>OU452252.1:20882500-25882500 GCA_911728495.1 Furcula furcula
GAAGTCGGTTAAAAATAATGATGCATAGTTAGTTACTGAGACCAAGGTGTTTTACTTGGTCAATCCTTCTGAAGACGGGAATACGTGCATCAAATATATCCAGCTTAGGGTGTTTAGAACTATATTCATTGTAGTTTCTGCACATTCTCACTACTAGAGGATTTTATGTAATGTTGGAAATGATATATTGTATCCAAATAAAATAAGAAAACTTAAAAATCATTGGTTCAGTCTTCACTGCATATTCTTGTTGAAACGTGTGGCCATGTTGGAAATGGAATCCTCATTGGCAACTCAGGACATGGTGCAGGAGCCGTTACCGCTTCCGCGTACCGTTGGAGCATCGCCAGACGCGTGAGGAAGTCACGCGTTGCAGATGACATCAGCGACACGGCGAGACGCGATAGATTGTTGGATATGATAGACTTGTGGCTAGTGCTGTACGTCGGGAAGGATAGCTAGCATTTAAATGGTAATGGGTATTAAGGCGAAACCATACTTCGCGGAATTAAACAGCGAAGCGGGGCGTGGGAAGAAGCGACTAAATATATTATTAGGTGGCAGGTTTCTTGTACACTTTTCTTTTTTTCACTTTTCCTGTACGGCGGCGAATCCGAGGAGGAAGACCGCGGGGTTCCGACCCTCGTCCCTATGGGCACCGTGATAGGTTCCCAGGGTGCTAAAATGCCCCCCAAAGTGGCGGTCTCAAAGACAAGGGCCTGATAGGTACCTGGTCCAGATCTCAACTGAGAACTTAGCCTCGCCTGGGATGTAGTGACCGCTGACGCTGTGCCTTGCGTTCAGACGTCGACCGGAACATTTACGCTAAAGTCAGACGTCACGTATAAGCGTTAGGTCTAAAATAAAGCGTTATTTGTCTAAGGGTGGATTCTACCAAACTTAAATTTATACACGAGTAACTATACCAGGAATAATCTATTCCATGATTTTTATCTCGAGTAAATCCATAGTCGTTTCTCCACGTAATCGATAGTAGGTATACTTGCGCTAGGAATAAAAATACGCGAATAGCAGAGTGAATGGTGAACGGAAATAAAACCCGGCAAACATAGAGTTTACATATTAAAAATAGAGTACGCGTTTGTCTATGGTCCCATTAAACAAAGCGTAGGCAGATTTTCCTCTACGGGGCAAGTGAATTGAACTATTTAAAGTTATATTACAAGAGATATATTGATATGTAAGTGATAAGTAGTAATAGGTTTGATCTCTCACAAGCGGAAATGTCGATAAATACAGCTGACGGTATAGTACCTATTGCCGTGTACCTGATATTTATGTATTTTGATGTTCTTACCTGTGCCTACGGTTCTTACTTGCATTTGAGCATTCTATAGAACTTGTTGGCGACCTGCATCGTTGCAAACCTTTTTGGCCACTTTTATAATTATTTTATAATTTAAATTTATAGTGGAACATTTTTATATATTTTGTTTGCAAGAGTATTTTGTTTTTTAGAGCAGTTTGCGAATAAATTTGCTATGACGAACACGAGCTGCGGCCCGGCCTTTAATTTATAGATTTTTCCCCGTCCTGCGTTCTTTTCAGAAAATGCCGGCAAATAAATGTTGTTCTACAACGGGATAGTGTAAGAGCATACATCATGTCAACTCGATTTTGCCGTATTATAGTGTGAAAAAGTAGCTGTAGTGTAAGCTAGCTAGCTGTCAAACGTGTTAATTTATTTGTTGTTTGTTTGAGGGAATTATCAAGTTTTGTCGTGTGGTTTTATCTTTTATCTTTTTTCGTCCATCTATTGAACATCTTGGACGTCTAGGTATAATTTCCTCATCACTATCACTATCATCAATCAAATTGTTTAAACGTTGCATTATACAATGCCAGACTATTAATTTAGTGCGTTGCGTTGACTTGAAATTAAAACACAGAATAAATATTTGTGAAATGACAGAAATCAGATGATTGGACTGACTGACGCCATTACATTATTCTAGGAATAACTCCGTTATTCCGTGCGAAACGGCGGTATAGTAACAATTCCCGAATAGGCCCACTATTCTTAGAATTGTAGATGGTAAAACGTAAAATTGATTTACTCTCGATTAACTGACTATTTATTCTAAGATTAAGATTTACTCTTGTATGGTCGAATCCACCCTAAGACCATGATCTCCTATAAGCAGTCAGTGCGTCAAAGAGATCACAATAGTATATTTCTATAGTAAGCTTCGTGACGCGGCGTAAGGCGGCGTGTCGCTGTAAGCGGCCGATGGCGTTAAGAGACCGACCACGGCGTCAACGGCCTTACAATAGACTTATTTCCTGGTAGTGGTTTATTGTATCACTGCACCATTTGGATAGTGTAAATACATAATGATATTTCAAATGCTCGATAATCGATTAGTGTGACTTTTAGCGTATTTCGATGATCAACCTTGGAGTTACCATTACGAAAAAAAAAACCGAAATGTCGACGTTCATTACCGGTTATTGTATTTAGGGTCATTCTCACGATAACATGAGTGTGCTATAAAAATGATGCAATATAAACTGTTCAATGGACAAAGTTATTTATGGCAGCGTTGAGTAGACCTTTTCAAGGTGCTGCATAATAGAAAAGATAATAATCGTAATCAATATTTATTTACCGCCGTTTATGCTAAAGTAATTATAGTCTATGGCGCCGCCATTGTGACTACCTCTAGTACAGCCAAGGAATTTGCATACTATATCTTACATAGTAGGTACCGCAGGATTACGTCACTTATGTGGTCTTCCTTAAGATAAATAACTATATTCTACAATCTTTATTTATCTTACTCTTTTAGTAGGTACTGTGGTGTAGGTTCGGTGGTAGGTTCCTTGTGCAAGGAACCGTCCAGGTAGGTACCACCGCAGTGTCAGATATTCTGCCGCCAAGCAGCAGTGTGTAAACATTGCTGTGAAGGGCACTGTAGCTGGTGAAATTACCGGACACAAAAGACTTAATATCTAATGTATTAAGGGTCGGCTACGCGCTAGTGATTCTTCTGGTGTTGCTAGCGTCTACAGGCTGCGATGACTGCTTACCATCAGGCGGGTCGCATGCTTGCTTGCCACCTTGGTTGTATAAAAAAAAGGTACTAGGTACATCTGTAAGAACGAAACTAAAAAATTCGGATAAGATAACGTCCGTAACTTCCTGAGGGATGACCGAGTAAGAATAGCACCCACCTATCTTCTCACATTGGGTGTCGAAAGAGGGACTAAGGGAAAACAAGAAGAGGGGAGGCAGCGTCTGTCTATTGAATTATCTTACGCCTATACTGCGATCCCCAAAACGCCTTCCAAGCGTGGGCATTATGGTAAGCCCATTTACCAACCCCCCTCCCCCTCTTAACGGCAGGCCGTTGGTCAGTAGTTGATGCCTTCCGGCGGATAATGATGGCTTATTCCAAGTATTTCTACATATAGTTCTTCATCTATGACTAGTTGGAAAAGATGATCAACGTCGGTAATATGCTCTTTGCAGGATTACTACAAAAACTTGTTTGTAGTCTTCCCTGAATATGCAAGGAAAGACATAGGAGTCTTTAATTATTATTAACCTTTTGCTGGATCAGTGTTCAACCTTGCAGATAATTGTTCGCACTAGCTGTGCCGCCTGAAGCCCATTGTATAATGTCCAATTAAATTACCGTAATGGAATTTACGGCCCACACTGGCAGCACCAAGTAACCAGGAGTGACCGCAAGTTTTTCCAAGGAACATGACACAACGACCATTGTGTGCAGTTTTGAAGATCGCCGTTATGCGATAAGCGTTTATATTGCCTGTTAGCGAATAATGCACGTATAAGGCCGGAACAAGTAATGTATTCATTGAAATATTCGCCTATCTCGCTTTGAAATATTTGTGTGGTGTTGCCAGTTACGGAAGGTTTGGTTTGTTTGAGTAGATTTCTTTTGATGATATTTCGATAGTCGATTAGGTTACGGTGCAATTTGATTCCGCAGGTCGTGCTGTACTATTTTTTAATTTGATATTTCTTTTATTCAACCTAGTGACAAGACAAACAAGACGTTCGCCTGAGGGTAAGCGATACGCCGGCCTATAGTTAGCTTGTATATCGAACCGCCGCTTGTCATCTGAGACATTAGATATTAAGTCTATTGTGTCCAGTAATGTCACCAGCTACAGTGCTCTTCCACACCTGTTCGCAGCGATGTTTACACACTCGACGGCAGAATATCTGATAATGCGGTGGTCTCTACCTGGACGGTTCTTTGCACAAAGAGCCTACCACCTGGTATAAAACGAAAAATGCATCAGATGAGACTGATATAACTGTTATTTGTCCCGCTACTCATCACTTTGGATAAGTAACTGTATTAGTTGTTATGTTTTTTCATACTAGGAATTGCTCTAGTTACAATCCTACACTGTAATATTTCCACAGTACTTAAGTACAACAAATCTAAATAAATAATTAAAGCCTCAAGAAACGTACACAAAAACTTAATGATAAGTCTGTATTTTACAAGTATTGATATTGGGACGCTCATAGCCAGTTTTAACCACTATTAACGATCAGTTGGGTAAGCAAGGAACCGTCCAGGTAGGTACCACCGCAGTGTCAGATATTCTGCCGCCAAGCAGCAGTGTGTAAGCATTGCTGTGTTCCGGTGTGAAGGGCACTGTAGCTGGTGAAATTACCAGACACAAAGACTTAATATCTAATGTCTTAAGGGTCGGCAACGCGCTAGTGATTCTTCTGGTGTTGCTAGCGTCTATAGGCTACGGTGGCTGCTTACCATCAGGTGGGCCGTACGCTTGCTTGCCACCTTGGTAGTATGAAAAAAAAAAAGCAACGTCAGGCAAGGTTAGTCCGTAGATGGGTGGCCTTTTAGTGGCATTTGAACTGAGCGGCTCCGTGTTTCGGAGGGCACGTTAAAAGTCGGTTCCGGCTAATTGTCATCTAGACAGTAGTCATTAAAGACAGTAGTTAGAGGCCTAAACGGCAGCTTGAAAACTTTGAACAACCAGGTTTGCCACTAACCATAATATGACAAAAAAATAGATAATAAATATTTATTTTTAGTAGTATCCATAATATGTGGCTGGCAACCCCGATTCGTAATAAGCGGCCGCGACATGCTCGCTATCTCGCTATCACTCATCTCTCGCATATTTCCACGTCAAATGTATTGTTTAAATTGCCTTCTTAGCCTCGCTTCATTTAACTGTACAAGTAAATTAAAATGTCCCTTATAACGTGGGCAATAGGCCTGATAATATATCATACGTTAATGTGAACTTTTTGAGTATACCCCTATTAGTTTATCATGAAGATCTCTGTTTATAGTACCGATAATAGGAAAAGGTGTTCTGTTGACGTTTTTTACATTGTTATTAAAAAAAATGGTTTACGAAATCTACATAGAAACACAGGCATCATTAAATTTAAATGAAATTGCTGTAATAAATTATTTATAATTTCTTTTATACTCACCAAGACAACATCAGAAGTAAATAGCTGTTGATCTTAATATCGTTTTGGTAATCTAATTCTTTGACTTATCTCTATTCAGTAAAATGGCACTAAACAACAGATGAAACCAATCCTTTTTCGTAGACAGTATTCTATTAGTCAAATGCAAAGGAAGCAATAAATTACCCCTTCCAAAGGGAAAACCTTGCGCTGGCATCATTATCGTTTCCTATTACCGTTCAAATCACAAACCGAGGTACGCTCAACAATGTAGGCAAAGAGCCAGGCAGGTGTTCCGGGATGCAACATTAATTATAGATTAGCAACTAATGCAATTACTCGCAGCGAAGGTACAGGGTTGCCAGCTCAATAACTTAGTAGGTAATGCAATGGTATAAAGCTAGACGTGGAATTGTAAGGACACGCAATGTTAAGGGAAAGTCACCGTTTTCCGTTTATACATATTTATTTGTATTATAAATAGTAAAGATGCACGGTAAGACCACATTAATTACTAGATATGTTTGAATACGTTAACAGCTCATGCCTTGGAACCCCGGCTCGCACCTCTGATTTCTTTAATCAATCATGTGCTAATCGTCTTTGTGCGATTGTTACTAGCTTTCGGTAAAGGAAAAAATCGTGAGGAAACCTACATATCTGAGAAAGCCTAACTAGCTTTCGAATTACGTGTGAAGTCCGCTAACCCGCACTTGGCCAGTGTGGTGGACTACGGTCTAAGCCCCCTCATCTTGAGGGGAGGCCCGTGCCCAGCAGTGGACATAAACCAGGGCTGGTATTATTATTATTTATTATTATGTTTGAATCCATAGGTAATATAAATTAATAGGTAATATAAAAGGGACCTTCATCATCTTACATTTATAATTTTTTTTTGACCCATTTTGTAATGTTGATAAAAGAATTATAATATTATATTGTAATTTTAATTAATTATGTCATAAGTGAATCATTTTAAAAATAAACTGTTAGGTTAGCCACCAGTCTTTTTGGTTGCGAGTACTTACGTAGTCAATGCAGCCCAAATTCGAGGAAGCATATATATACAGCATACTTTAGGTCCTTTATACAATTTTTATATTATTAACTAGCTGACCCGCGCAGCTCCACGCGCGCTTTTATTACATTTTGCTCCCCTTTTCTCCCTCCTCCCTAGATTTATCTCTCTCCATCTCTCTCTCTTATAAAAAAAATCTAATTATATGCTCTTTCTCTCCTCTCTCTTTCCCCGTCCCGCTTCGGTTTCCGTCACACTCCCCCTCTTCCTCTCCCTGTTGTCCCCTCTCTGAACCCTCTCCCCCGCTCTTTTTTACGAACTTGCTCCTTTTCACTCCCCCCTTACTCTACCTAACTCCCCCGATCCCTCACCACATCACCCCCTCCTCGAATCCCCTCTCCTTCTTTCTCCTCTCTTGCACCCTCCTCTCGTTCTATATATCCTCGTCAATCATGGTATCAGCGGCATTAAATACACTTTATGACCTATTCTCAGACCTCCCCGATATGCACACAAAATTTCATACATATCGGTATATCGGTTCACCCATCTGTTTAATGACCTTTTCTTATGTTGCTTAACCTTAACCTAGTGGCATGAAATATACTTTACGGTCTATTTTCAGACCTACCCGATATGCACACAAAATTTCAAACAAATCGGTTCACCCATCTATTTAATTACCTTGCCTTATGTTGCTTAACCTTAACCTAGCGGTATGAAATATACTGTATGACCTATTCTCAGACCTACCCGATATGCATACTTTCATACAAATCGGTTCACCCATCTATTTAATGACCTTACTTAACGTTCGGATGGAGTTCAGAGTCACACAACGAGCCATGGAGAGAGCTATGCTCGGAGTTTCTTTGCGCGACAGAATCCGAAATGTGGAGATTCGCCGAAGAACTCAGGTCACCGACATAGCTCTCAGAATCTGCAAGTTGAAGTGGCAATGGGCAGGCCACATCGCTCGAAGAACCGATAACCGTTGGGGAAGAAAGGTTCTCGAGTGGCGACCACGAACCGGAAGACGCAGCGTAGGCAGGCCTCCCACTAGGTGGACAGACGACATTGTGCGCGTCGCAGGTAATCGGTGGATGCAAATAGCCAATTGTCGTTCATTGTGGCGTTCTAAGGGGGAGGCCTATGTTCAGCAGTGGACGTCTTCCGGCTGATGATGATGATGATGATGACTTAACGTTGCTTAACCTTAACCTGCCGGGATAAAAAGTATCCTATGTGCGTTTCCTGGTTCTAAGCTACCTCCCCACCAATTTTCAGCCGAATCGGTTAGGCCGTTCTTGAGTTATAAATAGTGTAACTAACACGACTTTCTTTTATATAAATAGATTAAAGTTCTATAGTGATTGTATGTTCAATTTCACCGATAGATGGCGCTGTTCATAATGCAAATCATGCTAACATCGTAAATTACTGTCTAATGATATTCGTTAATGAAAGATCTAAGTTTTTCCGCATCTTTTAGTGTTGCGACTGTAATACAATACCTATACACAACCTGGACTTGGGGAGTTTCATTAAAAGGAGTTGTTCCAGAAATGTATGGAGCCTGGGCCAGCACCATGTACACTATATGAATATATTAACTATGCAATATAATAACTGTTTTGTAATATTCTCTTTTTTTAATATTGCTTCGTTTTCTTGTACATTTAAGATATCTTGGTCAAGGAGAGCAACACAAAAGAGAATATAATACTACTGTAGCAACACCACACAGTAATATGATGGACCGGAAATACGTAACTTAAATGTAATTTTGACAACAACTGACTGAGTGAACATACCTGCAATTGAACTTGTTATAAAATTGCACTCATACGACGGATTCCAATCCAAATCACAGCCTATAATCAATACCGTAAAGCCCCGGGCCAAGAAAGAAGCAATCAATTAATGTTAGTAAACTTAAATAATCACTAAAAGCACCGAAATATAATATGTACTCGCGTAAACCATCGATATACTATCTAAACAATCTATTACGAAAAGTCATACCTATAGCATAAACTGTCAAGTAGTAAACTAATGTCAAACGCAACTGTCATGGCTGCCCTAAAAACAGGATGGACATACTAAATAACTCCATAAGTAATCATTTATGTACAATTGTACTCTGCTTCAAATTAATTTACAAGTATTTTTATGAAACTCTTCTATGTTTTTCCTATTTTTCCATGTAGTGTTCATAGTGGTGGCCCAAACTCCTTTCTTGAAACAAATTTACAGATTTTAACTTTCAAAGATATGTCATATTGCTATCAGCAAAGTACTTAGAACAATACAGAAAGCTAATGAAAATGTCCTGGGTGTACCGGACCGGCTTACCCCTTACAAAAATTGACACTTCACCACTGCCATATCTTATGCAAACTAAATGTCTGCTCAGTCCCTATTGTATATAGCGTAATAATACATATCTTAATGATTAACTGATCAGTCTATAAGTACCCTATTCAAATACAAAGGAAATTACGTGGTAATATGTGCAATTAATGTTTCACTGCTTAGCCCCTATGAAACATAGCGTGATGTTTTATATACCAATTTATACCCCTACTTCTACACAACACATCAGTGAAAGTCCTATCAAAATCCATCCACGGGTTTTCGAATGATGCCTGGACAAACAGAACGACAGACAGACAGACAGACAGACAGACAATAATTCCAAAAAAAATTGTTTTGGCCTCTATGTCGATAGTATAGTATCCCCACATAGAAATTTTGGAAAAATATTCAATGTACAGAAAAAGTGCTCTTTGAGTTTTATTATAGTACTAGCTGACCCACGCAGCTCCGCATGCGCTATTTTTACGTTAACTAAACTTTTAATAATAGACATTCGCATCGAATACATAACCTCCTTTTTTATAGTCGGTTAAAAACTGGCACCCACTTTTTACTTGCTCTCCAAAGCACGGACCCGTTTAGTTCAAATGGCATTAAACGGTCACCCATCTATTTAATGACCTTACCTAACGTTGCTTAACCTGATCGATTTCCAAACATTGTTAACAACTGTCTATGAGTGTTCCCTTACAAATATTTATTATAATTATAAAGAAAAAATGATAAAATCGGACCAAGCGTATAACCAAGTACCCATTTTGACTTTAATCCCCTCTCCCAAAAGAACCGTGCTAGATTACGGGATAAAAAGTATTCTATGTCCTACCTCGTAGTAAGATCTCAAATCATGCCAAGTTTCATTTGAATCCATTCAGTAGTTTCGGCGTGATGCTCAGCCGAGATACAGACAGACAGACAGACAGACAGACAGACAGACAGACAGACAAAAATAAAAAAAAATACATTTTCGGCCTCAGTATCAGTTATAGAATGCCCTCCAAATATAATTTTCAAAATATCTTCAATGTACAGAATTGGACCTGTTACAGTTTTATTATAAGTATAGATATAGATAGATAGAAGATAGAAGATTTATATAAATTAATATGCATAGGACCAAATTGTCTGTAGTCACACAAATGTTCGTCTTGGGTGGGAATCGAGCCAACGTCTTTATGGATAGCAGCCAAGAGGTATCCAACCACTCCACCAACGGGCCCGTCTACTCTAATAGATATTCACGAGCTAGATGCTAGACACAAGCACGCAATTTGTTACTCACGAACATAATAATGTATTTGGCTAACTTGTAAGGGGTCGTCCATTAATCACGTGATGTTTTTCAGCAACTATTTAACCCCTCCCCCCCTCCTGGTGATATGTGGCGAGGTTTTAAACGAAGCCCCCCCCCTCCCCTAGCCAAAATCGCGTGTATTATTTTGTACAAACTATATCGAAATTTTCGGAATATTATCTTTAAATACAGGTAACTGATTAAATGTTGAAGGGGAAGTCGTTGCTGGCAGCGGTGAGTAAAGGCCACGTGCCGCTGTTTGGTTTAGAAATCGTGCATTAACCAAAAATAAATACACGTGATGTCTCATAATACCCCGTCCTTGTGATATTTCGTGATTTTTTCGGAACCCTCCCCCCCCCCCTTTCGAGCCTCACGTGATTAATGGACGACCCCTAAGATAGATGCGACTTTTGACCGAGAGACTATGGGTTCGAAGTTGACAGTATGCTAACCATTTTGAGTGACTGATTTTGTTGTATTAGAACTGTGCCACTAAAGCTAGGACCAACAACAATGCCAGAGCCTAGAGGTCTTTGTTGGAAACATTTTCATCCAAAAACTTTTTAGATCTAGCATCTAATACAGCATCTAATACTTGACTTTTTAGATCTAGCATCTAATACAGCAGTAGTGTACATGTAAGCTGGTTAGACTACAGAATACATAATGTTAGACTCTTGACAATATTATCTGATTTCTTTAATTAATAATCTGCAAATCGTCTTTGTGCAATTATTACTAGCTTACTGTGAAAGAAAACTTCGTGAGGAAGCCTGCCCGTTTGAGGAAGCCCAAGTAGCTTTCGCAAGACGTGTAAATTCCGCGAACGAGCACTTGGCCAGCGTGGTGGACTATGACTTAAGCCCCATCATCTTGAGAGAGGACCGTGCCCAACAGTGGGACGAAAATAAAGGCTGTTAAATAATTAGTTATAGGGTAAAAGTGGGATAGTTGCCACACTTTTTGAAATTACTTTATATCTCTCAGTGAAAAAAGCAAAATTCTTTATTTGTAATACGTACCCGTATTACTTTGTAGTACTTTGATTTATTATCTTCAAACTTATGAAAGGAAAAACCATCATCTATCTATATCATCATCATCATCATCATCATCAGCCGGAAGACGTCCACTGCTGAACATAGGCCTCCCCCTTAGAACGCCACAATGAACGACAATTGGCTATTTGCATCCACTGGTTACCTGCGACGCGCACAATGTCGTCTGTCCACCTAGTGGGAGGCCTGCCAACGCTGCGTCTTCCGGTTCGTGGTCGCCACTCGAGAACCTTTCTTCCCCAACGGTTATCGGTTCTTCGAGCGATGTGGCCTGCCCATTGCCACTTCAACTTGCAGATTCTGAGAGCTATATCGGTGACCTTAGTTCTTCGGCGAATCTCCACATTTCGGATTCTGTCGCGCAAAGAAACTCCGAGCTCTCTCCATGGCTCGTTGTGTGACTCTGAACTTTTCTAAAAGGCCAGCCGTTAGAGACCACGTCTCGGTACCATATGTCATCACTGGCAACACACACTGGTTAAAAACCTTCGTCTTCAGGCACTGCGGTATTTTGGACGAGAAGATATCGCGTAGTTTCCCGAACGCTGCCCATCCGAGTTGGATTCTTCGGGCGACCTCTTTGTCAAAGTTGGACCGACCTAACTGGACCTACGTAGTGGTCAACAACTTCGAGAGTATCGTTCCCAACAACTACCGGTACGGGTGCAACATGGACATTAGACATGATCTTCGTCTTGTCCATGTTCATTTTATTTTTAATGTTGGGAAACGCTACTGAGCTCGCTGAGCATCGTATTGAGGTCCTCCAGCGACTCTGCCATAATGACTATATCGTCGGCAAAACGAAGGTGAGTGATGTATTCGCCATTGATGTTGATGCCGAATCCGAACCAGTCCAAGAGCTTGAAAACGTCCTCCAATGCGTTTGAGAACAGTTTCGGAGAAATAACGTCTCCCTGTCTCACACCTCGCTGCAATGGGATTGGTTTCGTGCTCTCTTCCTGTAGTCGGATCGACATGGTGGCGTTGCTGTACAAACACTTCAACACTTTGATGTACCTATAGTCAATGTGGCACCGCTGGAGGGACTGCAATACCGCCCAGGTCTCGATTGAATCGAAGGCTTTTTCGTAGTCCACAAACGCTAGACATAATGGCCGATTATACTCCTCGGTCTTCTGTATAATCTGGCGGAGCGTATGTATGTGGTCTACGGTGCTAAAGCCTTTTCGGAACCCGGCTTGTTCGGGAGGCTGGAAGTCATCAAACCTGCGTTCGAGACGGTTCGTAATGACTCTCGAAAACAGCTTGTATACATGGCTCAGGAGTGAGATGGGTCTATAATTCTTCAATAAAGTGTTATCACCTTTTTTGAAGAAGAGAACCACTACACTCCCGTGCCATGCTTCTGGCGTAGTACCCTCGAGTAAGACGGAATTAAATAACTTCTGGAGGACTAAAAGTACCGGTTTTCCACCCGCTCTCAGAAGTTCTGTTGTGATTCCGTCTTCACCCGGCGCCTTGTTATTCTTAAGCTGTTTGAGAGCCATTCTAATCTCGTACAAGCTGATGTCTGGGATGTCCTCAGTGTAGTGTCGGGTTAGTTGGGCTCTGGTGTCCTGAGCTGTTCGGGCAATGGGTTTTCGTGTCGAGGTGTACAACTGTCCGTAAAACCTCTCGAGCTCTTTCAATATCTCCGACTTTGATGAGATGACACTGCCGTCGTCGATCTTCAGCTTGGGCACTTGGCTTTGCCCAATAGACGAATTCTTTGCAAACACTTTAGAGCCTTGGTTCCGCTCAATTGCGTCCTTAATACATGCTGTATTATAGGAACGCAAGTCGTGTCGCATGGATTTCGAGATTCGTCTATTGAGTTCAGCATATTCCGACATATCAGCTGAAGATTGCAGTCTCATCTCAGTTCGGGTTTCCATTAACTTAATGGTTTGATTGGAGAGCTTCTGAGGCTTATTACGGCGTGGGGTCTTAAAGAACTTGGACCCCACTGCATGGACAGTTTGCACCAACCCATTGTTTAACTCGTCCGCAGTTTCGCATTCGGCTAGGCACTGGAAGCGATTGTGTAGTTCGAGTTGAAAGTCTTCGGGGTTTTGGATTTGGGCGGTTCCCGGACGGAGCGTGGACTTCATCAGACGGGACCTCTCAAGCTTGACATTGATATTCAATGTGCCTCTAACAATGCGGTGATCGCTACCGGTTTTCACCCTGCCGATCACGGAGACATCATCGAATATATGCCTGTTGGTCGTCATGATGAAGTCGATCTCATTTTTGGTTGAACCATCGGGGCTTATCCACGTCCACTTCCTGGATGGTCGCTTCTTGAAGAAGGAGTTCATCGCAAAGAGTCCCTCCTTCTCCATGAAGTCGACCAGCCGCTGGCCCCTTTGGTTCCGCTGCCCGTACCCATATGACCCCACTTTCAACTCATCGCCATTCCGTGTGCCCACCTTCGCGTTGAAGTCCCCCATAACAACGGTGAAGTGTGTTTTGGAGGTATGTATGGCTTCTGCTATCTCCTCATACATAGCCTCTACTTCATCGTCAGGGTGTGCCGAGGTCGGCGCGTAAACCTGTATAACCTTCAACGAATACCGACTGGTTATTCTGAGTATAAGGTACGCTACCCTGCTCGACACACTATCGACCTTTATAACATTGTTAATGAGGGACTTACGGACGAGAAACCCAACACCACCCTGAGATTTTCGTTCTCCTTCCCGGAAGAAGAGCAAGTTTCCGGAATCTATCTATCTATATACTATAATAAAACTCAATGAGCACTTTTTCTGTACATTGAATATTTTTCCAAAATTTCTATGTACAGAAAGAATACTATACTATCGACATAGAGGCCAAAACAATTTTTTTTGGAATTATTGTCTGTCTGTCTGTCTGTCGTTCTGTTTGTCCAGGCATCATTCGAAAACCCGTGGATGGATTTTGATAGGACTTTCACTGATGTGTT
Organism: Furcula furcula; assembly: GCA_911728495.1. Taxonomy (NCBI): domain Eukaryota; kingdom Metazoa; phylum Arthropoda; class Insecta; order Lepidoptera; family Notodontidae; genus Furcula; species Furcula furcula. The sequence goes on from OU452252.1 coordinate 20,896,658, forward strand.
GTGTAGAAGTAGGGGTATAAATTGGTATATAAAACATCACGCTATGTTTCATAGGGGCTAAGCAGTGAAACATTACTTGCACATATTACCACGTAATTTCCGTTGTATATGAATAGGGTAATTATAGACTGATCATTAAGATATTATTACGCTATATACAATAGGGACTGAGCAGACATTTAGTTTGCATAAGCAGTGGCGAAGGGTCAATTTTTGTAAGGGGTAAGCCGTTCCGGTACACCCAGGAAATTTTCATTAGATTTCTGTATTGTTCTAAGTACTTTGCTGATAGCAATATGACATTATATATCTTTGAAAAGTTAAAATCTGTAATTCCCGGGCGAGTCCAAACTAGATTAGGAAAGAAATAGGCAAGGGAAAAATAACATTTCATTTTATTTAAAAGCCAGTTCATGAAATTTTAATGAAACTCCCCAAGTCCAGGTAGTGTATAGGTATTGTATCACATCCGCAACAATAAAAGATGCGAAACACTAAGAACTTTCATTATCGAATATCATTAGACAGTAATTTACGATGTTAGCGTGATTTACATTATGAACAGCGCCATCTATCGGCGGAATTGGACATACAATCACTATAGAACTTTTATAACTCAAGAACGGCCTATCCGATTCGGCTGAAAATTGGTGGGGAGGTAGCTTAGAACCAGGAAACGGACATAGGACTTTTTATCCCGGTAGGTTAAGGTTAAGCAACGTTAGGTAAGGTCAATAAATAGATGGGTGAACCGATTTGTATGAAAGTGTGCATATCGGGTAGGTCTGAGAATAGGTCATACAGTATATTTCATACCGCTAGGTTGAGGTTAAGCAACATCAGGCAAGATCATTAAACAGATGGGTGACCCGATTTGTATGAAATTTTGTGTGCATATCGGGGAGGTATGAGAATAGGTCATAAAGTATATTTAATGCAGCTGATACCATGATTGACGAAGATATATAGAACGAGAGGAGGGTGCAAGAGAGGAGAAAGAGGGAGAGGGGATTCGAGGAGGGGGTGATGGGGTGAGGGATCGGGGGAGTTAGGTGAGAGGTTAGGGGGGAGTGAGAAGGAGCAAGTTCGTAGAAGAGAGAGGGGAGAGGGTTCAGAGAGGGGACAACAGGGAGAGGAAGAGGGGGAGTGTGACGGAAACCGAAGCGGGAGGGGGAAAGAGAAAGGAGAGAAAGAGCATATAATTAGATTTTTTTTATAAGAGAGAGAGATATGGATAGAGATTAATCTAGGGAGGAGGGAGAAAAGGGGAGCAAAATGTAATAAAAGCGAGGGCGGAGCTGCGCGGGTCAGCTAGTCTTTGATATTTCCAGACTATTGGCGATTGTTGCGGACCTCTAAATTTTGGGGCATCTATCCCATATAAGGGATAATTGCCTAATCTAAGTAAATTACGTATAGGATAGATGCCCCACTGAATAAGAGGCCATCTAACCCGCAAAAACTTTGATAACTTTGCACTTTGCCTTACCATGCAATCGCACAGAGACATGCAACACGGTCAACTTAGTGGTAGTTGTAGAGTCTCTCGAAAGATAAATAAAATAACATGTGATTCATCCGGCAAACTAGAGAAATTACAATCGAGACAACTATACCCCTGGGGCAACTATCCCACTTTTACCCTATAGTTACTAGGTAAGTTTTTTTTTTTCATAGTGACAAGTCAAGCCAGACGTGATGTTAAGCGACTCTACTACCTATAGACTGAATCGTACTGCCGCTTATCATTAGATATTAAGCCTCTTGTGTCCAGTAATTTCACCAGCTACAACTTAGTATATCCTCGAGTTCCTTCAAGATATCTATTCTTTATTTTTTCCAGTATCATGCAAATACTTGCATGTAGGTAAGTACCGGAAAAAAATAAAAGACTTGTAACCACTTGGTAAAAAGTTTTCGTATGATAATTTTATTGGTTTTGGCTTGTCTATTCCCAAGAAATACCTTTGAAATACAGCCGTGCGGTCAACTGGCGCAATTAATTTCCTACACAGTTAGTACTAGCAACCGGCTACTGTGTTTAAGCGTTTTGTCTGCTAGCATTGAGAGGCCGTATTTCCAATTATATTGCTTTTAATTAATTTTACGTTTCTAAAACATTACTTACGTGGGCCGTAACTAAGAACGACGGTTGTGAGTCTTGTTGTTATACAGGAATGTTCGAAGGACTGCAAGCTTAGCTTGACTTGCAATTCTTGACAGTTTGGTGTGGAGGGATTGTGGCGTAGTTTTCAACACCAAAACGACATCTATATCTATAAAAATCAATGTCACTTTTCGTTGTAATTTTATAACTCAAGAACGGGCTCACCTATCCAAACCAAATGTTTAGGCTTTGTTTGGACTATTTAGTAGATGGTTTATGTGAAGTTTGCACAAAATCGGTAGAGCGGTTCTTTATTTATCATATTTTTTGTAACAAATTAATTCAATAAATGGCGGATCATTTTGTAAATGGGCATTCTGCTGTCAAATTGAACCTTTTTTCAGAATTAAAACTTTTTTAGTGTTGACAGTAAAATCATGTTGTTAGGTCATTCATACGGTCATTTTATTTTGGGCATGCTTCGAATAAAGCAAATTGTCAGCGATAATTATTACTTTGTGTTTATATTTTTTGTTCAAATGTAATATGTATATAATGTGTACGTGTACTTTTTTCAGTTTTGTAGCAAGCCGTCGGTGTTTCATATCGTTTACAGACTTTATTTCAATTAAATTGTCAAAAGCATTTGCACAAACGGTAAGTTTTGAACTGTTGAAGTGAATAACATGTATGCATGTGTGATTATTTATTTGAAAAAACATATTGTGTACCACTATTAATGTAGTAATTGGTATTTAATTTGATTTATTCTTTTTTAATTGAAGGTAAAATGCCATTTTTTGTTTGAATAAATGAATTTGATGTTCCAATTTTTTTTTTATATTTCACTTTATACGTAGCGCAGCACGTACCGGGCCGCTAGTTCTTTATACAAGTATGTGAAATAAGTACTACATAGGTACTCCTGCTGTTCATGGGTAATCGTGTTACTTATAGTGTGTTTCATCAAATCATATGCTCGAAGCTCGCTCGTTAGTAGTAGTAGTCGGCAGGTGCGGTCGCAGCCAACGACGGTCGCATATTTGACGGTCCCGTTGGTCTTGTACCTAGACACCCTAGCCTCTACCCAATTTTGCCGTGTACGGATAAGGATTTTTGAGGGGGGGGGGGGGGGGGTGTTCTCATGATCCCTACGACCCCCCCTCTCGGACCGCCACTGGTAGTCGGACCACATTAAACGCTCGGCTCTTGCTCCGCTCGAGCTCCTATCGTCTAGCGTAGACGCACCTTATAGTGAGTGCTTTCGCTAGTGACCCGAGCACGAGTGGAGCCTTTCTGGGTGTTGTCGTTCACGGCGTCATGTGTAGGCTTCCAAAGACCACTGTCCTTGAGCGCAATGCAAATCCCTTTGTGTTCGTCAAAAAACCGACAGTTGGAGGAGCACAGTTCAGCACGAACCAAATGCTCGAAGCGCGCTGGTTCGAGGCTTATAATCAAAATCAAAAAATCAAAATGTCTTTATTTCAGAATATTATCCATACCATTTACAAATTCATTATTTATGTACATGTCCAAATTAAATTAAAATAATTATTAACAATTGCTAAATAAAATAAACAAATAAATTAAATTAAAAATAACATCAATATTAATAATTACTAAATAAAAATAATCGGTCCACACTAAACGTTTATGCTCCGCTCGTGCTGGGCTCGTCTAGCGTATACCCATCTGTATACTTTTCTAGTACCTACAGTCGAAGGAGAAAGGAGATGCAGCAACTGATGTGAACAAATGTCAATAAAATATGTGCTTTACATTACAATTTCCGATAAGACTTTCATATCGCCTTTTAGTGATCGTTTATATGCAATCACACTTCGTTTATGTACTTAGAACGTCTATTAAACCGCTGCTCAAACTCTTACGCTATCTCCAATGTATTATATTGCGTTCCTATATCTATCCAAGTGACCCATTAAAAGGAAATACCGATTAGAATCAGTTCTCAAATCGTAAAATAGCATTTACTTTATTTATATCGTTAATTTATCGGTCCCAAGATAAAGCGGTGGTGGAAAACATAATTTTAAATTACGTTATCTATAAGCTATAAAATTGGCCGATGGACACTGGTCGTTTGGAGTACATTGAAGGTTAGGCGGGTTGGTCATTAAACGTTATGCATACCCGAGCTTCGATGTATATGCTCGTGGTATTTCTGCCGCTCGGTGGGCGTAAGGTGTTAAAATATTAAGACTCAGTGTTGCCAACGGTAATTTCTAACAATTATTTATTGTCTTAGAAGGAGTTAATTTCTCGGGCAGTGGTGTACTTGCCGTTGCGAATCGATAAGTTGCATTGCTGAGAGATAAGTGGTCACTAATGTTAGGGTTGCCCTGCAACTAAATTGGAATCATATATTTTCTGCAATTCAATTACACGTGTATGTACCTCAGAGTAATTAGAATAGAGCTAGTATCGCGTCGATTCGCCGAACAAATTTTTCGTGGCACTTTTGAGGGGTGCGGGAGGCGAAGTAAACACACACAGATACAATTTCACGCATAACCACACTATAATAAACTCGCAACACATTCAAAAAGATACGCACACAAATAAAGAATGACCTGACCATATGAACAAAATTTGGCAGAGGGGTTAGCGCATCATGCTATCTCCAGTGGTATCTCCTCTAAGGTATGTACCTACACATGATGATATGCAAACTTCATTGCATTGTTGCACAGTTACTACAAAAAAATGGCAGAAAGCAAAATTAAAAGAAGTTTAAATGCCAACATTTTATTTTATAAACATTATTTAAGTCTGAAGTACACTATGCTATGCTAATGATAAATGTGTGTAACCGGTATGCTTCTGAAGCGTCATGACATGACACGGCGACGACGATTTTATCCAAAGTAAAACTAGTCTATTGTGGCAACCCTAACCACGTTTTATTATTTATTGTGTTAAAGTAGGATATAACGGGTATATACTATACGAGTTATTACGGATCGGTTCGCAGATACTTATGGTTTCTTCACACGTATACGCAGACTGTGTTATCAGCTGAACAGCGTCATAATTCGATATTGCAAGTTGTAAAAACTTGTAGTGGACCGTGGTAACGGGACGGGGTTGCTGCAAATGCTTTTGTACGTGTGGCACTTTCTGGCAGGGCCACGGTGACTGATCTTAATTCTGATTAAACAGGGATTTAGTCGCTAATTAGTCGAAATTAGTCGTAAAATTTGAGAATTAGTCGGTCCGTGGTTTAAAAGTTATAGGGGTACCCCGGTGGCCCTGCCAGGGAGGACTCTTTCTGGCAGGGCCACCGCTGGATCTCGACAACCAAAGCACCCCACGAAAATCTAACGACGCTCAGATTTAGTCGTTAATTAGTCGAAATTAGTCGTAAAGTATTGGAATTAGTCGGTCAGTGGTTTAAAAGTTATAGGGGTACCCCGGTGGCCCTGCCAGAGAGGACTCTTTCTGGCAGGGCCACCACTATATCTCGACAATCAAAGCACCTTGCGGAAATCTGCCAGCACGTAGATTTAGTCGTTAATTAGTCGAAATTAGTCGTGAAATTACAGATTTGGTCGTATCTTGGTTAAAAAGATATAAAGCATTGTTTTTTATTAGGAGTAGTCTAAGAGCCAGAGTGGATTACTTTTCGAAAGAATGCCTATACACGGAAAAGTAATTTTAATATCCTGGTGGCTACAATTTTAAAGCGTCACTGTCAAAGAAATACAAACCGACTATAAAAAGACCGTTGAACTTGACATTATTGTATTTTAGAGTCAAGCGAAAGTGATAAAATTTTTGCCGTTAGTTAATTTATTCCCACTCCTAGACTATTCACCGCCATCTTCTTTAAACGTACAGTCGCGTGCAATTGTGTATCAGAAATATAGGATAGCAAATAAAATGATACTGTCATTACGTTAATCACTGTAAATATATTTCCTTAAAAAAATTAATGCCATTTTTTTATGTCAAGCAGTAAAGGGAATGTAATCTAAATTCTAAAAACTTACTTTAGAAAAAATACAAACAGTTGTGCGGCTTTGATATGTTCATATCTGGGGGTGTTAGAAGAATAACAAAGTAACTTTTATAATGTCAACATGGTACGGAACAGTGCACGACCCCGACTCACACTTAACAGGTTTTTTACTTACTGGTTATGCGGTAAAGTATGCGTAGTACTTTAATACTTATTTACCTTAAAAAAATAAAGTTCTCCTGGCCAATACGACCACAGCTGCAAAATATCAACCATCTACGCGAGAAACATTATATTGCACAAGAGCTTTCGTAGACAGAAGTACATAGAGATGTACCTATTTCTGTCTAATTCACTTGTCACTTGGTTATGTGAGTAAAGGAAGAGTCCTTTACTCACATAACCAAGTGGGGCTTTTTACATGTCCATCAGATGAATCATTTAAGTTGAAGGATCTGTTCGTCTAGTGGTTAGATATCCTGGACGCTACCTAATAGGTCGTGGGTTCGATTCCCACCCTGTGTTTGGGTGCTATTTATCTATTTAAGTATTTATTTACAAAAAAGTATATACGTAGGTAATGATGGTAATAATATAACGATAGTATTCTGGGACAATCTACACACGGTCATCTGATCCTGTATCATGGAAACCAGACAACTGATTCTAATGCTTATATTTTTTTGTAAATACTTACTTATATATTTATAGATAAAACACCCAGACACTTGGTGGGAATCGATTAAGTATTAGTATTAGTTATCTGGTTTCCATAGTACCGGCTCTGCCTAGTTTGGGATCAGATAACCGGGTGTGTATTGTCCCAAATAAAAAGAAACTCCAGACAACTACACAAAGTAGTTGCTTGCCGCGGGATTGTTATGTGTGACCTCCGCTTTGCAAAGCAAGCGGTTTCCCGCTGCGCCGGACCACGGAGACTTCTTTAAAATACTAATAATGTCCTCCTGGCCGACACTTCCACAACGACCAATCTTTAACAAGATCAGCCATGTACGCAGGAAATATAATATTGCACAAGTGCTTGCATAGACACAAGTGCAGTCTCTTCCTTTTACCTCTCACAATCTGAAGGGACTGAAGACCGGCACGACCGGGGGGAGGTCAAGCGCAGGACCAACTTTTTACATGCCCATCCGACCCCGGGATCAACTTACCTTACAATCAGGTGATCGGACTGCATTATCCAAGTCTGTAAGGGCCAACTACATAAATTTGTTGCCCCGCCCCCCGCGGGGTTCGAACCCGCGACCTCATCTTTGCAAAGAAAGCGGTTTCTCACTGCGCCACGGAGGCGCCAGAGGAAGTATATTTAATTTCATCAAATACTCAGTAGGTTATACAAAAGTATTTTCTACTTGCCTGTACCCAATTTATGGAGAAAAAGTATTCATCAATATCTTTTTATTTACTTGCCGACTAATTCTGTAACTTTGCGACTAATTTCGACTAATTAACGACTAAATCTACGTGCCGGCAGATTTCCGCAAGGTGCTTTGATTGTCGAGATATAGTGGTGGCCCTGCCAGAAAGAGCCCTCTCTGGCAGGGCCACCGGGGTACCCCTATAACTTTTAAACCACTGACCGACTAATTCCAATACTTTACGACTAATTTCGACTAATTAACGACTAAATCTGAGCGTCGTTAGATTTTCGTGGGGTGCTTTGGTTGTCGAGATCCAGCGGTGGCCCTGCCAGAAAGAGTCCTCCCTGGCAGGGCCACCGGGGTACCCCTATATCTTTAAACCACGGACCGACTAATTCTCAAATTTTACGAATAATTTCGACTAATTAGCGACTAAATCCCTGTTCAATCAGAATTAAGATCAGTCACCGTGGCCCTGCCAGAAAGTGCCACACCTTTTGTACTGTGTTTTATCTGTGAACTATAAAACTTAAGTGAGTTTTGATGTTTTCGTAGATATACGAGTGTTGGGTTTTTTATTACTTAATACTACTTATATTTTTTACTAAGAAAACATGAAGTCCACAAATAACTTATTTTTTAAGTAGAAGTAGATAGCTTTTTTTTTGTATGTCATAATTTTTAAAAATACTGTTTATTTTCAAAGACAAAACATGTATACAACATATTACGGTTTCGTTGCGCACTGCCTACTTTTGCACTTTGGTAACTTTTTAGTATTTTAATGTAATAGGTAGCACAATGCCAAGTTTTTTAAACCACCATACATTAGATCGTACTTTTTTGTTGAATACTGTAGGTATCCAATTTTATTTTTATTGTAAGACGGAATATGAAATACTCCACATCTCAATTATTTTTGAATGGGACAACGGCACGAGTTGTCGAGCGGAACGAAAAAACAACCGGGTTTTTGTCACAAACATAATTTTCTTACCGTTTTGTAATTGCGAATAATTTATAGTAATTTGTAGCGAATTGAGTTGTCAATTTTATATTCGAGTCGCATTCTTGTCTATTATATAAAATATACACAGTGTAGATTGGCATTCTTTTCGCATAACGCCGTTACTGCCCCAACTACTTGACGATAGAGATTAATAAATCAATCACTTAACGACCACTTAACCAAACAAGTAATAATTAACCTTACAATAGGTCATCAAGGTTGAATTTTATTTGTTGTTTCAGTGATCATGTGATGTTTCGTATGTAAAAGCATCACCAATCGTGCGCCCGCGCACCTGCGTTGACTGATCACTAGATGTGTGGAATCTTATATGGGGCTATGAAATAGTCCGGCGCTATTAAATTCTATCTGTCTTGTTACTCTAGAATGTATAATTATTAAGCAGGTAATATAATAAAGCGTCCCGTCTTGATTTGCAATTGCATAGCAGTTTATGGCGGACTCTTGGACTACTTCCGTGAAGTTTACATAATGTGATGTTATCAGCAGCCTAGAATAGTCCACTGCTGAACAAGCCTCCCCCTTAGAAGGGAGGGGTTGCCATAATCCCCACGCTTGGCAGGCGTCTTGGGGATCGCAGTATAGATGGTAGGTAATCCAATAGAAAAACGCTGATGCCCGTCTTCTTGTTTTCCCTTAGTCTCCTCTTACGGGCACCCAACGGGAGGAGATGGGAGGGTGCTATTCTTACCCGGACACCCCACGGCTGTTTGATATTACGCTTATATAAAGGCAGTTACTACCTAACTACCTACATCCTCCCGTGACCATGAGTGCTGCAAAGCGTTCAAAACGTCGGGCAAAAAGAAAATAACCGTGTGGTGTCGTGGGACACCGGATAGGAACGAAGTTCCTTATTATAAAAATATTAATTTTAAGTTCTATGTTTCCTGCCAAGGATGATTCGCGAGGCTATTGAAATTAAAAAACATCCAAATTTCAATAGAGAAGATGGCTGGGTGCTACCACCAGCTTGGGATCCCGTCATAAATATAATCAAATCCAAAGACAAGCATTCCACTGCAAGACCTCAAGATACTGTAAGCTCTTTTTGCCGTAGATCGGACTAACAATAATAATTAGAAGATCTGAGGGTACCCGAAGACAACTATGACGTATGGAGTTGGACAGCTACCACCTCAGTCCGCCCGTGACCATGAATGCTGTAAAGTATTCGAAACGTCGGGTAATTAAAATCATAAATAAACCGCGTTATAATCCGTAAAATTAGTTTCATTTCAATGTGTAGTATTCGCGTAAATATCAGAAATCATTATACAAAAAATATGTTTAAAAAAATAACTTAAAAAGTCTAGATCAATTTTAATTAGGTATAATGTTTCAGCTGCTTACATTCTGGACAAAAACTTTTTAATGTAAAGCTTAGTAAAGTAGTTAGTTATAAATACTTATTCAGTTAGTTTTTACTAATCGTGAAATACTTATTTTATTCCAATTTGTTAATAATATAGTAGATCGTTTATAAAGATAATCACATGTAAAAGCGAAAATATTCTTTTTGTATGTAAGTAGGCCGTTCGCACACACCTTGCGATTCAAATTTCGAACGCGTACGAAATAATGTTGCCAGGTGTGTAAAAATACGAAATGAATTGAAAATTATCATTAATGGGTAGGTATTACTATATTTTATATAGATTTAGGACTTTTCACTACGTTCAAGGCATTACTGAAATAAATAGCAAAAAATTTACCGAAATTACGCTGAGTGCAAAGCCATATCTTCAATATTTCAAGTAATATGAATTTACTTACGGGTCTTACGGGTCTATTTGCGCTGAAATATCGGAAAATGTTAAAATAATCTAGGCAGCAAACCCGTAAGTGAAAATACTAAATAGTGTAATCACCATTGAAGTTTAAAATAGTGTTTCAAGTAACGTTACCATACTCGATGACGAATTCGCGAAAAGCTTGCGCGCATCAGCTAGTCAAGTCAAATGCTACCAATAAATCAGAAGTTTTCTCTACTATTTTACTATTTTTAGGGACTAGGTGATTGTCACAATGGACCCTCCAATGTGTTAAAGATCGTCTACAACATAATCTAGATAGATGTCACCCCATCGCTAGATATTATGCCGCAGAACAGCGCCTAAGCATTCCTGTATTTGAATGAATTGCGAAGAATAACTTTGTAAGAGGTACCCATGGCCGCTTACCATCAGGCGAACGTCTTTCTTACCTCGTCAAAAAGTTAGCTACAAAAATACATTTTCTATTTAATTAATAATCTTGGATAGGTTATGTAAATCTTGGCTGGCAACACTAGCCCTAAGGCGTAGGTACAAAGAAAGTTCCCTTCCGTCGTGTTCATTGACCATCTTTATTCATGAGCGTTATCAATTTGTTGGCAGCCGTGCGCTTACAAGTTAATACGGCCTGCCGCTGCGTAATTACCAGCCAATATTATAATGAAGCAAAAACTTTGACGTTTTAGTGCGGACTCATAACTTACTTTTATTTTAGTAAATGTGAAGCTAAATTCACATTAGGGGAGCGAGTTTCATTCACACTAACTTTTAAGTCTAATTCAAATAGGTAATAGGTAGTTTAGTTATCGTTTGAAAGGAAAATCTAAGATACCTCGGTCACTAGTCACATCGGATCTTTGTGTGTCTGAAGTTAGGTTTGGCGAACCATTGCGCAAGTACAGTCGTGAGTTGTCTATACAAAAACACAAAAATAGCTACTGCGCAGCGTCTTGCAGCCAACTTCAGACACACAAAGATCCGTTGTGACTACTGTAAGGTGCTTAGATGTCCTCAATGTTCCACGCCCGCGGGGTCTCCGGGTAAGAATAGCACCTATCAATCTCTTCCTGTTGGGTGTCGTAAGGTCTAAGGGAAAACAAGAAGACGGGCAGAAGCCCTACCACCGTAAGATGCCAAGCGTGGGGTTTATGGCGACCTCTTCCTTCCAATGGGGCCTTTGTTCAGCACTGGACGCGACGGCTGATGATTAACATTCTTCTGGTCTTATAATTTTTTTTGTTCAGTTCAAGTTGCATACCACCAACAAAAAAGAAATAGGCACAATATTTTTTTCCATAACTAATTTAGTAGGCATGGACCCTTCTATATCTAATCGATATCTCGCAGTCAATCGAGATTTAAATCGATCCTCCCTACGGGCGGATGGGCGCTCTATTACCATGCGTAATTGCGCCAACTCGTGCGCCAGCGCACATCCTTCCCGGTAACTTATTTGGTGTGAAATGAGAACGATTTGACTCCGAGAAGATTTATGGCGGCAGATAATGGCGTTCTAGGTAGCTGGGTATCGCTAAATTGTATTTCATGCTTCCATTTCCGTAGGGCGATCGTGTGGGGTAGTTTATAGATCAGTGTTAGCAAACCCAACATTAATTATAAATATTGTAATTATTTTAACTTAGTTGTAGCAACATTTTCTTCTTCCCTTTCTCTAACTGGCTTTCCTGCGCACTACACGTAACGTTTCACAATTAGGAGTATTTTCCTGCCCGTTGGTGCTTTGACACCCTGGCCGCTACCCGGTCATGGATTGGATTCGCACCCGGGACAAATAATTTGTGTGCATGAATATGTCAGTCTTGTGACGGTTTTCAGTGGAACTACTTAAGGTCGAATAGTTTTTTTAACAGTCAGTTTGACGTTGAGCCCGAATGCGATATTGAATATGGATTTTAACAGAAGCTCGACGTCATAGTCAGGACCGGCTCGATGTAGAGCCCGCCGTCGAACACAGCGACGATAGTTTACGTTAGATAATAGCATACCTGCTCGTTTAAAGGGGACAAATCCAAAACGTAGGGGCCTTTTTGAGAAAAAGTTAAGGTTTGTTCAAAATAGAGCGGCTCGTACGCGGACTATTGCTATAGCACGGCAGCGGCGTTCTCAGGACACAATTTAACGTATGTATGGCATGTAACATATATAGAGCACGGAGATCGTGCGCGGTAATTGACCAATCACAGCGCGGCCAGCCGTGCGTGGCTGCTGCGCACGATTGCCGCGTATGTTAGGACATAGCTTTAGGATTGAGTCGGCATTGGGAAACAATCATTAGTCTAATTATTGTTCTAGAATGCTAATTAACTAAATAATCTACAGACGGATTTAGTAGTTGCTGTAAGCGCAATTTATGAAGTGAACAGAAGTCATGTGTGTAAAATTATAGTACGTAGACCAATCCCAGGCAGTCCTCGTCCCAGTGAGGACCTTGACGGGACTCTCTGGTGGCGGCGGGCTGAAAGGTAAGGCACTTAAACCTGGTGCAGATCCCACCGGTAAGGCTAGGTCCCACTTCCCATGTGTTGATGCGACAGCCGCGGGGGTTTTAGTGCGTAAGAATCGCACTTACCCTGGTAGATATATTCTTATCCCGTAATAAAGGGTAAATTTCATTCCTACGTTGGCAACCCTATGTAATTCTGATCATGCAATTATGTTACCAGTTGACGCATTCCACTTACAGAGGAGTTCTACGAAAATGACGGATAAGAACCGAGACACAGTGTCGCCTTGGGCCCCTGTTTGATTACGGCCAAGCCCACAGACAATTGAAACATTGTTGCATTCATTGTAGCAACGGCTTTAAATAGATTTGATTTATATTATTTAAGTAGCCTCCGTAGTGCGTGGGTTTAAATCCCGCGGAGAGTAAGAACTTTGTGTACTTAGTTGTTCTTACACAGGTTAGGACATTGCATGCCTATCATCCCATTATCCGAAATGTAATTCGAAAAAAATACCCTCCACTACCAAAACCAAAATTTGTGGCTATTGTGTTGTAAATTTGAAATAATTACAGGAAATAAATGTATATATACATTTTACCGATATAATAAAACTATATTTCGATGGAGTGAAATTAGGCAGCATCAATAAAACTTCGACATACAAACTTAGTTTTGCTCAAACTCAAATAGTAAACACCCACCTGTTTACTATTTGAGGTGTTCCATATACAACTAAAGTACGGTCGCCGAGCAGGAAGAATTTGGTACGTTGACCTGTCATTACCTGTCTCTGTAGCTCTCGGGAATAATACATTGCATCACGCTCGCACAGATGCAATGACCGCGCGGCTGCATCTGTGCAAGCGTGACGCAACAACACATCCCAGTCAGGAGCGACAGAGACAGGTAATGACAGGTCAACGTTCCAAATTCTTCTTGCTCGGCGACCGTACTTTAACATCTATCCTTCGATAGAAAAGAAGGTGCGGAACCATCGGTGCGCGAGTCTAACTTGCACTTAACGTATTTTTAGGGTTCCATACCTAAAGGGTAAAAAAGGAACCCTTATGGTGAGACTTTGTCTGTCTGTCACATAGGAACCGCTGACGCTATCTTTGAGAAACTTAAAATACTTTTAGTTTTTTGTTAATGGGAGTCGAAATGGGTCATAAAAATTTGAAAGTGAGACTATATCGAGTGAGGTATCATAAGAAAGCGCTTCATTTGAACATCTCAAAACAGATATTTATTTTGGTTTAAGTCTCGTAGTTTTTGGCTGATAATCAAAAATGTCAAAATATAATACCGTCCCCCCTTATCTCCGAAGTTTGTGGAGGGAAAAATCTGAAATAATTATGTGTAATACATGCCTATCTATATTTTACACGATAAATAAAATGATCTTTCTAAATAGTATAGTTTTTTAATAATGCTACAAAAACCTCGACAAACAAACTTAGTTTTGCGGTTTGTTTTTTTTTGCTAAGTCCTCACTTAGCAAAAAAAAAACAAACCGCAAAACTACCTCTATTAATACCTGTATTAATAGTAAAATAACTTTAATACGTCCAAGGATGGTATGGAACCCTCGGTACGCGAGTCCGACTCTCACTTGACTGGTATTTTTTTAATAGATATCTTGATGATTTTAATAACATGTTGCTTCTCTATTAAAATCCACGCGTACCTTCTGATATTGATGTGTACCTATGTACCTACTTATATATTTAAACCTTTCAAATTCTCAATGTTTATTAAACACGTTCATACAATGTTGTTCGGTTGAAACGTGTCAGTGCCTGTCACTTGGGCCGGAATGCCTTCAATCATTTTGATATGCCCTTAAAGTAAATATCAAAGTTTCGTTCAACTGCACGTAATAATATAATTGTTCGCGATTTACTATAGATATCTAAATAACACCATCATCTATTGTTTTTGTGTTCATGTAGCGAGAGTATAAGTTTGCCAATGCTACGAGGAAATACCCTGAAATAGTCAAATGATATAAGGACCATTTGCTATTAGGACGATTGCGAATAGGACAAGCTGCTTAAAGGCCACTACGCTAATAGTGTCCAAGATTCTATCTATACTTATAATAAAACTGTAACAGGTCCAATTCTGTACATTGAAGATATTTTGAAAATTATGTTTGGAGGGCATTCTATAACAGATACTAAAGCCAAAAATGTTTTATTTTTGTCTGTCTGTCTGTCTGTATCTCGGCTGAGCATCACGCTGAAACTACTGGATGGATTGAAACGAAACTCTGTATGATTTGAGTTAATACTCCGAGGTAGGATATAGGATACTTTTTATGCGACATTCGGCACGGTTCCCTTGGGAGAGGGGACTAAAACGTGTACTTGGTTATACGCTTGCTCCGATTTTAACAATTTTTCATTATAATTGTAATAAATATTTGTAAGGGAACACTCATAGACAGTTGTTACAATGTTTGGAAATCGATCAGGTTAAACAACGTTATGTAAGGTTATTAAATAGATGGGTGACCGTTTAACGCCATTTGAACTAAACGTCTCCGTGCTTCGGAGGGCAAGTACAAAGTGGGTCCAAGTTTTTAACCGACTTTAAAAAAGGAGGTTTTGTATTCTATGTATATTAATGCGGAGCTGCGTGGGTCAGCTAGTTTGGCATATAATTGGTACACGGGAGTTTTACTCTTGGTTTCAGAATTATCTGTTCTATCCAATAAGCGAATAAAACGACGATGCCCGATTTTTGGGTCAAAAACATACCTACTGTGTGTCTGTCGCTGATGCTGATCAAATTGTAACAAGTCAAAAACTGTTTAAAAAAAAAGTCAAAAAATGACAAGCCCGCTGAGTTTCTTGCCGGATCTTCTCACTTGAGGCCGCGTTGTGATCCGGTGGTAGCTTTTAAAAATTTTAGCATTCAGAAGTGCTAAGGCGTTAAGTCTATTTGAAATAAATGTTTTTGAATTTGAATATGAAAAGTTAGTGAACACGAAAAAGCAACTCGCCGCTGCCCGCCGTCGAACTCGGGATTTGGTTATTTAGAGAAAAGCAGGGCTGTACAGATATCAATCAATACATAATGTACCTACACACGTTGAATTGCTTTGACCCTGGGCACAGTCTTGATGTTTCCGAGAGAAAGTAGAAAGCGTTACGTCGGCCCCACATCGCGACACCGGGATTATAGCGTCCATTATCCGAGGGTATCATTGATCGAGGGTCAGCAGTACTCGTAATGGTGCTGAGCAGGTTGGCCGTTTACACAAATGTGGGTATTTATGTGAGATAGTAAAAATTGGAAAGTTTATTGCATGTAGGATAATAATAGTGGAGAATAAATATTAAACGGCTTGACCATGCTATACGAGCTTGCGGAATTTAAAAAAATTGGCTTTCACCCAGCTTATTCTATGTATGTTCTTAAAACAAATCTGTGGCCTCCGTGGAGCCAGAGGTCACGGGTTCGTATCTGCGGAGAGCGAACACTTTTTCAAACGGGCATGTAAAAGTTTGGTCCTGCGTCTGATGTCCCCGTGGTCGAGTCAATCTTCTATCTCATCGGATTGTGAGAGTTTACGTTTCAGCTTTGTATTATGAGACAAACATATAATAATTATGGCTCTAATAAAAATGGACTGTGGACCAACGACATTGTTCACGTCGCAGGCAACCGGTGGATGCAGATTGCTAACTGTCGTTCATTGTGGCGGTCTAAGGGGGGGGGGGGAGTCTTTTGTTCAGCAGTGGACGTCTTCCGGCTGATGATGATGATGATGAATAATGGATTAAAATGTTGTTGCAGTTGTAGTTGCAGTTACATACAGTGGTTATAAATTATATAAGCAGACAACTATACCGCGAAATCTAATCTTGAGTATAAGACTCAAAGCTAATAGTAAAGGCAATGTTATTCTGCAGTTATAGTTGTACAGGTGGGTGTAACCAATATTTGCAATTTATTGATACATTGTATGTGCAGGATTGAAATAAGTACAATCATAATACCAGCTGGTATTCCGGGCAAAATAAAGCTGGCGACTGATGATAACGGTTTTATTTTTAACCGACTTCAAAAAAGGAGGAGGTTCTCAATTCGTCTGTATATATTTTTTTGTTTCGTAATTTTCCTTAACTGCGTTAGTTAAAAAATAAGACTTACCGCCGAACCTACAAACGTCAATTATTGTTAATTATCATTATTAGATAGCTACTCACTATCTGCGTATTAAGTATTAAGTAATTGGCTTCAAATGTCGAAATAATCCGATTTCTAGGAATGGATTAATGATCATTAACAATAATTGACGTTTGTAAGTTCAGCGGTAAGTCTTATTATATATAAATTATCTCGTATTGAATAATCGAAATTAATCATAAATGGCTCCGGCGACAGTCGAAATAAATAGATTTTAAAAAGTGACTTAATTAGAATTAAAGTTAATTGGCGTTTGTGAGTGCGACAGTTAATCTTTTAACTACTACCTACGTTACATTACGTTCAAATGGTACGGATAAGTCGCCACCTTTCAGAGCATTTCAGATTTTGTGAATATCTTTGCTTAGCGTTTGTCAAAACTACTTAAAGCTTTCTCTGCTCTCAAGCGCATGCGTTACTTTTAGCGATCAGCGATATTCTAGCTATCGATGCATCGTGTTATAGCGACTTCCATTCACGTATAAGCGGGTGTTTTAGTCTGAATTACTGACCACCGATGGTGAAAGCAGTGTGTGTTGGTTGAGGCTATTAGACGATAAAACTAGTGAGATACCTCGCTTATAGGTAGCAATTCACCAAAACGCGAAACAGTTCAAAAGCAGACGCCAGAACACGCGACTGCGCCGCAGCGATCGAACGCAGTAAATCGACAGAACGTGGCTAAAAGTATAGTTTTTGCTATGGGCTCTTAAGACAGCTATTAGTCTTATGAAAAATAGATAAACAGTCCTTTAGACGTCAATATTCACTGTAAATATTCACGTCCGTTCTTCGCCGTATCATTATCTCCATTACAGCGCACCACATATTTGCAACAATCGGCAAATAGTCGTCAGACAATGCAGGGCTTATGACGCGGAAGCTATGTAATGACGGCGCAGGAGACGTGGAGCGAGCTAAATTATTGGTTCAGCCAGGTGTTCGTGTGCTGGAGTGTAGGGTCGCCATGTGTTGCAGACATTCCCGAGACATTAGAAATATATCGAATGGTAGGCACCTATTAGGTAGGTAGATAGGTAGATCTAAACCGATATTACTGTAAGACATTATCATAAATATTTTTTTTTATAAAATAATACAAATGGGTATCGCTAGTTGCAATTTGTTCCAGACAACATTTTAAATAATGAACAAAAGTAAGAAAAAAATCTATATCTATAAAAATCAATGCCACTCGTTGTAATTTTATAACTCAAGAACGGGCTCACCTATCCAAAACAAATGCTTTGTTCGGACTATTTAGTAGATGGTTTATGTGAAGTTTGCACAAAATCGGCGGTTCTTATTTATCACATTTTTTGTAACAAATGAATTAAATAAATGGCGGATCATTTTGAAAATGGGGATTTTGCTGTCAAATTGAACCTTTTTTCATAATTAAAACTTTTTCAGTGTTTACAGTAAAAGCATGTTGTTATGTCATTCATGCGGTCATTTCATTTTGGACGTACTTCGATTAAAGCAAATTGTCAGCGATAATTATTGCTATGTGTTTATATTTTTTGTTCTGAACTTGATGTTTCAATTTTTTTTTTAATATTTCACTTTATACGTAGCGAAGCACGTACCGGGCCGCCAGTATAATATACTATATATTAGATACCATAATAAACTATAATTTAAGTACCGTAGTGTCAGGTTCTCTGCCGTTATGTAGCAGTGCGTGATGTTATGTAAAGGGCACTGAACGGCATGCAAATTCTCATTGCTTAGTTGCTCATGAATGGACAGATGTCAATCCCTCGTCAATCCTAACAGTGTTCACTTTATTTACGATCGATGGTTACAACCACGGAATTACAATAGTGAAAAAAAACATTGATTCCTTTTATATCTTACAAGAATCTTATTACTAAAATACACACATCAAAAGTGTCTAGGGATCAACATATATTTTTGCAATAACTTTTCTCCTGATTGATATTAATTAAAATTTTCTTTAAGGATTCATCAAATAAAGTGTTTTCGTTTGTCACAGTAACGATAAACCAAGTCACCTTTGCATTAATAAAGAAATTTGCCATTTTCCTAATAAAGGGATTTTTGACATTTGAACCACTAACACAAAAGTTCGAAAAAAAGACTGAAATAACAGTTTTCTTTAAAATTTTATTGGGTAACTTAAACAATTAATAATCCGTGTTTCTACCGCGAACACTAACAACACAAGAACATCGGTTTGGCATACTCAAAATGAGTTCATCCAAATCACGCTGTGGAATGGCCGCCCATGTTCGTTGCAACAACAAAAAAAGGTCTTCTTGCGACTGGATACCCTCCATATTCGGCAGAGCTCTTCTCTGTAGCATATCCCATGCATGCTCAATCGGGTTCAAGTCTGGCGACTGAGCAGGCCAGGGCAGGACATTGATGTTAGCTGCGGCGAGAGTCTGTCTTACAACTCTTGCGGTGTGCGGTCGTGCATTATCATGCATTAACTGAAATAAGGGACCGATTTGCACTTGTAGAGGAACGATGACGTCTGATACAATCGTCTCAGCATAAATTTGAGCGTTGAGGTTGCCTCTGATCCAAATCAACTCAGTTCTTCCGCCGATCCAAATACCCGCCCATACCATGATGGTTCCACCACTATAAGGATGGACTTCCTGGCAGGATTTTAATCGCTGTTGGCGTCCAGGGGTTCTCCAGTGTCGTATACGTCTTGTATCCGGTCTCATACCAAAACGAGACTCATCAGAAAAGCACACGAAACGCCATTGTTCTTCTGCCCAATTTCTGTGTTCAAGAGCCCATTGATATCGAATCCTACGATTGTGCATTGCTATAGGTGGTACCCGTAGCGGTCTTCGGGAATGAAGGTTCACTTCATGCAAGCGGTTTCTGACTGTTTGGTCGCTAATTAAGTTCCCTGAAGAGTGATGAAGCCTCACGGCTAACATCATGGCAGTTATTGTTGGAGCTCTTCGAGTTAAGATTTGAATATATCGGTCTTGTCTCCGTGTGGTGCAGCGATACCGTCCTCCATGGCGCTCAGCCACGGTACCAGTGCTTCGGTAACGTGTCCAAAGTCGACTGATAACACTCTGACTTGTATTCAGAGCTAAAGCCACAGTACGTTGCCGGGAACCAGCTTCTATCATTCCCACGGCTCTGAGCATTTCTTCCCTGCTTAAATGACGTCGCCGCTCCATAATAACGTTGGTTTTAATCAGTAGTAGGGAAACAGTAGCACTAATAATGTCTTCAATGCGTTGTATGTTTTTATAGGGAAAATATTGACAGCTGATTTTCATCTTTTACTCGAATTTGATTCACAGTTCCTGATTCAAATTATGAAATGCACCAAAAAGGATCCATATAAATTTATAAAATCATAAATTTATTACAAAGCCACATCTCAATCTCAAGAAATCCGCTTAAAAATGCTTGATCCCTAGACACTTTTGATGTGTGTACATCAAAATGCACTTAGTAGTTACATACAAAAAAAAAACAAAATCAATCGTTATATTGCAGAAATGTTTTAAATTAATTACTTGATACCCTAAAACCAGACACATGCTATAAGTTACTTAAATGGCTCTAGACTTTTATGTGTGGCCTAAAAATATTGTAATAATATACTGTCACCGTAACGGCTCAAAACAGTGCCGCAGCTTCCTACTGTTGTATATTTGTTGGAATGTGTTCTGTTCAGCCATTATTTTACTTCGACAAGTCTAAATTATTGTGTATCGTTGTGGCTTTGACGTTTTCAAGTGTTATAGGACGGCAAAATTTACATTAATTGGCACTGAGAGAAAGCCTCGTGCATGCGCGCCCACTTTAGCAGTAGCCATAAAATCTGAATGCTAGGATCATCGGAGGCTATGTTCGTTCATAGCTTATTAAAAGTAATAGGTGCTCAGATCTAAGGATTGAGAATTTTATAGTGAAATAATGGATTCCTAATTATCTGATCATCCTAATTTATATAAATGTTAGCTATTTTACCCAATTAAGACGCTTTTATCCCTTTTTCCTTTCATCATCATCATCATCAGCCGGAAGACGTCCACTGCTGAACCTATGTTCGGCGTTCTAAGGGGGTGGCATAGGCCACCCCCTTAGAATGAATGACGATTGGCTATCTGCATCCACCGATTACCTGCGACGCGCACAATGTCGTCTGTCCACCTAGTGGGAGGCCTGCCAACGCTGCGTCTTCCGTTTCGTGGTCGCCACTCGAGAACCTTTCTTCCCCAACGGTTATCGGTTCTTCGAGCGATGTGGCCTGCCCATTGCCACTTCAACTTGCAGATTCTGAGAGCTATGTCGGTGAACTTGGTTCTTCGGCGAATCTCCACATTTCGGATTCTGTCGCGCAAAGAAACTCCGTTAATGCATGTTATAGTGACATAAAATTTTAAAACAATTTTAGGATTATTAGATGCGACATCCTCATGAAATGAGTATTTCAAATACTAAGGTAATACAGACAATTTAGTAAATTTCTAAACATCTCTCGATTAAAACCTAGCTGTACATCTTCCGGACACCTCGCAAAGTATAAATTGTACTTGAACATTAACACAGCAGGTGTGTTCATATTTAATGTTCACGGTGTCAAAATAAAACATGTTTTCATGCGTCTCGAGTGGTAACAATTTGCGACAAACGGGTCACGGGTCGCAGCGGACGCTTGAATTATGATGACATGATAAAAAATTACTCTGTAAAGCACGGATAATACAGGAAATTGAAGTTTAATTTAAACAAACATCATATAACCATGTCGTTTGCAACGCTGTGGCGTTGCTTTTATGTGTAAACGGAGATTCTGGGCTTCACTCAAAGGTGGAATCTGCACCAGGTAGCTACCCCTCCGTGCCTTGCCTTTGGTCGAGCCTGCAGCTGGGGAACGCATTATAATCCTCCGAGAACCGACAAGGTGCTCACGGGACGGGGGTAGCAGGCCCTCCACCGTCCTTCTTGGAGTCGCCGTCTAGATAGCCGCCTAGGGCCCTCACCCCAAACATTACGTGTACTTACCACAAATGTGTCGAAAAGAAGTCTATAAAAAAAAACAATATTCTGGGACAATTCACACACGGTCATCTGATCCCAAACTAGGTACAGCCAGGGAACCAGATAACTTTTACCAATACTCATACATATCTCACACTTTTATTTGTAAATACATACTTAAATAGAAATAAAACCCAGACACTTGGTGGAAATTGGGTAAAAACCTATTGGGTAGCCAGCCAGGGTCAGTTCATTTGATGGGCCTGTTGGTCTAGTGGTTAGACAACCACTAGACCAACAGGCCCATCAAATGAACTAATAGATGTAATGGTTTCTGACCATACACTAGATGTTAATAATACTTAGCAACTGACATTGTGAATGACATTTAAATTTAGAAACTTAAACTTCCTTAAGTCAAATTAGTTTACTATTTTGTTAAATTTTTTTGTTCAAGATCGTTTAACAGGTATCACGAACAGGTGTAAAAATAAACTGAACATAGCCTTACAAGGGAACGACACACGAAAGTCGGTGTTGTAAAATACCAATTTACTTTAACAATATGGCTATTTACTTATAGCGTTTCGTTGCCTTATAAGGTATAGCACATTTAGGCTAGCGGCTCTTATAATGTTTCTTGTGGCCAGGCATTTTGTTGCCGGTGGGACAGATTATTGAACATTTTATTTGAAAATAGGCTGTTCGGATGGTCAATTGAAGGTCAGCGCCAAAGACATTTAAGAACTAAAAATATGTATTGGCCGGCCTTAGTGAGTATTTTCATTAAATACTTGTTACACGTCTAATAAATTAGTGAAACGTGCGTACCCTTTAAACCGACAAAAATATATTTGAAGGAAATATGCCTCTAATTTAGAGTTGCGATATTGCTAAACTTAAAATGATAAAATTACTAAATAAGACTACAGTTTTACAGTTAAAAGTCATTCATATCTGAACACAGGCCTCCCCCTTAGAAGGAAGGAGGGGGTTGCCATAATCCCTACGTTTGGCAGTCATTTTGGGGATCGCAGTTTAGGTGAAAGGTAATCTAATAGAAAGACGCTGCTGCCCGTCTTCTTATATTTCCATAATCGTTTCCTACTACACCCAACGGAAGGAGAGGGGTGCCTATTACCTATCACACTAACATATTTGTCCATAATTTATTATCATAATAGTTGGCTGTACTAGTATTTAAATATACCGAAGGCAATATAGATATGCAGAGTAAGATCGTGGCTCAGTATGCTGGGTTGCCTTGTCTATTAACTTTATTAGAGGGCCATCTGCGTTGAGATTAGCAATGTACGGAGTGGTATGGCGGCTGCTTAGCAAGCAACTATACCGATAACATCGTTTTTATGACTCAACGAAGTCTTCCATTGCTCAAGCAAGATTTTACTTTGAATAAGATTAGAATTGATTTTAAATGGTACCCTCGTTGCGTAAGCAGCAACAGTACTTCAGATTATAGAATAAGGATAGATGGGCGTACAGTACTTGTAAGTGAAGCCACTTAAGGTAATAACAAGATTCAGAATTAATATCGGTACTCAGAACAAAACGTGCATACGAGAAATAATATTTTTTACGGAAAAAATGCCTTATTTCTATGAAAAAACTAGCAATTCCTTGCGGCTACGCCCGCTATTGTTTTTTTCCACCCCATTTAACCACTTTAGAAGTGAAATTTTTAAAAACCCTTTCTTAGTGGATGCTTCCATCATGCTTCCACCTGCTGCCCAATTTCAGCTTTCTAGGTACAGCGGTTTGGCCTGTGCGTTGATGAATCAGTCAGTCAGGCAAGTAATTTTATATGTATAGATGAGACTACAGTATATTTTCACATACTGTAGGTAATGTATGGTATATTTTGATTGATAAAAGTGATAACAGTTCTTGTAAGAAAAAATCCCAAACTCTATGACCTACTTAAGACATTTGGACGTACCTATTATAAATACTCATGGAATACTTCCTAGAGTAATCATTTGTGTGTTCCATCACTACATCAAGGACAGAGTTATACATTATGTTAATCATAAAGCCAGAGCCGGTTCTGTCGGTAAACGCTCCGACACTTGTTGAATCATAATTTTAACGCGATTGTAAACAAGAGAAGCGCATGCGTCAGTGCATTGTTTGAACAATAAATATGCATCCTTTATCCACGGTACCGGTGCTGTACTGCTGAATGACAATACAACAAAAACAAACACATCGAACAAAGTAAGCAATGATTCCATAAAGCATACAATAGACTACGTTGATCTAAATAACTTCCGACTTCGGAGTCGCTGGACGTTCGGTGTGTGGGCCCTAAGGACGTCCATTGAGTACGGCGGGTAGGAGGCGTGAGCACCGTGACTGGTTCCCGGGGGGGCTACAATGCGCCCCGGCGGCGGGCTCAAAGGCAAGGCACTGAGGGGACCCTGGTGCAGATCTCACCGGAGATACCTGGGTCTCATGTGCCGATGCGACAGCCGCGGGGGTTTTAGTGGGTAAGAATCCCACATACCCCGGTCGAGCCCCACAGCTCATTACAAAGATTTCCCTCCCGTTAAAAAAAAAACTTCCGAACTATGGTAAATTACGATAATGATGTTCCTTGATGCGGTATTGATAGAATACTCACTCGCATGCCATAGCTATTTCCAAGACCTATAAGAAAGACACTCCATCTTCTTCGTTTGTTTCCACGTCATGTCTTTAGTTTCTAACTGTCACGCGACCTTTACATGTTTAAGCTAGCTTCCCGATCCTCCATAATACTATCACCACCTTTGAAAACAGTTGTTGCGTTTTTCTTGATCTTTTCCTGTATCGGTATATATCAATTTTCATTATTTCCTTCCACGAGAGTCTTTATGAAAATTAATTGTTTATAGCGTCTGACAAATGTCCCGAATTGTGTAACATTATAATCTCAGAACGCATTCTGAACAATCACCCCTTGGACTTGCTGTATGGCGAATTTTATGATATCAATACGAAAATAAGTTGTGCAAAAGTATAAAGCTATGAGAACATTAGTTATCCCACCAGTGATGTTTAACAATAGCTAAATGCAGTACCTTTTTTATGGCGATGTGCTAGCACTCAAAACTGTGTGTAATTCCAGCATATTCTCTTCTGTAAACCTTTACATCAAGTGGCTCAGAATACTCTAATTTTTAGGGATTTATTTGGCATGATCATCCTACTTCTACTTCTGCTATGCAATCTAAGTCAGTATTTTAATTCAGTCCTAACGCTATTCGCCCACAGTCACGCGGGCCACATGACTCCATACTTACGATACTTGTACAGTGGGGGAACAAAAAAACTATCTCTAGTCTTCCCACGCCCTACACCATGCAAGCGATCTTCTGACAGTGATGTATCAAATCCCGAAATAAACTCTTGTTTGACGGCGACTGCAACGTTTGACCGTTTGCAGACTTAAAGGAACATTATTTTTAAATTATTTGCAGTTTATTGTTGTTCAGAAGTGGGACGAGCAGCCGGGTCTGCGTAATTTACATCTGGCGATCCCTTTCTTTGTTCAAATTAGTCATCGGGTGTGTTTAGTTCTAGCTTCGAACTCCAACAAAGGCTGATTCACATATTTCTATAGAAAATACATATAGCTCTATGAGTTACACCGTCTAGTTCTTGTTGTTGTTGTCTTGTCTATTGTTTCACCTTTTATGTTCTGGAAAATTACGTATACGGTTCTTTACAAAGATTTGAATATTAACCCTCTGAGATTGAACCCTAACAATTGTCTTTCGGTAGCCACCGGCAGCCATTACTCATGTGTTCATAGGATTGCTATGATTTTGATTTTGTAAAGGAAAACGAGGTATAGTGAAAAAAATCTAAATCTATGAGAATACTAGGCGACCCATTGAAATTAATTTTGTTTTCCGATGTGGCGGAATGCTTTAGCATTCATGATCACAGGAGGGCTGAGATGTTTAATGTCCTTAAGTTTTAATTTATCTCCGGGTACCCGCAGGTCTTCTCGGTTAATATTGTTGCTCCATTCTAGAAAGAACTTACAGTATGTTGACTATAAAATAGTTTAATTTTAATAGTTCTCAGTTATTTAATTTATGAGTGAAGTTAAATGAAATAAATAAGTTCATTATTAAAGAAATCAAGTTGCAAAGCTAGCTAACTTTGTAAAAGTCGTCCTCAATAAATAACTACATACACAGAATTTACTGCGGCTCTAACAACAAATCTCTTTTGATATGCATACATAACTTCTCGCGTGTCTCCGCTTGCATTTTATCTGATGATATAACCGGTGTGTCATTCCGATGTTTGATATCGCGAAACAAATTTACATTTACGTTTATAAACATCATTGCAGAAGCTAGCTCAAAATAGCTCTTATTACCTATCTGAATATAATAGAATATCTTTCCTCAAGTCGAAAGTTATAGAAATGTCGAATTTGCGGCGTTAAGAATACACAGATACGTTTTGTAATAATACAGCCAAGATAATCACATATTAAACTTGGTTAAAAAAACACTTGCCCTTATTTCTAGTCCGTAAGTAGTTTGGTTAGTATTTATATTTAAATCTGCAGAAATTAGGCACATGGGGTATGCAGACCGCGTTCACACTGCGTATCGCTCAACGGATCTTGCAAATCAATTGCAACGACGACGCATACTTTTCGCAATTTGCATTTTGCGCTTGTCTATGTTCGAAGTATCGATATTTATGGATGATATCGATAGTTTCTGCATCCTCTCGATTGAAATTGCAATTATTGGAATTATTACAAAGTTTCCGTTAGTTGCTTTCCGGACAACGTAATTTATTTTTAAATATGACGGGCCCGTTGGTCTAGTTGGCAGACACCCTGCCTGCTAACCGATGGGTCGTGGGTTCGATTCCCGCCAAGTGTCTGGGTGTTATTTATCTATTTAAGTATGTATTTACAAAAAAAAAGTATATAAGTATTAGTATCAGTTGTCTGGTTTCCATAGTACAGGCTCTGCCTAGTTTGGGATCGGATAACCGTGTGTGGATTGTCCCAAGATATTATTATATTATTATTATTATTATATATCTTCTAAATTACTCAAAACTTATTTGCTGGCGGCGAGCAGCGATATTTTGAGATAAGCTTACTTGGTGACACAAAAAAATCAATAAAGTCACATAAAATATTACATTTTATTTATATTCCCGACTAAAGTCTTATATTGTCAAGCACTTTTAACTGGGACTAAATAAGACTGAGAAAACAAAACTAACTAAGCTAACGGCCTGATCGGTATCAAATCTGTAGTTTTTTTTTTTATAATCAATAGGTTTACGCTTGACCACAATCTCACATGATGGTAAGTGAAGGTGGGGTCTAGGATGGACCGCGCTTACCCGTAAGATGCCTGTTCACTCTAGACTTGAATACACGCAAGTTATATTTATTAGGAAAAATGTTGTCCGGGAAAAATGTTGTTCCACAGCTTGGCCGTGCGCATGAGGAAAGAAGAAGCGAAACGCTGAGTGCGGCAAGTTGGAGTGTCATCGACAAACCGGTAGAGACCCTGCCGGCGCCTGGTAGTCCGGTAAAAGAAAGGGGATGGTGGTACAAGGTCAAAAAGTGCTTAATCAGATCCCAACGATATTATACAGGTTAAATCTAGGAATTTCACATTACTACATCACGCTATAAACACTTCCTCTGTAGGGTGTCCGGGTAAGAATAGCACCCACCCATCTCCTCCCGTTGGGTGTCCGTAAAAGGCGTTAAACTAAGAGAAAACAAGAAGACGGGCAGCAGCGTCTTTCTATTGGATTACCTACCACCTATACTGCGATTCTCAAGCCGCCTGCCAAGCGTGGGGATAGGGGGAGGCCTTTGTTCAGCAGTGGACTTTTTGCCTGCTGATGATGATGATGATAAAAATTTCACAAATATTCAGTAACATCAAGTGCGGTTGTTAGATCTTCAACACAGACTTTTACTGAGTAAAATGGGACTAATCCCACCACTCATTCCCACCACTGGGACTCCTGTTAGCCAGGATCTACAGTGGTCACCAGTGAAGATACCGAGGTTGACCCTCGGCGAGTCCTGGGGGAACGCTAAATTGTCTTGGAACCCGCAACAACAATTTAATTAGAAAAGTGTATAGGAGTTAGAAAAATATAAATTCCACTTCCCTCCTTTGCAAAGCGACTACTGAGTAAGTTGAACTAACGTTAATGTTCAATATATAAAAAAATAAAAATTTATCACCGTAAGCACGATTTCTTTAAAATGAAAAGTCGATGCTACGAAACGATAGCCTCAACGTAAACCGCCAGTCTCAAACAAATAACTGTTGCCGGGCTATCTCTGAAGCTAGCCTTTGAAGTGAACTAGGCAGTGTAAGGTTACCTTAATAAATGAGATGTCCATCTATAACAATTTCGTTACATTAATATTACAGGTATAATATTTTCTAGAGTATAATCTCGATTGGATGTTTAACAAGATTTCTAGTTCTTTATATTTTTGTCCATAAATTCGATCGTGATATTTTTTGTTGTTTAATTTCACACATTTGTTTATTATGCAGCTTGCAGGATCCCAGGTCATTGCAGTACTATATACAGGCTTCCAGCGCGGCGTCCTGCAATACGGTACAAGAAGTCCTGCACGCCCCGGCCGGCCACCGCTCAGGACCGTGAATGTCCGACTTAGCAACTGATTCCAAGATTAAATTAGGTATGCCTGGCTGTATCCCGATTCCTACATCTGTATTCAAAGCCATCAATAACAGTTATTGTTATTCAAAATCGGGATAAACAGAACCATCGACTTAGCATTCGAATATAGCAACCCCGATTAACGATTCAAGTTGCATTCGCGCGCGCACAATCAAATACATAATCGGCAATCGGATAATCGTCAGCATCGATACAATGACGAGATATCGATCTCGAACTCTCCATTCCGATGCATCGATACGCACTGCGATGTGACGTTGACAAATTGCATCTTAAAGTACTTTATGGTCGACAAATTGAGGCTACTTGTATTTATTGCGGCTATCCCCGAAGAAGGAGAATTCTTTAGATAAATTTATCGATTTATTTTTATCGATTCGATATCGATCTTTGTTTGATTGTCCGGCATTCACCGCTCCCAGTCGGTGGTGCATTGCCGACATCGTAAACTGTTTTGGGGGGTGATGAATGAAGTAATAAATTCAGCCGATTGGAATCGATGTTTCTGGTGGTAATTGTGAATGTTGCCATCGGTTCTTGTTAGGCGATGTCCTAACTAAACGCGATCACGCGATCATCGCGCGAACGAACGACGCGACCATCGCGCGATGAAATCTCAAACATATGGACGTCGAACAAGTGTCCTAACTGTCGGTCGCGTGAACCGCGCGACCGCCAGTACATTCGCCAGTCATCGTGCGATGGTCGCGTCGTTCGTTCGCGCGATGATCTCGTGATCGCGTTCTATTAGGACACTCCCTTAGAGTTTCATAAAAATTTTTTGGGCCTACGATTTTATAGGAGTGGGTTTAAGGGTCAAACTGCTGCGCGTTTCGTTAATGAGTCACCTAGTATGTATACAGGGTGTAACGGACCACGTACCGAAAACGATTAGGATATAAGATTCCAAATAATGTCCGTTACAACATTACAGAAACCATTAAGTATATGGAAAATAACAAATAACTAACTTATCAATTTTTGAGCATGTAATGAATGCGTGCGGAATAATATTTATTTTTCAAATTACATTGCTAATTTTGCACAAATAAGTAATGTATTGTTATTAAATTGAAATTAGACTTTATTATTATACCAATCATGATGTTATACTAATTTTATTTAATAAAACCGTTATTTTTTTTGAAAATTCATGAAAGATACGATGAAAAGTTTCAACACTAGAATGTTCAGAATCATGTACTGGATCCCTGGTATCGGTTTTCGGTACGATGTCCCTTACACCCCGTATTGATTTCGTATGGAAATCTTCTGGTTCACTCAAATATCAAATAATGATTTGACGATGACGAGAATAACATGAACTTACTGAGTGCGGCAGATAGGTGTATTTTATACAAGTTAAACATCCATATGTCTGATGGTAAGCGACATGCCCGCCAATGTGCAGTTGCTTCTTTGCATCACCCCCTGTCATCTGAGACGTTAGAAATTAGGCCTTTAAATCTAGTAATTTAACCAACTGCAGTGCTCTTTTGATATTGAAATTACTGATAGTAAATGTGCCATATCTAACTCAATTCAATATTTTAATATACCTATAGTAACATAGTCATCATTATGATGTGCAAAAACGAATACGACGTTCGTTCCTGTCGTCACTAATCTGAATAAAAATAGGTCTGACAGACAGACAGACAAACAGACGAAGTCTCACCATAAGGTTCCATCATTTACCTTGTAGATATGGAACCCTAATTAGTTTTTTTTTTGTGCTATAGTAGTATAATATTTTAATTCAAAACAACTCTAGTTTTAATCCGTTATTAAATAAATAAAAAATTATATACTTACTCGAATTGAGAATACTCCTTTTTTTTAGTTGTTTAATAAAATGTATGTATTCCATCCTCTGCTGAAACTAGTTTTCCGCTAGTGTAGTAAAAGAAACGTAATCACATTACACGAACGCGCTTATCTGGCGTGCGATCAAGTAACTCTCGGTAAGTAATGCTCTCGTCTTGTTTGGGCTAGCCATACATCTGGAATACCATGGATTTCTTACGTAGAAATACACCCTTAGATGGAAGGTAGCCGTGCTCGCTCCTTCCAAACGTGATGGTCTTTTTTAGAAGGTTTCTTTGGTTATAGTTTATGTGTTATCTTCAGGGGTATACCAGTATGGTCTAACTGGGAAATAATATTATACAAGTCTGGCTTTGATTTTTAAACGTACGGTCCAGGCGGGATACGTTTTACGAGAGTCTATGACTGGTTTTTTAAATCTGAGGATTTTCCTGAGCGTCTTAAAGCATCGATATAATAAATACTATATCGATGTGTAGAAGTGACTTATAAAAAAATACTAATGTGACAACCAACAATCACTGTTTTGTTTATCAACAACAACGTTAATATTGGTACCAAATGTGACGGCTTGCAATTAATATTATACTCTTGTACTTACATGTAGAATACACGTGTATATACTTAGATTTATGTGCTCTCAACGGCGGATGATTCCGATCTGCACCATGTTTAACACGCGAACCGCATAAGCGCGATCACGCGTCTACCTCCGACCTTTGAGTATTAAGCCTCCGACGGATTAAAGAGATTTTATTTATTTGGCCGTCTACCTGGGTGGACTCACAAGACACTACAATAAACCTGCTGCGTAGAGAAGAATTTATTTTTTGTTATTACTTACAGCTTATGATAACCGGTTCAAATAACTAAATGCCAATCGTTTTTCTTTATAGCCCATTTCCTTTGATCCTTTCCACATTCAAATATTCCAGACCATTTTACTAACTCTCAGTTTGGCAGTCATACATGTTGACCATTAAAATGGTTTACAGTTCAGGGTCACAGGTATTTATTAATAACTAGCTGTACCCGCGGCTTCGCACACAGCCAGTAGGTAGGTAATTTTCGCGTTATCATGAAATCAAACTCGACATCACTCGACACGATCCATCTCCATTCAACTTGATGAGATTCGGTCCGACTCGATCCTACCCATTTGTTTTTCGCAGGGAAACCTTCAAAAGGTCCCCGGGACCTGTGGGGTCAACCAGGGTATGTGGGATTCTTACCCATTGAAGCCCACGCGGGTGTTGCATCGGCACATAAGTGGGGACACCAAAGCTCTCCGGTGGGATCTGCACCAGTGGGATCAGTGCCTTGCATTTAAGTGTTCACGGTCTCACGGTGTTCACGTGGATGGGGGTCACAACCCCGCTGCCGTCTTCTTAGGAGTCGCCACCGTACTGGATGGACTCGATCGATTTACACAAATTATATCATTCTATATACTATTTTGCGCGTTACCCTTATATATTGATGCCCCGTCCTGCAGGAACCCTTCAATTTTTCGGGATAAAGAGTACATGCCTTAAATTCTAGCTCATTATCTTAGTTAAGCGGTCAGCGGGGCACCACTTACTTTGCAAACCAGAGGTCACGGGTTCCAATCCCGCAGGGAGCAACAACTTTGTATAATTGTTTCTTACTGGTTAGGAAAATGACGGACCTTTTTGTCTGGAAAGTAAGATGATCCATACGTCGGATAGGCACTGAGGGGCTTGGAGAATATTATTATTATTATGATGACAACGACGATGGCGATTATGTGATATTTTGATATTACCTAAATTCATTTTTAACCGACTTCAAAAAAGGAGGAGGTTCTCAATTCGTCTGTATATATTTTTTTTTTTATTTTTTTTTTTTATGTATGTTCGCGCATAACTCTGGCAATTATTAACCGATTTGAAAAATTCTTTCTTCCATCCATTCTTCAATCCATTGATTGGGTCCCATAAAAAAAATATTGCTTAGTAATAAGTAGTTCCTAAAAAAACAAGAATGGTGACTGCGCACTGAGAGTTGCAAGAAAGCCTATATAGATGACGTTTTAGTCGCTCGGACTCGCTCGGTCGGACAAAAATGGTCATAACTCTGGCAAATATTTACCAATTTCAATGATTCTTTTTTTATTCGAAAGAAGAAACCACTGTATTGAATCTGTATGAATTTTATTACAACCGGATAAGAACTTCCTGGAGGACCATGAACAATGTGGAGGAATTTATCTGGTAAAAACCATAAAACTGATGTTCTCCATTACATTGCTCTGACAATTATGAACCGATTTCGATGATTCTTTTTTTATTCGAGAGAGTAAACTACTATGATGTTTCCATGCAAATTTCATTACGACCGGATATTATTTTCTGAAGAAACATGAATTATGTAAAACTATGTAGACGATAATGTGATCATAACCTACCTAGATAATTTTTCGGTTTTCGATGGTTCAATCTTTATATATGAAAATATCACTAAAAAGGTTAAAATAAAATCTTTTTAAAAAAAAATTGAACCGACTTCAATATCACTGAAAAGTATAAAATAATTTAAATATTATTGAAGTTGGTGCCAAATATACACAGCAGGTACGCTAACACCAACTTCAATAATATTTAAATTATTTTATACTTTTCAGTGATATTGAAGTCGGTTCAATTTTTTTTTAAAAAGATTTTATTCCATTTTACAACTAAGTACCTACCTACCTACTAATACTGACACCAGCTATTTGAATTATCCGTAAATCTATTGTTCACGTAACCCTGATCTTGTTTGTAAGCTGTCTATACGATAAGTGTCAAGCTGCATATCGTAATCTACTTGCTTTTTGTTCTCGCGGGGGACACATACTTCACTCCCCTCGCCTTTGAACTTGTACAAAAAACCGACACAAGTCGGGTTGACATTGGCTATTGGACGCAATGTTCCGTTTTTATCCAATAATGTTCAAAGATCGATGCTCACATTGGTGTGTTGGATCCAACAGTATAACTTGGAGCCAACATAGCCCATGTGAGGCGCCAGCATAAGGCGGGAGGCGTGGACGCCCCGGTGGGATCTGCATCAGAAAACTGAGGGTTTTCTGGTCTTGCCTTTAATCCCGCCGCCAGAGACACTTTATACATCCACCAAGCAAGCTGCCGTACTTGTTAGACATCTAGGGCCCCACACCCCAAACTTTCTGAACGAGCTTTATTTTAAGTGGTCAATAACTTCTTATATTTTTTTTATTAGGTACTATCTTTTGTATTTTAAGATCAATGATTCAATGATGTCGATATCTATCACATCAACGTATTTTACAGAGGTTTAGTTTGAGATTTCATGGAAGCATTATATTTTCTAACACTATGACGCCATCAATAAATTGAAACCACCACCATTCGTAAAATTTAAAAGCAAAAATACCTAAATAATATCTAATTTATTTAAAAACAAATTAAAAAATATAATTTAATAAAAAAAGATAAGTTAAAATATAACCCCGAGTGGGATGCGTACCCGGGACCTACGACGTTTTCCAGAAGCGTTCGTAACTACTCGACCACAGAATACTTTCTCAACACGGCGAAATACCTTACCTTATACAAACTAAACGTCTGTACTTCGATCGACCATAATCTTTCGTCTTCGTTGATATTTATTTTGTATCACGTCACGTGTTTATTATCATATGGTACATGGCAATTTAATTCTACTAATAATGCGGACACGCTTTCCGCATTGATTTCCAAACATCCCTCACCTTCAGTAGGTCTTCATTTCCCTAACGCACCCCCTTCAGATCAGCGGATTCTTATTTCGGATACTGTCGAAATTATGAACTGCATTTCTTCCTTTAAGAGTGGCTCTGCTGGCGGCCTTGGTAGCCTTACCCCTCAACATCTCAAAGACCTTGTAAGTAACGCCGTCGGGGACGCTGGCAGGTCACTCCTTTCTAATTTAACCGCTCTGATTAATCTAATGTTGGCGGGCAAGGTGCCTCTAGAAATTACCGATGTTTTATATGGCGCTAATTTGTGCGCTCTATCCAAAAAAGACGGTGGCATTCGGCCTATAGCGATAGGCTCTACCATCCGCCGTATCGTTCTAAAGTTTGTTGCCGTCGCATCCTCCCTACTGTATCCCAAATTTTTCAGCCTATACAACTCGGATTTGGCTCAAAGGGTGGTTGTGAGGCAGCCGTCCATGCGGCACGCACCTTTTTACTGCAGAACGGAGGTGAGGTCTTGCTTAAGGTGGATGTCAAAAATGCTTTCAATTCTGTAGACAGAGCTGCTTTGTTGACACAAGTACAAAACAACATTCCAGAAATTTACCCATATGTCTTTCAATGTTATGGCCAACCATCCAAATTATTATATAATGAACATCCTATTTGTTCAGCTGTTGGATGTCAACAAGGTGACCCTCTTGGTCCTGCTATCTTTAGTTTGGCAATCCATCAGATCATATGTACTCTAAATTCCAAATTTAATGTCTGGTATCTGGATGATGGCACTTTGGGGGGTTCAGCAGATTCGGTCTATGCTGACTTCGAAATTCTTATTAACGAGTTTCAAAAAATCGGTCTTGAATTTAACTTTTCAAAGTGTGAAATCTTTGTTTCGGACTCAGTGGCTGAGGCTCGAAAGAACCTCATTATTAACAAATTTAGTATTTTGGCATCTAATATTAAGGTATTGTCTAAGGAATCTCTGTACCTTCTCGGTGCCCCCATTCTGGACGAAGCCATACCCAGTTTCGTGGATGAAAAAATTAAAAAATTCCATGATTCCTCTGATCGAATCTTCAAAATTAACTCACATTTGGCATTCTTCATTATGCGTTTTTGCCTTTTTGTGCCCAAATTCACTTATTTTCTTCGCTGTTCTCAACTATTTAAATTTAAAAGTCATTTAACAACTTTGGATGATTTAATTCGGTGTTGTTTAACAAAAAATTTAAACTGTCCTTTTGAAGAGGAGCGGGTATGGACCCAGGCTACTTTACCGATTTGTTTAGGTGGTCTGGGTGTCCGCAAAATTTCCGATCTAGCACTCCCGGCATTTTTGTCCTCGGTATATAGTACGGAAATCCTCAGCAGGTCTATTATTGTCTCAGCCTTAGGATCTGTTGAGGTGACGTATTTGAGTGAGGCCAGAAATGCCTGGCTGTTGGCTTGCCCGGGTTCCGACCCTCCAATCTTAACTCACTCTCAGAGACAGTGGGATAAACCACTTTGTAATTCAATTTGGCATTCACTTTTATCATCCAGCGTTAACGATTTGGATCGTGCGCGGTTGCTAGCTGTCTCTGCGAAGGAGTCCGGTCACTGGCTGCAGGCTATGCCATCGTCTCATATTGGTACCTTATTGACCAACACCACACTTAGTCTTGCAGTTTGTTTGCGGGTGGGTGCCAGGGCCATCGTTGTCGCTGTGGGGAGTACGTAGATAAATATGGTCACCACGGGCTGTCTTGCTCGCGTAGCGCTGGCCGTATGTCACGCCATGCCGCCCTTAATGATATTATTCGCAGGGGGCTTGTCAATGCCGGTGTCCCTGCCGTACTGGAACCAGTCGGCATTACACGAGATGACGGCAAGAGGCCTGATGGTGTCACTTTAATACCATGGCAACATGGTAAGCCGCTGGTGTGGGATGCGACATGTGTCGACACACTTGCTGCGTCCCACACCCCGGCAACTTGCAGGGCGGCTGGAGGGGCTGCGGCGACCGCTAGTGATGCAAAGCGACGCAAGTATGCAGCTCTAGGTTCGAGCTATATATTTGCGCCCTTTGCGGTGGAGACCATGGGGCCTTGGTCTCATGAGACGCACGCTTTGGTAAAAGAAATTTCATCCAAACTTATCGAAGTCTCATGAAACCGCCGGGCTGGTAGCTTTTTCTGCCAACGTATAAGCTTGGCCATACAAAGGGGTAATGCCGCCAGTCTTTTAGGTACCCTTCCCTCCCAGTGCGGCGACAACTTCGAGGAAGTTTTTTACCTAGTTTAAGTGTACATATTTGTAAATAAACTGTAAATATTTTATTTCAATAAATTCTACTAAATATTATAATATAATTAGAATCTAATAGAATCTATGACTGTTTAAAGTTTTGTTTATTGTGTTTAATAAAGTTCTAAGTGATTGTGTGTCCAATATCACCGATAGATGGCGCTGTTCATAATGTAAATCACGCTAACATCGTAAATTCCTGTTTAATCAAATTCGATATTAAAAATTACAAACTTTCTGCATCTTTTACTGTTGCAACTGAACTATACACTACCTGGACTTGAGTTTCATTTCATATCATGTTGCTATGATCAAAGTAGAACAATATAGATTACAGAAATCTAATGAAATGTCCTGGGTGTACCGGACCGGCTTACCCCTTACAAAAATTGACCCTTCGCCACTGCAGTGCTCAGTCCCTATTGTATATAGCGTAATAATACATCTGGTAATAATTAACTGATCAGTTTATAATTACCCTATTCACATAAAAAGGAAATTACATCGTAATATGTGCAAGTAATGTTTCACTGCTTAGCCCCTATGAAACATAGCGTGATGTTTTATATACAAATTTATACCCTGACTTCTACACAACACATCAGTGAAAGTCCTATTAAAATCCATGCACGGGTTTTCAAATGATACCTGGACATCCAGAACGACAGACAGACAATAATTCCAAAAAAAATTGTTTTGTCCTCTATGTCGATAGTATAGTATCCCCACATAGAAATTTTGGAAAAATATTCAATGTACAGACAAAGTGCTCTTTGAGTTTTATTATATTATAGATTGTGGAATGTCCTGTGTTGGACTGGAAACATGTTCAGTCGATTGGTCGAGCCGCATCGCGCGCGTTCCAACATGTCAACGACTCGCCACTCGCCGTTATATCTACAACGATGTTTTTGGCACTCACGCGACTCATATACACATATTAACATAAATGTTAGGGTTGGCTAATCTTCACAATTACTAAGCCTTTTTGTTCAACTTAGTGAGGCGATACGTATGTCCCTTGCATAAGTTTACTAAGTGGTAGGCAAGTAGTGGTGCAAGGAACCATCCAGGTAGGTAACGCTGTGGTGTCAGAGATATTCTGTCCCCAAGCAGCTGTGTGTAAACATTGCTGTGTTCCGGTGTGAAGGGCACTGTAGCTGGTGAAATTACTAGACTCAAAACACTTAATATCTAATGTCTTAAGGGTCGGCAAAGCGCTAGTAATTCTTCTGTTGCTAGCGTCTACAGTCTGCGGTGACTTACTTACCATCAAGTAGGCTCCATGCTTGCTTGTCACCTTGGTAGTCTAAAAAAAGTACCTTTAAGATTCTATACCTATCTAAAATGTCATAATGAACCTACATACCCATCAAATATATTCAAAAAGATGATGAAACTACATAAATAATCAGGAGCTTAAAGGATGTAAGCGAATAGACAACCATACTTTGTATAAAATAAATGTTCAGAGATAGAGTTAGATGTACGTAAGAAAGTTGAAATTTGTTCTTGTATTTACATAAACTTACCGATGTTATCATATTGATATTTAAGCTGCAAAATAAACCATGACAATTTAAAGAGCACATATTAACTCGTTTCATGCGCAGCCTACCGCGAACATTAATTCCCGGTCGCGTGGTTCAGAATAACTCTTCCTGTCAACCCTAGATACGAGTTGAAACGGACCGCTATCGCGATCAAAGACGCCGCTGTCTTTCGGCGTCGCCTGGGAATGACGGCCACACTGGACCTTGCAGGTTTTGTTTCTCACGCCTGTGAAAGAGTGTACATAGACAGGTACACTTCTAGTTTTTTTATCCCCTTGGTCGAAACGGCCATCTTTGCTAAATTAGGTAACTATGCAGATATATGTGCAATCTTTGTTTCCTCCTTCGATCATGGTTTCCTCTTACAAACGACCGGTGAGAAGTCTGATCCACTGATCATCTTAATTTATCTATCTTATATTTATTTATCTATATATTTTTTTTCTTATATTTATTTATCTTAATTTTTATACAATCCTCCAGTGAATGGTGCGGGAAACCGCTGGCTTTGCAAACCAGGGGTCATAGGTTTTAATCCCGTGGGAAGCAAAAACTTTGTCTACTTGTAAGGCTTGTTATTAATTTTTTTGTGATACATGCCGATCACGTCATTGTCTGGAAAGTAAAAAGATCCGTGTTGAACGGGTTTTTTTTATTTTTTATTTTGTTGTATGTATAAAGTTGGTCCTGCGCTTGACCTTTCCCCGGTCGTGTCGGTCTTCCGTTCAATCGAATTGTGAGAGTAAAGGAAGAGAGAGGGCGCTTGTCTGCATTTGCACTATAATAATTCCCGCGCAGATGGCTGATTTATAAAATATTGGCCGCTGTGGTCAGGAGGACAGGGATTCCCTATTTTAAGTACCATCTGTACAGTATACAGTACAGGCCGGCACCCGACGGGTACTACCGTGGGGTACCGGCCGGGTTGGAATAGCATCCCTCCATCTCCCCTCGTTGAGAGTCGTAAGAGGCGACTAAGCGAGAACAGGAAGACGGGCGCATTTTTATGTCTTATGTATTACTATTACGTTAGAATAAAATTGTTATTACCTAGATTAGTTTACCCTGTTGAACGCTATTCGGTTTACGGAGCTTAATAAACATGTTATTATTATTCCATTTATTTTCTTTATAACAACATTATTTACATTTTCAAATATAATATTTGAAAAAACATTTAAAAATATAAAAAAACGGCTTCCAACCGGCGGCTGTGGGAACAGAGTCCTAGCAAGCGGTGGTTAAGGCTCCAGAGAGAGGAACTTCCTCACAATGCGCGCTGTCTCCAGGAGCACTGCCTTCTGTATCCGGCCCTTGATCCAGCCGTCTAACGTGAGCCTCTTGAGGTGTTTATCGAGGCTCTTGGCCACTAGGCCATGGAACTGACTATAGGCACAATGATTGCCTTATTAATGTCCCACATGTTATTATTATTATTTTAGACAAGTCATTGACCTAATCAGTATTGTCTTAATCAGTCTTTATTACGATATCATATTCAAGTTTTAAAGTGCTTTTTTTTTCTTTTTATTCTTCCAATAAATGTAAATTTATTCACAATCCGTGAGTCACAGGTGATTAGCGAGTATATTATTAATATCGATGCATCACATCACATCTTTATGAGGCGCATGTATAATTTTTCTTTGTCCTCCATTCACCATGCCGTATGCGTCAGCTAAGTTAATTGCAATATGTTTATTTTATAGTTTTTTGTCATTGTTGTAACATTTAAATGTAGGCATACTTCATTTATAACTATAATGTGAATATTTATTAGAATAGATAGTTAAACATGAATGGGTTGATAGAAAAGTTTATTTTTAAAGCGGAAACGGACACGCACGGTTAGGCTGGCAATGCTTGTCGCTTACCTTTTGTAGTCGCGGGGAAAGCTTTAATAGGTCCCCGGGATCTGTAGTGGTCAAAAGGGGTATTTGGGATTCTTATAACCAGGGTTCCCCGGTGGGAACTCAGTGCCTTGCCTTTGAGCCCGCCACCGCCGCCGGGGGGCTCGGCCAGACCGCACTGCACCAGAAACGCTCACGGGGAAGGGGGTTGCATCCCTGCCACCGTCCTCTTCGGCGTCGCCGCCGTTCTCGATGCAGTTCTAGGGCCCACATTCCAAACGTCCAGCGACTCCGTAGTTTGTGAATTATTTAGAGCCCCTGTCGCAGGGCTGATGCCTGTCGCTTCATCATCATCAGCAGCCGACTGACGTCCACTGCTGAACAAAGGGCTCCCCTAGAAGAAGGGAGGGGTTACTATAATCCCCAAGATTGGCAGGCGGCTTAGGGATCGCAGTATAGGTGGTAGGTAATCCAATAGGAAGACGCTGCTGCCCGTCTTCTTGTTTTCGCTTATTCACCTCTTACGGACGCCTAACGGCAGGAGATGGGTGGGGGCTATTCTTATCCGGACACCCTACGGAAACTGTTTAGTTCGTTTCGTAATTAAATTCTATAAAAATAGATACTTTCTACAAATCATAATTTTCAATAACTTACCCAGCCCAACAAAATGATTAAAAGGTCAAAAATGCAATTACATTACGCAGCCTCTTCAATAAACGGCTTATAAACAATATTATTAGTGATTGTACGGCTTGTTATTAATCAAATTGCATTCGATTTGATCGCCGGATTAGGTGTAACAAATAGTTAGTGTGGTAACATGAAGATTACGAAAAAAAATGATGCGTTCTATGAGCGTCGGAACGTGTTTTGTTCCGTATAATTTTTAGGGAGTTGGTAAATGGCACCGGTTTGAATTATAATCAGTCGGCACTAGTGTGGTGATGAGCGAGTAGATATTAGTCGACGATCGAGTAATCGGTGTAAGTAGTTTGTGATGTGAAGACCCAGCAAGCAACTATTTTTATGACCGTCTTTTTTTTTTTAATCAATATAAGCCGGTGCTTGACCGAAGTCGCACTTGATGGAACTTGGTGACGCAATCGTAGATGGCAAAGTATACTAGACAAACAGCAAAGTTTACACTGCTGCTTGGCGGTAGAAAATATCTGTCATTGCGGTAGCTACCTGTATGGTCCCTAGCACTAAGGACCTATTATCTAGTGAGGTTTAATTAATGAAGTAATTGACTTACGGCTGATATTAAATAGTTAGTTAGTTATTAAATAACTAAATCTTTAACGGGCCCGTTGGTGTTACACAATCGCCACTTACACAATAAATCGTCGTGGCTTCGATTTTCTCCTTGTATCTGGTGTTATTTATCTATATATGTATGTTTTTAGAAAAAAATAGTATTTGTATCACTTTTCCGATGACC
This sequence comes from Furcula furcula, assembly GCA_911728495.1. Classification (NCBI taxonomy): domain Eukaryota; kingdom Metazoa; phylum Arthropoda; class Insecta; order Lepidoptera; family Notodontidae; genus Furcula; species Furcula furcula. The sequence goes on from OU452252.1 coordinate 20,938,001, forward strand.
CTAGGCTCTACCTAGTTTGGGTTCTGATACCGTGTGTGGATTGTATAATCGTAGTCGATCGAAAATTCAGTTTCATAGAGAAATGACCGATTTCATCCGAATTCGCAAGTGATCAAGATTAGTTTTTAATTTCTGAATCTAATTTTGAGTATTGGTAAGCTATCAAAGCGAGGGAACACCAATTAGAAACGTTTTCACTTGGAACTATGGAACCCAAAATCCTTCAATATCGTTCCTTAAAATCGACTAATAGGTATATGGATCGGCTATGATGCATGACTAATGTAATTAGCGAGTCCATCACTAACGATCTCTTCAGCGCCGCGCCATTCGATGCAAGAACCGATCTCTACCTGCCACACGAGAATATCTTCTGTTAAAATTAATACTCTTAAAATTATTTTCAATTGCAAATGGAATGTCTACGAACATGTCTTCACGCAATCTTAAAAAGATATTGAAATCCCCCAGTTGTTTTTAAACACGTTGTCAGAAGAACACTTGGCTCCCGTTATAATATTAATGAATCAGTAATTGCTATGCGGGAAAATAGGCTCATCCTAAGTATTTATTTGAATTCAAATCTCTTTATTAAGCAAAGCAAAGGCCTCTTTTTTTTCTTTTTTTTTTCTTTTTTTTTTTGGGAATTATAGACGCTGTTGACCGCAGATGGCCATTACAGCTTCACCGGACAATAGGAGGCGAGCACTTAAAGCGCTCTAGCCTTAAAGGCAAAGGCCTCACGGGGGTCTTACATAGTAGGTATCCCTTTTACAAATACTAAACTACCACCAGATCCTAACGTGGCCTCCATTGCGAAGCTTTCGCAGAAAACTCAACGAGCTAAGTAAATATGTTTTTTGTTTTTAAATGGAAGAAATGGTGCGCAAGTTTGAACCCCGGCTCGTACTTTAGGTTTCTTGTGCGAATCTTCACACATTTTATCTCTTCTCTATAATATATTGTTTAACCCGTCCACCCCCTCTTATCTTAGGGAACGTTTCGATTATTTGTCGAAGTCTAGCACCTATAGTCTTAGGTCCTCGGAAAACCTTTGTCTTACGATGCCCTTACATAGCAGTTCCTTCTATGACAAATCCTTCACGGTGCAGGCGGTTCGCCTGTGGAATTCCTTGCCCGTTTCTATAAGGCGTGCTTCGTCACTGCCAATTTTCAAAGATCTAGTGAAGAAGTTTTATTTGGCGGAATAAGTTAATCGGTATTTGTGTAATTTTCTTGTTATATTAGTACGTACTGATTTATGTATGTTTATAATAGTATTATTTGATGTATGTTTATATATTATAGGTACTCATATGAGTATATATTATTATAATTTACAATATATGTGTTTTTATGTGTTTTTGTGTTAATGTTACCTATCCATGTCGAGTGCGCGCACCCTCTGCTCTTTGTAACTTCTTTATTTTCCTCTCCATCCAAAGGTTGCCTGGAAGAGATCGCTTTTAGCGATAAGGCCGCCCATTGTTGCATTTTTTATTAATTTGTGTCTTATTCTTTTTGTATCTGTTTGTTTGTGCGCAATAAAGAATTGTCTGTCTATCTATCTATCTTCGCGTCTTTTTTTAAACGTTGAAGGAAAACATCGAGAGGAAGCCTAACTAGCCTTTGAAAGACGTGTGAAGTCAACCCGCAGTCGGCCAGCGTGGTGGACTATGGCCTAAGCCCCTTCATCTTGAGGAGAGGCCCGTGCCCAGCAGAGGGACAAAACCAAGGGCTGTAAAAAAAGATTTTGTTTGGTTAAAATAAACATATCTCAAACTATAAGCTTGTAAGATTTGCAGAATGCAGTTAAGAAAGTAAGATTCCCTTTTATGTGCATGCATAGGTAAATGCATTCTCTGATCAGATACCCTTGTTCTGTGCAGATACCTGTTATAAATACCAATCTTAGTAACTTTGAAGCTTTAAATATATCCTAATGTTAGCCAATGGTGATATTAATTCCAAAAGTGGTAAGCACTTCCCTTGTTTTCGATAAACCAGTTGAAATAGGACGTCCAAAACAGATTCAGAAAGTAGTAAACACCTCGGTATAATTTCTAAAATACACTAATATACCGGAGGATGTACCTAACGACGATCAATTAATCCAAACGCACCGATACACATAATCATTTATTAACAATCACATTAATCAACACAATAATCACATATCGTTCCCAATACAATTACAATTACGTGCACACGCGGCGCGGTGTAATCTCGCGCTTCCCGTTTCGCTACGCGGCACATACGTCACAGCTCTCAGGCTATCTGGCTGGACTGGGCGTTCTAGGACTCTTGCGACGCGGTACCGGCGACGCGGCATAGCGGCGACGGAGGTAGCAAGGGCGCGCGGGGGTGACACGGATCAACCTATCCTGGCTCGCGCGTTGCATCGCCTGATTCTATTATGCGTTACCTACTGCGTACGAGTTTGAAATTCGCGCGTAGGCTGGTACGCTATATCCTCCCCCTCTAGACCGATATAAGCGACCCCGCGATCGGACTAGGATTTACGAGGTCGTCCCCTCAACCTCTTTTCCTGCACTGGAGGTTGCAAGCTCCCTACGTAAGGCGTTAACTGCGAAGCATGGTACTTACCGAGAAGTTTACCGTCACTGACTCGCTGGAGTAGGTATGTTGTAGGGCTAACTACCTCCTTAACTATATACGGGCCATCGCGGCGAGGTATAAACTTCGGCGTTTGGCCGGTACGGGTGTCGTTTGAACCTTGAGTTTTCAAGAGGACTGCGTCACCCGTGTTGTAGTCAGGTGCGGGTCTGCGACCTGAATCTGCACGCTCTTTCTGCTTCAGTTGTGCCTGCTCATGAGTATCCCGAGCGATGACTAGAGCAGAAGAGAGCTTACGAAGGTACGGCGTAAAAGTCGCTACAAAATTATCATTCTCGGCTATAGCTCTCATGTCTGTAAGTGTATCGGCCGGGGCACGCAACTCGCGACCGAATGTCAGAAACGCTGGAGAGTAACCGGTGCTCGATGTCACGGCGGAGTTCATAGCAAACCTAACCGCGGGTAAGTGGATATCCCAGCTGGAGTGGTCATTACCAACCAAAATAGCGAGCTGTGGTTTCAGATCCCTATTCTTCCTTTCGATTGGGTTTGCCTCCGGGTGATAAAACGGCGTGAGTACCTGGTCGATTCCTAATACATGGCACGCTTGCTGCATCACTTCACTGACGTGTTTCAGTGTTTGTTCAGCATCCGCAAAGAACGGCTGCGTTGCCCTTGCTCTAGTCCGCTCTCGGGCAAAGCGCTGACGCAGCAAAAACACTGTCGCGAGTTATCGTAACCGGTCGCCGCGATGACCCAGATTTCTACATGTGCCGTGAATCACAACAATATGTGTACATAGTTTTAAAGCGAAGTTATATTTTATTATTTGAATAAAAATGGCTTCGCCAAATACAGTAAGGCTTCAAACGGAAACCGAACATCTGTTGTATGAACGTTTCGTTGAGGAACAAGCCGAATGTAAGAAACTGCAAAGTTTAGTAAAAGATTTACATTGCCAAATTGAAGCGCTTCAGCGGCAACTGGAGCACTACCAGGAGAAAAAGAATGTATCTCCAGCCGAAGATACCACGATTACCGAGAAAGCCTCAGAACAAGTCCAATATGAGACAGATGAAGAGGAGCTAGCAAAGGAAACCGAGTGGATTCGTCAGCAAAGCCGAAAGAAAAGGAAGCTGAACCAATCACTTTCACCACCGCAACAACAAGGAGCCACCTCCAGCGAGATAGAAAAAAAGACACCGAAAGTGAAAAAGGCTCCCCAGCCACCTCCTATAATCGTAGAACAGGTTAAAAACTATCAAAAATTCTACGACTTCCTAACATCGACGGTGTCCAGTGACTCATTTTTAATAAAAATGCGAAACGGGGACAGTGTTAAGGTCAACGCAAATAACGAAGACGCGTATAGATCCATTACTAAGCTACTCGTAGAAAGTGAATGTCACTGGTATTCTTACGAAAATAAGCAAGATAGACCAGTCAGAGTGATGGCGAAAAATTTGCACTTTTCGTGCGATCCCGTCAGGATAACTGAAGACCTGACATCTAAAGGCTATAAGGTACAAGATGTTACTAATAAACTAAACTGGAGGACCAAAGAACCTCTTAACATGTTTATGCTTTCATTCGATAAGGGTGAAGACATAAACAAAATTTATACCATTAAGTCAATTCTCGGGTGCAGAGTGGACATACAACCAGTCAAAGTATCTAAATTGATACCCCAATGCAAAAGGTGTCAAGCGTACGGGCACACTCAAAGGTACTGCTCTAAAGAGCCCAGGTGTGTAAAATGCACAGGCAAGCATCTAACAAAAGACTGCAAAAAACCTGCAGAGACCAAACCAAAATGTGTCCATTGTGGTGAAGCGCATCCTGCTAGCTACCGGGGATGCGTAGTAGCCAAAGAACTTCAGAATTTAAAAAATAAAGTTACAAAAAAGCAGAAGGTCCCTACTCACCAGGCCCCACGCATTAATATAGGCAAAAAGGTTCAGAGCCAACCTGTCACCAAAAATCTGTCCTTTGCTCAAATTACAAAAGGCATTCAGGCGCAGGCGCCACGGCCACAGCAAAATCTACAGACACAGCATTCATCAAACTTAGATGAAAAATTAAATAAAATCTTGAACGTCATCACATCATTCGACGTAAGGCTCAAGAAACTGGAAAATAGCACTAAATTAGCTATTACTAAACAAAAATGATGGATAATTCTCTAAAAATAATGGCATGGAATGCTAACGGACTACGTCAGCATCAACACGAGTTAGAAGTCGTCCTAAACACAGAAAGTATTGATGTGTGCCTTATATCCGAGTCACACTTTACAAGAGAAACCTATATACAAATAAAAGGATATAAAATATACCACGCATTGCACCCGGACAATAAAGCTAGAGGAGGCAGTGCCGTTATAATAAAGGAAGGTATCTATCATTATGAGATATACAAGCATGAAGATCGTGAAATTCAAGCTGTGGCCGTATGTGTCAAAACAAAACGGTATCCGGTTACCATATCGGCTATATATTGTCCCCCGCGGTACTCAATAAAAGCTACGCATTATGAAAATCTCTTAAAACGACTTGGTAATAGATTCGTTCTTGGAGGAGATTTTAATGCGAAGAATATCCATTGGGGATCTAGACTGACTACAACTAAAGGTAAAGAACTGTTATACGCAATTAGAAAAATGAAATGTGACACCATATCAACGGGCAAGCCAACCTACTGGCCTACGGATTCACACAAAATTCCTGACTTGATCGATTTTTTCATCTATAAAAACATCTCGTTAAACTATATTTCAATTGAAGAGGGTTACGATATGAATTCGGACCATTCACCAATTATACTAACTATTAATGAGGATATAATATATAAAGAAAACCAAGCAACTCTAGTCAATAAAAATACCGACTGGATAAGCTTCCAGCACGATTTGGAGTCCGTAATTATCCTAAAAGTGCCTTTAAAAACACCACAACAATTGGAATTAGAATTAAGGAATTTTGTAATAAATATCCAACAATGTGCTTGGAAAAATACACCTGTCCTAGTAAAGAAATCTAGCATCCCAAATTACCCGAATGAAATCCGAAACCTTATAGTTGAAAAGAGAAGGCAGAGGCAGAGGTGGCAAAGAAGTAGATACCCACCCGACAAAACTGTTTTAAACAAACTTACAAAACTATTGACTGGAGAAATAAGGAAATTTCGTGATGCATCCATGCATACTTACCTGTCCCAGCTAACGAGTGATCGAACCACTGATTATTCCCTGTGGAAAGCCACTAAATGCTTAAAAAAACCCATTACGCAAATTCCGCCAATTAAGGAGAAGAATGGGCGCTGGGCTATAAATAACGAACAGAAAGCAATTAGATTTGCCAATCATTTGGAAGAAATATTTCAACCAAATAAACCTGAAAATGAGGAGATCACTCTGGATGTAAGAATACAAGATGAAACCAATATGACGCTCACCACCACACCAAAAGAGGTTCAAAAGGAAATTCAGCGTCTAAATAAGAAAAAATCCCCGGGTTATGACCTCATTACCGGAGAAGTCCTGGGTAATCTACCCCGTAAAGCAATAGTGAAACTCACCACCCTTATAAATGCTTCGCTTAGATTAAAATACGTACCTGACATGTGGAAAGTGGCTGAAGTCATAATGATACCAAAACCTGGTAAACCACCATACGAAGCAACTTCATACAGACCAATTTCGTTGTTGCCAATAATGTCAAAGTTATTTGAAAAACTCTTATTGAGACGTTTAAAACCAATAATAGAAGAAAGAAACCTTATCCCTGACTATCAGTTTGGCTTCAGGGCAAAGCACTCTACTATAGACCAGGTTCATAGAATTACCAACATTATTGAAAAATCATTAGAAGAAAAGAAAGTTTGCTCTACAGTCTTCCTGGATGTAGCTCAAGCATTCGATAAGGTGTGGCATGAGGGTCTCATATATAAATTAAGAAAAATGTTACCAAAGCAATTTTCCGATATCTTGGAGTCTTACATAACAGAAAGAATGTTCAGAGTAAGACAGGAAGACTCTTATTCTGATCTTAAGCACATCAAAGCTGGAGTACCACAAGGAAGTGTTCTAGGTCCGGTCCTGTACTTATTATACACCTGTGATATCCCAAAGCTAAAAAACAACACCATTGCAACATTTGCTGATGACACGGCCATTATGGCTACAGGAGTCACACACGCGGAGGCAGTGGAAAATGTACAAACTGCCGTGAATACCATATATAACTGGACAAGAAAGTGGCGAATAAAACTCAATGAATCAAAGTCTGTTCATATTGATTTCACTAACAAAAAGTCAGTCTACCATCCGGTATACATAAACGATCATGTTATACCCTATGAGAATACCGCCAAATACCTGGGCATGACACTTGACGCAAGGCTTCGCTGGAAGGCTCACGTCAAAAAGAAACGCGAAGAGCTAGGCCTTCGCTATAAGAAAATGCATTGGCTCCTCGGTAAACATTCCGCTCTGTCAGTGCAAAATAAAATACTATTGTACAGACAAGTCCTAATGCCAGTTTGGACTTATGGTATACAGCTGTGGGGTTGTACCAAACAGAGCAATATACAAATAATACAACGCTTTCAAAATAAAGTACTTAGAGGAATTGTTAACGCGCCCTGGTACATTAGAACAAGCGACCTCCATCGGGACCTCAGAGTGGACTTCGTGGCTAAAGTAATCAAGGACTACGCTGAAGCGCATGAACGTCGGCTTCATCACCATGTGAATGTCGAGGCTATCCAGCTCCTCGACAACACGGACATAGTGAGAAGACTGAAAAGGACTAAACCTTTTGAGTTAGTTTAAGTGTTAAATTAGTGCAGTGTAATGCAGTGTAGAACACAATAACAAAGTGTCTTCACCTTAATAGAGACAATAAGAAAAGTGCCATTGGACACATTCTTAATCTAAGTAACTTATTCGTTTAGGTCAAAATAATAGTACTGATTAGCCTTAGGCTAGATTGTAACTTTTATGGTGCTACCTCGTGGGAGCAGCATTAAGAAAAAAAAAAAAAAAAAAAAAACTTCACTGACGAATTGCACTCCGTTATCACTGATCATCCGGCGGCAGACTCCATACCTCAAAAATACTTCGGATATCAGGACCTTTGCACATTCATCGCTGGTGGCCTTTTGTAGGGCGAAGAGTTCGACCCAACGAGTACTCACATCTTCCGCGATGAGAATCCACTTGTTCCCATCGGGCGTTACGGGGAGTGGACCGAAGAGATCCACGGACAATACTTCGAACCGGCGTGCCGTTGCGGGTGTTTGTAATAATCCTGCAGGTTTCTTATTATCGGCCTTATATCTTTGGCAGGCCGGGCACGCTTTGGTATAGTTAGCTACGTAACTACGCATCCCTGGCCAATAGAACCTACCGCTCAGACGTTGGTAAGTGCGCTCGGTACCGAAGTGTCCGGCTGTCGGTGCATCGTGGAAGTCGGAGAGGACCTTCGCTCGCTCGTGCTGCGGAACCACCAAGCAGGCTGTCTCCTCTTCGTCAGCGTCAGGAGCGTACCGGTACAAAATACCATCAGACAGGATGTATCCGCGGTCAGCCCAAACTCTCCCCCTAAACGGATCGTCAGCTGTCTCGAGATCGTCCACAATCTTCTTCAACTCCGGGTCCTCGAGTTGGTTTTTGCGGACGTCACTGGGATCTCGGGAAGGCAAATCTACCACGGTAAGGCAAAGATCGCAACTCACTTCTTCATCGCAAGGAGGGCGCGACAGGGTATCGGCGATAACATTCGACTTACCTGGTGTATATTCAATCTTCAGGTTATAGCCCTGGAGCGCGAGAGCCCATCTCGCAAGGCGACCACTCGGTGATTTCAAACTCATCAACCACCTTAAGGGTTGATGATCTGACCGTACCACTACCTCGGAGCCTTCAATATAGCCCCGGAACTTACCTACGGCCCACACTACGGCTAGAGCCTCTCTCTCAGTGGTCGTGTAGTTCCTTTCGGCAGGGTTCAAGAGCCGGCTGGCATACTCGACGGGTCGCTCATCTCGTCCCTCCCCCTGCATCAGAACTGCCCCTATGCAATAGCCACTGCTGTCTGTCATTAAGGAGAATGGTTTCGACTCATCAGCCTGTCGCAATATCGGTGCCGAGACTAGGAGGTGCTTAATGCGTTCAAATGCTGTTTGCTCATCTGAAGACCAAGACCAGTTGCTGTTTTTCTTCAGCAGGTTCGTTAGTGGCCTGGCAACTTCGGCATAGTTCGGTATGAACCGCCGGAACCAGCTTGACGTCTGCAGGAAAGTCTTCAGGTGACGAACGTTTTTCGGTGGTGGCATGGCGCTGATGGCTGCAGTTTTCTCAGGATCTACCTGGATACCACCTGGAACGATCAAATGCCCTAGAAACTTCACCGAATCTCGTGCGAAAAAGCTCTTCTCTCGGTTAACCCTCAAATTGAACATCTGCAGTCGGTTGAACACGGCTTCCAGGTCTTGCAGATGTTTGGGGAACGTATCTGAGAGGATAATCAGGTCGTCCAAATAAGCCAGAATGGATACTTGCAGATTCGACTTGAACCTATCTATCAGCCTCTGGAAAGTAGCCCCAGAGTTACGTAACCCCATGGGCATCCTTTTAAATCGATAGGTGCCAATAGGCGTGACAAAAGCGGTTTTGTCACGATCCTCGTCCGCCACGACAACCTGGAAATAACCTGACCTGAGGTCCAAGGTCGTCATGTAATTTGACGTTTTTGCGGCGTGCAATACGTCTTCAATCCTAGGTAGCGGGTATCGGTCGGGTTCTGTCACGAAGTTGAGTTTACGATAGTCCACGCAGAGCCGTACCCCTCCATCCTTCTTCGCGACTAGAACGACATTGGCTGCCCAGGGAGACTCACACTCCTCAATGACATCTGCGGACAGCAACTTCTGGAGTTCCTTTTCCAGGATCTCTCTCCTACTCTGCGACATCCGATAAGGCGGTGAAGCTATCGGTTCTTGCTTCTCATCGACCTTGATATGGTGAGTCGCGTACTCAGTCGGAGGTCCTTCTGTGGCGAACAAAGCAGACTTACTCACGATAAGGGTGTTAAGCTCCGTCCTCTCATCGGTTGTCAGCTTGGTTGCTTCGTCGTTCCTCAAGGTCAGCTTCGCAGCGTCGACGCGCATCAGCTCCGTGGCGTCGGCTGAACCTAGACTGTACGATCTAATAAAAGGGAACATACGGTCCGGTTGGTCGGCGAAACTCCACATTGCTCGAGGGAGGTTGATTAAAATACCTGCGTCGACAATAAAGTCACGACCTAGCAGCGTCCTTGTGTCCGCATCAGGGAAAACCAAAAATGAAACTGGTATGTCACGTCCTTCCAATGTGACAACAGTTCTACCTACAAGTGATTTGCGCACCTGTTGAGTACCATCGGCGAGTCCTACGGTGCGGTGAGTTTCCTCAAACTCGACGCCGTTTCTGGCTAGGATGTCATGCAACATACCGCTCGCAATACAGTGGGTCGCCCCAGTGTCCAAGACAGCGACACCGTCACGGCCCGCTATCCTTATCGATACAATAGGGCGTGTACTGTCAGCACCCCCTATGTCGGCGCTGTGGAACTCGGTTTTTTGCGGCGTGCCTTTACACGTCTCACATTTAGACCGTATTACGCCAGATTTGCCACACCCGTAGCAACGAATTTCATTTGCAGTATGAGTGCTATCCCGCTCTGACACGGGTGAAGGAACTATTTTCGGACAAGAAAACTTACAGTCTTCGACTCTATGTCCGAAACGTTTACAATAACCACACCGAGGTCGTATACGCTTTTCCTTTACATTACCATTATAAATATATTGTCCGCCTCCTAGACTATTTTCACGGGTCGTATGACTCGGCTGTACTCCGGGGTTAACCCCAGTGGGAGCTTGCGACCTAACAGTCGTAACACCTACTTGCGCGGTCGGGAGGTCATAGCGTGACGCGGTTGCATCCGACGGGTTAAAATCCGACCCGTGTGCAGCGAAAGGGTTAGACGGTGATACTAATGTTAACACTGAATTCGTATAGTTCGCGCTTTTAATATTTTTCGCGTTAGTATTAGATGGATTTGTGCTTACCTCCGCCAACGATTCCTCCACATACCTCGCTTTGATGATGAGCGCGTCAAGGGAATCCACCGAGTCGCGTGACACACGTTTCCTTATTTTACGATTTAACAATCCGTACACGATATCTATTTTCATCGGCTCTATTACATTATATGGTAGCTTGGCCAGAAGGGCCCTCACTCGCGAAATAAATACGTCACCACGTTCATCGTTCTGTTCAGTAGCGAATATCTCCCGGAACACTTGATAAGCCGGTTGGGACGCTCCGTACATGCCCCGTAGCAGCTTCAGCGCTTCAGTCCAGGTTTTCGCCGTGGCTTTCACTCCCTGCCACCAGATTCCCGCTTGGCCCGTCAGCAGCATCGGTAAGCCGCGCAGCGCGTGGTCATCGCTCACGAATGTACACTCCTTGTACACTTCTACTGCGTCTATGAAGGCTTCCAGTACGTCCGCATCACGCGTGGCACCGTCGAAGCGTGCTGTGCATTTGGCCAGGTTTCCGTTGGCGGCGTGATAGGTAAGTGGTGACGATGCCGTCGGCGTCGCTCCGTCGCCGTATGACATCGGCGCGGTCGGTGACATCAGGCGCTCTAGCAGCAGCTTGTTCGTGGCGAGGATGGTGGTGAGCTGGTCTTCAGTCATCGTTAAGCGGCTTCCCTCTCCTTCACTGCTGGGATGGTCGTCGGAGGTATTGTCGTCCTCGCCCGTCTTCGTCTGTTGTCTCGTCGTTGGAGGCATCTTCTCTCCAACGGGACGTAAACGGTGGGCTGGTGCTGGTTGTCTCCGGACAAACTCTCGTACGCGACGTCCAAAGACGTTATTCTGCGCACGTGTTTTCGTGGGCTCGCGTACCTACTTCCATGTAAGTAGGCGCCCCACGTTGGGCGCCAATATACCGGAGGATGTACCTAACGACGATCAATTAATCCAAACGCACCGATACACATAATCATTTATTAACAATCACATTAATCAACACAATAATCACATATCGTTCCCAATACAATTACAATTACGTGCACACGCGGCGCGGTGTAATCTCGCGCTTCCCGTTTCGCTACGCGGCACATACGTCACAGCTCTCAGGCTATCTGGCTGGACTGGGCGTTCTAGGACTCTTGCGACGCGGTACCGGCGACGCGGCATAGCGGCGACGGAGGTAGCAAGGGCGCGCGGGGGTGACACGGATCAACCTATCCTGGCTCGCGCGTTGCATCGCCTGATTCTATGTATATCGATCGTAAAATATTTTATTTGATTTTTATTGTGTCGATACTGAAGTTTTATAACCAATATTTTGTGCTTTAATTGGACTAACTGTTTACCATAAATATTAAAGCGTAATTCATAGAAGAAGAAAACCATTAAAAAAACATAAAAATACGTTGGACCACTGTTTGGTCACTTTTGGTTAGTTTAGTTTGTTATAATTAAGAGTGACATTTAATTCTAGTCTAATAATAGTGCTGTGACAGTTATGTATAACCATAGATATAAAAATGTTCACTATATCTTTGTGTATAACAGTAGTCTAAAAGAGTATAGAAAAAAATAACACAATAAAAATGAAGTTTTTTTATTTGTGACAACCCGTTTGTCGAGGGAAGCGACGCTTACATTATGGATATGTTCCGAAAATATTTTTTTCGTGCTGGCAATACGGCCGTTATTTCTCTTGGGAAATATGTTGAGTGTTGCCACACCTTGGGTGGCGACCATCAGTAATTTATTAACAGGTTAAATTTCTAATTGAACCACGCCCATGTTAATATCTATTCTGTGGTCGAGTATTTCATTTTATATTACTTCGAGTGGTGGCTTACGACCTTTCACCTCGCGTACAGGTTCTTTGGAATTGCATGGTGTTTCGATATTTGTATTTATATATCTAGGGTGAGTGATGAGCTAATAGAATTCTTAGTCCAATAGTTGGGGTTGATTTCTGTAATTGTTGGCGAATTGTCTTGTGCATTATTACAATCTATATCTATAAAAATCAATGCCACTTTTCGTTGTAATTTCAGAACTCAAGAACGGGCTCGCCTATCCAAACCAAATGTTGTTGTTAGGCTTTGTTCGGACTATTTAGTAGATGGTTTATGTGAAGTTTGCACAAAATCGGTAGAGCGGTTCTTCATTTATCACATTTTTTGTAACAAATGAATTCAATAAATATTAATAATAATAATAATATAATAATATCCTGGGACAATTCACACACGGCCATCTGATCCCAAACTAGGCAGAGCCTGTACTATGGAAACCAGATAACTGATACTAATACTTATGTACTTTTTTTTTGTTTTTTTTGTACATACTTAAATAGATAAAACACCCAGACACTTGGTGGGAATCGAACCCACGACCTGTTGGTTAGCAGACAGGGTCACTAACCACTAGACCAACGGGCCCGTCAATGGCGGATCATCTTATAAATGGGGATGTTGTATTGTGTGAGGGATCGGGGGAGTTAGGTGGAGCAAGGGAGAGAGGGGGAGAGGATTCAGAGAGGGGATAACGGGGAGAGGAAGTGTGAGGGCGACCGAAGCGGGAGGGGGAAAGAGAGAGGAGACAAAGAGCATAGATTTAGATTTTTCTTATAAGAGTGACATATGGAAAGAGATAAATCAAGGGAAGAGGGAGAAAAGGGGAGCAAAATGTAATAAAAGCGTGGGCGGAGCTGCGCGGGTCAGCTAGTTATAAATAAATTATTACACACACGAACACATTTTTGAAACGTTTGTATTTAAAAATGTGTGCATCATGTAGAGGTCCAACTTCTCACATAGAGGCGGTTTGAACTTATATCTGTACTCATCCCAAAGAGATTCAATATAGACTCATCTTGATGAGTTAGGCATAATTATATAATAATACTATTCAATTTAACGATACATGTGATAAGGCCGATGCGATGTATGATATTATTAGAGATTGTATTGTCTATTTTTATTGAAATAAGTAACTTTTTTTTGTTCGATGTATTATCATCATCAGCCCACATCAGTCCACTGCTGGACATAAGCCTCCCCCAAGGCACGCCACTGAGCCTGATCTTCGGCTCTTCTCATCCAGTGTCTGCCAACCGCTCTGCGGATATCGTCGCTCCACCTAGTCACAGGGCATCCTGCACTACGCTTCCCGATTCGCGGTCTCCACTCCAGAACCAGTTTACCCCAACGATCTTCGGTTCTTCCGCAAATATGACCAGCCCACTGCCACTTCAGCTGGCTAATCCTTTGAGCTATGTCGGTCACTTTGGTTATCTGGCGAACTACTTCATTCCGTATTCGGTCCCTCAGAGAAACACGAAATACGAATTCAGCAATACCATTTCTTACAAGTGCTTATACTTAATTATTTTGTTTGTTGAATAATTTCTTTTAATTACACATTGAAATCAAACAATGATGTGTTGTGTGTGACACACACATATCACATTGAAATAGTTTGATTTAAATGTGTTTGTTGAAATTCTACTCTACATACTTCGCTGTGCTGCGTAGATTCTGTGATGGGAAAATTATTATTATTGTTTATTATATCCACAGAATAATCTTCTCTCGACTAAGACTAGAAAATATATTCTTTATTCACATATAAGTACCTGTTTTCTTTCAGTCGCAGCTAGTAATTATCTACATAATATTATGTCAGTACAATTTTTTTTTTAAGGCTAGTTCACAAAGGCTATAACCGTGCCGGCTATGAAGTGTTATCGGTGCATTTATCTGGCCAGTGTGTAATTACCTTAAGAGTAGAGAATTGTGGGCCACGGGGATCGCTAGGGAACGTGTGCGGCTTCTCAGTAATGTTCGAGTACAACGACTCTCAAAGTTCAGGATTTTTTTTTTGCCGTTTATCACAAGTTTGTAGGAGTTATAATTCTCTCTCACTAATTTAAGAGCTGTGCTCTCGTCGGTGAAGTAATATCCATTAAGACCTATGAATGTACTTTTATTTTGACATCCTGATACGACTCTCCTCCCACCGTTTATAGTTTATTGTACCTGTTCCCCTTTTTCCTTCTACTATCGTTTTAAAGGTGTAGGGTGGTTGTCGTATCGTATCTAGTGGCCAATCATCTTTCCCCAAATATTTTCAAATATGTAATAAAATTAAGAGTGTTTAAATAATCCTAGAGCGTGATGACAATAAGCCTACTGGTATGCAGATTTAAGGCCAGCCAGCACCTATTAAAGGAACGTCACCCAGTGGATTTTTAGATGTCAAATAATAATATGCAAGTGGACTTTTTACAAGGAAAGCGCTCGCCCAATGAGCTGTTATTGCTATTTCATTACTAATTTAATTTAAAAAAAAACAGTCCACAGTTTGAGAGCTGTTCACTCACCGGAACCCACAGACAGAGAAACATTTACCTCGCACACGCGATGATAATTTATTCGGATAACTAGCTTTTTGAAACCGGCCCTAGTTTCGTAATCATGTCAAATTACTTGCAGCCGTAATGGTTATGTGTTTATCATTTTGTTCTACTCGTAAGAATTGTGAGATGGAAAAGATGGGTTTCTTGAAATAATTACGGAGTTCGGAATATACATAAATGCGGCGACGCTTCGATGCTGTTGTTGGAACTAATTCCAGATGTCATTTTGGTTCGGTTTGATTATTATTGGATATTCTTTTTAGGGTTTCGTACCCAAGGGCACAGATTAATAAGGAACAGGTTAATAAGGAACAGATACTTCACTCAGAAGAAAATTACCAATACCTACTGCTATAATAGCCTACTCTGTCGCGTCAGCAACCGCTGCATGCTAAAATGTGCCTAAGTACTCAAGTGTACAATTGTGACTGCTTCGTATCGCGCGATCCCACAGCAATCGCAGGGCTGCCGCTTCGATAAAATTAAATTAACATAAATAATTATTTGTTTCTATTGAGAACTGTGAATATGTTCTGACTATAGGTGGTAGTTTAAAATTGTATCGTTTATTAGTAGATTATTCAACAAGGGGATAAAGAAGTGTTTTATGTCGCGGGCGTGAAATTGAACCGCGAGCATAACGAAGGATTCTAGTAACTGCGTGGCAATAAAATATAAATACTGCTAGAATTAAATAAATAATATCATATAATATCAACATAGCTATTTGCAGCGATTTCCTTTCCCAACCCAGTGTTCGATTTTCAAATGTTTTTTTTCGTGCAAGACTCTGCTTGTGGTGTGGTATTATACCTGTGGTAAAAGTGTTGATAGGACATTCGAAATTCAAATCACATTATTACCCAAGGTAGTTTAGTACCAAATTATTACCCAAATTATTATAGTGTATTTATGGGTGTAATGAGATACTTTATATCATGTTTATATGACACATAATGGAGCATTATCGAGCAGGTGGTGTGAAAAATATTTCTTTTTATAAATTGATGCTGACTGTGCAAAACCTCTAAAACATAATATAGAGGTCATGGAAAAATTTTAGGTGTTTATCCCTTCTTTTACTTGATTTGCACCCATCTACTGCACATAAGGCACCAGACGGCATCGTAGGTACGCGTACAAACGAATGGAACGAATATAAAATATTTATAAAAAAAAATAAACCGACTTCAACAGACACCACACTAAAAACTGAAAAATAACTTAACCTCCTTTTTGGAATCGGTTAAAAATTGAACAACGTTCGTGCGCTTCGCTTGTGAAAACTGCACTGAATTTGGTCCGCAAACGGCCCGTGACCGCTTGGCCGGGCGGTAGGTAATTATAGCGCGTAAGTACATGGAGTGCCGTAGCTTGCCAAGGGGGGCCAACGGGACCGTATTACTAAGTCTCCGCTGTCCGTCTGTCGGTCAGCGGGCTGTGTCTCATGAACCGTAATAGGTGAGACTTGAAATTTTCACAGAGTTTCAATTTCTAAATACAAATAAAATACTAGTTTTACTGAGACTAATTAATAATAGCTTCTATTCTATTCTATTCTATTGGTGGCTATAAATTGGGCCCGGTAACCACCGGAACGCACTTCGACCCCGTTGGATCCATTGTGCATGCCCTAGCCCTTACTCTGTCTCTGGCGTGTCGAAGAGTTCCCTCAGGTACGCAACGATTGCGCCAGCTTGGAGCTGTGCATAATCATCTGGTGTAGGATAAGCTACTCCCAGATGACACGACCTACGTCTCGCAAGAGCTTCGCAGCCACACAAAATGTGTCGCATTGACTCTTTTTCACCTTTACAAAATCTGCAAGTATCAGTAGTACTTAGCCTCATTCTGTGAAGGTGCTCATTGGTACCAAAATGTCCCGTGAGTGCACCTATCAGGTGCCTTATCTGTGATCTGTTAAGTTTCAATAATTTAACCCCACAGTCCACCCTTGTGCTAGAGAAAGTTTTGGAGTGGTTTAGGCCTGACGCTTCCCTCCATTCCTTTAAGTGTTCATTCCTAGCATGCGCATATAATGCTTGGTGGTACGTTCCATACGGAATCCCCACATATGGTTCAGGACCCACCAGCTGTCTTTGCGAGCCGGCCCTTGCTAGTCTGTCCGCCTTCTCATTGCCCTCGACACCTTCGTGTCCAGGTACCCAGATGAGGCTGACGTTGTTGTGTCTTCCCAGGTCATTCAAACCTGTAACACCTTCTTTAACCAGTTTAAAGTCAACTCGGAAGGAGTTTAGAGCCTTCAGAGCTGCCTGACTGTCACTGAGAATGTAAATGGTTTTACCTTTAACATTTCTCCTTTGCATTTCTTTAATGCTGGCAATTATGGCATAGGTCTCCGCTTGGAAAACCGATGCATACTGCCCCATGCTCTGACTGACCCTGCAGTCCTTGGAATAAATTCCTGCCCCAGTACCTGACTCCATTTTAGAGCCGTCAGTGTACCATATGAGGTGCGTTCCACCAACCGGTTTGAGTCCCCGCGTCCACTCATCCCTTGATGGTATGTGTACTCGGTACCTCTTATTAAACATGAACACTGGATTTATCTTATCACAGGGCATGTCCATTAGATCATCCAGTTCTTTCACGGGATCCAATAAAGTGTGTTTTGTACAGGGCTTGTTACGATTCCAAGCTCCTGCTTTTGCAAGTCTGTATAGAGACTTCCTTGCCTCTGTTTGGATATGAGTGTGTAGTGGAATTAGTTCCAGTATCCACTCAAGAGCCTGTGTAGGCGTTGTTTTGAAGGCACCCGTAATTGCCATGCAAACTACTCTTTGCACCTCCGGTCCTGGCGATTTATAAGGACTGAAACTATCAATTGCCCACCGTACCTTGTCTGCGTCAACGACTTTCTTTGCTGTACGCCAGTCGTCCTTGGAAGTTTTCGCAGTCTGTTCTTCCATTGTGATGATATTTGCAGTCACATTTTGTATCTCTACCGAGTCCGGAAGGAAGTGCATCCTTAGCATATGTGTAAGAGTTTCCTTCCCAGTTGCAGTGAGTTTACCTTGGTCATTCCGGATAGATGATAGCGGATTGACTTTTGCAGAGCTCATCGCTTTACTGAGCCTCATACCTTCTGGGAGACTATTGATGTTACTGCAGTGAGCTCTCCATGACCTACGCTTCGCCTTGCGCACTTCCTTACTGTAGTGCGTAAGGGCCTTGGCATATTCTGCAAAGTCATTATTCGACTTTGCCCAATTGAAAACACGTCTGGTCTCCTGTCTTAGACTTTCTAAGGCAGGTGACCACCACGGTTCCTTATGCGTTGCCGCCTCTTTCTCCGGACAGTTCTTGGTCCAGCTGGCCTTGACAGCCTGTGTAATTCTATCTGACTCAAACTCTATATCTATGATTGAGTTGAGTCGCTCCGTAGGATCCCCGAGGTGTTCCTTAAGGTCCTTCCTCTGGATGGTATATGTACTCGGTACCTCTTGTTAAACATGTACACTGGATTTATTCTATCACAGGGCATGTCCATTAGATCATCCAGTTCTTTCACGGGATCCAATAAAGTATGTTTTGTACAGGGCTTGTTACGATTCCAAACTCCTGCTTTTGCAAGTCTGTATAGCGACTTTCTTGCCTCTATTTGTATGTAAGTGTGAAGTGGGGTTAGTCCCAGTAACCACTCAAGAGCCAGTATAGGCGTTGTTTTGAAGGCACCTGTAATTGCCATGCAAACTACTCTTTGTACCTTCCTAAGGGAATCCTTGCAGATCCTTAGTTTGGTCCTAGGCCACCATACAGCGCTGCCATATGTGAGAATAGGCCTCACCATCGTAGTATATAACCAATACATTACCTTTGGTTTGAGTCCCCAAGTTTTGCCATACGCAGAACGGCACATATTGAAGACACGTAAGGCCTTTTTTGTTATGTTTTCAACATGACCACGCCACGTTAGTTTACTATCAAGAGTTACCCCAAGATATTTTACTTCCGTAGCCCATTTTAGTTTGGTGCCGTACATTTCTGGGTCTCTAAGGCCCTCTAATCGTCTTTTCCTCGTGAACGGCACTATAACCGTTTTGCTTGGATTTATGGAAAGGTTATTGTCTTTACACCATAGAATAGAATAGAATCGCTTTGCTCGCTCTGTTAGATGCAAGCGTTATATCAATGACCTCCGCTCTGCGTTTATTAACAAACGTTGGTCTATTGCCTCTATTTAAGATTTGTAAGGGTGAGCTTACCAGAAAATCCAGAAGTGCTTCCCCTCTCTTGTTGTTGTCTGAGCTGCCCCAGGCAACATGGTGGGCGTTCGCGTCGCATCCTATGATAAGATCTTCGCGAGCGCAGTTGTTAACCAGGTCGTGCAGTAGTGCTGATACCGGGTCTTCGTTTTCGTATGGTAGGTAGGCGGAGGCTAGAATAGTATCTTTGCTGCCCCCCCCTGTTTCCCCTTTGATCCTCACAGTAGTGAGGTCCCTAGAACAGAAGTCATAAAGAGGCATTGCCATTATGCCATTCCTGGCAAACACACAAGTCCTCATATCATTTGTGGAGCATTTAAAGAAAAGTTGGCCTCCACGAACATTTAAACCTTTGATGTCGCCCTTATACAGATAAGGTTCCTGTATGAGGGCAACATCAAATTTGTTCATATTAAGCGTACGACATAAAACAGCCGTTGCCGCCTTACTGTGGTGTAAGTTGATTTGTACACACCTTAAATTGCCCATTTTTAAAACTTGAGCGACGCGTTGTTAACTCGCCTACTGGCGAGCCATTCGATCATCTCCCGACGGGAGATCGTCTTCCTCCAGTCCGGCTGGAGAGGAGAGCAGCCCGAGCTCGTCCAAACCCATGGCTAGATAATCCGGCCCCATCGAGACAGGAGATGAAGCCGGATCATCCAACATAGGCGCGAGTTTGCCCAAGCCGTCCCCCCCCTCTTCCTTCGTAGGGGCTTCGCTTGCAACGGCAGTCTCAGCTGAGGTCGAGGCTGCCGGTCCAAAGTCCTCAGTCTGCTCAGAGGGACAGGCCGGGGCCACTTCCTTCCCGGACGCATCCTCCAGGAGCTTGAAGTAGCTCCGGTCTATCCCCGTGCGCAGACTGTAGTCGTGTTGCCTGATGAATTCGGCCGAAGCCTTATCCATCAGGATGATGGTGCGGGCGAAGCCAGCGTCGAGCGCATGCCCAACGACCCTCCACTCACTCGTGTCGAGGCCCTTGTTAATGCTTTTCAGCATGGAGAATTCCTCCGGAATCTTTGCAGACTTCGACGGTCTCCTTCTCCATGCCATTTTAATTGGTCTCGGCAGATCTTTCGCCTCGACCACTCTTAATTTTAGGCCGCCTAAAGAAACCCCTCCCAGCGACCGAAGCCACAGGGCCGAAGGCTCACCCATACAGGCCACATGAACGGCCCCAGACGCGAGGTTGCCTAGAACCAGATCCGGTTTCGGTTCTGGTGTCTCCACCACTCGCCTCCAGATCAAGTCCCGGATGTCTTCCACCATCTCGGCCTTGATCACTTGAACGGGACGGTCGTCAGCGACGATTGCCATTTTGACGCAGGCCAACGCGTCCCTAAAGGACCCGACTTTGGTCCTCTTGGGCTCGCTGGCCACGCCCGTGGAATCGCCACTGACTTCCGCTCTCGTTCGTTTAGCATGCCGCGGTCCATCGATGGGGTAACCCCTGGTTCCGCGTCCTGCCTCTCAAATGCCCTACGCCTCCTTTCGGCGGCTCCAGGCTTCTTTTTGCGCATATGCGCCTTGTTGGTCTCTGCCTTTCCCAGCGGCGTCACTGTCCTGAGACCGGGCTCTGATGAGCCTTTACCAGTGACAGTTCCCCCAGCCGAAGTCGAGGCTAGACCCGTCTCCACCGTCCCAGTCTTGCCACTATGATCCCCTCGGTTCAGACAGGCGTTCCCATCTCTGGTCACAGGCCCGTCTGACACACCAGGTCTCACGGCAGCTCCACCGGTCGGCTTGTTTGCAGAGCGACCCTTGGAGGGGCCACTCCCGTTATCCCGAGGGACAGTACGCGGTTTCTTGTGAGAATCCATGCGTGTTTCCTACCTAACTTCATTTCACTGACTCCCCACCCTCCACGGAGTCCGCACCTTTGGGGATGCTTCTGTAAGCACCAGGGCTATCAGTGAAATATAGTCCTCCCGAGTGAGTTGTCCACGAGTCCACACAACGTTCACCTATGCGCTACCGCCGCGCCATCGGCTCACATCGCTGACTGCGGACCCCATCACCCAAGAGGACTAGCCGGTTGGTCTGAAGGACCGACCATAGCCGATTGATTGCGACCGGCTCAGTCGCAACCGCCCGTGTTAGAGGAGTCCAGGACCAAAGAGGCGTGTTGCCGCCAGCAGACAACGACCGCAGGCCCGCTGATCAGCTCAACCTCCAGGCCCCCTTCCCCCCCATTACGGGTCCCCGCGCACGGCAAAAAACGCGGGAGGTCTCCTACTTCCTACCATCTACTGGTTTGTTGAGATGGCAGGACCGCAACGCCCGACCTCATGACGCCGCAGAAAGCGAATAGATAAATACATATACATACATATGGTCATACACATACATACATATAGCCATACGAATATACCTACATACACAACTATATACATGCATAGCGGGGTCTAAATATACGTATTTGCTATAATATATACACAAATATAAAGTTAATATATGAATATAAGGTAGGGATGAAGGATGGGAAATGGCTGGAGTATAGGAGATGTTCGCCCAACGATTTTTTGTTGCGTTTGTTTCTGAAGGAATCAAACCAATAACGGGCAGCAACCTCGGGAAGGCTAGATCATCGGGCTTGCCCTGGAGATCAATCACGACTGTTGCGCTTCCTCCAAGGCCATTCGCCAAATTACACATGGGAATAGTGTGTAAAGTAGCCAAGCAGCTAGCACATTCGTAAGCAAAAATAAAAAGAAACTTAGCAAGCATAGGAAGCAAGCAAAGCATGTTCTAGCCACCTACCCGCCCCTAATAATAGCTTTCACACCACCTGCTCGATAATGTTGCATTATGTGTCTTAAAAAGATGACATAAAGTAGCTCATTATATCCCTATAGTCTAGCCGGGTAATAATGTTGTACTAAACTAGGGTAATAATGTGATTTGAATTTCGAACGTTAAACGAAAATTCCTCAACACTTTTACCACAGGTATAATACTACTCTAAGCAGTGACCTACACGAAAAAAAAAAACATTTGAAAATCAAACTGGGCGCGACGAGCAGAACCCAGTGTTCTAGTAAAGAAAATGAAATACATGTTAACGCGTTAACGCAAATCACTATTTTGATATTATTGACAGTCTCGTTGGTCTAGTGGTTAGACATCCAGGCCGCTACCCGATGGGTCATGGGTTCAATTCCCACCAAGTGTCTGGGTGTTAGTTAACTATTTAATTAATATCAGTTGTCTGAACTTGTCTGAGCGTGTTAACGCGTTAACATCTATTTCATTTTCTTTGTTAGAACACTGGGTAAACTGGGTTCTGCTCGTCGCGTCCGGTTCGATTTTCTAATATTTTTTTTCGTACAGGTCTGTGTCAGAGTAGTATTGGCAAAAGTGTTGAGGAATTTTCGTTTGACGTTCGAAATTCAAATCACATTATTACCCAAGGAAGTTTAGTACAACATTATTACCCGGCTAGACTATAGGCATATAATGAGCTACTTTATGTCATCTTTTTAAGACACATAATGCAACATTATTTAGCAGGTGGTGGGAAAAATGATTTATTAAATAAAATTACAAATAGTACGGCCCTTTATGTGTGGGTCCGACTCGCACTTGACCTGTTTTTTTTATTCTACCTAGTGACGAGACAAGCAAGACGCCTGATTGATGGTAATCGTAACTCTAGCTGCAGGCCTAGCACGACTTGCAATCTTGACAGATCGGTATGGAGTATGACGTAGTTTTCAACAACGAAACGTCAATTCTCCATACAAAAATGTGAAATACTACGTCATAGTGACGTCATACTCACTTGTCTGTCAAGATTTGCACATCATGCTAAACCTGCAGCAGGCTCAGCACGACTTGCAAGTTTTGGCAGGTTGGTGTGGAGTATGACGTAGATTGCAACACCAAAACGCCATTATCTATATAATAAAATCTTTTAAAAAAAAATTGAACCGACTTCAATATCACTGAAAAGTATAAAATAATTTAAATATTATTGAAGTTGGTGTTAGCTTACCGGCTGTGTATATTTGGCACCAACTTCAATAATATTTAAATTATTTTATACTTTTCAGTGATATTGAAGTCGGTTCAATTTTTTTTAAAAAAGATTTTATTTTAAACTTTTTAGTGATATTTTCATATAAATAAAGATTGAACCATCGAAAACCGTAAAATTATCTAGGTAGGTTATGATCACATTATCGTCTACATAGTTTTACATAATTCATGTTCTTCAGAAAAAAATATCCAGTCGTAATGAAATTTGCATGGAATCATCATAGCAGTTTACTCTCTCGAATAAAAAAAGAATCATCGCAATCGGTTCATAATTGTCAGAGCAATGTAATGGATAACATCAGTTTTATGGTTTTTACCAGATAAATTCCTCCACATCGTTCATGGTCCTCCAGGAAGTTCTTATCCGGTTGTAATAAAATTCATACAGATTTAATACTGTGGTTTCTTCTTTCGAATAAAAAAAGAATCATTGAAATTGGTAAATATTTGCCAGAGTTATGACCATTTTTGTCCTTAAAAAGCGACATAACGTCATCGATATAGACTTACCTGCAGCTCTCAGTGCGCAGTCACCATTCTTGTTTTTCCAGGAACTACTTATTACTACGCAATAATTTTTTTATGGGACCCAATCAATGGATTGAAGAATGGATGGAAGAAAGATTTTTTCAAATCGGTTCATAATTGCCAGAGTTATGCGCGAACATACATAAAAAAAATATATATATATATATACAGACGAATTGAGAACCTCCTCCTTTTTTGAAGTCGGTTAAAAATGTGAAACACTACGTCATAATAACCCGTGGGATGTCCGGGTAAGAATAGCACCCTCCCATCTCCCCCCGTTGGGTGTTCGTAAGAGGCGAATAAAGTAAAACAAGAAGACGGGCAGTAGCGTCTTCCTATTGGAATACCTACCACCTATACTGCGATCCACAAGACGCCTGCCAAGCGTGGGTATTATGGCAACCCTAAGGGCCTTTGTTCAGCAGTGGAAGTCTTACGGCGGTCGCGGAAGATATATTAAATAGATTTAGATATGTATATTTGCGTGATATAAATGCTCGTCTCGTTACGTATAAAGGAAAAGATAGCGGCAATTTATTCCCACACTAAATATCAATGAACTCTGCAGATTATATTTTACAATATAATTTGGTCAATTAATAAAATTACAACACGCATAGACATTTATAATATCGCAACACCCACGTCAATTCACCAATCGAACACCATAAAATTTATGTTCATTGGAGTTATTACAGAGATAATGATGCTAACAAATTAATATTGTCTTTTACTTACGCGAACACGAATACTATCCCGACGTTTCGAATGCTTTGCAGTACCCATGGTCACGGGAGAACTGAGATGTTGAACGTCCTTATGTTACAATTATGCTGGTGTACCCTCAGGTCTTCTTAGTTATTATTGTTAGTCCGATCTACGCAGTAAGAGCTTACAATATCTTGAGGCCGTGCAGTGTTTTGCTTGATATTTATAATTATATTTATCACAGGATCCCAAGCCGGTGGTAACACCCAACCATCTTCTCTATTGAAATTAGGATGTTTTTAGATTTTTGATTTGATTGAATCCGTAAAAGTAGTTTGATTTCAATACTTAAATAATTTAACGTATTATTCTGTTTATAATAATGCACTTTTTAGAGGAATAAGAGGAAGAGGGAGACCGAGGCAAAGTTACAGGAGAAAAAAGAAAAAAAAGGTCGAGTATAAAAGAGAAGAAAATGGTTTGGGATAAAGCCCATTGGAGAATATTTTAAAAATTAATTGCGCTGACAAGAGATTGCACTCTCTTAAAATATAGGAAGAAGTCATATCAGAATCCACTAATTATCATCATTGGGGATGCGGTAAGCCAGGACATATTGTGATCTGCGAGTCTAAAAAGGGCACATTAAACAATTCACCTAAAAGCAATTCATGTTTTGAATTTCAAGCATATCCTTAAAAATCTACTAGTTTTTGAAAAATGCTCACAAATTTTAGGTGAATCATACTCAATTCGTTTATTAGCACTAATTAGCAGACTCATATTTGGTGTTAATGCTGCGAAAAAAACCTAATCCGTAACTTGATCATTTACGATTCATCGAAAGTAGCCTTTTTAGACCTGTTGAAGTCACCAAGAGAGATTCGACCTTTGGTGAGGGTCCGGTGGACGCCAAATTATCTTGAAACCCGGAACAATAAATAATAATATAATAATACCAGCCCTTGTTTATGTCCCACTGCTGGGCACGGGCCTCCCCTCACGATGAGGGGGCTTAGGCCATAGTCCACCACGCTAGCCAAGTGCGGGTTGGCGGACTTCACACGTCATTCGAGAGCTAGTTAGGCTTTCTCAGACATGCAGGTTTCCTCACGATGTTTTCCTTCACCGAAAGCTAGTAACAAACGCACAAAGACGATTCGCACATGATTCATTAAAGAAATCAGAGGTGCGAGCCGGGGTTCGAACCTGCGCACCTTGTTTCCAAGGCAAGCGCTCGCCCACTGAGCTGTTAATCCCGGAACAATAATTAGACAAAAAAGGGAACAGAAAGATAACTAGAAGGACCCATTGGTGTAGCGGTTAGACAACCTGGTCGCTGCTCAAAAACACTGCTGCCTACACATGGATGGGTTGACTTAGTGAGCACACAGACTATCGTAATTGCTTCGGGGATGAAGTTAAAAGTTAAATGTGAATTTAAAATACAGATCATTTAATCTTTGACATCAAAAATCTCTCGATACGTCCACCAGACTACTGCGGCATTCAACGACAAGTCAAGTCAACTTTTGAAGATTTTTTTTATTTATAATTGCTTAAACTTAACTTAATCTTTTACTAGAGCTTCACTTAACACAATAACGAAAGTTGCATCATTTCAGCAGCTATTACCGTGAACCGACTCTACAGTTATGTTATAATTAGAGATTAACGTAAACGGCCTTACGATCCGATAAACAACGTCTCATAAACCGAGATCACTTTAATCCCATGATCCGGTTAAATCTTAACGAAAATGTAAGGAGTGGGTTAAGCAAGGGGATTTAACACCTACGACGTTGGCACAAGATTAACATTAACATAACGTTACATCTATTACTTACAAAGTACATTACGAAATATTACATCGGCGTAATGCAAATACAAATGATTATAGACCGAGAGATGGCTACTGAATCTTAAAAATGATAATGACTGGTGCTATATTTACATATGCTAGAAGACTAACTCTGAGTCTCAGAGATATGTATTTTAAAAAACTTCTAAACATTACTGTATTTAGTATTTAAACGAACTAGCTCCCAGTTACGTATATCATAACTAAGTAAGTATATGTTAACAAAAATTGGCGTATTACAAAGTCAAAGTCAAAATATATTTATTATGTATAGGCCCCACGGAGGCACTTACACAAAAATATTTTTTACAAACTTATAAGATCCGGCAAGAAACTGGGCTTGTCAAAAAGATAAAAAGATGAAATCTGATTTTACTCTACGTCGATCTCTTAAACTATAATTACTAAGTGTATTCCACAGTACACCAGCCAAATTAGAGAAAACAGTGTTAGTTTAAATTTTGAATTTGCAATATATCATGTTATTTCGAAATAGGAACGGGCACAATGATTGATATCGACAAAGGTTATGGTGTAAGGTGCCAAGTAGTGGATTTATAGGCGTTTCTCGACGCGCGAGTGGGATGTGACGATTGGCGCGTAGTCTGCATGTTGGCGGTTATAGTTGCTAAATAATGCATTTGAAATTAGAAGTGTTCTTTTTTATTTATTTGGCTGTATGAGATGACAATGTGAACCGCAATATAAAAGAAATCAAGGATCATATTATGGGTTCATTGATTTATATCTTGATGCAACTAATGTACAGGATAGACTTAATGCCATTGGGTACTCAGAAATTATTCATGGTAGGTGCCAATTTACTAATAACATGTTTATCGAAAAAACTGTGTACCTAGTTTCTATTTTGTGCTTGATTCAATTTTTTTCTATTATAATGTGTGCCAATATGAATTGAATTTGATTGAATCCATCAAAATATATCCGTTTTCTAAGTTATGTGTATTTCACATCATAGCTATTGTTTTTTAGGTATGGAAACCTAAAAGATAAAAAAGGAACCCTTATGGTCTGACTTCGTCTGTCTCTTTGTCTGTCTGTCTGTCACAACGATATATTTCAGGAGCCACTGATGCTATCGATTTGAAACTTAGAACAGTTTTAGATCTTGTTTACCCAACCTTATTCATCATCATCATCATCATCATCAGCCGGAAGACGTCCACTGCTGAACATAGGCCTCCCCCTTAGAACGCCACAATGAACGACAATTGGCTATTTGCATCCACCGGTTGCCTGCGACGCGCACAATGTCGTCTGTCCACCTAGTGGGAGGCCTGCCAACGCTGCGTCTTCCGGTTCGTGGTCGCCACTCGAGAACCTTTCTTCCCCAACGGTTATCGGTTCTTCGAGCGATGTGGCCTGCCCATTGCCACTTCAACTTGCAGATTCTGAGAGCTATGTCGGTGACCTTAGTTCTTCGGCGAATCTCCACATTTCGGATTATGTCGCGCAAAGAAACTCCGAGCATAGCTCTCTCCATGGCTCGTTGTGTGACTCTGAACTTTTCTAAAAGGCCAGCCGTTAGAGACCACGTCTCGGTACCATATGTCATCACTGGCAACACACACTGGTTAAAAACCTTCGTCTTCAGGCACTGCGGTATTTTGGACGAGAAGATATCGCGTAGTTTCCCGAACGCTGCCCATCCGAGTTGGATTCTTCGGGCGACCTCTTTGTCAAAGTTGGACCGACCTAACTGGACAGTTTGTCCTAGGTATACGTAGTGGTCAACAACTTCGAGAGTATCGTTCCCAACAACTACCGGTACGGGTGCAACATGGACATTAGACATGATCTTCGTCTTGTCCATGTTCATTTTAAGACCCACCTGTTGGGAAACGCTACTGAGGTCGCTGAGCATCGTATTGAGGTCCTCCAGCGACTCTGCCATAATGACTATATCGTCGGCAAAACGAAGGTGAGTGATGTATTCGCCATTGATGTTGATGCCGAATCCGTACCAGTCCAAGAGCTTGAAAACGTCCTCCAATGCGTTTGAGAACAGTTTCGGAGAAATAACGTCTCCCTGTCTCACACCTCGCTGCAATGGGATTGGTTTCGTGCTCTCTTCCTGTAGTCGGATCGACATGGTGGCGTTGCTGTACAAACACTTCAACACTTTGATGTACCTATAGTCAATGTGGCACCGCTGGAGGGACTGCAATACCGCCCAGGTCTCGATTGAATCGAAGGCTTTTTCGTAGTCCACAAACGCTAGACATAATGGCCGATTATACTCCTCGGTCTTCTGTATAATCTGGCGGAGCGTATGTATGTGGTCTACGGTGCTAAAGCCTTTTCGGAACCCGGCTTGTTCGGGAGGCTGGAAGTCATCAAACCTGCGTTCGAGACTGTTCGTAATGACTCTTGAAAACAGCTTGTATACATGGCTCAGGAGTGAGATGGGTCTATAATTCTTCAATAAAGTGTTATCACCTTTTTTGAAGAAGAGAACCACCACACTCCCGTGCCATGCTTCTGGCGTAGTACCCTCGAGTAAGACGGAATTAAATAACTTCTGGAGGACTAAAAGTACCGGTTTTCTACCCGCTCTCAGAAGTTCTGTTGTGATTCCGTCTTCACCCGGCGCCTTGTTATTCTTAAGCTGTTTGAGAGCCATTCTAATCTCGTACAAGCTGATGTCTGGGATGTCCTCAGTGTAGTGTCGGGTTAGTTGGGCTCTGGTGTCCTGAGCTGTTCGGGCAATGGGTTTTCGTGTCGAGGTGTACAACTGTCCGTAAAACCTCTCGAGCTCTCTCAATATCTCCGACTTTGATGAGATGACACTGCCGTCGTCGATCTTCAGCTTGGTCACTTGGCTTTGCCCAATAGACGAATTCTTTGCAAACACTTTAGAGCCTTGGTTCCGCTCAATTGCGTCCTTAATACATGCTGTATTATAGGAACGCAAGTCGTGTCGCATGGATTTCGAGATTCGTCTATTGAGTTCAGCATATTCCGACATATCAGCTGAAGATTGCAGTCTCATCTCAGTTCGGGTTTCCATTAACTTAATGGTTTGATTGGAGAGCTTCTGAGGCTTATTACGGCGTGGGGTCTTAAAGAACTTGGACCCCACTGCATGGACAGTTTGCACCAACCCATTGTTTAACTCGTCCGCAGTTTCACATTCGGCTAGGCACTGGAAGCGATTGTGTAGTTCGAGTTGAAAGTCTTCGGGGTTTTGGATTTGGGCGGTTCCCGGACGGAGCGTGGACTTCATCAGACGGGACCTCTCAAGCTTGACATTGATATTCAATGTGCCTCTAACAATGCGGTGATCGCTACCGGTTTTCACCCTGCCGATCACGGAGACATCATCGAATATATGCCTGTTGGTCGTCATGATGAAGTCGATCTCATTTTTGGTTGAACCATCGGGGCTTATCCACGTCGACTTCGTGGATGGTCGCTTCTTGAAGAAGGAGTTCATCGCAAAGAGTCCCTCCTTCTCCATGAAGTCGACCAGCCGCTGGCCCCTTTGGTTCCGCTGCCCGTACCCATATAACCCCAATTTCAACTCATCGCCATTCCGTGTGCCCACCTTCGCGTTGAAGCCCCCCATAACAACGGTGAAGTGTGTTTTGGAGGTATGTATGGCTTCTGCTATCTCCTCATACATAGCCTCTACTTCATCGTCAGGGTGTGCCGAGGTCGGAGCGTAAACCTGTATAACCTTCAACGAATACCGACTGGTTATTCTGAGTATAAGGTACGCTACCCTGCTCGACACACTATCGACCTTTATAACATTGTTAATGAGGGACTTACGGACGAGAAACCCAACACCACCCTGAGATTTTCGGTCTCCTTCCCGGAAGAAGAGCAAGTTTCCGGAATCAAGGGTTATCGTATCCTGTCCCTCTCGTCGGATTTCAGATAATCCCAAGATATCCCAACGTAACTTGCTCAATTCTTCCTCCAGCTCGATAATTTTCTCGTCAGTCCTGAGCGTGCGGACATTATGTGTTGCCAGGGCCAAAGTTCGGTGGGGGTGGTAGCGGGGCATCTGCCGGAGATTCTTCGCACCCCCTGCTCGACCGTTACCCCGCCCGCTACCAAGGCGGGGAATAGAGGAGCTGCCGGGGACTGTGGGCCGTAAATGAGCATTGTCAATCATTTGGGGGGTTGCCATAATCCCCACGCTTGGCAGGCGTCTTGGGGATCGCAGTTTCGAAAAGATGGATATATTACACAGAAGACGCTGCTGCCCGTCTTCTGGCTTTCCCTCAATCGCCTCTTACGAAACCCACGGGAAGAGAGGGGGGGATGCAAATTCTTAGCCGGCATCCCACGGCAAACCTTATTGCAAATGAAATAATATGGTGTTTTTCTTTT
The DNA here is from genome assembly GCA_911728495.1 of Furcula furcula. Lineage (NCBI taxonomy): Eukaryota > Metazoa > Arthropoda > Insecta > Lepidoptera > Notodontidae > Furcula > Furcula furcula. Next base: position 20,968,797 of record OU452252.1, read on the forward strand.
TATTAGGGGTCGAAATGGGGCGTCAAAATGTTAAAGTGAGACTATATTGAATGGGGTCTTATATGAAAGGGCTTCATTTGCAAATTTCAAAACAGGTTTTTATTTTGGTTTATGTCACGTAGTTTTTAGCTTATAATAAAAAAATGACAAAAAAATACCCACCCCAAAATAGTTCCCTCATTATCACCGAAAATTTTGGTGGGAAAAATCTGAAATAATTAGGAACCTATATTTTACAGGAAAATTAAAACGATGTTTCTAAGTTGTACAGTTTTTTATTTTTTAAGTCATTACATTATTAAAAAAATATATTTTGATCATAATGATTCGTTCTTATATATTAAAAAACTAGAATATATAAAAATTGACATATAAAAAGCTTTTTTTGGAGCATCAAAATATCAATGATCTACATGCATTTGGAATAAAAAATATATTTATAAAAACTTTTGCCTTTGTACGTCTCTCACAGTTTGTTGGGGCTGTAAAACCGCATCTCATAGACAAACTGCGCACACAATAGCAGAAATTGAATCGTAAACAAACAATGCATAAACATATCAACACAATAAACAAAAGACTTATCCAGTTCATTCGTATTTCACTCGGATGCAAATCGATTTAGAATCAACTATAATTTACACATTCCTAATCTGGCAACATTTGATCACTGCAGTCGTGTGGGCATCGGAATGAATGGCGGAATCGTAGGCGGAACGTAACTTTTGCATTAACTGATTGCGATTCTGGTTTAAGAGGAGTGAATATAACGTTTTACATACAACAATATTATATATTAAATTGAATTAAAAAATTATATAAAACGTCTTTTGGCATTTTATAGTGTGTAAGGTCTATCCAGCTGTATACTATCGCGGACACGACAGCTGTGCCAGTTTTCAATCAAAATAGTTTAAACGACGTATTCTACGCTTACCCCGTCCGCATGTATTTTGGTCCGGCTCGTGCAAGCAATTATCGTCCTAAAAGGTACATATATTCCATCCAACACAGTGGCTTTACTTCTCTGGCAAAGGCCATTTGTAAGAGTTATAATCATTTTTGTTGCTTAGAATGTCATCTTTTAGGCATTTCAGCACAAAATTCTAACGCGCCATTCACGTTTCAGGAACTACTGGTTCGTACGTAAATACATTTTTTTATGATACCAACTTGATGGAACGTATATTAGGTACAAAGAAGAATCATCGAAATCGGTACATATTTGGCAGAATTATGAGTGAACATGTATACATATACACAAAATACATTCACGACGAATTGAGAACCTCTTCCTTTTTTGAAAAATAGGCCAAATTAGCGCTTCTGAACGCTTTCAAACGTGTATGCGATATAGATTCCCCTTAACAAGATAATCGTCTTACTGAGGCGACAATTGGATCTTATCCGATTGAAAGCTTTAATCGCGAAAGTGGTTAGATTGTGCAGGTGTTGGACCTTATAAGATAAACTTGAATTTATAAGATGGTTATTTAGAGATAAGGGCTTTAGTATTCGCTTAAATATCGCTAAGAGTTTCTTTTAGAAGTGTAGATATTCGATACAATAATACATGCCCCAATTTTTTAAGTAAAACTTCTTTACGGACGCTTGACTTGGGAAGTAAGCTGGTGAATGCGTGACGAGAGCGTTACGAGAAGTGTGATCAGGCGAGGCGAATGGAAGTTAAGAGGGAGATATAAGTGAAGATAGAAAGAGAGAGAGAGTTACGTTTCACATATTACTGTTGGGGCAACAGAGATAGGTGCGAGCACACATTTTTTTCTTTCTCTCTTTCACTCATATTCAATTACGTTTCGTATATACTAAGAAGTTTTATTTCAGACGTGTGTTCTAAAGCACACTCGTTTTTTTTTTAAATTTGTAGTTTTGCGTCTACCGGCTCGTGATCGCCACTTCCCCATCTGTTATCGGTCCTTCGAGCGAAGTGGCTTGCCCATTGCCACTTCAACGTGCACATTCTGACAGATATGTCGGAGCGTTTGTTCTTTAGCGAAATTACTCATATCATTTATTGCATTCCATAATGTGGACAAGGTCTTAAATTAGAGGCTTAGAGCTAAGTACAATTATGGACCCTGTAGGGATATTTCGGATTCTGTCGACAACTTTTTAAAATTAATATGTCCAAATTATACAGTTAAGAAAAATACAAATCTATATATGCATCTAATTTAACAAATAAGTATTTACATTTATATACAACAATACATTTATAACAATCTTATTTATTCCTCAGTTGGCTGTCAACAGGGCGACCCTCTAGGGCCGGCCATTTTTAGTCTTGCTATTCATCCAATAATTGAGAAATTAGAGTCAAAATTTAACGTTTGGTATCTTGATGATGGTACACTTGGAGGCGATGCAGACACTGTTTTAAAAGATTTAGAATATCTACAGCGAGAATTTTACACTATCGGTCTTGATTTAAATTTTTCTAAGTGTGAACTTTGCATATTAAATGATTCCATGCCACCTAACAGAACGATACAGAAATTTGAAAATCTTGTTCCAGGTATCAAAATTATTGGAAAAGATAGTCTTCGCCTCCTTGGTTCTCCAGTATTGGACGAATCAGTGCCATCGTTTTTAGATGAAAAAATTCAAAATTTTAGCGAGGTTTCGGATCGTCTCCTCAAAATTAACACACATGTGGCTTTTGTTATTTTACGGTTTTGTTTATTCGTTCCAAAATTTACGTATTACTTACGATGTTGTCCTTTTTGGAAACATAAAGTTTATTTACAAAAAATGGATAACATCGTAAGGGATACGCTCACCGCTATTTTAAATACCCCATTGGATGACCGTTCTTGGGCTCAGGCCTCTCTTCCTATACGGATGGGAGGTTTGGGCATACGCAAAATTTCTAGCGTTTCTCTCCCTGCATTTTTATCTTCGGCCCATGCATGCGACAATCTAGTTCGGGAGATTTTAGGACAATCTAATTGCTTTTCAGGTATAGCTTGTTTGACCGAAGGTAAAGATGCATGGACTCAGGCCTGCCCTAGCAATAGCTTGCCCACAATTCTATCCTCGCAGAGGCAATGGGACGAGCCCCTCTGTGAGTTGGTACGGGAAAATCTTCTCAATACCGCCGCCAACTCTACGGAGCGAGCCCGTCTCCTTGCTGTCTGTGTCTGGGAATCCGGTTTGTGGTTGCAGGCTCTTCCGTCTTCCAACTTTGGAACGCTCCTAGATTCCACTTCTTTTAGACTAGCTGCGTGCCTACGACTGGGTAACATGTGCTTTGTACCCCATCGCTGCCGCTGTGGTGAGCATGTTGACCAGCTTGGACACCACGGGCTCTCGTGCCTTCGTAGTGCAGGAAGGTTTTCGCGGCACTCCAGTCTTAATGATATCATCCGTAGGGCTCTTAACACCGCTAACGTTTCTGCAGTTTTAGAGCCTTGTGGCCTTTCACGTAGCGATGGTAAGAGACCAGACGGAATGACTCTCATCCCATGGAAGATGGGTCGGCCCTTGGTATGGGATGCAACATGCGTCGATACCTTGGCACCGTCCCATCTTTCAGAAAGTTCTGGCAAGGCTGGAGCTGCCGCTGCGTCAGCTGAAAGCCTCAAACGGCGCAAATATAGTAGCCTCGATCGCGGCTATATGTTTGAGCCGTTTGGGGTTGAGACATTGGGTCCGTGGGGTCCTAGCGCTCATCACCTGTTTAATGATATATCAAGAAGGCTAGTAGAGTCAACTGGGGACCAGAGGGCTGGCACGTACCTTGCTCAGCATATTAGCATTACCATCCAGAGGGGTAACGCTGCCAGTCTTCTGGGTACATTACCAGGTGACAGCGATGCAACAACATATTTATTGTAATTTATTTGTTTTTTTTTTTTTTGTTACTTGTGTATATATTATTATCTTTTTCTTTTCTTTTATACATGTATATAAATGTAAATACTTATTTGTTAAATTAGATGCATATATAGATTTGTATTTTTCTTAACTGTATAAGTCTTATCCAGATAAAACCATTTTAAAATATATATGTCCAAATGGATCATAATTATGTGAAAAATGCCCATTCACATACACGACATGCATGTGTACAAAGCTATACACTAACTAGTGGAATTTATATTTTTCTAACTCCTCCTATATACTTTTTTAATTAAATTTGTTGCGGGTTCCAAGACAATTTAGCATTTCCCCGGGACTCGCCGAGGATCAAACCTGGGTGTCTTCGCTGGTGACCACTGTAGATCCTGGCTGACAGGAGTCACAGTGGTGGGAATGAGTGGTGGGATTAGTCACAAACAAAAAATATACACTAACTAGTAGGTAGAAATTCAAGCCCGCGTCGATAAAATATCTCAAAAATGGTGTCTTGGAAAGGAAACTATAAAAATTGTTGGAATCGAGTGTTTAGCGAGAAAAGAGTCCGTTTAGTTTCTCAGAATTGGATTCCCACAAGATAGTGTTGGAACAAAAAGCCTCGTTTAGCTTGCTATCATGTTTGAAATGAAGTACGTGCGAATTGGAGCTTTCAGAGTTAACCCCACCGAGCCCGCCATAAATTAAGTACGAGCGAATAATGGGAATTTCTACAATATCAATATTATATTATAATTATTATTAAGTAATTTTAAGAAACATAAATAAAAGTTTTTTTTTTAATTAGGTAGGTACCTATATTATTATAATATGCCATTACATTTTTTTTTTGTACAAGACCAACAAACCCCAGTACAGTCTTTTTGACATCTTCTACCATAGCACAGGCAAAGTAAGAAGAATTAACTATGGTATCATAAAAAACAGTTTCCGCGAGTGCATTGCAGCCGACACGACTGCACAGAGGAAGTACGAAGTAATTGCCTACCAACACGAATCGGATCGGCCCGCAATTTATAACAATTAAACAATGCTTCGTGAGTTAATAAGAATCATTAGCTAAACGTGGCAACGTGGCCCCGTTGTTTACAGGGCTGGCACAAAACATTTAACATATTAATTCAAAGAGGTGTTCATACACAAAATTTTGTACAATTTTAATAATTATCAGCAGCCCAAAAGACATCCACTGCTGAACAAAGGCCTCCTCTCGCCCCTCTCACCCTTGATAAAAAAACATTAAAAAAATTCATTTATTTTTATTTTACTACATGTATTACACCTTAGGGTTACCATTATTGCCACGCTTGGCAGGCGTCTTGGGGATTTAATACAATAGAAAGACGCTGCTGCCCGTCTTCTTGTTTTACCTTAGTCGCCTCTTACGGAAACCAAACGGAAGGAGTCGGGAGGGCGCTAGACTTACCCGGAAACCCCACGGGTCATAATCTTAATAGGATATTCTTAAACGAAATTTAAAGAATAATGTTTTTAATTTGAAATTGATTTTAACTAAGTAATAAATAATTAAGAATTACGTAAGATATTTACTTTTAAGGCGAGTTTTTGGTGACCTAAGTATCAACCAAACAGTATTTGAATTAAAAATGATATAGTATATTTTATGAAAAGGTTGTTTAGTTGAACCACAAAAAAATAGGATTGGTAAACAATTTAGTATCACCTTCAACTGACTCGATTTGTCGTTATAATACTGATCAATTTACTAATATTTTTGAATTGTTTTTAATTTTATGTGTTTTTAACACTTTTTGTAGAAAATTATAACAGAATCTTTAAAGAAATAAGTACATAAAATGTTAATTTATAAGTATATTTTTTATTATTATTTTACATTAAATAATAACTACTACTAAATGTTATATCTATTAACTAAATGTTATAATAATTTTCCACTGAAGTGGGCCAACTAATTAGAAAACATTATCTGTTACATGCCAACCCTGTTCACTGCGCGAGCGCATTCAACAATTAATTAATGGGAGAATGAAAGTTGCCATGTAAAATGTTTTTATAACAAATCACTATTGGAAATGTAGAAAGTATTAAATTATTGAAATAACAGCAAAGTTATAAATATCACCAGACAAATGCAATAATTATTGCGATTCCAAAGCAATATAGACTAAGCGATGTCGGTCCCTTGTGCAAGGTGCCTACTGTTCATGTGTAAGCTTTGTTTATTTATAGGTACATCTGTAGCCGGAAAAATTAGTGGACTCGAGATACTAAATTGATTATGTAGTAGAGTTTGGTGATGATTGGCTGTTCACTATGACTGGTATTATAACAATATAAATAGGTTTTTTTAAATACTTAAAAAAAAAAAAAAAATTTAAAATTTCAAACTGTTTATTTCAAATTTTGTTAATTAGATTTACAAAAAACTCACCGCTTAATCTAGTTAGAAAAGATTATGTGCTTGAGTGATTCACTACACGCTCGATACATCCTACTTTACCAACTTACAATTCAAGACTTATTTGCATTACGTTATGTTACTTATGCAGAGGCTGTAAGGTTTGGAAGTATATATTGTCCCACAGTAAAATGGTGTTTTAATATACTTTTAATTTGTTTGGGGTTCTTATCTCTTAATTTACTGACTAAAGTCTTTGGTAACGCGTTTAAACTGTAAGGTAGAGTATACTTCCAAGTCCTTTTTCCGTATAATTATTATATTTAGGTAACTTATACAGAGGTAGGTATTGCACATTACGTAAATTTACTAATGACCTCTAACGTTTTACATAATACTTACATTGCTAGTTCATAATTAGTAAATCATATGACACTTGCGCGCTTATCTACATTCTACAAGGTGTGATAGAAGCGCAGACCCAGGTGCACATTCTCCTCCATAAGGGGTGCTATAAAATTTTGGCGGGCATCCGGTTTGGCGGTAGGGTAAAACCAGGATAGTTGCCCCAGGGGTATAGTTGACTCTTCGGAGTCGCTGGACGTTCGGGGTGTGGGCCCTTTGAACATCCATTGAGAACGGCGGCGACTCCGAGGAGGACGGTGGCGGGGTTGCGACCCCCGTCCCCGTGAGCACCGTGACTAGTTCCCGGGGGGCTACAATGCGCCCCCCGGCGGCGGGCTCAAAGGCAAGGCACAGAGGGGCCCCTGGTGCAGATCCCACCGGAGAGCCCTGGGGTCCCCCCTCTCATGTGCCGATGCGACAGCCGCGGGGGTTTTAGTGGGTAAAAATCCCACACACCCCGGTCGAGCCCCACAGCTCTGGGAAGATTTCCGCCGCGTCAAAAAAAAAAGGGGTATAGTTGCCTTGATTGTAATTTCTCTAGAATGGCGAATTGAACGTGTTGCATGTCTCTGTGCGATTGCATGGAAAGGCACGGTGAAATCAAAGTTTTTACGGGATATAAAGTATGTCCTCTTTCTCAGCGAGGCATCTCTCCTAAACGTAATTTACATGGATTAGGCAATTATCCCCTATATGGGATAGATTCCCCAAAAGGAGGTCCGCAAAAATCTCCAATACTCTGGAAATATCAAAGATAATGGTTTTTCCTCTCATAAATTTGAAGATAATCAAACAAAGTACCGTATTACAAATAGAGATTTTGCTTTTTTACTGAGAGATATAAAGTGATTTCATAAAGTGTGGCAACTATCCCACTTTTACCCTATTTGTTGAACGGTAAGACCGGCTCGAAGCAATTACTACACATGTTACATTAAATTCGGTTAGTGCCGATCGCATAATCCGTTCGGGCTATCCTTTAAGATAGTTCGGACGACTCACGTGACCGCTGAAAAATCAGGCACAGTTTATATATTTTAAACTAGCTGATCTTGCTTCCTCTTAAATCACTCTATTCATTGCTGAACACGGCATTAAAATCCGTTGCTTAGTTTAAAAGATCTAAACGTACAAACAGTGGGAGTGACTTTATTTTATACTAGCTGACCCACGCAGCTCCGCCCGCGCTGTGTTTACGTTAACTAAACTTTCATTAATATACATTCGCATAGAATACAAAACCTCCTTTTTTAAAGTCGGTTAAAAACTTGGACCCACTTTGTACTTGCCCTCCGAAGCACGGAGACGTTTAGTTCAAATGGCGTTAAACGGTCACCCATCTATTTAATGACATATTTACGCTATTTTATGATATGTGTTTTCCTTTGAAAAGGATTAGACGCTGTTTGCGCAATAAGCCCCGATGGATAACAAGTGGCATAAAAAGATGCTCAAAGCGGAAGCGAGAAATACTTTGGCAATATAGGAAACAGCGTAATGAACAGAATAAACGATCTTTAAAGACATACTCCAAACGTTTAAATAAAATAATAAGTCTAACGCAGAAGTCACAAAATGATTTTCATATTAAAAATGCGTCCAATAAGTCTAAGGCTACGTGGTCAATTATTAACGGCAATAAAAACAATTTGCCTAGAGAGCATATTAAACGTATAATCAGTTCAAATGGGGATATTATTGATAATCCATGTCATATAGCGGACGCATTTAACAACTATTTCGCTAATGGTATTCAATCTCAAACAAGGCCTACTAGTGCGGATTATAAATTTCAGACATGCAATGCAAATTATTCTCATTCAGTATTTATGAAACCGACAATTCCTTCTGACATTGATAAACTAATACTTTCTTTGAAAAATACAAATAGTACTGGTTATGATGATGTAAGCACCAGAATAATAAAATCTGTATCAAGTTTAATTTCCCCTGTACTAAGTTACATTATTAATTTAAGTATTGCATCTGGTGTCTTCCCTGACAAATTAAAGATAACCCTGATAAAACCGTTGTTCAAAAAGAATGACAAGCAAAGTATGAGTTGCTACAGACCAATAGCACTGGTACCTATCTTTTCTAAGGTATTTGAAAAGATAATCTATGAAAGTCTCTGTAGTTTTTTTGAAATAAACAAAGTCTTAGCTGAAGAACAGGTGGGGTTTAGGAAAAACAAAACGATAAATCTGGCTATTTATAAGTTCCTTGATGCCACAATGAGTAATCTTGACAAAAAACATTTAGTAGCAGCTTTATACATGGACCTAACGAAAGCTTTCGATTTTGTCAATCATAACACCTTGCTAAAAAAACTAGAAGGTTATGGAGTGAGGGGCAATATCCTAAAGCTATTAGAATCTTATTTGACTAACCGTAGTCAATGTACACAAGTTACTCGTTTATGTCCCAAAACTAAAAAAGAAATAGTATATTCATCTCAATATTGTAACGTCACACAAGGAGTACCTCAAGGGAGTGTGTTAGGACCCTTACTATTTATTGTCTATATTAATGATCTGCCTAAAGTCATAAAACAAAATATTGTTTTATTTGCTGATGACAGTACTGTTGTCTTTACCAATAACAATAAGTCGGAATTAGAATTAGAAATAAATAGTACACTTGACATATTAATTAAATGGTATAATTATAACAATCTGACAATCAATCTGGATAAAACTAATATTATGACATTTAGAAATAGGAAACAATATTTACATAATTTAGACATACAATATAAAGGACAAAAAAATCATGAAGTAGAAGATACAAAATTTCTTGGCCTACGACTAGATTGTAATATAAATTGGAAACTTCAAATTGAAAATATATGTACCAAGTTAAACCGATTTTCATATGCGCTCTATATGCTTGCAAAAGTTGTGGACCGGTCTGCTGTGATCACTGCTTATTACGGATATGTTGAGTCAGTTCTGCGGTATGGTGTAATTTTCTGGGGAAACTCTGTCGATAAAGAAAAGGTATTTAAAGCTCAAAAGAAGTGCTTGAGGGCAATTTGTAAGCTTAAACCAACAGACAGTTGTCTGCCGTACTTTAAAGATTTAAAACTTTTAACATTGCCATGTATTTACATCTATGAAGTGTGTGTATTTGTTCGGACGTATGAAACAATGTATGAGCATTTTAAAAGTAAGCGACATAATCAGAAAATTTGTTATCCAAGAAATCAAACCGCTCAATTTAATAAAAGTGTATTTTGTATGGCACCAAGAGTTTACAATCATCTTCCTACTGATCTTTTAAACTGCTCAGATGTGCAAACATTTAGATATAAGCTGAAATTATTACTAATAGATAAAGCATATTATAATATAAATCAATATTTAGATGACAAATTGAATTGAGTTTTGACATTATTGATTTATTATTGACATAATTATTATATTTTTTTTTAATCCCTATTATTTTATGAATATTGACTGTATTGGATTATTATTTGTAGATGCTATAATTTTAAGTTTAATCATTATTGTATGCCAAAATGGCGGGTCATAGCTGATCGTACTACTTCTTTAACAACTTTTGTTTACCTATGTGCCACAATAAAATACATTTGATTGATTGACCTTACCTAACGTTGCTTAACCTGATCGATTTCCAAACATTGTTAACAACTGTCTATGAGTGTTCCCTTACTAATATTTATTATATTATAAAGAAAAAAAGATAAAATCGGATCAAGCGTATAATTTTGACTTTAATCCCCTCTCCCAAAAGAACCGTGCTAGATTACGGGATAAAAAGTATCCTATGTCCTACCTCGTAGTAAGATCTCAAATCATGCCAAGTTTCATTTGAATCCATTCAGTAGTTTAGGCGTGATGCTCAGCCGTGATACAGACAGACAGACAAAAATTAAAAAAATTACATTTTCGGCCTCAGTATCGGTTATAGAATGCCCTCCAAATATAATTTTCAAAATATCTTCAATGTACAGAATTGGACCTGTTACAGTTTTATTATAAGTATATAGACTATGTAAAGATGGTTTTCCTTCGTAAGGATAATATTTCTTTTCAGAATATCAAATGCCCTCACCAGCAACAACTTCACAAACTTGTCGCTCTCGACAGGATCCGTACCCGCAGCCTCCGGTTTGTATAAGCGTGTGGTTTTAACCACTGCGCCACAGCAGCTAGATAAGACTTAGTAATAAATTGTCTATGTTTAAAAACCCTTTTTGTCTTGTATCGACATAAATCGCGGTAAATCACAGTAATTTACGGCTTTTACTTGAAAATTACTGTTTATATCGCCGACATGCCCGAATCGACGAGTTCTGGCGTTTGATGCGATGCAAATCAGATGTCCGCCATGTATTATTCATTGGAGAAATGGATAGAGACGAATTTATCGAACGTAACGGTCCGTGAAATATGATAGGTAATTAATTAAACTTTTTAGGGCCCGTTCTATCAAACTACAAGAACTATCTCCATACTATTGCAGACAGTATCATCAATTTTATCGCTTCTGAATATTGTTTTTGAATGAGCTCTACCTCGCACGATTTTAGTATGAGCATTCAACGATTATCCCCAGAAATATCCCCAAGACTCCTGCCAATGCCGTGGGGATTATGGCAACCCCCACCATTTTAAGGGGGAGGACTTTGTTGAGCAGTGGAAGTCTTTGCTGCTGTTTAACGATGAGATTTTTGTACCGTTGGCCCCAGACGGCTATAAAGGCTTCACCGGCAAAGAGGGCGAGCCAGAAGGGTAGTGAACTAGGTCAAGGGCACCTCAGGGAGGCACGGCCTAGATTTGGGCTGCCGCTTAGAGAAAATGAGTTTACCACTCACTCAACGATTAGATTAAGAGAAGCTCAGAGTCACATAACGAGCTAAGGAGAGAACTTTATTTTTCTATTTAGGAGCTTCTAATTTTCAAAGTCAAAGTCAGTATTTTTTTTATTTCAAATAGGCTTAACGCTAGCATTTTTGAATGGATGATTGAACATTGACCTCCCCCTTGGAACGCCACAATAAACAATTGGCACAATAAACCTTGTGGGAGATCTGCCTACGCTGGGTCTTCCAGTTCGTGGTCGCCACTCGAGAATCTTTCTTCCCCATCGGTTATCGGTTCTTTGAGCGATGTGGCCTGCCCATTGCCACTTCAACCTGCAGATTCTGAGAGTTATATCTGTGACTTTAGTTCTTCGGCGAATCTCTTCATTCCAGATTATATCTACTCAATACGGTTATTATTACGGTTATTACGGGTATTATTGGTTAGCTTATTGACTTCCAGAAATAGTATACGACACGCGTGTTATGGGTGTAGAGTTTTGAATACACAGAATAGTTTATCATCAGCCGGAAGACGTTCATTACTGAACAAAGGTCTCCTCCTTAAAATAGAGGCACCCCTCCCCCCCGGAGGGGGGGAATATTAAGTGTCCGTAAGAGGCGACGGGAAAACAAGAAGACGGGCAGCAGTGTCTTTCTATTGAATTACCTACCATCTATACGCAATCCCCAAGACTCCTGCCAAGCGTGGGGATTATGGCAACACCTCCCTTCTAAGGGGAAGGCCTTTGTTCAGCAGTGGACGACTATCAGCAGGCTTAGCACGATTTGCCAAGACTTCGTAATCTTGACAGTTCGGTGTGGAGTACGACGTAGTTATCGACCTAGCTAATACCGAAAATGACGTTTCTACGTCGATAACTACGTCATACTCCACACCGAACTGTCAAGATTACGAAGTCTTGGCAAATCGTGCTAAGACTGCAGCTGATGATAACGATGATGATGACATACATATACGACCAAACTGGTGACCCCGCACTGAACATCGCAGCCTTCGCAGCATGGCCATCGCTCTCTCCCCACAGCAGCAACTCTCCAGCAACAACCAGCTAGTCACAAGCCAGCCAGTATCCCGGCCTCATCGGACGACCACCGCATGCTGCTGCAGATGCAAGCCTGGTCAACCTTCCGCCACAACTTGGCACAGCAACACAACCCTGCCCTTACGGCCGGTCCATGTAAGACCAGCCTATCCCTTTGGCCTTTTAGTTTGTTGTATTTAACCGGCTTCAAAAAGAAGGTTCTCTATTCGACGCGTATGTATGTAATATTAATAAAAATGCGTAATATTAATATAATGTTAGTCTATGTGAGCTTCTAAACAAATTTACCAAATTTTATGGGTGTATGTATGTATGTATGTATGTAGGTTTGTCCGCAGATTTCTCAGAAACTACAAGTCCGATTTCAAAAATTCTTTTTGCAATAGTTAGAGTATTGTTCAACTTAGGGTAGAGTATAAGTTTCATCAAAATCGGTCTAGTAGTTTAAGAGATATAAACTTTTTATGTGTTCAGTAAGTTACTGTAACGTAGACGTTCGAGTTGCGTGATAGTGCTGATACCTACTGAACTAAAATGAAAGTCACTAATAAAATCTTTTTAAAAAAAATTGAACCGACTTCAATATCACTGAAAAGTATAAAATAATTTATATATAATTGAAGTTGGTGTTAGCTTACCGGCTGTGTATATTTGGCACCAACTTCAATAATATTTAAATTATTTTATACTTTTCAGTGATATTGAAGTCGGTTCAATTTTTTTTAAAAAGATTTTATTTCGTTGTATTTTATTTCTCTCTCCTATTTGATCTTTTGAACGGCAGGACACACTGTCGCTGATTCTGATCTAATTGTAACAAGACAGAATGACAAGACAGAAGAAATGACAAGCCCACTGAGTTTCTTGCCGGATCTTCTCAGTTGAAGGCGCGTTGTGATCCGGTGGTAGCTTTAAAATAAATTGGCCGTTTAAAAGTGTAGCCTATTTGAAATAAATGATTTAGATTTTGAGCGAATCCCTCTCACCGGTACGTTTAGATAAATTACGCGACCGATTTATATAAAGCTATTTTTTTAAATCGTTTAATTTCGGACCGTTTATATTTATTTTTGACCCTTGACACAGAATACATATAATAACCCTTGAGTACGAGATAATTGATATCTTTACTCATTATCAGCGTATTAAGTATTAATTGGCATCGGGTGTCGAAAACACGCAATGGATTAATGAGCATTAACTATGATTGGCGTTTGAAGGTGCGGTAGTAATAGTTAATAGATCTGAGCTTGTGCGTTATTGTATTTACACGTTGTCTATATATAGTATAGCGACAACAGCTCAGTGGGCGAGCGGTTGCCTTGGAAACAAGGTGCGCAGCTTCGAACCCCGGCTCGCACCACTGATTTCTTTAATTAATCATGTACGAATCGTCTTTGTGCGTTTGTTATTAATAGCTCTCGGTAACATCGTGAGGAAACTTGGATGTCTGAGAAAGCCTAACTAGTTTTCGGATGACGTGTGAAGTCTGCCAACCCGCACTTGGCCAGCGTGGTGGACTATGGCCTAAGCCTCTTCATCTGGGGGGGGGGGGAGGCCCGTACCCAACAGTGGGACATAAACAAGGGTTGGTATTATTATTATAAATAGTATAAAACAAAGTCGCTTTTCGCGTCTGTCTGTCTGTTTATCCGCTAGCTCCAACGGATTTGTATGCGGGTTTTTATCATCTGTTAGATAATTTTTCACTGAAGGTGTATGTATGGTAAAAAAGCCGGAGCGGGTTGCTAGTATGATATAAATATAGTATGATCACTTCTATGTCAGAGTAGCAACACAGGCTGTTAAATGGCCATAAAAACAGCGGTGCTCAGTCGGCCTGTTAATAGTGCAAAAAGCAGGCGGCCACTTTAATCTCAAAATTGTTTAAATATCACGAGATGTTCCAGGAATACTAGACGACTGCTCACAGGGCTGGATTTAGTAGGTACAGTAAAAATATAATTCTTTATTTAACAATTTATGTTCCTACTCATAGATAACCGATGATTATGATATTAATAGTATAATAGGCATGATGACTAATTTTGAAAAAATACTCTATAATGTACTTAAGGGTCTAATATTGCCGAAAATAATCATATTTTTGTATTAAATTTACAATTAATAGCAATATTTTCAATTTGTAAATTAAAGTTTGAATTTCGTTCCAAAACGTGACGTCACTGCAGTGTAAATAAGCATCTATCTAGGTGTAAAAGTGAATCATTGTATGAAAGAAAAAGTTGAGATGACAGTTTGACAGTTGTTTATTTACACAGGATTGACGTCATTCACTCTGATCAGCGTTTATTACAAAATGGCGATTAGCTGTATTTGAGTAATTTATTTGCTTAAATATCATGAAAATCTCTCTATTATTATGAAAATGAGATACATTTTTGGAATCAGTGCAATCTGTTCTAATATTTAAAACCACAGATTTATTGGTATTTTGTTGCAGTCATCATGCCAATGTGCAAATGTGCTGCTAAAATACACCATCAGCAGCCGGAATACGTCGACTGCTGAACAAAGGCCTGTTCCTTAGAAGGGAGGGGTTGTAATCCCCACTAATGGCAGAACTCTTGGTGATCGCAGTATAGGTGTTAGATATTCCAGTAGAATGACGCTGCTGCCCGACTTCTTGTTTTCCCTTAGTCGCCTCTTTCGAAATCCAAGCGGGAGGAGATGGGTGAGTGCTATACTTACCCGGCACCTCACTGACATAATAGGCATGATGACTGCAACACAATACCAATAAATATGTGGTTTTAAATATTAGAACAGATTGCACTGATTCCAAAAATGCATCTCATTTTCATAATAATAGAGAGATTTTCGTGATATTTAAGCAAATAAATTACTCAAATACAGCTAATCGCCATCTTGTAATAAACGCTGATCAGAGTGAATGACGTCAATCCTGTGTAAATAAACAACTGTCAAACTGTCATCTCAACTTTTTCTTTCATACAATGATTCACTTTTATACCTAGACCCCTAGACAGATGTTTATTTACACCGCCGTAGTGACGTCACAAAATGGCGCCATGCACCGGCCATCGTTTTGGAACGAAATTCAAACTCTATTTTAATAAAATCTTTTTTAAAAAAAATTGAACCGACTTCAATATCACTGAAAAGTATAAAATAATTTAAATATTATTGAAGTTGGTGTTAGCGTACCTGCTGTGTATATTTGGCACCAACTTCAATAATATTTAAATTATTTTATACTTTTCAGTGATATTGAAGTCGGTTCAATTTTTTTTTTAAAAAGATTTTATTTTAAGCATTTTAGTGATATTTTCATATATAAAGATTGAACCATCGAAAACCGTAAAATTATCTAGGTAGGTTATGATCACATTATCGTCTACATAGTTTTACATAATTCATGTTTCTTCAGAAAAAAATATCCGGTCGTAATGAAATTTGCATGGAAACATCATAGTAGTTTACTCTCTCGAATAAAAAAAGAATCATCGAAATCGGTTCATAATTGTCAGAGCAATGTCAAGGAGAACATCAGTTTTATGGTTTTTACCAGATAAATTCCTCCACATCGTTCATGGTCCTCCAGGAAGTTCTTATCCGGTTGTAATATAAAATTTTTATAAAAAAAATAAACCGACTTCAATAGACACCACACTAAAAAGTGAAAAATAACTTCAATATTATTGAAGTTGGTGCTGGTCAGTTGATTCTGGTGTTGGGGTAAGTATCGTGTTATTTTAGCACCAACTTCAAGAATATTGAAGTTATTTTTCACTTTTTAGTGTGGTGTCTATTGAAGTCGGTTTATTTTTTTTATAAAAATTTTATTTTATTCTTTTTAGTCATATTCTCTTGAAAAGTCTTTATTCAACTATATACCGATTTGGATATAAAGCTTTAATACCAACAGGTATAAATTTATTTTAATTAAAATCTCCCAACCCAACCACAGATCTAAAATTCGGTGGGTCCTACATTTCATGGAACAGAGTTCCTGTTAACATCATACTGTTTGCTCCCATCGCCAGACTCTGAACATCATTTTTCTAGCAGATACTCGTCGAGACCTACACAACGAGCCCAAACTCAGTGGGTCTACGTTTATTGGTGCAGAAATCCTGTGACCACCTTCCTGCTCCATCATCAGACCCTGGTGAAGGTTACCATTTTCTTAGTACTAGTTTTTTAGTATCAACGGATTTACATATGTTCTAAATTTCAGATCTTTCGGAGTAATAGAAGTAATTAAAAATGTCCATTGTATACGAAATATCCTTAAGTCGACTTGGAAAAGAGCTGATGGTTTTCAAAGCTAAACCTATTTTCAAGAAACATCGTTAAGAACCATCTCCAATAAACCAGCATACGCCAATCTGTCCACTCGTTTCAGCGCTGCGATGCCACAGACAGTTATCAAACAGACAGACACGACTCCCCCCCCCCCCCAAACTAATAACACCTCGTTTTTGGTCGGGGGTCAAAAAGAAACCATCGAATTCGGTACGATGATCTGGATGGCGTATGACCATTTTGTAGACGAAGACATCATCTATTTTATGGTTTCTCCCAGTTATATCTCTTTCCCATCACTCATGTTCTTCGAAAAAGTTCTTATCCGGTCTTGATGAAATTCATACCGAACCATCCTTATGGTTCATGCTTTCGAATAAAAAAAGAATCACTGAAATTGGTAAATATTTGTATGAGTTATAACCATTATTGATTAGAACATCATCTACTTTTAGGCGTTTTAACAGATAATTCTAACATTCCATTCATGTTTTCTCAGGAACTACTGGTTCGTAAGGAATAAAAATTTTATGGGACCAACTTGATGGAATGTCCATTAGGTACAAAAAAGAATCATCCAAATCGGTACATATTTGGCGGAATTATGAGTGAACATACATTAAAAAAAAAAAAAAAAAAAAAAATACATACACGATGAATTGAGAACCTCCTCCTTTTTTGAAGTCGGTTAAAAATTCATACAGATTCAATACAGTGGTTTCTTCTTTCGAATAAAAAAAGAATCATTGAAATTGGTAAATATTTGCCAGAGTTATGACCATTTTTGTCCGACCGAGCGAGTCCGAGCGACTAAAACGTCATCTATATAGGCTTTCTTGCAACTCTCAGTGCGCAGTCACCATTCTTGTTTTTCAGGAACTACTTATTACTAAGCAATATTTTTTTTATGGGACCCAATTAACGGATTAAAGAATGGATGGAAGAAAGTTTTTTTCAAATCGGTTCATAATTGCCAGAGTTATGCGCGAACATACATAGAAAAAAAAAATATATATATATACAGACGAATTGAGAACCTCCTCCTTTTTTGAAGTCGGTTAAAAATTGAAAATATTGCTATTAATTGTAAATTTAATACAAAAATATGATTATTTTCGGCAATAGTAGACCCGTAAGTACATTATAGAGTATTTTTTCAAAATTAGTCATCATGCCTATTATGTATATTATGTACTTACTTTTATTTTTATTAGAATAGTATTTTTATTAGAATAATATTTTTTAAAGTCGTTTTCAAACTTATTTATTTATTTATTTACACTTAAGTACAAACACAAAATACAGAACACATAAAAAGGAAACAGAAACATTGTACATATAGGCGGCCTTATCGCTAATAAGCGATTTCTTCCAGGCAACCCATACTTCTTACTTACTACTTCTTCTTCGTTCTTAGGCCTATCGCTTTGGCCTTTTAGTTAGTTGTAATTTTTGTCGTAATTTATTGTTTTCTTCTTTTCTCCCTTGCTTTATGTTTCGAACGGCAGGACACGCTATCGCTAATGTCGATTCATTTGTAACAAAACAATGTTTAAAAAAAGTGAAAAAATGATAAGCTCGCTGAGTTTCTTGCCGGATCTTCTCAGTTGAGGCGGCGTAGTGATCCGGTGGTAGCTTTAAAAAAAATGACCATTCAAAAGTGACCGTTAAGCACATTCGGGAAAAATAAGTACAAATGACGTCCTTTCGAAGTCGAATCCCATCTCCTTTGCCATTCAGTTAGATAGTCTTCATTAACCACCAAATTTGAAATAAAGATTTTTGACTTTTGAAAGATTTCTGTTAAATAATTCCTAGTTCTAATCAACATATTAACTATACGCTCTCAGTGAAAGAAAATTGGGAAAACCTTGACTTGCTGCAGAATTTAGTGAAATGGTGTGTCTGATACACCAGGCCTCACTTAACCTTTGGGATGGACATTGAGACGCATATGAAACCGTGGCTTTGCAGCTGGGAGATTTTGGGGGAGAAAGGAGTAAGAGAAAGTGACATTTCAAGGAAGATATATATTCACTTTATTCGGGTGTTTGTCGTCTTCGTATAAGTACGGCTCAGAAGTTTGAGTGCTTAAAGCAGCTGATCGGGTATTCCGTGGATATATTTAACATGTAGTGCTGCTTACTTTACTGAATCTGACTGAGGTAGTAGTCGTCATCAACTATAAATAAATCATTACAAATTGCTATTCGTCCTCTTCGGATGATTTAATAAATCATGAAAACTAGATCAAACTCTACTAAGATATTTTAAAACATTATATGGATATACGTGTGTTTAAGACAAAAACACTAATCATGTCGGCCCAAGGCTAAATCTAAGCAACACTTGCCTGGGTATAGTCAGCTCCAAAAACAAATGAATGTGTATATTTTATGAGAATCAGCTCCAACAATACATATAACGGTACTAATCACCGGATACGGTGACTAACGGTTATTACTTTTTTATTTTAAGCCATTCCAATTTTCAAATAAGTTTTGAAGTTCCAGTGCACAACTCTATATGACATAAACTAATATTTGACAACCGAAGCAAGAAGTTTTAACATTACTGATGATGGATATTTTGTAGATGTGGTGCTGGAAACAGATGCTTAGAATCTCTTGGACAGCCGTTACGCCATACAGTAAGTACCATTTGTTTTCACATTATGAGAAGACGAGATGTGGGCCAGGAAACGCTTATCATTGTAGGCAATACCGAAGGCAAGAAGTCACGTGGCCAATTACCGGCACGATAGACAGACCAAATTAAAGAATCCATATCCCAAAAGTCCTTTAATGTGGCCATGTCGGGAGAACTTTGTGCGCGCGCCTGAAGTGAATCCTTACCCGTGCTGCTTGGCCCGACTACTATCCCTTTGGCCTTTTAGATTGTTGTAATTTTTGTCGTAATTTATTGTTTTCTTTTCTCCCTTGCTTTATGTTTCGAACGGCAGGACACACTATCGCTAATGTCGATTCATTTGTAACAAAACAATGTTTAAAAAAAAGTGATAAAATGACAAGCCCGCTGAATTTCTTACCGGATCTTCACAGTCGAGGCCGCGTTGTGATCCGGTGGTAGCTTTTAAAAAAATGACCATTCAAAATTGCTAGCGTTAAGCCTATTTAAAATAAAGATTTTTCAGTTTGAGTTTGGGTTTCCTGGTGACTACCGCCAACCACGCTAATCAGAAATGATGGAAACGATTTAGATTATGATACCGAACTAGTCATTCGTTGTAAAAGTCACCATACATTATGGTCGGATATTTGTCGGACATTTTTTAATAAATTTTTACAAGTATTAAATCCTTCATATTATAGCATGTAACTACAGCCTATTTAAATTAAGGATGTCAAACTTGAAAGCTCCCAAAAACTTCAATGTTCGTATAAGAGGGTAGCAAAATTTTTTCGGTATCCACATTGAATTTTAATTGACAAGTGGACAAGTTAGTGTGAACGTCAATAGATTTATAACGGTGTATCTTATACATACACTAGCTGGTCCACAATTTTATTATTTGTGGTGCGGCCCGCGGGCTATAAGGTTTGACACCCTTGGTTTATAGCATTTAATAACCATCCAATTACGTCTAAGTGCCTTCGAGCTACAAAGTCAGTACACTCCCTGCCGGCCGATCGGAATGCCACTGGCATCCAAAAAATGCGAAGACATCGCCTCAGCTAAGAACTACGCCGGCAACTACAGATTTTATGGCCCCTAATTACACGATAAAATTGAACGAGTCACTGGAACGTTCGCAGAAAAGGTGTGAGTACCTTAATTGCGCGTTTGACTGTACGTACACGTAAAATGCCAATGTACCTAGACTAGTAGACATTCCTTGTAAATATTTATAATGAACAGCTTTTTCAATGAAATGACGATAATTAATTTTTATTGGTGCTGACTGTACTAGAGTTGTTGGAATTATTTGTCTCAATGTGTTTATAATGGCTACTACAGTATGTTGTATTGCATTATATAAATAGCTTATTTTGAAAACTCATGTTTATAGAAGATTATTGTAAATATTTATTATAATATTTATATATGTACTTACTAGGTGTCCCGGAATGGGTATATAAGCCAAAAGGTATGTACAGTATTGATAGTAAAGATTCCGATAATAATGTTAAATACAGCAAAAATTACATAATAAATATTTAAATCGTCTTAAAACTGTTTCTAAGCAACCCTGTGTCATCGTGCCTACTCTTAGGGAGTCGCTATTTTTTGTAATAAATTCATTAATTTTCCCTTAAATAACGAACATAATGTTAAGCTCGCTGCACTAAAACTGTTGACTTTTTTCATTATTTTCTTTCACAAATTGATTGCTTGTGGGTTACACAATGCGTCATTACCGCCTTAATATCCCATTTCTGGTACAACCTGTATAGATATATAAACGAGCATCAGACATTTCTCTCTTCCAAAACACATAGAAAAGGCCTGAAACCTGCGACATCTATTGTTTGAGCTATAGACGCGAAATAAATTCTATCCATTAATATGGAAGAAGACCAATGTTGGCCTTGTCCGTTGATTATTTGGACATTGGGCATAAAAACGCATACCCGACACTCTCGTATGTATTTATGTTTACATAAAGACACCGTACCTCAACAATTAGGCAAGACTGCTTCGAATTTAAGCCATTAAATACTCCATAGTAATTAACGGATACCATTCGATACTTAAAGATGTCAGATAAAATGTTATGACGGCGTGTTTTTTCGTTATTAAACGTATAATAAATATAAGATTAATGTCGTACTCTATTATTACAAAACTTTAATGGGCACACCTTTAAGGGAATCATGAATAAAAAACTACGGACAGACAGATAACATAAATAAATGAGACGATAGCGACAAGGTTGCTCCCATAATTGTAAATTTGTGTATTCCTTATCAAAATTATTCGTCCACCTTACAGACGACCTCCTCACCTGAGAACCTTTCCTTCTATTTTTAGGTTCTTCTGTTGATATCAAGGTCTCAATGCGCAGGCATGGTATATGACACAGCATACGTCGCCACACCACTAACGTTCTAACGTGTTGGAGACGCCACCAATTTAGTACTTCCGATGGTGCTGCTAGTACTATTATGTATTCTGTGGTGCTACAGTCCCTTATGGCTTTTGGCTTCTTTGGCACTAATTTTGCAATTATCTCTTTTCTTTGCCTTTCTCCTCCAATTGGCTAACTTACCTATAGCTCTCAAGTCTTCCTCCAGTCCATCCATCGCTTTCTTGGGCTTCCCCTAGATCTTCTTTGCTGTGGAGCCCACTTTCCTACTTTCCTTTCAATATGTTCAACTCATCTGATCTATAAGTCATATAGGCGGCAACGATTATTTTTTTTGGGAATGATGGACTAGACGCTGTTGGCCGCAGATGACCATTACAGCTTCACCGGACAATAGGAGGCGAGCGCTTATAGAGCTCTAGCCTTAACGGCAGAAGGAGCGACGAGCTCAAGGGCACCTCAGGGAGGCATGGCCTCGGCTTGGGCTGTGCTTAAGGGGGGGCTGATTCTACCACCGGTTCACAACGCGCCCCCACTGAGAAGAACCGGCAAGAAACTCAGTGGGGTGGTGCACGTCGATGAGGTCGCATGCGTACGGCCCTTCGGCCTCGCCGGCGAGACCGATCTGTCTGATAGCTAGGGTAGCATACGGTTATCGGGGCGGGTTGGACGCATCTTGGTCCAATATGACCGTCATGGGGTCAGGAGGGTCGAGCAATACGTGCCGTGGTCTGCGGCGCGAGTCTGAAGGACTAGGAGCGTAAACGTCGGCGGCGCGGATTCAAAGTAGCGTTTCGACGCTTTTTTAAGAACTTGCGAAGGGGATCTAGACGGCAACGATGTTCACTGTTAGTTTATGTGATATAGACTGAGTTTGAGCGAGCTATCTCTAAAGCATGTTTTTTATATAATCAGACATGTTTTTTTATACATTTTTCTAGTCAGTAAGGAACAACTACACAAAATATTTTGCTCTCAGCGGGATTTGAACCCGTGGCCTTGAGTTTTCAACGCAAGCAGTTTCCCACCACCCAGACGCTACCACCTGGTAGTAAGTCACTAAACTCTATTTGTATGCTGTTAAATTGTAATATACTTAGGTAATAATAACACCTGCCCTTGTTTTAGTCCCACTGTTGGGCACAGGCCTTCCCGCAAGATGAAGGGCCTTAGGCCGCTGGCTAAGTGTGAGTTGGCGGACTTCACACGTCATTCGAAAGTTAGTTAGGTTTTCTGAGACTTACAGGTTTCCTAGCGATGTTATCATTCACCTAAAGCTAGTAACAATCGCATATGATTAAATAAAGAAATCAGAGGTGCGAGCCGGGGTTCGAGCTTGCGCACCTTGTTTCCAAGGCAAGCTCTCGCCCACTGTGCTGTAATCGCTAATATAAAACGTAACTTTCGTAATCTTAAAGATTGGTTATATTTTTTTTTTCTTATAATGCTGGCTTTTATTTACGCGAATAGGTACTACACATCGTAATTAATTTACTCGGGAAATTTCGTCGAGGAAAGTAAAACTTAAAATAAACCGCGATATATTCCGTTAGAGTAAATCAATTAAGTACAATTTTTTAACCGACTTCAAAAAAGGAGGAGGTTCTCAATTCATCGTGTATGTATTTTTTTTTTTTTTTTTTAATGTATGTTCACTCATAATTCCGCCAAATATGTACCGATTTGGATGATTCTTTTTTGTACCTAATGGACATTCCATCAAGTTGGTCCCATAAATTTTTTATTCCTTTTGAACCAGTAGTTCCGGAGAAAACATGAATGGAATGTTAGAATTATCTGGTAAAACGCCTAAAAATAGATGATGTTCTAATCAATAATGGTTATAACTCATACAAATATTTACCAATTTCAGTGATTCTTTTTTTATTCGAAAGCATGAACCATAAGGATGGTTCGGTATGAATTTCATCAAGACCGGATAAGAACTTTTTCGAAGAACATGAGTGATGGGAAGGAGATATAACTGGGAGAAACCATAAAATAGATGATGTCTTCGTCTACAAAATGGTCATACGCCATCCAGATCATCGTACCGAATTCGATGGTTTCTTTTTGACCCCCGACCAAAAACGAGGTGTTATTAGTTTGGGGGGGGGGGGGTCGTTTCTGTCTGTTTGATAACTGTCTGTGGCATCGCAGCGCTCAAACAAGTGGACAGATTGGCGTATGCTGGTTTATTGGAGATGGTTCTTAGCGATGTTTCTTGAAAATCGGTTTAGCTTTGAAAACCATCAGCTCTTTTCCAAGTCGACATAGGGATATTTCGTATACAATGGACATTTTTAATTACTTCTATTACTCCGAAAGATCTGAAATTTAGAACATATGTAAATCCGTTGATACTAAAAAACTAGTACTAAGAAAATGGTAACCTTCACCAGGGTCTGATGATGGAGCAGGAAGGTGGTCACAGGATTTCTGCACCAATAAACGTAGACCCACTGAGTTTGGGCTCGTTGTGTAGGTCTCGACGAGTATCTGCTAGAAAAATGATGTTCAGAGTCTGGTGATGGGAGCAAACAGTATGATGTTAACAGGAACTCTGTTCCATGAAATGTAGGACCCACCGAATTTTAGATCTGTGGTTGGGTTGGGAGATTTTAATTAAAATAAATTTATACCTGTTGGTATTAAAGCTTTATATCCAAATCGGTATATAGTTGAATAAAGACTTTTCAAGAGAATATGACTAAAAAGAATAAAATAAAATTTTTATAAAAAAAATAAACCGACTTCAATAGACACCACACTAAAAAGTGAAAAATAACTTCAATATTCTTGAAGTTGGTGCTAAAATAACACGATACTTACCCCAACACCAGAATCAACTGACCAGCACCAACTTCAATAATATTGAAGTTATTTTTCACTTTTTTGTGTGGTGTCAATTGAAGTCGGTTTATTTTTTTTATAAAAATTTTATTTCTTATAATTTTTTTAGTTATTTTATTTTTGTAAAAACAAGGTGCTTTTAGAGTTACTTTACTTATAAGTAAGAAGTAAAAGCGCTCGCTCACTGAGTTGTTATTGCTACAGTATTTGTATGCTGTTAAATGTCTAAAATGCATTCCCAAACATCAAGGCTAAACGTTCCCGAGCCCTACCGATGGTTCACAACTCACTTGCATGTCGTGACCTCGCGATCCCCCGATGAAGTCATAAATTATACAATGCAATGGAAATTGTTTCTCGCGGTAGATGCCGCGGCGCACCTACTAATCGGTTACACCGCGCCCGCGCCCAGGGCCCGGCAAAAAAGATTTATGCGATCGCGAATCGAGATCTCGTTTGCGAGAATCGATTCGGGCACAGTAATTGTGCCCCGAAGATGAATGGGGAAGTGAAAGCGATCGAAACGTGATCGGCTTGTGGGATATCGATCATTTTTGGACAGATGCGATTTTTTTTTAATATCTTTATTCAATCTTTTAACGTAGGTATCAGCATTTTAAGAATTATTTTTATTTTATTGATATTTAGTGGAATGAGGAGATTCACCGAAGAACTAGTCACCGACATAACTATCAGAATCACCAAGTTGAAGTGACAATGGGCAGGCCACATTGCTCCCTTCGGAGTCGCTGGACATCGAGTATGGAGACGCTGGACATCGAGTATGGAGACGACTCCGAGGAGGACGGCGACGAGGCTGCTAACCCCGTCCCCGTGAGCACCGTGATGGCACCCGGGGGACTACAATCCGTCCCCGGCGGCGGGCTCAAAGGCAATGCACTGAGGGGCTCCTGACGCAGATCCCACTGGAGGGCCCAGGTTGCACTTCTCATGTGCCGATGCAACAGCCGCGGGGGTTTTAGTGGGTAAGAATCCCACATACCCCGTTCGAGCCCCGCAGCTCCCGGGGACCTTTTGAAGGTTTCCCTCGTGAAAAAAAGGCCACATCGCTCGAAGAACCGATAACTGAAGAAAGGTTGACTGATGACATTGTGAACGTTGAAGGTAACCGGTGGATGCAAATAGCCAATTGTCGTTCATTGTGGCGTTCTAAGGGGGAGGCCTATGTTCAGCAGTGGACGTCTTCCGGCTGATGATGATCAACACTCAACAGTGTTGCATTGTTTTAAGATGAAAATCATTAAGTATTTTTATAATAGTAATACTATAATATCTGATATCTTGGGACAATCTACACACGGTCATCTGATCCCAAACTAGAAAGAGCCTGTATTATGGAAATCAGACAACTGATACAAATTCTTATACAGGGTGTAAGGGACATCGTACCGAAAAAAAATTTATAAGACGTCAAATAATGTCCGTTACAACATTACAGTAACCATTTAAATGATAAATGACAAATGACTAACTTATTAATTTTCGAGCATGTAATGAATATATGCGGAATAATGTTTATTTTTCAAATTACATTTCTAATTTTCTAAAATAATAATAGTTAATTGCCTATTAATTAATTGCCTATGCACTGTTAAATTAAAATTAGGCTTTATTATTATACCAGTAATGATGTTATACTAATTTTATTTAAAAAAGTGAATTTTTTTTTTGGAAATTCATGAAAAAGCCGATGAAAAATTTCAACACTAGAATGTTCAGAATCTTGTACTGGATCCCTGGTATCGGTTTTCGGTACGATGTCCCTTACACCCGTTATAATATTATTTATGTAAATACATACCTACCTACTTATCTAGATAAACACTCAGGTACTTCGGAATCGAGTCCACGACCCATCGGGTAGCGGCCAGGGTGTCTAACCACTAGACGAATTGTGTTTAATAATTTTCATGAGTTTTGCAATGTTCCTAACATTATGAAAGATCAAAATCATCAGCCGAAAAACGTCACTGCTGAATAAAGGCCTTCACCGGGGGGGGTGGGGGGGGGGGGGGGGGGGGGGTTGCCATAATTCCCACGCTTGGTAGGCGTCTTGGGAATCGCAGTACATGTGGTAGGTTTCCCAATAGAAAGACGCTGCTGCCCGTCTTCTTGCTTTCCCTTTGTCGCCTCTTACGACACCTAAAGGGAGGGATGAGTGAGATAGTAATACTAACCTTACCTTAGTTTTTTTTTTTCTTGTGACAATCCACACACGGTCATCCGATCCCAAACTAGGCAGAGCCTGTACTATGGAAACCAGACAACTGATACTAATACTTATATACTTTTTTTTTGTAAATACATACTTAAATAGATAAATATACCAAATAGACAGATATACCTTTACATAGTGTAGAAAATTTATACATTGGTACTTACCTATAACGAATTGATCGTACCAAGATCATAAATCCCGTCTTTATAATCAATTATTTAGCAGTAAATTAACTTAAATGCATACTTTGGCTTAATTTGTTAAGTTACGTGAGTCCATTAAGCAAGATTTTAACATAAAAACTTCATGTTTACACGTGCATGCGAGCTTAATGCTGATGAAGACATACATTATTTTAATACCATCAAAAATTGATTATTTTTTATTTTTAGAGTTCCATAACTAATAGGGTAAAAGTGGGATAGTTGCCACACTTTTTGAAATTGCTTTATATCTCTCAGTTATAAAAGCAAAATTCTTTACTTGTAATACGGGTAGGTACTATGGTTTATTATCTTCAAATTTATGAAAGGAAAAAGAATTATCTTTGATATTTCCAGAGTATTGGCGATTTTTGCGGACCTCTAAATTTTGGGGCATCTATCCCATATAGGGGATAATTGCCTTATCTATGTAAATTACGTATAGGATAGAAGCCCCGCTGAAAAAAGAGGCCATCTATCCCGCAAACACTTTGATTTCACTTTGCCCTTCCATGAAATTGCACAGAGACATGCAACACGGTCAATTTAGTGGTAGTTGTAGAGTCTTTCGAAAGATAAATAAAATAACATGTAGTCATCCGCCAAGCTAGAGAAATTACAATCGAGGCAACTATACCCCTGGGGCAACTATTCCACTTTTCCCCTAGGTAAAAAACAAACCCTTATGGTGAGACTACGTCTGTCTGTCACACCTATATATTTCAGAAACCACTGCCGCTATCGATTTGAAACTTGGAATGGTTTTAGATTATTTTGAGCTTCTTCTTTTTTTTTTCAATGGGGTTCGAAATTGGTTGTCAAAAATTTTAAAATGCGATTACTAACTATATCAGGGGTATTATAATTACGAAAGGGCTTCACTTGCACATCTTCAAACAGATTTTTATTTTGGTTTAAGTCATGTAGTTTTTGGTTTATGATAAAAAAAAACCGTTCTCCCCTTATCTCTGAAGTTTGTAGAGGAAAAATCTGAGATAATTATGGGTAACATGTCTGTCTATCTATATTTTACAGGAAAAATAAAATGATCTTTGTAAGTAGTAGAGTATTTTAGTAATTCTAAAAAAACATTTACACCCAAAATTAGTTTTTTTTTTTTGCCGTCTGAGACGAATAGTAAAAAAACTTTATAGGGCCAAAGAAGGTATGGAACCCTCAAAGCGCGAGTCCGACTCGCACTAGACTGTTTTTTTTTCGTTATATACCAAAAAGATGTTTTTTTGTTGTTGTATGGTTTGTGGCCAACCTGGTGTCAGAGTTCTCAAGCTGCCCTTAGGCCTCTGACTTAGCCTAACGACTGCTGTCTAGATGACAACAGCCGGGACCGACTTTTAACGTGCCCTCCGAAGCACGGAGACGCTCAGTTCAAATGCCACTAAACGGTCACCCATCTAAGGACTGACTTTGCCTGACGTTGCTTACACAACTGATCGTTTACCGAAAGTGTTTACGAGCGTCTCAAAGATGTATGCACGACAAATGCAATTGAATAAATAAAACTAAAACACGGTTATTTTTATAGATAATAAGCTTAGGATCTGTATAATTCAATGTCCGACAATATACAGAATGAGTGAATGAATATTAATGATTGAAATGAAACTAATTTTACGGATTATATCGCGGTTTATTTTTGATTTTAATTTCCCGACGTTTCGAATACTTTACAGCCATTCATGGTCACGGGCGGACTGAGGTGGTAGCTGTCCATATGTCATAGTTGTCTTAGGGTACCCTCAGGTCTTCTAATTATTATTGTTAGTCCGATCTACGCAGAAAGAGCTTACAGTATCTTAAACGTGAAACGTCGGGAAATTAAAATCAAAAATAAACCGCCATATAATCCGTAAAATTAGTTTCATTTCAATGTGTAATATTCGCGTAAGTATCAGAAATCATTATGAATATTAATGAATTGATTTAAATGCACTAGGGCAATTTTCTTTAAAGGCTTGGCTGGATTCATATTTAAAACCCGTCTTGTCCACTTTTACCTTACTTTTTATAATAGAATGAGATAAGGTTAACTTGTTAACTTAAAAATATTTTACTTATCTGTCTTATTATGTTGACTTATCTATTTAAGTATGTATTTACACAAGCAACCATGCCCCCCTTGACCCCCCCTTCAGGCGACCCACCCGCGTTCGAGGACGACGAGAAGGCTGAGGTTCTCGCTGACTCTCTAGAGAGTCAGTGCACACCCAGATCCGCTCCCGTCGATCCAACGCACCTCGATCTAGTTGATAGGGAAGTAGAGCGCAGGTTCTCACTCCCTCCCACCGAATCCCTCTCCCCGGTCACGCAGACCGAAGTGGAAGAGCTAATCAAAGGCCTTAAGCCTAAGAAAGCACCGGGCTCCGACGGCATCTCCAATCGCGTCCTTAAGGTTCTCCCCGTCCACTTGATATGTCTTCTAGTGACTATATTCAACGCTGCCATGTCCCACTGCGTCTTTCCTGCCGAATGGAAAGACGCGGATGTAGTAGGTATCCCTAAGCTGGGTAAGCTTCGTAGCAGCCCTGCGAGCTACCGGCCTATCAGTCTTCTCAAGTCTCTCAGCAAACTCTATGAGCGCTTGCTGCTGGTGAGACTCAAAGACTTTGTCATCTCTAATAATATCCTTATCTTGCGTCCACCAGGTGCACCGCCTCACGGAGCACATCCTGACCGGGCTCAACCAGCCCAAGCCCGTCTACACAGGCGCCCTATTCTTCGATGTTGCCAAGGCCTTCGACAAGGTCTGGCACAACGGCTTGATATACAAGCTCTTCCAGTTAGGAGTCCCCGATAGGCTCGTACTCATCATTCGAGACTTTCTCTCGAATCGTACCTTTCGATACCGGGTCGAAGGTACGTTTTCTTCGCCCCGTCCTATACAGGCCGGAGTCCCCCAGGGCTCTGTGCTCTCTCCCCTCTTGTTCAGCCTGTTCACGAACGACATTCCTCGCTCAAACAGAGTCCAATTCACCCTTTACGCGGATGACACCGCTCTCTATTATTCCCATAGGAACATGTTCTACTTGACGCGTGCTCTTCAAGCCGCAGTCGACGCTGTGGGTCAATAGTTTCTTGCGTGGCGCATAGAGGTGAACCCGGAGAAGAGTGCCGCGGTGGTCTTCTCCCGGGGACCCGCCAATATGTTCTCCGCGCGGAGCCTTCGGCCCAGCAGACGACTGGCCCCAATATTCAATCGCCCTATCCCCTGGACTAGGAAGGTTAAGTACCTCGGAGTCACCTTGGACTCCGCCATGACTTTCGGCCCGCACATTAGGTCCGTCCGCAATCGAGCGGCTTTCGTATTAGGTCGCCTGTATCCCCTTCTCTGCAAGCGGAGTAAAATGTCGCTTAGAAATAAGTTGACATTATACAAAGCCTGCATTCGCCCTATCATGACTTACGCGAGTGTAGTTTTCGCGCACGCCGCCCGCACCCGTATCGATAGCCTCCAGGTTATCCAAAACCGTTTTCTCCGACGTGCCGTCGGTGCCCCGTGGTACATGCGGAATGTAGATCTGCATTCCGATTTCAAGTTAGATCCCCTTCTTAAGTTCCTCAAAGAAGCGTCGAAACGCTACTTTGAATCCGCGTCCCGTCACGCGAACAGTTTAATCCGCGCCGCCGCCGATTACGCCCCTAGTCCTTTTGACTCGCGCCGCAGACCACGGCACGTACTGCTCGACCCTCCTGACCCCATGACGGTCCTATTGGACCGGGATGCGGCGACCCCTCCCCGACAACCGTATGCTACACTAGCTATCAGACACCGGTCTCGCCGGCGAGGCCGAAGGGTCGTACGTATGCGACCTCAACGACGTGCATCACCCCACTGAGTTTCTTGCCGTTCTTCTTAGTGGGGGTGCGTTGTGAACCGGTGGTAAATTCAGCCCAAGCCGAGGCCGAGGAGGTCCCCTTGAGCTCGTCGCTACTTCTGCCGTAAAGGCTAGAGCGCTTCAAGCGCTCGCCTCCTATTGTCCGGTGAAGCTGTAATGGCCATCTGCGGCCAACAGCGTGTATCATTCCCAAAAAAAAAAACATATAAGTATTAGTATCAGTTGTCTAGTTGCCATAGTACAGGTTCTGCCTAGTTCAGGATCGGATGAACGTGTGTGGATAATCCCAAGATATTATTATTATATTTACGTGTATACTACACATTGAAAGGAAACTGTTAATACATACACATACATACATAAAATCAAGGTAGTTACCAATATTAATAAAACGTCAATGGTTTAAAATATTTATTGTCATAAAAAATGCAACCCAAACAATTGATATTACAAAAACCTCCACCATTAGAGGAAGCCAGCATAAATGTCATCTGTAATAATTCTGCAAGTGGGAGGGAGATGGCGCTACAGTGCAATGTTCATTAAAGAGGGTCAGTGTAGGCTGGGGGTGTAATTCCCCCTAACCCCGGGGGCGATCCTGTGGTCCTTTTTTTAATTTGCTTTCAGGATCTAGGGCTGTTTGCATGTGGATAATTTTATTCTAAATTTATTTAGACTAATAAAGTCCATGATAATTAATAATTAAATATGATAAGAACATGGCAGTCGGCCCCTTGTATATGAAACTGTTAACATAATTATAACCTGTCAGATACTCAGCCGCAAACAAGCAATGTTTATTCATGTACTCGTATGGTATTAAGTCCTTAGCTGGTGTAATTAACGGGCTCAAGAGACTTAACAACTAGAGTCAGTGTAGCTCTTTATGGGCAGGTGTGCCGCTTACTCCCAGACGAACGTCCTGCTAGTCACTGAGTTACATAAATTACTATTTCTAATCTATGTTAATAAGAAAAATAACATTCGCAGTGATCGCAATAACAACGCGCTAACAAGTATAAATTAAAAGAGCACAAAAAGCCCGAATGCGAAACAAGTAAACGGTAAAGTATATCTTTTGTGTATAATAAATAAATAAAAAATAATATTATAAATAATATTGTGTGTAATAATAATTTCATACATACACATTAAATATATACTTACATATGTATTTACATATATTTCAACTCGTTCTTAAGCGACAGCCCAAGCCGAGGCCGTGCCTCCCTGAGGTGCCCTTGTGCTCGTCGCTACTTCTGCCGTAAAGCCTAGAGCGCTTTAAGCGCTCGCCTCCTATTGTCCGGTGAAGCTGTAATGGCCATCAGCGGCCAATAGCGTCTATAATTGCGCAAAAAAAAAAAAATATATATATATATATTTCAACTCGTCTCGTTAACACCATTCATTTGAAATCCATATATTATGTTTTAGGAAGTACAAAAAATACAAAATGGCGGCTGGCGGCCTCAATATATTCTTTTTTAAAAATATTGAAATTATTGAAAAATATATAGCCTATGTCACTCCCACAAATGAGACGAATCAAACGACGAATACCTAATAAGTCGCTGTCCATCGAGCCGCTTAGGCTGTAGGACGTGCCAAACAAATAGACATATATACCTACGTACAAACATACAAACTTTCGAAAAACATAGCCCTCCGCCCGCGTTTTTTAACCGACTTCAAAAAAGGAGGTTCTGTATTCGACGCGTATGTATGTAATATTAATAAAAATGCGTAATATTCATATATGTTAGTCTATGTGGGCTTCTAAACGAATTTACCAAATTTCACGAGTGTATGTATGTATGTATGTAGGTTTGTCCACGGATTTCTCAGAAACAACTACAAGTCCGATTTCGAAAATTCTTTTTGCAATAGTTATAGTATCTTTCAACTTAGGATAGAGTACAAATTTCATCAAAATCGGTCCAGTAGTTTAAGAGATATAAACTTTTTATGTTTTCAGTAAGTTACTGTAATGTAGACGTTCGAGTTGCGTGATAGTGCTGATACCTATCTTGGTAAAATAAGTCACTAAAAAGTGTTAAATAAACTATTTAAAAAAAAAAACCGACTTCAAAGTAAATTATCTAAAAAGCATAAAATAACGAAAATATTATTGAAGTTGGTGCAGAATATACACAGCAGGTACGCTAACACCAACTTCAATAATATTTTCGTTATTTTATGCTTTTTAGATAATTTACTTTGAAGTCGGTTTTTATTTTTTTTTAAAAGTTTATATTGAATCTAAACCATTCTCGAAACCCCTTGAACACACACAAAAAATTTCATCAACATCGGTCCAGCCGTTTAGGAGGAGTTCAGTGACATACACACGTACAGTAGAATTATATATATAAAGAAGATATGTATTTGTATATAAATTTAAAACATAGAGTCTATATTATTTTGTTATTGCTAGCGTACGAACATTCGCATAATTTAGGTACTATTATTATTAGTCTTTTTGGAACGGTAATTTCACCAGGTAAAACGCTTTTTACACTAAAAAAAACACAAAGCACTGCAATGGTTGCAGTGTCACAATACGGTCTTTAACAAGAAGTCCCTTCGCATTAAAGACCTACTACTATCCGTCTATTAGTTATAATAGATCCATTTAATAGATTACCTTACATAAAAATATGCCTGACTACATTTTAAATGAACAAATCGAATATTTCAATTGTCAGCCCTGTGATCTTGAGACATCGCCGGGAGGCGCGGCGTCTTATCAACGAATTAATTCTAGACTAACGAAGACCGGGGGAGGCACCGCGATTAATACAACCACCCCATAAACATAGAAATAATATTTTTTAGAGCTGGCATAGTGACATAAACTAGTAACGCCATCTAGTTGCAATTTATTTAAAAAACTATTTCAGTTACAACTGAAGTGTTTAAGGACGGATCTTGGATTTGATAGCGAAAACGACTAAACTGAGATTTCTTTCGTACATTTTACTAGTTCTTGAAAGTACCCGCTAGAAGCGCTAGTGTGAAATGTATGGAGAAAACTGGCAGTGTGGTGGATTTCGCAAACTACCACAACTCGTACGTAGTCCCCCTGGCAGGGCAGATATTTGAAGCTCTGTCACAATTGTAAAAACTGTGACTGAAATAGTGAAGTCCCAGATTCGAACTTCAAGGATTTTATAAGTAACAGTAACTTAAGTATAAACACCTCCGAGAGTCGAAATAAGGCTAATTGACGGTTGTGAGTACGGTATTGAGAGGCTAAAGTTCCTCGGTGGCTAAAAGACTCGATTCTTTGACGGCACGGCGATACGTTTGAACAAGAATATTAAGCACCATAACCCTGTTTGGCAATGGACGGTTGTATTAATTATAATCTTTGATTGGTGATCTTTGATTAAAGATAGCTAATTAGAATTTCAAATGCTGCATTGAATTGTAAATGGCTGTCGTAAAGAAACTTCATTGTCTTCTCGAATGTTACATAAATCATGTTGCAGTGACAAGCTTACAGATTTCGTTGAAAGTGTCGCCACTGTCAACTGAATGGTTGTCAAAAAACACCATATTTCAATAGTAACAGCGTTCAAAATCATATTTCTTTAAATAATAAATAACGCCTTAAAGAGCAATCAAATTTAGTTCCTAGCATAAATCACGCTTTAGCATACTAAAATTTGATAAACCGAAATAAAACCAAACGTTAGTTCTAGAGTTTACCATCTGCATATAATAAATTTGTTGAGATACTATCCGATGCCAAGTGATTGCTTCAATTCCTATGTTGTTGGAGGTTTGTGTGATGTTTCTTGGAAAAGGTTAAAGGTTCTGCTTGATAAAATAATAGCTATACATCATTATGACAAAAACAAAACATAACAGCAATTTGTCAGGTTAATAATACTTAAATGCAATCTGAGAGAGTATATTATATATAGATACTGATTCTTATTATAAAAAAAAATTAATTACAACCTGACTTCTTTTGTAAATTCAATAGGTATAAATAAAGGTAGCGCTTGACTGAAGTCCCGCCTGATAGAAAGCGGCGACGCAGTCGAGGATGGTACAGCATACTAGCTTATTAAAAGCCCATTCACTGTAGCCCTGAAGACATCCACATTATAATCGGGCGGGAGAACCGTCGGAGGCCAACTACTACAGTTTTAGCTATCCTTATTATGAATGAAGAAAATCGCTTAGTCCGGACTAA
Organism: Furcula furcula; assembly: GCA_911728495.1. NCBI lineage: Eukaryota > Metazoa > Arthropoda > Insecta > Lepidoptera > Notodontidae > Furcula > Furcula furcula. The sequence continues at coordinate 21,004,043 of OU452252.1, forward strand.
AGGCACGTTTACCACAAAAAGGTGCGTATGCGCTGTGCGTCTCGTCCTCCGATGATAGAAGGGTGACGATGGGACCAAGTCGTATAATTTCTGCCAAAATTCATCCTGCAGAATACCGAGAGGCTGGTTACTCTGCGCCTGTGCTCTAGGATTATGTTTTCAGAGAAATTAAGGAATTGAACTGAATCCATTGCAGACAGTAATTTTTTCGGTTGATGCTGATGATGCTGAACCCAGCTTATACACTGCTAATATAATTGTCAAAGATAATATTCGTATGTATCTTAAATCTTAAAGATTGCTTCTAAGTAAACTAAAGATAAACTAGCTTTAGATAGTAGCTACAGTTATTCAATTTCATCATAGAAGCAACTATTCAGTTGAATGTACCGTTGCAATTTGAACATTGCTCAATAAAATGTTTTATTGTCAGTGGGAGATTGATTTAGCAATGTTTGTTGGCGTTCACGTCTCGTGCCATCAGCATTGACACCTTTTGAGGTTTAGTGATGGACAGAATTGTAAATAGATTCTCAAGTATTGTTTTCTGTTGTTTGTGGGTGTAGCTAGTCTTAAAAGGCAGGTGTTAAGTTTATTACTGGTTTTATTATTTCCAAAAATTTCTTGTTTTTGTAAAAAATATTATAATTTTGATAAGATTTATTATTTTATAGGAGCTAATAAACAGATTTAAAATACTGTCATCTTTTTATGATTTAACTACTTTGTTACCTATTTCTAACATCGATTTTTTTATTACTGTGGACATGTTTTAAAATTAATGCTTATTTTTAGTGCGCTAATCAAACGTTTGAAGTTTATCTTCCTTCACTCGTGTATCGATATTGATAAAATAAAAGAACATTTATTGCTCAATTAATGACTTAGGTTGTGCTGCATGCAAACGAAATCACACTCGTCACTCCTATCTCCCTCTTGATAAGCAGAAGTCAAAAGAAAAGAGAGAGATAGCATCATTTAGTTATGTAGATGTAGATATTATTTTCCTTGCCGTGTCTATAATTTTCTTATGCCTTCACCCCAAGGTCCGAGCGGGTGGCATATTAAGACGAAGTTGGAAGCAAAAAAAGGCGGCAAAGAGTTTTATATTCTCTCTCGAATAGGAAGAAATAGGAAATCTTTCTCATTTAGCCCACCAGTGCAGGCTGGGGTGTCGTCGGGAACACACAGCCAGTTTTAAAATTAATTTAACTGCGAGTTAAAACGAACTTAACCGCGAGTTAGTTAATTATGGTATTGTGATCATTAAGTTCAAAATGTGCAAAATTATTTTAGTAAAGGTGACTAAAATAAAAAATTGTGATTTACTGTAAACTAAGTTTAAAAACTTCGTAATAGTTATGTAGTAGTGATATTTATTAGAATCTTTGTTACTACTGAGAAACTCATCATAGCCAGTTGTTCGGTACATTTCTGTTCGGTACATAATCTGATGGTTAAGCAATGTCAGGCAGGCTTAGTTAATAGATGGGTGCCCGTTTAGTGGCATTTGAACTGAGAGCACCTATTCGTGTTTCTGAGCGCACGTAAAAATTCCCAGCCAGGCATAAAGGCAGCTTGAAAAGCTCTGGCCAGGGTGGCCTGGCCACTATCCGAACGATAAAATATTAAACTATTATTATTGATAAGATTTTTTTACGAGAGTATATGATCGATAAATAATAAAAAGGTACTAAAAACGTAAGTACAGTCTTATTACGAAAAGCAGTTTAAAATACAATACAAATATTCTTTAATGTACACCAAAAAAGAAAATACAACTAAAAGAAGAAGAAGAAGTTTAACGAAAAACCTGGGTTTAGACCCAGGTTTAGGGAACAATTTCTTGAGTTTAAACCTAAGTTCATCATCAAAATAATAAGACGGGCGGTTCCGAGATTCCGTAGCATAAATAAACAGTAATTTTTTTTTTTTATGTTTAACTCAGACAACAAGTACAAAGTATACAATTTTTTTTTATATCAGTAATCCTTACACAAGTAAGTAAGTATATATATTTCAACTTGTCTCGAAAATACCTTAAATTTGATACCCATAATAATATTTTGGATGTATAAAATAACACAAAATGGTGACTGATGGGCAAAATTTTAAGTTTTTGAAAAAATAGGTAAGTATACATAAGTCACTCCCACAACTAAGACGAATCTAACGACATATCAAAATCGTTTAAGCCGTTTAGGCTATAGGTCATGTCAAATAAATATACATACATACATACCATACATACTGCCTTACTGACTTCTGGCGCATTCGGACAAAAAGAACAAGCACATGGACTACATAATAATAATAATGTCCTCCTGGCCGATACGACCACAGCGGCCAATCTTTCACAAGATCGGCCATCTACGCGGAAGATATTATAGTGCAAAGTACTTGCGTAGACACAAGTGCACTCTCTTCATATCTTACACTTAAGTAACGAGATAACGACTACAGACATTAATTCGTAATTTAAAATATTGTTAAACTTGGTTTAAAGCCTCATAATCAATCGGCATTGATCAGTACATAACATAAATAGTGATGAAATATTACAGTAATCAACAATGGTTTATTTAACGTCGGTTAGGTCATGACCTAAGTTTGAGATTGTAATCTGAAGATTATGTTTTTATCACTCATTGAGTATATTATGCTATTAAATTGATAGTTTGAATTTTATACTGTTACGATCGGGACATAAAAATGCTAATAACTCCGTTAATTATTACTTAACTGCAATGATCTCAAAACGCATTGTTAGTCTATAGGTCTACTATCGATCCGTACCGAAAAAACTAGACTTCTCAGTAGAAAGTAGTTCCCTCAAATTCGGAAAGTACTTAGGTTATGTACCTACTAGTGCATTCGAGAGATTTCCACCCCTCTGTTAATTTAGCTATATAAGCCAACGCATAGAGGCGTCCACACAGTTTGTGTTTACAAGCGACAGCGGAAACATCTTAAGGAAGCGATCGAAGAGAATTGTACCAGCGACCCTTGCGACGACTATGGACAACTGAGACGTACTGTGTGACTCGGACTACTGTGCCTTGTGTGTATATAGTGTGAGTGTACGTGGAATAAAATCTTCTTTTACGTTAATCGGCATTTAATTACCCACCCGCACGTAACAATACTATGGTTTATGGTGACTGGTGGTATACAGCATATACAAATAAAACCCTCACCGACTTATTGTGAAAAGTTTAACGAACCTAGGTTTAGATTCAGGTTTAAAGAACAAGTTTATACCTAGATTCATCGTAAAGAAAGTCAGAGTGCACTTGTGTCTGCACAAACACTTCCGGGCCCTAATTCTCTATGCCCATTTTTTAATTCCACGCTTAAATTTTGCCTACGAAATCATGTTTATATCGATATAATGAAGTTACTTTGTTTTAATAATAATAGTAAGACCAGCCCTTGTTTTGCCCAACTGTTGGGCACGGACCTCCCCTCAAGATGAAGGTCTACCAGCGCTTTCTCAGACATGCAGGTTTCCTCAAGATGTTTTCCTTCTCCAAAAGCTAGTAACAATCGTACAAAGACGATTCCCATATAATTAATTAAAGAAAACAGAGGTGCTATGGCACCTCTGCTTCCGAGGTTCGAACCTGCGCACAATGTTTCCAAGGCCACCGCTCGTCCACTATAGTATACAATGATATTATATACAAAATATCATTGATAGTATAAATCCTCCCGTGTAATAGTCGATTTTAAGAAAGATCGCGGCTGTAGTCTTATCGGTCAATTATTATTTACACTAGGTTATTCATCGATATAATAATTAAAATAGATAAACATTCACTAACAAAATGACATCTAAAATGTGGTCGCGGACTTATCTGTGCTGGTGGCGGAAGCGAGAACTGACGGTTTTATTATGATGTAGTTTGACAGTTTCATATAGACAGTAGCGACACTCCTTTCGGCATCAATAATTTTGTCAGCCTGTGGCTTAAAAAGAAATAGCGACACAACCGGCGCACAGTGGCGTTATTTGCGCCACTGTGTGCCACTTTTCGGGCCTTAATACCTAATCTAGTTTAAATATTGTATAGATGAGGTTAGTGGAGGCCAATCTACAAATCCTAGAGCATATGCGCAGAGTAGCCAGCCTCTCGGTATTCTACAAGATACATTTTGGAAAGTGTGCGCAGGAATTACATGGCTTGATCCCATCGTCATCCGTCTATTATCGGACGACGAGACACACAGCACATACGCACCCTTATGTGGTAAATTAAGCGATTTGCTTCTTCATTTATAATAAGGACAGCTAAGGACTGGAATAGTTTGCCTGCGTTGGTTTTCCCGCCCGGATATCTTCAAGCTTAGAGTGAATAGGCTTTTAATAAGCTAGAGTGCTTTACCATCATGGACTGCGTCGCCGCTTTCTATCAGGTGGGACTGCTGTCAGGCACTAGCTTATACTAAATAATAAAACAGAATATTTTATACTTACTAGGCTTTACGTACATAATCCGCTGACAAAACCACATCAAAGTATCCGAATGTTTACAGTACCTAAACTTTGCGGCGGAGATATTTGGAACAATAATCCTTACGGAACTCGGCGACGACGGTCACATTCTTGCCCGCAAAAGTGTACGGAACCTTCGTTATCCCTAAGTCCACACAGCGGAAAATTTCATTTCAATAACCACGACCCGACCTATAGGGACCTAGAGTACAGTCGACAAGAAAGGTTTTTCTTTTCTTATTACATATTTTATTTGTATGAAATAGATGCATAATTGCAATTAACACGTAAGTAGAGATGGAGCGAACTTGTTTATTAACAACTCGAGGATATGAACTTTGTATCACCGGCGACAAAATGGTTAAACGATGCTCTGTCAGCCACCAGCACATTGGTCTTAATTCATACTCAATTAGTACTTAAAGCCAAGCTTAGCGCAATTACCATACTTTGTCCCTCGAAGTCGCTGACGTTTAGGGTATGCGTCCATCGAGTACGGCGGCGACTCTGAGGAGGAAGGTGGTGTTGCGACCGTCGTCCTCGTGAGCACTAAAGCTATAATGCGCCCCGTGGCGCGGGCTCAAGGGCAAGGTGTGGATCCCACTGAAAAACTCAGGTTCCCCTCTTATGTGCAGACGACGCGACAGCTGTAAAGGTTTTAGTGGGTAAGATTCCCATACACCCTGGTTGACCCCCCATACCCCAGGGACCTTTAGAACATTTCTCCCGCGATAACATAACCTGTATCTTCTCATGGCAGAAACACAAAGCGACAAAGTTCTACTTCCCCAGTTGGGTTGCTCCAATTAATTGCCAGGTTCAAGTAGGTATCAATGCAGTTCGTTAGGAGTGGCTGGATGTTCGGGTGAGGGCGGCGAAGTTGCGACCCCCGTCCCCGTGAGCACCGTGTCTTATTCCCGTGAGGCGAAATTGTGCCCCACCCCCGGCGACAGGCTCAGAGGCAAGGCACTGCTAAATAAAAATGAGTTAGCGTATGACGTGGTTATTAGAGGAGAGAAACCAGCTCTTAATGTTTTGGGGTTACGCAGACAAATAACTAAACTACATTATTTCTACATTATTTCCTGCCAAAGATATTTTTGGGCTCATGGTGCAGATCGTACAGGAGAGCCCAGGCCACCCCTTCATGTTTTAGTGGGGCCAACAGGGTTTTAGTGGGTTAGAACCACTACGGTAGGTCCCGCGGTAGCGCCACAGTGAGATCCACCTGGATGGTCCCTTGCTCAATGGTCCTACCACCCACCTCATCATGTCAGTCTTACCACGTCCACTGCTGAACATAGGCCTCTCCCATACACTTCCATTGTGATCAAGGTTTTGCCGCCTGTATCCAACGGCTCCCTTGATGAGATCGTCTGTCCATGCAGTAGTGGCCATCCCACGCTGCGTTTTCCAGTCCTTGGTCACCACTCAAAAACCTGGACCTGTAATTTTTTAATTAATAACTTTGTTGTAAGTAAGATTAGCGTGCCATAATATCAGTTTTAACCAACTGACTGTACCTGTAGGTACCCGCAAATAACTCTGCCACCGGCTTAATATGCATTAAGGGTATTCCCGAATTTTCTCCAGTAAAAATGTATGAGAGTAACCCGAGCGTGACGTATAAGTGGATTATGCTGTTCCTCTCGCTCTATCGTAGAGCGCTGTCACTCTCTTTTTAAATCCTGAAATATTTTTCGGGTAATATAGTGTGGAGAGGGACATTTTAGTGTTTATTTTTTATAACGTGATTAAGATGTTATGAAAGTTAGAAGTCATGCGGGGTTTTGTGGGAAGATAGCTCGCACAAAAAATCTAAATCTATGGCTCGCACACAAACTCTTTAGTCTGTGACATCGACTGCCAACTGAAAGGAATGTCACCAGTAATGTTTACTGATACTTTGCAACTTTCTTGTTACTGATACAGTTATCTTGTAACTTATACCTATTTGACAACTGAGACATCACACAAAAGACAAAAATCTAAGTTTATGTGTAGTAATCTTAATATGGGACACCAAATTTACAATTTTCGTTTTCTCATTTCACTTGATACTATTATTTATTTTACAATTTCTATGTTACAATTACGTGGCACTAACTAAGCCATCGCATCGATACTCGATGGAAGACATAATTTTATAAGAAGAAGTATTTATTTGTGATAACTCTGGTATGTTTGTAATCCTGTTTTTCTTTACAATATCAATTATTGAACATTAAATCTATGAATGCAGGCGTGATGGCTGAGCAGTAGCCAGCCAAAGACGGTTGAATATGTCATATTCGACCAAACGGGCCCTAATTGGCTTCCCAACGGTTAACCATCACAACTGCCTTCATACATATATTATTCAATTTTTGATCTTGTAGAACAGGGTATAGATATTATATTTTTGTTAAAAATTATTATATAAAAGTGTCCACTTCCATATTATGTTAGCTTTTTATCTCCGCTGCGGAGACAAAGGCTATGTGATGTAAGCATATTTTTGCGCTGCGAGAGTTCGTTCAGAAATCAATACCTTCGCTGGCCAGACGAAAATTGCTATAGGTACTCTCGCGGTCACAAGCGGTGTATCACCTTTAGGACGATGGCTTGCACGAGCCGGCCCAAAATACGTGCGGGCCCCCGTACGTTGTTCAAAGCGCACGTATCGTTGTTCAAACGAATTTGATTAAACACTGGTACACCGCTCGTGTCCCTGGATAATAATAATATTATTACTACATAAATGACAGTGAAAGCTAGCTAGCTTTATGAAAATGTCATGCAATGCATGATATTTTCATAAATGTCTGGCTTTCTTTCGTTGAAGAGATATGATGCCCTGAATGGAATTTCGTCTCAATAATAGTATATAAGAAATTCTCTTTAACAAATCGCTACTGGTAAAGCTATCGTTACGTGACAAAATGATAAACTACTTATATACTTAATTTTAAGTCAATATAAATATCATTGCCGTCTCTTAAATGAGTGTCTTCCTGCCTGCAACTATTACTTGTCGTTTAGTGGTTTAGTAAATACATTTTACACTGCAATATCCTCAGTGGTAGTCTCGTCTAAATCCAATTGAAATGACGGATACAAAAAGCGAGTCACGACGCCTTTGCCTCAATAAATATTGATAAAGTAATCGATTTCATAGAATTTTCTGTTTTTTGTTGCTCTATTCCGTTTATGTTTCAAGCAGCATTTATAAGCAAATCTCACACTATAATGGTACACACTATTTCAAAGATTAGAAATAGTTTTTGCTGATAAAATTTATTAGAAATGTACGGATTTTATCACGTTTTACTCAAGATTCATTAGATTTTAAAAAAGTAAAGATCGAGATTGAATTGTATTTATCAAATGAGCCCAATGATAAAATTTCGCATGAAATCCTGATTTAAATCTAGGGTTATATTTAGCACTAGCTGACCCACGCAGCTCCGCCTGCGCTATTTTTACGTTAACTAAACTTTTAATAACAGACATTCGCATCGAATACATAACCCCCTTTTTTATAGTCGGTTAAAAACTGGGACCCACTTTTTACTTGCTCTCCGAAGCACGGACCCGTTTAGTTCAAATGGCGTTAAACGGTCACCCATCTATTTAATGACCTTACCTAACGTTGCTTAACCCGATCGATTACAAAACCTTGATAACAACTCTCTATGAGTGTTCCCTTACTAATATTTATTATATTATAAAGAAAAATTGATAAAATCGGACCAAGCGTATAACCAAGTACCCATTTTGACTTTAATCCCCTCTCCCAAAAGAACCGTGCTAGATTACGGGATAAAAAGTATCCTATGTCCTACCTCGTGGTAAGATCTCAAATCATGCCAAGTTTCATTTGAATCCATACAGTAGTTTCGGCGTGATGCTCAGCCGTGATACAGACAGACAGACAGACAGACAGACAGACAGACAGACAGACAGACAAAAATTAAAAAAATTACATTTTCGGCCTCAGTATCGGTTATAGAATGCCCTCCAAATATAATTTTCATAATATCTTCAATGTACAGAATTGGACCTGTTACAGTTTTATTATAAGTATAGATTTCTGGAATTCTTGTGAACATATTTATAATTAATAATAATAATAATAATATCCTGGGACAATCCACACACGGTCATCTGATCCCAAACTAGGCAGAGCCTGTACTATGGAAACCAGACAACTGATACTAATACTTATATACATTTTTTTTTGTAAATACATACCTACTTAAATAGTTAAATAACACCCAAACACTTGGTGGGAATCGAACCCACGACCCATCGGTTAGTGGACAGCGGATAATTCGCGAGAGAGTAATTTTCTTGTCCGTATAAATATTGTAAAAGCTACAATACGGAAATTAAAATTTCTTTTCTCCACGTTCAAACGTACCTATTATGTAAAACATTAAGTTTATTCAATTCAATATGATCACAGTAAGACACCGCAAAACAACTTTGCCCCGACTTTAAAAGGCTTGTCGTTTGATGCCAGTTAAATTGTTTGAACAATCGGAACAACTTATGTAGGAACAAAAAATATCAGGAACAAAGTTTTCTGAACCGTGTTTCGGAATAAGACTTGTTTTTAATTCTTATAACTTATTTCTTAATTAGTTTATTTTCTATTATTTTAATAGTTAACAAATAAGAAAGAGCAAAGTAGATCATACTTCTTTCTCTGTTTTTTTTTACTACTTATAAGCTAGTGCTTGACTGCAGTCCCACCTGATGGAAAGCGGCGACGCAATCGAGGATGGCAAAACACACTAGCTTATTAAAAGCCTATTCACTCTAGTCTTGAAGACGCCCACATTATAATCGAGCGGGAAAATCGAAGCAGGCAAACTGTTCCAGTCCTTAGCTGTCCTTATTATAAATGAAGAAGCAAACCGCTTAGTCCGGACTGAAGGCACTTTCACCACATAAGGGTTTTATCTAAGCTTTAGTTTTTGTTTTTCTTTCAAAAGGCAAATTAAGTACAGTCATCAAAAAAGAAAAATAACTGTTTCGATTATGTTTTTACATCGTTTTTAAACAACTCATTATTTTTTCGTGTCCTCTAAATAGCCACTTAATATTAACTGATAGTACTATTAAAAAGACATAGCAATAATTTTAACCACTAATGTAGTCATGGAATCCAAAAAAAAACCGCGAATGCTAAGTTACAAATTACTTATTTTTTTCTTCTAAAGGCATAAAAACCGTTGCATTAACATACAATGGGTTGTGCCAAATGTGGGTGTTAAAAAAACTGCATGTGCCACGGTTAAAATTTGTCTCGTTTAGAGAATTCTAATCGTTGAAACGAATGAAGAATGATTGAATGGTTTTTAGGTGATCAAGTTTAAAGTCCTTTGGTTCTGCATAATTTATAAACTAGAGCTACTTATAATACGATCGTAGTTTAGAGGCAAGGAGAGAACTTCCTAGAACGCAAGCAACCTAAACCAAACCGATACTTGTTATTACATTGTTAGGTACTTCACAAATGTGATTCTCACATTATGTAAATTATAATCACGTGGCTGAGATGAAGATTCTTGTTCGGTGGATGTACGGAGTAACGAGACTCGATAAATACGCAATGAATATATTCGTGGTACTCTTGGAGTAAGCGATGTCTCTGATAAGCTTCAGGAAAGTAGGCTGAGATGGTTTAGACACGTGAAGAGGAGTCCTCCTAGTTACTTCTGAAATGTGGCAATCGATCTGAACCTGTCTGGTTCCAAAAGAATAGAAAGACCAAAGCTGAGATGGACTGATTATATTGCAAAAGATCTGCAGTTCTGCAATGTTTCTGAAAATGACACGTCGAATAGAGCAAAGTGGAAAGCAAAGACGGGAAGAGCAGACCCCACCATCAGATGGGATTAATAAATGCTAAGGAGAGAGAGAGAGAGAGAGAGAGAGAGAGAGAGAGAGAGAGAGAGAGAGAGAGAGAGATAGAGAGACAGAGAGAGAGAGAGAAAGAGAGAGAGATAATAATCATCATTAGCAGCCGCAAGACGTCCACTGCTGAACAAAGACCTCCTCCTTAGAAGGGAGGGGCTGCGATACTCCCACGCTTGGCAGGTGCCTTGGGGATCGCAAGTGGTAGATAATCCAATAGAAAGACGTTGCTGCCCGTCTTCTTGTTTTCCCTTATTCGCCTCTTGTACTTACGGGTCTACTATTGCCGAAAATAATAATATTTTTGTATTAAATTTTCAATTAACAGCAATATTTCAATTTTTAAAATAGAGTTTGAATTTCATTCCAAAACGATGGCCGGTGCATGGCGCCATTTTGTGACGTCACTAAGGTGTAAATAAACATCTGTCTCGGTATAAAAGTGAATCATTGTATGAAAGAAAAAGTTGAGATGACAGTTTGACAGTTGTTTATTTACACAGGATTGACGTCATTCACTCTGATCAGCGTTTATTACAAAATGGCGATTAGCTGTATTTGAGTAATTTATTTGCTTAAATATCACGAAAATCTCTCTCTTATTATGAAAATGAGAAGCATTTTTGGAATCAGTGCAATCTGTTCTAATATTTAAAACCACAGATTTATTGATATTGTGTTGCAGTCATCATGCCTATTATAATACTGTCTTTTTTGAAAAAAATACTGAAACTAAATAGTGTGAAGTCATGCTCCAGAATGTATTTGAAAGGCGTCTCAGCGGCATCTGTTCGAGCAGTATTATTATAATATTATTTTCGCGAGAGAAAGGATCGGAGCTTGAAACTGCGAATATCTGCGTCTCTTTTTCACGTCAAAGTAAGATTACTTTAACACTGTCATAAGAGCTGGTGGTGGGACCCCTGATCTATTATATTACACACAGTGGTCATCTATCAATCTAGTTTCCTGTTATGTGTTTAAACCTCTCAATTGACTACAGGCTACAGTGCCCCTCACACCAGAACACTGTACTTTGCGACTAAATATGTGACATTACCAACCGTCCAAAAATTGCTTTACTCACGGATCCCTAATTATTTGCAAACGTCGATGCATTATAATTCCATAGAGGCTGCTTGAATTCTTTTTGACGCCTAGTTCCCATAGGCGGCCGCGATTAACAATAGCGACGTTTATTTAGCACCTGACTATGTCCATAAAAATGAAGCTGTACATTGCGTGACAAATGTATGATGAGGATACCTTATTGCCAGTACAAACGACCTTCTTGTAGGGCAATACGAGATCGTAAGAAACCTTCATCCATGCATTTCATGTTTAAGAAAAAAATATAAAAAAAACGGCTTCCAACCGGCGGCTGTGGGAACAGAGTCCTAGCAAGCGGTGGTTAAGGCTCCAGAGAGAGGAACTTCCTCACAATGCGTGCCGTCTCCAGGAGCACTGCCTTCTGTATCTGGCCCTTGATCCAGCCGTCTAACATGAGCCTCTTGGAGTATTTATCGAGGCTCTTGGCCATTAGACCATGGACGGAAACGACTATGGGTACAATTATTGCCTTATTATTATTTCGATAGCAAAATCATTGCTTTCAATTCCCTGGGAGAGGGGACGGGCTCTTGTTTGGGATGCCACGTGTGTCGATACACTGGCCCCCTCCCACCTCAGGGACGCGGTGTCTAAGGCGGGCGCTGTGGCGGAGAAGGCAGATCTGGGCAAGCGACGCAAATACGTGTCTCTAGCAAATACACATATATTTGTGCCGCTTGCTGTGGAAACCTTTGGTCCATGAAGCTCCAGCACAAGAAACTTTTTCCAACAAATTTCTCCACGATTGATCGCCTCCACTGGTGAGAAGAGGGCTGGCTCTTTTCTCTCTCAAAGAATCAGCATTGCAATTCAGCGAGGAAATGCAGCCAGCGTTCTTGCCACCATTCCGCGCGGTCACGATCTATTTGATAATTTGTAGTTTGGTATCTTTTTAATTTAAATGATAACTGTACATATCTATGTTTTTAAAATAAATTATTTATATTGGTTTGTAAATCACAAATCTCGAGTGCTAAATACTCTATATCTTTTATATCCAAGGAAAAATAAATGTACGAATACTTAGAGGTAGGTCTCTTGTCGTCAGGAGACAGCAGTGTTGCGGGTGGAGGCGTACCGCGGCGCTGCGGCAGCGTATTTCCCAAGAGTAGCTGTGTCGTAGAGTATAAAGAAATATCACTCCGAGTGCGTTTCGCGCCGCTCCTTTGATTAGTACGACCGAATTATTTGATCCTTTAAAAAAATTCTAAAAAGTAAATATTTAAAAAAAAATCAAAACCGACTTCAAAGTAAATTATCTAAAAAGCATAAAATAACGAAAATATATTGATGTCGGTGCTAGCACATCATGTTAACTAACACTAGCACAAGCTGACACCGACTTCAATATATTTTCGTTATTTTATGCTTTTTATTAGATAATTTACTTTGAAGTCGGTTTTTATTTTTTTTAAAATAGTTTATTTAATACTTTTTAGTGACTTATTTTATCAAAATAGGTATCAGCACTATCACGCAACTCGAACGTCTTCGTTACAGTAACTTACTGAAAACATAAAAAGTGTATATCTCTTAAACTACTAAACCGATTTTGATGAAACTTATACTCTACCCTAAGTTGAAAAATACTCTAACTATTACAAAAAGAATTTTTGAAATCGGACCTTTAGTTTCTGAGAAATCCGTGAACAAACCTACATACATACATACATACATACATACATACATACATACTCTCATAAAATTTGGTAAATTTGTTTAGAAGCCCACATAGACTAACATATATTAATATTACGCATTTTTATTAGTATTACATACATACGCGTCGAATAGAGAACCTTCTTTTTGAAGCCGGTTAAAAATAGAAATTTTATTATTACACAAACAATGTAATCCGTCGGGTGCCGGGTCAGAATTGCATCACCCCATCTCCTTTAGTTGGTTGGCGTAAGAGGCGACTAAGCGAGAACAGGAAGACGGGCAGCAGCGTCTTTCTTTTGGATCTATCACCTTTACTGCGATCCCCAAGCCGCCTGCCAAGCGTGGGGATTATGGCAACCCCTCCCTTGTGAGGGGGAGGCCTTTGTTCAGCAGTGGACGTCTATAGGCTGCTAATGAATGAATTAAAAAAATATAAATGTAATGTACTTACCTATGTATTTTTGATGGAATTTCAAAAATACTTAATATTAATTGCAAAGATGTCGAAATTGCCATGTTAGCAGGTGAGCGATGGGAATTAAAATTTACATCAAAAATTAATAAAATAAAAAAATATTTTTTTTACATGTGCTACTTACGCACAACTAAAACTCTAAGACTATTCGAAGTTTCAAATCGATAGCGTCAGTAGTTACTGAAATGTATAGGCGTGACAGACAGACGAAGTCTCATCATAAGTAAGGAACCCTTTTTACCTTTTAAGTATGGAACCCTACAAACACGATTTTTCTTGAGCTTGGGCAAAAAAATTATGCCGCTGGATTCAGCAATAATGACAACTGAGAATTACTATACTAATTTAACTTTAAAATCTGAGATATCATTCTTTTGCGCCGGGCCTGGCTTTTTTTGTATGAGTCGTGGCCAGTCTCCTATAAATTATTTATTCACTGTGTTATTCGACATACGAGCGCCAAGTGTTGGATATTATATCTAGAAGCCTATTATGTTAATTAAGTGAATTTTATAGGTCACATTCCTAACACCAATTAAATGACCAACAGATCCTCAACAACAGAGATTTGAGTAACGCATTCATCTAGATTGACATGTTGTAAACACTATCGTAAAACAAGCAATCCACTGTAAACGATATGTTGTAAACAATATGACGATTTTACGTTTATAGCTGTAGAACAACGCGATTGGTTCGTAAACAATATTTTGGCGCTGTGCCTACACATGTTGTTAAAGTTTTGGGTTCGTGTTACAAAACCAAACGCTCTCAATTTACGGAGAACAGAAGGTATTGTTTTGTTAACTACTGGAAATAATCTTGCTGCGGTTATTGTGTGCTATGTCAAGGTTTTGTGAAGTTCTAAAGTGGGTCACGCGAAAGCCATAAAGTAAACTAAATTCTCAAAATACATTTTATTGTTAAAGTTTTGATCACTAATAAAGAGCTTTACCTCAATATCTATAATAAAAATCAACAATTACATAACGATTAATTATTTTGACAGATTCTGCTTAGCTCGCTAATGCCTCTATTATTCAACAAGTACAAACGTCTTGGAATACTGTTAACAAGTATATCCTCACCATCATCATCAGCCGAAACGTCCACTGCTGAACGAAGGCTTCTCCCTTAGAAGGGAGGGGTTGCCATAATCCCCACGCGTGGCAGGCGGCTTGGGGATCGCGGTATAGGTGGTAGGTAATTCAATAAAAAGACGCTGCTGCCCGTATTCTTGTTTACGCTTAGTCGGCTTTTACGGACACCCAACGGGTGGAGATGGGTGGGTGGCTACTCTTACCCGGATACCCCACTGGTAAATCCTCATAATAATGAGAAATCCCTAAACTAACACACACCTTTAAGAATTGATTGACAAAGAACGGGTGTCAAAAAGTATCAAGTTCCATCGTACTGTGTACATCAGAAAAAATCCATTTCAGCTCAGCCAAGAGACGCCATAAGTAGGATTTGGCGCTTGGAAATCCAGGGGAATGGGAGAAAAGTTGCGCCAGAGAGGGACGCAAGATGCCGGGTAAATGAAATGCACGTACATAGACTACGATGTATATAGATTGAGCATTAAATAAAAGTAGCCCACGAATATAGGACAGGGGAGGACTTAGGTTATGACCTAAGTCAAAAATCAACTTCGAGTAACTTTAGATTTAACTGCGGTGAGTATAGTTGCTGCACGTACTCGTATAAGGAATCGCTGTCCTGGCGGACAACACCCTTTTCCTAGCGTTATAATAGTGCGTTTCCATGTATTGCATTGCCATTCACCATCATAAATCAATCTCTACCGTTTCTGTGACCCCCAAAGAAGCATACTTCTTTGGGGGTCACAGAAACGATAGAGTTTGTTTTTACTTAATATAAGCTAATGCTTGATTTATGATGGTGAATGGCAATGCAATACATGGAAACGCACTATTATAACGCTAGGAAAAGGGTGTTGTCCGCCAGGACAGCGATTCCTTATACGAGTACGTGCAGCAACTATGCTCACCGCAGTTCCGCCGCCGATTACGCCGCTAGTCCTTCTGACTCGCGCCGCAGACCACGGCACGTACTGCTCGACCCTCCTGACCCCATGACGGTCCTATTGGACCGGGATGCGCCGACCCCTCCCCGACAACCGTATGCTACACTAGCTATCAGACACCGGTCTCGCCGGCGAGGCCGAAGGGTCGTACGTATGCGACCGCAACGACGTGCATCACCCCACTGAGTTTCTTGCCGGTTCTTCTCAGTGGGGGCGCGTTGTGAACCGGTGGTAAACTCAGCCCTCTCTTAAGCGACAGCCCAAGCCGAGGCCGTGCCTCCCTGAGGTGCCCTTGTGCTCGTCGCTACTTCTGCCGTAAAGGCTAGAGCGCTTCAAGCGCTCGCCTCCTATTGTCCGGTGAAGCTGCAATAGCCATCTGCGGTTAACAGCGTCTATCATTCCCAAAAAAAAAAAAAAAAAAAAAAAAAAAACTCACCGCAGTTAAATCTAAAGTTACTCGAAGTTGATATTTGGCTGCGATCTTCAGTAAGGTACTTCTGAGGCACTTCTTAAGTCAGGCTGCTTTAATTTTAAGCGGATGGTAGTGGACGTTCCAGTTTTGCTTGACCTCTTTTAAATTTGTATATAATCACTTTGATATTTGCTTGGGAGTCGATTTGGGCGTCATGTGACTTTCGAATCTCTAAAAGAGCTCCTTTAGCTATGAGAGTGTGAGTTATTCTTATCATCCTAGGACTAAATTACAACACTTTAAAAGCAAAAACACATATAATATTTAATTTGTCACGTCAATATAAATTATTTGGACCAATTACAACGGGACCCCCCTCTCAAATACGTACTGGATCAAAATCTATTCGAGCGAGAGAAATGAAAATGGGAAAGGCGTCGGAAAAATACAGCAAGGCTTCGGCCATGAATACAAAACGTCGCGAGGTTTTGTTTTGTTTATTCGGATTTGAGTAAGTGGATTGGACCGCGCTTCTGAAGAGGCCAGTCGATGAATCGAATTTGCGGGGGATAAATAAACGAGACAAGTATAAAACTATATATACATATAAAATTCTTGTCCTGACTGACTGACTGATTCATCAACGCACAGGCCAAACCACTGGACCTAGAAAGCTGAAATTTGGACAGTAGGTTCTTCTTATGACGTAAGCATCCACTAAGAAAGGGGTTTTGAATTCCACTCCTAAAGGGGTTAAATAGGGTGGAAAAAAATAGCGGGCGTAGCCGCAAGGAATTGCTAGTATAATATATAGGTACTAAAACCATAGCAAAACATTCTAAAAATATCATATGTAACGATTGATTTACATGATGCCATTTTCTTGTACATACAAGAGCAATAATTGTACGCAATAAATTATGAGCAATATCTTCAAGAATTGTAAGTAACTGGTTACACGCGGATGCTAGTTAAAAAATTGAATGCAATTATTATTAAATGCAAATATTTTTTGCATTTATTCAAGAAATTATTGTATGCACTGTTTAGATCAAGAACAGTTTTGAATGGAAAACTTGCCCAGTAGAGCAAGAATGTGTTGTTTAGACAATGCAAGGCATTTATTGCGTTGTATGGAACAGGCAAGAAACTGGCATCGTGTAAATGGGCCTTAACTTATGATTAATCGTGGCAAAAAATTCATGTTACGAGTAAGAATAGTAAGTCCCGTTCTAATTTCGTTTCGTAATCATTATTGTCATCATCAGCCGGAAGACGTCCACTGCTGAACATAGGCCTCCCACTTTTTTTTTTTGGGAATGATTGACGCTGTTGGCCGCAGATGGCCATTACAGCTTCACCGGACAATAATATTGCCTCCCCCTTAGAACGCCACAATGTACGACAATTGACTGTTTGCTTCCACCGGTTACCTGCGACGCGCACAATGTCGTCTATCCACCTAATGGGAGGCCTGCCTACGCTGCGTCTTCCGGTTCGTGGTCGCCGCTCGAGAACCTTTCTTCCCCATCGGTTATCGGTTCTTCGAGCGATGTGGCCTGCCCATTGCCACTTCAACTCGCAGATTCTGAGAGCTATGTCGGTGACCTTAGTTCTTCGGCGAAACTCCACATTTCGGATTCTATCGCGCAAAGAAACTCCGAGCATAGCTCTCTCCATTGCTCGTTGTGTGACTCTGAGCATCTTTTCGTATTGAGAAAGAAAAGGAAAGGTAGAAAGAAGGAGACCGAGGTAAAGTTTCATAAGCTAAATCATCATCACCATAGGATCATGTCGTATAGAGAAGTGTGGGAGAAGGCGTGGAGTAAACTTATTGAAGGAAACCACATACATCAATTGCCCCGACATGAGATTAGTCATCAATCAAGATGTCCACTGCTGGACATAGGCCTCTCACTTTAAAGGGAGGGGTTGCCATAATCCCCACGCTTGGCAGGCGTGTCAGGGATCATATGGGACAAGAGATTATTCTTTCAAAACTGAAGATGGTATGTTCCACTAAGGTAATTTCTGATGGTAAGATTGCTCAGTCAGTAAGGTCGTCCAGAGATTACAGGTTCTTTTCACGCAACTTATAACCCCAATTCACGAAATATTAAAATAGGGATGTGTAGACCACCAATAGATCCAACCGTTTATTTTCTTTTTGACAGCACCAATAGAATGTAATGCGTCATGTTACGCAAAAGTTCACTTTTAAAAGTTCACTTAAAGTGAACTTTTAAAAGTGAACTTCACTTTAAGTGAACTTTTGCGTAACATGACGCAGTTACGTTCTATTGGTGCTGTCAAAAAGAAAATAAACGGTTGGATCTATTGGTGGTCTATTGGTGGTGATCTATAGGTGGTCATATATTCATATATTTTATACTTATAAATATTATCTTAAGGTCTATTTTACTACGCGGTCGTGTATGGGACCGTCCAGGTAGGTACCTCCGCAGTGTCAGATATTCTCCCGCCAAGCAGCAGTATGTAAGCATTGCTGTGTTCCGGTGTGAAGGGCACTGTAGCTGGTGAAATTACTGGACACAAAATACGTAATATCTAATGTCTTAAGGGTCGGCAACGCGTTAGTGATTCTTCTGGTGTTGCTAGCGTCTACAGGCTGCGATGACTGCTTACCATCAGGCGGGTCGCCTGCTTGCTTGCCACCTTGGTTGTATAAAGTTGCCTGGAAGAGATTGCTTTTTAGCGATAAGGCCGCCTTTGTACATTGATATCTACAACGTATTGTTAAATTTACATGTAACTTTTGGTGTACAATAAAGTGTATTTATTATTATTATTATTATTTATTATTATTCAGCATGTTATTTTCGTCTACAGTCATAATTTACATTTTACCTCTAACATGCGTCTAATGGTCGTTCATTAGCACATATTGCGTCTACTGTTGAAATAGTAACGTCACAGTCAATTTTCTCCCCTTCAAAGCTTGGTTGCGTGTTAATAAGTCGGATTCTTTCAGAATTCAAGTCAAGTCTACAATAAACTATGCATTTGATTGAACAAGTTCGTTGGTAAATGCCATTCAAGCTGGCCAAAGTTATGGCATGCGGTCTGCTTACTAGAGATCCATATTTACGATAGCAGAACTATGTAGACTGTTCTGAATTTTCTTTTTAACCGACTTCAAAAAAAAAGGAGGTTCTGTATTCGACGCGTATGTATGTAATATTGATAAAAATGCGTAATATTAATATATGTTAGTCTATGTGGGCTTCTAAACAAATTTACCAAATTTTATGAGTGTATGTATGTATGTATGTATGTATGTAGGTTTGTCCACGGATTTCTCAGAAACTACAAGTCCGATTTTGAAAATTCTTTTTGCAATAGTTAGAGTATTTTTCAACTTAGGGTAGAGTACAAGTTTCAACGAAATCGGTCCAGTAGTTTAAGAGATATAAACATTTTATGTTTTCAGTAAGTTATTGTAACGTAGACGTTCGAGTTGCGTGATAGTGCTGATACCTATCTTGGTAAAATAAGTCACTAAAAAGTGTTAAATAAACTATTTAAAAAAAAATAAAAACCGACTTCAAAGTAAATTATCTAAAAAGCATAAAATAACGAAAATATTATTGAAGTTGGTGTTAGCGTACCTGCTGTGTATATTCTGCACCAACTTCAATAATATTTTCGTTATTTTATGCTTTTTAGATAATTTACTTTGAAGTCGGTTTAAAAATTTTTTTAAATAGTTTTTTGTTTAACTAAGTGACGTGAGCAAGACGTTGGCCTGATAGTAAGCAGTTACACTATTTTAGCTAAGACGTTAGTTATCAAATCTCATTAGTACAGTAAGTGGTGAACTTCAGCTTCAGTGCCCTTCACACCAGAACATAGTATTGTTTGCTCCCACAAATTGCTTCTTGAGGTCAAAATATCTAAGGTCCCTTGCACAAAGAACATACCACTTCCGCCAATTATTTTTAGCATTTGTTTTGAATTGCCAGAATTTAAATAAATTATTTCTATTAACTATCGTTTAAAAGCGATCACGTGAAATCCATAGAATTTCAATATTACTACTTACCATATCGGGGAATATGGTAAAGCACTTATTTTGGGTAAAAAATACTTCGCTAATCGACAGTGTAGTGCCGTGCAAGGGTATATCTTATCGAAGGTGGTCAATGTGTTTCAAAACGTGAAATATCAACACGACAAAAGTAAACGTGGTCTTTCCAATAATCAAAACATTACTATAAATGGTATTAACAATGTTGACATTTAGAACAGATAATATTTTTAGTTCAAAGAATTTTTATGGTTACCGCACACTAACTTGTAACGTTCATTCTCACAAAATGTACTGTTACGACACCCACGCTGTGATACCCTGAATAAGACAGGTAAGCGTTTATAGGTAACACTTCCACCTGAAAGGTGTGAGGGCGTGATACGTTACCACATTTTGTTATTGCTTAGAGAGGACTGGCTATACCATACGATCACAATGCGCCACCATCGAAAAGATCTGGCAAGAAACGCAATGGTTTCCAGCGCATATATAAGGCAAAGCGTACCTGTAGATAGGACTAATAACTCAAGTAAATTATTGAAATCACCAGTACTAACATGGTAAAAAGCTAAATATTGATTAAAAGCTCGTCCTAAAATAATAATTATTAAATTTATGTACGTAAACTTTGGGCCCGACATTGACAAGTTTTGAACGTCATTAGCAGGTATTGCAGATACAAACCGTGTCAGGCGATGTAGTAAACGAGAACCTTTATTCCATAATGCACTTTTGTAGGTGAAGTTTTCGTGTCCAACTAACATTTATTATAATCATAATGAAACAATATGTTGCAACGTTATTACCTCTACTGAAATAAGTGTTTTTGAAAAGTTTTTTCAAAGAAAACAGTTGACTTTGCGTGATATTTTTCAATCTATGTTCTATGAAGAGCGCAACAATTAAAATTTATTGTCTACAAAAATCACGATTTAGTTTACTAGAACTTGCCAAAGGAGATTATAATTACCAAACACGTTAAACCTATGTTATTAGGGTCTATTTTCCGGGTATAGTTTCAAAAATCGGCAAGAACGATCCAAACACTGTCTGATCCGAGTTCTCGCAACCATCGAATGGATTCTCTCTATAGTGCTAAAACTAACATGTAAATCAGCCTCCGCCCCTACAGAGATCGGTTGAAGATTACCCACATCCAACAAAAACTAGAAATTATGGTTAAACAAAACATAAAATAAGTAGCTTATCCCGTACCGTACCGTTATTACCGTATTTTCAAAGTTTCTATATGTTTGATTTTGGTGTGCAAAAAAGTGTAAGTATACATGTATCCATATTTTTAGAGACCGTTTTCTGGTCCATCACACTTCTCGTAAAAGTCACAATGTATAGTATAAAAAATCACGGCTGAGCATCACGCCGAAACTACTGAATGGATTCAAATGAAACTTGGCATGATTTGAGATCTTACTACGAGGTAGGACATAGGATACTTTTTATCCCGTAATCTAGCACGGTTCTTTTGGGAGAGGGGATTAAAGTCAAAACGGGTACTTGGTTATACGCTTGGTCCGATTTTATCAATTTTTCTTTATAATATAATAAATATTAGTAAGGAAACCCTCATAGAGAGTTGTTATCAAGGTTTTGTAATCGATCGGGTTAAGCAACGTTAGGTAAGGTCATTAAATAGATGGGTGACCGTTTAACGCCATTTGAACTAAACAGGTCCGTGCTTCGGAGAGCAAGTAAAAATCCCTGGGTCCCAGTATTTAACCGACTATAAAAAGGAGGTTATGTATTCGATGCGAATGTCTGTTATTAAAAGTTTAGTTAACGTAAAAATAGCGCAGGCGGAGCTGCGTGGGTCAGCTAGTCTACTTCTAAAGACGTAAACAAAAGTACGCGATATTTTTATTTTATTAAACCAGAGAAACACCAGTGGTAATTTTTGAAAAGGGAAACGGTATAAAGTGTTAAATTTACAACTTTCCGTGCGCGCACAGTTTAAGGAGTGGTGTAAAACAAAAGAGGGCCGCCTCGGATGCCATTAATAAAAACTTCCGAGCTACGGAACTTTAGCAATATTGCGATAGTCCGACGGTGCCTTCATTCATACGGAATCAGGGGAATAAGTTTCCGTTTCTTTCACCGGAGCGACTATTTAATCAGCGCGATTTTTGAAAAAAAAAACCTCTTTTGGTAATTTATTTTACCCCTTTTTTAAAAACCTGTCACAAAAAGAGCGGAAAGTGGGGGAAGAAGTATTGAAAAGAGAAAATTGGTTGTTGGCTGGAAGAATCTGCGCGGACAGCAGAAAGGATTTAATCTACTTCATAAGCCAGTTTAGTGACTCCTACTAAGGTATCAGGGCAGGCAATAGGTGGATATAGATAGCAAATAAGCAATTGTTTATTGAGGCGTCCAAAGAAGGAGGCCTATGCTTAAGAGGGGAGGCCTATGTTTCAAAGGAGAAGGCCTATGAGCAGTGGATGCCATTCGGCTGGTGATAACTAGGGTAGTGGGAACCATATTCAATATAGGAATATCACACGAATCTGACAGTATTTTGCTGCGGTCTCATTAAGGATGAGGTACTGCAGTCCGACTAGGGAGGGAGCTCCCTAGTCGGACTGCAATTATTTGAGCAAGCGATATCTGTGCCCTACACAGTGGCGTGCACAGAGGGTAGGCAAAAAATGTATTCGGCTTGTTTCACCTATTTTAAATATGTTATTATACCATTTCAAATATCTATATGCAAGCAAATACTATAGACATATTAATTAGCATTTGAAAACATTAATAAGTTTATTCAGCGGCTCCATACTGCCAAAAATACTTTGCCTACCCTAGGATTTCTATAAACAGTCTTAATTTTAAAAAATCTTAGTTTGGACATGAGTTAACGTAATTTTTTTTAATGTAAATGGATATGTTGGTAATATTGGTTAATTTAAGGATATTTGTGCTGGAACACGAACCAATAGCATAAAGCCTAAACAACTCGCAGATATTTTTTCCTGCTTTCAGTGCACGCCTACATTTTAATTAAAGTTAAATTATTATAATTCTATTTCATCATAAATGATCCAACTTATACGGGGTGTAAGGGACATCGTACCGAAAACCAATACCCAGTACATGATTCTGAACATTCTAGTGTTGAAATTTTTCATCGGCTTTTTCATGAATTTACAAAAAAAAATGCCGCTTTGTACCTACCAATGTACCGTGTACCTACCAATTGTTATTTTACGTCGTTAAATAAATTTATTTCTATTCTATTCTATTCTATCAGCAGCCGAAAAGTCCACTGCTGAACAAAGGCTTCTCCATTAGAAGGGAGGGGTAGCCATAATATCCACGTTTGGCAGGCGGCTTGATTGAAATTGGCAATGTAATTTGAAAAATAAATATAATTCCGCACGTATTCATTACATGCTCAAAAATTGAAAAGTTAATCATTTGTCATTTTCCATATAAATGGTTTCTGTAATGTTGTAACGGATAATATGAGAAATCTTATGTAAAAGTTTTCGGTACGTAGTCCCTTACACCCTGTATAATGATATTTCAGTCATACAAATGTTTTGCGACCTATTTTTTAGTTGACAATCACTGACCAAAGAACCCTTTTAATGTTAGGTACATATAATTAAACAAAACACGCTTAATTGAAATAAACGATAATTTTATTGTTTCTTTTCTTTTTGTCGATGCCACCTTACTTAAATAATAAAAAAATAAAACACCCAATAGGCAAGAAGCAACAAATTGTCTCGGAGTCGCCTCCACATATCTTACACGCCCCCAACTCTTTCGCTCTTTTACCCCCATTTTCCCCATTTTTCCGATAACCGTATTCGCCAATAGTACTCACGCCGAGCGCGTCGTATGTGTGGGGAGGGCGGGGCTTAACGTAACTTATTGCAAATTCTTTCTCTGAGATGTGAACATTCTTGCGAGTGTGTAGTTGGCCTTTATTAGCTTCGGCGACTTTTTATAGAATCGATTTGCGATTTTTCATTAAGATGCCATTGCAAATCGATTCTACCAAAAAAGGTCCGCATTAGACTCCGATTAATGTTGTAACGTTGGCCGAAGTAATAAGGCGAATTTCGCTTTGTGTGAGTCATGAGGACTTTTATTCCTAGTAGTACCCTAGTACCTAGCTGAAGGACCGTCGTTCCTCCATTTTGCTGCAGGCACAGCGATACCTTAGATATTGAAGCAGGGCACTTTTTTGTATTTTTTATAACAATCTTAGTGGCCTAGAGGGTTTAACTTTCAGATGTCATCATTTTTTTTAATAAGCTAGTGTGACCATTCAATAATAACATCAGGGTCCAGCAGTAGATTAAAATAATTATTATTATTTGCTAGTACTGGAATATAAAAAAAAGGTTAAGTGCGAGTCGGACTCGCGCACCGAGGGTTCCGTACCTTCTTTGGACGAGTACGAGTTAATTTGCTATTTATATAATTCTAATGCCTTAGGCTTTGATTAGATATACGACGTACCTATATTTATAAGTAACATAAAGGCATTAACTGTAGTAAGACATAATAGTAAAATAGTATTTCATCAGCAAAACACTTTTGTACGATGTACAAATAAATATAAATACAATCCATTTATGTAGTACTAGCAGTCCCCCGCGACTTCGTTCGCGCAAAGGTAGTTAATGAAGAAATACCGACCACATTTCTAAGAACTTGACTTTAATACCTACTGATAATGTCCTGACAAAAGAAACTCAATCCGATAACATTTTGCACGACTTGGGAATCAAAATCAGGTCCAAGAGAGCAATGGTCGTACTTGCGCCCATCGTCACCGAGGCAGTCCAAATAAAAATGTAAAATGTATACAAACTTATAAAATTACTTGTCCTGACTGACTGACTGATTAATCAACGCACAGGCCAAACCGCTGGACCTAGAAAGCTGAAATTTAGACAGTAGGATCTTCTTAAGATGTAAGCATCCACTAAGAAAGGGTTATTGAAAATTCCACGCTTAAAGGGTTAAATGGGGAGGTAAAATAATAGGGGGGGGGGGGGGCGTAGCCGCAGGGAATTGCTAGTTAAATATAAAATATTTTCCCATGAACTTTTAAATGACAATAAACTTGGGAGGAAACTTGAGGTCAAACAGTGAAATTTCTTAATAGAACGGGAATATTTTTCCATATAATAAACTAAAATACACGTAACTGTCTTTTTAAAGCATCCAAGAACACTATGCCGAATGACACCATAACCCACTCAGTATGTTTTTAGGTTTCCATATCTAAGAGGTAAAAAAGGAACCCTTATGGCGGTAGTTTATCTGTCTGTCTGTCACATCTATATATTTCAGGAACCACTGGCGCTATCGATTTGATATTTGGAACAGTTTAAGATCTTACTTCTTGGATAAGAATACTTATCAAAATTTCAAAGAGGCTACTGTATCAAGAGGGATAGATACCATATGAAAGAGCTTCATTTGCAAATTTCAAAACAGTTTTTTTTTGCTTAAAACCAATAATGGCACAAAAATACCGTTCCCCCTTATCTCCGAAGTTTGTGAAGGGAAAGATCTGAAATAATTATGGATACCTAATATATGTCTAACTATATTTTACGGGAAAAATAAAATGGTCTTTCTGAATAGTACAGTTTTTTTGTAATACTAAAAAAACTTCAACAAACAAACTTAGTTTTGCCGTTTGTTTTTTTTTGCTATCTGAGGTGTTATTTATACATTAATATTAAAATAACTTTAACACGTCCAAGGATGGTATGGAACCCTTGGTGTGCAAGTCCAACTCGCACTTGACTGGTATTTATTTATGATATAAGCGGTAGGTATGCGACATATCATGGGGTTTAAAACTAAAATACGACATCGATGTTTAAAATTTGAATTTGATATGATTTTAAAAGTGATAAGAAAAGATTCTATTGTTTATTTAAACTATTATGCTAACTGCTGCGTTAGCGCGAGTGTGGCTTCTAAAAGCATGCAAGGTTTCAATTCAATACGAGGCTGTCGAGAGTGTTCGCAAACGCGCGTACTCTGCACCGCGCGCAACCGCGTCAAGCTGCCGCCTATTTTTTTTTTACATTTTTGATTATCATCCAAAAACTGCGTAACATAAACCAAAATGAAAATCTGTTTTGAGATGTGCCAATGAAGCTCTTTCATATGATATCTCACTCGATATAGTAGTCTCACTTTGAAATTTTAATGACCCATTTCGACTCTAAAAAAACTAACACTAAAATATATTTTTTTCATTTGTGATAAGGTTAGGTAAGAAAGATTTAAAACTATCAAGTTTTAAATCGGTAGCGTCAGTGGTTCCTGAAATATATAGGTGTGACAGACAGATAGACAGACAGACAGACGAAGTCCTTATGGAACCCTAAAAATGATTTTCAAATACCTTTTAAAAGACACCACACGCGAGATTTTTAACTTAGGGGTCATATTATGACTTTATGACCCTCATCATTTCTTAAACCTCACTTCATCCTATTAATACACTTTCATGTTGTGTCGAAAAACAATTAGAATTGCAAAAAAAATAATCAAATAATATTTTCAGCAAGTTTGTGGTCCTGTATCTTCTTTTATATACTTTTTTTTAAATGCTAAAACACGTAACTCTTTATTTTCTTTAATTATTCTACGTGTACAATTTCAAGGTTACCACCCGTTTTTGTAAACCATAAAACCCCCTTTTTGGACCCCTTCCGATGCGAATTTTGAAAATGCCGTTCGTAGTGTGCGGTTACGTGTTGTGAAGAATCCACTCTCGAAATTTCAAGTCTCTAGGGCAAGCGGTTTAGGCTGTGCGTTGTCGGTCAATCAGTCAGTCAGGACTTATACTTATATATATATAGATTTTAAGCGATGGTAATTTATTTAGTAATAACTAGCTGACCCACGCAGCTCCGCCCGCGCTGTGTTTACGTTAACTAAACTTCCAATAATATACATTCGCTTAAAATACAAAACCTCCTTTTTTAAAGTCGGTTAAAAACACGGACCCACTTTGTACTTGCCCTCCGAAGCACGGAGACGCTTAGTTCAAATGGCGTTAAACGGTCACCCATCTATTTAATGACCTTACCTAACGTTGCTTAACCTGATCGATTTCCAAACATTTTTAACAACTGTCTATGAGTGTTCCCTTACAAATATTTATTATAATTATAACGAAAAATTGTTAAAATCGGAGCAAGCGTATAACCAAGTACACATTTTGACTTTAGTCCCCTCTCCCAAGGGAACCGTGCCGAATGTCGGGATAAAAAGTATCCTATGTCCTACCTCGGAGTATTAACTCAAATCATGCCAAGTTTCGTTTCAATCCATCCAGTAGTTTCGGCGTGATGCTCAGCCGAGATACAGACAGACAGACAGACAGACAGACAAAAATAAAAAAAGGCTTTAGTATCGGTTATAGAATGCCCTCCAAACATAATTTTCAAAATATCTTCAATGTACAGAATTGGACCTGTTACAGTTTTATTATAAGTATATATAATAATACCAGTCCTAGTTTATGTCCCACTGTTGGGCACGGGCCTCCCCTCAAGATGGAGGGGCTTACGCCATAGTGCACCACGCTGGTCAAGTGCGGGTTGGCAGACTTCACACGTCATTCGAAAGCTAGTTAGGCTTTCTCAGACATGCAGGTTTCCTCACGATGTTTTCCTTCACCGAAAGCTAGTAACAATCGCACAAAGACGATTCGCACATGATTCATTAAAGAAATCAGAGGTGCGAGCCGGGGTTCGAACCGCACCTTGTTTCCAAGGCAAGCGCTCGCCCACTGAGCTGTTACCGCATTAATTACTAATTAATTAATTAATGATTAGGTAATTAATTAATTAATAATTAGATAATTTATTTACTAGCTTATAATCATTATTACAAATAGTTATCCGTAGTCAGTCATAATGTAATGTAGGGTCAACTTAATAGATCGCATTTGACATCTGTCAGTTTCTATGTTCTGTCTGTTTCTTTTGTCATTATTACAATAAATATGTACTTAACCGTGATTGAAAAAAGTTAAGCAATTTTACAGTTCTAACTTCGAAAAAAATTATAATATTTTATGCCCGCCGTTACGTTGTTAAATTTTGAATAAGGGTCGAATGTGATATATTAAATTGGTCCTACTTTATTAAAATATGATTCCATCAGTACCCTGATAGGAATAAACTCTTCGTATTTATGTACACATACAATCCATTAGGCATTTCAGTAATTAGTCAGAAAGCCAGACAGACGGGCTGCACCTTCCTTGGTCAATAACGCGGTTGATACGCTACGTAATTTAATTTGACCAACCCCTTAATATATTTTCGGATATTTCTATTTGTTTATTACCTGCATCGTCTAGACTGGTTGAACGCAAATAGATTAAAAATAATGTTCAAGATAAAAGGATAATGAAAGGATGCGACTTACTGGTGTTTTCTCGACAATTTGGTTGTTGTGATCACTAGAACAGTTTAGGGATGTTAAAAAAAAATCGATTTTTAATTAAATCGATTATTATTTTCTAATAATCGATTTTTTATTGTCGATTTTTATAATAATATTAATCGATTTTTAGAAAATCGATTATATAAATTACGTGTTTAAATCGATTTTTAGAAACAGCTCGGATCTATGCGACGGATGAAAAAATCTTTCAGTAAGTTTCAATTTTATAAACAGGGCCATCTATGCGTTGGGTGAAAAATCTCGAATTAAGTTCATACGTATAAGTTCATCAAATAAAAACAGCACCATCTGTAGGTATGTATGCGTATAAAGTAGTTTCAGTGCAGTGTGACCAGATTTAGCAGAATTCTGCCCCTCATTTTAGGGTTTAGCCGATTATGTCGCAGAATAGAAAATCTTAGCAGTTTTTAGCAGAATCTAATGAACTTCAGCAGAAATTTAACAGAATACGGTAGTTAAACAATAATTAACAGGGCTCAAAACACGTAAACAAATATTCCATTCCATTCCAATTTGTATTTACCCGACTACGGAACGGAAGGAGGGTTATGATTTAAACAAGAATGTATGTATGCATGAATGCATGTTCATCTGTTCCCGCATATCTTCTAATCTATTTAACATAATTTGAGAAGTATGGTGTCGTTAGAAGCGTCTTGATTGTCCGCTGGTTATAGGCTTTATAATATCACATTATTAGACTGCGATTTTATCCGTAGTTGGGTTTTTGTTTTTAAAACTTATTACGTTATTAAACTTCGTGTTAATCTAAAACTGCGCTTACCTCAATTTCTTGTTATAGATTCAACTTTAGCCATTACGATTATGAGTAAACCTGATTTAGTATCACGGGCTAACCTATCTAATTTATAAATAAAACTGATACTAATATTTATAAACTTGTTTTTGAAAATGGATATGTGCATAAATAGATGAATAACATCCAGTTTTTTTGCATATAGCATGTACTTTTTAATAATACAAAAAAAATCGATTTTTTCGAAGAAATCGATTATTTATTTTTATTAAAATCGATTTTTGGCAAATCGATTTATTTTGAATAAAGAAAAATCGATTTTTATTTAATCGATTCTTTTCCATTAATCTCACATCCCTAGAACAGTTAACTTTCTTGGGTATTTGCGCGCTGGCGGCCGCCGTGAATTTCGTAGTTATTTGACTTGCATTGATGGTGGCGCCACCTTTCCTTTTTCGGTGTCGCGGATGGGAACTATTTTTTTTTTAATTACATTTGGGTCGGGTTAAGAGGTATTTAAGGCGAGAGGATAGAACAGGAAGGCAAGCTTGAACATTTCCCCCCACTTGAAATCCTTCTAGGGATTTCACTAATTTTAGTACCCAAAATTTAAGAAATGTTTTAAAGTGCTGAGTTCAAGTATTACGCTTAGCCTAATTATTTCAATGATTAATAAAAAACTCATTATTCTATAAAAGTATTAAATAAAACTAAAGAAATGTGAAAAAAAGAAAAAAAAACTGTTGAAAATTTAAAGTTATTGTGGTAAAGGGCAGATTTTAACTACTGGTCTACGAAGCAGCCCGTGAGCAGTGCGTAAAGTTATCACCCGCACTACGCCATCAGAACCGGGATGAAGCTCGGTCACCCTCCCGAGACGCCACTCCAATGGAGGAAGATTTTGTTCGACAATAATCACAAGGTCACCAACCCGTACATTAACCTTTTCAGTAAACCATTTGGATCTCTGTTGCAGGGTATGAAGATACTCGTTTTGCCAAAGTTTCCAAAATTGTTGTGTTAATTTCTGTAACAGCTGCCATCGTTCTCGAGGGGGTATATATGAATCCGTCAATGGTATCTCAGGAAGCGAAACTAAAGGCCCTCCAGTAATAAAATGACCCGGTGTGAGTACGTCAACTTCTGTCGGATCGCTAGACAGGGGACACAGTGGACGCGAGTTTAATAAAGCTTCAATCTTATTAATTACTGTTAAAAGCTGTTCAAATGTTAAAACTTGTAACCCGACTACCCGCTTAAGATGGTGTTTCATTGCTTTGACACCGCTTTCGAATATGCCACCGAAATGGCTGCCAGTTGGTGGATTATGCTGCCAAATAATATTACGTTTCGCAAGCTCCGTGCTTAAATCAGCCTGTTTCGTTAGGAGAAACTGTTGTACCTCGCTTAAGTACCGCTTGGCACCGACAAAGTTTGTGCCGCAATCAGATATTATTAATTTACAAAGTCCTCTACGGGACACGAACCTATCTAAAGCCGCTATGAAAGCGGGTGTGGATAATTCAGACACCGGTTCTAAGTGTATTGCCTTAACAGCTAGACATACTATTACGCACACATATACTTTATAAGTGCGCGCCTTACGAAGTTGACTTTCCTTTATAACAAAAGGTCCGGCAAAATCCACTCCTATATTTTGAAAACAGCGAGCCGGTTGAACTCTAGGTGTCGGAAGATTTCCCATCATTGGTACTACCGGTTTAGGATTGGCCTTAAAGCAGATGATACCCTACTTCTGCCGTAAAGGCTAGAGCGCTTCAAGCGCTCGCCTCCTATTGAAAAAAAAAAAAAAAAGCAGAAGTCGCGATCTTATTAGATTACGTATGCCCAATATCCAAAATTTACGCTGTATTATGGATTGAAGTGTGCGAGGTCCACAGTGAAGATGTAATCGATGATAAAATTCTATTATGAGAATGGATAGGCGTGAGTGTTTAGGTAACAAAACAGGGTAAATGGCAGACAGTGGAAGTTGCGCATTTTGTAATCTTCCCCCCACTCGTAAAACTCCTAGGCTATCGATAAAAGGATTTAGTTTTTGGATAGGTCGAGCACACGGATTTTGCAGAGAAATCAATGTTTTTTCCTCGGTGAAAAATTTGTTCTGTTCGTGATGAATTAACAAGGTCAGTGAAGCTTCTAGTTCATGTGTGGTTAGTCCCTTAGTCACTTGAGTAAGTTTTCTTGAACAAGATGCAAACCGCAGACACCAGGCCAAGACACGCTGTACCTTAGATAGTGATGAACTATTTTCTAAGAGTTTTGTTACAGGATCGTCCTCGTCCTTGATAGTGATCAATCCTGCGACATGAGTTACGTTAGGTAAGGTTTTCATTTCAGGTATGCTGTCGAAAGGAAGGATTTCTTGGAAGCGAGGCCATTCGGATAACTCAGAAGAAAGCCAAGCTGGTCCTGACCACCACATCTGAGAAGAAATCAATTGCGAGCAAGAAAGTCCACGGCTACTGTGATCTGCTGGATTGTCGTAGGTGGACACATGTTGCCAATTATCAGCTGTTATTTTCTCCGTAATCTTTACAACCCGATGTGAAACGAATGTCTTTAGCTTGTGAGGCTCGGTATTTAACCATGCCAGGACTGTGCTACTGTCCGTAAATGCGATTATTCTTTCCAGATGTACATGCGGGCGTAGCAAATCTGACATGTGCTTTAATACTTGCGCAAGAAGTACGGCACCAAGGAGTTCCAGACGATTTATAGTAAGAGGCTTAATTGGAGCCACTTTCGATTTTGCAATTAACAAGTTTACTGTGACATTTCCATTATTAATACATCGTAAGTATACACAACATCCGTACGCCTTTGAGGAACCATCACAAAATCCGATTAGTGTACACGATGAGTCTGACATTAAAATGTGACGAGAAATCTTTACTTCACGTATGTTTTTGAGTTCCTCAGCGAAGTGTTCCCACTGTTGAGCAACGTCCGGTGGAATTGGATCGTCCCAACCTAGTTGCAGTCGCCACAGAGTTTGAATAAGCAACTTTGCCATGAGTACTGTAGGAGTTAGCCAACCCAAAGGGTCGTAAATACGTGCCACATTGGATAAAATTGAACGCTTTGTACATTTGGAACTAAGTTCGGAAAGAGAATAAGTGAAGACGTCATTCTTGGGATCCCATTGAACACCAAGTATTTTCAGAGTCTGTAGATTATTATCGTCCCCAAATGTCTTAGGTACTTGACAGTGTTCAGAAGGCAGCTGTTCAAGGAATTCAGGTAGGTTGCTAGTCCATTTTCTTAATTCAAACCTACCGCAATTAAGTAATTGTATCAATTGAGTTTTTAGATTCAAAGCGGCTTCAAGGGACGGGGCTCCAACGATAATGTCGTCCATGAAAGTATCCTGGCGCAGAATAGTAGCAGCTTGAGGCCATTTCTCACCGTGGTCATTCGCTAGCTGATGCAGCGTTCGGATTGCCAGGTATGGGGAACTGCTCACGCCATAGGTAACGGTTTGGAGTTCATATTCGCAAATTTCTTCTGCCGGTGAATCACGCCATAATATGTGTTGATATTTGCGATCTTCTGGTCGTAGATCTATATTGCGATACATATTTGATATGTCTGCTGTGAATACCACTTTATGTAATCGAAACTTGGTAACAATATCCACGACGTCATTTTGTAGCTTAGGACCGACATAGACGATATCATTTAAAGAAAACCCATTGGTGGTCTTCGCGCTTGCATCAAAAACTACCCTAAGCTTTGTCGTGGCACTCTCTGGTCTTAACACGCAATGATGTGGAATTATATATTTCGAATTCGTGATTGAATGTTCAACAGCCTTCATGTGATTCAAGTCTTCGTATTCTTTCATAAATGCTGCGTATTCACACTGCAACTGCTTGTGCCGCATAAAACGTTTCTCCAAATTGTTTAGTCTGGACAAGGATGTGTGGAAAGAATCACCTAATTCTTCACAATTTTCTTTTAACAAAATCGGGACTACATATCGACCATCTTTGTTGCGGCTTACTAGGTTAGTATACAACTGTTCACAAAGTTCATTTTCAGGATTTACAATCCTCGGTTTTGGGGGCTCTTCTACCTCCCAAAATTGCTTGACCACACTATCTAAATTAAGCGTGGAAGCCACGAGGGAAGTTGTACTTGCTGGAGGTCGATACTCAGGGTCGAGCTTCCCCGTGATCACCCAACCAAATACACTATGTAAAGCTACTGGTAAGCCTGGGCCAACATCCAGTCGCTGACCATCGTAAATGTTATGGAATAGCTCCGCGCCAATTAAGAGATCAATATCAGCTGATTCATCGAAATTATTGTCAGCTAGAACTAGATGCTTAAAATTAGCCTTGACATTTTTCGGTATTTTAACGGAAGGCATTTTATGCGTTATCGTTTTCATAACAATGGCCTGTATATTAAAAGTTGGTTCATTAGAATGTTGAGGTTGTATATTGAATGATGTCACACCTGTTATTTCATGCACCGCATTTTGACCTAGACCGGCTACAGTCAAATTACAACGACGCAGCGGTAAGCCTAAGCGATGTGCACATGCTGAAGTTACGAAGCAGTCCTGCGCCCCACTGTCAATAAGCGCGCGAACAAGTAAACTACCATTGGGGCCGCGAGCCCGTACCACACATGTACCCAGTAACACAAGCGAGCGTCCATGTTCTAAGTAAGCGCTTGTGTTGCTGGAATTGATCACTCCAACCGGGTCAACATACTCCGCTGGAACCTCAGGAGCAACTGCAGATCTAGCTGGACAGGCAGAGGTAACACCTTCATCGCGATGCAAAAGCGTGTGGTGCCGCCCGTTACACTTTGTACAACAAGATTTCGAAAAACATTTATCAGCAATGTGATTGGGCCTTAAGCAGTTAGAACAAAGTTTCTTCAATTTTACCATCTCTGCCTTATCGTTCAAGCCTTTGGCATGAAACACCGGACACTTGTAGATTGTGTGGTGAGAAAAACCACAGCAAGCACAATCACTGAATTTATTATTATTACCTGTTGCATAGGCATAAGCATCTATATTCGGATAGGATTCATTGTCTAAATTTATATTATTAGTTAAAGCACCTTCATTCAGGTTCGGCCTTGTATTACAGTACGGCCCTGCATTATAGTACGGCCCTGCATTAGAGTACGGCACTGAATTAGAGTACGGCCCTGCATTAGAGTACGGCCCTGCATTAGAGTACGGCCCTGCATTATAGTCCGGCCCTGTATTATAGTCCGGCCCTGAATTTAAATTCGGCTCTGCTAATGTATGCAACCCTTCATTAGAATACGGCCCTGTATTTGAGTACGTCTCTGCATTTTCTGAATCCACGCACTGGCCGGGAAACGACACCGTTTTATAAATTTTATTATTTCTTTTGTGTATGTTCAAATGTGTGTTATAGTTATTTACTAAGCCAGCGCTCGGTTCGCTAGCCTCGAGCACCTTTATATAACTATTTAAGAATGACAACAAATCAGTGAAAGTAGGTATTGAGTTATTGTTTTGCAATTCGAACCGTTTTCGTGTATCCAAATCCAATTTTCGGGAAGTTAAGTAGAACAAAATGAATTCGCCGAGATTATCTATTTTAATAGACTTAAGAGCATTGACAGATTCTTGTAATAAACATGTTAGTTTACGTAGATCATTTAAAGTGCAAGATTTTAATGCTGTTTGATTACATATTTTTTCTAAATAGTTAACAGCTAGTATTCTAGGGTTTTGATAACGCTCAATAAGCGCTTTCATAACTACGTTATAATTGCTTGAAGTAACCGGAATCCCTTTAGCGATCGACAGGGCAGACCCCGTAAGACATGACAACAAATAGTGAAACTTTTCAATTTGGCTGATATTCTCATTACTATGCACCAAAGATTCAAATGTATCGTAAAAGGTTTGCCAATGTTCAATATTTCCATCGAATTTAATTAATTCGATTTTAGGTAAGCGAGCTTGTGAAATAGGTTTACACCGTGAAGCGCTCGCGACCGATACCTCGCCAACGGCGTCACCGCGTGAGCCGGCGGCGGATGATTGTAAAATACCCTCCGCGACTTCCGTGACGGCGTAGTACATGGTGTCAAACGCATCTACTGCTTTCATATCAATGGAATCTTTAGGATTTATCTGAAGTTTTAAAGAATTTATTTCGTTTGTAATCTCTAAGTATTCTTCACGGACGCTTTCAAGTCGTTTGCACCTACTTTTAAACGGACCGAGTTGAGTTTTGTCACTCGAAACACGGCCGGATAGGTCGTAAAGTATTTGAATTTCACGAAAAACATATTCACGTTTGCTTGTTAAAAGTTTTAGTTTCGTTTCATACTCCATTTTTATAAAACAATAACAGATTTGAACTCAGCACCATAGGAACTTCGTGGCAAAGGAGTTGTTCCAGAAATGTATGGAGCCTGGGCCAGCACCATGTACACTATATGAATATATAACTATGCAATATAGTAACTGTTTTGTAATGTTCTCTTTTTTTAATATTGCTTCGTTTTCTTGTACATTTAAGATATCTTGGTCAAGGAGAGCAACACAAAAAAGCAACACTACTGTAGCAACACCACACAATAATATGATGGACCGGAAATACTTAACTTAAATGTAATATTGACAAGACAACAACTGACTGAGTGAACATACCTGCAATTGAACTTGTTGCTAAATAGCACTCATACGACGGATTCCAATCCAAATCACAGCCGATAATCGATACAGTAAAGCCCGGGGCTAGTAAAGAAGCAATCATTTAATGTTCGTTAACTTAATAATCACTAAAAAAATCGAAATATCATATGTACTTGCGTAAACAACCTATTACGAAACGACATACCTATAGCATAAACTGTCAAGTATTAAACTAATGTCAAACGCAACTGTCATGGCTGCCCTAAAACAGGGTGGACATACTAAATAACTCCAAAAGTAATCATTTATGTACAATTGTACTCTGCTTCAAATTAATTTACAAGTATTTTTATGAAACTCTCCTATGTTTTTCTTATTTTTCCATGTAGTGTACATAGTGCTGGCCCAAAATGGAACATCTCCTTTGGCTCGATTGACCATTTATGAACGCAAATAGATTAAAAATAATGTTCAAGATAAAAGGATAATGAAAGGATGCGACTTACTGGTGTTTTCTCGACAATTTGGTTGTTGTGATCACTAGAACAGTTAACTTTCTTGGGTATTTGCGCGCTGGCGGCCGCCGTGAATTTCGTAGTTATGTGACTTGCATTGATGGTGGCGCCACCTTTCCTTTTTCGGTGTCGCGGATGGGAACTATTTTTTTTTTAATTACATTTGGGTCGGGTTAAGAGGTATTTAAGGCGAGAGGATAGAACAGGAAGGCAAGCTTGAACACTGGTAATTAACATTATTTCGATTGTTTCTTTTAATGACTGCAGTTATGACGTCACATAATATCTGTCTGCCCGAATTCCATTCATTCAACGCGTCCGACGTTCTATCCGAAACAAAACCCAAGAAAGAGAGTTCTCTCTTAGAATATTACAAACGGTAAAGTTTAACAAGATTTATGATGTTATGTTTTTTAATAGTGACCCGCGATTAGTGAAGTTACTTCTCCAATAGATTAGGTATCGTGTGGATACTGTGAACCCAAAACGTTAAAATTCCACGATGGAAACAGTGTCATTGAGCGGAAATTCTTGCTAAATGAATTTTAACCTTATATGGCAAATCACTCATTTAACTATCGCGGTACATTATCTTCTATCTATATTCTATCTTCTTATAATAAAACTGTAACAGGTCCAATTCTTTACATTGAAGATATTTTGAAAATTATTTTAGAATTCTATAACCAATACTGAAGTAAAAACTCTAATTTTTTTCATTTTTGTCTGTCTCGACGGTCCCTATGTATAAAGCGGCATGTCCAAAACCATGGTTTACAGAAGAGCGGATTAAAGGTGTAAATAAAGATTTGACCCAATTGCAGCAGCAGGCCTAGCACGACTTGCAATCTTGACAGATCTTGTGGAGTATGACGTTGTTTTCAACACAGAAACGTCAATTCTCAATACAAAAATGTGAAATACTACGTCATAGTGACGTCATACTCACACCTGTCTGTCAAGACTTGCACCTCGTGCTAAGCCTGCAGGACGCAATGGTGAAAGAAGGCTATACCTACCTACACAGTTCAGCACCGACTTAGCAATTACCATCCTGTGCAGAACCATGAATCATTATAGTGTGCTTTACGCTACCTTACCGATTGTATGGTACCTTTTGTCGTTAATAGGGATCATATATGCTATTCTCTAACGTAACCTACCGGCTGTGCTCGACGGCGAGCTCGACGTTGGGCCAGCCTTGAATACGACGTCGAGCTTAAGCTGTTAAAATCCATATTCACTTTGCGATTCCGGCTTAACGTCGAACTGGCTGTTAAAACTGTTCGATATTAATTAGTTCCACTGAGAACCGTAAATTCTCGTGGCGATAGTAAGGAATGTTAGTGAAACACAACTCGACGCTGCCCGCAGCGACGAACTCGAAGTTCTTATGCTTAGAGAATAGCAGGACATTTTAAACTAAATAGTAAGTATACTTAACATAATTTTAAGAGATGGGGCCTCACCTCTTAAAGGGGGCAGGGGCTAGGGTATACTTGCAAGTATCTTCACCTAAGAAAAGATAGAATCCAAATAAACTTCGAATGCCGTTGCGTTCCTAGAATGACTCTGATTCCTAGAGCTCTGTGAGTAGTGAGCCCTTATTATTTTCTCAGCGTTAGAGAAAATGATAAAGCGATACTTGTAGATAAGTTATTTTCCATGGGTTACTTGTATATGTAAACAACACGCATTCATTCCTCAACGCATCATCATTTAACATCACATAGGAGCGGGAACATACCACTCAAGAAATGAATTTAACATAATCACAAAGACATTTTAACATAATTTGGGACATATTAGGCCTGTTATATAAGGATATGCTAGGCCAATATACAAAGAGTGTAACGGAGCATAATCTCGCGACATGCGACCCCCGGTCCCGCCAGGCTTATGAGAAATTCTTTCTTTGACGGCGGACGCTTGCGCTACGCAAATTGATTTCGGGACGCGTGAAGTTTTCTGTATGGCCATGAAAACATCGTGAAGAGCGATTTAAATAAGAGCGAGTTAACGGACACGTCGATAAGCGATCAACCCTCTTTGACGTGTCCGTTAACTCGCGTGTCCGTCTAGTTACATTTGATAATTAGCATGATTAATAAAACCGAACTTCGAAAGAAGGAACGTTGGCAAGTTGCACAGTACAGTTGTCCCGAGCTATTGTAATATACGAAGCGTTATTTTAAGGCACACCAAGCTATTTAGTTTTCGGATTATGAAGTCTTTCATGTTAAAAAATATCTGTTAGTAAAATGGGTGCAACGGATAGTAGTGTTTTAAAATCCACGTAAGGTAACGAGATAATGACTCATTAACGGATTGTCAAGTACCTAATTACATTTAATAGGGATGGGGTTTAGAATTTAGAGGCAACTTCTACACGAAGCCCAATTTGAGTGTTGTGTTATTGAAATAAGTAAATGTTACAAAAAAAAATAATAAGCTAGGAAACTTTACCAACAGATTATAAAATATTAAAAAAACTTCAACGTCTATAAAGATAAAAAACTAAACGTACTTATTATTTAAATTGTACATAAGCCATAAGAAGAATATTCAGGTCATTTTACTATTTATTTACAGTACAATAATAATATGTTATAAACACATTATAATAAAACTTGTAAACATAGATTTTGTATTGAATGCTTGTCGGCAGTGTCACAGATTTATTGGAAATAAAAATCAGCACACCAAAGGACAGCCAGACTTAATATATAGGTACATTCTTAATAGTACATAAAAAAAGTGCTTTTATAAAAGGCTAAATCATTCGCCCTCTTCATATAGCTATCAGACACCGGTCTCGCCGGCGAGGCCGAAGGGTCGTACGTATGCGACCTCAACGACGTGCATCACCCCACTGAGTTTCTTGCCGGTTCTTCTCAGTGGGGGCGCGTTGTGAACCGGTGGTAAACTCAGCCCTCTCTTAAGCGACAGGCCAAGCCGAGGCCGTGCCTCCTTGAGGTGCCCTTGAGCTCGTCGCTACTTCTGCCGTAAAGGCTAGAGCGCTTCAAGCGCTCGCCTCCTATTGTCCGGTGAAGCTGTAATGGCCATCTGCGGCCAACAGCGTCTATCATTCCCAAATAAAAAAAAGCCCTCTTAATATTTGAGTTGCCTTGTGGCCCTACCGTTATCGACTTCAGATATTAGCTGCGAAACTTAACATGTGAGCTTCTGGAAAAATATTCGGCATTTAATTTGGAAGTTTCAGAGAAATTAGCAAGTTGGCCCGTTAGAGAGCTCGCTACACGTTGCCTTTGTTACACTACACTGGAGTTTAATAAAATTGCCTGTTAGTGTAATGTTAATAATTATGTTTCGTTTGGGTGGAAATTTCCAGATTTTGCTACGTATCCATTTTATTAGACCTTTGTCCTTTGACCTTGTTGATTGTAATCGTTTGTCGTTTTAAGAACTTCTCTCTGCTTCTTGGTATAAAGTTCCTTGTTAATAAATTTTAAACTTAGGTTTTATAAAAATCTGAGAACCTTATTATTATTTTACTAGCTGACCCACGCAGCTCCGTCCGCGCTATTTTTAAGTTAACTAAACTTTTAATAACATACATTCGCATCGAATACATAACCTGCTTTTTTATAGTTGGTTAAAAACTGGGACCCACTTTTTACTTGCTCTCCGAAGCACGGACCCGTTTAGTTCAAATAGCGTTAAACGGTCATCCATCTATTTAATGACCTTACCTAACGTTGCTTAACCTGATCGATTACAAAACATTGATAACAACTCTTTATGAGTGTTCCCTTACAAATATTTATTATAATTATAATGAAAAATTGTTAAAATCGGAGCAAGCGCATAACCCACACACACACACACGTACACATTTTGACTTTAGACCCTCTCCCAAGGAAACCGTGCCGAATGTTGGGATAAAAAGTATGCTATGTCCTACCTCGGAGTATTAACTCAAATCATGCCAAGTTTTGTTTCAATCCATCCAGTAGTTTCGGCGTGATGCTCAGCCGAGATACAGACAGACAGTCAGACAGACAGACAGACAGACAAAAATAAAAAAAAATACATTTTTGGATTTAGCATCGGTTATAGAATGCTCTCCAAACATAATTTTCAAAATATCTTCAATGTACAGAAATGGACCTGTTACAGTTTTATCATAAGTAAGATATAGATATAGATTTGTACTGCGGTCAAGACGATTTGCGATTTGGTATTACTTTAGGATGGTTCTCTTCTCCTTGGATGTCGTAATAGGCGACTAAGCGAGAACAGGAAGACGGGCAGCAGCGACTTTCTTTTGGATTTATCTTCCACCTATACCGCGACCCCCAAGCCGCCTGCCAAGCGTGGGGATTATTGCAACCCCTCCTTTCTAAGAGGGAGGCCTTAGTTCAGCAGTGGACGTCTATAGGCTACTCGTAATGATGATGATGATAATTACTTTAGGTGTCTTAATATCCAGAATTGTGCACATTTTGGGTTATTATTCTTTTGGTGTGAGGTCGATAAATAAGGTGTGATTCGAGAGATTTTTTAAGTGAACTATAAATTCTACACCATAAACTTTATAGTGTAGAATTTATAATATAAACTAAGTTACAAACATAGTCATTAATTTAATAAATCGTAAAAAATCTCAAGGTGGGCTAATTAACAATGAATTACCAACCAGGGAATTAAAATATTTGAGAATCACTGCACCGTACAAAACGCGCTTTAGGCAAATTAGAATTTTAATTGGTCTATTTTATACAAATGTTTATACATATTGATGAAACGTGGATGGTATTAATGCAAATGAACCAGCAGACTTCATAAACATTTTGTAAATTATATGGTGTGCAAGGTCCTGTCTTACTGCCGGCGAATGGCGATGAACTATAATATCACTCAGCAAACGAAACAAGTAATAAGTTTTAAAAACTAAAACCCGACTACGGATAAAATCGCAGTCTAATGATGTGATATAGCCTATATATCGATACCTCGGGGCTCAAAGGGCGTAACCACCATTTTGGCGAAAATGACCTTTTAATGCAGCCCTACTCAGTTTTTTCTGCTCTATCGATCTGTATATTTAAAATCTTCCAATTCGCCAAAAAATGGTGTTTACGACCCCATTTTTTGTAGAAAATAAAACGGATATTTTTATTTTTTGTGTCGTAACAGCAACCACTGTTAATGATCATAAACGCGATGGTAGTAAAGGCCACCGTAGGTTATACAAATACTTTTACGCCTAACAATATACATTGATATATTTTTAGTTTTGGGTCGTAAGAGTCACACCTCATCCAATCACCAATAAATGTGTGGGTAGTAAACGACATACCTAGTAACATTGTGGTGCTTACGCCCGAACATATCAGTTTTTAACCGACTTCAAAAAAGGAGGTTCTGTATTCGACGCGTATGTATGTAATATTAATAAAAATGCGTAATATTCATATATTTTAGTCTATGTGGGCTTCTAAACGAATTTACCAAATTTCACGAGTGTATGTATGTATGTATGTATGTATGTATGTATGTATGTATGTATGTATGTAGGTTTGTCCGCGGATTTCT
The DNA here is from genome assembly GCA_911728495.1 of Furcula furcula. Taxonomy (NCBI): domain Eukaryota; kingdom Metazoa; phylum Arthropoda; class Insecta; order Lepidoptera; family Notodontidae; genus Furcula; species Furcula furcula. The sequence continues at coordinate 21,046,172 of OU452252.1, forward strand.
CAGAAACTACAAGTCCGATTTCGAAAATTCTTTTTGCAATAGTTAGAGTATCTTTCAACTTAGGGTAGAGTACAAATTTCATCAAAATCGGTCCAGTAGTTTAAGAGATATAAACTTTTTATGTTTTCAGTAAGTTACTGTAATGTAGACGTTAGAGTTTCGTGATAGTGCTGATACCTATCTTGGTAAAATAAGTCACTAAAAAGTGTTAAATAAACTATTTTTAAAAAAATAAAAACCGACTTCAAAGTAAATTATCTAAAAAGCATAAAATAACGAAAATATTATTGAAGTTGGTGCAGAATATACACAGCAGGTACGCTAACACCAACTTCAATAATATTTTCGTTATTTTATGCTTTTTAGATAATTTACTTTGAAGTCGGTTTTTATTTTTTTAAAAATAGTTTTTAAAGAATCAACTTGCCCGATACGCCCTTAATAATTTCTGTTTGTCTAAAATAAAAGGACACATACACCCCAAAAATCAATGGATGTGTGATGAATGATGGTTGTAACCGTCATCTGGCCTACTAATTCTAACAGTTTGTAGACAGTTACTTTGCTTTCTTCAGTTGATTAAATATAAATTATAATTTTATAATATGTACTTTATTAACTTGGCATACCTATTTATCAACTCAGATAACAAAGTATACAAATAATTATTGATTTTAACTATTTCTAATCGCCTGTCTTACCTAAAAACTATTCAATAACTGATTTTATCTTTAAGAACTAATATAATAACGCTAGATGGAACAGCTAGTTAATTATAAAAGGAAAATGATAAATAAAGATCACTTTATATAAGAAAAATATTGTAATTAATCTATTTTTTAAAAAATTAAAATAAATCGCGATATAATCCGTAAAAATAGATTAATTACAATGTCTAGTATTCGCGTAAATAAAAGACAACATTAATAAAAATATTGTTATTAAACAATCTAGGTATCACCACAAAATGTAGCACTAATAACTAACCAACTTAAAAAAGTACTAGGTAAGAATCTTGAGATCAATTATTATCTTTTTTAAGTTTTCTGGTGACTGGTTTGTAGGTGGGTATTTTAAATCTTCATAGACCTATGAAGACCTAGGTATACCTATGTAGATTTAAGGCCTACCTAATAACCAGTCAACAAAAGAATTACAAATGATAATACTGGATCTCATTGATTTATTTATTTTTATTTACTTATCTATACTTTATGTACACACTACAAACAGTTTTAAAACACAAAAGAATATACAATATGTACAATGGTGTACTTAACCCAATATGAGTTCTAAGGAAAGAATAAACCAATGAAAAGGTAGAAGCAAGTATACAATTAATAAAAATGAAATATAATAATAACACAAACATATATTTATAATAAAATAAATAAAGTAATACTATAAAAAGAATACATATTAAATTAGATATAATAATATCTGGATGGTTAGGTTATTCGTGCTAAATGTGAAGATACCTAGATTATTTAATAATTAATATTTTTATTACCTACGTAATGTGATTTTTATTTATCATTTTCCTTTTAAAACAAAAACTAGCTGTTCCTTGTCATGTTCATCCATGAGAAACGTTTCTGCTTTACCCCCGAAGGTAGTAGCGCGATGTTAAATACCTTCCTCAAGAAGTGAACTATCAAATTCAAACACTTTTTTTTCAAATCCGACTTTTAGTTTCAGAGAGGCGCTAATCTCTGAAACTAACAGTCGGATTTGAAAACAAACAAATTGTTCAGCTTTATTATATTAGTTTATAAGTAAGACATGCAACTAGCTCTAGGTAAAATCAATAATAATTTGTTTAATTCGATATCAGAGTTGATAAATAGCAGTGGCGTGCATACACTTTTATGCCAGGGTAGGCAAAAAAGGAAATTTCTTTGAATAGTTATTAAATAATAGTCATTAAGAAGAGGGTAGGCAAAGTCTTTTTGCCTGTATGGAGTGCACGCCACTGATAAATAGGTATTCTAAGATAATAAAGTCCATATAACATTGCAATTTATATTTAATCAACTGTAGAAATCAAAGTAACTGTCTACAAACTGATAGAATTAGTAGGCAAATTGACGGTTACAACCATAACTCGTCACACATCCATTGATTTTTGGGGTGTAACCGCCTCAAACATGCAATTTTTCGGGGCGTATAGGAAAGCTAATTTTGTTACTTTTAAATTTACTCCAAATAAAATATTACTGTGTTCTGCATCAGAAAAAAATAAGACTTTTGGTGTTTAAATGGCTTATTTAGGTCAAAAACCAAAAAAGTTATGTCGAAAATGAAAATTATTTTTTTGTTTTTTGGCTCTCCTGTAAAATCGAGTTTTGGTGCTTACGCCCTTTGAGCCCCGAGGTATCGATATAGCATATATATAGCCTATAACCAGCGGACAATCAAGACGCTTCTAACGACACCCTACTTGTCAAATTATGTTAAGTAAATTAGAAAATATGCGGGAACAGATGAACATACATACATACATTTGTTAAAATCATAACCCTCCCTCCGTTCCGTATTCGGGTAAAAAGATGGAAAATGTGACTAATCCTACCACTAATTCCCAACACTGTGACATTTGTTAGACAGGATCTATAGTGGGCAGTGGTGAAGATACCGCGATTTGACCTTTGACAAGTCTTGGAACCTGCAACTTTAATTAGAAAAGTCCCTATAAAAAGTTTGATAATTATAGATTTCGCTTTCCTTCTTTGCAAAGTGGGAGACAAGTAAAAATCAGGTCGATATAACTTCAGAAGGTCATCTGAACAATCTGTAAAGCACCACAGAAGTTACTAGATTTAACGGGACCTACATTTATATTTAAAAGAGATGAAGTGAAAGACGAAAGATGCGACGGTAGCCTAGCTCCTAAGGGCCACACCACAAGATGCAGGTTCGAGTACCTGCTGAAATACTTCAGCAGGTAGGCAAAGAGGTATCCAATAAATATATAAGTATAGGTACCAATTGTTTAGTTAACATAGAACAGGCTCTGCCTAGTTTGGGATCACATGACCATACATGAATTGACCAAAAAAAAAACAAATTAATTAAAAAATAATATATAAGCTTATGGGCAGGCCACATCACTCGGAGAACTGATAACTGTTGGGGAAAAAAGGTTTTCAAGTGGCGACCACGAACCGGAAGACGCAGCGTAGGTAGGCCTCCCACTAGGTGCGCAGACAACATTGTGCGCGTCGCAGGTAACCGGTGGATGCAAATAACCAATTGTCGTTCATTATGGCGTTTAAATAAGGGGAAGGCCTATGGACAGCAGTGGACGTCTTCCGGCTGGTGATGATGATGATGATCTAAGCTTATGGGAGTAAAAGAGATGCAAACATATTTATTTAGTCTCGGATATTTACACCGCGGCCAGCGGTTACTCGCTACTCGCTTATCGCGGCTCGCACCTATTGTGATACCTTCCTTAATTATAATTTATTGATCAATATGTTTTCACTGTGGTAGCGATTTTTATTTTCAAATGATTTCTAGTATAATTTTGTAGTTATTTTGGAATTATAAGCCGGAAATATCAATGGGAGTAATATTTTTAATCTTTATTAGCCAATGCCTAATCGGAATCCCACATTAATTACTCGTTATTTATTACGTAAAAACCGATTTGGATAAATACACACAGTAGTCATAGTCATGGGGCTATAATTAATGTATGTATGGATTATTTATATAAGTACTTACTTCAAAAATAATTTTCATTCAGTCAGTAAGTTCCTAATTATTTTTTATATTCAATTCTTCAGTAAGCAAAACATAAAAATTCAAAAATATTTATTTCAAATACATAGGCTATAAGTTAGCACTTTTGAATGAGATTTTTTTAAACACTACCACCGGATCACAACGCGGCCTCAACTGAAAAGATCCGGCATGAAACTCAGTGGGCTTGTCATTTCTTCACTTTTTTTAAACAGGGTTTGTCTTGTTACAATTAGATCAACATGAGCGATAGTGTGTCCTGCCGTTTGATAGATAAAACAAGAGAGAGAAAAAAAAACAATAAGAAAGGTATAATACATATATACGTCCCTATCTCAGACGATGAGACACATAGCACGTACGCGCCCATGTGTGGTAAACGTGCCTTTAGTCTCGACCAAATGATTTTCTTCTTCATCTATCTATATCTAAATCTATACTTATAATAAAACTGTAACAGGTCCAATTCTGTACATTGAAGTTATTTTGAAAATTATGTTTGGAGGGAATTCTATAACCGATACTAAAGCCAAAAATGATTTTTTTTTTATTTTTGTCTGTCTGTCTGTATCTCGGCTGAGCATCACGCCGAAACTACTGGATGGATTGAAACGAAACTTGGCATGATTTGAGTTAATACTCCGGGATTAATACTCTAGGACATAGGATACTTTTTATCCCAACATTCGGCACGGTTCTTTGGGAGAGGAGACTAAAGTCAAAATGTGTACTTGGTTATACGCTTGCTCCGATTTTAACAATTTTTCATTATAATTATAATAAATATTTGTAAGGGAACCCTCATAGACAGTTGTTAACAATGTTTGGAAATCGATCAGGTTAAGCAACGTTAGGTAAGGTCATTAAATAGATGGGTGACCACTTAACGCCATTTGAACTAAACGTCTCCGTGCTTCGGAGGGCAAGTACAAAGTGGCTCCAAGTTTTTAACCCACTTTAAAAAAGGAGGTTTTGTATTCTATGCGAATGTATATTATCCCATGGAGGGCCGGCGTTTTTTAAGCGTTCTTTCTATAAATGAACGCGCTGCGTCAGCGCAGCGCGTTTATCATGTTTCAAACCACTTACGAACGTTATGTAATCTGAACCACTTATCCGAATCGCATTCTGTAAACTGAGTTCTAATGAGGAAATTATTAGTTATGTAGTTTATCCTTTTTTTGAGTTATAAATATTGATTTTTTAAAGAAAAAGTCCGAAGTAGACGGATTTTCGGCAAAGTTGATTTTACCTATTTTTGATCTCGATTTTGAGGGTAGAATTGACCCAGGCACTAAGAAAGATCCATTCTTTGCATCCAAACACCTTTTCATACAGGTTTTAAACAAAACACTACCAAAAAAAAAAAATATCTCAAAAATTTTTTCAACTGTCGTCATCGCGCGTCATGACGTCATATTATGAAAAAAAAATTCTATTGTTAGATTGGATTTTATGATTTTAACTTCGAGTTATTATCATTATGATGTAATTACGATGTATTTACAACAGTTACATTACAAATAATATCGAAAATAAACCAAAAGTAAACAAACAAACAAATAATGACCCGGGTCAGATTTCATTTCGAAAATATCCAATATTTTGATAAAATACGAACTAACTAACGTCTACACTGCTTTATTATGATGTTATAACACTAAACACAACTAAATAATATCACTTCACCTGAAAATAATACAATATTAACAAATAAACATATAAAAAATAAACATTCCGTGACCGCCAAAATAAACATTCAGTGACAGCTACCGCCCACTTTTGCTAACTGAAGTTGTCAATGAAAAAGTCAAAACGGCAACTGAATGACGATTTTAATAAAGAGCATATACACTATAGAAACCATAAAGCATATGGGTTCCCATACAAAAAATAAAAATTTACCACAAAAAACACGGTATGTATCGGGGCCTACCCTCATGGTGCAATATGCACCAACGGCCCCCGAGGGAGGCGCGTTTTTTCGTTTATTATGGTGCATATTGCACCAACGGCGAAAGTTTAGTTAACGTAAACACAGCGCGGGCGGAGCTGCGTGGGTCAGCTAGTTTATAATAAGGTAGTTACTATTCCAGTCCTTAGCTAGACTTAGCTGATATATGGGGACTTTCTGTACAAGTAATAGCATCAATAATTGAAGTAATTGCCCCTCAATTAGCAGTGATATTTAATAGCTGTGTTATGAGTGGAGAGTTTCCTGACCTTATGAAGCACAGCAAAATTGTACCTATATTTAAGTCTGGCAGTACCGCTGAGCCTACGAATTTCAGGCCTATTTCGGTGTTGCCAGCCTTAAGTAAAATTTATGAAAAACTTATATTAAATCAAATATTAGATCATTTTAATAAAAACAATTTTATTCATGATAAACAGTTCGGCTTTAGAAAAAATCGATCAACTACTGACGCGGGAGTCGAATTATTAAAATATATTTACCAGGCTTGGGAGGAATCACATGATCCTCTTGGTGTATTCTGTGATTTATCCAAAGCTTTTGATTGCGTAGATCACGACACGATGGTCAGGAAATTACGCCACTATGGTTTGAGGAACAGAGCTTTAGACCTTCTGACTTCATATTTGAATAATAGAATTCAGAAGGTTGATATAAATGGTAAGAGATCCCCAGGATCTGTGGTTTCCTTAGGCGTCCCTCAAGGTTCAATATTAGGCCCATTTCTGTTTTTAATATACATTAATGATTTACCCTACTTCGTGGGGGATAAACTTAATGTTGTATTGTTCGCGGATGATACCTCTCTTTTATTTAAAGTTAAGCGTAAACTCCATGATTATGACGAAGTGAACAACGTCCTCTCTAAAGTCGTCCACTGGTTCAATATTAACAATTTAAAACTGAATGAGAGCAAAACTAAGTGTATAAAATTTGTAACACCTAATGTAAGACCGGTGGCTACCAATGTGGAAATTAATGGAGCATCGTTGGACCTTGAGGTTTCGACTGTGTTTCTTGGTATAACAATAGACGCTAAGCTACAATGGGGCCCACAAATTGAGAAACTGTCAGGTAGACTAAGTTCCGCGGCTTATGCAGTGAAAAAAATTAGACGCTTAACTGATGTTGAAACCGCTAGAATTGTCTATTTCAGCTATTTCCACAGTATTATGTCTTATGGTATATTACTGTGGGGATCTTCTGCAGAACTTAATGCCATTTTTATTCTGCAGAAAAGAGCTGTGAGAGCCATTTATAATCTGGCTCCTACCGATTCACTTAGAGAAAAATTCAAAGAAATAGATATTCTAACGGTTGTTTCACAATTCATATTTGAAAATTTAGTTTATGTTCAGAAAAATATTGGATCTTTTAAAAAATATAGTGATATTCATGGTGTTAATACCCGGAACAAACACGATCTTGTTTTGCATTCCACGCGTCTCCACAGAACAGGCAAATCTTTTATGGGTCAAAGTATACGCTTCTATAACAAACTGCCACAGGATATCCGAGATCTTCCACTGAATAAATTTAAACCTTTGATAAAAAGCCGATTGTCGAAAAAGGCTTATTATAAAATCTCGGATTACCTAGAGGATAAAGCTGCGTGGGCTTGAACTGCCTGACTCATGCAAGCTTTGAATTTTAAGGCTTACAATTTGTAACACCATATAAAGTGTTGGATAACTGATGGCTGCTGCACTAGTCAATTAATTGATGACATCAATAATATGTTAAAGTGCTTTGTGTCTTGCCTGACGAGGCACTGCTTAACAGCAGAAGTTAAATGTTAGACGTGTGCCACTGTGATATTAGATTGGTCATGCTCGCCATCGAAAGGTCTTTGCTTGTGGCGGCTTCGTGTGGCGGGTCACCCCCTTCCCTCCAATATGGTTGAGGGGAGTGATGGCTGCTGCTCGAGTCAACTCGTGCGCGGGTGCTGCTTGGGGGGACTGGTCCGACTACTATCCCTTTGGCTTTTTAGTTTGTTGTACCTACTTTCGTCGTATTTTATTATTTTTTTTCCCTGTATTATTTGATCTTTTGAACGGCAAGACACACTGTCGCTCTGATCTAACTGTAACATGACGCACTGTTTAAAAAAAAAAAGTGATAAAATGACAAGCCCGCTGAGTTTCTTGCCGGATCTTCTCAGTTGAGGCCGCGTTGTGATCCGGTGGTAGCTTTTAAAAAAAAAAAAAATACATGACCTTTCAAAAGTGCTAGCGTTAAGCCTATTTGAAATAAACTATTTTTGACTTTGACTTTGACTGGAATAGTTTCCCTGCGTCGGTTATCCGGCTCGATTACAATGTGGATGTCTTCAAGAATGTGTTACACCATCCTCGACTGCGTCGCCGCTTTTCATCAGGTGGGACTACAGTCCAGCACTAGCTTAGGTATATTAAATTAAAAAAAAACTTCATGTTTAATCAAATTTAATAATTTAATATCTTGGGACAATCCACACACGGTCATCCGATCCCAAACTAGGCAGAGCCTGTACTATGGAAACCAGACATCTGATACTAATACTTATATACATTTTTTTTGTAAATACATACTTATATAGATAAACAACACCCAGACACTTGGCGGGAATCGAACCCACGACCCATCGGTTAGCAGGCAGGGTGTCTGACCACTAGACCAACGGGCCCGTCAAATTATTACCTAATTAATTTATTTTCGTACTCTGAGTGCGTAGATGTTGCTAAAAAGTAGGATTTGATCCCGCTACCAATTTGAATCTTAAACTTTACACACTGCGTCGCGGAGGATTTCAACGCCAATATATGAAGAGTATATGTGATTAAGGCCCGAATGTCATTATTTGTCTTCAAAAGACAAATTTATTCTCGAAGCATACATTTGCATGGAAAATATTGAATTTGTGATGGAACCGCATGATAGAGAGATAAGTGGTCTATCAAATTTACAGTATCACTTAACATTATACTTGAGCTGATTTGAGTAACCACAATGGTGAAGCGGGGAGTCAATCCATGTATAAACCAGAGGTCTTGGGTTCGTATCTTGCGGGGAGTAACAACTTTGTGTATCTGGTTACTGGTTAGGCAAAAACGATCACCTGGTTGTCTAAAGAGTAGTGGCAGATATTCAGCTGCAACAGTGTGCAGATATTGCTGTTTTCCGGTGTGAAGGGCACTGTTTCCGGTGAAATTAATTGCCAACAAAGGCCCTTAGAACGCCACAGTGAACGACATCTAGCCACTTGAACACGACTCTCCCGATGTCGTCGGTCCACCTAATGGGAGGGCTGCCTACGCTGCGTCTTCCGGTTCGTGGTCGCCACTTGAGATCCTTTCTTCCCATCGGTTATCTGTTCGTCGAGCGATGCAATACCGGGCTCAAAAGCTGACATAATAACTAATGTCTTGAGTAAGAAGCGGCTATACGGGGTGTAAGGGACATCGTACCGAAAACCGATACCAGGGATCCAGTACAAGATTCTGAACATTCTAGTGTTGAAATTTTTCATCGGCTTTTTCAAAAATTTCCAAAATAAAAAGTAATGCGGCTTTTTTAATAAAATTAGGATAACATCAATAGTGATATAACACTATTGATGTTATCCTAATTTTAAAAAGCCGATGAAAAATTTCAACACTAGTATGTTCAGAATCTTGTACTGGATCCCTGGTATACGTTTTCGGTACGATGTCCCTTACACCCCGTATAGCCGTAATCGAGCGGCATCTTTCTATTGGATTACCTACCATCAACACTGCGATCCCCAAGACGCTGGGCAAACCTGGGGATTATGACCCCCCCCCCTCCTCCAAAGAGGAAACGTCTTTAGGTTGATGATGATGACGATGTTGAATATACCCCATGTCCGCCTTTAAGGTACGAGTATTTATGTTACGCCGAATTATTCCAATCCGGTACAGCCCACGCAAATACTATGTACCACAAAGAGAGCCAGAGCAAACAACTAGTACTATCCATGAGTCATGTGGATTCTCATTAGCGTACCACTGGAGCCGCCATTGAGTCCGTATTAGACATTATAATTTGCGTTGGCTGTCTGTTTGCGTAGAGAACACTGCGGAAATTTAAGGTGACATGTACGGATAGCAGGAAAATATAATAGATGATAAATTTTCCAAGTTTGTGTGTCGTGTTATTGGATTTGATCAAGTTGCCGTTAGGCCTCTGACATTTTTTTTAGTGTTCTCGCGTAGGAAACCTTCATAAGTCCCCGGGACCCCGTGGGGGGGTCAAACAGTGTTTGTAGGATTCTTGCCCACTAAAACCCCCTTGACTGTCGCATCGGCACATTAGAGGAGGAACTGGGCTCTCCGGTGGAACCTGCATCAAGTACCCTTCCAAGCCCTGCCTTTGAGCCCAACGTTGGGTCCTTAGGAGTCGCTGGACGTTCGGGGTGTGGGCCCTAGAACGTCCATTCAGTACGCCTACGATTCCGAGGAGAACGGTGGTAGGGTTCCCTGGGGCTACAATTAAATACGCCCTCTGGTGACGGGCTCAAAGACAATGCACTGAGGGGCTAACTAACGTCTCAGGTGACAATTGACACTTCAGCGGCCAATGAACATATTGGCAGGCGAGGCGAACGATCTGCATGCCTCTAAAAAAAAGGAAATAATTTCAAGACATATTCATTTCTGCTGACGCTACCTCTAAGCGTCCAACTTCACCAGTGAGTGTATTGACCGTGCTCACAATACGTGTATTTGCATTCTGCTCGCTACCGCATTCCGCTGCCGAACAAATATTGTAAGTAGGCTTTGCCTTTCATCACACACCCGCCTTTTTTGCTGTCCATACACGCACTATTGACGAGTGGATCAACGGGATCAACGAATTTGATCAGCGTATTATGGCCTTTTGATACACCACGGAAAAAATATTTTAGACCGTATTGCAATATCTTTAGCATTCTTATTCGATCGTCGTTAGAAGGCATGTGCATGCTGCGGCATACCAATGCATCCCCTGGCAGAAAACAACTAAATATGAGATGTAATGATTTTGTAAAAAAGTTTATTTTTGTCTGTTTAAAATTAAGAGGTCTTCTCAGGGACCAGCGATCGGCTGTTGGTCAATGTCGAAGAAACAATATCTTTATGTGTCAAAAGGATGGTTTTAACGATCATTATTTTGAACCGTCACCAATCTGATCACTACTTAGGCAAGAGAAGATTAGGCAAGAAAAAACTTAATGGGCTTAACTTTTTTAAGTTGGTTAATATTTCTCCATATCTCAGCCACACAATTAGAATTCTTCATTAAATTATTTTACAAGAACCAAAGGAAATACCATACATAAATCATTATGAAGATCGTACATTATGCAAGGGACAATGAGATGGCTTATGAGACTTAACGTATTGTGTGATGAGCAGTAGTACAATGCACATGTCTATAGGCAAACGTGTAGCTGACTATCAGGTGACCTTCTTGCTTCGGCTGTTTTAAATTAAATTCCTATATAAAAAAAAGTTCTTTTATTAAACAAAATTGACAATTCGATATAATGTTAACGATAGAATGAGTTTAAAATTACCAAGGGATCCCAAACTAGGCAAAGCCTGTATCTTGGGTTACCAATGTGCAATTTGTCATATGTTGAATAAAAAGCTGTTTTAAATTCCTATATAAAAAGTTATTTTATTAAACAGAATTAACAATACGGTATAATATAATCGATAGAATGAGTTTAAAATTACCAAGGGATCCCAAACTAGGCAAAGCCAGTATCTTGGGTTACCAATGTGCAATTTGTCGTATGTTCAATAAAAGGCTGTTTTAAATTAAATTCCTATATAAAAAACAGTTCTTTTATTAAACAGAATTAACAATTCGATATAATGAAAACGATAGAATGAGTTTAAAATTACCAAGGGATCCCAAACTAGCAAAGCCTGTATCTTGGCATACCAATTTGCAATTAAAGTTCAAATTTTAAACATAATGAGAGATGGCCTTGTAATTGTGGAAAGGTGGAAAGTGGGTGTAGTAATACCTACTTACACTCACTTAGAGGCACATCCGTGCCTCTAAGTGAGTGTATTATGGTGTGGTTTGAGTGCATGTGTATGATGTGTGTGAGAGTGGGGAATCGTATATATCTATATAACGTGAGTGTTTCAATCAATCAAAATCAATCAAAAATCTTTATTTTGAAATAGGCTTAACGCTAGCACTTTTGAATGGTAATTTTTTTAAAAGCTACCACCGGATCACAACGCGGCCTCAACTGAGAAGATCCGGCAAGAAACTCAGCGGGCTTGTCATTTCATCATTTTTTTTTAAGGATTGTTTTATTACAATTGAATCGACATTAGCGATAGTGTGTCCTGCCGTTCGAAACATAAAGCAAGGGAGAAAAGAAGAAAACAATAAATTATGACAAAAATTACAACAAACTAAAGGCCAAAGGGATAGTAGTCGGACCAGTACCCAGTCTAGTTTGTACTATGCGAATATACAGGTTTCTATACGTTAACTAATTATCCTACTTAGCGGATCATCCCTTCCCCTCATGGTTCGCGATTTAGGTAAGTAGGTACAAGTCATTACTTTATTTACATATTGACAAAAACAATAACAAAACAATCATAATTCATTACAATTACAAAATCGTGAAAATCAGATTTTATCCAGGCCTGTTAATTACGCAACAAACCTGACGCGCCAATCGATTCGCCCCGACCTACCCCAAAATCGATACCCCAAAAATCTAATTACCGGCAGGCGTAAATTCGGAACGACGCCCTATTGATTATAACCGACCTTGGTGAAAAAAATTAAGTCAAAGACTGACCCAATTTGGGCGAGCCTCCCCTCGTTCATTGCCAAGTTTACATCGAAGAAACCAAACGGCCATTAAGTGGAGTAAAACCGGCGTCACTTAGTTGAGAAAAAGCTCTTTAATGAGTTGGAGGAAGCTGGGGTGTTTAAACATTGTTGGAGGAATTAAGCATCTTGATACTTACGAGATTATAAATTTGAATTTCTGTACCTATTCGAATTTCTTCATCATTAGATTATCAAAATGACGATCTTTGACAAATGGGCATCTATTGATTCAGTCCTGTATTGGATGTCTTCGATATCACCACTTTAGACATAAATGCGAAAGATTTTGTTGATTTACCAAGCCCTGCCCATACCTGATTATTGCTTCATCCCTGTCAGCTATTATTACCGTTACTTAGAAATAGGATATTCCATCATCATTATCAGCCTACATTAGTCGACTGCTGGACATAGGCCTCCCCCAAGACACGCCATTGAGCCCGGTCTTCGGCTCTCCTCATCCAGTCACTGCCAACTGCTTTGCGTATATCGTCACTCCACCTGGTCACAGGGCGTCCTACGCCACGTTTTGCAGTTCGTGGTCTCCACTTCAGAATCAGTCTTCCCCAACTATCATCGATTCTGCGGCAAATATGACGAGCCCACTGCCACTTCAGCTTGCTAATCCGTTGAGCTATATCGGTAACTTTTATTCTCTGGCGAATTATTTCGTTTCTAATTCGATCCTTCAGAGAAACGCCAAGCATTGCTCTCTCCATAGCTCGCTGAGCGACCTTAAATTGGTGGACTAGTCGTACCGTAAGAGACCACGACTCAGCACTGTACGTCATTACGGGTACACACTGATTAAAGACTTTTGTCTTCAGACATTGCGGTATCGGTGATGAGGAGACCAGGTGAAGGTTTCCGAATGCTGCCCAAGAAATAGGATATTACGCCAGTCACCACAAAACCGCACTATTATTCGTAGGTACTAAATTACAATTACAGAAGAATGGAGGGAATAAGTTGGACAGAAAGGAAGACGAATGAGGAAGTTTTAGAACTGGTCAATGAAGAAAGAGAAATTTTAAGATCTATTGAGAATAGGAGAGGAAAGATGATTGGCCACTTGGTATGACACGACACCTGCTTTAAAACGATAGTGGAAGGTAAAATAGAAGGGAAAAGGGGAAGAGGAAGACCCAGACGAAGTTTTATGAAGCAAGTAGCAGAAAAAGTGGGTGGAATGTCGTAACAGGAGGTCAAAATGAAAACATATAATAGATCAGATTGGAAATTTCTTCACCGACAAGAGCCCAGCTCTTAAGTTGGAGAGAGACTAAATTACAAAACTTTGACCTATAGGGTCAAAGTTTTGTAATTTAGTACCTTACCTAACATTATAACACATGCGGGGAGGTTCTAGTTATAAGAGATGAAAATGATCTTTTAAATGTTTCCGATGCATTAATCAGAATTTCAAACTTTGTGATAAAAGCACACAAAATATGGAGAAATTGTAATTAAATATGCTACTAGCTCTGCAAGTGGCATTGTTAGGTAACCTATAAAATATTCAACGATTCGACTTTCGTTTGAATTCAAAATAGGAATTTGTAATTTATAACGTTCCAACATTGCGCGGTCGCGGTATAATTAATAAAAAAGAATTAAAAAGGTTGGTATCAACGGTCGCGTGCCCCGGAGGCCAACGTCCTTTAGACAAGATCGCCCCTTCTGACTCTGTCCCGTTCCAATTAACAGTATAATCCATCATTTCTTCTCTTTCCCTCACTGCGGATCTTAATATCGCGTTACTTAATATCCCAGTGGGGCATCTTTCAAATATAATTCCGAAATATTGTTCAGGAAATTCGTGAATTTTTCGGGAAGACAAAAAATGGAAAATCCGCTCGGAGCTGACAGCAATCGATAGCAACTCGCTCTACTAAATACGTAATATATTTTGTAAATGTCTGAATTTCATTTATTTTGATATACGACAAACGGGTATCCGATATCGGAGCTGCGAGTTAGCAATAAAAGTAAAGCATGTCGAAAAATATCGTTAAGTAGCACACGCCCGCCCCTTAATATCTTCCACGCGGGCGCACCCGGCGCCTCGTATCGGAGAATTTTCATCTGAATATTTTCCTTTCCCATTGTCGTTATCTGAAAAATATGTTTTTCGTACGGCAGCGGGCGTCCCGCACCCCGCTGTCCTCCAAACCAACAAAGTTCTAAAACGTCTTATGATCCACGAACAGAAGATTCCAATTTCAAATCTGTATACTATGATACAAAATTAGTTTTTCTTTCCCAAATAAAAATGTCACGTTGCTTTCAGGAGTAAAAGAAAAATACGTGTCGCATCCCCGTCTGAATCTAATCCTTTCCCGAAGGTGTTAGAGTGTTTATTTGTTTGTCGTGAGCGCGGACGGGGGGCAGGCGGCGTGGAAACCGGAAAGAGGGGGTGGAGGGGCAAATGGATGGAAGAGAAGCAAGGCAAATAACTTCGCCCTTCTGTACACATGTATAGGGTGGCGTGGAGGGCGCACAAAAATGCTCACAGCGCCGTTCCCAAGTTTAACAATGAAACGTTGAGTATTTTTGTCATTTGTCGTCATAAAATGTCTCGTCTGAAGAAAAATTTCGCGTTGAAATGTTTTCGCTGGCTCGAGTCGAGAGATGTGCCCGCGTTACTGCATATGAAAATATTAATAACGCCGGAATGCTTTAGGAGCGAAGATGTAAGCACTCTGCTTAGTTTCCCACGCGTGTTGTAATTAACTGAAATAAATTAACGTTACCATGGCTTGGGAACTATGATTCGTTGCTACTGAACCGTTGAACCGTTGAAATTAAGTAAAGAAATGTATCGTTTATGTTAAAGGCCCTGAATACTTCAAAACTTGGGTGGTATATCTACATGCGGTTTTTTCTTTCTAGTCTACCCTGTGGGATTTGGACCTCGGCATCTCTCGGGCGACGTTAAATTATCTTGGGACACTCATCGAAATCAATCAGAGAACTAAACAGGAAAGGTAGAAAAGATGTTTTCCATCTCCCCTTATCTGCAAAACGGGAGACTACTTTCTATGTTTATTAGGAGTGGAAATCGTCTGTCACTGTACCTAAAACATTATGGTGTAATTCATAGTAGTATTTCGATTGCCCAGCCTTATTAAAATGAATGCCAATATGTAAAAAAATCAACCCATTTTCTAAAACAAAGCCAAGCAGCAATGTGTCAAAATTGCTGTGTTCCGGGCACGAGTAGCTGGTGAAATTACCGGACAGAAGAGACTTACTCGTAATATCTAACGACTTTGGTCGGCAACCCGCTGGCGATATTTCTGGTTTTACTAGCGTCTTTATGCTGCGGTGACGGCTTACCATCACGCGGGCCGCATATTTGTTTGCTACCTTGGTGGTATAAAATACAATTTCGAATTAGAGATCAGATCCAGCGGCAACATCTTTCTTATCTAATTAGAAATTGTTTCCTTTAAAATTTAATTAAAAACGTGATTATTAAAGTTTGCAATCGTTACCTATATGCAATCATTGTACCGTTTACCCTTCCTCATCCAAACACTATATGTTATTTATTCAGTTACCTGGACCGTAATTTTTTATGACTTAATGTTGAAATCAAACTACTTTTACGGATTTTATCGTGGTTTATTTTTTGATTTTACTATCCCGACGTTTCGAATGCTTTGCAGCACCCATGGTCACGGGAGGACTGAGATATTGAACGTCCTTATGCCACAATTATGCCGGTGTACCCTCAGGTCTTCTTAGTTATTATTGTTGGTCCGATCTACGCAGTAAGAGCTTACAGTATCTTGAGGCCGTGCATTGTTTTGATTGATATTGGATTTAATTATATTTATCACAGGATCCTAAGCCGATAGTAACACCCAACCATCTTCTCTACTGAAATTAGGATGTAAATACTGTAAGCTCTTACTGCGTAGATCGGACCAACAATAATAACTAAGAAGACCTGAGGGTACACCGGCATAATTGCATAATTGTGACATAAGGACGTTCAACATCTCAGTCCTCCCGTGACCATGGGTGCTGCAAAGCATTCGAAACGTCGGGATAGTAAAATCAAAAAATAAACCACGATAAAATCCGTAAAAGTAGTTTGATTTCAATGTGTAATATTCGCGTAAGTAAAAGACTTAATGTTACCAAAAATCGATTCAATTCTGCCCAACCCGGTAAAATATAGTATTGTGTCACCCATTGTTGGCCTATTGGGAGTGCTATTATTAGAGTCATTAAGCACTTACGACTTTGTTCGCATGCTGCAGAGTAATTTGTTGACAGACCCACCGCACTAATCAATTGTACATAAAATGTTTGCATCGCCTGGTTTATAGTGGTTATCAGCAGGTCCCAAATTGGGCGAAAAGGAAGTGCGTACTTAACGATAATAGAAGTTTTATTTCCGGAAACAAAATGTTATTATAAGTATTAGTAGCTTTAATATATGTGTGAGGCACTTTTATAATTTGGAGAGTTAGCTAAATAGCTTTTTATATTCTAAATTATGTCTGTTAATGAATTCTAAAGAAAACATTATCACGCATTTAAATAAGTAAAGTAATAAAAAAATCGTAAATATGTGTTATCAGAACCAGAATATTTATAAATGTAAATGGTTGCTATGATAACAGTACTTTTGGTGATAGATAAGCAAAGACTGGGAATTTCTTTTGAAACTTCAATAATCGTTATACAAAATCATTCCATTAGTTTGCTACTTTTCCTCAGAATGCTCACAAGAATGTTTATGTTCGCTTCGAAATATTTAAAATTACGTATAAAAAATTATTAATAGTAAAAATAGTATTATTACTGCGTTAACTTAAAAATTAAATCCTTGCTTAATATCCCCGTAATTCCTTTGTGGTCTCAGAAATACTTCGCCAAGTCGAAAATCAAAGCATCGAAATAGCGAAAGTTGGGTGCCCTTTGAGCTGAGCCGTTATTATTTTCTTGAGAACCTCTTTTATGTAAAAGAACGCTTCAGATGGAGGGTGGTAAAGGGAAAAATATGACGTCGAGTGTGTGCTCTCCCTTTCTTCTTCAGAGGGCTAGAGAGGGAGGGGGCGCGTTTTCGAGTGCCTTTCGTTACGAGAGTCCCCATAGAGGTACGTACTCGTTACGTCATGGCCTCGGGCTTCGTGTGGGAGGCATTTTGACAAGTATTTTATGAAAAATGTAACTCCTCTGTTACAATGGTCGGAGGTTTTCGAGCCACGATGCTTGTCAGCTCTAATGAGATGAAAGCTACCGGTTCGGTTCCAAGAAACACAGAAAATAGGGCGGTGCGCACGGCCGTAAATAACTTTTAGTGATTTTAAATATTTATTGCTACGTTTATTTATGATTAGCCAACGGTTTATGGGATTAAGTATTCTCTATGTTGTAAAACAGCCGGTTTTTCGGAATCAGAGAGCTCGCACTGCTTATATTACGGTACATTTATATTTCATTGACGCCAGTGTAAAATATAGACTTGTCATGTTTTGCAAGACAACCATTTTATTGGTCCATTTAATATGGAAAGCCCCTTACTTGTATGATTTACAAACTTATAGGTAACGCCAATGATATTATAAGTAGAAAGAGGTAGGTAGATTAAATAATAAAATAAATAAATAAATATCTTGGGACAATCCACACACGGTCATCCGATCCCAAACCAGGCAGAGCCTGTACTATGGAAACCAGACAACTGATACTAATACTTATATACATATTTTTTTGTAAATAAATACTTAAATAGATAAATAACACCCAGACACTTGGTGGGAATCGAACCCACGACCCATCGGTCAGCAGCCAGGGTATCTAACCACTAGACCAACGGATCCGTCAAATTAAAGTCAAGATTAAAGGCGATCTGACTGTGACAGAAAAAGGTGAGCTATTAAGACAACTTGAATCAGTAGCACACCACCCACGGAAGCCTTGACAGTGTCACTTCGTTTGAATTTTACTGAATAATCGCATCAAAACAATCGAAAATACTATTATGTAAATTATACAAATACACAAACAAATTTTCTATAAATCAATACATCACATTTCATTCGTTAGTACTTATAAATTAATTATGTGCCACTTTTAATCATCGATTGCTTATTAGGTAACGTATCTATTCGTCTATTACGTATATTAACATTGGGTAACACAATTTTCAGTATGAGATAATCGTTACTCGATTAAAAGTAATCAACACTCAATCGCTTACCTATACTTGCTTTGTCGATGTTATTCTATATGGAACCCAACGTTAAATACGATTGCAAGAACTGGATAAATGATCATTAACTCTGACGTTTATAAGTGCGGCTTTAAGTGCTCGTAGTGATTATGAGTACAGGACATAATGGTAATTAACTCTGATTGACGTTTCTGAATGCAGCTGTAAGTTAAGTGGTTTAAAAATAAAGTACATTTAAACTGGTACCATTAGCTGGTAATTAGATATATGTCTCAAGGATATAATTATATAGAAGAGGATATAATATCCTAGTACCTACTTAAGTAAAAGCAAAGAATCTGTTTGACGTATGGAAGCAATAACAGCAATAATAAACTCCGGAAGGACGAATATTTTCCTCCATGGATTAGCTCAGTGTGGATAAGTAGTATTATAAATTTTCGGTAATTTTTTAAAAATATTTTTGTAACCACTTGGTGACAAGACAAGGTTAGAGTCATTTGCCTGCGGGAAACGCTCACAGCTACACTACAGAACGGGATATTATTTATTCAGTTTCCTCAACTTGGTGATATCATTTGCTTCAATGAACACACCGAAAAATCTCTATGGTTACAGATTGCTGTTTGGCATCAGAATCTGACATGTCGGTGGTGCCCACTACCCATTTGAAATTATTTTTACTCACTACGTCATTCGAAAGTGGTGTTAGTTGCTTCTGTAATCTGCGGATACGTTTCTAGTTGAGCTGTTAACAGACTGATTTCTGTTATAACCTAATTAATTAATCCTACATCCCTTAAACTAAATTTATTAGGTACAGGTATCAGTAGAAACTTAATTGATTTTTGTACTAATAATAATAATATAATAATACCAGCCCTTGTTTATGTCCCACTGCTGGGCACGGGCCTCCCTTCATGTTGAAGGCCATAGTCCACCACGCTGGCTAAGTGCGGGTTGGCGGACTTCACACGTCTTTCGAAAGCTAGTTAGGCTTTCTCAGACATGCAGGTTTCATCACGATGTTTTCCTTCACCGAAAGCTAGTAACAATCGCACAAAGACGATTCGCACATGATTAATTAAATAAATCAGAGGTGCGAGCCGGGGTTCGAACTTGCACCTTGTTTCCAGGGCAAGCGTTCGCCCACTGAGCTGTTACAGCAGTATTTTTGTACTATTGGGTTTTATATTAGTAATAAGTGGTATGATTTGTTTGTCTCCCAAATATAATAAAATATAATAAATCTTTGAAGAAGAAGAACCAAGTCACTCGCCTAGCGTGAGGATTATGGCAATCCCTCCCTTCTCAGGGGGAGGCATTTGTTCAGTAGTGGACGTTTTTCGTCTGCTAATGATAGTGATGTAGTCTGAAAAATCGATTTATGAGTAGCTGATCAAATTACCGGGCTCCAGACACTTAACTAATGTCTCAGGTGCCGACAATAATGATGATGTTAGCTACAAATCTTAAACCACCGTTAACTTATAATGTTAGTTTTGAAATTAATTACAAGAGAGTAGAGGAATAACTAACAAATTATTTAATTTTACCTCAAAAAAATCAACAAAGAAAGTGCCGCATAATAATATGCTATTCTTAGTGAATTCTTATCCACAATTTATATAATCTAAGACTTTGCTCTCAGAATATTACTCGCGCGTCTCCCTCATTACAAGTCAAATCATTATGGAGTGAAATCGTATGGAATCGCAATGGAGGGATTGTTCACTAAACTACTGTATCCGACCTTAACACCAAGCACTACGGTTTAAGTTAGAACAGTTGTGATACTAAATGATTTGCTGCGATATATCATCTGCGGAGTATGAAAAATATGAGATATACTTATTGAAAATGAAATCACTTCGATATTCGCTAAGAGGTTTTTAATATAGACGTGGATTTTATTTTTGATAGATGAAGATTTGGATATGCTTTCTTACAAAACAGCCTTGTTCTTCGAAATGGTAAGTTATGTAGGGTTGTGTATCTGTATATACGTTTAAAAACATCTTATAAAATGCACTATAACTTGATATTATTTTATGCAAGTCGTGATTATTATTGTAATAAAATTTTGAAAATAGTGAATGACGTCACCTCAGAAGTGCTGGTCAGCGTGCTGGATCTCAAAAGCTAACATCACACCTTATAAAAATTATAAGATATAAAATCTTAGTTTTCAATCCATCATTTACAAAGACGCATTGCTGTGTTCTGGCGGCGTGAAGGGTAAGGGTAGCTGGTAAAATTACAGGTCACAAAGACTATCTAATGTCTTAAGGGTCGGCAACGCGCTAGTGATTGTTCTGGTATTGCTAGCGTCTATAGTCTGCGATAACTACACACATCAAAAGTGTCTAGGGATCAACATATATTTTTGCAATAACTTTTCTCCTGATTGATATTAATTAAAATTTTCTTTAAGGATTCATCAAATAAAGTGTTTTCGTTTGTCACAGTAACGATAAACCAAGTCACCTTTGCATTAATAAAGAAATTTGCCATTTTCCTAATAAAGGGATTTTTGACATTTGAACCACTAACACAAAAGTTCGAAAAAAAGACTGAAATAACAGTTTTCTTTAAAATTTTATTGGGTAACTTAAACAATTAATAATCCGTGTTTCTACCGCGAACACTAACAACACAAGAACATCGGTTTGGCATACTCAAAATGAGTTCATCCAAATCACGCTGTGGAATGGCCGCCCATGTTCGTTGCAACAACAAAAAAAGGTCTTCTTGCGACTGGATACCCTCCATATTCGGCAGAGCTCTTCTCTGTAGCATATCCCATGCATGCTCAATCGGGTTCAAGTCTGGCGACTGAGCAGGCCAGGGCAGGACATTGATGTTAGCTGCGGCGAGAGTCTGTCTTACAACTCTTGCGGTGTGCGGTCGTGCATTATCATGCATTAACTGAAATAAGGGACCGATTTGCACTTGTAGAGGAACGATGACGTCTGATACAATCGTCTCAGCATAAATTTGAGCGTTGAGGTTGCCTCTGATCCAAATCAACTCAGTTCTTCCGCCGATCCAAATACCCGCCCATACCATGATGGTTCCACCACTATAAGGATGGACTTCCTGGCAGGATTTTAATCGCTGTTGGCGTCCAGGGGTTCTCCAGTGTCGTATACGTCTTGTATCCGGTCTCATACCAAAACGAGACTCATCAGAAAAGCACACGAAACGCCATTGTTCTTCTGCCCAATTTCTGTGTTCAAGAGCCCATTGATATCGAATCCTACGATTGTGTATTGCTATAGGTGGTACCCGTAGCGGTCTTCGGGAATGAAGGTTCACTTCATACAAGCGGTTTCTGACTGTTTGGTCGCTAATTAAGTTCCCTGAAGAGTGATGAAGCCTCACGGCTAACATCATGGCAGTTATTGTTGGAGCTCTTCGAGTTAAGATTTGAATATATCGGTCTTGTCTCCGTGTGGTGCAGCGATACCGTCCTCCATGGCGCTCAGCCACGGTACCAGTGCTTCGGTAACGTGTCCAAAGTCGACTGATAACACTCTGACTTGTATTCAGAGCTAAAGCCACAGTACGTTGCCGGGAACCAGCTTCTATCATTCCCACGGCTCTGAGCATTTCTTCCCTGCTTAAATGACGTCGCCGCTCCATAATAACGTTGGTTTTAATCAGTAGTAGGGAAACAGTAGCACTAATAATGTCTTCAATGCGTTGTATGTTTTTATAAGGAAAATATTGACAGCTGATTTTCATCTTTTACTCGAATTTGATTCACAGTTCCTGATTCAAATTATGAAATGCACCAAAAAGGATCCATATAAATTTATAAAATCATAAATTTATTACAAAGCCACATCTCAATCTCAAGAAATCCGCTTAAAAATGCTTGATCCCTAGACACTTTTGATGTGTGTACTTACCATCAGGCGGGCTACACGTTTGCTTCTCACATTGATAGTATAAAAAAATAACTATTTATGTATATTATGTTTATGTGTATTTATAGCTGTAACAGCTCAGTGGGCGAGCGCTTGCCTTGAAAACGAGGTGCGCAGGTTCGATCCCCGGCTCGCACCTCTGATTTCTTTAATCATGTGCGAATCGCCTTTGTCCGATTGTTACTAGCTTTCGGTGAAGGAAAACATCGTGAGGAAACCTGCATGTCTGAGAAAGCCTAACTAGCTTTCGAATGACGTGTGAAGTCCGCCAACCCGCACTTGGCCAGCGTGGTGGACTATGGCCTAAGCCCCTTCATCGTGAAGGGAGGCCCGTGCCCAGCAGTGGGACATTAACAAGGGCTGGTATTATTATTATTATTTATGTACTTAATAATTTCTCGAACGGTTAATGAGTGTATTTATTATAAAATCGTGACTACTTTTTGTTCCATTTAATATTTTGTATTCCGTACAAAAAACGAACGAATAGCTTGTAGGTAAATAAAAATACTTATAAGTAGGTATATCTGTCAAGAGTTCTTCACCAATAGTAGCTTGTAAGATCACGATTTTTCCTTTACGCAACCCGCCTACATATGTGCCTACCCCCTCATTCCCCCTTCACACATTCTTTGCAAACTACAAAACCAAACATCATAACCGCCAATGCATCACAATAGAATTTGCTCTGTAATGTTCTTATCATAGGGTTGTAGATCCAATGTGTGTGTTGGGATTATGTACGTTTTATAGTAAAACTGATTTCGTTAGATCGGCAGCCGATACGGTCGCAGGTTTTTACGATAAGTCGTAAATTTTGTTAAGTATCACATTACTACGGTCACTTTTGTGTATCAATTGCGTAACAGTAAGTTACTGGTTTTGCCACGGGATGTATTATAATGTGTTCATTCAAATTAATCGGCCTCTTAAAATTCAACGCCGGCGTTCGGAAAACAACTTCTATGAAGATAGAGAGTATGTGGTTGGTCCCTTATTTGTGTTGTCAAATAAATGAATTTTGTTTTCCTTCTTTCGTTATATTTGTTCCTGTGTGAAGGAAGGGTACTTTAGCTCGTGAAATTAGAGGGTTCAATCTGAAGCGATGATCAACGCAAAGTTAACGTTTATATCATATCTCTAGTTGTCAATTAGATGCTACACAAACATAGTCAACTAATTTAATTTAATTTTCCTGTCGGTTAACACAGCTGTTAAATTTTACTTCAAATTGTTGTGTCAAAGCAAGTTTTGAGTTTTTGAAACGCTAATTATTAAGTAGATTACACTAATAATAATAACCCCGGCCTTCTGCAATAGCCCAGCTGCCAGTCCACCAAATGTTCAACCACATAGACAAGTAATCTTTCCAAAAACTTACAATAGTTTCCAAGCCTGCCGAGGTCAACTGTTATTTTTTCTTCAATAAGGCAGTTAATCCCAGCAGGTACCCATCACACACACCATTTAATTATAAAAAGGGCCTCTACGTGTTGGATTCGTCCCCACGCAAGCCTCTTAAAAGACTGGGTAAATCCCGTGAAACAAAATAAATAAATAATAATAAAATATTGTCAACGTCAAGGACGAAAAATAATTTCCAATATATAATATTAAGTTTTATATATTTTTTGGAACAGAATTAATTTATAGTGTGTTATTAACAGAATATAATTTATAGCAATAGGCATTTATCAACTATACTTTAATTAACAAAACCTATAATATTTGAAAATGATTTCACACGGATTTGAAAATGACAACCATGACAGCTAAATTTTTACGACAGTAAAATCAATAAAATCTTTTTAAAAAAAAATTGAACCGACTTCAATATCACTGAAAAGTATAAAATAATTTAAATATTATTGAAGTTGGTGTTAGCGTACCTGCTGTGTATATTTGGCACCAACTTCAATAATATTTAAATTATTTTATACTTTTCAGTGATATTGAAGTCGGTTCAATTTTTTTTTAAAAAGATTTTATTTTAAACTTTTTAGTGATATTTTCATATATAAAGATTGAACTATCGAAAACCGTAAAATTATCTAGGTAGGTTATGATCACATTATCGTCTACATAGTTTTACATAATTCATGTTTCTTCAGAAAAAAATATCCGGTCGTAATGAAATTTGCATGAAAACATCATAGTAGTTTACTCTCTCGAATAAAAAAAGAATCATCGAAATTGGTTAATAATTGTCAGAGCAATGTAATGGAGAACATCAGTTTTATGGTTTTTACCAGATAAATTCCTCCACATCGTTCATGGTCCTCCAGGAAGTTCTTATCCGGTTGTAATAAAATTCATACAGATTCAATACAGTGGTTTCTTCTTTCGAATAAAAAAAGAATCATTGAAATTGGTAAATATTTGCCAGAGTTATGACTATTTTTGTCCGACCGAGTGAGTCCGAGCGACTAAAACGTCATCTATATAGGCTTTCTTGCAAGTCTCAGTGCGCAGTCACCATTCTTGTTTTTTCAGGAACTACTTATTACTAAGCAATATTTTTTTTATGGGACCCAATTAACGGATTAAAGAATGGATGGAAGAAAGATTTTTTCAGATCGGTTCATAATTGCCAGAGTTATGCGCGAACATACATAGAAAAAAAAAAAAAAAAAATATATATACAGACGAATTGAGAACCTCCTCCTTTTTTTGAAGTCGGTTAATAAAAAACACAATAATACAGGATTATACGTAATGCAAGTTATATATTGGGAAGAGTTGCTATTATGAATGTTGACCCGCAGTAAGGCACAGCTAAGACCCCCGGATTCGTCGTCCCACTCCGCCTCGCAGCCACCGGGCCCCAGCAGAGATGGTTCGCTGGCTGCAGTTGCGTCGAGCGAGAGCGACGAATATTTCTCGACGCCGACGTCGCCACCGTGTGACGCGTACGTCGGCGGAGAGGCCGGCCGCCACGGGAACTAGGACTTTTGGAGCAACCGGCTCCGAACAGGGTCCTCGCCCCTGGTGGTGTAGTGCGGCACATGAGATGGACGTTATCGATCAATGAGAACGTCATGCGCGCCTACTACAAGGCACAACAAAGGGAGGAACTAACCTTACCGCGTACCGTGACCGGATGCTGCCTCTGTTTCAGGCGCTTGAGCCAGCAGTCAACGTCTCGGCGCAACGACTTTCTGATCAGGTGCAGGCCATCCAACGTGGTCACATGTTGGATGACGCTGTGCTTGATCGGCTACGCTCGGAGGTGCAAGGTAGCCGTCTCGTCCCCTGTATACCGTCGTCGCAAGCTGTGGCACCAGCGGTGAACACCGCGCCCGCGCCACGGCTCGCAGCTAATAGCGACGATGATAGGGACGACATGACTACCGACGTAAGTACCAACGTAAGTTCCCAGTTGAGGAGTACTTTGGAAGATGTTGTTCGTGAGTATCGGACCATGCCGCAAGGCCTTAGACCTCGCTTGCCCCGTTTGCCTATGCACAAACGTAATAGAGCGCTTGTGTGTGCCTTAGATTCACTACTGTCAAGTTATGTTGACAGTAGTGAAGACCTCGCCGATGCCCACTCTCTCCTGTACTGTGCAGCCATAACGGCATGTCGCGTAGCTCGCGTCAAGTTTCCTGACGCAGCTACGCGACCGAAACCTGCTGTACCGGCTTGGCAGTGCAGGATAGAGCGTCGCATTGGCGAGGCTAGGGTACTCATAGGCAAGTTTACCTGCTTCAGGGAGGGCAATATGCGCCCTAGAGTGATGCGCTTTGTGAGGCGCGCATTCTCGGGGACCGGCATCGATCCCCGGGAATACCTTTCGCGTGTCACAGAGCGCATCGACTTTCTGAAGCAGAAAGTTTGTGCATGGGCGAACCGGATACGCAGGTAGAGGGCGCGTGTGGACCGATACTCTCAGAACAACATGTTCCAAAGGGATCAAAGGTGGGTATATAGATCCTGGGAGCGACCTAGCCAGATAGTTGGTGAGGTGCAGCGGGCGGATGATGACGCCATGATTATTGATTAGGTTCTGGCGCAACATCTGGTCGGTGCCCGTCCCTCATTCCGAGGGTGATTGGATCGGGGATGTTGAGGAAGTATCCGAGCCATTGCCAGAAATGGGGCCCATCACCATCGGGCCCCAAGTTGTAGCAGTCCGTCCTTTGCCTAATTGGAAGGCACCCGGACCAGACGGACTGCATAATTTCTGGCGCAAGTGTATACGTAGCTCGCATATTTGCTTGGCATCTCTGTTCGAATCGGCTATGGAATCTGGGTCGCTGCCAGAATTTATGACTACTGGAATAACCCACCTGCTCCATAAGACCGATAGTACCACGAATCCAAAGAACTATAGGCCGATAACGTGTCTCCCTACAGTTTATAAAACTCTTACATCCATAATGTTGTCTTTTACTTACGCGAATATTACACATTGAAATAAAACTACTTTTACGGATTTATCGCGGTTGATTTTTTGATTTTACCATCCCGGCGTTTCGAATGCTTTGCAGCACCCATGGTCACGGGAGGACTGAGGTGTTAAACGTCCTTATGTCACAATTATGCCGGTGTACCCTTACATCCATTCTGAGAGCAAAAATCTTCTGGCATGTTGAGGATAACTCCATCATGTCTTCGTCTCAGAATGGATGTAGGAGTGGGGCTCGTGGTACTAAGGAGCTACTCCTCATTGATATGGCCATCTGCCAGCAGGCTCGCCGCAACCGTAAGGATCTGTCGACATGTTGGATAGATTATAAGAAGGCCTTCGACTCTGTGCCTCATACATGGCTTATGAGGGTGCTAGAGTTGTATAAAGTCAATACAACTCTGGGCACCTTCCTGGCGTCATATATGAGGCAGTGGAGAACAGTCCTTCTCTATCCAGGATCTCGACAAACCCTTGGAAACGGTGATCCAATAAGGATAGAACGGGGCATCTTCCAGGGTGATAGTCTGAGTCCTTTGTGGTTTTGCCTGGCCCTGAACCCTTTAAGCACTCTCTTAAAGAGTTCAGGGCTAGGTTGTCGGTTGCGGAGAGGTGGTCAGGTCATATCTCACCTGCTTTACATGGATGACTTGAAATTGTTTGCCCCCACTGAGCTCCAACTGATGGGCTTACTGAAGGTCACAGAAAACTCCAGTAATTCTATCAGGATGGAGTTTGGTGTGGACAAATGTGCAGTTATGCATGTGCAGTTATGAAAGCGGGGGAGAATGGTTGAGTCTAGGAGCGTATAGCTGTCAGACTCCACCAACCCGAGGACACTCTCTGCAACCGAAACCTAAAAATACTTGGGTATGTCACAGGCGTTGAACATCAATGAGACTGCCATGAAACAGTCGTTGCGGGAACGCTTCTTGGGCCGCCTGAGAAAAGTACTGAAAAGTCTTTTATCAGGCGGAAACAAGGTGCGAGCCTACAACGGCTGGGTCATACCAGTCTTGATGTACTCCTTTGGCATACTCAAGTGGACCCAAACTGAGTTCAGTTTGGTATCCGTGGGATATACAACCTCATAACTGATGAGCGAGGATGATGCATACGATATGCTGTCTAGTTAGACACCCTGGATAGAACAGTTCGTTCACTGTTAACCACATATCGTATGCATCATCCTCGCTCATCAGTGATGAGGTTGTATATCCCACGGAAATGTGGTGGCCGGGGCTTTTTGAATGCCAAGACCCTACATAACCGTGAGATATGTAACCTCAGGGAATACTTCCTCCACTGCAGCGGGGAGATGCCGTATGCATCTCCTGTGGTTGCTGTGGACAATGGACTGACCCCTCCATCCTTAGCCAAAGGGAACTGGCGCAAGCCTGTGGTGCTCACCACTGGCGATCGCGAGGCGGTATGGCAAAGTAAGGAGCTACACGGGAGGTTCTACCGGGCTCTTCATGGGCCCGATGTAGACTTCACTGCCTCCGTGGCCTGGCTACGATTCGGTGACCTCTTTGGGGAAACCGAAGGTTTTGTCTGTGCAATTATGGACGAAGTTGTGATGACGAACAACTACCGGAGATATATCCTGCGGGATGGCACCATCGACATTTGTTGGGCATGTCATCACCCTGGTGAATCCCTCAGGCATATTATCTCCGGTTATTCGCGTCTCGCAAATGGTGAATACTTGCACAGACATAACTAAGTAGCCAGGTTAATCCACCAGCAACTTGCTTTGAAATACCGCCTTGTAACGTCAGAGGTACCGTACTACAGATATGCACCAGATCCAGTTCTGGAGGATGGCCATATTACCTTATACTGGGACCGATCTATCATCACAGACAGGACTATTGGTGCCAATAAGCCTGATATTGTGCTGATAGATCGCACCGAGCGTCGTGCAATGATTGTAGACGTCACTGTCCCCCATTATGAGAACCTCGTGAAGGCGGAAAAAGATAAACAATGTAAATATCTTGATCTTGCGCACGAGGTTGTCGACATGTGGGACATTGATAACGCAATCATTGTACCTATAGTCGTTTCCGACCATGGCCTTATGGCCAAGAGCCTCGATAAACATCTCAAGAGGCTCACGTTAGACGGCTGGATCAAGGGCCAGATACAGAAGGCAGTGCTATTGGAAACGGCACGCATTGTGAGGAAGTTCGTCTCTCTAGAGCCTTAACCACCGTCTGCTAGGACCCTGTTCCCGCAGCCGGTTGAAAGGTGTTTTTTATATTTTTAAACGTATTTCTGTTTTATATTTATATTTAAAATGTAATTATTGTTGTCTTTTACTTACGCGTATATTACACATTGAAATTAAACTACTTTTACGGATTTTATCGCGGTTTATTTATTGATTTTACTATCCCGACGTTTCGAATGCTTTGCAGCACCCATGGTCACGGGAGGACTGAGATGTTGAACGTCCTTATGTCACAATTATGCCGGTGTACCTTCAGGTCTTCTTAGTTATTATGGTTGGTCCGATCTACGCAGTAAGAGCTTACAGTATCTTGAGGCCCTGCAGTGTTTTGATTGATATTGGATTTAATTATATTTATCACAGGATCCCAAGCCGGTGGTAACACCCAACCATCTTCTCTATTGAAATTAGGATGTTTTTTGATTTCAATAGCCTCACGAATCATCCTAAGCAGGAATCGGTGTTCTTTTGCGAGGATTTGTGGTTTATCAAATCTAATATAATGGTGGGTGCGATCCTGAACGTGTTCACATACTGCAGACTTCGTACAGTGTCGGTGTTTCACATCAGCTATGTGTTCTTTAACGCGAGTTTTTATTGCACGCTTTGTTTGCCCAATGTAGGAGAGCCCACAGTCACAATCAAGTTTATAAACTCCTGCATCTTGTAGAGGTATATGGCACTTGACAGGAAAAAATCCGATTAAATCCGTAAAAGTAGTTTAATTTCAATATGTAATTATTGGTTTAAATAATAAATAAATGGAATAATAATAATAAATTCTTTATTTACCACAAGTACACAGAAATATTAACAAAAAGATGTTTCATGTTTTACATAGTGCAGTACTTAGATACGATTAACTTTATTTAATTACCTATGGCCCTCACACTAAACACAGCTTGTATCGTGAGGACCAATAAAAACCAGAGATTACAGTAGATTTGAGTTTGGTCAGAACGATTCTGTGCTGGGCAGAATTGCTGAATACTAAATTGGACTACTAAAATACTATAACTACTAAAATAATATAAAGGACTACTAAAATAGGTACAATTTGGTCAATTCTACAATATGAGCCAGTGAGTATTCGTTTAGCGTATGTGTGTGTGTATGTGTGTGTGGGTGTGTTTATGTGTGCGTATGTGAGCGTGCATGGGTGTGTTTGTGTCTATCTTCTATCTGTTATTATCATTCGACTTTAAAAGAGTAGTTTTAATTCCGTCTATTCCAGGGGCACTATCATTTTCTAGTTGGCTAATTACTTTACCTACCTCATATTTATCTGACGGGTGTAAAAATAACGATTTCGGATTAACTTCTGGTGTACTATTTTTTGCAAACTCACTTTCCATTTTACCAGTTTTGTGTAATATAACGCTAGCAAGATTTTCACCAACATTAGATAAATAGTTATTACAGTAATTTACAGATGACACTGAATCTTCTTTACATGCTAATAGAGCGCTGGGATCAGACAATTTAGTGTTAAAACCAGAAACGTTTTTAATTGTCTTCCATAGATGTTTAGGATTGTGTATATTTTGTTATATTTGTTGGTTTTCATACGTGTTTTTTAACTGACGTAGTAGATCATTGAAATAGTTTCTGTACCGTTTGTAGACAAGCTGCTTGACAGGATTCTCCGGATTCTGCCTCAACTCTAGATGCAAACGATCTCGGTGTACCATACATTTTATTATTCCTGGAGTGATCCACGGTTTGAAAGCGAATTGTGATCTGCTAACCCGTTTTACGGTAGTATTTTTATTTATAGAAGATAATTATAACGGGTGTAAGGGACATCGTACCGAAAACCGATACCAGGGATCCAGAACACGATTCTGAACATCCTAGTGTTGAAATTTTTCATCGGCTTTTTCATGAATTTCCAAAAAAAAACATTTTTTTAAAGTAAAATCAGTATAACATCATTATTGGTATAATAATAAAGCCTAATTTTAATTTAAAAACATTTAATTAATTATTTGTGTTTTTATTTTATTTTTATTTATTTATTTATTCTTTATTCACAATAACAGTGCATAGGCAATTAATTAATAGGCAATTAACTATTATTATTTTAGAAAATTAGCAATGTCATTTGAAAAATAAACATTATATTCCGCATATATTCATTACATGCTCGAAAATTAATAAGTTAGTCATTTGTCATTTACCATATAAATGGTTACTGTAATGTTGTAACGGACATTATTTGAAGTCTTACAATTTTTTTTCGGTACGATGTCCCTTACACCCTGTATAATGGTGTTCATTTCCGCGACGGCATCGTTAACGTCCATAGATGCGAGCCCTTTAATCTGTGTGTTTAAGATCTCCCTCACACCACTGTCAAAGTTTATTACATGCTCGTCCGACGCATAATTTATCTTACTTATACGACAAACAGGTTATATGTATTATATTAACTACACAGTAAGGAACAGCTACACAAAGTTGTTGGAATCTGCACCCGGTACTCTTTAGTAGCTTGCCAATCAGCCCGCCGAGCTGCTGGCAGTCGCATTGTAGTATCCTGTCACGATGGTCACATGGATAGGGGTTACAACCGCACCGCCATTCTGCTTGGGGTCTCTATCAACGTCAAAGGCTAGAGCGTGTATTTTACTAAACTTTAAAATTGCAATAAACATCACTGCCTTTGTTGCTTGGTAGAGTCGCGGTTAAATACTTTTTTAATTCGCTTTTTTCACCCAACTCACCCCAACTCACCCCAACTCACCCAACTCACCCCAACTCACCCCAACTCACTCCAACACACCCCAACTCACCCCAACTCACCCCAACTCACCTAACTCACCCCAACTCACCCCAACTCACCCCAACTCACCCCATTTCACCCCAACTCACCCCAACTAACTCCAACTCACCCCAACTCACCCAAACTCACCCCAACTCACCCCAACTAACTCCAACTCACTCCAACTCACCCC
The DNA here is from genome assembly GCA_911728495.1 of Furcula furcula. NCBI lineage: Eukaryota > Metazoa > Arthropoda > Insecta > Lepidoptera > Notodontidae > Furcula > Furcula furcula. Next base: position 21,078,472 of record OU452252.1, read on the forward strand.
AACTCACCCCAACTCACCCAACTCACCCAGTGACGGCGTCACATGAGCGCTTTCATAACCTTAACAAATTTACGCCTATCGCCTATCGTCTAACACCTATCACTTAACGCCTATCACCTATCATTTAACGCTTAACGCGTTATGTGATAACATTTTTGGAAGTCGCATAAGAAGTTTCACTTCAAAAAAGTATCTTTCGTTGGCTGGGCTTGGCCGATGACTTCTTAAGACTGGCCGAAGACCAGAGAGCCGTAAGTTTGACACCCTTTTTTATGCGACCTTGGTGACAAGCAAGCGTGTGGCCCGCCTGATGGTAAGCACTAACCGCAACCTGTAGACGCTAGCAACACCAGAATAATCACTAGCGCGTTGCCAGCCCTTAAGACGTTAGATATTAAGTCTTTCCAAAGAAACAAAGATTTCCGGACCGGACCCTTCAATGCTTCAATTGCTTCGTGGTGGCAGAATATCTGACACAGCGATGGTACCTACCTGGAAGGTTTCTTGCTTTAGAAACCTACCACCTAGCACCCTTTTACTTCATATGTCGCACTAAATGATCCTAAACCACCGATGCTTAGACCGAGATGCTCCGGTAAGTAATCTTTCGCTTAGCGACTTAGCAATGTAAGCCTTTCACTTTTACGCCCTACGCTGTTGATAACATAATTTATTATTTTCTCAGACGTAGGGTGTGTATCTATACATTTTTCCTTAAGGGGTTTGAGGGTGCATCAAGCCCCGCCCACACGTGACGTTGACATGTAGAAGTTCCACCCTTCCGTCGATACGTGTATTTTTCCCATTTTTCTTGGCCTCAGTGGCTTGGGCGTGGAGGAATGCGCACATCGGCGCATGTAATTGGGTACTAAAATGTTTTATTGGCATGTAGCGTTGTTATAATAGTTGTGATAAATGTAGCGTTGTTATAATAGTTGTGATAAATGTGGCTTTGCTTATTGTTACTGATGCTGGAATTTTAATGCTGATCTCTCGTATTATTGTGGTTGTTTTTAGTTGTAAAAGGACAAGATCTGAGACGAGAGACTAAGTTTCCGTAACTATAAGGTAAAAATTAAACCCTTATGGTGCGCCTTCGTCATTAGCCACTAATAATGCTGTCGATTTGAGAAATAGTTTTAAATTGATTCCCACATCGCAAATGGTTTGTTTTCTTTTGAATATGGGCCGAAATAGGGCGTCGAAGGGCTCTGGAAGATGATGCTAATATGCTGAGCAGGATATGTGCCAGCCCTCTAGAAGGCTAGTGGAGTCAACAGGGGACCCGTTGACTCCACCAGCCTTCTTGATAAATCGCTAAAAAGGTGATGAGCCCTAGGACCCCACGCAACCAATGTCTCAACCCCAATGGACTCAAACATATAGCCGCGATCGAGGCTACTGTCTAAAATATTAATAAAAATGCAAAAAAAAAACATACCGTTATTAAGCTTAATAATAGCGGTCAGCTGACCGTATACCGTTACCAGGAGCACAAAAATGCTTTTAGCATCAGTGATTATGAATAATAATATACATTTTGATAAGTCGCTGCATTCAATCACTGTATCCAAAATGCTAGTTTTATTACTAGACTTGCATTTGTAAATGTATTTTTTTAATGCAGTGCTGGCAACATTGATAGTTGCTCAACGGTATACTTGCGCCTGCGCCTCGCGGCTTGACACTATTCTGGCCCACGCCCGACGCAATTATGTATTGTGCCCGAGTGGACAGGTAACTCTCTCGATTGTTATTGTGACCAACTTTTGATCTGAGAGTTGGGGTATACCAACTCTTGATATTTTAACAATGATTTAGGCATAGAACAGTGAAGAGTATTACTTTAATGTTCGCAGAGTTCAAGTGTGAATTATTTAAATACTAGTTAGTGTTGAGAAGCGTATGATATTATGTTCGTAACATGGTAAACGAAACAGCTGCCCACCTTCTCTAATAATAATTTTTAAGGTGCTACTATTATGGAATGTTGATTGCTTAATCACCAAAATCCTCTAGAGCTGATTGCCAGGGAACATGAGTAAATATTAACGTACAAGAACCAGAGAGAACCGGCTTTCTACAATCGCGCAAAATCGATATAAATATAGGTATAGTCGACAAAACCCATCGATATAATTATATCGATGACAAAATTGGATTATTCTACTTTAGTTATATTATTATTATTTTTATTATTTAGTCAATCAGTACTATTTTTAGAATCGAGCTTTCAGTCAGTAAATTTCAGTTTTAGATCTGGCAACCCTCGCGACGTACCAACGATTATCACGTACTGTTGTGTAGGCGGGTATGTTTAATAAGCTTATCTGAATATACTGACATTAATACTGTGCCTATTGGGAAATATTCTTGAGTGTTATTCTATTTTCTTGCTTATTCCGAGACGTTTCTGTGCACTTTCGGCGAGACTTAATTATATTTGGATTGTAATCTGAGAAAGCGGATCGAAACTATGTACCTACTACGTCGTACTATGTTAATACTAAGGATATAAGTAGTTATACTAAGGAAGATAAGCATTTTGTATTTAATGTAAATATTTTGAACTGTATTTTTTAATGTGTTTTTATATTTAATATTTTAATGATATTTTTATGTAGCTATATTTATTCGCAACCATGTTTTAGAGTTCATTTAGAGGAAAAACATCGCGAGGAAACCTGCATGTCTGACAACTCCTAAATAGCTTGGGAAGTGTGAAGTCCGCCAAACTGCACTTGGCCAGCGTGGTGGCCTAAGCCCTTTTGTTTTGAGAGGAGGCTCGTGTCCAACAGTAGGACACAAAAGATGGCTACAAAAAAAAATGGATCGATACTAAAAACATCTACAGGGAGTAGATATATGTAGCTATTGTATTTAAAATCCAACTTCTATAAACGCGGAATTGCGGTCCATTCGCTTTTCAATTTATCGCATCGTTTCCATACTAAACCTGTAAATGCGAAATACACACTGCCCTTATACTCTTTCACAAAAGGCACTCCATCAGCCACACTCCTTAATACGACCAGATACGGAGACATAAATGCGATCATTTCACGCTACTGGGGGATAATAACAGGCATTGTAATAAAATATATTATGTATATTATTACACACATAATAGCAGTGACAGCTTAGTGGACGAGCGGTTGCCTTGGAAACAAGGTGCGAGTTTGAACCCCGCACCTAAGTGGACCATTTGCGAAGTGAACTTTTGCGAAGTGGACCATTTGCGAAGTGAACGTTTCGCGAAGTGGACTATTTGCGAAGTGGACCATTTGCGAAGTGGACCATTTGCGAAGTGGACCATTTGCGAAGTGGACGTTTCGCGAAGTGGACCATTTGCGAAGTGGACGTTTCGCGAAGTGGACCATTTGCGAAGTGGACGTTTTGCGAACTGGACACTATGCACAGTAGACCATTTGCGAAAATGTCGAGTTGACATTGTGCAAACTGGACCATTTGTATCTGAGCCCCTCTCATGTGCCAATGCCTTAGCTGCGGGGTTTTAGTGGATTAGAATCCCACATACAACTCCTGGGGACCTTTTGAACGTTTCCCCCGCGAAATAAAAGAAAAATAACATTATGATAAGAACTTACAGAATAGTTTTGTGATGTTGTCTGCCTATTGCCATTTAACAAGCTCGTTGGTCTAGTGGTGAGATCCCTGGCGGCTACCCTATAGGTCGTGGGTTCGATTTCCACCATTTTGTTTGGGAGTTATATCTACAAAAAAAAAAGTATATAACAATAATATTAATAACATTCTGAGACATCCACACACGATCACCTGATTCCAAACTAGGCAGAGCCTGTACTATGGAAACCTGACAACTGATACTAATACATATATACTTATTTTTTTTATAAATACATACTTATATAGATAAAACACCCAACACCTGGTGGGAATCGAACCCACGACCTGTTGGATAGCAGACAGGGTCACTAACCACTAGACCAACAGGCCCGTTAAGAGTATAAAGGTGTCAGTTGCCCGTCAAGTATTAGTTATCTGGTTTTCATTGTACAGGTTCTGCCTAGTTCCCGTTTGTGAAATTGTCCTCTTAGACTCGTAGCGCTCGCGTGCGGATAAATGCATATCACCATAAATTTGACTATGTGGGCGACATCCTATACGCTTATCTGAGTTTTATGGCAACACCAACGTTGTGAACGATACCTTTAGTTATTTTATATCTTTGCGTTTAGTTATTAAATTCCATGGGGAACAACAAGGTTGACTAGGTGGTAGGTTCCTTGTCCATTGAGTACGGCGGCGACTCCGAGGAGGACGGCGGCGGGGTTGCGACCCCCGTCCCCTTGAGCACCGTGACTGGTTCCCGGGGGGCTACAATGCGCCCCCCGGCGGCGGGCTCAAAGGCAAGGCACTGAGGGGCCCCTGGTGCAGATCCCACCGGAGAGCTCTGGGGTCCCCCCTCTCATGTGCGGATGCGACAGCCGCGGAGGTTTTAGTGGGTAAGAATCCCACATACCCCGGTCGAGCCCCACAGCTCCCGGAGATCTTTGGAAGATTTCCCACGCGTCAAAAAAAAAAAAAAAGAAGGTGGTAGGTTCCTTGAGCAAGCAGTGTCAGACATTCTGCCGCCAAGCAGCAGTGTGTAAATATTGCTGTGTTCCGGTGTAAAGGGCACTGTAGCTGGTGAAATAGGCATGATGACTGCAACACAGTATCAATAAATCTGTGGTCTTAAATATTAGAACAGATTGCACTGATTCCAAAAATGCATATCATTTTCATAATAATAGAGAGATTTTCGAGATATTTATGCAAATAAATTACTCAAATACAGCTAATCGCCATTTTGTAATAAACGCTGATCAGAGTGAATGACGTCAATCCTGTGTAAATAAACAACAGTCAAACTGTCATCTCAACTTTTTCTTTCATACAATGATTCCCTTTTATACCTAGACACATCTTTATTTACACCGCAGTGACGTCACAATATGGCGCCATGCACCGGCCATCGTTTTGGAACGAAATTCAAACTCTATTTTAAAAATTGAAAATATTGCCAATAATTGTAAATTTAATACAAAAATAAGATTATTTTCGGCAATAGTAGACCAGTAAGTACATTATAGAGTATTTTTTCAAAATTAATCATCATGCCTATTACCGGAGAGACTTATCATCTAATGTCTTTAGGGTCGGCAACGTGCTAGTGCTTCTTCTGGTGTTGTTAACGTCAATAGGCTGCGCTGACTGCTTACCAGGCGGACCGCATGCTTGCTTGCCACTTTGGTAGAATAAATAAAACAAATTGGTTAGTTGTTTCTCATTTGATTATCTGTAAAGTAAGATGACCCATCTCCTCCCGTTGGGACCCATTTGGGTCATCGTACTGGGGTGTCCGTAAAAGGCGACTAAGAGAAAACAAGAAGACGGGCAGCAGCGTCCTTCTATTGGATTAACTACCACCTATACTGCGATCCCCAAGACTCCCTGCAATCGTTGGGATTATGGTAATCCCTCACTTATAAAGGGGGGGGGGGGGTGGATGAAAATCCATATGGCATATAAAAAATTACACAGAAAGTCGGTCCTGCGCCTGAATATTATATATCCAAAAAGAAACGGATTTAGTACGTATTACATATACATACCAGCGGACCGGAAGACGTTGTCTTACCCTATACCCTGATTGTAGCGTCACCTACCGGGGTTAATTTTGTTTACAAACCAACCAAGAATCCATTGAAATATGCACACAAAATTTCATCAAAAACCGTCCACCCGTTTAGGGGGAGTTACGTGACAAACACATGTACAGAAGAAGTATGTGTATTACTAGCTGAACCGAGCAGCCCCGCCCTCGCATACTACACATAAACCTTCCACTTTCATCACTATCGAATGCTGAAAACTACATTAAAATCCGTTGCGTAGTTTAAAAGAACTAATCGTACAAACAGCGGGAGCGACTTCGTTTTGTACTATTTAATATAAAGAAGATATACATTTCACAGTTTTATTGCCAAGTGTAAATAACTTATACACATTTCTTTTTAAGCAAGAATAGGTCACTGCCTTAAAGATGATTTCCGTGTTACTTAGTTTGAAATTGTAAACTACAATATGTTGAAGCGTAAACGCTTCGTAATGGAGATGGTTGTCAGCCACGTTTTACGAGTATAGCTCACGTGGGCTGAGAAACATTGCCTTCATATTTAGCGTCCACTCTTGCGGTTCAACCGCATCGTAAATTGCGCAGTAAACTCGTCTTCCATACGTTTCAATTCTATTGTCACGAGATAGGCTAGAGCTACTTACTGAACACAGATACTTTAGACTGCATTCGTGGATATACTCATTTGTGGACGCTGCGTTATGTGGATGTTATGGGTTCGAATCCCGAGCGGAGTAATAACTTTGTGTAGATGTTTCTTACTGGTTAGGACAATGACGGCCGATCACCTAATCGTCTGGCACGCAAGATGATCCGTGTGTCGTATGGGAACGTAAAAAGTCAGTCCCACCCCTGATCTTATATACCCAGACAGAGTTGGTCATCCGTCCCATTGGATTTTGACAGTAAAGGAAGAGAGAGTGCGCTTGTGTCTACACAAGCATCTGTGTACTACAATTTCGATGGTTTTTTTCTTTTGGGAGGACAGTCGCTGTTGGCCGCAGATGGCCATTGCAGCTTCACCGGACAAGAGGGCGAGCGCTTAAAGCGCTCCAGCCAGAAAGGCAGGGGGAGCGACGAGCTCAAGGACACCTCAGGGAGGCACGGCCTCGGCTTGGGCTGTCGCTTAGAGAGGGCTGATTTTACCACCGGTTCACTACGCGCCCCACTGAGAAGAGCCGGCAAGAAACTCAATGGGGTGATGCTCGTCGTTGAGGTCGCATACGTACGACCCTTCGGCCTCGCCGGCGAGACCGGTGTCTGTTTGATAGTGTAGCATACGGTTGTCGGGGAGGAGCAGGCTCAATGTCATGGTCCAATAGGACCAACATTGGGTCTGAGGGGGGTAATTTCGACGGTGTTGAAGGCTGGTGTTGTTGAAAGATTGGTCGCTATGGTGGTATCAGCTAGAAGGACATTATTATCATGTGTAAGTGTGCTCAAAAGGTTATTTATTTAACACACTGTTTGCACCAACTGTGCGGGCCTTAATGCCTTAGGCATTTTCTAACAGTTTACCTTAGGGTAGTGCGGAAATTTATATTGTATTTACAAAAAAAAAAAAAAATACTACTATCAGTTGTCTGATTTCCATAGTACAGGCTCAGAATATTATTATATTATTATTATTCTTAGCTCACCCGCATTTAGCGGTTATCTCATGCGAAAGCTTCCATCGGAAGATTATAGGTAAGTGTATAAATTATCCTGGCAGATAAGAGAGAGAGTAGAGTTCAGTAGAGTAAGTTCAAAACTGTATTTTTTAACAACCCTCATGTTTATTTCATTTTGTTGGGCACGGGCCTCTCCTCAGATGAAGACCTTAGGCCATAGTCCACCACGCTGGCCAAGTGCGGGTTGGCGGACTTCCCACATCCTTCGAAAGCTTTCCTCACGGTGTTTAGCTTCAACGAAATCTAGTAGCAATCGCGCAAAGACGATTCGCACATGATTAATTAAAGGAATCAGAGGTGCGAGCCAGGGTGCAAGCCTGCGCACCTTGTTTTCAAAGCAAGTCCTCGCCCACTGAGCTATCAGTGCTATAACTGTATCATCAACATCATCATCACCAGCCGGAAGACGTCCACTGCTGAACATAGGCCTCCCCCTTGGGACACCACAATGAACGACAATTGGCGATTTGCATCCACCGGTTACCTGCGACGCGCACAATGTCGTCTGTCCACCTAGTGGGACGCCTACCTACGCTGCGTCTTCCGGTTCGTGGTCACCACTCGAGAACCTATCTTCCCCAACGGTTATCGGTTCTTCGAGCGATGTGGCCTGCCCATTGCCACTTCAACTTGCAGATTCTGAGAGCTATGTCGGTGACGTTGGTTCTTCGGCGAATCTCCTCATTGCGATTCATTATTTGCATAACTGTATACCACTGTGCAAATAATGAATGACTATAAAGTATATCGAATTATTACACAATTGGCGTTATTATTATCTATAACCACGTCAAGATTTCTCGCACAAATCTCACTTAAAATCCACGTTCATATCATCAAAATAAATTACTCTTACCACGAATTCAAAAACGTATATAATTACCGGCTTTTATCATAAAAATACTTCTTCATGGCACGATATTAACGTAGTTTTCGCTGGGCAAGTCTTGATTGTGGAATGTAGGCGGAGCGGGCCCTCGCGTGGGCGACGAAACACGATAAATCATACTTATAAAAAACTTTGAAATTCTCATTCATACCTCTTAATTGGTCATCCATAAAATAACCATAGATAATAAACATAATTTATTAATTTATATCTATAAGCCACAACAAAAATGGTAATTTAAGATTCTGAACGCACTCGGAACACGAATCGTCATAATTTTGAGACGGTACGCCGCCATTGAGTATGCCTGCTGCGTTCGGAAACTAGATACAGACACCTACGCCGCACCCCGAATTTAAGCGATAAATCACAGCCCGTGAGAACTACGTGAGAACCTATAGTAGCCACCAAAACTACAATCTCCCAAACCTAAACACATTTTAAATTCTAAACACTTCGAAATAAGGTTCTGGGTTGATTGTGAGCACATTTTTGAAATGCAACTATAATTTTTCGTTATTTGGTCAATTATATAACTGTATTGTAATAAATTATATGTGGATTATAAATAATGAACGTGAAAATCATTATAAAAGCAATATTTTAATATGTTATTGGCTTTAAGGTACGCGTCCATTGGATCGCGCCGGACGCACCGCACGCACGGCACGCAACGGATTTTAGTTTGCTTTCTGCCCATGCCTAGTTTGGGAACAAATGATCGTGTGTAGATTGTCCTAGAACAATATTTCATGATAACCGAAGAACATACGAGTAGCTATGTTAAAGTTCAACTCAACTCAACTAGCGGATACCAGTTTGAAAGTTCTAAAATAATGGACTGCAAATATTGAAGTGGAAAAACATAAGCATTAAGGTACGCGTCCATTAGCATGCGCCGGACGCACCGCACGCACGGCACGCAACGGATTTTAGTTTGCTTTGTATGATTTTACATAGCGATGCATCCATTACCCGCGCCGTCAATTTCCGATGCGGGCGGCGTGGATAGTAGACGCAGCGCTATGTAAAATCATACAAAGCAAACTAAAATCCGTTGCGTGCCGTGCGTGCGGTGCGTCCGGCGCCGGGCAATGGACGCGTACCTTTAAAGTACTCTCAATAAAAGCGTATAAAGAAAATACAATAGATAATATTTTGTTTTGTTATTATATTGTCGAAGTTATTAGGTTTATATGTAGTACCATTTTTTTGTCGGGAATTAGCCCGATATACCTTATATTTTGGCTTAAGTCTGCTTGTGACTACGGATTTTTTTTTTTTTGACGCGGGGGAAATCTTCGAAAGATCCCCGGGAGCTGTGGGGCTCGACCGGGGTATGTGGGATTCTTACCCACTAAAACCCCCGCGGCTGTCGCATCGGCACATGAGAGGGGGGACCCCAGGGCTCTCCGGTGGGATCTGCACCAGGGGCCCCTCAGTGCCTTGCCTTTGAGCCCGCCGCCGGGGGGTGCATTGTAGCCCCCCGGGAACCTGACACGGTACTCACGGGGACGGGGGTCGCAACCCCGCCGCCGTCCTCCTCGGAGTCGCCGCCGTACTCAATGGACGCTCAAAGGGCCCACACCCCGAGCGTCCAGCGACTCCGAAGGTTGTGACTACGGCTGGTCTAACCCCGTCGAAACGTCAAGTCAAAATATAAGGTAAATCGCACTAATTCCCGCTTACAATAAACTTTGACAATGGAACGCAAAAGTCTAAAAGTATAAACATACTTAACATTTTAATTTGTTGTCTTAAAGAAAACCTTCATAGTCTCCTTATGGTCCAAGTTATGTGGGATTTGAACCCACTAAAACCGCCCCAGTGGCCTTTATTTCGAAAACTGTTTTAATGACTGACGTTTGACGTTTGTGAGCGCGGCAGGTAGATTGCAGTCGGTGTACCTATATAGTACACCAACTGGCCTGTCAACATCCTAGTCAACACGACATGTGCATATTTTTACCCAAAAAACTCTTTGTAGGAGAGTATCAGTGTCGTGAGTGAAGCGCCCTCTAGCGGACACGAGTGCCCTCTACTGGTACTCACTGTGCCCTCGAGGTGAAGGCCCAGGCACTCCGACATCCGATCAAGAGATAGTGCATACCCCCAATTTCACGGCGCGCTGTAAGTTTTCATGGCAGCTGTTATTATTTCGATACTTTGCGACTTTGAAAATGATATTGAAGTTAGTTGGTTTTACACTTTTTAGTGAATTTTTAGTTATTTTTGTATACAAAATACTTACATACTATTTTTTTTGTCAAATATTCTGTAAAAATTGCTGTATTCCGGTGTGAAAGTACCTGGTGAAATTACCCGACACAGGAGACTTAATATCCAATGACGTTAGGGTCGGCATGCGCTAGTGATTATTTTGGTATTGCTAGCGTCTATGGGCTGCGGTGACTGCTATCCGGCGAGCCGCATGTACCTTGGTGGTATAAAAAAAAAAGAAAATAATCGTCAATTCAAAAAATAACAAGCAGTGATTCTAAAAATTCATAATTACTTATCTATAAGTCTCCGAAAGTTTGCGAAACTATCACGCAACTCGAACGGCCTGTAACTTACTGGTAATGTAAATAGTTTACGAGTATATCTTTTAAACTATTGAACCGATTCCGAAGAATCTTGCACTTTTCTTGCAATCGAATTTGTAGCTTCTGAGAAATACGTGGATAAAGTTACATAAACATATGTATATATACACTCATGCTTATATATATATGTATGAGTGTCAAGTATGCATATTATATTATAATAGCATATGCATATAGACTAGAATATTACAAGTAGAGTGCGCTTAAAAATCCCTTGATAAAGTTAGTCTCACTTTGAATTTTAAAATTAATCCTTTCAAATCGATAGCATTAGAAGTTACTGAAATATGTTGGTAGATGTGGTAGACAAATAGATGAAGTCGCATCATAAGGCCTGAAAAAGTCTAATGTCTTTAATACTAGTAAAAATTTGATTATCTGAAAAATGGACATTGAAGTGCCTGATTGTAATATTTCTTTGAAAATGTTTCTTCGTCATTTCTTCCAACAGCACAGCACTTTTGATGAGCAAGTGAGCTCGAGCTTCAGATGATTGGTCAGCCTCCGATGCGGGGTCACGACCGGGCCTGACTCCGCACTCATCGCGAAAAACCTCCTCCACACACAACCCCCCGTAACCCTGTGGGAGACTCCACTCGTAACATGCAGCTACGAAATAATGGACATGGGATATTTTGAGAGATTTTAAACTTGAGTAAAAAGTTTTTAGATGTTAGGTTATGTGTTAGGGAATATTTTTATAGCGTAAAATGGCATTTCGTTCAAATAAATTCGTAATATAAAGAGGTAAATTTTGCGAGTACGCTAAATATCCAATATTTAGCGTAATCTCCGATACTACTGATCCGATTTTGAAAATTTTGTAATTTTTTATTTTGTTAAACGAAAAAAAAGCGCGAGCGGAGCTGCGCGGGTCAGCTAGTTTCAATTTTTTTACGAGTGATTTACTTATTTATAATTTCATTTTTCGACTTGAATATTTATTTTGGATTTTTATCATACTTACATCTTTCATAAATTACATAGCGATAAAAAATAGGCAAGGCAAAATTGTAAGGAGTTATTTTATGAAGAAGCTGTGAAATTTAGTGATAAAAAAAACAAAACCATCGTATTTTCAATTTTAAGAACATGCTTCGGTTACTTACCTACTTACCAAAATATTATTACAAATGTTGTCTTAAGATTTATCATCTCAATAACTCTAATAGTTGTTGATTGATAAAATAAAATACCAATCTGTGACTTTTGAAAAAAAAGAAGACAAAACAATAATGTACGAAACCATTGAACAAAAATAAGTCATATCCAATTTCTTTCGTGATTCTACCACGCTGCCGAAACATCCCCTTGACAGGCGACCGCGGGGCGTGCAAGGGGTTAGCCCCGTGCCTCCATGACGCCTCTAACACTTGAAGATTTTTCCTCTCATCCTTTGTTTTGGAAGGAGATAGATTCTGACTTTTTTTCGTATAGTTAGTAGCCGACCTGATGTCAAAGTTGTTCAAGCTAGGCTTTTGTCTTGGCTTAAGGGCTCCCACACATAACTGCGAATTCGCATCGCATCGCAAATATCTGCGAGAAACAAATGAATTTTCGATACAAATTCCTGCGATGCGGCGCCGCATCGCATCGCAGTTATGTGTGCGAGCCCTAAAGACTGGCTGGCTAACAGCTAACAGACCTCTGAAGCACAGGGACGATGAGTTCAATTGCCATTCATTTATGGATTGATCATGCCTTGTAATTTTATATTGACTTATTTCATGTAGCCATAACGAGTTTTTGACAAAAATTTAGTTTGCTAAGGTCAGTCTAGTCCTAAGTAGTACCTTGTCTTTGAGTATTATATAATTGTATTTAATTTTATAAAGTAAAAAAAAAAGTAAAAAGTAAAAAAAAAAAAGTAAAAGTTTTAAAGTTCATCATTTTGTGCTGTAGGCATAATACAATCTCGTCTCAAAATATTTGCCAGCATAAAACAACCATGTCTCCAAGCAGACTAAACGATTTTTAATGCATTCGAGAGGACCGGAATAAAAATCGCTGCCTAGCTGTTTAGGGTTGCCTACATTTTTAAAGAGGCGCAAACGCGAGGGTTCGGCTACCGTCCCGACACGAGAAAGCAAGCATTACGTTCATCTTTTGTTTTTACCAACCCTACAACGTGACCAACGAAGCTAGACCTCTCTAATTTTCTGTACATCAAACGTAGTAAGGCACATATTGCTGTCTGACAGGTCAGGTTAAATTGGCTAATGTGTAGAGGCAGCAAAATAAGTTAAAAAGAAAAATTAACGTTGGGAAAAGGAAAATAGGGATCATGTTAAATGAGAAAATGGCGGATGCCGGGATGGTGGCTATAAAAAACGTCAAGTTAAAAGAGTAAGATAGGCGCTCAGGCCTCAAATGTAATGTAATGTGTACCCATAGCATAACAAAGGACTATTCCATATTTGATTTTTCTAAACTGATCAGAAACTATTAAAACAAGAATTGAATAACGTATCCGACGTGTTGTATTTTTCGTAATTTCTATAAAACAATATTTATATTGTTTTTTAGAAATTACGAAAAATACAATTATAATAATTGTATTTTTCGGTAAATAAAAAATACGGCTAACCGTCACCATTTTTTTGGAGAAAATATATAACTTAATGCAATGAGTTCTTTCACAACTAAGACCCAAGATAAATCTAAGAACATAATAAATAAGTAAAAATTTATGGAGTCATTTAGGCTTGTTTAAGCTGTTTTTCCGTGCCATAATAAACATTCTTTCATACATACTCATTTACATAGCTCTTTATAGCAAAAAGCTAAGCGTACCATTAAAATAGTTAATTAGGTTCTTAAATAAACAAAATGGCGACCCTGGATACGCCCGATCATTATTTGCCGGCAATACAGTATTACTAATAGATCACGATTCAACTCCCGGCCGTAACAGATACGATTAATTTATTGGAGCGAATGTTTATCCAATTATCGATCTGGCAACAATGGACATCGATATGATCGCCCGATATAGATTATATCGATTCAACTCGATAAGGAATCGATCGTGATAGTTCATCGGTAAGTAGTCGATTGTAGTTTTTAATTGAAATAACTAACAACATAACATTTTATTATTTAGGAATTTTATTCTATAAAATGCCTGTCTTTAAAGATAAGATTTCAAAAGTTTGTGAGTGAAGAGAATATTATTTAAATATTCAAATAACAGAAAAAAAATCTTATTTATAAGTTTTGTGTAATTTGTAATAAGTGTGTTAGTTAGTTTTTTTACATTCCTTATCTAAGTATAATGATAATTATTATAATTTATTATTCGGCCTAGTCTCACATCTTTATCTATTATTTTTATGTTTCTAATTTGTTTTCCGCATGTAATAAATAAATATTTTGTTGTACGTTATTTATAATTCGATCTAATTTAGATAAAACTTGGATAAAACTGATAATTCAATTTAAATTGAGGTTGTCAGCGCAAAAGTATCCTAAGCCATAAGAACAAATTGATGCTTCCTATGTTTATGCATATTAATTGAAAGTCTGATTCCTTACTGAACTTAAAGAACAGCCCTATGCTATAAATATAAATAGTTCAAATTCAAAATTCATTATCTCTATTTTAGCAGTCTCAAGTTTAGACCGCTTTTGCGCTGACAGCCAAAATTATAAAAAAAAAAACAAAATTTAAATTTGGAATAGAATAAAAATTTTTTTTAGTACTATTAACGGTCGGCCGAAGCGGTTTATTTATTAGTGGTTCATTTATTTTTTAATTGCTTTACAGGATGGCCACTGCAGGTTGCTTATAGAGCCTTTTTCTTTTATAATCGCGGAAAGTCACCAGTTTTCGCGATCGTTCCCAGGTTTCAGCTCAAAAAGCGTTATATCTGAGCATGCCCACTTGGATTTGATGGGAGACGCGTCGGCTCGAGATGAGGACGTCTTAGCAGAGAGGCAACTCTTATCTTTTTATTGTGGTATCTATCTCTGAAGTGTTCGACACAAGAAAAATGCTCAAGGGGTATGTAAGAGTCTAAATATTTTACGTACGCCGAATGGATTGCTGTCATGTCACTAGATTGATTAAAAAAAAATTTAGGTAAATTTCAATTAATTTTATTTGCATACGGTTTTTTTATGATTGAACTTGTTTGTTATATTATCTGTATTCTTATTCACAGGTGCCCAACCGCCAAACGAATCGATATACCGACAGTGCACCACAATAGCGGCGTCGACACCCGCGGCGTCATTGTCCCCGGTTCGATTCCCGGCCCTAATGAAAGTTCTTTATGCGTTGTGAACGTGCCATGTGGTTTGATGAAAGGGTGTCTTGGGTGGAACGGCAGTAGTAATACGTTGGAATGTTTTTACTTTTCGGTTGAAGGGATCTTTAGGTTTCCGGTATTCCGAACAACGATGTATTGATATAACTTCACCGTTGAAAAAGATAATTAATTCCTTGAAACACAGCCTGATGATATGGACAAGTGATGCACAGTGGAACACTGCAATGTTTACACACTGCTGCTTGCAGAACAGCTTACATTGCAGTACCTACCTATGCCATGCCATAGCATCAATGAAGGCCATCGAGGAGGTTATAGGTGGTAAGAGTTTTCGTCGTAGAGGTATTTGATCACTCAGGTGATGTGGAAAAAGTACGCATTACCAACCCTCTAATAAGCATCAGAATGACAGTGAGGTTCTCAAACTGCATTGCGACGCCCTAGACGCTATCGCAACGCTATCTAAAATAAAAACCGGTCAAGTACGAGGCCTCGCGCACCGTGGGTTCCATACCATCTTTGGACGTATTATGAGGAGGGGGGGGGGGAGGTTTTTTGTCATTTTTTATTATAAGCCAAAAACTACGTGACATAACCAAAATTTTTTTTTTTGAAATTTTCAAATGAAGCCCTTTCATATGATACCCCTTTCATTGAAATTTTGACGCTCAATTTCGAAAACCATCGAAAAAAAAATTTTTTTTGTTCAGTAGGGTACATATTTAGAGGTTGGGTAAGTAAGATCTAAAACTACTCCAATTTTCAAATCGATAGCATCAGTGGTTCCTGAAATATATAGGTGTGATAGACAGACAGACAGACGAAGTCAGACCATAAGGATTCTTTTTTTAGCTTTTAGGTATAGAACCTTAAAAAGGTGGTGAGACAATAGGTAGGTACGTAAAGTTCAACTGCAAGACATGAGGTTATCAGTTTCAAGTAACAGTCTCATTACTTTTGTGGTTTGTTGTTTTTGAAAATTAAGATTATGATTAATTGAAGGTTTCTTTGGTTATTATTCTTTTAGATGGGCGTCTGGGTGTATAAAAGGAAAATGAGTAGCAATATAAAAGATTGAGAACCTCTGTGCTAAGGTGTAGTTTGAATGAGGCGCTTCCTTATTCGGCTCTTTCTATAGACAACGTATTGCTTTTACCCATGGTGATCACACATGCAAACTGCATTAGGTGAATGAGAGGCACCGCCATTAGCAGGTAACATGTCCAGAAAATAACGTTTAAAGCCTATGTTCTGAACAAAGTGTTTCTAGTTTGTACTTTAATTAAATAGACAAATACCTTTTTTGTTCTTGCGGGGGCAAACTTCGATAAGTCCCCGGGACCTATGGGGTCAACCGGGGTATGAGAAATTCTTACTCACGGGAGGGGGCGAGGACCTGCCCTACGGTAGGAGAACCCACCTGATAAAAAACAGCGATGCAAGCGATGATTGTAAATCACGTTAGTTTATTAAAATCCTGTTCACTTTTGCCTTGAAGACACCTACATTATAATGGGATGGTAAAACCGACGCAGGCAAACAATTCCTGTCTTTGGGTGTACAAAAATTAGGACACAGATCGTTTAAAAAGTAGAACTTATTGAAATGAAACTACTTTTACGGAACATATAGCGGTTTGTTTTAGCGATGCAATGTTTCGATGTATAGTATTAGCGTATTGTTTTTTTAATTTAAAACAATTTTTTTTATTCATTCTTAAAAAAATGAAGGTCTATAATTTTACTGCTGTTTAATCAACGACCAGTAATAAATAACAGGGCTTTAAAAAGAAAAACTTACAATTAATTATGCAGAATTATTAAGCACTGCATGGTGCAAAGGAAAGTCTAACTACACATGATAAATGATGGCAAGGTACAAAATTATTAATAACTATTTTGGAACACTTGATATTTCAATTTGGAGAGCAATGAAAAATTACTGGAATTAGTGAGATTTTAATCGTGGCATGTCGATTGGAGGCCTTTAAACAAGCGACAAAAGTTGAGGGCAGAGCGAGATAGAGAGAGAATTTAATTAATTAAATTTGGATTACATGAAGACAAGACGCACAGAGCATATGCACCCCTACATATATGGTGTACGGGCCTTCAGTCCGGTCTAAGCGATTTGCTTCTTCGTTTATAATGGATCGCTAAGGATTGTAATAGTTTACCTGCATCGGTTTTCCCGCCCTATTATAACGTGGGTGTCACAGATGGGCAGCGATACCGCAGTTCCTGAAGCAGGTGCGGTCACAGCCAACAATTTTGGGGGGGGGGGGGGGGGGTCATAGTTGACGGACCCGTTGGTCTAATGCCCTGGTCGCTAGCCAATAGGTCGTGGGTTTAATTCCCACCTTGCGTCTGAGTGTTTCAAGTGCGTAACCTATTTTGGATAAAATTGTTTAGAAGTTTTAAAGCAAGAAGTTAAGTTTGTCAATTTGACGTGAATGAGTTTTAGATTGGGGGGGGGGGGGGGTCATGACCTCTACGACCCCCCCTCTCGGACCGCCACTGTCCTGAAGACGAAGGTTTTAACCAGTGTGTATTGCCAGTGATGACATATGGAACTGAGACGCGGTACTTAACTGCTGGCATTTTAGAGAAGCTCAGTCACAGAACGAGCTATGGAGAGAGCTATGCTCGGAGTATCTTTGCGCGACAATGGGCAGGCCACATCACTCGAAGAACCAATAACCGTTGGGACAGAAAGGTTCTCGAGTGGCGACCACGAACCGGAAGACGCAGCGTGGGTAGGCCTCCCACTAGCTGGACAGACGATATTGTGCGGGTCGCAGGTAACCGGTGGATGCAAATCACCAATTGTCGTTCATTGTGGCGTTCCAAGGGGGAGGCCTATGTTCAGCAGTGGACGTCTTCCGGCTGGTGATGATGATGCATAAGGTAGTTCATATTATCGCTAACTTTTTGGCCGTACCTTTATAAGATTTGTTACAAATATTAAGACGTATCCATAAAAAAAGAATCAAATATAACCCTGCAGAATTATACACACCCATAGCAATTACACTTTGGATATAAATGATTTATAATTTCACATTTGTGCGATTGTTAAGTGGGCGATCTCCTTCGCCCACTGGTGGGCAAATGGTAAATGATAGTAGCACTTATATGCAATCAATTTTAATTCATAATTTGTAGGTAGCGTTGGAGATGTTAATTTGAGAGCTGAAGAGGAATAATCTTTCGAAATACCTGTAATACGCTCTCGAAGGAAATACCTGTAATAGGTAATATTTTTTTTTTTTTTTTCCGAGACATAAGCGACATTATGCAACAAGCATGTGGCCGGCCTGATGGTAAGCACACACCGCAGCCTATAGACGCTAGCAACACCGAAGAATCAATAGCACGTTGCCGACCCTTAAGACATTACGTCATATTAAGTCTTTGTGTCCGGTAATTTCACCAGCTACAGTGCCCTGCACGCCGGAACACAGCAATGCTTACACACTGCTGCTTGGCGGTAGAATATCTGACACTGCGGTGGTACCTACCTGGACGGTTCCTTGAATCAGTAACCTACCTAGTAAATATGTACCACCTAGTATATAAATCCTAGAAAAAATTGGCCCTTCGATCTGAAGATTTACGAAAATGGCAGAAACGTATTAGTCAACAAAGAACGTAACGTAACGAGTAGTGTAATTAAAGCATCTAGTTACGTTAAATGTATGCTACTGTCTCTATAATCTAATGCTACTGTTTGATAATGCGATTCTTTTTCTCCGAAATACCACAGTGAAATACCGCAGTTAAAGATTCTTTACCGCTATTACTACATATGTGTTATGCTCCGAGATTTCGTAGGAGACATAATTGGTGTAATAACTTGTCTAGTGGTGTATGTGCGTGATTGTTTCTCAGTAAAGGCCGAGTTGCTGAGTTCTTGGAAACGTGATATAAGGCTTAGTACAGGATGGATAGAGGAGGCAATGGAGCATTTTTAACCGACTTCAAAAAAGGAGGAGGTTCTCAATTCGTCTGTATATATATATATTTTTTTCTATGTATGTTCGCGCATAACTCTGGCAATTATTGTAAGAATCTATCTTAATACATCGTTAAACTATAATAAGTATTTATTATGATATTGTTAAGGTAGAACAGGTTTGACATCGTACTTAATAGATGGCGCTAGTTGACTTGTATACATTGTTAAACTATAATAAGTATTTATCATGACATTGTAAAGGTATGAGGTTTGACATCGCACTTAATAGATGGCGCTAGTTGACTTGTACTGTTTTGCCAACGTAGCAATAGTCGTTGGCGACTAGAATAGTTTAGTCAGTCAACGGTAGGATTTCATGGTGAACAGTCGATTGTGAGACTTTGTAGCGAATAGTGAAATAGTGATTGTGAGATTATGTGGCGAGCGGCCGTGGGCCGGCTGCTGTGTTATAATGTGTTTGTGAGCTTGATTGACAGGTTGTCAAAGACGTGCCACCTGAGGAACTGCGTTGATGATTGAGATGCAGCCGACGAGCATCATGAAGTTTGGTGCTTTCGCTGAGTAAGTGATAACCCAGTATTGTATCTATTGATTTATGATGAATATGTAGATTATTATTTATTGTTGTGTGATATAATTGATGATGGTTAATTAATTCGCGATAGTTGATGATAGTGGATAACTGAATAACTGATGATGACCAAGAGTTGGCGTTTGGTGTGGTTTTAGGGGCTGGTGGAGACCACTTGGGGAGGTCCCCACATTTTTATAGGCTTGTTAATGTATCACATACCTTGATTATTATTGAATTATTAAGATAATCTCCCGTAAGAGTGTTCGAACTCCTACATTATGAACCGATTTGAAAAAATCTTTCTTCCATCCATTCTTTAATCCGTTAATTGGGTCCCATAAAAAAGTAATAAGTAGTTCCTGAAAAAACAAGAATGGTGACTGCGCACTGAGAGCTGCAAGAAAGCCTATATAGATGACGTTTTAGTCGCTTTTAAGGACAAAAATGGTCATAACTCTGGCAAATATTTACCAATTTCAATGATTCTTTTTTTATTCGAAAGAAGAAACCACTGTATTGAATCTGTATGAATTTTATTACAACCGGATAAGAACTTCCTGGAGGACCATGAACGATGTGGAGCAATTTATCTGGTAAAAACCATAAAACTGATGTTCTCCATTACATTGCTCTGACAATTATGAACCGATTTCGATGATTCTTTTTTTATTCGAGAGAGTTAACTACTATGATGATTCCATGCAAATTTCATTACGACCGGATATTTTTTTCTGAAGAAACATGAATTATGTAAAACTATGTATACGATAATGTGATCATAACCTACCTAGATAATTTTACGGTTTTCGATGGTTCAATCTTTATATATGAAAATATCACTAAAAAGTTTAAAATAAAATCTTTTTAAAAAAAAATTGAACCGACTTTAATATCACTGAAAAGTATAAAATAATTTAAATATTATTGAAGTTGGTGCCAAATATACAGAGCAGGTACGCTAACACCAACTTCAATAATATTTAAATTATTTTATACTTTTCAGTGATATTGAAGTCGGTTCAATTTCTTTTTAAAAATATTTTATTATCTATCTGTTGAAGAAGGAGTACATTTCTTTGGCTTGGTCTGTACTGTATGGCTTGAGTTAATCATTTAGGTGGTGTTAGATTCATCCGAATTTTGGAACTGATATTACACAATTTCTTTTAACGCACAAAAAATTTCGATTTGATTTTTTTATGTAAGATTTAAGACCAGTAAAAGGTGTTTTTGTGTCTATATTGTAAGCATCTTTTTTATGTTTTCAAAATATAAGTCGTGTATTATTGAAAGACGCCAGGATATTCAGCTGATGGTAAGTGATATATCAGTCATCCATCTTAATCAAGAATACGGTGTGTCATATTGATTCTCCTTAAACATCAATATTGGAAAAGGAAGATGGGTACCACGAGATTTTTAAGATTTTAAAACTCTCTCGAATAATTTATACTTATAGCCATTATTTCGTAATCAGGTACCTACACGTATTTATAAATTTAAAAAAAAAACCGAAACAAGGCTAAAGATTCATAATAAACGCCCGATTTTCACCAAACATAACTAAAACCTATCCCGAAAAAAACTAGTTTACAGATAATTTGCATTCGAACCCGTAAAGTACCTACTTAAATAAATTAATTAGCAATTTCAATACCACACAACAAACACTGACCCATAGGGTGACCGGGTAAGAATAGCACCTTACCCGTCTTCTCCATGTAGGGGGTATCGTAAGAGGCGACTAAGGGAAACCAATAAGACGGACAGCTGCGTCTTTTTTTCGGATTACCTACCACTTAAGATGCAATCCACAACACGACTGCCAAGCGTAGGGACTATGGCAATCCCTCCATTTTATGAGAGAGGCCTTTGTTAGCCTGATCTTTTGAACGGCAGGACACACTGTCACTGGTGCTGATCTAATTGTAACAAGACAAACTTTGTTTAAAAATAAAATTGTGTAAAAATGACAAACCCACTGAATTTCTTGCCGGATCTTCACAGCCGAGGCCGCGTTGTGATCGGGTGGTAACTTTAAAAAAATTGACCGTTCAAAAGTGCTAGCGTTAAGCCTATTTGAAATAAACATGTTGTATTTTGAATTTTAGTAGTGGACGTCTTTTCCTTGTTGATGATGTTAGTACCTAATATTCAAAACCTCTACTGCATGCATCGGAGCTTAAAATAGAATCGTATGCTCCCACCTTAATAACGAACCTGGTAGAGATAAGCGGCATTAACGTGTTTCATAGAAGCCAATGTCACAGAAAAATGAAATGAATGACTGCGAAACTATAATTGTACCGTATGAGCACCGCAAGCGTGCTTGTGCGAGCTATAAATATAGCTCGAAGCGGCTTTTATACAGCTTTTTACGGCTTAAAAAACTTGTAAGTGGTTGAGCGTTCATTAGGTTTGGTTTTTGACTGTGGCAAATAGCTTTTTAATTCTCAGAATGATTAAATGGGTGTGTATTTTACAGACCGGCTGGAATTTAGGTGATTAGCACTCAAACTTTACAAAAGATTGGTATTTTAACGATTTATAAGTGGAAGCCATTAGGCAAAAAGGTATCCAGGTAGCAACCATTGCAGTTTGCCATTGAAAAAACTATGAACATTGAGGTGCTAGAGCTAGAGACACAGCTAGATTAGGTCATAGCCAGTTGTGTCAACGATCAGTTGGGTAAGCACCGTTAGGTAAGGTCAATCCTTGGATGGGTGGACACATATACACCGGTAAGCAAAAAGGCTAGGACAAAAATATATTACTCTTCGAAAATTTTGCAAGAATATGATACATATGTATATGTAAATGTTTAGGAAATAATGTTCGTATGTGAATCGGCCTGATTACCTACTGTAATAATATAGAAAATCTAGTTTGAGACGGAAGATTATGGGTGGTCTGGACAATATGGTAAGAATATTTCACTTTCTGGCCTTCGTGACACCATCTATAGCACGAGTTCCCCAAACTTTTTTGTGTCGTAGACCACTTGCCATGTTTTTCCGTGTTGGGTAGACCCCCTACATAACACCCCCCCCCCCAGCTGTCTACTGATATTATATTTGATAAAGGAATTGCTTTTTCAATGAAGTAATCCTTTAAAATTTAAAACATGAAATATTGATTCACCTTTAGTGTCGGTTATCAAAGTTCTTGCGAAGAGCAGTTATTCGTAGATTTCTTCATTCATAATAAAACGAACATATGCCATATATAATAATTTTTTTACTTCATAGGTAATTTTATAAATAATGTATATGTCTTGATATTATAAGATAGTATGATGTAAGTAAATAGGTACTATCAGTGTATGTGTTGAGATCCACTATCGTGGACCCGAATTTTCATTTCATGGACCCCCAAATTATTTTTCGCTGACGTAGACCCCTTGCAGGTTGTCATAGACCCCTAGGGGTCGATATAGACCACTTTGGGAATCACTGATCTATAGTAATAACGTAAAACACAGTTATTTCCCAGTGCAAAAAGAAACGTCAAAAAGAAATCCCGGCCACGGCAGCTAAATTACCATTTGTATTTGCAAACCGCTTTCCAATTAATTGACCAAAGAGACACGCCACTAGTACGCAACATTGCACTTTAACACGCACATACCAAAACGCCAATTCCATTGACACATCGAAATGGCCACCTTCAGAATCTTACTGTATTCTTTTCCCACGACGATCAACCATGTGTGGCTGTTGTCTTGGAAGCGGTCGCAACCGGAACTGCACTCTAATGCATAAGTTTTGAAGTCGGAATCAGCTTGTTCGATACAGAAACCTTGGTCGTTACCACACTGTTTCCCGAAAGTCATAGAGAAGCTCTAGAACCCATGTATGGATGTATGTAATTAATGGTTTGCAGTGTTCTGCTTTGGCATTTCATGCTCCGGTTGATGAGAAGAGCATTCAAAGCTACTGTCACTCCTCATTACTAAAAACTTGTCAAGTACTGTGTTAGAAGTCGCAATCTGTGAGAGTACCAGTTTCTAATGTAACTTATGGAGAGTTGGAAAAAGTTGATGTGTTTTTGAAGTTGTTGGTTTGCGCTTGATCACAATCTTCCATAATGATAAGTGAAGATATGATCTAGGTTGGACTGCGATTACCAATGAAATGCCAGTTCACTCTAGACTTGAATAAACCCAAGTTACATATATATTTCTGGGAGAATTATGACCGGAAGAAAATTCCACAGTTTGGCCATGTGGCGCATGAGGAAAGAGGAAACGAAACGGGAAGGGAACTAGCGAAAGAATGAGGATGGCGGTATAAGATCAAAGAGTGCTTGAGCACATTCTATGTGGAAAAAATCTGTAAACAATTAGAGAAACATGCAACAAGATGACAATGATCCAAGGTTTGCAGTTTGAAGTTATTATCGCTAAATTATCCTGCAAGCATTAACCTTAACTGTGGTAAGTGCAAGGTCTGGAGATCATAATCGTTTTGAGACAATAACTTGTACCGTCAAAAAGTTACAAGTTCCTGATTGTCTACAAAGTAAGATGATACATGCAATTGATGGGCATGTGAAATTCGGTTTTCTCCCTTCTTAGGGTAGTCTTCCGTCTCATGAGTATATGAGATAAAAAGAAAAGAGGCGTTACGGATATGCAAGCATTTGTGCACTATCTTTACTTATCGTAATAAGTAGCAAAAAAATATTACAAGTTATTGATTGACTTAAAGCCACATGATGGTACTCTTACCATCTTACCAAGTACTGTCCTTATAGAAGACTTCACTAGAATAATGTCATCTCCTAGTGTGTTCCAGCTTTAAGTAAGAATGCCTCTGTTCTAAACGTTGCATAATTGAAAGAGATACTCACTTTCTCCCCTTTACGACCAACACAGTAAACCCTACTAATCTTGGTAGTGCAATGAATGGTAAATGGCTTGTGTATTCTGTAGACGACTCTCTGTGTTAAAAACTAAAATAAAATAAGCAATGCATCCTTGTCAGGGCGATCCTGTGTTGGCCGTAAAGGTGAGAAACTGAGCATCTCCCTCAATACTGCAACGTTTTATAGAACAGAGGCATTCTTACTTAACGCTGGAGATGACATTATTTTAGTGAAGTCTTCTATGGGGACAGTACTTCCTTTTTTTCGAGTAGACGATCCTACTGTTTCTAACCTTCCATAAATTAAATATACCTCGATTTTATTTCAACTTTTATCATGGATTTATGGACATGTAGTGTCTAGATCTTCACCGTCCACATTTCAGTGCATATGCGTCTACGATTTAACAAACTGGAAAGCATATTTGCAGGACCCCGCACCACATATATGGGGACTATTAATTTGTTCACTCCTTAATTGTTCAGCAAAAAACTCAAACGCAAACTGGAATGGAATGATTGCCTTTATTTATGCGGGAACAGCAAGTTGTAATAAATCTTGTATTCCGGGGAAGACATACGCCATTGCTTCTTTTTTTACGAATACCGCAATAGTCTAAGCAACGGATTTATCCTAACCATATTGAGGAACTATCCTCATTACGGAATCTGGACGTGGATACTTCGGTAAAACTATGGAAGAATAAAGAGAGAATAGTCCTTGTCCTTATCCTAGTCATTGTTTACCAAGGGAAGGAAGTGACCGATTACAAACAAGGCTTTCGTTCGAGTCTAAATGCACACGAGTTCTAAATCACACTATCTCCCGACTGATACATGTGCTTTAAACTACACCTATAAAACATATAAAAAAAATCTTAATTGAATTTGATATTGAAATAAGTAGACTAATAAAAATGACAGTAATACCTCTGTGAGGTAGATTTTTAACAAAAGGGTCCAATATCAATTTGCACCAACAACAAGCCACACATCGTTATCCTAGCTGATCCCAAACTAGGCAGAGCCTGTACTATGGTAACCAGACAAGTGATAGGCACTAATATGTACATCATACTTCTACACACACACCCTTACAGATACAAAACAAACATGATTTTGCACACAAATGTTTGTCCTGGGTGAGAATCGAACCCACGACCTAACTGTTGACCAATGGACCCGTAATTACATTTATTTATATTTAGAAAAATGCAGTCGAGTCTTATTCGCTCACCGAGAGTTCCGTACCCTCTTTCGAAAATTGTTAGTTTCTTATTTAACTAACACTTGAGGTCCCTTAACAATATGACCAAACGGGACAAACCACATAATTATGTAAAAATTTTTTATGAATTCTATAAAGACTGTGCTACCGAAAACTTACTTACTTTATGACAGACAAAGTTGTAATATAAGGGTTTCTTTATTAACTTTAAACTACGAAACCTTAAAAAATTAAAATAAAAGTATTTACTTAATTAAAGAGCTACTAAATATAGGTATACTTAATGTCTGACTTTCTAACCGCTACATTTTATATTGACAAAAATACTTCTTCCAATTTTCAAGACTACACACAGTCCCTCAATATCACTCAAGAATTCACAAGAGAAAATCCCGAACAAATCGCCGATCAATCAGCTCATAAACCCCGGTACACAACAATGCAATCGATTGATAGTTTATAACTTAAGTGTTTAAACAATCGAGGCCGGTGCACACTAGCCCTTGACTTTGACATGATAATCCGTGGTTATTGAGTGTGCTCCCTGCCGATACTGAGTGATCGATCAGCATTGATGTACACTAGGCTTATGATCGGGCTTACGTAGTATTAAATATGTTTATACTGCGATTTTAATATACATAAGAGATCAGAGTTGGAGCAAACTGAATGCGTGTGCGTGTCACGTCGTTGTGACGCCGTACCCACCCCCTTGACACACCGGGCTAGGTATACGTCATGTCTGCGTGCGCGTATACGTCGCATAAAGTTCCAGACAATACAACGTCACACAGACGATTTGGGGGGGGGGGGCGGGGGTCATAGATGACGGGCCCGTTGGTCTAGTGCTCTGGCCGCTAGCCAATGGGTCGTGGGTTCGAATCCCTTAGCGTCTGAATGTTTCAAGTGCGTAACCCATTTTGGATAAAATTGTTTAGACGTTTTAAAGCAAGAAGTTAAGTTTGTCAATTTGACGTGAATGATTTTGAGATTGGGGGGGGTCATGACCGCTACGACCACAGCACAGTATGTGCACATGCTTACGTACGTTTTATGCATTTGGTGTATCGTGGCGTGGACTTCGATGTAAAATTATTTGCGTTACCAAAAACGTCCATTGAGTACACCAGCGACTCCGAGGAGGACGGCGGTAGGGTTGCGACCCACGTCCCCGTGAGCACCGTGTCATGTTCCCAGGGGGCTACAATGCGTGAGCACCGTGTCAGGTTCCCAGGGGCCCCCCGGCGGTGGGCTCAAAGGCAAGGCACTGACGGGCCCCTGGTTCAGATCCCACCGGATCGACCTGGGTCCCCTCTTATGTGCCGATGCGAGAGCCTCGTGGGTTTTAGTGGATAAGAATCCCACATACCCCAGTCGAGCCCCACAGCTCCTGGAGATCTTTTGAAGAATTGCCCACGACAAAAAAAAAAGTAGCTGGGTTATCAAAGACCCTGGCTGCTGCCCGTCTCATAGCTTCGATTCCCTCAGGATAAACATTTGTGTCATCATCATCATCAGCATATAGTCATATACTGCTGCTCATATGCCTCTCCAATTGCACGCCACAGACTTCGCTCCTCGGATTTCCTCATCTAATTTCTGCCTGCCATTTTACGTATAGCGTCACTCCATTGAGGACGTCCTCTACGTTTGCGAAGTCACGGTCCCCACTCAAGAACTCGTTTGCTCCGTCGCCGTTGATTATAGGTTCTACTGCAGTTATGGCCAGCCTACTGCCACTTCAGCTTGCTAAAATGGTAATATTACAAACATACGCATCTCAGACCGAACTTAGTATTGCCATGAAAGGAATGAAGTTGAAGTTGTGGAATGAATTGCCTGCCGAGGTTTTCCCGAATAATTACAGCATGGGTTTTTTTAAAAAGGGAGTTAACAAATTTTTACGGGGTCGGCAACGCGCTTGTGATCCTACTGGTGTTGCTAGCGTCCATAGGCTGCGGTAACTGCTTCCCATCAGGCGGGCCGCATGCCTGTTTGCCACCTTGGTGGTATAAAAAAAAAAAAAAAAAGGAAAATCGCATCAAAGTATTGCTAAGTAAATTTTAATAGCAGTGTATGAATAAAGGCCTAGCAACGTTAAATGTGTGCCATTGAATAACAGTATATTGATAATGAAGTGGTCACATTAATATGACTCTGCCCGCAGCCTCTCATGGGCACATTCTATAATAAAGTGATATGGAATAATCAACTTGCCCATTGATACTATCGTGTCGTTCGCGGCTCCATTTGTCTGAGTATGTACTGGCGACGACGAAAATCTTGAAAATAGAATACTCATCTTAAGAAAATAGTATTTTTTTTATAATAGGTAATAAGTATTTTTTTAACTGTAATAATTTTATAAATATTACTACTAACCCAGGTATTTAACTATTTAACGATACAATTAATTAGGTTCTACTAGAAGGTAAAGCTAGGCGAGTAAAGGAATTCACTTGTAGTGAACGGATTATAAATGTTGAGGAAGAAAAAGATCCATATCTATTCAATTATCTCTGTCAATATAAGAGTAAGTATAGTAAACTAAATAGAAGAGGATTGGATGATTTATTAGTCCAGTTGCAAGTGCAATATGAAATTTTTTGTTGACATTAATAAAATAATATTGTAGGCTTTTTTTAATTAACTTAGTGACGGAACAAGCAAGTCTACCACTTTCGGTGATTAAATGGACAATGGAACAACCAAAAACTGAAAGTTCTGTCTTATCATAGGAAAGCAATACTAAAACTATGTAAGTACTTATTTAAATTATTCCTTCATGTTTCAAATAAATGTAAACGCTTTTATTCATGTTTGTACCTTACAAGTTGTCGGCTCTAGCCGACCAGTTAGCAAACGATGGCCATCTTGCATTTTGAATTATTAGTGCCGTCAAAACACACTACGATTCTACAATTTATCTGCTTTTACTAGCCTGAGGGATGATCATTGAAAAATGGAATATTTACAGCGCGAGTGGAGACCGTTAGCCGATACGATATTAATAGTATCGATTATGATATATTGACTTTCTGATATATTTTATCAATCGATATTCTCGATTGAATATCGATAGTAATTTAAATACCGTAGGTGTATTGGGTCATGTCTGGGAGTTGTTGCGATTCAAAGTTCAAATACATAACTTGCCAGTTAATTGCTTGTACATAAGTGAATATAAGTTCTAATAGAATAGGATAGAACTTAAGTAATTGTGTTTTGTACTGTAATTGATTAGAAATGTTTTTACTTAAAATAAACGAATCTGAGCGAGGTGTTATCGCTTATCATCAAATGGAATCGTATAGGAAATCGCAGGAAAGAACAGTGATATATCCACAGATATAGATTTACATAGATAACGCAAGTATCACGATTTGTATTGAAACCTAGCTTGTCGACTTTTGTACCAAGTTTTTAACACCTTCTGTGAAGTCACGGCCGAATTTAGTGACGGGAAGTTCAAACCGATTCAAAGACACCGATACCGCCGATGCTCCTCGATGCCCCACCGATTTTCTTTTGTTTTTGCGGCCGACCGGCTGCAAGGCTGCAACAAGAAACACGCGCGGACTGTAAGTTAGCGGCGACCAACCCCGACGTTTCGTCGGGGTTCGGACACGCGAAGTACATGCATTTGCGTTATCTATGTAAATCTATATCTGTGGATATATCAGACGCAGGTTCAAATTTTCACAATGCTCATCTATATTTTTCAGACAAATTAGTTGATCGATATAAGTAATTATGTTGTCCTAACCAGTAGAAAATAACCCGACAAGATATTTGATCTTTGCAATTCGAATCTGAACCTACCAACTGTAATTAATTAGTAATGTTATATGCAACAGAAGCAACAGAAATTAAGGCAAAAAAAACAATTAACCCCAATCAAAGCAGTACCTATACTACCGACCACACCGCGAGCAGTGTAATAATAATGATAAATGGCGTCGCTCGTCAGTTGGCGACTGTGTGGGTAAGGCGCGAGTGCGAGCGATGAGTAACACCAATCGAGTGGGATAAAATTGATTAACCGAAGACTATTGTTTTTTTTGGCATATGGTGGCTAGTTAAAAGACAACAACCGAGTCTTTACATGCTGTTCGAATTATGGATTTTTACATGCTCTTCGAATCATGGATACGCTCAGTACGAATGCCACTAACTGCCGAACCTACAAACGTCTATTATAGTTAATGATCATGAATCCATTTTTTTACAAATTGATTATGTTGACAGTAGCCAATTAATACTTAATTTAATACGCAGGATCATTATCCTGCTAATTATTAGTAGGGATATTAATTATCTCGTATTCAATAATTGAAAATAATCATAAACGGGTCCGACAGTCGAACTAAATAGATTTTTAAAAGTGACTTAAGTTAGTTGGGGGTTGTGGCAGTAAATGTTCGTTTGGGTAGCCATGTTGTTTAACCATTAAATCAACGGGTCGGGCCACAGCTCTAGGCTGGCGCAATCGTTGCGTACCTGAGGGAACTCTTCGATAGGCTAGCAACAGAGTAAGTAAGGACTAGGTTATGGCATGCACGGATGGATCCAACTGGGTCGAAGTGCGCTCCGGTGGTTACCGGGCCCGATTCATAGCCACCAACAATATAATAGAATAGAACGGATCGGGCCAACTATTTGACACTGCTTTTTTTTTAGAATGAAGAGTACATCGGTCTGCAGACGCTAGAGAGCTCTACCGAACAAAGTCGATTAGGTTAGTTATCATTCGGATTCAAAGTCACTGGATGTTGGCAAGGCAGTAAGAGCCAGCCCTTTCATGTGCTGGCTTTCATGGCCACGTCGACCTTTCGAAGGTCGCCGGGGAACGTTGAGAGAATAAAAGTACCTACCTAACATTGACAAAACCCGGACCGTCTCTTGCCGATTGCCTTTGCCTAGTTTCATTTTTTTTTTATATCCGCTGTCACTCAGACCAAACCGTAAGTTCGAATGCACTCCAGCGATCTGACAACTTGCACAGTGGTGTCACTTTGACAAATCGTGGTCCTAAAATCTTAAAATCTAGCCAGCAGCGTATCTTTACGGCGCACGCTAGTGGGGGTCGGCACACCTAATTACTGCCGGACGTCGCCACTGAAGCTCGTTCTTAGGCCATTTATTACGCGTTCATAATTTGTTTGTTGTAGTTTACGTACGCGTATTGGTTATTAATATAATCATTATGACGTGTTTATGTTTCCTGGGTTTTGCAGCGGCGTTTCTCGATCAATTTGTAAGATTTGCGATTTGTTGTGACTGTGGAGGTATTAATGTGTAAAATAGACCGACTGAGAAATTAATAGACGAATGAAAAATATCAAAGTTCGCTCTAAATAAGGAACTAATAGACGTGTATTTTTTTCATGATGCAAAAAGGGGATACAAAAATACTTGAAATTCGTGAAGAAACCTTATGTTTCAAGTTCCTATCCACCAAGCAGCATAAAAATAGCAGCTACCAGAAACTAAGATGGATTCAAATACATATTTGCGTTTATTTTTACCATATTTATATATTAATGAGATAATAAATTTCATCATTATCAGCCATCGATATATAAACTAGATTTTGTGTCACGGTTCAAAAAGTGGTAGCGAGAAATAGCGCCCTTGTGTCGCTATTTCTTTACAAGCCACATCCTGACAAATTTATTTTTGCCGATAGGAGTGTCGCTACTGTCTATATGAAACTGTCAAACTACAAGTCATTATCATTATAAAATCGTTAGTTCACGTTTCCGCCACGAGCACAGTTTATTAAGTTTATAAGTTTGCAACCTCCGCGACCACATTTTAGATGTCATTTTGTTCGTGAATGCTGCTCTAGTTTATATATTATATCGATGTTATCAGCAGATAAAAGACGGTTACTTCTGAACAAAGGCATCCCCTTTAGAAGGGAGGGTTGCCGTAATACCCACACTGGGTATAGTCTTAGAGATAGGATGGATGTTTGAAATTACGTTTAAAACCTAACTATTGACATGATTAATTTGGAATATTTTTTTGCATTTTTTTACTATATCCTACTACCATAATTTTTACTATAATTTTCATGCAAGTTTCCCATTGGACCAGACTCAATCAAGTTAACATGACAACCAGAATAATAACATTTTATTTTATTATTCTGTCCAATGTATAATTTTATTAAACTTTGGAACAAGTGTCCATAATGTCGCAAACCCATAGCACTCACGAACTAAACTTTCCCTATCTCTAAATTCCTAGAAAAAGATCTCACAAGCCGATCAATCCTTTATATTACATTCATTACCTGCATAAACTTCATGTCGATATAATCAGACATCGATTGCCCGCAAATCGAATACGAATCACTCGGGAATCGAAAACCCAACTCGATTCCGCAGTTTGAAAATAGAACGTCGCCACGGTATAAATATTCGCATTTCCCGCGGAATGAATCATCGCGCGACAGAATGAGGGGTTAAAACAAATAAAAACTGTCGTTCGTTGTGTGGCAAATAATGGATAGTGAAACTTGAAACTACGGGACCGTTCTCTCGTTACTGTCGTGTAGTGGGACCACAGCCCCGGGGCATGCCTCTGTAGGCTTTAGGTTACGAACTTTTTGGTATTTTATTGCATTTATTATCTGTATGGAACTTGATAGTGTCGAGTTCGAAATTTGAAATAAAACTTTTTTTTATGTCTAATAAAGCCTAAAACTATAAGCTCTTACTTTTTTTAACGCAGGCCGCAGCTTATTGAGGAGGTGGATAAGATGTTAGTCGGATGGTAAGCATAAATGTGGGGATTATGGCAACCCCTCCCTTTTAAAGGGGGAGGCCTTTGTTCAGCAGTGGACGTGTTTCGGCTACTGACGATGACAATGAATCATAGGTAACTTTTCCTCCTACAGTGCCCTTCCTATGGCAATGATTACACTCTACTGCGTTGCGGCAGTATATCCGATATTGTAGTGTCTCTTCTTCAAGAGGCCTATCACCTAGTAGTATAATCCTTTTTTTTTTTTTTTTTTTGACGCGGGGGAGATCTTCGAAAGATCCCCGGGAGCTGTGGGGCTCGACCGGGGTATGTGGGATTCTTACCCACTAAAACCCCCGCGGCTGTCGCATCGGCACATAAAGAGGGGCGAACCTGGGGCCTCCGTTGGGATCTGCACCAGGTGCCCCTCAGTGCCTTGCCTTTGAGCCCGCCGCCGGGGGACGCATTGTAGTCCCCCGGGTGCCATCACGGTGCTCACGGGGACGGGGGTCGCAACCCCGCCGCCGTCCTCCTCGGAGTCGCCGTCGTACTCAATGGACGTTCAAAGGGCCCACACCCCGAACGTCCAGCGACTCCGAAGGTAGTAGTATAATCCAAGCCTAAAGAATCTATAAGTCAATAGTGTTGCAAATCACTACCAATCACTACCCGCAGGGTGTTCGGGTAAAGCACCCTCCCATCTCCTCCCGTCGGATGCCTGTAAGAGGCGACTAACAAGAAGATGGGCAGCAGCGCGTCTTTCTGTTGCGTACCTACTACATATACTGCGATCCGATGCGATGCGGTAGCCTCCGTGGTGCAGTGGAAACCGCTTGCTTTGTAAACCGGAGGTCGCGGGTTCGAATCCTGCGGGGGGCCAACAAATTTGAGTAGTTGTTCCTTACTGGCTAGGACAATACAGGCCGATCACCTGATTGTCTGTAAAGTAAGATGATCCATGCGTCGGATGGGCATGTAAAAAGTCGGTGCAGCGCCTAACCTCTCCCCGGTCGTGTCGGTCTTCCGTCCCATCGGATTATGAGAGGTATTATATAAAGGAAGAGAGAGTGCACTTGTGTCTACGCAAGCGCTTGTGCACTATAATATCTCCTGCGTACATGGCTGATCTTGTGAAAAGATTGGCCGCTGTGGTCGTTTCGGCCAGGAGGACATTATTATTAATATAATATATAATATCTTGGGACAATCCACACACGGTCATCCGATCCCAAACTAGGCAGAGCCTGTACTATGGAAACCAGACAACTGATACTAATACTTATATACATTTTTTTTGTAAATACATACTTAAATAGATAAACAACACCCAGACACTTGGCGGGAATCGAACCCACGACCCATTGGTTAGCAGCCAGGGTGTCTGACCACTAGACCAACGGGCCCGTCATACTTATTATACTGCGATCCACAAGACGCCAGCCAAGCGTGGGGATTATGGCAACCCCGTCCTTCTAAGGAGGAGGCCTTTCTTCAGTAGTGGGCGTCTTTCGATGATGATGATGATTGCAAATCATCATTAAAGTATAAAACTAGTTTTCTCTAATTAGCTTTGTTACTTTTTGCTTCCGACATAGGTAAATTAATTGGCTTATATTACGGATTTACTACCTAACGGTCATGCCCCCTGGTAGCGGGGTACACCACACCCGAATTACTGTCGCCAGTGGCTATGATTGAAAAGCGAAAGGTGAGACGCGTCACATTGGGGGATAGAGTTTCATTGGATTGCAGTATACGCAATATTTCAAGATAAATAATTTTCTGTTTAATAATCTAGTCTACCACTTTGAGGGTGGTTAGGGGGCTAAATGTAGAAATTTCATGGTAGCCTGGTGGTGTAGCTGCACAATAAGGCAGTCTATATAATTTCCATTTTTAGGCAGCATTTTTATTTGCAATCTTCCTTTTCACAACACCTATCCTTCCCTTTCCCTCCTTATTCGTGAGAACGCAATGGTCAATCATATAAATAATTTAACTAACCAAAATGGCGGCGATGTGGTTCGCCACCCATCGCGTCTCGTTTCTCGCGGAGTCGAAAAGCGGCCCTTGGGTTCTGCCTACCCCTACGGGAAAAAGGCGTGATTTTATGTATGCATAATTATTTGCTAATCAAAAGACTTTCCATTTATTGACATTGTCTCAGTGAGTAGATCATTTTGTACGTCAATTATTCACCGCACAATATAATTCCGATACTTGATCTTGTCAGAGTAATCCTATGCTGCGGGTGTTTGGGTTTTTCGTGTTTCTTCTCTATCTATACGAATGAAAAAAAAAGCCAAAAGAGACCGACAAAGGTCTCTTTTGGCTTTTTTTTTATTGGGGATGGAATTCGTTAAATTGCTTCCTTCCTGCTTTAAATTCAGTACCTAATTAATAGCTCCACTTCATTATTTTTGAAGTCAAGCACAAGCCATAGTAATAATAAACTCGGAGGGGAGCATGCGGCGAGCTACTGGTGAGTAATGACACTACAGATTCGAGTGCTATAGTGAGTCAGCCAGGTCACCCACATTCAGCTGTCTTTGTCAGTCAAGTGAATAACAAAGGAGACAGCATGACTCTCAGTTCTGGCTTGCCTTAAGAGGCCGTCTAGAGAGGAAGCGTTGGAGGTATATGCTCCAGGGGTGGAAGTCGTAAAGTGTATAACGAATCGAGTAACTTTGGAGTAAGTACAGCACACCTCTCGACAATCCTGAGCCACTCAAACCCATATTGCTCACTATTCACTACACTTATGGCAAAAAAGGTTCCAGTCATCCACAATAACGCCGTGTCAAGCCCAAAAAATTATAAGTAAAGTAAATCTAGAACTCTTTTAACACACTTACAACAGTCCCTACACCTACCGGAGCCAACTGCTATACCTAATTTCATCAGCAGTTAATCTCAATCTTGCCCATTATTTTTTTTATCCAAAACACTATTATATTATTTATGTGAAGTTTTACCATATACTTGATTAAATGAGTTAATCCGTGCGACATGGCTGTGCACGCAGTTCGTGCACTAATCGATTTTACGTCTATTCCAATTAGCTCTGAACTAACTCGCTGGAATTAACTATAGGTATAACTACATACGGTCATGAGAACGAAACGCTCATGTGGATTCGATAATTCATGTGATAATAATAATGTATTTCTGTGACAGATACTCTTCAAGCTCCTTTTAACAAAGTAGGGCTGTAAAGTACTTTTATTAAAAATGCAAAGAAATGTCTTTGCATTGCCACCTTGGAAGCAAGCGTGGGGCCCGCCTGATGGTAAGCACTCTTTTTTTTTTTTGGCGCGGGGGAAATCTTCCAAAGATCCCCGGGAGCTGTGGGGCTCGACTGGGGTATGTGGGATTTTTACCCACTAAAACCCCCGCGGCTGTCGCATCGGCACATGAGAGGGGAGACCCCAGGGCTCTCCGGTGGGATCTGCACCCCTCAGTGCCTTGCCTTTGAGCCCGCCGCCGGGGGGCGCATTGTAGCCCCTCGGGAACCTGTCACGGTGCTCACGGGGACGGGGGTCGCAACCCCGCCGCCGTCCTCCTCGGAGTCACCGCCGTACTCAATGGACGCTCAAAGGGCCCACACCCCGAGCGTCCAGCGACTCCGAAGGTGATGGTAAGCAGTCACCGTAACCTATAGACGCTAGCAAAATCAGAAGAATCACTAGTCCGTTGCCTACCCTTAAGACATTTGATAAAAGGCATGGAGTCAAAGAGCGATCATTGAGAAACACTTTTTCTATTAAATTGTTCAGTAAATAAACAAAATATATACTTACTTGTATGTAACTAAACTGTAGTCTCATACAGTCTTAGAGGAGATACCACTGGAGAGATCATGATGCGCTAACCCCTCTGCCAAATTTTGGTCATATGGTCAGGTCATTCTTTATTTGTGTGCGTAACTTTTTGAATGTGTTGCGAGTTTATTATAGTGTGGGTATGCGTAAAATTGTATCTGTGTGTGTTTACTTCGCCTCCCGCACCCCGCAAAAGTGCCACGAAAAATTTGTTCGGGGAATCGACGCGATACTAGCTCCATTCTAATTACTCTGAGCATACAGTCGTTATGTCATTAAAATTAGGCTTATTTATGAACCTCAAACCGGAACACTGCTTGGCAGCAGAATATCTGACTCTTTGGTAGTTTATGGCCCTGGATTCTGCAAGGGTAGTAGGCCCATTGGCCTTCCACCTAGTATAATACCCACCTACACACCTAGTATAGTATTACACCTAGTACAGTATTTAGTGTAGTGTATACACACCTAGTATAGTATTGGCCTAGTATAGTGTATTAAAGGCCAATACTATACTAGGTGTGTATACACCTAGTATAGTATTGGCCTTTTTATTAAGCCTGTTTTTGTTTTATAGACTTACTGCCGCACTCACAAACAACAATTTAATTTTTAACTTTAATTCCAATAAATTCACTTTTTAGATTTTATTTATTTCGACAGTCGGACCCATTTTTGATAATTTTCAATTATTAAACACGAGATAATTGATATCTCTACTCACTATCCGCGTATTAAGTATTAATGGGCTTCGAGTGTCGAAATAATCCGATTCCAATAAATGCATTAATGATCATTAATTATAATTCACGTTTGTAGGTTCGGCAGTTAGCTATTATCTGACGTTTGACCTAAACATTACATATGAATACTTTTATAGTGACATTTCGAGTTAAATGTACTGGTCTTGTCGATACCGTCCTATTAAGACCTTAATAGTGTCAATTAAGCTATTAACTTGAAAATACGGGTCAACGAAGTACGCGTACACATTTTATGGCTACAAGTGTTCTACAGCTGTTGTATTCTGTGGGATCTTATTGAGCAATTGTTTTTAATATTATATCCTACTACTACTACTATTTACATATTTATTTTTATTTATTTGTTTATTCGGAAGACCAAAGCATCAAAAAAGACATTACATAAACATTAATACGATACATGGAGCTATTGAAGGTCCTCACTTATACAAAACAATATAACTTAAAATTGTGTGGATAAACGTAATTAGACACTAGGTATAAAACATAATAATAGTACGATAAAAATTTAAATGTACGCAAAACACATTATTATTTTTGGACAGCATTAATATTTTTGGAAAAACTCCTGGCTCAGCATTCGCCTCACTGTAGTCAAATTCGCATTAAACACGTCAATATCCTGTAACTGCTGATTACATGTATTATTCAAGGCTCTGCTTGCTCGCCATATAAAAGAATTTTGTCGATAGTTAGTCGACACAAGCGGTATATCTATAGGTGAGTAATATCGCGCACTTCGCATCGCAGTTCTAAAACCAATTTTAGAGAGAAGCTCGGGGCTATCGATGGAGTTAGAAATAATTTTTAACAAATATATGACATCAGCTATATTCCGACGTTCAGCTAAAGGAAGAAGATGAAATTTTGCACACAAATTATGATAATCTTCACTTCTATATGTATGTTTTGTACGATAACATAAGTATTTAATAAATTTCTTTTGAATGTTTTCAATACGTTTAATGTATTTATCATACCTTGGATTCCACACTTGCGATCCATATTCCAACACACTTCTTACTAGCGAACAGTAAAGCACCTTGAGCGTTTTAACTTCCTTGAAACTAGTCGAGTTTCTCATAACAAATCCAAGGGCTTGAGAAGCTTTTTTGACGGTGGAATCTACATGCTCATCGAAAAGTAACTTTGAGTCATAGACTACTCCCAAATCTCTTATTTTATTACACCTTGTTAACTTTAGACCTTTTAGAGTGTACTCTGTAGTGATAGAGTTTAATTTCCTAGTATAAGTAACAACAGAGCACTTGGAAGGGTTTAGGTCCAATTTATTTTTTACGCAATAGTCGTCAAGACGTAATAGGTCGGATTGGAGAGCTTGAGCATCTGCACGTGAAGCGATTGATGCAAATATTTTCATGTCATCAGCAAAGCAAAGTAATTTAGAAGTCTGAAAACAGTCGCCAATGTCATTCACAAAGATAACGAAGAGTAATGGCCCTAGAAGAGAGCCCTGGGGGACACCACTTGGTACGATTACCCAGCTAGATATGTAATTGTTAATAACAACTGCTTGCGATCGATTTGCAATATATGATGAAAACCATCTCAAGAGATCTCCTCTAATACCTACCATTTCAAGCTTACGAATAAGAATATTGTGATCAATTTTGTCAAAGCATTTGCTATAGTCGGTATAAATTACATCGACCTGCTTACCTCTACTCATATTATCACTAATGTAATCATCTAGAGTAACAAGATTCGATACCGTTGATCTTTCCCTGACAAACCCATGCTGAAAAGTGTTAATAGAATTTTTTAACGCAGCATACAACTGAGTGTGAATGATCTTTTCAAAAACTTTTGCTATTAAACATAATTTCGAGATAGGGCGGTAGTTATTTGCATCATCTTTGGAACCTTTTTTATGTACTGGGGTTATAAAGGCTGACTTCCAAATAGTTGGCATAACACACTCCTTTAGTGATTTATTGAACAGTATTGTAACAGGGACAGCTATAGTTTCGGCACAGTTGACTAAAAAGAGAGGTGGAATTCTATCCGGACCTGCTGACTTATTCAGATCCAATGATTTTAATAAATTAAATACGTTATCATATTCAGCTACTACAGAACATATATCTGATACAGACTCGCAAGCAGTTACCGAATTAGAGGAGGAAGAAGAACCGGAAGATTGTAAAAACGTAGACAGGAAATAATCAGAAAATATATTAGATATATCCTTGCCACCGCTAGCCGCGACGTCACCATATTTTACTGTACTAGGAATGTTAGAAGAGTTCGATTTTGATTTAAAATAGTTCCAAAAGTACTTTGGATTATCGGTAATGGAGCTTTCGACTCGGTTGGTATAATTATCGAAGCATTCTGTCTCCAAATCCTTC
The DNA here is from genome assembly GCA_911728495.1 of Furcula furcula. NCBI lineage: Eukaryota > Metazoa > Arthropoda > Insecta > Lepidoptera > Notodontidae > Furcula > Furcula furcula. The sequence goes on from OU452252.1 coordinate 21,117,928, forward strand.
ACCCTGTTACGTAATATCTGATAGCTTACTTTATCCGAGAGGTTACCATAGTTTTTATACTTTTTGTAATACTTATTCTTTTCATTAATTACTTTTTTTAAACACGAGGTATACCATGGTGGATAATGATTATTTTTACAATATTTCGACGGGACATATTTTTCAATCAGATTATTTAAAAATGAATAGAAGTATTGCACTGCAGATTCTGTTGACATATTTCGAAATTCATTTACCCAATCGACCTTAGAAATCTCCTCATTAATTTTTCCGTAATCACCTTTAGTGAAAATATGTTTAGTGCGAGGGGCAGGCAAAATGTAAGAAATTTGGAGAAATTTTACTTCAACAAATAACGCATTATGGTGTGGATCCATAGGTACTAACGGCTCCTCACACTCAGAAACAGTAACTAAATCATTGGATATTACAAGATCCAGTATTTTCCCATGATGATTTAAAATCACGTTATATTGGTTTAGGTCATAAGTATTCATTGAGTCGATTAATAGTTGTTCATCATAACTAGAAACATTACCCGGGCACAAATATAAGTCTTCGGTATTGCGGGACCATAATATTCCACTCATGTTGAAATCACCAATTACGAGGTATTTATCACGGGGGTTATTTATTATTATTTCATCTAACTTAGATAGAAAGTTATTTAACTGGCTGGAAAAAGAGAAACCCATATTTTGTCCACATAAGTAAATAGCACATAAATTCAGTTTGAAATTTTGTGACGGCCTAATGTTGGTTTGCTTTATGGTCAATGTTAGCCATAAGTCTTCAGCGCTAGATGAAAAACTCGGTTGATGAACGGCACAAAGTTCCCTACGAACAGCGATGAGCACTCCACCTCCGCGCGTTTGCTGTGTGAGCTCATAATCCCTATCCCGGCGCCACACAGTATAGCGATCGTCGAATAATTCCGAGCTACTTACACTACTTAATAACCATGTTTCTGTTAGTACTAAGATATCATACGAACAAAGACTTATATTACGACAAAATTGAACTGTTTTTGAGCGTAATCCCCGCACGTTCTGGTAATAAACCTTTAAATCACATAGCGTGGTATTATTAGCATTAAAAAGCATTGTTAAAATATACTCCAACACACAGTTTAATCAACAAAACGACGATATATTCGCCTTGTTTAAGATGCATATTTACAGTAATCGATATAATATGCGGTAGGAATAAGAACTTGTATGGATCGCAAGAATACGTAAAAATACTGTAGGTCTGCGAGAGAGGAGATACACGTATAGCAATATATGGCAGAGCAAGCGAGACGAGTATAATAATGCCAGCGTAAAAGGTGCGATAAGTTAACCAGCGAGCTTGTGACTTAATACAATAGCGAAGAATCAACATGCGTAATGAGCCAGGGGTGCTAAACCTTATACAAAAAAATAAACTGAAAACAATTAATACTTCTTTTAGAAAAAATAAATACAGAAAATAAAAGTTAATAGTATTTGATTTAAGCAACAGTGACATGCAATAGAATATGCGTCGTATTATACAATTTTGTTTAAATCCGATAATTTGGCAATAACAAAAGATCGGGTTGTATCACTTTTTCTGACATGTATTTTACTAAATTTAACCCAAACATATCTGTAATGTTTCTCCTTCGCAATTTGTCGGACTTTATTGAGGAGTTGTTTAGTCTCCGCAGTTAGATGATCGTTTATGAAGATATTTTCCTGCGAGTTTGGGAATCCCAGGTCTTCAGCCTTCAAAGTCTTGTGGGCTCGAGCCGCTGATACAAAGTCTTCCTTTATGTAACGATTTATGAAACTCACAAGAATTGATTTATTCCCTGAATTATACGTAGGAATTCTGGATATATAATTTATTTGCGTTTTGGGTAGGTTGTAATTAATTTTAGCGCTGATATTTTCAATGATTTGAAAAAGATTTTCTTCTTTTTTCTGAGGGACTCCTTTTACTTCAATATTATTGAGACGCGATCGTTGCTCACTATTAAATACCAATGATTGGATCTTGCCAACGGTAGAATCAAGAGATTCCTGTTTTAGTTGAACCTCCTTGACTGAGGCTTCCATAGATTCAAACTTACCAGTAAACTCATCTAATCTGGCGTTAGTAAACTCACACGAGGCCTTGAGTTCCTGGATCTCAGTTTTAATGGTCCTCACGTCCTCAATTAGTAGTGGCAGATTCGATAACGACAATTTAATATCACGAATATCCTTAAGTAGGTTATCAAACGACAGTTGCTCCTTGGTAGTTGGCGTAGGGGCTGGTGCCGGCGAAGGGGCTCTGCACGAAGGACATTTCCAAGCCGCCCTCCGATCATTTCCCAATCGTCTCCATCCAGTTTCTGACATGCTGGCACAATTAAAATCCATTTGTTTTTCACAAGCTGAGCACTTAACTCCATCATTGAAGGTAACATTACACAATGGACACGTATTCATATTTTGAATTAAAGAGTATGTAAAAAAAATATATTTGAAAAAGGTTGACGATGACTGTTGTGCGTACAAAGGAGCGATAAATGCGTGCTACCTAGGCGAGTACCCACACGCGAAAGAAGGTATATAGGAGGTATATATAAGATATTTAGGAACTTACGTCGTATTTGTGACTCGAAACTACTCATGACGACCTACTATGCCTTATGTCAATCGATAATAAATTACGGGATATCGATCTGGGGTGGCTGTGCAAAATCGATTCTTAGAAAAGTTGAGAGAGCACAACATGCAATTCTTAAAACTATGACATTTAAAAAGTTTTTATTTCCAACGGACGAATTATATAGATAGACCTCAGTTCTTACGGTTAGACAATTATTTATAGAATCAATTATTTACTGGCAACATAAACATATACCTGATTATAAAGGAGATCGACGAAGAAGTGATGTTGTCTTTAGAAAACCAGCATGTAAAACAACATTTGTACAACGTTTTTATACATTCTTGGGTCCACACCTCTACAACAAAAAAATAGAATTTTAAATTTTCGAGATTTAAATTTATTCTCCCTTAAAAAAGCTTTAAGAAAATGCCTACTTACTCTAAATTATAGAAACACAGAGGAACTTATTGAGCTATTAACGTAGTCACTTTATTCGTGCTGATCGATGCATTCATCTGGTTCTCTCAGTCACACACACACACACAAACACACATACTCACACACGCTTACACATAAAATCAAGCCTAGGTAACTTCTCCTTTTTCTGTTTTTTTTTAACTATAATTATTACTTGATAAGTTATCAGTATTATCATTATAATATAAAAACTGCTTGCCTTGGTACTGAATAATTTATCACACATTGTGTTGTACTTACACTACTTCATCTTGTGTAGCTAGCTCAATCACTGCAATTACGGGACATATTTTGGTGAACATACCCATGTAATGCAATACTCGTACTACTACAGGGGTTATTGAAACCTAATTTTATGGCCTTAGGATGTACCATGTAACCAAGTACCTACTTAAATTGTTTTAGTCTTAAGGCAAAACATTTTATGTAATAAATGAATATGAAATATGAAATCCTTGGTTTTATACTTATTTGGATTTAATCAAACGTTTTGATATTTGTCTTTCTTCTTCTTTAAAGTTGGCATTTGCGTTTGAAAGAACAAATACTGTTCCTTACATGGATCTAGAATATATAATCTTCCATGGTTCCATAAAATGTAGTTGTTAGTAAGCTTAGAGGACCATCAAAGTGTGCCGCTTTTATAAATAACAACATAAAGATGTTATCTTAAAACTATAAAAAGTATCGGGAATGGATGATTTGTTTATGGTTCCAAATTCAGTTTTATTTTTGTTGTTAGATTGGCACTGTTTCCCATTTTGGAGCGGGTTTGAGATGCAACTGCAACTGTTATTTATATTAAATACAGTGCAGTTTTAGTTAAATCATATCTAGTGTGTATTACGAATTTCATAATGGACTTTAATTTTGCATCGACAATGTAATTTCGTGTCTCGTGTCAGTCACTGAAAAGTTACAGAAGGCTTACGGTAAATTGACTTTATCAAAAACATGTGCTTAATTACAAATGGTACAAAGCGTTCAAAAGCGGTTGAGACTTGAGATGTGATGGAAGATGTGCCTCGATCTGATAGGCCATCAACATCTGCAACTGAAGTAACATCGCAAAAGGCCCAAGTGATCATGTGTAGATTGTCACAGCTTTTTTTTTAATAATACAAAAAGTAAGTTGGATCCTTAGATCGAACTAGTAAGGCTTGTTCGCTTACAATGTAGCAAGGGCAGGATTTTACACACTTCACTGCGTCAGATCCAGTGCAGGGACGAAATCTGATATCAGTATCCATCCAAAATTACCTTATTTCGTATGGATACTCGTATTCAATTTCGAACCGATTCGGCTCATAAACTGTAGTTTTATTCACCGATATATTTGTTAACAAATTAAATGTGGTAGCATTGGCACTAAAAATAATTTTGCAAATCCGTCTATATATATGAAGGAGTTATGCCCGAACATACATAAAAAAATATAAACATCCGAATTGATAATCTCCTCCTTTTTGAAGTCTGTTAATAATTGCGGTGGTCCTACTTTCAGTTTCCTTCATATGGGACCTCATCATCATCATCATCACCAGCCGGTCCTCATAGTCCTCCCCTGGAACACCACAATGAACAAAATTGGCTTGTTGCCAGCGACGGGCACAATGTCATCAGTCCACCTATTGGAAAGCCTGTCACGTTCTTTCGGCTTGTAGTCGCCACCCAAGAACCTTAGTTTCCTATTGGTCATCGATTCTTCGAGTGATGTGGTCTGCCACTGCAACTTACACATTCTGAGAGCTGTGTCGGTGACTTTAGTTATTCGAAGTATCTCCTCATTCCATTCGGATATGATCGCGCAAAAAACTTCAAGAATAGCTATATAGTTGCATGTTTATCGGTTTTTTTCAGATTGTTCCACGGTGAATGCGCTCAAGCACTTTTTGACCTTGTACCACCATCCCCTTTCTTTTACCGGACTACCAGGCGCCGGCAGGGTCTCCACCGCTTTGTCGATGACACTCCAACTTGCCGCACTAAGCGTTTCGCTTCTTCTTTTCTCATGCGCACGGCCAAGCTGTGGAATACCCTCCCGGACGACGTTTTCCCTGATAAATATAACTTGGGTGTATTCAAGTCTAGAGTGAACAGGCATCTTATGGGTAAGCGCGGTCCATCCTAGACCACATCTTCACTTACCATCATGTGAGATTGTGGTCAAGCGCAAACCTATTCATTATAAAAAAAAAAAAAAAAAACTCCATAGCTCGTTGTGTGGGTCTGAGCTTCTCTAAAAGGCTAGCAGTTAAGAACCAAGTCTCAGTACTTTAATTATATCATCATTGGCAACACACACTGGTTGAGAACCTTCGTCTTCAGGCACTGTGTTTTTCTGGACAAGAAGATATCTCGTTACTTCCCAGTTCAAATTGTAGTCATCACCAACAGCTGATAGATATTCATTGCTGAACAAAGGCCTCCCCCTTAGAAAGGAAGGGTTGCCATAATCCCTATGCTTGGCAGGCGTCTTGAGGATCGCAGTTTAGATGGGAGGTAATCCAATAGAAAGACGCTGCTGCCCGTCTTCTTGTTTTCCCTTAGTCGCCTATTACGGACACACAACGGGAGGGATTGGGAGGGTGCTATTCTTACCCGGACACCCCACGGGTTGAAATTGCAGTTTAGCGATGCGACGGCAGCGGTGCTAAAGGGAGGATCTTCTTACCGAGCGAGGTGTGATGCTCGGCCCCCCGAAGACTGTTCATCAACTTCCAGTCTTCGGGGGGGAGAGATGTGGTGACTCGACACAACCCGACGGCGCCACATGTGGTACAGCAACGCCGACTCATCGCTAAACTCACGTCACGTCGACCCCGACGTGACCCCACCAGTTTAGCGATGAGTCGGCGTTGCTGTACCACATGTGGCGCCATCGGGTTATGTCGAGTCGCCACAGTAGTCAAGAACTAAAAAGTATGTATGTATATTAATTTAAAAACAAAAGTTCATTGTACGAGTAAAGTTATTCTAGGACGCTGCTGTAAAGTAGTAAAAAAAATGTCAAATCAAAATAAATCTGAAATATTGTTTCATTCTAATGGGTGCTATAATAATATATAATAAAAAAATAATGACTACAAATCTTTATGCACCAAATTATCACGACATACTTTTTATATGTATAGTACATAACCATCGTTAACTAAGAAATTTCGTTTATGTTCTCATTTTTTTTTTTGTTTATTACTACGTAGTGCCAAGCCCCTTGTCAAGCCTGGGGATTATGGCAACCCCTGCTGATGATGACTACTTAGACAACCAGTCCTTAAGGTAAGTGAACGTTCCACCAACATTTGTATAGCATGGAGGCCTGTCACCTGAATTTCAGTTATCAGGTCCTGGAGCCCAGTCATTTTTAGTGTTTAACGGGACATAGTAATAATAATCCTCCTGATCCGAAGTGATTATGATCCCAAGTGCAAGACACGACCGGAAGGAGATAAGGCGTAGGAACGACTTTTTACATGCCCATCTGACGCATGGATCATCTTACTTTTGCACATGTGAGGCTACGTATAGGTACTTTCGCGATCAGAAGCGGTGTATCACCTTTAGAAATTAATCGCCAGCCCAAAATACGTGCGGACGGGGTAAGTTTACGTAACGTCGCTCAAGCGATTTTGATTAAAAAAACTGGTACACCGTCCGTGTCCGCGATAGTACATAATAGGTGTAATATTCAGGTTATGTCCGCGATAGTACATAATAGGTGTAATATTCAGGTTAATAATTGGTTTTCGGATATTTGAAGTTGTTTATGCATTCAGTATAAAATTTGCCTTTGGCTTTGCAATACTAAATAATGGCAATGATAATAAGCACATAACTTGCTCATATTTTAAATTTAAAAGAATGCAGTAAAATCTTATAGTTTGCGAATTTGTCGCATTAAAGTATACCCTGAATATTTATGGCGTCTGACAACAAATATTTCGTTGCGTCCAAAGTAATAACTCCATTTTGAGCAATTTTTACAGACTCAGGCTTGTTGGTAAGTTAATTATATTATAATGCTGTTTTCTTATTGCTGTATTAAAATAATTAGCTTTTTTTACGGAGTGCAGTAAGTATGTACATTTATAATGAATTGCTTTTAAGTATGTACTTCACTTTTCATAACATTTTAGTTGTTTTGTGCTATGCACCTCATTAAGTACATACGCGTTGAAATTAAAAAAATACTAATTATCAAACTTAATTCTAATCAGGAATTAACGCGATTTACCTAATATTTTGACTTGACGTTTCGGCCGGGTTGCACCAGCCGTGGTCACAAGCAGACTGGTTCAGCGAGACGGCTCCGTGCGCGAGGCAGAAATATCTTCGTCTACCCCCGTTCTTTCACTTGTAACGTTAAGCCCACTACACACTACACTCACAGTATCTGTATATTTAACCGCCGGCAAATAGCGAGGTTTTGTCATTTTGATCACAGGTTCCCAAGCAGCTGATAATCTAAAGCCATCTTCCCGGTTGAAATTTTTATATTTCTTTATTTCAATCGCTTCACGAACAACTCTAGAATAAAAGTGTCGATCGGTGGAAAGGACTTGTGGGCGATGAAACTCAATCCAGTGATTTGTATCCGACTGAAGTATATGCTCGGCAATCGCTGACTTGCTAATCTGACGGTTCTTTACAGCTGTGATATGCTCTTTAACCCTTTCTGCGATAGTCCGCTTCCGCTTAGGATACAAATCACTGGATTGAGTTTCATCGCCCACAAGTCCTTTCCACCGATCGACACTTTTATTCTAGAGTTGTTCGTGAAGCGATTGAAATAAAGAAATATAAAAATTTCAACCAGGAAGATGGCTTTAGATTATCAGCTGCTTGGGAACCAGTGATCAAAATGACAAAACCTCGCTATTTGCCGGCGGTTAAATATACAGATACTGTGAGTGTAGTGTGTAGTGGGCTTAACGTTACAAGTGAAAGAACGGGGGTAGACGAAGATATTTCTGCCTCGCGCACGGAGCCGTCTCGCTGAACCAGTCTGCTTGTGACCACGGCTGGTGCAACCCGGCCGAAACGTCAAGTCAAAATATTAGGTAAATCGCGTTAATTCCTGATTAGAATTAAGTTTGATAATTAGTATTTTTTTAATTTCAACGCGTATCTACTTAATGAGGTGCATAGCACAAAACAACTAAAATGTTATGAAAAGTGAAGTACATACTTAAAAGCAATTCATTATAAATGTACATACTTACTGCACTCCGTAAAAAAAGCCAATTATTTTAATACAGCAATAAGAAAACAGCATTATAATATAATTAACTTACCAACAAGCCTGAGTCTGTAAAAATTGCTCAAAATGGAGTTATTACTTTGGACGCAACGAAATATTTGTTGTTGTACATTATTTTGATCTATCTTGTAGGGTTCAGCCAGCGGTTGCAATGTAAGCGCAAAAAAGTGTGTTTATTTGCGACATCACATTAGAAACCTCTAAAATTATCAGTGTTACTCTAATATATTATGCATGTATTATACATAAAAACCTTCCTCCTGAATCACTCTATCTATTAAGAAAAACCGCATCAAAATCCGTTGCGTAGTTTTAAAGATCTAAGCATACATAGGGACAGACAGACAGCGGGAGCGACTTTGTTTTATAATATGTATAGAAGATGACTAAGAAACAAAAATATTTTTTTTCATGACCCTTAACTATTAGGTATAATATTCTTGTTGGCTATTTTTGTTAGATTAAAAAGTTTCGTGAATTCGAGTAGGTAGGTGCCTACCTAACTACTCGTACTTCGCTTAAAGAACCGATAACCGATGGGGAAGAAAGGTTCTCGAGTGGCGACCACGAACCGTAAGTCGCAGCGTAGGCAGGCCTCCCACTAGGTCGACAGACGACATTGTGTGCGTCGCAGGCAAACGGTGGATGCAAATAGCCAATTGACGTTCATTGTGGCGTTCTAAGGGGAAGGCCTTGGACGCCTTCCGGCTGATGATAAGTTGCTTTGACAGTTTTTTCGCCACAAGCTATGTTGCGAGTATAAAATAAGTATAAAAGCACCTACGCTTTTCACACGAAATAACATTCACATGAAATAGTAAACCATATGCCCTTTAACTATTTATTTCATACTTTTATACCGTACTAGCTGACCCGTGCAGCTCCGCCCGCGCTTTTATTACATTTTGCTCCCCTTTTCTCCGTCCTCCCTAGATTTATTTCTCTCCATATCTCTCTCTCTTATAAAAAAAAAATCGAATTATATGCTCTTTCTCTCCTCTCTCTTTCCCCCTCCCGCTTCGGTTTCCGTCACACACCCCCTCTTCCTCTCCCTGTTGTCCCCTCTCTGAACTCTCCCCCCCTCTCTCTTCTACGAACTTGCTCCTTCTCACTCCCCCTCACTCAACCCATCACCCCCTCCTCGAATCCCCTCTCCCTCTTTCTCCTCTCTTGCACCCTCCTCTCGTTCTATATATCCTAGTCAATCATGGTATCAGCGGCATTAAATATACTTTATGACCTATTCTCAGACCTTCCCGATATGCACACAAAATTTCATACATATCGGTTCACCCATCTATTTAATGACCTTTCCTTATGTTGCTTAACCTTAACCTAATGGCATGAAATATACTTTACGGCCTATTCTCAGACCTACCCGATATGCACACAAAATTTCATACAAATCGGTTCACCCATCTATTTAATGACCTTGCCTTATGTTGCTTAACCTTAACCTAGCGGTATGAAATATACTGTATGACCTATTCTACCCGATATGCACACTTTCATACAAATCGGTTCACCCATCTATTTAATGACCTTACCTAACGTTGCTTAACCTTGACCTACCTGATAAAAAGTATCCCATGTCCGTTTCCTGGTTCTAAGCTACCTCCCTAGCTTTTCAGCCGAATCGGTTAGGCCGTTCTTGAGTTATAAATAGTGTAACTAACACGACTTTCTTTTATTAAAATAGATTAGTTGTTTAGTGATTGTATGTTCAATTTCACCGATAGATGGCGCTGTTCATAATGTAAATCACGCTAACATCGTAAAAGACTGTCTTATCATATTCGATAATGAAAGTTCTATTCTTTTATTGTTGCGATTGTAATGCAATACCTATTATACACTACCTGGACTTGGGGAGTTTCATTAAAATTTCATGAACCACCCCCCCCCCTAATCTAGTTTGGACTCGCTCGGGATTTACAGATTTTAACCTTTCAAAGATATAATGTGATATTGCTATCAGCAAAGTACTTAGAACAATACAGAAATCTAATGTAAATGTCCTGGGTGTACCGGACCGGCTTACCCCTTACAAAAATTGACCCTTCTCCACTGCCATATCTTATGCAAACTAAATGTCTGCTCAGTCCCTATTGTATATAGCGTAATAATACATATCTTAATGATTAACTGATCGGTCTATAATTACCCTATTCACATACAAAGGAAATTACGTGGTAATATGTGCAAGTAATGTTTCACTGCTTAGCCCCTATGAAACATAGCGTGATGTTTTATATACCAATTTATACCTTGACTTCTACACAACACAACAGTGAAAGTCCTATCAAAATCCATCCACGGGTTTTCAAATGATACCTGGACAAACAGAACGACAGACAGACAGACAGACAATAATTCCAAAAAAAATTGTTTTGGCCTGTATGTCGATAGTATAGTATCCCCTATACATATAAATTTTGGAAAAATATTCAATGTACAGAAAAAGTGCTCTTTGAGTTTTATTATAGTATAGATAGAAGATACACTGGCGAACTTAATGCCTTAAGCATAAGCACTGTAGATACTTGCAGATTCTGTGAAGGTGGAAAATAGTTAACGTTAAACAAATTTGTGCAGCTGCGACGCTCCTGTACGACGTAGATTGAAGCGTCTCTGAGTAGCCTATCCTACCAGATACAGGTGCAATCTTTGCGTACTTACCTTAGGAAACTCTTCGCCGCGTCAGCAACTAAGTAATAGTTAGGGTATGCCCAATGCATCTAACTGGGACGAAGTGCGTTCCGTTCATTCATCATCATCAGCCAAAAGACGTCCACTGTTGGACAAAGGCCGCTTCCTTAAAAGGGAGGGATTGCCATAATTTCCACGCTTGGCAGGCGTCTTGGGGATCGCAGTACTAGTAGGTAGGTAATCCAATAGCAAGACGCTGCTTCCCGTCTTCTCGTAGTCGCCTCTTAAGACACCTAACGGGAGGAGATGGGTAGATGCTTTTCTTTTTTTTTTTGATGGAAATCTTCGAAAGATCCTCGGGAGCTGTGGGGCTCGACCGGGGTATGTGGGATTCTTACCCACTACAACCTCCGCGGCTGTCGCATCGGCACATGAGAGGGGGGACCCCAGGGCTCTCCGGTGGGATCTGCACCCTCAGTGCCTTGCCAGTCAGTGCTCACGGGGACGGGGGTCGCAACCCCACCGCCGTCCTCCTCGGAGTCGCCGCCGTACTCAATGGACGCTCAAAGGGCCCACACCCCGAGCGTCCAGCGACTCCGAAGGATGGGTAGATGCTATTCTAACCTGGACACCTCACGGACAGTTCCGGTGATTACCCGGCTCAATTTATAGCCAACAAATAGAATAGAATTCCTTAGGTTGTTACCAGACCAATCGATCGATCGTCGATCAACGGCATTGGTCAACGTCGATCGAAGCTGGTCGATTGGTCTGGTAGCTTTAATTGATCGATGAATACCGTTCGACTAACCAATCCATCGATTGCCGGTCGATGGCATCAGTCAACATCGAATAATCCATTATAACATCGTTGATCGACAATCGACCGATTGGTCTAGTACAGATATTAATCCATATACATCTGTCTAGTAGATAGGTCGAAACTATCGATCGACCTCGACTAATCCATTTTACCATCGATCGATGCGGTCGATTGGTCTGATAACACCCTTAGGCATTATCTGCCAGCCTACCTTTGGATGATACATATCATGCGTCAATTATCGATATTCAACGCACATGAGTAGTACATACTACGTGATATAATCATGAATTTCAAAAACCCTGACAAGAAAGTTAAAATAACAATGTTATTTTTACAGTTTATATCTGGATTTTATCCAAGAGCACTTTACGTTTTATGCTCGTGTTTTATATGTGCATATTTCACACAAGATTTATGCATTGGACACGCATTGTAAATTTGAGAAATAAATGCAAATGGGTGGTCAAAAATACATTGGAGTAATTGGCTGTTAATTGCATGCAGTCATTGAGCTATGAGATATTAACATTCTTATAAACGAAGAAAATAGTTAGATTAATTGAAATTATTGAGCGCTTGGCCGAAATTCTACCTTTTTTTGTAGACGCGGGGAGACCTTCACACCACATGAGAGGGGAGACCTGGGCTCTACGATGGGATCCGCACCAGAAACCCCTCAGTGCCTTGCATTTGAGTTCGTCGCCGGGGGGTGCATTATATCCCCCTGGGAACCAGACACGGTGCTTACGTGTCTTCCTTGGAGTTGCCGCGCCATACTTGATGGACGTTGATACAGTTGTGATTCGTCATAGGCCTATTAACAAAATAAGCCTCCTGTAACAAATTCATTACTGGACTGAACTAGAAAGACGAAGTGTTTTCGACACCTATAAAGTCGTCCAACATAGTTGCTCAGGCAATTGTGCTGGGCGTGATAAACGTGGCACAGAACAACGCTGCTGGTAGCATGAGTCCGAGGTGTATATCCACCAGTATCATTAGCTAGGGATACAAATGAAATTAGTGAAGTTGCCGGTTCTTGCGGTCTCGGATTTTATGCAAATATCAAAGATTTTAGATCTGTAGGGCATGTGTGTAAACTGGAAACGGTCGCCTCCACTTCATGACTATATCTATAATTACTATAAGAACTTAACGAAATATTGTTATCTATTACGTCAAATGAGTTAAAGGTAGAAAAAAACTGCAGAATTAAAGTTCAGCTTTAAACTTACACGTATAAACGACATTCGATTCATCTCTGTCTGTGAGACTTATTTATGTTCTAGGAATGAAATGTACACAAAGTGGAGCCTTAAGGGCATCGCGTGGAACATAATAAAGACGTTATAACACTGTTAATCACATTTTAAACATTTTTAAATAGGTTTTATGAGCTAAAAATTGAGTATTGAGAGCAATTTTCTAAAGGTGAAAATACACTGACTTAAATTCGATTTTTTAGTTTTTAATTAACTTTGAAACAATTTGCAAAAAAGAGAAGTGTTTTATATTTATTTGACATCTTTGCCGGTTTATCTGTTAATATGTGCAAGAATGAGTCCATGATCTGAGGCAGCCAAGCTTTTAAACTAATGAATTGGACTGAACTTGAAAGCTTTGTTTAGTAAAATCGGCTCAATCTCATGTCCTGAGTTAATTTTCTTGTGTTTTTAACTTGATCAGTAGTTAAACTATTAGGGTTCCATACCTAAGAGGTAGAAAAGGAAACCTTATGGTGTGACTTCGTCTGTCTGTCAGTTTGTCACATTTATATATTTCAAGAACCACTAATGCTATAGATTTGGTCTTACTTTTTTACTTTGACTGATATCACGCAGTTTTTGGCTTATAATTAAAGGCTTGTAATGAAAAATGTAAAAAAAATCCTATTTTTATGGACGATTTTGTATGGACAAGAAATAGCTTCGAATACATAGGTGGTTTCGTTGCCCTCAACCCTTACCATATTATGTAAAAATATGTATTTAATTCACATGTAAGATTATAAAGATGTAATAAATAAAAGTTTCACAATCTTTCATTACATTATTCCATGTGTTGTTTTTACATTACTCAAGCAGTGTAGCCTATTCCTTACATTAAATAATCATTGCAGCGGCTAGGCACAAGACAACGCCAGATGAGTGGTGTCCATCAAAAATCGATTATTACAACAAATTGCGATTTAATAACTACCCCCGGGGCATTACAAGCTTCAAGGAAAGTCAATCGCGTTGTGCGAAACTGCTAATTGTATAAATGAAGCTGGTGGTAATGATGTACTTGTAACTGAGGTGATTTATTATTATTTATGGTTGACAAGGCAAGCAGGATGTTTGCTTGATTGATGATAAGTGACAGACAAGTTCATAGACAGTTATTAGCACAGCCGATTGTCACCTAAGGTTAAAGGTAAGACAAGCCCGCTTCTCAGTAGCGGCCACGTTACGATCCGGTGGTAGTTTGTAAAAATGATTTTTGTGTAAGTGCCTCCGTGGGGCCTATACATAATAAAGATATTTTGACTTTGACTTTTGACTTTAGTAATTGAGTCTCTGGATTACCAGGATCAAGAAGCACTTGATAGGTTTTTTTTTTTGCTTTCCCGTGGGAAACTTCCGAAACATCCCCGGGACTCTGTGCTATTGACTAACCAAGGTATTTGGACTTCTTACCCACTAAAACGCCCTCGGCTGTCGCATCTGCATAAGAGATGCCTGGGCTCTCCCGTAAGATCGGCACCCGGTGCCACCTCAGGGGCGCATTATAGCCCCCGAAAACTTGTCACGTTACTCACGGACCGGACTACTGCTACTAGAGGACGGGGCCGGGGGTCACAAGCCCGCCGTCGTCCTCCTCGGAGTCTCTCTCCGTACGTCCGCCGTACTCGATAAGACGTCCAGAGCCCACTCTCCAAACATCCAGCGACTCCTAGGATTAAGACAAGCCTAGAATAATGTATGTCTCAACCATTTCATAGATTCGATAAAATAATCGCAATTTATGAATACATTTTGTAACATCGATCCCGATTAACCGAGCAATCGTTAATTAGCTGTATCGATTACACTTAATCGAAATGTCACCGGTGCAATTACCGATGTATAATTAGCAACAGATGTTTTATATCGAGATCATTTAACTTACTTTTTATCGATGTTATTGAGGATGTCTTTGTGGGAATACGTGCAATGAATATGTTAAAATGTGCGACTAATGTTGGTTATATTTTTTTTTTATTTAACTTATTTAAATTGGTAATACGTTCGCCTGTTGTAATTTTTGTCGTAATTTATTGTTTTCTTCTTTTCTCCCTTGCATTATGTTTCGAACGGCAGGACACACTATCGCTAATGTCGATTCAATTGTAACAAAACATACAATAATGATTTCTGATATTTACGCGAATATTACACATTGAAATGAAACCAATTTTACGGATAATTAAAATCAAAAATAAACCGCGATATAATCCGTAAAATTGGTTTCATTTCAAAACATACAATGTTTAAAAAAAGTGAAAATATGACAAGCCCGCTGAATTTCTGGCCGGATCTTCTCAGTTGAGGCCTCGTTGTGATTCGGTGGTATCTTTTAAAAAAATGACCATTCAAAAGTGCTAGCGTTGAAATAAAGATTTTTGACATTGACTTTGCCTGTTGGTAAGAAAAACGACTATAGACAATTGCGGCACTGTCTCATGTCATCCGACACATTAGTTTTTAAGTCTATTGAGCACTACCTTACCTACATTATCCGTGGGGTGTCCGGGTAAGAATAGCACCCTCCCATCTTCAGTTGGGTGTCCGTAAGAGGTTACTAAGGGAAAACAAAAAGCCGGGCAGCAGCGTCTTTCTATTGGATTACCTACCGCCTATACTGGATCCCCAAGACGCCTGCCAAGCGTGGGGATTATGGCAACCGAAGAACGCAGTCTAAGGGGCAAGCATGTGTTCAGCAGTGGTCTTTCGGTTGATTTTGATCCCCACGCTAGGCCAACCTTACACCGGAACGCAGCAACGTGTCCGCACTGTTACTTGGCGTCAGAGAACCTGACTCTGCGGTGGTGCTATCTAAAACACACTTCCGACAAACCTTCTTTTTTGACCTACAAAACGAACCCGGTCTCCGCAGGGGCGCAGGCCGGGCCAGGCCAGGCCGGGCCAGAAATGCATGGCAAATCTTGGCGTATCTTAGAGAACTCTTCGGAACGAACAGAGGAAGGGCTTGGGCATGTCGAAGTGCGTTCTGGTGATTACCGGGCCTAATTTTGAGCCAGCCAGCACAATAGAATGGAACAGAAAGCGAGATTTTGTAACGTAAGCCTTCTCATCATTATCCTTAATATTAAACTTATTAACATAATATATATCCATTTCAGTATTATCTCGTATCAACATAAAGCTATTTGACGCTACTGACGCGGTGCCCTGCGTAAACTCTGGCCAACATAAACTTTGCTACCGCACAAACAAACACGACGATTCTAAGACAAAGCAGTAAGAGTGATAATCCAACGGGAGACAGTTGAAACAGGTGCATTTTAAATTTGTCCAGTACTAACAACTGCTCATTTGGTCGGGTGCAATTTGTAGGGGTCATCAACATAGTAATGGATTAGTTCAATTCACTTCAGAGAAACGCAGGGTTGACGGCCACTGAACCGGGCGGTTATGTAATATTACTTTGAAGAAAATACTCCACTGATAACCGGTTCTAACTGGATTATAACTAGAAGTTATCTATTTAAAGTACCGCCGTCGAAAACATTTGGGCGTTTTATTAATATATTCTATGAAACACTTTTTATTCGTCGACAGCTAATTCTGTTACTATTATGAGGTTATAAAGTATTCAGTCGTTGAACTCAAGTTTGCCTAAGGTTTAGTTAGACTTTATTTTAATCGGGAATTAACGCGATTTACCTCAATATTTTGTCTTGACGTTTCGGCCGGGTTGCACCAGTTAATTCCCGATTAAAATAAAGTTTGGTAATGGAACGCGAAAGTCTAAAAGTATATATTGGTTTGGTTCGGTTTCGGGTTTGTCTAGGACTGATGTTAATATGACACATTAGAGTAAAAGGTACAGGATTAGCAACTTATGCAGGTATACATCTTATAAACAATAAATCATAAGTACGGATAAACAATGTACAAAGGGGAGCTTAACTCAATAATGATTTCTCTTACAGCACAACTTTGAGAGACGGAGGTTAAAATAAAGAAAAACGAGGACAGAAAGAAGTGCTAAGTGGTAATAGAATGGTAAGTGAAAGAGGCTGGGACACTAGTGGTGTACAAAATGTCTAGCTTAGCAGAGAGGACTCTTCTGAAGCCAAATTTATTAGTGCTTACCAGCGACGAAGAAGAAGAAAAAAGTTTATTCGTGGCTAACAGTATATTGAAGAATGAAACAAAAGTACATAAATAACTTAATTAGTAGTTTGCCACGAAAGGGTCCCAACTCAGCATAAAGCGGCTTGCGTGCAACGCGCTGGTCTTCCGTTGGAACCCCCGGTGACTCCACGGACCCTCCACCAAACACACACCCACTGCCCACTCAGTCAACATAAATAATGCACAATAAAACAAAAATAACAAACCAAAATAGAAAAAAAAAATTAGAAAACCGAAAGAAAATAATACATAATAAGTACCTAATTACATATTTTGAACTATGGAGAGAGCTATACTCGGAGTTTATTTGCAAGGTAAAATCCGGAACGAGGAGATTAGCCGAAGAACTAGTCACCGACATAGCTGTCAGAATCTGCAAGTTAAAGTGGCAAAATGCACATCGGTCGAAAAACAGATAGCCGTTGGGGAAGAAAGGTTCTAAGTAGCGACCACGAACCGGAAGACGCAGCATAGGCAGGCCTCCCACTATAGAGCGTCCAACCGTTTATTTTCTTTTTGACAGCACCAATAGAACGTAACTGCGTCATGTTACGCAAAAGTTCACTTTTAAAAGTTCACTTTAAGTGAACTTCACTGCGTCATGACGCAGTTACGTTCTATTGGTGCTGTCAAAAACAAAATAAACGGTTGGACGCTCTATAAGTGGACTGACGACATTGTGCGCGTTGTAGGTAACCGGTGGATGCATTCTGGTGGTCCAAGGCCTATGTTCAGCAACGGACCTCTTTCGGCTGATAATGATGTCCGGCGCTTATCGACGCTTGTTTGTTTTTTAGGGTTCCATACCTAAAATGTAAAAAAGGAACCCTTATGGTCTGACTTCGTCTGTCTATCTGTATGTCAGACCTACATATATTTCAGGAACCGCTGTTGCTATCGATTTGAAAATTGGAATAGTTTTAGCTCTTACTTACCCAAACCCATATTTTTCTTTTACTTTTTTTTATAATGGGTGTCGAAATGGGTCATCAAAATTTCAAAATGAGACTACCATATCGAGTGGGGTATCATATGAAGTTTGTGGAAGTAAAAATCTGAAATAATTATGGGTAATACATGTCTATCTATATTTTACAGGAAAAATAAAAAGATCTTTCTAAGTAGTACAGTTTTTTAGTAATTCTAAAAAAACCTCGACAAACAAACTAAGTTTTGCGGTTTGTTTTTTGCTATCTGAGGTGTTAGAGGAATAGTAAAATAACTTTAATACGTCCAAAGATGGTATAGAACCCTCGGTGGGCGAGTCTGACTCCCACTTGACCGGTATTTTTTATATATTCCTAGAAACCCTATTTAGCTAGATTTTTCCGCTTCGGCCGCCTACGAAACCAGTTCTACGTAACCAGTTCTACGTAACCAGTTCTACGTAACCAGTTCTACGTAACCAGTCTCGTACGAAGACTTTTCATTTTTCGTACGAAACCAACGAAACCCAACACAAGGTGCCAGCGTCCTGAACGCGTCTATAATTTAGTTTGTACTTCATCCGTCTTTCTGACCGGGTACATAGTGCTCATAAGCGCTGTATCCGACGCCCTTTACAATTAATCTGCTGCTCGGTGGCATAATTACAAGTGAGTGACATCAACCGACCGGCGCCTGCGCAATTGAGCTGACCTTCCGACAGCGCTGCTGCGCTAATTATAATCTAATTTAGCATATGTGCTACTATATGCCCGTTAGATAACAATGTGGATCTGTCTTAATTAATATAATGTTGACTGTTAATTCAATCAGCTATAGACTGTCAAAAAAAAATAACAACTTTTGAGGACTTATTAGTTTTATGTCTTACGTAGTATACATATGTATCTTAAATTCTTATTATTTTGACTTATTGAAATATTATTGAAAAAAATACCGGTCAAGTGCGAGTCGGATTTGCGCACAGAGGGATCGATACCATCTTTGGATGTATTAAAGTAATTTTACTAATCATGTAACACCTCAAATAGCAAAAAAAAAACAAACCGCAAAACTAAGTTTGTCCGTCGAGGTTTTTTAAGGATTGCAAAAAAACTGTACTATGTACTGTGATAGATTTTATTTTGTCTATAAAATATAGACAGACATGTACCTATTACCCATAATTATTTCAGATTTTTGCCTCGACAAACTTCGGAGATAATGGGGAAGGGAACGGTATTTTTTTACATTTTTGATTTTCAGTCAAAAACTACGTGACATAAACCAAAATAAAAATCTGTTTTGAGATGTGCAAATAAAGCCCTTTCATATGATACCCCACTTGATATAGTAGTCTTACTTTGAAATGGTGATCAAAGTGGAATAAATTGTTCCACTCAAATCATCCAGCTCAAATCACCCAGGTGATCAAAGTGGAATAAATTGTTCCACTTTAATCACCCAGGTGATCAAAGTGGAATAAACCATATAGAGGGTCTATCATTATAAAAAAAATCATTTGTGATGAGGTTGGGTAAGCAAGATCTAAAACTGATCTACAACAAATAAGTGGTTCCTTTTTTACCCGACTACGGAACGGATGGAGGGTTATGATTTTTTACCCGACTGCGGTACGAAGGGAGGGTTATGATTTTAATAATAATAATAATATAATATTTATTTCAGATTATATCCATAGTTTGTTAGTAAAGCTTAAAACTATGTTAGTGAACAATTTCGTGCTATTATTACCTTATATCAGGGGCAGTTTCCGTTATCAGGCAACGAAATGTTGGAACAATCTACCTCCTCCAATCAGGCATCTCTCTTCACTGTATTCTTTTAAAAGTAACTGTAGGTCTTTTTTATTAGAAAAACAAAAAATAGGCATTCCATCACGTTACTTGTAATGGTTACTGCTGCTAAGCGATTGTCCTAGTCTGATTCATCTATTGGAGTCAAAAATTATTTTGTATATCTATCTGCCTATTCGTAGTTTATTAATTTATCTATTATTAATATCATGTATTTTTTATATTTACCATATTATTTATTATACACCAACATGTCATAACAGCACCAATTACACTATCATGTATATTATATATCGCGCATTAATTCACGCATCTGTATCTCCCTTGGCAACAGCTGAAAATCAGTGTTTTGCTTCCTGAGCAATATCCCCACTGAGCTATTGCCTTTTTGTATTGCCACAGCACACACATATATACAATTTAACCAAAAAGTGTATTTTGTTGTGTTTTATTTCATAAGTTAACTATGTATATCATTGTGTTGTTTGATTGTTTGTATGTGTGTGAACTTGGCTGCAAATAAATGTTTTATCTATCTATCTATCATATTAAATAGCACCGGCCTCAACGCCATATGCACGGTGTTCCAGTGGCGCACCACTAACAAGAATGTATGTATGTATGTTCATCTGTTCCCGAATATCTTCTAATCTACTTAACATAATTTGACATGTAGGGTGTTGTTAGAAGCGTCTTGATTGTCCGCTGGTTATAGGCTATTTAATATCACATTATTAGACTGCGATTTTATCCGTAGTCGGGTTTTAGTTTTTCAAACTTATTACTTACTAGCTGACCCGCGCAGCTCCACCCGCACTTTTATTACATTTTGCTCCCCTTTTCTCCCTCCTCCCCACATTTATCTCTCTCCATATCTCGCTCTCTTATAAAAAAAATCTAATTATATGCTCTTTTTCTCCTTTCTCTTTCCTGCCCCCTCTCTCTTCTACGAACTTGCTCCTTCTTTTTCCCCTTACTCACCCCATCACCCCCTCCTCGAATCCCCTCACCCTCTTTCTCCTCTCTTGCACCCTCCTCTCGTTCTATATATCGTCGTCAATTATGGTATCAGTGGCATTAAATTTACTTTATGACCTATTCTCAGACCTCCCCGATATGCACACAAAATTTCATACATATCGGTTCACCCATCTATTTAATGACCTTTCCTTATCTTGCTTAACCTTAACCTAGTGGCATGAAATATACTTTACGGCCTATTCTCAGACCTACCCGATATGCACACAAAATTTCATACAAATCGGTTCACCCATCTATTTAATGACCTTGCCTTATTTTGCTTAACCTTAACCTAGCGGTATGAAATATACTGTATGACCTATTCTCAGACCTACCCGATATGCACACTTTCATACAAATCGGTTCACCCATCTATTTAATGATCTTACCTAACGTTGCTTAACCTTAACCTACCGGGATAAAAAGTATCCTATGTCCGTTTCCTGGTCCTACTTTTTCAGCCGAATTAGTTAGGCTGTTCTTGAGTTATAAATAGTGTAACTAACACGACTTTCTTTTATTTAAATAGATTAAAGTTCTATAGTGATTGTATGTTCAATTTCACCGATAGATGGCGCTGTTCATAATGTAAATCACGCTAACATCGTAAATTACTGTCTAATGATATTCGATAATGAAAGTTCTAAGACTTTCGCATCTTTTATTGTTGCGACCTATACACTACCTGGACTTGGGGAGCTTCATTAAAATTTTGGACTCGCTTGGGATTTACAGATTTTAACTTTTCAAAGATATAATGTCATATTGCTACCAGCAAAGTACTAAGAACAATACAGAAATCTAATGAAAATGTCCTGGGTGTACCGGACCGGCGTACCCCTTACAAAAATTGATCCTTCGCCACTGTCATATCTTAAGCAAACTAAATGTCTGCTCAGTCCCTATTGTATATAGCGTAATAATACATATCTTAATGATTAACTGATCAGTCTATAATTACCCTATTCACATACAAAGGAAATTACGTGGTAATATGTGCAAGTAATGTTTCACTGCTTAGCCCCTATGAAACATAGCGTGATGTTTTATATACCAACTTACACCTTAACTTCTACACAACACATCAGTGAAAGTCCTATCAAAATCCATCCACGGGTTTTCAAATGATACCTGGACAAATAGAACGACAGACAAACAGACAGACAGACAGACAATAATTCCAAAAAAAATTGTTTTGGCCTCTATGTCGATAGTATAGTATCCCCACATAGAAATTTTGGAAAAATATTCAATGTACAGAAAAAGTGCTCTTTGAGTTTTATTATAGTACTAGCTGACCCGCGCAACTCCGCCCGCGCTTTTATTACATTTTGCTCCCCTTTTCTCATTCTTCCCTAGATTTATCTCTCACCATCTCTCTCTCTCTCTCTTACAAAAAAAAACGAATTATATGCTCTTTCTCTCCTCTCTCTATCCCCCTCCCGCTTCGGTTTACGTCACACTCCCCCTCTTCCTCTCCCTGTTGTCCCCTCTCTGAACCCTCTCCCCCTCTCTTCTACGAACTTGCTCCTTCTCACTCCCCCCTTACTCCAACTAACTCCCCCAATCCCTCACCCCATCACCCCCTCCTCGAATCCCCTCTCCCTCTTTCTCCTCTCTTGCACCCTCCTCTCGTTCTATATATCCTCGTCAATCATGGTATCAGCGGCATTACATATACTTTATGACCTATTCTCAGACCTACCCGATATACACACAAAATTTCATACAAATCTGTTCACCCATCTATTTAATGACCTTGCCTTATGTTGCTTAACCTTAACCTAGCGGTATGAAATATACTGTATGACCTATTCTCAGACCTACCCGATATACACACAAAATTTCATACAAATCGGTTCACCCATCTATTTAATAACCTTACCTAACGTTGCTTAACCTTAACCTACCGGGATAAAAAGTATCCTATGTCCGTTTCCTGGCTCTAAGCTACCTCCCCACCAATTTTCAGCCGATTCGGTTAGGCCGTTCTTGAGTTATAAATAGTGTATAACTAACTAACGCGACTTTCTTTTATATTCTTATTAGATTAAAGTTCTATAGTGATTGTATGTTCAATTTCACCGATAGATGGCGCTGTTCATAATGTAAATCACGCTAACATCGTAAATTACTGTCTAATGATATTCGATAATGAAAGTTCTAAGTTCTTCGCATCTTTTATTGTTGCGACTGTAATACAATACCTATACACTATCTGGACTTGGGGAGTTTCATTAAAATTTCATGAACCATCTTATGCAAACTAAATGTCTGCTCAGTCCCTATTGTATATAGCGTAATAATACATATCTTAATGATTAACTGATCGGTCTATAATTACCCTATTCACATACAAAGGAAATTACGTGGTAATATGTGCAAGTAATGTTTCACTGCTTAGCCCCTATGAAACATAGCGTGATGTTTTATATACCAATTTATACCTTGACTTCTACATAACACAACAGTAAAAGTCCTATCAAAATCCATCCACGGGTTTTCAAATGATACCTGGACAAACAGAACGACAGACAGACAGACAGACAGACAGACAATAATTCCAAAAAAAATTGTTTTGGCCTCTATGTCGATAGTATAGTATCCCCACATAGAAATTTTGGAAAAATATTCAATGTACAGAAAAAGTGCTCTTTGAGTTTTATTATAGTACTAGCTGACCCGCGCAGCTCCGCCCTCGCTTTTATTACATTTTGCTCCCCTTTTGTCCCTCCTCCCTAGATTAATCTCTATCCATATCTCTCTCTCTTATAAAAAAAATCTAATTATATGCTCTTTCTCTCCTCTCTCTTTCCCCCTCCCGCTTCGGTTTCCGTCACACTCTCCCTCTTCCTCTCCCAGTTGTCCCCTCTCTGAACCCTCTCCCCTCTCTCTTCTACGAACTTGCTCCTTCTCACTCCCCCCTTACTCCACCTAACTCCCCCGATCCCTCACCCCATCACCCCCTCCTCGAATCCCCTCCCCTCTTTCTCCTCTCTTGCACCCTCCTCTCGTTCTATATATCCTCGTCAATCATGGTATCAGCGCATTAAATATACTTTATGACCTATTCTCAGACCTCCCCGATATGCACACAAAATTTCATACAAATCGGGTCACCCATCTGTTTAATGACCTTGCCTTATGTTGCTTAACCTTAACCTAGCGGTATGAAATATACTGTATGACCTATTCTCAGACCTACCCGATATGCACACTTTCATACAAATCGGTTCACCCATCTATTTAATGACCTTACCTAACGTTGCTTAACCTTAACCTACCGGGATAAAAAGTCCTATGTCCTATGTCCGTTTCCTGGTTCTAAGCTACCTCCCCACCAATTTTCAGCCGAATCGGATAGGCCGTTCTTGAGTTATAAAAGTTCTATAGTGATTGTATGTCCAATTCCGCCGATAGATGGCGCTGTTCATAATGTAAATCACGCTAACATCGTAAATTAACTTTCCTTATGCTGTACGTGTTTTGATATCCATAAGTGGTTCAGTAAAAACCAGCGTCAGACTCACATGTCTGATATATACTGAACTTGAACCTGTTGCTGCAGGTGTGGCACTTTCTGGCTGGGCCACCGTGACTGATCTTAATTCTGATTGAACAGGGATTTAGTCGCTAATTAGTCGAAATTAGTCGTAAAATTTGAGAATTAGTCGGTCCGTGGTTTAAAAGTTATAGGGGTACCCTGGTGGCCCTGCCAGAGAGGACTCTTTCTGGCAGGGCCACCACTACATCTCCACAACCAAAGCACCCCACGAAAATCTAACGACTCTCCGATTTAGTCGTTAATTAGTCTAAATTAGTCGTAAAATTTGAGAATTAGTCGGTCCGTGGTTTAAAAGTTATAGGGGTACCCTGGTATATCTCGACAATCAAAGCACCTTGCGGAAATCTGCCAGCACGTAGATTTAGTCGTTAATTAGTCTAAATTAGTCGCAAAGTTACAGAATTAGTCGGCAAGTAAACAAAAAGATATTGATGAATACTTTTTCTCCATACATTGGGTACAGGCGAGTAGAAAATACTTTTGTATAACGGACTAAGTATGTGATGAAATTAAATATACTTCCTCTGGCGCCTCCGTGGCGCAGTGGGAAACCGCTTGCTTTGCAAACCGGCGGTCGAGGGTTCGAACCCCGCGGGGGAGCAACTTTGTGTGGTTGGTCCTTACCGACCTGGATAATGCAGTCCGATCTCCTGATTGTAAAGTAAGATGATCCCGGCGTCAGATGGGCATGTAAAAAGTCGGTCCTGCGCCTGACCTCACCCCGGTCGTGTGGGTCTTCAGGCCCTTCAGATTGAGAGGTAAAAGGAAGAGGGAGTGCACTTGTGTCTACTCAAGCACTTGTGCACTATTATAATATTATCTTCTGCGTACATCGGCCAGGAGGACGTTATTATTATTATAAAGAGATCTCCGTGGCCCGGCGCAGCGGGAAACTACTTGCTTTGCAAAGCGGAGGTCGCAGATTACAATCCCGTGGCAAGCAACAACTTTGTGTAGTTGTCCCTTACTAACTAGGACAATGCTGGCCCATTATCGGATTGTCTGGAGTTTCTTTTTATTCTGGTATAATACACACCCGGTTATCTGATCCCAAACTAGGCAGAGCCTGTACTATGGAAACCAGATAACTAATACTAATACCTAATTGATTCCCACCAAGTGTCTGGGTGTTTTATCTATAAATATATAAGTAAGTATTTACAAATAAGTATAAGTATTAGTATCAGTTGTCTGGTTTCCAGTTTAGATTAGCCTAGTTTAGGATCAGATTCCCGTGTGTGGATTGTCCCAGAATACTATCATTATATTATTACTATCATTACCTACGTATTACTTTATTTGTAAACTAGCTAACCCACGCAGCTCCGCCTGCGCTATTTTTACGTTAACAAAATTTTTAATAACAGACATTCGCATTGAATACATAACCTCCTTTTTTATAGTCGGTTAAAAACTGGGACCCACTTTTTACTTGCTCTCCGAAGCACGGACCCGTTTAGTTCAAATGGCGTTAAACGGTCACCCATCTATTTAATGACCTTACCTAACGTTGCTTAACCCGGTCGATTACAAAACCTTTATAACAACTCTCTATGAGTGTTCCCTTACTAATATTTATTATATTATAAAGAAAAAATGATAAATTCGGACCAAGCGTATAACCAAGTACCCATTTTGACTTTAATCCCCTCTCCCTAAAGAACCGTGCTAGATTACGGGATAAAAACTATCCTATGTCCTACCTCGTAGTAAGATCTCGAATCATGCCAAGTTTCATTTGAATCCATTCAGTAGTTTCGGCGTGATGCGCAGCCGTGATACAGACAGACAGACAGACAAAAATTTAAAAAAATACATTTTCGGCCTCAGTATCGGTTATAGAATGCCCTCCAAATATAATTTTCAAAATATCTTCAATGTACAGAATTGGACCTGTTACAGTTTTATTATAAGTATAGATATAGATAAATACTTAAATAGATAAATAGCACCCAAACACAGGGTGGGAATCGAACCCACGACCTATTAGGTAGCGTCCAGGGTGTCTAACCACTGGACAAACGGATCCTTCAAGTGAAATGATTCATGCATCTGATGGGCATGTAAAAAGTCCTTCAAGGTTACGTGAGTAAAGGAAGAGATGTACTTCTGTCTACGAAAGCACTTGTTGCAGTATAAGGTTTCCCGCGTAAGTAGATGGTTGATATTATGCAGCTGTGGTCGTATTGGCCAGGAGAAAAGTATTAAAGTACTACGCATACTTTACCGCATAACGCTTAACCAGTAAGTAAAAAACCTGTCAAGTGTGAGTCGGACTCGTGCACCGTTCCGTACCATGTTGACATATAAAAGTTACTTTGTTATTCTTCTAACACCCCCAGATAACGAAAATATCAAACCGCATAACTAAGGTTTCTTTTTTCTAAAGTATTTTTTTTAGAATTTAGTATACTTTCCCTTTACACCTGGACATTAAAAAAAAATGTACTTATTTATTTCTATAAGGAAATATATTTACAGTGGCCAACCTACTGATACTGATTTTATTTGCTATCCTATATTTCTGATACACAATTGCGCGCGACTGTACGCATAAAGAAGATGGCGGCGAATAGACTAGGAGTGGGAATAAATTAATTAACGACAAAATTTGTATCACATTGCTTGACTCAAAAATACAATAATGTAAAGTTCAATGGTCTAATTATAGCCTGTTTTGTATTTCCTTGACAGTGACGCTCTAAAATTGTAGCCACCAGGATATTAAAATAACTTTTTCGTGTTTATGCATTTTTTCGAAAAGTAATCCACTCTGGCTCTTAGACTACTCCTAATAAAAAACAATGCTTTATATGTTTTTAACCAAGATACGACTAAATCTGCAATTTCACGACTAGTTTCGACTAATTAACGACTAAATCTACGTGCTGGCAGATTTCCGCAAGGTGCTTTGATTGTCGAGATATAGTGATGGCCCTGCCAGAAAGAGTCCTCCCTGGCAGGGCCACAGGGGTACTCCTATAACTTTTAAACCACTGACCGACTAATTCCAATATTTTACGACTAATTTCGACTAATTAACGACTAAATCGGAGCGTAGTTAGATTTTCGTGGGGTGCTTTAGTTGTCGAGATCTAGCGGTGGCCCTGCCAGAAAGAGTCCTCCCTGGCAGGGCCACCGGGGTATCCCTATAACTTTTAAACCACGGACCGACTAATTCTCAAATTTTACGACTAATTTCGACTAATTAGCGACTAAATCCCTGTTCAATCAGAATTAAGATCAGTCACGGTGGCCCAGCCAGAAAGTGCCACACTTGCTGCAGTTATTAACCTCTTGATAATCACACTGGGTGGACAATTTCCCGTGGAGTGCCGGGTTAGAATTGCATCCCCCCCATCTCCTCTCGTTGGGTGTCGTAAGAGGCGACGAAGCGAGAACGGGAAGACGGGCAGCAGCGTCTTTCTTTTGGATTTATCTTTCACCTATATTGCGATCTCCAAGCCGCCTGCCAAACGTGGGGATTATGGCAACCCCTCCCTACTAAGGGGGAGGCCGTTTGTTCAGTAGTGGACATGTTTCTGCTGCTGCTGAATCACACTGGATCCAGTGTACTATAGATAGATAGATAATACTTTATTGTTCCACCATTATAGAAAAACACAAAAATACAAAAGAAAAACAGTAAATAGAATGAAACAATGAATATATATACTTATTATATATTTCTATATTTTGTTTTTGAATTGAAAAGCATCGTTGTGATTTGAAAGTCGATGTAACGATTAGGCGACAGTATTTGTTTTTTGAAGGTGACAGCATCGATATAATATATAAACTAGATAAACATTCACGAACAAAATGACATCTAAAATGTGGTCACGGAGGTTGCAAAATTATCTGTTCTGGTGGCGGAAACGTGAACTAACATTTTATAATGATAATGACTTGTAGTTTGACAGTTTCATATAGACAGTAGCGACACTCCTATCGGCAAAAATAAATTTGTCAGGATGTGGCTTGTAAAGAAATAGCGACACAAGGGCGCTATTTCTCCCTCCCCGACAACCGTATGCTACACTAGCTATCAGACACCGGTCTCGCCGGCGAGGCCGAAGGGTCGTACGTATGCGACCTCAACGACGTGCATCACCCCACTGAGTTTCTTGCCGGTTCTTCTCAGTGGGGGCGCGTTGTGAACCGGTGGTAAACTCAGCCCTCTCTTGAGCGACAGCCCAAGCCGAGGCCGTGCCTCCTTGAGGTGCCCTTGAGCTCGTCGCTACTTCTGCCGTAAAGGCTAGAGTGCTATAAGCGCTCGCCTCCTATTGTCCGGTGAAGCTGTAATGGCCATCTGCGGCCAACAGCGTCTAACATTCCCAAAAAAAAAAAAAGTATTTTTGCTTCTTACTGTAAGGTTTCACTTCTACCACGTGTGAATTGCACACATGGTTTTTTCTTATTACTTGTTTGATTTTGTAATACTGTAGCAATAAATGCTTTTTCTTTCTTCCTTTCATTGTTTCTAACAGTTTTTATGAAAAAAATCCGAAAGACGGCACTAATATTTAATCACATTCCATAAAACACTAGCTATCTAACACTACTGCTGTCTGTATTATTAACCCGTCAAATTAAATGTCATCTTTGTAGTGAGAATCTTCGTTTTGTTCCTTTAAAACCTATAACTATGTATCTTTGAATTAGTCGATGTATAAATTTATTTCAGTCTAAGCATACAATGTTGCCTGATAAAATAATTAATCCTAAAATCGTACCGTAGCCTTGTTGACTAGAGATATGCATTTGCTAATAAGTGTAATTTTATTTTGTCGTTTTGGCATGTCATGAACAAGAATAATATGTGAACGAAATGATTTTGTATGTGATTTATGACCGAATGAATGATATGGACGCGTCTAGCTGGGTTTGAAATTATTTTAGTTTCATAAGCAGCTGAAAGACGTCCACAGCTGAAGAAAGGCCTCCCCCTTAGAAGGGAGGGGTTGCTATAATCCCCACGCTGGGAATCGCAGTATAGCTGGTAGCTAATCCAATAGAAAGACGCTGCTGCCCGTCTTCTTGTTTTCCCTTAGTCGCCTCTTACGGGCACCCAACGGGGGGGGGGGGGGGGGATGGAGGTTGCTATTCTTACCCGGACACCCCACTGGGACTTCCCAGTGGGGTGTCCGGGTAGATATTTGTGTATTTCTAGTTATTTAAATTTTCATCTTCAATGTCAAGGGATTTTTTCTTGTATGAGTACTTAGTAGTGTTGGCCGCAGATGGCCATGACAGCTTCACCGAGTATGAGGGCGCTTAAAACGCCCCATCCAGAACGGTTGGGGTAGCCACTTTTTTTTTTTTTTTTTTTGACGTGGGGGAAATCTTCGAAAGATTCCCGGGAGCTGTGGGGCTCGACCGGGGTATGTGGGATTCTTACCCACTAAAACCCCCGCGGCTGTCGCATCGGCACATGAGAGGGGAGACCCCAGGGCTCTCCGGTGGGATCTGCACCAGGGGCCCCTCAGTGCCTTGCCTTTGAGCCCGCCGCCGGGGGGCGCATTGTAGCCCCCCGGGAACCTGTCACGGTGCTCACGGGGACGGGGGTCGCAACCCCGCCGCCGTCCTCCTCGGAGTCGCCGCCGTACTCAATGGACGCTCAAGGGGCCCACACCCCGAGCGTCCAGCGACTCCGAAGGTTGCCCGTTGTTTATAGCCCCGGGCTCAGGGCTGGGGAGCGAGACGTTGGGCGGCCGCTTGACGCGGCCTGCGCCTTCGTCGCCGAGCGGGATCAGCGCGTTCGCGTTCCCGCTCAGCGGCCTCCTTCTGGGACATGACAGTCTCACAGAAGGCGGCCATCGCTCCCCACGCCGCATCCCCGGACAGCATAGCCGACACTACGCTGCCCAGGGAGAGGTCCGATCCGATGACTGCGACCAGGTCTCGACGCTCCAACGACCACGCGGGGCAAGCCTCCAGCGTGTGTTGGGCGGAGTCAGACTGGTCGCAGTGGAAGCATCTCGTCGTCGCTTCACGTCCGATCTTATGCAGATAATCACCGAAACAACCGTGTCCGGTGATTATCTGCGTAAGCCTATAGGTGAGTCGTCCGCTCCGTCGCTGTATCCAGGCTTCGAGATGCGGCAGGAATGCCTCAACGACGCGTTTGCGCGCTATGTGCTCCGGCTGGAGCCGCTCGCGCCACGTCGTGAGAGCGATGTGTCGTTCCTGCCGCTTGATGGATTCGAGCGCCACCGGCTCGCCTCCGCCACTCTGGCGGGCGATGCGGATCCGGTCATAGACCCTCGCATACATGCCCGCCAGGATGTCTAAGGGCGGAAAGCGTGCCAGTATGGTCGCCGCCTCAAAGGACACCGTTCGGTATCCTCGTGCAATCCGCAGTGCCATCCTCCGCTGGACGCTGTAGATTTTTGTTCTACAGCGTCGTATGGCCAGCCTCGGCGCCCAAATGGGCGCCCCGTAGAGGGCTACGGACTGCACGACCCCGGCGTAGAGGCGGCGAACTTCCTCGCTCGGCCCCCCAAGATTAGGGAGCAGCCTATGTAAGGCCGCTGCAACCTTATCGACTCGGGGGACCAGGCGCTCGAAATGCTCCTCGAAGCCCCAGCGACTGTCAAGGGTGAGGCCAAGATATTTCATGTGCGGCCCCACCCTGACTTCCGACTCACCCACACGGACGCGCAAGTTGGGCGGTGGCTCCCGGCTCCTAGGTAGGCCGTGGAACCACAGCGCCTCGGTTTTCTGAGGCGCTATCTCCATGCCCAACTCGCGTATTTTCGCGACGACGATTTCCGCCCCAAGCTCGGCGAGCTCTTTGGTCCTCTCGAAGGTGTCCCCACCGGCCACGATCAACGTGTCGTCCGCATAGCAGACGACACTTACGCCGGCGGGGAGATCGACACGCAGAACCGCGTCGTAGGCGAGGTTCCATAGCAGGGGGCCTAACACTGACCCCTGCGGAACCCCTCGCTCCACTTCCCTCCGGATCCTCGTACCGTCTCGATCCACGTACAGGATGTACCTGTCGCGCAAGTAGTCCCTGATCAGGGCCTGCAGGTAGGGAGGCACTCCATGGTAGACCAGTGCCTCCCAGATCGCATCCCAGGGTAGGGAATTGAAGGCGTTGACAATGTCGAGTGACACCGCCAACGCCACGCCACCCCGGGAGACCGCCTGATCCGACAGGGCGCGGACGCGAGTTATCGCATCCACGGTCGAACGGCCCTGTCGGAAGCCGAACTGGCTGTCGGCCAGATCGGGACCGACGCGCGACAGATGCCCGCTGAGACGAGAGGCAACTATTCTCTCGAACAGTTTGCCAACCTCGTCCAGCAGACATATGGGACGGTACGCGGAGGGAGAATCCGCGGCTCTGCCTTCCTTCTTGATGAGGACCAAACTAGCCTCCTTCCAGGCCGTGGGGAACGTAGCTTCACGGAGGCAACTAGTGAACAGCTGCCTCAGCACGTCCCCCAGGGCAGCCAGGCTCAACACCAGCACCCTACCCGGAATACCATCGGGTCCGGGCGCGGTGTTTCGGGCTCTCAAGCGGCCAACGGCCCAGTCCATCTCCTCTATGGTCACCCCCAGATCGTCGCGCCATTCGGGCAACTGAAGGGGGTGGACTGAGGGACTTGACCGACCCGCCGGGAACAGGGTGTCTACCACGTTTCCCAGCAACGTCGGATCGAGAGTCTCCGTCACCGGGGGCATCCATGGGCGTAGTTTGCCCAGCACCATATGGTACGGGCGCCCCCACGGATCCTCGTTGAGTCCCTCGAGGAGTTCGTCCCAGGACTGGTCCCTGGCGCTCTTGATGGCGTTTTGGAGCGCCTTGGTGGCCACTCGATATGCCCTGTAGAGCCTGGCTACCTCGTCGGCTTGAGCTCGCCTTCGCCTTCTCGCCCTGGTGAACTCTCTGCGGCTTCGCCAACAGACCTCGCGAAGTTGCGCGATCTGCGGCGTCCACCAGTACACCGGGCTACGCTTGGGGCGGCCGGCTCGGGGCATCGACGCGTCGCAGATTTGCGTCATCGTGCCCCGAAACCGGTCTGCTTCCTCATTCGGATCGGATCGGACCTCATCGGCGCTTTCTGGCCATGCCGCGACGTCGGCCGCCGCCTCGAGCATGTCTACGTCGAGGCGCTTCAGAGACCAACGTCGCGGGGGGCTGCCTTCTCCGCGGCTGGAACCGCGGGGACGGCGGCGGATGGCCACATCGAAGAAGATGTGGCGGTGGTCGGACAATGTGACCACCTCTTCCGCTACCCGCCATCCCGACAGTTTGCCGATGGCAGAGGGAGTCGCCCACGTCAGGTCGACGATCGACTCCCCCTGCCACCGCACGCACGTGCTCACTGACCCCCGATTTACTAGTCGGAGGTCGAGCCCAGCCGCCCAATCGAGCAACGTCTCTCCTCTGATGTTGTCTCTGGGGGAGCCCCACGCAGTAGCGTGGGCGTTGAAGTCCCCCAGGACGATCAGCGGACGGGGTAGGCAACGGCGAATGCAGTTCCCCACCCGGTCCAGGTACACCTCGTAGTCGGCGAGGGACCTGTTGGGAGAGACGTAGCAGCCCACTATGGCCATGGTGCCCCATTCGACGGCGACGAAGCCCTGCCCCCTCTCCAGTAGGGTGCAGGGTGGGACACCCTCTCCTCCTCCCCAATAGACCGCCACGGAGCCCAGGTCGTCTCCGAACCAACGAGGGTGGTCCGGGACGCTGTGGGGCTCCGCGACCGCCGCGATGGCAACCTGACGCTCCACAACGGTCTGCATGAGCAGGTGCTGAGCGTTGCGGCAGTGATTCAGGTTGCCCTGAAGAAACCTAACGTGGGGAGAGAACGTTAGGCCTCCATGTCCACCGGCGGGCTGGAGCCCGCTGCGCTGGCCGGAGCCGCGGTTGTCGCCTCGTTGGAGGGGGCGGAAGGGCCTTTCTTGCCCTTGCCCTTTGGCGGGGTACACTTTTTGGTACCCAGCCGGTGGTCCGCTCGGCACCCCTTGTCTGTGCACAAGGGGCACTTCGGTGTGCGCGCGGTGCATGTGCTTGCCCTGTGGCCCTGCTCGCCACAGGTGAAGCACCGCGCACTCCGGTTTTCACCACCATTAGGGCACCTCCTTCCAACGTGCCCCCTCTCCAGGCACCGGAAGCACCTCAGCGGCCTGGCTTCCAGTGCCCGCACGTACGACAGGCCCCAGCCAACGCTCACCTCTTTTGTCGCCACCAGCTTACGCATGGCGGCGACGGGGACCCGGGCCCAGGCCGTGCCCATGGCGGTCTCGCCTCGGCGGATCTGTCCGACAGAGATCTTCTCCGCCGGGCATCCACCCGCCTCCGCCAGCGATCTTGCAACCTCCTCGGGGGTTATAGCGTCATCCAGGTCGGTGACCCGGATCTCCCCCGATTTGGTCGGGCGGGCGATCTTGAGCGGGAAGTCCGCGAGCGCCTCCTGCAGCTTCGCGGCCAGCGCGTCCGCCTGGGTTTCGCAGTCGGGCCCCTCCAACTCCATGAGGAGCCCGCCGGTGACCGCTCGTTTCAGGCGGACGTTGGCAATGCCCAGGTCGCTCAGGCGCACCCTGGACTTCGCCGCCGCCGTGACCGCCGCATAGGTCGTATCGGACCCCTCTGCCACCGTGATGGTGATGGCAGCAGACTTCGGGGCCCGAGGAAGCGCAACGCCCTTCTTCTTTTTCCGCCT
The DNA here is from genome assembly GCA_911728495.1 of Furcula furcula. Classification (NCBI taxonomy): domain Eukaryota; kingdom Metazoa; phylum Arthropoda; class Insecta; order Lepidoptera; family Notodontidae; genus Furcula; species Furcula furcula. Next base: position 21,152,170 of record OU452252.1, read on the forward strand.
CCCTTTACTGGGGGCGGGTGCCGCAGGACGAGCCGCCGCCGGCTGTGGGCGGGCTTGCTTTGGCCTCCTTGCCACTGTGGCCCAGGCTTGTTCCGCGGGCTGCGCAGTCGGCCGCTCAACTGGAGCGGCAGTTGCAGCAGGCGCGGGAACCGCCGGCAGATCGGCCACTGGAGGAGCTATTTGGCGCCCTCCTCTACGCCTCCTCTTCGACTTTTTGGTCGAGGCAGAAGCGCTGCCGCCACCTGCTGAGGCGGCGGAGGCAGTCGGGACCCCGACTCCGGCACTGTTGATGCTGCCTGGGAAGGCTGCACAGGCTCGGCCGGCCGCGCTCTGAGCGCCCTCGCGGCAGGCGCAGTCTGCGGTTGCGCAGGTGGCCCGGCCACCTCGACAGCGGCAGCCACCGCATTGCGCGCGTCCGCCGCAAGAGGAGGCCTGAGGCGCTTCTCGGGCAGGAGGCGGTCTTGGAGGCCCGCGACTCGCGCATCCATCATGCTCCCCACCTGGAGCAAGACGGAGCGCGATATTTCCTCCGCGAGGTTTCTATGGTCCCGACTTAGGGGGTCCGATGCCGCCTGCACAGTCGGTTGCGGACAGACCGCCGGCGAGGCCGCCTGGGACTGCAGCCTCTCCACCGTCGCCTGCAGTTCGCCGAGTTGCTTGCGCATCTCGGCCATCTCCTTCTGCAGGCTCTGGTTTTCGGCATACAGCCGACCGTATGACTGCCGCAGCTTGTTGTTCTCCGCGTGCAGTCTTACGCCTTCATCGGCAAGGGCCTGATCCCTAATGGAATCGGCCTTCTCGCCGATGATCCTCGCCGCGTCCTTCAGGGCCTTCTGGCAAGTCCCCTTAAGGTTGCCAGACTTTGCGGCCACCGAGGCGACAATCTCGGCCTGCCTCCGGATTGCCTCACTAGTGTAGGCAACACTGGGGCCCAATGGGCGAGATTCATCCTCCTTCCCTACGTCCACCTTGGCAACTTCCGCCGGTGGGGGCGGTTGCGACGCTGTTGGTGAGCCCGGACGTGTGCTGATAAAACGCCCACGTTCGTCCCGCCTTGGGACGCCCACCGATGATGAGCGTCTTGTGGCGCTTCCGCGCCCCCTCCTCGCCTTCGGCACCTTCGGCTCCGGAGATCCGGAGCGACCCTGCTGGGCCCTGTGCAGGCGCTTCTGACCCGCGACACCTGGTCGGATGTCGAGTCCCTCGATATCGGAATCGCTGGTGTCAGAAACCAGCGATTCGGGACGTGAGCCTCCGCTCATTGCGTCCGACTGGACGGATTTGGGTTTGGGTTTTTTCTTTACTTTATCCATAAAAGTCCCACGAGTATCGGGTTTTTGAGTTCCACCAAGAGCAGTGACCCGATTGCTTTGGTGGCCCTACATACACCTGGAGGTCGGGAGGTATCCAGGGTTGGCCGCTAACAGCTGGATTTCCGTCCAGCAGCACTTTGGCACTCCGCACACTAACCACACACACGCCGCGCACCGCAGCGCCGGAGTTTTCGGGATTTTTTATAGAGGTTGTCTCCTCGCGGCCCGGCCGGTTAAGGCAAGGCCCCCGGCCCCTTTCGCAAGGGGTTACGGTCTACGCACAGCCTTTCGGTTGTGCCCACTTCCGCCTCTTGTAGGTTTAAAATTAATAAATAATAAAAATCAATAAATAATTAAAATCAATAAGTTAACAAAATCAATAAATTAACAAAATAATAATAATTAAAATCAATAAAACAATAATAAAATAATTTTGAATTAAAAGTAAAATAAAAGAAATTAAATTAAAACCGGTATATACAAAGGATAAAAGCCAAAAGGCAGAAAACTGAAATAAGAAAATACTTAAACCTAACAATGTCCCATGAGGGACAGCCGTCTCGACGTCGCTAGTGTCGCTCCGCAGTCTACTCTGATAAGCAGAGAGGTACCGGGAACGACACGGCGACATCTGGCCTTTCGGCCTCCGTCACTTGTATCAGTAGTGCTGCGCCACAGTCCTCTCCGAAAGCCAGAGAGTACCGGGAGCAGCACATGTGACGCCGTCGCGTAGGCTATTCGCCACCGAGCAACAGACTTCCGAGGGAAACTCAGGAAGCTGTTGCCCGATGCCCAGGGTACACCACGTGGAGGTTGCCTACATCGTCCCCTGGGGTAGCCACTAGCCCAACTTCGGAGTCGCTGGACGTTCGGGGTGTGGACCCTATTCACCTCTCATGTGCCGATGCGACAGCCGCGGGGGTTTTCGTGGGTAAGAATCCCACATACCCCGGTCTAGCCCCACAGCTCCCGGAGATCTTTTGAAGATTTCCCCCGTGTCAAAAAAAAACACTAGCTCAAGGGCACCTCAGAGAGGCACAGCCTCGGCTTGGGCTGCCACTTTGAGAACGTGATTTTACCACCAGTTCACAACGCGCCCCCACAGAAGAATCGGCAAGAAACTAAGTGAGGGACTTGCATGCAGGCATGCGGATGCATGTTGAGGTCGCATGCGTACGACCCTTCGGCCTCGCCGGCAAGACCGCTGTCTGCGCGTTAGTGTATTTGCGCCTAGAGGATTGTTACGCCGCGTATGTCTGACTATTCAATTACTTTTTTTAACTACCCAGTAATTTGTGGTTTCATCGTCATATTCAGGCTTTGTCAAAATTTGAACCATTTATTTTTGACGCGGGGGAAATCTTCAAAAAATCCCCGGGAGCTGTGGGGCTCGACCGGGGTATGTGGGATTCTTACCCACTAAAACCCCGGCGGCTATCACATCGGCACATGAGAGGTGAATAGGGCCCACACCCCGAACGTCCAGCGACTCCGAAGTTGAGCTAGTGGTTACCCCAACCCTTCTGGATGGGGTGTTTTAAGCGCTCGCCCAGGTCTCTCCGGTGGGATCTACACCAGGGGCCCTTCAGTGCCTTGCCTTTGAACCCGCCGCCTGCCGCAATGGACGTCCTAGGGCCCACATCCCGAACGTCCAGCGACTCCGAAGTGACAAAATTTGAACCAATCTTAACTCTAGAATATCCCAAGAGTATAAATAAGTCAATTTATTCTTAAATAGTCTCCGACCGGCGCGGCGCGGCGTCTAGATGAAGTGCCTATTTGCTTATGGCTTTTTATGATGATAGGTAATACTTGGTAGTAGCAAACTGGTAGTAACATCCACCCTTTTAGGGTTCCATACCTAAAAGGTAAAAAAGGAACCCTTATGGTCTGACTTCGTCTATCTGTCTGTCACACACCTATATTATATTTCAGGAACCACTGTCTATCGATTTGAAACTTGGAATAGTTTTAGATCACACTTACCCAACCTCATCGCAAAAGAAAAAATGTATTTTTTCTCATCATGGGGTATCATATCTTTATTTGCTCATTTCAAAAATGTCAAAAAAAATACCGTTCCCCCCTTATCTCCGAAGTTTGTGGAGGGAAAAACCTGAAATAATTATGGGTAATATATGTCTGTCTATATTTTACAGGAAAAATAAAATTATCTTTCTAAGTAGTAAAGTTTTTTAGTAATCCTAAAAAACCTCGTCAAACAAACTTAGTTTCGCGGTTTGTTTTTTTTTGCTACCTGAACTATTACATGACTAGTAAAATTACTTTCATACCTCCGAGGATAGTATGGAACCCTTGGTGCGCGAGTCCGACTCGCACATGACCGGTATTTTTTCAAAAGGGAATCCTCATAGGGTAGCGGTGTGCAGATTTTGTCGGACTCCTACCCACTGAACCCCACTGTATCCCCTACCCTAATCCTATACCCATTTCATTCTATTTGGCGAGCCCCGGATCAGAACCTTCCGATTCCGTTTCCACTGTAAAGCGTAGGTACTGTTTGGGTGTAATATACACACAGACCCGTGTGCGGGTGTAAAATACCCGCAGAGTTCTGGAGAGTCACATCCATCCTATCATAGCTGCACCAACTACATTTGGAATAGATCACAGAGGACTCAACCATGCCAAAATACTTAAAATATCATCATCCCCAACCAACATACCAAACATTAACTCATAAATCATATGACACTAATTGCTATACCAATAAAGCATATTTTAAGGTGACCTTTTGGATTTTCAGAGGTAACAATTACATTGGTCGTGTTAGTTACAAAGTTGCAATCAATTTAGCAAAAGCGACAGTAGTGCATTTGTCATGTCATTCAAATATATTGGCTGTCAGATATATGCGCCCAAGCACGGGATAATGGTTTTATTTGTCCGTTTGAACACCGTTCTGCATTGTGAGTTTAACGAGTTTAGTCGCGAGGACATGTATGATCTTACAGGGACGCGGCTTGAGTGATTAATAAATAAAAAGGTTCGGTAATTTTGTCTTTAAATTCATCTAGATAAATTGGCAGAGATTTAGGTATAAAAGGAGACTTATGTTCATATTTTTAAACTTTAGGAATGATGAGACCAACACAATGCCTCTCGGAGACAGTGTTATTATCCAAGCGTCCTTAAAAATAAGTTATGTTTTTAAGAGTAGGTATTATAATGTTTATTTTTATGACAAGCTCTACAAACTTTTTTCTTGCTGGCAGAAAGAAAACGTTCTAAAGGTAGGGGAGAAGACTGGGTTATATGAGATGCTAACCATTCTAAAACCTTCCCATAACCGGTGCTCTGGGCATTCGGACCTCGCTATAGCTTTATCCGGTGAAGCTGTAATGGCGATATGTGGCCAACAGCGTTTCCGAAAAAAAAACTCGCTATAGCTACAGTTGCTGCAGTGCCGGACGCTCGATAGAAAAAGAAATACACATTACCCTGGCACCGTAGCGGGGTTGGTGACACAGCAGCAGTCAGCCGCTAATTTGATTTACAAATGGTAAAAAATACATGGTAGGTATATTGGTAACATATACATACCTATTTGAGTATTCAACGGTAACAAAAAAAAAACTGACCTATGGGTTGTCCGGGTAGGTAAGAATAGCACCCTCCCATCTGGGAGGGTGCTATTTCTCTTTCTTCTCTTTTAGTCGCCTCTTGTTGGGTTAAAAAAAAAAAAAGGTTAGCTCCGTAGGCCTACTGTTTTATAAGAGTTGGTTTAAGAGTCAAACTGTTTCTTCGAAGTCGCTGGACGTTCAGGGTGTGGGCCCTTTAAACGTCCATTGAGTACGGCGGCGACTCCGAGGAAGACGGCGGGTTTCTTCAGAAACAATTTATCCGGTCGTAATGACATTTGCATGACATCATCATAGTAGTTTACTCTCTCGAATAAAAAAAGAATCATCGAAATTGGTTCATATTTGTCAGAGTAATGTAATGGAGAACATCAGTTTTATGGTTTTACCAGATAAATTCAAAGACAAAGATAAAGACATAAATTCCTCCACATCGTTCATGGTCCTCCAGGAAGTTCTTATCCGGTTGTGATAATATTCATACAGATTCATTACAGTGGTTCTTTCTTTCGAATAACAAAATAATCATTACAATTGATAAATATTTGCCAGAGTTATGACCATTTTTGTCCTTAAAAAGTGACAAAAACGTCATCTTTTAGGCATTCCTGCAGGTTTCCTGCGCGGTCTCCATTCTTGCTTATTCGGAATCAATATTTTTTTTATGGGACCCCAATCAACGGATTAAAGAATGGATAGAAGAAAGATTTTTCAAATCGGTTCATAGTTGCCAGAGTTATGCGCGAACATACATAAATATATATATATATATATACAGGCGAATTGAGAACCTCCTTCTTTTTAGAAATCGGTTAAAAATTGAATTGTTAGGTGTTGTTCGCAGTAGGGTTTTTGTTAATTTATACTTGTTTTGATACAGTCTTCCATAACATAGGTTAAATTGTTACGCATTTGATGGGTACAATGTGCTTCAATATTTTCCAAAAAAACTACTATGCGTTTCAACTAAGAATGTGGCCGCCATGATGATCGCGACTGCGGAACTTCACTCGTTTTTTACGATTTTTGTACCGGCAGCAGAGTAAACACATAATGAAATACTCGCTCCGTTTTTGATTATTTATTGTATAATGTCTTATTTTGCTATCTATTTTTTTTAAAACATCACTTTTAGTGACTTTATATTTGAAATGGCAAGATGGCGGCCACATTCTTAGTTGAAACGCATAGTATATTCCTTAATAGACATACTTAAAGTTGCAACAAGCAAAAAATAGAAGTAATAAATAAATTTTGCTTACCATATGTTTCACCAAAGGCGATAAACATACGTTTTGCAATTGTTTTTGTGCCATAAAATTGACAAGCTATTATGAAGTTATCGAAACTGCAATTAGCAACTAAGTTGCAAGCTCTGCAACATCAATCATGTTCAAAAATACACCTTAACTTCAAAGTATTAGATATAATTTCGTTTGAGTAACAATCCAGGATGATTATTTAATATTCGCCCAAATAATCATCCAAAAATAGGCTCACTGGCGTTGGAAATAAAATCTACTGTTCAGTTTCAAGTGTTTTTCATATGAAATCTCCTTCCTTAATGAGGTATTATTATGATATTATTGATGCCGGTCTTACACTTCTAAGTGATTACGTGAACGTATCAGATTTTATTACCACTTTTCATAAAATTATAGCTATTAGTAGTAAGTAGAATGTGCAACTATGTATTCATCTCATACTACATTGCAAAACTACATATTATTCTGCTTTTCAAAGGAAAAAAAAAATCTTCTTCTTTCCTGTAGGTATTTTAAGTTCAAGTCTTACTGAAGATGCGATCTATTTTATCCGACTTCATTACAGACTTCAAAAAAGGAGGTTCTCTATTTGATGCGTAGGTATGTAATATTAATAAAAATGCGTAATAATAATTTATGGTCTCGGAGTAAATCTCTGAGTTTATAGTAAGTACCTAATCCAAGTGAGCATCTAAACAAATGTATCAAACATCAGTGTGTGTAAGTAGGTTTGCCCACGTATTTCTCAGAAACTACAAATCCGTTGTGGTAATTCTTTTTGTAATAGCTTTAGTAACTTTCAACTTAGGTAAAAGTACAAGTTTTATCGAAATCGGTTCAGCAATTTAAAAGGTATTATCGGCTGTTTATATTACCAGTAAATTACCTACTATAGCATAGATGTAGTGGCGTGAATTCGGATATAAATCGAATAGTTTCGTAAATATTCGCAGAGTTATACTGTAAAATTAAAAAAAAAAATTAAAAGCGATTTCGAAGAAAATGATGCTAAACTGAGCCTACAGGGTATTTTTAATAGATAAGGTCGATCTATAAATTTAACGGTATCGATTAAAAGGCTGACCCGTGGGGTGTCCGGGTAAGAATAACACCCTCCCATCTCCTCCCGTTGAGTCTCCGTAAGAGGCGAGGGAAAACAAGAAGACGGGCAGCAGCGTCTTTGTATTGGATTACCTACCATCTTTATTGCGATCCCCAAGCCGCCTGCTAAGCGTGGGGATTATGGCGTCGGGATGATGATTGATTTATTGTTTAATGATCTATCTATACTATAATAAAATTCAAAGAGCACTTTTTCTGTACATTGAATATTTTTCCAAAATTTCTATGTGGGCATACTATACTATCGACATAGAGGCCAAAACAATTTTTTTTGGAATTATTGTCTGTCTGTCTGTCTGTCTGTCTGTCTGTCTGTCGTTCTGTTTGTCCAGGTATCATTTGAAAACCCGCAGATGGATTTTGATAGAACTTTCACTGATGTGTTGTGTAGAAGTCTAGGTATAAATTGGTATATAAAACATCACGCTATGTTTCATAGGGGCTAAGCAGTGAAACATTACTTGCACATATTACCACGTAATTTCCTTTGTATGTGAATAGGGTAATTATAGACTGATCAGTTAATCATTAAGATATGTATTATTACGCTATATACAATAGGGACTGAGCAGACATCTAGTTTGCATAAGATATGGCAGTGGCGAAGGGTAAATTTTTGTAAGGGGTAAGCCGGTCCGGTACACCCAGGAAATTTTCATTAGATTTCTGTATTGTTCTAAGTACTTTGCTGATAGCAATATGACATTATATCTTTGAAAAGTTAAAATCTGTAAAATCTGTCGTTCAAGAAATTTTAATGAAACCCCAAGTCCAGGTAGTGTATAGGTATTGTATCACAGTCGCAACAATAAAAGATGCGAAACATTAACAACTTTCATTATCGAATATCATTAGACAGTAATTTACGATGTTAGCGTGATTTACAATTATGAACAGCGCCATCTATCGGTGAAATTGAACATACAAACACTATAGAACTTTAATCTAGCTAAATAAAAGAAAGTCCACTATTTATAACTTAGGAACGGCCTAACCGATTCGGCTGAATATTGGTGGGGAGGTATTTTAGAACCAGGAAACGGAACGGGATTTTTTATCCCGGTAGGTTAAGGTTAAGTAACGTTAGGTAAGGTCATTAAATAGATGGGTGAACCGATTTGTATGAAAAGTGCATATCGGGTAGGTCTGAGAATAGGTCATACAGTATATTTCATACCGCTAGGTTAAGGTTAAGCAACATAAGGCAAGGTCATTAAATAGATGGGTGAACCGATTTGTATGAAATTTTGTGTGCATATCGGGGAGGTCTGAGAATAGGTCATAAATTATATTTAATGCCGCTGATACCATGATTGATGAGGATATATAGAACGAGAGGAGGGTGCAAGAGAGGAGAAAGAGGGAGAAGGGATTCGAGGAGGGGGTGATGGGGTGAGGGATCGGGGGAGTTAGGTGGAGTAAGGGGGGAGTGAGAAGGAGCAAGTTCGTAGAAGAGAGAGAGGGGGTGAGGGTTCAGAGAGGGGACAACAGGGAGAGGAAGTGGGGGAGTGTGACGGAAACCGAAGCGGGAGGGGAAAGACAGAGGAGAGAAAGAGCATATAATTAGATTTTTTTATAAGAGAGAGAGATATGGAGAGAGATAAATCTAGGGAGAAAATGGGAGCAAAATGTAATAAAAGCGTGGGCGGAGCTACGCGGGTCAGCTAGTAATATAATAAATATTAGTAAGGGAACACTCATAGAGAGTTGTTATCAAGGTTTTGTAATCGATCGGGTTATGCAACGTTAGGTAAGGTCATTAAATAGATGGGTGACCGTTTAACGCCATTTGAACTAAACGGGTCCGTGCTTCGGTGAGCAAGTAAAAAGTGGGTCCCAGTTTTTAACCGACTATAAAAAAGGAGGTATTCGATGCGAATGTCTGTTATTAAAAGTTTAGTTAACGTAAAAATAGCGCAGGCGGAGCTGCGTGGGTCAGCTAGTACTATAATAAAACTCAAAGAGCACTTTTTCTGTACATTGAATATTTTTCCAAAATTTCTATGTCGAGGTACTATACTATCGACATAGAGGCCAAAACAATTTTTTTTTGGAATTATTGTCTGTCTGTCTGTCTGTCTGTCTGTCTGTCTGTCGTTCTGTTCGTCCAGGTATCATTTGAAAACCCGTGGATGGATTTTGATAGGACTTTCACTGATGTGTTGTGTAGAAGTCAAGGTGTAAGTTGGTATATAAAACATCACGCTATGTTTCATAGGGGCTAAGCAGTGAAACATAACTTGCACATATTACCACTTAATTAATTAATTAGTAATTTCCTTTGTATGTGAATAGGGTAATTATAGACTGATCAGTTAATCATTAAGATATGTATTATTACGCTATATATAATAGGGACTGAGCAGACATTTAGTTTGCATAAGATATGGCATTGGCGAAGGGTCAATTTTTGTAAGGGGTAAGCCGGTCCGGTACACCCAGGACATTTTCATTAGATTTCTGTATTGTTCTAAGTACTTTGTTGATAGCAATATGACATTATATCTTTGAAAAGTTAAAATCTGTAAATCCCAAGCGGATCCAAACTAGATTATGTATGTATTACAGTCGCAACAATAAAAGATGCGGAAAACTTATTTTTTTTTTTTTTTTTTGGGTATGATAGACGCTGTTAACCGCAGATGGCTATTGCAGCTTCACCGGACAATAGGAGGCGAGCGCTTGAAGCGCTCTAGCCTTTACGGCAGAAGTAGCGACGAGCACAAGGGCACCTCAGGGAGGCACGGCCTCGGCTTGGGCTGTCGCTTAAGAGAGGGCTGAGTTTACCACCGGTTCACAACGCGCCTCCACTGAGAAGAACCGGCAAGAAACTCAGTGGGGTGATGCACGTCGTTGCGGTCGCATGCGGGCGGCGTGCGCGAAAACTACACTCGCGTAAGTCATGATAGGGCGAATGCAAGCTTTGTATAATGTCAACTTATTTCTAAGCGACATTTTACTCCGCTTGCAGAGAAGGGGATACAGGCGACCTAATACGAAAGCCGCTCGATTGCGGACGGACCTAATGTGCGGGCCGAAAGTCATGCGGGAGTCCAAGGTGACTCCGAGGTACTTAACCTTCCTAGTCCAAGGGATAGGGCGATTGAATAGGGATATTGGGACTAGTCGTCTGTTGGGCCGAAGGCTCCGCGCGGAGAACATATTGGCGGGTCCCCGGGAGAAGACCACCGCGGCACTCTTCTCCGGGTTCACCTCTATGCGCCACGTACGGAACCATTGACCCAGGGCGTCGACTGCGGCTTGAAGAGCACGCGTCAAATAGGACATGTTCCTATGGGAATAGTAGAGAGCGGTGTCATCCGCGTAAAGGGCGAGTTGGACTCTGCTTGAACGAGGAATGTCGTTCGTGAACAGGCTGAACAAGAGGGGAGAGAGCACGGAGCCCTGAGGGACTCCGGCCTGTATAGGATGGGGCGAAGAAAACGTACCTTCGACCCGGTATCGAAAGGTACGATTCGAGAGAAAGTCTCGTATGATGAGTACGAGCCTATCGGGGACTCCTAACTGGAAGAGCTTGTATATCAAGCCGTTGTGCCAGACCTTGTCGAAGGCCTTGGCAACATCGAAGAATAGGGCGCCTGTGTAGACGGGCTTGGGCTGGTTGAGCCCGGTCAGGATGTGCTCCGTGAGGCGGTGCACCTGGTGGACGCAAGAGTGTCTGGTTCGAAAGCCAAACTGCTCGTCAATAAGGATATTATTAGAACTGACAAAGTCTTTGAGTCTCGCTAATAGCAAGCGCTCATAGAGTTTGCCGAGAGACTTGAGAAGACTGATAGGCCGGTAGCTCGCAGGGCTGCTGCGAGGCTTACCCGGCTTAGGGATACCTACTACATCCGCGTCTTTCCATTCGGCAGGAAAGACGCAGTGGGATATGGCTGCGTTGAAGATAGTCACTAAAAGACATATCAGATGGACCGGGAGAACCTTGAGAACGCGATTGGAGATGCCGTCGGAGCCCGGTGCTTTCTTCGGCTTAAGGCCTTTGATCAGGTCTTCCACCTCGGTTTGCGTGACCGGGGAGAGGGATTCGGTGGGAGGGAGTGAGGACCTGCGCTCTACTTCCCTATCCACAAGATCGAGGTGCGCCGGATCGACGGGATCGGAGCTGGGTGTGCACTGACTCTCTAGAGAGTCAGCGAGAACCTCAGCCTTCTCGTCGTCCTCGAACGCGGGTGGGTCGCCTGAAGGGCGGGTCAAGGGGGGCATGGTAGCTACGGTGTCGGTTTTGAGGGATCTCGCGAGCCGCCAGTAAGCCTGGTGTGACGGCGAGATCTCCTCTAGAAACCCTCCCCATCGAGCCTCCCTGAGTTCCGCGATGCTGCGCTTCACGTCCCTCTGCAAAGCACGCATGCGGACCCGATTGGCATCGGTGGGGTAGGAGTCGTACGCGCGAATAGCCGCGTTTTTAGCGCGGACTAATTCCCTAATGTCATCGGGCAGCTTGAAGCGCACAGCGTAAAAGTTGTCCGCTTCAACCTGCCGGGAGGACTGGCTGATGGCCGATTTGAGATGATCGGTGAAAGCGCCGATCGCTTGGTCGGTGTCTTGAGGGGACGAGATTTGCGCCGGGAAGCGGGCAAGATTCGGAGAGTCGGCATCGGCTAGACAGGTGTTTAGCTGATGCCAGTCCAGAACGGTCCTAGTGACCGGCTGGGAAATGGGCGGCGGACCTAGTTCCATTAGGACCGGTCGGTGGTCAGAGTCTAGCTCATGGAGAACCTCTAAGGAGCGCAACCGGAGGGTCACGCCCTTCAGGAGGGCCATGTCTAAGACATCGGGGCGGTGATTGACATTATTGGGATAATGGGTCGGGCGCATAGGTGCGATGACGTCAAAGTCGAGAACGTCGACCAAGCCGTCGAGACACCTGCCGTTGCCGGTGGTGACGTTACAATTCCACCTGACATGCTTGCAGTTGAAGTCGCCGGCCAGAATGACCGCGTTGTCCAGGTCAAGGAGTGACTCGATATCACTCCTGAGGGGCCGCTTATCAGGTGGAAGATAGATAGAGGCGATAGTGACAGCCGCATGGCCGGAAAGAGAGAGGCGGCAAACCGAGGCCTCTATATTAGTGAGCGCAGGGGGATCGATAGGGATGCAGTGCAGGGCCCTTCTGTAATAGATGGCAGTGCCACCTCCGAGGGAGGTGTCACGGTCATTTCGCACAAGATGGTAGTTGGCGATATTCGGGCTCCTATGAGAGGGTTTCAGGAGGGTCTCCTGCACCAGCAAGACATCAACTTGGTGACTTCGCAGGAAGTCAGCAACCTGATCTCTTTGTCGGGAGAGGCCATGCGCATTGAAAAATGCGAGGGAAAGGGAATGGGGTTTTTGTCTACTCTGGTGTAAATCCATTTACGGGCCTACATTTGAGTTTACGGGGGACAGGGCGTAGTACACGTCCTCGAATTCGGCGATAGCTAATACTGTATCGCCGGGGTCCTGTGCGCACCGAAGGCGGCTCGCGAAAAGGCGGATTCTATCGATGTTAATACCAACGATAGAGCGTCGGACCAATTCGAAGTCCGAAGCGAGGCTGGACGCGTGCGCTGAAGGCGCAGGCGCGACCGGTTGCTTGGCGGGGACGCTCGTTGCTTTAGGAGCAGCGGCGGGGCGGACGTAGGGCAGTGTCTTATCCCACGCGTTCGGTGGACGCACTGCGGGCTGGGACGATGAGAGCGGTCGCGGCGCAGAGGGCGCGGGGACGCGGGGGGCCGGAAGCGGCTGCGTAAGAGGCGCTGAGGGCGCCGGGGCCTGAGGCGCTGAAGGCGCAGACGGGTAGGACTCCAAGGGTGGAGGGGCGGAGGCCCTTGGCGCGGTGCATAGGGCACCGAGGGGCGTGGGGGAGCGCGGAGATTGTTGCGCCTCGCCACCCGGCGGTTCCTCCTCGGGGCCCTCGGGCAGCCGCGATAGTTCGCGATGTGCCCGATGGTCCCGCAGAGGACGCATCCGGGAGGCTCGGTCGCCGTCTCCCTATTGCGCTCGCACTGAGACGTCACGTGGTCTCCTGTGCACTTCACACAGCGAGGCCGCGCGAAACAGTTGCGGGAGGAGTGGCCGTACAGCTGGCAGTTATGACACTGCCCGGGTAGGCCACGTTTGTGGGGGGCTTCTACGGCGAAGCCGGTGAGGCCGCAAACAGTCTTCAAATTGAAGATCTGCTTGCCGTCGTCGGAGCGTACGAGATGGACCAGAACCATCTCGTACGGTTGGAGCGGGCGGTTGCCAGGGTGCATACGGTGCACCTCCATCACCGGTAAGGACTGCGACAGAAGGTCGTCTTTAATAAACTCAGTACTGAGTTGGGAAGGGACTCCGCGGATTACGGCGCGGATGATGCGGTCCTCGTCGAGAGTGTAGGTATGAAAACCTATCTTCTCGGCACGCAGGAACTTGGATAGCTCGCGGTGTTGGTCCGCGGTGGACATAATTACCTTAATGCCAAGTAGTCGTGTGTAGTTCACGAATGAATCCTTCAATTGGACTACTTCAGTTGGTTTACTTCCTTCGTTCTCTAGTTCAGTTACAATTCATCTACTTCATAGTTCAGTTGTTTAGTCCACCGGGCGCGAACGATCCGATCCGAAACACGAACGATACGCAGTGCGGATAGATAACGCTGTCTCGCTCTGTTGTAGGTACTGAAGTGAATATTCTACTTCACTACAATACAATCGTTCGAGAACGATATTAGGCGTGCTCTTACTTTAGCTGTACATTGCTTGTTATTTAGAAAAGCTGATATTGAACTACCAAGCAAAATGGAAATGTACAGTTTATAAACACATTTGCACGAGCAAAATGTAGCAATCATAAAAGCGCATTGTTTTCATTCGTAAGTATCTCAGGAGTTATGAAAACTGTAAAGTTTTTAGAGTACTTTGAGCTTTATGACATGATGTTACGAGAGTACGGGACACTTTAGTATAATTGTTACAGTTTACTGTTCATCTGAAATGAGTTGTGTGCATTGAGATATAATGTACCAATTGTGCGGGAATACGTTTCCAAATGGCTTTAACTTTACAAAAACAGAAAATTAACGGAAGTTATATACTCATGTCTCAACTCATGCGATAAGCTGGTTAAAAAGTGTACTGATAATTAATATATCAACCATTTCAATATCTCTCATTGAACTAAGAACGAAAACCGAGCAACAGACTAAATCCTTTCTGTTGAGCTACTGGACTAGATTGAACTATTGAACTAAAAGATAGATATACTTCACAGTAGTGAAAAGATATGTATACATCTTTTCATTCAAGTGACACATTCTGCGCAAGGCTAATGCCAAGCAGCGTGTTCATCGCCTTGGTATAGGATATTTTACGGGCGTATATCGCCTTACTAACGCGCTCCCACGGAAAACTTAAAACTTTCATTATCGAATATCATTAGACAGTAATTTACGATGTTAGCGTGATTTACATTATGAACAGCGCCATCTATCGGTGAAATTGAACATACAATAACTATAGAACTTTAATCTATATATTTTAACAAAGAAAGTCGTGTTAGTTACACTATTTATAACTCAAGAACGGCCTAACCGATTCCGCTGAAAATTGGTGGGGAGGTAGCTTAGAACCAGTAAACGGACATAGGATCCTTTTATCCCGGTAGGTTAAGGTTAAGCAACGTTAGGTAAGGTCATTAAATAGATGGGTGAACCGATTTGTGTGAAAGTGAGCATATCGGGTAGGTCTGAGAATAGGTCATACAGTATATTTCATACCGCTAGGTTAAGGTTAAGCTACATAAGGCAAGGTCATTAAATAGATGGGTGAACCGATATGTATGAAATTATGTGTGCATATCGGGGAGGTCTGAGAATAGGTCATAAAGTATATTTAATGCTGCTGATACCATGATTGACGAGGATATATAGAACGAGAGGAGGGTGCACGAGAGGAGAAAGAGGATTCGAGAAGGGGGCGATGGGGTTAGGGATCGGGGGAGTTAGGTGGAGTAAGGGGGGAGTGAGAAGGAGCAAGTTCGTAGAAGAGAGAGGGGGAGAGGGTTCAGAGAGGGGATAACAGGGTAGGAAGAGGGGGAGTGTGACGGAAACCGAAGCGGGAGGGGGAAAGAGAGAGGAGAGAAAGAGCATATAATTAGATTTTTTTTATAAGAGAGAGAGATATGGAGAGAGATAAATCTAGGGAGGAGGGAGAAAAGGGGAACAAAATGTAATAAAAGCGCGGGCGGAGCTGCACGGGTCAGCTAGTTCTTAATAAAATGAGAAAGCCACCAAAACAATATTGATTGATATCGATGCCACAAGTCAACTGTCTTTTTGTTTATGGTTTTTGTTAGTTTTTATCATCTCCCATTGGGCATGGCCGTTCATCTAGCTATGGTATGACAATCAATATCCTATCCTCGATATCAATATGAGATTGATATCGAGGTTTTTATGCGATGTTTGGAATTTGAACGTATAATTACACATTTAGACATTTCGCTCATAAATCCTTCTGTTTTGTGGTACCGTTAGCAATAACACAAATATATTAAGTAAGTATATATTATTTTTGAATTTATTTTTAAGTCTAAATTTTATTAATTTTATTATTAATAAGTATAAATTAAAAATTGGTACAAGTGCAACTACATACATGAACTCAGTACTTCTCTTGACCGATTTGAGTTTGAAGTCAAACTTAAAAAAAATGTTGATGTGTGTTTCAGTTGTAATTCAGTTTTCAGATAATGTTTTTATAGTACATAGGTATGTTAGGTATCTTGTTCAAGGGACCATCTATGTAGGTACCACCACAGTATCAGTGATTCTGTTGTTTCGGTAGGAAGATTAGTGTAGACATTCCCTGTTGATGATACCTGTTTCTATAGGAAGACGTGCCGCTTAATATCAGAATGTCTCTTCAAGCTAGTGTGCTTGAATATAGAATAGGTAACGAATATAATTGCCCCGAATGAGAAGCATCTCTGTTTTACAGCAGCAGCAGAAAATACTGCTTCTGCTGCAGTGAAATACTGCCACCATCGAGTGACGTTGTGATCTTGCGTTGACTAAAGACGGAAATACACTATGCTGTCGTATCATCGCGTTAAGCGTCAGTTCCATACTTATAGCGCACTTCGCTGTGGTTCAACCCGCCCTAACAATGTCTGTAAGCATCAGTGGCGTGCACAGAGGGTAGACAAAAAAAATATTCAGCTTATTTACGTAATTTATTATACCATTACAAATATCCATAACTAAGCAGATAATATATAGTGTTAGTTAGAATTTCTGAGTAAAACACTGGAGTACGTGGTACGTCTTTATTCCACCACGCGCACAGATAGACTGCCTAGAATACAGTGAGGTTCCACCTTAAATACTACTAGACATTTCACCCACCACATTGAATGTTCAACAACCAATTCATAACACGTTACAAATATTACCCTCCAGTTTGTTATTTTTAAAATACATCTCAAACTATTATGCATTACTTACCCTCAACAAGTTCACAATTATAAAACAACCTGCCTACAACTTTTAAATCTGTGATCTTCAAAATAGAGTTTTACAATCACACTAACAATAAGTACAATTACTTTACAATTAATTTGCATTTAAAAACTTTAATAAGATTATTCAGTAGGCCCATACAAACAAAACTACCTTTTCTACCCTAGGATTTCTCTGCTCAATCTTAGTTTTTTTTAAAATCCTAGTACTAGCATAAATTAACGTAACTTTTTAAAATGTAAATAGTTAAGTCTGTAATAATAAATAATTTAAGGATATTTGTTGTGGCATAAGAACAACTCACAGATACCACTCGCATAACCCTAATGGATGTATTTAACCGATATGTTTCTGACGCGTCATAACACTACAGGATAGAGTGTTTCCGTCACAAGACTGCCAGAGCATCCCTTTATGGCCGGTACTTCTAAAAACAAACGCACACCAAAAACGGACTTATTCACTCAAAAGGAAAAAAAGTAATTTTCTGAATTACTCGCGTTATGCTGACGGTAGGTACCTACTTGCCCTATAATTTAGCTGTCAAAGTGTAGTGATGTATAGTCTTACCGTCAACTTTGCCCATTGTACTACACTGATTAACCGGCAATAGACAGCAGCTATTATAAGAATTATCCAGTTTTTACTATGAGTTATTGCAGCGTGATCAAACGAAGATCGATTGGTGTGAGATTGTGCACAGTGACGGATTCACGGAACGGAAGTTTTCTAGATATCCTGACCGATTTTCAGGCACAATCTAAAACTTCTTGAAAAAAAATCTCACAATGAAATAGTGATCACGTTTGTTTTACATAACATAAAAAGCATTTGAAACCTCAGCTTGAAACATTTTATATTATATTTAAAGTATCACTTAAAATTACCTAGATTCTCTAAACAAACATGTAAAATACTGGAAATAAATATTCGATTGAATATTTATTCTCATAGAACTAAATGAGAGTAATAATATGAAATAATAATATCCTGTATTTTTCGGTTACTTGTTTCTAAAACACATATGTAATTTGCTGAAAGTCTCATATAGGATTCTTCATCAAAAAGTCTGACGTAGAGCACCTTGGTTATATTAGAAAGTGATATGAGTGACGATATACATCGTCATCAAAATATAATCACTTAAAAACGAATATATATATATATACCTAAGTAAAAAAGTTTGGAAATCCTAACACGTATTCTGATAAAATAACAACAAAAAATGCTATTATTATTATGTCGATAAGTGCAGCTGACGGTATGGTACCTACTGTCATGTACCTGATATTTATGTATTTTGTCAACTTCTTAAAATTGCTCATTATGTATTGTTTTCTTTTGGTTCGGTAACTTGTCATTTTGGTTTTGTTTTTTTTTTATTTTTCTTTATTTATGTTGGCTGAGTGGGCAGTGGGTGTGTGTTTGGTGGAGGGTTCGTGGAGTCACCAGGGGTTCCAACGGAAGATCAGTGCGGCTTGCAGTTGGGACCCATTCGTGGCAAACTTAACTTAATTAAGTAATTTATGTTGTTTTCCTTTTATTTTCGTTGGCCATGAATAAAGTTTTTTCTTCTTCTTCTTCTATTTTTTTCCTTTTATGTTTTTAATTTTTATATTGTTACGTTTGAAATCCGTCGCTGTACTTCGATTGAGAAATGAACTGCGTACTACTTGAGGCGAAGAGGGATTCATTGCACAATGCGAGACAAAAAGGCTTCACTTGACAGGAATAAATTAGTGCGCAACGGCAATACCTAACCCTTTTGTACATACAACCGTTATCCTCAGGATAACTCAGTTATTACTAAAAAAAAAAACAAATACTTGACTTAAAAAATCACTTATTAAGATTTAGGTAGAATTAGTTCAAACCTCGTTATTGTATGATTTTAGGGTTCCATGCCTAAAAGGTAAAAAAGGATGGTAGAGTTCGTCTATCTGTCTGTATCTCTGTTACACCTATATATTTCAGGTACCACTGACGCTATCGGTTTGAGACTTGGAATTGTTTTAGATCTTACGTATCCAACCTCATCGCAATTGAAATAAAATATTTAAAAAAAAATTGAACCGACTTCAATAACACTAAAAAGTATAAAATAATTTAAATATTAAAGAAGTTGGTGTTAGCGTACCTGCTGTGTATATTTGGCACCAACTTCAATAATATTTAAATTATTTTATACTTTTTAGTGTTATTGAAGTCGGTTCAATTTTTGTTTTTTAATATTTTATTTTATTTTTTTTAGTGATATTTTCATACATAAAGATTGAACCATCGAAGACGGTAAAATGATCTAGGTAGGTTATGACATCATTATGATTTCACATTATCGTCTACATACTTTTACATAATTCATGTTTCTTCAGAAACTCAGAAACATTTTATCCGATCGTAATTAAATTTGCATGAAATCATCATAGTAGTTTACTCTCTCGAATAAAAAAAGAATCATCGAAATCGGTTCATATTTGTCAGAGAAATGTAAAGGAGAACATCAGTTTTATGGTTTCTACCAGATAAGTTCCTCCATATCATTCATGGTCCTCCAGGAAGTTCTTATCCGGTTGTGATAAAATTCGTACAGGTTCATACAGTGGTTTCTTCTTTCGAATAAAAAAAGAATCATTGAAATTGGTAAATATTTGCCAGAGTTATGACCATTTTTGTCCTTAAAAAGCACCATAAAGTCATCTATATAGGCTTTCTTGCAACTTTCCTGCGCAGTCAACATTCTTGTTTTTTCAGGAACTACTTATTACTAAGCAATAATTTTTTTATGAGACCCAATTAACGGATTAAAGAATGGATGGAAGAAAGATTTTTTCAAATCGGTTCATAATTGCCCGAGTTATGCGCGAACATACATAAAAAAAAATATATATATATACAGACAAATTGAGAACCTCCTCCTTTTTTGAAGTCGGTTAAAAAAAACTTCTTTTTTATTTTGGCTTTTAATTAAAAATGTAAGAAAATACTACTAAATTACCTCCATAGTGGAGGGAAAAATCTGAATCCATGATATTTTACAGGATAAATCAAATGATCTTGCTAACAGTTTTTTAGTAATCCTAAAAAAAACCTCGATACGTATAGTAAAATAACTTCCACAGTTCAAATGTGTGGAACCCTCGTTGCGCGAGTGCGATTCGCACTTGACCGGTTTTTTTTGTTGACACGGAGGAAACCTACGAAAGTTACCAACCAGGTTTCGGTGTGGAAATACTGCTGCCAAGACTTACTAGGGCTTGTATCATTGTTAGATGTTATTAAGTATCTCATAATTATCTATTGAAATCTATAATTAGGTAAATGTAAATAATAATTCATTACAGTGAAACGTAATTTATTTAAAGGTCAAATTCCTACACTAGCAATGATATAAATGCTAGTTAGTTATACCCTACAGTTTATCATTAGCAGTTATTATTGCCATTTAATCGACCCGTGAACTTTATAAACTTCTAAATTAATTTAATAGAATACAACAAAACTGACAATAACTCAATGGTATATCTGAATAATCGCCGCTCCTATAAAAAGGACGCTCACACAATACGACACGGGAACGATCCGACATTGTTATTTACGAGACACCATAAATGTCAAAATAATAAAGCCTGTACGTAAAAAAAATAACAAAGCGAAAGATATGTATAGTCACATTAAAATAGCTAGTAGTATAAAAACACATCATTCATACTGAGGTATTAAGGAGGTACCTAATTTGTTTGTGGAAGGTAAGTGATTTCTAGTCTTTCCGATCCGATTTTAAACAAATCTTCAAAGAAACTTTACTATTTCATACTATTCCAAAAAAAAAATACCATAAGCACCATAAAAAATCTTAGAACAGGCATGACAGGTTGCTAGTAAAATTTGTTTATCGTAGAATTTCAATATTAACTAAGTTTTTTATACATTTTATAAGTTGGTATTTGGCGGCAATTCCACTTTATGCTAAGTGATGCTGCAGTATTGGATGATAAAGTGCAGCCAGTATAATATTACTTTCCATACTTATAGACTATGATTCAAGAAGAGAACATTTCAGCTATCAAAGTCGGATGGTATAAAACTATCCTAAACACGTTGTGTATCGACGACTATTCATTATGCTGGTCCAAGTGTGCAATCACCGATTCTATGGGCCCCTAATGACCCATCATGCAGTCAATTATCCATACATTACTGTAGCCAAGGTATTACGAAACTCTCGAGGTCTACACCAGCGCATAAGCTCGATATCGACAGATTATTATTTTAATTAAACTTAAGTAACTCAGGCTATGAGTTATGAATGTTATTTCCAAGCATACTCGCTTTATAAAGGTATGCCCAAATATAGATCGACAAGAGCACGGCATTGGCTTGGGGACACAATTTCTGCAGACCTTATAGGAGGACTTATCAACCAAGAAGAGATTAAATATTATGCCTAAGTCGTTAAAAGTTTTTGCTTTTGAGAGAATTGAAATAACTATTTGATTAGAGTTGCTTAAGACAATGGCAGTATTTGGAAGAGCACGTAAAAAGTCGTCATTTAGACAGTAGCATAAATAACTCTGACACCAATACTTAGGTACTTATTAATATTTCATATTTCCTTTAATGTTCTTGTGTGCACATAAAATAAATAAATAAATCTATAAGAACTTCAAATTAAAATGTTTTATGGAAGTAGCTAAATATATACGGTATTAATATTGCTTGTATTAAATTAACATTGTAAATGCATTTATAAGGGGGAGGCCTTTGTTCATCATTGAATTTCTTTCGACTGGTGTTGAAGAATGCATATATCCAAAGGCTTTCATTTTTTTTTTGTGACAGAATGACATTTGAATGTTCAGTTTGAAATTCTCTATATAAATATTTCGTTACAGTTCGAATATTAACATTTAATTATTTAAATTCTGGCTTTAATTCGAACATTCGAAAGTAGAATAAAAATAAATTTTAAAAGTTCTCAACTTTCAACATGTGATTTGAAAATCACCTGCCCATTTTAGGGTACCGTAGCTAAGATAGCAAAACCGATTTTGTATGATACTGACCATCGTTCAACCTGTAGTAAAATCCTCGCAGCTCCAAGTTTACACATTACTGTTTGGCGGCGGTGACGCAGCGTGAAACTGCTTGCTTTGTAAACCGGAGGTCGTGGGTTCGAATCCTGTAGAGAGCAATAAAACTTTATGTAGTTGTTTCTTACTATAGGCCGACCGTTTAACTCGCGAATCGCCTGCGCGGTAAGAAGGGAGCGGGGGCGGGTAACGCTACACACGGAGTCAATAATCCAAAGATTTATCTCGAGATAGACGTTGTTGGTAAATAATAAAATAATAAGTATCTTTTTTTTAAGTATTTATTTTTAAGTTTTACAAATATTTTATAATAGCTTCATAGGTACAAAATCATAAAACAATAATTAACTCCGTTTAAGAAATATTTAACCACAGATAAATTTTTTATAGGACTATTCGTCACTAATATTCATATCGATTCATGATCTTGTTTTCTGGCTTTAAAAAAGGAATATACATTGTATGCTATTTGTTTAGCTTGCTTGTTAATTTTGTTCGCAAAACTGGAAGAGCGATTCATCTTGAGATTTATCTTGGCAGTCGTATACCTTGTGCGTTTATCTTCAAGCGTCCGTAACAAAAACACCAACCGCGCGCTGCGAGCACAGCCAGCGCACTGCCGCATTTGACGTAAGCTCTCTGCTCCGCGCACCCCTTTCACCCATCCGCTAACATCCTTCCTCGCTCCCTTCTACCCCCTCAGGCGATACGCGTATTAAATGGTCGGCCTATAGTTAGGACAATAAAGGCTGTTCTCCTGATTGTCTGAAAAGTAAGATAATTTATACAACTGTTGGATATGTAAAAAGTCAGTCCTGCACCTAACCTCTCCCCGCTCGTGTTGGTCTTACATCGGATTGAGAGTGTTGCACTTGTGCACTATAAAATGTTGCACTTGTGCACATAAAATCGCCCGCGTAAATGGCTCATCTTGTGAAAGATTGGTCAATGTAGTCGTATCGATCAGCCCCCCTAGACAATGTAACATTCTACAAGCGTTATCGCTAATAGAAAGTTTATAAATATATGAGAATGACATAAGTCATTGGAAAATCACGTGACAAGTTATATGGAATTGACACCGTTAGCGAATGAAAAAGTAGATTCGCTATGAAGCGATTGCATCTTGTCTAGGCCCTCTGGACACATAAACTAGTGTACGTTTCTATCAAAAGGTTAAGGGTCGTGGTCAATCAATCACTATCATAAAAGTTTAGTTAAAAATAAAAATCTCGAAACTTCAAATTAAGAACTCTAGACATTTTTTTATTTTCTGTACTTGAAACATAAAAATGTGTGTACGGAACCTAAGACTTTAACTCGCACTTGATCAGTTACGAAGTTTCGAAGAAAGAAGCAATTACGAAACGAATGACACATTTTGTGTTTAAAGCCGGCCTTTACGAAATCCTAATTAAGAGTGATGTGATGGCATGTCCTCTTTGATATTAATACGGGTGCGAGTTCGAGTCCCGACAAGCACATCGTTAGCGAGATCTCACGATTGTAACTTGATACTTAAGTCACAGCTAATGTGATTATGAAGTTTTATTTTTGATTTTTCGTCACTAGGTTATTGTGAGAGACAATCCAGTATAGGTACATGTACACAGTATATACTAAACTAGAATTAAAGTTAATTGGCGTTTGTGAGCGCGGCAGTGAGAGAGTACCACAACATGACTTCGCCGAGGGGCTTTAGTCGGTAGTAGTCTCAGGTAGTAGTCTAACACACAACCGGGGTATGTGGGATTCTTACCCACTAAAACCCTTGCGGCTTTCGCGTCGGCACATGTGAGGGGACAGCCGGGCTCTCCGGTGGCACCAGAAGCCCCGGAGTGCCTTGCCTTTGAGCCCGTCGCCGGGGACACATTGTCGCCCCCGGAGTCACGGTGCTTAAGGGAAGGAGGTCGCAATCCTCCTCTCTAAAGTCGTCGTCGTACTCAAACTAAAACCACACCCCGTACGTCCAGCGTCTCCGAAGGTGCAAAGGCTAAACCAAGCTAACCTTTGTCACACATAAGTCATAGTCGCTTGCTGTAATGAGCTTTCCTATGCGATTGCGATAAGATAAAGGTATGAGGCGAGGCTTTGCAGCCTTGTATAGTAGAGAAAGCTATACTATACCTTCTTTCCTTTAAAGGTGCTGCCAGAATACCTACCAGCGCTGCGTGCACACAACTTTAATTTATGTTTTTTCTATGTGTCATTTTTATATTATTTTCTCTGTGTTGGTCAAATAAATTTATTTTCTTTCCTCTAACATCATCATCATCAGCAGCCAGATTAGAAGGGACAGGTTGCCATAATCACCACCACGCTTGGTATGCGTCTTGGGTATCACAGTATAGGTGGTAGGTAACCCAATAGAAAGACGCTGCAGCCTGTCTTTTTGTTTCCCCTTAGTCGCCTCTTACGGACACCGAACGGGAGGAGATTGGAAGGTGCTATTCTTACCCGGATACCACACAGGTCTTGCTTCTATACCGGATAAAAAATAGTAGTAACATGTCGGCTTACTGCAAAATGCCATCTAGCAGCTTTAGACTCAGTGGAGAGGCTTTGTAAGAGGGTTATTAGCGACCCTAATCTGGTTGAGATTTGAGGCCAATTTAAAAAGACTTGAGCACAGGCACATGGTAGCCAGTTTCTTACTATTTAGGATATGGACCTGATCCGTTATTCCATCAAAGGACTACCAGACAGAGTATAAACCGTTATGGGCATTCCTAGCATATATTCGTCATTTTAAATACCACTTACAGCGAAGGTACGGAATAATTTGCCTGAGTCTGTCTACCCACCTAATTAATATGGGTGTCGTCAAGAATAGAGTGCATATGATTGGAATAAGCTAATAACACTTTGTCATTTTCAAATGCAGATCTTAACTAAATTGTCACAATACATCCCGATACAATACTGCTTTTTTACAATAAAAACATGTCCAGTTTGTTATATTATATCTCTTACTGCAACACGTTCTTTAGGTATTGTCCTCGCGTGCGATTAATCATAAGGCCCCTCCCAAACGCGACGACAGCGTTGCGTGACCGCACCGTGCCCACTCAGTGATCGGACGGACACTTGGCTAGATACGAGACTTCGGCAAACATCTGCCGGACACTAACAGGCGACTTCTAATCGTAATCGCCACGCTTTAAAGTTGAAAATACATTAGTTCTTATTAATGAGTAGTTGTTAATACCTAATTTAGTACTATCGTTTTATCTATTTGTTTTCGGATAAGGATAGTGTAGTTGTGTTGAAGGGCTCGCGAGCTTTGTTGATAATAATTGAGGTAATTCATTATTACAAGTTAATTCATAGCAAAGTAATGTACATAATAAATATGCAGTCTTGATTAATCGCTCAAGCTGCACTGCCGACCGAATATACACGGCCTGGCGGCCTATCTAGCCAATAAAGCATCTCAACTCTTTTCGAATTTCTTATAAGTATAATATACTTTACGTAACCAATTTAAAATGAAAATAAATACAATTAGTGGTATTAAGGTACATATCTATACTTAAATGTGAGGTTACATCAAACTTGCGACAAAAAATATCCAGAATTAATGTCGTCGAATGTGCATCTGCCCTAATTGAATTTGACTTCAGGGCTCCTAAATTACTGGGACAGGTGTCGTTTAAATGTGATTTTATTATGTCTCATTAAAAATGTCTTGTTTTATTGGGACACTAGCTGACCCACGCAGCTTCGCATGCGCTATTTTTACATTAACTAAACTTTGAATAATAGACATTCGCATCGAATACATAACCTCATTTTTTATAGTCGGTTAAAAACTGGGACCCACTTTTTACTTGCTCTCCGAAGCACGGACCCGTTTAGTTCAAATGGCGTTAAGCGGTCACCCATCTATTTAATGACCTTACCTAACGTTGCTTAACCAGATCGATTACAAAACCTTGATAACAACTCTCTATGAGTGTTCCCTTACTAATATTTATTATATTATAAAGAAAAATTGATAAAATCGGACCAAGCGTATAACCAAGTACCCGTTTTGACTTTAATCCCCTCTCCCAAAAGAACCGTGCTAGATTACGGGATAAAAAGTATCCTGTGTCCTACCTCGTAGTAAGATCTCAAATCATGCTAAGTTTCATTTGAATCCATTCAGTAGTTTCGGCGTGATGCTCAGCCGTGATACAGACAGACAGACAGACAGACAAAAATTAAAATAATTACATTTTCGGCCTCAGTATCGGTTATAGAATGCCCTCCAAATATAATTTTCAAAATATCTTCAATTTACAGAATTGGACCTGTTACAGTTTTATTATAAGTATAGATAGGATATAACTTCAGTTTTATACTGTCATATGTAATATCTTTGCGGTTTAGTAGCAATGGTAGGTGACACATTTTAAGTTAACAGTTTAGTGATAATTACTAAACTGTTAAGTTGAGTACTCACTCTTGTGACTCCTTAATGTGGTAATCTTTTGCAATGGTTTTACTAATTATTCAATACTAGCACTAACTACAAAAAATGTATTGTAAACACAATACTTACTACTTACCTATTTATACAACGTAAAATATTGTTACGTTTAAAAGTAAAAACGTAGGTCTTCTTTTTATGTAACCAAATTATAGAAACCACCAAATCAAATTATACTATAAGCACGGTGCAGTTTCGTCGCAAAATATAATTAATCTATTTGTAAAGTCTCATCTATTCTATGCAAATGGTATATCTATTACTTAGCAAATACCGCATTAAACAATACCATGAACTCACAATCCATTTATACATTTGAATAACAATACAGAAACATGAGTACTCTGCAAATTAGAAAACAAAATTAGCCTTAAACTAATCTATCGCAAGCAGTCTGTGCCACGCTTATTTCTATATGTAATAAAGTCGAATATCGTTCGGATTAGATGTTCAAGTAAGTATGTGGGATAATATTTATGCATTAGAGTGATTAAGTTCCAATGGTGTGGTTATTAAAAATACATTACGTACGTCATTTAAATTAGTTTATAAGAAACGTGAGCTCTGTTAAATTACGTATGGAGTGGATGTTCGTTTGTTTTAAATTGTATACGAATCGAGATGATGTGGGAATTGTTTTTGTGATTGTGACCGAATTTTACGGTTCTTCTATTGTTCTGAGATTACAAGTTAACTATTTTACGGAAAGTAGTGGAGTAGACTTAAATGTGTGTTTTGTTTCTTTTGTGCGTTCAACAAAAATTAACAAAATAAACAAATTTTATAACTTTATTTTCTAGACATGATTGTGTTAAGCTTACATGGTGGAATTTAGTTTTTATATACATAAGTAGCTGCGTGTAAATATTTCTTCATTTTATATGATAAATCGTGAAATAATTTAGTACATAGAAAGTTAATTGAACTAAATTATTCCGTATGTATGTCATATTTAACAGCACTCATCAAATATACGCGTCTTCAATAATTTAACTACTAATTAAACAACTGGCTTACTTACTATACGGTAGTCTTATAATTTTTTCTTCACTAAAAGAATAAGTCACAAAAACTGAGGAAGTACTTATGCACTTTTTAATATAATGCCTATTTCATTTAGATTTTACCATGATGTTTTTTTTTTGTTTTAACCAGCTAGGATACGCCTACCACCTTTGCATGTAAGCAGGGAGAATAGGTACTGAGTTTTAAAAACGGCTGAATGAGTTGTAATTTAGGTCGCATACGAAAATACCAATAACAACAATATTAAAAAGAAATTCTATTCACAGTCAGACAGAAGTAATTACTGCTCGAAAAATAAGTGAGCTTACTCGCTGACTTTCAAAAGCACCAAGGAAAATCTTTTATTTACAGAATATTTAGAAGAACTAAATTGGTATTGCGTCTTCTCTGTCACGAGTACTAGGCATAATACTAGCACCAGTCAAAGATCAAACATTTCTACGTATTTTAATCTATGCACCAGACCATACTAATTAATTATTTGATTAACGAGTATGAAATTCGGCCTTTTTGATTAAAAGCGACACGCGGCAGCCGGTCGCCGTCACCAAGAGTCGCGGAACACGTCGACGTGTGTAAACACAGCTTTACATTTCAAACAAAATTTAATAAATATAGCCCGTATTCCAAAGATGATAAAATAAATTGTGTTTGAATTTGGTAATATAAAATTTCCATCAATTAACATTGGTTACAAAGTTGATTTTGAAATTAGGAAGAACAAGCCTATAGATAAGAGTATATTAACAAACTACTATGTTGTACGGATGACATGGTTAATTGTCATATCCCGCTCGGGGTGTGGGCCCTTTGAGCGTCTATTGAGTACGGCGGCGACTTCGAGGAGGACGGCGGCGGGGTTGTGACCCCCATCCCCGTGAGCACCGTGACAGGTTCCCGGGGGGCTACAATGCGCCCCCCGGCGGCGGGCTCAAAGGCAAGGCACTGAGGGGCCCCTGGTGCAGATCCCACCGGAGAGCCCTGGGGTTCACCCTCTCATGTGCCGATGCGACAGCCGCGGGGCTTTTAGTGGGTAAGAATCCCACATACCCCGGTCGAGCCCCACAGCTCCCGGGGATCTTTCGAAGATTTCCACCGCGTCAAAAAAGAAAGGGTAATTGTCATATCAAGTATCCTCCGTGCCATGTAGCCTTCGTAGCGCAGCGGAAAACAGCATGCTTTTCGAACCGCAAGTCACCGACAGCAACACCTTTGTGAAAAGTTGTTTCTGTTGTTTCTAACTGGTTATGACAAGCAGGCCGTTCACCTGATTGTTGAGAGAGTCGTTTGACCCTAACATTTAGGGGTCTTGCTTTGGAATTAAATAACGAAAAGGTGATATTTTTTCAAACAGTTTCTCTCGGTCTGCACCACAGAAATCTAACTGTGGTTTCCGCTATACGTTATATAGTTATCACACCCATAAATAATTCTGGTAACCTAAAGACGTGTTGGTAACTCTGCTACCTCGTACAGGAAATGTACCTTCGACACGTCAATAAAATACGAAAATTCCATCAGTGGAGTGACCACGAATGGGCGGTTAGCGTACGGTGTCGCTTTTCCTACAATAAACGTATTTATTATCATTGCGACCGGTATTGGTTGACCTCATTTTGCTGTGAAGTCGTAAAGATCTAATAGGTCTGAGTATTTTGGCGTTTTTAATAAAGTATGTGACATATGGATATTTAAACATAAAGTACATAATTTATTGAAACAAAATATTTACAGTTTATTTCCAAACATGTACACTTAAACTAGGTAAAAAACTTCCTCGAAGTTGTCGCCGCACTGGGAGGGAAGGGTACCTAAAAGACTGGCGGCATTACCCCTTTGTATGGCCAAGCTTATACGTTGGCAGAAAAAGCTACCAGGTCTCCTGAGACTTCGATAAGTTTGGATGAAATTTCTTTTACCAAAGCGTGCGTTTCACGAGACCAATGCCCCATGGTCTCCACCGCAAAAGGCGCAAATATATAGCTCGAACCTAGAGCTGCATACTTGCTTGGATATTTTATATGAAATGCAATAAATTAATGTGTTCATGTGTAAGGTTCTTCTTTATGAACTTTTTAATTATTATTTTTAAAATTGTTGAATCGCATGTTTTAAGTCATCATCAGCCGTAATATGTCCACTGCTGAACAAAGGCCTCCCCTTTAGAAGGGAGGGGTTGCCATAATCCCCACGCTTAGCAGGCGGCTTGGGGATCACAGTATAGGTGGTAGGTAATCCAATAGAAAGACGCTGCTGCCCGTCTTCTTGTTTTCCCTTAGTCGCCTCTTACGTACACCCAACGGGAGGAGATGGGAGGGTGCTATTCTTACCCGGACACCCCACGGGGCTATTGAACCGTATTTTATTTAAAGTAAGTACCTAGTAAGTAGTAGCTGTAACAGCTCAGTGGGCGAGCGCTTGCCTTGGAAACGAGGTGCGCAGGTTCGATCCCCGGCTCGCACCTCTGATTTCTTTAATCATGTGCGAATCGTCTTTGTGCGATTGTTACTAGCTTTCGGTGAAGGAAAACATCGTGAGGAAACCTGCATGTCTGAGAAAGCCTAACTAGCTTTCGAATGACGTGTGAAGTCCGCCAACCCGCACTTGGCCAGCGTGGTGGACTATGGCCTAAGCCCCTTCATCTTGAAGGGAGGCCCGTGCCCAGCAATGGGACATAAACAAGGGCTGGTATTATTATTATTATTATTATTTTTTTATTTTTTTATTTAGGAAAATAAACAATTGTACATTACGTATTAAAGCAGACAGTTCAATAGGTACGTGTATAGTAAACAAATATACAATCAACCACATTTTCCACAAAGCAAAGTATCAAACTAAAAATAGAAATAAACTAGGGGCTTAAACAATTACATAATACGGCATGAAAGAAAATAACAAAACAATGATACTTGAATGTGAAGGGTTATGGGCGGAAAAATAAAGATTGTGTAAGTTAAATGAAATTAATTTATTAACCGAACCATTGCGTTAAACACACATCGTAAGACAGACGTCAGACCATAGGGGTATGACAGTAACGCACTCACGAATAAGCGACCAGTACTTAACTATCTAAAAAGTCTTTAGTTTATAATATATCCAACACTAGCCCTTAAACTAAAGCAATTTATATAGATCACAAAACTGTATAATAAGTTAGCAAATCAGATAGGTGTAACATAATGTAAAACAATTCAATCTTATATATAAAATTAAATAAAGTTATATATAAGACAAACCTAGCTGACTGATAAATTTCTCAGTTTTATCCTTCGTGAGAGTTTTAGTTAAAATATCTGCTATCATTTCAGAAGTTGACAAGTACACTAAAGTAACTAAATTGTCTCTTACTATTTCACGTACAAAATGATGCCTCACATCTATATGCTTTGTACGTGCATGATACATAGGGTTCTGACACAACTTATGTGCTGACTGATTGTCATTATATAGGGTTACACAAAAATGTTTACCAAATAATTCAAACATTAAAGTACGAATAAACAAAGCTTCTTTGCTAGAATCTGAGAGAGCCATATATTCGGCTTCAGTGCTAGAAAGTGCCACCGTTCTTTGTTTTCTACTTTCCCATGAAACCGTACTTTCCCCTATCTTAAAAACAAAACCCGTATACGACCTACGGTCTATCTCGCACGCAGCCCAGTCGGCATCAATATACCCACGAATGTCTAGGCCACCCTTTCGAAAAACAAGAGAATGATTTAAAGTACCTTTTAAGTATCGCAGTACACGCTTCGCTGCTTTCCAATGAAGCTGACTGTAACATTCGTTGAACTGACTTAGTTTGCTTACCGCGTAGCAGATATCGGGCCTTGAGCACACTGCAACATACATTAAACAACCGATTAAATTTCTATATTCTAAATTTTCTTCCTTACTCTCGGCTTTTACAAGTTTCAATCCCACTTCCATTGGAGTCGGAGCTGCCTTGCAATCGGTCATATTGAAACGAGCTAAAATCTGTTTAATGTAACTAGACTGATCAAGCAATAACTTGTCTCCTTGCTTTGTGATACGCATGCCGAGTATGTAACTGGCTGGCCCTAAATCTTTCATTTCAAACTCTTTCGTGAGTTTCTGTTTCACAATATTTTTCATTTGTGAGTTTTTTGTTGAGAACAACATTATGTCATCAACATATAGACCAATAATAACTAATTCTTCGCCATTATTGATGAAATACACGCAGGGCTCAGAAGATAATCTCTTGAACTTTAACTTCTTTCGTAACACGTTATCTATCTTCTCGTACCAAGATTTAGAAGCTTGCTTAAGTCCATAAATCGCTTTATTCAATCTGTAGACTTTATCTTCACTGCCTTGTATTTCAAAACCTTCTGGTTGGTCTATGAAAACAGTCTCTTTTAGGTCTCCATTAAGGAAAGCTGTTTTCACGTCCATGTGATCGATATCCATTTGCTTCTCAGCTGCAATTGCTAATAATATGCGAATCGTAGAGTATCTGATCACCGGTGAGAAAGTTTCCTCGTAGTCAACGCCATAGCGCTGCGCACAGCCCTTTGCTACAAGGCGAGCTTTATATCTTAAAAGCTCTCCATTCGCACCTTTCTTTTTCTTAAATATCCATTTAGATTTAATGGGTTTTTGATGTTTCGGTGGGTCAGTTAATGTCCAACACTTATTATCAATAAAAGATTGATACTCATCTTTCATAGCGTTTTTCCAGTGAATGGCTTCGGGACCGCTCAAAGCCTCTCGTACTGTCACTGGTTCATCTCCGACACAGCTCGCGCTCGCAAGACACGCTCGTTGGTTTGACTCCGCGTCCTCGAAGTCTGTTGTATTATCCGACGTCATCTCCCTGAGTGTTGAAGACCCTGGAGAATATGTTTCATCAGAAGAATTATCTGATAACACTGAGCTAGAGCTATTAACATCGGAATCATGTACGCTAAAAATGCTAAGTCTTCTGGCGTTTATTCCTTCCCTGTTTTCTGATGATTGAGGAGTTTCAGACTGTGCTCCTTCAACATGAGAACTCACGCCCTCAGTCTGAACACCGTTTGTCATCACAAAAACCTCATCGCCAGAACAATTCATATTCTTTTTATAGAATTTGTCTTCCATAAATGCAATGTCTCTAGAACTAATACATTTACTTGGGTATTCCGGATTAATTAATCTATATCCCTTGCTGTTTTCGCAATAACCCACAAATATGTAAGCTTTACACTTCGAATCTAATTTTGTACGATTCGGTGTCAAGGCGTAGGCCAAACAACCAAAAACACGTAAATGGCTAAGATTCACCTTTTTATTAGTCCATTTTTCCTCCGGTGTCAATCCTAGGACAGCTTTTGTGGGACTTCTATTTTTCAAATAGACAGCTGTGTTAACAGCCTCCGCCCAAAAACAATCATCCAAACCAGCATCCCGTAGCATACAGCGAGCCTTTTCAACCATAGTCCGGTTCGCTCTCTCAGCAACTCCATTTTGCTGCGGCGAGTGCGGGATCGTGGTTTGGTGTATGATGCCATTATCCTTCAGATACTTCTGGAAATGAGAATTTACATATTCACCTCCGTTATCAGACCGTAACACCTTTATTTTTTTATTTGTTTGGTTTTCGCCTAATGCCTTAAAATGTTTGAAGTTATCGAAAACTTCACTTTTATTCTTCAGGAAATAAATAAATGTTTTCCTACTATAGTCATCGATAAAGGTCAAGAAATATCTCGCACCACCAATAGACTTTGTTGGCATTGGTCCACATAAATCAGTATGTATAATGCCTAAAAGCTCATTAGACCTACTTTGTGTACTCTTAGGAAAAGGTAATTTAGTTAGTTTTCCTTCCACACACGCTACACACGATTTAAACTGAGAATTATCGTATTTAATGCCAGTGACCATACCTTGTCTTAATAGATGCATACTTCTAGAGTTCAGATGACCAAGTCGTTTATGCCATGTCTCTTGAGAGACAGCACCGGTGTTAGCTTGCAAACTCATCTGTGTTACCTCACAGCTAACTGGTTTCAACTCCTGCACTGAATCCCGAGTCTTGTATACCTGAGTGTTGACCTGGGTCGATGCCGATTTGCAGGTCACAGCTGTCACTCCATCAGCTTGTGAATCCTTTTGCACGCCCACCTTGCTCTCTGTGAAAACAGAACAGTTTGCACTTCCTAGCACACCCGAACTAGACTTACTATCAGATTCTGCAGTTTCAAGTTGATACACACCGTTAAAATGTTTTGCTAAAGCTACTAAAATATTACCATCAAAAATTTTACAATATTTTTTATCAAAAACAACTTTATAACCCTTCCTCGTTAATGCGCTAACTGATAACAAGTTCGTGGCTAAATTAGGTACATGATAAACCTCACTAATTGTCTTAATACAATTTTTCAAGTGCACCGTTACATTACCACGACCGGCAGTATACAGTTTATCACCATTTGCCACCTTAACTTCAGTTACATAACCGGGTACGAAGTTATTCATCACCTTCCTGTCATTACACATATGACAACTTGCTCCGGAGTCGAGTAACCAGACATCACTTCTTACACACGCTGATAGTGCAGTTAACATTACCTTGGTAGAAGTGTTGACACTCTCCTTCTTGGTCGTAGCTTGTTTTTTACAATCTTTAGAAATATGACCGACTTTCTTACATTTGTAGCACTTAACCCTTTTCTTATGTGCCACCAAAGCTGTCGAGCCCGTATCATCCTTTTCTTCTCGTCGCTGAGTTTCCTGCATCAGTTTTGATTTTACAAACTCACTTGACAATGTGACATTTGAGTTCTCTAAAGCCATTATTAGAGGATCAAAGTCCGAAGATAAGCCACTTAATAATAGAACTGCGACAAAGTCATCATCTAAAGGCGAACCTATATCACTAAGCTGCTGACTCAAATCACACATTTTCGTGATATAAGCTTCCATGCTTTCAAAGTTGCTTAATTTTGTTGCAAATAAAAGCCTCAACAAGCTAAGCCGTCTTGACAGTCCTTTGTCCTCATATGCTCTTTGCAAATTCGTCCAAGCTTCACGCGCCGTGTTTGCATTCCTGACATGCATAAATACTGCAGGCATTACTGACAAGCAAATTTTAGCCAAAGCTTTTAACGTACGCTTCTTATAATCAGCATCTGGCTTGTCCGGCGGTTCGTCTGAGACGACGTCCCATAACTCTTCATGAATGAGCAACATTTTGAGGTGAAATTTCCAAATTGAATAATTTTCCATACCTCTTAGCTTCTCCATTTGTACAGGAACATTGGACAAAGACGCCATGATGTGTGCACGGAACGGTTTTTATAATGACACACACAATAAAATATTTTTTCCACCGCAACGCGAAATACTATTATATTTCGGGCAACAACGAAGCCCTGGGCCCATAACCTGAAGGGTTATGGGCGGAAAAATAAAGATTGTGTAAGTTAAATGAAATTAATTTATTAACCGAACCATTGCGTTAAACACACATCGTAAGACAGACGTCAGACCATAGGGGTATGACAGTAACGCACTCACGAATAAGCGACCAGTACTTAACTATCTAAAAAGTTTTTAGTTTATAATATATCCAACAGAATGTGTGTTGAACAGTAGTTGAAGAATTCAAAACAATATGAAATGAAATATTACTACAGAGAAGAAGGAAAGAGGGAATTGAATTGGACTATGAATGAATTATTTTTAATAGCTCTGTTCACTGAGAGTCATTTACAAATTTATAAAATTGGTGATAAGCACATTAATAATTAGGGTTTTAAATTTGTATAAAGATAATGCAAATATATCAACATCAGTAAATATACTATTATAATTGTCGACAAGACGACGTAATGGTGAGCGCAAGCCAGCATTTGTCCTGCAAGACCCAGTCGCAAATAATGTGCGTGCCCTCACCACCCGTCGGTATGCAGTACGTGGAACTACGTAACATAACTTATTATTAATTTCGGTGCAATCAACATAATTATTACATATACGATAAAGCAATGTAGCTTCCAATAGGTAACGTCTAGATTTCAAAGTAAGTAACTTATGCGTATTTAATAAAGGAAGGTAAGAAAGACGAACGTGGTGGCATCTGTAGTGCATAGAACGAAGAAATTTACGTTGAACAGCTTCAATTTGTTCTATGTATTTATTATATAATGGGCTCCAAATACAGCAAGCATATTCTAGTTGAGATCGAACCAAAGTGTTATATAGAGCCAGATATGTAGCTGGTTTTTTGAAATCTTTGCTTGCTCTCATGACGAAACCGTACATTTGATAGGCTTTATTTACTATTTTATCTATATGTAAGTCAAAATGAAGTTTAGAGTCAAATAAGACGCCAAGGTCAGACACAGAGTTAACTCTAATAAGACTGGTACCATTAAGATTATATATGAAATTAATTTTATTTTTATTTTTAGTAAAAGAGATGCTCTTACATTTAGGAACGCTCAAGTTAAGTTTGTTGTGCTGACAGTATGCGGATAGTCTATCTAAATCTTGTTGGAAAAGTAAACAGTCATCTAATGAGCTAATACTGCGAAATGCCTTTAGGTCATCAGCATACAAGAGAAATTTGGAATGTAAAAAGCACTTGTCTATGTCAGAAATGAAGAGAATAAAGAGCAAAGGCCCAATAATAGACCCTTGCGGAACACCGGAAGTGACGTGTATATTTGGGGACTGGTACCCCTTAAAAACCACTCTTTGAACTCGACCTGATATGTACGCAGCAAACCAGCGCAACAAATTTCCTTTAATACCATTATAGGCTAGTTTATTCAGGAGCATTTCATGATCTACCTTATCAAACGCCTTTTGAAAGTCCGTGTATATGGCATCTGTTTGATATCCCTTATCCATATTTTCAAATAGGGTACTAGCAAAGCATACAAGATTAGTATTTGTTGATCTTCGTTTTACAAAACCATGCTGCTGTGGTAAAATGGTATTGTGCAGGATGGGATATATTTCATCATGCACTAGACTTTCAAAAAGCTTTGACATAGAGTTAAGAATAGAATATTATTATTATTAAGTACCTACCTAAGTATACATTTTAATAAGATAAAGTATAAAAACATGCAATTAGTAGATTTTCGTCTAATGGTAATGCCTTACCCTTGCATGGTCACCCTGCGACATTAGGTATTAAAGTCATTTGAG
Organism: Furcula furcula; assembly: GCA_911728495.1. NCBI lineage: Eukaryota > Metazoa > Arthropoda > Insecta > Lepidoptera > Notodontidae > Furcula > Furcula furcula. The sequence goes on from OU452252.1 coordinate 21,188,741, forward strand.
TAATTTCTCCAGCATCCCTCCCACAGCCCTTTACAGGAACGTTGCACTGCTGCTTGGGGCCAGAATATCTAAAACTGCGCTACTACTGGACACTGCACCTATCCGGATGATCACCTGCACCTACCCGGTAATAAAAATAAAAATTACATCTCGATGAGTTTCTTGGCGGATCTTTTTTTATACAGACTAGACAAGTAAGTAGTTCGCCTAATGGTAAATACACGCTTGCATATAGAAAGTTGCATTGCACAACTGCTTGTCCACTGAAACATTTTTGTTCTGTAATTTCACCAGCTACAGCGCCCTTCACACCTCTGGTGTGAAGCACATAGCACTGTTTACACACTGCGGCAGAATATCTGACACTGCCGTGGTTCCTATTTGAATCTTCTCAGCTGAGGTAGCGTTGTGTAAGCTTAACAAAAATACAATATTGTGTTAGCACTGTTAAATAGTATTTTTTTTTAAGCTAGTAAATTGAATATAGTAGGTACGGTGTACGGAAACAGTCCATTAAAATACGTACCTACAATACACAAAAAAAAAGTTTTTTTTCCTACTACCAAGGTGGCAAGTACACTTCAAACCAAATAAGCTTGAAGGCGATTACAACTTTATTATGCAGTCATAAAACACCCCCGCTGTATAGTTGACCGTAATTGAGCCACAAACGAACTTGTAATCGCCTTCAAGCTTATTTGGGATGGAGTATAAGCATGGCGGCCCACCTGATGGTAAGCAGTCACCGCAGCCTATAGACGCTACGCTAGCAACACAAGAAGAATCACTAGCGCGTTGCCGACCCTTAAGATATTAGATATTAAGTCTTTTGTGTCGGGTAATTTCACCAGCTACAGTGCCCTTTACGCCGGAACACAGCTATGTTTACACACTGCTGCTTGGCGCCAGAATATCTGACACTGCGGTGGTACCTACCTGGACGTGCAAGGTGCACCAGCTAGTAAAAACTTCCAAGCACTTTAACACCCACCCATTAAATTACGCATTGAATTATCTATGTTGTAAATTAATGGTACGATGACACTTGGCGCAGCGGTACAGTGGTGGCTTGCGGTGTACGGCACCGTTACTGGCTATTCTCATGAACACCGGTATTTATGCCGGAGCCGGTTCCGGACCGGCGGACATAAATATGAACTTGTTCTGTGATTTAGAAAATATACCTACGTATTCGTAACCAACGTGGTGTAGTGGGAAACCGCTTGCAAAGCGGAGATTGCGGGTTTGAATCCCGCGGGGAGCAATAATTTTGCGAAGTTGTTCCTCTGGATATCCTAGCCTATCCGATCGCCTGATTGTCTGTTAAGTAAGATGATCCACGCGTCGTAAAAATAAAATAAAAAAAATGTCCTGTCCGATAGACAGATAGATAGATAGATAATACTTTATTGTTCCACCATTATAGAAAAAATACAAAAGAAAAACGGTATAAAATAGAATGAAACAATGGGCGGCCTTATCACTAAAAGTGATCTATACCAGGCAGTATTAACACAAAATATGAGTGTGCTAATTAGTGTTAAAAAATAATTGAGTCTAAAATGTGTGACTTTTTTAGTTCCCCTGAAGGGGTGTAAGACCGACACGACCGGGAAGAGTTCAGGCACAGGACTGATTATTAACATACATGCCGACATCTTACTTTCCAGATAGAAAGGGTGATTGCCGTGCATTGTCCTAGCCAGTAATAGACAACACAAAGTTGTTGTTGCAGTTATTGCAAAGCGAACGGTGTCCCACTGCGATATGGTGACTAATTCTAGTATAGTAACGTGCCAACAGGCCTGTCAGCAAATGTTATCTAAATTAAAGTAACCCTTGCGTAACAGCTTTCACGGCGTGCAAATGAGTCAATTTGCCACCGTCGTGATCAGCCAATCACGTCACGATAAAGACATTTTGGTTAATGAACAATTGAATGCAAAGACAGTAGGCGAAAGATTGACAGTAGTGCACACCGGGACGGTAAGCACGTAGGGCTACCGACATAAAGTTAGAAATAAACTTCTGACAATTTACATAGTTAGATCGTTATCGTGCTATCTATACATATAAAATTACTTGTCCTGACTGACTGGCTGATTCATCAACGCACAGGCCAAATCGCTGAACCTAGAAAGCTGAAATTTGGACAGTAGGTTCTTCCTAAGATGTAAGCATCTACTAAGAAAGGGTTTTTGATAATTCCACTCCTAAAGGAGTTAAAAGGGGTGGAAAAAAATTGCGGGCGTAGCCGCAGGGAATTGCTACTCTTACATATAAAATTACATGTCCTGACTGACTGACTGATTCATCAACGCACAGGACCGCTGAAATTTGGATAGAAGGTTCTTCTTATGATGTAAGCATCCACTAAGATAGGGCTTTTGAAAATTCCACTCCAAAAGGGGTTAAATTGGGTGTTTTCATTAGTATAAAACTTTTTATTAAATGGTTCGATTCACTTAAAACTTACTGAAATGATTCTGTAGATAAAATAAATAAATACGTGTTTCGCGAATTTTCAAAAATGACCTTTACGTGTTCGCTAGGGGTTGCTAAACCTAATTCTTAGTATGAAAAAAACAAATTGCGGGCGAAGCCACAGGGAATTGCTATCGGGACAAGTGATGCGAGCAATTTCAAAGGTACATAGACATATTTAAATTTCCTGTAGGTCCTAGGTCGCTCTTCGGAGTTACTGGTAGTTCGTAGTGTGTGCCCTAGGACGTCCATCGAGTACGGCGGCGTATCCTTGGAAGATGGCGGCGGGGTTGCGAACCCCTACGGCGTGAGTAACGCCAGGAGCCCCTCAGTGCCTTGACTTTGAGCCCACCGCTGGGGGACGCATTATAGCCGCCCGAGAACCAGACACGGTGCTCACGGAACACAGCACCTTTACGTAATTGTTTGACGGCATTCTCCCTGGGCGTTCCTCAAGGTTCAATATTAGGCCCATTTTTGTTTTTAATATATATTAATGACTTACCCTACTTCGTGGGGGACAAACTTAATATTGTATTGTTCGCGGATGATACATCTCTTCTATTTAAAGTTAAGCGTAAACTCCATGATTATGACGAAGTGAACAATGTACTTTCTATGGTTGTCCATTGGTTCAATGTTAACAATTTAAAACTTAATGAGACCAAAACTAAATGTATGAAATTTGTAACTCCTAATGTGAGACAGCTGGCAACCAATGTAGAAATAAATGGAACAGCGTTGGACCTTGAGGCGTCGACTGTGTTTTTAGGTATAACAATTGACGCCAAACTACAGTGGGGCCCACAAATTAAGAAGTTGTCGGGTAGGCTAAGTTCCGCGGCTTATGCAGTCAAGAAAATTAGACGTTTAACTGATGTTGAAACCGCTAGAATTGTTTATTTCAGCTATTTTCACAGTGTTATGTCATATGGCATATTACTGTGGGGATCTTCTGCAGAACTTAATACTATTTTTATTCTGCAGAAAAGAGCTGTGAGAGCCATTTACAATCTGGCTCCTATTGATTCACTTAGAGAGAAATTCAAAGAGATAGATATTCTAACGGTTGTGTCACAATACATATTTGAAAATTTAGTTTATGTTAAAAAAAATATCTGTTCTTTTAAAAAGTATAGTGATACACATAATATTAATACCCGGAACAAACACGATCTTGTTGTACATGCCACGCGTCTCCACAGAACAGGCAAATCGTTTATGGGCCAAAGTATACGCTTTTATAACAAACTGCCACAGGATATCCGAGATCTTCCAATAAAGAAATTTAAACCTTTGATAAAAAGCCGTTTGTCAAAAAAGGCTTATTATAAAATCTCGGATTACCTGGAGGATAAAGCTGCGTGGGCTTGAACTGCTCAACTCATGCAAGCTTAGAAGTTTAAGGTTTAAGTAAAATTTGTAAAACTATTTTTAAAAAAAAAATGACAAAAAAAGACAAGCCCGCTGAGTTTCTTGCCGGATCTTCTCAGTAGCGGCCGCGTTACGATCCGGTGGTAGTTTGTAAAAATGATTTTTGTGTAAGTGCCTCCGTGGGGCCTATACATAATAAAGATATTTTGACTTTGACTTTGACTTTTGGCAGAATGTCTGACTGGCTCACATGCAAAAATGACTCACCTCCCGTTGTACCAAACCCGTGTTTTTCTTTTTTGTTGGATTGTCATGAATATTTTTAAAACATTTTATTTATTTGAAGCCAACTTGCTAATTTTCCGCAATTTGTTCAAGAACCAAACGATTTATCGTATCGTGAATCACCAATTATCGTTAGGTTACTAACCCGATAATGGTCAGTTCAGTGGCCTATCGTAAACTAAACTTTATTAAGACATTCCTAATAATAGGACCGCGAATTCATTGTTGTAGTAAATATAATATCTATTGTAAATAGAATGTTATAATCATATCAACAATGTTAAACATTTATGATATCCGGGTAAATTCCCATGTGGTAACTCGTTGGATAGTCAATTTTAGTGACATATTACAATTGTTTTATTGTTTGTACCTAATCATGAAAAAGAATCCAAAGGTCTTGTGCCCTTCCTGCTCAAATATTTTCATAGATAACACAGCGATCAGGGAGTCCTCAACGTTAGAGATTTCAACCTTGCATCTGCACACTTTTGCGATATGATCAGCAATTCAGTCGTTAAGACTAGCGCCCTTGACATCATGCTTATACTAAGCTAGTCGCCTACACTTGGTGCAGTTTATGAGAAATCGCTAAAACGTGCTATTTTTAAAGAGCGACCACTTGTCTACCCGCGATACAGTCGCAAATTGCTTATCAATACTAGGTATAGTTCGGTTCAAACTTAAAGGCGGCTCTGTGAAGTTCGTGCATTGCGTCTTCGCGCATGTACAGTCAAGTTGACAATCGACAATCTCGGCATTACCCCGCTGATACTTTAAAGTGGTTACTGCGCAGCGACTTGAGCCTAACTTCACGGCCTTTAGGTTTGCATCGCACTGTACTAGAATAATGGGTGCTCGATTACATTTTTTTTTTTGTAACAGTTAGCAACACAACAGTTATTATTTAATACGGCGGATATTTCGGCCATTTTGTGCTGACCTCGCAAAATATCGATACCACACGAAACCACACGATATCAGTAAATGTTTATATAAACGTTTTATATAAAGCGTTTATTGTTGTAATCGTTATTTAAAAATCTAAAATATTTTTTAGGGCTTAGCACAAATATATTTCATAATTTATTAGTAACTAGCTGACCCACGCAGCTCCGCCTGCGCTATTTTTACGTTAACTAAACTTTGAATAACAGACATTCGCATCGAATACATAACCTCATTTTTTATAGTCGGTTAAAAACTGGGACCCACTTTTTACTTGCTCTCCGAAGCACGGACCCGTTTAGTTCAAATGGCGTTAAGCGGTCACCCATCTATTTAATGACCTTACCTAACGTTGCTTAACCAGATCGATTACAAAACCTTGATAACAACTCTCTATGAGTGTTCCCATACTAATATTTATTATATTATAAAGAAAAATTGATAAAATCGGACCAAGCGTATAACCAAGTACCCGTTTTGACTTTAATCCCCTCTCCCAAATGAACCGTGCTAGATTACGGGATAAAAAGTATCCTATGTCCTACCTCGTAGTAAGATCTCAAATCATGCCAAGTTTCATTTGAATCCATTCAGTAGTTTCGGCGTGATGCTCAGCCGTGATACAGACAGACAGACAGACAGACAGACAGACAGACAGACAGACAGACAGACAGACAGACAGACAGACAAAAATTAAAAAAAAAAAATTTTCGGCCTCAGTATCGGTTATAGAATGCCCTCCAAATATAATTTTCAAAATATCTTCAATGTACAGAATTGGACCTGTTACAGTTTTATTATAAGTATAGATTCTAAGCAGATTATTTTTTTAAATTATTATTTGTATCAGCTAGGTACTTTATTTCTCCAGGCTTAAACTACTTGTATGATCTTTGCATAATCTTTATACAAATACTAATTAACGTTGGTTTTTTAAATCTCCAGTGGCATCCCTAACCCCGCAGTCCGACACGACTCCCGCGCCATTGTATGGTAATGGTGGCGTGACGCGCATGCGCGGCCTGCCCATGCGCACCACGCATCTAGGATTGGTTTTTTAGACGCATTTTCTGGGAAATTCGGGACGTGCCAGCTCGCTGCTATGGTGTACACGATCACGTTGATTGTTTTCAAGAAACGCTGCCGGAGATGAGGACAGTCCTCATCTTATAAAAATAAACAACAAAATAAAAAATAATATGATTTGCTTTTTCTATGGCACGAAGTCTTTAAAAAATAACATGTTTTGCTTTTTATTAGTACAGGGTAAAGTGAAACAAGAAGTAAAATTACTTTGTGGCGAAAAATCAAACACTGGAATGGAGAGAAAAAAATTGGGACAAATAAAAAATAAACAAAGACCAGAGGTATTAACCAAGTTGCCCTTCGCTAAGTCACGTGAAGATATATTTACATTTGCTTTCCATTCTCTAGCGTTTAATACAGGGTGGCCAGAACAGTGACGTCATAAAATATTTTTAGGTGCCTCGTGTTGAGAGGTATCTGAATCACCAACTATGTTCTACGATTTTTCGTAGTTTTTGAGTTACGATTTTATTTATGAACTAGCTGACCCACGCAGCTCCGCCTGCGCTATTTTTGCGTTAACTAAACTTTTAGTAACAGACATTCGCATCGAACACATAACCTCCTTTTTTATAGTCGGTTAAAAACTGGAACCCATTTTTTACTTGCTCTCCGAAGCACGGACCCGTTTAGTTCAAATGGCGTTAAACGGTCACCCATCTATTTAATGACCTTACCTAACGTTGCTTAACCCGATCGATTACAAAACCTTGATAACAACTCTTTATGAGCGTTCCCTTACTAATATTTATTATATCATAAAGAAAAATTGATAAAATCGGAAAAAAGCGTATAACCAAGTACCCATTTTGACTTTAATCCCCTCTCCCATAAGAACCATGCTAGATTACGGGATAAAAAGTATCCTATGTCCTACCTCGTAGTAAGATCTCAAATCATGCCAAGTTTCATTTGAATCCATTGAGTAGTTTCGGCGTGATGCTCAGCCGAGATACAGACAGACAGACAGACAGACAGACAGACAGACAGACAGACAGACAGACAGACAAAAATTTAAAAAATTACATTTTCGGCCTCAGTATCGGTTATAGAATGCCCTCCAAATATAATTTTCAAAATATCTTCAATGTACAGAATTGGACCTGTTACAGTTTTATTATAAGTATAGATTTTTGCAAAATTGCGACCGCATCAGTTTGAAACATTCCTAAAAAAGTAGAAGGTCTCTTAGTTTTTTTTTTCTTGCAGCTTAATCTCTATGAACTGTACATTTATGCATAAAATAAACAGCCTCATAACTTTAATGGAAGTTACTACAAAATTGACCTAAAGTTGTTAAGTGGGTTATCATTTAAATTTTCATCTTAAAATTAAAAATCTAAACTGATAGCGCATTCTCTGAAGCTACTTAGAAACTAAGAAATTATGGCCACCCTGTATAAGAGAATGGCCTCTGTTTAAAAAAAATTGCACCACCTTTTCGCTGACGCGTCTAAATGACGTCACTTTCGAGAGGCGTTGTATTTTTGCGATAAAACAGGTTGTCTATGCTCTGTAAGGAGTAGCAGTGCTGGTTGACGGACCTGTTTACGTCCTTTTTGGTACCTGTACTTACTAGCGTTTCAGATTATCAACAGATTAGGTACCTAATGGTTCCACTCACCTAGTGGGAGGCCTGCCTACGCTGCGTCTTCCGGTTCGTGGTCGCCACTTGAGAACCTTTCTTCCCCAACGGTTGTCGTTTCTCCGAGAGATGTGGGCTGCCCATTGCCACTTCAACTTACAGATTTTAAGAGCTATGTCGGTGACCTTGATTCTTCGGCGAATCTCCTCATTACGGATTCCGTCGCGCAAAGAAACTCCGAGCATAGCTCTCTCCATAGTTCGTTGTGTGACTCTGTGCTTCTCTAAAAGACCAGCAGTTAGGGACTATGTCTCTGTACTATATGTCATTGTTGGCAACACATACTGGTTAAAAACCTTCGTCTTCAGGCACTGCGGTATATCGATGAGTTCGATTCTTCGGGCGACCTCTTTGTCGAAATTGGACTGACCTAACTGGATAGTTTCTGGCTAGATGTCGCAGGAAGCTAGGTATACGTTGAGGTATTGCAGCGATATACCATGGATATTAAAACTATAATGGCGACTCAGTGGTGTGACACCACTGGTTATTTCTGATATTCACGTGAATACTACACATTGAAATGAAAAAAATGCTGTAAAATTAGCATTTTTTTGGCAGACTACCTGTCAAACTCGTAATGGAGTCTCAATAGTGTGTCGCTGGAATAGCAATTTTAATATGTAATTTTATTAAAATTTGCATTCTTGAATCCCTGGCACCACTTTAGAACCTTGTAAATTCCGTGCAAAATTACACCGATAGCTAGTAAATAGAGAATATATTGAGCTTTGGTTAACCCCTCTTTAGATTCATAAAGATTATTCATTTAGTCATCATTCATTTAGTCCGCCAACCCGCACTTGGCCAGCGTGGTGGACTATGGCCTAAGCCCCTTCAACTTGAAGGGAGGCCCGTGCCCAGCAGTGGGACATAAACAAGGGCTGGTATAAGATTCATAAACGTAAGTTAGAGACGGCAGCGGCCGACATAACATAACCCTTCATATTTTCCATTGAGTAACGGCTGCAACATTGTAACTTATAATGAAGGTAATACAGAAGTTGTGAACGGATAACACACACGGATAGGGTGCAAGTTCACTTACAGTAGGTGACGAACGAAATCCCTTCGGAGTCGCTGGACGCTCGGGGTGTGGGCCCCTTGAGCGTCCATTGAGTACGGCGGCGACTCCGAGGAGGACGGCGGCGGGGTTGCGACCCCCGTCCCCGTGAGTACCGTGTCAGGTTACCGGGGGGCTACAATGCGCACAGCTCCCGGGGATCTTTCGAAGATTTACCCGCGTCAAAAAAAAAAAAAAAAAAACGTGACGAACGAAATGGCGAAGTTACCTGGCTCGCAAAATACATAATAACCCTGTTTTTTTTTCTTTACAAGATTAATATCGGTCCAATAAAAGTATTACTACAGGGGTAATGGCAGCCAAAGTCAATTGGTAGGGTTAAATATGACATGTTGAATTGGTGATACATTGAATATATTTCTATCAATCTATTAGCAGCCAAAAGACTTCCACTGTTGAACAAAGGTTGGCAGGCGTCTTTGGGATTGCAGTAGATATAGGTGGTAGGTAGCCATTAAAAACATGCTGCTGCCCGTCTTCTTGTGTTTCCTTAGTCGCCTCTTACGGACACTCAGTGGGTGGAGATGGGAGGGTGCTATTCTTACCCGGAGACCCCACGGGTAATGTTAATTACTTATACCAAATAACTCACTTATTTTCTGAAGACGACTTAACAGCAAAATCTATTACCGCAATAAAATAACAATTATAAAGGACCATTCACAATATCGCGCGGGATCGCTGCCGCGCGGCCGCCTCAAGCGCGGATAGTCGCAAACATATTAAATTCAACGCATTACCATAATATGCCGATCAATATTCGATGTTTGCTCCGGCGAGTGAGAGCCGCGTTCGCATGTTAATTGCATCCCGTTCGGGCGATGTGTTACACTCTTTATTAGGGTAGCCATCAATGTATGGAATAGATTAAACATTTTTATTTTTAGTCACTGTTATACTGAGATGGTAGGTTTTATAGCTTCTAATGGGTTCCGCCTTATTTTAAAATAATTATTAATTAACTTGTTGTTATTGTCGACACAGGTAGTAAATGACCAAATTCTGAATAAATTGTGTCTTCAAAAAAGGAGGAGGTGTGGCGGGTCACCCCCTTCCCTCCAATATGGTTGAGGGGAGTGATGGCTGCTGCTCGAGTCAACTCGTGCGCGGGTGCTGCTTGGGGGGACTGGTCCGACTACTATCCCTTTGGCTTTTTAGTTTGTTGTACCTACTTTCGTCGTATTTTTTTTTTTCTGTATTATTTGATCTTTTGAACGGCAAGACACATTGTCGCTCTGATCTAGTTGTAACATGACACACTGTTTAAAAAAAAATGTGATAAAATGACAAGCCCGCTGAGTTTCTTGCCGGATCTTCTCAGTTGAGGCCGCGTTGTGATCCGGTGGTAGCTTTTTTAAAAAAAAATACATGACCTTTCAAAAGTGCTAGCGTTAAGCCTATTTGAAATAAACTATTTTTGAGTTTATTTTTCTACTGTTGACATATTTAAAAAAAATCTTTTGGTCTACCAATTTGGTCCCATTGTCAACAAGTCAGGATCTAATGATGGGATCCCAGGAAAATAAAGGGCAATTCTATAAGAGAATATCACTAAAAAGTATAAAATAAGAAGTCGTTTTTTTTAATTAAGTTTTTATTTCGGTTTCTGTGATTGAATTATCGGAAAAGTAAAATATAAACATTGCTATTTACTGGTGTGAAGGGCACTGTATCTGGTGAAATAACGGGGCTCAACTTATAACCAACGTCTCGGATGACCAACGACAGTGCAGTGCAACAGGCAGGCGTGTCACACACTATGAAAAAGAGATACTAAAACCGAGGGAAATGCACAGAAAGTAGGCAAAATATCTGCGAGTTATCTGTACTCTAAGGTATTTGTTAGTGTGTCACCACAAATATGCTTAAATGATGTAACATTACGGATGTGTCCATTTACATTTAAAAACATCACGTTTACCATGTGAGTACACAAGTAATAAGTTTTAAAAACTAAAACCCGACTATGGATAAAATTGCAGTCTAATAATGTGATATTGTGACACCCTACTGGTCAAATTATGTTAAGTAGATTAGAAGATATGCGGGAACAGATGAACATACATACATACATACATTCTGTTAAAATCATAACCCTCCTTCCGTTCCGTAGTCGGGTAATAAAAATATTTTTAAATTAGATTACTTAGAGATATCGTAGGGCAGTCAAAGTCTTTTTGTGCGTATGGACCCTATGAATAATCTTATTACAGTTTTTGAATGCAAATTAATATGCCTATAGAATCTGCTAACTTATGGATATTTACAATGATATACTAATATAGGTTAAACAAGCCGAATACGTTTCTTTGCCTACCCTCTGTGCATGCCACTGCTAAAACCCGTATTACTTAATTGCTTTAAATAATTATAGTTTCACATTACTTTACACTTCCCGCGAGTCATTAAGTTTTGTCTGTGTTTCATTGTTTGTGACAATAATCATTAAATATTTGTTTTATTTTTTTTAATACTTATAAGCTAGTGCTTGACTGCAGTCCCACCTGATGGAAAGCGGCGACGCAATTGAGGATGGTAACGCACACTAATTACTAACTCATAAATAAACTGGTTATTAAAAGCCTATTCACTCTAGTCTTGAGGACACCCACATTATAATCGGGCGGGAAAACAGACGCAGGCAAACTGTTCCAGTCCTTAGCTGTCCTTATTATAAAAGAAGAAGCAAACCGCTTGGTCCGGACTGAAGGCACTTTTACCACATAAGGGTGAGTATGTGCCTTGCGTCTCGTCGTCCGATGATGGAAAGGGGATGGTGGAATCAAGTCATGCAATTCCTGCATTGCATTAATAAAACCATATAATTAAATTCCATAGTCTAAGTTAAATTCATAATCATCATCGGCCGAAAGACTCTAAGTCAACTGCTGAACAAAGGCCTCCGCCCTTAAAAAGGTGGAGTTGCCATAACCCCCACGTTTAGCAGGCATAGGTAGGTAGGTAATCTAATAAAAAGACGCTGCTGCCCGTTTGCTTGTGTTCCTTTAGTCACCTCGTGCGGATATCCAACGGGAGGAGATGGGTGGTTGCTATTCTTACTCGGGCCTACGGGTAATGATTGTACCGTAAAACATACGACGACCTGTCTATAAAATAAATACAAATAAAGCTACCACAACAATTTATGACATTTAAACATTTTTATTGCCAGTTCTATACACGGGCTAGTATGATGCTTGTGCGATATGCTAATTCATTGTAAATTGGCAAAATGCAAATTTTATTATTATCCTATTCGCCAATTAAATGGCAAATAACGTAGCATATGTTAAATTGAATGCTAGAATCCCCAAATAGTAAGTAGGCATATGTACACATTTTATACGTAGAACTACTTCGACTATGCCGTATTTACCCATATAACAAATATAAATTACATACTAATATAAACAATAAGAATAATTTCAGTGCAAAATATATAGTAGGTATTATATTTATTTGGAGTTCATAATTTTGATTTTTAAATTATAAATGCCGCATCATAAGCGAAATGTTAAAACCAGGTCATAATTCATTTTATCGAAAGGTTACGTGTGGGTGGTTACTTCCTTGTTTATACAATTATTATTTTTTAACTTAGCATACGTATTATAAGGTAGTGTTCACCCGCGAGCCCACTTAATGGTAAGTGGTCTGGCAGCCGCGGATGGGAGGATGCTTTTATATTTAACAAAGGTCGTATAATACAGTCCGAATCTGCGACAAAATCATGGGGACACTACTTTTTATATTTGTAGACGTTTCGTTGTTAGTATGCATTTTATATCTGAATGTATATTATTAGTATTACGACTGATTCCAGAGGTGCATTGACCAATAAAGATGCCTAATGCCATCAATTACAGTAGAAATAAGAAAATTCTAATATAAACTTAATTATTTTATCTGATTTCGCATTTGTAATAAAATGTTTGAAACTACTGCTATAAAACGGTGAAGTATTTCTGACGCATTTATAAGACTTTCCTATGGCTAGCGATTTACAATTCTATACCTAGAGATTTAAGACTGTTTATATTTTTAGTTCCTTGGGCAAGGAAAAAAGGTACTATCCAAGAAGGTATCACCGCAGTACCATATACTCTGTCACCAAGCAATAATATTAAAACTTTGCTGTGTTCCCAACTGCTGGCCTTTTAGAGAAGCTCACAGTCACACAACGAGTTATGTGGAGAGCTCAGTTTCTTTGCGTGATAAACTGCGGAATAAGATTCCCCGTAGAACTAGTCACATCAGAATCACATAGCTCTCAAGTTGAAGTGGCAATGGGCAGGCCACATCGCTTGAAGAACTGATAACCGATGGAGAAAGAAGGTCGAACCGGAGGACGCACACTCTTCTCCCCATCCTTTACAGGCCGGAGTCCCCCAGGGCTCTGTGCTCTCTCCCCTTCTGTTCAGCCTGTTCGCGAACGATATCCCTCGTCCGAACAGAGTCCAACTCGCCCTTTACGCGGATCACACCGCTCTCTATTATTCCCATAGGAACATGTCCTATTTGACACGTGCTCTTCAAGCCGCAGTCGACTCCCTGGGCGAATGGTTACGTACGTGGCGCATAGAGGTGAACCCGGAAAAGAGTGCTGCGGTGCTTTTCTCTCGGGGACCCACCACTATGTTCTCTCCTAGCGTATTCAGGCCGCTCACTAGGTATCTATGGAACTTAGAGGAGATACCACTGGAGAGATCATGATGCGCTTACCCCTCTGCCAAATTTTGTTCATATGTTCAGGTCATTCTTTATAGTGTGGGTATGCGTGAAATTGTATCTGTGTGTTTACTTCGCCTCCCGCACCCCGCAAAAGTGCAACGAAAAATTTGTTCGGGGAATCGACGCGATACTAACTCCATTCTAATTACTGCACTGCTCCAATAATATATAATAAAATACCAGACAACATACAACAATTGCACTTACAGCAGTTCAAGAATGCTCTCTATTTATTATTAATTAATAAATCCTATTACACAGTAGACGAGTTTCTTAATGAGCAATTTGAATAGAAATATATTTCACTACCCATTATTAAGATTATCTAATTTATATTTCATTATTTGACTTATGTACTTAACTTTAATATTGACATTAATAATTGAATTTTTATTTGACATTGTATAACTTCATTTTGAATTATGTACTAATTATAAATTTATTTGCATGCTGCTGCTACGCACCTACATATGTATTTGTATGTCTATAAGGCAAAACATAGCGAACCATGTTATTTTTATTTAAGATCTCTATGTAAATACCTATGTTTTTACAAATAAACTTCTGTATCTGTATCTGTAATTACTCTGAGCTATGGACAGACAACCTTGTGCGCGTCGGAGGTAACCAGTGGATGCAAATAGACAATTGTGGTTGATTGGGGCTAAGCTAAGTCAGAGGCCTAAGGGTAGCTTGGAAACTCCGACACCTGTAGTGTTATGCGCTAAGCAAAATAACCTCGAGTTCGACGCCGCGGCACCGGCGAATTGCGTTTTCGCATTCACTAACTTTGCTTACGCAGCACTAGCGCCACGAGAATTAACGGCGTTTTGGTGGAACTACTTGCGGTCGAATAATTTGATTGTTCGTAGGTGAAAATCGTATTCGTTAAGCAAAATTTGTCAATCGTCTTGCCCTCGACTTCGCCCATAGCCTCGACGTAACTTGTCAAAATAGAAAGCTTGTATTTCAGGTTGACCACTAACCATACGACAAGAAAGTAGAGATATTGATTATCACGTAAGTTACTCAATAATGAAAATAAGCATAAATTGGCTCCGATACGAAAAAATCAAGAAATTTATTGAAAATAAATATTTACAGTTTATGTACACTTAAACTAGGTAAAAAACTTACTCAAAGGTGTCGCCGCACTGGGAGGGAAGGGTACCTACCTAAAATACTGGCGGCAAAATGATGTGGCCTCCATCGACAGTCGATGATTTCGCAAACGTGTTCATCCACAGAGAAGTGATTATGGACTAATGCATAATTATGGTAATGACATTTTTACGGTGAACATAATTTAATAAAATTTTGCAGAAAAGAATAAAAAACTCTATCATCATCAGCAGCTGAACGACGACCACAACTTAACCAACTCTCCCCCCCCCCCCCCCAACTCTATACCGTTGAGCAAACAAGAAATAGTCTATTAATTAAATTCAAATTTATTTATTTCACATAGGCTTACGTTTTGAACAGTAAATTTTTGTTAAAGCTACCACCGGATCACAACGCGGCCTCAACTGTGAAGATCCGGAAAGAAACTCAGCGGGCTTGTCATTTTTTCACTTTTATAAACAGTTTTGTTTTGTTACAATTCGATCAGCATCAGCAACAGTGTGTGTTTCCGTTCAAAAGATAAAATAAGACGGCGAAAAAATAAAAAAATACGACGAAAATACAACAAACTAAAAGGCCAAAGGGATAGTAGTCAGACCAAGCAGCACCCGCGCACGAGATCCTTGCTTATACTTATAGTTACCGTTATTTGACATTTGAAAGTGCGGGAAGTTGTTCAAAATTCCTAAATCTCACATCCAAGCAGAATGACGTGACTCACGAGGAAAATGATTTACAACCAGCCAGGCTGTAATTAACTAGGTGGAGCGTCCAAATTAATAAGGGTAGTTAATATGCGCACTGTGTTAGACGGTAATTTAGTTGTTTATTAAAGTAAGTAGTGAATTTAGCGTGCAGCCGGCATAGATTAAGCTATTGTACCTATATTCTGTACTGGGGATATTTTTTAATGCCAGTGGGCGGTGTTCTATACTTTTAACGTGAGGTGTGTTGTTTATGGTTTATTTAATGGCTTTTCTGATGAGGAAAGCTTTTCTTTTTTAGGGTTCCAAACATATATACTGTACAACAACAACATATGTGTTTTTATGGTCTTTGTGTTAATGTTACCTATTCATGTCGAGTGCGCGCACCCTCTGCTCTTTGTAACTTCTTCATTTTCCTCTCCATCCAAAGGTTGCCTGGAAGAGATCGCTTTTAGCGATAAGGCCGCCCATTGTTGCATGTTTTATTAATTTGTGTCTTATTCTTTTTGTATCTGTTTGTTTGTGCGCAATAAAGAATTGTCTATCTATCTATCTATCTATATACTATTTTCTGACTTTCGCGTTCCGTTATCAATCTTTAGTACTTACTAGACAGTATGGAATAACTAAAGCTGTTGCTTCCCGTGCAAGTTGAACCCGCCATCTCCAGTTTTTAAAGCAAGCGGTTTCTCGTTGCAACATAAGGTTCAATTCACACCAAGATGGCAGCGGCCGGCAGCGGCCAGCAGCGGCCAGAAGAGGCGCGACGCGGCCGGCAGCGGCGCGAAGTGGCTGCACGCGGCCGCGCGGCACCTACTACATTCTACAAGGAAATTTCGCTCCAGAAGCCGCGCGGCGCCGCGGGCGGCCGCTTGTGGCCGCGCTGACCAAACGTGAGTCGCCGCGCGGCTTATTTGAGCTTTTCAAGCGATACTGGTCATCTACGTATTGTAGATAAAGTTTAAAATTCTTTCACACTGAAAGTGCGCCGCTGCCGGCCGCTGCCATTTTGGTGTGAATTGAACCTAAAGGCTATATTATATCTAGTTTTTTAAAATCAACCTTGTGACGAGACAAGACGTTCGGCTAATGGTAACGACAACAACGCCAGCGACACGCCTGTCTCCAGATAGCTGCACTGCACAGCAGCTCGCCACCATGCCCGGTAACTTCACCAGCTAAAGTGCCCTTGACACACGCCAACACTCACCGGAAACACCGGAACACAGCAATGTTTACACACTGCTGCTTGGCGGCAGAATATCTGGCACTGCGGTGGTACCTACCTGGACGGTTCCTTGCACAAGGAACCTACCACCTAGTAATAGTAGGGGATAGTAGATTGTATTTATCTCTGCGCAAGTACTCGTTCATTATATCCCTTGAGTCGACCAAGACTTCAAGTAAAATTGCTTGATATTTAATTATTAAATAATTATTACCTATATACATTTTTTTTAATTAATAATATCCCTTGTTTATGTCCCACTGCTGGACACGGGCCTCCCTTCAAGATGAGGGGGCTTAGGCCATAGTCCACCACGCTGGTTAAGTGCGGGTTGGCGGACTTCACACGTCATTCGAGAGCTAGTTAGGCTATCTCAGGCATGCAGGTTTCCTCACGATGTTTTCCTTCGCCGAAAGCTAGTAACAATCGCACAAAGACGATTCGCACATGATTCATTGAATAAATAAGAGGTGCGAGCCGGGGGTCGAACCTGCGCACCTTGTTTCCAAGGCAAGCGCTCGCCCACTGAGCTGTTACCGCCTTTTTTTTGTTAATACATACTTAAATAGATAAATAACACCCAGACACGTGGCGGGAATCGAACCCACGACCTATTGGGTAGCATCCAGGGTGTCTAACCACAACACCAACATGCCCGTCTTATATAGCCATATCAGCCAGAACATTATTATCTGAATGTCATTCCACAAGTATTATAACTACAACGTGTTATTAGTGAAATTCATCATCATCATCATCATCAGCCGGAAGACGTCCACTGCTGAACATAGGCCTCCCCCTTAGAACGCCACAATGAACGACAATTGGCTATTTGCATCCACCGGTTACCTGCGACGCGCACAATGTCGTCTGTCCACCTAGTGGGAGGCCTGCCAACGCTGCGTCTTCCGGTTCGTGGTCGCCACTCGAGAACCTTTCTTCCCCAACGGTTATCGGTTCTTCGAGCGATGTGGCCTGCCCATTGCCACTTCAACTTGCAGATTCTGAGAGCTATGTCGGTGACCTTAGTTCTTCGGCGAATCTCCACATTTCGGATTCTGTCGCGCAAAGAAACTCCGAGCATAGCTCTCTCCATGGCTCGTTGTGTGACTCTGAACTTTTCTAAAAGGCCAGCCGTTAGAGACCACGTCTCAGTACCATATGTCATCACTGGCAACACACACTGGTTAAAAACCTTCGTCTTCAGGCACTGCGGTATTTTGGACGAGAAGATATCGCGTAGTTTCCCGAACGCTGCCCATCCGAGTTGAATTCTTCGGGCGACCTCTTTGTCAAAGTTGGACCGACCTAACTGGACAGTTTGTCCTAGGTATACGTAGTGGTCAACAACTTCGAGTGTATTAGTGAAATTACATTCAGTCAATAAAATGATATCCATGTGAGAAAATTATATTGCATTTATTGCGGGTCATAAAAATTATAAGTTGTAAGCTTGTCTGGCGATGTATATTGAGAACAGGTGTCTGGTAGAATTCAAATAAACCAGACATAAAATTCCACTATCAACCGATAAAAATGTCATATAAAATAATTTTTATATCTTTTTCTAGTATTAATTTAACATAGTTATGTATCACGTGATTTATGTTTCCTTAATATATTTAGGTATTTTTATTTGAATGACTACTTTTGATATCTAATATTATTATTAAGTTTCTAAATGTTGACGTCAATGCAATAATTATTTCAATTTTGTATTACTAATGCAAAAAGTTTGGAATATAGATGTTTTTTGTAGTTTATCGCAAAAGTAGCCTTTGAAGTAAGCGACTTCACATAAATAAGATACGGCAATAAGTATATTGAAATCAAAATACTTATACAAATTATCTCGTAAAAGTAGGTTGATATCAATGTATAGTATTCGCGTAAATAAATGAAACAATGGAAGAATTCGCTATTATCGATAGGAACAAGACCGCCATTTGTACTAAATGTAACTTGTTATTTAAGTATTTAATTAATTTGTTATGATTGGTGTACAAATAAAGAGTAAGTATTCTATAAGTAACAGGAGGCAGTTCAGTGGGCAAGCGCTTGCCTTGGAAACAAGGTGCGCAGGTTCAAACCCCGGCTGGCATCACTGATTTATTTCATGAATTACGTGCGAATCGTCTTTGTGCGATTGTTACTAGTTTTCGTTGAAGGAAAACATCGTGAGGAAACCTTCATGTCTGAGGAAGCCTAACTAGCTTTCGAATGACGTGTGAACCGTGTCCATGGTCTATGCCTCTTCATCTTGAAGGGAGGCACATGACAGTGGTACAAAACAAGGGCTAGTATTATTATTATTATGTAAGTTATTATGCTACCTATGGAGTGCTAGAGATAAAAAAACAAATGTGTGGGAATGCCACAATCTCTTCACGTGGCTTGGTGAAGAGATATGCCATTCCCGTACATTTGTTTTTGCTATCCTCTAGCGTTTCATATCGTAAAATGACAAATTGGCTAAAGGGGCGGTAATATAAATAATAACAATAACATCCCAGGAAAACTTACCGGTCATCTTAACTACACCACTAAGTAGAGTCTACAGTCAAGGTGAAATACTTTTTTGTTCTCGCTGCGAAATCAAGGATCCCCGGAGTATGGGTCAGCCGGGGTATGTGGAATTCTACCCCCGCGGTTCTTGAGATGGGAGACTGGGTTCACCGGTGGAATCTGTATCAGGTGACCCTCAGTGCCTTGCCTTTGACCCGCCGGGGGCGCATATGAAGCACAGACCTAACCAGTGTAAATTTTTAGACTGTCAAATAGCTCGTCGCCACTGCAATAACTCCCTACCTGAAATAAAACCAGCATTCTGAGCACCAGCCCCTATGACCTTTCCTTCTACTATTCCTTCACTCGTAAACCAAATCCAATTATCTTTCAGTATACCCTAGAGAGCACTGTTTTGAACAGAAGTAACTCTATTAGAGAACTAGGACCTTTGACTCTAAATTACTATTCTCGTCCCAAATTGACAGTATTGTTAAGAAGATCTCCAAGGCGCTCGGTTTCATGCTAAGATTCTCATCAGATTTTAAGAACGTCAAAACATTCAAAATTTTGTATTGTTCGCTGATCCGTAGTCACCTTGAGTATGGCTCACAAATATGGAACCCTAATTACAATGTTTATATCGATAGAATTGAGCGTATCCAAAAAAAGTTTCTGCGTTTACAATTTAAATCAGGTAAATATTATAAAAACTATACCGAACGATGTAGGTGGTTCCACATTCTTCCCATATATGAACGTAGACGTATTGCAGATTTAGTATATTTATTTAAAATTGCCAATGGCACTGTTGATTGTCCAGAGCTTTTAAGTAAGCTAGGATTAGTAGCTCACCGCAATAGATTACGTAAGCCTTCTTTGCTTCACGTTCCGTGCGTTAATAGTACATATAGGCAAAACTCTTGTCTCATACGATCATGTAGACAGTTTAATGAGATTGTGCACAATATTGATGTAGATTTATTCCAAACCAGCGTCCCTCATCTTAAACGGATATTGACTAATTGTTTTTTTTTGTACCACTAATTTATACTTTTTCAAACTTTTCATGTAACTTCTATTTTTCTTAGTGTTGTCTTTTACTTACGCGAATATTACATTGAAGTTAAATTACTTTTACGGATTATATCACGGTTTATTTTTGATTTTACTATCCCGACGTTTCGAATGCTTTTCAGCACCCATGGTCACGGGGGGACTGAGATGTTGAACGTCCTTATGTTACAATTATGCCGGTGTACCCTCAGATCTTCTTAGTTATTATTGTTGGCCCGATCTACGCAGTAAGAAGTTCTATTTCTCGTTTTGTACCTACTATAAATTTTCTTTTTCCTAATCGCTAGCAGTTTCTGATTCTGCCGATTAATCCAATGAATTGTATTATACTGTTACGTATCTGTGGAAACTTTTAAATGACTTTAAAATACTTATTAGTACTTAATACTTGTATAGGTACTAGCCGTAAGTTTACCTAAAAAAATAAAATAAAATAAATTACAAGCCAAGTCTTCTTGATGGTTGCTTCAAATCCCTTTAACTCCTTTGCTTCATCTCACATACTCAAGCATCAATGACTCTCATATATCTATTTACACAATCGGGTAATTAATAAATCTCTTGAAAAACGCGACCAGCACTTAGTCGCGTAAACATCACTAACTCGCCCATTAAACTGTACACACGTATCAACATCCAACGGCATTACTTCGGATTATAATCCAGTACAAGCTATAATAATCAAAGCTAGAAAATAAAAATACTGTGGGAGCTATAGAGGGTAAGAATCCCGGGGACAATTTGAAGGTATCCCCGCGAAAAAAAGGCGTCTGACTTCGCTTAACGACTGCGGTCTAGATGACATCAATCGGAACCGACTTTTAACGTGCTTCCGAAGCACGGACACGCTCAGTTCAAATGCCACCCAATGACTAAACGGTCACCCATCTATGGACTGAACCTTGATACCTTGACTGTTAGTTTTATTTGGTATATACTTTCATTATAGTTTTGGATAGATCATTATGTGTAAGATTGGGACATTTGAGTGAGGTAAATTCTTCTATAAATAGGGAACAAGATTAAAACGTTAATAACGACTTTCTACGCTTACGTTCGTTTTTCAATAAGTATAAGGGCTATAATATTTTGGAGTGCAAATTTTAAAATAGTTCCACTAAACGAAGAAACGAAGTCTCAGGAGAGCGTCAGGCTGGTAGCCTTTTCTGCAAACGTATAAGCTTGGCCATAAAAAGAGGTAATGCCGCCAATCTTTTAGGTACCCTTCCCTCTCAGTGCGGCGACAACTTGGAGGAAGTTTTTTACTTCATCATCATCATCATCATCATCATCAGCCGGAAGACGTCCACTGCTGAACATAGGCCTCCCCCTTAGAACGCCACAATGAACGACAATTGGCTATTTGCATCCACCGGTTACCTGCGACGCGCACAATGTCGTCTGTCCACCTAGTGGGAGGCCTGCCAACGCTGCGTCTTCCGGTTCGTGGTCGCCACTCGAGAACCTTTCTTCCCCAACGGTTATCGGTTCTTCGAGCGATGTGGCCTGCCCATTGCCACTTCAACTTGCAGATTCTGAGAGCTATGTCGGTGACCTTAGTTCTTCGGCGAATCTCCACATTTCGGATTCTGTCGCGCAAAGAAACTCCGAGCATAGCTCTCTCCATGGCTCGTTGTGTGACTCTGAACTTTTCTAAAAGGCCAGCCGTTAGAGACCACGTCTCAGTACCATATGTCATCACTGGCAACACACACTGGTTAAAAACCTTCGTCTTCAGGCACTGCGGTATTTTGGACGAGAAGATATCGCGTAGTTTCCCGAACCGTAGTTTTTTACTTAGTTTAAGTATATTTGTAAATAAACTGTAATTATTTAGTTTTTATGTAAATAAAAGTCGTTCCACTAAACATGATATTTTGTATTCTCTATGAAACACACCTTGAAAATAAGCTCTATTCTATATTTTAGCTTTCTCCTAGCTTTCAGTGGAAGTGATACCCAACGAAGCATTTCGGTATTTTAACAGCACTGTACATGAGCAAACAGGTAGAGTCGTTTAGTACCAGGATACAGCGAAAGTGCCCTCGTCCGGTCGCCGGGGATGCCGTTAGATAGAATTGAAGGCGTTAACATACTCATTGATAATTATATATGGAGAAAACTTTTAACTGCCCATCACTATAGTACCGACACACAGTAATAATATTAATGTAGCATCCTGGGTGCAGTGAAAAACCACTTGCTTTGAAAACCGGAGGTCGCGGGTTCGACTTTGTGTAGTTGTTGATTGTATGATGATCCATGCGTCGGATGGGCATGTAAAAAGTCAGTCTTGTGCATGACCTCTCCCCGGTCGTGTCGGTCTTCCGTCCAATCGGATTGTGTGGGGTAAAGGAAGAGAGAGTGCACTTGTGCAGTTAATACATAATATCTCCCGCGAAGGCTGATCATGTGACAGATTGTCCGCTGTGGTCGTATCGGCCAGGAGGACATTATCTAAGGGCTTTTTTAGAGTACATTGTGTATGTATAGATACGTGTAGTGCGTAGGTATACCCATTACTTCGGAGTCGCTGGACGTTCGGGGTGTGGGCCCCGGGACGTCCATTGAGTACGACGGCGACTGCAAGGAGGACGGCGGTGGGGTTGCGACCCCCGTCCCCGTGAGCACCGACAGGTTCCCAGGCTCCCCGGTGGTGGGCTCAAAGACAAGGCACTGAGGGGAGATCCTACCGGAGAGCCCTGGGGTCCCATCTGATGTGACGATGCGACAGCCGCGGGGGTTTTAGTGGGTAAGAATCCCACATACCCCGGTCGAGCCCCACAGCTCCCGGGAACCTTTTGAAGGTTTCCTCCGCGAAAAAAAAAGGTATGACCATTAATTTAGAACGGCCTGCAGTCTAAACGATTTAACGGATTTTCTTGGCTTTCTATATAAGCGTACGACCGCTCCCAACGTTATAAGACAAATGGCCCACTGCTGGTCAAGTCTCCTCTCCTTCATCATAAGAGGATTTGCCGTTTACGCTAGAACAACTTTCGAACAAACAGTAGTTAATAGATGGAAATATTTACTGCGTGGAAAGTTTATACAACTTTCCACCACGTATTGCAATCACTTAAGTCAGTACACAGAAGACTAGCTTAGACATACAAATAAACATTAAATAATGACTATGGATAATTAGGGACACAATGAATGTGACACCTAGTCACACGCCTCCTCCGTAGTGCAGCGGGAAACCGCTGTGCAATGCCAGCGGTTTTCCGCTAGAGAGAAACTAGAGGTCACAGGTTCAAATTCTGCGGGAGCAACGTCTTTGTGTTTTTTACTGGTTACGATACTGCAGGCCGATCACCTGATTTTCTGGAAAGTAATATGATCCACGTATCGATCGGTCATGTAAAAAGTCACTCCTGCGTCTGACGTCGCCCGGTCGCGTTAGTCTTTCATCCCATCGGATTGTGAGGGTAAAGGAGAGTGCACTTGTGTCTATGCAACCACTTGTGCACTATAATATCTTACGCGTAGACGGCTGATTTTGTGAAAGATTGGTTGCATCAGCTATAACGAAAAACAGACTTATTCTTATTTTACTGAATTCCAATCAACACTTGTACTCTAAGGTAGGTAGTATATGTGCAGGTCATAAACTTATGCGTGCAAGGGCGAACTTATATTTAGGTACTTATCTATATTACCTATATTTAAAAAATAAATATTATGTACCTATGTATGTATAACGCGTTAAACAATCCTAAATCTAGTTATAATCCTTAATATCCCACAGCAAGGCATAGTTTCGTCTCTTCTCCTTTAACTTTGAAATAACTTCTCATGTTATGGAGCTAGAATCTTGGTGTCCAGCCCCATAATGTTTGTGATGGATATTTGCGAACGGAGCCGGAAGACGAGCGTCATGTCAACAGGCGAGCGGACAACGCCACGGACAAACAGACATGCCGTGCGCCGCGATTCATGAGCGAAAGCGATTTAAAATTTACCTGAGTAATTTTGTTACATAGCAATAGGCAGGCCACATCGCTCGAAGAACCGATAACCGATGGGGACGAAAGGCTCTCGAGTAGCGACCACGAACCGGAAGACGTAGCGTAGGTAGGCCTCCCACTAGTTGGACAGATGACATTGTTTGCGTCGCAGGTAACCGGTGGATGCAAATAGCCAACTGTCCTTCATTGTGGTGTTTGAAGGGGGAGGCCTATGTTCAGCAGAGGACGTCTTCCGGCTGGTGATGATGATGAAAAAAGCAAATACAAATTTATATTTAAAAAGTATGTGTTATAATAACTACTCGCCAAATTTTCATGTCGTTTCCCCTATGTAATAATAATAATATCCTGGGACAATTCACACACGGTCATCTGATCCCAACTAGGCAGAGCCTGTACTATGGAAACCAGACAACTGATACTAATACATATATACTTTTTTTTTGTAAATACATACTTATATAGATAAAACACCCAGACACTTGGTGGGAATCGAACCCACGACCTGTTGGGTAGCAGACAGGGTCACTAACCACTAGACCAACAAGCCCGTCAAATAATGGCCTTTTTGGCCTAACCTAAAAGGCCATAATATTATTTATGTATGGCCTTTTAGGTTGTAACGTTATCGGGCCATGGAAGGCTGCAATGAGTCATCATTTTTCAAATAAAACTTTATTTTAGAAAAGGATTTCATAAGTGTAATTAAAAAACAAACATTTAATTGCTTTCCCACTATTTTACCCTTTGCCTTTTCTACCGTTTAATATCAAAAACGGTTTCAATGGTTCTAGGTGCAAACCAAATTATTATTTTTTGTGTTTTCACCCGCTCACGCCTGTACTTTGAGGCACAACCATTTGTAATGTGGACAGTACCAACAGGCTATGCATACGGTACTGTGACAACATAAGGAATTCTCACGACGAGGTTCCGGCCGGACCCCACCTACAGATTAGATTGAAAGTTCAAGATGGGAATCACCATTACACTGTGAACAATGAGATATTTTAGGTGGGACTTTGGAAACGTTTAGATGGGATTGTTTTTTAACCGACCGACAAAAAAGGAGGAGGTTCTCAATTCGTCTGTATATGAGGTTCTCAATCCGTCTGTATATATATTTTTTTTTATGTATGTTCGCGCATAACTCTGTCAATTATGAACCGATTTGAAAAAATCTTTCTTCCATCCATTCTTCAATCCATTGATTGGGTCCCATAAAAAAATTATTGCTTAGTAATAAGTAGTTCCTGAAAAAACAAGAATGGTGACTGCGCACTGAGAGCTGCAGGAAAGCCTATATCGATGACTTTATGTCGCTTTTTAAGGACAAAAATGGTCATAACTCTGGCAAATATTTACCAATTTCAATTATTCTTTTTTTATTCGAAAGAAGAAACCACTGTATTAAATCTGTATGAATTTTATTACAACCGGATAAGAACTTCCTGGAGGACCATGAACGATGTGGAGGAATTTATTTGGTAAAAACCATAAAACTGATGTTCTCCATTACATTGCTCTGACAATTATGAACCGATTGCGATGATTCTTTTTTTATTCGAGAGAGTAAACTGCTATGATGATTCCATGCAAATTTCAGTACGACCGGATATTTTTTTCTGAAGAAACATGAATTATGTAAAACTATGTAGACGATAATGTGATCATAACCTACCTAGATAATTTTACGGTTTTCGATGGTTCAATCGTTATATATGAAAATATCACTAAAAAGTTTAAAATAAAATCATTAAAAAAAAAAAATTGAACCGACTTCAATACACTGAAAAGTATAAAATAATTTAAATATTATTGAAGTTGGTGCCAAATATACATAGTTTTAATCGGATGTTTTTTGGATGGCTGGACTGTTCTGTGCTGGTTATCGAATTGTTTTGCAAAGTG
This sequence comes from Furcula furcula, assembly GCA_911728495.1. Classification (NCBI taxonomy): domain Eukaryota; kingdom Metazoa; phylum Arthropoda; class Insecta; order Lepidoptera; family Notodontidae; genus Furcula; species Furcula furcula. The sequence goes on from OU452252.1 coordinate 21,214,902, forward strand.
AATCTAATTTTAATTCAGTATGTTATTTTATGAGCTAAATGATATTCAGGGGTTTAAGTATAGATTATTTTATTCTAAGCAACGTTTAACTATCGCAGCCTAGAAACTGAATGCCAGCGTTTATTAATTAATACGTAGCTCTCTAATTAACGGGATAATTTGAACGTGAGATTAACATACCATAATTATAAGCCCTTTTAGAAGAGGTTTGTGAACATCCACTTTTTAGGTAGCATTTTAAAGCCTCATTTATGTTAGTACCTAGCCTACCTAGCTACAACTGATCCGTAAACGCTGGGCAGTTTCAAACTGTGGGCTGATTCTGAGAATTAACTAACTCAAAAACCCTATCATCAGCAGCCCACATCAGTCCACAGCTGGACATAGCCCCAAGACACGCCACTAAGCCCGATTTTCGGCTCTCCTGGTATTAGCAGTAAAAGTTAAATAGGGACAAATAAGCATCAAATAAGCCCTTAGCCCCGAGGACAGACCTCATTTCAACTTAGAAAAAAAAATACATAATTCGAATTATAAAATCATTTTATAAAAAAGTAATTTATATTCTAAAGATGGCCGCGACATCGAACCATAGACACCACAGGTATAAAAATCAACCGCATAGCCTCCCCTTAAGAGGTCGGTGATTAGCAACTTTGTGGCGATCTGCGCGTACGCAGTGCAAAAGGAAACGTGTAATGCTTTGTAATTAAGAGTAATGGCACTGCCTATACCAATAGTTTGCCATTTTTACCGCTGCACCGAGAGAGAAATTATTATATTGGTTTCTATTCCCACGGGGCATCGTGCAGGCTACCTATAGTTAAATGGACAGGTTTATGAAAGACTCGCAATCAGCAGTCGATAATAAATAAATAACCACTATCCTTTTGTACCTGTCTAAATCTCTCTACATTTAATTTGAATAATCTTGATTTAGGTACTTATGTAAGTATTTATAGGCTAAAATTATACTAACAAATAACTAAAATAATACTAATGACACACATTATACCATTATACACTTCCACCACACACACATACATACATATATACACACGCACACACATATATTCGATCACTTTTTTATTATTATACCATTTATTAAAATTCTTTAAATTTTTTACGAATATACATGTATAATAAAAATACATTTGACGGGCCCGTTGGTCTAGTGGTTAGTGACCCTGTCCGCTAACCGATGGGTCGTGGGTTCGATTTCCACCAAGTGTCCCAGACACTTGGTGGAAATGTTATTTATCTATTTAAGTATGTATTTACAAAAAAAAAATGTATATAAGTATTAGTATCAGTTGTCTGCTTTCCATAGTACAGGCTCTGCCTAGTTTGGGATCAGATGACCGTGTGTGGATTGTCCCAAGATATTATTATTATTTAAAAATATTAAAAAAACACTTTCCAACCGGCTGTGGGAACAGGGTCCTAGAAGACGTTGGTTAAGGCTCCAGAGAGAGGAACTTCCTCACAATGCGTGCCGTCTCCAGGAGCACTGCCTTCTGCATCTGGCCCTTGAACCAGCCGTCTAACGTGAGCTTCTTGAGGTATTTATCGAGGCTCTTGGCCATTAGGCCATGGGCGGAAACGACTATGGGTACAATGATTGCCTTATTATTATTTTATTATAATAATCATTAATTTTAATATTTTAGATTAGAACTTTAGACTATAGTACACTAATATTAGTGTTTTAGAATCCTTAATAACTGTCTACTCTAGAATGTAACTATAATTTGTAATAATACAAGTGGTGGTGGTTTGGTGTCCAAGATACAGACTTTGCCTAGTTCAGGACCAACAGTAATATAAAATGTAATAATTAAATGCTAAATAAAGATTTATTAATAACTAATTATAGTCCGTTAACGAATCGTTAACTAAAGAGTAGATTTCAATACAAATTGTGTACAATAGGGTGAAATTGATTATTTCACCTCATTGTCTATAAGTTGTCTATCGAATAATATGAACGAAATCTTCCGAGCCCTGTGACTGCAATCAAGCGATGTTACCACCTACGAGGTTATACATACATACATTAATCAATAGGGTATGGAAGGCCTGTTATCTGCCGCATGTTTTCTGCAAGAAGAAAAAACTTTTGCGTATTTTGTGGCGAATAAAGTTTAATTAGTTGTTGCATGCAGCCAAGTAAAATGATATTAATACTTTCAAGTAGCCTTTTGAATGTATTTTTTTTTAACTCAATATTCAACCAATTTTCTAACCTAGGTGTTTCTATATACATAAAGTTAATAACATGCCATTTAGCTGGCGCAGTGGGAAACCACTTGCTTTGTAAACTGGAGGTCGCGGGTTCGAATCCTGCGGGGGCAACAAATTTGAGTAGTTGTTCCTTACTGGCTAGGACAATACAGGCCGATCACCTGATTGTCTGTAAAGTAAGATGATCCATGCGTCGGATGGGCATGTAAAAAGTCGGTCCTGCGCCTAACTTCTCCCCGGTCGTGTCGGTCTTCCGTCCCATCGGATTATGAGAGGTATTATATATAGGAAGAGAGAGTGCACTTGTGTCTACGCAAGCGCTTGTGCACTATAATATCTCCTGCGTACATGGCTGATCTTGTGAAAGATTGGCCGCTGTGGTCGTTTCGGCCAGGAGGACATTATTATTATTATTATTTATTGTTTCTTATTTCCTCGGCGATGCCGGTTACTGCGCTAGTACGGGCCTTATTAACATGCCATTTATCATTACTTTTTAAAGTTTTAAGTAAAATAACATTAAAACCTCGGACAACAACTGCTGTCCTCACCCCACATCAAATTGGGACATATAGCTCTCGGTTTTACAGTGTGGGCGTCACTAGCTGTTTACATGTTAAACATTTTGTATCCATCACCATACCACGACATTAATGATGCTCAGAAGAACTGCCTACAACGGTACCCAATCTGCTATTATGGGCAATTTTGGAAATCACCGTAATAATATGTTAAGTTTAGCATTCATATGTGATACATAGTTTATATGCAAATTTTTGTAATCTTTTTTAATAGAATGTACACCATTGGATCAAGATATATGTGATGTTAGGCTCATTATCTTTTTTACCGCAATCTCTATCTCTATATTCTATACACGTAATCGTCACGTTATCCATTCATATTCAAGTAACAAGGCGAAGCGTCACATAGCGTTCCACGAGATTTTCACATCAACCACGATTTTTATTTTTTATTTATTTTTTATACAACCAAGGTGGCAAGCAAGCACGCGACCCGCCTGATGGTAAGCAGACATCGCAGCCTATAGACGCTAGCAACACTAGAAGAATCACTAGCGCGTTGCCGACCCTTAAGACGTTAGATATTAAGCCTTTTGTGTCCAGTAATTTCACCAGCTACAGTGCCCTTCACACCGGAACACAGCAATGTTTACACACTGCTGCTTGGCGGCAGAATATCACATATAGACACTGCGGTGGTGCCTACCTGGACGGTTCCTTGCACAAGGAACCTACCACCTAGTAAAAGTAGTAGTAGTAGTATTTTAGGGACAGTTTCAGCTAATCTCTGGTAGAAAATGTTACTAGTCGTAGAGTCGTTTTATACTAGCAATTCCCTGCAGCTTCGCCCACTATTTTTTTTTCCAAACAGATTTACCCTAGCGCACCCTTGAAGGTTGTTGTTGAAAATTCGCGAAACACGTATTTATTTAGAGAATCTTTTCAGTAAGTTTCAAGTCAATCGAACCCTAAAATAAAAAGGTTCATACAAATGAAAACACCCCATTTAACACCTTTAGGAGTAGAATTTTTAAAAACCCTTTGTTAGTGGATGCTTACGTCATAAGAAGGACCTACAATCCAAATTTCAGCTTTCTAGGTCCTGTGGGTGTGCGTTAATCAGGGTGTGCGTTAATCAATCAGTCAGTCAGGACAAGTATTTTTTATATCTTATTATATAAAAGAGTAGACAAAAACCCACTCATCACGAAATCTCAGAAACTACAAGTGCTAGGAGTCTCCAACTTTGCATGGGGGTTCCTTTTAAGACGTAGGTGCTCACTAAGACTGGATTTTGGGAAATTCAACCTCTAAGGGGGTCAAACAGGGGGGCAAAGTTTGTATGGGAGAACGCGATTCCTTGGTTCTATTGACTTGAAATTTTGCACAGACATTCGTTAAGGAAATTAATTGAATTAGTATTTCATATTTTTTATAATTTATCCCTTTACAGGGTAAAAAAGAAGTATTATTACTCAACCGATGGCAGTACAAATATATTACAACAATAAGATACGATAATTTGAAGGATTAAATAAAAGTTCCTTGGCCAAGTGGTTACGGAAGCGTCCTCTAAGTACGGATTGTCCGGGTTCGCTACCCCTGATCGGATTTTTTTTTTTGTATTATTAAACTTTGTTTTTGACTTTTTTATTTATATTAAGATTCGATGTTTTAAATATTTAACTCATATTGACTCCGGCACTTTTTATCGCTAATATATTTTTTATATTTAATGATTTTTTTAAATTTAAAATCATGCATACGTAGTTAACTTCTCTCTAATGTTATGATTTAGTTATTAGTGGAAACTGAATAGATTTTTATGTACTATTGGATCTTATATTTAGTAATAAGTGATATAATTTGTTTGTTTCCCAAATATAACAAAATAAAAATAAAATAATGATAATATATTTTCAAAATGTCTGTTTGGGTAGGAATACAATATGCATGCACCTATTGTACGTATGATATAAAAAAAGCCAAAACTTTATTGGAATTATTGTCTGTCTGTCAGTCAGGGTTTTTTCTATAGGTTGGCTGGTGTTGGGGACCAACGACATCAAAGTATCTTTACATAGTGTGAAACAAAGCCGCTATCCGAGTCTGTCTATATCCGATAGCACCTCCTAAACCACGCAGCGATTTTCACCATCGGTTAGATATTTTTTCATTGAAGGTTTTAAGTTTTATCTAAGTAAATAAACTTACATAGCTTACATTGACTAAACCTAACCGCCCAAACCCACAACCCACCGGAGAACCCCCTCTCATGTGCCGATGTGACAGCCACGAGAGTTTTAGTGGGTAAGAATCCCAAATACCCAGTTTGACTTCCCCACGGGATCCCGGGGACATATTAAACGTACCCCCCACCACCCCTTTAACTGTGACAACGGTGACAGATTCCCGGGGGGCTATAATGCGCCCCTGGCAGTGGCTTCAAAGGCCCTTGCCTTGCACTGAGGGGTACACGGTGCAGCCCCATGTTTTTTGCGGACAGCCGTTTAGAGGGTAAGAATCCTACACACCGCGGTCGACCGCCCGCAGGATCCTGGAAGCCTATTGGAGGTCTACCCGTGGTCCCCGAAACTTTGAGCATGGTGACAGGTTTTTTTTTATTGTGCCCCCCGGTGGCGGGCTCAAATGCAAGCCATTGAGGGGATCTTTTTTTTAAATTTATCCCTTAACAGGGTTAAAAAGCAGTATTATTACTCAACCGATGGCGGTACAAATATTCTCACACTCACACTCAGATTTGCTTAGTACGTAAATTAGGTACTGTACACGGATAACTTTAATACATAAGGTAAAATATCACGCATTAGGGACTGAGCAGACATATAACAAGAATATGTTATTTTAGTGTTCCCAAGGTTTGTGTTCATACACACTATATACGGATCTAACTATCCCCTCCCACATCCCCTCATACAACTAAAAACTTAAAGTCCAGACTGTTAAGCATTGTGTACTTAAATAACAATACAACACAGCAGCCCGTAATGTTTTGTCTCTAATTTATTGATCCACGCTCATAAATGTAATATAGAATATGTTTGGCCAAGTCCCTGAACAATTTTCGCGAGGACAACTGCTTACAATGTTATATTTTTTTCCCCAATAAAAAATACTGACTTCCAGCAAAATACCGATAATGATCTTCAAAAACGACGTTAAAAAAGAGTAAAAAGTATTAAAATACTGAATCTGGTCACATTGTATCATTCCATATAATATAAGGTAAATCTGGGATATAATATGCTTGCGGACTCAGAGGCCAGGCACTCAGGGACACCTTGTGCAGATCCCACCCGAGAACCCAGGTTTCCCTCTCATGTGCCGATGTGACAGCCACGAGAGTTTTAGTCGGTAAGAATCCCAAATACCCAGTTTGACTTCCCCACGGGATCCCGGGGACATATTGGATGTTTCCCCCGCTACACCCTTAACTGTGACAACGGTGACAGATTCCCGGAGGGCTATAATGCGCCCCCGGCAGCGGCTTCAAAGGCCCTTGCCTTGCACTGAGGGATACACGGTGCATACTCTTTTGTGTGGACAGCCGTGGGGGACACATACTATATACATACATACAGTTCCTACTCCTCCTACATAACCCAGTTGACCGCCAACAGGGTCCCGGGGACCTATTGAAGGCTTCCCCCCTGTAACCGTGAGCACGGTGACAAGTTCCCAGGTGGCGGGGTCAAAGGCAAGCCACTGTATCATGATGCAGATCCCACCGGATAGCCCAAGAAGGGGTTCTTATGTGTTGATTGCACTGCCGTTGGGGGTTTAGTGTATAAGAATCCTACATACCCGGTTGACCACCAACAGGGTCCTGTAAATCCCATTAAAGGCTTCCCCGTGCCCCTGTAACTGTGAGCACCATGACAGGTTCTCAGGGAGCTATAATGTGCCTTTCCTGCGGCGGGTTCAAAGTCAAGGCACTGTGTGTTATCAGCTGGTGCAGATCCCGACAGATAGCCCAGGTCCGCCTTCTAATGTGCCGACGTGATAGCCGCGGGGGTTTTAGTGGGTAAGAATTCCCCGACTGACTTTTAAAGGAATTGTGCACCGGTACACGTTTGCAGTTTATAATAAAATTATAAATACAATTAACAAATCGCAAGCTCAGAGACTCAACGTTGCAGGCTTAAACCTAAGCGTTGAGTACTTTGCCCATGGACAAGCAGCTATACGTACGTAGCCCTTTCACGCGTCACTTCTATACATAATTTGTTCATATTGCGTTACGAAAAGTCAGCTACAAACATTATTTAACAAGAAATTCTATAATCAAAGGCAGTAACTTTAAATTATTCACTTCTTTTTTTTCTCAATTACACCCGTGCGAAGCCGGGGCGGGTCGCTAGTGTATAGATATAAGAACCCAGTATTGATAGTAAGCGATAAAGCAGCTGCAGTGTGTTTCTAATAATACATGAAACCCGTATCGGTAAATTGCCTAAATCAGTACTTGAAAAGACTGTAAGCAAAAAACCAGGCCAAATTAAAAGTATACTCAAGAGACACTTCTTAAATATGTAATAATTTTCAGACTTAAGCTGCTACTCCTTAACTGTATAATCTTTATTCTCATTAAGATTTTAGTTAAGAAACATGTCATTTTTGTTATTTCTTTCCGTAATAAACAGTTCATTTAATAATAATAATAATATCTTGGGACAATCCACACACGGTCATCCGATCCCAAACTAGGCAGAGCCTGTACTATGGAAACCAGACAAGTGATACTAATACTTATATACTTTTTTTTTGTAAATACATACTTAAATAGATAAACAACACCCAGACACTTGGCGGGAATCGAACCCACGACCCATCGGTTGGCAGGCAGGGTGACTGACCACTAGACCAACGGGTCCGTCGTTTATTTATTTTATTTTTATTAGGGACTGTAGAAGCAGCGTAGCCAGTTTAGCGATTTGGTCGCTAGAAATGACTACTTTTCTTAAGCCATAGCGGAAAAAAGTTTAGACGATAAAAATAATTTACCGGCTTCCAAAATTTTGAGGCCGCTCTTGGTAGAATCAGTTTTAGAGACCTTCACAGACCGAGCCTAACGACTCGGGTTTATGGGAGTTGGCAACACTGTGCAAAACCTACGTAATCTTTCCAAAAACTAAACAAATACCCAACAAAAGAGAAGTTGTTGAAAAATGACAGGTTTAATAATACATTATCCAATTACCACGGTTGCCTGATCGATCCTTTTAGTTTTCTAATTATACCTGTTTCTGTGGACGTTAAGTACCTTCCCTATTGCAAATATACTAGTCTTTAGACAAGTGTTAAACGGATTTTTTTATTTTTTAGATAGTATACTATCTAAGTAAAATCCGTTTAACACTTGTCTAAAGACTAGTATATTTGCAATAGGGAAGGTACTTGCAATAGGGAAGGTACTTAACGTCCAGGTAACGTTACCGGCTATTACCTGCGATTAGATATATCTAATCGCAGGTAATAGCCTATTACCAACATTTGAACTTTGCCACTTAGGGTTACACCTTAACTTTATCTGACTCGCAACTCGCAGCTTGTCCTGGCTTTGTCTCACCGCCCCGGCTGTTCAATATGTGGCGAATAGCGATGTACTTTAATAGAAGAAAGATATATCAGCATATTGTTCACCGAGACTAGAGTGGGTTAGTAAAGTTACCAGCGACGGTGCAGTTTTTTGGGAATTGCAGTTTCTCCTGAATGTATAGTATATAAAATATGCGAGTATTATATAACTGGTACATAGTGCATTATTGTCAGCCATCTATAGATAGTATATCGATGTTACCAGGGAAGAAAATAAAAGATTATAATTTTTAGAACTGTAAAAATGAAAACTCATTGTAGTATCTGCCCTTTTTGTATGTATACAATTTCCTTACTTAATCCAGAAAAAAAAAAGATTATAACATATAAAAAAATGTATACAAAAAGCAAGTACTGGCCAGTATTTTTTCAAAATTTCTTAGTTTGCCTACGGATGTCCAAATAAATTTTCTAAATTAGCGGATAAGTACCTACAACCTTTGCGCGTTAACAATATACATTTTTACTACTTGCATTATTTTCTAATCTGCGCAACTTTCTTAATATTTTTTCGTAAGAATCATCTTCAGGGATAGAAAATTTAAAAAAATAATGGAATCGGTAAAGTCGCTCTCAGGTTACGTTCGTGACCAAGGGAAATAGGGATTCAGTATATTATGTAAATCGTGTATATATATATTATATACAATTTTTCCGTCTGCATATTAATAAGTAGGTTATGTATGTTTGACAGACGGTTGATTCGGTTTGGAACCTCTTGTCGCAGTAGACCGGTTGTTAGTCCGGTTGACCGAACGGTTTCGTCGCGCGCTGCCTACTCTCGCACTTTGGTAACTTTTTAGTATTATAATGTAATCGGTAGCACAATGCCAACTTTTTAAAACCACCATACATTAGATCGTACTATGCCTACAATCGCATATAGACATCTTTTTTCCTAACACAATATTCTAATCGCAACATGCCTACTATTATTATCGGCAGTACATTAGATATGTATGTAGCCTACAAATTGTACAGTCACCACAAAATTTGTTATATTATGGATCTGTGACTGTTTAGTAAACTTTGGAAAAACAGCTTCAGGGGCACCTCTATTAAACTTTTACAAACATATAAACAGATGGGCCAAAGTTATTACGTAATGGATGCCGAAGGATGGACGTCGTCGCCAGGGGAGGATACGTTGACGTGATGAGATGCATTCACGAAGGATTGATCTGAGACGTGGCCCACGACAAGGACGTAGTTGGTTATAGGGCGAGATCTTGGCCCAGTGGACGAACAACATAGTTTAAAGAAGAATAAGATTTATAAATATCTTATCGTTTAAACATTTTTGAGTATATGTTTTAACAATCCGTAATTTGTACGTATCTGCCCATAAAATCGGAAATAATTTTACCGACGCTTCCGTTGGTGCTAGAAATATAACGTTTTCGTGTTATGAAATTAAAACCAAAGTTTTACAACTTCCGATACTACTTAAAGCAACCAACTCCAAATTAAGTTTGTCACAATAATGTAATCAATACAAAAAACAAATACAATAAATAAATATGAGAAAAATATAATTTATTTGTTACTTACTTTACAATACATGGAATAACTATGGCGGCATGTTTTTCAAAATAAATATTTTTAACGTAACTGTACTAAAATGAACATGGACAAGACGAAGATCATGTCTAATGTCCATGTTGCACCCGTACCGGTAGTTGTTGGGAACGATACACTCGAAGTTGTTGACCACTACGTATACCTAGTGTTCAGGACGACTATAATACTACGAAAGGACAAAATAGTGTTTGTGTTACAGAGTGTTCAGGACGACTACAATAGGAAGAAAGGACAAAATAGTGTTTGTGTTACAGAGTGTTGTGTTTTATAGTAATATATAGTTAAGTTTTATAACTCTGCGATAGTTAAGAGCCTAGATTTAATTTCCTAATAAATTATAATATAGTTTGTGTATAAGCTCACTATCCCGAGGAGGGGTGAGCTGAATCAGTTATAGATAGCCTAGCCTAGGTCTCATAGTACTTGCTATTTGTAATTAGCGTAGGGTAATAGTATAATAGAAGTACCCACATGCCCTAGATGTGCTAAGCACATATATGAACGGCAAATAGCTATTTGCAGCTAGGTCCCAAATCTAGGAACCAACTCAGGACCTAGATCTGGGTCCGCCTTGGTGGGTCTAAGTGCCTAAACAGCACTGATGTACATATTTCCATAGTTATAGGCAGTTGTTCTATCGCATATCATGTTTTCTAGGGTTTTCGCTATGACCTAGGCCCCTAGGTGGTCTAGATCATAGATATACAGATAGTACACATCGCAGGCTACCTATCGGTACTATTTGTGGGCATGTGGATGCTACGGGCAGGGCGCAGGCGAAGTGACAAGCGGCCAAAGCATGGTCGTCGCGCCCCTATTACAGTATTTATCGGCCTGTAGTTCCCTAACAGAAATAGATAGATAAACCCTATGTACACCGTTAGAAAGCTGCTTACACGCACTTTCTAACGGTATAGGTATCATGTATGTGTCTAGAATAGTCTAAGTAGAATAAGCGAAAATGTACAGTTTTTATAATAAAAATAAAACGTTAGTGGCTGCCTCGGTGGGGCTCTCGTTACGGTAAAGTTCCCTGCAAGGATAGTAAATGTGCATTCGGCGCCACTGTCGGTGAACAAGCAAGCGGTCGACGCGGGAACTAAAAGCAAGATATAAATAGAAGAAAAGAATATTCAGTACGAAGAGCGCCACCGTCGTAGCCACTATCAAGCTTGCTATCAAATTGGGAGTTCTTATTTCACGGACACCTTGTAACCAACCTACATTGTAACCAACAGCGTCAACACTCTTCGGCGGGTTCATACCGTACCAGCGATAGCTACAGACACACAGGACGTCAGTGGCTCGTGCATTCGGGTCCGCCCGTCCTGCACATTCGCTGGTCGCGTCGAGCCGGATAATAGAAGAACCGGCTGAAGAACTGAAGAACTGAAAATTTGGACTGAAGGCTTACAAGATGCCCATAACGCGTTCAAGAGGACGGGCTCCCGAGGCGTGGATGATTGAGGTGGGGGGGGGCCCCACCCCCAGAGAAGAACCGTCCGTTCGCCACGAGCTGCCGCCGCGTTCCCCGTCGACCGTCAGCACCGACCCGCCGCGGCCCGCGACCCCGCGGCGGTCCCCTCCGCCGGCCCCAAGGACTGTTCCAGAGAGACCAGAACCGCCGAGCCAGAGGAAGGGGAAACATACAGGAAAACATTCAGATGCGACGCTGCGCCCCGCCGACGAAGCACACCGACCGGACGCAGCGACCGTAAGCCGGGAAGAAGAAACCCGGACCGAAGAATCGAAGAGGCCGACCGGCCCACCGAAGTCCCACAGGACTCATCGATCCCAGAAGAGGATACTGAAAGCCCGTGAAGAAATACTGAAACTCAAGTTGGAATTAGCCGAGCTAGCGCTACAGAAGGCTGAAGAGGACTCATCGGAGGACGACTACGATGACGACGGTCACTCCAAGACAGAATTCGTACGTTCCTGGCTGGAAGAAGCACCGGAACCAGAGTCACAGCCACGCCCAGAAGAGGACGAGACCGCCGGGAGGGATGCCGACGCCGCCGACGCCGCGCAGCCCGTTCAGACACTGCCGCTCTGCCCGGAGGACATCGCGCCGGCTCAAGACAGAAGACTTCACGAGCATCGACCGGATCCCGACGCCGCACAGAAGACTGGGGTTCCGGATACAGAAGAACAGAAGTGTGCTGATCCAGTGAAGATCCCGAAGGAAGGCGACGCACTCCGTCCGTTCATCAGCGAACTAACGTCCGCTATCGCCGCGCTCGCCGACCGAAGCAAACCGTTCGAGACGTACGCAGTCACGCCGGTTGCCGCCGCATCGAAGGTCATCATGGACCTGCCAATCTTCAGTGGAGCACACACCGAGTGGTTATCGTTTCGCGCCATATATGACACCACTCGCAGCTACTTCAACGACGTTGAAAATACAGCAAGACTAAGAAGAAGTCTCAAGGGAAGAGCCTTGGAAACAGTTAGCTCGGAACTCATCGGGCACGCGAAGCCGGACGACATTATGAAGGAATTGGAACTACAGTTTGGCCGTCCGGACTCCATCGCTCAAGCGGAAACAGAAAAACTCCGAACTTTGCCGCGCTGCACAGAATCGCCGAAGGACATCTGCACCTTTGCAAGCAGGGTCAGAAGCAGCGTGGTCACACTTCGCGCGTTGAAGAAAGAATATTATCTCATCAACGCCGAGCTACTGCGGTGTCTCACCGAGAAGCTACCGAACTCTCTGCGCGTCCAGTGGTACAAGATGTTCACCGAGAAGTATAATTCAGTTCCGGACTTAGCAAGATACAGCGACTTCGTCACCGAGCAAGCCCGCTACTGCAGCGCCTTCGCACCGCCGGAGCTGATCACCGAACCACGGGCCAGTCTACGGACGACGCCGACGCACAGAGCGCACACCGCAACAGAGAAGCAGACGCCGCGGTGCAGGGTCTGCAACAAGGAGGGGCACGCCATTACAGATTGTGCCAAGTTCAAGGAAGCCGATTCAGATGGAAGGTGGGATCTCGCGAAGAAGCACAGCCTATGCTTTCGCTGTCTGAAGCCAAGATACGCGAAGCATCACTGCAAGATCAGAAGGTGCGAGATCAAGGGATGCAAGAGGACGCACCACCGCCTTCTCCATCACGAAAAGGCGGCGTTGGTAGCGTCCACCGAAGAGAGGAATGCGGAGGAAGCCAGGGAGACAGTCGCCAACGCATGGATGTCGCAGAAGCCTCAAGCCTATCTGAAGATAGTTCCGGTACGAGTCATCGGACCGGCGGGAGAGACCTCGACGTACGCCCTGCTGGACGACGGGTCTACGGTGTCTCTCATCGACGAAGAGATCGCCAAGCAAGTGGGAGCCGAAGGACGTCTGGACCCGCTCAAGATGGAAGCCATCGGGGACATTATCGTCGACACGCCAGAGTCTCGTCGCGTTGCGGTCTCGCTCACGGGGCCGCAAGGACAGCGCGTTAACCTACGCGCGCGCACCGTACCAGGACTGCACCTGTCGCCGCAAACCGTGGACCGGAACGACGTCACGGGCTGCGAACACTTGGAAGATCTGCGCGAGAAGCTCGCCTACGAGGGAGCGGTGCCACGAATACTCATCGGGCAAGACAACTGGCACCTGCTTCTCGCCAGCAACGTGCGAAGAGGCCCGCGACATCAGCCGGTAGCTTCGCTCACTCCGCTGGGATGGGTGCTACACGGCGCGCACACCAGAGCATTGGGTCAGCGCGTCCACTTCGTGAACAGATTGACTGCCAGCGAAGACAGCGTAGAAGAGCAAATGAGGGAATTTTTCGCCATAGAATCTCTCATCGTCAACCCTCGTCGGCCGGCGAACGATCCCGAGAAGAGGGCCGAAGACACGCTCAATAAGCACACACACCAGTTGGAGGACGGACACGTACAGACTGCGCTGCTATGGAAGAAAGAAGACATAACGATGCCAGACAGTTACGGCACCGCTATGAAGAGGCTTGTCTCCACGGAGAAGAAATTGGATCGCAATCCCGACCTGAAGAATAGGTACGGCGAATACATGGATTCGCTCGTACAAAAGGGATACGCAGAGATAGCACCGAAGAACAGCGTACCCGGAAGAACCTGGTACCTGCCCCACTTCGACGTCCACAACCCGATGAAGCCTGAGAAGCTGCGGATCGTACACGACGCCGCCGCAAGATCAACAGGAATGTCTCTCAACGATTACCTGCTCACCGGACCGGACTTGCTGCAGTCACTGCCAGGAGTGATGATGAGATTCCGCCGACACCCCGTCGCAGTCTCGGCGGACATAGCTGAAATGTTCATGCAAGTCAAAGTGAGACCAGAAGACAGAGACGCGCTCAGGTACCTGTGGAGAGGACACCGGCGGGAGGGAGCCCCGCAAGAATATAGGATGACGTCGATAATTTTCGGCGCAGCAAGCTCACCGTGCACCGCCATCTTCGCCAAGAACTGGAATGCACAGAAACATGCCAGCAAGCATCCGGAGGCGGTTGAAGCAATCGTCCATAATCACTACATGGACGACTATCTCGACAATTTTCGTACAGAAGAGGACGCTGTGCGAATAGCGAAAACAGTACGTGATATACATCGAGAAGCGCACTTCGAGTTACGAAAATGGGTCTCCAATTCAGAAGACGTCAAGAAGACGCTGGAACCAGAACGGGACGCAGTCAACACAGTCAGTATAGGCTGCAAATCAACAGAAGAGAAAATTCTGGGACTGATCTGGAAGCCGGAAAAGGATGAACTGAGCTTCAATCTAAAGCTAGCACGTCTACCAGAAGACATACTGCACAGAGTCGCGCCGACCAAGAGAGAAGCCCTCAAGATCGTGATGTCGCTATACGATCCCCTCGGCCTCGCCTCACCGGTCACAATACGGGCCAAACAAATACTGCAAGAAGCCTGGAGAAGAGGAATCGGATGGGATCAACAGTTAGACGAAGACCTGGCGCATCAATGGAAGGAATGGGTCGAGCACCTCAAGAATCTCAAGACCGTCAGTCTGCCGAGAAGCTATCCCGGATACACAGACGCAGAATCTCTCCAAGTACACGTATTCACCGATGCCAGTGAAGCCGCCTACGCTGCCGCCGTCTACTGGAGGACGACTTCGCCCGACGGAACACCGCACATCAGCCTGGTCATCGCCAAGGCGAGGGTGGCGCCGCTCAAGACCACGTCAATCCCACGTCTTGAGTTGCAAGCCGCCGTAATGGGAAGTAGACTGGCTGCTGCCGTCGTGCAAGAACACCGGGCGAAACCAGAGTCGGTAACATACTGGACCGACAGCAAGACCGTTCTCACGTGGCTTCGAAGCGGCGCACGGTCGTACAAACCGTTCGTCGCTCATCGCGTGGCCGCCATAGAAGAGCACAGCAGGGTGACGGACTGGCGCTGGGTGCCGTCCAAAATGAACGTCGCCGACGTCGCTACCCGCGACGTGCCGCCGAACTTCAACGCCGGACACGAATGGTACCGAGGCCCGACGTTTTTGTATGAAGATCCGTCACAATGGCCGAACGAGAGACCAAGCATCAACGAACCAACGGGAGAAGAGAAGACTCTGACAGTAACAGAAGCTCGCAGCGCACCGAAACACAGAGAAGTCGTTCCCGATCCGCACAGATTTTCGAAGTGGGAACGATTACTGCGGGCCACGGCAAGAGCGCTTCAATTTATAGCACTGTGTCGAAAAACCACAGCGAAAACGTGCTACAAAAGGACCAGAAAGAATCCGGAACAAGATCCCGACTGGAGACGACAGAAGAGGACTCAGAAGACCTGCAGACCTCCACAGAAGACAGTCACCACTCGAAGATTCGTCACGTTACCGGCCGAATTCCTAAGGGAAGCAGAAGTACTACTGATCCGCGTAGTACAAGAAGAGTCCTTCGGACGGGAAATCAATGACCTCCGGAAGGGCAACAGTATCGCCATCGACAGTCGCCTGAGATCGCTGCCGATAGAACTCCGCAATGACGACATCATCACGCTCAGAAGTCGCATCGCCGCTGCTGAAGATGTAACAGAAGAGACGAAAAGACCGCCCGTGCTAGACGGCGATCACCACATCACGCAGCTCTACATCGACTGGACGCACCGCGATCTACACCACAGTGGAACAGAAATGATCGTGAACGAGGTGCGCCAGCACTATTGGATAGTGCGACTTCGACCCGTCACGAAAAGCATCGTGAACCGTTGCTTGAGATGTCGCATACGACGAGCACAACCTCCAGTGCCGTCCACCGGCGACCACCCGAAGACACGACTGGCACATCACCAGAGACCGTTCACATTCACCGGTCTGGATTACTTCGGACCGTTCTCCGTCACCGTCGGTCGTCAACACCAGAAGAGATACGTGGCCCTCTTCACCTGCCTCACCACACGGGCCGTACACCTCGAAGTCGCGGCCAGCCTCAGCGCGGACTCCGCCGTGCTCGCGCTGCGAAGGTTCGCGGCGCGCCGCGGGTGCCCCGCGGAGATCTACTCCGACAATGGCACCAACATGCACGGCGCGGACAGGGAGCTGCGCGACGCACTCGCCGAGGAAGCCGGCCGTCGTGGGATGGCGTGGCGCTTCATAACGCCCTCAGCGCCCTTCATGGGAGGCGCCTGGGAGCGTCTCGTTCGCTGTGTCAAGACCACACTGAACACAGTACTACAGGAGAAGCACCCGCAAGAAGAGGTTCTGGCCACGCTGCTCTGCGAGGCCGAATACACAGTCAACAGCAGACCACTGACGCACGTATCCGTGGACACCGGGGACGACGAAGCCATCACGCCCAATCACCTGCTGCTCGGGGGGTCGGCGCGGCTGCCGACACCCGGGACGTTCGACGAGAGCGACCTAGACAGCAAGAAGCAATGGCGACGCTCGCAAGCGCTCGCCGACATGTTCTGGCGACGCTGGGTGCGCGAGTACCTGCCCGAGCTACAGTACCGGCGGGAGCCCCACGGGAGGGGTCCCAGTCTCCAGGTGGGCGATCCCGTCCTGATCGCCGACGGACAGCTGCCGCGCAACACTTGGCCGCGCGGGAGGGTCGAGGCAATCTACCCCGGAGCCGACGGAGAAGTCCGCACTGTGGAGGTGCGCACTGCGGGGGGCATCTTAAAACGCCCCACGAAGAAGATCGTGCCACTACCGAAATAGAAGCGTCGAGAGCGCCGGAAGCGTCGCCCTTCACCGGAAGAGGATGCAGCATCGCTCCGGCCCGTCGCGCTGCAGCACGGCGGGAGAGATGTTCAGGACGACTATAATACTACGAAAGGACAAAATAGTGTTTGTGTTACAGAGTGTTCAGGACGACTACAATAGGAAGAAAGGACAAAATAGTGTTTGTGTTACAGAGTGTTGTGTTTTATAGTAATATATAGTTAAGTTTTATAACTCTGCGATAGTTAAGAGCCTAGATTTAATTTCCTAATAAATTATAATATAGTTTGTGTATAAGCTCACTATCCCGAGGAGGGGTGAGCTGAATCAGTTATAGATAGCCTAGCCTAGGTCTCATAGTACTTGCTATTTGTAATTAGCGTAGGGTAATAGTATAATAGAAGTATCCACATGCCCTAGATGTGCTAAGCACATATATGAACGGCAAATAGCTATTTGCAGCTAGGTCCCAAATCTAGGAACCAACTCAGGACCTAGATCTGGGTCCGCCTTGGTGGGTCTAAGTGCCTAAACAGCACTGATGTACATATTTCCATAGTTATAGGCAGTTGTTCTATCGCATATCATGTTTTCTAGGGTTTTCGCTATGACCTAGGCCCCTAGGTGGTCTAGATCATAGATATACAGATAGTACACATCGCAGGCTACCTATCGGTACTATTTGTGGGCATGTGGATGCTACGGGCAGGGCGCAGGCGAAGTGACAAGCGGCCAAAGCATGGTCGTCGCGCCCCTATTACAGTATTTATCGGCCTGTAGTTCCCTAACAGAAATAGATAGATAAACCCTATGTACACCGTTAGAAAGCTGCTTACACGCACTTTCTAACGGTATAGGTATCATGTATGTGTCTAGAATAGTCTAAGTAGAATAAGCGAAAATGTACAGTTTTTATAATAAAAATAAAACGTTAGTGGCTGCCTCGGTGGGGCTCTCGTTACGGTAAAGTTCCCTGCAAGGATAGTAAATGCGCATTCGGCGCCACTGTCGGTGAACAAGCAAGCGGTCGACGCGGGAACTAAAAGCAAGATATAAATAGAAGAAAAGAATATTCAGTACGAAGAGCGCCACCGTCGTAGCCACTATCAAGCTTGCTATCAAATTGGGAGTTCTTATTTCACGGACACCTTGTAACCAACCTACATTGTAACCAACAGCGTCAACACTCTTCGGCGGGTTCATACCGTACCAGCGATAGCTACAGACACACAGGACGTCAGTGGCTCGTGCATTCGGGTCCGCCCGTCCTGCACACCTAGGACAAACTATCCAGTTAGGTCGGTCCAACTTCGACAAAGAGGTCACCCGAAGAATCCAACTCGGATGGGCAGCGTTCGGGAAACTACGTGACATCTTCTCATCAGAAATTCCGCAGTGCCTGAAGACAAAGGTTTTTAACCAGTGTGTGTTGCCAGTGATGACATATGGTACTGAGACGTGGTCTCTCACAGCTGGCCTTTTGGAGAAGCTCAGAGTCACACAACGAGCTATGGAGAGAGCTATGCTCGGAGTTTCTTTGCGCGACAGAATCCGGAATGAGGAGATTCGCCGAAGAACCAAGGTCACCGACATAGCTCGTAGAATATGCAAGTTGAAGTGGCAGTGGGCTGGCCACATCGCTCGAAGAACCGACAACCGTTGGGGAAGAAAGGTTCTTGAGTGGCGACCACGAACCGGAAGACGTAGCGTAGGCAGGCCTCCCACTAGGTGGACCGACGACATTGTTCGCGTCGCAGGAAACCGGTGGATGCAAATAGCAAATTGTCGATCATTGTGGCGGTCTAAGGGGGAGGCCTTTGTTCAGCAGTGGACGTCTTCCGGCTGGTGATGATGATGATGATGATGTACTAAAATAGGCATTACGCGATCGAAAGATTTGAATTTCTAAAAAGTTGGCGAATTGCGATGTAATTGTGGCAAAAATAAAAAAGTAGGCATGGTGCGATCTAATGTATGGTGGTTTTAAAAAGTTGGCATTGTGCTACTGATTACATAAAATAGTAAAAAGTTACCAAAGTGCGAAAGTAGGCAGCGCGCGACGAAACCGACCGAACTAGTGCAACTTTTCAGTAGCAGTAGTTCGGTTGAACTATAGCACCGAACTACTGATACTATTTAGTAGCAACAGTTCGGTTTGTAATATTAAGAATAAAATTGTACAATACACTTTGTTATTTTAAAATGAACACACAGGAGATGCATAATGCCTTGTCTTGTGAATGTGGTCTAGAACTGTAACATGTTTATAGTAGAAGTACCAGGGAAGCATAGGACATAAGGAGTATAGGACATAAGGAAGAGTCTTCAAGTCTTGATAGCCAAAGTACTGGCTTACTGGTTTTCATTGGTGTCACAAGGCACAAGATTACGCCTCCTGTTTCATTTTAAAATAACAATAAAGTAACAAAGTGTATTGTACAATTTTATTATTAATATTACAAACTGAACTGTTGCTACTAAAGAGTATCAGTAGTTCAGTGCTATATTTCAACCGGACTAACAACCGGACTGTTGCAACTTAAGAGTATCAGTAGTCCGGTGATATATTTCAACCGAATTACTGCTACTGAAAAGTTGCACTAGTTCGTTCACCCGGATTACTGCGACTAGAGGGTTTGGAAGAGGCAATTAAATTCAACTTTTCATAGGCACGTGTGTCGCTTACTATAAAATGAACGTCTTGGAAAACTCGTCAGTAAAGGAGAATTATAAATTGAGAATTACTTTTCGGAACAGGGCCAGCCCTATTCCGAACAGTTTGTCTAACAGACATCACAATAAAATCTCGATCCTCTGATGGACAATTCAATGCGTCCACTCCGCAGTAGGGCTCCAAGAACACGTTTGACCTATCTTGCCCTGTCTGTCTTGCCTTGTGATGGAAAACCTGCAGTTTATGGTAATCCATAGACAAGCCGCTTCCTTTGAATATAAATTAGGCTTGACGATAGCTTCATGATTTGCGGCCAAGATATCTATTTTTAGTGGCATAAAGGTGAAAATAAGTTAATATGTATATGCCACTATGGACTGTATACACATAGGAATAAGTTTCTAATTTAATTGACAAAATAAATCAATTTGGGCTCTATGGTTTAAGATAAAGCAAATTTGACACCAGAGGTTTGGGGGATGACACCTCTTCAGGAAACAAAAACATGCGACGCAAGACAGGATACCGCGGCACATACGATTTGTTGTGTATTTTAAAGACAGCTTTTGAAGCGAGCGACAGTGACAAAAGACTGTAATGGTCAGACCATTAATAGTTTAAAACATACATAAAACCATAGAGTTTATATATCTAGAATAGAGTGCGCGTTTGTCTATGGTCCTCTTAAACAAAGCGTAGGTAGATTTTCCTCTGCTAGGCAGGGAATTGACCTATTTAAAGTTATATTATAAGAATTATATTGGTATGTAAGTGATAAGTAGTGATGAGTTTGATCTGTCACAAGCGCAAATGTCGATAACTACACCTGAAGGTATACATATTGTCGTGTACCTGATATTTATGTATTCTGATGTTCTTACCCGTGCCTACGAGTTCTTACTTGAATTAAGCATTCTATAGTACCTACTTGTACTGATTTGTGTACTGTGCATAAAACCCTCTCGGGGTATAACGACGATGAGTGGGAAAATGACACTTACACAAGACGTCACATTCGCAATAGGTGTGTTATATTCGCAAGACGGCAGCTGAGTTCTTGCGACTAAAAGGTCTTTAATCTTTGTAAGTACTTTAATCAGAGCTTAATATGGTATAAGCAATAACTGTTTAAGTCGTTTATAAGTTTATAGCGATGTTACTTTACTAATAACCATGTAAACGGGGTTTTATAAACAAGATTTTGCCGTGTCTCATAAAATCGTCATGGAAAATCTTGGCGTAAGCAAGGATATTATAATAGGCATAGGCATAGGTATAGGCTAGTAAGCAAGGTGAATGAAATATATTCATAGATAAATCTTTGAACCCAGGTAGGGACCACCGCAGTATCATAGCCTTTAACACTGTTCGTTAAGCAACGTCAGGCAAATTCAGACCTTGGATGGGTGACCGTTTAATGGCATTTAAACTGAGCGTCTTCAGCTCGGAGGATGCGGAAAAAGCGGTTGTGCGATTGTTGTCAACTGGACAGCAGTCGTTAAGCCAAGATTACTTGTTTTTTTTTTACCAGGGCTAAGGGCAGTTTGAACAACTATGACACAAGTTTGACCCGTAAACAAAAAACGCAGTGTCCCATATGCAGTCCCAAAGCAGTAGTCCACTGCTGAAAATAGGCCGCGTACCTACGATTCGAGTCGATATTTTTTTTGTGAAGGAAGATGAGAAAGAAGAAGGAAATATGCCTACTTTCGTGTTGAAAATTGCAAATCTCAATATAATATAAAATCTTTTTAAAAAAAAATTGAACCGACTTCAATATCACTGAAAAGTATAAAATAATTTAAATATTATTGAAGTTGGTGTTAGCGTACCTGCTGTGTATATTTGGCACCAACTTCAATAATTAAGGATCAAACGAACTTACCCTTACGTGAAGTTCGATCATAATTATGTGAACAGTTCGGTCCTTAGCAACTTATAATGTTTACTTATTGTAGTTATGCGTCCTTACTACTAGCCTTGCACGGAATGATTTAAAGTTTTTTTTTTTTTCTTTTTTTTTCGGGTACTTTAATATTTTGTCACCTCACCGCCTCATATAAGACGGCCCACCCGCAGTGTGTCTTCATTATGTTTAGAGTAGGAAAAACGTTTCACATTTTATCCTTGGGTCGGGTGATGTGTAAAAGGGAGGGGAGTATATAAGTTGCTAAGGACCGAACTGTTCACATAATTATGATCGAACTTCACGTAAGGGTAAGTTCGTTTGATCCTTAATTATGTTTCACAGTTCGGTCCTTAGCAACTTATAATGTTTACTTATTGTAGGATGTTTAGAGTCTAGTTCTATAAAATGTGAATATTGGGGGAATAGGTAATACAAGTTATGCCCTAAAAATCCAAATTCATTTATCTCTGTAATCTCTGTAAAAGCATCACATAATATTAGGCACTAGATTTTCCTTTTTGTTTTAAATATCAAAAGAGAGAGTCTAACTCCTTACGACTTTTATAACACTAATAATACAATATTACACTTAGCCAACAGTAAAATCCATACGTAGTACTTATTAAGTCCGTAATAAAGAAGTTTTTTATTTTTTATTTGTTTTTTATTCAATATAAGCTAGTGTTTGACCACAGTCTCACCCGGTGGAAAGCGGTGACGCAGTCGAGGATGGTAGATTATCTTCAATGACCTATCGTAATATTAATACTGCAGAGGAACCGCAAGCAAAATTATACATTAGGGTTAAGCACCTAAGAATAGATAAGTCGTATCGAGAAAAATCTCTCCTCAAAACCTGTCAACAGTGGCAATAAATCATTGTCTTGTAAAAACGCGCAAATGCACTTTATAAAACATATTTCAAAGGAAATATGCATAACCTCACCATTAGACAATGACTGAAATTGAAGTCTATTTTCGTAATTATTTTGTATAATCAATAACCGAAAATATATATATATGTATAAAATATATAGGTATATATCAATAATGTAAGTAAATATCAGTTTGTGAACGTAAATGTTCCTAAAGGCCACACAGGCCACATAGAATAGTTAGAAAAACCTTAAATTAATTATTTAATTAACACGGTGCACAACAGAAAACATTACTGAACATATCACCTTGACAATAGGTACACAATAATTTGTAATTCATGAACAAACTTGTATTTCATTCATAACAGTAAAAGTTATCTTTATGATTAATTAATTGCACTTTGAAAGTTATTATTATTTTTTTTTTTTTTGTAGGTTGTTGCACATTTTATAAGTTGAGGGTAGATGAGGAGATATACCCTCCAAATGTTATTTATTGTGTCACCTACCCTCATATGTCTATCAGCTGTCAGCTGATTGTAATGTCAATGACCGTTACTTTATCTCTTAAAAAGGATATTACAACAGTCATACATCGAACTTAAAGTTCTTTATTTCATACTAACTATACCGCCCGTACAGGAGGCGCTAATAACTTAAAGAAGATTGTAAGCAGATCATGGTCGTGATCGCTATTTATTTAGTACATTTAGGTGCTATAAAGGTAGGTAGGTATATACACAACAGTCAGTCTTTAATTAATGCAGTCATTACCGTACGTAATTTTAAATGTATCTAGTCATTGTTCTCGATTACTGTTACAAAAAGGATTTAAGTTCTTTATTATAATCTTTTTTTTTTTTGCAGTAGTTTTAAAAATATAGGGAAAACACTTAGTCTCCATATTACAAACATGGAAAATACAAATATCTAAATAATTGTTTGGTGTTCATATAAATATATGAAGCAAATAATTATGTATAGCGTTTAGAACAGACTTATCAAAGAAAAACCTTAGACCTTCGGTTTGGTTTATTAATCACGGTTAAAATCAGAGGTAAGATTCTCATATCTGGACCTTATACAAACAAATACGCCAAGGTATGTTTTTACATTTTGTATAGACAAATAACGCTGAGGACATTTAAACACAGACAAATCTGTTTTGCATGTGAATCGAACCCGCAACCAGGGCATAAAAAAAAAACAATGAAAATTACCCAACAGTTTTTTTTTTTTTTTTGATAATTTTTTATTATTATTATTACCAAGGGATGGTAATAGTAAGTACTAGTAAACACGACTAATATATTTGAGTTCAAGAATAGTTCCTATCACCAAAAATTTAGTAACAACTAAAATTAATAGGTAGTAAAAAATACTGATATGGTCGTTGTCAATCTCAAAAATCTTAAGAAGCAAAATACATTGAATAGAGGGCGTAAACTAGATAGTTTTGTGTTTATTGTAGACAAAGCATATAAGTTACTCAAGACAGCTTGTTTGTGGTTTATTACACATTAAAAGGCACATCAAACTTATAAGAGGAATATTCACAACGCTGGTAGATAAAATATATCAGGAAAGATCCAAATGAAATATCCAACAAAAAATTACAAGAATATAATCGTATGGATTCTGAATAATAACATCAAAGATCAGCCAGGAAGTTTTTTTTTTTTATTTTTTAACTGTGTGGATTATATAAATATATAATTGTATTATGACACAGTGATAAGCTCGAACAGTTCACATTTTTTTTTTTTGTTTTTTTTTTTTTTTTTAAACACGCTGTTTATAGGTTTATATATATATATGCCTTAGTTAAAAAAATTATCACGTAAAAATGATCGTGTTAAGATAATACAATAAGACTAACTGTGTTTGGACAGGGTTTTTGAAACACCCTGTATATACTTTTACTTCATTATTATTATTTATTTTTGGAAAAATCGAACTTTATGAATTTACTTCACAGATTTAATGTAGTATTCAATATTTTATGACCATTAAATTTAGAAACTAGAATTATGTATGACAAAAAATTCGTCCTCAATTTTGTCATAAGTATTCAAATATTGCAACTATATTGTTCATAAAGTTAAACCATAAATATAGTCATCAAGGTCATACATTTAGCTAAATGAACGACGAATTAATAATATGACGATTGTTTTGTTCTCTAGATCAGATTTATCAATAGTTATTTTCAACTAAGTATTTATAATAAGTGTAGGAGGCGGCCGGCGGCCGGCGGCGCGGCGTACTGTCCCATAAGTTCAGAGGCTACTTACTGCAGCTCCACGGTGGTGCTCACGGATGCTCCGGCTGTAGGCCGGCCAGGATCTCGTCGAGCCTGTGGTAAAGCCCGCCACGGCCAGTCCGCCTCGGATCTCCTAGATACCACTTTGCAGTACGAACTACGAAGTTTTGAAGTCTTATTAATTCTACTGTGAAAAAATATTAGTATTGTTATTATAACTTCTTAATTATTTACTCATCTCTTCCAGTGGCGCACGACGTATTCCGATAATTAGGAGTACCTACAGATCGAATTATATCTGACGATATTGTACGAATCCCAGGCAACTGGTGGATGGTAGTAGCAAATTACAGTTAATTGTGACGTTCCAAGATGGACGTCTTCGTATATTCAACAGTGGATTTTGTCTGGCTGATGATAATGATCGGATTATATGTTCCCAGATGTGTTGGCGGCATGCATTTCATAATAGTGTTTGCAACAATTACCCGCAATAAGGAATGCGTATCGCGTTTATCTGTACATATGTACATTGTAAGGGGGAGGCCTATATTCAGCAGTGGACGTCTTCCGGCTGGTGATGATGATGATGATGATGTACATAGTTTGTACAAATGAGACGACACGGTGTGGAAACACGCACCGTAAAGAAACATGTCATACTGACATACCAGCAGCAAGACCTATACTCACATGAACATTGTGTATTGCACAATGACTGTAAAGTTGTTCATTATCTTACGACAGAGACGACCCAGATTGTATTGGAAGCTCGCATCGTATGAACACAGCGCAAGCAACAGCTACCCGATGTTGGGTGTGTGCATCGCATGAACCGTAAATACTCACATATATACTCACATCTGCAGAGCTGACGTATCGCACTATAACGGTGAACGTGTTCATTATCTACGACAGAGACGACCCCGATTGTATTGGAAGCTCGCATCGTATGAACACAGCGAAAACAACAACTACAGGAGTGTGCATCGCTTTTGTGTAACGCACTATACGGTTAACGTGTTCAACACTACGACAGAGACGACCCCGGTTGTATTGGAAGCTCGCATCGTCTGAACACAGCGAAAACGTCAAACTCGCTGGTGGGGCGACAACTACCCGCTGGTGGGGTATCGCTGTTAACCGTAAATGTGTTCTTTATGTACGTGTGAGACGACCCTGTATGGAAGCTCGATTCGTACGAACACAATTTAAATAGTGCACGACGATCCATTTCCCGAAGACGAAGAGTCGTCCGACGTCACCACCGCGGCGGCACCTCTCCGTTGTCCCGACGTCGCGGCGTCGCCTCTTAGTTGTCCGGTTCTTGACTTTCACTTTTTCTTTAATACTAATTTAATTATTTTTATTTAATACTAAATACACTTGGAGCTTTGGATTGGAGACGTGCGAAGGCTTGAGCACGGAAACAAACATTGAAGACACACTGCGGGTGGGCCGTCTTATATGAGGCGGTGAGGTGACAAAATATTAAAGTACCCGAAAAAAAAAGAAAAAAAAAAACTTTAAATCATTCCGTGCAAGGCTAGTAGTAAGGACGCATAACTACAATAAGTAAACATTATAAGTTGCTAAGGACCGAACTGTGAAACATAATATTTAAATTATTTTATACTTTTCAGTGATATTGAAGTCGGTTCAATTTTAAAAAAAAAAGAATTTATTTAAACTTTTTAGTGATATTTTCTTAAATAAAGATTGAACCATCGAAAACCGTAAAATTATCTAGGTAGGTTATGATCACATTATCGTATACATAGTTTTACATAATTCTTGTTTCTTCAGAATAAAATATCCGGTCGTAATGAAATTTGCATGGAATCATCATAGTAGTTTACTCTTTCGAATAAAAAAAGAATCATCGAAATCGGTTCATAATTGTCAGAGCAATGTAATGGAGAACATCAGTTTTATGGTTTTTACCAGATAAATTGCTCCACATCGTTCATGGTCCTCCAGGAAGTTCTTATCCGGTTGTAATAAAATTCATACAGATTCAATACAGTGGTTTCTTCTTTCGAATAAAAAAAGAATCATTGAAATTGGTAAATATTTGCCAGAGTTATGACCATTTTTGTCCTTAAAAAGCGACTAAAACGTCATCTATATAGGCTTTCTTGCAGCTCTCAGTGCGCAGTCACCATTCTTGTTTTTTCAGGAACTACTTATTACTAAGCAATAATTTTTTATGGGACCCAATTAACGGATTAAAGAATGGATGGAAGAAAGATTTTTTCAAATCGGTTCATAATTGCCAGAGTTATGCGCGAACATACATAGAAAAAAAATATATATATACAGACGAATTGAGAACCTCCTCCTTTTTTGAAGTCGGTTAAAAATATGTTTTGCCACAACCTACCTACGATTCAAGCTACGAACAAATCAATACTTGGGCTAATTTTATCCGTAGTTTAGGCGAATATATCTAAGACTAAAAAGTATAAAATAAATTACTAGTTTAAAAAACTAAAAATACACGCTTTTATAAGGACTACTGCACTAAAATGCAATAAATAAATTATCGAAACTGTTCTTGCTTTCTTTCTACCCCGTGCTTGTAATTTATGAATTATATTTATGTGTGTGGGGCGCCTTTTCTGAATCACAGCTTAACATTTCTGTCAAATTTCAAGAACGCTAAGTATTTGTATTCACATGACAATAATTTGTAATCATTTACATAGATTATATGCTTATAAAAGCGTGTATTTTTAGTTTTTTAAACAAGTAATTTATTTTACCATCATCATCAGCCTACCGTCGTCCACTGCTGGACATAGGCCTCTCCAATATTACGCCACTGACTACGATCCTCGGCTTTCCTTACCCAATACTATACGCAAAATACATGCTTCATCGTAGAGCTGCCAAAACCAGCTAGTTATACAAATACTAAAACCAACCCCTAAACCAAGCGATAATTTCCCTCGTCTGATCATTGTACTACAACTCTGCTCACCCCATCGCGGCTAGAGAAATGTTCATTGTTTCAACACTACGCGTGGGCTTTTGGTACACAATAATGGTGTTACCAAGTTATACTATTGTCTTGTATCGTCTGATGGAAATCGATTCGCCACTTTTGGTTGCAATTACTGCGTCGGTAATGATACGACGCGATGAGATAGATACTGGGTGATTGATGAAGTGTTTTGTTTTAAATGACACGCAATTGGGAGAGGTAAATGCGTTTAACTTTAGATGACGCAGATTCTATTCTAACGTTGGTGGCTATAAATTGGCCCTAGTAACCACCGGAACGCACTTCGATCCAGCTGCATCCATTGTGCCTTTTTTTTTTTTTTTTTTTTTTTTTGACGCGGGGGAAATCTTCGAAAGATCCCCGGGAGCTGTGGGGCTCGACCGGGGTATGTGGGATTCTTACCCACTAAAACCCCCGCGGCTGTCGCATCGGCACATGAGAGGGGGAACCCCAGGGCTCTCCGGTGGGATCTGCACCAGGGGCCCCTCAGTGCCTTGCCTTTGAGCCCGCCGCCGGGGGGCGCATTGTAGCCCCCCGGGAACCTGTCACGGTGCTCACGGGGACGGGGGTCGCAACCCCGCCGCCGTCCTCCTCGGAGTCGCCGCCGTACTCAATGGACGCTCAAGGGGCCCACACCCCGAGCGTCCAGCGACTCCGAAGGTTGCCCATTGTTTATAGCCCCGGGCTCAGGGCTGGGGAGCGAGACGTTGGGCGGCCGCTTGACGCGGCCTGCGCCTTCGTCGCCGAGCGGGATCAGCGCGTTCGCGTTCCCGCTCAGCGGCCTCCTTCTGGGACATGACAGTCTCGCAGAAGGCGGCCATCGCTCCCCACGCCGCATCCCCGGACAGCATAGCCGACACTACGCTGCCCAGGGAGAGGTCCGATCCGATGACTGCGACCAGGTCTCGACGCTCCAACGACCACGCGGGGCAAGCCTCCAGCGTGTGTTGGGCGGAGTCAGACTGGTCGCAGTGGAAGCATCTCGTCGTCGCTTCACGTCCGATCCTATGCAGATAATCACCGAAACAACCGTGACCGGTGATTATCTGCGTAAGCCTATAGGTGAGTCGTCCACTCCGTCGCTGTATCCAGGCTTCGAGATGCGGCAGGAATGCCTCAACGACGCGTTTGCGCGCTATGTGCTCCGGCTGGAGCCGCTCGCGCCACGTCGCGAGAGCGATGTGTCGTTCCTGCCGCTTGATGGATTCGAGCGCCACCGGCTCGCCTCCGCCACTCTGGCGGGCGATGCGGATCCGGTCATAGACCCTCGCATACATGCCCGCCAGTATGTCTAAAGGCGGAAAGCGTGCCAGTATGGTCGCCGCCTCAAAGGACACCGTTCGGTATCCTCGTGCAATCCGCAGTGCCATCCTCCGCTGGACGCTGTAGATTTTCGTTCTACAGCGTCTAATGGCCAGCCTCGGCGCCCAAATGGGCGCCCCGTAGAGGACTACGGACTGCACGACTCCGGCGTAGAGGCGGCGAACTTCCTCGCTCGGCCCCCCGAGATTGGGGAGCAGCCTGTGCAAGGCCGCTGCATCCCTGTCGACTCGGGGGAGGCGCTCAAAATGCTCCTCGAAGCCCCAGCGACTGTCAAGGGTGAGACCAAGATATTTCATGTACGGCCCCACCCTGACTTCCGACTCACCCACACGGACGCGCAAGTTGGGCGGTGGCTCCCGGCTCCTAGGTAGGCCGTGGAACCACAGCACCTCAGTTTTCTGAGGCGCTATCTCCATGCCCAACTCGCGTATTTTCGCGACGACGATTTCCGCCCCAAGCTCGGCGAGCTCTTTGGTCCTCTCGAAGGTGTCCCCACCGGCCACGATTAACGTGTCGTCCGCGTAGCAGACGACACTTACGCCAGCGGGGAGATCGACACGCAGAACCGCGTCGTAGGCGAGGTTCCATAGCAAGGGGCCTAAGACTGACCCCTGCGGAACCCCTCGCTCCACTTCCCTCCGGATCCTCGTACCGTCTCGATCCACGTACAGGATGTACCTGTCGCGCAAGTAGTCCCTGATCAGGGCCTGCAGGTAGGGAGGCACTCCATGGTAGACTAGTGCCTCCCAGATCGCATCCCAGGGCAGGGAATTGAAGGCGTTGACAATGTCGAGTGACACCGCCAACGCCACGCCACCCCGGGAGACCGCCTGATCCGACAGGGCGCGGACGCGAGTTATCGCATCCACGGTCGAACGGCCCTGTCGGAAGCCGAACTGGCTGTCGGCCAGATCGGGACCGACGCGCGACAGATGCCCGCCGAGACGAGAGGCAACTATTCTTTCGAACAGTTTGCCAACCTCGTCCAGCAGACATATGGGACGGTACGCGGAGGGAGAATCCGCGGCTCTGCCTTCCTTCTTGATGAGGACCAAACTAGCCTCCTTCCAGGCCCTGGGGAACGTAGCTTCTCGGAGGCAACTAGTGAATAGCTGCCTCAGCACGTCCCCCAGGGCAGCCAGGCTTAACACCAGCACCCTCCCCGGAACACCATCGGGTCCGGGCGCGGTGTTTCGGGCTCTCAAGCGGCCAACGGCCCAGTCCATCTCCTCTATGGTCACCCCCAGATCGTCGCGCCATTCGGGCAACTGAAGGGTGAATAGAGGTTTTACTCCTCGTGGCCCGGCCGATTAAGGCAAGGCCCCCGGCCCCTTTCGCAAGGGGTTACGGTCTACGCACAGCCTTTCGGCTGTGCCCACTTCCGCCTCATGTAGGTTAAAATAAAAATGAAATAAATAATTAAAATCAATCAATAAATAATAAATTAACAAAATATAAAATAATTAAAATCAATAAAATAATAATAATTTGGAATTAAAATAAATCAAGTTAAAACTGCTATATACAAAAGGATAAAAGCCAAAAGGCAAAAACAAAACAACAACAAAATTAACCTAACAATATCCCAATAGGGACCACCGTCTCGACGTCGCGTCGCTAGTGCCACTCCGCAGTCTACTCCGATAAGCGGAGAGGTACCGGGAACGACACGGCGACATCTGGCCTTTCGGCCTCCGTCACTTATCATGGTGCTGCGCCACAGTCCTCTCCGAAAGCCACAGAGTACCGGGAGCAGCACATGTGACGCCGTCTCCGTAGGCTATTCGCCACCGAGCAACAGACTTCCGAGGGAAACTCAGGAAGCTGTTGCCCGATGCCCAGGGTACACCACGCGGAGGTTGCCTACACCGTACCCCGCATCCATTGTGCCTGCCCTATCCCTTACTGTGTTGCTGACTCATCAAAGAGTTCCTTATAATACCTCACGATTGCGCCAGCTTGGAGCTGTACGATAGGCTACTCCCAGATTACGCAAACTACGTATGACAAGAGCGTCGCAGCCACACAGTATGTTTAACATTAACTCTTTTTCACAGAATCTTCACAGAATCTGCAAGTGTCTAACTTTACTTCATTTTGTGTAGGTGCTCGTTGGTACCAAAATGGCCCGTGAGTGTACTCATTAGGTGCCAAATTGTAATCTGTTTAGGTTTAATCATATTCATCCAAGGGTATAATAATTTTAGCCCACAGTTCACCCTTGTTCTGGCGAAAGTTTTGGAGTGGGTCAGCGATGTAGTCACACACTAAATAGGTTGTCAAAAACTATAGCCAGAAAACAAAAATAGATGCTAGATTAAGAATATTCCCCAGCGATACTTTAAAATAAAAATTATAATTGAATTAAATATTGTTACGACCGGGACATAAAAGTGTTAATTACTCCGTTAATTATTACTTAATTGCAATGATCTCAAAACGCATTGTTAGTCTATAGGTCTACTATCGATTTGTACCGAAAACTCTGGAATTCTCAATAGAAAGTAGTTCCCTCAAATTCGGCAAGTACGTATGTACCTACCTACACGCTCGCGTTCGGTTCACTGCCCCCGCCTATTGTTAGTTTATTCTCGAAGGTCGCGCCGCTATTGTATCTCGCGAAAACGATAGAATAGGTAAGTACATACGAGTTCATTCGAGAGAGTTCCACCCCTCTGTTAATTTAGATATATAAGCCGACGCATAGTGGCGTCCGGACAGTTTGTGTTTACAAGCGACAGCGGAAACATCTTAAAGAAGCGATCGAAGTGAATTGTACCAGCGACCCTTGCGACGACTTTGGACTATTGTGAAGTACTGTGCGACTCGGACAACTGTGCCTTGTGTGTATACTGCGTGTATAGTGTATACATTGTGAGTGTACGTGGAATAAAATCTTCTTTTACGTTAATCGGCATTTAATTACCCACCCGCACGTAACAATATTAATTGTATTGCCTATACAGGATTTGGTTCTGCATTCTTGCCATATTTACGGAGGGTGATATATACCTTTTAAAGAACATAAATCAATCATTAAATTATAGACGTAAAATTATGAATTATCTTATATGTTTTGTACGAAAAGAAAATTAAATCCCGTGTGCAACCGTCACTATAAAATAACTCCTCTTCGCTTAAAGTAGATAAACAAGAGTACGCGCGGTTTGCCAACCTTGGGACCGATTCTGAGCCCTCGAGAGCTCTTATTCTGGTTGAAAGTTAATCGTGAATCATTAATTATCTTTTAGTTATTAACCACTGAATTATTAATGTATTTTTAATCAATTAACATAATCCTTAACTGTTAGGTCTACAAATATGGCAAAAATGCAAAACCACAACCTGTATATTTAAGTTTCAGTTGCAACTTTCATTTCCACTTTTAATTTGGTTCCAATTTCACATCAACCATTACATATTCTCTTACCAATAATTGGTGATAGTTGGACATACATCATACTAACAGACATAATAAATATGATTGATTTCAGAAAGAAGTTGATATGTGACTTCATTATAACATAATTGATAATTTATCCGTAAGATACGATTGTGATAAATCGTATTGCTACTCAGTGCGCTTTAATTTAATAGTACTGCACAGTTAATGGGTTTTTGTGAATGGGAACGTGGGAAAACGATTCAATAGTTTTTGTTTCGTAAGATTTAAGAGGTCGAACCGGCGATAAATTGTTTTAATGTTGATATATCTGCTTGCGGGCTGCGTATATCAAGTGGTTGGTTTAGAATCTCTAGGTTGTGTCATGTCAAGGAATAAAATATTGTTAAATTTGCATATAACGCTCCGAAGATTGATATTTTTAACCGACTTCAAAAAAGGAGGAGGTTCTCAATTCGTCTATATATATTTTTTTTTTTTTTTTTTTTATGTATGTTCGCGCATAACTCTGGCAATTATTAACCGATTTGAAAAAATCTTTCTTCCATCCATTCTTCAATCCATTGATTGGGTCCCATAAAAAAATTATTGCTTAGTAATAAGTAGTTCCTAAAAAAACAAGAATGGTGACTGCGCACTGAGAGTTGCAAGAAAGCCTATATAGATGACGTTTTAGTCGCTCGGACTCGCTCGGTCGGACAAAAATGGTCATAACTCTGGCAAATATTTACCAATTTCAATGATTCTTTTTTTATTCGAAAGAAGAAACCACTGTATTGAATCTGTATGAATTTTATTACAACCGGATAAGAACTTCCTGGAGGACCATGAACGATGTGGAGGAATTTATCTGGTAAAAACCATAAAACTGATGTTCTCCATTACATTGCTCTGACAATTATGAACCGATTTCGATGATTCTTTTTTTATTCGAGAGAGTAAACTACTATGATGTTTTCATGCAAATTTCATTACGACCGGATATTATTTTCTGAAGAAACATGAATTATGTAAAACTATGTAGACGATAATGTGATCATAACCTACCTAGATAATTTTTCGGTTTTCGATGGTTCAATCTTTATATATGAAAATAGCACTAAAAAGGTTAAAATAAAATCTTTTTAAAAAAAAATTGAACCGACTTCAATATCACTGAAAAGTTTAAAATAATTTAAATATTATTGAAGTTGGTGTTAGCGTACCTGCTGTGTATATTTGGCACCAACTTCAATAATATTTAAATTATTTTAAACTTTTCAGTGATATTGAAGTCGGTTCAATTTTTTTTTAAAAAGATTTTATTATGTAGGTGCTGTTTAACAATACTGCACTCCTTTATATAAAGTTGGCTAGTTTATTTCATCATCAGCATCCCAAAGACGTCCACTGCTGAACAATGGCCTCTCCCTTTGAAGGGAGGGGTTGCCATAATCCCTACGACACCCCCCCCCCCCCTTGACAGGCGCCCGGCGCCTATGTGCCAGTCTTCTTATTTTCCCTTAGTCACCTCTTATGTACTCCCAATAGGAGGAGATGAGAGCTTCTTTACCTCACAATTATATCCTTCACCCTACGTGAATGGTTAATAATTTGATTAGTATAATAATCATCATCATCATCATCAGCCCACATCAGTCCACTGCTGGACATAGGCCTCCCCCAAGGCACGCCACTGAGCCCGATCTTCGGCTCTCCTCATCCATTGTCTGCCAACTGCTCTGCGGATATCGTCGCTCCACCTAGTCACAGGGCGTCCTACATTACGCTTCCCGATTCGCGGTCTCCACTCAAGAACCAGTTTACCCCAACGGTCTTCGGTTCTTCGGCAAATATGACCAGCCCACTGCCACTTCAGCTGGCTAATCCTTTGAGCTATGTCGGTCACATTGGTTCTCTGGCGAACTACTTCATTCCGTATTCGGTCCCTCAGAGAAACACCCAGCATAGCTCTCTCCATAGCCCGCTGAGCGACCTTGAATCGGTGGACTAGTCGTACCGTGAATATTGTCTCTTAATTACGCGAATACTACAAATTGTAATATACGTATATCACGGCTTATTTTAGGTTTCTAGTGTCCGCCCGTCACCATGGGTAAACCGCGATATATTCCGTAAGAGTAGTTTGATAAGTATAATTGATTGTGTAATCGATGATTAGTATACATATTATGTTTATGCCTCTCACAACGTGAAAATCATATTAAAACAACCATGGCTGGGGTAAGATTCGAACCGGTATCTCACGACCCACGTAGCAGCCACGGAAGTCCCATAAACATGTAAATCTTGATAAATATTTTAACCGACTTCAAAAAAAGGAGGAGGTTCTCAATTCGTCTGTATATTTCTTTTTCTATGTATGTTCGCGCATAACTCTGGCAATTGTGAACCGATTTGAAAAATGTTTCTTCCATCCATTCTTTAATCCGTTAGTTGGGTCCCATAAAAAAATTATTGCTTCCGAATAAGTAGTTCCTGAAAAAACAATAATGGTGACTGCGCAGGGAAGCTGCAAGAAAGCCTATTTAGATGACTTTATGTTGCTTTTTAAGGACAAAAATGGTCATAACTCTGGCAAATATTTACCGATTTCAATGATTCTTTTTTTATTCAAAAGCAAAAACCACTGTAATAAATGTGTATGAATTTTATCACAATCGGATAAGACCTTCCTGGAGGAACATGAACGATGTGGGGGAATTTAATTGGTAAAAACCATAAAACTGATGTTCTCCATTACATTACTCCGACAAATATGAACCGATTTCGATGATTCTTTTTTTATTAGAGAGAGTAAACTACTATGATGATTCCATGCAAATTTCATTACGACCGGATATTTTTTTCTGACGAAACATGAAATATGTATAACTATGTAGACGATAATGTGATCATAACCTACCTAGATCATTTTACCGTCTTCGATGGTTCAATCCTTATGTATGAAAATATCACTAAAAAGTTTAAAATAAAATCTTTAAAAAAAAAAAATTAAACCGACTTCAATAACACTGAAAAGTATAAAATAATTTAAATATTATTGAAGTTGGTGCCAAATATACACAGCAGGTACGCCAACACCAACTTCTATAATATTTAAATTATTTTATGCTTTTCAGTATTATTGAAGTCGGTTTATTTATTTTTTTAAAAAGATTTTATAAATATTATTTACAAATCCAACAGTTTTAATCACTACAGACAGTAAGCGGCACTAATCGTTTCGTAAACATCAAATTGAAAGAAACTCTTGGTAGATCTACGAGTTAACATGCAACATACAAAATTCCTATCTTTTCCGTGAAATCATGGGATTTTTGTGTATCGAGAGAATGCCATAAATACTATTGTGGACGTTTTTAAAACCAATAAAAGTCTTCTGCTTTAGAATGCATGACTGTCTCGATTTATAACTTTAAGAGGTAAGAGTAGGGCTATAAGAAAAGCGATTTTTAAGTATTGATTACTAGCGATTCGCTCCAAATTCGCACGGGTATTAAACAATACATAAAATATGTAGTTTTTAATATGTATAAGAATTTAGTGAAAAAATATTTAACTGATGGTGAAAACCGCTTATAAATCCGTTGCAAGGCTTAGGAGGAGTTAGTGGATATACATACAAAAAGACACGGGAAGCTACTTTGTTTTATAATGTGTAAAGAAAAAAAGAACGTGCTCTTCGTACGTAGAAATAGATTTATTTAAAAACTTCTTACTACCTCAGGAAATCAACTCTCTTGAGGCTTATGCGTATAGTGCCATTCATACCAGGTGGTCTAGTATGGGTTTTTATAGTTTACGAGCTGGACAAAACTGTCAGTTTTCTCCCGTACATTTTACTAGATTTTGATAGTGCTGGTGTGAGTCCGACATAACCCTCGCTGCTGCCACCCGTGGCGGCGGCGCGGGTATCCCCATGTAAAAAAAAGTGTGCTGCTGTGAAATCTATGGAGAAAACTGACAGTTTGATCGAGTTCGTTAACTATCCAAACCCGTATTAGACCTCTAAAACACAGTATAACACTGTGTATGTTTAACCACTACCTAGTAAAGTGTAGACTCAAAAAAGTAGGTACTGTTTTTTTTATTTTTTTATTTTGTATCAGATCGCGTTTTTAATAGCCCAACGTGGCAAGACGTGTCGCAACAGTTTTTCATATATCCCCCATAGATTGAAAATTTATACCATCATTAGCGAGCTATTCGTACTGTCATGTTAATAATAAAACGTTTGCGTGTATGTTAATGTGTTTGCCAAGTTACTACACACCGTGTTTTACTGTCCATTAAACGCGTAACAACATATGCCGAA
Source organism: Furcula furcula (assembly GCA_911728495.1). Classification (NCBI taxonomy): domain Eukaryota; kingdom Metazoa; phylum Arthropoda; class Insecta; order Lepidoptera; family Notodontidae; genus Furcula; species Furcula furcula. The sequence goes on from OU452252.1 coordinate 21,251,801, forward strand.
ATAGCTTGTGTTAAGAATGCCTCATTAACTATTAAGTCATATTTTCTCGCCTTATTTCCGAAAAGGCTCTGACAGAATCATGGAACTACCTTTTTTGGTGTACTCCAACCCCCACCTTGCAGTTTTTTAATAATAACACTCTTATTAGCTTCACTTGTGTGTATGTATAATGGTAATGGAATATTGCGATTTAAATCCCCGGGAGCTGTGGTGCTCGACCGGGGTATGTGGGATTCTTACCCACTAAAACCCCACATGAGAGAGGATCCCTGAGCTCTCCGGTGGGATCTGCACCAGGAACCCCTCAGTGCCTTGCCTTTGAGCCGCCGGCGCCGGGCGAATTGTGACTCCGAAGGAAACGTTACCTATCCATGTTTTTTTTTTGACACGGGGTAAATCTTCAATAGATCCCTGGGAGCTGTGGGGCTCGACCGGGGTATGTGGGATTCTTACCCACTAAAACTCCCGCGGCTGTCGCATCGGCACATGAGAGGGGACCCAGGTCTCTCACCGGGATCTGCACCAGGGGCCCCTCAGTGCCTTGCCATTGAGCCCGCCGCCGAGGGGCGCATTGTAGCCCCCCGGGAACCTGATACGGTGCTCACGGGGACGGGGGTCGCAACCCCGCCGCCGTCCTCCTCGGAGTCGCCGCCGTACTCAACAGCCGTCCTAGGGCCACATACCGAACGTCCAACGACTTCCAAGGAAACGTTCACTCTTCCTTCCTTCTCATAGATTAACTTTGCCTAACGTTGTTTAACCAACTGATGATTTGCTGAACAGTGATTACAACTAACTATAAGTGCCATGTATGTTCTAGACACGTTCTTCAGCCACTAGGAGTACCGCTGTATCAAGATATAGTATATAATAATCATAGTTCAACCACGAAAATTACCACACATAAAAAAAAATTGGTTAAGCGATCGCATCTAATTAATAAGAACAATAAGTGCGCAACCGGCGTACACACAGGCGCCATTTGTAAAAAACACGGGGTCAGTGACCGGGGATTACGTCACCGCCACATCATCTGGTTGCTAAGCCGTGGTTTTTTTAACCTTGGAACTAACGTTCGGGTTAGGGCTGGTAGTTTCATCTAGGCTGATTTGTATTGGATTGCCTCATAAGAGGGCTTAATTTTTTTTTAAGTTTCCGTGTCTTTTATTTATAAATACATCATTTTTTTCTTTGGTAGGCTCTCTAGGCTAAGTGGCAGAATAGAAATTCATCAACCATTCTAATCCCCATCTCCTCTCGTTGAGTGTCGTAAGAGGCGACTAAGCGAGAACAGGAAGACGGATAGCAGCGTCTTTCTTTTGGATTTATCTTCCACCTATACTGCGATCCTCAATCCGCCTGCCAAGCGTGGGGATTATAGCAACCCCTCCCTTGTAAGGGGGACGCCTTTGATCAGCAGTGGACACCACTGGCGACAAATGGGATTTTTTTTCCCGTTTGTCACCAGTGGGAACGTTGCCAGTGGTGACGACTGGGAATAATCGCTCACCTTGAGTGAATAAAAATATTTACTAAAAACCTGTGATATGTGTGCGTGTGTGTGTTTGAGCGTGTGTGTGTGTGTGTGTGTGTGTGTGTGTGTGTGTGTGTGTGTGTGTGTAAATTGAATTGATAAAACTACCTACAATTCAGTGAATTCGCTTGCGAGCTACGATGCCACAGATAGACTAGACTTCCAACTTATAATAGGTACTCTTCCTTTTTGTGTTAGGTTAAAATGGAAAAACAATGCAATGCAAAATATGTTATATAAATTGATGATGCTTTCATACAATTCCTTTTCTAATCCAATATACCACGATAAAAAATAATTTTGTGATTAATTAAAATAGACTAATGTTTTACCGCAGTTATCCAGTAAATCCAGTGGAATTGCCTGTAATGCAAACTTAGAGGTAAATCACACTTTTTATTTATTGTTAATCCCGGTATTTGACAGCCCTACAGAATTCTAAACTTGGTCACACTTTTGTTGTGTGGTCGTTTCATGCGTAGTTTTTTTACCACAATTTTGATGAGTAGGTATGCTAATTTTTTTCCGTGGTAGGTATTAAACGGAAAGGCGAACGATCTTTTTAAACATAACTGATGTCGACTCATTTAATATTATTAATAACTAAATGAACCCTTTTGATGTGGTCTTTAAAAATTCCCTTTGAAAGGGAAACTCGACATTAATTTTATATGATTTTGAGTGATTGCCGGCCATTAATTTTGTAAGTTCTTATAAAACATTGTAATATTATTATGACTCAGATTATTTTATGATGAAAGCTTAGATATTCGCTTTGGAAATAAACAGAGCAACAGTAATATGAACTCTGATTTAAAACTGTCTTACAGTTACTTAGGTAGTAGCTAATTGTATTTTTACAGCGAGTAAGCCAGTGCCAGTGCTTAAAAAGGAGTCTAAGAGACCATTCCTTTTTTTCGCGGGGAAACCTTCAATAGGTACCGGGTCCTGTGTGGGTTAACCGGGGTATGTGGTATTCTTACCTACTGAAACCCCCGCGGCTTTCACAACGGTACATGAGAGCGGAAACCAGGGCTCTCTGGTATGATCTACACCAGAAACTCCTCAGTACCTGGACAGAGCCCGCCACCAGGGAGCACATTTTAGCCCCCCGGACCGGATCCAGACATGGTGCTCATGGGGACGGGGTGCAACCCCGCCACCGTCCTCCTCGGAGTCATCGCCGTACTTAATGGACGTCCTAGTGACTACACTTCAAACATCCAGCGACTCCGAAGGAGAATAAGAGACCATAGTTCATCCCTTTTCCGTCACTAACTGCCGCACTCACAAACGCCAATTAACTTTAATTCTATTTAAGTCACTGTTCAAAATTATTTATTGCGACTGTCAGAGCCATTTATGATTATTTTTGGGTACTGCGTATTAAGTATTAATGGGCTTCGAGTGTCGAAATAATCCGATTTCAAAAAATGGATTAATGATCATTAACTATAGTTGACATTTGTAGGTTCGGCCTTTAGTAGACCAATGAAATTGTTAAAGTCACAGGCAACCGATGGATGCAAATGGCTAACTGTCGTTCATTGTGGCGTTCTAAGGGCACGGCTTTTGTTCAGAAGTGGACGTCTTCCGGCTGATGATGATGACTGTCCTATACACGCTGTGCAAAAATCCACTCCAATCTTGAATGAGACGAACAATAGTCTGGTGCAATGGTAGCAACAGCAAGCAGCCCTCGAGCGCTGATGTTAATGTGATCATTAGGGGTCGTATTACAGAACTTGACTAAAGTAGCTCTTAAACTGCATTCAACTGATCACTGCTTGAGCAAAGAATCAAGACTTGAGCACCCAACGTATTACAAAACAATCCTCAAACTCAAATCAACGGAGTCTAGTCTTGAGTAGAGATTTTGATCTCTGCTTACTTGAGTTCTGAATATATAAATCAACTGCCCGTGGGGTGTCCGGGTAAGAATAGCACCCACCCATCTCTTCCCGTGTACGTAAAAGGCGTATGTACGTAGAAGGCGACTAAGGGAAATCAGAAGACGGGCAGCAGCGTCTTCTGTTTAAAGTTCCATCTCTTCACACAAATTGCGATCCCCAAGACGCCTGCCAAGCGTGGGGATTATGGCAACCCCCAAACAATGATAGACGCAAATTGCATACGGTCCCCAGTCCCCGGCGGCTCCTCTATTCCTCGCCTTGGTAGCAGGCGGGGTAACGGTCGAGCAGGGGGTGCTAAGAATCTCCGGCAGATGCCCCGCTACCACCCCCACCGAACTTTGGCCCTGGCAACACACAACATCCGCACGATGAGGACCGATGAGAAGATTGTCGAGCTGGAGGAAGAATTGAGCAAGTTGCGTTGGGACATCTTGGGATTATCTGAAATCCGGCGAGAGGGACAGGATACGATAACCCTTGATTCTGGCAACATACTGTTACGTGCGGGTGGGTAATTAAATGCCGATTAACGTAAAAGAAGATTTTATTACACGTACACTCACACTGTATACACTATACACGCAGTATACACACAAGGCACAGTAGTCCGAGTCGCACAGTACTTCACAATAGTCCAAAGTCGTCGCAAGGGTCGCTGGTACAATTCTCTTCGATCGCTTCCTTAAGATGTTTCCGCTGTCGCTTGTAAACACAAACTGTCCGGACGCCACTATGCGTCGGCTTATATACCTAAATTAACAGAGGGGTGGAACTCTCTCGAATGAACTCGTATGTACTTACCTATTCTATCGTTTTCGCGAGATACAATAGCGGCGCGACCTTCGAGAATAAACTAACAATAGGCGGGGGCAGTGACCCGTGAGCGAGCGAGCGGTAGGTACTTACACAAGTACATGCGAATTGGAGGGACCTACTTTCTATTGAGAATTCGAGATCTTTCGGTACGAATCGATAGAAGACCTATAGACTAACAATGCGTTTTGAGATCATTGCAATTAAGTAATAATTAACGGAGTAATTAACACTTTTATCTCCCGGTCGTAACACTACCCCCCTCTTAGTTATGCTCGTCCCGAGCATCATTATCACCATGATAACGTGCCAATCTGTCCAGGTGAACTATCTTAGGTTTGCCTCGGGGTCCCTTCTTGATGCGGTAGGTGACGTCGTTGATCCTCGTAATAACAGTAAAGGGTCCTTCCCAGCGGGCTTGAAGTTTCGGAGACTTCCCTTTTCTGCGAAGCGGATTGTGAAACCACACTAGCGTTCCTTCATCGAAACCGTTGGTATTCGCATTTCGATCGTAGCGGGTCTTCATCCTTTCGCTGGTCTTCAGACTGTTCTCCCGCACTCTCTTGTGCACTTCGTCCAACTGATTTTGAAGATCGCACACATAGTCCGTAACGGGCTTAGGACTGTCAGGTGGGGTACCCGTTATTGCGTCCACCGGAAGTCTCATCTCTCGCCCAAAGTTCACCTTGGCTGGCGTGTTCCCCGTACTATCATGTACTGCAGAACGATAGGACATCAGGAACAAAGGGATGTACTGATCCCAGTCCTTTTGATGATCATCCACTACCTTGGCCAAGTGATTCTCTAGAGTTTTGTTAAATCTCTCGACCATTCCGTCTGATTGCGGATGTGCTGGTGTCGTACGGGTCTTGTGGATCCCAAGAAGTTTGCACATTTCTTGAAATACGGCAGATTCGAAGTTACGTCCCTGGTCCGAATGAATTTCCATGGGTACACCAAATCGACATATCACCTCCTGGACCAGTTTCTTGGCTACCGTTATTGCTTCTTGGTTGGGTGTTGCGAACACTTCAGGCCACTTACTGAAGTAATCTTGCACTACTATTATGTACTTGTTCCCATCGTCAGTCTGTGGAAACGGCCCAGCTACATCTATCGCGATGCGCTCCCATGGTGCCCCAACGTTATACAGCTTCAGCTGTCCCTTACTTCTGGTTTGCGGGCCTTTTACCGAGGCACAAGCAGTACATTTACGGCACCAATCTTCGACATCTTCACGGCATCGTAGCCAGTAGAACCGCTGTCTGATTTTCTTGACTCCAAGATGACCACCAGAGACACCATCGTGGACGTGCCGTAGAAGAGGGGCCACCATGATTCGTGGTATTACCACTTGCAGAGTGATTTCCTTTCCGTCGTTGGACTCCCATTTTCTGCACAGCAGATTGCCTTCCAGAACTAAGCTGTCCCACTGAGCCCAATAACTTTTAGTAGTCGCGCTGTAAGCAGACACATCCTTCCATTGGGGTTTGTTTCCACTTTGCTTCCAGCGCAGTACAGGTCCAAGGTCATCATCTTCTTCTTGGGCCTTCCTCATATTGGGTCCAGTCCACTCATCGTCTAAGCCATGCGTCCTTATAAGGTTTACTTCTTCTCGGGTTTCATTTTTACCACAGTGCTTGCAGTCGTCAGCACACGGTCTTCGTGACAGAGCGTCCGCGTTATTGTGTCCTTTTCCACTGCGATGCTCGGTTACAAAGTTGAACTCCTGCAATTGCTCTATCCACCTTGCTACCTGTCCTACCGGATTTTGAAACTGTAACAACCACTTTAATGCTGCATGATCGGTTCTAACCGTGAACTGTCTTCCTATAAGGTATTTCTGAAAATGTTGTAAAGTCTTTACCACAGCAAGTAATTCACGGCGGGTAACACAGTAATTTCTCTCTGGTTTTGAAAGTGCTTTACTGAAGTATGCAATTACCACCTGGCGGTCCCCTTGTGTTTGCGACAACACTCCACCGATTCCCGTATTACTAGCGTCCGTGTCCACAGTAAATCTTCCTTCCCTGCTTGGGTAACCCAATATAGGAGCTTCACAAAGCCGTTGCTTAAGTTCACTAAAAGCATTCTCGCAATTCGAGTCCCAGATGAAATCGCGTTTATCCTCTGTTAATTGATGTAATGGTTTTGCCAGGTCCGAAAAATTCTTAATGAAGCGCCTGTAGTAAGTGCAAAGCCCAAGGAACGCTCGCACTTCCGTCTTATTTTTCGGGACAGGCCATTCGCAGGAATGGCCTGTCCCGAAAAATAAGCTTTTATCTTTTCAGGGTCGGTTTTTACTCCATCTGCCGAGATGACATGTCCTAGGTAACTGACCTCCTTCTGAAATAGAGCACACTTCTTTGGACTCAGTTTCAGATTTGCTTCTCGGATCCGGGTGAACACTTTCTCCAGGTTCTTCAGGTTCTCCTTGAAGCTGCGTCCCATCACAATTACGTCGTCGAGATAGACCAGGCATACGTCCCCAAGGAGGCCTACCATCACCCTCTCCATAAGGCGTTCGAAAGTTGCTGGAGCATTACATAAACCGAAGGGCATGACATTGAAATGCCATAGTCCGTTCCCAATTCCAGTGCTGAATGCCGTCTTCTCTTTATCTTCTGGACTCAATTCCACCTGCCAATAGCCACTCTTCAAATCAATGGTCGAGAACCACTTCATGCCACTGAGCATGTCCAGCGTATCATCAATTCTCGGCAGGGGATAGCTGTCCTTTTTCGTGACATTATTTAACTTTCGGTAGTCAACACAAAACCTCGTACTTCCGTCCTTCTTCTTTACTAGCACCACAGGTGATAACCATGGGCTTGTAGAGGGTTCGATGATCTTGTTTTTAGCCATGTCTTTAATCATTTTGGCTACCTCTGTTTCTTTTGCCCACGGTATACGTCGAGGTCTCTGTTTAATAGGCCTGGCATCGCCTGTATCAATCTGGTGCTTAACAAGGCCTGTTCTACCACAGTCATTTCCGGTTGCAAAAATGTCCCTGAATGTAACCAAAAGCTCTTTGGCTTGCTGCAGTTCCAATGGTGATAAATTTTCCTTACAGTCTTCCAAAAGCTGTCGAATGTGATCGTCTTTGGTCGAACTTACATTTTGATGAACTGCGGAAGTGTCTAACCGTTTCAGGTACTTTACTTCTTCGCATCTTCCAATCAGGCTATTCTTCCTCAGACGAACTTCTTCATTACTCAAGTTTAAAATTCTTACTTTTGCTATTCCTTTTGTCATAAGTAATGTCCTGGCCGTAATTATCTGTGGATGATTGCAGGAGTCTTCTACTATAACACATTTGTTTGATTTGATCTTCTTAGGGAATTTCACTGATACTAAATTTTCAGATCTTGGAGCCAGTATGAAATCCTTTAAACAATAAAGACTGCATGGGTGTGATCCTTGCAGACAAACTTCTTGATCAGGGAACCTTAATACTCCTTTATCAATATCCAAAATGCATCGCTGATTTTTCAAGAAGTCCAGACCCAGAATGCAATCATCCGTAATATTAGCGATAAGAACTGAGTGGATGTATGTTCGGTCACCAATATTAATCTCTACGTCTGTATCACCGAGGACGGAGACTGGCTGGCCGGTTGCTGTCTGGAGACGACATGGTGGGGATTGCCTTTTCCACATAACAGTGCGTTTCAGTAGCTCTGGTCTGACTATAGTCCGCGAAGCTCCAGTGTCTACTGTCAAACTGCATGTCTGATTATTTAATGTTCCCTCGATGGTCAGACTATTTCCGTTGCGAACTTGAGTAATGGTGATGGTGGGGGCCTTATTGTTACCAGCCAGCACCCGCCCCGCGGTCCTGGCGACACTTAGTTTAACGACAGGTCTTGGTCTACTTGGGTCCCGGAGCTCGTGACCCTCCTTCTCTTTTTACGGCATTCCAGTCGAATATGCCCCTTTTCTCCACAGCCATAGCAGGTGGGGACATACTGAGGCTTCCTCTCATCAGATGCTATCTCTCGGATTTTATGTACCCGAGTGTCTTGACGTACAGCTTCCACTTCGAGGGCATGAGCCAGTGCGCTCTTTATCGTCGAATGATGGCTCAGACGAACGGCAGCTCTGACTTCCACGTCCCGTATGCCATCCACGAATGCTTGTAGAAGATTCACCTCCACAGTCGCCGGTGCCGACGAGTATGCACGACGAACCAACCTTTCTACCTCAAGGGCCCACTGCTGGAGGCTTTCGCCCGCCTTTTGAGTACGCTCGCGGAGTTGTGCACGATATACATGTTCTAGGTGTTTTTCACCATACCGCGTCTCTAACGCTTCTAAGAGAGCATCTAACGTCCGTCCTTCAAGTGGCAGGTTTTCCAATATCATCAGAGCGTCTCCTCGCAGGGCCAGTGTCAGGGCCATAAAGGATTGGTCATCACTCCACCCATTCCCCTTGGCCAGTGTCTCGAATTGGTAGCGGAAGGCTGTCCATGAAGATGACCCGTCAAAGTGCGGAAGGTCGAGTTTCGCAGCTGATGGTGAGGGTGAGGCCTCGGTTAGTGGTTGGCGAGTCTCTAGTTTCGCTAACTTATTGGTTATCACATGAAAACGGTTGTCATGTTCATCAATCCGGCCTTCCAGGTGCTCGGTCTTAAGAGTAACCTCTTTAACCTCCGTTTCCAGCTTGGTGACCTTTTCGCCTAGTATGGAAATACCAGCGTCAATCTTACCCAGAACAGCCACTTGGTTGGCCTGGATAGCCTCCTGCATTTCACGGCGGGTAGCCTCTTGATTGAGCTGGATTGCCTGGATAGCCTCTTGGGTAGCCTGGCTGTCGCGGCGGGTAGCCTCTTGATTGGCCTGGATAGCCTGAATAGCAGCCATCAGGGTTGTCAGGTTCAGCTCTGTTGAGTTTCCCCCCGATGCGGTACCAGACGAAGTAGCAGTCTCAGGCTGGGACTCCACCTCAAGACCACGCTGACGTGCAGCATCCATCTCAACTTGTCTCCTTGTTCGCGGAGTACGCACTTCTTCTTCACGCGGCAGAATCGGCATTCCGCTTCTGACACCAATTGTTACGTGCGGGTGGGTAATTAAATGCCGATTAACGTAAAAGAAGATTTTATTACACGTACACTCACACTGTATACACTATACACGCAGTATACACACAAGGCACAGTAGTCCGAGTCGCACAGTACTTCACAATAGTCCAAAGTCGTCGCAAGGGTCGCTGGTACAATTCTCTTCGATCGCTTCCTTAAGATGTTTCCGCTGTCGCTTGTAAACACAAACTGTCCGGACGCCACTATGCGTCGGCTTATATACCTAAATTAACAGAGGGGTGGAACTCTCTCGAATGAACTCGTATGTACTTACCTATTCTATCGTTTTCGCGAGATACAATAGCGGCGCGACCTTCGAGAATAAACTAACAATAGGCGGGGGCAGTGACCCGTGAGCGAGCGAGCGGTAGGTACTTACACAAGTACATGCGAATTGGAGGGACCTACTTTCTATTGAGAATTCGAGATCTTTCGGTACGAATCGATAGTAGACCTATAGACTAACAATGCGTTTTGAGATCATTGCAATTAAGTAATAATTAACGGAGTAATTAACACTTTTATCTCCCGGTCGTAACAATACTCTTCTTCCGGGAAGGAGACCGGAAATCACAGGGTGGTGTCGGGTTTCTCGTCCGTAAGTCCCTTATTAACAACGTGGTAAAGGTCGATAGTGTGTCGAGTAGGGTAGCGTACCTTATACTCCGAATAACCAGTCGGTATTCGTTGAAGGTTATACAGGTTTACGCGCCGACCTCGGCACACCCTGACGATGAAGTAGAGGCTATGTATGAGGATATAGCAGAAGCCATACATACCTCCAAAACACACTTCACCGTTGTTATGGGGGACTTCAACGCGAAGGTGGGCACACGGAATGGCGGTGAGTTGAGAGTGGGGTCATATGGCACGGGCAGCGGAACCAAAGGGGCCAGCGGCTGGTCGACTTCATGGAGAACGAGGGACTCTTTGCGATGAACTCCTTCTTCAAGAAGCGACCATCCAGGAAGTGGACGTGGATAAGCCCCGATGGTTTAACCAAAAATGAGATAGACTTCATCATGACGACCAAGAAGCATATATTCGATGATGTCTCCGTGATCGGCAGGGTAAAAACCGGGAGTGATCACCGTATTGTTAGAGGCACATTGAATATCAATGTTAAGCTCGAAAGGTCTCGTCTGATGAAGTCCACGCTCCGTCCAGGATCCGCCCAAATCCAGAACCCCGAACACTTTCAACTCGAACTGCATAATCGCTTCCAGTGCCTCGCCGAATGCGAAACTGCGGACGAGATAAACAATGGGTTGGTGCAAACTGTCCACGCAGTGGGGTCCAAGTTCTATAAGACCCCACGCCGTACAAAACCTCAAAAGCTCTCCAATACAACCATTAAGCTAATGGAAAACCGGACTGAGATGAGACTGCAATCTTCAGCTGATATGTCGGAATATGCCGAACTCAATAGACGAATCTCGAAATCCATGCGACACGACTTGCGTTCCTATAATACAGCATGTATTAAGGACGCAATCGAGCGGAACCAAGGCTCTAAAGTGTTCGCAAAGAATTCGTCTATTGGGCGCAGCCAACTGACCAGGCTGAAGATCGACAACGGCAGTGTCATCTCATCGAAACCGGAGATATTGAGAGAGCTCGAGAGGTTTTACGGACAGTTATACACCTCAATACAGGAACTCATTGCCAGAACAGCTCAGGACACCCGAGCCAAACTAACCCGACACTACACTGAGGACATCCCAGACATCAGCTTGTACGAGATTAGAATGGCTCTCAAACAGCTTAAGAACAACAAGGCGCCGGGTGAAGACGGAATCACAACAGAACTTCTGAGAGCGGGTGGAAAACCGGTACTTTTAGTCCTCCAGAAGTTATTTAATTCCGTCTTACTCGAGGGTACTACGCCAGAAGCATGGCGCGGGAGTGTGGTGGTTCTTTTCTTCAAAAAAGGTGATAACACCTTGTTGAAGAACTATAGACCCATCTCACTCCTGAGCCATGTATACAAGCTGTTTTCGAGAGTCATTACGAACCGTCTCGAACGCAGGTTTGATGACTTCCAGCCTCCCGAACAAGCCGGGTTCCGAAAAGGATTTAGCACCGTAGACCACATACATACGCTCCGCCAGATTATACAGAAGACCGAGGAGTATAATCGGCCATTATGTCTAGCGTTTGTGGACTACGAAAAAGCCTTCGATTCAATCGAGACCTGGGCGGTATTGCAGTCCCTCCAGCGGTGCCATATTGACTATAGGTACATCGAAGTGTTGAAGTGTTTGTACAGCAGCGCCACCATGTCGATCCGACTACAGGACAAGAGCACGAAACCAATCCCATTGCAGCGAGGTGCGAGACAGGGCGATGGCGAATACATCACTCACCTTCGTTTTGCCGATGATATAGTCATTATGGCAGAGTCGCTGGAGGACCTCAATACGATGCTCAGCGACCTCAGTAGCGTTTCCCAATAGGTGGGTCTTAAAATGAACATGGACAAGACGAAGATCATGTCTAATGTCCATGTTGCACCCGTACCGGTAGTTGTTGGGAACGATACAGTCGAAGTTGTTGACCACTACGTATACCTAGGACAAACTATCCAGTTAGGTCGGTCCAACTTTGACAAAGAGGTCGCCCGAAGAATCCAACTCGGATGGGCAGCGTTCGGGAAACTACGTGACATCTTCTCATCAGAAATTCCGCAGTGCCTGAGACAAAGGTTTTTAACCAATGTGTGTTGCCAGTGATGACATATGGTACTGAGACGTGGTCTTTAACAGCTGGCCTTTTGGAGAAGCTCAGAGTCACACAACGAGCTATGGAGAGAGCTATGCTCGGAGTTTCTTTGCGCGACAGAATCCGGAGTGAGGAGATTCGCCGAAGAACCAGGGTCACCGACATAGCTCGTAGAATATGCAAGTTGAAGTGGCAGGCCACATCGCTCGAAGAACCGATAACCGTTGGGGAAGAAAGGTTCTCGAGTGGCGACCACGAACCGGAAGACGCAGCGTAGGCAGGCCTCCCACTAGGTAGACCGACGACATTGTTCGCGTCGCAGGCAACCGGTGGATGCAAATAGCAAATTATCGTTCATTGTGGCGGTCTATGGGGGAGGCCTTTGTTCAGCAGTGGACGTCTTCCGGCTGGTGATGATGATGATGAAAGCAACTGCAATCAGTCTGTTTTCTATTACAAATAATTTCTGATAATATCGTTTTACGCAAAACACCTAAAAATAATATCATAAACGTTATCGGGAACTAACAATACTCAGGAGATTCTAGTTTGACAGTTCAGTGCTCAAGTAAGGTTCCAAAATTAAAACTTCAACTCAAACTAGATTTAAGTAGTACTTGAGTCTTGAGTATGGTTATGTAATACGACCCAGGACTTAGAGCGTAGGTCGTTCTGCTTTTCGGACATTCTGATTTTCAATCATTTTGCTTAAGTGTTCCTTTTGATATAGAGACCTTCTGACCTAGATTTCTTTTTATAACTAAGCGTATTATTATAGTTAGAATGATCATAATTCTTCTGAATGCAAACTGGACTGTACGAGTACTTTTACTACCGGTAAAATACCCATGCTAGTTGGACCGTGTGTAAATCTTTTAACGCAGGTACTAACATCTAATGTACTACTTCCTTTGCACCTCTGTACATCCCAATCAAGTTTAATTCATCTAATATTTCTTCTTGTTGAGACGGACTGATTGGCATGCCCGGTCTTAATGTCGACGATACAATGATATATGATCGTTCGTCCGATAATGAATGACTTGACTTCCGATTACCACAGTTTTAACCGACTTCAAAAAAGGAGGAGGTTCTCAATTCGTCTGTATATATTTATATTTATATATATATATTTTATGTATGTTCGCGCATAACTCTGGCAATTATGAACCGATTTGAAAAAATCTTTCTTCTATCCATTCTTTAATCCGTTAATTGGGTCCCTTAAAAAAATTATAGCTTAGTAATAAGTAGTTCCTGAAAAAAAGAAGAATGTTGACTGCGCAGGAAAGCTGCAGGAAAGCCTATATAGATGACTTTATGTCGCTTTTTAAGGACAAAAATGGTCATAACTCTGGCAAATATTTACCAATTTCAATGATTTTTTTTTATTCGAAAGAAGAAACCACTGTAATGAACCTGTATGAATTTTATCACAACCAGATAAGAACTTCCTGGAGGACCATGAATGATATGGGGGAATTTATCTGGTAAAAACCATAAAACTGATGTTCTCCTTTACATTTCTCTGACAAATATGAACTGATTTCGATGATTCTTTTTTTATTCGAGAGAGTAAACTACTATGATGATTCCATGCAAATTTCATTACGATCGGATAAATTGTTTCTGAGTTTCTGAAGAAACATGAATTATGTAAAAGTATGTAGACGATAATGTGAAATCATAATGATGTCATAACCTACCTAGATCATTTTATCGTCTTCGATGGTTAAATCTTTATGTATGAAAATATCACTAAAAAGTATAAAATAAAATATTAAAAAAAAAAATTGAACCGACTTCAATAACACTAAAAAGTCTAAAATAAAATAATTTAAATATTATTGAAGTTGGTGCCAAATATACACAGCAGGTACTCTAACACCAACTTCTTTAATATTTAAATTATTTTATACTTTTTAGTGTTATTGAAGTCGGTTCAATTTTTTTTTTAAATATTTTATATACAGTTAGTATTGCTCCATGGTGCAGCGGGAAAGTGCTTGCTTTGCAAGCCGGAGGTCGCCGATTCAAATCCCACGTAGTACAAACTTGGAATATTCTAATCTATTGTTGGTGGATAATTATTGTAACCACCGGAACGCAATTAAACCCATTTGGATTCCTTGCGCCTTTTTTTTTAAGGGTGGGGTAAATCCTCAAAAGATCCCCGGGAGCTGTGGGGCTCGACCAGGGTATGTGGGATTCTTACCCACTAAAATCCCCGCGGCTGTCGCATCGGTCTCTCCAGTGGGATCTTCACCAGGGGCCCCTCAGTGCCTTGCCTTTGAGCCCGTCGCGGGGAGCGCATTGTAGCCCCCGGGAACCTGCCACGGTGCTCACGGGGACGGGGGTCGCAACCCCGCTGCTGTCCTCCTCAGAGTCACCGCCGTACTCAATGGACGTCTTAAGGGCCCACACCCTTTGTATCTGCTCGAAGGGGATCCTTTGTGTCTGCTCTAGCCCTTACTCTGATGCTGACGTATCGAAGAGTTCCTTAAGGTATGGAACGATTAAGTCAGCTTGGAGTTGTACATAATAATCTGGTGTATGATAGGCTACTGTCAAATTACTCAATCTACGTCTTGCAAGAGCGTCGCAGCCACACAGTAGGTAGGTATATGTAAAATTGACTCGTTTTCATCTTCAAAAAACTTTGTATAAATAACTACACAAACTGTTTCTTACAGGTTTGGACAATGCAGGCCACCTGATTTTCTGGAAAGTGAGATGATCCATGAGTAGGAAGGACTTGTTCTTACATTTCTTTCCTGATTCCTGCACCTGACTCTGGGGGTCGTGTCGGTCTTCCGTCACATCGGACTGTGAGAGGAAAGAGAGAGTGCACCTGCGTCTAAATAAGCACTTGTGCATATATCATCGCTCGGCCACATCGCTCGAAGAACCAATAACCTTTGGGGAAGAAAGGTTCTCGAGTGGCGACCACGAACCGGAAGACGCAGCGTAGGCAGGCCTCCCACTAGGTGGACCGACGACATTGTTCGCGTCGCAGGAAACCGGTGGATGCAAATAGCAAATTGTCGTTCATTGTGGCGGTCTAAGGGGGAGGCCTTTGTTCAGCAGTGGACGTCTTCCGGCTGGTGATGGTGGTGGTGGTGGTGGCATATATCATCTCCCACTTGATAGCTGATGTTCTGAAAGATTGGCCACTGTGTCGTATCGGACAATATCTCATCGCTACCTTCCTCTTCTAGCTTTCCATTCCCACAACATAAAGAGTAATCTTCCAACAAAAAACCACTTAACATTCATAACATGTGGTAATAGATTTTAATACGAACCTCAGCATGCCTAGATGGGACGCTAATAGGCCATTAGGGACAACACAGACCACACGACTGCTGGCTTCGATGGAAAAAAATCGCGAAATCGTTCAATGAATTTTGTACTTCAACGTAGTTGGTGGTGGTCCGTAAAAAGCGGTTGTGCCTGTATGGGGCTGAGCACCGGGCCACAAAATACTGAGAGTACAGAAGGCAAGCTCATGTATGTACCTTGCTTTTCATACCTACGCTCGGCGGTCGCGCTAGGGACTAGGGTTATCAACTCTGGCTTATGCGAAAAAACTATCGTGATAGTGGCACTCGTATCTAGTTTTTTGATTGATTGTTGCGAATACAACTGGAAGAACGGAAATAAAAACTAATAATAACTAAAATAATTGGCTAGCACTAAACCGAGATATACCGAGATATGGTGTCTGTGAGCGCTGTCTATGTGTGCGTTGCTCGAACGCCCGTTGTATGAAGCTTGCCTTCTGTACTCTCAGTATTTTGTGACCGGGCCGACCGGGTCATAGCTATGCGACAAAGAAATCGCGCGCGCGACATGTGTCCATTCGACAAAAACACGACGAGCGGGTATACCACCGCGATGCTTTGCTTTTAAAACTCTCTGATTCCAATTTCAAAGCTTATTTATTTAAAGCCTTGTGCCTCGAAATGAGATAAATTTAAAAAAAAAAACTGTGCGATAAATGACACAGAAATAGCGCCCTGGTGTCTCTATACGCATATTCTTAAATTTGATTATTTCGACTCTCGATGCTATTTACAATACAATTGCCTTTATTCAGACATATTAATTACATTATTATAATTATTTATTACTTACATTTATTCCTTACATTTATTAATATTATTATTTTATTGTATTCATATGTTTATATCAATAGATTGACTTATAGCTATTTACCGTTTATTAAGGTTATATATTCTGCGCTTCTGTTTATTTAATGTTATAATTCCGTTACTGAGTACTAGATATATAATTGATATTTATATTCGTTAACTCGATTAACGATAATTAACGTTTGTATTGCGGCAGTTACTTAATATAGATAACCATCGACATAATAATAATATATGTATAAACAATTGAAAATTTATTTACAAAAAAAAAACAATTTCTATACTTATAATAAAACTGTAACAGGTCCAATTCTGTACATTGAAGATATTTTGAAAATTATATTTGGAGGGCATTCTATAACCGATACTGAGGCCGAAAATGTAATTTTTTAAATTTTTGTCTGTCTGTCTGTCTGTCTGTCTGTCTGTATCACGGCTGAGCATCACGCCGAAACTACTGAATGGATTCAAATGAAACTTGGCATGATTTGAGATCTTACTACGAGGTAGGACATAGGATACTTTTTATCCCATAATAACGGTTCTTTTGGGAGAGGGGATTAAAGTCAAAATGAGTACTTGGTTATACGCTTGGTCCGATTTTATCAATTTTTAACCGACTTCAAAAAAAGGAGGAGGTTCTCAATTCGTCTGTATATATTTATTTTTTTTTTTTTTTTCTATGTATGTTCGCGCATAACTCTGGCAATTATGAACCGATCTGAAAAAATCTTTCTTCCATCCATTCTTTAATCCGTTAATTGGGTCCCATAAAAAAAATATTGCTTAGTAATAAGTAGTTCCTGAAAAAACAAGAATGGTGACTGCGCACTGAGACTTGCAAGAAAGCCTATATAGATGACGTTTTAGTCGCTCGGACTCACTCGGTCGGACAAAAATAGTCATAACTCTGGCAAATATTTACCAATTTTAATGATTCTTTTTTTATTCGAAAGAAGAAACCACTGTATTGAATCTGTATGAATTTTATTACAACCGGATAAGAACTTCCTGGAGGACCATGAACGATGTGGAGGAATTTATCTGG
Organism: Furcula furcula; assembly: GCA_911728495.1. Classification (NCBI taxonomy): domain Eukaryota; kingdom Metazoa; phylum Arthropoda; class Insecta; order Lepidoptera; family Notodontidae; genus Furcula; species Furcula furcula. The sequence goes on from OU452252.1 coordinate 21,269,067, forward strand.
TAAAAACCATAAAACTGATGTTCTCCATTACATTGCTCTGACAATTATTAACCGATTTCGATGATTCTTTTTTTATTCGAGAGAGTAAACTACTATGATGTTTTCATGCAAATTTCATTACGACCGGATATTTTTTTCTGAAGAAACATGAATTATGTAAAACTATGTAGACGATAATGTGATCATAACCTACCTAGATAATTTTACGGTTTTCGATAGTTCAATCTTTATATATGAAAATATCACTAAAAAGTTTAAAATAAAATCTTTTTTAAAAAAAATTGAACCGACTTCAATATCACTGAAAAGTATAAAATAATTTAAATATTATTGAAGTTGGTGCCAAATATACACAGCAGGTACGCTAACACCAACTTCAATAATATTTAAATTATTTTATACTTTTCAGTGATATTGAAGTCGGTTCAATTTTTTTTTAAAAAGATTTTATTCTTAATAATATAATAAATATTAGTAAGGGAACACTCATAGAGAGTTGTTATCAAGGTTTTGTAATCGATCGGGTTAAGCAACGTTAGGTAAGGTCATTAAATAGATGGGTGACCGTTTAACGCCATTTTAACTAAACGGGTCCGTGCTTCGGAGAGTAAGTAAAAAGTGGGCCCCAGCTTTTAACCGACTATAAAAAAGGAGGTTATGTATTCGATGCGAATGTCTGTTATTAAAAGTTTAGTTAACGTAAAAATAGCGCATGCGGAGCTGCGTGGGTCAGCTAGTCATAAAATAAAATAAAAAAAATTAAAGAATTTAAATTAACTTATTAGGTGTAAAAAATTTGGCCCATGTGGTAGGGTACCCAAGATGCTGGCAGCATTTCCTCGCTTAATAGCTAAAGCCACTCTCTAAGCGAGGAAATGCCCAGCTCTGGGGTCACCTGTGGTGTCGACCAACCTTTTACATAAAGATCTAAATAAAGTATGGGCAGAAGGGCCCCATGGACCTAGAGTTTCTACTCTACTCTACTATATATAAACTAGATATATATTCACTAACAAAATGACATCTAAAATGTGGTCACGGGGCTCGCGGACTTATCAGTGCTGGTGGCGGAAACATGAACTAACGGCTTTATTAAGATAATGATGCGTAGTTTTGACAGTTTCATATAGACAGTAGCGACACTCCTATCGGCAAAACTAATTTTATCAGCCTGTGGCTTGAAAGGAAATAGCGACACAAAGGCGCTATTCTGTGTGCCACTTTTCGGACCGTAACAGCTAATCTAGTATGAGTATTATATCGATGTAGATAACCAAGAGGTATAAAGAAAAATTCTGTCCCACGATAGTTCAACTAACTACCACATTCATCAAAAAGGCGCCACTACTGCTTTCGACATCGCCGAATCCGATACCTCATCGCGGGTCCAACTGTCAAGATAATTTAACGATAGAATACATTTTCTGGTGAACACATTTGATTAATGCCTCACTACAGTACACGAATATTTTGTTACAATAAAAAAAAAAGTAAAAGTAAAACAAATTTTAGTAGTTGTAGTAGTATTTAGTAGCACTGACAGCTCAGTGGGTGAGCTTTGCAGAACAAGGTGCCGATTTCCTTAATTAATCATCTGCGAATCGTCTTTGTGCGATGTTTACTAGCTTTCGGTGAAGGAAAACATCGTGAGGGACCTGCATATCTGAGAAAGCCTAGCTTTCGAATGACGTGTGAAGTCCGCCAACCCGCACTTGGCTAGCGTGGTGGCTATTGCCTAAGCGCTCGATCTAATGCTCAATCTAGTATATGCGTCATTGATAAATTTGTCAGCCACTTCCGTTTACAAAACTCTGGACGTCCATCATCATCATCATCATCACTAACCAGAAGACGTCCACTGCTGAACATAGGCCTCCCCCTTCGAACGCCACAATGACCGACAATTGGCTATTTGCATCCACCGGTTACCTGCGACGCGCACAATGTCGTCTGTCCACCTAGTGGGAGGCCTACCTACGCTGCGTCTTCCGGTTCGTGGTCGCCACTCGAGAACCTTTCTTCCCCAGCGGTTATCGTCCACTGCTGTTCAAATGCCGTCCACTGCTGTTCAATGCCTCCCTTTAGAAGGGAGGGGGTTTCCATAATCCCCGCGCTCGTCAGGCGTCTTGGGCTCGCCTTTTACTGAAACCATTGTTCATGTATGAAATGTATACAGAAATATCAATTCGAATCATTCAAATACATATAGAGTACATTTTTTATTGTAGTAGTTTTAAAGCTTAGTACATACTGACTGTTCCCTTTTCACATAAAGCCGCTTTTGTGATTATTTCGGTTTGCGTCGTAAACAGCGATGTGACGTCACACCACAGTGTTGTGTACGGCACTGTACCGATTGTATCGGTGTCAGCGTAATGTGTAAACACAGGTGTGCAGTCTCAGAGGTCGCGATGTTTATGTGCGCGGACCATAGAGATTGCACATAAATGGTGTTTGTGTAAATGAGCACTCGTTTGAAAATCGAATAACGTATACTTACCTACTACTTGGTTTTCAACGCACCATGCACGCATGATCGTTGGGGTATTATAGTCGGTGATTTGTAAACCACAGATTATGTTATATCCCTAATAATGCGCGCCAAAAATTTACCGATGCGTGACTTATTGCTAGTGCACCCAAATTGGGTTTAATTTCACTTTTCGTGCGCCAATGGCATAGGTGTCTTAAAATTAAGGATCAAACGAACTTACCCTTACGTGAAGTTCGATCATAATTATGTGAACAGTTCGGTCCTTAGCAACTTATAATGTTTACTTATTGTAGTTATGCGTCCATACTACTAGCCTTGCACGGTGTTATTTAGATTTTTTTTTTTTTTTCGGGTACTTTATTATTTTATCACTTTGCCTACCACCACCACACTGACACTCCTATAAGACGGCCCACCCGCAGTTTATCTTCATTATGTTTAGAGTAGGAAAAACATTTCACATTTTATACTTGGGACGGGTGATATGTAAAAGGGAGGGGAGTATATAAGTTGCTAAGGACCGAACTGTTCACATAATTATGATCGAACTTCACGTAAGGGTAAGTTCGTTTGATCCTTAATTATGTTTCACAGTTCGGTCCTTAGCAACTTATAATGTTTACTTATTGTAGGATGTTTAGAGTGATGATCTATAAAATGTGAATATTAGCTATTATGATTTGGGGAATGTTGTTGGTTGTACATTTGGCTATACTACGCATGCATATTGTGTACTGATACTAAAATATATAACTGTTTGTTTTCCCCAATAAAATAAAATAGAATAGGCCCTAAAAACAAGATATGCCCTAAAAATCCAAATTCATTTATCTCTGCAATTATTATAATCAAAAAACAACATTACATAATATTATGCACTAGTTTTTTTTTTTTTTTTTTTTTTAATATCAAATGAGTTTTCTAACAACAACCTTGATACGAGTCTTATAACACTAATATTATATTACACGTAGCCAACAGTAAAATTCAGACGTAAGTATTAAGCCCGTAATAAAGTAGATTATCTTCCCTGACCAATCGTAATTTATACTGCGGAGGAACCGCAAGCAAAATTATCCATTTATAAGGTTAAGTATGTAAGAATAGAAAGGTCGAATCGAGAAAAATCTCGCTTCAAAACCTGTCAACAGTGGCAATAATCATTGTCTTGTAAAAACGCGCAAATGCACCAAGCTTACAAAAACAATTTTAAAGGAAATATGCAAAACCTCACCATTAGACAATGACTGAAATTGAAATCTATTTTCGTAATTATTTTATATAATCAATAACTGAACAATATAATAAGGGTAACATGTAAGTAAATATCAGTTTGTGAACGTAAATGTTCCCAAAGACCACACAGGCCACATAGAATAGATAGAAAAAACCTTAAATTAATTATTTAATTAACATGATGCATAACCGAAACATTATTGAACTTTGACAATAGGTAAGCAATAAATTGTAATTAATGAACAATCCTGTATTAATTTCATCCATAATAGTAAAAGTATCTTTATGATTAATTAGTTGCACTTCAAAGTTACTGCGTAATATATATATATATCTTTTTTTCTTTTTTGGATAACAAGTATTGGTTCAAGACTTTATGTCACATTTTATAAGTTGAGGGTAGATAAGGAGATATACCCTCCAAATATTATTTATTGTGTCACCTACCCTCATATGTATGGGTCAAGACTTATGTCACATTTTATAAGTTGAGGGTAGATAAGGAGATATACCCTCCAAATATTATTTATTGTGTCACCTACCCTCATATGTATCTACCAGCTGTCAGCTGATTGTAATGTCAATGACCGTTAGCTTATCTCATAAAGGGTATTATGTACAACAGTCATATAATGAACTTAAAGTTTTTATTTTTATTTTATAATATATATACAGCCCGTATGGCGCCAATAACCCTAACGTTATTGCTGATTACTGGTGATAACCACAACCTGAAATTGCGTGAATGTCTTTTCAGTCAAGAAGTATAACTTATTTACCAATCTCGCAGTCAGACAAATAAAGAAGATTGTTAGCAGATCATGGTCGTGATCGGTATTTATTTAGTACATTTAGGTGCTATAGAGGTAGGTAGGTATATACACAACAGTCACAATCTTTAATTAATGCACTCATTAGATATCGAACCTAATTTTAAATGTATCTAGTCATTGTTCCAAAAAGGATTTAAGTTCTGTGTTACAACAATTTTTTTTTTTTTATTTTTTTTATTAAATATAGGAAGAACTCGTAAATCCTCCAAATTACAAATATATCTATTTCTGGTGTACTTAATGTATTTTTTTTTTTTTTTAACAAATACGCCAAGGTATGATTTATATTCTGTATAGACAAATAACGCTCAAAATAAGCATGTTCACGCAGACAAATGTGTTTTGCGTGTGAATCGAACCCGCAACCAGGGCATAAAAAAAAAAATTGAAATTACCCAACAATTTTTTTTTTTTTAAATTATTAATACTAAGGGATGGTAATAGTGACCGACTAGTAAACACAACTAATATATTTGAACTCAAGAATAGTTCCTATCTCCAAAAATATAGTAACAATCAAAATTAAAAGGTAGTAAAAACTAATAATATGGTCGGTGTAAAATTATTTTTTCGATCTCAAAAATCTTAAGAAGCAAAGACATTGAATAGAGAGCGTAAACTAGATAGTTTTGTGTATATTGTAGAAAAAACATATAAGTTACTCAAAACAAACTTGAATGTGGTGTATTACACATTAAGGGGGTAACAACGGTAAAATTGCAAAAATAGCCTAAGTTTAAAGAGTTCGATGGATCAATCCGCTAATGCATTGGCTATGAAAATTATATGTACTTATACCTCAGATCTTCAGCAAACAGTTTTATTGATTAGATATTGGATTAAATATAATGTTTTCATGCAATATGTATTTAAAAAATGTACTACGTTGGTTATGAATTGTGTTAGCGTTCAATATCCGTTCATCGGATAGACGTCAAACTTGGACTATAAAAAGCATAATAACCTATTCTACAATTTGTATTGATTACATTTCTTAATTTCATTCATGTTTTACAATAAATTATAGAAAAACCACGTACGAGATGCATTTCCCCTTGCAGCGCCCCCGCGATCGCCTTCCACCAGTCTTTCGTGGACTGTTATGGAGGGTGGACGTGCTCGAACTTTTTTTGACAAGACGAATTTAATTTAAATGATTTTGAACATGTTTTTAATTAAGATATGTTACATATGGTATAATTATAACATTATAAATCATTTCAAATGAATTCTATACTTCTATATTTAATTAAAGATATTTTTATAGTAATACCATATTTTTGGTTCATCATAGAATATTCGAAAGTATCGTTGCCAAGTATTATGCCTAACTTTTAAAGCGTATCAGAGTCATATATGATCTTACTAATTGAAATTGTGTTTAATACTGTGTAGGTCGACAAAGTGACCTAAATTACGATATCCTTTACATTATGATTTTTTTTGTCAAAACATGAACGGTGTTATTATTACTATCATGTTGGTTTTTGCAACTTAGCAACGAGTCGAGTACCTGGGTGGTTGGCTTGGTGGTGAGCGACACGCTTACCTACGGACAGTTGCATTGGACAGTTGCTCGTCTTTTTAGACATCTGGATGGTTAAGTTGGAAGGGTACTCGTGTGCTATCTAGGTGGCGCCACTTTAATCTTATATTTCTTCCGCTATGTAACATAAGTAGAAGGTCACTGTAGCTGGCAAAAAAACTATCGGACCAAAAGGCTATAATTATAGTTTTGGATGACAGGGACAGGAAGAGACTTTTCTATGGGTGGGTGCTTAGATTACTATCAGGTAATACCTTGTTACTTAACTAAGTTGCGTAACAATAAACTGTTGGTGTTGTTGGCAGGCACGAGAAAAAATACCACCGCGTTAAAATGTTACTTACTCTAAAACCAGATTGCTTATTAGAATCAATGTAAATTAAATATCTAAGTGTGCTAAAGAATAAATAAAATAAAATAAAATGTCAAACGCTGCCGCGTAGATCAAACCCCACGATGGGTACAGAACTCAAGATGAAGTTACGGTACGTACTTTCGCGGTCACGAACGGTGTATCACCTTTAGGACGACAATCGCTTGCACGTGCCAGCCCAAAATACATGCGGGCGGGGTAAGAGCCCGGAACGTCGTCGTCGCCCGGATCGCGGACACGAACGCTATACCAGTTTACTACCAAAAACTATTTTGATTGAAAAATAGTATAGCGTTCGTGTCCGTAATAGTATATAATATGACGTTACACTAAAAAAGACTATTACTGAATTCGTGAGTTCAAACAAACAGTGCTACGGATTCCTTTGGCAGCCACGTATATTGAATAACAATACAGGTCCGTTGATTTTGTAGTTTGCTACCCTGGCCGCTGACCTTAAAGTCTTGGGGTCGATTCCCACACGGGGCAAACATTCATGTGCGTGAACATAATCTGTTTGTCTTGGGTCTGGGTCGTTTTTACCTGTACTATCATAGTTTCAGTTCAATGACCATTACGGAGTCGATCACGTAACTCATCATCATCATCAGCAGCCGAAACGTCCACTGTTGAAAAAAGGCGCTCTCTCCCTTAGAGGGGAGGGGTTGCCATAATCCCCACTCCTGGCAGGCGGTTGGTGATCGCAGATAGATGGTAGGTAATCCAATAAAAAGACGCTGCTGCTCGTCTTCTTGTTTTTCCTTAGTCGCCTTTTACGGACACCCAACGGGAGGAGATGGATGGGTGCACTATTATTCTTATCACGGAACTAATTGTAATAAAAATAATTTATGACTTTTGGGTCTGCACGACGGGTCGACGTTGGGTATCTGGTCTTGAGTAAGGTTGGAAGCTAGCAAGCTTCCAAGATTTGGGTACTTGTGCCGCTCTTAAAGAGAATATACGCATTAGAATAGGAAACATTACAGTTACACGCTTCTTTAATAATACCGCTAGCATCTCATCAGGGCTACTGGCATGCATTGCAGCATCTTAAGTCACTCTCTTTGTCATACTCGAACATCGCAATCAATCATCAATTTGGTTTCAGTTCATTTTTCCAAGGATCAAAAAGCTCAAACATCAGATGGATGTTTATTGGTTAGAGAAATTGGAACTAATTTAGGAAATATGTTCAAAAGGTCCCTTTTTAAGAAAAAAACTATATTTTGAAGGCTCTGTTAAACGCTTTCGTTTTGACTTGCAGAACAGAAACCTTAGAACTTTGTGCATAGTTTCATTTCAAGTACGCTTACAGTAATCACGGCAAGACGCTGCACAGTAGCTATTTTTATGTTTATGTATTCAGAACTCACAACTGGTACTTGCGCAATGGTTCGTCAACCCTAACTTCAGACACACAAAAATCCGCTGTGATTGTAAGTTATAAGTAGTACGAATGTATATGGATTCCGAACGGCAGGCACAATGTATTCAGCTGGGTCGAAGTGCGTTCCGGTTGTAATCGGACCTAATAACCACCAACAACAGAATAGAAGTATGTATAAGTCTCACTAGTCAGGCATTGACCATTCTATAATATATATCATTTATTTGCGTAGATTACAGATTTTGAATATGAAAGAAGTTTGGAATATGAAATGCAATAATCCGTATCCTGATGCAACACGTCAACTACGTTACCATTGTAAGTGGTTGGGTTGTCAGATTGTAATTAGGTGGCACGCCAAGGTATAAATCAAGATATAAAACAGTGGGTTAGGTATCGCTATTAAACTGCATCATTTCATTCTATAACGGAATAGGCAAAATTAACAAAACTCCATTCGACACATCTGCATATTTTTAGTCTATGATTTTTCAAATGTAATATTCATATTTGCTGGTAGCGCCCTCTACGATGACAACTCTCGGTCGGAGCGGCCAGATTCTCAAGGTCATTGGCGCATGTTACCCCCTTAAAAGGCACATCAAACTTATAAGAGGAATATTCGCAACGCTGGTATATCAGAAAAAATCCAATGAAATATTCAACAAAAAATTACATAAGTATAATCGTATGAATTCTGAATAATAATATCAAAGATCAAACAGGATGTTTTTTTTTTTTTTTTTTTGAACGCTGTTTATAGGGTTTTATTTATCTAAGTATATAATAATATATACCTTAGATAACAAAAATATTACGTAAATATGATCGTGTTAAGATATTTTATAACACTCACTGTGATTGGACAGGGTTCTTGAAACACCCTAAATATATATATATATTTAAGAAAATATTGAAGTTTATAAATTTACTACACAGATTTAAATGTAGTATTCAATCTTTTATAGCAATAAATGTAGAGATTAGAATTATGTATGACAAAAATTCGTCCTTAATATTGTCACATTCAAATATTGCAACTTGTTCATAAAGTTATACCGTAAAGGTAATTAATTTAGCTAAATTCGTCATATTGTTATGTTCTCTAGAACAGATTTATCAATAGTTACTTTCCACTAAGTACTTAGGTATTTATAATAAGTGTAGGAGGCGGCCGGCGCGGCGTACTGTCCCATAAGTTCAGAGGCTACTTACTGCAGCTCCACGGTGGCACTCACGGATGCTCCGGCTGTAGGCCGGCCAGGATCTCGTCGAGCTTCAAGCCCGCGGCGGCCAGTCCCCCTCGGCTCTGATAGATACCACTTTGCAGTACGAACTATGAAGTCTTGAATTCATTCTACTGTGAATTATTATTATAATTATTATTACAAGTTTTTAATTATTTACTCATCTCGTCGAGTGGCGCACGACGCATTCCGCTAATTAGGAGTACCTACACATCGAATTATATCTGACGATATTGTAAGAATCCCAGGCAACCGGTGGATGATAATAGCAAATTATCGTTAATTATGACGTTCCAAGATGGACGTCTTCGTATATTCAACAGTGGAATTTTTCTGGCTAATGATAATGATCGGATTATATGTTCCCATTTGTATTGGCAGCTTGCATTTACTAAACACAGCGTTAAGTCATAAGTCATAAAAATTACCCACAATAAGGAATGCGCAACGCATTTATTCGTACATCTGTACATTGTTTGTACAAATGAGACGACACGGCGTGGAAACAGGTATCGTAAAGATAACATCGTAAACATGTCATACTGACATACCAGCAACTCACATGAGCATTGTGTATCGCACAATGACGGTAAAGGTGTTCATTATCTACGACAGAGACGACCCTGGTTGTATTGGAAGCTCGCATCGTATGAACACAGCGAAAGCAACAATTACCCGCTGTTGGGTGTGTGCATCGCAATTAACCGTAAATACTCATATATATATGTATACTCACATCAGCAGAGCGGACGTATCGCACTATAACGGTGAACGGCTTTTGTTTAACGCACTATACGGTTAACGTGTTCAACACTACGACAGAGACGACCCTGGTATTGGAAGCTCGCATCGTCTGAACACAGCGATAACGTCAATACCCGCTGATGGGGTGACAACTACCCCTGTTGGGGCATCGCTGTTAACCATAAATGTGTTCTTTATGTACGTGTGAGACGACCCGGTATGGAAGCTCGATTCGTACGAACACAATAGTGCACGACGATCCATTTCCCGAAGCACGAAGAGACGTCCGACGTCACCACCGCGGCGGCACCTCTCCGTTGTCCCGACATCGCGGCGTCGCCTCTCAGTTGTCCGGTTCTTGATTTTCACTTTTTATTTAATACTGAATACACTTGTAGCTTTGGATTGGAGACGTGCGAAGGCTTGAGCACGGAAACAAACAATGAAGATAAACTGCGGGTGGGCCGTCTTATAGGAGTGTCAGTGTGGTGGTGGTAGGCAAAGTGATAAAATAATAAAGTACCCGAAAAAAAAAAAAAAATCTAAATAACACCGTGCAAGGCTAGTAGTATGGACGCATAACTACAATAAGTAAACATTATAAGTTGCTAAGGACCGAACTGTGAAACATAATATATCATTGGGTGTAATAATGATTTTGGGCTTGTTAGGCAAAGCATTTGGCCGTGACTAGAAGAGGAGAGCCGAAGATCGGGCTCAATGCCTTACTTTAGGGAAGGCCTAGAGCAGTGGACTGAATATATAGGCGACGATGATGCAGTGCGGCTGTGAAACATTAGATCAATCAGATATTCAAAATTATATTATTATTATTATATTAATTTGTTAATCTATCAAGAGTCCAATCATAGATAAGAGTATAGTCCAATGATACCTATCTATAGCATCGCACTCAAACCACTGGGTTAGGTACCCATATTTTTTAAGTTTGACAGATGGCACAATTATTAAAAAAAAAATTGTGTAATCAAAGATTCAAGTCTTCGTATCTAAGCTGCGGTAAATTTAATAAGTTTTTGATCGATTAAAAATCGATAGTTAATTATTGAGCACTCTTAAAACAAAACGACGACCAGCTAATAATAAAACCCATTTTTGTTAATCGATTCTGATAGCCAACAAGACTTAATATCGACATGCAACGATCGGGCCGTCCATTCGAATTAATAGATACGTCATCTAGCGCCGCCATCTTCACGGTTTCAAATACAAATTACAAATTCGAAAATTGAACCGAAAAAACGACGTTTTAACGGACTTTTTTTTTTCAAGTCAAGGTGCACAGTTACCTACACCTGCTTTTTACGCTATTGTATAATGCTATTCACAAATTATAACAGGTGATTTTATAACATAATATATTTTAACCTGCAAGCTTAACTATTCGGTCGGTCTAATTAAGAGAGAAATACCAGTGGACAACAGTCGTCAATTAAATTCCGAACGCTGAATTATGATTTTTGTGAATCGTAAAATAAAATGGTTATCGGGTCGAATTCTCTCGATTCCTTTTTTTGTGTTCGATGCATTTGTTTTGTTAACTTTTGTATCGATCGTCCTTATTCAAAGCGTTATCGATTTTTTAAAGTTATTTTTAATTTGTGTTTATTTTGTGTTTATTTTGAAGCTCTTAAGAAATATGTAGTAAAATAACTAACCACACACAGGGACACAGGGTGGAAACGTTAAGTGTCAACAAACTATTGTTTGTAAATTAAGACTATATTACAAAAACTGAAGTTATTAATGTAATTTTATTCATTTTTTTAAACTACCAAGGTGTCATAGAAGCGTGCAGCTCGCCTGATGGCAAGCAGTCACCACAGCCTATAGACGCTAGCAACACCAGAAGAATCACTAGCGCGTTACCCACCCTCAAGACATTAGATATTAAATCTTTGTGTCCGGTAATTTCACCAGCTACAGTGCCCTGCACGCCGGAACACAGCAATGTTTACACACTGCTGCTTGGCGGCAGAATATCTGATACTGCGGTGGTACCTACCTGGATGGTTCCTTGCACAAGGAACCTACCACCTTAGAGCACCAAGTTTCTATATCTGTTTTATTTCTTAGCACTATGAGTTACAAAAATATTATCTGTTGACACTTAACGTTTCCACTCTGAAAGTAGATATATCACTTTATTATTAGATGATTAGTCAAGGCTTTTGACAGAAACCGTTCAGTTAGCTACAAGAAGTGACGACGAATTGCCATCATTGCAGCCGCCATTCCGCCCAGCACACGTTCCAGGAGTGCCCTGCGTGGGCCTCGGAGCGGCGGATCCTGGCTATCGAGTATATCGGCGAGGATACCCTCCTTCTGTGGGACAGTCATCCCAGAAGGAGACCGTGGAGCGGAGTCGGGAGAGGGCTCCCGTATAGACGAGGCGACAGCGTCGGGGCGGCGCGACGCGGCACTTAAACAATAATAATAATAATGTCCTCCTAGCCGATACGACTACAGCGGCCAATCTTTCACAATATCAACCATGTACGCAGGAGATGTTATAGTGCACAAGTGTTTGCGTAGACAAAAGTGCACTCTCTCTTCCTATATACCTCTCATAATCCGATGGGACGGGAGACCGACACGACCGGGGAGAGGATAGGCGCAGGACCGAATTTTAACACGCACATCCGACTCATGGATCATCTTACTTTACAGACAATCAGGTGATCGGCCTGCATTGTCCTAGCCAGTAAGGAACAACAGGACAAATTTGTTGCCCCCCGCAGGATTCGAACCCGCGACCTCCGGTTTACAAAGCAAGCGGTTTCCCACTGCGCCACGGAGGCTACACTAAACAATACACAGACAAAGACAAACAGACGCAATCATGTCTGCATAAACATGCATGCAAATGTTTGGTTGATGGGAATAAAACCCAAACACGGTAGCGGTCAGTGTCTAAGCACTGCACCGTTGGGCCCGGCAACGAATTTAGTCAAGATATTTTTGAAGTGAAACTTCTTATGCGACTTCCAAAAATGTTATCACATAACGCGTTAAGCGTTAAATGAATCACCTTAACGCGTTATCGCTTAACGCGTTAAGTGATAGGTGTTAAACGATAGGCGATAGGCGTAAATTTGTTAAGGTTATGAAAGCGCTCATGTGACGCCGTCACTGAGTTAGTGGGTGAGTGGGTTTCAGTGGGTTTCAGTGGGTTTCAGTGGGTTTCAGTGGGTTTCAGTGGGTTTCAGTGGGTTTCAGTTGGTTTCAGTGGGTTTGAGTTGAGTTGAGTTGAGTTGTGTGTGTGTGTGTGTGTGTGTGAGGGTGTGTGTGTGTGTGTGTGTGTGTGTGAGTGAGTGAGTGAGTGAGGGACCGACCGACCGACCGACCGATCGACTGAGCGAGAATGAAGTTTCACTTCTTCCGCGCGGAGGGACTCCACGCACGCACATTTTTTATACAAAAACTGTAATTATTTCATACTCATTAATCTCTTCACTTAAATACAAAATATACACATAAAAATAAATTGCCACATTTTGTCAAAGAAATTAAGCATATTTTCTTCCAAAACTTAATGTTGTACGTTTCTACTGACAAATTTTTGGTGAAAATTTTGTTTTTGTATGTTACTAGAATATTTTAAATATTTTTCTTTCGGTCCATGTTCACGAATACTCGTCGGCACCAAAAAATATTCGAAACGACGGAAATGTAAAAGCTAAAATTATCTTTACCTCAACATTAAGGATGATCGGTCATTGGATTAATTAATAAAATGTGCAAGCATGACGTCATTACACGAAAGTACTTGCAGCACAAACATCGCTTCCTAATGTGACCAGATCACCAGACTTGATAACTGTCCTAAATATTATTAAAGCGATCGATCAACGCTGCTGACCGATTAATCGCCCGTCTGTACGAGTTTTTAATGTACATTTTTAATTACATTTATGAACGAATCCAATTATTTTATGTGTGTGTATGTATGGGTGAGTGCCACACCCACGCTTCGCTGGTATCGTGGTATCATGTTGATTGATAATACTTCAGTTCATTTTGTTTATTTCTTTTTTCTGGGTGTAAGGATACTAAAAGGTCAGTCATATGTTAGAATCCGAATGCTTCAATTTTGAAATGTATTGGTTTAATAGTATAAAATGTGGAATTATAACTTATACAAGTAGGTATTAATAAAAAAAAAAGACCCTGATAAAAGAATGCCCGAAAAGATTTCATTAAGATTTTCCAATCAATCATAGTTTATTCGACTTTCAATTTCGCATTTAAATTAAGAAAACTGCATTCAAATTCGTCTATTTATTTGTAATCTATGATGCCGTAGAAAAACGGAAAGACAAACAGAATAGGAGTCAAACTCATAACATCTTTTTGAGTCAGGGTTTGAAAATGGAATACGATTGGCAAGAAGGCCATATTATTAGCTTTCGCTCCTAACCAATCTTAACACTATTGTTTCCTTTTAAAAATTAATATAAAAAAATATCAGCCAGAAGCTTTGATTCTGCACTGCTTTGGGGTACGGAAAAGACTATCGTACCTATCGTTTTTTTTAATGTCCCCTAGTACTAAGTCTCTTGCAGTATAGGCAAGGTCTGATCTTCATCAGGTTTTATAAGAGAAATATTAACATGCCTCTTTTGTTTTTTAACATACACTACTTAATTGCTTTGTCATACTTTTTGTGCTGCATACAAAAATATCAGGACTCCATTCAAATTGCTTTCGAAATCAGCCAACTATCGCTCAAGATAATAGCTATAATATTATTTTCATAAACAAACAATAATGCATGCGGACTGTCACAATTATTAACTAGATATGGGGTGCACGGAAAGAGCATTAAAATGGCGAAACAATACATACTCGGGCGCACCCTGCACCATTAAGCTGGTTTCAGACTACGCTATAATATAATAGCATATAGTATATAGCTCATAGCACAACAATATCGCGCACCATACATTTTTATGGACACGTTCACACTGTACTGTACTAATATATTATTGGCTTACTATACGCTATAAATTGGTGCGATGTGCTGAGTTCATGCTGTGCTATATCGCGCGGCCCCCTTTCCTTCCTCCCTCACCCCCGGCCGTCCCGCAAGCGAAACGAGCGATATACTATAAATGCTTGCGATAATATCGCGTAATGTGAACGCCATGCTATATAGTATAGCATTAGGTCCTTCTTTGCTATACTATATAGCTCAATAGTATAGCGTAGTCTGAAACCCGCTTTAGCCTTGAAGGCTTTGCTGATTTGCCAACCTTTTCCAATGCGACATGAATAGCCTTTTAGAGCTACTTACGTTTATGTCGTCACACAAAGAAGAAGAGAAGCTAAGGTAGATTGATGCCTGGCCTGTTGGTCTAGTGGTTAGAATAGAATAGAATGGAATGGAATGGAATGGAATGGAATGGAATGGAATGGAATGGAATGGAATGGAATGGAATGGAATGGAATGGAATGGAATGGAATGGAATGGAATGGAATGGAATGGAATGGAATGGAATGGAATGGAATGGAATGGAATGGAATGGAATGGAATGGAATGGAATGGAATGGAATGGAATGGAATGGAATGGAATGGAATGGAATGGAATGGAATGGAATGGAATGGAATGGAATGGAATGGAATGGAATGGAATGGAATGGAATGGAATGGAATGGAATGGAATGGAATGGAATGGAATGGAATGGAATGGAATGGAATGGAATGGCATGGAATGGAATGGAATGGAATGGAATGGAATGGAATGGAATGGAATGGAATAGAATAGAATAGAATACTCTTTATTTGCACACCAAAGTAAAACATACAGAAAACTTAGAAAATAACTTAAATTAGGTACAAATGGCGCTTCGGAGTCGCTGGACGCTCGGGGTGTGGGCCCCTTGAGCGTCCATTGAGTACGGCGGCGACTCCGAGGAGGACGGCGGCGGGGTTGCGACCCCCGTCCCCGTGAGCACCGTGACTGGTTCCCGGGGGGCTACAATGCGCCCCCCGGCGGCGGGCTCAAAGGCAAGGCACTGAGGGGCCCCTGGTGCAGATCCCACCGGAGAGCCCTGGGGTCTCCCCTCTCATGTGCCGATGCGACAGCCGCGGGGGTTTTAGTGGGTAAGAATCCCACATACCCCGGTCGAGCCCCACAGCTCCCGGGGATCTTTCGAAGATTTCCCCCGCGTCAAAAAAAAAAAAAAAAAAAAAAAGGTACAAATGGCGGTCTTATCGCTAACAGCGATTTCTTCCAGACAACCAAAACTTAAAAAAGAAGAAACTGAACTATTTGGGTAGCTGGTGGTGTACATACCTTAAATTGTACATCTTATACACATTATATATATTTATACGTAGTTCTAAATAACAATATCTAATAGTAATTAATATATATACATATAAAAAAAAAAGTAAAAACAGACTATCAGGAATTTATAGGCTCAGATAATGGTCTTTGACCATTACTTTAAAAGACAGCAAGGATTGAGCACTTCTTATCCCCTACCCCCTAGTTAGATACCCTGGCGGCTGTCCAATAGGTCATGAGTTTGATAGCTACCAAGTGTCTGGGTGTTATTTATCTATTTAAGTCACATCACACATGACACATTACAGCCAAAAAACGTCCACTGCTGAACAAAGGTCTCGCCCTTAGAAGGGAAGGGTTGCCATAATCTCCACGCTTGGCAAGCGGCTTGGGGGTCCCGACACCCCACGGGTAAGTATGTACTCGTATTTAAGTATGTATTTACAAAAAAATATACGAGTATTATTATAACGAGTATTATTATAAGGGACATCGTACCGAAAACTGATACCAGGGATCCAATACATGTTTCTGAACGAACATCTTAGTGTTGAAATTTTTCATGCTTTTTCATGAATTTCCAAAATTAAAATCCACTTTTTTATAATAAATTTAGTATAACATAATTATTGGTAGAATGATGGGTTTAGACGCAAATGGTCCACTTCGCATATTGTCAACTCGACGTTTTCGCAAATGGTCCACTTCGCATATTGTCTACTTCGCAAAGCGTCCACTTCGCAAAGCGTCCACTTCGCAAAGCGTCCACTTCGCAAAGCGTCCACTTCGCAAATGGTCCACTTTTTTACATTGATTTGAAGCCTTATTTTAATTTAAAAACAATAAATTAATTATTTGTGGAACATTTATTTATTTATTCTTTATGCACAAAAACAGTAATAGGCAATTAATTAACTATTATTCTTTTAGAAAATTTGTAATTTAATTTGAAAAATAAATTATATTTCGCATATATTCATTACATGCTCAAAAATCAACAAGTTAGTCATTTGTCATTTTCCATATAAATGGTTTCTGTAATGTTGTAACGGACAATATGAGAAATCTTATAAAAAGTTTTTCGGTACGTAGTCCCTTACACCCTGTATAAGTATAAGTATCAGCTGTCTGCTTCTTTTTGTTTTCGCTGGGGATACCTTCAGAAGGTCCCCGGGACCTGTGGGGTCAACCGGGGGATGTGGGAATCTTACCCACTAAACCCGGGCTCCCGGTGGGATCTGCCTCCCTCAGTGCCTTGCCTTTGAGCCCGCCGCCGTCGCCGGGGGGCGTATTGTAGTCCCCCGGGAACCAGTCACGGTGCTCACGGGGACGGGGGTCGCAATGCTGACGCCGTCCTCCTCGGAGTCGCCACCGTACTCAATGTTTGTCCATATAGCCTCAGCCTAATTTGGGATCAGATGACCGAGTCTGGATTGTCCCAGAATATTATTATTATTATTCAGCAACTGGCATTAACATTATTATGTTATTATACTGCGTTGTATGTACTATGGAGGACATTTCCGGTGACCCAGTCTTAGGTCTATAATCGCTTGCACGTGCGTCCAAATGCAGAGCTAGTCCCGCCTCGGTTTATGGCAGCGGGGCGTACCCGTATTGCCGCAATAAATGCCATTGTTATTCTTGCATTTTAACAGGCGTGCGCCGGTACCGCCGTGTTGCCTGTATTCATTGAAATACAAGCCGAGTAATCATAGTCGTGTAGTTAATTATTTATGAGATGAGAGTCGGTGTACCATCACTAACCCTTTAGGATTTGCATGTATTAGTAGTTACTGATAACAAGAAATTAATTAAAATCATATGTTCTTTGAAAACATAGCTTTAGTTCTATTTGGATTGATTTGGAGACATTTTTATATATGAAGATAATTGAGCTTTTTCCTTATATCCAATTTATTTTATTGAAGGAAAGAATACACTCCCAGATCCGATTCACGGATAAATAATCTATAAAAGAAAATGCGGTAACAGCTCAGTGGGCGAACGCTTGCATTGGAAACAAGGTGCGCAGGTTCGCACCTCTGTTTACTTTAATAAATCATGTGCGAATCGTCTTTGTGCGATTATTACTAGCTTTCGGTGAAGGAAATTCTCGTGAGCAAACCTGCATATCTGAGCAAGCCTAACTAGCTTTCGAATAACGTGTGAAGTCCGCCTGCCGGGTCGGCGGACTTCACACGTTATTCGAACTTGGCCAGCGTGGTGGACAATGGCCTAAGCCCCCTCATCTTGAGGGGAGGCCCGTGCCCAGCAGTGGGACATAAACCAGGGCTGGTATTATTATATTTATTATTAATCTATGTGTTCCTATCAGGAAAAAATAAAAATTGTTGTTTTATAAGTATTTAGATTTACAATGTGTTATTTAGTTTGGACGATGAAATCAAATTAAAAGTTTTATAAAAAAAGCGAAATGGACTAAAACTTGTTTCATTATAGCTTTGACCAAAACAAAAAATGAACCTTAAAAAAAATTGACGAGCCTGTTGGTGGGTTGGTGTGGTTAGACACTCTGGCCACTACCCAATAGGTCGTGGATGTCTGTGTGTTTTATCTATTTAAGTATACATTTACAAAAAAAAAGTATATAAGTAAATATTAGTATCAGTTAACTGGTCTGCCTAGTTTGGGATCGGATGTAAATTGTCGAAGAAAAAATCCAACATTTAAAACTCCATCGCATTGCTTCAATCTATTGTTTTCATTGTGTATTTTTTTCACTAATATATCGGAGCTTCGAAACATCTGTTTTAAAAAAATCGGTATTCTTTTGAATAGTAGGATTATCCGCGGCGGGTGACGTTTCATGTGGTGCACTAATATTATGTTTTATTGCTCATACAAATTATTACTTTTATTGTAAAGGATTGGCAGACAATACTTGCAAATAATTCGCAAGTGTATTCGTCATTACAAGAGTATGAAATTCAAACATATAAATCAGTAAAGTTTTTCAGATGGCACTGTTGCTGTAAAAACCCAAATCGTACTTCTTTATCGTACTTTATTCAAAAGTTAGAGTTACAAATATAAATGAATAGATGATGACGATCAGAATATTATAAATGAGTGCACAATATTATGAACTATAAGTGGAAATGTTATCTTTAGTGTGTGTGTGTATATGTGTGTATAGTATTACAGCGTAATATACAACTTAATAAATAAGATTTCTAATTCTAGTATGAATTAAATACATTTACAACACAATAAAGCATAGAATATAGACGATCAAAAGAAACATTACATAAAGTGGGTTGTCAAGAAAAAGTAAGAAAGTCTAATATTTTTTTAATAATGAAAAAAAAAACTGTGCCATAGAATATACTACAAATTTCGCCTTACAACGCTAATGACTGTTTGGTCTGGAGGTCATCGGCGATATTTGCAGTTTATAGCAAGTGCCATGGTTCAAACCCCACCGGCTGTATCGCTTTTTGTATAGTTTAAAATATTTTCAAACAGCATTCGTCGACATTAGAAGTTCATCGGTGGAATTGAAATATACCGTGACTATGTTAAATTAATAACAATAACATTTTATTGGTATTTCATTCCACATCAATTTATTATCACTGCCGCAGTTTTCAGGGTTTTTTTTCAAGCATAGTGTGGTTATTATGATTAAATTATATCTTTCTATTTTACTGTTGGAATTGGAGGCGTTACACATACGGTCTACTGGTCCTAAACTTGGCAGACCTTGAGTTATGAATAACCAGACAATTCATGCAAATAGTTTTTTTCACATTTTTTATACTTGTTTTTGTAAATACGTCTAAATTATACCCAAGTATAAGACAAAGACATTGGTATATACATTAATTAACATTCAGGTTATTTCTAAAGCTCTCTTGGCCAGTTGTAATAACTGTTCGGTAAACGATCAGTTGGTTAAGCAACGTCAGGCAAGGTCACTCTTTAGATGGATGATCGTTCAGTGGCCTTTGAACTAAGCGTCCCCGTGCTTCTGAGGGCACGTAAAAAGGGAGTTCCAGTTGTTGTCATCCAGACAGCAGTCGTTAAGCCAAGTCGGAGGCCTAAGGGCAACTTAAACAATTGACACCAGGTTGGGTACTAACCATACGACAAAAAAAGGTTATTTCTCTTGCACTGATAAATTAATATACAACAAACTAATAATTGCAGAAAAATCAATCTTATCTCAACGCACTAAGACGGATTTTAAATATTTATTTTTTGGTCAAAACACTTCTTAAAATTAAGGTATGGGAGCGAGCAAAGCGTTTTCAATGCAATAGTTTTATTACCTGTTGTTCTAAAATTCTTGGTTATCTTCCATATTAAAATTAAGCCATTATTAGCACATGTTTATATTGTAATTTCATGTTATATGCCATAGATCTACGTATTTTAGTAAAACTCAAAACTGGAATATTTTCAATTTACCTGATAAAAGAAAACATATTAGTATAATAGATTCGAATTACGATGATTAGTAATCAAAGTAAAGATAATTACTGTTACAAAAAAAAAAGATTATGAATAGGTGAGTTTTATAGTAGTAGGAATACAGACATAATATTATATAAAATTAAAAGAAGATATAGTAATAAGTCATACCTACATATGCAATTTTAAAAAAAAATCTATTAGTAGATTAACAAAATAAAAAAATTCAAAAACTCGAAATAGTATAGTCTATATATATTCTAAGAAATTTGTGTTATTTTCAGTCTCTGATTATGAAGAAACAAAATTTGGTTTCTTTTATTTTGTATTAAAGGGTTTTTTAGCATCCATAAAAACATCTCACAGGTAAGTAGGAAGGCAGTCAACAGTCCGATGAAACAAAACACGAACCATAAAAATTCATTCAATTTTCATTCATAAAATTTACAATCGCGCAAACGGACTTGTTTATCACTAGTGAATAGTAAAACATCATTTTTTGAATAATACAATATCCCGTTACTTTTACAATTGTCTTGAACCCACCCCAACCTGTCATTGGCCCAAATTACGTGTGGGCGGGGTTTTCCCGCTCTTACGCACTTAGCGCCGTTCAAAGAAATCTGTTTGCTAAGTGGGCTACCGTTCGTGTCCGCGATAGTACATATATCAATTTTAATAATATAACTATAATTATTACCTTTATGGTTTTGGGAATAATATGGCCGATGGCTAAACATTTGGTCTATAGTCCAATCTAATCAAATAAATGGTGTGCCTTTTGTTATAAGCTTCAGCGATTTTCGATTCAATGGGATATTCTCATTGATGTAGAATAATTACATATTGGAGGTTGTGGTCTGTTCTGGAGACCTTGCAGCGCTGCCAAGTTGACTGGCGATACATCGAAGTGATGAGATGTCTTTACGATGCCGCGACTATGACCGTAGAAGTACAGAACCAGCGAACTGAACATATCCACCTACGCCGAGGAGTGAGACAGGGGGATGTTATATCCCCGAAACTGTTCACTAACGCTTTAGAGGATATGTTCAAGACGCTGGACTGGGAGAGGTCTGGCATAAATATTAATGGCAAGTACATCTCTCACTTACGATTCGCGGACGATATCGTCATTATGGCCGAGACTCTGCAAGACCTACAACGAATGCTGAATGACCTGGCTGATTCTTCTCATCGCATCGGTCTCCGGATGAATTTGGATAAAACCAAAGTTATGTTAAACGAGCGCGTTGTTCCGGGGCCGATTGCCGTCAATGGGGTTCCCCTCGAAGTTGTCCAGGAGTATACCTACTTAGGGCAGACGCTACAGCTAGGTAAAGACAACTTTGAGAAGGAAGCCAAAAGGAGAATACAGCTAGGCTGGGCAGCATTCGGAAAACTTCGTCGAGTCTTCTCGTCGCCGATACCGCAATATTTAAAGACAAAAGTCTTTAATCAGTGCGTCCTACCCGTGATGACATACGGAGCCGAGACGTGGCCACTCACGGTACGACTAGTCCACCGATTCAAGGTCGCTCAGCGGGCTATGGAGAGAGCTATGCTGGGTGTTTCTCTGAGGGACCGAATACGGAATGAAGTAGTTCGCCAGAGAACCAATGTGACCGACATAGCTCAAAGGATTAGCCAGCTGAAGTGGCAGTGGGCTGGTCATATTTGCCGAAGAACCGAAGACCGTTGGGGTAAACTGGTTCTTGAGTGGAGACCGCGAATCGGGAAGCGTAATGTAGGACGTCCTGTGACTAGGTGGAGCGACGATATCCGCAGAGCAGTTGGCAGACAATGGATGAGGAGAGCCGAAGATCGGGCTCAGTGGCGTGCCTTGGGGGAGGCCTATGTCCAGCAGTGGACTGATGTGGGCTGATGATGATGATGATGATGAATTACATATTAATAGTTAATTACTTGTAGGCTCCGTGGCGCAGTGGGAAACCGCTTGCTTTGCAAACCGGAAGTCGCGGGTCGGGGAGCAACAAAAACATATTATTTGAGGGATTTTTTTAAATCGTTTATTTAACACTTTTTAGTGACTTATTTTACAAAGATAGGTATCGGCACTATCACGCAACTTGAACGTCTACGTACAGTAACTTACTGAAAACATTAACAGTCTTATTACAAAAAGCAGTTTAAGGATGAATCTGGGTTTAAACTCAGGAAATCGTCATTAAGCCTAAATGTAGGTTTTTCGTAATAAGACGAAAAAGTCTATACAGTGTGGTCAGAACAGTAACGTCATAAAATTTTTTTTTGGTGCCTCCTGTTGAGAGGTATCTGGATCACCCGTATGTATGTTCTACGATTTT
This sequence comes from Furcula furcula, assembly GCA_911728495.1. Taxonomy (NCBI): domain Eukaryota; kingdom Metazoa; phylum Arthropoda; class Insecta; order Lepidoptera; family Notodontidae; genus Furcula; species Furcula furcula. The sequence continues at coordinate 21,292,008 of OU452252.1, forward strand.
TCGTAGTTTTCGAGTTACGATTTTATTCATGATTTTTTGCAAAATTTCGACTGCATCAGTTTGAAACATTTCTAAAAAAAAAGTAGAAGTTTTTTTTTCTTGAAGCTAAATCTCTATGAACTGTACATTTATGCATAAAATAAACAGCCTCATAACTTTAATTGAAGTTACTACAATATTGACATAAAGTTGAGAACACAAGTTAAGTGAGTTATCATTTAAATTTTCATCTTAAAATTAAAAATCTAAACTGATAGCGCATTCTCTGAAGCTACTTAGAAACTAAGAAATTATCAGATATAATTTTAATATTCAGCTGAAAATTTAAATTATAACTCACTTAACATAAATTCTCAATTTAATAATATTAGGTACTAGCTGACCCACGCAGCTCCGCCTGCGTTATTTTTACATTAACTAAACTTTTAATAACAGACATTCGCATCGAACACATAACCTCCTTTTTTATAGTCGGTTAAAAACTGGGACCCACTTTTTACTTGCTCTCCGAAGCACGGACCCGTTTGGTTCAAATGGCGTTAAACGGTCACCCATCTATTTAATGACCTTACCTAACGTTGCTTAACCCGATCGATTACAAAACCTTGATAACAACTCTTTATGAGCGTTCCCTTACTAATATTTATTATATTATAAAGAAAAATTGATAAAATCGGAAAAAGCGTATAACCAAGTACCCGTTTTGACTTTAATCCCCTCTCCCAAAAAAACCGTGCTAGATTACGGGATAAAAAGTATCCTATGTCCTACCTCGTAGTAAGATCTCAAATCATGCCAAGTTTCATTTGAATCCATTCAGTAGTTTCGGCGTGATGCTCAGCCGTGATACAGACAGACAGACAGACAGACAGACAGACAGACAGACAGACAGACAGACAAAAATTAAAAAAAATATATTTTCGGCCTCAGTATCGGTTATAGAATGCCCTCCAAATATAATTTTCAAAATATCTTCAATGTACAGAATTGGACCTGTTACAGTTTTATTATAAGTATAGATATACATACATTTACAGTACCTCCTTTTTGAAGTCGGTATGAAAAAACATAATAGGTCATGCACAAAGTTTCTAACTTGTCCCACACACCTCCTTTAAACCAAGTCAACTAGTAATATTTTCAATAAATGTTTTATATTATGTTAATTTATCTTCATAATTACCTCACTTTATATATGTAACGACGCTATCTACACACATCAAAAGTGTCTAGGGATCAAGCATTTTTAAGCGGATTTCTTGAGATTGAGATGTGGCTTTGTAATAAATTTATGATTTTATAAATTTATATGGATCCTTTTTGGTGCATTTCATAATTTGAATCAGGAACTGTGAATCAAATTCGAGTAAAAGATGAAAATCAGCTGTCAATATTTTCCCTATAAAAACATACAACGCATTGAAGACATTATTAGTGCTACTGTTTCCCTACTACTGATTAAAACCAACGTTATTATGGAGCGGCGACGTCATTTAAGCAGGGAAGAAATGCTCAGAGCCGTGGGAATGATAGAAGCTGGTTCCCGGCAACGTACTGTGGCTTTAGCTCTGAATACAAGTCAGAGTGTTATCAGTCGACTTTGGACACGTTACCGAAGCACTGGTACCGTGGCTGAGCGCCATGGAGGACGGTATCGCTGCACCACACGGAGACAAGACCGATATATTCAAATCTTAACTCGAAGAGCTCCAACAATAACTGCCATGATGTTAGCCGTGAGGCTTCATCACTCTTCAGGGAACTTAATTAGCGACCAAACAGTCAGAAACCGCTTGCATGAAGTGAACCTTCATTCCCGAAGACCGCTACGGGTACCACCTATAGCAATGCACAATCGTAGGATTCGATATCAATGGGCTCTTGAACACAGAAATTGGGCAGAAGAACAATGGCGTTTCGTGTGCTTTTCTGATGAGTCTCGTTTTGGTATGAGACCGGATACAAGACGTATACGACACTGGAGAACCCCTGGACGCCAACAGCGATTAAAATCCTGCCAGGAAGTCCATCCTTATAGTGGTGGAACCATCATGGTATGGGCGGGTATTTGGATCGGCGGAAGAACTGAGTTGATTTGGATCAGAGGCAACCTCAACGCTCAAATTTATGCTGAGACGATTGTATCAGACGTCATCGTTCCTCTACAAGTGCAAATCGGTCCCTTATTTCAGTTAATGCATGATAATGCACGACCGCACACCGCAAGAGTTGTAAGACAGACTCTCGCCGCAGCTAACATCAATGTCCTGCCCTGGCCTGCTCAGTCGCCAGACTTGAACCCGATTGAGCATGCATGGGATATGCTACAGAGAAGAGCTCTGCCGAATATGGAGGGTATCCAGTCGCAAGAAGACCTTTTTTTGTTGTTGCAACGAACATGGGCGGCCATTCCACAGCGTGATTTGGATGAACTCATTTTGAGTATGCCAAACCGATGTTCTTGTGTTGTTAGTGTTCGCGGTAGAAACACGGATTATTAATTGTTTAAGTTACCCAATAAAATTTTAAAGAAAACTGTTATTTCAGTCTTTTTTTCGAACTTTTGTGTTAGTGGTTCAAATGTCAAAAATCCCTTTATTAGGAAAATGGCAAATTTCTTTATTAATGCAAAGGTGACTTGGTTTATCGTTACTGTGACAAACGAAAACACTTTATTTGATGAATCCTTAAAGAAAATTTTAATTAATATCAATCAGGAGAAAAGTTATTGCAAAAATATATGTTGATCCCTAGACACTTTTGATGTGTGTATTAGTTACCATGGTTGTGTAGGTGAGTATATAGTAATAAATATTGGAGCATAGAAGGGCATACATTATAGTTATGGCTGTGTTTATTTATTGACTAGTCAATGAGTACCATGATGTCTGTATTTAGGCCCTATACCCTCGAAAAGTCTTTGCTTGTGGCGGGTCACCCCCTTCCCTTCAATATGGTTGAGGGGAGTGCTGACTGCTGCTCGAGTCAACTCGTGCGCGGGTGCTGCTTGGGGGGACTGGTCCGACTCCTATCCCTTTGGCCTTTTAGTTTGTTGTATTTTCGTCGTATTTTTTATTTTATTTGATCTTTTGAACGGCCTGCCGTTCAAAAGACCTGACACACTGTCGCTGGTGCTGATCTAATTGTAACAATACAAACATTGTTTAAAAAAAAATATGTGAAAAAATGACAAGCCCGCTGAGTTTCTTGCCGGATCTTCTCAGTTGAGGCCGCGTTGTAATCCGGTGGTAGCTTTTAAATAATTGAACGTTCAAAAGTACTAGCTTTAAGCCTATTAGAAATAAAAAAAAAAAATTTATTATCTAGACAATGTATTCTACACGCGTTAACGCGAATAGAAAGTATAACAAGTATAAAATATAAAAGCATGAAAAGCCCGACTCATCATTATCATCAGCAGCCGAAAGTCCACTGCTGAACAAAGGCCTCCCCCTTAGAAGGGAGGGGTTGCCATAATCCCCACGCTTGGCAGGCGGCTTGTGGATCGCAGTATAGGTGGTAGATAATCCAATAGAAAGACGCTGCTGCCCCTCTTCCTGTTTTCCCTTAGTCGCCTCTTACGAACACTCAACAGGAGGAGATGGTAGGGTGCTATTCTTAACCAGACACCCCACGGGTGAAAGATATGGCATTTCTAAAATGCTACTTCGTTTCTATCTGTCACACGAACGCAAGCAAATGCTAATGCTATCGTTTTGATAGATAGATAAATATACACTTTATTGTACACACAAACTTACACATAAAATAAAGCACATAGAAAAAACTTAAAAATGAAATATGTACAAAGGGCGGCCTTATCGCTATTCGCAATTTACTTATTATTATTATTTTTACGTTTGGTTAATCCAACCAACAAAAATTCAATTCAAATTAAGTATTTATTTCAAAAAGGCTTACGCTAGCACTTTTGAATGGTCAATTTTTTTTCAAAACTACCTCCGGATCGCAACGTTGCCTCAACTGAGAAGATCCGGAAGAAACTCAGAGGGCTTGTCATTCTTTCCTCTTTTTTTAAACAGTGTTTGTCTTGTTACAATTAGATCAGCATCAGCTACAGTGTGTCCTGCCGTTCGAAATATGAAACAAGAGAGATAAAGAAATACCATGGATAAATATGGAAATACGAAGAAATTACAACACGTTATAAGGCCAAAGGGATAGTAGTCGGACCAGTCCCCCAAGCAGCACCCGCGCACGAGTTGACTCGAACAGCAGCCATCTCTCCCAGTAATTCTGGTCTGATCCATGAACACCTATTTACTGTTTGCGTCCACACTGAAGTGACCCAGGCCCAGTCCCAGGCCAGGCCCGTCGCGCTAGCGGGCGGCTAGCGCGACGGGCCTGGGCGAGTTAGCGTGCGTACTTTTGAAACGTTCCTATCCGCACGTTCTGGCCACACTACGGGCCTAGTCAACAAGCGACCTATCGTGCGGCTGGCGGGCGTATCAAACCATTTCGGTCTTGTCGCTCGGCGTAAGAGCGTCTGAAGTATTTTTAATTAACACGCTTTTATTAGCTTGACCTGTATGTATGTATGTATTTAACTATGTAACTTTGTAACTATGATGGTAATGGAATCTTGCGATGCAATTTTGACCCACTTCTACACGTCCAAAACATTTGAAATTTTGCACATGTATCAAGGACCGGTGACAATACAATAATATGGTATCCTCGAGCTGATCTGATGCTGGGGCTCGAAGGTGGATAAGGGAACCCTTGGATGGCTACTAGTAAACTAATCGAGTTTGGGCTCATTTGATTTGTTTTAAAGAGTTATTTTCATATTGACCATTAATGAGGACCTGATGATGGAACTGGAAGGTGGGTAACGGAACCCTGGAAGGGCTACTAGTAAACACATCGAGTTTGGACTCATTTGATTTGTTTTAAAGAGTTCTTTTCACTTTGACCATTAATGAGGACCTGATGATGGAACAGGAAGGTGGGTGACAAAAAAAATCTCTATTTATTTAACTGTTTTTAGATATTTCGTGCGCACCCAGCATACCATCTCAAGTGTTCAACGCCTCCCATCTCGGTGTGCGACACCTGAAATAAGTTTTAGCGCTACAACAGCCCGAGCATCACTGTGGCCACCGCCGCGCCGCCGCGCCCGCCACAGGCCCAAGTCACCGCGCGTTCACTGTGGACGCACACCTTTTATGTATCCAATAAACGCAAGCCGAAATAGCCAGACACCACATGCACTATAATATCTTACACGTGGCTTATCTTGTAAAAGACTGGCCACTGCAGACGTATCAAATTGGAGGACGGGCTCGATGATTTACACACCGGTTAATGAACGCTATAAAAGAAAGAATGCACTGTCAACATAGCAATTAAGGTAAATTCAAACAAGAACAGACAGTTTCTTATGACTGTGCTACTTCGAAATGCCACTCTGTGTTTTTATTAGTCAAACAAACCCACGCGGCTGTTAAACTATCGTTGCGATGTAAAATGTCGTGTTCATGTGTTAAACGCACTTATATTTTTTTATACTACCAAGGTGGCAAGCAAGCATACGACCCGCTTGATGGTAAGCAGTCACCGTAGCCTATGGACGTTATTAACAGTGCAAGACTCAGTAGCGTGTTGCCGACCCTTAAGACATTCAAACTCAAACTCAAACTCAAAAATCTTTATTTCAAATAGGCTTAACGCTAGCACTTTTGAATGGTCATTTTTTAAAAGCTACCACCGGATCACAACGCGGCCTCAACTGAGAAGATCCGGCAAGAAATTCAGCGGGCTTGTCATTTTTTCACTTTTTTTTAAACATTGTTTTGTTACAAATGAATCGACATTAGCGATATTGTGTCTTGCCGTTCGAAACATAAAGCAAGGGAGAAAAGAAGAAAACAATAAATTACGACAAAAATTTCAACAAACTAAAAGGCCAAAGGGATAGTAGTCGGACCAGTCCCCCCAAGCAGCACCCGCGCACGAGTTGATTAGATAGGTATTAAGTATTTCATATCCGGTAATTTAACCAGCTACAGTGCCCTTCACACCGGAACACAGCTATGATTACAAACTGCTGCTTGGTGGCAGAATATCCGACACTGCGTTTGTTACCTACTTGGACAATTCTTTGCACAAGGAGCACCTAAAAAAATATAGAGCATGATTTCAGTCGGTAAATCCATCCATCAACAACCATCTATGGGTATAGATGGGTGACAGTTTAGTGACATTTTAACTGAGCATCTCGGTGCTTTGGAGGGCACGTAATAAGGGCTCCCACACATAACTGCGATGCGATGCGATGCGATGTGAAATTCAATAATACAACACAACGAATACAAGTTCCTGCAACTTGTATCGAAAATTCATTTGTTTCACGCCGCATCGCATCGCATCGCAGTAATGTGTGGGGAGCCTAACCCAAAGCAACGGCCGATGATTAAAAAAATGTGAGTGCAGGCCGGTAATTTCACCATCTACAGTGTCCTTCAGACTAAAACTTAGCAATATTTACACACTGCTGCTTGGCGGCAGAATATCTGACACTGCACTGAGACCTACCTGATCATTTGCTCGAGAGACGTACCATCGAATAAATGGTAATTAGTAAGCTATAGTTAGCAACAGCTCAGTGGGCGAGCGTCGGCCCTCACCTCTGATTTTTTTAATGAATCTTGTGCAAGTCATCTTTGTGCGATTGTTACTAGCTTTCAGTGAAAGAAAACATCGAGGAAATCAGCATGTCTGACAAAGCCTAACTAGCAGTCAAATGATGTTCGGAGTCCGCCAAGTACGCGTGTACTTTACCAGCGTGATAGACTATGGCCTAAGCCCCTTCATCTTTAGTGGAGGCCCTTGCCCAACAGTAGGACAAAAAAAAGGCTGATAATATAAGCTAAAGTGCAATAAAAATAAACAAGCAATATCTACATCATCATCACCAGCCGGAAGACGTCCACTGCTGAACATAGGCCTCCCTCTTCGAACGCCAGAACGACAATTGGCTATTTGCATTCACCGGTTACCTGCGACGCGCACAATGTCGTCTGTCCACCTAGTGAGAGGCCTGCCTACGCTGCGTCCTACGGTTCGTGGTCGCCACTGGAGAACCTTTCTTCCCCATCGGTTATCGGTTCTCCGAGTGATGTGGCCTGCCCATTGCCACTTCAACTTGCATATTCTAAGAGCTACATCGGTGACATTGGTTCTTCGACGAATCTCCTCATTACGGATTCTGTCGCGCAAAGAAACTCCGAGCCTATCTCTCTCCATAGCTCGTTGTGTGACTCGAGCTTAACAAGCAATATAATTTATTATAATTCTGTAAACACTGCATTCTCCATTCTCCTTATAAGTGACTCAAAGACATGTGTAATAATAAATATAATCTTGAAAGGCCTCGCACATTGAATAGTCTGGTGTCAAAACAATTTCCTTTTGTTCCATTCACGCCGCGTTTTCTATTGGATGTGACGCGCCGACGCACCGTGTATTCAATAACTGATATTGTCGGTTCAAACGAACTGCGTACGCGCATAAGGTCGACTCACATAGGAATATTTCCAGCAATATAAATGAAATGTCTGGTCTGATACTGAGGTAAGTATGTAAGCACCTCTTCTTTATAATGGTGCTGATAGACTTTAACAGAAAGAGACGTTTTTAAATTTATCGAACCGCGTTACTTATTTCTATTGTTCACGAAACCACTAAAACCTCGCGGCTATCGCATCGTCACATGAGAGGGGACCCCAGGGCTCTCCGGTGGGATCTGCACCAGGGGTCCCTCAGTGCCTTGCCTTTGAGACCGACGCCGGGGGGCGCATTGTAGCGCCCGGGAACCAGACACGGTGCTCACGGGGACGGGGGTCGCAACCCCTGCCGTCGTCCTCCACGGAGTCACCGCGTCTTAGGGCCCACAATCCGAACGTCCAGTAACTCCAAAGGGATGTAACGGCTAAAGGAATGTCCACAGTTTCTTTACTTGCTTTGGACATTAGTTAATGTCATGTCAATTGGTTGGTAGAATTTAAAATGGGATTGGATTGTAATTGACTTCGTTTTTAAAAGTAATCCAACAAATCAGCAAGGTTTCACCGATTATACCGACCGATTATAACGTCAGGTTATTATTTTTTTTTAATTTAGCCAAGTGATGAGGCAAGCAGGGCCTTCGGTTTAAGGTAAACAATACGTCTGCCTATAGACAGCTGCATTGCACTGCCGTTCGTTACCAGAGGCATTAGTTGTTAAATCTCTTGTCCGACAATTTTGCCGGCAGAATATCTGGCACTGCAGTGGTACCCACCTGGACGGTTATTTGCACGTGTGTTGCTTACCATCAGGCGAACTTCTTGCTAGTCTCGTTACTACGTTAAATAAACAACCCTTGGGTTGACCGGGTAAGAATCCGTAAGAGGCGACTAAGGGAAAACAAAAAGAAGGGCAGCAGCGTCTTTCTATTGGATAACCACTACTGCGATCCTCAAGACGACTACCGAGCGTGGGGATTATGGAATCCCCTCCCTTTTAAGAGGGAGGCCTTTGTTCAGTAGTGGACGTTATTCATATTCATATCATTTATTGCTTTCCACAATGTTCAAGGACAAGGTCTTAAATTAGAGGCTTACAGCTAAGTACAATCATGGACCCTGTAGGGCACAGCAAAATGTATATGAGTAAAATAGTTAAAACATTGGTGATTATTAATTTTCCAAATAAATTATAAGTATGTCAAATAAATTAAATGTCAAAAAATAAAAATATTATAATATAATAAATTATTCGGCTGCTGATGATGTGTATGTACGTTGTAATATAGGTACGTCGATAACCTTGTCTTTGGAATCACCTCAGTTGCTCACTCGTTTAGTATAGTCGCATACTTATGTACTTACCACTCGGTAACAAGTACAATCCTAGTATTAATTAAATCCCTATTATCACTCGTGAAACGGCTACATTGTTATCGGGCTTCAGTAAAACAATGACTAATGTAGCTGAGTTCAGAGTACGGTGACATCAGGTTCGGAAGTATTGAGACCAATGGGACTTTTGAACAGGCTATGAAGACCGTTTGAATAAAGTCTACTCGACTAGCAAATTGACTCAAGTGAGTAATAAGATGAGAAGAGTAATGTGATAATTTAGTATGGTACCACCACAAAATGAGAAAATCCCAAAATGTGTTTGTCTGTTTTTTTTTACAACATCAAAATCGTAGCAATAAATGTATTTGTGGCCGGTGGCCGGTGGCCATACATAAAAATACATTACTCAATCATTAGTTAAAAAGAATGTAATTTATTGAAACTAAATATTTACAGTTTGTTTACAAACATGTACACTTAAACTAAGTAAAAAACTTCCTCAAAGTTGTCGCCGCACTGGGAGGGAAGGGTACCTAAAAGATTGGCGGCATTACCCCTTTGTATAGCCAAGCTTATACGTTGGCAGAAAAAGCTACCAGCCCGGGGCGGTCAGTTAAAATAAGTTATTATTTTTCTGCTTGATACCTAACTGGGCCTTGCCACGAACTCTTAGTGTCGCACACGGGCCACCGGCCACAACCACGAAACGCAGCCACTGACCTATTTCCTGTTGTTTTCATACATTTTGCATGGACTCGCCGCACACTGTAAACGCCGGTGGTCGCCACACGCCACAAATCGCCACTGCTCGCCTCTAGTGGTCAGCTCGGCCACAAAACGCCGACACAAGCCACTCGCGCGATGTCCCATCCCTCTCTCCCTTCATTTCACTGCAAGCACGAGTTAAAAAAAGTAGCGGCCACCGACCACAAGTGTCATACATGGACCACAAGTGGCTGTCGCGCGCATCAGCTTCTTTCGTAACCGCTTCTAGCTTCAAGTGGCGGTGATTGTGGATGTGGCCGGTGGCCCGTGTGCGTCGACACTTTTAGCAGGGCAGTTTAAAACGAAAACTGCCCTGCTATAAGAGTGTATACAATGACATGTGTATACAATGACATGTGTATACAATGAGCGCACGTTTCGTGTTGAACTGCCCTGCTCTAAGAGTTCATGGTGAGGCCCCTGGACTGTCTCTTCACGAGTATCAACGAGCATCAGCCTACTGATTTTCTAGCTGGATCTACTCAGTCTGCATTCTGATCCGGCGGTAGAGTTAGTCTTAAGCGACAGCCCAAGCCGAGTCCGTGCCACCCTGAGGTGCATTTGACCTCGCTGCTCCTTAGAGTGCTATAAGTACAGGCCCTATTGTTCTGAGGAGCCATCGTAGTCATCATTACAAAAAAACATTCCCTTACACCTGGGGCGCAATAAAGATTAGATATCATCTTTTTACGAAAATTGGTACGCAAAGTGGCAGCTTGTGCGAGCGTGTATTAGGACAAAGATTTTGTGATATGTACACTAACAATTGCGCAATCACGTGAAGAGTGTAATAAAACCAATTACTGCACAGGTACATCCGTTATTTTTCTTAACTAATTTGTTAAAACTTGCCTCCTCGTGAGAAAGACTAGCGTGTCAATTTTTAAATGCTGTAACCGTTTTAATCAATACTCTTAATTGTTATTGTCTGTAATTGTGTCTATCACTCTGCAACAATTTTACAAACAGAAATATTTGGATAGTTATATGAACGTTCGTTTTTTATTAAGAAAATATTACTAGCACCTAATATGATGCAGGTTCGTTCATTAATAGCTGATCAGGTTTACAATAAACATACAAGAACCACTCCGACTTATCCGATTTTCTGTTCTTCAGTTCTGTTTCCGATCGTTCAGTTTTTAAAATACAGCCAGATTTACACCAGGGTTACAACGAGGTTTACGTTCACTTGATATTTTATTATTATTATTTTGAAACTTTTATCAAGTTATTTCAAGAAAATATAATTTTTGTCACAAAAGTTTATATTGATCTTGACGGGTATGCGTTACGTCTGATTAAACATTATGCAAGTATGTGAAACTAGTGTGTTTACTTACTAGAAACGTTTACAGTCCATCCAAGAAGTATAAGGAATAAATTTCCCACGCAAATATCTTACATTTCTACAAATGTTCACTAAAATTAAAATAAATTTTACAATCCAATAAAAAGTAGCGCAATCTCCGATTGGTTTTGCTCCTAAAATTTATTGATAGTATGAATTTCTAATAGGTACTTTGCAATTAGTACAGTAATCAACGGAAGTATCAAAATTAAAGTCATGATATTCTCACGAAATATTTACTTTCATAATGGTTTGAAATAATAATAATATCTTGGGACAATCCACACACGGTCATCTGATCCCAAACTAGGCAGAGCCTGTACTATGGAAACCAGACAACTGATACTAATACTTATATACTTTTTTTTGTAAATACATACTTAAATAGATAAACAACACCCAGACACTTGGCGGGAATCAAACCCACGACCCATCGGTTACCAGGCAGGGTGTCTGACCACTAGACCAACGGGCCCGTCCCGGCCCGGACAGGACGGGAAATCTGTCCTAAATTACTTGCAACTTTATGCAAAGAAATTGAGAGGGTCATTTTCACTTTAAATCTATAAATCGTGCCAAAACAATATGATACTCGTGAAAAAAAAACGGGTAAAGAACTCTTAAGTCCATAATTAATGGCCACCCTACACTTAGATACAAGTTATGAACTGCATAGTGACCTTCCAACTTCCCGGCGTGGGGTGACCTTGTTGTGACTGGGTCAGAGGTCAGGCGCATGTGACCCCAGTGACCTTAGCTCGTGTTCCAATTAAACCTCAGATATGGTAGGATATTTTTGTTCTACGAGCAATTGTAGTGTTTTGTTTATGTTTGATGAAATTAAGTCGAATAGATGACCAAAAATCTACCATGTGTCCTAGTGGACTCCTGCAAATGGGCGCAGATGCTTGGGCAGGTCATAGATTTGAACGCCTTGGAGATAGAAAGGGGCCGGGATCGCTTCGCTATGGACCGAGATATGTGGAAATACATGGGGAGACCTTTCCCTAGCAGTGGGTCACTAAATAAAAAAATCAAACATACTTTTCTCGAAACTATAATTGTGTAAGTATTTAAGTCTTAATTGCCTCCAGAGTACGATTTGACGTAAATGGTGATGTCCCTACAACAGCTAATGCTTCACCAAGTTAGCTATCTACACAAGTGATATTAAAGTGCAAAAGTTTAACTTACGCAGTCACAAGAGCACACACTCTCTTTGCTTACTCTTTTATTTCAATGGGACGGAAGACTGACATAGCCAGAGAGAGTTTAGAAGAGTTTAGCCCATGCGACACATGCATCATCTTACTTTGCTAAGTTGTGACTTCCTGCAATATTTGAACCGAAATCGAGTCATAAATATACTCATGTACTGCCGAAATCTTATTCAAAACAGTGCCAATTAGAGAATTATTATTCGTGTCAGCGAGCGACGCGCTACGGGCAAGTATTCAACGTTCCTACAGAGCGGCAGGGTTGCCATATCTTTTATGAAGGCAATTAAATAGTAAATGAAAATTGAGATCTTAGTAGTACTTATTGAAAATACAGTGAACAGACCAGGTGCCCTTCTGCATGATGCCATCCAGGGGACATAACACTACCTCTAGAGCAGTATGAATACAATTTTTCTATGAATCGAGGTAGATGCGTACAGAAGTTGGCTGCAGGACGCTGCGCAGTAACTGTTTTTGTATTTTTGTATTGACAATACACGACTGTAATTGCGCAATGGTTCGCCAAACCTAATTTTAGAGATATAAACCTGTCCTGGACAAATGTTGCCCATTAATGTGAGACTACAATTTTTTAAAGTGGACATCTTTTGTAAAATTACTAATTGATTACATAAAAAATGTTATTAAATTAAGTTAGCCCGTATTCAGAAGGAGCTCGATCACAAGCCACAATATACACTTTAAAATTTTAAACCTTACATTACCATTGCTGAGAAGTGATTAATATCATGTTTTAGTTTTTAACTGACTTTAAAACGGAGGTGGCTTAGTTCATCATGTATTTTGGGGTTGGTTTCAGCATCATAAATATCATCGTCAACAACAAAATTCCGTAAAACTAGTTTCATTTCTTATTAGTATAATAGTGGTGCACTATTCACGTAACTAAACACCAGAATTCCAATATTGCCAAAACTACATTCTTCCAATAAAGCGATGGTACAACAATAAGCTAAATCCCTAAGTGATAATTAATAAAACAAAATGTTTCTATTATAGTCCTATTCTCACCAAGCGTGGCAACACCGTGTCTTGAATAAAATTAGTTTTAACATTCGCCGCCTCACCGACACCGGAATAGGCATACGAATTACTAGTTAGCTAGTCTTATAAATGTACAAAACAGTTAGAGGCAAGTTAGCTAACACCACTGACACACGGTTCGCAAGAAAATCGAACAAAAAAACCAACCTTATATGACAAAATAATTTGATATAATTTTTATAGTCTTCTGCAAAATAAGCACATTTATTACAAACTAGCTGACCCACGCAGCTCCGCCTGCGCTATTTTGACGTTAGCTGAACTTTTAATAACAGACATTCGCATCGAATACATAACCTCCTTTTTTATAATCGGTTAAAAACTGGGACCCACTTTTTACTTGCTCTCCGAAGCACGGACCCGTTTAGTTCAAATGGCGTTAAACGGTCACCCATCTATTTAATGACCTTACCTAACGTTGCTTAACCCGATCGATTACAAAACCTTTATAACAACTCTCTAAGAGTGTTCCCATACTAATATTTATTATATTATTAAGAAAAATTGATAAAATCGGACCAAGTGTATAACCAAGTACCCATTTTGACTTTAATCCCCTCTCCCAAAAAAACCGTGCTAGATTACGGGATAAAAAGTATCCTATGTCCTACCTCGTAGTAAGATCTCAAATCATGCCAAGTTTCATTTGAATCCATTCAGTAGTTTCGGCGTGATGCGCAGCCGTGATACAGACAGACAGACAGACAAAAATTAAAAAAATTACATTTTCGGACTCAGTATCGGTTATAGAATGCCCTCCAAATATAATTTTCAAAATATCTTCAATGTACAGAATTGGACCTGTTACAGTTTTATTATAAGTATAGATTAGAAATAATAAATAAAATTTATTAGGAACTTAAAATTAAATGCACAGAAAAATAAAAACGTTGAACATTCTGCAGAAGTTAAAAACTGTGTCGCAGTGCCAACGCCCACCACCTAAAAGTTACATAGTTTAACACAAAAATTAAATACAATTTAAAAGTGAAAAATTCTTATAGACTAAGTATACTCGTAGTAGGTATGCGAGGTGTGTAAGAATGAGTGTATGTGTGTGTGTGTGTGTGTGTGTGAGGAACATATAGTGGAGAAGTGTGATGACAGTTAGCCATAACGTTTAAGGAGCTCTTCGGTGTTATCGTAGGTTAAGCTTAAAAGAGGATAGATTTCTAGGACTTTGTTAACCCTATTATACACATGAGGCAGCTGAGATTGAAGTAATGACGGCCCACAGCAACCGTTTTGCTAGGCTCAGAAGGACATACTCGATTTGCGCGACGTTTTTCGGTGTTCATATTGGGATTGTACACAAGCTGGGTATGTTTTCTTAAGATCGAAGATAATATATAGAGCTGTCATACTGTAAGAACCTTACAATGAGAAAAAAGTAAAGCTGTAATAACGAGCACATGCATCAAATGACTTAAATCTCTGCTTAAGTAAAAGTTTTTCTACCTATTATAAGATTAGTAGCATCGCCAGCGAGTGACTTACAAAAAAATATCTGTTTACATAATTATTTGTTTTCGTAAAATCCTTAAAAAATCACTGACAACAACAAAAACACATAATTATATAATTTTAAGCCCGTTAAAAATTGTAACAGCCTAAATAGGAAAGTACGCCTACGGTATAGTTTATTTGAGCCAAAAATGCCACCCTAGTTGGGTTCTTGCGGTAAATAAAGATGCCAGCCAGCTCTATGTGGAGACCCTGTTCTGGCAGAATCAACGTTCAACACTTTTTACTGACACTTAACGATATGTTATTATATTGTTAATATTATAAGTATATTTAAGCTAGTCTGCCTCCACCGTTGCATGCCCACTTACCATTAGAATACCGAAAGTAAAAAAAACAGCTTTCTTTTTAGAGCTATATTTATTCATTTTAGTCCCGACACCACTTCGTCTCGAGCTCGGCGTTCCAATCGCGGCGACAGTGTGTCCACGGGGAAAGCTTGAATGTTGCCGTAAGCGGGCCGACTAAAGCGCTGAATAGAGATGCTCAACAAACTGCGCGTTTGTTTGCATGCTCGTCGACGTGTGCGAACCCTTTGTGCCTTTCAAATAACGGACTGGTGTCTAGGCTATGTTAATGGGCTTATTATACTGACTTCTAACATCAAAAGAATTATTTATGCGGAAATTTGATTATTACTTCTTTGCTAGATATAATCAAGTGGTTGGCCGCTTTTTTATAGGCAGGGGAACCCTTCAAAACGTCCCCGGGATCTGAGGGGCTCGACCGGGGTATATGGGATTCTTACCTACTAAACCCCCGCGGCTGTCGCATCGGCACATAAGAGGGGGGACCCAGGGCTCTCCGGTGGGATCTGCCCCAGTGCCAAAAGAAAAGGCCACTGATGATTACCTTGTTATTTTTTTTTTAAATATGAATAGCCTATGTTATTCCCACAACTAAGAAAGATCATACATATACTTTTACTTTTTTTTAAATAAGCAATATTTCTTAAAAAGTAGGTAATATCATTTATAATAATTGTTTTAATGAACGTAAAAAGTTTATGATTCAAATTAAAACTTTAAGTGTATCAAGTGTGGTAATAAAATAAAAACTGTACTTCATCACTGCAGTTATTAACCATTTAATGATATGATATGTTATGTATATAATAATATGATTTAGATTTGATTTTAAATGACCACTTATATTTAAGTTAATTGGTCTATGATAGGATGTGTGAATTTTTGATCTTAATTTTGTTGAAAATCTTTACATTTAGGTTTACTACCTATCTATAGGCTTGTTGGTTTGCTTGCTAAATGTTGTAAGTCAACTAAGGGGGTAAGGGAACCATTGCATTGCTAAAATTTTACTTTTTTTTTGTCATTACCTGTCGCGGGGAAGTGTGCTGGGCGTAAAAAGGGTGTAAATACAAAATAAAATTGCGAGAGGGGAAACAAAGAAAGAGGGTCAAGTCAAGGTCATGCGTGGTACATTAACGGCACTTGGTGTAGGTAAATTCCTCTTCACTGGATGGGTGGCTCTGCTGGTCTTCAGGCACTAGAAGCGCTTCACAAAGTTCACTAGGTCACAACAGTAATAGTCTTTTCGGAGGCACACACGAATTAACTTATTAAGGTGCGGCGGACACGTCGGATCCACGCAATGGTCAGTCAACAGTACGGGGCAAGGGGAAAAAAGGGACAGCACCAGTTAAATATGAATATTTGAGGGTACGGAGTAAACTATCTGGCAGGCCGTTGCATTTTCTACCTACATACTAAATTATAAAGCAAACATTACCTATATGATTAGTGTTCAACCTTAAGTCAGAGTTATTCAAACCCTTAGGCCACTGAATTGACTTAACGCCTGCTGCCTAGATCGGGACCGACTTTTTCGACCGACTTTCGAAAGCACAACAAGTAAAATGCTCAGTTCAAATGCCACTAAACGGTCACCCATCTAAAAGCTGACCTTGTCTGACGTTGCTTACCCAACTGATGGTTTACCGAACAGTGGTTGCAACTGGCTATGAGCTACTCAATATACATACTCAATATATACAGGGTGTAAGGGACTGCGTACCGAAAACTTTTATATAAGATTTTTCATATTGTCCGTTACAACATTACATAAACCATTTATATGGAAAATGACAAATGACTAACTTATTAATTTTTGAGCATGTAATGAATACGTGCGGAATAATATTTATTTTTCAAATTACATTGCTAATTTCAATCAAGCCGCCTGCCAAACGTGGAGATTATGGCAACCCCTCCCTTCTAAGGGAGAGGCCTTGGTTCAACAGTGGACTTTTCGGCTGCTGATGATTGCTAATGTTGCACAAATAAGTAATTTATTGTTTTTAAATTGAAATTAGGCTTTATTATTATACCAATAATGATGTTATCCTAATTTTATTATAAAGAGCGGCATTTTCCTGAAAAATTTCAATACTAGGATGTTCAGAATCATGTACTGGATCCCTGGTATTGGTTTTCGGTACGATGTTCCTTACACCACGTATATCCCGCTAGTCTTTTAGGTACCCTTCCTTCCCAGTGAGGCGACAACTTGAAGGAAGTTTTTTACCTAGTTAAAGTATATTTGATAAACTGTAAATATTGTCCGATATTACATTATATAAACATAGTTTCAAGATAATAAAGATATGTATGTATGTAATTTCAAGATGGTGGATTAGATTTTTACAAGGAAACATTTTATCTTTACGAGTTTGACGAATAAAATATATTTTTGTAATACAATATGCTATCTCAGCCTTTTTAAATATGGTAGACGGCAAGATAATAGACTAAATTTGCGTATCTGCCTTCCTGATATGGATTTCTAATGACCAGGCATATTATCAACTAACAAGTATAAATTTAAAGATTAAAAAAAACCCCGACATAGGTAAACGAACTCTTATAATAACTTTCCTGTACTATTCATCATCATCATCATCATCAGCCGGAAGACGTCCACTGCTGAACATAGGCCTCCCCCTTAGAACGCCACAATGAACGACAATTGGCTATTTGCATCCACCGGTTACCTGCGACGCGCACAATGTCGTCTGTCCACCTAGTGGGAGGCCTGCCTACGCTGCGTCTTCCGGTTCGTGGTCGCCACTCGAGAACCTTTCTTTCCCAACGGTTATCGGTTCTTCGAGCGATGTGGCCTGCCCATTGCCACTTCAACTTGCAGATTCTGAGAGCTATGTCGGTGACCTTGGTTCTTCGGCGAATCTCCACATTTCGGATTCTGTCGCGCAAAGAAACTCCGAGCATAGCTCTCTCCATGGCTCGTTGTGTGACTCTGAACTTCTCTAAAAGGCCAGCCGTTAGCCTGTACTATTATGAGACCCTGATCAGTATCTGTCTAACTATTAGACAAGATTTAACCGTAGATTTATAATTCGGTGGGTCCTACATTTTATGGAGCCGAGTTCGTGTTGCCACCTTTATGCTTGCACCGATCACCAGACTCTGATCCAACATTTTTCTACTTACTACTCGCAGCAACCTATCCAACGAATCCAAATTCGGTGTGTCTTCGTTTATTGGTAGAGATCCCGTGACAACCTTCCTGCTCCATCATTAGACCCTGATCACCATTTTCTAGCAACTACTCGTCAAGACCTACCTAACGAGCCCAAACTCGGTGGGTCTACGTTTATTGGTGCAGAGATCCCTGGTCCACCCTCCTGCTCCATCATCTGACCCTGATCACCATTTTTCTATCAACTACTCGTCGAGACCTACCTAACGAGCCAAAAATCGGTGTGTCTACGTTTATTGGGGCCGAGATCCAGTTACCGCCTAATCATCATCAGACCCTGGTGAAGGTTACCATTTTATTTAGTATCATCGGATTTACATATGGTCTAAATTTCAGATCTTTCGGACTAATAGAAGTAATGAAACATGTCTATTGTATACAAAATATCCCTACCTCGATTCGGAAAAGAGCTGATGGTCTTCCAACGGCTGGACCGATTTTCATGAAACATTGCTAAGAACCATCTCGTTTAAACTACCTTTCAAATAAAAAAAAACGCTTTCAAATCCGTTCACCGGTTGGACCGCTACGATGCCACAGACAGACATACATACAGACAGACAGACATACTTCCGGACATAGGCGTCAAACTTATAACTCCCCTCGTTTTTGGTCGGGGGTTAAAAACTATAAAAAGGCACGGTATAATTTCGATTCGATTTCCATTTGCATAGCAAAGGCTATAATTTACGTAGTGACGAGATGAGCAGAACGCTGACCTGATGGTAAGCAACTCGTTCACCCATTATAATAATTTCTGGATAAAGGCCACTCTCTTAGAAGGGAGGGCTTGCCATAATTCCCACGCTTGTCAGGCGTTTTGAGACCGATGTTGCGACCGAGTCCACTAAGGCTCTGGTGTAGCGAGCGGATCTGGGTCGGTTCGCTAGTTATTTATATCTCTTGGTTATTTTCTAAGGTTCATTGTCCAGTGCGCCTTTCTTATTATTATTATTATTTTCTTCTTCTTTTCGTTGGGTAAACCTTCCAAAGGTCACTGGAGTTTGTGGAGTTGGACCAAGGTATGTGGGATTCTTACCCACTAAAACCCCAGCGGCTGTTTTTTTTATACTACCAAGGTGGCAAACATACGTGCGGCCCGCCTGATGGTAAGCAGACACCGCAGCCTATAGACGCTAGCAACACCAGAAGAATCACCAGCGCGTTGCCGACCCTTAAGACATTAGATATTAAGCCTTTGTGTCCGGTAATTTCACCAGCTACAGTGCCCTTCACGCCGGAACACAGCAATGCTTACACACTGCTGCTTGGCGGCAGAATATCTATTTATTTATTAATAATATCTATGTATTTCATTATATTACAATTAGCCGACTTACGGCCCAGATCAATGACAAGCCACTGACGCTATATAAAATTAGAAGACTGCTAAATGTGTAAAACCATCTAACTGATAGCGTTTTTAAATTAGCTGCCCTGATTAAGTGTTCCCACTATGTTCTCATTAAAAAGAAATTACTTACCGTTTTTCATATTTATAGTCGTATTTCTTCATACCAGATGGTTTAGTCCTATTATTTATTTCCCCACATATATTATGTACTATAGTATTGCCATAAAAAAGATTTAGGAACCTGTTAAAAACAAGTCTAACGCGTCCGACTAATCATCGCCGCGAAGTAAATTACAAAACAATTAAATCTGACTCTACAAACTAATCTTTGCATTCGAAAAATTTACTAGCATCCTTATTACGAGGACTATAAGCTCTAGTTTCATATGAATTTTCAGTTTTGGGTGGCAATGGTAACGCGGTATGAAACTTGCGCGTAGGCACATGGAGAGTATCATAATAAGACCCACAATTCCCGTTATGTATTCAAGTTTAAAATTATAGTAACTCTATAATTATACATTACATTTTTATATACACTCTTACATTTTGATACGAATCTGTTCTATTGATTGTACCTATAAATCAGTAGGGTATTATAATTTATAACATATAGAGGAAGACGCCTCCTCTACCTCCGTTCAACTCGCTGATGCTGGCTGATCACCTGATTGTCTGGAAAGTAAAATCCATGCGTCGGATGGGCATGAAAAAAGTCGGTCCTGTGCCTTACCTCTCCCCGGTCGTGTCGGTCGTCCGTTCTATCGGATTTTGACAGTAAAGGAAGAGAGAGTGCAAATTCAATATCAAAAATATTTATTTCAAACAGGCTTAACGCTAGCACTTTTGAATGGTAATTCTTTTAACAGCTACCAAAGGATCACAACTCGGCCTCAACTAAAAAGATCCGGCGAGAAATAGGTTTCTTAATTAGAATCTTAGAATTAGCGAGATTGTCATTTTATTTTAACAGTGTTTGTCTTGATACAATAGGTTAGTATCAGCGATAGTATGTCCTGTCATTCTAAATTACGACAAAATGACAACAAACTAAAAGGCCAAAGGGTTAGTAGTTGGACCAGTCCCCCCAAGCAGCACCCGCGCACGAGTCGACTCGAGCAGCAGCCCCTCAACCATATTAGAAAGGGGTGACCCGCCACATGAAGCCGCCATAAGCAAAGACTTCTCGATGGCGAGCATGACCGATCCAAAATCACTGTAGCTCTCATTTAACTTGTGCTGTTAAGCAGTGTCTCGTGTGTCTATACATACAAGTAAATAAGCAAGCACTATAAGTAATATCCCTCTCGTCAATGGCTGATCTTGTGAAAGATTGGCAGCTTTTTTGCGATAAGATTGGGCAAGCAATACATAAAACTATTCCAAATTTCAAATCGATAGTATTAGCGGCTGCTGAAATACATATATCTATAGAATTACTATTAATTATTAATTTACTAGGTGGTAGGTTGTGCAAGGAACCAAACCAGGTAGGTACCACCGCAGTGTCAGATATTCAGCCGCCAAGCAGCAGTGTGTAAACATTGCTGTGTTCCGGCGTGAAGGGCACTGTAGCTGGTGAAATTACAGGACACAAAGACTTAACAACTAATGTCTCAAGGGTCGGTAACGCTCTAGTGATTCTTCTGGTGTTGCTAGCGTCTATAGGCTACGGTGGCTGCTTATCATCAGGCGGGCCGTATGCTTGCTTGCCACCTTGGGTGTATAGAAAAAAAAAATAAGTGGATGGTAGGGGCTTGTGCAAGGAACCGTCCAGGTAGGTACCTACCACTGCAGTGTCAGATATTCTGCCGCC
Source organism: Furcula furcula (assembly GCA_911728495.1). Lineage (NCBI taxonomy): Eukaryota > Metazoa > Arthropoda > Insecta > Lepidoptera > Notodontidae > Furcula > Furcula furcula. Next base: position 21,313,486 of record OU452252.1, read on the forward strand.
AAGCAGCGGAATATTTCTGTTTTCAGTGTGGAGGGCACTGTAGCTGGTGAAATTACCGAACACAAAGGACTTAATATCTAATGTCTTAAGGGTCAGCAACGCGCTAGTGATTCTTCTGTTGTTGCTAATGTCTTGGCTGCAGTGACTGCTTACTATCAGGCGGCCCGCGTACTTGCATGCCCCCTTATTTGTATAAAAAAAAAGTATATCTGTCTCCAATTTAAGAGCTGTGCTCTTGTTGGTGAAGCAATTTCCAATCCGATCTATTACGTGCCTTTATTTTGACACTTTTTAACCGACTTCAAAAAAGGAGGAGGTTCTCAATTCGCCTGTATATATATATTTTTTTTTTTTGGTGTTAGCGTACCAGCTGTGTATATTTGGCACCAACTTCAATAATATTTAAATTATTTTATACTTTTCAGTGATATTGAAGTCGGTTCAATTTTTTTTTTAAAAGATTTTATTCTAGTACCTGCTTCATGAAATTATGCCTTGGTCTTCCTCTTCCCTTTTTCCCTTCTATTTTCAAAGATTCAAAGATTCAAATTTTTTATTTCAAATAGGCTTAACGCTAGCAGTTTTGAACGGTAATTTTTTTAAAAGCTACCACCGGATCACAACGCGGCCTCAACTGAGAAGATCCGGCAAGAAACTCAGCGGGCCTGTCATTTTTTCACATTTTTTTTTTTAAACAAATTTGTCTTTTTGCAATTAAATCAGCACCAGCGACAGTGTGTCCTGCCGTTCAAAATATCAAATAAAAATAAAAAATACGACGAAAATACAACAAACTAAACTGCCAAAGGGATAGTAGTCGGACCAGTCCCCCCAAGCAGCACCCGCCCACGAGTTGACTCGAGCAGCAGCCATCACTCCCCTCAACCATATTGGAGGGAAGGGGGTGACCCGCCACTATCGTTTTAAAGAAAGTGTCGTGTCGTATCAAGTGGCCAATCATCTTTCATCTCCTCTTCTAAATTGATCTTAAAATTTCTCTTTCTTCATCAACCAATTCCAAAACTTCCTCATTCGTCTTCCTTTCTGTCCAACTTATTCCCTCCATTCTTCTCAAACACCACTGCCATACAAAGCGATGCTCCAAATATAGGATTTAATTAAGTTTTTAAAAAAAAAGTACCTTTAGACTATCGAGTATTTTAACACTTGACACCTTAGTGGCTCCTCTAAGCTTGACACAGACTTGTACTCGTAACAAAAACAATTTTTGACTATGGAAGCTCAGAAATTTTGGCAAAGTTTATTCGTTAGGAATTGAATACAAATTCCATTGTTATCGTAACAATATTACGTATTGTTTTTACGTATTTATTTAACCACAACTAACTCCATTGTCTTTCATATAAATCCCTCTGACGTCAATCGAATGGCGCTTAGCTATTAGATAGACCATAAAATCTTTTAAAAAAAAAATTGAACCGACTTCAATATCACTGAAAAGTATAAAATAATTTAAATATTAAAGAAGTTGGTGTTAGCGTACCTGCTGTGTATATTTGGCACCAACTTCAATAATATTTAAATTATTTTATACTTTTCAGTGATATTGAAGTCGGTTCAATTTTTTTTTAAAAAGATTTTATTTTAACCTTTTTAGTGATATTTTCATATATAAAGATTGAACCATCGAAAACCGAAAAATTATCTAGGTAGGTTATGATCACATTATCGTCTACATAGTTTTACATAATTCACGTTTCTTCAGAAAATAATATCCGGTCGTAATGAAATTTGCATGGAAACATCATAGTAGTTTACTCTCTCGAATAAAAAAAGAATCATCGAAATCGGTTCATAATTGTCAGAGCAATGTAATGGAGAACATCAGTTTTATGGTTTTTACCAGATAAATTCCTCCACATCGTTCATGGTCCTCCAGGAAGTTCTTATCCGGTTGTAATAAAATTCATACAGATTCAATACAGTGGTTTCTTCTTTCGAATAAAAAAAGAATCATTGAAATTGGTAAATATTTGCCAGAGTTATGACCATTTTTGTCCGACCGAGCGAGTCCGAGCGACTAAAACGTCATCTATATAGGCTTTCTTGCAACTCTCAGTGCGCAGTCACCATTCTTGTTTTTTTAGGAACTACTTATTACTAAGCAATAATTTTTTTATGGGACCCAATCAATGGATTGAAGAATGGATGGAAGAAAGATTTTTTTCAAATCGGTTAATAATTGCCAGAGTTATGCGCGAACATACATAAAAAAAAAAAAAATTATACAGACGAATTGAGAACCTCCTCCTTTTTTGAAGTCGGTTAAAAAACGAATAAACTTTTGGGCTGCATAATAAACAAATCGTTTTACATTTCATAATCACACCGTATACAACACGTACTTACTAACAATAATAGTCTTCCTGGCCGATACGACCACAGCAGCCAATCTTTTAAAAGATCAGCCATCTACGCTGGAGATTATTTTTATCAGTAGCTGAAGGACGTCCGCAGCTGAACAAAGGCCTCCCCCTTAGAAGGGGGTACCATGATCTCCACACTTAGCAGTTTTTGGGCAACGCAGTATAGTGGTAGCATCCAATAAAAAGACGCTGCTGCCAGTCTTCTTGTTGTCCCTTATTCGCCTCTTACGTACACCCAACGGATAATATATTTTAAAATAAACCTGCAATTGTTTTGGGCTCCCACACATAACTGCGAATTCGCATCGAATATAAATATCTGCGAGAAACAAATGAATTTTTGTATTGAAAATGCATTTGTTTCTCGCAGATATTTGCGATGCGATGCGAATTCGCAGTTATGTGCCCTTAATTCGAATTATTTTCATCCATTAGCTTTGTTATTTATTTCCCGCCAGCATAAATAAATATTAAAATCTCCTAAAACGTGATTTCTTGGTTACGTTAGTTTATGAGTGTACGAAAGCATACAAAGTGACTTTGGTGTTAGAATATCAAGCGATTCTAATAGATTATCGTTTTTTTTTTCGATATTTATAGGCTATTGTAGTCTCAAGGGACGGCCTATCATTTCGGCCACTGCCTACGCGCGTAGCGTTCGAAATCGTCGTTCTAAAGTGTGTTGAACCCTCGTACGAATGGTGCTACAAGTGTGTAAACAGCTCGTAATATACACCCACGTTTCTATTACGTAAGACGTAGGGTTGAATGTCAAATGATTTTAGGTTTGCCATCGGGAAATGTAATTTGGTATTACGTCTTGACCAAGTCGAAATCTGTGATCAGTCGTAATGTTTTATTGGTGTTTAGATATAAGTTTAGTATAGATCAGGTTTAGTTAGAAAACTTAAAATCATTTGAAGTGGTTTAATAGTTTAGTGATTTTGAGCTCATACTGCTAAGCTCATTAACAAGCTTTATTTTAATCTGGAATTAACTCAGGAATTCAGTCTGCTTGTGACCTCGGCTGGTGCAACCCGGCCGAAACGTCAAGCCAAAATATAAGGTAAATCGCGTTAATTCCCGATTTAAATAAAGTTTGATAATGGAACGCGAAAGTCTAAAAGTAATAAAGTAAGTAAAGTAAGTTCCCAATAAATTTTATTTTATTTATTTTAATAAGCTCAACATAATGTTGTTGTTTTTTTACGCGAATATTACCCATTGTAATTGGTCCACTGGTGCTGCAAAGCATTCGAAACGTCGGAAAAATGAAAAGAAATCGCGATATAATCATCATCATACCATCTGCCCGTATTTAAAATAGTTTCTTCCATTTAATTAAGGTTGTCTGGAAGAAAACGCTTTAAGCGATAAGGCCGCCGTTTGTACTATTCTATATTGTTGTTATTTGTTGTTTTGTTCTATATTGTTGTTATTTGTTGTTTTTGTTTTGTTCTATATTGTTGTTATTTGTTGTTTTTGTTTGTATTAAGTCGTACCATTATCTTAATTTCTTTTCGTTTATTTTTTTTTTGTTTTTTTATTATATTTGCTTGGTGTACAATAAAGTATATTCTATAATCCGTAAGAATGGACTTATTACAGTAATAAGCTCATTAATCTTGGAGCTGGACAGAATTGTATTTAGGCCTAAGAAAATTGACAAGGATAAATAAAACTTAACTAATAAAAAGTAACCTGAGACATTATTAATTAAGACCAGTGAATTTTTCAGCTACAGTGCCATTTACACCAAGACACAGTATTCACTGCTGCTTGGCGGCATGATTTGACATTGTGGCGCTTACAGCAACAGCCCTCACTGCAGTTTAGCGGCAGTGTTTGGTTACACTGCGCTGCGGTCTGCTAGTGCGATCTCTTGCTTAAGGATCCATCCTGTACACTTCATCATCATCAGTCGAAAGATGGCCACTGCCTCCCTCTTTGAAGGGAGGGGTTGGCATAATCCCCACGCTTGGCAGGCGGCTTAGGGATCGCAGTATAGGCGGCAGCTAATCCAATAGAAAGACGCTGCTGCACGTCGTCTTGTTTTCCCTTAGTCGCCTCTTACGGACACGCAACGGGAGGAGGGGGGGTGGATTGGGTGGGTGTGGTTCCTACCCCGACACCCCACGGGTGTAACCTGTACACTTAAGAACATATAAATAAATTATGACTCCGTTTCAAAACTGTACATAAAACGCTTGCCAAATGTGAAATCTGTTATCAATATACAGGGTGTAAGGGACATCGTACCGAAAACTGATACCAGGGATCCAGTACATGATTCTGAACACTCTAGTGTTGAAATTTTTCATCGGCTTTTTCATGAATTTACAAAAAAAAACATTATTTTTTGAAAATAAAATTAGTATAATATCATTATTGGTATAATAATAAAGCACAATTTTAATTTAAAAACAGTAAATTACTTATTTGTGGAAAATTTATTCAATTATTTATTTATTTATTCTTTATGCACTAAAACAGTACATAGGCAATTAATTAATAGGCAATAAATTATTATTATTTTAGAAAATTTGCAATGTAATTTGAGAAATAAATATTATATCGCATATATTCATGCTCGAAAATTAATAAGTCCGTCATTTGTCATTTTCCATATAAGTGGTTTTTGTAATGTTGTAAAGGACATTATTTGACATCATAAAATTTTTTTTTCGGTACGATGCCCTTACACCCGTTATAATACTAGGTCCTATTCAATATTAATTCTATGGCGACCATAATACTGTCCTCCTGGCCAATATGTTCACTGCGGCCAATCTGACAAGATCAGCCAAGCACGGTAGTTGGTGAATTTACCGGACTCAAAATACTTTATAGGTTATCTGTCAAGTGACGCTCGGTAGATCAGCGCAGCTGCGTCCATCCTGCTTGTCTCGTTATAATAATACAGCCCTTGTTTATGTCCCACTGCTGGGCACAGGCCTCCCCTCAAGATGAGGGGGCTTAGGCCATAGTCCACCACGCTGGCCAAGTACTTGTTGGTGGACTTCACACGTCATTCGAGAGCTAGTTAGCCTTTCTCAGACATGCAGGTTTCCTCACGATATTTTCCTTCACCGAAAGCTAGTAACAATCGCACTAAGACGATTCGTATATGATTCATTAAATAAATCAGAGGTGCGAGCTGGGGTTCGAACCTGCACACCTTGTTTCCAAGGCAAGCGCCCACTGAGCTGTTACCGCGTTTGTCTCGTTACTGTTAGATTTAAAAAAAATATTCTAGGGCTCACCTGTAATAATATAGTATTATTATAACCTTACTTTACAAGAGCTAGAGGCCTCTATAAAGTAGTCCTTAGCTATGTCACTATCTATCGACAAACAGTATGCAGCCCTGGAACGATCTCAAAACCCTGACATTGCCAGGCTGACATTCAAATGCACCATTAGATGGAATCATTTCAAAACAAACCATCCACCGCAAACGGTAATAACTAATAACAGTTGATAAAAGTACAGTCGGCAACAAAAATACAGTGACAGTTAATTATGCTGTACGTACAAAATGGCAGCGGAAGAGGCAGCGGGCTTGTAATGAGTGGGTGAGGAGTCACAGAGGAGGTAAACAATACTTTTTTTAAATGGTATTAACCGGGACAATGGGGCTTGTGCGTACGGGAGTCTGGTGACCATGAGTTTTTCAGATTCTTGCTGGATGGCAAAAACCTTCTAAAGTAGGGTCAATTTAATAGATCATAGACATTTGATACTTCATCAAAAAAAACAAACTATTTTTACGGATTTAATCGCGGTTTATTTTAGAATATAATTAAATCCAATATCAAGCAAAACACTGCACGGCCTCAGGATACTGTAAGCTCTTACTGCGTAGATCGGACCAACAATGGACTAAGGGTACACCGGCATAATTCTGAGGACGTTCAACATCTCAGTCGTCCCGTGACCATGGGTGCTGCAAAGCATTCGAAACGTCGGAACAGTAAAATCTAAAATAAACCGCGATAAAATCTGTAAAAGTAGTTTGATTTCAATGGGTAATATTCGCGTAAGTAAGTACCTAAAATACAACATTATTTTGAGAGGAGGCCCGTGCCCAGCAGTGGGACATAAACAAGGGCTGTTATTATTATATTATTATTAGGTATGTAGCATCACAATGTTCAATATGTTGACGGGCTTGTTGGTCTAGTGGTTAGACACATGTCCGCTGACCAACAGGTCGTGGGTTCGATTCCCGCCAAGTGTCTGGGTGTTTTATCTATATAAGTATGTATTTACTAAAAAAAAAGTATATAAGTATTAGTATCAGTTGTCTGGTTGCCATAGTACAGGCTCTGCCTAGTTTGGGATCAGATGACCGTGTGCGGATTGTCCCAGGATATTATTATTATTATAATATTCTGCTGCCTACCAGTGTGTAATATTGTTGTATTCCTGACTGTGTGTGAAGCTGGTGAAATTACCGGATTTAAGACATAATGTTTGACATCCTCACGTGATGAAGTTCTGTGAAACAACTGTAAAGGGTCTGTCAACTGTCCTTAACATACTGCAGGAGCGACAACTTTGTTTTTTCGCTTGATTTGGAAAACAAAGAATCACTGTTGTTGTCTAAAAAGTAAGTAGATCCGTGCATCGGATGAGCGTTTAAAAAGATAAAAACTTATGAAAAGGCGTCTCACTTCCACCTGATTCCTTCCGCCGTCTCACCACTAATTTGTGAAAAATGATGAATCAATATCTTATTATTTTTTCTATAAATAACAGTTAAACGTGGTCACCCTGGTACAAGGGCTTTTTGTATGACAATGCGCTTGGTGACCACCCACGTGACATCCGGCATTTTGTTACCAATTCCGCGGACCCGAGCCCGCACTACGTGGGTAGGTATGTGATGCAACTAATTGTACCTACTGTGTTTTTTAATAATACACTATATTGACCTCCATACACGTGAATAATGTCTCCATGCCCAAAGTGACTACAGCAGCCAATCTATCACAACATCAGCCAATTACGTGCGAGAAATCATAGTAAACAGTATTTAAAAGTTTTCTCCAAATTCTCCATCAATCAAAGGTTAGCTGTCAGAAAACTCAATATTTGGGTTAAGCACGCCTTTGTGCATTAATTTTCTTTATTTTATAATAATGTGTAATATTATTGTGTGCAATAAAGAATAATAATAAACGAAAGTTTGTGCAGACAAAGCTTTGTCTGCACAAACTGGCACTGCACCTAGGTGCACACTTCCTTTTATTAGTTTTACAAAGGGAATAGACGGAAGACCGACTCTACTCCCCGAGATTTCGTATGCAGGCCGCATCCGATGCATGGATCGACTTTTTAGACTACTCGGTGATCACCCGTATATTCCAAATCCGTGAGGAATGACGAAACATAGTTGTCACGCCAGTATTAAAACTCCGGATCTCCGGTTTATATAGTACACGGCTTCGCGCAGCAAGCGGTTACGTATCGATAACTAAGAACAGTTGTTTATAAATTGAGGTCGCTCGAAGGATCTGTCTATTAATTTGAAGTCAGTACTGCAGTTAACTATTTATGGGAAAGCATGTAGCTTACCATGACCATCTAGTTACTCATGCCATTGTTTTATACAAGTAATAAGTTTTAAAAACTAAAACCCGACTACGGATAAAATCGCAGTCTAATATAGCGGACAATCAAGACGCTTCTAACGACACCCTACTTGTCAAATTATGTTAAGTAGATTAGAAGATATGCGGGAACAGATGAACATACAAACATACATACATTCTTGATAAAATCATAACCCACCGTTCCGTAGTCGGGTAAAAATAAAAAAAATCATAATATTTAGATACATAATTCAGATCATTCAAATTATTAAAATGAAGAAGTGTGTATGTAATTATTTTTTGCTCGTCCGATATAATTATGTCAGTAAGTACGATGATCGAAATCAAACAAAGTATGATTATGCACTTATGTAGGTGGTTGTTGCTGATAACATCATCGCTTCTGTGTATTTATTTAATTATGATTTCGGGTGTGGCCGCAGTGAACGCGAGCGATTATATAAACATGTAGCAAACAATTGAAAAAGTTATTAAACCGAAAATAGTTTAATTACCTTCATTGAAGTGAATTGCCTGAAAGTTAGTCCCTTCCCAGAGCCTGTAATAGATGCTTTAGGAATATTTATTTATTATAAATGAACAAACCAGACGAGTTAACGACCAATACTTAGAATAATAATAATAATAAAATCTAGGGACAATCCACACACGGTCATCCGATCCCAAACTAGCTGTACTATGGAAACCGTCTGGTTTCCATAGGACCCGATGGGTCGTGGGTTCGATTCCCACCAAGTGCCCAGACACTTGGTGGGAATCGAACCCACGACCCATCGTGTAGCAGCGAGGGGGTCTAACCACTAGACCAACGGGCCCGTCGTAATCATAGAATATTAGTGACGACGACAATTCTGTACAATTCGCAGCTCTCGTGGCCTCGTGTCTATAATCCACCAATTTCCATCACAATTAACAGCAGCAAGCAAGGCAGCAATTATTGGCTTGCGTTTTTGACTTGATTTGATGTACTTTACTAGGTAGGGAAACAAGTAGGTAAGCACACCTACTTGTTTCCCTACCTAGGAATATATATCTGATATCTACCTAGGACATCTGATATGACAGTTCATATCAGATATCCTGGCGTAATGAAAATACCCACCATGTCTACCTACTGTATTCCGGAGTGAAGGGCACCCAGATATGATTTAGAGACAATAGTTAGCTTAACTTAATAACTAATGTGACGAGCACCGAGACGGGCATATTACTTACCAGCAGACAAAAATCCTGCTAATCTCGCCACTAAGTCATTAAAAAAAAAGCTATACCATTCTATTCACGCGATAAGTACGACTCCACCCTTACCTGCGTATACGCACCTTGTTACAATAACTCTATCGCGATGCTCTCTGAACGGCAACGCCAGTAATTTTGTTACACTACACCGTTAGTTTCACTCATTTGCATACTCTATACCCGCTTAATTATGTTTACATAATTGGGGATTAATTTATTCGAATAAATAATACATTTTGAGCGAGAGAAACGAGTCAATTATGGAAGTTAATGGGTTGACTAATTGTGTAACGTAAAGTTATTTGTGGTTACGAGTAAAATATAATTTGTTTACGTTTACGCCGTGAGGTTTTTAACCGACTTCAAAAAAAGGAGGAGGTTCTCAATTCGTCTGTATATTTTTTTTTTTGGGTTATAATATATTATTATGTACGAACCTATTTTTTCGTATTTAAAGCCAGAAATGACCAAAAAAGAAAAAAGTTATCATGAATTTCAGTATGCAGTACCTAATTATTAAGAAGAAAATAGCGAAACAATTATAAAATTTGTAAATTATTTTCAGTAAAAAAAAAAAAAAGTCAGACGAAGTCAAAAATATTTATTTCAAATAGGCTTACTAGCGTTAAGCTTTTGAATGGTAATTTTTTTAAAAGCTACCACCAGATCACAACGCGGCCTCAACTTAGAAGATCCGGCAAGAAACTCAGCGGGCTTGTCATTTTTTCACTTTTTTAAACATTGTTTGTCTTGTTACAATTGGATCAACATCAGTTATAGTGTGTCCTGCCGTTAGAAAGATAAAACATGAGAGAAAAGAAAATATTACGACAAAACTACAACAAACTAAACGGCGAAAGGGATAGTAGTCGGACCAGTCCTCTAAAGCAACACCCGCGCACGAGTTGACTCGAGCAGCAGCCATCACTCCCCTCAACCATATTAGAGGGAAGGGGATGACCCGCCACACGAAGCCGCCATAAGCAAAGACTTTTCGATGGCGAGCATGACCGAACCAAAATCACAGTGGCTCACATTTAAATTCTGCTGTTAAGCAGTACCTGGTCAGGCTAGTACTATTTCGGAAGTTAAGATAAAAAAATATAATAATGATAGTGCATGTCTATACAGTATGGTCATGGTGTCAGTTTGTGAAACACAGCAATATATTATTCGCTTGTCTGGCGTCGCGTCGCGTCGGATGAAATTAGGTGAAATTAGGCATCGCTCCTACCACCCACATCCTCGTTTGCTGTGCTGTTATCGCATAGTATATTATTAAATTTCAGATAAATATTTTATTGGGTAGTGAAGACTTTTTATTACTCTGTATTAAGCCACTGCTTGACGCTTGCAGTTCCAAAAGCGGCGACGCAATCGGAAAGGTTAAGCCTATTCACTCTGGCCTTGCAAATGCCGGGATGTGGATCGACGCAGGCAGCAAGCAGACGAATTCTTCTGGATCGGAGCTTTTTGGGTATTTTTTGATAATCTGACAATTTTCACCGACAGCTTCCAGCAAAACTGTGTCATCAAGCGCTGGTATATCGGCGCCGTCTTTCTAACTGCCGGTCCCAATATCCTATCTATCTCTTCAGTTAAAATAGTTACCATCGATAGCTTTATGACATATTTCCGTTTCAATAAACAAAGATAGAAATATCTGTCCTTACTAGTGGTCTAGCTTCGAGACCTTAAAGCTTACTAGAGATAAGAAAATTAATGTCAAGTGTCATATTGTTACTTATTAACTGAGATTGCTACCGGCGGTAGAGTATTGGGACCGGCCGTAGTAAGAAGTACCTAAACTTACCCTTAGTAACACAAGTAGCAACGTATATTTTAAATGCAAACTTAACGTATACTATGATTGAACATTGTATTGCGACATCAGAATCAGGAAATGACTCTATCGCGGGTCGCTGCCTCTGTATGGACACAGATGTAGAGCAACAAGATTATCAACAAAAATCGTCTCTCGTATCACTTGTAGTACAAGTTTTCCAAATAAAACATGCAAGAAAAACATTATGTGGATTTGATGGGCCCGTTGGCCTAGTGCATTGTGCTATATTGTCTAGTCACTAGAGTCTAGTGGTTAGTCTAGTGGTCACTAAAACCCCCGCGGCTGTCGCATCGGCACATAGGAGGACCTAGGCTTTTCTGCCACTGGGATCTGCACCAGGATCCCGTCAGTTCCTTGACTTTAAGCCCACCGCCGTGGGGCGCATTATAGCCCCCCCGGAAACCAGACACGGTGTTCATTGGATCCTCTTCGGAGTCGCCGTCATTCTCAATGTAAGTCTAGGGCTCACACCCCAAACGTCCAGTGACTCCAAAGTATCAGCATAATACTGTCCCGTTGTGCAAAGACCTCGCTTCCATTTTTCCATTCCCCTTTCATATCAAAGAAAAATACAAATAAACGTCTTTTTTCTTTCTTGCTTTCATCGGAATCCCCAGGCGTCCAGTCTCTGGTAACTTTCAATCTGAAAATCAATTTCTCAAATAAATGTCTTCTTTCTTTCTTGCTTTCATCGAAATCCCCAGGCGTCCAGTCTGTTGTATCTTTCTTTCTAAAAATCCATTTTACAACCACGCTACGACATCGTCCTATACTAAATGACACTATATCTTTGACACGATATCCATCATTCACATTACACGCAGCGTTGCGCACAGTGTAACACGTATATTTACACATTAGTCGTCATTGTGGCCGTGCGTTACACTCAAAATTAGTTTCTATCGCACACAACTATGGTTATTGTTATACGAAATTGGACATATAATTGGTTGGTCGTCCAATCGTGAGAGGTGCATGAGTTTATTGACATTCAAACTACAGAGATGCTGAGCTTCAAAAACTGTATCTGATACAATTCTATTCTATCCTATTGTACGCACTTCAACCCAGTTGGATCAATTGTGCATGCCCTAGCCCTTACTCTGCTGACGTGTCGAAGAGTACCCTTAGATACGCAACGATTGCGCCAGCTTAGAGCTGTACATAATCATCTAATGTAGGATCTCCCAGATGACTCAACCTACGTCTCACAAGAGCTACAATATCTGATACAAGCTACAATCTGTGCTACAATATTAAAGCATGATGAATAGGAGAAGCTCGCAGGAGATAGTAATCAGTGGAGGAAATGTATTCTGTAGCCTGGTCTGGTTTGCTAGTCTTTCTATTAGAAACGGCACGACAGCAACATCAGCCCACATCTGTCCAAAGTGTGGACAATCATGCCGTTCGCACATTGGATTATTTACCCATCAAAGAAGGTGCCAAATCTTACACACATACTCTTTAAAGGTTTCGGCAGACAGCGGCCGGGACGGTGACGGGACGGGATGCTAACAGGACGGCGAAATAAATTATCTATGATGAGACATCATCATCTGGGAGGACACTCCCAGACGTATCCGTCGACGGTGACACCCTGCACGAGAGCTAACGAGTCTGGCGAAATCGAATATTTAAGACAAAATTCAGTTTCGCCAAAGATTACAGGAGAGCTGCCCGTTACTAATAAAAGTATGTACTTGGGGCGGAATGTTTGGAGTAGGCGCTTATCATCGAGGTTTTCGTTTTCTCGTATGTCTCTACACCCGACGTGACTGCTTTTCGCCACTCCGCTCTTTGTGCCGCAATCCCCAATCATCTATAAGTAGATGTTAAGCAATTAGGTTTATAAAAAAATACATTAAAATTTAATGAAAATGATAGCTTTTATGCTGCGACTATTTTGTTACTCCGTGGTCCACGGTCGCCGGTCGTAAAAACCATAAAAATGTAAGTCAAACTATGATTTGATTTAAAATTTTAATGGCCGACATAGTCACAAAGATTTACGTTAGTAATTGATTCTTTTCTTCTGTCTTGTAACATTTTATTAGATTGTAAATCATACATTTAATCGACACATCGGTATATTCCATGATATATGTTTTGCAATTAGCATTTAATAGTAGCGTATCAAAATTCAGAGCCAGAAAAAGTCTATTTGTTTTCATTAAATTTCCTTCAATCTAATAATATTAGAGTCTAAGCCATAGATTTAAGATTTATCACTACGTCTAAGCATTATACGGTGATCACTAAAAAAGAGTTATGTGCATCAGTCAGATATACTCGTATTGTTAAATATAAACGGCTCCGTCGCAAAATGTCCTTTCGAAAAATGTCCCCTGGTACCAAAAGGTCCCTTTCGCAAAATGTCCCTTTCGCATAATGTCCCTTTCGCAAAATATCCCCTTCGCATAAGGTCCCTTTCGCAATATGTCCCCTTCACATTAAGTGAACAATTCAGCTAGAATCTATACAATTACATAGAAGGGACATTATGCGAAAGGGACATTTTGCGAAAGGGACCTTATGCGAAGGAGACATTTTGCGAAAGGGACTTAATGCGAAGGGGACATTTTGCGAAAGGGACCTTATGCGAATGGGACATTTTGCGAAAGGGACCTCATACGAAGGGGACATTATGCGAAAGGGACATTTTGCGAAAGGGCGCCCTATTCTTCGATGTTGCCAAGGCCTTCAACAAGGTCTGGCACAACGGCTTGATATACAAGCTCTTCCAGTTAGGAGTCCCCGATAGGCTCGTACTCATCATACGAGACTTTCTCTCGAATCGTACTTTTCGATACCGGGTCGAAGGTACGTTTTCTTCGCCCCATCCTATACAGGCCGGAGTCCCTCAGTTCTCCGTGCTCTCTCCCCTCTTGTTCAGCCTGTTCACGAACGACATTCCTCGTTCGAGCAGAGTCCAACTCACCCTTCAAGCGCTTCAAGTGCGGCCAACAGCGTCTGTCATTCCCAAAAAAAAAAAAAGGACCTTTTGCTACCAGGGGACATTTTGCGAAAGGGACATTTTGCTACGGAGCCATATAAACAGCTTTGCGACAAACAAGCATAAAAAATATTTTTTTATGAAGATTTTTAACCATAACTGACATAGTCCCAAAACTGACTTATGCCTCTTTGTTCCTCATGGCCTCATGTTATTTTTATGTTAGTAGTTCTGTCATATGAGTGCTATTCATTTGCTTCTTCGACGTTGCTTTATTGATGCAAATGCAAGCAAAAGTAGACTCTAAGGTGACGAACGATTTAATTCCATGAGTATAAATTGCAGAAATTAGTTTAACAATGACGAAACACCGATTTATTGATTGTTAGTTCCATTCCAAGAGTCTCTGTATACCAAATTCTTAGTTGTTATTATATCTACTTAAAACCTCGAAAGTTATGTAGAGCCTAGAGGCCAATCTTAAAACAGTAACGTTCAAGCAATTATATGCCCTGTATGTATGTGAGCAACATTGTTTATGATTGGTTGCACGATTGTGACAGTTATGTTGATTGTTGAGGGTTGTCAAATAATTATACAATAAAATAATATAAAAATACCAGCCCTTGTTTATGTCCCACTGTTGGGCACGGGCCTCCCCTCAAGATGAGAGAGCTTAGGCCATACCACCACGCTGGCCAAGTGCAGGTTGGCGGACTTCACACACGTCATTCGAAAGCTAGTTAGGCTTTCTCAGACATGCAGGTTTCCTCACGATATTTTCCTTCACCGAAAGCTAGTAACAATCGCACAAAGACGATTCGCACATGATTCGTTAAAGAAATCAGAGGTGCGAGCTGGGGTTCGAACCTGCGCACCTTTACACCAAAAGAGAAGATACAGTTTAAAAGGAAAAGAAAAATTGCAGTTTATGAGATATTATAAAAAGTTGTTCTTAAGTTCCTAATTTTGTTTTTGTATAAATTGTCCTACCTGTAAGTTATAGTATAAGGTTCACGTACTCGGGAAGGAACTATCTCCTGAGATACAGGTTAACACCCTAGTTCAGGAGATAGGACTATTATGTAATTAGTGATATTTAATGGTTTTCAATAAAGTTTATTATTATTACTAACTAGCTGACCCGCGTAGCTCCGCCCGCGCTTTTATTACATTTTGCTCCCCTTTTCTCCCTCCTCCCTAGATTTATCTCTCTCCATATCTCTCTCTTATATGCTCTTTCTCTCCTCTCTCTTTCCCCTCCCGCTTCGGTTTCCGTCACACTCCCCCTCTTCCTCTCCTTTTTGTCCCCTCTCTGAACCCTCTCCCCCTCTCTCTTCTACGAACTTGCTCCTTCTCACTCCCCCCTTACTCCACCTAACTCCCCCGATCCCTCACCCCGTCACCCCCTCCTCGAATCCCCTCTCCCTCTTTCTCCTCTCTTGCACCCTCCTCTCGTTCTATATATCCTCGTCAATCATGGTATCAGCGGCATTAAATATACTTTATGACCTATTCTCAGACCTACCCGATATGCACACTTTCATACAAATCGGTTCACCCATCTATTTAATGACCTTACCTAACGTTGCTTAACCTTAACCTACCGGGATAAAAAGTATCCTATGTCCGTTTCCTGGTTCTAAGCTACCTCCCCACCAATTTTCAGCCGAATCAGTTAGGCGGTTCTTGAGTTATAAATAGTGTAACTAACACGACTTTCTTATATTTAGCTTAATTAAAGTTCTATAGTGATTGTATGTTCAATTTCACCGATAGATGGCGCTGTTCATAATGTAAATCACGCTAACATCGTAAATTACTGTCTAATGATATTCGATAATAAAAGTCCTTAGTATATTTATTTCGCATCTTTTATTGTTGCGACGTGATAATATACCTATACACTACCTGGACTTGGGGAGTTTCATTAAAATTTCATGAACGACAGATTTTAACTTTTCAATGAAAGATATAATGTCATATTGCTATCAGCAAAGTACTTAGAACAATACAGAAATCTAATGAAAATTTCCTGGGTGTACCGGACCGGCTTACCCCTTACAAAAATTGACCCTTCGCCACTGCCATATCTTATGCAAACTAAATGTCTGCTCAGTCCCTATTGTATATAGCGTAATAATATATATCTTAATGATTAACTGATCAGTCTATAATTACCCTATTCACATACAAAGGAAATTACGTGGTAATATGTGCAAGTAATGTTTCACTGCTTAGCCCCTATGAAACGTAGCGTGATGTTTTATATACCAATTTATACCTAGACTTCTACACAACACATCAGTGAAAGTCCTATCAAAATCCATCCACGGGTTTTCAAATGATACCTGGACAAACAGAACGACAGACAGACAGACAGACAATAATTCCAAAAAAAATTGTTTTGGCCTCCATGTCGATAGTATAGTATCCCCACATAGAAATTTTGGAAAAATATTCAATGTACAGAAAAAGTGCTCTTTGAGTTTTATTATAGTATAGAAGAAGATAGTAAAGACTTTAAATTCCTGAATTTCGCAGAACTAAAATATGAGATGGTGGGAATGAAATTTCCAGTTGTAAATGCAACCAATTTCCGCACAGGTGGAAATTGGTTGCATGCACCTTTTTTTGTTTTCGCTTGGAAGCCTTCGATAGGTCCCGGTTCAACCGGGGTATGTGGGATTCTTATCCACTAAAACCCCCGCGGCTGTCACATCGGCACATGACTTGGAGAGTTAGTCTCTCCGGTGGGATCTGCACCAGGAACCCGTCAGTGCCATGCCTGCAGATTAGAACCCGCCGGGAACCAGACACGGACTCACGGGGACGAGGGTCGCAACCCCGCCGCCGTCCACCTCGGAGTCGTCGCCGTACTCAATTAACGTCCTAGTTAGGACCTTTGTGCACCTGTGTCTGCGCATTATTAAGTAGGTAAATGATTTTTGTATAAGTGCTTCCGTGGGAGCTATGCATAATAGAGACGTTTTGACGTTGTATTTTTTCTCATAGGGCAACCCTAATCCCGTTGTACTGGGAATAGTGTCCAACGACAGCGGTGCGGTGTAATAGCATGAGCACGCGAGCACGCCGCGGCGTGCAGTGCGCGCACGCACGCGGTCCTCAGGCGCGGACACAGCCAAGTTACCACTTTCACTAAATTGACATATTTTTTATAACTAAGAGATATCCTGCCACAAAGCAGCCAGTATGAAAACTTAGCTGTGTTCCGGTATAATGGGCACCGTAGCTAGAAAATTTAGTGGGGGAGAACTGTTTCAAGCGAAGAGCGGCAATGACAAATATCATAGATAGTAAAATAGATTATTCTTATTGTACAACCAACTAAACATAACAAAACGGCCTTATCACTAGTACCTAGTGATCCCTTCTAGACAACCTTTGAATGGATACATAATTATACAGTATAATAATAATAAGGTACCCCTGCTTTATACGGCCCCAGAGGCCACAGGTCTATTACAAGATCAGTCATCAACGCGGTAGATATTTTAGTAAGTACCTACACAAGTGTTTCCGTTCTCTTCCTTAAATAATTTTAGTGGTATGTACTTAATTACCTGGAAAGCATCATAAAAAGGTTTTTTATTAATTGGCAAGCAAGCACAGTGAAATAAATAAAACCATAAACATATATTTTTAACCGACTTCAAAAAAAGGAGGAGGTTATCAATTCGGTTGAATGTTTTTTTTTTATCATTTTTTTTTTATGTTTGTTACCTCAGAACTCTGTCGTTTACGAACCGATTTGGAAAATTATTTTTTTAATTGAAAGGATATGCTTCCAGATTTGCCCATTTTTTTCATAATCAAGTTCTGATGATGGGAACCATGAGTAACTGAGGGAACTCCTTAAATATTATAAGCATACATATAGCGTTTTTGGTATTTTTTAAAACTATTCAAGCATTTTCATTCAGAAAGTATCATTTGGTGAAGTGGATCTTATGAAGAAGGCCATAGATGGCCACCGGAACTCTGTAATAAAATTAACAATCCATCCTATCCTAGCCGTGCCTACTAAACGTAGAACTACCGAATTTGGACTCGATGGATAGTTCTCGACGAGTAGTTGCTAGAAAAATGGAGATCAGGGTCTGATGGTGGAGCAGGAAGGTTGTCACGGGATCTCTGCACCAATAAACGTAGATCCGCCGAGTTTGGGCTCGTTGGGTAGCTCTCGATGAGTAGTTGCTAGAAAAATGGTGATCAGCGTCTGATGATGGAGCAAGAAGGTCGTCACGGGATCTCGGCACCAATAAACATAGACCCACCGAGTTTGGGTTCGTTGGGTAGCTCTCGACGAGTAGTTGCTAGAACAATGGTGATCAAGGTCTGATAATGGAGCAGGAAGGTCGTCACGGGATCACTGCACCAATAAACGTAGATCTGCCGAGTTTGGGCTCTTTGGGTAGCTCTCGATGAGTAGTTGCTAGAAAAATGGTGATCAGCGTCTGATGATGGAGCAAGAAGGTCGTCACGGGATAATAGACAATGCAATATTAGCATACTGTTCATAATACCTACACTGTGTCTATGATGCGTATTACACTGTGGTTAACAATTTTGTTCATTCAAAATGGCTTCATTATTCATCATGTACTGCGCATAAGTGGTAAAAGGTTTAAATAAAAGATTCATTAAGAAATTAATAATTTTATTTACAAACAACAGGTTATGGGCCCAGGCACATAACTCTGTATGTTTGTTGTAGGCCAGCGTGTAAAATACTGCAAGAATATCGCCGGTGATTGTACAATAGAAGTCACGTGGTGAGAAGGAAAGAAAAAAAAACTTGATCCAAGAATAGGACAAGGAAAGTCTGCAGGAAAGAAATTTCAAGATGGATAATGCACAAAACAACAATATGATACGCCTCGAGGGCGGAAATAATTGGAATCTGTGGAAATTTCAGACATCGGTCATGATGCGTGGGCAAGGTTTGTTCGAACTAGTTGAGGGAAGCTATAAGAAGCCTGAAGATGCTGTTCAGAAGAACGTTTGGGAGACCAAGGATGCGAAAGCTCAAATGTTATTAGTAACAAGAATGTCCGAAAGCGTGATGTTACATATCATTTCATGTACAACTGCTGCACAAATGTGGCGCAAACTTCAAAGCATTTATGAACAAAAAAGTGAAACAAATATCCACATTATACAGCAACGTTTCTTTCAATACAAATATGAAGATGGAATCGACATGTCAACTTTCTTGTCAAAGATACATGAGATGCAAAATCAGTTGAAGCAGCTTGGAGAGGAGATTTCTGACAAGTTTGTCATTACAAAGGTACTCATGTCCCTTCCTGATGAGTATAAACACTTCGTGTCCGCTTGGGAATCTGCTCCAGACGACAAACAAACTTACGAGAATTTAGTAGCAAGACTCCTTGTCGAGGAGGAAAGAGTAAAGGAAAAGGGAGCTACGCCATTGGAACCGTCTACTGCCTTAGTGGCTACGAAAATCATAAATAAGAAAAGTATCCAGTGCTTTAAGTGTAAAAGATTTGGACATTATAAAAGCGAGTGTCGCAATAATGTAAACAATGCAAACTTTCAAGAAAGTCGTAATTACGGAAGATGCTATTATTGCAACAAATTTGGGCATACAAAAAATCAGTGCCGTTTTAAAAAATCTAGAGAAAACAGCAATGCATTTGTGGTAACAAGTTCGAGTGAAGATAAACAATATCAAGCAAAAAGATGGCTAGTGGACTCGGGGGCGAGTGAACATATGTGCTGCGAAAAAGAACTACTTCAATCATTCACTCCTTTAACCGGAAAGTATGTCATACTTGGCGACGGAACATCGATTTTAGGCTGTGGACACATGTCAGTGAAAGTATGGAATGGATTCTTTTGGATTGATACAAATATAGACAACGTACTGTATGTACCCAGCCTAAAGAACAATCTATTCTCTGTGCAGCGTGCCACCGCGAAAGGTTATGTTTTAGTGACAGATGGAAAATTATGCAAATTTTACCGGGATAATAGAGTGATGGCGATTGCTAAACGCGACGAAAACATGTACTATTTAGATTTTAATTATAAATACGGCGAAGAAAATATAGTGAATCAAACGAAGACGGTAAAATCGAATATAAGCGAGTGGCATGCAAAACTCGTACACCAAAACATAACACACGTTAAAAACGTATTGAAATTTAACAATATTGATGTGAACAATGATGAATTTGTAAATTGTGAAAGCTGTCTACATGGGAAGATTCATCGCTTACCATTTCCGAATAGCGATAGCAAAGTAACAAGAACCTGTGAGTTAATTCATGCCGATACATGTGGCCCCATGGAGGAACCATCAGTCCATTGGAGGATCAAAATACTTTCTTGTACTTAAAGATCAGTATTCTGGTTACAGACATGTATTTTTTATAAAAGGCAAACATGAAGTAAAGGGATGCATCAAAATTTTTATTGCCAAAGTTGAAAATGAGACAGGAAACAAAATAAAATATTTTCGTAGTGATAACGGGCTGGAATTTGTGAACCAGGATGTTGAAATGATGTTTGCCCAATGTGGTATCATACACCAGAAATCAGTCCCTTACACACCAGAACAAAACGGGACAGCAGAGAGAGAAAACAGAACGCTTGTTGAAGCGGCTAGAACTATGTTGTGCGCAAAAAATTTACCTAAGCGTTTTTGGGCAGAGGCCGTCAATACGGCTGCTTACGTTTTGAATAGGACCGGAAAAAGCCCCATAGCAGACAAAACTCCATATGAGCTATGGACAAATAAGAAGTTCGATATTCACACATTGAAGGTATTTGGTTCTGAATATATTGCACACATTCCTAAAGAAAAGAGGAGAAAGTGGGACCCTAAGGGAGAAAAAGGTATTTTTGTTGGATATGCGGAGGAAACAAAAGGTTACAGAATATATTTTCCCAAAAGAAACACCGTGGAAACTAAGAGAGACATTGTCATCATAGAACCAGCTGATATTAAAAAAACATTGCAAAGTGAATTATTGTGCGAAGTAGAAGACAACACTGGGATAGACATTCAGCCTCAACAAACATTAGCGGAAGAAGCGATCGAGAGTGATGAGAGTTTTCATGATCCACTAGAGTGTAGTGAAGACCAATCAACTGAGATAACTCCACTGCAGGAGGGCGATGAAGAACCACAGCAAAGTAAGCGTACTAGAAAGCAAACATCGTTTTATAAATGTAATAACACATGTTTACTAGATGATGAGCCATCTACATATGAGGAAGCAATGCAAAGAAACGATGCCGGTAAGTGGACAGAAGCGATTAATAAGGAATTAGAAACACTAAAAGAAAATAATACTTGGGTAGTTTGTTCAGGTAATAATGAAAATGAATGTGTAAGTAGCAAGTGGGTTTTTAAAGTAAAGAAAAATGGGAGCAATGTTCAATATAAAGCTAGGTTAGTAGCGCGGTGCTTTGAACAACCAAATGAGTTGAGCTTAAGTGAGATATATGCACCAGTAGCTAAATTGACAACCTTTCGACTTTTTACTGTCATAGCTACGAAACATAGGTTACCTATACATCAAATGGATGTTATGGGGGCCTTCTTGTATGGGGAAATCAATGAGGATGTTTATATTAGTTTGCCAAAGGGTGCATATACAGGAGATAATAATATTGTTAAATTAAAGAAGTCATTGTATGGATTAAAAAAATCACCAAAATATTGGAACGAGAAGTTTAATTCTGTAATAATTAGCGAGGGATTTAAAAGGTCATTATGTGACCCATGTCTCTATTCTAGGTGTAATAATAAGGATCAATTGTATGTTCTTTTGTATGTCGATGATTTGCTCTTATTCGGAACAAATGAACAGGATATTTCAGAGTTAAAAACTAAATTAAATAATGTATTTAAAATGAAGGATTTAGGATTTGTTTGTGATTTTCTTGGAATAAATGTTCAACAAAATGTAGAGTGTGGGACAACTGAATTAAACCAAAAGCAATATTTACAACATGTATTAAAGAAGTTTGGTATGGAAAACTGTAAACCAGCAGTAACCCCGATGGAACAAAATTTTAACTGTAAAATGTTTGATAATAATGACTCATGCACAGATAAGTATTTAGAAAAATTATGTAGACAGATAATTGGGTCCTTAATGTATGCAGCTTCGGGGACAAGGCCTGATTTATGTATAGCTGTTTCCATCTTAAGTTGTTATCAAAATAATTGTAGTAATACATTATTAACAGCATTAAAAAGGGTTCTCAGATATATCAAAGGCACAATTGATTTTAAGTTAGTTTATAATTGTAATGATGAACCCTTGGTTGGTTATTGTGATTCAGACTGGGGTGGTGATTTAGTAGACAGGAAATCTACAACAGGGTACTGTTTTATGTTTGCAAATTCTCTGATTTCCTGGTGCTCTAAGAAGCAATGTTCTGTAAGTCTTTCATCCACTGAATCCGAATATATTGCTATAAGTATGGCTGCGAGTGAGCTTTGTTGGTTACAAAATTTATTAAATGATTTTAATATTGGTAACGTGTGTACTGATATATATTGTGACAATCAGTCGGCAATATTAGTAGCTAACACAAATAGTATTAAAAGGTTGAAACACATAGATATAAGGTTTCATTTTATTAAGGACTTAATCAATGATGGTAAAGTGTGCTTAAAATATGTACAAACAAATAACCAAGTGGCAGATATGTTTACAAAGGCGTTGTGCAAGGACTCATTGGTTAAGTTCTTACATATGTGTGGTGCTACCATTTAATTAGTATATAGCATTGTGTTATATAAATTTGTTTAAATTTTTGTATGAATATTGCATTGAGAGGGGGTGTTAATAGACAATGCAATATTAGCATACTGTTCGTAATACCTACACTGTGTCTATGATGCGTATTACACTGTGGTTAACAATTTTGTTCATTCAAAATGGCTTCATTATTCATCATGTACTGCGCATAAGTTGTAAAAGGTTTAAATAAAAGATTCATTAAGAAATTAATAATTTTATTTACAAACAACACTCGGCACCAACAAACGATGACCTACCGAATTTGAACTCGTTGGATAGGTCTCAACGAGTAGTTGCTAGAAAAATGGAGATCAGGGTCTGATGATGGAGCAGGAAGGTCGTCACGGGATCACTGCACCAATAAACGTAGATCTGCCGAGTTTGGGCTCGTTGGGTAGCTCTCGATGAGTAGTTGTTAGAAAAATGGTGATCAGTGTCTGACGATGGAGCAAGAAGGTGGACACGGGTTCTCGGCACAAATAAACGTAGACCCACCGAGCTTGCAGTCCATGGTTCTCGAGAAGAGTATAACACCTAGATACCTTCGGTTTATGGCAATTGGTTAGTTTTTTAAAATATTGTCACATGTACATTTTTAAAAATGTTTGCTTAAGCTTATAATTATTTTAGTGATGGTCCATAGTTGTGTTATGTAGTGGCTGTTTTTAAAATAAATATTAAACTGGCTGTTTGTCAGAATAAAATATAAGTTGTTAAAACTTGACCTAATAATAATACACCAAAGGAACCACTAAAAAGAATAAAATAAAAATATTTTTTACAAAAAAAGAACCGCCTTCAAAATGCAACTAAAAAGCCTGAAATAATTTCTAAGAATTAGTGGTTTTTACATCTACATTGTTGGACTTGGACTACAACATATTATAAATACATATTACTATCGAAGTCGGCGCCTAACGTCCGTCAGTAGGTACCTAACTGTTTTCCAGTTTGGCGCCGTCTTTGATAGTAATATGTATTTATAATATGTTGTAGTTTCTAATTCTTAGAAATTATTTCAGGCTTTTTAGTTGCATTTTGAAGACGGTTCTTTTTTTTTGTAAAAAATATTTTTTTATTTAAAAAAATTCTGAGCCCCCGGAATACGCGTGGAATATTGCCAAATAAAGACGTGCAGCGCTGCGCTGATCGCTGTAGGCGTCAAGTGTCAAGTCAAACCGACTGTATTGACCTCAAAATTATAGGACCAGCCGCCCGCGGCAAACCAATGCAAGATACTATCTATATACCTATTTAATGCCAAACAATCTGGATTTATACTCCGATGCAATTTACGATAATCGCATCGGCCGATTTAAAATCGATTATCGGTAGCTGCCCATTTATGGAACGCGACGATTTATGAGATTCGAATTTGAATCTAGAATTCCACATTCTTATAGTGATTTAAATTATAATTTTGAAATAATTATTTTATATACTTAATAATAAATTACCTAATAAATTAATCCAGACCATTTTTATAAATAAATTTCGGGTTCTCCTTTTCAAGGCTTAGTGTAGATAATTGTAAGTTGTTAGTAATCTTCCGTTAGGCAAATTATAAGTAGGTACTTATAGTCTGTTTTTCTCTTAGAGGAGATACCACTGGAGATAGCATGATGCGCTAACCCCTCTGCCAAATTTTGTTCATATGATCAGGTCATTCTTTATTTGTGTGCGTATCTTTTTGAATGTGTAGCGAGTTTATTATAGTGTGGGTATGCGTGAAATTGTATCTGTGTGTGTTTACTTCGCCTTCCGCACCCCGCAAAAGTGCCACAAAAAAATTGTACGGTGAATCGACGCGATACTAGCTCCATTCTAATTACTCTGAGGTTTTTCTTTACAATATCAAAAATTGAACAGTAAATGTATGAACGTACTTACATTTTACTGTTCAATTTTTGATCTTGTAAAGAAAAACAGACTATAAAAAAAAAGAAAAAAGTGAGGTCTTAGAATATGAATCAGTAAAAGTACTATAGAATGCTTAATTCAAGTAAGAACATGCAGCTGATTAAGAACATCAAAATACATACCGTCAGCTGTATTTATCGACATTTCCGCTTGTGACAGATCAAACCCATCACCACTTATCACTTACATATCAATATAACTTTACATAGTTCAATTCCTGCCTCCTAGAGGAAAATCTGCCTACGCTTTGTTTAAGGGGACCATTGACAAACGCATACTCTATTCTTAATATATAAACTCTATGGTTCAAATTCAAATTCAAATTCAAAATTCTTTATTATGCATAGGCCTCACGGGGGCTCTTACATATAGTAATTTTTTACAACTACCACCGGATCGTAACGCGGCCCCCACTGGTATAGATACTAATTACGGTGTTTAACATAGTGTGTTGGTGCACATTGGCTGCTAGCTAGTTATAATCACTGTCCGGCAAACGCTTAGTTGGTTGAGCAAAGTCAAGCGAGGTCGGTGAACTGAGCGTCTCCGTGCCCCCGGGTTGCTGTCATCTAGACAACACCGTTAGGCCAAGAATTTAGGGAAACGATAAGGCCTAAACCACTCCAAAACTTTCGCCAGCACAAGGGTAGACTGTGGGCTTATATTACTAAACCATAACAGATCTCAAATTAGGCATCTAATGGATGCACTCCGGGCCATTTTGGTACCAACGAGCATCTAGGTAAACAGAATGAGGCTGAGCTAAATACGCTTGCAGATTCTGTGAAGATGAAAAAAGAGTCAATGTTATTCATACTGTGTGGCTGCGACGCTCCTATACGGACGCAAGACGTAGATTGAGTTATCTGGTAGGAGCCTATCGTACACCAGATGATCATGTACAGCTGCAAGCATAGCTTCGGCCCTGGGAGCATCACACCTCGCTCGGTCGGAGGATCCTCCCTTTAGCATCGCTCCGCGATAGAACAATAGAATAGGCCAAACTAGTTTTACGCCAGGTTTTTTTTTATACTACCCAGATGGCAAGCAAGCGTGCGGCCCGCCTGATGGTAAGCAGTCACCGCAGCCTATAGACGCTAACAACACCAGAAGAATCAGTAGCGCGTTGCTGACTCTTAAGACATTAGATATTAAGTCTTTGTGACCGTGTAATTAAATCAGCTACAGTGCCCTTCACGCCGGAACACAGCATTTCTTATACACTGCTGCTTGGCGCCAGTTTATCTGACACTGCGGTGGTACCTAACTGGACGATTCCTTGCGCAAGGAACCTACCTTCCAGTAAATATAGTAGTAATAGTAGTAATTATAGTAGCAAGTTCGCATCTATCCATACCTACGATAAAAAAGTTAGTAACTTATTCGAAAATATATTCTAGTTTTTTACTCGTAGGTACACATATGTATATTAGTGCGGCTGGCTTGGAATATCCTTTGTAAATAAAATCTTTTTAAAAAAAAATTGAACCGACTTCAATATCACTGAAAAGTATAAAATAATTTAAATATTATTGAAGTTGGTGTTAGCGTACCTGCTGTGTATATTTGGCACCAACTTCAATAATATTTAAATTATTTTATACTTTTCAGTGATATTGAAGACGGTTCAATTTTTTTAAAAAAAGATTTTATTTTAAACATTTTAGTGATATTTTCATATATAAAGATTGAACCATCGAAAACCGTAAAATTATCTAGGTAGGTTATGATCACATTATCGTCTACATAGTTTTACATAATTCATATTTCTTCAGAAAAAAATATCCAGTCGTAATGAAATTTGCATGGAAACATCATAGTAGTTTACTCTCTCGAATAAAAAAAGAATCATCGAAATCGGTTCATAATTGTCAGAGCAATGTAATGGAGAACATCAGTTTTATGGTTTTTACCAGATAAATTCCTCCACATCGTTCATGGTCCTCCAGGAAGTTCTTATCCGGTTGTAATAAAATTCATACAGATTCAATACAGTGGTTTCTTCTTTCGAATAAAAAAGAATCATTGAAATTGGTAAATATTTGCCAGAGTTATGACCTTTTTTGCCCGACCGAGCGAGTCCGAGCAACTAAAACGTCATCTATATAGGCTTTCTTGCAGCTCTCAGTGCGCAGTCACCATTCTTGTTTTTTCAGGAACTACTTATTACTAAGCAATAATTTTTTTATGGGACCCAATTAACGGATTAAAGAATGGATGGAAGAAAGATTTTTTCAAATCGGTTCATAATTGCCAGAGTTATGCGCGAACATACATAGAAAAAAAAAAATATATATATACAGACGAATTGAGAACCTCCTCCTTTTTTGATGTCGGTTAATAAATGGGTAGGAAATGAAGTTTTATTTTACAATATAATAAAAGTTAAATGTTGAAAGGGAAATAACCATTATTTCTTCACCTGCAATCATTACAAACAATTCCAAAATTGACGATAGTACTACGCTGTCACTCAAACACATAAAAACAATCTTAAAATCTATTTTATCTTTTATTACTTCACTACTGCTCTTAGTTAACGTAGAGGAGAGATAAAATTAGTTCTAAGCACCATTATAACTTGATCCCCGGTCTCTTTTATAAAGTCCTTACTTTACCCTAACTTTTTCTTCAGGTACGGGGTGAGGGAGATCTAATAACGTGGTCATTTGGATGTTTCATAAAATCTCCAAATAAAAATAGAATTATTATGATCATTAAGTAGGTAAATTACGCGACGAAGAACATAATAGTTTTTATTACATGTTTATTTACAACATTTTAACGGGATTTTGTCGGTATGTGAAGTTTAATAACAATTATCTGGACGTTAAATTTATTAAATTTATTTTCAATTAAAGTTAATGTTACAGACAGCAAACATTCTCAAGAAATTTTCTAATGACAAAATTATCTATAAAGGAATTGCTAAGTATGTACTTATAACAAATTATGCGATTAAAAATTAATTATCCATTATTTTTATTACCGGTAAAAACACTACACAACAAAGTTTTATAATGGTCACAACACACATTATGTTCTTAGCATCAGCGATTTTGCGGCTGCATCGGTATCGATGCTATTACTCGTACTTACAGCATTGTACAATTACGAGTAATAGCACGTATGAGTGACTTTTGTCGCGGTTATATTTTAGTGTTCCATACCTAAAAGGTACCTAAAAAAGGAACCCTTATGGTCTGACTTCGTCTGTCTGTCTGTCTGTCTGTCACACCGATATATTTCAGGAACCACTGATGCTCTCAATTTAAAACTTGGAATAGTTTTAGATCTTACTTACTCAACCTTACCACAAATGAAATGGGGGTCGGAATGTGACATCAAAATTTCAAAGTGAGACTACTATATTGAGTGGGGTATCATATGAAAGGGCTTTATTTTTACATCTCAAAACAGTTTTTATTTTGGTTTATGAACCGTAGTTTTTGGCTGATAATCAAAAATGTCAAAAAAAAATACCGACCCTTACAGGAAAAATAAAATGATCTTTCTAAGAATTTAGTACTTACAGTTTTTTAGTAATCCTAAAAAAACCTCGACACACAAACTTATTTTTGCGGTTTTTTTTTTGTTATCTCAGGTGTTAGACGAATAGCAAAATACTTGAATACGGCCAACGATGGTATGGAATCCTCGGTGCGCGTGTCCGACTCGCACTTGACCAGTATTTATTTTTCATTAAATTCTTGTCTGGTCTGAAAATATGTATGGAGAAGCGCACACTATACCATACGCCGTGACAACCTGGTGACTTATACAACTTGTCCATTCATATTCACTGGACTGGACAAAAGTATCAAAAAAGTCACTCGTGCGCGCTAGCACTAACGCTTTTTAGTGACTCGCTGCTTCTAATACTGGTATTGAAAATGCGCGTTTAGCAGCGACATCGATGCTGTATCGCGATAAAATTATGAAAAAATTCAACAGTCTTAGTGCAGTGAACTCAATATTTTGTTCATTATTTAACCGAAACTGGATGAATTTCTTGTTAATCAAGGCAGGTACGCAATCAATAAAAAACAGTGGCTCCATAGGTGTAGGCATAATGACACAGTGTTGCTTAGAAACAGTTTTAAGATGATTTATATAATTTTTGTCCATAATTAAAAAAACATATTTTGCCGTTTTAGATTTTTTTTTCGGGATCTTTACTATCAATACTATGCATAACTTTTGCCCTTTCCAGGCCACCCAGTATAGTACTGCACCGTGATCTAACTTAATGATAAATGGTGCACGTGACTTGTATGATTCGTTACTAATTTGCTTAAAAAAATTATGTGTATTTCTTTTCGTCTAACTACCAGAATATACAAATTACAGAAAACATAACAGTTTCTGTAAGTAATATAGGTAATAAGTATCTATTTAATTGTATTATTACGCTCTGACGATAATGTGTAACGCGTCTTATAAATTTAGTCTAAAATACGACACATGCTTAGAGACATTTGAATGTTTACGATCTAGAAGTGCCTTAATAGTTGACATTCCTAGCATCTTTTATTACGATAATACTGCATCGCCGAATAGTCCACAATAGCTGTAATAAAGCTCTACAAAACAGCTGCTATAATTAGCGTACTATAATTAGTAGAACAAAATTATGTCCATACAATACAATACAATACAAATATTCTTTATTGTACACCAAAAAAGAAGATACAACTTAAAAAGGAAAAGTAAAATTACAGTGTGACAATTTAAGGCGGTCTTATCGCTAAAGCGATCTCTTCCAGACAACCTTGGGGTACAGGACCGAATATGAAAGGGTAGGTGTGTCATACATATTCAGTACATCTATATATATAACAATAACATATATAACCATACATATATATATCTATAACATAATATAGAAATGATAAATATACATACCTACTAAACGTATTATGATGATAAAAAAACAGAAATAGGAGAAGTTTACTGCAAGGAAAGATAGTGAGAAGTAACCTGAGATTTGAACACATTTAAACTCTGAGCTCTTCTTATATTTTGCGGCAAAGCATTCCAAAGACGACCAGCATGGACAGTGAAGGACTTAGTATAAGTGTGAGATGTGTGGGAAGGAGTAAGAAGACACAGTTCAGAAGAGGTGCGAAGAGTGTGATGTCCAGAGGTAAAAAAAAAAAATCTCTCTTTCAAATACTGTGGTGCCCGCGGGTTATGGAGAATAGTGTATAGAAGTGAAATGACATGAGCATTCCGGCGATGGCGGATAGGAAGCCACTTGAGCTTGTACGAAAGCTAGAGACATGGTCATACTTGCGCAAACCAAATATGAACCGGATACAAAAGTTTTGAAGACGCTCAAGTTTATTTAATAGCTCTTCTGTAAGATCTGGATAGAATCAAGGTGAGGTAAAAGTAAGCACTGCGCGAGCGCAATTTTGGACTCAACTGGCAAAAAGTTACGTAATCGCCTAAGCGATCCTGCAACAGCAAACACGTTCCTGCTAATTCAAGAAGTCCATAGTAAGAATCAGTGCTTTAGCGTTCGGGCGTCCTTCGATATTCCGATATCTGTTCGTTCATTATCATCAGCAGCCAAAGGACGTCCACTGCTGAACAAAAGCTCCCCTTAGAAGGGTGGGGTTGCCATAATCCCCACACTTGGAAGGCGTCCTGGGATCGCAGATAGCACCTATCTACCTCCTATTGGATTACCTACCACCGTAGGTAATCCAATAGGAAGACGCTGACATCTTTTAAAAAACCCAAATTACAAGACCCCAGACTCGTCGCCCGTATTTGTAGCGAGGGCGTTTCCTGGTAAAACGAAAATCCAACAAAAAAAAAAAAAAAAAAAATAGGAAGACGCTGCTTCTTCTTGTTTTCCCTTAATCGCCTCTTACGGACACCCGACGGGAGGAGAGGGGGTGCTATTCTTACCCGGACACCCCACGGGTTGGTACTCGTAAATTATTTTTTTGTTATCCCTTAATGGCATGTCAGAGTAGTCAGTCTTATTGAGTTGAGTTCCTTTATAGATATTTTTTACCCGCGGGGTGCCTGGTTAGAATTGCATCCCCCCATCTCCTCTCCGTGGGTGTCGTAAGAGGCGACTAAGCGAGAACGGGAAGACGGGCAGCAGCGTCTTTCTTTTGGATTTATCTTCCACTACGAATCCCAAGCCGCCTGCCAAGCGTGGGGATTATGGCAACCCCTCCCTTCTAAGGGGGAGGCCTTTGTTCAGCTATGCACATCTATCGGCTGCTAATGATGATGCATGATGGCATGTCAGAGTAAATGTATGGGAGTAGGAACGATCATAATTTTGTTTACAGTTATTTATCTGGCAACATTAATAACTAATTCTAAACCAACATTTTTAGATTTCAGAACAATTTGCTGTAATTCTAAAAAGTTTTCTGTAATGAATAACATTTTAAATAACAGCCAAATCTAAGATTGTAGATCAAGATCAGCCGTTAATCAATTTATAATGCTAGTGACGAAGTTTTTATACCAGCAAAAAGTTTTTCGTAATAATCGAATTCGATCAATTAATTCTACCTTTTAAACTTTATGCCATACGTTCAAGGTTGCTACCGCCGCCGAAGAATATACATTATACAACCGTTAATTAATACTAAATTATTAATTAATCATATATTAAATATTGAATCTTTTATTAATGAACAATAAATATCTAATAAAACATAGCAACAGCGTTCTTCAAATAAAGAATTCAACAATTTCTAATTCTGTGGATTACATCACCTCACACCTATGAGTCAGGTTAAGGAATTCTATTTTCTTGTGCACAGATAATACAGCCTTAGCAACAGAAATATGAATATATTTTATAAATGACTTAGCTGTTTAGTGTTTATCTCACGTAGCAGGCATAGTATTCATATTATTCTAATACATCTACTGAATAGGTACCGTAGTCATATCCCATATATGCTCGGTGCTGCAAAAAGCCTTCTAGCTGCTTTCGACTCATTGGAGATGCGCACTCATAGGTTAGTGGAAGCCAATCTACAAAGCCTAGAGCACAGGCGCAGGGTAGCCAGCCTCTCGGTATTCTACAGGATGCATTTCGGAGAGTGTGCGCAGGAATTGCAAGACTTGATTCCAGAATCCCGCTTCTATCATCGGACGACGCACTGCACATACGTGGCGCATACGCACCCTATGTGGTGAACGTGCCTTCAGTCTAGACTAAACGAATTGCTTATTCGTAAGGACAGGTTAAAGACTGTAGCCCCAGTGGATTAGGGTGCCGGGTTAGAATTGCTTCCCTCCATCTCCTCTTGTTGGGTAAAAGGCGACAAAGAAAAAACAAGAAGACGTCAGCTTCTTTTTATTGGATTACCTACCACTTATACCGCGATCCCCAAGCAGCCTGCCAAGCGTGGGGATTATGGCAATCCCTCCCTTCTAAGGGGGAGGCCTTTGTTCAGCAGTAGACGCTTTGGCTACTGATGATCCCATGACCTTGAACCCACGATACCGTGCTGGGTGTATCATCAAGACTGAGCAGTTTCACTTTACAGCTTCCAGCTACATGTCCATATGTCATAGTTATTTCAGGATAGACAGATTCTATAATTTATTACCGTTAGACCGATCTACGTAAGGGCTCAATAAATTTTTTGAATTATTGATGAAACGAGGTGGACGTTCACTTAGTGTTTTTGCACACGGCGTATATTTAACGCGCCGACGCCGACGCGACTTGAAATTAATTATAGCGGTTTTTGGCTTCGTTTTTGGAAGCACATGTCGGTGCATATATGCCTTTGCCACAAGAGTATCCCGTACCAGCTTTGACGCGCTTATAATCCGTGTTGATGCTGACTGACCACTAGTGGTTCGAGCGAACACGCTGGAATAAGACCGTGTACGCGAGTCGGGTTTTTTGAAGCGAGAAAGAGCGCGTGAAACGACCATATACCAACGCAACGAAAAAATCCTTAGTCTAAAACCGCTCTAAGGACGCCTAGCAAACGCGCGTTAGTATCGTTAGAAACAAACTGATTATGTGGAATGAAAAACGCGCTGCCAACGCGCGATCGTGAAACGCACGTGGACCGACGACAGCGCGTTAAATAAACGCCGTGTGCAAAGGCCCTTACTGGTTAACGCCCCGCCATATTGATTTAACAATATTTATTATAATAATATGTTTCTAGATCTACACTTTTATGTTGCGAACCAGTTTCTAAGTCCCACACACTACTATCCCTATCTTTAGTACAGGCAATGTGCATATATTTCTAATAAATTTTATCGACTAAATTGAGAATTTTTGGAGCCGTAAGCTGGTTCGTAAGTAGATAAGTAAGCAATAAAAAGTTTAATGCTTGCTCGTAAAAATACTATAAGATGTTATCAGTTGTAGGGGGCATTGGTCACATGTCGACTGCCCAACGAGCCATAACTACGGATTACCTTGCCTAATAGGTAGGTGAGCTGTTTAATATGTAGTTATAATTCTATGGGACAACCCACAGCCATCTGTTCTTAAACTAAGCAGGTTCTACTAATAGGCCATAGTCAGATATTCGGCCACAAAGCAGTGCGTAAACATCGCTGTGTTCCGGTGTGAAGGGCACTGTAGCTGGTGAAACTACTGGACACAAAATAATATTTAATGTCTTAAGGGTCGGCAATGTGCTTCTTCTGGTGTTGCTGTGCTAGCATCTATAGGCTGCCTTGGTAGTCAAACTCAAACTCAAACTCAAAAATCTTTATTTCAAATAGGCTTAACGCTAGCACTTTTTGAATGGTCATTTTTTAAAAGCTACCACCGGATCACAACGCGGCCTCAACTGAGAAGATCCGGCAAGAAACTCAGCGGGCTTGTCATTTTTTCACTTTTTTTAACCGACTTCAAAAAAGGAGGAGGTTCTCAATTCATCGTGTATGTATTTTTTTTTTTTTTTTTTTTTTTTAATGTATGTTCACTCATAATTCCGCCAAATATGTACCGATTTGGATGATTCTTTTTTGTACCTAATGGACATTCCATCAAGTTGGTCTCATAAAATTTTTATTCCTTACGAACCAGTAGTTCCTGAGAAAACATGAATGGAATGTTAGAATTATCTGGTAAAACGCCTAAAAATAGATGATGTTCTAATCAATAATGGTTATAACTCATACAAATATTTACCAATTTCAGTAATTCTTTTTTTATTCGAAAGCATGAACCATAAGGATGGTTCGGTATGAATTTCATCAAGACCGGATAAGAACTTTTTCGAAGAACATGAGTGATGGGAAGGAGATATAACTGGGAGAAACCATAAAATAGATGATGTCTTCGTCTACAAAATGGTCATACGCCATCCAGATCATCGTACCGAATTCGATGGTTTCTTTTTGACCCCCGATCAAAAACGAGGTGTTATTAGTTTGGGGGGGGGGGGGGGGTTCGTGTCTGTCTGTCTGATAACTGTCTGTGGCATCGCAGCGCTCAAACGAGTGGACAGATTGGCGTATGCTGGTTTATTGGAGATGGTTCTTAGCGATGTTTCTTGAAAATCGGTTTAGCTTTGAAAACCATCAGCTCTTTTCCAAGTCGAGATAGGGATATTTCGTATACAATGGACATTTTTAATTACTTCTATTACTCCGAAAGATCTGAAATTTAGAACATATGTAAATCCGTTGATACTAAAAAACTGGTACTAAGAAAATGGTAACCTTCACCAGGGTCTGATGATGGAGCAGGAAGGTGGTCACAGGATTTCTGCACCAATAAACGTAGACCCACTGAGTTTGGGCTCGTTGTGTAGGTCTCGACGAGTATCTGCTAGAAAAATGATGTTCAGAGTCTGGTGATGGGAGCAAACAGTATGATGTTAACAGGAACTCTGTTCCATGAAATGTAGGACCCACCGAATTTTAGATATGTGGTTGGGTTGGGAGATTTTAATTAAAATAAATTTATACCTGTTGGTATTAAAGTTTTATATCCAAATCGGTATATAGTTGAATAAAGACTTTTCAAGAGAATATGACTAAAAAGAATAAAATAAAATTTTTATAAAAAAAAATAAACCGACTTCAATAGACACCACACTAAAAAGTGAAAAATAACTTCAATATTCTTGAAGTTGGTGCTAAAATAAACACGATACTTACCCCAACACCAGAATCAACTGACCAGCACCAACTTCAATAATATTGAAGTTATTTTTCACTTTTTAGTGTGGTGTCTATTGAAGTCGGTTTATTTTTTTTTATAAAAATTTTATTTTAAACATTGTTTTGTTACAAATGAATCGACATTAGCGATATTGTGTCTTGCCGTTCGAAACATAAAGCAAGGGAGAAAAGAAGAAAACAATAAATTACGACAAAAATTTCAACAAACTAAAAGGCCAAAGGGATAGTAGTCGGACCGGTCCCCCCAAGCTGCACCCGCGCACGAGTTGACTCGAGCAGCAGCCATCACTCCCCTCAACCATATCAGAGGGAAGGGGGTGACCCGCCACACGAAGCCGCCACAAGCAAAGACTTTTCGATGGCGAGCATGACCGAACCAAAATCACCCGTGGCTCACATTTAACTTCTGCTGTTAAGCAGTACCTCGTCAGGCAAGTAGTAAGTAACATAGCTAAGAACCATCTCGCTTAAACTAGCTTTCAAATAAAAAAACCGCATTCAAATCCGCCCACTGGTTGGAGCGCTACGATGCCACAGACGACAGACAGACTTCCGGACATAGGCGTCAAACTTAAAAAGGAAAAAAGTAGCGACGCTATGAAAAATAGACCCCTTTACTTGTGTGATTGTATTTTTGTCGTATTTTTTTTCTGTATCTTATTTGATCTTTTGAACGGCAGGACACACTGTCGCTGATGCTGATCCAATTGTAACAAAACTAACACTGTTTAAAAAAAAAGGTGAAAAAATGACAAGCCCACTGAGTTTCTTGCCGGATCTTCTCAGTTGAAGCCGCGTTGTGATCCAGTTGTAGTTTTTTTTTAAAGAAATTGACCGTTCAAAAAGTGCTAGCGTTAAGTCTATTTGAAATAAATAAATGATTTCCTTTTATTTAATTTACCATGTTTGTTAGATAGATTTGATCCTTAAGATCATTGATATACTATACCAACTAGATTAGCTGTCACGAACAAAATGACATCGAAAATGTGGTCGCGGTTACATACATATACTTACACAACTATACACGTAGCTAGAAATTGTAGAAAATAGTTTTAAATAATTCGGAACGTCGGACTAATAGAAGCCTTCACATGTAGTAATAAAGTCTAATTCTGTATGCAGTAATGTTGGCACATAAAACCTTTACATCGGAGACAAAGAAAAATCAATAAAATCGCCAACGCTATACGAAAAAAAGTAGTTGTTTTGACTTAAACAAAAATGTACTCATTTAAAAGAAAATCTTAACCACTATAAAATAAGGTTCAAACAGGTGTGTTTCCATTGTGTGTGTACTGACTTACAAACTTATCCGTGCTGGTGGCAAAAATGAGAACTAACTTTTTTATTATGTTAATGACGTGTAGTTTGACAGTTTCGTATAGACAGTGGCGACATCCTATCAGCAACATTAATTTTGTCAGTCTCGGCATGGCAGTTGCGAAGTACTAGCGGAGAAAATATCAATAAATAATTTTTATTTCGTATTATAATGATATCTTACTTATATTTATTATTTAAACTAGTAGTAATAAGAACACGAAACGAAAAAAAAATTCTCCATCTGCAATTTTGGTATTACGATAAGTATTTGGACAGTTTATAAACGCGCAATAAGGAATTTCGATACGTCCTTACGCTAGCTGTTGTCGGCTCGTACTAATTTGAAATAGAGCGACAGCCGTCTCCATAGCTCTATTTTCGTGACCACTTTTCGGGTCGTGACAGCTAATCTAGTTGGTATAGTATATCGATGCTTAAGATTGATTGATTTAAGATTAAAAGTCCAGGTGTTATTTTTTCGGATTTTAGCCGGTTCGATTACCGAGCGTGTGGCAAGCGAGTTTTCGAAAATCTTTGAATGCAAATTTGGTTCCTTATATTAAAACTAAAGTCTTCAGTATTTAGAGTACTTTCCCCCTAGTAGGGTTACAAAACTCCACCTGTATATATAGATAGTAGATTATCGAATATTTTTACTGGTAGTTTTATTTATTTTATTTTATTTCTTTTTGGAAGACTTACAGCTAATACAGATATACCGTGAAAGGTTGATTATATATATATATGAGAGTTATATATATAACAGTTGAGGTGCTAGTTGTTTTCACCACAATATTATTACAAGTAAGGTATCACACGTGAGGTGACACTTTGTCGACGAAAATATCGTTAAAGATAAAATAAACAGAGATGGGAGGTTTTATTTATTATTTATTGTCACTTAACGTGTCGCGTTGAATACCAATATGTTGACAATTGTTTAGCGGTTCTTGGGTGTTAGGCCATGAATGGCTAGAGAACTCTGCTGTCACCAGACAAATAATAAAATAACAAGTATAATTTATAAAAGCACAAAAATCCCAACTGTGAACAAACAGAATGGTTCTGTATTACATTATAGTTATATAAAAAAAACTGATGCATATTTGGGACTAATCCCACCATTCATTCACACCACTGTGACTCCTGTAAGCCAGGATCTACAGTGGTCACCAGTGAAGACATCGAGGTTTGACCCTCAGCGAGTCCCGGGGAAACGCTAAATTGTCTTGAAACCCGCATCGAATTTAATCAGAAAAGTGAACAGGACTAGGAGAAATTCCACTTCCCTCCTTGGCAAAGCGGGAGGCAAATTTATAAGCCGGTTTAACCGCAGAAATGAAGACTCTTACAGACCGACTAACGATTTAGTCCATCTGCAAGGCACCACGGATTGTCACTAAACTTAAGGGACCTATCTGAGCTTAATACTTTGTTATGATAATAGGCATAGCAGAATTGTTTGAAAGCACGGAATTTTTCCTTTGACTCCACAAGGTCCGAATAATAAAAATAATATAATAAATAGCTCCAGTTGATGTGATTTTCAGATTATTTAAAATGGTGTGACGTTCGTTTTGCCAGAGACTACACTCCCAAAGTATATGATGAGCAGATTTTTCATGTTCATTATTCGCCGTGGAACATTGGCACAAAGGTGAATTTACTCACTTGAAGGAGAATAACTTACTTTTAAAGTTGCCATGGTCTATCATAAATTAAGAAACGCCATTGCGTTTCTACCATACCAGACCATTGTCTACCTCAATCCATGTATTCCCGAGACGCTCACGGACATTCAGAAAGATAAATAAAGCTGACCCTTGGAGGACGCATCCTATCTGGTTAAAAGATGTTCATACTATGAACATCTTTAGTCTATGAACTTCATAGACTAAAAATGGTGGATTAAATAACCCCGCGATTTTTACACGGTCACACAATACAGATGCATATATATTTCAACTTGTCTCGTTCAACCTTTCATTTGATACCCATATTGATGTTTTTGGAAGTAAAAAAAAATACAAAATGGTGGCTAACGGACGCGATTTTTTAATATTTTGAAAAAATTATATCCCATAGCTTATGCCAATCCCACAACTTAGACAAATCTAACGACATATTATAAGTCGAAATCCATCGAGCCGTTTAAGATGTAGGCAGTGCCAAAGAAATAGACATATATACATACATAGGATACATACATACTGTTACGATGCAAAATGCAGCGTACCTTACCTTTGAACATTAAGGGGTTTGATTTATTTACTATTTTTGTCGTGGAAGTTTTTTCTTAAAACTTTCCTTGGTTCTAGTAACATTGTCACTGTAATTGCAATTCACTTCACTATTTGTTAATAAACGAATTTTAACACCTTTAAAGTAATTTAAATTATTTTCCAAAGATTGTTTGTTTACATTCCGTCATGGTCTAATAATTCAAATGTCAAACGCGAACGGGCTCAGTAACGCCATCTGACAGTCCCGAACAAAATTACGCCGAGTTCGCAGACAATAAAGTAAATAAAACATAAGTAAAACTTTATTTGCAGTCCAATAAAACTAATTTACAAGGTATATTTCACTTATAATCACTCTCTAGTAAAAATCAATTAAGATTAACGAAATTAACGGAAGTCTAAAAAATTTTTTTATATGAAGTATATTCTAGATAATTCGAATTAGCCGAATTATATATAATCTGTGGATTTGTGATGTTTGTCTTTGGACTAAGTGTGGCAATGGTACTAAAACTAATTTCTCCAGTCTATGACCGGATAATTTTCCCCAGATAAATGTTTTTATCGTAATTAATTCACTGGGAATTGTGAATTCCAGTGATTTATCAATGTTGTAAGTCTGATTGAGGTCAACTTGGTTGGCCAACGCCAAGTTGTAGTAGGTTGCTGATCTTCATTGTTGCAATGGAATGTATTGTGAGGAGCATTGGACTTTAATTTTACCCTTATTTGGGCTAATCGCCACTGGGTGGTATTATTCGGATGTGAGGTAGGATTGGAAGGGTGAAATCCGAGGCAGCTCATTTGAGCACGACTCACCGCCGAGAC
Source organism: Furcula furcula (assembly GCA_911728495.1). Classification (NCBI taxonomy): domain Eukaryota; kingdom Metazoa; phylum Arthropoda; class Insecta; order Lepidoptera; family Notodontidae; genus Furcula; species Furcula furcula. The sequence goes on from OU452252.1 coordinate 21,352,808, forward strand.
ACAGTGATCCGTTCGTTCTCCAGGTAATTAGCCTGTGCCAGTAGTGGCATTTTAAAGAAACCATCGCATAGGTTGTTGTATCAGTGTTAAATTCTAACAATCGTTCCAGAATTCCGATGCTCGAGTGCCAGGAGCGCGGACCGGCCTACCGTACAGCCACGCCAATTAGCATCCAAAACTGTAAGTAGTCTTGCAAAGTCTTATAAATTAGTTGTGTCTAAAACCTTGCTGGATGTTAGTGTGAATAGTGTCTCATGAGGGGTCCGTATTGTCCGTTCTAGGAGTGAACTTTGAGGGCCCGTCTCGACGCCACGAATCAGGTCGTGACCGGTGCCTCGAGTCCGTAAGAACCCTGGGACAGCTGTACGGACACCGAGTGCGCCTAGCCGAGAGGCAGGCCAGATGGTTTTTTATTTATTTATTAACATTGTGTTTTTCCTTAGAATTTATTTTATTTAACGTTATTTAAAATAACGGTATTTAACCGGTTATATTTAACTGGTGTTTGTGGAGTACTTTTTTAACCGAAGCGTCGAGTGTTCATCGCCTCGTCACCTCCGGATTTGGGACTGAAACAGTCCCTGGCGCCCCCCCCCCCCCCCTTATTAATTATTAAGTCTTCCCCACACGGTTCTATTATTTTCGGATACTTTAATACTGGAAGGAGTACCTCTAAAACTTTTAACTATATTGGCTTTATTCCCAACCACCCACGACCATAGCTCCCACCGCTGAGTGAATTAGTAATATAAGCTGGCTATTTTCAAATAGGGTTACATAAACGTTGCACATTGTATGACACTGGGCCTAATACATTGTACTACTTTTACTAAATAATTATATATAAGGTTTAAGATTTAAGTAGGGTACAACTTGTGATTTTAACAATAAAAACCCAATTGTACTATATTTTATGTTTTATTCTCTAAGAGCAGCCCACCTAAAAATCTTATATGTCACATACATATCTCGAAATACAAATCCCTCATTCTGGGGCATTCAGGCAAAAATATCGTATTTTTTGTCCTCGCAGGGAATAGATCCCTGGACCGTGTCTACAGTCTACCGGGGTATGTGGGATTCTTACCCACTCGCTGTAGCTGTCGCATCGGCACCTAAGAGAGGGACCTAGGCTGTCCGATGGAATCTGCACCAAGCACCCCTCAGTGCTTTGCCTTGGAGTCTACCAGCGAAGGGGGCACTCTAGCACCCCGGGAACCTGTCCCAGTGCTCACGGGGACGAGAGTCACAACCCCACCGCCTTCCTCCTCGGAGGTAGATACTTACTCGATGCGCCCAGCGACTTCGAAGAATATAAAAATACCCTGAAAGAACCCATACATGGCTATCTGATCTTACCAGTTACGACAAAGCAGGCTGATCACCCGATTGTTTGAGAAGTAAGAATGATCCATGCGTCGGATGGGCATGTAAAGAGCAAGGCCTGCGCTGGCCTCTCCCCGGCCGTGTCGGTCTCCTGTCTCATCGCATTGCGTGTAAAAAAGAGAGAATGTATACTTTGTCTGTACTAGCTTGGATACTATAATATTCTTTGCGTCATTGGCTGATCTTGTGAAAGTTTGGCCGCTGGCTGCCGTAGTGTTCAGTCGACCCAAAGTAGAAGATTATTACACGTATAAGTTGCATCAAAATATGTTTTTCCCGTAGATACAGGAGGTGAGAAAACACGAATAAGATAACCTCATACCTACTTTTTGATAAGAAGTTGGCACGTCATACGTATTGATAACGGTCTCCCCATATAAGCAAGCATTTCGACAACAACAACTAAGTTTCCGTAGTGTAGCGGTTATCACGTGTGCTTCACACGCACAAGGTCCCCGGTTCGATCCCGGGCGGAAACATCCCTTTTTTTTTGCACATTCAGAGCAGTACTTTGCAATAGTGTACTTGTACAAGTTATATTCCTTGTTTTTTTTGTTGTACTTAATAGCGTGATTTAATTTCTTTATAAAAATCGAACCTAGACAATGGTACAAATTTCTCAAGCTCAGGCCAAGCAAAGTCATATAAACCAAGGTCTAACTAGTTTTTTTTGTAATGAGAGTGAATGTTATTATGAGAGTAATAATCTAACTAGAGTATTTTACCTTTAATACTTATTACACAATTAAGAAAACTAGTAAGAATCTAAATAGACTCAGAAGTAGCTGGTATGTTCAAACGTGGATATTATACAAGTATGGATGGATATTGTACTCAAAGGCAGGACTGCGGTTTTAAAATAATTAAATATTATAAGCAAAATATTTTAAAAGAAATTGTGATGACCCAAAATTTTTTTGCGTTTATCCAACATTTTTTTACTGACTTCAATAAAGGAGGAGGTTTCCACTTCGACTTATGTTCGCGCTTAACTCTGGAAATTATAGACCAATTTGAAAAATTATTTCTTGTTCTGATACGCCGATCCACTGATTGCGTTACATAAAAAAATATTACATACGAATAAGTAGTTACTGAAAAAACAAGAATGGCGCGTCAGAAAAATGCCTAAAAGATGACATTTTTGTTGCTTTTTAAGGAAAAAAACTTCCTGGAGAACCATGAACGATGTGGAGGAATTTATCTGGTAAAAACCTTCAAATTGATGTTCTCCATTACATTATTCTGACAACACAAACCGATTTCGATGATTCTTTTTTTATTCGCGAGAGTAAACTACTTTAATGATGCAAATTTCATTACGACCAGATAAACTGTTCCTGAAGAAACATGAATGATGTAAAACTATGTAGACGTTAATGTGATCATAACCTACATAGATGTACCGTCTTCGATGGTTCAATGTTTATGTATGAAAAGAATATGAAAATATCACTAAACACTGTAAAACTGTATTTAAAAAAAATGAATCGACTTCAAATCAAAAAAGGTATAATACAATATGTTATTGAAGTTGGTGCAAAATATACACCGTAGATACGCTAACACCAACTTCCATAATATTTAAATTATTTTATAAGTAGGTACTTGTGTTATTGAAGTCGGTTCAATTTTTTTTAAACATTTTATATCTTTTCTTTTCTATCCACACTATCTTTTCTTTAACGTAGTATGAAAGAAAGTCACTCCCGCTGTTTGTACGCTTAGATTTTTAGACTACGCAATCACCAATATAATATAGAGTGATTCAAGACCATGTAGTATGCGCGGATGAAGCTGCGCAGATCAGCTAGTTTCATATAAAAACAATACAAAATAGTACAATTTCAAACTGTAATTACTAATTCTTTTTTTTTTTTATTGTTTTTTTTTTTTTTTTAATATATATTTTTATTTTTAATCCACTTAATTTATTTATATAACTGCACCTGCCCATAAGAATGCTCTGTCCTGTACCCCAAGGTTGACTGGAAGAGATCGCTTTAGCGATAAGTCCGCCTTGTTGTTCACTGTTTTTAATTGTTTTAATTTCAAATGTATATTTCTTTTGTGTGCAATAAAGAGTATTTGTATTGTATTGTATTGTATTGTAGATGTTATAATCTATAATAAAGATATTAAATGTTTTAATCATTAAGTAAAAAAAAAAATATAATTTGCAGAGAAAAGCGGGCGAGTTTAAAGACTAACTGCCGAACCTACAAACGTCAATTAAAGTTAATGATCATTAATCCATTTTTTGAATTCGGATTATTTCGACACTCCAAGCCAATTAATACTTAATACGCAGGCAGTGCGCAGAGATAACAATTATCTCGTGTTCAATAATCGAAATTAATCATAAACGGCTCCGACAGTCGAAATAATTGGGTTTTATAAAGTGACTTAATTAGAATTAAAGTTAATTGGGGTTTGTAAGTGCGGCAGTACGACACAAATTAGGTGTTTATAAAACGAATTGCTGAACATAATTATCGTATAACATACGTTAGTTTGGAATTGAATACAGAAAATAAAAATGAAAACTTAATTTGGAAAACAAAACGCGATAACGGCTGGAGCACACGTGTGACGCCCGCATGAATTATTAAAAAAACTAATAATAATAAAAAATTAAAACAAAAAGCGATTTGCATAAAAGCACGCCTCTATGAGACGTCGCGGGGCGCAGGAACAAATAGACCATTGTTCTACAATAGTCCTCAAAAAATATTAAAACAATAGTACAGAGAGCGCCTTGCATTACTTTATTCGTTGATGCGGGCCCCTTTAACCGATTTGACATGGCAAAGGGGTGTAATTGGATAGTTTCAAACGACCCAAGTTTTATGATTAGGATTTTGTGTTAAAATAACTTAACCCGGATTTGGTTTCTTAAGCAAATATTGAAAATAGAATCTATAGGTCCGTTAACTGTTAAAATTCGGAAACTGAATCTTATTGCTTAAAGTTCCCTAATAATGTTCATTCCGCTGAAGTCTCAATATTTTTTTATATCTTTTGAGATCTTTATAAGAAGCGCCTTTGATAAATCAAGAATTTAGGTTCAAATCATGAATAGAATTACACCCGTCGTTTTATAGTTATAGTGATTCAAATGGCGGGTGAAATATAAAATGATTTTTTTTATATATTGTTTTTTCGAGCACTGTTCAGGCTTTTATCTTTTGCATGATGTGTTCACTGATATTAGAAATTACACCGTGAAAGTTCTTGTTTCAGCTAGCCATAAGAGATAATCAAGTGTATATTTCGAGTTGTGAACCAAATAAAGAAAAAAAAAAAATGATAGATCGAACATCTTTAGCATAAACTCTGATTTTGATGTTTTTGTCGTATGCATAAGGAACCTACCACCGTAGGCCCCTGGAGCAAGGTACCGTCCAACTAGGTACCACCGCGGTACCTATCAATATTCGGCCGGCAAGCAGCAGTAGGTATCTTAACATTTCTGCGTTGGGGTGTATAGGGCAATAAAGCTGGTGACATCCCCAGACGCAAGAGAGTTGCAACGCAGCTGTTTATAGGCAGGTGTGTCGCTTACCATCATGCGAGCGACTTGCTTGTCTCGCCACTAGGTTGAATATGAATTATCAGTATAAAGTTTTGTTAAACTTACCATAATGGCTGCTGCTCGAGTCAACACGTGCGCGGGTGCTGCTTGAGGGGACTGGTCCGACTACTATCCCTTTGGCTCATCGATATACTATCTACTTTGGCTTTTTAGTTTGTTGTACTTTCGTCGTATTTTATTATTTTTTCTGTCTTATTTGATCTTTTAAACGGCAAGACAAACTGTCGCTCTGATCTAATTGTAACATGACACACTGTTTAAACAAAGTGAAAAAATGACAAGCCCGCTGAGTTTCTTGCCGGATCTTCTCAGTTGAGGCCGCGTTGTGATCCGGTAGTAGCTTTTTTTTTTTAAAAACATGACCTTTCATAAGTGCCTAGCGTTAAGCCTATTTGAAATAAACTATTTTTGAGTTTGAGTTTGAGAAAGAAAGCGATTAAACATGATATTGGCCATCAAGGTTCATCTAGACCTATTAGGCTTGTCCAAGACAAGCCTAACAGATCCTGATGACAGGAGTGGTAGGTACAATGAAATGTTATTGGGGTAAAACTGTCTTTAAAGGAAAAAAAAAATGTATAAAAGGGGAAAAATGATGATATCACACAGATTTTGTCATCAACGCAGTATTTCCTTAGTCAGACCATATTGCGGTCGACTAAAGCGGTATTCATAAACAATTTCTTCATTATTTATGATTCATTTGGTCGGTAGTTATTCATTTTGAGGTCGTTTGCGGAGAATGTTATATATGAGGAAAAATGATGGAAAGCTATCAAATGATTCACGAGAAACTATCAAATGTAACTGTTTCTAAGAATTACAACGCCGTGCCTGTTAGAAATTAATTTTATGCCATCTTAGACGGCGCCGCTGTCTTCCTATAGGTAATAGGCATCATGACTAATTTCGAAAAAATATTCTACAGTGTACTTACAGGTCTACTATTGCCGAGAATGATCATATTTTTGTATTAAATTTACAATTAATAGCAATAAGTACTTATTTTCATTTTTTTAAATACTTTGAATTTCGTTCCAAAACGAAGGCTGGTTCATGGCGCCATTTTGTGACGTCACTACGGTATCAATAAACAGCTGTCTGTAGGTATTTATGTGAAATAAATTGAAGAAAGAAGAAATATAAAGTTGAGATGACAGTTTGATAGTTGTTTGTTTATACCGGGTTGACGTCATTCACTCTGATCGGTGTTTATTACAAAATGGCGATCAGCTGTATTTTAGCAATTTATTTATTTAAATATCACGAAAATCTCTCTATTATTATGAAAATTATATTCATTTTTGGAATCAGTGCAATCTGTTCTAATATTCAAAACCACAGTTTCATAGGTATATTGTGTTGCAGTCATCATTCCTATTGTCGTACGTAAAAAAAGTAATTTTCTTAATATTATTGTTAGTTCTTATTTTTACCAATAGCATACATAAGTTAGTTGGTGGATTTTAGAAGACTTACACAAAATATTTTTAGATAACTGATGAACAATCTTTATAAGATTTCAAGCACCTTTTATCAAACTTAATAAGCATCGGTTTACCCTTTACAATGAATTAAATTTTCCAGATTAATAGAAAAGGGAAATAAATATATCTCAGTTCAAAAAAGATAAAACCTAATAACTAACTGAAGTATTACGTATAATTCAATTTGAAAAGAATTTATTAAGTAAGTGTAGGTACTTTTAAACGTTAACGCTCGAAATTGATAACGTATCTTAAACAAAAATCAAATCTAGATTTTCGATCACTTCTCTGTCACTATAAACATTTTTTCGATGACCATGAGTGCCATTATATTTCAAATGTCTAAGCATGGATAAATACGCTTTATTTATTGCGGAAGTAGGTTAGGTAAAATAATTAAATATTTATTAAAAAAAAAAGGTTATTATAATCATTTAATAAAAAAAAGCTTATTATAATAAGTTTTTTTAACCGGCTTCATTAACCGGCTTCAAAAAGAAGGTTCTCTATTCGACGCGTATGTATGTAATATTGATAAAAATGCGTAATATTAATATATGTTAGTCTATGTGGGCTTCTAAACAAATTTACCAAATTTTATGAGTGTATGTATGTTAAAACCTACGTTGAATATTTATAATCAAAGCACTGGCATACTGTAATAAGTACATGTTTAAATTTGTTTTATACTATTCTTAGCACTGTCATGTAACTGTCTGTCTGAATAAAACTAATGACCATTTTTACTGATAATCTACTATTTAATTATTTTAACCTTCCCACTGAACGCTACTCTGCCTGGGCACCCAGTTCCCAGAGGTTATCGTCCCAGAAGACGCTAAAAGGTAAAGATTTTTAATTAGTAACGAAAAAAATCAGTATGGATGGAGACCAACAGTCGTCGTCGGTACAACCACAACAATCAGCCTCTACTGGCTCTTCTACAGCAGTGATTACCAACACAACCTTGAGTTTTGCTAAATTAAAAGGTAGCAGCAACTACGCGACTTGGTCTTTTGCAATGAAAATGTGTCTCATTGACAATGAACTGTGGGATTGCGTCATAAAGCCTGCGGAAGAGGTTTCTCATTTTGAACGTAAGGATGCTAAAGCAAGGTCAAAGATATGCCTATGTATTAGCGAGCATCTTTATCCCATAGTCATGACAGCAGAAACATCCAAATTAACTTGGAAGCGACTTCGAGAAGCCTACGCCGACAGCGGACTTACTCGACGCTTACAACTAATGAAAAAGCTACTAAGTACCAAGCTAGAAATGTACTCAAGCATAGAAGCCTACGTAAATGACATACGTCATGTACAGCATCAGCTAATTGCCATCGAAGCTGGCTTAGATGATGAACTTGTTGGTGTGATTATGCTGGCAGGACTCAGCGACAGCTACAGCCCGATGGTGATGGCGATAGAACATTCCGGCACCCCAATATCCACAGACTCGGTTGCATCGATCTTACTGAAGGAAGAACGCCGTGATGCCCCTACTTCATCAAGTGCCCTGTCTAGTGTAAATAGTGTGCCTGTTTGTAAATATAATAAGATGTTTTGTACATATTGTAAGAAACTAGGCCATGTAGTGTCTCAATGTAGGAAACGCATAAATCGTAACAAGAACACATCATCATCTCATAAATGCAACAATATATCTGAAGTTACACTTTCATCTTGTTTTCATACTTCTCCTACAGGTTCCACTACTCCCTCACTTTGTACTGATTGGTACGTTGATTCTGGTGCTACAACTCATATGAGTAACAGGAGTGATTGGTTCTTGGATCTCAAGCAGGAATCCACACCAAAACCCATTACTGTGGCTAATGGACAACAAATAAAAAGTGAAGGCAAAGGTACTATTTCTTTAAATGTTTCAGATAAGGTTAAGCAAATTTCAGATGTCTTATATGTTCCTGACTTAGCAATTAATTTACTTTCAGTGAGTAGATTAGTTCAGAAAGGGCTAATAGTAGTATTTTCTCAGAAAGGTGCTACAATATTACTCAATAAAGGATGTAAAGTGACAGGTTCAGTCGTAGCAACAGCGTCAAACCATCAAGGCATGTATAAACTAGATACTTCACAAAATAGTGTCTACTACACAAGTGTGAAGGAATCTGCCTTACTATGGCATAGACGTCTTGGTCACATAAATCCAAGAGCCCTTAATATTTTGAAAAATCGTGCCATAGGTATAGACTATACAAGTTTATCATTCAGTGAGTTGAATAATACCTGTGTGCCATGTCTGCAAGGCAAAATGTCACAGAGACCATTTAAAAACTCGCAAAGTAGGTCCAATACCAAATTGGAATTAATTCATTCAGACCTCTGCGGACCAATGAGTACGCATTCATGGGGTGGAGCACTTTACCTACTTACATTTACAGATGATTTCACGCGAAAGACTTTCGGCTACGTGCTAAAATCGAAAAGCGAAGTCTTTACTAAATTTGTAGAGTTTAAAAGACTAGTGGAGAATCAGACCGGTCTCAAAATTAAAACCTTACGCTCGGATAATGGTACAGAGTACGTAAATCGTAAAATGACTCAATTTCTTAAGGAAAATGGGATTATCCATCAAACCACAGTTCCTTATACACCGCAACAGAACGGAGTATCAGAGCGAGTCAACAGGACCGTTATCGAAAAAGCTAGATCTATGCTCCAAGATTCAGGCTTACCACGAGCATACTGGGGTGAAGCTGTTTCCACAGCTATCTATCTTAAAAACATCTCGCCTACTCGTGCATTAAATAACAGAATTCCTGAAGAAATGTGGACTGGGAAGAAGGTGAATTTACATCACCTGAGAGTTTTTGGCTGCGAAGCCCATGTCCTTATTCCGAAGGAGAAACGGAAAAAACTCGACTGTAAGACACAAACCCTTATATTCGTTGGATATTCAGCAGATACCAAAGGATATCGTCTTACCGATCCCCACAATCCGAGAAGTATTATCGTCGCGAGAGATGTCGTCTTCGTCGAAGACAAGCCACCATCTATCAAAACTGGTGAAGACCTAACTAAGATGTCAGATGAAGTTCAGTCTGACAATGTTGAAATCCTTATTCCAAATATCCAAAATCCCCTACCAGCACCTGATCTACAATCTATACAAGTAAACGCACCATGCGAAAATTCTCCAGAACCTGAACCTATTGTTCCGCAGGTGGAACCCGAGGTCTTCTCTGATGCTCAGGATGATGTACCTATTCCATTAATAGCTGACCCGTCAGAAGATGTCGCTAACCGAAGATATCCTCTCCGAGAACGACGTCCTCCGGTCAGATTCTGCGAGAATGCAAATCTTACCAGCACTGACAGTGAACCGGAGACTTACAAACAAGCTCTGGAAGACATTCATAGTCAAGATTGGCTAAATGCTATGCAATCGGAACATGATTCATTGCAAAAGCATGGGACATGGATACTTGTAAATAGACCTGTAAATAGAAAAATTATCAAATGTAAGTGGGTGTACAAAGTCAAAAGGGATACCAACGGGGAAATTATTAAATATAAAGCAAGGCTTGTGGCAAAGGGATTCACACAAGTCTATGGAGTCGACTACGGTGAAACTTTTTCTCCGGTAGCAAGATTATCGTCTATTCGGTTATTACTGGCTTTTGCTGCTAAATTGAACTTAGAAATCGACCATTTAGATGTCGAAACAGCATTTCTTAATGGCGATATAGAGGAAGAAATTTATATGGAGCAACCAGAAGGGTTCTCCAATGATAAATCGAAAGTTTGTCTACTGAAGAAGTCTCTATACGGACTTAAACAAGCTCCACGACAATGGAACAAGAAAGTTTGTGAAGTTATGGACAAACTGTTATTTAAACGTTCAGAAAAAGAAAATTGCATTTATTACAAGCACGAAGATAACAAACTTATAATTGTCACTGTGTTTGTTGATGACTTTTTCATCTTCAGCAACGACAAGAAGATGAAAGAAGATTTCAAAAAGGAATTAAATATGTCCTTTGTAACCAAAGATTTAGGTCCCCTTAAAGATTGTTTAGGTATGAGAGTTACAAGGAATAATGGCAGTATATCACTCGATCAAACTAAATATATCGAACAAGTGATAGATAAGTTTGGAATGACAGACGCCATCCCTGTTACAACTCCTATAGAGACTGGCTCAAGGCTCACCTTGCCAGATACTTTAGATGAACAGCCAGATCTACCATACCAGCAGCTCATTGGGTCTTTAATGTACATTTCCATTGGTACTAGACCAGATATTTCACACGCAGTATCGGTTCTCAGCCAATTCAACGTACATTACGGGGAGGTACACTGGAGAGCTGCCAAACGGGTTCTCCGATATTTAAAAGCCACCAAGGACAAAAAGCTCACATACTATAGTAACAACACCGGTGATGTGATAGGATACGCTGATGCTGATTACGGAAGCAATCTAGTGGATCGACGCTCCTATACGGGATATGTATTTCAGATGAGCGGTTCATCAGTGTCATGGGAATCACGAAAACAGAGAACTGTAGCCCAATCGACGACCGAAGCCGAGTACATGGCTCTCAGTGAAGCCTGTAAAGAAGCCATCTACATTCGCTCACTCATCAGCGAAATTTTTTCATTCTCATCACCCATAACCATAATGTGCGACAATCAAAGTGCCATAACATTAACTAAAAACAACACTTATCACGCTCGCACTAAGCACATTGACATTCGGCATCATTTCGTCCGTGATTATATTGCAACCAATCAAGTCAATGTCAAATTCATACCATCAACTCATCAAACGGCAGACATCCTTACTAAGCCATTACCTAAGTTGAGACATTACAAGTGCCTTAGTTCTTTAGGGTTAATTTAGTGTAACTTAGGTAGTCACTTTGTTTTTAGACGTTTTTTTTTCTGTACAGGATTTACAGTGTATTTATGTACATTGAAGATGTCTATTGTATACACAGCACTCTGATTACGGGGAGGTGTTAAAACCTACGTTGAATATTTATAATCAAAGCACTGGCATACTGTAATAAGTACATGTTTAAATTTGTTTTATACTATTCTTAGCACTGTCATGTAACTGTCTGTCTGAATAAAACTAATGACCATTTTTACTGATAATCTACTATTTAATTATTTTAACCTTCCCACTGAACGCTACTCTGCCTGGGCACCCAGTTCCCAGAATGTATGTATGTATGTATGTATGTATGTATGTAGGTATGTATGTATGTATGTATGTATGTATGTAGGTTTGTCCACGGATTTCTCAGAAACTACAAGTCCGATTTTGAAAATTCTTTTTGCAATAGTTAGAGTATTTTTCAACTTAGGGTAGAGTACAAGTTTCATCAAAATCGGTCCAGTAGTTTAAGAGATATAAACTTTTTATGTTATATCAGTTATATCAGTAAGTTACTGTAACGTAGACGTTCGAGTTGCGTGATAGTGCTGATACCTATTTTGGTAAAATAAGTCACTAAAAAGTGTTAAATAAACTATTAAAAAAAAAAAAAAAAACCGACTTCAAAGTAAATTATCTAAAAAGCATAAAATAACGAAAATATATTGAAGTCGGTGTCAGCTGGTGCTAGTGTTAGTTAACATGATGTGCTAGCACCTTTGAGTATTAAACCAAAAGGAGACGACACGCGCACTATTCGCTATGAGAAAAAGTCTGTCACTTTCTGCGCGGGGGACGAGGTAACTCACACAAATACTATCTACCACTAATGCATTCTTCGCCACGTCGCTACGCAGGCACACGACAATATTATCAAACACTAACATAATCTATACGCACACAAGTAAATTCACACACAGTGACAACACTGTCTGTACACGAGATGACGTCAATTTTAAGTAAACGAGGATAGTGCATGACACTATCGATATTTTATTGTCGATGAGTTCCGATAATATTTTTGGTGAAAGTTAAATAGGTGTAAGGTATTTTTAAATTTAGGATCATAGGAAAAGAACCTTGGGTTGTCGTCAAAATCCGATTAATTAGGATAAGTCAGTATGGTTAAGTCTGAAACTTCAAGAAATACCTAAGCTGCATTCTTACTCTTATATTATGAAAAGTCTGCCTATAAACAACTTTGTGCAATAAAAAGAAATAAATATCTTTACTCATTCCTATGATAAAATTTTAACGGCCAAAAAGGGAAAAACATTTTGCTAAATATGTTGTATTTTTGACATAAGCTAGCGTTGGTTAAGCAATGTCAAGTAAGGCCAATACATAGATAGCCGTCGTCTGGATTTTCTTGAACATTTGAACTGAGCTTCCCTGTGCTTCGGTCTCGGTTGTTGTAGACAGTAGTCGTTACCTTCGGAGTCGCTGGACGTACGGGGCGTGGGCCCTAGGACATCCATTAAGTATGGCAGTGACTCCAAGGAGGACGGCGCACTATGGACGGAAAAACGAAGTTCCCTTTCATAGGATTTTTTAAAAATAAATATTTTATTTGATAGTTTCAAGTATACAGTTTTGTCGAGTACATTAAAACATTAAATAAATTAGTAGTTACCGGTTTTTTTTAATAATTTTACGGCTGAAATGCCAGATCACTATATTCGGCATTTCAGCCGTACAAATATTTACGTGAAACCCATGTATTTTAAGAACTTGTGTTAGCTACCTATATTCTTGCAAATATAAAATATCAGTCATTCATATCGCATTATTTGTTGTGTTGTGCATACGTTATGAATATGTACGCTTTTCGTCAAGATCGTTAGTCATATAGGTTTGTTGTCTTGTCTATCAGGGATCAATAAAGGGTAAAAAAAATAAAACAAAACTTATTTTTGAAGTACATTACCGCGTGTTAAAACATCGTCCAAATATTTTATTTTATTTAGTTATATACCAACAGTACACTTATGATTAAGTAACATTACAACGTTCACAGTTAATATAAATTCTGATAAGTGAACCTATTACAGGTATAAACAACATTGTCGATATGCTTGCTTGTGTTCTATAAAGTATAAATAGTTAGATTATTAAAATAAAAACAATATTGGAAATGATTAAATACAGGAAAAATATTAAAATAAGAAAGAATATCTAAACAAATCACAAAAAAAGAGAGTATCATAAATAAATATAAATAAATATAAATATAATGCATTAATTATGCATTGAGTAAATATGCATTTTTAATTGATTCATATCTTTTGAACGGGGAAGTTCGGGTTCAAGGTCAAATGTCAAGTGGTTTTTTAATAGGCTCGGCAACAATACCTAAAAGTTTCAGCTTTACAATCCTAGACAGAAAAAAGTTATGAGGAAAACTAATTCCATTTTCATACATTTGAAATATAGAAAGTCATTCTTTGAACGGTATAGACTCGATAAAAAAAACCGGTAACTACTCATTTATTCAATTTTTTAATGTACTTGACAAAACTGTATACTTGAAAGTATCAAATAAAATATTTCATTTTTAAATAATCCTATGAAAGGGAACCTTGTTTTTCCGTCCACTGTGCGGCGGCGGGGACCCTATCCCCGTGAACACCGTGTCTGGTTCCAGGGGGGCTATAATGCATCCCCCGGTGGCGGGCTCAAAGGCAAGGTACTGACGGGCTGCTGGTGCAGATCCCACTGGAGAGCCCGGGTGTCTCCTTTCATGTGCCGATGCGTCAGCGATGCGATAGGTTTACTTGCGCTTGACCACAATCTCACATAATGGTAAGTGAAGATAAGATGTGGTCTAGGATGAACCGCGCTTACCCATAAGATGCCTGTTCAATCTAGACTTGAAAACATCCAAGTTATATTTATCAGGGAAAACGTTGTCCGGGAGGGTATTCCACAGCTTGGCCGTGCGCATGAGGAAAGAAGAAGCGAAACGCTTAGTTCGGCAAGTTGGAGTGTCAACGTTAAAGCGGTGGAGACCCTGCCGCCGCCTGGCAGTCCGGTAAAAGAAAGGGGATGGTCATGAGTTCCGCCAGAGTTACTTTCAGGGGGGTGCATCTGCATCTACACATTTTACTATTAACTTAAACTATAGAATTATACATGTATATGATGTAAATAAATGTAATGTCAAATTCAAAACACGCGGGTATTTGTTTGAGTATGTTTCGCTAATCAAAAGCGTACTTATGTATTTTTTCTATGTATATTCTTCCGTGACAAGGGGGTGCAAGTGCACCCTGCTGCCAGCGCCCATGGGGATGGTGGTACAAGGTCAAAAAGTGCTTGAGCGCATTCACCGTGGAACAATCTGTAAAAAACCGATAAGCATGCAACTAGGTGACGATGATCCAATTGTTGCAGTTTTTCATTTGTTAGGTCATTATCGTCAATTATCCTGCGAGCGCGTCTGTCTAGCGAATCCAAAGAGTCAAGTTGATATTTGGCAGAGCCATCCCACAGGTGAGAACAGTACTCCATGCAGGGTTGAACCTGAGCTTTGTAAAGATTCAACAGCTGTTCCTTTGTGAAATACCGCCTCACCTTATTCAAGATACCAAGTTTTTTTAGCAGAGATTTTGACTTTTGACTCAATGGATCGTCCGAAATTAAGGTCGGAGGATAAATTGAGACCTAACAAATCTAGAGGATTGGATGTCAGTATAGATACACCACAAAAAGCAGGAGTATAGATGTATTCCAAAGAATTTATGATCATTTTATAAAATATATAAAAAGATTGAACCGACTTCAATAACACTAAAATGCATAAAATAATTTTAATATTATTGAAATTGGTGTTAGCGTACCTACGGAGTATACTTATTTGCATTTTTTTACATCGTTCATGTTTCTTCAGGAACAATTTATCAGGACGTAATGAAATTTGCATGGAATCATTATAGTAGTTAACTTTCTCGAATAACGAAAGAATAATCGAAATAGGTTCATATTTGAAGTTAGGCTCAATTCACACCAAGATGGCAGCGGCCGGCAGCGCACTTTCAGTGTGAAAGAAAGACATTTGCCAGAGTTATGACCATTTTTTCCTTAAAAACGACGAGTCTCATCCTTAAGGCGTTATTATAAATTTTTCTGACGCGACATTCTTGTTTTTTTTAGGAACTACCTACTTATTCGTAAATCGCAATCGTTTTTAATGGGACCCGATCAGGGGATCGGCCTATCCGTACAAAAAATAATTTTTCATATCGGTCTATAATTGCCAGAGTTATGCGCGAACATACGTAAATGTAAATATATATATAGTCGAATTGAAAACCTCCTCCTTTTTTGAAGTCGGCTAAAAAGTGACACGGCATGCGGTACACTACACAAACTCTTTTGGATATCTGATTAATAAATAGTCAGAATAACATACTGATAGTCGATATCGATATTTGATTATGAGCTGTCCCAGCGCTAACTTTGCTGCGGTGTGGCCAATGTATTTAAAAATAAATAAAAGTATTCGGAATAAAAGTGACGACCGTAAATATCTTATAATAATTAAGTACACCCAAACATAAACATACAGTTTCATAGAATCGATAATTTTTAAAGTGTTTAGTAAAAAAATATGTAGAAAATTCAAGTAAAGATACTGAATTTCAAATAATCAATAAATCTTTCAAATTTTCAATAAATCTTTAATTAATTAATTATGCATCTACAGAAATAAATGGTATTAACAATCATTTACGTGAAATAGAAGTCTTAAACTAATGTCAGTACATTCAACTTTTAAAATTACGCTCATTACGCTTTTGTACGATTTAGTGGCAACACTTATTGATTAATAATATTTTTTAGTTTTTTGCAAATTTAGTGCATTATTTGACAATTTATAAACGAAATAATATTTACAGATGGAAAGTAACGTTATCCTTGGGTACACTAGATAAGTCTTATATTTTTTTACACGAAAACGCGCTGGCATTCGGCATTTTTAGCTTACGTCGTTCCGCGCGCACCGGGATTTGTTGAATGGCGTGGAACGCGGGTCAACTAGTTTTATATAACGGGTATGACCGGTGGTCTCGTACTTTGACAGAGGGGAACGCCTGACAGTGGCCTCTCCGGTTGGTTTAATACTCAAAGGCTAGCACCGACTTCAATATATTTTCGTTATTTTATGCTTTTTAGATAATTTACTTTGAAGTCGGTTTTGTTTTTTTTTTAAATAGTTTATTTATATTAAATAATTATTTTAAAAGTTTAATAAAATAAATGTGTTAGATTTTTTCCTTTAACAAGTAATAAGTTTTAAAAACAAAATCCCGACTACGGATAAAATCGCAGTCTAATAATGTGATATTATATAGCCTAAAACGAGCGGGCAATCAAGACGCTTCTAACGACACTCTACTTGTCAAATTATGTTAAGTAGATTAGAAGATTTGCGGGAACAGATGAACATACATACATACATACATTCTTGTTAAAATCGTAACCCTCCCTCCGTTCCGTAGTCGGGTAAAAATATCGCACTTGGATCCGTCCGGGTCCCCAAATTTAACCCTTCCTGAGCAATTGTGTAATACCATATTTCGTGCACGAATTCTCTTCTAATTTGCATATGCATTCGTTAATATGACCCCACAAGTTTTTTCTAGACACTCTAGGTTAACTAAGAAAAAATGTTGCAATGGAGGGTTAAGTTTTTTCGCTCTAAAAATAATCGTCATTATAATAAAAATTACTAAAAAAACTATTCATTTTTTGTTTCATAGACATCTGCGAGGTTTTTTTTGTTTCATTTTTATTGGTTCGTCATTATTGAACAAAAGCGTTTTGTTACGTATAATATAATTTGCATACTGTGACTATTATTCGGATGTAGTTTTAAATACATCTGCAAAGATGTGACTGCTATTCAATAATATTTTTTTGCGTAAATCCGTAAACTAGTTCTACTTTAAAACATTTTGTTTTTAATTCCATGAAACATTAATAGCGATACGTAGTATAGTTACTTGAGAGAATTAAACTTTAAACGAAAATATTTAGTATTATTTACTATTTTGATTAAATTGTCGATAAACAATGTTTTTTCTAGACTTCTTGGTGATGATGATTATTTTTTATAAATATAGTGGTTATTTTGATACATATTTATTTAACACGAATCGACGTAGGTAGATAGGTAGGTAGGGCTAGAGTATAGTAAACCAATTTAAAATATTCCGTAAATTCTTTAAGAAAATAACAGATTAAATGATAAATGTTACTTTATTTTCCAGACCAGACTATTGAGTGCCAGCTCTGTCCTCATACCATTTTTATTATAAAGTACGGATTAATAAATGTAGAGACAGGAAATTGGCTTTCTAATCAAACCACAAAGATCACATTTTTAACAAATCGTAAAATATCAGAACTGGTCAGTGTCGCCTAGACTGCTAAGGAAATAAATTATATGTCAAGGATGCACAATCATTATCTGAAATAGCCTAGAGCCTAAAGATTTCGAAGCAGCAACATCTCATTATAACGCTGTAGTAACACCAACACACGGCCTTATTACACACGATTACTGTATCGTATACATTAGCCATTACAATACGGGTTAACTGGTTCAGACCGGTTCTGTCTGCCTAATTTCACCGGTGCCCATCAACGGTTTCAAATTTGGTGAACGAATAATTGTGATTAAAATTATTGGTTGGATAAGACCGGTCTCGCAGCGGACGGGTTACTACGAGTATATTATTAGTTTAAATTGTAAATATGTTTACGAGGTTTTTGTAATGAACGGTTTTCTTAATGATCGTCCTTTTTAAATTTATTTTATAATATTTTATTTTTTACACATTTATTAAGTAAAAACAAATAAAGAACGATTTTATGTAAATTAAAATCAACATTGCTTAAAGTTTATATGAAATTAATTATGTTCTGTTTTTAATAAAAAAGTTAGTAATAAATTTCATTAAATGTATAGTTTTTACTTTAATGTCAAAATGTATTCTAGTGCTAATTAAAAACTTCAAACTTTCGGATGAAATGTTCCAAACGTTGTTTGGAAGACTTGTAGGTATTAAAAAAGACTTTTGAATTTTTTTAAGGAGGCATGTGAATAAATTGTATCATTAGAATACTAGTTTTGAGTTCATAATTTGAATATTACTATATAAGTATAGATAAAATATAAAATATCGGTATCGCTCAAGATTTAAATTATTATCATTACAATTTTTTTTTAATTTTACAATTCAAAATCTTTGGTGTCGCTAGTAAATTGAATGAAGTCATCCAATTGGAAGAAGTCATCTAATTGGATGAAGTCATCCAAAATTTGATCAAATGTACATTGTACAATGAAAGACCAGTGGAATATCAGCCTTAATAGCAATAAGCGAATAAACAGACAAAATGTTTTTTACTATTCAAAGATAGAGAAAATCTGTTAAATGAGAAAGCTATGCCATAATAATAATAAATAATACTACTTATTGTTTAAACTTATTCTGTAGAAATTAACATCCCACTAGAACCAGAATTCCATTTAGAAACTTTCTAAGTTATTTATACGACGGTAAAGTATTATTTCCTAAAACAATTTATTATTATTGAGCTTCGGCGCTATCTTGCCGAGATTACATTAATATTTATTGAAAATGAATGAATACCGCCTAAGTTTTTAATAATTTGGATGATGTACATGTATACAGGTCCGTATTTAAACAAAACGAGAGTACTGAACGAACAAAAGTTTTCATTTGATTAAAAAATAATGCTGGCTGAGTTCACTAAAAATAATGTTCATAATCGCCAAAATATGATACCTACCTGTACTCATCTTTATATATTACTAGCTGACCCACGCAGCTCCGCATGCGCTATTTTTAAGTTAACTAAACTTTTAATAACAGACATTCGCATCGAATACATAACCTCCTTTTTTATAATCGGTTAAAAACTGGGACCCACGTTTTACTTGCTCTCCGAAGCACGGACCCGTTTAGTTCAAATGGCGTTAAACGGTCACCCATCTATTTAGTGACCTTACCTAACGTTGCTTAACCCGATCGATTACAAAACCTTGATAACAACACTCTATGAGTGTTCCCTTACAAATATTTATTATATTATAAAGAAAAATTGATAAAATCGGACCAAGCGTATAACCAAGTACCCATTTTGACTTTAATCCCCTCTCCCTAAAGAACCGTGCTAGATTACGGGATAAAAAGTATCCTATGTCCTACCTCGTAGTAAGATCTCAAATCATGCCAAGTTTCATTTGAATCCATTCAGTAGTTTCGGCGTGATGCTCAGCCGTGATACAGACAGACAGACAGACAGACAGACAGAAAAAAATTAAAAAAATTACATTTTCGGCCTCAGTGTCGGTTATAGAATGCCCTCCAAATATAATTTTCAAAATATCTTCAATGGACCAATTGGACCTGTTACAGTTTTATTATAAGTATAGATTATAACGGGTGTAAGGGACATCGTAGGTACCGAAAACCGATACCAGGGACATGATTCTGAACATCCTAGTGTTGAAATTTTTCATCGGGTTTTTCATGAATTTCCAAAAAAATAAACACTTTTTTAAATAAAATTAGTATAACATCATTATTGGTATAATAATAAAGCCTAACACAAAAACCTAACCGACAAATTGCGTTGAATAACACCTCAGTAGAAGCAGTAAAGACTTTTAAATACTTAGGTAGTCAAATAACTCACGATTCTAGATCAACACCTGACATTATTGCTAGAATTTCGATGGTTAAAAGGGCATTCAATTGTAAGAAACATTTGTTCAAAGCCAGGATAGCAACTGCTATAAGAAAACGGCTCATTAAAACATATATTTGGAGCATCGCTTTGTATGGCAGTGAGGCATGGACCCTTACACAGAAGGATAGAGAAAGGTTGGAAGCATTCGAGATGTGGTGTTGGAGGAGAATGGAGGGAATAAGTTGGACAGAAAGGAAGACGAATGAGGAAGTTTTAGAATTGGTCAATGAAGAAAGATAAATTTTAAGATCTATTGAGAATAGGAGAGGAAAAATGATTGGCCACTTGATACGACACGACACCTTCTTTAAAACGATAGTGGAAGGTAAAATAGAAGGGAAAAAGGGAAGAGGAAGACCCAGACGAAGTTTTATGAAGCAGGTAGCAGAAAAAGTGGGTGGAATGTCGTATCAGGAGGTCAAAATGAAGGCATATAATAGATCGGACTGCTTCACCGACAAGAGCCCAGCTCTTAAGTTGGAGAGAATAAAGCCTAATTTTAATTTAAAAACAATAAATTAATTATTTGTGGAATATTTATTTATTTATTTATTCTTTATGCACAAAAACAGTGCATAGGCAATTGATTAGTAGGCAATTAAATATTATTATTTTAGAAAATTAGCATTGTAACTAGAAAAATAGATATTATTCCGCATATATTCATTACATGCTCGAAAATTAACAAGTCAGTCATTTGTCATTTACCATATAAGATAGATAGATAAATTCTTTATTGCACACATTATAAAGGACAGTTTACATGAATCAGGTACAATTTAATGTGAGCAAAGGCGGTCTTATCGCTCAAAGCGATCTCTTCCAGACAACCTTTGTGGAAGGACCTATACAAAAAAAATAGATCTGCAGTGTAGTGCACAGTCATCAAAACATAAAAATACAATTTAAACAAACAAAACGTATTATATTAACAACAAATAATGTATATAATACTTACGTACATATATAAAAAATATTATAAACTAATACTTATTTATAATTTAAAATACTATACTTACTTATATAAATAGGTATATATTATATATTCACATATATATAGATATAATGAAAATGTACCTAATAGTTCATTGTACAGGTAAGATGTTAATTACACACAATGGATTTAGCAAGAAGATGCTTATGCAGGTTGTTCCTAAAGATAGGCAGAGACTTGGAATGCCGGACGTAAGGAGGAAGATAATTCCACAAATGCGTAGCTCTAACAGTAAAACATATAAATGATTACTGTAATGTTGTAACGGACATTATTTGACATCTTATTAAAAAAAAATCGGTACTTGGTCCCATACACCCTGTATATACCTACCATTACACTAAGTGTCCCGTAAAGGGTATATCAAACCAAAAGGTATGTAAAGTAATAATATACCCCGAATAAATGTTAAATACGGTAAAAATGATATTTCGAATTACATTCAATTTTTTTTATATTGTCTGTGTGAACTGTTTAGTAATCCTGTGCCATCGTGCCTACTCCTATGGAGCAACTGTTTGTGTTTTATTGATTGCGAGCCTGCCTTGTTTAATTATAAATCTATTCGTTATCCCTTGAACAAAATTTTGAGCTCACTGCACTAAGTCTGTTGAATTTGTCATTATTTTCTTTCACAAACTGATAGCTTGTGTAAGTGGGTTACACAATGCATATTTACCGACCTGATACCCCAGACTCACACACTATATAGGTACATTCGACTATATTACATTAACTGCTTAGTCATTTTATAGCCTTCGTGGCGAAGTGGAAAAACCGCTTGCTTTGCAAACGAAAGATCGGAGTAGAAAGCACTTTTAAAGTTTGTTACTAGATTTCATTTCTATTGTCCGCAAAAATTAAAAAAGGAACAGGTAATCTATTCCCAGATTAAGAATTCTGGTTCTGGTAGCGTTGTTAATAAAATTATAATATGTATGTAAAAAAGTGCTTTCTAAATTCAAACCAATTCAAACATCTCAAGCTTCCGGGTGCACCGCGATTCCCGACAATCGAGAGAATTTGCATACGCCACGCCAACCGTGGGAAAAAGCATAGGATTTGGTCACATCACTACGGATACCGATTCTATTTTGAGAATCGAGTGATTACTCGTATGTTTATGTTAATGTACGACTTTTTCATATTCAAATGTATTCGAATTGTATTCGCGGTGTAGGTACTCATCGATTATATATGTAAGATTTATACTGTTACCATGTTACTTGTGTTGAAATTTAGAGTTGTTTGTTGAATATAACATTTACTTATGGTAATACGGATTTGCAAATCTGTGATTGATTCGATGCAGGTAGCGATGAGAGCGACACTTTGCTTAGCAGCAAGTACAATTCTAGATATTTAGAGTGACACGCATTATCACTAAATTATTATTTGCTTTTAAAATGTAAATAACCGTTGGGGAAGAAAGGTTCTCGAGTGGCGACCACGAACCGGAAGACGCAGCGTAGGCAGGCCTCCCACTAGGTGGACCGACGACATTGTTCGCGTCGCAGGCAACCGGTGGATGCAAATAGCAAATTGTCGTTCATTGTGGCGGTCTAAGGGGGAGGCCTTTGTTCAGCAGTGGACGTCTTCCGGCTGGTGATGATGATGATGATGATTTAAAATGTAGGCATAGGGTTGCCATATGGCCGAAATATTAAACTTTTCCCTACTTTTCTTATGAGACTCTACCTTACTAATCCACCAACAATTTGAGCTTTTCTTCTTCTTCCTTCGTAACTCTAGAAAGGTATAATTATGTTACAAGACCAAAAAAGATTTGATATATTAATGCAATGTCAATTTAAAACATTATAATATTTATTGATAATATACGCTAAAACTAGTCCAAACCAGTACTATATTAATAAATAAAAAATGGAATCCGCTATTGACGCAGAATTCGCATGATTCAGCCCGCATTGTTGCAAACAAGAGCGCAATAAAAATATTTACTTACATACGACACTCAGTCCCACCCACATGTGGCGAAAAAACCGTCAAAACTCGCCCCCGTGCGAGGGAGCATTGCCAAATCGCCCTTTGCCAATCAATCGAGACATCGAACCACGATTGGTTACCCCACACATCCCCTAAAACCCCGACCATATTAAAAAGATCCCACAACACACGAACAGTACGTAATACCAACATATGAGTACGAAGGGTGCGAGAGTTCAACGTAAAATAGTCGAAGCACACGTATGATGCAATAAAAAATTTATTTTCCACGATTTCCCCCATTTCGGGGATTCTCGGCAATCCTCGCGGGGATTCGTCCAATCAAATTAAATTCGCGATTGACGTTACGATACTTGAATTTGGAATTCTTTATTCTAATTTCAATTTTGGTTAATGTAACAGACGTACCCACATACCTATAGTCTTAATATGGAATTATTTAATTCTTAGTTCTCTGAAGTCTTTGGAACAACATCTAATAATGTGTGAAATACAAGTTATGCTTAGGTCACCGGTAGCGAAAGGATAAAAAGGGTTCAAGTTTTTCACTAGATTTCAAGGAACCGTTCAGATAGGTACCACCGTAGTGTCAGATATTCTGCCGCCAAGCAGCAGTGTGTAAGCATTGCTGTGTTCCGATGTGAGGGACACTGTAGCTGGTGAAATTACCGAACGCAAAAGACTTTTTTCTAGGTTTGCTAGCATTTACGAGTATAGGCTGCAATGACTGTTTACCATCAGGTGGGCCGCAGTTGCCACCTTGGTAGTATAAAGAAGTTAGGAAATGATTAATCTCTTGTAACTATTTATCAAAAAACCTCTTCATAAAGCTTCCGTTTTTTGTTTTAGTACTTTGTCTTATGGACTTGACATAAGAAGTAATGAATCAAAGACATCACTGACTATTAAATTGACATTTAAATTAGTTAATAGCTGCTGGCTGTTAAAATTAAACCTTTTTAAAGATTTTTTTTAAGTGGTTGAACATAGTCATATTAGGAGTCGTATTAGGCGCGTAATAGGATACCGAACAACTTTATTTTAGAGGTGTGTCCAAGCTAATAGGCTATGAATACATTACATCTCTAATATATTATATGCCTACCCATAACGTGTCATTATAGTCTATAGAACTTGTAAATATGTCCGTCCGATCCGATCCGATCATAAAATAAATTTGTTAAAAAAATTAACATACGCCGAAAATAGTCTGTAGGTATTATTTTACAAAAAACGGCTTCATAATTTACAGATTTTAGAGGCGAGGCACTTTAAATTCGTATTTTAATTTATTATTATTTTTTAATCCGACGATTTAAATGGTTTTAACATCGAATTTGGAATACTTTTAGGGCTCCCACACATAACTGCGAATTCACATCGCATCGCAAATATCTGTTAGAAACAAATGAATTTTCTATACAAATTCCTGCGATGCGGTGCCGCATCGCATCGCATCGCTTTGCATTTTCATGAATTTTCAATACCAAAATTCATTTGTTTCTCGCAGATATTTGCCATGCGATGCGAGTTCGCAGTTATGTGTGGGAGCCCTTAGGTCTAAATAGTTGTAGCTGTTTTTTTTAATGATTTATTTTTAATAGTGACGCATTGTAATGTTAAAATTCGACCGTCGAAAGTAATTCTTATGATGTTTGGTCTTGATAACTTAATATGGGCAGGGTATAGGCAAAGAGTCAGAGTAAAAAAAAAATTACAATATTATTGAATATTGTAAATATTTTTTGCCATTCGACATAGAGCCAATGCTCTATGTCGAATGCCGGAATGCTCTATGGCATATTCGTCCCTTCCTGAACAATCGGGCAATAAATATTTTGCTGGTTGACTAATAATATTTCCAACACTAAATGTGGAACCTACGTGAAAAAGGAGTTGTCTCAGTTGAGAGCAAGCCCTTATGCTTGCTGTTCTAACTTGTTGGTTTTCTCCACCATGGCTACTTCACGACTTGCCATTATAAAAAAAAATATACCTACTTAGGTTACCTAATCATTTTGAAATTCTATTACATTGTAACTTGTAAATCAGAATCATCATCATCATCAGACGTCCACTGTTAAACATATGCCTCCCTTTCTATCGCCACAACGAACGACAATTGGCTATTTGCATCCACCGGTTACCTGCGACGCACACAATGTTGTCGGTCCACCTAGTGGGAGGCCTGCCTACGCTGCGTCTTCCGGTCCGTGGTCGCCACTCGAGAACCTTTCATCCCCATCGGTTATCGGTTCTTCGAGCGATGTGCCCACTGCCACTTCAACTTGCAGATTTTGAGAGCTATGTCGGTAACCTTGGTTCTTCAGCGAATCTACTCATTACGGATTCGGTCGTGCAAAGAAAGCTCTCTCCATAGCTCGATGTGTGACTCTGAGCTTATCTAAAAGGCCAGCAGTTAGGCACCACGTCTCACTACAATAAAAACAATAGCAATTATCAATAGCAACTAGTTGCAGGGCGGTGTTGCGTACGCGTCCCTCTGTCCGACAGCCGTCAGATCACCTATGATTACGAAGGGCTGCACCCTTATTACAATAATATGGCTAACCCTTTCGGGCGATTCATTATAGTGCCTACCTACGAGCACCGGCATTCACCTTGGGTTCGTTTTTTTTATTCTATTCCTATTATTTTATGGTGTGACGTCGGGTGTTTAGTGTTGCGCGACCGTGGAGTCTTGATCCTTGTTGTAATAATTAAAAATATTTTTTAGTATAGGAAACTGCACGATCTTTGCGCGATAGACTCTGGAATGAGGAGATTCGCCGAAGAAAGGTCACCAACATAGCTCTCAGAATCTGCAAGTTGAAGTGACAATGGATAGGCCACAACGCTCTAAGAAAGCTTTTCGAGTGGCGACCGCGAACTGGAAGACGCAGCGTAGGTAAGCCTTCCACTAGGTGGACTGGCGAAATTGTGCCCGTCGCATGCAAATAGCCAATGGTCGTTCATTGTGGCGTTTGAAGTGAGAGACTTATGTTCAGCAGTGGACATCTTCCGGCTCATGAACATGATAAGAAACTGTGGATTCTTGGGTGTGTATTCTACAATGCAATGACGATACAAAAATAACATTCTTCTAGTGGTAAGTGACACGCCAGCCAATGGACTTGAAAGAATCACCTCAAGAGATGAATGACGGCGTAACGCAAACGTGTTTACTATTAGACGAATGGAATGAGTTGCTGAGGCTTTAATAAGTTGTTGAGATACTTGAGTCCCAAATTTTTTCAAACTACATTACACTTTTCTGTTGTAGTTCCTAATATGAAATTCTTGAATAATATCCATTTCTGAAACAGCGTCGAATTGCAGCATGCCTTTAAAGATTTACACCGCAGGTCCCGCAGTAAGGCGTTAGATGCCCACCTTGACCGACTGTTCCAGAAGGAAGGCTATGTTTCGAGCATGAATTTTCATAAAATTTAGTATACCACTTTTCGTCCGTCCGTCCCGTCCGACCGTCTCCAGAAGAAGCGAAGACTCCATAGAGCGCCTTGTCGTGCAGGATAGGGTAGAAGGCACTAGACCACGCGGGCGGTCACCTATGCGATGGACCGACCAAATTAAATCTGCGCTGGGCGGTTCCTTGCATGAGTGCACCAGCAGGCTTAGCACGATGTGCCAATATTGACAGATGAGTGTGAGTATGACGTCACTATGACGTAGCATTTCACATTTTTATATAGAGAACTGACGTTTTGGTGTTGAAAACTACGTCATACTCCACACTGATCTGTCAAGACTGCAAGTCGTGCTAGGCCTGCGGGATGACGGCAAACAGAGAGAGATGGCGACAAGTCGTGAGGCGCGTAACATCTGCCCCTAGTGACACAACATAACGGCCACGACCGCTCTGTCAAGAGCGTTACGAGAGAGAAGAGAAGAAGATACCACTTTTAATAGTTTATAACTTTTTTTAACAAATAATCATACAAAAAATACTTTCTACTAAATGTTCCGTTCAGTTCCTAACACTTGCACAGATATAGATTTACATAGATAACGCAAATGCGTGTATGTACTTCGCGTGTCCGAACCCCGACGAAACGTCAGGGTTGGTCGCCGCTAACTTACAGTCCGCGCGCGTCTGCTGTTGCAGCCTAGCAGCCGGCCGGTCGGCCGCAAAAACTAAAAAAAATCGGCGATGACCCGCCGATTTTTTGGCGGGGCATCGGCGGCATCGGTGTATTTGAATCGTTTTGGACTTCCCGTCACTAAATTCGGCGGTGACGTCACGGAAAGTGTTAAAAACTTGATTAAAAAATCGGCACGTATGGTTTCAATAGGTACAAATCGTGATACTTGCGTTATCTATGTAAATCTATATCTGTGGAAGGTTATTAACCCTGCATATAAAACGATGCACCTAACGATCAAAACCCATCGCACCTCGTACACTACTCGCCGTCGCCATCATGACGTATCACTTCACATTAATTCAGCATTTAATATCGTACGATAATAATATAACGCTCTTTGTTTTAGTACGTTACCCCGTAGCGGCTGCGTCAGAAAAAATATAACCTTTTTGTTTTTTGTTAATAACAAAAACAATGCGAGGAATCCCTTTGGATGAGTTTGAATTTTTATTATGATCGTATGCTTGGAATAGTTTTCTGATACAAGTTTGGTAAATTATGAGACAGAATAGTCTTATAGAGTCTGATAGAAAATGTATCTGTAAATACCCAATTTAACGAAACCTCTCTTTGCTATTAGTGCGTAAACCTTGCTATGAAGTTTTGAAATAATCTAAAATTTACTTAAAATATAAAATCTCTGTACCCTTTTTTAGCGGGAGGAAACCTTCGAAAGGTCCCCGGGAGCTGTGGGGCTGAACCGGAGTATGTGGGATTCTTACCCACTAAAACCCCCGGGGATGTCGCATCGGCACATGAGTACTGTTCCCCCCGGGCTCTCTGGTGGGATCTGCACCAGGAGCCCCTCAGTGCCTTGTCTTTGAACCCACCGCTGGCGCCGGGGGGAATCAGACACAGTGCTCATGGGGACGGGGGTCGCAACCCCGCCACCGTCCTCCTCGGAGTCACCACCGTACCACACCCCGAAAGTCCAGCGACTCCGATGAATAAGCACAGTTCCGACCGTAACCAAACCACCGTAGTTAGTAACGGTAGAAGTGCATAGTTCATCAGTCGTTCAGCCATGCGCCCAGGGCTCGATTACAGGCAATCAGACTGAACGTCTGGGATGTGGCCTTAGAATAATATTTCTTCTATAGGATATAATGTGTAAAAAAGATGGTTAAATTCTTTTTGGTACGAGGTAAGAAGTGACATAAGAACTAGAGTAAACAAAAAAAGTAAATATCAAACTGACTGACATAAAATGAAAATAATAATAAAAAAAACATGTAAGTAATAATAAAATAAAGTTAACAGAAAATCCAAAAAAAATGTATGTCGTTGTTTTGTCATGTTGCCCAAACTAAAACAAAGACCTCAATATGCATGATTTACCAAATGATTACCTGACTACGTACGACCCAGATTATTTGGAGCAACACACTGACAGCTCCGATTTCGAAGGTCCTGTTATCGAATCCAGAAACATTAAGCACAAGACTGTAACTAGGGTATTCGACAGGAGGTCAAAAGAAGAGAAAGAATTCCTCAACCAAAAGATAAGTGAGAGAAATCATGTATATAGCCGTGTGTACTGCGAAAGCTCCAAGGAGTTATGGAGTACTCGAGAAACTGTAAGTCGGGACACGACCGAAGTCGACTTTAAAGTGGAACACACGTATTGTAACAACCATCTAGATAGCTCTACACAAGTTCACACTAACAAACCCAAACGCGCAGTCCGACACAAAATTATACCGTGTCTATCAAACATATTCCGAAGGTCTAGTAATAATAATGTTAAACAAATGTTGATTATAAAAGAAAACCAAGCTGAAGGCGTGGCCGTGAGCAACGAAAGTGAGCAATGCGCCAATGATCGACGACGAAAAATGGGAAATGTTCATAGACGACAACAATGCTACGCGGTACAACCTGTTTATGTCGTCAAAAGGAAAGCATATGCGCCGATTCCATACGAACAAACGAGAATCACTCAATCACCAGTATCCAACTTGAAAACATACAAAAACGAGTACACTGATTACAACCAAGGTATATCAGATAGCGAACATGAGATTAGACAAGCAAGGAAAATTAAGCGAAAGAAGTCAAAGAAAAAGAAGTATAAAATGGTCAAGAGCGATGAACAACAGTGTCCTTCGAAACAGGTGTTGAAGTACCAGGTTTTCACTTACCCGTATCAAAACGTAGCCTGTTCGACGGCACATTCAGATGGCCAAAGAGGCATAATGGCGTCGACATCGTCAGGGTTTTGGGAGCACTTATTGGAGAAATTTAACAGGAAATCGCATCCGCATAAGCCCGACATGTTTGCGTGTGCCTGCCAAACTCCACCCGTGACACAGACCAGAGACGCGCCTGATCATTATGAGTACGGTGTTACTCCTAATGTACAGCCAGGAACACAAAACAGACCGCAACAAATGTCAAACGAGAGTTGCGTCTGCGACCACAGCAACGATCAGAAATGTCAGAAACAACTGCTGAAATCAAAATCACCAGCAACGCCACCAGAACCTGTAATGCCACCAAAAGTAATATGTCAATGCTATAAGAAGAAAGCTGTACTAACTAATTCACAAACGCACGCAGTAGGCATCACAACACCCACACAGGAGGCCTCACCCTGCAATGTCTGCCGACGATGCCAGCAGCCTCACGACTATATAGCCCAGACCTTAACAAAAAAATACAACGGAGAAATCCTTTGTATTCATAACCCTCCTTGCGTTCTAATCAATGGATGCCTGAATCTCTCTTCCAAGGTGGAGAAAGATTTGAATGTTTGGCCTGTGATACACAACAACGGCATCCATCAAAATGGGCGGGTTTCTCAGTATCCTGAACCTTACTACGACGTCCGCCAATGCCAAATTCCCGAGCATCAAACCGAGAAAATAGTACAGAGTGTCTGCAACCACAGCCCTCCTTGTGAAGTCATTAGGACATGTGTCAAGCCGAAATACGACCCGATTCTCCAAAACCCGTGTATACACGTTCCGATGTGCGAGAAAATACCCGAATGTATGGTGGAGACGAGCCAAAGGAACTGCGATCACGAGCCCAAGTGCATGGAGCTGCCGATATGCACGAGGAATTATATAATGCTGACGGCGACCGAGGATGCTGCAACCCAAGCCAAGCCCGGTGATCAAGAGTGCAGGCACGAGCCCCCCTGTGTCATGATACCGAAATGTTTCGCCCGCTATCTGTACCACAGTTGCGTCCCTTTCGACTCCATCCCGGACTGCATGCACCGACCGATGTGCGAGATGATCCCAGCCTGCTGCAGGAAATCAAACAAAGAAATGGTCTCTGTCTAATCTCAACATCCTAATAGGTGTCGTATAACATAGAATCAAAGTTCAATTTGAGTCGTGCACCTTGATGATTATTTTTAACTTGTAGCACACTTACGCTAACTACGCTAAATTTCTGGGCAAATATAGTGCTTTGGTGATTACATACGTTCGGCGTACACACGCTACGCGCCAAGGTTTATCAAACTGTCTTTTCAGAGGTTTTTGAACCGTAACGATCGGTATTTGCCTCGAGACATTCGATATGTCGACGATTTTATAACCGGGGTTTTTTATTTATAGATTTGAATTAACCATGTTTTTAGATGCAAGACTGACAATTCTCTCATCAGAATGCTAACAATTTAAAAAATTATCAAAAATTATCAAAGTGCAAAATCTGTTTGATATTTATAGTCGTGCGGGGTACGTAAATGTCTATCTATATGTGTATTGTATATGAATCTATATTTTATCTATATACTAGCTGACCCACGCAGCTCCGCCTGCGCTATTTTTACGTTTACTAAACTTTTAATAACAGACATTCTCATCGAATACATAACCTCCTTTTTTATAGTCGGTTAAAAACTGGGACCCACTTTTTACTTGCTCTCCGAAGCACTGACCCGTTTAGTTCAAATGGCGCGTTAAACGGTCACCCATCTATTTTATGACCTTACCTAACGTTGCTTAACCCGATCGATTACAAAACCTTGATAACAACTCTCTATGAGTGTTCCCTTACTAATATTTATTATAATTATGAAGAAAAATTGATAAAATCGGACCAAGCGTGTAACCAAGTACCCATTTTGACTTTAATCCCCTCTCCCAAAAGAACCGTACTAGATTACGGGATAAAAAGTATCCCATATCCTACCTCGTAGTAAGATCTCAAATCTCAAATCATGCCAAGTTTCATTTGAATCTATTCAGTAGTTTCGGCGTGATGCGCAGCCGTGATACAGACAGACAGACAGACAAAAATTTTAAAAAATACATTCTCGGCCTCAGTATCGGTTATAGAATGCCCACCAAATATAATTTTCAAAATATCTTCAATGTACAGAACTGGACCTGTTACAGTTTTATTATAAGTAATAGATATATTTATCCGTAGTTTATTCAGTATCTCAAGAACCAGTTCTGATTGTACATGATGTTTAGTAGGCATTTTCAGTTTTCATTCCTACAATTCACTTGTTTTCGATATATTCCACTACCCCTAGTGGAATATATCGCTGGTGTGAAATGTATGGAGATAAAGAATGAAAGTTGCATGATTATACAATTGACTTCTTTTAATTCTGTTTTCATCATCATCGTCAGCAGCCGAAGGCCTTAGAAGGGAGGGGTTGCAATAATCCCCATGCTTGGCAGGCTTCCTGGGGGTCGCAGTATAGGTGTTAAGTAATCCAATAGAAAGACGCTGCTGCCCATCTTCTAGTTTTCCCTTAGTTGGAAACCGAACGGGAGAAGATGGCAGGTTAGAATAGCCATTCTAACCTACCTCGGAGTCGCTGGACGCTTGGGGTGTGGGCCCTTTGAGCGTCCATTGAGTACGGCGGCGACTCTGAGGAGGATGGCGGCGGGGTTGCGACCCCCGTCCCCGTAAGCACCGTGACTGGTTCCCGGGGGGTACAATGCGCCCCCCGGCGGCGGGCTCAAAGGCAAGGCACTGAGGGGCCCCTGGTGCAGATCCCACCGGAGAGCCCTGGGGTTCCCCCTCTCATGTGCCGATGCGACAGCCGCGGGGGTTTTAGTGGGTAAGAATCCCACGGTCGAGCCCCACAGCTCCCGGGGATCTTTGGAAGATATCCCCCGCGTCAAAAAAAAAAAATGCCTTTCTAACTTTGATACCCTATGCGTTATTCTGTTTTAGGAGGTGTTTATTTAAAAAGTGATTCGCATTAATTTTTTTTATTTATTTCTCATGTTGAGTCAATTAAGATTCAATTTTTCCTTAATATCCGTTTCACTGATAGTTACCGTTCAATCATTAGGTTTTTCATACGACTTAGTGAAGAGAATATTCTCTTGATAGTACCTAAGCGAAATATCTTCCAAAGATCTGTTCCATAATCACTCAACCAATCTTTTGAAGGTGTTTGGAATATAATTTGAATTGCACTGCTGTTCGCATCGATATATCGATGGCTATTCGTCAGCGGAGACATTGGATTGTCCTTCAGACCTATTGATCTGAAGGACATAAATATATATATATTATATATTTTTCACAGCAATGTTACACACTGTTGCTTGGCGGCAGAATATCTTACACTGCGATGCTAGTTTCTCGGACGATCCCTTACGGAAGCGACTCACCTAATAATCTAATCTATTAATTAACTCTTTAATATAGGGGAAAAGTGGGATAGTTGCCCCAGGGGTATAGTTGCCTCGATTGTAATTTATCTAGTTTGGCGGATGACTACATGTTATTTTATTTATCTTTCGAAAGACTCTTACATCTACCACTAAGTTGACCGTGTTGCATGTCTCTGTGCAATTTCATGGAAAGGCAAGGTGAAATCAAAGTTTTTGCGGGATAGATGGCCTCTTTTTTCAGCAGGGCATCTATCCTAAACGTAATTTACATAGATAAGGCAATTATCCCCTATATGGGATAGATGCCCCAAAATTTAGAGGTCCACAAAAATCGTCAATACTCTGGAAATATCAAAGATAATTGTTTTTCCTTTCATAAGTTTGAAGATAATAAACCAAATTACCTACCCGTATTAAAAGTAAAGAATTTAGCTTTTATAACTGAGAGATATAAAGCAATTTCAAAAAGTGTGGCAACTATCCCACTTTTACCCTATTATGTGAATGTGATATTTAATGCGCTAAGGGTCGGCAATGCACTAGTGATTCTTTTGGTGTTGCTAGCGTCTTTAGGCTACGGTGACTGCTTATCATCAGGCTTACCTTGGTAGTATAAAAAAAAAAAATATCGGTTGCATTTTAATAAATTCTAATCGAATATTTTTTTACTCAGACGTCATCATGGTGTCAAGGTTCCACGCTGAAGCCAGTACATCATCAAGGCAAGCTGTTGCGTATGATGCGGCTGTCGAAGGTCAAGTCAAGAGACGCGTGAATCTCCAATGTGCAGTTCTCCAAGTTCTGATAAAGTCTAATGTACAATAAAGTCTATGGTCAGTCTGTTGTTATTTTTATTGAGTACTTAACAATTTTTACTGTCTCTACTATATAAGCCAGGGGTATCCAATCTTTTTAGCATCAGGTCCCCTTGGACCACGTTCAAATTATCAAACTGTAGATTACCATTTTAGGGTATTGTAGTATTTTTAGAATATTCAAACGCTTGCCTTGGAAACAAGGTGCGCAGGTTCGAACTACGGCTCGCATCTCTGACTTTTTAATTAATTACGTGCGATGTCTTTGAGCGATTGTTACTAGCTTCTGTGAAGAAAATCATCGTGAGGAAACCTGCATGTCTGAGGAAGCCTAACTAGCTTTCAAATGACGTGAAGTCTGCCAACAGTGCCAACCCGCACTTGGCCAGCGTGGTGGAGTATGGCCTAAACCCCTTGAAGGGAGGCCCGTGCTAAACAATGGAACAAAAACAAGGGCTGGTATTAAGGAGTACTTCCCCGGTTGGAACACCCTGTTAAACTACTCAAAACGGCTGCCTTTTTAAAGATGCTCACACATCGTGCGTTGAAAAGAACTAAGCTCGGAGTTACTTTGTTAGGCTTTGAGAGGTATTGAAATTAAAAAAGTCAAGCCCAATAAGGTTCTGGCCCGATTTTCTCAGTGGAGGCGATATGATCTGTTGGTACCTTGTGTAAGTCTCCATAGGTCCTATCAATAATAAAGCAATTTTGAAGAGCTCTATTGCTGGGAAAATTACTGGTCTCCTCATTATGAGACCAGACCTGGGATATTTTCCAGGTGCTTGTCTACAGGCAGGTGCGTCACCCACTGTCAGGCGAATATTTCTGGTCGCTACATTTTATAAAAAAGTCCCGTATCTCCATTCCACAATCGCCTTTACCACTTAACATTCGAATTACCTAAAAAAAAAAACCGCCCAGAGCGGTCACCATAAACACACCTATCTCATAGCTCAGAATTTCCTAATCTATAGGTGTTCAAGAAAAGAATTTTATCATTTCAACCGTCTAAATGTAGAAAACCAGTTGGTTACCTGCTACGGAAAGAGTCGTTGAGTAATATCTCATCCGAAAAACATTCTTATTCGTAACGTACCAAGGTCTTAATTCTTTTAGGGCATGGGTGCGAGATACTACGTTGTTGGTCTGTAGGGTGTATGATCAAAAACTAAGAGTAGAGATCATTGACCCCGGCCAGTTTTGGTCACAGCGTGGTTTTTGGGATTCCGCAGCGGTGATCTCGAAACTGCGGCGTTTTGTGTCAATATTTGATGGTACAGTTCGAGTATTTTTGTGAGTTTATGGTTAGGTTACAAAGTATTAATGTTGACTATTGAAATGATTTGGCATTTTTTCATTGGTATTTTTGAATTTAGTAGGTTTTTAGCGGCTAACCTGGTGTCAGACTTGTTCTAGTTGCATGTAGGCTTCGGACGTGTTCACAGACTGCAGACTTCGCTCTTACTGCGTAGATCGGAACAACAACAATAACTAAGAAGACCTGAGGTTACACCGGCATAATGGTGACATAAGGACGTTCAACATCTCAGTCCTCCCGTAACCATGTGTGCTGCAAAGCATTCGCAACGTCGGAATAGTAAACTTTAGATTAAACCGCGATAAAATCCGTAAAAGTAGTCTGATTTTAATGTGTATTCGCGTAAATAATAATATAATAATAACTTGGCCCTGACCCGTGGATGCAGACAAAACCATATAAGTGGCTGAGAATGGCTGAGAAGGAAAAGCTTCGCCATAATAATAATATCTTGGGACAATCCACACACGGTCATCTGATCCCAAACTAGGAAGAGCCTGTACTATGGAAACCAGACAACTGATACAAATACTTATATACATTTTTTTTCTGTAAATACATACTTAAATAGATAAATAGCACCCAGACACTTGGTGGGAATCGAACCCACGACCCATCGGGTTGACAGGCTGTCTAACTATTAGACCAACGGGCCCATCAAATAAAAAACAACATTAAGTATTAATTAATTGTGGTCTTATTTGGTATTATACTTTACGTGGCACTGTAGTATTGGCACTCCGTCAATTCTTGTTCTTTTGGTCTGAGATTTCTCTATGTACCTATTTTTTTTTTTTATGGCAATTCCTTTCTCATTATGCCAATGTCAAGTTAAGTTTGTCTATGTTTAAATAGAAACACATTACCTGTCACCATTCTGGACGCAAGTGAAAAGTAAGCGTAATGTATTCTCCTCGGTGAAAACAACAGCACGCAACTTCACCAATCACGGTCGGTTCACACATAATTGTACACATTCCGACCGTAACCAGCTATCGTGTCAAGAACCAATAACTAACCCAACAATACTAATGGGAAAAATTCTTTTTTTCACCTCCCATAATAACTATTAATGAGATTGTATGAAAAATGTGCATTCCACACTAAAGATAACGTGGTGGAATTTTGCTTCGTTATAACGTGACAAGATGCTATAATGTTTTGTGATTTTAGTAGTGTACGATTAAAGGTATGTACATACGTAGAGCGTGGTGCTGCGAGGCGATCGCTCAACAGACGCATGGTATGGTATCTTAGAAGAAATGGAAAAAGCTACCAGTAGCCCTCATGCGGCGTGATTTGCAATTTTTCTCTGTTCGGCTTACTTTAGAAATGAAACTAAGATAGTAGATCAGTATTATGCAACTGCTATCATAAGACTTATAGCGTCATCAGTTAATAGGTTGGGATCAAATTTATACGAATTCTTGGGGCGCGGGTTCGATCCCAGCCCGTACGAATTTTTTTTGAATGCCTGTAATACTTATGCATAATACTATTGACGTCCGCGTAGTTTATATCGGATACTACAAAGTTTTGGCTATTTTTTTATTAAAAATGCCCATGGCGAGGTACAGTTTCAAATCACACCGCTAGAGGCGCTGGTGTTGTGGGGCACGTTTTGACGTGGGAGTTACCTATTTATTTTATTTACTTTTTATTTACAGTTTGGAAAAACAGCAGCTTATAAATATAGAGTATAGACACGGTAACAATAAAAATAACTTAAGCCTATCGTTTTCACAAATAGAAATCTATTTCTAATTAATATAACTCTTATCTATAAACAGACGTTAAATAGTAATTATGTCATAGAATTATCCACACGTGACTTCTCAAACTAGGCAGAGCCTGTGGTAAACGAACATCTGGTACAAAATATATCATCATCAGCTCCACCTTAGAAGAGAGGAGTTGCCATAATCCCCACGCTTGGCAGA
Organism: Furcula furcula; assembly: GCA_911728495.1. Lineage (NCBI taxonomy): Eukaryota > Metazoa > Arthropoda > Insecta > Lepidoptera > Notodontidae > Furcula > Furcula furcula. The sequence continues at coordinate 21,389,764 of OU452252.1, forward strand.
CGGCTTGGGGATCGCAGTATAGGTGGTATAGGGTGTTGGGCAATGAAACACCACATAAACAAATACTTAATGGACTGTTCAATCTATATTAATAAAAGAGCAGGGTGTTTTCTAGGAATCACGATATAGCAAAAACCATATAACGTACAATCTTGAAATTTGGAACCAACATTATTCAAATAGTCTAGGTGAACAATAAGAACGGATTTTTCGAAATTCCATACCTAAGTGGGTCAAATGGGCTCCCAAAGTTTGTATGGAAATAATTTTTTTTTCGTCACACGGACATGAAACTTTGTCAGTGTACTAAACAAAAGAAATAAAGAAGTTCGTGTATCACACTTTTTGAAAATCAACCCTTATATTGATTTTAGCCTGGTTTTTGAGTATGCAACGCGGAAAAAAAAAATCATCCTGCATTGCTGAAACTTTGCGAATACATTAATCAAATTATAGCAATCCAAGTGCAAATAATCATTTTTTGAAAATCAACTCCTAAAGGGGTCCAATTGGGGTCTAAAAAATGTTTCTCGACCTACAGTCATAAAACTTAGTTCATATATTGCACACACAAGAATCTAAGAAACCTATTTCCGGCATTTTTCGAAAAACTACCCTTAAGATAGATAGATAGATAGATATATTAATACTTTATTGCACACATTTTGTTGAAAAATACATGAAACAGTTACATAAATTAATACCCTACCCTACCCTTAAGGTTTTTAATGGGGTTTCGAAGTTTGCACAAAGAAGGATTTCCATTTCATCCTATGATGCAGTTAGTGTAATGAAACTCGGTAAATAAACTCAACACAACAATTAAAAAAACTAATTTTGATCATTTTTGTAAAATCAACCCCTAAGTGGGTCAAATGGGCTCCCAAAGTTTGTATGGAAAAAAAAAAAATTTGTCACACGGAAACGAAACTTTGTTAGAGTACTGAGCAAAAGAAATAAAGAAACACGTGTATCACAAGTTATTGAAAATCGACCCTTAAAGGGGGTTTAACATGGTTTTTGAGTATGAAACGTGAAAAAAAACATACATACTGCATTGATGAAACTTTGCGAATATATTTATCAAATTATAGCAATCCATGTGTAAATCATGTTTTGAGAATCCAGTCCGAAATGGGTCCAATTGGGGTCCAAAAATGTTTTTCGACCTACAGTCATAAGACTTAGTTTTATATATTCTATAGTTATATATTGTACACAAGAATCTAAGAAACAATAATAATAATAAGAAACCTATTTCCGGCATTTTTCGAAAAACAACCCCTAAGGTCATTTCATGGGGTTGGAAAGTTTGCACAAAGAAGGATTTCTATTTAATGCTATGATGCAGCTAGAGTAACGAAACTCGGTAAATAAACTCAGTACAACAATTGAAGAAACTAATTTTCAGCGTTTTTTCTAAAATCAACCCCTAAGTGGGTCAAATGGGCTCTCAAAATTGGTATGAAAAAATTTTTTTTTTCATCGCTAGTTCTCGAAACTTTGTCAGTGTACTAAACAAAAGAAATTAAGAAATACGTGTATCACAGCTTTTTGAAAATTGACCATGAAAGGGGTTTTAACATTGTTTCTAGGATGAAAAAGCGGATTAAAATTTTCATGCTGCATTGATGAAATTTTGCGAATGCATTTATCAGACTAAAGCAATCCATGTACAAGTGTATTACATTATTTTTTCAAATCGACCCATGAAGGGGTTTAGCATGGTTTTTGAGTATTTTGAGTATTAAACGCGGAAACAAATAATGCTGCGCTGATGAAACTTTGTGAATAAATTCATCAAGGTAAAGCAATTTTTTTAAATCAACCCCTAAAAGTGTCCAAATGGTTCCAAAAAATGTTTATTTTTGTCCTACAGTCACAGGACTTTTTTCTTGCATTGCACACAAGAATCTAAGAAACCTATTTCCGGCGTTCTTCGAAAAACAACCCCTTAGGTAATTTTATGGGGTTGCAAAGTTTTCATGAAGAAGGATTTTTATTTAAGCTCAACACAACAAAAATCAAATTTTCAGCATCTATCGAAAATCAACCCCTAAGTGGGTCAAATAAGAAAGTTTGTATAGCAAAAAATATTTTTCATCACACGGACACAAAACTTTGTCAGTGTACTCATCAAAATCAATACAAGTTGAGAAAGACGTCTAGCACATTTGTTTTGAAAATCAACCCTTGACGGAGTTTTAGCATGGTTTTTGAGTATGAAATACAGAAAAAAAAAACATGCTGCACTGCGGATACATTCTAATAAATTAAATAAATTAAAGCAATCCATGAGTAAGTAAACATTTTTTAATAAACCCCTTAAAGGGTTTAATTGGGGTCCAAATCATGGTTTTTTCCCTACAGTGACAAGAATTATTTTATGTATTGGACACAAGAATCTAAGAAACCTGTTCCCGGCATTCTTCGAAAAACTCTCTAAGGTCATTTAATGGGGTTGCAAAATTTGCGTGAAGAAAGATCTCCATTTAATGCTATAATGCAACTATCGCAACGAAAGTCAGAGAATGAACTAAACAAAACTATTGAATAAACTAATTTCCAGCATTTTTCGAAAATCATCCGCTAAGGGCATTTACCAATGGGGTTACCAAATGGTTTCCACTTAACAATCCCATAAGTTTTTGATGGAATAGCAAAATATGTACAGTATGTTTTTGTATTTAATGTTAAAAGCGCAGTTACAGTAATGATTTTTTTTTAAATGAAGCAATAAATACACACATCAAAAGTGTCTAGGGATCAACATATATTTTTGCAATAACTTTTCTCCTGATTGATATTAATTAAAATTTTCTTTAAGGATTCATCAAATAAAGTGTTTTCGTTTGTCACAGTAACGATAAACCAAGTCACCTTTGCATTAATAAAGAAATTTGCCATTTTCCTAATAAAGGGATTTTTGACATTTGAACCACTAACACAAAAGTTCGAAAAAAAGACTGAAATAACAGTTTTCTTTAAAATTTTATTGGGTAACTTAAACAATTAATAATCCGTGTTTCTACCGCGAACACTAACAACACAAGAACATCGGTTTGGCATACTCAAAATGAGTTCATCCAAATCACGCTGTGGAATGGCCGCCCATGTTCGTTGCAACAACAAAAAAAGGTCTTCTTGCGACTGGATACCCTCCATATTCGGCAGAGCTCTTCTCTGTAGCATATCCCATGCATGCTCAATCGGGTTCAAGTCTGGCGACTGAGCAGGCCAGGGCAGGACATTAATGTTAGCTGCGGCGAGAGTCTGTCTTACAACTCTTGCGGTGTGCGGTCGTGCATTATCATGCATTAACTGAAATAAGGGACCGATTTGCACTTGTAGAGGAACGATGACGTCTGATACAATCGTCTCAGCATAAATTTGAGCGTTGAGGTTGCCTCTGGGAGGCGATTCTCGCACTTTCGAATCAATCACGAATTCGAAAAAATATTCGAATTTGAACTATTGGCGACTAAAAATCACGTAAATGTATTCTCGACATATCGAGCCCAACCTATTTCGAACGCTAGCCGCTCGAACTGCTTCGACTGGTCAAGACCATTCGAATCGTCATCTCGAGTTCGAATCACAACAAATGTCAAACCTTGCCGTATAATAAATATGATTATAATTTTAAGATGAGTACCGTATTCCTTGATTATTTTATTCAAAATAACATTATTGGATAGTTTATTAAAGTCACTTTACTAAGTCCTCGCACTTGATTAATACTTAATTCATTACCAAACAAACAATCAACAACACAGACTATTAAATAAGAGATACTGCGATCGACAGCCAATTAAGATAAAATCATTATGCCGACAAGATTATATACACCTAAATATCACATAAACGCCTTTAAGAATACGGACAACAATAATAAAACTTATCTTTTTATAAATAACCTTTCGGTCATACTAAAACAAAATCGTAAACATAAATACATAAACATATGGTATTTTTGTTTTAATTTTACTTCGGCGAAAGACAGGAAAAGGTACTAGGATCATACAGCCACAGACTACTAAGTAAGAACCATAGATTTATAAAAATCTATGGTAAGAACACACGGCTTTGTGTATTTATTACTCATTCATTTGTGATAAATAATGTGAAAAATCGTACAAAATGTCGTTCTACCATTTCATAGACGTGAACCACTTTAAAGATATGTTTTTCTACTAAAAACATCCCATCCGGTAAAAAAACCGTAACTACTTGAACGGAATGACTCGCGGGACATTTATCTTTCATAATGGCAACAATTTCCTCATTCGAATAGAGATTATTTCGAAGTTTAATTCGATTGTTGCCCAGAATACAAGATTCGAGAAAATCACTTCGAGTTACGAGATTTCTTAGTAGAGATAGGCTTCGTATTGCAGATTCGAAATCGAAGTCGATTCGAAGTAAGCGAGAATCACCCCCCTGATCCAAATCAACTCAGTTCTTCCGCCGATCCAAATACCCGCCCATACCATGATGGTTCCACCACTATAAGGATGGACTTCCTGGCAGGATTTTAATCGCTGTTGGCGTCCAGGGGTTCTCCAGTGTCGTATACGTCTTGTATCCGGTCTCATACCAAAACGAGACTCATCAGAAAAGCACACGAAACGCCATTGTTCTTCTGCCCATTTTTTTGCCCAAAAATGCTTGATCCCTAGACACTTTTGATGTGTGTATTTAAGAAATAGGAGATATGATGGCATATACAAAAATACAGGCAGACATACTTGATACAAGTGTAAACAATATTGAAATCAAACTACTTTTACGGATTTAATTGCGGTTTATTGTAGAATTTACTATCCCGACGTTTCTAATGCTTTGCAGCATCCATGGTCACGGGAGGACCGAGAGGTTGAACGCCCTTATGTCCTTATGTAAAAAAAAATTGTAGTCATCTAGCCTAATAAGCTACTACTACAAAATTCTTTTTGGTCCGTCATTTAGATTATCAAATAATAATGGACACGTATTTTTTCTTTTGTCGATTAAACAAAAAATGACGAAAATATAGTGCTTTGAAATTCCGCGTGACATCATGCTGGTATACAATTTTTACTGAGGCGTGACGTCCCACACAACAGCCCCCACTTCCAAACTTAGACGCTCTATATCTTCGGCAATTTTTATTGATTTGTTAAATAAAAAAATACGTGGCCCTACGTTTTTGATAATCTAACTGACGGAATAATTAGATTTTTTTTACCCAGTCATCATCCCCATTATAACGGTGCACCCCCAGGTCTTCTTAGTTTTCGATTTAATTATATTTATCACAAACCGAGAATAAATCAAAAACTATGCAAAACACTGCACGGCCTAAAGATCTTACTGCGTAGATCGGACTAACAATAATAAGTAAGAAGACACCGCTACACCGGCATAATTGTGACATAAGGACGTTCAACATCTCAGTCCTCCCGTGACCATGGGTGCTGCAAAGCATTCGAAACGTCGGGATAGTAAAATCAAAAATAAACCGCAGTAAAGTATTCGCGTAAATAAAAGACAACATTAGTTGTAAACAATATTTTAAAAAACCTCGATCCAGAATTTAAAACACGTTTGAGTAACAAAGACAACGCGGGCGAAGCCGCGGGCTACAGCTAGTCAATAAAATAAAAAGATAGTTTTATGTGTTATGTAATGAAGTAGTACAAAAAAAGGCACTGACCCGAGCTGTGAGCGTATTAAATTTGACAGCTGACATTGACATAAGTAGATGTCAAAAAGTTATATCAAAGATATTACATTATTAATTCCATCATCACTACCACAGAACAATAATCAGTACAAGTACTATAGAATGCTTAAATGCAAGTAAGAACCGTAGGCACAGGTAAGAACAACAAAATACATAAATAACAGTTACACGACAATAGGTACTATACCGTTAGCTGTATTTATCGACATTTGCGCTCGTAACAGATCAAACCTATTACTATTTATCACTTACATATCGATATAACTCTTGTGATATACCTTTAAATAGTTCAATTCACCTGCCCCGTAGAAGAAAATCTGCCTACGCTTTGTGTAATGGGGCCATAGCAAAACGCGTACTCTATTCTTAATACTTAACTCTATGATCACTACCCTGTGGATAAACACTCTGTTGTTGGCAAAATCATCGACTGTAATCGATGGAGGGCAAGTTTTTTTTTTCTTAAAAATTTAAGTGAAGTATGTGCAATGGTAACGATACCATTGCACATACTTCACTTAAATTTTTACACCTGTACGAACAGGTGGTAGGTAATCCAATAGAAAGACGATGCTGCACGTCTTCGTGTTTTCCCTTACCCGCCTATTACGGACACCCAACGGGAGGATGTGGGAGGATGCTATATTACCCAGACACCCCACGGCCCGTGGGCCACGGGCCTAATTGTATACGGCGTTTTACTTCTTTTCTTGACCATGTCCGAGGTATACATAGACACTTCTCTACCTTCTCTATTTTCCGGTCCCACATCATGATGTGGTCTATCTGCTGCTAGCTATAACCCATAATTTTAGTTTTCAAGGTGTTTAGTTTGTAGTAATGTCTGAAGACACGTCGTTTAGTTCTTCACACACACACACTGTCGCATTCATAACTATTATACCTACATATAAAACACTAAAATTTTATTACTTTCGTCTAGACTCAAATATTTATGTTAAGCAAGTATATATCTTTATTAGCATTCGGATCGATATTATAAATTTATAATAAAATGTCGATTGAAACATTTTCATACTGTATATTCTGTAATTTTGATAAACTGGTTTTTATTAATAATGTTAGTTTTCTCTCGACGCGATATAGGTATAACTTCCATTAAGAAGAAGAGAAAGAATATTGTGATGTAAGTAGGTACATACAAATAAGAATATAATATTATAATATACACATATATAATATATACACCACATAAGGAAGCACCTTTTTTTTTTTTTGACGCGGGGGAAATCTTCTAAAGATCCCCGGGAGCTGTGGGGCTCGACCGGGGTATGTGGGATAGTAACAATCGCACAAAGACGATTCGCACATGATTAATTAAAGAAATCAGAGGTGCGAGCCGGGGTTCGGACCTGTGCACCTGGTTTCCTAGGCAAGCGCTCGCCCACTGAGCTGTTACAGCAGTCAGTAGTTCTTGTACATACAACTTGAACGCAATAAATGAAGCGCAATATTTGACGTTCAAGAATTGTAAGTAACTGTTTACACGCGGATACTAGTTAAAAATTTGAATGTAATTATTGAATGCAAATCTTGCCCACTAGAGCAAGAATGTGAGATGTTGTTCAGACGATGCAAGGCATTTATCGCTTCAATATTATTGTATGAAACAGGCAAGAAACTGGCATCGTGTAAATGGGCCTTAAGTCTCAATACTTGTTTGTTTGGATTCTAATGTGTAGTACATAATAGTTACCTCAATGTTTTCAAATTGATTCGAATAGCTTTAATACCACAATGAATCGAAATCGATTGGAATGGAGTGTCGCATCATCAACCAAACTAAGCAGTAACGCGGTAAATAACACGCAGACCACAAAACCACATACCAACGCGTTATCTATGTGCGACACAAATGTATGCAAACTGCTTTCCAGTCAATAAATCTAACAGCTTCTTAGAGTGAGTCGTCAAATATATGACTACATTCCTTTAGACTCAACTTAACATATTATGAGAATCAATCTTAGTGACGAAAAGTATTACTTTTTATACTATTTAGGTGGCAACCCGTCTGATGTTAAGCATTCACTACAGCCTATAGACGCTAGCAACACGAGAGGAATCACTAGCGCGTTGCCGACCCTTAAAACATTAGTCTTTTGTAACCGGTAATTTCACCAGCTACAGTGACCTTCACCAAGGAACACAGCAATGTTTACACACTGCTGCTTGCTCAGGTGACGAGCGGCGCTGTAATGCATATCTTATGGGCCTAAGGGCAGTTTGAAGCACTCTGACACCAGGTACGCCACCAACCAAAATCGTGAAGTTATTGTAGTACCTAAACAATTCTTATTATTATAAAGTTACATAAAACTATGTATATACTTACTATATTAATAAAAAATATGTCGGACATCTACGCGCAAGTGACTGGGCATTTTTTATTAAATCCACTTTTTATAGCCAATAGTAAATTTATATTTTTTATCATACCTACCTGTTCAATGAACGGTCACCCCGCAGAGCGAGTACGTACTATTAAATACGAATCTAGTTTTTTATTATCCGTTTTTTTGTGTCGTCAATTTGACTGCTTGACCGCAGTCGCACTTGGTAAACGCTATTGCATTTGTGGATGATGGAGCAAATCAACAGCCGGCTTGGGGATTGCAGTAGGTAATATATCCAATTCTTGTCTTCCCTTAGTCACCTCTTACATACAACCAAAAGGAGGAGATGGGTATTCTTACCCAGACAGAGTTACTTGCTCATTAATTCCACATATAAACTATGCATACGTACAGCAAACTATTATTAATTATGGTAGAGATCACAGAACAATAATCAGTACAAGTACTATAGAATGCTCAAATGCAAGTAAGAACCGTAGGCACAGGTAAGAACATCAAAATACATCAATAACAGGTACACGACAATAGGTACTATACCGTTAGCTGTATTTATCGACATTTGCGCTCGTAACAGATCAAACCTATTACTAATTATCATTTACATATCAATAAAACTCTTGCAATATAACTTTAAATAGTTCATTTTTTTTTTTTTTTTTTTTTTTTTTGGGAATGATAGACGCTGTTAACCGCAGATGGCTATTGCAGCTTCACCGGACAATAGGAGGCGAGCGCTTGAAGCGCTCTAGCCTTTACGGCAGAAGTAGCGACGAGCACAAGGGCACCTCAGGGAGGCACGGCCTCGGCTTGGGCTGTCGCTTAAGAGAGGGCTGAGTTTACCACCGGTTCACAACGCGCCCCCACTGAGAAGAACCGGCAAGAAACTCAGTGGGGTGATGCACGTCGTTGCGGTCGCATACGTACGACCCTTCGGCCTCGCCGGCGAGACCGGTGTCTGATAGCTAGTGTAGCATACGGTTGTCGGGGAGGGGTCGGCGCATCCCGGTCCAATAGGACCGTCATGGGGTCAGGAGGGTCGAGCAGTACGTGCCGTGGTCTGCGGCGCGAGTCAGAAGGACTAGCGGCGTAATCGGCGGCGGCGCGGATTAAACTGTTCGCGTGACGGGACGCGGATTCAAAGTAGCGTTTCGACGCTTCTTTGAGGAACTTACGAAGGGGATCTAATTTGAAATCGGAATGCAGATCTACGTTCCGCATGTACCACGGGGCACCGACGGCGCGACGGAGGAAACGATTCTGGATAACCTGGAGGCTATCTATATGGGTGCGGGCGGCGTGCGCGAAAACTACACTCGCGTAAGTCATGATAGGGCGAATGCAAGCTTTGTATAATGTCAACTTATTTCTAAGCGACATTTTACTCCGCTTGCAGAGAAGGGGATACAGGCGACCTAATACGAAAGCCGCTCGATTGCGGACGGACCTAATGTGCGGGCCGAAAGTCATGCGGGAGTCCAAGGTGACTCCGAGGTACTTAACCTTCCTAGTCCAGGGGATAGGGCGATTGAATAGGGATATTGGAGCTAGTCGTCTGTTGGGCCGAAGGCTCCGCGCGGAGAACATATTGGCGGGTCCCCGGGAGAAGACCACCGCGGCACTCTTCTCCGGGTTCACCTCTATGCGCCACGTACGGAACCATTGACCCAGGGCATCGACTGCGGCTTGAAGAGCACGCGTTAAAAAGGACATGTTCCTATGGGAATAGTAGAGAGCGGTGTCATCCGCGTAAAGGGCGAGTTGGACTCTGCTCGAACGAGGAATGTCGTTGGTGAACAGGCTGAACAAGAGGGGAGAGAGCACGGAGCCCTGAGGGACTCCGGCCTGTATAGGATGGGGCGAAGAAAACGTACCTTCGACCCGGTATCGAAAGGTACGATTCGAGAGAAAGTCTCGTATGATGAGTACGAGCCTATCGGGGACTCCTAACTGGAAGAGCTTGTATATCAAGCCGTTGTGCCAGACCTTGTCGAAGGCCTTGGCAACATCGAAGAATAGGGCGCCTGTGTAGACGGGCTTGGGCTGGTTGAGCCCGGTCAGGATGTGCTCCGTGAGGCGGTGCACCTGGTGGACGCAAGAGTGTCTGGTTCGAAAGCCAAACTGCTCGTCAATAAGGATATTATTAGAACTGACAAAGTCTTTGAGTCTCGCTAATAGCAAGCGCTCATAGAGTTTGCCGAGAGACTTGAGAAGACTGATAGGCCGGTAGCTCGCAGGGCTGCTGCGAGGCTTACCCGGCTTAGGGATACCTACTACATCCGCGTCTTTCCATTCGATTCACCTGCTCCGTAGAGGAAAATCTGCCTACGCTTTGTGTAATGGACCATAGACAAATGCGTACTCTATTCCTAATACTTAACTCTATGGTAGAGATACATACTTTGATTGATTTTTTAGTCATATCCGTGGTTGTGTTGCCTCTAATAAGGAGGACTAGGGCGTTAATGGCTGCGATACAGCGAGTTCCACGCTGCTGACGTACAAATCGTGTACGATAACTTCTGAGTTAAAATTAACTAAATCAGAAGTTCCCCCGTGGGGTGTCCGGGTAAGAATATCACCCTCCCATCTCCTCCCGTTGGGTGTCCGTAAAAGTCGACTAAGGGAAAACAAGAAGACGGGCAACAGCGTCTTTTTTATTGGATTACCTACCACCTATACTGCGATCCCCAAGCCACCTGCCAAGAGTGGGGATTATGGCAACCCCTCCCTTCTTAGGGAGAGACCTTTGTTCAGCAGTGGACGTTTTGGCTGCTGCTGATGATGAAATCAGAAGTAATCTTACACAATTTAAACTTCTTTTTTTATCCCGCACAAGCTAGTGCTTGATTGCAGACCCACCTGATGGAAAGCGGCGACGCAATCGAAGATGGTAAAGCACACTAGCTTATTAAAAGCCGGCCTATTCACTCTAGCTTTAAAGACACCCATATTATAATCGGTCGGGAAATCCAGGCCAACTATTTCAGTCCTTAGTTGATAATCACTAATGTCTCGTGTGACGAGTGGCAGTACAATGCAGCTGTCTATAGGTGGGCGCGTCGCTTACTACCAGGCGGGCGTTTTGCTCGTATCGTCACTAGGTTGGATAAAAATAAAAAATACCGGTCAAGTGCGAGTTCGGATTCGCGCACCGAGGGTTTTACTGTTCATGTAACACATCAGGTAGCAAAAAACCAAACCGATAAACTAAGTTAACTATACCTACTACTTTTATTTTTCCTGAAAAATATAGATAGACATATATTATCCATAATTATTTCAGATTTTTGTCTCCACTTCGGAGATAAGGGGGTATTTTTTTAGGATTACTAAAAATCTGTACTACTTAGTAAGATCATATTATTTATCCTGTAAAATATAAATAGACATGTATTGTAGATAACAAAGTTATTTATTGAAACAAAATATTTACAGTTTATTTACAAATATGTACACTTAAACTAGGTAAAAAACTTCCTCGAAGTTGTCGCCGCACTGGGAGGGAAGGGTACCTAAAAGACTGGCGGCATTACCCCTTTGTATGGCCAAACTTATATGTTGGCAGAAAAAGCTACCAGCCCGGCGGTCTCCTGAGACTTCGATAAGTTTGGATGAAATTTCTTGATGAGACCAAGGCCCCATGGTCTCCACCGCAAAGGGCGCAAATATATAGCTCGAACCTAGAGCTGCATACTTTGCATCACTAGCGGTCGCCGCAGCCCCTCCAGCCGCCCTGCAAGTTGCCGGGGTGTGGGACGCAGCAAGTGTGTCGACACATGTCGCATCCCACACCAGCGGCTTACCATGTTGCCATGGTATTAAAGTGACACCATCAGGCCTCTTGCCGTCATCTCGTGTAATGCCGACTGGTTCCAGTACGGCAGGGACACCGGCAGTGACAAGCCCCCTGCGAATAATATCATTAAGGGCGGCATGGCGTGACATACGGCCAGCGCTACGCGAGCAAGACAGCCCGTGGTGACCATATTTATCTACGTACTCCCCACAGCGACAACGATGAGGAAGGTTGGTCCTGGCACCCACCCGCAAACAAACTGCAAGACTAAGTGTGGTGTTGGTCAATAAGGTACCAATATGAGACGATGGCATAGCCTGCAGCCAGTGACCGGACTCCTTCGCAGAGACAGCTAGCAACCGCAAACGCACCGCATGTATTAACCACAATTATATCAGATTTTCCCTCCACAAACTTCGGAGATAAAGTGGTTTTTTTTTTTACATTTTTGATTATCAGCCAAAAACTACGTCACATAAGCCAAAATAAAAATCTGTTTTGAGATGAGCGAATAAAGCCCTTTCTTATGATACCCCACTCGATATAGTAGTCTCACTTTGAAATTTTGATGACCCATTTCGACCACCATTATAAAAAAAGTAAAAGAAAAAAATTTTTTTTTTTCATTTGCGATGAGGTTGGGTAAGTAAGATCTAAAACTATTCCAATTTTCAAATCGATAGCATCAGTGGTTCCTGAAATATATAGGTGTGACAGACAGACAGACAGACGAAGTCAGACCATAAGGGTTCCTTTTTTACCTTTTAGGTATGGAACCCTAATTAAGATTGTAATATCACTCTCCCAATTCATCTCGTTGGGTGTCGTAGGAGGCGACTAAGGGAAAGCGACCAGACGGGGACCATCGTCTTCTGCTTAATATCAATGTCTGCGTATACTGCGATCCTCAAGACGCCTTCCAAGCGCGGGGATTATGGCAACCCCTCCCTTCTAATGGGGAAGGCCTCTGTACGGCAGTGGAGGTCTTACGGCAGTATAGGTGGTAGGTCATCCAATAGAAAGACGCTGCTGTCCGTCTTCTTGTTTTCCCTTAGTCGCCTCTTACGGAGACCCAACGGGAGGAGATGGGAGGGTGCTATTCTTACCCGGACACCCCACGGGTAATTAATACTTAATACTCTCAGAGTATTAATTAATTATTATTATTAATTAGAATGGAGCTAGTATCGCGTCGATTCCCCGAACAAATTTTTCGTGGCACTTTTGCGGGGTGCGGGAGGCAAAGTAAACACACACAGATACAATTTCACGCATACCCACACTATAATAAACTCGCAACACATTCAAAAAGATACGCACACAAATAAAGAATGACCTGAACATATGAACAAAATTTGGCAGAGGGGTTAGCGCATCATGATCTCTCCAGTGGTATCTACTCTAAGTTAATACTCCGTTATTGAGGAGAGATCTCGAGTATCTCATTCTTCATAATGGAACATAACCATAAAAGCCTTCGTGAGTCAAAATGATCAAATTTTAGAAGATACCTTAATTTGAATTAGCGTTAATTGACGTTTGTGAGTTAGTGTATAACTAGCCAATCTAATTAGACAGTAAATTTCACTTGTAACACTAACACTTAACAAACCAGATAAATTAATGGTAAAACATTTAACTGAGCATCGCACTATCGTCAGTTAAGAACAAGTTAATTTACTATAATTAAATATTTAATGCTGCTCACCGTTAACCAATAAGATTGATAGTAAATTACTAATTAACTATTATAAAGTAGTAAATTATCTGAATTGAATGTAATTATTAAATGGATTTGAGTTGTATCATTTGCTTTTTGAAACTAAGGGTGCGTTTTAAACTGAAGAAAAGCAGGCTTCTTCTTCTCGCTGCATCGCGGATGCTGCAAAATAATATACCAAGTGGTAGATTCCTTGTACACTTCGGAGACGCTAGATGTTCGGGGTGTAGGCCCTAGGACGTCCATTGAGTGACCAGCGGGGGGCTACAATGCGCCCCCTGGCGGCGGGCTTAAAAGCAAGGCACTGAGGGACTCCTAGTGCAGATCCCACCGGAGAGCCCTGGGGTCCCCTCTCATGTGCCGATGCGACAGCCATGCAGGGTTTTAGTGGGTAAGAAAGAATCCCACATACCCCGGTCGATCCCCACAGCTCCCGGGGATCTTTTGAAGGTTCCCCCCCGAAAAAAAGGTCCCTTGTACAAGGGACCGTTCAGATAGGTACCACTGTAGGATCAGACACTCTGCCATTAAGCAACAGTGTGTAAAAGGGGGTGAAATTACCGGACACATGCAGACCCCACCAGAGAGCCCTGGTATTCCCTCTCATCTGCCGACGCGACAGCCGCAGGGATTTTAGAACGAATCCCACATACCCCAGTTGATCCCACAGGTCCCGGGGACCTTTTGAAGGTTTCCCCCGCGAAAACAAAAAATTGGTCCCAAAATTAGAAGACTACCAAATGTGTTAAACCAATCAGCTGACCACTATCGACAGTTAATTGAAGTGTTTAAAAATTAGCAGACTTTGGGTCCAGGTGGCGAGCGGTAATGCAATACAAATGACTATAGGCCGATACACCTGTTGGCCTATTCGCAGCTGTCTGAAGTTTCCATATAATGTTCCAAATTCAAAAACATTTTTTTTCAAATAGGCTTATCGCTAGCACTTTGAACGGTCAATTGTTTTTTAAAAGCTACCATCGGATCACAACGCGGTGTCAACTGAGACGTTCCGGCAAGAAACTCAGCGGCATGTAATTTTTTCATTTTTTTTTAAACAGTGTTTGTCTTGTTACAATTAAATCAACATCAGCAATAGTGTATGCTGTTCGAAAGATACAACAAGAGATAGAGAAGAACATACGACGAAATTACAACAAACTAAAAGGCCAAAGGGATTAGTAGTCGGACCAGTCCCCCCAAGCAGCACCCACCCGCGTACGAGTTGAGACTCGAGCAGCAGCCATCACTCCCCTCAGCCATATTATATGAAAGCGGGTGACCCGTCAATGTTGTGAGTTATATCTTGTAAACGCTATGTTCCGTATCCGATAGTTTTGATGAAATAATATCATCATTCCAAATAGCATGAAAAAAAAACACTTCGATGGTGGATTCATAATACGGTTTTTTTTTCTTCTGTACTCCCTAGAGCCAGTGCTCGACTGCAGTCCCACCTGATGGAAAGCGGCAACGCAATCTAGGATGGTAAAGCACACTGGCTTATTAAAAGCCTATTCACTCTAGCTTTGAAGACACCCACATTATAATCGGGCGGAAAAACTGACGCAGGCAAACTGTTCCAGTCCTTAGCTCCTGTTAGTCCTTATTATGAATGATGGTTTACAAGAGATCACCAAAAATGTTCTTATCGGATTCGGAAATTCCCGACAGTTGTGAATGTCTATTCACGTCGTCGTCGCTTATCATCAGGCGAAGATTTTGCTCGAGCCGGGACAGATTTAATTAACAAAAAAACAATATTCCTAGTTTAGTATAATTATTATTCGTTTCAAATGAATTTGCACCTTAATAACCGCATAACGCCTACATTATCAATGTCGAGTAGCTGCAGAAACAATTTTGTATATCCTAACAATTTTTGATGTCAGACACGGAAGATGGTGTGCATATCTTGAAATATTATTTAAATCGCTTGCAAATTCATTTCCACTTTATTGTATTTCATCTAATCACAAGTCAACATTAAAAATAATCTAAGTAGTAGTACATTGCTTAGTATAATTATTTTCTAAATTAATTTATACTTACAGAGATTGCACATAATAAAATTGTTAAGAGCAACATAATTATCTAATCAGAATTACTTACATTTATTGCTACTTAAATTTTACAGTATAATGGAAAAATTACAGTCAGGAAGAGTTGCATTTATTTCTGCCGTATTTTAGTTTGATTATAGTAGCCGGATGTTCGTTTTACTATCGATTCTCAATCGTAAAATGATTGGTTAAAGTGATTTCAACATAATAAAGTGTTAATCTATCCCCTCCTATCTCCTCTAATTAATTGTTGCGGATTCTAAGACAATTTAGCGTTTCCTCCGGACTCACCGATAGTCAAACTTCGGTGTTTTCACTGTAGATATTCACATGTTAACTTCCAGGAATTCACTCTAGACTGGAGTAAACCCAAGTTATATTTTTCTGGGAAAACGGTGTCTGGGAGAGAATTACGCAGCTTGGCTGTGCGCATGAAGAAAGAGGAAGCGAAACGCTTAGTATGGCAAGTTGGAGTATCAACGGCAAAGCGGTGGAGACCCTGCCGTAGCTTGGTAGTCCGGTAAAAGAAAGGGGATTTCTGAATTCATTCTCGAGATTATCCGCAGGCTTCCAAAATAAATTGTATTATTATGTACACATAATTATAAAAGAAAAAACAAGTTTTACAGAAAATTGTAATAGACTTCTTAATTTGAATTTTCTTGATATTTTAAAGATTTTCTTCCTTATATTCTTACTATTCTTCTGAAGATTGTTTCATGATAGAAGCGGAGTATTATTATTGTGATGTAGAGGTTTGGCGATCCCAAGAGCACGGTATGAAGTTCCTACAGTGGTATCATACGTAGGAACTCTATACCTCGCTAGTGGTAATCACCAGGTCGGCGATAGTCTTCTGTCTTCATCTTCTGTTCAATCTTCTCTTCTTTTTTCCTTTTACAGTAATGTTTATTAAAATAAGTATGTAAGCTTAATACTAATATTATTCAGATAACCGCACCTGCAGTCAACCAGGTCGCTAGGACTTTATGAGAGTGACGACCAAAAGCTAAAACGTCTTATAACTTGTGATAATAATTTATGAGTAACCAGTGAATATTACAGCCCGTTAAAAAATATATTCAACACTTCCAGTAGCCGGAAATTCTTAGAAATATTAACATAACAATGCAGCCGGCAGCTGTAGATCAGCATAATTAATAACTTCGAGGTTAACAGATTAACATATTTTATAAGATTCGGGGTATCTAACCCCTTCGGGTATGCAAATTTTGGCCGTGGGAAGCGATTTGCATGCGAAGGTTAGGAGTACAGGACCTTGGGGAACCGGGAAGACTTCGTGGGATATCTTGTATTGGAAACATTTTTTAACATTGATATGGAAATAAGCGTGCGATTGTGTTTTTTTTTTGTAGAGTCGTTTCATTGCGAGAATCCAGTGGCTTAAATATGCGTAAACAATTTTGGAATTGTTATTTTCGTAGTTTTTACCTTGTTGTACCTATGCTGCATTATGCGACTTACCTTAATGTTATATGACTTACCCACCTTTGAAGTCGCTGGACGTTCGGGGTGTAGGTCGTAGGACTTCCATTGAGTACAGTGGCGACTCCGAGGAGGACGGTGGCGAGGCTGCGTCCACTGTCCCCGTTAACACCATGTCTGGTTCCCCGGCAGCTATAATGCGCCCCCCGACGTCGGGCGGCTTTTGGAGCAGATCCCACCGGAGAGCCCGGGTGTCCCCTCTCATGTGCCGATGCGACAGCCGCGGGTGTTTTAGTGGGTAAGAATCCCACATACCCCGGTTTAGCTTTACAGTTCCCGGGGCCATTTTGAAGGTTTCTCCCGCGAAAAAAAAAGTTGTAAACCCACGGGATATGGTACCTCTGTGTCTTCTTTTAGTACGTATATTTTTTTTGTATTTTATTTCCAAGCGTGTATTTGACTTGACATATTGAAATATTTCAAGAAGACTTTATTAAAAACGTTAGACTAGATACGTCGCTCCATACTGTTGTCAGTTTACAATTCCCCAGCAATAAACGCTATGTATTTTAAAGTTCATTTCTAATGAGCCATAGGTGTTCAACTGTCTGCATCCCCCTTTATAATTAGTAAAACATCGGGCGGTCTGAACAAGCGTACCGTGACCTCTCAATACCGCACTTTTTGTAGGAACTTCTAAATAGTTCAAAGATCATTTACATTGGTTCCATTAATAGATATCATCTTTACTGTTTTATTTATTAAGATATCGGAGCTGGCGTGTTTTATGACGTCAGAAATGTCGAGTAAAATTGGTTTTCGAAAGGCTATCGGGCACGTTTAGGTAAGCAGCCATTTTAAAATTCAAATCTACTATACGAAAACGTTTTTGTAATAAAGAGATAGTGACAGCAAGGAATGGGCTCTTTCTGTGTAGGTACCTACTATCTCTGTGCCTACTAGACTTCAGAATATTCATAGTTTCAAGCATGCTTTCCGGTTATAGAGATTTAGACTGAAGACGACCAAAAATAAAAATAAAAAACAGTTGAATTGAGAAACTTCTTTTTTTTTAAATTGTTGATAAATAAATTCTGTAATTTCAATACGTAAAATGATATTGTTTGAAAAATCTGTGAATTTAGTCGACAACAACTGTCAATTTCATAGAGAATCGTCTAAAATTAGATCATAATATAAAGTTCGTCAACTGTCAATCTTATATAGAGATACTATGCCTTTCAGCTAAGAATGTGGTCGCCATCTTGCCATTTCAAATATATAATTAATAAAAATGATGTTTTAACAAAAATAAATAGCAAAATAAGACATTACAATAAATAATCAAAACCGGGGCGAATTTTTGATTTCGTGTTTACTCTGCTGCCGGTACAAAAATCGTAAAAAAATGAGTGAAGTTCTTAGTTGAAACGCATAGTAAATGGCTGGAGTCTGCTTTTGACCAATATTTGCCCAGCATAGGTAAGTTCAACTATGTACCTATATACCCTTCTGGAAAAGATCCAGATCGTCTAGGTACCACAGCAGGTGTCGCTTATTCTACCATAAAGTAGTATTGTGTAAATATTTCTGTAGTCCGCAATTAAGGAGACTGTAGCTGGTGAAATTATCGGACACAAGAGACTTAATAGGCAATGTCTCGGGTGACGTGCGGCAGTATGCAGATGTCCCTAGTCAGGCGTTTCGCCATCAAAAAGATTTGTTTAAAATAGGCTTAACGCTTTTGAATGATCACAACTAAGAAGATCCGGCAAGAAACTCAGCGGGCTTGTCATTCTTTTTTTTTAACGGTCATTGTCTTGTTACAATAGATTAGCATCAGCGATAGTGTCCTGCCATTCGAACGATAAAACAAAAGAGAGGGAAAAAAGAAATTACGACCAAATTACAACAAACTAAAAGGCCACGGGGATAGTAGTCCGACCAGTACACTATCCGGCTAGGTGTAGGGTCTGGTCCGACTCCTACTTATCCCATACATACATACCTACCCTCGAAAAACACAGCCCTCCTGGGGCATTCGGGCAAAAATTGCTGTAACCCGGTGTAAAGGTAGAGCAAACCTATTGTCTATGGACCGGCATGACGCTATCCGACAAATGTTTCAATAGCCACATATCTACTTTATTTCGTTTCCGCATTAACTTAAAAATAAAAAGGATGTAAAACTAAATTAAGACTTAATCATTTTTAATATCTTTTTAACTACTCTAACGCGCTCCATTTAAGAACCATAAACACTCTTTGTTCTCAACATACAAGTTTACTGTCTGCAATAATTTGCCAGACAGTGTGGCGATAATTGCTGGCTTTTATGTTAATTGGGTTCTGAAGTGGAGAATTATCGCTATGGTCTTGATAATTAAATACGTCAAAGTACTTTACTATTTTAATTATTAATAAGTAGTCGACCCGTGCAGCTCCACCCGCGTTTTTTTTTTCATATTTTTTTATGGATTTCCATTTTTTTTTTTGTCTAAACCACTCCTGGACTAGAGCGAAAACGAAGCAAAAATTTTTGAAGTGAAGGCGTTTCCGAGATTTAATTTGTGTCCAGACGGTGGTCATCACTCTAAGTATGTATCATCATCATCACCAGCCGGAAGACGTCCACAGCTGAACATAGGCCTCCGGGTATTAATATAAAAAAAAATAGTGGATTCTGTTATCATATAACCTCTAAAATGACTGCTAAATCAAGTGTTTACGAGAATTTTAGATGGCAAATTGTTCGTTAGGTTCCTATAACAATAAACTTATAACAATTCCAATCCCTTCTGTACTAAGGCACGATGCCGTTTTTTTTTTAATTTTCCTCTGACGAAGATATTTCCAGCCAAGCCAAATCCTTTACCGTATTTTTTTAAAACAATAACCAAGCAATCCCGTCTGAAATCTTTCCGCTGAGGGTTATTTATCAGTACTGTCTCATCTACATCTGTAACGGGGCCCGGTAAGCTCCGAGATTTGCGAACTAATTTCAACTGCAAATCCGCAAAATGAGAGGGATTTCAACCCTCCGGTGAAGACACCTTTATGATTATATTGTTGGAGTAAAGGCATTAAGGTTTATGCTTTAGACAGGGTTTGTATGTTAAAAAAATCTAGATAAGAAAGATTCAGAGTTACCAACACCAGAAAAAAATGTGGACTAAATGTATTCTTGTGTGTCTAGGTGTATTTTCTATAAGAATTGTAATTTATATATTTAATCGAGAGATGTTTTTCATGCATGGTTCAGAGTTACGCCAAAAAAGAAGGTGGCAAAGTACTATAGTGAGGATATTTTTTTTCTAATTTAATTGTCAAAAAAATCTATCGAAATAGTTTAGGTCAATCTAGCTAGGTAGTATACCTAATATTAATTCAATTTAAGGTTACATAATGATTATGATAGTAGACTGTTGTATTCCAAGATAAGTTGTATCTCGTTGATATGTATGTTTCACGTAGATAATGGCATAAAGTACCTATGTATAGATTGTTATGTAAATCTGTATCATGTAACATTGTTTGCTATCGTAAAATTTAATAATATCCTTTTAAAGTACTCGCGATTAAGTTCTTTATTTTATTTATTTGGATAAACAAACAGTAATACAATGACATTAAACATAACATAAATATAAACGTATTAATTAAATGTACCACCAACACCGTTTACCCCTTATTAAATTACATAGTATTATGTTAGCTTAAAATGGGAAATGGGATACAAATCTTTAAATTAAAATATGTATATAAATCTTTAAATTGTTAAATACAGTAGGTACGTAGTTCTTAGCGAGCTTTTATGAAAGTACATCATGATAGGCATTATTAGTATACTTATTATTTAAGTAATTTCAATAAGGCATTATTGAAAGTACTGGGCCGCGTAGCCGCTATGTCTATAGAGTTAAACATTGAGTTAAAGGTATTAACTAGTCGGTACAATGGAGAACGTTTACCAGCATTAGTACGACATCGAGCGGTATAAAAAATACGACAGGCATTACGACAGTGTGTTTTAGTAGGAATTCTATAACACAGCTTGTTAACTAGATGAGTACAATCAAATCTATTGTGGCATAAATTATACAGTAACATTGCTTCCAATTGCGAACGCCTAAGTTTTAATTTAATTAATTTATACTTATTAAGTAGTTCATCGTAAGTTGGGCGGTTACGAAAGTATTTATAATGGACACAACGCAAGAACTTCTTCTGTAGCAATTCAAGGGCTTCGATATATTTCTCATAATAAGGGTTCCATATGGGCACAGCATATTCTAACTGCGAACGAATAAGAGCTTTGTAAAGCTCTTATAAGTTCAACAACAAAAACAAAAATAATTTGCGCTTATCTATGTATAGGTACATAATTTTTTTTTTTTATATTTAGGTAACGATATCTCTAAGAAAAAAAACAACATGTAAGTAGATACCTATAAAAACGTATATAAATTAAACTAATTTAATTTAATTTAACGTATATAATTTACTTACTTAGTTATTCGTAGTCATAGGACACTGATTTTGTATTCCTTTTTCAAATCACGATAATTCACGTTTATTGGCTTTTTCTAAATAAAATACTGCAGGCTAAGTACACTTTGAAATTTAAAAAAAAACAATATCCACTGTCGTCACAACCAATCAAAATTCGATGACACGTAGTAACAGGATTGTGAAAGTCGCACTTTATCGCCATTTTAACCGAACTACGTTAATATCGCCCAAGTATGTATGAACGAGTAACGTTTGGTGCCGTGCATGTAAATGCCCCTTCACACGGTACCTAGCGCGCGGCCAGCGAAAATGGAATCCGGCGAAACTAGATACAACAGTGTACTCTTTGCGTGACATTTGGCTGTTTAGTCGCGTCCCTTTGCCTGACGCCGTGACGTGCCGAACGCCCAATAAATACGCACTCGACGAGTCGACTGATGCGTTTGACAGTTTCGAACAATTTTATTAATCTACTGTCGCAAGATTATAAATATTCATATGAGATGACGCATCAATGTTTTTATGGGATTAGTATGCTACATAAATTAGTCTAGGCCCGCCTTAGTGAGCAAATTTTTTATCAACAACTTCTAACGCGTGTAATAAGTCAATAGAAACTTAGAGACGCATTTGCATTTCCCACCCGTGAGTTCCTTATTTAAAATAATTTAAATACATTCGAGTACAATTTGGTTCTTACCAGTGTTTAAAAAAAATTTATAGGTTATCTAAGACTTTCGAATGTTATTGAGATTGACAAAATTAGCATTAATTAAGACCCTTTCGTTTGTTGCATTTTTTTTATTCAAGCTAGTGACGAGACAAGCAAGACGTTCGCCTGATGGTAAGCGACAGGCTTGCCAATTTATTGGCTGCATTGCACTCTCTTGTGTCCGGTAATTTTACAGGCTACAGTGCCCTTCACACCGGCACACAGCAATGTTTACACACCGCTGCTTGGCGGCAGAATATCTGACACTGCGGTGGTACCTACCTGGACGGTTCCTAGTAAAATACACCATATGAGAATATTTTTAAGTTTAAAATATAAAATAGTAAAAAATTATTTAACTACTCTACAACTTCATTTCGTATATTTTCTTCGCAAGGCGGCCGCAGACGTTTTAACCCTAAACCGCTTACAAGGGTAACATTCGAACATTAGTGTAATTATGTGTGAACTTACGTTTTAGTGCTGACGGTCTGTTTCGCCCCATTTTAATGGTTAAACTAGCTTACAGCGCGGCCTCGCTCGTAACTAATATTTTATTTGACACTAGCTGACCCACGCAGCTCCGCCTGCGCTATTTTTATGTTAACTAAACTTTTAATAACAGACATTCGCATCGAATACATAACCTCCTTTTTTATAGTCGGTTAAAAACTGGGACCCACTTTTTACTTGCTCTCCGAAGCACGGACCCGTTTAGTTCAAATGGCGTTAAACGGTCACCCATCTATTTAATGAACTTACCTAACGTTGCTTAACCCGATCGATTACAAAACCTTGATAACAACTCTCTATTAGTGTTCCCTTACTAATATTTATTATATTATAAAGAAAAAATTATAAAATCGGATCAAGCGTATAACCAAGTACCCATTTTGACTTTAAGGCCCTCTCCCAAAAGAACCGTGCTAGATTACGGGATAAAAAGTATCCTATGTCCTACCTCGGAGTATTAACTCAAATCATGCCAAGTTTCGTTTCAATCCATCCAGTAGTTTCGGCGTGATGCTCAGCCGAGATACAGACAGACAGACAGACAGACAGACAGACAGACAGACAAAAATTAAAAAAAATACATTTTCGGCCTCAGTATCGGTTATAGAATGCCCTCCAAATATAATTTTCAAAATATCTTCAATGTACAGAAATGGACCTGTTACAGTTTTATTATAAGTATAGATTTATGTTTCTTCTCGCGCTACAGTCTTCACTAGTCAAATACCTAATATACTCAGTTTGTTTACTAGGTGGTCGGTTCCTTGTGCAAGGGACCGTCCAGTTAGGGCAGTATTATGGTGGGAAGGGCACAGTAGCTGGTCAAGTTACCGGATAAAAGAGACTTAATAACTAATGTTTCGGGTGCATTGCAGCTTAATTTAACGTCTTGCTTGTCTCGTCACTAGATTTAATAGAAAAAAAAAAATATTTTTTTTTGCCAAAAAAAAAACTTTTTTTTGGGAAAATATGTTCACATAATTATTATAAGTATTTAAAAGACATTGCATTTGAATATTATAAATGTATTACCAAAATTTTCTTAGCGTAATTGTGTATGCTTTATAAGATATTTTTACATCGCTTTACAGGACAATGTATGTATGTATTAGTAACTTAACAGTTTATTGAATGTATACAAACAAACCGATATTAATACACACAATTATTACCGCGTGAAATGCACTCAGCCCGGTCGTGCCGCTAAAATGCAAACACTCGTTTTCAGTTTATTTCAGGACGGTTTAACGACGGCTGCATTTTAATGGCCATTTTGTGCTTTATATGTTACTTTTATGGGCGTCAATAAAACAAGTAAAAATGTACCAAAATGATATTCCGGTACAATGTACCGATCTCTGTGGGGATTTAATATATATTTTTTAATGTTATGACAGGTTTTTATTGCTTGTAATAAAAGAAAATAAACATGCGTAAAGGTTTTGCAATAAAATAGTAACTATCAAATATATTTTAAAGCGAAATAAAAAACATAGTTTTGTTTAGGTAACAGCCAAATTATGAAATAGGTTTACAAATGTAACTCGAGTACTTGGATCAAAGAAGGGTTATTTTTAAAAGGCTACAAAACGTACATCAGAAGTGCGTGCAATCGCAACATTTTTACATTTAGACCCATTCGGAAAAGGAAATACACCATTATCATACCCTCCTCCACACATAAACACACACATCAGCCTAGCACATAGGGTGTAACCCCACGGACACGCAGTGCACCCTCGGGGGTAATTTTTACCCCATCATCGAGCGTCGCCACCCACTCGTCTCATCATTCGACATTTGAATTACTTATAAGCAATTTCGTAATTTTCGTTTTTAGATTGTTTTATAGAAAAAAATACTTAACATAGTGTAGGTATTACAAAACCGTTACCATATTTATATTGAACGCTTTTTAAGTTATTTTTACGTAGCATTTTGAGATATCTAATTGCAAAATACGAATAATAGGTACTCGCATTGACTCTACAATATTACATAGGTACTCTGACGAGTTATTTACTTCATATTTTAAATTTAGAATCATTATGAAATGAAAACAGAGCGATTATATAGCAGAGAGATTAAATGTAAAGGCATAAAGTGGTCTTTTTTTTCATACAAAAACTATCATCACTTTTTACAACTGCCATATTTTAATTCTATAGTAAATATAATATACAAAATACATGCAATTATACTGTAGTCTCATTCAGTAACTTTACCATAGCGAGATTTGCCACATCGCAGCACAAAAATAAGCATATTTCCTTCAAAAATATTTGTTGTTAGCTTAGAACATATGCAATACACTTGTTGCAATTGACTTATTTACACGTGATATAAGTTTTTTTTTAAATTGCGTTCATTAAGCTCGGTCTATTTCAAAGTAGTATTAGTTTTAAAATAAAAATATCAATCACCTATACAACAAGTTACCCAAGCGAGTTAACATTCAACCACAACTCTACAGTTAGTTCTTAAAAAGGTAGTAAAATACTGGTAGTTCTTATAGTTTTTCTGTTTTCAAGGCAATTATCACAAAAGAACATCACGATTATTAATCTGTTAACGGTGTAATTGCATACGATAACGATGATTATACGTTTTATTCGATTTCACGAATGCGTCGGCCATTTTGAAGGGGCGCGTGACGCGTTGATTTGTGGTAGAGGTTTCATTGCGCTGAAGATTTGATGTTATTTATAACTGCTCTTGTGGGAATCATAGCAAATGGTCTGATTACTTTCAGGACGGTTTAAATTATACATTTTTTTAATATTTGTACAGAAAATATAAGGTTAAATTTCCTTATTCGCACCACAATGGCCCACGCCTCGATAAACACCAAAAGGGGAAAACTGGTTATAAATTATTATTTCATATATGTTGTCCTTTTCGCACGTACTAATCGATACGAGATGGAATAGTAGCTGGTAGTGCTGGTACCTCTACATACGTACCGCTAATTTGTTTTGACATTTCTGAACGTACGACCACTTTTCCCGCCTACAAGTTGTGCCGAAATCCAAAGGGGATTCGAAATTCAAAATAGACCGACGAGAAAAAATATTCTCTATTGCACAAGCAGCAGAGTGTAAATTGGATTGAGTAGACCGAGAAACGTTCATTGGATTTTATTGTTAGAGAGCGATTGAGTTTTCGCATATCTATTATGCCGGACGGGGCCCCTTTTTGGAGTTTTTTTGGCCCTTCAAAACGGTCCCCCAGCGCGTGCCGTATGAGATATTGAGTTTCGTATCACATAAAAAACTTATTTCGCGGTCGATCAATACCGAACACAAAATGTATGCAAGATTAGAAAGTAGGCGCGTGAGTAATTATCATTAGAGAGTCAAATGGAAGTCGACTAATTATTACAAAATACGTAACATCAGGGTCCCCGGGGCACAATGCACAAAGACATCTATTGTGTAACGCACAATGGCGTGACTCATGACGGACAGAAAGACAATGAGACGGCCGACACTCTTCTAGGGCCCGTATACGGCCGATATGCATAACGAATATCGAGGGCGATGTGTGTTAAATAAAATTCTCACTTCAAATTATCGTTAAAATAAAATTCCGAGCAATTTTAAACAACTCCGTCGGCACTAATTTAAAAATATTTCTGTAATAAGAACTCACAATTTAAAAGTCATTACTCCCTCATTTATATGTACCTGCAACAAAAAGATTTAAAAATAAACAACAATTGAATATAATTTCAAAGGAGCACTTAAATGCAGCGTGAACGGCAAAAACCAAAAAAAAAAACAAAGCGAATCAATCGCGTGCCGTGCCGTGAAAAGAAATCCCATCAATCAACAGAATGCAACATTCAAATATGGAATGTTTTTTTACACCAAGTTCAAAATCCCCGCGACCTTGCCACGGTCAACTTATGACTGTTTATCCTAGTCGAAATTTTATGGTCAAACTTTTTGCGTAGCAAACTATTTTATTTTTTTACGATCGCTTATTGTACTGAGTAGAGTATCTTAACTATTTGCATAGCTAACGACGTAACATTTAGTTTGTATCGATAAAAAATAACGATGATAAAGTGACTCGCATAGTTCACAAAAAGTACACCGTAGTTAAGACTGGTTTTTATTTATTTTTTTGAATCTTTATTACCGTCAAGGTCAGGAACCGAAACACCTCATTACTTAAATTTACATGAAGGTGCAAATTACACAATTTATTTAGTTTTCAGGCGATGTTAATGGCCTCCGTGTCACATTCAATGTTCGGTCATCACACGAGACACCAAATGTGACAAATGACAGGTAATCATTGTGTTCGAAACGACCGACATACTTGTTAGTGGCTTACAACAAATTTCCTTTATTAGTCGTTCCGTAAAGGTTTAAAGATATGTATGAGTCACGGACTCGATGTTTTTGCACTCGCGATGATTTTGCGATATTTTTTACAGGCGTGCAACGCCCTCCGCGACCTGCATGACCTAACTCTTTGTTAGACCCGTCCTTTACGTTACGTATGTACAAAATTAAAAGTGAATAACATTAACGTTCGTTGATCGTGTTGTACGATGTCATGAATCGATATGAAACTTGTGACAGATAAAAAGGAACATACCTGCGCGCTGGCCAGTGAGAATATTAAGAAAAAAATATTTGAATATGGAACGTGCGTCTCGGGCGGGGCTGGTGGCACCAAAACTACCGAAACGTCGAGTTCGAACCGGTTGTTACATAAACTGAATGAAACGGGTAAGAGAATATTTTATACCTAGCATTAAAATTTAATTAAACAAATTCAAAGTTCCCTAACAAGGTATGGAATTTTCCAAATAGCTATTTTATCTAAAACACGCGGCTAATGGGGCCACAGAAAGGCACGTAGATAAACTAATAGGGGAGGCAGTCGAGTAATAACTACAGATATTTTATCGGCTTATGTCTAAATAGGAAACATTACCTGTATGTATCTAAGTTATTACAAGTCCGTTAATACGATGGTCGTGCTTAAAATAATGTGTACAATAGAATAAAATATACGCTCATAACATCGGATTAGAATCTCTTTCTATTTTTTGTCAGAAATAAATAAGTTGCGAGAAGACATCATTATTTAAGAGCTTATCTTCTACATACATGGGGCTTATGACTACAAGATTCTGAATAAAACCACTTTAGAGTATTAATACTCGATCATTAGTCAATTTGTCGGAATATTGCGTGAGAAACCGCTCGACGGAAAAAAACACAAAATAATTGTACGCCGAACATTCAATTCGATAATTACACAAGAAACAAAACGATGGCGGGGCTTAGTCGTATTATTTTAAAGGTAAAAACTGGTCTTAAATTACCAAACGTTAATAAATATGAACGTTAATATAAATCGAATTAATTATTGTGAATTCCGTTCCCAATACTTTGATTGATTTAATGTTTTTACATTTTTTACCGATATCACAATTATCGTTATAGTACCTACATCAGTACTGATATGGAGTTTAGAACTATTCGTTCATATTTGTAAATAATAATAATATTATGTTCTATAAAGGCTATACATATAATAGGTACCTAAACATTATCTTTTCACTTTTTCAATACTGAATTACTTTGTTTATAAAACAAAAAGATGTTTATTTCCAATGCCACAAAACGGTCACCCATCTATGGACTGATCGTGCCTGACGTTGTTTAACTAACTGATAGTTTACCGAACAGTGTAATCTAATCACTGATTAATCCACTGGCTATGAGAGCCTATGTAGGTATTGTATACCTATAACGTATGCACATAAGTTTGGCTAATTTAATTATACTGTCTGCAGTTTCTTTGCTCAAAAAATTATCGTAGTGTGAGGTTTTTTTTACACAATAAAACATAGCGCTTGACCGCGATTCTATCTTATAGTAACTGGGTGGTGTGAACGGAAGCGAAATGCATTAACAAAAGAAAAAAAAAATACATTTTATCAGAGGCATCGCTACGCCCGTAACAAAAGACACCTTCGTCTCTTTTGGTCCCATATCTACCACTAGGCCACTGCAGCTACTCCTCATTCAGCACTGGCAACCTTACTCTCCACAAGTAAATAACACCACTGGAACTTGCCATTATATCACTGCAGTATTCAGACCGCTTCAATTCAAATCAAATCAAATCAATCTTTATTTATAAAAAAGTACAATATCTTGAATATTTGAGCAAGGTATAATCATTCTCATGCATAAAGGTATGTATTGTTCAAAGGGTATTTGTAACATACTAGCTCCTATACTAAGCACAGCTTGTAATGATACAAGTCATCAGTTTCGAGTCATAGAAGCTAGTGGTCTTCCGTGACGTTATTCTATCAACATCGATCAACATACTAAGTAATACTCGACGTGTATGACAGTACATAATGGAGTATTGTACTTATATTATTAGGTTAGAATTTTAGGTTGGAATTTTGACGATCTCGTAGTAACATTTCGAGTTAAGCGAGGCTAGCTCCGGTAGGGAAGATGGTTTTGCATAATGGACCACAATCCTAAGATCATGATTAATCCACGAAATAAATCATTTGTTATCAATGAACGAATAACTTTCTAATCTGAAGTTAAACAATTTTGGTATAATCGACCCTAAGAAAAGATAAAAGAAAATATAAAATGTGGTTTTTTTTCAACGGTCTAAAGAGATTACAGAGGAACAAATACTGGCTGACTATAAAAAAAAAAGCTCAAATTTTAATTGATAAATTTAGAAATAAGATAATATTTACTACATTTGACTGCCGAGGATGACCCCATACCCCACCATCACTAATTAAGTGAAATCGATTGAAACATAGCTCTTTGATGAGTACAAATTCAATGACTTTATTTTTTGCCACCAAATTAACTAAAGAATTATTCTTTGAACCACAAAAGATGCCGTTGACACAAGAATATTACCTACTACAATTATAACTTTAGAAACATCAAAAGACCTGACGAAATGATAATTATTGTGATGTGAAAAGCTGTTTTAAAAACATTTTTATTCGAACTCAGGACTACACTCAGCTGGCATGCTTCCATCACTCATGGAATCAGACAAGTGTGCCCTCATTTGTTGTTAGGCACATATCAACGCCGACTGACTTAGTGTACACAACCCACCACCATCTTGTAAACAAAGCGCGAACTCCCACGGCCAAGTTTTTTTTTTGTTATTTTTATTTGAAATACGTTGTTTTTAAAACGAAAAGGGATTTTTTTTTCACTCCCCAACCGGTCCCGCGAGAGCAGGTGCCATGGTCGGTTTATCCAGTAAGGCAACATTTTTTTAATGTATTTGTCTAAATTTGAAATAGGAACACGTAGTTTTTAAATTAATATTTGTATTAACCCCGATGCAAAATGTATGGGTGATTATAATTTTGACGCCTATATTTGTCAGTGGCTTCTTCTCAAAGAAATGAGATGGATTTCATTGAATGCAGTTTTTCTATACGCTTAGCCAATATCCAGGGTTTTTCTTAGCTATGTTTGATGATATACATAATATATATATTGCCAGATCTGCTAAACCCATGAAGCACTGCTGTATTGAATAATATCTTACCACAATACAGCTACATAATGTGTATACGAAGTCATGAAATATAGTTGCAGAAATAACTGAACACAAGAGGCTCTACTAATCAATGTCTCAAATGACGATCGACTGTGCAATGTAGGTACAAAAAAAAAAGTCTTATTTGGTGCCCATATGAACTCTGTAAATTTTTAACATAATGCTCTTAAATTGATTTTAGATAATGATGTTGCACTATCGCATAAGCCCGTCCACATAACCTCAAGTCACTGCAGGTACAACAGACATATATTGGATTTATTCAAAGCATCGATAGTCCAGTCAACTGCTCACAGGAAAAAGAGTGCAATTTCCATTACACATAGTATCATATTTCCATGAATGGTTACCACCGATGAATGGATTAACTACATTAGAAAAGTATTTCTACTATATAATTTAAATCATATCAACGCAACTTTGGCAGACAGTCCGTGTCTATAACAAAAAGTAATCAAAAATAAATGATAATAGTGGATTCGAGGAAAATGCTTATTTTATTAATACAGGCTACTAATATTTGTAAAATTAAATTAATTATTTGCAAATTTCTTTGTGATCAAATACATATTCAAATATAGAACAGCTTTTTTATAATTATTTCAAATCCTGGATCGTGACCATAAAATGGTATAAAAGAACATATAAGGACTAATTTAATGCAATTCGTTTAAACAATATAGAAATGCATGGCTTACTAATGCATAAAATATGTCTGTATGCATCACTCCAGGTGTATTTTATATGTATGAAAGCATAGATAAATATTAATCATCTAGTAATTATCGTAATACGTCTAAAGTATAATTTAAAAATGAATATACTCAAATCGATACAACACCTTTTATTTTGGGAGCTTTTAAATTTTAGCAAAATATACATATGTATCTTAAAAAGAATGAAATAAGGAATATATATATTACTTACTACACTAAACTAAACTATATATGTATTATATAGGTACTTTTATAACATTATCGTCGCAGAATAACCGCCACTATAAATGTGTTAGTAATAAAAAATCATGTAATTCCCATTGAGGTTGCGTGGTCTAAACTTAACATTTTTCTTAAATTTTTGAGACCCAAAATAAATAGTTTCTAACCATTTCCGAGTCGAGTTGGAGGCAAAAAAAATAAGAATACGATACCCAAAATTGACCTCACCAGAGTGGTCCCGTCAGTCCAGTATGTGATAAAGGTGGAAGCACACTAAAAAAAAATATTTTTTTGGATTTTTTGGACGTATATATACGTCCTGAAGAGTAGGTTAATGTTATTAATTAAAACAACCCGAAATATTATTGTAATGTTACGAATTTTTTATCGTTTAATTAAGAGATAAAAGTATTAAATGATAGCGTCGCGATATAATAATACATATGATATAATACGATTATAACATTGGCAAATTGTTATATGAGAATAATAACTTCCAAAGATAATCATTTTTAGCAAAATTGTATAGGTATTTACAATCGAGGAAAAGGGTTTATAATTTTGGTTTTATTATATAATAAAAAATATGATCACATCCAAAATCGACACTGCCGTCCAATTAGCTAAACCTAATTGCATCCGTTTTGAAGATAATAAAAAATAACATTCGTAGCGGTCATAATATTTAGGTATTGATCATGTAAGACTATCGACAAACGAGCAATAATTTTAGTGGCATTTAAGTAATTTATACAATTTGATCAGTGACAAAGAGTAAGTATTATCGTTCCAAAATTTATACCTAATATATAATTGACGGACCTGTTGGTGTAGTTAGACACCCTGGTTGCTACCCAATAGGTCGTGGTTTCGTTTCCCACCAAGTGTCTGGGTATTATTTATATATTATTTAAGTATGTTTTTACAAAAAAATTGGTATTTATGTATTAGTATCAGTGATCTACTTTCCATAGTACAGGCTCTGCCTAGTTTGGTATCAGATGACCGTGTGTGGAAATGTCCCAGAATATTATTATATGTATTTTTTTATATAATAATTACAAATCCCATTCTCTCAGTGTGCCACGTCCCCTAACCCACTCGTATCTCAACAATTCCAAGGGATCGGGTATTATTTACATTTTTTTTTACCCAAGGTGGAACAAAAAAGGATAAAGAATAAATTTGAGCGCTCACCAAATGTCTCTCCCAAGCCAACAGGTTGGATCCATACAGAGATGTTTTATCCCCCTTTATTGATTCTCGTGTTTCCTACACATCTGAAACAAAATATTTTTTCGGTTAATCAAGATGATTTTGTGATAAACTTAGATGTTGATGCTTACTAGAGCACTGCTGGAGATTCTTTTTTAAAGCTTTTGGACGTCCATGTTTTTTTGTGATAGAAGCATTTGAAAATTTTGAAGAGTATTTTGAATTGTTTTATAGTAATCCTAAAAAGATTGATTTTAATTACTAAAATAAAACATTAAGTAGGTATATTTTCCACACAGTAAATTTCAGTAACTTCATAATAATTGTATGAAAATATCGTCATTCCAGGATGACCATAATTTATTTTGATACAATTGATGAGTTAATAACAATTTAGAACACGGACACATTTATTTTAATATTTTTTAGAAATCAGGCACACAAACTAAGATAGTCTATACGACCTTACGTGTAACCTACCTACCCATGTGACATAATGCGACAAAATTCTAAAACTTTATTATTACAAAAGTGGCCACACATACAATGAATACCGAATAACATGTACTTATCGACGTTCGAGAAAACAAGAAGTAAACATGCTATTTATAATTATTTCCTGTGTACAAATTAATAACAAAGTGTAGCAATTAATAACATTGTTTATTAAATAGATGTAATTTAATTTGTATTAATACAGAATTAGTTTTAAGGTTCCTTTTTTAAATTGAACTTTGTCACTGGACTACAGCATTTTTGCCTGAAATATTTTCCTTTTCTCACAACAATTTATTCACTACCAGCAAGCCTAGCACGACTTGCAAGCTCGACAGATCAGAGTGGAGTATGACGTAGTTTTCAACACCGAAACGTCAATTCTCCATACAAAAATGTGAAATACTACGTCATAGTGACGTCATACGCACACTTGTCTGTCAAGATTTGCACATCATGCTAAGCCAAAAATACCGTAGCTGGTTTTTCAGAAGACCAACTGTAATTGAAAAAATGTTCCCAAAAAGCCTGAGATGCACATCCTATCCAATTGGGAACAGGAAACATTTAGATACTGCGGTGGTATACCTAACTGAGCGGTCTTACCACCTAGTGAGAACCTGTGAGCTTAGTGAAAACCTGTGAGCTTAGTGAAAACCTGTGAGCTTAGTGAAAACCTGTGAGCTTAGTAAAAACCTGTGAAACTAATCTGCTTACTGCATCAAAGGAAACGATGATGTAAACCATGATAATAGAAATAAAACATGTTTAATGGAAACTAACACAATGTAACAATTAAATATATTTATGACAAAAAAATAAATAAATGAGAACACGTGTTGGTATAATTAATGATCGCATTA
Organism: Furcula furcula; assembly: GCA_911728495.1. Classification (NCBI taxonomy): domain Eukaryota; kingdom Metazoa; phylum Arthropoda; class Insecta; order Lepidoptera; family Notodontidae; genus Furcula; species Furcula furcula. Next base: position 21,423,733 of record OU452252.1, read on the forward strand.
AATTAAATTAATTAGTTTCACATGGCTGTAACATTGTTTATTTTCATATCAGAGCGGATACAATAATGACAACATGTAGGAGCTCCCATGAGGCCAATGCATTTAAAGAAAAATATTTTGAATTCTGAATTGCCGAGTAAGGAGCGACTTCACACACTTGTCGCTCTTCGCAGGATTCGAACCCGCAGCCCAAGCCACTTACGCCTTGGAGACTGAAAACGCTGTTTTATAAATAAGACTTAACGATTTGCAAGCCAAGCCATTTACTTGGTATTGTTTTACTACCTAAGTATTTCCTAACAGGAAAACTTAATAACACTTTATACTTGTACAGTTACTGGACAACATTATGCATTCCAGGGTCCCCGTCTTTATAATTAGTTAAATGGTAGTACTCGTAAAATTATTGACAGTAGTCATAAAGCTAAAATATTATAATTGAATGGTTAAAAGTATGACAGCTGTGAGAAACTATTAACGGTACTTAAATAAGTACCGTTATTTCTCTCCACAATCGTAATCGCACTATATATTCACAAAGATACCCATAATGTTGTATGCACTTCTTTCTTCTTCTTTCAATCATACACACAAACATTCAAACAAAACTAGCCTCCACTAGCATAAATTTAAATAAACACAATAATCATCTACTTTAGAAATAATCTGAAATTAACAGATGTATCACTTGTTTTGGGAGGAAATGACTTCTGGTATACCTACAGGTAATCATAGTTTAGGAGACAGAGCTAATATAAGCTGTTACAATTTCGTGATCAATAAAGATTATATTATTATAACTTTATTTCTAGCAGACACTCAAACTGAGGACAGTAAGTTATAGTTGCAACCGACCGGCCGGCTGTATGAACGTTGATAAACGCTTTGATTATTCCAAGTTGGAAATTAACCCAAATAACACGCACCATTTTCGTATGCCGGTATTCTAGCTATTCTAGATGTTGATCTCGGAATCTGATTGGCCTCGGCGGTCGGCTTTCCTAAAACCCGTTTGTACCTTTACCTCTCGCGTTATTTTTCACGATACGCCGCGATAAAAACTTGTATAGAGCGTGCAAACCGCGTATCTAGAAGCGGCATCGGTGACTTTGTTACAACGTACAATGTTTTACGTGCACAATACCTTTTTGTACGGATACGAGAGGTCAGAATGTCAGATGGCAACTAATTCTGTTGATGATGATTTTTTTCTTGTTGTTATAAATGAATGTTTATTTTTAATATCTCGCTGAACCTGGGCAAGGGTCAAACGAACCACTGATTTAAAAATAACGTTATTATTAATGTCATATGATATAAGGTCGAGTTGTGATTTGTTTTTTAAATACTTATGGATGTAGAGATCAGGATTTTTAGTTCTTGGTTTGTTTATAATGGTCAATCATTAAATTGTAACTTCTATCTCTTGAGTAGGTTTATATTCTAACGCAGAAACAGAGCAAATAATTTATAAAACAAAATTTCATATAAAATTATTACATAAAAATTAATCTAGTCTAAACAACAAAAAAAATAATAAGCAGAATGAGATTAAGCCCCGTTGCTGTCAAAAAAATAAATTATAAAAGGAAATTCAAGATGGCGTCGAATGTATGGCGGGGGAGCGATTAGTCCGAGCGTCCAGCCACGCCTGCGCACTGATGGGTACAAAGAGAGGGTTGAAATGGATAATAGAGACCATACTTTTAAATTTATCATAAAATACATATAGGGTCGCAATCGAAGCGCGGTAATTCTATTTTCAAATGCTTCATCACTTTTTTAGTTAAGACCAGAACTTTAAATTAAATACATAATCTATAATTCAACACTTGATAAAATATAAACAGAAAAATAACAAATTGCTTATCGAAATAAAGATTAAAATACTTATTAATCACCTTTATAAATAACACTTTCAAAACTCACGTAGCTCGTTTAACCAACTCTTAACCCTCAACATTTCACCAGGGTATAACAGACCCGATTAATTAACAAAAAACATTATACGGTGACCTAATATTTCATCGCTTGTCAACAGTACTAGTTGTCGTGACGTCATGAGCTCAAGGCAAGTCGCCCTATTCGTTAATTAGGCAACAATTAATGTGTTTTATAAAGTTATTGTATACCTAGTGCGTGTTAGTTGAATTTTCATGCTCCATATTGGGTTTTATAGGTTTCACGACGTTAAAGTACGGCGTTTTATTATAAGCCACTTTAGTATCATGGCTTATAAATGCCAAAAATGTGGGGGTTATTAAGAAGTTAATTATTTAAAAGATGATTGATTAGATTTTTTTTTATAAATATAGCGATCTTAGAGAATCGTAGAGAATCAAATCTCATGTTCCAAATAGTGGTTATGGATCCTGTATAAGAGCAGTCAAAGTAGGAGAGAAATCCTGAACTAAATTAATACACTAGTGCTAAAACCGAGGTTATCTGTATTTGCGGTTTAAAAATAACAACGATAAAACAAATTAAATTGGTGAAATATTAATTGATGTTTATTTTGACCCGGCGAATTGGTTAAGTGTTGAAGACAGATATTATTCTCCAAAAGGCTATATATAGTTTAGGCATCGTGTTACGAAATCATATCAATTATTTTTTAAGGGTCCAAATTTAATGGTCAAAGGATCGCCTCTTTATTTAAAATGCAAAGGTTTCACGTATTAAATGCCCAGCCGAATGTACTAGACTAGTTAAATAATACCAATAGCTGTAAACCACCTACGCAACTGATACCACTTGTTTTTGCTATCACACAAACAAACAGACAGCCAAGATTACGCGTTAAGATGCAGACACTAAACAACTTTTGTTGTAGATAACACGAGTGGTTGTCTCCAGACTTCTACATTTTATCTTCAAATACTTTGAACGCAAGTACTTACGATGTGTTTTAGATAAAGTTAAAAAAAGTTAGCATAGACAACTTTGTTCTTTTAACATTTTGCTCGTCTTTGGGACATTATACCTATGACAAGTTTAAAAAAAGTTTCGTTGGCTGACGATAAAAAGGAGATGGTGTTATTACTGTACCTAATATCAGTGTATTCTCGCGGTCATAAAGGGTGTATCACCTTTAGGATGATAATAGCTTGCACGAGCCGGCCCAAAATACGTGCGGGCGGGGTAAGCGCACTTTGATTGAAAACTTGTACAGCATACATGACCGCGATAGTACATAATACTAATTGAACGTACTTTTACAAACATGAAGCAATCCTACCACTTCGTGATCTTATTTTTTTTGTGAATATTCTCCTCAATAAACCTATAAACTTAATCATTGATAAACGTACTAAATACTTTGATTATATTATATAATCAAAGAATAAATACTTGATATCCGATGTGCAATATGATACCGTCCTATTTACTATACCTAATACCAAAGGAAAATTTTAGTTGCACGTGATCAAAGTCAAGATTTATTAGGTTCATTATAGACAATAATTATCAACAAATTATTATTTTAAACTACACCAATATAATTACAGCCAATAAAACAAATAACGGTATGAATTGATCATGTGTAATCACATGACGATTCATTTTACTTGTTAACAAGCATGTAACCAAAATTGAATGCAAATACTTTCACATTAAGGCTTTAATAGGCCTGAAGTGTTTTTTTTTATACATATAAATAAATATTAATTACCAACTTCGTTAAAATTGATAAACACGCGATGGGAAAACGATCACCAATTAACATCAATCCGTACAGTTAATTAAAAACTTTGACACGATTGAATCGAGAATCGATATAAGTTATTTAATCTGGGTTCAGTATACCCGAGTTTCAGGATTTGTTAATCGATCAAAGAAATTTAACTAGTTAGGACTAGATGGGCCTTAGCGAGCAAATCTTTTCAACTTGTTCCGCGCGTAATAAGAAATGATAGAAAAATCAGCCCTAAGAACAATATAATAAGAAATTTTATTTAATAGGATACCTACAAGTAGAAAGGCACTTACTTCATAAAAAAAATAAATAAAAAGCATTCTAGGGTTGTAAAGGCCGGATTGCCTGTAAATGTCGAAATATTTTTTTTATTCTTACCTCGGAATTTAATAGCAAGTATTTAATCTTAGAAATACGACAACTGTTAACCATAATTATTGGGAACTATCAAACAGCTTTTAGCTGTAATATACCTAAATCGAAGCCGGATATTCTAAGATAGCATCTTTAGACCGCTCGTCTGAGGTCCTATTAATTAACAAATAAAAAAATTAGATGGCATCCGTTTTTTTTTCATAGACATTTTTTTTCGCTTGTCTGAAAATATTCATGATATAATTCGTGTAGAACCACACATAAGTTATGACTCTTAATAATATTACCTTTATGTTTTAATTATTCTACTATAATGTAATTCGATATCTTTTCAGACCCACATCCTCTAAAAATGATAATTTGCGGCTGATTTGCTCTAAGACCAGATAAAAATAATAAAATGCTTATATTTCTGTATGGAAATAGACTGATAATTGACATTTTACGACAAAGGAATGACATAGGATAAAATAACGATATTACTTTTATAATAAAAAAGAGACATGATTCTGATGCTATAAAGATAGTTCGTTAAATAAAATAATACCTACTAAGTATATTGGCAGTCTACGGTGAGGTCATTTCAAAGAAAAAAATTATGGGCGGAATACATTTTCCCGCCTATTGAAATTATAGGATAGGTATTAATACTACATTTTTATTTAAAAGAATATGTTTGTATGTTGTATGTAGGCACACGATGTAACGTTTTCACTATACTACCTACATAAGATTAGTTAAGTTTACCTATATATCAATTTTTATTAATAAAATAATTTATTCGAAAATAGAATTAGAAAAAAAAATCTTATAAATGTAATGTAAGTCTTTATACTTAAACTAGTGGTACTAGTATAAAAATATAAGGTTGTCAGTTATTTTGTGATTATATAACCACATTTATTTTACGACATCGCTAAATATTTACAGTTTATTTCCAAATATACTTTAACTAAGTAAAAATACTTCTGTAAGTTGTAGCTGCACTGGGAGAGAAAGGTAACCTAACCTAAACTAACTAACCTAGACTAACGGCGTTTCCTATTTTTGTCGTTATCATCTATTTTAATTGTTTTGAACTTACTTTGGAGACAAGTGTAATTCAATATTATAAAAAAAAAATACTTGTAAGATGCGTAATATTATAGCCAGGACCAACGAAAGTTTACCAGTATCTTTTTTTCTAATATCTTTGAACGTATAGAATTTAATAATCAAGAAAATATGAATTTATTACAATAAATTAGAATAGACATTATGAATAGAATATGTGAAAATTTCAATGTCCATGAATTCTAGATATACTTAGGTACTAATGAGCAAAAAAAACATAAGATTATTATGTCTGTAGTTACCTAAACCACTAAGGAATGCGAGGTTAATTATAATTAAGTATAATCTAACTTCCGTATAGAAATAAACATTGTAGTGATAATTGTTTCAATTATACATTTAATGGTCAATAAATTGTCGAAACAATAATTGAACAAGTGGTCGTAACTTTTTAAAATCATGTCAGTTTTTTTTTTGCCGGGCTCGTTTAATTAGTTTAAAGATAAATAATAATAGTCATATATTTTAGGTAACTAGTCGTATTATGTTTGAGTAAATCTTATGCCTTAACCTGAACTATTTTTTATGTGATTGTACGCAAGATAAACCTACTGATGTTAGTTATTAAATTTGAATAAAATTGGAATTAAGAATATATTAAAAAGAAATAGGACACAGCGGGAACTCCCTGGGGAAGTATCTCCACCTCATAGAACAATGCCATAGAACAATGCCCACACAGTGGTCAATAACACCAAATTTATTGTGTTCCTGCTGAAGTTTGTACTTAATGCGAAGTGGACATTATACGAAGCGGACGTTTTGCGAAGTGGACATTATACGAAGTGGACGTTTTGCGAAGTGGGCATTATACGAAGTGGACGTTTTGCGAAGTGGACATTATACGAAGTGGACGTTTAGTGAAGCGGACGTTTTGCGAGCGATTCGTATTATCATATGCGAAGTAGTTTCATTCTTCGTCAAATTTACCGATGCTCTATGAGACTTCATACTACACTACACACTGGCAGCTTACGGAGGATAGTTTTTTTATCGCAGTGAAGCTTTAGCCTATTATTTATGTAAAAAAAACAATTGGCATCACAGATATTAAATGTGATATGCATAGCTTAAAAATGTAACATCGTCTTATAGTTCACGAGTCGTTCCTTGAATTCGTTCACCGAACCCTTTTTAGTTCTTTCACTTGTAAACACAAAACGTATGTTAATAGCTCGACGTACACAGATGGCCGGCACAGCTGTGTTTCCACTATTCTTATGTAAAGCAGCCTTTTCATTGCTAGCTGTCCTACTCGCGTATTACCGTAATGAGTGACGGTTTTTTACACGTGAATTTGCCGTGTCAAACAATGTTTAGCTACGTTTCTATTAATTAAAGTCAGTATGAAGAGAACAGTGATATTTTAAATTGGGCATTTGAGCGAAGTATAATTATTTTAATTTTGACAATTTTTTTTTGTGGTATTTTGTTTCTTTAATTTTTATGTACTTGTTTATTTGTAATGCTATTTTTTATTGTTTGTTAATTCTGTTTGTACGTTGAATTTTGGGTTAATATATATTCTTTTCTTTCTTTCAATGGCAAAGGAATAGTCTCTATTATCTCTACAAATAGCAAATATACATAACAGTATTTTCAACGAAAGCCATCGTGGACGAGTAGATAAACTCATGATACCCACCTGCCTGAAGAGTAGACCCATGTTTTAAGATATTTAGTCAAAATCTGAGCGACTCAACATCTACCTTCGAAAGAATCCACATGGACCTTCAGTGCACAATTTATTATCCTGCAATCCTGCATGCTGGCCGCCGTGCTAACCACCAAGATATGACTATGTGCCCGGCATGGCATGCAGAACCGTGAATAGTACATATTTTTTGGAAAATACTTGATTATACACCTTACAATGTTACATGGCACGAGGTAGAGATGTTAATCAATATACGTAGTTAATAACCTCTGGCACTTTCTATCTAGAAGTAACATTACAATAATACTGCTATTATAGGTCAGGGCCTAGCTATTTTAGTTGTTACTTTAAAAATAGAACTCGGAGCAAAAAATAATTATGAAGTGATACTGGCCGTAAACACAACAAGCAAGTTTATTTGAAAAATAAAAACTCTATGATCTATGGTTTTATAAAGGAAAAAAATTAAACGGTAATACTAGAATGTTTTTTTCCGCGTTGCCAGCTGAGTTCATTGCCTGTGTATAAGGAAAATTATAGATATAAACACATTGTTTGTATCCATCCACTAGATATCACTGCTATGTCATACCTATTTAAACTAAACCACAATGTAGCTTGAAACACCATGACACCTATATTCCCAGAAGGCGTAGGCAGAGGATACGCATTCCGACGAAGATAATGTGCCTTTTATTTATTGGTCATAGGATGCCTGTGCATCCTGTTGCTATAATAAAAAAAACTTGAATGCATTATGTTATTTTTTGTGCCTTTGAATGCAAGTCGATTGATTGAGATTAAAATTTGTCCTATAATTCTGCTCCCGCAAGGTCACACCATATACAGATTATAATCTAGCTTGAAGACTAACCCTTATTATAAGTTTGACCTACTGCTTGACCCTTATTATAGCTCTACATTGCACAATCTAATACTTAAACTAACTTAAAAGGTGTTTACAAACTTCTGCCTATGTATATTAATAACAAGATAGATCAAAATAGGTGATGTAGAGAAGGTTTGTATAGCAAAAAATGCCCGAAAAACAAAAAGTAGCAGGTCAAAAAAAAACAAAACAAATATCTAGTCCACTTGAACACTTGTTGGATCACTAACATTAAAATATACAGAAGTGACGTATTGTGTATGGAATTTAATTAAAAACAGCGGGATAGCAGCGAGCGATTTAATAACGAATAATTGTGAAACATTTTTATTAATTGCTACCATATGGTGTATTATTGAAGAAGTTTTTAATACGGTTTATTCACTTACGACTTGGATTTCGGAACAATTGCAGTTATATTTTTCTATACAATCTTATCATTAAATGTCTTTTGTTTTTGTTCCTTCTTTTCTTAGTTTTAATGATACATTCACTGGATTTCTAAAAATAAAATAAGAATATCCTTTTAAATGACATCTAAATATAAGATGTTGGATGTTGATCACTGATCATATAATTACGTCGACCATAGATCAATTATCAAAGGATGAAATCTCAGTTTCTTCAAATCTATGTTCCCCAATTTACAATATAACATAAGGTTCTACTTACTTATAATAGTGTAGTGCATTAATTTCGTTAAAGAGGTACTTACCTACTTATAAATAAATTGAGTAGAATAAAGACTGTTCTCAAAGTACGTACTAAATCCTCAAATCTGCAGTAGGTAATCAATCTACAAAATGCAGTCAGCCTCCCATTTTAATCATACAATACTATGTATGTACATGATTATGTACTGTCGCGGACACGAACGGTGTACGAGTTTTCAATCAAAATCGTTTGAACGACGTTAAGTAAGTTACCTCGTCCACACGTATTTTGGGCCGGCTCGTCCCAGCGATTATCGTCCTGAAGGATACACCGCTTGTGACCAGGAGAGTATTCAAGCACATATGACATTGATAATAATTACATTGTTGTAATCATGCTGGTACCTATTAAGTAATAAAAAACAGATTCTCTATTTAGATGACAGTTGACAGGTAATTGCGTAATTTTAACCCATTCGTGTAGCGCGGGACGGAAATGACCACATTTATCAGATTAATAATAATAATGACCTTTTGTATTTTTTAAGAAAATTCATTTAAAATGATTGGTTATTATGGTGTATATAGTAAAATTGTTTGATGAAATGACGTGTTGCATTTATTTGAACCATAAATAAAATGTTTTGTCGCATAGCCAATTAAGTTAAGTACCACAAGGGAAATATTTTTTTTAAATTTTAATGTTGTAATTGGTGATTAAGGAATTTTGAAGCAATGTCTAAAAAATAACTTCCAAAAAGTATCTTATTTATGTAATTATTGATTTAATACATGTACTTATATACTTATGACATTAAAAATATTTATACACTATGAAAACCATCTTAAACTAATTTATTCAGAATAAGACGTGATATTCAATTACGACGCAAACTAAGCCACCAAATCCTCTCAACTACTCCGACTAAAACTTGCTATAAGAAGGTCAAATATCTAAAATACTACACAAATCACTCCGAAACGTGAGGATATCTGTACCGCTCGAATAATCCACCAATAAAAAATATTAACGGCCGATGCATAACTCTAATCCAAAAAATTATGACCAGTGAACCGTCAGATTCCGTCCAAACAGCCGTGAAGGCATTAGAATACGAACAAAAATATATCATCGGCATATTTCTCACATAAATTATAATCCATGCATGAGAATAAGGAACTAGACAATGGAGTCAACTCTTAATAAATGATCACAGCAAGGGTCACAAGACATAACCCTTTCAACGCAACACCTGGTCTTTAGTACCGAAGTCAAAAATTTCCTTTATCGCATTAGCATAATATTTATAATAATCACAATGGGATTCTTTATTCAAAATAGCTTTCGTTTTAATGTACAGTAGTCAGTTATTGTTGTTAGATAACGGATGGGACGACAATGGTGCACTTTATGGTGGTTTGTAAGATGTTTGTTGAAAGGGCTCGAGTGAGAAGTTAACGAGGCGGTTTCAATGCACCGTTGAATCGGCATCGTGAATCTTTATTCTTAGTTTTATCTGTTTTTTTTTCATTGGTTTTAAATTTAATGCTACCATTGATGTTGTTTTTCCACGAAATTACTATCTCTAAATAAATTAGATACTGTAGCGGAGAATTTAAGGTGTATAACCTTAGAACTATAAAAATGCCTTGATGTTACGCCGAATCACTACATGAGTATATAATAAGCAACAAGATTAGTCAATAATACTTGAGAAATATAACAAGTAGCTATAGGTAGTATACATTATTACCAACAGCCCAAAGACGTCCACTGCTGAACAAAGCATCCCCCTTAGAAGTGAGGGGTTGCCATAATCCCCACGCTTGGCAGGCGTCTTGGGATCACGTATAGGTGATAGGTATTCCAATAGAAAGACGCTGCTGCCCGTCTTCTTGTTTTCCCTTAGTCGCCTCACCCAGACACCCCACGAGTAAATGTATAGTATCGATAATGATTAAAAAAAAATTACTAACATACGTCAATTATCCATGAATATTTTTTATTCTGTTCTACATTTAGATTTGACAAACAGCTGCAGTTGATTCAATCCAACACAAGCATGAGACATGATAGTGCACTGCAATTTATTTTACCCAACTCAAACATCCAAATAATAAATATAATTTCGAATCTAGACACAAACGAAAAGATATCAATTACCATTAATCAAATAAAACCGAAAGTACTACTCCGTCAAGACCGCTCTACATTCACAATGAACAAACTATCGGTTGCATCTTCCGACCCAAATTTGAAGACGACAAAAAAATCCTTTTAACCCCACAATAGTCACGGGCTTTGTCTAGACACCGTCAAATGATACGCATTAGGTTTTTTGCCGCGTTATGAATACGTTTAAAACAGGAAGGATGTGAAAGTTGGGGGCACAGAAGACACCGTATGTCGGTGAAGGGTTAGGGGTAAGTTTAGAATGGCCGGGTTATACAAAGGAATAAGGATAATAGCTGAAACATTGTATTAACGAATGAATTATTACCGCCGTTTAATCATGCGGACCATCATTTCTGAATCATAATAATACGACTATTTTTAATTTAGTTCCTTTTATTTTTTTAATTTACTTTTTTCAGCACAACTTTTGATAAATTCAGTAGTTCGTTTCGTTATTAAAGACAGTTGGACACCTAATGACGTTAAGGTGAAATTCACGTGATATCTAATCGTAGAGATAAATATGAGGGTCGTGTTTATACCTCTCGAGTCATCAATCATATTGTTTTTATCGTAACTTTCTCTTCATGGTTTTATTGATAGGAGATAAATGGATTATTTGAGTGAGCTATTGTCACTAACGCGCTATGTAAACTACTTTGTCCATTATCTTTAAGGCCGTAAGCAGGGTTGAAGTGAAAACATCTGCCTTATTTTTTATCTAAATTAAACTAAAAGTAATATCAATTGCTACATACGAAAATCTTGCAATAGAATCATATATGTATTTGGCAGATCTTTTATATCAGCATATTATGTCTATTTCTAGATTATTACTAAGATAGCAATGCTATATGAGATATATGTATGGTGATGGTATGTATGGTATGTATGGTTGACGGGTCATATATTTTTTATAAAACGCAATTATTTTAATTTAGGTTAATCAAAATGTAGGCCCCGTCGGTGATACGTTGAAGACACATACGTCTAAACCGCGACCGTGTAGGGGACATTCAATATCGGCCTTATTGTGACTAGCATATTGTACAAACAGATATGCAGCTTCGATAAAGGCCTACACAAAATTTACACGTGCTGGGGAGCGAACCAGCGATAGTACCGGACGACGCGTACAGTTGCCGCTCGTAACCAATAGGCTACCAACGCATTGAGCGACCGACTGAAAATAGCAAACGCTTTATGGTCAGCTTAATTTTACCCGACTCTCCCAGAACTTTAACCTTTTAAGTTGGATTGTATAAACGTAAGTAAGTACTCATAAGCCGCTAAATTGCTTTTTTAAGCGAATAATATGAGGTTTTAGATTCGCCTAATTTGTGGAAGTGACATAAACTATAATTAATATAACATAAAGTTTCATTTCATAAAATTAAAATCAAAAACCCAAGGGGTGTCCGGGTAAGAATAGCACCCTCCTTTTTTTTTGATGCGGGGGAAATCTTCCAAAGATCCCCGGGAGCTGTGGGGCTCGACCGGAGTATGTGGGATTCTTACCCACTAAAACCCCCGCGGCTGTCGCATCAGCACATGAGAGGGCTCTCCGATGGGATCTGCACCAGGGGCCCCTCAGTGCCTTGCCTTTGAGCCCGCCGCCGGGGGGCGCATTGTAGCCCCCCGGGAAACAGTCACGGTGCTCACGGGGACGGGGGTCGCAACCCCGCCGCCGTCCTCCTCGGAGTCGCCACCGTACTCAATGGACGTTCAAAGGGCCCACACCCCGAACGTCCAGCGACTCCGAAGAAGAATAGCACCCTCCCATCTCATCCCGTTGGGTGTAGGTACGTAAGAGGCGACTAAGGAAAAACAAGACGGGCAGCAGCGTCTTTCTATTGGATTCCTTACAACCTATACTTATTGCGATACCCAAGACGCCTGCCAAGCGAGAGAATTATGACAACCCCTCCATTCTAAGAGGGAGGCCTTTGTTCAACTGTGGAAGTCTTTTGGGTGCTGATAATGATGATGGATATTAAAAAAAAAAAGCAAAAAAAAGTTAAGAGTGATTCACTATTTTAAATTATAATAAAACTGATTTAACGGATTATATGGCGGTTAATTTTTTATTTTACTTTCCCGACGTTTCGAACACTGTAAAATTACTAATATACTTAATCCGTAAAATTAGCAATATAATCCGTAAAATTAGTTTTATTTCAAATTCAATGTGTAATATTAGCGTAAATATCACACAATATTATGTTTTATTTTATTTTTGAAGGTATAAGAAACGAATTCAAAATAAAATATTAAATCATATAACTTCTCTTGATTTATATCGAACATATAAACGTTAATACATACATATTAGTATAATACATTAAAAAACTAATATGTTTAATTTACCTTCTAACAATTCCATTGGTATAAGCATTTCATCCATGGTATAAGTGGTGTGATGATCACATTCTGTAACAAAGAAAAAAAATATTTTTCACATTTTATATTTTTGTCTCAAAATTAGGAGTTTAGTAAGTAAACAATGCAAGATAAAATATTACTAAGTAGATTTTTTTTTATACTAGCAAGGTGGCAAGTAAACGTGCGTAAGCAGTCACCGCAGCCTATAGACGCTAGCAACACCAGAAGAATCACTAGCGCGTTGCCGACCCTTAAGACATTAGATTTTAAGTCTTTGTGTCTGGTGATTTCACCAGCTACAGTGCCCTTCACGCCGGAACACAGCAATGTTTACACACTGCTGCTTGGCGGCAGAATATCTGACACTGCGGTGGTACCTACCTGGACGGTTCCTTGCACAAGGAACCTACCACCTAGTAAAGTAAATGGTACAATGGATACTATATGTCATTGTCTGTATATATTGTGATTAGTCCGCAGTTTATTCTAGAAATTACAATCATATAATCTATATCTATACTTATAATAAAACTGTAACAGGTCCAATTCTGTACATTGAAGATATTTTGAAAATTATATTTGGAGGGCATTCTATAACCGATACTGAGGCCGAAAATGTATTTTTTTTTAATTTTTGTCTGACTGTCTGTCTGTCTGTATCACGGCTGAGCATCACGCCAAAACTACTGAATGGATTCAAATGAAACTTGGCATGATTTGAGATCTTACTACGAGGTAGGACATAGGATACTTTTTATCCCGTAATTTAGCACGGTTCTTTTGGGAGAGGGGAGTAAAGTCAAAATGGGTACTTGGATAACCAAGTTGATAAAATCGGATCAAGCGTATAAACGCTTGATCCGATTTTATAAATTTTTCTGTATAATATAATAAATATTAGTAAGGGAACACTCATAGAGAGATGTTATAAAGGTTTTGTAATCGACCGGGTTAAGCAACGTTAGGTAAGGTCATTAAATAGATGGGTGACAGTTTAACGCCATTTGAACTAAACGGGTCCGTGCTTCGGAGAGCAAGTAAAAATTGGCTCCCAGTTTTTAACCTACTATAAAAAAGGAGGTTATGTATTCGATGCGAATGTCTGTTATTAAAAGTTTAGTTAACGTAAAAATAGCGCAGGCGGAGCTGCGTGGGTCAGCTAGTTAAATACAAAATAATATAGATTTATTAGCCTCCGTGGCGCAGTGGCAAACCTTTGTTGCTTTGCAAACCGAAGGTCGCGGGTTTGAATCCCGCGGGGAGCACCAACTTTGTGTAGGGCTGGCTAGGACAATGCAGGCCGATCACCTGATTGTCTGTCCTACACCTGATCTCTCCCCGATCGTGTCGGTCTTCCGTCCCATCGGGTTGTGAGAGGTATAAGGAAGTGCGCTCTGCACTTGTATATTGCAAGCACTTGTGCACTAAAATATCTCCCGCGTAGATGTCTGATGTTACGAGAAATTGGCCGTTGTGGTCGTATCGGCCAGGAGGACATTATTATTATTTATTAGTAAAGACTAATCACATATACTGACAACATGGTAAACATCGGTGCCCAATTATATGTGAATACGAACACACGACAGATGATTTATTAAAATGATTACCGCGCAGAGGTGTCAACAAATATTTTCCGACTATCCATCTTTGTCTAAGGCGAGTTATCGCACCGAGATATGTATGTGTCGGCGCCGACCCAAACATTATTTTATTTATGCGACGAATTTGCATATACTTTTTAAGGGTTAGCGAGCAACGGTTAAAATCATGCTGCCAATATGCACACGTCAATTTTATATTTTTTATAGTGCCTGTCTTTTACCTAAAAGTGTACCGCTTATACTAACTTACGCCGATGTTAATGAAACGAACGTAATAAAAGAGCGAGAATTTATTTTATTTTTAACCGACTTCAAAAAAAGGAGGAGGTTCTCAATTCGTCTGTTTTTTGTTGGTCAGTTTTCTGCCGTCAGGCTGACATCGATTTCTCTGTATCGTTAAGGTCTTCCGCTTGCAAAAAAAAAATGTTTTTATACATCGATATAATATTTAAACTAGATTAGGTGTTACGGTCCGAAAAGTGGCACACAGAAATAGCGTTTTTGCATCGATATAATATATAAACTAGATTTGAAACGTGACACACTTTTTGAAACGTGACAAAGTGGTAGCGAGAAATAGCGCCCTTGTGTCGCTATTTCTTTACAAGCCACATCCTGACAAATTTATTTTTGCCGATAGGAGTGTCGCTACTTTCTATATGAAACTGTCAAACTACACGTAATTAACATAATAGAAATGTTAGTTCACGTTTCCGCCACCAGCACAGATAAGTTTGCAACCTCCGCGACCACATATTAGATGTCATTTTGTTCGTGAATGTTTATCTAGTTTATATATTATATTGATGCGTTTTTGTGTCGCTATTTCTTTTCAAGCCACAGGCTGATAAAATTATTTTTGTCAATAGGAGTGTCGCTACTGTCTATATGAAACGGTCAAACAACGTCATTATCATAATAAAACCGGTTAGTTCACGTTTCCGCCACCGACCACATTTTAGATGATATTTAACTAGTGAATGTTCTAGTTAAATTATATCGATGTTTTTATCGGTATTTTTTTAATATCGAAACTCACTATATTCATACATAGCCCGCAAATTCCCACGCCTCACGCTTTATTAGACTTTAAAACGCGTTTGATTAATTATTTTTGTACACGGCCAGTATCTTTAATTGGATCAACCAAGACTATTTTATCAGAACATTTGAATGTCAAAGGTACATAATATGTAAATTGTGCATAGATTTCTAATTCTTCATATTTCATTTTTTTTAATTTATTGCTATAGGTACGTAAAGATGCAAGGATTAGTAGCATTCAAATCTTTGATAAATATTTTACGACAACATAAATATGTCAATGACAAACATTTATTCAGTCAATTTTTTTTCTAATTCTAATATCTGTAAGAAGTAATCCTACGGAAGTAAAAGCTACTGAACTGTACTTAGTGTAATACATCCTGACTACTACAAGTTCTATCTAAGTAGTTTGATGAGAACATGATAGCTTTAGCAGACGTTAGCAGAACCTCTTTTAAAGAACCCCTCTTGTACAACTATAGACTTATTTCCCTTAATCACTTTAACGATTCATTTCCTTTAGTTATTATTAATTAGTAAGAAGCTTAATATTTAAAATAGTTATAATACTACCTCTTAACTCCCTTATGGAATATTATATCCCGGTTTACTATGCCGCCTGTGACCATGGTTGCTGCACACCATTCAAAACGTTGGGAAAGTAAAACCTAAAATGAACCGTGACATATGCCTGAAGCGGGTTGCACTTGGAGGGCAGTGGTTCCCGCTGATTACTAATAGTTTTATGGGTAGTTAATTTAGGAGAGCTTTACTTATTGGTTCAAAATAGTTTAATATGGTCTAAAACAAATGGTTCTTAATGGTGACACACACTTATCATTATGCAGCTATAATATGGTTATTTTTTGGTTATGGTTTACACTGGTTGGTTTGGTGGTACGTGGATGGTTATATTACAATGTGTTATATTATTACAATGTAAATAAAAGACAACAGTGGATGGTTATATTACAATGTGTAGTATTCGCGTAATTAAAAGACAACATTATATTTAAAATAGATTCAATGCAGCAGTGGGATGCGGCTTTACTAACCAAAAAGGTCGGTTTTAATCCTGCAGAGAGCAACAAGTTTTTTATATTTGTTCCTTACTTATTAGGGACATACGTCCCTAACAAGTGATACTTTTCAGGGACGTATGTCACTAATAAGTATCACTTGGTGGTCACTTAAATGTCATAAAATTAGGGTGATCGATACGTGTGATCATCTCAAAAGTCTGTACCTCCTTTACGCCCCTATCGAGTTCTCTAAGTAAAGGGTTCTTTGTGTTCACCTGTGCCTGGGCTAGCACATGTGTTACACCTAATTATCGCCAGCGAAGTTGATTGATCCTGTCTAACAATGACTTGCCCGTTGGTTTAGACGCCCTGGCCGTTACCGATTAGGTCGTGGTTTTGTTCCTACACAGGCAGGACAAACATTGCGTGTTTGTTCTGGGCTGTGCCTGGGTGTTGTCTACCTCTTTAAGTACGTATTTAAGACAAAGTATATACCTATATATACCCTGTTTTTCTTTATAAGATACAAAATGGCGGACCGGATGGTGATGGGTGATTAGTGTTGAATATTTGGCTGGCCACCGGTCAGTCATCACGTCTGTGTTCATACATTTATAGTAACATTTTTGATATTTTAAAGAGAAACAGGGTATAAGTATTTGTATCTGTTGTCTGATTAGTACAGGCTCTGCCTACTTTGGGGTCTAATGACCGTGTGCGGATTATTATTGGTCATTAATAATTATTGAATTTATATTGGAATCTTTTCCATAGGAAGCATACTGTACGAGATAGGTACAATAAGAAGTAGGTAGACGCGATGTCGTTCTCCTTGAACTTTGTCGGAACATTGTATATCAAAAATTTATTAATAAAATATCAAGTTACCAAACTTGATTTCGTAGAAAGAGCCGCGATAGGAGCGACGATAACATGGTACCTTGTAAATTAATATAGGTCTGGTTTATAAAAAGAGATTTAATTATACCTTCGGCCAACAGCGGCAAAAATACAGAAAATACTATCTTAGTAAGGAAATATTTTACGAAACAATTTTACTTTACGTACAATACCAGTAACCGTAAAATAAAAATAATAAAATTATGTGATAAAATAAACGGTAAAAAAAATTAATTAACAGTGCAGCATATTATAACAGCAATGAATAGTGTATCATATCAAAATTGTATTTTATTAATAAACCATTTTAAATTTATAATGAATTAAAACATCCTAGTTTACAGGTTATTAAAAGAAAAGAATATGAAACGACAAAATTTGTGTAGGTACACCATAATTATAAGAATTTACAATAATAATGGGTAAAGTATAATAAGCTCTTAACCCTAATTAATATATTTTTAAAAATTGACAGCCGCAATTTTTTATTAAAAGTAAAAAGAGACACAACTCAAAATGATTACAATGGTTGACAAGTTTCAGCCCAACGATAATAAAAGTGTAAGGAGCACTTAATGTGATTGTATCCTATTGTGTGTCGCGGTGGGCTATGGATTCCTATCCAATTGTATTGTTAAGGAGAGAATAATGAATTGCTTGTTACTCTAACATGTCAAAGATGTTTTGACAGTCGATATGGAGTAATGCACGCACGGCGAAAGTATAAAAGGTCGTATGTAATGAATAGTTTATGAATACTGTTCGTTTACTTTGATTATAGAATATAGAATCAAAAATTAATGCAATTTTATTGTATTGTTTGCTGTATGGTAATGGTGTATTCTTTATACAATTAATATACTTAAGTATTTTTGTGTGAAATCTCTGTTATTCCTGCGAATGGCTATCGATTTTTATTTGTTATTTATATTTTTACCTTTTTTAATAATAATTAGGCTATTTATGATATAGTATCTATAGTCTTCGCAATACTATAAATATTTTAATACAAATTTGATATTTGATATTATTTTAGCACTGATTTTATTTAATAATTCTTAGAATATCTCAACGTATTTAAGTGTTAAATGACAATAGATAAATTAATACGGTGTCTACATGACCCTAAACTGTAAATAAATTAAAAAAACAAAACAATATATTACTGCAAAACTGTTTTCTAAAATAATTTAGAAAATCATTTGTTACATGTCATGCGACGTCTTTGGATAAGATGCATGGCTTTCAATGTGATACTACGGTAAAAAATAATAGTAAAATCTTGACAATGGTCTTGAGATATCGTCTTTATTTAATTACCCGTCAAAGTGTATGACACCTAACCTTTTACTACGCGGATGGAACTCAAACTATAAATTATACATGTCTTTTAAGAATGAGGTATTTTTTTAAGTTGACCTCTTTTTACTATATGATACAATTTGACTTTTTCAATGGCAATAAATTATTATGTTTTAATCATAAGAAGTATAAAGGTTTACGATTTTTAATTGCGACATGTAAAATAATATAAATATACGCTATCTTTAACCTTAAATCCCATCGAGGTCTATAGAGGATAATTAAACCAAAACCCGAAATAACTGCCATAAAGAACCATTACCCGATGGGGATGAAAGATTCTCAGGTGGCGACCAAAGACCGGAAGACACAGCGTAAGTAGACCTTCCACTAGTTGAACCGATGACATTGTAAACGTGGTTGTAGTGGCGGTCATTGTGGCGTTTTTAGGGCAAGGCCTTTGTTCAGCAGTGGACAAATTCCAGCTGATGATGATAATGATGATATTCGCAAGTAAATAGTATGATCAACAGAAAGGACATAAATTATTTAAATTAATACTAACGGGTCTAATTACAGATAACAGCTAGGTATTGTCTAGTTATTTTTTTATATTAGCTTCCTAACAAACAGGAATCTATTAAAATAAATAACGTGTTTACCACAATATATTTTTCCCATTTATATATTGCTTAGGTATATGTATACCTTTTTCCTCATCGTGACGGTTCAAAATGAATTTTCAAACGCTATTTCCTGTTATTATCAAGTCGTTATTACACAGAGCTGTCATATAAACTAATTCTATATGTAAATCGTACGTTCAAATTGGCTCATTATCGGACTGCAAAGAGACTATATTTATGGAATAAACAATTTTGTTTTATATTTATTATTTGTAATAAATTGATTTCAAAGACTTATTTAGGGAGTATTCCTAAATATGTGTTTATATCAATTGACTAGTGTGATTACACTTGAGTATATTATTTATATTACCTACTAGAGCACGAACTTTAGAATGTCGCGGTTATACTTTTTTTATGTACATACAAAAATTAAAACACTGAATATTTTTAAGGCAAGAATAACAGCAATTAACTTAGTTTTTAATAGAAGAAAGTCAATAACATATTCTCTCTTTCTCTGCCCTAGTCATTCTCGGCTCTGCCTAGTTTGAGATCAGGGGCCTTACCATGAACTCATATAGCATTTAACACGAAAAGTGACTGTATTAAAAATTTGTACCTGTTTGGCTGACGTAATAGCTGGGAGGCCTGCTGATTAGTGCATCGAAACACAGGTCACTTTTCGTGTTAAACTACCCTGCTATAAGAGTTCATGGTAAGGCCACTGGTGGATTTTCCCTGGACAGTATTATTAATTACAAAATTTCAAATATAATTATGCAAATAATGAGAAAAAATATGTAGAACATGACAGATAATTCTCAAATTACGTAACGAGTTCCACGGCAGCATAGCAAGTGTCATTTATTTCTATTCTGAGATGTGACCGCGCGTGACTCACCGCCAACGTATTGTAACAATTGTTTTTATGCCCATGTGTATGTTGGGCAAACGTTGGCTATTGGTGAGTTAAACAGTGCCGCGATGATTAATATGTTTTGAAAATTTTGCCAAACACTGTTACAAAACAGTCTAGCTTGATATGTTGGTAGAATGTTACGCTACGAACTTTATCTGTTCGACCGAGTTTGTAATAAGATATTTTTTAATTTATTCATGTGTTATGTTACAAAGTAGATAAAAGTAACGTGCTGCTGCATTATTAATAACGGTAAAATAACATATTCCCAACTGTATCATAAATTTCTCAATTTATGTTAGTGCATTAAATATTATGGAATGCGAGCGCAAAATTTCTGCTATAACCCAATGCATATGATTAAAGATACCTTAACAACGTCAGTAATTGCAGACTGTACTAGAGACTCATGTATTTTATACATTATTTAGTGCCTGTACAACGTCCGGGGCTATTTCGCTAAACGTCAAAATGATATAATTGACAGGTACAGACTTCTTAATTATATAAAGCCAGTCGTTTTTAATTTTCTTACTGCTCTTCACTCGTTATCTTGGTGGTGTAGAATATCTGGCTTAGTACAGAAGTTGACTTTTTAGTTGTTTAAATAGGAATTATTACTTAGAAATTAGAGGTAATTATACACATATTGTGAATTTGTTATCGTTTGACAGAATAAAACTAACTGTCCAGTTTGATTTGAAAACAAAATTGGACTTTATCGTTAGGAATATGAAGTATGGACAATCATGTCAATAGCAGTTGAAACTAGTTTCAAATTTGCATTGCTACATACTTAATTGTCAGAAAGTATTAGGAAACAATCATTAAATATTACATCATTCATTTTATTATAAATTAATTTAAAATTTTATATTATACGATTAAAAGACCAAATTTTTTTTTCTTAAAGTATTGTCTTTGATCTGGATATTGTAAGGCACTTTCCTATGATTGGGAAGAAGTGATATTTGGGTCGGGGACCATTATAATTATATATATGGTGAGGAACTTAAAAAATAAATTTACGGAAATGGTTACTAATCGCATCGGTGATGGGAATATTTAATATTAACTTGAAGATGTTTGTGTGTATTCTTTTTGCTTATTCTCGTAAACCAAGAGACCTACATAATTGAGGTTTTTTTTTTACTGGCGGCCTTTAATCAAGCGGTGGTTTTAGCTACGCATGGTTGACATAATAAGCTGTCTTATTTAAAATACTTATCTAGGATAGGGTCCTACTTGCTGTCCATGCCTAGATTGGAAGTTTTTTTTTTTATTGACAATTAATTTAGCATTTACACCCTATCTTTTAGGAACCTACAACCTGCAGTCAGCACAAAATATACGCAACAGAAAGCCACTACTGAAAATAAATTAGTACACAGCGTATTAATTAGAAGTGGTTACTAAACCACTGGATTCATGAAAGTAATCCATATAAGAAAACCAGCACTGAGTTACTGGTACTGGTATGCGTAGGGCAATATTTTGCGGTCGTCTGATGGTTAAACGGCAGCAATAGTGACGTATTTATAAGCAATTTCGCTACAGTTTACGAGTAAGGTAGCTCTAACAATTGTGAGACAGTAGTGACTTATAATTTAACGTTTAAATTGTATATAGTTTTTAATAATAGATACTACTATAATGTGTAAATGAAAAATTGGGGTGCTCAACAAACAACACAACAGACAAATAAACAAAAGAGATCAATTTGACATAAAGTCACTAAAATATACCTATATTTTCCTGACATTTTAGAGTATATTAATTTTAGCCTCTGTGGCGAAGGGGTTTGCTTTACAATTCTAAGGCTTCGGGTTCGGATACACATACAGATATACACGATGATATGCATAAAAATCTAAAATTTATACTTAAACCGTAAACGTAAACCGAAAACAGTTAAACGATGAACCTGGGTTTAAACTCAGGCAATTGTTCCTTAAACCTGGGTCTAAACCTAGGTTTTTTGTTAAACTGCTTTTCTTAATCAGACAGACATTGACTATATTAAAATATAAATAAACAGTAGTCCAAAACGCGAATGTTTCCGTTTGCCTTATGTCGAGTTTTCGCTTTTAAAACATTCATGGGACGTAATTATATACCTAGGTACATCAACGATAGCTCATTAACAATAATTATGACTAAAGAATGTGGTTATTCTGAATGTGTGTACGGAATCATTAGCATTTGCGTGTATCCAACGATCTATTGAGTTGATGCACGAATACTTTAAGCATTGCTACACAATTCTTGTTCTTCTATTTTGAAATTTGCGGTGGAATATAAAATTTTAAAATAATAATTCACACGCAACTTTTCATATAAAAGTAATTATTAAAAAATGCCATATTCAATATTCGAATTTCAAAACCAAGTTTCAGATTGTTCCTTTTCTTATTTAAGAACGTGAATACTGTCACAATTACTAGAAGCTATTGTCTATGCCTTTCTAAATACACAGAATAAGCCCTATTATTTTAAGTTAATAAAGCAGTAAGGTTAAAAGTTATATAGTTCTATAGTTCCAGTGTAACAAATTAATTATTTAGGGCATAACAGTCAGAGTCACATCATCAAAATGTCACATTCTTCTTCAAATAACTTTTTTATTTCAACGCCATATTACTTTTTTTTCATCAAATGTAACTTATACGGAAACGAATAATATAAATAAAAATAGGACGATATATGAACTTCATGAAATCTGACTCGGTCAATAAACCGGATAAGCTTAAATTATACGTCACAGATGTGGAATATTCGAATTGTGAAACAAAGTCATGCGCGCACGCATAAAATAAACACATTGCGCCCATATGTACCGGCGCAGTGGCATTTTGGAACGTTTATTTAGTTGTGGCAGTTTTATGTGTGGGTGACAACACTAACATTGTCAATTTGCTTTAATTTTTTTTCTGTTTTACTTTGGTAGGTATGTTACGGTTCAAATTTATGAAACATAGGTATCACCCAATAAAAAGTCTTAAAAGAACTACATACTATTATTTTCAGTGACAATAATGTGGCACAGGAAATATATTTTATATATTTAATTACATAGCGTAACCGTTTTAAAATGTTAAAAATACAGTATGTAATTAAAATACTTCTATAAGTACCTACTACTCGACATCTAAAAGAATAATTTTAGCTTAATTGCAATTTATATCTACCTATTTTTCTTAATCCTAGCACTATATGAATTAATATAAATCGCTGCTTATAAAATATAAATCATTTTGCCGGTAGCAAGTTCATATTCTCTACATTAAAAAAATCAGAGAGCATATCGTTGCATTTTAATAATCGCATTAACATTAAGTACCCAAGGTCTTTAACTTTATGCATGCAGAAATTTACTTTAGTTTATCTAAATGTCAACTTATTATTTTTTTCAAATTATACAGTTGTTGGTGATATTTCATATTATTTATAGAAATATAAATATACAATTTACTTAAAATAAAACAGTACCTATTTCAATCTTTAAATAGAACAACGACGCATTTTAAGATAATTAATTTACTTGTATTTGATTTGTTATACTAATAACTTTTTTTTTGTGTTTTATGGCTTGGTATCGAGACTTTTAAGCCAACACTAATAATAAGTAAGTGATAACAAGTAAAAAAAATTAACGAAGGCCAGTACTTTTTAAACGTTACGATCTGCCAACCGGTGGCATTTGCCACAGCTAAATGCATTGCAATGTGACCAATGGAGATGAAAACAATTATAAATACACGTGCACATAAAACGTAACAATAAATTACTTTTAATTACATCGAAAATGGCGCATCGCCAAGTTATTTCTGGTATATAAAGTATTTAGTAGGTAAATGAAATTCATGAGACAAGTTGATAATAAAATTAAATTTAATAATCAACAATAAGCACCTAAATATTAATTAAACAGTGTTTATTTACACTACTACTACTAATAATGCTACTTGCTACATTGTGAATTGTGTCCATATAGTTGTTAAAAATAATAAAGGAATATTAGCGTAATTAAAATTTCAGCAACTTCATAATTTATGGAAATATTATACCAAATATGTAGTCTAATTAAATTTTAAGATTTTTGTATCATAACTAAATGGACAGCTAACTTTTGAGCACTTTAATTTTAATATGCTATAGGAAATAAATAAAACACATTAAACGTCAAAGGGTTATTAAACAAAATAATAAAAACCATTTTGCACTTGGAGAGCGTCGTGTAGCGTTGAACGCTTAACAAGTTATGAAAATAAATAGTAGTGATTGGCATCATATGAGTATCCTTCATGTCAATTAGTAACTATTGTCACTAGAAAGTACAAAACAAATACTTTTGTAAAAACAATAGGTACTCAAGTAAAAATGAAAAATAAATACGTTTTTATAATAGATGATACGTATAGTGATGTAGTTTAAACGTTTACAAAATGTGTAATAGATAGAAAATAAGTAATAAATTCTTTTACAAGATCCCCTCACTAGGCTTGCCTGTATCGAGGGGTCAAGTATATGCAATAATAAAAAAACTTCAGTAAACTATTTCTACACCCCTAGCTATAGATCGATTGATGTAATCGTAAATAAAATACTATCCGGGAATCAAACTAGTCCGCTCTCAAGCCTAACGATCCGGACTGCCTCGGGTGGGACAGATATTAATAACAAGTATCAACTAACTGATTTATATCTTCATACCTAGAGTGTAGAGTCGGTAATTAAAATCGATTCGATTTAAAGTATACCAATTATACCATCCGAGTTGAGATGAATCGACTAATTAGCGGGTGTAAAACGGATCGAAGAAAAAACCTCGCGGATTTCGGCCATGTATAAGCTGATAGTTTCTAAGACGTACATAAATCTAACAATGGCCTAAACGTGACTTACTGAACGTGAAACTAAGTCTAACAACCAATCTAACAATCATTACAGAGTAGTCATCAATCATTCCAGCGAACTGTGTATGAGTGATCACATAACCAAAATCGATTTACTTCAAAAAAAGTCGACTAAAGAGTCAAATTATTGGTCTCGAGGAATGGTTGAGCGTTTTATGATTTTTTTTAGAATCCAGACCTTAATATATTTGAAGTATGAAATAAAATAATAATAAATCATTTAGGTTATAATCAAAATGAATAAAAAAGTAAACATTTTGAGAAAGAAATACATTTGGTAACGATAGACACGAAGGCTAACCTAACAACACGTAAAGTCTTGCCCACGGCGAAGTTAAATTACTAGGTAATTCCTTACAATCTTATAATAGCGGACATTTTTCATGCAACACACCCAAATTATATGGAGATAAAAACATGCTAGGCGTGGGTGCGCGATTGCATATCTCTGTCCAAACGATGTTGACCACAATATTGTAAAAAAAAAACATTAAAAATCCAATGATTGGTTGTATTTTAGTTTCTTTTTTTGTAATCTTTTGTACATTGTTGCAGATGTGATAAAAGTGGATGCTGTATACAATACCATTAGCCATAACTGTGGCATCAGCATTGAATAGATAGTACCTAATTAGCATAATTTTTCTCGACTTTGTAGCGTTTAGTAATTTTTGTAAACTTTTATATTAGTAAACTTATTTTATATATATTATATATATATAGTAAACGTATATAGCAAACGTTTATATGAGTATATTATTTTTATTAAATATCTAACATTAAATGTCTTTTTTTTTATCATTATTTTTTTCAACAATATATAGGTAACAATATGGAAATCCTATTATCCTCTTTATCAAAAGAAATGTAACAAACAAGACTAAATCCCTTGTATAATTTGAATAACTATCAGCAATGGAAGTCTTTTTTTTAATTTAAATAAATAATTTCAAAATAATTACAACCATATTTTGTAGTTAGTGCTAGACGTCACAATGAGTGATAACATTTTATATTTTCTTTTTACGATTAAGAAATGAGAATTGCCAATTACTACTTCTCTTTTTCTTGCTAAATTTTCTATTCAATTCTTCTGTGTTCTAAGAAAAAATGTGCACGCACGTAAAGCTAAAAAACAGTCATTTTTTTTTAATTATTGTAATTTTTTTTTGTTATTGACGAATAAGTGTGTAATATGACATTTAGTCTCTCGTCCCAAAATCCAAATAAAGATCCAAACCCAAACTAGCCAATGATGATGATAGTATGTATATTTATCCCAATATGAAGCTTGTAATATATTTGTACGAAAAAAATAGCTTTGTTAACACTTTATTCCGTCCATAGCAACAGTGATAACAATTTTTTATCTGTCGTATACATAAATATTGCCCGTACCTTTAAATCGTATTGCGGTTGCAATCATATTTTTCACATAGTGTTTATGTTATATAAAATTATATGTTAATAAGGTATATAAAATATCACCTTTGGCGAAAACATACTGATAAAAGTGTAAAGGTGACGGGCGATAGCTCGTGATTACGTAAGGGAATATAATATATAGAAAAAAAAAACTTTTTTATTCTTTTATTAATTTTTTGTTGGCATAATTTGAGAAGGTAAGTATTAATTTTCATATTTAAAAAAAATACATCAACACGTCCCTTATTTGTTCACGATAAGGCCGGTAGGTTGGTTATGTTGAATCGTGGTTACATGATAAAACATGTGACTGTTATCAATGCCTTGCTGTTGCCAAGCGGGCTAGTATGTGTACCTACGTTACATATATCTAACAGCTATTTTTTGCAGCCATTTAAATGGTACTTATCGTTGTATTTTTTTTTATAAATATATTTTAATGACCATGTTGTAAAAATTATAAATTCTGTTTTATTCCTAAATACTCCCCTGGTAACTAACTGTTTTTACGCTCGGTGTAATTTATATACAATCAAAAAAAACATCGGTTCATTTTTTGTTCAGTACGTTTAGCAAAAAAGTTTACGCACAAAAACAACCTGCGTACGGGCACAGCAATTAAAGTGAACGTCTTTTTTATTATTGTGACACTTTTATCATAACAGCTGACGTTAATGTGAACCAATAAATGTAGTACCTATGTACGAAAATTCATAAAAAAATGTTACAGTATAATGTATTAAGGAATTAGATTTGAGGAATGTATTTTTTAATTATCCGACGGATGTATAAATATTAACTGACCAAATTAAAAAAAGGGTCACTTACCTATTACGCCACCGCAGATTTTCTTAATTATTGCTTTAAATTCTTATGGCACATTACTGCTTTTTGCGCCATTTCATTATTTACACTGTTGCACTGGTACGTCACTTCTTTATTAAAATTCTTTCACAGTGTTATTATATATTTTTATCAAGATCTTCATTGACTTTGAATATAATTATAGTATCCCAGTATTTTTAATAAAAATAATCTCCATACAATCCATCCTTTAAAGCACTGCTGTTGATGCACTAAGATTTTTCAGTAATTTCAGTTTTTTTTTGCCAACATCCATTCTCAATTTAAATGAATATCAGTTCTTATAAGGAGTTTCAAAACCGCCAATAGCGCCCTCAACTCGCTTGGTTTCAAGATTATAAAAAAAAACAATTGACGATACGTGCACGCGCGTCGATCGTCATCACAAGAAGACGCCAACGCCACGCGGCCGATGCGAGCGTCGCCCGCGATCCGAACCAACGGATTGTGTAAACGCAAGCCACTCGCTCGGCTAGCGTTCATCGCTGGCAGGCGGGGGCGGCTGCGCGGGGGAGGGTCGCTGGCTCTCTTGCACTCACACATACACCCCCACTGTACGTACACCACTTCAGTACCAACGTTCCTATTTTGAAAATGCGGCGCGCCAATCTAGCTCCTATGCGGATGTCATTACGACCTGAGGGTTGTGACGACCGAACCGCGACGTGCGAGCGACATCAGATCGTGGGTGTAGAAAGGGAGGGTGGCACAGACGCCGCGCGAGCGAAAGAGCTGAAAGATCATCGGTAGTTGAGCCGCGTAACGCATGTGTCTTCAAACGCTGGGCAAAGCAAGCGATGCAATAGTGGCGTCGTGTCATATCATGCCTACACGTAGCTAAGAATTGCCGTTTTAAAATTTGAATAAAGAAGCCACAGTATCTTTCATTACAGCCAAGTGGAATATGCGACGACATGTGGCGTTTAACAGAGCAGCTCCTCTTTCATTGAAAATTATTAATTGACACGTATTCACGGATCAGTGAATATCCCCGGGTTTAATTTACTCGATATTGAAGCTCACATTTCTACCTGATATATTGCGTATTAACATTAATTTAAAAGTATTGTTCTTTGTTTAATTAAAATGTTCAATACAAACTATTCAGTAGAAATGTATTTTTTTTAATTAAAGAATAAGACATCTATTTACTTGATAGATGGGCAGCTAAATCAGCAACAGAATTGTTTAACGTTCCTAGCCTAGAAAGTAAATCAAACCGATTTTGCAAGACGTATCTGGGAGTAGCCCATCCTGCACCAGATGATTATGTGCAGCTCAAAGCTGGTGCAATCATGTCGTACATTAAGGAACTCTTCGATACGTCAGAAGCAGAGGGCTAGGGCATGCATTATGGATCCAAATGGGTCGAAGTGAGTTCCATTGGTTACAGAGCCCAATTCATAGCAACCAACAATAGAGATGAAAATCAAGATGAAACAAGGAAAATTTAATTTTGGTCACTACAGATTCTCGAGCAGTTTGTGAGAATTTTGGAAAATCACTTATTTGCCCAGTCGGGCTGATAAGATCAGAGAGGAAAGATCCTAGTGCCCTATGAGGAGTTACTGTACTTGCTGCTGATGAACCATGGTACGTCAATTTTGCCACAGACAAACCAATACCTCTGACACAAGGTCATTTGTACTGTGTTGTTAGTAGATACACCGCGGCTGCATATCCAGTGGGATTATAGTCAAGAACTAACTTAAGTAAGCCTCAGCCATGACACAAAAAATGTGCTCAAGAAATCAAGAGAGAAAATCGTTTACCCACTTGATAATGGAAATATGGTTATGGACACATTGAACACCCACATATGGGCCCACGTCAACGATTCGAATGTAAATTTTCGAATTTCTATTGGTCAGAGGGCATTCTGCGAGTATTAGTGTCCAACCAGTCGGCTTTACGTTCGTATGACTGGTTTTCCACATAAATAATTCTTTTAAAAACTTGATTTTTATGTTATCGGATATTTGGAATGATTTAGTGCATGGCGGTGTGCGTGGACACAGGTGTTGTTGCGGCTAATATGTAATTTAATATACCACATACCAAATTTTGTGTTTTTACTGAGCTAGGCCAAGTCGCTAATGGTTTAGATGTAATAAAGTTAATTAGAAGTATAGTGATTCGATGGGAATCGTTTTCAAGTTAACATAACTGGCCAATAAATCAATATATTCAGATAAGGTTTTGAAGCGTAAACTGATGAACCCAACCACAGCCTATTTTATTGCCAATGTATGGTTATTAAAAGGATTGATAAAGATCTTGTCTGATAAATACTGTTCTAGTTATAACGGGTGTAAGGGACATCGTACCGAAAAAAAATTTATAAGATGTCAAATAATGTCCGTTACAACATTACAGAAACAATTTATATGGTAAATGACAAATGACTGACTTATTAATTTTCGAGCATGTAATGAATATATGCGAAATAATATTTATTTCTCTAATTACATTGCTAATTTTCTAAAATAATAATAGTTAATTGCCTATTAAATAATTGCCTATGTACTGTTTTAGTGCATAAAAAATAAATAAAAAAATTATTAAATAAATTTTCCAAAATTAAGTAATTTATTGTTTTTAAATTAAAATTATGCTTTATTAATATACCAATAATGATATTATACTAATTTTATTTTAAAAAAGTGGATTTTTTTTTGGAAATTCATGAAAAAGCCGATGAAAAATTTCAACACTAGAGTGTTCAGAATCATGTACTGGAGCCCTGGTATCGGTTTTCGGTACGATGTCCCTTACACCCCGTATAGCAAATTGGTATAGAATGTGTTCATAGAGTAAGGAATTGGAAAAATATCAATTTTAATGCAGCATATTACAACTAGTATAATTACGACCAAGGTGATGAAAATATATTATATCAATTAGGTGTGGGTTTCTGAAGAGTCGCTTGTCAGTAATTACTTGCCAAACCCGTTATCATTCCTTAATAAATTGATAAATCAAGAATTGTAAGTGTGTACATGCATATTATTATGTGTGTGTATGGAATACAGATTGGCCTGCAATAAACTTTTTGAAATTTACAATATGCTAATTCTGCATCTATTAATTCCAACATTGGAATAGATGCCTCATACAGGTATCGATAACAATAATTTTATCATCAGATTTGGATTGTACGTAATTTGTACTGGGAATAATGGCAAAACAGGCCTATTAACCTATCGTCTGAACATACCTACCTAATCGATTTTGGATTAAGTTAATTGGATTCATACGATATATAATATGAATCGATATTATTAAAAAGAATGTCTCGCTAGTCGCTATCTGAATTATTTTCGATTCTACCGTTAAATAATATATACCTTTGAATATATTAGTCATTTTATTCCTAAATCACACTTTGTATTCTTGGCATATAGACTGGTATAGACACTGTCTCTGTGTTATTAAATTTATTGTGATTCACCAACGAGTTTTTGTCCACTAATTTTTTTTAATTGCATTATGTTTGACTTGATTTATAATAATATCATTCCTAATCTGAATTTAGATTATTAATAATGTCAGGTTGACTATTTTACCTTTTCAGTGAAGTGACATTTTGTGTTTTGATTTCTACTTTATTCACTGTTTTGGCATTTGTGATTATTAATATTGGATTAGATGTTAATATTACTAGTCAATTTGTATGCAAAAGCAGGACATTTAGTCAGTTAACTTAGAATCACAATTGAATTTATAGTATAATGCAAATCAATCAGGTTTTTATTGAAATAAATTTGTGTAGCATTTTTCTTGAAACTTATTACTAAAATTCTTTAACCTTTAAGTTACCAGATCTATGAAATTATCAATGTTTTAGGCAGCAATAATAAATATTCCACAAGTTTTCTTTCGTTTTAATCAGTAGGTATTAACGAAAAAAAAAACAATCAAGTCTCAGTCAAGTCAAATTATTAGGCTAATTAAGGTAAATAAGTACACATTATGACAACGGTACTTTCATAACAAAAACAAGGCTGTTTAAAATCAAGGAAAAACTTCCCAAAAAAGCAACTATACCTACTTAATCGGATCAACAGTATTTTACAGTAATTTGAACCGACTTGCTATCTTAAAATGTTTTTTAAACAAGAATTTTGAATTTAAAATACTTCTTACAAGAGTCAGAACGCCGATAAAATCATACGTCTCACCTGACTAGTTATCAGTTGTAGAGATACGTCACGACACTGACATTCGTGATAAACAAGATTTTTATATATACCTATTTATCGTTTTTCATGTCATATTGACGACAGTAAAATTTGCTGTTTATTGGCATGTGACACTCAACAGAACGGTGACTTTTGGACTTTAATAAATTCACTGTATTTGTTTCAGTAATTATATTTGTTACTTTCTTCGGCTTTTGGACATATCTGAACATAAAATATTGCACACTAAATACGTCGACAGAATATTTACGTAATGATAATGAAAATACAGTCGAGTTAGCAGTTGATAACGTGCCTCTTGTGTTGACTTAAGAGTTTTACTATATTTAGGCATAAGCAAGCAAACATAGCGTAGGCGAAAATAGTATGGCCTACAAACGCAGTATCGCTTCCACGTAGTATTTTATTATTTGCCAACAAATTTTGATTTTAGAACACTCGGTATTTAAATGCTAAACAATTAGTTCGTTCCTCTTTGAATGTATGCCGATCGTTGCTTCAATTTTCCAAGTAGGTACTCATCCTCTAATCTAAAATGTATTTGTCAGTGACTGCCAGTACTGTTACAAAACCATATAGTGTTAAACAGAATCTTTTTGTTTTCACTCCTTTAATGTTGCCATCATATTTCACAGTGTGTAAAATTGTATTCTTTAATTTTCACCGGGCATAAAAAAAAATTGGTCGTTCGCCCCCGTTGCGGCCATTACCGGTTTCAGCGGGAAAACGGGACAGTCATGGACTGCATTCGATATCGAACAAACACAACGTCGTGTACAGTACACATCGCCCCCGTTCTACTAATATGTCGTGTTATTTTTGAATAAATTCGAGTATTTACCTCGAGTGAACGAACCAATGTAACGGTCACATCACACACCGTACCCCAGTATATTTTAATATCCGCCATCACTAGTGTTATGCACGCGGGCACACAGACCGGTATTCGCTTGTTAATCGCAATAATTAGCGGTTATTGTTTTTGTCGGTCGCGTCGGTGGCGACCGCTCGCGGCGCGCCACACAACTGCAGGTCGTCACATAATGCCCACTAACGTCTCTTTCCCCCTTTGCTTCCGCACCGGCTTTTTACTAAGGGCGCAGGCGCCCCTGACATTTTTTAAACCGCGCCCATGTTTCTGTAATTTCTATCGCGACGCGCACCTTTGTGAAAACAGCTTTTTTCGGACATTTTTTCGCGACGTCTCTTTCTAACGGCAACATTCGCGGGCTCGGCAACCCCCTCCTTCTAACGGTCGTTCGTGAGCACCACTCTAACACGATGACGGCGTCGTCGTATCCTCTCTTTCTACTGACGCCGCGACGCCAGTGACGCTAAATTATTTTGCCACACTCCGGCGTCCAAATGCAGTTCCAACGAAAAAACTTTTGATTTTCAACCTTAATCCACAGAGAAAAAGTTCCCGCCGTTACGCATCTAATGTAGTTGCGACTTTATAGTCTAACGCGAAAAGTGTAAAGTTCCGGCCATTTTTGCGATAAAAAAAACGCTTGCATGCACGTAACCACGCCTTTGTGTACATATTGCTGTCTATTTTACTCCTTTTTTATTTTACTCTTGCGGTCTCACTCTTTACGCACACATAGATGAACCGTTATCCGAATGCTTCGGGATGCGGCCGTTGCGCGCCACCTAGTGGGAAGTAGCGGGACTTATTGGTCAGGAAAAGATTTTGAAAACTTTCTCCAAGGGTGGCAGCACAGATAGAAAGGGGTTGCTTTCTGAGTTTAGTTCCATCGTTCGCCGTTGCACAGAGCGCCATACTTTTACACGAACCTATATGGTTCTTGTAAAAGTATGTTGGTTGAATGCATCATTATTTAATTTTGGGTTGCGTGTTGTTTCTGTGTATGCTTATTTGCCATCCAGAATAAATTTTAGAACGGGCCAAGGAAAATAATCTGTTTTGTCTACTTAAAATTTAATGAAAACAGATTTAGCGAAGAAATTAGCATTTTATTTGCTGTGTACACCGGCAGGGGGCGTTGTAAGCCGGTTTAACCGGGTGAACTGGATTAACTAGGAGGTGAGGGTTGAAAAATTGGCTTGAAGCTAATTTAATGACCTTAGTTTAATAATGTCATTGTTTTCATCAGCTAAACGTTTGGTATCGGGTGTAACAGGAATGGAATTTATCTTTTCCAAATTTTTGTTATTAATATTCTATTTACCACCAACAACACCTACTCATTTATTCCAATAGCGTTTCTCCAGCAAAATGGTTGTCTGTAAGAAATTGCTTATAGCGATAAGACCGCCATTGGTACAGTCTATGTTTTAGTTCTAAGTTTATATCTACAATAAAGAGTATTTATTCAATTTTTTTTCTGTGGGTTGCAATAAAGTTTTGAGTTTTCCCGGTACTCGCCAAAAGTCAAAGCTTGGTGTACATTGGTAACCCCCGAAGATGCTGGATTACAGGAATCAGAGTAGAGAGATAAGTATAAAGAATTTTCTTCAGAAAGAGATTCTGATATATATGTAAGATTAGTATAAATCAAAGAAAAATCCCAGGTCGACTCCAGTACCCCAGTCTAGTGACAACATTCCACCAAAGACGTTGCTTACTGCATCGGAAAAGAGTTATTATGATTATGAGAATACGATTGCTGTTCGCCTGGCAACACGCAATATTAAAAGTTCTCAAATCAACTAATGATAATGAATACCAATTGTACTAGTTTCAATAATTCCAATGCGTTTGCCGTAGAATTGGCGCCGGTTGCTGCTGATAAATATTAAACGTTACCAATCGTTCTCAGATAAAACAAACAAATTGTTACATAAATTTTGGCCATGCCGACTCACACAGCACTCTTTAAAGTTTTGCCAATCCAACAAAATTGACAAATGTTAGAAACTTTCGACAAAAGGCGAGGATTAATGTTTATGTATCATAAAAAAACTACAAATACTATAAAATTAGTAATAGTAACTAGCTTATGTTAAGCTTATGGCAACAAAAGGATATTGGATAAATTAATTCTCCGAGTGCGGTGTCTACAAAACCTAGTACGGTGTTCTTCCTGAAATTTATTAAAATTCAAATTTTTCCAATTTAAAAATATTTATATCAATCAATTTCAAGGTCAATTTCTTCAAAGCTACCACCGGATCACAACGTGGATTCAACTGAGAAGATCCATCAAAAAACTCAGCGGGTTTGTAATTTTTTCCTTTTTTTTTAACATTCTTTGTCTTGTTACAGTTAGATTAGCATCAGCAATAGTGTGTCCTGCCGTTCGAAAGATAAATCAAGGGAGGGAGAAAAAATAAATTACGATGAAATTATAACAAGCTAAAAGGCCAAAGGGATAGTAGTCCAACCAGTCCCCCCAAGCAGCACCCACGAGTTGACTCGAGCAGCATCCATCACTCCCCTTAACCATATTAGAGGGAAAGGGGTGACCCACCACACGAAGCTGCCACAAACAAAGACTTTTCGACTTCGAGAATGACCGATCCACACAGTGGCTCACATTTAACTTCTGCTGTTCAGTCAACAATTATTTCCAAGTAAATGTGTCGATATTGTAATAGATTTGTCGGAAATGTGAGTTGTAAGATTAAATTATAATTAGAATGCCCCTCAATCAGTGCAGATAGGAGAATTGGTGCCTATATAAATTCAGATTGTTCGCAAACGTAATATTTAACAATATTAATGGGAAATTGTCTGTCGGTACCTGGGTATCAAGGCTGATTGA
Source organism: Furcula furcula (assembly GCA_911728495.1). Taxonomy (NCBI): domain Eukaryota; kingdom Metazoa; phylum Arthropoda; class Insecta; order Lepidoptera; family Notodontidae; genus Furcula; species Furcula furcula. The sequence goes on from OU452252.1 coordinate 21,459,233, forward strand.
AAGTCGAGTTAAATGGTTCACTAAAACTGTGTTGAATGTTTTGCGTTGTCATAGTTTAAATTCCATGTTTCCAAACGTTGCAATTGTAGTGTCCATTTTGTACCAAAATTCCCGCTACGAACAAGTTATGAAGAAATGTTAACGATATTACAGCAATAGAAGCGTATTTGAATTAGAGTATTGAGACATATGTTTTAACTAATAGAAATATCCCTTGGTGAGCTAATTATTAATCATATTCTTACTACACGTGTAATATGTCAGTAGAAACATGCGTACGTGACTAAACCAACAAGAAAACTTTTGGCGGAAATAAGGATTTCTTGTTGCGATATTGCAAATCTATAACTATTTTGAAATGAAACTAATTTTACGGATTATATCCTATAACTATGTTAAAATTAATCAATAAAACCACATTTTATTTTTATAATACTTTGTCCATCTGCTGAAGAGTTTAATATTGTTGTAAAAGTGATGACATTTATTGTATAAAAAATGATAAAAATAATATATGTTAATATCTTTGATTAATAACAAGTGAAAACTGAAACAAATAAAATGCTGCGTGTTTTAAAGGTTAAGTGTTAGAGTAATCTACACACGATCATTTCATCCCAAACTAGGCAGAGCCTTTACTATGGTAACCAGACAACTGATACTAATACTTTTACTATACCATTTTTGCAAATATATACTTAAACCTAGACGCAAGGTGGAAATGGAACCAATGACCTATTGGGTAGCGGCCTTTGTCTCTAACCACTAGACCAACGGAACCGTCAAAATATGTCGCCCGTTGTATGTATGCTTGTTTAAATTGACCTTATAAGCGCATTATAAGTCCACTGTCAATTATCCCATCCGCAATCAGGCATTGTCTTTGGGTTGGAACATTTATTTTGGTTTGCGCTAGAATCTATACAATTATATGAAAAGGATATTTTGCGAAAGGGCCATTTTGCGAAAGGGACATTTTGTGAAAGGGACGTTTTGCGAAAGGCGACATTTTGTGAAAAGGATATTTTGCGAAAGGGGCGTTTTGCTACCAGAGGATATTTTGCGAAACGGACATTTTGCGACAAAGCCGTCCAGCAGCGTCTATCATTCCCAAAGAAATATGGGGATAGCGATCGTACGGGCACTCTCCAACGACGGCGGTCCGCATACCTCTGTCGCCGAGTCATCATAACTCAATTGGTGGACACCGATCTTGATTGCGGTAACCGAGGCGGCGGTGGCGACAGCAAAATTCTTCTATTTAATTGTGTCATTTTAAACAGAAAGTGGCGTTACAGCACTCACAGTGGATCTTTGTGTGTCTGAAGTTGGGTTTTGCGAACCATTGCGCAACTACAGTCGTGAGTTTTCAATCCAAAAAAACAAAAATAGCCACTGCGCAGCGTCTTGCAGCCAACTTCAGTCAGACACACAAAAATCCGTTGTGACCACTGTATATGCCTTTATCAGGCTGCCAATCTTACAATGTTTTTATATGGGTATCTATTTAAAATGTAAATTTTCTGCCTACAATATTAAAATATTCTGGGACAATCAACACACGGTCATCTGATCCCAAAGAAGGCAGAGTCTGTACTACGACAATCAGACAATTGATACAAATACTTATAAACTGACACATGCTTACATAGGGGCCCGTCAAGACCTGTTGGTCTAGTGGTTAGATTCGATTTCAACCTTGTGTCTGGGTCTGATATTTATATTTTCAAAAAGACAGGTTGCCATAGTATAGGCTCTACCTAGTTTGGGTTCAGATGGCCGTGTGTGGATTGTCCCAGGACATTATTATTACATATTTGTATTTACATGACAGTTTTTTTTTGACAACAGTACAACTAACAAACTAAACGAGTTGCATGCCTTTCCGGATTCTATCTGAGCGTGCAAATCTCGGAAACTAAGTTGCTTAGAACAAATTTAAATGTTACTTTGTAATGTATAATTGTCATTTCCATCGATATAATATATAAACTAGATTTGGTGTCACGGTTCAAAAAGTGGTAGCGAGAAATAGCGCCCTTGTGTCGCTATTTCTATGTAAGCCACATCCTGACAAATTTATTTTTGCCAATAGGAGTGTCGCTACTGTCTATGTGAAACTGTCAAACTACAAGTCATTAACATTATAAAATCGTTAGTTCACGTTTCCGCCACCAGCACTGATAAGTTTGCAACCTCCGCGACCACATTTTAGATGTTATTTTGTTCGTGAATGTTTATCTAGTTTGTATATTATATCGATGTTCATTTCACTCACTTTGCCTCGGCTAAGTCGTTCGCCTGCGTCCACTTTAGCGCTACTTGCGTGTACTCTATGAGGTGCTGCCCCTTCCATTTTTTTTTTGTCGCGGGGGAAATCTTCGAAAGATCCGCGGGAACCTGACAGGGTACACACGGGGATGGGGGTCGCAACTCCGCCGCCGTCCTCCTAGGAGTCGCCGCCGTACTCAATGGACGTTCTAAGGGCCCACACCCCGAACGTCCAGCGACTCCGGGGTGCACGTTGTTTATAGCTCCAGGCTCATTGCTGGATGAGGTGCTGCCCCTACCACAAGCTCTATTTTGTCGTATGGTTCGTGGCAAACCTGGTGTCAGAGTTTTCAAGCTGCCCTTAGGCCTCTGACTTAGCTTAACGACTTGTCTAGATGACAATAGCCGGGACCGACTTTTAACGTGCCCTCCGAAACAGGGAGACGCTCAGTTCAAATGCCATTAAACGGTCACCCATCCAAGGACTGACCTTGCCTGACGTTGCTTACCCAACTGATCGTTTACCGAACAGTGGTTATGAGGGTCTCTAATGCTCACAAGCTCTAATGTCGGTGTTAAAGTAATCTTACTTTTCCATGGGAAAGAGACGCAGATATACACAGTGTATACCTCCGTTCTTTTCGCTCACGAAAGTAAGATTGTTTTTATTTAACGTGGTGACGCGACAAGCAAGTCGTTCGTTTGATGGTAGGCGACAGGGCTCAGGCAGCTGCAAATACACTGCCTCTCGTCACCCGAGACATTAGTCATTAAGTCTAATTGTACTCAGACACCGGTCTCGCCGGCGAGGCCGAAGGGTCGTACGTATGCGACCGCAACGACGTGCATCACCCCACTGAGTTTCTTGCCGGTTCTTCTCAGTGGGGGCGCGTTGTGAACCGGTGGTAAACTCAGCCCTCTCTTAAGCGACAGCCCAAGCCGAGGCCGTGCCTCCCTGAGGTGCCCTTGTGCTCGTCGCTACTTCTGCCGTAAAGGCTAGAGCGCTTCAAGCGCTCGCCTCCTATTGTCCGGTGAAGCTGCAATGGCCATCTGCGGCTAACAGCGTCTATCATTCCCAAAAAAAAAAAAAAAGTCTAATTGTAGCCTCTGTGGCGCAGTGGGAAACCGCTTGCTTTGCAAACTGTAGGTCGCGGGTTTGAATCCGTCTGGGAGAAACAACTTTGTGATGTTGTTCCTTACTGACTTGGACAATGCAGGCCGATCATATGATTGTCTGTAAAGTAAGATGATCCATGCGTCGGATGGGCATGAAAAAAGTCCCTCCTGCGCCTGTACTCTCCCCGGTCGTGTCGGTATTCCGCTCCATCTGATTGTGAGAGGTAAAAGGAAGAGAGAGTGCATTTGCGTCTACGCAAGCACTTGTGCACTATAATAGATGGCTGATCTTGCGATAGATTGACCGCTGCAGCTGCCGCTGTGGTCGTATCGGCCAGGAGGACATTATTATTATTTTTAATCACTAATATGTTTATGAAATATTCGTCCTTTTAATGAAAACCTGAATTAGGCTTCATTATATTATAGGTAACTAACTATACACAATAAATCAAATTCCTAGTTTTGTCCGGCCTTCAAAGAATCTTGCGCAAATGCCCAAAACCGGCTAAGCTGCAGACTTGGTCACAGCCCACGTGAGCAAATACCATCACGTAGCCTTAACCCTATCTTAATTACGTCCGTAATTAGGGTTAAGCGGTTCATTATTTGTTTTTATCGGTAATCGGTTGAACCGAATAGTTTTCTTGGGCTACTTAGCGAACGTGGTCTTTAACAGCTGGCCTTTTGGAAAAGCTCAGAGTCACACAACGAGTTATGGAGAGAGCTATGCTTGGAGTTTCTTTGCGCGACAGAATCCGAAATGTGGAGATTCGCCAAAGAACTAAGGTTACCGACATAGCTCTCAGAATCTGCAAGTTGAAGTGGCAATGGGCAGGCCACATCGCTCGAAGAACCGATAACCGTTGGGGAAGAAAGGTTCTCGAGTGGCGACCACGAACCGGAAGACGCAGCGTAGGCAGGCCTCCCACTAGGTGGACCGACGACATTGTTCGCGTCGCAGGAAACCGGTGGATGCAAATAGCAAATTGTCGTTCATTGTGGCGGTCTAAGGGGGAGGCCTTTGTTCAGCAGTGGACGTCTTTTGGCTGGTGATGATGATGATGACTTAGCGAAGAGACAAACAAGCAGTTCGCCTGTTAGCATTACAACTATCTAAAGACAGCTGCACTGCACTGCTAAGTCTCTTGAGGCCGGTAATTTCACCATATACCTACCCTTTATAAATGGCTGTTTGGTGGCAGTTTTCTTTATTAGGGGGTGTAACGTACTTCTGATCCTCCTGTGATCGTGCTCTTCTCCAAGCGTCTAGCGCTGGAGAGATTTTGGAGTGGTCCGAACAGAGTAGGTACTCAGAATCACGCGTCGATGCCAGCGTCATTATCTGGTTTTCACTTCTGTGAAGACCGGGTAAGTTTTAAAGGTTTCCTTTCCGACAAAAAAATTGTGTAATACAAGTGTAGGACGACCAGGTAACTGCCTGATACATTTACCGCAGCCTATTGATACTTGGGCCCCGTGGGGTGTTTGGGTAAGAATAGCAGCCTCCCATCTCCTCCCGTTGGATGTACGTAAGGGGCTATAAGGGAAATCTTATATAAGGGCAGCAGCTTCTTTCTGTTGGATTACTTACCAACCACTGCGATCCCCACGATGCCTGCTAAGTTTGGGGGTCATGGCAACCCCTCTCTTTTAAGGGGGAGGCCTTTGGTCAGCAGTCTTCGACTTTTGGCTGCTGCTGCCGATGATGATGATTATGCCAGCAATAAGACAGCATCGTTTACATGTCACCGACCATTTACTTTAGAGAAATCTCTGCTCTGTCAGCAGTAGACATATCCTTTACTTCAGAGATATCTCTGCTCTGTCAGCAGAAGACATATCCTTTACTTCAGAGAAATCTCTGCTCTGTCAGCCGAAGACACATCCTTTACTTCAGAGAAATCTCTGCTCTGTCAGCCGAAGACACATCCTTTACTTCAGAGAAATTTCTGCTCTGTCAGCCGAAGACACATCCTTTACTTCAGAGAAATCTCAGCTCTGTCAGCAGTAGACATATCCTTTACTGCAGAGAAATCTCTGCTCTATCAACGGAAAACATATCCTTTACTTCTAAGAAATGTCTGCTCTGTCAGCAGAAGACATATTCTTTACTTCTAAGAAATCTCTGCTCTGTCAGCCAAAGACATATCTACAGCAGTGATTCCTTATTTACTTACAATTTCTACAAACGATAACATGAAAGAATAGATAGTACAAAGGCACTACTTTTTCTTAAAAAAAAATATTTCAGCAGACCTGCGCCTGCGTGTGGAAAGTTGGAAGAAAAAAAAACGATAACGAACGTTAGTGAGCGCGGCAAATAATCACTATAAGATATGTGTGATGTTGAAAAATAGATTTGTGTTACGCCTACTGACAGCCCTGTGACCTATATTTTATAGTACTTGTTACTTAATCTGTAGGTAAATTAAGCCCACTAAAGCACACGTGAGGTTAAGTACACATTAGTACATGTTTGATAGGTGGGTTGGTACTTGTAAAATAATTCAAACTGGTACAATATGTCGTATTGTATGTACTATCACGGCCACGAACGCTGTACCAGTTCGTCGTCATCGTTTGAACGACGTTACGTGCGCTTACCTCGCCCGCATGTATTTTGGGCCAGGTTGTGCAAGTGATTATCGTCCAAACGGTGGTACACCGTTCGTGACCGCGAGAGTACATAGGGAAGAACCTCATCATCATCATCATCAGCAGCAGCAAAAAGACGTCCACTTCTGAAACAAGACCTCTCCCTTAAAAGGGAGGGGTTGACATAATCCCCACGTCTGCCAAGCGTCCTGGGGATCACAGTATAGGTGGCCGGTAATCCAATAGAAAGACGCCGCCGTCTTCTTGCCTTTCCTTAGTCGCCTCTTACGAACACGCAACCGGAGGAGATGGAGATGCTCTTCTTACCCGGACACCCCACGGGTAAGAACCTGCCTACACACAACAATACGCGTCACCATTCATACTTCGAGGGTCTCACTCCGTTGGGACCTTACCAGAATACTGGATGTGGTACTGCATTCTTGCCATATTTACGGAGGTTGATATATACCTTTTAAAGAACATAAATCAATCATTAAATGATAGACTTAAAATCATTAAATATTTTTTATGTTTGGTACGAAAAGAAATCCCGTGTGCAACCGTCACTATAAAATAACCCCGTCTGGCACCGTTCTTCGCGCAAAGTAGGTAAACAAGAGTACGCGCGGAATTGCCAACCTTGGGACCTATTCTGAGCACTAAAAAGCTCTTATTCTGGTTGAACGTTAATCATGAATCATTAATTATCTATTAGCCACTGAATTATTAATCTATTTTTAATCAATTAACATAATCCTTAACTTTTAGGTCTACAAATATGGCAATAATGCAAAACCACACCCTGTCTTTACAGGCATCGTCATCATCAGCAGCCAAGTACGAGCAGTCGTGGACGTGGGTGGGTGGGCGGAAAAAGGCCTCCTCTTAGAAGGAAGGGTTGCCATAATCTCCACGCTTTTCCAGGCGTCTAGTAAAGGTGATAGGTAATCCAATAGAAAGACGCTGCTGCCCGTCTTCTTGTTTTCCCTTAGTCGCCTCTTACGAACGTACGGACACCCAATGATAATTTAAGAGAGAAGAGGGTGCTATCCTTACCCGGACACCTGACGGGTCAATTTTAAAAGCAATTAATACTAATTATAGATTACACAAGAACGGCAAACTGCACCCAAATGACCTCAATGTTTAACGTGTTTATAATTATGTAGATTACAGTACATCGTCAGTGGCTAAATGAATGTGACCTTAATTAACGCTTAACACTTGTAATTATAAGTGCCAGTGCTGATCACTCTTGTTATGATACTATTTTTGTATCTATACATATTATAAAACAAAGTCGCTCCCGCTGTCTGTCTGTCCCTATGTATGCTTAGATCTTTAAAACTACGCAACGGATTTCGATGCGGTTTTTCTTAATAGATAGAGTGTTTCTTAAGGAAGGTTTATATGTATAATACATGCATAATATAGTAGAGAAACACTGATAATTTTAGAGGTTTCTAATGTGATGTCGTAAATAAGCACATTTTTTTGCGCTTACATTGCAAACGCTGGCTGAACCCTACGAGATAGATCAAAATAATGTACTACAGTATTGTACACCTTAACAAGGTCTAAAAAAAAGTCTGCGATGGTATATGTTTATCTCTTAGGGATAACCCACAATAAACATTTTTTATCATTTACTTTTTATTAAAAATAATGGCTTATTTACGAAGCAATTTTACGCTTAGGCAATTTTCTTTTTGAGCAATAAATCATTAATCCTTACCCAATTAAGTATAAATACATTTGAATTTTAAAGAAATACTTTTTACTATCTAACAAATCATTTACTAACATTCATTTCATTTACATTAACAATAGAAAAATATTTTTTAATAAGTAAGTAGTTAATGGATATCTAGACCAATGAGCTCATCCAACTACATGACTGATTTTTTTTTTGGACAATATTAATTTTCTTTGAATCGATAATATTAGGGGATCATCTCATCATTCTGATTTTATTAGTCTTCAAAAGTGTAACATTATTATTATTCAGTGGAAGTTTCTTTAAATACCCGCCATGAATATTTACATACTCTTACGTCAAGTAAAAAATGACGTCACAGCTGTCAGTGAGCATTTTCCCGCCAACGTGGAAAAGTCAACTTTTGCTTTGCAATAACTTATTTAACTATTTTGTTTTTGTTCTGTGTTTTGATCTAAGCTAGCCTAAAATCTTTATAATACGCTAAAAAAGCAAAATTGTGCAAGTTCCCCATTGAATTGTATCACGGATAGTTTGTTAAATTTTAGGTAATTTTTTAGTTATTAACGTTGATAGTGCATTATTGAAACCAAAATATAAGGAACGAACGATAGGAACGAATAGTAAGTAAAATATTTTTTATGTCAATAAACACTTCTTGACATTTTGTTATGTATTTAGTTAAATATTTAAATAAAGTTAATGTAAGTAAGTACCTATAGTATTAATCTTCCATAGTATATTAGTGTATATTCTATAGTAATCAGTATATTTATTAGTATGTATTTATGTTTACTATGTTTACTATATCTATATCTATACATATTATAAAACAAAGTCGCTCCCGCTGTCTGTCTGTCCCTATGTATGCTTAGATCTTTAAAACTATGCAACGGATTTTAATGCGGTTTTTCTTAATAGATAGATTAATTCAAGAGGAAGGTTTATATGTATAATACATACATAATATAGTAGAGAAACACTGATAATTTAAGAGGTTTCTAATGTGATGTCTTAAATAAACACATTTTTTGAGCTTACATTGCAAACGCTGGCTGAACCCTACGAGATAGATCAAAATAATTTACTACAGTATAGTCGTGTGTAGTTCACGAATGAATCCTTCAATTGGACTACTTCAGTTGGTTTACTTCCTTCGTTCTTTAGTTCAGTTACAATTCATCTACTTCATAGTTCAGTTGTTTAGTCCACCGGGCGCGAACGATCCGATCCGAAACACGAACGATACGCAGTGCGGATAGATAATTCTGTCTCGCTCTGTTGTACGTACTGAAGTGGATTTTTCTACTTCACTCAAACTTTGACTCGGATAAGTAATACAATCGTTCGAGAACGATATTAGGCGTGCTCTTACTTTAGCTGTACATTGCTTGTTATTTAGAAAAGCTGATACTGAACTACCAAGCAAAATGGCAATGTACAGTTTCACATTTGCACGAGCATATAAAATGTAGCAATCATAAAAGTGCATTGTTTTCATTCGTAAGTATCTGAGTAGTTATGAAAACTGTAAAGTTTTTAGAGTATTTTGAGCTTCATGACATGATGTTACGAGAGTACGGGACACTTTAGTATAATTGTTACAGTTTACTGTTCATCTGAGATGAGTTGTGTGCATTGAGATATAATGTACCAATTGTGCGGGAATACGTTTCCAAATGGCTTAATTATTTAACTTTACAAAAACAGAAAATTAACGGAGGTTATATACTCATGTCTCAACTCATGCGATAAGCTGGTTAAAAAGTGTACTGTTAATATATCAACCATTTCAATATCTCTCATTGAACTAAGAACGAAAACCGAAAAACAGACTAAATCATTTCTGTTGAGCTACTGGACTAGATTGAACTATTGAACTAAAAGATAGATATACTTCACAGCAGTGAAAAGATATGTATATATCTTTTCATTCAAGTGACACATTCTGCGCAAGGCTACTACAGTATTGTACGCCTTAACAAGGTCTACAAAAAAGCCCGCGATGGTAGGCCCTATATGTTTATCTCTAGGGATAACCCACAATAAACATTTTTTATTTAGGACGATGACGGGGTTGCGAGCCCCGTCCCCGTGATCACGATGCCAGGTTTCCGGGGGCTATAATGCGCACTGAGGGCTGAGGGGTATATGGTGCAGATCCCACTGGAGGTCCCAGGCGTCTTATGTGGCGATGCGACAGCCGCAGGGGTTAAAGTGGGTACGAATCCCAGATACCGTGATTGGCGAGGATATGTAGAACGAGAGGAGGGTGCAAGAGAAGAGAGAGAGGGAGAGGGGATTCGAGGAGGGGGTGATGGGGTGAAAGAGAGGGGGATTAAGAGGGAGCAAGGGAGGAGTGAGGGGAGCAATATGAGAGAAGAGAAAGGGGGAGTGAGGCAGAGCAGGGTGGGAGAAGAGAAAGGGGGAGCGGGTAAAGAGAGGGGACAGCGGGAGAGTAAGAGGGGGAGTGTGACGGGGAACGAAGCGGGAGGGGGAAAGAGAGAGGAGAGAGAGAGTATAGAATTAGATTTTTTTCTAAGGGAGAGATGGAGAGAGAAATAAATCAAGGGTGGAGAGAGAAAAGGGGAGCAAAATATAATAAAAGCGTGGGCGGAGCTGCGCGGGTCAGCTAGTAGAGGATAAACCATAGACAGTCGTACGTACCTACTAAGTAATGCTCGCCAAAAATTGTGACCCATGTAATGAAAATATCTTTTCATTGCCCGACTGCCCCCCAGAAGAAGGGTTATGTTTTTCGAGTGTATGTATGTATGTATTTGTATGTATGTATGTATGACTTTTTCTTTGGCACGGCCTAGAGCCTAAATGGCGTGATGGGCAGTAGTGACCATCGATATTATATCGATGGTAGTGACTTACAATTGACGGGCCCGTTGGTCTAGTGGTTAGACACCCTGTCCGCTAACCAATGGGTCGTTGGTTCGATTCCCACCAAGTGTCTGGATGTTATTTATCTATTTAAGTATGTATTAGTAGTATCAGTTGTCTGGTTTCCATAGTACAAGCTCTGCCTAGTTTGGGATCAGATGACCGTGTGTGGATTGTCTCAAGATATTATTATTATTATTATATGTCGTTAGATTCGTCTTAGTTGTGTGAGTGAAATAGACTATATATTTAAAAAAAAAAAAACAATTTAGTATATTTTATACTTGTTATCACTATTCATGCTAGTGACTTTCATACTGGTTAGGACAATAATAACATTTTCCTGGATCAATCCACACACGGTCTTCTGATCCCAAATTAGACAAAACCTGTACTATAGTAACCAGACAACTGATACAAATACTATGTACTTTTTTGTAAATACTTCCACATATACCTAAATTACACCCACCTACCCACATATACCTAAACAAAGTGAGAATCGAACCCATAACCTATGGGGTAGCGCATGATATGTTGTAACCAGTACAGATCAGCCGCACATTGCGACCACTAAACTACAGTGTCGGTTAATTAAAAGTATGTTTGTTAAGATATAAAATGTGTATTTTATATTTGTACTGCACTTGTGCGATAAATGAGCTTCTGTATATAAAGAGAACATTGAAATACTTGTTAGGGTTGTCAACACTTAAATTGCGACATCGAAACACGTGCGTTCCAAAAAATATTGGTGGTGTCCACACTGGATTCTTTTTTTAAAAAATTATTATTTTTTAGAAAGGATTCTGGAAAAGAATCCTGGTGAAGACAATAACAGTTCAGCCGAAGAGAGGGGCACGGGGTGCGACGGTCATCAACGCGTGGTAGGGGACAAGCCGGACGAGACAGAACGAACGGATGGTGGCTAGCGCTCGGCACTTTTTACTTTTGTTACGCGTCGCGTACCTACATTCCTTTTATATGTATCGGTCGCTTATTATTTAATATACCAGTGTTTACAGTCCGCTGTTTTAATCTAGATATCCCGCTAGCTTATTTACGCACGTTCCATAGTGGGCCCCAATAGCTTCTAGCTACCGTCAGGCAAAATTATTGGCCCCTTAGGGGTAGAAACTTGGCCAAACAAACAGTGCGTCATTGCGTTAAATGTCGTAGACTTAAGGGAGAAACTGTACAACCCATAATGGGTAACTTACCAAAAGAAAGACTACATCTTGAATATCCATTCCTTGAGACAGGTACCGATTATGCAGGACCTATTTTGTTAGCTGACCGCAAAGGTAGAGGTTGCAGGCTTGTGAAATCCTACATATGCATTTTTGTTTGCTTAGCATCAAGAGCACTTCATTTGGAGCTTGTCTCAGATTTAACCAAAGAAGCGTTTATAGCAGCTCTTAACCGGTTTATAGCTCGCCGAGGGAAACCAAGGACCATCTTTTCTGATAACGGAACAACCTTTGTTGGCACCTCTAACGAGCTCGCGACTTTCTTACAGCAAGATTTTACTGCAGATCTGGCCGACACTGGCATTAATTTTTCGTTTATACCAGCATATACTCCCCACTTCCGCGGCTTGTGGGAGTCTGCAGTTAAATCCGTAAAGTATCATTTACGACGAATCTTAGGTCTTACACATCTAGTCTTCGAAGAAATGGCAACATGCCTCATTCAGATTGAGGCAATTTTAAACTCAAGGCCCCTTACTCCTCTTTCCGATGACCCTTCCGATCTTACTCATTTAACTCCTGCCCATTTCCTAATTGGAAGATCCCTCATGTTTGTGCCACATCCGCAGGTCACCGAGAAGAAGATCTCAAACCTACAGAGATTCCAACGGATAGAATTCCTTAAGCAGCATTTTTGGAAAAGGTTTTGTAACGAATACATTCTCTGGCTACAGCATAGAACAAAATGGCGTAGTTCCAGAGGACAACTTAAGGCTGGGACAGTGGTCATCGTCAAAGACAAGAACCTACCTCCTCTTATGTGGCTCCTTGGACGCATTGTTCAAGTGCTACCTGGCCGAGATGGGATAGCCAGGGTAGCGGACTTCAGGACAAGAAGAGGAGTAATTCGTCGAGCTTTCAATACAATATGCCCTCTACCCATTCTACCCAGTCTTGAAGATGCACCTTCAACGCCGGGAGCATATGGTGAAGACAATAACAGTTCAGCCGAAGAGAGGGGCACGGGGTGCGACGGTCATCAACGCGTGGTAGGGGATAAGCCGGACCGGACGAGACAGAACGAACGGATGATGGCTAGCGCTCGGCACTTTTTACTTTTGTTACGCGTCGCGTACCTACATTCCTTTTATATGTATCGGTCGCTTATTATTTAATATACCAGTGTTTACAGTCCGCTGTTTTAATCTAGATATCCCGCTAGCTTATATTCGGGCACTAGTGTGAACAATCCAGTGCGTACAATATCAAACGAGTAAGAAATTACTTGTATGATATTGTAATATTGTAGCAATATATGTTTTTCATTTTTTCTTTCCGTGTGCAACCGAACGGAGTCTCCACAGCTCTCGATGAAGGCCACCGGGAAGGTTTTAGTGGGGTAAAATCTCATATAACCCGGCGAAGCCTCTACAAAGACGGTACCTTTTGAAGGTTTCGGGGAGGAATCCCCGGTAGCAAAATAATGTTCTTTGTGAAAGAGTCCGTCCATATTGGTATCACTGAAGTATAGAATATACTGCCACTGAGCAACAATGTGTAGTTGTGTTCCGGTGTAAAGGGCACTGTAGCTAGTGATCACATGGGGCTTTATTTTGGAACACAATATGTTTGTACATTGTTGTGGTATAATAATATGTATATGGATATATATACGATACGATAGTAGCGAAGGGTTCAATCAAAATTATTATATATCCGGTACATAACAGATTAAAATATCTTGAGCTTGGCAGCCCTATTTTTACACAGAGGCCCGTTCCACGCCCACTTTAATGTTTTAATGCACAGATCAAGTTTCTGACATGTAATCATTCAGACAAATGGATAACTCTGCCTTAATGGCTGGCTCTCATTAAAGACCAGCTAGTCTCTGGGCGCCCTTTAGTCGAATACCAATAGTTTTGCTTTTAAACATTGAACACTATTAAAACACTGTAACACACACAAACACAAAAATAGGAAGGTTTTATAATAAACAGCTAAATAGATTTTCATTAACCACCATATCACCACCATGTCGATTAAACTAGGTCTCAAATAAATAAACCGCATTTAAATCTATCAATTTATTTGGGGGCTACTATGTTATATACAGACAGATGGCCCACAGGCAGATAGGACAAGGCGAACTTATACCTGTCTTCCTTTAGAGCCGAGGGTATTCAAACAAAAAGACGGCCATGACTTATCACGGTCTACTCCGGTGACACGGTCGGTATCACTGCTGTGATGCCTGCTTCATCACAACAGTGTCAGATATTATTCCATAAACTAATGCAATGTGTATACATTGCTGTTTACTGGTAAAATACACTGCTGCTGTTGAAACGACTACTTTATAACGCAAGAGATGGCGCTGTACTAAAGATGATACCACATGTGGAATAGAGATTTAGTGAGTACCACGAAAACCCGAGAGATGGCGCTGACCATTTCTGAATCGCGCTAGCGAAGTTTCAATACTACATGCAATACATGTAAAATATCTTAACATAAACTGGCAGGTGCTTCGGCCCTAACCGAGCACCATACCTCGCTCGATCGAATGATCCTCCTTTTATGTTGCCATCAGACGAGACATTATGAGGTAGGTAGTTACCGCTAGAAATGATGACTACTTTAAGTCTTAACAAGTGCTGATCTTAACAAGTATGTTCTTCGAGGAGGATGGCAGCTGGGTTGCGACCCCCGACGCCGTAAGCACCGTGTGTGGTTCCATTCAACCATCCCACGGCAGGCTCAAAGGCATGTCTCTGAGGGGCTCCTGGTGCAGATATAACCAGAGAGATCTAGTGTCTCATGTGCAGATGCGACAGGTGCAGATTGGCAATGCAATGTAACTTGATATGGGAAAGCGCATCGCCTACCATCAAGCGGATGTCCTTCTCATTTCGCCACTAAATCACATGGAAAAAATAAGTTAGGTCCTCACAGTTCTAGTCAATTGGCATGATGTGATAAGACATTTTCTTTTTAATAATGATGGAAGATGGTCATGTAATATGAAGTTGTTCAAAAACAAAGAAAATAAATATGTCTTTATGTCTGAATATCATGAGTCAGTTATGATGTCAAGTTTCACTAGAATGAGGTCATTCAGTGGATTGGAAGGCGCAAGTATTTCATGTATCATCGCTAGTGATGTACTATCGCGGATACGAACGCTGTACCAGTTTTCAAACAAAATCGTTTGAACGACGTTCCGTGCGCTTACCTCGCGCTGTATTTTGGGCCGGCTCGTGCAAGCGATTATCGTCCTAAAAATGGTACACCGTTCGTGACTGCGAGAGTACATGTACAAGTTACCTAATACTATGTTTAAGTAGATACCATTGATTAGAGTATGATCACTCGATCAGATACGGTACTTCAAGGAATAAATAGCAATATCTGTTACTAACCCAAACCCGTTTACCCGAAATAGTTTTTTTTAAATACAAGAAGGATTCATCTGACATTCACACACAGAGAGCCACAGCTATTTTTCCATTTCATAGTTAATTCTAACATTGACATTACAACAGGGAACGTAAAGTATTACCCACCGTCTTAATAAAAAAAGAAACATTTAGCTAAAAAAAACAGTTTTTATTTTTTACTTTTAAAATACCTCCTATCACAATAGAGTCAATTGAATAAGACTAATTAGAATTAACTCTCATCTCTTTCCAGTGGCTGTCGTATAAGGCGATTTAGGGAAAACCAGAAGACGGGCAGCATCATTTGCTGTGTGATCTAACGACACATGTGATCTTCAAGATGGCTGTCAAGTCAACTATGGCACACCCCATCAACCGCTAACAGAGAGGCCTATGTTCAGCTGTGGACGTATTCCCGCTCATAATTAATTAGGATGAAAAGTACTCATAATACTCAAGTATTTCAATACTATATAGCCAATCACATCACTACTAAATACAAGCGTTCTTTGTGAGAATCCAAATTATTCTATTGTTTATATCTACGCATTATTGCGATGAATAATACACCTGAGTTTCTTTGTGGTTTCCAGAATGCGGAAAATACGATTATTGTTGTATTGTTTGTATGCAAATCGTAATTACTTGCACAAATTGAGGTGCTTACCCTCGCCCAAGACGTGGATGATTCATCAAATAAATATTATAATATTAAAGCCGGTGTTGAATATTAAATACCTTTAGTGAAATATTACAACAACGAAGACACACACTCATCGGTAACCCATCTGTGTACCATCCTTGCTTAACCAACTGATTGTTTACCGATTAGTAACTATGAGGGCCCGTTCAACGATACCTGGCTATGAGCGGTTTTAACAGGGTATTATATCGGTGTAGCAAATATTGTCCTCCTGGCCGATACAGTGAAGGGCCAATCTATACAAGATCAGCCATCTACGCGAGACATATTATAGTGCAAAAGTGCTTGCGTAGACACAAGTGCTCTCTCTTCCTTTTACCTCTCACAATCCGATGGGACTGAAAACAGGCGCAGGGAGGCGATTCTCGCGACTTCGAATCAATCACGAAATCGAAAACAAAATAGAATTCGAACTTTTGGCGAGTAAAAATATAAGTAAGTGTATTCTCGACATGTCGAGCCCAACATATCTCTACCGTTAGCCGCTCGAGCTGCTTCGACTGGTCAAGACCGATCGAGATGTCATCTCGAGTATGTGCTTGCGAAGACACAATTATGTTTTTCACTCTCTTCTTTCACGAAGAGGGAGATGCAGTTTTTACGTGTCCATCCAACACACGGATCAGCATATTTTACAGACAATCAGGTGACCGGCCCGAATTGTCCATTTCAGTAGGGACAACTACTCAAAGTTACTTCCCTTGGGATTCAAACCCGCGACCTCCAGTTTGCCAAGCAAACCGTTTTCCCGCTGCGCCACGGATTCTACAGTGTAGCACGTGTTGAATAGGTATCTGTTTTCTTAGATCATAGTGTTTAGTATGCATTGTAATTACTTCGTCCCACACAAGCGAGTGCAATCTGTTTACCAATTCGTTATGGCCGCAACACGTTCTCCTTTATCTAGTCGACTCTTTGTACAAGGCCGTCTTGTGAAATCATCATGCCTTAGGGCCATTGAATACACTATATCTGTCAGCGATCATCGATTCTATGACTGTATCAATGCTATATACCAGTGGGGTGTTAGAATGGCATCCCCCCATCTCCTCTCATTGAGTGTCGTAAGAGGCGACTAAGCGAGAACGGGAACACGGGCAGCAGCGTCTTTCTTTTGGATTTATCTTCCACCTATACTGCGATCCCCATGCTGCCTGCCAAGATTATGTCAAATTGGCAACCCCTCCCTTCTAAGAGGGAGGCCTTTGTTCAGCGGACGTCTGATAATGATGATGAATGATCAATGTTATATTAAAACCAATCGCGTATTTCGCAGGGATTACCTACATGGTGGAATGCGTTTTGAAGATCTTGCACGCGGAATTCAGGGTAGCTTGATTAACTTTGACACTAGTTTGGGTACTAACCAAACAACAAAAGATACTATGTGATGAGTGAGTAGAGAGTGATTTAGTGATCAACGGACTGAAGTGTTAAACTGTTGAATGTCCTGATATTTAAGCCTAATGCTTCTGAGTCATCATCATCAGCCGGAGGACGTCCACTGCTGAAAAAAAGGCCTTCCCTTTCTTTTAGATTTCCTGCTGAGTAGATTAGGATAAACATGCCGTAATATGGGCTACTAGCTTTAATATGCATGAATAGTGCTAAAATGCTGCAGGCTGCATGTGCAACCAATACACGACATTGTAATACCACAATCACGACAACTGATTTGCACCATTATAAATTACAAATGCCTAAAACTCCTCGGAAGTCAACAGCTGAACGATACTGAACCTTTCTATGCTTACTTAAGAGTGCTATTTGTAATTATCGACGGCAAATATTACGTGGGCATGGTGCATTTGGCATTGATGGAATTCCAGCGGTGACGAGGACTCACTCACTTCTCAAGGTTAGACAATACGGCTTGAGTGTGCACCGCTTTTAATTTTGCCGTAAATTGACCAATAATTAAGTCCCTATATTTATAATGGGTCAGTTATAACCTAAGTTTAGAATATATAAAATATACTTAGTACATTTTGTTAGCAACAAGGGCACTTCAGAGAGGCACAGCCTCGGGTTGGGCTATCACTTAAGAGAGAGGGCTGATTCTACCACTGGTTTACAACGCGCCCCCACGTGGGGCCTTAGCCTGGTCCCTTCCTCTAGACGGGAGGCCCATGCTTAACAATGGACAAAAACAAGAGGTCTTTAAAAAAATAGCATGTTTTGCTATCTTGATTTAACTTCGTAATTCATCGTCGTGTGCGCAACGCCTACTCTACCTATTCATAGCAGTGCATACGGAACTGCCAAGTACAAATATGCACTTCGTCGGTACCCCGTAATAGGACTGCATTGCATACTAAACCTACCTTATTAAGTGTTAGTGCGTTTCCAA
This sequence comes from Furcula furcula, assembly GCA_911728495.1. Classification (NCBI taxonomy): domain Eukaryota; kingdom Metazoa; phylum Arthropoda; class Insecta; order Lepidoptera; family Notodontidae; genus Furcula; species Furcula furcula. The sequence goes on from OU452252.1 coordinate 21,477,513, forward strand.
CACAAATATGCGAGAGAAACAACTATTTTTCCTAGTAAAATAGAGAACCCGTTACGTAAATGGGTTTTTGGAAAAATTCGTTGCAGGCGCAGCACTTGTTATGTAGAGAAATCTATGCAGTTTAGAAAATAAAGGTAGCAGAGTAATTTTTATTTAATATACGATAATGCTTGTTCAATAGAATAATTCAGCTGTGGAAAGCGTTTGGGAAATTACGTCAAGTATTTTCGTCGCCTATCCCACAGAATCTTCAGACAAAAATCTTCAATCAGTGCCTACCTATTTATTTATACAAACAACGTGACAAGCAAGTATGCGGCCCGCCTGATGGTAAGCAGTCACCGCAGCCTATAGACGCTAGCAACACCAGAAGAATCACTAGCGCGTTGCCGACACTTAAGACCACAAGGGTCAGCCTTAGTGTGACACTCCTATTGGACAGTTGCCGTGGACAGTATAACAATGGAATCGAACTGAACGTACGGTAGCAGTATACGTCAAATTCGCATTAACAAGCCCTCACTTGTGATGCAAACTGCCTCGCGTTCCTCAAACAATATATTTATTAGTGGGCATACGACGTGAATGCACAATGTGTGTTAAATATGCATTCAGCAAAGATACTATAGGCCACAGAGGGGCCTTTGAGATTTTATTCGTACGAAAACTCTCATCACTTTTTACACACAATACCTCAGTAAATACATGTAATACATATGAAAATAACCCGTGGGGTGTCCGGGTAAGAATAGCACTGACCCATCTCCTCCCGTCGGGTGTCCGTAAGAGGCGGCTAAGGGAAAACTAGAAGACAGGCAACATCGTCTTCTTCGGAGTCGCTAGACGCTCGGGGTGTGGGCCCTTTGAGCGTCCATTGAGTACGGCGGCGACTCCGAGGAGGACGGCAGCGGGGTTGCGACCCCCGTCCCCGTGAGCACCGTGACTGGTTCCCGCGGGGGCTACAATGCGCCCCCCGGCGGCGGGCTCAAAGGCAAGGCACTGAGGGGCCCTGGTGCAGATTCCACTGGAGTCTCCCCTCTCATGTGCCGATGCAACAGCCGCGGGGGTTTAGTGGGTAAGAATCCCACATACCCCGGTCAAGCCCCACAGCTCCCGGGGATCTTCGGAAGATTTCCCCCCCCCGTCAAAAAAAAAAAGACAACATCGTCTTTCTATTGGATTACCTGCCACCTATACTGCGATTCTCAAGACGCCTGCCAAGCGTGGAGATTATGGCAACCCCTCCCTTCTAAGGGGGAGGCCTTTGTTCAGCAGTGGACGTCTTTTGGCTGCTGATGATGACGATGATAAGAAAATAAACTGTAGTCTCATTCAGCAATTATATCATAGTATTTGCAATGTTGCAATACGAAATTAGGCATTTATATTTGTTTCTTTCATAAACATTTTTCGTCTCTTTAGAGCATGGTACGCTCTTCTCAGGGGCGTAGCTACCGCTGTATCAGACGGGGCCCCGGGCTTCAGGGGCCCCGAACATGTGTAAGCAATAATTCGTAAAATCCATGTTCTCACATAATCTCTTAGGCCGTACCATAATTTGGGCCCCCCAACAAATTTTGATACGGGGCCCATCTATGGCAAGCTACGCCACTGGCTCTTCTATTGACGTATTACACGTGTAACAAGTATTTGATGAAAATGTTGCTAGCTAAGGCTGGTCTATTCTTAAGTAGTAAAATGTCTTTTGTACTTAAGTTCTACGTTTAGTCTGACCAACGGTTTAATTTATTTGCGCAAATTCTAATTCGCAATTTTTTGCTGTAAATAACCCTTACGTATGTTTTTACACTCCCAAACCTTTGGTGGTAGGTTCCTTGTGTAACCTTCCACTGCAGTATCAGATATTCTGCCAACAAGCAGTATGTCTAATCATTGCTTTGTTCTGAAAGGCCACTGCAGCAGTAAAAATTACCGGGCACAAACTACTTAATAACTAATGTGTCGGCTGACGAGCGAGATCAAGCGAACGTCTTGTATGTATCGTCGCTAGGTTGAATGAAAAACCCATCCACAACAGCACTATCGCTTACCATCAAGGGATTATAGTGAATCACTCGTTTTTATTATTTGGCCGCTCATTTGTAAACCTAACCACCGTCGCCACGTCTAGTAAACGCAAAAGCAAAATAAAGCCAGAAACACATTAGGCGGACGTGTCGTGACTCAACGCGTCAGCAGCATGATCGGTTACATAATTTTTTTTATGGTTAGAGACACACTATTATGGCGTGTCGTGGCGCAGTTCGAGCTATCTGATTGGCTGCTGACGCTTTGAGTCATGACACAACAGCCTAGTGTGCCGGCACACTAGGCTAGACGACACGCCAAAATAGTGTCTCTCTAACCTTACAAAATGTATGTAACTGAAATGCCTGCTGACGCGTTGAGTCACGTCACGTCAGCCTAATGTGTTTCTGGCTTATATTACATTTTATATTTACACGGATGTACATATTTCAACCAGCCATTTTAATTTATCCACTGTCATAAAGTTATATTATTATATTCGTGGAACTGTTTGTAATTACTAGTTATATTCCAGAATTGTTATATTAGTTAATGCTATATTTTAGAATAAATAGGAATGCTAAGATAGCCGTATGATTGGTCAATGAAATATATTTTACGTCAGTTTATCAATTGTTAATTTTGTTGCTAATTAATACTAATTTACTAACTTTAATGTTTATTTAATGGTTTGCGAGATAAGATATATTGAAAGCTGCAATAAAATGGACAATTGCTTGATAAATACAAGTTCCACCACAATACATGTCAAGCTGTAAGTCATTACTAGTTTACGATGACGTCGTAAACTTAATTATCTTTGTCATTCCAAGTCTTCGGTTTTATCCTAATAGCTCTAGCTTTTAACCTACAATTTGTATTTATAACCAATTATTTTTCCTCCATACTATAAAATTTAATTTTACCCCTATTTACGTTCACTTTGAACTGCATTGCTGTAACTAGAAAAGCAATTATTACTTGGTCCATATTCCCACTCAGCTTGTAGAGCTACTGTAACGACAGTCACCAAATGCAATAGGAGTACCTATGTATTTGGAAGCAGAATATAATGAGCAGTGTTTCATACATTTTCTACTGCACCAAGGATCATTAAGTTTTGCATTTTATTAAAACTGTATAAAGAGGAAGCGTTATTCAATAAGAATATCAACGACTCGTGGATTGAATCCACCTACATCAGCTGCGCGTGATTGTATGGACATGGTCCGATCTGATGCGTCATCATGAATGCAATGTTATCGCTTAGGAAGTTCGCAAACTAGCGACTTATTTGCTGCTGCATTTCATCAGCCTAGCAATGTGCTTGGTAGATGAATGTCTGACACAGCGTCATCTACATGGACCGTTTCTCGAACATGAGAACTTCCACCAGTATAGACGAGAGAGAAAGAGAGTTTGGAAGGATTGTTCCGGAGGTGTGCATGACACGGCGGTGGTTTCTACATAGACGGTATCTTGTCCTATTACGACGTGTGTGGATTGTTCCAAGATATTATATTATTGAAGAAAAGAGACAGTTTTGAGGATTTGATCCTGAGGCATGTAAGTATGTAGTGATCCTATAGCTAGAACCACAGTTTGTATCTCGCCCGCAAATGGACTGACAGCTTGATCGATGAGTGTAGCTGTGCGCTTGCGCATTTGCAACCGCCATTACCACGACGTTGATTACAACCGATAATTACACACCACACAAAGGATTACAGCAACTAAAAGGAAAACATATTTATACAAGTAATATATCTTTCCGTCTGCCCTTGTGAAGTGGTGACAGAATCTATACACATAAAATTACTTGTCCTGACTGACTGATTCATCAACGCACAGGCCAAACCACTGCACCTAGAAAGCTGAAATTTGGACAGTAGTATCTTCTTATGATATAAGCATCCACTAAGAAAGGGTTTTTGAAAAATCCACTCCTAAAGGGGTTAAAAGGGGTGGCAAAAAATAATAGCGGGCGTAGCCGCAGGGAATTGCTAGTCAGCGTATATAAATAATATTTGATTAAAAATAAATAAAATGGGTTACATGAATGGAACATAGTACCACCGTGCAATCGACGATATGGACCAGTCTAGTGGGCAGACTCACACTCATCATTTTCTCATAATATGTAACCATATTTAACAACTCATCGCTGTCTTATAGACTAACAACAAAATTAAGTTCAGTTATTTTAGGAATTTACATATGAATCGGGTTCTTAACTTCTTAACTAAGTATTTCTATCGTATTTTAGAAATCTCTAACCTATGTATATTAAAGATAAAAGTCTATGAGGGATAGAGTGTAACAATAAAAAATTGTTCGTAGACAAAGTCCTGGCTCATGAGAGACGACAGATTTTTTCTGCCTGCTCAGCGAGTCTTCTGTTGCTAATAAGGTTTTAACCACAAAGGCTGACTCTTTAAGGCTTCTTTATCACTGCTAACGATTAGGTGAGATAGTGAGATTAGGGATTAGTGGGCTTAGGTTACATTGTTATTTAAAAATATAAGAATATTAAGTCAATTTCTACCGCTAGTGAAGCAAAGCAACGCAAGTATGCAGCTCTAGGTTCGAGCTATAATATTTGTGCCCTTTGGTGCGCTTTGGTGGAGACCATGGGGCCTTGGTCTCATGAGACGCACAGTTTGGTGAAAGAAATTTCATCCAAACTTATCGAAGTCTCAGGAGACCGCCGGGCTGGTAGCTTTTTCTGCCAACGTATAAGCTTGGCCATACAAAGGGGTAATGCCGCCAGTCTTTTAGGTACCCTTCCCTCCCAGTGCGGCGACAACTTCGAGGAACTTTTTTACCTAGTTTAAATGTTTTAGAAATCTTACGAAATTCAGCAGATGCGCAGATTCTTTATAGTTTAATTAATAATAATAACAAGTTAGGATAGACACGACTCTTTAATTTTCAATGACACACAAGTTCTGACAAGACCTTTTTTAAATAGAAAAATATCTTACGCTATGCTCTATAAAAAAAGTTCGAACATGTAAAGTTATAATATAACTTATCATCAAATCTTAATAATCCCACTATTATAACATTTACATGTTTCCTCCCACTAACTCATTATATACTACAAATGGAACAAAACAAAACAATAACAACATTATAGAACTAAAAAGTTAACAAAGTATCTGACCCCTGTTAAAGGAAAATTTCTGTAACCGTAGAGATTTACTAAGAAAATCAGTAATCTAAATCAAGCTTTAATATCTGAATCTGTCTCTACCTATTCACGTTTAAACTTGTATTTAACACGTTTTGTTCCTAATATGTATTTTCTATTACGTTCATCTGCCTTACTATATACATTACTTAGACTGTTCACTCGTATATGACGACAAAAGGTATCTTTGGGAGTAGAAAAAGCGTTATCATAATACATATTATTCATTTTCTTAATGTTAGATACCCACGTTATAGACCTCTTGTCTGTTCTAGTCTTATCAGTAATGTAGTAATTATTTTCTTTCTGAGACCTTAGTTCTTTTTCTATAGCCTCTTGCCATTTATCATGCCCTGGGCTACTTAGCACTTCTTTGTAACTACACGGCTTGCATTCAGTTACGTTAACATGATATTTTCTTATCGTCCTTGATCGTAAATTCTTGTTAGTCGAATCGAAACTATTGCTATTTTCTCCTGACTGCTCACAATTACGATTATCTTCGTCATTCTCACAGCTCCTTAAACTCTCACTACTAGCAGTTTCTTCTCTCTGTGGCGTGGATAAGGGAGTGGATAACGGAGTAGATGTCATCCTCACAGGTGATTGAGAGACTGCAGCTGGCTGTTGTTCAGTACTTGACTCACTAATTTCAAAAACAGCTACATTTTTCGTATCAGGAGTAGACTTATCTGGCTCATCAAAAACCACATCACGTGATACTTTCACCTTGTAAGTAATCAAGTCACACATTCTATAATTTTGGTTGTCATAGCCAACGAGAATCATCTTATTACTTTTCTTCTCTAGTTTAGTTCTACACGCATCAGGAACATGGACATAGCCATAGGAACCAAATATTTTAAGATGATCTAAATTAGGTTTTTCTCCTGTCCAAATTTCATATGGAGACTTATTTGGAGTTTGACTAGAGGTGGTCCTGTTAAGAAGATATACAGCACACCCCACTGCCTCAGCCCATAGCTTTAATGGCAGATCGCGGCCATAAAGCATCGTACGAGCACTTTCAACAATAGTGCGTAACTCTCTCTCTGCACGAGCATTCTGCTGAGGCGTATACGGCGCTGTACACTCATGCGTTATCCCGTTTCTTTGCAAGAAACTCTTAAAATCATTATTTACGAACTCTCCTCCATTATCAGTGTGTAATATACGTACACAGTGACCAAATCTTTTATACACCATCGCGTTAAATTTTTTAAAGTAGTCTAGTACTTCACTTTTGTGACGCATGAAGAAAACATTCAAGTAACTTGAAACAGCATCTTTAAATAAAACAAAATACTTCATACCTTGGACAGAGGACTCACTCATTGGACCGCAGACGTCGCTGTAGACCAGATGACCAGGGCTCAGCACGGTGCGAGGGATGAAACGGAAGTCGACTCTGCTTCCCAAGCATACATGCTTCACAAATAAACTTTTCATCTCCTGTTTCTTTATATTCTATCTGACCATTCTTAATCATGTTGTTGATTTCTTGAATATTCAGGTGCCCAAGTCTCTCATGCCATATGTGTAAATTGCTTTTAGGCAATGCTTGTACTGCGTTGCAGCTCACGCTTTTTAATGTCTTAAAATTCATTTCATACAAATTATTCATCTTTTGTGTTGCAGTTAATACAATCTTCTTCTCTTTGTATATTAAGGCTGTAACATTCTTCTTTATTATAACATAGCCTAATCGCATGACAGCTCCTTCCGAAAATAGGTTTCGGCGTAATTCAGGTACGTAAATAACTTCTGTCAGAATATTTTCTTCCCACTTTCCATCTAAATACTTCTTAATCAATACTGTACCTTTTCCACAAACTTTTAGATTCTGTTGATTTCCTAATTTTACAAACCTATTGCTGTCATCATCAAACTCTTCAAAATCCAAGAAAAAATCTTTTCTAAATGTCATGTGTGCAGAAGCTCCACTGTCCAGCAACCACACATCATCAAGTTCGACAGTCATATTTGCATCTCCTTCAATGTGAAATGCCAATGCACCATTATTGTCATGTTTGTCGTCTCTACTCTTCTTAAGGCGACATTCCTTTGCAAAATGTCCACGCTTTTTGCAATTATAGCAAACAATACGATATCGCCAATTCTGAGCGTTTTTATTTTCATAACCAGAGTAATTTACTCCGGTCTTTCCTTTCTTTTGATCGGTTACAAGTGCTACGTCACTCTGTTCTTCAGATGTTAAACTAGTTTCCTCATCCATCAGTCGAGCTGTAAGATTGTGTATCGTTTGTTTGGATGAATCTAGTGACATCCAGGCTTGTCGTACTGATCTATATTTTGATGGTAATGTGCTTATTATTTTTGTAATGACACAGCCACATCGCTAATAGTTTCACCACAATATTTTAACTGTTGTGCTAGGTTCTCGACTTTAGAAATATGTTGTGCCATACTATCTGAAGGGTTCATCTTATACTGGTAAAACTTTTCATGAATAATCAATCTGTTAAATCGGACTTCTGTTCATATATGGATTCTAATTTCTCCATTATCTTAGCGGCACTATCGCAATTTTCTATCAACGATATTTGTCTATAATCCATAGCGGACGTAATTATGAACATGGCCATACCATCGTTCTTCAGCCATTCTACACTATCATCAGATTCAGATCTCTGCTTATTAATATCTATGCCTTTAGCTCTCAAGGCACAATTGATCTGAAACTTCCATTGTCGGAAATTATTTCCATCGAAACGTTCTACGTTCATCTTCATACCGGCAAGATCCCTCTTTAATATTTTACCTTTTGCCGACGATATACGACTTGTTATTCCTATTATTTTAAACGATTATGCGTATCCTGGGCCCATAACCTTTTAGAAATCTTACGAAATTCAGCAGATGCGCAGATTCTTTATAGTTTAATTAATAATAATAACAAGTTAGGATAGACACGACTCTTTAATTTTCAATGACACACAAGTTCTGACAAGACCTTTTTTAAATATAAAAATATCTTACGCTATGCTCTATAAAAAAAGTTCGAACATGTAAAGTTATAATATAACTTATCATCAAATCTTAATAAAATGTACATATTTGTAAATAAACTGTAAATATTTAGTAAATAAATATTCATTTCTATAAACTTTCATACCTTTCATAGTATATATACATATGTACCTGTTTCGTAATTATAATCATCGCACAACATTTCAATGGTAATGAGATGGTCGATACAAATTCCGAATAATCTCGAATCATGCAACAGATTCAATCCTCTAAGGAACGTTAATCAAGGGATAAGTGCCGCGTAATACTTTATAAATGTCCAGCATGTTATTGCATAGAATGTTGTTTGTCATGATCGAGAATCGATGAATCGAGTTTTGAAATATTGATTAAAATTAAGATTAAAATGCCTGTGGGTCTGGCGACAGATTTAGTTCCTAGTGTGACTTTAGTATCAATATAATCTTTTTAAGTTAGACGTGAATATAATATGTACATTTATTATCTTGTTACTTCCTTAAATAACGTGATGTTATTGCGTAGTTTTATTAATGTAGTAAAGGTTCTAATAGTTATTGCAGAATATTGCCAATGAAATACCTATAAAATCATGACTTTGTTTACCTACTATGTTAATTGATCATTTATTAATAAGCATATTTAAAAACCTTAGAACGAGTACGCATGTGGTTTAGGATTGAGACCGACTCGATGTGAATTTTACTACGATATGAAAGTAAGTAGCTTTAATTTTCCTTGTGCAAGGTACAGATAGGTACCTCTCAGACGGGTGTGGGCCCTTTGAGCGTCCATTGAGTACGGTGGCGACTCCGAGGAGGATGGCGGCGGAGTTGCGACCCCCGTCCCCGTGAGCACCGTGTCAGGTTCCCGGGGGGCTACAATGCGCCCCCCGGCGGCGGGCTCAAAGGCAAGGCACTGAGGGGCCCCTGGTGCAGATCCCACCGGAGAGCCCTGGGGTTCCCCCTCTCATGTGCCGATGCGACAGCCGCGGGGGTTTTAGTGGGTAAGAATTCCACATACCCCGGTCGAGCCCCACAGCTCCCGGGGATCTTTAAAAGATTTCCCCCGCGTCAAAAAAAAAAAAGGTACCTCTCAGATAATCTACCGCTAAATAGGAAAGTGCTGTGTTCCGGTAGTGTAAAGGACACTGTAGCTAGTGAAATTACCGGGCTCAAGAGACTAAGAACTAATGTCTCGGGTGACGTATGGCATTGCAATGTTGCTAACTTCAGGCAGACGCATGGCTTACCATTAAGTTGAATTAAAACATAATATCTGTTTTCTTGCAAACTGCACAATGTTGAAAGATTCTGTAGAGATCAAGAAGAATAAAAATGTACTGATGACTGAGAAGAAGATCAAAGTAAGATTACCAGGCAAAATACCTCATAAAATCAGTGACGAAGCATGGGTGTGCATAACACTACATCGAATACATCTTTGCTTGATATCTGATGCATAAAGAAATATATTCAACATTAATGTACCTTCTTACGTGTATTAGAGATACACGTAACAATTTAAATTTAATGAATGTATATTGTTTCATAAAACAAGACAGATAAACACATCAAATTATATGATAAATATACCCTCCATTGAATTTATAGACAACATAAAGTGTTATCTCAGTAATTTGTTACATAATTTAAATGTGGACCAACAAATACTCCCTGAGTACGCCCATACGCGGCACCAGTTTCTATCATAAAATAATCACGTATCGATGCCTGTATTTATATTTAAGGCTGAACACGTGCCGACATATCTGTGACGTGGAATATTAAAGACATTGGACGTTGGCAACGATGTTTTTCAACTCACTCAACCGTATCAAAGGCTTTAGTTAGATTTATACCGTGAGACAATGGTTAACAAAGTAATTGTTTTTCATTAGTAAGGTTTGCGTGACTGAACCACATTCTATGGAATTATTGTGTTGTTTCTAAAAACTCGATTTGCTTGACAGGTTGAAATGTTTCCGTATCGACACTACAGGAAAGTGCCAAGGTTTTTACCCGTTAACGTCGATGTTAAGCGTTTTCATGGATAATATGAGTTTTATTCTAGATGGTATTATAATTTATAATTAAAAATGTACGTAAATGTATTTCATTTTAACGGGCACATGACTGACACCTGACACCTGTTGTTGTAGTACCCTAGCTGGTTCCTCAAAGATAGTAGGTTCAGTTTTCACCGAGGACAAAGATTTTTGTGTGCCAGTAATTTAATAAAGATCCTATTCAGATTAGGTTTAGGTTCTCAATCCACGTTTATGGCTAGTTAAATTTCAATATTTCCATAATGTACGTAAATACTGTTATCTAAAACACAAGACGAACCGAAAATAAACTATTTAAAAAAAAACCGACTTCATAGTAAATTATCTAAAAAGCATAAAATAACGAAAATATATTAAAGTCGGTGCCAGCACATCATGTTAACTAACACTAGCACCAGCTGACACCGACTTCAATATATTTTCGTTATTTTATGCTTTTTAGATAATTTACTTTGAAGTCGGTTTTTTTTTTTTTTTAATAGTTTATTTAACACTTTTTAGTGACTTATTTTACCAAAATAGGTATCAGCACTATCACGCAACTCGAACGTCTACGTTACAGTAACTTACTGAAAACATAAAAAGTTTATATCTCTTAAACTACTACATATATTAATATTACGCATTTTTATCAATATTACATACATACGCGTCGAATAGAGAACCTTCTTTTTGAAGCCGGTTAAAAATAAGCTCCTTCCTTTGTTGGGTTATGGTAATATAACCCATGACATGACATGGTGGACAGGTGACATTGTGCGCGTCGCAGATAGCTGCAATGGGGTGGATGCAAATAGCATCGTTAATTGTGGAGTTCGAAGGGAGAGGCCTATGTTCAGCAGTGGACGTCTTCGGGCTGGTGATGATGGTGATGATGATGATGATCAATATAACCCGATACAATCATTATTTAATTACAGCTGTCAATTAAATAAATACTTTTCAATAAATTATACCGATTGTCTTTCTTTATGTCCCATTGATTGAACAGCCATAAATACTACTATTCAACTGCAAAAAGATTTATGAGCGTGTGTTGCCAGTAGCAATAAAATATCGATTGTTAATTTTTTTATATGACAAATTATCTCTGAACAATGGATGAGAAAAACTTACAGAGTAATAATCGCGTATCGGTTGCCAACGCTGTTCATGATCGTTAGCTTTGAATCCGCTAAGTTCTAAGAACATAGAATAGAACTTCTGTTTTTATTAATAAAGTGTTCTGGTCCAGTTAGTCTATGATCATCTTATGATCATATTTATTACATGCTTTACAATAAAACATATCATATGAAAATTAAATAATGTTTAAATTGAGTGTCCTACACACATTCAATTTAATTTAATATTTACGTGAATATTTAAGTCACCCTTTATTCCGAAGTAGATCCTATAGTACGGGTCACAACCCGGTATCCGGGGAAGAATAGCACCCTCCCATCTTCTCCCGTTGGGTGTCCGTCAGAGACGACTAAGGGAAAACAAGAAGACTGATAGCAGAGACTTTCTATTGGATTACCTATTACCTATTACTGCGATCCCCAAGACGCCTGCCAAGTGTGGGGATTATGGCAACTCCTCACTTCAGGTGGAAGCCTTTATTCAGCAGTGGACGTCTTTTGGCTAGTGATGTGAAAATGATAGTGAGATAAAAAAAAGTAAATGTAGTTTGATTTCAATGTGTAATATTCGCGTAAGTAAAAGACAACATTATGATAGTGAGATCCTGTAAAGCCAAGGGTAAATTTCGGAGATATCATAATTTAGCCAGATCCTTCTGTAAATTAGATGCTACTTTTCTAGTCAGTTTACTCAAACTTAGTTAGGCATTCCGTTATGGCCTCCCTATTAAAAGTCTATTGCAAACTTTCAACAAGTAATAAGTTTAAAAAACTAAAACCCGACCACGGATAAAATCGCAGTCTAATAATGTGATAGGCTTTTAAGAAGCTAGTGTGTTTTGCCATCCTCGATTGCGTCGCCGCTTTCCATCAGGTGGGACTGCAGTCAAGCACTAGCTAATAAGTGTTAAAAAAATATATATATATAGCCTATAATAACCAGCGGACAATCAAGACGCTTCTAACGACACCCTACTTGTCAAATTATGTTAAGTAATGTTTCTTTACTTACGCGAATATTACACATTGAAATCAAACTACTTTTACGGATTTTATCGCGGTTTATTTTTGATTTTACTATCCCGACGTTTCGAATGCTTTGCAGCACCCATGGTCACGGGAGGACTGAGATGTTGAACGTCCTTATGTTACAATTATGACGGTGTACCCTCAGATCTTCTTAGTTCTTTATGATTGTTGGTCCGATCTACGCAGTAAGAGCTTACAGTATCCCGTGCAGTGCTTTGCTTGATATTGGTTTTAATTATATTTATCACAGGATCCCAAGCCGGTGGTAACACCCAACCATCTTCTCTATTGAAATTAGGATGGTTTTTGATTTCAATAGCCTCACGAATCATCCTAGGTAGGAATCGGTGTTCTTTGGCGTGGATTTGTGGTTTATCAAATCTAATATAATGGTGGGTGCGATCCAGAACGTGTTCACATACTGCAGACTTCGTACAGCGTCGGTGTTTCACATCAGCTATGTGTTCTTTTACGCGAGTTTTTATTGCGCGCTTTGTTTGCCCAATGTAGCGAGCTAATAAATAATGATAATTAGCGATAAAATCCGTAAAAGTAGTTTGATTTCAATATGTTAAGTAGATTAGAAGATATGCGGGAACAGATGTACATACATACATTCTTGTTAAAATCATAACCCTCCCTCCGTTCCGTAGTCGGGTAAAAAAGTAGAAAAGTACAAATAAGGCAACTTTAATTCCATGTGTGCCCATATATAGAGCAAAAACATAATTTTACCATCGATGAGTTATTTAACGTTTAAATATGGTATTATCACGCGACACTCCCAAGTCATCGAAGCTTAGGTAAGTTTAATATGAAATTTTTATCTGTTTTGTGTAGTGATAGGCTTAGTGGCTTAAATCGTCGTTTGACACGCCGTGAGGCGCTAGTTCGAACCCCACCCCAGTTTTAGTAGTATACCTAAAGGTAAAAGAGAACATCGTGAAATGCAGGAATATCTACCTCAGAAATTATTATAAAGGTGTGTTTGTCAATCAATCCACAATAGGTCCATGTCATGAATTAGATATTTCATGATGACCCATGCTTAAGGTTAATATTATTAATATTTATTGTTTGATTACTAAACGCGGGAAAGTAAATGAAAATGCTGGATATTAGAGAGGTATTTATTTTGAAATATTAAAGATATATTGGTATGGTGGCAACCTCAGAACTTTAATGCAACTAAATATTGCAATGTTCGACTAGCGTCGGAACGAATTCTGTTCCTTCCAAAATTTCTTCAAAAATGTAGTTGCAAATTTTCAAAAACATTGAAGAGATTAGATCAGCAACAGAACGAGACTAACGTTACAACGACCATCGGCCATCGGAGCGTGCCACCGATATAGAAATATTTTTACAAAGGAGCATGCGTACCACGTTATTCGTCTGTTACAATTTACAACCCTTGCTCTGAAATTTGAATAGAATTCGCAACCACATCTAACAGATGGCGTTACTCTCCTGAATTGGTAAAAGGGTTCTTGTAAAAGTAAAATATACTTACATAGAAACCGATAGATGGCGCTAGTCACTCCTTCCAACACAAATCCTGCAACAAAGTAGAATCTAGTTGGATTTAACTGTATTTTATTATGTTGCTTGATTCTATTTGGAGTCTGCTCATTCCTGATAAAGTAATTGTGTCTAAAAGAGAACCTTAAAATCCATTTTGTTATCCAGATACATTCTAAACCGATAAAAATAATTTTAAAAAGGTGCCAAGTATAACATCTATGTTCAATTTTGAAGAAATTTTAAGAGAGGAAAGGTTCAGGATTTTCAAGATGTTGCTGGGATTGCCCAGGCGTTGCAGCACTTCAGCTATGTTTGCGAAAGCTAGTACAGATGAATTAGGAAAATTTTTGCTTTTAAAAAAAAACTGAAACTATCGATGCTAAGACGCTTGCGAGATATCTATCTCCAACACCATCTTGAAAGTTATTGCTGAGCGCTATGACTGCCCCTTTCAAAAACAAGGGTTGAAATAAAAGCAATTATGCATTAAATTTCTATACTACTAATAATACCTACATACTAACGTAGGCTTAAGATAAGAATTGATACTAATAATACTAACATTTTACGGACAGTGTCTGAAAAAAAAAAACATGTTCAAAATTTAAGCCGAATATCGCAGCAAAATATCGCCACGTTCGAGTTGCGTTTTTTACTTAGGCTCTATCCACACCAAGATGGCAGCGGCTGGCAGCGGCCAATAGAGGCCCGACACAGCCGGCAGAGCAGGCTCATGTCACTGCGCTCGGCCGCGCGCTGCCTTGCGCTTTATCTCATTTTGAGTCTAGTTTGTACATTCTAGAAGAAAACTCCACTCCCGACGCCGCGCGGCGCCACGCGGTGCCGCGCCCGACCGCGCCGAGAAAACGCGAGTGGCCGCGCGGCTGCTCGAGGTGTCGCGGGCAGCCGCGCGCGTCCACGCGTCCTTTTTGAGCTTGTCAAGCGGTACTGGTCTTTCAAGTAAGTAGATAGAGTTTAAAGTTATTTCACATTGAAAGTGCTCGTCGTGCTGCTGCCGGCCGCTGCCATCTCGGTGTGAATAGAGCCTAATGAACCTGCAAAAAGTGAAGCCGGAACATACCCACTATTCTATCGAGTCGTGGTGCGTCAGAAGAGTATCGGTTAAATACATTTAGTACGCTGCGCTGTGACACGACGCGCCCTAATAATGTGTAGATAATTAACCCTACTAAATGTATAATGTAACTCATATGGACGCGTCACGACACAACACGATAGTGTAGTATGTTAGTTGCCAGTGCTCGGTGTTGCCAACCGCTATAAATCCGAGTCACTAGGCTCAATATGGCAAAAATTCATTAGAAAGACGCTGCAACTGTTTCTTTCAGGAATCGACTCAGGATATGTCGCTAAACAAGTTTTGTCGTTAGACTATTAGAATACATGATCTATGGTTTTGTCGCCAAAACTTTTTGTCGTCGCAATTGTATTTTTCTAGCGACAAAGTCGCTAAATTGGCAACATCGCCAGGCCTTGTGACTCAATATGCTGGTGGATGCAGGACTATACTTTGTATTTGCAACCTTGGTAATATACAAAGAGACGAATATGGCTCAATCAGAATTAATTGATATTTGTGACATCGCGTCGGCAGCAAGACTTTTATCAAAAACGAAAAATAATAACTTATATTTAATGATTGTATGTTAGAATCAAACTAAAAAAAATCTATCTTATAAGAAACCCACAGCTGTCACCCCACAGCACTATTTGGGGGTTGTACAACCCCCACTATAGCAAAAAATCGATGGGCGTTATCAGGGGGCCGCTACCCCCGGTCATTCATGGCGCGCGGCTCACGCGATGCGACTCGAAATTATGGGGTGGCTGAGTAAGTGGCGTTTTTCTTCTTTTTTAATATATTTTTCGTTTTTTTGGAATTGTATGTTAACTTTTTTTTGGTGATAAAATTAGTGGGTGTTTATTTCTACTTTTTTTTGTGTGTTAAGTATGTGGTATTCAAAGTAAGTAAATTGGTGTATATCTTTGATTGATCTATCAACCTGTATTATTCTCGGTGTGATGACCCCGGAAACAGGCCCGTTGGTGGGGTGCTAAGACACGCTGGTCGCTCCCTTTAGGCACAGTTAAAATATTTTAGGTCGTGGGTTCAATTCTTACCAAAGACAAACATGTGTGTGCTAGCATGATGTCTGTCTTGTGTCGGAGTGTTATTTATCGATATAAGTATATATGTGTTTACAAAAAGTATATATAGGATTTACATATCTGTATTACCACTACTATAGTATGGTAAACCTTATACTAGGTAACCAGACAACTGTTATCAGTTATCTGGTTACCATAGTACAGGCTCTGCCTAGTTTGGAATCAGATGACCGTGTCTGCCTATAGACAGCTGCACTGCACTACCCTTAGAGGAAAGATCTTTAGAGAGATGGACACTTTCTTTCTCATTCGCACTAGAAAATAATGCATTTATTTAGGTACCTATATGTTACAAGTGATAGAAACAAAGAGAGCATACGATTTTTCTGGTGCGGTTTACTTTTGAAGTTTTTTTCGTTCACGATCTAGCTTTGGTATTTGAAGAGAAGAAGAAGAAAAATTGTTTATTCGTAGCAATAATCAATAAATATAAAATATTAACAAAACAAGGCAGTAGACACATGATTAAAAAACTAAAATAAGATAAAATAAAAATAAAATAAAAATAACTTTGCTACGAAAGGGTCCCAACTCAGCATTAAGTGGCTAGTTGCCAAGCCACGCTGATCTTCCGTTGGGACCACAGAGACCTCATGGACCCTCATTTCATTAAGAAATACCTATTTTAACTTTTTTTTAATATTTTCGTATTGCATGCTCTCACCAGTACCCTGGCGGTGCCTGCGACGACGCAGGGCATACCATGCCATACCATGCCATACCATGCCATACCATGCCATACCATGCCATACCATGCCATCAGCAGCCAAAATACGTCCACTGTTGAACAAAGGCCTCCCCCTTAGAAGGGAGGGGTTGCTATAATCCCCACGCTTAGCAGGCGGCTTGGGGATGGCAGTATAGGTGGTAGGTAATCCAATAGAAAGACGCTGCTGCCCGTCTTCTTGTTTTCCCTTAGTCGCCTCTTACGGACACCCAACGGGGGGAGATGGGAGGGTGCTATTCTTACCCGGACACCCCACGGATATAATATTATTTACACAAGCATAAGCATACCTATGGTTAGCAAATAAGATGATTTGATTTGACAATAAAAATTCAAGTGTTCAAGAAAATTCCTTAATTAACTACCCACAAATTAAGTGCAATAAATCTTTAGCAATAGGTACACGAACCGATAAATAATATTTCATAGAATTTAATTTACGAGTCGAGTTTTATTACTTTTTTTATTAATAAGTATTTCTATTTTGTATGCAAATATGTAAATTTAATTGGTCAAAATAACTAGTCTAAATTTATTATGTGCTTATTAATTATGAAATAAATCATATAAATTTTCCATTATAGTGGGCATGTTTTATGTTCAGACTTACGCGTACGTTGACTAAATACCTAAAGGATAGTAATTATGCGCGCATAAATTCATAACAAATAATAAATAATTTATTTATCAACTAATTTATTCCACGTGGGCCGCATAGAGAACGGAGCGCATAATACGCAAACAACTCTGAATAGTGATGCACTTAGCTGCTATATAATCTATACTTATAATAAAACTGTAACAGGTCCAATTCTGTACATTGAAGATATTTTGAAAATTATTTTTGGAGGGCATTCTATAACCGATACTGAGGCCGAACATGTATTTTTTTTAATTTTTGTCTGTCTGTCTGTCTGTCTGTATCACGGCTGAGCATCACGCCGAAACTACTGAATGGATTCAAATGAAACTTGGCATGATTTGAGATCTTACTACGAGGTAGGACATAGGATACTTTTTATCCCGTAATCTAGCACGGTTCTTTCGGGAGAGGGGATTAAAGTCAAAATGGGTACTTGGTTATACGCTTGGTCAGATTTTATCAATTTTTCTTTATAATATAATAAATTTTAGTAAAGGAACACTCATAGAGAGTTGTTATCAAGGTTTTGTAATCGATCGGGTAAAGCAACGTTAGGTAAGGTCATTAAATAGATGGGTGACCGTTTAACGCCATTTGAACTAAACGGGTCCGTGCTTCGGAGAGCAAGTAAAAAGTAGGTCCCAGTTTTTAACCGACTATAAAAAATGAGGTTATGTATTCGTTGCTAATGTCTGTTATTAAAAGTTTAGTTAACGTAAAAAAAGCGCAAGCGGAGCTGCGTCGGTCAGCTAGTATCGAATAATATTCAAAAATTTATTAAGAAATAATTAGTCAGTCCCCATCTCCTCTCGTTGGGTGTCGTAAGAGGCGACTAAGCGATAACAAGAAGACGGGCAGCAGCGTCTTTCTTTTGTATTTATCTTCCACCTATACTGCGATCCCCGAGACGCCTGCCAAGCGTGGGGATTATGGCAACCCCTCCCTTCTAAGGGGGAGGCCTTATGTTCAGCAGTGGACATATTTCGGCTGGTGATGATGATAAAGAATTAGTCAGTAATTAATTATCAAAAATTTAATGAAACTTTTGTTAATAATAATAACAATTGTGGCGCAAGCGACATGCGAATTAGTTTTTTTTTTACACCGACAGAAAACCAGTTATTATCGTATTAAAGAAATGGATTATTGTTTTTAATATTTTTAATAATTTTTTCACACCTAGTTTCCACCTATTAAACTAGACCTATTATAATGATTTTATCCATTAATTCCTTATGTTTCAGGAAATGGCTATTAGACATTATATTGTGAAAACAAAAACTAAATATACGTTTATCTATATTCAACGCTTACACATAATATCACCTAGGTACATGACATATCACACATATCACGTCACTCGATATTTTCCGCGAGTACAATTAGGGGTACGCGTCCATTGGCACGCGCCGGACGCACCGCACGCACGGCACGCAACGGATTTTCGCCGCGCCGTCAATTTCCGATGCGGGCGGCGCGGATAGTGGACGCAGCGCTATGTATCGTCGTAGATCCGTTGCGTGCTGTGCGTCCGGCGCTTGCCAATGGATGCGTACCTGTAAGTGTAATCCACTACATGTCATGTAGCCTTACAATAAATGATAGATTACTTTTTTTATTAAACACGTCTGCTCTTGAAAAAAAAAAATATCGATATCCAGTCCCCATCACTATTTAACAAGGAAGTAGTTGCAGCTCGACCGTTAGTTGAATCTTATATTCAAGCCAATGCTATAATTTGCTTATAATGAATACCTGTTATGGATAATGATAAATTATATTGTGACACCTCTATTTAAGTTTAATTCATACTGAGTATGTCTGCCAGTGATTAAACTGTAAATTGAGTTTCTCCCTTGTTTTATGTTTCGAACGGCAGGACACATTATCGCTGGTTTATAGACTGGGCTATCGCTAATGTTGATCCAATTGTAACAAGACAAACAATGTTTAAAAAAAGTGAAAAAATGACAAGCCCGCTGAGTTTCTTGCCGGATCTTCTAAGTTGAGGCCGCGTTGTGATCCGGTGGTAGCTTTTAAAAACTTGACCATTCAAAACTGCTAGCGTTAAGCCTACTATTTGAAATAAATATTTTTGACTTTGATTGTTTAAACTAAACGAGCTGTTCTTCGTTGTATACACGGAAAAAAGTTTCGTGTTCACAACACAAATGCAAAAATTGTTAGAGCATTTTTACTATATCCGATAAGGTGACGATATCGGATGCTGCGTCCAGGTGACAAGCGCAAAGCAAGAAACAATAGCGACCACCATCGGTCTTAAGATTCTATTTTATTTGGGATTGATCAAACAACTGTGTATAATTAATAATACCTTGTTTATGTCCCACTGTTGGGCACGGGCCTTCCTTCAAGATGAGGGGGCTTAGGCCATAGTCCACCACACTGGCCAAGTGCGGGTTGGCGGACTTCACACGTCATTCGAGAGCGAGTTAGGCTTATTCAGACATGCAGGTTTCCTTATGATGTTTTTTTTTCTTCATCCAAAGCTAGTAACAATCGCACAAAGACGATTCAATAAAATCAAAATTCGAGCCGGAGTTCGAACCTGCGCACCTGGTTTCCAAGGCAAGCGCTCGCCCACTGAGCTGTTACCGCATTTTTGTAATAACAATTAAAACAATTACAGAATTAACAAATAGACACACATGTAACTTTTGGTGTACAATAAAGTGTATTTATTATTATTATTATAGAGATTCTAGATTGTATTTATACATACCTACATTGATAAAATAACTGAATCAAAATGTATAACGTAGTCTTCACGCGAATCAACAAAGGCTCTTAGAAGGGTGGGGTTGCCATAATCCTCATGCTTGACAGGCTTCTTGGGGATCGCAGTGTAGCTGGTAGGTAATCCAGAAAGACGCTGCTGCCCGTCTTCTTGTTTTTCGTTAGTCGCCTCTTACGACACCCAACGGAGAGAGTGATTTCTTTTTTAACCCGGGGGAAATCTTTCAAAGATCCCCGGGAGCTGTGGGGCTCGACCGGGGTTTGTGGGATTCTTACCCACTAAAACCCCCGCGGCTGTCACATCGGCATATGAGAGGGGAGACCCCAGGGCTCTCCGGTGGGATCTGCACCAGGGGCCCCTCAGTGCCTTGCCTTTGAGCCCGCCGCCGGAGGGCGCATTGTAGCCCCCTGGGAACCAGCCACGGTGCTCACGGGGGTCGCAACCCCGCCGCCGTCCTCCTCGGAGTCGCCGCCGTACTCAATGGTCGTTCAAAGGGCCCACACCCCGAACGTCTAGTGACTCCAGACCCAACCCAGAACACAGAACCCAGACACGCCACGGGCAATATATTATTTACAAATATCGTAACCGATATCGTAGCGGACAGTATAAAAGGCATCATATTATTTGATACATTATACTTGTGGCGATATCGGCTGGCGCGGCGTCCGACGCTGTAACGCTATTAAAAAACCGTGTTTAATACTTCCCATGAATAAAATAAATACATAAAAAAGTCAATTTCCCGCTTGACCGGATCCCGTATCAATCGGATGTTTTACCCCAAAACGGCGCGTCCCTGCCCACATCCTTTGTACCCACCCTCGACGTAATAACAGGGGTGACTACTCCATGGCGAGTTTTGGAATAAAGACTATGTATATTCAGCATTTTTTTTCGTATTTTAAACTATTAAACATTTAATTGATCACATTTGACACATCATCAAAACAAAATTGAACAACGTAAGTAACCTTGTAATGGCGTGAATAAAATATTTTTAATTTTTTCAAAGTTAGAACTGCACTATTACTTAACTTTTTTTCAATTACGATTACATATTGATGGTAATAATGACAAAAGAAACAGACAGCACACAGAAATTGACAGATTTCAAATGCGATCTATTAAATTGGCCCTACATTAGTGAGAGAAGCAAGACTTTCGCCTGTCGTTAAGAGATACATCTGCATCAAAGGCATGCATATAATCATTAGTTATTAAGTCGAGTAAGTATACCAGTGAAAAAAAACTACTAGTACTTATCTATTGTCTTTGCTTGTGGCGGCTTCGTGTGGCGGGTCACCCCCTTCCCTCCAATATGGTTGAGGGGAGTGATGGCTGCTGCTCGAGTCAACTCGTGCGCGGGTGCTGCTTGGGGGTACTGGTCCGACTACTATCCCTTTGGCTTTTTAATTTGTTGTACTTTGTATTTTTTTATTTTTTTCTGTCTTATTTGATATTTTTGAACGGCAAGACACACTGTCGCTCTGATATAATTGTAACATGACACACAGTTTAAAACAAAATGATAACATGACAAGTCCGCTGAGTTTCTTGCCGGATCTTCTCAGTTGAGGCCGCGTTGTGATAAGGTGGTAGCTTCTTTAAAAAAAAAACATGACCTTTCAAAAGTGAAAGCCTATTTAAGCGTTAAGCCTATTTGAAATAAACTATTTTTGAGTTTGAGTTTACGATGATTATATTCATCATCTGCCGGAAGACGTCCACTGCTGAGCGTGGACCTGCCCCACGCTTGGCAGACGTCTTAGAGATCACAGTATGTACTTGGTTATTACACAGAAGACGCTGCTACGCGTATATACTTTTAGACTTTCGCGTTCCAATATCAAAGTTTATTTTGCTTGTGACCACGGCTGGTGCAACCCGGCCGAAACTTCAAGCCAAAATATAAGGTAAATCGCTGCTACGATTTATCTTCTTATGGACTTCTGATGGTTTTCTTCTTAGTCGTCTCTTATGACACCCAATGGGGAGAGATAATTATAATAATAAAACCCGCAGAGCAGCTAGTGGCGAGCCGTTGGTGCGTAATGACACCACGGACCCGAGTGTTCCAGAGAGTCGGTCAGGGCCCCCACCTCGGCGTGTCTTCGTCGGCCGAGTGGAAACCGAAGGGGGCTCGCAGGACTCTCGGCTCTGGCTTGCCTAAAGCCCTTATTACACCTTCCGTTATTTAGGAAGCTAAATGAGCAGGGTTGCCAAATTAGGGGTTCTCCCCCCAAATTTCGGGGGAAAAAATGTGGGATGGGTTATTGTTCGTTTATTGAATATAATTAATATATTACAATACATATATATGTATATATATATAAATAATAAATTATCATTTTTAATGTATTATTTATTTTAAAATATTTAATTATTTATTTTATAAACAATATTTTTTTTAAGGGGGAATCTCTAGAAATTGTGGTGGTTTTAGGGGTTTTTGATTGGAGCTTAGGGGGATAAATTTTTGAGAGTTGGCAACATTGTAAATGAGTTAGTCACTGAATTCAGTGAAGTGTAATAGCCACTTTAATTGGCCGTCTAGAGAGGAGCTGTTAGAGCTATATGCTCCAGGGATGGAAGTGTTAAAGGGCATAACGCCGTGAGTAACCTCGGAGAAAGCGCAGCACACCTCTCGACACCCCTGAGCCCTTGCTGCAGTGGTTAGACTGGCCGCTATTGGGCAGCGGCCACCGAACTCAGGATCTATTGATCGTGAGTTTGATTCTAAACTAATATATAATTAGACAAAATATAAAAATATTGTGTGCATGATCATTTATATTCTTATCTTGTGTCTAGTATATAAGTATTTTCTTATATAGTAACCATAATATAGGCTCTGCCTAGTTTGGAACCAGATAACCATGCGTGAATTATCCCAGGATATTATTATATATACGTTTACTACGTTTAAGTAAAGGCTCTTAAAACTGCAGGGTGAAACCGCGGTGCGTTGCTAGCTAGGCACAGAAGCATGAAATGTAATAATAAAAACTAAAAAAAATAAGCCACGAGTTACTATTATTAATCCCAGGTAAAAAGCATAACAATGCAACGGTTTTGTTATGCAAAAGTTGCTCGTAACCCAATATGTAAAACTGTATAACTCATTCCTATGCAAATTTACCGTTCGACATAATAGGACCGTGATTTCGTATCGATGCGTATTCGATTTGAAGAATCGATTCGGATTTTTTTGTATCGAATCGGATCAGTACGGCTATTGATTTTTCGAGTGATTTATTGGCTTATAGAGGTTGTTTAGAACGTGTTTTTAGATGGTTTTATTGTGAAGTATCTATGCTGTTATTTTTTTTAATTTAGTTGGGTTTATCTTGTACTGGTTGGCCGTAAGAAACGCTGGCTAAATATATTAAGAAAATGACAAGCCAACAATCTCAGAACTGAGGATGTTAAAGATTTGGCAAAGTGGAGGAATAATAGTCAGAAGGCGGACCCTGGCAATAGCCTGGATTAATCACGCCAGGCAGAAGAAGATCTTGCACTGGTTGGACAAACGCTCGCATGGCCTATGAGGAGGCGGCTAGCGGTCCGTAGTTCGACCCTTTTGGTGCCGGCACAGAGTTTCCCTCCTCGACTTTATCACTTACTACCATCATTTATGTTATATTTATTTATTTATTTTCGAGTGATTTATTGGCTTATAGAGGTTGTTTAGAACGTGTTTTTAGATGGTTTTATTGTGAAGTATCTATGCTGTTATTTTTTTAATTTAGTTGGGTTTATCTTGTACTGGTTGGCCGTAAGAAACGCTGGCTAAATATATTAAGAAAATGACAAGCCAACAATCTCAGAACTGAGGATGTTAAAGATTTGGCAAAGTGGAGGAATAATAGTCAGAAGGCGGACCCTGGCAATAGCCTGGATTAATCACGCCAGGCAGAAGAAGATCTTGCACTGGTTGGACAAACGCTCGCATGGCCTATGAGGAGGCGGCTAGCGGTCCGTAGTTCGACCCTTTTGGTGCCGGCACAGAGTTTCCCTCCTCGACTTTATCACTTACTACCATCATTTATGTTATATTTATTTATTTATTTGAGCACAAAACAGAATACAATCAAAATAATTTTGTTTTTGAAGCAATAATAGCTAGATTGTCTTCCTTGACATGTGCTTTAACATATTCAGTGCGGAAATTTTTAAAATTAACTATTATTTGAAAATGTACTTATTACAATGTAAGAAATAAAAGAAGAAACAAAATAATAAACTCCGAAAAATTAACAAAAGAAAATAAAACAAAGTAAAATAAATAAAGTAAAAAATAAAATAAAATTTTAATCTAATTCTAGCGCTTATTAAATAAATTCAGCACTTCGAAAAATTGTTAACCTGCTTTGAACCACTAGACTACCGGAACAAAGTCAGTGTATATTTCGAAAAACTTACTTACCTGTATAGTACATACATATTTGTTTCCAAACCATATTAATAATTTAAAATAATTTAGACTAGTAGACTAATCTTTGTAAAATGATTGTTCTCAGTCAACAGTAATCGGGTTAAGGTCCGAATCTGCCAATAGGAGGCTGTTTGACAATTTTACTACGATGAAAAAAAAACATATCATTTATTCAATCGTCTATTATAATTATTATAAAATCTTTTTAAAAAAAAATTGAACCGACTTCAATATCACTGAAAAGTATAAAATAATTTAAATATTATTGAAGTTGGTGTTAGCGTACCTGCTGTGTATATTTGGCACCAACTTCAATAATATTTAAATTATTTTATACTTTTCAGTGATATTGAAGTCGGTTCAATTTTTTTTTAAAAAGATTTTATTTTAAACTTTTTAGTGATATTTTCATATATAAAGATTGAACCATCGAAAACAGTAAAATTATCTAGGTAGGTTATGATCACATTATCGTCTACATAGTTTTACATAATTCATGTTTCTTCAGAAAAAAATATCCGGTCGTAATGAAATTTGCATGGAAACATCATAGTAGTTTATTCTCTTGAATAAAAAAAGAATCATCGAAATCGGTTCATAATTGTCAGAGCAATGTAATGGAGAACATCAGTTTTATGGTTTTTACCAGATAAATTCCTCCACATCGTTCATGGTCCTCCAGGAAGTTCTTATCCGGTTGTAATAAAATTCATACAGATTCAATACAGTGGTTTCTTCTTTCGAATAAAAAAAGAATCATTGAAATTGGTAAATATTTGCCAGAGTTATGACTATTTTTGTCCGACCGAGCGAGTCCGAGCGACTAAAACGTCATCTATATAGGCTTTCTTGCAACTCTCAGTGCGCAGTCACCATTCTTGTTTTTTTAGGAACTACTTATTACTAAGCAATAATTTTTTTATGGGACCCAATCAATGGATTGAAGAATGGATGGAAGAAAGATTTTTTGAAATCGGTTAATAATTGCCAGAGTTATGCGCGAACATACATAAAAAAAAAAAAAAAAAAAAAATATATACAGACGAATTGAGAACCTCCTCCTTTTTTGAAGTCAGTTAAAAATAGTTTAATTTAATGTGCAGTATTAATTAAAGAAAACTTAAACACACTATCACACACACACTATCGCTAATGTCGATTCATTTGTAACAAAACAATGTTTAAAAAAAAAGAGAAAAAATTACAAGCCCGCTGAGTTTCTTGCCGGATCTTCTCAGTTGAGGCCGCGTTGTGATCCGGTGGTAGCTTTTAAAAAAATGACGATTCAAAAGTGCTAAGCCTATTTGAAATAAAGATTTTTGAGTTTGAGTTTGCAATAAGTTCTTTTAACGGCTATACCAGATTACCAACAAACACGAGCGGTTATTATTTCCCTTGTTCGGCTTTTATGAAACTTCCAAAAAAGTCTAAACAAAAATATACATCTACTGACTAATAATAATAGAATTAGATTTCAAATCAAATTCTCTAACACTGACATCACAAATGCCGCAAATTAAAATTAATATTCACCAACCCTCTGCTGCGTGCGGGGGTCAAAAAGATCCGTGCGAATGCAAATCGACCTCGTTCTTTAACCCTTAGAAACGCTAACGAACTAACACAAAACCCGTATGCAAATATAAATCACGTCACCACAATGCGTTCGAATTCAGGTGATGTGACAATGGCGCCGATAAAAAGTCTTTTCACGTCATTGTTGCGAGGAACGGTTAAGAAATATTCTATTTAATATGCGTGCGAATATTTTCTTGGCGTGTAAGTTTTTGAATTTGTATTCGATTTAGTTTCTTTATCGATTACAGTTTTATCGAGAAGTAAGTTTTATATTATCTAACTATTCTTATTTGTCATATTTCCGCACGTTTATTTTATAATTACTAAGTTTATATGCATTTATTATAATTTATTCGATTGTTCGATATTATTACTGTAAAGAAATTCCGTTATACAAGTTTTTATATTGCGTCTTATGTTTTGCATTCAAATGAATTCATTTGCATTGAAGACGCTATTTTTTAGAACATAACACTACAATATATGCTTCCTTTAAATAGTTTTGCATATCAACCGGTAATTAATAATAAATCTACCTTTTTCTTACATTGCATTATAATGCGGAAATATAAAAAAATAATGTATTCAATTATTTACAGCAGCACAAACTATAAATTAAATTATTGGATAACAAAATTATGCAGTGGTTTAAATGTCAGTATCATGACTCATAAAAGTTATTAGTGCGATTCCTGCAAAGGATTTTCGGAAACTTTATCGATGTGATTTTTATTACAGTTACTGCGGTCAATCAGTTGAATGGCACCGATTGTAGTACAAGTTATTTAAGGCAAATTAGTTTTTTTTTAATTTTCTCCCATGTTGATACTTGAAAGTATTCTAAAAGTCGACCGTTGGATACACAAATATGACCCTTCAAATTCCTATCAATTTCACACACAAAATAATTGTCTAGAATCAATAAACCATATAAATCATCTCGACACAGATTCCATTGTTCAAATCAACAACGGATTCACTTTCTACGCAGGTGTTTGGGTAAGACATCCTGCCCTTAAAAGGGTTAACTATTGTAATAAAAAACGGCTAAACATCCCTTTGTTCGAAATCTCAGGTGGCGGGAATCGATGGAGAAAAAAAATTAAGGGTCACACAGGTTAAAGTGAAAGTGAATCATTTTTTCGCATCGGCATTTAAGGGTTGACGGTAGAGAAGGAATATTGTGTGATTCTGGTAATAGCCGTTAGGGTTTTCTTTTTTTTCTATTTAATATCCTGTCCTTTTGCCACTTAACTAATGTCACGGATTACAAAAGAAAATAGTGAACTCAGTGAAATCAAATTGCGTTGTTCATCCGATCCTTTCTTATAGCTCAAAAAAGTACTATAGGAAAGTTTATTTACACCCCTCTCTCACCTATGCTGAATTGAATCTGGAACCTAATACTTGTAAGGCGTTCCACAAGCTAAACTTTGCTGTAGTTTGGGCACCTAATCTTTCGTAACAAAAATACGATGATTTAACTTCACAATAAAGAATCAAATGTTAAAGTGATGCTGTTGAAATAAAACTAGGTAAGTACTTTATCGGATTATACCGCGTAAAAGTAGTATTATTTCAATGTGTAGCATTCGCGTAAATAGAATACAGCTTTACAATAGAAACTATAGATAACTGCAGATGGTATAAATTATAGTTACAGCAGGTCACTATAACGGTGCCTATAACAAATCAAAGAACTTAATTTTATGCTAAAAACACATTAATCAAAAATATTAAATATTTTTCCTTTGGCAACATTTAGGTAAGTATATACAGAGTGGCATTTTGTAATGCCACCTGAAGGGGAAGTACTCTTAATACTGTAAACTTTAATGTAAATTTGATTTTTTACATATCCCCACAAAAAAAATCTAAAGGGGTGAGATCTGGTGATCTCGCAGGCCATCTGATTGTGCCGTTTGTACCAATCCAGGTATTAAAATGGTTATAACATAAGTAAACAGATGGATCTTTGAGTAAAAGTGCTTTAACTTGATCCATTGAATTAATAATTTAAGATTTCATGGTTTTCCTTTTATTTAATTTATGAAGTTTGTTAGAGAGATTTCATCCTTATAATTGACCCTAACGATCGATGCAATAAAAGTACAGGGTGCAACTTTTAGAGATTTTAATCGGTTCGATTACCGGGTGCAGCAAGCGAATTTTTAAAAATCTTCGAATGCAGTTTTCTTTCTTTTAAAAAATAAAGGAATGTTTTCTTTGAGTAAAATTTTCTATCTACAGTATTAAGAGTACTTTCCCTTCAGGTGGCATTACTAAATTCCACCCTGTATAAAAAGTCATCAGTTTCTTGTCGATTTTATGTAAAACTGGCGGGTCAAACACAACTGAATGACTTATTACCGCTTAATCAGACTTCAATTATTTTTACGGATTAAAATAAAGTTTAACAATGGAACGCGAAAGTCTAAAAGTATATATTTTTATCGATTTTTTTAAGGTAGGCACCTACTGAAATACCTTTCACTGTTCCAGTAAAAATCCTATCCAATAAGTGTCCCTAGAAGTGTAAGTGTCCAACTACTAGTTTAATTAATGTCATTAACAATGTCCTGTGTAGCTTACAATTAATTATAAACATCATAATGTGTACGTAGAAATATATTACACGATATAATTGAACCATTTTTCTTAATTGGCTGTTTAATTAACTATTTGTTTTAGAGTTGATGACAATTGAAAGGGTTAGGTTAGTATGAAGTTGATCTTCGGAGTCGCTGGACGTTCGGGGTGTGGGCCTTTTGAACGTCCATTGAGTACAGCGGCGACTCCGAGGAGGACGGCGGCGGGGTTGCGACCCCCGTCCCCGTGAGCACCGTGACTGGTTCCCGGGGGGCTACAATGCGCCCCCCGCTGGCGGGCTCAAAGGCAAGGCACTGAGGGGCCCCTGGTGCAGATCCCACCGGAGAGCCCTGGGGTCCCCCTCTCATGTGCCGATGCGACAGCCGCGGGGGTTTTAGTGGGTAAGAATCCCACATACCCCGGTCGAGCCCCACAGCTCCCGGGGATCTTTCGAAGATTTCCCCCGCGTCAAAAAAAAAAGTATTAAGTTGATATTAAAGGACTGGCTACATGGTTGCCAAACCTTCCCGACCGGCAAGAGATGTAGCAAAACTAAATTCTATCGATATAACATCGTATCGATATTTTTTTAGCTAGCTTCGGAAGGTATTTCATAGCAATACATAGAAACTATTAGTGTCCGTTCACACAGCCCGGCTCGGAGAGCATCGCACGACGCTGTTCCATTCACACAGACCGGCGCGAGCTATAACGCTTTGGAGCTGACCGGAGCCGACCTAGCCGGTTCACATAGACCGGCTGGAAGAGCAATGTCAAAGCGGATGTGCTTGGAGCCGGAAGGATACGCTCGGAGCCTCTACAAGGGCAGTTACATCTAGTTCCACGCAGTCCAAGAATTGTTTTCAAAGTGTTAAAACGTGTGTTTTCAAATTGAGACATAGATTTAAATGAAGATGAAGAAGAAGAAAATCATTTATTGGTATGATACACCATGGAAAAACAAAAAAAGAAGAAATAATAGGTAAAATATACTTAAAAATTAACATAAGATTTCCACGGGACATGCCAAATGGCCAACAGCTCAGCTTATGTTAGGTGTTATTACGACTAACGCTGATTTTCAGCTGCAACCCGGGAGTAACGGAAGCTTATAGATTTGATAGTATAGGTAATACAATAATTATTAATACCTATGGACAGTAAAGTGATAAGTATAGAAGTACACCTGTAGATAGCACTGATAAAGAAATATATTTGTAAGCAAGATTATTTGAAGCAGAACAAAACAAACGAAAGCACAAGCGGAGCCGGTCGGTTGCGCAAGCCCGAAACAGCACGTCACCGGAGCTCAGAGGCAACCGGTCGGCTGCTCTTACTATTTCACACTAAGCGTGCTAGGTTGGCTCTTAAGTAATCTCAATAACAAAAGAAATGAAATGTAAAAATGAACCTTGTTTCAATTATGTAACACGCCATTTTAATTGCGATGAAAATTTGCTCTCCTCTCCGAGCCGGTCTGTGTAAACGGTACCCTTAGTGTCACAGCGACGCGTCGTCTGCTGCTGCTGTTTGCTACGATACACCTTTAACGTTCAGACTTCTGACCAATACATAGGCGGTTAGAGGTCATCAACCTCCAACGAGTTATGAACAAACAGAATAGATATGATACAAAAAAAAAACAAATAATATCTTCGAAGATAATTTATGAAAATAAACGTTAAATTATATTTTTAGAAATATAAAATTAAGGTCCCGTTGGTCTAGTGGTTAGTGACCCTGCCTGCTACCCAACAGGTCGTGGGTTCGAATCCCACCAAGTGTCTGGGTGTTATATCTATATAAGTATCTACAAAAAAAAAGTATATAAGTATTAGTATCAGTTGTCTGGTTTCCATAGTACAGGCTCTGCCTAGTTTAGGATCAGATGACCGTGTGTGAATTGTCCCTAGACATTATTATTATAAAATTAAGGTGTGAGGTTTTACGTTATTTGGTTAACGCATTGTATATAAAAACTGAGTCTGCTTGCACATACATTCATGGCAATAAATATATATTGATCGACAATTTTACGACAAACTGTAATTATCGTGTCGTTCAAAAATTAAAATGTTAGGTTTATGACAAAAAAGCTTCGTAACTGACACGTATCGAACACGTAATGCAACAGGATAGCCGTAAATGTATCTTGAGCCTTATGTCAACTGGACTTCGATAACCCTTTACTGCATATTAGCCTGTTTTTCATGTTTGTAGAATAAAAACCTACATGTAGTAAGTACACGTTACAAAGATGTGGAATATTATGAAATGACAAAGAAATCGTTGGTATTATTACCAATGTCATAAATAAGCCTATTCGATCCTCAAAAATTTATCCCCCTAAGCTCCAATCAAAAACCCCTAAAACCACCACAATTTCTAGAGATTCCCCCTAAAATAAACTATTGTATAAAAAATAAATAATGCATTAAAAATGATAAAATATCATTAAACAAACAATAAATTTTAAACAATCAATAAATAATTTCATTCACCATTTTTTCAAATTCTTTATATATAAACTATCGAAAACTTCAATTAGAGACATTTGCCCACTGTTTATTACCTAGTTAATTGAAGTTATAAAAATCCCTAAAAATACCCCTAACAATATAACACCCCTAAAAAATCCCATCCCACATTTTTTCCCCCTAAATTTGGGGGGAAAAGCCCCAAGTTGGGAACCCTGTCCATGACTGCTTAAACTCATACCATAAGACAATATCTAAAACTATTCCAAGTTCCGCGGGCTGCCGGGTTAGAATTGCATCCATCCATTACTTCTCGTTGGGTGTTGTAAGAGGCGACTAAGCGAGAACAGGAAGACGGGCAGCAGCGTCTTTCTTTTGAATTTATCTGTCACTACTGCGATCTCCAAGCCGCCTGCGAAGCGTGGGCTATGGCCACCCCTCCTTTTTAGGGGAGTGGCCTTTGTTCTGTAGTGGACGTGTTTTCGACTGCTGATGATTCCAAGTTTCAAATATCAGTGGTTCATGAAATATATATGCAGGTGTGATAGACAGACAGATAGACGAAGTGTCACCATAAGGGTTCCTTTTTACCTTTTGGGTATGGAGCCCTAAAAATGTCATTGAACCTAGTGACTAGGCAAGCAAGTTGTTCGTGAAGGTAAGCAACACACCTACCATAGACTACTACAATGTACTGCCGCTCGTCACTCGAGATACACACATCAAAAGTGTCTAGGGATCAACATATATTTTTGCAATAACTTTTCTCCTGATTGATATTAATTAAAATTTTCTTTAAGGATTCATCAAATAAAGTGTTTTCGTTTGTCACAGTAACGATAAACCAAGTCACCTTTGCATTAATAAAGAAATTTGCCATTTTCCTAATAAAGGGATTTTTGACATTTGAACCACTAACACAAAAGTTCGAAAAAAAGACTGAAATAACAGTTTTCTTTAAAATTTTATTGGGTAACTTAAACAATTAATAATCCGTGTTTCTACCGCGAACACTAACAACACAAGAACATCGGTTTGGCATACTCAAAATGAGTTCATCCAAATCACGCTGTGGAATGGCCGCCCATGTTCGTTGCAACAACAAAAAAAGGTCTTCTTGCGACTGGATACCCTCCATATTCGGCAGAGCTCTTCTCTGTAGCATATCCCATGCATGCTCAATCGGGTTCAAGTCTGGCGACTGAGCAGGCCAGGGCAGGACATTGATGTTAGCTGCGGCGAGAGTCTGTCTTACAACTCTTGCGGTGTGCGGTCGTGCATTATCATGCATTAACTGAAATAAGGGACCGATTTGCACTTGTAGAGGAACGATGACGTCTGATACAATCGTCTCAGCATAAATTTGAGCGTTGAGGTTGCCTCTGATCCAAATCAACTCAGTTCTTCCGCCGATCCAAATACCCGCCCATACCATGATGGTTCCACCACTATAAGGATGGACTTCCTGGCAGGATTTTAATCGCTGTTGGCGTCCAGGGGTTCTCCAGTGTCGTATACGTCTTGTATCCGGTCTCATACCAAAACGAGACTCATCAGAAAAGCACACGAAACGCCATTGTTCTTCTGCCCAATTTCTGTGTTCAAGAGCCCATTGATATCGAATCCTACGATTGTGCATTGCTATAGGTGGTACCCGTAGCGGTCTTCGGGAATGAAGGTTCACTTCATGCAAGCGGTTTCTGACTGTTTGGTCGCTAATTAAGTTCCCTGAATAGTGATGAAGCCTCACGGCTAACATCATGGCAGTTATTGTTGGAGCTCTTCGAGTTAAGATTTGAATATATCGGTCTTGTCTCCGTGTGGTGCAGCGATACCGTCCTCCATGGCGCTCAGCCACGGTACCAGTGCTTCGGTAACGTGTCCAAAGTCGACTGATAACACTCTGACTTGTATTCAGAGCTAAAGCCACAGTACGTTGCCGGGAACCAGCTTCTATCATTCCCACGGCTCTGAGCATTTCTTCCCTGCTTAAATGACGTCGCCGCTCCATAATAACGTTGGTTTTAATCAGTAGTAGGGAACAGTAGCACTAATAATGTCTTCAATGCGTTGTATGTTTTTATAGGGAAAATATTGACAGCTGATTTTCATCTTTTACTCGAATTTGATTCACAGTTCCTGATTCAAATTATGAAATGCACCAAAAAGGATCCATATAAATTTATAAAATCATAAATTTATTACAAAGCCACATCTCAATCTCAAGAAATCCGCTTAAAAATGCTTGATCCCTAGACACTTTTGATGTGTGTATTTAAGTCCCTTGAGCCTGGTAATTTCACCTAGCCAAAACACAGCAACATATACACACGGCTGCTTAGCAAAATATTTGACACTACGGTGGTATCTACCTAGACGATTCCACCACAAGGGACGTACCATTTTTTTTTTTTTTTTGACGCGGGCGAAATCTTCGAAAGATCCCCGGGAGCTGTGGGGCTCGACCGGGGTATGTGGGATTCTTACCCACTAAAACCCCCGCGGCTGTCGCATCGGCACATGAGAGGGGGGACCCCAGGGCTCTCCGGTGGGATCTGCACCAGGGGCCCCTTAGTGCCTTGCCTTTGAGCCCGCCGCCGGGGGGCACATTGTAGCCCCCCGGGAACCTGACACGGTGCTCACGGGGACGGGGGTCGCAACCCCGTCGCCGTCCTTCTCGGAGTCGCCGCCGTACTCAATGGACGCTCAAGGGGCCCACACCCCGAGCGTCCAGCGACTCCGAAGGGCAAGGGACGTACCATATATTAACACTTCTAATGACACTTCTTGTATCTTTAACTCTGCGTCTTATTTTTTGTCCATTGGAGCTTTATCATAACAAGATGCCGTATTTGATAGCGATTAGCACGCGACAGCCCTGCCCATTGCAACAATGTATGTAATATATGCAATGAGCTAGCCCTATACCACCTATACTTAGTTATATAAATGATGTAAGTAATTGCTATTACACGTATAGTATACTATGTACATTATCGTAAATTGTGGAGCAATATAGTAAGCAATTGATGGTATGTATTATGTTGAGCCGGCTCAAGTATGGTTATCGATCCCAAGCTAGGCAGAAATTATGGCGACTTTTCAATTCATTTTTTTATACAATATGTGTAACAAGAACCTTTTTGGATATGTCCGTATGGATTGAGGAGCCACTTCAGATATTAAAATAAAACTTGCACCATTATTTAGTAGTACTGCAGATAATTTTGTAGGACAAATTCTGAAATTTGTAATAAAATATGTCAAAAGTTATATGAATTTAAAAGTGGCTCCTCAGTCTAAACATCGGAACTGAGGAGTCAGTTGGAACTCGGAAAGTACCCAATGAATATAATTGCAACTTTTGTAATATTTAGTAGGTCCTAAGTAATTAATAGTAAAATTATCTGCAGTACTACTAAATAATGATGCAAGTTTTATTTTAATATCTGAAGTGGCTCCTCAATTCATACGGACATTTTTTTGGATCACTTGAATATTTGGTTTATCCATAGATTATTTTAACTAGACTAGGTGTTGCGGTCCATAAAGTGGCCCACAGAAATAGCGCCTTTTTGTCGCTCTTTATTTTCAAGTTACAGGCTGACAAAATTACTTTTGCCTATAGCAGTGTCGCTACTGTCTATATGAAACTGTTATACTACACGTCATTATCATAATGAAACTGTTAGTTCACGTTTCCGCCACCAGTGCGACCCCCGCGACCACATTTTAGATGTCATTCTGTAAGTGAATGTTTATCAAGTTTATATAGGTATCAAATCGATGGGTTTATCAATATATGTATATATATGTGTCTAACTTATTTATTGAATATCTCAATTTTCTTTTCTTATTTTGTACCAACAATTACAACATCTGATTTGTACTGCTAGATTCCTACCGAATAATATCCATAGTGATCCAATGGTTTTTTTCACATACTGTATATATAATAATATAATAATACCAGCCCTTGTTTATGTCCCGCTGTTGGGCACGGGCCCCCCTCAAGATGAGGGGACTTAGGCCATAGTCCACCACGCTGGCCAAGTGCGGGTTGGCGGACTTCACACGTCATTCGAAAGCTAGTTAGGCTAGCTACTTTTCCTTCACCGAAAGCTAGTAACAATCGCACAAACACGATTCGCACATGATTCATTAAATAAATCAGAGGTGCGAGCCAGGGTTCGAACCTGTGCACCTTGTTTCTAAGGCAAGCGCTCACCCAATGAGATGTTACCGCTGTTAATAATACTGTACATATATATGAGGTAGAAAAACAAATATTAAAAATGCTAGAACAAAAGTTCGTCAATATGATCTAAAAAGACATAATTTAGATGTTAGTATTTATAAAGAACAGGGTGAAAAAAATCAAATACACAACCACCAACTTAACTGTGTCGGTGCCCAAAATCAGAGCTTACTTTATAAGGGTAAGAGCTTACTAGTAGCGAGACCGCTATCGGCTCACATAGTTTGGTTGGCATGTAAGTGTAACCTTGCCACCTCTTTTCTCACAGGTGAAACCTTTAATAGATCCCCAGGATCCTGTGCGGGTCAACCAGGGATTCTTATCTACTATAATCCCTTAGAGGGGATACCTGGGTTCTTCGGTGGGGTCTGCATCAGGTATCCCCTGGTCTTCGTCGTTGAGTCAATCACTGGGGGCCGCATTTTTACGCCCGGGAACCTGTCACGTTGCTCACGGGAATGGGTCACAACCTCCTCTTTGAACTCATCGCCGTATGTGATGGACGTCTAGTCTAGGTCCTGTTTTTTAGAGCCCCAGGCGCAGAGCTGGTGAGCTTGCCACCTGCCATACAGTTCTTGTAATAGATGTAACCTAACCCTAATAATAAAGTCGTGACATTTCGCAACGATCAGTTAAAAGTGCTACTTAATTACTGTTTAACTTTCGATATTACTTTTTATGCGAAATAATGTCATAATTTTTTCGTCATAATTTTAATCGACCTTTATATTTTTTTGGAAAAAGAACATTTTTAATATCGTAATGAGGTGATATGTATGCTGTGGGCTTGTAAGATAACCTTGATATGGATTAATAAAATTGTTAAAGTATGTTAATACGAAATGCCTACATATTGATGCAAAAACCTGCTTAAAACTTACGAATAGGTGTATGGTATATACTGTGTCCCATGTTTTAATTTTTTTTTTCTTCCTTGGCGTAGTGGGAAACCGGTTGTAAACCGGAGGTCGCCGGATCAAATCTCTCTGGGAGTAACAACATTGTATAGTTGGTTGTTTACTGGTTGGGACAAAGCAAGCCGATCGCCTGATTCAAAAAAGTTAAATGTTTCATGCGTCGAATGAGGGTTGCCCAGTCTTGTCGGTCTTTCTTCCCCTCAGAGTGTGAGAGTGAAGAAAGGGAGAGGGTCCATGTTGGGACACTTGCGGTCGGTGGCCGCTACTTTTTTTAACTTGTGCTTGCACGGAATGAAGGGAGAGAGGGGTGGGCGCGTGTGTGGCTTGTGTGGGCGTTTTGTGGCGGCGTTTTGTGGCCAAGCCGACCACTAGAGGCGAGCTGTGGCGATATGTGGCGTGGGCGATCACCGGCGCTTACAGTGTGCGGCGAGTCCATGCAAAATGTATGAAAACAACAGGAAATAGGTCGGTGGCTGCGTTTTGTGGTTGTGGCTGGTGGCCTGTGTGCGGCGACACTTTCGACTCGACTAGTTTATCGGTGGTGTAAACTAGTCTATTCGTTGACGACTAATAGCAGTCGAAAAAACGTTTGCACACGGGGGTGATGTCGGGTATCAATATTTCATATTCCACTCTACCATTTGTCATTGGCAGGCCACCGGTCAGCCAACACTCCTACAAACATTTATAGTTTTAATTTTGATCTTGTAAAGAAACACTTACATACATAATTTTATCGATAGTTTCTTGTCGTAACTGAATTATTTGATGTCAGTTGTTCTTCCTAATAAATTTATAAATGTCACGTTTTTGTATTATGACAAGTGACATATTTTCTAGTATATAGAGTTTTTTTAGTATATAAGTGACATATTATATAGAAATATGACTGTAAAAGTACTAAGTATTCTGTTTACATTAATAAAGAGACGTGTCAATAGCCGGGTCTACACCGGCCGCACAGGCTCGCGCGGCAGCCTCGTGAGACGAATGTGTGGTCGTTCTAGCCACGCTTAGCCGAGGCAACGTGCGCCCGAATAGTATATCGATGCACCCGAACGACCAGCGACCCCGAGGCACGTCCAAACCGACCGCACAGCAGGCTGCCGCGCGAGCCCATGCGGCCGGTGGAGATGCAACTAATGACATCACTAGTTACTATATTATTGACAATTGTGGCCTTGCCCTGCTTACCCTAATAAGGAGTTAGCGTGATATTCAAGATAATATTTTATAAACTGCTCATTACACTGCTTTTTTTTCTTTGATTTTTTTTTATTTTTCGTTTTTTTCTGTAGGTTTGCCGTTACTCAACATTATAATTATCTTATTTGACCACGTTTAAAATATATATATTATATATGTACATACACGTACACTGTTACGTACATGATTGTTTTCAATCCTCAGATATTTTACTTTCAGAAAAATATATTTTACCTAGGTACTAGCAATTCCCTGCGGCTACGCCCGCAATTATTTGTTTTCCACCCCATTTAACCCCTATAGGAGCGAATTTTTCAAAAACCCTTTCTTAGTGGATGCTTACATCATAAGGAGGACCTTCTGTCCTAATTTCAGCTTTCTAGGTTCAGCGGTTTGGCCTGTACGTTGATGAATCAGTCAGTCAGGACAAGTAATTTTATATGTATAGATAGATAAAATATTTATTATGAAGAAATAATTAATAGAAACGGTATTTTATTTGATGTAAAACATTAATTAGTTATACTTAAATATTACTACCTAGTAATAATAGTTTTTTACTAAATAATAATACCGTAATTTTTACATAAGCCTTTATTGAAACTAATTTTACGGATCATATAAAAAAAAAATTAAAAAGTAAAATTAGTTTAATTTCAATGTGTAGTATTCGCGTAAATATCAGAAATCATTATAAGCCTTTATTTTTTTTATCTCACCAATATAATACTCGTATCATCAAGATTTGTAATCCTCACAATTTACAATCGACGAAATTATAATTAATATTTACCAATTTATTTCGAATTCGATTACACTTTTCTCATTATTATTTCGACTAATGATTCAATTCGCCACAAAAGTTCACGAATCCTTGCATTATTAAATACAAAATGAACAATAATGTCTTAGACCTAAGGGTGTCGACACCAATTATGGGCACACTGAATTTATCTAAAGAAAACACGACGTGTGGCCTCCCCATTGTTCGAATAATTTATAAATGTATTGCATTTATTGTTTATTTACAACAGCATTCTGCTTGCATAGCGAGGCCCATTTTAAGAGGCTTAATGAATAGGCATTTCATTTATCCAGATGCCGTTACCATAATAAACCGTTCACCTTATTTGCGTGTCTAAAAATTCCTGCACATTAAAATACCTTCTTAATGGTAAGCTTAGAAATTGATAGGTGTTCATTAAAAACGTATGTTGATACAAATTTCTCAGCATTAGTCGTATTAATAAATATAAAAACCGGTCAATTGCGAGTCGGACGCGCGCACCGAGGGTTCCATACCTTATTTAGACGTGTTTAAGTTATTTTACTATTCGTCTAACAACTCAACTAAGTTTGTTGGTCGGGATTTTTTAGGATTAAAAACTGTACTACTTAGAAACATCGTTTTATTTTTCCTGTGAAATATACTTAGATAAGATATTTGTTCTCTAGAATGGATTACAGATTTTTCCCACCAAAAACTTCAGAGCGACGGGTACGGTATTTTTTTGACATTTTTGATTATAAGTCAAAAACTACGTGACATATACACCAAAATGAAAATCTGTTTTGAAATGTGCAAATGAAGCCCTTTCCCCTGCCCCACTCGATACAGTAGTCCCACTTTGAAATTTTGACGCCCCATTTCCCCATTGAAAAGAAAATAGAGGAATATTTTTTTTCATTTACTATTATGTTGGAAAACTATTATATTCTAAATTTCAAACCAATAGCATTAGTGGTTCCGGAAATATTAGTGTGGCAGACAGACAGACGAAGTCGCACCATACGGGTTCCTTTTTACCTTTTAGTACGGAACCCTAAAAATAATTGTTTGAAATGTCAATGGGCAAATGTTCTAGTCAGGAGGCCCTTAGGACTGTCTGACAGATAGGTATGTTAGCTTGAATGGAAGTTACGATATAATTAATGCATTTTGTGTCCTAGTGTCTATAAAGTGTCAGCAGCAGGTGCAAGCATCTATTACAAAGTTGTAGGCAGTGTACAAATAAGGGCACTATAAGTGAACTGTCTTTAATATCAATAGCAAGCCATTTTTTTATATATATTGAATAATGTTTTTGACCATATTACCTTATAATAAACCATTTAAAAAAAAACGACTTCAAAGTATTAGTAACGAAAATATATTGAAGTCGGTGCTAGCACATCATGTTAACTAATACCACAGTCTATTTGTACACTGTGCTAAGACTAGCACGAGCTGACACCGACTTCAATATATTTTCGTTATTTTATGCTTTTTAGATAATTTACTTTGAAGTCGGTTTTTATTTTAAAAAAAAAGTTTATTTTACACTTTTTAGTGACTTTTATTTTAGCAAAATAGGTATCAGCACTATCACGCAACTCGAACGTCTACGTTACAGTAACTTACTAAAAACATAAAAAGTTTAAATCTCTTAAACTACTGGACTGATTTTGATAAACTTGTACTCTACCCTAAGAAAAATACTCTATCTATTGCAAAAAGAATTTTCAAAATCGAACATGTATAATAGAGCACCTCCTTTTTGAAGCCGGTTAAAAAACAATAATACAAATATTTTCTTCTCCAGATCGTGCCTTGGAAATCACATAATATGTATGTTCAAAGTATCTGAGGGTATTTTCTAAGAAAATTACGGAGAGACGGTCATTGGTCTTGTATCCATATCTCTGTAAAAAACATAGATTCATTGGGTTTTGTTGCTGTTCACGCTATTCCGCGCATTAAGTAGGTACTCATTTTTAAATTATTATATTTAGGTATGTTTTTTTAGTGTCTAGACTAGACAAACAAAGAAACGCATTATAAGTTTATTGGCTGTTAATGGCTTGAAAACCGAAAAATTAGTAGCTCATACTTCTGCGGTATAAAACAATTAAGATGATCAACATCGCGGAACAAACGTTTCTTTGAAATGTTAATTAAATTTAGTTAAGAACTACTCTTGTATTGTTCCATAATGGTTGCAAACTGCTCTGTCTGTGGCAATCAAAATAATGTTGATTCCAGATTACGTATAAAATTAATATGATTTGTAACATTATTAGGTACACATTATAAGGTAGAGTAACTATACTCTTGCGGTCATAAGCGGTGTATCACCTATATGACGACAATCGCTTGCATGAGCCAGCCAAAAATACATGCGGGAGGGGTAATCGCACGTAACGATTTTGAATGAAAACTGGCACAGCAATCGTGTCCGCGATAGTAAAATTTTTATTTTTTTGCACGGGGCAACGTTCAAAAGGTCAACCGGGGTATGTGGGATTATTACCCACTAAAACCCCTGCGTCTGTCGCATCGACACATGAGAGGGGACACCAGGGCTCCGGTGGGATCTGCACAGAGCCTTGCCTTTAAGCCCGCCGCACACGGTGGTGCCACACAAGTGCTGACGGGGACGGGGGTCCCAACCCCGCCGCCGCCGTCCTCCTCGGAGTCGCCACCGTACTCAATGGACGTCCTGGGGCCCACACCACGAACGATGCACATGTATCTTTTTTGTCGGGACGGTTCGGTATGACTATCATCGATACTATGATGATAATCTGGGCACTCCGTCCCCGGCTGGGCCTTGCCAGAATTTCTCCAACGCTGCTGCTACCGGGGGGGGCAGGGAGATAGTGTTCATAAGTAAAGGACCTACTACATAGTAGCTATCTTTTATCCACTAAGGTGCATGTAAACTAGCATTAATGTAGCGGCACGTACTTAATTAAGAATCTTTATATTAATAGTCACGGACGTTGGAGATCTGTTGTACAATTAAAATTAACACACCGTAAATTTGGTGGTAACTATATAATTACTAAAAATTATATGGTTTAATCATTATAATTGATAATTTAAATATTATAGAAATTATGTATAATGTTGTCGTTTAATTACGCGAATACAACACATACACAAACTATACACAATTAAAACGGGATACCAAAAACTAAAATGAACTGCGATAAAATCCGTAAAGCGGGTTTCAGACTACGCAATACTATTGAGCTATATAGTATAGCAAAGAAGGACCTAATGCTATATTAATAATAAATAAATAATAATATCCCGGGACAATTCACACACGGTCATCTGATCCCAAACTAGGCAGAGCCTGTACTATGGAAACCAGACAACGGATACTAATACATATATACTTTTTTTTTGTAAATACATACATAAATAGATAAAACACCCAGACACTTGGTGGGAATCGAACCCACGACCTGTTGGGTAGCAGACAGGGTCACTAACCACTAGACCAACGGGCCAGTCAAATATTATATAGCATGGCGTTCACATTACGCGATATTATCGCAAGCATTTATAGTATATCGCTCGTTTCGCTTGCGGGACGGCCGGGGGTGAGAGAGGAAAAAAAGGGGGCCGCGCGATATAGCACAGCATGAACTCAGCACATCACACCAATTTATAGCGTATAATAAGCCAATAATATATAGTACAGTACAGTGTGAACGTGTCCATAACAATGTATGGTGCGCGATATTGTTGTGCTATGAGCTATATACTATATGCTATTATATTATAGTGTAGTCTGAAACCAGCTTAAGAATAGTTTGATTTCAATGAGAAATTATAAAATTAAGTATATATTTGTAAATAAACTGTAAATATTTAGTTATCTCGCTTAGTACAGTAGCAGAAACAGCTCAGTGGACCAGCGCTTGCCTTGGAAACTTGGTGCACATGTTCGAAACCTCGGCTCGCTCCTCTGATTTCTTTAATTAATCATGTGCCAATAGCTTTTATGCGATTGTTACTAGCTGTGAGGAAACCTGTATGTCTGAGAAAGCCAAACTAGCTTTCGATTAACGTGTGAAGTCCGCCAACCCGCACTTGGCCAGCATGCCCTACAATGGGACGAAACAAGGGCTAGTATTATTGTTATTTTAATGTAAATAAAGTTTTCTTTGGTCTATGTTAAGATACGAATTTAATTATGAAGAATGTCTATTTGAATTAGTCTTATATTGTCAATACAAATACAAGGGCTCTAAGTGCTCCCACACGTAACTGCGAATCCGCATCGCATCGCAAATATCTGCAAGAAACAAATGAATTTTCGATACAAAAATTAATTTGTCTTTCGCAGATATTTGCGATGCGATGCGAATTCGCAGGTTTGTGTGGGTGTCCTAAAACAGGTCTTAGGGCAGTTTTAAAGTAATCTTATTTTACAGGGGAAAGAGATGTAAATACATGCAGTTAATAGCTCCATTCCTTTCTGTCACAAAAATAATATTACAAAAATACTGCTCGAACATATGGCAGTAGTCCCCTACGTGATGATTTCTATGTGGTATCTCCTCTAAGTTTCTATGTCATTTATAGAACAATTTTATAAATTGTTAATATTTTTTACATATCTGTATTGTTTATTGAAACTAAATATTCACAACACTATTTATTATTTATTTTTAGTTTAACAATGGAACGCGAAAGT
Source organism: Furcula furcula (assembly GCA_911728495.1). Classification (NCBI taxonomy): domain Eukaryota; kingdom Metazoa; phylum Arthropoda; class Insecta; order Lepidoptera; family Notodontidae; genus Furcula; species Furcula furcula. Next base: position 21,520,740 of record OU452252.1, read on the forward strand.
CTAAAAGTATATAAATATTCACAGTTTATTTACAAATATACTTAAACTAACTAAAAAACTTCCTCCAAGTTGTCGCCGCACTGGTAGGGAAGGGTACCTAAAAGACTGGCGGCATTACCTCTTTGTATGGCCAAGCTTATACGTTGGCAGAAAAAGCTACCAGCCAGACGGTCTCCTGAGACTTCGATCAGTTTAGATGAAATTTCTTTCACCGAACCAACCAAATGCGACCAAGGCCCCATGGTCCCCACCGCAAAAGGCGCCCTATAGCTGGAACCTAGGGCTGCATACTTGCACCGCTTTGCATCACTAGCGGTCCCCTCCAACCGCCCTACAAGTTGCCGGGGTGTGGGACGCAGCAAGTGTATCGACAGAAATGTCGCATCCCACACCAACGGCTTTCCACGTTGCCATAGTATTAAAGTGATACCATCAAGATATCAATTTTTTTTTTAATTATCTGGAGAGCTCTACCATTCAGGGGCCTTTCCTTGAACTTAGCAGGGCAGTTTAACACGAAAAGTGACCTGTCTTACAAATGCGTACCATGTGCGCACTAATTACCGTGACAATAATATTGTCACGTGACCACTCACCTGTTTGGGTGACGTGATAGCTGGGTGGCCTGCTAACTAGTGCGCTCGTGGTAAGTACACAGCTCACTCCTGGTATAAGAGATCATGGTAGCCCCCAGGATTGCCACAGCTTATGATTGAAGGCATAGAGTTTGATATTAAGAATAGAGTACGCGTTTGTCTATGGTCCCCTTAAACAAAACGTAGGCAGATTTTCCTCTAGGAGGCAGGTGAATTCAACTATTTAAAGTGTTCAACTATTATAAGAGTGTAATAGAAACATTTATTGAAACTAAATGTTTACAGTTTATTTACAAACATGTATACTTAAACTAGGTAAAAAACTCAAATTTGTCGCCGCACTGGGAAGGAAGGGAACCTAAAAGACTGTCGGCATTATACCTTTGTATGGCCAAGCTTATACGTTGGCAGAAAAAGCTACCAGCCCGGCGGTCTCCTGAGACTTCGATAAGTTTGGATGAAACTTCTTTCACTAAACCGTGCGTCTCATGAGACCAAGGCCCCATGATCTCCACCGCAAAGGGTGCAATTATAAAATATATAGCTCGAACCTAGAGCTGCATACTTGCGCCACTTTGCATCACTAGCGGTCGCCGCAGCCACTTCAGCCGCCCTGCAAGTTGCTGAGTTGTGGGGCGCAGCAAGTGTGTCGACACATGTCGCATCCCACACCAACGGCTTTCCATGTTGCCATGGTATTAAAGTGACACAAATTATAAGAGTTATATTGATATGTAAGTGATTAGTAGTGATAGGTTTGATCTGTCACAAGCCCAATGTCGATAAATACAGCTGACGGTATAGTACCTATTGTCGTGTACCTGATATTTATGTATTTTGATTTTCTTACTCATGGCTACATGTTCTAACTTGAAATAAGCATTCTATAGTACTTGTACTGATTCATATTCTAAGATCGAAGGGATTACGGTCAAGTTAAAAAAAATAACGAAAAGTAAATTCTAGCAAACAGGACATAGACTCTATAAATAAAAGTTATAGTGTAACATTTGCCAATTTCTTAACATTTGGTAAATATTCCTTGTATCGGCATTAACGAGTGTTTCATTCCGACATATTTACGATTTTGGCACGGCACGGGGGCGAAACGATCGCGATTTGTGCCGTCTGCGACATCGCGAGTTATGTTCGAGAGACGGTAGTTTCCAATTTAGTAATGGGTAAGCTATACAGATTAAATTTTATTTGTAAAGTATACTTGCAACTGTTAAAAAATAAAGATGCTACTTTTTAGGGTTCCATAATGTGAAACGTAACAAGTGATAAGTTTTTAAAACTAAAACCCGACTACGGATAAACCCCTCTCTCATCATCACCAGCCGGAAGACGTCCACTGCTGAACATAGGCCTCCCCCTTGGAACGCCACAATGAACGACAATTGGCGATTTGCATCCACCGGTTACTTGCGACGCGTACAATGTCGTCTGTCCACCTAGTGGGAGGCCTACCTACGCTGCGTATTCCGGTTCGTGGTCGCCACTCGAGAACCTTTCTTCCCCAACGGTTATCGGTTCGCCGAGCGATGTGGCCTGCCCATCGCCACTTCAACTTGCAGATTCTGAGAGCTATGTCGGTGACGTTGGTTCTTCGGCGAATCTCCTCATTGCGGATTCTGTCGCGCAAAGAAACTCCGAGCATAGCTCTCTCCATAGCTCGTTGTGTGACTCTGAGCTTCTCTAAAAGGCCAACACCCCAGACCCCCCCCACCCCCCACCTCTCTCTGGCAGTCTAATAATGTGATAGTATATAGCCTATAACCAGCGGACAATCAAAACGCTTCTAACGACACCCTACTTGTCAAATTATGTTAAGTACATTAGAAGATATGCGGGAACAGATGAACATACATACATTCTTGGTAAAATCATTACCTTCCCTCCGTTCCGCAGTCGCGTAAAAACTCAGCGGTCTTTTTGTAATAATTTTCTTTATTTAACCGTCAGTTTCAACAAACATCAGTTTTTTTAAGCATCTTCAGCAAAAACGTGTTGATTTGGCCGCCTTCTTTTATTAATACTTATATTTTAACTTATTTGATTATTATATTTAAAAAGTAGATAAAAAGATACATAGGATATCCGCCATAAAATTTGTCCCACAACGTGTTATCTGTTGAGGGGGGATTTCGGCCCCGATCGGATGTCCTGGCCAGACGATCGCCGATACCGGCTTCCATTTCAATTTGAAGTAATGTTTAGAATAGGTATTCAAATTTTGAATACTAACTTTTGAGATAGGTTTAGACATAGGTATATCACAAATCCGTGTACCTACCTGTGGGGTGTCCGGGTAAGAATAGCACCCTCCCATTTCCTCCCGTGCGGGTGTCCGTAAGTGGGGACTAAGGGAAAACAAGAAGTCGGGCAGCAGCGTCTTTTTGCCAAAATTTCCCAGGCGGAGGGTTATGTTTATCGCGAGTATGTATGTAAGTATGTATGTATGTATGTAAGTATGTAAGTATATGTGTATGTCTAGTTCTTTGGCACGGCCTAAACGGCGTAATAGACAGTGCATTATAACATGTCGTTAGATTCGTCTTAGTTATGGGAGTGAGCTATAATTATTTTTCCAAAAAAATGAATATACCATTTTGTATTATTTTAGTTCTAAAAACATAAATATGGGTATCAAATGAAAAGCCTTAACGAGACGAGTTGAAATATGTATTACATTGTTTAGATAGTATATCGATGATTACATTTCATATAATCGTTTTATGAACTACTTTATAATTTAACTAGCAGTACCCGCGGCTTTGCCCGCAGCCTGTATTTTTGATGAGCTCAAGCAATGTTAACGTCATTGCCAAGCAAGCAAGTGGTACACCGTAAGGCGCTCGTTTAAACCTCACCTTGGGGTGAGCCAAGGCCTTGGCTTGATTCAACTTAAGCCATTCCTTTTTTTAAAGTGGAGAAATCCCAAGGGTTGCCCATACCATCACGGGAGTGACAGTGTGGGTTCAGTATGACTCCTACTGACTCAAACCCTTCGTGTCCAAATTCCGCTATGTTGATGGGCACCGGAAACGTGTCTATCTGTATACAATTTCGAGTCCCACCAGCGGCTGGCCAGCCCATCATCTTCCGTGGGTGTAAGTAAAGCCCACGGACCTGCCTGTCGCTATAAAAGGCCCGTAGAATCTCATCAGGTGGCATGCCGGAATACTTTAGCACGCCATATTACTTTAGCACGCCATACGCGCGAGAGTGTAATATAGTGGTGCACAGGCAGCAGTTCCCCCTCGTTCCTGCTTTCTGCACATTCTCGATACGGGGGCATAAGGTTGGCTTTGGTCCGCCTTTTGCCCTTCAGAGTCGCGGAACGTTTGGGGTGTGGGCCCCAGGACGTCCATTGAGTACGGCGGCGACTCCGAGGCGGAAGGCGGCGGGGTTGCGTCCCTCGTCCTCCTGAGCACCGTGACAGGTTCTCGGGGGCTACAATGCGACCCCGGCGGCGGGCTGGTGCAAGGCAAGGCACTGAGGGGTTACCCTGGAGCAGATCACACCCGAGAGCCCTGGGGCCCCTCTCATGTGCCGATGCGACAACAGCGGGGGTTTTAGTGGGTAAGAATCCCATATACACCGGTCGAGCCCTACAGCTCCCGCGAACCTTTTGAAAGTTTACCCACGTCAAAAAATAAAATGGTCCGCCTTCTGCGCCCGGGCCTCTTGCTGTTCCGAATCCGCTCTGTTACATGAAGTTCGAGCTGCCTTTTTTCCTTCAAAACCTCAAACCTTTAAAGGTCCCTGAGATACTGTGGGGGATCAATCGATGAGATTTGTACAAGGTGCTCCTCAGTACCTTGCCTTTGAGCTTGCTACCGGGGAGCATATTATAGCCCGCCAGGTACCTGTAAAAGTGTTCACGGGGACGGGATTCGCAACCTCGCCGCCGTCCTCCGAGTCACCGCCGCCGTACTCGTTGAACGTCTAAGGTCCACATCCCAAACATCCAGCGACTCCTAAGAGTAACTGGAGCCATTAGACCCAGTTCGACCGACATGCAGCCTTCAGTGTCTGTCCCTGCAACTTTTTGATTTGAGAACCATACGCTTACAGAAAAATTGGCATGTTCGTAGTCAGTTATTATCACTGTTCGCAAACGATCAGTTGGTCAAGAAACGTCATTCCTTAGATGGGTGACCGTTAAGGTATCATTTGAACTGAGCATTTTCATGGTTCGGCGGGTACCTAAGTAAAAAGTCAGTCCAAGTTGTCAGCTAGACAGCAGTCGATAAGCCAGGTCAGATGCCTAAGGGTAGCTTGAACTTTTAATTAAACTTTGCGCTTGACTCGTGTGTGTCATTTGAAAGGTGAATTAATAAATTGGGATGCTGACCTCTTAAAACACTGCAGACTTTTGAAATTTCCAAATGTTCTTGTATACGTTAGCGAAACGTATAACTCATGCTTTTGGGCTCCTCTCTCTTTTTTCATGGTCAGTGAAGTTAATAAGTAACATACCTATGTATGTAGATAAAAACCCACTCCTAACTTTCTCGACCACTTCTCTTCTTCAACTTTGACTAAGGTTAGCCATCCGAACGACGATACTTGGATTCATCATATGATGTCCACGGTAAAGAGTCTAATACTGTGCACATCAGATCAGTAGCGGACTAACGGGGGGGCGGAGGGGGCGGTCCGCCCCGGGCCTCGGGTCCAGGGGGGCCTCCAAACTCCGTTAGTAATTTTTAATCATTGAGGTATATAAGTACCTGCTACTTATTAGGGAGTACATCATACCTAGATTATTTTAAGAGTTCCAGCGCACAAACTCTTTTACAATTCAATACAAATACACTTTATTGCATACCCAAAGATACATTTTAAACTTTGATTAATATATCTCTGTTAGATTATGACAATGCAAAATTTAGATCAAAATTAGATTGATATGGTGACAACTGAGATTGTCGTCGGAACTCAAAGCTTGTTTGAAATAAACTAGCCGATGTCCCTTCAATTAAAGACAGCTTCGAAGACAGTCATACTGTTATTAGAATATACATTAGCAATAGCGAGTTTTGCCGTTCGAAAGATAAAATAAAAAAAAATCGAGACATCCGGGGCCTGGGAGCAGGAATGTGCGTTCCCTCCAGCACGCTCGTGGTTGCTCCAAATTACGAACGCAGTTGTTACCTCGATCGTATCATCACCTACCACGGGGCGATTAAGTTGGGGCCTCAGAACATCCCCATCCAGTGCATCCACGATCCACGAGGTCACATTTCTATTAGGCCCCTGACGATGTGAGTTGCACCACCACCTCAATGCGTCGTCTTCGTCTCTTTGGCCTCGATCTGGGGCATGACCGTCTCACAGAAGAACCCCCCACATCGATTACTCTGCCAATATAGTAGATACTGCTGCTGACGGCCATCTTGCGCTTCAGGCTCAGGATCTTTTTAGACGAAACGAAGTGTGCTTCAAGTTTGCTTAATATCACCAGAGCTATTTAATCTAATTGGTGAACACATAATGGGTACAGGTTTTTAAAACTGTAAGCATTATACTATATGTATAGGAGAGAGGTATTCAGGTTTGAACAATCACCACTTCCCAGATGACACCACGATTATAGGATCCTCGGAAATAGAACAGGCCGACTGAGCTGATTGACATGAGCTGCGCAATAGGAGTATAAGACAACGTTTATGTTCATCAACCGTAGCGGGACCACGGAACGAACGAACAAACTGCCCGACCTAGATTTACTGCACTCAAACTCAAACTCAAAAATGTTTATTTCAAATAGGCTTAACGCTAGCACTTTTGAATCGTCATTTTTTAAAAGCTACCACCGGATCACAACGCGGCCTCAACTGAGAAGATCCGGCAAGAAACTCAGTGGGCTTGTCATTTTTTCACTTTTTTTTAAACATTGTTTTGTTATAAATGAATTTACATTAGCGATAGTGTGTCCTGCCGTTCGAAACATAAAGAAAGGGAGAAAAGAAGAAAATAATAAATTACGACAAAAATTACAACAAACTAAAAGGCCAAAGGGATAGTAGTCGGACCAGTCCTCCCAAGCAGCACCCGCGCACGAGTGTCAACTCGTGCGCGGGTCATTGAGCAGCAGCCATCACTCCCCTCAACCATATTAGGGGGAAGGGGATGACCCGCCACACAAAGCCGCCACAAGCAAAGACTTTTCGATGGCGAGCATGACCGAACCAAAATCACAGTGGCTCACATTTAACCTTTGCTGTTAAGCAGTACCTCGTCAGGCAAGACACAAAACACTTTCACATAGTATTTATATTATCAATAATTGAATGATGCGTCCATACTTAATATGGAATCGCGTAGACAGCTACACCTAGCTAGTTTGTTGTTTGGTGTTATTAAATTTAAACAGCCTAGATATTTATATGACAAGCTAAAATTCAGTGACAAGTGTGGCACTAGATTCTGTCGACCGCCTTTAGCAGGACATTCGCATAAGACGGCCGCATTTAGGGGCAGTTTCCGTTATCAGGCAACGAAATGTTGGAACAATCTACCTCCTCCAATCAGGCATCTCTCTTCACTGTATTCTTTTAAAAGTAACTGTAGGTCTTTTTTATTAGAAAAACAAAAAATAGGCATTCCATCACGTTACCTGTAATGGTTACTGCTGCTAAGCGATTGTCCTAGTCTGAATCATCTATTGGAGTCAAAAATTATTTTGTATATCTATCTGCCTATTCGTAGTTTATTAATTTATCTATTATTAATATCATGTATTTTTTATATTTACCATATTATTTATTATACACCAACATGTCATAACAGCACCAATTACACTAGCATGTATATTATATATCGCGCATTAATTCACGCATCTGTATCTCCCTTGGCAATAGCTGAAAATCAGTGTTTTGCTTCCTGAGCAATATCCCCACTGAGCTATTGCCTTTTTGTATTGCCACAGCACACACATATATACAATTTAACCAAAATGTGTATTTTGTTGTGTTTTATTTCATAGTTAACTATGTATATCACTGTGTTGTTTGATTGTTTCTATGTGTGTGAACTTGGCTGCAAATAAATGTTTTATCTATCTATCTATCTAATTGACTTGTGAAACAGCCATCACTAATTTATATATCTAGGCTTACTAATAAGCAATGATGGAGACTATGTTCAAGAGATAACTAGCAGTACCCGCGGCTTTGGCCGCAGCCTGTATTTTTGATGAGCTCAAGCAATGTTAACGTCATTGCCAAGCAAGCAAGTGGTACACCGTAAGGCGCTCGTTTAAACCTCACCTTGGGGTGAGCCAAGGCCTTGGCTTGATTCAACTTAAGCCATTCCTTTTTTTAAAGTGGAGAAATCCCAAGGGTTGCCCATACCATCACGGGAGTGACAGTGTGGGTTCAGTATGACTCCTACTGACTCAAACCCTTCGTGTCCAAATTCCGCTATGTTGATGGGCACCGGAAACGTGTCTATCTGTATACAATTTCGAGTCCCACCAGCGGCTGGCCAGCCCATCATCTTCCGTGGGTGTAAGTAAAGCCCACGGACCTGCCTGTCGCTATAAAAGGCCCGCAGAATCTCATCAGGTGGCATGCCGGAATACTTTAGCACGCCATATTAGCGAGAGTGTAATATAGTGGTGCACAGGCAGCAGTTCCCCCTCGTTCCTGCTTTCTGCACATTCTCGATACGGGGGCATAAGGTTGGCTTTGGTCCGCCTTTTGCCCTTCAGAGTCGCGGAACGTTCGGGGTGTAGGCCCCAGGACGTCCATTGAGTACGGCGGCGACTCCGAGGCGGAAGGCGGCGGGGTTGCGTCCCTCGTCCTCCTGAGCACCGTGACAGGTTCTCGGGGGCTACAATGCGACCCCGGCGGCGGGCTGGTGCAAGGCAAGGCACTGAGGGGTTACCCTGGAACAGATCACACCGGAGAGCCCTGGGGCCCCCCTCTCATGTGCCGATGCGACAACAGCGGGGGTTTTAGTGGGTAAGAATCCCATATACACCGGTCGAGCCCTACAGCTCCCGCGAACCTTTTGAAAGTTTACCCGCGTCAAAAAATAAAATGGTCCGCCTTCTGCGCCCGGGCCTCTTGCTATGTTCCGAATCCGCTCTGTTACATGAAGTTCGAGCTGCCTTTTTTCCTTCAAAACCTCAAACCTTTAAAGGTCCCTGAGATACTGTGGGGGATCAATCGATGAGATTTGTACAAGGTGCCCCTCAGTACCTTGCCTTTGAGCTTGCTACCGGGGAGCATATTACCCCCGGGTACCTGTCAAAGTGTTCACGGGGACGGGATTCGCAACCTCGCCGCCGTCCTCCGAGTCACCGCCGCCGTACTCGATGAACGTCTAAGGTCCACATCCCAAACATCCAGCGACACCTAAGAGTAACTGGAGCCATTCGACCCAGTTCGACCGACATGCAGCCTTCAGTGTCTGTCCCTGCAACTTTTTGATTTGAGAACCATACGCTTACAGAAAAATTGGCATGTTCGTAGCCAGTTATTATCACTGTTCGCAAACGATCAGTTGGTTAAGAAACGTCATTCCTTAGATGGGTGACCGTTAAGGTATCATTTGAACTGAGCATTTTCATGGTTCGGCGGGTACCTAAGTAAAAAGTCAGTCCAAGTTGTCAGCTAGACAGCAGTCGATAAGCCAGGTCAGATGCCTAAGGGTAGCTTGAACTTTTAATTAAACTTTGCGCTTGACTCGTGTGTGTCATTTGAAAGGTGAATTAATAAATTGGGATGCTGACCTCTTAAAACACTACAGACTTTTGAAATTTCCTTATGTTCTTGTATACGTTAGCGAAACGTATAACTCATGCTTTTGGGCTCCTCTCTCTTTTTTCATGGTCAGTGAAGTTAATAAGTAACATACCTATGTATGTAGATAAAAACCCACTCCTAACTTTCTCGACCACTTCTCTTCTTCAACTTTGACTAAGGTTAGCCATCCGAACGACGATACTTGGATTCATCATATGATGTCCACGGTAAAGAGTCTAATACTGTGCACATCAGATGACTACTGCCTATGTCTATACTATAGACATTGGCAGTATGTATATAATCTGCAACGTATTCTGTTTAGACTGAGTATAACGCAGAGGGCCTTAGACCATTTGAACTGGACACGTCATTGTCACGTTCTTGTAACAGATAGAACCCCAGTAGCGTCGACTGACACGCGTATGGCGTTAATAATGCTGTGCTGCGGCACTATGGTGCTCACGTTGACAGGGAAAACTATGAACTGAAGTGCGCGGAAAGAGCCTCTTCAAATGGCAAAATATTATATTCAGTTTAACGGGCGCAACCTGGCCAACAATCTAAGATATTTTGGTGATTGACCATTCCTTTCACCAAGACATGCAATTGACCGTGGCGCTTTCGATCATAACTGAGTTAAGCTTCACACTCGCCACTGTTACCAAGGAATCGATAAGTAGGTACACAGTGTGTACCGCTTAGCAAAACAGAAGGTGCTTGTCCTTGTGAGGAGATGTTACAGGCGCAAGCTTCACTGTAGCGTTCCCAATCGCTTATAACTTACAATTTCCATACTTGGTTACTTACTTTCTTTAAATCGAGATGCAGCAGTGGGAACTCATATTTTATAACCTAACTGAGACTATTAAAAAAATGGACATTTTAATTTATTTTATTAAAAATTGAAAGCAATACCTATCGATTTAAGTTGTAGAAGTACCTCGTAATGTACCGATATGTCGTAATAGTACTATGAAAAGTAAAAAAAAAGGAAAAAAAAAGAAGAGTTCATCCGGGATCGAACCCGGAAACACAAAAATGTCGGAAGACCGTTCAACCGCTACGCTGTATCAGCCGTTAGGATACATCTCGAAATTCCCTTCCTTATGTAGCATTATAGATAGTTACTGCTTAGCTCCTTATGTTAATATAGCGTAATGATTTTAATTTTGGAGTTTATATCCACAATTATTCTGTTATATTGTAACATTACTCTAGGTTTTTTTACAATTTCGCGGAAAAAAAAAATTAAGATGAAGAAGTGCTTATTACAATATTGCTTATTCCCTGTAACAAATAGCTTGATATTACTTATATTTAAGTCTGATCAGGTCTATAGTAAACATGTCCGTTAAATATCAATTAAATCTGTTGAACAGTATGTGCACAAATCTTCAACACAAAATAATTTCACGGCAAATTTTAGTAGAAAAAGTACATATTTCGACAATGCTCATTCCCCGTAACAAATAGCGAGATAATTTATATCCTATAATTTTTCTAGGTTATCAATAAATATTTTTGCCAAATAGCAACTAAATCTGTTCAGCGGTTTTGACGTCAAGTCTACACAAAGCCACAGACATACAGACAGACAAAAATTCTAAAAATCACATATTCGGAATCAGTATCGTTCCTAGAACACGTGACAATAAAAATTTTCAAAAAATATTCAATGTACAGTTTTTACTTTTCTACGATTTTATTATATGTATGTATAGATCACAGAATAAGATTTAAAATTAACATATCCGTCCAATATCCACTCTTATGTTTTATTATTACGATCTAAATTAAGTTGTGCAATAAAAAAAAATCATGATAAATATCGTTTGCGTCCACATTATCTCGGCTCGTGCACAAATCATCAAGTATTATGCGACCGATTTACATATCACATGAACGCTCATAAGCCATACGAAGCTAAATGTATCCTTGACACGACAGCATAAGATTGTGGGCGATTTTAACAGTCGAGTGCACTTGCCTATACAGACAAGTTGAGTAAATTGTATATTGTTTATAATTGATTGTTCGGAACTTCCTGAGACTATACTAAGCTCTTACCATATGTGTTGTCTAGATTAAACATTTCGTTAGTGATACCGAAAAAGCTTTGGAAATAACTTATAAGTAAACCGTATTTCTCAGATCTCTTCTAGAGCAGAAGCACAGTAGGATAGTTCCTTTTGTTATTTACTCTGCTGCATGGCGAAATGAATGCAAAAACAGACATTAGAAGTCCGTTACTCCACTTTAAAGATCGAGTCAAATGAAACATGGTAGAAAGCGTCCGTCGCTAGAAGGTGACCAGACTTTACCAGTGTTCATTTTAATACTCTTGCTTGCACTAAAATGGCCTATTATTTGTTACCCCTCTATGTTTGGTGTTTTTCGTGTTAACATGTCGTGTAATTATACGTCACGGTGTTTTTGTCCGGTTAATTACAACTTGGGTGTTAAGTTCTTTTAAATAGAGACAGTAATTTTTAAATTCGAGCCGGAAACACCAATTAAAATTTCGGTTTAATTTGTGCTGTCATGTTATTCCAGGATACATTATTCACACAAGGAGCTTTTAACATCGAGATATAAGGGTTGTTCCCAAAGTAATCCAAGAAATGTTCCCAAAGTACTCCACGGCAAAAAATATTTAAAAATATATTAATAAAAATATTCTCAAAGTAATCCATGCTGTTTTTTCGTAAACTTGAATAAGCCGTATATTCATTCCCAAACTGCTCCACTGTTTTATTACTGCAATTATGAATTTTAAAATGTTGTTTTATTTTTGCATCCTTCTACAGACAGTAGCTATAGTACAGTCAGGTTCAATAACATATCAATGAAATATGTTACACAATGAGGAAAAGTTAAATAATATGCAGTGACTGGTTTATAATTTGAAAAATACTCATTAGAAATCAGTCTCAGGATTACAAAAAAAAAATTAAATATAACTAAAAAAAACTTATATGAGATGATTGAAAAAATCAGCAGACAAAAGTAAACAACTTTAACAATTGTATAAAATCAGTCTTTTTCAAACTACAAAATAATAAAATAAATTGAGTATAATCAACAATCACAGCTAACTTAATCAACTACTAACAATTGTATAAAATCAGTCTTTTTCTTAACTACAGAATAATAAAATAAAATGAGTATAATCAACAATCACAGCTAACTTAAACAACTTTAATAATTGTATAAAATCAGTCTTTTTCTTAACTACAAAATAATAAAATAAATTGAGTATAATCAACAATAGATAAACTACTAAATCAAGAATTCAAAAGTTACTAATTAAAATACATGCAATAATCAACAATTAATAATCATCTTAATATTAGGTGTGATTGATATTTGTAAACATTTACATTAAAATTAAATAATTTACATATTTGAACTATTGCATATGTTAAGGTTAATGTTTTTTCCCTAAGCTGTTTAACAATTAAGGCTAGTTTCAGATCCCTGTTTATTGACTGCCGCCTTCTGTTTACGGCAGGTGTACAACGATATCGTTCAAAGTATAGAGCTTCCTCTTTTATAGTTTTCAAAAAAAATAACAATCTAGGTTTTTAATATTAAATTATTTAAACGTTTATGCCACGATTCAACTAAACTAGTTGTTCTATGACGTTGTCCTTCACAGTTCCATAAGTTTAATGAAAAAGACTCGCTATCTAACCAAGTGGAAACAAAATAATTATTAAATTGTATTATATTTTCACTGTCGGGAGCTTCTTCCATTATTATTAACCAGCCATCTTCTATTCGATAGGAAGGTACGCTAAAGCACAACATTTAGCTACATGCCGGATTTCTTCTGTGTTTTCAATTCCAACCTCGCAACTCTTCTTCGATATACTTAGCCTTTTTAAAATGGAAATTGCATCCTTTGACTGTGGTATTGGGAAATATTTTTCTCTCACTCTGTCCATCCACAAAATAAAACTCCGGAACTCCTCCGCTCGGGCCTGCGCCACCAATATCAACGGCATGCTTCTTATTCATAATTAAAAATATAAAACTGCTCTTCTCAATCCCTTAAAGACAACTGACTAACTGACCATGGTACTATGATATAGGCGCGTGGATTGCAGATTATAATAGATAACATACTCTCAGTATGTTATCTATTATAATCTGCCTATATATAATATAACCTGATTAGCCAAAAAGTTTGACTTTGTAGATATTGGCGTAAAAGTGCAACAAAGAGCGCTATAGGTACGCTGTCTCTTTCACACTCGTTTTTAAATATAACAATGCAAGAACATTGTGCGCGTTTACCACAAACTTAAACGAAAATTTCTATTTGCTCTTTATAATTAAAATTTTATCCATCCATTTGGACGAATTTGAAAGCTGGTTTAGTCGAGATAGTTCTAATCAAAATCTGTTCAGCGGTTCAAAACCCGCCTGCTCTTTTCCTAGTAGATAAATTGGCACTCTTTAAGAGTTCGTTTCCCGATGGCGTTATTTTTTAATTTTCAAGTATATGTATACTCTTACAAAATATACTCTAGCTGACTGTACCACTGCAACAATCTATTGTGTTAAATAAAACTTTATTCCTATAATAATATTTCAATGGTTTTGTCGTGGAGCACTTCGGGAATGATTTCGGAAACTCGTGGAGTAGAATGAAACATAAATGCAATATATTTTAACTTTAATAAATAATATTAAAATTCTTTGGATTACTTTGAGAATGAATGTATGAAATTCTTATCTTTTTAGAACAAAAGAATGGAGTACTTTGGGAACAACCCGATATAATATCATTGATATTTTTATTTTATGAAATTATTTTTGGTTAAATTACTTTTTGAATACATTGGTAGAATTGTAACTGTTGTTTGATTTTTATTAGGGGATTATTTTTATTGAAAAGAAGACAACACCGTTGAGTTTCTTGCCGGATCTACTCAGTGAAGGCCACGTTATGATCCGGTGGTAATTTTAAAATAGATGACACTATGTAAGAGCCCCCGTGAGATCTAAGCCATAATAAAAAAAAATGAATTATGCGTCCGATTTAAATATCGAATGAGGGCTCATTTTAATCACCGATATCGATCTACTTGCCTAAACTCTCCACTCAGCCGCTACCACCACTTCATACTAAACGCAGCACAGTACAAATTGACATACTCGTAATATACGTATAGACGCATATACATTATGTACATATAAAATCTATTATCGAGTTTGTATGTATGTTATACGGTAAAATATGAATGTATATGTGATAACTCGTAACGAATAGGTAATAAAAATGGCATTCAGTTATTGGTGTACATCGAGTTATCGTAAATGGATTGAAGATTTAGGTCTGATAAACATGCAAACATACGTTGTTTGCATGCAACATGAACGGAATGAAATGGAATTGTTATGGATTCAGTAGGTACTGAACAGTGGCGGTCCGAGAGGGGGGGTCGTAGGGGTCATGACGTCTACTAGTTTTATAAGACCAGTCGCGTGGCAGTGACCTGTCACTGACCTTGGCCCTAAGTCTGCTCTTATAATTATAAGCGCTTCAATTTAGTGTCAAAATAGTGTTTAGTCTACTAATTTTATACAGACCAGTCGCGTGGCAGTGGCTTGTCACTGATCTGGGCCCAAGGCTGCTAATATAAAATCTTTAAAAAAAAACTTGAACCGACTTCAATATCACTGAAAAGTATAAAATAATTTAAATATTATTGAAGTTGGTGTTAGCTTACCGGCTGTGTATATTTGGCACCAACTTCAATAATATTTAAATTATTTTATACTTTTCAGTGATATTGTAGTCGGTTCAATTTTTTTATAAAAGATTTTATTTTAAACTTTTTAGTGATATTTTCATATCAGGTAGGTTATGATCACATTATCGTCTACATAGTTTTACATAATTCATGTTTCTTCAGAAAAAAATATCCGGTCGTAATGAAATTTGCATGGAATCATCATAGCAGTTTACTCTCTCGAATAAAAAAAGAATC
The DNA here is from genome assembly GCA_911728495.1 of Furcula furcula. Lineage (NCBI taxonomy): Eukaryota > Metazoa > Arthropoda > Insecta > Lepidoptera > Notodontidae > Furcula > Furcula furcula. The sequence continues at coordinate 21,536,100 of OU452252.1, forward strand.
ATCGCAATCGGTTCATAATTGTCAGAGCAATGTAATGGAGAACATCAGTTTTATGGTTTTTACCAGATAAATTCCTCCACATCGTTCATGGTCCTCCAGGAAGTTCTTATCCGGTTGTAATAAAATTCATACAGATTTAATACAGTGGTTTCTTCTTCCGAATAAAAAAAGAATCATTGAAATTGGTAAATATTTGCCAGAGTTATGACCATTTTTGTCCTTAAAAAGCGACATAAAGTCATCGATATAGGCTTTCCTGCAGCTCTCAGTGCGCAGTCACCATTCTTGTTTTTTCAGGAACTACTTATTATTAAGCAATAATTTTTTTATGGGACCCAATCAATGGATTGAAGAATGGATGGAAGAAAGATTTTTTCAAATCGGTTCATAATTGACAGAGTTATGCGCGAACATACATAAAAAAAAATTAAAAATATATACAGACGAATTGAGAACCTCCTCCTTTTTTGAAGTCGGTTAAAAATGACATAAATCGCCACTCCAGTGACAACGACCATTGCTGTCTAAAACCATAATGGCGTCTCAGTGGGGTGACACCACACATTTTAGCAGAATACCAAATCTGTCGCAATCGTAATGGAGTCTAAATAGAGTGTCGCTGGAATGGCAATTGCATGTCAATTTATTAAAATAAGCAGACCCTGATGGTAAGATTCCCCGTGATGTGTCCGGATAAGAATAGCACCCTCCCATCCGTCCCGTTGGGTGTCCGTAAAAGGCGACTAAGGGAAAACAAGAAGACGGGCAGTGGGGTCTTTTTATTGGATTACCTACCCACCTATACTGCGATCCCCAAGCCACCTGCCAAGCATGGGGGATTATCGCAACCCCTCCCTTCTAAGGGAGAGTCTCCACCTTTGTTCAGCAGTGAACGTTGCAGTTGCTGATGATGATGATAAGAGTAAGTGGTGATGTAGTTATGGATGGAGTTGCGATAGTTTATTAACAACTAGCTGACCCGCGCAGCTCCACCCGCGCTTTTATTACATTTTGCTCCCCTTTTCACCCTCCTCCCTTGATTTATTTCTCTCCATCTCTCTCTCTCTCTCTATTATAAGAAAAATGTAATTCTATGCTCTTTCTCTCCTCTCTCTTTCCCCCACCCGCATCGGTCTCCGTCACATTCCCCCTCTTCCTCTCCCCGTTGTCCCCTCTCTGAACCCTATCCCCCCATCTCTCTCTCCCAACTTGCTCCATCTCACCCCCCCTTTGCTCCACCTAACTCCCCCTAACCCTCACCCCCTCCTCGAATCCCTTCTCCCTCTCTGTCCTCTCTTGCACCCTCCTCTCATTCTATATATCCGTCAATCATGGTACCAGCGGCATGAAATATACTTTACCACTTATTCTCAGACCTACCCGATATGCACACAAAATTTCATACATATCCGTTCACCCATCTATTTAATGACCTGGCCTTATGTTGCTTAACCTAGTGGTATAAAATATACTTTATGACCTATTCTCAGACCTACCCGATATGCACAAAAAAAAATCATACAAATCGGTTCACCCATCTATTTAATGACCTTACCTAACGTTGCTTAACCTTAACCTACCGGGATAAAAAGTATCCTATGTCCTTCTCCTGGCTCTAAACTACCTCCCTGCCAATTTTCAGCTAAATCGGTTCAGCCGTTCTTGAGTTATAAGTGAAGTAACTAACACGACTTTCTTTTATATATATAGATTAATGGAAAAAAGACACCGACCAAGGAAAAAGACCGTGCCGGAGTATCGGCTGTGCCGACACATACAAAAAGTACAGTTCTCTCTGCCCACCCTACAAAGACCGTGGTATGATGATAGGTAATATCATTTTGTATACGTAACCGTTATTTCATACAGTTGCAAGTATAAATAACGTATCCAGCACCCACGGGAGCTATCTATGCACGCACACAGATACGCCACCGAGATGCCACGTGTGGGCACACACGCGCGCGTACGTGTGCGTAATCTAAGCCTTTACCTACGCCAGTGTGCGTGCTCTCTTCACGCCTGATCTGAATTTTTGCTTGTACTTAGACTCACACATGCGAAACCTTTTTGTTAAGGGGAAGCTTCTGCATAAATACACCATTTTATTAATTCGGTTCAAAGTTTAAATACTTATAATATTGGAGACTGTTATTTGAAGGTTAATATTGAGCTTAATATAAAGTTGTGATGTAATTAGAGCCATATGAAAACTGAAAGCCCTTTTTTATTTAACTTACTGATGAGATAAGGGTGCTATTTAACGGGGCCGTTGGTCTAGCTAGTGGTTAGTGACCCTGTCTGCTACCCAACAGGTCGTGGGTTCGATTCCCACCAAGTGTCTGGGTGTTTTATCTATACAAGTATGTATATACAAAAAAAAAGTATATATGTATTAGTATCAGTTGTCTGGTTTCCATAGTACAGGCTCTGCCTAGTTTGGGATCAGATGACCGTGTGTGAATTGTCCCAGGATATTATTATTATTATTCTTGAACTAGCCCTTAGCTGTTGGGACCTATGTTACCAAAGACGATAAGGAACTGAATTCCTAACTATCACCAGATATTAGCCACCACTCCAACAAAAAAGCAGTTCAGTACTAGATTAAAATAGCAGGCCCTTAACGTCATGTCTCTTCGGTGTGAGTAAAGGTAACACGCACCAGTATTAGTGACTTCTATTCAATCTTCTTTCGTTCCATTTCGCAGGGACATTTGATTCTGTCCTTTTCCGTCCCCCGTCACAACATATTCCCGTCTTGCTTCACTCCTAACGGGCTTAGAACCGTGTGATATATTGTATTGGATGGATTTTTCGTTTCCCGAAATGGAATTTCTCCTTGGTACCTGCCACGGCGATTCGATCAAACCACAGTTTCCTTATTTATATGGAATAAGATTTGATATTGATTTGGTGCTTAAAGCGAACCTTTTATCGCAAGATGTTAATGTGCATCTATATGTTTGTTGAACCGAAACGAAGCTGTGAGAGACGAGTATCTTATTAAGAAGATTTCCTGATGTAAAAACTAGATGGTACTATCTTTTTTAGTTTACAGTAAAAGCTCTCCGGAGTTTTGCAATTGATAAGTTTTACCAATAATGTAAAATTATGTATTTAGAAGAACGTATAATAATATTCTTATTTTTATTTTATTTTATTCGGAAAACAAACAGTATCTTATATCTAGAATACACCAATTTATATGACAAATAACCATTAACAAGTTTTCGCATATTGAAACTAAAAGCTTTTTTACTTAAACAGTAACCAAGGTTACCGATATAGCTCTCAAAATCTGCAAGTTGAAGTGGCAATGTGCAGGCCACATCGCTCGAAGAACCGATAACCGTTGGGGAAGAAAGGTTCTCGAGTGGCGACCACGGGCCGAAAGACGCAGCGTAAGCAGGCCTCCCACTAGGTGGACAGACAACATTGTGCGCGTCGCAGGTAACCGGCGGATGCAAATAGCCAATTGTCGTTCATTGTGGTGTTCTAAGGGGGAGGTCTATGTTCAGCAGGGGACGTCTTCCGGCTGATGATGATGATGATGAGTGTATAGACATGACATGACGTGAGTGTATAGTATACGAACACTGGTATTGGAATGTCGAAAGCGCGCACAAATTACTATTATAACTATTCATTACTAGGCACAAGACATTTTAAGTAATACACACATCAAAAGTGTCTAGGGATCAACATATATTTTTGCAATAACTTTTCTCCTGATTGATATTAATTAAAATTTTCTTTAAGGATTCATCAAATAAAGTGTTTTCGTTTGTCACAGTAACGATAAACCAAGTCACCTTTGCATTAATAAAGAAATTTGCCATTTTCCTAATAAAGGGATTTTTGACATTTGAACCACTAACACAAAAGTTCGAAAAAAAGACTGAAATAACAGTTTTCTTTAAAATTTTATTGGGTAACTTAAACAATTAATAATCCGTGTTTCTACCGCGAACACTAACAACACAAGAACATCGGTTTGGCATACTCAAAATGAGTTCATCCAAATCACGCTGTGGAATGGCCGCCCATGTTCGTTGCAACAACAAAAAAAGGTCTTCTTGCGACTGGATACCCTCCATATTCGGCAGAGCTCTTCTCTGTAGCATATCCCATGCATGCTCAATCGGGTTCAAGTCTGGCGACTGAGCAGGCCAGGGCAGGACATTGATGTTAGCTGCGGCGAGAGTCTGTCTTACAACTCTTGCGGTGTGCAGGGAACTTAATTAGCGACCAAACAGTCAGAAACCGCTTGCATGAAGTGAACCTTCATTCCCGAAGACCGCTACGGGTACCACCTATAGCAATGCACAATCGTAGGATTCGATATCAATGGGCTCTTGAACACAGAAATTGGGCAGAAGAACAATGGCGTTTCGTGTGCTTTTCTGATGAGTCTCGTTTTGGTATGAGACCGGATACAAGACGTATACGACACTGGAGAACCCCTGGACGCCAACAGCGATTAAAATCCTGCCAGGAAGTCCATCCTTATAGTGGTGGAACCATCATGGTATGGGCGGGTATTTGGATCGGCGGAAGAACTGAGTTGATTTGGATCAGAGGCAACCTCAACGCTCAAATTTATGCTGAGACGATTGTATCAGACGTCATCGTTCCTCTACAAGTGCAAATCGGTCCCTTATTTCAGTTAATGCATGATAATGCACGACCGCACACCGCAAGAGTTGTAAGACAGACTCTCGCCGCAGCTAACATCAATGTCCTGCCCTGGCCTGCTCAGTCGCCAGACTTGAACCCGATTGAGCATGCATGGGATATGCTACAGAGAAGAGCTCTGCCGAATATGGAGGGTATCCAGTCGCAAGAAGACCTTTTTTTGTTGTTGCAACGAACATGGGCGGCCATTCCACAGCGTGATTTGGATGAACTCATTTTGAGTATGCCAAACCGATGTTCTTGTGTTGTTAGTGTTCGCGGTAGAAACACGGATTATTAATTGTTTAAGTTACCCAATAAAATTTTAAAGAAAACTGTTATTTCAGTCTTTTTTTCGAACTTTTGTGTTAGTGGTTCAAATGTCAAAAATCCCTTTATTAGGAAAATGGCAAATTTCTTTATTAATGCAAAGGTGACTTGGTTTATCGTTACTGTGACAAACGAAAACACTTTATTTGATGAATCCTTAAAGAAAATTTTAATTAATATCAATCAGGAGAAAAGTTATTGCAAAAATATATGTTGATCCCTAGACACTTTTGATGTGTGTATTTCAGCGGACGGGAGGCAATGCAATGCACTTATAGTTCCTATGAGCGAACATGTAGTTCGTCATACATTTATCTCGATGTTTAACATCAAGCGTCGCGTCACTATAAAAATATAATATTCTTTTCACATAATTCTCACAATACAGATCATTACTTTAGAACACAATTCAAAGGCTACAAACGACGTTTCCACCGTGTTCCCACACACAAGCAACACGAAATAATCTCAAGAAACCTCATACCCTTGGGGTACGCCAGAAAATTGGAGGCTCCAAAAGAATATATTTTGAATTTTTATTATGTACTATTTTCTATTCCGCTCCCAAGGTAACCCTTCCTACAAAGGGGTAGCGGAGACATTCTATAGGTGAGGGGGGGAGTGCCACCCTCTCGGGAATGACGTCCCCCTAACCCATCTCGTTTCAATGTGAAGGATTTACCAAGTAGCGTGTGTATTATATGTGTATAACATATGTATGTTTGAGTTATTCGTTGGTTCGTCTTAATAAGGTCATTGTTTGGGTAGAGGCTCCTGTAAGGATTATTTCTGTGTCAATTTTAAAGGGATAAGCGCGTGTGAACGCGGTGTTATCTGAGGTTATCTGTTGTTGTGTACGGAGGTTTTCTTTGAAGTAGGATTTGGGATGACTTTGTTTTTTTATTTTTGTTTTTGAATGAAGTGTCACGTAAGGCGCAATTCTTGTGAGCGCTACAATTTTGCATCGCATGAACAATTTACTTTTACAAGACTAGAACAGTGTTTGGTAAATGTCAACTGGTTCGATTTACAATAAGGTTAATCGAATAGTGCGGCAAGTATTAATTTTAAAATCACATGAATACACATTTCAACTTGTCTCACACCTTTTATTTGATACCCATAATGATCTTATTTGGAAATTAAAAAAATATAATTTTTTTAAATATTACAGAGTGTTAAAATACACGTGTCCGATCCGTGGAGGTATTGTTCAGTATATCAATACAAATAGCTGCGTTGTCTCATTGGTTGAAAATCTCATTTGTTATTCCTAATTTGTACGAGAAATACAAGACCGGATCCATTTTTCTGGGATAATTTAGAAAGAAAAATGATAATTGATCAGAGTTATATACATTTAATAGTCCCTCACGGATCTGACACGTGTTTTTAAACAGCCTATGTCATTTCCACAACAAATACAAATCTTACGACACACCGTAAGTCAAAACACATAAAGCCGTTTAGGTTGGCCGTGTAACATAGATACACTCTAATACTACAGATATATTTTCGAGAAAACATAGCCCTCCTTCTGAGGCCGTTGGGCAATAAAACGAATATTTAATTTGATGCAAATGCATATACATTCCAAAATCACTTCGTGATAACCGACAATAAAGCTCTGTCCAATAACATCGTGTAGGTAATAACTAGCAATAAACCAACCCAGTAACGGTATAACCGACCAATAACGGACTAATGAAATGTGCCGGCAATATGAAAATTGCCGATATCGACAATAATCATAGATAACGACGGGGACGTCACTCGCGTTCCATTTGGAATAAAAATTGGTTTGAATTTGGAATGTATTTAACTGTTTCTATTCTTGGTGGCTATAAATTTGGGCCCGGTATCCCCGGAACGCACTTCGACCCAGTTGGATCCATTGTGCATGCCCTAGCCCTTACTCTGTTGCTGGCGTATCGAAGAGCTCCCTCAGGTACGAATCGATATTTAACTGTTTAGTTTTATTTTATTTATGGTCACCTCATATTTATATATTGAAAAGATAGCCTTGTTTCGTTAGACTGGCCAATAAGAAGTTTCATTAAATTGGTTTCTTAAAAAATATGTATGTGTGCGTGCGTGTCTACAAGGTGTTTGTAACGTAACGGGTAAGAACTCGCAAAATAAAATATTAAAACCTTTGAATTAAAACTTAGGCATGCCCATGATATCGACTTTATTTAAAACTAGCTGACCCACGCAGCTCTGCCTGCGCTATTTTTACGTTAACTAAACTTTTAATAACTGACATTCGCATCGAAAACATAACCTCCTTTTTTATAGTCGGTTAAAAACTGGGACCCACTTTTAATTTGCTCTCCGAAGCACGGACCCGTTTAGTTCAAATGGCGTTAAACGGTGACCCATCTATTTAATGACCTTACCTAAAGTTGCTTAACCCGATCGATTACAAAACCTTGATAACAACTCTCTATGAGTGTTCCCTTACTAATATTTATTATATTATAAAGAAAAAATTACTAAATCGGACCAAGCGTATAACCAAGTACCCATTTTGACTTTAATCCCCTCTCCCAAAAGAACCGTGCTAGATTACGGGATAAAAAGTATCCTATGTCCTACCTCGTAATAAGATCTCAAATCATGCCAAGTTTCATTTGAATCCATTCAGTAGTTTGGGCGTGATGCGCAGCCGTGATACAGACAGATAGACAGACCGACAAATTTTCGGCCTCAGTATCGGTTATAGAATGCCCTCCAAATATAATTTTCAAAATATCTTCAATGTACAGTATTGGACCTGTTACAGTTTAAGTATAGATAGACATATTTTGATACTTTTTTTGCATCAGCTATTGTTAGTTAAGTAATTTACACAATAATATCTTGAAAAACTCGGTCGGATTAAAGGATGTATAGTCTTGAATACGATCGTATAGTTAGTTCCAAAACTGTTATAGTTTTTCATAAGCGAACCACAAGTAATGAAGTAGGTTAAATGATTCTGGTAATAAAGATTCAAATATGAAATAAAAAAACGAAAATGCGCTGTCCAGTAATCCAATCCACAGATTGCCGAGACTCGACATCATGGCACGGTATTTACTTTAAAATAAAAAACATACCTATCTACTAAAAGGCAGACACAAAATGAGCCCAACAATTAATTTAACAAAACCCCCAGTCAACAAGTGACACAGTTTAACCCCCAAATCTTGCTTAACGTCGCCTAATACCCACCCGACACCCCCGGTGGCGGCTCATTACGGGGGTCTAATAGGCCCTGACCTGCGCAACATTCGCATTTAAAATTAAACCGAATCCGGAAGACAAGGGGGGTTAAATGAGCGTTTGAGAGATTGCTCGGGGCGTTCGTTCTATATTTAAAAAAGTCTGCAGACGAAAGAATTGGCCATAAGTAATGGTGACGGGTTTATGCAAAGTTAACATATTTTATTATTTTAAAAGTTTAAAAAAGTTCATTTCGGCTGTAACAAACTCAAGCCAAGAATTATTGTCATGAGTAGAGTAGATGGACGGGCCTGTTGGTCTAGTGGTTAGTGACCCTGTCTGCTACTCAACAGGTCGTGGGTTCGATTCCCACCAAGTGTCTGGGTGTTTTATCCACTTAAGTATGTATTTACAAAAAAAAAGTATATAGGTATTAGTATCAGTTGTGAATTGTCCCAGGATATTATTATTATAGATATAATAATAAATACCTGCAGTTCTTTCATTTACATACACATACACAAAGTTGCAGATGCTGCAGTTTTTTTGTTGCTCACTTGGGCCTAATCGTACTTGAATTTTTGAAAACCAAATCTAAGCTATAACATGAAATACAAATAAATATAATGAAGCCTTTTGGAGCTCAGCTTTGCTATCCCCTAAAATGAAATATCGGGGCTGTGCTAGACGGCGATCATGACGTCGAATCAGCTTAGAATACGACATCGAGATTAACACTGTTAAAGTCCGTATTCAGTATCGCAATCCGGCTTAACGTCGAATTAACTGTTAAATTATTCCACCATTAAGCAGTTTCACTGAAAATCGTAAATTCCTGTGGCGCTACGTAAGAAAAGTTAGTGAACACGAAAACGCAACTCGTCGCTGTCCGCAGCGTTGAACTCGAGGTTCTGTTACTTAGAGTATAGCAGGACAGTTCTTTCTGTCTTCCTTGCTAGACTTTTGTTTTGATAAATATTTTTAACCGGCTTCAAAAAGAAGGTTCTCTATTCGACGCGTATGTATGTAATATTGATAAAAATGCGTAATATTAATATATGTTAGTCTATGTGTGCTTCTAAACAAATTTACCAAATTTTATGAGTGTATGTATGTATGTATGTATGTATGTATGTATGTATGTATGTATGTAAGTATGTATGTATGTATGTAGGTTTGTCCACGGATTTCTCAGAAACTACAAGTCCTATTTTGAAAATTCTTTTTGCAATAGTTAGAGTATTTTTCAACTTAGGGTAGAGTACAAGTTTCATCAAAATCGGTCCAGTAGTTTAAGAGATATAAACTTTTTATGTTTTCAGTAAGTTATTGTAACGTAGACGTTCGAGTTGCGTGATAGTGCTGATACCTATTTTGGTAAAATAAGTCACTAAAAAGTGTTAAATAAACTATTTTAAATAAAATAAAAACCGACTTCAAAGTAAATTATCTAAAAAGCATAAAATAACGAAAATATATTGAAGTCGGTGTCAGCTGGTGCTAGTGTTAGTTAACATGATGTGCTAGCACCGACTTCAATATATTTTCGTTATTTTATGCTTTTTAGATAATTTACTTTGAAGTCGGTTTTTATTTTATTTAAAATAGTTTTTTTCCTTTAAAAGTATAGAACGAACATTTCACAATGATCTGACTGTGTTATTACCTACTTCTTATTTCTTAATATATACATGACGCTATTCCATTTACTATCTTACTTGTTTAAAAAACTTGTATTTAAATAAATTCCGCAGTGCCTGAAGACAAAGGTTTTTAACCAGTGTGTGTTGCCAGTGATGACTTATGGTACTGAGACGTGGTCTTTAACAGCTGGCCTTTTGGAGAAGCTCAGAGTCACACAACGAGCTATGGAGAGAGCTATGCTCGGAGTTTCTTTGCGCGACAGAATCCGGAATGAGGAGATTCGCCGAAGAACCAAGGCCATCGACATAGCTCGTAGAATATGCAAGTTGAAGTGGCAGTGGGCAGGCCACATCGCTCGAAGAACCGATAACCGTTGGGGAAGAAAGGTTCTCGAGTGGCGACCACGAACCGGAAGACGCAGCGTAGGCAGGCCTCCCACTAGGTGGACCGACGACATTTTTCGCGTCGCAGGCAACCGGTGGATGCAAATAGCAAATTGTCGTTCATTGTGGCGGTCTAAGGGGAGGCCTATGTTCAGCAGTGGACGTCTTCCGGCTGGTGATGATGATGATGATGATTTAAAATACAGATGAAAACTAAAACCTCTTTTATAGCACATTTATCTACACAACAATTTAAAAGTATTCGAAGCTTCACAAACAATTCGAACTAACCTAACACAGTTTTCACTTTACAGGGAAGCGCAAACTCCAATCAAACTTTCCCACTTTCACTATCACATAAACCCATCCCGGGGCGGTATAATTAAACGACTCATGAATGGGAGCGAACGGGACGAGGATATAGAAAGAGACGGAATCGTCTGCTCGTTGGTAATCAGTTTTACGGTAAGTGCAAATTATGTAGGGTGGGTTAGAATTAACGCTTTATCAAGGTCGCACAGTTTAAATTGAGACGCGTCCTGGGTTGTTGCAACAGCTGATTGGTGGCCGATCGATTTTGCAGTCAGATATGACCTGTATCTACTTTTTTTTTGCTTTGTTTATCTTTGTGTAAGGATTGGTGAATTAAGTATACTTAATTCCGTCTTCTCTTGAAGTGGCGAATGATATAGATTAACTTAGAAATCATACATTTTGATTATTTTCTCTACATACATGCTGCATATAAAGAAGAGAATAAAGCTGTGGCTTGGCTTAAGCGAAGCGTTCGATGTTTACTGTACTCGTATGATAATGAGGGAGCCAATTACAGAAAAATAGTAGTCAAAATAACCCCATTCTACTTCATATACGCCTACTAAACTACCTATCTCATTGTGCCCACCTAACCCAAAGGCACAACCCAACCGAATTTACGACAAAGTCACGCATCGTTCGAATTTTAAAAAGCTAGAACACGAGTCTTTAATAAACCAATAACACAAAAAAACTTACCAAAGGACTTTCACGTTCCAATGAACGCACCGTTTTTACATGGGAAGAGCAAACCGACAAATTACAAATGGAAACAAAACGGAACGTCTCGCGACAAAGGAAAAAAATCGAACGCCGTGAAAATTTGAATAAGGAATCATTTCTTTTTTTCCCTTTGGCACTTTTTTATTCCTTCTTCGTGCACTGTCAATCATTTGTCTACGGCACGAGGGATAGCCATTTTCTTTGTTGATGGATCGCTTTTCTTAGAAAGGGTGTATCTTAGGGGTATATCATCTTTCTATATTCAGTTCTACATAGTTCATATTTCGATACATATCACATATTTCTTATCTATTGAACGCCTGAAGTATGGATTCTGAAAAGGAGTTTGTTTACTGGTGTTCTTTGTTAACGTAGTTTTTGAGGTGAGAGTTGAGGGTGACATTGGAGTCGTTTTTTTTCGGTATTTATATGAGCGCTGATAAGTAAATTCGTTTAAAGAAATTTCTAAGGTCGCGTTTAACTTTTCCCGTAAATCACTTGTTCAATTTGGTCTGCTTCAGTTGTATTCGATAACCATGAATGTTACAAGGAATTTTGCGAACGCTAGGAATTCAAAAATGAAAGAATGGAGGAAAGGGGTAGGCATCAACCACTCCAAAACATATGCCAGCACAAGGGTGTGACTGTGGGTTTATATTATTAAACCTAAACAGATCACTTTGGCACCTAGTGGTTGCACTCACGGGCCATTTTGGTACTAACAGACCAAGACAAGACCAACACAGAACAAGACTAAGTACCGACCTCCAGATTCTGTGGAGATAAAAAAGAGTCAATGTCATACTTAATGTGTGGCTGCGACGCTCTTGCAAGACTTAAATTGAGTCATCTGGGAGTAGCCTATCCTACACTAGAAGATTATGTACAGCTCCAAGCTGGCGCAATCGTGGTGTACCTTAAAGAACTGTTCAATAAGTCAGCAACAGAGTAAGAGCCTAGATCAAGCATAAGAGATCCAACTGTGTCAAAGTGCGTTTTGGTGGTTTCACATGATTGGTAGCTGGTGGTGCCAGCTGGTGCTTATGTTAGTTAATATGATGTGCTAGCACCGATTGCTTTTAAGATCATTTTCTTTGAAGTCAATTTTATTTTTTTCTAAAAATAGTTTATGTAATGCTGACATTTCTTTCTGTTAATACATTTTTGGCTTACTTAGTCTGAATACATACATGCTAGCAAAAATGTTATCAGTAATTGGACACGTTTTTGTGTCGCTCATACAAATTGGACTAAAATTGTAAGTATCTTTGTAAAGATCCTCAAATATTTGAAGCTTGGACTGCACGATCGGCTGTCAAAGTATCCAGCCCTTATTGGCAAACATGAGGTTCGTACAGCCTGACATGTAGATTTCCGCCCGAATCGCATGGAAATTCTATTTTCATTGCCATCTACATTACTGATTCCGCATCGTCCTTTGTATTTGGCTTGATTTACATTATTTATGTGATCAATATTCTTGTTTCTATATCTTCAAACGTAGATAAACATCTTGAAATCTATAGACTATAAAGAAAAGAAACAAAAAAGAATACAGAAGCGACTAGATGTTATAAATATCTACTATCGGCAAGTGGAGAAAATTATTACTTATCAATTTTTTTTTGTATCTTGCCGTATGGTTAGGGGCCAACCTGGTGTCAGAGCTGCTGTTTCAAGCTTTTAACGTGCCCTCCGAAGCACGGATACGCTGAGTATTATATCAGTGTTACATGCCAATGTCATTAATAAGATAAGATACTGTAAAAAACAGAAGTGATTGAGACTTCGAAATAATTAATCCATAGATGCTTGGCCAATCACTCGTAAGATAATTTGAGTTAAAATACTATTGGTTGGTACTCTTCAACAGAAATGATAATATGGAATAGAAAAAATAAAAAAATAATATAAGGAATATAATTAATGATTTCTGATACTTACGCGAATATTACACATTGAAATGAAACTAATTTTACGGATTATATCGCGGTTAAAGACAAGCATTCCACTGCAAGACCTCAAGATACTGTAAGCTCTTTCTGCGTGGATCGGACTAACAATAATAATTAGAAGACCTGAGGGTACCCTAAGACAACTATGACATATGGACAGCTACCACCTCAGTCCGCCCATGACCATGAATGCTGTAAAGTATTCGAAACGTCGGGAAATTAAAATCAAAAATAAACCGCGATATAATCCGTAAAATTAGTTTCATTTCAAGGAATATAATTTATGAATCACACACTAATAAAGTCCTTTGTCTCAACTTGGAACTCTTCGACATTAGACTGGCACATAGCTCTTTAAAGACTTTTAATACAACCTATAGTAGCATGAAGTATTCTGATAGGCCGTCTCCAATATTATTGCTCTTATGTCTATTGAATAATAATAATAATAATAATAATATCTTGGGACAATCCACACACGGTCATCCGATCCCAAACTAGGCAGAGCCTGTACTATGGAAACCAGACAACTGATACTAATACTTATATACTTTTTTTTTTTTGTAAATACATACTTAAATAGATAAACAACACCCAGACACTTGGCGGGAATCGAACCCACGACCCATCGGTTAGCAGGCAGGGTGTCTGCCAACTAGACCAACGGGCCCGCCATATGAATATAAATTATGTTGGCTATAATATGTGCGTATATAAAATGATATGACTACATCGCCGAGCGATCACATAGTATGAATGATGCATAGGATATTATAAGGTTGGGAGCATACGAGAGACTTGTCTGTATATAAAAATGATATTAACTATTGTTTTGAAGCTATCTGAAGACAATTTCAAACAGCCATGGTTTCCATAATAGACCTATTGTATTAAGTTTCTATTAACCAAAATAATGTAATAAGTAGAAAAACAGATTTAAATTTGTTAGACCACTTACTCGTTTACAATGTAACATTAGCACTCTTTACTTAACTAGAAGGCCAAAAAAATTCTGGTCCTTTGTCTTTATTCCATAATGCTACTTTACAATTTCCTGTTTAACCGATTTCATAAATAATGTATCTACTGCTGCTAAACTATTTATGTAGTAGATAAATCACCCTTCCGTTCCTCGATGTTACAATTTTGTTCCATTTATCGCATGATCATTCATCACACTATCATATCGGTTTTCAACCAAACTAACATATTTTTCGATACTTTCATTAGGTTATTTTAAATTATACTAGAATACACCATCTTGTAGACTCCGATTTCCCTTCATAGACTGAAGATGTGGCTTAAGTTGTTAATTTTTATCATCATCAGAATTGTTTGCCATTCTGCATAGCTCCTTACGCGCTACTTAGCTCCAACGCGCTTACAAAGCTAACCTCGTAGTTACTGCTTCAGACTCGAACCACGCTAAATCTATAATAGTGCTGGGTGCCTACGGTAGATGGCAGTGGCACGTACTGTGGGCGCCGCCGCGTGACGTGATCGGAATTAGAAATACCGAATCGAAGGGAGGTTTTTAAAGCTCTCTTGGAATCGCGTGGCTCTTTAGCAAACATAACTCGATTGTGACTGGAATAAGCGCCAATTGTTGGCTGCCGCTGCACTAGAATGTGGAATTTCACAGTTTACTTAATACAAAATTCTTGAAATCTTTTCTGAAAAAAGTCTCTTTTTTTATTACGTTGTATTTGCTTCAAATGAAAAGATTAATCTAGGAAAGAATGTCTTATTTCATTCAGACATGCAACTCATTTCAGGATATATACATACCGATGTATATATATATATCCTGAAATTAAATAAGACATTCTTTCTATAATCCACCAAAAATGAACTCCACCAGAAGTCGACCAGAAATCGACACGTAGCCTGAGCTACGTGTCGATTTCTGCATCATCCACTCATCACTTACAGATTCTAAAGCATGTCTGAGTTACATAAAGATATGAAAATCGTTCGATTATTTCTTAAGTGGAAATCCAGGCTTTCTAGGAAGGTTGATGGCCTACCTGGAAATACTTGCAATGCCTTAAAAGTCCCAAAAAGCTTCCAAGGTTGCTTGCATAAGCTTTCCAAGCATATCTCATATTCACTAACTTGCCATTACGACAGTAGCAGACCTTTAAAATAACCGAACCTATTTCAAAAAAGTCAAAGCCAAAACTGCAAAGTGAACATTGATGAAGATCTTAATGTCAGTTATCAAACAAATAAATAAAACTATTTACTGCTACTATTTTTTTCCTACTTCATCTGATCTGTCTATCCAAAAAATAGAGAGAACAGACATACGGTAAAGATTTTATACAAGTCAGTAGTGAGCCAGTCGAAATTAGCAATTGCATTGTGCTTCTCATTACCTTAAAATTTGCTTACTTAAAGTATTTCAAGTCATTGTATCAAACTACAGTGCTATTTACACCGATAGCAATTGTTTTAGTAAATCTGATTTGCGGCAAAATATCTGACACTACGTTGGTAGTAACCTGGATAGCACGAGCAGCCTCCCAGTCAAAATATAATATTATAATCATAATATCAACGTTACCAAAACCATCCAATCTGAATTTCATGAGGCCATAACTCCACAACAATGTCAAACAGAAGAGAAAAGCAACAAAATAGAAACAAGTAAAAATCATAACACGGGTGAGTACGCGATACCATTTCTTCATATCCGGACGTATCCGAATGAAAAATGCGCAAAGAGTTGACTCCACCGGCCCAAGGGGGGAACTACAAATCCGCTGGAGCGAGACAGACTTGCGAGACGGAAAGGGACGCAAAGCTAAACCCAAAAAGATGGATGGTACACACAATGTCACTGACGATGCCGAAATTGTATATTTTATATTCGGTATAAAAAAACTGGGAACACACGATATTAAAAAGACGGCCCGAATATTTTCTTCGTACTAGTATATTGTGGGCGGAATTTAATCTTATGGAGACACACGATGTTCTAAAGTAAAGGATTATTGGAATGCTGGCTCGTGGATTGTATATTATTTAATATTTCCTTTGGATATTTTGCTCTTTTTTATTATTATTTAGAGGTTACCGGCCGTCTGAGTCTGGCTTAGATATGATTAAACAGAAATGCTTAAGTACTTTGGTTTGGTCTCGGTCTTAACATCCTTAATTTGCTTCTATACTATTTTATAGTAACCATGACAAGTACTGGGGCCTGACCATGAACTCTTAGAGCAGGGCAGTTTAACACGAAAAGTGACCTGTCTTATGGCCGGTTTCTGAGGTACTTTTATCGATAGTTTATCTATTCGTTAGCGCTATTGGTTCGATAACTTGACACATTGCGTTTCCGAACCTCAAATTGTCACATAAAGTCCGTTTAAACTTGGCTCAATTTAACTGACCAATGTGTGCAGTTTATCTATTCGATAACTTTATTTGACTATTGGCCGGTTTCTGAGGTACTTTTATCGATAGTTTATCTATTCGTTAGCGCTATTGGTTCGATAACTTGACACATTGCGTTTCCGAACCTCAAATTGTCACATAAAGTCCGTTTAAACTTGGCTCAATTTAACTGACCAATGTGTGCAGTTTATCTATTCGATAACTTTATTTGACTACTAGCTGACCCACGCAGCTCCGCCTGCGCTATTTTTACGTTAACTAAACTTTTAATAACAGACATTCGCATCGAATACATAACCTCCTTTTTTATAGTCGGTTAAAAACTGGGACCCACTTTTTACTTGCTCTCTGAAGCACGGACCCGTTTAGTTCAAATGGCGTTAAACGGTCACCCATCTATTTAATGACCTTACCTAACGTTGCTTAACCCTATCGATTACAAAACCTTGATAACAACTCTCTATGAGTGTTCCCTTACTAAGATTTCCTATATTATAAAGAAAAATTGATAAAATCGGACCAAGCGTATAACCAAGTACCCATTTTGACTTTAATCCCCTCTCCCAAAAGAACCGTGCTTGATTACGGGATAAAAAGTATCCTATGTCCTACCTCGTAGTAAGAGCTCAAATCATGCCAAGTTTCATTAGAATCCATTCAGTAGTTTCGGCGTGATGCTCAGCCGTGATACAGACAGACAGACAGACAAAAATTTAAAAAATTACATTTTCGGCCTCAGTATCGGTTATAGAATGCCCTCCAAATATAATTTTCAAAATATCTTCAATGTACAGAATTGGACCTGTTACAGTTTTATTATAAGTATAGATTTCAACCAATGATATTATTGTTTTCAACATCAAAATTGACGTTTTTGAGGTTGACGCTGCTGCAGCGTGCGCGCGCAGGGAGCCCGCGGAAAATTGAATTTTTGTATGTCACTTTGTTTACGCAGCACCAGCGCTACGAGAGTTAACGGCGTTTGGTGACACTACTTACGGTGAATTAAATTGATTATTACTTAATTAATATCATTCTTGAGCACTTATTTATACCGGAAAAATGTTAATAAAAATAAGAACTGGTAATATTGGCTATATAAAACTTTAAAATCAATTTTAATGTTGATCTGAGAAAAAGACCCATCTAGCGTCGAATTATTGCACTGCTTATCGGTCTCATAGTTATTTAATGCCTTTCGGTGTACTCAGAAACTCAGTGACAGTTAAACTAACTTTATCTTATACATAACTTTATTGAACCAATAGCTAATGAACAGTTAACTGAGATCTTCGGAAACCGGGCATATTTCAACCAATGATATTATTGTTTTCAACATCAAAATTGACGTTTTTGAGGTTGACGCTGCTGCAGCGTGCGCGCGCAGGGAGCCCGCGGAAAATTGAATTTTTGTATGTCACTTTGTTTACGCAGCACCAGCGCTACGAGAGTTAACGGCGTTTGGTGACACTACTTACGGTGAATTAAATTGATTATTACTTAATATCATTCTTGAGCACTTATTTATACCGGAAAAATGTTATTAAAAATAAGAACTGGTAATATTGGCTATATAAAACTTTAAAATCAATTTTAAATTTGATCTGAGAAAAAGACCCATCTAGCGTCGAATTATTGCACTGCTTATCGGTCTCATAGTTATTTAATGCCTTTCGGTGTACTCAGAAACTCAGTGACAGTTAAACTAACTTTATCTTATACATAACTTTATTGAACCAATAGCTAATGAACAGTTAACTGAGATCTTCGGAAACCGGGCATTACAAATTCGTACCATGTGCGCACTAATTACCGTGACAATAATATTGTCACGTGACCACTCACCTGTTTGGGTGACGTGATAGCTGGGTGGCCCGCTAATTAGTGCGCTCATGGTAAGTGCACAGGTCACTTTTGCCCTGGTATAACAGTTCATGGTAAAGCCCCTGTAAATATGATCCATCATGTATTTATCAATATTTTTTGCCTGCATTGTTCTCTAATTGAAAATAAAAATGAAAACTAGAAATTTCCAGCCAGCTTCATTCTTTTTTAACAGTACCTGACTACAAGTCTTTTGAGTCATACTTGGATATGGAACATTGTGAATGAGACCAAGATCTACAAACGTTCGCCATCATCATTGAAAATCTAGATATTGGATAATGAATAGTTTCAGCCATAAAAACCTAGATTATGCAAATATTCCAAAATTCACTTACAGTTACAGCCAGAATCTAAAAAAACTTCATTTCCTTCCTTTCTGTACTGCATGACTAATATAATAGCATATTTGGCAATTTTTTTTACATGAACCTATTTAATTTAACCCTTAATGCTGATTGATTACTAAAATCATGAAGTATTTTGGTATCTTCTATACCTATACAGGTTACCTGTACGCTGTTACGTCATGTGTATGGAGGTTCATAACCCGCGTTTTGTTATCTGCAGCCGTTTTTTTCAGGAAATAGCTCTATAACCTGCCGGCTTATCTCAAGTTTGAGAGCTTATAGGGCTGTATCCGTGAACATGTATAATAGTTATACATGTGTGTATCGACGGTGTGGTAGTGTGGATGTTTGGAAACAAAAAATGTTGATTCGAATTTTGAATGAAGAACTTATGCATTTAATAATAACCATCTACAGCCGAAAGACTGTTGAACAAAGCCTCCCCATTAGAAAGGAGGGGTTGCCATATTACCCACGCTTTGTAGACGTTTTGGGGATCGCAGTATGGGGGAAAGACGCTGCTGCCCGTCTTCTTGTTTTCCCTTAGGGACCCCCAACGGGAGGAGATGGGAGGGTGCTATTCTTACCCGGACACCCCACGGGTTAATATATTGGGACAATCCACACATGGTTATCAAATCCCAAACCAGAGCAGAGCCTGTACTATAGTAATCAAACAGCCAATACAAATACTGATTACTTTATTATTGTAAATTAAATAACACCCAGACACAAGGTGGGAATCGAACCTACGACCTATTGGGTAGTCCATAGGCTCATCAGAGCTTATTAAAAAGCCTATTCACTCTAGTCTTAAAACACATATCTCTCATCGGTGTTTCTATTAACTATCAAAATCCGGGCCCGTTGGTCTAGTGGTTAGACACCCTGTGCGCTAACCGATGAGTCGTGGGTTCGATTCCCACCAAGTGTCTGGGTGTTAGTTATCTATTTAAGTATGTATTTACAAAAAAAATGTATATAAGTATTAGTATCAGTCTGGTTTCCATAGTACAAGCTCTGCCTAGTTTGGAATCAGATGACCGTATGTGGATCGTCCCAAGATATTAAAAGGCGCGGTCGCAGCCAACGATTTTAGGGAGGGGGTAATATTTGACGGTTCCGTTAATCTTGTACAGACACCCTAGCCGCTACCCAATTTTGCCGTGTACGAATATGGTATTTGGGGGGGGGGGGGGCATGACCCCTACGACCCCCCCCCCCCTCTGGGACCGCCACTGGATATTATTATTATTATCTTCATGCTCGAAATCCAACGTAAGTGTTTATAATAACAGCACATACGCAAAATCACCAAAACGGCATTTGAATATTAAAAACGGGTTATTGTTAAGCAAATCAGAGCAGATGCAAGCTGCAATCCCTGACTCCGGTTGCCGACACGACTAATTGGGTCGCATTTGCATCATAATAGATCTATGGGATGCTGCGGAACCGACTAACAGAAACAGGGTTCAATGCGATAGTTGACAATGATATTATAGGAATAACGTCATCGTGATCTTACTTACTATACATATATCAGCCAGAAGCAGTCCACTGCTGATCAAAGGCCTCCCCTTTAACAGGGGGTGGGCATAATCTCCACGCTTGGCAGGCGTCTGGATCGCAGTATAGGTGGTAATCCAATAGACACTGCTGCCCGTCTTCTAGTCGCTTCGTACTACACCCAACGACAGACGATGGGTGGGGGATATTCCTATGATTACACCCTCGCATACGAATTCAGGCAATCAACCAGTCTATAAAGTGGTTAGATTCTCTATGGATTCTCTATGCCAGTCTGCTTGTGACTCTGGTAACTTTGCCTGTTGCAACCGGGGGGAAGCGTAAAACTCATAAACCAAATTATAAAGTAAAGTAAATTTGAAAATGGAACGCGGAAGTCTAAACGGTCTCACCGGTGCTGTCACCTGATGAGAATCTTCCTTTGACATTTGTGAAATCAACTAAACTATAAATCATATCTGAAACACATACATATCAGGCGAATGCTCGCGGTGAAGTGCACCTTAAGCGACTAACTGGCGCACTCACAAACATTAATCTATACTTATAATAAAACTGTAACAGGTCCAATTCTGTACATTGAAGATATTTTGAAAATTATATTTGGAGGGCATTCTATAACCGATACTGAGGCCGAAAATGTGTTTTTTTTTAATTTTTGTCTGTCTGTCTTTCTGTCTGTCTGTCTGTATCACGGCTGCGCATCACACCGAAACTACTGAATGGATTTAAATGAAACTTGGCATGATTTGAGATCTTACTACGAGGTAGGACATAGGATACTTTTTATCCCGTAATCTAGCACGGTTCTCTTGGGAGAGGGGATTAAAGTCAAAATGGGTACTTGGTTATATGCTTGGTCCGATTTTATCAATTTTTCTTCATAATTATAATAAATATTAGTAAGGGAACACTTATAGAGAGTTGTTATCAAGGTTTTGTAATCGATCGGGTTAAGCAACGTTAGGTAAGGTCATTAAATAGATCGGTGACCGTTTAACACCATTTGAACTAAACGGGTCCGTGCTTCGGAGAGCAAGTAAAAAGTGGGTCCCAGTTTTTAACCGACTATAATAAAGGAGGTTATGTATTCGATGCGAATGTCTGTTATTAAAAGTTTAGTTAACGTAAAAATAGCGCATGCGGAGCTGCGTGGGTCAGCTAGTTAACTATAAACTATACCATTCCAATTTAGTCAATATTTAATCAATTTATTTCAACTCTCAGAGCCTCTATGATTATGTTTAATTATTCAATAGAAGATAATTGATATATCTACTCACTATCAGCTTAATAAGTACTAATTGCCTTCGACTGTAGAAATAGTTCGTATCCATAAAACGGATTAATCTTAATTAACTATAATTATTATATTAATAACTATCATTGACGTTTGTAGGTGCGTCAGATAGAGAGAATGCACCCTTACGGAATAGATGTCATCTATTTCTAACACGTGACGTAAGGGTGACTTCAAATTTGCAGCGCCGCTGCAGCGCGACAGCAACGCGGCTTTAGCGCTGCTGCGCACGTTTTTTTTTATCTATATGGCTTTACATGGGATTTACAAAACAGATTTTCTGCAGCGCTGCAGCATCGCTGCAAATTTAAAGTTACCCTAAGATCTGGAATAGTTTGCCAGTTTTGGTCTTCTTGTCCTATTATAATGTCGATGTCTACAAGCTAAAGTGAATAGGCCTTTAATAACACGTTAGATGTTACCCGTTGGGTGTCCGTAAGAGACGACTAAGGGAAAACAAGAAGACGGGCAGCAGCGTCTTTCTATTGAATTACCTACCACCTATACTGCGATCCTCAAGCCGCCTGCCAAGCGTGGGGATTATCGCAACCCCTCCCTTCTAAGCAGCAGTGGATGTCTTATGGCTGCTAATGATTTATTTATTTACATAATTAGAACGGCCAATGACCACTTAAAGACGAAGAAGACCACTTGAAGACGTTAGATTCATCTTACATGTCGAAGTGGTCGCCGGCATAGTTTGGAAAAAATAAACCTTCATTAAACGAGTTCAGAATAACTTTATGATGCTTTCATTATAGAAAACCCAACACCCACTTTGACCTACCTGGGAGTCAAACCAAAGACATCGCGAATATAACTGAAATAACTACGACTAAACAATTATTAATACAACATAGCCAAATGGCGGCGTGTTTGCTGTGTAACTTGGTACTTGTTATACCCACCCCCTACCCCGTGGTGGGGGTGCGTTCATAAATCCTTTACCCCGCCTGTCAACCGCACGCCTAGTGTAGTCGTATATTATGCGAACGTAACGGATTCGTTCTTTTTTTGTATATTGAACAAAATTATTATTCATTTGTAGTGTTTTTAAGGGTAGTTTTAAAAAGCTGGACGAAATTACAAAATAAATAAAGACGCGGTGGTAAGTAATTCACCTGACCATAATAATAATAATAATACCAGCCCTTGTTAATGTCCCACTGCTGGGCACGGGCCTCCCTTCAAGATGAAGGGGCTTAGGCCATAGTCCACCACGCTGGCCAAGTGCGGGTTGGCGAACTTCACACGTCATTCGAAAGCTAGTTAGACTTTCTCAGACATGCAGGTTTCCGCACCATGTTTTCCTTCACCGTAAGCTAGTAGGGGAGAGGTGGCATGAAAGGGACATTTCTGTTGTGGAGGCTCTAGTAAACGACTGAGATGATATTTTAAACAGGTTCTACCTGAAAGAGATAAGATAAGCTAACATTACTTGACTATTGAAATATAATCCAATAAATTATGTTTCTATATTCTTAATTGTATATTTTCGCATTTAAAAAAAATGTGGATTATGTCCCTTGCATAAATGACCTGTATTGAAAGGGACGCAATAATTTATGAAAGGGATAGTATATAATATCGATGAAAAGTCACTTTACAACATTTTTTAGAAATATTAAATATAATATATAGTTGACTAAGATTTAAAATCCATGTTGTAGTCTTATTTTCTTATCATAAAGACAATAAAAATTTATACTTATAATAAAACTGTAACAGGTCAAATTCTGTACATTGAAGATATTTTGAAAATTATATTTGGAGGGCATTCTATTACCGATACTGAGGCCGAAAATGTATTTTTTTTAATTTTTGTCTGTCTGTCTGTCTGTCTGTCTGTCTGTCTGTCTGTCTGTCTGTCTGTCTGTCTGTCTGTCTGTCTGTCTGTCTGTCTGTCTGTCTGTCTGTATCACGGCTGAGCATCACGCCGAAACTACTGAATGGATTCAAATGAAACTTGGCATGATTTGAGATCTTACTACGAGATCTTACTACATAGGATACTTTTGATTCCGTAATCTAGCACGGTTCTTTTGGGAGAGGGGATTAAAGTCAAAATGGGTACTTGGTTATACGCTTGGTCCGATTTTATCAATTTTTCTTTATAATATAATAAATATTAGTAAGGGAACACTCATAGAGAGTTGTTATCAAGGTTTTGTAATCGATCGGGTTAAGCAACGTTAGGTAAGGTCATTAAATAGATGGGTGACCGTTTAACGCCATTTGAACTAAACGGGTCGGGTGCTTCGGAGAGCAAGTAAAAAGTGGGTCCCAGTTTTTAACCGACTATAAAAAAGGAGGTTGTGTATTCGATGCGAATGTCTGTTATTAAAAGTTTAGTTAACGTAAACATAGCGCAGGCGGAGCTGCGTGGGTCAGCTAGTAATAAATAAGTGTGTTAACAACTTAACAATTTTAAGAGAAATCAACAGATTTGTAATCCATATAATAAAAATAAACAATCGCTTGAAAATTATTATTGCTTCTCGTGAGAGAAACAGTTAACCAACTTCATCATCATCAGCAGCAGCAGCCGAAAGAAGACCACTGCAATCCATAATCCCTACGATTGGCAGGCGTCTTGATGATCGCAGTATAGGTGGTCCATTAGAAAGTTCGTGCTACCCGTCTTCTTGTTTTCTCTTAGTTGCCTCTTACAAATACCCAACGGGAGGAGATGGGAGGATATTATTCTTACCTGGACACCCCACGGGCAATCAGACACTATACTTTAATTTGCTGGTCATCTTGAAACTAATCTACAGATAATAATTCTTAGTAACGCAGTGCAAGAGCAAGAAAATTTTTAATCAGAACAAGAACTGCTCTACGTCTTCCTTGGGTGGATAACATATGCCAGAGTTTCCAGCAGATGCAGCGGTAGGGTTTCGATTCAAATGTGGTCGATCTGCGACGAAAGAGGGTAAAAATCTTCATCACATTATTAATTGTGTCGGTTTTGCAAGCATGTGAAGCTGAAGGCATCTAAGCATTCATGCCAGCTCTATAACGAGAACGTTAAAGGATCCAAAAACACTCACGTTGAGGGGTAATAAGCGGTGACTACAGTGAGTACAGTTAAGGAAGGGAACGTCCCGTTCATAACCGTTCACCGTGTCCCTTTCATAAATATCGTAAATAAATTAAAAACACGAGCATAAAATCTACAATTTTCAATAAATGTCTACTGATCTTTCGTTCCTTTATCTTCATGTATCTAGTCGATCATAAACAATGGTAAACAATAAAATCATGAATATACAGCATTTGGCAAAATATTTCCAAACAATACCAATAATAAAATCTATTTAAAAAAAATTGAACCGACTTCAATATCACTGAAAAGTATAAAATAATTTAAATATTATTGAAGTTGGTGCCAAATATACACAGCCGGTAAGCTAACACCAACTTTTTAGTGATATTTTCATATATAAAGATTGAACCATCGAAAACCGTAAAATTATCTCGGTAGGTTATGATCACATTATCGTCTACATAGTTTTACATAATTCATGTTTCTTCAGAAAAAAATATCCGGTCGTAATGAAATTTGCATGGAATCATCATAGTAGTTTACTCTCTCGAATAAAAAAAGAATCATCGAAATCGGTTTATAATTCTCAGAGCAATGTAATGGAGAACATCAGTTTTATGGTTTTTACCAGATAAATTCCTCCACATCGTTCATGGTCCTCCAGGAAGTTCTTATCCGGTTGTAATAAAATTCATACAGATTTAATACAGTGGTTTCTTCTTTCGAATAAAAAAAGAATCATTGAAATTGGTAAATATTTGACAGAGTTATGACCATTTTTGTCCTTGAAAAGCGACATAAAGTCATCTATATAGGCTTTCCTGCAGCTCTCAGTGCGCAGTCACCATTCTTGTTTTTTCAGGAACTACTTATTACTAAGCAATATTTTTTTTATGGGACCCAATCAATGGATTGAAGAATGGATGGAAGAAAGATTTTTTTAAATCGGTTCATAATTGCCAGAGTTATGCGCGAACATACATAAAAAAAAAAACAAAAAAATATATATATCCTCCTCCTTTTTTGAAGTCGGTTAAAAATACTTTTGTATACAAACATAAATGCACGCGCGCCATCGCCATCTTTAAAATGACAGGTGCGTTAAGTTAGGTACGAATGGATGCCCCCCGGCGGCGGGCTCAAAGGCAAGGCACTGAGGGGCCCCTGGTGCAGATCCCACCGGAGAGCCCTGGGGTCTCCCCTCTCATGTGCCGATGCGACAGCCGCGGGGGTTTTAGTGGGTAAGAATCCCACATACCCCGGTCGAGCCCCACAGCTCCCGGGAATCTTTCGAAGATTTCCGCCGCGTCAAAAAAAAAAAAAAAAAAAAAAAAACAAAAAAAAAAGGTACGAATGGATGTCATCGGGGTTGCAACGTAACAGAAATAGTTTCGTCTTGAGTTTTAGTTTGTTATCCCTTTCAATGCGTGTCCCTTTTATGCCACCTCCAAGACAAGCGCTCGCCCACTGAGCTGTTACAGCTTACCATAGACATTTTTTTTGTTTTGTTGACCGAATTGGGAAGGCAAAGGGTTATAGCCCATACAGCCTCGTCATAAGTAATAATAAATCAATTTGTAGCTAGAACTAAGTCAAAACGTAGCTGTATATATAGGACGAACGACAAAGCCGTTATTTCGCGCAGAACATGAAATAGTGACCTCTAGTTTGCAAAGCAAGTGGAGTCCTACTGCGCCGTAGACTCGTAACTCTACTAATCTACTCTAAGGGTGTGTCCTAATAGAGCGCGATCACACGATCATCGCAATTTCAACGAAACTCTCAACGAAATCTCGAACATATGGACGTCGAACGAGTATCCTAACGTCAGCGCGAACAAAATTCGCGCGACCGCATCGCGGTAAATTTTTGAGATTGCGTTTAGTTAAAACATCTCCTAAGGAAGTATAAAGTGAGTTACATCCAAAAATTGAGGTCCTCGTATGTAGTCGTAATCAAAGTTCGGTAAAAAATCGGTTAGTTAACCACTGGAACGCCCACGGATACCGTGGTATCACGGCTCAAAAGCGTGTTGACCGCCCGCGGATACCATGGTATCCAGTGGCGGTTGACCACTTTTTGATTGAGATTTCGTTTTCTGTAGCCGATCATAGACTATTAATCATTAAAATAGAAGCGCATCGGCATTGTGAAGTGAATTAGCCAACTTAATAAAATTATTTGGTACCTCAAGTAGAAAAAAATAAAAATAAAAAAAAATGACGAAGTTTGATATTTACGTACAGGTGTGTTTGTGGGTGCGTCGGCGGCGTTAATATTTGTTATTATTGTGAGATTATTGTTTATTTTGATGCATATTATACATAAAAATGATCGTGAAGAATAATGCTATAATATTTTGATGTAGGTAAGTGGAAATACAATCTCAATGTCTTAACTTTTTTCCCTTTGAAAAAAGCAGGTAGTTTTCGTGTTTTTAGGACTGATTTTCACTTCTACCCGTTTTTTAGAATTCTAAATTATAATTAAAACTCTTGATGTTTATTTAAGTAGCTTCGTAATACACTTAGCTCTGGCCCAATGATATTTTATACAATAGATACCTATGTCATTAGTGAACGAAACGTGAAACAACGTAATTCCCCCAAATTGGGTGAATAGCAGTAAGTCACGCGTCGGTAAAATGTAATTGTGCATCTGAATCAAGTAAAATGCCTTCATGCGTATTTAGAAAATGCACAAAGTACTGTAAATAATATCTAAGGAAAGGATATCAAAACCTAACTATATAAATAGTTAGGTTAGGTTAGAGAAAATATTTTCCTTCGGAGTCGCTGGACGTTCGGGGTGTGGGCCCTTTGAACGTCCATTGAGTACAGCGGCGACTCCGAGGAGGACGGTGGTGGGGTTGCGACCCCCGTCCCCGTGAGCACCGTGACTGGTTCGGGGGGGGGGGGCTACAATGCGCCCCCCGGCGGCGGACTCAAAGGCAAGGCACTGAGGGGTGCAGATCCCACCGGAGAGCCCTGGGGTCCCCCCTCTTATGTGCCGATGCGTCAGCCGCGGGGGTTTTAGTGGGTAAGAATCCCACATACCCCGGTCGAGCCCCACAGCTCCCAGGGATCTTTGGAAGATTTCCCCCACGTCAAAAAAAAAAAAGAGAAAGAAAATATTTTAATTACATGAGTTGCACAATTTTTCGCGCGTATTAGTAGGGATATAACATATCTATGGTTCATAATATCATTGCCCTGACCTGAAACCAGACTAGCCACTTACCGTACAAGAAAATACAGTTCATAAATCCAACTATTTAAACAGTAGCCGAAATGTAATGTTTTGCATTTATAGTTCATAAAGAAACTAGCTATAAAAGCTTATGTTAACCACTATAAGCCATTTGGCCCGACTTCATAACGACTTATTCCAGACAGTTTGTTTAACCGCAACTTTAAATTTCGAATGGAAAATGGAACACCCCAAACTATGACGTCACATAAAAAAATTCACACCATCATTACCGAAATTCTGTATTCAAATAAATACGTAAACGGTACGTTTTCACAGTTGAATTTTCTGGCGGTAATCCACCGTTGTAGGAGAGAGACAGCACGATAGTTTGGCGCATAAAATAATGATCAATCAGAGTGGGATGACAAGCCGTTTATTGGTTCTCCCTAAGTAGTTTGTGGCTATCTCGCACGGCCAACTTTGCTGTTATTTTCTTGGCACGCCAGTGTAAATTTTTCATGAATTATGATACGCCATTTTCACTCCACTACACGTATAAAATAACTGTAGTTGAAAATGCATAAGAAATTTACAATAATTTTCACCTGTCAAGCCGCATGGTTATACTAGACGGCTTTGCATTTGGCCCCAAAAAATAGGTGAAGCACCTCTGTATTTCACGTTGTTACAAGAGTGACGTCATTCATCCTTGATTATATCCGAACTTTTCCAATTTCCGCCCATTTTCTAGAAGGTTCTAATAATGGTACCTATTCACTTATCATTACAACGCACGGCTTATCGCCAGGTAAAGTCGTGGTACGTGACCGTTCATCTACGTCGTGGTTAAAATTTCGTCAGCTTTATGACTTATCTCAGTACGTGTAGAAGGACCAATAATAAAAATAATTTCGTTTTATATTGTGTAATGCCGAATCAAGGGCTCATTATTTTATTTCATCAAATTACCTACTGTGAGTAGGTAACTATAATAGAACCAGAGAGAAAGCTTCGTAAGAACGTTCTAAAATTGAAATTTCGTGTGGCAGAGTAAACCAATTTTATCAACTGTCATGTTTTTTTTTTTTTTTTTTATTTATTCAAACAAAAATCCACAGCTCTTAGAATAAAAGGTACAATTTGTAGACTACTTGTAAATACAGCCAATAAAAGGATTTTCTTTATAATTAATAACAATTTTACTTTATAGTACAAAACGCTGAGCAAAATTTGAGTGGGTGTCTGACGCATTTCAAAATATAAAAAATGTAGTGTTAAAAGATATATATATGTTTTTTATATGTAATGATTATATTATGATATTTATTTCAAATATAATTTAATATCTACTCATCAAATATTTCTTTGTCGTATTTTTAAATGATAGCTTACTTCCATGAAATAAATCTAACGAAGGAAAGTTTTTGCTATAGGATCTTATGAGGCGGATAGCTACAGAGTTTTGGGCATATTTAGTACATGATCTTGGTATCGCGAATAATGAAGTAAGTCGAGTTCGAGAAGACGTTAAAACACAATATCTTAACAAGTTCAGGACAGTCAACATTGTTATTACAAAGATCTCTTAAGTACATCACCTCAAGAAAAGAACGCCTATCTTCAAGTGACATAAACTTATGAAATTTACAGCTTTCCATGTAGTCCGCAAATGTATTTCTATTCCTGTAACTTAAATGTTTTAGAAATTATACTTGATTTTTTTCAATTTCCTGCTTGTACGTTATATAATGCGGATTCCAAACTATGCTACAGTACTCCAATATAGTTCTGACATATGAAAAATATAAAACTTTAATACATTCAACATCTGAAAAAGGTACGGACACACGGAGAATGAAGCCTAAATTTTTGATAGCCTTATTAGTAATATAATTAATATGGTTTGAGAAAGACAGTTCGGAATCTATCAAAATACCCAGATCTTTTATGCTTGTACTTCTATTTATATTTATTCCATTAAATGTGTACGTATAGTTTATAGGATTTTTCTTACGAGTATAACTAATAATTTGACACTTAGACACATTAAGATTTATTTTATTTATTCTAAAGTACGTACTCAGGTGTTCAAGATCAACCTGCAGATGATTGCAGTCCCTTACATTATTAATTTTCAAGTAAATTTTTCTGTCATCTGCATATATTAGAAATTTAGCATAGTCTATGTAACTACCAATATCATAAATGTAGACTAAGTACAGCAGAGGGCCTAAAATTGATCCTTGGGGAACTCCGGACGGGATATTTATATAATCAGAACGGTATCCCCCAAGTACAACTGCTTGCGATCTATTACGAAGATAGGAATTCACCCATCTGTACAAGGTGCCATGTATACCAAGGTCTTGTAGCTTACGCAAAAGTATATCGTGATCTACCCGATCAAATGCTTTTTCAAAATCTATATAGATTGCATCCACCTGCCCTCCATTGTCAATATCTCGCAAAACATCTGAAGTAAAAACAGCTAAATTTGAAGATGTGGAACGACCTTTCACAAAACCATGTAGTTGGCTAGGAATAAAAGAAACTACAGCTGAGTACATATATTTGTGAACAATCTTTTCAAGAACTTTACTAAGAATATTTAGCATTGATATTGGTCTATAATTTTCAATCGCAGTCTTTTGCCCTTTTTTGAAAACAGGGACTATATGTGCTGTTTTCCAGACCTTTGGGAGACATCCCAATCTAAGGCACTTATTAAATATTAGTGCGATTGGAATAGCTAATGAATTCGCGCATTTAACGAAAAATATGGATGGAATATTATCGCTTCCCGGACCCTTGGTGATATCTAAACCAGATAGTAAATCTTTTACAAGGTCATTAGTTACTTCAATTGCGTGCAAAACATTGGAGTTATGCAAAGCAACCGAGGACTCACTACTATTTTGATTCGGCATACTGAAATTTTGAGAAAAAAAGTCATTGAAAGCTGTACATATATCATTTGCATTCATTAGTTCAACATCTCCGTAGGTCATAACTTTAGGATAGTTTGATTTATTTCCTTTTTTAGCCTTTACATATGTCCAGAAATTCTTACTGTTTTGCTTAATATTGCTTTGAGTGTGATTAACAAATGATCTGTAACAGTGATCCATCAGCTTTTTCTGCTTAGCCCTTAGTTCAGAAAACTCAGAGTAGTCAACGGGGTTACCATATTTTTTCCAATTAGTATGAACTTTAGATTTTTCTTTGATGACATTTATTAATACCCGGCTGTACCAAACAGGATATTGGTATCCACCTGTGGTCAAAACACATGGAATGTACTTTTCGATTGCTTCGTTTAAAATGTTATAGAATTTTGATACGATATTTTCAATATTATCCATATCATTTATAAAACTCCAGTCTTGAGAGAAAAAATGTCTGTTTAAAGAAAAGTAATCTGCCCTGCTCGAAAAAAACTGTCGCTTTTTGCGGCGTAATGGTTTAATATAAGGTAAGGTAATATCACTAGCATTTATTAACAAAGCAGGATGAAAGCCATCCTCATTTACCAAAGCGTGATGCGCCCTTCCAATAGTAACTGTAAAATTACAGAAAATTAAGTCTAAAGTATTATTATGCGAGTTAGTCAAAACATTATATTGCCTAAGTCCAAGAAAATTCGTATGATGAGACAATTAATTGAGAAAATCGGTTGATAGACGCGACTGGGGAGAGGTCAGGCGCAGGACCAACTATTACATGCCTATACAACGCATGAATCATAATACTCTTTAGCCAATCAAGTGATCGGTCTGAATTTTCCTAACCAGTAAAGTACGATTGCACAAAGTGGTTGCTCACGGGGAATTTGAACCCGCAGCCTCCGGTTTGCAAAGCATTCTTTCCACTGCACCCTGAAGGCTACATTTATCTCATTCACTTTTCACTTAAATACCCTGCTTATCTATGGAAAATTGATCAATGAAATAATGTTTTCTTTTACTTACGCGAATATTACACATTGAAATCAAACTACTTTTTAGTCCTCCCGCGACCATGGGTGCTGCAAAGCATTCGAAACGTCGGGATAGTAAAATCTAAAATAAACCGCGATAAAATCCGTAAAAGTAGTTTGATTTCAATGCTCAATCAAAGTTTGAGAAGCCAGTTTGGTAAATTATCTGGTATATATTATTAAATAAGGTTTACAAATCATGGAAATAACATAGATATGACCAAGACAGTGGTGGGATTAGAACGGGTGCCTAACGGTATGCCAGGTCTCTTAGCTACAAGACTAATATCGCAATACCTTAATACCAACCAAAACTAAACCAAAGGTTTTCCTGATCGAGAACTTAGACCTTAGATTGTGTAGATAACGATGATGATAAAAAAAATGTATTTAGTCAGTAGAACGAAAAAAAATATTGGACACGTATTTTTTCTTTTGTCAATTAAAACAAAAAAAAAGCGTGTTAACTACGAAGATATAGTGCGTTGAAATTCCACGTGACGTTACGCCTGTATTCAGTTTTTACTGAGGCGTGACCTATCGAGCCCCACTCACGAACTTTGACGCTCTATATCTTTGGCATTTTCTATTATTTTTTTAAATTATTATTTTTATACTTCGTCATCATCCCCAATTTGGATGTAGATGTGTGCATGTTTATAGTATGGAATACTTCAGATTGACACGAAAGGCAAGAAAGATGCACTATGTTTTCTTCTCCTTGTTGTCTTCTCAAAAATGTTACAAGTCAAGGGAATGTCTCCCAGAACTATCTTACAAAAGAGTCGGCACTAGATCAATACTTCGCTTTATGCCGCACATGTGTCATATGGAGTTGTGTGCGAATAGAGAAAGTCGTGGAGTCTATTTTATATATGTTTTCTTATCATAATTAGGTATATAAGGTGTTACAATAATTATTTTATCCATACATAAACCCTGTAAGGGCACAGCAACTTCTTACAAACTGTAGGTATATCTATAAAGAGCAGAAACTACATTTACTACATTACTCTAACGGTGCTGATAAAATTCTTTCAAAGTAAAAAAACAATTATTAATTTAAAATCATTCAAGATTTCTAATTTTTTGTAACATACATACTTTTAGATTAGGTCTATTTAGTTATAGCTTCAGGAATCCCAAACTATGCTTGTGTGATATCCCTCTCTCTCTGTTTACTCTTAAAAAAAACAACCTATATTTCTCATAAACCATGTCATTAAATAAGTATAAAATCGAACAAGAATGTGGTAAAAAATATTACAATGAGAGGATCCCAAAAATCACACAATCAATGTCAACTCCACGGCATCCGGGCTTATTTCGTGATAGATAATGTGTTACTCGCATATGCCCGGGGTTAGGGAGGGGGCTGTTTTGTCAAACGCCGCCCGAAACGAAAGTAGGGAAACTCACTCGATTCCTTACATGCCTTTATTTTCCAGACTATTTTCCTTTACGTATGGAGGTTTCAATTTTTGCACCCCTGAGCCCCTCCACCCCTTTCGTGAGAATATTATTTTGTTTTTTGTTATATTGGATGATGTTACGTAAAGCACTTTTATTTTAGGTATTTTTTTTTGTTTTGATGCTTATATTTATATTGTTAGTAGATGTAACAGTATTTGATCATATTTTGTTAAAAGATAGATCACATCCTGCAAGGAACTTCTTGTAATCTGTGGTCTAGCTGGAAGCTCATACAGATATTTTGTCACAAACCAACAGTGTGTAAACGTTAGTGTGTTACAGTGGAAAAAGCACTATCATCAAGCTATCAGACACCGGTCTCGCCGGCGAGGCCGAAAAGTCGTACGCATGCGACCTCAACGACGTGCATCACCCCACTGAGTTCTTGCCGGTTCTTCTCAGTGGGGGCGCGTTATGAACCGGTGGTAAACTCAGCCCTCTCTCAAGCGACAGCCCAAGCCGAGGCCGTGCCTCCCTGAGGTGCCCTTGAGCTCGTCGCTACTTCTGCCGTTAAGACTAGAGTGCTTTAAGCGCTCGCCTCCTATTGTCCGGTGAAGCTGTAATGGCCATCTGCGGCCAACAGCGTCTATCATTCCCAAAAAAAAGCACTATCATCAGCAGCCACAACACAAAATAAATGGTATCTCCCTTATAAGGGAGGACTTGCCATAATCCCCACGCTTGGCAGGCGTCTTGGAGATCGCAGTATGAGTGGTAGGTAATCCAATAGAAAGACGCTGCTGACCCTCTTCTTGTTTTCCCTTAGTCGTTTCTTTCGGACACTCAAACGGGAGGAGATGGGAGGGTGCTATCCTTCCCCGGACACCCTACACCTGTAAGGTATCTGCAGGAATTAAAAGGTTCATAAGACGTTATGATTAATAATAGTGAATTGGTAGTGCTATGCAGTTCTATGGTGTCAAGAGAATGTACCCCATGCCATCAGGTTAAGTCCTGCTCGTTTAGTTGAGGGTGAAATACTATCATTCATCAAGAAATTTGAATGATACCTGCTAAAAGTTTGGATATACCGTCCAGTCAGTTTGTTTGTCTGTTTGACTTTTCAATGCCATGCATTGTGCTACGCGTAGCGGGTAGCGGAAGCGATTATAGTACTTAATTGTGTAGTAGAAGAAAATCTCTATCAGGGAAATAGGTATTTGTTTATCATATCGAGTGAAGTGAATAGCCAATCATCTCTTCTTAATTATATATATATAGAATATACATTTTACAACTGCAAACTGGCTACAATTATTTGTTTTTAATGCCTACTAAATTGTCTTACAGCTGCAAAGTATTTGTAGAGATAAAGACTGTTATTATAATGTTATTATTATTTTGGATATTAATACTACATAATTATTATGAGTGTACTATATCGTTTAATATAAAGTACAGAAATCTAGCAGTTTTCATATTGTCCAATATTGCATTGAGATTGT
Organism: Furcula furcula; assembly: GCA_911728495.1. Classification (NCBI taxonomy): domain Eukaryota; kingdom Metazoa; phylum Arthropoda; class Insecta; order Lepidoptera; family Notodontidae; genus Furcula; species Furcula furcula. The sequence continues at coordinate 21,570,932 of OU452252.1, forward strand.
ATTGTCATTTACCACTTTTGTTGCGCTGGCTTAAAGAAGGTGATTATTTCAATCTTATTGTGATAAAGTAACTTTTTTAGGTAGTATAATGGTAAAGAGAAGACCATTATACTCGTACAGCAATGAAGCACTAAATGATTCATCTTCATCTTCAGCCAAAGACTGCTGAACCACCCTCTTGGAAGCAAGGAGTTGCCATAATTCCCACGCTTGGCAGGCGTCTTACGGATCGCGGTATATATACTATATATACCGCGATCCGTAAGACGTATATATTATATAGGTGGTAGATAATCCAATAGAAAGACGCTGCTGCCCGTCTTCTTGCATTCCCTTAGTCTCCTCTTATGACGATCAATGGGAGGAGATGGGTGGGTAATATTCTTAACCGGACACCTCAAGAGCAATACTGACAATGGAAATTCTGGATTGCTACTCGTAATCACGTGGTTTTAATAACTTAGAAATATGTGTGCTTAAGAAAAACGCGCTCGCTCTCGCTCCGCGTTGCTACCATGTCATGACTCTAACTGCCATACGGCTGCCAGACAAATATATTGTTGGCAAAAGTTTCTCTCGACTTCTTGAAGTGGTTTTAGAACTTTGCTGTCCCAAGTTGCGCATCGGAGCACCGCGAATACGTTATTTTATTTATAACGTACTTTGTAAAAGTTTTCGATTCGCGGATTCTTTAGTTATGAGCCATTTTGTCGAAATGTGTATCGCGGTGTGCGGTGTAAGGTGGATGCCCTGGTTCGCCATTTTTATTTTTATTTTGTGAGTTTGGTATCCATTAATTACAATAGTTTTTTGCGTGAGAGTTGGTAAGTAAACATAATAGTCATGATGACTGTATTTACTTTATATTGTCCGCTCCTGTCCACTACTGCACCTAACGGATAATTTGGAGACGCTTTATGCTTAATTACACACAGGCATACATAGTAAATTACTTATTAATAGAGAATTATAGTTAAGTTAGATTTAAGTTTATAGGAACTATATTGCCTCAAATAAGGAGGTGGGCGTTAATGGCTGCGACACAGTTTTTTAACTAATGCAGACATTATCGTACACAATTTAAATGTACATGTAAATTTTGTTCCTAATAAAGATTTTTATTATTTTTATTAATTTGAATTGAAAATTCTTCATTTCTCAGTAAAAGGTGACTTGCTATAGGAAAAAGATAATCTAATAGGTTGGTAATTTTGGTTACGGGATATATTTTGGTGTTGAGTTGAGTCAACACTGTTGACCATATCGCTCGCAGCCGATTATATGGTTGGTTGGTTGAATGTAATCCAAAATGTTTAATAGATAATCTCCTAGAAAAAACAGCCTATAGAACAAAATGCTATATAAACATTCCATAAAAAAAAAAACTATTGTTTATCGTTTTTTTTTCTATAAGTATTTTTTAAATGTCGAGCATAGATAAGTCAACAGTTAAAAATATGCTCTCAATAAATTGTCACACATAAAAAAATATGTAGAACATTTTGTGCAGTGACAATAAATTACTGGGACACAATGCGGACAAACGGTGGCGTCGTCGCATCGAGTGCCACTCAAAGGATTAAGTTCGATACGCGTTCGGTATTCAAAAAAATATTCACAATTGATTGGTTTATTTAAATAGGACTTTATTGGCTGTGCATGACGCGGCTAATGTCCTGTGATTTTTTAAGTTTCGTATTGTCATAGTATTTCATTTATGTGTCCTTAAAAAACTGTTTTCTTGTTTAAAAAATAAATATGAATTAAATAATCTAAATTATAACCAGGAACCATTTGCAATAAACCGACTTTCAATTAAAAATAAAACTGTCCGTTCTTCCATCCATTTGCATAAATTACGATGCCCTAAGCCCCCAAACCTATACACATACAGACAGACATAAGCGTCAAATAGCCCTCCAATTTGTGTCGGGAGTTACTTACTTCAGGCCAAAATTAATTGATTCATAATATTTCCATAGTGCGACGTTCAGCCAAAATTAAGCGACACTCCAACAAATTTAAAGTTTCACTATACAACTATTCATCTGAGATAATTTAGACTCTACAATGTCCTTCACGCAGACGTCCTTGACGACGCTTTTTTTTTATTTGGACAGTCCACGCAGAACCTGTTCTGTGGAAATAGATAAATTGACCCAGACTTGGTGGGAATCGAACCGACGATCTATTGGGTAGATAACCCAACACTCAAGCCCGTCGCCCGCTTTAGAACATCTGACTATGCGGCAGGGTTACCATTTTTTTGTTCTTTCTTAACAATCACTTACACAAATACCTAAGTGATGAGCGAAACGGAATGGTCAAAAAAGCAAATATAATTTCCTAAACAGTTAGGTAAGTATAAATTTTGTATGTACACTATATTTTGAGTGTAGAAACAGCAATATAAAAAAAAACATATGACGACAATGGCTTTGAAAGTAATATCAACAAACGTTACATGGGAAGAAATATCTAAAAAGAGACATATCACATGGATACATTGACTCTAGCTATAAAATTTCACGTATCTTGCAACTTAAAAGAAGTATAAAAGAACCACTTCAGGGAAAGTGCATTAAAAATGAGTGCGCTAGAGCGAGACGCAGCGATACAGTTTCCATACACCTGTCCCGCTCCCCGTACTAAGAAAATGGTTTTATGAATGAAAATTACTTTTTTCTTTCACGCCATTTACCAAGTTCAGGAACGTTAGTTTCGCAGATCTTTTTTGTACGGAAATAGGTGAAAGAAGACGAAAGTGGGATGCTTTAAATACATGTGAACGATTTATTTTGAATTATAATGTTTGTCTGGATTTTTTTGCCTGACGAAATGAGTGGAGAAATAATGTCATTGGCTATATTAGTTTCTTGTTTACTTACTTCATAGTAAAGTTACAAGATAAGCACTGGTACTAAGGCATCTATGAATGTATAGTAATTATTCAAAATAGCCATCTATAAGGTACCGGCATTGAAACCTGCATCAGATATTAGCTCAAATACATGTTCTCTCTTCAAGAAGAGCATTCTTTATTTAAAAATAGTTGATAGAATAGCATTCCGATTCCATGTCTCGCTTAAACTAAGTAACAGAATATGTCAGAAAAAAAAGTTAAATTATTATTTATGATAGTTTAAATTGGTTTAAATACATCTTAATTTTTTTTACAAGTTGTAGCCACGCCGCGCCGTCACCGCACCACCGGTCGATGTGTTGACAAAAAAAATTAATGGGACATAACACATTTCAAACTTTTATAAAAAAAGAAATACAATGACAAAAAACGAATGCCCCATACATTTTGTTTAAAAAAAAGTCATACCTGTAATATTTGTTTTATTCGAAAAGTAGATATAAAATCTTGTTTAAAAATGTAAGACAATTATAGAGATTTGGATCCCATAGCGACGCCATTGAAAATCGCGGAAATAAACTACGGTGATCAATCATCTTACTTAATCACAATAAATGTGGCTTTTGTATATTAAGCTAGCTAGCCTATCTATTCACATTTTTAACCATAGTTTGTGCACTTTTGTAAAAAAGGTGTTAAATTAGAGTTACGTCACTTTAATTTTTTTATTTGATTTGCCTAACATATTTTTTTCCCAGATAAAGTATCATTAAAATTACAGCCATAAAGTTATTTTATTACATTAAAAGGCGTTAAATTACAAAAACTTTCTAAGATCGTTTCGTGTCATAGATCTTAACAAACACATGCTCTTGCGCACCCCTTTTATAAAAGCACCTTTGTTGTCTATGCCACAGATAAAATATAACCAGACATTTTTTATAACGAATAATACGCATAAATTTATCTATACATACATTAATAGAAAGGGTTTAATAGCCTATAAATCAGCATTTTAAACAAAGGATAGTCAAATTCAATACAATGGGAGCCCTCATTGTGCATAGACACGAGTATTCCTTTTTTTGTTACCATAAACCCGTGAAATGTTTGTTTTGTTGGTAGCGTGCGTGTGTAGTGGCTTTTTTGCGAACTTTTTTTGTTGATAATATTTGATCGATACTCCGATGATTGGCTATAATAGCTGTTTTTGTGTGTAATTTTTGATAAATATTTGCGTTGAACTTGATGTTTTCTGGATGTATGTTTGTATCGCCAAATAACAACGCGTATATTTTTCGAATTTTTAAAAATAATGTAATAATGTTAAGGATTTAGAAAGCCGTCAAATAAATGCTAAGCTCTAATTATACGATATTTTTTAACGTTTTAAAATATTGTTTAAAGTAAAACAAGATTATACTAAACATTAAAAATAACTAAAATAAGTACAAAAAAGACTTTCTAATGTTTTTCACTAAACCTTTCTAACACTGACTTATTATATTTAACCCGCCATTTGCAAAATATAGTGCTGTAATTACATTCAATTTTTTTTATGGTTACCCTTTTTACTCTATCTGGGGTTGAGATGTGATGTTAAGCAATACGACTACCTATAAACAGCTGTATTACACTCCCACTGGTCACCCGAGTCATTTGAAATTTCACCAGCTACAGCGCCTTTCACACCAAAGCACAGTAATGTTTACACACTGCTGCTTGGCGGCAGAATATCTGACACTGCGGTGGTGACTGTCCGTGCATAAAGGACTTACCCCCTTTAACAGAACTGACACAATATTTAATTCCTCAACGAAATTTTCAAGTAATTTCATCATCATCATCATCATCACCAGCCGGAAGACGTCCACTGCTGAACAAAGGCCTCCAACTTAGACCGCCACAATGAACGGCAATTTGCTATTTGCATCCACCGGTTGCCTGCGACGCGAAAAATGTCGTCGGTCCACCTAGTGGGAGGCCTACGCTGCGTCTTCTGGTTCGTGGTGGCCACTCGAGAACCTTTCTTCCCCAACAGTTATCAGTTCTTCGAGCGATGTGGCCTGCCCATTGCCACTTCAACTTGCGTATTCTACGAGCTATGTCGGTGACCTTGGTTCTTTGGCGAATCTCCTCATTCCGGATTCTGTCGCGCAAAGAAACTTCGAGCATAGCTCTCTCCATAGCTAGTTGTGTGACTCTGAGCTTCTCCAAAAGGCCAGCTGGTAATTTATTACTATCAAATATCTCAAATCCAATTCACTCTCCATATTATGTGAATGCTCAGAGATATTAAAAATAGGGAATGAATAGACAGCAAATGGCCCCTAAGACACTGAGCCACCGGAAGGGTTCGCGACGGTTACAAAAGATTCCGCTTCCGGTTCATTGGTACCATTGTGGTTGATATTAATAACGTTAGATAATAAGAAATGTGATCGTATCTGTTTTATTATTAATATTTGTGTGGATACGTCATATGTTGAATTCAATTAGCATATGACAGTGTTGTTTCTAAATATCGATAACTTGTTCATTGCCCAATATCGATAACTTGTTTATTGCCCGTTACTTCGTCCATGTCTTATTTGACGGGAGTTTTGGTATAGTGCTTAGTCAACCTGGTCGTGGTCTGTCGTGGATTCGATTCCCACCCTGTACCTGGGTGCTATTTATCTAATTAAGTATGTATGTATTTACAAAAAGAAAAAATATACAAGTAGTAGTATCAGTTGTCTGGTTGCCTAGTCTCTGCCTAGTTTGGAAAGCTGATCGTGAATTGGCCCAAGATATTATTATTGTTATGCACACTTTTTTGTAACTTCGATTTGATTTTTGTAAAATTTCCATTTCACAACTAACATTTATTGAATAAATTGATGTTTTAAATGTAATTTAAATAATAGCAAAATACTCGAGTCTATGCAGCAAAGATATTAAATACATCGAGCGGTCTTTGGGATGTTTTTATACAAAAAACTGTTATCAGTTTTTGTAATTGTCACTTATATTTTTTTTAGTTATTTAATTATACGAAGCACATAATGTGAAAGTGAACTATAGTTGCATTCAGTTCTTATTATCATAATGAGATTTTCAATTTCGCAACAGGAAATTAGGCATTTCCTTCAAAAATATTTTTGTCAGCTTAGATCGTGCACGTTTCTACGGACTTATTACCCGTGTATCAAATTTTTGATGAAAATTTAGCTCGCTAAGGTCCGTCTATTCCTAAGTAGGTTAAATATCTTTGCTGTCAAGTAGGTAGGGAGGGAAAAACATTTTCTGGTCCCGGTTTTAAAGGCACTGTAACTAAAAGAATTAATAGGTCCAAGATAACTAATATCTCTGGTAGGTGATAAGCAGCTGTGTAGTGCAATTTACTTTCATTCGTTACTAAGTTGCACAAGAAAAAAAACATACGGACTTTAGCACAATCCGGAGTTACGTCGACACATTGACGTCACACGGCACAGGCCTCCGTAATCCTTATTAATACACCCAATTCATCAACCCTGAAGTCGTTAACATCACAATAGATACCCCCTTCAAATATAAATAATAAACTAAAAATTATATGCAAATTCACGTCCCATAGAATTCCTTTAGAAATTGTTTAACCCTTTAACGGCGTGAGGGGACCAAAAAATGGTAATAATATATTCACAAAAGATACAGAGGTCATGGGACATGTTGGCCGCATTTGGATATGTTCCAGAATGGTGTTCAGACGTGTTAGTGTGTCATGAGGTGTGATTTGCAATTACATTTTATTACTATCAGTGTTGTGCGCATGCGTGACGTTTTCAAGATGGTGGCTTAAAATCCGTTACATTTAAAAATGTTCGGTATTTTTTTTATTTTAGTTGTCATATACATATTCATTAGTGAATTTAGACGAAGTGCATTCATTCTAGATTATTTTTATGAAAATTAGTAACGACCTGAGCAAGACGTTTGACTTGTTAAGCGTCTCACGTGCCCATAGACAATTGCATAGCACTGCGGCGCGTCAACTTAAAAAATAGTTCTGAAATCTCTCGGTCCCAGTAATTTCTTTAGCTTTACTGCCCCTAATAGTGTACTGTAGATCCTGGCTAACAGAAGTCATAGTGGTGGGAATGAGTGGTGAGGTTAGTCCTAATTAAAATTATACCCCCTAATACACAGACTGCTTCATTACGGCAGAATATCAAACGCTGCAAAGATACCTAACTGTTTCTTTTACATTTTACTTACCACTAGTAAGTGCTTTTAAAGTCTTGTTAGCCGTGTCAGATTATTAACTGTGGCTGAAGGAAAAAAGAAATGGCTTTCAGATAATCCATTTTTAGTTCGGCATCTACTTCTGTCCTACTCCTCTTTTTATCTACACGTGATCGTGAATAACTTCAGTCAAATCACAAAAAAGTCACCCAGACCTTTTTGTCATCTATTTGTAGTTTATAGACGTCATAGGTACCACCTGTTTTTTTATTTGTTCCTAAATTTATTAGAGACGGTCAGCAACTTAGTGGTTTCTGTTTTAAATCTACTAAGTTCTAAGACCTTACGGACAATTTATTTTCATTTTTTGTCCTAATATTATTCGTTTAAATTAGGATTTATATACCAAATAAAGTATAAACTACCGATAGTTATGTGCCATAAATTTAAACAGTTTAGAAGTATTTATTTCATCAAGTATAGAAACCAGTAGTTCTTGTCAAATGTAGAACATAAATAAAATCAACCTGCTGCAGATACCTAGTGTAATTAACATCGTTATTCTATCATTTTAGATATGATATCACAAAACTTCAAGATAATTCATTATTTATGTAGCGAGCATATTAATGGATTCTACTTTAAGGTCCATTTATCTATTCTTATCTATCCATCTAAGAAGGTTTTAATACCCAGCTTGATTGTTTTATGCGCATCGGAAGTTGTAATGTTAAGTCGAAAGTGTAACGTGGTTAAAATAATTCTTGTTCTTTAATTAATAGAGTATAGAAAAATTTATAGCTGTGTTATTATCGACCGTTTGAACCGTGTCGTGATCTTTATCTATGTGTACAAATAGGAATTGCAATTGAATTTACCGTTCAATTCCACTTACATTGATGTCTCGTACATTAATGTTCCATAAATTCATGTTCCCTATTAGAAGCTTCGCAAGTGTCTTAGCGTTTTATGGGAATATGCATTGTACGAATTCAAATTCAGAATTATTTATTTCAAATAGGCTTAACGGTCACTTTTGAACGGTCATTTTTTTTATATAAAAGCTACTTCCGGGACACAACGCGGCCTCAATTGTGAAGATCCGGAAAGAAACTAGCGGGCTTGTATTTTTTTCAGTTTAAACAGTGTTTGTCGTGTTACAATTAGATCAGCATCAGCGACAGTCTGACCTGCCGTTCAAAAGATAAAATAAGAGAGAGAAAAAAGAAAAAATAAGACGAAAATACAATAAACTAAAAGGCCAAAAGGATAGGTACGCAATTTCAATGTGAGGTGATTTTGCGCGTCCGAGTTAATGTTCATTGATACAAAAGTAAAAAAACTCGATCCCGTGCAAAGCTACAATTATTTTGGCATTAAAGTTGATCATAATATTCTATCATATTTAATTTCGTAATGAATCTTGTACTTATGTTCTTGATCGGTGTTGAGTATGGCGTAGTTTTCAACACAGACTGAAAACTGAACTGTAAATTACGTCTCTTTATTATACTTCATACCAATCTGCTAAGAATGGCGTAAGTACTGTGCTAAGTCGACTGGTTTGTATTATCATTGTTCATTGTCTCATTAGAAAGGCGTCCAATTGGTATGTTTTATAAAGAATATCTCATTAGTCCCGAAGAGGTATAATACCGCCACATTCAGTTTCAAATTCCAACTCCACTTTGTTTTATTTAAAAAAAAGAACCAAAAAAATACTGTGCTCTACATGAAAAACGTCAGTAATCTAACCAGTGAAGAAATCGAACAATTTGTAAACACTAATAAGATACCAATAATGTAGCTGTAACAGCTCAGTGGGCGAGCGCTTGCCTTGGAAACGAGGTGCGCAGGTTCGATCCCCGGCTCGCACCTCTGATTTCTTTAATCATGTGCGAATCGTCTTTGTGCGATTGTTACTAGCTTTCGGTGAAGGAAAACATCGTGAGGAAACCTGCATGTCTGAGAAAGTCTAACTAGCTTTCGAATGACGTGTGAAGTCCGCCAACCCGCACTTGGCCAGCGTGGTGGACTATGGCCTAAGCCCCTTCATCTTGAGGGGAGGCCCGTGCCCAGCAGTGGGACATAAACAAGGGCTGGTATTATTATTATTATTATTAATAAGATTCACAGCGTGCAAGATTCGAATACGCTACATTATTTTATTTTGTCAAATTATCTCTTATAATTTGCGGTTTGAGACCTAACCTGATCAAATCAAATTTAAAAAAAATAGTGTCTATTACAATATTTTTTTTTATCTTTTCAGATCGAACCGATAACTATCGCCAAACGAGGGTTAAATGTACCTAACCTTAAAACATAATTCAAAAGCGGCATAGACGTTTCGAGTGCTTCCGTAAATTGATATAAACAATATCCTAATGGATACGGTAACTGGATATATTTGTCAATACATTTACCGTCTCCTATGACTCTTATGTACATCAGAAATATGTTCAAATTGTAAACCGAAATGTCTGAGACAAGCAAAAATCAACTCTAGGCACTTTGGAAGAGCTATGTTTTCTTAAGACTATTTTTTTTGAGTTACGTCGTTTTTAGAGTTGCGCCTCTGCTGTTTGCACATGTTTGATCGATTGACAACTCCGGGGGTGGGGTCTGGTAATAATATTACCCCCGAATTCTATATTGAAGTGTTGCTAGTTCTATTTACGTATTAAAAAAGTAAGTGAAGAAAATCTATTTTGAATACCTTTTCCAATCTTGATTAAAAATAAATGAGTTATGTTAATAACAAAATATGCATAGTCCATTGACCCTTTTTTCTCTCTTGGTAAGGACCTTTGGATAATAGGACCTCATAGTAATCGTAAATGTTGTTTAAAGAAATTTTGATTTTGCCTACTTTAGAATTTTAAATACGTAATACGTTTCTAATTGATTTGTTTACTGCTACCTATGGGTATTTTATTAGAAATGTTGTTTACCTAACAGTACCATAAAGAAAGTAACGATGTGTGTATCTGTGTACATACATAACAAGGTATTTCCTATTTGGTACACTCTGCAGACGAAACAGGTCAATGGATTTTAAAATATGAGGTGAATAGAGGTATAATTTAACTCATCATCAGTGGCGGTCCGAGAGCGGGGTCGTAGGGGTCATGACCCCCCCCCCCCACAAAATCCATATTAGTACACGGCAAAATTGGGTAGCGGTTAACCCTAACCTAGTCTGGGTACAAAAGACCAACGGGACCGTCAAATATGCCCCCCCCCCCCAATCGTTGGCTGCGACCGCGCCTGCTCATCATAGTTGTGGTTGTGATGTATAGATAAATCTACAATAACAACTCTTTTTTAATTCATTACCACCATTATATTTAAGTATTGAATCTCTTTAGTTTTCATTAAAAGATATTAATTAGACAAATTAGTTTTTTTTTTTAATTTAAACATTTTTAATTACATAATGTATCCAGTGTGTCCATATGTGCGCAGTCAGGGTATTGTGTTCTTAATTCCTTGTTTAGTAAAAATATTGTGTTATGTACGATTTTATCTACTTATTTATAACTCAATTTAAAATAACGACTCTGCTATATTATCCTATGCTTTTAAAAGTGGGTTTTAAATCAACAACAGAATACTGATTAAATCATAAACATTATTTTAATGATCATTGTATTGTCTACCACAAATTAACCAATCAAATCCAATAGGCAATTTAAGTTAATGATATGGTAGCATGCTAAAGACAATTTACTTACAATCCTTATAACATCCATTTACTTTCAAAACCATAAATTCTATTCATTTCTCACAGTCACAACCCATGATATTTTCGGATGTCTCTATGGCTACATTTTTTTAAATTTAGTGTTCACAGGTTAATTCAGGTTATTAACAAATCCACTATCTGCCGCATTCTAAATTTAAAACAGCAGAAGTGTGATTTAGTAAAAAAAAATGAATCTTCATACATTAATTATAATACATGTTCTAAATTTAAAAACGGTTAAAACGTTTGATTAATTGTTGCCAGTTCAGTAGCGGTCATAGTGAAGCAAGTTCTTTGTTATGGCATATCTTAAATGCAAACAACAAAATAAAATTTTACGATCCCACTGCTTCACCGTGAAATAAATAGCTGCTCGTTCGATTCCCTGTTTGGTCATGCTATAAATTAACAGGCACGTGTAAAAAATATGGACGTCGTGTTGTTTTTTTAAATAATTAAATACGTCGGTCGTGTCTTCTCGCCCGGTGATATACAGTTTTTATTTCTTCTACTCATATTTATTTTAAGTAATTGGCTACTATAACAAATGTTACAATTAAACACGTACAAGATAAAAACGATATTTATAATTTAATACGTTGTACTCTAGCAAATACCAAGAATAACATTTATAATGGCAATTTAATGTACTATCCAACGGGCCTACTATTCTTTAGTCAATATAAAACAGGTTTTGCTATATAAGGAAACATCCAAATTAGTGTGGAAATGACTAAATTACTCGTATAATTAAATGACATAATAATATGTCCAACATATTGTTCTGTTAGTCCTTCGAATCTGAAACTCAGAGTGCAAATAAAGTTGGAAACGGAGTTTACTGAAATCATCCCTATATGTAGATATTTTGTGTTTTTTTCTTATTTGGTATACTTAGAACCAAATAGAACAGAGTCTAGTTTGACTCTTTAATACAAATGAAATCATTCTATCAATATATGAATTTAAAAAAAAGATAAATATTTCTTTTTTTTTGTCTGCTCTACTAGCCGATGGTAGTGAATGAGCATAGACAATTAAACCTAAATTAAAGTATTTGGTTGAACTGGTATGTATCAATAAAACAAAAAAAAAAGATGTTGGTAAAAAATATGGATCTCTTGTACTCGTAATAATTTAATACATAAATTATGATTCTCTTCTAATCAAAACGTCGTAGTTTAGAATTCAAATCGGATATTTCAAATAAATTCTTTTTTTGACAGTTCAAAAATCGCGCAAAGCCGTTGGTTTACAAAGGAGTTAGCCCTATCGATTTTGTCCTCAACCCTACTCTCACACATGTATACACGTTTTATATAACCTGTGCGTTGGAGGGTCGCAAGGTACGAGGGTGGGACCAACTATCGACGCTATACGTACTGCGGCTAGGTATATAAATTATATGTCGTTCACCCCATCAATAGTATAATGTATGGAGATTCGATATTATTTTATGATAGGTTTTCCGTTCGATTTTACTTTATAAGTAGCTTGGATATTTTGTGGTGAACGTTGTTACAGCAAGCGTCTATGGAAAATTGGCTTACCTTGTCGCTAAAAAATCGATGTTTTAGAAACTTAATAGAATAAAAATGTAAGCTTTGTATTATACCTATAATGCATTATTTGCAATGTCGAGTGGAATGTTCAAGATTTCGAGAATTCAATAAGAAGATGAGACACTTCAAATAATTTTAATATTTTTAATTCATATTTTAATGACTGAAAAAAAAACACTTACTTTGAAATAGCTAAGTAAGTAAGTAAGTAAGTTTTTATTTATTAATAAGAATGAGCTAGTAGGTACCTACAAATTAGTTAAATATTATTTCAGAGAGGTTTCTGTGATATTTTAATTTATAGCTATAGCTTTGTAGAGTAGGAGAGTTATATGAATAAAAAATATGTTCATATTTCATTATTAGTTGCACCTATAATACCTATATAAGTACTATTATTAAGTATTTTACAGGTGTATCATTTTCAACTACACACATATATTGTCTTTACAATAAACAAGTCTCTCTACCAATTACTTATTTCTGCATGTAAAAAATTATATTAGTGCGAAATAGCACTACCTGCATGCCATTTGCATAAAGGCCAAGCTTGATTGACAGCGCCCGCCTACTGGCCATGGATTCCAAGTTATGTCGTCATCAGGCTGACAGTTATGACAGCATGCACGCCTTAGTGTCACTTTGAATACTCAATTAGTTATTATATTACTACTGGTGTTCTGCTTGGATTTACTTGCTGTCATTAACAGTCAAATTTATCGAAACAAAAAAGAATACTACAGGTTAAGTGCAATTTTTCAAGAGCGAAAAGTCCCAGAATCGAATCTTTTATTCAAATTGTGAATAAATTCTTAACAATAGCAATTTTGAACGGTTAATTTTTTTTTAAAGCTAACACCGGGTCACAACGTGGTCTCAACTGAGAAGATTCGGCAAGAAACTCAGCGGTCTTGTCATTTTTTAACTCTTTTTTTAATCAATGTTTGTCTGTCTTGTTACAATTAAATCATCATCAGCGACATTGCGTTCTGACGTTCAAATAAGAGAGAGAAAGAATACGACGAAAATACAACAATCTATAATATCTTAAGTTTTAAAATTTACTTTTTTATAAACCTCGAGGCTAAAACGCACACCGTATTCTATTTATTAATCCAATAATGTTTTATATGATAACTGTAAAATTTGGGTCAGGTAGTAACCTGACCCAATATTTAATATATATATGTTTTTTAAAAAACATTTCTTTAATATTAATTTTATTTTTATACTTATTAATAATTCTCCCATTCAACCAAGACATAAAAATAGTTTATTAAAAGTTTTTGATATACATAAATATAAAACCATTAAAAAGTACGATACTAATCATACGAAGGCGTTTAATTTGTAGTAGTATACAACCTATCTACATAAATTAACAAACGCCAATTTAATATATTATTAATACTGGCAACGCGTGGGTGTCGAAGCCACAGCCGCTAATAAAACAGTGATATCCGATTGTCAAAATAGCTACATTTACATTTAATATATAATCTATAGAACATCCCGCTATTGTAAACCAACACTGATAATATTATGCAAATTAATGCAAAAAAAAACATGTGGTCATTATTTATCGCAGTTTTTGCAAGGCTTTTTTTATATCTTAAAGCCAAAATATTCCAGCCGAAAACCAAAAACTATAAGTTCTCATCAAAAATTATACTTTATAAAGTTATAAATAATTTTTCAACAGGACCTACTAAGAAAAGTGATGACATTTTATTGCAATGCAAAATCTTACCTCAAAGCAGACACGTTGAAAGTTTTCGAGTTTGAAATTTTACCGCGACGCGAATGTATTTATTTTAACACGTACCTAACTTTAAAATATAGAAAAAAGAAAATAAAGCCGCGTCACTTAAATTTCGAACATCGAAAATAAAAAAATAAAAAAAACTATAGACAAATTTGGTGAGTGGAGACGAATCCCGAAGGAAATTCGAGAAAATCGTCGTCTCCATGCGGCGTACGGTGAACGAATGTCCCGCTCAAACTACGCTACAATTTCCTTCGCGAAAACCGAATCGACTGCGCTGTGTAAGTATAGGGAAGGGTGGTTTTTCCTTCGAATTTCATAAGTATCTACCTTTCTTTATATCTAAGCGCAAGAACTACGCTCACCCCCTTGAGAATACCTCGTGAGACTCGATCGCGGAGTCGCCGCGCGGGAAAAGCAAGTGACGTCACAGTTGTGTTCCAAATTCAAATCTGTTCGAATTGGAATAGAATCCAGTTTGAAATACTGAGCAAAAGAGATGTGATATTATGGAATTATTGATATTTCTAGTCAGGCAACGGTAACATAGATAAAATGTATTGGGTGGTGAGTAGAAATATATTTATGTATTCATGTGTTCGAGAGTGAGATATGGTATGGGCTTCGTTTCACGTATGATTGTGGATCTATACTTGCTGCGTGCTTGAAAATTTGAATACGCCTCGCAATTTGTGACAATATTATTAGATATTGTGTCTCGTCTCAAGCTTTATCGCTTATACGGTTTCCTTTTGTGAGATATTCTTTTGTCCGTTAGAAACTGAAGTATATAAATAACTTATAAGAATAAGGTACAATAGAGCTAATGAGTGGAAAATTATTATCCATCGGACGCGTTAATTTTTACGCCCAAAGGGTAACCGTTCGTCTGTAAAATTGTACGCTAAAATAAGTTTTACGGTTAAACGATAATGGGCACGAGAGAATTCGGTTCAAAGTGACACCATCCGTCAAATAAAATAAGGTCCGACGCGTCTAAAATCTTCACGTTATTAAAACCGCCTGTACGCGGAATGATTCAAGCAACAAGTTTCATTCATTCAAGGAAAAAGGAGAGGGCAATCCAATTAGAAAGGGAAAAAGAGAGAATTTAAAAAGTGAACGCCCGGAAAGTTAGGCGGGAAAGCACCGTGCTAATAACCTGTTGCTTCCGACGCTAAATTAAATATAAGAGCTTTCCACGCTCACGATATATCGAGTATCGATGTTACATCACTCGACAAAAATTCGAATCAGAAAAGATAGTATAAGTAACTATCTACAATAAAAATACCCTCGTGATCGATTTTCCCTACCTCATTCGTATCGAGGAACACGGAGTCTATACCGTAAAATTGCTTACATTCATCATTCACTATGTACCTATACCCCCGTTCTGTATTATCTCGGAAAATATCGATAAAGCACACTTGATGCGGCCGACACCCCTACGCTTACTTGACATGACGTGCGAGCGAGAAAAATGAACGAGTGTAATACGCGTTAGAAAAAGAAAGCACATAGGACCGCGACGAGATAAGTGTTCTAATTTATACTCAAATTGCGAACGTCGTCACGAGAACCACGTGCTAAATAACATTCCCAATTTGAAATGTCTTAAGTGCATCATTTTATGCATCAACATTCAACTTTACAATTGTGAGTCAAGGTTCAAATTAAAGATTGATACTAATTTAAGAAATTTGATCAAAGAATTTTTCATTTTTGAAAAACGAACTTCTGTATTTGGCGACTGTAATGCGAACTCGACCTTATTGCATTCAAGTTAAAGCGCGATATATATTGTTGATAGAGTTTGCAAATTAATACGTAAGATTTTAAAAGAAAAGCCCGTGCATACTAACTAGGGCTGTGTCAAGGTTAAATTGGTATATTTTATTAGCGACTCGGTTAGTGGGTTAACTGGTACGTTTAGGGGTGATTTTGGGTGTATTAGGGGGTTTAATGCGGTGATTATGTAATTTGGCAACAGTATTTGATTAATTTTATTGCTTTTGATAGCTTTATGATGAGCTTTAACTCATTTGTGTGGCAATAAACTTGCGGGTTACGCGGGATTGTATTTGCGATTTCGTTATATTTATCAACGTTTTGTTTGATTGCGCCCTTAGTGCCGTTCATATGGGGCTACAATCATAAGGTTTCAATTTATATCAGATATTATATTTTTTTGACTGATCGGTGGTTTGGATAACTTGGTACTAGTTACAGTTCAACTTAGTAGTAGTAGTGAGGTCGTCTTTAGTATATAATATAGCAGGTGATGAAAACGTGGATGTTAACGTAGCCGAAGCCGACTGCTATCCGCTGAATTGGAATCCAACGAATGATCGATTTCTACATAATAGGTATACCATCAAATTGATAGAGAGTCGATTTTTTATCTTAATAGGTAATTTAAAAATACTTACTTTCAGTTTAAAAAAATAGAGAAGACCGTAGCTTAACAACGCTCCATTGACATTGTGTTCCTATAGAAATAATCCAGTAAGGAGTCACGGTAGCAGCGGCTGAAGAGCCGCCCCGCCGTTTCGTCCTTTTTACAGGTCCATACCAATTATTTTAATAATGAGTCATTGATAAATAATTAGGCTATAATAAATAATTTGGCTGGGTATGACTTGATTTCCTAATCGCTACTTGTAAATGCATAAATCTCATTTCGTTCGCCAAATTTTGTAACACCAACATATTGGTCCTTTTTATAGTCAGAAAACTTAGGATTGACAGTCGGTTGGTTTAGTTAGTGGTTAGTCACCCTGACCGCTACCCTATAGGTCGCGGGTTCAATTCCCATCCAATACAAACTTTTGTGTGCATAAAAATGTCTGTATTCCTTGTGTCTGGATGTTGTTCATCTATTAACCTATGTTTTTATTTACGAAACAAGTCTTTGTATCCGTTGTCTGGTTACTGTAGTACAGGCTCTCTACCTAGTTTGGGATCAGATGACTGGGTGTGTCAGATGAATGACGTCCACTGCTGAACAAAGGCCTCCTCTTAGAAGGGAGGGGTTGCCATAATCTCCACGCTTGACAGGCGGCTTGGAGATCGCAGTATAGATGGAAGATAAATTCAAAAGAAAGACGCTGCTGCCAGTCTTCCCGTTCTTGCTTAGTCGCCTCTTGCGACACCCAACGAGAGGAGATGGGGCGGTGCAATTCTAACCCAGCATACCACGGGAGAGATAGAGCACCCAAGATATTATTATTATTTTATTTTGTATCTTGATATCACAAACATGATATACGTCGTGCGGTCGGTCGCTATCAACGTAGCCAAACTATTCATTTATGGGAGCTAACTTACAGCAATGATAGTAACGTACCTAGGTAGAAAGTAGACGTGTATATCTCGACGTCTCGGTCCATAGCAACGCTTTTCTAGTAAATTTTTGACACTTGTCATGTCTCGCACATGACAATGAGGTGGGGTGGACTCACCCCTCACTCGGCACCTCGACGTTTTATGTTTTTAGAACACTACATTTTTATGGTTTACGAGATAAGTAGAGCTGCTTAGGATTATGCTATAAATTTATCAGGTAGGTACGAAATGATAACTCAAATTTAATGAATTATTGAATATATAAAAAGGGACAAAATAAAGTTAAATAAAGTATTGTTATTGTTTTAGAACTCAGCGACGAAACACGAATCCATATTATTGGCACAAAAATATCTCTGCGACACGTAGTTATACCAGAATAATAAGATTTTAAAATATAAACATATTAAAACAATATAAGTACTAATTGAATTATTGTTTTTACTTATTTTTGCCAGCCTAGCAATTAAAAGTATTTCAAATATAGAACATCCACGTATTAGTATAATACTGGTTGAATAAAAACAAAATTAATACCAAAATTAATAACTGACAAAAGTACGATGTAGCAACTCCTACGTTATCTGAAAAAAAAAGAACTAGGTAGATAGGTAGAAACCTACCTATTTTTGCCATCAAATAATTTATATCCTTACATTATTATTAGAAACTAGCTGACCCACGCAGCTCCGCCTGCGCAATTTTTACGCTAACTAAACTTTGAATAACAGACATTCGCATCGAATACATAACCTCATTTTTTATAGTCGGTTAAAAACTGGGACCCACTTTTTACTTGCTCTCCGAAGCACGGACCCGTTAAGTTCAAATGGCGTTAAACGGTCACCCATCTATTTAATGACCTTAGCTAACGTTGCTTAACCTGATCGATTTCCAAAAATTGTTAACAACTGTCTATGAGTGTTCCCTTACAAATATTTATTATAATTATAAAGAAAAAATGATAAAATCGGACCAAGCGTATAACCAAGTACCCATTTTGACTTTAATCCTCTCTCCCAAAAGAACCGTGCTAGATTACGGGATAAAAAGTATCCTATGTCCTACCTCGTAGTAAGATCTCAAATCATGCCAAGTTTCGTTTCAATCCATCCAGTAGTTTCGGCATGATGCTCAGCCGAGATACAGACAGACAGACAGACAGACAGACAGACAGACAGACAGACAGACAGACAAAAATTAAAAAAAATACATTTTCGGCCTCAGTATCGGTTATAGAATGCCCTCCAAATATAATTTTCAAAATATCTTCAATGTACAGAATTGGACCTGTTACAGTTTTATTATAAGTATAGATAGGTACCTACGTGGAAACTTATTCGAATAAATCCGTGCATTTGGGCTAGTAGCAAGCAACTAAACAAGGAATAATTCAAAGCCGCATACGTTCGGCTGCATATTGTCGTCTAACGAGCAACCCTTGAGAGGTCGATAGGGGCTGTATCGGCATGTGTGACTGTCATAGCGAGGTGCGTGAATATTTTACAGAATCGCAGTAGTGTTTTACCTCCGTCAAATACTACTCCAATTAATAACTTCAATAATGTACTGCATCTACTAAATCAATAAAAAAAGGATTTTTCCAAATTAACTAAGTAACATGACAAGCAAGATGTTATTTATCTATTTAAGTATGTATTCACAAAAAGTATATGTATATGTAAGTATCAGTTATTGTAAATTTATCATAGTACCGACTCTACCTATTTTGGTATCATATAGCAGGGAAGTTTAACACACAAAGTGCTGTGTACCATTAGCACACTAATTAGCAGGCTGGGTGGCTGGGTAGCTATTAATTACGTCACCCAAATACGTGAGTGGTCACGGGACAATATTATTGTCATGCTAATTAGTGCTCTCATGGTACAAATTAGTAAGACAGGTCACATTTCGTGTTAAACTGCCCTGCTATAAGAGTTCTAATAAGGCCCCAGATGACAGTGGGTGGATTGTGCCAGGATATTATTATTATAAAAAGGTTAAAATCTGAGCTTGCTTGAAGGTTATGGCTGCATGGGCTTGAACTGCGATACTTACGCAAGCTTAGGATTTTAAAGCATACAAAATTGTATAAACAAATGATTAATCCGTCGGAGGTTAACGCGTGATCGCACTTATCCGGTTCGCGTGTTAACATAGTGCAGATCGGCATCATCGGCCGTAAGAGCTTAAATAATAGGTAAATGAGAAAAAAGGAAGGGTGGAAAGACCGCACATTTTATTACTGAATCTGCTCAGTAAATGGTCGATGTTGATTAGAAAATCAAGGCTTTTTTTAACTTTCTTGGGATTCATATTAAAGATATAAGTATACATTTGGACTCTATATTAAAAAAAAAAGAAAAGAAGAAATAAAACATAATTTTGATTCATTGATGTCTTAAAAAGCCCTTCGCATGCCATTGCAACACGACCGTAGAGCCTGTCAAAACGAATTGGAAATATGCGAGAAAGAGTGACTGGATAACAAGCACGCACACTAACTTGCACACACGGACATGTAAGGCACATATGGGAACAGGGCCGCCATTTTGAAACCATTCACTATCGGAAAATTTAGTTTATGTCAAGAAATTGGAGTCCGATTGGAAATACGAGAGTTAAGGTCTATTGTGTGATGTGAATTGTGCTGCATTTTTAAAATGTGAATAGTTTTTTTAATGATTAGGGAAAGATTTTCTTATTTTTTAAGAGATGAGTTTCTTGCCGGATCATCTCAGTTGAGGCCGCGCTGTGATCCGGTGGTAACTACTTTAAAAAAATTGACCGTTCTACAGTGCTGGCGTTAAGCCTATTTGAAATAAATGATTTTGACTTTTGACATATAAGTATAATGCTTATTAGTTTTTACATACATGCAATGATTAAACCCTAAATGGGAGATATTTTAAATATTGCTTTCTTCGCAAGCTCTAAATTCATCCTTAACCTTAATTAATATGATGATTTTCTTCTTACTAATTTATGCTAGGTATTTTAATATCCCTTGCCCTCCTGGGCGGTAATATCCTACTTTTCCTATTTCCCACTCTAATTTGCCAATCATCCTTTTCACACCACCTATCCTTCCCTTTCCCTCGTTATTCGTGAGAACGCAATGGATAATCATAAAACAATTTAATTAACCAAAATGGCGGCGATGTGGTTCGCCACCCATCACGTCTCGTTTCTCACGGGGGCAAAAAGCGGCCGATGGGCTTTGCCTACCCCTACGGGGAAAAGGCGTGATGATATGTATGTATGTATTTTAATGTCAAATATTAAAAAATACAGTAGGAATAGTGATGCAAAGCGACGCAAGTATGCAGCTCTAGGTTCGAGCTATATATTTGCGCCCTTTGCGGTGGAGACCATGGGGCCTTGGTCTCATGAGACGCATGGTTTGGTGAAAGAAATTTCATCCAAACTTATCGAAGTCTCAGGAGACCGCCGGGCTGGTAGCTTTTTCTGCCAACGTATAAGCTTGGCCATACAAAGGGGTAATGCCGCCAGTCTTTTAGGTACCCTTCCCTCCCAGTGCGGCGACAACATCAAGGAAGTTTTTTACCTAGTTTAAGTGTACATGTTTGTAAATAAACTGTAAATATTTAGTTTCAATAAACAATAGGAAAATTCAAAGTAATAATAATATCGTGGTATGTCTGTCATCTGATCCCAATCTAGGTAGAGCCTGTACTAGGTAATCAGATAACTGATTTATTAGTCATAACTTATTTAGTTTGAGGTTTGAACCGCGATTCGCATCTCTGATTTCTTTAATTAATCACGTGCAAACCATCTTTGTGGGATTGTTACTAGCTTTCGGTGAAGTAAAACATCGTGAGGGAACCTGCATGTCTGAAAAAGCCTAACTAGCTTTCGAATGACGTGTGAAGTCCGCCAACCCGCACTTAGCCAGCGAGGCCTAAGCTCCTTCCTCATGAGGGGAGGCCCGTGCCCAACCATGGGACATAAACAAGAGCTGGTATTATTATTTATTATAATACTTAAGTTCCTTTTTTTTTCGCTTATTGTATGATTTTTTTATTTAGATACATAAAAAAAAAATATTTTCTTTCTCTACTTATACTACCTTATAAGTATCCTTTATTGTAAATACTTATACATGCTTATAGTTATAGATAAATTCCACTCGGACACATAACAAACAGACTTAATTTGCCTTGGGAACTTTGTTTTATATTAATTAATTAAATAATTATTAGTTTCACTAGTAAATCGTACCTACTCAAGGAAAAGGCATAAAGGTAGCTTTAGAGCTCAGACGCGGCTTTTCCATTTTATAAGTTTTTATGATTTTAAAGTTGTTTAGGTATTTACCATATTGATTATAACAAATAGTCATACATTACTATAAGGTAAATTTAATATAAATTAAATTAAAAGAAAAATTACTCATGATAGATAGCATGTTCGGTAAGTATTAAAAAAGTAACCCAATAGTAATATCTCAATTAAATTGTACCAATTTATTTAGTTGGCAACTATCACGCGACATTAGACAATGTAGAACTAATGTAGCCATTATCCAGAATAGCAAGAAACTGGTACAGTACTGAGGGAAAGTAATTTGTAAGACGATTTGGCGCGGCGCTTATTTTTGGCTATCCGCCTGGAAACAGTGGAATCGACTTGTGACTGGAACAAATGTCTTGTATCCGCACTTGATATAGGGCGGTGACTTACCTATCGATAAAATAAAAAAAATGTAACTTGTTTTCTTAAATTCAATTACGGTAAACAAGTATGTATCGTAATTCGGGTTTCTCGCTCCGATACTCTAGCATAATGAAGTGTGAAATAAGAATAAGTTGCATGCCAATTAATTATGATTAGCTTGATTAAAATTTATTAGCCGTAGTAAAATAAGGTTTGTAGAATTATAACAACTTACGAGTATTCTGAGTTCCTAAAAAAATAAATGGTTATTCAGTAAAAAAAAACATTATACACACACATTACATTTAAACTAACTTCTAGAAATTGCCACTGGACTAACAGCCGAACCTGGTTTCTATAGTCTAGCATTTATTTATAAGACTGGCATCGTATTTTCTTAGATATCTTAAAGGATAGGCAGGCCAGGCAGGTTCTTTTTACCAAACTATGCCTTCTATGAGGCCACGGCTCCAAGATTGTAGATTTGATAAATGAATAAAATACACTCTAATAAGTATAAATAGATTAGTAACAATTACAATATTTTTTAGCAGTAGTAAGAAAGATAGAAGTATATACAACATTAGACGTCATACGACTGCAGTATCAGATATTCTAACGCAAAAAACTTTGTGTATATATATATAACTGTGTTTAGGTGTAAAGGCACTATAGCCGGTCAATTTTGAACTCAGGAAATCTTCTATACTTATAATAAAACTGTAACAGGTCCAATTCTGTACATTGAAGATATTTTGAAAATTATATTTGGAGGGCATTCTATAACCGAAACTGAGGCCGAAAATGTATTTTTTTTAATTTTTGTCTGTCTGTCTGTCTGTCTGTCTGTCTGTCTGTCTGTATCACGGCTGCGCATCACGCCGAAACTACTGAATGGATTCAAATGAAACTTGGCATGATTTGAGGTCTTACTACGAGGTAGGACATAGGATACTTTTTATCCCGTAATCTAGCATGGTTCTTTTGGGAGAGGTGATTAAAGTCAAAATGGGTACTTGGTTATACGCTTGGTCCGATTTTATCAATTTTTCTTTATAATATAATAAATAATAAATATTAGTAAGGGAACACTCATAGAGAGTTGTTATCAAGATTTTGTAATCGATCGGGTTAAGCAACGTTTGGTAAGGTCATAAAATAGATGGGTGAGCGTTTAACGCCATTTGAACTAAACGGGTCCGTGCTTCGGAGACCAAGTAAAAAGTGGGTCCCAGCTTTTAACCGACTATAAAAAAGGAGGTTATGTATTCGATACGAATGTCTGTTATTATAAGTTTAATTAACGTAAAAATAGCGCAAGCGGAGCTGCGTGGGTCAGCTAGTTACTAATAAAAACCGTAACATTAAATCATTCAATTATTTGTAATTTCTGTATGACAGTCGAGCTCTTCAAGCGCAATTATAACTACTGGTACTATTTAGTAAGAATCTGTTACTGGCAATATGGTAGGATATCTATATATATTTTAAATAATACAATGTGCTGTTGATTCTATGATTAATAAAGGAAAAAAAAAGCATATATTTCAGCTGACGAGTGTCAAAACAATGTAAAAAGGCCTGCCTTTTGCATTGTTTTGCTTAAAAAGAAGCGGTGCTTAAAAAGACATAAACCGTCGTATTCCTACATACCTATGTCGATATAAATTATCCGCGTGCCTTCCCCGCACTAGTCCATACGCGGAAACGTTCTTCCTTGGAGCGAACAATTTCAGGGGCACTATAAATGTGTACAGTTTTGTTTCTGACGTGAGACCATCAATAACGTTTTTGGTAAAGCAACACCAGACGTTACTTTTATTTATTGGGCACGAGTTGATAGGGGCTTTACTTACTATTGCTCAAATGCTCTCTCATTCTGTATGGTTTATAGATATTTTTATAGATATTTTTATACTTTTTTATATTTGATAGTGTACTTAAGTGACTTCAAAAAAGTCTCACGGTGGTTCTCAAATTGACTGTATTTAAATCCCTTATTTATAGTCGTACAAAGGCTTTTAATGTTAAAAATATAATTATTTTAAAAATAAGCATCCCAATTATCTCGTGACCGAACTTTCCCCTACCGGCAGTATAATTGTTATCACTAAAGAATGATAGGATATCTGCATTCATCTGCCAAACCACATCACCATGAATATCACGGCATCACAGCGCTTAATGGAAGTAAAACTTCACCCCACCACACGCGCAAGTGAGTCCAAAAAGGTCAAAAGTCAAAGTGTTCTATTTTTATCGTATCGTATCTGTGACAATAATAGCTGGTTTAACAATGTAATAGAAAATATATTGAATTCAGACAAGCATACACCTATTTCACTGATGGCTATTGAATATCTTATTTTCTGAGTCTTCAACATCTTAGAATCCACAAAAGTGGAAACTATATTCAGTATAGCAAGACAAACAAAAATTATTTGTCACAGACAATGATTAAAGAAAAAAAATTAAATTAGACATATTTTTATTGACAGCGAATCCTTTGTCAAATTGTGTCTCATATTAATAGCTAAAAGACGGTTGAAGCCATTTCATATAATAGTACTAGCTGACCCGCGTAGCTCCGCCCGCGCTTTTATTACATTTTGCTCCCATTTTCTCCCTCCTCCCTAGATTTATCTCTCTCCATATCTCTCTCTCTTATAAAAAAAATCTAATTATATGCTCTTTCTCTCCTCTCTCTTTCCCCTCCCGCTTCGGTTTCCGTCACACTCCCCCACTTCCTCTCCCTGTTGTCCCCTCTCTGACCCTCATCCCCTCTCTCTTCTACGAACTTGCTCCTTCTCACTCCCCCCTTACTCCACCTAACTCCCCCGATCCCTCACCCCATCACCCCCTCCTCGAATCCCCTCTCCCTCTTTCTCCTCTCTTGCACCCTCCTCTCGTTCTATATATCGTCCTCGTCAATCATGGTATCAGCGGCATTAAATATACTTTATGACCTATTCTCAGACCTCCCCGATATGCACACAAAATTTCATACAAATCGGTTCACCCATCTATTTTATGACCTTGCCTTATGTTGCTTAACCTTAACCTAGCGGTATGAAATATACTGTAAGACCTATTCTCAGACCTACCCGATATGCACTTTTCATACAAATCGGTTCACCCATCTATTTAATGACCTTACCTAACGTTGCTTAACCTTAACCTACCGGGATAAAAAGTATCCTATGTCCGTTTACTGGTTCTAAGCTACCTCCTGACCAATTTTCAGCCGAATCGGTTAGGTCGTTCTTGAGTTATAAATAGTGTAACTAACACGACTTTCTTTGATATAATATATAGATTAAAGTTCTATAGTTATTGTATGTTCAATTTCACCGATAGATGGCGCTGTTCATAATGAAAATCACGCTAACATCGTAAATTACTGTCTAATGATATTCGATAATGAAAGTTTTAAGTTTTCCGCATCTTTTATTGTTGCGACTGTAATACATACATAATCTAGTTTGGATCCGCTCGGGATTTACAGATTTTAACTTTTCAAAGATATAATGTCATATTGCTATCAGCAAAGTACTTAAGAACAATACAGAAATCTAATGAAAATGTCCTGGGTGTACTGGATCGGCTTACCCCTTACAAAAATTGACCCTTCGCCACTGCCATATCTTATGCAAACTAAATGTCTGCTCAGTCCCTATTGTATATAGCGTAATAATACATATCTTAATGATTAACTGATCAGTCTATAATTACCCTATTCACATACAAAGGAAATTACGTGGTAATATGTGCAAGTAATGTTTCACTGCTTAGCCCTTATGAAACATAGCGTGATGTTTTATATACCAATTTATACCTAGACTTCTACACAACACATCAGTGAAAGTTCTATCAAAATCCATCGACGGGTTTTCAAATGATACCTGGACAAACAGAACGACAGACAGACAGACAGACAGACAGACAGACAATAATTCCAAAAAAAATTGTTTTGGCCTCTATGTCGATAGTATAGTATCCCCACATAGAAATTTTGGAAAAATATTCAATGTACAGAAAAAGTCCTCTTTGAGTTTTATTATAGTATAGAAGAAGATAAGTACACACATCAAAAGTGTCTAGGGATCAAGCATTTTTGGGCAAAAAAATGGGCAGAAGAACAATGGCGTTTCGTGTGCTTTTCTGATGAGTCTCGTTTTGGTATGAGACCGGATACAAGACGTATACGACACTGGAGAACCCCTGGACGCCAACAGCGATTAAAATCCTGCCAGGAAGTCCATCCTTATAGTGGTGGAACCATCATGGTATGGGCGGGTATTTGGATCGGCGGAAGAACTGAGTTGATTTGGATCAGAGGCAACCTCAACGCTCAAATTTATGCTGAGACGATTGTATCAGACGTCATCGTTCCTCTACAAGTGCAAATCGGTCCCTTATTTCAGTTAATGCATGATAATGCACGACCGCACACCGCAAGAGTTGTAAGACAGACTCTCGCCGCAGCTAACATCAATGTCCTGCCCTGGCCTGCTCAGTCGCCAGACTTGAACCCGATTGAGCATGCATGGGATATGCTACAGAGAAGAGCTCTGCCGAATATGGAGGGTATCCAGTCGCAAGAAGACCTTTTTTTGTTGTTGCAACGAACATGGGCGGCCATTCCACAGCGTGATTTGGATGAACTCATTTTGAGTATGCCAAACCGATGTTCTTGTGTTGTTAGTGTTCGCGGTAGAAACACGGATTATTAATTGTTTAAGTTACCCAATAAAATTTTAAAGAAAACTGTTATTTCAGTCTTTTTTTCGAACTTTTGTGTTAGTGGTTCAAATGTCAAAAATCCCTTTATTAGGAAAATGGCAAATTTCTTTATTAATGCAAAGGTGACTTGGTTTATCGTTACTGTGACAAACGAAAACACTTTATTTGATGAATCCTTAAAGAAAATTTTAATTAATATCAATCAGGAGAAAAGTTATTGCAAAAATATATGTTGATCCCTAGACACTTTTGATGTGTGTATATGTTATACGTCTATATTGGCTTAGACGCTGAATTCCATGGAATTCCTACATCCGCCGACATGGAAAAATGAATATTATTAAAATACTAAGGCACACAGTCACAGTTGTGAATAGTGATGGGCATTGCGGATAAATATCCGGGGACCAAATACTGAAAATATCAACTATTTCCGTTTGGTCACCCATTGGTAATATAGTGATAGACCAAGTAGGCCACTTTTGAATTTTGAGTTGGGGTTAAATGTATTATACGTTTTTTCTTTGTTGGCGGAGTGGAAACTTTAGAAGGTACCTAGCCTCTGCTACTACGGAGACGTAAACGGTGGTTTCTTAGGTTATGTGAGATTTTTACCTACTATAATCTCTCCAGTGGCCTTCATCGGCGCTATAGAGACTGGCGAGAGTCTCGCCAGCGTCAGACGCTCGCTAGAGCATGTCCCGGGGGAGCAGAAACGCACTCGTTACCCTGACACCTTCGCGGTGCTCGCATGAACCAACAAAGGGTCTTCAGTAAAGTGGAATAAGTTCCTTAATCGAACCGCTCCAATTTTTTTAACCACCATTCCTGCTCTATCCCTTGTTCAATTTCTCTGTAGAAGATTCTATCCTAAACAATCTTACGTGGTTTGGTATTTTCTGCTATGATACGAAATATCCGCGCTTTTTGAATTCCGCACATCCCTATTCTCATACCACACACACAAACACGTGTGCTTATTCCGTCGAATGTCACATTCATAGGTAAAAATCCAACATCGAGATATGACGTTACCCTTTCTTTATCAAAAACTAACACACGTACGATATAACAAGGTTTTCTTGTGCAAAAATAGAACACGCAACACACACGTTAGCAACAGTATTTGCATGATCAAAACTGAGTTTTATTATTAGGGAGTTACGATTTACAATCGAAGACTTGGGAAATTTTTCTCGGAACTACAGCTGCGAGTGATAATCAACTCTATATCAGAATTCTAAAGTATATATTTTATTGTTTTTATTACGACGCTTATGGCGTTTCAATGCCCACTTACAAAAAATATTCAACCATAGTTCCAAATAAAAATGAGCTGTAAAATCTAACTTATAGAGTTGATTTTTATTTGTTTCGTGTTCAAATGGAAAACCTCGCGTGGGTGAATTTCACGAATAACAATAGTGTCCGAATGGGGTTGTTAGTTTTCGGCCGACTGCGCATCGGTTTTGCGCATTCAAAACATGGCGGCAATGGAAAGCTCGGTACGCGCCATTTTGCTTTCACTTCTGGCACAAAACAAAATTCCATAAACACAAAATAAAGTAGTTTAATTGTGGATTAAAATCATTGTATTTGTTACAGTGTAGTCATTGATATTGTGAGTATTAACACTATATTATTTGACGAATCTTTGTACCTACTAGTAAGTGGTAGATTTACATTATTGATTAAAGTCAACCTTCCACACTCAGAAACGTCTATTAGTGTTAATTCTGATTAAGTTATTTTTTAATCCTAATATTTTGACTCTCAGAACCGTTTATGCATGTAATATAGTCGATTACAAAGTACGATGTAATTGATTATCTCTACTCATTAACAGAGTACAAAGTATTAATTTGCTTAATTTCCAAGACTGGATTATTGAGAAAGAGCATTAATTGAAGTTTGTGAGTGTGACAGAGAGAGATTAAACATAGGTCATAGATAAGTCTGTGGTAATTTTTTTATACAAAAATTGTCATTACTTTTTACAATTACCACATATATTAAATCTTGTACTTATATAATAATATGCAATATATATGTAAGTATATGAATATAAGCTGTATACTTAGTCGTATTTAATAATTTTGTTATACTTAGTGGGTTTTGAATATCGCAATACGAAGTTAGTCATATCTTCTTCAAAAATATTATTTTTGGCTTAGAATCTATAACACACGTTTATACTTACTTTTTTTTTGTCATATGGTTAATGCTCCACCTAATGAGACAAGCAGCCCTTAGGCCTCTGACTTAGCTTAACGACTGCTTTCTGGATGACAATAGCCGGGACCGACTTTTAACGTGCCCTCCGAAGCACGAAGACGCTTAGTTCAAATGCCACTAAACGGTCACCCATCTAAGGACTGACCTTGCCTGACGTCGTTTACCGAACAGTGGTTACAACTGGCTATAAGCGTCTCTTACTTATTACACGTGTAACATGTTTTGGGTGACAATTTTGCTCGCTAAATCTAAGAAATGAGATATATTTTCCACAGATGTCGTCCTTTGCTAGTAGTAAAATTACGCACCATTACGCCTTAGTTCGCTATGGGTAGGTAGAGTTGTAACAACTATCACTCACTCTAGCAATATTAGGGGCTGCGCCCTGAAATCAAACCTGACCATCATTTACAAGGTGGTAGGTTCCTTGTACAAGGCACCATCCAGGTGGGTACCACCGCAGTGTCAGATATTCTGCCACCAAGAAACAGTTTGTAAGCATTGCTGTGTTCCGGCGTGAATGGCAGTGTAGCTGGTGAAATTACCGGACACAAAGACTTAATATCTAATGTCATAAAGGTCGGCAACGCGCTAGTGATTCTTCTGGTGTTACTAGCGTCTACAGGCTGCGGTGACTGCTTACCATCAGGCGGGCCGCACGCTTCTTGCCACCTTGGTAGTTTAAAAAATCATCAGGCACTTGCATTCACATTTTAGTCAACTTAGTGTTTAGGCAGACCAGGCGTTTGCCTAACCGTAAGCGATGGAAGCACTGCCGCTTATCACCGAAGACATTTGGTCATTGACTCTTGAGAGCATTGGTGAAAAAAAACGAGTTTCACCAGCTACGCGTGCCCTTCAATCCGGAACACAATAACTTTACCCATTGTTGCTTGGGGGCAGAATATCTACTAGGAAATTACTAAGCTCTGCTCAAATTAGAGCCCTTTTTTAAATAAAATAAACAGTATAAGCAGGTATTTTATTGATATTTTAAAAATACCGCCATGTTAATTTCAGGCTGATGCGACAGCCCCACAGGTCCCAGGGACCTTGAAATATTGGCTCTGCTAAAAAATACTGAATAAGAATGTACTTAGCATAATTTTTTTTGTATTTTGTTCCAGAATTATACCCTCAATACACATCCTCAAAAGTGACTCTTCAAAATGGCCGACTCAAGTGCAGGTTCTACAGCACAGGCGCAGGGTACTCAGCCTCTCTTCAAGCATGCTATAATCATACATTCTAGACACGTTCTAATGCCATCTTCATCCCTTTCCCATCAACGGATGACGAGACGTAATGAGCATACTTGTTTTATTCAACCTAAGGACGAGTCAAGCAAAATGTTGGACTTGTGGAAAGAGACACGCCTGCTCGAGTAGGAAGTTCAGCTAGTGGCCGAACTTCCTACTCGAGTAGACGTTTCACTTAACACTAGCCGAACTTAATACTCGAGCAGGCGTGTCACTTACCACTGGGCCAACTTCCTGCTCGAGCAGGTGTGTTATTTACCACAAGGCGAACTTCCTACTCTAGCAGGCGTGTCACTTACCACAATGCGAACTTCCTGCTCGATCAGACGTGTCATTTAGCACTAGCCAAACTTCCTACTCTAGCAGGCCTGCAACTTACCACTAGGCGAACTTCCTACTCTAGCAGGCATGTCACTTACCACTAGCCAAACTTCCTACTCTAGCAGGCCTGTCACTTACCACTAGGTAAACTTTCTAATCAAGCAGGCATGTCACTTACCACTAGGCGAACTTTCTACTCGAGCAGGCATGTCACTTACCACTAGCCGAACTTTCTATTCGAGCAGGCGTGTTACTTACCACTAGGTAAACTTTCTAATCAAGCAGGCATGTCACTTACCACTAGGCGAACTTTCTACTCGAGCAGGCGTGTCATTTACCACATGGCGAACTTCCTACTCGAGCAGGCAGGTCACATACTACTAGGCAAACTTCCTGCTCGAGCAGGCATGTCACATACTACTAGGCAAACTGCCTGCTCGAGCAGGCTTGTGACCTACCACTAGGCGAACTTCTTGCTCGAGTCGTACTGTCACTTAAAAATATCTATTATTTGTTTGTGTCCTAACTTATTTTTTTTTCTAAAATGAAGTTTGCTTTCATCGCAGATCGCCTTGAGCAGTTCCACCAGGCAAGATAGACGTGCGCTTGACCCTACAGTGTACAATGAACCTTTGGAGGGCAGCAGACCCTCGAACTTAAGGAAATCATGCTCTGGGATGAGCGCTCAGAGATCACAAACCTTGCCCCCACTGAGAAGTTCCGCCAAGAAACTCATTGATGCTCGTCGAGGGTGTATAAGTACGATTGTTGTCTTAGAATGAATGTATGAACGTTTGGATGTGCCTGGCTAAGCAATAATAGGACATTAAATTCAATGTATAAATAAACATAGCAGAAATTGTAAAGGTCAGTTTATAGCATAAAAAGTTAGCTGGTTCGATTCCTATAGTAGTAGTTAGTATACACAGAAATTGTACACCTGGTTATACATTATGTTTGATTCATCAGGGGAAGAAAGTGACCAACACCTCTAACGAGGGCATCTTATAAACGTCCGTAATAAGCGGCCGTCTCATTGCCGACCCTTAAGAAATTAGATATCGAGACTCTTGTGTCCGGTAATTTCACCGTCTACAGTGCCCTTCACACCGGAACACAGCAATGTTTACACACTGCTGCTTGGCGGGACAATATCTGGTACTGCGGTGGTACCTACCTGGCCGGTTTCTTGCACAAGGGCCCTACCACTGGAGAGAGCATGTTGCGCTAACCCCCTCTGCCAAATTTTTGGTCATATGGTCAGGTCATTCTTTATTTGTGTGCGTGTATTTTTGAATGTGTTGCGTGTTTATTATAGTGTGGGTATGCGTGAAAGTGTATCTGTGTGTGTTTACTTCGCCTCCCGCACCCCGCAAAAGTGCCACGAAAAATTTGTTCGGGGAATCGACGCGATACTAGCTCCTTTGGTACTTTCTCTGAGTACCACTTAGTAATATGCACGGCATGTATGTTATATCGATGAACGAGGGAGCAGTTTGAGAATTAATACACGTACTAGTTTGGGAATCTAACTAACTTTCTCATGAGTGATACATGGGTACTCGTAGTGATGTATACTACACCTACAAGAAAAGTTACTGCCGCTGTAAACATCATCAACAGTGGCCAAAATACGGCCACTGCTGAACAAAGGACAACAAGATTGACGAGCGGCTTGGGGAACGCAGTAGAAGTGGTAGGTAATCCAATAGAAAGACGCTACTGCCCGTCTTCTTGAATACTCTTAGCCCCTTACGGATATCCAACGGGAGATGTGTGAGAGCTCAATACGATGCTTATGTCTTAAGACGAACATGGACAAGACAAAAATCATGTGCAATGTCCATGTTGCACAGGTACCGGTAGACGTTGGGAACGATACACTCGAAGATGTTGACGAACTATCCAGTTATGTCAATCCAACTTTGACAAAGAGGTCGCCCGATGATTCCAACGCGGATGGGCAGCGTTCCGGAAACTATGCGATATCTTCTCGTCCGAAATACCGCAGTGCCTGTAGACGAAGGTTTTTTACCAGTGTGTGTTACCAGTGATGACATAAGATGCTGAGACGTGGTCCCTTACTGCTGGTCTTTTAGAGAAGCTCAGAGTCACACAACGAGCTATTCAGAGAGCTATGCTCGGAGTTTCTTTGCGTGACAGAATTCGAAATCTGGAGATTCACCGAAGAATTAAGGTCACTAAAATAGCTCTCCGAATCTGCAAGTTGAAGTGGCAATAGGTAGGCCACGTCTCTCGAAGAACCGATAGCCGATGGAGAAGAAAGGTTCTCGAGTGGCGACCACGAACCGGAAAACGCAGCGTAGGCAGGCCTCCCACTAGGTGGACAGACGACATTGTGCGCGTCGCAGGTAACCGGTGGATGCAAATAGCTAATTGTCGTTCATTGTGGCGTTCTAAGGGGGAGGCCTATGTTCAGCAGTGGACGTCGTCCGGCTGATGATGATGTTAATGTAACTGGTATCAAAACAATTGTAAAAAAAATGTGATGTGTTAACAAACATGTACATACGTACGTGAAGGAAACTATACGTAAGTACATGAAGATATATATGTAGTTAAAATCAAATTTAATTAAAAAAAAAAAATACTTTAAAAATAAGTACCTAATCATGTTAAAATTATGGAAGTAAGTAGTAGTAGTAGTTAAGTACTTGCATATTCTATTTTATTAATAAATTGAATTATTAAATTTAACGGTTTTATATTAATATTTACCATGTTGTTTGTTTACTTAATAAATTAATCACTATTTAATTTAAATCAATAAAAATATTTAAAAATATGTATGTATTTTTTCTTGCCTCTACAGCGGAGCCGCAGGGTAGTGTTCCCCCCGACATTAGTCCAATCAGCAATAAATATTTTGTTGTTAGCTTGCAACTTTTGACTGCTACTTGGTAAGTTCAAAAACAAACATCCTTAGGTTCGCGCCTATTAATGTTACCACTGCAGCCGTTTCTCCTACAGGAGACATAATTTTTACTTAATTTAAACTTTTTGTTGATCCTGTGACCGTAGCTGATGGTAAGGTGGTGATATATGGCAATACACTATAGCTTATTAATAAAACAGAAAAAAATGATCCTGATTCAGAGGGATCGCTATGCCGGAAGTATAAAGGACGAAGGATAATCCCTCAGGTGCCAGCATAGCTTCTCTTCATGAAGCAATGTCATTCTTACTAGCAGAAGAATTACAGTAGTCCCAATGGATCTTTGTGAGTTTGAAGTTGGCTACAAGACGCTGCGCAGTAGCTATTTTTGTGTTTTTGTATTGACAACTCACGACTGTAGTTGCGCTAAGGTTCGCCAAACCTAACTTCAGACACACGAAGGTCCGTTGTGAATACTGTACAACGCACTCTAACTGCAGCACACACAAACGCTAGTTAATGTTAATTAACATTAATGGACTCCTTAAAATTATTTATTTCAATATTTAAAGCAAATTAGTATTTTATAATCTGTTAGTGATATCTCTCGTAGTCAATAATGGATTATAAGAATAAACGCTTCCTAGAGACAAAATAATTAGATTCATAAAAAATTCTACTTAAATGAGAGTTAACTGTAATTGACGTTTGTGGGTGCGGCAATATGTTGATGATATTAAACAATTGGACTTCTACTTCTGCAAAGAGGAACCAACCCACGCATATGCTATAAAATTGAGTTAAGTTTGCAGAAAGCTTTGTCCAATTAAAATGCGCAGTAGCGATCGGTAGATCCCTTCAAAGATCCTTACAAGGGGTCGTCCAGGTAGGTACCACCGCAGTGTCAGATATTCTGCCGCCAAGCAGCAGTGTGTAAACATTGCTGTGTTCCCGTGTGAAAGGCACTGTAGTTGGTGAAATTACCGCGGTCAAGAGACTTAAAGATTAAGTATGTTATAAATGGCGAGAGGTAGCTATATGACTGCCTACAGAGTCATATTGTTAAAAGAAAGAAGGTACTTTTATTTCGCACACAGACACAGTAAGAATATAAAACAGTAAATAGAAAATAAAAAACATACAAAAAAAGAGAAAACATAAGAAATAAGAAAATAAAAAACTATGCATGCTGTGTCAGGACGAAATTGGCCCATGGGCCAAATTAACCAGCTGAGACATGTCTCAGCTTGTGCTGCACCAATAAAATTGGTGTCAGCGCTGATCTTCCGACATCATCATCGTCAATCAAAGTCAAAGTCAAAATATCTTTATTATGTATAGGAGGCACGGAGGCACTTACACAAAAATCATTTTTTACAAACTACCACCGGATCGTAACGCGGCCGCTACTGAGAAGATCCGGCAAGAAACTCAGCGGGCTTGTCTTTTTTTGTCATTTTTTTTAAACAGTTTTACAAATTATACATAAATCAGCCTTAAACTTTGATAGAAAGCCGATTGTCAAAAAAGGCTTATTATAAAATCTCGGATTACCTGGAGGATAAAGCTGGGCGTGAACTGCTTAACTCATGCAAGCTTAGTTGCTTGATTGATTTCATATGCGACATGATTATACTAACAGTTGAAATTGATTAATTTAGTTAAAGATATTGTAAAATCAATCATTTTACATATCCAAATAAAATATGTTACTTGATTTCAGAAAAAAGAAATATTGATAAAATCTGTCACATAGCTTTTTGTCCTTAGTTGCTCCTAATAAGAAAGGTAGATAAATGTTACTATTATATATGTTATGTTATTTACTTGTGTGGTTTAAATAAAACTTTTATCATAGTTATCAAGTGTATATGTGTTATGTGTGTATGTGTGTGTGTGTGTTATTTTTGCTAATGTTAGTTGGTAAATGCTGTGCATACCTGTTATTGGTGTACATATAGGAATTGTGCTTACCGTAATATTTTAAAATTAATGTTTGATATGTATACTGGTGGTGTGCCTTAATAATAAATAAATAAATAAATAAATATATGTCGGGATTCACTAGGTGCATGTTTAGTCCAAATAAATACCTTGTTTTATTTAAATCTGAAGCTAAAGTACAGTCAACGACAAAACGACCAAAGCACCCAAACCTTAGAAATATAGAGTTTATTCTATATTTCTAACGTTTGGGTGCTTTGAATTGGTACATGAAATCGTATTAACTTAGAAATACAGCTACAAAATTACAATATTCAAATTGGACTAAACAGTAAAATTGTAAATAAAAAAAATACTTTTTATATGAAATAAAGAATATTTATTCTTTAATAAAATCAATAGAACAAAATTAACAAAAATAAAGCTTCGTCTTAAATGTAATAAGTACTTAATTATACAACAAATTATTAATAAGATTACTTTCATAATCTATAATCAATGAATAAGCAAAAATAAACCTATACAAAACTTAGGTATAACT
Source organism: Furcula furcula (assembly GCA_911728495.1). NCBI lineage: Eukaryota > Metazoa > Arthropoda > Insecta > Lepidoptera > Notodontidae > Furcula > Furcula furcula. The sequence goes on from OU452252.1 coordinate 21,607,049, forward strand.
TAGGTACAAAATTCAGGTATAACAGACTGAGAAGTTGAATTAAGGTCTGATTTAGAAGAATGGATTAGAGGAGTAGAGGATCTTTTCTCAAGTACTCCAAGTTTTTGATATTTGCGCCTTGTATTCAATACTTGGCTCACTAATTTCCTCCGATACTCCTTGAACAGTAACACAGGCAGGTATGTAGTATGTGGTAGTTCTTTCAGCTGGAAACAGAGCTTTGATATCTCTGCACCATTTATTATATACTGCTTCTGTTATTGCTAAGTTTTTATTAAATTTCAATATGTGTTTGGCTATTACCACTGCCAAAAGATTTCTTGCGTTCTCGTTAGGTAAACATATACCAACATATTGAATCAGGGATGTTGCCTCAAAGTCATCTTTTAATACTTGCATTAACTCGACCTAAAATAAACAGGTTTTTTACAAAATAAATTTTTGTGACAAGCTTATAAGCGAATTCACACTAAAATATGGTGACCGGGCTGTTCAGCATCGAGGAGTCATCATCAGATCAGTTCGCTGACTTCATATAATTGTATTGTCACACAATACACATATGCATACAAAATTTCAGCTCAATCATTTGAAAATATCTGCCTCAAAATTCCACCCGAACATACACATACATATATTGGAAGTTAAATAAAAGCTTAAAAAAACAGTTGTAATGTATAAAAAGTAATTGTGGTGGTTAAAAGTAGTAAAAAAAGAGTATGATACTTTTAGTCATGAGTTAAAGAAATTATAGGTCTAAGTACATTCTATACTTACATTGTCTGTGACAGTTATTATCAGAGACACTCTCTCTGGTTTGTTAGAAACTATTTTTTGTGGTGTGGTTGTGGTCTGAATTTCATTTTCTTGTAAAATATTTATGCTGCCCAGATCCTGAAAAAGTAAAAGTTAATATTAGGAACATTTGAATTGAAGCATGCATGCATAACAATCACAAAATACCTAACAAAGAAGTAAGTAATTCATATGTAGAGTCAAAAATAAAAGGTCTATAAATTTGTATTATTTATGTGGTATTTGATTACGATCAAAAGAGAAACAGGTATTTCAAACTATGTATTTTTTCTTTTATATTGTCAACGTCCAGATACAACTTTAATCATAGGTACCAATAAAACATTAGGCGTATGAATATAAATAGATAGAATAGAATGCATTTTATTAAAAGAAAGAAAGCCCTCAGCTTCTGCCCAGTTTGATTGCAAAGTTTTTGTATATTTGAATAGTTAAGGAATTAAATCACAAGCTAATAAATAATTATACATACACAAAAATAAACAGCAATTAATTTAAATCAACAAACAAACTAGGTACAAATAAACAGAGACTGTACTGATAATAAATATAAAATAATTATAAGTATAAATAAAAAATCAGATAGGTACTTACACTCAGGGAAATATTGCAACTATTAGAAAGTGAAACATCAACATCCTCTATATTTTGGCAATCCCTGAATGATCTAAGCCACACCTTCCAGCTCCTTATAAAAAGTGCTCGAGGCCCTATTAGTGGTATTAGTTCCTTTATTTCATCTAAATTTAGAGCTGATAAAGACTGGATACTTATTCCATTCCCTGAAACAAAAGTCATTCAATTTATCATAGTTCATGTAGGTATTTGACATAGAACTAGTCACTGGCTGTGTCTTTGTCTATGAGGCTCAAGTTCTGCAACCCCCAGGATGGGACAAAGAATATTATAAATGGGAAGAATGAATGTCAGTCGATTTGTTTGTTTAATGATTTGTCTTGTTGTCAATAAATCATATCAAAAGTAAACAAAAATACGTACCCAAAGGGTAAAAACGGGACCCTATTCATGACTTCACTGTCTGTCCGTTCGTCTGTCTGTCATCAGGCTGTATCTCATGAACCGTATCATATATATCTTTGATTTTAAATCTAGAAGAGATTTTTGACGTGATAACGTCATATAAATCGATGAACGCCGGCTGCACGCATAAAAAATTGTCACGTTGTGCGAGCGAGAGCGCGGAACAAGCGGTAGAGAGGCACTATTCACCTTGGCGAGTCGTACCACCAAGGTCATAAGAAATACGTCACGTAAAAGTCCGTAAGTCGTCCGTAAACCTGCTTTACAGACAACCAATTTTTTCTGTCATGAGTATTTGAACTTTGTGTCTTTGCATTTTACTATAGAATAGACAGAATTATAAATATCCTCTTCTTTTTATAATAAAATGTTGTTTATTTTTAAGAAAGCATAATTTTATTCCGGAAGAAAATTCCATAGTCGGGCAGTAACTAGGTGTGTGTAAGTACTTATCGTACTTAGTAAGTATTTAAGAAATCATTTTTTTATGTGTGTTGAAAGTTCTTGGGAAGACTTGTGATTTCAAGAGCAATTTTCTGCATAAAAATAAATCTAATTTAATGAATAATGTAGTATTACCTCATAGGTAAATTGGTGATATAGTAGTAGGTAAGCCGTGAGATGACGTCATATTGTCGTCAAAAATGTGCTGGTGTGACCAAGATCCTGTGTAATGCTCATGGTTTTATTGGATATACAAATACCAATGCTACACAGAAACAAGAGACCAACCAGTTTTATAACGGGACAAAAAATAAAGCTATCTCCCACTGCCCGCACCGCTAGCTAAGTGTGGCAACACTGCTAGCCTAAGTTTTTAATCAAACAGTTTTATCATATTGATAAAGTTTCGTGACTAGATCAATCAAGCTATATGTTTGTATGTATCTCATTGTTTTGATTGTTTTTATTAAGTAACTTGATATATTTAACAATTTTATTATTATATTAATCTTTTACTTGATAGTTTTAAACACTACAATGATTACGAAATTTTCAATCATATATTTTGTTAGTTTTATCAAATATTTTGATAATTTTAACAAAGCAACGGAATATATCAATCTACCTAGCAAATGGAAACATTTTGAATTTATTACTTCATTCATATTTTTTATTAATATCATCACAATGTTTTAAACAAGTCAAAAACACACTTGATAAGATCAGATTTTTTTCAGTGTACCATTAGGTGCGGCTACGCCCGCTATATTTTTTTCTAACCCCATTTAACCCCTTTAGGAGTGGAATTTTCAAAAACCTTTTCTTAGTGGATGCTTACATCATAAGAAGAACCTGTCCAAATTTCATCTTTCTCGGTCCAGCGGTTTGGCCTTTGCGTTGATGAATCAGTCAGTCAGTCAGTCAGGACAAGTAATTTTAAATGTACTTATACATAAATGCGCCACCTGCAATATAGCCCCGCTAAGCGTCAATATTTAACCTTTAAAAAGTCTTGGCTGTTATTAAAAAGCAACAAAAGTGATTGTAACAGAAATTATTAAATCACACCCGTATTCATTGTGTTCAAATTTGAATAAATTATATTCACAATAGGGATACAAAACGTTCCCAAGGTGAGAATTTTGTGTTTTGTGTCGCAAGGCATTTTGTATTTGGAGTTATCTTTTTAAATAATAGTTTGGCACCCTAGTTGATTGAACATTATAGGAAAAAACATGCATAAAGACTGTGCCTGAGGCAACAAAGTTTCAGATAGTTATGTCTAATGATTATATTTTCTAAAATAGTTCTTGAACAATATATGAAATGAAAGGAAGCAATGTAAAGCAAGCAATTTTACTAGTTACTTAAGTAGTACAATGGACCGTCCAGGCAGCACCGCAGTGCCATATTCTGCTGCCAAACAGCAGTGTGTATAAGGTGCAATTACACGGGTCAAGAGGCCTTTTAGTTTGTTGTACTTTCGTCGTATTTTTTTTCTGTATTATTTGATCTTTTGAATGACAAGACACACTGTCGCTCTGATCTAATTGTAACATGACACACTGTTTAAAAAAAAAAGGGAAAAAATGACAAGCCCGCTGAGTTTCTTGCCGGATCTTCTCAGTTGAGGCCGCTTTGTAATCCGGTGGTAGCTCTTTTTTTAAAAAACATGACCCTTTCAAACGTTAAGCCTACTTGAAATAAACTATTGTTGACTTTTCTAATTCTTAACTGTTATCTCAAGTAACGAGCAGCAGTACGGTGCAGCAGCATGAGAGATGTCGCTATCCATCAGGTGAACACTAAGTATTCAACCTTATTAAGAGTTTTGATATTGACTTACTATAATTTATAGTAAATTACAACGATTGTTCTTTTATTTCTCTTTCATACATTTTACTCTTAGAATATGTAAGTTAAGTACAAGTACTATAGAATAATAAAAGAGAGTAAAGAATTTAAAGAAAGGAAAGAAATTAAAGTAAGAACTGTCGGCACTAGCAAGAACATAGAAAAGCTTAATATATACAAACAATGATATTTTAAACAACAGATAATCATTTAGCGCACGAAAAGTGGAAAAACTAAATTCACCCAAATTGGGTGAACTAGCAATAAGTCACGCGTCGGTAAAATGCACAGAACAAAAATCAGTACAAGTACTATAGAATGCTTAAATGCAAGTAAGAACAGTAGGCACAGGTAAGAACATCAAAATACATAAATAACAGGTACACGACAACAGGTACTATACCGTTAGCTGTATTTATCGACATTTGCGCTTGTGACAGAGCAAACCTATTACTTACACTTACATACTTATCACTTACATATCAATATAACTCTTGTTATATAACTTTAAATAGTTCAATTCACCTGCCTCGTAGAGGAAAATCTGCCTACGCTTTGTTTAATGGAACCATAGACAAACGCGTACTCTATAGAGATCCTTCCTCTAAGGTAAAATGTAACGAACGGACGTGTGCCTTTGAAAATCAAGTAAAATGCCTTCATGCGTATTTAGAAAATGCACAAAGTACTGTAATAGTACAAAAGTAAATAATAAGGAAAGTACTTATATAATACCTTAACTAAATATGAGAAAATATTTTAATTACATGAGTCACAATTTTTAGCATGCATTAGTAGTAATATTGGTTTATAATCTACAGTCAGCTGTATTTATCGCCATTTGCGCTTGTAACAGATCAAACCCATCACTGCTTACTTGCAGTGGCGGTCCGAGAGGGAGGGTCGTAGGGGCATGACCCGCCCCCCAAAATCCATATTCGTTCACGGCAAAATTGGGTAGCGGCTAGGGTGTCTAGGTACAAGACCAACGGGACCGTCAGATATGACCCCCAAATCCTTGGCTGCGACCGCGCCTGCTTACTTGTCACTTACATATCAATATAACTTTAAATAGTTCACCTGCCTCTTAGAAGAAGGACTAAAGAAACCTGCTTAGCTAGGCTGCCTACGATTTGTTTAAGGGAGCCCATAGCCTAACGCGTACTCTATTCTTAATATGTCGACGGGCCCGTTGGTCTAGTGGTTAGACACCCTGTCCGCTGACCAATAGGTCGTGGGTTCGATTCCCGCCAAGTGTCTGGGTGTTTTATCTATATAAGTATGTATTTACACAAAAAGTATATAAGTATTAGTATCAGTTGTATGGTTTCCATAGTACAGGCTCTGCCTAGTTTGGGATCAGATGACCGTGTGTGGATTGTCCCAGAATATTATTATTAAATTATATAAACTATCATTTTACTATTCCATAAACTCCAAATTTAAAATACCTAGCCTGAACTCCAAAACGGATGAGTATGCGGAGTAATAAATGGTAATCAAAGTAAACCTGCGAGAATTGTAAACCTGCAAAGTAAACCTGCACGCCGACCGCGCAGGGCATCTTGCAGCGTAATACAGGAAGCTATATTAGATGCAAAGTTATACAGGACCAGCACCTAATTGACAGTTAGCACAGTAGCTACCTGACGAAACCTGAGTGTAGCGTAGTGATAGTTTCTTCACTGCCAATAACGAGATAATTCAAATAAAAATTTGATTGAAGTTTACACCTGGCGGCCGGAGTATAGGACATCTTGTATCTAATTGCAGGATGCGTCACGCTATATGATAAGCCATAATAATGACATAGCGTACTGCGCGGCGGCCGGCATGCCGGACCGTGAATGGTCTACATAAAATAAGCGATATTGGCCATGCCAACAAACGCGTGCATACTTAATAAAATAATAATAATAACAAATACACTTTACTTATCGCGCTAGCACTCTGTAATAAAAAATCTAATAGGTAATAATTAGCGATATGGTCCCTTAGAGGAGATACCACTAATTACTCTGAGTATGGGCCATGCCACCAGACGTGTGTATGTATACTTATCGCGCTAGCACTCTGAAAAAAAAACTTCTCGTAGTTTTATTTTTTACACATTCCAATTTCAAACAACTTTCGATCATACTTTTTTAAAACTTCCGGAGTGTTACGCATCTGTGCGACAAAAAACGACAAAGAATATTCTAATTACGAATAGAACCGACGTTGTGAACACAAAAAGGTCAGTAAAGGGTTAACTTTTTTGCTTTTACGAATGAAAACGAACGCCCTATTATGCAAATGGCGGTCGCATTTGCATACGGTGATATATTTTTTTAATACAGAACTAGTAAAGAAAAATCACGCACATCTGTCGTTACGTTAGTTCCGTTTCCTCTTTTTTTTCGACGGTTGGTATAGATAATGCTGGTTATTGTAGTTGTTTATTTTTTAATTTTATGGAAATACCCTTGTACCCTTGTACTAAAGACTGCAGGTACTACGTAGCAACACAGTGTCAGATATTCTGCCGTAAAAAAATGCTGTGTTCTAGTGCCAACAGGTCCGTACATACATATGAATGAGGCTAAGTACGGTAGATACTTGCCGATTCCGTGAAGGGGAAAACGAGTCAATGCTGCATATTTTTATACCACTAAGGTGGCAAGCAAGCATGCGACCCGCCTGATGGTAATCAGTCACCGCTGCCTATAAACGCTAGCAACACCAAAAGAATCAGTAGGACGTTGCCGACCCTTAAGGCGACAGCCCAAGCCGAGGCCGTGCCTCCCTGAGGTGCCCTTGAGCTCGTCGCTACTGCTTAGAGCGCTTTAAGCGCTCGCCTCCTATTGTCCGGTGAAGCTGTAATGGCCATCTGCGGCCAACAGCGTCTATCATTACAAAAAAAAAAAACAAAAAAAAAAATATCTTAGATATTAAGTCTTTTTTGTCCGGTAATTTCGCCAGCTAAGGTGCCCTTCACACTGGGACAGTTCAATTTTTACATACTGCTGTTTGGTGGCAGAGTATCTGACACTGAACTGGTACCTACCTGCACGGCTCCTTGCACAAAGAACCTACCACCTACCTAGTAATATAGATATAGTGGGAAACCGCTTGCTTTGTAAACCGGAGGTCGCGGGTTCGAATCCTGCGGGGGGCAACAAATGTGAGTAGTTGTTCCTTACTGGCTAGGACAATGCAGGCCGATCACCTGATTGTCTGTAAAGTAAGATGATCCATGCGTCGGATGGGCATGTAAAAAGTCGGTCCTGCGCCTAACCTCTCCCCGGTCGTGTCGGTCTTCCGTCCCATCGGATTATGAGAGGTATTATAACGGGTGTAAGGGACATCGTACCGAAAACCGATACCAGGGATCCAGAACACGATTCTGAACATCCTAGTGTTGAAATTTTTCATCGGCTTTTTCATGAATTTCCAAAAAAAGATTCACTTTTTTTAAATAAAATTAGTATAACATCATTATTGGTATAATAATAAAGCCTAATTTTAATTTTAAAACAGTTAATTAATTATTTGTTTATTTTATTTTTATTTATTTATTTTTTCTTTATTCACAAAAACGGTGCATGGCAATTAATTAATAGGCAATTAACTATTATTATTTTAGAAAATTAGCAATGTAATTTGAAAAATAAACATTATTCCGCATATATTCATTACATGCTCGAAAATTAATAAGTTAGTCATTTGTCATTTACCATATAAATGGTTACTGTAATGTTGTAACGGACATTATTTGACGTCTTATAATTTTTTTTTCGGTACGATGTCCCTTACACCCTGTATATAGGAAGAGAGAGTGCACTTGTGTCTACGCAAGCGCTTGTGCACTATAATATCTCCTGCGTACATGGCTGATCTTGTGAAAGATTGGCCGCTGTGGTCGATTCGGCCAGGAGGACATTATTATTTAATATAGATATAGTGACTGCGACGCTCTTGAGAGACGTAGGTTGAGCCATCTGAGGGTAGTAGGCTACCCTCTATTTACGGGCCTGGTGGTCTAGTAGTTGACACTGTCGCTACCCAATAGACCGTGGGTTCGATTCCCATACAATGTCTAGATGTTATTTGTCTGTATTTACAAGAAATAAGTTTTTAAATTTGTTTGTCAGTTGTCTGGTTACCTATATGCTTATTGCTAGATTAGGATCAGATGACCCTGTCTTGATTGTCCCAGGATATACATATATGTCGGCAGATGGCCATCACCCCCTGATTCCTGGCGTATCTCGGAACATCAGATCCCTGACCCGGGTATTGACCCCAGGTTCCCCAATAACAAACGAAGACTTGAAAGATTATACAGTCGTTTATTCTCAGATTACATTCGTAACAACGGTTTACTTTAAAGACAACAATCCAGAGGGGACTGCTCAAAGCATCCGGCGACGGCGACTGTTTTCACCCAATATGGCGATTGCGCCGGCCGGCCCCTTTGTTTTGTTAGCACGCGCAAGTGACGCCGCCTGACGTCTACTCGCGGTACTGGCCTCCAAGTAAACCAGCCTTCTTGGTTCTTCCATATCCCGACATATACAGGGTGTCCCAGAAATGGGGTATCAAGCCGGTAATGACTCATTGGGTACCCCACAAGCAATCAATTTTCGAAAGAATATAATCAAAAAGTCATCAGTTTTAGTGCAGCGATTTAAATATTTTTTTCGTCATTTACCCGAAAATGTATGAATTTCTTAATAAATTAGCCAGGCACGCAATAAATAAAAAGCAGTCTCTCCATAGGAATAGGCACGATGACACAGGGTTGCTTAGAAACAGTTTTAAGACAATATAAATATTTTTTTATGTAATTCAAAATATCATTTTTTGCCGTATTTGACATCTTTTTCAGGGTCTTTACTATCAACAGTATACATACCCTTTGGCTTGATATACCCTTTCCGGGACACCCAGTATATATTTATAGAACTGGATTGTAGTATTGGATTATTTATTGTCCATCATCAGCCAGAAAACGTCCACTTGTGAACAAAGGCCTACACCTTAAACACGATTGCCATAACCCCACTAACCTAATATACTTCCCCGTGGGGTGTCCGGGTAAGAATAGCACCTCCCATCTCCTCCCGTCGGGTGTCCGTAAGAGGCGACTAAGGGAAAACAAGAAGACGGGCAGCAGCGTCTTTCTACTGGATTAACTACCACCTATACTGCGATCCCCAAGACGCCTGCCAAGCGTGGGGATTATGGCAACCCCTCCCTGCTGAGGGGGAGGCCTTTTTTCAGCAGTGGACGCTTTTGGGCTGCTGATGATGATGATGAAACTAATATTCTTAGTAAAAAATGTTATCCATTGTTCCTAGCTACTGCGACATTTATAACTGCAAACATATGTTTACACAATAACTGTATAAATTTAAATAACTATCTGTAATTATTATTGTTTTAAATGTTCGATACCCATCAAGAACCTCAAGATGGACAGATAAGCATAATACATCATTATACTCAATTTAACTGTCTCCGACTATCCCGGAAGTCATAGGAATGCATTGACAGGGTTTAATTTATAAAAAGTGCCACATTCAAATTTAAACTCTAAGACTGTGTGATAGATTGCAATAACGTTTGTTTATTTCACAATCTTTCAACGTTTTGTAGCGTGAAGATTTTTTTTCTAGTATCATAGGAAATGTAACTTACTTTATAGAAAAATCAACTCTTAACAGTTGATTATTAAGTGCAATTTCATTTACAATTTTAATATCTTTACACATTGGTTTTTTTTTCTTATGCCTTAGGCAATGTAACCCTTTAATACGATCGTGTCAGCTTTTTCAACTACTTTATTGCGTAGTGTGTTATTAATTTATTATAAGGAAATCGCTCGATGTCTTAACGACCGCGGTTTAACGATGCAAGTGTTAAATTGTGGTGTCTGCTTCAAATAGGTCAGTACCTATTTTTTATTTTTGTAATTAAGTAGGTAATAGTTGAGTTGTGGAAAAAAGGCGTGTTGCGTAAAGAAAATAAAGACAATGATGCGATTTATAACTGAGGTGCAATTTTTTAAAATTTCATCATCATCATCATCATCAGCCGGAAGACGTCCACTGCTGAACATAGGCCTCCCCCTTAGAACGCCACAATGAACGACAATTGGCTATTTGCATCCACCGGTTACCTGCGACGCGCACAATGTCGTCTGTCCACCTAGTGGGAGGCCTGCCAAAGCTGCGTCTACCGGTTCGTGGTCGCCACTCGAGAACCTTTCTTCCCCAACGGTTATCGGTTCTTCGAGCGATGTGGCCTGCCCATTGCCACTTCAACTTGCAGATTCTGAGAGCTATGTCGGTGACCTGGGTTCTTCGGCGAATCTCCACATTTCGGATTCTGTCGCGCAAAGAAACTCCGAGCATGGCATCTCCATGGCTCGTTGTGTGACTCTGAACTTCTCTAAAAGGCCAGCCGCAAATTTTTAAAATTTAAGCAATCAGATTAAGAGTACCTTGCAGTAAATCACAACGAAATACCGCTGCAGTCGGATGGCATTGTGTGAGCCGTGTGGTGATTAGATGGGTACCTAATCACCCGGGTGAAATCTAACTGGGTAAAACCCATTATCACCCAATTTGCTCGACCGGCTGGATGGTTTGACAGAGTGAAAACTATCGTGATCATCATCACTAGGCGGAAAACTTCCCCCCCTTTAAATATCACAATTAACGACAATTGGCTATTGGCATCCACGGGTTACCTGCGACTCGCACAAAGTCATCAGTCCACCTTTTTTTCACGGGGGAGATCTTCAAAAAGTCCCCGGGAGCTGTGGGGCTCAACCAGTGTGTGGGATTCTTACCCTCCACGGCTGTTGCATCGGCACATGAGGGGCTCACCGATAGGATCTGCACCAGGGGCCCCCTCAGTGAATGACCTGTTCCACTAAGTTCAACTATTAAGTTCAACCAGTTGAACTTATTGGACAAAAAGTCAAATTATTTCAACTTTGCGCTAATTAAAATTAAATAAATCATAGTTGAAATAAATGGACATTGCCTTTGAGCCCGCCGGCAGGGGGCGCATTATAGCCCTCCGCGAACCAGTCACGGTACTCACTGGGACGGGGGTCGACACCCTGCCACCGTCCTCCTCGGAGTCGCCGCCGTACTCAATGGACGTCCTAAGGGCCCACACCCCGAACGTCCAACGACTCCGAAGTCATCAGTCCACCAAGTGAAAACTATGTATGACATAACATTGTACCAGCGTCGTTGGTATAGCTGTTGGACACCCTGGCTGCTTGCTACCCAATAGCCACCCACGACGGGTTCGATTCCCACGAAGTGTCTGGGTGTTATTTATGTAAGTACTTTAGTATGTAATGTTGTCTTTTACTTACGCGAATATTACACATTGAAATTAAACTACTTTTACGGATTTTATCGCGGTTTATTTATTGATTTTACTATCCCGACGTTTCGAATGCTTTGCAGCACCCATGGTCACGGGAGGACTGAGATGTTGAACGTCCTTATGTCACAATTATGCCGGTGTACCCTTAGGTCTTCTTAGTTATTATTGTTGGTCCGATCTACGCAGTAAGAGCTTACAGTATCTTGAGGCCGTGCAGTGTTTTGATTGATATTGGATTTAATTATATTTATCACAGGATCCCAAGCCGGTGGTGACACCCAACCATCTTCTAGAGAAGATTTCAATAGATTGAAATTAATATGTTTTTTGATTTCAATAGCCTCACGAATCATCCTAGGCAGGAATCAGTGTTCTTTTGCGAGGATTTGTGGTTTATCAAATCTAATATAATGGTGGGTGCGATCCTGAACGTGTTCACATACTGCAGACTTCGTACAGCGTCGGTGTTTCACATCAGCTATGTGTAACCGCGATAAAATCCGTAAAAGTAGTTTAATTTCAATACTTTAGTATGTATTTATAAAAAAAAAGTAAGTAAGTTTATATAAGTATTAGTATAATTGATCTGGTTCCCATAGTACATGCTCTGCATAGTTTGGGAACAAATGACCGTGTATGGATTGTCCTAGGGTTATATTATTATATTCTGCGGGCAAACAACAATATACAAACGGGCTCGTCAAAAATATTACGGGAAAATGTGGCTTACGGTAAGTTCATAATGACCCTTCGGAGTCGCTGGACGTTCGGGGTGTGGGCCCTTTGAACGTCCATTGAGTACGGCGGCGACTCCGAGGAGGACGGCGGCGGGGTTGCGACCCCCGTCCCCGTGAGCACCGTGACTGGTTCCCGGGGGGCTACAATGCGCCCCCCGGCGGCGGGCTCAAAGGCAAGGTACTGAGGGGCCCTGGTGCAGATCCCACTGGTGTCTCCCCTCTCATGTGCCGATGCGACAGCCGCGGGGGTTTTAGTGGGTAAGAATCCCACATACACCGGTCGAGCCCCACAGCTCCCGGGGATCTTTGGAAGAGAAAAAAAAAATCATAATGACAGTGTGTAATGTGACTGTGCCGGAAATTTATTTTGACAGAATGTTCTTATGACTAGAGGAATCAGGACTTTTGTACTACTTGCGTGTAGGCCATTTTGTTATTTGGACTTTTAGGTCGAATTGCTTTTCGGCTGCTTTCATAAGGTCGTTTTGTTTTTCGGCCGTTTTCATTTAAAGTCATTTTGCTTTTGTGCCCTTTTGATATGAAAGCGTGTAAGCATTGCTATTTTCTGTCGTGAACAGTTTAAGTGATGAAATTACCTGACAGACGAGGCTAAACAACTAAATTTAATGTCTCGTGTGACGAGCGGCAGTGCAATGTAACTGTCTAATACTGTCTATAGGCAGACATGTCACTTACCACTAGCTTATCTTCTTGTTTACCTCGTCACTAAGTTGAATCGAAATAAAATTTGCTTTTAAAAAAGAAATACCTATATCCCAAAATGTTCGTGACTTTATTCACAATTTTTAGTTTTGGCTATAGTAATGACATCTATATTTTCAAAATATGAACTAAACCAATTACAATTAGTATGGCTGGTGGTTTGTAGCGCCATCTCTAGGAGGGTTGAAAAGTTAAATACGTATAGAAATTATAATCCTATAAGAACAATATGCAATTTTTTTTAGATTCTTGTTAGATTTAGATGTATATGAAGAGCTACGATATCCACCGTAATTTTGTGACAGTTAAACACATAGGTAGGTATAAATTACGCTAAGTTTTTACTTAAAAAAAATTGGAATATATGTTTTGTAATCAACACAATTACATTACTATATTTAGTATTTTTATATAAATTTAAACCACTATTAATGCACACAAAATAATTCTATAATTGAATTACAATTGAATTTAAAAAGTCAAACTGTTTTCCAATTAGATTACTATTTTGTGTACCCGTAGCGACATCTATTATCGAATAGAACATATCTTGTTCTCAATATCGCGTAGGTAAAGCAGTGCTGTTGAAATGCTTCGGGACGCTCGCCATAAATTGGGTTTAAAAAGTTGTTGACCTATTAAACTTCACTTTTAAAGTTTTTAGTTAAGAAAAAAATATTGCGGAATAGCTTTATTATAATAGACAGAACTAATTCATTTTACAAAAACAAGGTAAGAAGAAGTTAAAATTAATTAGGAATATTTTTTTGTAAATGTTATTTAAAAATACTTATAAACTGTACTAACTATATTATTAACTGAAAAATGTTATTATTAAGATGTACATAAACGAATTTAAAAAAAAAGTTTTTATGATTAATTTCGTAATAGTCAAATTAGGTACAATATAATTATGTCTAATTTTAGGTATGCGTATGTATTTTTGACATTCTTATACCTTTTTGTTGACACTTTTCATTTTAACCTTATTTTTTTAATGAAAATTTTAAATTTATTCCAAAATTCTAATGTCTATAATTTAGGACTATTTTTCAATGTGTATGTCAGTCAGCCAGTATTAATTATTTTCAACTACTCATATGTAATATGTCAAATTGACAAAACATAGCGCACTCATACATACACACATACTCTCTTAAAACATAACCCTCTTTCTGGGGCAATCGGGAAAAAATTTCAGATTTTTCGGACTAATAAAATTAATGTAAAATGTCTATTGTATACGAAATACTTTGACTCGGAAAACAGCTGATGGTCTTCAAACGCCTGGACCGATTTTCATAAAACATAGCTAAGAACCATCTCGCTTAAACTAGCTTTCAAATAAAATAAAAATGCATTCAAATCCGTCCACTGGTTGGAGTGCTACGATGCCACAGACAGACATACAGACAGACTTCCGGACATAGGCGTCAAAGTTATAACTCTCCTCGTTTTTGGTCAGGGATTAATAAAGGCAAGTATCGTCTTCATATAATGTTACGTGTCCGGTTTAATTCCTTTTTATTATTCATGTATATAAGAAATAACAGTGGTCCAAAAACCTTGTGGTATTCCGCATACAATTTCAGACATTTAGGTTTAAAGAGTTTATTCTCATAAAAACTTAAAGTTCATTTACAATGAGATACAAATGACAGATATAGTGTACAGATTGATTCTGGAATGTAAGAACAACAGTGTTGTCATAGTTTTTGTATGTATGACTTAAGTTTCTTTTTAAACATTGTAATGATGTCACATTCTTTTACTTCGTTTGGTAAATCGTTGTACAGCTCTAGGTATTCCCTCAACCAATATCATTTTCTTTCCATAGTTTTTTTTTAAAGGATTTAAAGTGTAACCTCTGACTTCTGTCAGAGACCTTTTTAAAACATGTCTGGGAAACATGGTGAGTTTCTTTAAACAGTTGGTATGTATATGGATTTACTAATAATTATTATTTTTTTGTGTTTTTTTCTCTACTATTTCTTCTGTTCTTTCCATAGTTAGTTCGCGCAAGGATAAGCTGGAGTTTATGTTTATTTCTTAAATTGTGTGAATATATTTTTTTATGTATCTGTGTATTGGATTTGATGGAACCAGTACTTATTTTTTTAACTATTAGACAGGTGTAATATTTGTATAATTGTGTGAAATTAAATATTCCTGTTTTACTATAGAGTAGCTTTGTAGAAGTGAGATAGTGATAGAGTACTTTAATTATCTTGTTTTGAGTCCGTTGCAACGTGTTTAAATGCGTTTTTGCTGCAGATCACCATATTTCTATTAAATATTCCAATTGCGACTTTACTAAGGAATTATAAATCATTGTGCGGACATTTTTTGGAATACAATTTCTAATTTTAGATAATGCACCTATTAAAGAAGATAATTTTGTTTTGACATGCTCAATGTGATTTTTCCACGTTAGTTATCGTCTATCCATAGCCCGAGATATTTTTCTTGGTTCGAACGTTGTATTTCAGTATTGTCTATAACAAGAGGAGTAAAATTAGGTATATTTTTATTTTTGGCGACAAATATCATAAACGATGTCTTTTCAACATTGATAGTCAGTAAATTATATTTTAACCATTCATTTACTATATCGAGATCTTTTTGGGCGTTTGTTATAATGTTATGGATGCACTTATCGTAATAAAAATAGGCATGTGTCGTCCGCATATAAAGTTAAATATCCCGTTAACCCTATGTTATTGATGTTATTGATATAAATTAAAAATAGCAATGGGCCGATTATTGATCCCTGGGGAATTCCGTAAGTGACATTTTGAGTGGAACTAGTGAAGTTATCTATTTTTACAACTTGCCGCCTGTTTGTCAAATAAGATTTAAATATTTCAAGTGCTGTGCCTGTAACGCCTATGTTATTTAATTTCTGCAATAGCTTTAAGTGACTAATTGTGTCAAACGCTTTTTTTAAGTCAATAAATATCCCTATGACTTTCATAATCATAAATCTTTACCAACTTAGCTTATAAATTAAATTAGCTGTGCAATATAAAAACCACATTCAAATCTGATTATTTCTTTGGGTGCTAAAATGCCAGAGACAGCTGACACACAAACAGACCTAGGCTTTAAACTTAATTTTAAATGAATGAAGTAAACCTACCGACTCAACAGTAAAAAAATGCATGTTTCATTTTTTGATTTCTTTACAGCAGTTACAGATGTGTCGCTACTCTTCTTAAAGAAAATTTTAAATTAACATCATGTAAAGTATGATTCACTATAAACCGTGGATCAAAATCGACTGTTGTAGACATTCCATCAGCCAGTTCCACTTTATAGTTCTTTAGAACAGTCACTAAGCCAGCGATTACTTGCATCTTACTGAATCTCATACCTGCAAAGAAAATATTTAACGTTTAAACAGTAAAGTAATCAAGAGAATAAATATTAATAAAAAAATAACAATTAATCAACAAGGATAAGGAAAAACAATAGACATCCTTCGCTAAGGATTTCAAATTAAATACCTATCTAGGCAAGTATATGATACTTAGTTAAGATTACTTTTATACATATTAAAATAGACACACACACAGCAGTCTATCCGGGACAAGTTGGTATAATCTATGTTTACATGTTGATGTTGTTTTATATTTAAAATTTATTTTAGATTTATGGTCTAGAAGAGTGGTGATAGTAATAGTGATGTCAGTGGTGAACAGTATTAAATTATTTCTAGTGTAGGTAGGTGACTTAACTCCAGTGTTACTAATTAAAATAAGAACTGTAATAATATTTAAAGTGATTGTCGGCACATAATACGTAGTTGATTCAATAAATTTAGATTTTATTTAAAAATGTCCAACGTCAACGTCATACATATGAAATATTTTCTTAATTAAAGTCACTTATTTATGTAGTTCTTATATCTATGTATACCTCACGGTATACTAACAATTATACTTACCAATGCATATTCTAGGTCCTTCGCCAAAAGGTAAATACGTGTAGGGTTTTATTTTAAATTTTTCTTCTCCCAAAAATCGTCCAGGTCGAAATGTTTCGGGTTCGGGGAAATTTTTAGGATTACGGTGTATATGATACACCGGTATATGTATGCGAGCGCCTTTATCCAGATGTAACCCAGTTGGTAACGTATAATTTTCCATCACTTCACGTGTAATTACAGTAAATACTGGGTACAAGCGAAGTGTTTCGTCAATACAAGCGGTAAGGTACGGCAGTTCGTAGATACAATCATAGTTAAGATTGAAGTCATGCTTAGCCAGATATTCATTTATTTCATTGAATGCTTTTGATTGCACGTCTTCATCCTTTGCAATTTCGAATAGAGTTAACGTAAACGTGGTTGCTGAAGTTTCAAAACCTCCACCGAAAAACGATGCACACTGTCCTGCCATCACTTCGTCATCTACATTTAGGTGTATCTTGTGAGTTTCACCGGTTTTTATATTAGGCATCGAATCTCCAGTTATATGATTACCATTCTGTGTCACAGTTAGCAATAAATCCAAGAAATCATTTCTAGTTGAAGGTTTATATTGTCGACTTTGCATTACACGTGTGATCAATTCTACCAGAAAATCTTTCACCGACGGCGGAAATGATTGGAATCCTAACGCGTAAAAGATGCGTGGCCAAATAGCACGGGCAATATTCAAAAAGCCTCTGAAATTAGTGTTTTGAAATATCAGGGAGGCCATCTTTCTATAGGGATTATCAACAACGTCTTTCATAACATTCATCTCTATACCAAAGGCACAGGAGCCGATGCAGTCCAACGTATATCTTGAAGCCATAGAGTTCAGTTCTATCACCTCGGACGTGCTCGTTTCAAGCTCTAGCATTTCTTCAAGTTCATGGGTGCAATTTTCTATTAAATAGAACATGTTTTTCATTTTGCCCGTGGAGAAGAGTGGTGTGAGTATTTGACGAATCATCTTCCACCGATCACCGTAAGAAAAGAATATACTTTTGGTTATAGCTTCACAGTCAGAATATTTGGATGCTTCCCTGCCATTGAAAGAGTAAAAATCTTTCGTTAATACCAACTTCAGTAATTCCGGCTCTTGAACAAGTAGAGTAGGCTCAGTGCCGTAATAAGTGCCAATGTAAGGCTCGTCTGGGAATTTTTCGCAAATTCTTTTGGTTACATTTCCTATGAATGTCTTAAGCAGTATAAAATCTCCGTAATTACCAAGAAACAGGGTTGGTTTTAGGTGAGGCACATTTTTTTCCTTCCAATAATTGAATTTCCACCTAGACAAATGAACTATGAAAAGCACAATTACAAACGGAATCAGCGATAAAATCCACATAGTGATTATTACCACTATAATTTTAACACTTTGCCAAAAACAAGTTATCACTAGTCTCAAGTAAGATAAAAACTGCCGAACTAAAATAATTTGCGTTATTAGGTACCAGATCAATGTGTAAACTATCAAGTTTTTTACTATATACGTGAATGTATTATGTACAAAAAATTGCCACGGTGCCTACTTGAACAGGTATTATATATTACAACATGTAGAATAACAAGTATAAATTATAAAAACATAAAAAGCCCGACTGCGAACAAGCAAAATGTCCTTAAATTACATTATAATACATATACACATTACACATGTATAATATCTATACTTATAATAAAACTGTAACATGTCCAATTCTGTACATTGAAGATATTTTGAAAATTATATTTGGAGGGCATTCTATAACCGATGCCGAGGCCGAAAATGTAATTTTTTAAATTTTTGTCTGTCTGTCTGTCTGTCTGTCTGTCTGTATCACGGCTGAGCATCACGCCGAAACTACTGAATGGATTCAAATGAAACTTGGCATGATTTGAGATCTTACTACGAGGTAGGACATAGGATACTTTTTATCCCGTAATCTAGCACGGTTCTTTTGGGAGAGGGGATTAAAGTCAAAATGGGTACTTGGTTATACGCTTGGTCAGATTTTATCAATTTTTCTTTATAATATAATAAATATTAGTAAGGGAACACTCATAGAGAGTTGTTATCAAGGTTTTGTAATCGATCGGGTTAAGCAACGTTAGGTAACGTCATTAAATAGATGGGTGACCGTTTAACGCCATTTGAACTAAACGGGTCCGTGCTTTGGAGAGCAAGTAAAAAGTGGGTCCCAGTTTTTAACCGACTATAAAAAAGGAGGTAATATATTCGATGCGAATGTCTGTTATTAAAAGTTTAGTTAACGTAAAAATAGCGCAGGCGGAGCTGCGTGGGTCAGCTAGTATACTTATATATATCACCTTTCAGCATTCTTCTCATTAGGACCTTTCATTTGATACCCATATTGCTGTTTATGGAAGTAAAAAAAATATATAAAATGGCGGTAGCCGAAAGCCGTCCACTGTTGAACAAAGGCTTCCCCTTAAGAAGGGAGGGGTTGCCATAATTCCCACGCTTGGCAGGCGTTTTGGGGATGGCAGTATAGGTGGTAGGTAATCGAATAGAAAGAGGCTGCTGCCCCTCTTCTTGTTTTCCCATAGCTGCCTCCTACGGCCACCCAACGGAAGGCGATGGAAGGGTGTCCGGACACCCCATGGACGCTTACCATCAGGCGAATGTCAAAAGTTGAACAGGAAATAATTAAATCCCACTTGATGGAAAGTGGTGATGAACCCGTTTATTTTCATTTTTGAAATCATCAAACTTTTTTAAGTGAGGTTGTTCAAAGTAGTTTCGAATGCTTAAAATAAGAGCAACCAGATTAGGGTACTTCCTCACTCCTCAGACACAAAAGACCGTAGCCACGCAACGTTTATTTTTAGCAGGGAAAACCTACAAATGCATCGGGGCATGTGGGTTTACCCACTAAAGCCCCCACGGCTGTCGCATCGGCACATGAGAGGACACCACGGCTCACCGGTGAGATCTGCTCTAAGAGCCTCACAGTGCCTTGCTTTTAAGCCCGCTACTGGGGGCGCATTGTAGCTCCCCATGAACCAGTCACGGTTCTCACGGGGACGGGGGTCGCAACCTCGCCGCCGTCCTCCTCGGAGTCACCGTACCCGAAGGACTTCCTAGAGCCCACACCCTGAACGTCCAGCGACTCCGAAGAGACACACAACTGTACCTTCAACTGGTTGCATTCCTTAATTAAGCAAACTTGGAATGCTCTTTTAGTTATTTTGTGATGGTGTCTGGGGACCCATAGTTTATCCGAGAATAGTGACTGATGGGCCCGTTGGTTGGTCTAGTGGCTAGTGGTTCCTTCGGAGTCACTGGACGTTCGGGGTGTGGGCCCTTAGAACGTCCATTGAGTACGGTGGCGACTCCGAAGAGGATGGCGGCGGGGTTGTGACCCCCGTCCCCGTGAGCACTGTGACTGGTTCCCGGGGGGCTACAATGCGCCCCCCGGTGGCGGGCTCAAAGGCAAGGCACTGAGGGGCCCCTGGTGCAGATCCCACCGGAGAGCCCTGGGGTCCCCTCTCATGACTGTGCCGATGCGATATACCCCGGTCGAGCCCCACAGCTCCCGGGGATCTTCCCAGGATTCGCCAAAAAAAAAGTGACTAGTGGTAAGACAACCAGATCGTTACCCAATAGATAGTGGGTTCCATCCTGCGTCTGGTTAATGATTAATCTATACAAGAAAATAAATTACACAGGCATTTAAAGGAAAATGCGTAAGTGTTAAAATCAATAATGTAATATTCAATATTTATTTTCTAATTTTCGTCGTTTATCTTGGCCCATAACCCAAATGAACCAAATCTGCCAAACACTAAATATTAAAAAAAAAGTAAAACTTTTTAATTTCCTTATTTCAACAAAAATTTGCTAATGATTACACAAAATTATAGGATTCTCGCTAATGACAGCCAGTATGAAAGCTTATAATTAACTGAAGGTAAGTTTTGACGTTCCTATTCCTAACTGACAGGTAATGACAAAAGTTTTTTTTTCCGACTGCGACGCACAGGCGACAGTACCATAAAGGTAATAGAATACTTATTCAACGTTTTAAACATTAACTGCCGACCTACAAACGTCAATTAACGTTAATGATGATTAATCCAGTTTTTGAAAGCGGATTATATTCATACTCGATGCCCATTATATATATACTTATACTTAACTTAATACTTATACTTAACTTATACTTAATACGCAGATAGTGAGTAGAGATATCAATTATCACGTGTTCAATAATCGAAATTAATCATAAATGGCTTCGACAGTCGAAATAAATAGATTTCAAAAAGAGACTTAATTAGAATTAAAGTTAATTGGCGTTTGTGAGTGCGGTAGTAACTCGATATATACGATATCTCTTTAATAAATATTAATGTATTAAAGAGATATCATAATCAAAACAAGCTTCAGAATTCAAATATTGTGTGAAAAATAACCTAATAGTCGTCCAAATCTAAGAGAGATCTTACTGATTTTCTGGTTTAATTTAGAAGTTTGTATTAAAATTAGAAGTATATAATTCCTTGTATTTGTGTAGAATGTTTATTGAAAGCGTTTAGGTACGCTTATAAAATTAAAGTTAATATGACGGAACAATGTGTAACGTCAAAAGGTATTTTTTAGATTGGGTGGATTATAGTGATTAATTTTTATTGTGATGTCTTGTCTAGTACCTGAGTAGTACTTAGTTTCTTAAATACAGGGACTGGCCATAACTGGGACAGATTATATTGAACTCTAAAGGATTTATCGTAGAAGATAATTAAACTGTTAGCAAGTTAGAATTTTTTTAGAAATCTATAGAAAAATCTCAAAACTGCCAATTTTTTTTAAACAACCTAAGTTATCAAATAGGAGAAATCAAGATTCAGCCGTGGTAACGCACCCCAATTTAATACCAGGGCACAGCCCTATAGGGAGACGAGTTTTTTCTACCATCGTTCGTTATTACAAAACGTACTTATATATTTTTTTATTACATTATTGACTAGGTACAGCGACGGTAGCATAGTGGCTCAGGGATGTGCTAGGCATGCCGTAAGACGCAGGTTCAAGTCCCGCCCCGGG
Source organism: Furcula furcula (assembly GCA_911728495.1). NCBI lineage: Eukaryota > Metazoa > Arthropoda > Insecta > Lepidoptera > Notodontidae > Furcula > Furcula furcula. The sequence continues at coordinate 21,629,073 of OU452252.1, forward strand.
CTTTATTTATCAAAGTGATTTCCATTTTGTGAAGAATGATGCTTGCATGACTGCTGACGAGATAAAAAAGGGATTCGCCTGATGGTAAGCGTTGTGTCGGCCTGTAGACTGCTGCATTGCACTGCCGTTAGTTCAAGCCTTGTGCTAATCTTACAACCAACAGCTACAGTGACATTCACACCAAGACACAGCAATTTTTACACACAGCTGCTACATGACGTACCTACATGACCGCTCTCCCGTCGTCTTTGTCTTCCGTCCTTTTGGATTGTGGGAGTAAAGGAAAGGAGTGACTTGTGCCTGCGCAAGTACCTACTTGTGTACTGTAATATCTTGCGTATTTTGATAATCTTGTTAAAAAAAATTGGATGCAGTGACCGGATACGACCTGGAGAACATTACTTACATAGTTATGGTCGTACGTAGTTACGTAAGCTCTATAGACATAATAGCTAATTTATTTTAGGCTTGCGTGTCACTTATTTAAAGGCAGCATCGTCCTTGGCTCATCATTAGATTGATTAAAAAGAGATACTATTATCACTTTTAAACCATGTAACCAAAAGTTTATGTAATTTAACAATAAAATTTCTCCATAAATAAATTGAAAATTAAAATCAAATCACTCGGAATCGCCAATCATTTTACCTGGCGATTTTCTGTCCCCGGGGAGCATCGGCGCTGGCAACCCCGGCATGGTAATTACCAATTAGCTCCTAGTTTTCTTTCTTCAGAATTATATAGAGTTGTTCTAACCGCGTCACATCGATGATTTTAATAAATCCGTAATTTTCATGTCTACCCAACTGCCTTTCATTTTTATTATAATAGGTATATTTTAAGTTTTTACACTGAACTGAAAGCAGAGGGCCAATTTTTTAATGTAACTGCTAAAATATAGTATTATATAGAAGAAAAAAAACCTCGAATAAATCTATTCATTTTGTTTTATTTCAAGGTGTAAAGGCACTTCCTAAAGTATGTTCATTTTTTTTATCAGTTTTACAGTATTAAGAAATCGCTGTGTCCTGATAGGGTTTACGTATAATTAATGTAATTATGGTAACAACTTATATGTACCTTTTTTTTTTGACGCGGGGGAAATCTTCGAAAGATCCCCGGGAGCTGTGGGGCTCGACCGGGATATGTGGGATTCTTACCCACTACTACAACCCCCGCGGCTGTCGCATCTTCACATGAGAGGGGGGACCCTAGGGCTCTCCGGTGGGATCTGCACCAGGGGCCCCTCAGTGCCTTGCCTTTGAGCCCGCAGCCGGGGGGAACATTGTAGCCCCCCGGGAACCTGACACAGTACTCACTGGGACGGGGGTCGCAACCCCGCCGCCGTCCTCCTCGGAGTCGCCGCCGTACAATGGAAACAACTTATGTACCTACATTAAGCAATATACTATTCTGATTAAGACTATTATAGTGATAATCCGATGAGTTTATTCACCCTATCGAACTGTGTGTCGTGTCAAAATAAATATTTTTCATCTTCTTCTTCTTCTTAACTTGTGATCTCGAGCTTTGGGTTAAAGAGTTTAAGCAACTCTATATAGATCCAACAGGGAATTAGGATTGGTTTGATTAGCGATAATTCCCGGTGAACATGATTGAGAGATTTTATATTAAATTAAGTTGTGCTACCTTTAAAATAATCGTTTTATTATCTTTTATTACCGTTGTTGAGGGAAATCTACTTTCCGATTATGCTCACGACCAGCCTGCTAAGTAAGTATTATACTAATTTATTTTTTAACTGACTTCAAAAAAGGAGGAGGTTCTCAATTTGACTGTATATGTTTTTTTTTATTCAACATTAGCTAGTGCTTGATTGCAGTTCCACTTGATGGAAAGCGACAACGCAATCAAGGATGGTAAAGCACACTAGTTTATTAAAAGCCTATTCACTCTAGTCTTGAAGACATTATAATCAAAACTATTCCAGTCCTAAGCTGTCCTTAGTACCTATAAATGAAGCAAATCGCTTCATCTGGACTAAAGGCACGTTCACCACATATGGGTGTGTATGTGCAGTGCGTCTCGTCGTCCGATGGAAGAAGATAGATGATAGATGGAATCAAGTCATATACCTAATTTCTGCGCACACTCTCCAAAATAGGTCCTGTAGAATACTGAGAGGTTGGCTACTCTGTTTGTGCTTTAAGCTTTGCAGATTGACCTCAACTAACCTGATGTATCCGTGATGTGTCCCGGTAGGAAAGAATAGCACCCTCCCATCTCCTCCCGTTGGATGTCCGTAAAAGGCAGCTAAGGAGACGGGCAGTAGCGCCTTTCTATTGAATAACCTACCACCTATCCTCCTCCTCAGTTGGTCCCCATTGCTGAGGATCGTGACTCCTACCGACTGCTGTCTCTGTCGAGGTCCTCCACTGTTGTCGGTCTATTATCGGCTGTGTGGATCGCCGTACTCAAGGGAATGTCCAGATGTTCGGACACTTGATCAGTCCATCTCATAGGACATCTACCCCTCGATCTCTTCCCCTCTACCTTTCCGGTAACTAGCAGCTTCTCCAGATTGCCAGGCTGCCTTCGGGCTATGTGGCCGAAGTATTGGAGAATCCGCTTCGTGCATATCATTGAGAGACGAGGTTTTTTGTCTAGCCCCAGCTCTTTCAATATGGACATGTTTGTGCGTCGAGCAGTCTACCACCTATACTGCGATCCCTAAGACGCCTGCCAAGCGTGGGATTATGGCAACCCCTCTCTTCTAAGGTAAGGTAATAATGATAAACGGCTGTCCACTGAGTCCAAAGCTGCTAGATGGCATTTTACTGCACCGTCTGCAAAAAGAAAAGACTTTTAGAAGAGACTTATGCAAGTGACCGTGTAAAGTAGGGGCCGCCTTAGTGTCAGACATTCTGCCGCCAAGCAACAATGGTATTAAGGGCATCCGGGCTCAAGGAAGACGAGTAGCAGTGCAGTGACACTGTCTATACCATCTGGAATGGATAGGGTAAAAGTGGGATAGTTGCCACACTTTTTGAAATTACTTTATATCTCTCAGTTATGAAAGCAAAATTCTTTACTTGTAATACGGGTAGGTACTTTGTTTTATTATCTTCAAACTTATGAAAGGAAAAACCATTATCTTTGATATTTCCAAAGTATTGGCGATTTTTGCGGACCTCTAAATTTTGGGACATCTATCCCATATAGGGGATAATTGCCTAATCTATGTCAATTACGTTTAGGATAGAAGCCCCGCTGAAAAAAGAGGCCATCTATCCCGCAAAAACTTTGATTTCACCTTGCCTTTCCATGCAAATGCACAGAGACATGTAACACGGTCAACTTAGTGGTACTTGTAGAGTCTTTCCAATGATAAATAAAATAACATGTGGTCATCCGCCAAACTAGAGAAATTACAATCGCGGCAACTATACCCCTGGGGCAACTATCCCACTTTTCCCCTAATACGACAAGAAATTAAACGTCGTGTGGGTAATGACTGTCCCAGTTGAATTTCTATTAGGTAATTAGAAAAAGTGATTGTGATTTATCTCATAAATAATTACTAGAGAGGTGACTATTCGGTGTGATCGCGTCGATCCCCACATGATTAATTATTGATTCCAAGGCAAGCGGGCGTCACTAAGTAGAACAAAACGGAAGTATAACTATATATTTTTTTACTTTCTTTTCGATACAGATATGTTAAATTCTACTTATCCCATGGTGCATCCGTACGCATCTGCGGGGGAGGCAAAACACCATTAATAACGGGATTAGGGGGTGAGCAGAAAGAATAAATTGGGAGGAAGCCGCCTCGGGGGCGAGATTTATCGAGTACTTAGCATAAGTTCCTGCGTGATGCGTCTCTCATTAATTTTTCATTGGCTCGTTGTGGTTACGGCATGGCTACGCAGCGCGCCGGGGGGAGCCCTATTCCCCTATGGCACTGAGTGCCGATTTGAAAGCTTTGTGCGATTTAACCTTGGAAAAACTTGGTTATCTGTAGAAAGCGAACTGTTTCCGTCGACTGATGGCTGTTTGTAGACTAACAGAATTATAATGAGGACTATGGGTTCTAACATGAAATTTATCTTGTTAGCAAAATGTTTGTCGTACTTTGATCGATCATAGTACATTAGTGTGGATACATTAAATAGGGAAATTTAATTAACAATACCATAAAGCTAAGTTCAAATGACCAGGCTGTCTCGTTTTCACGTTACAAGATACCAAGGAACTGAACCTGGGCCCTTATTCTCTGTACCTATTTACGATTCCACATTTTAATCTTGTCTACGAAATTACGTTTATATCGTTAGTTCGTTGGTAAAAGGTTACTTTATTATGAAGAAACGACAGACGTCTACAACAATCGGCTATAATCTTATAAAACATTAGGTATTGCTCTGTAAAGGTACGCGTCCATTGGCCCGCGCCGGACGCACCGTACGCACGGCACGCAACGGATTTTAGTTTGCTTTCTATGCTTCGGTTGTCCACCGAACTTTGATGTCAACTGAAAGTGAAAGTTAGCATTGGTATTTATTGGTCACTCAAGTTAGGCAATACCGAATGAATCATTTGACAGTTATTTGTTGGTCACTTTGCTATAGTGATCATCACTTAGTTGTCAAACGAGATATGTAATAAGGGGGCCGATCGCGCGGCCACCCAACGCGCGTGGCAGTGCGGTGATGTGAGTTTAGCCTAAAAATCAATATACCACGAATATAAAACAGTAAACAATGGATAGTCTATAGGTATTATTATCGCTCACGGCGATATCTTCCAGAGATATAAAAAAAAATGACAAAAAAGACAAGCCCGCTGAGTTTCTTGCCGGATCTTCTCAGTAGCGGCCGCGTTACGATCCGGTGGTAGTTTGTAAAAATGATTTTTGTGTAAGTGCCTCCGTGCCTCCTATACATAATAAAGATATTTTGACTTTGACTTCGATATCGATATCTCACTAGGTGGTAGGTTCCTTGTGCAAGGAACCGTCCAGGTAGGTACCACCGCAGTGCCAGATATACTGCCGCCAAGTAGCAGTGTGTAAGCATTGCTGTGTTCCGGCGTGAAGGGCACTGTAGCTGGTGAAATTACCGGACACAAAGACTTAATATCTAATGTATTAATGGTCGGCAACGTGCTAATATTTGTCCATTCTTGTCTTTTTTTTTATACTACCAAGGTGGCAAGCAAGCGTGCAGTACGCCTGATGGTACACCGCAACGCACAACAGGGTCGGCAACGCGCTAGTGATTCTTCTGGTGTTGCCAGCGTCTATAGGCTGCGGTGACTAAGTAGTCAGGTATCAGTAGGGCTGCACGCTTGCTTGCCACCTTGGTAGTATAAACAAAGACACTGCATGAAGAAATATTATATATCATTTTATGTATTTTCTGAAATAGAAAAAAAACACATAAACAGTTGAAAACAAAACGAGTATACTTGATATTCGAGGATTGGGGGCTTTCAGTATAGCGTCTCATATAAAATTTATATCAAATAACAACCAATTTCGTTCCAGCCCACCCCGGCTACGTTATTAGGAAAAAATATTTAATACAATTCCCTCGCAATACTGTGCATGGGATAATCGTCCTTATGTTTAAGTTGTCAAGGGTGATAGATGATGGGGGTGTTGTAAAGAAACAAAAAAAAACGTATTTCCGAGTGAATACTTATCAACATTGCGTTTATTGAAATGAAATAAAAGGAAGAAAAAGGGAATACCGAAATTGGTCTAAAGGTGACGTGTTACAGTGCGGGCCAATGAAAATGTATCATCGTGACTTATCTACCTATTATTTAAAGTCGGACCTTGTTTTTATGGTTCTTTACTCATCTGACTGTTTCGATAATCTGTTCCAAATTCAACTGCTAATCGCGAGATTCAGGGGGAGAGCTCAGCGGGAGCGGGAGAGTTCAGGCGCAGGATCAACTTTTAACATGCCCATCCGACGCATGGATCATCTTACTTAACAGAAAATCAGGTGATCGGCCTGCATTGTCCTAGCTAGTAAGGAACAACTACACAAACTTGCTGCCCGCGGGATTCGAACCCATGACCTCCGGTATGCAAAGCAAGCTGTTTTCCACTGCACCACAAATGCTACTACTATAGTAGTATAATGGCAAAATGGAAAATTAAATTATTATACCATCAGTTATTTTTTGTTTAATTAAAACTTGTATCAATAAATTTTTTGGTATATCAATCTCTGACACGAAACATGTAGAAAATATTAATTGAACAGGTGTTCCGTTTATGTCGGCCGCCACTGTATACCGAAGAAAGCAACACGGATTGGCCCTAGGCTGAATTTTAATAAGATGTCACTGCCATAACAAGGGCCGGAGGGAGGCGAAATTTTATTACAAAACACAACCAAAATGAAAGTAGGAAAAAACTTTACCATAGAACAATAACGGAAAATTACGTTAACGTTTTAATTGGGTCTAATCGACCGGGGTTCTAATGCGATGATAGGGCGAAAGCGGAAAAACCCAAGGGTATATTTTAATTTGACAGCTCGGTTTCTTAATGAGTGTATTTAATTTTGACGACGCGGTGATTAGGAGTTTTAAGGTATTTTTTTGTACGGGTGGGTGGTATTTTTTGTCCGTAATTGTATTGTTAATTGTTCACAAAATTTGTTGTTGGAGTGTCGGAATTTGGGAGTTTATTGTATTTTTATGTTACGACAACGGCTGTTTAATTATCTTTTTCGTTATCAAGAAAGATATTAAGTTTGTGGGGTTGGGTTTTTTAAGTGTTTTTTTTTTATTTAACTTAACATGCTTGATGGTAAGCGGCTCTCTTGCCTATTAAAGACTGCTGCACTACACTGCACTTGTCACTTAAATTTCACTAGATACAGTGCTCTTCACACAGGAATACAGCAATGTTGACACAGTGCTGCTTGGCTGCAGAATATTTGACACTGCGGTGGTACTTGGACGGCCTGTATGCCCCTTGTGCAAAGGACTGTTAATTATTTTATTAAGATTATATGTTTATCACTTTTAACCCAAGGTTTTAAAATACTGGGTGTGTGAAAGACGTTATTGTTTTCTCGGTTTTTAAGTGAATCGGGATTTAATATCTTGATTTTTTTTTTTTTCGTGGTAGAAACTCTTTGATCCCCGGGACCTGTGGGGGTCAACCGGGGTATGTGACATTTTAACCCCCTCATATCCAACCGTCCATTCAGATTTTAATGCAGATTTTTAAAAATTAAAATCTGGTTTAAAGTTACTCTACTTACTAGGTCTTGAAAAAAGGCCAGGTCAAGAGTAGGTACCCTAAACCGAAGAGCATGTATGAAGGGAATAATGAATGTGGACGAAGCGAAACAAGTATGTAAGGATCGTAGCAAGTGAAAAGAAGCGGTCTCTGCCTACCCCTACGGGAAAGAGGCGTGATTATATGTATGTATTAAAGTTACTCTGGATGATTGTTAGCTATATTTTGGGGATGTTTTTTTTAGTAATTATTTTGTTATTTTATACTTTACTCAGTGAAAAGACGCACAGGGCATTGGCCTGATACACAATTGCATTACATTGCCTCTTGTTATCTGATATTTAAACTATTAAGTATCTTGGGCCCAAAAATTCAGTGCCCTTCACACCGGAAGACAGCAATTTTTGCACATACTTCGCTACAAAATCTGAAACTGCATTTAACGATCCAACCATGATTTTGGGAATGACAACTTTACTAAAACCTCATTGAGAATAGAAAGTAATTAAATATGGAACGCAAAATAAAATTAGAAATATTCAGACAGATTTATGCTTACCTATGTATTCCATATTTAAAATTCGTAATATTATATAAGTCCCAAGGTACCCCACATCACCCTAATATTTACGATTTCACGTGGGTATCGATCACTGAGGAGGCAGGGGAGCCGCTAACAAGTGACGCGGCAAGAAGAGTAAAAATAATTTCTACCCGTGCCTACCCCGTGTTAGCAGTTAGCACGCATCCAATACTTAGCGGGACTTCACTTTTGCAGTATACGCAAAAATGGGGATATAAATACATTTAGTAAATATATCGTAAAAATAATAACGAAATTCTCACATTCTTCAAAATATGCCCAAAAAAATATAGAATACATAATGCTATTCCATTATTTATAAAGAATTACGAAACATAGCAATTTCCCATCTTTTGTTATGTACAAAACAAATAATCTAAATCTTTTAGGTACCCTTCCCTCCCAGTGCGGCGACAACTTTGAGGAATTTTTTTACCTAGTTTAAGTGTTCATGTTTGTAAATAAACTGTAAATATTTAGTTTCAATAAATGTATTTCTGCCTTAAAATCTAATAATAGATAATTTGCAATAATTGACATTTGAATTTTAAACGTTATCATTTGGGTACAAAAAGATTTAGCAACATGTCTGTAACATATAAAGTTAAATAAATACATATCTTACTACTGGTATAATTTTATCCTTTCCTATTATTTTGTAACAGATTTTTTTTAGAATACTTTAAATGAGAAAATATAACATTAATACTTATATTAAACTGATGCACAATGGATCCAACTGGGTCGAAGTGTGTTCCGGGAATACCGGGCCCAAATTTATAGCCACCAAGAATAGAATTATATAAAACTGACCTTTGCATAAGAAAGGCAGTACATCGGACATAGAAAATTATAGACCAATCACTCTAGTACCAATTTTTTCAAAAGTTTACGAAAAAATAATGCATAGGAGACTGACTAGTTTTATAAATAAATATAAAATATTAAAAGAAGAACAAAACGGTTTTCAAACAGGCAAATCTACCACACTAGCTGCTTTTTCACTTATCAGGCTTATAACCGAAAACATTGATAAAAAAAATACAGTAACTGTCCTATTCCTAGATATGAGCAAAGCGTTTGATTTAGTTGATCATACAATACTACTTAACAAATGTGAGAAGTACGGTATTCGCGGTCCCGCATTGGATTGGTTACGAAGCTATCTAAGCGATAGAGGACAGTATGTGGAAGTTATACGGATGGATGAAAACTCAAAATTAATGCCATACAGATCTGGTAAACAAATTAACACATCAGGTGTTCCTCAGGGAAGCATTTTGGGGCCCCTTCTGTTTCTCCTATACATTAACGACCTCCCAAGTGTTACCACGGAAAAATGTATACTGTTTGCTGATGATTTGTCCGTGGTTTTACCAGACAACAACAAAAATCCTAGGCATGAAAAGTACGTAAATCAAACACTTGAAATTATTATAAATTGGCTAAATTTAAATAAATTAAAAATAAATCTAATAAAAACTAATTACATACAGTTTAAAAATTACAAGCAGAAATCAAAAGATATAAAATTAGAATATAAGGGTGAATTAATTAGCAAAAAAGATAGCGTCAAGTTTCTGGGAATCAATTTAGATGAACATTGTAATTGGAAAGTACATATAGACTCTATTTGCAAAAAGATTAATAGATTTGTGTATGCACTAAAAAAATTGCGACGAACCTCAGATAGTCGTACAACACTAATGGCATATTATGGTTATGTTCAATCCGTCTTGAAGTATGGATTGTTATTATGGGGAAACTCTACGCATATAAACAGGGCATTCATTGCCCAAAAAAAATGTATTAGAGCAATTAGTGGGGTGGGTCCTTTAGATTCATGTAGACCCCTTTTTAGAAAACTTCAGGTGCTTACTTTGGTATCCTTATATATAGTAGAAATCGGAATGTTTGTCAGAAATTATCCACTGTTACACCCTAAGGTTAGTGAGGATTCAAAGTATATACAAAGAGATCCAACACAATTAAAAATGGATTTGTGTAAAAGCGCTTTCCATAAAAAAAATTCACGTATGATGACATTTACAGTATACAATCACATACCTAGGACAATTAGAGAGCTCCCCCATAGTAAGTTTAAAACTAAGTTAAAGTCATGGTTAGTGGAAAAGTGCTTTTATACGTTGAAGGAATTCCTAGAGTTCAAAACTTAAATTATTTAGAAAAATGTGTCTTACATATTAGATTGATATTATTAGATTGAAAATAGCCTACAATGTTATAAGTACATTTGCATGCTGAATAAAGTAAGCGAAACATGTCGAACTAAGCGTGTAACGTACCACCTGTAATACGATGTTTCTAGCAAATAAATATATTCTATTCTATTCTATTCTGAACAAATTATTTTTTTATATTTTTTATTTAAGACATTGAAAATTTTCTAAATTTTTTGCATATTCTGCTGGCTAACGCGACTTCGCCGTATAGGGGAGGCGGAGGGGACAAAATGGATTCTCGCGACATTCGGCAGCCATTACTCCCGACCCTCTGTGTTCCACTCGCGCCGTACCTCCCCTCACGAGGCGTGTTTACTAAAAATGCGTTCAATTTTATATGCGGGCTTTTATATATACATTTCAGTGTGTATAAAGCTTTGTACGGGCTTCGTTCTTCAAACAGAATAACAAGCCTGTCTTTTATTAGAATAAAAAATGTACACTTTCTGTCTGCAGCGAAGTGTTTACCGAGATTAGCGATTGGTCTCTGACTGAAAAGTATTAACGGTTTTTGAATATCGAACATTCAAACCGTTTCCCGAATAACTTCTGAAGTTGCAATTCGATATTTAAATGTCATTTATATTTTTTTCTACAGCTTTTGGTTGCATTTATACACAGAATATCGAACATTCAAACCCTTTTGCCCGAATAACTTCTGAAGCGGCAATTCGATATTTAACCTGTCGATGGTCATTTTTTTTTCTACACAGTAAAGTTGCTTTAATTGATTAAATTATTTGTATTTTATCTTGCCATAACTAAAATCTGAATGTTTAAGATAAAATAATTATAGGTATTGAATTTTGTATAGGACCCTAATTTTCAATATAGTTACTAAATATTTAATAGCTATTGTAATATCTACTTAATGTTGCTGATCGGTAATTTACGGATACAAACTTATTTGTAAAAATCGTTACAAAATATTTACGTTCTTGTAGACACTAAGCTAGATGCACTATGCAAGGCGATGGCACTAAAGACTTATCACCACTTAGGTGATGACAGTTTTTGTATGTAAAAAACCCCAAAGGTCTTCTATAACCGATATATTTAATTTCTTTGCATATACGTACTAATAATTTTTGCGGTCACGGTAAACAAATTTTAAAAACGAAATGTGAATTTTATAATTTTTTAAATCAACATAAATATTTTCTAAACGATTTTATGGAATGCGTACATCTCGAATTTAAATAAAATAGGTAAGCACAAAAAGGTACAGTTACTTATTTTCTCTGTATTTCTCACTTTTCTATAAATTAATATGCCTACGTAGTAATATCTGGTTCTTAGTTCTAGTGAAGAAAATATTTGTACATAGTCGCCTTTTGAATTGAAGTGGCGATGGGCTGGGCATGTATTATGATATATCGATAAAATGTGGACTACAGAAGCTACACGATGGAAAGAACCACTGGGGAAAAGGAGTGTTGGCTGGCCAATAAGATGGTGGGCTGATGATGCAAATAGCTGGGAAGGAATGTCTGGACACAGGCAAGAACAGAGAAGCGTGGATGGTACTGGAGGAGGCCTTCACCCGAATGGGATCCATATCTCAGAAGAAAAAAAACTAACCATACTAACTAGGTACTAGATTATGAATGCCTACTAACAATCATAAATAGCTCTTACATTTTATTTTACTCGCCTTCAAAAACGATCTTTGGTTTCATAGTTAAAGGTGTTCCAATAAAGTTGGCTTACAACATTATATTAATTGATGGCATCATAGTTAAATCCTTTACATCCATTTCACAAAGCTACACTTAAAGGATATTCACACAATTTGACCACATTTTACATTTAGATATTCGATTCGATAGATATTCTGTTATCTTTAAACCTTCGTCGTAAAACCAAAATAAAAATAATCAGGGTACAATGAACCGCACTATAAAATAAAATGCCTAAAAATAAATGCTGGCATTTAACATTATAGTTCATTTTAAAAATAAATTGGTTCTAAATTTAAATTTAAGCACTGACACGTCATCCGCAAATCACATTCCGTCACTTAATGCACACCTTAACTCTTTTACTGCGACTGTGGATTACTTTTCTATTCTATTCTATTGATGGTGGCTAAGAATCGGGCCCGGTAAACCACCGGAACGCACTTCGACCCAGTTGGATCCATTGTGCATGCCCTAGCCCTTACTCTGTCGCTGGCGTGTCGAAGAGTTCCCTCAGGTACGCAACGATTGCACCAGCCTGGAGCTGTACATAATCATCTGGTGTAGGATATGCCACTCCCAGATGACCCAACCTACGTCTCGCAAGAGCGTCGCAGCCACACAATATGTGTCGCATTGACTCTTTGCCACCTTTACAAAATCTGCAAGTATCAATAGTACTTAGCCTCATTCTGTGAAGGTGCTCATTGGTACCAAAATGTCCCGTGAGTGCACCTATTAGGTGCCTTATTTGTGATCTGCTTAGGTTTAATAATTTAACCCCACAGTCCACCCTTGTGCTAGAGAACGCTTTGGAGTGGTTTAGGCCTGACGCTGCCCTCCATTCCTTCATGTGTTCGTTCCTAGCATGTGCATATAATGCTTGGTGATATGTTCCACACGGAATCCCTACAAATGGTTCGGGGCCAGCCAAATGTTTCTGTGAGCCGGCCCTCGCTAGTCTGTCTGCCTTCTCATTACCCTCGACGCCTTCGTGTCCAGGTACCCAGATAAGGCTGACGCTGTTATGTCTTCCCAAGTTATTTAAACCTGTGACACCTTCTTTAACTAGTTTGGAGACAACTCGGAAGGAGTTTAGAGCCTTCAGAGCTGCCTGACTGTCACTGAGAATGTAAATGGTTTTACCTTTGACATTTCTCCTTTGCATTTCTTTAATGCTGGCAATTATGGCATAGGTTTCCGCTTGGAATACCGATGCATAATGCCCCATGCTCTGACTGACCCTGCAGTCCTTGGAATAAATTCCTGCCCCTGTACCTGACTCCATTTTAGAACCGTCAGTGTACCATATGAGGTCAGTACCACCAACCGGTTTGAGTCCCCTCGTCCACTCGTCCCTTGATGGTATGTGTACTCGGTACCTCTTATTAAACATGTACACTGGATTTATCTTATCACAGGGCATGTCCATTAGATCATCCAGTTGTTTCACGGGATCCAATAAAGTGTGTTTTGTACAGGGCTTGTTACGATTCCAAACTCCTGCTTTTGCAAGTCTATATAGGGACTGCCTTGCCTCTGTTTGTATATAAGTGTGTAGTGGAGTTAGTTCCAGTATCCACTCAAGAGCCTGTGTAGGCGTTGTTTTGAAGGCACCTGTAATTGCCATGCAAACTACCCTTTGCACCTTCCTGAGAGAATCTTTACAGATCTTTAGTTTAGTCCTAGGCCACCATACGGCGCTGCCATATGTGAGAATAGGCCTCACCATCGTAGTATATAACCAGTATATTACCTTTGGTTTGAGTCCCCAAGTTTTGCCATAGGCAGAACGGCACATATTGAAGACTCGTAAGGCCTTTTTTGTTATATTTTCAACATGATTATACCACGTTAGTTTCCTATCGAAAGTTACCCCCAGATATTTAACTTCCGTAGCCCATTTTAGTTTGGTGCCGTACATTTCGAGATCCCTAAGGCCCTCCAAATGTCTTTTCCTCGTGAACGGCACTATAACAGTTTTGCTTGGATTTATGGAAAGGTTAGTGTTTGTACACCATCTTTCCACCCTACCCAAAGCACCTTGCAGCAAATCCGCTACTACGTTTGGAAATTTTCCATTTACTTGTATGACTATATCATCTGCATAGCCTACTGCTTGAAGTGGTCCACTGTTCAGCTCTACTAACAACGAGTCCACCACTAGACTCCACAGTAGTGGGGATAGTACGCCTCCCTGTGGACATCCTTTAGTTGCCTTTACGGTAACCTTATCATTTAATAAACTGGTTTCAATAACTCGTTCCTGTAGCATAGTGTTAATCCATTTAACAATTGGCGCTTCTATGCCATGACTTTGTGCTGAGGTTCTTATTGAATCGAAGGTCGTTCTGTCGAACGCCCCTTCAATATCTAAAAACGCTGCAGCGCTTATTTCTTTAGTCTCCAATGCATGTTCTGCTCGGTTGACTACGTAATGCAGTGCCGTTTCCGTAGACTTACCCGGTTGATACGCACATTGCATCTTATGGAGCGGTCGTCTCCTCAGTGGGCCATCTCTTATATATCTGTCTATCATCTTCTCCATAGTTTTAAGAAAGAATGAAGTGAGACTGATAGGACGATAAGATCTGGCATCCTCATAACTTTCTTTCCCTGGTTTGGGAATGAAGATTACTCTTGCCTGTCTCCAAGCTGATGGGACATGCCCAAAGGCTAGGCATGCCCTGTACAATCTGCATAAGTGAGGTATAAGAATATTTTTCCCCTCCTGTAGTAAGATCGGATATATATCATCAGATCCAGGTGATTTATACGGACTGAAGCTGTTGATTGCCCATCGTACCTTGTCTGCGTCAACGACTTTCCTTGCTATACGCCAGTCGTCTTTGGAAGTTTTTGTGTTTTGTTCTTCCATGGTGATGATATTATCAGTCACATTTTGTATCTCCACTGAATCCGGGAAGTGCATTCTTAGCATATGCGTAAGAGTTTCCTTCCCAGTTGCAGTGAGGTTACCTTGGTCATTCCGGATAGATGTAAGTGGATTAACCTTTGCAGAGCTCATTGCTTTACTGAGCCTCATACCCTCTGGAAGGCTATTGATGCTACTGCAATGAGATCTCCATGATCTCCGTTTCGCCTTGCGCACTTCCTTACTATAGTGCGTAAGAGCTTCGGCATATACCGTAAAGTCATTATTTGACTTCGCCCAGTTGAAAACACGTCGCGTCTCCTGCCTTAGATTCTCAAGGGCAGGTGACCACCACGGTTCCTTTTGCGTCGCCGCCTCTTTCTCCGGGCAGTTCTTTATCCAGCTGGCCTTAACTGCCTGGGTAATTCTGTCAGACTCAAACTCGATATCTATGATTGAGTTGAGTCGCTCCGTAGGATCCCCGAGGTGTTCCTTAAGGTCTCTCCTGAAAGATTCCCAATTGGTTCTCCTTGGGTTCCTCCTTCGTACCTTACCAAAATTATTGGAAGTTACATACCTAAAGCAGATGTAGTTGTGGTCAGATAGACTGACCTCTTCCGACACATGCCAATTACGGATCGCTTTACTCGCTTTATTGGATGCAAGCGTTATATCAATGACCTCCGCCCTGCGTTTATTCACAAAGGTTGGTCTATTGCCTTTATTTAAAATTTGTAAGGGTGAGCTAACCAGAAAGTCCAATAGTGCCTCCCCTCTTTTGTTGTTGTCTGTGCTACCCCAGGCAACGTGGTGAGCGTTCGCGTCACATCCTATGATAAGGTCGTCGCGAGCACCATTGTTAACCAGGTCTTGCAGCAGTGCTGATACCGGGTCCTCATTTTCATAGGGTAGGTAAGCAGACGAAAGAATAGTGTCTTTATTGCCCCCTCCCGTTAACCCCTTAATCTTCACAGTAGTGAGGTCTCTGGAGCAGAAGTCATATAGAGGCATTGCCATTATGCCATTCCTGACAAAGACACAGGTCCTCATATTATTTGTAGGGCATCTATAGAAAAGCTGTCCTCCACGAACGTTTAGACCTCTGATGACGCCCTTGTACAGATAAGGTTCCTGTATGAGAGCGACATCATATTTATCCATATTAAGCGACCGGCAGAGTACTGCCGTAGCCGCCTTACTGTGATGTAGATTAATTTGTATACATCTTAGATAACCCATTGGTGATGGAACACCAATGGCCTGATCACGCCCGCCTCTCCTTTCAACGGCTCCAGGCTTGCTTTTGCGCGTTAGCGCTGTACTAGTTGTGGCCCTTTTCAGCAGCGTTGCTGTCCTGAATCCAAGCTCTGACGAGCCTTCTCCAGTGACTGCTCCGCCAGCCGAAGTCAGGGCCAAACCTTTCTTTGCCGGCTCAGTTTTGCCACCTTGAGCCCTTCGGGTCAGAGTTTCGGTCACATTCCTGTTCCCAGGCACCTCCGACACACCAGGTCCTACAGTAGCTCCACCGGCCGGCAAGTTATTAGTTGTGGCCCTTCCCAGCAGCTTCGCTGTCCTGAAAGAAGGCTCTGACGAGCCTTCTCCAGTATCAGCTCCGCCAGCCGAAGTCAGGGCCAAACCTTTCCTCGCCAGCTCAGTTTTGCCACCTTCAGCCCTTCGGGTCAGAGTTCCGGTCCCATTCCTGTTCCCTCGCACCTCCGACACACCAGGTATCGCAGTAGTTCCACCGGCCGGCATGTTTCTAGAGCAACCCTTGGAAGGGCCACTCCCGTCATCCCTAGGGACAGTGCGCGGTTTCTTGTGCGAATCCATGCAAATATTATTCGTAACTTCATTTCACTGACTCCCCACCCTCCACGGAGCCCGCACCTTTGGGGATGCTTCTCTAAGCACCAGGGCTATCAGTGAAATATAGTCCTCCCAAGTTAGTTGTCCACGAGTCCACACAACGTTCGCCTGTGCAGCCCCGCGCTGCGCCACGTTCTCGGCTCACATTGCTGACTGCGGACCCCATCACCCAAGAAGACTAGCCGGCTGGTCTTAAGGACCACCAACAGCCGATTGATTGCGACCGGCTCAGTCGCAACCGCCCGTGTTATAAGAGTCCGGGACCGAAGAGTCGTGTTGCCGCATGGGACCGCGTCCGCAGGCCCACTGTGCAGCTCATCCTCCAGGCCTCCCTTCCCCCTCATTACGGGTTCCCGCGCACGGCAAAAACACGCGGGAGGTCTTACCTACTTCCTACCATCTGCTGATTTGTTGAGATGGTAGGACCGCAACGCCCGACCTCATGACGCCGCAGTATCGAATAAATAGATACATATACATACATATGCTTATAAACATACACATATACTGAGACGCATAAACTTACATACACGAATATATACATACATAGCGGGATTTAAATATACATACTATATATAATACATATATACATTCTATATAAATATAAGGTTGGGATGAGGGATGGGAAAGGTATAGGGTGAAAGAGTTTTCGCCCAACGATTTTTTGTTGCGTTTGTTTCTGAAGGAATCAAACCAATAACAGGCGGCAACCTCGGGAAGGCTAGATCATCGGGCTTGCCCTGGAGATCAATCACGACTGTTGCGCTCCCTCCAAGACCGTTTGCCAAATTACACACGGGAGTAGTGTGTAAAGTAGGCAAGCAGCTAGTGCATTAGAAAAGGAAAGGAAACTAAGCAAGCATAGGAAAGCAAGCAAAGCATGCCCTAGCCACTTACCCGCCCAATTACTTAGGAAACCCGTGGATTACTTTTAGTTTTTTTTTATTCTTTCAACCCGATCATAATGAATTCCGGTTTTTTTTTTATGTAAGAACGACAAATTACGGATGGAGGCGCATCTATAAATAAATTCCGGCTTTAAAGGTAAGTAGATATAGGTACTTACTGCGCGTAAAAGTTTTGTGTCTTCGCGAAGTTCTTTTGTTTTATGATTAGAGCCTATTTACTTTTGCAAGTATTGCGGCTTAAAGATTAAAGAGTTTTTGGACATTATTTCATCGTTTTCTTGATCGTTTTTAAGATAGAAGTTTATGGTAAATATATTTTTATCTCTATTATTTATTAAGTGTACAAAGTAAACTTCTGAGCTCCTAGCCCGCTTATAAATATTTGAGTTTAGAATGTTATATTTTTTTAAATACAAGAAACTCAATTATTGATTTTAAAAAATTGGCGGGAAATCGTGTGTCCATTGTTGTTTATCACGAGTTGAAATTCGTCATCCGTAGCAAAAATGAAATTAACGCGAAAATATTTTAGGGTATTTGATTTTAAAAGTTCATTAGCTCCGCAAGACTGCACTGCTCTTCTTCAAAATGCTTTGGTCCTCCCACTGAAGACTGTTCAAGACTGTGACTGTCCGTTCTAAACGGTTACAACGTATTTATAGCAATCTCAATCCACTGAAGTAATGGGGGTGACATTGTCAGTTTCATTACTCGTTTTACAATATTTTATACAATATCAATAATAAATTATTCTAATTGCATAGGGCTTTCCATTACAATTTTAAAGCTGTTAATCAATAGTTAAATATCACCAACTAACAAGATATTTAATTAATACAAAGCATAGTCAATTTCTACTACCCTCAATCGTCGCTGATAAAAGGAATAAGTCAAATTATAATCAAATTACTTATATCTATTTATATAAAAATATCACCGATGCTAACACACTCGTGTCGATTGGTGTAAAAAATGTTAAAGTACCATCACGGACGTTCAAATGGGTGTATGACATTATGATAAGAACACGGATATATTTTTACATGCCAGAAAAAACACAACAGTCTACACTGTGTGGGTGTTCGAAAGTAACAGCGAACCAACAAAGTTGTGGCAGGCGAAAAACTTAGCCAATTTTTTTTTATCCCGGATGTGTCCTGGGCAGTCTACATGGTCTGTATGGGTGTTTAAAAGTAACAGCGAACCAATAAAATTGCGGCAGGCGAAAAACGTAGCCAAATTTTTTTTATCCCGGACGGGTCCTGTTTGCACGATCCCGCTTGAAGAACACAAAACACAGTTAATGCTACTTTTCATCGTCAGTCATTCGTTTGCCCAGTGTCTTAGAAAAAGTTAGGGAAAAACGACCAAGAAGTCACATCCACACCATGACAATTTTTCGGCACACACCGCAAACAAGACAAAGTAATTTTTGGCTTCTAAAAAGGTAGAGCTAGTGACCCATCCCGCACATAGTCCAGACTTGACACCATGCGAAGTCTTTATTTTCCCAAAAATTAAAGATTTGATGAGAACATTTACGGGGCCGCAAGAGGCCGTGATAGCTTTCAACCAGCCCGTGAAAAACATGCCTTTAGACCAATGGTCCTTATGTTTTCAATAATGGTTTAACAGAATGAAAAGTGCTTAAAATGTAACAGAGAATACTTTAAAAAGCAGTAAATATGTAATATATTAACATGTAACTGTTCAATGTACCTCGCGTATATTCTCATATTGTTATAATAAAAAAATACACGCTATTTCTAACATGTTAGGTACCTCAGTCAATGACTAAAAATAATTCGTAACATTATGCCTGTTATTTAAAGTTATCAACAAGGTGCCGCGTATGGACGAAATTATCACAGTAAAATTATAAACTTTTTCATGAAAATACTAGAAGGTCTGTCTTCATATTTTATATTTTATATCATATTTTATATCATAATTATTACTTAATTATTAACAGAATTGTTCCTCATACTTTAAAATAGTGATAAATCCTCCTATTTCCAAAGCTTCCCAGCTACAATGTTATTATAATATTAAGATTATAAACTAATTTAACAAAGCATTGTTTTTTTAGTAATTATTGTAATAATATTTAAAAAAAACGGTTTTAAAGATTGATTAAATGGAATTGGATTCCATTAAATATAGCTATGGTTATGAAGGTGCATTATGAAGTTAGGTATTAACGGTTTTCATACCTATGCCGTCGAGAAATATGGGTGTGTAATACTTTGTTACCAGTGTGTGTTGGCAGTGATGACATATACTGAGACGTGATCCTTGACTGCTAGCCGCTGCTGGCTATATCAGCAGGTATGATGATGAATACTTGATTTTGTTAGAGATAAGTATATTTTGGAGTAATTTGGACGAAGTCAGAATTATAATAGTCTTTTCTAATATTCAACAAGGTTTTTTAACTACATATAAACAAAACCGAAACTAAAATATGACACTCAGTTCAATCAAAATTGCTATGCATAAACATGCCTAGTCAAAAACATCTGTTACTAGAGCAATAATTTAACGGATTTAAAATAAAAAGTAATACTACGAACAAAAAACTTATTAGCATCTGAACAGAAACAGTTACATTGTGTTGGTATAAAATAATCGCGCTGGGCTCTCGAATAATTGCAAAAGAAAAATCGTTAAAGAAAAAAATGTTTATGCAAATTCACCACAGCCAACATCGCAAGGGTTAAGTCGGGCGGTGACCGTGTCTGATTGTGTGGTTATTTTAACAACTAATTATTTTTCCATTAGGCGTTATTACGTATAATATTATGTCTGCTATTCAATAATATTCGGAATTATAGATTTTGATGTTTATGAAAATATTACACATTAAAATGAAACTAATTTTATATAAAAAATAAATGTGTGTAAATATAGATCGCGATATAATACGTAAAATTTGATTGTGAAAAATTCCATGATTTTTACAGTTGTCGTTCGACCTGTTATCTTTCCTTGCTACTATTTTAGGCTCCGTTGTACAGTGGATAAAATGCTAGCTATACAACTCGGAGGTGGTGGTGGCCGGTACTGCAGGAACAGCCTTTGTGAAGCTATTTGATGAAAATGTGAAAGTTTGCACGTTTTCTTAACGTCTTCGTATTGATAGTGTAGTTTAATTGGCGTTTTATGTTTTCTCTCTTTCTACCTCTCGAGTTTACGTTCTATAATATAACTGTTGCACGAATGGCAAAACTAAGATAAATCAAGATTTTTCTTTCGTTTTTTAAATTAAATCATGTTATCTCTTGTTAGATATCCTAGGAGGCAACTAAGGGAAAAACAGACGACACTCCGTGCGTGACTTCGCCTGCCTGCCGTGCGCATCGTAAATACATTTTCAGTAATTTTGTGGTATATAATTTAAACAAAAAAGTTGTTTGAAATGATCTAATAGAGATACCAATTCCGTGATCAAAATATAGATAAAATATACACTAAAAAAATACCTGTGTAAGGTAAATCGCGTTAATTCTGGTATAAATAATGTTCGATAATGGAACGCGAATGTCTAAAAGTATATAAAAAAGTATATTAATATCAGCTATCTGGTTACCATAGTACAGGCTCTGCTTAGTTTGAGATCAGACGAGCATAATATGTGTAGATTGTCCCATGATATTATTATTATTAAAGTGAATTAATGATGAAGACTTAGAATGAATCCAAAATTAAGGGTGACTGTTCTCAAAAGAACTTATAAAAACACCTTTTATCTATGCATAGACAATCTGGACATGTTGTGATTCAAATGAATGCACGCGTAACCGATATCCCTGAGAGCGACATTCCAAATTCAAATCGCTCACAAAAACGTCCGCCATTTTGTATATTTTTTTGTCTCAACTCCATTCATTCAAAGTGGAACGTGCATATCATTATTGCCCTTTTAATTTTTTCAGCTTAAAAACCGGTAACGCAATGAATAATACTAATTCATTAGCTTCATTTTTAAAATTGGAACGCAGCTGTGATATTTTTTTTCGCGACATTGTTTTTTTTTTGTTTTTATAATAGGTACCTACATTCAAAATCATTTTTTATACGGTTTGAAAGTTTTTTCCCGCGTTTTGACTGTAGAGTCAAAATGGTGAGCTTTTTATGATGTACAAATATTATTTCTGGTTCATGCAAATTTCCTATACAGAGATATTTAAATGTATAAGTTATTTTTTGTAATACGTAAATCTAAAATACATTATTATCATTGGTTATTGCTACATACTTACTACCGCACTAAGCAACCAGAATCAGTGTCTTGGCATTTAAGTTTGGATTAGAGTAAAAAATCTTTACTAAGGCACGAGATAATGACTCACTAGAAAACTTTAAGTGCAGATGCGAGATAAGTATATATTTGTTTAATAAAATATGGTGGTGTTATAAAATAAAGGTTTAATAAGTATCTCACCTGGTCTTCTTTTCCGTCTATATTCTTCCGATATTCCGACACATAGTACCTATGGCAAAACATGCCCCTATTTTAATGACAGATCACAAATAGGTCACAAGTATGTATCAGGGTTGTTCTAGCACTGCAGCCTCAAGCCACAACCAAAGTATCTAGTCTGAAATCCAATATTTGATAAAGTTTTTTATTAAATACCTATTAAAAATAAATGACTATGTGACATTTTCACAAAATATTTCGTTAAAGTTAAATTGGATCATAAGTTTTCTTTTGCCCATAAACCTTTAAGCTGTCTTCACACGCAAATTTATTTCTGATAGCGTCCATGGAATAACAATAAGTTATTTTCTATTTTCTGTGTAGTCTAATGATCGTACAACAAATGTCGTGTTGTGGGATCGATTCATTTATCTAATAGATTTATCATATCCGTCAATTGCTTGAATTAAAACATCTAAATATCCCAAGAACCATTAAAACCGTACGAATGGCAACCCCCCATATAATCATTACCTAAGCTAAGACAACTAAAAACCCTATCAATATTCCATTCGCGTATATCTAAGTCACCATAAAATATTGTAGCATAAAATTACCTATTAGACGGGGTATTACTAACGGAAGCGACCCCATTTCCCACACTAGAACCAGTAGCTAAATAAATTTCCGACAGACATCTGCCCGCTAATTGTCTAACGAGCGACGTGCATAAATTGCACACAATTATACATTGCGCAGTAAAAACGGAACGTCACACGGCGACAAGTCTTTATTTTTAACAGCAATCGCCTTAAACCTGTCGTTTCACCAAGCTCAAGGTGTGAAATTTGCAAATTTAAAAAAAGAACGCACCAAGAACATACCCGCGAACGAATTGGTAACTCGTTCTATTTTCAAACTTATTCCATTCATTTTATAACGTTACTTTTCTCAGTCTCGATATTTGTATTTGTGCCGTCTTGGCATTAAAGGGTTTAATATGCAAATGATCTAACCCATTTCTCAAGTAACCCTATAATTACAGTATTTTGCATATTATTTTTGATGAATAAATATTTATAAGGAAGTGAAATTTAAGAAGTTTTAATACAAACTTGTTTTTAATAAAGATCGTTACTTTTATTAATGTATTCCTTTGGGAGTGCACAGTTGTCGTTTTGTTATTAATGCAAGTATTTTTTTTATAAATTCGTGTGAAGATGTGTATGAGAACTAGTTGTTGTCATTTCCATAGTTTGATTAGTTATTCGGGACGTATAAAAAGTTTCCGGTTGATTATTGAAATTAGATATTACGTGAAAATATCTTTGAAATTGTTTTTATCAAATAATATATTATGTATTTTTATCTTAAAAACACAGAACAGTAAAAAGTAGTGGCAATAGTCAAATTATCGGACGTTGCTGTCATGAAATGACTTATAAAGTAAAATAAATAAAATATTTTATTCAACCAGTACTTATTACTTTATGAAAAAAATATAAGTTTTCTTTTCCTTACACAATATGAGTGTCAGTGAGTGAGTGAGTGCAAACCGAAAGCGATAGATAATATGGAAATCATTTAATAATCCGATAATGAATGATTTTATGTTTTTAATTATATTGTTAATGAGACTTTAAACCTAAATAAACAAATGAATTATTACTATTTTCATCAGGATTGAATTAAAATTATAATAACACCAGCCCTGGTTTGTGTCCCACTGTTGGGCACGGTCCTCCCCTCAAGATGAAGGGGCTTTGGCCATAGTCCACCACGCTGGCCAAGTGCGGGTTTGTGGACTTCACACGCCATTTAAAGCTAGTTAGGCTTTCACTGACATGCAGGTTTCCTCACGATGTTTTCCTTCACCGAAAGCTGGTAACAATTAATGAAAGAAATCAGAGTACGAGCCGGGGTTTAAACCTGCGCACCTTGTTTCTGCTGTTATTATACCTAATAATGTTTTTATTAGATAAAGTTTGGGAAAAAGGTAATGGTAATATGATTAAAAATCTATTCATCATAATCAGCCTACATCAGTCCACTACTGGACATAGGCCTCCCCTAATACACGCCATTGAGCCCGGTCTTCGGCTCTCCTCATCCAGTCACTGCCAACTGCTTTTCGTATGTCGTCACTCCACCTGGTCACAGGGCATCCTACGCTATGTTTCCCGGTTCGTGGTCTCCACTCTAGAACCAGTCTTCCCCAACGAGCATCGGTTCTGCGGCAAATATAACCAGCCCATCCGTTGACCATGCGATGATCCGTTGACCGAAAAACCTATTGAATTACATTTAATAAGTATTCGGACAAGCACGAGAAATCGGAATCGGATAATCGGGAAACTGTCACCAAAAGAGGCGTTACCTACAATTGAAAGAGACGCCCGGTCAAATATTGACAACCCTAATCCATATCGACAATAGATCGTTCCACTAATATCGAGTGAATGAATCAATAGAAAACCACTTGACTCGTGTTTAAAATCGATTCGATTGTGCACACCCTATTCGATCCGTATTGTGTTGCATCGATTATCGAGAGCAATAATGCTTATTGTAAATCTATGATTCAATATTAAATGGTTCTTGTAATATTTTGACTGGCTTATTATTGTGCTGTATTTGTGATTGGTTACCTTATGTGTGAGAGCGTGTGGTTGTGTGTGAGTGAAATTAAAAGAGAGTTCTGTTGAATTTGTAATTGTTATATCCTATGTTGTATTGTTAGGTTAGCAAAAAAGGTACTTCATCAGCAAACTGTAAGACGTCCACTGCTGAACAAAGAAGGGAGGGATTGCCATAATCCGAACGCTTGGCAGGCCGTTTAGGGATCGCAGTATGTATAAGTAATCCAATAGAAAGACGCTGCTGCCCGTCTTCCCCATAGTCGCCTCTTACGGACACCTAACAGGAGTACATGGGAGTGTGCTATTCTTACCCAGACACCCCACGGGTAAAAAGGTACTGCCTCTCTGTTATTTGTTTTTTTTTTCATGTCAATACATACATACATAAAATCACGCTTTTTTCCCGTAGGGGTAGGCAGAGCCGCTTTTCGCCTCCGTGTTCGTGTTTTCGTGTCAATAAGTTTTCCAAACTATGGAAAGAGTACATAGAAGACTGTTGGCGTAAGTTCTGCTGAATATGGTTGATGACGGAGAGCTTTAGAAGATGAGTCGTCATGTAGGCGCAGAAGCAACGAGCGATAGACCAAAGCTGGCTGGAGATTCCCCATCTTTGTGTTCAGGGCTTTACAGTACACTTCTGCAGTAATGCGCGCCGTTTGATAAGAAGCTGTTATGAATATTCAGGGCACTAGACCACTGTACAGTGACCATCACGTTGAGTAACTTTTCCTTTAGGGTATTGCCTAGGTGCTGGATCACCCTAGAAGTCCATCGAGTATGGCGGCGACTCCGAGGAGAACGGCAACGGGGTTGCGACCCCCGTCTACGAGCGCACCATGTCAGATTCCCGGGGAGCTATGCCTCCCGGAGGTGGTCTCAAAGGCAAGGCATTGAGGGCTTCCTGGTGTAGATCCCACCGGAGAGCACAGATGTGCTGATGCGACAACCGCGGAGTAGTGGGTAAGAATCGCGCATACTCCGGCTGACCTCAACGGTCCCAGGGATCAGGGACCCCTGAAAATCGCCTCCACGTCATCAAAAAAAGTGCTGAACCAGGGTCTAGCCAAGTAACACACCGCGATTCAAAATTCCTTAATTTCTGTGTTTGCTGTAGGGGAGAGATGGCATAAAACGGACACGTATTGAAAGGGACAATTCAAATTACCGACAAACTAAAATTCGTCTCGAGACGAAAGTATTTCTGTTACGTTGCAACCCCGATGTACATCCATTCGCACCTAACTTAACGCACCTGCCATTTTAAAGATAGCGATGGCACGCGTGCATTTATATTTGTATACAAAAGTATTTTTTTTGTATTGTTTGGAAATATTTTGCCAAATGCTGTATATTCATGATTTTATTGTTTACCATTGTTTATGATCGACTAGATACATGCAGATAAAGGAACGAAATATCAGTAGACATTTATTGAAAACTGTAGATTTTATGCTCGTGTGTTTAATTTATTTACGATATTTATGAAAGGGACACGGTGAACGGTTATGAACGGGACATTCCTTTCATAACTGTACTCACTGTAGTCACCGCTTATTACCCCTCAACGTGAGTGTTTTCGGATCCTTTAAATCTCGTTATAGAGCTGGCATGAATGCCTGGATGCCTTCAACTTCACATCTTTGCAAAACCATCACAATTAATAATATGATGAAGATTATTACCCACTTTTGTCGCAGATCGAGCACTAAGGTTCTGTCGGTTTAAATCGAAACCCTACCGCTGCATCTACTGGAAACTCTGGCATATGTTATCTACAAAAGGAAGACGTAGAGCAGTTCTTGTTCTGATTAAAAATTAATTTTCTTGCTCTTGCACTTCGTTACTAAGAATTATTATCTGTAGATTAGTTTCAAGATGACCAGCGAATTAAAGTATAGTGTCTGATTGCCCATGGGGTGTCCAGGTAAGACTAGTATCCTCCCATCTCCTCCCATTGGGTATTTATAAGAGGCAACTAAGGGAAAACAGAATAATCATTTTCAAGCGATTGTTTATTTTTATTATATGGATTACGAATCTGTTGAAATCTGTTAAAATTGTTAACACGCTTATTTATTATTTTTATTGTCTTTATGATAAGAAAATAAGACAACAACATGGATTTTAAATCTTAGTCAACTATATATTATATTTAATCTGTCTATAAAAATGTTGTAAAGTGACTTTTCATTGATATTATATACTGCACCTTTCATAAATTATTGCGTCCCTTTCAATACAGGGCATTTATGCAAGGGACATCCACATTTTTTTTAAATGCGATAATATATAATTAAGAATATAGAAAAATAATTTATTGGATTATATTTCAATAGTCAAGTAATGTTAGCATCTCTTTCAGGTACAACCTGTTTAAATATCATCTCAGTCATTTACTAGAGCCTCCACAACAGAAATGTCCCTTTCATGCCACCTCTCCCCTACAATGCAAGATATGCCGCGCACTCAACGCGCACGTCGTACGGATTTTTTAAGATTTTTTAAATTTTCTAAATCTAAAGCTAAATCCGCCGTAAATTGATTGCCATGAGCTTCCGCAATTGCTTTTAATTCGTATTTACTGACCATTTTTGGGGTGGTGTTCGTAAGAGGCGACTAAGGGAAAACAAGAAGACAGGCGTCTTTCTATTGGATTAACCTACCATCTATACTACGATACCCAAGCCGCCTGCCAAGCGTGGGGATTATGGCAACCCCTTCCTTCTAAAGGGGAGGCCTTTGTTCAGCAGTGGACGTGTATTGACTGCTGATGATGATGACTATTTTTTTTGTTGTTTTCGTGGGGGAAACCAAAAGGTCCCCGGGACCGGTAGGCAATTGTATTTATCGACTATAGTTTTCGGGCGCCTACGGTTCATTTCTTGCCCGAATGCCCCAGGAGGAGGGTTATGTTTTTCGTGAGTATGTCTGTATGTATGTCTATTTTTTGCATGGCCTACAGCGCTAAACGGCTTGATGGACTGTGACTTATAATATGTCGTTAGACTCTTCTTAGTTGTGGGAGTGACATATTCTATATATTAAAAAAAAATGTGGCAATAATCACCATTTTGTATTTTGTTTACTTCCTTATGCTCATTTTGTTTGATCGTACTGTTTGTGCTTTGATACTTGTCAAATAAGTAATGTCCTGTAGGAACAAAAGCTTATAAATACTTTCATCACTTCCAGACTTAACTGGGTAATATTATTATGTAATTCAAATATAAAATTACTAAAAATGATGTTTTAACAAAAATAGATAGCAAAATAAGATATTATACAATAAATAATCAAAACCGGAGCGAATATTTCATTTTGTGTTTACTCTGCTGCCGGTACAAAAATCGTAAAAAACGAGTGAAGTTCCGTAGTCGCGATCATCATGGCGGCCACATTCTTAGTTGAAACGCATAGTACTTACTGGGTGGTAGTTCCCTTGTGCAAGTCCAGGTAACGTACCATCCTTCGGAGTCACTGGAGGTACGGGGTGCGGGCCCTACGTCCATTGAGTACGGCGGTGACTCCGAGGAGGACTGCAGCGGGGTTGCGATGCCCGTCCTCGTGCGCACTGTGACAGGTTCCCGGGGGGCTACAATGAGTCCCCCGGCGGCGGGCTCAAAGGCAAGGCACTGAAGGACTCCTGGTGCAGACCCCACCGGAGATCCAGGGGGTCCCCTCTCATGTTCCGATACGTCTCCTACGTACCCCGGTCTAGCTCTACACCTCCCGAGAACTGTCGAAGGTTTCTCCGCGAAAATAAGGTACCTACCACCGCAGTGTCAGGTATACTGCCACCAAGCAGCAATGTGTAATCATTGCCCTGTTACGGTGTGAAGGCAGCTTTAAGCTGAAATTACCGGACACAAGAGACTTAAAGCTGGTGTCAAGCGGCAGTTCGGTGCAGCTGTCTATAGGCAGGCGTCTTGCTCACCATCAGGCAAACGTCTTGCTACTCTCGTCACTGGGTTGAAAAACTATTTAAAAAAAAATAAAAACCGACTTCAAAGTAAATTATCTAATAAACTATTTTAAAAAAAATAAAAACCGACTTCAAAGTAAATTATCTAAAAAGCATAAAATAACGAAAATATTATTGAAGTTGGTGTTAGCGTACCTGCTGTGTATATTCTGCACCAACTTCAATAATATTTTCGTTATTTTATGCTTTTTAACCGACTTCAAAAAAGGAGGTTCTGTATTCGACGCGTATGTATGTAATATTAATAAAAATGCGTAATATTCATATATGTTAGTCTATGTGGGCTTCTAAACGAATTTACCAAATTTCACGAGTGTATGTATGTATGTATGTATGTATGTATGTATGTATGTATGTATGTATGTATGTATGTATGTATGTAGGTTTGTCCACGGATTTCTCAGAAACTACAAGTCCGATTTCGAAAATTCTTTTTGCAATAGTTAGAGTATCTTTCAACTTAGGGTAGAGTACAAATTTCATCAAAATCGGTCCAGTAGTTTAAGAGATATAAACTTTTTATGTTTTCAGTAAGTTACTGTAATGTAGACGTTCGAGTTGCGTGATAGTGCTGATACCTATCTTGGTAAAATAAGTCACTAAAAAGTGTTAAATAAACTATTTTAAAAAAAATAAAAACCGACTTCAAAGTAAATTATCTAAAAAGCATAAAATAACGAAAATATTATTGAAGTTGGTGCAGAATATACACAGCAGGTACGCTAACACCAACTTCAATAATATTTTCGTTATTTTATGCTTTTTAGATAATTTACTTTGAAGTCGGTTTTTATTTTTTTTAAAATAGTTTATTAGATAATTTACTTTGAAGTCGGTTTTTATTTTTTTTAAAATAGTTTATTTAACACTTTTTAGTGACTTATTTTACCAAGATAGGTATCAGCACTATCACGCAACTCGAACGTCTACATTACAGTAACTTACTGAAAACATAAAAAGTTTATATCTCTTAAACTACTGGACCGATTTTGATGAAATTTGTACTCTACCCTAAGTTGAAAGATACTCTAACTATTGCAAAAAGAATTTTCGAAATCGGACTTGTAGTTTCTGAGAAATCCGTGGACAAACCTACATACATACATACATACATACATACATACATACATACATACATACATACATACATACATACATACATACATACACTCGTGAAATTTGGTAAATTCGTTTAGAAGCCCACATAGACTAACATATATGAATATTACGCATTTTTATTAATATTACATACATACGCGTCGAATACAGAACCTCCTTTTTTGAAGTCGGTTAAAAAGCATAAAATAACGAAAATATTATTGAAGTTGGTGTTAGCGTACCTGCTGTGTATATTCTGCACCAACTTCAATAATATTTTCGTTATTTTATGATTTAGATAATTTACTTTGAAGTCGGTTTTTATTTTTTTTTAAATAGTTTTTTTAACACTTTTTAGCGACTTATTTTACCAAGATACTCGAACGTCTACATTACAGTAACTTACTGAAAACATAAAAAGTTTATATCTCTTAAACTACTGGACCGATTTTGATGAAATTTGTACTCTACCCTAAGTTGAAAGATACTCTAACTATTGCAAAAAGAATTTTCGAAATCGGACTTGTAGTTTCTGAGAAATCCGAGGACAAACCTACATACATACATACATACACTCGTGAAATTTGGTAAATTCGTTTAGAAGCCCACATAGACTAACATATATGAATATTACGCATTTTTATTAATATTACATACATACGCGTCAGAACCTCCTTTTTTGAAGACGGTTAATAAAAAAAAATTAACCCTCTGCACATATTTACTTTATCGCCCTTCTAAAACAAATCGTTTGGATTACGGTTTTCGGGTGTATGTGCATACATTTGTATATGTCTATTTGTTAAGGCCTACCCTTGCCACGTCTATGATGATTGTCACACTGCAGGAATGAAGAAAGAACTATCAAGACCTATGCCGTCTTATTACAAAATGCAGTTTCATGACAAACCTAGGCTTAGACTCAGGTTTAGGGAAAACATTCCTGAGTTTAAACCTAGGTTCATAGTTAAATTGCTTTTCGTAATAAAATGTATGATGGCTATCTCTTATGTTAGTATCTCTGTTTATTTTTCTACCACCAAAAAATATAATAAAAAGTCATGTTTTATTGACCGCAAGACGCAATTAAATAAAGTAAAGTTATATTCATATTTATTAATTCTTGCCCAAAAACTATTCCCTGCCGCCTAAGCGGCGGATTGATTTGAATTTAACTTACGACTTGTTAGATTCGTCTTAGGAGTAGCACGGGAATAGATAATCGAAGAAAATTGGAGTTCCTTTTTCAAAAACATGAATTTACGTATCTAATTCGATTTCTTGATTATTTTTGTCCTCAGAGAAAGTACCAAAGGAGTTATTATCGCGTCGATTCCCCGAACAAATTTTTCGTGGCACTTTTGCGGGGTGCGGGAGGCGAAGTAAACACACACAGATACACTTTCAC
Source organism: Furcula furcula (assembly GCA_911728495.1). Classification (NCBI taxonomy): domain Eukaryota; kingdom Metazoa; phylum Arthropoda; class Insecta; order Lepidoptera; family Notodontidae; genus Furcula; species Furcula furcula. The sequence goes on from OU452252.1 coordinate 21,660,005, forward strand.
GCATACCCACACTATAATAAACTCGCAACACATTCAAAAATACACGCACACAAATAAAGAATGACCTGACCATATGACCAAAAATTTGGCAGAGGGGGTTAGCGCATCATGCTCTCTCCAGTGGTATCTCCTCTAAGTTTTTGTCGTTTGGTAGTGGCCAACCAAGTGTGCGAATAGGTGCGAATTATTCAAACTGCCCTCAGTATATTTATTTATTTATTTATTCTTATTGTACACAAAGAAACACAGATACAGTAATTAAAATATAGTAAATGCATGTACATTGGCAAGCTTAACTCAAACATGAGTTTTCTAACAGCAAACCAATTTATAAAGAGAGATTTGTAATGGGGTACAATTAATATACAACATACCTACTAAATAACATAATATATAAATATATACTATAAACCATGCTATTTATATATATACTTACTTGTATATATTGAAATACATAAATATCATACTACTTGTGACAGAAAATGATCCTTAGTTCTGGTCAAAACGTTCAATGATGAACTCGCTCTGATAGAGTGTGGCAACGAATTCCATAAACGATCTGCGTGGATAGTAAAGGAGCCACCTTAACAGCTAGAGCTGTGAGATGGTGTACGCAAGAGAAGGGAAGTGGTTGAACGACAAGGTATAGGGTAAATGTGGGATAGTTGCCCTAGGGGTATAGTTGCCTCGATTGTAATTTCTCTAGTTTGGCGGATGATCACATGTTATTTTATTTATCTTTCGAGATACTGTAGACTCTACAGCAACTATCCCACATTTACCCTATCGGTTTTTTTATACACACAAAAATACTATGTTATTTGAATTAAAGCAGTGAACTAAACCGAAAAAGTCTAGGTAGAAAAAAACAATTTTACATTAAATAGATAGATTTTTTATTTTGAATGTTCAAAAGCGAAGTATGAATTTCTTTTATTTTGAATGTTCAAAAGCGAAGTATGAAATTTTTTTAACGGTAAAAAATTACGAATCGTTAACGCAAGAATGATCAAAACGACAGATCAAAGTTTAATCAGGGGTCTATTCATATTTTTAATGAAAACACGTCTTTACGAAGGCAACGGAGCAGATCATACCACGCAAGATCCAGGTCGAATCGCTCACAGAAATTTATGAAAACGCAAACGAATTAGAACGCGCCCGCACAATTATTTCGAACAGACGGAACAAAAGAAAAGCGGAGAAAGAAAAAAATATAAGCTTTGTTATCGAAATTGGAAACGAAATATACCCGTAGCCCGTAGGTACCTAAAAGAAATTCAGCTCTTGTTGGGGGTGCATTTTTTTCAATCTGAACGCGTATAAAAAACACCCCGCGTATGAAACATTACCCCTACGTCCAATGAAGCCGTACCCCAAACACATCTACGCGCATTTTTATAAACAGATTTTTTTCTTTGCGGTAGAGTAGGACGGATAATCTGATGCCGTGTTCCTAATACGATTTTGTGCAAGCGCGAAAGAGATGGCCGTAAATAAAAAGTTCTGCCCGCGGATAAAGAAAGCTCAGGTACGGATAAGGGTGTGGAGGGAAGAAAAAAGGGATACGACGTGGGGTGGCAAACCCTGGCGTGGGGTGGGGGCTGATATCGAAGTTCCCGTCGCCGCCGCTAGATGGGGGTGTAGATGAAACTTTTTTTTTATTGAATTTTGGTGAGTTTTGGCATAATGATGATGGATTGTGCCTTGGCTTTCGGCTGATAAGTTTTTGGCGGATTTTCCCGTTGCGTGTAATGTGTTTTGCGAGTGTTTTTAAATTAGATACTGGTGTGCGGTTGTCAATATAACGAAAAAGAGGGGGAAGTTATATTATCATCATTATCAATTCTATGGAATTTAAGTAATATTTTATTTTTGAAACGGCACCATTTAGAAAATGCATTTCTGATAAAACATACTTCTTCACATGTTATTAGAAAGTAACTGCTTTTATCATAATAACATTTAATGTTTTAAAAGGGTTTACGTATCTTTGATAATTTATATTTTCTGTAATAATCATAACTGCAGCCTTGTTATGGCTTAAAGGTATCTGTACCCAAGCTATAAATTTAAAATAATCTGGTTAAATTAATCAAATTCCAATTACAAAAAAGCAATACTTACTAACTTTTTTTTAAATTTCTAATGCCGTTGAACATTATCTTTATGTCTGTGTAAAAATCTTATTGGATAATTTAAAGATAAATTCAAACTTGAAAACATAAATAGATAATGATAAAACAAATTTCGTTGTTCGTATACCACCAGAATATTCACAAAGTACTTAACGCAGTTAAAGCCGTCTGCGACTATAATGCGTGCTTCCGACCAATGAAAAAAAAAATGTAATTAGCGATGGCGTACGACTCGCGGTAACGCGTCCCGCGCTTTTCAGTCGCGCTAATGAGACAAACCCTTAAAAATGTCTGACTGTTGATGGTTTTTGAAAATTAAGGTGTGGTACATGGTGCAGTTATTTTATGATTTACGAGATTTTGAATATAATACAATAGGTACGCTTGTCATGTAGAAATATAATAATAATAATACCAGCCCTTGTTTATGTCCCACTGCTGGGCACGGGCGTCCCCTCAAGATGAGGGGGCTTAGGCCATAGTCCACCACGCTGGCCAAGTGCGGGTTGGCCATGTAGAAATAGGTAGGTATTAAATAATGTAAAGATGGGCTGCAGCGTCTTTCTATTGGATTACCAACCACCTATACTACGATTCCCAAGACGCCTGCGAAGCATGGGGATTATGGGAACCTCTTCTCTTCCTTCCAAGGGCGAGGTCTTTGTTCAGTACTGAACGTTTTTCGACTGATGACAATGATATAAGAAATATTTATACAGTTTGAAGGTACGTGTAAACTGGAGTTTTGAGTGGTATACTGCAGTGTCAGTTATTCTGCCGCCAAGCAGCACTGTGTATCAGGCGAGCTGCTTGCTAGTCTCTATACTACTACTAAGGAAATAATTTTTGAGTGTATTTTATTTGTATTTAAAAAAAATCCTATAACTAAATAAAACCACTACCAATATCTATGATTCAGCATTCTCATTTCGCCAACATAAAATAATATCGAATAAGAAACACAGTCTCCTATAGAGAAAAAAAAAATACTTTCTCATTCGCAAACAACTCAACCTCTCACAAATATCCAATTTGGGCTTCGTATAAGCAATAAATAAGAGGAAAAGGCTTTCCAGACGGTGCCTGGGAGTAGAAAAAGAAAAAAATGTAAAAAAAGGCAACGGATCGAAGTCTTTCGTCCGTCGGATCCAATAATCCAACCGTCTGTCCGCCCGCCTAATGTGATCGTAGCCTAATGAAAAACGCTAGTGCCGTATCTATAGTACGTTAGTATTATTACATTATACTAATTCTCTTACATAATAACTAATAAGAACCTTACATTGCTTATTAATAGTAGTTTATGCACCAAGGGGATAAACGAAGGATTCTAGTAACTCCCGAGTGCAGCGAGGGAACATAGAGTTAATACTAGAATCCTGAGTATAGCGAGGGATTTAAGCTCGCCCAAGACAAAGATACCTTTATCCCCGAGGTGAATACACTACTTTTCACACCTACTGCGAGGTAATAAAATACAAATAATGCTAGAATTAAAATAATAATAATATCTTGGGACAATCCACACACGGTCATCTGATCCCAAACTAGGCAGAGCCTATACTATGGAAACCAGACAAGTTCAGACAACTGGATCAAAATTCAATTTTTTTATTTCAAATAGGCTTAACGCTCTAGCACTTTTGAACGGTCAATTTTTTAAAAGCTACCACCGGATCACAACGCGGCCTCAACTGAGAAGATCCGGCAAGAAACTCAGCGAGCTTGTAATTTATTCACATTTTTTTTAAACAAAGTTTGTCTTTTTACAATTACATCAGCACCAGCGACAGTGTGTCCTGCCGTTCAAAAGATCAAATAAAATAAAAAATACGACGAAAATACAACAAACTAAAACTAAAATGCCAAAGCGATGGTAGTCGGACCAGTCCCCCCAAGCAGCACCCGCGCACGAGTTGACTCGAGCAGCAGCCATCACTCTCCTCAACCATATTGGAGGGAAGGGGGTGACCCGCCACACGAAGCCGCCACATGCAAAGACTTTTCGATGGCGAGCATGACCGATCCAAAATCACAGTGGCTCACGTTTAACATTTACCTTCTGCTGTTAAGCAGTGCCTCGTCAGGCAAGACACAAAGCATATTACCAACTTTTATCACAAGTCTTCTAAGTCTAGTCTAGTCAAGTCTATTAATTAAATAGTTAAATAACACCCAGACACTTGGTAGGAATTGAACCCACTACCCATCGGGTAGCGGCCAGGGTGTCTAACCACTAGACCAAAGAGACTGTCAATAATATAAACGTAGTGATTTGCAGCGTTACCATTTTCTTTTCTAGAACTAGAACACCAGGTTGACACGGCGCGCCCGGTTCGATTTTGTTTTTTTTTTCTTTTCGTGCAGTCTCTGCTTAGAGTAGTATTGTACCTGCGGTTAGTGTTGAGGAATTTTCGTTTGACGTTCGAAATTCAAATCACATTATTACCCAAGGGAGTTTAGTCACAGGTTTAGTACAACATTATTACCCGGCTAGACTATAGGGATATAATGAGGTACTTTATGTCATCTTTATATGACACCTAATGCAACTTTATCGAGCAGGTGGTGTGAAAATAAATATAATGGAGTATGCAATTTTTAACCGACGTTATTATTTTTTATATAAAAATCTTAAAGCATTTAAGATTTTTATACATTATCAATACTTTTATATTTATGTTTCGAGAAAATCTTGTTTGTAATATTTCTTTTCTTTTATTTAGGTACAAAGTTAAAGGATTGAAGGGATTTACCCTTCAATCCTTTAACTTTGTTTAATTTTGCTTTTGTGAACTCAAGATCAGTTATTGTTTAAATTTTTTAAATAGTAAACTTTTAAAATTATTGTACGTCATATTACCTTAGTCAAAGACATCTATAAAATTTCAGGAAAGGTTTACTACACATTTGAAAAGATACATAGCATTTTTATAAGTAGGTATGTCAAATTAAGTTTTCATACAAAACACAAGTTAGACAGTGATTAAATATCAGTCTTAACTGGCACCACTCCTTAAATGCATACGTTTAACGAGGCCTTTTTGATATAATTAAGTTTGATTCTGCATTAAACCAACGCAATTTAAAAATAAATATTTTTTAGAAATAAATGGGATTCTGACACTGTTAGGCCTCGTTTACGGAAACGCGGGGCGTCGCGCGTCGCGTGTGGCGTGGCGTCTCGCGGCGCGTCGGACATTTTTATTGTTTACGTAGCGGCGGCGCGTGAAGCGGCGCGTATCATCGCACGCGTAAACACAAACGTATAGCAATATATGATGCTGTTTATAGAGACGCGGGGCGGGAAGAGTGGCGGTGCCCGCCGCTGCGCCCGCGGCGGGCACCGCCGCGTGCAACGGCGGTGCAACTCACTTTTTAACATACAATTTTCTTCTAAAAAAAATATCGATCATATCATACTCTATTGCGATGGTGACTACGTCTGTGTTGCATGATTACCAAATAGACTGGCAGAAGGTTCCGCCACAGGCATTGCTTCATCGAGAATTGCCGCTGCGTGCGCCGCCGCGATGAACGCCGCGTGAGACGCGGCGATGCCATCCGCGGGCGCCGCCGTAAAACACGCTCCATTTCAAGCAAACGCGTGTAAAATCGCTTCTCCGTAAACACACTCATACAACGCCCTACATTTGAATTTAGTGCGGGCCGCACCGCCACACGCGACGCGCGACGCCCCGCGTCTCCGTAAATGAGGCCTTAAGGTTAGAAATGAGAATCTTATTAGACTTAAGTTCATATTAAATTACTTGACTATGAATACGGCACCAACACGAATGTTAAAAAGAAATCGTGGAAATGGTTTCACGTCGGTAACGCAATCAACATAAATTCAGATGAATACATACATACCGTCACGCCTTTATCTTAAAGAAAGGTAAGCAGAGTCTGAACCTTAAGGTCACTTGACCTTAAACTATATTTAAGTAACTATTTTTGGACAGCGATACTGTTCTAAGTACAAATAAAGTACAAATTATAATTTCACCATTAAAATAATAATAATAAAAAAGTACTGTGTAACGATTGAAATATTACCCATTGAAGTTTATTTTACAGTTTAATTTTTCACAGTTTTCAGTCTATTTTTTTATTTAATATTCTCTTTTTAAAATATTACTGTTAGCCCATGCACTTGTGGCTAAGCTTACCTCGACTTAAAGTTTAGAAACTTTCTATACTACATTGTCCTTTAATTAGAAAAGGGTACCTTTATAGGAAAATATTAATTCATACCCATTATGGTATTGTATCTTATTCATTGAAATGAAAATCCAATAAGTCTCCCATCTCGTTCTTGCGTAGTAGAAGAAGTAGTGACGTCATAACGAGGTCGTCTCTCCGATTCACTCATTAAATAAACAAGGAATGAAAGTGTACGTTACGGTAGCAGATACAACTGCTATAGTTTTGACGGCAAGTTTATGAGGTAGTTTTGTATGTTGTCTAGTAAAATAAAACAATTGTTATGATTTTTATAGCAGATTTATTGCAATACTTCTGTGATTATATCATATTGTCAAATGTGTAAAAGTGTGTGATTTGCCATTTATTGGAAATCCTAAACCTATTAGATTTTTAATATGTATCTCAATTCTTATTTAATTCGTACATACTGTCATATTATTTGCAAATACTCCTCAATTCTTATTCTTACCATATCATGTTCACAGGATTTAATCAAGTTTTATAAAAATATTCAATCAAGGAATTTGTAGTGCTTTTCATCTTAAGTAACGCTATTCAAAGAGGTTATTTTCGCGTATTTCAATTTCCAATATTCCTGTAAGTTTTTTTACACAAATATTAGGATAATTAAAATACTTAAAGTGACATAAGTTACTTTTTAAATTTTTTGATATTTTTTATACTAAAGTGCCTTGTTTAAGACAACGCAATTACAACTAAAGACAAAACAAAACACTCAGTGAGAATCACGTTTCCCACAGTTTTAAATAAAACAAAGTACTACAGTGTTAACGCACACAATCTCTCGTTTTAATTCGTATCCCGACCCCGCTGTTACATTCTTCATTATCTTATTACTTAGCGAACTTCGTATACTAGGACTGTCTAAATTTGATACTCAACAGCTCATCACCATTTTAATAAGATAATACATAAAACATGATTTAAATATTGCTTTTTATTATTGATTAATTAAATATTTTGAAAGAAATAAAACTACTTTTACGGAATATATCGCGGTTTATTTTAGATTTTATCGCGATATATTCCGAAAAAGTAGTTTTATTTCAATGCCTAGTATTCCGTATTAAATAAAAGGCAAGATTATTTTGAAAGAGTTTTTATAACAACTAAGTATCAATGACTAATTTGTTGCTGACTTAAGATTGATGCATTTATAGTTTGTTGTAGTATTGTACATGTTATAAATATCATATCTAATGAGTTTCATAGTATTTCTGATTGGCCCGTGGGTCTAGTAGCTACAAACAGGCTGCTATCGAGAAAGTCGTGGGTTTGATTCTCACCTAGAAACGCAGAAACAAATATTTATGTGCATCAACAAGTATGTTCGTTATGTGTCCGGATGATATACATGTCTCAATGATCGGCAAAAAAATCCAATTTGAGCTTAAACTAGGCCTGAACTAACTGATAGACATATGCGTAAAATGTATACCCAGTCATACTTGAAGACCTTTTGGGTAGCAAGCAAATCTAACCACCAACTAGCCCGCCAAAACAGTCTAAAGTATCAAAATGAATCGATCCCATTGCAAATCTTAAGACGCTTCTGGCTGGAGTTGTTCTAAGTGTAGACGTTAATGGGAGTCTCCTTCACCTTGACCAGCTTTGAACTTTCACCCCACTTCTGACGGCCTGGTAACTGGGTCGACTGATAGGGTTGAAAATTGTGATTGTTTTTGTTCTATACCACTGTAATTTCCCTATTTTTACTTTTTCTTTAATTTTTCTTTTTTTACAAGACTCTTGTGGGGTAGATACATATGCATGTCTTTTACTTCTTGACTTCTATTTGATTTCAGTCAGTGTTTGTCTAAAATGTCACTATTGCACTCTAATAATGGTCGCATAGAATTCTAATCAGATTTTCGAGGAAATTCTTCAGTAACAGTTTGGAAATATGACTAGTTAATTAATAAAGGCAATAGGCTTACCTCGTAAGGAATGGAATGTGGATGTAGCAGTATGCTTAACATTTCGATGTAAAGTGCGTACGTGAGTCTTTTAAAATCCCTATTTCTTAATATGAAGAAGGAAAAGAATTTTAGTTTTATTAATTTACATAAACAACTTATTCGTTTCGTCAGGGACCTGCCTCCCAATAGATTCAATTCTGACGTGTTTTTTTTGTCATAGACAAAAGTAAAGGGACAGTAAAATTTTAAAATATAGCTATTTTGAAAACAAATTAGGACTTACATCTTTTTTTCAACATACTAATACTTATAAATGTTTTGAAGGAAATCAAATACCGTTTTTATTCTTATTTTCTAGTAAGTTCCGTGAGATACAATTACTTAAAATAATTTTTTCGTTAAATAGAAATAGTCCAAGCATATTTAATGCTACTAAAAGATAATCATCAATAATCCAAAAAAGTAAATGATCCAAAAAAATAAATAATTGGGTTAAAAATAGCAAATACCCATCCAGAGCACATCAGACAAATTTTGCCGACGGTCGGCGAGATGAAAGCTCCGCCGGCGGGTGTTATCTCTTTGAAGTTGCCGACGGTAATGCGCAGACTCTTAAGTTATTTGTTTTTCTATTTTTTTTTTAGTTCAAGTGCCGTTTATACTTGTGTAAATGTACGTTAAAGTGTACCTAGTTAAGAAAGATAACCATTACGAACTAACTGGTAACGAAACTTAAATACTTGTTTATAGATTCTTATTTGTGTATTCTTTCCTGTAGGGTGTTCGGATAAGAATACCACTCACCCACCTCCCCGTTAGGTGTCGGAAGAGGCGACTAAGGGAAAACAAGAAGACTGGCAGCAGCGTCTTTCTATTGGATTACCTACAGCCTATACTGCGATCCCCAAGGCACCTGCCAAACGAGGGGATTGTGGTAATCACCCCCAACGGGGAGCCTTTGTTCAGCTGTGGACATCTTCCGGCTGATGATGATGATGATTTGTGTAGAGTTTCCACATGCTGTCAATTTAGCGGCTTAGTCGCTAGAAATGACTCCTTTTCGAATTTATGTCTGCGACAAAAATTGATTTACGCCACTAGCCTCTCATGACTCTCAGAAAGAAATCCTAAGTTCCACTCCTCCGGCAGCATCAGTTTAAGTGACTTACCGCCGCACCTACAAACGTTAATTATAGTTAATGCTCATTAATCCGTTTTTAGAAATCTGATTATTTCGACACTCGATGCCAATTATTGCTTAATAGGCAGATAGTGAGTAGATATATCAAATATCTCGTGTTCAATAATCGAAAATGATCTTAAACGACTACGAAACTCGAAATAAACAGATTTTAAAAAGTGACTTAATTAGAATTAAAATTAATTGGTGTTTGTGAAATTCTACAACGCAAAACTTTAATGAGTTCATTAGTCGGACTCGCCGCGCCCACCGAGGGTTCCATACCATCTTTGGACGTATTAAAGTTATTTTACTATTCGTCTAACACCTCAGATAGCAAACAAACCAAATCGCGATACCAAGTTTGTTTGTCAAGGTTTTTTTAGGATTACTGAAAACCTGTTAACCTACTTAGAAGGATCTTTTTATTTTTCCTGCAAAATATAGATAGTATACCCATAATTATTTCAGATTTTTTCCTCCAAAAACTTCGGAGATAAAGAGGGGAAAGGTTTTTTTTGACATTTTTGATTATCAGCCAAAAACTACGTGACATAAACCAAAATTAAAATCTGTTTCGAGATGTGCAAATGAAGCCCTTTCATATGATACCTCGATATAGTAGTCACACTTTGAAATTTCGATGACCAATTTCGACCCCCATTATTAAAAAAGTAAAAACCAATTAGGTATATTTTTTTCATTTGCGATGAGGTTGAGTAAGTAAGATCTAAAACTATTCCAAGTTTCAAATCGATAGCATCAGTGGTTCCTGAAATATAAGACCTTATAATATAGGTGTGACAGACAGACACACAGACGAAGTCAAACCGTAATGGTTCCTTATTTACCTTTTAGGTATGAAACCCTAACAAGTAATAAGTTATAAAAACTAAAACCCGACTACGGATAAAATCGCAGTCTAATAATGTGATATTATATAGCCTATAACCAGCGGACAATCAAGACGCTTCTAACGACACCCTACCTTGTTAAATTATATTTAGTAGATTAGAAGATATGCGGGAACAGATGAACATACATACATTCTTGTTAAAATCATAACCCTCCCTCCGTTCCGCAGTCGGGTAAAAAGGTATGTAATGCAGTAGGAATAATGCTAAGCTGATCATTCGGGACGATGCTATAGCGAGGGTCCGGCCCTGGAAAGACCCTGGTGAGGTGCATCTGTCGGTGAAGGCCACCGGGGTAGTTTCAGTAGGCAAATATAAACCGAACTCTACCCTATGGAGACTGGGTACCTGTTGTAGGTTTCCTCACCCAAAAAAAAGGTAAAATCACTTGTGCAAGTAACCACCGCAGTGTCAGATATTCTGCTGCCAATCAGCAGTGTAAATCACTGCCGTGGTACAGTTTGAAAGGCACTGTAGCTGGTAAAATCATAATAAGAATAATATCCCAGGACAATCCACACACGGTCACACATCTGATTCCAAACCAGGCAGAGCCTGTACTATGGTAACCAGATAATAACACCTAGACACTTGGTGGGAATCGATCCCATAAAGTTTATTTTAATAGGGAAGTAACACGATATACCTTATATTCGTCTTCCTCGACGAAGATTCATCTGCCTCGCGCACGGAGCTGTCTCGCTGAACCAGTCTGCTTATGACCACGGCTGGTGTAACCCGGCCGAAACGTCAAGCCAAAATATAAGGTAAATCGCGTTAATTTCCTATTAAAATAAAGTTTGATATAGAAAGTCTAAAGGTAATAACCTATTGGGTAGCAGCCAGGGTGTCTAACCACTAGACCAAATATCAAAATTCCGTTCTCTAGAGGCTAAAGTCTCGAGTGGCGAGCAACGTTGGCGTTGCAATGCAGGTGTCTACATATATATCGCTTTCCATCAGGTGGGACTGCAGTCAAACACTCGCTTATAAGTAGTAAAAAAAATATATATAGGCAGGCTCGTTGCTTACCATCAGGCGAACAGTCCAAGCACGAGCTTGTCTCATCACCGACTTAACTTAAAAAAAATGAAGCTACTGAAATCTGTCGTATTAAAATCATCATACAGAATATTATTGTATCAATATTTTCTTTAACAAAAACTTCTAGAATATTCCTTTTACCTTCAACAAATATTTCCAACAAAACCTTCTCAAGCCTGTATTCCTTTGCCGAAGAAAAATCCGGGTATTAAAAAGGGACGCATCAGTGTGTGAGAGCTTTATCTACCGGGGGAACAAAGAAATGGGGAAAACATTCACATTTTCGGTTAGCAACACACGGACAGATATGCTTAAAAGCGTTAACGTAATATAGACATTGAGACATTAGTTTTTAAATCTCTTGAGCCAGCCATTCACTAGGTGGTAGGTTCCTTGTACAAGGAATGGTACCGCCGCAGTGTCAGATAACCCGCCGCCAAGCAGCAGTATGTAAACCATTCACAAAACAGCTGTGTTCTGGGCACTGTAGCTGCTGAGATTACTGGACACAAAAGGCTTAAGTATCATCGCAAAGTATCTTAATATCGTAGTAAAACATAGTCAACTTCTAATTTTGTTGTATCTACGCTAGGTAAAGTTACTAGGAGTCGCTGCGCTGGTGGCTGGGAGATCTTCATGTATTTCATAGACTGCTTACGTCTTGCTAAATTTTATCGAGTTCGATTCAGTCGTTCGTGAAAAGAGGACAAACATACAAATATATTTTTCATCATTCATTAGTATGCTATATTGTCTGGGTTAAATGGCTGGCTGCCTCTTTTATGAAGTTGAAAATCGAATCAGCGTTTAAAAATATATCTGGACATATCTTCTACTTAGCTTGTAGTGGACGCGTAACTTTTTTAATAAGGATTGCTATAGATACAGACGTCTTGCATTAATACCCTTATTATTGCTATCCAGACGTTCTTAAATCTTATACAGTCTTGATGTAAGCCCTTTGCAATATGCTTGTGCGTTTTAACGTCTATAACTTCATCACTGCCTATGAATGCTTAGAAAAGGAATAAGTATTTTAAGTAGATTTGCAAATTACCGAACTCTAGAGAAATTAACGCCTGTCGTGACTACTGGCAATACCAAATAATAATATATACTTGCGCCAGTCAGTTGTAATGTTCTGGTCGGCAAACGATCTGTTGGTTAAGCAACGTCAGGTAAGGTCATTTCATAGGTGGGTGACCGTTTTTTAGTTAAACTAGTGACGAGACATGCAAGACGTTCAGACGTTTATGCGACACGCCTGTCTATAGACAGCTGCACCGAACTGCCGCTCGTAACCCGAGGCGTTAGTTATAAGTGTCTTGTATCATTTCACTAGCTACAGTGCTCTTTAAACCAGAACACAGCAATGTTCACACACAGCTGCTAGATGGCAAGATATCTGACACTGCGGTGGTACCTACCTGGGGCCTTACCATGAATTATTTTAGCAGGTCAGTTTAAGTCGAAAAGTGAGCGTGAGTTAAAGATGCGCGACTATGAATGATTTTCAGGATAGATGGCGCCACCATCCAGTGAACACGAATTAAAACAAGCTCCGTATATTAATTTTGTTGAAATATAGTTATAAGTTCAAAATAGTAGTAAAAGTTATTGAAATAGACGCAGTGCCTTCCAATTCACTAGTGCAAACGTTATCTCAACGAAAACCAAAAGATTTTTCTTCAAAATATCATTGTTGCACGGGAGGATATAGTGGAATAAAAAGTGTATTTTAACTCGTAAATCAAGCACCTAATCGCAAATATTAATCAATTGAGAGCGGATACAGTATAAAACGTCAACAAAACATAACAACTAACAACTCAGGACAGTGATTTTGTGTTTCAATGTTTGTTTTGACAGTGAAAAAATACCATTCGTCTAACGTATATTGTGTTTGAATAGTAATGTCAAACATTACAAACAAACCTTCATCTCTCAAATACAATAACCTATTTCGTCACTTTACCATATGTATATTTGGTCTCGAGGCGTAAGCGTGTGGTTAGCGGCGGCAAGTGTCGAGGGTTCGAGCCTCAACACAGGCAATTGATTTTTGTATGAATTTGAGATTTGCAAATATCTCTTTAGAACCACAATAACATAAACCTCAGTGTAAACTGAACTGAAGACTTCAAATTCCACTGTTCGAGTAATTCTATGAAATGGATACAACTAGCAATGTTACTGTACGAACAAAACAAAGAAAAAATTCAAATAACTCGATAATGGAACATTCATTTCTATCAACGCTGTCGGATGCCAGGGCGAATAGTCTACCTGATTTATCGATGGATTTTAATGACAATAGTGAGGCCTACTTAGAAATTAATGCTTTGAAAACAAACCTGGCAAGTGCACAAAATGAGATTGAAGAATTATTGATGTTAAATAGCTCTCTTAAAAAAGAACTGGATAAAAAAGATAGCACAATAAAACAATTAAAAATACTCTGCTCCGATTCGACCAAAAGTGGTACCAAACAAAAACGAAGAATTTCGAAGGTAATGAATACTAGTACTTTAGACCTAGCACTACCCGAAGAATTATCCCCTCAAAAAATAGAATCTCAACAAAATACGATGTCTAAATCATTTACAACTACTGAAAAAGAAAACCCACCCACTACGAAAGACGAAGAATACGAATCAAAGAAAATGAGTAATTCAGTAAAACCACGGATATTTATTTTGGGAACTCAACAATGTACCGGCTTGGCTTCAAAACTGACCTACTACAGAAGAAATACTAATTATGAAGAATATAGCGTGAGTGGAATTACAAAGCCTTTCGCAAATGCTGATGAAGTATTAAAAGATTGTAATAAATATGATTTTAATATAGACCTTGATCAAATTGTTTTGTGTGTAGGAGAAAACGACTCTAATCCTACAAGGTTAACATATGAATTATCGGCGGCTCTAAAGCATTTTAAAAACTATAATGTAATTGTCCTAGGCGTCAATTACAATAGATATCTCAATGAATCAAAACTTAACAATACCTTAGCAAACTTGTGCAAACTCAATTGCAAATGTACCTTTATACCGATTAATAATGAGTATTGTTCGCACTCTGAGTACATTAATGACATGTGTAAGAAAATTAGCCTATTAATTGACTACAGATATTATAAAAAACGTTTTCTTGATGTATCCAAATATAGTAATAGAAGTAAGTCATGCAACGTTGTGCCTTTGAATAAAAAAACTATGGTACAAACTACTATCCTCAGTTATTTTAAAAGAAAATGTAATAAAACGCCTAATATTGTTACCAGTAGTATATCTTTCGTAAATAAATGTACTCAAACTTCACTAGAAACTTATGATAAAAGTAACTCAAATCCCACTGGTGAAGATGTAGATGTTACATGTACTGATTCTCAGGAACACCCAAACAAGAATAATTTATTTCGTTGCTGAGCATGTTACAATAATGCATCAAAATATTAATGGACTCATTAGTAAATCAGACTTAGTTACGGTGTCCCTTGATGAATTATCGGAGCAAAATGTACTGATTGATATTCTTTGCATTACAGAACACAATATGATAGAAGGTGATGAACTATACTTAAATATTCCTAACTATAAATTAGTATCATACTCTATGAGAGATAATAGACATGGCGGCACCAGTATTTTACTAAAAAACAATCTACAGTACAGAGAGCTTTTCGAAATCAATAAACTATCTACTCCTAATTACGTAGAATGTTGTGCGGTTGAATTAATAGATTATCAAATCTATATTCTATGCATATATAGACCACCACATAACTCGTCTGAATACATAAATAAATTTTTCTCTACACTACATAACATACTAAACAAATTATGCATAAAAGGAAAAAAGATTATTGTTTGCGGTGATTTCAACATTGACCTATTAAAAAAATCAACACTTGCTACTGATTTTACAGAAATGTTCAAAAGATTTAATATCAAACTTCAATTTAAAGAACCTACTCGTAAAGCAAGTAACTCATGTATCGACAACATAGCTCACAACTTGAGAGGCTGTATAGGTGATGTTAAGGAGCTAGCTCTTTCTGACCACTCGGCGCAGATTCTAAAGTGTCCTATAAAGAAAACTTATCTAATAAAAAAATGGTACATATATAAAAGGGATTTTTCAAAAGAAAATAGGATGATATTTTTTAAATACTTAAATCAGCTAACTTTTAACGAGGTTTATAACTCCACAAATCCAAATTATGCTTTTGATATTTTTGAAGATTTATTTAAATTAATATATGACCTATGCTTTCCTGTGGTTAAAATATTGGTTAACTCTGCTCGCAGACCGAAATGGGTTTCACGTGGTATTAAATTATGCAGTAAGCGTAAACGCTTGCTTTTGTGGAAGTTTAGAAAATTCCCAACTAAGGAAAATAAAAACGCCTTTAAAACATATTCCAAACGATTCAAAACTATTATTGGATTAACAAAAAAATCTCAAAATGACTATTATATTAAAATGAATCCTAATAAATCCAAAGCAACGTGGCAAATAATTAATCAGATAAAAAGTAATTATCCGGCCGAGGGCATAAGCAAAGTGAATATGGATGGGAAAGAGATAACTGATCCAGTTCAAATAGTAAAAGCATTGAATGACTTTTATGTGGACATGATTCCAAATGAAGTCACTAATCAACCCACTTGTACTACTCGTAACAAACAAAAATTAACATATAATTCCAAATCGGTTTATATGGCTCCAGTGATATATGCAGACATCATCAACATTATAAAATCCCTGAAGAAAACCAAAAGCGTTGGTTACGATGGAGTAGCAACAGAAATAGTCCAAGATGTCGCAACTATCATAGCGCATCCCTTAAGCCATATTTTTAATTTATGCACACAGCAAGGTGTCTTTCCAGAAAAGCTTAAAGTATCAGTAATAAAACCCATATTTAAAAAAGGAGATAAGACTGACTTAAATAATTATAGACCCATAGCTTTACTATCGGTATTCTCAAAAATACTTGAAGCCATTATTCATAAGTGCCTCTACAATTTTTTCGAATTTAATAATATTCTAACGCAATGTCAGTATGGCTTCAGAAAAAACAAATCCATAAATTTAGCAGTATATAACTTCCTTGATGCAGTTCTAAAAAATATGGATAGTAAACTATCAGCTGTAGCTTTGTATATGGACATGTCCAAAGCCTTTGACAGAGTTCAACATAACACGTTGCTAAATAAACTATATGCCTATGGGGTAAGGGGTAATGTATACAATCTAATAAAATCATACCTTACAAACAGACAACAACTTACACAAATAAAGAAAATCAACTTCCTGACCCTAACAGAAGAAATTTATTCTTCCGACCTTAGAATGTCACAATATGGTGTACCGCAGGGCAGCATATTAGGCCCATTGCTCTTTTTAACATACATTAATGATTTACCAAAAATAACTACGAATGATATGACATTATTTGCTGATGATAGCACTATACTATTTATTAATAATAACATGAATAATTTAGAAATTGACATAAATACAACTCTTTCCAAAACTATACAATGGCTTGGGTTTAATAATTTAAAATTAAATTTTGACAAAACAGCATTCATGGTGTTTCAACAACGAGTTAAACCAGCAGCACTTCAAATTGGGTACCTTGATACTAATGTTAAAGAAACGGAAATTTCAAAGTTCTTGGGCTTATACATTGATAATAAAATTAATTGGAAAGCACATACCGATCATGTCTGCAGTAAATTAAGCCAGGCCTCATACGCCCTATACAGACTTCGAACAGTAACAAATTTATCGACTCTTCTAACAGCTTATCATAGCTATGTTGCATCACATTTACGGTATGGTTTGATATTCTGGGGTAACTCGACAAACAAAGAACGTGTTTTCAAAGCCCAAAAACGATGCGTTAGGTCAATGTGCAGCTTGAAAGAAATTGAATCATGCAAACCTCACTTTAAAAGATTAAACATTCTCACGCTTCCATGCTTGTACATATACGAGGTTGCACTATTCACTAGAACAAATATGGAATTATTTAAAAAACGAACTCGAGCACGCCACCAGGGAAGGCTGAATATAGTTCCGAGCAAAACAAAACTACTTCATCAGAGTGTGTTCTGTATGGCGGTGAATATATATAATAAGTTACCTGCCGAAATAAAAAATTGTCAAAACTTACACGCTGGCTACACGGTTATAAACCACAGGCACTAACTTGATAAAGTGGCTATGATTCCAGGAAAAATATCGATATGTCGATATTTTATGTTTAGTAGTCTTGTGTACTACAAGAACGGTGAACGGTTAGGAACCGTTGCGCAGTGCTCACCGAATAGATTCGATTCCCTAATCATAATCGTACATCGGACACTTGTTCTTTTAGTTCAGCTTGAACGATGAACAAGCAACCGTACGAAGTACTACGTACGAAAGAGTCCGGTCCTCATCTTGCGGATGTTGTGTGTTGCCAGGGCCAAAGTTCGGTGGGGGTGGTAGCGGGGCATCTGCCGGAGATTCTTAGCACCCCCTACTGGACCGTTACCCCACCTGCTACCAAGACGAGGAATAGAGGAGCCGCCAGGGACTAGGGGCCATTTGCAAGTCGTGTCTGTCATTGTGTGTTTAGGGGGGATTTGCCATAATCCCCACGCTTGGCAGGCGTCTTGGGGATCGCAGTATATATGAAGAAATGAATCTCAAACAAAAGACGCTGCTGCCCGTCTTCTTGATTTCCCTTAGTCGCCTCTTACGATACACCCAACGGAAAGAGGTGGGGGATGCAATTCTAACCCGGCACCCCACGGGTATTTTATACTACATATACAAAATTCCTGTGACCAGTAACCCCCCCGCCCCCAAACCATGTGATGATAATGATGATCGTTGTGTGATGATGATCTTCATCACCAAGATATGAACGAAGTTGATGATGTGTGATAATGATTTATCTTTTAATGTGTGCATATGTATACATGAAAAATACACGATATATTTATTTCAATTTGTAAATAAAATTCGTTTATTAATCGGTTGGTAAAAGTAAACAAGAAGACTAAACTAGTGTAGAGGTTGAAAAAACGACGGATGCATCGTCAACGATTGACAATGACGTCCACAGCTAAAAACATTCTGTTTACGATATAAACTAGTCGAAAATTTTCTGTTTTTTTTTTTATTTAATTTTTTTTCGTGGCTTTTACTCTGGTGGAGTACACCAGCCCCATTTAGACTGTTTTATAAAACAGTTTATCGTGGACGATATACGGTCTTGTTTTGTCGAATGAAAATGCGTCGACGATAGACTTGTGTAGTACATGAGAGAACTATTCCTTTTCATTTTTAGTACAACACTCTTTTAGTACTTCGTCTTTCAGTATGTATTCGACTATTCGTAGTCTCTAGCTTTGTAATAACTGGTCAGCTATTCCTATACTGTTTTATAAAACAGTTTATCGTGGACGATATACGGTCTTGTTTTGTCGAATGAAAATGCGTCGACGATAGACTTGTGTAGTACATGAGAGAACTATTCCTTTTCATTTTTAGTACAACACTCTTTTAGTACTTCGTCTTTCAGTATGTATTCGACTATTCGTAGTCTCTAGCTTTGTAATAACTGGTCAGCTATTCCTATTCGTTTTTAGTACATCATTCATTTGGATTCATTGAGTACTTCGTCTTCCGCTCGAGATTTATTCGTAGTCTCTGGTTCTGCACGAACTGGTCCGATCAGTTACTCGTTGACACACTCAGAACGGGACTGAATGAGCGGGAATGATATGTACTAAAAGTACTAAAATAATAAATTATTACATTTAAAAGATTATACTAGTACGTAGCGCTCCGTTCAATGTCCGAGCAAAAACAAGCCTAGAAGATATGCATACCTATATGAATGTTAAAGAACATGAGGATTAGGTTATTATTGAATATTAATTATGTAACGTTTGTGATTTTAATAGTTTTTGAAATATTATTGTTGTAAGACGCAGTATGTAAACAAATAAAGCTAACAAAAAAAAACAAGATAATTAAATGGCTGAAATGCGTGGGGTGGTGGCGTCTTCAATTCGAACAATGATGATGATATAGATGATGATGGTGATGATTATGATGATAGTTGTGTGATGAACGTGATGAAAATGTGAATGATGATGTTGAATGGTGATGAAGATATGAATGGTGATAATGGTGTGAATGATGATGAATGGTGATTATGTGTTATAATGGTGATGAGGATGTGAATGATGATGATGATGAATAGTGAAAATGTGTGATGATGGTGATAAACATATGAATAGTGTTGATGATGATGAATGGCGATGATGGTGTTTGATGATGATGATGAACGGTGATGAATATGTGAATGGTGATGTAGATGTGAATAATGATGATGATGATGTGTGATAATGCTGATGAAGATGTGAAAAATGATGATTATGATGAATGGTGATGATGGTGTGCAGAAGTACACATGAAAAATTACACGAAAATAATTATACTGATTACAATTTGTAGTTAAAGTCATTGATCTATCGATTGGTAAACGTAAACGAGAAGCCTACACTAGTTTCGTCGTTGAACAAACGACAACGACAACGATAGACAACGACGTCGACGATCAACGTCTACAGCTAAAAACATTCTGCTTACGATATAAACTGCTCGAAACTTTAGACTGTATTATAACCCTTAACTTGGCAGA
Organism: Furcula furcula; assembly: GCA_911728495.1. Classification (NCBI taxonomy): domain Eukaryota; kingdom Metazoa; phylum Arthropoda; class Insecta; order Lepidoptera; family Notodontidae; genus Furcula; species Furcula furcula. The sequence continues at coordinate 21,680,146 of OU452252.1, forward strand.
ATTTAATTTTTTCGAATATAAAAATAATATTCATAGCACTTAACCTTAATGACCCAAGGGGTCTAGAAAAAATATTTAAAAAAATATTCAAACTACCCCTTTAAAAAAACCACCCGTATCTTGTGGGATACATTGCCAAGGGCATTGATAAATATATTACGCTATCAATGTATCTCTACAGATACATTGCCAAATTATCTATGACTTGATTATATAATAATTTATATGAAAATAAATTTAAAAAACACGTTAATAATCAGTAGTTTGTACTATTTATTTAATAACAAAAATGGAACTTCAATGAAAAAATACAAAATCAGATTAATTTTAGACATTCATATTATGGAAATTGAAAAAACAGTTCCTATCCGGTAAAAGACACAGCCTCATACCACATTTGATGCACATAACAGTAGTCTGACCTTTGATACATAGTTTGCATCGTCCTTTGGACCCAAAAGTAGGGAAATGATTGTATCCATCATATTTAACGTCCGCAGTTGGCCTTACGGTACAGGGTGTTTTTATAATCTTTTTTGGTGCTGGTGGTACAGAATCATAGTTTTTGAATGGCTGCTGTCTCCCAGAATGTAAGAGCCCTTGTATAATATGATGTCGAAACTTCTTTAAACTCAGTCGTTTTATGTTATTCACGCCAATATGTCTGCGATACAAAATCCAGCTATTGTTCACGCACATATCTAACATTTGAGAAAATATCGGTAAGTACCATCGGTGGCTTTTCATCTCCGTTCTGTACAAAGCCACTAACATATCTGCAAGGTCGACTTTCCCATATGTGCGTTGTAGTGCTTTATTATATTGGGACAGGGGACAGCAGCTCTCTGTTTTAAATCCTTATTGTAACGTTGTATAACTCCAACAGGAGTTTCAGAAACATAACTGCTTGCCACAGTAACCACTTTGTTGTCATGCCATTTGACAATACAGACTTTGTTTGTATTGCATACTACTCGTGAATAAGATCCGCGGCCTTTTTTTTGAGGGCTTTATCAGGTATAAGCTTTTGTTCTGCACCACGTAGTCTATTTGACCTTATGGTGCCTAAGGAGAATATACCCATATTATATCGGAGCATATGTATTAGCTCTAGACTGGTGAAAAAATTGTCAAAGTACACAACTGAACATGCTGGATCAGGAATAGTTTTACATAGTGAGAAGACGACTTTTGCCCCAAAGCCCAAACTCATTTCTTCTGGTGAAAATAGGTGGTATCTGAAAGTGTCTTCACCTCCATATACGAGAAAATCATAAATGAAGCCCGAAACGCCAGCTCTAACAAATATTTTGTACCCCCATTTGCGAGGCTTGCTCTTTATGTATTGTTTTCGATTACCGGCTTTTTTGCCCTTATATGGCACCATCATTTCATCAATGCTGAACCTGGTTTCATGAGGAACTCTCAAAAAGTTGGCACGTACTTTTTCAATGAGTGGCCTAACTTTAAAATACCGATCACCGTCATCAAGCAGATTGTCGTTGAAGTGGATGTACCGTCGTATCTGTTGAAATTTTTTGAGTGTCATTACATCAGCTATTTGTGAAAATCTGAATTCCTGACACCAATAGTCAGTGTAGGCCGGCATATTCACGATTCCCATTATCAAATTTATTGCAATAAAATCTTTGATGTCTTGTGTTGAAAAATTAAGAGAACGACCAATTGTTTGAGTTGAGTATAAATTGCTTTGCTCTGTAATCATGTTAAGGATGCCATCATCAAAGAAGTATTGAAAATATTCTAGTGGTGTTTTTATGGTATCTGAAGGTAACTGTTTATCGTGTATTTCGGCGTTATGTTCAAATTTCTTGTTATTCCAATGGAATTTCAGTTGCTTTCTTTGTATAGGTGCAAGGCGCCTTACAGCTAGCCGTGGCTGTTTTGAGCGTGTATTTCTATTTGACGGCGATGGTGAGGCTGCTACTATTGCTGGCGATGACTCTGGTGTTTCAGGCACTATTCGGTTAAATCTAGGCTTTTTATTTCGAATAACATTTACAATGGCAGTTGGTGAAGGAGGTATGACCGAGTGAAGAGAATCTTGAGTTGAAGAATCCAAAGAAATACTTTCAGACGCTGGTTTCATTGATACTGTAGGGCAGGAAGTGAGGTTGTTTTCATCGTCAGAAAGTATGTGAAGATTTTCAAGAGAAGAAGGAAGCGAAGGAGCAGATGAAGATTCAGTACTATCGCGTTTTTGAAGATTAAAATTCTCGACTTCACTACTAGAATCCGAACTTTCTTCATCATTTGATGACTGACTGTGTTTTGGCACCAAGGTGAGTATTTTGCTAGCTCTTGAAAGCATATGGACCTACAATTAATATATAAAATAAGCCATGTATAGCCATATGAACAGTTATTCAGCTTGGCAGTGTGCACATACAGATACATGACGATTTTGTAAAAGTTGTTAGTAAAGCTAGCAGTGTGTACCATGAGATACATATCAAATATATATAGAATTGTTAGTTTCTTGGCAATGTGCACGAGGAGATACATTCATTAAAAAAGTCACATGAAGCATCAACCAGACAATTAAATAATATCCAAAGTAATTATTTTAGTGCTAAATATATCTATAATTAATAACTTAACACATCCACTCATTCAATACATAAAAACAAGAAAAAATCATAACTTTTCTTACCTTTTTGCGAGGCAACATGTCGGAACTTGAATTAAAGTGAAGTTTGACAGCTCATCAGTCTTACCAACACAAAAAACTTAAGTTGCGTTCCGAAACTAAGAAATGGCCTAAATATTCTTAAAAAAATATCATGGTTTCGCTTAAAAATAATAACACTAGATTTTTTTTTATTCTGGTGTATCTCTACAGATACACTAACAAGAAAAGGGATAAACTAGTTTATCGTGGACGATAAACGGCCTCGTTTCGTCAACCGAAAATGCGTCGACGACCAATCCCTAGATGCGTGTTTACCGGACGCCGGAGTTCTAAACACACTGAAAGTTCAAATTAGTTTTTGTGTGTAGTACAAGAACCGTGAACAGTTAAGAACCATTCCGCAATGCTGATTAACCACCAACCGTTAATCGTACATCGGACACTCGCTCTATTAATTCAGCTTGAACGATGTGCAAGAAACCGCTCGATGTACTAAGTATGAAGAAGTATGGGTACACGACTATCAGATGCAAGTGGAAAACAGAACGATGAGAGGGGGAACCCCAGGGCTCTCCGGTGGGATCTGCACCAGGGGTCCCTCAATGCCTTGCCTTTGAGCCCGACGCCGGGGGGCGCATTGTAGCCTGCCGCCGGGGGGCGCATTGTAGCCCCCCGGGAACCAGTCACGGTGCTCACGGGGACGGGGGTCGCAACCCCGTCGCCTTCCTCAATGGATGTTCAAAGAGCCCACACCTCGAACGTCCAGCGACGTCCAGCGTCATATTCAGCTTTCATCTTTTGCCTTACTGGACACAGATCCAATGGAATTACATGATGTGATTAATTCGTTGAAATCTAGCAGTGCTCCAGGCTGGGACAATATACCTTCTAGTTTTTTAAAACTTGCCATAAACGAAGTTACTCCAATTATATGTCATCTGGTCAATCTATGCTTCAAACTGGGCGTATTTCCTGCAATGCTTAAGCAAGCTCTTATTACTCCGGTATACAAGAATGGTGACAAAAACGATGTTAACAGCTATCGTCCTATTTCAGTACTATCTTCTATATCTAAGATAGTAGAAAAAGTAATGAACAAAAGATTAATCAATTATTTGAGTAAATATAACATTTTATCTGATTCACAATTCGGTTTTAGACAAAACAAGTCGACAGAGGATGCCGTCATAGCATTAAGCTCACTAATAGTGCAAAATTTATATAAAGGATACAAGAGTCTTGCTGTATTTCTAGATTTAAAAAAGGCATTTGACACCGTTTCTGTCCCCATTCTGGTGCAAAAGCTTGAGAACATTGGCATCAGGGGTACCCCCCTACTGCTTTTCAAAGACTATTTGAGTGGTCGGAAACAGAAAGTAAAAGTTGGACAATATGTCAGTGATGACTCACATATATCTTACGGAGTGCCATAAGGCAGTGTGTTGGGCCCGACGCTGTTTTTAATTTATATCAACGAGCTGTGTAATTTACAAATTAAAGGTGCTAATATATTTTGCTATGCCGATGACATAGTCTTGGTTGTTAATGGTTCTTCATGGAATACTGTTCATAACGATACTGAACTGGCACTTATGCAGGTGGCTCATTGGTTAAGGATGAACCTTCTTTCGCTCAATAGTGAGAAGACTAACTATATATGTTTTTCGAAAAATATTCGTACCCAGCCTGCTACTAACTTTAGTATTCAATTACATACTTGTCATTATTCACCTGAAATAAATTGCAATTGCTATACAATTAATAAAGTAGCTTCGACTAAATACCTAGGTGTAATGATTATCATGGCACAGTCATATAGATTTAGTTTCTACCAGAATAAGAAAGTTAATTTGGATTTTTAAAACATTAAGATATGTAGCCTCTGAATCACTTTTGAATAGAATATATTTAGCATTAGCTCAGTCTGAGTTAGGTCACTGTGTCTCTGTCTGGGTGGGGCATCCAAAATAAAATTTTTGGAAGTGGAACGAGCTCAAAGGGCGCTCATATAAGTGATGTATTTCAAGCCGTACATGTACCCCACAAATGAGCTTTACATGGAAAGTAATTTATTATTAAAAATTGTTGTTGTAGTACTGAAAAGGCATAAATCTGTAGTCTTTGATCCCAGTATTTTAACTAAAAGGAGGAAAGATATCGTTTTCACTATAGACAATGTCAAAACTGTTTTTGCTCAACGACAGTATATTAAACAATCGGCCCTCTTATATAATAAAGTTAATAAAATCTTAAACATCTATCCTATGGATACTCGTACTTGTAAATTAAGGATAACTAATTGGTTAAAATCTTTAACATATGAAGATACAGAAACATTATTACAATCATCTTCGTAATTTATATTGTAGTAAGTACCTATAATAAAAATTAAAAATCATGAATTTGAATCATTCGTATGAGACGTTTTTGGATTATATTTATACTTATACATAGTTAAATATCAACACTCTCTCTCTCACACAACTACACACACAGTCACACACACACACACACACCTACACACAAACACACACACCCATAGGCAAACATACATTCAGATACAGAATACAAAAAAAAACTTACCTTTTCTTTATTTTTTGTCTGTTAATGTTAATATTTACAATAACACACAATTTACTGCTAAGTTTATTGAAATGTACAAATACATATGGCTATGGGAGAGCGGAATCGTCTGGCACAGGTGTTACACTTAAAAGGCGATTCCAACCTTGTTTTGAAGTTTGTAATCATTCTGGTTAATGAATAAAGATTTATTTATTATTTTGCTCGGACATTGAACGGAGCGCTACGTACTAGTATAATCTTTCAAATGTAAAAATTTATTATTTTAGTATATATAATTCCCGCTCATTCAGTCCCGTTCTGTGTGTCAACGAGTAACTGATCGGACCAGTTCGTGCAGAACCAGAGACGAATAAATCTCGAGCGGAAGACGAAGTACTAAATTAATCCAAATGAATGATGTACTAAAAACGAATAGGAATAGCTTACCAGTTATTATCTGTAATAACTGGTCAGCTATTCCTATTCGTTCATAGAGCCAGAGACTACGAATACATACCGAAAGACGAAGTACTAAAAGAGTGTTGTACTAAAAATGAAAAGGAATAGTTCTCTCATGTACTACACAAGTCTATCGTCGACGATAAACTAGTAATATCGTCCACGATAAACTAGTTTATAAAACAGTCTAAAGTTTCGACTAGTTTATATCGTAAACAGAATGTTTTTAGCTGTCGACGTCGTTGTCAATCGTTGACGATGCATCCGTCGTTTTTTCAACCTCTACACTAGTTTAGTCTTTTTGTTTACTTTTACCAACCGATTAATAAACGAATTTTATTTACAAATTGAAATAAATACATCGTGTATTTTTCATGTATACATAAGTACACATGAAAAGATAAATCATCATCACACATCATCAACTTCGTTCATATCTTGGTGATGAAGATCATCATCACACAACGATCATTATTATCATCACATGGTTTGGGGCTGGTCACAGGAATCTCTTCCCGTTGGGTGTATCGTAAGAGGCGACTAAGGGAAATCAAGAAGACGGGCAGCAGCGTCTTTTGTTTGAGATTCATTTCTTCATATATACTGCGATCCCCAAGACGCCTGCCAAGCGTGGGGATTATGGCAAATCCCCCCTAAACACACAATGACAGACACGACTTGCAAATGGCCCCTAGTCCCCGGCGGCTCCTCTATTCCTCGTCTTGGTAGCAGGTGGGGTAACGGTCCAGTAGGGGGTGCTAAGAATCTCCGGCAGATGCCCCGCTACCACCCCCACCGAACTTTGGCCCTGGCAACACACAACATCCGCAAGATGAGGACCGGACTCTTTCGTACGTAGTACTTCGTACGGTTGCTTGTTCATCGTTCAAGCTGAACTAAAAGAACAAGTGTCCGATGTACGATTATGATTAGGGAATCGAATCTATTCGGTGAGCACTGCGCAACGGTTCCTAACTGTTCACCGTTCTTGTAGTACACAAGACTACTAAACATAAAATATCGACATATCGATATTTTTCCTGGAATCATAGCCACTTTATCAAGTTAGTGCCTGTGGTTTATAACCGTGTAGCCAGCGTGTTAAAAACGTTTAAGAATAAGTTGCATGATTTCTTAATTGATAAGTGTTATTATACTATTAAGGATTATTTATTAGACAAAACTTGACTTTAAAAACATAGTCGGAATGATGTTAAATGTTATAAATTAATTGATCTCATTACATAAAATTATAATTATTTTCTGTGTTACATAATTAATATTGACATTTGTATGTTATTTAATTCTATTTTCAATTACTATTTTTTTTTATCATTTTAATTATTATTATGTTAAATAAATTTGCATGCCATTAGGTTGAATATGGTGATACAAATTTATAATGTCTACTTTCAACTTATGTGACCCATATTTCGCAAATAAATATGATTGATTGATTGATTGATTGATTGATTTTATTCGAATATAAAAATCATTCGACTTATTCGAATGATTTACGAAGTTAGTAACTAATTTGGTACTTGCTCGACTTTGATTATTCGCTCATTATTCAGCGGATTGTATGATGTGATTTGATAGGCACTCTGACATTATTGGTTCCGTGACCGGAACGGCAAATAATTCATTCATATTTCATTCCAAAAACGAGCCAAAAACTGTCGACTGACTCGTGAACAATCTAGTTCAAACGCCGTTAGTAATTACTAATTAGTAGTGGTTATTCGACTATGAACATTAGTATATTACTAATATTCAAGTCGAATGCGTACATTAGTAGTTGTAGATTATTCGAATCGTCGAATTAGTAACAGTCGCGCATCTTTAGCGTGAGTGAGTCTTACAAGTTTGTACCGTGACCACGCTAATTACCGTGACAATAGTATGGGAAATTGAGACGGGAACGGGAAGAGATGGGTGGATGTTATTCTTACCCGGACACCCCACGGGAAATCAACCTAAGGTATCTACCATCTAGTTAAAAGACGTAGAAATCAGTTCCCAGTTGTTGTCATCGAGATAGCAGTCTTTAAGCCAAGTCAGAGGCCTAAGGGCAGCATGAAGGACACCGACACTAGGTTGACCACTAACCATCTATAATAACCCTTATTCTGAGGCAGTCCTTCGGGCAAAAAGTGTAGCTGTACTATCACGGACACGAACGGTGTACCAGTTATTAATCAAAATCGTTTGAACGACGTTACGTGCGCTTACCCCGTCCGCACGTATTTTGGGCCGGCACGTGCAAGCGATTTTCGTCCTAAAGGTGGTACACCGCTTGTGACTGCGAGTGTTCATAAGCAGCCGTATTGCTTGCCATCAGGCAATCTTCTGTGTCAGAGACTCATCTACATCACTTAGTTTCATAAAAAAAAAACAGCATCTTAATCCGTCAAGTTTCGCTATCATTTATTTCAATTCGCAATGCGGCGGAATCCGTTAAAAAAAAAGATATAACAAAACAATTTAAGAAAACAAAATATATCTTACAAGTATTTGGGTGAACGTCTTCAACATCTTTTCACGACAGGGGGTAAAACTCAAGGGGTAGAGAGCACCCCCAAGCGTCATTACGTCGAAGCAATAAATTCTTTTAATGCGTATCATAAATTTTACATATAGAAAGGTTGAATTTCAATGTAGAGAATAAACTATGTTGATAGATAGATAGGTAAAACGTTTATTTGCAGCCAAGTTCTCAAATCATGCCAAGTTTCATTTGAATCCATTCAGTAGTTTCGGCGTGATGCGCAGCCGTGATACAGACAGACAGACAAAAATTAATATATTACATTTTTAGCCTCAGTATCGGTTATAGAATGCCCACCAAATATAATTTTCAAAATATCTTCAATGTACAGAATTGGACCTGTTACAGTTTTATTATAAGTATAGATATATAAACCTACATAAATCAGTACGTACTAATATAACAAGAAAATTACACAAATACCGATAACATATTCCGCCAAATAAAACTTCTTTACCAGATCCTTGAAAATTGGCAGTGACGAAGCACGCCTTATAGAAACAGGCAAGGAATTCCACAGGCGAACCGTCTGCACCGTGAAGCATTTGTCATAGAAGGAACTGCTATACAAAAACGCAACAAAATACACATTTTGATTAAATTGTATACGTATATATATGTGTGTGCTATGGCAATACAAAAAGGCAATAGCTCAGTGGAGCTTTTCAGCTGTTGCCTTTTCAGTTGCTATTATTATTTTTGTTCAACGAGTAACGATGCCTGTAGACAATTGCACTGCCGCTCGTCTCCAAGACATTACTTAAGACCCCTGTCTCCGGCAATTTAACTAGCTTGAGAGTTCCACCGGTAAACAGCAATGTTGACACACTGCTGCTTGGCGGCTGAATATCTAACACTCTGGTGGACCTGGACGGTCCCTTGCACCTACGCGATCGTGGAAGATTTCGATTTTGACAGATTATTTTTATATTCTAGTCAGCCCGGCCCTATAAGCCCTATAAGCTAGATTGCTTGATCCTTAGTAATCTCTGCACGTTTGGGGTGTGGTCCCTAAGCGTCCATCGAGTATGGAGGCGACTCCGAGAAGGACCCCGCCCCCGTGAGCACCGTGATGGTACCCGGAGAACGACCATGCGTCCCCTAGCGGAGGGCTCAAAGGCAAGGCCTGAGAGGCCCCTGGTGCAGATCCCACTGGAGAGCCCTGGGGTCTCCCCTATCATGTGCCGATGCGACAGCCGCGGAGGTTTTAGGGGGTAAAAATCCCACATACCCGGGTCGAGCCCCACAGCTCCCGGGGACCTTTTGATGATTTCCCCGCGTCAAAAAAAAGATGTTTACTTGATAGATGCACTGCCATTCTGCTGGTAACAAGACATTAGTTCTGCTGCATTGTTTACATTGCTGCTCATTGCTGCTTGACTGATAAATATCTGACAACCCCTTGCACAAGGATCTATCATAGTTATCAGGAAGAAATACAAAAAATACTACTGCTATTAATTATTCATAGTCTAACTCAGACTTATAGACACCAGTTTCGTTCGCGAGGCCGAAGGGTCGTACATTAAGGCCAGATACATACTTCAGATTTATTTCACTGAGTTACTTGCCGGATTTTGAGAATCGCAGTAATAGGTGGCAGGTAATCCAATAAAAAGACGCTGCTGCCCGTCTTCTTGTTTTCCCTTAGTCGCCTTTTACGGACACCCAACGGAAGGAGATGGGTGGGTGCTATTCTTACCCAGACACCCCACGGGGGTAGCAAAGCCACAGACAACACTAAAGCAGTTACTTCCGAAACTCCATTTACAGTCATCGACATATCAGACCCTGGTTGCGGCCAACTTTAACCTTTATCTAAAGAAAAGTAACGAATATTTCTCTGGGCATGAATTGGGGAATGGTGAATATCATGATTATCATAACCATCATCAGTAACCGCAAGACGTCAACTGCTGGAAAAAGTTCTCCCCCATAGAAAAGACAATAATCCCTACGCTTGGCAGGCGTCTTGAGGATTGCAGTATAGGTGATAAGGTAATCCAATGGGAAGACACTGCCGCCCGTCTTCTTGTTTTCCTTTGATTACTCTCTATATTACGACACGCAACGGGAGAAGATGGGCGGTTGCTATTTTTACCCCTGACTACTATTCTGACAGCCTACAGGCATGGTCGATACAACAGTAATGTAATATTAGATTATATTTCGATGGCTCCTACGTTAAATATCGTATGTGTAAAACCCGCACTTTACAGGAGAGCAAATTAAAGGTATTTTTCTATGCTGGTTCTTAAAATTTGAAGCTATTTGGCTGAAATTGGTACCAACCATAGAAAATGCCTTATTTTACCGAATAGTATGAAAACAAACGTTTAATAATTAGCGTAGAAAAATACCTTTAATTTGCTCTCCTGTAAAGTGCGGTTTCACACATACAATATTTAACGTAGGAGCCATCGATTTATTAAAAGAAAAAAGTTTTAGTGTATTCACAATAAAATAAACATAAAAACGTAAGCACATACAGTATATTGTCAAACAAATAAAAAACTTATTTCTTTCCCTCCAGAGGAAAACGCCGGAAACACGGCACCGGAAGTGGTGCGCGGCCTCTACCGGAAACGGCCCGCCCTGCGAACGTTAAGAACAAGTCATATAAATCACTTTTATTGTCACGCTTTTTACATAAAAAGGGTGAATTTGTTGTAGCTATTTACTCAATAATTACTTTTTTTAACATTGGTCAGTAATATATTTTTTTTTATTAGCCTGAAAGTATGTCCCACTGCTGGGCAAAGGCCTCTCCCCCACTCTTCCACAGATCCCGATCTACTGCCACCTCTGTCCAAGCACTGTCCAAGAATTGGTCTAACTCATCTTGCCATCTTCTCTTTGGTCTGCCCCTACTTCTGCGGCCATCAGGTGGTGTCCATTTCGTGACAGTACTTGGCCATAGGTGTGTCCCCATACGTATCACGTGCCCTGCCCATTCCCATTTCAACTTTGCAGATTTCACACCTACATCAACTACACGAGTAATGGAGCGCAGTGTGGTATTTCTAACCCGGTCTATCAACTTTACACCAAGTATTCTGCGCTCCATTGCCCTTTGGCAAATCTTGAGCTTGGACATTTGCAGCTTTGTTAGAGACCAAGTCTGGGCACCATAAGTTAGAATAGGCAGAATACACATGTCGAGGAGTCTACGTTTTAGGGATATCGGAAGGTTTCCCTTCATAAGATTCCCCATGGACCAATAGCTCTTCCAGGCGTTTTCAATGCGTCTTTCGACTTCTTCCTCCTGCCGGTTATTAAACGAGACTATCTGGCCCAAATACGTATACTCCTCGACATACTGTATTACTTGCCCATCCACTTCCACTCTATATTTTGTGCTGTTGGTCATAAGCTGTGTCTTTGATCGATTTATAGAAAGCCCAATCTCAAGACTCGCCATGCTTAGGTCTTGAAGCATTAGTTGAAGTTCTGTCGCTGACGACGAAAAAAGTATTATGTCATCTGCAAAGCGAAGGTTTGTAAGCCGTCGGCTATTTATAAGTAAGTCAGTAATATATTACGCGTTTCAAATGTTTTTGTGTGTGTTGGGTGTATAGGTACCGGAATAAAATAAAATCCTAGAGAGTCGATATACAGGGTGTCCCAGAAATGGGGTATCAAGGCGGTTATGACGCATTGTGTAAACCACATCCAATCAATTTGTGAAAGAAAATAATGAAAAAGTCAACAGTTTTAATGCAGTGGGTTAATTTTTTTTTTTTTGTTATTTACCCGGAAATGCATGAATTTCTTATTAAACCAGGTAGGCACGCAATCAATAAAAAGCAGTATCGCCATATGAGTAGGCACGATGGCACAGGGTAGCATAGAAATGGTTTTAACTCAAAATATCTATTTTTCCCGTATTTGACATCTTTTTCGGGGTCTTTATTATCAATACTATACATACCCTTTGGCTTGATATACCCTATCCGGGACACCCAGTGTAACACTTTATTGTAAAAGCGACAATATAAAAACAGTAATAACACCAAAATAACAACCATAGCAATGGACGGCCTTATCAGTATTGGTGACTACGGCTCTACCAAGAAACATGTACTTACCTAGACGGTTCCGTGCACGAGGAACCTACGACCTAGTAGAAGTATGTTTTAGGGTTCCATACGAAAAAGGAACCCTTATGGTCTGACTTCGTCTGTCTGTTTGTCTGTCACACATATATATTTCAAGAACCACTGATGCTATTGATTTGAAACGGTTTGAACGGTCGACTTTGTAGGGTTTTAGATCTTACTTACCCAACCTCATTACAAATGAAAAAAAAATCGTTTATTTATTTTTTTCAATTGGGTTCGAAATGGGTCGTCAAAATTTCAAAATGAGACCACTATATTGAGTGGGGTATCATATGAAAGGGCTTTATTTGTACAATTCAAAACAGATTTTTCTTTTGATTTATGTCACGTAGTTTTTGGCTTATACTCAAAAATATAAAAAACTAAATATCTGAAATAATTATAGATAGTAACGGTCTTATTCATAAAAAGTTATCACACACTTATAGGCTCGCTATAGTATGATTTTCAAAAAGATTATTCATAAACGCATTTTAGCACTAAAACGTTCTTTAGCTATGTTGTAAAGTTATAGAGGGCAGACCCCTACTATAACAGTGCTATAAGCGTGATATAAGGTAAAAAATGGCTGACTTTCAACAGCTGATTATTAATTATTAGGAAAATGACATTTGTGTCAGTGTCACATCCATCAGTTCAATTTTTTTCTTTAGTTGAGCCTCATCGGGAAGGCAAAGAGTTCTAGCCCATACAGGTTTCATATCCGTTCAATTTCGTAAGAAATCAAAATAGCAGTATACACACTACAAACTATTATGATTTATTATTTTATTCAGTACTTAACGTTTATTTTATTATTATTATTACACAATTTAATATATTTTAATATAAGTTAGTTTATTTTAGGTTAGTTATTATTACGCGCTTGTTACAACATTACCAAACAAACATTAACAATCAAATAACAATGACAATGACCGATGGATGTATGACGAATTCCGCATGGGCGTCATAAATACAATAAATAAATAAATATTCTGAGACAATACACACATGGTCATCTGTTCCCAAACTAGGCACAGCCTGTACTATGGAAACCTGATAATTGATGCTTATACTTATATAAGTACTTTTTTACTGTAAATACATAATTAAATAGATAAATAACACCCAGACACTTAGCGGGAATCGAACCCACGACCTATTGGGTAGCAGCCAGGGTGTCCAACCACTAGACCAACACGCCCGTCAAATCGACAGTCGTCATCGTTTCGTAGACAATAAAATGTTTTATAATCTGTAATAATGTCTATGATCACACCTAGGCGGTGTGTAGACACATATTATCTGTGGGCGATTGGGTGTATTCGGTCAATTTGTTGACCAACTTCATTATAATGGCAATACTTTGATTGAAAAACGTTCTATAGAGACGTATTAGTTATAGATGGTTTATGAAACGTTTATGAATAAGCAACTTTATAGAACGTTTTATAACCTTATAGAACACTATAACTAATCAGTGCTTAAAACCTTTGATAAGCTTTTTTTATGAATAAGACCGTAAATATTTATCTATATTTTACAGAAAAAATAAAATGATCTTTCTAAATAGTGCAGATTTGCAGTAATCTTAAAAAAATGCCTCAATAAACAAACTTAGTTTGGCGGTTTGGCTTTTATGCTATCTGAGGTATTTGTATGGAACCCACAGTGCGCGAGTCCGACTCGCACTTGACCGGTTTTTTTGTGTTGTATCAGTGGTTTGGTTTCCATAGTTATGGCTCTGTCTAGTTTGGGATCATGGTGACCGTGTGTGGGTTTTCTCCGAAAATATTATGCATCCACCGGTTGCCTGCGACTTACACAATGTTGCCAGTCTAGTAGGCAAGCAAGACGTTGGCCTGAAGGTAAGCGACGCGCCTGCTGCACTTCACTGCCGCTCGTCACCGGAGCCTCTTGCCGGAGCCGGAGTCTCTTGAGCCCGGCAATTTCTCCAGCTACAGTGCCCTTCACACCGGATCACAACGATGTTTACACACCTCTGGTTAGCGGCAGAATATCTGACACTGCGTTGGTACTATCTGGACAGTTCCTTGCAGAAGAGACCTTTTTTGACGCGGGGGAAATCTTCCAAAGATCCCCGGGAGCTGTGAGGTTCGACCGGGGTATGTGGGATTCTTACCCACTAAAAACCCCGCGGCTGTCACATCGGCACATGAGAGAGGGCCCCTCAGTGCCTTGCCTTTGAGCCCACCGCTCGGGGGGCGCATTGTAGCCCCCCGGGAACCAGTCACGGTGTTCATGACGACGGGGGTCGCAACCCCGCCGCCGTCCTCCTCGGAGTCGCCGCCATACTCAATGGACGTTCAGAGGGCCCACACCCCGAACGTCCAGGGACTCCGAAGTGAACAAGAGACCAACCATCTACAAAATATCGCATGTCTTTACTGGTTATCAGAAGATTTAAAACCATAGAACTCAGAAAGTTATCGCTAGACCAGCGGAAACAGGCAGCCTATTAACCATACGTGTTAAAACTAACCTTTTAGTTTAGACCAAAATAAAAAAAAATACATTCCGATTGAACAAACTGATAATCCCGAGGCTGTAGATCAACCGCACACCGTGTCGCCGGAGACAAATTCACAACAAGACAAATGAAAGCTGTACAAATTACAAGCGTCTGCGTTAAACGAGACACAACCAATGTAGCGACTGCAACAAAATTTTAATTAATTTTAAATGTTTTTTTTTTAATAAAACAAAAGAATAAACTTTTGTTTGTCTAAAATATGTCGCGAGATAACATTTGAAACATAAAAATTAAATAAAAAGAATAGTGGCGAACTATGGATGTTTGTATGAGTATAGAGTTTTAATAAAATAAGAAAATGTCTGGTATTTTTTTCTCTAATTAATTATTTTTATAAACCTAAGTGACTATTTAAAAAATCCACGCATCAAAAGATAATTCTATCTATATCTATCTATACTTATAATAAAACTGTAACAGGTCCAATTCTGTACATTGAAGATATTTTGAAAATTATATTTGGAGGGCAATCTATAACTGATACTGAGGGCGAAAATGTAATTTTTTTAATTTTTGTCTGTCTGTCTGTCTGTCTGTCTGTCTGTCTGTCTGTCTGTCTGTATCACGGCTGAGCATCACGCCGAAACTACTGAATGGATTCAAATGAAACTTGGCATGATTTGAGATCTTACTACGAGGTAGGACATAGGATACTTTTTATCCCGTAATCTAGCACGGTTCTTTTGGGAGAGGGGATTAAAGTCAAAACGGGTACTTGGTTATACGCTTGGTCCGATTTTATAAATTTTTCTATAAAATATAATAAATATTAGTAAGGGAACACTCATAGAGAGTATTTATCAAGGTTTTGTAATCGATCGGGTTAAGCAACGTTAGGTAAGGTCATTAAATAGATGGGTGACCGTTTAACGCCATTTGAACTAAACGGGTCCGTGCTACGGAGAGCAAGTAAAAAGTAGGTCCCAGTTTTTAACCGACTATAAAAAAGGAGGTTATGTATTCGATGTTAATGTCTGTTATTAAAAGTTTAGTTAACGTAAAAATAGCGCAGGCGGAGCTGCGTGGGTCAGCTAGTACTTATAATAAAACTGTAACAGGTCCAATTCTGTAAATTGAAGATATTTTGAAAATTATATTTGGAGGGCATTCTGTAATCGATACTGAGGCCGAAAATGTAATTTTTTTAATTTTTGTCTGTCAGTCTGTCTGTCTGTCTGTCTGTATCTCGGCTGAGCATCACGCCGAAACTACTGGATGGATTGAAACGAAACTTGGCATGATTTGAGATCTTACTACGAGGTAGGACATAGTATACTTTTTATCCCGTAATCTAGCACGGTTCTTTTGGGAGAGAGGATTAAAGTCAAAATGGGTACTTGGTTATACGCTTGGTCCGATTTTATCATTTTTTCTTTATAATTATAATAAATATTTGTAAGGGAACACTCATAGACAGTTGTTAACAATTTTTGGAAATCGATCAGGTTATGCAACGTTAGCTAAGGTCATTAAATAGATGGGTGACCGTTTAACGCCATTTGAACTAAACGTTTCCGTGCTTTGGAGGGCAAGTACAAAGTGGGTCCAAGTTTTTAACCGACTTTAAAAAAGGAGGTTTTGTATTCTATGCGAATGTATATTATTGAAAGTTTAGTAAACGTAAACACAGCGCGGGCGGAGCTGCGTGGGTCAACTAGTTAAAAAATATTACAAAACAAAAAATCTCGCGAGCCCTTACAAAGCTGCGCTTTTTGCTAATAATAATATCTTGGGACAGTCATCAACATCAGCAGCACCCGAAACAATTGCTAAACAAAGGCCTTCCCCTTAGAAGGGAGGGGTTACTATAATCCCCACGCTTGGCAGGCGTCTTGAGGGTTACAGTATAGATGGTAGAATAGAATAGAATAGAAATAAATTTATTTAACGACATAAAACAATTGGTAGGTACACATAAAATAAAAACAATCAGTCGTTAAAAAGGAGCCCACTCAGCATTTTGCCGCGACACCTATTAGGTATCACGACGCTGGTCTTCCGTGAACACCTAATAGGTAGGTACCTGGTAGGTAATCCCATAGAATGACACTGCTGCCCGTCTTCCTGTTTCCCCTTAGTCACCTCTTACATACACCCAACGAGATGAGCTCTAATCTAACCCGGCACGGTCTGTGGACATCACGGGATACATAATTATTAAGTTAAAAATGGAAAACATATACTTTACACGATGGTATTTCTGCCATTCAATGGAATTCATCCATACAATTTTCTACTTCTGTACATTGACTTGACACGTTCAAAATTGGGTGCGCTTATTCGATTATGCCTAATAATTATTAAAATAGTATTCTTTCCGTTTTCCTAAATGTTTCAATTAATTTCAATAAAACATTTAAAGAAATTACAATTATATTAAGCACTAGCTAACCCACGCAGCTCCGCCTGCGCTATTTTTACGTTAACTAAACTTTTAATAACAGACATTCGCATCGAATACATAACCTCCTTTTTTATAGTCGGTTAAAAACTGGGATCCACTTTTTACTTGCTCTCCGAAGCACGGACCCGTTTAGTTCAAATGGCGTTAAACGGTCATCCATCTATTTAATGACCTTACCTAACGTTGCTTAACCCAATCGATTACAAAACCTTGATAACAACTCTCTATGAGTGTTCCCTTACTAATATTTACTATATTATAAAGAAAAATTGATAAAATCAGACCAAGCGTATAACCAAGTACCCATTTTGACTTTAATCCCCTCTCCCAAAAGAACCATGCTAGATTACGGGATAAAAGTATCCTATGTCCTACCTCGTAGTAAGATCTCAAATCATGCCAAGTTTCATTTGAATCCATTCAGTAGTTTCGGCGTGATGCGAAGCCGTGATACAGACAGACAGAAAAAAATTAAAATAATTACATTTTCGGCCTCAGTATTGGTTATAGAATGCCCACCAAATATAATTTTCGAAATATCTTCAATGTATAGAATTGGACCTGTTACAGTTTTATTATAAGTATAGATTTTATACATTTACAACACATTTTAAAACATTTAGGTTAATTTTTGCTGACTGTACCATTAGCGGTAATCAGGAACAGACTAATCAGTAATTACGCTACGGGACAGGCAAAATGCAATCTTTAAGTAAATTGAGATAAAAAAAGAATGGTACGGGCGTTTTAACTGTTGCGAGATCTGTGAATCGTAAAATTGTGGAGGCGGTATATTGGCAATTTTAAACAAAGCTACTGTTGCTAGGTAATAACAGGCCTTACCGAAATAGAAATCGAAGAAGAGTCTAATTCAACGTGCAAGATTTCCAGAGAGCGTAAAAACATCTTCGATTATTCTTAAATTAGTACTTAACTATATTGTCTTTCACCGTTTATACAAATTCGATAACGCTGTGCAAGTAGCACTGGGCAGGCAGCGGCTGAAGGGGTTAGGGGTCAATAACGGCAATTATCTAAAATTAGTAAAATTTACGCTCGATTTCGTTAACCAACCACCATAATCATTACCGAGCTATCTATCTGGAGTCGCGTCGCTACGAACCATCATTGGTCGTTTTGCTGACGTCACACAGGGCCCATTTCTTTGTATTCCAACCACGGCTGCACACACAGTCAATTTATTAACACAAAATATTATAATACCACATCTATCATTTACAACATGAAGGTAATTCGAAATCGTTAAAACTCTCCGGACGGTTAGAAATTGAATTATTAAGAACGCCTGCAAGCCGTAAATAAGTTATTTCAACCACCTGTTGATGTACTAATTAATTCGATTTCACAGCCTCCAAGACTTTTGGGGTCCCAATAAAAACACATTTTTTAGCTGACGAGATTACGATAACCAGTTTCAAAGATGTGAACATAACATGTGAACAGTCATTTTAAAGATGTGAACATAAATATGGGGGACCTACACTTTCATCACCTTTATCTATACTTATTTTATTTTTCTACGTAGTAGGGACCAATTTCTACGTTGCTTGCACCTGCGGGTACCTGTGCGGAAGTGACTCTTGGTACCTAAGTCACATCAATTACTACACTCCAAACCAAATAAGCTTGAAGGTGATTACAACTTTATTGTGCTGCCATAAAACACCCCCGCTGTATATTTGACCGTTAACGCGGCAGCAAAATAAAGTTGGTAATACAAAGTTGTTTTTGCTGACGCGCCTAGTCGACAATGTATGCGTTATGTAGTTATTGAGCCGCCAAGGAACTTGTAATCGCCTTCAAGCTTATTTGGGATGGAGTATACGTTGCATGCACTTGTACCTATGGGCGAGAGTCCCTGTTGACACTTAATTAGCAATAATTTCTACGTTTCCAGCACCTGTGCCTATGGGCATGAGTCAAAAATACGATTAAAAACTTAAATTATATAAAGCCGCGCTTGTGTGGACATGTGACCTAATTACCGCAATAAATTTTTAACAAAAATGGCGGACCATTTTACTTTGTAAAATGTGTTAATGAAGTAAGAGCACCTGCTACAATTTATTTATTTGAATGTTTAGTTTATAACCAGAAACCATTTTATACGACGATAAGTGACTCTACGGCTATTACCATGTTTTAAAATTTCTAAAACCAATTCTTTATTATGCATAGGCCTCACGGGGACTCTTACATATTGTCATTTTTTACAACTACCACCGGATCGTAACGCGGCCCCCACTGAGAAGATTCGGCAAAAAACTCAGCGGGCTTGTATTTTTTCAATATGTTCAATAAATTAATTTTTTTAAATAATTTTACAATAAATATATCTTAAACTATAAGCTCGTACGAGTACTGCAGTTTATATAAGTATACATTGAAGCACACTGGTTGGGCAATTTTTTTTAATATTGCCGGAAAATCTAAAATGATTAGGTACATGTAATACTATTAAGTGAATAATGTATCTTTCGGAGAAAAAAAAAGTTATAACAATGTTGACAACTAGCACAGTTTTTGTAGAAATCATCAAAAAAAGTTTGATAAACAAAACTTAGTTGTGCGGTTTGGTCATTTTGCAGGTTTAATCAGTTTTTTTTCGTGGTAGCCTCGGTACATTTCAGTATTTTTTCGAGGTAGCCTCGGTACATTTCAGTATTTTTTCGAGGTGGCCTCGGTACATTTCAGTATTTTTTCGGCGAGACCTCGGTATTTTCGTATTTTATCTGGTCACAATGATAGTTACTATTAGAGGTGCTGGGATGAAATGTATGGAGAAAATATGTTAGTTGGTTCGTTTTCTTTAAATTAAGAATATCTGACGCTGCGGTCCGTTGCACTAAGCTTTAGTGCAACAGTAGGTACCTAAGTTTTATGCCTATAAAGACTAAAGTCATAAAACTTAGCTACTGCTGAGGCATGATGACTGCAACACAATATCAATACATCTGTGGTTTTAAATATTAGAACAGATTGCACTGATTCCAAAAATGCATCTCATTTTCATAATAATAGAGAGATTTCGTGATATTTAAGCAAATAAATTACTTAAATACAGCTAATCGCCATTTTGTAATAAACGCTGATCAGAGTGAATGACGTCAATCCTGTGCAAATAAACAACTGTCAAACTGTCATCTCAACTTTTTCTTTCATACAATGATTCACTTTTATACCTAGACAGATGTTTATGTACACCGCAGTGACGTCACAATATGGCGCCATGCACCGGCCATCGTTTTGGAATGAAATTCAAACTCTGTTTTAAAAATTGAAAATATTGCCATTAATTGTAAATTTAATACAAAAATATGATTATTTTCGGCAATTGTAGACCCGTAAGTACATTATAGAGAATTTTTTCAAAATTAGTCATCATGCCTATTCTAAGGGCTTAGTTTTGTATTGAATAACTGGATAATTTACCATTAACACTAATTGATGTTTGTAAGTGCGGCAGTTAGTGTTTGATATACATACAACAGACTTTTTGCTCTAGTTAGCGCGAGGAACGAATGCCTTACACTAAGTGGCTCAAAAATATTCTCATAGAGAGATTCTCATACTGAGAATATTCTCATAGATTCCCATCACTACTCGCAGCAGGTGAAGTTACATAATTGTAACGTAATGTAACATGTTTCGGCGGAGTTAATGGCTCTGTTTACATTTCCAATAATGCTATTATATGTAAAGTTAATTGAAGTTTACCATAATTACATTAACGTAAAACGAATTTCCTCGTTACTAAAACCATGTAGTATCAACGAGGTCGGTTATAAAATGCTGTTAAATTATTTATAATTGTTACAATTTCAAGTCGACTTGGCAGTGGGATTCCGTACGTTACATTTTTATTATTGAAGTAAATTTTCTTATGCTACTTCCAAGAAGTTTAACGCTTAACGCGTTAAACGTTAAACGCCACCATGGAGAGGGTATGGAAGTGTTCACGTGACCCAGTCATTCAGTCTTCAGTCATTGCGTCATTCAGTGTCGTTCAGTGTCGTTCAGAGTCGTTCAGTGTCGTCCAGTGTCGTCCAGTGTCGTTCAGCGTCGTTCAGTGTCAGTGTCATTTCAGTGTCGTTCAGTGTCATTTCAGTGTCGTTCAGCGTCGTTCAGTGTCAGTGTCATTTCAGTGTCATGCAGTGTCATTGAGTGTCATTCAGTGTCGTTCAGTGTCGTTTAGTGTCATTTCAGTGTCATTTAGCGTCAATCATTGTCGTTCAGTGTCATTCAGTGTCATTCAGCGTCGATCATTGTCTTTCAGTGTCATTCAGTGTCGTCCAGTCGCGAGGAGGGCAAATAGAAAGAGACAGAGCGAGAGTGAAGTTTCACTTCTTCCGCGCGGAGGGACTCAATACACGCAATTTTTTTTTTTAAATACTCATCATCAGCAACAAAGACCTTTTTTAGCCCTTTACGTATGCCCCAAAACCCGAGATGCTTAGTTAATAAGGTCACTGAATGGTCACCCATCTAGGACTGCATTTGTTGTTTTTTTTAAATATATTGGTATAAGTAATCATAAGTGTATAAATGATTGACCTCTAGTGCCGAAGAAAGTTACTTATATAAATATTTTAAACTATAAAACAGACGTGAACTATTTGAGAGATTAGAATACAAAATTTAGAAGAAGAAAAAAGTATCTACGGAAACAAAGTACATTGTCTGTCGTTACATAACCAACTAATTGACAGACCAGTGCTTGCTCTACAGGATAACTACTATAGTATAAAGTGACCTGAACGAATTGCACGGTAGGGTTATAATTTCAATTCTTGCAGAGTGTAAACTTTCAGGAAACTTTAAATTTCAGCTTCTTCTTTCAACAGATTAGTTTTCAGCAAAATTAATGGGAAATTTTGTCTCTAGCAATCAGCAAAGTTCTTAATCGCACGGAACCCCAAAAGATAATCGATTGGCCGATAACTATCGCGAGTAATTTCGAGCGTTTTAAACCCAAAAAAAATGCAAAAACAACTGAATCGAAACTACTATTAATTACACACATTTTGTGTATAAATATTTATGTCCACTTAAATATTCAAATATATGCGCAGCGAAAGCGTTAACTTGATGCTTATTTTGGGTAATTTTGAATACTTTTTTTTTGTAACGATGTACGATAACAGGCGCACCCACCTGATAGGGTAAGCGTTGTTAATCTGTTATTTATGTTGACAGGTATTGTGATACTTTAATTAAGTGTATATTGCCTGCTCTGTTGGTTTGGTGGTCGAAATGTGTGACCGCCAATTGTGAGGTCTTGACTTCGGTTCTCAGGTCAAGCCATTTCCTCAAAAGGGTTGGCAGAGTATATTATTACTCTCACGATTCCCGGGCCCGCAGTTCTAGTAGTTAGTGGTGGCTTTTGTTTGGGTACTATCCGGGGACCAGTGGGAAATCACTTGCTTTGCAAGCCGGAGTTCGCGGATTCGAATCCTGCTCGGAGTAACAACTTTGTGTAATTGTTCCTTACTGGCTAGGGCAATGCAAGCCAGTCACCTGAATGTCTGTAAAATAAGATGATTCACGTGTAGGATAGGCATATAAAATTCGGTCATCCCTACGCGTGACCTCTCCCTGGTCGTGTCGGTATTCCGTCCCATCGGATTGTGAGAGTCATCGATATAAAATTTTATATCGATGGTTAGAGTGAAGGAAGTGTAAGATCTTGTAAAAGATTGGCTGCTATGGATATCGGCCAATGGGGAACTTGCACAATTTTTGTTTTTTTTTTTTATCGCCAGTAAACTTAGAGTAATTAGAATGGCGCTAGTATCGCGTCGATTCCCCGAACAAATTTTTCGTGGCACTTTTGCGGGGTGTGGGAGGTGATGTAAACACACACAAATACAATTTCACGCATACCCACACTATAATAAACTCGCAACACATTCAAAAAGATACGCACACCAATAAAGAATGACCTGAACATATGAACAAAATTTGGCAGAGGGGTTAGCGCATCATGATCTCTCCAGTGGTATCTCCTCTAAGCCAGTGAATAAGGAAACTGCCACTGAATATTAATATGTTCTCATTACACTTTTGACGACTAATATAATCAGTATTATAAAATGATCCCCTAGAGTTATCAGTTCAGAGAAAATTAATATTATCCATAAAATGAACATACATACATAGACATACATTCTTGTTAAAATCAAAAATATGTTGCGCCAGTCATGTAGTTGGACAGGCCCGTTGGTCTAGTGGTAAGACACCCTGGCCGCTACCTACTATATCGTTGGTTTGTTTCCCACCTTGTGTCTGCGTATTATTTATCAATGTTTTTACAAAAAAAAAACTTTAAGTATTTGTTTCAGTTGTAAGGTCACCTTAATACAGATGTATTACAGTATCAGATGACGGTGTGTGGATTGTCCCAGGATATACTTAGTACTTACTTACGTTTTGTAAATAGCCATGCTTATATTTTTTATCTTTAAATAAATAAATCTCGCTATAATTAAACCTTTCTTCATTTTATAAAAAAAAATATAATGTGTTTACACAAAGATTTTCTCTTTAAAATTGATTGGCATGGCCGTCTAGTAGAGGTATGACTTCACGCGCGATAAAAATTGTAATTGAAATTGCGTGCCATTTTTAACCGACTTCAAAAGGTTCTCAATTCGTCTGTATATATTTTACAAGTTGAAATATTTCGTTAAAAATAATAATTTAAAAAAAAATCTTTTAGCAATGTATTTTTTAGAACTATTTTTATTAAATTATAATCAAAATTTATCAATATAATTTTTATGCAAGTTCCCCATCATTGTAAAATATCCCCATAGTTGGCTAATCTGGAAGGTTGGCCGCTGTAGCTGTATTAATTAAGAGAACAATAATAATCCCAGCAATATTACATAATCACTCTATTATAAAAACTGTATCATTTTCAAAATTAACCTTATCAAATTAAAATGCCATTGAAACCGCTTATTATGTCCATACCACAACATTAGGGAAGGGTATTAGTGGTAAATTAAGCAGATGTGTTGATGCAACCCACACCTTTATTAAGGCGACTCTGTCAAACTGCTAATGGAGATGGTATGATATTAGTTAGCTATACCGATTATTTTTAATTATTATGAGGTCAGAACCTTAAAAGAATTTAAAAAAATATTTGATTTTTTTTCGTAAGAGTTTTGGCATAAGTATATTTAAAAAATCAAAATAGGAACTATACTACTATATAGGAACTATCAAAATAGAACGTTTATTTGGTTTAAAAATTTATTGCAATTTAACGATTTTTTTTAATATAGCAAAATTTTATTTACAAAACTATTTATTTACAGTTTATTTACAATGATATAAATAATAAAGCTCAATACGTAGATATATATTCAGACTGTATAAGTCTGTACAAATATTTTCAGTTTATTTACAGTTTAATTTATTAAATTAATTTATTAAATTAATTTATATCAAAGTATAAACATTTATACAGATTTATACAGTGGCAATGCTCACAGCCATCTGGATAACATTTATTTTCAAAATTTTACTGTTTAATAAATTTGAAAAATATGATTCAATAAATCTTATTTTAATCAGCTACTCTTCCTGACTGCAATACAAATCGCATCGGCTCATGGGTAATTTCTATCTATCTCTTAGTTTTCAAAATAGAGAAGAACAGCCGTATAAAAAAAATATACAATACATTTTAATTCTACTAATTTATTTAATAAAATTACAGGAAAACTTAAGTATAGGAAAGAATAGTACAAAAACACAGCCTATTTCTAAAGATATTTCTTCCAGCACGCCTGTGAGTGGAAAGTTGGAAGAAAGAAATGGTACGTAGTGTGTAAAAGAAATATAAATGGTAAAATAATTAATTTAAATACATTATCTAAATAAAATTCATAATATGGACATATAATACTGAATCTAGTAAACATAAATACATACAAATAAGTATATTACTATAAAATATACCCCAATATACTAATTTGAGACTTACTTATAAGTATAATATAAAAATATGAATACAATGATAGAACTGTTTAAAAAATTAATTAGTATAAAATCCCCTTGATTAAAAAAATAACGAACAGTTAAAATATACTTAAATTCTAATTACGTTTAACGTTAACTATAAATTAAACTAACATAATGCCTGCGGTCCTGTTCGCTATAAAAATCGCCGTATTTCGTTAAAAATAATAATTTAAAAAAAAATCTTTTAGCAATGTATTTTTAGAACTATTTTTATTAAATTATAATCAAAATTTATCAATATAATTTTTATGCAAGTTCCCCATCATTGTAAAATATCCCCATAGTTGGCTAATCTGGAAGGTTGGCCGCTGTAGCTGTATTAATTAAGAGAACAATAATAATCCCAGCAATATTACATAATCACTCTATTATAAAAACTGTATCATTTTCAAAATTAACCTTATCAAATTAAAATGCCATTGAAACCGCTTATTATGTCCATACCACAACATTAGGGAAGGGTATTAGTGGTAAATTAAGCAGATGTGTTGATGCAACCCACACCTTTATTAAGGCGACTCTGTCAAACTGCTAATGGAGATGGTATGATATTAGTTAGCTATACCGATTATTTTTAATTATTATGAGGTCAGAACCTTAAAAGAATTTAAAAAAATATTTGATTTTTTTTCGTAAGAGTTTTGGCATAAGTATATTTAAAAAATCAAAATAGGAACTATACTACTATATAGGAACTATCAAAATAGAACGTTTATTTGGTTTAAAAATTTATTGCAATTTAACGATTTTTTTTAATATAGCAAAATTTTATTTACAAAACTATTTATTTACAGTTTATTTACAATGATATAAATAATAAAGCTCAATACGTAGATATATATTCAGACTGTATAAGTCTGTACAAATATTTTCAGTTTATTTACAGTTTAATTTATTAAATTAATTTATTAAATTAATTTATATCAAAGTATAAACATTTATACAGATTTATACAGTGGCAATGCTCACAGCCATCTGGATAACATTTATTTTCAAAATTTTACTGTTTAATAAATTTGAAAAATATGATTCAATAAATCTTATTTTAATCAGCTACTCTTCCTGACTGCAATACAAATCGCATCGGCTCATGGGTAATTTCTATCTATCTCTTAGTTTTCAAAATAGAGAAGAACAGCCGTATAAAAAAAATATACAATACATTTTAATTCTACTAATTTATTTAATAAAATTACAGGAAAACTTAAGTATAGGAAAGAATAGTACAAAAACACAGCCTATTTCTAAAGATATTTCTTCCAGCACGCCTGTGAGTGGAAAGTTGGAAGAAAGAAATGGTACGTAGTGTGTAAAAGAAATATAAATGGTAAAATAATTAATTTAAATACATTATCTAAATAAAATTCATAATATGGACATATAATACTGAATCTAGTAAACATAAATACATACAAATAAGTATATTACTATAAAATATACCCCAATATACTAATTTGAGACTTACTTATAAGTATAATATAAAAATATGAATACAATGATAGAACTGTTTAAAAAATTAATTAGTATAAAATCCCCTTGATTAAAAAAATAACGAACAGTTAAAATATACTTAAATTCTAATTACGTTTAACGTTAACTATAAATTAAACTAACATAATGCCTGCGGTCCTGTTCGCTATAAAAATCGCCGTTAAACGTGTTTTATGAGCCTTCAGAAGTGACCCACAAATTAGCTTTGTTGATAGGGATCACAGGAAAGTATACGCTTTTAAATAGACTACGAAGTTGTTTGCAATCGTTGACTAGTTAGATGCATAAACCTGTAACAAAAAAGAACAATAAGTACCTAAATAATTGTCACTCAAAGAACAATATAGTAAAAAAAATGGACAAATAAATATAAAAACATGAATTTTATTTATATAATTTACTAGCTGACCCACGCTGCTCCGCCTGCACTATTTTTACATTAACTAAACTTTGAATAACAGACATTCGCATCGAATACATAACCTCATTTTTTATAGTCGGTTAAAAACTGGGACCCCCTTTCTACTTGCTCTCCGAAGCACGGACCCGTTTAGTTCAAATGGCGTTAAGCGGTCACCCATCTATTTAATGACCTTACCTAACGTTGCTTAACCAGATCGATTACAAAACCTTGATAAAAACTCTCTATGAGTGTTCCCTTACTAATATTTATTATATTATAAAGAAAAATTGATAAAATCGGACCAAGCGTATAACCAAGTAACCGTTTTAACTTTAATCCCCTCTCCCAAAAGAACCGTGCTAGATTACGGGAGAAAAAGTATCCTATGTCCTACCTCGTAGTAAGATCTCAGATCATGCTAAGTTTCATTTGAATCCATTCAGTAGTTTCGGCGTGATGCTCAGCCGTGATACAGACAGACAGACAAAAATTTAAAAAAATACATTTTCGGCCTCAGTATCGGTTATAGAATGCCCTCCAAATATAATTTTGAAAATATCTTCAATGTACAGAATTGGGCCTGTTACAGTTTTATTATAAGTATAGAATAGATATATATTATATAATTTGTATTAAACAAAATATACATGCCAATGATACATGTATTTGAACTCATACCAATCTGACTCTGATGTTTATGAAAACCAAAAAATATAGGTATATAAAATGGTGATTTATGGCTGCTATATGGCTGATAGATGTTGACATTTTATAGATTTTGTGAAAAAAAAATAGATAGACTACACTCCCACAATTAGGAGAATCTAATGATATATCATAGATAATCTATCAAGCCATTTAGGCGTCGTGAGCACCGTGAGGATGGCGGCGAAGTGGCTGGGCATTCTCTGCTCCTCCGCCCACCAGACAGACTCTGTCAGGTCCAGATGAAGTGTCAAAAGTTTCTCTCCAGCGTCGGTGAAGGCCACCGGGGAGGTTTTGGAGGGAGTGGGCAAATATTCCACTAACCCGGCCTCTACCCTTACGGAGTTCAGGTACCTTCTGAAGGTTCTGGCAGCAAAAAAGGTACGTGGCAGTGTCAGATATACTGCCGCCAAGCAAAAGTGCTTTATGTGTAGCAGATGTCAAGCTGCACTGCCGTGCAACGCTGTGGGCAGGCGCGTCGCTTCCCATCAGTGAATCTTTCTCGTTACTATGTAATATAAATAATCTATATATGAATATGTCAATAATGGAGCTTCCAACACGCAGCATCAAGCCGATCGCTTTACGAATATACTGTTAGGATTGAGACTTAAAAATCAAAATTGGCGCATAAAAGAACTCAAGCCTTACGCACTATGACCCGACGATCTGACCATGACCATTCCTTACTTATCTCAAAAGAGAAGGTGTTAGAATTATTCAAGTTACCCTTAGGCACCTGACTTGGGTTAACGACTGCCTCTTCTTCTTCTTTTCGTATCGGGAACAGATGCAATGTTACCCTGCCCTCCCAACACTTTCATTGTGTTTTCAGTTGTATCTAGTTCCTGAATTGTACAGGAGTCGGTGCACGCTGTACAAGACAACCAATGGGCCATACTTTGTGGGAAACCACAATTACAAACAGCTGAGTCTTTCTAACTAGGTTATCTTTACACCGACTGACTTATGTACGTAGTCTATTTAAGCTCTTCAATGTTAGCCATGGTAGATCTAGGGGGAATTTCTTCAGGGGAGGGGAAATAAAGTTTGTCAGGGGATACATCCCTTCGACGAAACGTAACGACTGCGGTCTAGATAACTCCAACCAAAACCGGCTTTTACGTGCTCTCCGAAGCACGAAGATACTCTATCTAAATGCCAGGTCACCCATCTGAGCTTACCTTGCCTGACGTTGCTTTACCATCTAATCGTTTACCGAACTGGCTAACAGCGCTTCAAAATAATATTCACTAAAAAGCCACAATTCAAGTCACCAACCAACCGCAAAACCTTGTTCCCCAAACATTGTGTTTTCGAAGGCTTCATTTGCATTCCGTTTATCTTAACGATCTGAATGGTTAATTGTGAGTCCGGTTGATGTTTAACCGTTGGTAGTTATCAGATAGGTAACTGTTTTAACACGCAATGCGTTAGTGCCGCGCACACGGGCCGGTTTCAACATAATGTTATCAACACAATCTGGAATTAGTGGGGAGTAATTGTGGGATTCTGGATTATACATGATAAGGGTATTTGTTAAGAAGCAATACCGTTACGACTAAGGTATTGAAATCTATGAGCTTTAATATGTACATTATATGTCTTCACGTGAGCTTTTTAAGTTATAATACGAGATCAAAGGGTAAAATTTGGTGTTTGTAAAGAATAAACATATATACACATTACATTTTAAGAAAAACTGTGATTATGAATAGTTAAAAATATTATTATTAGATACAATAAATTTTAATAAATACATAAGTACTTACAATAAATGTAGAAAATTAGGCCCATGTGGCATGGTACCCAAAATGCTGGCAGCATTTCCTCGCTGTATGGAAATAGAAACCCGCTGAGCGAGAAAATGGCCAGTTCCCGGATCCCCTGTGACGTCGACCAGCCGTTTTGATATTAAATTAAACAAACAATGGGCAGAAGGACCCCATGGACCCAGGGTCTCGACTCCGAAGGGCATAAAAATATATTCGGAACCGATGACCCTGTATTTGTGCTTTTTAATTATTTCGGCCGCCCGCGCCGCAGCACCAGCTCTCTTACTAGTGTCCTGGACATGCGAAGGAGCCAGTGTGTCAACACAAGTGGCATCCCACACCAGCACCCGACCCATGCTCCAGGGCACGAGAGTCATACCGTCAGGCCTCTTGCCATCATCACGCACGATACCTTGCGGCTCCAAAGTGGCCGGTACGTTAATGGTGGCAAGAGCCCGACGAATGATGTCGTTTAGGGCTGCATGACGGGAGAAGCGGCCGGCGCTCCTAGCGCAAGAAAGTCCATGGTGTCCCAGCCGGTCGACATCGGTACCACATGGGCAAAAAGTTACCATAGTTAAAAAAAGTTGTGTTCAGTTTAGATAAACTAATCGATTATATAAATACACGGAAAGCAGTTTTGTTACCATGCTACAGTCGATGGATGTCTTAGGTACTTGTGATTAGATAACATCATATGAAAACCATACCGTAATAGAAAACCCGTGAATGAAACTTAGTGGCTCGCAGTTAAGTCAAAAGTCAAAGTCAAAAATCTTTATTTTCAAATAGGCTTTTGGCAACGCTACCACTTTTGAATGATATTTTTTTTTAAATCTACCACCGGATCACAACGCGGCCAGTTGGAAGCAGTTGCTGAAAAAATAAGGCATGCTTATATTTTTCTTACAATGTTTATGTGGTATCGTGTAATACTGATCTAACACTATTTATTCAGTTTCAACTTTTCAAAGCGCCAGCTACTTTACAGCAAATAGTATGGTTAATATGTTTTTAAATGGATACATTTGGAATTAGCGAGCAGTTTGTATAATTAAATCGTGATATTTATACAAAGAGGGTTATTATTACGGGTCAAAGAAACGGAATAAATAGCCTCAGTATTATTGGCATTACAATTAATGAAATACCGAGGCAAAACTGGCAGTAGTTTTATTTATTTGATGTCTTGTGTAGAGTAGATATAAGAAGGGCCACATCAGATACGATACTTATAGCGTGTATCCAAAAAGATTAAATATAGGCCCAAGAGTGGTTTATGTTTTTTTAAAAATAAACTGTCATCACTTTTGATGTTAAATTGTTCAGTAAATATACAAAATTATATATTATACATATTAATAACGCATAAAATGTCTGTCTGTTTGTCTGTAAAAAATTGTCTGTTTAGAGCGTATGCACGTTATTGTTGACTTATTAGGTACACGTGGAACAAGTTTTTGATGACAATTTTTCTCACTAAGGCCGGTCTGGTCCTAAAAACTTAAATGTCTTTGCATGTATGTGCGTTGGTCTAGTGGTTAGACACCCTGTCCGCTAACCGACGGGTCGTGGGTTCGATTCCCACCAAGTGTCTGGGTGTTATTTATCTATTTAAGTATGTATTTACAAAAAAAAAATGTATATAAGTATTAGTATCAGTTGTCTGGTTTCCATAGTACAGGCTCTGCCTAGTTTGGGATCAGATGACCGTGTGTGGATTGTCCCAAGATATTATTATTATATTATTATGTATCCTCCGTGATGCAGTGGGCAACCAGTTTTTGAAAACGGTCACGGGTTCAATTTCGCGGAGAGCATCAATTTTGTGTTTTTTCGTTACTGAACCTGTAAAGGAAGATAATCCATGCGTCGGATGGGCATGTAAAAGTTGGTTAAGGAAGGGAGAGTGCTTCTAAGACTTCTCAAGCACTTGTGCACTATCTATCATTACCTATCGCCGGCGTAATTTGCTTATCTATTTAAAAAAAAATATTGGTCACCGTGGCCGAATCGGCATAGAGAACATTACGTACTGTTTTAACCCTTCGGAGCCCGGGCCTATTTTCTTTGCGCGGTTTTTTCTTGTTACGATTCGAGCCAACGGGCTCCGAGTTCGGCTTCTAATAAGCAACCGCGCTAAACGCTACTAAATGGAATTTCTATTTAATCTTATAAGAGGCCAATAATAGACTCGAATGCCGACCCTAGCGACTTAATTACAAATACACCAGACAAAAGTTTTTTTTATTCAAAGTTAATAAAAACTTATAGCCGTTGACAAAATAACCCTACACCTGCCTTGGAGACTATTATTATGTTGTAACTTAATAATATAGGGCATCACTATATTATTATTACATCACTAAAAAATTAGTAAAAAAAATCTAGTTGACCAGTCATTATTTTATATTAATTTTGTATCATATAAGAATTGAAGCTAAATTGCTTGAATCGTATTTTCGAACTAACCAATGCAACAATAGGGTCCAAATTACGTTGCTAAGTGATACAAGTGGTTAAGTCGTAACTCTTCCGAGGAATGTTAATTTATATAATTACACCAAAGAACAAGTTTCTTTTAAAACGAACCATTCAATTTTAAATTTTCAAATGAAGAACTCATAAATTGGACAGTTGTGACATTTATTATACGAAATATTTGAAAAAATATCGTCATACAGATAATATCAAAATAAATTTATGATTATTCACATTTTTTTCGTGTTTTAAAACATTTTTATCGTTGGGTCTAATGTTCTTGCGTGACTATGAACCGTAATTTAGATGATTATTATACAATAACAAATTAATTAGTGTCTTATAATGTATGCTGGTAATAAAGAACTTGTTTCTATAAACCTATCACTATAAATAAATTTGAGGGGAGTGATGGCTGCTGCTCAAGTCAACTCGTGCGTGGGTGCTGCTTGAGGGGACTGGTCCGGCCGCTGTCCTTTTATTTCTTTTGTAGTCTAGCAGCAAAATTGATTGTTGCTTTATTTACGTTCTGAAGGCAATTCACTTGAGCTTGTAAATTATTCTTGGTGTGTATCTAACTTAGACGACTTGTGATAAAAGTTGATAATATGTTAAAGTGCTTTGTGTCTTGCCTGACGAGGCACTGCTTAACAGCAGAAGGTAAATGTTAAACGTGAGCCACTGTGATTTTGGATCGGTCATGCTCGCCATCGAAAAGTCTTTGTTTGTGGCGGCTTCGTATGGCGGGTCACCCCCTTCCCTCCAATATGGTTGAGGGGAGTGATGGCTGCTGCTCGAGTCAACTCGTGCGCGGGTGCTGCTTGGGGGGACTGGTCCGACTACTATCCCTTTGGCATTTTAGTTTTAGTTTTTTGAATTTTCGTCGTATTTTTTATTTTATTTGATCTTTTGAACGGCAGGACACACTGTCGCTGGTGCTGATCTAATTGTAACAAGACGAACTATGTTTAAAAAAAAATTGTGAAAAAAACATAAGCCCGCTGAGTTTCTTGCCGGATCTTCTCAGTTGAAGCCGCGTTGTGATCCGGTGGTAGCTTTTAAAAAAATTACCGTTCAAAAGTGATAGCGTTAAGCCTATTTGAAATAAGAAATATGAATTTTGAACATCGATTTTTGTATTTTGAATTTTGATTTGTATAGTAATAGAATCGAACCCCGGCTCGCACCTCTGATTTCATTAATGAATCATGTGCGAATCGTCTTTGTGCGATTGTTACTAGCTTTCGGTGAAGGAAAACATCATGAGGAAACCTGCATGTCTGAGAAAGGCTAACTAGCTCTCGAATGACGTGTGAAGTCCTCCAACCCGCACTTGGCCAGCGTGGTGGACTATGGCCTAAGCCCCCTCATCTTGAGGGGAGGCCCGTGCCCAACAGTGGGACATAAACAAGGGCTGGTATTATTATTTTATTTATTTTACCTATTGATTTCTGCAATTCCGTTGACAATATTAGGTAATTAGATTATTTCTAACGTGAAAACAATTTACACAAATATTGTTAAATTTTATTGAAGATAGAAATTATGTTGCTTTTTTATTCATTACAAGCTAGTGCTTTGCTGCAGTTCCACCTGATGGAAAGCAGCGACGCAATCAAGGATGGTAAAGCACACTAGCTTATTAAAAGCCTATTCACTCTAGCCTTGAAGATATCCATATTATAATTGACGGGCCCGTTGGTCTAGTGGTTGGGTGTCTAACCACTGGCTGCTACCCGATGGGTCGTGGGTTCGATTCCCACCAAGTGTCTGGGTGTTATTTATTTATTTAATTAATTATTAACAAAAAAAGTATATAAGTAGTATCAGTTGTCTGGTTTCCATAGTACAGGCTCTGCCTAGTTTGGGATCGGATGACCGTGTGTGGATTGTCCCAAGATATTATTATTATTATAACCGGGCGGGAAAACCGACGCAGGCACACTGATCCTCCTTTTTTTTTCACGCGGGGGAAATCTTCCAAAGATCCCCGGGAGCTGTGGGGCTCGACCGGGGTATGTGGGATTCTTACCAACTAAAACCCCCGCGGCTGTCGCATCGGCACATGAGAGGGGGGACCCCAGGGCTTTCCGGTGGGATCTGCACCAGGGGCCCCTCAGTACCTTTGCCTTTGCCTTTGAGCCCGCCGGCGGGGGGCGCATTGTAGCCCCCCGGGAACCAGTCACGGTGCTCACGGGGACGGAGGTCGCAACCCCGCCGCCGTCCTCCTCGGAGTCGCGGCCGTACTCAATGGACGTTCTTAGCGTCCACACCTCGAACGTCCAGCGACTCCGAAGGTTGCCCGTTGTTTATAGCCACGGGCTCAGGACTGGGGAGCGAGACGTTGGGAGGCCGCTTACCCGGCCTGCGCCACACTGTTCCTCCTAATCTATCCTTAGCTTGCCTGGGACAACCAGTTTGGACTACTAGTTGAACCCTTATTTAATGGAATTTCAGACAGTTTAAGCTCCTGGGCTCTTGAATTTTCTACTCTACAACAAAAAAATTCCAGTTCTGTCAATAAGTAGAGAGGACACTAAAAATTTAATATCCTGCAACATTCTTGCGAAATATCTCAAAATATGGTCGTAAAACACCCCCACCCTCAGGGGGGTGGTTATTATTCATTTTTCTCCAGTCAAATTCAGTGTAGGGCTCACTAATGTGCCACTTTAATATCAACCCCTACGAGGTTTTCGCGACCCATGTTTTTTCCTATAGATTTTTTTTTGTTTGTAACACCTCTCTTTCTTTCTTGTGTATTTATGTGTCCTCTCGCTCGCGCTATCACAGTATTGCGTGGGGTGGCACCAGAGAATATGATACGTATTTTTTTTTGGGGTTTAAATTGATTTTTCGGTAGTGTGTGGTAGCCATTTTAGGGTTGATTTGCGAAAAAAATCTTTTTATATTTTTTACATATAGACATTGGTCATCACAAGAAAAATGTCCACAGCTGAACAAAGGCCTCCCCTTTAGAAGGGAGGGGTTGCCATTATCCGCGCGCTTGGCAGTCGTCTTGAGGATCTCAGTATAGGTAGGTAATCCAATAGACAGACGCTGTTGCCCGTCTTCTTGTTTTCCCTTAGTTGCCTCATACAGTCGGTAGGAGATGGGAGGGGGTATTCTTACCCTTCTTCTTTCTTTCTACCTCGTGTTTGTAATTTATGGATTATATTTGTGTGTAAAAGCGTGGGGCGCTTTTTCTTTGTAAATGATTTCAAATTATTGTCATGCGAATACAAATACTTAGCGTTCTTGAAATTTGACAAAAATGTTAAGCTGTTATTCAGAAAAAGCGCCCCACGCTTTTACACATAAATATAATCCATAAATTACAAACACGAGGTAGAAAGAAAGAAAGCACGGTTTAGATAATTTATTTATAGCTTTTTAATGCAGTAGTCCTTATAAAAGCGTGTATTTTTAGTTTTTTAAACTATTAATTTATTTTATACTTTTTAGTCTTAGAAATATTCGCCTAAACTACGAATAAAATTAGCTCAAGTATTGATTTGTTCGTAGCTTGAATCGTAGGCAGGTTGTGGCAAAACATATTTTTATATTACGCGTAGGTATCTGGTTGAGTTAGCGAAATTTAAGAAAGCACTACGTATTTACCCTTTAAACAGTCGAAAGTACGCTAAAAGTCAATAGTTTCACAAGTAGTATTCAAGGATTATCTAACTGGTATTAACTAGTACCACCTATACCATTACAGGTATAAATGGGACAACTTAGTACCATTTATACCATTAATGGTACAATTCAATGGTATAACTGGTCCGAAGCCGTTCGGTGGCTTACCAACCTTCCGGGTTCATCAACGTCCACGTTATTAGGCAAAGTAAATATAACTCCTTAATACAAATCAAATGAGTCCAAGCTACTAGTAAACCCATCGAGGTTTACTAGTAATCATTCCATGGTTCCGTCAACCACCTTTCATTTCGATCATCAACCCTGATTATTGGGCAAAGTAAATAGAACTCTTTAATACGAATCAAATGAGCTTAAACTCGATGAGTTTACTAGTAGCCGTTCCAGGGGTCCGCCACCAACCTTCCTGTTCCATCATCAGGTCCTCATTAATGGTCAAAGTGAAAAGAACTCTTTAAAACAAATCAAATGAGTCCAAACTCGATGTGTTTACTAGTAGCCCTTCCAGGGTTCCGTTACCCACCTTCCTGTTCCATCATCAGGTCCTCATTAATGGTCAAAGTGAAAAGAACTCTTTAAAACAAATCAAATGAGCCGAAACTCGATGTGTTTACTAGTAGCCATTCCAGGGTTCCGTCACCCACCTTCCTGTTCCATCATCAGGTCCTCATTAATGGTCAAAGTGAAAAGAACTCTTTAAAACAAATCAAATGAGTCCAAACTCGATGTGTTTACTAGTAGCCCTTCCAGGGTTCCGTTACCCACCTTCCAGTTCCATCATCAGGTCCTCATTAATGGTCAATATGAAAATAACTCTTTAAAACAAATCAAATGAGCCGAAACTCGATGTGTTTACTAGTAGCCATTCCAGGGTTCCGTCACCCACCTTCCTGTTCCATCATCAGGTCCTCATTAATGGTCAAAGTGAAAAGAACTCTTTAAAACAAATCAAATGAGTCCAAACTCGATGTGTTTACTAGTAGCCCTTCCAGGGTTCCGTTACCCACCTTCCAGTTCCATCATCAGGTCCTCATTAATGGTCAATATGAAAATAACTCTTTAAAACAAATCAAATGAGCCCAAACTCGATTAGTTTACTAGTAGCCATCCAAGGGTTCCCTTATCCACCTTCGAGCCCCAGCATCAGATCAGCTCGAAGATACCATATTATTGTATTGTCTCCGGTTCTTGATACATGTGCAAAATTTCAAATGTTTTGGACGTGTAGAAGTGGGTCAAAATTGCATCGCAAGATTCCATTACCATCATACATACAAAGTTACAAAGTTACAAAGTTACATACATACATACAGGTCAAGCTAATAAAAGCGTGTTAAAAAGAAGAGAGAGTGCACTAATGTCTGGCAAGCAATTTTGTGCTAGATTTGACACTGTGGTCGTATTGGCCAGGAGGACATTCATCATCATCATTAGCAGTTTAAATACGTCCACTGCTGAACAAAGGCCTCCCCTTTAGAAGGGAGGGGTTGCCATAATCCCCACGCTTGGCAGGCGTCTTGGGGATCGCAGTATAGGTGATAGATAATCCAATAGAAAGACGCTGCTGCCCGCCTTCTTGTGCTCCCTTAGTCGGGAGAAGAAGGATGTAAATCCTAGTAATAATAATAAATAATGTCCTCCTGTCCCCATCTCCTCCCTTTGGGTGTGCGTAAGAGGCGACTGAGGGAAAACAAGAAGACGGGCCGCAGCGTCTTTCTATCGGATTACCTACCACCTATACTGCGATCCCGAAGTCGCCTGCCAAGCGTGGGGATTATGGCAACCCCTCCCTTCTAAGGGGGAGGCCTTTGTTCAGCAGTGGACATCTTTTGACTACTGATGACGATGATGGCTAGGATTTACATTTATTTATTTATTTATTTATTTACACTTAAGTACAAACACAAAATACAGAACACATAAAAAGGAAACAGAAACATTGTACATATAGGCGGCCTTATCGCTAATAAGCGATTTCTTCCAGGCAACCCATAGGATAAAAAGAAGGAAATATAAATGTAGGTAGTGCGACAAAGTACTAAAACAAATTACAACTAAAACACGTATACTAATAACATAACTAAAACAATATAAACCTTAAAAACTATTTTATAAAAAATAATAACCGACTTCAAAGTAAATTATCTAAAAAGCATAAAATAACGAAATATTATTGAAGTTGGTGTTAGCG
The DNA here is from genome assembly GCA_911728495.1 of Furcula furcula. Lineage (NCBI taxonomy): Eukaryota > Metazoa > Arthropoda > Insecta > Lepidoptera > Notodontidae > Furcula > Furcula furcula. The sequence continues at coordinate 21,718,193 of OU452252.1, forward strand.
TACCTGCTGTGTATATTCTGCACCAACTTCAATAATATTTCGTTATTTTATGCTTTTTAGATAATTTACTTTGAAGTCGGTTATTATTTTTTATAAAATAGTTTATTTAACACTTTTTAGTGACTTATTTTACCAAGATAGGTATCAGCACTATCACGCAACTCGAACGTCTACATTACAGTAACTTACTGAAAACATAAAAAGTTTATATCTCTTAAACTACTGGACCGATTTTGATGAAATTTATACTCTACCCTAAGTTGAAAGATACTCTAACTATTGCAAAAAGAATTTTTGAAATCGGACTTGTAGTTTCTGAGAAATCCGCGGACAAACCTACATACATACATACATACATACATACATACATACATACATACATACATACATACACTCGTGAAATTTGGTAAATTCGTTTAGAAGCCCATATAGACTAACATATATGAATATTACGCATTTTTATTAATATTACATACATACGCGTCGAATACAGAACCTCCTTTTTTGAAGTCGGTTAAAAATATGCTATAATAATAATATATAAGTCCAATATAAAAATAATATACTTAACGAAATTATCCGAAATAAAATTAATTAAACTGAAATGTATTACAAATACATACTTACATATATATATATACACATCAAAAGTGTCTAGGGATCAACATATATTTTTGCAATAACTTTTCTCCTGATTGATATTAATTAAAATTTTCTTTAAGGATTCATCAAATAAAGTGTTTTCGTTTGTCACAGTAACGATAAACCAAGTCACCTTTGCATTAATAAAGAAATTTGCCATTTTCCTAATAAAGGGATTTTTGACATTTGAACCACTAACACAAAAGTTCGAAAAAAAGACTGAAATAACAGTTTTCTTTAAAATTTTATTGGGTAACTTAAACAATTAATAATCCGTGTTTCTACCGCGAACACTAACAACACAAGAACATCGGTTTGGCATACTCAAAATGAGTTCATCCAAATCACGCTGTGGAATGGCCGCCCATGTTCGTTGCAACAACAAAAAAAGGTCTTCTTGCGACTGGATACCCTCCATATTCGGCAGAGCTCTTCTCTGTAGCATATCCCATGCATGCTCAATCGGGTTCAAGTCTGGCGACTGAGCAGGCCAGGGCAGGACATTGATGTTAGCTGCGGCGAGAGTCTGTCTTACAACTCTTGCGGTGTGCGGTCGTGCATTATCATGCATTAACTGAAATAAGGGACCGATTTGCACTTGTAGAGGAACGATGACGTCTGATACAATCGTCTCAGCATAAATTTGAGCGTTGAGGTTGCCTCTGATCCAAATCAACTCAGTTCTTCCGCCGATCCAAATACCCGCCCATACCATGATGGTTCCACCACTATAAGGATGGACTTCCTGGCAGGATTTTAATCGCTGTTGGCGTCCAGGGGTTCTCCAGTGTCGTATACGTCTTGTATCCGGTCTCATACCAAAACGAGACTCATCAGAAAAGCACACGAAACGCCATTGTTCTTCTGCCCAATTTATGTGTTCAAGAGCCCATTGATATCGAATCCTACGATTGTGCATTGCTATAGGTGGTACCCGTAGCGGTCTTCGGGAATGAAGGTTCACTTCATGCAAGCGGTTTCTGACTGTTTGGTCGCTAATTAAGTTCCCTGAAGAGTGATGAAGCCTCACGGCTAACATCATGGCAGTTATTGTTGGAGCTCTTCGAGTTAAGATTTGAATATATCGGTCTTGTCTCCGTGTGGTGCAGCGATACCGTCCTCCATGGCGCTCAGCCACGGTACCAGTGCTTCGGTAACGTGTCCAAAGTCGACTGATAACACTCTGACTTGTATTCAGAGCTAAAGCCACAGTACGTTGCCGGGAACCAGCTTCTATCATTCCCACGGCTCTGAGCATTTCTTCCCTGCTTAAATGACGTCGCCGCTCCATAATAACGTTGGTTTTAATCAGTAGTAGGGAAACAGTAGCACTAATAATGTCTTCAATGCGTTGTATGTTTTTATAGGGAAAATATTGACAGCTGATTTTCATCTTTTACTCGAATTTGATTCACAGTTCCTGATTCAAATTATGAAATGCACCAAAAAGGATCCATATAAATTTATAAAATCATAAATTTATTACAAAGCCACATCTCAATCTCAAGAAATCCGCTTAAAAATGCTTGATCCCTAGACACTTTTGATGTGTGTATATATATATATATATATACATTTGATAAATAACTATAAATATATAAACGTAGAAAAAAAAAGGATTAAAGTAAAGATGATGGCAGATAGACAGATATGATAAGGATAGGATGTTAAAAATCTTAAAATTGAAAAAAAAAAAAATATTAGTTACCAAGTACGTATTACAGCACACTACGCAGAAAAATGAGATTTAACATACACATTTCTATATTTTATCGAGATCATCTCATGAATGGATTAGTGTTTGATAAATAAAAATCAGTTGTATCTTTATTTTCATAAGATACATTTTTTAATATTACATTATTTTTCACAATCCCCTCCGATTATCCGTGTCTGGCGGATGTAACGCCATTAAATGACGTCATTAAACCAACAGAAAACTTTTCTTAGCTGCATTAAGAATTAATACTTCTCAAACGAGCGAAAATTTAATACAAACCTTGTTAACGCAATAATAGAGTTGAGTTTTGAGTTGTGACCACAAAGGCTCCCTAAATATTTTCAGTTATTTGTCAAGACCGCTAATTGCGTGTTACATTGGGCTAAGAAAGGGAGTGTTTGTCTGTTTACGTCTCATTAAAGATGGATATACGATTCGTTGATCGAGCCTAATTTATTGTACCTTTTTAATATTCCTTTTTCCCGCATTTTACCCACTAATTGTCTTCACGCTAAGTCCCTAGTGAGATAGGCAGAAGAATTTTACTATGTATGCATGGGACTTCAAATTTGTATTACCGCAGTGTCAGCTATATTATGCCGCCAAGCGGCAGTGTGGAAACATCGCTGTTTCCGGTGTAATCGACACTGTATTTATAGAAATAACTAAGCTCTTTATTTATTTTTTTATACTACCAAGATGGCAAGCAAGCGTACGGCCCGCCTGATGGTAAGCAGTCACCGCAGCCTATAGACGCTAACAACACCAGAAGAATCACTAGCGCGTTGCCGACCCTTAAGACATTACATTTTAAGTCTATGTGTTCGGTAATTACACCAGCTACAGTGCCATTCACACCGGAACACAGCAATGTTTACACACTGCTGCTTGGCGGCAGAATCTCTGACACTGTGGTAGTACCTACCTGGACGGTTCCTTGCACAAGGAACCTACCACCTACTAATGGCCATTCTTTATTGTCTCGGGTAAAACACACACAATAGTGCACTATATAGTGCGGCTCACATAGAGCAGTGCAGCTATTGGTAGGCAAGTTGCTTACCATCAGGCGATAGTTCTGTCTCTAGCCACTAAGTTTATTAAAAAACTGTTTTTCAAAAGTAAAAAGAAATACTTCTGGATTTGTCACAAGAATTTCAATGCACATTACAAACCTCGTAAAGTACTGTCAAGAATGAATCTCGCACAACGATTTAATATAAGCTATAGAGCGGTCGTTGGGGATTTTTCCCGACTATCCCAAAATGAGGGCTATGTTTTTCGAAAGTAGGTATGTACTACGAGTATGTTGATAGGTCTGTTGGTCTAGTGGTTAGACACCCTGGCCGCTACCCAATAGGTCGTGGGTTCGATACCCACCAAGTGTCTGGGTATTTTATCTATTTAAGTATATAATTACAAAAAAGAAGGTTATAAATATTAGTATCAGTTGTTTGGTTTCCATAGTACAGGTTCTCAGCTCTGTCCAGTTTGGGATCAGACGACCGTGTGTGGATTGTCCCAGAATATTATTATTATATGTATGTAAATTGTAAGTATTTATGTATGTATATTTCCTTGGCACGTCATACAGCTTAATAGGCTCGCTGGATTTTAACTAATAATACATATTCTTAGTACTATTGTTTTTATAAAAACTATTTAAAAAAAAATAAAAACCGACTTCAAAGTAAATTATCTAAAAAGCATAAAATAACGAAAATATTATTGAAGTTGGTGTTAGCGTACCTGCTGTGTATATTCTGCACCCACTTCAATAATATTTTCGTTATTTTATGCTTTTTAGATAATTTACTTTGAAGTCGGTTTTTATTTTTTTTTAAATAGTTTATTTAACACTTTTTAGTGACTTACTTTACCAAGATAGGTATCAGCACAATCACGCAACTCGAACGTCTACATTACAGTAACTTACTGAAAACATAAAAAGTTTATATCTGTTAAACTACTGGACCGATTTTGATGAAATTTGTACTCTACCCTAAGTTGAAAGATATTCTAACTATTGCAAAAAGAATTTTCGAAATCGGACTTGTAGTTTCTGAGAAATCCGTGGACAAACTCGTGAAATTTGGTAAATTCGTTTAGAATCCCACATAGACTAACATATATGAATATTACGCATTTTTATTAATATTACATACATACGCGTCGAATACAGAACCTCCTTTTTTGAAGTCGGTTAATTAAATATCTCGTCCGTCAGCCGCCATTTATTATTAACCGGCTTCAAAAAGAAGGTTCTCTATTCGACGCGTATGTATGTAATATTAATAAAAATGCGTAATATTCATATATGTTAGTCTATGTGGGCTTCTGAACAAATTTACCAAATTTTATGAGTGTATGTATGTATGTATATATGTATGTATGTAGGTTTGTCCACGGATTTCTCAGAAACTACGGGTCCTATTTCGAAAATTCTTTTCGCAATAGTTAGAGTATTTTTCAACTTAGGGTAGAGTACAAATCTCATCAAAATCGGTCCAGTAGTTTAAGAGATGTAAACTTTTTATGTTTTCAATAAGTTACTGTAACGTAGACGTTCAATTTGCTTGATAGTGCTGATACCTATTTTTTTTATCCTAAAATAAAAGTCACTAAAAAGTGTTAAATAAACTATTTTTGAAAATAATAAAAACCGACTTCAAAGTAAATTATCTAAAAAGCATAAAATAACGTAAATATATTGAAATCGGTGCCAGCTCGTGCTAGTCTTAGTTATCATGATGTGCTAGCACCGACTTCAATATATTTTCGTTATTTTATGCTTTTTAGATAATTTACTTTGAAGTCGGTTTTTATTTTTTTTCAAAAATAGTTTTTTTTCTTCCAAAAACTTCTGGAAGTGTATCAAAACAAAGGTCTAAATTAAATCGAAATAAAATACCCAATAGTATTAAAGAGCAGCCCTTAAGTGCATTTAAGAGACCCCTCACTTTACTTTTGCTGGAGAAATGTTACTACTCCATAGCAGACTTTTTGAACGATAGATTTGTAATACAATAAGTTGTTTGAAATTTGCAGATCGTTTAAGGATATCTGCTATAATTATAGCCATCTTATATTATTACCTGCGATCTGTGCAAATAAAGTGAATTGGATTTGATTTGCCGAGTTGGAACATAATATTATGTATGTGTATGTACTTCTTATGTAGTATGTACCTATAATGTTAATGTGACCATTTTGTTTGTTCGCAGTCGTGTAACAAGTTTTTAATGAAAAAAAAACACGTTAAGGCCGTTCTAGTGCTAAGAGTTAAATGTCTTTGGCCTTACAAAATTGAATCGTCCGCTATAAAGGCCCACACACACAGTCACACATCACGCGACACGCCGCGTCACTATCCACATAAGACTTTAAACTCGTATAAAATACATTCACAAAGAAGGAAAAAGTAATGCAAAGGAATCAGTACAGACTATCGCGAAATTGATCTGCGATCCCTCAAGCGATAACAGTTCTTATAGCGTACGAAATAACAAACAGAATTGTGTGCTGTTGGCTGTTGTAAATTGGTTTTTTGTTACAATGGAAAAGCAGCTCTAATAGAAGTTTTTACAGTCGAATTTTATTTAGAAACATAGCCTCATATACCCCACATAAGTTAAGGCTCAAGTAATACGGATGACGATGCGAAGTTAGTGGAAAGAAAGGGGAGACGGGAACTGGAATAACGAGGGGTATGGGTGGTACAAAGGGGGCACACACCCCCTGTTTTGGGTTTTCAATAGATGTTAGAGAGTTTCTCTACCCGTACGATTTAAAAGGCAGACAGGTGTAAATGTTGGATGTTATGTTGCTTTCCGAATTGAAATGTTGACTCGTGGCATGAGGGCCTTTAGAACTGGGATTCCGAAGTTTTCTGGTTAGATGAGATATACGAGATATTTGGTTTACGGGAAATAAATATTTATTCCTTATGATTTCTTTAAAAACACCTAACATGCTATACTATAAATAAATACATACTACACACATCAAAAGTGTCTAGGGATCAACATATATTTTTGCAATAACTTTTCTCCTGATTGATATTAATTAAAATTTTCTTTAAGGATTCATCAAATAAAGTGTTTTCGTTTGTCACAGTAACGATAAACCAAGTCACCTTTGCATTAATAAAGAAATTTGCCATTTTCCTAATAAAGGGATTTTTGACATTTGAACCACTAACACAAAAGTTCGAAAAAAAGACTGGAATAACAGTTTTCTTTAAAATTTTATTGGGTAACTTAAACAATTAATAATCCGTGTTTCTACCGCGAACACTAACAACACAAGAACATCGGTTTGGCATACTCAAAATGAGTTCATCCAAATCACGCTGTGGAATGGCCGCCCATGTTCGTTGCAACAACAAAAAAAGGTCTTCTTGCGACTGGATACCCTCCATATTCGGCAGAGCTCTTCTCTGTAGCATATCCCATGCATGCTCAATCGGGTTCAAGTCTGGCGACTGAGCAGGCCAGGGCAGGACATTGATGTTAGCTGCGGCGAGAGTCTGTCTTACAACTCTTGCGGTGTGCGGTCGTGCATTATCATGCATTAACTGAAATAAGGGACCGATTTGCACTTGTAGAGGAACGATGACGTCTGATACAATCGTCTCAGCATAAATTTGAGCGTTGAGGTTGCCTCTGATTCAAATCAACTCAGTTCTTCCGCCGATCCAAATACCCGCCCATACCATGATGGTTCCACCACTATAAGGATGGACTTCCTGGCAGGATTTTAATCGCTGTTGGCGTCCAGGGGTTCTCCAGTGTCGTATACGTCTTGTATCCGGTCTCATACCAAAACGAGACTCATCAGAAAAGCACACGAAACGCCATTGTTCTTCTGCCCATTTTTTTGCCCAAAAATGCTTGATCCCTAGACACTTTTGATGTGTGTATGTAGGGAGTATTTTTAAACTACAATACGATTTTTGCAGTATAACGCGCGCTTAACTAAAACGATCCGGCAAGAAGATTGGTAGACTAATCTTTATTTTGATGGACCCTTTGGTATAGTGGTTAGATACCCCTAGCTGCGATCTGATAGGCTGTAGATTCCAATCCAGGACTAACTTTTTCTGGATAAACATGGCAGTTCGTCTTGTCTCTGTGTTTATTTATGTATAAAAGTATTTAAATAAATTAGAAGTATATACATATCTATATCATATCATATATACTTACTATATTATTAATCAGTTATCTTATCAGGCCCGCTAGACAATGTAACATTCTACAAGCGTTAACGCGAAAAGAAAGTATAAAAATGTATGACAATGAAATAAGTCATGGAAAATCACGTGACAAATTAAAAGGAATTGACACCGTTAGCGAATGAAGAAATAGAATCGCTATGAAGCGTTTCTATCTTGCTTAGGCCCTCTGGTGACCATAGCACAGCATTTGCCTAGTTTAGACTTACCTACATATTAAATAAACTATTTAAAAATAATAAAAACCGACTTCAAAGTAAATTATCTAAAAAGCATAAAATAACGAAAATATATTGAAGTCGGTGCGGTGCTAGCACATCATGTTAACTAACACTATCACCAGCTGACACCGACTTCAATATATTTTCGTTATTTTATGCTTTTTAGATAATTTACTTTGATGTCGGTTTTTTTTTTTTAAATAGTTTATTTAACACTTTTTAGTGACTTATTTTACCAAAATAGGTATCAGCACTATCACGCAACTCGAACGTCTACGTTACAGTAACTTACTGAAAACATAAAAAGTTTATATCTCTTAAACTACTGGACCGATTTTGACGAAACTTGTACTCTACCCTAAGTTGAAAAATACTCTAACTATTGCAAAAAGAATTTTCAAAATCGGACTTGTAGTTTCTGAGAAATCCGTGGACAAACCTACATTCATACATACATACATGCATGCCTACACACATACATACATACATAGATACATACACTCATAAAATTTGGTAAATTTGTTTAGAAGCCCACATAGACTAACATATATTAATATTACGCATTTTTATCAATATTACATACCTACATACGCGTCGAATAGAGAACCTTCTTTTTGAAGCCGGTTAAAAATAATTAACGACCTTTGCTAGGCTTTTTGATTAGGCGTAAGACACCCACCAGGACTAAGTTTTTACGTATCCTCCGAATCTCCGAGACGTATTCTATAGTCTAGGGGAGACACTTAGTTAGCAATGGTCTGACCTTACCTGATGTTTCCTAACCAAGTAATCCTTATTACAACTGGTTATGAGGCACGTCGATTCATTACTTGTTTTGGTACAAACGTAAACTTACATATCTAAGAATTGCAAATAAAATTCACTTAGATAAAAGCAGCCAGTGGAAATATCCCGTGATATATAACCCATCGCCATTGCGCTCCGCGAAGCATTTTTCAAGACACAATCCACCCCCGCTTTTCTGAACGTATTATTGTTTGGCGCAACATATAGGAGGGAGCGGGGCGGATTCTAGAGATTAGTAACTTGTTTGAAGTTATCACGTAATTGTGACTCACTAAGGTACTATTGCGAACACGAACGCTGTACCATTTAAACGATGTTCCGTGCGCTTACTTCCGCATGTATTTTGAGCCGGCTCGTGCAAGTGAAATTCGTGATCGCGAGAGTACCTTAGGTAAGTCACACACGGTCATTACAATACAATACAATACAAATATTCTTTATTGTACACCAAAAAAGAAGATACAACATAAAATGGAAAAGTAAAATAGCAGTGTGACAATTTAAGGCGGTCTTATCGCTAAAGCGATCTCTTCCAGACAACCTTGGGGTACAGGACCGAATATGAAAGGGTAGGTGTGTCATACATATTCAGTACATATAAATATATATATATATATATATATAACAATAACATATATAACAATAACATATATAACCATACATATATATATATAACATAATATAGAAATGATAAATATACATACCTACTAAACGTATTATGATGACCTACTTGTTTTTAAAGTATCACTCAGTTTAGGTAATTATTATACCATTTAACTTAGGAATCAAATAGGCTTACTGAGCAACGCATAAGCTACAGTAATTTCACTTTAAATCAGTTGCGATCCCAGGTATAAAAAATGTTTAGAATTATTTTTTTTTGGCAATACTTAAAGGTTCGATATAGCTTTTATTATCTGGCGCTGATACTCAAAGTGAACCGTTAATGAGTTAATTTTCTAAAAAAAGGTCTATAGTAGTAAGGTCACATGGAAAGTGGAATTAGCCCTTAATATCTGACATGGGAATACGCACGAATAATAAACGACTAATTTTATTTTCATAAACAAGAACTATCCCGATGTAACCGACTTTAAAATAAACAAAGCCACATACAAATCCGTTCACTCGTTTGGCAGTTACGATGCAGCAGATAGCCTGAGGTGCCCTTGAGCTAGTCGCTACTTCTGCCGTTAAGGCTAGAGCGCTTCAAGCGCTCGCCTCCTATTGTCCGGTGAAGCTGTAATGGCCATCTGCGGCCAACAGCGTCTATCATTCATAAAAAAAAAAACTGACAGAAAAGAAGACATAGGGGTAAAACTCTCCCTCTTTTTGCATCAAGAATCTTCTTGAAGAAGAAGTTTTTCAATTTAATAGCTCTGCTATTATCGGTGAATTGGCATTCCAATCTATTATCTAGATTTTAGATAACAAGAGCTAACCCGTAAGGTGTCCGGGTAAGCATAGCACCCTCCCATCTCCTCCCGTTGGGTGACCGTAAAAGGCGATTAAGGGAAAACAAGAAGACGAGCAGCAGCGTCATTCTATTGGATTACCTACCGCCTAGGTATACTGCGATCCCCAAGACGCCTGCCTAGCGTGGGGATTATGGCAACCCTCCCTGTTAAGGGGTGGGGATGCAGGGGAAGATGAGATAAGTAGTTATAGTAGTTATATTTATCGCTACTTTCTTATTGCTTAGACCATTCACATATAGCTAAGTTCGTTTTTCTCCCTTATTCTTGGCAGTTTTGATGCATCGCAATATTTTCGTGTCAGGCGCACACCCCGCCGTGACGCGGTTTGATATATTGGTGCTTCGCCTTTTTTATCATATTATAACTTTTTTAACCGACTTCAAAAAAGGAGGAGGTTCTCAATTCGTCTGTATATATATTTTTTTTTTCTATGTATGTTCGCGCATAACTCTGGCAATTATGAACCGATTTGAAAAAATCTTTCTTCCATCCATTCTTTAATCCGTTAATTGGGTCCCATAAAAAAATTATTGCTTAGTAATAAGTAGTTCCTGAAAAAACAAGAATGGTGACTGCGCACTGAGAGTTGCAAGAAAGCCTATATAGATGACGTTTTAGTCGCTCGGACTCGCTCGGTCGGACAAAAATGGTCATAACTCTGGCAAATATTTACCAATTTCAATGATTATTTTTTTATTCGAAAGAAGAAACCACTGTATTGAATCTGTATGAATTTTATTACAACCGGATAAGAACTTCCTGGAGGACCATGAACGATGTGGAGGAATTTATCTGGTAAAAACCATAAAACTGATGTTCTCCATTACATTGCTCTGACAATTATGAACCGATTTCGATGATTCTTTTTTTATTCGAGAGAGTAAACTACTATGATGTTTCCATGCAAATTTCATTACGACCGGTTATTTTTTTCTGAAGAAACATGAATTATGTAAAACTATGTAGACGATAATGTGATCATAACCTACCTAGATAATTTTACGGTTTTCGATGGTTCAATCTTTATATATGAAAATATCACTAAAAAGTTTAAAATAAAATCTTTTTAAAAAAAAATTGATCCGACTTCAATATCACTGAAAAGTATAAAATAATTTAAATATTATTGAAGTTGGTGTTAGCTTACCGGCTGTGTATATTTGGCACCAACTTCAATAATATTTAAATTATTTTATACTTTTCAGTGATATTGAAGTCGGTTCAATTTTTTTTTAAAAAGATTTGTTTGTTTATATTTTCATGGTCTAGAGCTGTCTATGTACGAAGTGTGAACGAGACAAAATTGAGGCAGAATAATAACTAACTACAAACTCTCAGTTTCACGCTGAGGTAGACTGGCAGAGAATGTCTCAGGTATTAAGAGCGCCCACAGAGTCTGCCTATGTAATAATGTCCTCCTAGCCGATACGACCACAGCGGCCCATCTTCCATAAGATCAGCCATCTACATGGGAGATAATTGTAGTGCACTACTGCTTACGTAGACATAAGTGCACTCTCCCTTTCTGTACTCTCACAATCTGATAGGATGGAAGACCGACATGACCGGGGCGTGATAAGGCGCAGGACTGACTTTTTACATGCCCGCCCGACGCATCGAATGGATCATCTTACTTTCCGGACCTTTTTAGGTGATCTGCCTGCAATGTCCTAGTGTGGAATACACAATGTTGTTGCTCCCCGCAGGATTGAACCTGCGACTTCCGGTTTGCAAAGCACGCGATTTCCCGCTGCGCCACGGAAGCTAGAAAGGCCAATCAGTGGGCTATGTAATACCAAGTATATGAAGTAATAACGTGCTAACGAATTAATAAAAAAACCTGAACGAAAAGTTTGGTAAAGTGTAATCGTATCGAGAGCGAAATTGATGACTATACATTTTAATAATGGTGAATTTTTACTATATTTTTTTTTCCTAACTGATGGCCTTTTAGAGAAGCTTAGTCAAACAAAGAGCTATGCTTGGAGTTTCTTTGCACGACAGAATCCGGAACATAGTTCTCAGAATCTGCAAGTTGAAGTGGGCATAATGGCGCATTGCCTGAAGAACTGATAGCAGGTGAGCAAGAAAAGTTTTCGAGTGGCGTCCACGAACCGGAAGACGCAGCGTAGGCAGGCCTCCCACTAGGTGGACTGACGACATTGTGTGCGAATTGCAGGCAACCGGTGGATGCAAATAGCCAATTGTCGTTCATTGTGGCGTCCCAAGGGGGCTTAAGTTCAGCGGTAGACGTCTTCTGGCTGATGAAAATAATGAGCTTTGCAATACTGTAATACTAAATTAGGCATATTTCCTTCGAAAATATGTTTTGTCACATTAGTGCGTAGGCACGCGAAGTATTATTGTTATCTTAGAATAATAACGCCTAGAACATCGTTAAACTATACCAACTAGATTAGCTGTCACGAACAAAATGACATCGAAAATGTGGTCGCGGCTTACACAACTATACACGTAGCTAGAAATTGTAGAAAATAGTTTTAAATAATTCAGAACGTCGGACTAATAGAAGCCTTCATATGTAGTAATAAAGTCTAATTCTGTATGCAGTAATGTTGGCACATAAACCTTTACATCGGCGACAAAGAAAAATCAATAAAATCGCCAATGCTATACGAAAAAAGGTAGTTGTTTTGACTTAAACAAAAATGTACTCATTTAAAAGAAAATCTTAACCACTATAAAATAAGGTTCAAAACAGGTGTGTTTCCATTGTGTGTGTACTGACTTACAAACTTATCCGTGCTGGTGGCAAAAATGAGAACTAACTTTTTTATTATAGGTAATGACGTGTAGTTTGACAGTTTCGTATAGACAGTGGCGAGACGCCTATCGGCAATATTAATTTTGTCAGTCTCGGCATGGCAGTTGCGAACTTCTAGCGGAGAAAATATCAAATAAATAATTTTTATTTCGTATTACAATGATATCTTACTTATATTTATTATTTAAACTAGTAGTAATAAGAACACGAAACGAAAAAAAAATTCTCCATCTGCAATTTTAGTATTACGATAAGTATTTGGACAGTTTATAAACGCGCAATAAGGAATTTCGACACGTCCTTACGCTAGGTTGTCGGCTCGTACTAATTTGAAATAGAGCGACAGCCGTCTCCGTAGCTCTATTTTCGTAACCACTTTTCGGGTCGTGACAGCTAATCTAGTTGGTATAGTATATCGATGGCCTAGAATGATAGTTTCATACGAAAAAACTGTCTCGTTTGAGGCACAATATCATTGATGTAGGCGTAAGCCACGCGTATTGACGCTCTGCGACACGCACACATGTGATAAAATAATGTTGTTAGCGGAATCAAAATTTCCCCAAAATTAGGGATATTGGAAGTGCTTCTTCCTGGGGTCATTATTTAATTTTTAGAATAAAATTACTATTATTGCCGACAGTAAAGGATTACTTATTAGTTTAAAAAATAAACATCTGAAATAACAAATCTTCTTAAAAATCTCGTGTCACGGTGTTTGTGCTCGCACTCCTCCGAAAAGCTCGACCGATTTAAAAAAAATTATAATGTGTACTTGGTAGGTATGAGAATAGGTCGTAAAGTATAATTAATTTCGCTGGGTTAAGCAACGTTAGGCAATGTCATTACATAGATGGGTGACCGCTTAATGCCATTTGAAAACCTAAGCGTGCGCGGGTCAGCTATTAATTAAATAAATTTCTTCTTATTAAAAAAAATTAGGGTGGCAATTTTCCATTTATTGGCAATATTTTGATATAATGTTGTCTGTTAAAATTTAGAATTATTGTTTTCACTTTGGCGATTATTTTACATCAAATATTAGGTTAAACGTAATACTTGAAGGTTGAATATTATGTTACAATGTTTCAAGTATTTCCGATGTACTGTGACATTCATTTATATCAAAAATCATTATTTTAAGATAAAATATCGAGAGCTACTTACTAGCGCTACGACTCGACCTCAAGGACTGACGCGGGTTGTTCGATACTGAGCCATTCTGGCTTGTTTTTACTTGCCTCACTCTGCGTGCATGTTCTCGGTTTCTAGGCGTTATTATTCTAAGATTGTTATATCAATATTGATAACCAGCTGACCCGCGCAGCTCCACTCGCGCTCTTTCACTTTGCTGAAGATCATGACATGATCAAATGCATAGTGTACGATTCTATAAAGGACATACACACTACAATTCATTTTTAGGGTTCCATACCTAAAAGGTAAAAAAGGAACCCTTATGGTCTGACTTCGTCTGTCTGTCTGTCTGTCTGTCTGTCACACCTATATATTTCAGGAACCACTGATGCTATCGATTTGAAACTTCGAATTGTTTTAGATCTTACTAACCCAACCTCATCGCAAATAAAAAAATAATAATTTTGCTTTTACTTTTTTTATAATGGGTCGACCCCCATTATAAAAAAAGTAAAAGCAAAATAGGTCAACAAAATTTTAAAGTGAGACTACTATATCGAGTGGCATATCATATGAAAGGGTTTCATTTGCACATCTCAAAACAGATTTTTTTTTGGCTTATGTGACGTAGTTTTTGGCTGATAATCAAAAATGTCAAAAAAATACCGTTCCCCCCCTTATCTCCGAAGTTTATGGAGGAAAAAATCTGAAATAATTATGGATAATGCATGTCTATGTATATTTTACAGGAAAAATAAAATGATCTATCTAAGTAGTACAGTTTTTAGTAATCCTAAAAAAACCTCGTCAAACAAACTTAGTTTTGCGGTTTGTTTTTTGCTATCTGAGGTGTTACATGAATAGTAAAATTACTTTAATACGTCCAAAGATTGTATGGAACCCTCGGTGCGCGAGTCCGACTCGCACTTGGCCGGTATTTTTATATATATACACAGTGTAAGTGTTACAAAATACCCCGTAAAAAAACAATAAAAAATATTATTATTTTTACTGATGTGCAAACCCTATTCCAGTAAAATTAAAAAGTAAACTACACAGAATGTACCTACATTTCTACCTAATTCGCAGAACGACAAAAAATTTAAAAGACCTAACCTTACTAGGGATGACAAAATTTTTGGCATTGAAAATTAATTATATTTTTACGGGGTTACGGGGTATTTTGTAACACGTTGTATAGATAAGTTTCTATAAGTCGTAGGTAGTTTAATATATATGCTTCCACTCTTTAAAAAAAAACCATGTTAAATAATCTACACTTAACTCTATCGAAAAGGTTCTAAATTGGAACTTAGATAAAATCTGAGACAAAGGCGCGAAAAAACACCGTCGAGCAACAAAGTGAAGGCGAAGGCTCTGCGAGGCGCGTCCTATCTAGCGGCTTGTCTACCTCATATGTATGGAAATGCGGCCTTAAGCCCGCTCAGCTTAGGGCCTGTCCACCGTATCGAATGTAAAACTTTTTTTTAAGCTGCTGCTCCCATAAGTTAGCACCATATAAATGACGATCGAGCCTAAAGGCTAATCAGTAATATAGTTTGACCTAAAGTAATAAATTAAATTACATTAAAGATGTGTCCAATATCACTTTTCTTAATGTCTCTATTAAGGCACTTTGATATTGTGTTCTACACTGCGCTAATTTATCACTTCAACTAACTCAAATGCTTTTGTTCTTTCTTTGCGTTGACATTTTTATAGCGACAATTTTTTTTTTTTTTTATTATATACTTATAATTTAAAAAAGGTACATTAAATTATTTACTATTTTAATATATTTTTTTTAACCTTAACTGACCGTAATGTGTAGCAAGAAATACCTCTGACACTGGATCTTTTTCCCTTGTATTTTTAATAAGCCAGTACGATTTTTAAAAGGCTTAAAATGTCAATCTTTGAAAGGTTAATAAGTTTGTTGTTCTATTTTTAAATATTATGAAAAACCCGCGTCATTGTACCATCGCCTTTACCGACTCCATACATAAATATAAGGGTGTTCATAGCAAGACGGTTTACGAATATTCCCTCCCCTTAATATTGCATCTTAGAGATTTGTGGGTGAGCTCACCGTAGGTAGGCACGGTATATTTTGCTTATACATGTTACCTATTTATCTAAGCTTCGTGAAAAAAAAAAAGTAATTGTAACTTTTTTTTCAACAAGCATAAACAAATTTAAAATTCGAACCAAGAATCGAATATTCTAGTATTGGCTGTGGAATTATGAAACAGAAAGCTGCTAATTTAACCGACTACCTCTTGAGGTTTATGTTTTCCGAGTGTATGTATTGTTTGTCCATTTCAAAAACGGAGGTCGCAAATTTAAATCCCGCAGAGACCAACGTGTTTTGTTAGTTTTACCTTACTGGTTAAGACTGTACAAGCCAATCACCTGATTGTCTCGAAAGCAAGAGGATCCATGCGTTGGATTGGCATGTAATAACTCAGTCTTGTGCCTGAACTCTACCTGGTCGGATTTTGGTCCATTCCACACTACATTTACCGTTACATGGTTACCACTAGAGAGCTCAGAGAAAGTACCAAAGGAGTTAGTATCGCGTCGATTCCCCGAACAAATTTTTCGTGGCATTTTTGCGGGGTGCGGGAGGCGAAGTAAACACACACAGATACACTTTCACGCATACCCACACTATAGTAAACTCGCAACACATTCAAAAATACACGCACACAAATAAAGAATGACCTGACCATATGACCAAAAATTTGGCAGAGGGGGTTAGCGCATCATGCTCTCTCCAGTGGTATCTCCTCTAAGCTAGAGAGCCTTTCTTCGCCATTGGATGTCAGTTCTCCAAAATAAATGATCTGCCCGTTGTCACTTTAACTTACTAACTAGCAAAGCTACGTGACTAGTTCTACGGATTTCGTTGATCCGGATTTTATCACTCCGGGCATAGCAATTTCCATAATTAAGTCTTACACTTAAAGTGTTACTTAATATAAGCTAATGCTGGACTGCAACCTGATAGAAAGCGGCGATGCACTCAAAGATGATAGAGCACACGATTGTATTAAAAGCCTATACAATCGAGTCTTGAAGACACCAACGTTATAATCGAAAAAGAAAACCAGGCACGCTGAATAGTTTAAAGACTGAAATCCGGGGCCTTGCCATGAACTATTATAGCAGGGCAGTTTAACACAAAAAGAGACCTGTCTTACAAACTTGTACCATGAGCTCACTAATTACCGTGACGATAATATTGTCACGTGACCACTCACCTGTTTGGGTGACGTAATAGCTGGGTGGCCTGCTAATTAGTACGCTCGTGGTAAGTGCACAGGTCACTTTTCGCGTTAAACTGCCCTGCTATGAGTTCATGGTAAGGCCCCTATACTTTGCTGTAGGTAAATACCTATGTCAACGATTTGTGTCATTAATAATACCAGCCCTTGTTTTGTCCCTCTGTTGGGCACGGGCCTCTCCTCAAGATGAAGGGGCTTAGGCCATAGTCCATCACGCTGCCCAAATGCGATTTGGTTCACACGTCATTCGAAAACAAGTCAGGCTTTCTCAGACATGCAGTAGTCTTAGCACGATTTGCCAAGACTTCGTTATCTTGACAGTTCGGTGTGGAGTATGACGTAGTTATCGACGTAGAAACGTCATTTTCGGTATTAGCTAGGTCGATAACTACGTCATATTCCACACCAAACTGTCAAGATTACGAAGTCTTGGCAAATCGTGCTAAGCCTGCAGGTTCACAGCTTGACTTGGAAACAAGTTGCGCAGGTGCGAACCCCGACTCGCACCTCTGATTTCTTTAATTAATCATGTGCGAATCGTCTTTGTGCGATTGTTACTAGCTTTCGGTGAAGGTAAACATTTGTGTCATTTCTCACTGAAAAATATAGCCTTATAGTTTTTCCTGCAAGCTGGTGAACAATACGTCTGTCCACAGACAGTTTCATGGCACCGCCTCTCGTCACCCGAGACATTAGTTGTTAAGTCGTTTGAGTTCATTAATTTAGCTACAGTGCCCTTTACATTAGAACCAAAACAATATTTACACACCGCTGCCACGATAGACCTACTGAGTTCTAAATAAAAAACCACAATTTCCCTCAGTTAATTCCAAAAACCATAGACAAAAAAATGGCGTACATTTTTTCCCCGCGGCAAGGTGACTTCGTCACGTAATACATCAGGAGGTAATCTTCTTACATCGTCTTTATTTCGGGGTACCCCCTCTCTTCCCCTGGGATTACCCCCTCGCGTTTGATGCCAACGATTTTTCCTCCTCAGTTAAAATGCGATCAAATAAGTTCAAATAGTTGAATAGGATGCGTTGTAGGTACTTGAGCTGTTTTTCAACGACATGCATTAGCAATATTTTAATGAGTTTTTAAATAAAAAAGCCTAATAATCCATACTACACCATCTGATCGACAAGACAACGTCCAGACAAATTATAATAAATATTTATGTATCGAAGTCAAATTCAAAATATCTTTAGTAGGTACGATGTAAGCCCGGAGAGGGAGACGAGGCTCTAACACAATATGATTTTAGACAATATACCATATATATTATCCTAATATATAAATAACACCCGGTCACAGGATATACAGACATCTTCAAATTCTTACATGTTTGACCTAGATGAAAAACGAACCTACGATCTTTTGGGTTGCAGCTAGGGTATCTGACTTCTACGGCAATCGGTCGTCATTTATCCGTATTCAACTTCAGATTACTGAAAATTTCAAAATTACTTGCATGAATCCAAAAAGGCATCATAGAAACGTACGCATACGAAACACACGCGTTCAAAGTTATTAGACTGGAATTATCTTAGAAATTTCATACTCTGTAACTTACTATGTAGATTAATGACGCAATATCCTGGTATCCATTTTCTCATATCCCATGGACAACACTTCCTACGCAAAAAAAAAACATAATTTACTTACATCCAACCATCCAAGACATTACCGCGGCCCTAACAAGACACAATGCCTTCGCGAAATAACGGCCCTCCCTAGCGTGACTCAGCCAACATAACAACATCCACCTCGCCCCGCAAATCACGGAAAAACCTCAAAGAAAATGGAGGAATGTGTTAAAAAGTCACGGCTCATTGTATATTGGCCAGTGTTACCACCCACTCGCGTCAGCGGACATAGTGATGGATGACGTAGGCGGGGCAAATCCAATCATTATACGTGATGCATGGCCGTTGGCACGTCACTAGTCTTGATTTTAGAATTAAGATTCGATTTTTAAAATTAATTTTTAATAAACTGTATCCTCACTTTTTTTTTTTAATAATAAATTAGAGTTGGTAGGTAATTATCACATCGATTATTAGGTGCAAATGAAATCTTATTACACAATTACTATTGTGTGTACTTAGTTGTAGGATAGTAACGGGTTCGAAGGTCTAGTGGTTGGACACCCTAGCCGCTAGATCTTCGGTTCAATTCCTACCTTGTGGCTGGGTGTAACTTATCAATACCATAAGTATGTATTTATATCAGTAGACTGGTTACATTAGTATAGGCTCTGCCTAGTTTGAGTTCAGATGATCGTGTGTGGATTGTTCCTGGATATATTTTTTGTTTTTTTTCTTCATGGACTTTACCCGATCTTATTAGAGGCTTGGGGACGGTTCTACTGTCCAATGCATACCTAGACTAAGCCCTTTTTGATACTGATGTCTGTGTTCGGATCATTGTGATTTATTCGGATCATTGTGTAAAGGTGTAAAACATCTCCAAAATACTTAATGAAAAAGCCATGGAAATTGGCAGGCGTAGGAACTATTTTAAGTAATTATAACTTTAAGAATGTCTATGTGGCTGAACATTATGTGGAATAAAACTGGCCTGTTGCAGAAGGCCGGGTACACTTGCCGTAAATATAATCCCGTGCTTAATCGAGATCTGACCTTAAATTGTAATGCCAGCCCATTAGTTTTTTTGACCTGTATAAGGAGAAAGATCTACCGTAAGGGTGTATACGGGTGCTAGCAGTAGCAGCAAAAGCTATGGTCTCATTGCCCTTAGTACAGGAATTAATTTCTCATAAAACACTGGCAACCATGCCGTAAGAACACAAAACACCTTAAAGATGACATTACCTTGATTGCAGACCGCATTAAGCACTTGCGTTATGCCCTACCTATATTAAAGAACTCTATCTATTCCAAAGAACTCTATTATAGTCATGTAAAAAAATATAGGTACCTAAATACAACTTTAATATGACTTACCATTAACATTTCATTCAACTTATTTTTTTTTACAATTATTATACTTCATTAAAAAGTATATATTTAAACTTGCACAATATTAAATTCTCAAATTTAAAAAAAGCACTAGGTACATTATGATCCACACTCCACAAAACACTCTCGTGGACTGAATCTGTGATAAAAAACGAATCATTCCC
The DNA here is from genome assembly GCA_911728495.1 of Furcula furcula. Classification (NCBI taxonomy): domain Eukaryota; kingdom Metazoa; phylum Arthropoda; class Insecta; order Lepidoptera; family Notodontidae; genus Furcula; species Furcula furcula. The sequence goes on from OU452252.1 coordinate 21,738,654, forward strand.
AACGAATCTGCATTTTTAAAACCGAATACATTAACTGCCTAACCCTTGAATAATTAAAAATATGCGTGAGCTCAAATAATCGCGAAGAATTAACCCTTTGCATGCAAATGAGCGCGGATGTGACGGCGAAATCACGACCGGTCTTTTCGACCCAGGTGTGTTATTATTTTATACAAACGTGTACTCCGCCTGGGAATAATCATATTGTAGCATTAGTGAATTACGACTGTGATTTTCATAAAAAAAAACAATAAGGGCTTTTAAAACAGGGGTATGTCTTTTAAATTAATCTCATATTTTGCATATAAACTGTAAAGTGTTCCATGTGTCGTATGTGTCAAGAAATGTGTTATAATATAACATTATCACATAAAATTTGTTTAGTTTTGTATTTATTTCTAGCCCTGGAACAATGAATTCAACCGGTTCGTGTCATCTTTTGTCAGTTAACTGGAGACGATTAAGGAATGGATAAAGTATGTACGTAGTACGTCCCTATCAAAAGTCTTTAAGCTTCAAGATCGACCTTCGTAAATCTTAAGGCATTTTCATAATTTCTTGATTAAAATATATAATTAAGCGTACACAAATTTCCTACAAAAAAAAATACATAACGCTTAATCGTCATTATTAGAACATCCGGATATCTCTTCAATTAATAAAATGTCGAAATAAATAAAACACTCAATTTACTATTCTAGAACTACACAATAACCCAAAGACAACTGAGTAACGTCTAAACAGACGGAAGTACGTACAAAAGACACCAGGTACACCTGCCAGACTGCACAGGGGGACACAATTTGAATTTGAATACTGAAGACGCGGAAGGGTTGAAGCCGTTTATTAGATGCAGTGAACTTTTTTTAAAGTTCAATGAGATCTGTCTTTGGTACCATGCTATTCTTCATAGAGGAATGCGTATGGCTTCCCACGCATTTCTTGAGGGTTCATGATATATGTTTATTTAACTCAAATCTAAATGAATGAACTTGCATGTAATGTTTTAGCCGAGACGAGCCGTTTATTGAATCCAGAAACCACATTTTAAGCTGTTATGAGTATTACCAGACCATAATTCTAATATTTGTCATACCTGCTTCTACTCAAAAATGCCTTTTGGAAGCATATTTATTATTTTTTTAATATTGATAGGTATGCTAGGTAGGCATATTCATAAGACAGACGAAAAAGAAAGGAAAGAAACTTACATTGTAGCTTCTTCTCTCCATTTCAATGGATTTGAGTCAATCGATACACCTCGACACCTATCTTATTATCGGTGTTCAATAATTACCATATTAGAGCCAAATGTTGACACAGCTTTTCATAACAAGCAACCCCATCGATTACACCACAAAAGATAAAATTCTCACGACAAACCATAGACGAACGTTCTCACGAAATCCATGAATACATTATCTATCAAGAAAAAATCTTTATCTGTGATATGCAAATCCGTTCTGGTACTGGCCGAAAAGATGTTCTAAATTTGAATAAAGAAAGGTTTCATTCTTGCAAGTGTCAAAATGGCCGCCTCATTTGAATATCGAACGCTTTTTCAATGCATGCGTTCTATTTTGCATGTCTATATTTTTAAGACGGGCGTCGTAGGGTTAGTATTTTTAACTTTTCGCACAGTGGGATAAAAGCGAGTTTTGTCTACATATTATTGATTTTTCTCGGGTCGGTGCGTGGAACAGTTTGTATGCGTAATGAGACAAAATATTTTTTGTAGCGATGTCATATTTGAATTTTTATTACTAACATGCGTAATTTATTCGGATCATTGTGTAAAGGTGATGAATGTCTCTAAGCAGATATTTTCCCATGCACTTCTACTTGAATTACTCATATCTGTTTCGTCTACTTCTACTGGGTTTCGTTCAGTGGATCGAATAATGTTACATACCCAACATGGGTTGGTAATAAGTTGTAATAAAAACCAGAAACAAATACGTTCTTTATCTCTAACAGTTTTCTTTGTTCATAGCCAAAAGTAGTAATTAATCATTGTTTTTACAAAAGACCGTAACATACTACAAAATACAGTAAAGATGGGCTAAAACATGAAAAAATAACGTCATAATACCTTGAATAATAATTAGTTTATCCCATCATTATAATATATTACTTTTGAAATTGCTAGCCATTAATGACTAGAAAGATTTTATTCACAATAAATAATAAAAAAACTATACAGATCTCGAAATTCATATCTGACAAAACGGGAACATAATATTAATTGGTATCATTTCAATAACAATCGATGGATATCTTTCGATCAATCGTAAATCACGCGACAATCGTATGAAATGTAAATATACGATTGTTGTTTCATACAGTTCGCAGATAATAAAGATGGGTTTGAATAAATTAATGTTTTTTATTATTTTATTGATTTATTCGATTGAGTTTATAATTTTGTATTGATTACTATTACTTGTCATATTGTTATGACAATTTAGAAGTGGAAAGGCAAGACCTAAAGTGTCTATAGATTAGATATTACATGTGAAAAAATATTATAAACGGTTGAATTTGCTTATCCTAGTTTAAAATGAAGGCTTTTGGAAATGTAATTGTTTGCCAATAGACTCTTTTATCTACCAACAAGACAAGACAAGGGGACAATTTTTTGATTGGTAATCTAAATAATCAAAGGAGGAAGAGATGCCTTTAACACCATATATCGTCATCCAGATTTGGAATAATACTGCTAAACAGATTATTTAACTCCAGTTACCTTTCCCTAAAGACAGACCTAAAGTGATAATAATCTATGCTATATCTGACTAACTAGCCGAAGAACCATCTGATCGTGCCAAACCTGACTGAAGGTCAGAAACCTCCAGATAGGTAGTGGTACCATACATGCAGCCTAAATGTAACAGTGCACTACAATTGCCTCGCACCATAGGTACCTAGTTGCTTTTCACTTACCATAAAGCGAACATCCTGCTCGTTTTGTCACTAAAATGCTTGATCAGTGATATTAAGATAAAAGGAAAAATAATAAGATTACCATATAAATTAAAAGTCCGAAAACAGTGTCACTCCAGCTAATGGACCTCTGAAAGCTGCTGCAGTGTTCGTTTTATTTCACCTTTTTATTGTTGCTGTCTACGCATATTTTTTTAATAGCTTAACAATAAAATAAGTGGGACGGTAACCAATGATCACGCCTGCCATTTTATAAGGTGTTAATTTCCTTCTGCAAGTATTTATGTAATATCCTTCTCATTTTATCATAATGTAAAAAAGTCGAAATTTACAGCAAATTAATAATAACATATCAGCGATTAATTTCCGCAGTTAAACAAATAAACAAGTTCTAAAAGATTTTTTAAACATACTTACTATCTATATATCGTTAAAATACCGTTAGGTATTAAAAAACACATTGTGATAAAACACAATCATAACTAAGGTGGTCGCGGGAACATGGCAACACCGAATCAAAAACAATGTTGTCACACGTAAAAAAAAGAATCAAACAAACCTCGACTTCCGTACATCCGAACACGAATTTGCATACATTAACAGACAAAAGGGCGAACCGTAATAATTTTTAATATTTAATTTTTTACAGTTACAAGTACCGGTTTTTTTCACCATTGTCACATTGTATAAAATATTTAAATTGAGAACAAAATCGCTGGGTCGAAACAAAAAGCGCGCTATTTTTGTCACCAGCCTCATTCATTTACACCACTGTGCTTATTGTTACCAAGGTGAAATGATTTTTCTGTATTAAGTATAGAGTATAATTCCCGTTGATATAAAAGATACGTATTAAATTAGTAATAACACCATGGAAATTGTATTAAGTGTGCATCCGCGGAATAGCCATATTCATTTAAAAATCTGAACGAACGTCATTACTGACACTAATCGTAAACACTAATAATAGTTACATATAGATAAGAACAGTTATAAAAAAAATGGATGCAGGTTTTACCTTCTTTCACGCAGTACTCTGCGTGAAAGAGGGATAAAATGACAGAAAAATATAGTTATACGGGCCAGGCTAATGCCATTTCCTAGAATATACCACGATGTACGTTCGAGTCACTATTACCAAAAAACTTCTAATGGAAAAATACAAAAACAATTTTTCTAGTGTGTATCATGTTCGCAAATCGCAACTTACTACTGGATAATATTCATGCAATTTACGTTATTGGATAGGTATAACCTTATGATAAACTAATTATAGGGTGAAGACACAGTGGGAGCGGTGCAGAAAGCGGGTTTAGTAAGCACATAGAAAATATAGGGCTTGAGATAACTGTAATTAGAACCAATTCACAATCTAAAATTTCGCTATAATGTGAATGTCATTTTTATAGAAAAAAAAGCTCTAAAAAAGAGAAGAAAAGACTGGTGATTCGATAAAGCCAGTAAAATGTACAACAACTTTGCTTACATGAATCGGCATGTCGCTTACGATCATCGGCCAAAACATTCTAATCGTATCACTACTAAACTGAATCAAAAAATCAACAATTTACTCACTGTTACTTTCCTAACTTTTCACGACGACATGGATGAACTTAATAAAACACCTAGTATTCGTTATAAAAATAGTGAGAAAGAGAAATTGCTTCCACGAAGTTTTGAGCAACAAAACGTTTGAAATTAATTATAGATATTTTTTATCCGCCGCCGCGCCCGCTGTACGCACCGCTCCCTGTTCGCGCACTTATCCTTCCCACACTAGGCGGCTGTTTGGCAAATATTATGCAAATCAAACTAAAGGTGTAAAAGATTAGCATCTTATTGTGATTTTGCGATTCGTTCCGAATACTCGATGTTTGTTCGCGATTCGTCGCGGACCGGTGTCTGTCTGCCTTAATGCTTTAACCGATTTTTGATAAGTCGCGAACGTTTTTTTTAATGGGACAATTTTTTTTTAATGTGACTTCTTTTTTACAATGTGTCGTATTTGTTTCGTAGTCTCTGAAAATTAATATGTATTATTATACTTGTGTTTAATCTAGTAAAAATCTATATCTATTAGGTGAACACGGCCAAAGACATATACATAGACTAAAGTAAAAATTAAATAAAATTGTTGATAGGTAGGATAGGCTAACTAAAATCTATTTTAACAAAAAATATATTTTAGTTATTAGATCTCATCATCATTATTTATTAACTAAATTGTGACCTATTTAATTTTATTTTATTTTAAATTGGACTATGTAGGATAAAATAAAATATTGTTCTGGCCACAACTCAAAAATACACAAAATAACAAAGCGCAAACAGTAGATCACTCAAGCTACCAAAAAAAAAACGAAAACAAAAACAGGGCGTTCTAAAAACGCGGGCACACCTGAACGCAAGCATGTGCTTGGAAAATCAATACGGAGCGTGTCGTGTACGCGTGATTCCGACGAAAAACTACTACGGCCACCCCTGCCCACCCCTTACGGGTTTTTCTTCACCCCAAACCACCCCCACGAGCTTAAGGGAGTGAGGGGATGACGCAAAAAGATGCCCGGTTTTTTCTCGTTCGCGTGTGTTTTTGTTGACTCAAAATCCGTTCGAACGACTTTCAGCCTTTTCAGTCTACTTTTAACGTTGCAATTCTATTGAAAATTATTCAGATGTGTGAACGATTGTTACAGCGAAGTTTAATTGAATTTATACTTTATTTTTGACGATGTTAAATGTATTTTTGACTGGGAGCACATCATCAAAAAAATGCCTCAGTAAACATGGTATATGGGAGTTATTCGTTCTTCGCAACGGAATTAGGGACCGCGCGGTACGCTCGGATGCCTAATGACTTCTTATGATTTGATGTCATGTTGCGTATACGATGCATCGCGGGCTCGCATCGCCTTTGGAGGGTTGATTACGTATTCGATTCGGTGTTCGAAATTTGAATTTAATTCGAATTTCGAATGGAATGTTACAAATGGAATATTTCTTTTTCTTTTTTTTTATGATGTGACTCCTGTAAGCCAGGATTGACAGTGGTCACCACAGTGGTCACAGGACAGGAGGAGTAGGAAAGACAAATTCCACTTCCCTCCTTGGCAAAGCGGGAGTCAAACAATACATTTTAAGCCGGTTTAACCGTAGACTGACTAAGGATTTAGCCCACCTGCTAGGCACCATTGATTGTACTAAACTAAGGGACCTATTTGAGATTTATACTTGGTTATGAGGTATGGCAGAATTACTTGAAAGCACGGATATTTTCCTTAGACGCCACAAGGTCCGAATAATAAATAGGTTCAATTGATGTGATTTTCATTTTATTCATATTTTTTTCTTTATTTTACGTAAGCTTGACTGCAGTCCCACCTGATAGAAAGCAGCGACGCAATCGAGGATGGTAATGCTTTACCCCCGCGGCTGTCGCATCGGCACTTGAAAAGGGGGACCCCAGGGCTCTCCGGTGGGATCTGCACCAGGGGCCCCTCAGTACCTTGCCTTTGAGTGCGCCGCCAGGGGGCGCATTGTAGCCCCCCAGGAACCTGACACGGTGCTCACGGGGACGGGGGTCGCAACCCCGCCGCCGTTCTCCTCGGAGTCGCCGCCGTACTCAATGGAGGTTCAGATGGCCCACACCCCGAACGTCCAGCGACTCCGAAGGTAGCCTTGAATTTACCTATTCTAATGTTATAATCGGGCGGGAAAACTGACGCGGGCAAACTATTCCAGTCCTTAGCTATTCTTATTATAAATGAAGAAGCAAATCGTTTAATCCGGACTGAAGGCACGTTCATCACATAAGGGTGCGTACGCGCTGTGCATCTCGTCGTTCGATGATTGAAGGGGGATCAAGATGCGATGCTTTTGCGTACGCACGTAGCTACAACACAGAATGATCTTATTACCACCGGTAACAAATTTTGGGTGAAAATTTCTCGCTCGCTATCTTTATGTATTCCTAAGAATAAAGTTAAATGTATTTCAGCGGTATCTGTCTTGAAAAAGGTGGAAGGTACGGTCGCGGTCACGAACGCCTGATTAGTTTCTAAACAAAATCGTTTGAACGAGACGTTGTACCTCGCCCACATGTAATTTGGGCCAGCCCGTGCAAGCGATTAACATCGTAAAGGTGATCGACCGATAACGGTTCTCACTATACCTAACTATCTACGCTGACCGAACATCAAAAATAACTAGATTTTATGTAATCATATTCACGTCCCTTCCATTAAACAAACTGCTCTAAGATGCAATCGTATAAGTTGGTATTGGGGTTAACAACGGCTGGACCCATTATGAGTGGGTAATGATGTAATGAGTAAGTGATCAGATAGTCGTGGAGCTACGTATCGTTTGTTACGCGTCGAGGTCGCGGCGCGTTATGGGTGTACGTAGATTTGTACACCCGGTGGTTTAAATAGAATTTTAGTAGCATGTACTTAGTTTTTACTGAGAAAAGGCTAAGTTGTCTAACCGTTAGACCAACAGGCTCGTAAATCATTATTGCAAATTTAAAACCTCTGGTGTGTCACTTTTTGTCAAATTATCTTATTTTTAAGTTAAAAGTGCCTACTTAAAAACCTAAATAAAATTGTAAGTAAAAATAGCACAACTTTCTGCATAAATTTTTTGTACTTTAACGATTTTCTTGCTATATAGTCATTTGTACTTAACTTATAGTATGTCTTTTTGCAACGACGGTAGGTATTCATCAATTATCCCGTGGGGTGTCCGGGTAAGAATACCACCACCCCATTTCCTCCAGTTGGGTAGACACCCAACGAGTCTTACAGACGTAAGACTGAGGAAAAACCAGAAGACGGGCAGCAGCATCTTTCTACTGGATTACCTACCACCTATACTGCGATCCCCAAAACGCCTGCCAAGCGTGGGGATTATGGCAACCCCTCCCTTCCAAGGGGAGGCCTTTGTTCAGCAGTGGGTATCTTGCGGTTGCTGACGATGATGATGATATTTAATTTAAAAATCCAGTATAACATTAATAATAATATTCTTTATCTATACTTATAATAAAACTGTAACAGGTCAAATTCTGTACATTGAAGATATTTTGAAAATTATATTTGGAGGGCATTCTATTACCGATACTGAGGCCGAGAATGTATTTTTTTTAATTTTTGTCTGTCTGTCTGTCTGTCTGTCTGTATCACGGCTGAGCATCACGCCGAAACTACTGAATGGATTCAAATGAAACTTGGCATGATTTGAGATCTTACTACGAGGTAGGACATAGGATACTTTTAATTCCGTAATCTAGCACGGTTCTTTTGGGAGAGGGGATTAAAGTCAAAATGGGTACTTGGTTATACGCTTGGTCCGATTTTATAAATTTTTCTTTATAATATGATAAATATTAGTAAGGGAACACTCATAGAGAGTTGTTATCAAGGTTTTGTAATCGATCGGGTTAAGCAACGTTAGGTAAGGTCAATAAATAGATGGGTGACCGTTCAACGCCATTTGGACTAAACGGGTCCGTGCTTCAGAGAGCAAGTAAAAAGTGGATCCCAGTTTTTAACCGACTATAAAAAAGGAGGTTATGTATTCGATGCGAATGTCTGTTATTAAAAGTTTAGTTAACGTAAAAATAGCGCAGGCGGAGCTGCGTGGGTCAGCTAGTTTGAAATAAATGGGATTGTAAATATCCAGTATGTCATTGAAGTGTACACTAGCGTCCACAGTCGACCAATTACAAGCTAGCCACAGAGTAATAAAACGTTCAGAGTCATCGCTGTGTAACGCTATCTCTGTTCAAATCTAATCTTTATCTCAGCATCGTCTCGTTACCACGGCACCCACGACTGGTTTGCTACTTCAACCATTGACAACGACCATGATAATTTATACGGATATATCGCGTAACTGTGAATGTTAAAATTTGTTTAAGAATGTATTTTATTTTAATCTAGCTGACCCACGCAGCTCTGCCTGCGCTATTTTTACGTTAACTAAACTTTTAATAACAGACATTCGCATCGAATACATAACCTCCTTTTTTATAGTCGGTTAAAAACTGAGACCCACTTTTTACTTGCTCTCCAAAGCACGGACCCGTTTAGTTCAAATGGCGTTAAACGGTCACCCATCTATTTAATGACCATACCTAACGTTGCTTAACCCAATCGATTACAAAACCTTGATAACAACTCTTTATGAGTGTTCCCTTACTAATATTTATTATATTATAAAGAAAAATTGATAAAATCGGACCAAGCGTATAACCAAGTACCCATTTTGACTTTAATCCCCTCTCCCAAAAGAACCGTGCTAGATTACGGGATAAAAAGTATCCTATGTCCTACCTCGTAGTAAGATCTCAAATCATGCCAAGTTTCATTTGAATCCATTTAGTAGTTTCGGCGTGATGCGCAGCCGTGATACAGACAGACATACAGACAGACAAAAATTAAAAAAAATACATTTACGGCCTCAGTATCGGTTATAGAATGCCCTCCAAATATAATTTTCAAAATATCTTCAATGTACAGAATTGGACCTGTTACAGTTTTATTATAAGTATAGATAGAAACTTATAAGAACTAAATAACACAACTTGACCCCCGTGGGGGGTCCAGGTAAGAATAGCACCCACCCATCTCCTCCCGTTGGGTGTTCGTAAGAGGCGACTAAGGGAAAACAAGAAGACGGGCAGCAGCGTCTTTTTATTGGACTACTACTTAAGTATACTGTGATCCCCAAGCTGCCTGCCAAGCGTGGGGTTATGGCAACCCCTCCCTTCTAAGGGAGGGGCCTTTGTTCAGCAGTGGACGTTTCAGCTGCTGATGATGATGATGACACAACTTGATTTCTTTGTTATTTGGTCCGACCGTTAGTTAACGGGACCGATGATCTTTTGGTTACACACGGTCCTACGTCGGACGTAGGGAAGAACTACGTCGTGGGTTTGTCTCACCCAAGGTAATTAGTATAAGCAGTTTATTGTAATCAGAAATCAGAAACATTTATTCAATCATATGCGCTATGTTTGGTCATAAATGCATCAAAAGTAATAGGAGTTAGACACTAAAATTATGTTATCCATGTAAATCACCATCATTTCTATTCCGAGGCTAGTGATATACAATACATTCACATCACACTCTTCGCACCTCTTCTGAACTGTGTCTTCTTACTCCTTCCCACACATCTCACACTTACACCAAGTCCTTCACTGTCCATGCTGGTCGTCTTTGGAATGCTTTGCCGCAAAATATAAGAAGAGCTCAGAGTTTAAATTTGTTCAAATCTCAGGTTACTTCTCACTATCTTTCCTTTCAGTAAACTTCTCCTATTTCTGTTTTTTTATCATCATAATACGTTTAGTAGGTATGTATATTTATCATTTCTATATTATGTTATAGATATATATATGTATGGTTATATATGTTATTGTTATATATATATGTACTGAATATGTATGACACACCTACCCTTTCATATTCGGTCCTGTACCCCAAGGTTGTCTGGAAGAGATCGCTTTAGCGATAAGACCGCCTTAAATTGTCACACTGTAATTTTACTTTTCCTTTTTAAGTTGTATCTTCTTTTTTGGTGTACAATAAAGAATATTTGTATTGTATTGTACATTATTAATTGTTTTATTTACTAAATTTCAGTGATTTATTACACAATACAGTATTAATATATTTTTCAATTTATTACAGTTCTGTTGTAGCTCTCGTCTCCGTGGCGCAGTGTTCGTTTTACAATTCGCAGGTCGCGGGTTCGAATGCTGCACGGAGCACAAACTTTGTTAAGTAGTTCCTTCATGATAATGACAATACAGCCTGATCACCATTGCCTGAAAAGCTAAAAAGTAAGGCGATCCTGCTTCCGGTGGGCATGTCTTAAGCTCAAACCTAACCTCTCCGCGGTCTTATCGATCTGCCAACCTATTGTACTGTGATATTGAAAGTAGGGAAAGAGCATTTTAGTAGTGGCTGATCTTGTGAAAGATTGACCGCTTTGGCAATATCTATCGGGCAGGAGGATATAGTTATGTGTATTGTAATGAAACTAATTTTACAGATTATATTAAGATACTGTAAGCTTTCTGCATAGATCGGACTAACAATAATAATTGACGAAAGACCTGTACCCTAAGACAACTATGAAATATGGACAGACCACCTCAGTCCGCCCATGACCATGAATGCTGTAAAGTATTCTAAACTTATAAATGGCTTCTAGTTTCTATTATGTCAAATGTAATTAGTTTTATAAGCTGCTAGTCTTCCTTAAATATAAATAAATAAATAAATAAACGTGGTCAGGTAATTAAAATCAAAAATAAACCGCGAGATAATCCGTAAAATTAGTTTCATTTCCATGTGTATTATTCGCGTAAATATCAGAAAACATTAGTTATGTGTAAACCCTTTTCCCACAGCACGTAATCCATGATTCTGTCCCCATTTTTGTCAAAAACTCTAACTACTACTCGTAATGGTCAATTTTTACAGAATTTAATCTCTTTACAGAACTACACCTGGATACTCCACTGAATCTCTTTTTACACAAATGGTTTAATTCAATACTTTACACAGAGTACATAGGTTACACAACATAATAATTGTATAACAATTTCAAAGAAGAATTTTATTTATTATCATTCCTTCCAAGCTGTCACTAACTCCTCACAAAAAAAAGATCATGTACTTTCTAACTTATATAAATTAGATTTCAATTAGTAGATTTGTATGTTAAATAGGAAAACACAACTATGATATTTTAGCGATAAGGCCGCCCATAGTTGCATGTTTTTTTAATTTGTGTCTAATTCTTGTAGCATCTGTTTGTTTGTGCGCAATAAAGAATTGTCTATCTATCTATCTATAAGTTAACTCGAAATTGGGATCCCAAGATACAGACTTTGCTTAATTTGGGAACCACTGGAAATGCTTGTTTGTTAAGTTTTAAGAACTACATATTCTTGTAACTTCAGTGCTTCAAGTGTAGTAATGTAACTTCGTTCATTCGTTATTTTTTATTTTTATTGTATTATGATTATTATTAAGCATGCGGAGTTTGCCCTTATGTAATTGTTACGATTAATTAATTGCCCATTGTATGTATTTTGCTATGTTTTGTGTATTTTTGTTATTTTCTTATGTTTTTACACAATTTTGGGTGAACCATTTGTAAATAAATAAATATTCCTACAGCAGTCTGTCTATCCATTGTTGCGGTAAAGGCGTTATTAAGTTCAGTGACCTCTGCAATGTATTCTTAGTGCATCGGCAATTGCTAAAGCTCGTATAATTATAACACGCGCATACGCAATGAATAGTGCGCACTTCCAACTGACGGTTGGCTATTAGGCACTCAATTAGCTCATTGTTTAAAACAAAAATATGCAACTTCGCCTTTGTAGCGTCCGCAAATGTGGACGTTATTAAATAAAAAACAATAATCCACACAGTCATCTGAGGCCTACCATTAACTATACATTTGTGTGGGAGAGAGACGCAGATGTATGGAATTTGTAGCTCTATTCGTCTATCGAAAATAAGTGATAGACCCCTGATCACAAAGTAAGGAAGTAATTTGTTTATATTATTGGTATATTTTTTGTTATTTATATATATACACGTATACATAGGTATTTATTTTTAATTAATTATGTATTTATTATATTGATTGTAGCTCTGTTTTTTTTTATCTTGTTATTTATATATGTATTTTTATACACACTGCGCCCTATCTCTTTCTTACACCGTTTCTCTCCTGGGCGTGCTGGAAGAGATTTCTATAGAAATAAGCTCTGCCTTTGTACCTGTATTCTCCTATACTTCTCTAACCATGTTTGTGTGTACATCAATTTATAAATCTATACTTCTAATAAAACTGTAACAGGTCCAATTCTGTACATTGAAGATATTTTGAAAATTATATTTGGAGGGCATTCTATAACCGATACTGAGGCCGAAAATGTAATTTTTTAAATTTTTGTCTGTCTGTCTGTCTGTCTGTATCACGGCTGAGCATCACACCGAAACTACTGAATGGATTCAAATGAAACTTGGCATGATTTGAGCTCTTACTACGAGGTAGGACATAGGATACTTTTTATCCCGTAATCTAGCACGGTTCTTTTGGGAGAGGGGATTAAAGCCAAAATGGGTACTTGGTTATACGCTTGGTCCGATTTTATCAATTTTTCTTTATAATATAGGAAATATTAGTAAGGGAACACTCATAGAGAGTTGTTATCAAGGTTTTGTAATCGATCGGGTTAAGCAACGTTAGGTAAGGTCATTAAATAGATGGGTGACCGTTTAACGCCATTTGAACTAAACGGGTCCGTGCTTCGGAGAGCAAATAAAAAGTGGGTCCCAGTTTTTAACCGTCTATAAAAAAGGAGGTTATGTATTCGATGCGAATGTCTGTTATTAAAAGTTTAGTTAACGTAAAAATAGCGCAGGCGGAGCTGCGTGGGTCAGCTAGTAAATAAATAAATAAGCAGACCTTTTACTATGGTAACCATACAACGAGTATAAATAGTTTATATTTTTTATACATATATTGTCCGTGGGGTCTCCGGGAACGAATAGCACCCACTCATCGCCTGCCGTTGAGTGTGGTAAGAAGCGAGAAGACTGGCAGCAGCGTCCTTTTATTTGATTATCTACCATCCTTAGCACGATTTGCCAAGACTTCGTAATCTTAACAGTTCGGTGTGGAGTATGACGTAGTTATCGACCTAGCTAATACCGAAAATGACGTTTCTATGCCGAACTGTCAAGATTACGAAGTCTTGGCAAATCGTGCTAAGACTGCTGTGTGTGCCAAGCAAGACTACCAAGCGTGTGGATTATGGCAACCCCTCCATTCTAAGGGGCAGACCTTTGTTCAGCAGTGGACGTTTTCCTGATAAATAACACCGAGACACAGTAAGTCATGTCGATGAAAACAGATGTTTCTCCTGGGACAGACAGCCCACATTATCTGGTATCGGTCAAGGTGTCTAACCGCTAGACCAACAGGCCCATCAATAAATGTTCTGAATATATCAATAAATATGTTACCGGTTGCGGGGTGGCGACCCCCATCCCCGTGAGCACTGCGTCAGGTTCCCGGGGGGCTATAATGCGCCCTCCGGCGGCGGGCTCAAAGGCAAGGCACTGAGGGGTTCCTGGAGCGGTTCCTACCTGAGAGCCCAAAGCCCTTTCATGTGCCGATGCCGAAGGGGTTTTAGTGGGTAAATCATCCCCCCCCCCCCAGGTCCCAGAGACCTTTGGAAGGTTACCCCCGCGAGAACAAAAAAAGGCATAGAGGCCTCAGAGTGACTAAGCTAGGGGCAGCACTACAGAGCGACCCAGTCCATTCAGACCTCGCCATGATTTTTTCCCCATCAGAAAAAGTGCACAGCGCCGCTAAAGAAGTTTTCACTTCAACAATAATCATTTATGATGACCGTACGCCGGTACGCAGTCAGATAGAGATCTCTTCATGGTAGCGGGCCCGGACAAAGGAGTGTTCTGCCGGCTGTACCACGAAACATGATTGAGGTATCTGCGGCATGGTAAATTAGCTTTTATGTGTCCTATTTACAACATGCATTTCTACTTTATACCTACTTTGTACCGGTCTTCTGGAAAATCAGGAATTAGTATATTGACATAGAAACTTTTTTTTAAAGTAATTAGTTGTTTTATTTATCAAGTGAGACGTTCGCCTGATGATAACCAACGTCGCTGCCTATAGACAGCTACAATGCACTATTGCTCGTCACCTGAAACAGTAGTAAGTCTCTGGTGTCCGGTAATTTCACCAGCTACAATGCTTTTTCATATCGGAACACAGTAATGTTTACACACTGCTGCTTGGCGGCAGAATATCTGACACTGCGTTGGTACCTGGAGAATCCCTTCCTTGCACAAGGGAGCTATCACCTAGTGCCACGTTTTTATTTTTTTAGCGTTCCATGCCTAAAAGGTAAAAAAGGAACCCTTAGACTTCGTCTGTCTGTCTGTTTTTTTATTTTTTTTGGGATTGATAGACGCTGTTGGCCGCAGATGGCCATTACAGCTTCACCGGATAATAGGAGGCGAGCGCTTAAAGCACTCTAGCCTTAACGGCAGAAGTAGCGACGAGCTCAAGGGCACCTCAGGGAGGCACGGCCTCGGCTTGGGCTGTCGCTTAAGAGAGGGCTGAGTTTACCACCGGTTCACAACGCGCCCCCACTGAGAAGAACCGGCAAGAAACTCAGTGGGGTGATGCACGTCGTTGAGGTCGCATGCGTACGACCCTTCGGCCTCGCCGGCGAGACCGGTGTCTGAAAGTCTGTCTGTCTGTCTGTCTGTCACACCTATATATTTCAGGAACCACTGACGCTATCGATTTGAAACTTGGAATAGTTTTAGATCTTACTTACCCAACCTCATCACAAATAAAATATTTTTATTCTTTATGTTATATACAACACACAGCTTATTATAAAAAAAAACAATTTCATAAAAAAATGGGTTTAGAAATGGGTCATCAAAATTTCAAAGTGAGACTACTATATCATATGAAAGGGATTCATTTGTACATCTTAAAACAGATTTTTATTTTGGTTTATGTCATGTATTTTTTGGCTTATAATAAAAAATGGCAAATAAAATCAAACAAACATCGAGAGTTCAAGAATTACCAAATGCTGTCGTGGTTTAGTTTAAGTACTGGTGGTCCATTAAACAAGAGACTGTCAAAATGTACGTATACCACTGCGCTATCAGATATTTTGTTTTCCGATGTAATCATTATCATCACCACCCGGAAGACGTCTAGCTACTGTTGAACATAGGCCTCCCCCTTCGAACACCACAATGAACGACAATTGGCTATTTACATCCACCGGTTACCTGCGACGCGCACAATGTCCAAGCGAAGCGCGGTCCATCCTAGACCACATGAAGATGTGGTCTAGGATGGACCGCGCTTCGCTTGCGCTTGCTCGCTAAGTGAAGACTTACCATCATGTGAGATTGTGGTCAAGCGCAAACCTATTTATTATAAAAAAAAAGTCTTTATCCAACAGTGGGAAGCCTGTTTACGATGCGTCTTTTGCAGGCGCGGTCCGAGCCAAAGTTTTTGGGGGGGGTCATATTTGACGTGCCAATTGGTCTAGTGGGTAGACACTGGCCACTACCCAATAGGTCGTGGGTTATCGATATAAATATGTTATTACCTTACCCTACCCCCCCTTTTTTTGAAGTTGCTACAACCCCCATCAAACTTTGGCTATGACTTTTTTTTTTTGGGAGGACAGTCGCTGGTCGCAGTTGGCTATTACGGCTTCACCAGGCAAGAGGGCGAGCGCTTAACGCGCTCCAGCCAGAAAGGCAGGGGAGCGACGAGCTCAACGGCACCTCAGGGAGGCACGACCTTGGCTTGGGCTGTCGCTTAGAGAGGGCTGATTTTACCACTGGTTCACAACGCGCCCCCACTGAGAAGAGAGGGCAAGACTGAGTGGGGTGATGCTCGTCGTTGAGGTCGCATACTTAACAACCCTTCAGCCTCGCCGGCGAGACCGGTGTCTGTTTGATAGTGTAGCATACGGTTGTCGGGGAGGGGCAGGTTCAATGTCATGGTCCAATAGGGCCGACATTGGGTCTGGGGGATCTAACAATACGTGCCGCGGACGGCGGTGCGGGTCTACGGCTCTGGCATTATAAAACGTCCGCACACAGAGGGCCGACGAGAAGATTATCGATCTGGTGGAAGAATTGAGCAAGTTCCGTTGGGATGTTTTGGGAATATCTGAAATCTGAAGAGTGGGACAGGATACGATAACCCTTGATTCTGGCAATATGCTCTTCTTCCGGGACGGAGACTGAAAATCCCAGGGTGATGTTAGGTTTGTCGTCATAAAGGTATGAGGTCGACCTCGGCACACCCTGACGATGAAATAGTTGCTATGTATGTTGGAGATAGCACAAGCCATACATACCTCCAGAAACATAATTCATCCTTAGTATGGGGGATTTCAACGCGAAGGTGGGCACATGAGTGGGGTCGTATGGGCATAGAGTGCGGGACCAAAAGGGGCCAGCGACTGATACAATTCATGGAGAAGGAAGGAATTTATGCGATGAACCTTCTTCAAGAAGCGATCATATTGGAAGTAGACGTGTATAAGCCACGATGGTTCAAGCAAAAAATGAGATCAACTTCCTCATTACGACCAAGTAGCACATATGTCTCCGTGATCGGCAAGGTATAAACTGGTAGCGATCACCGTATTGTAAGCTATCCATGTCAAGCTTAAAAGTCACGTCAAATGAAGTCCACACTCCAACCGGGATCCACTTAAATCCTGATCCCCAAATACAAAATCGTTCCAGTGTCTAGCTGGATGCGAAACTGCGGGCGAGTTAAACAATTGGTTGATGTAAACTGTCCACGTAGTAGGGTCCAAGTTTTTAGGACCCCACGGCACAAAAAGCCTCAGAAGCTCTACGATAAAACCATTAAGTTAATGGAAAACTGGACTGGGATAAGACTGAAATCTTCAGCTAATATGTCGGAATATGATGAATACAATAGACGAATCTATAAATCACTGCTACACGACTACCTTCTTTCTACGGCATGTATTAAAAACTCAATTGATCGAAACGAAGGCTTAAGTGTTTGCAAAGAATTCGTCTAATAGGTGATGCAAATGACCAAGCTGAAGATCGACGATGGCAGTGCCATCTCATCGAAACCGGAAATATTGCGAGAGTTTGGAAGGTTTTAATGGACAGTTATACACTTCGACATGTACACCAGAGGCAAACTAACCTGATACTCCATCGGGGGCATTCGTCAACCTGTACGAGATAAGAATGGATCTCAAACAGCTTAAGAACAACAAGGCATTGGATGAAGACGGAATTACATCAGAACTACTGAGAGTGGGTGGAAAACCGGTAATTTTATTATTCCGGAAGTTATTTAATTTCGTCTTACTCAAGGGATACGCCAGAAGAATGGCACACGAGTGTGGTAGCAATTTTCTTCAAAAAAGGTGATAACACCTTATTGAAGAATTATAGGCCAATTAGAATTATCTCATTCCTGAGCCACGCATGCAAGCTGTTTTCGAGAGTCATTACGAAACGTCTTCACTTGAATGCAGATTTGATGACTTCAAACAGTAGACCGCATCCATACGCTTGACCAGTTTATACAGAAGACCAAGGAGTATAATTGGCCATTATGTCTAGCGTTTATGGACGACCAAAAAGCCTACGATTCAATCAAAACCTAGGCGGTAGCCAGCGATGCCACATTGACGGTAGGTATATCGAAGTGTTAAAGTGTTTGAACAGCAATGCGACCATGTCGATCCGACTACAGGATGAGAGTACAAAACCAATCCGATTGCAGAGAGGTGTAAGACTTTATTCCTCCGAAACAGTTCACGAACGCAATGAAAGACGTTTCTAAGCTCTTGAACTGAAAAAGGGTATCAAATTCATATCACTCACCGTCGTTTTGCCGATGATATACCTACTCACTAAGGCGGAGTCACTGGAGAACCTCAATACTATGCTCAGTAATCTCAGGAGCATTTTCCAAGAGATGGGTTTTAAAATGAACATGGATAAGACAAAGATCATGTCTGATGTCCACGTTGCACCTGTTCCTATAGTCATTGGGAAAGACGTACTCGCAGTTGCTAGCCACTTTGTTTACCTAGGATAGACTATCCGTTCGGTCGGTCCAACTTCGGCAAAGAGGTTGATCAACAGCAGTCGAAAAACGTTCACTGATGAACAAAGGCCTCCCCCATAGAAGAGACAGGTTGCCATAATCCCGCAGTATAGGTGGTAGGTACACTAACAGAAAGACACCGCTGCCCGTCTTCTTGTTTTCCGTTAGTCGCCAAGAACTGGGAGGGTGCTATTGTTACCAACAAAGAGACAGAAATGACAAAGAGGTTGCCCGAAGAATATTTAAAGGAGCTAAACCCTTCAGCCACCCTTCTAACATGGTTACTCTCTTCAAAAATTTTCAAAATGATTTTGATAACCTATATTTTCGATTTAATTGTTTAGGCGCTGCTTAATTGCTTAGCAGGAAGTTTAAGTTTGTCAGTTTGACGTGTAAGATTTTGGGATTTTGGGGGGGGTCATGACCCCTACGACCCCCCCTCTCGGACCGCCACTGGTCTTTTGGTTCGTGGTAGCTACTCGAGAACCTTTCTTCCCCATCGGTTATCGGTTCTTCGAGTGATGTGGCCTGCCTAATTACCACTTCAACTTGCAGATTCTGAGAATGTAATAGAGTAAACAAAAAAACCATAGTAAATAATAGAATTAACGAAACACAAAAGAGGTTAAATCTAACACTAATTTAAAAAATAATACAAAAATATGACTCTTCTCTCGAAATAAACTCCTGCGCAACTCTCGCATTAAAATAAGAATAAAACGTTCATTCGCCTCGCACATCTCCCCACCCTATTTGTTAAAAATATGTTGAACAGAAGGGGTGGTAACTAAAGGGTGTGTTCGAAAGAGATGGAATGATAATAAAAAATGCTTTGTTAATGTTTAGTGTTAGAAAAGGACGGATATAGTTCTGTTGTATTATTCGGTTTCATAAATTGGGATCCCGGTAAAGGTTTGCGTGAACTAGACCGATGACTATAAAAATAAAACAAAAATAATGCAAGTTCAGAATTATGTAATATGAAATTCACTAGTTATTCTGACCTGACCTGATTCTGTTGACAAGTAATAAGTTTTAAAAACTAAAACCCAACTACGAATAAAATCGCAGTCTAATAATGTGATATTATTAGCCTATAACCAGCGGACAATCAAGACGCTTCTAACGACACCTACTTGTCAAATTATGTTAAGTAGATTAGAAGATATGCGGGAACAGATGAACATACATACATACATTCTTGTTAAAATCATAACCCTCCCTCCGTTCCGTAGTCAGGTAAAAAATTAGTATAAAGTTTCAGTTACAGTCTGTAATTTTGGTCTAGAAAATTTAAAAGTGGTTCATTTAGTATTTATTTAATATACAAAGAATAACAATTGTCCCTAAGCATTGTTATTCAACAATCAGACAGAATCCGTAATGAGGAGATTCGCTGAAGAACCAAGGTCACCGATATAGCTCTCAGAATCTACAAGTTGATAAGGCAATGGCTTAAATGGGCAGGCCACATCGCTCGAAGAACCGACAACCGATGGAGACGAAAGGTTTATTTATTCTTTATAGCACAAAAACAGTACATAGGCGGAATTAATACTAGAGGCATTCTCTGCCAGTGTACCTTAGGCTGATGCAGGGACAAATATTGACTAGTTTAATATTATACCAGTGGATGTTACAAGGTGGAAATGGGGAAGGGGGTTACCAGTGGTTACTTTGCCATTCCAGCTGTCTCGTACTTGTTACAGGTGTAACAAAATATTCACCAGAAATGCGCCTATGTATGCCTAACAAATTATATTTTTGAAAGAACTCTCTTGAAAGCAGCTCTTGAAAATGTTACTGTTTGAACCTAAATAAACAAAACGTGGGTATGGGCAGGCCACATCGCTCGAAGAACCGATAACCGTTGGGGAAGAAAGGTTCTCGAGTGGCGACCACGACCCGGAAGACGCAGCGTAGGCAGGCCTCCCACTAGGTGGACAGACGACATTGTGCGCGTCGCAGGTAACCGGTGGATGCAAATAGCCAATTGTAGTTCATTGTGGCGTTCTAAGGGGGAGGCCAATGTTCAGCAGTGGACGTCTTCCGGCTGATGATGATGATGAAACAAAACGTGCGCCTGATGGTAAGTTACCACGTCTGCATGTAGAGAGTTTGGACCACCGTTTGTCAACGAACACTTGTATTAAGTATTTTACAAGTACTTCAAACTGTAAAACACCAATGTTTACACATTACCTACCGTTTCATATTATTCCTATATAAAAATCCATAGATCCTAGAGTTTTTATTTTTCAAATAAACTTGCTTGTTATCTAATTATGAAGTGATACTGGCCGTAAGGCCAGTATCACTTCATAATTATTTTTTGTTCCAAGTTCTATTTTTAAAGTAACGACTAAAATAGAATGGTACCTACCATTATGCTTAATCTAAATAATCTGTGGAATAATCTGATAGACAATTTTCTCTTTTTGTATCCGTTTAAATACAGATTTAGTTTTTTTATGTTCTCATAATATGTTTAATTTTATTGTTTCCCATATGGTATCCAGACTAGTAAATTTCTAATTGCTCTTAGTTCTTCATAGGTAGAGACGTGAATACGAATATACGACTACGTAATTCTAATACCATTTATTCTAATTATTCAAATAATGTTTCCAATTTGCATACATTCTAATTAGCGTCGCTTTGGTAGGCTGAATTTAAATACATCTTATTAGACACATACATCTTCATGAAGCAGTCGAGAAATGAATATAAATGTCGAAAAGCGTACCGAATAAGATGTGAGGTGGCAATTTAGCTGTAAAATTAGACAGTTTACGTCCGCAGTCACGTATTGAAAGCTTCTAACGTGAATAAAATTTGTCCAAATAGCTGTTTGCAAAATATTTTGAAACGGTACTTTGAGCGCCATCTGCCGACGAGTAGTCACACTGAAACTTTTAGAGGAATTATTTTGTTGTATGAAACCCTTTGTGCCTTACCTCAAACCAATCGGATAATTATTTCTAAAGTAGGTATTTAAAATATATTGTTCATATTATATGTACTTACTAAAATAAATTGTAAACTGTACAAAAAAAATTGTTATACTCAAGCAGCCTTCTACTAGTTCCATCTATTGTTGAATAGCAAACAAGAACACTGTTTTACAACTTAAATTTGACGTTTTCACCACACGTGAACACAGGGGCGAATTTGTGTATGTGTGCGTGATGTAAAGATGCGCGACTATTACTAATTCGACGATTCGAATAATCTACAAGTACTAATGTACGCATTCGACTTGAATATTAGTAATATACTAATGTTCGTAGTCGAATAACCACTACTAATTAGTAACTACTAACGGCGTTTGAACTAGATTGTTAGCGAGTCAGTCGACAGTTTTTGGAATGAAATATGAATGAATTATTTGCCGTTCCGGTCACGGAACGAATAATGTCAGAGTGCCTATCAAATCACATCATTCAATCCGCCGAATGATGAGCGAATAATTAAAGTCGAGCAAAGTATCAAATTATATACTAATTTCGTAATTCCTTCGAATAAGTCGAATGATTTTTATATTCGAACAATTCGAATGATATCATTCATAGTCGCGCATCTTTAGCGTGATGCGAATTGCGCTCGAAATTCAAATTTTCTTTTGAATTTGATATTTTGTTTTTCGGCCATCAAGAGGAAAAACAAACACCACTCTAATAAAATAATATATGCTACAGGGTTAATACGCTTGTATTACTATTGCTACTCCGAATTGAAACCTGATAGAAGAATATGTACTCCATTTATTTTACTAAATATGCAGTCCCACCTGATGGAAAGCGGCAGCGCAATTGAGGATGGTGAAGCACATTAGCTTATTAAAAGCCTATTCACTCTAGGCTTGAAGATACCTACACTATGGCAAACTGCTCTACCTTGTCGTTAGCTGTCCTTTATGTTTCCGTTCAAATAATTATGTTTACATGTCGATATTTTTATTAAAAGAAACTCGCTGTTTACATTTTAACTAAATATTTACAGTTTATTTACAAATATACCTACTTAAACCAAGTAAAACACTTCCTCTAAGTTGTCACCGCACTGGAAGGGAAGGGTACCTAAAAGACTGGTGGCATTACCTCTTTATATGGCCAAGCTTATACGTTGGCAGCAAAAGCTACCATCCCGACGGTCTCCTGAGACTTCGATAAGTTTGGATGAAATTTCTTTCACCAAACCGTGCGTCTCATGAGACCAAGACCCCATGGTCTCCACCGCAAAGGGCGCAAATTTATAGCTGGAACCCATGACGATAAAATAATTGAAGATATCGATACTCGAGTCTCGACAAATCCAGTAAAGTAATTTATAATACCTATGCCGTCGCCAGATCAAGGCAAGCAATACAAAAGCTAAAAAGCATCTTAAAATCCTCTTTGTTAATAAAATAATCGCACATAGTGGTTTACGAGGCTCTATTATCAACACATAATAGCTACTTATCTCTGAATGCATTCAATAAAGCATCAATAGACCACCATCTTGGATCGAAATACAAAATAAAGCATGAAATATTCGAATACAGGACTAATTATTTCTCATTGGCCATTGAACTTGGATAAAAAGAAAATTTGATAAACATTTTGAAAGTAGGAAAAATATACTTCCTTCTTACATATACTATTACACTAAGTACCACACCTACAAACGTCAATTATAGTTAATTATGATTAAGTCATATTTTATACATGGATTATTTCGAGTTTCGAAGCCAAATAATACTTAATACGCGGACAGCGAGTACATATATCAATAATCTCGTAATTAATACTAAAAGATAATCATGAGAGAGTCGGAGAGTCGAAATAAATAGATTACAAAAAATAAGTTAATTGCGATTAAAGTTAATTGATGTCTGTAAGTGCGGCAGTTACTATCATACATATTTGTACTTACTAACATATTTCATATAAGTAATTTAGTAGCTGTAGTAAAATATATGGTATTGGTATTGGTATAACGGGCTGGTTTCCGCAACTCCACGTCAAAGCGCGTATTTTGCGTGCGGAATATATGGTATTAAAGGTAAATTATAGGAACATGTGGTATGAGTATATCAAGTAAAATTTAAAAGAAAAAATAATTTTTAAAAATTAATTTTAGTAATATCAATTTAATTGTTTATCCAATAATAAATGACAGTAGTTAAAAGTAGGTACAGCACTAGGTTATTTAAAAAACTGTTATGTCGTTTTACTGGCATTTTGATATAGGAAAATCAGACTTAAACAAATGTGTTGTCATTTCTAATGCTTAAAACTATGAAAGGTAATAGTGGACACTTAGAGAAGGCACATAATTTAGCACACCAAGTCTAGGTACTATAATCCTACTTACTTATTTCTTGTGTATTTAATAATAATAAAATAATAATATTCTAGGACCATCCAAACGCGATCATCGATCCCAAACTAGGCAGAGTCTGCACTATAGAAACCAGACAACTGTTACTAAGACTTATAAACTTTTTTCTGAATATACATATACTTATAACGGGTGTAAGTGACATCGTACCGAAAACCGATACCAGGGATCCAGAACACGATTCTGAACATCCTAGTGTTGAAATTTTTCATCAGGTTTTTCATGAATTTCCAAAAAAAAAAACACTTTTTTAACATTGAAATGAAACTAATTTTACGGATTATATCGCGGTTTATTATTAACACGCTTTTATTAGCTTGACCTGTATGTATGTATGTATGTATGTATGTAACTTTGTATGATGGTAATGGAATCTTGCGATGCCATTTTGACCCACTTCTACACGTCCAAAATATTTGAAATTTTGCACATGTATCAAGGACCGGTGACAATACAATAATATGGTATCATCGAGCTGATCTGATGCTGGGGCTCGAAGGTAGATAAGAGAACCCTTGGATGGCTACTAGTAAACTAATCCAGTTTGTGTTCATTTGATTTGTTTTAAAGAGTTCTTTTCACTTTGACTATTAATGAGGACCTGATGGTGGAACTGGAGAAGGTGGGTGACGGAACCCTGGATTGGCTACTAGTAAACACATCGAGTTTGGGCTCATTTGATTTGTTTTAAAGAGTTCTTTTCACTTTGACCATTAATGAGGACCTGATGATGGAACAGAAAGGTGGGTAACGGAACCCTGGAATGGCTACTAGTAAACACATCGAGTTTTTGTTCATTTGATTTGTTTCAAAGAGTTCTTTTCACATTAACCATTATTCAGGACCTGATGATGGAACAGGAAGGTGGGTCACGGAACCCTGGATTGGCTACTAGTAAACACATCGAGTTTGGGCTCATTTGATTTGTTTTAAAGAGTTCTTTTCGCTTTGACCATTAATGAGGACCTGATGATGGAACAGAAAGGTGGGTAACGGAACCCTGGAATGGCTACTAGTAAACACATCGAGTTTGGGTTCATTTGATTTGTTTCAAAGAGTTCTTTTCACATTAACCATTATTCAGGACCTGATGATGGAACAGGAAGGTGGGTCACGGAACCCTGGATTGGCTACTAGTAAACACATCGAGTGTGGGCTCATTTGATTTGTTTTAAAGAGTTCTTTTCACTTTGACCATTAATGAGGACATGATGATGGAACTGGAAGGTGGGTGACGGAACCCTGGAATGGCTACTAGTAAACAGATCGAGTTTGGGCTCATTTCATTCGTATTAAAGAGTTCTTTTCAGTTTGACCATTACTGAGGGCCTGATGATGGAACTGGAAGGTGGGTGACGGAACCCTTGAATGGCTACTAGTAAACACATCGAGTCTGGGTTCATTTGATTTGTTTTAAAGAGTTCTTTTCACATTAACCATTAATCAGGACCTGATGATGGAACAGGAAGGTGGTTGACGGAACCCTGGATTGGCTACTAGTAAACCCATCGAGCTTGGACTCATTTGATTTGTATAAAGGAGTTATATTCACTTTGCCTAATAACGTGGACCTGTTGATGGACCCGGAAGGTTGGTAACGGAACCCTTGATTACTACTTGGGAAGCTATTGACTTTTAGCGTACTTTCGACTGTTTAAAGGGTAAATACGTAGTGCTTTCTTAAACTCAATCAGATACCTACGCGTAATACCTAGTTTAGTTAAAATATGTTTTGCCACAACCTGCCTACGATTCAAGCTACGAACAAATCAATACTTAGACTAATTTTATCCGTAGTTTAGGCGAATATTGCTAAGACTAAAAAGTATAAAATAAATTACTAGTTTAAAAAACTAAAAGTACACGCTTTTATAAGGACTACTGCACTAAAAAGCAATAAATAAATTATCGAAACCGTTCTTTCTTTCTTTCTACCCCGTGCTTGTAATTTATGGATTATATTTATGTGTAAAAGCGTGGGGCGCCTTTTCTGAATAACAGCTTAACATTTCTGTAAAATTTCAAGAACGCTAAGTATTTGTATTCACATGACAATCATTTGTAATCATTTACAGAGAAAAGGCGCCCCACGCCTTTACACATAAATATAATCCATAAATTACAAGCACGGGGTAGAAAGAAAGAAAGAACGGTTTCGATAATTTATTTATTGCTTTTTAGTGCAGTAGTCCTTATAAAAGCGTGTACTTTTAGTTTTTTAAACTAGTAATTTATTTTATACTTTTTAGTCTTAGCAATATTCGCCTAAACTACGGATAAAATTAGTCTAAGTATTGATTTGTTCGTAGCTTGAATCGTAGGCAGGTTGTGGCAAAACATATTTTAACTAAACTAGGTATTACGCGTAGGTATCTGATTGAGTTTAAGAAAGCACTACGTATTTACCCTTTAAACAGTCGAAAGTACGCTAAAAGTCAATAGCTTCCCAAGTAGTAATCAAGGGTTCCGTTACCAACCTTCCGGGTCCATCAACAGGTCCACGTTATTAGGCAAAGTGAATATAACTCCTTTATACAAATCAAATGAGTCCAAGCTCGATGGGTTTACTAGTAGCCAATCCAGGGTTCCGTCAACCACCTTCCTGTTCCATCATCAGGTCCTGATTAATGGTTAATGTGAAAAGAACTCTTTAAAACAAATCAAATGAACCCAGACTCGATGTGTTTACTAGTAGCCATTCAAGGGTTCCGTCACCCACCTTCCAGTTCCATCATCAGGCCCTCAGTAATGGTCAAACTGAAAAGAACTCTTTAATACGAATGAAATGAGCCCAAACTCGATCTGTTTACTAGTAGCCATTCCAGGGTTCCGTCACCCACCTTCCAGTTCCATCATCATGTCCTCATTAATGGTCAAAGTGAAAAGAACTCTTTAATACAAATCAAATGAGCCCACACTCGATGTGTTTACTAGTAGCCAATCCAGGGTTCCGTGACCCACCTTCCTGTTCCATCATCAGGTCCTGAATAATGGTTAATGTGAAAAGAACTCTTTGAAACAAATCAAATGAACCCAAACTCGATGTGTTTACTAGTAGCCATTCCAGGGTTCCGTTACCCACCTTTCTGTTCCATCATCAGGTCCTCATTAATGGTCAAAGCGAAAAGAACTCTTTAAAACAAATCAAATGAGCCCAAACTCGATGTGTTTACTAGTAGCCAATCCAGGGTTCCGTGACCCACCTTCCTGTTCCATCATCAGGTCCTGAATAATGGTTAATGTGAAAAGAACTCTTTGAAACAAATCAAATGAACAAAAACTCGATGTGTTTACTAGTAGCCATTCCAGGGTTCCGTTACCCACCTTTCTGTTCCATCATCAGGTCCTCATTAATGGTCAAAGTGAAAAGAACTCTTTAAAACAAATCAAATGAGCCCAAACTCGATGTGTTTACTAGTAGCCAATCCAGGGTTCCGTCACCCACCTTCTCCAGTTCCACCATCAGGTCCTCATTAATAGTCAAAGTGAAAAGAACTCTTTAAAACAAATCAAATGAACACAAACTGGATTAGTTTACTAGTAGCCATCCAAGGGTTCTCTTATCTACCTTCGAGCCCCAGCATCAGATCAGCTCGATGATACCATATTATTGTATTGTCACCGGTCCTTGATACATGTGCAAAATTTCAAATATTTTGGACGTGTAGAAGTGGGTCAAAATGGCATCGCAAGATTCCATTACCATCATACAAAGTTACATACATACATACATACATACATACAGGTCAAGCTAATAAAAGCGTGTTAATAATAAACCGCGATATAATCCGTAAAATTAGTTTCATTTCAATGTTAAAAAAGTGTTTTTTTTTTTGGAAATTCATGAAAAACCTGATGAAAAATTTCAACACTAGGATGTTCAGAATCGTGTTCTGGATCCCTGGTATCGGTTTTCGGTACGATGTCACTTACACCCGTTATAAGTATATGTATATTCAGAAAAAAGTTTATAAGTCTTAGTAACAGTTGTCTGGTTTCTATAGTGCAGACTCTGCCTAGTTTGGGATCGATGATCGCGTTTGGATGGTCCTAGAATATTATTATTTTATTATTATTAAATACACAAGAAATAAGTAAGTAGGATTATAGTACCTAGACTTGGTGTGCTAAATTATGTGCCTTCTCTAAGTGTCCACTATTACCTTTCATAGTTTTAAGCATTAGAAATGACAACACATTTGTTTAAGTCTGATTTTCCTATATCAAAATGCCAGTAAAACGACATAACAGTTTTTTAAATAACCTAGTGCTGTACCTACTTTTAACTACTGTCATTTATTATTGGATAAACAATTAAATTGATATTACTAAAATTAATTTTTAAAAATTATTTTTTCTTTTAAATTTTACTTGATATACTCATACCACATGTTCCTATAATTTACCTTTAATACCATATATTCCGCACGCAAAATACGCGCTTTGACGTGGAGTTGCGGAAACCAGCCCGTTATACCAATACCAATACCATATATTTTACTACACATAAATATAATCCATACATTACAAGCACGGGGTAGAAAGAAAGAAAGAACGGTTTCGATAATTTATTTATTGCTTTTTAGTGCAGTAGTCCTTATAAAAGCGTGTACTTTTCGTTTTTTAAACTAGTAATTTATTTTTGATTTTAATTTCCCGACGTTTCGAATACTTTACAGCATTCATGGTCACGGGCGGACTGAGGTGGTAGCTGTCCATATGTCATAGTTGTCTTAGGGTACCCTCAGGTCTTCTAATTATTATTGTTAGTCCGATCTACGCAGAAAGAGCTTACAGTATCTTGAGGTCTTGCAGTGGAATGCTTGTCTTTGGATTTGACTATGTTTATCACGGGATCCCAAGCTGGTGGTAGCACCCAGCCATCTTCTCTATTAAAATTTGGATGCTTTTTAATTTCAATAGCCTCACGAATCATCCTCAATCAATGTGTAATATTCGCGTAAGTATCAGAAATCATTATCACTTTTTTAAAATAAAATTAGTATAACATCATTATTGGTATAATAATAAAGCCTAATTTTAATTTAAAAAGAATTAATTAATTATTTGTGTTTTTATTTTATTTTTATTTATTTATTTATTCTTTATTCACAAAAACAGTGCATAGGCAATTAATTAATAGGCAATTAACTATTATTATTTTAGAAAATTAGCAATCTAATTTGAAAAATAAACATTATTCCGCATATAATCATTACATGCTCGAAAATTAATAAGTTAGTCATTTGTCATTTACCATATAAATGGTTACAGTAATGTTGTAACGGACATTATTTGACGTCTTATAATTTTTTTTTCGGTACGATGTCGCTTACACCCTGTATAAATAAATAAATAACATCCAGACACTTGGTAGGAACCGAACCCAGGAGGGTTCGATTCCTATTTTCCTATCCCTATTGGGTAGCGGTCAGTGTGTCTAACCACTAAACCAACAGACCCTTCAAAATATATTAACGAGTTAGTTGCTGGTTGGTTAGTCATCATCACCAGCCGGAAGACGTCCACTGCTAAACATAGGCCTCCCCCTTGGAACGCCACAATGAACGACAATTGGCTATTTGCATCCACCGGTTACCTGCGACGCGCACAATGTCGTCTGTCCACCTAGTGGGAGGCCTACCTACGCTGCGTCTTCCGGTTCGTGGTCGCCACTCGAGAACCTTTCTTCCCCAACGGTTATCGGTTCTTCGAGCGATGTGGCCTGCCCATCGCCACTTCAACTTGCAGATTCTGAGAGCTATGTCGGTGACGTTGGTTCTTCGGCGATTCTCCTCATTGCGAATTCTGTCGCGCAAAGGAGAATTGCTCGGTGTTCCGAGCATAGCTCTCTCCATAGCTCGTTGTGTGACTCTGAGCTTAACCAAAAGGCCAACAGTTAGGGACTACGTCTCAGTACCATATGTCATCACTGGCAAATACACACTGGTTAAAAACCTTGGTCTTCAGGCACTGAAACTAAACTGTTGATTAATAAATAAAATATATTAAAAAATAAACGAATAACTTTTCTGACGCCTCCATTTACATACAGTAACAGGCACTTTCCTAAAAAAAACTGTCACCCACTGGCAGGTAAATCAGATTGCAAGCGATGCATGAAAAATGACTCCGGGCGAATTGTAATTAAAAAAAATTCGCAACAAAGGAGTTCTTAATTCAAATTCGAATCGTTACAAAAAATACCCCTTTTTAGAGTAGCTTTTTTATAATCTTAAAAAAAATGACCCCCGGTAATGTCACTGGCGTGAAACAAAAGAATGAAATTTGACTATTTTTTCTTTTTATTCCTTTTTTGATTTAGAGCCAGTGTTACAATGAGTCGAGTGCATTGGGACGAGTATTCGTACATTCGAAGACAATGACGTATTTTTTGCCGCGAATAGTACTTTTGATTTTAATCAGTTTCAGTTGCAACTTTATTGGACAGCCGTGATAATTTAATTTTTTGTACAGCGCTATTCATCAGTACCTAGTTACAATACAATTTTATCTGGTATAATCGCTGTAGCAGAATTGCAGCAATGCTAAATGTGACAGTTTTGCTACCAGTCTTTACGGCCGTGCATGACATGTTTTCGACTAGAATTAAATATTAAGTGTATTTAGTACCATTTAATGTAAATAACTAATATGATCCAAGAAGAAACATAGCATGCTTATCATAATGTTGTTGATTCAATAGCATGCTTATCTTTTTTTTGTTTGCAATATTTATTAATATTCAGTAGATATAGCTTTTACTATAGGTTTACTACCTTTTCTTACGGAGTTACAGTTCAATTTGACTTAATCAATATGACATGTTCAACCCTGTCAGAATGTTTGGTTATGATATTTGCAGCAGTTTATCGTTTTATAAGTTCGTTAACTTGTGTGTAGTTTTTTAAATTGTAACACAATCTTACAAAATAAAATATTACGTTCCACAGCAATTGACTTTCTTTGTAACCACCCCTTACAGAATAGATAATAAGCCATAGAAAAACACCTGTGCTGTCATGGTATAGGTAATAATTTTACCATAAAACTGCCATGAATTAGAAACGATAGCGGCTAGACATTCTTACAGCTGTCTAACATTTGCATTTTAAATGTAGCAAGGAAATGTATTTTTAAATACACTGCGACAAATAAAGAGAACGTTCGCATAATGGTAAGTATAAAATTCAAAATTCATAATTTTTATTTCAAATAGGCTTAACGTTTGAACGGTCAATTTTTTAAAAGCTACAGATCACAACGCGGCCTCAACTGAGAAGATCCGGCAAGAAACTCAGCGGGTTTGTCATTTTTTCACATTTTTTTTTAAACAAAGCTTGTCTTGTTACAATTAGATCAGCACCAGCTACAGTGTGTCCTGCCGTTCAAAAGATCAAATAAATTAAGAAATACGACGAAAATACAACAAACTAAAATGCCAAAGGGATAGTAGTCGGACCAGTCCCCCCAAGCAGCACCCGCGCACGAGTTGACTCTTGCAGCAGCTATCACTCCCCTCAACCATATTGGAGGGAAGGGGGTGACCCACCACACGAAGCCGTCACAAGCAAAGACTTTTCGATGGCGAGCATGACGGATCCAAAATCATATATCATGGCCCCAAGTCTCTTATTCCGCGATATTGTTAGGTTCTTAAGGCCAGTACGATCACCAGCGAATCGTTGGTAATGTTAACATTAATCTAAAGTCAAGATGGGAAATCCCTTCATCGCCATCCAAGTGCAGATCGACCAACTTGTCTGTATGGGTGGTGAAAATAGGAACTAAAATATTCTTATAAAAATTACGACCAGTTTGACGTATTTGCATAGACAGTGGCGACACTGACAACTCACAGATAAGTTGCATGCTTCTCCACTTATTTCAAAGCTGCTAGAAAGCATTTAGCGGCACCAGCCTTTATAGGACTACAATACTACACACACGACCGGACTTACACATTCTATAACATCAAAAGCTGAAAGTATGAAGTACCGCCGTACTTTCACAAGGACATCTAGCTTCTTGGACCTTAGAATTAAAGAAGAGAGGAAATTTGAACTCCCAATAACTGTAGGCAGTGGATACATTCTGAAAAGTAGGAGCTACGTTGAACGGACTCCTATTGTTAGTGAACAGACACGCTTGTATTTTGGCGGCGTTGAATCTCACATGACTGGCATCTATCTGAAGACTGTAGTGGTATTCTGTAAGAACTCGATTCGTTCAACGAATTTGATATCACCGCGGATTCAGTTTTCGAGTTTGTGAAATGTTAAGAATAACCACTCTGTATGAAGTGTGAAACTCGAATGCTCTACCAGAACCTCTCTTTCTGACTGCTGCGTGCATTCAGCAGATATCTCTTCACAAGTGCTGTCTGTCTGTCTGTCATATTTAACTTATTCATACAACATGAAGATACAAAAAAAATATCTAAAACCACAAACTTTATCTAAAATCACAATTTTTCAGTTACCTAGATACATAGATAGATAGATAGATAATACTTTATTGTTCCACCATTATTAAAAACACAAAAATACAAGAGAAAAAAAAAACAGTAAAATAGAATGAAACAATGGGCGGCCTTATCACTAAAAGTGATCTCTACCAGGCAACCTTTGGATGGAGAGGAACTATGAACTGCAAGGCGGGGTTGTTTATACAAACCAATTATAAAAAGAAAAGAAAAATACATAACTTTAAACAATAAAATACGTAACAACAAAATAATATATATATATAAATATTAGTATAATACATAAATATTATATTTGATAGAATCAAATATAAATAACCAACAATAATAAATAAATAAATGCAGCCGGCTAATATCAATATAAAATTCATAGGGACAAATAAAATGCTTTCAAACGATCTTTAAAAATAGGTAGAGATGGTGCATGTCTAACAGTGACCGGTAAGGCATTCCACAGACGAACAGCTTCTACTGTGAATGACTTATCGTAAAACGAACTGTTATGAGAAGGGAACATAAGAGTGAGATTTTCTGATGACCTCAAACAGTGGGAATCGTTGCCGAGAAAAACAAAACGTTCCTTTAGGTAACGCGGAGAAAAAGAATTAAATAGTATATTATAAAGAAGAGACAGGATGTGCGTATTCCGACGAAGACGAATAGGAAGCCACTTGAGCTTAGAACGAAATTGAGAAACATGATCATATTTGCGCAAACCAAATATAAATCGTATACAAACATTTTGAAGACGCTCAAGTTTATTAAGCTGGTCCTCTGTAAGATCTAAATAGCAGATGTCAGCATAATCAAGAATTGGAAGTAATAAGGATTGAGCTAGAACAATTTTAGTGGCAGTGGGAAGAAAGTTACGGAGTCTTTTTAACGAGGCTGCAGCAGCAAACAACTTCTGGCTAGTAACTTGGAGTTGAGGAACCCAACTCAAGCAGCGATCTATTAAGATTCCTAAATTTTTACACGATTCACTAAAAGGTATTAATTCCCCATCTAAATTGACACTAGGAATCATTCTCCAGTTTACCCTTGAAATCAATCGCGAACTACCCACTATCATCGCCTTAGATTTTGCAGGATTAACTTTTAAGCCAAATTTTTTGCTCCACTCGGCTATAAGGAAAAGATCATTATTAACTACCCTAATACACTCTGGTAGTTCATCTAATGAAGCACTAGAATAAATTTGTAGATCGTCTGCATATAGGTGGTACGAAGAAGATAGATTTTGCGAGACAGAGTTTATAAAAATTGCGAAAAGAAGTACACATACACAACATACAAGTAAAGAAGTATACATATTGAAATTAAACTACTTTTACGAATTTTATCGCGGTTTATTTATTGATTTTACTATCCCGACGTTTCGAATGCTTTGCAGCACCCATGGTCACGGGAGGACTGAGATGTTGAACGTCCTCACAATTATGCCGGTGTACACAGGTCTTCTTAGTTATTATTGTTGATCCGATCTACGTAGTAAGAGCTTACAGTATCTTGAGGCCGTGCAGTGTTTTGATTGATATTGGATTTAATTATCACAGGATCCCAAGCCGGTGGTAACACCCAACCATCTTCTCTATTGAAATTAGGATGTTTTTTGATTTCAATAGCCTCACGAATCATCCTAGGCAGGAGGTGTTCTTTTGCGAGGATTTGTGGTTTATCAAATCTAATATAATGGTGGGTGCGATCCTGAACGTGTTCACATACTGCAGACTTCGTACAGCGTCGGTGTTTCACATCAGCTATGTGTTCTTTAACGCGAGTTTTTATTGCACGCTTTGTTTGCCCAATGTAGGAGAGCCCACAGTCACAATCGAGTTTATAAACTCCTGCATCTTGTAGAGGTATATGGCACTTGTCAGGTGCTAAAAACTGACTAATCTTCCTTGGTGGCTTAAAATAAGTTTTGATCGAAGCTCGCTTTAAGATGTAGCCAATCTTGTCTGTAACCCCTCTAACATATGGTAGAACAGCAGGCTGACGCTCGACCGTGGCTGGTTTGACACGTTCACTATGATGGTGACGCGGGACTCGGAGCTTGTTGTCATGCAGTACTTGCTTGACATGATGCAGCTCAGCGCTCAGATGGTCATCATCATAGATTCAAAAATTATAAACAGTTCGCAGTTTATAAACTCGATTGTGACTGTTGCCTCTCCTACATTGGGCAAACAAAGCGTGCAATAAAAACTCGCGTTAAAGAACACATAGCTGATGTGAAACACCGACGCTGTACGAAGTCTGCAGTATGTGAACACGTTCAGGATCGCACCCACCATTATATTAGATTTGATAAACCACAAATCCTCGCAAAAGACACCGATTCCTGCCTAGGATGATTCGTGAGGCTATTGAAATCAAAAAACATCCTAATTTCAATAGAGAAGATGGTTGGGTGTTACCACCGGCTTGGGATCCTGTGATAAATATAATTAAATCCAATATCAATTAAAACACTGCACGGCCTCAAGATACTGTAAGCTCTTACTGCGTAGATCGGACCAACAATAATAACTAAAAAGACCTGAGGGTACACCGGCATAATTGTGACATAAGGACGTTCAACATCTCAGTCCTCCCGTGACCATGGGTGCTGCAAAGCATTCGAAACGTCGGGATAGTAAAATCAATAAATAAACCGCGATAAAATCCGTAAAGTAGTTTAATTTCAATGTGTAATATTCGCGTAAGTAAAAGACAACATTATACCTACATACAAGTTCATGGTAAAGATAGTAACGGGTTCACCTTTTGTATATAAATGTTATTATGTAGTACATGTGTAATAATAAAATCGCCGTGTGTGTACGTGACCGAGCTAGCGTACTCTATTGCAATTTTTAAAATTTGCCTCTGGCGTCAGTCATAAGCGCCCGCGGACTAAACGCCTTTTATCACATTCTTTCATCGATATACTATCTAAACATTCTTTAATTAAAACACAAATATCTCTCTCTGGTAGTGGTGTAGGAGGTGGCCTCTATTGAGTACACTCACGTGTAGCTATGAAATGAAATGAAATTATTTATTACAAACAGGCGGACAGTTTTAGCGCTAAAACTTTTGAATGATCAGTATTTTCTTAAAGCTGCCACCGGATCACAACGCGTCCTCTACTAAGAAGATCCGCTAAGAAACTCTCCTCCACTTTTTGGTTTATTGTATTTCCCTCGTACTTTTTTTTCTTGTTTCGTTTCTTTTTTCGAACTGCAAATGACAAGCCCGCTTTAAAAAAAGTAAAAAAAGTCACGAGCGGGCTTGCAATTTTTTTTTTATTACATACAATCATATCATCAGTGACTGCATGTTTTGCCGTACAATACGAGGGAAATAAAATAAACCAATAGGTCTAAGGAATAGTCGAACCAGTCTCCCCATGCAGCGTACGAGTAATGACTCGAGCAGCAGCCAACATTCCCCTCGACCAGATTGGATGAAAGTAGGAGTTTATAAAATTGGGCCGGGCGAGTGTATTGCCATTTACTGGGCAGACCAGATAAAGGATATCTAACGCTTTAAACTATTTGATTTTGTTTCGAAATCCGAAAGCTTTCTCTTTTCATTTCATTTGTCACGTTTTTCCTATGAAAATGACGTAGAAATCTATGATTGTAAATTAAAATAGTACGATAAGAGTAGCACTCTCCCATCTCCTCTTGTTGGGTGTGGTCTAAGATGACTTAGAGAAAACCAGAAGATGAGCACCAGCGTCTTCTGTTTTATCCATCTCCACGTATATGCCAAGTGTGAGGAGTATGGCTACTACAA
The DNA here is from genome assembly GCA_911728495.1 of Furcula furcula. Classification (NCBI taxonomy): domain Eukaryota; kingdom Metazoa; phylum Arthropoda; class Insecta; order Lepidoptera; family Notodontidae; genus Furcula; species Furcula furcula. The sequence continues at coordinate 21,774,970 of OU452252.1, forward strand.
GGGAGCCTATGTTCAGAAATCAGAACAATTTAATTGTAAAACATAGGTGTACAAGATCTTAAAATTAGAGTGCGCTATGTTTGGTCATAAATGACGTACAAAAGTAAAAAAATTGAATACTAAAAATTATATCATATCAAATTATAATTATAAAGTTAATTTCAAAGACGCATGGAAATTAAATGTTACATTTTGTCACTTAATAATTCTTGAACTGTATAATATGTCTTTTCCACCAGTAACTGATATAGATTTTTTTAAATACATTTATGTCATCCGTCTCTCTAATACATTTGGGTATTTTATTATACATTCTTGGAGCCATACCTAAAATACTCTTTGAAAATAAACAGTGTTATGATGAAAATTCGATATGTCCAGATTTCGTCTTTTTGAACGAAGTTTCTCAAATAAATGTAAATTGTTTTTAACAAATATTGCCACTTCATATTATATATATGTCGGGATATGGAAGAACCAAGAAGGCTGGTTTACTTGAAGGCCAGTACCGCGAGTAGACGTCAGGCGGCGTGACTTGCGCGTGTTAACAAAACACTGGGGCCGGCCGGCGCCATCGCCATATTTGGGTGAAAACGGTCGCCGTCGCTGGATGCTTTCCGCAGTCCCCTCTGGATTGTGGTCTTTAGAGTAAACCGTTGTTACAAATGTGATCTGAGAATAAACGACTGTATAATCATTCAAGTCATCGTTTGTTATTGGGGAACCTGGGGTCAATACCCGGGGATCTGATGTTCCGTGATACGCCAGGAATCAGGGGGTGATGGCCATCTGCCGACATATATATATACATGGTAATGGTAAAATATTAAGTTTCTTAAAAAATGGCTTACATCTGTCAGTGATTTTTAATTGGCAAACTGCTCGTAGACATTTCTTTTGAGCCTTGAATGGAATAAGTTTAACGATTAATATTTCATGTTAAAATTTTATTTTTCCGCCGCCGCTTATGTCATAAATTGTCGCATCGTACCTACCACATGCGATAAATGCAATCAATTTGCATAAAAAATTCACAATCATTTTGTTATTTTACTGTGAAACAGAAGTTATCTGTGGCATTGTAGGTGTAAAATTATGTCCATGACCTAGCTAGCGCCATCTAGTCATTAACGAAGTAGTCAATTAAAATAATTAGGCAAAAATTGGTAGTGATTGTAGGGATACCAGCTCAATTTGATGGGCGTTGGTGTAATGGTAAGACACCCTAGCTGTTTCACAAAAAGTCGTGGGTTTGGTTCCCAATCAGGATAAGTAGGGGGTCATGAACACCCCCCCCCCCCCCACCCATATTCGTATACGGCAAAATTGGGTAGTAGCTAGGGTGTCTAGGTACAAGACCAACGGGACCGTCACATATGACCCCCCCCAAAATCGTTGGCTGCGACCGTACCTGCTTCATATAGGGTGGTATTTAGGTCCCTAGAACTAGGAATTATTCAGGTAGTCGATATTCTACCACAAAGTAATGTACCGAAATCAGTGTCTTCACACTGACTTGCCCTTCGGCACTGTAGCTGGTCGCTCAAGAGTCAATAAATAATGTATCGGGTGTCAGAGCAACTGTCTATGGGCAGATGTGTAGCTTACCATCAGGCGAACATCCTTGATTATAAAAAAGTCACCAAGTTGCTTATAAAAAATTGGGTATACCCCATGCAGACGCACTTTTCTTCAGATGACAGTAAAGTATTGTTTGTCTTGTCATTAAATTATATTTTAATGACAAGACGAACAATACAATTTCGAAACAAATTTCGAGAGAGAACAAATGGTATGAAAATAACAACACATCTAATATTAAGAAAAGGAGATGGATATTTCTGGGCCAAGATCATTCTATGGTGGAAAAGGCTGAGATTTGGTTTAAAAAACGGCGAATTTTTTTCAATATCAATAGGCAAGAAATCTACACAATTATTAATCTGGGAAATGAGATAACTGAGAAATAAGTTATAGTCACAATACAAAAATAATCGATTATCGATAATGAATAAATGTGAATTATTTAAGAACAAAAACTCTATTTAATTTAATCAAACAAATTAGATCCCCATAATAGGAACCTAATAAATAGTTCTAAAACTTAATATAACTAGTTCAAGATCGATACCTGCTATATGAAAAAATCTATGCTGACATCTGATTCTGACAGTGACAACTCGTGACTGCACGTTACTCTACTCTATAATGAATACTCGATATTGTTTTGTGTATTTTTTTTGTCATGATTGTGTTTCATTGTTATTAATACTTTATTTGTACAGAGATCATACTCTAAATGTATAATAAAGTGAATTATAAGAAACCAAGCCCATAAAAAGTCAACGAAACTCCTAACATAAGCTGATAAAAATGTAGGTAAGGTGCAAACCATCACTTATTAAAACTCTTATAATTCTGTTCTCAGATTGTCAAACTTACTGGGATTTTTAATAATGGTTTATTGATATATTAGCCTATAACTATTACAATTTTCATGTTATTTTATCTTATTTTTACCCAGGCCCTTTATTGTATGAAAGCCTATCCGTTTCCTTTAGTAAGTATAAAAATCGTTGGCAACCTATTAGAATCGTAAAATTAAACAGGTTTCCTATTAATAGAGAATATATTAATCAACCCGTAACGTAAATCAACCAAAACTTAACCGGAATGAACCAACGAGTTCCAAACTAAACCGTATATTACACAATCTTAGCACAGCCTTAAATTCATTATGTAGTATTCCGTACCATATGTGACTTTAAAATACCAAGCAATAATGTTCCCTTCTAATCATAATAAAACAAGCTTATTTTCATATCTCGATCATTAAACGTTTGACACATGCCAATATCCTCGGCACTTTATTCTACCATGAGATGTTACCACTCAACGACAACTTGCTACCACTTTATGTCGACGGACTTAAAGTTTATAATGCGCTGTGCAATATTTTCTTAGTGTTCAAGACATATTTGTATGTTCTATGGAAAGTTTATATGTATTGACTGTATTTCAGCAATTATACGGAAAATGTCGTCGTAAATCGTATTAAATTGACATCATGATAGTGGCAACACCGGCGTGTAATTGCTTCTGTACAGGAAAACTGTAAAATATTTATTTAACGTTTATTTAAATTGTTCGGTAGGTATTCATTTTTAAAATATTAACGGAAGTTTTTTATAGTCAGTGATGATTTGTTCTAAAGGTACTTAGGATAGATTTTTAAAAGTAAAAAAGAATGCTAATTGAATTTATGACTTTACTGCCAGTAGGTATGAGTCATCATTTTCTGATGTCCCGATAGCTGTAACCCATAATAAGTCAATATATTATTGTAAATCGCCAGGTTTAAAACAGTTTAGAAAAAAAAATACGTTTTAGTTTTAGTTAGGTGCCTTTTTTAGTATATTAACATACAGATTTATTTTTACTGCGAGGATTATTTATCACTTTTCGATATCCCCGTAACCCGTATTAACGCGTAAGTCACCTACATTTGATTGTAAATCGCAATGAAAGTTTAAAAGAAAAGTATATCGTTTAGTTACCGCCGTATCAAAACGGTATCAGTGATACGGGGCGCTCGGGCTACTTTGACCTCGAACATGTGTAGACAAAAAATCGAAAGATGTTCCACTATCTCACTGAAACTCACATCTTCACTTGGGCCCCCTAACAATTAAGGACCGTCTAAACCTCCACTGAGGCCAGGCCATCTGAAATTTTAAGTAGTTTTGAATTACACTAGTAAAATGATTCTATGCCAGAGATATCATGGGTTCGATTCCCACCAAGTGTCTGGGTGTTATTTATTTATCGAAGTATGTATTTACAAAAAAAAAAGAATATAAGTATTAGTGTCATTTGTCTGGTTTCCATAGTACAGTCTCTGCCTAGTTTGGGATCGGATGACCGTGTGTGGAATGTCCCAAGATATTATTATTAAAAGAAAAAGAAAGATATCACTATGCTGGCAGCAAAAAGAAGAAAACAACGTCTCATTCACAGTCTTGCTCAAAGCAGTAACACCTTCCAGTGGCGTAGTTAGGGTGTATCTTTTATAATGTGGAGTTACGTTCCCAGTCAGCTTGCTCCTTTTACATAGTTATACTCCCACTATCAAGTCAGTACTTGGTCAGAACGGTGGTCGGCAACGAAAACCAGTGCTGGACCGGTAGCACAGCTTCCGGTGCAACAATAAGTTGAGTGACCAGCCACCTTTGCTGAAATTATAGCGTACAAACCTACTGTAAAATGAGTATTTTATTTTTTAATTGTGTACGTCATCTTTTTAATAATAAATAAACATTATTTCTTCTTCCTTTTTCGTCTATCTATATAGACGAAAAAGGAAGAAGAAATAATGTTTATTTATATGCTAGTGCTTGACTGCAGTCCCACCCGATGGAAAGCGGCGACGCAATCGAGGATGGCAAAACACACTAGCTTATTAAAAGCCTATTCACTCTAGTCTTAAAGACACCCACATTATAATCGGGCGGGAAAACCGACGCAGGCAAACTGTTCCAGTCCTTAGCTGTCCTTATTATAAATGAAGAAGCAAACCGCTTAGACCGGACTGAAGGCACTTTCACCACATAAGGGTGTGTACGTGCCGTGCGTCTCGTCGTCCGATGATGAAAGGGAGATGGTGGAATCAAGTCATGCACTCTCTTGAAATAACATTTATATTCTTATTTCCGTATTTACTTATTTAGATATCTTCGAAATCATCTTTTAAAATGTGAAGTGGCAACAATAAACTATGCCCATTGATATGTCCAACTAAATATACCTCGCAACTAAACTAAAACTTTCAGCCGTCACAAAAACATTAAATATTTAACGTATTTAAAAATAGCTGGTGATAACTACTATTTTATTATTTTTTATATTATAAAATATGAATTTAACTAATGTAAGACTTCCTCTAAACGTTAACCATAAGCAATAACTTAAAACAACTAATCGTTATATGCTAATCAAACTAAAAGCTAATCATAAAAACCATTTCCGTTGCTTTATAAAAATTAAATTACAAAAAAAATTGAATGACACTATCTCGGCTTTGAATGGTTCAAATCATATTTCGTTCTGTGGGAACGGTTTTAGTGACAACTATTTTTATTAACAAAAACTACTTTGTCTATATTTTAATTTAGGCGCATTTGCATGTGGTGCCAGTTCCGAATCATTTCTAATGAAACGTACGAATAAATTATAAGTGGGGACAATGTCTTCAAGTCACAAGGGAAGAGAAGCTATAATTAAAATACAAGGCGACAGGGTTGGCACTTAAAGATAGTTTTCTTCCACGACACATTATAATATTATTGGAAACAAGTAAATAGGTGCTTTAGTAATACTCTATTTTAGTAGGTACAACTAAAATAAGTATAAATAAAAATAAGAATAATTTTTAAAAAATATAACGTATTTAAAAAAACCTTAATAAATAAAATACTACTGTTATTTAAGTATTAAGAATTTTTTGTAAAATTGCGTATAAATATTGTTTTAGGTTTTAAAAAACATATAATGTAGGTGCAGATATATTATTTATAGCTAACTTCATAACGCTCTATTATTTTTTACAACTATGGGATGCCAAAGTTGCATAGTTTAAATACTATACTATATATAGCTAATTATTATACTTTATCTGCCTCATCCTTATCCTGTAATTTAAATGATTTATTAAATTTCAATAGAAATATAAATTCATCGCGTCATCCCTACGTATAAGCAAAACACTTCACCAGTTTACATCTCACTCTACCTATTCTGATGTTAATATAAACCTGTTCCTACCTATAACAATCTTTTTTTTGTTTTAGCAAGACTTTCGGGGGTCCCGTAATTGTGTCAACTCGACCCATTGTCGAAATTTCAAACTATAAACAATAAATCACCGGAGGGTTAAGAACAGATGTTTTTGAATTTAGAATTGTTACATTGTCTTAATAAAAATGAAGGTGCAATGTTCGGATTTTATTAAAATTAGTTTTTTTTTCTATTTTGGAGTTGCAACGTTTCGCGTGTGGGAATTGACCCTTTTGCTTTTGTTCAGTTGGATGCATTGTTTTTTTAGCGGTTATTTTTGTTTTATTACCAGTTGATTTTAGTCATGGTTAGCAGATGGCTGGCTTAGGTTAGGTTTGTTGAAAATAAAATTTTATACTTAGTGTTTTTCAATGTATCTGCTAACGGGCCCAGTTCGATGGGCACTAAATATAGGTGTTATTTATGTAACCTAAGTACATATGTATTTACAAATACGTAGGTACATATATAAGTAAAAAAAATTAATAATGTTAATAAATGGTATAATAATAATATCCTGGGACAATTCCAGACACGGTCATCTGATCCCAAACTAGGCAGAGCCTGTATTATGGAAACCAGATAACTGATACTAATACTTAGGTACTTAAATAGATAACCCAGACTCTTGGTGGGAATCGAACCCACGACCTATTAGGTAGCAGCCAAGGACCCTAACCACTAGACAAACAGGCCCGTCAAATTAAGTAAAGTATCAGTGGCTCTGGTCTGGTTCTGGCTCTGGTTCTGGTCTGGTTCTGGTTTGGGAACAGATGACCATGTGTGGATTGTCCTAGGATATTAGTATTATATATTGGTGGTTTTGTCTCTTTTTTTTCATTTTTGGTGTCAAGAGTTGTTCCCTGCTGCTGCCCTTAGGCATCTGACTTGGCGACTGACTGCTGTTTAGATGTTACCTAACAAACGGGACCGACTTTTTACATGCCTTCGGAGGGCACGGAAAAATGAATTTTTCGACAAATGATCAGATAAGTTGTTAGTTTTTTTTTTCATCATCATTATCATTATTATCATTTAGTTGAGTCATTATCATCAATATCATTAGCAGCCTAACACTGCTGAAAAAACCCTCCCCTTTATAAGGGAGGGGTTGACATAACCCCCACGCATAGCAGTCGTGGGAAGAGAGAGAGAGAGATGAGTGGTGGGATTAGTGCCATAATAAATACACCTCCTTTTTTTAAAAAGTAATCATCACCAGCCGGAAGACGTCCACTGCTGAACATAGGCCTCCCCCTTAGAACGCCACAATGAACGACAATTGGCTATTTGCATCCACCGGTTACCTGCGACGCGCACAATGTCGTCTGTCCACCTAGTGGGAAACCTGTCAACGCTGCGTCTTCCGGTTCGTGGTCGCCACTCGAGAACCTTTCTTCCCCAACGGTTATCGGTTCTTCGAGCGATGTGCCCATTGCCACTTCAACTTGCAGATTCTGAGAGCTATGTCGGTCTTCGGCGAATCTCTACATTTCGGATTCTGTCGCGCAAAGAAACTCCAAGCATAGCTCTCTCCATCGCTCGTTGTGTGACTCTGAACTTCTCTAAAAGGCCAGCAGGTTAAAAAGTAATATCTATATTGTATTGACAGGTATAATTTATTTTTAAATAAAACATCTACTTTCCACTTTGAGTATTAACTTTCTATGTCCTTACTTTATCTCAAAATAGTCGCATTACAATAGAAATATAAACTTTTTATTTTACTACGATATAAGGTCGCAATTCCCTTGCGTACAGCTATGTAATATACAAATGGTATGTAAGATGTCTGTGCGCTAACAAATCTAATAATACGCAATAACAAGCGGCGGGGGTGTGCATCAGATTTGGGGGAAAAAATCCACCCCCTAGGGGTGTTAAAATTCGTACAGCCAAGCACTTATTTATTTGTTGTACTTGAAATGTTACATATAGGCCCACGTGATTTTAGTATCAAAGAGCTGAAATTCAGCAATTTTTGAAGCTTATAATAATAATAATGTCCTCCTGGCCGAAACGACCACAGTGGCCAATCTTTCACAAGATCAGCCATGTACGCAGGAGATATTATAGTGCACAAGCGCTTGCGTAGACACAAGTGCACTCTCTCTTCCTTTATATAATACCTCTCATAATCCGATGGGACGGAAGACCGTCACGACCGGGGAGAGGTTAGGCGCAGGACCGACTTTTTACATGCCCATCCGACGCATGGATCATCTTACTTTACAGACAATCAGGTGATCGGCCTGCATTGTCCTAGCCAGTAAGGAACAACTACTCAAATTTGTTGCCCCCCCGCAGGATTCGAACCCGCGACCTCCTGTTTACAAAGCAAGCGGTGAAGCTTATAATAATCGAGCAACTATGGGGTGTCCGGGTAAGAATAGCTAGCTCCCACCCATCTCCGTCCGTAAGAGGCGACTAAGGGAAAACAAGAAGACGGGTAGCAGCGTCTATCTATTGGATTACCTACCATCTATACTGCGATCCCCAAGCCGCCTGCCAAGCGTGGAATTATGGCAACACTTCCTTTCTAAAGGGGAGGTCTTTGTCCAACAGTGGACGTTTCAGCTGCTGAAAGTGTGACCGTTTCGTAAAAAGGTAATCAACTAAAAGAATATGATTTCAGTACTAAAAATACTATAAAACTTATGCAGAATTATACTAAAATTATACTAAAAAAAAAACGGTCAAGTGCGAGTCTGTCTCGAGCACTGTGGGTTCCGTACCATTTTTGAACGTATTTAAGTTATTTTAATATGCGTCTGACACCTCAGATAGCAAAAAAATACTCTAAACTAAGTTTGTCTGTCGAGTTTTTTTTGGAAATATCGTTTTAGTTTCCCTGTAAAATATAGATACACATGTATTATCTGTAATTATTTCAGATATTTCCCTCCACCAACTTCGGAGATAAGGGAATGGTATTTTTTAACCGGCTTCAAAAAGAAGGTTCTCTATTCGACGCGTATGTATGTAATATTAATAAAAATGCGTAATATTAATATATGGCAGTCTATGTGGGCTTCTAAACAAATTTACCAAATTTTATGAGTGTATGTATGTATGTAGGTTTGTCCGCGGATTTCTCAGAAACTACAAGTCCGATTTCAAAAATTCTTTTTGCAATAGTTAGAGTATTTTTCAACTTAGAGTAGGATAAAATAGTTTCATCAAAATCGGTACAGTAGTTTAAGAGATATAAACTTTCTATGTTTTCAGTAAGTTACTGTAACGTAGACGTTCGAGTTGCGTAATAGTGCTAATACCTATCTTGATAAATAAAAGTCACTACAAAGTGTTAATTCAACTATTTTAAAAAAAACCGACTTCAAAGTAAATTATCTAAAAAACATAAAATATCGAAAATATATTGAAGTCGGTGTCAGCTCGTGCTAGTCTTAGTTAACATGATGTGCTAGCACCGACTTCAATATATTTTCTTAAAACATCTCTTAACAATCGGGATCGTTTGTTGCCAACTGAGTAGCCGCAGTGTTATGATGTTCCATCCATTAATTACCCACCCGAACGTGCAAGAAATAAGTAATACAACAACGAATTACGCATTGTTGAACTAAAAGTAAAATATTAATATAAAAACTATACAAAAGAGATAAATCATACAGTTTCGGTAATCATCAGGCAAAGAAAAAATTACGCAAGTGAAATTGTATGAATGAATGTTTGTGCTACCAGAAAATTTACCAAAAAATACACTACAAAATGTCGTTTTAGTTAAAATTTTACCAAAATATACTAACATTTGAAATTATACCAAAAAAATACTAAATCAAAATTGTGAAGCCCAAATTCTACCAATTTGGTATCGAATATACCAAAAACGGTCACACTGCTGCTGATGAATAATCGAGCTTGTGCACATTTTTCATAGACGATCAGCGATTGGGTCGCTATTATTAGCGATTTGGACACCATGCTTTTGGCCGATGCAGTCGCCAAAATGCGGTGGTCGCTCTGGGTGGTAGGTCTCTCATGCAAGAGACTATTCGGGTATGTTCCACTGCAGTGTCGTGTGTGATATTCTGCCGCCAAGCAGCTGTGAGCCAGAATTTGATGTGTGAAGAGCAATCCTCCTTCCTATTCTTCTCTCCCTGTCAACGTAGTGATTTCTGATATTTACGCGAATACCTGCTACACATTGAAATGAAACTAATTTTATGGATCATATCGCGGTTTATTTTTGATTTTAATTACCCGACGTTTCGAATACTTTACAGCATTCATGGTCACGGGCGGACTGAGGTGGTAGCTGTCCATATGTCATAGTTGTCTTAGGGTCTTCTAATTATTATTGTTAGTCCGATCTACGCAGAAAGAGCTTACAGTATCTTGAGGTCTTACAATGGAATGCTTGTCATTGGATTTGATTATATTTATCACGGTGGTAACACCCAGCCATCTTCTCTATTGTGGATGTTATTTTTTATTTCAATAGATATAATCCGTCAAATTAGATTAATTTCAACATAAATAGTATGAAGATATTCATGTCCCGGTGGAAAGAGGTATTTATCACCTCTTTCAACACTTACAAAAATGCTTATGCTTTACTTTGGCAGTCTCCTATAATTTACTGTTCATTTAAATTTAAATATAATATATTCTTGTTGTATGCGTATAAATTAGTTAGACTCGTTATTATTAGTTTACATACACCATGCCTACCTACATGAGCTATATATTTGCGCCCTTTGCGGTGGAGACCATGGGGCCTTGGTCTCTTGAGACGCACGGTTCGGTGAAAGAAATTTCATCCAAACTTATCGAAGTCTCAGGAGACCGCCGGTAGCTTTTTCTGCCAACGTATAAGCTTGGCCATTCTATTCTATTCGTTACGTACGTTTGTAAATAAACTGTAAATATTTAGTTTCAATAAATAATATTATTTTCGCTAAATATTCATTCCTATTCATGAAAAAGTTGTCTGGAAGAGATCAAGGTAGCGATAAGACCGCCCAATGTTTACCAACAATTCTTCTTTGTATTTTTCTCGTATTTTAGTGTGCAATAAAGTATTATCTATCTATCTTTAGTATTCTAAGGTGGATCATCCATTGTGGAAAAAAAATCCTTTCGTCGTTCAAGCAGGCGTTTAAGCGCACTGCTTCATCCATTTCTCTTCTTAACTTTTCCTCTTCATAATAAAACAATATTGTAAGCGTTTTCTCATCGACTGTACTTTTCTCCCTCACAGACCTTGTTTGGAAAGTTCATTTTCTTTTAGGAATCCCTTCTTTTTGAAATCCCATACGGACTTAAAAGTGTGGGTTATTAAGAAGGGGCCTGCCCTTCAGATTTTCATTAATGCAACGAATATCGAATTTGAATATAAAATGACTATTTATAAAAATCGAGGGTGGTATAAGTAAATAGCGTTTCGTCTTACAAATATATTTTTATATACGAGTTTTATTTAGTATTCAGTGAGGATGTACCTACTATCGCAGACAGTACTGTACCAGTTATCAATCAAAATCGTTTGAACAACGTTACGTACGCTTATGCGGCCTCTCGCACGTATTTTGAGTCGGATCGTGCAAGCTGTTGTCGTCCTAAAGGTGGTACACCGTTCGTGACTGTAAGAGTACCTCCTAGCTAGTAAGTTCTCTCAGTAAGTCACCTCGATCTTGTGGATAGGGAAGTAGAGCGCAGGTCCTCACTCCCTCCCACCGAATCCCTCACCCCGGTCACGCAGACCGAAGTGGAAGACCTAATCAAAGGCCTTAAGCCAAAGAAAGCACCGGGCTCCGACGGCATCTCCAATTGTGTCCTTAAGGTTCTCCCTGTCCATCTGATATGTCTTTTAGTGACTATCCTCAACGCAGCCATGTCCCACTGCGTCTTTCCTGCCGAATGGAAAGACGCGGATGTAGTAGGTATCCCTAAGCCGGGTAAGCCTCGCAGCAGCCCTGCGAGCGGCCTATCAGTCTCCTAAAATCTCTCGGCAAACTCTATGAGCGCTTGCTACTAGCGAGACTCAAAGGCTTTGTCATCTCTAATAATATCCTTATTGACGAGCAGTTTGGCTTTCGAACCAGACACTCTTGCGTCCACCAGGTGCACCGCCTCACGGAGCACATCCTGACCGGGCTCAACCAGCCCAAGCCCGTCTACACAGGCGCCCTATTCTTCGATGTTGCCAAGGCCTTCGACAAGGTCTGGCACAACGGCTTGATATACAAGCTCTTCCAGTTAGAAGTCCCCGATAGGCTCGTACTCATCATACGAGACTTTCTCTCGAATCGTACCTTTCGATACCGGGTCGAAGGTACATTTTCTTTGCCCCATCCTATACAGGCCGGAGTCCCCCAGGGCTCCGTGCTCTCTCCCCTCTTGTTCAGCCTGTTCACGAACGACATTCCTCGTTCGAACAGAGTCCAACTCGCCCTTTACGCGGATGACACCGCTCTCTATTATTCCCATAGGAACATGTCCTATTTGACGCGTGCTCTTCAAGCCGCAGTCGACGCCCTGGGTCAATGGTTCCGTACGTGGCGCATAGAGGTGAACCCGGAGAAGAGTGCCGCGGTGGTCTTCTCCCGGGGACCGCGCGGAGCCTTCGGCCCAGCAGACGACTGGCCCCAATATCCCTATTTAATCGCCCTATCCCCTGGACTAGGAAGGTTAAGTACCTCGAAGTCACCTTGGACTCCGCCATGACTTTCGGCCCGCACATTCGGTCCGTCCGCAATCGAGCGGCTTTCGTATTAGGTCGCCTGTATCCCCCTTCTCTGCAAGCGGAGTAAAATGTCGCTTAGGAATAAGTTGACATTATACAAAGCCTGCATTCGCCCTATCATGACTTACGCGAGTGTAGTTTTCGCGCACGCCGCCCGCACCCGTATCGATAGCCTCCAGGTTATCCAAAATCGTTTTCTCCGACGTGCCGTCGGTGCCCCGTGGTACATGCGGAACGTAGTATCTGCATTCCGATTTCAAGTTAGATCCCCTTCGTAAGTTCCTCAAAGAAACGTCGAAACGTTACTTTGAATCCGCGTCCCGTCACGCGAACAGTTTAATCCGCGCCGCCACCGATTACGCCCCTAGTCCTTCTGACTCGCGCCGCAGACCACGGCACGTACTGCTCGACCTTCCTGACCCCATGATGGTCCTATTGGACCGGGATGCGCCGAACCCTCCCCGACAACCGTATGCTACACTAGCTATCAGACACCGGTCTCGCCGGCGAGGCCGAAGGGTCGTACGTATGCGACCTCAACGACGTGCATCACCCCACTGAGTTTCTTGTCGGTTCTTCTCAGTGGGGGCACGTTGTGAACCGGTGGTAAACTCAGCCCTCTCTTAAGCGACAGCCCAAGCCGAGGCCGTGCCTCCCTGAGGTACCCTTGAGCTCGTCGCTACTTCTGCCGTTAAGGCTAGAGCGCTTCAAGCGCTCGCCTCCTATTGTCCGGTGAAGCTGTATTGGCCATCTGCGGCCAGAAGCTTTTATCATTCCCAAAAAAAAACATTGCTATGTTCCGGGGTGAAGGGCACTGTAGCTGGTGAAATTACCGGACACAAGATACTTAGTAACCAATGTCTCAGGTGATGAGAGGCAGCGCAATGGATATTTCTTTAAGCAGGTTAAAAAATTTGTTTGACCAAAATATTGATTTTCCAACCACCATACCTGATCGGGGTGACCATGATCGCGGGGGATGCCACAATGGGGTTGAGCTACCCTTGCTCTGCAGTAGTTTATGTATAATTTATGTGCTACTCCGTTTGTGATGTATTTTTTTTATGAAACAGTAACTCTTATGGAGTTTTTAATAAATAGCGTACTAAGTTAAAAAAAAAGTTTTAATGAAAATAGTAGAGTTGAAAGACTACATCGAGCGCTAATCCCGCAGACAAATTGTTCCGCAGATTGGCGGATTTTAATTTAAACTATTGTTAGTCTTTATTTATTTTTAAGACGTTCACCTGGCGATAAACTATAAAACTATCGCTTAGGATAAGAATCCTGTCCGTTTTAAAAGTTTATGTTATAAAGCACAACAAAAACAGACGGCAAAGTGCGTACAAAATACATATCGTGTATATTTCATTGCGTCTGTCTTGTTTGGACACTTCATTTGATCATCATCATCTTCAGCCGGAAGACGTCTACTGCTGAACATAGGCCTCGTCATAACAATGTCGTCTGTCCACCTAGTGGGAGGCCTACGCTGCGTCTTCCGGTTCGTGGTCGCCACTCGAGAACCTTTTTTCCCCAACGGTTATCGGTTCTTCGAGCGATGTGGCCTACCCATTGCCACTTCAACTTGCAGATTCTGAGAGCTATATCGGTGACCTTAGTTCTTCGGCGAATCTCCACATTTCGGAATCTGTCGCGCAAAGTAACTCCAAGCATATCGCACTCTCTCTATATCGTTGAGTGGCTCGGAACTTCTCTAAAAGGCCAGCAGTTCGGGACCACGTCTCAGTACCATATGTTATCACTGGCAACACATACTGGTTAAAAACCTTTGTCTTCAGGCACTGCGGTATTTTGGACGAGAAGATATCGCGTAGTTTCCCGAACGCGATCCCGTTTCATTTGATAACCATATCATATTCAAATGGGTCAATGTAACAGCTGGTCATAATTTATATCCTTTAACACTTCCACAGCTAAGACTTATTTTAATGACACGTCATTTGTTAGTCCGTAAGTCGTTTAGCCCTCTTCGGACAGTTGGGTATAAAACCGGTGGTATGAAATCTGAATTTGATCACAAAGACATTTTCGTTTGAACTCATTATTTTATCAAATTATGTCCCCTCGTGCGTCTGCGGTGGACAAGAGATATTGAATTTCAACTTTATCGAGAAATTATTGTTTGAGATTGTTTTTAATGGGCTCCCTTTCTTAGAATCGAGATTTTATTTCCTTATCGTATTATTTACGGTTTTGGGAAGACATTTATACTGGCAAGCAAAGTAATAACGAAGTGTCGTTGAGGTAAAAACTTGTAGTTTTTGGCAAACTTTAAGCCTTTTCATCAGCCAACTAGGGTACATAGGGTACCTATTGTTATAGTGCACAAATTAATGTTTAAGTAGAAACAGGCGTGGACAGGGCATCGTGTCTTTCAACGGCATTCTCATTAGTAGTTTGATTGTACTAGACTAGTTACTGTACAAAAAAAAAGTCGTTGAATAAATGTTTTTCTTTCTTTCTTTCTTTCTAAAAAGGCCACTTTCTGTGAATCATAATATGAGTTACGGTTTATTTTTTGGTCTATGGCGGCATTAACACCAAATATGAGTCTGTTAATTAGTGCTAATAAATGAATTAAGTATGATTCAAATAAAATGTGTAACCATTTATGAAAAACTAGGATTTGTTTGATATTAGAAACATGAATTGCTGTTAGGTGAATTGCTGTGTGGCCTTTTTAGACCTGCTGATTTCTCCCCGAGAACCGTCTTTTTAAGTGCATATTTTATTACCAGACAATCAAATAATCCACTTTTATTATACTAACCAGCAAGGAACAACTCACCGCAGGATTTGAACCCTTGATCTCGTGGCTTAACCCACTACGCCACGGAAGGACATAAGTACATAATTGTATTTGGACCTGCGAGGAAGCTTTTTACAATAGCGCAAAATCGACGCATACAACAGTAGTTGACAAAAACTTGATAACTCTGACTTGGGCATTCAACAATCTTGAGCTGTATGGATTTATAGACGTACTTAGTAAGTTTTTTCTATGGTTCTAATATGTCTTTCATGTTTCGGGAGATTCTATATAATATACATAGATGATGGATTACATAATAACAAATTGCACAAGTTTCGAAGGCGAGTTGCGTATTATTTGCATTTTTTTGGTAAGCCTTAACGAAGAGAAAAGAAATAATCAAAGAATAGAGAGGTCACGTGGCCGCCTCTCCCCAATAGTAAAGTACAGCCAGCAAACAAAATAATAATTAATATCCTGATACGTTACACACACAGTTATCTAAACCTAAACTAGGCAGAGTTATAACCCTCGGAGTTGCTGGACGTCCCAATAGGCGTCCTAGGGCCCACACACCTTCCGCCATCCTCCTCGGAGTCGCTGCCGTACCTACTCCATAGTACGGTACCTACTCCGAGCAGGACGGAAGCAGGGTTGCGACCCCCATCCCCATGAGCACCGTGTCTGATTCCCGGAGAGCTGTAATTCATCCCCCAGCGGCAGGCTCAAAGGCAAGGCACTGAGGGGTTCCTGGTGAGAATCCCACCGGAGAGCCCTGGTCTGCTCTGCCATGTGCCGATGCAAATGCCGCAGGGGTTTTAGTGGGTAAGAATCCGGGGAGCTTCTGAAGGTTGCCCCACGAAAAAAAAGGCAGTGTCTATAATAACTATTATCGTAACCAGTCTACCGATACAAATACTGCATATACTGCTGTTATATTTTCTGTAAATATATACCTACTTATAAACATAAATAACACCCAGATACAAGAAAAATAGACATTACCCTACCACTGTCGACCAAGTCAACCACTGCTGAGGTTTACTTCTGGAAAACCTACAATTCATTAATATTTATGCACATTGCACTTACGTCCCGATTCAAAACTTCTAATATCTATCTATCTATATACATATAAATTCACTTGTCCTGACTGACTGACTGATTCATCAACGGACAGGCCAACGGACCGCGGGACCTAGAAAGCTGAAATTTGGACAGTAGGTTCTTCTAATGGCGTAAGCATCCATTAAGAAAGGGTTTTTGAAAATTCGACTCCTAAAGGGGTTAAATGGGGTGTTTTCTTTTGTATGAAACTTTTTATTGTATTGTTCGATTGACTTGAAATTTACTGAAAAGATTATCTAAGTAAAATAAATCAATACGTGTTTCGCGAATTTTCAAAAACAACCTTTGGGGGTGAGTTAGAGGTTGGTAAGCTTTGTAAAAAAAAATAGCGGGTGAAGCCGCAGGAAATTGCTAGTACATAATAAAGATATTTTAACTTTGACTTTCATTGCTAAAAACTTAACCTCATTCTTGGATGCGTAACACGTAATTAACTACGATGTGTGCTGTTACAATATTCATAGGTATGTCTGGTGGCTTTCGCCAAATCTGAACCACTTCTTTTTATCCTACGGATTTGAATTTTTACATGTTAGTTGAAGCCTTCGAAACGTCGGCGTCGGGAGAGTAATACATATATTAAACGGTATATTCCGTAAGAGTAGTTTTATTATAATTATATATACCTAACCTTTTTTTTGCTGACTACACATTATTTTAAGACGAAAATTATTTGCCTAAACACCCACTCTGGTACCCCAAAAATGAGGGCATTTCTTTTTGGCAATTTGCTATTGCATTATGGAAATCAAATAGGGGGTGGTACGTCTTAGCATTTAATTTTGCCAGAACATCCCTCGTCGTCTTATGTATTAAAAAAATTGATATATAGAATATGATCGAAACGACTTCTGTTAAAAAAAATCAAAATAATTATATATATAAATGCTGCCTATTTTCAGGGCCAATTTGTCTACATTCTTGGCTTAGTGTATACATTTTTTTTACTTAAAAGTTTTTGTTTTAAATACATGGACCACCAATCCACGGTCATCTGATCCTAAACTAAGCAGAGCCTGTACTTTACTATTATATCATCATCATGATCAGCCGGAAGACATCCACTGTTGATCTTAGGCCTCCCCCTTAAAACACCACAATGAACGACAATTGGCTATTTGCATCCACCGGTTACATACCTACACTCTAAACCAAATAAGCTTGAAGGCGATTACAACTTTATTATGCAGTCATAAAACACCCCCGCTGTATATTTGACCATTAACGCGGCAGCAAAAAAAAAGGTTAGTAATACAAAGTTGTTTTTGCTAACGCGCCTAGTTGACAATGTATGCGTTAAGTAGTAGTTATTGAGCCGCAAACGAACTTGTAATCGCACCCAAGCTTATTTGGGATGGAGTATATACACTTCGTTTTGTAAATACATACTTTTAAAGATATTCCCAAACACTTGTTGGGAAGCGAATCCACGACCCATCAGTTAGCGGCCAGGGAGTCTAATCACTAGACCAACCCTTCAATAGGCAATAGCAATAGCGGTTTTGTAATAGGTAAGGTCAAATCATAGCGAAAATTTTCTGTAAATTCTGCAAATAGCCAATTGTGATTTACTGTGGCGTTCCAATGGGGAGGCCTATGTTCACCCTATATTTCCTCTAGTTCGGTAGCACATTACCCCAATACCCTTACTCTCCTTAAGACCACAATGCTATGCGAATAAGGCTTTATTTGGTTGTCATTCTTCCTTAGAATCTTGTCATCATCATCAGCCAAAACACGTTCACTCCTGAACAAGTTGCCTCCCCCTTAAAACAGAAGGGTTATCACAATCGCAAAATTTGGCAGGGTCTTGGGGATCGCATCCAATAAAATCAAATCCAATAGAATGACTCTGCTGCTCGTCTTCTTGTTTTTCCTCACCTTTTACGACACCTAACGGAGTGAGATGGCTGGTATTACTCTTCCCGGACACCCCATTGGGGGTTACATTTGAAGCGCGGCTGCAGCGCGACAACACTGCTGCAAATTTGAGGTCACTGCTGGAATGTAGTATCCGATAAACATCTGAAGTATATAACCAAGAAAAAATTCACGCCTCGACAATTTCAATTTCCCAGATATCTTGTTTAAGGGGTGAGTCTTTCACCCCTAAGTGTGCGGCGCCCTCACGCTCGCGTGCTCTTTCCGAACTTCAAACGGGGGTGGCACCTCCCCCTTGTTAACAAACTTCCACCTATCTGCATTTTTATTTAAGTTTCGACGAAAAAATTTCCACCCCTTAATTCAATTTTTTATATTTTCCCCGTGTAGAAATTAATTAGCGAACGCGCTGTGATCACCGTTGATTTTGGGGTGAAATTAAATTTATTTATGTAGGTACGCTACTAAAGACTAAAGTATTGTTACTAACTTTCGGTGAAGGAAAACATTGTGAGGAAACCTAACTAGCTTTCTAATGACGTAAGTTCGCCAACCCGCACTTGGCCAGCGTGGTGGACTATGGCCTAAGCCCCTTCATCTTGAAGCGAGGCCCATCCCCAACAGTGGGACAGAAACAAGGGCTGGTATTATTACTAAGGTCTAGCGGGTTACCTACATAGCTGGCGAGCAACAAGTGGTAAAAGGTCCATTTCTTAAATATCACTTTTACTTTTTTCCGCTGGTAGGACTGATGATGCTGCTGTTCGTGAGATTTTGAGTTCGATTCTAATTGACTCAGGTCAGGACACAAAAATATTGGGTTTTTAAAAATCCTCAGTTGCAGCTCAAAGTTTAAAATATTACCAAATCATAAACAGGAGGCGAGCCTATTATCATCTACCGAGTAAGTGTTATTCTAAAGTCCTTATTGACTTCTTCTTGACATTGTGACTCTTCAGCTGAGCTGGGAATCGAACTCATGAACTCGCAATCATGATGACCACACTTATATTATCAATTACAATTATTATCATCCATTATATCAGACATTACAATAATTACCTAGATAAGTACATTAAATATTTCAACAATAAAATCCGTAAAAATAGTTTAATATAATTTATCGTATCTATGATAAATTACGTAAAAGAGGTTTTTATTTCAAAGTAAGTTACCTACTATTTGCGTAAACGTAACACGACGCGTCGTGTTACGTTTACGACGTTAAGAAAACTTTTAATATTATACCTACTTTTAAAACATTATGTAGATAAGTACGAAAATAATGATTAATACGGTTTAGTAAAAATATTCTAACGTTACGCAAGAACAGAAACTGGTTTGAAACTAAAAGAAGGAACTGGTTTCGTTAATTAAAAAAAATCCCCTTGCGAACCTAGAACAAGAAGTGGTATTAAACATTGAGAAGCAATGGGAATGGGAAAAAGTAAAGACGGTGCCGCTCAAAAGGGGTACGTTTTTGTTTTGTTTTTGCGCTTACAAATATTTGCAGAGTAGAAAAATGTATGGGAACTTTGTTTAAATATGGCTTAAAGTATTTAATAGATCACTTTAGACACTTCTTAAAAATTTAACAACGCCACCTTGAAACAGCGAGCGTACAATATTATTAATTTTTTCGAAGTTCGATTACATATTTTATGGTAATAATGACAAAAGAAACAGACAGAATAAAGAAACTGACAAATGTCAAATGTGATCTATTAAATTGGCCCTACATTAGGTAGTTTTGACGTTAACGTAGATGATAAGTCTAGACCACAAAATTTGCTCCGTTAAAAGACTGTCAAAAAAGGACTAAACCACAAAATATCTCTCTATATTTTGTGCTAAACTCCCAGTTTTTATTTAAATGCACTTGTAAAAATCGAATCGTTAGACTTCAAGGTTTGAATAGAAATAGAAATATTTTTATTAGCAGTCCAATAGTTACAAAATTTTTACATGACAATGATAACCTAATCTTTTCTTTTTTCTTTTAAACCTCACTATGCATCGCCTGTATCGAGGCTGTCAAGAAAAATACAGAATTGCCTGATAGGACTATGCGTATAAATGCCGCATATAGACCTTTATAAAATAAAGAAAGATAAATTAAGCTATTGCATTTCACCATTCACAACTGCACACATAATAATATATTTTCAATTAATAAAATTATTATTATTTATTTATTTATTTATATTTTATGTGAAGACCTAGTCTTTAATTACTTCAAAAGACAAATTCACTTTCAACTTATAAGGATTCGTGCTACTCATCGTGGATGCAACCGCACAAAAGTTCAAGTTCAGGTAACCGGTTGCTAAGCCACTGACCGCCAGTGCAAGACCTGTTTCCAAGGATAGCCTAGCGGTATACCGCATACGGTAAGTGCTAGTGGCACATTACAAAAGGACCCAGACTTATGAAGCATATCGACTAGCAGTAGAGATAAAAGAAATAACTATATGGTTTAATTGACCGATGAAATAAATAGGTAAAAATATTATTTGCGAGAGATAGACAAGTCTTTATTGCGCACAAACAAACAGATACTAGAAGAATAAGACAAAAATTAATGCCACAATCGCTGGCCTTATCGCTAAAAGCGATCTCTTCCAGGCAACGTTAATGCAGTAGCAGCAGTAGTAGTTTTTAAGGCAGTATGTACAAAACATTGAAATAAAACTATTTTTACGTATTCTATCAATATTTGTTTTGCTTCATAACGGGATTATTATAATGTAAGACCGTCCACAACTTCTGGATCTCAGTCTTAAAAAGATAAAAATAAAATTAAACCCGCATTAAAAAAATACTGTTGTTTCAATATTTATTACTCTTGAAAATAATAGTAATTAGTATTGACATTGAATCAACAATTAGTACTTATTTATATATTTTTTTTTTTTCAAATTAAGTAAGTACCTGCTGGTTTACGAAATAATCATAAAATAAAATTAGTAACAAAATGGTTGGAGTGAAGATCCATTACAAACAGGCATAATCGCAAAAAAAAATCATAAGACTCACATTACAATTGATCTTTTATTGCATAACCCTATTAGAGATCCTTTAATATTGATCCATTATAGCACGTGCCATTCAAAAGCGATCAACACCTCACATTATTGATAAAATTGATTCTTAACTGCAGGTAATAAAAAAACCTGTTTTTTTGTTAAGGGCTACCCCTTAAGTTGCGTATTTGAGATGAAAAAATCTTATGCACTTTTTGTTATTCTTTTTTTGTCGCAAGTTGATCCGACGTGTGAACTGAATTATAATTATTATGGTGTTGTTTTTTATATTTTTTTCATCCAAGGCCAAAGTGAAATATTTGCGTAAAATTAATTGAGTTCTTAAACCCTTCTGCATTAGATTCGAAATGGCATGTTTGCGAAAAGTGATTTTTACCGTAAAAATTTAGATAAAGTTTTTGCTAATATTTGCCACTTAACTCGCTTACGGAAGATGGATTTTGTATAATGTTTGCGATACTACTTATTGTATGGTTTTTTTTTCTTTAAAAAACGTGTGAATGTTAGAGTTTGAAATAATAATTTCAAAACGCATTTTGTGATTAATTGTACTTTACCTCTACGTTTTTTTTTTAATTTGAAAAATCATATAGGTAGGCAGGCCCCTTAAAATATTAGCAGAATCCGTGGTGCCTTACGGGTGGACTAGCCTTCGTTGGTCGGCCTGTAAGACACTTCCTTTTTGAGGTTGTATCGACCTTGTGTTAATTCTTTGCTTTGCTTGCTTTGCAAAGGAGGGAAGTGGAATTTATGTATTTTCAACTCCTCCTATCTACCTTTTTAATTAAATTTGTTGCGGGTTCCAAGACAATTTAGCGTTCCCCTGGGACTCGCCGAGGGTCAAATCTCGGCGGCTTCAGTGGAGACCACTGTAGATCCTGGCTTAGAGGAGTAACAGTGGTGGGAAAGAGTGGTGGGATTAGTCTACGTTTTTTATTTTTCTAGGTGGTAGGGACAAGGCACCGTTCATGTTGCTATTACTTTAGATTATTATTTTAGACTATTATTTTAGATATTCTGCCGCCAAGCAGTAGTGTGTAAACATTGCTGTCTTCTGGTTTGAAGGGCACTGTAGCTGGTGAAATTACCAGACACAAACAACAGCCCCGGCTCTACGAGCAATTTATTTAATTTTAATTATAATAAACATAATAACGTATTGTTCAATTTACATGTAACTTTTGGTGTATTAATTATGTGTTCAATTTAAATGTGTATAAAGTGTATTTATTATTATTATGAGACGCTCATAGCCAGTTGTAACCACTGTTCGGTAAACGATCAGCTGGGTAAACAACGTCAGGCAAGGTCAGTCCTTAGATGGGTGACCGTTGAGTGGCATTTTCAACTGAGCGTCTCCGTGGTTCGGAGGGCACGTTAAAATTCAGTCCCGGCTATTGTCATCTAGACTAGCTACAGTGCCCTTCACACCAGAACACAGCAATGTTTACACACTGCTGCTTGGCGGCAGAATATCTGACAGTGGTATCTACCTACAGTTCTTTACACAATAATAATATCTTGGGACAATCCACACACAGTTATCCGAGCCCAAACTAGGCAGATCCTAGGATCTGCCTAGTTTGGGAACCAGACAACTGATACTAATACTTATATACATTTTTTTTGTAAATACATACTTAAATAGATAAATAACACCCAGACACTTGGTGGGAATCGAACCCACGACCCATCGGGTAGCAGCCAGGGTGTATAACCACTAGACCAACGGGCCCATCAATGAACCTATCAGCTAGTAATTTGTGGAAATTTTGAATTTTGTTTCTTTTTTTGTCCACTACAAAAAATATGTATATGTGCTTTACCTTTTTACTTTTTAACCACAAAAGTTTCTTCATAACTCTTACATATTTTACTTAATCATTAAAATACCTAATTGCATTTAATATTAAACTCAAAATTGCTTGTTAAAAAATAATGTCTAAGGGCTGAGAACCCCTTACTATAGAGCGCAGTAAAAAACTTCTCCCAATAAAAAAGTCTGCAACACTTTAACAGCTAATTAAAATTTTGTAAATTATTAATTAACACGTTTGAATGGGGAATGAAGTGAAAAATCGATTTGGATATCCTTTATCTTATTAACCAAATAAATATTACACAGGTTTTTTTTTATTTTTCTTTTAAATTACCGAATTATAATTAAATTTGATATTACAAGACATTTTTTTTAAAAAAGAAAAAACACGAGTCCGTTCCGTGAGGGTCTTATTCAGTGTATCAATACAAACACATGTATATAACTCATTTGATGAATATCTCTTTTTTTTCTACTTTGTTCCAGAAAAACGAATCTGATCTTGTATTTCTGGTACAAATTAGAAAAAATAATTGAGATAATTAACAAATGAGTTATACTGGGTGTCCTGGAAAGGGTATATCAAGCCAAAAGTTATGTATACTATTGATAGTAAAGATCCCGAAAAAAATATCAAAACCGCCAAAAATGTTTTTTTAATTACAGATAAAAATTATATAAATCATCATAAAACTGTAAGCAACCCTGTGTCATTATGCCTACTCCTTTGGAGCCACTGTTTTTTATTGATTGCGTACCTGCCTTGATTAATAAGAAATTCATCCAGTTTCGGGTAAATAACGAACA
Source organism: Furcula furcula (assembly GCA_911728495.1). NCBI lineage: Eukaryota > Metazoa > Arthropoda > Insecta > Lepidoptera > Notodontidae > Furcula > Furcula furcula. The sequence goes on from OU452252.1 coordinate 21,798,966, forward strand.
AAATATTGAGTTCACTGCACTAAGACTGTTGACCTTTTTCATAATTTTATTTCACAAACTAGCTGACCCACGCAGCTCCGCTCGCGCTGTGTTTACGTTTACTAAACTTTCAATAATATACATTCGCATAGAATACAAAACCTCCTTCTTTAAAGTCGGTTAAAAACTTGGAACCACTTTGTACTTGCCCTCCGAAGCACGGAGACGTTTAATTCAAATGGCGTTAAACGGTCACCCATCTATTTAATGACCTTACCTAACGTTGCTTAACCTGATCGATTTCCAAACATTGTTAACAACTGTCTATGAGTGTTCCCTTACAAATATTTATTATAATTATAAAAAAAATGATAAAATCGGACCAAGCGTATAACCAAATACCCATGTTGACTTTAATCCCCTCTCCCAAAAGAACCGTGCTAGATTAAAGGATAAAAAGTATCCTATGTCCTACCTCGTAGTAAGATCTCAAATCATGCCAAGTTTCGTTTCAATCCATCCAGTAGTTTCGGCGTGATGCTCAGCCGAGATACAGACAGACAGACAGACAGACAGACAGACAGACAGACAGACAGACAGACAAAAATTAAAAAAGTTACATTTTCGGCCTCAGTATCGGTTATAGAATGCTCTCCAAATATAATTTTCAAAATATCTTCAATGTACAGAATTGGACCTGTTACAGTTTTATTATAAGTATAGATTGATTGCTTGTGGGTTACACATTGCGTCATTACCGGCTTGATACCCCTTTCTGGGACACCCTGTATACTTACATGTGTTGTTTTTTACAATTTTTTTACACAGATAACCCACAGACTGTATGTATTTGATAGAAGCATACTTAATAGGTACAAATTTAAATTCATTGATTTGAAATATTATTACTCTAAGTTTATACATATTTGAAGTTATCGTATAAAAAAAATCGAGTCCGATGTATTATGACTGCATAATCAACATACTTAATTTATTATATAAAAATCAATACAGTAACCGTTATACACATAAAAATATATAGAACTCATTGAGTTCAATGTAATATATATGCACAGCCCTCAAAAATCAATACCTATTATGTACCAATCATGGTACCAATAGCACAAATGAAAAATCAAAAACCGGGGGGTGACTGACGGATGGTGAAAAAAACGTGAGGGTGGCTCGAACCCCGGGGAGATTTTTTTCCAACACTTTTTTCCTTTAGGGTGATGTCTAATCACAATGGTTTTAGTACGTCTTTATGTACTTATTTATGGTATTTTAGGGTACGGACCCTCCCGCTGCTGGCTACGGGCGGTCTGCAATCATTGTGAAATGTATTGGTTATGTATTAGTATATTTTATATATTTACCATTTATTTTATAGGTACGCAATATCTGCTAGTACGCGCACGTAAAAAGATGCAGCCAGGATCAAGTGGTTGAAGCTGCTTGTAACCTGCCTGAACGGAACAGAGGCAGAGGACGCTCGTTTTTAAGCTGGTGGTCAAATATACACACACACGGTCATCTGATTCCAAACTAGGCAGAACCTGTACTATGGAAACCAGTCAACTGATACTAATACTTATATCCTTTTTTTTGTAAATGCATACTTATATAGATAAATAACACCCAGACATTTGGTGGGAATCGAAACCACGACCCATCGGGTAGCAAACCGGGTGTCCAACCACTAGACCAACAGGCCCGTCGAATTGAGACCTTATAGGAAGGATCAATTTCCTGAGATGACAACCCAAGATAGAATTGGTACAGGAGAGTGCCGGAGTGTGGGACCTTGACGCACATAGCCAGTTGTAACCACTGTTGGGTAAACGATCAGTTGGGTAAGCAACGTAAGGCAAGGTCAGCCTTAGATGGGTGACCGTTTAGTGGCATTTGAACTGAGCGTCTCCGTGCTTCAGAGGGCACGTTAAAAGTCGGTCCCGGCTATTGTCATCTAGATAGCAGTCGTTAAGCTAAGTCAGAGGCCTAAGGGCAGCTTGAAAACTCTGACACCAGGTTGGCCCTAACCATACGACAAAAAAAAAGTGGCATCTCCAAAGAAGAAGGCGGTGGGGTTCCTACGTCCCTGTGAGTATTATGGAGAAACTCTGGATACTTGGTTTGGATTTCGCCAAGGTCTTTTCAGCGCAGGACGCTCGTTAAAGCAAGCAAGCAAGGATCGAGCCGCACCTATGGAGCAGGTTGCCCATAAGAAGCTGGAGTCGAAGAGGCCTACGAATTTTAAGTCCTACGTCCTCGAAATCCAAGCGCGGCACAAGGCGGTGTTGTAAGATCAGTCTTTTGGCATGCAGGATTCGTGTTTCGCCGATACACGGAAGTCAGACATACCTAAAATAAATTTCCTAACTTAATTTTAGTTTTGGTCAAAGTAAAAGTCAAAAATAGTTTATTTCAAGTAGGCTTAACACTAGCACTTTTGAAGGGTCATATTTAAAAAAAAAAAAAGCTACTACCGGATCACAACGCGGCCTCAACTGAGAAGATCCGGCAAGAAACTCAGCGGGCTTGTCATTTTTTCACTTCTTTTTTAAACAGTGTGTCATGTTACAATTAGATCAGAGCGACAGTGTGTCTTGCCGTTCAAAAGATCAAATAAGACAGAAAAAAAATATGACGAAAGTATAACAAACTAAAAGGCCAAAGGGATAGTAGTCGGACCAGTCCCCCCAAGCAGCACCCGCGCACGAGTTGACTCGAGCAGCAGCCATCACTTCCCCTCAACCATATTGGAGGGAAGGGGGTGACCCGCCACACGAAGCCGCCACAAGCCGTAGTATAATATTATAGTTACTTCATTACTACGTAATTATAGTTATTATATTGTTTTGTATATAAATGGTTACTTGCCTGATTTAGAAGGATAATTAAATTAAAAAATACGTCCAGTACTTTCAGAAAATGTATAGGGATGTGTAGAAGAGAATGCACTTACAATAATATAAAAACAAAAAAACCCAATCCACTTACAAAACAGGAAACAATTTAAAACACAACAACTATAAATTCAAAAGCTGCATTGTATAACTCGACTGTACCAATAAATTTAACATAAAACCGCCATATATAATGGCACAGCAATTAAACTTAAACACGCAAGTACAGTTATCGTGAAAAAAATCGTTACGCCTACGTGAGAAACTAAACGCAGCGGCCAATGGCAAGCGGAGGACTGTGGAAGGCAATTTGACCACGCCTAAGAAATGTTTGCAGTCATGGTAAATAATGGCCATATTATTACGATGTTGAAAAAGCTTTTAATGCAACTAATGCCGGGTGGTTCCTGCTCGTATATATTTAACGATATGCCATTTGTCACAGCAACCATTTATGGTCCAGTTACTGTGAGACCAACGATATTTGATTACTTAGAAATAGACCAGCTAGCCGTGGGGTGTCCGCGTAGGAATACCACCTGCCTATCTCGTCCCGTTGGGTGTCCGTAAGACTAAGGGAGTACAATTAACGATATGTCATTTGTCACAGCAACCATTTGTGGTTCAGTTACTGTGAGACCAACGATATTTGATTACTTAGAAATAGACCAGCTAGCCGTGGGGTGTCCGCGTAGGAATACCACCTGCCTATCTCGTCCCGTTGGGCGTCCGTAAGACTAAGGGAAAACAAGAAGAAGAAGGGCAGCAGCGTCTTTCTATTGGATTATCTACCACCTATACTGCGATCCCCAAGCCGCCTGCCAAGCGTGGGGATTATGGCAACCCCTCAACAAAATGTAGAACTACTTGGAATAAGCCCCTTATAAGGGGAGGGTCTTTTTTCAGCAGTGGACGCCCTTTAGCTGCTGCTGCTGCTGAGACCAGCTAGCGAGATTTATTTTTATCAATAATTTATTACATGCATTTCTTTCACCAAACCATGCGTCTCATGAGACCAAGGCCCCATGGTCTCCACCGCAAAGGGCGCAAATTTATAGCTGGAACCCATGTCGATAAAATAATTAAAGATATCGATATTCGAGTCTCGACCAATCCAGTAAAGTAATTTAAAGTGCCTACGCCGTCGCCAGATCAAGGCAAGCAATACAAAAGCTAAAAAGCATCTTAAAATCCTCTTTGTTAATAAATCTATGCATAATTTCTAAGCTGACGAAAAAATATTGTTGACAGTGCATAATTTCGTGTTGCAATCTCATTATGATAAAATTACTAATTGTGACTACAGCATATTTTCATGTGTCATCATCTTCATCACCAGCCCACTTCAGTCCCTCCCAAGGGACGCCACTGAGCCCGATCTTCGGCTCTCCTCGGAATCAATTTACGGATCAAGAAATTACATAACTTTTAAAACTTTCGATAGCCTACACTTTTTCCAATTAAATGGGGAAAAAAGACGTGGCAACCCAATTAACTACTATATTCGGGTTACAAAGGGCCAAAGACTCCACTCGTTGCACTTTTACGGGGGTGGGATGGGGGTGAAATGCATAAACAGGGCACGGCTCGGGGGTGGCAAGAATACAAAAATAGGGTGCTAAGAGGCTTGGCAGCCATCTTTATTCTTCGCCCCCGCTGTGTCGATATTTGGAATGCAAAATGATGGCTTCTCTATTTTTCGTGTGCGATTATTGACGGATTTATGCGACATCATTCGAGATTTTTTGTGAAAGGTCCTTTGTCATACGAGTAGAGGAATTGTGTCTAGAATCTTAAAGTTATTTATTCCAAAGCTTAAGATAAAAAGTACACCATATTAAACGGCGCACGACACAAAGCTTTAACGTATGAAATATTATGCATATTTACCAAAATAGAATAGAATAAATACTTTATTGTACACCAAATAAATGAACAAGGAAATGGTAAAACTTACACAATAGTACAAACGACGGTCTTGTCGCTTAGCATTTCTTCCAGACAACCCTAATTAAATGGAAGAAACTATTTTATAATATCATTGATATTTGAGATATTTATGTAATTCTTATGTAAGTATGTTAAGTAGTCTATAAAGTATTTTTTTAATGAACTAATAGATGCCCAAAAAAACAATTTATTGTGATAAAATGAAGAGCTTAAAATACATACTTTGTGGGGAATATTAATGTATCCCCTTTCTTACCATATAATTTCATGGTATTTCCCAAAAATAGTTTGTATTTGTAAGTACCTACCCGGGCCAAAAAGCCAGCCCAAAATCTGCCCACGGTCCAAAAATAAAAAGTCATTTTAAGATACGTCATTCTATGACAGATTTTAATATTAGAACTCTCAGAAATAAGCTCAGGCAATTTATACATTTTAAAAAATCCCTTATCTGCGTCTCTATAATCCTGTTTCGACGTTATCAAGATAAAAGAAAGATGGATGTGACATTCCCTAGCATCTGTGCTTGTTTGAACTGAGTATAGTACTTGAGCGAGTAATTGATTTTTGTGTAAAGAAACCTCAGCTTCTAGCTATAGCATAGCACCCAAAATTCATGAAATCTGACCTGAATCAGTCATTAGGCCTTTGTAAAGCATCACAGGATTTAATAAATAAATAATTAATCATCAGACCTTTAGAAATGGTAATGTGACACACTCGTTGATTGCTGGTGTTGAGACAGACCAATTTGATTATGATTTAATTTAGTTTAGGTGAAGATGGCGGCATAAATTTAGTAAGTTTGTGAGTCTAAATTCATTCTCACACTCACTGCTGACTAGCAGTAATTATCAATTGTGTGGCGGGTCACCCCCTTCCCATCAATATGGTTGAGGGAACTGATGGCTGCTGTTTGAATCATACTCATGCGTGGGTGCTGTTTGGAGGGACTGATCCGACTACAATTTGACCTTTCGTTTTGTTATTTTTTCTCGTTTTATATTTCGAACAGCAAAGACATTTGTCGTTTGTTGACGCCACGTTTCACCTAGTGGAAGCTTTAAAATTGTAATGCTACGCCTATTTAAAATAAATAATTTTATTTCATTATTAAAAACTGTTTGTTGTATTCATCATAAATGTTTATAATATAGCCTTTGTTGTAGTCATATATAAAGTTATACTAATAAAAAAATAAACTTTCAACTAAATTACAAACTCAAAAATGTATTACAAAAAAAAACGTTATAAAAAGCAAAATTAATATTCTTCATATCATTTTTAAAAATTGACCGTTTACAATTCGATTCCATTTTTGAAAATTGACCGTTTACTTCGATCAAAATTTAAAATAACCCTTTAATTGACTCGCTCCAGCGACTACCCCTATTGAAGTGAACACAGCACGAGTGAAGTCTTTTTTGAGGGTGCGTTCTCCCCACCCGGGGGCGGGTTCTGAGGGGAGTCCACCCCTTGGCTCGCGGTGTAGTTTAGGAGCAAGACTCACAATATTAACATCAGTATGAAAGAATAGAAAATTGCAAAAGTTTTTTGTTAATATTATTTTTTATTATATATCTTTTTTAATTTACACCTTTTTATATACTTTAAATATTTTAAAGAAGAGATTCGCCACATTAACAAACAAAAGAAAATAATATCTCAGAAGCGTTAATACTTTTTCCATTTTTTTTAATATATTTGTTGTTTTTAATTGTTATGTTTAAACAATAATAATTTTAAAATATTATGCTTTTTTATCTAACTTATAGTTTCATAATGTAAGCAATTGCCATTTAAAAAAAACTTATAGTGATGGACGACACATCTAGGTTGGTAAGATGATTTGTTCTATTCTGCCACTCTACACGCTCTACATAATACATATATGTAGTGTCTGTGGTTATTATGAACTTTCTTCTAAAGATGCGCGACTGTTACTAATCCGACGATTCGAATAATCTACAACTACTAATGTACGCATTCGACTTGAAAATTAGTAATATACTAATGAGTAATGTTCATAGTCGAATAACCACTACTAATTAGTAACTACTAACGGCGTTTGAACTAGACTATTCGCGACTCAGTCGGCAGTTTTTCGAATGAATGATGAATGAATTATTTGCCGTTCCGATCCCGGAACGTATAGTGTCAGTGCGCATGACAAATCAAATCATTCAATTCGCCGATTAATAAAAGTCAAGCGGGTATCAAATTAGTTACTAATTTCAAAAAGTTATTCGAATAACTCGAATGATTTATTACGTCGAATAATTCGAATGAAATCATTCATAGTCGCCCATCTTTACTTTCTTCAGTCCAATAATTTTACCAGCTACAGCTTTCTCATCTACATATTAAAAAATACTGATTCTTCGCTACGATACCTACATAACTGTCTCTTGGACCTACCACCGAGATAATATATTTATTATTGGTATAACTCCAGAACCACACCGGGAGCGCTTCTTACAAAAGCGGGGTCGCCCCATTCCACTTATTTCTCTTATTTCCCGGCTTTTTTCGGGGCGCCATTTTTACCGCGCAGGCGTAGACCGCGCCGCGTCGCCGTCGCCGCGGTAGGCATCGGCCCATCGATTTATCTGATGTTGAAGTAAATAAAAATCGGATGCGTTGGGGTGATCGGATTTGTGTAGACGCGTTACTTATCTACTTACTAGATAAGGTAGATATCCCTAATGTTTTTTTTTTTCCCCAGATGCCCCAGGTGAAGAGCTATAATAAAAGATGATCTGGACGTAGAAAGGGAACGAAGAGCGCTGGCGGTCAGAGGTAATATGCTTGTAAAAAGATTTGCTCGAAGCACGTGTGAAACTGACGCTATTCAAAGCTTATTGTCAGTCATTTTATACACATGCAGTCTATGGACTTGTTGTACGCAGAGGGCCACTAGTGCTCTTCGTGTCCAGTATAATAATGCTTTCAGGATGCATTTTTTTTTTGGGAATGATAGACGCTGTTGGCTGCAGATGGCCATTACATATTCACCGGACAATAGGAGGCGAGCGCTTAAAGCACTCTAGCCTTAACGGCAGAAGTAGCGACAAGCTCAAGGACAACGCTCGAGAGAGGGCTGAGTTTACCACCGGTTCACAACGCGCCTCCACTGAGAAGAACTGGCAAGAAACTCAGTGGGGTGCTTTCAGGATGCTGTTGGGACTGCTTCGTTTCTGTAGCGCTTCCGGAATGTTTCCGGCCGCTGCTACTGATGTTTTGCGGCAATCAGGCGCAAACGTGCTGCGTCGCTGCTGCAGAGGGTGTGGGCTAGTTCCAACAGCCTCCTGAAGGTCATTGCAGATAAGTTCGACTGTCCCATAATGCACCATTTAAGTAGCTTACATTGTTTTAGAAAATAGTTTTAGAATAGGTATAGTTTAAGTTTTGTATGTAATTTGTGTTTTACTATGGACAAAATGTCTGAAATAAAATGTTTATTATTAATGTTTATAAACTGCGATTATGTAAAATTAGTTTCATTTCAATGTTTATTATTATTATTATTTATTTTTCAGAGTGTGTATGTATTCTTTGAATTTTCTCCGCCTACAGCCTAATCATCTTGATGCTCTGTGATATAAATGTCGTAAGATTCGTTATAGTTGCTGGATACTTAGGCTATATATTTAAAAAAATGCATTTTGTATCTTTATGCTTACAAAAATATCAAAATGGGTATTATAACTAGTTTAAATATATATACATGAAATAATAGTACAGAGGCACTGCTTATTTGTAAAGACATATTCCAGCAAGCCTGGGGTAACATTCATGCCATCCGGGGATTTTATTTATACGTTTCATAGACTCAGCCACAGAGCTCTTATAATCCAACACATGTGCCACCGTCAACGCCAGAGCATAAACTGGTAAAGATAAAGTAGTCCTCGAGCGTGATATTAACACAACCTTAGTTACTACTATAGATTGGTTGACTTCATACAATTTAAAAATTAATATTGAAAAAACAAAAATTATGACATTTAGAAATAGGATAAATAAATTGGCTAATATTGATATTAATTACTTAGGGTGTAAAATTGAAGAAGTTGACATTTTTAAGTTTTTAGGACTAAATATAGATTGCAATTTAAATTGGAAATTACATATTGAAAATTTATGCTTGAAATTAAGTCAGTACACTTTTGCTCTTAATAAGCTGTCAAAAACGATTGGCACTTCAAGTATTTTAGTAGCATATCATGGGTACGTTGGATCTTTATTAAGATACGGGATAATTTTTTGGGGCAACTCAACTGAAAAATAGGCAGCTTTCAAGGCCCAGAAAAAATGTATAAGAGCTATTTGTCACCTTAAGCAGACGGATAGTTGCATGCCATTCTTTAAAAAATTAAAAATTCTTACATTACCCTCGCTATATATTTTTGAAATGGCTATTTTTGTTAGGAAAAATCTCAATCTCTTTAACAAATTACGCAGTCGGAGATATAACAATCAAATAGGTTTTCCTCACAATAAGACTGTTTTTTTAAATAAAAGTATATTCTGTATGGCTCCTCGAATATACAATCATTTACCCAAAACGATTCTTGAGTGTATTGATTACAACATGTTTAGAGCGAAACTTAGAATGTTCCTGCTAGATAAGGCATACTATTCTGTTAATGATTACTTAACATCTAAACAGTAATTTGATCATTTCGATTATAATGTTAATTTGTTTGTTTGTGTAAAGTCTTTATATTAATGACATATTGTGACATTTAATATTAAGGTTTTAAAATAGTAATTTATTGTGAATATTTTTAAATGTAAGTATAATAATAATGACTTATATAATAATAATTTATTTATTAATTATAATAACACTTTAACTTAATTGCATGCCTCAATGGCTGAATATGGTGAATCAAGCATGTTTATTTCTAAGAACCTCTGTATCTACCCATATTACTGCAATAATAAACGAATTGAATTGAATTGAATAAACTAAGAAGAAAATTTCAATAAAATAGACGCGGTTTTGCCCATTCACAGACAATTCGGACGTCTTCCAAATGGCGTGGCGTTTTTGAGCATGTAATGAATACGTGCGGAATAATATTTATTTTTCAAATTACATTGCTAATTTCAATCAAGCCGCCTGCCCAACGTGGATATTAAGGCTACCCCTCCCTTCTAATGGAGAAGCCTTTGTTCAGCAGTTGACTTTTCAGCTGTTGGTGATTGCTAATTTTGCACAAATAAGTGAGTAATTTTTTGTTTTTAAATTGAAATTAGGCTTTATTATTATACCAATAATGATGTTATCCTAATTTTATTTTAAAAAAGCGGCATTTTTTTTTGAAAATTCATGATAATGCCGATGAAAAATTTCAACACTAGTGTGTTCAGAATCATGTACTGGATCCCTGGTATCGGTTTTCGGTACGATGTCCCTTACACCCTGTATAATCGCACCAATTCCGACACACCAGGAGCCCAGGGGTGCCAACATGTAATATCCGGTGCGAGACCAGATCAGACAGACCACGGCAGTGACGTAGACATGCATTTCCGGCGGTATATCTTTATTGATATAAATCTATATAGTTGATTGGATTATAAACCCTATAACACATGCAAATCTTCTTTGTTATAAAAATAACCACGAAGGCCATAAACTTCTAAAGATCCCCGGGAGCTGTGGGGCTCGACCGGGGTATGTGGGATTCTTACCCACTAAAACCCCCGCGGCTGTCGCATCGGCACATGAGAGGGGAGACTCCAGTAGGATCTGCACCAGGGCCCCTCAGTGCCTTGCCTTTGAGCCCGCCGCCGGGGGGCGCATTGTAGCCCCCGCGGGAACCAGTCACGGTGCTCACGGGGACGGGGGTCGCAACCCCGCCGCCGTCCTCCTCGGAGTCGCCGCCGTACTCAATGGACGTTCAAAGGGCCCACACCCCGAACGTCCAGCGACTCCGAAGGTAATAAGGCTTCTAACCTAACCTAGCCGCGTCGGATTGCTTTGAATCAAGTTGTTAATTATAATGGTATTAACATCTCTTTGCATAGTATTAAACAAAGTCGCTCCCGCTGTTTGTACTATTAGATCTTTTAAACTACGCAACGGATTTTAATGCCGTTTTCAGCAATAATCATAATCATAATGTTTATTAAGTGCCACAAAACTTAATCTTACAAGTAATTTATAGAAAACGAAACAATTAAATAATTATTACTTACAGACATATGTATTGGTTTAACAGTGGCTACTGACTAGACTCTAGGTCTGTATCGCAGCAACCAAAAAACAATTACATGAGATAATAAAATTGGCGACATGTTCAATGCGCAGAAAATATACATACTTACTTTACTCTGTACTTTACATGTGTATGAGTTCGGGTTTGTAAGTGTGTGTGTATGAGTGCTAGATAGATAGATAGAGTGATTCAAGAGGAAGGTTTACATGTAATAAATCCGTGCGAAGGGGGTCGGGTGGATCGCTAGTAATTTAATGGTATTCACTTACTGCCGGTCCCAATATCCTATCGATCCCTTACTATAAGTTAAAATAGTTATCATCGATAGCTATAATGACATATATCCGTTTCAATAATAACATATTAGCAGCCTATTTATTTATTCTTTATTGTATACAAAAACACATACAAAACAGTTATAAAAGTAAAGGTATTACAATGGGCGAGCTTAACTCATTATTTCTTCCAGCAAACCCAGATGCATTGAGTGTACTGTTGCAGCTTACTGTTGGTTGTTCAAATGACAGTCTGTCAGGGTTTTAGTTATCGCTCCGAGGTTTATCGCGGGATATCGATGACTTGATCGATGATTTTAACTTATAGTTAGGGATCGATAGGATATTGGGGCAGCAGTAAATGCGTTTGGTTTAAACCTATACCTGGGGCTCCATCACGGCCTCTAACAGCAATATTACTGTAATATTACTTTTTCGATAGAAAGTAACTGAAAGCATTGATTTGGTAGGTGGTAGGTTCCTTGTGCAAGGAACTGTCGAAGTAGGTACCACCGCAGTGTCAGATATTCTGCCACCATACAGCATTCTGTAAGCATTGCTGTGCTCCGGTGTGAAGGGCACTGTAGCTGGTGAAATTACCGGACACAAAAGACTTAATATCTAATGTATTTAGGGACGGCAACGCGCTAGTGATTCTTCTGGTGTTGCTAGCGACTATAAGTTGCGGTGACTGCTTACCATCAGGCGGGCCGCATGCCTGCTTGCCAATTTGGTAAAAACCTTAGTTCGAAAGTTAGAATATAATAATATAATTAGAGGTATATAATATAACGATAGACAAGAGAACAGAAAATAGCAATATAATGTGACCAACTGACCAACATGTGTGACATTTGCCTAATGGTAAGTGATCCTACCGTTAATTTCTCAGATACACAAACAGTCACATTTATAAACATAGTGGCGCTTTTCTAAATAACCGGTCAAGTGCGAGTCGGACACGGGGTTCCATACCTTATTTGGACCTATTTAAGTTGTTTTACTATTCGGTGCTAACACCTCAGCAAAAAAAAACCGCAAAACTTAGATAATAAAAACCTCGACAAACAGTCGAGGTTTTTTAGGATTAGGACTAAAAAATGTACTACTTAGAAAGATAATTTTATTATCTCTGTAAAATATAGATAGACATGGATTACCAATAATTATTTCAGATTTTTCGCTCCACAAACTTCGGAGATAAGGGGGGAACGGTATTTTTTTGACAGTTTGATTATTAGTCAAAAAGTACGTGATATAAACCAAAATAAAAATCTGTTTTTAGGTGTGCAAATGAAGCCTTTTCCTAGGATACCCCACTTGATATAGTATTCTCACTTCGAAAGCTTGATGACCCATTTCGACCATCAAAAAAAACTAAAAGGAAAAATATATTTTTCATGAGGTTGGGTAAGATCTAAAACTATTCCAAGTTTCAAATCAATAGCATCAGTGGTTTACACAGACAGACAGACGAAGTCTCACCATAAGGGTTCCTTTTATTACCTTTTAGGTATGGAACCCTAAAAATTAGGTAAGTACTTATTTTTAACGGACTTCAACAAAGTGGTTCTCTGTTTGACGCGTATGTCTTTATTATATTCTAACTACACGGGAAAAAGGTATATATTATGTACAAGTAAAGGACAGGCAGAAAGCACGTCAAAAACCCATTGAAAAAGAAAATTTCGAGTGCGCCGCCGCGCCGTCTCCCGGCCACGGTCGAGATCCCCTGTATACCCACTCTTTTCCTTATTAACGGGATGGTATAACCCGACACAAATCATTTGATACTGGTACTATGATATAGCAAAACATAATTACCTATGTTTTCTGAATAGTAAAACTCTGGGAACCGATGTAAATCTTAACCGTTCCAATTTCAAATTCCACCAATCAAATATTCTTAACAATACATCAATAAAAAATTTGACTACAATGAAAGTGATGATCCTATTTCGAATAAGGATGATTGGAAGACTAGATAGAAATAACAGATATCGCTGAAACTTTTACCACACAACTACATTTGGCTGCCGGCCTGTCTCAAAAATTCATGCTGTACAATGGAGGTGAAGGCTGTGAAATGGACATTCATCAGCAGATTGAGCAGCATTCGTGCAGAGGGATAGCTGCTATCTTGAGGTTTGGTAGAATTCTGAAGCAAGTAAAAAAATTGTGTTTATATGTTTTGTTGCTCTGTTCACACAGGGTGGTGGTGACATGATTGGTTGGTGAAGGAGGGCAATGACAACGTACTGTAAAAATATCTCAATTATTATTAATTTCATAAGATATTAGCTGTTGGTTCGTTTACAGAAATAATACTCGAAATAAAAAACTTGCATATAAAGAAAAAAAACATTAATTAATTTAATATCAATGTATAACTTTGAACATAAAATAAAATTGCTTTACTTTATTATCTTAAAACTAAACCTGTCTCATAATCTGAAAAAAAAAGTGTGATCACTGAACAAAAAAGCGACACAAGTGGTCAAGCGTTATCGATCAGAAGGATTTCACACGAAAATCATGACCTTTATTACTTCTGTATTAAGGGTCATGATTTTCGTGTGAAATTCGTTTTCCTCTGAAAACAACCCAAGGAGAAGGGGATATTATAATTCACATGTCGTTTAGGCTTGTGATTTCAGCTTCAAAAGTAGAATATTTTGGAGACTTGAGAAGTGACTGCTTCGTGCTAAGTAATAATTGAAATTAAATAAGGAAATAGCGGTTTTTCATTACGGCTAACGTAAACTAAACTGCAAAGCTCTTAAGATTTCAACAGGCGCTAAAGCTAGACTAAAGCTGGAATGAATGACCTAACACTATACACTCGTTGCATTATTATCAAGACAGCGTAGTCGCAGTACACAGACACCCGGTGTGGCTTGGTACGTTTCTTTTTTGGTAGCGGAGCGCTGCGCCGTGCATAACAGGGCTAAGTACGCGGAACCTACCCTTGAACATGCCTATGTACTTGCCCTACCTATGTACCTACTGCTTTCCATAGTACACGTAAACAATGACCTCTATGTGAACACTTTATTGGTCATAGATATCTTATACGCAGTGACGCGAGTAATAATTGGTCATTTTGTCAGGGTTGCCAACTTAGAGGTTTCCCCCCCAAATTTAAGGGGGGGGAAATGTGGGGTGGGATTTTTGTAGGGGTGTTAAATTCTTAAGGGTATTTTAGGGATTTTTATAACTAAGTAATAAACAGTGGGCAAATGTCTGTAGTTGAAGTTTTCGATTATTTATAAATAAAGAAATTGGAAAAATGGGGTTTCTGAATGAAATTATTTATTGATTGTTCGTTTATTGCTAATTTATTGTTCGTTTATTGAATATAATAAATATTTTATCATTTTTACTTAGTGTATTATTTATTTAAAAATATTTAATTATTTATTTTATAAACAATAATTTTTTTTAGGGGGAATCTGTAGAAATTGTGGTGGTTTTAGGGGTTTTTGATTGGAGCTTAGGGGGATAAATTTTTGAGAGTTGGCAACACTGCATTTTGTACGTAAATCACTGATCGGACTGGTAAAACGGTTGTCTGATAGTAAATGCCTGTCTTTTTTTGCCTTCGGGTAGGAAATCTTCAAAAGATACCCAGACTCCGTAAGTGCGGAAGCTGGTTTGTGTGGTACTTTTACCCACTAAAACCTTCCCGGTAGCCTTTATCGTCGTTATGGATAGACTCCTGGGCTCTCGTTACGAAATCTTAGGTAGCCCGTTACGAAAACTTATTTTTTTTACTTACAAATTTTTTTCTTCTTCTACCTGGATGCTCACTTGCCAGCGAGCAGTGTCGGATATTTTCCCCCAAAGCAGCAGTGCAATATTACCACAGTGTACAAACTACTATTATCCGGCTTAAGGGTCTTAAACACATTATCCATCAGAACTCGTCCACTGCTAAACGTGGACTTCCCCCTTTGATTGCCTTTATCCCCACTCAAGGCAGACGTCTTGGGCATCAAAGTAAACACGAGATGGATAGTAAAAAGAAGACGCTGCTGTCTTCTGGTTTTCCTTTTAGTCGTCTCCCAAAACCAACGGGATGAGATAGGAGCTATTCTTGACCGGACGCCCCACATGTTACACACATTCAATCTTCATGTCAAACGCAAACTAAATAATAATATACTTAGTCCTTTTGACGACCCCAAAGTACGGTCAGCATAACAATCATATTCAAATGAGTACCAGGTGTCCATTAGAAAGGATAAAAAATAGTACAAAGAGACCATTGTAGGAATTTCTTTGCTGACCCTATGCAAATAGTGCGGTCCCTATGGTGCGAACGCTTTGATAAAATTAGACCTTATGTCTATGATAATACAGCTCAATGTGTATCTTCAGTTGTAAGTAATTTTGGATGAATCAAATTAAATGAGGCGTTCAAACCAGTTGTAATCACAGACAAACGATCGATTGGTAAGCAACGTCAGGCAAGGTCAGCCCATAGATGGGCGACCAATTAGTTGAACAGCAGTTGATAAGCCAAGTAAGAAGCTTAAGGGCAGCTTGAAAAATACTGACACTAGATGTAGGTAAGACAGACATGAAAGATTGAAGGAAAGCTGCCAAGAGGACGTCGTGTGAAGCGGTGGTCGAACCAGATCTCCGAAGTACTGGAGCGATCTGTCAGTGCTGCCCTGCACCTGGTAGAAGATCGGGTTCAATGGAGGCGGATCACAGAGAATATATGAGCGTGTACAGCGGAGTCACGATCCTCAGTAATGAGGGACCGACTGGCTGAGAGAGAGAGAGAGAGAGAGAGAGATGTAGGCGAACACAATGACAACCATAGATTATGCTGCTCCCCAAATATTGTAAGCCATACAGAAGCCATATAGGTACTAGAAATATTTTTGCATATTGTATAGTTAAGGACGTATGATTTCCTTCCTTATTATTTACTTTTGTACAGTGTTTAGTGAATTTTCTAGATACGGATGAAGGCAGTTTACTTGATTTTCAAAGGCACACGTAATTTCATTGCATTTCATGCATTTTACCGATGCGGGACATATTCGTGTCTTCACTTTGTGTGCGCTAGCCAATAACATATCGTATAAAATATCGCTGTTTAAACAAGCGTGCATAAAATACTGAACAAAACATTTTTAATGGGTGATAGAACCCTCTTTCAAGAGATCGTTCAGGTACTTACGTCCATGTAATACTGTAGTACCATCGCAGTGTCAGATATTCTGCCGACGACGTATCGACTGCTCGGATGACGAGCGGCAGTACAATGCAGCTGTCAGTACCATTAGGCAAGACTGTAGTAGACTATGGGCTTAAATTATTAAACCTAAACAGAACACAAATTAGGCATCTAATAGGGGCCGTTTTGGTACCAATGAGCACCTACACAGAATGAGGCTAAGTACCGTAGATACTTGCTGATTCTGTGAAGATGAAAGAGTCAATGTTACACAGACTGTGAGGCTGTGACGCTCTTGCAAGACGTAGATTGAGTCATCGGGCAGTAGCCTATCCTACATCCATCGATATATCTACTATCTAAACTAGTATATCGATGCCTACACCAGATGATTATGAACAGATCCAAGCTGGCGCAATCGTGGCATATCTTAATGAACTCTTCGACACGTCAGCAACAGGGTAAGGGCTAGGACAAGCACAATAGATCCATGTAGGTTGAAATATTGATTGAAATACTTATTTCGTTACTAAGTAGATAATAAATAGGTACCTTAATTTGTATATGAGAAAATATTTAAATTACATGAGCTACAATTTTTGGCACGCATTAGTAGAAATATAACATATCTATGATTAATAATATCATTGCTTACTTAGTTAAATTTTTGCCAACATTATTATTGAATAATGTTGGTAAAGTTGCTATAGCTAGCATTTTATTTTATTTTAATACAATCCAATGCTTGTAACAATACCCTAGGGACCATTAGACTCATGTACCTAGCTACTAATAATAATTAGTATCACATAATTGTTATCTAAAACAACCCTTTAACAATTCATCCCTTCGACCCTTTATGGACACTATCATTTTTTTTTCTCCACTCGATCCTTTTCACGGGTCCTTCCTGATAGCGAAGGTCAAACGGACCTTAATCTCCATTCATTGCCGGCAGCTGCTCATGACCTTAATATTGTTTGACCAGACTGCTTACTGGTTCATTATGACTACAACAATGGTAGGCTATTGTCCGTTGGGATCTTTGGGTCCTTTTTTTTACTTTCATTTGTTTATCAAGCAAATGATTGTTAAACCAGAAAGGGTTAATAACTATTGTGTAACCAACTGCGATTGTGTTTTTTTAATGTCTATAATAATATGATAGTACTTGCCAGATCTGAAAGAAAGCAGCGATGATGTCGGTAATTATTAAAGCTTACCTACTAATATAGATATAATAGGTAATTACGCTTATTCACTATAGATAACCCGCTGGAGGAAATGGGAGGGTGTCCGTAAGAGGCGACTAAAGGAAGCAAGAAGACGGGCAGCAGCGTCTTTCTATTGATTACCCACCACATATACTGCGATCCTCAAGACGCCTGCCAAGCGTGGAGATTATGGCAACCCCTTCCTTCTAAGGGCCACCCCCTTAGAAGGAAGGGGTAGCCATAATCTCTCCTTTGTTCAGCAGCAGACTATCGATAACTTGAAGATACCCACATTATAATCCCACGGGAAGCCCGATGCAGGCAAATTGTTCCTTAGCGTTCTATACAGTGGCCGTGGCCAGAACATTGACGTCTTAATTTTTTTTTTTAGGTGGCTCGTGGTGAGAGGTATCTGAATCACCCCTATTTATGTTCTACGATTTTTCGTAGTTTTAGAGTAACGATTTTATTTATGATTTTTTGCAAAATTGCGACTGGATCAGTTTGAAACATTTAAAAAAAAAGTAGAAGGTTTCTTCGTTTTTTTTTTCTTGCAGCTATATCTCTGTGAACTGTACATTTATGCATAAAATAAACAGCCTCATAACTTTAATGGAAGTTACTACATAATTAAACTAAAATTGAGAATTTAATATGTTAAGTGAGTTATCATTTAAATTTTCAACTGAAAATTAAAAATCTAAACTGTTCTGGCCACCCTGTATAACGAAGCAAGTTTTATACAACGAGGTATTTTTTTATTCATCCTAGTGACGGGACCAGCAAGTAAGAGACACAGAAGAGTAATTTTAATGTTAACTTAAGATACCAAGTCTCTTGTGTCTGGTAAATTCACCAAAAGTGTCCTTCACAGCGGAACACAGCAATGTTTACACATTGCAGCAGCATATCTAACACTGCGTTGGTACCAACCACAGAGTACATTAATATGTACCTGCTTGGACGGTTTCGTGCACAAGGGATCTACTAACCCTAGGCAGTATGTACTAGCTTTCTACCTAAGAAACTGCCCTAAATCTTCACATAGCATTGGGATGGCGTTAGTTACCGCCATCTATGGAAAATACATAACACTACCTTATTACACGTAACGTGTGTGACTTTATACTATACTTTATAGATCTAGTTGTTCTATATAAATAATTTCAAGACGTCTAGTCTGTAGGTAACTTTTATAATCAATAATATGCAATCGAATAATCATCAATATACTAAACTCACGGTTAAATAAATAAAATAAATAAATAAATAATTTTTTATTTCAGACCAGACAGATCAAATACAACAAGTGTTAGTACAAATATCTTAAAAAACTAGTGTTAAAATTAAATAATATAAAATATAACACATCCACATCTAGGAAGGCCATGAGCTAGAGCACTGCACACCTAGCTACAGGCGAATGTAGCTGCATCCAATGCTCAAGCACAGGGCAGTCCCATCTATCACACAATGTTCTCAGGATGCTGTGAGGGCTGGCACGTACCCTCTGCAGGAGGCGATTTTAAATTATGAAATATCCTAAAAACGCCATCTACAGTAACATATTGAAACTAAATTAAAAACCTTAGCACTAAATGCGAAACCACCTAGCAGCATAAGAATTACTGTATTACTAAATTAGAAACATAGATGGCAGTAGCTTTTTTGCATAGTATTTTTTTACTATCTATCCTAGATGGCAGAAGTAGTTCTGCACGATCTATGTTATTTATTAGGGATTCCATCGATATACTCGTAGACAGAATATTGGTTTAGTTGAGAAGTTCAGACTCGCGCAAAGGGCAATGGAAAGAGCGATGCTCGGGATAACCTTGCGCGACAAGAAAAGAAATGAATGGATCCGGCGGAAAACGGGGGTGAGAGATGTGGTGCAGGAAATCGTTGAGCGGAAGTGGAGTTGGGCTGGTCATATTGCCCGCATGGACAGGGAACGGTGGACTAGACGAGTCCTCGAATGGAGACCATGGGCGGACAAAAGACCACGGGGTTGCCCACCTAAACGATGGGTTGACGACCTGAGAGGGCATGCGGGCCACGATTGGATGACGAAGGCGCGGGACCGGATTTTGTGGAGGAAATTGAGAGAGGCCCATGTCCAGAGATGGACCAAATAGGGCTGAAGAAGAAGAAGAAGAAGAAGATAGATATTATTGCAACGTTTGCAATTAATTCCTAACAAGTACTATGTTAGGGGTTTGGTGGTGTATAACTATATATTTACAACTTATTATTAAATAGCAACCCAAAATAAATCACAATATACTCCCACTACGCCTGAATAAATTAACTTGCCTATCAAAGAAATCGTATTCTTTCCTCAGACCTTTTTTCCCCATAAAGTACGGGTAATTATTATCCGTTGCCAAATAAAACACTCCCTTTTTACTCCTATCTGTGTCTAATCCTAGCACGTTCGTCACTAATGGCGATTTATCGTAGCAATTTTTATTTCTAGCTTCCTGCACCGAATCACATTTAATGGCTACAAATCGGCCAGGATACTGCAAAGCCGCTATCCATAGTGTGTAAGACCTAACATGACTGCTTAACACACTGTTTATCATCCAGAATATATCTGCAGGTTGAATCTCTCCACCGTTCACGTAGAAATTAACATGACCTATCGGAGCTGCCATGCCGTAACCATCGATATTCGTATGAACAACATCTACGAAATCCGCGTCCGATTCGTCTAATCGGTCTTCTGGGCCGAGGTTCCTGAAGCAAGGTCCAGCTGGGTCTAACCCTGTAGCCCTGGAAATTCTCAGGCCAGTTATTTTGTAGTAATGTTTCGCTATGAAGCCCATTGTGTGGGCTCCGAGGCTTAGACCAAGGAGTTCGAGTGTTTTAGGGTTAAGTCCGTGTTTCGTGAGCTGGGCTAGCATTTCCGCGACGTGTTTTCCTATTGTCCTCATATTGCGTGCTGCCCTGCAATATAACAAATTGTCTGGTTAGTTCAGGGTACTGTTTTTGGAACGAAGTTCCTTATGTGACGATGCGGAGGGGTACCCTAGCCGGGAAAAAACGCCCGTAACGTGACCATCCGATCATTATTCACAAATATATATCTTATTTCAGTTAACATAAGACTTAAATTTCCATGATCGAACATAATTAGGCTTAATTAGTTGGGGTTGAGTTGGGGCAAGTTGGGGTGAGTTGGGGTGTGTTGGGGTGAGTTGGGGTGTGTTGGGGTGAGTTGGGGTGAGTTGGGGTGAGTTGGGGTGAGTTGGGGGTGAGTTGGGGCGAGTTGGGGCGAGTTGAGGCGAGTTGGGGCGAGTTGGGGCGAGTTGGGGTGAGTTGGGGCGAGTTGGGGTGAGTTGGGGCGAGCTGGGGCGAGTTGGGGCGAGTTGGGGCGAGTTGGGGCGAGTTGGGGCGAGTTGGGGTGAGTTGGGGCGAGTTGGGGTGAGTTGGGGTGAGTTGGGGCGAGTTGGGGTGAGTTGGGTTGAGTTGGCTTGGGGATAGCAGTATAGGTGGAAGCAGTGGCGTGCACAGAAAGCAGGCAAAAATATCTGCGAGTTGTTTATGCTTAATGCTATTTGTTTGTGTCCCAGCACAAATATCCTTAAATTAATCAATACTACCAACATATACATTCAAAAAAATTACGTTAATTCATGTCTGAACTAGGATTTTTTTAAATTTAGATTGTTTATAGCAATCCTAGGGTAGGCAAAGTATTTTTGTCAGTATGGAGCCACTGAATGAACTTATTAATGTTTTGAAATGCAAATTCATATGTCTATAGTATTTGCTTGCTTATGGATATTTGAAATGGTATACTAAAATACTTTAAATAGGTTAAAGGAGCCGAATACATTTTTTTGCCTACCCTCTGTGCACGCCACTGGGTGGAAGATAAATCCATAAGAAAGACGCTGCTGCCCGTCTTCCCGTTCTCGCTTAGTCGCCTCTTGCGACACCCAACGAGAGGAGATAGGGGATGCAATTCTAACCTGGCACCCTGGCAACTGGCCATCTCTTCTTAAATACTGCGATCTCCAAGACGCCTGCCAAGCGCGGGAATTATGGCAACTCATATGTTACACGGAAGTCTTGGTTTGGGTTTCTTTTCTTTTTTTCTGATACATGGTGGCCACTCTCTTTACTTTGAAACTCCTGCTCTTCAAGCGGGAGAGATCGGAGTGAATGAAAATCAGCGCTGCTAGTGATCTCGATCGCTAGCAGTACAAACTGAGTCACTGCCCTTTGCCACAACCGTTCTTGCTTATGTTTTTGTTATTTTTATGTTCAATTTGTAAGGCAATAAATGTTCTTTTATTTATTTATTTAGCAGTGGAAATCTTTAAGCTGGTGATGAAGATGGTGATGATTTGGAATTAAAGCCGATACGTGTATCATTGTGTCTAAGTACTTACACAGGATAATCAACACTAGTGAACGTTCTGGTATCCAACAACAGAACATTGTACCCCAATTTCTTGTACAACACGCCTGCTATCATCGCCAAGGGGTAGGTAGGGCTGTCCATGTAACCTCCCACGTACATAGCCGTTGGTTTCCCGAAATCAATGTTGGGGTCCCGAAATCAATGTTGGGGTCCTTGGCTAACTTGTCCATTTCGAAGTAATTGTATTTGCGTTTGCGTAGAAAGACCACTGTTCCTTGCACTGTGAACGTCAAATGTATGAGGCTCTTTGCTGGGATCGGAACTGATATATTGGAGCCGGGACCTGGAAGAAATTGTCTTGTTATTATTGCCTATATATATGTCAGTTTAATTGATCCTCTTCGCAGTCCCCCGGTTTGGCGTGTGGACCCTAGAGACATATCTCTAGGGTACCATAGTAGAATACCGTACTATAGTAGAATACCGTAACGATGTTAATACTGGGGGAAAATTATCTTTTCTACCAATATTTGAATGAAACAGCATTAATAAGAAAAATAAATAAGTATTGTTACGTGCGGGTGGGGAATTAAATGCCGATTAACGTAAAAGAAGATTTTATTCCACGTACACTCACTCTGTATACACTATACACGCAGTATACACACAAGGCACAGTAGTCCGAGTCGCACAGTACTTCACAGTAGTCCAAAGTCTTTGCAAGGGTCGCTGGTACAATTCTCTTCGATCGCTTCCTTAAGATGTTTCCGCTATCGCTTGTAAACACAAACTGTCTGGGCGCCTCTATGCGTCGGCTTATATACCTAAATTAACAGAGGGGTGGAACTCTCTCGAATGTACTCGTAAGTAGGTATCTATTCTATCGTTTTCGCGAAATACAATAGCGGCTCGACCTTCAAGAATAAACTAACAATAGGGCAGTGACCCGTGAGCGAGCGAGCGGTAGGTACTTACACATGTACTTGCGAATTGGAGGGAACTACTTTCTATTGAGAATTCGAGATCTTTCGGTACGAATCGATAGTAGACCTATAGACTAACAATGTGTTTTGAGATCATTGCAATTAAGTAATAATTAACGGAGTAATTAACACTTTTATGTCCCGGTCGTAACACTACCCCCCTCTTAGTTATGCTCGTCCCGAGCATCATTATCTCCATGATAACGTGCCAATCTGTCCAGGTGAACTATCTTAGGTTTGCCTCGGGGTCCCTTCTTGATGCGGTAGGTGACATCGTTGATCCTCGTAATAACAGTAAAGGGTCCTTCCCAGCGGGCTTGAAGTTTCGGAGACTTCCCTTTTCTGCGAAGCGGATTGTGAAACCACACTAGCGTTCCTTCATCGAAACCGTTGGTATTCGCATTTCGATCGTAGCGGGTCTTCATCCTCTCGCTGGTCTTCAGACTGTTCTCCCGCACTCTCTTGTGCACTTCGTCCAACTGATTTTGAAGATCGCACACATAGTCCGTAACGGGCTTAGGGCTGTCAGGTGGGGTACCCGTTATTGCGTCCACCGGAAGTCTCATCTCTCGCCCGAAGTTCACCTTGGCTGGCGTGTTTCCCGTACTATCATGTACTGCAGAACGATAGGACATCAGGAATAAAGGGATGTACTGATCCCAGTCCCTTTGATGATCATCCACTACCTTGGCCAAGTGATTCTCTAGAGTTTTGTTAAATCTCTCGACCATTCCGTCTGATTGTGGATGTGTTGGTGTCGTACGGGTCTTGTGGATCCCAAGAAGTTTGCACATTTCTTGAAATACGGCAAATTCGAAGTTACGTCCTTGGTCCGAATGAATTTCCATGGGTACACCAAATCGACATATCACCTCCTGGACCAGTTTCTTGGCTACCGTTATTGCTTCTTGGTTGGGTGTTGCGAACACCTCAGGCCACTTACTGAAGTAATCCTGCACTACTATTATGTACTTGTTCCCATCGTCAATCTGTGGAAACGGCCCAGCTCAGTGGCGTGCACAGAAAGCAGGCAAAAATACTTTCGAGTTGTTTATGCTTTATGCTAATTGTTCGTGTTGCAGCACAAATATCCTTAAATTAATCAACATTACCAACATATCCATTTACAATAAAAAAAAATTACGTTAAGTCATGTCCAAATTAAGATTTTTTAAAATTAAGATTGTTTAGAGAAATCCTAGGGTAGGCAAAGTATTTTTGTCAGTATGAAGCCGCTGAATGAACTTATTAATGTTTTCAAATACAAATTAATATTTCTATAGTATTTGCTTCCTTATGGATATTTGAAATGTTATACTAATATACTTAATATAGGTTAAACAAGCCGAATACATTTTTTTGCCTACCCTCTGTGCACGCCACTGGCCCAGCTACATCAATCGCGATGCGCTCCGCATACAGCTTCAGCTGTCCCTTACTTCTGGTTTGCGGGCCTTTTACCGAGGCACAAGCAGTACATTTACGGCACCAATCTTCAACATCTTCACGGCATCGTAGCCATTAAAACCGCTGTCTGACTTTAACGAGGGTTTTCTTGACTCCAAGATGACCACCAGAGACACCATCGTGGACGTGCCGTAGAAGAGAGGCCACCATGGTTCGTGGTATTACCACTTGCAGAGTGATTTCCCTTCCGTCGTTGGACTCCCATTTCCTGCACAGCAGATCGCCTTCCAGAACCAAGCTGTCCCACTGAGCCCAATAACTTTTAGTAGTCACACTGTAAGCAGACACATCCTTCCATTGGGGTTTGTTCCCACATTGCTTCCAGCGCAGTATAGGTCCAAGGTCATCATCTTCTTCTTGGGCCTTCTGTTAAGTCCTAGAGTTAAAATATTATAATTATATTTAATTTAAGTAATTTTCTATGACGCGATAGATGTCGCTAACACAAAAGATTACATGCTATTGAAATCATTCCATTGTCCTATAAATTCACCATCAATTTGAATAAAGTACTCTCGGCCTGAGCAGGTGTTTTCTTTGACGAACGTCATAAATACCTAGCTGTAGCACCAGGACCGTTTTTGGAAATCGAACACAAGAAAAGAGTATACATGGTCCGATTCGAGGCGGATGACATTGATTGTTTGTTTATTACGGCATCTCTGCAAATTCAAATGTTGACATGGAACGTTGTGGCTACGAAAGCAGCGGAATCATAAGCGGAGCGGATTACAAGTGAGTTGGGCCATAAAGTGATTGTGAGTGGACTGCTATACAAACTGTGAGTACTTTAATGATTATTAATTCAAGAACTTGAGCTAGAAAAATTAGAAGTATTGGATTATAGACTTAGAATAGTTTCGCTTAAAGTGGACTGACGGGGAATCCATGCCAGTTTTCGGATAGAGGTGCGAAACACTTAGAAAAAATTTGCAAAAAAATTCACCAACTTAGAAAATTTTCAAGAAATCTTAATTGGATCTTAATTTCAACTAAGTCTATTAATTACAATCTTCGAATATTTAATCAACAAAATTAGAAGGAATACACTAACAATATGGATACTTACGTCAATTACCAAGATGATACAAAGTTGAAGATACAAAAAGCCAGGGTTAATTTTAGAAAGACACCTAAGGATCGGGTTACACTGTCGTACTTAGAGACGCGACTAGAAACACTAGAAAATTACTGGAGCTCATATCGCGATATTCACAAGGTGATAATTACGGAGTTTGAAAGTGCAGAATATTCGAAGTCTATTTATTTTACTTCGGACGCCTATGATGCAACGGAAGAGTTATACACTGAATATAAATCGGAATTAAAAAGTGCAATTTCGAAGGAGAGCGGTGATTCTAGTTCTGTAAGGCAGTCAGGTTCTAATGTACACGTGTCAAAAGTCGACCAACCCTTTAGTGTTAAGTTACCAAAAATTTCGATTCCAACATTTAGTGGTCAATACACTGAATGGACGAGTTTCAAAGATTTGTTTACATCACTGATTCATAACAATAAGGGATTGGACGACGTTCAACGCCTACATTATTTAAAAGGATACTTGTCAGGCGAAGCCGAACTACTTCTACGGCACATTCCGATCACAGCTTTAAATTATAAAACATGTTGGGATCAACTGCAGCAGCGCTATAATAATAAAAAACATTTGGCTAATTGTATTTTAAAACGTTTTATGTCACAAAAAAGTGTATTATCCGAATCGTCTGCGGCTGTAAAAGAGTTGTTAGATACAACCAAGGAATGTATGAACGCACTTAAAAATTTAGGTATTGATGTATCTTCTTGGGATATAATTATAATATATATTGTTAGCCAGAAACTTGATACAGAGTCTAGAAAGTTATGGGAGGTCCAAATTAGTAAACTCACTGATGAATTACCTAAACTAAGCGACTTTTTGGATTTTTTGAATCAACGTTTCAGATCACTAGAGTTTCTTGATCATAATGTTAGTAAGTCCTATAGTAAGCCACGATCACCAAACGTTATGCACGTAATACCGGTAGTCTCTTGCAGTTTTTGTTCCGAGAATCACAAAATAATTAATTGCAAGAAGTTTGCTAAAGAAGATACCGATGTACGTCGTGACTTTGCTCGAACCAATAGGTTATGTTTTAATTGTCTTGGCTCCAACCACTCCATATTTTCATGTCGTCAAACAACCAATTGCCGTATTTGTAAGAGGAGACATCACTCACTACTTCATCCAAAAACGGTTCCTAAACCTGATCACGTTTCTAGTGATCAACCAAATGATGTGGGTCAAATAGCAAATACATCATCCACATCACAAGGCGAGACGTCAAACATTGTAGCTTGTTTCTCAAATGTGAATAGTCAAGTATTGCTTGCCACTGCCTTGGTTAAGGTAGAATCGAGAACAGGTTCATTTTGTTTAAGAGCTCTTATAGACCAAGGATCGCAAGCGTCCTTTATAACCGAATCAGCGGTTCAGATGCTTGGTCTTAAGAAGATACCAAGCATGAGCTATATTTCAGGTCTTGGTAGTGACCAGAGTGCAACAATGCAGTCTAAATGGTATGTTATTATAACAATTCAGTCACGCCATGATCACAACTTCACAGTTGAGGTAAAAGCTCATGTTATAAGAAAAGTTACATCATTACTTCCGGAAAAGAAAATTGTTTTTAAGTTTTTGGCATCACAATTTTCAGCTATGGAACTAGCAGATCCCTTATTTGGAACTCCAAATAAGACAGATCTGTTATTAGGGGCAGAAGTATACTGTCAAATTTTAAAAGAAGGTGTTATCAAGGGTCCACCAGGTTCTCCTATAGCTCAGAATACTCAGCTTGGTTGGATTCTCTCCGGCTGTATACATTCACCCCTAAATAACAGTCTTGCGCAACACAATACAATAGTAAGTACGCATACCCAGGTAACAGATGATCTTTTAAGAAAATTTTGGGAATTAGAAGAGCCGCCCTTTACCAATAAATCACTTTTGACTGAAGAAGAACAAGCCTGCGAAGACTTTTTTGTAAAGACTGTCAAAAGGGATAGTTTAGGACGGTATATTGTTAAACTACCATTCAAGTCTGATGATCCTATGTGTCAATATGGAAATTCATATAAAGTTGCGCAGAGAAGACTTAATTTATTAGAGAAAAGATTAGACAAGGATCCCGAGTTTCGGCTACAGTATTCGGATATTATTGAAGAATATTTGTCCTTAGGGCACATGGAAATAGTACCCGAATCAGAGATATCTAAGTCCACTGCCGTATATTTGCCTCATCATGCGGTAGTTAAGCCTGACAGAACCACAACAAAGGTACGAATTGTATTCGACGCTTCATGTTCACTTAACAATGGATCATCATTAAACAAAGACATGATGGTTGGTCCAACAATACAACCTACACTGAGGCAAAGAATCATAAGTTGGCGCTGTTATCCTATATGTCTAGTTGCTGATATAGAGAAAATGTATAGGCAGATTAAAGTATCTGACGAAGATGTTGATTTTCAACGTCTTTTGTGGCGTAGTAATATTGAATCAGAACTTCAACATCTAAGGTTACTGAGAGTAACGTTCGGGACATCGTCAGCACCTTATTTGGCCGTACGGGCATTGCAGCAACTGTCATATGATGAAGGAAAACAGTTTCCTTTAGTGGCTGACAAAGTGTTAAAGGAATTTTACATGGATGACCTTATGACTGGTTGTGATAGTATAGAAGAGGGTCTCCAAATATATAAACAGATGAATGAATTACTTAGTCTTGGTGGTTTTAAACTTCAGAAGTGGAGTTCTAACATTGAAGAGTTACTTCAACTTATGCAGGGAGAAATTGGTGATTCCAAGAACTTAGAATTGAAGTTAGATCCAGTAATGAAAATTCTAGGTTTGACATGGAATAGAACTAATGACGAATTTCAGTATACTGTTAAACTTCCTGCACTTGAAACACCGGTGACTAAGAGAAAGGTTATCTCAGACATTACAAGATTATTCGATCCACTTGGTTGGATTGCGCCAGTTATAACAACTGCTAAAATGTTTATTCAGAGAATCTGGTTATCTGGTGTGAATTGGGATGAAGAAATTCCCTCTAACATTTTAAATGATTGGTTAATTTATCGTAAGAATCTCGTTCAACTAACTGATTTTCGGATACCCAGATGGATTGGTACAAAGAAAAACTCTATCCACACCGAGTTGCAGGGCTTTTCGGATGCATCTAACGCAGCTTATGCTGCTGTGGTTTATGTAAGGACTATAACTAGTGAAGGAGAAGTTCATGTAAATATTATAGCTTCTAAATCGAGGATTGCTCCTGTAAAACAGGTTTCAATACCTCGTTTGGAGCTCTGTGGAGCTGTTCTGCTAGCCAAACTCCTTCAGGAAGTTTCAGAATATTTAGGCATACCAAAATCTAACATCCATGCCTGGACGGATTCTTGTGTTGTTCTTGCTTGGCTAAGTTGTCATCCAAGCAAATGGAAAACTTTCGTGGCAAATAGAGTCTCTGAAATATTGACCATAATGGATAATAGTCAATGGTCACATGTCATGTCTGGAGATAACCCAGCAGATTGTGCATCACGAGGCGTTAATCCTGGTGATTTAGATAAAATAGAGCTCTGGAAGAATGGCCCTAAATGGTTGCAAGAAAATACAGTCCATTACAGTAAAGGAAAATTTAAGAAAACTAATTTAGAAGAAAAGAAAGAAAAGATATTAGCTCATGTTGCTTTAGAAAATGATAGTATTGTTACAAGATTTTCTACTTTAAATAGGTTAATTAGAGTAATTTCATATTGCAAAAGATTTATAAAGCTGACTAAGCAACCAAGAGCTAACATTACTATGACAGGATGGCTAACTACAGAAGAATTAAACAATTCATTACTTACCTGTGTCCGGTTGTGTCAGAGAGAAGGTTTCCTGGAAGAAATAACAAGCTTAAAAGGAATAAATAAAGTAAATAAAAAAAAGTAGACTTACCTCATTAAATCCATTTATTGACGGCGATGGCATCCTCCGGGTCGGTGGGCGATTGCAGAAAGCTGACGTTAATGCTGATATGAGACATCCAATATTGATACCGTGTAAGTCACATCTGACCAAATTAATTGTGGCCGCTGCTCATGAGCGTACACTTCACGGTGGTCCTCAAATAATGCTAAGTTATTTAAGAACTCGTTATTGGATCGTTAATGCAAGGAATCTGGTTAGACAACATGTCCATAATTGTGTAGTTTGCATTCGTCATACTGCTAAAACTAATCAACAGCTGATGGGTCAGTTACCTGCAGCTCGTGTCACATCGTGTCGCCCCTTTTATCAAAGCGGCGTAGACTACGCGGGACCCATTGCAGTTAGACCCACAAAGGGACGTGATTATCACTCTACCAAAGGTTATATTTGTTTATTCATCTGTATGACCACTCGTGCTATTCATTTAGAAGTCGTCAGTGATCTGACTTCAGATGCCTTTTTAGCGGCTTTCAAGCGTTTTGTTGCACGTAGAGGCCATTGTGCAGATTTGTGGAGTGATAACGGTACTAACTTTGTGGGTGCTAATAAAGAGTTACAGCGTATGTTTCAGGAAGGCTCAGTAGTGGTACGCGATATAGCAGAATGGTTAGCTGATAACCGAACCAACTGGCACTTCATTCCACCACACTCCCCAAATTTCGGAGGCCTTTGGGAAGCTGGAGTGAAGTCTACAAAGTACCATTTAAGGAGGGTTATCGGCAACACGACTCTCACGTTTGAGGAGATGGCTACGCTTCTCTGCCAAATTGAAGCATGTCTCAATTCCCGTCCGATCACCCAAATCAATAACAATCCAGAAGATGCTTTTCCGCTTACTCCTGGACATTTTCTTGTTGGCGAGCCCCTGGTGTTGGTTCCAGAGGTTAGCTTTGAAAAATCGACATTAAGTACACTTAAGAGATGGCAGTTCACGCAGCGACTTATGCAAGATTTTTGGCGTCGATGGTCGCGGGAATACCTCACACAACTTCAACATCGTTATAAGTGGTCACAGGTAACTCCCGAACCTAAAGTCGGAGACATAGTATTAGTGAAGGAAGATGATCTTCCTCCAGCAAAATGGTTGTATGGCATAATAACAGATAAACATATTGGTTCGGACAATCTTACACGAGTAGTTTCTTTAAAACATAAAGGTTCCATTATTAAAAGACCTGTATCAAAGCTCATTATTTTGCCAGTTGCAACATGAATTATTGTACTGATACTATATTGATATATTGTATGATATTTTTCATACTGATTGAAATTTTCTTATTTGTTTCTAATTCATACTGTTATAGAAATTGTATCAAATATTTAGGTGGAATATTTTTTGTTTGTTGATAG
Organism: Furcula furcula; assembly: GCA_911728495.1. NCBI lineage: Eukaryota > Metazoa > Arthropoda > Insecta > Lepidoptera > Notodontidae > Furcula > Furcula furcula. The sequence goes on from OU452252.1 coordinate 21,829,912, forward strand.
GAAAGGGAACCTTTGTTAGATTTTCTTATTATTCACTTGTTTAGTAAAATCAAAGGTTCACATCAATTTTATTAATGTTCAAGATGGTGGTTTTGTTAATATTTTAAGTATTGTGAAGTATATTATGGACATTTCGTCCATAGCGGGCGGAATGTTAAGTCCTAGAGTTAAAATATTATAATTATATTTAATTTAAGTAATTTTCTATGACGCGATAGATGTCGCTAACACAAAAGATTACATGCTATTGAAATCATTCCATTGTCCTATAAATTCACCATCAATTTGAATAAAGTACTCTCGGCCTGAGCAGGTGTTTTCTTTGACGAACGTCATAAATACCTAGCTGTAGCACCAGGACCGTTTTTGGAAATCGAACACAAGAAAAGAGTATACACCTTCCTCATATTGGGTCCAGTCCACTCATCGTCTAAGCCATGCGTCCTTATAAGGTTTACTTCTTCTCGGGCTTCATTTTTACCACAGCGCTTGCAGTCGTCAGCGCACGGTCTTCGTGACAGAGCGTCCGCGTTATTGTGTCCTTTTCCACTGCGATGCTCAGTTACAAAGTTGAACTCCTGCAATTGCTCTATCCACCTTGCTACCTGTCCTTCCGGATTTTTAAACTGTAACAACCACTTTAATGCCGCATGATCGGTTCTAACCGTGAACTGTCTTCCTATAAGGTATTTCTGAAAATGTTGTAAAGTCTTTACCACAGCAAGTAATTCACGGCGGGTAACTCTTCTTAGGGAATTTCACTGATACTAAATTTTCAGATCTTGGAGCCAGTATAAAATCCTTTAAACAATAAAGATTGCATGGGTGGGATCCTTGCAGACAAACTTCTTGATCAGGAAACCTTAACACTCCTTTATCAATATCCAAAACACATCGCTGATCCTTCAAGAAGTCTAGGCCCAGAATGCAATCATCCGTGATATTTGCGATAAGAACTGAGTGGATGTATGTTCGGTCACCAATATTAATCTCTACGTCTGTATCACCGAGGACGGAGACTGGCTGGCCGGTTGCTGTCTGGAGGCGACATGGTGGGGATCGCCTTTTCCACATAACAGTGCGTTTCAGTAGTTCTGGTCTGACTATAGTCCGCGAAGCCCCAGTGTCTACTGTCAAACTGCATGTCTTGTCTTTTAATGTGCCCTCGATGGTCAGACTATTTCCATTGCGAACTTGAGTAATGGTGATTGTGGGGGTCTTATCGTTACCAGCCAGCACCCGCCCCGCGGTCCTGGCGACACTTAGTTTAACGGAAGGTCTTGATCCACTTGGGTCCCGGAGTTCGTGACCCTCTTCCTCTTTTTACGACATTCCAGCCGAATATGCCCCTTTTCTCCACAGCCATAACAAGTGGGGACATACTGTGGTCTCCTGTCATCCGACACTATTTCGCGAACTTTATATGCGCGACTGTCCTGTCGTACAGCTTCCACTTCAAGCGCATGGGCCAGTGCGCTCTTTAGTGAAGAATGATGGCCCAGGCGAACGGCGGCTCTGACTTCCGCGTCCCGTATGCCATCGACGAATGCTTGTAACAAAGTTACCTCAACTGTCGCCGGTGACGACGAGTACGCACGACGAACCAGCCTTTCCACCTCAAGCGCCCACTGTTGGAGACTTTCCCCAGCCTTATCCTGTTGGCCTCGAGGAATAATAGGCAGTACATCCAGGCTAGGATGGTATAGTACTCATTGTGGATTGTCATGATTTTGTATTCTGGTATTAATTTTTAGGTTGGCAACACTGGTATGTGGAATAATGATGGCGGCCCTACGTCTGGGCCGGCGTTGGTTTTGACAATTATTCTGTGTGCTATCATTGTTTATGTCGGCAAAATTGTAATACCAGTCATGTATTTGTTTATCATTCAATATAGTTCTGTTAACCAAGTGAATAAGTGTTTATTTTGGTGAAAGGATGTTGCAACAAAAGCGATAACATTGGGTGCTTCTCACCATGTTGGCGACCTGCATCGCTGCAAACCTTTTTGGCTATTTTAATATTCAAATTTATAGTAGATCATCATCGATATAGATCATGTTTAATATATTTTGTTTTGTGAGAGTATTTTGTTTAGTCGTACAGTTGCTGAATAAATGTGCTATGACAAACACGAGCTGCGGCCCGGCCTTTAATTTTAAGCTTTTCCATCCTGTTCAATTATTAAGTTGCTGAAACAGTGTACACAAATTCATACAATTGTTTTGTTCTATAGAGTTGCGGTGGCCTGCGCCAAACTTTGTCTTTGGCTAACTATATAGTCCAGGGTATGAGGCCTACCTAAACACCAACAATAATGTTACTAATGATATTAATCTTCATGACGATCAACTTAACATAAACTTAGTCACACTTCGTAAATTCCCCAAACAAATCCGTCAGTTATCCTTGAACATATCAACAGACAAACATGCGTGTTTGCCTGATGATACGCATTTCCTTCGCACATGCCAGCAACCTTGCGTTGACAAATATTATCTCTATTGCTCATCAAGTATTCAATAACCCAAATAAAGAGTTTTGGTTGTATTTGCTAGAAGGTAGGCCGCTTGTACAAGTGACCGTCCAGATAGTACTAGTCAGATAATCTACCGCCAAACCGCAGTGTGTAAACATTGCTATGTTTCAGTGTGAAGGGCACTGTAGCTGGTGAAATTACCAAGCTCTAACGTCTCGGGTGACAAGTGGTAGTCCGTCAAGACTAGGTATATAGCGAAAGGGTCGTGGGGCGGGTAAGAATACTCGTAGCACCCGCCCTTTTCCTCCAGTTGGATGTCGTACAAGGGGACTCAGGAAAAACGGGAATACTGGCAGCAGTACTGGCAGCAATACTTCCATTGAATTACCTACCATCTGTACTGCGATCCAGTATTTAGGGTTATACCCTAATATAAATACTTACGTGCCTTTAAGTGCGTTCTTTAAGTGCCTTTTCAGAACGTCCTTATGACGTTCTGAAAAGGCACTTAAAGAACTGCAAAATTGAGCCCTCACCGTGGCAGTGTATAGCATCGCAGCACTCAGAGTTCAACCTCGTTCAAAAGAAAGTTTACGAATTTGAACTACAGCGAAAGTCTAATTTGAAAAAGAAAAGAGACGATATCAAGTCCCGGCCACCAGCAGCCATCAATTACAATTAATTAAAAGGTTGCTGACGTACGCTTTCTGCGGGCGCACGTTTAGTGCAAAGATAGGGTATGCCAGTCCCCTGAGAGCACACCAAAGAGCTGCAACTCATAATAGCTCTCCCAACTGGAGCGTCTGAAGCAGTCTAGTGTTGAGCAGGACATACAAGAGGCAATACATTTGTACCGTACATGACAAAATAATGTAAGAGCGGTACAAGAATTTAACACGTACCTACCTACTCCTTCAAATTTAATGTCGCGACTCGCGTTTCATGTCCCGTTTCTCTTTACTCTTTTCAAATACGTGAACAGTTGGGCGAGGCATTCCATATCGCGCTCCTCTTTACTCATACAAACCTTACAAATGACGTAAACTGTTAGTGAGGTGAAGCCAGGGCAGTTCCAGGCATACCGTACATGTCGCGTTCCTCTTCACTCTTTCAAATGACTCTGGTGTCTGTCTCTGTCATACTCGTTACTTCAAATGTACCGCAGAGCTACACGACACCTCGCCTCATTTGAAGTGGGACATTGTACTGGCACTGGCTCATTACAAAAAAGAGGCTACTCTTACGAACTCATTTTGAAACCGTGTCCTACCCAGCACTAGCAGTCGCTGTAGCCGAATCCTGCTGTGAGGCTGGTTGGTTGGTGCATCGTTTGCCAAATTGATTTGGCTGAAAGAAGAGGTAATTTGCTACTTCTTTAAGCCATAAAATTCATCAGTTTTTTTGTTAAGTACAACTTTTTAATTTTAATTTGAAAAATTCCAAAATTTAGCATTTAAACTTAAATTAAAATAAAAGATATTAGGTTAGTGTTCAAATTTCATTTTATTTCTTAAATGTACAATTGTATGGTTCTATTAAATGCAAAATACAAGCAAAAGACAAGCATTCCACTGCAAGACCTCAAGATACTGTACGCTCTTTCTGCGTAGATCGGACTAACAATAATAATTAGAAGAATGAATGAAAGAAGACAACTATGACGTATGGACAGCTACCACCTCAGTCCGCCCGTGACCATGAATGCTGTAAAGTATTCGAAACGTCGTAATTAAAATCATAAATAAACCGCGATATAATCCGTAAAATTACTTTCATTTCAATCATATTCATATCTTTCATTTTAATTTAAGCTTCAACGCTGAATTTTGTAATTTTCCAAAAATTTAATAAAAAGGTTGTAACAAAAAAACTGGTGTGGCTAGTAATGAGTTTTATGGCCAAAAGATGTAGCCAATGACCTCTTCTTTTGGCCAAATCAATTTGGCAAACGATGCACTAAACATCCTGTATTAATAGTAAGTATATTGTGTAGGGACCGGATTTATATGTATTTAAAAAAAACGATAATATGGACTAAAAAGCGAAAATATGGAGAAGTATGGAGTTAAAAGTAACCATAAGTTTCAGGTATATGGCAGTTCTTTTCAGTATTTGTGTCGTTGCAGTACACGGATCTCATGTTTTATAACCCCCAATGCAAAAATGGCATGTTTAAGTTTGTACGCTTATGTCTCTCTGTCTGTCTGTGGCATCGTAGCTTCCTAACGAACCGTGGAAAAATCAAGGTCGTTCTGGTTGGTCAAAATAAGGCTTGGTACTTACTGGCTGAATAATCTTTCAACATAGCAGTATGTGACTGTGAGGCTGCAATAGGAGGTGGCGCAGAGGGAAACCGCTTGTTTTACAAACCGGAGGTCGCGGGTTTGATGCTGACTCATTGATTTTTGATTCGGTGATTTTATAAATGTGTATTAAAAGGTGAATACGGGGAAAGTACGATAAATTCAGCACCGATAGCTTACTGTAACGACCCGTGACTGCGATGTGACACGTTGACAGAATAATAAATATTTTGCTCATTTGCAAATTGTTCCTACTCCGTATGAACATTTTTTTTTTGTGATTTACCTACGCTTATCGTAAGTACTTGGTTTCGTATACATCTATTTGCTACTCTTTTTACAGAAATATATTATTTTTTTGTAAAAATACGGACTTATCTTTGAAATATGCCAAAATATGGAAAAATATGAAAAATAAACATTGAGCTAAGTTGCTCATTAACATGAGTCTGTGTGATGCAGGTGAGGGCGTAATTCAGCCGACTGTATAATGTGCAGAGCTCACGAGTTTCATACGGCATTTTTCAACAAACTTGCGGGGAAAAAAACCAAATAATTTACCAAACAGCGACAAATACGATAAAAACAAAATATGAAAATAATGTATGGAAAATGGCTAAGCGTTTTTTTTTTCACACGCCCACGTCAAGGTGAGCAAACATAGTTCAAAATTATAATTTTAAGTGATAAAATGCAAATAATTGAATATTTCGTATACAAATTATGATGAATTACGAATAATTAGATAAAAATAAATTTTTATTTGACTTAATTGAGCACTAACACATTTATTTATTCCAAAAATGTATACGTACTTATATGGATTTTCAGCGGCACAAGCCTTTTCGTTGTTTAAAAAAAATGTATTACCCGGTTAAATTAAGAATGCTCTGTTTACTCGCATACAACTTGCAGTAAGGTACTTACTAATTTAACTTTTTAGGGATAATTCTATTAATTACGTAGGTATGCGTAATTTGATCATTAACGCACGCGTGTCTTATAGCTAGGTTAGCTTATGCCGTTAAAAACAAGTTAGTTTCTGTTTCATGGTCAACTTAAAACCAAATATAGCAGTATCGCTACTACACAACACAATGAAATGTCAGTATCTCAGTACGAAACAAGAATAAATAACTCATTAACAAATATAATAGACTGGCTTCAAACTATAAATTTAAATATAAATCTAATTAAAACTAAATATATACAATTTCGTCCTTATCAAGCTAAAGAAATAAAAATTAATTTAAATTATAAAGGAACAAGTATTAATAAAGAGAATTTTTCATGTTTTCTCGGTTTAACAATTGACAATCATTTAAATTGGAAAAAACATATAGAGTTATTGAATAATAAAATAAGGTCTTTTTGTTATGCACTGCAAGTGCTAAAAAAAATAAGGTTTAAAAACTAAAACCCGACTACGGGTAAAATCGCAGTCTAAAAAGTAGAAAACAAGAAAATATTTCTTGTCAGATATATTTATCTACCAACGCCTTAAGCAATTAATTATCGTCTAGTAAGTAGATAATTTGTATATTTCAATTTAACGTATTATAAGTATAATTACTATAGATTGTAGCCGTAGTCGCATGCCACTGATGCCTGATGATCCGTCGTGGCGTTGTCGTTTATACATAAGTCGGCGATCTGTCCCCCTAGACAATGTAACATTCTACAAGCGCTATCGCTAATAGAAAGTTTAAAATTGTATGAGAATGACATAAGTCATCGAAAAATCACGTGACATATTGTAGGGAATTGACACCATTAGCGAATGAAGAAATAGATTCGCTATGAAGCGATTGCATCTTGTCTAGGCCCTCTGGTCTAGTCGTCGAAGTGCATCCTGAATTTTGTGTTCCCAACGCGACAATATAACATTGGCCATATTCGACATTAGCAAGGTGGCATGCGACTACGGCTACAATCTATAGTAATTATACTTATAATACGTTAAATTGAAATATACAAATTATCAGTAGATAATTTGTAAGTAAGTATACTCTAGTATTTCGTCTAGTAAGTATACTAGACGATAATTAATTGCTTAAGGCGTTGGTAGATAAGTATATCTGACAAGAAATATTTTCTTGTTTTCTACTTTTTAGACTGCGATTTTACCCGTAGTCGGGTTTTAGTTTTTAAAACTTATTTTTTATTTTATTTATTTTGGGGCTTTATAATTCGTTACAAATCACGTAGTATTATTAGAATTAAGTTAGTATCGCTATAATAAATACTTAGTTTTACTAAATATATTTTGTAAACACGTAATTGTTTTTTTTTTCAGCATCTACGTGTGAAAATTCAAGGCTCTAGTACCAATCGTTCATGAATTATAACGCTTTTTTATAATACATGAAACCCCCTATTTGGACCCCTTAGGATACGAATTTTGAAAATTCCGTTCTTAGTGTGCGTTTACGTATTGTGAAGAATACACCTCCCTAATTTCAAGTCTCTAGAGCCAGCGGTTTAGGCTGTGCGTTGTCTGTCAGTCAGTCAATCAGTCAGGACATCTCCTTTTATATATATTGATGATTAAAATAACTTTAATACGTGCAAAGAAGGTATGGAACCCTCGATGCGCGAGTCAGACTCGCACTAGACTGTTTTTTTTTTGTTTTGATTCGGTAACTAGCTCCGAACCAAAGTATCTTACCTACTAAAACACCCAGTACTCAATGGACATCTAGGGCCCACAACCCAAACGTCGGGCGTATGGCTGAGGAGCGTGGCGGCAGCTTGTTTTTTTTTAGGTGTCAGCATGACGCGGTTGCGCGCATTTGCGGACACTCTCGGCAGCCTCTTATTGAATTGTAACCTTGCGTGTACTTAGAAGCCACACTTGAGCTAACGCAGCAGTTAGTAAAATAGTTTAACTAAACAATATGATTTTTCCCATCACTTTTGAAATCATATCAGATTCAAATTTTAAACATCGATGTCGTATTTTAGTTTTAAAACCCATGATATAACTCATGCCTACTGCTTATAATTATCATAAAAAAAACCGGTTTCCAATTACCTTTTAAAAGACACCACACGCGAGATTTTTAACTTAGGGGTCCTATTTTGACCTTAAAAACCTCATAATTTCTTAAACCTGACTTTGTCCTAATCCTATCTATCATATTGTATCGGAAAACAGTGAAATGTGTTAAGAAATTGTAAAATATTTATTTTACACAAACATTTAAGTCCTGTGACTTCTACTTAGAAAATTTCAAGAAATGCAAAATCACGTTTTTGTTTATTTGCTTTAAGGCATCTGTGTGTGAAAATTCAAGGCTCTAGTACCAACCGTTCATGAATTATAACGCTTTTTTATAAAACCTAAAACCCCCTATTTGGACCCCTTAGGATGCGAATTTTGAAAATTCCGTTCTTAGTGTGCGTTTACGTATTGTGAAGAATACACCTCCCTAATTTCAAGTCTCTAGAGCCAGCAATTTAGGCTGTGCGTTGTCTGTCAGTCAGTCAATAAGTCAATCAATCAGGACATCTCCTTTTATATATATTGATGATGATGATTATTTACTTTACACGATCATGCTTGGGCAACAGAAATACACATGTGTACCTAATTTCAACTTAATCAAAAAATATTTTTGTTTTACTTCAGAAGTTTTTGTACTGTAGATGGCGCCACACTGAATTTAATGTAATATTATATAGCCTATAACCAGCGGACAATCAAGGCGCTTCTAACGACACCATTCTTGTCTAATTATGTTAAGTAGATTAGAAGATATTCGGGAACAGATGAACATACATACATACATACATACATACATACATACATACATACATTCTTGTTAAAATCATAACCCTCCCTCCGTTCCGTAGTCGGGTAATAAAATAGTGGCTGTCTATTCTTTGCATTATAAGTTCGAGTCCCGGATAAGGCAAGCTTTTTTTTAAAATGTCTGAATACGGTTATTATTATTTTTAACCGACTTCAAAAAAAGGAAGAGGTTCTCAATTCGTCTGTATATATATATATTTTTTTTTTATAAATCCTTTCCTTTTAGTGAATTAGTGTGTGTGAAATTAGGTACACATGTATATTTCTGTTGCCCAAGCATGATCGTGTAAAGTAAATAATCATCATCCTCAATATATATAAAAGGAGATGTCCTGATTGATTGACTTATTGACTGACTGACAGACAATGCACAGCCTAAACCGCTGGCTCTAGAGACTTGAAATTTGGGAGGTGTATTCTTCACCATACGTAAACGCACACTAAGAACGGAATTTTCTAAATTCGCATCCTAAAGGGTCCAAATAGGGAGTTTTAAGTTTTATAAAAAAGCGTTATAATTCATGAACGGTTGGTACTAGAGCCTTGAATTTTCACACGCAGATGCCTTAAAGAAAATAAACATTGACGTGTTTTTGCATTTCTCGAAATTTTCTAAGTAGAAGTTACAGGACCTCAATTTTTGTGTAAAATAAATATTTTACAATTTCTTAATACATTTCATTGTTTTCCGATACAATATGATAGATAGGATTAAGACGAAGTCAGGTTTAAGAAATTATGAGGGTTTTAAGGTCAAAATAGGACCCCTAAGTTAAAAATCTCGCGTGTGGTGTCTTTTAAAAGGTAATTGGAAACCGTTTTTTTATATTTTATAAGCGGTAGGCATGAGTTATATCATGGGTTTTAAAACTAAAATACGACATCGATGTTTAAAATTTGAATCTGATATGATTTCAAAAGTGATGGGAAAAATCATATTGTTTAGTTAAACTATTTTGCTAACTGCTGCGTTAGCTCAAGTGTGGCTTCTAAGTGCACGCAAGGTTTCAATTCAATGAGAGGCTGCCGAGAGTGTTCGCATATGCGCGCACCCGCGTCATGCTGACACCTAAAAAAAAAAAAGCTGCCGCCTCGCTCCTCAGCCATACGCCTGGACAAATAACGGGCAACCTTCGGAGTTGTCGGTTGGACGTTTGGGTTGTGAGCCCTAGATGTCCATTGAGTACGGGGCGTTTTAGTACGTAAGATACTCCGCTTCGGAGCTAGGTACCGAATCAAAAAAAAAAAAACCAGTCAAGTGCGAGTCTGACTCGCGAATCGAGGGTTTCATACCTTCTTTGCGCGTATTAATGTTATTGATTTCAATTCAATAAGAGGCTGCCGAGAGAGTTCGCAAACTTGCGCACCCGCGTCAAGCTGCCACCTAAAAAAAAAAAAAGCTGCCGCCTCGCTCCTCAGCCATAAGCCCGGACAAATAATGGGCAACCTTCGGAGTTGTCGGTTGGACGTTTGGGTTGTGAGCCCTAGATGTCCATTAAGTACGGGGCGTTTTAGTACGTAAGATACTCCGCTTCGGAGCTAGGTACCGAATCAAACCAAAAAAAAAAACAGTCAATTGCGAGTCTGACTCGCGAATCGAGGGTTTCATACCTTTTTTGCGCGTATTAATGTTATTGATTTCAATTCAATAAGAGGCTGCCGAGAGTGTTCGCAAACGCGCGCACCCGCGTCAAGCTGCCACCTAAAAAAAAAAGCTGCCGCCTCGCTCCTCAGCCATAAGCCCGGACAAATAACAGGCCACCATCGGAGTTGTTGGTTGGACGTTTGGGCTGTGGGCCCTACATGTCCATTCAGTACGGGGCGTTTTAGTAGGTAAGATACTCCGGTTCGGAGCTAGGTACCGAATCAAACAAAAAAAAAAACCGGTCATGTGCGAGTCTGACTCGCGCATCGAGGGTTCTATACCTTCTTTGCGCGTATTAATGTTATTGATTTCAATTCAATAAGAGGCTGCCGAGAGAGTTCGCAAACGCGCGCAACCGCGTCAAGCTGCCACCTAAAAAAAAAAAGCTGCCGCCTCGCTCCTCAGCCATAAGCCCGGACAAATAACGGGCCACCATCGGAGTTGTTGGTTGGACGTTTGGGCTGTGGGCCCTACATGTCCATTGAGTACGGGGTGTTTTAGTAGGTAAGATACTCCGGTTCGGAGCTAGGTACCGAATCAAACAAAAAAAAAAACCGGTCATGTGCGAGTCTGACTCGCGTATCGAGGGTTCTATACCTTCTTTGCGCGTATTAATGTTATTGATTTCAATTCAATAAGAGGCTGCCGAGAGAGTTCGCAAACGCGCGCACCCGCGTCAAGCTGCCACCTAAAAAAAAAAGCTGCCGCCTCGCTCCACAGCCATAAAAGCCCGGACAAATAACGGGCCACCATCGGAATTGTTGGTTGGACGTTTGGGCTGTGGGCCCTACATGTCCATTGAGTACGGGGCGTTTTAGTAGGTAAGATACTCCGGTTCGGAGCTAGGTACCGAATCAAACAAAAAAAAACCGGTCATGTGCGAGTCTGACTCGCGCATCGAGGGTTCTATACCTTCTTTGCGCGTATTAAAGTTATTTAATCAATATAAATATAAAAGGATAAGTCCTGACTGACTGACTGATTGACAGACCACGCACAGCCCAAACCGCTAGCCCTAGAGACTTGAAATTTGGGAAATGTATTCTTCACTATACGAAAACGCACACTGAAAACGGAATTTCCAAAATTAGTATATCCTTAGGGGTCCAAATAGTGGGATTTATGTTTTATAAAAAAAGCGTTATAATTCGTGAACGGTTGGTACTAGAGCCTTAAATTTTTACACGCAGATGCTTAAAAAAAATAAACAATTACGTGTTTACGAAATATATTTAGTAAAACTAAGTAAATATTACAGCGATACTAACTTAATTCTAATAATTCTACGTGATTTGTAACGAATTATAAAGCCCCAAAATAAATAAAATAAAAAATAAGTTTTAAAAACTAAAACCCGACTACGGATAAAATCGCAGTCTAAAAAGTAGAAAACAAGAAAAGAAAATATTTCTTGTCAGATATACTTATCTACCAACGCCTTAAGCAATTAATTATCGTCTAGTAAGTAGATAATTTGTATATTTCAATTTAACGTATTAAAAGTATAATTACTATAGATTGTAGCCGTAGTCGCATGCCACTGATGCCTGATGATCCGTCGTGGCGTTTTCGTATGTACATAAGTCGGCGATCTGTCCCCCTAGACAATGTAACATTCTACAAGCACTATCGCTAATACAAAGTTTAAAAATGTATGAGAATGACATAAGTCATCGAAAAATCACGTGACAAATTGTAGGGAATTAACACCGTTAGCGAATGAAGAAATAGATTCGCTATGAAGCGATTGCATCTTGTCTAGGCGCTCTGGTCAGCTGTTAGTCGTCGAAGTGTATCCTGAATTTTGTGTTCCCAACGGGACAATATAACATTTCGACATTAGCAAGGTGGCATGCGACTACGGCTACAATCTATAGTAATTATACTTTTAATACGTTAAATTGAAATATACAAATTATCTACTTACTAGACGATAATTAATTGCTTAAGGCGTTGGTAGATAAGTATATCTGACAAGAAATATTTTCTTTTCTTGTTTTCTACTTTTTAGACTGCGATTTTATCCGTAGTCGGGTTTTAGTTTTTAAAACTTATTTTTTTTGTACTAATCGATAGCATAAGATCTCTCGAATAAAGGCCTTAAAAGGGGTTTAGTTGGGTAATTTTATATGAACCAGTGTCATGATTTTTTTGAGTGGCCAGTAAGTTTTTGGTTGCTCACATATACCTACATACATATACGTAGACACATATACATATACATATATAGTACGCATAGTGGTATTTAACGTATAGTTGTACCTTCCGTGGCGCAGTGGGAAACCGCTTGCTTTGTAAACCGGAGGTTGCGGGTTCGAAACCTGCGGGGTGCAACTGTGTAGTTGTTCCTTACTGGCTAGGACAATGCAGGCCGATCACCTGATCGTCTGTAAAGTAAGATGATCCATGCGTCGGATGGGCATATAAAAAAGTCGGTCCTGCGCCTAACCTCTCCCCGGTCATGTCGGTCTTCCATCCCATCGGATTGTGAGAGATATAAAGGAAGAGAGAGTGCACTTGTGTCTACGCAAGCTCTTGTGCACTATAATATCTCCTGCGTACATGGCTGATCTTGTGGAAGATTGGCCGACTTTGAAGCTCGGGTACCCTATCTCGTTAGTCTGTGTGACCTAGACTATGCCATAGACTAATAATTTGTTCCTTTCAATCGGCAACTGCCGTAATATCTTCGTATAGCAATGGGATGGCTGGCAGTTAGTTACCGCCATCTATGGAAAATACATAACACTGCCGTAGTGCACGTAACGTGTGTGAGACTTTATACTATACTTTAAAGATCTGGTATTAGTATATAAATAATTTTACGACTTATCTATGAAGCCTTTATATTTAATAGAATAATCTTCAACGGTATATATAATCAAAGCTTCAATGTACATAACTCATAAATTGACTTTATAGGATTTTAAAATATTAAATATTCGCCAAACGCCATCTATAGTAACTTATTGACACTAAAATCAAAACCTTCACACCTAACCTCAGAGTAATTAGATGGTGGTGGTATCTCCTCTAAGCACCTAACAGCATAAGAATGACTTTATTACTAGTTCTGAAACATAGATGGCAGCTTTTTCTAACACGCTTTTTTCCTAGTATTTTTTAGTATCCCTAGATGGCAGAAGTACTTAGCTAAATTCAGTATTTTTACGAAAAATGAAAAACTGCAGGAAACATGAATAGGTATCCTACGGTAAACCATGATTTTGAAATGTTTATTTCTTTTCAGCTAAACCATTTTTCGAATAGCAATAAAACTTATTTTAATGCAAAATGTGCAAAACTAGCATATTTTCTTTTATATTTTATTCGTTTCAACCGCCTTTTGTTTAAAGAAGAGACATAAAGTCAATTACGGATGTTTTCTCGTGGTCCAATTACACTCCACGGTTATTAAATCTTGCTCCTGTTTTAAACAGACTTTGAAAGAAGGAGGAGGTTGTCAATTCGCTACTTATATTATTTTTGTGTAATAATATTCAATGTACAGTTTTTTTCCATAAAACCGTTTTATTATGGCATAGATATAGTACAGTAATACCTCATCCGCGATTTTCGGACATTAAGGGTGAAAAATTGAACCCAACAATAACTGGAATCCATTTTTCCCCCTTAAGGGGGAAAACTGAAAGAGTAGGGTTCTGGACATTTATTTTTAGATTTTAGATTTTTAAGGGGTTTTGTGGAATAAGCCTTTAAATTACGTAAGTATAAAAATAATAATAATAAAAAAATAACAATAAAAGCTTGTTTATCAATATATTTACAACTTATTATTAAATAGCAACCTAAAATTAATCACAATATACCCCCACTGCGCCTTAATAAATTAACTTGCCTATCAAAAAAATCATACTCCCTCCTCAGACCTTTTTTCCCCATAAAGTACGGGTAATTATTTTCCGTAGCCAAATAAAACACCCCTCTTTTACTCCTATCTGTGCTTAAGCCGAACACGTTCGTCACTAAAGGGGATTTATCGTAACAATTCTTGTTTCTAGCTTCCTGCACCGAATCACATTTGATTGCTACAAAGCGGCCAGGATACTGCAAAGCCGCTATCCATAGTGTGAAAGACCTAATATGACTGCATATAACATTGCATGGCATCCAGAATATATCTCCAGGTTGAAACTCTCCACCGTTCACGTAGATATTAACGTGACCTATCGGGGCTGCCATGCCGTACCCATCGATATTCGTATCAACAATATCTACAAAATCTGCATCCGTTTCGTCTAATCGGTCTTCTGGCCCGAGGTTCCTGAAGCAAGGTCCAGCTGGGTCTAGCCCTGTAGCCCTGGAGATTTTCAGGCCAGTTATTAGGTAGTAATGTTTCGCTATGAAGCCTATTGTGTGGGCTCCGAGGCTTAGGCCAAGGAGTTCGAGTCTTTTAGGGTTAAGTCCATGTTTCGTGAGCTGGGCTAGCATTTCCGCGACGTGTTTTCCTATTGTCCTCATGTTCCGGGCTGCCCTGCAATATAATAAAGTGTCTGGTTAATTCAGGGTGCTGATTTTTTTTATGAGTTCAACACCACCATCAAAGAAATTGATTATTGAGGAGATTAAGGAGATCAATATTTTCACTTAAAACCACATCTTTAATCATGACTAGGTGCATAATATACTCTTATCTATGACTAGGTGGTAGGTTCCTTGTGAAAGGAATCGTCCAGGTAGGTACCATTGGTTATCAGATATTCTGTATTCCGGTGTGAAGGGCACTGGTGAAATTACCGGACACAAGAGACTTAATATCGAATGTCTCGGCAACGCGCTAGTGATTCTTCTGGTTTTGCTAGCGTCTATAAACCTGTTTGTTGGTATAAAAAGACATGTAGTATTTTTACCCACTAAAACCTCCCCCGGTGGTCATCGTTGACGCACTGGAGAGATGAGGGACCTTTTTTGCTGTTGGAGAACTAATCGGTGTCCGTAGGTCTCGACGCCGGGTTATGAGGGATTTTAGGAAGTGCGGGATACACCGTCTGGTGCCTGGAGGGCTATAATGCACCGCCTCGGCGGGCTCAAAGGCGAGCACTGAAATGCTGCTGGTGCAGATCCCTAACGAGAGCTCTGGTCTTCATTCTCATGTGCCGATGCGACAGCCGCGGGGATTTTAGTGGATAAAAATCCCACAAACCCCGGTTGATCCCCACGGTTCACGGGGACCTTTTAAAAGTTTCCCTCGTGAAATAATTAGTTTGGTATTTTTTTTGTACGAACTATAACCTCCCCTCTGGCTGCTGCCATAACTTACTCGTTATTATGATTCACCATTCACCAATATTATGATCACAGACCGTCAGACCCGCTGTTTGAGATTCATCTCTTAATATATAATCCGATCCCCAAGACGTCTGCCAAGCGTAACGATTATGGCAACCCCTATGTTCAACAGTGGACGATCTCCAGCTGGTGATGATGATGATTTGGACTTTTTTTTAATTATAATGCACATACAGGGTGTAAAAAACACGTTTCCGATCCGTGAGGGTCTTATTCAGTGTATCAATACAAACACATGTATATAACTCATTTGTTGAATATCTCATTTTTTTTTTCCTACTTTGTTCCAGAAAAACGAATCTGATCTTGTATTTTTGGTACAAATTAGAAAAAAAAATTGGGATTATTAACAAATGAGTTATATACATATGTTTGTATTGATACACTGAATAATACCCTCGCGGATCGGACACGTGTTTTTTTACATTCTGTATAACTCTTATTCTAAATACAAGGAACAGACATAATAACTAAGGCCTCGTTTACGGAAACGCGGGGCGTCGCGCGTCGCGTGTGGCGTGGCGTCTCGCGGCGCGTCGGACGTTTTTATTGTTTACGTAGCGGCGGCGCGTGAAGCGGCGCGTATCATCGCACGCGTAAACACAAACTTATAGCAATATATGATGCTGTTTATAGAGACGCGGGGCGGGAAGAGTGGCGGTGCCCGCCGCTGCGCCCGCGGCGTGCACCGCCGCGTGCAACGGCGGTGCAACTAACTTTTTAACATACAATTTTCTTCTAAAAAGAAAATCGATCATATCATACTCCATTGCGATGGTGACTACGTCTGTGTTGCATGACTACCGAATAGACTGGCAGAAGGTTCCACCACAGGCATCGCTTCATCGAGAATCGCCGCTGCGTGCGCCGCCGCGATGAACGCCGCGTGAGACGCGGCGATGCCATCCGCGGGCGCCGCCGTAAAACACGCTCCATTTCAAGCAAACGCGTGTAAAATCGCTTCTCCGTAAACACACTCATACAACGCCCTACATTTGAATTTAGACGCCCCGCGTCTCCGTAAATGAGGCCTTAGTTGTGCACCGCGCATTAGTGTCAAAGTACTTACACAGCATAATCAACACTAGTAAATGTCCTGGTATCCAACAGCAAAACATTGTACCCCAATTTCTTGTACATCACGCCAGCTATCATCGCGAAGGGGTAAGCAGGACTGTCCAGGTAACCTCCCACGTACATAACCGTTGATCTCCCGAAATCAATGTTGGTGTCCTTGGCTAAATTGTCCATTTGGTAGTAATTGTATTTGCGCTTGCGTAGAAAAACCACTGTTCCTTGCACTGAGAAGGTCAAATGTATGAGGCTCTTTGCTGGGATCGGAACTGATATATTGGAGCCGGGACCTGGAAGAAATTTTCTTGTTATTATTACCTACCTATATGTTAGTTTACCTAATTGATCCTCTTCGCAGTCACCCAGTAGTTTGGCGTGTGGACCCTAGAGACATATCTCTACCATAGTAGAATACCGTACTATAGTAGAATACCGTAATGATTAGATGCTAATACTGGGGGAAAATTATCTTATCTAGCAATATTTGAATGAAACAGCATTATTTAATAATAATAATAATTATTATTAAGAAAAATAAATAAGTGTTTATAAAATCTTTAAAATTTAAAGGGATGGAAAAGCATTAAATTAATTACCGGGCGGCGGCTCGTATTCGTCATAGCACATTTACATTTTAAATTGGATGTCTAGCGGTGAGCCAGCAGTAAGGGTTTTCGATGACGCTGATATATCTTTTTATCTTTTTCTTTTTTCTTAATAATGTATACACTCATACAATATTTTAGTCTGTCGTCTCAAAATGCTTCGGAATTGTCAACGGATCCGGGTCTCCACGAGACAGGCATTTCCTAGTGTGGGGACCACAAGCACAACTGAATATCTTGTAATGATTGATTTGATAAATAAAGCATTTATTATTATTATTATTATTACATAGACGTGGGGACTGGAAGAAATTGCAGAGGCCAGCCGATCACTTTTGGCCAATCGAAAATGACAGCCAGGTACTGACAGTCCGACAGGCCAACTCAAGGTTTGGGACCTGGTATTTATAGTCGACGGGAGTCTCCCTAGATCCTGTTGGCCTCGAGGAAAAATAGTGGCAGTACATCCAGGCAAGGATGGTATAGTACGCGTTGCGGAAGTTGCAACAAAAGCTATAACATTGGGTGCTTCTCACCGTCGTCGGGGGCCATTTTGGCAACCTGCACCGCTGCAAAACTTTTTGGCTATTTTCATATTCAAATTTATAGTATTTTGTTTAGTCGTGCAGTTGGTGAATAAATGTGCTATGACCATTGATATAATATATAAACTAGATTTGGTGTCACGGTTCAAAAAGTGGTAGCGAAAATAGCGCCCTTGTGTCGCTATTTCTTTACAAGCCACATCCTGACAAATTTATTTTTGCCGATAGGACTGTCGCTACTGTCTATATGAAACTGTCAAACTACAAGTCATTGGTGCCGATTCTGTTGTCACCACTACACTAAACTAGACTAAATTTTAGTTTAGTGGTGTCAAACGATGATTAAGTGCTTAATTTGATTTCGACAGCTACTAAATTGAGTTGATAGTGAGGTTTTCATTGGTCAAATCATGTTAGTTGAACACAATTCTCTTGTTCATCTGATTACACTAAACTAAACTAAAATAATTCTCCGGCTCCGATACTTATATTAATTTTAATATTAATTTTATTTTATTTTAATATATTTTTATATTAATATTTATTTATTAATAAAAATATTTTAATATTTATTTTAATATTTTTTTATTTTTTATTTTATTTTAATATTTATGTAATATATATTTTTTTATTTATTAATATTTAATTTATTATTTATATTTTTTTTAATAATCATTAATATTTATTTTAATATTTATTATATTTATTTTATTTTAAAAAAATTGAATATATTTTTTTTTATTTATTAATATTTATTTTAATATTTATTAATATTTATTTTATTTTAATATTTTATTTTTTAATAATAAAATATATTTTTATATTTATTTTATTATTTATATTAATGTTTATTTTTGTTATTTATTCTAATATTTATTTTAATATTAATTTTAATATTTATTTCATTCTATTTTAGTCTATTCTATTTTATTTTAATCGACATCTTTTAGATGCCGACTAATTTGATCTAATTTTAGTTTGAAGTTTCTAATATTAGGCATAAATGACGTAAATTGTGCACAACAGAATAGCAAAATACGTTTAAAACTAAGTTGAGTAACTAAAACCATTATATTCTATCAGACTATACCTAATTTAGTTTAATTCATGGATCTCTGAATAGGAAAGACACGACTAAACTAAAATTTAGGTTAGTTTAGTCTAGTGTGTGAATCGGCACCATTATCATTATAAAATCGTTAGTTCACGTTTCCGCCACCAGCACAGATAAGTTAGCAACCTCCGCGACCACATTTTAGATGTCATTTTGTTCGTGAATGTTTATCTAGTTTATATATTATATCGATGGCTATGACGAACACGAGCTGCGGCCCGGCCTTTAATTTCAAGCTTTTCCACGTTTTTCCTGTTCATTTATTAAGTTGCTGAGACTTTGTACACAAATCCATACAATTGTTTTATTCTATGGAGTTGCGGTGACCTGCGCCAAACTTGGTCCTTGGCTAACTATACAACGTGTTACAAAATACCCCGTAAAAAATATAATTAATTATCAAAGCCAAAAATTTTGTCAACCCTAGTAAGCTGTCATGTCAGGGAACCAGATTATTTAACAGAAAGGCCTACTTTACCTAATAATTGTATACTTTAATCGTTTTTCTATTATTCATTCATATAATATTATATAGATGTGCTATCTCAATACAAGGATGTCGTTATACTCAAGTTCAAGGCTTCAGAAAATGTCACGTTGAAAAAAAATTATGTTGTCAATTTCAAATCTTCTAATCGATATCCTACAACTGTTTCGAGTTATTTTTTTCAACATTTGGACATTTCCACCAGTTTTTAGGTTGTTTCGTTAGGTTAGGTCTTTTAAAATTTTTGTCGTTCCGCGAATTAGGTAGAAATGTAGTACATTCTGCGTAGTTTTACTCTTTATTTTTACTGAAATAGGGTTTGCACATTGGTGAAAATAATAATATTTTTTTACTTTTTTGGAGTATATTTTTTACGGGGTATTTTGTAACACCCTGTATAGTCCAGGGTATGAGGCCTACCCAAACACCAACAATAATGTTACTAATGATATTAATCTTCATGACGATCAACTTAACATAAACTTAGTCACACTTCGTAAATTCCCCAAACAAATCCGTCAGTTATCCTTGAACATATCAACAGACAAACATGCGTGTTTGCTTGATGATACGCATTTCCTTCGCACATGCCAGCAACCTTGCGTTGACAAATATTATCTCTATTGCTCATCAAGTATTCAATAACCCAAATAAAGAGTTTTGGTTGTATTTGCTAGGAGGTAGGCCGCTTGTACAAGTGGCCGTCCAGATAGTACTAGTCAGATAATCTACCGCCATACCGCAGTGTGTAAACATTGCTATGTGAAGGGCACTGTAGCTGGTGAAATTACTAAGCTCTAACGGCTCGGGTGATAAGCGTCAGTCCGTCAAGACTAGGTATATAGGTGTATTAGTACGTACTGATTTAGGTATGTTTATAATAGTATTATTTGATGTATGTTTATATATTATACTCATATGAATATATATTATTATAGTTTACAACATATGTGTTTTTATGTGTCTTTGTGTTAATGTTACCTATTCATGTCGAGTGCGCGCACCCTCTGCTCTTTGTAACTTCTTTATTTTCCTCTCCATCCAAAGGTTGCCTGGAAGAGATCGCTTTTAGCGATAAGGCCGCCCATTGTTGCATTTTTTATTAATTTGTATCTTATTCTTTTTGTATCTGTTTGTTTGTGCGCAATAAAGAATTGTCTATCTATCTATCTATATAGCGAAAGGGTCGTGGGGCGGGTAACAATAGCACCCACCCATCTCCTCCAGTTGGATGTCGTACGAGGCGACTCAGGAAAAACGGGAAGACTGGCAGCAGTGTCTTTTCATTGAATTACCTACCATCTGTACTGCGATCCCCAAGACACCTGCTAAGCGTGGGGATTACGGCAAACCTCCATTCAAAGGGGGAGGCCTTTGGTCAGCAATATACCTACGTCTTTCGGCTACTGATGCTGATGATGATAGCGCGAAAATAACGGTCTACGCGCGAAGCCGTGGGTATAGCTAGTCAGTAAAGCAATAAAAATCCATGCGGCGGTGTACTCATAAACAAATTATGTCGTTGGCAAGAAATGACCCTGTGTTCGGACTTTTTTCATGTGTCGTTGATGTCGGAGGTGCAAGTAGCGTAGCGTATCTTCTTTTTAGAACCCCAGTACGGTAGGCGGAAAGACGGTGGCCAGTATTTAAGGTATAAGTACGTTCTGAAAAGGCACTTAAAGAACTGCAAAATTGAACCCTCACAGTGGGAGTGTATGGCATCGCAGCGGTCAGAGTGGCGGAACCTCGTTCAAAAGAATGTTTACGAATTTGAACTAGAGCGAAAGTCTAATTTGGACAAGAAAACAGACGATCCCAAGTCCTGGCCACCAGCAGCCATCAATTACAATTATTTAAAAGGTGTGCTGACGTGCGCTCTCTGCGGGCGCCCTTTTAGTACAAAGATAGGGTACGCCAGTCACCTGAGAGCACACCAGAGAGCTGCAACACATAATAGCTCTCCCAATATTTTTTTTTTTGGGAATGATAGACGCTGTTGGCCGCAGATGGCCAGATAGCAGAAGCACTCTAGCCTTAACGGCAGAAGTAGCGACGAGCTCAAGGGCACCTCAGGGAGGCACGGCCTCGGCTTGGGCTGTCGCTTAAGAGAGGGCTGAGTTTACCACCGGTTCACAACGCGCCCCCACTGAGAAGAACCGGCAAGAAACTCAGTGGGGTGATGCACGTCGTTGAGGTGGCATGCGTACGACCCTTCGGCCTCGCTGGCGAGACCGGTGTCTGATAGCTAGTGTAGCATACGGTTGTCGAGGAGGGTTCAGCGCATCCCGGTCCAATAGGACCGTCATGGGGTCAGGAGGGTCGAGCAGTACGTGCCGTGGTCTACGGCGCGAGTCAAAAGGACTAGGGGCGTAATCGGCGGCGGCGCGGATTAAACTGTTCGCGTGACGGGACGCGGATTCAAAGTAGCGTTTCGACGCTTCTAATAGGAATTTACGAAGGGGATCTAACTTGAAATCGGAATGCAGATCTACATTCCGCATGTACCACGGGGCACCGACGGCACGTCGGAGAAAACGATTTTGGATAACCTGGAGGCTATCGATACGGGTGCGGGCGGCGTGCGCGAAAACTACACTCGCGTAAGTCATGATTGGGCGAATGCAGGCTTTGTATAACGTCAACTTATTTCTAAGCAACATTTTACTCCGCTTGCAGAGAAGGGGATACAGGCGACCTAATACGAAAGCCGCTCGATTGCGGACGGACCTAATGTGAGGGCCGAAAGTCATGGCGGACTCCAAGGTGACTCCGAGGTACTTAACCTTCCTAGTCCAGGGGATAGGGCGATTGAATAAGGATATTGGGACCAGTCCTCTGCTGGGCCGAAGGCTCCGCTAGGAGAACATATTGGCGGGTCCCCGGGAGAAGACCACCACGGCACTCTTCTCCGGGTTCACCTCCATGCGCCACGTATGAAACCATTGACCCAGGGCGTCGACTGCGGCTTGAAGAGCACGCGTCAAATAGGACATGTTCCTATGGGAATAATAGAGAGCGGTGGCGTTAAGGGCAAGTTGAACTCTGTTCGAACGAGTAATGTCGTTCGTGAACAGGCTGAACAGAAGGGGAGAGAGCACAGAGCCCTGGGGGACTCCGGCCCGTAGAGGATGGGGAGAAGAAAACGTACCTTCGACGCGGTATTGAAAGGTACGATTCGAGAGAAAGTCTCGTATGATGAGTACGAGCCTATCGGGGACTCCTAACTGGAAGAGCTTGTATATCAAGCCGTTGTGCCTTGGGCCTTGGCAACATCGAAGAATAGGGCGCCTGTGTAGACGGGATTGGGCTGGTTGAGCCCGGTCAGGATGTGCTCCGTGAGGCGGTGCACCTGGTGGACGCAAGAGTGTCTGGTTCGAAAGCCAAACTGCTCGTCAATAAGGATATTATTAGAGATGACAAAGTCTTTGAGCCTTGCTAGTAGCAAGCGCTCATAGAGTTTGCCGAGAGATTTTAGGAGACTGATAGGCCGGTAGCTCGCAGGGCTGCTGCGAGGCTTATCCGGCTTAGGAATACATCACACATCTGCGTCTTTCCACTCGGCAGGAAAGACGCAGTGGGACATGGCAGCGTTGAAGATAGTCACTAAAAGACATATCAGGTGGACAGGGAGAACCCTAAGGACGCGATTAGAGATGCCGTCGGAGCCCGGTGCTTTCTTAGGCTTAAGGCCTTTGATTAGGTCTTCCACTTCGGTCTGCGTGACCGGGGAGAGGGATTCGGTGGGAGTGAGTAAGGACCTGCGCTCTACTTCCCTATCTACTAGATCGAGGTGCGTTGGATCGACGGGAGCGGAGCTGGGTGTGCACTGACTCTCTAGAGAGTCAGCGAGAACCTCAGCCTTTTCGTCGTCCTCGAACGCGGGTGGGTCGCCTGAAGGGCGGGTCAAGGGGGGCATTTAACTGGAGCGTCTGAAGCAGTCAAGTGTTGAGCAGGACATACAATAGGCAGTACATTTGTACCGTACATGACAAAATAATGTAAGAGCGGTACAAGATTTTAACACGTACCTACCTACTCCTTCAAATTTAATGTCCCGACTTGCGTTTCATGTCCCGTTTCTCTTTACTCATACAAACCTTACAAACTCTGGTGTCTGTCTCTGTCATACTCGTTACTTCAAATGTACCGCAGAGCTACACGACACCTCGCCTCATTTGAAGTGGGACATTGTACTGGCACTGGCTCATTACAAAAAAGAGGCTACTCTTACGAACTTATTTTGAAACCGTGTCCTACCCAACACTAGCAGTCACTGTAGCCGAATCCAGCTGTGAGGCTACTATTAGATTATACCTATAGGGTGTCTGGTGCATCATTTGCCAAATTGATTTGGCCGAAAGAAGAGGTCATTTTCTACTTCTTTAGGCCATAAAATTCATGACTTCCTACATCAGTTTTTTTTAAGTATGTAAATTCCAAAATTCAGTAATTAAAATAAAAGATATTAGTTTAATGTTCAAATTTTATTTTATTTCTTAAATGTACAGTTGTATCTATTGTTCTATTAAATACAAAATTACTTGCTAGTAGTATCTAGAATTGTTTTAAATATCTAACAAAGTTTGTGGAAAAAGGAAAATAAACTTAAACATCAAATATAAATAATTATTAAAAAAAAACTAAAAGCACTTGGGATCTTCGAGTTATTTTAAAAACTTATCTAGTCTGTACCCTTTCCAACGTTATGGAATTTGCCCAACACAACTTTCTTTCTATAGCTTCACTAATTCGCTAAATTTGTGTAACTAGTAAACATCTAGTCTAGTAAAAATGCCTCTTTGGAAAAAGTACTTAATACATTTTACGCTTATTTTATTTGATGTAGGTCTCAAGAATCAACACTATGATAATCACATTACAATCCCTCTTTGTTCATTAGAAGTCAAATAACCAGTCTCAAGTCTCATCGACTGATTATTTGACTGAGTTTTCTGGAAAGTGTGGTGGTGGTAATCATCTGTTAGAAAAGCGCTTCTATTAAATTATTTGTGTTTCAAGAGCAACAACATCGGCTCTTCCATAAACCATCAAAATGTCAGCGTATTATTTATTAGATAATATAGCCATTGTGAAACAAAATTAAATTAATGAAATTTAACACAAATATTCACAATACATAACGAAAAGAAAATTACAATAACAAAACAACAATGCGTTAGTTTCCAGAAACAAAACAAATCTAGACTACTCTTTCATCGTTACTAGCAAGTCCTTTTGTATTTAATAGAACCATACAAGTGTACATTTAGGAAATAAAATAAAATTTGAACATCATACTCATATCTTTTATTTTAATTTAAGCTTCAATGCTGAAATTGGAATTTTTAAAAATAAAAATTAAGAAGTTGTAACAAAAAACAAAACTGGTGTGGCAAGTAATGAGTTTTATGGCCCAAAGATGTAGCCAATGACCTCTTCTTTTGGCCAAATCAATTTGGAAAACGATGCACCAAACACCCTGTATAAATAGTATATTATGTAGTGACCGGATTTATACGTATTTAAAATTCTAAAATACATATTTACATATAATATGGACTAAAAAAACGATAATATGGACAAAAAGCGAAAATATGGAGAAATATGGAGTTAACCACCACAAGTTTCAGGTACCTATATGGCAGTTTTTTTCAGTATTTGTGTCGTTGCAGTACACGGATCTCATGTTTTATAACCCCCAATTAGAGAATACAATCCGGGATCCCGGGATCCCGGGATCCCGGATATATAATAGGTATAGGTAAGTATTTACTTGTAATAGGTAAGTATTTACATGTAAATCCGGTCCCTAATTATGATCAAGTGATGTAATTTGCTCATTAACATGAGGCTGTCTGATGCAGGTGACGGCGTAATTCAGCAGAGCTCACGAGTTTCGTACGGCATTTTTCAACACACTTGCGGGGAAAAAACCAAATACCAAACAGCGACAAATACGATAAAACAAAACATGAAAATTATGTATGGAAAATGGCTCGCGCGTTTTTTTTTCACACGCCCAAGTCAGGGTGAGTGAACCTAGTTCAAAATTATAATTTTAAGTGATAAAATGCAAATATTTGAATATTTCGTATACAAATTATGATGAATTACGAATAATTAGATAAAAATAAATGTTTCTTTGACTTAATTGAGCACTAACACATTTAGTTATTCCAAAAATGTATATGGATTTTCATTGGCACAAGCCTTTTCGTTGTTTCAGAAGAATGTATTACCCGGTTAAATTAAGAATGCTCTGTTTACTCGCATACAACTTGCAGTAAGGTACTTACTAATTTAACTTTTTAGGGATAATTATATTAATTACGTAAGCGTAATTTGATCATTAACGCACGCGTCTTATAGCTAGATTAGCTTATGGCCGTAAAATCAAGCGAGCAAGTGTGTTGAAAAATTATTTTTATGGCGTTTTTTCCATGATCAAGTTAAAACCAAATAAAGCAGGATCGCTACTACATTTGCCTCCTTATATGAGATCTAGTATGAGTTTTGATGGTTAACGAAATCGATCAACCTGTCAGTTTTCTCCTGCACATATCACACTAACGCCCCTAGCGGTAACTATAAAACACTAGTAAAATGTACGAGCAAAACTGTTTTGCACTGTTGTGCTTTTTGAGCCTTTCGACCAACCATTCTAAAGCTATGGCCTGTAACTAGGTACATTTAAAAGCTACTTACAATCAGACAAATACCCAGCGGGATAACCCTCCAATGCCTTCGAGCTGTGCATGCCACACACACTATAAACTAACACTAAAGTGCACACTAAAAATTTCACACACATTTTACATTTAAAAACAATTACTTTATAACGTCTTATGTCCGTTGATGTTGATACGGAAATGTTGGCAGTGTATTGAATATTTAAGCGTCAACTTTAGGCTCATTTTTATCAATATGTATACATTCGTATTGAGTCACGGTAAAACAACATAGCTTCACGCCTATTCCGCGAATGTGTACTGCGATTACTACCGTTATTTTTTTGCCCGACTGCCCCAGGAAGAGGGCTGTATTTTCTATGTTTAAATGTATGTATGTATATTTATTTGTCACTTCCTACAGCCTAAATGGCTTGATGGATTGCTCTCAATTGTGGGACTGACATAGGCTATATATTTTTTTCAAAAAGCAGCAGTCAGTCCCAATTTTGTATTTTTTTATATTTCCAAAATCATCAATATGGATATCAAATGAAAGGTCTTAATGAGAAAAGATGAAATAATACAGATTGGAACAAACGAACGGGACCCAGAGGGAAGTACATTTAAAGTTAAAGATAATAATAATATATAATAGTTCAATTTTTTTTTGGTGGCAAGCAAGCATGTGGCTCGCCTGATGGTAAGAAATCACCGAAGCTTATAGACGCTAGCAACATCAAAAGAAGTACCTACTAGCGCGTTGCCGGAACACAGCAATGTTTACACACTGTTGCTTGGCGGCAGAATGTCTGACACTGCGGTGGTACTTTTTTGACGTGGAGGAACCTTCAAAAGGTACCCGTGAGCTGTGGGGCTCGGCCGGGGTATGTGGGATTACCCCATAAATCCAGCACATGAGAGGGGGGACCCCAGGGCTCTCCGGTGGGATTTGCATCAGGGGCCCCTGAGTGCCTTGCCTTTGAGACCCCCACCGAGGGGCGCATTGTAGCCCCCCGGGAACCAGTCACGGTGCTCACGGGGACGGGGGTCGCAACTCCGCCACCGTCCTCCTCGGAGTCGCCGCTGTACTCGATGGACGTCCTAGGGAACCTCGAACGTCCAGAGACTCCGAAGACTGCGGACCACCGCCTTCGTAGTCGCTGGACAGTTAGGTACCAATTTTTTTTTTTTTACTTGGGGAAATCCTCAGCGGCGTGGGTTATGTCGGACTCTTACCGACTAATCGGTGTCCCCACGGTGTCCTCAACCCGCTGTGTCGACGGGCCCCGGGTACGAGTTAGGTACCAACCTAACTGACCGGAGCCTTGCACAAGGAACCTACCTAGTTATGCTTCACAGACACACCAATTCACTAAAAGGAAACATTCTCTTATTTATAAAAATAATAACCGCATTCAAACATAAAAGAAAAGGTTGCGTTAGCCGGGACTCGAACCAACTAATAATGCAAAGATAGACAACCACTATTTTATTGTACCTACTAATCGATAGCATAGGGATGAAATCTCTCAAATAAACAGTGCAGCTTAGAATGAAAGTTGGCCTTAAAGGGGTTGGGTAATTATGTTTTTTTTTTTGGGAATGATAGACGCTGTTGGCCGCAGATGGCCATTACAGCTTCATCGGACAATAGGAGGCGAGCGCTTGAAGCGCTCTAGCCTTAACGGCAGAAGTAGCAACGAGCTCAAGGGCACCTCAGGGAGGCACGGCCTCGGCTTGGGCTGTCGCTTAAGAGAGGGCTGAGTTTACCACCGGTTCACAACGTGCCCCCACTGAGAAGAACCGGCAAGAAACTCAGTGGGGTGATGCACGTCGTTGAGGTCGCATACGTACGACCCTTCGGCCTCGCCGGCGAGACCGGTGTCTGATAGCTAGTGTAGCATACGGTTGTCGGGGAGGGTTTTGCCACAACCTGCCTACGATTCAAACTACGAACAAATCTATACTTGGGCTAATTTTATCCGTAGTTTAGGCGAATATATCTAACACTAAAAAGTATAAAATAAATTACTAGTTTAAAAAACTAAAAATACACGCTTTTATAAGGACTAAGTACTGCACTAAAAATCAATAAATAAATTATCGAAACCGTTCCTTCTTTCTTTCTACCCCGTGCTTGTAATTTATGAATTATATTTAAGTGTAAAAGCGTGGGGCGCCTTTTCTGAATAACAGCTTAATATTTCTGTCAAATTTCAAGAAAGCATTTGTATTCACATGAGAATAATTTGTAATAATTTACAGAGAAAAATCGCCCCACGCTTTTACACATAAATATAATTCATAAATTACAAGCACGGGGTAGAAAGAAAGAAGGAACGGTTTCGATAATTTATTTATTGCTTTTTAGTGCAGTACTTAGTCCTTATAAAAGCGTGTATTTTTAGTTTTTTAAACTAGTAATTTTTTGTACTTAATAAGTAACTTAACTTTTTTAACTTTTTTTTCCTTCCTTATTTAAATAAAACTAATAGTAGTCAGAATAACATTTAAGTTAATAGAATATAGTTGTATCTTTTGTTTTTGCTTTATATAAATAACTTAAGTATTAAAAACATATATCTTAAGTTTGAGAATATTGATTTTGATTTATATACATATCTAGGTAATACAGTTATTATTTTGTTAATACCTTGCATAGCAACGGGCGGGTGTATGGACGGAATATAGTTTTGCTATCCTGGCAACACTCCGCACCCTTTTTCCGTTCTTTGTTCTGTACATAAGTTTTTGCTCTCTAATAAATTAATTAAATACTTTGAGTGGTTTAAAAATAATATTCATCCCTCATCACAAACTATACAGTTGCATCACCCGAGACGTTACATATTAAGTCTGTTGAGCCCGGTAATTTCAGCAGCTACAGTGCCCTTCACACCGGAATACAGCAATGTTCACATATTCCTGTTTGGTGAAAAGAACTCTTGTGTCAGGTCATTCTGGCAGAAAAAAAGGGAAAAATGATGGATCTTTAGCCGCCAATACAGCGGCACTCATAGAGCTCCGGAAACCATACTCAGGCTGGTTGGTCTAATGGTTTGGTTAGGTGGTAGTATAGATGCCGGTGGGGACACCTTCGAGAGGACCAAAGACCTCGCCGAGCTCGGGGCGGAAATCGTCGTCGCTAAGATACGCGAGTTGGGCATGGAGATAGCGCCTCAGAAAACCGAGGCGCTGTGGTTCCACGGCCTACCTAGGAGCCGGGAACCACCGCCCAACTTGCGCGTCCGTGTGGGTGAGTCGGAAGTCAGGGTGGGGCCGTACATGAAATATCTTGGCCTCACCCTTGACAGTCGCTGGGGCTTCGGGGAGCATTTCGAGCGCCTGGTCCCCAGAGTCGACAGGGTTGAGGCGAGCCGCTGGCGCTCGAACCTATAAAGCGGCAGGAACGACACATCGCTCTCGCGACGTGGCGCGAGTGGCTCCAGCCCGAGCACATAGCGCGTAAACGCGTCGTTGAGGCATTCTCGAAGCCTGGATTCAACGACGGAGTGGACGACTCACCTATAGGCTTGTTTACGCAGATGATCACCGGTCACGGTTGTTTCGGTGATTATCTGCATAAGATCGGACGTGGAAGCGACGACGAGATGCTTCCACTGCGACCAGTCTGACTCCGCCCAACACACGCTAGAGGCTTGTCCCGCGTGGTCGTTGGAGCGTCGAGACCTGGTCGCAGTCATAGGATCGGACCTCTCCCTGGGCAGCGTAGTGTCGGCTATGATGTCCGGGGATGCGGCGTGGGGAGCGATGGCCGCCTTCTGTGAGACTGTCATGTCCCAGAAGGAGGCCGCCGAGCGGGAACGCGAACGCACTGATCCTGCTCGGCAACCAACGTCTCGCTCCCCAGCCCTGAGCCCGGGGCTATAAACAACGGGCAACCTTCGGAATCGCTGGACGTTCGGAGTGTGGGCCCTTTGAACTTCCATTGAGTACGGCGGCGACTCCGAGGAGGACGGCGGCGGGGTTGCGACCCCCGTCCCCGTGAGCACCGTGACAGGTTCCCGGGGGGCTACAATGCGCCCCCCGGCGGCGGGCTCAAAGGCAAGGCACTGAGGGGACCCTGGTGCAGATCCCACCGGAGAGCCCTGGGGTCCCCCCTCTCAAGTGCCGATGCGACAGCCGCGGGGGTTTTAGTGGGTAAGAATCCCACATACCCCGGTAGAGCCCCACAGCTCCCGGGGATCTTAGGAAGATAGCACCCGGGACAAAAAAAAAAAGGTGGTAGTATAGATCCTTCGGAGTCGCTGGATATTCGGGATGTGGGCCCTTTAAACGTCCATTGAGTACGGCGGCGACTTCGAGGAGGACGGCGGCGGGGTTGCGACCCCCGTCCCCGTGAGCACCGTGACAGGTTCCCGGGGGGCTACAATGCGCCCCCCAGCGGCGGGCTCAATAGTCCTCCTAGTTAGCCCCCGCCTAGTTTTATTGCAATCTAATTTTAATATAATAATCATGTATTTAAAAAATTGCTAGCCTTTACACCTGTTTAGTCCTCACTAGCAGAATCAGTGTAATAAAAACAGTTGCTAATTTAATTTTTCAGGCGTGTCAACAAGTATATATTCAACTAGACGCACGCGGCTTCGACCGCTATTTTTGCTAGCCAAAGTACATTTTCCTTATTTCATTATTAATAGGTACTCTACTTTAATAATTTATTGGTATATTTTTGTAGTAAGACGGCAGACAGACGACCTGCCAGCGCCTGTCAGTACCGATACAGCAACACAACTGAAATTGGTAGAAATGTATGGTTTTGGCCGGCCTCAGGTCAGAGTTGTTCGTGAGGCTTAGGCCTCCGACTTGGTGTCTAAATGACAATAGCCGGGACCTACTTTTTACGTCCCCACCGAAATGCGCAGATGCTCCGTTCAAAGTCACTGAACGGTCACCCATCCAAGGACTGACCTTGCCTGACGTTGCTTAACCAACCGATCGTTTACCGAACAATGTTTACCGGCTATTAGACCCTCGCAGGGTGCCGGGTAAGAATTGCATCCCCCCATCTCTTCTCGTTGGGTGTCGTAAGAGCCGACTAAACGAGAACAGGAAGACGGGCAGCAGCGTATTTCTTTT
This sequence comes from Furcula furcula, assembly GCA_911728495.1. Taxonomy (NCBI): domain Eukaryota; kingdom Metazoa; phylum Arthropoda; class Insecta; order Lepidoptera; family Notodontidae; genus Furcula; species Furcula furcula. The sequence goes on from OU452252.1 coordinate 21,861,059, forward strand.
AAATTTATCTGTCACCAATACTGCGATCCCCAAGCCGCCTGCCAAGCGTGGGGATTATGGCAACCCCTCCCTTTTAAGAAAGAGGCATCAAGTAGTGTAGTGGTACCTACATCGAAGTACATAAAAGTATAGCCATGATGATATACAGTCAAATTGGTGCTTGCCAGCGATCTTATACCAGAAAGGCATCAGTGTAAAAATTACTGTTTTGAACAGTTCTGTTGCTGGTACCCTAATTTTTAGAAGACGACTTGAATAGGCAGGCCTGGCATTTACCATCAAAAGAGCATCCTACTTGCCTCTTACCATATACCCATTTTATTCTGACAGGAGATCGATCTTTGAAACGAAATCGTTTTCTTGTGAGAAAAGTAGAGTCTGAACATGAGTCTGAAATATTTTTTACCTTTTTATTCTCTACCTACAGTTTTTTTCTTTACATTGTATATTTTTAAATTATAATAAAAAAATACACATTTTCACCAATCTATACTATATTATAAAGAGGTAGGCCTTTTTTGCGTGACTGACTCAACACCACAGAGCCGAAACTACCAAAGCTAGGACTACAAAATTTGGACAGGAGGTTCATTTTATGGTTTAACCAATCAATAAGAAAGGATTTTTGGAAATTCGAACTCTAAAGGTGTGATATAGGGGTTGAAAGTTTGTATGAGAAGGGTGTAAAAACATTGTCTTTTAACTTGAAATTTTGCATTTAGACTCTTTAACGAAAACAATAAAACACGTGTATCAGCATTTTTCATAATTCGTCAGTTAAGGGTGTAATATGAACTAAAAGAGGTACGCCTTTTTTGCGTGACTGACTCATCAACGCAGAGCCGAAACTACCGAAGCTAAGACTACAACATTTGAACAGGAGGTTCATTTTATAGCCTAGAGAACCAATAAGAAAGGATTTTTGGAAAATCGAACTCTAAGTGTGTAAAATAAGGGTTTAAAGTTTGTATGGGGTGGATGTAAAAACATTGTATTTTGACTTGAATTTGTGTACTTAGACTCTTTACTAAAAATAATCAAACACGTGTATCAGCATTTATCATAATTCGTTAGTTAAGGGTGTAAATAAAGTTATATTATAAAGAGCTGGGCCTGTTTCGCGTGGGTGACTCAACACCGCAGAGACGAAACTGCCGAAGCTAGGACTACAAAATTTGGACAGGAGGTTCATTTTATGGATTTACCAATCAATAAGAAAGGATTTTTGGAAATTCGAACTCTAAGGGTGTGATATAGGGGTTGAGAGTTTGTATGGGATGGGTGTAAAAACAATGTCTTTTGACTTGATATTTTGTACTTAGACTCTTTATCAAAAATAATAAGACACGTGTATCCGCGTTTTTCAGAATTCGTTATTTAAGGTTGTAAAATAGAGAATGAAAGTTTGTATGGGATGGGTGTAAAAACATTGTCTTTTGGCTACAAATTTTGTAATTAGACTCTTTAATAAAAATAATAAGATACGTGTAGGTATCAGCGTTTTTCAGAATTCGTCAGTTAAGGGTGTAAAATAGGGAATGACAATATGTGTGTTAAAAAACATTTTTTACCTATCTGTCTATTGATCTGCAATTTAGCACGCATACTATTTCTGTTTTTATGAAAATTCATCAGTTAAGGCTTAAAAATAAGAATTGAACCTTTGTATGGTGATTTTTTTTTGTTCATTGATTTAATGTATGTGTTAAATACATATTTATTTATTTATTTATTATAAAGGAAAACCTACAGCTATTACAAAGGAATGACAACAAAAGAGAAAACAGAGAGCCATTTCTAGGTTCTCACGACTATAAGGCAAAATGCAAAACAGAATAACCACACATACTATAAGTCTGGATTATAATCAAACAGAATCTCTATGTATCAATAGATAAACCTCTCAAATTCGGATTTAGTAGGTACTCCTTTGCCTATCATACACAAACGTACACACACTGACATACGCACATATACACTGTCGCACATTCTCAAGCTTATCTAAACACTTCTTCTAAACAAGTCTTGTTTAAATTCTGATGTCCACTTCTTAGCTGGTTTCCCAAGATACAGGCTGTGCCTAGTTTGGGAACCCCTGGTAATTCTTTTAAGAATGTTTATTGTTGTGTCTAGTTTGTAATTGTGTATTGTAAAACTGTGTGTTTTTTGAAAAATAAATTAAAAAAAAAAAAATACTCTTAATTTAAAAGCACCTTCATCTGAATTAAATTAAGGGATAAGATTTGTATTGTATGATAGGATACCAGCTAACAGTAAGGGATATAAAATAATTGATACGGTTGTGGTGGATACGCGTGGTGTAGACACGGAAGATACAATACATTAGAGTTTTTTTTAAACCAATTACAGTTTTTAAATTTATCAATACGTCAAGACTTCCACCTCATAGCTTCAGAATATAGGTAAGGTATCCAAATATTATAATTAGATGAATAATTTTAATCCCCTTAACATGTGCATGTGCGCAATGGGGTAAGATTACAGTTTAGATTATAAAAAATAATATTATCGAAACCATTATCCTCATTGGACCAGCTTGGTCAAACTATGCACGTTTCTCGATCCCTGTAATGCCTATAGACAGACCTTTAGCGTCAGCAATTTCCGGTGAAAATTCTCATGTTATTACTATAGTATATATATATAACTATATATAGTATATACTATATACATACTATACTATATAACCTAAACGAATTTAAAGTTAAAACCATAAAATATTTTGTTGGAGTCTATCTACGAGAAAAATGTTTTTTCCATGGATAGTTATATGGTTAGTCTCTATAGAGCAGGACATGCCAATACATCTTGATGAACACTAATTGGAATATAAAAAGTCGTGTACCTATTCAGTAATTTTACTTTAATCATTTTATTCCTTCTTCGTCTAAGTTGATTTAATTCAAATTTTGGCCTAGGATTATAGAATAAATTTATGACAGTAGTACTTAGGTTTCTGAAATAGCAACAGCTCAGTGGGCGAGCGCTTGCCTTGGAAACAAGGTGTGCTGGTTCGAACCCCGGCCCAAACCTCTGATTTCTTTATGTAATTATGTGCGAATCGTCATTGTGTGAGTGTTACCAGCTTTCGGTGAAGAAAAACATCGTAAGGAAACCTGTATGTCTGAGAAAGTAGCTTTCGAATGACATGTGAAGTCATCCAACCCGCACTTGTCCAGCGTGGTGGACTATGGTCTAAGCTTCTACATTTTTAGACGAGACCCGTGTCGGGAACAGTGGGACAAAAACAAGGGCTGGTAAAGAAAATAGGTTTCTATGGAGTAACCTAAAGTTTCTTGAACGTTCTATAGTTTGTGTGGGCCACCTTTGGGCAAGTTGTATATTAATTTTTTTGGATAGTTTCTCCTAAGAGGAAAAAAAGAGAAGGAAAGTTTGCAATTTATCCAATTTACGTGAAGCTTAGCTAATACTTTTGGTTAATACTCTTCAATAAATTATTTACAACGCGTTATTTAAAATTCAATTTATAAGGGTGTTAAAAGAAATCCAAAAATGTTGTAGTTATGGCAAAATTGCTAGGGGAAATTTTATTCTACGAAAATCTACTGTAGGTAAGGTAAGGTATTATTCTTTAAACATATTATAATCTAAACATAACATTTTGCCACCCGTGCGAAGCCGGGGCGGGCCGCTAGTTAAGTTATATTTTCATACAAATTTCAATTGTAGAGTCTTAGATTTTCGTCGGAGTTTAGCTCATATTTTTCAATTTTATTCTGTTTTTGTAAAGAAATAAAAAAATCTTTAGGTATACAAAATATATTTCAAGTCAGTTTATCACAAAAATTTATATTTACATATATACTAATACACCGACTTAAAGTCTATGAAAATAATAAAAAAGTCCGGAAAAATCTGCCGCCATTATAATAACACAAAAGGCAAGCATGCCGCATATTTTTTCGCTCTAATGAATGGCACGCGGGCCAGCCGCACAGCCTTCTTTTCCATTTTATTTCCTATTTCGATGTCTTCTCCCACCATTCGCCAAGAAAATGGCCGTTCACGCTTCGATCAGTGCTGTACGCGGTAACCGTCGTGTGCGCACGATCCGCGCTACGCCTGCGCGATTAACCTGTAAATAACAACGAAAAGGTGAAGTGCTTCGAAATTCTGTGTTCGATTTTCAAATGTGTTGACGGTGGGTGTGACGTTCGAAAATTGAAAAACATCAAGCTTTTTTTAATTCCGAAAACAAGGCAAGTGCATAGTGTTTGCTTTGTTGACTTCCACCAGCTGTCAAAATAAACGGATTATCAAGGTGAGCGGTCCAATTGATTTCGGAAACGCAATTCTTTTGTTTTGTCATTTTTAAATTAAGAACGTGACAGTATTTTTAACATTAAACAAAACAGTTCACTAGCATTAATATATTAAACGTTTTGCAACTTCCAAAACAAGTTCCAATTTGGGCGATATTGCAAAACTGCGTTCGAAATACTATTGGCATTTTAATGTGTAGCAAAATAATCGTTTAAACTTTATGTTTGGCAGTAAATTGCTTCGATACCGTCGACTTGTGTCGTGTAGATGTTTTTGTAGGTATATTTACGATACATAGGTTCGTCGTAAATAATATAGGTACAGATGTTCTACACAATCAAAGGCGTTTTGATGTTCGGTATTTAAACATTTGGGTCACGGTCCTGTATTAAAACGGCGACAGAAATAATAAAAATCTGTGGATATTTTCCACGCTCGGAATATCGGGTGTTCAGTATTCCAATAACAGGTACTTATACCTCCTTTATAAAATGGGAGAAAGGGGTGGCAATATAGCCTGATTTCGTACTATTATGGTATAGCAACACAATCCTATCCTGGATTGTAGATACTCAAAAATAATTCAACCCATCCATCAATAACATAAAAACTCCTCCACTATTTTTTTCTTAATATATTTTAGTCACCGCAGTTCGCTTATGATAAGTGTAGATGCAATCGTAAATATTAGAGCACAGTAGCTTATTAATAGCAAGGATAAGGGCCCTACATTTGAATCGCTATCCTGATAGCAAAGGGCGTTCGATATCTCAGTAGAAATCACATCAAATCATCATGGAGCGCTGGCAGCGTTACTTACTGCAGGTACACAGTGCTAATTAAAGGAGATGCTGTTTGATTGCGGGCTTTTGTGAGGTGAAGATTCCTTCCGATTGGGCAAGTTTTCTCACCATGCCGTATGGTTCTTCAAGTAAAATAATCCTAAATATAGCTCTACTTGTAGTGAGCTATATTGGCCGCCTTGATACCAGCAAAGAGGATGTAATAGATAGATACCAGTCTCGTCCCCTTTCTGTATTTTGCTAACTTGGAGTTACCAACTACCATAAATTAAAAATAAAAGAACAAAGAATAATGGAGAGAATAGAACATACTTTAAACCCTTTAATTCAATCTAAGCATGCCACAGATGTGGTCATGATGTTCTTTAGTAAACAAATAGCAGTGTTTAAACTTAAGTCATAAACCAAATAGAGTCCGATAATTCATTCTAGTCCCACTGCATCAGGTAAAAGCTCAAATAGATAGATACCAGTTTCGTCCCCTTTCTGTATTTTGCTAACTTGGAGTTACCAACTACCATAAATTCAAAATAAAAGAACAAAGAATAATGGAGAGATTATAACATACTTTAAACCCTTTAATTTAATCTAAGCATGCCACAGATGTGGTCATGATGTTCTTTAGTAAACAAATAGCAGTGTTTAAACTTAAGTCATAAACCAAATAGAGTCCGATAATTCATTCTAGTCCCACTGCATCAGGTAAAAGCTCAAATAGATCTCTTAAGTTTAGTACAAACCGCGGTGCCTTGCAGATGGTCTAAATCTCTGCTAAATTAACCATGGGTTACCAGCTTAAAGTTTGTTGTTTGTCTCCCGCTTTGCCAAGGAGGGAAGTGGAATTTGTCGTACTCCTCCTGTTTACTTTTCTGATTAAATTCGATGCGGATTCCAAGACAATTTAGCATGTCTCCGAGTCTCGCTGAGGGTCAAACCTTGGTGTCTTCACTCAAAGATTCAACATTTTTCTTTCAAATGGGCTTAACGCTAGCACTTTTGAACGGTAATTTTTTTTAAAAGCTACCACCGGATCACAACGCGGCCTCAACTGAGAAGATCCGGCAAGAAACTCAGCGGGCTTGTCATTTTTTCACATTTTTTTTTTAAACAAAGTTAGTCTTTTTACAATTAAATCGGCACCAGCGACAGAGTGTCCTGCCGTTCAAAATATCAAATATAATAATAAAAAATACGACGAAAATACAACAAACTAAAAACTAAAATGCCAAAGGGATAGTAGTCGGACCAGTCCCCCCAAGCACCCGCGCACGAGTTGACTCGAGCAGCAGCCATCACTCCCCTCAACCATATTGGAGGGAAGGGGGTGACCCGCCACACGAAGCCGCCACAAGCAAAGACTTTTCGATGGCGAGCATGACCGATCCAAAATCACTGGTGATTGACACTGTAGATCCCGGCTAACAGAAATCACAGGGTGGGAATACGTGTTGGGATTGGTTCCATTAATTGTCCCGCTGCGTTTCAAGTCTTCTTTAGAAAATATACTATCACTTTTGTTTTGAGTCTTAAACCAAATCGAGTCCGATAAATTATTCAAGCCTTGCTGCGTTTGTAGGATTTGATTAATTCGACTTCCTCAATCCTTCATTGATTTAACACACACTGTGGGTAGATGCAAATGTTTTCGCATACCTAACATTGTTTTTCTGGATATTTGTCATTCACGATTCGAAGTACCATCGTTGCATTGTTGGAATAGCAAGTGCTTAGTAATTTAGCATAGGAAATTCAATCATCTGCATCGGGATATACATTAAACATGATATTGCGTAATGATGCGGAATAGTAAATATCTTCCAATGTGTGTCTTTCATATTTTTTAACAAATCTGTTACAGTTTGGAATGCCGGAAACCAGATGGCTTCCAATCTAACAATTCTAGCAGTTTCTTTTCACTATTTTACGCTACGTCTCTGAAATTTATTTTAGACACAAGTCTGAAGCGAACGTCCTCCAACGTGTGTCTTCAATTTGTTTTAACAAATCTGTTATAGTTTGAAATGCCGGAAACCAGAAAGCTTCCAACTTAACAGCCCTTATAGTTTCTTTTCGTTACTTTAAGTCTAAAATGAATTTCAGACACGTGGACTTCTAGACCATTTTCAATAGCTTTAAGCAAATACAGTTGTTTGACTCTAAACTTGAATCCTGGTGCCGGTATTACAAGGAGATTGAGGGATCGTACTACAATTTTCTGAGTAGTCAGGAAAACAATCCAAAGAAAGACATAACAATTGAATGTTTTGTATAAAAGCACATTCTCTGGTAGTCCGGATCTACGCGACGGATTGGTGAATCATTGCATATCGCAGTCAAGGACTGCGCTATACGCCTGCGCCCGCGCCGCTCGCCGATCGAAAGATAAAACGAAGGTATTCAACGCCCGAAACTGGACTATTGTAAATTGTAGCTAGAAAAGAAGAACGCGCTTTTATTACTTCTAATAATAAGTTAAGTAAGTCTCACCAGAAAACCAACATTCTTGGTTAAATTATTTCAATTTCATTGGTTTGTCTGCAAAAATATAAAATAAATTATTATAACGTCTAACACTACAGAATATAACTAACACAAGTCTTTTAAGTATTCTTATTTTGTGGGACTTATCCCACCACTCATTCCCACTACTGTGACTACTGTTAGCCAGGATCTACAGTGGGGTCACCAGTAAAGACACCAAGGTTTGACCCTCGGCGAGTCCTGGGGAAACGCTAAATGGTCTTGGAATCCGCAACAAATTTAATTAGAATAGTAAATAGGAGAAGTTAAAAAACCATTAATTCCACTTTAAAGTATGTGCTTTTAAGTATTTTTACATATTATAAAAGTCATTATACATATTTTAAAAAATAATCATGACATCATGTCTGTCACATTGATTTCGTAATCCGCGGATACATAGTTCTAATAAATAAATAAAAAACAGCGGCCGATCACGGATGCCTTTTTTTAAATTTCTTAAAAATAATATCAAACTAAACCTTAACCTTTGAGGTCGGCGATAACTTGCATTTGTCATACGTGGGAGATTGCAAAAAAAAGGATTTGGAAACCGGCGGGCTTCGGCACAGCTTTCATACAAATTGCTGTCAAAAACATCCAATCATCAAATTCATTTCGTAACCCGCGCATACGCAGTTCTCGCGCAAAGTTATTAAAAAAAAATAAAAGAACCGGTGATGGGTTATTGGTCTAACTGTCCCACAGAGCAGGTGTGTGCCTGGTCAGGCCAGATGGTCGGCTGTGATCGGCGACCCGGGACGTTGTGATGATCGGTGCAACGGTAACCGTAGTGCGTGTCGGCCGCCATTTTTTTCCACAAATTAAACTTTATGGTGCGAATAATTTGACCATGGTTAACTTGTTTTACGGTGTCATCGAGCTGTTTTTTTTTATACCTAGTTGTGTACTAGGTGGATAATCCCTTGTCGACGGTGACCAGGATTCCGCCCAGCATACTCTTCAGGAAGGCTCTGCTTGGGTCTTGGAGCGGCGGATACTGGTCAACCGGATTGGACACGACCTTTTTTGCCAGCAGTAGTGTTGGCTATGCTGGTAGAACAATCGGCATGGGCTGTAGCCTCCTTCTGACAGACTATCATGTCTCGGACGAAGGTGGCAGAGTGTGATCTGATGAAATTACCTGGCTCAGGACTTAATAGTGTCTCGTAAATTTAGGGTTGCCAGAAGATGGCCGGGACATTCGGGATTGTCTGGGAATTTTCTATCTAGTATAGTGTGAATGATAAAAAATACGTTGGTGTAATTATTTGTTGAAATGAAACTAATTTTACGGATTATATCGCGGCAATTAAAATTAGTTTCATTTCAATGTGTAGTATTCGCGTAAATATCAGAACTCATTACCTATGTAATTATTTGTATTTACACTATATTATCGAATATTAATCATAAAACAAAATAAATAAAAATTACACTGCCGAACATCGACAGTTACCACAAAATCGTTATAAAATATCTATTCTATACTTATAATAAAACTGTAACACGTCCAATTCTGTACATTGAAGATATTTTGAAAATTATGTTTGGAGGGCATTCAGTAATCGATACTAAAGCCAAAAAAAATTTTTTTTGTCTGTCTGTCTGTCTGTATCTCGGCTGCGCATCACACCGAAACTACTAGATGGATTGAAACGAAACTTGGCATGATTTGAGTTAATACTCCGAGGTAGGACATAGGATACTTTTTATACCGACATTCGCCACGGTTCCCTTGGGAGAGGGGACTAAAGTCAAAATGTGTACTTGGTTATACGCTTGCTCCGATTTTGACATTTTTTCATTATAATTATAATAAATATTTGTAAGGGAACACTCATAGACAGTTGTTAACAATGTTTGGAAATCGATCAGGTTAAGCAACGTTAGGTAAGGTCATTAAAAGATGGGTGACCGTTTAACGCCATTTGAACTAAACGTCTCCGTGCTTCAGAGGGCAAGTACAAAGTGGGTCCAAGTTTTTAACCGACTTCAAAGAAGGAGGTTTTGTATTCTATGCGAATGTATATTATTGATAGTTTAGTTAACGTAAACACAGCGCGGGCGGAGCTGCGTGGGTCAGCTAGTCTATAAATATGGACGTAGTTCCGAGAAAGAAAAAAAACGTAATAAAATTACTTAACATTCAAACGGCACAAGGATTTCGCAAACGTTGAGATCTCGTCCGAAAACCGGACGGTCGCAGCGAAAGTGTTATGTAAGACATGAGGTCATACGTGACCATAAAACCCAATACAAACTGCGGACAAATGACAAAACTACGCATACATTACAATACCCATAGGCGTAACCTTTTATTAACGACCCACATAAACATCAATGTATTAAAAACGCCTCAAAGTGTCTTGCGTTATCGTTGCCTCAAATATTATACATTAGTAGATGACGCCTACTGATTTGCGCTGTTTGTAGGTTAATGCCTATCTATTAGGCATATTTTATCATAATTTTTATTTTATTATATACGAATAGAGTTGAAACTGGTTTTTTAAACTGTCTATAATTTGCATCAGCTTAGCCGAGTGGTAATGGAAGAATGGTTTGGTTGATATTTCTTTATACGATAGATTTATCTATTTTCATTATGAAATGGATTAACTTAGTCAAACCAGTAAAATATACTGAATATATCGCAATTATTCAATTACTCACGGTGACTAAAAGTAATGAAGATACTGACCATTGATAAAAATACAAGGGTGTAGTTTGTGGTTACATCGCGGCCTGGACAACTTGACCGCTAGTCTTTATTTTTTTATACATTATACTTAGAAATACTTAAGTATATATTTTTTTTAATTTTGTCCGATATCACAGAATACATGCCGATATGGACATCAAATAAAAGGAGACAAGTTCAAATATATTATTGTATCAATTTTGTTTACAGCCGTTTTTTTTAAACGCCTTCATAAACTACTATTTTTTAATTGTTTTGAAGTCGGTTCATATTCTTTACTGATATTTTTTAATTTTTAAGTCCTGCAGATAATAATCCAAAAAAGACTAAATTTGATTTTATTTGATTATCAAAAATCTCTTAATAGTAAAAAAAAAACATTAGTAAAAGTACTTACTTAATTAAAGAGTATACTTATTATATTATTAGCAGATTAAGTTGGTTACCCTATTTACGGCTGTCACACGATCGAGCACTGAGCCAAACAGGAAAATCAAGGAAAATATTGTTTCCGGAATTTACTTCGACTAAATTCCAATCCAAAACCAACTCTTAAATCTGCCAGACAAAATACTGATCTCTTGTTATTGTTATCTTATAAAACGGATTCTTGACAGTCCATGTGAAATGGTCTCACATTTGGTGACAGATGTGCCTGACCTTCGCAACGTGATCAGGAAACCAGTGGTTACGTAATATGACATACACCTGAGGTCGTCCAGACAATCACCTTCCTAAACGCCTACACATCTGCCCACCCACTGCGGTAACCGTGAACATACAAAGTGTGGTTGCAAAATTTTGTGAACGCCAAAATATCATCCAAGCAAGACATAATTTTTTACGATAATTGTGAAAAAAAAAAGCAAAAATATTATGTACTTAACAGAAATAAAAAAAAACTCTTATTCCACTTCTTTTAATTTCGTCAATTAAAAGGGGATTTTTATTTAAATATATTTTACTGTTTTAGGCCAGAATATGCCTGTGTAGCCAGAGTAAGTTGTATTATGCCTGAGAAGTAGCCTTAATCTAAAGTTTTTAACAATGTTTAGTGTTAAGTTGATGGTGTAAGTATCTTATTCAATAAATAAATAAGATAAATTCACCCCATGAATTAAAGGATTTTATAAGTTTGACGCTTACTTTTGTATGTGGTAAAAATAATAATTGTTTTAAAGGATGTTTTAAAGGTTTGATTCAGGCGTCGCGCCGCCCGTATAAACTGAAACTACATAAGTAGATATGTTAAATCAACATGAAATAGCAGTAAATCATAAGATGTTTGAATATCGTCAGAAATTATAAAACAAACACATTTTATGATATTTATGAAACGGTATATACATATTTTTATTTCTTTTAGTGGTGGGTTTGAGATTACGATCAAACTACGTAGAGGACGGCCGACCAAAATACGGGAATTTGCTGAAATGACATAATAATAGAAACAATCATTTCAGCTAGATTCATGATTCTGTAAGCATATAGAAGTTCCGAATTCTGTGCAAGTTCACACATTTTAAAACAAGCCTAACTATTGGTCATAGAAACTTAACATTAGATTTATACTATTTCTTACAAACGGGTAATCTAATTGCTATAATTATATAGTTATAAATATCTTCTGCTTTTATGTTTGTACATTTTGTACGTATTTCAAGATTTCAATTTCGAGTATATGATAATACAAGAAGACAAGCGGACTGCAAAGTGACATACAGGGACAAACAGGATCAACAAGAGATCGCAAGAACAAGAGATTTTTTGGAGAACTCTGTAATTACCTATTGTGTAACCCTGTCCGGGTAAGAATAGCACCCTCCCTTCTCCTCCCGTTAGGTGTCCGTAAGAGGCGATTAAGGGGAAAAAACTATTTAAAAAAAATAAAAACCGACTTCAAAGTAAATTATCTAAAAAGCATAAAATAACGAAAATATATTGAAGTCGGTGCTAGCACATAGCACGAGCTGACACCGACTTCAATATATTTTCGTTATTTTATGCTTTTTAGATAATTTACTTAGAAGTCGTTTTTTTTTTTAAATAGTTTATTTAACACTTTTTAGTGACGTTTATTTTGGCAAAATAGGTATCAGCACTATCACGCAACTCGAACGTCTACGTTACAGTAACTTACTGAAAACATAAAAAGTTTATATCTCCTAAACTACTGGACCGATTTTGATGAAACTTATACTCTACCCTAAGTTGAAAAATACTCTAATTACTGCAAAAAGAATTTTCGAAATCGGACTTGTAGTTTCTGAGAAATCCGCGGACAAACCTACATACATACATACATACATACACCCATAAAATTTGGTAAATTTGTTTAGAAGCTCACATAGACTACATATATTAATATTACCCATTTTTATTAATATTACATACATACGCGTCGAATAGAGAACCTTCTTTTTGAAGCTGGTTAACAAGAAGACGGGCAGCAGCATTCTATTGGATTACACCTATACTGCGATCCATGAGACACCCTGCCAAGCGTGGGAATTATTGCAACCACTCCCTTCTAAGAGGTTTGTTCAGCAGTGGACGTCTTTTGGCTACTGATTATGATGACTTATTGTGTAGGTACCAGTGTTGTTTCTATGGAATCGATTCAAAATGGAAATTGAATTTTAATATCGCAAACTCTACGCATACACATCGGATAGCCTTATTATCTCTCATCGCCACATTATGACTTGAAGTAGAGACGTCAATATTCGTAGTTTACTATCGAGAAAGTAAGATTAGACACTGCTATTAGAGTTGATGGTACCCTTGTCACAGATAAAACGTGATAGCAATATGCATTCTCACTTAACCCTGGATTGGCTGCTGGCTAGCAGATCGTGAGGTAATTTGTTACTATCAGATTGTGCCGCCATTCTAGGCCACGTAGCGAATGGACTGCACTAAGGAATATTTGCCCGATATTTGACGATCGTAACAAAAAAAACTACTTATTTGAAATAAATTATTACATTTATTTCAAATAAATAAGCAATTATCTTATGAGAAATAAATGATCTTAAACCTGATTTATATGGAAAATGACAAATGACTAATTTGTTAATTTTTGAGCATGTAATGAATACGTGCGGAATAATATATATTTTTCAAATTAGATTGCTAATTTCAATCGAGCCGCCTGCCAAACGTGGAGATTATGGCAACCCCTCCCCTCTAAGGGAAAGAGCTTGACATTTTTGGCTGGTGATGATTGCTAAATTTGCACAAATAAGTAATTTATTGTTTTTAAATTTAAATTAAATTAGACTTTATTATTATACCATTATCGATGTTATCCTATTTTTATTTAAAAAAGCGGTTTTTTTTTTGGAAATTCATGAAAAAGCCGATGAAAAATTTCAACACTAATCATGTACTGGATCTCTGGTATCAGTTTTCGGTACGATGTCCCTTACATCCCGTATATACAGATAAGCCTTCAGTTCGGACTAAACGATTTGCCTCTTCGTTTATATTGAGGACAGCTAAGGATTGGAACAGTTTGCCTGCGTCGGTTTTCCCGATTATAATGTGGGTGTCTTCAAGGCTAGAGTGAATAGTATTTTAATAAGCTAGTGCGCTTTACCATCTTCGATTGCATCGCCACTTTCCATCAGGTGGGTCTGCAGTCCAGCACTAGCTTATGTTGAATAAAAAATAAAATGTATATGCATATATACAGGATGTGGTTTTGCATTCTTGCCATATTTACGAAGGTTGATATATACCTTTTAAAGAACATAAATCAATCATTATAAATGATAGACGTAAAATAATGAATAATTTTTTATGTTTGGTACGAAAAGAAATCCCGTGTGCAACCGTCACTATAAAATAACCCCGTCTGGCACCGCTCTTCGCGCAAAGTAGATAAACAAGAGTACGCGCGGATTGCCAACCTTGGGACCTATTCTGAGCCCTCGAGAGCTAGCTCTTATTCTGGTTGAACGTTAATCGTGAATCATTAATTATCTTTTAGTTATTAACCACTGAATTATTAAACTATTTTTAATCAATTAACATAATCCTTAACTGTCTACAAATATGGCAAAAATGAAAAACCACACCCTGTATAACACTCTTTCTCTACCTCTCTGTCTGGTTTGGCTCTTTAATCATTTAACCATTGACTTCCTGTTTTGACATCATTGTATTTAATAAAACGTGATTAATAATAACCATTCGCGTTTAAGCGATTAAATCGGCCGGTCAGCCAAAATTTAATCGTCTGATTAAATTATATCGATCAATTACTAATCGATCAAATCCACGTGAACAATTGTGGGTGTACTAATCATCATGTAAATGGTTCCAGTCACCTTGGCATAGTTCTTTAACAATTCATCGTTCACAATACGTTATTAATTTTAATGTATACTGAAATCGTTAGCAAATACAATTTTGTTTAATTATTTCGACCTGTTGATGTTGAGGTACAAAATGGTGTCTATTGATTGAAATAAAGTAGATTTGGCTGCATGAGGTAAGTACATTTTTAATTAACTTCACGAATTTTTAAAGATTTTATTTTTTGTTATAAAAAAGAAAAAAATAGTGCTTTGAACGGAGTGGAGACCGTGAATCGGGAAGCGTAGTGTAGGACGCCCTGTGACTAGGTGCAGCGACGATATCCGCAGAGCGGTTGGCAGACAATGGATGAGAGCCGAAGATCGGGCTCAGTGGCGTGCCTTGGTGGCCTATGTCCAGCAGTGGACTGATGTGGGCTGATGATGATGATGAGTTCTTTGAACCACGGTTATATATTTATTCCACCGTTTACTAGGTATTCGGTTGTTTAACTGGAGAAATTACTGAAGGAAATTTATAAATAATGCCTTTGATGACGAGAGGCTCATAGGCCTTCTAGACTTAAGAAACATGCTTTGAACTTTTAGTGTTTTGGTTTTATGACTTATTAAAGGTTCGATCTAGGAAAAGTTAGTTATCGTGGTAGATCTTCAACTGTCGGAAATTTCCGTTTTGGAACCAGATGAAAACTTTCCCGGTTAATCAAATGTATTAAAGCTCTGACAATTATTTTTGGAATGATGATACCACTCTAAAGGTTGTCATCAGTTATGGAATCTTCTGATCAGTAGGGGTTCATTCAAAATCGTCGGAAAAAGGTTCTGGAGATATCATGTAGCGCTGTTCACAAATCCATCATCAAAAAGCTTTTTCGCAATTAAGTATGTTAGGAATAATTATGTTATTTCATACAAATGTATAACTGAATATGTGAACATCGTTTACAAGATATCACTGAAATTGTTTTCATCGGGTTCGATCCCAAGATTTAAATCATCCTCTCTTCCATACAGAAAATATACAGGTACTCATACGATAAAAATAATATCCTCTGCTTCAGCTTTGTTTACAAGTAATAACCTTTCATATTATTACTTTGAAACATAATATTTTTAGACTTTATTATATTACATTTACGCTTGGAAATTCTTTGAAAACAGTTCTAAAGATTCTTGGTGTTGCTGTACAAAATAATGTAATTAAAATTGAAAATAAACATACTGACTGCTCGTTCGGACATGAAAGAATGCCAGATGTGGTTTTTGGGTAAACATAGAACAAGTTGTAAGCCAATTCTGGGCCGCAATAGCACCTGATGGAGAACAGTGACGCAGTCATAGTAACTGCAAAATTAATCAAAAAATCAAACACACTTTGGATTGAACTTTGGATTGAACCAAAGGCATTTAAGTACTTAGGAAGAGATGGGCCAAAGTGAGCAATATTCCCTCTTTCCAAAACTTGTTACCAGCGGTTATAAGTTATTCACTCTAGATTACCTGCGTACACACAGCTGACACAAAAGTATTATCAAGGACACAATTATATATCTTGTGCTTTTATAATGTATACTTGTTAAATTAACCCTTCTATAAATCATCATCATCATCAGTCCACTGCTGGACATAGGTCTACCCCAAGGCACTCCACTGAGCCCGATCTTCGGCTCGCCTCATCCAGTGTCTGCCAACTGCTCTGCGAATATCGTCGCTCCACCTATTCACAGGGCGCGATTCGCGATTCGCGATCTCCACTCCAGAACCAGTTTACCCCAACGGTCTTCGGTTCTTCGGCAAATATGACCAGCCCACTGCCACTTCAGCTGGCTAATCCTTTGAGCTAGGTCGGTCACTATAGTTCTCTGACGTACTACTTTACTCCGTATTCGGTCCCTCATAGAAACACCCAGCATAGCTCCCTCTATATCCCACTGAGCGACCTTGAATCGGTGGACTAGTCGTACCGTGAATGCCCACGTCTTATATACAGCTACAACCAAACTGAGTTGAGCCTTATACCTACTAGTTGTGCCACTAAGACTACGAAGTCTTAGTGTGTCTTAGTGTGGTTCCACATACGAATATGGCACCACAGTCTGGCCATATTGGGCGACTTGTCAATTATATCATCTCAATATGTAGACCCTCATTAAAATGCAATCGTTTATTTCAATTAGGCCAACAATAGCACTTTTGAGTTAGTTATCAAATGTCTCAAACTCATAGGCTCGAAATTGCTGCAGCAATTTCAAAAGCTCCAGTGCCCTTTACATCGGAACAATAATGCTTGTTGCTTTAGAATTTACGTGCGGTATTAAAATGCCGATCAACGTAAAAGATTTTTTTTTGCATCGTACACTCACACTATACACACAAGGCACAGTAATCCGAGTCGCTCAATAGGTAGTCATCGCAATGGTACAATTATCTTCGATCGCTTCCTTGAGATGTTTTCACTTTCGCTTGTAAACACAAAACTGTGTGGACGCCTCTATGTGTCGGCTTATATAGCTAAATTAACAGAGGGGTGGAAACCTCTCGAAGGAACTAGTAAGTACTTAGTCTAGCATTTTCGAGAGCCCACATAATAGAGGCAACAGCTCGAGAAATAAACGAACAATAGGCGTAGGGTAGTGAACGGAGAGCGAGCTATAGGTAGGTACAATACCTAAGTACTTGCCGAATTTGAGGGAACAACTTTCTATTGACAATTCTAGATTTTTCTATACGGATCGATACGCAATTAAGTAATAATTAACCGAGTACCTAACACTTTTATGTCGCGGTCATAACAAAATTAATTCTTAATATTCTGCCACCAAGCAGCAGTGTGTGTGTGTGTGTTCCTGTGTTCCGGTGGATAGGGCACTGTAGCTGGTGAAATTACCGGACACAAAAGACGTTATATCTAATGTCTTAAAGGTCGGCAACGCGCTAGTAATTCTTCTCGTGTTGCTAGCGTCTACAGGCTACGGTGACTGCTTACCATTGCGGGCCGCATGCTTGCTTGCCACCTTGGTAGTAAGTATAAAAAAAATATAATAATGTCCGGGAACACATGACCGTTTGATTTGAAACAAGGCAGAGCCTGTACCATGTTAACCAGACAACCGATACATATAATATTTTTTAAAAAACAAACTTATACCTACAGATAAAAAACACCCAGACATAAGACAAACAGACATGCTTATGCACTTAATGTTTACCATGGGTAGGAAACGTATCCACGACCTACTGGGTTACGGCCAGGGTCTCTAACCACTAGACCAACAGACCCATCAGTCATTTCGCTCTCAAAATTACCGTGGGAAATAAACCCTTGTCGATATACACGTGCGTCGGAAATATTTGGAGCTTATTAACCTTCAGCACTGCTGCGACCCGGTTACCTACTCTTAAACTAAATGGTTCATTACACGTGTTTAATTACTCACAGTTAACTTTTATTATTTTTTTTTTACATGCCCATTCTACGCACACCACCACAAGTCTGAGAAATCAAATAGGCCCCTAGCAGAATCCGTGATGCCTTACAGGTGGACTAGCCTTCGTTGGTCCGTCTGTAAGAGTCTTCCTTTTTGAGGTTCTATCGACCTTGTGTTAATTCTTTGCTTGTCAAAGGAATTTATGTATTTCCAACTCTTCCTATCTACCTTTTT
The DNA here is from genome assembly GCA_911728495.1 of Furcula furcula. Classification (NCBI taxonomy): domain Eukaryota; kingdom Metazoa; phylum Arthropoda; class Insecta; order Lepidoptera; family Notodontidae; genus Furcula; species Furcula furcula. Next base: position 21,879,375 of record OU452252.1, read on the forward strand.
AATTAAATTTCTTGCGGGTTCCAAGACAATTTAGCGTTCCCTGGGACTCGCCGAGGGTAAAACCTCGGTATCTTTAGTGGTGACTACTGTAAATCCTAGCTTACAGGAGTAACAGTGGTGGGAATGAGTGGTGGGATTAGTCTCAATTAAAATATCCAGTAGGGAAAAACTACACAACGTTGTTGCTCCGTAATTCCGGGATTCAAACCCGCTTCGTGCAAAGAAAGCGGTTTGCCACAGCGCTGCGCTGCGGAGGTTACTAACATACATACCCTTTTTTTCTTTACGAGGTTAAAATCGAACCAATAAATGTATGAACACAGGAGTAATGGCTGATCGGTGGCCAGCCAAAGATAATTGATATGGTTCAATATGTCATTTTCATACATTTATAGTTCCTATTTTGATATTGTAAAGAAATCAAGGTATACTTCATCATCATCATCAGCCGGAAGATGCCCACTGCTGAACAAAGGCCAACCCATAGACACAATGTGCGACAGTTTGCCATTTGCATCCACCAGTTGCCTGCGACGCGAACAATGTCTTCAGTCCACCTAGTGGGAGGCCTGCCCACACCGCGTCTTCCGGTTCGTGGTCGCCACTCGAGAACCTTTCTTCCCTAAAGGTAATCGGTTCGTCGAGCGATGCGGCCTGCCCACCGCCACTTCAACTTGCATATTCTACGAACTATGTCGGTGCCCTTGGTTCTTCGGCGAATCTCCTCATTCCGGCTTCTATTTCGGAAAGAAACTCCGAGCATAGCTCTCTCCATAGCTCTTTGTGTGACTCTGAGCTTCCCTAAAAGGCCAGCTGTTAAAGACCACGTCTCAGTGACATTATGTCATCATACATATACTCACATGTATACAAAAACATCGTAATGGTTCGCTCATTCGCAGTACTTTATCATTATCATAATCAGCCTATCCACTGCTGGACAGTGGACATAGGCCTCCCTTGGGCCCCCTAACACACGTCATCCAGTCACTGCCAACTGCTATAAGTATATCGTACTTTATAGTTTTATTTAATGCCTAATTAATTACGCTTTGCGGTATTTTTACTGTTTTTACTGTTAAGTAATAGAAAAGCCATTAATGTTACGAGTTTGCTGGATTGTGTAAGGTTCTTTCACCTTTTGCCCGAATGCCCCAGGAGGAGGGTTATATTTTTTTCTAGAGTATGTATCAACCTATTTAAGTATGATATATGTTTCATTGGCGCGGCCTACAAACTAAACGGTTCGGTCGATTTTAACTTAAAATATCTGTTTAGATTCGTCTTCAGTTGTGGAAGTTTCATAGGCTAATATATCTTTTCAAAAGTTAATATGTCGGTCAACATTTTGTATTCATTTTACTTCCAAAAACAAAACTTTTTAGATGGGTATAAAATGAAAGGTCTTAACGAGACAAGTTGAAATATGTACATACATGTGTATATGTATTATGTATGTATAATAAAATTTAAGTCCATTTTGTTGTTATTGTTAATTGTTTTGTGTTTTTTTTTCGCAGTCGGGCTTTTTTAGGCATTTGTTTATACTTGTTATTATATTGACTTCCTTTATAATAAAATCAGTAGGTGTCCTAGGTTATGGCTGCTGCTCGAGTCAACTCGTGCGCGGGTGCTGCTTGGGGGGACTGGTCCGACTACTATCCCTTTGGCTTTTTAGTTTGTTGTACTTTCGTCGTATTTTTTTTCCGTCTTATTTGGTTTTTTGGACGGCAAGACACACCGTCGCTCTGAGGTAATTGTAACATGACGCACTGTTTAAAAAAAAAGTGAAAAACTGACAAGCCCGCTGAGTTTCTTGCCGGATCTTCCCGGATCCGGTGGTAGCTTTTTTTTAAAAAAAAACTTGACCTTTCAAAAGTGCTAGCGTTAAGCCTATTCAAAATGAACTATTTTAGAGTTTGAGTTATGGTCGGCGTTAGTTAATTTTTTTTGGATATATCCTTACTATTTTTTAACAATTTATTAATGTCGTTTGCTCATTAGGGCACCGTGTTTCTATATCTGTTTAATTTTTTTGTAATAATACTTTTAATACAAAAATATTGTCTGTTGATACTTATCTGTTACACCCTGTATTTGTCATCTCATGTGATGTAACACGATACTTACAAAAGTCTGGTATCGTTTTGTGGTTAAAGGCTTTGCTTCTTTACCTGGACCATGTCGTCTAAGGTGAGCAGACCGGTCTTAAAGGATGTTTTTTGACATTAGCCTCTCCGGTGTGACCTACAGGACCAGTTTTCAATAAAACCAGCGACTATATTAAGACTGGTTTGATGATGTGAGATTGTACACGGTATATGTTATGAGCGGAAAGCGATTTTATGGTTTTCTTAGTAAAACGCCTATGGATAGTTTAATTGTACTTATAATAGTCGTGCTAAGATTCTTAAGCTCAGTATTTCTTCAAATATAGTGACTTTTACAGCTATGTTTATTACTGGGACCACCACACTACCACCTTCAGATGTCAGCTGTAAAGAACGGTATTAACTTACTTTTTAGAGAATAAGAGATGTAGATATACGTAGTTTATAGAAAGAAAATAAACTATGACAATACAAAATACGGCTACTTTACATTATAAAAAATAAAATCTATTAAAGCTTTTAACTTTTTTTTTGACCCGGGGGAAATCTTCAAAAGAACCCCGGGAGCTGTGGGGCTCGACCGGGGTATGTGGGATTCTTACCCACTAAAACCCCCGCGGCTGTCGCATCGGCACATGAGAGGGGGACCCCAGGGCTCTCCGGTGGGATCTGCACCCCTCAGTGCCTTGCTTTTGAGCCCGCCGCCGGGGGGCGCATTGTAGCCGCCCGGGAACCAGTCACGGTGCTCACGGGGACGGGGGTCGCAACCCCGCCGCCGTCCTCCTCGGAGTCGCCGCCGTACTCAATGGACGACCAAAGGGCCCACACCCCGAACGTCCAGCGACTCCGAAAGAAAGCTTTTAACTTGCACCAAGTTGAAGGATCGGAATAACCACGATTATTAACGTGCAAACTTTTAACGAGACTGAAAAATTGTTTAAAAGCTTTATATTAAATTGACACGGTTTTTTATGATTACCTCGAGAAAAGTGTTACTTATGTATGTTTAATTATGTATTTAGGATAGACTTATGTCGGATATTGATGGATCCTTACTGTACTTTATAGTTTACTAGCGACCCGCCCCGGCGTCGCACGGGTGCAATGCTGCTAATTATTTCGCATAAAAAGTAAAGGATAAAAAATGGTTATTGCGGATTATCCCTAAGAGATAAAGACATACCATCGAGGACTTTTTTGTAGACCTTGTGAAGGTGTACAATACATTATTTTGATCTATCTCGTAGGGTTCAGCCAGCTTTTGCAATGTAAGCGCAAAAAAATGTGTTTATTTACGACAGCACATTAGAAACCTCTAAAATTATCAGTGTTTCTTTACTATATTATGCATGTATTATACATATAAACCTTTCTCTTGAATCACTCTATCTATTAAGAAAAACCGCATCAAAATCCGTTGCGTAGTTTTAAATATCTAAGCATACATAGGGACAGACAGACAGCGGGAAGCGACTTTGTGTTATAATATGTATAGATAAACTTAGTAATATCGCTAGTACACACAACACAATCACCACAGGAACACAACGTCTCTCTAATGAGCCGTTTTTTGGCTCTAAGGTAGGCCCATGGGTACCTCAAGGGGTGCCGGGTTAGAATTGCATCTCCCCATCTCCTCTCGTTGGGTGTCGTAAGAGGCGACTAAGTGAGAACAGGAAGACGGGCAGCAGCGTCTTTCTTATGCGATCTATACTGCGATCCCCAAGCCGCCTGCCAAGCGTGGGGATTATGGCAACCCCTCCCGTCTAAGGGGGAGGCCTTTGTTCAGCAGTTGACGTCTTTGGGCTGCTAATGATGATGATGAAGGTGGAGGTAAATTTCTAGTCTGGCTGCTTAAATTTCTTGAATCTACGCTCTACCAACCAAAAATAGGTGGTAAGTCTGCAAGGGTCTGTCCAGCTCGGTACTGCCACTGTGTCGGATTATCTGCCACCAAGCAACACTGCCTTATTCCTGTGCGAAGGGCGCTAGGGTCTTAATATGTAATTAATTTCTGGGTACAGTGCAGTTGTAAGATATTCGTGCCGGTAACCATTAAGCAAATAATTTGCTCGTCTCGTCTAAATTAGTTTTTAAGCAGTGCCATATAAAGCAGCTGTGATAATAATCACTAACTGCTGAACCTACAAACCTCAATTAAAGTTAATGATCATTAATCCATTTTTAGAAATCGGGTTATTTTGGCACTTGAAGCCCATTAAATAAACTCAAAACTCAAAAATAAAATAAATCGCGATATAATCCGTAAGAATAGATTGATTGCAATGTCTAGTATTCGCGTAAATAAAAGACAACATTATCAAAACTCAAACTCAAAAATAGTTTATTTCAAATAGGCTTAACGCTAGCACTTTTGAATGGTCATGTATTTTTAAAAAAAAAAAAGCTACCACCGGGTCACAACGCGGCCTCAACTGAGAAGATCCGGCAAGAAACTCAACGGGCTTGTCATTTTATCAATTTTTTTTTTAAACAGTTTGTCATGTTACAATTAGATCAGAGCGACAGTGTGTCTTGCCGTTCAAAAGATCAAATAAGACAGAAAAAAATAATAAAATACGACGAAAGTACAAATAGGTACTTAATACGCATAATTATGGTGAGTAGAGATATCAAGTATCTCGTATTGAATAATTTAATCATAAATGGCTCAGACAGTCGAAATAAATAGATTTTAAAAGTGACTTCATTTGAATTAAAGTTAATTGGCGTTTGTGAGTGCGGCAGTAAGCGTATGAAAAGGTGGCGGTGTGGAAAGGTATAAAATATGTACATAAGTGTATTCAGCGCCTTGGGGATAAGCCGTGTGAGAATGCAATGGTGTGTTTTCTCTTCAAATGGCTACGGGATATTAAGTGGGTTATGTTAACCCGACTTAAACCCGTTATGCGCAACTTGCGTTCTACTTCGCTTAATATTAAACTACTTATAATTCTAACTAATTTTAATACACCGGAGCTGACGACAGGCAGAATGGAATCAATGTCTGTATCTGTCTCTATTACTCGATACGCAATGGTTGGAGAATCGATCTTACTACTATTCTTTTCATTACTCACGTAAAGTACATACTCGTCTCGTTATGGATATTTTTTTAGCGAAAACTGTTTTCTGTAAAAAAGTCATAATTATCTTTTAAGTTTTACTTTAAGTTCCAAAAACATGTAAGTTTACTCACGACGCAGCGTAGGTAGGCCTCCCACTAGGTGGACAGACGACATTGTGCGCGTCGCAGGTAACCGGTGGATGCAAATAGCCAATTGTCGTTCATTGTGGCGTTCTAAGGGAGAGGCCTATGTTCAGGTTAATTAAGATGCGCACATTTAATAAGTACATAGATGTACTTACACAAGAAGGTCCCTGTGGGGTGTTCAGTCCCATCTCTTCGCGTTGGGTGTCGTAGGTGGCGACTAAGGGAATACATAAACTATTTTTTTAAAAATAAAAACCGACTTCAAAGTAAATTATCTAAAAAGCATAAAATAACGAAAATATTATTGAAGTTGGTGTTAGCGTACCTGCTGTGTATATTCTGCACCAACTTCAATAATATTTTCGTTATTTTATGCTTTTTAGATAATTTACTTTGAAGTCGGTTTTTATTTTTTAAAAAATAGTTTATTTAACACTTTTTAGTGACTTATTTTACCAAGATAGGTATCAGCACTATCACGCAACTCGAACGTCTACGTCACAGTAACTTACTGAAAACATAAAAAGTTTATATCTCTTAAACTACTGGACCGATTTTGATGAAACTTATACTCTACCCTAATTTGAAAAATACTCTAACTATTGCAAAAAGAATTTTCGAAATCGGACTTGTAGTTTCTGAGAAATCCGTGGACAAACCTACATACATACATACACTCGTGAAATTTGGAAAATTCGTTTAGAAGCCCACATAGACTAACATATATGAATATTACGCATTTTTATTAATATTACATACATACGCGTCGAATACAGAACCTCCTTTTTTGAAGTCGGTTAAACTATTTTAATAAAAATAAAAACCGACTTCAAAGTAAATTATCTAAAAAGCATAAAATAACGAAAATATTATTGAAGTTGGTGTTAGCGTACCTGCTGTGTATATTCTGCACCAACTTCAATAATATTTTCGTTATTTTATGCTTTTTAGATAATTTACTTTGAAGTCGGTTTTTATTTTTATTAAAATAGTTTATTTAACACTTTTTAGTGACTTATTTTACCAAGATAGGTATCAGCACTATCACGCAACTCGAACGTCTACATTACAGTAACTTACTGAAAACATAAAAAGTTTATATCTTAAACTACTGGACCGATTTTGATGAAATTTGTACTCTACCCTAAGTTGAAAGATACTCTAACTATTGCAAAAAGAATTTTCGAAATCGGACTTGTAGTTTCTGAGAAATCCGCGGACAAACCTACATACATACATACATACATACATACATACATACATACATACATACATACATACACTCGTGAAATTTGGTGAATTCGTTTAGAAGCCCACATAGACTAACATATATGAATATTACGCATTTTTATTAATATTACATACATACGCGTCGAATACAGAACCTCCTTTTTTGAAGTCGGTTAAAAAAGATGAGCAGCGGCGTTGCTATTGGATTACCTACCACCTAGGTATACTGCGAGCCACTAGACGGGGGTGACCCTTGTCCAACAGTGCACGTATTTCGTCTGCAAGAGGGTCTTACTAAATAGCAAACTGTAAAACCCGAGAGCATTCCACCAGCTGTACTTTGTATTACCTTGTTGTAGTTTTCATAATAAAACTTATAAAAATAAATCATTGTACGCGGTTAGCAGCGGTTGGCAATCGCTTTGACAGATCATAAAGATGTCTTAGCCGAGTTATGGGGCTGTATTAAGCGAATGTGTTCACAATATAACGGGTCCATGTCGATAATATCATGGCGGTTGCCATTTGTTTGACTTGTACCATGACGCTTACCGTAAGACGCGATGTTGAGATGACGGATGGTTGTGGGCGATCGACGTCAGCGATTGTAATAGGAAAGTTATTTAGATCATAAACAACGAAATATGACTAGAATTTGTTTACTTGCACATTGACTTTGATACCTACGTGCGGGATTGTAGAGCGGCAAGTCAATCTATAAGGTGAAGTTTATAGGATCTAAAGGATTTTATTAAATTAATTTTTTTACATAATATTCATATTCATATTCATACCTATATACATTTAAATTAAAAAGATAACTAAAATATATTATTAAAAGGAGTCCCTTTAGGCAAGGTTCCGAAGATACTGGCAGCGTTCCCCCTTTGAATAGCTGGACTAATTCTTTGTTTACTTGATACAATGTAAAGTACTCACTTGTTAATAACGTAGACCCTGAGTTAGAGGGAGTGCGGCGCTGGTAGCCAGAAAACAGAGGTATTTTTTTATTTATACTACAAAGGTAACGATCAGCCTATAGACGCTAACACCAGAAGAATCAGTAGCGCGTCGCCGCACCTTGAGATATTAGACTTCAGTGTCTTTTACACCGGAATACAGTAATGTTTACACACTGCTGCTTGGCGGCAGAATATCTGACACTGCGGTGGTACCCACCTGGACGGTTCCTTGCACAAGGGACCTACCACCTTATAAAACCTCACAGCTTGAATGTGGCGTTATCTGTTTGCGGCTTTCTATTAAATGCTTCTCAAGTTTATATTTTAGTTTTTAATGGGCATTTCCACTGTACTGAACCTCTCAAAATATTTTTTATATATTAAATACATATATATTCTTTTCAGAAGCTCAAGCAACACAGCCTCGCGGCTCAGCCTGCAATGTTGATGTTGGAAATACTTTATTACTCAATAGGATTTACATTAAGAAAGTTAGATGATATTTATAAAATAGGCTTAGCGAACTATGTTACTTCTGGTATTAAGAGTTTCTTAAAAAAAATATACTTTCAACCAATCACCAACTTCACTGCAAATCTTTTATGTATCAAGCGAGTTTTTATATATTGTACTAGCGACCCGCCCCGGCTTCGCACGGGTGTAATTGAGAAAAAAAAAGAAGTGAATAATTTAAAGCTACTGCCTTTGATAATAGAATTTCTTGGAATTATTTATCAGTTTGTAGCTGACTTTTCGTAACGCAATATGAACAAATTTTGTATAGAAGTGACGCGTGAAAGGGCTACATATAGCCTGTCCATGGGCAAAGTACTCAACGCTTAGGTTTAAGCCTGTAACGTTGAATCTCTGAGCTTGTGATTTGTTAATGGTATTTATAATTTTAGAAACTGCAGACGGCTACGGCTACGGCTATCACGTCGGCACATTAGAGGGCAGACCTGGGCTATCTGTCGGGATCTGCACCAGCTGATACCACTCAGTGCCTTGAATTTGAACCCGCCGCCGGAGAGGCACATTATAGTTCCTCGAGAACCTGTCATTGTGCTCACGGTTACAGGGATCACGGGGAAGCCTTTAATGGGATTTACGGGACCCTGTTGGTGGTCAACCGGGTATGTAGGTTTCTTATAAACTAAAGCCCCAACGGCCGTGCAATCAGCACATAAGAACCCCTTCTTGGGCTATCCGGTGGGATCTGCAACATTATACCCTCAGTGGCTTGCCTTTGACCCTGCCACCGGGGAGCACAATAAAGCCACCTGGGAACTTTTCACCGAGCTCACGGTTACAGGGGTCACGGGGGAAGCCTTCAATTGGTCCCCGGGACCCTGTTGGCGGTCAACCGGGTTATGTGGGATTCTTATACAGTAAACCCCCAACGGCTGTTAAATTAGTACATAAGTAGGAGACCTGGGCCATCCAGTGGGATCTGCACCAAGATCCCTCAGTGGCTTGCCTTTGAGCCCGCCACCGGGGGGCACAATAAAGCCACCCGGGAAACTATCATCGTGCTCAAAGATACGGGGATTGCGGGGGAAACCTCCAATAGGCCCCAGGATCCTGCGGGCGATCGACTGCAGTATGTGTCCCCCACGGCTGTCCACACAAAACAGTGTGCACCGTGTACCCCTCAGTGCAAGGCAAGGGCCTTTGAAGCCGCTGCCGGGGGCGCATTATAACCCTCCGGGAATCTGTCACCGTTGTCACAGTTTAAGGGAGTAGCGGGGGAAACATCCAATATGTCCCCGGGATCCCGTGGGGAAGTCAAACTGGGTATTTGGGATTCTTACCCACTAAAACTCCCGTGGCTATCACATCGGCACATGAGAGGGAAACCTGGGTTCTCGGGTGGGATCTGCACCAGGTGTCCCTGACTGACTGACTCAGACTGGCTGAATCCGAGTCAGTCCCGGTCAGTCCCGGTCAGTCCCGGTCAGTCCCGGTCAGTCCCGGTCAGTCCCGGTCAGTCCCGGTCAATCCCGCTCAGTCCCGGTCAGTCCCGGTCTGTCCCGCTCAGTCCCGGTTAGTCCTGGTCAGTCCCGCTCAGTCTCGCTCAGTCCCGGTCAGTCCCGCTCAGTCCCGCTCAGTCCCGGTCAGTCCCGGTCAGTCCCGCTCAGTCCCGGTCAGTCCCGCTCAATCCCGCTCAATCCCGCTCAGTCTCGCTCAGTCCCGCTCAGTCCCGGTCAGTCCCGGTCAGTCCCACTCAGTCCCGGTCAGTCCCGCTCAGTCCCACTCAGTCCCGGTCAGTCCCGGTCTGTCCCGCTCAGTCCCGGTCAGTCCCAGTCAGTCCCGCTCAGTCCCGCTCAGTCCCTCTCAGTCCTGGTCAGTACCGCCCAGTCCCGCCCAGTCCCGCTCAGTCCCGCTCAGTCCCGCTCAGTCCCGGCCAGTCCCGCTCAGTCCCGGTCAGTCCAGCTCAGTTCCGCTCAGTCCCGCTCAGTCCCGCTCAGTCCCGCTCAGTCCCGGTCAGTCCCGGTCAGTCCGTACCACACCGTACCACACCGTACCACACCGTACCACACCGAACCACACCGAACCACACAGAACCACTCACACACTCACTCACTCACCCACTCGCCCACTCGCCCGCTCGCCCGCTCGCCCACTCGCCCGCTCGCCCACTCGCCCACTCGCCCACTCACCCACTCACTCACTCACGGACGGCATAGGAAGTCGCATAAGAAGTTTCACTTCAAAAACCTGTCACCGTGCTCAAAGTTTCGGGGACCACGGGTAGACCTCCAATAGGCTTCCGTCGACCGCGGTGTGTGGGATTCTTACCCTCTAAACCCCCACGGCTGTCCGCAAAAAATATGGGGCTGCACCGGGTACCCCTCAGTGCAAGGCAAGGGCCTTTGAAGCCGCTGCCGGGGGCGCATTATAGCCCCCCGGGAATCTGTCACCGTTGTCACAGTTAAAGGGGTGGTGGCACGTTTAATATGTCCCTGGGATCCTGTGGGGGATTCTTACCCACTAAAACTCTCGTGGCTGTCACATCGGCACATGAGAGGGGGTCCTCCGGTGGGATCTGCATCAGCTGTCCCTCAGTGCATTGCCTTTGAGTCCGCCACCGGGGGGCGGGTATATTATATCCCGGATATTTACCTACTTTATAATATATGGAATTAATGAAATTCTCTAGTACTTGATTGTTAAATATGTATCTCTTTAGGTTTAGTCAATGTAAGCTATGTAAGTTTATTTACTTACTTAGATAAAATCTTTTTAAAAAAAAATTGAACCGACTTCAATATCACTGAAAAGTATAAAATAATTTAAATATTATTGAAGTTGGTGTTAGCTTACCGGCTGTGTATATTTGGCATTTTTTTTTAAAAAGATTTTATTTTAAACTTTTTAGTGATATTTTCATATATAAAGATTGAACCATCGAAAACCGTAAAATTATCTAGATAGGTTATGATCACATTATCGTCTACATAGTTTTACATAATTCATGTTTCTTCAGAAAAAAATATCCGGTCGTAATGAAATTTGCATGGAATCATTATAGCAGTTTACTCTCTCGAATAAAAAAAGAATCATCGCAATCGGTTCATAATTGTCAGAGCAATGTAATGGAGAACATCAGTTTTATGGTTTTTACCAGATAAATTCCTCCACATCGTTCATGTTCCTCCAGGAAGTTCTTATCCGGTTGTAATAAAATTCATACAGACTTAATAAAGTGGTTTCTCCTTTCGATTAAAAAAAGAATCATTGAAATTGGTAAATATTTGCCAGAGTTATGACCATTTTTGTCATTAAAAAGCGACATAAAGTCATCGATACAGGCTTTCCTGCAGCTCTCAGTGCGCAGTCACCATTCTTGTTTTTCAGGAACTACTTATTACTACGCAATATTTTTTTTATGGGACCCAATCAATGGATTGAAGAATGGATGGAAGAAAGATTTTTTCAAATCGGTTCATAATTGACAGAGTTATGCGCGAACATACATAAAAAAAAATATATATATATACAGACGAATTGAGAACCTCCACCTTTTTGAAGTTGGTTAATAAAACTTAAAACCTTCAATGAAAAATTATCTAACCGATGGTGAAAATCGCTGCGTGGTTTAGGAGGTGCTATCCGATATTGACAGACTCGGATAGCGACTTTGTTTCACCCTATTTAAAGATACTTTGACGTCGTTGGTCCCCAACACCAGCCAACCTATAGAAAAAACCCTGACTGACAGACAGACAATAATTCCAATAAAGTTTTCTTTTTATTAACCGACTTCAAAAAAAGGAGGAGGTTATCAATTCGGTTGTATGTTTTTTATTTTTATTTTTTTTATTTTTTATGTTTGTTACCTCAGAACTCTGTCGTTTACGAACCGATTCGGAAAATCATTTTTTTAATTAAAAGGATATGCTTCCAGATTGGTCCCATTTTTTTCAAAATCAAGTTCTGATGATGGGAACCATGAGTAACTGAGGGAACTCCTTAAATATTATAGGCATACATATAGCGTTTTTGGTATTTTTAGAAACTAGTCAAGCATTTTCATTCAGAAAGTATCATTTGGTGAAGTAGATTTGATGAAGAAGGCCATAGATGGCCACCGGAACTCTGTAATAAAATTAACAATCCATCCTATCCTAGCCGTGCCTACTAAACGTAGAACTACTGAATTTGGACGCGATGGATAGTTCTCGACGAGTAGTTGCTAGAAAAATGGAGATCAGGGTCTGATGGTGGAGCAGGAAGGTTGTCACGGGATCTCTGCACCAATAAACGTAGATCCGCCGAGTTTGGGCTCGTTGGGTAGCTCTCGATGAGTAGTTGCTAGAAAAATGGTGATCAGCATCTGATGATGGAGCAAGAAGGTCGTCACGGGATCTCGGCACCAATAAACATAGACCCACCGAGTTTGGGTTCGTTGGGTAGCTCTCGACGAGTAGTTGCTAGAACAATGGTGATCAAGGTCTGATAATGGAGCAGGAAGGTCGTCACGGTATCTCGGCACCAACAAACTTAGACCTACCGAATTTTGACTCGTTGGATAGGTCTCGACGAGTAGTTGCTAGAAAAATGGAGATCAGGGTCTGATGATGGAGCAGGAAGGTCGTCACGGGATCACTGCACCAATAAACGCAGATCTGCCGAGTTTGGGCTCGTTGGGTAGCTCTCGATGAGTAGTTGCTAGAAAAATGGTGATCAGGGTCTGACCATCGTCAGAAGGTGGACACGGGTTCTCGGCACAAATAAATGTAGACCCATCGAGCTTGCAGTCCACGGTTCTCGAGAACTACGAGTATAACACCTAGTATCACCACCTAATATCTTCGGTTTATGGCAATTGGTTAGTTTTATTAAGATATTGTCACATGTACATTTTTTAAATTTTTTGCTTAAGCTTATATTTTAGTGATGGTCCATAGTTGTGTTATGTAGTGGATGTTTTTAAAATAAATATTAAACTGGCTGTTTGTCAGAATAAAATATAAGTTGTTAAAACTTAACCTAATAATACACCAAGGGAACCACTAAAAAGAATAAAATAAAAATATTTTTTACAAAAAAAAGAACCGCCTTCAAAATGCAACTAAAAAGCCTGAAATAATTTCTAAGAATTAGTGGTTTTTACATCTACATTGTTGGACTTGGAATACAACATATTATAAATACATATTACTATCGAAGTCGGCGCCTAACGTCTAGCAAATACTTACAAGGGCAGTAGGTACCTAACTGTTTTCCAGTTTGGCGCCGTCTTTGATAGTAATGTATTTATAATATGTTGTAGTCCAAGTCCAACAATGTAGATGTAAAAACCACTAATTCTTAGAAATTATTTCAGGCTTTTTAGTTGCATTTTGAAGGCGGTTCTTTTTTTTGTAAAAAATATTTTTATATCATACGTACAATAGGTGCATGCATATTGTATTCCTACCCAAACAGACATTTTGAAAATATATTTTCATTATTTTATTTTTAGTTTGTTATATTTGCGAAACAAACAAATGATACCACTTATTACTTAATATAAGATCCAATAGTACAAAAATCAATTCAGTTTCCACTAATAACTAAATCATAACATTAGAGAGAAGTTAACTACGTATGCATGATTTTAAATTTAAAAAAAGTATTAAATATAAAAATATATTAGATAAAAAGTGCCGGAGTCAATATGAGTTAAATATTTAAAACATCGAATCGAATAAAAAAATAAAAACAAAGTTTAAAAATACAACAAAAAAATCCGCACACGGGTAGCGAACCCGGACAGTCCGCACTTAGAGGACGCTTCCGTAACCACTTGGCCAAGGAACTTATATTTTATCTTTCGAATTATCGTATCTTATTGTGGTAATATATTTGTACCGCCATCGGTTGAGTAATAATACTTCTTTTTTACCCTGTAAAGGGATAAATTATAAAAAATATGAAATACTAATTCAATTAATTTTCTTAACGAATGTCTGTGCAAAATTTCAAGTCAATAGGACCAAGGAATCGCGTTCTCCCATACAAACTTTGCCCCCCTATTTGACCCCCTTAGAGGTTGAATTTCACAAAATCGCGTCTTAGTGAGCACCTACGTCTTAAAAGGAACCCCCATGCAAAGTTTGAGACTCCTAGCACTTGTAGTTTCTGAGATTTCGTGATGAGTGGGTTTTTGTCTACTCTTTTATATAATAAGATTAATGAGGGTCGATGAACCTGATGTAATAATATTGAACTAGGAATTTTAAATCCTATCTGCATAGACCCAAAAAACTTTCAATGTTATCCTAACAACGAATCCTACTCTTCTATAAACTTTAAAACTATCTGCATAAATGAATTTTATTTTCCCGCTGTCGCTTATAGCTTGTACCATCAAAGTGTCACAGCCTAACGGGCGGGCCCACATGCTCATTACACGCCAGTATAGTGATTGACAGATTCATAGCGATTACCGAGATGTGCGGTTTTGCACGAACATACGCGATTACATACAGACGAAATGGGAGACATAAAATGTGTTACTTAGATGATGGAATCGACTGATTGATGAGAATCGATTGCAAGTTGTTACATGATTGGAGATTGATTACTAATTTTCGCGATAAGGTAGTTCAATCCTTAGGCGGATGTAAGCAAAATCATAGGCTCGTTAGGGGGAATGTACGGAGCACAGTTCTGAATTCCGGGCTCATAATATACCGGATGGCAGTGGGCAGGCCACATCGCTCGAAGAACCGATAACCGTTGGGTAGGAAAGGTTCTCGAGTGGCGACCACCAACCGGAAGACGCAGCGTTGGCAGGCCTCCCACTAGGTGGACCGACGACATTGTTCGCGTCGCAGGCAACCGGTGCAAATAGTCTTCTTAGTCGCCTCTTCGCCTCTTTCTATTCGCGATTATCTATCATCTGTATTGCGATCCCAGACGCCTGCTAATCGTGGGGATTATGGCAACCCCTTCCATCTAAGGGGAGTCCTTTAATCACCCGCGGACGTGTTTCTGCTGTTGGTGGTGACGATGTCTAATTTCATGTTGCCTTTTGAGGGAGAGGTCTTTCTTCAGTAGTGGATATATTTCGAGTGATGTTGTACCGAAATTATCATGTATCTATTGCATATTTGAACGTGAGAGTTATCGCTAAAGTACAATAACAGTTCTTAGAGTCGTGTTAGCAGGTAATTACGGAGTTAAGTGTATGCGTGAAATGCCCGCGATCCGGTGTGAACCACCGGCATACCAGGGGAAATGGAACACGAGCTGTGAATTACGATAAGAACAATACCATTACTTTATGTTTACGTGAATGAGATAGTTTTAAAAGAGTGACCCCGAGAGGAAACACTAGGATGTTCGCTTGGTGGTTCCTTACTCAAACTAGATTCGAATGGCGTTGGATACTCCGTCCGTTGAGTCTCTCAACGGCGTCGTTGACGACCACCGGGGTGATTTTAGTGGGTAAAAGGACCATATAACCCAGTCTTCGCCCTTACTTATCCGGGCAGCTTTTGAAGCTTACCTCCCCGACAGCAGAAAAGGATGACAGAGCCCTTTTGCAAGGTCATTTTGCGTACCGTCAACGGTCGACTAAATGTAATACTGCCAGTATTGTTATTAAAGAACTAGTCTTGAAACGTCTTCAATACTTAAATCAGTCTTTTAAAATAATTGTGACCACAATTGCTAACTGTGATTTGACTTGAAGAATCAAACGAATATGTTGCATACAAATGTTTATTCAGGGTGGGAATAGAAATACGGAAGTTAAATTAAAACTCACGGAAGTCTTCCATTTTTTTACACCCATCACGGCGTCGGGTTTATGGTCTCTACTGAGAAAATCCTGCAACTAACTCCAACACCGTAAGCTCTTTTATTCAGACTTATATTCAAACAAATGCTCGACATGTAATTACCGCAAATATGATTAGAGATATGAATCGCACATAAACAATACATTACTTTTGTGACCTTAATGTTGAAAAAAAACCTAAAGCGACTTACGATTCCGACAAACTAATCTGTATAGTGACAGTGTCGCTACTGTCTATGTAAAACTGTCAAACTAAACGTCACTTTGGTTAAGATAACATTAGTTCTAGTTTTCGCCACCGGCAAATGTAAGTTTGTCTTCGTAACAGACTGCTTGGCATATGGGCCAGTGACACACTGTTATGGTAATGAGTGGTGCAATTGCTTGTACGGTCTATCCTAATTTGAGAAAGGAATACGTGTTTTATGTGTGAAAGGAGGACATTAGATGTTTTAAAACTTATTTTAAGGTCAAACTTTTGCACGTGCAATCTACGTTTCTTCATCTATTAAAGTTACTCGATCGTGTTTCGCTAAATTAGTCTTATTAAGTCACTTTAGTTAGAAGGGTCTTTGTTTTAGACACCATTCTATTCTATTCTATTGTTGTTAGCTATGAATTAGGCCCGGTAGCCACCGGAACGCAATCCAACCTAATTGGATTCGTTGTGTATAGCCCTTACTCTGTTGCTGACGTGTCGAAGTTACCTAAGGTACGCCACGATTGCATCAGCTCGAAGCTATACATAATCATCTTGTATAGAATACACTCAGATGACTCAACGAAAAGTCTATCAAAGACTGTTCTGGTTCTAATTGACATTAGAAATCTTAAATACAAAAATATTCTCGATCATTCTCGATGCATAAGCGTGATCCAAATCATACCCCTATAGCAGTAATATTGTAATCTTACTTTCTCGATTGAAAGTGAAATGTGGAGGAAAATTTAAATTGGGAAATTTCGTATTTTTTATGTTATAGCAAACGGCCATTGTCAAATTGCTGCATTGTTTTTTTCTTTAAACATTTTACGTGGCCAGTTACAAACCTTACGGAAGAAGTTCTCTGATCTGCAGCAGGCTTAGGATTTGCCAAGACTTCGTAATCTTGACAGTTGGGCGTGGAGTATGACGTAGTTATCGACCTAGCTAATACCGAAAATGACGTTTCTACGTCGATAACTACGTCATATTTCACACCGAACTGTCAAGATTACGAAGTCTTGGCAAATCGTGCTAAGACTGCAGGCTTAGCACGATGTGCAAATCTTGACAGATTAGTGTGAGTATGACGTCACTATGACGTATTATTTCACATTTTTGTTTATAGAATGACATTTCGGTGTTGAAAACTACGTCATACTGCACACCGAACTGTCAAGATTGCAAGTCGTGCTAAGCCTTAGTAAACTCTTGTTGATTCATTGTTTAGTTAAAAGCAATGATATTAACGTCATCAAAATCGTCTTTCCCATCGTAACCATGGATGCTGCGAGCCCGTGAAGCATTTGTAACGACGAGAGAAATTTAAAATAAACCGAGTTATGGCCCGTAATTTTCTTTTTCTAGTTTAGCAGACACTATTATTATAATTTTCAAATATTTTGCCCCCAAGCAGCAGTAATTAAACTTTGTAGTGAATATCAATGTAGCTAGTTAAATTACCGATATCTGTAAGACGTCAAGATACTGCAAGCCTCAAGTTTCTGCGTAGATTACTGCGGACTAAGAATAATGAATTAAACCCGCTTTCAACAAAACACCATGGGAACGCTAACCGTTCGAGTCACGGCCTTTGTCTTAAGTCTAGTTCAAGTTTAACTATTTCGGTTATCCGCCGTCGTCGGCATATTTACTAACTAGGCCGTGACATACGGAGTAAGTTAAACCATTAGTTTAAACCTAATAACTAATAGGTACCTTTATTATATGGGCTCTTACCCTGATTTTCAAAACTCTAAATTTCTATTTTTTATTATGCCTTTGGGACAGAGTGGGCGGAACTAATTATAGATCGCAAAAGTTATGGGCAGGAGATTATTGCCCAGCACTACAGATAAGTAAAAAAAGTAGTTAAATCAGAAACGGAGTAATACAAATAAAAAAAAGTGCAGATTGCAACCATTGTCTTTCTATTGGCAGGGTGTGACTTGACTCGTATTGCACTACCTCTCGCCACCAGACATTAAAAGTATTTTTAATATGTTATGTCGCACTGAGTTCATAAATAAATCATTATCTTGTCACTTCAGTCGAGTTTTCAAGACAAAATCTATACTTATTAAGGAATAAAATAATTACTCATTAACGTATATACAGCAGTTAGCCCCATTCTTCATACTGGAACATACTGCGGTGATTGATACCTACTTAGTCTCTGACGCAAGGATCTAGTAGAACTAAATACTTATTAGTATTAAAAAAAAATTTTTACCTACGAATAAATATTACAATTTTCAATAGTTAAAATGAAATACTCAATTTGTTTTATCTCATCGAAAAAGCCCACCCAATGATGAGTGCGTCGGTTTTATAGATAATTAAACTTTAATTGAAGAAAATAAAAAAGTCCTATTCTTATACCACCCAAGAAGCGCGTACGCATCTCTGTCGGGCTGTCATTTTGATATCTCAAACAAAGATATTAATTTAACATATTCGGCTAGAACACGTCACAAATTATGACGTATTGTACTGTAATGGCGGGTCTACGGACCGCCTGACGTGTGTTGTCAGTTTGACATTGACGTGCTTCAAAACATGTATTTTTTTAATTACTTCAAGTTGATTGTCTATCAACTAGAGAAGTAGGATTTTGGTAGATGATAGATTGTTTTAAATAATTATCTAATTGGTTTAAAACCCGTAATGTCTCACTATCTCCGTGGGTGACCGGTTAATAATAGCAACCTCCCGTCTATTCCTGTTGGGTGTCGTAACTTCGTAAAAGGCGACTAAGGGAAGACAAGAAACGGGCAGTAGCAGTGAACGTTTTCCGGCACTTAAGTGGACTAGAGTACCTTATGTTTTGGCTACTCACTTAGCTACTGTTGCTAATTAAGTTGTTATTTATCTAATTCTACGTAAGCTTCGTAAAAAATAGTAAGTAGCATCTTAAAAATCTAAAAATGACATTATTGTATTTGCAACATTTACCCCATACAATAAATAATAAATAAAGCAACAACATTCTTGAATAGCTCTTACGAGAGAAAAAACAAACAAATTTAAGACCAAATTATTTATTCCCAATCTAATACAAAAAATAAATCAGTATAAATACATAACAACTACTAAATTATACATACAATAGGTAACAGTAGCTATATTAGAATTATCATTCTTTATCACAACCAACAATACGTTAAACCCCAGTTTGAAGAAAAAGGAAATAAGTGTAACTACGGCTATTAATGTCTTCTAAGACGAAGAAGAAGATGAGGCAACAGAGTCATTGCAAGTACAGTCATCACATGCGATGATTTCGCCTTTCTCATTCTTACATACGCAAACGCAACTCTTTCCTTTCGTTGGTATAGAGACGCATCCATCTTGAGGTTTGCAACAATCGTCATCACATCGAACCAATTTCCCATCTTTCTCGCATACTAAGATAGTAGATTTCCCCTCAGATGGAATACAGACACATTTATCATCGTCACACTTCCGAACAGTCGAGCAAGCGCAGTCATTGCAAACCTTAATTTCGCCCTTTTCATCGGCGCAAACGCAAACACATTTGGCTCCGTTGGTTGGGATACAAACGCAGTTAGTATTGTCACATTTGCCGTCGCTGCATTGACAATCATCACATCGAACTAATTCGCCATCACTGTTTCTGCACACGCATATGCAAGATTTGCCGTCAGTTAAAATACAAACGCATCCGGCTTTATCGCATTTCTTAGCATCGTTTGCGCTGCAAGTGCATTCATCGCAGACTTTGATGTTGCCTTTCTTGTCACAGCAAACGCAAACACAATTGGCTCCTTTTGTTGGTACGCAGATACAAGTCGTATCGCCACAGACTCCAGGTTCAGTGCACTGGCATGTTTTGCAAAGCACAATTTTACCTTCTTTCTGGCTTACGCAAATATGCGTTTTACCGTCAGATGGCAAGCAAACACAGCCTGACCTCTCGCATTTTTTAAATTCAGAACTTTTATCTTCCACCTTAACGCAAGAACAATCGTTGCAAGTTTGTATCACGCCAGAGTCATCACAAACGCAAACGCAATTAACGCCATCACTAGGAAGGCAGATGCAAGAAGAGTCAACGCATTTCCATTCGTTTTCTCCAGTCTTGATTGCCTTGCAATCGTAACATGGGACGATTTTGCCTTGGTTGTCGTGGCACAAGCATATGTACGGCTTCCCTTCAGTTGGGACGCAAATGCATCCAACTTTGTCACAAGTGAAGTTGTTTTTGACAGATGAATCGCAGCAAGGCATGTTGATGATGATAGTGACTCTGGAAGAAATATTCAAGATTTCTTTTGGCAGTTATGTTGGTAGTAGTAATCAAATTAATGGTCTCAAACTAGGTTTGGACTGTTAGAGAAATAAGTTTTAAATAAATTCTAAAAAGAAACGAAACTCAGGTATTTTTTTAACGGTAGGTACTTTGGTCCCACTGTTGGGCACGAGCCTCCTCTCAACATGAACATAATGGTTGGCTGACTTCACTCGTCATTCGAAAGCTAGTTAGGCTTTCTCAGACATGCAGGTTTCCTCACGATGTTTTCCTACACCGAAAGCTAGTAACAATCGCACAAAGACGAGTCGCACATGATTAATTAAAGCAATCAGAACTGCGAGCTGGGGTTCGAACCTGCGCATTCCAAGGCAATTGAGAATAAATGAATTATTTATGAATCATGCGTATAACTCAATGGGAAAAGGGTTGTGACAAATTTACAGAACCAAAAGCCCCCCAACCCAACATATTCACACCGTAGTAGACATCCCTACAGAGACGAAGCATTTTATGTTAATTAAAACACGTTCAGCGAATGGGAGTTCTGTTGCTATAACGTGGGCCAGTGCTGACAAGAAGCCGGTTTAGTTCCTTGTTGGTCGTAATAAACAATTATATTTATAATATAAAATTTCAATATGGAACTATATAAACTGTATCCCGACGCATCGGTCTGCATGTCTTGATTATAATGAAGGTTTCTTCCTATGATGTCTTTGATGCTAAAGTGATCTTTTTTTAAATAACCTAATGCGCTGTACCATCTCGGACTGTATTATGGCTTACGATCAGGTGTGATTACACTGTTGGAGATGATTTTAATTTTATAGTCGTAGTATAAGATTCCTTTTATCAATAAATTCTTCAACTGATATGAAACCGTTAAGTTAAAAACATCCGAAATGCTGATTAAAAAAACCGACGAATGAACTATTTATACAGAAAATCCTCTTTAATTAAAAAAATACCAAAAATGATTCTAAGACATAATGCTTAGCTGATGTAAACGCACAATCCAAAGATAATTTCTGTAGATATTATACAAAAAATTACTAAAATTGTATTTTATACAGGTAGATAAATTATTTCAAAAATAACAAAACCTGCTATAGGCATTATTTAATATAAACTTAGTGCTTGACCGCAGTCCCACCTGATGGAAAGCGGCGACGCAGTCGAGGATGGTAAAGCACACTAGCTTGATAGCCTATTCACTCTAGCCTTGAAGACATCTACATCATAACCGGGCGGGAAAACCGACGCAGGCAAACTATTCCAGTCCTTAGCTATCCTAATTATAAATGAAGAAGCAAATCGCTTAGTCCAGACTGAAGGCACGTTTACCACAATATGTTATAATTAAATACATACCTTTTACCAAAATAAGCACAGTGCTCCAAAACCCTAACTCGTCGGACAAAATGACAAAAATTAATAGCTTTAAATTGTTTTTGTTTATCAACAAGTAATGTTCTCCGCTTTATTGTAGTCGATCTGATCGCAATGAGAGCTGTTGCATGACTGATAACTCGCTATTTTATATCAGTCGTGTATACAGTGTCGCCGTGCGCAGTGATAAGCGTTCCGTGCGCAAAGCAAGACGCGCGCAAAACGTGTGCAAATGTGAGTCAGATAGGCACTGTATAAGTGCCGTGTGAATTGTATTGACATAGTTATCTTATCTATTGTTTATGTCTCGTGTTTTCTCATTTTTATTTTTATTATCCATTACAAAACACTTCGATCATCTATACCAAAAGTACGTGTCTCTTAACCAACAAAAATTTTTAAGATTTTTTTAAATATATGAACCCCGGCTAATAATGACTAAAGTTATACGCACAAATGGCATAATTTATGTTTATCAGAAACTAAAATAACTAAAGAAGAATACACAGACAGACAGAAGACAGTTGAGCCACATTCTAAGATTTATGTAATCGACTCATTCGATATAATTTCGGTATTCAGATGACATTTTGAAACACATAAAATAGGTATTGCAAATAGAATTTTGTCCGGACTGCGTGGGCGATGGGCCCACTGGCCTTGATGGCCTTATACGGTGACCGGTCCATGGTAACAGCCGGTTTAGCATATCATTTGCCGTACTCAGAGTCCTTTAATCGATTATTATCCCTTAAGTGACGATTTTAATACAAAATCTATATATTAGGGTAGGTATTATTAATTTAAGTACGGCAGGTAGTAGTTATAAAAAGTTATGAGAAATATTTGCCCAACAGCAGAGCAGATCCAGTTAGGTCGGTCCAACTTCGACAAAGAGGTCGCCCGAAGAATCCAACTCGGATGGGCAGCGTTCGGGAAACTACGTGACATCTTCTCATCAGAAATTCCGCAGTGCCTGAAGACAAAGGTTTATAACCAGTGTGTGTTGCCAGTGATGACATATGGTACTGAGACGTGGTCTTTAACAGCTGGCCTTTTGGAAAAGCTCAGAGTCACACAACGAGCTATGGAGAGAGCTATGCTTGGAGTTTCTTTGCGCGACCGAATCCGAAATGTGGAGATTCGCCGAAGAACTAAGGTTACCGACATAGCTCTCAGAATCTGAAGTTGAAGTGGCAATGGGCAGGCCACATCGCTCGAAGAACCGATAACCGTTGGGGAAGAAAGGTTCTCGAGTGGCGACCACGAACCGGAAGACGCAGCGTAGGCAGGCCTCCCACTAGGTGGACCGACGACATTGTTCGCGTCGCAGGAAACCGGTGGATGCAAATAGCAAATTGTCGTTCATTGTGGCGGTCTAAGGGGGAGGCCGATGTTCAGCAGTGGACGTCTTCCGGCTGGTGATGATGATGATGATGAGAGCAGATAATGTAATATTTTTTGGTACATTTCAATAGTCTTTTTTAGGATTACGTAGCTAAAAAATATAAATAGATCTCAATTACCAATACTTAAGTACTTTATTGAAACTAAATATTTACAGTTTATTTACCAATATGTATACTTAAACTAGGTAAAAAACTTCCTCCAAGGAGCTAAAAGGTAAAAAAGGGACTCTTATGGTGCAACTTCGTCTGTATGTCTGTCCATTCAATATTTATTTGAGCAACTACTAAATGTTATCGATTTAAAATAGCTATGAATATTGCTTACCTCACCTTCGCAAAGGAAAAAAAACATTTTGCAAATTTTTTTTTTTTTTTTTAACAAGTATGATATTAAATAGCATGTATAGGGCATTAAAATCAGCACATTTTTTTTTCTTGTTACGTTGTTTCCGACTTATGATTGCAAAGTAAAAAAAAATGCCGTTTGACTTTTACACGTGCAAAAAAGCTAGGAGCCGAAGAGGGTGCCTGAATCCGACTCGCATCTGACCGTTTTTTACTAAGATACTAACTGCCGAACCTACAAACGTCAATTAAAGTTAATGATGATTAATCCAATTTTTTAAATAAAATTATTTCGACACTCGAAGCCTATTCATACTTAATACGCTGATAGTGAGTAGAGATAACAATTATCTCGTGTTAAATAATCGAAATTAATCATAAACTGCTCTGACAGTCGAAATAAATAGATTTTAAAAAGTGACTTAATTAGAATTAAAGTTAATTGGGGTTTGTGAGTGCGGCAATAAGCTTACGTGATAGTACGTTACTATGCAAATAAATTGCAATTTTGCGCGCGTCTCAGTACTTTCTCTATAAAACCTAATTTCTCTTTCTACTGTAACACAGTTTGAGTGCATTTTTCTCGACAGGCCGTTCGCGTTTGATTTTACATCCGTTTTTTTCCTTATTTACGTAATGAAAGTAAAAATTGTACTGAGTTTTTTTTACTAGGATCATTATACTGTAAAAGTTTACAATTCATTTATTTTGACCGGTTATTTGTAATAAAAACTCAAAACCTCCTTTTGAAGTTGGTTGAAAATAATGCATGTTGTACGAATAACAAGATATTTTATTTATCCTTTTAGGTCCGATCAAAAACGCTTAAGTGAAAAGAAACTATAGATAAATGTATGTATACATCATTTTAAACCGTCCAGATTTGAAGCACGGTATACCACCGCACTGTCGTATACATTCTGCCGCAAAGCAGCATTAAATGAATATTGCTGTGTGCCGTTATGGAGTGCAGAAATTACTGGGCTTCAGAGAATGTCAACCATGGAACTGTATATAGGCAAAAGTGTTCCGTACCATCAGACAAACGTCCTGTTTATCTCGGATCTACTTCAGTAAATCATTAACTGCCGCACTCACAAATGCAAATTAACTTTAATTCTAATTAAGTCACTTTTTGAAATCTATTTATCTCGACTGTTGGAGCCGTTTATGATTTATTTTCGATTAATAAATACGAGATAATATATACCTATGTATATCACATTTGTATGTATTTAGTGTTAATTGGCATTGAGTGTCTAAAAATCTGATTTCAAAAAATGGATTATTGATCATTAACTATAATTGACGGACCACAGTGTCAATCAAAAGTGACATAAAAAAAGTAATAGGTACAGTTCTTAGAGGAGACAGTCATTTCATACATCTATGTTCTCTATAAAGATAACTTAGCTGTCCGTTCGTCTTGTTTAAACTCGTATACGACTTGACCAATTTGAATATTTTTGGGTTGGTTTTGTTCGCACAGTTGAAAAAAGAACGGGCGGAGTTGCGCCGGTCCGCTAGTTTGTAAATAATTGTAACGCATACATATTACACTGGCCGCAAATAACAGCGTCCGTTTCCTACTCGTTCAGTGAAATGTCCGGAAAACAATATTTCCGGTTACGTTGTCACAATATTGCCGATACATTATTTTATTACCCACTAGCTGAGCCACGCAGCTCCGCCTGCGCTATTTTTACGTTAACTAAACTTTTAATAACAGACATTCGCATACATAACCTCTCTTTTTATAGTCGGTTAAAAACTGGGACCCACTTTTTACTTGCTCTCCGAAGCACGGACGCGTTTAGTTCAAATGGCGTTAAACGTTCACCCATCTATTTAATGACCTTACCTAACGTTGCTTAACCCGATCGATTACAAAACCTTGAAAACAACTCTATGAGTGTTCCCTTACTAATATTTATTATATTATAAAGAAAAATTCATAAAATCGGACCAAGCGTATAACCAAGTACCCATTTTGACTTAAATCCCCTCTCCCAAAAGAACCGTGCTAGATTACAGGATAAAAAGTATCCTATGTCCTACCTCGTAGTAAGATCTCAAATCATGCCAAGTTTCATTTGAATCCATTCAGTAGTTTCGGCGTGATGCTCAGCCGTGATACAGACAGACAGACAGACAGACAGACAAAAATTTAAAAAAATACATTTTCGGCCTCAGTATCTGTTATAGAATAATATAAGCCCTCCAAATATAATTTTCAAAATATCTTCAATGTACAGAATTGGACCTGTTACAGTTTTATTATAAGTATAGATTTGTACTGTAGGTACACTTTCCTTGAAAATTAATCTTATTTGGTCCGGTTCAGCAAGTTTTTGGGTTACCTAGAGCCGAAGTACCTATCAAATACTCGACTTATTTTTATAAAGCCGCCGTGGTGTAGCGGAAGCCGAACCAGTCTCTACAATCTGGAGGAAGCGAGTCCGACTCCCGCGGGAGCAACAACATAGTTGTTCCTTGCTAGTTAGAACAGTATAGACCGGTCACCTGACCCTAGACTTCCATTACGGCGGCGACTCCAAGGAGGACAGCGACGGGATAGACCCCCCCCCCCCCCCGGTAGCCAGACACGGACTCACAGTGACGGCTATAATGCGCCCCAGGCTGCGAGCTTAAAGGCACTGAGGGGTCCTGGTGCAGATCCCAGAACCCCTCTCTCATGTGTGTGTCTGGTTACTTTGCACCTGTGCTCTAGGGCCTAGGAGGCTAATTAGCAAAGTCTAGACCAGTGATTCCCAAAGTGGTCTATATCGACCCCCTAGGGGTCTATGACAACCTGCAAAGGGTCTACGTCAGCGAAAAAAAATTTGGGGGTCCATGAAATGAAAATTCGGGTCCACGATAGTGGATCTCAACACATACACTGATAGTACCTATTTACTTACATCATACTATCTTATAATATCAAGACATATACATTATTTATAAAATTACCTATGAAGTAAAAAAAATATTATTATGTTCGTTTTATTATGAATCAAGAAATCTACGAAGAACTGCTCTTCGCAAGAACTTTGATAACCGACACTAAAGGTGAATCAATATTTCATGTTTTAAATTTTAAAGGATTACTTCATTGAAAAAGCAATTCCTTTATCAAATATAATATCAGTAGCTAGCTGGGGGGGAGGTAAGTAGGGGGTCTACCCAACACGGAAAAACATGGCAAGTGGTCTACGACACAAAAAAGTTTGGGGAACTCTGGTCTAGACTCTAGGGTTTTCATATTAGCCTCCACTAATCCAGGGTCTTAGCAGTCCTCAGAAAAATATGTTACTGTAGTCTTAATAATATCAACGCTAACACATAATATACCACTGACGTCATTTCGATATTAAGCCGATTTCGATATTTCTCTTTTCTATTTTTATCGACGATATCAGCTCACACATACACAATTGTAAATTTCTACTGTTTGCCGATGACTTGAAACTTTACAATATAGTTCAGTCGCCGAATAATGCCAAGGAGATTCAAGAAGATCTGTGTAGAATAAAGGTTTGGTGCGACAGTAATAGTATGGAGCTTAACGTAGAGAAATGCTTACACATGAGGTATTCTAGAAAAATAATACAGTTTCAGACCGAGTACAGTATTGGTGGTAAGAAACTGCAGAAAGTTAAAGAAGTACGAGTTCTCGGAGTAATTATGGACACAGAACTCCGTTTTTCAACACGTATTACCTCAGTAGTCAAAAAGGCCGCACAGATGTTGGGTTTTTTGAAGCGTAACACAAAGGGATTTAAGGACGTACACACTAAGGTTATCCTATTTAATGCATTAGTAAGAAGCCATTTGGAGTACGGTTCTGTTATTTGGAGTCCATTTTATAGGGTACATTCGCAACGTATCGAAAGCATCCAGCGGGCATTCACTTGTCATCTAGCGTTTATGTCTCAAGGGATCACGCATCGCTGCAGCTACGATCAGCGTCTAGCCTTTTTTAAAATGCTATCACTGGCTAATAGAAGAAAAGTGCACGATCTGATTTTCTTGCACAGGATTCTGAACAATGATATGAATTGCAGTGACATTGTTAGTAGTATCTCCATAAGTGTGCCTCGCAAGCTGCCGCGTTACCCTAAACAAATCTTCTCAGCACCATTAGTTAGAACCAATCTTGGTCTGAACTCCCCACTAGTGAGAATGTGCAACGAGTACAATCGACTACACGACGGACAAACGGACGTAGACGTGTTTTTTGACTCTCTGTCTACATATAAAAGAAAGTTACTGAAACGATTTGTTGATCCACAAATAATTAAATTTATTGGTTCAATTATTGGTTCAATTAGTTCAATTATTTCAATTATTTCTATTTCTAATAAAAATCAATTATTATATTTTAATACGTTTATGTTTTTTAATGATATTGACAACTTTTCTAATTTTACTGAATTTATAAATTAGGTTTGTTGCATTTATTTATTATATTTCAATAATTATATGTTAAAAATGTAAAATTTAATTTTTGTCGTTTTTACGTAATTCTATTTGAATTTTTAGCATTGTTTTTATTTTTTCTAAATATTTTTCTTACTTTATCAGGACATTACTATATAATTAATTTTAATCTTATTTCAATTTTCTTTGTATATTTTCTATGCGTGACAATTTATTATGGCAAATTTTGTACATACCTAGAATAGGCGTGCATATCAGATATGGACTTTATTTTATGTTTTAGTGAGTGATTGATGTGTTCGCTGTTGGTGTGTCAAATAAAAATAAATATAAAAAAAAGCCTATTTGCCCCATACTGGCCCATATACATCATATGAGGCATCACATACAAACAATAGCGTCATCATTTAATATGCCAACAATGGTCAACCTCGACACGAATGCTGGACCTTGGGCGGCCATGTTGGATCCACGTCACCCATTGATGGCTCATTGGGCGTATTGGTAACCATAAGTGTCATTGTGTAGGTTAAGGGTTTTGTGTTTTATGTTTTGATTATCAGCCAAAAACTACGTCACATAAACCAAAATAAAAATCTGTGTTGAGATTTGCAATTGAAGCCGTTTCATATGGTAGCCCATTCATTTGATATAGTATGTAGTCTCACTTTGAAATTTTGATAACACCTTTTGACCCAAAAATTAAAGAAAATACTTAAAATTTATTTTTTCGTTTACGATGAGGTTGGTTAAGTAACATCTAAAACTATTCAGAGTTTCAAACCGATAGCGTCAGTGGTTCCTGAAATATATCGGTGTGACAGTAAGTCTCACCTTTTTACCCGACTACGGAACGGAGGGAGGGTTATGATTTTAACAAGAATTTATGTATGTATGTTCATCTGTTCCCGCATATCTTCTAATCTACTTAACATAATTTGACAAGTAGGGTGTCGTTAGAAGCGTCTTGATTGTGCGCTGGTTAAAGGCTATATAATATCACATTATGAGACTGCGATTTTATCCGTAGTCGGGTTTTAGTTTTTAAAACTTATTTTATTTACCTTTTAGGTATGGAACCTTAAAAATGCTTTAAGATAATGGGTGGACTTTACTAATTCTTATTTTGTTGGTTTACAGGTAATAAATAAGCTGAGCGAGCAACATACACATGTAAGTTAAGTTATGATCAATCTCAACACTTAAATTAACTACATTTGTTTTGGCAATTGCTTTTTAAGCCACTCCGTAAACGTATTTCAATGCACGTTTAGCAAACCTACAATATTTATTCGGTTATAAAGATAACAAGAGCCACATGGATAGCGAAGGAATGTGTGTATGACAAACATTTAATTTACTTGTTTACCAATCTGTTTTGACAAAAGCCTTTCGTCACAAAAAGCTAAAAAGTTCCTCCAAGCTCTATGAACGAATAGCTCCGGGTCAGGTCGTGAGGTCATACGATGAAAGCAAGATAGCCGGGATCATCCCGGCACCCGACCTACTTTCATTCACGTGACGTCACTTGGAGAAGCGCCTAGAAAAGCAATTCATAGAGTACTTACTATCATTTGCGCGTACTTACTCTCAGCTATGGCGAAAAATTGTAAATGAAGATATTTATTTATCTTCAAAGGTAAATAAGGTGTACATGTCTTTAGTGTAGAGGGAATAAACTAAGTAGCTAGTGCTCGTTAGAAATCTTTACCCTGACGTCACCGGTTTCTATATTTAATAATGCTAGCAAGCCTGACTTAATACAATCTAGTACTTACTTACCTACATTCAAAAATAAAATTAACAATTTAATTA
Organism: Furcula furcula; assembly: GCA_911728495.1. NCBI lineage: Eukaryota > Metazoa > Arthropoda > Insecta > Lepidoptera > Notodontidae > Furcula > Furcula furcula. Next base: position 21,909,061 of record OU452252.1, read on the forward strand.
ATCTATTCTTTCGGATTATATCGCAATTTATTTTAATTTTCCCAATAATTTAATAACAATAATTTTAATACTTAATTTATTTTTTATTTTTTTTTAATTTTTAGATTAATTACAATGTCTAGTATTCGCGTGAATAAAAGACAACATTAACAATTTAATTTTAATTTAGGAATCATTTTAGTTGCCAAGGTAGGTAGGTACCTGAAATGATTTCTAAATAAAATTGACAATTTTATTTTTTTACAGCCAAGAAATTTGCATTCAAATATGCAGATAATTATTATTTGGACCAAGGATTTTGCATAATATGTCTGGACACAGTTCAAACCAAACGCTTTTTTTTAAAATTACCAATTCGAATTTCAAAATTCACTTCTTAATTGGCAACATACCAATGAAATGAGTTCACGTCAATATAGCGAGTGAGCTTTTATCATAATTCGAAAGTTGTTACTTCGTAAACGCAAACAAGGACCAGTCATTACTTAATTATTGTTTAACTATCCTTTAGTCAATTTATAAGATTAATTTAGCATTATACCTACATATATTAGGTAATATATGGAGTTAAGTATAAATCTTTTACGCATAAAAGAATGAACGAACGATTAGAATGCATTTTTGAAAGGAATTTTTTTACCCGACTACGGAACGGAGGGAGGGTTATGATTTTAACAAGAATGTATGTATGTATGTATGTTCATCTGTTCCCGCACATCTCCTAATCTACTTAACATAATTTGACAAGTATGGTGTCGTTAGAAGCGTCTTGATTGTCCGCTGGTTATAGGCTATATAATATCACCATTATTAGACTGTGATTTTATCCGTATTCGGGTTTTAGTTTTTAAAACTTATTACTTGTTAGTTCGGTATATCCTGTAAACGAATGTAGACGTTATCGAGCATGCTGTTTATTCTCTAAAATTATTTTTTTTAATATCCGTCCGTCCCTCAGGTCCGTCCGGATAAGAATAGCACCTTCCCATCTCCTCCCTTTGGGTGTCCGTTTGAGGCGACTAAGAGAAAACAATAAGACGGGTAGCAGCGTCTTTGTATTGGATTCCCTACCACCTGCGATCCTCAAGCTGTCTGCCAAGCGTTTGGGGAATTGGCAAACCCTTACCTTATAAGGAGGATGCCTTGATGATATCAGTTACCACTAGGCGAACTTCCTACTAGTGTCTTCGCTTAGTTTTTTTTTTTCAGAAGTAGAATACTTTGAGCATTGTTGACTTACTAGATTTCCCTGAGACGCATTATATTTCATGAAAGCAGTCTCGAAGTTACTTTTGAAAATTTTAATATTGCACGGGCCTCCCCTCATGATGAAGGGGCTTAAGTAGGCCATAGTCCACCACGCTAGCAAAGTGCGGGTTAGCAAACTTTACAAGTCATTCGAAAGTTAGTCAGGCTTTCTCAGACATGCAGGTTTCCTCACGATGTTTTCCTTCACCTAAAGTTAGTAACAATCGCACAAAGACGATTCGTACATGATTAATTAAAGAAATCAGAGGTGTAAGCCGGGGTTCGAACTTGCGCACCTTGTTTTCAAGGCAAGCGCTCGCCCACTAATCAAAGATTAGCATAGATCAATATCGACAGAGGGCATCCTTTTAATGAAGGAGAAATGACCCATGTTAGTCCTACCCAATGATATTTTACTAAAGATATGTTATATCCCTAGTAACGCACGGTAAAAGTTGTGTCACTTGTAGTTAGCTATACCTAGCTATACATTTTCCTACCTATAGTCTGACAAGGACAGATGCATAACAACAAAAGTAAGGAATACGAGATGGCTATATTTTGTGCGTTCCGTTGTCAGCATTGGTTAAACGCTTGTCAGTGTCATCTCGTCAACTGACACATTCAATTTTCGGATGTTTTCTTACAATATTATTAAGAAAATGGAAATACTTTACAAAATCAAATTATTTTTTCAAAGTTACATGTGCTATATTATCCCTGACTGTTTATTTACGTTTGCCTGGTAATTTGTGCACATATTAAATACGCAGTACGGCATTTTCATTTTTTTATGATAGACTTCACGATGTCGCATTAGCTACGCGGGACGGCGTGCGACTAACTGCTACAAAACCCAGTTGGGGGATACTCGCTGAACGTCTGGCGTGCGCTAATGGCATATCTATTGTATTTAATATCATTGGTCCTACTTAAATCCTTTAAAATATTGATATTCACATGCAAATAGTTCTAATGAAGCATTCGTTTGTAAAATAAGTCAAAGTTCATAGATAATTTGGTGATTAACTTGCTGGAAGAGAAATAATGGCTAGTGTAATGTGATGTAAACGAGTAGTTATATCGTAATGCGATATATCAAGACTGTTGTTTGGAAATCGAAAGTAGATTACACGTACCAGGTACAGTAAGTATCTTTTAGCGTACCGTCGGAAACAAAAGACATATGTACTATCGAGGACACGACTGTGTACAAGTTTTCAATCAAAATCGTTTGAACAACGTAACGTGCGCTTATCCCGCCCGCATCTATTTTGGGCTGGCTCGTGCAAGCGATTGTCGTCCTAAAGGTCCTAAAGTAGATACACCGCTTGTGACCACGAGAGTACATTGTACCATCAATCATAAACAAAAAATAAAGGTATGATTGTAGTAGCTCTTTTTTTGGCCTGAATAGTTCTCAACAAATATCTTTCTTTACGGACCTGTTGGTCTAGTGTTTAGATGCTGCTACCGATGGGTCATGGATTTGATTCCCACCAAGTGTCTGGGTGTTATTTATCTATATAAGTAAAATGTGTTATCAGTATTGTCTGGTTTCCATAGTACAGGCGCTGCCTAGTTTGGGATCCGATGACCGTGTGTGGATGGTCCAAGATATTATTACTATCTTTCATGATTTTTTAAATGAATTTTTTTCATGGATTTGTTGCAATCTGTTTTGAAATCAAGAAAGTTGCATAGGTTTTCGTTTTCGATTCGAATTCGATTGAACCATGGAGAAAGAAATCAGAAGTAAATATTTCATCATCATCATCATCACCAGCCGGAAGACGTCCACTGCTGAACATAGGCCTCCTCTTCGAACGCCGCAATGAACGACAATTGGCTATTTGCATCCACCGGTTACCTGCGACGCGCACAATGTCGTCTGTCCACCTAGTGGGAGGCCTACCTACGCTGCGTCTTCCGTAGCTAATATTTACCTCAGTTAAATCCATACATAAACGTACATAAACACAAAGATTTAATAGATATTAATTATTGACCATTGTATTTTTTTTAATATTAGTTTAGTAACCTATACAAATAAAACGTGACAACAGCTTAAAAAAATATAATAAGTTGCAAAAAATACAAAATGATCTGTTCATTTATCATCATCTGTTCATTTGTTATGTTTACTAAAAAACAACAATTGGATATTCTCTTAATATTATTGAAACATCTTTTGTTGTTGTCACATAATAAATGGCTATCAATATTTTATGTATTCACTGCCATAGTTGACGGGCCCGTTGGTTTAGTGCCCTGGCCGCTACTCAATAGGTCGTGGGTTCGATGCCACCTTGCGTCTGAGTGTTTCAAGTGCGTAACCTAGTTTGGATAAAATTGTTTAGACGTTTTAAAGCAAGAAGTTAAGTTTGTCAATTTGACCAGAAGGATATTATTATTCTAAAAACATCGTTAATCTAATATTTAAACTAGATAACGTTCACTAACAAAATTACATCTAAAATGTGGTCGCGGACTTATCTGTGCAGCTGGTGGCGGAAACGAGAACTAACGGTATTATTATGATAATGACGTGTAGTTTGACAGTTTCATATAGACAGTAGCGACACTCCTTCAAGCAAAAATAATTTTGTCAGCCTGTGGCTTGAAAAGAAATAGCGACACAACCGTCTCGGGGGCGCTAATTCTGGGCCACTTTTCGGAACGTAACACCTAATCTAGTTTAAAGATTATATCAACGTCCGAAAATAATTGTCTAAGCAAATTACATCACAATATATGCTTCTTTGCCAGTGAGCTAGTCATAACAGCTCACTGTTCTTTGCCCACTTGACTGTACATTTAAAACAAACAACCGATCAGTGAAAGTGCGATTGTATACGCATCAAACCGTGTATTGACCGGTGAGTCTACTATTACCATGTAAATATGGCGTCCGAGCGTCCATAATGGACGTCCAATGAAAGGGAAATTGTAATTAAACCCACGCGTATTGATCTGTTGACGTAATGGTCAACATCAGACGACTAATACATAGAATAAGAACAGACGGGTTGCACAGTACAGCTGAAGTCCTTAAACGGGAGGGGTTGCCATAATCCGCACGCTTGCAGGCGTCTTGGGATCGCAATATGATATAGGTAATCCAATAGAAAGACGCTGCCCGTTTTCTTTTTTTCCCTTAGTCGCTTCTTACGGACACCCAACGGGAGGAGATAAGTGTTATTCTTACTCGGACACCCCACGGGTTAAGTAGGTTATGTGAAGCCACCTAAAGTAATACCAAATCGCAAAGTGTAAATAGTTCAGTACAAACAAACGACTAACACACATACAAACAGACATTTGTTCTAGTGCTATACTGTATTAATTGCACTGTGGTTATTACTTTGCCATTTGGTATTTCTTTAGGTACTTTACTTAGTACCTATTACTGTGCGCGCCATCTGTTCTTATTCTTTGATCTGAGTGGTCAATCAGTGATTAGAAAGGAGCAGAGTTGGCATAATATCTGATGTCGTTTTGTGGCTAGGGCCATAGTATAATATACTTAATTATGCGTTTAGGATTAAAGCGACATAATATTTTAGCGCGATTTGATGACTGCATCGATGTTGTATTGCGATTTAGCGACTCTCTGCGTTTTACCGTTGCCGTTGTATCAATATTGCGCATTTTCAAAAGCTCCATCGTTACTGCCTCACATTTTCATGATTCGCGGCGTATAGTAAGATACCAAAATCGCTCAATTTAGCGACTAAATCACTGATGCTAAAATTATCGCGAGTAAAAGCTCTAAACACTTCGTTTATAACATTAATCGTGGTTATACCACGGTTGTTGGTCTCTGATCGTACAGCGTTTATTGCTCTATGACATTAAACATTTAATTCTCTGTGGATATTACTATTTTTATAACGCCGTCGTCCTCATTTCTATAGGCCCATATTCGCATCGTGTTTCTTTGTAAAATACGTAAAGCATGTTAACACGGAAAGCGCAGCTATTGTCCACTAATCGTCAATTGTCAGTGGTCATTTGGGCTTAATATTACCAAGTTTCTCTCCACCACAAGTATGTTATCCTAAAGAATAGACTAAAATGGAATTATTACTTTAGTCACACTAAGAAGGACGATGAACTTTGTTGTTAGGCTACTTACACAAGTGCAAGTGACCGTGTAGGTAAACGCAAGGCAGTATGTAAACATTGTTATGTCAAGCTTTTCCGATTTGAAGCGCACTGTAGCTGGACCGAGCTGTTATATAAGTTGCCGACTTTGTCGCTAGAAATCGTGACTTTTGCTTAGATGTTAGCGACAAAAATAAGGTTAAGCGACCGTTTTAGCAAATTTTTTGGCAATTTTTGAGTACAACTAAAAACAGTGTGAGGTTTTTAAAGGGTTGTTCTGCAACTACGGGTTTTGAGCGAGCCTCGTCTTCAACTGCGGCTGTGTCATCACAGCCGCAGTTGAAGAATGCCCTCCCTTTTAAGGGAGAGGCCTTTGTTTAGTAGTAGACGTATTTTCAGCTGCTGATGATTGTGGACCGGATTTTTATGTAAATACATATTTTTAATTTCAACAGTTTTTGTTCAGTATGTTGTTTTCTACACGAATCATGACATTTGGAACGAGAAAATGCAATTTTTATGTTCCATATTTTGCCATATTTCATAGATAAGTCCATATTTTTACAAAAATTATTATATTTCTATAAAAAGAGTAGCAAATGGATTTATACGAAACAAAGTACTATACCTCGTAGGCAAATCACAAAAAAATGTTCCTAAGGGGTAGCAATAATTTGCGAATAAGCAAAATATTCCTTTTTCTGTAAACGTGGCACATCGCAGTCGCAGCTCGATACAGTAAGCTATCGCCGCTGAAATTCTTGTATATTCCCAGTATTCACCTTATCAAGTATGTTCCAGTCACAAACTGTGATGTGGAAAGATTGTTCAGCCAGTACAAAGCCTTATTTTGAACAAACAGAACGACCTTGAATTTTGAAAAATTAATTAACAATCCATTCATTCATTTGGGAGCTACGATGCCACAGACAGACATACAGAGATACAGACATAGGCGACAAACTTAAACATGCCTTTTTTGCATTAGGGTTTACAAATCATGAAATCCGGGTACTGCAATAATAGAAATACTGATAAGAACTGCCATATACCTGAAACCTTTGGTTATTTTTAAATCCATATTTTGCCATATTTTCGCTTTTTAGTCCATTTTTCGATTTTTTTAGTCCATATTATATGTACATATTTTGGATTTTTGTCCCTACTGATGATTATTCCCCGTGGGGTGTCCGGGTAAGAATAGCACCCACCCATCTCCTTCCGTTGGGTGTCCGTAAAAGGCGACTAAGGGAAAACGAGAAGACGGGCAGCAGCGTCTTTTTATTGGATTACCTACCACCTTTACTGCGAACCCCAATCCGCTTGCCAAGCGTGGGGATTATGGCAACCCCTCCCTTCTAAGGGAGAGGCCTCTGTTCAGCAGTGGACGTTTCGGCTGCTAATGATGTTGATTATGATTTTCTTGTTATGTTATGTCGTTACGAATGCAACTGTGTGTGAAAACGAGATCTTCGCTTCTGTTAGAATCAGTTTAGCGACTTTATAGCTACTTTTGATAAGGAGCTTCGACTCGGAGTCACAAGGAGTTGGTAACACTTAGTCTGTTTAGAGGCAGTAAACTACTTGTAACAATCGTGCGTGCTCTATGTACGTACACCATGGTTCTCACAATCAGTCAAGTTACGTTACGTTTGCCAAACAAACAAGCAAACAAATGGCGTGCATATTTCATGCGTGCAATCCGCCGAGAAACAGTGACGTACATTGATAGACGTCGCCTTTGTATACACCATGTATACAATGGAATTACGTGTGACGTTCTATGAATGGAGGTTGCGATCCTATGGTGGACTATTTCCCCATAAATACAGGCCTAATTCAAAACTGCTAATATTCTGAGACGTAGCATAAATATACCGCGGCAACTTTTTACATGTCACCGACTTTTTACGTTCCCATCCGACGTAGGTAGGTGGGTAGGGTAGGATCTAGGCAGGCGTATGGTAAATTATGCAACATACTTTTTATCATGTATTATTGTTTTTCTTGTATTATTCATTTTGTATTTATTCGTATTATTTATAAATGAATTAATTTATGTAATTATGTGATGCGGCATTGAAATGTCAATGAGGTTGACACTGAAAAACAGCGCTGCGCCGGGAATCTGGATTTCCGGTGCAGCATATCGCTGAGTTGCCAGCCTCGTTTGGCGAAAGCGGGACTCACAGTTGCCACATTTATCTCTTAAGTTATTTTTTTTAAGTTTAAGTTTTTTTGTACTTTTTTGTGTGTCCGAATACCTTTTTATTTTGTATATTTGTGTGTGTGTCGCTGTCCGTCGAATAAATGTCGTTCTTCTTCTTCTTTTTACGTATAATATATCTTATTTTCCAGACAATTAGGTGAACGGCCTGCATTGTCCTAGCCAGTAATTATCAACAACACAAAGATGTTGCTCCCTTCAGGATGTGAAGAGACCATAGATTTGACGGGCCCGTTGGTCTAGTGGTCAGACACCCTGCCTGCTAACCGATGGGTCGTGGGTTCGATTCCCGCCAAGTGTCTGGGTGTTGTTTATCTATTTAAGTATGTATTTACGAAAAAAAAGTATATAAGTATTAGTATCAGTTGTCTGGTTTCCATAGTCTGTACTCCGCCTAGTTTGGGATCGGGTGACCGTGTGTGGATTGTCCCAAGATATTATTTAAAAAAATTCACTATATAATATCTTTGGAAGAAACCGACCTCCAGTTCGCAAAGCAAGCAGTGATTTAAATATTAAATGACTTTAAATTTTAAAACATGGCTCTATCTTAAAAGCGGTCGTTAGAAAAATCCGTGAGACAACATAGGCCATAAAAACATAGATAAAATCACCATCATTGTAGCCCGATATCGAAATACTATCTCTGTAAACTACCTTGTCTAACAAATGCAACACCCGTGTGAGTGAAAGTGCAAACAATATGTTTATTAGGAGCGAGGCTGTCGATGTTAGATTACGCGGGATTTTTTAAGCACTACAATTTTAGCAAGCAAGATTGATCGCCTGATCGTATGCGTCACGCCTATAATAATTTAGGCACGGGCCTCCGCCCGTTGTTGAAGTTGAAGGGACTTAGGCCATAGTCCACCACGCTGGCCAAGTACCTACGGGTTGGCGGACCTCACACGTTATTCGAAAGCTAGTAAAGCTTTCTCAGACATGCAGGTTTTCTCGCGATGTTTTCCTTCACTGAAAGCTAGTAATAATCGAACAAAGAAGATTCGCACATAATTAATTAAAGAAATCCGAGTGAGATTTTGACTATGACGTTATACCAAACAAAAGAGGCGAACGGTTATAGCAGCACAGCCTGAAGGGCCTAAAGTGACGAGCTTAAGAGCACCTCAAAGAGACACAGGATCCGCTTGGGCTGTCACTTAAGAGAGGACTGGCTCTACCACCGGATCACAAAGAAACTCAGTGGGGCGAGACCGGTGTCTATTTGAAAGTGTAGCAAACGGTTATCTGAAAGGAGGAGGTCGGTACAATGTCGTGGTTCAGTACGACTACGACGGGAATCTAACAACAGACGGCGGTGCGAGTCTGAAGGACTAGGGCCATAGGGCACCCACACATAACTGCGATAGTCCATGATGAGCCCATAGTCAAGATGCCGATTAACGGATTTGAGATGCGCTTTCAAAAAAAAGGACGTATTGTTGCATTCACAAACGTCAACTAACTTTAATTTCAAAGAAGTAATTTTATTTCATCTATTCATTTTGAATCTCAGAATCTCTTATCTTTGATTATTGAATACGAGATAATTGATATATCTACTCACTATCAACGCTTTAAGTATTAATTGGCTACGAGTGTCCAAATGTTCCGATCTAAAAAAATGGATTAATGCTCATTAACTATAATGGACGTTTGTAGGTGCGGCAGTTAGTCTGCCGATGAAATAAGCAGGCATTTCTGTAATAACGTACCCTTAAGCAATGGTAGAAGGAAATACCCCAATTTAACTTTTTCACTGTAGTGCGCAATACAGTGCACTGCGCAGTTTTCACTCCGACGCCATGCGCCGGCGCCGGTGCATCGCCTCGTTCTAAACCGGCCCTGATTACGTCATGTATTAAGTCACGTTAGCCATAACGTGCCCATAAAATCTTAACTACATGCACTAGATAATTACTTATCTATGCGTTTTATTTATAAAGTTACACGTCTTCCTGGATCGGTTTATGGTGTGATTATCATAAATAGATTATGGGTTGCAAGTTGCAGGTTTCTATCACAGGGTTGCTGCATGTCAAAAGGATTATTCCTGTGGGAGATTGAGCAGTTTTGTATACCATAGGACAGATAAGAAGACACATTGTACTATGTAAATGCCATTTCATAACCTTTTTTTATAGTCCAGCCTGTTAGTCTATTGGTTAGACACCCTGACCAATATATTGTGAGTTCAATTCCCACCAAGTGTTTGGGTTGTTATACAGGGTGTAAGGGACATCGTACCGAAAACCGATACCAGGGCTCCAGTACATGATTCTGAACACTCTAGTGTTGAAATTTTTCATCGGCTTATTCATGATTTTCCGAAAAAAAAATCCACTTTATTTAAATAAAATTAGTATAATATCATTATTGGTATAATAATAAAGCATAATTTTAATTTAAAAACAATAGATTACTTATTTGTGGAAAAGTTATTTAATTATTTATTCTTTATGCACTAAAACAGTACATAGGCAATTACTTAATAGCCAATTAACTATTATTATTTTAGAAAATTAGCAATGTAATTTGAGAAATAAATATTATTCCGCATATATTCATTACATGCTTGAAAATTAATAAGTCAGTCATTTGACATTTTCCATATAAATGGTTTATGTAATGTTGTAACGGACATTATTTGACATCTTATATTTTTTTTTTCGGTACGATGTACCTTACACCCGTTATATCTATTTACACAAAATATACTCACATTAAAAAAAAAGTTAATAAATATTTGTATCAGTTGTCTGGTTACCGGTAGTTAGTAGATGCTGTTGCTGGTTTAGTACCAGATGATCATGTGTAGATTATACCGGGATATTAAAATTATAACAAGTTAGTGCTTAACTATTACATATGAATTTCGTCACATTTTTAAACCATAACAGCTTTCTTAACAGCAACCCCCATCAGATAAAACTTGTACTGGCATATTATTTAAAAATTTCGAAAACGTAACCGGTCCGTTATCAGTTTACCAAAAAGAGTGGTAAAATATATTTTTATGGTAATACCAATGTTATCTTTAGGGTACCGAGAGCTGGTGTCAATTAAGTCATCATACGATCTAAACTGGTTGTAAAATGAGGTTGTATACCATGTAATTTATGTCCCAACAGAGTGTTTAAGCGTGCAAAATAATATTTTAGAATAAAATAACTGGTTATTATAACTCACGTTATCTGAGTGATACCAGCCTCGCCATGTCAAAAATAAATCGCACGCTAACCGTCTTTTGGTTATGTAAAAGAGGTCCCAGTGAAGTCAAAATTGAACCCTTATCGGATTTCAGTGAATGACCGAAATGGGACGTCGACATTTGAAACTAAAAGTGCTACATCAAGTGGTATTTTTTAAGATAGAGATTGTTTTTCGATGGAACGGGACCTATTATAAGTCTATATTCACTCTAGTCTTGAAACACCCACATTATAATTGGGTGGGAAAACCGACGCAGGCAAACTATTCCAGCCCTTAGCTGTACGTAAGATAAAAGAAGCAAATCGCTTAGTCCTGCCTGAAGGCACGTTCACCACATAGGTGTGAGTACCACAACAAGGGGCATGGTGGAATCTAGTCATGTAATTCCAGCGCACACTCTAAAATGCATCCGTATGTGACTTCAGCAATTGTATTTTTTTTTTAATTCTTAAAAAGAACCCATGAGGCCTGACTTCGTGGGTCAGCCTACTTTATTTTTTCTTTACCTATTTGGGCCTAAAAGGGGCGTCAACATTTGAGAGACTGCTAAATCAAGTAGGGCAGGGATGGCGAACCAATGGCATCAATGGCACGCGACACAAAATTTTGGGCACGCCACCGATCACACAGTTCATTATGCAATGAGAAATAAATACTTCTATTAAGAAAATTGTCTCAAAACAATAAAATATACACCGGTAAAAATAATTAACAATATTAAGATAAATAACGTATTCTTCAGGTGGGGTGCGCGGGGTAGCGGTAGCTTAGCAGTATTTAGTATTATTACTGTCACAATAATCACAAAATCAAAATTTTTTGACGGCACTTCTTTGGCTTTCTGAACATGTCTTCTTAAAAAATGGCACGTTGATGCATATAGGTTGGTTGAAAATTCAAAATTCAAAAAATTATCATGATGGGCCCGATGATATAACGGTAGCGGGTAGGGGTAGGCGTTGAATGAACAAACTATTTTTTCGACTGTTTTTAGTCGTAAACGAATAAACTAGTTTACTGCCCACCGATCGACTATTCTAATGATAGATAAGCTTATCGGTGGACTATAAACGTAAATGATATTCGACGTCCAACGTTGACCATAACTAACTAAATAATAACATTTTTCAACAACTGTAAACTAGTCTAAATTTAGACTGTATTATAAATTGATTTAGTTTCGTCGATGGTAAATGTGTTGACGACCCATCAGAGAAAGTACCAAAGGAGTTAGTATTGCGTCGATTCCCCGAACAAATTTTTCGTGGCACTTTTGCGGGGTGCGGGAGGCAAAGTAAACACATACAGATACACTTTCACGCATACCCACACTATAGTAAACTCGCAACACTTTCAAAAATATACGCACACAAATAAAGAATGACCTGACCATATGACCAAAAATTTGGCAGAGGGGGTTAGCGCGTCATGCTCTCTCCAGTGGTATCTCCTCTAAGCCCATCACTAATTAACGGACTCTAAGATTTACATCAGCTACTATGCCCTTGACACCAGTACACAGCAATGTTTATACCACAAAAAGTAAGAGACATAGGTGGTACACATAGCTGCTTGGCGACTATCGATATACTATATATATCGATGTTGGCGACAGAACATCTTGATATTAAGATTATAAAAAATTAAATCTAACTCAATGGGTTAGTTTTCTCGTGAAAAATCTACCGGAAACAATTAACACCACGGCTAGACATTATATCCAACTCATTACTGACAAAAACTTAAATATGATAAAGTATGCGACTGTTTTTAATAGCTCGCAATTTCTAGTTTTTTATCTAACACAACGGTACCATTCAATTTGTACACCTGGGCGATGTATCCCAAAACTGCAGGAAGTCACGTAAAGCACTGTTTTTAGTGTTTTTATAACCACTTAGCTCACACAAACATTTTAATGTACCATCGCGCACAAGATAGCGGAAAAGTCTCTCGGAACTTTGTAGTCTGTCTATTCTTAAATGGCTTTGGATGCAAAGCCAGCATAGAATAGACAGACTACACACAATTATCATGCGAAAACTTGTTACCAATTGGTCATAAGTCATTATAAGCTAGAACTTGACTGCAATCCCAACTGATAGAAAGCGGCGATACTATCGATGATGGTAAAGTACTTTTTTTTTTTGTGGATGATAGACGCTGTTGGCCGCAGATGGCCATTACAGCTTCACCGGACAATAGGAGGCGAGTGCTTAAAGCGGCTTTACGGCAGAAGTAGCGACGAGCTCAAGGGCACCTCAGGGAGGCACGGCCTCGGCTTGGGCTGTCGCTTAAGAGAGGGCTGATGGTAAAGTACATATGGGCGCTGTATTGATTTTAATGACTAAATGTTAAAATGACGTCATATCCGCGATAATATAAATGCAATAAAAAGAGTAAAGTATTTGATAGTTGCAGAGATTAATTAAATAAGTCAATTAATAAATTTAATATCTTATTTATACGCTCAAATCTGAATATAAATTTAAATAGATTGTTTTGTAAAATCAAACGCGAATATGATTGTCATTTGTTTAGGAATCATTCCTGGTTATTATTATATAAATTAATCTACGAAAATAAATTGTAATACAATATATCTACAATATATACAATATATATATATTATCATGAAATTTTGTTTAATTTATACTAAAATATGTTTGTTTATGGAAGTACTTTGTTTTATATAAAAGGCGAATATTGTTAAAAACGGGAACAGTCGTTTGAAATTCGTCGAAGTGTAAACATCTCTTGTGCCGCTATATTTCATATGATAATACAGTGTTTTGGAAGATCTGTGCGTTATTACTCCATAATTATGGATTCCAAATATCCGCACCATGAAGCCACGCCGACAGACTACTTTATTAACAAGCCTATTCTCTCTAGCCTTGAAGATACGGGAAAATAGGGATATTACGAATCCCTAATTTATTTTTCTACCCCATTTTATACTAATCAATTATCATCTAGAATTCATTTTCTAAAGCAAAAACATTGCCTGGTTATATAGAACATAATTCCTAACTCTCGGAATATCACCATTTCCGTATAACCGTACATTTATTATACCCTATTTTTCTTTTCAAGATCAAAATCAATGAATGTGCGGTTGCGTGTCTATTTCATGTCCATAGAGGCATTTTCTTTTTTCTTCAAGATTATGTCCTTTCACTATGATAAGAATATAATAAAGTATAAATAAAAAGTCAATCTGTTCTACTCTACATTTTTTAGATAAGTTTTCATCATTGGCGAATAAGAGTAGGGCATTCAATTGAACCCTATACCCACGTTGTTAAAAAATTAGGTATGGCCGGATTTACCGGGAAATATTTATACGCAGTGTCGCATTACTGCGGAGCGGGTACTGGGAATTATGAATTTTTTTTTAATAGTTAAATGTTACTGCATCATCATCCTTATCAATCATCCTTAAAGAGGCTACTTTTTTATAGTAAGCAAAAAAAATGTATATTTATGTTACTGTTTTTTATTTGAACACGATTTTGACACCTAAGGAATTCGGCAAAATGAAAAGAAGCCAATGTTTTTTCATTACGTTTTATTCGGTTTCATCTATATCTAATGGTATCGTTACCTCGTCCAAAAAAGGCGCAGGTGCACCTACGTCTTATTCATGTCTCGCCAAAGATAAAAAGTAAACTATGCTAGCAATATGTGCACAACTTCAAATGGTGCGGCAGCCATGAATTACAGGAGCAGTAATTCTATCGTGGGGTGCTAGATTAGAATTGCATCCCCCTATCGCCTCTCGTTGGGTGTCGTAAGAGGCGACTAAGCGAGAACAGGAAGACGGCGGGTAGCTGCGTTTTTCTTTTGGATTTATCTTCCACCTATACTGCGATCCCCAAGCCGCCTGCCAAGCGTGGGGATTATGGCAACCCCTCCCTTCTATGAAGGAGGCGTTTGCTGAGCAGTGGACATCTATCGGCTGCTAATGATCTCTACCATGTGCTGTTGAGTTTACTAAAATATATGTGTAGTATTGTTTGCTCCTCACATGTTGAGATTGTATTCTCCCTCTAATCAAAAGTTTATTTATCAACTCTCGGTGTCGATAGATTTCCAGATTGTATAGACCATTTGGTCGCATGTGCTCGTGGCAGTAAGACCTAGCTATTCTTATATTATAAGTCCCCAATTTAAATAAAATCAAATTCTCTTAAGTTAGTCTAGGGAAATCCTGGAATGAAGCATCAATACGCACAAAAGCTACTCTTTCCATATTCTCTCTATAGTTCCGAAGGGTGCTGCTGTAGCTTGCGTGTTCGTTGATTAAAAGATTGTTGAGTCGGAAATTGGGAATAATTTATTAAGAATGCCGGGCCTCCGGGTTCTCTCGACCGTTTCCTTTGAACAGACCGCTAGATGTATGTACTCCAAAACCTTCGGGTTTTGGAGGAGGTAATGTATTGGTTTTGGTAAAGGTAAAGGTAACGTTGGTTGGTACGGTTGTAGGTACGGTGAGTATGGTACCCTACAGTTCTCTTCTACATATTGCGCCAGTACATTTTCTCTATTTATGTTTTCACTTATAATATTTATGAATTGGTCAGCGTATATACTGTCCTCCTATGGATGCCGACTATAATAGCTAAAAATACTTACTGCACACGTGCGACTGCCATTCTGCCACTCTGTTAGAACCAAATCCAATAATGCATTAAATTCTTAAATAAACCAATAAATTAAATATTAATACAGTACTTAATTAAATACTAATTTAATGATTTTATACATTAGTTTATTGAGTCCAAATATCAAAAAAGTTTTGTATGAATTTGAATCAGCGCCCATAATATGTATATCGTTATATATGTAAGTTTGTATATGTGTGAATAAGAGTAGGGCCTTCAATTGAACATTAAATTTAGTACAAATAGATACCCGTTAGAATGTAATTCTGCAAATAAATTAACATGGGCGCGAGTTATGTTGAGACGTGTTGAATTCACTCGCTGTCTTGTACGATATTTATTAGATATTCAAACGGTACTTGCCCGATCATAGGTTCGGTTCCCAGGTCAGTATTAGACTAGTATTCAAATGTACTGGCAGGATAGTGTGGGAACTGAAAATTCTATTGTAAATACTGCATTTTTTATTGTTGTTACTGTCATCATCTAAAACGAACTTAATAAGTTTGTGACAGACCAAGGAAGAGTAAATTTTATGTAGTAGATCATGCAGATATTGTAATAATAATCCGCCTGGCTGATAAGACCACAGCGGCCAATCTTTCACAAGATCAGCCATCTACGCGGGAAATATTATTGTGCTCAAGTGCTTTACCTCTAACAATCCGGTGGGACGGAATACCGACACGACCGAGTAAGACCGACACGACCGAGAGAGGTAAGGCGCAAGACTGACTTTTACATGTATATCAGACTCATGGATCATCTTACTTTACAGACAATCAGGTGATCGGCCTGAATTTTCCTAGCCAGTAAGGAACAGCTACACAAATATGTCGCTTCCCACGGGATTCGATCCCGCGACCTCCGCTGCCTCCGCTGCGCCACGGAGGCAATTCAAAATTCAACTTATTTATTTCAAATTAGCTTAACACTTTTAAACGGTCATTTTTTTTTTAAAGCTATCACCGGATCACAACGCGGCCTCAACTTAGAAGATCCAGCAAGAAACTCAGCGGGCTTGTCATGTTTTTCTTTCTTTTTTTATATTTATATATTATAGTCAATAGTATAGTCAGTTGTAGTCTGTATCAGAACGATATACCTACATTGCCTTTCACACCGGAATACAGTTATGATCACACACTGATGCTCTACGGAAGAATATTTAATACTGCCTACTACCAGGAAACTAACCAACTATCAGCTATGTCAATATTATATTATTATGTATCTAGCATGTATCTAGTATGTTTTGTGTGTAACAATTGCTCGGCAAAACTTACGTAAATTATCTGTGATAATCTTAAAATAAAAAAAATATGTGTCCATCTACACTATAATATTATAAAGAGGAAAGATTTGTATTTTTGTATGTTTGTAACGAATGAACTCAAAAACAGTAGTTTTTGAGTTTATTCGTTACAAACATACAAGAAACATACTTACATATAAGAATTTTTGAAATCGGTGCAGTAGGACCTATTTCAAAAATTTTTTCACCATAAGGCTACATTATCCCTGAGTAACATAGGCTGTATTTATTGCTAGAAAATACATAATAAGTTCACGTAAAACATAACGGCCGTAAATTGAAACCGAAAACATTGAAGTGAATTTGTTTGTAATTAGTAATTGCAGCGGTAATGAAGTATCTATCCGGCACAAATACAATATAATGTAATATAACATTACCACAGGTGCCTAGGATAATGCTCCATTTGAAAAGCTGCCTTGGTGGTGAAGTGCGGTTGTGGGCGCTGGATTCCACCTCGATCCACCTCAATTCATTGTTTAAATCGTGTTTTGTTCAAACAGTTCTTTATATAATACACATTCACAGTTTATTTCATAGAATTTTTGATATTCATTTAACGATTATTATGGACCCCTTGTTTGTAACCAGCCTCAGCTGCCTAACATAGGAGGATCAAGCTGTATCTCTCGATCTACTTGACCCATTTCGATAAAACGCACACTATATTTTAAGTTGAGATAGTACCTACTTTACTGTATAAATGGCATTGATATGACGTATTCAAACGTTTTCCCGTGATGCGATAACAAATGGACAGACAGACAGACATTTTAATAGGCATATTGACTATGTGACTATGACGTTTTTTATTGCTTATTTCTTGCCTATTTTAGTGAAAAAATTATCAGTGTCTTTCATTCTTTCAATTACCAAATAATTACTCATGTAAGGGAGGTTTTAAATCATAGACCTTTCAAACAACTTTATCGACATTCAGAATTCGTTCGCAGCAATCAACATCCTTGCTATTTTCTCAGCAAATGTACCAAAATACACAGCCTGTACTTGAACTTAATCATATAAATAAGTGTTCACGGATTGAACATTACATTTAATCGATTCGATCGTTACGAACGCATGTAAACGGCAAATCATGCGAGTACAAATTACATAAAAAATAACAATAACCAAAAAAAACGTGATCCAATCAATCATAAGGCACGCAGTGCTATTTGTAAAGCTTCGTCAAGAAAAATAAAAATTTCACGGTTGGTATACTAATACGTCACTGTTAATTTTTTTATGTTGGTAAAAACGACGAAATAAGAACTATATAGACATCCTTTTTTTACTCATTGTGTGTGCTATATGGGGAAAGAGGACAAAGCACAGAGTGGTTTGTGTCGATTACCCACAGCCTCTTGAGCCTTTCCTGCGAGCCTTCTTTCGAGTCTTCTTAGCGCGAAAATATTATTTTAACTATAATGTCCTTGGCACGAGGATTAAGGTTAGAACAAGTTAAATTACAACCTTCGGAGTCGCTGGATGTATGTGGCGTGGGCCTTTATTTTCTGGGAGGTTCCCGGGAGCTGTGGGGCTCGACCGGGGTATGTGGGATTCTTACCCACTAAAACGCCCTCGGCTGTCGCATCGGCACATGAGAGGGGACCCCCGGGCTCTCCGGTGGGATCTGCACCAGGAGCCCCTCATTGCCTTGCCTGAGCCCGCCGCCGGGGGACGCATTGTAGCCCCCCGGGAACTACCGTCGCGGTGCTCACGGCGACTGGGTCGCAACCCCGCCGCCGTCCTCCTCGGAGTCGCTGCCGTACTCAATGGACGCCCACACCCCGAACGTCCAGCGACTCCGACGTTGGGGAGTGGGCCTAAGACGTTTATCGAGTACAGCAGTGGTGTTGCGACTCCCGTCCCCGTGAGCACCCTGACAAGTTACAGTGAGGCTATAATGTGCCGGTAACCTGTCAAGCGGCGGGCTCAAAGGCAAGGCACTGAGGGCTACTTAGTGCAGATTCTACCGAAGAGATGTGCCGATGCGATTGCCGCGGGGATTTTAATGGGTAAGTATCTCATATACCCCGGTGGAGGCACCCCTGGTGGGGACCAGGGGTGCCACCTTCATAGGTCCCCGGGGGGGGACCTATGAAGGTGTTCCCTGCCAGAAGCAAAAAAAAAACGGGAAAATTTACAAATATCGATTCCCAATAGATTTTTTCCCACACTTTCCCAGAAATAGAGTTCTGGTTTTAAAATGTATATTATTATGTATGTCTGCTTTTAGCAAGCTCTGCGGCCAAAACAACAATGTATTTTAATATAATAGTTACTGTATCATTGGTTGTGGAAATGTAATATAAACAGAAACCATCAACATTTCCAAAACAACGTCTAACGCTTGTGAAGAATGGTTGCGACAAACACATAGCGATGTAACGTGACTACGCTACCTCTAGGATTGGTGAAACCCTCAAAAACGTTTCCCAAGAGGTAATAACATTGTCAAAACAAGCCGGAGCACCGAACTTAGGCCCTAACGATACGCGGATCACGTCCGAGCTGCTATCACGTATCGTGTCAATGCCACTGACGATCTAAAGCTGTGGCCACACTTGCCAGGCCACTATCACTAATTTATTATTTATTTTATAATTTTTGTACACACAATAAAATTACAGGAAAAACGGAAATATAGGAAAGAATAGTACAAAGGCACAGCTTATTTCTAAAGAAATTTCTTCCAGCAGGCCTGCGAGTGGAAAGTTGAAAAATAAAGAAATGGGACGTAGTGTGTTTAAAAAAAATAATAATAACTAACAAAATAATTAATGTAAATAAAATACATACACACATATATACATAATATAGTAAAAATGAATACATACTAATAAGTAAAATTACTAATACTAAAGAATATACACTAATATACTATAGAAGATAAATACTATACATAATAATATATAACAAAATGTCATGATAAAGAAATATAGTGCTCTTTAACTCGTCTTTTGAAAACTGTGACATTTACCGACATACGTATATCCGACGGAAGAGAATTCCATAGACGGACGGCATGAACAGTGAAGGAATAGGAATAAAAGTCCGTTTTATGGGAAGGGAATAGAAGGTTAGTACGGAGATGGGATCTGCAAGGAGAGTCAGGAGATCTAACAAAAGAAAAACGTTCCCGCAGATAGGAAAGGGATGTGGGATTATAAAGGATATTAAAGAGAAGGCAAAGTATACGAGTGTTCCTGCGAAGACGAATAGGGAGCCACTTACGAAACTGAGAGACATGATCGTATTTTTTGAGACAAAATATAAAACGAATGCATAGGTTTTGTAATCGCTCAAGTTTATTTAAAAGCTCCTCAGTAGCATCCAAAAAGCAACTATCAGCGTAGTCTAAAATGGGCTGAATAAGGGTTTGCATAAGAGTGATTCTAGTTACCATTGGCAGAAAATTTTGAAGACATTTCAGCGAGTGGAATGAGAAATGGACCTTTCTACTTATCTCATTAATAATAATATTTAGTCACCTTCATCGTCATCATTACCACCAGCCGGAAGACGTCCACTGCTGAACATAGGCCTACCCCATCGAACGCCACAATGAACGACAATTGACTATTTCATCCACCGCGACGCCCTCAATGTCGTCTGTCTACCTAGTGGGAGGTAGGCCTACCTATGCTGCGTCTTCCGGTTCGTGGTCGCCAAGAGAGAACCTTTCGCCCCCATCAGTTATCGGTTCTTCGAGTAATGTGGCCCATGGCCACTTCAACTTACAGATTCTGAGAGCTACGTCGGTGACCTTGGTTCTTCGGCGAAGATCCTCATTACGGATTCTGTCGCACAAAGGAATTCCGAGCATAGCTCTCTCCATAGTTCGTGGCCGGAAGATGTCCACAGCTGAACATAGGCCCTTAGAACGCCACAATGAACGACAATTGGCTAAATATTAAGTCTTTTGTGTCCGATAATTTCACTAGCTACAGTACCCTTCCCACTGGAACAGCAATGTTTACACGCTGCTGCTTGGCGACAGAATATCTAAACATTAATACTAAATGACTGATGACTAAAGATGAATTTAAATGAAATTAATTGACGTTTGTAAGTACGGCTGTTAGAGGCATCTGTTCGAGCAATATTATTGTGATCTTAATTTCACGAGATAAAGGAACAGCGCTAAAAATTTCGCCTATATTTGTCACTTTTGCACTATTAAGCACTTACTAGGTGGTAGGTTCCTTGTGCAAGGAACCGTCCAGGTAGGTACCACCGCAGTGTCAGATATTCTGCCGCCAAGTAGCAGTGTGTAAGCATTGCTGTGTTCCGGCGTGAAGGGCACTGTAGCTGGTGAAATTACTGGACACAAAGACTTAATATCTAATGTCTTAAGGGTCGGCAACGCGCTAGTGATTCTTCTGGTGTTGCTAGCGTCTATAGGCTACGGTGGCTGCTTACCATCAGGTGGGCCGTACGCTTGCTTGCCACCTTGGTAGTATAAAAAAAAAAAAAAAAAAAAAAAAAAAGCAAGATTACTTTAATGTAATAATGTATGTTCCTTTCAATCAATAGTGCCAAAAAGTTTAATGTTTTTTGTTTACTTATTTTAAACATTTTAATACGATTTTCACAAATATTTACAAAAAAATCCCAATTAAACCTAAGAGTGCAAGTTTTTACCAAGGGGATTGGATTTTACAAAAAAACCTATCTCCGAACGATGTGACCGTGCCTTTTCTCGTCTCCAGCGCTATACAATTATAGACCTTACGACCTTAGTTTTAAGGTCAGTTATAATAACCACGATAGAATTTTGGTAGCGAAATGCCGTCAGCAATTATTGCCGGCGCGATGACCCTACATCATGGTATTTTGTAACAGATGATGAGACTTGAACCAGCCATTTGGTAGTTCATTTGATTTTGACATGTGTATGTGTTGACATAAGAACGATACCCTACGGTGGGCCCTAGGACGTTCATTGAGTACGGCGGCGACTCCGAGGAGGACGGCGGCGGGATTGCGACCCCCGTCCCCAAGACAAGGCACTGAGGGGCCCCCTGGTACAGATCCCACCGGAGCGGGCTTTCCGGTGGGTGCTCTCATGTGCCGAAGCGACAGCCGCGGGGTTTTTAGTGGGTAAGAACCCCACATACCGTCGAGCCCCACAGCTCCCGGGGACCATTGGAAGGTTACCACGCGAAAAAATAAAGATTGATACTATCTTCGGAGTCGCTGGACGGTTTAGGTGTGAGTCCTAGACGTCTATTGAATACGGCAGTGACTCCGAGGAGGCGGGAACACCTCAGTCGGACGGAGGGGTATCTGATGCAGAATCCACCAAAGAGTCCAGGACCACATCTCTTATACCGATGCACAGGGTCTGGGGGACAGGGCTGAGACAAATGTCAGGCCCGTTGGTATAATGGTTGGAAAGTCTGGCAACTACGTAAAAGCTCCTGGGTTCAATTCCAACCCAGGAGAAACATTTCTGTCTATGGTCTGAGCGTTATTTGTCTATAGTATTTACAGCTTTCGGATTACCATAGTACATGTTCTGCTCAGTTTCAGAACAAATAGCCACATGTGCATTATCCCAGGATAAAAATGTTTTTTATTTTTTGTAAAAAGTTATTTTTTACACTGAATCCTCTGGTAGACCTTTGAGGCCTGGATTGTGGTCTCTTAACAGCCCTGGTACATATTTTGTATAAAATTGTATAAGGCTATAATATCGATACGATAGGAATTTTGAACATTTTTCTATCATACAGATTCGTTCGGTGGGAACTCTCGACCTTTGGAAGCCCAAAAGAGGAATCCCGAAACATATACTTATGTACTTAGTGTGCTTAAAGATATTAAAAATATCAGTTCAAAGCCCTTCACCTTTTTAAGCAAATAACTATTTTTCAAACCTGTTCTTACTTGTTTTTCCACTATCAAGTAATAAACCTAACATAATTTCTATTTATTGGCCAGTTTATTAACGAAAATAACAGAAACTTGTTATGAAAATGTTTTTAAAAGCGATTAAAGTTATAGTATAACTTATAAAACTATCACATTGACATTCCAATCGTATAATCTTACAACACTTTTATTTTATTATCATACATGTATACAAATAATGTACACAAGTATAACAAGGTAACTTTGTGTAAGTACACTCGTGTACTTAGTAGCCTCTGTGGCGCAGAAGGAAGGCGCTTGCAGCCCAAGACCTTTGGACTATGAAGTCCGAAGGTCTTGGGCTCCAATCATGCAGACAGCACGAAGACCAACATTTTTCAATTGTTATTTACTGGTGGGTCACCCTCTTCCCTCCAATATGGTTGAGGGGAGTGATGGCTGGTGCTCGAATCAACTCGTGCTCGAGTGCCCCTTGGGGGGACTGGTCTGACTGCTATCTCTTTGGCCTTTTAGTTTGTTGTATTTTCGTCGTAACTTCTGCTTTCTTCTTTTTCTTGTTTTGTATTTCATACCGCAGGACAGACTGTTGCTGATGCTGATCAAATTGTAACAAGAAAACTATTTAAAAAGAATAAAAACCGACTTCAAAGTAAATTGTCTAAAAAGCATAAAATAACGAAAATATTATTGAAGTTGGTGTTAGCGTACCTGCTGTGTATATTCTGCACCAACTTCAATAATATTTTCGTTATTTTATGCTTTTTAGATAATTTACTTTGAAGTCGATTTTAATTTTTTTTAAATAGTTTATTTAACACTTTTTAGTGACTTATTTTACCAAGATAGGTATCAGCACTATCACGCAACTCGAACGTCTACATTACAGTAACTTACTGAAAACATAAAAAGTTTATATCTCTTAAACTACTGGACCGATTTTGATGAAATTTGTACTCTACCCTAAGTTGAAAGATACTCTAACTATTGCGAAAATAAGAAATCGGACTTGTAGTTTCTGAGAAACCCGCGGACAAACCTACATACATACATACATACACACATACATACATACATACACTCGTGAAATTTGGAAAATTCGTTTAGAAGCTCACATAGACTAACATATATGAATATTACGCATTTTTATTAATATTACATACATACGCGTCGAATACAGAACCTCCTTTTTTGAAGTCGGTTAAAAAAACTGTTTAAAAAAAACCAACGGGTTGAAAATACAAACCGATAATAACAAGCACATTTTCATCGATCTTGCATTCCAAGCCTACCACGCGATGCACAGCCGTACACTATGACAAACAAACAATCGAAGCACCCAAAAAAGTGTTACCAATAAAATCCCTTCTCCACTTCAGCAGCCGTAATACGTCCCCCCCCCCCCCCCCCCTAGAAGGGAGGAGTTGTCATAATCCCCACGCTTGGCAGGCGTCTTGGGGATTGCTATCGTTGGTAGGTAATCCAATAATAAACTATTTAAAAAAAAAAAATGACTTCAAAGTAAATTGTCTAAAAAGCGTAAAATAACGAAAATATATTGAAGTCGGTGCTAGCACATCATGTTAACAAAGACTAGCCCGAGCTGACACCGACTTCAATATATTTTCGTTATTTTACGCTTTTTGGATAATTTACTTTGAGTCGGTTTTTATTTTTTTTAAATAGTTTATTTTACACTTTTTAGTGACATTTATTTTATCAAAAAATAGGTATCAGCACTATCACGCAACTCGAACGTCTACTTTATAGTGACTCACCGAAAACATAAAAAGTTTATATCTCTTAAACTACTGAACCGATTTTGATGAAACTTATACTCTACCCTAAGTTGAACAATATTCTAACTATTGCAAAAAGAATTTTTGAAATCGGACTAGTAGTTTCTGAGAAATCCGTGGACAAACCTACATACATACATATGTACATACATACATACACTCATATAAACTATTTAAAAAAAAATAAAAACCGACTTCAAAGTAAATTATCTAAAAAGTATAAAATAACGAAAATATATTGAAGGTGCTAGCACATCATGTTAACTAAGACTAGCAAGAGCTGACACCGACTTCAATATATTTTCGTTATTTTATACTTTTTAGGTAATTAACTTTGAAGTCGGTTTTTATTTTTTTTTAAATAGTTTATTTAACACTTTTTAGTGATTTTTATTTTAGCAAAATAGGTATCAGCTCTATCACGCAACTCGAACGTCTAGTTACAGTAACTTACTGAAAACATAAAAAGTTTATATCTCTTAAACTACTGGACCGATTTTGATGAAACTTGTACTCTACCCTAAGTTGAAAAATACTCTAACTACGGCAAAAAAAATTTTTGAAATCGGACTAGTAGTTTCTGAGAAATCCGTGGACAAACCTACATACATACATATATACATACATACATATATACATACATACATACATACACTCATAAAATTTGGTAGATTTGTTTAGAAGCCCAAATAGACTAACATATATTAATATAACGTATTTTTAATAATATTACATACATACGCGTCGAATAGAGAACCTTCTTTTTGAAGCCGGTTAAAAAGACGCTGCTGCCCGTCTTCTTGTTTTCCCTTAGTCGCCTCTTACGGACACTCAACGGGTCGAGATGGGAGGGTGCTATTCTTACCCGGGTACCCAACAATAAAATCATTTATACGTATCAATATTACCTTGAGTATTTAACTATACACGGTATAAAGCCTTTTCAACGGTTAAATGTAATCTAAACACAATTCAACCTAACAAGGAAACAGTAAATAAATAAATGGACCAAACATTTGAACAATACTAATAACTTTAACCTTAGCTGTGACCTTATCGAACAGAATTCGATAATTTTTATAAATGGAGTGACCTTCTATATTTATTTATCCAACAGTGTAGGTTCCGTTCAGCACGTGATAATCGCATCAAAACCTTTGAGTATTAAACCAAAATGGTTTAATACTCAAAGTATCAAAACACATTAAGCAATTTTTTGTAACGAAGCGATACTTCGATAATTTGGTAATAATAGAATCCCTACTAATGCACGCCAAAATCGTGACCCATGTCATTATCATCATCATCACCAGCTGGAAGACGTCCACTGCTGAACATAGGCCTCCCCCTTCGAACGCCACCATGAATGACAATTGGCGACTTACATCCACCGGTTACTTGCGACGCGCACAATGTCTTCGGGTATGTGGTCGCCACTCGAGAACCTTTCTTCCCCAACGGTTATCGGTTCTCCGAGCGATGAGGCCATTGCGACTTCAACTTGCATATTCCACGTATGAGCTATGTCGGTGACCTTGGTTCTTCGGCGAATTTTTTTTTTGTATAGATTTTTTTTTATAATATACTTCAGTAAATACAAAATCTGTATGGGTCTCATTTAGTAATTTCTAGGCATTTAAAAAAAACGTGTAACAAGTTTTTAATTAATATTTTGCTCGCTAAGGCCGATCTACGTCTAAGTAGTTAAATGTTTTCGTATAGAACGGTTAAACGACTTAAGAAAAACCCGAATGCAATAATTATATAGGTATGACTAATAATATAATACATTAAAAGTTGTTGCAATATTTTTTGTCTCCTACCTTGATTTAGGATTGAGAGATCACCTTCCGATCCCTGGACGTTCATTGAGTGCGGCGAAGACTCGGAGGAGGATGGCGATGGGGTTGTGACCCCCGCCGCGGGAACTCCATGTCTGGTTCCCGGGGGGCTACAATGCGCCATCTAGCGGCGGGCTCAAAGGCAAGGCACTGTAGAGCTCCTGATGCAGATCCCACCGGAGAGCCCGGATGTCCCCTTTCATGTGCCAATGCGACAGCTGCGGGGGTTTTAGTGGCTAAGAATCCCACATACCCTGGTTGACCCCCACATATCCTGGTTGACCCCCACATACCCTGGTTGACCCCCACATACCCTTGTTGACCCCCTCAGGTCCCGGGGAGTTTTTGAAGGTCTCCACCGCAATAAAAGGCTATGGTCGAAGGACGTGATTCTTCAAAATCTGTTACGCAACATGTGTTGCCAACTCGATAAAAACCTTCTATCTTCCCGTCTGCATGTTATCGAGAGTGCTAATTGAATTACGACAACTCACAGCTAGCCACAGCGCTTCCGATGTTTGTTTGATATTTATGTAAGTTATAGATATTTACTTTAAAAATTACTTAGAATCCTTTGAACGGTGGACATAGCGGTAGCGTGTGAGTGAGTGAGTGAGAAGGCTCATTCAAAATCACAGATTCAAAATATCTCGGTTTCGTTACCCGGCCCGCCACATTTTGTCACATGGGTTAGTCCCTTTTTTTCGCGGGGGAAACCTTCAAAAGGTGGCGGGGGAGCTGTGGGGCTGGACCGGGGTCTGTGGGATTCTTACAAACTAAAACCGCGCAGCTGTCGCATCGGCACATGAGAGGACCCTAGGGCTCTTCGGTGGGATCTGCAGCAGGGGCTCCTCAGTGCCTTGCCGCAGGGGGGCGCATTGTAGCCCCCGGGAACCTGTCACGGTGCTCACTGGGACGGGGGTCGCAAGCCCGCCGCCGTATTCAATGGTCGTATTATGGATAAGTCCCTATTAAAACGAAAATAAAATATGTATCGCGGTTTCCCGACTCGCGTTGTCTCGAAAATGGCTTCAACAATATCTGTAAATGTATCATGTAAAGTTGAGCGGAAGTGTGCGCCGGCGCATAGGATGCGGTTGTAACATGACACTAGACAAGAAGGCGATAATATCGATTACAACACTACTAGTAATCAGATACCATCGTAACTATTATCCTATTATAAGATACGTACTTAGGTATGTAATAGTTATGAATGAGGAAATTCGCCGAAGAACTAAAGTCACCGACATAGCTCTCAGACTCTGCTAGTTGAAGTGGGCAGACCACATCGCCCGCAGAACCGATAACCGATGGGGAATAAAGGTTCTTGAGCGACAACCACGAACCGGAAGACGCAGCATAGGTAAGCCTTCCACTAGGTGGATTGACGACATTTGGCAGCAGGACAATGAACGACAATTGGCTATTTGCTTCCACCGGTTACCTGCGACGCGCACAATGTCTGTCCATCTACTGGGAAGCCTGCCTACGCTGCGTCTTCCGGTACATGGTTGCCACTCTAGAACCTTTCTTCCCCAACGGTTATCGGTTCTTCTAGCGATGTGGCCTACCCATTGCCACTTCAACTTACAGATTCAAGCAAAAAGCAATAAATAACGAAATTATATTGATGGCTATTATTTTTACTGAAAATATTTTATCATTATTATTCATTACGTCTCACTAGTCTGATCACTAAGTTATATTGAAATCAAACTACTTTTACGGATTTTATCGCGGTTTATTTTTTGATTTTACTATCCCGATGTTTCGAATGCTTTGCAGCACCCATGGTCACGGGAGGACTGAGAGTTTGAACGTCCTTATGTCACAATTATGCCAGTGTACCCTCAGGTGGTCTTAGTTGTTATTGTTGGTGCGGCATAATTGTGACATAAGGACGTTCAACATCTCAGTCCTCCCGTGACCATGGGTGCTGCAAAGCATTCGAAACATCGGGATAGTAAAATCAAAAAATAAAACGCGATAAAATCCGTAAAAGTAGTTTGATTTCAATGTGTAATATTCGCGTAAGTAAAAGACAACACTAAGTTATATTAAAAAATACATATTTATTGTATATTTGAATTAAAATACCTGTTATTTAGGTATTAAATAATACCCCTCGTCAAACACGATGCAGTCATCCTATCATCAATCAAATGAATCCGTGTTAATTAAATACATCTCTGGTATTAATATTATACGGAAATCCGTCTCGCGGCATCAAATCTATAAATGCAAATATTTACATATAAGTTGAATAGATAAAACTTTTAATGAATCATAAATATCCTGTGGATGTCCCCACACAGTACTATGACAATCAGGCAATTTATACAAACTTTTTTTAAAGTAGGTACTTTGTTTGTAAATACATACTTATGTAGATAAATACCATCCAAACAGTGGGTGGGAATAGAACCCGCGACCGTTGGGTAACGGCCAAAGTGCTTAACCACTAGACCAACGGGCCGGGCTATTCAATTAAAAAAAAAAACATTTCGCATTAAGTGGGGACTACACGATACGGTAACCTAAACCGTCTTATTACAAAAAACAGTTTAACGATGATCCTGGGTTTAAACTGAGGAAATTGTTCCTTAAACCTGGGTCTAAACCTAGGTTTTTCGTTAAAATGCTTTTCGTAATAAGACGGAAAGAGGTTTCCGTTTACTGATGTACCGATCGACAGATGACAGCATCACGGATGATTTAAAAAAATAACAACCCAATAAAAACACGACATTCATTTGGCGTAAAATTCTCACATAGACACAATATTACCTCTTTCTAACATTTATTAAACCGACAAAGAGAATGCAACCTTATTACCAAGGTGAGAGAGTTAAATTTTCTACTAAAATTGTTCGACTATTACTCTGTTTTGTATGTAATAAACTCCTGCGCAGGTGAATCGTGCAAAAACGCAATGAGATCACCATCGTAGTGTCATTTATACGTGACGCGTCTCTAAGTAAGGTTGGCCACAATATAGATGAGGAGCAGAAGTATCAACAAGGAGGTTGCAATATGTTTTAACACACTTATTTTTTACTAGCTGACCCGTGCAGCTCCACCCGCGCTTTTATTACATTTTGCTCCCCTTTTCTCCCTCCTCCCTAGATTTATCTCTCTCCATATCTCTCTCTCTTATAAAAAAATCTAATTATATGCTCTTTCTCTCCTCTTTCTTTCCCCCTCCCGCTTCGGTTTCCGTCACACTCCCCCTCTTCCTACCCTGTTATCCCCTCTCTGAACCCTCTCCCCCTCTCTCTTCTACGAACTGGCTCCTTCTCACTCCCCCCTTACACCACCTAACTCCCCCGATCCCTCACCCCATCGCCCCCTTCTCGAATCCCCTCTCCCTCTTTCTCCTCTCGTGCACCCTCCTCTCGTTCTATATATCCTCGTCAATCATGGTATCAGCGGCATTAAATATACTTTATGACCTATTCTCAGACCTCCCCGATATGCACACATAATTTCATACATATCGGTTCACCCGTCTATTTAATGACCTTGCCTTATGTAGCTTAACCTTAACCTAGCGGTATGAAATATACTGTATGACCTATTCTCAGACCTACCCGATATGCACACTTTCATACAAATCGGTTCACCCATCTATTTAATGACCTTACCTAACGTTGCTTAACCTTAACCTACCGGGATAAAAAGTATCCTATGTCCGTTTACTGGTTCTAAGCTACCTCCCCACCAATTTTCAACCGAATCGGTTAGGCCGTTCTTGAGTTATAAATAGTGTAACTATAAATTATATAACACGACTTTCTTTGATAAAATATATAGATTTAAGTTCTATAGTTATTGTATGTTCAATTTCACCGATAGATGGCGCTGTTCATAATGTAAATCACGCTAACATCGTAAATTACTGTCTAATGATATTTGATAATGAAAGTTTTAAGTTTTCCGCATCTTTTATTGTTGCGACTGTAATACATACTTAATCTAGTTTGGATCCGCTCGGGATTTACAGATTTTAACTTTTCAAAGATATAATGTCATATTGCTATCAGCAAAGTACTATACAGAAATCCAATGAAAATCTCCTGGGTGTACCGGACCGGCTTACCCCTTACAAAAATTGACCCTTCGCCAATGCCATATCTTATGCAAACTAAATGTCTGCTCAGTCCCTATTGTATATAGCGTAATAATACATATCTTAATGATTAACTGATCAGTCTATAATTACCCTATTCACATACAAAGGAAATTACGTGGTAATATGTGCAAGTAATGTTTCACTGCTTAGCCCCTATGAAACATAGCGTGATGTTTTATATACCAATTTATACCTTGACTTCTACACAATACATCAGTGAAAGTCCTATCAAAATCCATCCACGGGTTTTCAAATGATACCTGGACAAACAGAACGACAGACAGACAGACAGACAGACAGACAGACAGACAGACAGACAATAATTCCAAAAAAAATTGTTTTGGCCTCTATGTCGATAGTATAGTATCCCCACATAGAAATTTTGGAAAAATATTCAATGTACAGAAAAAGTGCTCTTTGAGTTTTATTATAGTACTAGCTGACCCACGCAGCTCCGCCTGCGCTATTATTACGTTAACTAAACTTTTAATATCAGACATTCGCATCGAATACATAACCTCCTTTTTTATAGTCAGTTAAAAACTGGGACCCACTTTTTACTTGCTCTCCGAAGCACGGACCCGTTTAGTTCAAATGGCGTTAAACGGTCACGCATCTATTTAATGACCTTACCTAACGTTGCTTAACCCGATCGATTACAAAACCTTGATAACAACTCTCTATGAGTGTTCCCTTACTAATATTTATTAAATTATAAAGAAAAATTGATAAAATCGGACCAAGCGTATAACCAAGTACCCATTTTGACTTTAATCCCCTCTCCCAAAAGAACCGTGCTAGATTACGGGATAAAAAGTATCCTATGTCCTACCTCGTAGTAACATCTCAAATCATGCCAAGTTTCATTTGAATCCATTCAGTAGTTTCGGCGTGATGCTCAGCCGTGATACAGACAGACAGACAGACAGACAGACAGAAAGACAGACAGACAGACAGACAAAAATTAAAAAAAATAAATTTTCGGATTCAGTATCGGTTATAGAATGCCCTCCAAATATAATTTTCAAAATATCTTCAATGTACAGAATTGGACCTGTTACAGTTTTATTATAAGTATAGATAGATAGAAGATGATTCTATAAATACTTTTCCGCATTATATAAATATAAAATCGAATTTATTTAATGTACTTATGCCTGAATTATTTATTAATGCAATGTCCGGGTTAATATGCTGTTTATAACTGTATAGTTGCTTACTAAGTGCTCGATGTTAATTATCAGAGCTCATTAACATTTCCTGTTATAGTGTTTAACTAATAACCATGGGGTTAGATGGTGCAAACAATCTCCAAACACCGCTATTTATCAACGATCTCTTAGTCCCATAAATTATCACCTTAAAGTGGCATTTAACATAAATGTTTACTTAAACAATCGATGCGTCAAATAGCGAGCATAGGAACCTATTAGCATGAATGGCTTCTAAATTTTAGATATATCGTATCAAGACAATTACCAACAATACAACGTGAAAGCCTTTTACAAAGTTGTTAATTTAATAGGGTAAATAGCAGTTCATTATTAGAAAAGATGACAATTGTCCTATACAAAATGGTTCCAGGATTTTTATTAATCAGTCCGGAAAATTTAGTACCTACGCTATTATAAACGAAAATCAAAGTATAGGTGTTGAAAAAAGAAACAGTAAAAAAATGTGTAAAATACCTACCTATTTACTTTCATAGCGGACATTACGCTCACCAACCATTATTTAAAAATAAAAGTAGTGTGTTAAAAGTGAAGTAGTTAAAAGAGAAGAAAACACAGCCACCAATAAGGTTTCTCATTTTTATTACAAGAAAGCATAAACATATATTGTACGCAGCTAACCTTCTGCTGTTACTTATTTATTGCGTCTCACGCACACATTGTCACTAATGTCATTTATACTTCACGTATTAATCTCGCGCTTAGATCACGATCGACGTGATCCACGCCGATGATAAACTCCATAACGACAGGTACTCCGGGACGGCTCCCGGGATGGAATCCCGGCGGGATCGGATCCCGGGATGGAATCCCGGCGGGATCGGATCCCGGGATGGAATCCCGGCGGGATCGGATCCCGGGATGGAATCCCGGCGGGATCGGATCCCGCAGAGAACCGACACACCGTGTATATTGGAATGTAAATGGTAGATTGGATCGGTAAGGATATATTGAGACATTTAGCTCGCATGTGAAAATTGTCGTGAGAAATGGAATTTATTTTACATGCACGCTGTGCGAATTGAACGGTAGGTACGTTATATTGGATTTACAGCCAATCAAGCGCTTGTAGATTCAGTCTTTTGATTTTTGATCAATTCGCTTTAATTGTAACACATATCATTTGAATATTTCATACTATGAAAATATTTTCGCTGCATCGATGTGTACCTACTTACCTTTTATTATTATAACTACATGTACTATATTACTACATTAAGTGTACCTATAACTATTTCATAAAATGTCGTGGAACTCAATTTTGGCTTAGTGTACCGTTTAATAATCACCTATACTTAATTTTGTTTTATAAAAAAGCTGTAGTTTCCTGAATAAACCAAAAAAAAACTTTTTTTTGTAAATTAACTTATTTTAGAAGCAGCAGAATCTAAGCTTTGGATCATGATTGTCAATTTCTCGTAGATTAGAATTATAAAGTCTCAAATACGAGTTAAAGTAAATAAGTACTAATTCTGCCGTTATCTAATAATGTTATAGGTATGTATAAATATGAGCACCGCCCAAAATATTTCCAATCGTCACGCCTAAACTACATAGAACCGATGTTTTTTTTTTCTATAGCCTGATTTTTGTCCCACTGTTGGACACAGGCCCCCCCTAAAGATAAAGGGGCTTAGGCCATAGTCCATCACGCTAGTCAAGTGCGGGTTGACCGATGAATAGCAAGTACTAATTTAAAGCTCAGAAATATCCAGATACATTTAATAACTTAAGAGTAAATTTCAATCGAAAACCTGTTACACGTGTAGGTAATAAGTCAGTAGAAATGTGCTACGACTAATAATATTTATGAAGAAAAAAAAATACATACACGACGAATTGATGAAAATATGCCTAATTTCTATGACAAAATGAGTGATTTGATATGTATATTGTATACAGGGTGTAAAAAAACACGTGTCCGATCCTTGAGGGTCTTATTCAGTGTATCAATACAAACACATGTATAGAACTCATTTGTTGAATATCTCATATTTTTTTTACTACTTTGTTCCAGAAAAACGAATCTGATCTTGTATGTTTGGTACAAATTAGAAAAAAAAATTTGAGATAATTAACAAATGAGTTATATACATGTGTTTGTATTGATACACTGAATAATACCCTCGCGGATCGGACACGTGTTTTTTTACATTCTGTATGTATTTAGTGAAGAATTAATATAAATCGATGGCCGCATCGAATAAACGTGCAAGTTAAAAACACCAACTTTTCAGGAGAACATAAAAACGTTTAAACCTTAATAACGCGGGCTTCTTCGTAAGAAGGTCTATACAATGTATAACAAAATTAAAGGTAAAAAATATATCTTTAGACTGTTATAAGTACTTTTAAGAAATCTTGATACATATTCAAGAAAATACAAATTGTTAGCCTCATCAATTATACGCTAGTAGTGGTATGTACACCGTAAGACGCTACTTAGAACTTCACGTTGGGGTGAGCTAAGGCCTTGGCTTGATTCAACTCAAGCTATCCCTTTTTAACGTAGGGTAATCCTTATGGTCACCACAGGGGCGGGTTATGTACTACTCCTATTGACTCAAGCCCTACGGTGTCCAAATTCTCCTGTATTGATCCATCAATACAGGTCCGTGGGGTTCGGGCCCGTGGACCCACGGACCTGCTTGCCACTGTAATAGGCCCTCAGAATCTCATCAGGTCGCCACCTGATGAGATTCAACGTGCCAGGACACTTTAACATATCCAGCTAGAGCGAACTATTGCGGTGCACAGGCAGCAGTTTCCCCGTTCCTGCTGTCTGCGATTCTTCGTTACGGCGGCGTTGGCCTGCCTTATGCACCCGGGCCTCCTCCTGCATTGCGCATCACCATTAAAAGGGATCGCTCTCCTTAATCTACTCCAACACCTGCTTCTGTGACATGAAACTCGAGCTAACCTTTTTCGTTCGTTCAGAAGGTCACCGGGCCAGTGTGCGGGGTCAGCCAGCGTATAAAATATTCTTACTCACTGAAACCCCACCCCTACGGCTGTCGGCCATTGGCCCATGACAGGGGAACCTGGGTTCTCCATTGAGATCTGTCCGTCAGTACCTTGCCTTTGAGGTCACCGCCGAGGAGCGAGTTATAGCCCCCCGGAAACCTGTTAAGGTTTTCATGGTCAGTCGCAGCCGTACTCGATGAACGTCTATGGCCCACGTCATACAGGTTCTTATGTAATATATATAGTTCCATAAATTACGAAGATTACGAGTCAAAGAATACTAGTGCTTGATTGCTAAAGATAATTAACGAATCTTATCTATTATAGAAAGAAATAATACTAAATTAAATGCAAAGTTACTTCGTGGATAACATACATTAATCATTAAAGCAACAAAAAAAAATTACATGAATAAACGTGCAAACGTCTATCACCTAAACTGAATAACAGATAACTAACAACAACAAGGGTTTTGTTGTTTATAAATGTTTATGCTTGTCGTAATCGAGAATGCATTAAACGTGCGACACTCACATATATTTATGTTCTTGTAACAAAGAAATATATTATTTCCATGGAAAAAAGGAATCAAGTAAGTACGATTGTAGTCGTATTTCTGGACTAAAATTTATGAAAAAAATTAGGGGGTAGGAGGATGGGCCAAGAAACCGAAAAACCGTAAAAAAAAATTCGTGCAAGAGCTCTTGCACGTTTATTCGATACGGCCATCGAAATATAAATGAATCGCCGAAATTTATGTACACGCATAGCTACCGAACGACTGCACCAAAATGGCTAATTCTTTTTTTTTGTGTTCATTATGGTCAGGAAAAGGTTCTTACGAAAAATATAATTTAAAAAGTTGCGCAGAAAATTAGAATATTACGCGGGTGGAGCTGCGTGAGACAGCAAGATAAATATAAAAGTGATGGCAGTTTTTATATAAAAAACCCTAAAGCCTAAATTTAATATCCTTGGAATTAGTTCATAAGCAGCCAATAGACGTCCACTGCTGAACAAAGGCCTCCACCCTTAGAAGGGAGGGGTTGCCATAATCCCCACGCTTGGCAGGCGGCTTGGGATCGCAGTATAGCAGGAAGATAAATCCAAAAGAAGGATGCTGCTGCCCGTCTTCCTGTCCTCGCTTAGACGCATTTTACGATACCCAACGAGAGGAGATGGGGGGGGGGTGCAATTCTAATCCGGCACCCCACGGGGAATAAGTTAAAGGGCCGAATTCGGTTGAATGCATATATGGCCAACTGAAATACGAGTGGGCCATTCTACTGGCTGTAAAATGTTACATCAGTCAATAAAATGGCCCGTTTGGTCCGTTAGCATTTTACGGTGGCCCTAACAGACGAATTGCACGTCCCAAATACCTCAACTGTGCACATCTCTCCTCGGTGTAAAACCATGAGCGCAACCGTGATGGGACATAATTCTGTGGAACGTGGAACAATAGTAATGGGAGCGAGTTTCGTATCGCCTGTGTCATCTGCGGTCCAACAGATCTAGCGAGCGAGTAAACATTATTCCTTGTTAAACGGTGGTACAAGGCATAGGAGAAATATATAATAATAATAATAATATCTTCGGACAATCCACACACGGTCATCTGATCCCAAACTAGGCAGAGCCTGTACTATGGAAACCAGACAACTGATACTAATACTTATATACATATTTTTTTTGTAAATACTTACTTATTATTATATTTATCTATTTAGATAAATAACACCCAGACACTTGGTGGGAATCGAACCCACGACCCATCGGTTAGCGGACAGGATATATATTTTGTGAGAGGGCACTGTGGGGTAGGTAGGCAGGTAGGTCCTTTGGAGTCGCTGGACGTTAGTGGTGTGGGCCCTAGTTCGTCCTTTGAGTACGGCGGGGACTCCGAGGAGGACGGCGGCGGTGTTGCGACACCCTTCCCCGTGAGCACCGTGTCTGGTTTCCCACGGCGGCGGGCTCAAAGGCAAAGCACTGAGAGGCCGCTGGTGCAGATCTCACTGGAGAGCCCTGGAGTAAGAATCCCACATACCCCGGTCGAGCCCCACAGCTCCCGGGGTCCTTATGAATATTTCCTCCGCGGAAAACAAAAGTAGGCTGGTAGGTAGGATCAATTAGTGATAAGGCTCAGTGTAAGATTTAATTCAACAGGAATTTCTTGTATTCTTTGTGCAGTTTAAGAAGGTAGAGCTATACAGATTATTCTCTCAATCTATACTTACTTCGATTTTGAAATAGTCTTACTTCTCAGACTGCAGCCAAAAATGTAACCACCTCTGATGATAGAAATTGTCATATATCTTAAGGAATCGTTAAGCAGATTAATTCATATGCGCGGGTCACCCCCTTCCCTCCAATATGGTTGAGGGGAGTGATGGCTGCTGCTCGAGTCAACTCGTGCGCGGGTGCTGCTTGGGTGGACTGGTCCGACTACTATCCCTTTGGCTTTTTAGTTTGTTGTACTTTCGTCGTATTTTATTATTTTTTTCTGTCTTATTTGATCTTTTGAACGGCAAGACACACTGTCGCTCTGATCTAATTGTAACATGACAAACTGATTAAAAAAAAAAGTGAAAAAATGACAAGCCCACTGAGTTTCTTGCCGGATCTTACCAGTTGAAGCCGCGTTGTGATCCGGTGGTAGGTTTTTTTTAAAAAAAACATGACCTTTAAAAGTGCTAAGCCTAAGTGTTAAGCCTATTTGAAATAAACTATTGTTGAGTTTTTTTTTAATGTTTACTCATTGGATTCAAAAACCTTTCCCTTGCACTTTACGATTCATAACTGGATCATGGATTACCGATTACCATAAAGTAAAAAGAAATTAGTTTATTAAATTTTAACTAACGAGTTTAGTTCTTCTTCTTTCCGTGTTTTTCCATTACTTAAGGTAAGACTCCGAAACTTCATTTTATCAATGGCTAGTCTGAATAGTTGTTCTACAGACTTGATTTCGCGTCCAGTTTTTGGTGTTACGTAGCCAGAACATCTTTCATCTTCCTACTTTTCTTTTTTCTGCTATTTTTACGTCTTTCCTTACTGTACGCTATCGGTTCGCGTAATAATACAGGCTCTGTTTTTTGTTTGCAAAATCTACGGGTTCAATCTATGACTAGGATTTTTTTTTTTTTTTATTGATTTTCTAACATCCAATGATGCAGCTTTAGTTTGCATCGAAATCAGTCCTATGACTCCTTTGGGTATTTTTCGCTATTTCTTAAGCGGACTTGGCCATACACGCCCACTTGAATAATTTATTCTGTAAAATATCTCTAACTTTTTCAATACATAATCTGTGGCATGTAGTTGTCTACTTCACGCCGCCATGTTCGTATTTTTTGGACATTCGGCGAAGCATTAAAGAGCTTTTAGAAATTTAACAGAACGTACCTACGTAATTACGTACCTACGTAATTACGTACCTACGTAATTAAGTCTCTTTTAACTTGCGCCAAACAAAATACCAGTTCCCATTAAAATAAATTCCTGGTTTTCTGTATCGGACACTTAATCATAGGTAGCGGCCGATTCAGAATTCCTAAGGGCTTGCAACTGATTGACAGACAAGAAAACAGAACAAGCCCTTTCAGGATAACGCATAAATATAATTTAATGAGTTCATACAAAACCAGAGTAAATAAGTACTGTGTGCGTCGATTTTCCCGTCCCATTATAATGAGGGTGTATTTAAAAAAGTAGTGTATTTTACCATCTCCAATTGCACCGACGTTTTCCATCAAGTAGGATTGCAGTTAAGTAATGAGACAAGTTTTTTTTTCCTTTAAGATTATTGGCCGACCTGGTGTCAGAGTACCTACTACACGTTGCCCTTAGGCCTCAGTCTAGTATATGACAACAACCGGGTCCGACTTTTTATGTGCCCTCCGAAGCACAGAGACGCTCAATTCACTAAACGTCACCCATCTAAGGACTGACGTTGCTTAATCAACTTATCGTTTACCGAACAGTGGTTACAACTAATTATAAGTTCCACAAATTAATTCCGTCGTCGTCCACCTTCTCGCTATACTTTAAACCAGGACTTCTCAACTAGGGATGGCGTAGAAAGCTCGCAGATGCGCGTAGGACGATAGGCGTTTAAAAAAAAACTTAAAACAAAAAGTCATAAATGCAAGTCACTAAACGCAAGAATTCGTAAGTTGGGTACAAAGTGAAGGACGAGCGTAAAAAAATTTTAGGTTTAGTCTAAGCGTGATCTAAAAAATGGTTGACAGCCCCTGCTTTGAACTTACTTTTATATTAGACTTTGTATTTGAAGTATGAGGGAAATATGGAGTCTTAAATCTATGGTTACGTATCGAGGCCTATAATCGA
The DNA here is from genome assembly GCA_911728495.1 of Furcula furcula. Classification (NCBI taxonomy): domain Eukaryota; kingdom Metazoa; phylum Arthropoda; class Insecta; order Lepidoptera; family Notodontidae; genus Furcula; species Furcula furcula. The sequence continues at coordinate 21,948,036 of OU452252.1, forward strand.
ATAATCTAATCTACTTGCCTACTAAGGGACCAGGAAATTGCCGACAAGACCCAATAAATACGTTGAGATGTGGTGTTTATGAAGTACACCGTCGCTCTTTGAAGGATAGACTCTAATGCCAGATGTTCTGTTGGCATTCAGCCATTTTTTTCACTTCCAATGTGGCAAGCAAGTATGCGCGCCTGATGGTAAGCAGTCACCGCAGACGCTAGCAACACCAGAAGAATCACTAGCGCGTTGCCGACCCTCAAGACATTAGATATTAAGTCTTTTCTGGCCGGTAATTTCACCAGCTACAGTGCCCTGCACACCGGAAAACAGCAATGGTTTAGATACCGCTGCTTGGCAGCAGAGTATTTTACACTGCGGTGATACTTACCTGGATGGTTCCATTCCCAAGGAACCTATCACCTAGGGGTCATCCATTAATCACGTGATGTTTTTTAGCAACTTTTTAACCCCTCCCCCCCTCCTGGTGATATGTGGTGAGGTTTTAAACTACACCCCCCAACCAAAATCACGTGTATTTTTTTGTACAAACTTTATTGAAATTTTCGGAATATTATCTTTAAATACAGGTAACTGATTAAATGTTGTTGTCAAGGCCACTTGCCGCTGTTTGGTTTAGAACTCGTGCATTCAACGAAAAATAAATACACGTGATATCTCATTATACCCCTCCCCCCTCCTGGTGATATTTCGTGATTTTTAGGAAAATCCCCCACCCCGCCCATTTCGAGCCTCACGTGATTAATGGACGCCCCCCTAGTAATAGTAATCTTTAAATATGCCTGTGTTCCGGTCTAAAAAAACACGTTAGCTAGTAAAATTATCAAACTCAAAAGACTTACTAACTAATGTCCCGGGTGATGAGCGGCTGTGCGTGCAAAGTTGCTTAACATCAGGCTAACGTCATGATTGCAGATTAGTTTCGGTATTCTTAAAGTACACGCGGCAATTCACATTGTCTATACTATAATAAAACTATTTTAAATAAAATAAAAACCGACTTCAAAGTAAATTATTTAAAAAGCATAAAATAACGAAAATATATTGAAGTCGGTGCTAGCACATCATGTTAACTAACACTAGCACCAGCTGACACCGACTTCAATATATTTTCGTTATTTTATGTTTTTTAGATAATTTACTTTGAAGTCGGTTTTTATTTTATTTAAAATAGTTTATTTAACACTTTTTAGTGACTTATTTTACCAAAATAGGTATCAGCACTATCACGCAACTCGAACGTCTACGTTACAATAACTTACTGAAAACATAAAAAGTTTATATCTCTTAAACTACTGGACCGATTTTGATGAAACTTGTACTCTACCCTAAGTTGAAAAATACTCTAACTATTGCAAAAAGAATTTTCAAAATAGGACTTGTAGTTTCTGAGAAATCCGTGGACAAACCTACATACATACATACATACTTACATACATACATACATACACACATAAAATTTGGTAAATTTGTTTAGAAGCACACATAGACTAACATATATTAATATTACGCATTTTTATCAATATTACATACATACGCGTCGAATAGAGAACCTTCTTTTTGAAGCCGGTTAAAAAACAAAGAGGTGAAAACAGGCCAGGGAGACTAGAAGTAAACAACACATTTTCACTATTGTAGTAAAAACAAACATCTATTCACTTGGTAGAAATTAATATATTCAACTATTAACAAATACATCATTGGTATTACAATTAAACGATGCTAACACACCGAATTGTCAAATCTACACCGACCCAGACGCAGGGCCGCCATCATTACCTAATTCACAAATCAGTGTTGCCAACCCAAAAATGAATACTTACCAGAATACAAAATCATGACACTATTTTTTTAAAATTTCTGTTGCTTTTTGTCTGTCGGTCTGTAGTACATACACACATAAAATCACGCCTTTTCCTCGTAGGGGTAGGCAGAGCCCAAGGGCCGCTTTTCGCCTTCGTGAGAAACGAGACGTGATGGGTGGCGAACCACATCGCCGCCATTTTGGTTAATTAAATTATTTATATGATTGACCATTGCGTTCTCACGAATAAGGAGGGAAAGGGAAGGATAGGTGTTGTGAAAAGGAAGATTGACAAGTTAGAGTGGGAAATAGGAAAAGTCGGAAAAGGAAAGAAAGAATGAAAAAGAAAAAAAAGAAGAAAGAGGAAGAAGGAAAGTAGGGAAAGGTAGGTGGGTAGGGGAAGTAGGTTCGGTCTGTAGTGTACGCTATTATATGTATTTGTTTGTTACGTGCGAAGCCGCGGATATAACAAATTAACTATAATACATAATTAATGAGCCTGTAATTATAATAAACTATAATATTCAGATTTGTACGATTATCGTCTTAATGTAAGCAGGATGCATTCACTGTTACTAAAACTATCTTCCTATATAAATAATGAACTAACAGTTATCTTTATGTGAACGCCAGCTCTGAATTTATTGTATTACATGCGCTTACAGCTATCGTGATCGCGTTGGGTGGCGATTCAAACAATATACTAGCTGTTTATCGTATAATAATAATAATACCAGCCCTTATATTGTCCCAGTAATGGGCACAGGCCCCTCAAGATTAAGGGGCTTAGGCCATAGTCCACACGCTGGCCAAGTGCGGGTTGGCGGACTTCACACGTCATTCGAAAGCTAGTTAGGCTTTCTCAGACATGCAGGTTACATCACGATGTTTTTAACCGAAAGCTAATAACAATCGTATAAAGACGATTCGCGCATGATTAACGAAAGAAATCAGCAGTGCGAGCCGAGGTTCGAACCTGCGCACCTTGTTACCCATTGAGCTGTTGAATAATATCCTCGGATAATCCACACACGGTCATCTGATCCCAGACTAGATAGAGCCTGTACTATGGTAACCCGAAAACTGAGACAAATACTTTATTTATAAACACATAGGTTCTTCTATAGATAAATAACACCCAGATATGAGGAGGTCATACCCACGACTTAAGGGGGTAACAACGGTAAAATTGCAAAAATAGCCTTAGTTTAAAGAGTTCGATGGATCAATCCGCTATTGTATTGGCTATGAAAATTATTTGTACTTATACCTCAGATCTTCAGCAAACAGTTTTATTGATTGGATATTGGATTAAATATAATGTTTTCAAGCAATATGTATTTAAAAAATGTACTACGTTGGATATGAATTGTGTTAGCGTTCAATATCCGTTCATCGGATAGACGTCAAACTTGGACTATAAAAAGCATAATAACCTATTCTACAATTTGTATTGATTACATTTCTTAATTTCATTCATGTTTTACAAGAAATTATAGAAAAACCACGTACGCGATGCATTTCCCCTTGCAGCGCCCCCGCGATCGCCTTCCACCAGTCTTTCGTGGACTGTTATGGAGGGTGGACGTGCTCGAATTTTTTTTGACAAGACGAATTTAATTTAAATGATTTTGAACATGTTTTTAATTAAGATATGTTACATATGGTATAATTATAACATTATAAATCATTTCAAATGAATTCTATACTTCTATATTTAATTAAAGATATTTTTATAGTAATACCATATTTTTGGTTCATCATAGAATATGCGAAAGTATCGTTGCAAAGTATTATGCCTAACTTTTAAAGCGTATCAGAGTCATATATGATCTTACTAATTGAAATCGTATTTAATACTGTGTAGGTCGACAAAGTGACATACATTACGATATCCTTTACATTATGATTTTTTTTGTCAAAACATGAACGGTGTTATTATTACTATCATGTTGGTTTTTGCAACTCAGCAACGAGTCGAGTACCTGGGTGGTTGGCTTGGTGGTGAGCGACACGCTTACCTACGGACAGTTGCATTGGACAGTTGCTCGTCTTTTGAGACATCTGGATGGTTAAGTTGGAAGGGTACTCGTGTGCTATCTAGGTGGCGCCACTTTAATCTTAGATTTCTTCCGCTATGTAACATAAGTAGAAGGTTGTAAAAAACTATCGGACCAAAAGGCTATAATTATAGTTTTGGATGACAGAGACAGGAAGAGACTTTTCTATGTGTGGGTGCTTCGATTACTATCAGGTAATACCTTGTTACTTAACTAAGTTGCGTAACAATAAACTGTTGGTGTTGTTGGCAGGCACGAGAAAAAATACCACCGCGTTAAAATGTTACTTACTCTAAAACCAGATTGCTTATTAGAATCAATGTAAATTAAATATCTAAGTGTGCTAAAGAATAGTAGATCAAACCCCGCGATGGGTACAGAACTCAAGATAAAGTTACGTTACGTACTTTCGCGGTCACGAACGGTGTGCACCTTTAGGACGACAATCGCTTGCACGTGGCAGCCCAAAATATATGCGGGCGGGGTAAGCGCCCGGAACGTCGTCGTCGCCCGGATCGCGGACACGAACGCTATACCAGTTTTCAATCAAAAACTATTTTGATTGTAAAATAGTATAGCGTTCGTGTCTGTGATAGTCTATACTTATAATAAAACTGTAACAGGTGCAATTCTGTACATTGAAGATATTTTGAAAATTATGTTTGGAGGGCATTCTATAACCGATACTAAAGCCAAAAATATTTTTTTTTTAATTTTTGTCTGTCTGTCTGTCTGTCTGTATCTCGGCTGAGCATCACGCCTAAACTACTGGATGGATTGAAACGAAACTTGGCATGATTTGAGTTAATACTCCGAGGTAGGACATAGGATACTTTTTATCCCGACATTCGGCACGGTTCCCTTGTGAGAGGGGACTAAAGTCAAAATGTGTACTTGGTTATACGTTTGCTCCGATTTTAACAATGTTTCATTATAATTATAATAAATATTTGTAAGGGAACACGCATAGACAGTTGTTAACAATGTTTGGAAATCGATCAGGTTAAACAACGTTAGTTAAGGTCATTAAATAGATGGGTGACCGTTTAACGCTATTTGAACTAAATGACTCCGTGCTTCGAAGGGCAAGTACAAAGTGGGTCCAAGTTTTTAACCGACTTTAAAAAAGGAGGTTTTGTATTCTATGCGAATGTATATTATTGAAAGTTTAGCTAACGTAAACACAGCGCGGGCGGAGCTGCGTGGGTCAGCTAGTATATAATATGACGTTACACTAAAAAAGACTATTACTGAATTCGTGAGTTCAAACAAACAGTGCTACGGATTCCTTTGGCAGCCACGTATATTGAATAACAACACAGGTCCGTTGATTTTGTAGTTTGCTACCCTGGCTGCTGACCTTAAGGTCGATTCCCACACAGGACAAACATTCATGTGCGTGAACATAATCTGTTTGTCTTGGGTCTGGGTCGTTTTTACCTGTACTTAATTATGGAAAAAGTTAAGTATCTTATCATAGTTTCAGTTCGATGACCATTACGGAGTCGATCACGGAACTCATCATCATCATCAGCAGCCGAAACGTCCACTGTTGAAAAAAGGCGCTCTCTCCCTTAGAGGGGAGGGGTTGCCATAATCCCCACGCCTGGCAGGCGGTTGGTGATCGCAGATAGATGGTAGGTAATCCAATAAAAAGACGCTGCTGCTCGTCTTCTTCTTTTTCCTTAGTCGCCTTTTACGGACACCCAACGGGAGGAGATGGATGGGTGCACTATTATTCTTATCACGGAACTAATTGTCGTAATAAAAATAATTTATGATTTTTGGGTCTGCACGACGGGTCGACGTTGGGTATCTGGTCTTGAGTAAGGTTGGAAGCTAGCAAGCTTCTAAGATTTGGGTACTTGTGCCGCTCTTAAAGAGAATATACGCATTAGAATAGGAAACATTACAGTTACACGCTTCTTTAATAATACCGCTAGCATCTCATTAGGGCTACTGGCATGCATTGCAGCATCTTAAGTCACTCTCTTTGTCATACTCGAACATCGCAATCAATCATCAATTTGGTTTCAGTTCATTTTTCCAGGGATCAAAAAGCTCAAACATCAGATGGATGTTTATTGGTTAGAGAATTTGGAACTAATTTAGGAAATATGTTAAAAAGGTCCCTTTTTAAGAAAAAAACTATATTTTGAAGGCTCTGTTAAACGCTTTCGTTTTGACTTGCAGAACAGAAACCTTAGAACTTTGTGCATAGTTTCATTTCAAGTACGCTTACAGTAATCACGGCAAGACGCTGCACAGAAGCTATTTTTATGTTTATGTATTCAGAACTCACAACTGTACTTGCGCAATGGTTCGTCAACCCTAACTTCAGACACAAAAAATCCGCTGTGATTGTATGTTATAAGTAGTACGAATGTATATGGATTCCGAATGGCAGGCACAATGTATTCAGCTGGGTCGAAGTGCTTTCCGGTTGTAATCGGACCTAATAACCACCAACAATAGAATAGAAGTATGTATAAGTCTCACTAGTCAGGCATTGACCATTCTATAATAGACGGACTGAAACTTTGATATGAATAAGAATAAGATTCATTTATTTGCGTAGAATACAGATTTTGAATATGAAAGAAGTTTGGAATATGAAATGCAATAATCCGTATCCTGATGCAACACGTCAACTACGTTACCATTGTAAGTGGTTGGGTTGTCAGATTGTAATTAGGTGGCACGCCCAGGTATAAATCAAGATATAAAACAGTGGGTTAGGTATCGTTATTAAACTGCATTATTTCATTCTATAACGGAATAGGCAAAATTAACAAAACTCCATTCGACACATCTGCATATTTTTAGTCTATGATTTTTCAAATGTAATATTCATATTTGCTGGTAGCGCCCTCTACGATGACAACTCTCGGTCGGAGCGGCCAGATTCTCAAGGTCATTGGCGCATGTTACCCCCTTAAAGGGTAACGGCAAGGGTGTCGCACCACTAGACCAACGGGCCCCTTTGTACATGCTAAGTTATGAAAAATGTTAACGCACACTCTTATTGTTTCAGATTATACCTTGACAACAGTCACATCTTCATAACAGGTACGCGAATTATGTAGTAATAAATAAAATAATGTCCCCTTGGTTTTTTTCCGCGGGGGAAACCTTTAAAAGTCCCCGAGAGCTGTGAGACTCGACCGGGGTATGTGGGATTCTTACCCAATAAAACCCCCGCGCGGCTATCGCACCGGCACATGAGAGGGGACCCCCGGGCTCCGGGAACTGTACCATCAGTGCCTTGCCTTTGACGGGGTCGCAACCCCGCCGCCTTCCTCCTCGGAGTCGCCGCCGTACTTAATGGACATCCTAGGGCCCACACCCCGAATGTACAGCGACTCTGAAGGAAAAATAATGGCCCCTGGCTCAACCATTACGACCACAGCAGCAAATCTACGCGGTAGATATAGTGCAGAACTGCTTGTATCGATATAAGTGCATTATCACTTCTTTTAGTCTCACAATCCGATGGGACGGAAAACCGACCGAGGAAAGGACAGGCATGGTCATATTTTACTTTGACTTCTTGTTACTTGAAGTCTTAAAGACAAAGCCACTTGAAGAAGCCTTTGTTTGGTAAATCATCCATGGTTTGGATACAGTCTTCTGTAGATTTTCTTACAAAAGACCGTATCCAATGCACTTTCAGTTGGGATATTGCGGTTTTTAAAACCACGAACTTAACGTTTTTATTGAAGCTAGTGCCGAGATAAGATAAATTATTTATTTTTAATGAGGGTCTAAATGGGGCGAAATTTCAAAGTGAGACTACTGTATCGAGTGGAGTATCATATGAAAGGGTTTCATTTGCACATCTCAAAACAGATTTTTATTTCGGATTATGTCACGTATTTTTGGCTGATAAGGGAGAGGCCCTTATCTCCGAAGTTTGTGGAGGAAAAAATCTGAAATAATTGTATGTATATTTTACATAAAAAATAAATTGATCTTTCTAAGTCAGTAGTACACTTTTTTATTAATCCAAAAAAAAACCTTACAAACAAACTTAGTTTTGCGGTTTGATTTTTTTGCTATCTGAGGTGTTAGACGAATAGTAAAATAACTTAAATAGGTCCAAAGAGGGGATGGAAACTTCGGTGCGCGAGTCCGACTCGCACTTGGTCGGTTTTTATTCAAACATGGATTCACAATATGATATACACATTTCTATATCATTGCATCAAAAAGAAAGAAACAAGTTGATCGCCCGCCCCGGTACTGAATGACGTTTCAATTAAAAATAATTTATTTGTAAAATCAAAGCCATGGCGCGTCGATATTGATCTTTTGTGTCGGCGCATCACTAAAGATTCTTTCATCTTTTGTGATAGTGTTGTTGCTTTTCTCTTTTGTATAAAGTAATTATCGATGGATACAATGAACGTATTATTTGGTTAGCTTGATTAGTTTTTAATAAGCTGGAACGCGTAATGAAAGTTTAATGTAACTTGATATAGAGAACTTGTAACCATTACATTTTAAATTATTGTTGTATCGATATTGAGATAGTGGTCGTTTTGTATTTTTATTGTTGTTTGAAAAATGTTTTTTTTTTACATTATTGTTTTGTTGTTTAGAGTTACTGTATAAGTTGTAAACATTATTAAGTATCTAAACCAAAGTGTTATGACTTTAGTGATTCACACACACATAAATAGCCTAAATAATTGCCCTTTTTAAAAATTAATGTTTTTTTTATAAATTAGTTATTATCTAAAAATGTGCATCGCACTGTCTGTATTACAAAAGTACTTATTTTCATAACAGAGTGAAAGTTTAAAAAGATAGATTACACAGTTTATATTTTTTTAATTTTATTCATCGATATTTTAATCCGTCGGCGGTCGATACGTGATCGCGCTTATGCTGTTCGGTTATGATGCAGATCGGAACATCGGCTGTTGAGAGCGTTTCAAAAAAAGTCAAATCAAAATAACCTGATATAATTATCTATATTATAATGGACAACTAATACATTTGCAATATAAAAATAATTACCAACAAGTATTACTTGCAGATCCGATGGCAACATTAATTAACTTTTAATCAGACGTATCTTGAACTAATCGCCATTTACGTGTCGCTGGTGGAGCATAGCTGATAGCGGATAAATAAATAGAACGGCGGGCTGAGGCTATCTGTTCCCACGCGTGCGGCCGGCCTTGCGAATAGTTCGGGTGAGGACACAAGAGCTGAGTGGTAGCGGAAGCGGAAGCGATCGATAAAGCCCTAGTCGCCTTAGTAGCGAGACATTCGCCTGGTGGTAAGCGACACGCCTATAGACAGAGACCTCACCAGAGTTTAAAGGCACTACTTAATGAAGAAGTAGCGATCAAGTCTAAGCAATGCGTGATTACTAAAGTTGCAGGTTGACTCTTATAGGAGAAGAAGAAGAAAAACATTTATTTGCTAAAACCGGTGAACAAATTAAAAAAATAAAACTAGGTACTAATAAAACATGTAAATATAAGTGTAGATAATAAACAATAATCGTCGCTGTTCTGGCAAATGTAAAGTAACGTAAGTTTAGACCATCTAGGTACTAATACTTGTAGGGTCTAATCTAGAAATTGCTTGATGCTTGCTATAACAATGTCATGTAATTACTAAACTACATACACATACATACATATATATACATTGATCCGATGCAAACTTGACGCAACTCGACCAACTCCGGCCCAGCCGTGACTATCCAGCTTTGTAAATACGGTATTAGTAATAAACCGCTTCAGCTCGTCGCTATATCTAATCATTGTATCCTATGCTTAATATTTTCACGATCCGGGCAAGCTTCAATATCTGATGCATATTTAAAACTTAATTAATCGATTATTACAATTTTTTTTTAATATTCTCTTACGAAGAAAATTATAAATAAGTAAGTACGCATTTTATTTTAACCCACTTCTAAAAGGAGTATGCGGTCTATTCGATTATTATATATTTTTAGCATATACACGATATATATATCTCACGCTAGTTTTTACCAAAAGAGGCAGCAGCCGTGTGAGCTTTATTCTAAAATCTCGAATTATCTTTAGGATAAAGCTGCGTGGGCTTGAACTGTGAAACTTATGGATGTTTGTATAAGTAACTAGATTTAAAAGCAATATAATATATATTTAGGATTTAGAAAAAAGGCAAGCCCGTTGAGTTGATGAACTTCTTCAATGTAGGCCGGGTTTCTATCCAGTGGTAGTTGTAAAAAAATATTTTGTGCAACAGCACGGTGTGGCCTATCCTTAAAGATACTAGATTTATTTTTTATAAGTTTATTTTTGTTTAAAAAAATCATGCCGTTGCGTGGGCTAAGGCGTTTTTTTACCCAACTGCCCCAGAAGGAGGGCTATGTAAACGGCTTGATGGGTTTTGACTTCGAATATTTATTTAGATTCGTCTCAGTTGTGGGAATAAAATTATATATTTCTTCAAAAAAATAATATGGCGGCCGTCAGTTGCGGCATTTTGTTTTTTTTTTTTTGCTTCCAAAAACATCAATATGGGTATCAAATAAAAGGTCTTAACGAGACGAGTTCAAACATATATATACATATGTAATATGTATGTATAATGATTTTACTTTGTTTGCTTTTATATTTATAAGTACTAACTTGTTTTCTAATTATTATCCTTACTCTTTAAATACATACCATTACGCTTGCTTTTTCTCCAAAAGTGTCGGCAGTTCCTACACTCACGTTGAAGCTATTTGCACACCGACAGAAAAGGGAATCGAACCCACCTGATCAGGAGCCACACTTTGAGACCAGACCACCATAGCAATATTGTAATATCGAAATCGTGACGTTGTCTATATTCACAGAATTGCAGCATACTTAATCACATTATTCTTAGAAACGTAGATTATAAGGAAAATGTAATTAAATCTAGTTTTTATGCACATATCAATAGCTTTCAATGTCAGTTGCATCGTTTGGTATTCTGCCGTCGTAAATATATGGTGGAGTAAATAAAGACCATGAAGATCCTATTCAGGCTAGTTGGTAAACATCAGAAGAGAGTGGCAAGTGCACCATTGTACTACCCCTAACTTCCATTAGACTTATTTCCATCGTTCGGATTACTTGTACTAGTAAGAATTTTTAACAAAAAAAAAAAAGCTAAGTATTGCCCGCAAATTGAAACCAGACTTTTTTCGGGATACTCGTACTATTTAGTGAGATTTTTTAACAAAAATACAGCTATTACCCGCAAGTTCCGTTGCGTTGTTGTTGACGGGCCCGTTGGTCTAGTGGTCAGACACCCTGCCTGCTAACCGATGGGTCGTGGGTTCGATTCCCGCCAAGTGTCTGGGTGTTGTTTATCTATTTAAGTATGTATTTACAAAAAAAAAAGAAAAAAATAAGAAAAAAAAAAAAGAAAAAAAAAATATATATAAGTATTAGTATCAGTTGTCTGGTTTCCATAGTACAGGCTCTGCCTAGTTTGGGATCGGATAACCGTGTGTGGAAATAAAAAAAAAAATTGGGGCCAGGCCTTAACATGTATATTCCTTTATCAATAATCGACGAATACAATGGTTATTAAGAAATGTCAAAATAAAATAGATAAAATACGTATATATACAATTTTTAGTTGATTGTTGTGTATTTTACTGAGTGCATGTAATGCCGTGATTAACAGCTATTCTCTAATAAAAAGCTTAAGGTATCCTGGGACAATCCACACTCAGGAATTTGATACCACACTAACCAAAGCCAGACAGCTGATACAAATAAATAATTATATACTTTTTTACATGCTTTTATTTAGTTTCACCTGTTCCGTTGTCTGTAATCAAATCTTTTGTTAATACATATATCTAATAGAGAAATATCACCCAGCCAGACGCTGGATGAGAATCGAACCCATGACGTGTTGGGTAGTGGCCAAGGTGTCTAACAACTAGACCAACAGGGCCAATATATTTTTCTGCCTTTCGAAGTCATATCCGTTATTGAGTAAAAGTTAGATCAACATCACATATTATGACTCCTTACTCGCTCAGAGACTAGATTTAGCTATTCGCCAAAAGAATGCTGTCAGAGCGTTTGTATATTTTTTATTTTATTTATTTATTGAAGGCATCCAACAGCACATTCCATCGTATACAGAAAATCTTAACCTAGTTAATTAAACTAAGCCAATATAGGATACCATAGATATGTAAATAAAGTAACAAGTTAAGTAAATAACAGTTATTGCTAAAATTAAGAAAACCCAAAAATAAAAAAGTAAAAACTTAAGAAATAAGAGTACCAAAATAATTAGGAGTAGATAAATATAGCATAAACCTTCAAAGTGGAAAAGAATGAGATAGAGTAAAGGAAAGATTACAACTTTGATTACAAAGTTAAAGTTAAAATATTTTGCTAGATACAAGCTTGGTACACTGTCGAAAAATAAAATGTATAAGTACCTACATAATATTATTTTCTTGGTTAATATGTAAGACTAAAATAGTTTTGTTATTTTTATATAATGTTAGCAATTTCGATTTCATTTAGAATTGAAAATTTTAAATTTTAAGTCTAAATTCTAATTCCACCCACGTACTCGTCGTTTTTACAGTATGTTGCATAAGATAAGTAGTACTTTAAAATATCTATAAAGAAGTAAAATAGATAAATAAGTATCAATTAAATAGTAGAGTAAGAGAGTATGTGTTCAGAGGTAACTGAGGAATTATGATGGTCTAGAGTCAGGTCTTAATTTGTGGAGAACTTGAGATTTAAAATGTGATTTATTTAGGGCGTATATATCAATGTCACTAAATTTGTGGTTATATGTATCATATCCTAGCAAGAGCTTATAATTTTAAAACTACGACAAGAGGATTTAGGAATATCATTAATTTAAGAATTTAGTGACACAAAGATTATATTTATTTACAAATACTTATATGAACACAAATACTAAATATTTACAGTATATTTACAAATATACTTAAACTAAGTAACAAAAATCCTCCAAGTTGTCGCAGCACTGGGAAGGAAGGGTATCTAAAAGACTGGCGGCGGTACCTCTTTAAATGGCCAAGCTTATACGTTGGCAGAAAAACTACCAACCCGAAGGGGGACCTTCGATAAGTTTGGATGAAATTTCTTTCACCAAACCGTGCGCCTCATGAGACCATGGCCCCATGGCCTCCACCGCAAAGGGCGCGCAAATATATAGCTGTAATATGTGCACTAGACAAAATACTTTACCTAAGTAACATGTTGTCGCCGCACTGCGAGGCCAGGTTTATGAGACTGACATCATTCATAAGAAAAACAAACATAATATGTTTGTTATTCACTATTATTAATGAGAATGATGTCAGATTATTTTAAACAAGAAACTCGTGGCATATACAAAATAAATAATTTATAGAAATAAATAAATAAATAATATCTTGGGACAATCCACACACGGTCATCCGATCCCAAACTAGGCAGAGCCTGTACTATGGAAACCAGACAACTGATACTAATACTTACATACTTTTTTTTTTTTTGTAAATATGTATTTACAAAAAAATTCTGGGTGTTGTTTATCTATTTAAGTATGTACTTAAATAGATAAACAACACCCAGACACTTGGCGGGAATCGAACCCACGACCCATCGGTTAGCAGGCAGGGTGTCTGACCACTAGACCAACGAGCGCGAAAGAATTAATATGGTATTTATTTATTCATATAAAAATAAAATCTTTTTAAAAAAAAATTGAACCGACTTCAATATCACTGAAAAGTATAAAATAATTTAAATATTATTGAAGTTGGTGTTAGCTTACCGGCTGTGTATATTTGGCACCACCTTCAATAATATTTAAATTATTTTATACTTTTCAGTGATATTGAAGTCGGTTCAATTTTTTTTCAAAAGATTTTTTTTTATACTTTTTAGTCTTAGATGAATTATATGTCTAGATAGAGTAAAGAAACAGTAAGCGCGTCGAAAAAAATAGCGGCTAACTGTTAGCCCCTAAACCAATTCCCGCCGCTCAGTGTCAGTTGTGCCGTCACTGGGATCGTACTATTCGCTAAACAAATTAAGTAGTAATTAATGACGATTTCTGCAATAAAAGTGTGCAGAAATTACAAAGACCGATTAAAAACAACGAAAATAGTAACGTATCACCGGTAAATTATATTATTGTGTATTTTTACGCATAAATAAGGCCACTAAAATATTACGTAAATAAATTAAATTGTAGCTGCCATTTTTTATCAACCGTGTGGTGTTGCCAGTTTATGAACTCAAGATTCCCCTAATACATAAATGAGGTTTTGTGTGTAATGCCTTTTTTATCCCCCGAGGGTGTTATAAGTTTGCCACCTATGTATGTCTGTCTGTGGCATCGTATCTCTCTGAGTAGGCAGTAGCTTGACGAGTAATTAGTAGACAGATTAGGCTCTGATTATGGCGCATGAAAGTCATTTTAACAGTTCGTTCACACATGTCAGGTTTTTTTTAAATTTATATATTTTTATGTATATAATAATAATGATGTACTTATATAATTTTCACAACTATAAATTAAAGATAATATACATAATATTAGTTTGTTTTGTTTTGGTAGATAATCCCTCACCGTAAATTTACAGGGTTATATAGAATTGATCCCCAAGCCGCCTGCCAAGCGTGGGGATTATGGCAACCCCTCCCTTCAAAGGGGGAGGCCTTGTTCAGCAGTGGACGTGTTTCGGCTGCTGATGATATAGAATTGTAGTACTAAGCCAAAAGGACTCATTATACAAATCATTCAAAGTCAAAGTCAAAATATCTTTATTATGTATAGGCCCCACGGAGGCACTTACACAAAAATCATTTTTACAAACTACCACCGGGTCGTAACGCGGCCGCAACTGAGAAGATCCGGCAAGAAACTCAGCGGGCTTGTCTTTTTTTGTCATTTTTTTTTTAAACATTGTTGTAAACAACATTTACATAATGTATGATTTTTTTCCTAGATTACTATCGTTCCGCGTAACCCTGATATAACCAGGTTAGAGTAAGTATTTTACGTAAGTATTACATTGCACTATTTTTATTAAAATTATATTTTCTACACCATAAATTTCTCCCCTTTTTAATTGTAATTTCTTAAACAACTGGTATCATTATGCACGCACACTAGAACAACGAGACTGACGTAAAGCGAGTGTAAGACATAGCTGCCACGCACACCAGTATAATAATGTTGGCCTGTTATTGTTCGTTCCGAAACAGTACGAGACTCTATCTAGACATATAATTCATCTAAGTTTTTAGTGATATTTTCATAAATAATGATTGAACCATCGAAAACGGTAAAATGATCTTGGTTTGGGTATGATCACATTATCGTCTACATAGTTTTACATAATTCATGTTTCTTCAGAAAAAAATATCCGGTCGTAATGAAATTTGCATGGAATCATCATAGTAGTTTACTCTCTCTAATAAAAAAAGAATCATCGAAATCGGTTTATGGTGTCAGAGTAATGTAATGGAGAACATCAGTTTTATGGTTTTCACCAGATAAATTCGCCCACAACGTTCATGGTTCTCCAGTAAGTTCTTAGCCGGTTGTGATAAAATTAATACAGATTCATTACAGTGGTTCAATCTTTCGAATAAAAAAAGAATAATTGAAATTGGTAAATATTTGCCAGAGTTATGACCATTTTTGTCCGTAAAAAGCGACATAAAGTCATCTAAATAGGCATTCCTGCAGTTCTCCTGCGCAGTCACCATTCTTGTTTTTTCAGGAACTACTTATTCGTATGCAATAATTTTTTTATGGGACCCAATTAACGGATTAAAGAATGGATGGAAGAAAGATTTTTTCAAATTGGTTCATAATTGCCAGAGTTATGCGCGAACATACATAGAAAAAATATATACAGACGAATTGAGAACCTCGTCCTTTTTTGAAGTCGGTTAAAAAACGGGGAAACACCCAATTGTCGTGGAACCCGCATCAATATAAGTACTATGCGTTTCAGCTAAGAATGTGTCCGCCATGATGATCGCGACTGCGGAACTTCACTCGTTTTTTACGATTTTTGTACCGGCAGCAGAGTAAACACAAAATGAAAAATTCGCCTCGGTTTTGATTATTTGATGTAATGTCTTATTTTGCTATCTATTTTTGTTAAAACATCATTTTTAGTAATTATATATTTGAAATGGCAAGATGGCGGCCACATTCTTAGTTGAAACGCATAGTAAGATCGTTGTGCAAAAAACCGTACAGTTAGGTACCACCGAGTCAGATATTCTGGCGCCAAGCAGCACTGTGTAAATATTGCTGTGTTCCGGTGTGTAGGGCACTGTAGCTGGTGAAATTACTGAACACAAAATACTTAATATCTAATGTCTTAAAGGTCGGCAGCGCGCTAGTGATTCTTCTGGTGTTGCTAGCGCCCATAAGCTGACTCACAGAGTACTTTGTAATAGGCTGACTGTTTACCATCAGGCGGGGCGCATGCTTGATTGCGTTATGCTCCGGTGTAACAGGCGGACCGTAAATGCATTTCGGCAGATAACCGCTTTTTTTTTGGGAATGATAGACACTGTTCGCCGCAGATGGCCATTACAGCTTCACCGGACAATAGGAGGCGAGCGCTTAAAGCGCTCTAGCCTTTACGGCAGAAGTAGCGACGAGCTCAAGGGCACCTCAGGGAGGCACGGCCTCGGCTTGGGCTGTCGCTTAAGAGAGGGCTGCCAAACGCCGAGTCAGTGGAAATAGATTGTGACATGCCACCGTCACCGGCCACCCGGCAGGGCCTGCCACCTGCATTCTTGCCACATGCATCGGGCAATTATCACTCGTTTATAGTTAGTTATAAATAGTATTTAATTTAATTAATGTTTTTTTTTTAAAATTAAATTGATATTAATAAATCTGGTTTTTATGTCAATCCGGCTGTGGAAACCTTAATTATTGCTACCTTGGTAGGACACAAAAAAAAACATCGATTCGCTGAGTGATCGACAAATCAGATATACCTACCGTGTTTTTCTTTACAAGATCTGAAATGGGATAATAAATGGATGAAAACAGTCAAGTTAGTTTGAAAAGAAAAACAATATCGGCTAACTCTCGCCGCTCATAATATCGTCCGGAGCGCAAAGAATTTATTTTGAAATAAAAGGCAAAGACATATTCGCATACCGCTTCCGTTACCGCTCATCAATGTAGCACCATCACATTTCTACACGGAAACTAAGGGGCGTTTCACACTATGATAATTGATGCATCTAATCAATTCTAATGCCACCAAGTTGAGGCTTAAAACTACGGTCAACCGTTTTTTTCGGTAATTAACGATTTCCGTACCTACAATAACCATTTATCAATGTGACAGTTATCTAATATCTTTAAATAATGCTCACATGAAGCAAAGACAGGGGGCGTGATATAAGAAATAAATAGTGCAGAAAAAATATACCGTTTTTGCATCGCTCTAATATTAATTATTAATTCAAGACTAAGTATGATGACTTGAAAAACGGTCACAAAAAAAATTGTACAAGATACCTATACTATACATGCATGCTTACGTGAGCTTTCCGTGTTATGTGTTAATTTAAATTGTCTGCATATTATTTTTGTTTTGAACATATGTGTGTGTAAGAAGTTTTTATTGCAGTTCTGCATTCAAACTAGATACACATTTGCAGTCGGAGTGCAGTTGAAATGCTGTGCATCTGTCTATAGCCTTATGATTTGTTCAGCGTTTGCCAAAAATTATAATTTTCTTCCGACTTGCTCCACTAAAAAATATTTCATTATTGGACATCGCCCTTCTTTCTAAGTGGGTTTAATCCATAACCCATTCCAGGATCGGTAAATTGTACAGGCCTTTTGAGTAAATTTGAAAATTTATCACGTATTTTACTAAAATCCCTTTAATTCTTGACTATACTCGCGGCGATGTTTCGACCCAATTCCGAGTCAACTTGACTCCACCACATTTAATTATCGACCATAATCTAAGGGTTTAAAGATGACAATTATATGTTTGAGATCGGAGAAATCTATGCTGCGTTTTATACAATGAACTGGGAGGACTTAGGGTTACCACAAAGGCTAGATTCTAAAATAAAATAAAAAATTCTTTCGATCTTCTATTTTGTACCAATTTTGTAACTTGTGTTTAATTGATGTCTAAAATCTAAATCTTAGGTTTGCGGATTACATGTTAGCATCGGTCGTTGAACGTCCCTTGTGCGTGTGCTTATACATTTCAAAATTAAGCTTTATTTATCCAAAGAATTTGTATGATTTTTAACCGGCTTCTTAACCGGCTTCAAAAAGAAGGTTCTCTATTCGACGCGTATGTATGTAATATTAATAAAAATGCGTAATATTAATATATGTTAGTCTATGTGGGCTTCTAAACAAATTTACCAGATTTTATCAGTGTATGTATGTATGTATGTATATATGTATGTATGTATGTAGGTTTGTCCGCGGATTTCTCAGAAACTACAAGTCCGATTTCAAAAATTCTTTTTGCAATAGTTAGAGTATTTTTCAAATTAGGGTAGAGTATAAGTTTCATCAAAATCGGTCCAGTAGTTTAAGAGATATAAACTTTTTATGTTTTCAGTAAGTTACTGTGACTTAGACGTTCGAGTTGCGTGATAGTGCTGATACCTGTCTTGGTAAAATAAAAGTTACTAAAAAGTGTTAAATAAACTATTTAAAAAATATAAAAACCGACTTCAAAGTAAATTATCTAAAAAGCATAAAATAACGAAAATATATTGAAGTCGGTGTCAGCTCGTGCTAGTCTTAGTTTAACATGATGTACTAGCACCGACTTCAATATATTTTCGTTATTTTATGCTTTTTAGATAATTTACTTTGAAGTCGGTTTTTTTTTTTTAAATAGTTTATTTATTATTACGATTATGTAAATAAAATGTTAGTATTCATCGTCCAGATTCTCAGATTGACTCCACCACGTTCAATTATTTAATTCATCCATAAAGAAGTGAATCTGTAGTAGGTAAAGTCAGTTCGTGTAAGCTATGGCGATAGATTAACAGTTTTGCGACTAGTGTATGACACATACATATCGTCGGCTTAGAGTGTAAACTTGCTAACTAACATCAACATAATTTTACAGGGCAGACAAAAAACTTCTTATAATTTATATTTGTAGCGTATGAACCAAACCCAAAATATGGGTGATTTATTATGTAATATTCTATAGTATAAACTATAAATTAATAAATATTTTTTTGTATTTACTGGTTTATAAGCGATTTTGCGACATAGCAGGTTTTATTATGTTAAAGTTGTACATTGCGATGTAATTTAGCAGGTTTTCTGGTTTAAATAAAGAATTACGTTACTATAGGAAATAAGAATAATTAAGTAGTAAAGTTAAGTTATTATTCAATTAGACTCCCATAAATAAAAACAATCATACATATAAACAAAATATTTTGGAAAAACATAATAAATTAAACGTAAGTTCTTTTTTTTTAAATATTACTTTATTATAACTTTTACGCGTACTTAGTTACTCTTAAGGAACAACGGTTTGATGGGTCTGTTGGTCTTGTGGTTAGTCACCGTGGCTGGCTGTTACCCAATACGTCGTGGGTTCGATTCCCGCCAAGTATCTGGGTGTTATTTATCTAGTTAAGTATATATTTACAAAAAAAGGTTCCTTTATTAGTATCTACCTAGTACAGCCACTACCTAATTTGGGATCAGATGACCGTTATTTTATTATATCGTCAAAACGTAATTAATGACATCTGTAACAGAGAGCACAGTAAATAGGTACTTATTGTATAAAACATTAAAACTTTACGTAACCTTTTGGTTATTAAATAAAAATAATATGTTTTATAATTAACAATCGTTAAAGTTGTTATGTACCTTTATAGTTGGGTGAATCTCCAAAAAAATTTTTAGAGTACACATACAAAATACTAGCAAAGTCTCAGAACTGTGCAAAAACACTGTTTAATAAAACTGTTTCAGGTGAATGTGATTTAATTTTATTATTTAGATAGTTTTGAAATTAATTGATCTTAATTGTTGTTATGCGTGCTTACTTTTTCCATTTGTCCATCCTTTTGTCTTGTTAGCTTTAAATTAGCGTACTGAATATTCTTAGTCGGTATATGGTTGCGTTCGTGGGGTCACCTAGGGCTTGCCCCTGAAAACCAGCGCTGTGTTGTAGCTTATTCCTCAACACAGCATTAAGCTGAATGGGAGCCCTGTTTCACACAGACGACATGCATTCAATACTGTAATTAAATTATTTGTGTAATCTGTATTCTCTCTGTGTGAAATAAAATTCATTCTATTCTATTCGATAGTCTAAAAAAACTGCTAACAGTGCAACAGGAGCAGTATAGGTAACGTATTTCAAACCAATGATATCATAACTAATGGATACGTTACCTACGAGTACTAAGCAATCGACAGTTAAGTGATACCAGCATTAGTTTAGAAGAAATAATTAAATGTGATTTATTCATTTCCAGTTTTGTTACTGTATTTGGATAATTTACATAATAGTATTTTCGATAGTTTCGATGATCGATTATTCCATAAAATTCAAACGAATCGACAATACTTCCGTGGATGATGTGCTACTGATTCAAGTTGTGCTCACGTTTAGCTCACCTTTTGCTGCAGCTTTCAGATCGCCATGACCTATTTTTACTTATAAGTAATATTGTTTCAAACCACATTTTTACTAAAATATCAATGAGTTCATCTAAAATAAAACTGAGTTTAAATAATAGATACCTATTTACTTTTGCAAATATCTGTCATCAAGTATTAGAACATAATATAAACTATTTTGTAGCGAAGTAACAAAACGGCGGCAACACTGCAATACAAATTAGCGGTGGTGCTGGATTTAGCTGTGAATATTTGAAGTGACTCAATTTAGCAGTTTTACTCATCACACTTTTTTTTACACTTACAGTCTTAAATATAAGTAGCCGATTTGTTTGGACGATGCGGCGTCTCTTTCTCTTTCGAACGGTATTAATATGTCAAAAATGATAAAAAATGGATTTGGCAGGTTTACACTCTAAGCCGACGATATGTAGATATCCCTTCCGGTCTTAAAGTTTATATTATAACGTAGAGTTGTCTTAACTACGTTAAACAGACTTTTAATAAGCTAGTGTGCTTTACCATCCTCGATATCATCGCTGCTTTCTATCAGGTGGGGTTTCAGTCAAGCGCTGGTGTATATAGAGTAGAAGAGAACATAAAAATAATACGTTGCATCCGCCGGTAGATACCGGCTTCCGGTTTCCGGATACCGCTCCCAAAATATAATATCTCCAGCCCTTGTTTATGTCCTTGTTTTTTTGTTGTTGGGAATGGGCCTCCCCTCTAGATTATGGGCCGTAGTCCACCAAGTGCGAGTTGGCGGACATTAATACGGTTCTTGAAAACGGATTACTTAGACACTGGAAGTTAGTAGAGATATTAATTTTCTTGTACACACGGCTACTCCTAAAGCTCGACGACTCCTGAAGCGTAGTTATCGTTATAACCTATATAACGATATAGGTTATAACGATAATGACGCTACATACAATACAAAACAGATAATAATATTATATTCTGGGACAATCCACACACGGTCATCTGATCCCAAACTAGGCAGAGCCTGTACTATGGAAACCAGACAACTGATACTAATACTTATATTTTTTTTGTAAATACATACTTAAATAGATAAATAACACCCAGACACTTGGTGGGAATCGAACCCACGACCCATCGGTTAGCGGACAGGGTGTCTAACCACTAAGCCAACGGGCCCATCAATTGTTGGAAAGGGACGAAACATGCGGCCTCACGCGCCGAGTAGGACGAAATAACTACATCAAATCGCACCCTCTCGCTCAATTCGTAGCGTTCAACTTCAAATAGTTAAGTCCAAATTGTCTAGGTCGTGATGTCGCCGTGTGTACTCTGATCTGATGAAATAATCTAAGTCAAAAATGGCCTAGTGAGAATTAACGCTAATTGAAGTAACACAGTTAGTACTTTGTTCATGATAAGCGACAACCCTAACCGAATCAAACTGCAGGCAGTTTATCATCTCGGTCCGTTATCTCGCTAACTGCGATCCGCTTCGTTCAGCGCACTTGTTTCTAATTCGCAGCTGCCGGCCCTTACTACTGGGTCCATCGACCTTGCATTTAGATCCTATCTGATTTATTGGGGAGGTTGGGAAGGTTGAGCACCTTCGCGCTGTATCGGAATTTGGGTGGGCGGAGGGGAACGGAACTTATGGACTGCTTGAATTTAACATGACTCGGTGGAGAGGTGTGTTAGGAGGTTAATTTTCTTTTGTTGGTCCGTTTAGACTTTAGAGACACTAGACCAGACCATCTAGGGATTGTACCATCACCTCTATTAGCAGTATTATTATCATCTTAATATGATAAGGGATGTAAGGGAGCACACATACCACCTCAGTGACCCCAGCCAACCTCACCTGCTCGTGGTACATCCTGCTGACTAACGAACGAGGCTCTGGCGACCGACTAATGGCGGTATAACCATTCTGAATGACGTAACTAAATGTCACAGGCTGGTAACGGGCAGCAGCTTTACCGGCGCAAGGAGTTACGTCCTGCGATCGCCAACCCGCATGCCCAGCGTGGCGATTATGGGCACAAACCCTCCATATGGAACGCCAGAAAAAATCACGGCCCCTAGTTCCCGGCAGCCTTGCTATTCCTGACCACGGCGGCGATCATGGTAACGGCAAGGCAAGGGGTGCTAAGAATCCCCGGGCTACGGTAGGCCGCCAAAATCAACTGACCCTGGCTACGTATAACGGACGCACGTTAAGGCTTACGGAACACCTAGTGCAGCTAGAGGAAGAGCTGAAACATATAAGATGGCACGTATTGGGTTTATGTGAAGTCCGAAGAGAGGGTGAGGAATCCATAACCCTAGAATCAGGCCATCTTATGTATTTCAGACAAGGCGATCAACCATCTCAGGGTGGCGTTGGGTTTCTGGTCAATAGGGTCCTCACTAACAACATTGTGGAGATCTCCAGTGTGTCGACTAGGGTTGCATACCTCATACTCAAACTAACTGAGAGATACAGCCTCAAGGTAATACAGGTTTATGCGCCAACTTCGACACACTCGGATGATGAGGTAGAATGTGTGTACGAGGACATATCAAGAGCACTGCATAAAACCACCAAGGCTCACTACAACGTTGTTATGGGGGACTTCAACGCTAAAGTAGGAGTACAGACTTGCAGCGAAGCGAGTGTTGGACCACACGGATTTGGAAGTAGAAATAACAGGGGGCAAATGCTAGTCAACTTTCTCGAGAAAGAGGGGCTCTTTTTGATGAATTCCTTCTTCAAGAAGCAGCCCCAAAGGAAGTGGACTTGGCAAAGCCCCGACACTGTGACAAAAAATGAAATTGACTTCATCTTATCGGATAAACGGCGCATATTTAGAGATGTCTCAGTGATCACCAGGTTCAACACTGGAAGTGATCACCGACTTGTAAGAGGTTCTCTATATATCGACTTCAAAGCCGAACGAGTCCGTTTGATGAAGTCCACGCTCCGACCGACTTTACTTCAAACCGATGTAGGATCCAACACATTCCAACTACAACTGGAAAATCGATTCGCTGCCTTGGAAACTACAGATGACGTGGACCAGAAACTCGAACAAGTAGTAGACATCCTAAGGGAAGAAGGGACGAAGTTTTGCGAAAGGCGAGGTATGGGGAAAAAGTCCAAGCTCTCGACAGAAACCCTCCGACTAATGGAAGAGAGACGTGAAACGCCGTTGTCAGCATCACCAGAATACAAAGTGCGGAACAAAACTATTAAAAGGCTGGTACGACGCGACCTCCGATCTAGCAATACTTTGCAGATTAAAAAAGCAGTCGAGCAAAATCGGGGTTCGAAAGTGTTCGTCCAGCCTCTGGGTAGGAGCCACCTGGTGAAGCTGACAACGCCAACAGGAAAAGTCGTCGCATCCAAGTCGGCAATTCTGTCAGAAGTTAAGGACTTTTACAGTAAGCTCTATGCCTCGCATGCTTCTCAGCCTGAACCCAGTTCAGAGGATTGCAGAGCCACCCTTACTCGCCACTTCTCCGAAGATCTGCCCGTAATAAGCCAAGATGAGATCGTGATGGCCCTTAAACAGCTCAAAAATGGAAAAGCCCCGGGTGAGGACGGAATCACAACAGAGCTCTTAAAAGCTGGAGGAGCTCCCGTGCTGAGAGAACTTCAGCAGTTGTTCAATTCTGTCCTTTTCACTGGGAGAACTCCAAAGACATGGAACAGTAGCATAGTAGTTTTATTTTTCAAAAAAGGTGACAAAACCCTTTTAAAAAACTACCGACCAATTTCGCTTCTGAGCCATGTGTATAAGCTGTTTTCAAGGGTCATCACGAACCGTCTTGCGCGAAGACTCGACGAATTCCAACCCCCGGAGCAGGCCGGGTTTCGAAACGGGTATAGCACCATAGACCACATCCACACGGTAAGGCAGATTGTACAAAAGACTGAAGAGTACAATCAGCCCCTGTGCATAGCGTTTGTGGATTATGAGAAGGCTTTTGACTCGATTGAGACCTGGTCTGTTCTGGAGGCCTTGCAGCGCTGCCAAGTTGACTGGCGATACATCGAAGTGATGAGATGTCTTTACGATGCCGCGACTATGACCGTAGAAGTACAGAACCAGCGAACTGAACATATCCACCTACGCCGAGGAGTGAGACAGGGGGATGTTATATCCCCGAAACTGTTCACTAACGCTTTAGAGGATATGTTCAAGACGCTGGACTGGGAGAGGTCTGGCATAAATATTAATGGCAAGTACATCTCTCACTTACGATTCGCGGACGATATCGTCATTATGGCCGAGACTCTGCAAGATCTACAACGAATGCTGAATGACCTGGCTGATTCTTCTCATCGCATCGGTCTCCGGATGAATTTGGATAAAACCAAAGTCATGTTAAACGAGCGCGTTGTTCCGGGGCCGATTGCCGTCAAAGGGGTTCCCCTCGAAGTTGTCCAGGAGTATACCTACTTAGGGCAGACGCTACAGCTAGGTAAAGACAACTTTGAGAAGGAAGCCAAAAGGAGAATACAGCTAGGCTGGGCAGCATTCGGAAAACTTCGTCGAGTCTTCTCGTCGCCGATACCGCAATGTTTAAAGACAAAAGTCTTTAATCAGTGCGTCCTACCCGTGATGACATACGGAGCCGAGACGTGGCCACTCACGGTACGACTAGTCCACCGATTCAAGGTCGCTCAGCGGGCTATGGAGAGAGCTATGCTGGGTGTTTCTCTGAGGGACCGAATACGGAATGAAGTAGTTCGCCAGAGAACCAATGTGACCGACATAGCTCAAAGGATTAGCCAGCTGAAGTGGCAGTGGGCTGGTCATATTTGCCGAAGAACCGAAGACCGTTGGGGTAAACTGGTTCTTGAGTGGAGACCGCGAATCGGGAAGCGTAATGTAGGACGTCCTGTGACTAGGTGGAGCGACGATATCCGCAGAGCAGCTGGCAGACAATGGATGAGGAGAGCCGAAGATCGGGCTCAGTGGCGTGCCTTGGGGGAGGCCTATGTCCAGCAGTGGACTGATGTGGGCTGATGATGATGATTATCATCTTACTTGACATGAGGCAGAGGGTCTACTAGAGATGTCAATATACGTAGTTTATAGCTCTGTCACTTTCTATCAAGAAAGTAAGATGAAAAGAATATTGCTATTAGAGGTGATGGTACAAGCCCAGGTATGTGCCCAGGTGAGGAGCCCACATGAGGATCTCATCTGACATTGAAATGTGTTCATATTCGATTTTAAGAAATAAAAATGTTTTTTTTTGTTATGTTTATAATTATTTATTAATTTTTCTTTATTTTAATTTTTATCTATTTACGAGTCTCCCACAATACAGGGTGACCTAATGTGGAGACCCTGATATTGTAAGCATAATCTTTTTTTCTGTATAATGATATGTTTATTTCATTTCATTGGACATAATAGCTACTCCATAAAAAATCGATTTCTTTTAAGATGGTGCAGATTAAACGACTTTTCCATTGTACACATCGAACTACACACCGAACTAAACACCCTTGGCTTCCTTCATCAATTCCTGTCACCTAACAAAGGCACTATTACTTAGGTAGATAAATAGCGATAGGAAAAAACTTAATATTAACCTGAGTATACCTACTTAGGGCTGCACGGCCGGCACTAAACTAGCTTTCAATATTATGAGGTGCTGTAGTAAGTGGTTTACTAAATCGTTCTAGTTGCTTTAATCAAACGAGGCACACGCTGTAATTTGTAGTACTTACTCACTTCTAGGCGAAATAACTATGATGATTGATTGAACTAACGATTAATAATAATAAATGTTGTCCAGGCCCAATGATATTATCGGATATTATAAACCATAGATATGTTAAATGCGTGCCAAAAATTGTGACTCATGTAATTAAAATATTTTCTCATATAAAGTTAAGGTATGATATCCTTTTCTTATTATTTACTTTTGTACAGTACTTTGTGCGTTTACTAAATACGCATGAAGGCATTTTAGGTACTTGATTTTCAAAAGCACACGTCACATTCGTTAAATTTTACCGACGCGTAACTTACTGCTAGTTCACAGAATTTGGGTGAATTTTGTTGTTTTACTTTTTGTACGCTAATAGCCTATCTGTTATATAAAATATAATTTTCCAGACCGTATTCGACCACGGTAACCAATCTATTTTTTATCACAATTTGCCATACGCAGGAAATATATAGTCCACAAGAGCTTGCGTAGACATAGGTGCATCCTCTTTTCTTTTAACTGTCACAATTGGATGGGACGGAAGACCTACGACCCGGGAGAGGTCAGGCGCAGGATTGAATATTTACATGCCCATCCGACGCATGGATCTTAATACTTTTCAGACAATCTGGTGATCAGCCTGTATGTGCCTGTACATAAGTTATAAAATAAATAAGTAAATGGTTATTATTGAATTACGAAAAGGAGAATTTTCTAAAATTATTAATTATCTGACGGGCCTGTTGGTCTAGTGGTTAGTGACCCTGTCTGCTACCCAACAGGTCGTGGGTTCGATTCCCACCAGGTGTCTGGGTGTTTTATCTATATAAGTATGTATTTACAAAAAAAAAAGTATATATGTATTAGTATCAGTTGTCTGGTTTCCATAGTACAGGCTCTGCCTAGTTTGGGATCAGATGACCGTGTGTGAATTGTCCCAGGATATTATTATTATTATTATCTACTAATAAACCAGACAACATGTCGATTATAATTAAACAAAAAAATCATAGTGTTCGGAATATACCGATTTTCATAATTAGTACCCCAAAGCACCTGAAATAAATGTACCTACTTAGTATTAAGTGAGCCAACGACTTTTGATCGAAAAGCTAGCATCTTGATCGTGCTAGCATAGCATGTTCCGGCCTTGACACTAACCAGTGCTGCCAACGTTACGGCTTGGGTGGTAGTGCCAACTAAATGCCATTGGACAGGTGGGCTGCGTTAATTGGCAGCCATGTCGCTGGCTATCTGGCAAGCATCGACGTGTCTAGTTCGCTACGCTATCAGGCTAAATATGTAACTATTTAACATAAATAAAATCTTTTTAAAAAAAAATTGAACCGACTTCAATATCACTGAAAAGTATAAAATAATTTAAATATTATTGAAGTTGGTGTTAGCTTAGCGGCTGTGTATATTTGGCAAAAACTTCAATAATATTTAAATTATTTTATACTTTTCAGTGATATTGAAGTCGGTTCAATTTTTTTAAAAAAAGATTTTATTTTAAACTTTTTAGTGATATTTTCATATATAAAGATTGAACCATCGAAAACCGTAAAATTATCTAGGTAGGTTATGATCACATTATCGTATACATAATTTTACATCATTCATGTTTCTTCAGAAAAAAATATCCGGTCGTAATGAAATTTGCATGGAATCATCATAGTAGTTTACTCTCTCGAATAAAAAAGAATCATCGAAATCGGTTCATAATTGTCAGAGCAATGTAATGGAGAACATCAGTTTTATGGTTTTTACCAGATAAATTGCTCCACATCGTTCATGGTCCTCCAGGAAGTTCTTATCCGGTTGTAATAAAATTCATACAGATTCAATACAGTGGTTTCTTCTTTCGAATAAAAAAAGAATCATTGAAATTGGTAAATATTTGCCAGAGTTATGACCATTTTTGTCCTTAAAAAGCGACTAAAACGTCATCTATATAGGCTTTCTTGCAGCTCTCAGTGCGCAGTCACCATTCTTGTTTTTTTAGGAACTACTTATTACTAAGAAATATTTTTTTTATGGGACCCAATCAATGGATTGAAGAATGGATGGAAGAAAGATTTTTTCAAATCGGTTAATAATTGCCAGAGTTATGCGCGAACATACATAATAAAAAATATATACAGACGAATTGAGAACCTCCTCCTTTTTTGAAGTCGGTTAAAAAGTAATAAGCACGCCTTCTATACTATAATTTCGACACACGAGTACATTTGAAATATTGAGACATTTATTTGTTGTTTTTTCAATGATTGGACTCAGTATTAGAATTTATTATTATTTTTCTTTCTTGCGGGCAACTTGACTCAAAGCTTTTCATTTTGGTCCAAGTTAACGTAAGGGTCACCGCACACGGGCCACTAGCCACATCCACAATCGCCGCCACTTGAAGCTAGAAGCGGCTACAAAAGGAGCTGACGCGCGCGACAGCCACCATGTGGTCCATGTTGGACACTTGCGGTCGGTGGCCGCTACTTTTTTAACGCGTGCTTGCAGTGAAATGAAGGGAGAGAGGGGTGGGAAGTCGCGCGAGTGGCTTGTGTCGGCGTTTTGTGGCCGAGCCGACCACTAGAGGCGAGCAGTGGCGATTTGTGGTGTGTGGCGACCACCGGCGTTTACAGTGTGCGGTGAGTCCATGCAAAATGTACCTATGAAAACAACAGGAAATAGGTCGGTGGCAGCGTTTTGTGGTTGTGGCTGGTGGCCCGTGTGCGGCGAGCCTAAGGGACACACACATAGTATTTCATATTACACTTTTGGGATTTTTTTAAATTGAAATTAGTTTCGAAGCAAGACTTTTACCTGATGGTAGCCGTCCCACCTGTCTGTGTTAAACCGAAACATTAATTATTAATATGTATGGAGTGATTTTGCTACAGGGCCCTTCCCATGGGAACACAGCAATGTTTACACATTATTGCTTGGCGGCAGGACATCTAACGCCTGTATACTGGACGGTCCCTTGTTCAGGAGACTTTCCACCTTTCAAAGAAATTACCACCTAGCAGAGATAAAATTAAGATATTAATTCGATTGTTCTAATTCTCTGCCCAGTAGCGACCACATTCTTGCAGTTGCAAAATCGAGTTCCACCTCACACCAGGAGGCGTGTGTCTTGATTATTCCCACGGTAAATGTCACTAGAACAATGGCGCTAACTAAAACATTAATAAAAAATGTATTAGATTTGAATAGCGTAGGCGACGGCAGGGCTGCCAACCGCAATGTCAGAAAAATATTACCACTATTTAAATATTTCAACCATACCATAAATAAATATAGAAGACTCAACTATTATAGCGTGATTTCTAAGCGTGCATGCCGCTGAAAACAGTAGGTATCAATCTACTCGAGACCTTAGTGCAGAAGTCACTTCAATGGCATGTTTTGTTAATCTTTGTACAAATGAAATAAATACCATCTAATTTGTTTTCCCATAGATTTATATACATAATAATAATAATAAATGACTCTTTACAAGTTATCTTCGCCTTTCTTGTTGATAAATAGAAGCTACAATATATTATTATTGTATTTAGATTTAGCTTAAAATTGCAAACTTGAAATAGTTTTACGGTAGAACACACACGAACGTACCAAATTCTAGTGAAGAAAGATACACATTATGAAAAAAACAAAAAATATATATATATATACAGACGAATAGAGAACCTCCTCCTTTTTTTGAAGTCGGTTAACAAATTATATGTAATAGGCATTTCGTTTTAATCAAAAATTATCGCATTAAATTACCAATTTTCAGCCATAAATCAGATGTGGCAACCCTAAACGGAATTAAGGCCATGCTAATGTCTGGCAATACAGAATTATTGTTGACAAAATGGGTGAACGCATTCCGATAGAGGAGCGAGGTCTCAAATTACGAAACAGCATGCTTTCAATAAATAATTCGTGATTTTTAAATCCCGGGATCATCTTCTTCCTACCGCGTCGCCGCTTACAATTCCTCCTTCGCTACGAAGGCATAAGGTGTCTATAAGGCAGCCTTTCACACTTATACTGTACTTGAACCTATTGCATATGATTAGATATGTAGGTATGTATATCAAACCGTTGGGTGCACAATACGTAAATACCAAATTATCAAGCTCATTTCGCAACACCGACTGGACCTGCGTGGGCGCGGCTTAATGGCTAAAATTTAAGGCAGTAACCTTTACTGGACCTCGCGAATGGTGTTGAGTAATATTACATAGGATATCCGCAGTGATCTCACAGCTAAATATAACAAAGTTGGAACTAAGCAAGCGGGTAGAGGGGGCAGCTTTTACGTAGGTGACATGTAAGTAGGTATAAATTAAAAAATGCAACAAAAAATAAACGAGTAAGCAAATTTTCTTCACACATAGCTGAATAAACATCCCATTGGGAAAGGCAACATATAAACTTCCAAATTTAAAAAAAAACGCATTTCTTGTCCATTCGTTTAGGAGCTACGATGAAACAGACGTAGGCATTAAACTTATAACACCTCATATTTTATTTGCATTTGCTCGGTTATTGATTGTCCATTGAGTGCCAAACAATAAACAATTCGGTTTTACAAAAAATCGCTCTACAACGGATGCTGGAGTCGAGTTGTTAAAAAATATTTATGAAGCCTGGGAGGAATCACATGATGCCCTTGGCGTATTCTGTGATTTATCTAAGGCTTTTGATTGCGTAGAATATGACACGCTAGCCAGGAAACTACACCACTATGATATAAGGAATAGAGCTCTCAACCTTCTGACCTCATACCTGTGTAACAGAATTCAGAAGGTTGATATCAATGGAAAAAGATCAGCTGGAACTGAGGTCACTTTAGGTGTTCCACAGGGTTCAATACTAGGCCCTTTTCTATTCTTAGTATATATTAATGACTTACCCTACTTTGTAGGGGGCAATCATAACATTGTATTGTTCGCAGATGATACATCTTTGTTGTTTAAAATTAAACGTAAATTGCAGGACTATGACGATGTGAACAATGCGCTTTCTAGGGTGGTCCATTGGTTCGAAGTTAATAATTTAAAACTTAATGAAACTAAAACTAAATGTATTAAGTTTACTACACCTAATGTTAGACAGGTGGGAACCAATATTGAAATTAATGGAGCGGTATTGGACCCTGTGATCTCTACGATATTCTTGGGCATTACTATAGACGCAAAGTTACAATGGGGCCCACACATTGAGAAACTGTCGGGTAGGCTAAGTTCAGCGGCTTATGCAGTTAAAAAAATTAGATTTTTCACCGATGTCGAAACCGCTAGAATTGTATATTTTAGTTATTTCCACAGTGTTATGTCTTATGGCATATGTTCTGCAGACCTTAACACTATTTTTATTCTGCAGAAAAGAGCTGTGAGAGCTATCTACAATCTGGCTCCTACGGATTCATTAAGACAAATATTTAAAGAAATAAACATTCTAACGGTTATATCACAATTCATTTATGAAAATTTGATGTATGTAAAAAAGAATATAAGTAAGTACTTTCGCTAAGGTTAGTGATCGACATAATATAAATACTCGGAACAAACACAATCTTGCTGTACACTCCACGCGTCTCCACAGAATTAGCAATTCCTTTATGGGCCAAGGTATACGTTTTTATAATAAACTGCCCCAGGATATACGAGATCTACCAATAAAAAAATTTAAAACTACCATTAAGAGCCATTTGTCTAAAAAGGGCTATTATAAAATCCCGGATTACCTGGAGGATAAAGCTGCGTGGGCTTGAACTGCAGTACTCTTGCAAGCTTATAGTTTAAGATATATTTATTGTAAATTTGTTTAAAAAAAAATCTTATATAATTGAAAAAAGACAAGCCCGCTGAGTTTCTTGCCGGATCTTCTCAGTGGAGGCCGCGTTACGATCCGGTGGTAGTTGTAAAAAATGACAATATGTAAGAGCCCCCGTGAGGCCTATGCATAATAAAGAATTTTGAATTTGAATTGAATTTGCCACTCCGAGGACGACGGCGCGGGCGGCGGGGCGCGACCCCCGTCCCCGTGAGTACCGTAACAGGTTCCCGGGGAGTTACAATGCTCTCCGCCGGCGTTAGGCCAAAGGCGCTGAGGAATACCTGGTGCAGATCCCACCGGAGAGCCCCAGCCCAGGTGCCGATGCGACAGTCGCGGGAGATGGGTAAATATCCCACATACCCCGGTTGGCCACTCACAAGGTCCCGGGGACCTATTGAAAAGTCCCCCGCGAGAACACAAAAGGGTATCGATAGAGATCAATTTTAAAAATGTTGAAAATCATTTCTCAGTTATCTACGAGTTTGTATGTACTCAGAAAACAGAAAGGGACAGCAAATAATGCCTTTCTGTATTCTGATTTCAAATCAAATAATTTAATTGTTTTAAGCAATATTCTGAGTCTATGTTTATTTTTCGTACCGACGCTTGTTTTCTTCAATAAATGTTAGAATAGAATACTATGCGTTTCAACTAAGAATGTGGCCGCCATGATGATTGTGACTGCGGAACTTTACTCGTTTTTTACGACTTTTGTACCGGCAGTAGAGTAAAAACAAAACGAAAAATTCGCCCCGGTTTTGATTATTTATTGTAATGTCTTATTTTGCTATCTATTTTTGCTAAAACATAATTTTTAGTAGTTAATAT
Organism: Furcula furcula; assembly: GCA_911728495.1. Classification (NCBI taxonomy): domain Eukaryota; kingdom Metazoa; phylum Arthropoda; class Insecta; order Lepidoptera; family Notodontidae; genus Furcula; species Furcula furcula. The sequence goes on from OU452252.1 coordinate 21,980,925, forward strand.
ATTTGAAATGGCAAGATGGCGGCCACATTCTTAGTTGAAACGCATAGTATGTTTTTTATTTCACACAAATAACACTACTAATACTAATATGTTACTATTAGACTAGGGATTTAACAGGCTTAGTAGTTACTAAACGTGATACGAAATAACTTCTAGTTTTAACACTGTACCTCTCACAAAATATGTTTTAATTTTGTACCTAATGAATACCTTACATTATAGATTCGAATCTAAATTGACGAAAAAATATTTAAACGCATCCAACGTTCTCTCTCTTAAATCTGATTATCCTAATTTGTTGCTCGCTTTCGGGGGAATGTGCTCGAAATATATTTAGGGTTCCTTAAATAAAGGGAAAAGGTGAGAAAAGGCCTAATGCTACCTACCATCTGTTACCGAGACATTTGCAATTTTTGGATAAATTCATACAGACAATAACATCTAAAATAAAACAATCTAAAATCACAAACGTACTCTTTATTTTTATTTTTGTATTACCGAGTATACATTTTGTATATTATAAGAAGAATGATAATACAAACCCTTGTTTTTGGCCCACTGTTGGGCACGGGCCTCCTCTCAAGATGGTTGGCTATAAATTATAATAAATAATAAATAAAATATTTTTTTAAAAAAATTGAACCGACTTCAATATCACTGAAAAGTATAAAATAATTTAAATATTATTGAAGTTGGTGTTAGCGTACCTGCTGTGTATATTTGGGACCAACTTCAATAATATTTAAATTATTTTATACTTTTCAGTGATATTGAAGTCGGTTAAATTTTTTTTTTTTAAAGTTTTTATTTTAAACTTTTTAGTGATATTTTCATATATAAAGATTGAACCATTGAAAACCGTAAAATTATCTAGGTAGGTTATGATCACATTATCGTCTACATAGTTTTACATAATTCATGTTTCTTCAGAAAAAAATATCCGGTCGTAATGAAATTTGCATGGAAACATCATAGTAGTTTACTCTCTCGAATAAAAAAAGAATCATCGAAATCGGTTCATAATTGTCAGAGCAATGTAATGGAGAACATCAGTTTTATGGTTTTTACCAGATAAATTGCTCCACATCGTTCATGGTCCTCCAGGAAGTTCTTATCCGGTTGTAATAAAATTCATACAGATTCAATACAGTGGTTTCTTCTTTCGAATAAAAAAAGAATCATTGAAATTGGTAAATATTTGCCAGAGTTATGACCATTTTTGTCCGACCGAGCGAGTCCGAGCGACTAAAACGTCATCTATATAGGCTTTCTTGCAGCTCTCAGTGCGCAGTCACCATTCTTGTTTTTTCAGGAACTACTTATTACTAAGCAATAATTTTTTTTATGGGACCCAATTAACGGATTAAAGAATGGATGGAAGAAAGATTTTTTCAAATCGGTTCATAATTGCCAGAGTTATGCGCGAACATACATAGAAAAAAAAAAATATATACAGACGAATTGAGAACCTCCTCCTTTTTTGAAGTCGGTTAAAAAAAACCATCTGACTGATATGACTACAGTGGCCAACCTTTACAAGATCAGCCATCTACGCGGGAGATGTTAGATATAGGGCACAAGCAATTGCGTAGACACACGTGCACTTCCCTTTCCTTTACCTACTCTCACAATTCGCATGGAAGACCAACACAACCGAGTGACGTGCATTGTCTTAACTAGTAGTTAGCAAACTACACAAAGTTTGTTGGCGGAATTTGAACCCGCGACCTCCGGTTCACAAAGCAAGCGGTTTCCCGCTGCACCAACAAAGCTACAATTTTTGTAAATAACAAAAAATTTAAATTAATTAAATTAAAATATTAAATAATAATTTTGTTAATATAATATTGATATACGGAACTGGTGTGGTGTTCAATGTTCACGCTTACCCTAATGCCGCACCATGGTGGGAATAACGAGAAATCGGCCATTATAATACTCTCACGCAAGTGATGATGTGGAATTTAAAAAACGAGATTATTTATATTTAGGTATCACCATTCCCTCTCAACGGACCAAGTTTGTAGGCCTTTAGTAGGAAACATCGCTGGGACATATTTGTTTCAGCTATCACCACAATTTTTTATTCCTTTTTTTATACTAGCAATGTGGCAAGCAAGCATGCGGCCTGCCTGATGGTAAGCATTCACCGCCGCCTGTTGACCAAGGCGTATCGGTCGACCAGCACGGCTGCGCTTGCAGTATTGGCAGCTTTACTACCCGCAGACCTGGAGGTAATCCGGGCTGGCAAGCTGGATGAGGAGCGCCAGTCCGCGACCGGGCAGTTGAGCAGACGGAAACGCGAGTTGTGGGATGAGGCGATCCAAGCGTGGCAGAGTTGTTGGGAACGCGAGGAGAAAAAAGGAAGGGAGCTGCATCGGTACTTTCCCGATGTGGCGGCACGTTTGAGGGCGCATTGGGTGGAGCCGGACCATCAGACGTCCCAGATCCTCACGGGGCACGGATGTTTTAGGAAGCGGCATTCAGCCGCTGAGATGCGGTTAGTGGAAGATAGTCTGTGTGCATGCGGTATGGAAGAAGAGGACCTGCACCATGTAGTGTGGGCCTGTCCCCTGTATGAGGATCTGCGTGAAGAGATGATGAATGGTATCGTGCGTGGTGAGGAGGGTCCGATGTACTACGCTGATCTTGTGAGCACATCGGAGAACTTCAGGAGGTTGCGGAGATTCGCGCATGAGTGGTTCGACCGAAGGAGCAGAGAGGAGGACTAGATGGTGGATACACCCGGTGACGGAGTCCGTCACGCGTGTTGTCTGCCCCAGAAAGGGGAGAGTGACGACAAGGGACACGGGCGTTGAAACAATTTGTAGGGAGTCAAGAATTGCGCGCGGTGGACAGAGCCACAGAGCAATACCGCGCGCATCTCCCGTGATTCGTCCCATATGACCGGACGGTCGGTGGGGCCATGGGTTGGTGGAGGGTCAAGTCGTCTGTCTACCTAGTGGGAGGCCTGCCTACGCTGTGTCTTCCGGTTCGTGGTTGCCACTCGAGAACCGTTCTTCCCCATCGGTGACGTTAGTTCTTCGGCGAATGTCCACATTTCGGATTCTATCGCGCGACAATAGTTTAATACTTCAAAATTCTAAAACACAAATAAAAGGTTAATACCGGGTATAAACAAATTGTGATACAATCTCTATTATCGTTAATAATGTGAAACATTTCGGGCGTGGTTTTAATTACAGATATAATATCAGAGGTGTAAACTATATTGTAATGCATCGCTCCAAACAAATGATGAGTGGGCGGCAAAAGGTCTTAGACCAGCACGAGCGGTAATATAGTCACTAATTTATGAATGGTAAATCAGTACTTCGCCCAGCGTTTTGTTTTAACAATTCCAAATTTCAAAGCACGTTTGCGATGCGCGGACAGACAGATTACTAGGTGGTAGGTTCCTTGTGCAAGGAACTGTCCAGGCAGGTACCACCGCAGTGTCAGGTATTCTGCCACCAAGCAGCAGTGTGTAAGCATTGCTGTGTTCCGGCGTGAAGGGCACTGTAGCTGGTGAAATTACCGGACAACTATCAGACACCGGTCTCGCCGGCGAGGCCGAAGGGTCGTACGCATGCGACCTCAACGACGTGCATCACCCCACTGAGTTTCTTGCCGGTTCTTCTCAGTGGGGGCGCGTTGTGAACCGGTGGTAAACTCAGCCCTCTCTTAAGCGACAGCCCAAGCCGAGGCCGTGCCTCCCTGAGGTGCCCTTGAGCTCGTCGCTACTTCTGCCGTTAAGGCTAGAGCGCTTTAAGCGCTCGCCTCCTATTGTCCAGTGAAGCTGTAATGGCCATCTGCGGCCAACAGCGTCTATCATTCCAAAAAAAAAAAAGAAATTACCGGACACAAAGACTTAATATCTAATGTCTTGAGGGTCGGCAACGCGCTAGTTATTCTTATAATGTTGCTAGCGTCTATAGGCTGCGGTGACTGCTTACCATCAGGCGGGCTGCACGCTTGCTTTTCACCTTGGTACACCTTATAAAAAAATAAAGATTAAGTAAAAAAAAGACTGTAATGCAGCTACCGATCATAACAGTTAACAAATTGAAACGGAGTTTCGATCCTCATCATGTTTATAGAGATTAAGATTTAAGGATAGAAAATAGCTCAATTTATACGTATAAAACACTTGACAAAGGTGCAAAAATAGGCACAATAAGGTGGTAAATTCTTTGAGCAAGACAACGTCTAGGTATCGCCGCAGTGTAAAATATACTGCCGCCAAGCAGCAGTATGTAAACATTGCTGTGTTCCAGTGTGAAAGGCACTGTAGTTGGTGAAATTACCGGACACAAGAGGTTTAATGTCTAATGTCCATACGGTCGGCAACGCGCTAGTGATTCTTCTGGTGTTGCCGCCGGAAGATGGAAGGCATAGGCTGCGGTGACTGCTTACCTTTGGCTTTAATATACTTCCTTTATTACTGCTTCTTTAGCAAAGTCAAAGTCAAAATCATTTATTTCAAATAGGCTTACCGCTAGTACTTTTGAACTGTCTATTTTTTTTTTTAAATGCTACCACCGCACATAGGAGTATTTGACCCAAAAAGTCGATCAAAAGTCGAATATTACAAAGTATCATAATGAAGGTAGTTTTTGCTACCTGACAAACCGGAAGGGTCGTGGGACATTATACCGTTCGATTCTCTTTTGTTTTTGCTAACATTCCGTTCACAATCAGTCGTCTTTCTAACGCAAGCTTGATCGTACGAACTTAATACGCAGTGAAAGTGAGACAACTAAATTGTTAAAAATAAGTGTTACAATTGGATTAATCGGGATAAATCAAATTATAGATATGGACGGTGTAGAACAAGATATGTATAATTTAAATTACTTTTTGTTTTTATAATATATACCTTTAATTATTATTTACGTCATTTTTTGTTGGGTACATTAAAATGATGAGTCGATTTTAGCCTTTTCCAATATTTCAAAGTATTTTTGTTGTATTTCCGGACTTTTCCCGAGTCAAATTCTTTTATCATCTTGTTGTTAGATGTACATATTAGAAATTGAAATCGAAAATAGCTGCCAAAACGTGCCAAAATGTTAACATTTTGAAAATTAAGTGCATGTTGTATTTACCAAAACAAACTTTATTTTGCGGTCACTTAAGTTAATTTCAGATTTCTCTTGTTGTAAGGTCTTCTAGTGTGAAGATCGTGACGCGAGAATATGTTTTTCAAAAAGCGAGGGAATATACTGAACGAGATTTCGGAGAAAATTTAATTAATGACTTCATTTCTACTGATCAAAAATCAAAGTTTAATTATACATTTTCTCGTCTCAAGTCTGAAATGAAGTCTATGTGGCAGACAACAAAGCAACTAGAAAGTGTATTTTTGAAAAAATACCATGATTGGTTACAAGGTACTCTTGAAATACCGAAAAAAAATACTGAATACCGAAAGATCCCACGTGGGTCGGCCATGCAAAGATTTCGCGGAACTAATAGGCTGCAGTAAGCGTCGAAAGACATCACATCTACGAGGTAAAGATGAAGCAGAAACACTAATTTATGCAGATTAAATGGCGCTTCGTGAAAAAGGAAACTTAAAGTCGCTCAGCGAGCTATGGAAAGGTCTATGCTTAAAGTTTCTCTGAAAGATCGAATTTGGAACGAGGTGATCAGACAGAGAACCAAAGTTATCGACATAGGCCACCGGATTAGCAAGCTGAAGTGGCAGTGGGCTGGCCATATCTGCCGTAGACCCGATAATCGTTGGAGCAAACGAATTCTTGAGTGGAGACCGCGAGTCGGCAAACGCAGTGTGGGACGTCCGCAAGCGAGATGGAGTGACGACATACGTAAAGTGGCGGGCAGAAATTGGATGAGGAAAGCCGAGGATCGTAGTCAGTGGCGTGATATTGGAGAGGCCTATGTCCAGCAGTGGACGACTGTAGGCTGATGATGATGATGATGAAAAAGGAAACGTGGCATCCCCAACACGTGGTCGTATCGTGAAGCGTTCAGAAAAAGCGCTTCACCTGAAGCAAAAATAGCGTACATGATTCAGATGAAGAAGAAGAATTTGTTATAATCGATTTTATTAGTTTAATAATTTATCACCTTATAATTTTTTAATTAATACGTGTAATTTTTATAAGAAATATTGCAATAAATAGTAACAAATCATTTTTTTACACTAATTTCGAATTCCTGATTCAAAAATTAGATTTAAGTATTTTTTAAACATTTTTGATTACATTTTAATAACAACAAATCAATTTTAGCCAATAAATAATTTTGATCGACTTTTGGGTTAAATACTCCTATGTGCACCGGTTCATAGCGTGGCCTCAACTGAGAACATCCGGCAAGAAACTCAGCAGTCTTGTCATTTATTCAGTTTTTACCCGACTACGGAACGGAGGGAGGTTCCCGCATATCTTCTAATCTACTTAACATAATTTGACATCTTGGGTGTCGTTAGAAGCGTCTTGATTGTCCGCTGGTTATAGGCTATATAATATCACATTATTAGACTGCGATTTTATCCGCAGTCGGGTTTTGGTTTTTAAAACTTATTACTTGTTTTAAACAGTGTTTGTCATGTTACAATTAGATCAGAATCAGCGACAGTGTGTCCTGCCGTTCAAAAGATCAAATAAGAGAGAAAAACAAAAAACGATGAAAGTACAACAAACTAAAAGGCCAAAGGGATAGTAGTCGGACCATTTAGCTTTAATATACATCCTTTACCACTTCGCATCGCTCACGGTGTATTATCGACCTAATCCTATCGATACACCACATCGAGAAGTGCGTGTTGGATCTAATTTTTGGTTGATGGTTGTTTGATTGGTTTCAAACGCGAGCTGACGGGTAGCTTCCAACTGAAACACAATGTTATACCAATGTTGTTTTTAAACGCGTTCTTATAATTAACATTTTGTCAGATCATCCCATTGATTGACGATGGGCATTTTAGGGATAACTTGATGTGAAGCAAAAAACCTGCCTAAAAAAAAAATTGACGTAAAAAATACACACATACTTACGTCTATATCCATATTGAACTTCACTCGTTAAATTTTTTATTCGACAACCATATTGAATGGTTTTAAAATAAAAATAAAATATCGACCCATGGCAATTATGAATTTGCGACATAAGAGCGTTCAGTATTTACCGCAAACTTTCCGTATTCATAGATTTTGCAAAACATTTAAAGCATTTGAAAAGTAAAAATAAACCGAGATGCATATAGCCCGTAAAAAAGATTCATTTTAATTAAGAGTTTCACACGTCAAGACAGTTTAAAGTAAAAACTCGATAAACACGCTTGCGCGACTTTACCTACTCAAGCGCTAATAAATATAAAATCTTTTTTAAAAAAAATTGAACCGACTTCAATATCACTGAAAAGTATAAAATAATTTAAATATTATTGAAGTTGGTGTTAGCGTACCTGCTGTGTATATTTGGCACCAACTTCAATAATATTTAAATTATTTTATACTTTTCAGTGATATTGAAGTCGGTTCAATTTTTTTAAAAAAAGATTTTATTTGAACCTTTTTAGTGATATTTTCATATATAAAGACTAGCTGACCCACGCAGCTCCGCCCGCGCTGTGTTTACGTTTACTAAACTTTCAATAATATACATTCGCATAGAATACAAAACCTCCTTTTTTAAAGTCGGTTAAAAACTTGAACCCACTTTGTACTTGCCCTCCAAAGCACGGAAACGTTTAGTTCAAATGGCGTTAAACGGTCACCCATCTATTTAATGACCTTAGCTAACGTTGCTTAACCTGATAGATTTCCAAAAATTGTTAACAACTGTCTATGAGTGTTCCCTTCCAAATATTTATTATAATTATAAAGAAAAAATGATAAAATCGGACCAAGCGTATAACCAAGTACCCATTTTGACTTTAATCCTCTCTCCCAAAAGAACCGTGCTAGATTACGGGATAAAAAGTATCCTATGTCCTACCTCGTAGTAAGATCTCAAATCATGCCAAGTTTCGTTTCAATCCATCCAGTAGTTTCGGCGTGATGCTCAGCCGAGATACAGACAGACAGACAGACAGACAGACAGACAGACAGACAGACAGACAGACAAAAATTAAAAAAAATACATTTTTGGCCTCAGTATCGGTTATAGAATGCCCTCCAAATATAATTTTCAAAATATCTTCAATGTACAGAATTGGACCTGTTACAGTTTTATTATAAGTATAGATTGAACCATCGAAAACCGAAAAATTATCTAGGTAGGTTATGATCACATTATCGTCTACATAGTTTTACATAATTCATGTTTCTTCAGAAAATAATATCCGGTCGTAATGAAATTTGCATGGAAACATCATAGTAGTTTACTCTCTCGAATAAAAAAAGAATCATCGAAATCGGTTCATAATTGTCAGAGCAATGTAATGGAGAACATCAGTTTTATGGTTTTTACCAGATAAACTCCTCCACATCGTTCATGGTCCTCCAGGAAGTTCTTATCCGGTTGTAATAAAATTCATACAGATTCAATACAGTGGTTTCTTCTTTCGAATAAGACTAGAATCATTGAAATTGGTAAATATTTGCCAGAGTTATGACCATTTTTGTCCGACCGAGCGAGTCCGAGCGACTAAAACGTCATCTATATAGGCTTTCTTGCAACTCTCAGTGCGCAGTCACCATTCTTGTTTTTTTAGGAACTACTTATTACTAAGCAATAATTTTTTTATGGGACCCAATCAATGGATTGAAGAATGGATGGAAGAAAGATTTTTTCAAATCGGTTAATAATTGCCAGAGTTATGCGCGAACATACATAAAAAAAAAAAAAAAAAAAAAATATATACAGACGAATTGAGAACCTCCTCCTTTTTTGAAGTCGGTTAAAAACCAGCACCGATTGCTAAAAACAATGGCTCGTTGAGAGCCCGCGCGGAGTTTGGCGCAAGTCAGAAGCTATGAATATTGCATTATAAATGAGTCTTCTTGACCGACGCCACTACAGCGGCCAATCTTTTACAAGGCACAAGGTTTTTTTTATCAAGTTGCAAGACAAGCATGCGGCCCGCCTGATGGTAAGCAGTCACCGCAGCCTATAGACGCTAGCAACACCAGAAGAATCACCAGCGCGTTGCCGACCCTTAAAACATTAGATTTTAAGTCTTTGTGTCCGGTAATTTCACCAGCTACAGTGCCCTTCACACCGGAACACAGCAATGTTTACGCACTGCTGCTTGGCGGCAGAATATCTGACACTGCGGTGGTATCTACCTGGTGGGTTCCTTGCACAAGCAACCTACCACCTAGTTGCGATTGCGGGTTTTGCAAGGTTGCGGTGTGTGCGCAGACATAATATATTACACACACACACATTATATTTATTCTTTCTAGTTCTCACGATTTCTATTGCTATATTGTTGTATATCCGTGAAGACCTGTAAATAGCTGTATATTTCTATTGTATTACTACTTTATTATATTAGCCGTAGGTCTTCCTAAATATAAATAAATAAATAAATAAGTAAACTGTCTCTTTTCCTTTACTCTCACAATCCGTGACGAGGAAGAGATCTGGCACAGGCGCGAGTTTTTTCTATGACTATCCAACGCATGGTCACCTTAGTTTCCAGACAATCAGCTGGTGTCCTAACCAGTAAGGAATAGGTACTATACAACGTTGTTGTTCCATCGATCCATCGACGGGCCTGTTGGTCTAGTGGTTAGTGACCCTGTCTGCTACCCAACAGGTCGTGGGTTCGATTCCCACCAAGTGTCTTGGTGTTTTATCTATATAAGTATGTATTTACACAAAAGAAAGTATATATGTTAATACATACATGTATCAGTTGTCTGGTTTCCATAGTACCTACAGACTGCCTAGTTTGGGATCAGATGACCGTGTGTGAATTGTCCCAGGATATTATATTATTATACAGGAATTTAAACCTTGACCTACGCCTATGTGAGTGATTAACCCTCACAGATGTAACAACACCTTTTTTTTTTTTTTGACGCGGGGAAATCTTCGAAAGATCCCCGGGAGCTGTGGGGCTCGACCGGGGTTTGTGGAATTCTTACCCACTAAAACCCCCGCGGCTGTCGCATCGGCACATGAGAGGGGAGACCCCAGGGCTCTACGGTGGGATCTGCACCAGGGAGGGGCCCATCAGTGCCTTGCCTTTGAGCCCGCCGCCGGGGGGCGCATTGTAGCCCCCCGGGAACCTGACACGGTGCTCACGGGGACGGGGGTCGCAACCCCGCCGCCGTCCTCCTCGGAGTCGCCGCCGTACTCAATGGACGCTCAAAGGGCCCACACCCGAGCGTCCAGCGACTCCGAAGGATGTAACAACACCTACATTAAGTTTAAAAACAAAAAAAAAAGAATTTTCCAAGCGTCTTTGAGTAATCGGGGAATATCCATAAAAAGAAAAATTCCGATAAATTGAGAACCTCCTCCTTTTAATAAATATATTAATCATTTGAAGTTAATGTTAAAACTAACTTAATAAAATCGATAGACTTTTGTCAGATAGCTTTTTTTTTACTTTTGTCAGTGAGCTTTTTTTTACATTTGTCAGGGAGTTTTTAATACTTTTGACAAGGGGTTTTGTTTTTACTTTTCTCAGGGAGTTTTTTCTAATAATGTTGGAGATTAAGCGCTTCGTTTTTAAAAAAAGGAAGAGGTGCTTTCCTAACAGGTGTAGGGTGTACTATAAAAAACATAAACTATTTCTCAGCTTTATACTTAGACCAATCTCTTCATTGAGGCAGGTATTCGAGCAATGTTGACAGCGCAGTCCGTATAGCGGTACGATATTTCCTGTGACCTGGACTTAGCAGGCTATGCACGCCTTATATAGTCATTTTCGATAGCTCGCCCCAACTATACTTTATATATTAATCCATAATCAAATATTAATGCAAAATTATGTTCATTGCGTGGTAACGCAGTCGTAGTCTAGCAGCAAAATTGATTATTACTTTATTTACGTTCTGAAGGCAATTCACTTGAGCTTGTAAATTATTCTTGGTGTGTATCTAACTTAGACGACTTGTGACAAAAGTTGGTAATATGTTAAAGTGCTTTGTGTCTTGCCTGACGAGGCACTGCTTAACAGCAGAAGGTAAATGTTTAACGTGTGCCACTGTGATTTTGGATCGGTCATGCTCGCCATCGAAAAGTCTTTGCTTGTGGCGGCTTCGTGTGGCGGGTCACCCCCTTCCCTCCAATATGGTTGAGGGGAGTGATGGCTGCTGCTCGAGTCAACTCGTGCGCGGGTGCTGCTTGGGGGGACTGGTCCGACTACTATCCCTTTGGCATTTTAGTTTGTTGTATTTTCGTCGGTCGTATTTTTTATTTTATTTGATATTTTGAACGGCAGGACACACTGTCGCTGGTGCTGATCTAATTGTAAAAAGACAAAATTTGTTTTAAAAAAAAATGTGAAAAAATGACAAGCCCGCTGAGTTTCTTGCCGGATCTTCTCAGTTGAGGCCGCGTTGTGATCCGGTGGTAGCTTTTAAAAAAAAATGACCGTTCAAAAGTGTTAAGCCTATTTGAAATAAAATTTTTTGAATTTTGAACGGAACTATAAAAAAAGTCGCATTTTTTTAAAATACATAGGTATAGAGATGCTTAAATGCCGTAGAGCAAGTCTTTTTATCCCAGAAAAATGCAAAGTTCCTGTTGGAAATCGCGGGATCGCGAGGCCGTAGGAAAAGCTAGTATAGAATGGTATAATACCTTACCATGACTGCCTCTATGTCTGGTACTCGTATTGAGCTTTGGCTGAAGGAACGTTTCTATCTCTAAACTCTACTTTTTTTAAACTTTGGACCTTGCAGTTCCTCAATGAGGAACTTCTTAAAAAGTAAGCTCAAAACTGGCCTCCTCCTCGGGTGACAAGAGGGCTGGCTTATTCCTCGCTCAAAGGACCGATAGCGAGGTAATGGGGCCAGCATTCATGCTACAATCCCACGTGGACATTTTTTTTAATTTTTATTTTGTTATAGGAGTATAACTGTGTGTTAAGTTAATTTTAATTATATTTGTAAGCTTAGTATTCGTTTCATACATATTTTAATGTTACTTTTCTCCAAATAAACAGTTTAGTTATGAGACTAGCGAAATATTCTCATGGATACCCGCACCGCTACGGGGGTAGCAGTGCGGGTTATGTCGGAATCTTACCGACTAAAACCCCACAGTGTGCTCAACCCGCTGTGTCGACTGGCCCCGGGAACGTTCTTGGTCCCGTCAGCGGCCGCTCGCCTTTCGGCGAGCCCTTCCTCGTCCGTGGATGTCAAGTCCACGGAACTGTCTGCGGGTGTAAAAGGCCCGCAGTGACGCAGACTCACAACCGCGAAATCGCTGTGCGCAGGCAGCAGTCCCCCGTTTCCGCTGCCCGCACTACCTCGCTACAGGGGCATCAGGTCGGCATTGGCCCGCCTTCTGCGCCCGGGCCTCCTTAGGAACCTACCCCCTAGTAAAATAAATGTGTCCTCATAACTAGTTTATATTGAGTATACAATATTCATAATAACAATTTCACCCGATCACTAGCTACACTGACCTAACCTTCCACCGATATATTTCATTGTCCATTTACCTGTAGTATTTCATTATACATTCTTTATCTCGAATCTTATAAATTATGTATCGCAATAGACAAGTTCAACATTGGAATTGTATAATGGAAGATAAAATGTTATCATTAGATTATTTCGCAACATAATGCCAAGTTCTTTGGCAAAAGGTCAGGTGATATCGGAATATGCAAAATATTATTAAATCCGCGGAAAAATACAAGTGAATAATGAGTTAACTACCCGTGGGGTGTCCGGGTAAGAATGGCATCCACCCAACACCTCCTATTGGGTGTCGTAAGAAGCGGCTAAGAGAAAACAAGAAGACGGGCCGCAGCGTCTTTCTATTGGATTACCTACCACTACCACCTTTAATGCGATCCCCAAGACACCTGCCAATCGTGGGAATTATGGCAACCCCTCTCTTCTAAGGGTTTGTTTAGCCGTGGACATGACTGATGATAAATAGGCTACCTCATTATTGCCGGCAGTGGACACTGTAATAATGAAGTTAAAAATAATCCTAAGAAGTCCACATAACTCCTTGTGAACCACCTTTGTTTTTTGTTGCTCTAAAATTGCATTATGACAAATTCTAACAATAATCTCTAGAAATTGACTTAGCTTTAGATTTTTTTTCACTACGTGTCGAATCACGTGTGGAAATCCCCTAAATTCCTCTCCGATAGGTATAGCTATTGTCTTGATCACGGGTTCCCAACATTTTCTACATTCCCCCTGGACCATAGCTGTAATTTTAACGCCCCCCTTTTACTTTGTACCCAACTTACTAATTTTTGCGTAGTGTTTGTTATGATTATGAATTTTTCTTTCGAAACCGTCAATGATCCCACGCGTCCCTGCGAACTCTCTACGTTCCCCTGGGTCACGGTCTAGATGTATTGTAGTCCTTAAAAAAATAATTCTTCTCGTTGTCCAATCAACAATTACAGTTCAAATAAAAAAAATACAATCTAAGATTGCACTTGGATTGCACTCAATATTTTTTTATCATAGGCCTATGATCTTTATTGTTTAAATTTTCGTCAGTAGCTTCCTACTGACGAAAATTTAATTATACTAAATTTCAAAACCTCGCTCACTCGATCAACAAAAAAGATATTACAGAAACATTACAACCAATTTAACAGGTATACGATCGATAAGAATCGATACCTGTGAGTACTCGATGTTGCGTCATTCATAAAATCATAATCGATGCAAGATCGGCCATTGTTTCATAGGCAACATCTGTATCATAATAGTTCAATGTCAGTCTGATTTCAATTACACATAGATTTCATTAGATTTTTTTTTTAAACTAACTAATATACTTGATGGCATTTTTTTTATTTTCTTTTTTATCACAGTTTATCTATTTTACCCATCGATATATCGATGATTTTACCGCGCATTATAAGTGTGCCGTAGTCCATTCGTAATCTATATTAATAAAAGAGCAGGGTGTTTTCTAGGAATCACGATACAGCAAAAACCATATAACGTACAATCTTGAAATTTGGAACCAACATTATTCAAATAGTCTAGGTGAACAATAAGAACGGATTTTTCGAAATTCCATACTTAAGGGGGTCAAATGGGCTCCCAAAGTTTGTATGGAAAAAAATATTTTTTTCGTCACACGGACATGAAACTTTGTCAGTGTACTAAACAAAAGAAATAAAGAAAGACGTGTATCACACTTTTTGAAAATCGACCCTTACAGGGGTTTTAGCATCGTTTTTGAGTATGCAACGCGGAAAAAAAAAATCATACTGCATTGCTGAAACTTTGCGAATACATTAATCAAATTATAGCGATACAAGAGCAAATAATAATTTTTTGAAAATCAACTCCTAAAGGGGTCCAATTGGGGTCCAAAAAATGTTTCTCGACCTACAGTCATAAGAATTAGTTTATATATTGCACACAAGAATCTAAGAAACTTAAATTTGGCATTTTTCGAAAAACTACCCCTAAGGTCATTTAATGGGGTTTCAAATTTTGCACAAAGAAGTATTTCCATTTCATGCTATGCTGCAGCTAGAGTCACGAAACTCAGTAAATAAACTCAACACAACTATTGAACAAAGTAATTTTGAGCATTTTTGTAAAATCAACTCCTAAGAGGGTCAAATGGGCTCCCAATTTAGAATGGATTTTCTTTTATCACATGGATATCAAATTTTGCTAATGTACTAAGCCAAAGAAATTAAGAAACACGTGTATCACAACTTTTTTGAATTCGACCCGTAAAGGGGTGTTAGCATGGTTTTTGAGTATGAAACGTGGAAAAAAAATATCATGCTGCATTGATGAAACTTTGCGAATAATTTATCAAACTAAAGCAATGATTGTATAAATAATCAATTTTTTTTAAATCAACTCTTAAAGGGGTCCAATTGGGGTCCAAAAATGTTTTTTGACCTGCAGTCATAAGACTTAATTTATGTATTGCACACAAGAATCTAAGAAATCCATTTCCGGCATTTAGCTAAAAACAACCCCTAAGGTCATATAATGGGGTTGGAAAGTTTACACGTAGAACGATTTCCGTTGAATGTTATAATGCAGCTAGAGTAACGAAACTCGGTATATAGACTCAACAAAACAATTAAACAAACTTATTTTAACCATTTTTCAAAACTCAACCCCTAAGTGGGCCAAATGGGGTATCAAAGTTACCATGTAAAAAAAATGTTCATCGCATGGACACGAAACTTTATTAGTGTACTGATAAGAAAAAACACGTGTATCACATTATTTTTTTAAATCAACCCTGGTAGGGGTTTTAGCATGGTTTTTAAGTATCAAGCGCGGAAAGAAAATCATGCTGCACTGATGAAACTTTGTCAATAAATTGATCAAGTTAAAGCAATTTAATTATTTTGAAAATCAACCCCTAGAAGGGTCTAATTGGGTCCAAGAAATATTTTTTTTTGTCCTACAGTCACAGGACTTATTTTATGCATTCCACATAATAATCTAAGAAACTTATTTCGGGCATTCTTAAAAAAACAATCCCTAAGGTCATTTTATGAGGTTGCAAAGTTTGCATGAAGAAGGATTTTCATCTTAGCTATAATGTTGCTACAGTCACAAAACTCATTAAATAAACTCAACATAACAACAAACATTTTTCTGCATTTTTCGGAAATCAACCCCTAACTGGGTCAAATAGGGTATCAAAGTTTGCAAAAAAATACTTTTCAGCACACGGACACAAAACTTAGTCATCAAAAGAAGTTGAGAAATACGTCTGACACATTTACGGGGTTGACGACGGGGTTTTAACACGGTTTTTTGAGTATGAATTTGGAAAAAAAATCATGCTGCACTGATGACGGATGCATTTATGAAATTAAAGAAATACATGTGCAATTTTTCGTTTAATTTGATTCCCAAAAGGGATTAATTGGGGTCCAAATCCTGTTGTTTTACCCTACGGTCACAAGACTTATTTTATGTATTGCACATAAGAATCTAAGAAACCTGTTTCCTGCATCGAAAAATAAAACCCCTAAGACCAATTAATGGTTTCAAAATTTGCATGCAGAAGGATTTCCATTTAAGTTATAATACAGCCTACAGTCACGAAACTCGGTAAGTAAACTCAACACAAACATTTAACAAACTAATTTTCAGCATTTTTAACAGACTTCAAAAAAGGAGGAGGTTCTCAATTTGTCTGTACATATTTTTTTTTTCTATGTATGATCGCGCATGACTTTGGCAATTATGAACCGATTTCAAAAAAATATTTCTTTTACGGAGGCCGCTCCACTAATGGGACCCATAAAAAAAAATTACTTACGAATAAGCAGTTCCTGAAAAAACATAAATGGCGACTCAAGAAAAACTGTAAGAATGCCTAAAAAAATATGTTTGTATTGCTTTTTAAGGACGAAAGTGGTCAAACTCTGGCAAATATATACCAATTTCAATGATTCTTTTTTATGCGAAAGAAGGAACCACTGTAATGAATATGTATATATTTTATCACAACTGGATAAGAACTTCCTGGAGAACCATGATTGATTTAGAGATTTAGAGGAATTTATCTGAAAAAAAGAATATATACAGACGAATTGAGAACCTCCTCCTTCTTTGAAGTCGGTTAAAAACCATGAAACTGATGTTCTCGATTACATTACTCTGACAAATATGAACCGATTTCGATGATTTTTTTATTTATTCAAGAGAGTAAACTACTGTAATGTTTTCATGCAAATTTCATTAGGACCGGATAAAGTGTTCCTGAAGAAAACATACACAGTAGGTACGTCAACATCAATTTCAATAACATTTAAATTATTCTATGCTTTGTAGTGTTGTTGAAGTCGTTCATTTTTTTTTTGTTGTGCCGTGTTCAATGTTTAATTTGAAAATCAACCCGTGGGACAAATGAGGTACCAAAGTTTGTATGTAAGAAAATATTTTGTTTACTCATCAAAAAATTGAGAAACACGTCTAACACATTTGTTTTGATAATCGCCCTTAACGGGGTTTTAGCACTCCTTGAGTATCAAACAGGACAACATTTACCGTTTCTGTATTTTGAAGCCAGCTATGATCAAACTATGATTTCAATGTGTAGCATTCGCGTAAATAAAAGACAACATTAGTGTAAACAATATTTTAAAAAACCTTGATCCATAATTCAAAACACGTTTGAGTAACAAAGTAAACGCGGGCGAAGCCGCGGGCTACAGCTAGTATAATATAAAGATGACTTACCCGTTACTTACTCTGTGGTTACTTTGTGCTTGCAACAATGAAGTTTTATAGACTTAATTAAAACAACACAAACAACCACTTTAGAATTCATTGTTAATGTTCAATTATCACATTTGTATTCAGCCAAGGCACGGATGCACAGCCAGCCAGACTTCCGGCTTTCTCAATGCGTCTGCGCTTGGACCTTTTCATTAAGAAGGAATTACAAGCAGTCTCACAGCCTTGCATTGCTATATCTCTGCCAACGTATTCAAATTATATGCATATTAATATCCTGTTATAGGATAGGTAACACGACATATTTCTTGCACCACGTTTATAGTAAGAATAAAATAGTCCTTCGCTCTACGTTTAGGGTGTGGTCCCTAGACGTCTATGAATAAGATACGGTGGAGATTACGAGGAGGACGGTGAGGGGGTTGCGACCCTCGTCCCTTGTTAACTCATTGTCAGGTTCCAGGTGGCTATAATGCGCCCCCTCGTGGCGGGCTCAGAGATAAAACTGAGGGGTACCTGGTGCAAATACCACAGGAGAGCCAAGATCCCGTGTGTAGGTCATCGCCGATGCGACAGCCGCGGGGGTTTTGGTGAGAGAATTCTACAATTCGCTCAGGTCCCGGGGTCCTAAAATCCTTGAAATATTCTATTAAAAATCGGTATCTATTTACAATTTTGTACACCATTAATTAGTTTGACACCCCAGATTTAAAATAAAACAAAACACAAAATAACCTATGCTTTTTATTTTGTTTCAGACAAAAAAAGAACGAAGATCGAACGCAGATTATAAACAATGAAAAATTAAAAAATAAAATATGGTGACGACCGCTCTCAGCTGATTCGGAAATGCGGAATCGTGAGCGTCGGTGTATACGCCAGTGACAGGTCGTGTCGGATCGTGACAAAAATTGTCGGACAATGGCGCACAAAGTGAAGACTAACCACTACGTGGCGACGCACAGGTCAGGGGTCGACTCTCCGTCGTCAGGGGCGTACCTGCACACACACAGGGCTTCGTCTAGGGATGATAATGACAGCCATAGGGCACCATCGGAGAGGACAGTGTCGGAATACACGGTAAGTGTAGGATTTTTTAATATACAGCTAACGAAACTTAATTCATGTAAAAGGAAGAATATATTGACAAACAACTGTAAAAGCTTAAAAATTCCGACTCCGAAGAGATGGACTTAAATTACATCAAGTATACTAAATAAGACCTTACATTTGGTACCCTAAATGATGATTTTTGGAAATAAAAAAAATACAAAAGGGTGACTGACGGCCGCCATATTTAAAAAAAAATATATAGCCTATGTCACTCCCACAACTGAGACGAATCTAAAGCTCAGAGTTATTAGAATGGAGCTAGCGCGTCGATTCCCCGAACAAATTATTCGTGGCACTTTTGCGGGGTGCGGGAGGCGAAGTAAACACACACAGATACAATTTCACGCATCTCCCACACTATAATAAACTCGCAACACATTCAAAAAGATACGCACACAAATAAAGAATGACCTGAACATATGAACAAAATTTGGCAGAGGGGTTAGCGCATCATGATCTCTCCAGTGGTATCTCCTCTAAGATCCAAAGGCAATTAAGTCAAAACAATGTCAAGTCATTTAGGCTGTAGGCCGTGCCAAAGAAATAGACATATGTACGTACATAAATATACGTACATACATACTCTCGGAAAACATAGCCCTCTTCCTGGGACAGTCGGTCAAAAAGACAAGAACGCTGAGTTTCATGTCGTATCTTCTCAGTGGAGGTTATACGTAACGATCCGATGGTAGTTGTAAATAAGATAAACTGTCTAAATAGCCCCGTAAAGCTAGACGCATGTATAGTTGCATGTCTACTAAAGCCTAGCAAAGACAGCAATGTGTTGTCTAGCAGCTAGACAGCAAATTTCTGCCCAATGGGGACCATGTCATAAATTGATACCGGGAAATCCTGGTCTACAGCAAATTATCATAAAAACTGAATTTATCTCAGCGCCGGAACCGTCACCTACGTGAGCCGACGCTTAAACATCCGGATTTATCCAGATCTAATTGAATTCCGGATCGCGTCCGAATGATTCGATACATCCTGGTATACAGGTTTTCCATTTAATGAGCTTCTAGACTAGGGACTTGATGATGATTGATGATCATCATATTACCTGAATGTTGATGTTGGATGATGTGATTAATACTCTGTTGCTTTGAAGCCTTGCAGGCTATATACGAACATTTATTATAGACAGTCTACACGTACAGTACAGGTAGTCTACAGTGAGACAGTCAGACCCATAGACCCATGGAGTGTCCGGGTTAAACGGCCTACACACCGCCCTAAAATCAGTGGCGATATCGGGACAGCGGTGGTGGGGATGAAATCGGCTATTACTCTACACACGTCCCTACCAGTTAGTACATAACCGACCGTGCAACAGACTGCTCGTTGATCCGAGATGCCGCCGACACTCTCAAAACAGCAAAAAAAGGCATTGCCTTGGCACTTACTATGGTGCCAACAGGTCGTGGGTTCGATTCCCACCAAGTGTCTGGGTGTTTTATCTATATAAGTATGTATTTACAAAAAAAAGTATATATGTATTAGTATCAGTTGTCTGGTTTCCATAGTACAGGCTCTGCCTAGTTTGGGATCAGATGGCCGTGTGTGAATTGTCCCAGGATATTATATTATACCTAACCAGAGACTAAAAAGTAAGACCTGGGTTAAAAACTGGATGATGAAACGTCATGAACTAAGAACACACATGAACACAGAGATTCATGAGTCACATGAACGTGATGAGAAATTTCGAAGTAGCTGATTTCAGAAACTTTTTACGAATGGATTTTGAGTGTTTTGAAGAGCTTCTCAATATGATGACACCGTTAATACAAAAACAGGATACCATAATGTAGCGCCTACACGTCGTATCGTCGCAGCACTCGAGTGCATACTGCGTAGTCTGCGTAGAAATAAGTCCCAATTTCGCTACACACGTGCCGACAACGCTCCCTAGACGATAATCGTCCCTAAATCGTGAGCTCGCCCGAAGCGATTTTAGAATTTAGGGTAAACAATAAAAATCGGATACGATTTGCCTATACACGAGGTGATTTAGGGTACGATTTAGGGTCCTCCCCACCACTGTCCCGATATCGCCACTGATTTTAGGGCGGTGTGTAGGCCGTTCAAGAATAGCACCCACCCATCTTTTCGCATTGGGTGTCCGTAAGAGGAGACTAAGGGAAAACAAAAAGACGGCCAGCACGTTTTTCTATTGGATTATCTAGCAAATATCCCTCCCTATTATGGGGGAGGCCTTTGTTCAGCAGTGGACGGCTATAGGCCGCTGATGACGGTGAGACAGTCTACTAAAAATATAAATCTAAAATTTAAAAATAATCTATAAACTGTTCCGTGTGCTCTCGTTAAAAAATATTTACATACAAAAGTATCTACTGAAAACAGATGTGAGAATTTATTTTTGACGTACATACATCAAACATCAAGTTCATATCAATTAAAATGGCGTAGGCAACGTTACTCGGCTATTCGGGACTAATATTGGATTATAAACTATTTGGTTGATGGTGCAAGATGGAAGCGTGAGCGAGTCTACTCTTCACAAATTGTAGTTAGGGAAAATTATTTTCTATCCCTCCTATTTATTATTTAATTAACATGAACCGCGTCATAACAACAATACATTTTTTTGTTTTTTTTTTTAATTCCTTGGACGGCGCACTGAACCCGAAGAGAAGAGAAGAGAGATACTAAAAGATCTGATCGAAGGCCAAAAACGCTGGCTACCGTCTGCCTTCACCGGCTCCTAAAATACTTCAGCCATGTAGCGCGAAGAAATGCTGACAAGCTGGAAATACTAATAGTTAAAGGAAAAATTGAGGGTAACATACCCAGAGGCCAAAGTCCAAAACGATTGTCTGACTAGGTTAAGCAGCAGTTGGTAATGCCGGTCAACGTTGCGCTCCACGAAGCTAAATACCAAAGCAAGTACAAAGACGCAGAAGAGTGACTATCCTCAACAATGAGGGAGTGACTAAGGAGGGGGAGGGATGTAAATATAGCGCGCACTATTTTATTTACACAAGAACTATGTTTCAAGGAACAAATAGGGAGATAACCTTTAGCAGTCTTAATGAAGGTTACCGTAGATGGCCATGACTGCTCCACTGGACAAGAAAGGCGAGTGCTTATAGCACTCCAGCCCGAAGGGCAGGGGAACGATGAGCTCAGGCAGGTACAGGGCTGTCTCTACTACTGCATCACAACAAGTCCCCACTGCGAAGATCCGGCAAGAAACATGGGATAAGGTAAGGTTTGAGAATCCCCAAGTCGGACAGCTCCAATTGTTTTACGGCCGTTATCAAGAACTAATCTTTATCAACAATCTCAGATTTACGTGCCATTTGAACTGTCATCCTACTAGAAAATAAGTCAAAAAGGACAAAAAATTAATTCAAAATAAGACGATTTTGAATTACTTTTTCCAATACGACTAGTAAATCAATTCAAGATCGTTCAGCGGGCTATTGAGAGAGTTTTACTTGGCATTCCTCTAACTAAAGGATCGAATAGAAATGAAGTGATTCGCCAGAGAACTAAAGTTGCCGGCATGGCAATGGCTGGTCATATTTACCGCAGAACCGAAGGCCGTTGAAGATTTTTTAACCAAGATATTCTTATCCTTCCCGGCTCGCGAGCTCCCTGAATTTTACCTTGGACAATTAGTTGAAGTAGTTCATATTTTGGACCTCGCATAATGTGGCCAAAGTATTCTTGTTTCCTTCTTTTAATAGTCTTCAGAATCTCCACTTTTCTGCCTATACGTTCTAACATTACACTTATGTAATGTGCTTATGGTATATTTATTAAATCGCTCCGCTCGTGTGCATCACACCACCTTGTTGTTACATTCTTGTCCATAAAACCTTGAAATGTTTGGTTATTGTTTGATATTTACGCTGTAGTATCGATCGCTGCGAACGCAAACACAATAACTTCGTCCAAAACATACTTAACGCGAATTATACAGGCGTAAACATTGATTAACTGATTCTGACACATTCGCTTCTACTATTTCCTTTAAAATTACAATGCAAAGCTATGGGTCTCTGTGATAGCTATTTCAACCCTCTTAGACGGAGGTTACACGCTCAATCTAGATCCTGGTTGATAGCAGATTGACATCAAATTGACCGTGTAATATGCTGATAGACAGATTGATGATCCAGATTGATGGATTTTTAAATATTTTAATATTTTTCGTCAATCTACACCAGATTGATGCCAGATTGAAGAAGAAGAAGAAGAAAAACATTTATTCGTGACACACAAAAAAAACAAAACAGAAAAAAACAAAAATAAACAATGTGTCACAAAAAGGTCTCAACTCAGCATATTGAACGATTAAACGATTGATTGAACGTGTGTAGTGACCCATCAATCTCGTTTCAGTCATTGTTTAGACAGCGACCGATTTGCAAGTATGTACTGAACATAGATGAAAATAAGTTGATACGTATTTTAGTAAGCACGATCATGAATGATGACTTTGTCATCTCAGAGGAGATACCACTGGAGACACCATGATGCGCTAACCCCTCTGCCAAATTTTTGTTCATATGTTCAGGTCCTTCTTTATTTGTGTGCGTATCTTTTTGAATGTGTTGCGAGTTTATTATAGTGTGGGTATGCGTGAAATTGTATCTGTGTGTGTATACTTCGCCTTCCGCACCCCGCAAAAGTGCCACGAAATACATATTTGTTCGGGGAATCGACGGGATACTAGCTCCATTCTAATTACTCTGAGCTTGGCATATACTTATTAATGTGATTTATGTAATAAAAAAATGTAACTCGTATCCTCTCTTTGCTTTATACTGTTGTTTACAATCCTAGGGCACCACTTTATTTAAAGGAGCGTTTTATGTCTTTTCTTTCCAACATCACGCCCTTCGGACTTCCTCCGAATTGCATCTAGTTACACCTTTTCATACGTCTCATGCTTACACGAAATCGTTTACTGTTGAAGCTGGTCGTCTGTGGAATTTCTTGCCACAGAATATAAGACGACCTCATCAGGAATCATTTAAAACACAGGTTACCTCTTACTATCTCATTCTTTCTCTAATTTATAGTCTGTAAATAGTACTTATATAAAGTTATATAGTTACATCATTATTTGTTTATTTATATATTATAATATACATTTTATGTTATTATATTTTTTTATTTATTATACCTATTTCATGTTGTATTTACACCTACCCTTTAACATACTGTCCTGTACTCCAAGGTTGTCTGGAAGAGATCGCTTTAGCGATAAGACCGCCTTAAATTGTCACACTGCAATTTTACTTTTCCTTTTTAAGTTGTATCTTCTTTTTTGGTGTACAATAAAGAATATTTGTATTGTATTATAATGGGTTCAACTCCTACCAAGTCAACCATCTGTGTGCATAAACATGTCTGTCTATCTTGTGTTTAGATATCATTTATCTATAAGTAGGTAGTATTGAGAAAAAAGCATATTAAATTATTATGTATTCGTTTCGGTTGTCTGGTTGCCAGGCTCTGCTATAGGAGACCTTCTTACTTACACAACTAAGATACGAAAAAAAAACAGATACATAATCTGTTTAGTTTATGTATCTGATTTGTTTTCGCAATCAAAGATTCTGGACATAGCGGTTTACAAGATATCACCGAAAAGTTTTTTATCGGATACGAAAATTTCCAACAGTTGTGAATAGTCCCACAAATAGCCGTATGTATTCAGTATATTATTATAGTATTGGAGCTGGGGCATCCTTTGGTGTGATGACACCCACCCATCTCCTCCCGTTGGGTATCAGACGAATAAAGGATAACAGGCGGGCAGCAGTATTTTTCTATTGGATTAAATGCCATTTATACTGCGATCGGAATGATGGCAACCCTTCCCTTCTAAGGCTGGTACTAACTAGTAACTTTGTTATCAGTTTTACTTGATTCTGTTTTATTTTCTATGTTTGTATTTGTACTGTTTTTATAGATGTATAATAGTGAGTGATGTTACCCAAGAATGGTCCTAACTGAAGACTAGCGTTGTTTGTCTGCAACCAGCATATTGCTGAGCTAGGACCTTTTTGTGATATATCTGTAACTTGTACTTAGTTCTTACTGCTTTGTTTTTCTTGTGTGCCGTGGATTGATGTGTTTCTTCTTTTTCTTTGTCCTGTGTCCAGCAGTGGACGTCTGTTAGCTCTTGATGATGCTAATGACTATTGTATTGTAGACGATGGACGAGCGCACCCGGTCTCCTTCCGGCGAGCACCGGAACGGTCGACGTCACCATACCAACGGCTCGCCGAGAGCTGAGTCCAACTCAGACGTCTACGTCACTAGTGCAGCCTACCGACCACCTTCTGAAATGAGGTCTGTATTGCATTTTTTTTTATTCAAGTTATTGACAAGCAAAACGTTCGTCTGATGATAAATAGCTGCCCTGCAGTTGTCTTGGGGATTACAGTATAATAGGCGGTAGGTATCCCATAGAAAGAGGCTGCTGCCCGTCTTCTTGCTTTCCCTTGGTCGCCTCGTACCCAACGAGAAGATGGGTGGCTGCTATCCTTACCCGGACACTCCACGGGGAACTACAGTCAGCCTATTTAAAATTAAACGTAAAACCTAATCAAACGTACGCATTAGTATATGCTATTTAGTTTCGCATGTTCAGTCACTAAATTTAAATATCTAATAAAGATCTTTAATTTCTACGTTATATTACCGTTTCAGTATATGTATATATATACATATATTACCAATTGGGGAGCGTAGAGAGACCGCAGGGGGGGGCGTGGGACGATAGACGGTATTAAATATAAAATCCATAGTCATAAATGCCAGTCACTAAAGTTAGTTGGGTACAAAGCGAAACGTGGGCATTTTATTTTCAGCTATGGTCCAGGGGGTCGTGATGTAAAAAGTTTGGGCACCCCTGATTTAATGGAATACAAACAATGATACAATAGCCATTTGTATCAGTCATTTCAGTGTAATAATGGTATTGATATGTATGTACCGTTACGTCTGATGCAGCTAAATCCTTGAACGATTCCATTAATACAGTCCAACGGAGCTCGGGACGTGCTGAATTACAGTGCCCTCCATTCCCGTGGGCAAACTAGACTGGCGATCCGAACGCCGCGTTTAAATAATCGTGAGAGTCACCAACATGCAACGCAGCGTATCGCGAAGTCGTAGATAATTCACTGAATAATGTGTGTGTGTGTTAAACATGACTGTTTTAATTAATCAAAAACTTTAGAGCAGACGTTTCATAATTTATTTTATTTTCTATTCTCTCAAGGAAAAAGAAATAGCCTCTTTGCACCAGTACTTCTAAAGATAGCACTGTGCTCGTTAAAATGATGATTTTTATTATAATTGATAGATTATATAAGAGATATCAAAAAGTAAAAACAGATGCACGTGCTTTAATAAACGGAATTTTATTCTTAATTCTCCCTTAACATATTTTTTTCAAAAATATCTGTTTATTCTATGAAGTGTTTTTTCAGTTACAAGTAAGAACTCGCAATCCATAAGAGTATTGATTTTTCCATTTATCACTTAAACCACTAACATAAATATCAAAATTCCAATGTTATAAGTTAAATTAAAGAATTATATTTTTAACCGACTTCAAAAAAGGAGGAGGTTCTCAATTCGTCTGTATATATATATTTTAGCTTAAACGCTCGTCTGCCTTAGGTACCGCGCGCCATAAACAATGAATTTTGCACGAAATGCGAGGAATATAGGGAAATGACTCATACCGAAACATTGGAGGCCCGTAAGCATGTGAATGAGTCATAAAGGTTACGTTAATAGTTTTAAACCGTAGTCTTACTGAAGGTTATAACCTTATTTCATTGGGTTTTACATGCTTAAGTACTCTTCTATAGTGATATACTAACAATTTCCTGCGACTACGCTCGCTATTATTTCCACCCCATTTAACCCCTTTAGGAGTGGAATTTTCAAAAACCCTTTCTTAGTGGATGCTTACATCATAAGAAGAACCTACTTAGTGTCCAAATTTCAACTTTCTAAGTCCAGCGGTTTGGCCTGTGCGTTGATGAATCAGTCAGTCAGGACAAGTAATTTTATATGTATAGATAGATGTACAGTACACACACGCGGAGAATATCTTGCACTGCTGTATTCTCTACGACCGCGGTGGTATCTACCTGCATTGCCTGCACATGGACCTAAGAACTACTAACTGCTACTACTGCTACTGTCAACTCGTGCGCGGGTGATGCTTGGGGGGACTGGTCCGACTACTATCCCTTTGGCCTTTTAGTTTGTTGTACTTTCGTTGTAGTTTTTTTCTCCCTTATTTGATATTTTGAACGGCAAGACACACTGTCGCTCTGATCTAATTGTAACATGACACACTGTTAAAAAAAAGTGATAAAATGACAAGCCCGCTGAGTTTCTTGCCGGATCTTCTCAGTTGAGGCCGCGTTGTGATCCGATGGTAGCTTTTTTTAAGCCTATGTGAAATAAACAATTATTAACTTTGACTTTGACTATTACTTAATTAGTGTTAATTCCCACTAACTAAGCAATTTATGTAAATCACATTATTTCGATAACCGTTGGGGAAGAAAGGTTCTCGAGTGACGACCACGAACCGGAAGACGCAGCGTAGGCAGGCCTCCCACTAGGTGGATCGACGACATTGTTCGCGTCGCAGGAAACCGGTGGATGCAAATAGCAAAATGTCGTTCATTGTGGCGGTCTAAGGGGGAGGCCTTTGTTCAGCAGTGGACGTCTTCTTGCTGGTGATGATGATGATGATGATGACATTATTTCGACTCTCGAAGCTGTTAATGCTTATGTTCCGTCAACCGACTTCAAAAATTGAAGGAGTTTCTCAATTCGGTTGTATGTTTATTTTTTTTAACAAGTATAATGTATTTAAATTAATTTATTGGCTTCCGAGTGTCAAAAATCTTATTTCAAAAACTGGATTTGTGATACTTAAATTGACGTTTTGTAAGTGCGGCAATAGCTAAGTCTTATACGAGTATACCAAACAAATTCACAGTTACTCTATAAATCTTTGGTCGCATAACTCAGCGGTAGACAACTCAATGAAGACGCGGCCCGGGATTCAAACCGGCTATCAGAGGCACGGAGCTCTATAAACTATTCGTGTCGTGAATACTTGTTGTACCTACTTAATACCCACACATACCAACTTATACCCTGTTACTTATACTTATACCCAGGAATGATGCTGAATTGGCTGGCCACCGAGCCAAAGACTCAGTAATACCATGTGAAGCTGTAACGGCCATCTGCGGCCAGCAGCGACTGTCCCCCCAAAAAAAAATGTATAGGTAGCCTATAAGGGGTCGTCCATTAATCACGTGAGGCTCGAAAGGGGGGGGGGGGGGGGTTCTGAAAAAATCACGAAATATCACCAGGAGGGGGGGAGGGGTATAATGAAACATCACGTGTATTTATTTTTCGTTGAACGCACTATTTCTAAACCAAACAGCGGCACGTGGCCTAGACTCACCGTTGCCGGCAACGACTTCCCCTTCAAAATTTAATCAGTTAAGTACCTGTATTTAAAGATAATATTCCGAAAATTTCAATATAAAGTATATTGAAATTTTGTACAAAAAATACACGTGATTTTGGATAGGGGGGGGGGGGTAGTTTAAAAACCTCACCACATATCACCAGGAGGGGGGGAGGGGTTAAAAAGTTGC
The DNA here is from genome assembly GCA_911728495.1 of Furcula furcula. Lineage (NCBI taxonomy): Eukaryota > Metazoa > Arthropoda > Insecta > Lepidoptera > Notodontidae > Furcula > Furcula furcula. The sequence goes on from OU452252.1 coordinate 22,009,039, forward strand.
TAAAAAACATCACGTGATTAATGCACGACCCCTAAGCTAATTTCAAAACGTTGAACCCGATAAAGCAATCGTACAGTCACTAAAGAAGGTAATTCGGTACAATCGACAGAAAAAACAGATACTTTGATGAAAATTACGAAACACGCCGTGGATTAATGGTGTTACCAGTGGTGTCCTGACCGGAACTGATTGTGTTTACTTTCTACTCGCGTCCTTGGGACACTAGCGTGACGGTATCAATTCCTTTAGGGGTAGGGTTGCCAGCTCCTGTTTTGTAATGTAGAGGATTTTGTAGTAGACATTGTAGGACTCAGGACGGAATTAAGATGACGGACATGATTTTACTAACCAAAGCCGATCCCCAAGCTGCCTGCCAAGTGTGAGGATTATGGCAACCCCTCCCTTTTTAAGGGGGAGGCCTTTGTTCAACAGAGAACGTCTTTCGGCATTGTGCTGCTTTAAGAGCTTCTTCATTTTCTAATTTTTACTAAAATAGAAGAAATAAATTTTATTTTAAAATAAAGGGCACTATACGTATAGGTATATTTTTGGCTGAAAATGAGGACTCCCAAGCCTATTTAGGGAGGATATCAATTGCTACATTGTACACAATAATTTAGAATAAAAAATAACTTTACTCCTATTAATAATAATGTCCTCCTGGCCGATATGACAACAGCGGCCAATCTTTCGCAAGATCAGATCACGCGGGAGATATTGTAGTGGACCAGTGCTTGTGTAGACACAAGTGCACTCTCTCTTCCTTGTGCCTCTCACAATCCGATGGGACGGAAAACCGACACGACCGGGGAGAGTTCAGGCGCAGGATTGACTTTTTATATTCCCATCCGACGCATGGATCAACTTACTTTACAGACAGTCAGGTCAGCCTGTATTGCCCTAACCTGTAAGGAAGTTGTTGCTCCCCGCGGGATCAAACCCGCGATCAACCCGTTGTAACCACTGTTCGGTATACGATCAGTTGGGTAAGCAATGTCAGCCAAGGTCAATCCTTAGATGGGTGACCGTTTAGTGGCATTTGAACTGAGGGTCTCCGTGCTTCGGAGGGCACGTTAAAAGTTGAACCCGGCTGTTGTCGTCTAGACAGCAGTCGTAAAAGACGTTAAGCGAAGTAAGAGGCCTAAGGGCTGCATGAAAGCTCTGACACCAGAGGGCCTAGACAAGATGCAATCGCTTCATAGCGAATCTATTTCATCATTCGCTAATGGTGTCAATTCCCTACAATTTGTCACGTGGTTTTTCGATGACTTATGTCATTCTCATACATTTTTATACTTTCTATTAGCGATAGCGATTGTAGAATGTTACATTGTCTAGGGGGACAGGTTTTTTTTTGTCGTATGGTTAGTGTAACCATACGACAAAAAAAAACTGGGGAGCTACAACTGGTGGCAGCAGCGGCGGACTCAAAGGCAAGGTACTGAAGAGTACCTGGCGCAGATTCCACTGGAGAACCCAGATCATGTGGGTGATGTGGGTGAAAATCCCACATATTAGGTACCCCGGTTAACCACAAATTCCCGAGGATCTTTTGAAAGTTTCTCCCATGGTAACAAAAAAAAGGAGTTATATGTATAATGCTGAATGCGGTGATACCTTTTGAACTTTTGAAGGTGTTCTCCATAACAACAAAATAATATGCGTCAAAAACATTTGAATACGGCCAGCGCTGGCTTCCATTTTTATACATGAATCCCTGTCATTCCAAAAAAATCAGTCGTTGAAATCATAAAATAGCTATAAGGCTTTATACTTAGTTATTTGGACCCATCTTTGTGTTACTTAAAAATGGTTGTCACGTCAACATCTCATTTAACTAGCCCCTCGTTTATATCCAGTAAATATTTTGACGTCCCGTTTATAAATAAACATTCAAAGCACAATGACTAAGGACTTCGAACCTCGTTAGGGACTGTTCATGCGAGACTTTCACTTGAAATCTGTCAAGTAGGAAAAAAATATAATTGACCGATAAATTGTGTGGAGTTACGTGACTGGGCCAAATGGAATGGAGTTAAGCCCATTACTGGCCGACTAATAAGTTAAATAATAGATGTTACAACGTTGACATAATCCAGTGATTTCTCCTCTGAGGATTTCTCCTATAAGCTCCACTACCGAATTCTTAAGCGACTTCAGAAAAAGAGGAGGTTCTATGTTCCACTATATATTTTTTTTATTTTTGTTCATTGATTTCTAACTGTTGACCGATTACATTGTTTTTTTTTTATTCGGTATACTTCCAATTTGGTCCCGCTGTCAGGGTTTGATGATGGGATCCCAGGGAAATCTAGGGTAACCCTAAGTTAGGCATTTTGTATGAAAGTATCAATGAAAAGTTTAAATTATTTTTATACGTTTTAGTGTTATTAAAGTCGGTTTTTAACCGACTTCAAAAAAGGAGGAGGTTCTCAATTCGTCTGTATATATTTTTTTTTCTTAAATATTTTATTTGATACGTAGCCAACTTTGTTATTACTAAGTTATAGTAATTATTAAGCCATTCTTCAAAACATTATATCCCAATCTCTCTAGATTGGTAGTGATTGGTAGCATACAATCATTCATCATCATCACGAGCAGCTGATAGACATCCACTGTCGAAAAAAAGCCTCCTCACTAGAAGGGAGGGGTTTCCATAACTCCCATACTTGGCAGGCGGCTTGGGGATCGCAGTATAGGTGAAAGATAAATCCAAAAGAAAGACGCTGCTGCCCGTTTTCCCGTTCTCGCTTAGTCGCCTCTTACGACACCCAACGAGAGGAGATGGGGGGCTGCAATTCTAACCCGCCACCCCACGGGTAGCATACAAATCGATGACAAAATATTAAAATAATACAACTTAAGTCTGCAATATCGAGTTAATTGCTATACACATATCAGTTAACAAAAAAAAGCAACCGGTTAACGCGGCCTTTCAAACCGAGTGTCGTCGCGTTGTATAATTTGACGATACCGAATCGTGACACGATCTAGTCGCAATCGATTTGGATACCGATTCAAGGCCGCGAGAATCGATGCCACGATCTGGTTATGTTAAAAGGATTATGTCATTTACTAGCGTTTTATACTGTTTTTTAGATTACTACTGTAGGTAAGTACTGTACTAACTGATCCGCGCAGCTCCGCCAGCGCTTTTTACGCTGAAACGTAACCCCAATTCTTTTTAAGTAGGTTAAAAACTGATTTTGAACGGAGGCGTGTTAGTTTACGCCGTGTTTGTATTTGTTCAGCCCCCCTAGACAATGTAACATTCTACAAGCGTTATCGCTAATAGAAAGTATAAAAATGTATGAGAATGACATAAGTCATCGAAAAATCACGTGACATATTGTAGGGAATTGACACCGTTAACGAATAAAGAAATAGATTCGCTATGAAGGGATTGCATCTTGTCTAGACCCTCTGATTAGCTAAAGCAGTTCTAGACCGAATCCATGCCCGCCTATAAACCTTCTAATGCCCCTCTAAAGGTTTCCAGTGCCCACTTTAAACCTTAGCGAGCCGGTTTGTCTAGACACCCTGGCCGCTACCCGATAGGTCACGGGTTCGTTACCCACCATGTGTCTGGGTGTTATTTATCTGTATCAAAAAAATATATATACAATACAGGCTCCCCGTGAGGACCGTGTCTGGTTCCCGTGGGGCTGCAATGCGTCCCCCGGCGGCGGGCTCCTAGGCAAGGCACTGAGAGGTCCTGGTGCAGATCCCACCGAAGAGCCTCATCTCATGATGCGACAACCGCGGGAGTTTTAGTGGGTAAGAATGCCACAAACCCCGGTCGAGTCCCACAGCTCTTGGGGACCTTTTGAAGGTTTCCCCCGCGGAAATAAAGGCACCACGCAGGCAGGGCCTTGTTTTAGGATCGTGTGTGGATTGTCCTGACTCCTGTCCCAGGATATTATTATTCTTTAGTATAGGTAGATGAATAAACATACCATAAGCCTTTTAATGTCTAAATTCGAGATATTTGTTTCCACAGCCGGCAATCCCGCGCACCTCGCAGCGTATACTCGTATCGAAGCGCAGTGGCGCCATCTGTTGCGTCCACTCACAGGTCCAAAGTCTCACGGAAGGTAACTATTTTTAAAGCAATATTAGTAAGTATATTATATGCAACAACTTTTATCCCCAGGACGCCTGCAAAGCGCAATCAAGCTGCTACTGATAGTATATATGTTTAGATATATTTTTTACTTCTAAAAACATCAATATGTTTATGAAAGAAAAGATCTTAACGAGACGTCTTAAAATATAATTATGTACATATGTATTACGTACCTACCTATAAGTTATAAGTATGTCTATGGGCCACAGCTGACACGATACTTTTTGCATCCGCGATCGGCAACTCAGTTGCTTTTCGGAAGCTTGATACCGCGGTCGATCGCGAACATTGAAATAAAACTACTTTTACGAAATATATCGCGGTGTATTTCAGGTTTTACTTTCCCGACGTTTCGAATGCTTTGCAGCACCCATGGTCACGGACGGACAACCGCAACAATATATTCCGTAAAAGTAGTTTTATTTCAACAGAAACATAATTACATCAATTTTGTAACAGATAAAATATTTCCATTTCCCCCGGCCCCCGACACAATATTATTTGAACACTCCAGGCTGGTGTGAAAGTGGACGCGATGGCGGCACCGAACCCATTCTGTCCGAACGTGAAGGGCATGTGTTGCCTCATGCTACTCCTCAACCTCGGGCTGATCCTCGTCACTCTTGGCTTCGTCATCGTATTGCAGTTTTTCGAACCATTGTTTGTATGGTAAGTACATTAAAGGACATCAGGGACATACTGGTGGTATGTCTCTATTAGCATTGTTATTATTTACTTGACACGAGGTAGAGACGACAACATACGTCATAGTTTATAGATCTGTCACTTTTTAAAGAAGCGGGTTTCAGACTACGCTATACTATTGAGCTATATAGTATAGCAAAGAAGGACCTAATGCTATACTATATGCGTTCACATTGCGCGATATTATCGCAAGCATTTATAGTATATCGCTCGTTTCGCTTGCGGGACGGCCGGAGGTGAGGGAGGAAGGAAAGGGGGCCGCGCGATATAGCACAGTATGAACTCAGCACATCACCAATTTATAGCGTATAGTAAGCTAATAATATATAGTACAGTACAGTGTGAACGTGGCCATAACAATGTATGGTGCACGATCTCTGCACGATAGTGATGTGCTATGAGCTATATACTATATGCTATTATATTATAGCGTAGTCTGAAACCAGCTTTAGAGGTGCTGGTACACGCCCAACATAAATAACACTATGTAATCTTAGCATTCGTAGCGCAACGGAATACTTGCTTGCTTTGCAAACCGGAGGTCGCGGATCCCCCAACAACTTTGTGCAGTTGTTCCTAACTAACTAACTGGCTTGGACAATGCAGGCCGATCACCTGATTATCCGGACAGTAAGGTGATCCTTGCATCCGATGGGCATGTAAAAAGCCTGTCTTGTGTCTACGCAAGCACTTGTGCACTACAATATCTGTGCAAGAATAGTGTTCTTATTGATAGAAGGTGATCTCAGTCTGCATACAAAATATCTATGTACTTATATGCAGAACCTATGACCTATATTAATGCTCTTTTAACAAACGGGTCAGCAGAGGTGTAGGTACCTACTCATCAGTTACGACGACTATCGGCCGGTCCCAATACTCTACCGCTAATAGCAATCTCTGTTAAAAAGTAACAATATGACACTTGACATTAATTTTCTTATCTCTAGTAAGCTTTAAGGTCTCGAAGCTAGACCAATAGTACGGACAGATATTTCTATCTTTGTTTATTGAAACGGAAATATGTCATAAAGCTATCGATGGTAACTATTTTAACTGATAATAAGAGATAGATAGGATATTAAGACCGGCAGATCATCTCTTATGTAATATAGGGTCTGCACTGTATACTGCGATTAATTCGGCACATTTCTAATCCCTATTTAATATCTCAAAGGTATTTGCCCTATTTTTACAACAATAAACTTTAAAGTTGACTAAAAATTAGATTACAAACGGTACTTGCGAATGACATTTGAGGCAGTAAAATGTATTATGCTGACGTGAACATTAAAAATCACTTTAGGTCTATTGTAAAGTAGGTACTTAACGGTTAACTAATAAATTGTGGTGACATTAAGCGTAGATTATAGGTACTTGCTACTTACCTACTAGCTAGATAAAACAAATTATTTTCTTGCTTTCATCCCAATAATCCCAAAAAAACTTCAGATCAATCATACAAAGAAATTCAATATAGCCTGAATTTACCTAGACCCAGGCGTCGCAACCAGTGATGCAGGTACCTACGCCTGGAAACATAACCATCCCCAGGAATATTCCCACTGGAAATATGCCCGATAAATTTCCTAATTTTGGGAATTTTCCAGCTATACTTATACATATTGCCGGCAATTTACCCAAAATATAAGACTTTACCGGGAACATTGCCAACAATATTCCCACTTTTTGGGAATATACGGCACGGCACATCACTGGTCGCAAAGCCTGTAGGCCAACATTGTAGACTTAAAAAAAATCGTCTGACGAGCGGCTGTGCAACTGTCTATGGGCGAGCGTGTCGCTTACCATCAGGCGAAAGGCTCGCTTATCTACTAAGTTGCATAAAAAGCCCTATGTTTTATAATCAACGTCATTTTTTTACTCTTTACCGAAACAAATATGACTAACATGTGTTTATTTTTTTAATTTCAGGATCCTAGGCGTAGTGTTCTTGATATTCGGCTTCATCACACTATTGGGCAGCCTCATATACTGCGTGGTTCTCTGTCGAGAGAACCCCTACCCCCGGTACCCCGACGACTTCTACTGGACCCACCATTGGTCCAAAACTGTCGGTCCATCGGAAATACATTACAGTGCTAGTGAGAAACAATACAGGCAGAACGGCCACAGTGACGGGTTTAATAAATACAACGGTAAATATTCAGACAGGGAGAGCGCTAAAGGCTACTCTGATAGAGAAAGCAAACTTAGCAGGTATTGAAAAAGGAATATTTTAATCTGTGCTATTTTTTTCTGGAACGGAAGGTTCTACTTTTTTCAGTGCTGTCGCGTGTCAAAATAAAGAATTTTTTTTTAATCAAACGACAGGCACGAGTACTATTTTAGCGGAAATGATATTAACTGACGAACGCGTAAACGTCAATTATTTTTATTTATTATTAAAACAGTTCTTAATGTCTACGACTACAACACTCGAAGCCATCTAAAACTTTATTATCTGTTAGTAAGTAAAGATATAGATTACCTCAAATTAAATAATGAAACAAAAGCATTAACTGCTCCTAAAGTCGAAGTAATCGGAATGAATTAGATTTAACGCTAGGTAATTGACATTTGTAAGCGCGGCAGTCAGATTTAATTGTAAGTAGGTTGTTATTTATACACCTACCAAGTAGGTATATTTATCAATACTTTGCAAGTCGGGGACTTTGGGATCTGACAGTTCCAAAAATAGTTTCAAACAGGTTCTTGTGTTAACCAATTTATATTTGGTTTTAAAATACTGTCTAGTTTTGTTTTATCATCATACTAATACATTAAAATTGTAATTCATAATCTATTTTATCGCTATCCGTATGTAAACGGTCACTTCTATTACGTACCTAATTATTAGTAACAATTTGTACTTAACTAAAAATCGTGTATAATGTAAATAACTAAGGAGACACTGAATTAAATGCCATATTAATTTACTTGTAAACGAGAATGTCTTAGATTTAAGTTTATACGAAGACCAAGCAATCGATGGTTTGTTGAAATTGGAAAAATAACACGATGTAAAAAATAATCCAGTGAGTTTAGAATAATTATTAGATGTAAGTTTATTCGAAATTATATTTTAATAAATAATAATGTATACAAAGTGGTATTTTTATTAAACGACTTCTTTTATCCATGTACTTTTTTTAACAGCCCTTGTATTGTCCCACTGTTGGGCACGGGCCTCCCCTCAAGGGAAAGGGGGCTTAGGCCATAGTCCACCACGCTGGCCAAGTGCGGGTTGGCAGACTTCACACGTCATTCGAAAGCTAGCTAGGCTTTCTCAGACGTGCAGGTTTCCTCACGATGTTTTCCGTCACCGACAGCTAGTAACAATCGCACATGATTAATTAAAGAAACCATGTGCGAATGCAGGGTTCGAACCTTGTTTCCAAGGCAAGCACTCGCCCATTGGGCTGTCACTGCGTATATACAGGGTGTAAGGGACATCGTACCGAAAACCGATACCAGGCATCCAGTACATGATTCTGAACATACTAGTGTTGAAATTTTTCATCGGCTTTATCATGAATTTCCAAAAAAATAATGCCGCTTTTTCAATAAAATTAGGATAACATCATTATTGGTATTATAATAAAGAATAATTTCAATTTAAAAACAATAAATTACTTATTTGTGCAAAATTAGCAATCATCAGCAGCCGAAAAGTCCACTGCTGAACAAAGGTCTCTCCTTTAGAGGGGAGGGGTTGCCATAATCTCCACGTTTGGCAGGTGGCTTGATTGAAATGAACAATGAAATTCGAACAATAAATATTATTCTGCACGTATTCATTACTTGCTCAAAAATTAACAAATTAGTCATTTTCCGGTTAGAGGGTGGTTACCCTGTGCCATGTTTATACAATATTATATTTTTGTATGCCCTAATAAAGCCCTTTTAATTTTAAATATCAGAAAAAATATAATTTCCATCCACTATATCAAGTTTCTTTGCTTTAGGCCCTTAGGGTATACCCAACATAAAGTTGTATAGTTGAGGGATCCTGTACTCTATTTCTTAGGGACAAGTAATATGTACAACCAACAACCATAAACTGTTAAAATTTTATATATGGTTCATATAAATGGTTTCTGTAATGTTGTAAGAGAGTTGAGAAATCCTATAAAAAAGTTTTCGGTACGTAGTCCCTTACATCCTGTATACATAATATTTAAACTGGTTACAGAAAAATTGGGGATATAATGCAGAGCTTAGAGCCGTTTGATATCTAGCTACAAACACGTCAAAGCCTTATTTAGCTTTAATAACCGACTTCATAACTCTTTATTGCACATGTTTATGTGGACACATTACATTGTGTGTGTTTACACATTCTAGCACATTACATGACTTAAAAATGTGAAAGTAATGTTACTTACTGGAACAGCTTGCATGCGTTGGTTTTTCCGCCCGATTATAATGTGGGTGTGATAGTCCTCAATGCTAGAGCGCAAGGCAATAAGCTAGTGTGTTTTACCATCCCTGATTGCGTCGCCGCTTTCCATCAGGTAGGACTGCAGTCAATTACTGGCTTATATAGAATAAAAACAACATATTAAGAATTAAATCGTAGAAGAATCGTCATTCAGTCTTCAAATAACAGCTAGGTAAATCGTAGAACCTCAAGACGCCTGCCAAGCGAGGGGATTATGGCAACCCCTCCCTTCTAAGGGGGAGGCTTTTGTTCAGCAATGGACGTCTACCGGCTGCTGATGAAATCGTAAACTGTATATTAGAACCTCTTTAGATTGTGAATGGCGACGTCGTATGAGAAATTTCAACTGTTACAAATTCTCATAATGTAATAGGTACTATATTTTCACGTTCATACGTAATGTCAGGATGGCCGAGCGGTCTAAGGCGCCAGACTCAAGGCAACTTGCCCGACTAACACGGGTTCAGGGCGTTCTGGTCCTCTCTGAGGGCGTGGGTTCGAATCCCACTTCTGACAAAACTTTTTTTAAACGTTTTCACTTGAGATCAGGCAGCGGTTTTGATTTCCGAATTTATTATTAAAATAGGGCAACTTTAATAGACCACATTTGACACTTAAAATTTAACAACGTAACTGGTAACGGCGGTCATAACGCCTTGACTACAAAATTAAACACGATAAATATGTCGAAAGGTTGAATTGCTCGAGGGTATGTGGAGCTGTCGCGGATAAGTGTACTCGGACAAATTTTGAGTTAGTTAAACACATAGAAAATAATACAAAATGTTTTCGTTTATAAGGAAATTAGTGTTTTACATCAGAATGTTAATGGTTTATTGTCGAAATCTGATCTATTGGAGTTATCTGTTGATTCATATCAAACACAAACGTCTAATCATATTGATGTACTATGCATTACTGAACATAATATGACAGTTAATGACCTGCAGCTACTTCATATAAATAATTCTTCATATGTGATCTATTAAATTGGCCCTACATTAGATACCTAACTCTATAAATCAACATCAAAAAAATATAATTAAAAGACAATCTTCAAAAATTGTTCATTTATTTACAAATTATTTAAATTAACAAATTAGTGTGGAATTATAATTGTAAACTAAAGAAACGAATGACAGTATCACAACTTCATTGTAATATGAATTACATCAAAACTGACCAATTAATACAAGGAAAAAAAAAACATTTACTTAAAAATGCACAGCTGTAGAAAGAAAACAATAAATAATACTAGTACTCGGAATTGTATACTAGAAACACTAACAAAATACCTTAATTTCAAATGAAATTGATAATAACATACAAAAAATAGCACAGAATAGTTAATAGAAATGAAAATGAAATATACGGCACTGGGAAAGTCATAACATGAAATATATACAAAATTTCGCATCAAAAAACGAGTCAAGTTTGTTATAAAATTTAAAAAAAAATGTTCAAAAACATTGAATTCTCATTATATCTCCATTTGAGCAGATCAGTGCGCGATGTCACAACATTTCAATTATAATTACGCTACAATTAGCAATAATTACAAATAATGATTACTTAAAACGTAAAGAGATTACAAACATACTGTTCGTAGTTCACCACAGACGCGCGTGGTCGTAAACTTGTAAAAAAATATCGACTCGCACTGCAATTAAAGTAATTTTCTGTTTTATCGCCATTTATTAAAGATTATTATTCTGCGAATGCTCCGATCACTAGTCCTATTCCACTTTAGCCATTACGGGGGTGTTACTCTTTGTATTTACTACACCCATTTTTTTATCTTTAGTAACCTATCCTACACCAGATGATTATGTGTCAAGCTGGCGCAATCGTGGCGTACTTTAAGGAACTTTTCGTACCGGGCTCAATTCATAGCCATCAACAATACAATAAAATAGAACACCCTTTTTGATAGCTTAGTTCTAATAAAATAACGGGAAGATTTTTTTAAATTAACTGATCAGGTAGAAAAACACTGCTCTGACTTGAAGGTTGAGGTCTTTAGTTAGAATTTACAATAATAAAAATTGAAATATCTACATATAACACGGTGAAAATCTCAATCGTACCCCGTGAGGCGAGCATTCCAAACAGTAACCTTACACAGCGATATAATCATAGAATCACTTTAATTTGAATGCAGTATTCACTTAAAAAGTCATTGTATATCTACTCGTAGTCAATAGAATTGATAGCTATATAAAACTGTTGCGCCGCAATCGGCGACTCTCTATACACGACGAAGCGAACGCTTCATATCCCATTGTTGTTCACAATACTGGTTCTGTAACAAACGTGCGGGATTTAAAACCAACAACAGTCTCATATAAAGGGAGCAACATGCCTCTGCTAGGTGGTAGCTTGTTTCTTTGGAGTCGCAGGAAGTTTGGGGTGGGCCCTACACGAAGGACGGCGGTTGCAGCCCCGTGACAGGTTTCCGGGGGGGTATAATTATCTTTTTGCAATAGTTACCGTATTTTTCAACTTAGGGAAAAATACAAGTTTCATCACAATCGGTCCAGTAGTTTAAGAGATATAGACTTTTTATGTTTTCAGTAAGTTACTGTAACGTAGACGTTCGGGTTGCGTGATTCTGATGATACCTGTTTTTGGTAAAAAAAAACGACTTTTAAGTATCTAAAAAAACCATTAAATAACGAAAATATATTGAAATCGGTGATAGCTGGTGCTAGTGTTAGTTAACTTAACATGATGTGCTAGCACCGACTTCAATATATTTTCGTTATTTTTAGATACTTTGAAGACGGTTTTTATTATTTTTTAAGTAGTTTATTTTAGTTTAATTTGACGGGCCCGTTGGTCTAGCGGTTAGTGACCCTGACTGCTACCCAACAGATCGTGGGTTCGATTCCCATCAAGTGTCTGGTTGTTTTATCTATATAAGTATGTATTTACAAAAAAAAGTATATAATGTATTAGTATCAGTTGTCTGGTTCCATAGTACAGGCTCTGCCTAGTTTGGATCAGATGACCGTGTGTGGATTGTCCCAGGATATTATAATGCGCCCACTGATGGTAGGGATCAAAGGCAGGGCACTATGTGCAGATCACACCGGTTAAACCCGATCCCTCATGTGCCGATGCGTCAGCCACAGGGGTTTTAGTGCGTAAGAACCCCAGAAACCCTAGTTGACTCCAATCCCGGGAATCTTTTGAAGGTATCCCCCGCGAGAAAAAAGCTGCAAGTCTCTTATGTAAGGGACCGTCCAGGTAGGTACCACCGCAGTGTTATTCTGCCGCCAAGCATCAGTGTGTAATCGGTTCTGTGTTCCGTTGTGAAGGGCACTGTAGCTGGTGAAATTACCTAACACACATGCATATATACATACATATATATATACAGGGTGTTACAAAATACCCCGTAAAAAATATACCCCAAAAAAGTAAAAAAATATTATTATTTTCGCTGATGTGCAAACCCTATTTCAGTAAAAATAAAGAGTAATGTAACTACACAGAATGTACTACATTTCTACCTAATTCGCGGAACGACAAAAATTTTAAAAGACCTAACCTAACGAAACAACCTAAAAACTGGTGGAAATGTCCAAATGTTGGAAAAAAAAACTCGAAACAGTTGTAGTATATCGATTAGAAGATTTGAAATTGACAACATAATTTTTTTTTCAACGTGACATTTTCTGAAGCCAGTACTTGAGTATAACGACATCCTTGTATTGAGATAGCACTTCTATATAATATTATATGAATGAATAATAGAAAAACGATTAAAGTATACAATTATTAGGTAAAATAGGTACGTAGGCCTTTCTGTTAAATAATCTGGTTCCCTGACATGACAGCTTACTAGGGTTGACAAAATTTTTGGCTTTGATAATTAATTATATTTTTTACGGGGTATTTTGTAACACGTTGTATATACTAATGTCTCAATTGTCAATTTGAATTAACACTAATAGATCCAAGCCGCCTGCCAAGCGTGCCGATTATAATGGCAACCCCTCCCTTTTAAGGGGAGGCCTTTGTTCAGCGGTGGACGTATTTCGGCTGATGATGATGACGTCATTTGTGAGCCCATCTCCTCTCGTTAGTAGTCCGTAAGAGGCGACTAAGGGAAAACAAGAAGACGGGCAGCAGCGTCTTTCTATTGAATTATAACCCGCGCCAATAAAGAAACGAATCTAAAATGGCGACGCATATCATTTCCTCTCACTCAAACTCAAACTCAAAAATCTTTATTTCAAATAGGCTTAACGCTAGCACTTTTGAATCGTCATTTTTTAAAAGCTACCACCGGATCACAACGCGGCCTCAACTGAGAAGATCCGGCAAGAAACTCAGCGGGCTTGTCATTTTTTCACTTTTTTTTTAAACATTGTTTTGTTAGAAATGAATCGACATTAGCGATATTGTGTCCTGCCGTTCGATACATAAAGCAAGGGAGAAAAGAAGAAAACAATAAATTACGACAAACTAAAAGGCCAAAGGGATAGTAGTCGGACCAGTCCCCCCAAGCAGCACCCGCGCACGAGTTGACTTGAGCAGCAGCCATCACTCGCACATTATTCCTGTCTTTAGTCACACACGTCGGTACTGCATGCAAAAACAAAACAGTCTGGATTTGCTTGCACGCTGTCTCGACGCACTCCGTCCTTTGAAAATTGTTTTGCTGACGGTCTGAATTGTCATTACAAGTACAAGCCGCCATTTTAGATTCGTTTCTTTATTGGCGCGGCTTATACCTACCATCTATACTGCAATCCCCGAGACGCCTGCCTTGCGTGGGGGATTATCCCCTCTCTTCCAAGGGGGAGGCCGAGATGATAACGACCTCTGTGAAGGTTTACAGACACATACCATAGCCTGATGGCACAGGATCTAGTCCGAGTCGGAGCCGTCGCTAAAGTTGTATTTTTTCTGTGGTCGAGCGCGCGCTTTCCCCTTGGGCGCTTCGCTGGCGTCACTGAGGGCCGACTCCGAGTCGCTATCGACCTTCTTCTTGGCTTTCTTTTTTGGAGCTGCCTTCTTCTTTTCCTGTAAATTATAAAATTTACCTTCGTTTAGATAACTACTGTGATATATAGCTACTGGAGCATATGGCACTGAGACGTGGTCCCTAACTGTTGGCCTTTTATTGAAACTCAGTCACACAACGAGCTATAGCGAGCTATGCTCGGAGTTTCTTTGCACAATAGAATCCGTCACAGACGTTGTAACGTGTTACATCGATCTCTTGAATTTTTTAGCATACTTTAGGTTTTTGGGTCTTAAATGGGTAAAATTTTATCAATTGCTGACAATTTTTTTGTCCATGACATAGATCGATCATCAAAATAGCTTTTCGTCTCACTTTTTGTTTCGATCTGTCATTGAATTAGACGTTACTTTTTTTTTCCCTGTAAGGAGTGAACATGTCGTGATTTAGATTTTTTTAAAGCGAAATTAATCGCCTTCATTTCCAATGTTAAAGTAAATAATAAAGGCCGCGTTAATCGCGGTTTTTTTTCCCTACAAGTTTTTTATTTTTTACATCATGCTCTAATGCATTGATTCGGCCTTCCGTCTACTCGGCGAGACATGGTATCGATTTTTCCGTGAGTAATCGTTGTGGGGATTTCGCCGGCTCCGACCATGATGTACTGGATTTGAGCATGGAACCACACGGAACATGAACACCTTTTTTTATAACCTTCTAGCTATGCCATGAGGTACCAAATTTAATTTTTCTAACTTATTTTTGTACCATTGAACATATATATAAAAAAAATCTTGTAATTAATATTAGGAGATCGGTCTAAATTTAACCTCCAAATTTGTATCCTCAAGAAGCAATAAATTAAGATCTAACTTATTTCGGCCTTTTCCTCACCCGCCCTTATGATTAGAAGTCTATGCGAAACGCAGTTGTTATCCAGGTAATTATTTTTTTCTTTTTATATTTTTTCGGATATTGCCCTGGCGCCCGAGTCTATTCATCTCTTATGCCACATAATTTACAGACACATAATTTATTTTAATTTTTTATTTTAATATTATTACAACGTTCTAGAGACGCACACCACCCACATTGACTTCACTTCGTATGAATTTTATTGAATAATCGCATCAAAACAATCGAAAATACTATTATGTAAATTATCCAAATACACAAACAAATTTTCTAAAAATAAATACATCACATTTAATTCATTAGTATAAACTAATTCAATACCACTTTTAATAGGCATGATGACTAATTTTGAAAAAATATTCTATAATGTATTTTTGTATTAAATTTACCATTAATAGCAATATTTTCAATGTTTAAAATAGAGTTTGAATTTCGTTCCAAAACGAAGGCTGGTGCAAGGCGCCATTTTGTGACGTCAATGCGGTATCAGTAAACATCTGTCTGTAGGTATAAAAGTGAATCATTGTATGAAAGAAAAAGTTGGGGTGACAGTTTGACAGTTGTTTATTTATACCGGATTGACGTCATTCACTCTGATCAGTGTCTATTACAAAATGGCGATTAGCTGTATTTAAGTAATTTATTAGCTTAAATATCACGAAAATCTCTCTATTATTATGAAAATGAGATTCATTTTTGGAATCAGTGCAATCTGTTCTAATATTAAAAACCACAGATTCATTGATATTGTGTTGTAGTCATCATGCCTATTGTCGATTGCTTTGTAGGTATCTATCACATAAAATATCATTGTACATAAGCCTTTAAGGATTACACCAACTTGTATTGAAAAACTTAGCAATTGTTTCTGTCAACTGACCTTTTTACTGTTGAATATGCTGTCGTCATCGTCGTCATCGCTCAGCATTTCCTTGGCGGGCCTCTTCTTTGATTTCTTGTCCTCTTTCGCCACGTTCATGAGCTTCCGTTTGGGCGGCGCTTTCTTCTTGGGAGGGGAGTTCTGTACCACGGGAGAGTCGGAGTCGCTCGATAGAACGGTGGCGGGGGCACCGTTTGGCTTCTGAGACTCCTCCTTTTTCGTATCCTCGATCAGGGAGTCGAATAGGCAATCTGTGGGTAGGAATATTGATGTATTAAATAGAAATCATGGTCAAAGTTGTCAGGGTGTCTAACCACTAGATTAAACACCCTGGCTGCTATCCGATGGGTCGTGGGTTCGATTCCCACCACGTGCCTGGGTGTTATTTATCTATTTAAGTATGTATTTACAAAAATAAAACATAAGGATTAGTATCAGTTGTCTGGTTGCCATAGTACAGGCTCTGCTTAGTTTGGGATCGGATGACCGTGTGTGGATTGTCCCAAGATATTATATTATTACATTATTAAAGTTAAACCTAAAAGTCTGAAGTCGTAAATTATATACACATTGAAATATTCAACTTAAACTTACTGCTCACTCACAAACCCCAATTAACTTTAATTCTAATTAAGTCACTTTTTAAAATCTATTTATTTTGACGTTCGGAATCGTTTATGATTAATTTACATTATTGAACACGAGATAATTATTATCTCTACTCACTATCTGCGTCTTAAGTATTAATGCGTTTAGAATGTCGAAATATTCAGATTTCAAAAAACGTATTAATGATTATTTACTTTAATAAATGCTTGTAGGTTCGGCAGTTAGTTATTAAGGTTTGAAGCATTTGCAGACACTGCAATACGAATTTGAAAGAACGAAGAACACGTGCATACTCTGAGGCCAAAGAGATAAAACAATATTATTATAGGTTAACCGTGATGTTTACAGATTGCTGCTAGGCGACAAGTTTTTTTTTTTTTTTTGGGAATGATAGACGCTGTTGGCCGCAGATGGCCATTACAGCGTCACCGGACAATAGGAGGCGAGCGCTTGAAGCGCTCTAGCCTTTACGGCAGAAGTAGCGACGAGCTCAAGGGCACCTCAGGGAGGCACGGCCTCGGCTTGGGCTATCGCTTAAGAGAGGGCTGAGTTTACCACCGGTTCACAACGCGCCCCCACTGAGAAGAACCGGCAAGAAACTCAGTGGGGTGATGCACGTCGTTGAGGTCGCATACGTACGACCCTTCGGCCTCGCCGGCGAGACCGGTGTCTGATAGCTAGTGTAGCATACAGGCGACAAGATATCGGACACTGCGATGGTACCTACCTGAACGGCAGTGGCGTGCACCAGTGGCGTGCAGTCCATACATGCAAAAAGACTTTGCCTACCCTACAACTTCTCTGAATGACTATAATATGACAAAAATCCTAAGAAAATTGCTTTTTTGCCTACCCTGTCATAAAAGTGTGTACACGCCACTGGCGTGCACAGAAAGTAGGCAAAAATATCTGCGAGTTATCTGTACTCTAAGCTATTTGTTAGTGTTGCACCACAAATATCCTTGAATATAAATACAATACAAATAATTTATTATCATCAACATACATTGTAGGTACAGCGGATTGTAAATGAAGTCTCCTTTTAAGCAAATAATGCCTGTATTAGGCGACTCCGCTCTTCCATAACTTAAATATTATATGTAATGCATGTTGAGACAAAGCAAATTACAAAAAGAAAATGGACTTGAGAAATATCTAATGAACTAACATTACAGACGTATCTAAAAACATCACGTTAATACCATGTCAGTAAAAAATATTTTTATTATTTAGAGAAATCGTAGGGTAGTTAAAGTCTTTTTGTGTGTATCGACCCTCTGAATAATCTTGTTACAGTTTTTAAATGCAAATTAATATGTCTATATAATCTGCTAACATATGTATATTTAAAATGGTATACTAATATACATATAATAGGTTAATCAAGCCAGATACGTTTCTTTGCCTACCCTCTGTGCACAACACTGCTGAAAGGACTCGTGAACAAGAGCTTTTTTTTGTTGACGGAGGACGTCTACCTTCTAAAGATACCTAGTCTCCGTAGGGGCGGGAGGCCGGATTTTTACACACTAAAACTTTCCCAGTAGCCTTCATTAACGCTATAGATACCCTGGACCCTCCATCCGGACCTCGCTAGTCTTCAGCGCCAGACGGAAATGCACGCTCCCTCCGGCAAGAAGGCTACTTGGTAAAGTTTACAAGGTGGTAGGTTCTCTCTGCAAGGAACCGCGTCCAGGTAGGTACCACCCACAGATATAGATTTACACGCAAATGCATGTACTTCGCGTGTCCGAACCCCGACGAAACGTCGAGGTTGGTCGCCGCTAATTTACAGTCCGCGCGCGTCTGTTGTAGCCTTGCAGCCGGTCGGACGCAAAAACTAAAATAAATCGGCGGCATCGGTGTGTTTGGATCGGTTTGGACTTCCCATCACTAAACTTGGCCGTGACGTCACAGAAGGTGTTAAAAACTTAGTTAAAAAGTCGGCACGCTTGGTTTCAATACAAATCGTGATACTTGCGTTATCTATGTAAATCTATATCTGTGGTACCACCGCAGTGTCAGATATTCTGCCAACAAGTAGCAGTGTGTATCATTTCGACAGTCGAAGCGAGTTAATACTTAATACGCAGATCTCGTATTTAATAATGAAAAATAATCATAAACGGCTCCGACATTCGAAATAATTAGATTTTAAAAAGTGACTTAATTAGAATTAAAGTTAATTGGCGTTCAGTGAATGCGGTAGTTAATATGTAACTGCCGAACCTACAAACGTCAATTAAAGTTAATGATGATGTACTTTTGGTGTACAATAAAGTGTATTTATTATTATTATTAATATTTTTTTCGGAATCAGATTATTTCGACACTAGATGCCCATTATTACTTAATACGCTGATAGTGAGTAGATATATTAATTATGTCGTGTTCAATAATCGAAATTAATCATAAACGACTACGACAGTCGAAATAAATAGATTTTAAAAAGTTACTTAATTAGGATTAAAGTTAATTGAGGTTTGTGAGTGCGGCAGTTAATGTCGAGTGTAGCGGACTGCTTACCATCAGGCGTCCCACTTGCTTGCTACCCTGGTAGTCTAAAACTAAGTTAGTTTATCAGCCTGTTCATTATAATCATCATTAGCAGCCGATAGACGTCCCACTGCTGAACAAAGACCTCCCCCGTAGAAGGGAGGGGGTGTATTGACGTCTCAACCTCGTGTCATAGTAAGGTTATAATAAATTCCCCTTTTAGAAGTGGTGGCCGCAAATATGATATTCGATCCGGTATAATATACAGGGAGTAAGGGACATCGTACCGAAAAAAATTTATAAGACGTCAAATAATGTCCGTTACAACATTACAGTAACCATTTATATGGTAAACGACAAATGACTAACTTATTAATTTTTGAGCATGTAATGAATATATGCGGAATAATGTTTATTTTTCAAATTACATTGCTAATTTTCTAAAATAATAATAGTTAATTGCCTATTAATTAATTGCCTATGCACTGTTTTTGTGAATAAAGAATAAATAAATAAATAAAAATAAAATAAAAACAAAACTTTTTAATTAATTGTTTTTAAATTAAAATTAGGCTTTATTATTATACCAATAATAATGTTAAACTAATTTTATTTAAACAAAGTGGAATTTTTTTTTTGGCAATTCATGAAAAACCCGATGAAAAATTTCAACACTAGGATGTTCAGAATCGTGTTCTGGATCCCTGGTATCGGTTTTCGGTACGATGTCCCTTACACCCGTTATAGGTACTTACGTCATCATGAGCAGCCGATAGACGTCCAATGCTGATCATAGACCTCCCCCTTAGAAGAAAGGGGTTGCCATAATCCCCACGCTTGGCAGGCGGCTTGGGGATCGCAGTATAGGTGGAAGATACATCCAAAAGAAAGACACTGCTACCCGTCTTCCTGTTCTTGCTTCGTCGCCTCTTACAACACCCAACGAGAGGAGTATGCAATTCTAACAGGAATCCCCCACGCGATCAGCTTGTTAATAATGTCTTACCAGAGTCCATCTCTGCGGGTTTCTTGTGAGCGTTCTTCTTGGCTACGAAGTTGTCGTCGTCGTCATCGCTGACGGACAACGCTCGTGGCTGTTCAGTCTCGGATTCTGGCTTGTTGTCCAACAATTCCACCTCGGAGTCTGACGAGTCATCTGAACCGTCTTTGTACTTCTGCACCTGTTAACGATAAGTGTTTTATTTTACGTTACCGTACAATACAAAAACTTCTTACGAGATAGCTGCTGAGTTGTCTATTGAAATTGGGAGACCAATTTTTTCTAGCAGTACTCGACAAAGGCTTGAGGAAGCTGACCTGAAAGGCTGTGAAGTCAGAGAGAAAGCCTGGCTCTCGGACAACATGAAAGCTCGGTATGAATGGGCCTTAAAATACCAAAGTTTCACCGTAGGACTGACGTCAGACAATGCGAATGTTGAGTTGAGTTAGCCAATTTCCTGTCCTATTATTATAAAATAATCAGATTTCAAAAATAAAACTCCATGACGAAAATTCTTTAGTGTTTCGAAGTCTCTATTTTTTTGTCAAATTTCAAATTTTTTCGTCACCATGTAGGAGAAAAATTTAGTCAGGTGCTGCATGACTGGTTTAAGAGTAGGAGAAATGTTCGTGTGTGGGTCACCTTAAAATACTGAAACATATAAAAATCTGCAATGCTGCCCCTTTTTTCAACCCCTTTCGGCGATATAAACGTGGATGGGATAAAATTATAGCAGAATAAGGCGCTACATCATAAAATTGCTCGCACTACGCCATGGATTCGAGAAAAAAAAATTGAGCTTCTGAAGTGGTTTGCCCAGTCGCCAGAATTTACATTTTTTTTTTTTTTTTTTTTTCATTTATTTATCGTTTGAAGAATACATATAATATGCTGTTAGCTTATTATAGCATTCAAAACCACGGAGGTTTATACCAGTGGCGTGCACAGAGGGTAGGCAAAAAAAAGTATTTGGCTTGTTTCACCTATTTTAAGTATGTTATTATACTATTTCAAATATTCATATGCAAGCAAATACTATAGACATATTAATTTGCATTTGAAAACATTAATAAGTTTATTCAGCGGCTCTATACTGACAAAAATACTTTGCCTACCCTAGGATTTCTCTAAAAAGTCTTTATTTAAAAAAATCTTAGTTTGGACATGAATTAACGTATTTTTTTTTAATGTAAATGGATATGTTGGTAATATTGGTTAATTTAAGGATATTTGTGTTGGAACACGAACAAATAGTATAAAGCATTAACAACTCGCAGATATTTTTGCCTGCTTTCAGTGCACGCCACTGGTTTATACAGACTATGCTATAACGGCTTACATTGAGACTTAATCAACATTTATTAGTTAATATAAGTAGGTATTAATCTAGGTTAACTAACAGGTTACAAAAAATAAATGAAGTTGCAGAGTTAATGGATTGAAGGGTAAATGCATTTGTGAACTCAATATCAATTATTGTTAAAATTATTTAGATAGTAAACTTTAAGTTTATCTTTAATATTCTTAGGATTTATGCTATCGCGAAGATCGGAGGGTAGTTGGTTAATTAGCCGCGGAACAAGGTAGGCAGCGGACCGCTCGCCGTACATATTGTACATATAATTTAATACACACACATACATACATATAATTTTATTTTATTTATTTTATTTTATTTTACAATTTTTGGAAGACTATCAACTATGAGTAACTTAAATAGGTAATACAATAGAAACAGACAGTTATTAAAAAGTCTCCACTAATAGACCTCGTGTAGCTATAATGATCCGTGTAAAAAAATAGTATTTAATCGCATGCATAACAAATACAAACTAAAATGATATTTACTGTTCACTAAAAAATATAGCATTCAGTCGACTCCGCAACATAGAAACACTGGTCCCTAATATATCTAGGTCATGATTATGTATCAGTTTATTATAACCATTATAATCACGCCTCTTTCCCGTAGGGGTAGGCAGAGACCACTTCTTTCCACTCCCTACGATTATTTTTTTTACTCTCTACGATCCTTACATACTTGTTTCGCTTCGTCCATTTTCATTAGTCCCTGAATACCCTGTAGAAGTGTAGAATATTGTTGAGGTTTATTAAAGACCGTTGGAGGACCTAAAAATAACCGTTTGGGTCATCCGCCACACGATAAACACAAAAAAAGAAAACTAGTAAGCTCTCCACCAAAAAAAAATTCTTCTATAATCAAGGCAAAGGGTGGACCCGCCAAATATGAAATTTCTAAAAATAAATAAGTATCGTTACCATATAAAAATTGTTTCATTGTATTTGACTTCAATGTTTCCTAAAAAATCATGGGTGCTCAATACTTTTGGCCAAGGCTGTATATCCACAACATTCGCGGATTATCATACATCAACAGGATTATCGCGTATTTAGATTTTAAAAATGCAAAATAGTATCAATTGACGAATGGTTATTGATATGTCATCTGTCATCATTATCAAATATTTATAAAATGCGTTCAGATTAAATATTTTAATAGTATCGTACAAAGAGATATTTACCTAAAAGTATTTAATGTACTATTTCACACAAACACAATATCTGTTTTCTTGGAATGCAAAACAGTTATATTTCAGAAATAATGAATTAGGATAATATCACTTTAGATTTTAAAAATCTAAAAAAACTGTCAGTTGGTCGGGACTAATCCCACCACTGTTGCTCTGCGTTCCTGTAAGCCAGGATCTCCACTGAAAACACCGAGGATTGAATCTCGGCAAGTCCCAGGAAACGCTCAGTTGTCTTGGAACCCGCAGCAAATTTAATTAAAAAGGTAGATAGGAGGAGTTGGAGAGATATAAATTCCATTTCCCTCCTTTGCAGAGCGAGAGACCGGGAGACGAGCATTGAATTAACACAAGGTCGATGTTGGTCGATACAACCTCAAAAAGGAAAACTCTTTACACAGGTGTCAGTTGGTTGTCGAATCCAAGTCGAATCCTTGATCGAATCCTTTTACCTAAAAGCTTCTTGGGTCGAATCAGAAAGACGAAAAAAGATGTCATTCTGTTAATAGTAATATACACCTTCATAGGTGTAAATGGTAATCCATGGGTAATCCATTAACACTAAGGTAAATTAAATACATGGTTAATGCCTCAGGTTAATACAAGGTCAATTGCAATACTGAGGTCAGTACTTGGTCAGTACCTTTACCGACCAATACAGTGTGTAAATCAAAACGTCTATGTCATATCAACATAACGAGCACAATAAGGATGTCCTCATATATTTCCAGAATTAATCGATATCGATAAATCGTGATCAAGGGCGTCAGAATGCCATTCCATCGAAAAATATTCTTTAAAATGTTTTCTAACAATGAAACAATATATTCAGGATTTTATTATATATACTTACAATTAAATAACAAGAGTAATAAAAAAAAATACAATTTACAAGAAACATAAAAAAATTGTCAATGCACAAGGGAATGTGAGCCGGAACAGATCAAGACGCAAAAGCCAAACTAACCCAACACTGAGGACACTTTATAAATCAGCCTGTACGAGATTAGAATGACTCTCAACAGCTTAAACAAGACCGGCGTTACACGGCGTTAAAGACGGAATGACATCAGAACTTCTGAGAGCGGGGGGACATTTAGTCCTCCAGAAGTTATTTAATTCCGCCTTTATCGAGGGTACTACGCCAGAAGAATGGCAAAGGAGTATGATAGTGCTTTTCTACAAAAAAGGTGATAACACATTATTGAAGAATGACAGACCTATCTCACTCCCGAGTCATGTATACAAGCTGTTTTCGAGAGTCATTACTAACCGTCTCGAACGCAGGCTTGATGACTTCCAGCCTCCGGAATAAGCCGGGTTCCGAAAAGGCTTTAGCACCGTAGACCACATAAATACGCTCCACCAGATTATACAAAAGACCGAGGAGAACAATCGGCCATTATGTCTATCGTTTGTGGAGTACGAAAAAGCCTTCGTTCAATCGAGACCAATCTGGGCGGTTTTGTAGACCGATAGATATAGGTGATACGAAGTTCACCGGATCATCTAGTCTATAAAACCCTAACACAAACCACCGTCGCGCGGGAGTGCCTCATCGGTCTCTTACCTCTAGAAGAGAATCTAATCCTTACGAGAGTTATAATTTGTGCTACAAGAACGAATTCCAGTACCACATCAGAGCCGGCTTTTGGACAATCGAGGTGGAAAGCTCATCGTGTGCTGTACGCAATCCAGGGTATGTAGTTGATTCTGTTATGCGAGGCACATCTGAATAGTTGAACATCGATAAAACCGTATATTGTATTTTTAACCCCCGACCAAAAACGAAGGGAGTTATAAGTTTGACGCTTTGAAGTCTGTCTATCTGTCTGTCTGTATGTGTCTGTCTCTGGCATCGTAGCGGTCCAACCAGTGAACGGATTTGAATGCGGTTTTTTTTTATTTGAAAGCTAGTTTAAGCGAGATGGTTCTTAGCTATGTTTCATGAAAATCGGTCCAGCCGTTTGAAGACCATCAGCTCTTTTCCGAGTCGAGGTAAGGATATTTTATATACAATAGACATTTTTCATTACTTCTATTAGTCGGAAAGATCTGAAATTTAGAACATATGTAAATCCGATGATACTAAATAAAATAACCTTCACCAGGGTCTGATGATGATCAGCAAGAAGGTGGTAACAGGATCTCGGCCCCAATAAACGTAGACCCATCGAGTTTGGGCTCGTTAGGTAGGTCTCGAGTAGTTGCTAGAAAAATGGTGATCAGGGTCTGATGGTGGAGCAGGAAGGTAGTCACGGGATCTCTGCACTAATTAATGTAGAACCAACGAATTTGCTGCGAGTATTAGGTAGAAAAATGCTGATCAGAGTCTGTTGATGGGAGCAAGCAGGATGGTGGCAACAGGAACTCAACTCAACTCACTCCTCGTAAATGTATGACACATTTAATGGAGCCGAACCGAATTATAAATCTATGGCTAAATCTTGTCGAGTAGTTGGACAGATACTGATCAGGGTCTGATATTAGCACAGGAAAGTCATTTTATGAGTTCGATTACCTATGCCGTTTATACTTGTTCCCTGTATAATAGAAAGCCACCCAGTGTTTCGGTTAGGTGCATATGCTACAATAAGAGCGTCAGATATCCTGTCCGTTTTGCTCGTGGGGACTCTTCCTTCTTCGTATCCTCGATTAAGGAGTCGAATAGGCAATCTGGGGGCAGGGACAACGATGTATTATTTTTAGTCTCGACAACGGCGCAGTGGGAAGCCAACCGGAGCAAACCGGAGGTCTCGGGTTCTAATCTCGCAGGGAGCAACAACTTAGTGCAGTTGTTCCTTACTGGCTAGGACAATGCAGACTGATCACCTGCTTGTGTAAAGTAAGATGATTCATGCGTTGGATTGGCATTTAAAAAGTCGGTTCTGTGCCTTACCTCTCTTTGATCGTGTCGGTCTTCCGTCCATCGGATTATGAAAGATAAAGGAAGAGAGAGTGCATTTGCATCTAACGCAAGCACTTGTGCACCATAATATCTCCCGCGTAGATGGCTGATCTTGTGAAATATAGGCCGCTGTGGTCTTATCGGCCAGGAGGACATTATAATACGGACAGACCTAATGGGTAGACATCCTGGAATAGGTCGTGGATCCGAATTCCACCTCGTGTGTGGGTCGTAGTGTGCCTGCCACCCCACCTATCTATATGTTAGTGTTAGTACCTATATTAGTTATGTAACGTCCTAGATTTAAGACAGTATTAAACGCATCTGCCTTATAGAACAGTACTTTCCTTAATCACGGACACCCAAAATCTCTCGGCCGCTGCATGATGTTATTTATCTATACGGGGTGTAAGGGACATCGTACCGAAAACCGATACCAGGGGTCCAGTAAAAGATTCAGAACATACTAGTGTTGAAATTTTTCTTCGGCTTTATCATGAATTTAAAAAAAAATCCACATTTTTGTAATAAAATTAGTATATCATAATGATTGGTATAAAGCATAGTTTTTATTTAAAAACAATAAATTACTTATTTGTGGAAAATTTATTTCATTGTTTATTCTTTATGCACTAAAACAGTACATAGGCAATTAATTAATAGGCAATTAATTATTATTATTTTAGAAAATTAGCAAAGTAATTTGAGAAATAAATATTATTTCGCATATATTCATTACATGCTATACAATTAATAAGTTAGTCATTTGTCATTTTCCATATGTTTTAACGTTGTAACGGACAATATTTGACATCTTATAAAAGAAATTCGGTACGTGGTCCCTTACACCCTTTATAAGTATGTATGTTAACAAAGAAGTATGTAAGTACTCGTATAAGTTGTCCGGTTACCATAGTTCAGGCTCTGCCTAGCTTGGGATCAGGGAACAGGTGATATTATTGTTGTTACCTTAGTAGCGGCGCGGCGTGCGTTAGCGCGGTCTCGGGGCGCGGGCGCGGGCACCAGTTCGATGTCCGAGTTGGACAACTCTTCAGACTCGCTGCCGCTGAACGTCATCTTCTTCTGCGATACATTTATATCAATCAACGTTTATTTGTCAAAACGAGGTGTATATAACATAAAAAATATATGTGATATTAATTAACTTAGATATTTCTGGCATTGCAAATTATATAAAATTAGTATTTTTTTTCATTTACTATCAAATCTTGTTTCGTAAAATCTCGTTTCGTGTAAAAAAAGAAACGAAAAACCATAAAAACGCTTCCAGTATTTACACCAGAAAGCTGCTCACCTTCTTTGGTTCCTTCTTGAAAGCGAGTTTGGTCTGTTTTAGGCCATCTCCAGAGCCCTTCTCAGACTTCTCCGCTTTCTCCGGTTTCTCCGCTTTTTCCTTCTTCACGCGCGACTTCGGCTTCTTCTCCGTACTTGACGGACTGATGCCCGTGGGATCCTCCTAATTTGAAAAAAAAGGAGAACGTAATTGACTTACTTAATATTATTATTATTTACCTGTTTAAATTTTTCAGTTCCAAATATTAATAACTTTTTGTTCTGTATGGTTTCTAAAGTTACCAGATTGTGTTTAAGATATTTTATTGCAATGTTTATAATATATCTATAATCTACTTGCTATTGTCGGACTACCTTCAAGATCTTTGCGACGCAGGTCTATACATACAGAGAGTAGAAATATAGATGTACCCGAACTCAATAACAAACAGAGATTAGAAATATGGATATATACCAACTCAATAACATACAGAGAGTACAGATATGGATTTAGTCCAACTCAATAACTGGGAGTCTAATACGAGCGTCAGTTTTATCCATACTTACTGGGGTATTCGGGCAAAAAAAGGCTTAATTAGGATTAACGCAAATTGACGTTTGAGAGTGCGTTAGTAAATGAACTTACCGGATCGTATTCTTTCTTGATCTCCTTCCTGGTCTTAGCTTTCTCTGCCGCTTGGATCCTTTTAATAAGGTCTTCAGATATCTTCGGCTCCACTCGACGCCCGTTATCGGAGGGCGCGATGTCCATTAGAGACTTGCGATTCTTCTTGTTTGCATTCTAATATAAATTAAAGATTTTACATTGTTAACTAAATAAATAAATAAACTCTGTTATCATGTAAACCGATGATCAAATCACAATATTCTACAATCACAAATTAGCCATAATTACTATAATACTTAAATATGTGCCTATTTTATGAAAATTAGAGGAATTGCGAAGGATCTGCTGGGAATGCAGAATACGATTTATTTTAATTTTGGAAGAAGGAATAAATCAAGATATAGAAATTAAATCACAGTTTCTTTACTGGCTCACATTGAGGCAACAAAAAAAAAAGAGTATTTTTATAATCAAATCTTCTACTTTAGAAAAATATTTTACCTTCATACGTTCCATCTTGTCAAGTTAGCGTAAAAATAAACGTCATGTTAGCTAATTGTGACCAGAAAATTTAAAAAACGTTAAAAAAAACCACCAACAAACACAAAAAGACGAATTAATTTGAAACGCCTAAAGACAGATGCTGAAACATAAGTCAGGCAGACAGAGACAGTCAGACACACAAGCAAATATGGGCCTTAAATTTATCCTATGTAGCTCTTTATTTTGACGGGCCCGTTGGTCTAGTGGTTAGACACCTTGGTCGCTACCCAATGGGTTGTGGGTTTGATTCCCACCATATGTCTGGGTGTTATTTATCTAAGTAAGTATTTACAAAAACAATGTATAAGTTTTAGTATCAGTTGTCTGGTTTCCATATTACAGGCTCTGCCTAGTTCCGGATCAGATGACCGTGTGTGGATTGTCCCAAGATATTATTATTATTTCGTCCATTAAGTACGGCGGTGACTCCGAGGAGGACGGCGGCGGTGCGACCCCCGTCCCCGTGAGTACCGCGTCAGGTTCCCGGGGCGGGCGGTTCACAATGCGCCCCCGGCGGCGGGCTCTTAGGCACTTAGGAGCCCAAGGTGCAGAATCCACCGGAGAGCCCAGGGGGTCCACCTCTCTCATGTGCCGAAGCGACAGCCACGAGGCTTTCGTGGGTAAGAATCCCACATACCCCGGTTGACCCCTACATCTCCCGGGGAGCTTTTGAAGGTAACCCCGCGTCAAAAATAAAAAAAATATTTGGTTAAAAAAGATTTAAAGAGAGCTATTGATTGTAAGACCAAGCCAAATGCTCACCATGGCTTTAGCGGACTTCTTGTTGACGGTGGATTCTTCTTGGCGTTCCTTCTCTTCGACCTCGTCAAGTTTGATCAGAAGCGCGTCCAGATCCTCGCGCCACAGCATCGGTGGTGTTTTCGCTCTAATCACATAACCAGGAATTTTAATTGTGATGTCGACGGCGACTCTCGCCAAAGGAATGTCCCTTCGATCGATGTGTAATTTATTTTCTTCTTTCGCGGAGCTAATAGCACCCCTAGAACCTGCCACGGTGGTCACGGGGACGAGGGTCGCAACCCCACCGCCGTTCCCGATGGTTGTCTAGATCCATTTCCACTTGGGGATCTAGTACGGGATTTGTTTGGGTCAGTTTTCTCCATACATTTCACATCATCATTAAGCTGGAAAACGTCCACTGCTGAATATAGACCTCCTCCCTGAAAGGACACAATGAACGACAATTGGCTATTAGCATCCACCGGTTACCTGCGACGCGCATAATGTCGTCTGTCCACCTAGTGGGAGGCCTGCCAACGTTGCGTCTTCCGGTTCGTGGTCGCCACTCGAAAACCTTTCTTCCCCAACGGTTATCGGTTCTTCTAGCGATGTGGACTACACACAGCCTCTTTACCACGCAAATCCTGAGAGCTACGTATGTAACTCTGGTTTTCCGGTGAATTTCCTCATTCCGGATTCCGTCGCGCAAAGAAATTCTGAGCAAAGCTTTTTTCCATAACTCATTGTGTAATTTTGAGGTTTGGCAAAAATTCAATTTAAAGAACATATCCCCTTCAAAGTAACAATATACTTATAAGCGGTATAAAGTAGCGTTAAATATGATACCTTCTGGTTGATTGACGAGCCTGTTGTGGCGTAGTGGTTAGTGGCCGCAATAGGTCATGGGTTCGATTCTCACTGGGTGTTATTATCTATTTAAGTACTCACTTGAGTGTGTTTAGTTCGGTCAACTTTTGGTCCCTCTGTTTGAGCAGCTCATCTTTCTTCTCTTTGGTCAACATCCACATAGACATGCCGAGCAGGTAGTTGAATTTCTTTACTTCTTTCAATTGTTGGAATGCTCTCTCTGTGTGGTAAACAAAATTTATTATAATAGATAATTCAGATACAAATATCTTTATTATGCATAGGCATCAAGGAGGCAGATTGACTTATTTTTCAAACTAATACAAGATGGTAACGCATCGCAGCCTCCACTGAGATTTTTCCAAACAAAATTTAAATAAAATTGTATTTGAGTCATCATTATCATCAGCAGCCTACACACGTCCACGGCTGAACAAAGGCCCACCCCTCAGAAGGGAGGGGTGGCCATAATCCCCACGCTTGGCAGGCGTTTTGGGGATTGCAGTATAGGTGGTAATTAATCCAATAGAATGACGCTGCTGCACCTCTTTTTTAACCGTCTTCATTTTCTCTTAGTAAGGGAAGGGTCCCTTACGGACACTCAATGGGAGGAGATGGGTGGGTGATATTCTTATACGGACACACCACGAGCTGTATTTGATAACTAATTTATGGTTCCAATAAAATAAACTATAAGATCTCAGCGACAGCGAACAAGAATCTCAGCGGTTGTTTCTTTTTTTGTCATTTTTTATTATAAGCCAAAAACTACATGACATAAACCAAAATAAAAATCTGTTTTTGTAATGTGCAAATGAAACTCTTCCATATATAAATACCCTACTCCAGGGGTGGTGAACCTTTGTGTATCAACGTGCCATTTAATATAAAGAAATGTTTAATGAAGCCATAGACATAATAATACCAGCCCTTGTTTATGTCCTACTGCTGGGCACGGGCCTCCCTTCATGATGAGGGGGCTCAGGCCATAGTCCACCACGCTGACCAAGTGCGGGTTGGATGACTTCACACGTCATTCGAGAGCTAATTAGGCTTTCTCAGACATGCAGGTTTCCTCACGAACATCGCGAGGAAACCTGCACCGTAGCCGATCCAAAAAAAATCTTGGTTCAAGAAATTCATTAAAATTATTTATCGTTATAATTGTTAATTATTTTTTCAGTGCATATTGAACTTCGTGACCAAAATTTTGTGCCGCGTGCCATTGGTTCGCCATCCCTGCCCCCCTAGACAATGTAACATTCTACAAGCGTTATCGCTAATAGAAAGTTTAAAAATGTATGGGAATGACATAAGTCATCGCAAAACCACGTGACAAATTATAGGGAATTCACACCGTTAGCGAATGAAGAAATAGATTCGCTATGAAGCGATTGCATCTTGTCTAGGCCCTCTGACCTATTCGATATAGTAGTTTTAGTGTGTGGATATTCCCAGAATATTGTTATTATAGAAGACATACAAACCTGGGTCGACGGGTTTGCCCTTCTCCGGTTCCGGTTCCGGTTCTTCCTCGGAGTCGGCGTTGTCGTCGTCTTCCAGAGCCACGAGCCCCTGCATCTTGCTGGCGCGCTTCTTCCACTCCGCGATGGGGTCCGGAGCGTAGCCTGCACGACCGATATAACGGGTTAATAATAATAATGCCTTCCTAGCCGATACGATACATACTATTTCCCATTTCTTTCTTCCAACTTTCCACTCGCTGGAAGAAATTTCTTTAGAAATAAGCTGTGCCTTTGTACTATTCTTTCCAATATTTTCGTTTTCCTTTATTGTTATTGTGTGTACAAAAATTATAAACTATTTAAAAAAAAATAGAATCCGACTTCAAAGTAAATTATCTAAAAAGCATAAAATAACGAAAATATTAGTTAGCATACCTGCTGTGTATATTCTGCACCAACTTCAATAATATTTTCGTTATTTTATGCTTTTTAGATAATTTACTTTGAAGTCGGTTTTTTTTTTAAATAGTTTATTTAACACTTTTTAGTGACTTATTTTACCAAGATAGGTATCAGCACTATCACGCAACTCGTACGTCTACATTACAGTAACTTACTGAAAACATAAAAGTTTATATCTTTTAAATTACTGGACCGATTTTGATGAAACTTGTACTCTACCCTAAGTTAAAAAATACTCTAACTATTGCAAAAAGAATTTTCGAAATCGGACTTGTAGTTTCTGAGAAATCCGCGGACAAACCAACATACATACACTCGTGAAATTTGGTAAATTTGTTTAGAAGCCCACATAGACTAACATATATGAATATTACGCATTTCTATTAATATTACATACATACGCGTCGAATACAGAACCTACTTTTTTGAAGTCGGTTAATAAAATAAATAAATGAATACGAGCGATGATCAGCCATCTACGCGGGAGATATTATAGTGCACAAGTGTTTGCATAGACACAAGTGCACTCTCTCTTCCTTCATACCTCTCACTATCCAATGGGACGGAAGACTGACCCAACTGAACCTCTGGGAGGTTAGGCGCAGGACCGACTTTTTACATGCCCATCCGACGCATGTATCATCTTACTTTACAGACAATCAGGTGACCGGCCTGCATTGTCCTACACAGTACACAAAGTTATTGCCCCCCGCGAGATTCGAACCCGCGACCTCCGGTATGCAAAGCAAGCGATTTCCCACTGCGCCACGGAGGCTACAAAGGGGTTAATATTTACTTATTGCCATACTCACAAACGTCAAAAATACATTGATGTACATATAATTTTTACTCGAAAGTGTGACTCCTCCAAAAATGATAATGATCAACTATATAATATTGTAACAAAACCTCTACGGAAATACACACATCAAAAGTGTCTAGGGATCAACATATATTTTTGCAATAACTTTTCTCCTGATTGATATTAATTAAAATTTTCTTTAAGGATTCATCAAATAAAGTGTTTTCGTTTGTCACAGTAACGATAAACCAAGTCACCTTTGCATTAATAAAGAAATTTGCCATTTTCCTAATAAAGGGATTTTTGACATTTGAACCACTAACACAAAAGTTCGAAAAAAAGACTGAAATAACAGTTTTCTTTAAAATTTTATTGGGTAACTTAAACAATTAATAATCCGTGTTTCTACCGCGAACACTAACAACACAAGAACATCGGTTTGGCATACTCAAAATGAGTTCATCCAAATCACGCTGTGGAATGGCCGCCCATGTTCGTTGCAACAACAAAAAAAGGTCTTCTTGCGACTGGATACCCTCCATATTCGGCAGAGCTCTTCTCTGTAGCATATCCCATGCATGCTCAATCGGGTTCAAGTCTGGCGACTGAGCAGGCCAGGGCAGGACATTGATGTTAGCTGCGGCGAGAGTCTGTCTTACAACTCTTGCGGTGTGCGGTCGTGCATTATCATGCATTAACTGAAATAAGGGACCGATTTGCACTTGTAGAGGAACGATGACGTCTGATACAATCGTCTCAGCATAAATTTGAGCGTTGAGGTTGCCTCTGATCCAAATCAACTCAGTTCTTCCGCCGATCCAAATACCCGCCCATACCATGATGGTTCCACCACTATAAGGATGGACTTCCTGGCAGGATTTTAATCGCTGTTGGCGTCCAGGGGTTCTCCAGTGTCGTATACGTCTTGTATCCGGTCTCATACCAAAACGAGACTCATCAGAAAAGCACACGAAACGCCATTGTTCTTCTGCCCAATTTCTGTGTTCAAGAGCCCATTGATATCGAATCCTACGATTGTGCATTGCTATAGGTGGTACCCGTAGCGGTCTTCGGGAATGAAGGTTCACTTCATGCAAGCGGTTTCTGACTGTTTGGTCGCTAATTAAGTTCCCTGAAGAGTGATGAAGCCTCACGGCTAACATCATGGCAGTTATTGTTGGAGCTCTTCGAGTTAAGATTTGAATATATCGGTCTTGTCTCCGTGTGGTGCAGCGATACCGTCCTCCATGGCGCTCAGCCACGGTACCAGTGCTTCGGTAACGTGTCCAAAGTCGACTGATAACACTCTGACTTGTATTCAGAGCTAAAGCCACAGTACGTTGCCGGGAACCAGCTTCTATCATTCCCACGGCTCTGAGCATTTCTTCCCTGCTTAAATGACGTCGCCGCTCCATAATAACGTTGGTTTTAATCAGTAGTAGGGAAACAGTAGCACTAATAATGTCTTCAATGCGTTGTATGTTTTTATAGGGAAAATATTGACAGCTGATTTTCATCTTTTACTCGAATTTGATTCACAGTTCCTGATTCAAATTATGAAATGCACCAAAAAGGATCCATATAAATTTATAAAATCATAAATTTATTACAAAGCCACATCTCAATCTCAAGAAATCCGCTTAAAAATGCTTGATCCCTAGACACTTTTGATGTGTGTATATCGCAGTTTATTTTAGGCATTACTTTCTCAACGTTTCAAATGCTTTGCAAGTAACCACCGTCACGGGAAGACTGAGACGTTGAACGACCTTACGCTCAATTTATACAGTCATACTTTGCCGGTGTACCCTCAATTCCGTAAAAGTAGTTTTATTTCAAAATAAATAGTTGTAACACACAATAGCACTAAAATTCTAAAACCGACCTCTTTTAATGAGTTCCTCGACCATAGCTTTCCGCTTCTTGTTCTCAACGACCAGTCCTTTGTCGCACTTCTCCAATATAAACCGAGCTTGGTTCGACAGCTTATCGGCCTCCGCCTGCAACTGCCCTTCCAGATAGTCTTTACGCCGCCCGTAGTACCTCACACGAAGCTCGTAGAAGTCCCGTAGTATCTCTTCTACTTTCTCGTATCTGTTGGAACATACACATATTGTCGTAAATAGATACTAGGTAAACCATTGTAGTCCCCTACTGTACAGTCGGGGATTACAATGGTGTACCAGATTAAAAATGTTTATAAAACTAGTGACGACAAAGTTCGCAATGTAACCGTGTCAGAACGTTTACTCTTTTTTCTTTAGAATATAAAAAATTGAACAATAGTTGTATGAATGCAGGCCTGATGGCTGACCGGTGGCCAGCCAAATAGGGCCAGTAGAAAAAATACATAATAATAATAATATCTTGGGACAATCCACACACGGTCATCAGATCCCAAACTAGGCAGAGGCTGTACTATGGAAACCAGACAACTGATACTAATAGTTGTATACTTTTTTTTTGTAAATACATACTTAAATAGATAAATAACACCCAGACACTTGGTGGGAATCGAACCCGCGACCCATCGGGTAGCAGTCAGGGTGTCTAACCACTAGACCAACGGGCCCGTCAACATGTCCAATATTTCTTGATAACGGCTTAAATAGATTTTTTTCAGTCATCTCGCCTATTATGGTACTGTTTGGCAACTAAATATCTTATACTACCTGGACGCTCAAACGAGAAACCGGGTCCAACAGACTGAAGGTTTTATCTTCCTCGATCTGCTATGACCACACAGATTTGTACGAATGTATCTTGTTTATAACTCACTTCTTTAGACAGCAATTGTAGTCGAACGCGTTCATACAGGTCATGGATATGGTCGTTTGCAGCTTGAACACTTTGTGGACGCCCTCGGCTTCCACTTCAGCCAACTTGCCGGGCAGTAGGCTCACGACAAATCGCACCGTCGTATCTGTGTTGTACTCCTGAAATATAATTACAGTGTGAAATGAATAGACGAGCGACTATTGTAACAGCAGTGTCTAGTGGCGCGGATCCACCAGAATTCTACGTATGGACATGTTTTATTAATCTTTGTCCACCACGCTGGCCAAGTGTGGGTTGGCGGACTTCACACGTCATTCGAAGGCTAGTTAGGCTTTCTCAGACATGCAGGTTTCCTCACGATGTTTTCCTTCACCGAAAGCTAGTAAAAATCGCACAAAGACGATTCGCACATGATTAATTAAATAAATCAGAGGTGCGAGCCGGGGTTCGAACCTGCGCACCTTGTTTCCAAGCGCTCGCCCACTCAGCTGTTACAGCTTGTAAACATAAAATAAAAATAAAAGTTAATTTGATAGGGTTATCTAGTACTTAGACACCCTGGCTGCTATCCAATTCGTGGATTGGATTCTTACCAAGTATCTGGGTGTTATTCATCAGTATTTATTTACGAAAAAAGTATACAGGGTGTAAGGGAGTACGTACCAAAAACTTTTTTATAAGATTTCTCATATTGTCCGTTACAACATTACGGAAATTCATCAATTCATCGAGTAGCAACCAGGGTGTCTAACCACTAGACCAACGGGCCCGTCAATAATATCGAACCTACTCACCCTGTATTCAGATATGACTGGCTTCACTTTATCAGTGCCGAGCATAGGTTCCAGAACGTTCTCCTTATAGTTCTGCGTCCACGTGCCAACTGGGAGCTCCGTGATCTCTATCTTCTCGCCGGCCAAGATGGCCGCCTCGCCGGATATCACGTATTTGTCGCCGAAGCTCTCGACCGTGCCGCGGAAGTTCTTGTACCACGGGTGCATCGGTTTCGGCTCCTCACCGTCAAGCATACGTCTGAAATAAAATTAAATTATAAGAGACTACTTCATTATTCCCCCCACCCCCCCCCCCATGCAGCTCTGCCCGCGCTCTTGTTACGTTAGCTAAATTTTTAGTAGCATACAGTGCGTTGAATACATAACCTTCATTTTTAAAGTCGGTTAAAAACTGGGACCCACTTTTTACTTGCCCTCCGAAGCACTCTTAATTCAAATGGCATTAAACGGTCACCCATTTATGTAACCTTGCCTAACGTTGCTTAACCTAATAGATTGCTAAACATTGATAACAACTGTCGTTTAAGTGTTTCCTTGGTATTATACAGACAGACAAATAATATAAAATTGCAGTTTGGCTTCAGTATTGGTTATAAGTAGAATGCCCTCCAAAGATAATTTTCAAAATATCTTCAATGTATTATAACAGAATTGGACCTGTTACAGTTTTATTATAAGTAATAGATAGTAGATTGTTACATAAGGGATGAAAGTCACATACAGACAGTATTTAGACACGAGATGGTTTGGCGCACGAGCGTAGCAAGGGCGATAATAGTTCTAGTGCTTAAATAGGTCTTTCACCCGAGCTAGACACTCTGCTTTCCACATCAAATATGAGGAAAGTAAATAAAAACCACACCGCTAGAAGAACCGATAACCGTTGGGGAAGAAAGGTTCTCGAGTGGCGACCACGAACCGGAAGACGCAGCGTAGGCAGGCCTCCCACTAGGTGGATAGACGACATTGTGCACATCACATCTCCCCGGGAACCTGTCATAATGCTCACGAGGACAGTCGCCACCCCGTCGCCGTGCTCGACGTATAAGGCCCACAACTCAAACGTCCAGCGACTCGGAAGAGTCTACCGGGGTACCCGAACTAAATCACACTTACAGTATATTCTGGACGATATCTCGGGGGTTGTAGTTGGGTATCTTGGTAGACCAGCCGGTGCCGATGCCCTCAGCTCCGTTCACGAGCACCATCGGTATGATGGGTAAGTACTGCACTGGCTCAATCTTCTGATTGTCTTCAAACTCATGCTGCAAACAAACGCCACTGGTTAATGCAAATCAGCCTTTATTTTACAACATTCGTGTTGATAAGAACCGTGACATCAGTCACGGACTTAGAAGCATGCCCTCGGATAGGGACAGTTTTGTCTAAGTGGTAAATAAGAAAGGTATACTCAGAGTAGGGGGAGGCTATATATGAATCTGAAAGGATTTCGGGAATAGAAGGTCAAGCATACATCAGTGACTTACAGAGACAAGACTGGCAAGAGGTTTCCTCCTTCACTGACAGTGGTTAGAGTTACTTCTGATGGAGGCGTGACTTCAATAATGATTTTAAAAAAAATACGTGAATATTAGCATCACATGTCATTTACTATATAATTTTTTTTACTACTTATAAGCTTGACTGCAGTTCCACCTGATGGAAAGCGGCGACGCAATCTAGGATGGTAAAGTACACTAGCTTTTTATGCACCAAATCGCAATGCAAATAACATTGTCGGACCAGAGAATGGAAACCAATATGTATTACATACCTCAATTTAGATTAACATATAATAAACATATTATGTATGTCTCGGAAGAAACGTAAATAATCATATTTACAGTACTATTATAGCATCAAAACAACAATGATTGCAGTGCCTGCGCTTGCGCGTCAATCATGACATGACACACGCCGACAAATTGTTGGTCACATAATACTCGAACATTTATTTATTCGACGGGTCAGTTGGTATATTGAGCACTAACCCTACCTTCAATGGGCCAATATAAAAATAATAATGTTTCCAAGGCCGATCTGGCTACGGCAGCCAATCTTTTTTGACCGAATGCCCCAGAAGGAGAATATGTATTTATATAAGTACGTATACCCTGTTTTTCTTTACTATATCAAATTCGAAACAATAAACAAATAAACACAAGAGTAATGACCGACCGGTGGCCAGCCAAAGACAATTACAATAACGTTAAGATAAAAAAAAAACGGTGCTACAAAATCTTAAAACAATATTAGGGAAAACAATATGTTTAACTATTTAAAATCGATAACATAAGCTGTTGCAGGGAGACAGACAGACGAAGTCGCAGAGCTATCAGACACCGGTCTCGCCGGCGAGGCCGAAGGGTCGTACGTATGCGACCGCAACGACGTGCATCAATCACCCCACTGAGTTTCTTGCCGGTTCTTCTCAGTGGGGGCGCGTTGTGAACCGGTGGTAAACTCAGCCCTCTCTTAAGCGACAGCCCAAGCCGAGGCCGTGCCTCCCTGAGGGCTAACAGCGTCTATCATTCCAAAAAAAAAAAAAAACAAAAAAAAAAAACAAAAAAAAAAAAAACGAAGTCGCACAATAAGGGTTCCTTACGTTTATAAGGTAAGTACAGATCAATAAAAAAAAAGTTACTTCCTATTTAAATTACATCATCATTATAATATTTATTTCAAATAGTCTTAACGAATAGCACTTTTAAACGGTCAATTTTTTTAAAAACTACCACCTGATCACAACGCGGCCTCAACTAAGAAGATCCGGCAAGAAACCCAGCGGGCTTGTAATTTTTTCACTTTTTTATAAACAGTGTTTGTCCTTACAAATATGTAGATCAGAATCAGCGATAGTGTGTCCTGCCGTTTGAAAGATAAAACAGGATAGAGAGAGAAAAAAAATACGACGAAATTACAACTAACTAAAAGGCCACTGCTAGTTAAGTAGTATTTGTATCAGTTTTCTGGTTACCATTGTACAGGCTATTCTTCTAAATCAGGACTTCCCAACACGGCACGCCCCGGCGGGGTGAAAAAGTGAAAGATTTCAACTATGTTCTACATAACTTCCCTGGTGCATTGCAGGTGGACTGAATCTAGTTGGTGCACCTGTAAGAACCTTTCGTTCTGAGGTTATATCGACCTGTGAAATTTTTACTTGTCTCCTGCTTTGCAAAGGAGGGAAGTGGAATTTAAATTTTTCTAACTCCTCCTATATACTTTTCTAATTAAATATGTTGCTGGTTCCAAGACAATTTAACGTTTCCCCGGGACTCGCCGAGGTTCAAACCTCGTTGTCTTCACCGGTGACCACTGTAGATCCTGGCTGACAGGAGTCACAATGGTGGGATTAGACCCATTTAAAAAAAAACCCTGTCCTAAACAGCAAGGTATAAAGATATAGAATGTTTCGCAAAAAAACTTCAGTCGCAGGCATTCAGGCAGTCGCAGTGTAAACATATAGATTACAGACATTTGTTCAGCATATCTACTGTATTACAATTTTATAATGTGCCAAAGGCTAAAAACATTATCTTTTAAACGCACATGTCAAGGTGGAAACGGACGCGCTTACGTCATATTCAAACTTCGATGTGCAATGTTAACAAAGCCGGCGTTCATCATTCATCTGTACGATAATCAATGTAGATAAAATATACTTTAGTGCTTTACAAGTCTATACGGAGCCGACATGAACTAACATAATTGTTGTTTATTTTTTAACCTCCGAGCCACGCAATAAGGCTATTAGTAGTTTTAGTTAGCTTCGAAAAGAATGGACGAATTATAAATATTAAAAATAAATTGAACCGACTTCAATATCACTGAAAAGTATAAAATAATTTAAATAGTGTTAGCGTACTTGCTGTGTATATTTGGCACCAACTTCAATAATATTTAAATTATTTTATACTTTTCAGTGATATTGAAGTCGGTTCAATTATTTAAAAAAAAAATATTATAAACTTTTTAGTGATATTTTCATACATTAAGATTGACCCATCGAATCTAGGTAGGTTATGATCACATTATCGTCTACATAGTTTTACATAATTCATGTTTCCTCAGAAAAAAAATATCCATTCGTAATGAAATTTGTATGGAATCATCATAGTAGTTTACTCTCTCGAATAAAAAAAGAATCCTCGAAATCGGTTCATATTTGTCACAGTAATGTAATGGAGAACATCAGTTTTATGGTTTTTACCAGATAAATTCCTCCACGTCGTTCATGGTCCTCCAGGAAGTAATTATCCGGTTGTGATAAAATTCATACAGATTCATAACAGTGGTTTCTTCTTTCGAATAAAAAAAGAATCATTGAAAGTGGTAAATATTTGCCAGAGTTATGACCATTTTTGTCCTTAAAAAGCGACATAAAGTCATCTAAAAAAGTCAGTCATAAAGGCATTCCTGCAGTTGTCCTGCGCAGTCACCATTCTTGTTTTTTCAGGAACTACTTATTCGTAAGCAATATTTTTTTATGGGACCCAATCAACGATTTAAAGAATGGATGGAAGAAAGATTTTTTCAAATCGGTTCATAATTGCCAGAGTTATGCGTGAACATACATAGAAATATATATATACAGACGAATTGAGAACCTCCTCCTTTTTTCGGAAGTCGGTTAAAAATGCTTATTTTTTAAATGAGTGGTTTAATCGGGATAGTTCTTAGTTATGTTCGGCTGTTTTTTTCGTAAACAGCCCTTGTTTTTACTGTTAAACACGTCCCTTCAAGAGGAAGAAGGGCCATAGTCCACCACGCTGGCCAAGTGCGGGTTGGCGGACTTTACACGTCATTTGAAAGCTATATAGTTAGGCTATCTCAGACATGCACGTTTCCTCACGATGTTTTCCTTCACCGAAATCTAGTAACAATCGCACACAGACGATTCGCACATGATTAATTAAAGAAATCAGAGATGCAAGCCGGGATTCGAACCTGCGCACCTTGTTTCCAAGGCAAGCGAATTGAAATTGTATGGCATTTTATTAAAATTATCTGAATAACGGCCGCACTCACAGACATCAATTAACTTTAATAGCAATTAAGTCATTTTTTATAATCTATTTATTTCGACTCTCCGAGTCTCTTATGATTGTCTTTTAGTATTAATTACGAGATTATTGATATATTTACTCAGTATCCGCGTATTAAGTATTATTTGGCTTCTAAAGTCGAAATAATCCATTTACAAAATATGATTTAATCACAATTCACTATAATTGACGTTTATAGGTGCGGCAGTTAGGGCCTTATTTTTTTTCTATGGGAAATATAGACGCTGTTGGCCGCAGATGGCCATTACAGCTTCACCGGACAAGAGAATTGGGGCCTTTGACGGTCCCTTCCTTGCATACCACCTAGTACACATATGAGACTTCCCGACTACGACGGCTCATTTGTTCGTTCAACCCCGGCTAGCTGCGTCATCGCGGTTAGACTGTGTGGCAGGCACACCAAGACTTCACAGATAAAAAGTATCCCGCCATTTAGTTAGTCTGTATCCGGTCGCCGATCGGAGCGTACGCTTTTGCAAAAACGCGTCAAACTAAACTCTAGCGCACGGTTATCGAATTTTATCAACGATTTGTGATAATCCAAACAAAGGATATCGATAAGGTCTGCGCTATATTCATATTTTATATTAATAACGTATTTACGTACGTAAAGTATTTGTAACGTGGTGTGTGAATGATGCAATCGGGGTTTTGGCGGGAATGAGTCGGACGTGAACAGAATTTAATACATATGTCGTTATGGAGTTACCACGTGCATACAAGTTGCATCAATTTGTAAGAACAAAGCTTTATTGCTAATTATTTCTCTGGATTATGTATCCGCGGAGTAATGAGCAAATTGGAATCCTAATCTAGGTAAATCATAGTACTTTTTACTTAAAAAAAAATGTGTATGTTTTCATTAAGTTCGTAATGCTTATCTTTCCGAAAAGTCGATTAGGCTTGGGTCTCTTTTTAACACGCTTTTATTAGCTTGACCTGTATGTATGTATGTATGTAACTTTGTATGTATGATGGTAATGGAATCTTGCGATGCCATTTTGACCCACTTTTACACGTCCAAAATATTTGAAATTATGCACATGTATCAAGGACCGGTGACAATACAATAATATGGTATCATCGAGCTGATCTGATGCTGGGGCTCGAAGGTAGATAAGAGAACCCTTGGACGGCTACTAGTAAACTAATCCAGTTTGTGTTCATTTGATTTGTTTTAAAGAGTTCTTTTCACTTTGACTATTAATGAGGACCTGATGGTGGAACTGGAGAAGGTGGGTGACGGAACCCTGGATTGGCTACTAGTAAACACATCGAGTTTGGGCTCATTTGATTTGTTTTAAAGAGTTCTTTTCACTTTGACCATTAATGAGGACCTGATGATGGAACAGAAAGGTGGGTAACGGAACCCTGGAATGGCTACTAGTAAACACATCGAGTTTGGGTTCATTTGATTTGTTTCAAAGAGTTCTTTTCACATTAACCATTATTCAGGACCTGATGATGGAACAGGAAGGTGGGTCACGGAACCCTGGATTGGCTACTAGTAAACACATCGAGTGTGGGCTCATTTGATTTGTTTTAAAGAGTTCTTTTCACTTTGACCATTAATGAGGACCTGATGATGGAACTGGAAGGTGGGTGACTGAACCCTTGAATGGCTACTAGTAAACACATCGAGTTTGGGTTCATTTGATTTGTTTTAAAGAGTTCTTTTCACATTAACCATTAATCAGGACCTGATGTTGGAATAGGAAGGTGGGTGATGGAACCCTGGATTGGCTACTAGTAAACACATCGAATGTGGGCTCATTTGATTTGTTTTAAAGAGTTCTTTTCACTTTGACCATTAATGAGGACATGATGATGGAACTGGAAGGTGGGTGACGGAACCCTGGAATGGCTACTAGTAAACAGATCGAGTTTGGGCTCATTTCATTCGTATTAAAGAGTTCTTTTCAGTTTGACCATTACTGAGGGCCTGATGATGGAACTGGAAGGTGGGTGACGGAACCCTTGAATGGCTACTAGTAAACACATCGAGTTTGGGTTCATTTGATTTGTTTTAAAGAGTTCTTTTCACATTAACCATTAATCAGGACCTGATGTTGGAATAGGAAGGTGGGTGACGGAACCCTGGATTGGCTACTAGTAAACACATCAAGTATGGGCTCATTTGATTTGTTTTAAAGATTTCTATTCATTTTGCCCAATAATCAGAACCTGATGATGGAACAGGAAGGTGGTTGACGGAACCCTGGATTGGCTACTAGTAAACCCATCGAGCTTGGACTCATTTGATTTGTATAAAGGAGTTATATTCACTTTGCCTAATAACGTGGACCTGTTGATGGACCCGGAAGTTTGGTAACGGAACCCTTGAATACTACTTGGGAAGCTATTGACTTTTAGCGTACTTTCGACTGTTTAAAGGGTAAATACGTAGTGCTTTCTTAAACTCAATCAGATACCTACGCGTAATACCTAGTTTAGTTAAAATATGTTTTGCCACAACCTGCCTACGATTCAAGCTACGAACAAATCAATACTTGGGCTAATTTTATCCGTAGTTTAGGCGAATATTTCTAAGACTAAAAAGTATAAAATAAATTACTAGTTTAAAAAACTAAAAGTACACGCTTTTATAAGGACTACTTACTGCACTAAAAAGCAAGAAATAAATTATCGAAACCGTTCTTTCTTTCTTTCTACCCCGTGCTTGTAATTTATGGATTATATTTATGTGTAAAAGCGTGGGGCGCCTTTTCTGAATAACAGCTTAACATTTCTGTAAAATTTCAAGAACGCTAAGTATTTGTATTCACATGACAATCATTTGTAATCATTTACAGAGAAAAGGCGCCCCACGCCTTTACACATAAATATAATCCATAAATTACAAGCACGGGGTAGAAAGAAAGAAAGAACGGTTTCGATAATTTATTTCTTGCTTTTTAGTGCAGTAAGTAGTCCTTATAAAAGCGTGTACTTTTAGTTTTTTAAACTAGTAATTTATTATTATATTACTAAGGGCAAGCAAACATACGGCCCGTCTGATGGTAAGCAGTCACAGCAGCCTATAGACGCTAGCAATACCAGAAGAATCACTAGCACGTTGCCGACCCTTAAGACATTAGATATTAAGTCTTTGTGTCCGGTAATTGTAATAACAGCTACAGTGCCCTTCACGCCGGAACAGGAACAGCAAGGCCTTGAAGGTTGCCCCCGCGAAATAAAAAATAAAAAGTTAGAACAGTGACCATTAAAGATCCACTTTCTGGTTGGTTAACAATCAAAATAAAATTAATTCGTGTTTTTGATGTTTCGGATTATCATTAAGTCGGACTTTTTGTTATTCGATCTATTGAAATACGGTGTTTTGAGAATAGCTATTATAAAAAATTAGGATGAATGATAGATCGGAGTTGTA
Organism: Furcula furcula; assembly: GCA_911728495.1. Lineage (NCBI taxonomy): Eukaryota > Metazoa > Arthropoda > Insecta > Lepidoptera > Notodontidae > Furcula > Furcula furcula. The sequence goes on from OU452252.1 coordinate 22,053,483, forward strand.
ATATTTTAAATTTTCAACTATTCGGAATGATGAAAATCGGTAGTACCTACATATTTTGAAATTCGTATTTGTGACTGTTGGAATAAAGTTTTTCGTTTTTCTGTAGTGGGGGTACACTATTGATTATTGATATTGAAGGCTCTTAAGTTATTAGTATTAGTAATTGCTGATATTACTATTCTCTTAAATCAAGTATTATCGTAAATACATAGTCATGCATCATTCATGTTTCATTACAGGTCTAGTTGTGATAAAATTTGCATGGAATTATTCACTTTTTCGTAAAAAAAGGGCAACATATAATCCGAAAATCGTATTACAATATCGCTAGGTCCCTTGTGCACCTTCGGAGTCGCTGGACGTTCGGGGCGTGGGTGGGACGTCTATTGAGTACGGCGGCGACTCCGAGGAGGACGGCGGCGGGGTTGCGACCCCCATCCCCGTGACAGGTTCCCGGGGGGCCCCTAGTGTGACGAGCGGTGGTGCAATGCAGCTGTCTATAGGCTGGCTTGTTGCTTGCCATCAAGAGAACGCCTTGCTAGTCTCGTTACTAGGTTGAATGACTTACAAGTCGACTTTAGAACCTCCTTTTTAGTCGTCGGCAAAGCGTCACACAGTTTTATTCGTTATTAGTACTAACATTAAAAACTATTTTTTATTCCAGTTTGGACCTGACAAATGGAAGACGACGAGCGCAACGAGAAGTCGGGTTTCTTGGAGGCTGGCGATTTTGGCAGCCGTTTGCCGATCAAAATTGGTCCGTACTTTGGCGGGCATAACGGCTTTTTTATCGCATTTGCAAAAGGACTGTCCAAGTTGCGTATAGACGTCACCGTCGAAGAACTCAGGCAAAAATGCAAGGAATTCGCAGAAAACAATCCGCCACAGTGGTTTCGTCGCGATTTGGTGTACATAGATTACTTTGAAACAGTGGCGACTGATGAAGACATTGATTCTTATATCAGTTGCATAAATGAAGACCGCGAGGGTGAACCCAACATTGAAGGCAGAATACTCTGCCAGATATACGACGTTCATCTTTATATGATATATTCGTATTTCAGTACGTATTATATAATGAACGTTGTGGACGATAATGGCACTAGATATAGTAATAATATAGATTTTGATTATTCAAATAATATATACATAGCCGACACAGACGGCGTTTACTATCAAACAGTGACTATTGATAAAGATGAAGACTATGATTATGAGAGTGAAGAGTCTGATGATGAGGAGACTGAAGAGTCTGATGATGAGGAGACTGAAGAGTCTGAGATGTCATTAGATGATGATTTAAACAGTCCGACTTCAACACATACGTTGACACGTAACGAAAGAAAAGAGATAATTTGCAAACAATTAGTTCAACTATCAAATGTAATCCTGAAGGGAAATGTATACCAAGTAAAGAAAATAGATAAGATTTTACACGACAGTGGTGTATCGGATGAAACGTTACTAACCGAAGTGTACAACGAAGGCATGTGCCCAAAGAAAAACGATTATATAGTTGCAGCATGTTTGAACTACAAACAAGGTTATTATGTTTTAAAGTATTTGCTGCACGAGACATGTCTTTTGCATTATTTTCCGAGTGGCATAGACAGGGAAGAAGAAGAGAAGGATCGACGCGTAGCCTTCCACTTCGCAATGTGTTCCAACAACTTTAACTTGGTGGATCTTCTCTACAATTACTGGTCCGGCACAATGCCCCGATGGAGCGGCAGCCAGAATGATGAAAAAGAGGTAATCTCTAACCTCAACACACTCAGTCGAATACTTAATGAGACTCGTGGGAAAATTGATTTTATATTTAACCAACAGATGCTTGACGACGTACAATGTTTAATAGCATTCAATAATTATCAACTCGATCTTTACAATAAACTTAATGATTTAAGGTCCAAATTCAATTATACAGACACCAGCGTAGCAGCTGAGGTGGAACGTGTACGAATGTTGATCGTAAATATTCTGCATATTCATAAAAATCATTCGGATATTAATTATATTAGATTGAAAAAAATCTGTCCCGATGAGGAACAAACAATACAAGATTTATTACAAGACGAAAGCTCGGTGTTAACTAGAGCACTTTTATTTATGACGTGCGAAGTGTATTATAGAAAATTGGACTTTCATGTAACGCTACTTTTGTTGGAAAATCTGCACCTTCTCAAGCAGAGATTGAAAACACCCGAACAAACTTATCCAAAAATAGAGGCCGCACTTTATCACTACGTATACCGTGTCTCGGGTGATTGGAGGTTATACTTCCCAAATAATAGAGAAATCCTAACCGTAGATATGATAGGTATGTGTAAAGGCGTATTCGCTTGTTTTAAAGCTATACATGATTCGCAAAGGGTATTGAACGGTTTAGTTATATTTTTTGAGAGACAACATTTTCAAAATTGTTTGTATGAATTTAGAGATGTACTGGAAAGTATAAACGTTATAAACAACATAAGACAATTAAATGAAAAGTTGCCTAACGAAGAGATAAATTCATTAACATGGCTGCCTCATTTGCGAGACGATTATTCACTTAAAAGGATAAAACATTACATGGAAGCATTGATGACGATAGATATAGATCAAGACAAAGAAAATGGAATCTTAATTATTGAACGGGTAATACAAGTGATAGGTGAAATGTTCAAAACTACCGAAGAATCATTTCATCTGTCGCCAACTACAAAAGCATTACTACAAACAACGGTTTCTGTTGAAACTCTTGCAGATTTGGAAGGCATAAGATTAGCCTTGTCACATGCCGAAGAAGGGCAGTTAAACCGAAAAATTCAAATTGAGAAAACAGAAATAGATATTTTAAGGAAAGTTAAAGTGGATTTGGAAAATATCATTCACAGAATAAACACAGTTCTCGACATATATAAACCTATTTTAGATAAATCATTAATAAAGATAGGTATAGTTCTGTTATATTCTAGAATCCGTGACATGCCGGAACAAGCTACATTTTTTAAGGAAATTATAAAAGTCATATATTTTTCTTGCAATTTATATAACGAGGAAATATTTAGTATGTTGGAGAACCGTTTTATAGAAGAAAAATGGTCCGAACTACGATTTACTAAACAATTATTGAGAGAAATTGGTTTAATTCAAGTAAATATCCATCAATTGAATACAAAAAAGGTCTTATTAAAAAAACGCACAATATGCATTATTTTAAGTACATTACCTAAAAAAATTGAAATCATTAAGCAGAAACTAAAATTTATAGAAGACAATAACACAACCTGGAATTCCATACTAAAAAGCGCATCAAAAATTGTGCCCGACTTATCAGAACAACCGACAGATGAAGGGATTCAAAGAGTTAAGAACAAACTACAAAGTTTAATTAAAAAGAGTCAACAAATCGATGACGATCTGATGGAAAACATCAAAAATGTCAAGAATTACAATCAACATTGGGAATACATAAAAGAGGTTCTACGCTTCCTCCTTGTAGAAGTTAAAATATTTAAATATAATCCACTGGAAATAAAAAGAACGCGTTACTCGGCTCATTTCGCTTTTTATATTGATGACAAACCAGCTAACAGTGATGCAATAAAGGCAGTATATGAATTTATAGAAATGATTATGTTTGAAGTGAGTGTATTGGTCAAAAGATATGCACCGGATACAACACAACAATCATTCAAACCAGATGAATTTTCAGGGATCAAGAAATTGTTGCAACTGTTAAACGAGGAACAACACGATAATAATCAGAACCCAGCAGAGTATGTAAAACATAAAAGAACTCAATTACACATGAATTTGATTGACAGAATTCAGCTTCTCAAGCAACTATTTGACTATCCTAAAGAGATCCCCATAACTCAACATCTGCTGAGGTATAATTACGATCAAAAATTTCGTATCATCACAGAGATGTTACTGGGAGATATAATGAACGTCTTTGTTGCATGTAATATAAAGAGTTTATTCATCAAGTCATCGAATATATTGACTGGGATCAACTTACGTAACGTGCTTGCCCACGGCAATCCTTTCTTGGAGGTGGTAGGTGATGCGCTCGACTCGCGGGATTTACCAGTCGAATTGTTGACATGGGCGACCAGGATCATAGAAGACAGTAATTCAATCAGAGCGTTGTGCAGCCTTTACAGCGAAAACATCAACTATGAGATGATTGAAAACGATTCTAAGGAACTAATGACCCCAGACCAACAAAAACAACTTGATATATTTAAAAACTCCAATAATTGGGAGGATTATTTGAAATTAATACCTAAAACGTGGCACGAACGCCCACAACAATCACCAGAACCCGAAATCGAAGATGAATTATTCAATAAATTTTTAGATGCGGCGATGATTAAAAATATGGAGCTTTTGAAAATATGTATAAATGACGTTGATTCCGATAAATTAGATCGACATGGAAAATCGGCGTTACACTATGCAGCGATGAAAGGACACGTTGAAATAATAATGGAGCTAGGACGAAATGGAGCTAACATGAATGTGACCGATGCTAAGACGGGAAAAACACCGTTACACTATGCTGTACAAAACAACCACGCAGCCGCAGTTATCGTGTTACTGAACCATGGTGCAGATACCACGATTGAAGACAATCAAAAACGAATACCATTGTGTTATATCAAAAGGGAAAAGGATAAGAATGACCAAATAGCTATGACACTAGCGCGAGACATGACGGTCCGAATGGGGTTTTATTTGAGTACATTCTGCAATACCGGATAATTGCTCAAAAATTGACATCAGCAGGTTGAGATAATAACATTATATTGATTGAAGTTATAGTTCAGCCCATCAAGGAACAAGAAAGATTAACTGACTCTACATATTTGTATAAGTCATAAAGTACGGTATGATTTATTTTTATATCAACATTTAAATGAATTAGTTCAATAAACAATTATATGTACTAACCAATCTTAATTATCTGACCTTCATATGACCGTGTATGGATTTTCTCAGGATATAATTACCTATTTGTAACCCAACAACCTTAAGAGGTAGTAGTGCACAGAGCAATGCCCTGTCAAAATTAATGGAACATAACTGGGGAAATACCTACACTTAACACAAGGCGGATGATTATGTATAGCTCCAAGCTGGCGCGATCGTTGCGTACCTGAGGGAGCTCTTCGATACGCCAGCAACAGAGTAAGGGCTAGGGCATGCACAATGGATCCAACTGGGTTGAAGTGCGTTCCGGGAATACCGGGCCCAAATTTATAGCCTCCAAGAATAGAACACAAGGCCGAAGATAACTTAACTACTTACTTAACTCCACTTTCAAGGAGCGTGTTTCTGAGTCGATTTGTGAAATCCTTAGTTTTTATGTATTTACCTGTAGTAGGTATAAAACTGTTATTAATTTATTTCATTCTTCACACGCACCTAGCAGTGGTCCTGTTATCGTGACGCTTGCAACAGTACCGAAATATCGGAATCGCTCTAATACTATAATGATAGTCTTCCTGGCCGATATGACATCAGCGGCCAATCTTTCAAAAAAATCAATCTATGTGGGTATTATAGTGCTCAAGTGTTTGCATAGACACAAGAGCATTCTTGTGTTCTCTACTCTCAATCCCATGGGACGGAAGACCGAAACGAACAAGAAGAGGTCTGGCGCAGAACTTACTTTTTACATGCCCATCAGATACATTAGTCTTACTTTTCAAACAATCAGATGATCGGCCTGCATTGTCCTAGCCAGTAAGGAACCAGACAATGTCGTTGCTGCCTGTGGAAGTTGCAAAGCAAGCGGTTTCCCGCTGAGCTGTGAAGGCCTATTAGTACCTATTGTAGAAAGAAGATTTTAGTGAAATCGGTCATCCGTCAACCAATAGAAGCTGGTATAATAACGCAAAAACTCACCACAAGTAGAGGATCGTCGTGCGGATGGAAAATGAGCCTTGTGAGCGGTGACATAAGGGTGAATATGTAACGGGGGCTGGCCGAGTCCTTGCCGCCGCAGAGCCGCGTGCCGAACTGACCGCGCGGCTCTAGCAGGTTGATGTTGTTCGAGCCCACGTAGTTCTGTGCCAAGTTCACTATAGTCATAGCTAGCGACTGCTCACCTGCGAACAATTATTGTCATTAAACTATGTACCATATCTGAACACAAGTGTCTTTGGATAGGCATCGTTCAACCATCACTCCTTTGTTCATACATTTAATGTTTCGATTTTGATCTTATAAAGAAAAATAGTTTATAGGTGGTAGGTTCCTTGTTAGAGGTAGGTACCACCGCATTGTCAGATACTGTCCTGGAAACAGTTATAAGTAATATGAACCTGGATAGTCGCGTGCACAAGGGGCCACCATTGAGAATATAAACTATTTTTAAAAAAATATAAACCGACTTCAAAGTAAATTATCTAAAAAGCATAAAATAACGAAAATATTATTGAAGTTGGTGTTAGCGTACCTGCTGTGTATATTCTGCACCAACTTCAATAATATTTTCGTTATTTTATGCTTTTTAGATAATTTACTTTGAAGTCGGTTTATATTTTTTTAAAAATAGTTTATTTAACACTTTTTAGTGACTTATTTTACCAAAATAGGTATCAGCACTATCACGCAACTCGAACGTCTACGTTACAATAACTTACTGAAAACATAAAAAGTTTATATCTCCTAAACTACTGGACCAATTTCGATGAAACGTGTACTCTACCCTAAGTTGAAAAATACTCTAACTATTGCAAAAAGAATTTTCAAAATCGGCCTTGTAGTTTCTGAGAAATCCGTGGACAAACCTACATACATACATACATACATACACTCATAAAATTTGGTAAATTTGTTTAGAAGCCCACATAGACTAACATATATTAATATTACGCATTTTTATCGATATTACATACATACGCGTCGAATACAGAACCTCCTTTTTTGAAGTCGGTTAAAAATACATCGTTAACTTCACATCCCTTCTTTTTGTTGGAAAGAAACTAGTTTAGTATATTGTAACCTTAATATACATTTTCGATGGTATATTATTTTTCTGACGATAATTTGAACATTGGTAAAAGAAGTCGCTAGTACCTATTTATTCGAAAAAAAAAACGGACAATCCAGAGGGGGCTAAAAGCAAAAGCGCCACTGTCCATTTTGGCTCAAACTGAACTAAGGATGCCATCTGGTAGAGTATTTTTAAACCTATCAAATGGTTCAACTCGTTTGAATACAATGTTAGCACTATCCCATAGAAAAACGTGTTTGAAAAAAAAATTGAGAAGCAAAAACGACACAGTCCTTATCAGTTAAATTGCAAATACGCTACTGTCCATATTGACCAATCACAGTAATCACAGAACGGTCGGCCATGACACTTTTGTATTGGCGGTAGATGATTTTTTGTAAGTATTAGGTGCAAAAGCGCCACTGTCCAAGCGTTTTGGTGTAAACCTTACACTGTCCCAACGCTCAGATGCAAAAATAATACTGTCCTGTAATCAATTTTTTTTAATAAATGTTTTTGCTGCTTTTCGCCAAAAAAAAAATCTTGGACAGTGGCGCTTTTGCTTTTAGCCCCATCGATATACTATACCAACTAGATTTGCTGTCACGACCCGAAAAGTGGTCACGAAAATAAGAAAATAAGAGCTACGGAGACGGCTGTCGCTCAATTGTCTGCAATTATTATTGAACCTTTTTTTTATAGTATGTAAGTCATCTTTTTATATGAACATATTATTGTTTTGCGTGTACGTGTATAGTTGTGTAGGTATATGTAACCGCGACCACATTTTCGATGTCATTTTGTTCGTGACAGCTAATCTTGTTGGTATAGTATATCGATGTTTAGCCCCATCTGATCACAAACTAGACAGAGCCTGTACTAGTATACAGACAACTGATATATTTTCTGCCAATACATAGATAAATAACGCCCCAGACATAGATAAATAGCGGCCAGGGTCTACCACTAGATCAACTGGCCCATCATATATTGTAACATCATCAGCATCCGAAACACGTTCACAGCTGAACAAAGGCCTCCCCCTTAGAAGAGAGGGGTTGCCATAAGCCCCACGATTGGCAGGCGGCTTGGGGATCGCAGTATAGGTGGTAGATAATCCAATAGAAAGACGCTGTTGCCCGTTTTCTTGTTTCCCCTTAGTCGCTTCTTACGTACCCCCAACAGGAGGAGATGGGTGGGTGCTATTCTTACCCGGACACCCCACGGGTAATGTAACATACCGTGATGGTAAGCAGAATGTTCGGCAACTGAGCCCGCTAACTGCGCCACCTTGACCTCTCTCTTGTCGTTACGTTTTATGCACGTGAAGATCACCTTACGCTGGCCGGGCTTCAAGCCATCTATCATTGAAGGTATCGATCTGAAATTAATTTAAAAAAAAATTAACACTAAACAGTCACATTCTTTAATTTTTTATTAGGGACAACTAACAACTATGCATTATATTTTACAAAAAAAGGAATTACAGATTTCTGTAGTACATATCAATGCATAGCCCACAACGCTATCCATGGATCTATCCATTCAAATTCATTTATTTCAAATAGCATTTCAATATATTAGTGCTAGTGCTAGTGCTAGTGCACTTTTGAAAAGGTCGTTTTTTTAAGAAGCTATTACCGGAACACAACTTCAACAGAGAAGATCCGGCAAGAAACTCAGCGAGCTTGTAATTTTTTCACTTTTTTTTTAAATAGTGTTTGTCTTGAAATCAACAACGTATAACAAAGTTATTAGATTAGAGCATCTACCACTACCGCTCAGGTTGCGTCACTTGGACGCTGTTTTCTATAAAGTGGAGGAGTGAGTGAGACCTCAGGTAGCGTCACTTGCGACACTATTTACTATAAAGTGGAGAAGTGAGTGAGTCCTCAGGTTGCGTCAGTTGCACGTTGTTATTTTTAAAGTGGAGGAGTGAGTGAGTCCTCTGGTTGCGTCGATTGGTCGCTACTTTCTATAAAGTGGAAGAGTGAGTCCTGATGTTTCAAAAAACCGTGTTAAAAATAATACAATCCTCACCTCACATTATCACCATTAGAAAACAGCACCAGCTCCAAATTAACGAAATCCGAATATGTGACTGCTTTAGTTTCTTTTGTGTACAAATATCGCTCAGGAAGACCGATCTCCTTTCTTCGTTTCACTTCGTCCATGTGGTTTGTTAGCCACTCTTTACGTTGGTCCGCACCCTTCTTCGAGAAAGCCAGCTCGATGTGGTGGTCATCCGTAGCACCACCATATTTAAACTTAATCCTATGCCTTTCCATATTCTGGAAATATTCTTTAGCCTCCTTCGATGTGGAGGTACCCAAACCTTTGTAGTATTTGATGTTGTACGTGTGATGGTTGTCAGTTTCGCGTTTCCATTCTTCAAACTCCGGTAACGAATAAAATGATATCTCCTTGTCTTTCTTTGTGGCTTTCACTATAGGCGTAATGAATTCCTCCAGGAATGGGAGCTTCAGTAGTTCAGGCCAGTTGTGATGGATGAAATTGATGATCAAGCCTTTGATGTGAGAACCGTCTTGATCCTGATCGGCCATTATCATCACTTTCCCATACCTCAGACTCTTTAAGTCATCCACTGAATTATATTTCTTTTTGTACTGGAGACCTAGGATTTTTATTAAGTTGTTGATTTCAACGTTTTCTAAAACTTGTTTGTGTGAAGCATCCCTTACGTTTAGAGGTTTACCCTTCAGTGGGAAGACGCCGTAGTGGTCTCGGCCTACGACACTGAGTCCCGAAACAGCCAAAGTTTTGGCCGAATCTCCCTCAGTGAGAATTAACGTACACAGATGCGCGTTTTTAGTTCCCGCGTCATTTGCATCCTCCAACTTCGGTATGCCTTTCAACTTACTCTGCTTCTTCCCAGACGCTTTCACTAGCTCCGTCTGCGCTTTAAACTTAGCCCATGTCAGTACGGACTCGATAAGCCCCGATTTCGTCACCGCTGTTACAAATTTCTCTGAATAATTACATTTGGAGCCGAAACTTTTCGCTTGCAATGTCATATGTTCCTTCGTCTGCGAATCAAAGGTTGGGTTCACAACGAGGCAGTTAATAAACAACCACATGTGGTTTTTAACTTGTACGGGTTTGATGTTAACACCACCCTTGTTTTTCTTCTTCAACACTTCTAGAACGTTCTTAACTATACTATCCGCTACTGTGTCAACGTGTTTACCCCCCTTCGTGGTAGCGATTGAATTAACGAACGAGACCTGTTGGAAGCCTCTGTCTGATAGAGTCAGAGCTATTTCCCAGCGCTCGTTCACTTTCTCGTACACGACTTTCAACGGCTGACCGTTTTCGTCTTCCTTCCCTTTTATGTATAAATCTACATAATCTTTAAATTTATTTATTTTTAGCCTCTCCCCATTCAGATACACCTTGACGCCTTGTGATGTCATCGCGATGTCGTAGGCCCGCCGCGACATCAGAGCAACAATATCGTCCTCAAGTTTATCCATTTTAAACTTAGACAAATCAGGACTGAACGTCACTTTGGTGAAGTCATCGTCTTTACCGGCTTCCTTAACCTTAGGTTCTGAAGCCTTTGTCATGTTGGCACCCCATGTCTGTTTGAAATGTTTCTTGTATTGTTTCGATGCGGTTTCCACAGTGAATTTTGTAGAGAATATGTTGCATAGTTTGGCACCATAACCGTTTCTGCCTCCTGTCACTTTTTCTTCTTCGTCATTGTAGTTCGATGATGTCAATAGGTGCCCAAAGATCATAGTGGGTACATACATCTTCTCCTCTTTATGCATAACCACGGGTATGCCGCATCCATTATTGTACACGGATATTGTGTTTTGCTCTTGATTTATGTCAATTTTGATCACATCCATTTTAGGATCGCGTTGTTTGTTATCAGCCGCGTTGACTAAGATTTCGTCATATATTTTGTATAAACCTGTAACAAGACAAGAATGTTTTTATACGAAAAAATCTTATATAGTTCTTCAGGGATATGATTTTTAATGACAGCATAGAACAAAATTAACGACAGGATTTCTCATTTTCCAACCATTAATACTACTTGGATGGTGACATCCACGCAGATTAGAGATATCATGGCATTAATAAATCACTAAAATTATGTGAAGATGATTTTGTTGTAGATGATAATTCACAGTTTAAAACCAAGTGCAAGAGAGAGTGGTGTGCAGCACCTATCACATGCACTAATGATTAATCAACCTTATGCCCGAATGCAGTACAGACGGATTTCCATTGAACTGGATTTTTATTGGATCCTTTACACAAATCCACATTTTTACCAAGTGTTCTGCAATGTGTGTTTAAGTTGCACACATTACTATCAGGGATCCATTATAGGACCAGACCCAATCGTGGCAATATTACATGACTGATGATGCCCTATATAGCAGTCATATACTCCTAATGCCAAAGAATAACAGATGGTCTGAGATGAGACCCACACCATCATCATCAGCGGGAAGATGTCCACTGCTGAACAAAGGGTTCCCCCATGAAACACCACAATGAACGACAATTGGCTATTTGTATCCAAAGGTTGCCTGTGGGACACGTCCACCTAGTGGGAGGCCTACCTACGCTGCGTCTGCCCAATCGGTTATCGGTGCCTGCCCATTGCCACTTCAACTTACAGTGAAAATTTTATCCATAACTTATTTCAGCGAATTTTCTCATTACGGATTCTGTCGCGCTAAAACTTTCCGACACACAACATAAGAAGTGATAATTCCTACCTGGCACAAAACTTAATTCCTTCTGCACCATACTTTCCTTGGATTTGTCAAAAATCCACATAGTTTCATTGGTCCGCTCAACGGACCCTATATAAGTGTCTGGACGTAGGAGTATGTGCTCTAGCTGCGTTTTCTTCTGATAAATCTTCTCTATCGTGCCCTTCTGGCCTTTGGTAGGAGGCGCAGCCTCCGCATTGCCGTTTTGTGCGGCTGTATTCATTTTATTAAACATAGCCTGAAATAAAAAATTTATTAAAAAAAAATTGGAGAGCAAAAAGCATCTTCTAAATACATGTTTGCTTGGACACAAAAAAATATAAACTAGAAGTCCTATTACGAAAAGCAGTTTCCTGGTAGGACCTCCGTGGAACGAGATTTAGACTAAGGTTTAAGGCACGATTTGCGGAGTCTAAACCTAGGTTCGTCGTTAAACGGCTTTCAGATACGCTATAATATAATAGCATATAGTATATAGCTAATAGCACAACAATATCGCGCACCATACATTGTTATGGCCACGTTCACACTACTGTACTATATATTATTGGCTTACTATACGTTATAAATTGGTGTGATGTGCTGAGTTCATGCTGTGCTACCCCCTTTCCTTCCTCCCTCACCTCCGGCCGTCCCGCAAGCGAAACAAGCGATATACTATAAATGCTTGCGATCATATCGCGTAATGTGAACGCCATGCTATATAGCATTAGGTCCTTCTTTGCTATACTATATAGCTCAATAGTATAGCGTAGTCCGAAACCCGCTTTTTCGTTATAAGATTGTAAATAAAAATCAACACTGGACAACATCTTGCAACCTTTGCTTTATGTATAAGGAGGAAGCAGTGACTGACTGACTGATTGACTCGCACAGCCCAAACGGCTGAACCTAGAAATTGGAAATTTAACCCTTAAGGGGGTTAAATCGGGTATTTTCATATGTATGAAACTTATTATTTTGCGAGTTGAGTGACTCGAAAAATATTGAAAAGACTTTTTTAATAAAACAAATATACCATATTTCGCATATTTTCAAAAACACCCCTTAAGGATGCGCGAGGGTAGTAAACTTTGTATGAAGATAAATTATAATTTGAAAGTATTGATTGAAAATTTAGTGAAAATGCTTCTATAAATAAAATTATTAAACGCGTAAAAAATACGCGTATTTTTTCAAATACCTACCCTAACCAGTTAAAAAGGGAGTGAAAATTTCATCATCAGCCGGAAGACGTCCACTGCTGAACATAGGCCTCCCCCTTAGAACGCCACAATGAACGACAATTGGCTATTTGCATCCACCGGTTACCTGCGACGCGCACAATGTCGTCTGTCCACCTAGTGGGAGGCCTGCCTACGCTGCGTCTTCCGGTTCGTGGTCGCCACTCGAGAACCTTTCTTCCCCAACGGTTATCGGTTCTTCGAGCGATGTGGCCTGCCCATTGCCACTTCAACTTGCAGATTCTGAGAGCTATGTCGGTGACCTGGGTTCTTCGGCGAATCTCCACATTTCGGATTCTGTCGCGCAAAGAAACTCCGAGCATAGCTCTCTCCATGGCTCGTTGTGTGACTCTGAACTTCTCTAAAAGGCCAGCCGTTAGAGACCACGTCTCAGTACCATATGTCATCACTGGCAAAACACACTGGTTAAAAACCTTCGTCTTCAGGCACTGCGGTATTTCGGACGAGAAGATATCGCGTAGTTTCCCGAACGCTGCCCATCCGAGTTGGATTCTTCGGGCGACCTCTTTGTCGAAGTTGGACCGACCTAACTGGATAGTTTGTCCTAGGTATACGTAGTGGTCAACAACTTCGAGTGTATCGTTCCCAACAACTACCGGTACGGGTGCAACATGGACATTAGACATGATCTTCGTCTTGTCCATGTTCATTTTAAGACCCACCTGTTGGGAAACGCTACTGAGGTCGCTGAGCATCGTATTGAGGTCCTCCAGCGACTCTGCCATAATGACTATAACATCGGCAAAACGAAGGTGAGTGATGTATTCGCCATTGATGTTGATGCCGAATCCGTACCAGTCCAAGAGCTTGAAAACGTCCTCCAATGCATTTGAGAACAGTTTCGGAGAAATAACGTCTCCCTGTCTCACACCTCGCTGCAATGGGATTGGTTTCGTGCTCTCGTCCTGTAGTCGGATCGACATGGTGGCGTTGCTGTACAAACACTTCAACACTTCGATGTACCTATAGTCAATGTGGCACCGCTGGAGGGACTGCAATACCGCCCAGGTCTCGATTGAATCGAAGGCTTTTTCGTAGTCCACAAACGCTAGACATAATGGCCGATTATACTCCTCGGTCTTCTGTATAATCTGGCGGAGCGTATGTATGTGGTCTACGGTGCTAAAGCCTTTTCGGAACCCGGCTTGTTCGGGAGGCTGGAAGTCATCAAACCTGCGTTCGAGACGGTTCGTAATGACTCTCGAAAACAGCTTGTATACATGGCTCAGGAGTGAGATGGGTCTATAATTCTTCAATAAAGTGTTATCACCTTTTTTGAAGAAAAGAACCACCACACTCCTGTGCCATGTTTCTGGCGTAGTACCCTCGAGTAAGACGGAATTAAATAACTTCTGGAGGACTAAAAGTACCGGTTTTCCACCCGCTCTCAGAAGTTCTGTTGTGATTCCGTCTTCACCCGGCGCCTTGTTGTTCTTAAGCTGTTTGAGAGCCATTCTAATCTCGTACAGGCTGATGTCTGGGATGTCTTCAGTGTAATGTCGGGTTAGTTTGGCTCTGGTGTCCTGAGCTGTTCTGGCAATGGGATCCCGTGTTGAGGTGTATAACTGTCCGTAAAATCTCTCAAAAGTGAAAATTTATCTCATATTAAAAATAACAATTTTGCACAGTTGCACATAATGTATTATGTATACGGAATATAAAGTATTTTCATTTTGGAAAATCAAGGCTACCAAGGGGATGAAATAGATTGTTAAAATTTGTATGAAACTTTTTATTTTACAGACCCATGGTCTTGAAACTTACTGATAATACTATTCTAATAACATATACGTATAAAGACGTCAATCAATCAACAACATCAATTTTCAAGGACTGTTAGGGCTGCACTAGAGTGAACTTTGTCTAAAGAAGAATTGTTACATTGTTCGATTTATCGGAAATTTAATGAAAATCCTATTGAAATAAAACCATAAGTTAGAGTTTTTTTTTTAAGCGTAGGCTTTTAAAAAGATAACACTTTTTCAACACTTTTTAAACAACATTTTTTCATCCCTTTTTTACCAGGTTAGGGGTAGCCCTAACCTGGTAAAAAGGGGATGAAAAAATGTCACAAAATAAAAACTATTTATATTTTACACTGAGGTTCATTATGAATTTTTATAAATGACTTAAGTAGCACAATCAACTCAAATTTTAAGCTTTTTGCTGACGACCTAAAAATCTATGGTACAATTAATTCTGATTCTGATCTAAGCCAGCTACAATTGGATATCGACAATATTTCCGACTGGTGTGAGCGTAACGATATGGCACTAAATCAAGACAAATGCCACTTTATTCTGTTTAGTAGAAAGAACATTTTGAATCAAATCATGTACTTACTAAACGGCGTTCCTTTGAGAGAGATTAATACTGTTAAGGATCTTGGTATTTTGATTGACAATAAGTTAAATTTTAATAACCACTTTGATGTCATGATTTCTAAAGCGTTAAAATTGTCTAGATTTCTAGTGAGGGAAATGAAAATCTTTAAGGAACCAAATATTACTATAACAATTTACAACAGTGTTATTCGCACTCTGAAAGAATAGAGCGTGTCCAGAGAAAATTTCTTCAGATGTTATAAGTTACTCTGACAATAAGCTCCGAATTTTAAACTCTTATATTTCCAGATTAACTTTCTACAACATGAAATCCTTAGTCTCACGCAGGAAAATATTAGATCTTATGTTCTTGTATAAATTACTCCACCGGAAAATAGATTCACCTGAGTTGTTAGAACAAATAGACATAAGTATTCCGCGCTCTAGCAGCCGCTTACAAAATCGTAGAACTTTTTCCCCACCACAAAGACGAACTAATATAGGTCTAAATTCACCTCTAAACCGAATGCTTTCTTTGGGCAACTCTATTCGTAGCGATATAGATGTTTTCACTGGTTCCGTAGCCTCGTTTAGGTCTAAACTTAAATGTTTAATAGACTAAGCTGAACAGTGAACTCAAATTAACTATGTTCTAATCATATTCTTATAAATAACTCTCTCAGTTTAATATACACTCAGCGATTTGAAACTTATTGTTTGATCTGTAAGTAAGCAAGCTGTATTCACTTCGAGTAGATGTCAATCGGATTTTGTATTGTGACTTGTATGTGTTATCATGTGTGTTTGTACATCAGTTTAGTGAATTAAAAAAAAATAAAAAAAAAAATATGAGAAATAAGAAACATTTAAAAATAATCTAGTATCTCATTTTTTGTTGTCCCTGCCCTTAGGCCTCTGACTTGACTTAACTGCTGTGTAGACAACAACCAGTGCTGCCTTGTTACAGGCCCTCCGAAGCACGGACACTATTCAAATACCACTAAAATTGGTCACCCATCTAAGGACTGACCTTGCCTGGTACATTTGTCTACACACAGTAGATTTGTCTATTGTTATGTTGTCAGACAGCAGTCAAAGGCTTAACCATCTGATTGTTTACTTATCAGTGATTACAATTGGATATGAGTGCCTTATTCTTATTACAATTGCTATGAAAATTGATAGCATATCAAGTAGTCTTCTGTTTAGTATAAATAATAAACTTGTATTCTAATAAAACACGCCAAAAAACTATGCTTGTCAAGATCGAGTTCTGTATGTATACAGGGGCGTATTTACCCTAGGGCCAAGGGGGCCATGGCCCGGGGCGGCAGGCTTAGAGGGGCGGCGCGAGCCGCACCTCGCTTAGCTATGTGCGTCTTTCTTTTTGGTTTTAAATGATTGAAGGATTAAAAAACCTACATGATTAACTTAAACTAAAACTGATTTGTTTGAACTAGTCGGGAATTCGAGATGTTTCACTTTCAACGTTGTTGTGCGTGTAGTTTTTGTACATATCCAAAGAGAGACGGTAGGGCGGCGCAGCCAAAACATAAGCGTCTGTTCACCGCTAAAAGGAGTCCGTTCACCTTGGCTCCTACTTTCCAGATCAGATCAGAGAGAGATCAGATGTATCCTTAGAATACACCAACCGCCTTCAGTTCTTGAGGTTGATATTTCCTCAAACCTAATCTTTGGGCTGTTCATTGAGTCCAAGGCCAAAGTAGCCGCAAGGAAGCTTGGTGTCCTTGTAAAGATCCGGCGGTACTTCACACTGGGACTGCTTCTATGTTAGGTATATAAAACGCAAGTCAAGTCGTGTGTGGCAGGCGCGGTCACAGCCAACGATTTTGGGGGGTGGGGTGGTCATAGTTGACGGGCCCGTTGGTCTAGTGCCCTGGCCGCTAGGCAATAGGTCGTGGGTTCGATTCTCATTTTGCGTCTGTGTGTTTCAAGTGCGTAACCTATTTTGGATAAAATTGGTTAAACGTTTTAAAGTAAGAAATAAAGTTTGTCAATTTGACGTGTAAGAGTTTGTGATTTTTAGGGGGTCATGACCCCTACGACTCGGACCCTCTCGGACCGCCACTGGTGTGTGGAGTACTGTAGTCATATGGGTTGGTGCTGCAAAATGCCATCTAGCAGCTTTGAACTCGGTGGAGAAGCGTGCAAAAAGGCTAATTGGTGACACTAGGTTCGTGGAGGCCAATCTAAAAAGCCTAGAGCACAGGCGCAGAGTAGCCAGTCTCTCGGTATTCTACAGGCTGCATGTTGGAGAGTGTGCGCAGGAATTAAGTGAATTGATCCCACCATCACCCTTCTATCATCGGACGACGAGACGCACAGCGCACACGCACCCATATGTGGTAAACGAGCTTTCAGTCCGGAGTTCTTCGTTTATAATAGGGACAGCTGAGGACTGGAATAGTTTGCCTGCGTCGGTTTTCCCGCCCGATTATAATGTAGATGTCTTCAAGACTAGAGTGAATAGGCTATTCATAAGCTAGTGTGCTTTACCATCCTCGACTGCGTCACCGCTTTCCATCAGGTGGGACTGTGGTCCAGCACTGGCTTATATTGGATAAAGGCTCTGAATTCCTTCAGAGTTGCTTCTAAACTGGTCAAAGAAGGTGTTACAGGCTTGAACAATATGGGAAGACACAACAATGTCAGCCTTATCTGGGTACCTGGACATGAAGGCGTCGAGAGCAATGAGAAGGCAGATGGATTAGCGAGGGCCGGCTCACAGAGACATTTGGTTGGCCCCGAACCATTTGTGGGGATTCCGTATGGAACATATCACCAAGCATTGTATGCACATGCTAGAAACGAACACATGAAGGAATGGAGGGCAGCGTCAGGCCTTGACCACTCCAAAGCGTTCTCTAGCGGAAGGGTGGACTGTGGGGTCAAATTATTAAACCTAAACAGATCACAAATAAGGCACCTGATGGGTGCACTTACGGGACATTTTGGCACCAACGAGCATCTACACAGAATGAGGCTACGTACTAGTGACATTTTCAGATTCTGCGAAGATGAAAAAGAGTCAATGCGACACATATTGTGTGGCTGCGACGCTCTTGCGAGACGTAGGTTGGATCATCTGGGAGTAGCCTATCCTACACCAAATGATTATGTACAGCTCCAAGCTGGCGCGATCGTTGCGTACCTGACGGAGCTCGTCGATACGCCAGCAACAGAGTAAGGGCTAGGGCATGCACAATGGCTCCAACTGGGTCGAAGTGCGTTCCAGGAATACCGGGCCCAAATTTATAGCCACCAAGAATAGAATAGAATATATTGGATAAAAAAAAAATACTAGTGTATGGGGCGGCAAATCCTAATGGCCCGGGGCGCCAAATTCTTAAATACGCCTCTGTATGTATAACAGCAAACTGGATTGATTACATGATAATAGGGCATTTGATTGTGTTTGGAAAACAATCTCAAATGACTCATGTTTAAACTAAAAAAAAAGGATATTTTTCATTAAAATTTACTGTAAGTATTTTTGTTAAAAATCAATAATTAAATTTGAACAAATAAAAATGGCGCGAAAACGACTACGCGGATCACATGACTCTGATGACGTCACATGCATGTAACAATGGCGGTGTGGCTTAACAAACTAGAAATTCATCTATTAATGGAGTTTGTACTTATCCCTTGAGGAATTTAAGAAAACCTGTATTTTAATTTGTTTTTTACTGAAACATTTTTTTTAAGTTTTTATAATAACAAACAAGCAAAAATACTTTTAAAATCTGTAAGAGTTTAAGGATTACATCAACTCATACCAAATTTATAAAAAAGATAAAATCAGTTGAACACGGGTTGCCAGACGACGAGAAATCCAGGATTGTTTTTTTTATTTTTTTTATTTATTGTTAGGAAGACTTACAGGCTAATATATAATAATAGTTAACAATTATGTGTAAACATGTTGCTAACTAGTCTCCACATATGTGTAACAATATAATCTACAGTTACAAAATAGTAAATGAAAAAACAAAATATTTCTCATACTATGTATAAAATTAACAATTACTATGTATAAAATATTAAATAGCATGACCTCGCATTATCTAACATATTGCTTTATTTATATATTTTATTTACTTGTTATAAAGAAAAAAATGTATTATTAACTGCGTACCCGTATTAAATATATCAATGTCCAAGTTTAAAGGAAGTTCGTTGAAACTGCGTACACTGCGTGATAAAAAGGAATTTTGACGATAATTTGTCTTAGCAAAAGGCACCTTTAATACATTGTACCAGCATTTTGCATCTGGTGCAGTGTCCAGTAATTCACTGTACTGTGCCAGAATTTCCAAATACTATTTTGTAATAGTATTTATACTTTAAACAGATTACATTATTAGACAGAATAGATAGTGATTCAAGAGGAAGGTTTATATGTAAACCCTGTTTTTCTGTACAAGATCAATATTGTAGCAATATATGTTTGATAAAATCTTTTTTTTTAAAAATTGAACCGACTTCAATATCACTGAAAAGTATAAAATAATTTAAATATTATTGAAGTTGGTGTTAGCGTACCTGCTGTGTATATTTGGCACCAACTTCAATAATATTTAAATTATTTTATACTTTTCAGTGATATTGAAGTCGGTTCAATTTTTTTTAAAAAAGATTTTATTTTAAACTTTTTAGCGATATTTTCATATATAAAGATTGAACCATCGAAAACCGTAAAATTATCTAGGTAGGTTATGATCACATTATCGTCTACATAGTTTTACATAATAGATAGATAGACAATTCTTTATTGCGCACAAACAAACAGATACAAAAAGAATAAGACACAAATGAATAAAAAATGCAACAATGGGCGGCCTTATCGCTAAAAGCGATCTCTTCCAGGCAACCTTTGGATGGAGAGGAAAATAAAGAAGTTACAAAGAGCAGAGGGTGCGCGCACTCGACATGAATAGGTAACATTAACACAAAGACACATAAAAACACATATGTTGTAAACTATAATAATATATATTCATATGAGTATAATATATAAACATACATCAAATAATACTATTATAAACATACATAAATCAGTACGTACTAATATAACAAGAAAATTACACAAATACCGATTAACTTATTCCGCCAAATAAAACTTCTTCACTAGATCTTTGAAAATTGGCAGTGACGAAGCACGCCTTATAGAAACGGGCAAGGAATTCCACAGGCGAACCGCCTGCACCGTGAAGGATTTGTCATAGAAGGAACTGTGCTATGTAAGGGCATCGTAAGACAAAGGTTTTCCGAGGACCTAAGACTATAGGTGCTAGAATTCGACAAATAATCGAAACGTTCCCTAAGATAAGAGGGGGTGGACGGGTTAAACAATATATTATAGAGAAGAGATAAAATGTGAAGATTTCGTCGGAGACGAATGGGTAACCATTTGAGTTTTGCACGGAATTGGGAAATATGGTCAAATTTACGCAAGCCAAATATAAACCTAATGGACAAATTTTGCAATCGCTCTAGCTTATTCAATTGATCCCGATTGATCCTCTGTCACGTCCAGATAACAAACGTCACCATAATCTAGTATAGGGAGAAGAAGTGATTGTGCAAGCGCAACTTTAGTGGCAGTGGGTAGAAAATTACGAAGCCTTTTTAAAGAGGCTGCCGAAGCAAACATTCTGCGACTAATGGCATCCAACTGTGGGCCCCAATTAAAACACCGGTCCATTATAACACCAAGATTCTTGACGGAATCACTATAAGGAATAGCAATACCGCCAAAATTAATTTGCGGAAGTGTCTGGTAATTCACCTTAGAGATCATCCGAGAGCTACCTATAATAATGACTTGTGTTTTAACTGGGTTAACTTTTAGTCCATAAGATTTGCTCCAATTAGCAATACGACACAGATCAAGATTTACAGCTTCTATAGCTATATCCAAATTAGTAAGTGAGGCCTGGGAATAAATTTGAAGATCGTCTGCATATATGTGGTAGGAAGAAGTAAGATGCTGAGATATGGTGTTTATGAAAATTGCAAATAATAAGGGAGATAAAACGCCGCCTTGTGGAACGCCAGCAGAAGTGTTACACCAGGTAGAGAAAGACTCTTCCAGACGAACACGCTGCCGACGACCATGCAGATAACTGCGAAACCAATCTATTACTGATGGAGATATGTTAATTGAGCGAAGTAAAGCAAGTAGTATATCAAAATTTACGGTATTAAAAGCATTGCTAAAATCTAGCAATGTTAGCACAGTTAACTGACCGTTCTCCATACCAAACCGTATATCATCTGAAATTTTAACTAGCGCAGTAACCGTGCTGTGCCCAGGGCGGAAGCCAGATTGGAAAGGATTTAAGAGGTTATATTTAGAGAGATAGAGACTAAGCTGCCTGTGGACAAGACGCTCTAACACTTTAGATAAAAAGGGAAGGATGGAAATAGGACGATATTCTGAATAGGACTTAGGGTTTGGTATTTTAGGTAAAGGTATTATTTGAGCATCTCTCCAGACTGCAGGGAACACACTACTTAATATAGAATTGTTAAGAATGGTACAAAGGACAGGAAGAATGAAATCAAGGATGGGCACCAACATGTTTCGACTTAAAGTATCACAACCGATGGCGTTTGAAGTTATTGATAGAACGGCTCTCTTAACATCACTTTCAGTAAATCATGTAATCATCATCATCATCATAATTCATGTTTCTTCAGAAAAAAATATCCGGTCGTAATGAAATTTGCATGGAAACATCATAGTAGTTTACTCTCTCGAATATAAAAAGAATCATCGAAATCGGTTCATAATCGGTTCGGTTCAGAGAAATGTAATGGAGAACATCAGTTTTATGGTTTTTACCAGATAAATTCCTCCACATCGTCCTCCAGGAAGTTCTTATCCGGTTGTAATAAAATTCATACAGATTCAATACAGTGGTTTCTTCTTTCGAATAAAAAAAGAATCATTGAAATTGGTAAATATTTGCCAGTTTTTTTTTTTTTTTTTTTATTTAATTTTATTTCGGGGCTTTTACTCTGGTGGAGTACACCAGCCCCATTGTATCCTATACTAAGCCAAGCTAGCTATGATGAGCCATCCCTAGCTTATAGACACTTTGAGCTTCTTCTGATAAGGGTTTACTTAATAGACTCTGCATCAGTCCCACATCTAAGCAATTAAGGCCGAGTTGTCTCATCATAGCCACTCGTTCCGCTACATTTTTGTCACATTCCATCAGCAAATGCTGCACATCATCTATTTTCCCACAGGTCTCGCAATTAGGTGAACTTACTTTTTTCATTAGATATGCAAATTTTGCCGACGGAATGTGTCCAGATCTTAACCTAAACGCCATTTTCAAAGTGGACCTATTCAGTGGAACGGCAATGAACCAAGGTATACGAGGAGGCTCGCTCTGTATAGTCTTGTACCATATGCCTTTCTCTTTGCTTCGCTCGTCAAAATATACTTTCCACATGTTATAAGTGACATTTTTATACTTGAACAGAACTTCTGAATGAAATGGCTGTGTGATGACTAAACTCCCCTCCGTCACCGCTAGCTTTGCAAGACGATCAGCCTCCTCGTTACCATTGAGACCTATGTGAGATGGAACCCACTGCAACCTCAGATTAATTTTTTCTTGGTTTTTATATAATAATTCAAGAATCTTGTAGGCTATCGGTACACCTCTGATGCCAGAGGCGCATCGAGCCAAATGCCAGAGTTATGACCATTTTTGTCCGACCGAGCGAGTCCGAGCGACTAAAACGTCATCTATATAGGCTTTCTTGCAGCTCTCAGTGCGCAGTCACCATTCTTGTTTTTTCAGGAACTACTTATTACTAAGCAATAATTTTTTTATGGGACCCAATTAACGGATTAAAGAATGGATGGAAGAAAGATTTTTTCAAATCGGTTCATAATTGCCAGAGTCATGCGCGAACATACATAGAAAAAAAAAAATATATATATATATACAGACGAATTGAGAACCTCCTCCTTTTTTGAAGTCGGTTAAAAAGAGGAGGTCTAGTATGAGTTCTGATAGTTTACGAGCTCAAACTGACAGTGTTTTCCCGTACATTTTACTAGTTTTTGACAGTTACCACCAGGAGCGGTGGTGGTGGGGTGGCGTGATGGCTGACCGGTGGCCAGCCAAAGAAAATTAGTAAGGACATACTGAACCCTACCAATTGTCTTTGGCTGGTCCACCTAAATTCAAACGTTTATTGGTACGATTTTGATCTTGTAAAGAAAATATGTGCAGGCAGAGCTGCGCGGGTCAAGTAGTTTTAAATATAATAAATTTATAAATAGTATATTAATATTAACATTGGTCAACAAGTAACTGAAAGTGAAATACGGACACAGTTTCAACCCGGCCAATCATTAGCCTTAGCCCTATAAATTAGAGAGAGATTTTTAACATACAATTACTGTCCACTTTTAATATTAAATATTTAATTCTTTCAAATACAAATACAAATATATTTATTCATATTAAATGGAGTACAAAATTAGATCTAGTACATGTATACAAATTTATGTCCATTCCATTTAGCCTATAATAGGCATGTGAATATAATGGTGAAGTTAACAATTAATTTAATAAATCAAGTTCATATGTCAATATCATAATACAGTGTCATTATTGAGTAATATAATACAAATTTCAAAAAATATGTCAGAATGTATAGTAATATTTAATTTTTATGTATTGATGTCATTTTTTATTGTTATTGACTACAACTGCTTTTTATTGTATTTGTTTAAACAAGTCATTCACAGTATAAAACATTTTATCTAGTAGCCATACCTTAAGCTGCCTTTTAAAAATAACTATAGGCAGTTTTTTTAATGTAGAGGGCAGTTGATTAAATACTTTAGTAAATATATTTATGAAAATATACTGTAGTCTCTTTTAGTCATATTGTCATACAAATAAAGTTTATTTAATTAAAAAATATTATAAGCATATGCATGTTTCTGTCGACATAAAATACATATAACTAAAATTTATGAAAAGTTTGCTTGCTGTAACTATCTGTCTACTACCTACATTACAAGACATTAGGCCAGTTGTTTCAACATTCCATCAAACCCACTGGGAAAATAACAACCCATCCATAGCATTATTAGAGAGACAGTAGTAAGAGGGTGGGATTTATATATCTCCTATAAATATACTGTTTTAATTAAATTTGTTGCAGGTTCCTAAACAATTAAGTATTTCCCTGGGACTCACCAAGGGTCAAACCTTGGTGTCTTCGCTGGCAACCACTGTAGATCCTGGCTGACACAAATCACAGTGGTGGGATTAGACCCAAAAGAAAAAAGACCCCATAAGTGTTTGGCCTAAAATATTTAACAGATTAAGAGATGTTTTTGAAATCAATGGTACCAACTAGACTACTGGGCCTGTACCAACTACCATCACCTCTAACAGCAATATTATTTCCACATTACTTTCTCGTTAGAAAGTGACAGAGCTATAAACTATGTATATGGCTGTCTCTACCTCATGTCAATTAAGATGATAATAATACTGCTAATGGAGGTGGTGGTAGGGCCCCTGATAATAGCCAAATACATCGTTTAATGAGTACATGATCTCTGTTCTATGTAGGAACAGGCAGATAGGCATGTATTTTTAAGCAGAAAATACTACAGTTGCAGAAATAGAAGAGGGTAGATCAAAAGGGAAATCAAAATGTTAACGTTGTTTACTGACGGTTGGTCCAAACATAGTACTAGACCCTACCTTAAGATACCTACGAAAAAATCTAAAAATGCAACAATTTAAAAAAAAGATGAAGTAAGTTTGTCCCCTTATTCAGAGGTTGTACCTATCAGTTATGGTGATATTTATTTTGTAAATCAATGGCATAGAAATTGTTTATTGTTAGCATAGATAAACTGGTATAATGTAGTAATATACTTGGAACATTATCAAAATCAAATTCGGCCGTTAAAACATCAAAAAGCCGCCAATAAATTGGTACTCACTTTTATATCAGCCATCTTGGTGTCGATGCATAAAAAAGAAGTGCGATCCACGCAAAACAATGTTTGCCTTAATATTAGGCCAAAGCGTTGATTAATCGCGTTTACTTTTGTAAAACATCATTATTTATAAAATGTATTTTGGAATTACAACAACGCGACGAAACAACGAAGACGCCAGGAATAACCATAGACAAACAATTTTTTATTTTAGTTTACCATAGATTGGTCCATAGCCACAGCACCTTCCTCCAAGAGCCACAGACGTATTAGGGATTTTACTCTGAGGATGCTATGCGATGCTACGAAGGATGCTACGCATACTATAGCCAAGTCAGGCACTGCAGCCACTTCGGCCGGCCAAGTCGTGAAGTCTCCATTACACTAACCTTAGGCCTTCCTAAATCGAGGCTTCTGAGTTCAGAAACCAATTTAGAAGCAAGTTAGAAGTTTCTTATCACACTGTCCTAATTCAGTCTCCGAATCAGTTCAGTTACCCGTTAGCGCGCGACGAAGTCGGACAACCGGTTGGTCGTTTACATGGAAGGATGGCACCCAGAGGCGTATTTTAAGATTTAAAGCCCCGGGCCAGGGATTTGCCACCCCATATATTAGAATGGGAAAAGGAACTAGAATTTAAAATATTAAAGATTTACATATTTTTTCCGATAGGCCAAATTTACCCGCCAGATCAATAGGGTATTAGGGCATTCGGGTTTCAGGCATTGTAGCCAATTTACACAAAAACGCAAAATTGGCGTCTAACTTTTGCGCTTCCGTTGACGCGTGATCGCGCTTATGCGGTTCGCTTCAGTGTTGCCAACTCAATTTTTAAAAGAAAGCTAGATCAGCAGATAAAAATAGCTAAAAAATAGCTAGATGTTTGAAAAAAATATAGCCAACAGTTTTTTTATGGGTTTTTTAACCGATTTCAAAAAAGGAGGAGGTTCTCAATTCGTCTGTATATATTTATATTTGTCTATGTATGTTCGCGCATGACTCTTCTATGCAATTATAAACCGATTTGAAAAAATCTTTCTTCCATTCATTCTTCAATCCATTAATTGGGTCCCATAATAAAATTATCGCTTATGAATAACTAGTTCCTGAAAAAACAAGAATGGCGACTGCGCAGGAAACCTGCAGGAATGCTTGCTGCAATTCTAATGCTTCTTTTTTTATTCGAAAGAAGGAACCACTGTAATAAATCTATATGAATATTATCCGGATCCGGATAACTTTCTGGAGGACCATGAACGATGTGGAGGAATTTATCTGGTAAAAACCATAAAACAGATGTTCCCCATTACATTACTCTGACAATTATGAACCGATTTCGATGATTCTTTTTTTAATCGAGAGAGTAAACTACTATGATGATTCCATGCAAATTTAATTGCGACTGGATAAATTGTTTCTAAGGAAACATCGATTATGTAAAACTATGGAGACGATAATGTGACCACCTACCATCTATTGTAGATCATTTTACCGTCTTCAATGGTTCAATCTTTATGTATGAAAATATCACTGAAAAGTAAAGTGCAAAATATACACAGCAGGTACGCTAACAGCAACTTCTATAATATTTAAATTATTTTATACTTTTCAGTGTTATTGAAGTCGGTTCAATTTTTTTTTAATATTTTATAATCAGTTAAACTTTCTGGTTTCAGGAAATTCAGGTTCAGGAAACCATTCTGATCTGAACTTTTGTGTGAAGAGCGTACTTTGTGCCAGTGCAATAAAAAAATAACTCACTGGCCAGAAAACATTCACAGGCGATTCCAACCACAACAATTGCCAAACTGTTTCGTACCATGGATGGATGTTAAGTAATATATTATATCTATATGTGAATTGCGATGATCGGTGCAATCTCTGGTACTATTTTTTCACTGGTAGAAAGGTGAAGCCTTTCTCCCTAAGTACTATTAGAGACTTCTTTTTGTTTCGGTAAACGCACAAAAAAGTGTGGTGGAGCCGCGCGGGTCAGCTACTGTAGGGCCAATTTAATAGATCACATTTGACATCTGTCAGTTTCTTTATTCTGTTTCAAAAGTCAAAGTCAAGTCAATAAATATGGAATCGTAATTGAAAAAAAGTTAAGCAATTGGGTAGTTCTTACTTTGAAAAATTAATAATATTTTATGCCGTTACAAGGTTCCGTCAAATGTGATCCAATTAATTGGCCCTATTTTAGTTTAATATAAAACACTTATTGCAACATCCAAACTTACAAATTATTCTGTTTTTGGAGAATAGGTAATGAACCATCCGTCACATATCCGGCAAGTTACCTTTTACGTTACTCTACGGTCACCGTGTCAGTTTCATAATGATGAGTACGTAGCATCTGTATAATATTCTAGTACGTCTGTGGTTTCACTTGTCTTTAACTTTCTTTAGATACGAGTGAATATAAAAAAGCTAAAAATTGTAGATAAAAATATCTTAATAGCTAGATCGAATTATTTGTAGCTGATGAAGTTGATTTATAGCTAAATCTAGCTATAAAAACACTGAATTGGCAACACTGGTTCGCTTGTTAAACATGGTGCAGATCGGAATCACCGGTCGTTGAGAACTTAATTCGCTTAACATTTAGTGGCATTGTGGAATGAATTCCAAAAAAAGATTGCAAGAATCTTTTTGAGTGACAACACAAAGCAAAGTCCCATTATGTAGTTAATAGGTAAACTAATATTGAAGATTGAACTATTCATTTTTTTTTGTTTACAAAGATATTATCTTTGTAAACAGTACCTACCTAATTAAAACTAGTCACTTCGTTAATTTTATTGAAAACGCTTGGCGCATGCGGCTGAGCCGCGTCGGGGTGACCGCATGGTCAAAAAATGGTCACCAACACCGTGACTTGCGCCGTCCCGACATTATCTTAACCTACCTAGATCATTTTACCATTTTCGCAATATTTATGTGTAAAAATATCACAAAAAAGTTTAAAATAAAACATTTTTAGAAACCCTAAGTAATAAAAAAAAAGACTGGTACATACCCAAACTGGTTTATTGACACTGAAACATCACTGACACAAAGGTTACACATACTGTGACACATTTACTTACAGGTAGGTAATTATAAAAATGTGGGGACTCTCCCAAGTGGTCTCCGCCAGTCCCTAACAAACCACGCCAACTCCGTCATTATTACAGATCAAGAAATACATTGACACAATTTAACAGTACGACTGCATTGCAACCAATCTAGTGATAGAATGACAGAGTGACCACACTATACAACTACTGGAACAACCGTTCCGCACGAGATCTAACAAATGAAGGTCCCTTGCACCGCCAGAGCCAGGGGGGTGCAACTCATTGGTGGTTATTAAAATGTAAATAGAAGCTACTGCCATCTGTGTTACGGTGTCCAAAAATATAGTTTTATTTAAGCGCCGTTAGAAGGAGCTAGTGTGTAATTATATCTCGCAAGTAAAGTTTAACAGTGGATGCGTTTATATCCAGAGTACATTTGCATTCAGTATTTACGTCTTTTCAATAATATTTTTTTTTGTCGCTGGAATATTAGAATTTCCTAAGGAATTTTGAAAATTATACTTAATTACACTATGTAACGTTCAAGAAATATAAATAATTATTGGCAAGGCAGCGCCATCTAGCGAGCTAAAGGTATAACGTGCTAAGCAACGCCATCTAGCAAACAGACCTTCAATTATAAAATTGAAAATTAGAGTTGCGCATCTATCTCAGTATATTAAGTATCATCTATGGCCAGAGCGATGACTTATTTAAGCGTTTGCTGCGTTCGGTCATTCTACCATTCTACCCTCAAGTCTTGAAATATTCGACAACATTAAAACAAAAAGAATTGAACCGACTCCAATAACATTATAAAGTATAAAATAATTTAAATATTATTGAAGTTGTGCTAAATATACACAGTAGGTACATCAACACCAACTTATTTAAGTGATCAAACGAACTTACCTTAAGTGAAGTTCGATCCTAATTATCCAGTCCTTGACGAAAGATTACTTGTAGTCCTTGTACATATACGTTCCGGTCTAGTCGCACAAGTTTAGAGAGGTTTTATAGAGAAAACAATATTATTGTCTCCCTCTCAACCACCCCGCTCCAGCAGAACGGCAGACACCTCATTATCTTTAGAGTAAAATGAAATACAGCTGCAACATTGATTCAACAGGGACATTTAGGGTAGGGAGGGACCTTAAATCTTTCGTCAAGGACTGGATAATTAGGATCGAACTTCACTTAAGGTAAGTTCGTTTGTTCACTTAATTATCCAGTCCTTGACTTCAAGATTACTTGTAGATGTTTAGAGATAAAAAATCAATGTTGCACTTAATGAGATTCCAGGATAAGATAAAGTTTTCTTAATTTGATGATTTAAGCTATTAGTTATAATAAAACCAAAGTAGTATTTGCAAAATGCATACATACATTTAAATTAATTAATATAGTTATTTTTATATATTTAATGATTTCTAATATTTATATTTTTCTTTAAATATATTTATTTTAATTATTTATCTATTCAATAGTTTAAACTTTTACCTCAACATTGTTGAACAATTAATTTCGACATTGTTACCCAAGTAGCAATTGAGGTCCATTATAGAAACTTAGAGACTGCTTGCTAATTGTGCAGACCATCCTGAAAACAGTTTTATAATGGTTTTAATAATAAAGCCTTTCTGGACAGCCGCTGAAGACATGACTTCATTTCTCGTACTGTAAGTAGTAAAGATAGAAGCATCAATTGTGCTGTTTAATAATATCTCTTTTTTATATGTTCATCGTCCCATGGTTTGAGAAGATGTTGATAAATTTATTATATAAATTAATAATATACTTAAAATAATATTTTGAGACAATCCAAATACGGTAGAGCTTGCGTCATGGCAACCAGACAACCGATACTAATAAGTATTAGTAGTGAAGGTATATAAGTATATACCTTTCCTCCTTGTAAATATAAACTAAAAAGATAAACAACACCCAGACACAAGCTAGGAATCGAACCCTCGATACATAGGACAGTGGCCAGAGTGACAAGATAAGACCATATCATGGAGGATATAACTGAAAAGTTAGGTTGGTGCCAGACAAATATCAGGTCTTCGAATCAATTGATGCATATTTAAAATGTTTTGACATCTACTTACAAATTCCTAAGGTTTTAAGACTGTAACTGGCCTTACGTTTGATATATTCTAATAGTTTAACTTTGTTTTTGTCTTTGTTTATTCTACAGGCAGAGAGTTAACGGTACAACTATGTACTTTTAAGTTTTGAATAATATTTTCTAAACTAATAAAATCTGCTACTGTAAGTAATGTTTTATAAGTAACCAAAGATATTATGTATGTAATATAGTAATTAGATTCTATGCAATGTCATAGCGAGGAAATATTGGTTTCAGTTTACAGATTCCTTGAAAGAAACATTTAAAACTTTTAATAATATTGCCTATTTTGTTTATGTATAATTTGTTACTATTCAATTAACTATAGAATTTATAAAAACTACTTATTAACTAACTTATCAGAGATGAGACGTTAATATCATTATAAAATCAATGTTGTTTGCTTGAAATTAGACTTATGAAGGTACAATTACTCTGTGAAACAAGAGAGAATAACTTCTGCAAAAGCTGATCGTTGTATGTGTTGTCTTCGAAAACGTACCAGAACAACAAATATGCTGCTAAAGGAAGAGGCAGTGTAGTGAATGCTTTGGAAATAATTTCTATATAAGTAAATATTTTCAGGATTTAAAGATGGTGTACCACGGTTAAGACTAATCAAGTAATTAGGGTTTATCCTAATCAGGTTAATAAAGGCTTATTAACGTTTCCAAAATATAAGATGGAAAGATTTTCCTAGGCATTTAATTTCATCCGGGCAGAGTAGAGAAAGCAAAAACCCTGAGACTGCAGATAATATACGGGAACCGAACACAAGCGTAGATATTAATTACATTTGAGGCTCATAATAAAAATTATGTCTTTAATAGTAGGTAATAATAGAACTTTTAAAGGCAGAACTTTCTGAAATAAGCTGTGCCTTGGTAGTAACGAATAGTATCTTGCCTATATAGGCAAGATACTAGAAGAAATATTTCTTCTTTCCTTTATTGTTACAGTGTGTATATAAATTATAAAACAATAATATAAATGTCCAGAAGGACCAGAAGGTCGATACGACCACAGCGGCCGATCTTTCACAAAATCAGCCTTCTACGTGAGACATATTATAGTGAACAAGTGCTTGCGTAGACACAAGTGCACTCTATCTTCGTTTACACTCACAATTCGTTAAGATGGAAAATTGACACGACTGGGGAGAGGCCAGGCGCAGGACTGACCTTTTACAAGCCCATCCGACGCATGGATCATCATACTTTACAGACAATCATGACCTGATGACCGGCCTGCATTGTCCAAACCAGCAACGAACAAGTATATAAAGTGGTTACTCTCCACGGGATTTCACGGATTTGAACCCGCGACCTCCGGTTTGCAAAGCAAGTGGTTTACCGCTGCGCCACGGAGGCTATAATGAGACTCATAAAATAAGATATAAGATAAAGGCCTCATAAAGGTCAATTATTATTATATGACAGCCCTTTGTATTAATTTTAGTAATTATTATTACGATTCCCAGCCTTTTTTTTTTTTTTTTAATCTCCATCTGCAACTAACTTTGAGGATCATGAATATGGCCTATATTCGATATTAATAAATGCCTCATTTCAATCGTTATCGCTAAAAAATAGTCTTGGAAAAAAAATTACATTTGTATTTTTGTGCCCTTACATTAGGTTTTTTTTTCTTATATGAGGGTACCCTATGTTAAGACCTATGTTATTCAAAATATTTTTTCTTTTAATATTATTCTTTTAATGTTATTATACATATATTATTATAATTAGTGATGGTCGTTATAATCAACAGCTTTTAATTTTATTCATTATTCATAAATAATCTTTAACACATTATTGAATTCATCAATAACCTACTAAAAATAACACACTGTTATATCGATCTGCCAATCAACCAACGCTGACGTCTAATTTTCACCGCAATCCCACCCACACAACGTCAGAAATCAGAATGCATAGCATAGGCATACAAAAATTTTTCATTCACTCTTCACGAAATATAACTTCATTTGGATAACTAACAGTGTTATATTGCATTGCATACGTACGATTATGATCTTTCTGAACACAGAAATACAGTTTATTTTATTTTCAAATTGAATATAACACCTTCGTTCAAGCGTTATGTTATAACTCCTTTACCTGTCATTTCATACGATTATGATCTCTTATTTAACAGGAATAAAGTTCATTTTGTTTCACAAACGAACATAACATCCGGTTTAGTCAATATAGTTTAGTTGTAAGTTATAACACTTGCCCTATATTGCATACGATTATGATCTTTCATTGTACCGAAATAAAGTTGATTTTATTTTCCGATGGCCTTTAATAAACTGCGAGTCAATATAAAAACTGTTATAATAAATGTAACTTCCTTGCATTGCATACGATTATGATCTTTCACTGTCCCGAAATAAAGCTGATTTTATTTTCCGATGGCCTTTAATAAACTGCGAGTCAATATAAAAACTGTTATAATAAATGTAACTTCCTTGCATTGCATACGATTATGATCTTTTACAGTATCGAAATAAAGTTGATTTTATTTTCCGATGGCCTTTATTAAATTGCGAGTCAGTTTAAAAACTGTTATAATAAAATAACTTCCTTGCATTGCATACGATTTTGACATTTGACTATAGCGAGATAAAGTTTATTTTATTTTCCAATAGACTAACAGCCTGAGAGTTGAAACTGTTAAATTAAACGCTTTGAATTTTTGTTTTCATTGGCGATTTGAACTCCTTGCAGTTTGACGTCGATAATTTATGCGTAAAATTATTTACGTTTTAAGTGGTAAAGTTGGTAATTTACTAATTACTAGTGTAATATTTGTGTTCTTTAACTGTAAATATTTATGTAAATGTACATAACTGGTATCAGTGTCAGTGAGTGATTTTAGTGATTGACTTTTTTTTTGTAAATAATTAAAATGGTATAGGATTAGTAAGTACTGTCTAGTTTTAGGTAAATAAATATTCAATATATCCATAATTATAACAACAAGTGCTCCTCTATGGAATTAATACATAAATTACAAGTGTAACCGTTTAGAGAGACAGACGAGTTCAGTTGCCAGGTCACGTGAAAAGACCGTCACTGAACTTCCAGCCAGCCGTCCACCTTCTGGTCGATATAACAGGATTATTCATAACACTTTACAATAACAGTTATTTATAAATAACATAACAGATTAATTCATTATTGAAATATAGCCATTACTGCCACCTCTAATTATAATTGTTTACACCCGATCTCTTGTTCTGTGTCTTTGTTTATCCTATTACTATTATATCGGCCTGCATAATATAATAAACTTATACTTGAACTAATGAGTTTGTTAATATGTGCACCTCACTTCCAAATATTAGCCTATCCTAATACTAGCTAGGGTAATAAACTGCTTATTCTGTGTTAATAAGAAAAGGCAGTGGTATTAGGTATACACACGATAGTCACAATTTTTCTTGTCTCCAGAGACTAAATCAATGGATTACCATTCGTTTTAACACACTCAATGTGGACCAATGCTCACCAGTTTTTCAAACCAATTGCTGCGCTTCAACTTTAAGGTTTGAGTGCAGAGGAGTATGCCACTCGTTAGAAAGGCGTCCGTGAAAATCTGAAGAATATACTTATTCATCTAAAAAAATCAAAAAGTTCACACATTTCACACAGTTAGAACATTCATTTAAGCAGGAGCTAAGTATCTAACTTGCTCAAGCGACATAGTACAACGTACATTGTCACAATAGTGTACCTACATAGTGTAATGGGACTTGCCGAAATAAGTCTAAAAAGGTGCAGACTAATTTTTTTTTTTTAATAGTATTTTTTTTTTTTATTGTTTTTATTTTGTATTTGAGTTTAACTGTTGCGGGAAAAAACAAGCAAAGTTATGGAGCCCAGAATAAAACTAACTTTACTATAAGTTTTCGAAATAAACATTTATCCTATGAATATTTAGTGATTAAACTGAGAGATAGATTGAGTTGCATAACGGTGCTGTGACTCGTGGCGGACACGGTCGGCAATCAGTCAAGCGGTGAAGATGGCAGTCCTCGACGCCGCGCTGGCGGCGGTTAGAGTGCTCACTAAAAACCTCACTGGTTTCAGTCCACGGACTATGTCAGTGTAGTTCTGGCCATCATGCTGGTGCTAGGATTAAACTTAGGTCTTCGGAGCCTTTCCCGTTTAAACTTACAGTAAGTATGAAATCTGGGCAAGTATTAACTTAACTTACGTACTACCTACTGATTTTTAATTATATATCTAACTCTGAATGTTTTTTTTTTTAATTTATTTTTTGTGTAATTGCCTAGATATTCTCCCTAAAATCTACCAAAAAAGAAAGAAATCTGTTACTCTATCTTTAAAGGGATCTGTCAAGGGTAGATCGATCAGTTGAATAATAACCGACCTACCGGTATCAGTTTCGGCATAGTGAGAATAAGCCAAGAGTTGACCCCTTCGTTTAGAGTACGGATATTATTATTATTATTTTTGTGATACCTTCCCTAAAGCCAAAAGAGCTTTACTGACTAATAGACTTACAACTATCAATTAGCATGGTGCCAATCTCCAGGTTCAGAGTAGCTATTACAAATTGAGGAATAAAGTTTCATAAAACCAAGTGAATCAACTTCGTTAGAGATTCCTTCCGCCTCACGAACAAAAAACTCATCTGATCAGGTACTATTATGTGACATTTGTTACCGTGCTTTGTTGCCTCCGCACCTTCGAGCACAAATCCCGTTTCAGCGCGAAGCTTACATTTGACCAATGAATACCATTAGGTATCTTTGCATAGTTTTTTTTTTTTTTTTTAATCATAATTGAGGGTAAGTACAACACCAGCGAATATTTATTCGCTTTTATCTAAAATAGATATATTTACTCACTTGTAGTAAATAATGCGGGTAGTTAGGACACGAAGAAAAAATGCATTATCTGAAGAATACAACAGATAAGCTGCACGATTTGCGATGAATCCAACTGTCATATTTAGGACATTGTGATAATTAGGCAAAATAATATCCGAAGAATACAACGGATAATAAAAATTAGTGCTTCCCAATGAATGCAAAGGGTACACAAACTCAACTCGAGCGTATAAATCTTCGCAGGTACAGCAGGTACAGCAGTGCAGCAGCAGCAGGCAGGCAGGATGATATTTAGACACAATCATGGATGAATTCATCCATGGGCACAATAATATCCGAAGAATTCAACGGATAATAAACATTAGTGATTCCCAATGAATTCAAAGGGTACACTTTAGCTCGAGAGTATAAATCTTCGTTAACAGCGACACGAATAATGTTCCACTATTAGTTTTATGACTTCCTTTACTTTTCTTATTTATTTTAGATTTTTTCATGATTTCAAAGATCTTTTGTATTTGAACTCGTGCGAACGCCGTGAGCGCACGGACAAGAATGAGGTGTCTGCCGTTCTGCTGGAGCGGGGTGGTTGAGACAATAATATTGTTTTCTCTATAAAACCTCTCTAAACTTGTGCGACTAGGCCGGAACGTATATGTACAAGGACTACAAGTAATCTTGAAGTCAAGGACGGGATAAATAATATTAAAATTATTTTATACTTTTTAGTGTTATTGAAGTCGGTTCAATTTTTTTTAATACGTCGCGTCGTTGCTGTTAACTAGTTAATTGATCGATGGTTAACGTTGACTACGTTAACCTGGGAATAACATTAAAAACTAGTTCGTTGATTTAACGCACATCACTAATTGCGACAAAGACAAATGTCATTTGTTGTTTTCATAACCTCTAATAATTAATTGAGGTTATTTTCAAGTTATTTTATTTATCTTGAATTTTTAAGTATTAATCTTTGGTATTAATAATAAATTGTTATGCTGTTAAGAATTATAAGAACATAATGTCGCTTTTGACTTTGGCGTCGTCTATATTAAAACGAGCAGCATTATTTAGATCAGCAGCTAAGTATAAAACATGTATCAATAACACAAATAAAGCTGTATTTAGTTCGATTCAAACAAAAACAATTCACGATGTCAATACGAACGTAGTGAAAGATGTAATTCTATTTAAATACGAGAATCCAAAGTTTTATATGTACATGAATATATTCGCGGTTGTGCAATATATGTTTTGGATGTACTTGGGTCTCTTTGCTTTTACCAACTTACGCGATGCGCCTGTGGACAAATCCAAAGTTACAGATGATACGCCTTGGTTTAGAAGAATAAATCTTGGGGAAAATAAATACAGGAACACTCTGGGTACCCTCTCTGTAATTATTGGTTAGTATGGTATTAATTATTTTTCTTCGTTATAATTAATCAAATAAACATACTCTGGTAATTGTGCACTGTAATATCCATATCCGGATATTACAGTGCACAATTACCAGTGTAGGCACAGGTGCACACTCTCTTCCATTACTCTCACAATCTTGATGACTAACACCACCAAGAGTGTTCCGGTGCAGGTTCTTTTTGTTTTTGTTTTTTAACCACTTATAAGCTTGTGCTTGAGTGCAGTCCCACCTGATGGAAAGCGGCGACGCAATCGAGGATGGCAAAACACACTAGCTTATTAAAAGCCTATTCACTCTAGTCTTAAAGACACCCACATTATAATCGGGCGGGAAAACCAACGCAGGCAAACTGTTCCAGTCCTTAGCTGTCCTTATTATAAATGAAGAAGCAAACCGCTTAGTCCGGACTGAAGGCACTTTCACCACATAAGGGTGTATACGTGCCGTGCGTCTCCTCGTCTAATGATGAAAGGGAGATGGTGGAATCAAGTCATGAAATTCCTGTGCACACTCTCCAAAATGCATCCTGTAGAATACCGAGAGGCTGGCTACTCTGCACCTGTGCTCTAGGCTTTGTAAATTGGCCGCTACTAATTCTGCATCACCAATAAGCCTCTTAGCACACCTCTCCACTGAGTCCAAAGCTGCAAGATGACATTTAGCAGCACTAGCCCATATGTGACTACAGTACTCCACACACAACTGGACTTGTGCTTTATATAACATCAAAAGCTGCATCTAACCTCTTCTCTCTGCCTACCTTGTGAATGAAATTACTGTGGTGTATTCAGACAGGTTGGATTATTTAATTACATCCTTGAATATGCAGGTGTGTTCATTTAGTGGTTAGACAGAATGGCAGCTACCCAATGGGTATTAGGTTGTAGTTTCGATTTTCACTTTGCATCTGGATATTTATCTATAAGTATGTAGTTACAAAAAAATACAATATTGTTTATTTACTATTGAACTTTTACACATGCAAAGGTCCCCATACTAGACCAATAATACTGTTAAAGTATATGTCTATTACATAGTATTAGAGAAGCTCATAGCTAGTTGTAACCGTTGTTTGATAATCAATCAGTTGGGTAAGCAATGTCAGGTCAGTCCTTAGATGGGTAATTGTTTAGTGGCATTTGAACTGAATGTCTCCGTGCTTCGGAGGGCAAGATAAGCTTTTATTGGGAAAAAGCACCCCACATACATAACGGGTGTAAGGCACATCATACCGAAAAAAAATTTATAAGATGTCAAATAATGTCCGTTACAACATTACAGAAACCATTTATATGGAAAATGACAAATGACTTACTTATTAATGTTCAAGCATGTAATGAATATATGCGGAATAATATTTATTTCTCAAGTTACATTGCTAATTTTCTAAAATAATAATAATTAATTGCCTATTAATTATTGTTTTAGTGCATAAAGAATAAATAATTACATAAATTTTCCACAAATAAGTAATTGATTGTTTTTAAATTGAAATTATGCTGTATTATTGTACCAATAATGATATTATACTAATTTTATTTAAAAAAAGTGTTTTTTTTTTGGAAATTCATGAAAGAGCCGATGAAAAATTTCAACACTAGAGTGTTCAGAATCATGTACTGGATCCCTGGTATGGGTTTTCGGTACGATGTCCCTTACACCCTGTATAGGGTTGATTGAATATAGAGAGTGTAAGATATGTGTTAAAGTTAGTCCCTTTATAACATTATGAATTCAGATAATGTTGTCTTTTATTTACGCGAATACTAGACATTGGTGTCGATTCTGTTGTCACACACTAGACTAAACTAGACTAAATTTTAGTTTAGTCGTGTCTTTCCTATTCAGAGATCCATGAATTAAACTAAATTAGGTATAGTTTGATAGAATATAATGGTTTTAGTTACTCAACTTAGTTTTAAACGTATTTTGATATTCTGTTGTACACAGTTTACGTCATTTATGCCTAATATTAGAAACTTCAAACTAAAATTAGATCAAAATAGTCGGCATCTAAAAGATGTCGATTAAAATAAAATAGAATAGACTAACATAGAATGAAATAAATATTAAAATTAATATTAAAATAAACATTAGAATAAATATTAAAATAAAATAAATATTAATAAATATTAAAATAAATATTTAATAATTATTTTAAATAAATAAATAATAAATTAAATACTACTAAAAAAAATATAAATAATAATTTTTTTTTAATAAATATTGAAATAAATATTAATAAATATTAAAATAAATATTTATTAATTATTTTAAATAAATAAATAATAAATTAAATACTAATAAAAAAATATTAATAATAAATAAAATATTAATAATTATAAAAATATAATGACAAATATTAAAATAATAATTAATAAATATTGAAATAAATATTAATAAATACTAAAATAAATATTAATTAATAAAAAAATATTAAAAAAATATTTATATATTTATTTTAATATTAAAATAAATATTAAAATAAATATTTAATAGTTATTAAAAAAATATAAATAACAAATTAAATATTAATAAAAAATAATATAAATAATAAAATAAACATTTATATAAAAAAAAATTAACAAATATTAAAATAAAATAAAAATATATCAATATTTATTATTTATTTTAAAATTAAAATATTAAATATTTTTTATTAATAAATAAAATAAAATAAATATTAAAATAAATATATAATAATTATTAAAAAATATGAATAATAAAATAAATATTAATATATAAAAAAATATATTTACATTAAAATAAAATAAATATTAATAAATATTAAAATAAATATTAATTAATAAAAAAAATATTTAAAAAAATATTAAAACAAATATTAAAATAAATATTAAATTAAATATTTAAACAAATATTAAATATTTTTTATTAATAAATATTCATCATCATCACCAGCCGGAAGACGTCCACTGCTGAACATAGGCCTCCCCCTTAGACCGCCACAATGAACGACAATTTGCTATTTGCATCCACCGGTTGCCTGCGACGCGAACAATGTCGTCGGTCCACCTAGTGGGAGGCCTGCCTACGCTGCGTCTTCCGGTTCGTGGTCGCCACTCGAGAACCTTTCTTCCCCAACGGTTATCGGTTCTTCGAGCGATGTGGCCTGCCCACTGCCACTTCAACTTGCATATTCCACGAGCTATGTCGGTGGCCTTGGTTCTTCGGCGAATCTCCTCATTCCGGATTCTGTCGCGCAAAGAAACTCCGAGCATAGCTCTCTCCATAGCTCGTTGTGTGACTCTGAGCTTATCCAAAAGGCCAACTGTTAAAGACCACGTCTCAGTACCATAAGTCATCACATAATAAAAATATATTAAAATAAAATAAAATTAATATTAAAATTAATATAAGTATCGCAGCCGGAGAATTATTTTAGTTTAGTTTAGTGTAATCAGTTGAACAAGAGAATTGTTTTCAACTAACATAATTTGACCAATGAAAACCTCACTATCAACTCAATTTAGTAGCTGTCGAAATCAAATTAAGCACTTAATCATCGTTTGACACCACTAAACTAAAATTTAGTCTAGTTTAGTGTAGTGGTGACAACAGAATCGGCACCATTGTAATTAATCTAACGTCGGGAAAATTAAAATAAATCGCGATATAATCCGTAAGAATAGATTAATTACAATTATGAATTCAGCTTTGCAATACAAAAGTATAATTTATTTACAGGTGCGGGGTCAATATCCATGATCTGGCTGTACACACTACGGTCTATCCGCTACCTCATCCTCAACAAAGGTGGCAAACAACTCACCCTAGTCACGTACACACCGTTAGGAAAGAACCGTATAATGAGTGTTCCTCTGGACCATGTCTGCTGCAAGGAAGCCAGGAATGCAGCAAAGGTTCAACTGCCTTTAAAGATCAAGAATCGGTGGATGCATTATATGTTGGATATGAGGGGAGATTTCAAGAATCCCTTGTTATTTGACTGCACTGCTGGATTGATGAGAAAGTGGTAAATAAATGCTATTTCATTTGAGACAAAGTGGCACTAGAAGTTATAAATAAATAGACTGGCTACTTTGGTGTCTGGTACCGAGTCTGGTCACTATCTACTGTTAAGAATTAATTGAGAAATGTAAGGAATAGTGTTGACTGGAGAATTGTTTTAAATATAGATTTGTTACTAAACAACTTTTTGTTATTAGATTTTTTACTTTATGAATTATGCCAATAGTGATAAATAATATTATGATGAATCCACAAGACCTTGAATTAATTCAAGCTGTCATCTGAACCACTAATCCTGCAAACCCAGCAAGGGCTCCTTTTTTGTTCTTGCGGGGGAATCCTTCAATGGGTCCGCGGGACTTGTTAACTGGGGTATACGAGATTCTTAGCCATTAAATCCTCGCGGCTTTCGTACCGGTACATTAGAGTGGAGACCTGGGTTCTCCAGCTCCGGTGGTATCTGCACTAGGTACCCCCTCAGTGCCTTTTGCGGCTTTTTCTAGCCCGCCGACTGGGGCGAATTAATATTCCACCCGGACGGGTGGTCTGTCGTCGTCCTCAGGGTTGGCGCCATATTCGAAGGATGTATAGGACCCCCCACCACGGCGACTCCAAAGGACCAAACAAGGACCTTTTTTTCACGGGGGAAACCTTCAATAGGTGCCCGGGACCTGTGGGGGTCAACCGGGGTATGTGGGATTCTTACCCACTAAAACCCCCGCGGCGGTCGCTTCGGCACATGAGGGGGGCGGCACCAGGGCGGTGCGATCTGTACCAGGAGCCCTCAGTGCCTTGCCTTGAGCCTTCCGCCGCCGGCGCCGGGGGCGCATATAATGAATTTGGCGTGCGTCGTATAGTGACTAGTCGTTGCAATAATGATAATTATAAACCGTCAATTTAAAATTGATTTTACTAAAAAAACTATCCCCTATTTTACACTCTAACTGACGAATGCACGTGTTTATTTTTTTTATTAAAGAGTCCAGACATTTAATTAAAACAAATGCAAACTTACTTTTGGGCTTGGCATGTAGGAGAAATAAAACTACTCACTGAGATTTATCAGAAAAATTCTTTATTAATTGTTCATATTTATAATAACGGAAAAATATGTTTGCGTCAACACAAAAATAAAGTAGTAATCAATAACAAAAAATAAACTTTTATTTACAATTTCGCGTCCTTGTTTGAATGGTAGATGCAAATATTTTATACACATTTTAATATCTTTGTCTTCAATTCTAACCAGCCAAATAAAATCACTACATACTTAAATCCTAAAATTAGTATTTGCACATACCATAAACATATAGACATTATTATAAACGAAAGTCTTTCAAATACCATAGACAAGTCATTTTACAATCAACTTATTGAGATACACTAAAGATAAAATCGTCAACTTGCAGTGCTATCGGAACTTCTTATTCTAGAGAAAAAACAGCAGTATTTATTCCAAACTTACAGAAATAAAAATCGGATTTATTGCCTTCTGGCCATCGATACAATAATTTAAAAAACATATGCCTTTCTTTTCCGATACCTACCTAATATTTCAAAACCGTACAACCTCAATTACACACATCCAAATAAGTCATAATGTCTGTCTGATAACAGAAAACGTTTTATCACCCAATTCTTTATAGCAACCGATATAACGAGGAAACATATAATTCGAAAGTGGTAAGTACATTTTTCTTCTCAAATAAGCAATAATGTACGATAGAAATACAAGTACACGATTACCCTTACATCTTATTCTAGTGACCTACAGACAAATTAATTCTACAAATGCTTTTTAACTAGCTTGCTACAACAAGCTAACAAGGGGCGATGGGATTATTAGAAAAGTTATGAAGCCCACAGTCAGGGTTTGCGTGTAACTTAACATTAAGAAGTCCAAGAAATACGCCCAGACATCATATCGAGTGATTCTTTGGAGAACCTGAAGTAAAGGACGATATTTATACGCAATAATAAAAAAAAACAAGTCAGTAACTCAAAACTAAAACACCCTATGTTTTAGTTTAAAAGACGATTAACAGATCATTGGAAAAAAACCCACGGAACACAAAAAAATATCTTTTTGTTGTGATAAAACTAAATTCAAGACAACAGTTTCACTCCAATAAGGTAAGAATGGACCCAACTAGTGCCCTACGAGTTGGGTCGAATTGGTAGAAATTTTCAAAATAAATCGCTGGTTCTTCGTAGAAAATTAACGACTCGTTTTGATGATTAGCTTAAGGATACTACTGGTTTGTTCAAAATGTATTGTTTAGTCAAAAAAAGGCTTGATACTCACATTCGTGCCAGATCTTGATCGATCTTCAGCTGCTCTCAATTATTTCTATAATGACAACACGCGACATGATAAATCTAAAAATCAGTCCACACATAAAGTCTAGTAGTAACTGTGGTAGGTAAACAATCAACCAACTGGAATTCAATCAAGATCAATTTAGTTTAAGTTTTTTCATTTTGTATAACAGATCGTGATTTTTTTGTTAGTAAGTACCTATAACGAGATAAATGCCCTCGCCCCCTTACTATTAAGTACAATTTATTAATTCTTATTTACATTACATACGAACATAAATATTTTAATGTACTACGAATAAGTTAAGTGTAAGGCCGTGTGTACCGACACGCGGAAGCGGTGCCAATCGCGTACCTAATACATCCAGCCGTCACGGGTTATACTAATGACATCTTATTTGTCACTGTAAAGTATCCAATAGTGTTCAATACTGCCAACATAAAAAATACTTTCTTGACCACGCAATCCCCACTGGCTTACTCGGCAAAGTTGTTTAAATTCAAACTAGGTTTTTTACCCATGCTAGTCAGTGAGCGCTGGGCCTAATATCCACTATTCGAGACAGTACAGTAACGTTAGTCTATAATATTACATGCACTTGCGCACACTGCATTGCAGTTACACTTACATTCATAAAAATTTGCCCAATCTGTAGAGTTATTCACAGCAGTCAAAATCCGTTTTGGAAACCGATATAAAAATCAAATATTTCCTTCCCCGTTTAGTAGTAGGTAGTAGTGTTCGTTCATGTAGTTGGCTTAGGGATATCAATTGCTTTTCAGCCCTGAGCCCGGGGCTATAAACAACGGGCAACCTTCGGAGTCGCTGGACGTTCGGGGTGTGGGGCCTTAGGACGTCCATTGAGTACGGCGGCGACTCCGAGGAGGACGTCAGCGGGGTTGCGACCCCGTCCCTGTGGTTCCCGGGGGGCAAGGCACAGACCCCTCTTGGTGCAGATCCCACCGGAGAGCCCGGGTGACTCCTCTCACGTGCGATAACCGCGGGGGTTTAAGTGGTCCACATATCCCGGTTGAGCCGCACAGCTCCTGGGGACCTTTTGAAGGTTTCCCCGCAAAAAACGTGATATCAATTGACACAAGGTCCTTTTCTTTGTATTGTTAATATGCAAGTGCGCTCGTCGTCTGCATCACCTCAAGTCGGGTCACGGTCA
Source organism: Furcula furcula (assembly GCA_911728495.1). Classification (NCBI taxonomy): domain Eukaryota; kingdom Metazoa; phylum Arthropoda; class Insecta; order Lepidoptera; family Notodontidae; genus Furcula; species Furcula furcula. Next base: position 22,097,778 of record OU452252.1, read on the forward strand.
ATTATTAGTTTAAAATAAAAAAAAAACTCCACAAATATGTCATCAAAAATCTTAAATGTTCTCTTCTCTATATTTTTTTGAATTTGTGATCAGCATATTTACGGTACCATAGTAAAGAAATTTCCGACGATTGTGAATAGTTCTACTGATCTGTTTTTCTCTATGGCAGATCATTCGATGATATTTAATTTACCAAGCCACAGGTATTACTCCATTGTTACAAAGTAATCCGATAAGTTTTTTTTTTTTATAAATCATTCAAATAATTGTAATGGCCATGTCGGCTATACTGCAAAAAGCAGTTAAACATCTTGGCTCCAATGTTGCAAAAGAGAAAGCGCAGTAAACAGTTTGAAATATTTATATATCATTTGATTTGAAACAAGAACTATTTAAATAAATTATTAAAAATAATTACATGAAGAATATTGTTTGTGAGTTAGAGTGTATGAACGGCTTTGTCTTAAAATCATTCGAATGATTAACCATGTAATATACACGTCCACATACATAATAAATATATTACAGTCGAAACCTAAATACATAATTTTATATATTATATAGCAATGCAAAATATATAAATTATATCTATCGTCACCTACGTACAACGAGAAAACTCTTTATATTTTACGGATTCGCTTTTTTTAAATATTTTTTTACCGAATTATTTAAGCGTTAGGTATTGTACATTAATTTTGCCCAAAAAAAAACGGCTTTATTTATTAATGTAAACTTATTCTTGCGATTGTTCGTTTTAGTAAAAAAAAATAATTTGAATTCGTAACATCTGCAGGCTGAGAACTGCAGGAAAGAGTTGATAGATCAGTCGTACAGTACGAGACCGAAGTTGTCGTACTATGTGACGTCATACTCACATTAAGGCTTAGCGCGCACGTGTGACTTTTTTCGCAGTGATTTTTTGGTCACTCACCGAATATAATATGTATGGAGAAGACCTAAATGTCACGTCGTAACATGCGCGCATCTCCATACATATCCACGGACTTGATAAGAGTGATGAAACAGTCACGGCGACAAAGTCACCCGTGCGCGAGGCCTCTAATCGGTAAGATTTGCACGCCATGCTAAGTAAGCATTCTGCACGAACAGTGCTTAAAAATGAAATCCTTCACTATTCACAATACATGACCGAGTCTGAATTATATATGTCACAGTTATATACAGTGTACAAATGACCGAATGGCAAATACTTTAACAGCTGTTTCTATCAATACCAATGAACATATTGGCTGCTGTTTGCAACGAAATTGTATTAGTTTTCATACAAAATAATCTAGCAAGCAATGTATCAGAATGCGATGCAACGCTTTATTCCTTTTTTTCTCATATACAGGCTGAGCAATAAATAATGCTTTACGCTATACAATATGTAACAAAAACCCTGTTGGTTCACATTATTTGGTGAATCGATATAATTAAATGTATATATGTAACTCATTTGTTAAATATCTTATATTTTTTTCCTAATTTCTACTAGCAATACGAATTCGATGTTTTATAGCTGATAGAAATTAGGAAATAAATAATATGAGATTGATACAATGAATAATAATTTAAGTGATCCAACAGAGTTTTTCTTACACACTGTATATTGCTTGTGAACGGAACCTTTTAATAATGAAACTGATTTAACATTCGTATGAGTAACATCTGTGTGTAATGTAAAAATAAGAAGAAACACTGTCTGATGATTCATAGACAACTCAAACGACAGATTATTAAAAAAAAAACATGTTTATATTAAAATAGGTTATATCCTCATCGTACTACTAATGTACGATTTTCGGTTTGACTCGGGTGGAAAATATAAACACTATACATTTACAGGCGTATACGGATAAAGCTCTGTTACCGTCCAGCTTAATCGTCAATGTATTGAAAACTGTCCGATTAGACGACACATCAGAACAGTTACTGTACTGTTGGGTATTAAAAACCATTGGGGGTTTGATATTAATTTTTACTCAAAAGAATTTGTATAAAATTTAAGTGTTCAATTTTTCAAATGTCACAAAATATAAGTACGACCATTATTTTGAATGTAGATGACATTAGTTTTCAAATATACGAAAACCTATTTTGAAATTGTTTATATTAATTTGTCAACGAATTTTCGCTACCCGGTATTCTTAGGGCGCGTTCACGTAGGAAGTCAGCAGTCGCCGAGCCGAGATGCACAATCAAAGGCGTTAGGAAACTGCCAAATTTGAATTAATAAATATCAGAAATGTCTGGGCATATAAAAGCTTGGTTGGCCTTCAGTATAGCAATTATCCACCGAAATTGCAGACAGCATTTTTGGCGCCGATAGACGTTGACGAGTCGTCAATGGATGGCTGTCTTTGTACCATAACGTGCCCATAGACTATACATTTCTAATAAGAAAACTAAATGTCAGTAGTATATTTTAAACTGCTGTTTATAAAGATGTATCTGTGTAGTTATAACCAACCAAAATTCGAGCCATTACTACTCGAGCAGTATATTAAAAAGCCCGTAATATTAATAAGCCAGCAAAGCGATTAGTCGGGCCATATTACCCTACTACTATCATCAGGTTATCGAGCTCAAATTTTCAAGCCACTTTATCAAACACGCAGTAATGTTATGATTTCAATAATCCCACAGTTGCACTCTCGAGCCGTATAACAAAATTCGAGCTTTAAGTGCTAAATTATAATCGTGCTTTGTGATAACCGTATCTATACAAATATTCACAGTGCCACTCGAGCTACTACCAAAATCGCAAACTCGAGCCGAAACATTCCCGTAGACAATCGAGACTAAACGTCGACGTTCCAAGTTATAATTTCAAATTGAGCCGCTACACCAACAAACATTGTCAAATTCGAGCAATTTCGTCAATAATTAATGTCAAATCAGAGCCGGCTCGTCAATAAGTAATGTCAAACTCGAACCGATTCGTGAATAAGTAATGTCAAACTCGAACAGATTTGTCAATAAGTAATGTCAAACTCGAACCGATTCGTCAATAAGTAATGTCAAAGTGGAGCCGATTCGTCAATAAGTAATGTTAAAATCGAGCCGTGTCGTCAATTTGCCTTTAAACTCGCGCCGTTTCGTCAATTTGCCTTTAAACTCGTTCTAAGTCAACCGGGTGTATGTATATTGTCGCAGTGCGCAGGCCTCGTGTGGCCTAGTACCTCGGCTTGCGTCAGTCGGAGAGGTACCGGTCGGTGGCGCGCGTGATATCGTCCCCATCCTCTTCCCGGCCCGGGCTGATGCTGTCTACCTCGTCGACTTCCTCGAGATTCTTTGTGCTTGGGTTGCATAATCTGTAATTAATACATATTTTTTTATGTTAAAAATACTTATCAATGTGTTATTTGTTACCTAACTGCCTATCTATCTCTATCTCTATCTCTCTCTCTCTCTCTCTCTCTCTCTCTCTCTCTCTCTCTCTCTCTCTCTCTCTCTCTCTTTCTCTCATATGCAACATTCATGTCGCATTCATGTCTCAACGGATTTTAATACATGAGGTATTTTTAGATTCATCTACTAGGGGCAGTAACTAATTTTTTTTAAATATTAACAAGAAAGCAAGATGGCAGCTGAAAGTTAATATGTATGTAAATATGAGTATTACGCAGTCGAGTTTTTATGACTATAAACTAAGTTAAAGGAGTTATTTATATCGAAGGATTTTATGGGTCTTTTAAGGGTCATCCGCTGATGACCCTTAAAAGACCCATAAAATCCTTCGATCAAGCGCAGCCCGCTGGGTGCTCTTGTTTTGTGCGTGTAAACGAACGTTCTTTGTTACAATACAGTTTACCTGCATTTGCAGCAGACGATACACGGAGCTGCTAGCAGGAGCAGCGGACTGGCTACCAATAGCAGCAGACCGAATCCAGCGAATATGCCAACCACCTATAAATAAAGATAATAAATTGAGAGCTGGTGTGCAATAATCTGTCAACCGAGTCTCTATATTTTAACGAAAATTGAGACTTTTGTAATGTTGAAATACAGATCAAGTTCGTTTGAATCTGTATAAAAGGTAGATAGCTTTTTACATAACGTGATTAACATCTAGGTAAGTACCATCTCTTCGGAGTCGCTGGACGTTCGGGGTGTGTACCCTAGGATGTCCATTGAGTACGGCGGCGACTCCGAGGAGGACGGGGGACCCCCGTCCCCGTAACCACCGTGTCTGGTTCCCGGGGGGCTATAATGCCCCCCTGAGAGCGCACTGATGCGACAGCCGTGGGGGTTTTAGTAGGTAAGAATCCCTCATACCGCTGTCGAGTCCCACAGCTCCCGGGGACAGTTAGAAGGATTCCCCCGCGAAAAAAAGTAGGTACCATCACAGTGTCTAATATGCTGCCTCTAAGCAGTATTGCTGTGTCCCGGTGTGGAGAATACTGCATCTGGTGAAACTACAAGAGACTTAATATCTAATGTCTTTAGGGCCGGCAACGCGCTAGTGATTCTAGCTGTGGCTGCTTACCATCAGGCGGGCCGAATGCTTGATTGCCACCTTAGTGGTATTAAAAAAAAAGAGTCGTCTCAAGGTGTAAAATTGGTACCTTCAAGTACTCCTCTGGTCTTAGGATTTCTTCACATCTAAGCGGGCGTTCGCATTATCCCGTACCTCAATTAAACCAATTAGCTCGGCAGTAGAATTAAATAGCAGTTTAAGGGTCTATGATAAAGGTTAAAGTGATAATTACCTGCGCACGATGCCACAACACTGAGGCACGGGAGTGACCCAATTTGTTCTTGCACGGCCCTTTGTCGTAGTGCCGTAGAAGGAAGTCGTCCTGAAAGCATAAAACTTAGATTAAAATTAAGTATCATCAACAGCCGAAATACCTCCATTGCTGAACAAGCCACCCCCCCCCCCCCCCCTTAGAAGGGAGGGGTTGCCATAATAGCCACGCTTGGCAGGCGGCTTGGGGATCAAGTATAATTTTACTATAAATTAAGTACAATTTTACTCAATATAATATATTCCCCGTGGGGTGACCGGGTAAGAATAGTACCCTCCCATATCTTATTGGTAGTCGTGGGAGACGACTGAGGGAAAACCAAAAGACAGGTATCAGCGTGCCTTCTGTTATATTCAATTACGCCAAGACGCCAACCAAGCGTGGGGATTATGGCAAATCTAAGAAGTTAGGCCTTCTTAGACCTATATGAGGGCTATGAGGAGGGCTATGCAAGCAGTGGAGATATTCCGGCTGCTCAATATAAATTCTCTACACGTTACGGCATCGATATACTATCTAATAGTATATCAATGCGTTACGGGTTGAAATCCTGCTGGGTTCAAACTTTGGGTAGTTGTTCCGTTCTGGCTAGGACAATGCAAGCCGATCACCTGACTGTCAGAACGTAAGATAATCCATGCGTCAAATGAGCAAGTAAGAAGTAAGTATGTCGCCTTACATTCCCTTGGTCGTGTTGGTTTTCCGTCCCATGGAATTGTGAGAGTAAATGAAGAGAGAATCCACATGTCTACATGAAAGCACTTGTGCACTATGATACCTACCTCACGCGTACTTGGCTACTTTCATCAATATAATAATGGTTATCTTCATAAAATATAAGGTTGGCTGCGTGGCCGGATGGAGAACATTACTATGAGATCGCTAGACGGATAACCCAGATTACGAACAGAGTCAAAAAGTGGGCAAAGTTGAAATAGGAGCTGAGCAAATAAATCGGTGAGCACTCCACTACTCTCTATATTTTGTGGCTCCACACACAAATGGCTAAGTATGTGGGTATATCTAATATCTATATACATCCAGCTCTTACTGCCGCACTAACAAACTTCAATTAGTGTATATGTATAATAATGCTGTTAATGATTAATAAATCCAGTTCTTGGAATCGGATAATTTCGACACTAAAAGCCAATTAATACTCTATTAGGAGATGTTTCTCTTTATATTCTGTAGTGGGTGTGGGTAGGCCATGCCACGAGAATACATCCCCAGCGCGGCATATAAATGCCGTATTTTGGACACCTTATGGGCAGGTGACCCGGTTCTGGCCACTGACCCAATTTTGACCATTTTTAACTTCAAAGCTGTGGTGACAAGGTTCAGATAATTAAACAGATCTATGGAATATGCCAGTTACAATTACGAATCATGGCATCCTTTATATAGTTGTAAGCTCTCATGTATCAAACGTAATTAAGATTATAGCAGCCATTCAATGTCGATGTGCATGAAACGTGCTCATTTCTTAGTTAAAACAGTAAGGGACACTGGTTATGTAATCAGTTATTGTCTCTGGAATCTTAGTTTTTATATAATGTTATTTTTCATATTTCATTAAAATCATATTGTCTAAGCAGAATTTTAGTCATTTGCTCGCTATTCGTACGAGAAGTAAAGTTAAAACCAATGGTGACAAATGGGACAACAATTATGTAATTCCCATCTTTGGCCAAGTCGATGGCCAAAAGTGGCACAAGCAGAATCCCCAATTCTGGCCACTTAATATATATCGTCGTCTTTTGTATAAAAACTAGGTTTTTAGCCGTTCATATGTCAAACTACGTAAACGAGGGTAGTTATACATAATCAACCTTGATAAAAAAACGCGTACACGAGGTAAGCGCAACTACCGTATGGCTTTATATGCTTAAACCACCTAATGTTTGTATAAAATTAAATAAAATCTTGCAGAAAATTGCCGATCTGGCATGGTTCACTCTACTAAAGTTAAGATATTTTGATTACTTTTGGTTCCATCGTTAATACTAATATAAGTAAGATGACTAGTGATATACCTACTTGTGATCTAGGTACATATTATGCTATTTTCTAGACTAGATAGTCTAGTGTGTTGAAGATTATTAGAATACCTATTAAGGAATAGCTGTTGATAGTGCCATTTTTAGCGACATACTAATAATGATACGTTGATTTTGAATTCATTGATGCTTTATTTCCTAATGGCCAAAACTGGCACACAGTGGTGGCCACAAATGGGTAAAATGTGGCCAAAACTGGCTAAAGCACCCATTCGGACCTTTTTAAAAAAATAACGAATATAATGCGAGTTTTAACAACTATAAGGTAAGATTAATATACTTTTGACGACTTGAGATGAAAATGATGTCTGAGATTATTAAAATAATGAATCACCAAACACTTTAATGGAGAAAAACGCTTAAAATGGCCAGAACCGGGTCACCTGCCCTAACTATCAACGACGATGGGGCAGAGCAAGGCGATGTTTGCAGGACAATGTGGACGTGATGATCTTACCTATTCTGAGTGGGCGTTTCAACTAAAATATACCTACATTCTTTCTACTGAACTATAGATCGTCAAGACCTATTGTTTTGTGAGTGCGTTGGTTGGCGCTCGTGTATTGTGTAATCGTCGCGCGCGCACAATAGATGTCAAGGGAGGTTTTTTCATTAGCTAACGACCGCGGCCCGTCCCCGGCACGAATCCTCGGTGAACGTGTGAAAGCCTATAGTGTTTTATGTGTAATTAGTTTGGTTGACGTGCGAAGTCTGCCAACCCGCACTTGGCCAGCGTGGTGTACTATGGCCTAAGCCCCCTCATCTTGAGGGGAGGCCCGTGCCCAGCAGTGGGACATAAACCAGGGCTGGTATTATTAGTGTGGTTTGTTAAACGGGCCCGTTGGTTTAGTGATTAGACACACTAGCCGCTAGCCAATAAGTCGTGGGTTCGATTCACATCGTCTGTTTGTCTGTCTGTCTGGGTGTTATCTGATTAAGTACCTACCTACGTATTTCCAAAAAAAAGTATTAATGTATTCGATAAGTACCATAATACGAGTCGCCTAAAATACCAGGGTCAAAAACCAGTGCTCAAATAGTTGCAAGTATTTTTCGTACGCACGGGCTAAGTAAAATACGTCCGTCGCAGTAGGTATGTCACACTTCGCAGTATTATGCGATTATACAAATTTAATACATTACACAAATTTAACTAGTCAATAGTAGAATTAAAGTTGAAAGTTCATAGCCGAAAAAACGACTTATTCGTCATCTCGCGCGTGGGAAACTCGCGCGCGCGCGCGAGTTGGCACCCTCCAATTTTACCTACTTTTTTTGTCGTCAACTCGCTTGATCGTGAAAATCGACGTATTTTTGCACAGTCAGCTACAAAAACGTTTTAATAACTCTAATATAAAAAAAAACCCTGATCTGTGATTTCTAGAGTTCTCAGACTATGATCGATTTTATTAGTAAGTAATAATTAACCAAATGCTATACTTGTTGTTGATTACGTTGTATTATATTTAGATGATAATAACGTTTGTTGTCCGTGGTACCACCAGTGATTTTTTTTGTCCGTGGTACCACTGGTGTACTACGGACAACTCCGTGGTACCACCAGAGATAAATTAATTAGATTTAAATAATATTATTTTCTTTATTTTGTAATAGTTTACTTAGTATTTGGTAGAAATTGGAGTAATAAAATCGACCAATTATTACCAGAAGTACTAGGTTAGCAGAAAATAGCAGGTGCATAATTTTGTGCCTTATCTTTTATGAGCATATGAATGTGGTTTTAAGCTAACTTGTTTATACTAGAAGTACCAGGGAAGCATAGGACATAAGGAAGAGTCCTCAAGTCCACCTCCAATCCAATGTGATTTTTAACTACGTCCAGGATATACTGAGCATGTGATACCTATTGAGATTTGAGTAGTAGTTAACATATTTATAGCAGAAGTACCAGGGAAGTACAAGATACAAGGATATCTCACCTCTTGATACATCCGTTCCCTCCCAGCCCTCACCTCTTGATTCGCGAAAGCAATCAATACCAGTAAGCCAGACATACTCTGGATATCACAAGACGTGAGAACTCCTCTATAAGTCTTTTTTTTTTGACGCGGCGGAAAATTTCCAAAGATCTCCGGGAGCTGTGGGGCTCGACCGGGGTATGTGGGATTCATACCCACTAAAACCCTCGAGGCTGACGCATCGGCACATGAGAGGGGGGACCCCAGGGCTCTCCGGTGGGATCTGCACCAGGGGCCCCTCAGTGCCTTGCCTTTGAGCCCGCCGCCGGGGGGCGCATTGTAGCCCCCCGGGAGCCTGTCACGGTGCTCACGGGGACGGGGGTCGCAACCCCGCCGCCGTCCTCCTCGGAGTCGCCGCCGTACTCAATGGACGTTCAAAGGGCCCACACCCCGAACGTCCAGCGACTCCGAAGGGCCTCCATAAGTCCTATGCTAACCTGGTACTTAGCTCTAAACCACATGAGCGAATGTGGTTTAGAGCTAAGACATGGCACAAGATTATGCACCAGTTTTATGCTACCCTAGTACTTCCAACCCAGATACCAATTAAAATCTGATTAATTTATTTCTGGTGGTACCACGGAGTTGTCCGTGGTACCCCCAGTGGTACCACGGATAATTATTTTTGTCCGTGGTACCACTGGTGGTACTACTGGTGGTACCACGGACAACAAACGGATAATAAGGGACTTTGTTTCACGTACATTTTGTGATATATATTTTTTTTTGTTTTATTTGCTATTTTGATTCCGCTGACTTGAATAGTATTTATTGATTATTATTATAAATAGTAGTAGTAGTAGTTGTTGGGAACGATACTCTCGGAGTTGTTGACCACTACGTATACCTAGGACAAACTGTCCAGTTAGGTCGGTCCAACTTTGACAAAGAGGTCGCCCGAAGAATCCAACTCGGATGGGCAGCGTTCGGGAAACTACGCGATATCTTCTCGTCCAAAATACCGCAGTGCCTGAAGACGAAGGTTTTTAACCAGTGTGTGTTGCCAGTGATGACATATGGTACCGAGACGTGGTCTCTAACGGCTGGCCTTTTAGAAAAGTTCAGAGTCACACAACGAGCCATGGAGAGAGCTATGCTTGGAGTTTCTTTGCGCGACAGAATCCGAAATGTGGAGATTCGCCGAAGAACTAAGGTCACCGACATAGCTCTCAGAATCTGCAAGTTGAAGTGGCAATGGGCAGGCCACATCGCTCGAAGAACCGATAACCGTTGGGGAAGAAAGGTTCTCGAGTGGCGACCACGAACCGGAAGACGCAGCGTTGGCAGGCCTCCCACTAGGTGGACAGACGACATTGTGCGCGTCGCAGGTAACCGGTGGATGCAAATAGCCAATTGTCGTTCATTGTGGCGTTCTAAGGGGGAGGCCTATGTTCAGCAGTGGACGTCTTCCGGCTGATGATGATGATGATTATTATAAAAATACGCGGTTTTCAATTTTTGTTCTATTTTTAATTTTATAATAAATATAGCTACTATTTCAAAATCATATTGTATAAATAAGTGCCTTAAACAGGTAGGTGCCTATATTAAATATATTAAAATTAAAACGTTTTTGTTGTTGACTGTACATAACGAGCATATGAGCATACGAGCGAGTTGACGACAAAAAAAGTAGGTAAAATCTGAAGGTGCCAATTCGCGCGCACGCGCGAGTTCCACGCGCGCGAGTTGACGAATAAGTCGAAAAAACGGGTACGCACCGGTCGCGGCCTCTTGCCTCGTATCCTGCCTACTAATACTACAAATATTGCGGCTCGTACCGGGGCTGCGTACTTGGACGCAAATACCTGGTTTTAAAACTTGGTCGCGTAAATACGCACCACCGCTAAATCAGAATACTCACGTCAAGAGAAGCGAGGCAGTACCAGCAGAACACGTGCTTGCACCGTTTGCACATCATCTGGGCGCAGCCCTCGTCCTTCTCGATGGGCACTCGGCACATAGGACACAGTTTGATCAGCTCCGAGTCGGGGAGAAGCGGCGCACCAGCACCGTTCATTGATGAGGAGGCGGCCGCAGCTTCGCAGGACAAACCACCATGCCACTGGAAGAAGAAGATTTTTTTCTTAACTCCTATGAATTTACACATTTAAACTTTATTAAGTAAGTAATCCCCTTATCAGAAGGAGCCCAAAGCCTTTGTAAGCTAGAGCTGGCTGAACGTAGCTAGTTTTAGCTTAGCATACGATACGATGGGGCTGGTGTACCAACTGTGTGCCCTGAAAGAACATTTAATAAAAATAAAAAATGTCGAAATTATCGTTGCCTTGTCCTTCAAGCCACAGTGATTATTTGAAAAAATCCTATCACATATTTATTGCCATCAATTAACTAAGGATTGACGGTAGGTATTCATCGTAAACCCAAATCTGATGAAAATCTCGCCCTACTTCAGGTACATTAAAGCAAAAATAATAGAACTATTAGAGCTTCCTTGCCAAACAAAAACAGTGAAAAATGACAAGCCCGCTGAGTTTCTTGATGGATCTTCACAGTTGAGGCCACGTTGTGATCCGGCTTTTTAAAAAAAAAATACCGTTCAAAAGTGCGAGCCTATTTGTAAGAAATATGTAATTTGAATTTGGAACAACTTCAGTTTGCTTGATTAAGTTTTATCCAATATGGTTAACCCCAGGCACACATTTAACTACATATGTAAAAGTAGTCGCAAATAGAGGTTGCCAGATATATTAGAGCGAGAAAGAATTAGCAGCCTACATCGTGCATCAGACAAGGATGCTATGTGTTACATGTCAGACGTTTCTAAACTATTGTGCATGCATGTTTCGACAGATAAGGTTATCAATAAGACGAACGAAACAGCAAGATCGACTTAAAATAGACAAAAATAAATAACATAACGAGAGTACCCATTACTAACGAGGATTAAGGGCAAACCACTAGGTAGGATTGAGATGGGAATTGGGACCGAATGGACTGACCTAAGATTAATAAATAATAAGCTTTTAGCCCTCTCGTCTCACCCTATTCCATTTACGACGTAATATACGGAGTGTTTTATTTATATAAATGCGGGTTGAGTGGTCAATCTCTGGACTGAACCAAAAACTTCCGAATGTCTTTATAAGTGTGCGGTAGCTTAGGTTGTCAGTAGAGTCGTTGTGCTCGATCGACGGGCCCGTTGGTCTAGTGGTGAGACACCCTGCCTGCTAACCGATGGGTCGTGGGTTCGATTCCCGCCAAGTGTCTGGGTGTTGTTTATCTATTTAAGTATGTATTTACAAAAAAAAAAGAGTCGTTGTGCTGGTAGCCTCGCTGACCATTGCTGCAGTAAAAGGGATGAACGCCTTTTACTGCAAGTGCACAATTCCTCCTCTAAACATGGTTGGCACAATTAGACAGTAAAATCTAATATATGTTGATAAATGTTCGAGAACTAGGCCGTCCGGCTTACACCGGCGCTACATACATTAATCGACACAAAAAAAGCCAAAAAAAAAACCGCAAAATAGAATGCCGGCCGGCTCCACCGCCAACCTTGTCGTTCAACAAATACTGCCGAGTGCCGAACCGAATGCAGACTCGCATATAGCCGGAAAGCATTACCCGATCGGCACTAACCGATTAAAATACACCATGTGCCAGCCAGAGACAATTGGTAGGCTTGAAATGTCATATGCGACGCTACTGTCCCTATAAAAACAGGGTATAGTGTGGCGACTCGACATAGCCAGATAACGCCACATGTGATATGATGATATTACAATGTAGCGAAGTGCCACATACAACAAGACAGGTTGTGCCACCGATTTCTGAATCGTGCAAGTGAAGTTGCAAAGTAAATTCACTATACGGGGTGTAAGGGACATCGTACCGAAAAACGAAACCAGGGATCCAGTACACGTGATTCTAAACACTATAGAGCGTCCAACCGCTTATTTTCTTTTTGACAGCACCAATAGAACGTAACTGCGTCATGTTACGCAAAAGTTCACTTAAAGTGAACTTTTAAAAGTGAACTTCACTTTAAGTGAACTTTTGCGTCCAACCGCTTATTTTCTTTTTGACAGCACCAATAGAACGTAACTGCGTCATGTTACGCAAAAGTTCACTTAAAGTGAACTTTTAAAAGTGAACTTCACTTTAAGTGAACTTTTGCGTAACATGACGCAGTTACGTTCTATTGGTGCTGTCAAAAAGAAAATAAGCGGTTGGACGCTCTATAGTGTTGAAAATTTTCATGAATTTCCAAAAAAAAACCACCATTTTTAAATAAACGCCTCCACGCTTTGCAGGCGTCTTGGGATCGCAGTGTAGGTGGTAGATATTCCAATACGCTCTTACCATACCCGACAATTAATTAAAGAAATCAGAGGTGAGAGCCGGGGTTCGAACTTGCGCACCTTGTTTCCAAGGTAAGCGCTCGCCCACTGAGCTTGTTACTGCTTATAAATATAATATTAAGCCGTAATGTCTCCTCTCCCTATGAGATATGAATGGTGGGCTTAATAGCCACCTCGCGGGCCAATTGCGGATTGGCAGATTAAACTCACCTTTCGAACAAGAATTGTTTGTTTTAATGTCATAACACGTCTCACTCGTGTTATAAAAAAAAATCGTTTGAAGAAATTATTATGAAAAGAAGGATGTCGTCAGTATGTACGCCATCTGTTGTTTACAAATTGTATTTATATAATTTATTCGAGAAACGACCTCTGTATCTTGACCTTCTGCTAAACCCTGCGACCACTACCCACACAGAAAGCCTGGATACCGCCTACGCAGATGTCTCAAAGCCTCCTTTGAGTAATAAAATGGATATTACATTGTAGATATCTATTGGTCGACAAGGATAGGTATAGGTTATATACCTATTGATTTTTACATTAATTGTAAATTAGAATCATTAAGGTCCTTTCTCCTTGCCTAATAGCTAGATAATAGTATCGTTTATGAACAAAGTTGTATCCAAATAAAGCAAAGTGAAAAAATCAAGTAAATTTTATCTACATAATAATAATAATATCTTGGGACAATCCACACACGGTCATCTGGTCCCAAACTAGGCAGAGCCTGTACTATGGAAACCAGACAACTGATACTAATACTTATATACTTTTTTTTTGTAAATACATACTTAAATAGATAAATAACACCCAGACACTTGGTGGGAATCGAACCCACGACCCATCGGTTAGCGGACAGGGTCTCTAACCACTAGGCCAACGGGCCCGTCAAGTACATAATATTTGAAGCAATTTATCAACAGATCTGGGTGTGCTGGAAGATAACTCACAGCACAGCAGAGTTAAGTTCGCCCATTGTTAACCTTTACTTTCATAACTGTTTTGTCTGTGTATATTATAAAATAATAACAGATCGAACGCAGCTAATGTACTGTATTGTATGACCATAACGATCACATCTCTGAAAAGCTATTACAAGCCTGCAAGTGTTTTCCAGTGGTTGGTCCATATCTAATGTAGTTAATTTATTTTTCTTCTAATTACATTGGCGTTGCCATGGTCTCTACTCTCTACCTACAACATAATAAGAATTTAGTACATCTATATGACCGGTTTGTCATTGTCTTTGGCTGGCCCCTGTCGGCCATCACTCCTGTGTTCATTCCAATTTTGATCTTGTGAAGAAATCCATAGAAAAACAGGGTATAGAACTGGGTAAACATTAATGAAACTAATAATTTTACGGAATTAGTTTAGTTTCATTTCAATGTGTAATATTCGTCGCGCATTAGAAATCATTAATTATTGAAACAATTAGTTACGATATCCGTCTATTTTTCTATGCTCTCAACTATAGTGTTTATCATGAAGAGGGACAGCGCGCACGCAGTCCCTCACTACCAAAAATAACGCGTCCGAGTTATCCACATTAGGGATAATCGCAGGGGTCAACCCAACCGCAGTGCAATGGGAAGGCCTCGCCCTGGGGGAACCGCCTACTTGATCACGGTATCCCCTACGCCAGGTAAGTATGCTTTCATCAAAGCTTCCGAACCGGGTCATTATATGCCGGCCGGTCTTAACAGCGTGAGCCAGTAAATCGCCGAAACGAATCAGCGCCATCTATGTTTGTATTCGATAACTAAATTATTGTGGCTGATGATAGCTTCAGCGCAGTATAAACACCGGTCAGTGGTGTTAGGTAAAGACAGGCTTACAATCTTACCACAGGGCTGCTAGGATAGTTACTTAGGTATTTATAATTTTGTACGTGGTTTTTGCTCGTCCATCAATTAATGAGCAATACTTATGTTAGACCACAACAAACTAGATATCACACGAATTTAAGAGACCCGTTCCTCTAATATTGACTTTCAAATCGTTCTATAAATAAACGCACAGACGCGACCTTTGACCACCAAGTCTTAAGTAAAAATATATTTATATACAAAAATGTCTACATATGCGTACATAAATAGTAGTGCTATAACTTTGAACAATTATGCAAGTTATTTACGTAAAATGACATCAAGAAAGAATTATCGCAATCCTTCATGGATTGTGTTACGAAGATAAGGTGCTGCGGCTTGGCAGATAAAATAAAAAAAAAAGTTTTAGAATGTTTTCTCAACAAAATATTTGTTTTCTTTAGCCTTCTCTATTTAGTATGTAATGAAGTGTGAGAGCACAATTAACAGTATCTTCATTCAAGGACCGTCCTTGTTGTGCTTGCACCTTGCATATTGATTTCCGGCCGAAAGTCGCTCCGATCTAATTGTAACATGACATACTGTTTTTAAACAAAAAGTGAAAAATGACAAGCCCGCTGAGTTTCTTGCCGGATCTTCTCAGTTGAGGCCACGTTGTGATCCGGTGGTAGCTTTTTTTTTTAAAAACATGACCTTTCAAAAGTGCTAGCGTTAAGCCTACTTAAAATAAACTATTTTTGACTTGACTTTGACTTGAAAGTCAAGCTCATTCTCAAGTCAACTTTGCTATTCTTTCTACAACGTCTGTAGCCTTAATCGGTTTCCTTAAATGGATGAATGGATTACCTGTATTTACTCCTACCTACTATCTTTTCATAGTTCTATTCACTGTTCACAGTTTTATGTAAAACAGCTTTAGGAGTGTAAAACTATAAAGTCGATATCTAAAATAAAATTTACATATATAAACGTAACCTTTCGAAAGATACTAAGAGACTATAAATTTCCACCAGGAATTAACTCGTTTGAATACGTCTCACGGTGGCTAGGTAATTAGCTCCTATGATTCTGATTCTTACCTAAATAACCATGTATGCAACATATACTTTTAGATGCCTATGATTATTGTTCTATTCAGATGGTTTTATTTCCTCTGCACGCTGTGTCAGACGGCCAAATTTATCAAAACACCAACTCCGTAAACCGGTTGTAACAAATATGAACGTAAATGTTAACAGAAAAGATATACAAAGTTTTGGCCTGGCCTTTTCCTCGTTGCAATCACAATAGTAAAGTACGAGCAAAAGAAAATAAAAAATAACTGGTTGCCAAATTAGGAACTACCTTAGAACATAGTCTAGTTTAGATACCTCTGCACATAATAAGTTTGGTATCAGTAACAAAACACACAGCCTCGCTAATGGAGCAACGTCATAGTTGACCTCTTTAACGCCGGGAACATTGTATGCCCAGGCACGACCTAGTTTCATTAAGCCACCCTGGAAAAGGGCTACATATGCAGGTTACTACTATTACGGTCACCTATATGGAGAGAGCTTTGAAAAGCGCTGCATGTGTTTCAGTAATGCATGCTGTTGATATTAAAGGTGGAAGGAGGTCGTGCACAGTTCATACAGAAGATTGAAGATTGTTGGTTCACCTGGCCTGAGGATGTCCTAAGCTAGAATATAGAAATAAGTTTACATAATGCCGAATCGACAAAATTCGAACATAAATATCACTGAAATAAGTCGCTCGTTCGCAATGTTTAAAACATAATTTATTCTGAGGATGGTGTTTACTTCAGTTTGCTTTAATTAGACCTTAGTGGCACACTTCTATAAGTTTACTCGTGGAATAGTAATGGAATCGGAGGCGATTTCCTACATCGTAAAATGTCTGCGAGGGTACAATCCTTCTACTTTTGAAAGACGTTAAAGAAAACTTTTAGATAAAATATCAAATCAGTTATGAAATGTTGTTATTCGAACGAAATTTCATCGAAATTTGCATTCACGTCATTAATATATACAAGTTACACTACTCGAAATACGTAGGAAGTAAAACTTCTGCTCTGAGCTAAAAATACATCAGTATACATCAAGCGATAAAGATTAGTATGAAAAACGAACGCAAATACCATACGACATAATAGGGCAGATATTAAAAATTCCGAGGATTTTACGCAAACCAATGGCGTTTCTTTGGGAATAAATATAACACGAAAATAACGTTGTGACTATAACTTCTATTCCCTATAATCTATACCAATCAGCAAAAAAAACCTTAACCAAAAAAAAGTAAACCTAAAATTACGACAGTGAAACCAGAATTTAATAAATGATCACCAAAAGGCGGCACACGGGAGCGAGCGAAGCAAGTTTGGGGTTACAGAATACACCGACTGCGCTAATATCATTATTTGGAGTTGATTTCTTTAGCTTAAGTAGGATCGAAAGATGTAACAGTTTCGGTTCTAATTTCACGCTAAAATGGAGATTTAATTTTTGTGATCATTTACTATTTTTGGCAATATAAAGTAATTTTTTGCAGTTAATTTTTAACAGACTTCAAAAAAGGAGGAGGTTCTCAATTCGTCTGTATATATATATATATATATATTTCTATGTATGTTCGCGTATAACTCTGGCAATTATTAACTGATTTGAAAAAATCTTTCTTCCATCCATTCTTTAATCCGTTAATTGGGTCCCATAAAAAAATTATTGCTTAGTAATAAGTAGTTCCTGAAAAAACAAGAATGTTGACTGCGCAGGAAAGTTGCAGGAAAGCCTATATAGATGACTTTATGTCGCTTTTTAAGGACAAAAAAGGACCATGAATGATATGGAGGAATTTATCTGGTAAAAACCATAAAACTGATGTTCTCCTTTACATTTCTCTGACAAATATGAACCGATTTCGATGATTCTTTTTTTATTCGAGAGAGTAAACTACTATGATGATTCCATGCAAATTTCATTACGATCGGATAAATTGTTTCTGAGTTTCTGAAGAAACATTAATTATGTAAAAGTATGTAGACGATAATGTGAAATCATAATGATGTCATAACCTACCTAGATCGTTTTACCGTCTTCGATGGTTCAATCTTTATGTATGAAAATATCACTAAAAAGTATAAAATAAAATATTTAAAAAAAAAATTGAACCGACTTCAATAACACTAAAAAGTATAAAATAATTTAAATATTATTGAAGTTGGTGCCAAATATACACAGCAGGTACGCTAACACCAACTTCTTTAATATTTAAATTATTTTATACTTTTTAGTGTTATTGAAGTCGGTTCAATTTTTTAAAAAAATATTTTATACTAGATCTGGTGGTTAGTTAAACATTTTTTTTTACCTAATCACTGAATACCCCGTTGTGCCTATATAAAGGAGTTGCGAGCTGGGACTAGACCATTCATACAGAGCGGCCACAGGACAGTCATCGGTGTACCCTCAACAGGATATTATCATGGTTTGAGATAGAATGTCTATATTTATTGTTTTTATGATTCTATAACGTGACATTAAAATGGTAATTCTACATAATAATATGCTCTAAGATTTAAATAATCCTCGTGCCTTTTTCAACATAATAATAGAAAACTTGATCCGTCGTGTTTTTACGGTGTAAAAGCTTGGAAGTTTACATACAACTAGACTATGACGGTCGTGTGATGATAAGTGACACGCCTGCTTACACAGATGCACTACAGTATATCTCACCACCTAAGACATAAGTTACTAACGTACCATCCTCCACCAATAATTTCTCCAGCTTCAGTTAGCCTTTTGCATCGAAATAGAGTAATATTTACACACTGTTGCTTTGCGGAAGAATATCAAGACATTGCAGTGGTAGACACCTGTCTGGTACATATCTGGGAGTTGTGGGTGGAGGTTGGTCCTTACAAATTACGAACTAATCGCAGCACACATCAGTGGATTCTTAAGAATTTCCGTCAATGTGTTTCCTAATATTGAAGACATCACACACAAAAACATCCCATCCAACTAATGCTTGAAAGTAGCATACTAGATACCAAACTCGTATGACCTCTTGCTACTTCGGATTCTTTCCGATTGCTTAGCCAGCATCAATTTATAGGTAACAATTTATTGCCATACCGAAGCCACCATACATTGGACACAAAAGATATGATTACATAGTGAATTCTTCTGTCAACAATGTGCTACTATGCCAGATCCACACATAGAAAACCCTAAGTTTTCTGCATAGATGTTACTAGAACGCTTTGTTTCTGAAAACAAAGGAATTTGGCGGGGAAAGCGTAGCGGAGAGCTCTTTCTCGGTGCACAAACACAAAGAACTTGCGTTGAAAAGGCACGGCAAGTTAAGGGAAAAGCTTGGAATATCACTGTCGCGATAGGCACATCGTGATTATGTTATGTTAAAGAGCGGGTTGAAGGCCGGCTACGTTTAAGTAAATACTATTAACTTGGGAGTTAATTCGACGCGGATATCACCTTCGATATCTGTTTGCTTTACCATGGTAGCAGCATAAATGATGTCATTTCAACAAACAATATTTCTGAATGTTCGATGCTAAAGAATAGCATCGAATCCTATAAAATTATTAATGGGGTGCGCTGACACTTCTTGAATAGAGAAATAAGTAATATGTTTGGAGTGCTTCGGATATTCGATAGTAAAAGATCGTGCTGACTGTCCAATATTTTCATTAGGACATGATTTGATATACATATTATTATAGTCTATCTATATTATAGTACTACTAAGACTTAGACTAACCCTTTGGCCTTTTAGTTTGTTGTAGTTTTATCGTTTTTTTTTTCTTTTCTCTCTTGTTATCTTTCGAACGGCAGGACACACTACAGCTGATGTTGATCCAATTGTAACAAGACAAACAATGACAGACAAAGTGAAAAAATTACAACCTCGTTGAGTTTCTTGCCGGATCTTCACAGTTGAGGCCGCGTTATGATCCGGTGGTGGAAAAAATTTACTATTCAAAAGTGCTAGCGTTAAGCCTATTTGAAATAAATATTTTTGACAGACTTAGAGTATTCATCTTGATATGATAAAATATATATAGACCGTGAAAACTTTAAAAAGTTCTGGTAACACCATAAAGAATTAATGAAAACGCAGATCAACTAGCAAGGGCGGGATCACAGAGATATCTAGTAAGTCCTGAACAATTAGTTGAGATTCCGTATGGAAAATATTGCCAAGAATTATATGCGCACGCTAGGAATGAACAAACGAAATAATTAATGGAAACGACAGGTGTAAACCACTTCAAAACATTCGCTAGCACAAGGGGTGAAAAGGTGTGTGGGGTTAAACTATTAATCCTAAACAGATAAAAAATTAGGCACCTAATGGGTGCACTCACGGGACATCATAGAAAGATAAGTACCGTAGATACTTGCAGATTCTGTGAACATGAAAAAGAGTGAACGTAGATTGAATCATTTGGGAGTAGCCTATTCTACACCAGATGATTATGCACATCTCTAGGCTGGCGCAGTCGTAGCATACCGTAAGGAACTCTTCGATATGTCAGCAATAGAGTAAGAGTAGGGCAAGCAATTGTGCTTGCCCTACTGTAACCACCGGAACGCAATTCGACCCAGTTGGATACCAATGTATCCAACTGGGTCGAATTGCGTTCCGGTGGTTATCAGGCCCAATTCATAGCCACCAACAATAGAATAACACCATAAAGCTAAGTTAACGTATTAGCCGGAGCTATTTTTGAAATGTTATGTATCTGAGAATTGCGATCACTGAGTGACTAGAGTCGGCCTCACTTGAAACAGGCGCTTGTTGCCGGAGGCGAATACGTCTCAGACTCTTTTTTCTAGTATTAAGATATCAAGGTATTTTACCTGTTTATTATACCCGCAGATCTTTTTGTCCAACTGGCTGTTACTGCGATGAAATGAGCGTCAATGGTCCTTTTTACTGTTCTACACTATTCGGCTGGACTTGATACCCAACTAACAAAGTCCGTGGTAAATACCGAAAATCTATTCTAGCTGTTATTCCTTTCCATTTAAAATATATTTTCGTGTACTGCAATTTTAGCTAGACTTGAGGGTCTGAAAGATTTTTATAACTCACCTCCTGGTTGCATTGCGAGCAGAAGTCGTGTCGACAGGTGGGACAGTGTGCTGGGCTGGCTTCGCGCACTGTGACGACGGTGTCGCAACCGACTCGCGGGCAGAACGCCCTGCCCGAATCCATCGCCACTTCTGGTAAACAAACGAAACATATACAGTTATGAAACAGAAAAGAGCTGCTCTTTGATGCCTAAGCCGATGGCCGCCAATCGCTACGGTCAAAGCAAATTCGCTCTGCGTCTCAAGGCGTCAGCGTTAACCGACAAAACTCAGCTGTATTGTTTGTCCATGTTTATGAAAATTCCAGTTGTGTTAGCTGCAGCCTGAGGGTAGAAAAGAAACCAGAATAATATATTAGTTTAAATATAATTAAATAAGTATGTATTACTCCTGTATCGACAAGAAGGTGGCAAGAAATAGGTGTTTCCAGTGATTGCGTTGCATTTAGCTTAATATGAATCTAAATATATGGAGGGTGAAGTCTAAAAATCATGTACAGAATAGAATATTGATCTTTTATATTAACCCTGGTCACAACCTGTCTATTGTACCATATAGCATTAATTTGCCTACAATACAATACCCAAAATCAGCATATTGGCTGTACATAAATGCATGAGAATACAATACGTCTGGTCGGAAGCAGGGTCGTATGTCGTTCGTTGCACACTGAATTGTCATACGGAATATTTAACTTTTACGAATTTTGACTTCATGTCCATGTCGTGAAGGTATCAGCATCATAATTTTAGTTTTGTACAACGACTTTGCATTGTTTTAATATCGAAATACATTAAGTGCGCCCACGTATTTCGATGTTCTTCGCATCGCCTAAACTTTGAGTTTGAGTGGTGTATCAAAATCGCTCCTTTAGCAACTAAATTGCTGATTGTTGAAATTTACTGTGCCGATAAGTTCTCAGACGCTGCGCTGTATCAAGGTTACAAAAATGTACTAAATCGCTAAAAAGAGGCGTTTAAGGGAGTGTCCTAAAAGAACGCGATCACGCTATCATCGCGCGAACGAACGAAGCGACCATCGCGCGATGATTGACGAATGTAAACGTCCATATGTTTGAGATTTCATCGCGCGATGGTCGCGTCGTTCGTTCGCGCGATGATCGCGTGATCGCGTTTAGTTAGGGCATCGCCTTAGAATAGACCATTAAAAACAGGTCAAGTCAAAATAAAATAAGTGCAAGTCGGACTATCGCACTGAGGGTTCCATACCTCCTTTGGACCTATTAAAGTTATCTTATTATTCGTCTAACACCTCAGATGGCAAAAAAAACCACAACTAAATTTGCTTGTCGAGGTTTTTTTTAGTTTTACTAAAAAACTGTACTACTTAGAAAGATCATTTTATTTTGCCTGTAAAATAAAGATAGACATGGAGACATGCGTTACCTATAATTATTTCAGATTTGTCCCTCTATAAACTTCGGAGATAAGGAGATGATTATCAGTCAAAAACTACGTGACATAAACCAAAATAAAAATCTGTTTTGAGATGTACAAATGAAGCCCTTCCATATGAAATCCCATTCGATATAGTAGTCTCACTTTGAAATTTTGAAGACATTTCGACCACCATTAAAAAAAATTAAGAGAAAGAACGATGAGATTGGGTAAGTAAGATCTAAAACTATTCCCATTTTCAAATCGATAGCGTCAGTGGTTCTTGCGTAGACAGAATATGACAAGACATCTAGCTAGCGTGCCGCCGATAAGAACAGAAAATTAGCATTCGTACACGAAATACACGTTATGAATATTATATTATATTTATTCAAATGCGGCTTGCTAATATGTACTTTATATAAAATTTCTTAGTGCAATTTAATTTAAAAACACCAAAGCTAGATCGTGGCCGAAAAAACTTCAAAGTATACTGCACCGTCGGTGCGGTTTTTCTTCGAGTTCGCGACAGATGCAGACACACGCTGAAGGACAAAAAATCATATGCTCTGTTTCTTCCTATCACATGTAACCTACTTTAAACGCATTCTTTTCTTGTGTGAATGAGAAAGAAAGTTTCCAGCTCTCTAGGCATTCTTTCTCTAAGGGTTCTTGAAATATATAGGTTTGACAGACAGACAGACGGAGTCTCACCATAGCGGTACCATTTTTTAACAGACTTCAAAAAAGGAACAGGTTCTCAATTCGTCTGTATATATTTTTTTTTACCTTTTATTCGTCAGACATTTTTGACATTTTTTTGACGTATGACATTTGACAGTTTGACATTTTTTTCGTTTTGTTTTGTTTTTTTTTCTTTTATGTATGTACCAGATTCTTTGAGGTAGGCAAATATTCAATTATGTATTAGTCAAACAGGCTAGTGAAGTGTTTGTAGTAGTTAGGCGTTCTTTTTATATTCGAGCCGTGACCATCCGAGACATTAAAAAAATAATTGAAGTGTAGGGCTTTTAAAGTGCAACACCCTTCAGTTCTTTGATACGGAAACCACGCAAGGTTGTGTTGTCCTTTTGTATTTTCTTACTTCGCCACTTCCTCCATTAATTTCTTTGTAACGATGTACGTATATAATTGCCCGGAATTACTGTAAAAACGTTTATAATAGCGGCGCCCGCGGCGATTCGAATTATCGACATCGTGTTAAATTACAAGGAAAAGAACTCCGGAGACATGTAAATGTGAAATGGGGGGGTTTTATGTATGTAAGTAGTTTAATAATATGTTATTATTTTGGACTTTATTACCCAGTCACGGTAGCTAATAAAAACACAATGTGTTACTCTAAGATAAAGAAGAATACGCTACTATGACATAAATTGTAATCATATGAATTTAACATTGAAACTAAACTAATTTTACGGATTATATCGCGATTTTTTTTTAATTTCCCGACGTAGATCTAGAATCTAAACTACCTAGATTTATAAAAAAAATCATATGAATTTAACGCAGAAAACATTTGTGGTAAATTGAAGCTTCTAGAAATGGTTGGTAAGTGTTCGCTTTAGTGACAAGACTGGCGCAGCCCTGGTAATAAGGCTGTGACTTCTTGGACAAAATCCATGAAAAGAAATTAATGCAAAACACCTTCAAATAAAGAAATAGGCCCGAAGCCTTCCTTTTATCTATATTTATATATACAATACAATACAATACAAATATTCTTTATTGTACACCAAAAGAGAAGATACAAATTAAAAGGGAAAAGTAAAATTGCAGTGTGACAATTTAAGGCGGTCTTATCGCTAAAGCGATCTCTTCCAGACAACCTTGGGGTACAGGACAGAATATGGAAGGGGAGGTGTGTCATACATAATCAATACATATATATATAATATATATATAACAATAACATATATAACCATACATATATATATATAACATAATATAGAAATGATAAATATACATACTACACGTATTATGATGATAAATAAACAGAAATAGGAGAAGTTTACTGCAAGGAAAGATAGTGAGAAGTAACCTGAGATTTGAAGACATTTAAACTCTGAGCTCTTCTTATATTTTGCGGCAAAGCATTCCAAAGACGACCAGCATGGACAGTGAAGGACTTAGTGTAAATGTGAGATGTATGGGAAGGAGTAAGAAGACACAGTTCAGAAGAGGTGCGAAGAGTGTGATGTCCAGAGGTAAAAAAATTAAATCTCTCTTTCAAATACTGTGGTGCCCGCGGGTTATGAAGAATAGTGTATAGAAGTGAAAGGAAATGAGCATTCCGGCGAAGGCGGATAGGAAGCCACTTGAGCCTGTTACGAAAGCTAGAGATATGGTCATACTTGCGCAAACCAAATATGAACCGGATACAAAAGTTTTGAAGACGCTCAAGTTTATTTAATAGCTCTTCTGTAAGATCTGGATAGCTGACGTCGGCATAATCAAGGTGAGGTAAAAGTAGGCACTGCGCGAGCGCAATTTTGGACTCAATTGGCAAAAAGTTACGTAATCGCCTAAGCGATCCTGCAACAGCAAACACCTTCCTGCTAATTTCTGCAACTTGTGGAGCCCACGACAACGTTCGGTCAATTAAAACGCCTAAATTTTTAACTACATCACTGTAAGGTATTAGAACGCCATCGAACATAATTGGAGGTAACTGGACCCAGTCAACCCGAGAAATTAAAGCCTTACTACCTACAATGATTGATTTGGTTTTAGTCGGTTAACAGTGAGACCAAAACTTTTACTCCAGTCAGATATTACAGTTAGATCGTCATTTGTAGCTTGAACAGCAGAAGGTAAATTACATAGAGAAGATTGTCTATAAATTTGGAGATCATCTGCATAAAGGTGGTAGAAAGAGGAAATATTTTGGGTTATAGAAGAAATAAAAATAGAAAATAGAAGTGGAGATAAAACGCCCCCTTGGGGTACCCCAGTAGTAGTATTATACCAGGACGAGAAAGTTTCATCTACCTTAATATATATATATATATATATATATATATATATATATATATATATATTTACAATTCTTAAGGGCAATTGTACTTTCTGCTCTGCAAAAGGACTTTTAAATCATTTTAAAACATTATATTTTGATTAAATTGCATGGAATTTGCAGACTTTGGCCTTTTGCTTTTGTCATTTTGCCTTTTGCTTGTTTTTTGGGCACTGAGGGGCTACTGGTGACTGGGGCAGATCCCACCGGAGAGCTGATCTGCCGATGCGACAGCCGCAGGTGTTTTACTGAGTAAGAATCCCATATACCCCGGTTGACCCCTACGGGTCCCGGGGACCTATCGAAGGTGTACTCCGCGAAAACGAAATTAAAGTACTTATCTTATGTAAGTATGTAGATGTATATTTTCAGATAACATTTTTTTCATTCTCATCGAAGTTATTACGTAATGGACCCTAAAAATATCGGCATTCCGTTTGCGGTAAAAGAAAACACAATAAAGGAAATTGCTGAAATATCTCATAATAAACCGATGGGTCGGAGACGGAAAACAATTTATATTCGAAACAAAAATGGTTTCAAGTTAGTTTTGACGGTATTTCGATGTGACATAACATTATTTATCAATAACCTTTTGGAGTATCCGTCTAGGGATGTACCCTAACATCCCGTACGTGGAATTTTGGTAGATTTCTTTAGACATTCGCAAAATAATTCAAAAAACCTGTATTGGCTAGTGATTTTAAGTCTGTATTTGGATCATGCCTTGAATAATGATTGATTGAAGAACTTTGTTAAGGCAGGGTAAACGACTTTTGTCGACTGATGGCGTACCTATATAAGTAGGTATAATCCTCGTCATCATCACCACCAACCGAAAGACCAATATGAGTTAAGCTCGCCTCTGTACAATAAAGAATTAAAGACGTCCGTTGCCGATCAAAGGCTGTTGCCATAATCCCCACGCTTGGCAGGCGACTTAGGGATCGCAGTATAGGTGGTAGGTAATCCAATAGAAAGACCTGCTGCCCGTCTTATTATTTTCTCTTAGCCGCGCTCTTAGCTGCTACAGGAGGAGAAGGGTGGGTCTTACCCGGACCGAAAAAAAAAACAAATGCCGCTCTTTTTAAAATAAAATTAGTATAACATTATGATTGGTATAATATCTAAGCCTAATTTCAATTTAAAAACAATAAATTACTTATTTGTGCAAAATTAGCAGTGTAATTTGAAAAATAAATATTATTCCGTACGCATTCACTACATGCTCAAAAATTAACAAGTTAGTCATTTGGTTTGGTTTCTTGGTTGATGTTGGTTTCTGCAATGTTGTAACGGACAATATGAGAAATCTTATATAAACGTTTCCGGTACGTAGTCCCTTACACCCTGTATAATAGCCTCTACTAACCATGATTGAGACGGAACTTGAGGTGTTTCTCCATAACAGCAGGTTCCACCAGGACCGATATCTCATCTAGGGCGAGCGCAGCGCCCACCCGGCACCGCGCGTCAGGACAGGAGACTTCGTAGGCGCCATTGCACACTTCGAATTCCACATAGTCTTGCATACACTATAACAATAGATAAGAAGAGATCAGATAATATTCAGGCATCATCATCATCAGCAGTCGATATACTTCCACTGCAACAAAGGCCTCCCCTTGTTATGGAGGGGTTGCCATAATCCCCACGCTTGGCAGGCGACTTGGTGATCGCTGTATATAGGTAGATGGTAGGTTACTCCAATTGGAGTAATAGAAAGACGCCGCTACCCGAATTCTTGTTTTCCCTCAGTCGCCTTTTCCGGACACCCAACGGGAGATGAGTAGTAGTTAGTATAAGATCATTTTCAAACTCAAACTCAAACTCAAAAATCTTTATTTCAAATAGGCTTAACGCTAGCACTTTTGAATCGTCATTTTTTAGAAGCTACCATCGGATCACAACGCGGCCTCAACTGAGAAGATCCGGCAAGAAACTCAGCGGGCTTGTCATTTTTTCACTTTTTTTTTAAACATTGTTTTGTTACAAATGAATCGACATTAGCGATATTGTGTCCTGCCGTTCGAAACATAAAGCAAGGGAGAAAAGAAGAAAACTATAAATTACGACAAACTAAAAGGCCAAATGGATAGAAGTCGGACCAGTCCCCCCAAGCAGCACCCGCGCACGAGTTGACTCGAGCATTATAAACAGATTCAAAGCAAATAAGAATATTAACCGCCAAGCCGCAATGTGGACGTATACCTGTGCTCCGGTGTTGAAACGAGTCAATGACGAGCAACAGTATAACTGCTTTTGGTAACAGTGTCACTTACCAAAAGTCTTATTTGTTTCGTCACTAAATTGCATAAAAAAGCTACTTCTTTACATAAAGCTACTGCAAATACGAACGACTTAACGAGAAAAAAAATCATAAAATACTTGTTACTCATGTTATAAGTCTGTTGTACCATAATAATATAAGTACGCTTTAATCCGGCAAAAATACTTTTTAAAGTTTTTTTTATCTATACTTATAATAAAACTGTAACAGGTCCAATTCTGTACATTGAAGATATTTTGAAAATTATATTTGGAGGGCATTCTATAACCGATACTGAGGCCGAAAATCTATTTTTTTTAATTTTTGTCTGTCTGTCTGTCTGTCTGTCTGTCTGTCTGTCTGTCTGTCTGTCTGTATCACGGCTGAGCATCACGCCGAAACTACTGAATGGATTCAAATGAAACTTGGCATGATTTGAGATCTTACCACGAGGTAGGACATAGGATACTTTTTATCCCGTAATCTAGCACGGTTCTTTTGGGAGAGGGGATTAAAGTCAAAACGGGTACTTGGTTATACGCTTGGTCCGATTTTATCAATTTTTCTTTATAATATAATAAATATTAGTAAGGGAACACTCATAGAGAGTTGTTATCAAGGTTTTGTAATCGATCGGGTTAAGCAACGTTAGGTAAGGTCATTAAATAGATGGGTGACCGTTTAACGCCATTTGAACTAAACGGGTCCGTGCTTCGGAGATCAAGTAAAAAGTGGGTCCCAGTTTTTAACCGACTATAAAAAATGAGGTTATGTATTCGATGCGAATGTCTGTTATTCAAAGTTTAGTTAGCGTAAAAATTGCGCAGGCGGAGCTGCGTGGGTCAGCTAGTATGTAATATAAGCCAGTGCTTGACCACAGTCCCACCTGATGGAAAGCGGTGACGCAGTCGAGGATGGTAAAGCGCACTAGCTTATTAATAGCCTATTCACTCTAGTCTTGAAGACATCTACATTATAATTGGGCGGGAAAACCGACGCAGGTAAACTATTCCAGTTCTTAGCTGTCCTTATTATAAACGAAGAAGCAAATCGCTTAGTCCGGACTGAAGGCACTATAGAGCGTCCAACCGTTTATTTTCTTTTTGACAGCACCAATAGAACGTAACTGCGTCATGTTACGCAAAAGTTCACTTTAAGTGAACTTTTAAAAGTGAACTTTTGCGTAACATGACGCAGTTACGTTCTATTGGTGCTGTCAAAAAGAAAATAAACGGTTGGACGCTCTATAATATGTCAAATTTCGTGTCCATCATCATTACCAATAGCCGAAAGACGTCCAATGTTGAAAAAATGCCACCCCTATAGAAGAGAGGGGCAGCCATAATACCCACGTTTGGAAGGCGTCTTAACTGTATTTTGTATATTTACTGAACAATTTTATATTGGCAAAAAAAATCATGCCTATACTCAATCAATCTCTTTGCCTAAACGTTAATCGTGTAACTTTCAATTTGTTACTAATAAAATCTTTTTAAAAAAAAATTGAACCGACTTCAATATCACTGAAAAGTATGTAATGGAGAACATCAGTTTTATGGTTTTTACCAGATAAATTCCTCCACATCGTTCATGGTCCTCCAGGAAGTTCTTATCCGGTTGTAATAAAATTCATACAGATTCAAAACAGTGGTTTCTTCTTTCGAATAAAAAAAGAATCATTGAAATTGGTTAATATTTGCCAGAGTTATGACCATTTTTGTCCGACCGAGCGAGTCCGAGCGACTAAAAGTAAAACGTCATCTATATAGGCTTTCTTGCAGCTCTCAGTGCGCAATCACCATTCTTGTTTTTTCAGGAACTACTTATTACTAAGCAATAATTTTTTTATGGGACCCAATTAACGGATTAAAGAATGGATGGAAGAAAGATTTTTTCAAATCGGTTCACAATTGCCAGAGTTATGCGCGAACATACATAGAAAAAAAAAATATATACAGACGAATTGAGAACCTCCTCCTTTTTTGAAGTCGGTTAAAAATGATTATTCGCACCTCGGTTTTTCATTAATTGAATTCCACGTTGAATTTCTACATTAAATTACGAAGAGATATTATCATTAGCGCCAGAGTACACCGACCCCACTGATTAGTCGGCGTGTTTCTCTTGACATGCCCTCGCTAACGTCTCAGATCGATCTTCAGGTTCGACCTTCGCTAACCTACGTCAGTTCATTACCCGGGGTCGTAGAATTAAAAATAAATATGAAATTATGAAACAATATATTTTCTTATTCGTGAGAACTTTGCGAACCGAGAAGAAAAGGACGAGTTCTAGGGACGAGAATCAAATTTATTACCTACGTGCACCAGAATGAAATTCTCTGACCACTTGATTTATTTTTCGACTAAAGACTACTAAAGCGAACACGACGCCACGCGTTACTGTATGTCGCCGCGCGATGTACTTCCCGGCTACACAAATACTGAGCAGTTGGTATTTTTTTGAATGATAGTCGCTGTTGGCCGCTGATGCCCATTACATCTCCACTGGATGGACGAGAGTAGTCGATTCGCTGTATTCTCTACCTCTCTTTAAATATTCGCGCCTCCACCGCCGGCACGGGTTTGCGCGACAGCCTTGCGAGCCAAATGTGTGGCCGGTGTGTACGTGGCTTGGTGTTGTTCGGGCGCACGTTGTTTTGGCGTGTGTCGACCAACCACACATTCGGCTCGCGAGGCTGCCGCGCAACTGCGTGCGGTCGGTAGAGACACAGCTGATGATATAGCCTCTTATACCATACAACATGATGGGAGGCTGACATCAACCAAGGTCAGTCCTTAGATAGCTTACTGTTAAGTTGTATTGGAACTGAGCGTCTCCGTGCTTCAGTGTGTACGTAAAAGGTAGGTCCCGGTTATTGTCATCTAGCTAGACAACACTCAATAAATCAAATCAGAGGCTTGAACAAATCTGACAGAGGTGGACAAACAGAAAAAATCCCACAATGTAATCCGATGTAAATCCGGCTTAACAATATAAATAAAAGAAATAGACCTTCACGGTGTAATCACAAGCAAGAAGCAAGAACATTTAAAACGAATAACCTTGATCGGAACAACAGCTGTTGTGACTATTATAACATTTAGCAATAATTATACACATTATGCAGGAAACTATCATTGGCAGAGATCGTTATTAGGCAAAAAATGCAATCAATCATTCTGGTGCTGACGTAAACAACAGTAATTATTATTCCACATCTCAATATCCAAGGATGCCGTCACAATTTTACAACCGACGAATCTTGAAAATTAAAACGAAAACGAACTCATAAAGATCTGAAAGTCAGATTTCAAAAATAGAAAATGTATCTTATACAGTGTTCAAAAACCCTGTCCTATGGCTGAGTGCATAGTTCAATAGCAAATTGCAAAATAAATTATATTATCGAATAATGATGAGAAAACGAAAATTGGAAAATTTGTGTTCGCAGTCGCATGGGAATATATGACGCCACAGACGAAACAAACGAGTGTCTGTCAGACTGAGAAACGTCAAATTTATAACGCCTCTCCTCTTCAACTCCGAACCAAATGTTAAAAGTTTGATGCCGATGTCTGTCTGTGGCATCGTCGCTCCTACACAATTCTATCTAATCCTTGAGAGCTACCCCGTGGTAGCTCTCAAGGATTAGATAGAATATACAGTTTCTCGCGTTGGGATTAAAAATCCAGTCGCGGACTTCATCAGTCTTGAACAGTTTGTAGTTACATAAATAACAGTAACGACCTTAAACTTCCAACCATAATTTACATAGATAATAAATTACATAATATTTATAACCTCATAGCCTTGATTTATCAAATATTAAAAAAAATATTTAAGGCCGTTTCCCACGGCCCCACGAGCCAGGTTAGTTTTCCGACTTAGTGACAGAACAGCGCACCGGTGGTAATTAAAACTAGCCAGGTCGTTAGTCTGCACCTCTAGAGCGGTACACGAGCTGGCGAATTAAATTAATTACTGCAAAAGCTTATATCCGGAGGTCGTGTGCGATATGCGACCGTGTCTAGGGTTATCAGAAGTAAAACATAACCAACTGCCTGATTTCTATAAAAAAAGACCTGACAAGTGCATGCTCACACGTATGTATAGAAGCAAAATGATTCTTCGCAGAAATGATTAAAGCAGATATCTAAGGGACATCGGCTCATAAAAATTTGCAGTTCCTAGTGCCTCCTTCCATCACCAGTTTACAAAAACGCAGCCAAATGGCATATTTGCATAAATTCTCTCTTGCGGTAAGTAGAGTTACCAGTCGTGATCTTATATGGACTTTTGTAGCTTCCGTGCCGCAGCGGGAGACCGCTTGTTTAGCCAACTGGGCAAAAACTTTGTTTAGTTCGTCCTAACTGTTGAGGTCAATGCTATGTCGGATAGACATGTAAGTTAGTCCCGAGCCTGACGCCCTAGGTCGTCTCGGTCTTCCGTTCCATCGGATTGTGAGAGTAAAGGAAAGTGAGAGTATACTTGGAGATATTGGTCACTGTGGTCGTAAGGGGTAGCTGTGTAGCGGCTGGCAGTTAGTCGGAGGGTCCTCCGTTCGGCGTCTTCGCTATCGGGATAGGAGTACCTCTGACACAGAGTCCTTGTTAAACTAGTACTTTACGTGGGTAAAAATCAGGATTTTTTGATTATTTGTCAAGTCTGGCAGCAATATCAATCAAGCGCCTAAATTCCTGCCATGTCAGGAAACCCTGGCAACCCTAACCGTGCCGTGTGCCACGGCACTAACAATAAATCCGGCACACGCGATAGTTCAAGTCAATGCGATACAATTTCACGGAAAGATATAAGGTTGTATTGTATCTATTTTTATCCTCGACGCAAATAGGGGTGGTGTTATAAATTTGTCGCCTGTCTAACAGTGGCATCGTAACTCCGGAACAAATAGACCGATTTGAATGCGGTTTTTGTTTGAAAGCTGATTTAACCTGTATGTTTGAAATGAAAATACAGCCGTTTATTATAGAATCGTTAACTTGTATTGGGGTCGTTTCAATGATTGTGGACCGTGCCGTCTCATGGTACAACAATGGTTACTTAAAACACTGGGCGTGGGAAACAATACTGTCGTTTCACAATACAGCAAAGACCTTTAACTAATGGGTGTTATCACTATCACACTTTATGTGTCATACAATACAAGTACGTCGTTTATGTAGGTATAGTCTGTACACTCGGCAAATACCGGCTACCTATCGCGGTGTAAACTAGCTATTATACAGCTCCTAGTACCAAAAGGAGATCCTTTTGACACGGGTAACCCTGACCAACCGTGACAGAATTATGTGATTAAGAGAAAATTCAAAATCGCGTGCATTATTATCAGTGTACTGGCAATTGCAAATTGCCCGGTAATAATAAATGAATGGCAGCACGCACGAACGATTGTAAACAGATTGTTGAGACCTTGGCTGCATTAGCGGAAAGGATACAAAGACTTTTGGACGCTAAACGTTATTTATTACATATGGAACTTAAGGATTACAATTGTTCCAAATCTAGGCATCGAATTTGGTGAAACGTAAACGTTGTATTGTAATTTAGGTAAAGAAAAGTTCCAACCAAGAAGCTTCTTGG
The DNA here is from genome assembly GCA_911728495.1 of Furcula furcula. Classification (NCBI taxonomy): domain Eukaryota; kingdom Metazoa; phylum Arthropoda; class Insecta; order Lepidoptera; family Notodontidae; genus Furcula; species Furcula furcula. The sequence goes on from OU452252.1 coordinate 22,131,160, forward strand.
TTCCAACATTGTAATTATATGGGACAATCTTGACGGAGCGTACATCAGATACAAAAAAGAATCATCCAACTAGGAACATGTTTGGCGGAATTATGAGTGAACATAAATTTAAAAAAATAAATAAGACGCGATGAATGCTGCTTCCTTTTTTGAATTCGGTTACAAAATAGTGATACAGAGTGGTACTCGTAGAATAGAATAGAATACTCTTTATTTGCACACCAAAAAGTAAACATAGAAAACTTAGAAAATAATTTAAATTAGGTACAAATGGCGGTCTTATCGCTTAGCTATTTCTTCCAGACAACCAAAACTTTAAAAAGAAGACACTGTATAGTAGTAGTCGTAGTTCAATCAATAGCTATGGAATCTGACTGAAAAGCCGTGAGGCAAGGGTCGAGCTCGGAGCTAGAATCACCAGAAAGGTACAATAATTTATCATGCACTTATATTTACGGAACGCGGACGCCCGCCACATCATAGAAGAACACGAAGTAAGAAAAAAGGGAACATGAACCTAAATTGGACTTTGTTTGGAAAAAATAAGGCGAAGGTCGGTATGCTTCTGGTTAATGCATCCGCCTGTAGTGACGTAAGCAGTAAGTATCATCCAAACAAATGATTTCCGCGTAAGAATACCAACTAGGTACATAATAAATGTAAATGTATCAGTATCAGTATCAGCTCGTGGGTATTAGAACGGAGTTCTTTATCGTAAGTTGTGATCTTTGCTGGCTGAGGAGCAGGACCGAAAAAGAACGAGAGGAGGGTGCGAGAGAGGGGGAGGGAGGGAGTAGGTAGCGAGAGGAGGGTGTGAGAGAGGGAGAAAAAAAGGAACGAGTGCCCATAAGACACCTAAATTTTTTTGTAATGTAATGGATGCGGTGGTGGAAATGGAGACAGGTTTTTTAAATCAATTTGGTGATGAGGCGATACGGTTGCTACACTCTGCGGTGTTGCTTACCTGGACGGTATTATGCACACGGGAACCAGCACGTAGTTTTGAACATCATCATCAGCCGAAAGGCGTCCACTGCTGAACAAAGGCTTCCCTCTTAGAAGGGACTGGTGGCCATAATATCCGCACGCTGGGCAAGCATCTTGAGGATCGCAGTAGGTATAGGTGGTAGGCAGTGGCGTGCAGTCCATATAGGCAAAAATTGTTTGCCTACCCTGTGATTTCCCCAATCAGACATATCATTATAAAGTGTGCATAGTAATATTTCGTTTTCTTTTCAATTATTTCACCATTGTAAATAAACAAAAGCACGCAAAATGTTTGAAATCAATCACCTATGCGCGACGAACTTATAAATTCACTGTACTATATCTACTCATAAATGTAAAGATAGATTTCGCGCGCGGGCCACGCAAAGACACGACACGGCGGGGCCTGGATTTTCACACATTCAAAGAGATTTATTGCACACAGACTCACACCGATACACGCACCCATAAATAATCTGACTTGTATAATAGAAGAAATATCACGCACACAGACAAAGGACAGAGGCACAGAGAGACACTGCCTACCACATCGATATACTATACCAACTAGATTTGCTGTCACGACCCGAAAAGTGGTCACGAAAATAAGAAAATAAGAGCTACGGAGACGGCTGTCGCTCAATTGTCTGCAATTATTATTGAACCTTATTTTATAGCATGTAAGTCATATTTTTATATGAACATATTATTGTTTTGCGTGTACGTGTATAGTTGTGTAGGTATATGTAACCGCGACCACATTTTCGATGTCATTTTGTTCGTGACAGCTAATCTTGTTGGTATAGTATATCGATGGCCTACCAAAAGTGACATTTAAATATAGTTTAGTCCCGATAGATATTTATGTTACGACATGAATGCTAATTTTACATGCTCAGTTGTTGCAACCGTAGAATATTTGGTAAGGCGTTCGGAAGCAATTCGCGAGACGCGAGTTCGTATCCCCTTAGAATCAAAGTTTCTTTTTGTAATGTTTTTTAAATGATTTAATAGAATATAAAGCGGTGCGGGTATGTACGTACTTTGCGAGAGGTCGTATTTTGCGAGAGATAATAATTTAGCTATATATACAGCTATTGTGCACAAAGAGGGTGAGTTGAATTGATTCAAAACAAACAAGTCGTAATCATTTAGTCAATAAAATATACTCATTTGCTTTTCCTTTGTCTTCCAGACTAAGGATATGCCCCTTTTTGGATTTGTATAACTAAAAGAGAAAGTTATCTTATTTCCTGAGAGACCTAGCTGGCCGGGATTTTGGTTTTGGAAGAGTTCAAACAATAAAAAATCTCTCCTGGCGTCCACACTTATTATAGTTTAATTTATAAGTACATGTTGTATCTTAGCCGTAAACATACATATCTTTCTACTGTTGCATGTTGTAATGTGTTTTAATCATCTTAGTACGTATCTACAAAATAAGCAACTTGCACTCATATTGATAGGCAAGTTTATTTCTCTTCGACTATCCAAGTAGGATTATATTTTTCGATAGTAGGTATGTTTATTTCTTGAACACGGTCTGCGGCATAAATGGCTGCATGGATTTTAATTTAATATACTTAGGTACTTCCTACATAATAATATCGTTTTAGTTGTGGGAGTGAAATAAAATATAGTCAGGAATATTTGAGCAATTTTATGCAATAACGTCAACCCACAAAAATATAAATAATTCTGTGTTAACGCCATCTATCTCTTGTTATAGGCGCAGGCGACGTTTAAAAAAATTCCCACGTCGGTAGTATGTAGTAAATTTATTAAAGCTCCATCTAACAAATAAAAATCTTAATGCAGTTTGTCGCCTATAACAAGAGATAGATGGCGTTAACACAGAATTATTTATATTTTTGTTGACACATTATTGCATAACAGTGCTCATTTATTAAAAAAAACATCAGTAAGTACAAATAAATATACTTATACCCAAAACCAGATATAAAGTCATTTTTTGTAATCAAACCGGGTACTTCAAAACAAACCTAAATTTCTTCACCAATACAAGATGAAAACTTTCCATTTATCACCACACACACGTAAAACATCCAACTGATTCAGAAAACTAGTTAAACTACTGAAAATATAATTAAAATCTTAAGATATACGAATAAATAAAATATTTTTGACATGAGAATGCCACAGATAAAATATGTCAATATATAGAACACACACTTTGTCTATGGAAATTAGTGATGTCCAATATTTAAAGATCTAAATCTCGATATTGAATGATTTGAAATTGATCCACAACCAATCATTTTATAAAATAAAAAGTATTATATTAAACTCAGACTAAACTGAGGTAGATTCAATATAAACAGTAGGTCCGCCGTCCCTATTTCAAAGTAAATCGCTACTCTGCCCACGTCTACACGGATTATATTATGTTGATTGTAAGATAATATTTTATATTACGTATTTAATTATTTATTTTAATAAATATCAATAAAATTGAGTGCCGAATATGAAAATGTATGCGGTTTGACAGGTTCCGGGACTTACGCCTTAGTGCTGCCACCTGGTGCACGTCATTTTTGAACACCCTCATTGTGTTATTCATAGTCATTCATTCGTCGCTTCGTATCGATGTCGTACGTACTGAATGCTCTCTGGTGTCTTTTCTTTAACGACTTTGCTTTCGATTTTTGGTTTTGTGTTTGCTTTGTGATTTGGACCGTGTTTTCGATTGGACTGACGCCTTATTGCTACGATCTAAGGATTTTGATACTCTCGATTAGATTTCAATTGAAGTGTTTGTGTGTATATAAGGTAAGATTTTATAAGATTATTTTAGTTTAAAGTAATTTAAGTAAATTGCAAAAAAAAATTATGATAAAGTAAAAAAAATACATTTATCAATAGAAATATACAACATCGTTTAAAAAAATTCAATTCACATACATGCACTACCGGTTCTTTTTTCCATCCATTTTTTTACACGTAGTTTTACTAAGTGTTGACGATTAAGTCTCCAAAGCTATTATACATTTGCACTGTCGTGCACTCATTTGTTTCAATGAGCATTATTTTATAAGCTTGAATATTTAATTTATAAATGATGTCAATACTTTTTATTAGTAATTACAACAAGTCAATAAATCCATTTATTTCGTTTGAGTCCAAAATATAAATGGGTAATTACCCGGGTGGAACTCACGAGTGGGTTAAAACCCATTATAAATCAGTTCGCTCCACACACTGGATGGCTTGACAAAATGTATATAGATTTCACTCTGTTGAACCATCCAGTGGGTTGAGCTCAATTGGTGATAATCTTCGGAGTCTCTGCACGTTCAGGGTGTGGGCCCTAAGACGCCCATAGAGTATGGTAATGACTCCGGCGGGGTTGCGACCCCTATCACCCCACGTCCCCACAGGTACCAGGTACCTTTTAAACTTTTTTCCCGTGAGAACAAAATAAAATGGGTGACTTTATTACAAGAATTATAAGTAATCACTAAATGTGTTTTTAGTGCTTGAGGATGAGCGAACCTCGTCCTGGGCCATCTGAACCTACATCGTCAAAAAGGAAGAGACGTAACTCCCCGACAATTTTGAGTAGTCCCATGAAAAAAAAGGCCAAGACCTACACAGTTAACTTCCAACGAAAAAAAAATTGCAATCAATATTTATAAATTTGTAGCGAAAGCTATGCCCACATATCCGTATAAGTCGGAGGTTTCGCAGGCTACTGCGGAAGTAATGGGCATTTCTAAAAGAACTGTGGAGAGAATTGTACGTGAATACAAAATAACAGGAAATGTAGTTTCACCTCATCACAAAAAGAAAGGAAATCACTGTTCTTCACAAAAACCTTGGACGATTTTACAATTAGCGCCATTAGAAGAAAAGTTCACCAATTTTACTTTAGCAACGAAATTCCGACTGTAAAAAAAGTATTGGTGGAAGTTAACAGTGATGAAATCCCAAATGCTACCCTTTGACGTATTATATTCAATCTTCTAGAGAATAAGTAAAATTGTTGTACACTCAAATTAACATTTTAATACTGACGCATTTGTTAATTATTTTGAATTAAAGGGTATCGAGTTGTTATTTGTTTAAATAAAGGTGAAATTATCAATAAAAATAATTCACAGTAATAATGTATTCTTTTTAATCCTACCGTTGCTGACATAAATATCGATACTGTAATGGATTTATCCTCAGAGTAATTAGAATAGAGCCAGTATCGCGTCGATTCCCCGAACAAATTTTTCGTGGCACTTTTGCGGGGTGCGGGAGGCGAAGTAAACACACACAGATACAATTTCACGCATATCCACACTATAATAAACTCGCAACACATTCAAAAAGATACGCACACAAACAAAGAACGACCTGAACATATGAACAAAATATGGCAGAGGGGTTAGCGCATCAGCAGCATTGCTCTCTCCAGTGGTATCTCCTCTAAGGGATTTATCATACATCTATGATGTGGTCAGATTCACTCGTTCATGAGGCGTCACCTCCCTAATATTGTCGATGGTTGCAATACCGCCATGTTTATTTACTTTTTACGACGGAATACTTGAATTCGAGTATACTTATGTTACAGTGGCAATACATACAAACAAAAAGACTGTTACGCTACGACTCTAGAGATCTAAGATATTTGCTTTTTTGCCTACCCTGCTCAAGAAGTCTATGCACGCCACTGGTGGTAGGTAATCCAATAGAAAGACGCTGCGGCCCGTTTTTTTTTCCCTTTGTCGCCTCTTACAGACGGTAGTTTTGAACAAATTATTATTATTATGTTGAATCTACATGTTTTACGATTTGGTGCAACCTAACTCCACGTCAAATAAAGGAAGAAAATATTCCTAATTTCGTGAGGCGATATTTCAAATCTCACTATGATAAAATTACTGAATACAGTTTATTTTCATATGTGTTGTGTATAATTACTGAACAATTTACTAAATGAGTGTTCCCGTGGGGTGCCGGGTTAGAATTGCATCCCGCCATCTCCTCTCGTTGAGTGTCGTAAGAGGCGACTAAGCGAGAACAAGAAGACGGGCAGCAGCGTATTTCTTTTGTATTTATCTTCCACCTATACTGCGATCCCCAAGCAGTGTGACCGTTTCATAAAAAGGTAATCTACTAAAACATTATGTTTTCAGTACTAAAAAATACTAAAAATCATGCAGAATTATACTAAAATTATACTAAAAAAAAACCGGTCAAGTGCGAGTCGGACACGTGCACCGTAGGTTCCATACCATTTTTGGACGTATTAAAGTTATTTTTCTATTCGTCTAACACGTCAGATAGCAAAAAAAAAAAACCGCAATACTATGTTTGTTTGTCGAGGTTTTCTTAAGATTACTAAAAAATTGTACTACTTAGAAAGATCATTTTATTTTTCCTGCACAATATAGATAGACGTGTATTAATTATGCATAATTATTTCAGATGTTTTCCTCCACAAATTTCGGAGATATGGGGGTAACGGTGTATTTTTTTTGACATTTTTAATTATCAGCCAAAATCTACGTGATATAAACCAAAATAAGAATATGTTTTGAAATGTGAAAATGAACCCTCCGACTCGATATAGTAGTCCCATTCCGACCCCATTAAACAAATACCTTTATTTATTTGCGATGAGGTTGGATAAGTAAACCTATAAGTATTGCAAATTTCAAATCGATAGCATCAGTGGTTCCAGAAATATGGTGTGACCAACAGACGAAGTCAGACCATAACGGTTCCTTTTTTACCTTTTCGGTATGGAAACCATAAAAAGAAGTTTCTTAGAGAGTTTAGTTAGGTTAAGCTAAGTATCATAAAAACTACCTTCGGAGTCGCTGGACGCTCGGGGTGTGGGCCCTTTGAGCGTCCATTGAGTACGGCGGCGACTCCGAGGAGGACGGCAGCGGGGTTGCGACCCCCGTCCCCGTGAGTACCGTGTCAGGTTCCCACCTGAGAGCCCTGGGGTCCCCCCTCTCATGTGCCGATGCGACAGCCGCGGGGGTTTTAGTGGGTAAGAATCCCACATACCCCGGTCGAGCCCCACAGCTCCCGGGGATCTTTCGAAGAATTCCCCGCTTCAAAAAAAAAAAAAAGGATCATAAAAACTGTTGAATCAAAAATTAAAAATTTCGTCAGCATTTTTTATAAATACCTATATCGAAAGAGAGAGAAATAATATTAAAACTAATATTTTTATATATTAGACCTTTTTCTTCAGAGAGCGGTGTCACAAAAGAACCCATGGATTTATTTTCTATTTATTTATAGCCTAAACATTTTCAGGCAATTTAAGAATCGTATTAAGATTACAACAACGTTGTTATAATCGATAGCTTCTTTTTACTCTTGCTATTTACTCTGAGCTGCTACATACATACATCTCTTAACAGTCGGGATCGGTTGGTATGTTATGATGTTCCATTAACTAACCGAATTATCATACAAGTAGTTATAGCACAACGAATTACGAACTGTAGGATTCGAAGTAAAATATTAATATAAACTGTAGGTACAAAAGAAACAAATCATACAGTTCCGGTAAACATTAGACAAAGACGAAACTACACGAGTGAAATTGAATGAATGAATGTTGGTGCTACCAGAAATTTACCAAAAAATATGCTACAAGACGTGGATTTAATTACAATTTTACCAAAATATACTAAAATTTGAAATTATACCAAAAAAATACTAAATCTAAATTGTGGAGGCCAAATTATACCAATTTGGTACCGAATATACCAAAAACGGTCACGCTGTCCCCAAGCCTGCCACGCGTGGGGATTATGGCAACCCCTCCCTTCTAAGGGGGAGGCCTTATGTTCAGCAGTGGACATTTCGGCTGCTGATGATGATGATGATGATTACTAAATGGAGCAGTTGTGTGCAGTGATCTTTGTATAAAAAAATCCCATATTTATTAACTTTGTTAGCACTACTTAAACTAGCATTCTAATTTAAAAAACCGCATTCAATACTGTCTATTCGCTTAAGGTGTACAATGCTACAGACATGCAGGCAGACGTAGGCGTCAAACTTATAAAACCCCCACTTTTTACAAAGGGGGTTAAAATTAAACACACGATGATGGGACTGGGTAGGTAGTTTAGAAGTTTGTGACTGTCCAAACTGAGAATAGAACCCGGGACCTTACAGTCACAGTAGGCGTGTGTAACTGGACCACCAACGAAGACATTTGTAAAAAAATCTAATCAAAATACGCACTTCAGGAAGTGCACATAGATCGTGGTTTAAAAAAAAATAGATGATTGAAAGGCACGCCCGGATAATTGCGTGAGTTGATAAGGCCTGTCAGTGAATGGGCACACTAATTGACCTTCGAAGCGCCATGAAAAACTATGACGGCAAAAAAAATGTATCTTTGTTATGTATGGTGTGCAATAGTAGAATAATTATTTGTGTTGTATTGACAACTCATTTTTATTAGAAAATTAGTATTGTTGTATTGCTGTTCCAGTGTCAAGGGCACTGTAGCTGGAGAAAAGTGCTCAAGAGAATTAATAAATAACAGCCGAACAATGCAGTGCGACTATCCAGGGGCGTGTGTGTCGCTTACTATCAAGCAAAACGTACAACCCTCGTGACGTATGCCAAAACAAGTAAGAATAACCACCTTTGAAATTAATTTACAATTATTAAAAACCTTAAAACTCGCGAAATAAAGGTCCTTTTGAATCCTTTCAAACTTATGAAGTACCAGGCTAGCATAAGTGTTGAAGAGTTCGCTTCGTGACTTACTCGTGCGTAGATAGTATAGGTATACAGAGCGTTACTTGGAGCTAAATTAAATGTATGACGTAATTTTCAATGCTGTGTGCGGCACGTTGACGCAGACCGGTTGTGCAAGTAGTGTGCAGCGAGCCGGTTGCAAAAACCACCGCAATGCTATGGACTCCTGGTACCGTCAAATGTAGAATGCAGGGACGATATAAAAGTGAAAAGAGCTAAATTAATAAATTACAGAGAAGATAAAAAAAAAAAACTAACTGTAAAATATTTCCATGATACTTTTAACATTATGTACTTAAAAAATAGTATCGCTCGCGTTACACAATAAAGGACGATTACCTAAAAAAAAAAGTAAAGTAAGATGTCTGAAAATTAAAGTAAGATGGTCCATGCGATAGATGCGCATGTAAAAGTCAACCTTGGTTCGCTAATCCCCGGTCGTGTCAGTCTTCCGTCCCAGGTGAGACAAACATCTGTGCTCTTATTTTTTTTTCTCCTGATTAAAAAAATTGGCCGCCCGTCCGCCTGTGGCCGGATCGGTTTCGGATCGAATTGCTGATGTGATAATAACAACGAATCGACGTGATTTTTAGCCAGTTTTAAAAATGAAGAGGTTTTTCATTCGTCTGTGTATTTTTTTTCGCATAGCTATAATTTATAAGCCAGAAACCCACTCCAGTCATATCACCATATTCTTATATCCTACGTTACTACATAAGCTATTTTTAAAATAGCTCGCGGCCATCTTAACCCGTTGGGAGTCCTAGGAGGCGACTAAGCGAAAATCAGAAGACAGGCCTCAGAGTCTTCTGCTTAATATCCATCTATCAGGGATTATGGCAACCCCATTAAGGGGAGGCGTATGTTCAGCAGTGGAAGTGTTTCTTCCTGCTAATGACAACCCATTTGTTTTAATAAATTGTAATTTAAATACAAAACGAATACAAACTCAAATAAATTAATGCACATTACTACCAGTAAAAAAGGTTTTTTAACAACACAACTTGCCACGAAATAGCCGATGCAAAATAATCACCGCACCAAAACAACGTTTTGAAAAGGTCAAACTACACTTTTGCAACTAAGATACAAGCGACTATTGGAGATATATCATTAGGTAGACGTTATCATCTCGGATCTAAAATGTTATTATATTACAAGTGAATAGTTTGACAAATTGAATTGATTAATATATAAGTCGGTTTATTAATTTTTGAGTTTATTTATTTGACAATTTACGATCAGCGATACAAAGGGTCCTTTTAGTGGAGAAAAGTTTGTGTAATGGATCTTGAAGCGTTGTGTGAATGTTACGAAAGTAATCCGAATATTCAAATAACCTAAACGTGTCTGACTAAGTGTTTTGCTACTTCATTTACAATACGGACAGCTACGGACTGGACTAGTTTGCCTGCGTCTGTTTTCCCACCAGATTTACATGTGGGTGTCTTCAAGGCTAGAGTTAATAAGCTAGTGTGCTTTTTACTATCCTCGATTGCGTCGTCGCTTTCCATAGCCAAGCACTGGCTTATACATATATGTAGAGTAAAAAAGTGTCAATAAAAAAAAAATGCTTTCGTCACATTTACATAATTTGGAATAGTAAATTTAGTGTTCTGTGGGTTTTAGACCCATTCGGTTAGCGAAGTGACACACAATATGACTAGTAAATAGCTAACATATTTGTACCAGAAGTACCAGGGTAGTTTCGACACAAGAATGTTTGATCACCCATACCTGGTTTGTAGCTAACATAATACCCAAAAGTAACTTCCAGGCAGAGTCAGCAGCAGCAGCCGAAATTAGCTCCCCCTTAGAAAGGAGGGGGTTGCCTAAATCCCCCTTAGAAAGGAGGGGTTGCCTGATAGGTAATCAAACACCGGTCTCGCCGGCGAGGCCGAAGGGTCGTACGCATGCGACCTCAACGACATGCATCACCCCACTGAGTTTCTTGCCGGTTCTTCTCAGTGGGGGCGCGTTGTGAACCGGTGGTAAATTCAGCCCTCTCTTAAGCGACAGCCCAAGCCGAGGCCGTGCCTCCCTGAGGTGCCCTTGAGCTCGTCGCTACTTCTGCCGTTAAGGCTAGAGTGCTATAAGCGCTCGGCTCCTATTGTCCAGTGAAGCTGTAATGGCCATCTGCGGCCAACAGCGTCTATCGATCCCAAAAAAAAAAAAAGTTATGCATTAGAAATACGCTGCTGCCCGTCTTCTTGTTTTCCCTTAGTCGCCTCTTACGGAGACCCAACGGGCGGAGATTGGAGGGTGGCTATTCGGAACCCGGACACCACACTAGTTCAGAAAGATTCATCATCATCATCATTATCAGCCGGAAGACGTCCACTGCTGAACATAGGCCTCCCCCTTAGAACGCCACAATGAACGACAATTGGCTATTTGCATCCACCGGTTACCTGCGACGGGCACAATGTCGTCTGTCCACCTAGTGGGAGGCCTGCCTACGCTGCGTCTTCCGGTTCGTGGTCGCCACTCGAGAACCTTTCTTCCCCAGCGGTTATCGGTAACAATCAGCAATTCAAGGGATACCTATAATATTGTTATTGTAGGATTGACATTTATGATTGAGTAGCAAGAAACCTGTGAGAATATTTTTGGTGGCACAAAAAAGGTGTGAAAGATTGTATTAATTCATTATTAACAATTTAGGAGAACAGGTACAGGAACCGTACCTGGACGAATCCCTGTAGTTGTCCACGCGGATTGAATGCGGACCTTAAAATTCTTGTCACAAGCTATCGTAGCAAGGCGATGAAAAGGCTAACAAGATCTGACGGTGGCGGCGACGCTTCATTTGTATTTCGCAGAAGGCAGCTCGATATTGAATCGAGTTGTTCCGACTTAATTTGCATTCGACAAACTTTTATTAAAAGATAGCAACGGATTAGCATTGCAGATTTTGATGTTATACCTACTGGTTTTGATCACGGATCGACTTAAAATATACTGGGATAGGCCTTAATAATGTGAGTAGACAGTCTCCTTCGTAAGCCCCCCTTAGAGAAGAAAGCAGCCTATAAATGGAATATTTACTTGTTGAATACAAGCAAATACTCAAGTTACTTAGGTACGTACTCTCGCGGTCACAAGCGGTGTATCACCTTTAGGGCGATAATCGTTTGCACGTACCGGCCCAAAATACTTGCAGACGGGGTAAGCGCACGTAACGACCGTCGTTCAAACGATTTTGATTGAAAACTGGTACATCGTTCGTGTTGTCGATAATACATGGTACTACATAATATGTACTGTGATGTTTTTGTGTGTTGTGATGCAATCACAGTAAGGGCCTAAGAACACCGCGTTTTTAAACGCGCCGTCTTCGTGCGTTTCTCGAACGCGCGTCAACAACGCATTCTTTCTTTCCACATAGGAGTTTGTTTGCCCTTATAACGATACAAACGCGCGTCGTCGGCGCGTTTAAAAAACGCTGGGGATCTTAGGTTCCAATACTAAAAACTAAACAGCAGACATTCGTTTTAAACACTCGGTGTTGTCAAAGCTCCAAAAAAGAGAAACGATTAGACTATAGTATTTTATGGTAAATACAATAATCTGTCTATAATTCACAGAGCTCGTGTATAATTTTAGTGGGCCATGCGTCAGTCAAGTCCTTCACGGACTGATGGTTGTTAGTCTTGAACGTTTACTTCTAACTTAGCATTATGTTACGGAGGCTTAGCAATCAATGTACACCTGTCACGGCGCACTGTAATTATTGTAGTGCCCGTGTGTAATTTTCAAGTAAAAATAGAACTATTCACGTCATACTGTGACTTTCAATACATCGTAGCCTCATATAGTAAGGAATGAGAATGGATGGTAGTGCACAGTACTAATTAACTCGATGGTTTCTCGGCTCCGTGGCGCAGTGGGCAACCGCTTGCTTTGCTAACCGGAGGGCGCGGGTTGAAATCTCGCGTTAGCAACTTGTGTAGTTGTTTCTGGCTAGGACAATTCAGGTCGATCATCTGATGACCCATGCGTCGGACGAGCATGTAGAAAGTCGGTCCTGCGCCTGACCTTTCCCCGGTCGTGTGTGTTGTCCATCCCATTGAATTGTGAGAGGTAAAGGAAGAGACGGTGCACTACTGTCTACCCAAGCACTGGTGCACTATAAACTCCTGCGTGGGTGGCTGATCTTGAGATGGATTGGATTCACCTGAGGATAGGTAAAATTTTGCCCTCATCAGAAGCATCTCAGCAGCCGAAAGAAGTCCACTGAGTATGCTGAGTAAAGCCCCCCCCCCCCCCCTTAGAAGGGAGGGATTGCCATAATCCCCACGCTTGGAAGGCGTTTGAAGGATCGCAGTAGGTTTAGGTAGGTAGATTACCTATCCAATAGAAGGACGCTGCTGCCCGTCTTCTTGTTTTGTATTAAAAGCCCATGATAGCACAAAAAAAAATCTCACCAATAATTGGCACTCGTTAAGACACGCGCCAATTATTTTAAAAAACCGTGAGCGATTTATAGTGATTCTAGAATTGTGTAGTTATTTGTTATTAAGTTTTCGTATTTTTTTTTTATTACTATTACATGGCTATGAGGTATTTTTATGAATTTAGTAGATACCTACCCATTAATGATAAAACACTTTTCAAAGCTAGAATACAGACAATAGCAGTTGTTGATCATAAAATAATCATTTATTTATATCGATGATACCCTTTGGTTTAAGGTACGCGTTTTTGATAGAGGTAGGACACGGCAGTCACCCGCGGGGTGTCCATATAAGAATAGCACCCACCTATATCCTCCCGTTAGGTGTTCGTAGGAGGCGATTGAGGGAAAACCAGATGACCGGCAGCAGCGTGATTCTATTGGATTACCTACCACCACCTATGTATACTGCGATCACCACGACGCCTGCCAAGCGGGAATTATGGTAAGCCCTCCCTTAGGTAGAGGCCTTTGTTAGGCAGTGGACCTATGAATACAGCGGGAACACTTCATCCATATGGCCTGATATAGCCATCTGACTCATCAAAATCTGAATTACTATTCAAACTAACAAGTCATCACTTGCCATAACCAGTAAGGTTGCTTCCGCGGGATTCGAAACGCAACCTCCTTGTAAGCTTGTAAGTACAGTGAGAGTGTTCTGGGCTTCCACAAAGTTATTAGTGCATAAAATACTTTGCATATAGAATACAAATGATAACATCTATAATCATACACAACCGTAAAATAAAACGTTATGCCAAGGCGTTAGAAAGTAAGGCCACTGTTTGTTGTTGATTATGAAAAAAAAAAAACACAATTACTGTATACATTTTTTTTACGGCATATAAGCTAGTGCTTAACTGCAATCCCGCCTGATGGAAAGCGATGACCCAGACGAGGATGGTAAAGCACACTAGCTTATCGAAAGCCTATTCACTCTAGTCTTGAAGACACCCACATTATAATCGGGCGGGAAAACCGACGCAGGCAATCTATTCCAGTCCTTAGCTGTCCTTATTATAAATGAAGCAAAGCGCTTACTCCGCTTTGCTTCATTTATAGGCTAAATAATTTATAATACAGTAGTTGTACTATGAATAATAAAAGGCTCGAACTATCGCACTCACATAGACATACAGGACTCAAGAAGTCTGGCTCAAAGGCAAGGCACTGAGGGGCCCCTGGTGCAGATCCCACCGGAGAGCACAGGGGTCCCCTCTCATGTGTCGATGCGACGGCGGGGGTTTTAGTGGGTAAGAATTCCACATACCCCGGTCGAGCCCCATAGCTCCCGGGGACATTTTGAAGGTTTCCCCCGCGTAAAAAAAAGACTCAAGAGGTCTATTATTTGTTAAAAGTCAGGAGTTTTTGCGCGTTTGGGGTGTGAGTACTAGATGTCCACCGAGTACGGCGGCGAATCCGAGGAGGAGGGTGCCAGGGTTGCGAGCCCCGTCACCGTGAGCACCTTGGCAGGTTTCCAGAGGGAGGTTACCTACAACGCCTCACCGGACGTACGGACTCAAAGGTAAGGCGTAACATTTAGTAATCTGTGGCGTAACTTGGGCAGATCCTACCGAAGAACGAAGTCCCCCCCCCCCTCTCATGTGCCGATGTGATGGTCGCGGAGGTTTTAGCAGGTAAGAAATTTCCATACCCCGGTTGCCATTTTTAAAGGTTTTCCCAGCAAGAGCAAACAAATGGGAACTTGGCTAGCGGGACCCGATCAGTAGCCAAAAGGCATTGAACCCAAACCCCCTGTTAGGTAATTTGTAACCCAGCCAAGTAAATGTTTAGTCCGATTGATTCAGTCTCCAAGGCTTTATCCACGGAATAGGATGGGCTCGCCGGCTGTTGGTGGGACTTGCACAGCTACGTTCCCAGGGCCCGTCAACGGTTCGAGTAAGTCGAAGTTGTCATCACCCACACTGCCACTCCAGTGGTGGTGTGGGTGATGACGGGTAGTAACCATGAGGATTTCCCCAAGTTAAAAAAAAAAAGGTCTTGGCTCACCCCAGGTTGTGGTTCAAACTAGCGCCTTACGGTGTACCACTACTTGCTCAGCATTGAGGCTAACAATACTTGAGTGGAAAATTACTGGCTGCGGGCAAAGCCGATTTCATTGATTCACTTATAAATTGGGAAATATTTTTTTATTACATTTAAGGTAGGTTCCCTGTACGTCCCGGGACGTGCTCTAGCGAGCGTCTGGCGCTGCAGAGACCCTGGCGAAGGTCCGAACGGAGAGCCCAGAGTCTCTCCATAGCGTCGATAAACCCAGCCTCCACCCCCTCGAAGACCGGGTACCTTTTGGAGATTTCCTCCTCGACAACAAAAAAAAAAGGTTCCTTGTGCAAGGGTCTGACTAGGTCATGTAGGTAGGTAGCACTGAAGTGACAGATATTCTAACGCCACGCAGTAATGTTAAACCATTGCTGTGTTGCTTTGCAAGGGGCACTGTAGCTGGTAGCATAAAATTACCTGACCTTAATATCTATAAGCTTGGGTGACTGACTAGACAGGTGTGTCGCACAATAATTTAGAGGCAAGAAACGCGAACATCCTCTAACATATAAAAGTACGCTTATCACCTATTTGGTGGGTTCCAACGGCTTCGGAGTAGAGTACATACCTTTCCTAATTAAAAAACGTTTGTACAAACATCGAACACAAAGCAATTCATTGAACGAATGTGAATTGCAAATTGGCAGCGCCTTATGTGATATTTAATTAAAAGGTATGACGTCACTGCATACATTACTTGTTTATAAGTCTTCAACCTAAATGATACCTACTGCTATATATAGATACTCGAATACCACTTAAAGCAGACGTCATTTGTAACAATTCTGACAAACTAAAATTACTTACTGCCGGTCCCAATATCCTATCAATCCCTTACTATAAGTTAAAATAGTTACCATAGATAGCTATAATGACATATTTCCGTTTCAATAATAACATAATTATTAGCAGCTTACTGTTGGTTGTTCAATTGACGGTCTGTCGAGGTTTTAGTTACCGCTCCGTTTCGGAGGCTTATCGCGGGATACCGATGACCGGATCAATGATTTTAACTTATAGTTAGGGATCGATAGGATATTGTGACCGGCAGTTAGTGAACTTAACTTACTACATACTTGCGAAATCGTCCATAATTGATGGAGGCCATAATTTTGTAAAATCTGTGCACTTAATAAACAAATAAGGTAGTGTAGTGCAAGGGACCGTCAAGGAGGTACCACCGCAGTGTCAGATATTCTGGCGCCAAGTAGCAATGTGTAACATTGCTGTTTTTCTGTTTGAAAGGCACTATAGCTAGCGAGATTACTGGACGCAATGACACTGTGGTGGTCCGTACTTCGTTTTTATATCGCGGGGGAAACCAGTTTCAACGGACCCCGCGACTTGTTGGGGTCAACCGGGGTATGTGGGTTTCTTACCCACTAAAACCGCCACCGCTGTCGCATCGGCACATAAGGGGGGACACCAAAGCTTTCCGGTGGGATCTGCACCAGCAGCCCTTGCCTTTGAGCTTTCACTCGGTCCCTTTCACAAAGGACCACCTAGTGAGCTCCACTAGTGGTATCCTTTTCCAATTGAATAATAACACAATTGGTTTCAGTATAATATAGATTTAGTTGATTCTACGTAAGCGCCTCCAGTATTTATGTAGTTTTTCTAGAAACTGAATACAAATGAGGAGCGGTTACATCAGCTCCACTTTTACATTTTACGAGTCACATGATTTGTTCATCACGTTTCTCGAACAATAGTACCTACTTATTATTGTATACTTTAGTTAGCAATTTGCAGAAAAAGAACAGTGGTAACATTGGGAAGCGCCTGTCAACTATCAGACTTGATATTAAAAGATGGGATTAGAGAGACATGGCAGATTAAAATGAAAGCAAAAAGAATCAAGAGCTCTAATAATAATTTTGTTCTGTGATCGAGAGAAGAGCAAGAAGATGATTAATGCAGTTGATAAGAGTGGGTATTGTTGTAAGCAGTGTGACCAGATTAAGTGTTACGAAAATACCGAGGCCTCCTCGAAAAAATACTATAATATACCGAGGCCAAATCGAAAAAATACTGATTAAACTTCGGTGCACACTGAGGGTTTCGTTCCATCTTTGACGTAGAAAAGTTAGTTTCCTATTCATCTTCCTCCTCAAAAGACCAAACCGTACACCTAAGTTTTATTTATTAAAGTTTTTTTGATGATTTCTACAAAAACTTTGCTTCTTGTCAACATTAGTTTAACTTTTATTTTTCCGAAAAAAATATTCTTCAATATTTATTACCTATAATCATTTCAGATTTTCTGGCAAAATTAAATAAAAATGCCCAACCAGTGTTTTTGGTGGTCCCAAGATTTTGTTCATACGCAAAATTAGTTCATGCTTATGGAAGGACCTAACTTACCCATTCATACAACTAAAATCTTTCAAGTCCAGACTCTGTTTCTTTGATTATGCATTGTGTAGTTAAACAACAATACAACGCAGCACCCTGTAATGTCTTGTCTCTAATTTATTGATCCATGCTTTTTAATGTGTATTTAAAATATGTTTGGGAAAGTCCCTGAACATCAATATTCGCTAGAACGGCTTACAGTGTTACTTTATTCTAATTCCCCAAAAAATACTCAAAAATACTAACTTCCAGCAAAATACCGACAAAAATACTGATATCGACGTTAAAAATACTGAAAAAGTAACGAATCTGTAAATTGGTTTATATTTTACACATTATATTATATTCTATTGTTGGTGGCTATTGGGCCCGGTAACCACCAAAACGCACTTAGGCCCATTGTGATAAGACAGGACCGGCCAATACACGTTTGGTGTATTTTAAACTTGGATTGGATTAAAATTCACATTGTTTTTTCCAGGGCAGGTCACCGATGTAATCATCGGCATGCTTTAAATATGGTGAATTAGAATAACAAACTTACCAAAACCACAAAACAAAAAGGAATTTAATTATTAACGACTGATCCTTTACTTTAAAATCAAAATCATCCTTATAACTGACATCAATGGACGGCCTTTGTGACGACACAAGGACGTTCGTTGAGGAGATCAAAGAAATTAAGACATAATTGACTATTAAACAGAAATAGTCGATGGTAAAACGTTCTACAAAACGTGATAACTATTAAGAGGTGTAAAACAATGTTGCAAATATGCATCACCTTCAAGGCAGCTAGAGTATCCTCGTAAACCTAATAACATAATAAGCAAACAGAGAATATTTATAGAGTAAGCCCAGATACTGAGACACTGGGAACAAAGGATAATTACTTATGTAGACACAGATGGTAACAAGTATGTATATGAATTCAAGGTTTTGAAGAAACCTAACTCATAATGAACTGTAAAACAAAGTCTGAACAAAGTTAGCTCGATTATACTAGCACTCAAATCAAAGACAACGCTCATAAAAATCCTTTAAATAGTTTGGGAGCTACTACGTCAAACAACAACGTTAATTAACATTGATCCTGCGATTGAGGTCTAAATCTTGCACACTTAGCCTTAGCAAATTCTATAAAATTTGCTAAGGTTAAGTTTGCATTTTGATTCCACGTCCATACTACATTAAAACGCAAATAATCACCAATGAAGACCTTAATTAATCAGTGGAGGTCTCACTCCTATATCAGCAGATGTTAGCAGTGCTTTCATTCTTATGCAAGTTAACAAAAGGTAAATAGTTTGGAAACTACTACGTCAAACAACAACGTTAATTAACATTAATCCTGCGATTGAAGACTAAATCTTGCACACTATTAGACTTATCGAATTCAATAAAATTACCGATTTTGATTCCACGTCCATACTACATTAAAATGCAAATAATCACCAATGAAGACCCTAATCAGTGGAGGTATCGCCCCTATATCAGCAGATGTTGGTATATGCTTTCATTCTTATGCAAGTTAAAAAAAAAGGTAAATCACAGGTTAACACAGAACAAATCTAAAGAATATTTTATATCCGATGTAAGAGAGTTCTCTTTAGACCGCGCTTAGTGCCAAACCGATGCGGGCGAGACGTTATTAACATTTTATTTGGTAAGCAATAGGCATAAATATTTAGTTCCACCTCACTCGCGTCGTTGAAATAATCCGTCCCGGAGAAATTTTGTTATTCACATTCTGTCATTCAAAAGAAAGAAAGAATATACGTTTATTGCTACAGTATTACAAAATCAAACACGTAAGAAAACAAAAAACAAACAAGAAAAGAATAGGATCTAGTGTGATTAAATTATTATAGATCAATAACTGCTGCAACAGGTTCAAGTTTAGCATGTCAGACAATTGAGCCTGACGCTGGTTTTCAATTGAACCCTGGTGATTTACAGCATTCTGGAAGGAGAAGAGTTCTTTTGACGCGAACGATGTCAAGAACATTTTCGTTACAACGTGTTTAATATGGTTGAAATGTAAGTAAACTTAGCTACACAAACACTCCAATAAATATAGATATGGCCGTGTGACAAATAAGTAAACTTGAGCCAAATGTGTAGCAAACATGACAATAAATTGCATGACATATGAGAACAGATAATTTTAATTAAAATGAGAGGATCTTGTAGAATTGCAAGGCTTGTTGCCAAATGTCATCACGTAAAAACCTTTAAAATGATAACCTGCACCATATTGCTTTGGCGTTTACTGGAGTTATTGGTTGATATGGTTCATCGTTCATTAATAACTAGAATACCATTAGTCTCGTGACAGCTGAAGCAGTTTTACTATACAGTTTTACTATTGTTCCATTAAAAATTAAGTACAATAACAAAGATAACTATCATAACTTGTTTCATTATTGTAAAGTTCTCAGCGTATTTGATAAAGTTGATTTGGCAATTGTAACTGAGTACAGTAATAACATGGGTAACTTAAAGAAGACTAAGCGACCCATGACTTTGCGTAACTGAAATACCCAAATGTAATAATGCTTACGGTGAAAGAAATTGTAAATGTATTCTGCCAAAAATACTTAATAGATTGCCTAAATCAGTACTTGAAAGGATTGTAAGCAAAAAACCAGGCCAAATTAAAAGTATACTCAAGAGACACTTCTTAAATATGTAATAATTTTCAGACTTAAGCTGCTACTCCATAACTGTATAATCTTTTCTCATTAAGATTTTAGTTAAGAAACATGTCATTTTTGTTATTATTTTTTTTCGTAATAAACAGTTCATTTATTTATTTATATTATTTATTTTATAAAAACTCTTTAAATACTCTTAAAACTAAGGTATCAGTATTGCTAAGTAACTTTTCGTAGCTATCTAGAGAATCCGAAAGTACTTTAAATAAAAAAATTCTCATTGTTATTAATAAATGTATAATAACAAAATTATTTAATTCGCTCACATTTCCTGTTTTCACAGATGTTTCACCTCTGTTTTGATAATAATCAGCATATAATATTTATTTTTGTTCTTTTTACTCAGAGCTCAATTTATGTTCTTTTTGTTTTATATAACCATTTCTAGGGCACTGTTAGGTCTTCGTCACAAGTTTACTTATGTTGTATAATTATTTTATTACTTACAAAAAGTAAGTTCAATGACTGTTTGTGCCTAAATAAAGAAAAAAAAAATAAAAAAAGCTGCTAGCTAAACCTAAAGAAGTTATTCAAAATCTACTGCAACCTTTAATAGTGGTGCGCAAATAAACAAATGCTTCTACACTACTCTATTTTTGGTAGCTATGAATTGACCTTGGGAACCATCGGAACGCATTTCGATCCAGTTATATCCATTTTCTATGCCCTAGCCCTTACTCTATTGCTGACGTATCGAAGAGTAAATATCTTGTGTAGTATATATAAATATACTAACTATATACTAACCACATGACTCAAGTAAACGTCTTGCAAGAGCATCGCAGCCACACTGCGATATGTGTCGCTGTGACCATTTTTAATCTTCATGGCCTCATTCTGTGTTGGTCTTACTAAAATGACCCATCACTAATTAGGTGTCCAAAACAAAATACGCTTCTTTTAGTGTCAAATTATAAATATAAATACGTATAGTTGCACCGTTAACTAAGGAAACTGGCAAAAAATAATGTATTTTTTGACCGCTAAATAAAATCCGGATCTTGCCAAATGAACAGATTAATTTCAATCAACGGTTCAAATATAGAATACCAAAATGAGACTAAAATAAATCAAGGTTATTGACCAAATTCCGACCAAGTCTTGACTGAATCTTATTTTGAAAATGCAAATGTACTGGCCATTGTAAGATTTTTTATTACCATTGACACAGCTAATTGGACTCACACTCATAAAATGCGTACTATTTTCTAGCTTATCGTTTCGTTTATCGTTTTACATAGAAAAGAAAGCAAATAAAAATGAAGAAATGCAAATTCCTTGACAATCTGTGATAGTATTTACGCATTCATAGAAATCCTAAACTCTCGTCTATCATCATGTCTCTCATATATCATCTATACTTAATTCTGTACATTGAAGATATTTTGAAAATTATATTTGGAGGGCATTCAATAACCGATACTGAGGCCGAAAATGTAATTTTTTTTCATTTTTGTCTGTCTGCCTGTCTGTCTGTCTGTATCACGGCTGCGCATCACGCCGAAACTACTGAATGGATTCAAATGAAACTTGGCATGATTTGAGATCTTACTACGAGGTAGGACATAGGATACTTTTGATCCCGTAATCTAGCACGGTTCTTTTGGGAGAGGGCATTAAAGTCAAAATGGGTACTTGGTTATACGCTTGGTCCGATTTTATCAATTTTTCTTCATAATTATAATAAATATTATTATAATTAGTAAGGGAACACTCATAGAGAGTTGTTATCAAGGTTTTGTAATCGATCGGGTTAAGAAAAGTTAGGTAAGGTCATTAAATAGATGGGTGAACGTTTAATGCCATTTGAACTAAACGGGTCCGTGCTTCGGAGAGCAAGTAAAAAGTGGGTCCCAGTTTTACCGACTATAAAAAAGGAGGTTATGTATTCGATGCGAATGTATGTTATTAAAAGTTTAGTTAACGTAAAAATAGCGCATGCGGAGCTGCGTGGGTCAGCTAGTGTAACATAAAGGTTAATCTCAAATCTATACTTATAATAAAACTGTAACAGGTCCAATTCTGTACATTGAAGATATTTTGAAAATTATTTTTGGAGGGCATTCTATAACCGATACTGATGCCGAAAATGTATTTTTTTTAATTTTTGTCTGTCTGTCTGTCTGTCTGTCTGTCTGTCTGTCTGTCTGTATCACGGCTGAGCATCACGCCGAAACTACTGAATGGATTCAAATGAAACTTGGCATGATTTGAGATCTTACTACAAGGTAGGACATAGGATACTTTTTATCCCGTAATCTAGCACGGTTCTTTAGGGAGAGGGAATTAAAGTCAAAATGGGTACTTGGTTATACGCTTGGTCAGATTTTATCAATTTTTCTTGATAATATAATAAATATTAGTAAGGGAACACTCATAGCGAGTTGTTACCAAGGTTTTGTAATCGATCGGGTTAAGCAACGTTAGGTAAGGTCATTAAATAGATGGGTGACCGTTTAACGCCATTTGAACTAAACGGGTCCGTGCTTCGGAGAGCAAGTAAAAAGTAGGTCCCAGTTTTTAACCGACTATAAAAAAGGAGGTTATGTATTCGATGCTAATGTCTGTTATTAAAAGTTTAGTTAACGTAAAAATAGCGCAGGCGGAGCTGCGTGGGTCAGCTAGTAAATAATAATTTAGTTTTAAAAATTCAATTAGTTTTAACTTTATAATTACACTATTAAATTTTTATTTATAGGGTTTGCGTTTAGATGTTTGTGTAATATGGCTAAACGACTGCACTGACGTAATTTAATAATTAATTTTATACATAGTCACATGGCGGACATATCTAATGCGTCCAATTACACACTGAGGAAGGGGTAAAGTATTAATCGTCACTATCAGTCAGTCTTAAAAATCTACCATGTTTTCCAGTGGAAAAATAATTATGTATTTCTCGTGCATAACGCTCAATAATTAATGTTTTAATATAAGATACTTTATACTACTATAATGTTACCTGTGGCTCTCGTGATTTCCCATAGGAACCGCAATTTTTCAGAGTAAAAAGCGTTAGCCTACTTTATCCTAGTCACTCTCCGGCCCGTAAACTAGATTTAAGCCGATCTATCTAGATCTATTGCGTCTTGAAAGAAGGATAGACAAACAATATAAATTCGCAATCGTAATATTATAGTAGGTATAATAATTCAGGATCAAGTTTTTTTTTGTCGTGTGCTTAGTGGCCAACCCGGTGTCAGAGTTCTCAAGCTGCCCTTAGGCCTCTGACTTAGCTTAACGACTATCTGTCTGGATGACAATAGCCGGGACCGACTTGTAACGTGTCCTCCGAAGCACGGAGACGCTCAGTTCAAATGTCACTAAACGGTCACCCATCTAAGGAAACGTGTCCTCCGAAGCACGGAGACGCTCAGTTCAAATGTCACTAAACGGTCACCCATCTAAGGAAACGTGTCCCCCGAAGCACGGAGACGCTCAGTTCAAATGTCACTAAACGGTCACCCATCTAAGGAAACGTGTCCCCCGAAGCACGGAGACGCTCAGTTCAAATGTCACTAAACGGTCACCCATCTAAGGAAACGTGTCCCCCGAAGCACGGAGACGCTCAGTTCAAATGTCACTAAACGGTCACCCATCTAAGGAAACGTGTCCCCCGAAGCACGGAGACGCTCAGTTCAAATGTCACTAAACGGTCACCCATCTAAGGAAACGTGTCCCCCGAAGCACGGAGACGCTCAGTTCAAATGTCACTAAACGGTCACCCATCTAAGGAAACGTGTCCTCCGAAGCACGGAGACGCTCAGTTCAGATGTCACTAAACGGTCACCCATCTAAGGAAACGTGTCCCCCGAAGCACGGAGACGCTCAGTTCAAATGTCACTAAACGGTCACCCATCTAAGGAAACGTGTCCTCCGAAGCACGGAGACGCTCAGTTCAGATGTCACTAAACGGTCACCCATCTAAGGACTGATCTTGCCTAACATTGCTTACCCAACTGATCGTTTACCGAACAGTGGCTATGAGCGTCTCAAAAAGTTGTATATCCTATATAGTTATAAGAAAAATTATAATAATAATGATAATATCCATTTTTTACCTCTGCAATAAGAAGGTATAAAAGCGTATAACTTAGCGGCACCGACGTCTGTATTTTTGAGCATTCGTAGCTCCGAAACGAATGAACCGATTTATATAGTTATTGACGAGTAAAGCAAGACGTTCGCCTGATAGAAGGCGATACATATGCAGATAGACCGCTACATTGCACTGCCGCTCGTCACACGAGACATTAGTTAAAAAGCCTCTCGAGCTTTTAAAAACGGAACACAGCACTGTTTATACCAGTGATGCTTGACGGCAAAATATTAGATAATATTGTTGGTAGAATAGACTTTACAGGTAATACATACCTGGACGGACCCACGGAGACCTAGGGAGAGACAGGTCTTTTTTTGTATTTGTATTCCCAATTTTTAAGTCCATTTTCTTGTGTGGTTTTTTATATTTGTTATTAATTGATTGGATAAAAAAATATGCATTAGAGAAAAAGGTAAATACTTGTTTTTTGCTTTACGATACTGTTTGTAGGTCATGTACCACCAGTTATTGGCCTTTGATACGGCTAATTGTAATTTTTTATATGTGTGTATATAAAAACAGACAACAGTTAACATTAATTAATGGCTAATGAGGTTAGGGTTGCCACGTTTACACCACACTGATTATAAGTAGTTCTTTCGACAATACCTAATACCTATGAACAAGATGCATTTCAATACGAGCAAGGGACCGCCCAGGTACATTCTCACCATCGCAGGGTCAGTTTTCTGCCGCCAAACAGCATATGCACAAGACCAAAAACATTGTTGTGTTCCGACCTGAAGGGCACTATAGCTGGTAATAAGTAATGTCTCGGGTGACGAGCGGGCAGTCGTCTTGTCAAGAATGATTACCAGTTTCGGAAAAAAAAAAAATTGTTAGTGTCAACCCTACGACTAAACTAAGTGAACCGTGTGGTAGTTCAAAACAGTATAAGTACTAAAAAGTGATGATGGTTTGATTTATTGTATGTAATAAGGACAAAATAATCAATGATCGGAATAACAATGAATTAAGTGTACAAAAATATATACAGTGCCATAGATGACGATGAATGCCGTTTTGCTTCGCTAAATATTTCAATATTATTTTACAGTGGGCAGCTAGCTACCCAGTAGTAGCTGTTAAGTCTAAGGAAATTAGGCATGAATATCTCCGCACATAACTATATCTTCGGATATATATCTCGCAAGGGATATACTTCGCTCCTTCAATTTTTCAAAAAATAAACATATCCTACGAGTATATCTCTGTGTATCCAACACCGACCGAATGATCCCGAGTACAGATCGACCATATCGGTATGGGTCTATCAAATGGTGACTATACCGAGCAGATAATTATACTTTGAAAAAAAAAAAACAAGAAAGAAAACGATCCTACATAAACCTGTAGTAGAGTATGAAGGGAAATTAATTATTATGTTATACAGTCTGGTCGAGCAAGATTGCTAATGGGACATGGGTTTCTATACTATTTCAGACATATTTCACTCCACATAGTTATCTCCTGGATATATGGACATGTTGATCGGATATTATTATATATCTTTACTTGGAAGGATATACGGTATATCCAATCTTTTATTGGAGCTAGTTCGCCCATGCTTAAAGGAAATACTACTATTATAGATGGCGGAATTATTCAAGTGTTAACTTCAAAAGTGACGTTTAGATTGACAGTTGACAGTGCGAAGACAGTAGCGCCACTGCAATATTATAACTAATATATATAAGCACTAAAAGCTACAATTGTGCTGCAGAAAAAGTAAGAATAGATTTTTGACGTAAAGTAAACGCACACGTTACAGATCGTGAGCATTTAAGACGAATTATCAAGTTCTAGGTTACCGGTGGCCGTTTCTATTCCCGCCGGGGTCACTGACCTCGGGTGCTGCCAACCTGACGAAACCAACGATAGCTATATTTGTAAACATGGCGTAAACTAGCTAACTATTAGATACCTCCCACATGTAGTGAAACTATTTATTTTATGGTACCAAGAAGTATATCACCGACAATCAGTAAAAAGCCGCGGCGGTACACCAATATGCTCGTAAGAAAAATAGGTATAACAATGATATAATAAACCATAGATATCGCGTAAAAAACTGTGCCTCGTGTAATTAAAATATTTTCTTTATTGTTTACTTTTGTATAGTAGATACGCATGAAGACATTTTACTTGATGTTCAAAGGCACACGTCACGTTCGTTAAATTTTACAGACGCGTGACTTACTGCTAGTTGACCCAATTTGGGTCAGTTTCATGGTTCACTTTACGTGCGCTAATGGCATATCTATTGTATAAAATATCACTGATGTATAATTATATATTTTTGTAATATTGTAGGTATGTTGGTTGTCTCAATTAAAAGAAGCTGAAAAAGCGTTACGTACCACCCAGAATCTAATGTAAATTAGATAGAATACCTACAAGTATACAGACCTGTAGGTACGTAGGTATATAGTATATTAATCACCACTAGATGTCTCACGTAAAAACAGTAATTACAAACAGTAAAAACTTATTACATCGTTTAGTTTGCAAAAACTTGAAAAACATCTATGGAAATGAATACATTATACTTACATTAAAAAAAAATCTAGAAACTTGTTTCATTTGTCTCACAACATATAGCATACGGCAATGGGAGTGCAAAATTCAATTCCCAGCACGTGTAAGTAGATGCTGAAATTATCATAGAAAACCTAAGTAAATTGCTATGAAATTAATGACTCATCGACTCTAGTACAACACTTTCAGTCTAATATAAAAAAAATAAACGTTATGTATTGAAAAAGAAACCAAAATGGAGATCATTTAAAAAATGCCTAAACATATTACAGTGCTGCCAGACCAGGCATCCAGTCGTTACAACCCTAGTTAATGAACAAAAAAGATTAGCGATGTTCTTAAATAATAATAAACATACGATCAAATCGAAACAGCTTTCGAGTTTAGAGTCATAACTCGAAGCAAGATCGATGTAACCGCAACGCTGCGAATTTTATGCACTGACATACATAATACATTAAAGGTTCTATGGTTCTTGAATCATAAGTTTAACTGTAGTTATAAATATTATGGTAATAGGCCCAGCCAGGTAAAATCAAGCAGAATTACTCCATAGATGAGTGAGCTTTCAGCACTGAGCGTCTCCGTGCTTCGGAGCCTCCCGAGCCTTTATTTGCCCGAATTGGAAGGCAAATAAAAAGTCGCCCACGGTTATTGTTAAGGGACTAACAGCCGGTCTCAATATCCTATCGATCCCTTACTGTAAGTTAAAATAGTTACCATCGATAGCTATAATGAATATTAGCAGCTTACTGTTGGTTGTTCAAATGACAGTGTCATGGTTTTAGTTATCGCTCCATTTCGGAGGTTTATCGCGGGATATCGATGACTTGATCGATGATTTTAACTTATAGTTAGGGATCGATAGGATATTGGGACCGGCAGTAAGAGCGGCTTGAACCTGACATTACGTTGGCCGTTAACCAAAACATAAACAAAGAAACAAGAAGAAAATTAAAAAGTACATCAACATGAAACGGTCACGAATTACCTTCAACGGGCATAATACTTCAGCGCGTCATAATAATGCTAACAAAGTAAAATAACCTTCTAATGTCGTCCGATTTACTTAACAAATAAACCTCTTTGCAAGCCATTATTTACAGGATAATAGTGAATTAGAGACTCATTAGAAGCACATAAGCACTAACCTTGGTACAGAAGGAGCAGCCGCAGCCGGCGATAATTGTGATCTTGTCGGGGGTCGCGTCTTCCAAACACAGCTTGCAGTTGATGGGGGCCGCTGGTACGAAGCCACCCCCGGCTCCGTCTAGGGAATACCTGGTAGACAAATGAGGTACATTAATGGCGATTTAACTTCGTATTGGATCCGCGTGTCAATTCAACAAGACGTTAAAAGTTGAATGAAACAAGGCGAGGATAACGCTTAAAACCGATGCTGACTTATAACAGCATCTAGTAATCTGTTTATTAAAGTTAGACTGAAGGTAACTTAAGCTTTATTAAATACAGTATAGAGCTTTAGAATCAATGGAGTGTCTTGCTAAGCGGCTTATGGAGGACGACAGAAGAGAACAGAACTTCACGTAGTCGACATTTCTTCGCGTTCGGTCTGTTGATGCGGTTTCGCCTCGTCGTTCATAATGTGTAAAGCGAAGTACTGAATATTTTGCCAAACCTATTGTTGTAGAGCGCCCAACCGTTTATTTTCCGTTAACCGTTTAGTTTAAAGTGAACTTTTAAAAGTGATCTTCACTTTAAGTGAACTTTTAAAAGTGATCTTCACTTTAAGTGAACTTTTAAAAGTGATCTTCACTTTAAGTGAACTTTTAAAAGTGATCTTTTGCGTAACATGACGCAGTTACGTTCTATTGGTGCTGTCAAAAAGAAAATAATAATATAATAATAGTATATAATTTATTTTCTCCTCACAAAATAGACCTTAAGGAAATACAGTTATAACATATCTAATACTGGATTCAGTCACAGTCTACTCGGTAAGAAGCTGGTGTCTGAAATAGGTATTACCCTGTGATACAGATCACCAGGTCCTTCCCCAAAAAGTATATCAATTACCAGTTTTTTTTTCAAGAAACATAGCATATATTCCTTTACCTCGTGTAAGGAGTGCTGTTAGGTAAATTTGTGTGTGTGTGTGTGTGTTGTGTGTGTCAGTGTGTGTTTGTGTGAGTGTATTATCTTTCTTTCTTTTTTTTTTTTGAGGGTACCATTTCCTATTAATGTATTAAATTTTCTGTGAAAGTATAATCTAGATCTTGTAGATATTCTTTAACAACTTTTTAACATTGTGTTTTCGTTAGTGAATAAATTGTTAAGATTCGGTTAATTTTGTTATATAGACTACTACTTTGATAGCAATAAAATCGATGTGAGAAACTAGTATTAAAACGCTTACTATCACAAACAATATCTTTTCTTCGCAATTTATTAATTTTATTGGGATTGTACTTAATTTGAGAATGTGTTTTTGCAACCGTTTGAAGAATAAATAGCTCTCGAACTGTTAATACCTTACATTGTTGGTATAGATCCTTAGTGGGATAAAAAAAAGGTAGTGCCTGGCTTACTTTTAAAATCGCTCTCTGGGCTCTTTCTAGTTTAAGTAGATTAGTTTTTGTCGTACCACCCCAAGACGTTATACAGTAGGTTAATAGTGATTGACCTAAGGCTAGATAAACAGATTTGATTAAATCTTTGTCTGCCACACTTCTTAGATTTCTAAAAATAGCAATAAGCTTCCGGATTCTGCCAGACAGCATGTCTATATGGCACTGGAAATTTAAATTGCTGTCTATCATGACTCCCAAATATTTCACTGACTGCGTCTTTTGAAGCTTAGTACATCCACAATTTGAGTAACTGTTATTGCATGAATGGAATGTTAGACAGTGTGACGGACCAGGAACATCAGATTTTTTTAGAGAAAAAGCTATATATTTAGTTTTTTCTATATTGAGGGTCAGAATGTTATCATATAACCACTTTGCAACAATATTAAGGCCCCGTTGAGCATTAGAAAATACTTCATCCCAAGTATCACATTGAAAGAGTAGAACTGTGTCATCGGCAAACGTTACTACTTTTCCTTTATAAAGCTTTAATTCACACAGGTCATTTATATAGGCGAGGAACAGAGTTGGCCCTAATATACTGCCCTGTGGAACTCCAAAATGTACAGAAACCTCGTCACTAGTAACGTTATCTATTTTAACGCATTGCGTCCTATAATAAACGGTTGGACGCTCTTTAGTTATAGTTCCTGAGTAAAACACTGAAGTACCTGGCACGTCTTTATTCCACCACGCGCACAGATTGAATGAATAGAATACAAGGAGGTTACTACTAGACATTTTCCCCCACCACATTGAACAAAAACCAATTCATAACACATTACAAGTACTACCTTCCAGATTGTTATTTTTAAAATACATCTCAAACTATTTTGAGTTGCATACCCTCAAATCGTAGACAGAATATAACAAGACATCTAGCTAGCGTGCCGCCGATAACGACAGAAAATAACGGAAAATAATCATTCGTACACTTAACACACGTTATGGATATTTTTTTTTTTTTTATTTACTACAAGAAGTACAATTTTTAAGGAATGATCAACTTACAATCTAAAAACCACGAAGGTTTGTCCAGATCGTAATAAGTACATTCTGTGCACAATATCTAAAAAAAATTAACAATTCAAAACGTTACATAATAGAAACTTAAATATTTTATAAGATATGCAAACAAGTAACCTTTTAAAACTACCTTTTTTATTCAAATGCGCCTAATAAGTAGTATAAACGATATTTCATAATGCAATTCAATTTAAAACTCCAAAGCTAGGTCGTGAACTAGAAAATTTCATGAGTACTTGAAGAAAACGCACCGTAGGTGCGCCAGATTTTGAACACACGCTGAGGGACATAAAATCATATGCTCTGTTTCTTTCTATCACATATAATATATATAAATGCATCCTTTTCTTGCGCGAATGAGAAAGAAAGTGCCAGCTCTCTATTGGTTTCTTTCTCTAAGCCTCAAATAGTTCACAATTTTAAAACTACCTGCTACAGAACAACATAGAACAAAATAGAGTTTTATAATCACACTAACACTATCTTCTCGTGCGATTATAATGTCTATAAATCAGATTCTGTTTACCATAAACGACTACGTAACGTATAACCATATTTCATAAAGTGGGATTGCAGTCAAACAGCAAGTCAAAAGTTGGATATAGAGAAAATTATTTAACACTAAGCAATCTTGACCCTGAATAGCGTATTATCATAAACCAGTTATTCCAATGACATCCAGATTGCAAAATTCCAATCAAACTAGTAACTATAACACTATAAGCCGAAGCTCGGACAATTGAGTATATTATCTAAGATATTTGTACCATGCTGCAAACCTTTGCGGTCGAGTTCAGTCACACTTTTAAATCCCCGCAAAAGCAACAACTTTGTATAATTATTCCCTACTGGTTAGTAAGATGCAGGCCGATCACGTAAGGCTCAATTCACACCAAGATGGCAGCGGCCAGAAGAGGCGCGCGAAGCGGCTGCGCGCCTTGAGTCTAGTTCGTACATTCTACAAGGAAACTCCGCTCCAGAAGGCGCGCGGCACCGCGGACGGCCGCTTCCAGCCGTCTACGGCCGTGCTGACCAAACGCGGCGCCGCGAGCTATTTGAGCTTTTCAAGCAATATTGGTCTTTTACGTATCGTAGATAAAGTTTAAAATTCTTTCACACTGAAAGTGCGTGCCGCCCCTCTGTCGGCCGCTGCCATCTTGGTGTGAATTGAGCCTAATTGTATAAAAATTAAGATGATTCAGGCGTCAGATAGGCATCTTCCCGGAATTGTCGGTCTTCCGTGTCCTCGGATTGTGAGAGTAAAGGAAGAAAGAGTGCACATGTGTCTACGCAAGCACTTGTGCACTATAATATCTTCCATCGTGGTCGCATCGGCCTGGAGGAAATTATTATGCTTGCTTTGAGTCTTCCGACAAGGTTTGTAAGTATACGTTACCTAGAGCCTGAGGCGCCAGCGAGGGAGAGTAGCGAAGAGCAACGGGAGCAGACGGAGGGCGCCCGCAGCCGGTTATGTGCCCTGATGGGTTCCGAGGACTTCTCGCGGTCTGTCAACGCGAGGACCGTCGAACACTTCCTCAAACCTATGAACAAGATAGAAACGTTAACAATCATAATCGAAAAACATACCCCCCATACCGGCACAGTAGAATTCTTAATTTCTAATACAAAGAAATAAAATAACTTTATGTCTTTCATTCCAGCTATTAAGATTGGCTTTCAAATGCCAATAACGCACTCATGCGTATAACTGATTTATCTGGATGACTTCGTACCTATTGAAGTGAACAACTATTTAAACGACGTCATGTCTTTTGTTAGAACTAATATCTTACTTAAATCAAATTCAAAGCCCTTTGTGAAGCTCGAAAGTCTGGAATAAATTGCCAAAGAAAATATTCCCTGCAATTGTAGACCCTCTCACAGATAATGAAATATTTATTTAAACGTGCATTAAATTTTCGTGGAGATCACAGGCTTGTACACTTTGGACTCAGTATTCTCTGGATGGATCTGGATTTGATGTATAAATTACAAACGAGGAGCTCCAACCCCTTTAGCCAAGTTGCTACTACGGAACGGGGAAACAAATATATCAGAAATGACAAATCTCTTCATTTGTTTTCTATTCTCTACCGTCCCATATTGTAGAATGACTACTTGGCTACGGACCCAGTTTCGTAACTATATTTTTTGCCACTCCTTGTCAGGACGGGCAGGAGGTCGCCTAAATGTAAGCGGCACGCTTACGAGCAGATAATTAATTGCATTGATCACTTGTCAGCCGAGAGCTTCTTGAGCCCACTAATTCCATCAGCTTAAGAGCTTATTGGCACATTATATATACGTAATAAGCTATGTCACTCGGGAAAAGTGTTATGATCCGATAAATCCAGTTATATCGTAGCGCGAGCAGAAACAGTTATAATAATAATAAACGTTTATTTCAAGTACAGAATACTCATATTAGCAGTACATAATTGAGCTTATGCTAAATTTCTAAACAGATCAAATCATCGAAATCCAGAAGCGTTATGCCTCCATGAAGTGCCCTTAAGCGTATCGCTGACCTGCTCACTCTTCTTGCCCTACCTCCATATGCCATGACCATCTACGACTAACAATGTCTTTTAATCCACTAAATACTAGAATTTTCAGAATTGGAAACAATAGTTCGAAAGATAAACAAAACAATAAAGACAAGAACATGCAAATTTTTATATCGCGTTAAAGATTAAAGGACACCATCGGCTACTTTCTATATAAACCTGAGTGAAAGTTGTGAAAGGATCCGGCTTTAACTCGACGCATTATTGGCTGCATGTATATAACTAGCTGCTCATGATTATCTGCAGCGAATAAATGGAGGTTTTGAATTCTGAGAATCTTTGTTGACAAAATTTAAGCTGAATCCCGCGATCCCAACTTATCGACGGCAGTCATGGCCCATTAAGCTTATCAATCCTCTGACAAGGGAATCGTTGCTGATAGAAACATAGGAACAAAACCGGCACAGTCCGAGGTGCAGATCTAGAGGAGAGGGGAGTACACATCTATTCCTAGACCGATGGTCTAGGTATGCACTCTTAGTCGCTGCAAGAACACAACTGCAAGGATATTTGGCTGCAGTGGTATTTTTCCAGCAAATTTTCCCGATGTGTCTCTATAGACATCTGTTATAGGTAAAGACTAGAACTGTGATATATGAGTATTAATTGCATCAAGGAGTTTCATAACAATTTCAGCTGAGCCTGAATAACTGAGCGTCTAGATTTCGCTAAGTTTGAGAGCTCGCTTACAAGCACAAGGTCATTTTGTAACTGTGTGCAATGTTGTAATTGTAAAGAGCAATGCCTTGTCATAGTGTTTGGCGCTCGCAATTGAATGTTTGGATTGCGCACAAACTTTCATAACCCCGTGAATAATTTGTAAAACGCTGAGGATTATGTATGCATGTCGCTAACAATCAATTGTTTAAAAAATTAGCAAATGTCGAAGTCTCTCACACTTTTCTAGCTACGTTACGACACACCGAACATCAAACTAACATTTTCGAATACTTTAATTAAAAGTTATTAATGACATTACAGAATAGCCGTGCCATACAATGTGTAGTTAATTGGCAATCAGAAGCACTTGAACCACCTTGGGAGTAGACGGCGATCTAGTTACCGATACAATAACGATAATTAATAACATTTCCTTGGGTTGGGTTCCATG
The DNA here is from genome assembly GCA_911728495.1 of Furcula furcula. NCBI lineage: Eukaryota > Metazoa > Arthropoda > Insecta > Lepidoptera > Notodontidae > Furcula > Furcula furcula. Next base: position 22,165,423 of record OU452252.1, read on the forward strand.
GTTTAGCCGGAAAACGGTTCTGTTACAGCGCAGCGCAAAGCGAAGCACTTTATGGAACATGATATATTTGACCTGGTGATTCACCACCTGGTCATTCTTTACTTGCGACATACATCAGCCTCAACAGTTCATTTAAAGACATTGCTTTTCACATCGGAACATAACAATGAGTGCACATTGCTGTTTTGCAGCAGAATATCTGATACTGCAGAGTTACTCTGCCTACAAACTTATAAAATAATCAGTCTTAAAGAAAACTCGGAAGGACCAGATAGTATGTCCGAATTCCGTGATAATATTCATCTGTATTACCTAGCCATGCTCCAAATGGTTCGGCACTAGGAGGTTCGGGACTTTGGGACTGCTGTATTACACACGGGAAGAGATGTGTGGAACTTAGACTTCCAGCACAACAGTACAGCATATATTGGGCGACTCGTCGTGCATATTTTATCAGGGAGTCATAATTGTCACTTTGATTAAGAAACATTTGTTCCGTCAATTGAAAATCCTAATTGCAATCAGGTACAATCATGTTGTTTTCAGTTAAAACAATTCCACATACTAAATTATTTTACGTAACGTTAAAACTGAGGTGGCGGGGACTAAATGCGTGAGTTTTTATTAGGTACACCCGATCCTTCCCTTTTTAGTACTCTGTAAAGGTTTGAGGATCATATTAAACAAAAGTTGTTTCCGCTTCCTTATACCATGCTTATTGGTGCAAGTCCTGGGGATACAGTTTTGCGTGATTTCAGAAGCTATTAAATATTCTCCTTCTTATCGTGTCGAAAATAATATATCGAGGTTTTTCATATCGTGATAGAAAAATTTATCAAGAACCAACTTTTTCTAGAGCTGGCTGTCCAGGTCGAACATAATTATATTACTCATTGGAGGAGGATCTTTCCACGCGCAGTGCCTGTCTATGCTGATGTTCTCCTTAGGTTGAAGAAAAACAAGACAGGAAAGGTAGTTGTGATGAAGAGTCTAGACATAAGAGTAACATAATTATATGGAAGACTGGTGAAGACAGACCCCTTGTTATTCGTAATGGTAGGATCCGAATCTTAGCCAGATTCAATTTAATTTTATATTTTGCCAGTTTCACATTATTGGTTCTTAAACAGTTCAGTCTCACGGCCATTCTCGTGTTTTCGATTTTAAACCTGTATTGAATCCAAAATTGGATGTTTCGGCAAATCACTGCGTAATAACGTGGAGTTTGTTAACGTTTCCACGACATCCACGTATCGAGCCCAAGCCGACAACCTGATCGGAATCCCAGCGACCGTATTATCATATAAATAATGGGTTAATTTGTTTTGATCGGTGAAACAATATACCTACACAACGTTGACATCACCGATACATTGTGTTTGTAATAACGTAATTGAAAAATTATAAATAAATTAAGGTCTGGCGATTAACTATAGCAAATTCGTATCCGATCGAGTATCCGATTTCGAAACAAAATACTCGAATGCTAAAAGTGTCTAAACGACTATTTACAACAGGCACAGTAAAGCATACCACAGTGTACGTTATTTTAGGAAATGCACATTATTTAGTCTGTGGAACTAATGATTGCTAAATATATTATCACAAACATGCCAGTGGTCAGTGGTGTCCAATTGGAGAGCCCTATGTCCAGCAGTAGACGACTCTATAGTCATCTACTACTGGACACATGCCTTACCCTATGCTGATGACAATATTATCATCATCAGTCAACGGCGAAGCTTGTCAGCTTCGGATTTGCTACCAATTATGGCTGGCAAAACTAAGATTAAAGTCACATTCTAGAGCGCATAGTACAATTGACCTCGAGAATTTGTAAGTGTAAGGTATAGGAAAGGAAGGCTAGTAGAAGATCTTTTAGAACGCATTTTATTTCGAGTTCTTTTAATGGATTTTCTTCGAAAGTAGCCATAGATTTCTTAACGAATCTGCGCCATTCTTCTATATTGCGCGAGTAAACGTGTATGTAACATACACCAACGTGGCGTATAAGGACGTCTTTGTGATTTAAGAATTGTCCTCCAGACTTAGGATTTCCTTATTGATGATGTACTATGACAGTACTATGACGGTAAAGAATAGACCACGCGGAGTCCAGACAGGAACCCTCTCAGACAAAATCGGATATTCAGCTGTGTTCCGGTGTGAACGGCGCTGTAGCTAGTGAAATTCTCAAGCTTTGGAGACAGTAACTGTTGTCTCGGATGACGAGAGGCAGTGAATTTAAGCTGTCTATAGGCGAAAGTCATGCTGGTCACGTTACTCGGTTGAATAAGGAAACTATAACCCAAAGCGGTATTACCTTCGAGAAGCGGCTGTGGCTGAGAGAGCACTGAGTCCCTTGAAGCCGCCCTGCGGACTGGCTTTGCTGGCCTTGCTAAGGACTTCAGCCCGCCGCTGAGGATAAGCTCCAGGGCTCGGCGGCTTCCTGGCCCGTTCGCGCCTGCTCCCATCTGAAGGCAAGAAGAGAAACTATGTTAGTGAAACGTATACTATTCTAGTATTCTATTATATTGTTGGTGGCTAATAATTGGGTCCGGTAACTACCGTAAAGCACTTCGAGATCTATTGTGCCTGCCCTAGCCCTTAATCTATTGCTGACTTATCGAACAGATCCTTAAGGTACCGGCTTAGAGCTGTACATAATCATCTGATGTAGGATAGGCTACTCTCAGATGACTCCATCTACGTCTTGCAAGAGTGTCGCAGCCATACAATATGTGTAACATTGACTCTTTTTCATCTTCACAGAATCTGCGAGTATTACTGTACTTAGCCACGTTCTGTGTAGGTGTTCTAGTGTAGTAAATACTAGGGGTAATTGAATCTCGGTTAACTTTATCTGCGCCCCTATTACGTATCTCGTTTGACAACTAAAGTGATGATCACTATAGCAAGTGACCATCAAATAACTGTCAAATTATTCAATCGGTATTGCCTTACTTGAGTGACCAATAAACACCAATACTAAAACACCTTCAGTTGACATCAAAGTTCAGTGGACAACTGAAGCTTGATAGTCACTTGGGTGGCTAAAGATACGTAATAGCCGTACTGGTTTGCGAATTTCGGAACTTACAGAAAGCAGGCTTATTTATACAACTTAGTCAGAAGCAGTACAAGCAGGAGCTTCTTTTGATGGTTAAGCGATACCCCTATCCATGCAGTTTCATAGCATGGCCACTCTTCAACAGTAACGTCACTTATTAAGCCTCCTGATTCTGATAATTTCACTAGCTGCAGTGCCTCCACATCAGAATAAAGGAAATAACAATGTTTACATATTGATGCCTGGCCATATTTTATCTGAGAGTGCGGTGGTGCTATCTAGATGATTGGACTAACGTCAAAATCAAAACTCTAAGGGTTGAGTTACACTGAGCCGCTCACAGTTAGCTAATTTTTAGATTAGTCCGTCATTTACAAGAAAAACATGCTGAACACTTTTTTTTTTTCTTTGTTCGTTGAGATTCCGCGTGACGTCACGCCACAGTACACTTTTTACTGAGGCTGACGCTCTTTATCTTTGTCAATTTCTATCGATATGGTGTTTTTTTTTAATAACCTATTTGACGGATTAATTAGAATTATTATTTTTTTAACCACACATCATCCCTATTACCATTTAGTAATAAAGTGTTCTTAAAATATCATGTCCATACTAATTCACCTCATTTAGAATGCATATGATTAGCGTATGCATACGAACGAACAGACTTGAGTTACTGCATTATCTTCGTCTATGTACACTAGACCGAGAGCCCGCGCGTAAAACTAATTTATGATAAACTATAATGTATGCAATAAATATGATTTATGTCATATTTATCACCGTTCAAACTACTGCCATTTACAATGTAAGTAAGTAGTAGCATTAGTGTCACGGTTAGTCAGACGTAGACAACCTATCATCTGCTTTTCGCGAAGTGATAATTTTTTAATAGCTTCGTACCTATGTGTGAGGTAGGGTTCATTATATTGTTTGTGCAGAATATTGTTTGAAGGTCATCCTCGTCACTCAACAAATAAATAAAAACGCCGACGGACGCGGATCGTCCACTGTATGTAAATGCCCAATGTGCGCTTAGTTACTCGCACTGCGGCCACCATCTTGCTGCAAAAAAATGTTTTTACGCCTCCGGATTCGGTCTAAATTTTTTTTTTAAAGTCCTGTGGTCCGGTGGTAGGTAGGATCCAGTTAGGACGGTCCAACTTCGACAAAGAGGTCGCCCGAAGAATCCAACTCGGATGGGCAGCGTCGGGAAACTACACGATATCTTGTCGTCCAAAATACCGCAGTGACCGAAAACGAACGTTTTTACCAGTTTGTGTGTTGCCAGTAATGACATATAGTACTGAGACGTGGTCCCTAACTGCTGGCCTTTTAGATAAGCTCAGAGTCACAAAACGCGCTATGGAGAGAGCTATGCTCGGAGTTTCTTTGCCCGACCGAATCCGTAGTAAGGAGATTCGCTAAAGAACTAAGGTCACCAACAGAGCTCTCAAAATCTCCAAGTTTAAGTGGCAATGGGCAGGCCACATCGTTCGAATAACCGATAGGGAAGAAAGGTTCTCGAGTGGCGACCACGAACCGGAAGACGAAGCGTAGGTAGGCCTCCCACTAGGTGGACAGACGATATTGCAGGCGCGGTCGCAGCCACTGATTTTGGGGGGGGTCATACTGGTCTAGTGCTTAGGCACCCTGGCCGCTACCCTACGGCCTATGGCTACGCACCCCCACCCCCACATACACACACCCTATGCACACACCCACATACATAAACCCACAATGTTATACACTATGTATTTGTATACGGCCCCCATTCCCCTGGCAGTTCCCCTATTCCTCGCCTTGTTAGTGAGCGGGGTAACAGTGGAGCAGGGTGCGAAGAATCTGTGGTAGATTCCTCGCTGTCAAAATTTGGCTTTGGCGATACACAACATTCTCACGTGTAGGACCGACACGAAGATGGTCGAGCCGGAGGTAGAATTAAGCAAGCTGCCTTGGGACATCTTAGGATTATCTGATTGACAAAAGGGACACGATACGATAACTATGGTATACCTATTATTAACAACGTGGTAAAGGTAATAAAGGTCCATAATGTGTCCAGCAGGATATCGTCTTATACCTACTCAGAATTACCGATCAGTATTCACTGAAGGTCTGAACAGTTATACGCGCCGACCTCGGCACACCCTGAAAATGAAGTAGAGGCTATGTGTGTGGAGATATCAGAAGTCATACATAGCTCTAAAACATACTTCACGGTTCTTATGGGTAACATCAACGCGAAGTTGGGCTAACGGAATGGCGATGAGTTGCAAGTTGGGCCGTATGGGTATGGGGTGCGGAATCGAAGAGGTGATGCACTCATTGTGAAAGTGACCATCTAGGAAGTACACATGGATGAGCTCCGATGGTTTAACCAAACATGAGATTGTCTTCATCATGATGAACATTAAAAATTGATCATTGACATTGGACAATTCCAATGATGTCTTCGTGATCCACAAGTTGAAAACTGGTAGCGATCACCGTATTGTTAGAGGAACATTTAATATCAATGTCCAGCTTGAGAGGTCTCGTCTGATGAAGTCCACGCTCTGACCGGGATCTGCTCAAATCCAGAACCCCAAAGACTTCTACGACTCGGACTCGAACTAACTTGAACTACACAATTGCTTCCGGTGCCTAGTCGAACGGAAAACTGTCCACGCCTTAGCGTGGACAGTTTTCCGTAAAGAACTCCGGTTTTCCTTAAAGAACTTGTACCTTAGTACGAGTTCTTTAAGGCTACACGCCCTAAAACGCCTCGGAAGCTCTCCAATAAAACCATCGAGTTAATTGAAAACCGTACGGAATATTCCGAAGTCAAAATACAAATCTCAAATTCTCTGCGACACAACCTGTCTTTCAATAAATCGTCATGTGCCGCAATGGAGAGAAACGAAGACTCTAAATGTTGCGAATTATGCGAAGAATTCATCTATTGAACGAAGCCAAACGACTGAGCTGAAAATTGACGACGGCAGTGTCAACTTATCGAAACCGGAGATATTTAGAGAGCTCGAGAGGCTTACAGAAAGTTATACACTTCGACACCGAAACCCATTGTCAGAATACCTTAGGACACCAGATCCAAACTATCACAAAATCTACATCAAAAACATCCCAGAGAGATTAGCAATAAGAGATTAGCTCTCAAACAGCTTAAGAACAACAATTCATCGGGCGAAGACGGAATTACAACAGAACTGCTGAGAGCGGGTGGTAAATCAGTAACTTTAGTCCTCCAGAAGCCCAGGAGTATGGTGGAGTGGTGAAAAAAGGCAATAACACCTTATTGAAGAATTATAAGCCTATCTTACTCCTAAGCCACTTGTGCTAGCTGTTTTCAAGTCATTACGAACCATCTTGAACGCAGGTTAAATGACTTCCAGCCTCCTGAATTACCCAACTATCGAAAAGGCTATTTACCGTAGACCGATGTGATCTAGGGTAAATAGAATTTTACACTTCACAAAATTATACTGTAGACCGAGAAGTATAGTTAGACATTTATAAATATATATTTTTATTTTATTTATGTAGGGTTTGTGGACTACGACACGGACTTCGATTCAATAGAAATCTGGACACTGTCCAGTGGACAGTATTGGAGTACCTCCAGCGATGCCTTATTAACTACAGATATATTGTACGATTTGTACAGAGGTTCGCTGGTATATAAGTGTTTTTGTGAATAATGGACTGTAGGAGGTGATTCCTTGATGCAATTGAAAAGCAAGTGAAGCTCCACCAACCTTTAAAAATCCAGGTACGACCAGGAACCAGGCTTCAACTTTAGACACACACGGCATGCACTGTAAGTCTTGACGGGCACTGCTTTATGTTACACCAAGGAAAGTTTTGATGATAGAACGTCTATCAATGTTCACAAGCTAAGACAAACGTTGTCCGCACTTTCGATGATAGTCTCAACAAAATAACGTAATTGTGTTGATATTAAGAAACATGCAACGTGCACGTGAGATAATTGAGTTTATGTCTAAGCACTACGAGTACCGACAGTCAACTGGGGGGCGCGGGCGACGCCGAATGGTCAGCCATAGTGTAGGCTAACCAGAATAAATAAAATTTGATGGTGCATATTTACTTACTAATCAATATACATACAAGGATTGAACATACCGCCCACCGAAATCAGTATGCTGATTTCCCATTAAATGTATATATAGAGTATAAAAACTGAATATATAAGAGTTAAATAAACTATTAAGTGAAGAGTGTATCTGAATTTGTAGTGTGATAAATGTAATATGTTATAAGGAGCCCTAATACCTATCTAGTTAAGCCTAATGGATGATACTGAATAACTTTAATTGGTATAAGGCAAAGGACATAATTTATTAACAGGTCTCTTATAGAGCCCAGAAGTGGTGCGCACAGTGACGACGCGTACTGTGTTATCATTACCAGGATGAGTTTTTTCTATCCTACCTAATGGCCATTGGAGAGGTCGAGTCAAGTTAGATTTTAATAAGACAAGATCGCCAACTTTGAGATTGGGAGGTTGAGAAAACCATTTGGCTCTCTGCTGAAGTGTATGCAGATAATCATCTGACCAGCGTCTCCAAAAGGTCTGAGACATTTTTTGTATACATTGCCAACGTGACAGTCTGTTCAGAGGAATATCTTGTAACTCATATTCGGGGACAGCTAGCAAACTTTGACCGATCAAAAAATGACCAGCAGTTAACACATCAAACTCATTAGCATTATCCGATAATGAGCAGAGTGGTCGCGAATTCATTGTAGCTTCCGCCTTACAGAAGAGAGTGGAAAGCTCTTCGACAGTAAGAGTTCGATCACCAACTGCACGATACAGATGGTATTTTGCTGATTTAATTCCCGCTTCCCATAAGCCACCCATAGAAGCAGCGTTTGGGGGATTAAAACACCAGTCAACATGGCGTGTTGTCAACGCATTAAGAATTTCATCCTGATTTGATTTATCGTTAAAGAATTTCGCTACGTCCTTTAAATGTTTTGAAGCCGCTATAAAATTAGTACCGCAGTCTGAGTAGAGACGACTACAAAGTCCACGGCGAGCTACAAAACGGTCAAATGTAGCTAAGAAACATTCACAAGAGAGGTCAGTTAATACCTCTAGATGCACTGCTTTAGTAGAGAAGCAGATAAACAGACATAAATAAGCCTTATGCGTTTTCGAGTTACGTCTAAGGCTTTCTTTTACAATAAACGGACCGCCTATGTCACAGCCCACATCATTAAATACCTTTCCGGGTACTAACCGAGAAGATGGTAATGCACCCATTGCAGGTTGAATAGTTGTTGGTCGAAACCTAAAACAATTAGCGCACTTTGAGAGTACAGATCTAATAATGCTTCGAGCATTTACAATCCAATATTTTTTACATAAAATTCCTTGCAACGTGCGAGGACCTACATGAAGGTACATTTTATGGAAGTGCATAATAATTAATTTAGTTACATGACACTTCTTAGGAAGCAGTAACGGGTGCTTTGTGTTAAACGGAAGGTCAGACTGTAAAATTCTACCGCCCACCCTGAGGAAACATTCAGAATCTAAGAAAGGAGAGAGCTTACGTAATGATGTTGCATAGCCAGTTTTAGTAAGAGATTTTATTTCAGTATTAAAGTGATTTATTTGTAAGATACGAATAATTTTATTATGACTTAATTCAAGTTCTTTTGATCTTAGTGGACCTTTATTAATTTCTGAACCCTTTAATTTTGATTTTAAATTATTTATGAATCGAAGACACCATGAAACTACTCTTTGGAGTCGGTTAAATGAAGAATATTTACTAAATGTTTCTTCAAGGTCATTATTTAAGGTTTTATTATCGTCACATGATGCGAAATTAAAACTGTCAACGTTAGTTTTCCGTTCAGGAATCTTTTCATGATCCTTTAAGATGAAAGTATTAACCGGCCAAGTTTGGGGGTCTTTAGTTAACCAGGCAGGACCATGTGTCCATTCAGTCGCCTGGGCTATCAATTGAGATGGTAATGTCCCACGGGAACATATATCACTTATATTATTTTCACTATTGATGTGAAACCACGAGTTTGGCTGAACAACATCAGTAATTTGACTAACACGGTTAGCCACATATGTCTTTAGTTTATATGGTGGCGTTTGAAGCCAAGATAGAACGACGCTGGAGTCGCTGAACGCGAAAATTTTAAAATTTAACTCTTTAATGTTTTGTACAACAAAACTTACTAATTTGGAAAGCAGCACGGCAGCTTCCAATTCTAGTTTCGGGATTGACAATGGTTTATTAGGAGCAACTTTACTTTTGCTTGTCAGTAATCTTACTTTTACGTTACCAGCATCATCAACACTGCGCATGTAAATACACGCTGCATAGCCTCTGGATGACGCATCACAGAATGCTATCAGTTGCACTGAGGTAAATGCAGATATCAACAAGTGCCTCTCAATTCGAATATTGGCCAAGTTAGGTAAATCAAGAATAAATTTATTCCATCTCTCACACAAATCTTGTGGCAAAGGATCGTCCCAATTAAGACCTAATTTCCACAAGTCTTGCATGATGCATTTAGCAACAAATGTGCACGGTGAAATAAATCCGATGGGATCAAAAATGCTTGCTAACAATTTTAGTACTGACCGCTTTGTGTATTTTGTGTCAGTCAAGTTGTAATTAAAAGAGAAACTATCACTGACTGGCAACCATATCAATCCTAAAACTTTTATTGAAGACGATAACGTATCGTCCTGAAAATTAATTGAGGTAATTTTATCTTCTTGCATTCTTGCAATAAGTTCATGAGAATTACTTGCCCACTTACGTAAGTCAAAACAGGCGCTTTTAAGCAAAGATATAAGAGCGTCTTGCAATGAACATGCTTCGCTTAAGGATTCACAAGACCATAGCAAGTCATCGACATAAAATCCCTGTAACACTATTCTAGCTGCTTTAGCTTGGAGGTTATTCGGATCATCACTCAGTTTAGACAGCTCATCATATGCTAGCTGATGTAATGAACGTACTGCTATATACGGTGCACTGCGAAGTCCATAAGTGTTAGTTTTTAATTCGTAAATACGCACGGGCTCACCGGGTGAGTCACGCCAGAGGATATGTTGGTATTTTCTCTCTGACGGGTCAATAAGGACGGCCCTATACATTTTAGAAACGTCAGCAGTGAAACAGACATCGTATAATCTAAACTGAGTTATGATTTTTGCTAGGTCTTGATGCAACTTCCTACCGGTTAATAAAACATCATTAAGCGATATGCCTGTGGAAGTTTTTGAGGACCCATCATATACAACGCGTAAGGGCGTGGTCACACTATCACGTAGTACATAACTGTGTGGAATTAAATATTTAGATTGCTCAGTGCCCTTATAAAGTTCCATATGGTCTAAAGACTCATATTCTTTCATGAAATCAGTGTAAGCCTTTTGAACATCCGGGCAACGTGCCAGACGGCGTTCAACTTGAGTAAGTCGCTTAAGGGCAATATCATACGATTCGCCAAGTGGCTCATGATTAGGAGACAATAATAGCGGTGCAACAAAACGACCAGTTTCATCGCGATAGTGTTTTTCAATGAATATATTTTCTGCAAGTTCTTCTTCATGACTCAATGGAACCGAGCACGGCACGGATTCCAACTCCCAAAAACGTTTGAGAGTGTCATTCAGAATATTATCCTCAATAGTGTACGACACTAATGAGTTCGTAGACGCTACGATATTATTATCACTAGGAGATGGCACGGCCAATCTACCAGTTATAACATACCCGAACACGCTGCCTAACGCAACAGGTGTGTCAGAGTTTATTATTAATTTTTGACCATTATAAATATAAGGGAAACTTTCACTTCCCAAAATTAAATCAATTGGAGATTTTCTATAAAAAAATGAGTCCGCTAATGTTACGTTTTTAAACTCATTGATTATATTTTCCGGTATCGGAACGGTGGGTAAATCGGAAGTTAATTTCGTTAGTACAACAGCATTAATATTGAATATTGCAATATCATTAATACGAGATTTTATTGTACAGGATGTCATCCCATGATTTTTAATGGTTTCACCACCTAAACCATAAATATTATATGGACATTTACTTGTACTAAGGCCTAAACGTTGTAAACAGTCAATAGAAATAAAATTGGACTGTGCACCGGAATCAATTAATACTCTTACCGGCTGATAACAATTAAATCCATCCAATACCAAAACAACAGCTGTTCCCAATATAACTGCGCTATAGTTATGCACAGATGATGCATTGCAAGTATATTGCACCGTGTCGGTAACAACAGGCAGCGGCTCAGTGGATGACGAGACGCTCGCCAGAACCGGTTGTCTGTCAGCTGTTATCGCGAAGTCTAGGTGAATTAGTACGTGATGCGCTTGCTGGCAAATAAAACATTTAAAATTACTTTTGCAATCGTTTGCGTTATGATTGGGTTTCAGACAATTATGACATAATTTTAGGTCATTTACGCGTTTAATGCGTTGCATTACGTTCAATTTACGAAATTGATCGCAACGGAAAATCATGTGATTTTCACCACAATGCAAACATTTTATTTTTATTTGCGAAGATGAAATATGCGAATAACTTTTTTGTAGCGTTTTATTACTTTGTCTAATATCAATTTGTTTTTTACTTGGTTCTACATTTTTAGGGTTGTTAGAAAATGATAATGAATGATTAAGTACTCGAATATGATTTTGAATAAAAGAAATTACTTTAGAAAAAGTAGGAATAGTTTCCTGATCTAGACTTAGTTCAAATAATTTACGGGTTTGTGGATCTAAAGCCCGCAAAGCTATGTGACAAAAAATGTAATTATTTAAATCTTCAATTTTTAATGCTTGAATAGCTTTGTACGAGTGATCAAACGTCTCGATGAACGTATTTAATTGAGTGGGAGACTCTTTATTGAGTGGTGAAAAATTTAACATTTTGTCGATATATCTACCTACTAACATTCGACTATCCTGATACTTGTTAAGTAAGCTTTTCCAGACTAAATCATAGTTAGCGGCTGTTATAGGTACACTTTTAACAATATTTAACGCGGAACCTTTAGTACATGACAATAAATAATGGAACTTGTCAATTTTAGGAATACTACTTTGGTTGTGAACTAATGAACAGAATGTCTCGTAAAAGGTATTAAAATTCTCGATATCTCCATCAAACGGGAACAATTCTAACTTCGGGAGACGTGGTCGAGATTCATTACCTGTCGATGTACCTTCTAACTTGACACTACCTGTATCCGATTGAAATTTGCGAACATATATTTTTATTTGAAAATATAAGTCACTAAAACTTCTAATCTCCTGTGTTCTACAGACAGCATTAGGATTAGCTTGATATTCGTATTCAAAGATATCGTAAATTAACTTATCGAATTGTTTTCGACAATCATCTATTTCTGACGCACGTAATATAAACAATTCTTTTGAATCGGCATCTAAAGGAGTTTTCGTCATATCGAAAATTCTTTGGACATTTTCAAAAAGCACTTCTTTCTGATTAATAAGCTTCGCAAGAGTGATTTCACTTCTAGACTTAGCCATTTTTACTTTTAATACGGGTGGGTACGATTAATACCAACTACCGTGTTTTATGTAATAAACTATGTACTGGAATATTCTTAATGAATAATTGTAATTTTAATGGGATAATTTATATGGATATGTAAGATATATGTAATGTTTATGTATGATAAATAAGATTTTATAGGTATAAAATGTTACCATGCGGTTCGACGGACCAGAAAAAATTGTACGATTTGTACAGAGGTTCGCTGGTATATAAGTGTTTTTGTGAATAATGGACTGTAGGAGGTGATTCCTTGATGCAATTGAAAAGCAAGTGAAGCTCCACCAACCTTTAAAAATCCAGGTACGACCAGGAACCAGGCTTCAACTTTAGACACACACGGCATGCACTGTAAGTCTTGACGGGCACTGCTTTATGTTACACCAAGGAAAGTTTTGATGATAGAACGTCTATCAATGTTCACAAGCTAAGACAAACGTTGTCCGCACTTTCGATGATAGTCTCAACAAAATAACGTAATTGTGTTGATATTAAGAAACATGCAACGTGCACGTGAGATAATTGAGTTTATGTCTAAGCACTACGAGTACCGACAGTCAACTGGGGGGCGCGGGCGACGCCGAATGGTCAGCCATAGTGTAGGCTAACCAGAATAAATAAAATTTGATGGTGCATATTTACTTACTAATCAATATACATACAAGGATTGAACATATATCAAAGTGTTGAAGTGTTTGTATAGCAACGCCACCATGTCGATCCAACTATATAGCCTGAGAGTACAAAACCAATCCTATTGCAGAAAGGTGTGACACAAGGAGACAGTATTTCTTCAAAACTGTCCACAAGCGTATTATAAGTATTAAAGGACGTTATTAAGCTCTTGAACTGGAACGGATTTGGCATCAACATCAATGGCGAATTCATTACTCAGTTTTGTTTTGCCGATGATTGCAGGGTTGCTGGAGAAGGAACCTCAAAACTCGTGGCATCAGTACCGTTTTAAGCAACAGGTCGGTCTAAAAATGTCCATGTACAAGACGAAGATCATGTCTAATGTCCATATTGCAGTCCAAACTGGTAGTCGTTGGAAACGATACACTCGAAGTTGCTAATCACTTTTAGGTCAGTCCAACTTCGACAAAGAGATTGCCCAAAGAATAATTTTAGACGAGCTAAACCTTTCTAACATGTTTTCTCAACTAAATTTTGATAACCCATTTTGGGTATAATTGTTTAGATTTTTTAAAGCAGGAAGTTAAGTATGTCAATTTACTTGAATCATTTTGGGATTTTGGGGGGGGTCATGACCCCTACGACCCCCCCTCTCGGACCGCCACTGCGATATTGTGCGTGTCGCAGGTAACCGGTGGATGCAAATAGCCAATTGTCGTTCATTGTGGCGTTCGAAGGGGGAGGTCTATGTTCAGCAGGGGACGTCTTCTGGCTGGTGATGATGATGATGCATAGTGAGTGTATGCACAAATGAGTAGCTCCCATCGCGGCGTCGGGGATTTTTAAAGACACGGTGTCTATCCATCAGTTTGTTTGAGTTTATGGAATTGGAGACTCAAGACAAGACTTGCTATAGATATATATTTTTATTAAGCTAATCTTGGTTGCGTCGCCGCTTTCATCAGGTGTAGCTTGTGTAAAAAAAGTCTGTCAAATTGAATCTAGTTCAAATACACGGTTTAGTGATGGTTTATCTTAGATGCCCACAAAGAATACTATATGAAATATGATCCCTAATTTTCCATAACCATATTTAGTATACTATACGGACATGTATATTGAGTATACTCAATACACAATATTGAGTATAATCAAAACACTAAAAATCTATAGATTATCACGCCAGGATTATTAGTGTTTTGATATTATAATAATTATGAAGACATGAAATATCTTTTTTTCTTTGCGACCACGAAAACGCTCTGCTCTAATCATTAGACTATACAAATATACGAGTACATACATACTTATTAAAAAAATATATACTTGAACCAACAGAAATCAGTCATAACGCGCGGAAAATTCAAAGGAAAAATCTTGATATGTCGGCTTGCTCCTAAATCACAATCAAACCCTCATTATGATGCCCGACGCAGTTATTTATCGGTTAGTTAGTTCTACATCGGTCGAACGATGCACCTTGAATACAAAAGTCACTTGGTGTATATTATATGCATATTCCAACTATTGGCAGTGAGTGTTACGGTATATGGGACCTACGACCTAGTAAAACATATCGATTCATCTCCTGAATAACCTGCGAGATAGGAATGTAGGTTAATGCAAGCGAAAGTAGGTTATTTATACCTCCGTGCTATCTGGTGGGGTTGTCTAACATGATGTATAAATAGATAAATATACCGGAATACGAGTTTCATCTATTCATTTCAGCCGCTGTTGAGTTGCTGTGCTGATGGTATCGCTACCCTCATTTTTCCCTTTTGTTGCCAACGTTTCAATTAAGTACTCTGGTACGGTCCTTGTGTTTATAATAAGTTAGTGCACTTAACGCAATCGTGGGTTTGGTCCCACGATTGCGGTAAGTTAACGGCTTAACTTAGCAACATCAATCACTTAGAAATCAGTCATGGGTTTGATTAACGAGACAGTATTGCTAAACGGCTACCAACGTTCCCGGGTATAACCCACCCGGTAACTATTCCATATAATAAATTATGCACCGAAACCAATCACAGAGTATGCACGGCTTCACAAATTGTGCAAGTAATTGGTCGGGTATTCAAAGCGAGGAAATTCCGAGTATGCAACGATGGCTATAAAATATAGATTTATTTAGCCGTCAAATCAAAAAGATGGCGTCATATTTTGCATAAAGCTAAAAATATTTCAGTCTCCTGTTTTTTGGTCACGTCGTCACCATGGTTATAAAACACAATTTAAGTAATATTCAGAGAATCAGAACAGACCAGTTTGTCTATTATAAGATATATTTAAAATTCTAATTGGCTATCTATAAAAGTCAGTTCACTCGCTTTGTTCAATCTGATTTAGTTCTTTCTGGTCTACTTTTGTGACCTCTCAGCTGAGCGGTGGCAACTGCTAAGCTGGGACGTCATATAATTTAGGTCTACATTGGCTCCGGTCTTCCCAGAGATGTTATGCTACAAGATCGGACGTTATGCTTCCATTTGGCTTGCCTGTCCCGACCCGATATCGAAATTTTCCGTTTTTAATCCGATAAAAACGGTTTTCGGTCATCACCAACTAGACATCTCCTGTAAGTGTTATGGACAAATTCGATAGTTTCTATGGAATTATATCACCATCATTAGCAGCCGAAAAATGTCCACTGCTGAACAAAGGCCTCCCCCTTAGCAGGGAGCGGTTGCCATAATCCCCACGCTTGGCAGGCGGCTTGGGGATCGCAGTATAGGTGGTAGGTAATCCAATAGAAAGACGCTGCTGCCCGTCTTCTTGTTTTCCCTTAGTCGCCTCTTACGGACACCCAACGGGAGGAGATGGGTGTGTGCTATTCTTAACCCGACACCCCACTGGTTATATCACTATACCAAATAGAATTGTAAAATAACTTCGATGGATGGATATGTTAATGCTGTTCACAGGATGGCAGTAAATTTTCAACGGATTCGGATACAGAATCTTGACAGTTGTAAATAGCCCCACGGAAATCCACTGCACTCTCACTTTTTGTTCATCTATACTTTATTGATATTAGCAATTTATATGAACTTCAAAAAGGAGGACATTCTCAATGCCTTTGTAAATTTATTTTATGAAGTATTCCCAACAGGATAGGATTTCATGTCCTAAATGAACCAATGCTCTGTTTATTTTACTTTTTGATAAATTGGACGAGTACTTTTTGATTTGAGGAATTTGGTGTAGGTATGAAAACGAAATTACTGCTACGCGTAATAACAAATAAAATAATACTCGGTAAATGTTTCTTCAACGTTTTGTCAAAGCAAAACTTTTTTGTATTCAAAAAGATCTCACGTTTTCAGTTCACGTTATTTTATTAATGGAAGTTTTGTACTTTTTACACCCCGGTGCGGTGATGCAAAGGTATTAATTTTAACCGACATAAGGAAGAGAAGGTTCTTAATTCGTCTGGATATGAATGGACATATACTGGCCGAAATGAAACAATCTTACACACATCCTGAAAAACTTAACGCCATTTCTGAGGTAGTACGAGTATGCTAAAATATTATGCAAAACAGAATAAATAATGTGGGTGAGTATAATGCAATTCTGCCTTAACAACATTTCCGCAAACATTAGGGAGCATTAGAGAGGACCATTAACCAAGAGCCCGGAAACAGCGGTAGCGAGACAAACCATTATTGTCCCTAAAATTTATCTAGAGATGGCCCTAAATTTAACAACACATTTCTTTAAAAGATTCTAAAATTTCAAACAATTCAAAGAACCGACAGTTTTTTTTACAGAGTTCAGAATATAACCTTGCTGGCTATTGATGGCATTATCGTGGATGAAGTTTATCAAAGAAATACGAACAAAAAACACAGAGAAAACTTTATTCTTCAAAAAAAATCGTACTGTCTTTACATTACGATTTTTTTTTAAGAATAAAGTA
This sequence comes from Furcula furcula, assembly GCA_911728495.1. NCBI lineage: Eukaryota > Metazoa > Arthropoda > Insecta > Lepidoptera > Notodontidae > Furcula > Furcula furcula. Next base: position 22,182,662 of record OU452252.1, read on the forward strand.
CTAGTAGTAGTAGTAACTTTTTGACCTCACTGCTTTTTATCTTACTTCATTAAGTCAGATAAAAAGCAGTGAGGTCAAAAAGTTGAAGGATGAAAATAATGTTTGTTTATTTGCTAAAAAGTAGTGGCACGCGTTATTTCAAGGCCCGTCTCTCCGTGACGTAATTGGTATTCTGATGTAAATTACATCGCCACGGTCTAGGCAGCATTACGTCTTATCTTCAGCACAGTTTCCTGGTATTAAAAGTTGACGAAGACTGACTAAATGAGCCTATTTATATTACCCGGCTCATAGTTTCGTTTGGAAGATGTCCAACAAATTAAATAACTTATTCACAATGTCATCCAAACGTTGTGCGTTAAGGATTGCAATACTGGATGAATTATGGAGGTCCATCAAGTAGATTACGTAGAAACCGGAAAATCTGGTCATGGACCAAGACCATGATACAAGTAACAATGTAACTTATATGAAAGTATTTTGCTGCAGCACTAATAATATGTGGTCTTCAGTCCGTTTTATAGACAGAGAGAAGGCATTGTGTAATGCTGCGGGTGTGATATTAGTAACATCGGATCCAACTGAATTCATAAACGAAAATAATCTCTCAAGTTCGTAATCTACAAAAGAGGGACGTCTTACGAGCCTGCAATTTTTAAGAGAAGTTAGGCAATTGTTAATATCCTTTTAAAAATTTCCAAAACGTATGTTCTCTTCTAAGCCGTTTCGGTCATAACTGATAATGGTGATGGGCGGTAGTCGTCAAAGAGCGAATTCTTTCCTCCCATCGTCTACGATCGGTATCGCTTCATACCACATTGTAGAATTTTTGAGGCGCGGTTTCTTTAAGTTGGTCCAACCATTGTGCTGATGATGCGTTATGTGGTCTTTTGACTTTATTATTACCAACAACCATAAGTCTTTCCAAGCTCGGATACCCCTTGGCACAAGTATGTTAAAATACGTTGATTGCATCTATAAGTGGTATACTACTTTACATAACATGTTTGATGACATTTTGATAGTTCTACCTACATCGTCTTGTCGTTGTTTCTTTCGTTCTCTTTCTTTATTGTGTCGGAGGAGTGTTCTATAAAGACCCATTGTGCTAGCGGTTTAGGAATAGCATTGTCTAGACATTAAGTTCAGGTGTTATTAATAAAATAGTGTCCTATACCACCCACAACTATATCAACGCTTATGATGACGTAGGGTTAAGCCATATATTTCAAAGAAATACCTTTCTAATAGTGATTATTATTAAAGCAGCGTACTATATTTGTTTCATCTCATTCAAGATCTTTCTTACATACGGTTATAAATTATCGATGTTAAATTTTGTTTTGAATTCCTTCGCGTACAAATAGACTAGCTCAGTAGTCTTGTCGATAGATCTATCAATCAGCTTCTTCTAATGTTTACATCGCATTTTTTCTGTTCATTGAAGAAAATACACTACGCCATTTTTCATAGCTTTACAAGCTTTGCTTCACTCAGAGTTTCACGAATTAAAATATCAGTATCAGTAAAGTAATTTTCATTTATTATTTTTAGTGATACAAAAATACCATACTGTGAAAGAAACCACATGGCTCTAATAGGTCGACCGTCACCTACATCCACAAATAGTTGGCTTAGTAAAAACTATCGATTTGTGCAATAATTCCGACTATAAATATTTTTTTTATGATAACATTTTCTTTTAATGGGTTTCAACAAAAACTGCTTTTTTAAAGAGATGAGCAGGAAGTTCGACTGATGGTAACCCACATTCCTGATTATGGCCAGCATTATACTACCACCAGACCTTGTCGTTTAGTAAATTCCTTTAAGCCCCCACATCAATATTTACTTACACCCTGCTGATTTGGCTTTGGTGCAAAAGACTATCCATGTAGGTACCTCAGAAACAGCACTGGGTACATGAGCTATGTTCTGGTGGCCACTAGAGATATTAGTGTTCACAACAGATTTAATAACTAAATCATAAAGAAGAAGACTAAGAAAAATATAACAATTTTGATTTATATCCAAAGGCGTTGACCGGGACCACTTTTTTTAATTGGAAAAACAAACAACGCACAAACAACAATACACTCGTAACTTTCATTAAATATTAATACTCAAAGAGTAATCACTAATAAATAGACTTATAAAGATAAGTAAACCAATTAGAATTCTGACCGTTAGAGATTGTTAATCCTCTTCAGGATTTACCGAGGCAGCTAAGAACATCACAAAGGATTATAATATTGATCCTCTTCAGGAATTACTGAGAAAGCTAAGAACATCTCAAAGGATTATAAGTCCTCCGGTATCCGGGCAAATTTATAGCCGATAGAAGTTTAGGCAAATAATAATAGTTCGTATGAAACATCTACTATTATTTAAACAAGGAAAATCTTGTTAACGTACATTGGTAACATAATAAACAAACATTTGAACTTTCATTAGCCCAATTCAAGTCAATTAAGAAGAAAGTTCTTGACTGACTGACTATTGATAGCAATTCCCTGCGACTTCGCCCGCTATTACTTTTATTCCATACAAAGTTTACCAAACCCCAGCGCACCCAAGCTCAAGGTTGTTTTTGAAATTTCGCAAAACACGTATTTATTTATTTTAATCAGAGAATCTTTTCTGTACTTTATAAGTCAATCAAACCATAAAATAAAAAGTTTCATACGATTGGAATCACCCCGTTTAACCCCTTTAGGAGTTGAATTTTTAAAAACAGTTTCTTACTGTCCACTTTTCAGCTTGGCCTGTGCGTTGATGAATCAGTCAGTCAAAACAAGTAATTTTATATGTATTGCTAGTAATGATAATTACAATAATGATAATTGATAATAATAATAATCACTACTGATTTCCAGCTGTAAAATAATATCAGATTTACTTTCAACTTGATGTTTTATTACGCTTAAACAAGAACTTGTTGTCAATCATTTATTAATAACTTGAGGATAACGCAAATAAAATAACCAAGTGCTAATGTAATTGTAGAAAATTTGCAACAATGTAGCCAAGTATGCAAGACTAAGCAGGTAATCTACAATATTAAATACTACTATAATTATACCTACACGTAATAAACAAAACGTGTTACCAAACCACTTAGAATTGAATACTTATTAATAGAACACATCAGAAAGCCCATTAGAGGAATTTCAATTTTTCATAAATTTGCATAATTGAGAAAGTTTTTGTTGAATTCAATTAGAAATAGATGTTCTTAAAAATTATTGAGACGGACAATAAAGCAATTATCAAAATTTAACAAGACAGCTCTCATGAAACTGCAAAGCTATAAAACTGAGAATTGTTTATAGTTTCGTATAAAACTTTTTACTACTAGTTTCGAGCGTCTTGATTAGACTGTGAAAAACAAGTTAGCACAAAACATATAGCCTTAATTGGAAGCCAAAATAAAACATAATTACATATAATAATAGAGTAATTGTAAACCCTAATAGATTGTGGAAAAGATAACAAAGCGTACCATTGACGGAACTGTATTTGATTGCTGAACAAAATACAATCTTCATAAATAATTTTAGAAAATGTAACAGAAATAACAATACGATGATATAAACTAAATATAGACATCGCTTCCATCCGGCGACTCGATATTGGAACAAAATAAAAGAACAATATGTTTAATATGATAAGTTTTAATGACGCATACATCGATGAAAGTAGGACTATTCGTGGAAACATCAACATTATGGGTTCGAAAACAATATCCAATAACGCTGAAGTAACGCAAGGTAAACACGTTTGGGGTAAATATATTTTCCGAGAAGACGTCACCGGTAAGGACTTTAGGGAATGAAAGGTTACACGAATCGTGGAACTTTCTGGAGAGATATTTCAAATCGACGTATTGACAATTGAAGTGTTATGTAGGATGTTATGAATTGTTATGGGAGCTGGTGTTTATTGTTTTAGTAAAGAATGTTAACAAAATCGAAACATATTATATCAATATAATATATATGATGTTTATAGGACTTTAAAACATAATATTTGATATATCATCAATGAGAAGATGTATTAAACTAAAAGTGAAATTCACGAGAGAGTACGGATAAAATGATTAATTTTCTGAACATATATAATTATGATGAATAATCTAATATAATGAATCTTGAGCATAGTCATGAAATATTCAGTAAATTCAACCTTATGGCACAGAAAAATTTAATGAACCAAGTCAGAACCACTGACAAACAAAATAAATCTCAAAATGTTTTCCTTTCATTTAATTATTACATTAGGAATACTAATTACGTTAGAACAAGCGATGTTAATGGTATGTACATTTTAATTAACTAAAACAAGACAAGGCCCCTTGTTTATTTTTCCTAATTAGTTTGTTTCACTTCGGTATTCTGTGGGTGGAAGGACCTTTACTGTAAATTAGGTGGTACTTAATCCATCACACCAACAAGGATATTTCTACATAAACATCTATAAAACAGGGTATTTAAATATATTCATGGAAATGGTTGATTAGCGTTAACGACAACTAAAGAATTTTATGTCAAGGTTATCATATTCTATGATTGATGGGCATGTAATACTATATTTGCGTTTTACAATGTCACACCAGTCTTCTGGGCATCAATCAATTTCTATCTACAGTAACTATCTATCTAGAATATAATAGAAAACTCTTTATTTGCACACCGAAGTAAAACATACAGAAAACTTAGAAAATATATTAAATTAGGTACAAACGGCGACCTTCGAAGTCCCTGGACGTTCGGGGTGTGTACCTAGGACGTCCATTGAGTACGGCGGCGACTCCGAGGAGGACGGCGGCGGGCTTGCGACCCCCGTCCCCGTGAGCACCGTGTCAGGTTCCCGGGGGGCTACAATGCGCCCCCGACGGGGGGTTCAAAGGCAAGGCACTGAGGGGCCCCTGGTGCAGATCCCACCGGACAGACCTGGGTCCCCGGGTCTCATGTGCCGATGCGACAGCCGCGGGGGTTTTAGTGGGCAAGAATACCACATACCTCGGTTGAGCCCCACAGCTCCCGGGGACCTTTTGATGGTTTCCCCGCGTCAAAAAATAAGTACAAATGGCGGTATTATCGCTAATAGCGATTTCTTATAGACAACCAAAACTTTAAAAAGAAGAAACTGAACTATTTAGGTAGCTAGTGGTGTACATACTTTGGTACATAGCTTCAATTGTACATCCTATACACGTTATATATATATGTATGTATATATAATATACGTAGTTATACGTATATATACAATAAATAAAAATAATATCTAGTCTAATCTTATAAGTTGTTTTATTATTTCATTATCGTTTTCGTCAGTTCAAGTTTTAAAAGTTATTCTTAGGACAAAAAATTAATTCGGTATATAAATATTAGCATATCCAAACACACAGTAACAGTTTTCCAACATTCAACTTCGAACTCATTAACAATTTAAATTATCAATATATTAATTCAAAAATACCGGCTTTCTTTATAAGATTCTCTAACAACATTCAAATTTGTAGTTTGTCTTTTGTACAAAACTCCAAGGTCAATAAAAATCACTCCGAGATCAACTTTATTTGCCGTTAGGTACAAGTTTGGTGCTTGCAAGTTTGTATTTCGATCTCCAAAAAGAAAACAACTAATTGAAATGAAACTAATTTTACGGATTATATAGCGGTTTATTTTTGATTTTAATTTCCCGACGTTTCGAATACTTTACAGCATTCATGGTCACGGGCGGACTGAGGTGGTATCTGTCCATATGTCATAGTTGTCTTAGGGTACCCTCAGGTCTTCTAATTATGATTGTTAGTCCGATCTATGCAGAAAGAGCTTACAGTATCTTGAGGTCTTGCAGTGGAATGCTTGTCTTTGGATTTGACTATGTTTATCACGGGATCCCAAGCTGGTGGTAGCACCCAGCCATCACGCGTAAATACCAGAAAAATATCGCGTAAATATCAGAAATCATTATAAGAAAACTACTAATTTAATACCATGCAATATTATACCAATTTTTAACACTGTATACAATTGCTACAGATTCGCTAACAATGTTTTGTAAAAGATAACTTATTGCATTACCATAAACCACAAACAACTAGATGGGATTTGTTATTCAAATACGGTCAACACTCAAGCTACTTTTATCCAATAAAAATTAATATTTAACCACAGACAAATTAGTTTGTTTCCTACTAAGTTAAACTATGTACTAGTGGTCGGCCCCTATTACATGGGATCCCTAATGTAGCTACGGAGACAAGTTAACATAAACTTTATGTTAACTTGTCTGTGAGTAGCTATCACTTTAGAGTCAGCAGTGTGTAAACACTGCTAGATCCCCAAGACGACTGCCAAGCGTGGAAATTATGTTAACCCCTTCCTTCGTCTTTTGCCTGATGATGATGATGAAACATTACTATGTTCCAGTGTAAAAGTTACTGTAGATGGTAAAATACTGGGTCAAGAGACTTAATAAGCAATGTCTTGGGTGATGCCCGGCAATGCAGTGACACTGTCTATAGGCCGGTGTGTCACCACTAAACGGACTCTCGCTAATAAGTCGCTTAAGGAACAGACTGACGATTATGGTGACTGATTTAGGACATTAACATTATCGTGTATAAGTCGATTTCTTCAAAAGATTAGGTCGCTCTGAAATCGAAACGGACAACTAATTAACCTTATTGGAACAAAAGGAACAAGTTCAGAAATATGTAGTAAGAGCAAAACAGACTTAAACAATTGAAAAAGTAGTGTGGTTTTGTCAAGTTAGACCATTGAGATATTATATCTCCAAGAGTCAGACAGAAAAGGTCAGAAAGGATTTAAAGATCTTCTTCTTATTAAATAAAATAAAAGTTAACCAACTGGAATCGACTCACGTGAACACGCTAGGTATTACCGATTCACGATCCACACCACGTAACGTTTACTTAAAACTCACGTGCTTGACGTATGATCTACGAGTACATCCTTAATAGGATATTTAAGACCTTTAGCATTATCGTTAAAAGCATGTTTTTTTGGACAATCGGTGACCTGGTGACACTTGGCCTCGTTACATCCTTCTCAAACTGTGTTAACAATTTAACACAGATTAGTTCGTATTACGGTTTCATATTGAGTACCTTTGGTGTCTCTACTACTTTTTTTTCTAATATAAGCTAGTGTTTCACCGCGATCCGGATTAGACGTGGCGGCCTAGGCGTGGCGACCTATGTTAGTGGAATATCTTTAACAACAGCAGAACAGACAGTTATTGTCCTGACAACAGTCACACCTCAGGCGCCAGTTGACCAAAATATCATAGAGCATTGGTAATCTTCATCATCGCATCATTTGGCTGCGATTTTCCGTAAGGTAAAAGTTCAATTTTGGCTGGGTTGCGCCAAATTTGATCAAGGATTACTATGCCCCAGCTGTCTTAAAAGATAGCAATTGGAGTGTAAGAGATTTTTTCAGTGTTAGTTTAGATTTGTTGTGCGAATTCAGGAGTCTCCAAAATAGTCGAGCACTCATGATTTTTTTATTCGTAGCTCATGAAGCATGAATATTAACGCGGAAGCCAAAGAGACGTGAATGGATAGACCTTATTCGTACTAGACTCTTTCTGACTACCTTGCAAAACACTTGATAAGTCAGTTTGTAATTTAGGATATAAGATAATAATCCGAGCAAAGCCGGTACTACGGGCTGAAGAAGAGCTTTGTATCGCTTTCCGTTTAAAAGCATTTGAAGACATAACATTACACAAACTCTATGTTATCAACAAAATCTTAGACACGTACCTCATTATGCCTATTTCAATGGTAACAAACGTTTTTGGATGGCGAGCGCGTGTTTTAGTAAGTACCCATTAAGGCATATCACAGGAATCTACAGAGTTCGAAATGTCACCATGAACCATAACAAGAAACATGGAATAGTTGCATCCTTATTATCATTGTTACTTGAAACTGCATAGAACGTATCTTCGCTAAAGGTCTCCGTAGGAAGATTTCCTTCACCGAGATCAAGTTTTAACAAATTCAAATTGTTCCACAAGACCTTGGAGTGCAAAAGATGCTATTATAAATTGTAAGGTTGATTTACAATATTAACAAATATAAAGATTTTCGCCACGGAATAAACAGAACGTTGTAAATTTGCATACATTCCCAGATCGACATGAGTGTGGTAAATATTTAATGTATGAACTAAGAATTCTCAAAATAGCTATTAACAAAGCTAGAACCGGGGAATAATAATTACGTAAAGTAAATATTTGTGAATACACATAACTCAAACATTATAATTAACAAACTTCTTAACAGAAGGAGCTACTCAATTTGGTGTGGCGTATTCTTCTTTGATGATTGTGATTATCTGGTGTAAAATGTGCAAATGAAAACCTTTCAAGCTGTGCGTTGTCTGTATTTGTTAGGAATTCACCTATTCAAGCTGTGCGTTGTCTGTATTTGTTAGGAATGTTATATATTAGATGGCAATATTGTGATCCTTCTATTCAAACGAATTTTCTTTTTCATCGGCATGTCTACAGTTTTGTAAAATCTGGTGTAAAATGTGCAAATGAAAACCTTTCATAATGATACCCCATTCGGCCTTATAAAATTTGAGTAACAGCTTGCAACGCATAGTGACTGGCAGCTTGCAAAAATGGACCTCTTGGAGTTTAATGTCACGTTCGCATAAAGAGCACCCTTCGAAGGGAGGGGTTGCCATAATCCCCACGCTTGGCAGGCGACTTGGGGATAGCATAGGTGGTAGTTAATCCAAAATAAAGACGCTGCTGCCCGTCTTCTTGTTTCCCTTAGTCGCCTCTTACGGACACCCAACGGGAGGAGATCGATTGGTGCTATTCATACCCAGACATCTCACACGATAAAATAGAATATTATTTCTTACCTAGATCTACCTGGACTAAACTTTCACGTATATCAAACTCTATCAGTAACTGAATACATAGGCAAAGTGACGTCGACTGTCCAACAAATTATGGTTTTGTATGCACTACAGGCGATATGATCACATCGTATCCACTATTCATTAAAACAATCTTCTAATTGCGTGGCGCATCGTTCTAGAATGTTTTATTATGTTTATTTATAGCAGCTGTTGTCCCTTATTGGATTGTACAGTGCGGCTTCGCTATAAATATATATCTGGTATGGTTGGAATGAAATTTGTTTACCTGTGAATTATTAATTAATACACTATAATATTGCAGGCATGATATTAATACCAAAATGACTAATGATTACAAGGAATTACGTCATTTTTAAACCACTTCAAAACTTGTTAGACCACCACCTGAAGGTAAGCGACGACACAACCGTGATAAGTAAAGAACGCTAGGTTATTAATAACACCAATAACAGGGACCCCTTTTTGTTTTCGCGGGGGAAACCTTCAACGGGTTGGAGTCAACCGGTGTATGTGGGATTCTTATATATGTCGCAGCGGACCTGGGCTGACAGACACCAGGAACCCTCAGTGCCTTGCCTTTAACCCCGCCACCGGAAGACGCATTATAGCCCCCGGGAACCGGATACGGTGATCACTGTGGACGGGGGTCGCAACCCCGCCGCCGCTGCCATTCTCCTCGGAGTCGCCGCCGGCGCCGTACTCAATGGATTTCTAAAGGACAGGGGTCCTGCGTCAAAGGGATCGCTGTGCTGGTAACGAAAGGGACAAACTGTGGGACTTCAGCCACCAACACAACGCTAATTTAATGCCGCATTGTTGGGTTGCAATCTTCAGTCTCAGAACTCGTGTGTCCAATTGTATGCTTCTGAATTCACCTATTCAAGCTGTGCGTTGTCTGTATTTATTAGGAATGTTATATATTAGATGGCAATATTGTGATCCTTCTCTTCAAACGAATTTTAATTTTCATCGACATGTCTACAGTTTTGATACAGCAATCTAGTTAATAAGTATGTATAATAGTTACATTCATTTCGTAACGACACCTGCACAAATGGTGGGCAAGTTATTTTTTTTTCGATACTAACTTGCTGCCAGCGTATCAAGGTGGTTGCAAGGACTATGGCAGCCTGCTTTATATTCCTCATATAAAAAGATTAAATCTTTTATTCATATAGACATTGTAATACATTTACAAATGCCTTATCATCGCTGAGAATATAGCATGTATGGAAAAGATGTGATGTGACCAGGTTGATATTCTTCATCATTGTGTTGCCCAACGATGTCCATATTATATTGTCATTGTTATTCTACCGCCTTCGTAAGCATATACACAACAATAAATGAATATGTTAATCATATCATACGTGTGCTCGATGGGGTATCACGTCGGGCTCTTTTTGAGTTAAGGGTTATGAATTCTAATGAATAGATGACAGATTAAAGGAAAAAATACACTATGCCACTTACGAAATCGGTGCCAAAAATAGTCGTCAGACAAGAAAAAAATATCAAGACTGCCTACACTGATCAAATATGGAATACAATACGTAGACATATAATGTTATGTAATGGACATGAACAAGAATAATTCAAGTCTTACCCAGAGGTCAAGAAGTTCGCCCTTTACGTAGAATAATGTAGATTGCTCCAGCAAGAAGAAAGTAATTAAAAAAAAAAAGAACATTATCCCTAAACAATGGCATTTGTGGATTATTGCTAAGAAAGTAACAAAGAAGAGAAAGATTTGTTCCTGAATCTCTTTGTTGTTGACATCGTGGCTCCAGTTTCCGATAAAGCGCCTCTTGAAAACTGGGCCTCTCAACTTTCTAGAGTTATCGAGATCAGTTTAACGATGTCGAGCTTGCTACCATCTTATCTACGACCTCAACTGGTTTGACATTAAAAATTCAAGAATCACAATGCGACATTGAAATTGGAATTAACAATCTAATAATGTCAGTATATTTGATAAGATACCGATAGTTCATTATTTTGCTAGTCAACCTTAAAACAATAAGCGTATACGAGTCGAACTATGAATGTTGATTAAGGGCTGGGTAAGTACTTTCACATTACGAAAGAAACTCAATAACATTAACAGTGATTTCTTTTCTTGTATGGTTAGTAGCTATGGCTATTCACAACTGTCGGAAGTTTCCATTTCTAAATCCGATGAAGAGTTTACCCGCTTTGCTGTGATAAGGATGCCACTATGAAGAGTCATGTACTGGCGGCGGCTTCCAGTGTCGTACAGTTAATAGATACAAAACGGATTTGCCTATCCTACTACACTGGATGATACATAAGTAGTGACTTTAGTTCTGAAGTGAAATATGTCGGCAACTCATCGATATAATATTTGTCAATAGTATAAAATTAAAATCAAACTACTTTTACGGATTTTATCGCGGTTTATTTAAGCAATACCAAACAAAACAAGCTAGTAAGCTCTTACTGCGTAGATCGGACCAACAATAATAACTAAGAAGACCTGAGGGTACACCGGCATAATTGTGACAAGGACGTTCAACATCTCAGTCCTCCCGTGACCACGGGTGCTGCAAAGCATTCGAAACGTCGGGATAATAAAATCTAAAATAAACCGTGATAAAATCCGTAAAAGTAGTTTGATTTCAATGTGTAAAATTCGCGTAAGTAAAATACAACATTAGTATCAAATTATCTTACTTACGTTATTTACTTTGCGGTGGAGTGTACTTTCGGCACAAAGGAATAATAAATGAAATCAGTCCATAATTGCCATAAAAATAATACAGCCGAATGGAGAAACTTCAAATTTGTATCGAAGTCAGTTTAAAAAGAAACTCGTGCCGCTCCAATTTATTTAAGAGTAAGTTCACGTATGCGGTATGCCCTTTCTCTCAACCGAATTGAAAACAGTTGAACCACGCGTAGCGTTTATACACTTATTGAACTGCCGAGAGATTCCCAGTCCTAGTTGGGACCAAAATGTGTGATGAATTTCAGCTATAATAAGTAATTTCCTATAACACCCAGTCAACAAAGACGGCGAGTGGTTATACATACGCCTACAATGATTTTCCTGCTGGCTATCAATTTCTTTCTCATAACCACCCACAGCCCACAATTAAACCATCTGACATTACTGTGGCGAAGGATCATGTTTCATACTGCGAGCACCCACTCGCCAATCAGTGCTAACACTTTGTCATAGTTTTTGACGCGCAAATCAGTCGTAATTACACACAGATATCAATAAGATAGCGATTTTAATTTTCATTTGAATATAATTCCACAAATTTTTATTAATTTTATTATTATTGATGTACACACAATAAACAAGAAAGGAAAGAAGAAATATAGTAAAGAATCCTCCACTGCTTATGCCTAACGAAATTTCTTCCAGTAGACCTGCTGCAAGTGGAAAGTTGGAAGAAAGAAATGAGACGTGGTGTGTAAAAGATAACCTACCTACTTACCTTTTTCAGTGCAGCATTATACAACACTGCAAGACCAGTTAAAATATACAGTCCGAAAAGAGGACGTATACAAACGCTCTTATGCCCGGTTTCTGAAGATCTCAGTTAACTGTTCATTAGCTATTGGTTCAATAAAGTTGTGTATGTATATGATAAACTTAGTTTAACTGTCACTGAGTTTCTGAGTACACCGAAAGCTATATAATAACTATGAGACCGATAAGCAGTGCAATAATTCGACGCTAGATGGGTCTTTTTCTCAGATCAAATTTAAAATTGATTTTAAAGTTTTATATTGCCAATACTACCAGTTCATATTTTTATTAACATTTTTCCGGCATAAATAAGTGCTTAAGAACGAAATTAATTAAGTAATACTCAATAAAATTCACCGTAAGTAGTGTCGCCAAAGGCCGTTAACTCTCGGAGCGCTAGTGCTGCGTAAACAAAGTGACATACAAAATTCAATTTTCCGCAGGCTTCCTGCGCGCGCACACTACAGCAGCGTCAACCTCAAAAACGTCAATTTTGATGTTGAAAACAATATATCATTGGTTGAAATCGTCGAATAAAGTTATCGAATCAATAAACTGCACACATTGGTCAGTTAAATTGAGCCATGTTTAAACGGACTTTATGTGACAATGTGTGGTTCCGAAACTCAATGTGTCAAACTCAATAAACTATCGATAAAACTTCCTCAGAAACCGGCCATTAGAGAATACGCCTGACTCAATAGTGTCACCGAACGAAGTGACCAGAATTTGATCGACCGACATCCACACAAGATTCATATTTGTCTAACACACCAGGGCACAGCTACGGCACTCCATGTACTTACGCGCTATAATTACCTACCGCCCGGCCAAGCGGTCACGGGCCGTTTGCGGACCAAATTCAGTGCGGTTTTCACAAGCGAAGCGCACGCACGTTGTTCAATATTTAACCGATTCAAAAAAGGAGGTTAAGTTATTTTTCACTTTTTAGTGTGGTGTCTGTTGAAGTCGGTTTATTTTTTTTTATAAACATTTTATATTCGTTCCATTCGTTTGTACGCGTACCTACGATTCCGTCTGGTGCCTTATGTGCAGTAGATGGGTGCAAATCAAGTAAAAGAAGGCATAAACACCTAAAATTTTTCCATGACCTCTATAATTGTTTTAGATGTTTTGCACAGTCAGCACCAATTTATAAAAAAAAATATTTTTCACACCACCTGCTCGATAATGCTCCATTATGTGTCATATAAACATGATATATAGTACCTCATTACACCCCTATAGTGTAGCTGGGTAATAATTTGGTACTAAACTACCTTGGGTAATAATGTGATTTGAATTTCGAATGTCCTATCAACACTTTTACCACAGGTATAATACCACACCACAAGCAGTCTTGCACGAAAAAAGCATTTGAAAATCGAACACTGGGTTGGGAAAGGAAATCGCTGCAAATAGCTATGTTGATATTATATGATACTAGCAGTAGCCCGCGGCTTCGCCCGCGTTTACTTTGTTACTCAAACGTGTTTAGAATTATGGATCGAGGTTTTTAAAAATATTGTTTACACTAATGTTGTCTTTTATTTACGCGAAGGCGACACATTGAAATCATAGTTTGATTTCAATGTGTAGCATTCGCGTTAGTTAAAACGTTCGTAATAAATTGTTACTTACCAATCTATCGTCCATGTATTTGTGGATTTCCATTAATCCTTTAGGCATTGATAATCTTTTTGATATCGTGCATTCCAAGTTTTCAAGGACATCTTTTACCGTTTCTGTATTTTGAAGCCAGCTTCATAAATAGTAAGCTTATTGTCTTTTACTTACGCGAATATTACACATTGAAATCAAATTACTTTTTACGGATTTAATCGCGGTTTATTTTAGCTTTTTCTATCCCGACGTTTCCAATGTTTTGCAGCACCCATAGTCACGGGAGAACTGAGATGTTGAACGTCCTTATGTCACAATTATGCCGATGTACCCTCAGGTCTTCTTAGTTATTATTGTTGGTCCGATCTTCGGACGATCGATTTCGATATTTTCACACTTTTATTAACTCTGATCTAATCAAAACATTCTTAAATATTTACTTCTTTGTTTAAAAAGATACTGTACTTATTTTGCAATTCCATTAAAAACATATGAGGTTGTTAAGTGGAAACCATTTGGTAACCCCATTGGTAGATGCCCTTAGCGGTTGATTTTCGAAAAATGCTGGAAATAAGTTTATTCAAGATTCTTGTATGCAGTAGGTACATAAAATATGTCATGTGGCTGTAGGAATAAAATATTTTTTGGAAGGAATTCAATTGAACGCTTTTAGGGGTTAATTTAAAAAAATAACATGGATTGCTTCAATATGACGAATGTATCCGCAGTGTAATCAGTGCAGCATGATTTTTTTTTCGCATGTGCTCAATACTCAAAAACCGTGCCAAAACCCCGTTAAGGGTGATTTTCAAAAAAAATGTGTTAGACGTATTTCTCAATTTTTTGATGAGTACACTGACAAAGTTTCGTGTCTGAAAAAAATATTTTCTTACATACAAACTTTGGTACCTCATTTGTCCCACGGGTTAATTTTCAAATAAAACATTGCACACGACACAACAAAAAAAAAATGAACCAACTTCAACAACACTAAAATACATAAAATAAGTCTTGTGACCGTAGGGTAAAACAAAAGGATTTGGACCCCAATTAATCCCTTTTGGGAATCAAATAAAAAAAAAATTGCACTTGGATTTCTTTAATTTCATAAATGCATCCGCAGAGTCATCAGTCATCGGTTTTCCGAATTCATACTCAAAAACCGTGCTAAAACCCAATCAAGGGTTGATTTTCAAATCAAATGTGTCAGACGTGTTTCTCAACTTCTTTTGATGACTAAGTTTTGTGTCCGTGTGATGTCAAATATTTTTTTGCAAACTTTGATACCCTATTTGACCCAGTTAGGGGCTGATTTCCGAAAAATGCAGAAAATTTGTTTGTTGTTATGTTGAGTTTATTTAATGAGTTGTGTGACTGTAGCAACATTATAGCTAAAATGAAAAACCTTCTTCATGCAAACTTTGCAACTTAATAAAATGACTTTAGGGATTGTTTTTTGAATAATGCCTGTAATAAGTTTCTTAGATTATTATGTGCAATGCATAAAATAAGTCCTGTGAAAGTAGGACAAAAAATTTTTTTTTGGACCGCTTTTTCGCTAAATGCCGGAAATGGGTTTCTTAGATTCTTGTGTGCAATACATAAGTTAAGTCTTATGACTGCAGGTCGAAACACATTTTTGAACCCCAATTGGACCCCTTTAGGAGTTGATTTTCATAAACTATTTACACATAGATTGCTATAATTTGATAAATATATTCGCAAAGTTTCATCAATGCAGTAAGTATGTTTTTTTTACGTTGTATACTCAAAAACCATGTTAAAACCCCTTTAAGGGTCGATTTTCAAAAAGTTGTGATACACGTGTTTTTTCATTTCTTATGTTTAGTACGTTGACATTTCGTGTATGTGTGGTGAAAACAAAATGTTTTCCATACAAATTTTGAGATCCCATTTGACCCATTTAGAGGTTGATTATCGAAAAATGCTGAAAATTGGTTTATTCAATTTTTGTATTGAATTTATGTGCCGAGTTTCATTTCTCTAGCTCTATTATAACATTAAATGGAAATCGTTTTACGTGTAAACTTTACAACCCCATTAAATGATCATAGGGGTTGTTTTTTGCAAAATGCCGGATATAGGTTTCTTAGATTCTTGTGTGCAACACATAAATTAAGTCTTATGACTGTAGGTCGACAATCATTTTTGCACCCCCATTTGGACCCCGTTAAGAGTTGATTTTCAAAAAATAATTATTTATACAATCATTGCTTTAGTTTTATAAATGTATTCGCAAAGTTTCATCAATGCAGCCTGATATTTTTTTCCGCGTTTCATACTCAAAAACCATGCTAACACCCCTT
Organism: Furcula furcula; assembly: GCA_911728495.1. NCBI lineage: Eukaryota > Metazoa > Arthropoda > Insecta > Lepidoptera > Notodontidae > Furcula > Furcula furcula. Next base: position 22,199,050 of record OU452252.1, read on the forward strand.
TACGGGTCGAATTTGAAAAAGATTTGATACACGTGTTTCTTAATTTCTTTGGCTTAGTACATTGACTAAATTTCTTATCCGTGTGATGAAAAAAAAATCCGTAATAACTTTGGGAGCCCATTTGACCCACTTAGGGGTTGTGTTAAAATAAGCAATGTAATTGTACCTAAATGTCTATGATGTAAAAAGAAAAGGATCTTGTCTATGTAGATAAATTGTCTATTGGTCTGTGTGGTTAACACAGATTAGATACTAGGTGGTTAACAGCTTGATTGTTTAGTTCGATTATTAAAACATTTTGCTATATAATCCGTATCTTTTATTTAATTTTAGCAGGTTATGGGCCCAGGCACATAATCCTGTGTATAGATTTATTAAAGGATACTGATTTGTTTTCGTAAAAGTATCGGCGTAGTAGAATACTCACGGTCTAAAGTGAGGTTAGGTTAGTTGCACGTGTAAGATACGTCGAGGAGATTACTTGTTCTGTGATTGAGCAAGGCAGGCAGTATAGCAAAATGGAAGGAAACCATATGGTAATTAAGCTGGAAGGAGCCAGTAACTGGAATATCTGGAAGTTTCAAACGACAGTTTTGTTGAGAGGCCAAGGTTGGTTAGACATCGTTGAAGGAAAAACTGTAAAACCTGAAGATTCCGAGGGACGAGCTTCTTGGGAGTCCAAGGATGCCAAGGCTCAGACACTTCTCGTTACGCGAATGGCGGAGAATGTTATGCTGCACATTATTACATGTGCGACTTCTGCTGAGATGTGGAAAAAATTACAAAGTGTATATGAGCAGAAGACAGAGACTAGTATTCATATAGTACAACAGAGGTTCTTTCAGTACAAATATGAAAGAGGCAGTGAGATGTCATTGTTTTTATCCAAGATCCAAGAAATGCAAAACCAGTTAAAGCAAATGGGAGAAGAGGTCTCCGATAAGTTCGTTATAACAAAAGTATTGATGTCACTACCAGATGACTACAAACATTTTGTGTCAGCCTGGGAGTCTGCACCAGACGATAAGCAGACTATAGATAATCTGGTGGCCAGATTATTAGTGGAAGAAGAGAGGCTGAAGGAAAAGACTGAAGCGGGTCAGCAAAATGCAACCTCGTCTGCATTTGTCGCAAAGGATAAAAAGAATATAAAGTGTTTTAAATGCAATAAACTTGGACATTTCCAAAGTGAGTGTAGAAATAAAAATAATAATATCGAAGGACACTATAATACTATTAAACAAAATAAAAAGTGCTTTTATTGCAACAAGTTTGGACATTATAAATATGAGTGCCGCTTTAGGAAAAGTAAAGATACTAAAGACAGTAGTAATACATTTGTAGTGCAGGAAACATCAGAAAAACATTATCAGCAAGCAAAGTGGCTAATTGATTCGGGCGCTAGTGAACACATGTGCTGCGATCGGAACCTGTTTACAGTATTTTCGCCTGTGACACAAAAATCCGTCATAATCGGAAATGGGGACACAATTAGTGTGTTAGGCTGTGGACAGGTGGCGCTAGAAGTTTATAATGGAGAGAAATGGATTAGGTCAACCATAGACAATGTGCTATATGTCCCAGACCTAAAAACAAATTTGTTTTCTGTAAATTGTGCAGCAGATCGAGGTTATGTCATGATGACAGATGACAATGACTGCAAATTTTTCAAACAAAATAAATTGTGCGCAATAGCAAAACGCGTCGGAAATATGTATTACATGGATGTACGCTATATGTGTGGTTTTGCAAATGTAAGTGGAGTAAAATCAGACTTAAGTGATTGGCATGAGAAACTTGCACATCAAAATATGCAATATGTGAAAACAGTACTGGCAAACAATAATATTCAAGTAAAGGGAGGTGAACACAATGATAAATGTCAAGGCTGCTTGGAGGGTAAAATACATCGTCTGCCCTTCAATAGCAGTGTAACGAAGAGTACTAGAACATGTGAAGTGATTCATGCTGATGTTTGTGGACCGATGGAGGAGTTGTCAGTTGGGGGCTCCAAATATTTCCTTTTATTAAAAGATGATTACTCCAACTACAGAAATGTCTATTTTATACAGAAGAAAGATGAAGTTAAAAGTTGTATTGAAAACTTCTTAAATAAAGTGGAAAATATCACTGGAAATAAAGTAAAATATTTTAGAAGCGACAATGGCCTGGAGTTCGTGAATAAAGATATACAACAAATATTTATGAAACGTGGTATTGTACACCAGACCACAATACCATATACGCCAGAGCAAAATGGCAAAGTAGAACGAGAAAACAGAACATTGGTTGAGGCGGCTAGATCCATGCTATATGCTAAAGGCTTGCCGAAGAAACTGTGGGCAGAAGCAGTCAACACAGCTGCATATGTCTTAAATAGGACGGGGAAGAGCAATGAAATAAATAGAACACCATATGAAATATGGACAAATAAACAGTTTGATATAAAAACATTAAAGGTTTTTGGTACACCTGTGGTTGCTCACATACCAAAAGAAAGAAGAAGGAAATGGGATAGCAAGGGAGAAAGTGGTATGATGGTCGGGTACGGAGAGGATGTAAAAGGTTATAGAATATATTTTGAGCAGAAGAATACTGTAGAATTAAAGAGAGATGTTGTTTTCTTAGAGCAGAAAGAGAATGAAAAAGTGGAATCCACTGTAAAGCTGAATTTAAACAACTATTTTCAAGAGGAATCAGATAGTGAGAATAAAACTAGAGGATCCCGCAGTGAACGTGAACCTAGTCCGCTACCAAGTAGTTTTGATGAAACTATAGTTGGCAGTCAGGAGGACTCTGAAAGTGAGTATGAACCTTGCCATGATGAAGGTGACAGCTCATTGGATTCAGATAGCCCATTTGAACCATCTGGACAACAGCGGAGCAAGCGTGTCAGAAAACCAACATCCTTTTACCAATGCTGCAATGTGTATTGTGATGAGAGCGAGCCAGTCAGCTTTGAAGAGGCCATGACACGTACTGATGCTATTAAGTGGAGTGAAGCAATAAACAAGGAACTACAGACTTTAAAAGAAAATAATACTTGGGACTGTTGTGATTTGCCAGAAAATGAAAAAGTGGTGAGTAGTAAATGGGTCTTTAAAATAAAAAGAATAAATAATGTTCTACACTATAAAGCCAGGTTAGTTGCTAGAGGCTTTGAACAAAATGATGACTTAAATTTAAATGACATCTATGCTCCAGTGGCAAAGTTATCAACTTTTAGACTTTTTGTAGTAATAGCGACTAAACTAAATATACCAATATATCAGATGGATGTAACCGGGGCATTTTTGCATGGGGAACTGAATGAAAATGTGTTTATAAGTTTGCCAGTAGGAGCTTATTCAGGAAATAATAATATAGTAAAGTTAAATAAATCTCTGTATGGATTGAAACAATCGCCAAAATGTTGGAATGATAAATTTAATACTGTCATTATGAGAGAAGGTTTTAATAGATCAAAAAGTGACCCCTGTTTGTACTCAAAATGTGATATTCATGATAAGACCTATCTATTATTATATGTTGATGATCTCCTAATTTTTGGAACTAATGAAGGTTATATTACTAGACTCAAAAATGTATTAAGTAATGAGTTCAAAATGAAAGACTTAGGATTAATCACAGATTTTTTAGGAATAAATGTCGACCAAAATTTGCAAACTGGCATTACTGTATTGAGCCAAAGAAATTATTTAGAAAACATATTAAAAAGGTTTAGGATGGAAAACTGTAAACCTATGTCTACTCCTATAGATATTAATTTTAATGCAAAAATACTACAAAATCAAAGTAATGAAAAAGATAAAAATATTGAGAAGTTATGTCGTCAAATCATTGGATGTTTAATGTATGCAGTATCTGGTACTAGGCCAGATTTATCATTTTCTGTCTCACTGTTAAGTAGATACCAAAATTGTGCCAATGATATGTTATTAGCTGCTTTAAAGAGAGTGTTGCGCTATGTGAAATATACTTTAGATTATAAGTTAATTTACAATTGTAAGGATAATAGTTTAATTCTAGAGGGTTATTGTGATGCTGATTGGGGAGGGGATCTCAAGGATAGAAAGTCTACTACAGGTTATTTATTTATGTTATCAGGCTGTCTTATTTCATGGTGTTCAAAGAAACAAATGTCTGTAAGCTTATCATCAACAGAATCTGAATATGTAGCTATAAGTATGGCGGCTGCTGAAGCTTGTTGGCTCACCAGCCTATTAAGTGACTTTAGTTTTGAAAAAGTATTGTGTCCAGTTAATATTTATTGTGATAACCAGTCCGCTATTTCAGTTGCATGTACAGATACTGTGAAACGACTAAAACACATTGATATAAAGTACCATTATATAAAAGATTTAGTGAAAAGAAATGTGATATGTTTAAAGTATATAAAAACAAGTGATCAACCTGCAGATATATTTACAAAGGCTCTAAGTAAAGACTTGATAAATAAGTTCTTAAACAAATGTGGTGTAATAGATAAAACTAGCTGTAAGGTGGTGGTAAAACAGGAATAATAGGTTATTTTATGTTTATTAAACTTCTGTAATTACATTGAGGTAGGGTGTTAAAATAAGCAATGTAATTGTACCTAAATGTCTATGATGTAAAAAGAAAAGGATCTTGTCTATGTAGATAAATTGTCTATTGGTCTGTGTGGTTAACACAGATTAGATACTAGGTGGTTAACAGCTTGATTGTTTAGTTCGATTATTAAAACATTTTGCTATATAATCCGTATCTTTTATTTAATTTTAGCAGGTTGATTTTACAAAAATGCTCAAAATAAGTTTGTTCAATTGTTGTGTTGAGTTTATTTACTGAGTTTCGTTACTCTAGCTGCATCATATCATGAAATGGAAATCCTTCTTTGTACAAACTTTGCAACCCCTTGATATGTGACCTTAGGGGTGGTTTTTCAAAAAATGCAGGAAACAGGTTTCTTAGATTCTTGTGTACAATATATAAACTAAGTCTTATGACTGTAGGTCGAAAAACATTTTTTGGACTCCAATTGGACCCATTTCGGAATTGATTCTCAACACATGATTATTTACACATAGATTGCTATAATTTGATAAATATATTCGCAAAGTTTCATCAATGCAGTAAGTATGTTTTTTTTTACGTTGTATACTCAAAAACCATGTTAAAACCCCTTTAAGGGTCGATTTACAAAAAGTTGTAATACACGTGTTTCTTTATTTCTTTTGTTTAGTACACTGACAAAGTTTCATGTCCGTGTGACGAAAATTTCCTTTTTTCCAAACAAACTTTGGGAGCCCATTTGACCCACTTAGGGGTTGATTTTACAAAAATGATCAAAATTAGTTTCTTCAATTGTTGTATTGAGTTTGTTTACCGAGTTTCGTTACTCTAGCTGCATCATAGGATGAAATGGAAATCCTTCTTTGTGCAAACTTTGAAACCCCATTAAAAAACCTTAGGCGTAGTTTTTTGAAAAATGCTGGAAATAAGTTTCTTAGATTCTTGTGTGCAATATATAAACTAAGTTTTATGACTGTAGGTCGAGAAACATTTTTTGGACCCCAATTGAACCCCTTTACGAGATGATTTTCAAAAAATGATTATTTGCACTTGGATTGCTACAATTTGATTAATTTATTCGCAAAGTTTCAGCAATGCAGTATGAAATTTTTTTTCCGCGTTGCTTACTCAAAAACCAGGCTAAAATCCCAATATGGGTCGATTTTCAAAAAGTGTGATACACGTGTTTCTTTATTTCTTTTATTTAGTACACTTACAAAGTTTCATGCCCGTGTGAAGAAAAAAAAATTTTTTTCCATACAAACTTTGGGAGCCCATTTGACCCACTTAGGTATGGAATTTCGAAAAATCCGTTCTTATTGTTCACCTATACTATTTGAATAATGTTGGTTCCAAATTTCAAGATTATACGTTATATGGTTTTTGCTGTATCGTGATTCCTAGCAAACACCCTGCTCTTTTATTAATATAGATTATTTATTTAATTCTAGCAGTATTTATATTTTATTGCCGTGCAGTTACTAGAACCCTTCGTTATGCTCGCGGTTCAATTTCACGCCCGCGACATAAAACACTTCTTTATCCCCTTGTTGTATAATCTACTAATAAACGATACAATTTTAAACTACCACCTATAGTCAGAACATATTCACAGTTCTCAATAGAAACAAATAATTATTTATGTTAATTTAATTTTATCGAAGCGGCAGCCCTCAGATTGCTGTGGGATCGCGCGATACGAAGCAATCACAATTGTACGCTTGAGTATTTAGGCACATTTTAGCATGCAGCGGTTGCTGACGCGACAGAGTAGGCTATTATAGCAGTAGGTACTGGTAATTTTCTTCTAAGTGAAGTATCTGTTCCTTATTAATCTGTGACCAGGGGGTCTAGTACGAGTTCCGACAGTTTACGAGCTCGATCAAACTGTCAGTTTTCTCCATACATTTCACACCAGCGCCCCTAGCGGTAACTATCAATAAACTATTTAAAAAAAAATAAAAACCGACTTCAAAGTAAATTATCTAAAAAGCATAAAATAACGAAAATATTATTGAAGTTGGTGTTAGCGTACCTGCTGTGTATATTCTGCACCAACTTCAATAATATTTTCGTTATTTTATGCTTTTTAGATAATTTACTTTGAAGTCGGTTTTTATTTTTTTTAAAATAGTTTATTTAACACTTTTTAGTGACTTATTTTACCAAGATAGGTATCAGCACTATCACGCAACTCGAACGTCTACATTACAGTAACTTACTGAAAACATAAAAAGTTTATATCTCTTAAACTACTAAACCGATTTTGATGAAACTTGTACTCTACCCTAAGTTGAAAGATACTCTAACTATTGCAAAAAGAATTTTCGAAATCGGACTTGTACTTTCTGAGAAATCCGCGGACAAACCTACATACATACATACATACACTCGTGAAATTTGGTAAATTCGTTTAGAAGCCCACATAGACTAACATATATGAATATTACGCATTTTTATTAATATTACATACATACGCGTCGAATACAGAACCTCCTTTTTTGAAGTCGGTTAAAAACTAGTAAAATGTACGGGGAAAAAAAAGCTATAATGAACTGTGTTACAGCTTGCATGAAAGTACAGACGGCTGTTTAAATGAACTGTATTACAACTTGCACGAATGTTTTAAGTACAGACGGCAGTTTAAATGAACTGAGTCACAACTGAAACTCGACGGACGCGATGTTCATGCCCGCAGCTTACTGTCGGCTCGGAAATCAGGAGACACGTACAATGTGACAATGTTTTGTCCTGTTGACGCCCGCTGAACCGATGACAAACCGGGCAAAACCAGCGGCGTCTGCGGCGATGGCAGGCAACAAAACACAACCGCACGCAATGGTTGGCTGCTGCCCGCGACAGAAGTCTGCGACGTCGGTTGTCACCACTTTAGGCTTTTGGATAGTCGATCGTCTTTTTGTGTTTTGTTGATTGAATTAAAACAATAGGCAGAATAAAATCACCTTCTTATTATTTCACAAGTTTTTACAATCCAGAGAGTATATACCGCTGACACAATAATTGACAGTTCTCATAGTGTTGCCACACCTATATATCTAAAGGTACCACCTAAAACTAATTAAACTAATGTTGCCAAATGGTGGCGAACAGGACGCCACAGTTTGATCGAGCTCGTAAACTATCGGAACTCGTACCAGACCCCCAGAACTTACCAGTATCTGGTGACCACTTGTTGCGACATGAGATATTTAGTTGAATGCACCAAACAACTCGGTCAGGAATCAAAATATGAACAACCAACACTAAGTCATCCCAAGGCCGCGTGATTCACGAACCGGTCGTCAAATTAACCTCGCTACTCGAAGCGTCGATAACGGCGGATTAATAACCGCAGCCGAGTTCGTGATGCTGTACATGCTAACTGTATGGCTTATGGGCAAAGATATTATAAACCATAGATATGTTATATCCCTACTAATGCGCGCCAAAAATTGTGACTCATGTAATTAGAATATTTTCTCATTTATAGTTAAGGTATGATATCCTTTTCTACCTTTTCCTTTTTTACTGTCATGCATGTAATGCGTCAAAGCGTCGAAGCACAGCAAATCCACGTTGAATCGGTTAACACGTTACGAAACAGTATACCGCTTCCGGAACCGGAACTTAAACGAGTCCGGAAGACGCTGCAAATCTATGTATGACTTATGGGGCACACATTTTCTCAAGCATTTTAAGCTTTTCCTATACAACGATACACCACTTTGATCGGTCTAAAAATCTAACTCATCGCGATGATATTAGCTAATATAACTTTAAATTACTTTTTTTTTTTTTTTTTTTTTTTTAATTTTTTTTTCTTTTTTCTTTTATTTTATTCTTTTAATTTTTTTTTATAATTATTTTAGTTGATGGATGCATTCCTTCATTGTAATAGAATAAAAACTACACAACAAGTAAGAAATACATTTTTAAATAATAATGTGTACATATATTGATCCAAGCACAGGGATTTTTTAACACGCTTTTATTAGCTTGACCTGTATGTATGTATACACTAAAAATACACGCTTTTATAACGACTAAGTACTGCACTAAAAAGCAATAAATAAATTATCGAAACCGTTCTTTCTTTCTTTCTACCCCGTGCTTGTAATTTATGAATTATATTTAGGTATGTGTAAAAGCGTGGGGCGCCTTTTCTGAATAACAGCTTAACATTTAGTCAAATTTCAAGAACGCTAAGTATTTGTATTCACATGACAATCATTTGTAATCATTTACAGACAAAAGGCGACCCACGCTTTTACACATGCCTTAATATAATTCATAAATTACAAGCACGGGGTAGAAAGAAAGAAAGAACGGTTTCGATAATTTATTTATTGCTTTTTAGTGCAGTAATTTATTTTAGAATATCCATCCATACTAAGTGATTTGCGTCCTTGTTTATAATATGTACAGCTAAGGGCTGGAATAGATTGCCTGCGTCGGTTACCCCTCCGATTATAACGTGAGTGTCTTCATGGCAGAGTGAATAGGCTTTTAATAGGCTAGTGTGATTTACCATCATCGTTAGCATCGCGGGTTTCCATCAGGTAGGATGGCAGTTAAGCATTAACTTAAGCTGGCCATACACGTTCAGGTATACCTGACAGATTTGCCTGCACAGGATACTGAATAAAAATAAAAATGTATTTATTTAAACTTAGGCTCTTTTGAACCTCTCAAATGTAGACAACATAAAGTGATGTCATCAACATAGATAAGATAATAATTAGTCATACATAATAAACGTGTAAGTACATATTATTGCTGTTAATTCTTGGCCGAATTTTATTGAATAGCACCAATTGGGTCTCCGAAACAAAAACTGTGTCGATCACTAAATTGGAATAGTCATTTGTAATTTGTTATTAACCTCAATTCAACTCTAATTACAGTAATCAATATTATATTTAGCAAAATTACTACATTATTGAGTTGTGTTCTATTTAAAAAATAATATGATAGTACATATTTACATACTATAATATTAGCCAGTAATCTATAAATTATTTGTTTTCCTAATAAAATAGATGATAAACGTAATAGGTAGCTGATAAACGTAGCACCGAACTAAAGAAATGTTTTTACATTACTGCTTGGTAGCAGAATATCCGACACTGCGGTGGTACCTACGGAGAGGGTTCCTAGCACAAGGGATCAACTCCTTGTAAGAAACAGAGAAATAATACAGAATAAATAAAAATACTATACTATCTATTTATTGATAATTTCATTCAATTCAGATCCTACATGAATATTTACATAAGTTTGTTAAATACGACCTTTATCCAAATGTAGGCCAATCTGATCCCATTGACGATTCAAGGACAACATATTCATCAAATATTCTATAACCTCACCCTTGCATGACGCTCGTTCGGCAACGCAATAATAACGAAAATCAATCAATGTCAGATAAAAATGTTAAATAATCCAGCTATTATTTTATCACGACACTAAATGATATCCTCACTTGAAACACATTAACACACGTCATGTGCATTCCGTCATATTTCGAAACAGATAATTGAATAAAAGATATACGCATTTATTTCATGAATGCCCGTCCCACTGCATCACTTTTGGCGTCCGCACGCGCCAATAAACCGCTGCATAATGTCATGCATGTCATTCATTCTGACTGAATGAATCATTCATCCTTCGCCCGCTTTAAATTCCTGCGTAAAAAAAGGGAAGCGCGGGAATTAATTTGGGGGGACTGGTCCGACTACTATCCCTTTGGCCTTTTTGTTTGTTGTACATTCGTCATCTTTTGTTTTCTCACTTATTTGATCTTTTGAACGGCAAGACACACTGTCGCTGATGCTGATCTAATATGTACAATTAGATAAATACTGTTTAAAAAAAAGTGAAAAAAATGACAAGCCCGCTGAGTTTCTTGCCGGATCTTCTCAGTTGAGGCCGCGTTGAGATCCGGTGGTAGCTATTTTAAAAAAAATTGACCGTTCAAAAGTGCTAGCGTTAAACCTATTTGAAATAAAAAAAATTGATTTGATTTGATGAGAAATGGAGACTATGCTCGTGTTCCGTATTGTAAGTGTCGCCGCACACGGGCAGTGTGACCGTTTCATAAAAAGGTAATCAACTAAAAGAATATGATTTCAATACTAAAAATACTAATATTTATGCAGGATTATACTAAAATTATACTAAAAAAAAACGGTCAAGTGCGAGTCGGACTCGTGGGTTCTATACTATTTTTGGACGTATTTAAGTTATTTTAATATGCGTCTGACACCTCAGATAGCAAAAAAATAATCAAAACTAAGTTTGTTTGTCGAGGTTTTATGGGAAATATCGTTTTATTTTTCCTGTAAAATATAGGTTCGCATGTATTATCTGTAATTATCTCAGATATTTCCCTCCACCTACTTCGGAGATAAGGGAATGGTATTTTTTTTTTATTTTTTATTTTTAGCCAAATACTACATGGCTAAACCAAAACAAAAATCTGTTTTGACAAGTGCAAATGAAGCCCTTTCACATGATACCCCACTCGATATAGTAGTCTAACTTTGAAATTTTGATGACCGCTTCCATTACAAAAAAAGTAAAAAAAAAAAAATTTTTTTACATATAAGTAAATGAAGAAGAGGAATAATTTTATTTGACCAACACACAAGTTAAATAGAATAATTACAAATGAAAAAAAAACAGATAGTTGTGTGGGGCCAAACACGATGTTGCCTCAGCATATTGCTGTGCCGTAATAAATTACAACACAGCGCTGGTATTCTGGCAGCACCTTATGGCAGGCAGGCAGCACCATCAGAGCGCGGTGTCACAAAAGAACCCATGGATTTATTTTCTATTTAAATAAAACCTACATAATTTAGGGCAATTTATTATTCTTACTATGATTACAACGACGTTATATCGATATCTTCTTTTTGCTCTTATTACATCTCTTAACAATCGGGATCGTTTGTTGCCAACCGAGTGCCGCAGTGTTATGATGTTCTATCTATCCATAAATTACCCACCCGAACGTGCAAGAAATAAGTAACACAACAACGAATTACGCATTGTGGAACTAAAAGTAAAATATTAATATAAAAACTGTACAAAAGAGATAAATCATACAGTTTCGGTAAACATCAGACAAAGATAAACTACACAAGTGAAATTGAATGAATGAATGTTTGTGCTACCAGAAAATTTACCAAAAAATACACTACAAAATGTCCTTTTAGTTAAAATTTTACCAAAATATACTAACATTTGAAATTATACCAGAAAAATACTAAAGCAAAATTGTGGAGCCCAAATTCTACCAATTTGGTATCGAATATACCAAAAACGGTCACACTGCACACGGGCCTCTAGCCACATCCACAATCGCCGCCACTTGAAGCTAGAAGCGGCTACAAAAGAAGCTGACGCGCGTGTTAAATTAATAGTATATAGCTGTATTAATATATCAGGACGTATAGCCGACTATTTAATAGCCTAGATCATTAATAACCTTAGTAATGAATAATGTAGGGTAATACTTTATGGAAAGTATTCTTTATCAAATTATCGGATATTTATTACTGGTTTGGAGGTAGGTACCTTAAGGGGGTAACAACGGTAAAATTGCAAAAATAGCCTTAGTTTAAAGAGTTCGATGGATCAATCCGCTATTGCATTGGCTATGAAAATTATATGTACTTATACCTCAGATCTGCAGCAAATAGTTTTATTGATTAGATATTGGATTAAAAATAACGTTTTCAAGCAATATGTATTTAAAAAATGTACTACGTTGGATATGAATTGTGTTAGCGTTCAATATCCGTTCATCGGATGGACGTCAAACTTGGACTATAAAAAGCATAATAACCTATTCTACAATTTGTATTGATTACATTTCTTAATTTCATTCATGTTTTACAAGAAATTATAGAAAAACCACGTACGCGATGCATTTCCCCTTGCAGCGCCCCCGCGGTCGCCTTCCATCAGTCTTTCGTGGACTGTTATGGAGGGTGGACGTGCTCGATTTTTTTTTGACAAGGCGAATTTAATTTAAATGATTTTGAACATATTTTTAATTAAGATATGTTACATATAGTATAATTATAACATTATAAATCATTTCAAATGAAATCTATACTTCTATATTTAATTAAAGATATTTTTATAGTAATACCATATTTTTGGTTCATCATAGAGTATGCGAAAGTATCGTTGCCGAGTTTTATGCCTAACTATTAAAGCGTATCAGAGTCATATATGATCTTACTAATTGAAATCGTATTTAATGCTGTGTAGGTCGACAAAATGACATACATTATGATATTCTTTACATTATGTTTTTTTTTGTCAAAACATGAACGGTGTTATTATTACTATCATGTTGGTTTTTGCAACTTAGCAACGAGTCTAGTACCTGGGTGGTTGGCTTGGTGGTGAGCGACACGCTTACCTACGGACAGTTGCATTGGACAGTTGCTCGTCTTTTGAGACATCTGGATGGTCAAGTTGGAAGGGTACTCGTGTGCTATCTAGGTGGCGCCACTTTAATCTTAGATTTCTTCCGCTAGGTAACATAAGTAGAAGGTCATTGTAGCTGGTAAAATAACTATCGGACCAAAAGGCTATAATTATAGTTTTGGATGACAGGGACAGGAAGAGACTTTTCTATGGGTGGGTGCATCGAATCCTATCAGGTAATACCTTGTTAATTAACTAAGTTGCGTAACAATAAACTGATGGTGTTGTTGGCAGGCACGAGAAAAAATACCATCGTGTTAAAATGTTATTTACTCTAAAACCAGATTGCTTATTAGAATCAATGTAAATTAAATATCTATTTAAATTTTACATTACTTATGCACCTACCACTATTACCCTCTGCATCATCCAAAGGTAGACTGGCAGAGAATGCCTAAGGCATTAAGTCCGCCGTGTACATATTTAAGTGTGCTAAAGAATAAATAAAATAAAATGTCAAATGCTCCGCGTAGTTCAAACCCCGCGATGGGTACAGAACTCAAGATGAAGTTACGTTACGTACTCTCGCGGTCACGAACGGTCTATCACCTTTAGGACGACAATCGCTTGCACGTGCTGGCCCAAAATACATGCGGGCGGGGTAAGCGCCCGGAACGTCGTTCAAACTATTTTGATTGAAAACTGAAACTTACACTAAAAAAGACTATTACTGAATTCGTGCGTTCAAACAAATAGTGCTACGGATTCCTTTGGCAGCCACGTATATTGAATAACAACACAGGTCCATTAATTTTGTAGTTTGCTACCCTGGCTGCTGACCTTAAGGTCTTGGGGTCGATTCCCACACAGGACAAACATTCATGTGCATGAACATAATCTGTTTGTCTTGGGTCTGGGTCGTTTTTAACTGTACTTAATTATGCAAAAAGTTAAGTATCTTATCATAGTTTCAGTTCGATGGCCATTACGGAGTCGATCACGGAACTCATCTACATCATCATCAGCAGCCGAAACGTCCACTGTTGAAAAAAGGCCCTCTCTCCCTTAGAGGGGCGGGGTTGCCATAATCCCCACACCTGGCAGGCGGTTGGGGATCGCAGATACGTGGTAGGTAATCCAATAAAAAGACGCTGCTGCTCGTCTTCTTGTTTTTCCTTAGTTGCCTTTTACGGACACCCAACGGGAGGAGATGGATGGGTGCTATTATTCTTATCATGGAACTAGTTCACACTCATCCCACAATAAAAATAATTTATGATTTTTGGGTCTGCACAACTAGGTTCGACATTGGGTATCTGGTCTTGAGTGAGGTTGGAAGCTAGCAAGCTTCCAAGATTCGGGTACTTGTGCCGCTCTTAAAGATAATATACACATTAGAATAGGAAACATTACAGTTACACGCTTCTTTAATAATACCGCTAGCATCTCATCAGGGCCACTGGCATGCATTTCAGCATCTTTAGTCACTCTCTTTGTAATACTCGAACATCGCAATCAATCATCAATTTGGTTTCAGTTCATTTTTCCAGGAATCAAAAAGCTCAACTATCAGATGGATGTTTATTGGTTAGAGAATTTAGAACTAATTTAGGAAATATGTTAAAAAGGTCCCTTTAAAAAAAAAACTATATTTTGAAGGCTCTGTCAAACGCTTTCGTTTTGACGTGCAGAACAGAAACCTTAGAACTTTCTGCATAGTTTAATTTCAAGTACGCTTACAGTAGTCACGGCAAGACGCTGCGCAGTAGCTATTTTTATGTTTATGTATTCAGAACTCACAACTGTACTTGCGTAATGTTTCGTCAACCCTAACTTCAGACACACAAAAATCCGCTGTGACTAAGTTATAAGTAGTACGAATGTATATGGAGTCCGAATGGCAGGCACAATGTATTCAGCTGGGTCGAAGTGCGTTCCGGTTGTAACCGGACCTAATAACCACCAACAATAGAATAGAAGTATGTATAAGTCTCACTAGTCAGGCATTGGCCATTCTATAATAGACGGACTGAACCTTTGATATGAAGTTTGGAATATGAAATGCAGTAATCCGTATCCTGATGCAACACGTCAACTACGTTACCACTGTAAGTGGTTGGGTTGACAGATTGTAATTAGGTGGCACGCCAAGGTATACATCAAGATATAAAACAGTGGGTTACCGTTATTAAACTGCATCATTTCATTCTATAATGGAATAGGCAAAATTAACAAAACTCCATTCGACACATCTGCATATTTTTAGTCTATGATTTTTCAAGTGTAATATTCATATTTGCTGGTAGCGCCCTCTACGATGACAACTCTCGGCCGGAGCGGCCAGATTCTCAAGGTCATTGGCGCATGTTACCCCCTTAACACAAAAGTCTCAAATATCAGTATATAATATTTATTAATTAACAATGTCGATGACACATTTGCTATCTCAGAACATAAAGTAATTATTTCATAATACTGTAAATGACGTGAGAACCATTAAAAATATATGGGACTCCCCAAGTGGTCTCCGCCAGCCCCTACAACCACTTCCAGCATCAGCTCCAAGTCATATATCATATTATATAACTTATCATAAATATAACATAATAACATTACAACACAGTATTATCATAACAATGTAAATTAAACAATACTAAATATACTTAGCTTTCTAGTGATCCGTCACCAACTGAAGATTGTACACGACTGTCGACTATTATATACTGTTCCAGACTAAACGGAAACAACGTATTTATAGCAATCATGTGACATTGTCAGTTTCATTACTCGTTTTATACAATATTTTATACAATATCAATAATAAATCATTTTAATCGCATTAGGCTTCAAATAACAATTTTACATTTGTTAATCAATAGTTAAATACTACCAAGAACAAGTTATTTCATTAATACAACACTTTTTCAAAGTATAATCAATTTCTAATATCTTCAAATCGTCGCTGACAAAAGGAACAAGTCAAATTACAATCAAATTACTTATATCTATTTATATAAAAACTATTTTTTTTAAAATAAAAACCGACTTCAAAGTAAATTATCTAAAAAGCATAAAATAACGAAAATATATTGAAGTCGGTGTCAGCTCGTGCTAGTCTTAGTTAACATGATGTGCTAGCACCGACTTCAATATATTTTCGTTATTTTATGCTTTTTAGATAATTTACTTTGAAGTCGGTTTTTATTTTTTTTAAATAGTTTATTTAACATTTTTAGTGACTTTCATTTTAGCTAAAATAGGTATCAACACTATCACGCAACTCGAACGACTACGTTACAGTAACTTACTGAAAACATAAAAAGTTTATATCTCTTAAACTACTTGACCGATTTTGATGAAACTTGTACTCTACCCTAAGTTGAAAAATACTCTAACTATTGCAAAAAGAATTTTCGAAATCGGACTTGTAGTTTCTGAGAAATCCGCGGACAAACCTACATACATACATACATATATACATACATACATCCATACATACACTCATAAAATTTGGTAAATTTGTTTAGAAGCCCATATAGATTAACATATATTAATATTACGCATTTTTATTAATATTACATACATACGCGTCGAATAGAGAACCTTCTTTTTGAAGCCGGTTAAAAATATCACCGTTGCTAACACGCGCGACAGCCACTTGTGGTCCATGTTGGACACTTGCGGTCGGTGGCCGCTGCTTTTTTAACGCGTGCTCGCAGTGAAATCAAGGGAGAGAGGGGTGGGGAGTCGCGCGAGTGGCTTGTGTCAGCGTTTTGTGGCGGCGTTTTGTGGCCGAGCCGACACCTAGAGGCGAGCAGCGGCGATTTGTGGCGTGTGGCGACCACCGGCGTCTACAGTGTGCGACGAGTCCATGCAAAATGTATGAAAACAACAGAAAATAGGTCGGTGGCTGGTTTTGTGGTTGTGGCTTGTGGCCCGTGTGCGGCGACCCTAATAGTTACGGGTTTTGAGATACGAAATGCGAATGCATGAGACCCAGAACAATGTATAGATAGAAGATGCTTGTTGCAATGCATCATTATAGAAAGTTGAGAAGCACGATACAATTTGCTAACTACGGAGTAATAAAATCTAATGGTAATGTTGTTGACACAAGTTAACTAACAAGCGCTTAATTTTTTAACACTGGCTGGAGATTATTGAACTAAATCTATTGTAGCTAATGTTTACATGACCTACCCAGAAAAACATCTGTAAAATGCAATGGAATACTGCTACGAGCTCCATCTTATAATAAATCAGAAAATGTACACACGAGTCGTAAATTCTCGAACGACGCTTGAGCAGTTATAGACACTGTGCAATGAAATACAAAGCACCATAAATTAGTCCTTTGACATTTTCCACTTGCACAATGGTTTCAGAATTTGTTAAGCGTTATTTTTATACTCTTTAAAATTAAATCTACAAACGCTGGCCAGTTATCAAATAAAGAATAAACTATTTTTGAAAAAATAAAAACCGACTTCAAAGTAAATTACATATCTAAAAAGCATAAAATAACGAAAATATATTGAAGTCGGTGCTAGCACATCATGTTAACTAAGACTAGCACGAGCTGACACCGACTTCAATATATTTTCGTTATTTTATGCTTTTTAGATACGTAATTTACTTTGAAGTCGGTTTTTATTTTTTCAAAAATAGTTTATTTAACACTTTTTAGTGACTTTTATTTTTGCAAAAAAAGTAGGTATCAGCGCTATCACGCAACTTGAACGTCTACTTTACAGTAACTTACTGAAAACATAAAAAGTTTATATCTCTTAAACTACTGGACCGATTTTGATGAAACTTGTACTCTACCCTAAGTTGAAAAATACTCTAACTATTGCAAAAAGAATTTTCGAAATCGGACCTGTAGTTTCTGAGAAATCCGCGGACAAACCTACATACATATACACTCATAAAATTTGTTTAGAAGCCTACATAGACTAACATATATTAACACTAGCGACCCGCCCCGGCTTCGCACGGGTGTAATTGAGAAAAAAAAATGTGCGTGCGTGGAGTCCCTCCGCGCGGAAGAAGTGAAACTTCACTCTCGCTCTGTACTGTACGACACTGTACAACACCGTCCGACGCCGTACGACACCTTGCCACTCACTCACTCACTCACCCACTATCACCTACTATCACTCACTATTATTATTATTTATTAACCTATCATTCACTATCACTCACTATCACCCACAATCACCCACTATCACCCACTATCACTCACTATCACTCACTATCACTCACTATCACTCACTATCACTCATTATCACTCACTATCACTCACTATCGCTCACTATCACTCACTATCGCTCACTATCGCTCACTATCGCTCACTATCGCTCACTATCGCTCACTATCGCTCACTCACTCACTCACTCACCCACTCTCTCAGTGACGGCTTCACATGAGCGCTTTCATAACCTTAACAAATTTTACGCTTAACGTTTAACATCTAACGCTTAACCTCTAACGCATAACGTCTAACGCGTTAAATGATGACATTTTTGGAAGTCGCATAAGAAGTTTCACTTCAAAAAAAAAAATGTGCGTTCCTGGAGTCCCTCCGCGCGGAAGAAGTGAAACTTCATTCTAGCTCTGTCTCATTCTATTCCCCTCCCCAGGAGCGCTGAACGGTCAGTCCCGGTCAGTCTCGCTTAGTCCCGCTCAGTCCCGCTCCGTCCCGGTCAGTCCCGGTCAGTCCCGCTCAGTCCCGCTCAGTCCCGGTCAGTCCCGGTCTGTCCCGCTCAGTCCCGGTCAGTCCCGGTCAGTCCCGCTCAGTCCCGTTCAGTCCCGGTCAGTCCCTCTCAGTCCCGGTCAGTCCCGCTCAATCCCGCTCAGTCGCGCTCAGTCCCGCTCAGTCCCGCTACCACACCGTACCACACCGCACCACACCGTACCACACCGTACCACACCGCACCACACCGCACCACATCGCACCACACCGCACCACGCCGCACCACACCGCACCACACCGCACCACACCGCACCACACCGCACCACACCGCACCACACCGAACCACTCACACACATAAGAACCCCTTCTTGGGCTATCCGGTGGGATCTGCAGCATGATACCCTCAGTGGCTTGCCTTTGACCCCGCCACCGGGGGGCACAATAAAGCCACCCGGGAACCTGTCACCGTGCTCACGGTTACAGGGGTCACGGGGGAAGCCTTCAATAGGTCCCCGGGACCTTATTGGCAGTCAACCGGGTTATGTAGGATTCTTATACACTAAACCCCCAACGGCCGTTAAATCAGTACATAAGAAGGAGACCTGGGCTATCCGGTGGGATCTGCACCAAGCTCCCACAGTGGCTTGCCTTTGAGCTCGCTACCGGGGAGCACAATAAAGCCACCCGGGAAACTATTATCGTGCTCAAAGATACGGGGATCGCGGGGAAACTTCCAATAGGCCCCCAGGATCCTGCGGGTGATCGACTGCGGTATGTGTCCCCCACAGCTGTCCACAGAAAAGAGGAGGGCTGCACCGTGTACCCCTCAGTGCAAGGCAAGGGCCTTTGAAGCCGCTGTCGGGGGTGCATTATAGCCCCCCGGGAATCTGTCACCGTTGTCACAGTTAAGGGGGTGGCGGGGGAAACATCCAATATGTCCACGGGATCCCGTGGGGAAGTCAACCTGGGTATTTGGGATTTTTACCCACTAAAACTCCCGTGGCTGTCACATCGGCACATGAGAGGGAAACCTGGGTTCTCGGGTGGGATCTGCACCAGGTGTCCCTCAGTACCTGGCCTTTAAGTACGCCGCCGGGGGGCAAGCATATTATATCCCAGATTTACCGTATATTATATGGAACGAATGATATATAGAATGTCTAGTACGTACTTGATTGTTAAGTATGTAGGTACCTCTTTAGGTTTAGTCAACGTAAGCTAATTAAATGTATTTACTTAGATAAAACTTCTAAATAAATTCAGTAAAAAACCTTCAGAGAAAAAAAAAAAAATAACAAAATGATCAAAAATAAAATGATTAAAAGTACACAAAAAAAATCCCAAAGAGAGATTTGATCCCGGACCCTGCTGTGCTTAGAAGACGCTTCCGTAACCTCCAGACCACGGCTACTCTCTATTATTCGAATTATTTGATCATATTCTTGTTATATGTCTGCTCAGTCCCAGTATGCATATAGCGTGATATTTTACCTTAGATCCAATTGTTCAAAAATTAAGTTTCCACTAATAACTAAATCATAACATTAGAGAGAAACTAACCAAATATGCATGATTTTAAATTTAAAAAAATCATTAAATATAAGAAATATATTAGAGATAAAAAGTGCCGGAGTCAATATGAGTTAAATATTTAAAACATCGAATCTTAATATAAATAAAAAAATCAAAAACAAAGTTTAATAATACAAAAAAAAAATCCGCTCAGGGGTAGCGAACCCGGACAGTCCGTACTTAGAGGACGCTTCCGTAACCACTTGGCCAAGGAACTTTTATTTTATCTTTCGAATTATCGTACCTTATTGTTGTAATATATTTGTACCGCCATCGGTTGAGTAATAATACTTATTTTTTACCCTGTAAAGGGATAAATTATAAAAAATATGAAATACTAATTCAATTAATTTACTTAACGAATGTCTGTGCAAAATTTCAAGTCAATAGGACCAAGGGATCGCGTTCTCCCATACAAACTTTGCCCCCCTGTTTGACCCCCTTAGAGGTTGAATTTCGCAAAACCCCGTCTTAGTGAGCACCTACGTCTTAAAAGGAACCCCCATGCAAAGTTTGAGACTCCTAGCACTTGTAGTTTCTGAGATTTCGTGATGAGTGGGTTTTTGTCTACTCTTTTATATAATATATAATAAGATAAGATTACGTGCGCGACACAACGACTCTCCGTGTCACTAATTAGTATTATTATAATTTAATATGTATGTATGTTAGTTTTTAAGGTATTTGTTTCTATGGGCCATAGTTGCCTGCAATAAAGGTTTAATAAATAAATAAATTACACCTTTTTTTATATTACATACATACGCGTCGAATAGAGAACCTTCTTTTTGAAGCCGGTTAAAAAGATGACAGTTTCTAAAGTATCAAAGTACGTGGAAGCGGAACTACATCTCAAGAAGCAACAAAGAGGCTCACGATTTCTAACAGTAATGTTGAAGAAAGAGTTATGGAAGATAAGAAGTTATGGAGGTGGAGTTATCGAGAGAAAAGAAGTGTTTTCAGATAAATGGAAACTAATTAGTGATGCAGTTCCCGAGGATGTCTAGACACTAATTAACCGCATTCTATTATTGAAATGTCAGTCCTTGGTTCTGTAGAAAATAGAAAAGCTTTTACTTCAGTTTATTTCAAGTAGGTGTGTATCTGATACTGATAAATGACATGTCTGTGGGAGTAAACAACGTTATTTTCCAATGTGTGGCTCTTTTAACAATGGAATCGAAAACAAACTGTTAGTAATTGTTTGCACAGATGCCGTGTATGTGGTACGACGTTAACGAATGCCAAATGCGGTACTTCGGACCTGTTTTTGTCGATATGATTTAAATGTATATAGGTATAAGTATATTGATTTAAAAGCCTCAATCAATAGTAAAAATCAGCTAGACATATGGACGTTATGTTAGATAGGTTTTGAAAGGGCATTCTCTTTGTTAGAATCCATTAACTCGTCAAAGCTGTTTGACCCGGTTTTCTTTACTTTTTTTCTTCGATCAAACGTTAACTTTTTGGTTCGTTTTACAGACATACATATTTGAATAAATGACTAAATAATTGAAGCGTGTATATCTATAGACCGATTGAGTAGGAGAGTTCATAGTTGATATTGACAGTATTTGACAGCACCCTAGTTGACCCAGTTCTCATCAAATACAGTAATCGGCTCAACTAAGTTACGCAATAAATCCACAAACGTGTGAAAAAAATGGTTTTAAAAACTGTTGATAAATTTAGATTTATAAGTTTAAAATTCTAGGAAACATCGAACTTCTTTACCATATCTATATTGTAGATAAAACTCACATTTATCATAACCGGAATGGTTATGATAAATCTGAACAAATTGACTGTGGGTAATCCCACAAGTAAGGAAAATAGATGGAATCTAGAGGAATTCGCAAGACACGTAATACATCTTGTTAAGGAATTAAAAGATGCAAAATAATTATGGGAAATATGCGAGAGAACAAAATTATCCTGTTAGGTAAAAATACTTTTTTACTTGATAAGAAACAAATTAACTTTCAGCCTGAAAGTACTATCAGTCCACATTTTATATTTATATATAAGAGGACGAAATTTTTAATCAAATTTAGACTGACAGTAAATTGGAGCAACTGAGGGAAACGCGCCACGATGTGTCAGATAGTGTAGGTACAATCATATGAAACACCAAGGTCGTCCTCGAAAGGAATAAAGTCGATCATAAAAATATAATATAGTTAGTAAAACGCGAGCGTTGAAACGTTGCCAAACTTATTTAAATTAAATGTCACAACCTCTGAAATTGGCATTGGAACTGATTATGTAAATGTGTTTTCTTCAGTAAGCAATGTTATCGTTAGGGGTAATCAATAGTTATATATAAATTCTTACCTTATCGTTATCTGTAGGCAACGTCCCGTAGCCATACCAACTTCTAGCCGCCTTTAACCTCGGTTCGTCTCTCGGAGACAGTAGTCCACTGCCCCATCTCGCAAGCCCTTCCGCTACAGCGGCGACACTCGGGGAGTTTGGACTTCCATTTGGCGTGCTCGGTGCCCCAACACCCTTCTCTGCAACAGGTGGCAATGTGGGTCTTGCACATCCCGTTCTCCTTTCGTAGATTCTCTTTACAGGCTCATCTGCATCTGTCTCTAGAAACCCTTTCTTATCACTCCCTCTCTTGATTTCTGTGATTCTTTTTACTTCATCTGGCTTTTGCACCCTCTTAGATTCAATCTCTTTTCTCTTGACGCTATCATTAGAATCTTGGCGACACAACAAGGCCTTTTTTAAACTCTCACTGGAGTCCTGTTTCACAATTTGGCCTTTCTTGTCCGAATCTTTAACTTTCTTATCATCTTTAGTTAGAAGAGCCCTTTTCAGACTGTCCGTCGAGTCTTGTTTGTTGATGTGTTTACGAGGGCATTCTGTATTAAGGGAGTCGGTCGTTTTTGATATGAGGAGTTTCGGATAGTCGTAGGGCGCATGATCATTAGAAGGTGGGTTTAGTTCGAGAGATCTGCGGTTCTTCCGCTTATCCGCTATTTGGGCCTTGGCGGGCAGCAACCGGCGCGGCAGCAGGCTGCGGTGATCAGCGAGTGGAGATTCAGGTCGCAACATCTTGAGCGGCGATACTTAACTGCCGCGTGTTCTTACTCGCCTGGAACAAACAAATATCCACATTACAACCTAATTAGTTCCACCATCATGAATTTATACTGAAAAGATAAAACCGTGAGCAAAGCAGGCTAAATTGTCTGTTACGTTCAGTTGCACATTAAAATATAACTACGATAGCAGACTAGTTATACCCGTTCTGCTTTAAAAATAAACGTAACGCATTGTAGTTTATAATGTGTGTAGTGTTCCTGGTTATGCCCTGCTGGCTTGGATATGTAAGTGAACTAAAAAATAAAAGGTTAGCGAAGCAATACAATGCAAAAATGGACTGTCATAGACCCCGACACCATTGATAATACAATTATTTTTCTGTATAACATTCATCATCATCATCATCAGCCGATAGACGTCCACTGCCGAACAAAGGCCTCCTTTGAAGGGAGCAAACACCAAACTCCCTAGGTCGGTTTGGTGTTTGCTATAATTCCCACGCTATTTATAGACGCTGCTGCCAGTCTTCTTGTTTTAACGTTATACTTAACTACAGGAATAAAGATACAAAATACAGTAAATTATACATACATACATATAATCACGCCTCTTTTCCGTAGGGGTAGGCAGAGACCACTTCTTTCCACTTGCTACGATCCTTACTTACTTGTTTCGCTTCGTCCACATTCATTATTCCCTTCATACATGCTCTTCGGTTTAGGGTACTCTTGACCAGGCCTTTTTCAGACGTCCCTGATTTGGTCTTGAAACGTCCGGCTAGTTCTACCCCTTCCAACACTTTCATTCACACTCACCTTATACACTTTTTTCGCCAATCGTTCCTCATTCATTCTCTCGACATGGCCAAACCATCCACCTGAGCATACCTTTGTAAATTTTTGTCACTACATCTTCTTTCAGACCACAAAGTTTCCTTATCTCACTATTTCTTATCCTATCACTCAGTTTAACTCCTATCATACTTCTTAACGTTCTCATCTCAACTGCATTTATTCTGCTTTCATGTTAGTAAATTATGCAAGTCTTAAACAACACTAGGATATATTTTGATACACTCAACGCTTAGACACCCGAGACCTGTAAACGCAATGCAGCATGGTAGGAATAGCTAAAACACGCGACTTTGGCACAGCGATCAAACACCGATGGTAAAAGTATCCTGTGCGCTAAAGATCTAAACTGGCTGAGATTGCTAAAAGATAGCGTCTAATCTATCCTTAATTCATTATAAACATTTCTGTTTACTCACTAAAGCAGTATATCACGCTAATTATGAATGTCAAACAGCGGTGCGAGCGAATAACATAGAAACAGATAACTGCCTTATATCTACGAAATCGTATACACAACGTCACTAAATGATTTTCGCATATCTTAAAGGTCTGGGTTATCAAAACAATGCAAGATACGTTTTTTTTGCCGCGCGAATATCATACCAAATGGCTTTTACATTAAACTTATTATTGTATGTGGTTTCAGAATCACTGTAGATGATAAAGGTGCTTAAGAGGTTCTTATCAGTGACAAAGTGCAAGCTTATTTAATAGGTGTTTGATTATATGCTCCGTGTGGTAAAAACCATCTGGAATCTCTGTTGGTAGGTGTACTTTGATGATTACCAGTGAAACATAAGAAGAGGGACGTATAGCGTATTCTGAGTAAAATAACAAGGTTACTTAATACATACAATTCATAATAAATTAAATTAAGGGGGTCCTCAGCCTTGCCGGAGATTCTTCAGTACACCAGACACTACTTGTGCTTTTGACTGCGCAATGCTTGACTGCAGTCCCACCTGATGGAAAGCGGCAACGCCATCGAGGATGGTAAAGCACACTAGCTAACTAAAAGCCTGTCCACGCTAGCCTTGAAGACACCCACACTATAACCAGGCGGGAAAACCGATGCAGATCCTTATTATAAATGAAGAAGCAAATCGCTTATTCCGGACTGAAGCCACGTTCACCACATAAGGGTGTGTAAGAGCATGACGTCTCGTCGTTCGGTGTTAGAAGGGGAATGGAGTGATGTTATTATGCGCACACTACGATCTGTAGAATAACAATGAATCCTCCTGTAGAATATACAAAACAATACAATGATATTCTTAGTTCCAAAAGAGATATCGATATTTTCCACCTGATACTGCATGAGTGCCGCAGGCAGGTGCAGACCCATTTATTTGAATTTTAGAACTACACTACTTGTCATATCATTCATAATGTACTTATATGTTATTTTTATTTTTTGTATTGTAAATCAGCGCTCTCTAGTATCTGAAAATTTACTAAAATTAATAAAGCTTAAAATAAAACAAAAAAATAAAAATAAAAGTAAAGTAATAAGTAAAATTAGTTTCATTTCAATGTGTAATATTCGCGTAAGTATCAGAAATCGTTAATAAATCTGTGGATTATAATCTAGATCAATACCTTATTCATTGTTACTTTATTGTGATTGTAATCTGTTTTGTACGCTAATAAACAATTAAACAATAAGTTCATTTGCTTCTCAATGGTTTAACTGTTAACATATCAAGATCCTTTTCATACTTTTACTAGATACACGTGGCAACGTAGTTTGTTGCAAAGCAATGAGCAGTTTGTTAACAGTCATCATAATAAGGACAGCTAAGGACTGGAACAGTTTGCCTGCGTCAGTTTTTCCGCCCGATTATAACCTAGGTGTCTTCAAAGCTAGAGTGAATAGGCTTTTAATAAGCCAGTGTGCTTTACCATCCTAGATTGCGTCGCCGCTTTCCATCAGGTGGGACTGCAGTCAAGCACTGGCTTATAGGGAGTAAAAAAAAAAAAAACAGTCGACCACGATTTTCTGACATGAATTCAAAATTAAGTCAGTTGCTTTTAGCCAAATAATCACAGGTTTAGGATATGGACTTATTGTTCTCTTCGACTTAAATATTTTAGATTTGCAGTTCTATTTAGCCTGCTTATTTTTATATGCTTAACCGCACATAGTGTGTATTAATAATGTCCTAAGGACAGTAGTAATGGCATCTTCCCGGTCCTTCCACTACTTGCTGCTGCATTCCTATTTATAATAATAATATAATAATAATATCTTGGGACAATCCACACACGGTCATCCGATCCCAAACTAGGCAGAACCTGTACTATGGAAACCAGTCAACTGTTACTAATAATACTTATATACATTTTTTTTGTAAATACATACTTAAGTAGATCGAAACCACGACCCATCGGGTAGCAGCCGGGGTGTCTAACCACTTGACCAATGGGCCCGTCAATTTTCCGTTATAATAATAATAATAATATCTTGGGACAATCCACACACGGTCATCCGATCCCAAACTAGGCAGAGCCTGTACTATGGAAACCAGACAACTGATACTAATACTTATATACTTTTTTTTTTGTAAATACATACTTAAATAGATAACTACACCCAGACACTTGGCGGGAATCGAACCCACGACCCATCGGTTAGCAGGCAGGGTGTCTGACCACTAGACCAACGGGCCCGTCAAATTTATTACGACTATAATTGTTTATAATAATAAGGAAAAAGTGTTACTAAAAAGAAAGCAGAAAAACAATGGAAGAATAAAAAAAGTTAAATGTGTGAGATGACTAAGTATATCATCTCTAAATTATCATCATCTGTTAATTATATGCAATTAAATTGTGGCAAAGATCGTATCGTCGTATATAAAATAATGGAAACATTGAATATAGTGAGAGATTTACACGTGATAAAACTGCTGTTACCAGCGGTTTCAACCGCATTCACTATTTTTAACATTTTACTTATTTAAAAAAGCATTGACTCCTATCTTGTTATCAACACTTATGCTGCAAAAATCTTATTATTCGTAGTAATTCGTTTCTGGGAAATTAAAGTAATTTCGGCGTTTTCCTGTTTGTCCGAAATCTCTAAGTTTTAGTAAGATTGAGATGATAGCTTTAAAATGTACCGGACCTAATGTGTGCAATGTGTATGTCTCAGTTAATTATGCACTAATACTAACGTATTAAAGAAGACCTCGCCAGTAAAATATTTCAAACCAGCTTTGAAGTTCCGTCGCACACACCCTGTTGTCAAATATCAGTTACATAGACTAATGCCGGAAACACACTATACTGTTGCATTGTGTCGTTACGCGTCAGAAGCATGTCGCCTACATACGTTTAGTATGGTTTCGTTTCGTCACGAAAAACACAACACGACAGCATAGTGTGTTTCCGTCTTAACAGAGCTTGAGGGTCAAAGCTTGTTTGAAAAAATATAGAGTTGTGATATCTCTTCTAGTAGATACTACATAAATACCTCAAAGCGTTTGTGATAGTTTGACCACGTATGTATGTCACCTTACCGTATATAATTGCTTGCACATTTATGTTTAATAAAGTTAGTTAGTTTCAAGACTACAAATCAAATGACTGTATTAGATATGAAAATAACTGGTCAAGTGCGAGTCGGACTCGCGCACCCAGGGTTCCATACCATCTTTGGACGTATTAAAGTAATTTTACTATTCATGGAACACCTCAGATAGCAGAAAAACCCAAACCGCAAAACTAAGTTTGTTTGTCGAGGTTTTTTTAAGATTACTAAAATCTGTACTACTTAGAAAGATCGTTTTATTTTTCCTGTAAAATATAGATAGAAATGTATTATGTATGTATTAGAGTATATGTATGTATTAGAGGGAAAAATCTGAAGTATACCGATGGCGGTATACTTCAGATTTTTCCCTCTACAAACTTTGGAGATAAAGGGGGAACAGTCGTTTTTTTGTCATTTTTGATTATCAGCCAAAAACTTCGTGACATAAACCAAAATAAAAAACTGTTTTGAGATGTGCAAATGAAGCCCTTTCATATGATACCCCACTCGATATAGTAGTCTCACTTTGACATTTCGACCCGATAAAAAAAAGTAAAATGTAAAATATTTTTTTTTCATTTGCGATGAGATTAGGTAAGTAAGAGCTAAAACTGTTCCAAGTTTCGAATAGATAGCATCATTGGTTCCTGAAATATGTAGGTGTGACAGACAGACAGTCTGACGGACGGACAGACAGACAGACTAAGTCAGACCATAAGGGTTCCTTTTTTACCTTTTAGGTATGGAACTCTAGACATTTAAAAAGGTGTGGCTTATTGCGCACAGACAGAATTGACCTAGAATTCTAAACATTTTCAGTACGCGAGTACACTCTTGTAAAGTTACCCTCACTCATTTTATGTAATCTTATAACTTATATAGATATAGATAATAGGGCCATTTGTTTTTGTGTATCACATAAACAGTACGGCTAAAACGTTCACGCCTTATCATTTCACCGCATAACTCGGCGTGTGACAGTGTACCTACTATTCTTACACTGATGATAAGAGAAACGTGCTGTATGTCATGTACCAAGGTAAACACTGATACCATACGATACTTAAATGAGACGAAAGAATAGCTATAAGAGCATCTTTATGCAATGGGAACTTGAATTAAAATAATATACATAATAATTTAATAATGTTTGGTTTAAAAAGTGCATTACTGAGAGGTTTACTTTTTCTATTTAAAATTAAGAATTTTTTTAAATATTTGATTTTTAAGTTGCATAAATTGCCACATAATTTCAACCACCAATCAGCGCACTCCGTCGGCCAATTGTTATTCTTGATTTTTAAGTTGCATAAATTGACACATAATTTCAACCACCAATGAGCGCACTCCGTCGGCCAATTGTTATTCTATTTAAAGTTAAGTATTTTTTTAAATATTTGATTTTTAAGTTGCATAAATTGACACATAATTTCAACCACCAATCAGCGCACTCCGTCGGCCAATTGTTATTCTATTTAAAGTTAAGTATTTTTTTAAATATTTGATTTTTAAGTTTCATAAATTGACACATAATTTCAGCCAATTGTTGTTACGTGCACAAAAAGGAAAGCTTGACATTAATAGTGTAACGCTAAAAGGTAAAAAATGAACCCTTACGGTGCGAATTTGCTGTCACACAGATATTATATTTAAGTAACTACTAATAATTGCGATTTGGAAATCCTCATGGATTCCCACCACCTCAGGGCTTGCATGCAGTCTATCAAACAGACACCGGTCTCACCGGCGAGGCCGAAGGGTCATACGTATGCGACCTCAACGACGAGCCGATCACCCCACTGAGTTTTCTTGCCGGCTCTTCTCAGCGCGGGCGCGTTGTGGACCGGTGGTAGAATCAGTCCTCTGTAAGCGACATCCCAAGCCGAGGCCGTGAGGTGCCCTTGAGCTCGTCGCTTCCCTGCCTTTTTGACTGGAGCGCTTTAAGCGCTCGCCCTCTTGCCCGGAGAAGCTGTAATGGTCATCTGCGGCCATCAGCGACTGACGTCCCAAAAAAAGGGTTGCAGTGTGGGTTATGTCAGATTCGACCAAAACCCCACGGTGTCATCGTTCCGCTTTATGTGGCTGGCCCCGAGAAAGTACTATCCACTCTTCTGGTTCCCGCCAGTGATCGTCTGCCTTGCAGCGGACTCTTCTTCGTCCGCAGATGTACCTATAAAGCCCATGGACACCTGCCGGGAGTGCCGGGACACTGCGGAACGGCATCCTACACGAAGGCATTTGCCCCTTGTGCGTAGGCAGCAGTCCACCCGTTTCTGCTGCTCGCACAGCAATCGCTATTTAAGTATGTATGTATTTCCAAAAAAAATATGTATATAAGTATTAGTATCAGCATGGGCGCCGGCAGCAGGGTGCAAGGGGGTGCACTTGCACCCGCCTGGCACTCAGTCAGGTCGGGAAAGAAAATACATGGATATCTTTTTTATTAAGTTACTGTTTGAATATAAACTGAAAGTGTCATTGAATTTATCTGCATTTACGTCCTCGTTTAAAAATACTGTAATACTTCAAGTGTGATATATAATTAAGCTAAAAAACATCTTATGTCAATAAACACAATTAATTTTTCATGAAAACGTCTCTCCCCTGCCGTATTTCCCCTGGCAAAATAACTGCCAGGGGAGAGACTTACTGACCAGGGGAGATAATATGTATTATGAGATGTTTGTGCAAACTAACTAAGATGTCACTAAAATCTATCAACGTTGATTTTAATGACTTAAATAACTATGGTAAATGAAAATTCTTATGATAAAAATAAATAATAGCTTTTCAGTTCATATTAACAATATATAATTGTATAAATATTGTTATAGTATATGGCACCACGAAAAAAATTAACACGTGAAGAAAGACTAGAGAAGAAACCTGAAGCAGAGAAACTAAGATATCAAAAGATTAATAATGATCTAGAAAAGTATAATGCATACTTTTCTGGATCATTATTAATCACGAAAAAAGATATGAAGACTGAGAAAATTTGGAAAAGTACGATAAATAGAAAAAAAAAGGAAAGTCAAAGCTAGTTATGAAACAATAATGAGGAAAATTAGAAATTTCTTGAACACGATAATTTAAATTTATTTTTATAAATCACAATAATGACACTTGCTTTAGATTTATAAAAATACCAATACTATAGTCTGATTAATGGTTAATATGAAAGTCTGATGAAAATGATAGTCTGATCATAACTGTTAAGAACAATATGTTTGATAAAAGTTCAATTCATTCAATTTACTTCATTCATAATTTTATTGCGGCAATTTCTCTCCCCTGCAGGGTATTTGACCAGGGCCCTTGTCAAATACATGTCTACCCTGTTCTTGATGTCTCTACCCTGCCCGATGTATTTACCCTGGCCTCTTAAAAAGTAACAAAATATGTATAAAGTGACCTGCCCTTTCATGAAAAGGTATATAAACGGGACAAAAATCGTAATATAAGTGTTTAATTTAAAAAATCGCATTTTTCTCCTTGGCCGTATCCTCTATGGACTTAAAACCTCTTATCGTAGAATCACCCATAAAAGAAATATAATTTGAAAATACATAGGTACATACTTAAACAACAGATATCACATCAGTTTCGATCAATGGAGAATCCGCGAAATGTTACCTTATCCGTTTCTAATCAATGATATCACGCCTTGGTAATGAATTTTATCGCATTCAGTGTTAATAATCTAAACGATTACGTTTATGTGTGTAGACGACCGGCAAGGAAAATGACTTACTTAGGTGTTTCAAGAATGTGACCGCAATTACTCGATGTTACAGATATATGAGATAAAATATGTTTGCATCTTTTAATCAGTGTCCGATCAACGATACTTAAGTGTTCAGTCAGAAGAAGGCTCAAAAATTATCGAGCATACACGAGACGAAATATGACTGATGATGAAAAGTAGAAGACAGTAAGAAAGATGCATTATCTCGCGCTCTCTGCCTACACTGCCAGGGACTTGACGTGAAGACAACTAAAATGAGTGTATGAAGAACCAAAATTTTAATTAACAACAACGAATACATCTTCAATTTATTGCAAATATTATCTATACCAAAACCATTGTATTCTAATTTATTTTATTTCATCTGTATTTACATTTTCATCTTAAGTGTTCTTTTAATTTTTATTGAATACATAAGTAAGCAGCAACAGCTGCAGTGGGCGGGCGCTGGCATTGGAAACTAGGTGCGCAGGTTCGAACTCTCTCTCTTGTACAAAGTCGTACCACCTAGCCTAGTAAGTGATTAAAGAATTCATGAACAAGCCCACATCAGCCAATCACTGCTGAATCCCACATACCCGGGTCGAGCCCCACAGCTCCCGGGGCATTATAAAGGATCCCCCAAAAAAATACTCATATTGAAATCAAACTACTTTTACGGATTTTATCTGCTGTTCTACCATATGTTAGAGGGGTTGCAGACAAGATTGGCTACATCTTAAAGCGAGCATCGATCAAAACTTGTTTTAAGCCACCAAGGAAGATTAGTCATTTTTTACCACCTGTCAAGTGCCATATAACCTCTACAAGATGCCGGAGTTTATAAACTCGATCGTGACTGTGGGCTCTCCTACATTGGGCAAACAACGCGTGCAATAAAAACTCGCGTTAAAGAACACATAGCTGATGTGAAACACCGACGCTGTACGTCAGCCACAGTCTGCAGTATGTGAACACGTTCAGGATCGCACCCACCATTATATTAGATTTGATAAACCTCATATCCTCGCAAAAGAACACCGATTCCTACCTAGGATGATTCGTGAGGCTATTGAAATCAAAAACATCCTAGTTTCAATAGAGAAGATGGTTGGGGTGTTACCACCGGCTTGGGATCCTGTGATAAATATAATTAAGGGGGTAACATGCGCCAATGACCTTGAGAATCTGGCCGCTCCGGCCGAGAGTTGTCATCGTAGAGGGCGCTACCAGCAAATATGAATATTACATTTGAAAAATCATAGACTAAAAATATGCAGATGTGTCGAATGGAGTTTTGTTAATTTTGCCTATTCCGTTATAGAATGAAATGATGCAGTTTAATAACGGTAACCCACTGTTTTATATCTTGATTTATACCTTGGCGTGACACCTAATTACAATCTGACAACCCAACCACTTGCAGTAGTAACGTAGTTGACGTGTTGCATCAGGATACGGATTATTGCATTTCATATTCCAAACTTCATATCAAAGGTTAAGTCCGTCTATTATATATATACATAGAATGGCCAATGCCTGACTAGTGAGACTTATACATACTTCTATTCTATCGTTGGTGGTTATGAGGTCCGGTTACAACCGGAACGCACTTCGACCCAGACATTGTGCCTGCCATTTGGAATCCATATACATTCGTACTACTTATAACTTACAACTACTTACTTATAACTTACGGATTTTTGTGTGTCTGAAGTTAGGGTTGACGAACCATTGCGCAAGTACAGTTGTGAGTTCTGAATACATAAACATAAAAATAACTACTGCGCAGCGTCTTGCCGTGACTACTGTAAGCGTACTTGAAATGAAACTATGCACAAAGTTCTAAGGTTTCTGTTCTGCACGTCAAAACGAAAGCGTTTAACAGAGCCTTCAAAATATAGAATTTTTTTTCTTAAAAAGGGACCTTTTTAACATATTTCCTAAATTAGTTCCAAATTCTCTAACCAATAAACATCCATCTGATAGCTGAGTTTTTTGATTCCTGGAAAAATGAACTGAAACCAAATTGATGATTGATTGCGATGTTCGAGTATGACAAAGAGAGTGACTTAAGATGCTGCAATGCTTACCAGTGGCCCTGATGAGATGCTAGCGGTATTATTAAAGAAGCGTGTAACTGTAATGTTTCCTATTCTAATGCGTATATTATCTTTAAGAGCGGCACAAGTACCCGAATCTTGGAAGCTTGCTAGCTTCCAACCTTACTCAAGAAGAAGCTTGCTAGCTTCCAACCTTACTCAAGACCAGATACCCAACGTCGACCCAAGTCGTGCAGACCCAAAAATCATAAATTATTTTTATTGCGACAGTTAGTTCCGTGATAAGAATAATAGCACCCATCCATCTCCTCCCGTTGGGTGTCCGTAAAAGGCGACTAAGGAAAAACAAGAAGACGAGCAGCAGCGTCTCTTTGGATTACCTACCACCTATCTGCTATCCCCAACCGCCTGCCAGGCGTGGGGATTATGGCAACCCCTCCCCTCTAAGGGAGAGAGGGCCTTTTTTCAACAGTGTACGTTTCGGCTGCTGATGACGATGTAGCTGAGTTCCGTGATTGACTCCGTAATGGCCATCGAACTGAAACTATGATAAGATACTTAACTTTTTCCATAATTAAGTACAGGTAAAAACGACCCAGACCCAATACAAACAGATTATGTTCATGCACATGAATGTTTGTCCAGTGTGGGAATCGACCCCAAGACCTTAAGGTCAGCGGCCAGGGTAGCAAACTACAAAATCAACGGACCTGTGTTGTTATTCAATATACGTGGCTGCCAAAGGAATCCGTAGCACTGTTTGTTTGAACGCACGAATTCAGTAATAGTCTTTTTTAGTGTAAGTTTCAGTTTTCAATCAAAATAGTTTGAACGATGTTCCGGGCGCTTACCCCGCCCGCATGTATTTTGGGCCGGCACGTGCAAGCGATTGTAGTCCTAAAGGTGATAGACCGTTCGTGACCACGAGAGTACGTAACGTAACTTCATCTTGAGTTCTGTACCGATCGCGAGGTTTGAACTACGCGGAGCATTTGACCTTTTATTTTATTTTATTTATTCTTTAGCACACTTAAATATGTACAAGGCGGACTTAAAGCCTTAGGCATTCTCTGCCAGTCTACCTTTGGATGATGCAGAGGGTAATAGTGGTAGGTGCATAGGTAATGTAAAATTTAAATAGATATTTAATTTACATTGATTCTAATAAGCAATCTGGTTTTAGAGTAACTAACATTTTACCGCAGTGGTATTTTTTCTCGTGCCTGCCAACAACACCATCAGTTTATTGTTACGCAACTTAGTTAAGTAACAAGGTATTACCTGATAGTAATCGAAGCACCCACCCATAGAAAAGTCTCTTCCTGTCCCTGTCATCCAAAACTATAATTATAGCCTTTTGGTCCGATAGTTTTTTTGCCAGCTACAGTGACCTTCTACTTACGTTACATAGCGGAAGAAATCTAATATTTAAGTGGCGCCACCTAGATAGCACACGAGTACCCTTCCAACTTAACCATCCAGATGTCTCAAAAGACGAGCAACTGTCCAATGCAACTGTCCGTAGGTAAGCGTGTCGCTCACCACCAAGACAACCACCCAGGTACTCGACTCGTTGCCAAGTTGCAAAAACCAACATGATAGTAATAATAACACCGTTCATGTTTTAACAAAAAAAAACATAATGTATGTAATTTTGTCGACCTACACAGTATTAAATACGATTTCAATTAGTCATCATCAGATCATAATATATGACTCTGATACGCTTTAAAAGTTAGGCATAATACTCAGCAACGATACTTTCGCATACTCTGATGAAACAAAAATATGGTATTACTAAAAAATATCTATAATTAAATATAGAAGTATAGATTTCATTTGAAATGATTTATAATGTTATAATTATACCATATGTAACATATCTTAATTAAAAATATGTTCAAAATCATTTAAATTAAATTCGTCTTGTCAAAAAAAATTCGAGCACGTCCACCTTCCATAACAGTCCACGAAAGACTGATGAAAGGCGATCGCGGGGGCGCTGCAAGGGGAAATGCATCGCGTACGTGGTTTTTCTATAATTTCTTGTAAAACATGAATGAAATTAAGAAATGTAATCAATACAAATTGTAGAATGGGTTATTATGCTTTTTATAGTCCAAGTTTGACGTCTATCCGATGAACGGATATTGAACGCTAACACAATTCATATCCAACGTAGTACATTTTATAAATAAATATTGCTTGAAAACATTTTATTTAATCCAATATCTAATCAGTAAAACTAATTGCTGAATATCTGAGGTATAAGTACATATAATTTTCATAGCCAATGCAATAGCGGATTGATCTATCGAACTCTTTAAACTAAGGCTATTTTTGCAATTTTACCGTTGTTACCCCCTTAAATCAAATATCAATCAAAATACTGCACGGCCTCAAGATACTGTAAGCTCTTACTGCGTAGATCGGACCAACAATAATAACTAAGAAGACCTGAGGGTACACCGGCATAATTGTGACATAAGGACGTTCAACATCTCAGTCCTCCCGTGACCTGGGATCCTGTGATAAATATAATTAAATCCAATATCAATCAAAATACTGCACGGCCTCAAGATACTGTAAGCTCTTACTGCGTAGATCGGACCAACAATAATAACTAAGAAGACCTGAGGGTACACCGGCATAATTGTGACATAAGGACGTTCAACATCTCAGTCTTCCCGTGACCATGGGTGCTGCAAAGCATTCGAAACGTCGGGATAGTAAAATCAAAAAATAAACCGCGATAAAATCCGTAAAAGTAGTTTGATTTCAATGTATTTCAATATTCATTGTATTCTATATATATAATATTCATGTATTTCAATATTCGCGTAAGTAAAAGACAACATTATAAAAAACCCATACTCATCATTCCGCTAGAGGTAATTAATTGCAAATGTACAAAAGCGCGGGCGGAGCTGCGCGGGTCAACTATCAGAATTATAATTACCACAAGTTTTTTTTAAATTTATGGCATAATCTAATTATGAATCTCAATTATGTAAATTTAAAAGGTTTATGAATTTTTTTATACATTTGCCAAATTAATCACTGTTTTTCTACACTGCTATCAGATTATAATCATTATTCACATTATGATTGCGCATAAATGTTGAAACAACCCGTGGTTGAATGTATAATACCTAATTACATTTTGTAAACATGATGCCCGAAAAACAAAAATGAGGACTAAGAAGTCGAATGAAAAAATCCACGGTGAACAAACACAAGATCACAGTATGAGGAAATCATGATAAATCGTCAACCATGCGACGATTACTCAGGCATTTTACTTTGATTGAACGCCTTTGTCACAGTTCTGAATCTCTTAACTGTCTATTGTTCGTTTCTTGACGAAACTACTGAACCATTTTAGCAGGAAGGAATAACGGAGAAATGGCAATCTGGAAGAAATTGCTTATAGCTTAAGACCGCCATTTGTACATTTTATGTTGATCGAAGTGTATATTATAGTTTTCTATAACGCAGAAGCGAAGTTCCAGAAAGCATCATGATAAGGTTTTTTTAATGACTAACCCATTTATGTAAGTCTTGGAAATCTTTTCATAATTTGCGTTAATCTAGGTATTGAGAAGAAAAGTTCCTTAAAAATCGTGTTAATTAAGGCCATTGTTTACTAAAACGTGTAGCTAGCACGAAATATAAGTTTTTTCAAACTCCTTCAATTTTAATCTGAATTATGATGGAAATTTGAACAAACCGTGTATTATTGTTATTGTTGTTATAATGACGATATTAACGCTTTGAAGGCTATTTATAAATAGTTTTCCGTAAACGATTTTCGCGAAACAGCTAAGAACGAAGAAATAGCCAATTTCACAATCATCTCTATAGCCAGCTTTACTAGGTTGTATGTAGCTGGTGAAATTAACGGAAACAAAAGACTTAGGTACTTAATATCTAGTCTTAAAGGTCGTCCACCTGCTAGTAATTCTTCTGGTGTTGGTAGCGTCTATAGGCTACGATGACCATAAAAAAAAAATTCATTACACATGCATATGCCGGTCACCGTTCTGGCCGTGGGTAAAAATATTATTATTGTAATATCCTCTGTAAAGTCTACAATTAACAGCCACTGTTTAACAATCACAGTATTAATCACATTTTGAGTCACCAAGAATAAGTCGTCGTCTAAACCCAATTCCCAGGTGTTCATTTCAAAAGCATTTTCAAGGAAGTACCTATGCAACCTAAATTTCTAAAAAAGAATATGTAATAAAATTCGTAACACTGACTGTGAGCTGATTGCACACAGGTTTAACCGTTGGGTCCAGACGCGAGAGATTTTACATGGGAATTCCTTATGCGAGAACTAACAAAGCATTTTTAGGTAAGCTTGGGTTACCAAGCAGTCCTAAACCCTAACATTTATAAAAGAAACTAGGCTACATGGTAAGTATTGTTACAAAGATAGAGTTGCGAGCAAATTAGATACGTTTCGCAACTATTAGTTTCAAATTAACATGTTTAGATACATCATGATTCGGTTAAAACCTTTTTTTTGCGTACAACACAATATACACACATCAAAAGTGTCTAGGGATCAAGTATTTTTAAGCGGATTTCTTGAGATTGAGATGTGGCTTTGTAATAAATTTATGATTTTATAAATTTATATGGATCCTTTTTGGTGCATTTCATAATTTGAATCAGGAACTGTGAATCAAATTCGAGTAAAAGATGAAAATCAGCTGTCAATATTTTCCCTATAAAAACATACAACGCATTGAAGACATTATTAGTGCTACTGTTTCCCTACTACTGATTAAAACCAACGTTATTATGGAGCGGCGACGTCATTTAAGCAGGGAAGAAATGCTCAGAGCCGTGGGAATGATAGAAGCTGGTTCCCGGCAACGTACTGTGGCTTTAGCTCTGAATACAAGTCAGAGTGTTATCAGTCGACTTTGGACACGTTACCGAAGCACTGGTACCGTGGCTGAGCGCCATGGAGGACGGTATCGCTGCACCACACGGAGACAAGACCGATATATTCAAATCTTAACTCGAAGAGCTCCAACAATAACTGCCATGATGTTAGCCGTGAGGCTTCATCACTCTTCAGGGAACTTAATTAGCGACCAAACAGTCAGAAACCGCTTGCATGAAGTGAACCTTCATTCCCGAAGACCGCTACGGGTACCACCTATAGCAATGCACAATCGTAGGATTCGATATCAATGGGCTCTTGAACACAGAAATTGGGCAGAAGAACAATGGCGTTTCGTGTGCTTTTCTGATGAGTCTCGTTTTGGTATGAGACCGGATACAAGACGTATACGACACTGGAGAACCCCTGGACGCCAACAGCGATTAAAATCCTGCCAGGAAGTCCATCCTTATAGTGGTGGAACCATCATGGTATGGGCGGGTATTTGGATCGGCGGAAGAACTGAGTTGATTTGGATCAGAGGCAACCTCAACGCTCAAATTTATGCTGAGACGATTGTATCAGACGTCATCGTTCCTCTACAAGTGCAAATCGGTCCCTTATTTCAGTTAATGCATGATAATGCACGACCGCACACCGCAAGAGTTGTAAGACAGACTCTCGCCGCAGCTAACATCAATGTCCTGCCCTGGCCTGCTCAGTCGCCAGACTTGAACCCGATTGAGCATGCATGGGATATGCTACAGAGAAGAGCTCTGCCGAATATGGAGGGTATCCAGTCACAAGAAGACCTTTTTTTGTTGTTGCAACGAACATGGGCGGCCATTCCACAGCGTGATTTGGATGAACTCATTTTGAGTATGCCAAACCGATGTTCTTGTGTTGTTAGTGTTCGCGGTAGAAACACGGATTATTAATTGTTTAAGTTACCCAATAAAATTTTAAAGAAAACTGTTATTTCAGTCTTTTTTTCGAACTTTTGTGTTAGTGGTTCAAATGTCAAAAATCCCTTTATTAGGAAAATGGCAAATTTCTTTATTAATGCAAAGGTGACTTGGTTTATCGTTACTGTGACAAACGAAAACACTTTATTTGATGAATCCTTAAAGAAAATTTTAATTAATATCAATCAGGAGAAAAGTTATTGCAAAAATATATGTTGATCCCTAGACACTTTTGATGTGTGTACTAACGGTAGTGTATAAGATCACGAACTTATTTTGTTACAGGATGTATGAGAACCGAAGTCTTAGTCAGCATACCGTTAAACGCGACGGTTAATTAACAAACATCAGTGGAGCAAGCAGCAGCAGACAATAGAAGCTAAACGAGGACACTTTCTATTCGGCACAAAACAACAACCCACTTCAATTTACATAGCGAATCTTAGAAGGATGATCGTGTTAGCGATGCTATTTTACATTCAGCCAACATTATTCATAATGTTTCCATTATAAGAAGGAAACTATTGTCCTGCACTCCAGAACCCCAGACTTCATTTCATTGGATCGGTCTCCACTGGTCGCAGGGGCTCGCGCGGCATCCTCAGAATTTTCCCGGAAACCCCGACCCGTGCGTGGCTCGCGATGCAGGCCAAGCTATCAGACGATAAAATGGACAGTTGCGTTAATATCTGCTGTCTTCCATAAAGTCTAGCGCGCGTGCCAAAAAACGCCGTCCACCCCAAACGAACAGCGAACACAGAGGCATCTTTGAGCGCGTCCCGTTTACCGACAGCGACGGCTCAACCCCGAGGCACGCTTAGCCGAGGCAACATGCGCCCGCATTACCCCCAGGCACGTCCACACCAGCGGGCAAATGTGCAGTTGGTTGGCGGGGCCGGTGGAGAAAGATCCCTAAGCATATTTTTTTATTTATAGACTTATATTTTGATTTGACCTTAAGATATAATGTTTAGTCATCCGTTTTTATTATATTCATTAGTCATTTTGTTACCGAAAATATTTCGCTAACGTTTTCGATCAAAGAACATTTTCATAATAAACTTCGTGCATGACGTCACGTTTGTTTTTTCGCAGATTGGCCGAAACAAACAAAGCCCCAACAATTCGTCTGCAACTGTTGGCACAAACAATTCGATCTGTTTACGCCACGAATGCCAAGAATGACAACATTCGCGATGAAACGCGAACAAAAAGGCAAACGCTTTAGAGGACGTCTCATTTTATATTAATAACAGTTTCACTATTTTCAGGAAGTATAACGGAAAAATCTGAAATGTGGTCGCGGACCTATTTGTGCTGGTGACGGTGACTAACGGTTTTATTGTGATTATGACGTGTAGTTTGACAGTTTCATATAGAGTTTCTGTGTGCCACTTTTCGGGCCGTAACACCTAATCTAGTTTTCATAAGATATCGATGACAACAATGGCGTTAGCTTTTAATGATGAAAAGAAAAAGAACCCCACGTCACAGGATCCCTGTGCGGGCAGCAAAATGAATAACCACTAGATTTTGGTGTAGAAAGGAGTGTTGATTTCTGCTCCTTCCCTGGACGCGCTCTAACGAGTGTTTGGCGCTAGAGAGATTCTGTTGATATCAGAAAGAATTGCTCAGAGTATCTCTATAGCGGCGTGGCCCCGGGAGGTTATAGTGGGTAAAATTTCAAATAATCCGGCTTACCAAGGACGCAAAATACTGAGAGTACAGAAGGCGAGTTTCATACAACGGGCGCAACGCACACTTAGACAGCGCTCACAGCCACAATATCTCGGTATATCTCGGTTTAGTGCGAGCGAATTAATTTAGTTATTACTAGCTGACCCGTGCAGCTCGCCTGCGCTTTTATTGCCTACATTAAAAATGCTCCGATGTCCAAATCTTCTCGCCTTCTCATTCTTCTTCTCGGAAAAAGAGGGGGCTCTTTTTCCCATTTGTTTCCCTATTTTTTCTCCTACTTTAATTTATTTCTCTCTCCTCACTCACTCTGCCCCCTCCTACCTTCCCGTCACATGCCGCTCTGGTCTTCGCCCGAACTCTGCCCTTTTCTAAACCACTCCACCCTATCGCTCAACCCCTCTGTCGATGATTCTAGATCATTATCCTAGATAAGCGATCAGCGGGACACCGCTTACTTTGCAAAACGGAGGTCACGGGTTCAAATCTCGCAGGGAGTAACAACTTTGTGTAACTGTTTCATACTGGTCATGACAATGATGGCCTACCAGCTTTTTGTCTGGAAAGTAAGATAATCCATGCATCTGATGGTCACTGGGGTTGTTTGGAGAACAATATTATGATGACGACGACGATGACGATTATGTGTACAAATTACTAATTCATTTTTCCATTTTAAAACTAATGATACCTACTAACACCAGCTATTTGAATTATCCGTAAACATATTGTTCAAGTAACCGTGACCCCTTATCTAGCTACATATCTTGATCTGCTTGCTTTTTGCTCTCGCGGGGCGAACATTCAGTCCCAGGGACTTCTGGGGGTCAACCGGGGTATGTGGAATTCTTACATACGGCTGTCGCATCGGCACTTGGGACGTGGGTCTCTGGCGGGATCCGCACCAGGAACAGGGGTTCCCGAACCTTACCCGTTTCTCACGGGGACGGTGGTCGCAACCCCGCTCCCGTATTTAATAGACGTCTAGGGCCACACCCCAAACGTTCCGAAGAAGCTTTAATCTTATAGATTGATGAATCTTATGTTTATGTGGTCAATAACTTCTTATATTTTTATTATTCGCGTCGCGAGTATACGGTACATGACAATTTAATTCTACTAAATATTATAATATAATTAGGAATCTAATAGATTCTGTGGCTGTTTAAAGTTTTGTTTATTGTGTATATTAAAGTTAGTGATTGTATGTTCAATTTCACCGATAGATGGCTCTGTTCAAAATGTAAATCACGCTAACATCGTAAATTACTGTTTAATGATATTCGATAATGAAAATTGTAAGTTTTCGCATCTTTTATTGTTGCGACTGTAATACAATACCTATACACTACCTGGACTTGGGGAGTTTCATTAAAATTTCATGAAAACGCCCCCCCCCCCCCCTGAGCCCTGACCTTGAAGCGTTTTTTTGGGAGCACTGTTCATTGTGTGTAATGTGAATTATAGTTGTACATTTTATTGCGTTAGATCATTTCGAGTCATTTTAGGTCTTTACCTAAGTAAAAATTTAGCAATTTCGTATTCTCAATTTCTACCTACCTATACAAATATAGCCTTGGTGGTGCAGCGGACCTAACCGCTGGCTTTTAAATGAAATGAAATGGTATTTTTCCCTTGCCTATTTCTTTCCTAATCTAGTTTGGACTCTCTCGGGATTTACAGATTTTAACTTTTCAAAGATATAATGTCATATTGCTATCAGCAAAGTACTTAGAACAATACAGAAATCTAATGAAAATGTCCTGGGTGAACCGGACCGGCTTACCCCTTACAAAAATTGACCCTTCGCCGCTGCCATATCTTATGCAAACTAAATGTCTGCTCAGTCCCTATTGTATATAGCGTAATAATACATATCTTATTAATGAACTGGTCAATTTTTAATTAACCTATTCACATACAATGGAAGTTGTGTGGTAATGCGCAAATAATGTTTCGCTGCTTAGCCCCTATGAAACATAGCGTGATGTTTTATATACCAACTTATACCCCGACTTCTACACAACACATCAGTGAAAGTCCTATCAAAATCCATCCACGGGTTTTCAAATGATATCTGGACGAACAGAACGACAGACAGACAGACAGACAATAATTCCAAAAAAATTGTTTTGGCCTCTATGTCGATAGTATAGTATCCCCACATAGAAATTTGGGAAAAATATTCAATGTACAGAAAAAGTGCTCTTTGAGTTTTCTTAAAGTATAGATTAGTTTTTATTTCCGTTCTTCCAGTTTTATTCTCAACAATCAATCAAAAAACTAGATACGAGTGCCACTATCACGATAGTTTTTTCGTGTAAGCCAGAGTTGATAACCCTAGCGCGACCGCCGAGCGAGCGTAGGTATGAAAAGCGAGGTACATACATGAGCTTGCTTTCTGTACTCTCAGTATTTTGTGCTACGGCCATTAAGGAGACTTGGTACCTTTTGAAGGTGTCATCCCCTTCTGCAAAAACAAGTAATGTGACTACTATAGAGCACTAGTAACTCACTAGTCGAAAGACCACAAGGAAGGTGGCATTATTCTGATCTTTGCACTGTTTCTCAAATCAGTTCCCAGTCCTGTTTCAACAAATTTTGCCTCGTGTTCTGTATTCTAAAGAAAATAATAAAAACAAAATTACAAGAACCGAGAAAAGTGTACGAGTTATCATCGTTATCATTTCCTTGAATTTACCTGTTTTCCTCGTAGATAATAAGGTTGTTTCATTTATTATGTTTGAAATATAGAATTTATTTATCATACACGTAGGCACGTTCATCTTTTCTCAGAGAACTTTAACCATGAGATTCCATTAAAAGTATTAAATTTTGCAACCATACCCGATGCTGACCAGCGAGATGCTACAAGAAATTTATAAGTTTCTTGCTGACTTTGACCACAGAATAAATAAAGAGAGTACCTACACTCTAATGAGCTAACCCATTTTTGTGGTGGCTACTTGGCTTTTTAGAAATTATATCAATTTAATTAATATTAATTCTAATTATTTAAGACGGTGTTTCAATATCAAGAACCAGTTGGCGTACCTACAATACACGCCAAACATTGTCATCCAAACGTAGGTAAAAAGGCCAGTTTAAATGTCAAGCTTCATTTCAAAATAAAAACCGATCCGATCCCAGCCAATTATACTATTATGACTTACAATTTGTATGTACAAAAAAAAACTTAATGACAAAGACGTTTAATTACTTAGGTAGCTTACATATTTAATCTCCGTGGAACTATCTCGTACCGTATGTAAAACTTTCATTCGACATTATACTTGATAGATAACATAATTTATTTTGCAAATGATATTTAACTGATGATTTTACACTGGCGAAATCATCAATAGGCATGATAACTAATTTTGAAAAAATACTGTATAATGTACTTACGGGTCTACTGTTGCCGAAAATAATCATATCTGCATTAAATTTACAATTAATAGCAGTATTTTCAATTATTAAAATAGAGTTTTAATTTCGTTCCAAAACGATGGCCGGTGCATGGCGCCATTTTGTGACGTCACTACGGTGTAAATAAACATCTGTCTAGGTATAAAAGTGAATCATTGTATGAAAGAAACAGTTGAGATGACAGTTTGACAGTTGTTTATTTACACAGGATTGACGTCATCAGTGTTTATTACAAAATGGCGATTAGCTGTATTTGAGTAATTTATTTGCATAAATATCACGAAAATCTCTCTATTATTATGAAAATGAGAT
Source organism: Furcula furcula (assembly GCA_911728495.1). Taxonomy (NCBI): domain Eukaryota; kingdom Metazoa; phylum Arthropoda; class Insecta; order Lepidoptera; family Notodontidae; genus Furcula; species Furcula furcula. Next base: position 22,243,856 of record OU452252.1, read on the forward strand.
GCATTTTTGGAATCAGTGCAATCTGTTCTAATATTTAAAACCACAGATTTATTGGTCTCATGTAACTGTATCGTACTTCAGCGTACAACGAATATTAAGTATCTGGGCATAGTGCTGCTTGCTCGCGTCTGTTTTTTGGCAACGTACAATGCTGTTACATCTCGTAATAATTTGAGTGTTCTTTCTGTGAAGGAAGTTAAGGAAAAATTGACAAAGTTGCTTTTAAGTCTGGATTATAATCAAACAGAATCTCTATGAATCAATAGATAAACCTCTCAAATTCGGATTTAGTAGGTACTCCTTTGCCTATCATACACAAACGTACACACACTGACATACGCACATATACACTTTCGCACATTCTCAAGCTTATTTAAACACTTCTTCTAAACAAGACTTGTTTAAATTCTGATGTCCACTTCTTAGCTGGTTTCCCAAGATACAGGCTGTGCCTAGTTTGGGAACCCCTGGTAATTCTTTTAAGAATGTTTATTGTCGTGTCTAGTTTGTAATTGTGTATTGTAAAACTGTGTTTTTTGAAATAAATTAAATTAAATTGGTAATGTGTTGCAGTCATCATGCCTACTGATGGAAGCCATAATTTTGTAAAAGAAGAAGAAAACTACAATTCTGACGACTTGTCACGACAATTTGACAGGTAGTAACTGAGTATTTAGACCTTAATTGAACATATTTAGAAATAGTCAATAAAATCTTTTTAAAAAAAAATTGAACCGACTTCAATATCACTGAAAAGTATAAAATAATTTAAATATTATTGAAGTTGGTGTTAGCTTACCGGCTGTGTATATTTGGCACCAACTTCAATAATATTTAAATTATTTTATACTTTTCAGTGATATTGAAGTCGGTTCAATTTTTTTTTTAAAAGATTTTATTTTAAACTTTTTAGTGATATTTTCATATATAAAGATTGAACCATCGAAAACCGTAAAATTATCTAGGTAGGTTATGATCACATTATCGTCTACATAGTTTTACATAATTCATGTTTCTTCAGAAAAAATATCCGGTCGTAATGAAATTTGCATGGAATCATCATAGCAGTTTACTCTCTCGAATAAAAAAAGAATCATCGCAATCGGTTCATAATTGTCAGAGCAATGTAATGGAGAACATCAGTTTTATGGTTTTTACCAGATAAATTCCTCCACATCGTTCATGGTCCTCCAGGAAGTTCTTATCCGGTTGTAATAAAATTCATACAGATTTAATACAGTGGTTTCTTCTTTCGAATAAAAAAAGAATCATTGAAATTGGTAAATATTTGGCAGAGTTATGACCATTTTTGTCCTTAAAAAACGACATAAAGTCATCGATATAGGCTTTCCTGCAGCTCTCAGTGCGCAGTCACCATTCTTGTTTTTTCAGGAACTACTTATTACTAAGCAATATTTTTTTTATGGGACCCAATCAATGGATTGAAGAATGGATGGAAGAAAGATATTTTCAAATCGGTTCATAATTACCAGAGTTATGCGCGAACATACATAAAAAAAAATATATATATACAGACGAATTGAGAGCCACCTCCTTTTTTGAAGTCGGTTAATTATGTCAAGTTTTACCTGTCGCGAGTCGACATAAATTTGTCGCCTCTATTGAACAGAATTTATGCCGACAATCCGACTTATTTGTCAAAAACTGACAGATTTTCAGATTGTCACGTTTATGGAACAGGGCCCTGGACGATGCCTTGCACAACAAGGGCTATAGCAAATATGCTTATTGCATAATCACTTTATATACATCCACTTCCGATATGACGAGTGAGCATGTGGTTTGCTTTAACATGTTCAATGGTAAAAATAACATTTAAGTCACAATACACGATCCACCTAAGCTATTGGATTTGTCAGATAGTTAAATCACAATAGCCGACGTAAAGTCGCGTGAGCTTATAGGACGCAAACAGAAAAACAAACAAATGGACGCACGGTCGCCATGAACAAATATTTACTCTACACTACATAAATACTGGTCTGATGAAGGCGGAACTAATATCTTGATAGTGTTGATGGAATAACAAATCGCTTTACGTTTATGATAAAGAATGAAGGTCTGAGGATAATAATAAAATAACAGCCTTTTTAATAAACACGTCCGGTTTGGAGGTATCGTCTAAGAATGTATAGGATCATAGGATGTTAGTCTGATAGCGTTGTCCCATAAAATTGTGAAGTGTTTCAGCCAGACGTGAATACAGAGGATTTCCTCTCTAGTGGGTGCAATTGCCCTAAAAAAGTCCAGAAAATATAATATTTCGCTAGGCCCCATTTGCCCGCGTCTGCCAGATTTCTCAGACTCGTATGTATTGTTAGATTCCTCTGACCCAATACTGGACCACGACATTGCATCGACCTTATCCCGAAAATCATATGCTCCACCCTTAAACAGACACTGGTCTTGTTTGTGAAGGGTTGTACGCATGCGACCTCAACGACGAACATCACCCCATTGAGTTTCTTGCCGATCTTCTCAATGGGGGCGCATTGTGATCCGCGGTGGTCGAATCTATTTTAAGCGACAGTTAAGCTCGTCGCTACCCTGCCCTTAAGGCTGGAGAGGTCTAAAAAACTAGCGATGTAAAATCAGCGGAAAAAAAAAGAAAAACACCGGAATTTGTTGCTTTTTTGTTGCTAATTAGTTGCTAAAAAATTAATTTTTTTTGCTCCAACCGATCGCAAAAAATCGCCAATAACGCTAACTTTTCATTAAGATAGCGTGAAAGTCATTGGATGTGGAATGATCGATCAAGCGAATAGGGGTCAATTTGTGGCTAATTTGTTGCTGAAAGATGCTAAGGAAAAATAATAAAAAAATAAAAATTGTTATTTTTTTTAATTATGCCATAAAAATGTAGTGGAAAAACTATCGTGAAAATTTGTTGCTGCTCATACTGCAGCTAGTCTGAGTACAGAGAGTCAGCAACAAAATAGAAAACGAAAGTTGGATTAGTTTGAAGATCAGTTAACAAAAAAAACGGCCACGCCTGTTTAACTCTTGGGTTTTCTGTGGAAAAACTATCGTGATAATTTGTTGCTGCTCATACTGTAGCTAGTCTGAGTACAGAGAGTCAGCAACAAAATAGAAAACGAAAGTTGGATTAGTTTGAAGATCGGTTAACAAAAAAAACCGGCCACGCCAGTTTAACTCTTGAGTTTTCCGTGGAAAAACTATAGTGAAAATTTGTTGCTGCTCATGCTGCCACTGATCTGAGTACATAGAGTCAGCAACAAAATAGAAAACGAAAGTTGGATTAGTTTGGAGATCGGTTTACAAATAAACCGGCCACGCCAGTTTAACTCCTGAGTTTTTTGTGGAAAAACTATCGTGAAAATTTGTTGCTGCTCATGCTGTAACTAGTCTGAGTACAGAGAGTTAGCATCAAAATAGAAAACGAAAGTTGGAGCGTGGCCATTGTTTTTGTAAACCGATCTCCAGACTAATCCAACTTTCGTTTTCTATTTTGTTGCTGACTCTCTGTACACAGACTAGTTGCAGCATGAGCAGCAACAAATTTTTACTATAGTTTTTCCACGGAAAACTGAGTTAAACTGGCGTGGCCATTGTTTTTGTAAACCGATCTCCAAACTGATCCAACTTTCGTTTTCTATTTTTTTGCTGACTCTCTGTACTCAGACCAGTTGCAGCATGAGCAGCAACAAATCTTCACTATAGTTTTTCCACGGAAAACTCAAGAGTTAAACTGGCGTGGCCGGTTTTTTTTGTAAACCGATCTTCAAACTAATCCAACTTTCGTTTTCTATTTTGTTGCTGACTCTCTGTACTCAGACTAGCTGCAGTATGAGCAGCAACAAATTTTCACGATAGTTTTTCCACGGAAAAGTCGAGAGTTAAGCTGGCGAGGAATTTTTTTTTTTTTTTGGCATAATTAAAAAAAAAGATCAATTTTTATTTTTTTATTATTTTTCCTTAGCATCTTTCAGCAACAAATTAGCAACAAATTGACCCCTATTCGCTTGATCGATCATTCCACATCCAATGACTTCCACGCTATCTTAATGAAAAGTTAGCGTTAATGGCAATTTTTTGCGATCGGTTGGAGCAAAAAAATTTATTTTTTAGCAACTAATTAGCAACAAAAAAGCAACAAATTCCGGTGTTTTTCTTTTTTTTTTCGCTGATTTTACATCGCTAGTTTTTTAGACATAGGCTGGAGTGCTATTAGTGCTCACTTTCTTGTCCAGTGGAGCTATCGTGGCCATCTGCGACCAACCGGAACCTTAAGTTATAAATAAACCTGCTCCCCCTGGTTAAAATTTAACCCAGGGGTTAAATCCTGTTTTCGCGTCTGGTTTCAACGACGAAGCTGTAGGTATTTCTAGGTATTATCACCCCACGTTCCTTGCAAAATAGATAACTATAAAAGCTGTATCTTGTGTTGCAAGGTACAAAACATTACAGAGTCAAAGCCAAAATATCCTTATAATGCATAGGCCCGCTAAGGCACATACACGAAAACCATTTTTATCAAACTACCGGATCGTAACGCGGACACTATTAAGAAGATCCGGCAAGAAAATCAGGGGGCTTGTCTATTTTGTATTTTTTTTTTAAACATTTGTTGAAAAGGTGAACAAGTTACACATAAGTAGCCTTATAGTAAGCTTAGAATAGCTTGCATGAGTTGAGCAGTTCAATCCCACGCAGGTTTATCCTCCAGGTAATCTGAGATTTTATAATAGGTAAGCCTTTTTTCAACAATCGGCTTTTTACTAAAGGTTTAAATTTATTCATTAGACGGGCGAGTTGCTGTGCCGGATAGACCAAATAGGCCGCGAGTTCGAATCCCACCCAGGACATAATACATTTACTTGTGAGCATGTCTGTCTTGTGACAGGGTATTAATTGCTCATATAAATAATTTAAGTAATTAAGTACGTTTACGTATGTATCTGTCGTCTGCTTTTCATAATACAGGCTCTTGAAAGAATCATCAGAAGAACATGGTGTAGATTTTTACAGAACGTTTTTGTTCACCAGTTGTTCTCCAACAATTGTTTATACAACAAGTTTTTATCTAATTGTGGAAGCTTGTAATTAGCCATATATTTTATTTATTTTGTAATCCAATTGGACATTTGACTGTAAGCTTTCTTTAAAATAAACAAGTTTCTTTTAGCTACGTCCCTTGCGGAGTCGATAGAACAGCTTTAAATTAAGTAATTCTGAGCCACTCTATAAAAAAACATGCATGCAACAATCACTCGCAGATAGTTGAAAGTTATATTCCAGAATACTTTCTACGAATACTTACATAACGATAAAAGTTCCGTCTAATTAATAACGTATGACGTCACCGCCCACTAAAGCTGCTGTCTCAACATTCCAATCTGATATTCGCGATGCTAAAGGCGCCCACGCAAACGCCGACACACCGTTGACTGTATAGCTGAGTTTTCTATACATTGTCGAGAAGTTTGGCCCTTCACATAGTGTGGTGCATACACGGGCTTCAATGTATACTGTCCAATGTCCATTCGATTGCATTAGCACTTTATATCCAAACGGATTGTTTGTACGTTCTTTTTAACCGACTTCAAAAAAGGAGGAGGTTCTCAATTCGTCTGTATATATTTTTTTTTTCTATGTATGTTCGCGCATAACTCTGGCAATTATGAACCGATTTGAAAAAATGTTTCTTCTATCCATTCTTTAATCCGTTAATTGGGTCCCATAAAAAAATTATTGCTTAGTAATAAGTAGTTCCTGAAAAAACAAGAATGGTGACTGCGCACTGAGAGCTGCAAGAAAGCCTATATAGATGACGTTTTAGTCGCTCGGACTCGCTCGGTCGGACAAAAATAGTCATAACTCTGGCAAATATTTACCAATTTCAATGATTCTTTTTTTATTCGAAAGAAGAAACCACTGTATTGAATCTGTATGAATTTTATTACAACCGGATAAGAACTTCCTGGAGGACCATGAACGATGTGGAGGAATTATCTGGTAAAAACCATAAAACTGATGTTCTCCATTACATTGCTCTGACAATTATGAACCGATTTCGATGATTCTTTTTTTATTCGAGAGAGTAAACTACTATGATGTTTCCATGCAAATTTCATTACGACCGGATATTTTTTTCTGAAGAAACATGAATTATGTAAAACTATGTAGACGATAATGTGATCATAACCTACCTAGATAATTTTACTGTTTTCGATGGTTCAATCTTTATATATGAAAATATCACTAAAAAGTTTAAAATAAAATCTTTTAAAAAAAAAATTGAACCGACTTCAATATCACTGAAAAGTATAAAATAATTTAAATATTATTGAAGTTGGTGCCAAATATACACAGCAGGTACGCTAACACCAACTTCAATAATATTTAAATTATTTTATACTTTTCAGTGATATTGAAGTCGGTTCAATTTTTTTTTTTAAATATTTTATTTCTACTACTTATAACCTATTGCTTGACTGCAGTCCCACCTGATGGGAAGCGGCGACGCAATCGAGGATAGTAACGCACACTAGTTTATTAAAAGCCTATTCACTCTAGTCTTGAAGACACCCACATTACAATCGGGCGAGAAAACCGACGCAGGTAAACTGTTCCAATCTTAACTGGCCTTAAGATGAATGAAGAAGCGAATGAGAAGATAGTTATGTTTAGAACGAATTGGTTAATGCAAAATGGTCATGAGGTGAGAACCCCACAGTGTTAACTGATACCAAACTAGATAAAGCATGAATGCATACATATTCAAGTTCATATAGTAACACTCAGACTCAAGACAAACATGATCATGCACACAAAATGTTTGTCATGCGTGGGCATCGACCGCACGACCTTTTGCAAATAACTTCGTAATTAAGAATGATAACCTAACGTATTACACTCTAAAACTGTTTTAAAAGAATATTGATCATATTGGTATAAAATCATCTAAATTTGTTTCTTATTTTTGAGAAAACCACGGACATTACATGCGTAAGAATACAGAATCTACCCAATGAACGCGGAACAAAATTTTGTAGTGTGCGCAGGAATTACATGACTTGATTCCATCCAGGCAACTCAATTGAACAAAATCTTTGTATGGATTTGTGTACAAAATTCAGCAACTTAATAATAATAAAAACAACGCTACCAATTTATAATATTCACGACATAGAGGTATACATATTGTAAATATATCTAATTTTCGATCGTTTCGGCGTAAGTATAATTAGCGCAGTGGTTAAGGAATTCTGTCTGAGATAACGAGATGATAGACTCGGGTTGAAATATCCGTACGGAAGTTGCTATGTTACTAGTCTTTTTTATAATCCTTTTATTGTTTGTCATATATTATTTCCTATCTAATTTCATAATAAAAAAAGATTAAAGCATGTAAAATTAGAAGAAATATATATATTTTTTAAATATACTCCATATTTAGTTTCAACAATAAGCACTAGATGGAGCTACTTTAGCTGATGTTGTCAGGTTGTCAGACTGGGTAATTTCATTAGGTTAGATAAGCTCTGTACACAAACCACAAAATATAGGTGCACATACCTTGAAATATCGAATGTATGAGGGTTCCGACTCTTCTTAGGTTTACATCCTCTTTGATTCCACCTTTACGTGGTGAACGTGCCTTCCGTCCAGACTAAGTAATTTGCTTCTTCATTTATAATAAGGACAGCTAAGGACTGGACCAGTTTGTCTGTGTCGGTTTCCCCGCTAGATTAAAATTTTAACTGACTTCAAGACTAGAGTGAACAGGCTTTTAATATGCTAGTGCCTTGTACCATCCTCGGTTGCGTCGCCGCTTTCCATCAGGTAGGACTGCAGTCAAGCACTGACATATTATGTAAAAAAACTACTAAGGCAATAAATACCAAAGCATGCTTTATGCTTCCGATATAAATAAATAATATGTAGTAATATTTCATTCATACATTATACCATCTTTAAAGTTCATAATTTCGAAATAACCTATTAACGAAAGGAAACATAAAACGCACTAACGAACCCATTAAAAACATAAAGCCATTATAACGGCAGAGAAACATAAGAAAACACGAACTACACATGTAAGTGAAACAACTCAGAAGAACTGTGGCTCACGTTTGTAGCCGGCCACCACACGGTAGCAACTAATAATAGAAGCTAACTAGAACTTCACCACGGAACTAGTACCGTGAAGCTTGCATAGTGCACAAAGTTACACTACGTTCATCATCATCATCACCAGCCGGAAGACGTCCACTGCTGAACATAGGCCTCCCCCTTGGAACGCCGCAATGAACGACAATTGGCGACTCGCATCCACCTGTTACCTGCGACGCGCACAAAGTCGTCTGTCCACCTAGTGGGAGGCCTACCTACGCTGCGTCTTCCGGTTCGTGGTCGCCACTCGAGAACCTTTCTTCTTACACTACGTTAGATATGTTAAATTCAAATTCACTATATTTGCAAAGATCGCAGGTAACAATATAATATGGTCATGCCTTGTGGCATACAAATATTCAAGCATCTTATATCTGCAAATCTATCGGTCAAAAGTCTGCTATGGAGTAGTAACATTTCTTCAGCAGAAGTGGCGTGAGGCGTTTCACTTAATAAATACACTACATACACTTATTGTAGATTATAGGCGCCATACCAATGTTTCTTTATGTAGGTTTACATTTTAAGTAAGACTTAATTAGGAGGCGACGAGCGACACTACAAGCGATTGCTAACATATAAAATCGACTACCTGGGATAGAGGCTTCCAACAAAATCGCTAACACAAATTGCCAATGTGATTTGGCCCCAGAATCCAAGGTGACGCTTTAGCAGCGCCGTCGCTATGTGATTATATACACGACCTCGCGGCTCAACCTGTCGACGATGTCAACATCGAATAGAAATATACAATATTAAAGTTTAAGGTCTCTTTTAAATGTAGTTGTTCCTTTTGAATTTATTTGCTCGATCGGACTGTGTTATGCGATGCGTTTGAAAATGTATACTACGTGTGTCTTTTCCTCAAGAGAAGTTACTCTCGGAGTTTACTGGAACTTGAGAATGAAAGAGGCTCCTCGATTAGATAAAGATGTAAGCCAGACAGTGGCGTAGCTTGCCTTATTCGGGCTCTGTATCAAAATTTGTTGGGGGGCCCAAATGAAGTTACGACCTATGAGTTTAAGTGAGATCGTGAATAATATTTTAAGAATTTTTGCTTACACATGTTCGGGGGCCCCTGTACCCCGGGGGCCCCGTATCATTGATACAGCTAAAATACCCTGATATGATATGATATATATTCGCGGGGAAACCTTCAAAAGGTCGCCGGGGCCTGTGGGGTCAATCGAGGTATGTGGGATTCTTACCCACTAAAACCACCGCTACTGTCGCTTCGGCAGATGAGAGGGGACACCCAGGGCTCTCCGGTGTGATCAGTACCAGGAGCCTCTCATTGCCTTGCCTTTGAGCCCACAGCTTGGGGGCGCATTGTAGTCACCCGGGAACCAGACACGTTGCTCACGGGGACGGGAGTCGCAACCCCGCCGCCGTTCTCGTCGTAGTCGCCGCCGTCGCAGCTGACGTCTAGAGCCCAACACCCCGAACGTCCAGCGACTCCGAAGTAACAATAATAATCCTGGGACAATCCACACACGTTCATCTGATCCCAAACTAAGCAAAGCCTGTACTATGGTAATCAACAACGGAGACAAATACATTTTGCGAATGGGATATTTTGAGAAAAATAAATTTTGCGAAAAGAGTTTTAGTCCTTTGTTAATAAGTAAAAGTACGGATGCCGTTTGCGGCGTGTAGTCAGTTAAGCACGAAAAGGTGTCATATTCGTTCCTTGCAAACAGTTGTCTAAAATGATATTAGATGAACTGAAGAGTAAATATCAACCTCATAAAAACCGCCACGTATAAGCACGATACTACGTGTATATCTATTTAAAACTATAATTTCAAATACCGCACTATTTGGCTTACGGCCATGTTACTGACCTTACGCTACTCGAATCGATCACATTGACACTTTGAGTTGAAGCATTTATGTGGACCTCTTACGATTGAATTGATTGCACAATTGTGATGATGACGTGGTCTTATGTCGTAGTTACGTCACTGAGCGTTGAAAGTGTCATCCGTTGACTTTCACTGCCGCTAGAGTGTATCGCCACAAAATACTGAGAGTACAGAAGGCAAGCTTCATATAACGGGCGCTCGAGCAACGCACACATAGACAGCGCTCACGGACACGATATCTCGGTTTATCTCGGTTTAGTGCCAGCGCGAATGCCGTCCGCTTCAAACACTCGTCTTAAGATTTTCCTGTTTTATTCTCAACAATCAATAAAAAATACTAGATAGGAGTGTCACTATCACGTCACATTTTGCATAAGCCAGAGGTGATAAACCTTGCGCTTTTTTTTTTGGAATGATAGACGCTGTTGGCCGCAGATGGCCATTACAGCTTCACCGGACAATAGGAGGCGAGCGCTTGAAGCGCTCTAGCCTTTACGGCAGAAGTAGCGACGAGCTCAAGGGCACCTCAGGGAGGCACGGTCTCGGCTTGGGCTGTCGCTTAAGAGAGGGCTGAGTTTACCACCGGTTCACAACGCGCCCCCACTGAGAAGAACCGGCAAGAAACTCAGTGGGGTGATGCACGTCGTTGAGGTCGCATACGTACGACCCTTCGGCCTCGCCGGCGAGACCGGTGTCTGATAGCTAGTGTAGCATACGGTTGTCGGGGAGGGTTCAGCGCATCCCGGTCCAATCGGACCGTCATGGGGTCAGGAGGGTCAACCCTTGCGCGACCGCCGAGCGTACGTATGAAAAGCGAGGTATATACATGAGCTTGCCTTCTGTACTCTCAGTATTTTGTGGTATCGCTTAGCCAAGTCGCTTAGGAGTTCCATTGACCATAATTCGAGTCGGTTAGATTCAAGCCGGGTATTCAACGCCAGGTTTTGGGTTTTGCTTATAAATCAGCGACCAAATAACTCATAACTCGTTGCGTCAACGCGTCTTTTCAAAATAAGTTTAAGAACAAGAATTTAGAGGAAAAAACATGTGTAACTGCATGCTATTTTGTTGGTGATATAGATTGAAAGTTCAGGGTTGTTAGTGTGGTCTCATACGGGATATATCTACGTATCCAAAATGTAATCTTTTTTAGCGAATGTATTAAAAACTAGCTGACCCGCGCAGCTCCGCCAGCGCTTAATATTATTTTTCTTAACTGTTTTCATGGATTTACCCGATATTTATATTTTAAACCCTCTGGCCTAAAATTTTAACGGCCAAAAAGAGTTCGAGAAAAACAGTTTGCTAAATATTTTGTATATGGCATAAATAAGCTAGCGTTAGTTATGCAATGTCAAGCAAGGCCAATCCATGGATAGCCGTCGAGGTCCGGATTTCTTTGTACGTTTGAACTAAGCTTCCCTGTGTTTCGGAGCGCGCGAAAAAAGACGGTTCCATATGTTGTAGACAGTAGTCGTTACCTTCGGAGTCGCCCTAGGACGTCCATTGAGTACGGCGGTGACTCCGAGTAGGACGGCGGCGGGATTGCGACCCCCGTTCCCGTGAGCACCGTGTCTGGTTCCCGGGAGGCTATAATGTGTCCCCCGGCGGCGGGCTCAAAGGCAAGGCACTGAGGGGCAGGGGCCTCCTGGCGCAGTTCACACCGGAGAGCCTGGGGGTCCCCTATAAATGCATTCTTTTCTTGCGCGGACGGAGGCGGGGTTTCGACCCCCGTCCCCTCGATCACCGTGACTGGGGCCACCGGGGGGCTATAATGCGCACCCCAGCGGCGGGCTCAAAGGCGACTCACTGGTGCCGATCCCACCGGAGAGACCTGGGTCCCCTCTCATGTGCCGATGCGACAGTTGCGGGGGTTTTAGTGGTTAAGAATCCCACATACCCTGGTCGAGCCCCACAGCTCCTGGGAATCTTTTGAAGATTTCCCCCGCGTCAAAAAAATACCTACTTCACTGTTTGGAGTCATTGGACGTTTTGGGGTATGAGCTCTAGACGTCGATCGAGTAGGTACGGCGGCGACTCACAGGAGTACGGCGGCGGGGTTGCGACCCATGTCCCCGTGAGCACCGTGTCTGGTTCTCGGGTATTGAGTCCCCCGGCGGCGGGCTCACAGGCAAGGCACTTAGGGATTCCTGGTGCAGATCCCACCGGAGGGCCCAGTCCCCTCTCCCATGTGCTGATGCGCCAGCCGCGGTTGTTTTAGTGAGTAAGAATTCCACATTTCCCGGTTGAAATCGGTGGGGGCACGGGTCCCAAAAACTTGTTGAAGGTTGTTTCCGCGAGAGCAAAAAAGTACCTCCTTCACTATTATAAATTGCATTGATTTGCATACAGCCGTTTTTCCGTCTGATCACGGACAGACAGAAATGTTAAAAGTAGCCAATATTGTGTTCTTGCTTGCTTATTTATTTCTAAACTTACAATTTACAGACTTTCAACCTTTACTGTTTTAGACATGTTTTAGTAGATTATTTCCTTAGACTATATGATCTAAGATTATTTCGTCTTATCTTTAACAATTTATACAGCGCACGCGAAGAAAGAACGGATTGACAATTTTAAATTCGAAGTATCTTTTGAACGGAATGTCCGATTTCAATAATATAAATAGTAATGTATATATATTGAAGCAGACTTGAATACAACATGATTTAATTGGATAAGGATTATTATAAAGGTATCAATAACATCATCTGAATGAAGACGGAACTTTTATCAACATTTAAAATATAAAAAAGTACTTGTAGTGACATAACTCTAATAGTTAGACATATGGTATCGCGGACTTTTTTGTAGATATTGATACGTTCTATAATATAGTAGAACATTTTTTTGTTGTATCATCAATAGTTTCCGCAGCGCATGCAATGACAGACATTTTATGACTGAGTTTTTCACACCTTGGGTTACATTATTTTAATTTTAGTAGGGATCCCTATTTTTTTTAAATATGAAATAGCCTATGTTACTCAGTGAAGATGTAGCTTTCTAATGGTGAAAGAATTTTGGAAATCCGTTCAGTAGTTTTGGAGCCTATTCATTACAAACAAACAAATCTTTCCTCTTTATAATATTAGTGTAGATATGATAATTATGCTTACCATTATGAAACACTATGTGTCGATCCTTTCGCCCCCTGTAAACATAAAGAATATTAATATAACACCGAGAAAATTAAATAGAACAAAATATTATGCATATTTTATATGTAGTGTAACCCACACGTAGTAACATCGATATAATATTTAAACTAGATTAGCTGTTACGGTCCTAAAAGTGGCACACAGAAATAGCGCCCTTATGTGTGTCGCTATTTCTTTGCAAGCCACAGGCTGGTTAAATTATTTTTGCCGATAGGAGTGTCGCTACTGTCTATATGAAACTGTCAAAATACACGTCATTATCATAATACAGCCGTTAGTTCACGTTTCCGCCACCAGCACAAAGAAGTCTGCGACCCCCGTGACCACATTTTAGATGTCATTTTGTTAGTGAATGTTTATCTAGTTTATATATTATATCGATGCGTAGTAAGGACTTTTTAGATGATTAGTTAAAATCACAGAAATATAAATAACACCAGAATAGAAATGATAACGTCACAGCGCTGAATGTATGAGTGTGGGGGTATTGACCCCCACACTCAAAAAAAGTAAATTACACATTGGTGTATTTGTAAATGTGTTTGAGGCGGGTTCTGATACTACAAAACTTCTATTTTCTTGTTATTTAGATTTCTGTAATTACAAGTATAAATTTAAAATTTTTGAAAACCCCCGAAAATGTACTTTTAAAATGACTTTCCTGTGCTATTATCAGACCCTGATCAGTTTATGTCTAACTACTCATCAAGATTTAACCATAGATTTATAATTCGGTGGGTCCTACATTTAATGGAGCCGAGTTCCTGTTGCCACCTTCCTGCTTGCTCCCATCACCAGACTCTGATCAACGTTTTTCTACCTGCTACTTGCAGCAACCTATCCAACGAATCCAAGTTCAGTGGGTCTACGTTTATTGGTGTAGAGATCCCGTGACCACCTTCCTGCTCCATCATCTGACCCTGGTCACCATTTTTCTAGCAACAACTCGTCGAGTCCTACCTAACGAGCCCAAACTCGGTAGGCTACGTTTATGGGTGCAGAGATCCCGTGACCACCTTCCTGCTCCATCATCAGACCCTGATCACCATTTATCTAGCAACTACTCCTCGAGACCTACCTAACGAGCCCAAACTCGATGGGTCTACGATTTTTGGGTGCAGTGTGTTAAAGATATTTCGGTTAGGAACTCCTCAAAGTCAAGTTGGGTCTACTGGATTTATTACATTAGGGAATTAGTTACCCCCTTTACATGTCACTTAACATTTAGCTGGCGAAGTGACGGTTTAAATGTATAAATCTCTGTCGTTTATTAAACGTGACTTCACCACTGGATCAAGTATGTTTATAAAAAAAACGGAGTAAAAAATATATTTAGAACATTTTTAGGCTTGCAAATAATAAATTCTAATTGAGGTAACTGGTTTTCATATGATTATTATTCTATATCGTTAAATAATTATCGAGGAACATTAAAATTCAGAGATTAGTGAATTACTAATGAAGTGATTTGTTACATAGCCACACAAATGGGTCCGCTAATATTTCGTATTTGCGCCATGTTGTCAAAAATCTTAATCACACTTCATTTTAACATTAACTATACCGATACTATTATATTTTTACTAGGTGGTAGGTTCCTTGTGCAAGGAACCGTCCAGGTAGGTACCACCGCAGTGTCAGATATTCTGCCGCCAAGCAGCAGTGTGTAAAGACTGCTATGTTCCGATGTGAAGGCCACTTTACCTGGTGCAATTACCCACACAAGACTTATCGAATGTCTTAAGGATCGGTACCGAGCTAGTGATTCTTTTGGTGTTGCTATCGCCCATAGGCTGCGGTGACTGCTTACGCCACGTTGTATGGTAGTATAAAAGTATAAAATAACACCAGGTGATAGGTGCCCCTGTGCAAGCAACCGTCCAGGTTAGATTGAACCACCAAATTGCCAGACATTCCGCTGTCAAGTAGCAAAGTGTAACTATTGCTGTGTTCCGGTGTAGAAGACACCTTATCTGGTGAAATGATCGGGTTCGGGAGACTCAATAACTAGTGCCTTGTGTGACGACGAGCGACGTATCGCTTACCATCTGAAGAACATTTTGCTTGTTTCGTCAGTAACTTGAATTAAAATAAATGTAAATTTCCCCGCGGGGTGTCCGGGTAAAAATAGCAATCACCCATCTCCTCCCGTCGGGTGTCCGTAAGAGGCGACTAAGGGAAAACAAGAAGATGGGCAGGGGCCTTTTTAACCGACTTCAAAAAAGGAGGAGGTTCTCAATTCGTCTGTATATATATATATTTTTTTTTTTTTATGTATGTTCGCGCATAACTCTGGCAATTATTAACCGATTTGAAAAAATCTTTCTTCCATCCATTCTTCAATCCATTGATTGGGTCCCATAAAAAAATTATTGCTTAGTAATAAGTAGTTCCTAAAAAAACAAGAATGGTGACTGCGCACTGAGAGCTGCAAGAAAGCCTATATAGATGACGTTTTAGTCGCTCGGACTCGCTCGGTCGGACAAAAATGGTCATAACTCTGGCAAATATTTACCAATTTCAATGATTCTTTTTTTATTCGAAAGAAGAAACCACTGTATTGAATCTGTATGAATTTTATTACAACCGGATAAGAACTTCCTGGACCATGAACGATGTGGAGGAATTTATCTGGTAAAAACCATAAAACTGATGTTCTCCATTACATTGCTCTGACAATTATGAACCGATTTCGATGATTCTTTTTTTATTCGAGAGAGTAAACTACTATGATGTTTCCATGCAAATTTCATTACGACCGGATATTTTTTTTCTGAAGAAACATGAATTATGTAAAACTATGTAGACAATAATGTGATCATAACCTACCTAGATAATTTTACGGTTTTCGATGGTTCAATCTTTATATATGAAATTTCACTAAAAAGTTTAAAATAAAATCTTTTTAAAAAAAAATTGAACCGACTTCAATATCACTGAAAAGTATAAAATAATTTAAATATTATTGAATTTGGTGTTAGCTTACCGGCTGTGTATATTTGGCACCAACTTCAATAATATTTAAATTATTTAATACTTTTCAGTGATATTGAAGACGGTTCAATTTAAAAAAAAAAGATTTTATTATAAACTTTTTTGTGATATTTTCATATAAAGATTGTACCATCGAAGTCCGTAAAATGATCTAGGTAGGTTATGATCACATTATCGTCTACATAGTTTTACATAATTCATGTTTCTTCAGAAAAAAATATCCGGTCGTAATGAAATTTGCATGGAATCATCATAGTAGTATCATCTCTCTCGAATAAAAAAAGAATCATCGAAATCGGTTCATAATTGTCAGAGCAATGTAATGGAGAACATCAGTTTTATGGTTTTTACCAGATAAATTCCTCCTCCTCGTTCATAGTCCTCCAGGAAGTTCTTATCCGGTTGTCATAAATTTCATACAGATTCATTACAGTGGTTTCTTCTTTCGAATACAAAAATAATCATTGAAATTGGTAAATATTTGCCAGAGTTATGACCATTTTTGTCCTTAAAAAACGACATAAAGTCATCTATATAGGCTTTCCTGCAGCTTTCCTGCGCAGTCACCATTCTTGTTTTTTCAGGAACTACTTATTACTAAGCAATAATTTTTTTATGGGACCCAGTCAATGGATTGAAGAATGGATGGAAGAATGATTTTTTCAAATCGGTTCATAATTGCCAGAGTTATGCGCGAACATACATAAAAATATATATATATATACAGACGAATTGAGAACCTCCTTTTTTGAAGTCGGTTAAAAACATTTGCATTATGTAGAAAACTTCCTTAAAGTTGTCGGCCGCACTGGGAGGGTCGGGTAACAACGGTGTTTATTATTAAATTATAATTATTATCTGTATTGAACATGTTTATTAAGTAAATGTAATATTTACCGCCTCGCCCGGCTTCATCTGACGCTATAGCCAACAATTAACTAAATGACCCATAATAGGTTAATAATTTGAATTCGGTCTACGACACTAAAATTACTATTACTTGAACAACATAATTATTAAACAGCTTGCAAGTAATATTATTCTTTAAAATTCTTAAATCATAAGATAACTTAGTAGTATAGAATTTGTGTTTACAATCTGACAGTTGTCAGATTGTAAACACAAATTCTATACTTCTTTTTCATCGTTATAATGAATAGAATGAAATGAAATTATGTCGATGTAATATATAAACTAGATAAACATTCACTAACAAAATGAGATCTAAAATGTGATAGCGGGGGTCGCGGACTTATCTATGCTGGTGGCGGAAACGTGAACTAACGGTTGTATTATGATAATGACGTGTAGTTTGACAGTTTCACATAGACAGTAGCGACACTCCTATCGGCAAAAATAATTTTGTCAGCATGTGGCTTGAAAAGAAATAGCGACACAAGGGCTATTTCTGTGTGCCACTTTTCAGACCGTAACAGCTAATCTAGTTTAAATATTATATCGATGTTCTTTTTAATCTACACCACGACAAGTTTGCCACTCAAGCCTACTTATCAGCGATTTTACTATATGGTAAGATTTATTTTTGTCATATGGTTATTGGCAACCTGATGTTAGAGTTCAAGTTGCCCGCCTCTGACTTGGTTTAAGGACTGGCTACATCCTTCGGAGTCGCTGGACATTCGGGGAGTGGGCTCTAGGACTTCCATTGAGTTATGAGTATGGCGGCGACTCCGAAGAGGACGGTGGCCGAGTTGCGACCCCAGTCTCCGTGAGCATTGTGACTGGTTCCCGGGGGCTACAATACGCCCCTGGGCGGCGCGCTCAAAGGCAAGGCACTGAGGGGCCACTGGTGCAGATCCCACTGACGAGCCCTCATGTGCCGATGTGACAGCCGCGGGGGTTTTAGTGGGTAAGAATCCCACATAATCCGGTCGAGCCCCACAGCCCCCGGGGACTATTAGGTTTCCGTGCAAAAAAAGGACTGTTCCACGTGAAAAAAAAAGGACTGTGTGATGTATGTGTCTATATGTAGTTCTCAGACTGGTTGCCAACAAACCATCCCGACCGGCAAGAGATGTAGCAGGACCAAAACTAAAAGCTATCGATATAACATCGTATCGACATTTTAAATTTAATCTCACCTAAGATATGTTGTAATTTTCACCGTTAAATGATGGACAAGTAACCCGTGGGTAGTTGGTGCAATACATGATGATACCACTCTCTAAAGACAAATATACTGTTATCTAGAAAAAATATTGATTTTAATATTCTTTCGATACCCGATTTTTTATACAATACAAATATTCTTTATTGTACACCAACAGAGAAGATATAGCTTAAAAGGGAAAAGTAAAATTGCAGTGTGACAATTTGTTTTTTTATATAGATATACATATATATAAAAAAAATTGTGGACATATTTTATTCAATATAATCTTAACTGAGAATATAATTTAAATGTCGATACGATGCTATATAAATCGATGTTATAAGCTCTCTCAATAGCCCGTTCAAAGCCACTCATCATCATCAGCAGCTGTCACCGTCCACTACTGAACAAAGGGCTCTCCCTTAAAAGGGAGGGGTTGCCATAATCTCCACGCTTGGCCAGGCGTCTTGGGGGTCGCAGTAAAGGCGGTAGTTAATTCAATAGAAAGACGCTGCAGCCCGTCTTTTTATTTTCCCTTAGTCCCCTCTTACGCATACCCAACGGTAGGAGATGGGTGCTCTTCTTACCCGGACACCCCAAATGCCGCTCAATGACGTTGAATTAGTGGATAAGTCGTACCGTGAGGGCCCACGTCTCAACTCTGTATCACCGCAATGCTACTCGATGACAACTTTTGGCTACGACCTTCTGCAAGGGTATTCGACTACCCTAGACTGGGTGCTGCTATTTTTCATATTATCCCGTTGCCCTGTCACGTATCATCCATCTTAATGGATGGCGGTTTCATCGAAGTTGACGGGTTAAAAATAAAAAACAAATCGCTCATAGTGATTAGTTATTGAGTTTTCCCAGAACTCATACGACCCTAATATTTCAGTAACAAAGTAACGGAATTCAATTAACCGAAGTGTCACCGAGGTATTGTATCCAAGGTTAGACGAGGGACCGGCTTAAATAAGTAAGCACAGTCATTAATATTAAAATGCGTGACGTCACGTTTAAAAGGAAATGGGCATTTTTTTTTTGTCAGTCATTATAACTCAGCCCAATTAGGTGTTTTTTTCTCTAATAAAGACCTAATTATGGAAACCGCGCACGAGGTTTTGTGTAGATATTTAAATTTTAAAAACTGATTTGATCCAGCCCACGTATACTGCGAGAATTAGTATCTAAGTAACATAAATTTTTATTCATAGATTTTGAGTACAAAAAAAATATTCACTCTAATTGAGAAATGCTTCAAAATAACAATCATTCAGTGAATATCTACTGTAAAGTTTTTAAACACATAATACGTTAAGAATGAAAAGCCGCGCAAATCGCAATTTTTCGTTAGTAAAAAATAATACTTAGGTATAACGGAAGGGAGTATGGTACAAAACAGAATCGGCCCCAAAGCAACTCTAAGGCCTCTGCCTCGAAGCTTGCGGGCAGCGGGGCGGCGGCGGCGGCGGCGCGGTTCGGCAGGATCTTATGCGTAAAATCAAATGGACCGGTTTTCGAAAACAGCGGGCGGACACCACCCGCGCCGCCACCCCGCTGCCGCTGCCCGCAAGATTCGAGGCAGAGGCCTTAGGCCTCATTTACGGAGGCGCGGAGCGTCACGCGTCGCGTGTGGCGGAGCGTCGCGCGTCGCGTGTGGCGTGGCGTCTCGCATCTCTCTCTCACTCCTACAATGCCATATGTTTTAACTCAGTACGGGCCGCGCCGCCCATCGTGACGCGTGACGCCCCGCGCCTCCGTAAACGAGGCCTAAGTTGGATGCGCATGCGCCGCTCTCGGGGAAAGTAGTCAGGGGCGCCCGCGGCGACCTTACAAGTGAAAGTATCGAAAGCCAACCGCGGAAGAACTGCTTTCTTGAATTACCCCATGTGCCCCGTTCTGACGGGTAAATACTACATTAAGCAAGCGTTCGAATTGGTAAAAAATATGTTACTAGAAAAAAAAAACGACTTCTATCTCCCCTTCAAAGATCCACGCTCTAACGTTGATACACTGTCTGATTATGGCAATTGGGCCGGCACGTGCAAGCGATTGTCGTCCTAAAGGTGATACACCGCTTGTGACCGCCAGAGTATGTAAGTATATTGAATTAAATATTATTGAAGTTTGCGCAGAATATACACGGCAGGTACGCTAACACCAAATTCAATAATATTTAAATTATTTTATACTTTTCAGTGTTATTGAAGTCAGTTCAATTTTTTTTTAAATATAGGTATTATTCTAAAAATTGTTTATAGAATTTAATACTTTGTAGTGAGTTTTATGTTCCAAGCTATCAACGGTTCGGAAAACTACATAAATATCTTCTCGTCTAAAATTCCGCAGTGCCGTGAAGACGAAGGGTTCCACCATAGTGGTTGTTTTGATTGGGTCAGATCGATCGGATCAAGTAGAGCATCATATAATTAAAGAGCTTTATTTACACATATCAAAACATTTTTTTATTTTAGTTTGTCACATAGTTTTTAGCTTATAATAAAAAAAATACAATTTTCCCCTTATCTCCGAAGTTTATGGAGGAAAAAAAATGTGAAATAATTATTAAGGATGATAAATGTCTATCTATATTTTATAGGAAAAATAAAATGATGTTTCTAGTTGTAATTTTTTTTAGTAATCCTAAAAAAACATCGACAAATAAACTTACATAGTTTTGTGGTTTGGTTTTTTTACTACCTGAGGTGTTAGATGAATAGTAAAATAACTTTAATACGTCCAAAGGCATGGGACCCTCGGTGCACGAGTCCGACTCGCACTTGGCCGGTTTTTTATAGTATACATAAGTACTATTATTATTATTTATATATATGTAAATAGAGCAATCCCTACTACCATAGGAAAAATACCAAGTTTTTATAAATATCATTTTGACACATAAAGAATCAAGAAAATCTTATACTCAATAATGGAACATAAGCTTAAATTGCTCCATGAATGTAAATATGTAATCAGATTTTAAAGGTACTATCAATGTTAATCAAACAAATCTGTGTGTGCGGCTTTTGAGTGATGTGTGTTATTAAAATAAATAATAACAATGTTCTGAATAAGGATTCAAATCAAACTCAAATGAATCAATCAACAAGTACCAATTATAAAAGCACAAAAAGCCAGACTGCACACTAACAAAATGGGCTTAAATTACACTATACACACATAAAACATATACACATGTGTACTTCAACTTCATATGATACCCATATTGATGTTTTTGGAAGTAAAAAATATGCAAAAAGGCAGCTGATGGTCACCATCTTTATATACTATGTACTTCATATATAATTATACTGTACGTGTTTATGTCATTGAACTCCTTCTAAACGGCTGGACTGATGTTGATGAAATTGTTTGTGTGTGTTCAAGTGGATTCGAGAATGGTTTAGATTCACAAGTGAAAGAGTGCGAGCGTAGCTGCGTGGTTCAGCTAGTGTTAATATATAAATTTGGAAAAATAAAGAGCCTAATCACTCCCACAAATAAGACGAATCTAACGACATAATTATAAATGCAAGTCCATCAAGCCGTTAGGTTGTAGGCCATGCCAAAAAAATATAACCCTCTTCCTGGGGAATTCTGGCAATAGAGGAAAGTAATCAAATCACAATGAATGGAGGCATGTTTTAACAGTAATACTAAAGTGTTATTCATGAACAGGATACCTAATGACTATTGTGGTTCTGGTAAATATATCTAATTTATAAGGAATATTGTGTTATAGCCACAAATAGTAAACACAAACAATAAATATATTATAAATATAGTATAAACCTCAGTTGCCAACTGAATCTTCATCATGAGTCACACAACATTTGTGGCTATTATTTCAATGATGAGTATAAGAAATATATTATTAGTTGCTTCTAACAGCTGTTAATTAATCATAGTTATAGTGTGTAATAGGTACTAATTTTACAGGAAAATTTCATAATATTTTACCATAAGTTTCCATTTACATTCTATTACTTTAACCATAACAATAAGAAAAGACAGAGCGCACCGTACTAATAGTAAAACCAGTCCATCGCAAAGTTATGGCAACAGGGTAATAATACAGCCTCCTTGGCGAAGTTTTCATTTTACAATATGTTACACAAGAAAATAAAAAAAACAAATCAAATCATTTATTGTTCGCAAATATGGGTATTATACAGATAATATACATTAAAAAGTCCATCCATATTTTTCCAAAAAAGAAAGCATGCAAACTTTTTAAATGAAAATAAAAGATACCACTTAAATATACGAAGACTACCAACTGTATTTAAATGACATATTGTCACTGTGCATGCAATACCGCGGAAGAGCAGTCTGTAATTACCGCGTATCTGAGTTTTGCTTTTTTTACAGGACGATGAAAAAAGTTAATATTTTAGCCCTTTAATAATATTTTATGATGCCTGATCTTATTTACTACTTAGCAGCAAACAAGATCAGGCACAAATTTTTTATAAAATAGCTTAAATATTAACTTTTTTCGACCTCCTGTAAAAACATCAAAACTCAGATACTCGTGGTATTTACAAACTGCTCTTCTGCGGTATTGCATGTGCACCGACGATATCTCTTCGAGAAGTAACATGAAGAAATATGCCATTCCCATACATTTGTTTTCTATTCTCTATCGTTTCGTATTGTAGAATGACAACTTGGCTACAGGAAGAGAAGAAACTCTAAAGAACAAACGGCTGTTTGGGTGTCTGATCAGTGTTGTTTCTACTGATTTATTTATACTGTGGTCATTATTTTGCAAATTCATATTATTGTAGGTGGCTTCAAATACTAGCAATGTACATTTCATCTATTCCTATTTATATGATGAAAGTCTATTCAAAATAAATATTAATCTTAGTTTGGGGTATGTTTTTATTTATAATAAAAAATTAAGAGACCACTGGGTAGCAAAATGATTATATGAATAATATTTGGTTATGAATTTTATCTATCAAGCTATCGGCATAAGTGTGCTCTCAGGGTACATTTTCAATGAATTTTTGGAATTATCATAATACAAACTTATTACTGTTAAATTTCAGATTTGCATTATCTAATTTCATTAAGAGGTATTTCAGGGATCACAGTGTTGTCTAATATAATGTGATTCTGAAAGATTAATACACAATGAATCCAAATGGGTCAAAGTGATTGCCGTGCCCATCCTAGACATAAATGTAATATTGTGTTGGTAGGATAAATGTTAGGAACTGCTATTATACTTGCCCTACAATTAAAATAAACAAACAGTACTTATCTAGTAACTATAATAGAAGCTTAAAATCCATTTGTATACTTAACAAGACAAAAAGCACAATCTTTACCTAGATAGCCTCTTTAGTGGGCAAGTTACAAGTAGTCACAAGGAAATTACAACAGAAACTACTGAAAACTAGATATAGTAGGTGCAGGAATCTTACCGATTGTGCATAAATGTTACGGCGACACAGAATAGGAGCCAGCATGGCTCAAACGATGCGGGAACCACTAAAAAACACCTGATACCACACTCACTAACAAGCCAAAGTTGAATCAACTTTGTACCACGTTCACATCACACACCGATTATTGATTACACTGAATTGACGACTTTCACACGGCGACACCACCGACACAGCACAAAACACTAAAAATCACCGCGGATTTTATTATAACACAAAACGTACACAAATAAAACACCTAGGTGGACCTACTTGCGAAATGATATGTCAACTACGTCAGATAATCTCGAGTAAATTGTGGAAAACATACGCTTTAGTAAACTGACCGCGTATCTACCAAGATTATGTTTAAGAACAATATAATGCGAGGTATGTATATTTTGCGTTGATATCTTAAAATTTGAGCGAAATATGAAACAGCAAACCACCACCACGCGAATCTATTGAAAACTGGATTACTTGGATTAGGTACCTACCTTTTTTTCTGCAGAAATAACATTATAGCCAACATAACAAAATGTCTTCAGCTGACATTGACATTACAAATTGTCAATTTTGGGGATTACATTACCAAATTTATAATAACTACTGTGTTCTATTCTATTGAAATATTTAAATTTAATATAACGAACCATTTCAGAATCTTTAATTGAAGTTCGAAATAACATAAAATATATAGTTCTACAGTTCGCCCAATATGTTTAAGAAAAACTTAAAATTCATTTTTAAATTATTTTTTTCTCGTTGAAGTGAAACTAATTTTACGGATTTTAACGCGGTTTATTTTTATTTTAATTACCCGACGTTTCGAATACTTAACAGCCCCCTGCTGTTAAGTATTACTATCTTCCTAACCTATACTTTAAAGATAACGGAACACCAACCAAATACCTTTTATTATATGGAACCCCATATAGAGAAGAAGAGGAAACATTTTTATTTTGACAAACACAAACCACCTGGTTCGTGTTTGTCAAAATAAAAACAAACCACCTGGTTTGTGTTTGAGTATACACCTTGTTATACCTATAACAAGGTGTATACTAACATCTGCCATTTCTTAGGACGTAACACACAAAATACTACACAATAAAACGACATAAGTGAAAAGAAAAGAAAAAGAATTTAACACATTCAACAGAATAATAATCTACCTGCTATGTGATGCCAAAAATGGCCCCTATCTCAGCTTTATGCTGCAACAACTAAGTTGCCACAGCGCTGATTTTCATATAGGTCCAAACTCACGTCACGGACAGGGCACGGAAATATAAATAAGTATAATAATAAGTATAAATACAAACTAAGAATAATAAGCAAAAAGTATACATAATACAATAGTAAACAAGGTGAGTTTTGATGAAAGTTACTTAAAATATATAGGGTGGTGTGGTAGCCAATGAACCAGGAGTACCCTATGAAAATAGTAGGTACAGACCAAACGTGACGTTGCCAGATTGTACAATTTGACGCGTTCGAACCGTTTCGCCGATCAAAGCTTTCCTACTTAGTCGACGGCCGTTTGTTGTAAGGAGTGGCCACGTTAGACTCGTCAGTCTGTTTTCGGCTACAAAAACGACGAAAAAAATGTGAGTTAATTTTTGTTACTAACTTTTCTTTTGTGTTTATTTTATGCCATTCATGGTTTTAATCCGGTGATGATGTTCTTATGCTTGTTTGCTAATATAATTTGTGAGCATAGTGTATTACTATCAAAAGTAATCTAACCTCAAATTTTAGGAGAGGCGGGTGGTTTTCAGTGAACCATTTGATCGAAGTAGTCAATGAACCATGGTTCATTGAGTACTGCTTGTAGTATTGTTCTGTGGAGTACTGCATCTGGTTCACTGGGTACTAGACTTTTCAGGTACCTAATAGCATTCTTAAATTGTTATAAAAACATTGGTAGGTATGTTAGTATTTTCAGTATGGGGCGAAACACAGAAGGCAGAGTTTCGAAAAAAAGGAGCTCACACTCCAGACGAAGTAAAAAACGGTTGACCTTCATCTTAAGGGACTGAGCCTCCGAAAAGCCGCTCAAGAGGCAAATTTACCTTATTACCAAATTTAACTTATCTACGCTATGTCGCTACGTTTTGAAATATAAGCCTAATAAAGCCTAAAAACATGATTTTTTGTTTTATTTGGTATAAATGTAAGCATAAATTAGATATATTCAGGACAATGATTCATTGTGTACTACATGGTTCATTGGCTACAATCCCCCGGTTCATTCTATACCAGTGGGTGTACGCATTGAACCATTTACCATTATTTTTAAAAAACCTCCGTAGTGCGATCGTAATAAATATAAACCAAATTGAAGTATTCATAATGAAAGTTAATTAATTTACCTAGGCCCCACACTAAAAATATTTCTACAATCTCTCATAGAAATAGTGATACAGCTCTTAAAACTTTTGGTGGTTCATTGGCTACCACATCACCCTACATACATAATACTTAGGTAGAGGAAATATATAATGATTACAAACCATATCAAATGATTACAAATCAACACTGAAAAGCTTAGAGGAGATACCACTGGAGATAGCATGATGCGCTAACCCCCCTGCCAAATTTTGTTCATATGTTCAGGTCATTCTTTATTTGTGTGCGTATCCTTTTGAATGTGTTGCGAGTTTATTATAGTGTGGGTATGCGTGAAATTGTATATGTGTGTGTTTACTTCGCCTCCCGCACCCCGCAAAAGTGCCACGAAAAATTTGTTCGGCGAATCGACGCGATAGTAGCTCCATTCTATTTACTCTGAGCTGAAAAGAGATGTGCCAAAATGTATGGAGCCTGGGCTAGGACTTTGTACACTATACTCTAAAATAGGGAAACACACTTAAAACAGTTTTTAACTATCCATTTACTTTAATTTGGCTTTATTTGCTTGTAAAACTTAAGAATTTTTACTTAAAATTGCAACACATAACAAAAAACTGGCATGGCGGAAAAGTGTCACTGTCATGTGTAATTTTTATTATCAATGGCGTTAAAAGTATTTTTAGTACCCTTTGTATTTTTGTTTTTATTTTCTCATATATCATGTTAATAATTAAAATATCAATGATAATCAATTCACTACATACAATAAAGAATATTATCATTATAGCCTATTTTTTGTAATTAATTATTAATTTCATAACCTAACCTAAAAATACTTATATTTAATATTGTCTGAGCACACCCACCGCATTTAACGTAAATACACGCACTTAAGTCACGAACTGACTGCACTCACCTCACAGCAACTTAAAACAATGTTTGAGTGCACACTCAGGTGTCAAGTCGTGTTTATTAATCAACAGTAACTCCACTGAGGCCAGCATCTTAAACCTTGACTCAATTCTCATATATTAATTATGTCAACAACTTAAGTTCCTACTCAAGTGCCGAATCTCAGCTAATTGAAAAAAGTTAAGCAGTTGTACAGTTCTAACTTCGAAAAAATAATAATATTTTATGCCCACCGTTACAAGGTTACGTTGTTAAATTTTGATAAAGTGTCAAATGTGATATTAAATTGGCCCTACTTTAGTAAGTATAGACATCAGGGTTAGATAATGTAATAAGAAAGTCGTCATCATGACGAAAGTCGTCATCAGCTTTTTAATTTACCGAGGTTTAGCTTGAAGTTTTTTAAATGTTTAAAACTATGTTTTATGTTTATTTTTATGATTTTTATAAATCCTGGCAATTAGATTCGTAAAAATCCGTAAAAATATTTCTGATGGAACGTGTTTCTTTCACGTTCGACAAGTTCGAAATGGAGTTTTACGTTAACAATATAATAAAAGTGTACTGCAAACGTGAATATTTTACATGGCTCCCTGTGTTTCATAATTCGGTCAGACCATACTCGCCATGTTTCTTTCACTAGTTTGTGATTTAGTTATTGAAGTAGCGTGTTTTTTTGTCATTGTTTTTGCTAGATATATAATTGCTTTTCATTACCATTTCTTTGAAGTTATTATTTTAGGTGAGTTCTTCGGAATCAGAATAATATCTTGAAGCACACTCTAAGAACTGTTGGTTTCTTTGTTTACGTTTTATATTTTGGTATTCCGGATAGGGTATAGGTTTGAAGGAAGAATAATCTTACTGAATTTCACTAGTATCAAAATATTTATGAATGAATAATATTTTGATACCATGTTACATGTAAAGTAGGAATGTGAAAAAGTTATATTCTACCATAATAGTATAATAAATGCTTAGAGGAAGAAAACAAATAAATGACTATCTACACTAGCAGTAGTGGCAACTTAAGTTTTATGATTGCCAATGTAGAAAATTATTAGCGTGGTAGCGCAAATGAACTTTTAGTATTTATTGTAGATAAATATACCTAAAACTTTTATATATCCAGGGCACGTAGAATCTACGTGCCCTGGATATATCTTACTACAGTCTTATTACGAAAAGCAGTATAACGTTAAACCTGGGTTTAGACTCAGGTTAAGGAACAATTTACTCAGTTTAAACCAAGGTTAACGTTAAACTTCTTTACGTTATAATTATGACGGTTGGAGTCTACATCCAATAAGCTTCTTGTCTACACCAGTCCTAGGTCCTAAATAGGTACCCAGAATCCCCACGTTTTTTTGGTAGGGTGGATAGAAAGAAAGCTGCGTGGACCAGCGACTGCTAACATTTCATGCTCAAGATCGCGAATCGGCATCGACTATAAACTTATTTGTAATTATAAAATAAAATCTCCTAAAACTATTGTTTTAACCATAGATATAAAATTATTCACTATTGGTTTTAACCCCCTAAAAAAGGGGTGTCAGTGTTACGAGTTTGAAGCCATTTATATTACATACTCTTTTAATCGTAGCTTCTAAAAAACAAAGCGACGAATTTATGTGAATGGGTGTTTGATGAAAATCGATTCAGATGTCTGAGGGGGGTTGTTAATTTATACTTGTCTGTTCGTATCCCATTCAATAAAATTAAACTCAATAAGTAAAATTAATTTTCTTTTTCGTGGCTAAACCACAATTACATAAACAAACGTGTGTCGATATTTATTTAACATCCTTACGACTCCATTTTGTATTGTAGGCCGATTGCAATAGATCCAACCGTTTATTTTCTTTTTGACAGCACCAATAGAACGTAACTGCGTCATGTTACGCAAAAGTTCACTTTAAATGAACGGTTGGATGCTCTATAGGTAAGAAAACGTTA
The DNA here is from genome assembly GCA_911728495.1 of Furcula furcula. Lineage (NCBI taxonomy): Eukaryota > Metazoa > Arthropoda > Insecta > Lepidoptera > Notodontidae > Furcula > Furcula furcula. Next base: position 22,272,807 of record OU452252.1, read on the forward strand.
TGGCCAGTTTGGTCAGGACTTCTCTTGTTATTTCGATTTCTGTGGTCAGGACAAAAGAGAATACAGATAAGGAAGGGAGATAGATATAAAGAATGATTTGTAGCGGACTTAGTGAGTAGCGGACCATCTAGCGAATAAAAAATCGATTACTATTCATTAATTACATGTACTAAAAAAAATCACATCTTATGCTGTTATGTAACGGATAAACACCTGTTATTTTATTTAATATATGACTTCTATTCTGTATACAAGTGATGAAGCAAAATTTATATAAAGTAGGTACAGTACGCGACAGGTCGACATGGCAATCGGGGTATGAGTTGAGACATGGGGGAGGGGACACCCCGCATGTGCACATCGCCCGCGCCGTCTTACGCGAACGCGATATGCGGGGGTGCGGGGTGCTACCTCCCCGATTGCCATGTCGATCTGTCGCGTACTGTAGGTAGGTATAACTATTTTTTATTTTCTAGCTAATAATCTTTATACAACTTCACTGTCAGTAAACACCACTAATATTAGAAATTTAGTGTTTTTTTTTTACAATAGGTATTAGTAATTCTAGTCTATAAAAACTTCAGTGGGTACTTCTAAGTTGAATGTGACCTTTAGCAAATCGAAGTATATTGCTCTTAACCCGTAGCCATATCAGCCTAGTCACTATCTGATAAGGCTCACATTTAATTTAACCACATTTCAGTTTGATACAGGTCCCCGTCAAACATAGTTCTTATAAAATTGTCTAATAAGTGTGACTAAAGTGCTCATATATTAACCATAGCTCGTTCGCCGTGTACACTACAAGAATATCTTGCTATTTAATTGTCCAATTGGCTGTCATAATGCAATAAAACCTTCATAAAACGAGACTTATGTACAATTAATTGTGATAAAATAAATTAACAAATCACTGAATCAACATATCAATCACTTCTGATTTCACTTCACTCAGTAGGTAACAGTGTGAAATATTTCAGTCTTACAATTTATTCAACAGGAGTATACTCCCGGGCAAACTAAAGGGTCCTAGTCTAGATTTGACATCCACTGCTCTCACTGCAAAGTAGTATTTGAATCCGGCCATGAACTGAGTGAGAGTGCATGCCATTGGCAGAGGCAAAGCTTTCACATCCCCAATTTTCTTCCATAACGATGTGCTTGGAGGAGAGGTTGTCTCCTGATATGCATATAATTGATAACTGGCTATTTCTTCATAGCTGTCTTCTTGGTAGCCTTCTATTTTCCAGGATATGACAATACCGTTCTCGACCTTGGACAATCTGAGGTCCGGTGCAGGTGGTAATGCCTTCCAATTTGGCGGTTGATATTGTTTCATGACATCAGGTAACGGCGCTGGGTGCCTTCCGCTGGTTACTCTTCGGACGGGAGTTGTGTTTCTAGAAACTTGAGGAGGTGCACACCTTGGCCTTATACCTAGAACAAATATTTAAAAGGTTAAGGTTAATACAAGAAATCACTTATGTTACGTATTTGGTGCATGCTGTGTGATACCATCGTCAGCAAAAATACTAAAAATGACCGAGTTTTTAGTTCTTTCGAGCGCGATTTATACAGTTTTTAAGATTTCGTACGTAAGTATTAAATATTGTCAAAGCCTTATCAGCTTACAGAAACGCAACCGGATATCTTCATTTACAAATAATACTATATAACTCTTTGAATATTAAATCCAAATAATAGTAGATTTGTTAAATATTAGCAGAGTATGGCAACATTTTTTTTTATCAATGAACATAGTAACATAAAAGACGAATCACGAGCATAGTAACATAATGAAGTACCATTTTAGTACCACCGAGTGATACTTTCTTTATTAACCTCCATGGAGCCAAAGTATTCAGTATGCGCAATCCATATTTAGCAGTAAATTATAACGAAAATAATTTTGTTATCACCAAATACATAACTATTATCTAGTTTTATATTAAAACATTAAAGTTAATTAATTTTGAAATTAAGTACACTGTACTTACCCGGTACAGGTTTCAGCATTATGGTTTGTCCTGCCCTGATGGCCTGGCTTTGAGGCCCACTAATGGGAATGTACACTTTCCTAGGGCTGTTGACTACGGGCGGGAATGGCTGTCTCTGCGGTGCAAGTAGGTTTTGCGGAGGCACTAATCGAACAGGCGGTGCAGGTGAACTGCGAGGGTTCAGTTTTGCAGGAGGCTCATCGTCAGTGAGATCCACTGTAACAGACTGTATCCTATTGTGTGGTCTTTTCTCAGGGGCTTTCTGGGGCGTTTGATTTTTAATTCCATTCGGTAGAGTGATCTTCCCCGGCGCGCTAGTTGGCTGTATAGGTGGCATTGGGGTTGGTGATTTCATAGCAGGACTATTTGCAGGTACCAATCTAGGAACCGGTATGCTCTGATTACTAGTAGTTGGTTTTGGTGTTCGAGGAGTTTGTTGTGCTGGGATTCTGATATTTTGTTTATTGTTGCTCGTGTTAAGGGTTGGTGCCAGTGGCGTTGCCATGGGCTTTCTCCGCGCGTTCACTTTATCTGTCATTAACACCTGCATACCAACTGATCTGGTGATTTTTAGAGGAGTTATTGGCAAGTCAGTCATTTTCTTCTGCTCCTCTTGCACAGATTTCAATACTACTTGAAGATCTCTGTTTTGTTTCGTTAGCGTCATAGCCTTTTTCCTGTACACTTCAATGTTCTGTGCCATTGTTTTTAGTTTAGTTTTTATATCACTCAGACTACTTCTGTCAACTATGCTTTCTACTATTTTCAATATGCAGAATTCTTCTAAGTCTTCTCTAGTCATATCAGCCAAGTTCTTTTTAGCCGATTTTAAGAAATTTTCCGGGAGAAGTGGCTTCTCTTGTTTAACAACCTCAGGCTCTTTCTCAATTGGTTTTTCCCTAATGTCTACATCCATGTTTATAGTATCAGCTGGCGGGGGAGATTCTGAAATGAATAAATTTAACCGTGAATGAAGAAATATATACTTAATCGGTGCAAAAATAATTAATTAAATAGGACAATTACCTTTTTCTTTACTGTTGGACATTAAATCATCAAACTCTTTGTTACATTCTTCACCAGTTTCTTGGTCGGTCTTGGAATCAGGATTTGGAGCTTGTTGGTTTTCGTTACTTTCCAGTGTTTTATTTACTTTACTCTCAATTGGAACATCGTCTATTAACATAATATCATCATCGTCTTCAATATTAATCGATTGTGATTGTGTAGATTCTTTTTCTGTAGTTTGGGAGTCAACCTTAGTTTGGGTTTCTTTAGGAGGTTCCTCTTCATCATCAGACAGAATATCAAGCGTATTCGATAATTTACATATAACGGGTTTCTTTGGGCTATCTACAGGGACTGGTGGCACAGGACTTCTATTAGGAATATCAGCTTGAGATGTATTTTCCTTAACATCTTTAACTTCTTCTATATCTTCTATCTCATCGTTTAATTCTATAGGAATTGATGTTCCTTTATTTAATATTTCTTTGTCAAGATAAGTATCCATTTTCGGGGCGTCTGTAATACACATCACATCATCGCCAAAAACTTCATCTTTTAAGTCCTTCGAAGCTGACTCTTTTAATGAATTATTTGAACTAATATCACAAGTAATTATTTTCGTTTCTTCAACGCTGTCTTTCAAATTCTCAATATCTACTTCGTCTTTAACTTCAATAGTATCAGTATCCTTTTTAATTACAGTTTCAATGCAATTATCAGTATTTGTCTCTTGATCTATATCAGACGTTGCACTAGTTATTTCTTTGGCGGCAATGGGTACCTCTATATTTAAATCAGTATTATGAGTGATATCACTTTCCTGTACAACGACGTTTTCTATTTCCTCTACATTAACATCGTCTTTAGTCTCCATTGGCACTGACTCCTCTACTTCTTTACTCAATTCTGGAATTTCGCTAATATCATTTGTTGATTTCTCTTCAATCTTTATACTTTCTGGTCTTTCTATATCAATGTTCGTATTAAACTCAATAGATTGTAACTTTTCTTCTGAAGTGTCTGAATCATGACATGGTGATATTTCGTTTACGATGTTTTGCTCTGTAATATTTTGAGGAGAATTAAGAGCATTGTCTTTATTTTCTGTAGGTTGAGTGGCCATTGCTGTTATTTCTGATCTCAAAACTGTATTATTTTCATTGATCAGACTACTATCTATCAAATTACATTCTGTTTTATTAACTTCTTCAACTGTGTTTTCTGTGTCAGGAACATCCATTGCTTCAGCTTCATCGATGTGAGAATCCTTTATTCTATCGATGTTATCTTCTACAGCGCAAACTTGTTCCTCATATTCAGAATTGGTCTGCTTACTAATTGGATCTTCTAGGGCTTCATCGTTTGTTAGCTCATCCTTATGCAATTCTTGTATATCATTGTTACCATCATTAGCACAAGTACTATCGACGCTGTCACATCCATTATTTACAAATGTTTCTCTATTATCCAAAAGCATGACATCACCACCATCTAGAGTTTTCTTCAAATCACTATCTAGGTTACTATCATTATTTACGTTTACAGTATCTGTACTGCTTTTACTATTGCTGCTGTCTTCCAAATTCCCGATGCTATATTCTGTATTTTTAAGATCAATACCACATTCACCGTTGCCGACGAATTTTTCATCTAATGATCCTTCAACCACCGACATGTCTCCTCGAATGTTTAACGTTGGTTCGGTCTCAAGAATTAATTGCATTGTTTTTCATCGCCTATTTGTTGCAGAGAAGACCCTGAAAAATAGGTAAAAATATATTATTAATTAAGAAACATTTTAACATTTATAGATGGTATCCAAATACAATATATATGTAACAGTGAATTATGGTAACCCTGTATTATTTATTACATCAGCGGATAGTGTTGCTAGAAAGGATGAAATGCTGCAAAGTAATGATGATACATTATGTCAAACTAAAGAAAATGGTTGAAGATTAATAAACTGATTCATATTTATTTGATTCATACATTAACACGCGTAATTAGTTTGAAATGATGCTTATTTTTTTTAACATTCACTCATAGCTCAGTCAGCTTCACAACCAACATTATGTTCTAATAGTATATTATTTATTATCAAGTGAGCTAAGTTGCTCATTACACACGAGGCTGTGAGTTGCAGGCCGTGCCGTAGGCGAGGCCGTAATTTATCCAAGTCGTTCACGAGTTTCACACGACGTTTTTCAATACATTTTCGAGGAAAAAACGAAATAATTTACCACAAATACGATAAAAACAAAATATGGTAATTATTGAAAATGGCTCGCGTCTCTTTTTCACGCACCCAATGCAATGTGAGCGAACATACAGCCTATGCACTTTAAAATAATAATTTTAAGTGATAATATGCAGTTATATAAACAAAATATTTTAATAATAGAATTTTATAACTAAAATGAATAATTTGATAGTAATTAATGATGGTTTGATAGAATTAAGAATGTACACATTTATTTATTCTGAAAATGTATAAGTATGGATTTTCAGCGGCACAAAACAAAAATAAAAACTGCATTACCAGGTTAATTATTTAAATTATTAAGAATGCTCTGTTTACTAGCATATACTTAATTTGCAATAAGGTACTAATTTAACTTCGTAGGGATAATTATATTATGCACTGTTGCGTCATGTTATTATTACACACGCGTGTGTTATAGCTCGGTTTATGGCCCTAAAAGTGATGTAATAAGGCTCACTTTACGAGCAAGTGTTGAAACATTTTAATGCAGCATTACATCCCAAAATTAGATTCTTACTGACGACACTATCAGATAGTGTAGTGATATTTTTTTTCTAAATCAACAGGTTCGATTCCTAGCTAGGAATTTTGATTTTTCCAAAATCAAGTGGTGCAGTTCTAGTATTCATCAAAACCAGGCCCGTAACTTCTTTGGTCATTTTTCGCTTTTCCTCATAGTTTCGGATTTGGCCAGCCACGCCCACTTGAATGTTATTGAATTCGGTTCAATTTCTTTTTTAAATTTTTTATTTTGTACTTTTTATGATATTTTTATACTTCAATCTTTATGATTGAACAATCGAAAACGGTAAAATGATCTAGGTAGTTTATGATCATATTATCGTCTACATAGTTTTACATCATTCCTGTTTTTTCAGGAATAATGTATCCGGTCATAATAAAATTTGCATAGAATCATTAGTTTACTCTCTCGAATAAAAAAAAGGATCATCGAAATCGATTCATAAAATCGAAATCGAATCGATTTCGATGATCCTTTTTTACAATAGAGAACAATAGAGAACATCGATTTTATGGTTTTTACAATAGAGCACAACGATTTTATGGTTTTTACCAGATAAATTCCTCCACATCGCTCATGGTTCTCCAGGAAGTTCTAATCCGGTTATGATAAAATTTATACATATTCATGATAATGGTTCCTTCTTTCGAAAAAAAAAGAATAATTGAGATTGGTAAATATTTGCCAGAGTTATGAAATGGTCATAACTCGTAACGTTCTTTATAAGCGACAAAAATGACATCTTTTAGGGATTTTAACACATTTTTTGACGCACCATTAGTGTTTTTTTCTGGAACTACTTAGTCGTACGTAATATTTTTTTATGGGAACTTATCAGTGGGTACAAGAAAGAATTTTTCAAATCGGTTCATAATTGCCAGCCAGTCATGCTCGAACATACATAAAAATATATAAGTATATGTACAGTCGAATTGAGAACCTCATCCTTTTTTGAAGTCGGTTAAAAAAGATTCTTATTTATTTTTATTTACTTTATGAAACTGATTTATTTTAATAATTTACTACACAAAAGTCCTCAATTATTATGTCCTTTTCAATTGCAGAACTCTACAGGCATGAAAGAGAAGTATGCAAGTTCTGTTTTTTTAAAGGTGATAAAACTAATCCTGTTCTGATGTGTCATCAACCTGCACGGCTGGAAGAATTCTAGCCTCCGGAATAAGCGGGTTTTCAAAGCGGAGCAGCATAGCATAGACTGTATATAAAACTAAACTTATGCTAAACAAGCATGGTGTGGTGTTACGTGACGGTTTGCCTGCTCAATATGTTTACCTAAGCCAGACACTCCAATTAGGTAAGGGCAAGTTATGTAGGAAAATCAAGAAATACAACTGGAGTGGACAGCATTGGGAAAACTTCGTGAGTTCTTCTCGTCACCGATACCGCAATGTCTAAAGAATTAAATCGGTGCGTCCTACCCGTTATGACGTACGGTGCTGAGACGAACACTTGAACGGTAGGACTAGTCCCCCAACTCAAGGTCACTCGGAGAGCTATGGAGAGAGCTATGCTTGACGTTTGTATGCAGGATCGAATAAGAATTCAAGTAGTCGCCAGATAACCAAGGTTGCCCAAATAGCTCAACGCATTAGGAGGCTCAAGTGGCAGTGGGCTGGTCATATTTGCCATGAAACTGATGATCGTTGGGGTAGACCGGTTTTGGAATAACTACGAACCGGAAAACGGTGAGCAGAATGTCCTGCGACCAGGAGTGACAATATACGCAAAGCAGTTGGCAGTGACTGGATAAGAATGATGTAGGCTGATTATGATGTACAAATAGAAGAAACGAAGGATAGAATTAAAACAAGAAACGTTAGTACAAAGGTATTGCTTTTTACAAAAAAAGACCATTTAGCAGACCTGCGAGTCGAAAGTGGCAAGAAAGAAATGACACTCAATGTGTTTAAATAACAAAAAAGTTAATAATATGAGAAAAAAATCTAAATACATAGGAGCTCAAAACAAAAATTGAACTAACATTGTACTCTCGCGGTCACGAACGCTGTACCGCATTTAGGACGTCAGTCGCTTGCACGAGCCGGCCCAAGATACGTGCGGGCGAGGTAAGCGCACGTAACGTTGATCAAACGATTTTGATTGAAAACTGGTACACCGTTCGTGTCCGCGATAGTACATACGGTGAAATAAATGAATTTATAAATATTTACCTATAAATAAACTACAAAATATAGACAAATTTAGGTAAGTTTATTTTGTTGGGTATTTAAAAGGAGTACAATTTGACGGTAAGAGCTAAACTTTTAAACAACATGAACTCGTGTTAGTGTCACCATTTTTCGATCAATCGGTTTAAAGGCATCAGTTGATATCATTGATATAAACAGAACGAATTGATATAGGATTATTCTAATCATTTTAATTTTATTTATGCGCCATCTAGCGGCGTGAACCGTTACTTTATCATATTTCAATGTTGCAACCCGTTATCAAATCTATTGCTATTTTGGTACTTTTTTACGAACCCTGGGTGGCAGGGCAGTTTATTATCTATCTAGCGACCAGTTCAACCTACCGACCGTTACAAGGTATTTCTATTTTATTCTCATTCCTATAATTCCTAATCAAAGAAGTCGCATTTATGTCGATAATTGCTAGGTTGTTCTAAAACAACGTAGCACACGGACAACAGAACGATGTTTCTACATTAAAGAGATTTGTCTAGATGAAAACACAAAAACAAACGACACCCATTAGGATTTGAAAGAGGTTCTCGTTGCCAAAAACCTATGAACATCGGCATCACCATGTTGAGAATATCCAGCACCTCGAGAACTCGGACATAGTGAAAAGAATAACAAAGACAAAACCTTTTCAGCTAATGTTAAATTAGTGCAGTATACATACACACATGTCATCGCCTTAATAGAGACAACAAAACCATTGGACACGGCCTTAGACTAATTTATTTTAATAATAATAAATAATAATAATAAGCAAATTAAGATCCTGCAATATTCATAATTTTGATTATTCATACATACTTCGTATTTCGACTTTTGAAGAATAGCAGCACAAAAAATATTAACAATTACTTGAAATTATGTATTTTGTAATAATATTGACGTTTCGCGATGTAGCAACATCCCATCAGCTAATACTTTCATAAAAAAGTAGAAACACATATTAAGCACTTTACTGAAGGCTTGAATTAACAGCAAATGGAATCTCATAGCTTACACGCGAGAAAAAGTTTGTGAACAAAGAGCCGTCCAGCTCACGGAGGGAACCTCGTTGGGAGATAAATTTTGTCTCTAATCCTTACTTAAGCAGCGGCCATCGATTATTTTGATTTAAAGAAAATAAGAGAAGTTTTTGCAACGCTGGAGCGCCAAACGATACAGATAATACTAGCTGATGACGCTTATGGGGTCAACGCTCTATGCGCCTCCGTAAGAAGCGGACGCCTATTTTGTACATTTAGTACCTGTCATAATAGGTACTAATATTTAATTCGGTACAATATACGTTTTTACTGCTTTTATTATTTCATTGAATATGTTTTGCTTGACAGCAAATCTATTATAGAAATATTTCAGGCCGTAAAAAATGAGTACCGGCATACCCTCCAGTCTTCACGGTCAATTCCTAAGTCCAATTAATAATAATAATAAAGCCTTTATTCAAGAAGAGTAAGTACATTTTGATTATAATACATTGTTACTTAGTACAGTTACAACTGTCCCCTCCCCCCCTTCTCTCCTTGTTTGTCCTGAGACAAAGGCCTCCTCCAGACTTCTCCATCTAGTCCTATCCCTTGCGGCCCTGATCCAATACCTCCCTGCCGTTACCATTATGTCCGCGACCCAACGCTTTGTGGGTCTTCCTCTCTTTCTTTTCCCCATTCTTGGGTAACAGTCTGTTATAGTTGATGTCCACTTGGGTGTCCCGTCTCGCATGACGTGCCCTGCCCAAGTCCATTTCAATTTCTTTACTCTTTTAGTACATTAATAAATTTTGTTTTATTATTTATATCTTCTAATTTAATTTTATCTTTTCTTTTTACTCCTAAAATGCTTCTTTCTATACTGTTTTGGCATACTCTTAATTTATGTAAACTTTTCTCTGTCAGGGGCCATGTTTGGCATCCATAAGTTAAACAAGGCAAGATGCATGTTTCAAATACTTTCTTTTTATATTGTCTGCCTGCTGAACTGAACTGCCTAAGTCCAATTACCAGGATAATTTTAAATTCGAGCAGTATAATACCGATAGATTCTAGTAATATGGTACTGACCACGGGTGCTGACAAAAGCAAGCATTGATTTCCAAGATGGCGAATGCGCAGCGGTGGAATGGGTCTAAAGTAGGACGGCTGAGCATACAGCAAGGAATTTATAAAAAGTCCTAGGATTCTGACGTTGATCTAATTATTTTATTTGATCCTAACTGTCTTTACTATGAAAATGAGTACGATTTTCTTTATTTCTACGTTTACGTTTTTGTAAGGTACAGATACAACCTGCGTAAAGCCTTTTGGATTCATATAAGCAGCTTTGTGGCGGCTCACTCCCTCCAATATGGTTGTATGGGGAGTGATGACTGCTGCTCAAGTCATATCCACGTGCGCGGGTGCTGCTTGAGGTGCCTGGTCCGACCTTTTATTATTTTAATTTGTTTTCATTTCGATAGCAACTCATTGTGGCACTGATAAAATAAGTTTGTGAGAACAAGAAATACTACTACTACTTCTTGTTGAGAAGAAAAAGAAATACATAAGGAAACAATAACAAGCCCACTGAGTTTCTTGCCGCTCTCCTCAAATGAGGCTGCGTTGCGATCCGGTGGTGGGTTTATGAATAATTATGAAATTTCTAAAGTATTAATTTTGGCCTATTTGAAATAAACGATTGCACATCATAAACTAATAGTTTAAAGTAAAAAAAAAGTTCCCATAGTTTGCCGATATATAGAGACCAAAGTAAGTAAATCAATAAATGCAGAAAATAAAGCAGCAGATTCTTCTGATGATGACATTGGAGAAGAATAGACTTTTTCTAAAGAATGATCAAGTTAGAAAGAAAGAATCTGATCATCAGATTACAGATTTATTGCTCGATGTGTGAACTGGAAAGGTCCAATACTTTTCACATCACATAGGACACAAATTTTAAGGAAGACTTTCCATTTGTCTTGTTTTCCAGGTTAAAGCTTGCAGAAAAGCCTCTAATACAACATTCGTGAGACTAAATGCGTCCCGCGTCCCCCGAATTTGTGGGGAAGACAAGGAAAGGTACAGACTGGTGCCAATGCCAAGAAAGAGTCAATGCGACAGCCACGGAGTTTTAGGGCAGTAAAAAAAAACATAGGCCAAATGATCCCCTCCCAACGGTATTTTTCCCCCACGAAAAAAGAAACAAAGGTAGCCAAAGCATTGATTATTTTTGGTGGTAGTGATAAATGATTATTTTCCGCAACCAGCAAGACTCGAGCACATTGATATGAACTTGAATTTAGTGCTCTAGAAAGCCGTTCTGGAGTAAGTAACCTTATCTTAGCTATTTATAAAAATTGCCGTAGGATACTATTCAGCATATAATTTGTTTCTACCATAAAGACTGACCAATAGCATTTAACACAATTAGAAGCGTGATCAAACTTAATCCCTTTAAAATCCTACAATCAAGTCAACATGTCCATAGATTTTCTATCGTACCAATCTATCTTTAAGTATAATAATAACATGTATTAAATGCCACCTCGTGCAATGGCCAAACTAAACGCAATTCTAGTTCTGCATTTGTAACGCTTGAAATATAAATAATTTTAGGGTCAGCGTACAACACTAGTATTTTTTTTAAATAAAAAACCCGCAAAAAATTAAATGTGTGTAATGCAACTATGGCCGTTCTACCAGGTTAATTTATTATTTTATAACAAGTAGTAAAGTTTGAATTTGGTAGCCATTTAGGTATCCAGAATGGGCTGATAGTGTTCTTGCGTAGACAACCATTACTTGATTATTGTAAAGGAAAAGAAGTAAATCTGAAGACCCCAAAAATAGAAAAACTAAGAAATATGTGACATTCGTTCTAGATAAATAAATAATAAACAGAACGCTAGTAATCCAAGATGGCGGTGGAACGGTCTGCCTCGCCTCACGAAATACCGGAATAAATTCCCCACTCGTTTGGTATAGCTGCCCGCCGTTTGCCAAGCAGCTAAAAGGCGAAACTGGTAAAATTGCTATCGCATTCGTTTCCAATACACTACGCGTGAGTGAGAACGAGACGAGTGTATCGAGCAAGGGCCGTCAAAAATGAAATGAGTGAACCAGGTGATGGCGGAAAGCAGAACTATCGAACGGCAACGAAGAATCGTCAAAAGATAAGTATTTGGCCAAAAAATATTATTATTTCCTTAATAAAATGGTTCTACTACCAATTCCAGTGGTATGTTTGCCTCATTTATTTATCTTTGTCCAACCAACGTAGTTCATCAAAAGATAATTTGGAATATTGAAGAAGGCAGCCCTATAGTTAGGTGACATTTCTATTATTATAATTTTTATTTATTTATTTAGATTTTATTTTGTTTACTAGTAAATTCATTGACATTAGATGTACCTTCGTAAAAAATCTGGTCCATAAATAGTTCGACAATATAACGCAGGATGCCAAAATAATAATAATATCGCAAGTAAACACCCAAAAAAACAGGACTACCTGCATTAAAATTCTATTATGACAATTTTGTATTCGGAATTATAGTTACTGGTACACATAGCAATAGGGGCGACAGTCGCGTGCGCTAAGTTGACAGATAATGAACATATTCAACTATTTTAACGACTTAAAATTATAAACCAAAAATAAAACAATGCTATAAAATATCGATGAAATAAGATAATTAACAAAGCAGAGCATAATAAAAATTAAAAAAAATAATAATGACAACGTCAAAATATGAAAGTTGATAATCAAACAAAACAATAGTGGCGAATGTCAAAATATTAAATCAAAAGATAAATAAAATGAATACTTGTATAATACATATACGTTGAAAAATGTTTACAATCACTCACCTAGATGAGTAATAAGAGAAGTCAGTAGAAGAATAATCAAGAAGAATAATAACGTAACGACTAACAAGCGCTCCGTATCGCGTTCGAAGCGGCACTGACGGCAGCAGACAGAGAGAGAAGAAAATGGCCGCCGCAAATTTAGCGACAGCGATCGTGGACGGACGAAACTTGAACTAATACCACAGAGCAATTCTAGGACAGAAAGGCCTGCTACGTCTTTTTAAAACTTTGTGGAGATGTATGAGCGAGATAATAATACGAAAACATTACGCGGGCGACAAAGCAAGCTATATCCGTGAAGGGATACAGCGCGTGTCGGTTCTAAATACGTTCATTGCACTGTGTATAGTACGTAGCGAGGTCACGTTGCCAGCGATAATAGCGGTTCATTCTCTTGCGTTCTACTTCTGTTGCTTGTTGGGAAGTCTGTAGACTCACGCGTCTGTCTGAATTGTATTTGATAGTTTCATAGACTGTTTATAGTATTGATCATTTATAATTTTATAGAAAAAACAATACCCATGAGTTACATATGAAGCAAATTATTTATACTAATCTACGAGTGGCTACCTACCTATATCATATTAAATATTATATACTTCTTATACCTAATAATCAGATGATATAAGAAGGAGATCGTGGTCAGATGTACATAAAGGCAAATAACATTCACAATTTCACACTATGTAATATCGTCATACGTCACCTTTTGGAACGACCTTGATTATTTTGGGCTGTACTCAAGCTGTACTAGTATTATATAAGAGAGAGATCTCGACATGAAGGAAGAGATAAATGACAGTGTGGCATATGAATCTCTATCACGGCTACTTGTGGAATTATTACAAAGAGAATCAAAGTAAATGTAAAACATGAGTTCATGTTCATTGAGTGTGCGACGTTGCCGTTCTTACATGAACCGTCACCGCGGCGCGCTGTCCGAGTGTGGGTCGGTCGACTCATTGCCGAGTCCATCCGAACGAAACCGAGTATTTCCGAATGATATTATACGTCATTAATACGTCATTAACTCATTACAAAAATAGCTGATGTCGATTTCGACAGCAAAATTACTATTAACTAGGTACTAAATAATGAAGACGCTACTAACAACGATTAGTAGTTATTACCAGGATTTCAGAAACCATTCAAGCCAATAAGACAGTTACTATACGGAACCGCAATAGCAGATAGGAGATAGGTTGAAAAATCTGAATCGTTTGAAAGTTGAATAGATTATTAAATCGATGAAAATAAACATAAATAGTATCATATAAAAAGCTTTGAAAACCCTCGGTAGCCGACGACAATTTTGATACTAACACTAGTAATGTTGACAGTTCTGTACAAAAAAAAAATATTACCAGGATTTCCTTTTCCATCACTAGTCTGGCACTGGCAAGTGGCAACTGTCGGACATGTTTGCTATGCATGTTTGTATCTACTGCGTGTCAATCTCATCAAACTTATCAAGGCTTGGTGTAATACATTAGCATTTAAGACCAGTACTGTACCCATATTTAATAAAAGTTAGTAGTCATTATGTATAAATGATATTGATTTTCTTTCAACACTGGTTCTTGTTTAAAATGCACCTATGTCACTGCTGCTAGACTTTTTCCATTTCAGCTAGGATCACTCAAGAAGTCTCAGACCGGTTGTATTTTTATGTGTTTGAGTAAAGAATTTGAAATAAAGAACATCGTGGAAATACAAGCGTCTCTGTTGCGAGTTTATTTTTTTATCGATATTTATTTGGCTGAACCTGGTACTACCTACCTACTATTACTTTTGGGACACATCAAACCATTTTCAGCAGTTTAGTCATGTAACAGTACAAAAAAGTTTTAGAATATTTGCCTTGTATACGCGTAATTTCACGGCACTGCTGGGCAAGAGCTCTCTGTTCTCCATTGCGAGACCGGAAAGGTTTAATGTTATTTTTTTTTTCAGAGAGCCTTGCCTTTCGAATGAGTTGTAAGTGTCATCTATCACGATATTTTTCTTTATCATTAGCAATGTTAAATTGGAGCAATTGCCTATCAAACAACTATGTAGGTAATCCACAACTGAAAACAGATATGTAGATCAACGCCACGGTAGGCGTGAATGAGACAGCATGTAATATCGATGGGGACAGAAAAGATAGAAAAGTAAAAGAAAATAGTATGTCCTAGTTTCTGCCCTTCACATTGCCGCTGACCAAATGAATAAGCCTGTTATAGTGATCTAAACATCTTACTGAGTGAACTGGACAGGTAAGTAAAAATCATTTATTTTTTTATTAAGTATAATATTTTATCAGTCATGACTTGTAAGAGAAACAAAGAATACGTTTAGCTTGTCAGATAAAACAGGTATTGTAAGTTTTTTTCTGACTCCAAATATGGAATTGTAATTCAAAATCGAGAAAAAAAAATATTCGAGAAAAGTTACGATTGAATAAAGTAGGTATCCACATAGACGTACTAAAACGTATGAATACCCAATAGGGTTTGAATCAAAACACGTCTTATACTCATCAAAAGTAGGTAATGAGTACCGACCTAAGCAATTAATTTATTTTATTATTTATTAGTGAATCAAGTGGGTAAGTAATGAAATAATACTAATTGTTTACATTATCACATATAATAAAGAATAAAATAAGTATACTTATCATACAGTAGGTAGCTATAATATATTTCAAGATAATAAGCACCAATAATTCTATCAAAATAAAATTTATGGCGGAGTAGAAATGACAGAAGATGAAAACAATCAATACCTATACAAAATTATGATGAAGCCCACCAGCCAGGCAGAGTAGGAGTGTACCTACTTCTAGAGATATGAAAGTATGGCAGCGAGCGGGTTGGCAACGCGGCATACATGAGAACGAAGGCTTCCCAGCATATCAATTTATACTCAATGTCATGCGCGCTAATACTAGTTTACCCTGTCGCTGCTGTTGTTGTGCGACAGATGCAAACTGAAGTGGCTTGCCAAGCTACAACATGCCAACTTCGTTCGAATTCTGGCATGATTGTAAAATAAACGCGGTGAGCACAATGCGTGGCATAACAACGTCACAATCAACCGTGGCAAGAATCCGACGCGACGTTGCCACTTTGTGTGGAATCTTGTGGAATAAATAATAAAATGATAAAAATATCAAACGTCCTATAGGATAGGATCATTATTATTAATAGTAGGTACTTACCTACCGAAATAGATAGGTAGTTTTTAAATAAAATCTTGAGATCTGCAAGATCATACCTATAGAACATGACCTAAATTATAATATTAGCACAATGGTAGGTTCCATAGATCATAGGTAACTATTTCATGAATTACCTTCTAAAATAATAAACGAACGATGTCTGTCTGCTGTCTATAGTGAAATAATAATTTAAGTCTACCCGCCTTAATAGAAAAGTAAGTGTACCTACTATAGAAACAAGGAGGGTAAGGACCAACCTAATTTAAATTAATTAGTACTAAACAAATAAATCCATCATTAACTTACCTCGCGAAATAAGGTCGATTCACTGCTTTGGTCGTACTTTCTCCAAAAAAAGAAGATTAGTTAGATAAATGCACAGCGGACATCACAGCTCGCTCGCCTAATAGTTGCGCGCTAACCGCCTACACGCCGTGAACGTTTCGCTGCCAATGAACGAGAACGGACTGCCGCCATTTTGTGATCCTCGCGTCGCGAGTCAGAGCGAGAAGGGGTAATAATATTTTTTTTCTTACAAATAAAAATAAAGTAAAATAATATACAATGTGTATGTAGGTATTTACGTATTTACCTTGTATGTACGCAACAACACAGATGTACTTTCTTTTTTTAGCGTAATTGGACTTCTCTTTTGTTCTTTTCCGTGAAAACTTAAAATAAATTTCTATCTTAAAATATTTTGTTTCCCAGTGTACGATATTTGACAAGATCGATCAAATCAAATTGTCATACGTGGATAAATAAATAGTTGAGTCCAGACGCTTAAATTTTGTTTGACAAACTTACTGGTAAACAAGGTTAAGTACTGGTTACTGCTGCTGGATAAAGAATTTAAAACAAAATCATTAGACAGATCTTTGTCATTTGTCATGATGACTGAACTGTCATTAATTGTCATATAAGTACTTAATTTAAAGAAGGTGGATGAAGTTCCTATATTGGTTCATATCGTAAATCGTTCTATTCGTGTCGGACATTATCATTATTCTGTATCGACTTGGTAACTTCTAAGCTTGGTAACTTGGCAACGACTATAATGCTTGTGGAAGAAATTGCAGCAAGACCTGCATCCCCCTGTTTTACTTTCAAAATAAACTTTATCAAAATTGTAAGTAGGTATATATACCTACAGGAGTGATGTGATGGCTTCTCGGTGGCCAGCCAGTCAATTGAGGTTGAATGTCTTGAATGGTTGAATATTAAGTAAGTACTTATGACATATTTTGGACATAAGTACTTAGGTACTAAAATCCGATTGTGATCCTGTTATTGAAAAACAGGGTAGAGTTATGTATGATGCACCTAATAATGAATAATTATAGAAGATGGAAAGTTACGAAAAATGTTTATAAAAATATAATGAAACAGAAACATCGTCATATTTATCGACTTGGTGTGCAATCACTAATTCACACAGTCAACGTCAAAGATTTTGAAAATTATGATGCCAGACTATTTATAGGTACGTGACTATACGCCATCTATTATTAAAACAGTAACAAAATAATGCTGTGGAGTTGTGTGGGGAGGGAGTGGTAATGCAAAACGGTCTTTACGTTCAACAGTTAGCGTTTCTATGTTTTGAAATGCTATGTTCTAGCTAGTTCACAGAAACGCTCATAGATGTCACGCAGTCCGAGATACAACGATTTCGTGATTTATCCTTCTTCTCAGTTTGGTCCATAATGTACTCTGTGGGTTGCTCCCCAGAGCTGGCTAAGTTGGTCCCCGATCGTAAATGGTAAAGGATAAAGCACGAGATCGTTCCTATATGATATAGAAAGAAAGAGTTTATAAAAAACAAAGAACATAAAACCGTTTGACGTATATTAGCAGTCAGTGTCACTACTAACTATCAGCTGTCACTGCTGTCACATGGCTGTAAACTTGTAAAGGTTATTATTTTGTAAACAAACATTTTGTAAACGAAGAAGAAAGCTAAAAGACAGAAAAAATACTTTCGTAAAAAAATCTATAAGTACTTTTTTGTACATAGTAATAATGTTTCTAAAAGTTTTTAATACATCAAAATGGCTACATGTAGGATAGTTTAAACTTATAATTCGCTGTTTCGACAAGCAGCTATAATGCACACTATCATTCCATCAACATACTTTCAGGGATTGTCGTGTTCAAATTGCCGGGTAGCAACTATGCCAAAATGTTATTATAGTTGCAATCTCGAGGACAAATATACAGCTGAACAAAAAGTGCAGATTCTGGAGGTTATAAACCAATCTGATGCTAATACTTTGTCAAGGTACCTACCTATGTATAGATTTTTTTTAAACAGCTTGTTTTTGTCGCACTGTTGGGCTCGGGCCTCCCCTCAAGATAAAGTGTTGTAGGCCATAGTCCACCACGCTGGTCAAGTGCTGGTTGGCGCATGCATAGCTTCATCATCATCATCATCTCCAGGCGGAAGACGTCCAATGCTGAACATAGGCTCCCTCTTCGAACGCCACAATGTACGACAATTGGCTATTTACATCAACCGGTTACCTGCAACACGCACAATGTCGTCTGTCCACCTAGTGGGACGCCTACCTGTGCTGCGTATCTATAGTCCGGAACTAACCTTAATATAGGACTCCTAAGTAGTAGTAAAATAACTAGAGTAATATTTTATTAAAGGACTAGTTGTGGGCCAGATATATACCCATTGTACACATGATGCTCTTAGAATGAGTGTACATAGTAGTGTAGATTGTTTTTCGAAAGATCTTATTTGTCTGCACTATACATAAGGAAATTTTGTACAATATTTTCTGCTTATTACTGCTATACCCATCGGTTTAAGCTGTGTGTAGTCAGTGTTAAGTAAAAGCTGTGCGAGTTGGTGTTAAGAATTTTACTAACTGTGTTAAGATAAACATTACAAGATGAAGACTATGTTCCTGTATCTTTCAGTTACGAAATAAGTAAAGTGAATGTAAGGAGATTGTCACAATGGAAGCAGGATAATGGGTTAATTAAAACACTATCTGATGTAGAATACATAGAGGGTATGACGGAGAGAATATCTAAGAAGTTGTTTAAGAGTATTCTGGAAGGGCCACCTAAAGAGAAGCAGAAAATATCTAGTAAAATAAAGGGACAAATATTACATCCCCATTTAAGTGGAACGGTTGTGAAGGTAACTAATGCAATAACAAATTAAAAGTTCGAATGGGATTGGTTAAAAATAGGTAAATATTACCTAGTTTTAAATTCTAAAATTAAGGGGAATTACCATCCTGAAATTGACTTACATATCTTGGTGACACATTAACCTGTTAGTCTATGCTAGGGGTCCCCAACCTTTTTTTCATTACATCTCCCTTAGACCATAAATGAAATTGTCACACCCCCCTTTTACAAATCAAATCAAAAATCTGTATTTTCAAATAGGCTTAATGCTAGCACTTTTGAATGGTAAATTTATTTAAAACTACCACCGGATCACAATGCGGCCTCAACTGAGAAGAGAAGAACCGGCAAGAAACTCAGCAGGCTTGTCATTTTTTCACTTTTTTTTAACATTGTTTTGTTACAATTGAATCAACATTAGCGATAGTGTGTCCGCGGCTGTCGCATCGGCACATGAGAGGGGAGACCCCAGGGCTCTCCGGTGGGATCTGCACCAGGGGCCCCTCAGTGCCTTGCCTTTGAGCCCGCCGCCGGGGGGCGCATTGTAGCCCCCCGGGAACTCCGAAGAGCGATAGTGTGTCCTGCCATTCGAAACATAAAGCAAGGGAGAAAAGAAGAAAACAATAAATTACGACAAAAATTACAACAAACTAGGCGGCCAAAGGGATAGTAGCCGGACCAGTCCCCCCAAGCAGCACCCGCGCATGAATTGACTCGAGCAGCAGCTATCGCTCCCCTCAACCATAATAGAGGGCCCTTCCCTCTATTATGGTGACCCGCCACATTTTAGAATTCATACATTTTTCTTTTAAAATCGTCTACCTTCTCGCCCTCTACGATCTCATGCATCACCTGATCTATTCTTCTCTGTCGTAACGCTCTTGACTGAGCGGTCGTGGCCGTTATGTAGTGTCACTAGGGGCAGATGTTACGCGCCTCACGACTTGTCGCCATCTTTCTCTGTTTGCGGTCATCCTGGTGCACTCATGCAAGGGACCGCCCAGTGCAGATTTAATTTGGTCGGTCCATCGCATAGGTGACCGCCCGCGCGGTCTAGTGCCTTCTACCCTCCCCTGCACGACAAGGCGCTCTATGGAGTCTTCGCTTCTTCTGGAGACGTGACCGAAGAACTTGAATATTCGGTATTGTACCTGATCTATGCTACCATTTAATTTCTTATAGCAATTTATTTTCACATATTTTCTTTCAGAACTGTAAATCGGTGTTGACAGTGTACACAACAGTAAATTCAGTGTGCTGGTCCCTTATACATAAGGATAAGTATGAGCTTGTTGAGTGGCAGTACTATGGCATTGATTATCCCGAGGGCAAGAGGTTCCAAATTACAGACATTTTGGAAATTGTAAGTCATAGGTATTATTCTGGAAGTATGGGTAATATATTATAGATCAAGTCATCAGGGATGGTTACTCATGAAATTGTGTTAGTAATAATGTCCTGGCACTATTCACAAATGTATGCCCTGGTTGGAACCTGAATCCAAAACCTATTGGGTAGCAGGCACGTTGCCGTAAACACTAGACTAACAGGCTTGTCCTAATTCATCCTGATTTATTATGGGTACACCGTGGGGTGTCCGGGTAAGAATAGCAACCTTCCATCTCCTCCCGTTGGGTGTCTGTAAAAGGCGACTAAGGGAAAACAAGAAGACGGGCAGCTGCGTCTTTTTGTTGGATTACACATATACTGCGATCCCCGAGCTGACTGCCAAGTGTGGGGATTATGGCAACCCCTCCCTTCTCAGGGAGAGGCCTTTGTTCAGCAGTGGACGTTTCGGCGGCTGATGACTTATGGTTTCCTAAAATTTTACACTGTTGTTAAACAACTAAGACCAAAGAAAAGTTGACTTTCAATACAGGGTTTGGACTTAATTACCAGAAAACTACATCTACCAACAATAACATACCAAATGTACAGATAGAGGCCAAAAACCATAAAAAATCGACTGTAAATAAAATTATCTAAAATTTATTAAATAAAAAAAAATATAGAAGAAGGTACTAAGCAAAGCATGTGGAAACACCAGCTGACCAGCACTGGCTGGCACTGACTCAGTGTTCTTTTCGCTATTTAACACTATTTAGATAATTCTCCCGTTTTACTCATGGGGTGTACAGTTAAGAATAGCACCCACCCATCTCCTCCCATGGGTTGTCAGTAAGATTTGACTACAGATAAACAAGAAGACGGGAAGCAGAGTATTGTATTTCTATTGGATTACATTATACTGCGATCCTCAAGACACCTGCCAAGCGTGGGGATTATGGCAACTCCTCCCTTCTAGCAGTTTTGTTCAGCAGTGGACGTGCTTTAGCTGCTGATGATGAGATAATTTTCTTTGAAGTAAATTTTTATTTTAGATATTTTATTTCTTATCTAATTATGACCATTTTTAGGCGTGGCGAATAACACAGCAACTACCAACAGCTGACATTTACGTGATGAAAGCTGAAGCCACAACCCTCAGAGCTGCGGGTAGCGACCCCAGCAACCCCAAAGTGGTTGCCGTTAACCTACAGAAAGCCCAAATGGTAGCTATGATAGTCGCACTGATCAATTCTCGGAGACATTATGAAGAAACGTAAGTATTTTCTGCATTTTTTTGGTAAATTGTATTCATCATTAATTTATTCTTTGCTTACCAGAGTATTCATGAAAAATATATTATCTATACATATAAAATTACTTGTTCTGACTGGCTGACTCATCAACGCACAGGCCAAACCGCTGGACCTAGAAAGCTGAAATTTGGACAGTAGGTTCTTCTTATGATGTAAGCGTCCACTAAGAAAGGATTTTTGAAAATTCCACTCCTAAAGTGGTTAAATGGGGTGGAATAAAAAATACCGGGCGTAGCCGCAAGGAATTGCTAGTGTATTCATATAAAAGGTGGTGAAAAACCTTCTTAAACATTAAAATCGGGGCATATTATGTTGAGTACAGATGATATTCTTTTTTTTTTTTTTTTTTTTTAGTCGTATGGTTAGTGGCCAACCTAGTGTCAGAGTTTTCAAGCTGCCCTGATGATATACTAGCTAGGTGGTAGGTGCCTTGCGCTAGGGATAGTCGAGGTAGGTACCACTGCAGTATCAGATATTCTGCCGCTAAGCAGTGTGTAAACATTGCCGTGATCCAGTGTTAAAGGGCACTGTTCCACTATAGTCTTCTGTATGTCTTCACTTTTGTTTCCGCTGTTCCCTGTATACAACATGTTAACAGATTAAAGCAATACGTAAAGTTAGTTTGTTCAGTGTCGAGAGAAGAATTGTTTTTTTTTTATTGCCAGGAAAAACATTTACTTACAAATAAGTTTGTAATTACAGTGCCGCTTAAACCTCTAATGGCGGTATGTAACAGAGAATTCTTTCTTACATGCAAAAGACGCCGTTAATAATAATGTCCTCCTGGCCGAAACGACCACAGCGGCCATGGATCATCTTATTTTACAGACAATCAGGTGATCGGCCTGCATTGTCCTATCCAGTAAGGAACAACTACTCAAATTTGTTGCCCACCGCAGGATTCGAACCTGTCACCTCCGGTTTACAAAGCAAGCGGTTTCCCACTGCGCTACGGAGGCTACAATACACCGCCGATAGTAATTATTATAGAATCATACGCCCTATTAAGTAGGTATTTGAAATACATAATCTCATAGCGCACAATCATATTATTATGCATTTAAGAAGAAAGAAGAGAAAGCAATAATAATTAAAGTTATAGCATTAAATATTAGTTTTAATTGACGGGCCAGTTGGTCTAGTGGTATCGGGCATCGGGTAGCAGGGTGTCTCCCTGCTACCCGATGGGTCGTGGGTTCGATTCCCACCAAGTGTCTGGGTGTTATTTATCTATTTAAGTAATTATGTATTTACAAAAAAAAGTATATAAGTATTAGTATCAGTTGTCTGGTTTCCATAGTACAGGCTCTGCCTAGTTTGGGATCGGATGACCGTGTGTGGATTGTCCCAAGATATTTTTTTTTTCTCTCCTTCGAGGGGGTAAAATAGCTGGCCGTGTGCCGGTCAAGTGACGACACATCATCAAATACTGATACACTTGACTAAGGTCCATGTCCCAGCTATTTTCCCCCTCGAAGGATAGAGAAAAAGAAAACGTAATAACAATAATATTAACAGCTTCACAAAAGTAGACCTCCGTCACTCGCCAATACCTACAGCGATAAATGCCTACAGCGCTCGGCTACCCTGGGTAGTCTATCACTCGCGGCTGCCACGCGCTTGCGAGCACACGTTATTGAATAATTCGTGCAGAACGAAAATCAAAACGCGAAAGGATTTACGTATTTGTGTGTATATTGCATTAATATCACTGCATTTTTTTAAAATAATTATAATGGATAATCGTAACAATAATAATTGTTGTGTGGACGGCTATTGCAATAAAGAACAGACTTCAAAACTGTCTTTTTTATAACTTATTACAACAAATCCGGCAAATGTATTACTAACGAAGCTAAAAAACATTTTAACACAAACATGAGTTCACTGCACCACGCTTATGTTTACCTTTTAAAACAATTTTAAAATTATTTATGCGGTTTACGAATTTTCGCCACTCTAAAGTTAATAATAGATATGTAGGGGATGGCAAAATAGTAGTTTATGCACCAAGGGGATAAAGTAGTGTCTTATGTCGCGGGCGTTTAATTGAATCGCGAGCATAACGAAGGATTCTAGCAACTCCCGAGCGTAGCGAGGGAGTATAGATTTAACTCCCGAGCGTAGCGAGGGAGTTAATACTAGAATCCTGAGTACAGCGAGGGATTTAAGCACGCCCAAGACAAAGGCACCTTTATCCCCGAGGTGAATACACTACTTTTCACACCTACTGCGAGGTAATAAAATACAAATATTGCTAGAATTAAAATAATAACAATATTTTGGGACAATCCACACATGGTAATCTGATCCAAAACTAGGCAGAGCCTGTACTATGGAAACCAGATAACTAATATTAATTAATAGTTAAATAACACCCAGACACTTGGTGGGAATCGAACCCACGACCTATTGGGTAGCCGCCAGGGTGTCTAAACACTAGACCAACGAGACCGTCAATAATATCAACATAGTGATTTGCCGCGTTATCATAGTATTTCATTTTCTATTCTAGACCACTGGGTTGTGCTCGTCGCGTTCGGTTCGATTTTCAAATGTTTTGTTTTTCGTGCAGTTCTCTGCTTAGATTAGTAATATATACCTGTGGTAAGTGTTGAGGAGTTTTCGTTTGACGTTCGAAATTCAAACACATTATTACCCAAGGGAGTGTAGTACAACATTATTACCCGGCTAGACTATAGGGATATAATGAGGCACTTTATGTCATCTTTATATGATATATAATGTGACATTATCGAGCAGGTGGTGTGAAATAGTAGTTTATGCACCAAGGGGATAAAGTAGTGTCTTATGTCGCGGGCGTTTAATTGAATCGCGAGCATAACGAAGGATTCTAGCAACTCCCGAGCGCAGCGAGGGAGCATAGAGTTAACTCCCGAGCGCAGCGAGGGAGTTAATACTAGAATCCTGAGTACAGCGAGGGATTTAAGCTCGCCCAAGACAAAGACACCTTTATCCCCGAGGTGAATACACTACTTTTCACACCTACTGTGAGGTAATAGAGTTAAGTCTATACTCCCGAGCGCAGCGAGGGAGTATAGACTTAATAATAGATATGTAGGGGATGGCAAAATAGTAGTTTATGCACCAAGGGGATAAAGTAGTGTCTTATGTCGCGGGCGTTTAATTGAATCGCGAGCATAACGAAGGATTCTAGCAACTCCCGAGCGTAGCGAGGGAGTATAGATTTAACTCCCGAGCGTAGCGAGGGAGTTAATACTAGAATCCTGAGTACAGCGAGGGATTTAAGCTCGCCCAAGACAAAGGCACCTTTATTCCCGAGGTGAATACACTACTTTTCACACCTACTGCGAGGTAATAAAATACAAATATTGCTAGAATTAAAATAATAACAATATTTTGGGACAGTCCACACACGGTAATCTGATCCCAAACTAGGCAGAGCCTGTACTATGGAAACCAGATGAGGGAGATGGTGGAATCAAATCATGCACAGGAATTGCATGACTTGATTCCACCATCTCCCTTTCATCATCGGACGACGAGACGCACGGCACGTACACACCCTTATGTGGTGAAAGTGCCTTCAGTCCGGTCTAAGCGGTTTGCTTCTTCATTTATAATAAGGACAGCTAAGGACTGGAACAGTTTGCCTGCGTCGGTTTTCCCGCCCGATTATAATGTGGGTGTCTTTAAGACTAGAGTGAATAGGCTTTTAATAAGCTAGTGTGTTTTGCCATCCTCGATTGCGTCGCCGCTTTCCATCGGGTAGGACTGCAGTCAAGCACTAGCATATAAGTGTTAAAAAAAAAAAAAAAAAAAGATAACTAATATTAATTTAATAGTTAAATAACACCCATACACTTGGTGGGAATCGAACCCACGACCTATTGGGTAGCGGCCAGGGTGTATAACCACTAGACCAACGAGACCGTCAATAATATCAACATAGTGATTTGCCGCGATATCATCTATTTCATTTTATTTTCTAGAATAGAACACTGGGTTGTGCTCGTCGCGCTCAGTTCGATTTTCAAATGTTTGGTTTTTCGTGCAGTTCTCTGCTTAGAGTAGTAATATATACCTGTGGTAAAAGTGTTGAGGAATTTTCGTTTGACGTTCGAAATTCAAACACATTATTACCCAAGGGAGTTTAGTACAACATTATTACCCGGCTAGACTATAGGGCAATAATGAGGCACTTTATGACATCTTTATATGACATATAATGTGACATTATCGAGCAGGTGGTGTGAAAAATATATAAAACACTACATAAAAATAAAACAATTGTAAATATAATAAATGTTTGTAATAATTTTGTTGGTATTTTATTTAACTTTGCTTGAAAACCCTGACGATCGAACGAATGGTGTAGGTAAATTCTGAACACAAAGTAATAGCGCTCTAGTGCGCGTGGCGGTAAGGTACTATTTAGGATGAACGCCGAGCTCTGTAAATTTTGTAGGCTATTAAAACGGCGGCATTCCCTCAACATCAAAGCAGTGCATCTTCTGTTATTAAATATATTCTGTGACAAAAGTCCTGCTCGATTACTGACAAGTTTTCAATAACCCTGACATATCAGGCAAACCCTGTGTTCTGGTAACCTCTGTATATTAACAAAATATATATTTTTAGCTCCATTGATGTTGATGCGGATGATGCAAGTAATCCATTCAAACATAGAGTTTACTTTTTAAGGCCAAGTCTTCCATACAGGTAAGTTTTTTCATTAATTCACAACACATTACAAAAAACACCTCTCGCCATCGATAGGGAGTTCATCCTCACATCTTAAAAACAATGTCATCCCGCACTTTGCGGTTTCAAAGAAGTTTTCTTCCCCGCACTTTGAAGTTGTGGAATGAATTGCCTGCCAAGGTTTTCCCGAATAATTACAGCATGGGGTTGTTTAAAAAGGGAGTTAACAAATTTGTACGGGGTCGGCAACGCGCTAGTGATCCTACTGGTTTTGCTAGCGTCCATAGACTGCGGTGACTGCTTACCATCAGGCGGGCCGCATGCTTGTTTGCCACCTTGGTGGTATAAAAAAAACATTAATCAGCTAATAACTTTTTAATTGCCATATCCATAAAGTGGTAGGAATTTAAATTAAATTCTAATAATTGTATAAATTTTGTATTGTTAATTTGTAACTAAAATAGCTATATTTTATACGCATCACAATTATTCCAAATCAGTCTGAGCTTTTTTACTTTTCTATACATGGTGCAATTTGTAATTAAATTAATAAGTACTGTAGTTAAGTAAAAAAAAATCAAAAAGCATGATATAAGTATATTTATTAACTAATCTTATATCAAACTGTGGCTTACTGCCGCACTCACAGACAACTATTAACTTTAATCGCAATTAAGTCATTTTTTGTATTGTCTTTTACTAGGTGGTAGGTTCCTTGTGCAAGGAACCGTCCAGGTAGGTACCACCGCAGTGTCAGATATTCTGCTGCCAAGCAGCAGTGTGTAAGCATTGCTGTGTTCCGGCGTGAAGGGCACTGTAGCTGGTGAAATTACTGGACACAAAGACTTAATATCTAATGTCTTAAGGGTCGGCAACGCGCTAGTGATTCTTCTGGTGTTGCTAGCGTCTATAGGCTACGGTGGCTGTTTACCATCAGGTGGGCCGTACGCTTGTTTGCCACCTTGGTAGTATAAAAAAAAAAACTATTTATTTCGACTCTCCGAGTCTCTTAAGATTATCTTTTGGTATTAATTTCGAGATTATTGATATATCTACTCACTATCCGACTATTAAGTATTATTTGGTTTCGAATGTCGAAATAATCCATTTACAAAATATGACTTAATCACAATTAACTATAAATGACGTTTGTAGGTGCGGCAGTTAAGCTTTTAAAATTAACAAATGGGAAGTTAAAACTCAAGAGATTATGGCATTTATAATAAAGAAATTTTTTTTTTGTCAAACTATTCTGACCAATCATGTTATTTGTCATGCGAAAAAATACCATAAATAACGCATATTATTATTTGAGCCTCAAATTTATTATATACTTTTCGCGGAGGACACCTTCGATTGGTCCCCGGGACCTGTGGGAGTCACCAGGGGTATGTGGGATTCTTACCCAATAAAACCCTCGCGGCTGTCGCATCGGCACATGAGTGAGAACACCAGGACTCTTCGGTGGGATTTGTACCAGGAGCCTGCACTACCTGTCTTGCAGTGGCTTAGCTTGCCTTAGGCTGGCCATTTATCCTTTGAAGTCGTCCATTGAGCACGGCGGCGACTCCGAGGAGGACTGTGGCGGGGTTGCGACCCCCGTGCCCGTGAGCACCGTGTCAGGTTCCCGGGGGGCTACATTGCGCCCTCCGGTGGCGGGCTCAAAGGCAAGGCCCTGGTGCAGATCCCAGCGGAGAGACCTGGATCCCCTCTCATGTGCCGATGCGACAGCCGCGGGGGTTTCAGTGGGTAAGAATCCCACATACCCCAGTTGAGCCTGCTTCCGGGGATCTTTAGAAGATTCCCCCGCGTCAAAAAAAAGGCTAGCCATTTATAAAAAAAAATTGGGGGCCCAAATGAAGGGTAAACGGGGCCCTGTAGCCCGGGTCTCGTATAATTGATACGGCTGATACGGTGGTGGTTACGCCCCTGGTGCCTTGTCTTTGAGCCCGCCACCCGGGGGGCACATTATAGTGGTGAAGACAATAACAGTTCAGCCGGAGAGAGGGGCACGGGGTGCGACGGTCATCAACGCGTGGTAGGGGACAAGCCGGACGAGACAGAACGAACGGATCGTGGCTAGCGTTCGGCACTATGCGAACATTTATGGTCCTTCGAGCCGGATCATAAATGTTCGCACTAGTGCCCGAATATAAGCTAGTGGGATATCTAGATTAAAACAGCGGACTGTAAACACTGGCATATTAAATAATAAGCGACCGATACATATAAAAGGAATGTAGGTATGCGACGCGTAACAAAAGTAAATAGTGCCGAGCGCTAGCCACGATCCGTTCGTTCTGTCTCGTCCGGCTTGTCCCCTACCACGCGTTGATGACCGTCTCACCCCGTGCCCCTCTCTCCGGCTGAACTGTTATTGTCTTCACCAATAGCCCTCCGGGAACTAGACACTTTGCTCAAGGGGACGGTAGTCGTAGCCCCGCCACCGTCCTCCTCGGAGTCGCCGCCGTACTCAATGGACGTCCTAAGGGCTCACACCCCGAACGTCCAGCAACTCCGAAGCAATTTTATTATATCCTAAATCAACTGTCGTATTTTAGACCCCGATTTGCATGTAACTTCTATTATGGCAATGGTCAACTACTATTGGTTACTCTCATTGCATATTTCTTTTTATACGAAATATACGAAATATACGTGTTTATTGTTTTTAGGTTATACGGGACTTTAGTTGGCAATGAGAAAGTTTCAACTGACCAAACTGTCGAGATGTTGCTTCGCGAGTTGCCAGACAAGTCGCCCAACAATACTAGCGTGCACGTACCGGACCATTTGAAGAACATGTTCAGATCACAGAAGGACTTGAGAAAGGACATGTTGGGCCACTGCTTACTGTTGAGCTTAACTTTCATGGACCTTTGTATATACAAAAACCAGGATCGGATAGCCAGGTTGTTGAAGGTGTCTACGTAATTTCTAGGTATGTATATAAAATATATCAGTCAGTAAAAGTACCTGTATATATATAAAATAAATATGTACTTTGTATTTAAAAAAATATCTTTTAATCACCCTGTGAATCCTTACTTTAAGGCTAGCCACAAACTGTCAATAATATTGTCAATATTCTATTACCCGCCCGACTTAACTGTGCACCTCGCTGCAATGCAATGTCACAGCGCCAGGTGCAAACTTAAGTCGCATGGGTTGTAGAATATTGACATTCAAGGTGTACGGGCTACCTATGAAGAAATGTGTTCGTAACATGTGGTAACCTGGTATAGATATCGTTCTTCTCTGTCGAAACGCTCTTGATAGAGCGGTCGTAGCCCTTATGTAGTGTCACTAGAGGCAGGTGTCATGCGCATGTGTCGCCATCTATTTCAGTTTGTCATGATCTTGGTGCACTCATGCAAGGGACTGCCCTGCCCACCGCAGATTTAATTTGGTCGGTCCATCGCATAGGTGACAGCCCGCGTGGTATAGTACCTTATACCACTTCTACGCTGCACGACAAAGCGGTCTATGGAGTCTTCGTTTCTTCTAGAGATCGTTATACCTGTGATTTACATACATAGGCTTGCAACTTATAGTTCGGTACTACGTGTTAGGTACTTTGTGCGAGGGACCGTCCAGGTAGATGCCACCGTAGCGAATGATTGAACAGGGATTTAGTCGCTAATTAGTTGAAATTAGTCGTAAAATATGGGAATTAGTTGGTCCGTAGTTTAAAAGTTACAACGTACCTTAGTGGCTCTGCCGCCAGGACGGACTCTTTCTGGCAGGGCCATCGCTAAATCTTGACAATCATAACAGCTTGCGGATATTTGCTGGTGCGTAGATTTAAAGATAAAAACATATTGATGAATACTTTTTCTCCATACATTATAGTACAGGCGAGTAGAAAATACTTTTATATAACCTACTAAGTATTTGATGAAATTAAAATTATACTTGTAACATCCGTGGCGCGCTCGGTGATGGAATACTATTTGATTGAACTAATGCAGGGTCAATTTAATAGATCACATTTGACATCTGTCAGTTTCTTTGTTCTGTCTGTTTTTTTTGTGTTTATTAAAATAAATTTGTAATCGCAATTGAAAAAAAAATTAAGCAATTGTGCAGTTCTAATTTCGAATAAATTAATAATATTTTATGCTCGCCGTTACAAGGTTGCGTTGTTTAATTTTGGTGATGTGCCAAATCAAATGTGATCTATTAAATTGGCCCTACTCTAAAACGGTTTACATCTCATGAAAGAACTACCTACTTTTTTGTAACTACATACTTACTTAAATAGATAAATGACACCCAGACACAGGGTGGGAATCGAACCCAAGACCTATCGGGTAACGGTCAGGGTGTCTAACCACTAAACAAACAGGCCCTTCAAGTTAAATGATTCATGCGTCGGATGGGCACTTTTATACTTACTTACGCACTTATTACGTTTTTCATATTTTTCTATCTACGAAAATGTCCCTAAAAACTATATATAAAATATATTTATAAATATTTAAAAAAAATTAAACCGATTTCAATAACACTCAAGTACATATAAAATAATTTAAATTTTATTACAGCCGATTTTTTTTAAATATTTTATTTGTTGACACAATAATACTTCTAATAATAGCTTCATCCACGTCCACTGCTGATCAAAGGCCTCTCCCTTAGAAGTGAGGGGTTGCCATAATCCCCACGCTTGGCAGGCGGCTTGGGAATCGCAGTATAGGTGGTAGGTAATCCAATAAAAAGACGCTGCTGCCCGTCTTCATGTTTTCCCTTAGTCGCCTTTTACGGACACCCAACAGGAGGAGATGGGGGGTGCTATCCTTACCCGGGCACCCCACGGGGTATACTAGCTTATTACAAGAAAATAAAATTATTAAAATTAATTCCGTAGCGTAATTAAAAGGAAGATTATTCCATGAATGAAATTAAACTGCATTCTATTGCTTCAGTTGGACTAAAAAGTGTTTATTTGATAAAATACAACGAGCTTACTTTTTACAACATTTTACTTCTATAAATGACAAAAAAAACAAACAAAACCCTTAATACAATAATAATATACATAAATACGTTGGTATCAACTTCAAACATATCATACTAACATAAATGCAAGTCAAGGCAAGATCATTACAAGTCAATTAAAATACAATCTAATTAAAAAAAGAAAAAAATAATTATAATAAAAAAAATCTAACGTATTTTTTTTAAGTTACACCAAGAAATCTAATTAAAGAAATTTTCTATAGATCACACGTACATTTTTGACCTAAACAAAGTTGAATTTTGTATTTAATACTGATATTATCGTTTTGGAAGAACTAGAAAATATATTTACAATTTTTATAATATAGTTTTTTATATAATGCCAACGATTAATTTTCGCCCGAACCTCTGTGACCATTATCGCAACCAACTGTTTTATTTAAAAAGAAATACCGTTGTAACGAAACGTAACCCTTTATTAACTGTTGTGTGTAAAAAGTTCGATCTTGTATTCTGGGATTGTCTAAAATCAATTTTATATAGTCTATTCGGTGTATGTAGGTATTTAAGAAAATATACTCTATTGTAACATGTGGTCTGGGACTGTCGTGTGATGATTATATAGGCCATCTATATCGCAATATATGTAACTTCATTACAAAAAAATAAACAAGTTTTTTTTATTATGGCTAACGTGTAGACCTCGCTTATAAAAAAAAATCGTTGTAATAATACCCATTTGAGATCTTATCTTCCAGGGTTACCAGATGCCATTTAACTATCTACTAGTAGTGTGTGACATTTTTGTGTTGGTACAATAAAAACCCGAATAATCCAATTAAAAAAAAAAAACTAATTGTACGTTATAATCGTCCACGAAACAGACCCAGTTGATAACTCTGTAGAAACCTAACAACAGTGTAAAATTACCAGTCTATTGTATATTACAATAAATATGTACAATTAATGTTATAACAGCACCCATTATTAATGAAATCAATTAATGTCGCAAGGTACGCCGCCTACACCGCTTCATAAATAAAATATGTATAATATCACCGCTTTATTGTATATATCTATTGTATATCATTGTATATTCTGTATAATATGTATTGTACTATTTATTATTTTAACTGTATATTGTAGGTATGGCTCGAAATAAGTTGTAGCAAAAATAAGCTAAATAGGCGACGTAACTTTATCATTAAACACGGAAATGTTGCATACAATAAAATCTTTAAAAAAATCAATCCAGACTACAAGATCATTTCATCTAAATATGTCCATATTTATTTTTCTTATTAAAAAATTCAACAACACTTATTTTTACTGCGGAACTGTTTCAACAAGTTTCTATTGTGATAAAAAATTATTTTGTATTGTATTATATTCTGACAGCGGTTGGCGAGTGGCAGTGTATACAATGATTGGTATACCCTACGTTAAAAAATATATAATAGGCCATTTTTGTGTTGGCTACCAATTATTAAAATAACTAACAACTAGTTTAATATAATTATAAAGTAAAGTATATCGTCGTTATCGTCGAAACTTCAAGTGTATTGCACTGATACTGCAGTAGATGCAGATTATAAGATTTCGCGTTTTTAAACTATACATATACTTACAAAAAATGCAAATAACACTCAAGCCCAATTCAAATATTGGCACCAATTATTATGCGACAAGAAAAAAAATTCCAATTGGTTCCAATGTTTGTATTCGGTATTATACGACAAAATAAAACAAATGGTAAAATACAGATAAAACGTAGTATCTGTTGACTTACTCTGGAAACAAATGACAACTTCAAACCAATTCGAACCGAATGTCACTAGCGACCTATCCAGTTGAATCCAATTAGTATCCAATGATGTTAGGAGTGCAAAAAGCAGATGACATTTTCGTTAAAATTATATTAGAAATAATATTATTTTCCAGAGTAGGTCTAGGTACTGTACTTCATCAAAAATGGAAGACGTTATAATAATTCGTAGCCAACGCTCCTATATAACTAAAATTGTTACACTAAGCTCATTTCGACATGCATTGACAATAAACACACTCGATATTATAATAATGTATATTGCATTTTAATCTATTTCGCGACCAAGACAAGTGTTTTTAAATTCCCACTTGGTTCTGGTGTACAGTAATGTCGAGTACAGAATTCTTTTATTGCTTTTTTACTATTTAAGATTTGTTTATTATGTGGGATATGTATATAAGTGTTAGTAACAAACATAAGTCCACATTTTTCATTGTTAGTTTCACCATGAGATCACGAATAAATGCATTTTTACAAAGGAATTATTTAAGAAACCTTATTTTTTACCAAGCTTTGCAATGGTAGGTACAGGTTGTTAACTGCTGACAACATTGTATTTCATACAATTGACGTTTTTATTTTTACATGCAACGTGTAGTTTTACAATGCAATCTTATTCTCTCCTTTTTACATTTCAACAACTTAAAATTATACAAATCAGGCGAGAAGGTTAATTAGTAAGTATATTGTTTCAAAGTTATGTTATTTAAATGGTTGTAATTGCTAATATAAGCAATTATACATAACATAAATGTTTTCTCTAAGACGTCTTTATAAAATTGGTTGGAATTTTATTCCATTAGACAAAGTTTTATAGACAAAAATTGGCAAAATGAATACAGGTGTCCTATTCTAGGGTATTTGAAAGAAGTATTATTGTGTAACATAAAACACATTACGTATAATAAACATTAGGAACATGTTTCAAAATTAATTTTAATATTATAAAATGAAACCTCAAAAGTACCTAAGTCATAAAGAATGAATTCAATAGTTTACCAATCTCAATTGGACGGCACATTTAGATACAGCATTAATGTTAAAACATTTCTAAAGAGCGAAGAGTGTGCCAATACTTTTATGTATTTCATTTTCTGCGCTTAAATATATTTTTATAAGAAAAGCAAAACCGTGCTCTCTAAAAAGTATTTTACAAAAAAAGTTTCGTACACAATAAAACTAATAAGATTAACTTTATAGGTAATACATACACGTGTAATTGAGCAAAACTTAACAAAACAGTGAGCAAAATACTAACGAAACATTCCGAGATATTATTGTTATTGAGATAACTTACAATTATTATTGTAAGTAAGTAATTGAAACCGATTTAAGTAAATTTTCGTTAGCACTTGTTTATGCAACTGTCCGGCTGTGTCGCTCTCAAAGCTCAGGGATGCCAGCACATCTAATGGTGCTGATAAACTTGATGATTCACTTGTAATGAGCATTTTACTAAAATTTTTAGGTAATGTTACACTACAGAAAAATAAACGGGAGCGTTTTAGTGAGCATTCTAGCGAGCAATCTAGCGAAGGGACAGTAAATTTATTTCGAGCTATTTGCCGAGCTGCGCCATTCTGTCGTTGTTCCGCCGAAGAATATTTTTTTGACGAATATTGACTAGAGTTTGGCTCTATGCTTGGCTCTGTTCGTTGTTCAGTTCAACAAAAACGGCGAATGCTCAATGTTCTGTTAAGGTGGGTTTAGACCAAACGAACAACGTTCGCGCACCCTAGCGCTGTTTTACAACGAGCGAGCATTCTTAGAATATTCCATAGAATCTTTACGAACGCGCTAAGAACAACGAAAGAATGCTCTACGCCTGTTTACACTAAAAGAATTTGATATAGTGGGGATAGAATGAGCATTCGCTCGTCCGATGTAAATCGACCTTCACAAGTGAATGCTAAAGTGTATCAGCACCATAATAGCAGTAGGTATTATCATCATACTTGACAAGAGGTATACGTACTTTATAGCTTTATCACTTTCTATCGAGAGAGTAAGATTATAATAATATTGCTATTAGAAGTAATGGTACGTACGCAGTTGTTCACTACCACCGAAACAGTGCAATGATTGTCGACAACAGCAATCCAGTAGTAATCTCATATAAAACAAAGCGCTCGATTTTAGTACCTATAAGTAGATATATAAGATTTTGAATTTGCAACACTGCCTGGAAATCTATTGATATGTATTTACAATAACCACACTGAAATTATTTACGGAGTAAAGTGGTGACAGTCGACGCACAAAGACATGGCTGACTAAAATCGGACAAAGACGCCGTATCGATAATTTGATTTTTACATAGTATAAAACTTTACCAGTTTAATCGACTCGGCCCTTAGTCGATTTTTGACAACTCAGACGTGTAACTAAACCATCGTTACTTAGGTACTTAGCATGTTGCAAATACGACACTAACTTTAAGACTATTTCACATTTATGTTTTTTTTTTTAATAATATTGTATGTAATAAATGTATAAAATATCATCTGTAATCTCTGTATACTTAATCACTTCTTGTTAATATTTAAAAATTAAATCCATTTGTATCGGTATAAAAATCTAGTAAGTATAAATCTGAGGTTAATTCACGGCTATGGCACTGTGTTGTATGTTTGAATTCAAACTTTGTACTAGGGTGCGTCGCGCCGCTTCCGTCCTATATTCAAAAAATGTATCGTATTATGTATAAAAATACTTATTAACTATATTGTTTAAGGCTGCGTGTGTTGTGTTATAGAAACTAATATATTTAGTACGAACTGAATCCTATTACTATTGTAGTTTGCACGAACGGACGCGGCGCGCGCTACCTCGGGAGGATCACACGTCGTAAACACTGGAAAACTTTAGTCACGGAAGATAATATAAATTTTCTTCGTATTTTTTTTCGTTTGTAAACCTCCGAAAGTTTGATAGGAAAATTAAAAAATAAAATTAAATTCAACGGTTGGCGCGCCAGTTGTGAACGCGGCTTGATTCTGATTGGTAATGCGATCGATTTAGTTTAGTCGATTTTCTTGAATGGTTATACAATCGATGTAGTTTAGTCGATTTTTATAGTTGTTATGACCAAGATCGAAATCGATATTTTTTGGCTTATCGAAATAGGTTGTCTCGCTCACATTCATAAATGACGGCCTTAGAATTTTCATAACTGTCCAATGTGATAAATTCTCAGTAAAACCAACACATAATTAAACCCACTAAATAATAATATTGCGTCGCCACATCTATAATGTGACAAATAAAAATGGTAAGTATATGTAATGCGACTCCCACAAATTCACCATACTATTACATCTATTAGTTAATTAACATTTCATATTATGCGGTAGGAAAACTAAACCATCACAATAATATAGTAAAATAAGCTATATAAGTCGTCTATAGATACAAACAGAGATATTAAAACGTTAAAAAGTCGATGGAATATCCTGATATTGTTATATTTTTACAGTTTATAGTCCCTAAGACTCTCCATTCGTACGACACTGGTAGAATTTCAGTCAGTATATCTTATATACTTATGACTACTTTTTTATATAGATAATTAGAAATAAGCAGTTTTACTGAATTAACTACCATTGGTATCAGTCGATTAGGTCTTAACAAAGTGGTAGTTTAGGTGTCGATTAATTATTTGTTTGACATTATAGTCGATTAAAAAAATCATTGCATAGACCCATCACTAATCATCATGTGGTCAAAACTAAAGACGATTGCATACCAGAATACTCCATCACTGTTACAAATTCATATAATATCTTTACTCTCTCTAAATTCTAAATTATTTCGCGATGAATGGTCGAATTGCTTAGTAATTCGAAGATCAATATTCTAAGCTAAAATTAGAAATAATATTACTCTGGCGTACCCTTCGTTCTGGATCAAACTACATACAACAAAGCACTTTACTTAATCACACGTTACCTAATTGGTAAAATTTACTAATCTCACTCATCGTAACTACATTATCAAATCAGTCAAGAAATTGGCAAGCAGCTGAGCTATTAAGCTGGCTTTACACTAAGGCTAAACTAAGTTTAACTTAGCTGTGGGCTAAACTATTACAGACACAGAAATCGTAAATAATACACTATGGCATAGGACGTCGTCAGTCATCGTGGTGTCCTAATAATCGACATTAATAATTAATCTACATCCGCAATCATAAATTTATGTTTGGAAAAATATCGAAAATGACAGCAAATTTATCCAAAATCCAAAGATTTTAGATTAAGGTTAGTTATTTAATATTAGCAATAAGTTAAGTCAACGTTTTGAGTTAGGTCAAAGTTGAAAATAAATTGTCCTGTTTTCTGTTTTAGTATCATATCTTATTGTATTGTTTTCGCTACTGGTGGTTTTCTAAAAAAGTTCTTGTCATATTTTTAAATGCATTATTATACGATCTCTATGCCTGTGGTTGGATCGACTGCAGATTGGCATAATAATGCCGCCCATAATATAAGACCTAAGCTAAACTATAGTTTAAACTCTAGTTTAAAACCTGAAGGTAACAGCGACTTTGTTATTTTTTTATAGGAGGAATGGAACACTATTCCAAGTTCTATAGTCATGTTGTTTGCTGTACCTTCACACTTCATAGTATATCTCAGCGCATCGAAATGTAAACTCGAAAATAAACAGTTTCGACAGTTTAGGAACGAAATAATTTCGGCAAGTTTGGCGACATCACGTCTATCGAATAAATAACAGAAGGAAGCGAAATTTTACACAATAACGAATATTTAATTTTTAAACAGTCACTCGAGCCCAAAGTATCGCACGTCGACACACGAAGATTTAACACTAACTGAGCCAAATACCTAACCTATCTAGCTATCACAGTCCTTTCTCAGTCTGACCCTTTCCTTATAAATGCATCTCATTTTGTCACAAACTGGTAACATCCTACTCTAGGCCAACTAACGAAGCTGGTAGAACAAAATTATAAAATTACTACACTATTTGGCACCTACAGTGTTGCGAAGACATCGCAGTTGTCAACAGACGTTAATTAACTGTAAACGCATTAATTAACCGAAGCCTTTTGTAAGTACTAACGTAGTATAATGTTGGTGGCAAAAGGTAACCTATGTTTTTGGTCTGCATTCGTGATTCTGCTATCCGTTTTTCGCTATCTCACGTAACACCTTCGAGTTCTGGCCTAAATCTAACTCGTAAATTTATAATTTCTCCATTATGTTTATTTTTAAACGTATTTGAGCAACATCGAATTCATTTTATAAACCCCATAATATTCGCCAGATTTCATCCCTCAATACTAGTAATTAAATTAACTTATCAATTCTACAAATTATGTATAAGTATTAGTACAACGAGGCTCACCGTCGCGCCGTAAACATTCATCGCGAAATATCGTTACGTGGTAGAAGATCAATTCTTAATTTTTATATTTCAACGAAGAGGGTTTGAATCCTAACCTTCGGTTCTATTTCGACAGCATCGGGTATCACCGAAAAAGTAACTCTTACGTGGTAACTTAACGATTACGGGGCAAAAACGCTGACGGATTTCGCCGGCGGCACAAAGGACGTTATTTACAGATCGAAGCTCGTTATACAGCGATCCGGTACATCGTGTACTCGCGCTGAGAGCTCGCGCGTGCGAGTCGTATACTGTAGAAGGGCGCCGGGTCCTCAGTTGTAGAGGCGGTCGGCGGCGTACGGGTCGAGGGGCGCGGGCGGTGGGGGCCAGCGCGGCGGGGGCGCGGGTCACTGCGCCGGCAGACAGGCCACCGGCGTGGGCCCCACCGTCGGCTTGTACTCCGGCCCGCCGAACTGCTGGAACGGCGGCGCGTAGCACTGCGGGAAGTACAGCTCCGGCTTGACCACGGCCGACGCGGGAGGCAGCGGTCGCGGCGTCTTGGACGCGTCCGCGCGCCTCGCCTTGGCCGCGTGCGGGTTCATGTGGTTGTCTATGTGCTTCTTCACCTCCGGCTCGGTGGCGAACCGCCGCCGGCAGTTCGGCATCGGGCAGCAGAACGGCCGGTCGCCCTGGTGCGTCCGCGTGTGCTGGTCCAGGATCGCCTTCTGCCTGAAGTCCTTGCCGCACTGCGTGCACTTGTACGGCTTCTCGCCCGTGTGTATGCGCAGGTGTTGGTTGAGGATGGTCCGCTGCCGGAAGAAACGCGGGCAATACACGCAGCCGTACGGCTTCTCGTTCGTGTGAATGCGCAGGTGCTGCGTGAGATGCGACTGCTGGCGGAACCGCTTGCCGCATTCGGGGCACGGATACGGGCGCGACTCTATGTGGATGCACCCGTGTTGGAGGAGGGTCGACTTCTGTTTGAATTCCTTCTGACAGATCGGGCAGCGGACGTACAGCGGCATCACCCTGCCGCCGAGCACGTCTGGTAGTTTGCCGCCTTTCAAGTACTGCAGCGACAGTCCGGAACTGAAGACGGAGTGGTTGAGGCCCTTCGTGTCCTTGAAGTAGGCGGGATACTGCGCCGTGTCGCCGGGCGAGAAACACGAACCACGCTGCTCGCCGTTCTGCATGTCGGCGTCCCCGAACTGGGACTGCACCTCCTCTTTGTTCTCGTCGGGGAAGGGCACGTCCTGAGGCCACAGGGTTGGCGTCGTTCCGTTCTTGAAGATGAGGTGCGGTGACACGTCTGCAAAAATCGAACAAGCTGGTCAGTCAGGCGTCTCGGTCGTTCGGGTCGGGTTGATCGACGAGTGGGTTAATCGAACTGGGGACGGTTACGGGAGCGTCCTGCGGTCGGTTCCGCGTCTCGCGCGCGCCCTCGGCTATGCGGGCGACGAGGGGACCGAGAATTTCACTGATAGGGAGGC
Source organism: Furcula furcula (assembly GCA_911728495.1). Classification (NCBI taxonomy): domain Eukaryota; kingdom Metazoa; phylum Arthropoda; class Insecta; order Lepidoptera; family Notodontidae; genus Furcula; species Furcula furcula. The sequence continues at coordinate 22,312,976 of OU452252.1, forward strand.
CAATGGATGCGAGACCGAATCGACGGTGCGGGGGGCGGCGGGGAGCGCGGGCGCCGGCGGCAGTGACCGCCGCGGGCGCGGTCAGTGCGGACGGCGCGCGCGGGGCCGGGGACGGGGCATATATGTGTGAATAGCGCTCGCCTTGGTGTGTGCGGACGTGCTGGTTCAGGATGGCCTTCTGGCGGAAATGTTTGCCGCACTCGCCGCACGAATAGGGCTTCTCACCGGAATGGATGCGCAGGTGCTGGTTGAGGATGGCCCGCTGGCGGAACGAGCGCGGGCAGTACACGCACGCGTACGGCTTCTCGTTGGCGTGGATGCGCAGGTGCTGCGTGAGATGCGACTGCTGCCGGAACCGTTTGCCGCACTCCGGGCACCCGTACGGCCGCGAGTCGGTGTGGATGCGCTCGTGCTGCAGCAGAGTCGACTTCTGTTTGAAGTCTTTCCCGCACGTGAGGCACTTGAACAGGCGGAGCTCAGAGTTCGGGTTGTGTTTCCTCGGCTTGGGTGGCTCCTGTTGGACTATGTCAGGCAGGTGGCGCAGATCCGGCGCCCCGTATTGGTCCAACGGGCCCTCGAGGGAGAGGACGCCGCCGTTCTGTTTCAGATAGTGCAACGGAAAGCCTCCGGTACCGAGCATGTGGCTCGCCGGCCTCGCTTCCTTGAAGTACGGCGTGTATTGTTGTTGCAAGTCTGGCTGCGGTATGAAGCAGGGGGTTCTGTCTAGATGGTCAGTGGGTGGCTGAGTTTGGAGCTGTTGTTCCACTTGCATGTGTTCCGGTGACGTTTGCTGTTGTTGCTGTTGTTGTTGTTGCTGCTGTTGTTGTGCTTGCTGTTGAGCCTGTTGTTGGGCGAGTTGCTGTGCGGCGTCTTCGGCCGCCGCCGTGGGGTCGGGGGGCGGTGGTGCAGGAGGGTATGGTGACGGGGCGGGTGAGGCGAGCTGTGGTTCAGGTTGAGGTGAAGGCCCGCCGGGGCTTTGGTGTTGCATCGGCTGATAACCGCCATCGAGTACTCCGCCTCCCCATTGTGTGCCAGGCGGGGCTCGCTCCACTCCATCCTTGTACAGGACATACGGCGTTGACGTATCTGGAAACAAATAAAAGACTAGATTAAAAAATAGTTTTTGCTTTTATCTATATACATATGGGCCTTTTACTTCTTCTAAATGACATAATCGATTTTGAGGTTTAGAGATTTTTGTGTACGTATGTGTGGACTATTTAACTTAGAATCCAAAAATCAGAGGTATCTCTGTGTGAGCATGGGATGGAAGGAATGGGTAGGGAAGGGAGGGAAGGGATAGATAGTTCCTCATGTCTAAGGAGACCCCTTATAGAGCCCTTGCAGCCTTTATTACTGCAGGAACACAACGCCACTTGAAGGTGATGTCGTTTGGTTGCGAGAATATCTAAATTAAGACAACTTTCATACAAGTTCAATGTCTAATACTCGTAGTGACTTCTTAAACTTAAAGCTAGAACCCATAAAACTTGGCAAAAGTTTAAAGTTTATGCCAAAACCGGGGGTAGTTAACCGAGGAACAGCCTTGCAGTGTTACTACGTGATAAATGGCTGGCAAAGCCGTGATACAGCCGCGGTGCCTATGCTAAAGAATCGCGACGTCGCGTGTCGCGTGCGACTTAACACTCCCGGCGCCAAACGAATATGAACTTAATAAAATAGCACGTGCCGCAAAAAGGTAGACGTTTTTATACATTTCTTCATACCATATTACATTCCTAAAACATTGTGTGATGGACCTCAAGTAACGAAAGGATCCCCTGTATTAAACAGTCTACGTTTTCATTTAGGTTGAAGTATCCACTGTTTGTTTGGTAAAAGGTTTTAGGGTATATCTAGGGTTCCAGTAAGTACATTGTAATAAATAGATAGTCATTCGGTGAAAACGTCCAAGATATAAACATGTTTCTAATTATTTTCACTTCGCGATAGCGCCACACAATATATAACTCGTGATTCTTGAGTGTTGGGCAAGCTTCTCCTGTCCTTGAAGCAATTTACCATGCAGTTGGAGGCACAGCTACAGGCTCATATCTTCATTAAACATTGGCACAACATGCCAGTCGAAGGCTCTTCTGCCCTAACTATGAGTAGGCATTCCAGCTGTGCCCATCTTATAGTCCCAAATAATATTTTCTAAAATAAGCGGCCAAGTTTGTGCAGGTTGGGTAATGAGAAGAGACACGGTTGCCTGTGGGACATTACGGATCCTAGAATCATCGGCCCCTTACATCAAGAGTTGATCTAAGCGCCACCATTATCCGTCTTATTACGAACAGCAGTTTAACAACGAACCTAGGTTTAAACTCAGGAAATCATTCCTTAAACCTTAATCTAAACCTAGGTCTCTCGTTAAACTGCTTTTCGAAATAATATGGCATTGGGTTCAAGTTTAAACGATACTTACGCTGGTGACTAAATAGTAAACTATTCTTCTTCAACAAACAAGTAAATGATGTGATTTGAGATATAGTCCCCGTAGGTGGTATAATGGCTTGATGGTATAACTCGAACCAAGTCCTATCGCTCACGATAGGACTACAGCACGATAGGATTACAGTTGAACATCATGAAGCTGTAGGGGATTACACTCATGTAATCCCCTACAGCTTCATGATGTTCAACTGTTACGGCACTAGCTGCAATCTCCCCCTTTTTAGGTTCAATACTACTACTATTATTATTTACGGATCCTATAATGATTTATTAAACATGTTCTATTATTTTTATACTTTAATGTTTTTTTACGTTTCAGAAAGAGACATTAATTTGATGTAGCTTGTAACATCAGAATCAGCTTCCCAGTATATAGATAGGTACATTTCGTCTGGTTGCTATAATCCGAGTTGACCACGTGTCGTCCACTCACTTAGAAAAGAAGTCGTGTTGCGGTCGACATTTTGACAGCCGCTGTAAGCGATTAGATTTCCTCTAGTACATACCTACAGATGCACCTGGTTTTATAATTCTCACTACTTATTAAGTTGACTTTATTTGTAATTGATTTACATAAACCCAAACTAACACCCGAAATAAGTGATTTCAGACATTTTGTAAGTGATATTGACATTTTACAATTGTTTTTAAATTCCATGAGCCCAAACAATTCTACAGTTACTGAGCCCTTCACACTAGCACTTAGCAATGTTTACACTCAGTTGCTTTGCGGCAGGATATCAAATACTGATACCCACCTGGACGGTCTACACTTGGTAGACGCCTAGTACCAAAGACCGTCCAGGGCCTACTACCTAGTCATAAGCCGCCTTATTACGGAAAGCAGTTTACGACGAACCTAGGTTTAGTAACTCAGGTTTACGGAACGAAACTGCTTTTCGTAATCGACGTAAGGGGCCTAGCGTATAAATAATGCTGGTTTAATTCACGATGTGAAAAATTGTGGTCTATTTCCATAAAACAGTTTTTAACAGTTATAAAAACTGCCTTGTTGGTGTGGTGACCGAAAAGTGCGGTGGCTAAAATCCTTGTGATCCTTTTTGTTAAACTGCTTTTCGTAATATGACGGTTGAATTTTTTTTTCCTCTGTGGTATAATCATTTGTTATTCTGCCCCAGCCAGCCAGCTATAGCTAATTGTAATCAGTGTTCGGTAAACGATCGGTTAAGCAACGTCAGGCAAGGTCCATATGGGTGACCGTTTAGTGGCATTTGAATTGAGCGTCTCCGTGCTTCGGTCGGCACTTAAAAAGGCGGTCCCAGTTGTTGCCATCTAGACAGCAGTTGTTATAGCAAGTCAGAGGCCTAAGGGCAGGCAGCTGAAATAACTTTCATACCAGGGCCCCAAGCCTGCTAATTTATAAACGGTTCAAATGAGTGTGGATAGTGTGTCAGATGGATGGTTTTACACATATCATCGTAGTCTACTAGTCTTATAAGACCAGTGGCGTATTAGTGGTTGTCACTGACATGCGCTCCAAGGCTGCTACTGTCAATAAAATGGCATACAATTGCCATTCCAGCGTCAAACTATTGAGACCGTAATCCATAATGGTGTCACAGTGGTGTGACACTACTTGTTATGGTTATTTTAGCTAAATACCGAATTTGTCACAATCGTAATGGAGTGTGTCGCTGGAATGGCAATGGGTGGAGACGGTAGGGTCTCCGGTGGAAGGTGACGCTGGCCTGGCTGGGTTTAGTGACATCCGCGGCATAGCACTGGATACCAATGAACCCCAATAATAAAGGGCCAGCGTCACCTTCCACCGGAGACCCTACCGTCTTTACCCCGTTATATATAATTTTATTAAAATCATTAGACAAAATTATCAGGCCCTGGTTGGCCACTAACCAGACCATCAAATCAAGAATGCAAGAAAACTAAATTATCATATTTTTTTACTAACAATAACGTCCCCTTTGTAATATCTTTACTGTTATAAATGTTTTTGTATGTGTTTCTGTGTACAATAAAGGATAAATAAATAAATAAATAAATAAACGTAATTTTTCCCGCCTAAATCAATCATGTTCAATCGTTAAAACCTCATTATCGATTAAGAAGTTAAACAAAGAATGTTTTTTAAGCGACCACGTCATTCGTCATAGGAAAAGACGCCAAGAAAAAACTAGCTCCATCGATCTTGGTCGGGTGGGCATCGTTTATAACGCCAGAGATCGGCTAAACGTTGATAATATCGCGCTACTATATAACCTTATCGATGCCACGATCGATTTGTCGATATCTCGATTTCGGAACGTGACCCGACTAACTCTAATAAAATAAAACAATCTCGTTTTTGACATTCATTTAAATGTTAATGATTATCTGTAATAAAGTGTTTTATATTGTTTATATTATTTTCATATTATTTTATATCCTACTAGTAGACCCGCGCAGTTTCGCTTGCGATTTTTCCGACACTTCCAACAATTATCGTTATAACTATTTCAACCAATTTACACAAAATCATGACAAATTATATACGTATCGAAACCTTCATGAATCACTACCTATCTATTGGTGAAAACAGAATGAAAATCCTTTCAGTCGCTTTTGAGTTTAACGCGAACAGACAGACAGACAGACGCGGTGGAGGACTTGGTTTTACAATATGTAGTGATTGAAAAAAAATGTGTACAGGCTTTTACGATATGGGTCGATATTTCTATTTTTAACTTTACCTACTTATGTATCTAAACAACAATATTTGCCATTAATATATTCCGTACGCAAATTCGTTACGTTTCATTTATAAAAAAAAACATTACAATGAATCCGTTTCATGTACAGCACAAAGCTAAGATTTATTATCGAATAACATCTGTTTATAATCGAGCTACGGATAAAATAATACGAGAGGAAATAAGACCGTCCAAACGATTCCTTCGCTTGACAGCGAAGTTTTAATGACGCGTAGTGGCAGGGCGTACTCTCATTCTTCAATAAAGCAAGTGTTTTATAGCCAAGGTGGCCTTTTTGTTAAAATCACTGAAATAATGTTAAAAAAAATGATATTTATATAAAAAAAATATAAAATGCTTAATGCTATATTAAAAAGATTGCATCATTTGAAATGTTGAATTTGTTGGTGGTGTAGCTAAGTAGTGTATTTCGTTAACATCGTAAGTTAAGAGTAGGCCCCCTGGGCCCTATGTCTTTTGCCGGATGCCTACACATGTGGGGTGTCATTTCGAATTAACTTTTTTCTCTTAACCCTTTTTTAAAATTATATCGTTCGGATGACGTATGCACGGCATGGGAATGCATTACCCCTTTCAAAGACCTGTCTGGAGACGTTCAACCGTATTTTTTTATCTTCAGAAGTGAAGGTCGTATATTAGATTTAAATTCCTATCGACGGTAACGGATTGAGCGACCGGCGCAATGTAATATTTTTTTGCGGCTTGACGGGTTAAATTTAACCAACATAGGTTAGTATGCGCATTATAAGACCAATATAAGATACTACACCATATGAGTATTTTTGACTGAAAACGGTGTAAGAAACAGTCAGTTTTTTCGACTCTTAAATATCAAGCCGCCCGTTAAAAGCGTAGCTACGATTTGGTTAGTCTAACTATGTACACAGGTTTAGATAGGCTTTAGGCATCGAAGACGTTATGAAGAAACGTTATAGTGATGATACTTTCCATATGGCTAATATTTATGATGTAATCGACATTCTTTAGATCTAGGTATATGTACTTATAAGATTTAAAAAATATTTATATTTGCAAGGACAAAGGATATGACTATGATGAATGCCTAGAGGTGTTGACCTCTATCTTATTAATTCCAATACTAAAACAACATAAGGCCCTTATCAGGTAGGTAGTGCGCTTTACCATCTAGGATTTCATTACAAACTTAAATAATAGCTAAATAAAAGATTTTGATTAAGATCAGAATTAGCCTTTGTCTTGTCATAATCATGGCGTCTCCTTTCCCTAATGACAACCGGGATTAGATGCGTCATTATTAATTGATGACGTTAATTTGAATGCAGATCATGTGCTCGCAGCACTTTCTTGAGGACATATGGCGCTATGGGAAAATATAAGACGCAATGAAAGGGTTAATACATCCTGGGATTTAATGCATGGGAAGACAGCAGCAGCCATAAATTGTGTCGCAAAGCCGGTGTTAAGAAACCGACCGATTTTAAGGGAATTTAGTTTGGTGGTTGGAATGATGTAGGATAGAATGTAGTTAATTGAAATATCATTCTCATGGAAAAATGTCTGAAAATAATTGAAAGGGAATTTGAAAATTTCAGTTGATAGTCTTACAGTGTTTTGTATAAATTAAGGAGGAATCTGTGAACCGACAAGAAGTTGTATATTGTACTTATATAAAAAATATTAATGAGGCCAAAAAGCATGAGTGCCCAAAGATAGTCTTAGTATTCAGTTCTCCATATGAATCAAAACTTGTTTAAGCATAGTTTTTTCAGCTCCGATTCCTAACATAAATACCCAACGTTGATCGATTATATCAAACCACTTTTTTTTTTTCAAATTATAGTATAATGAAACAGGTCGATAAAAACAATAGCGTGTATCGAATATGAGGCAGTAGGCGATGGGTGCGCAATCGAGTGCTCGGATCCTGCGCACGAAACTGGTCTGGCGGGACCGCCCTATCCTGCGCGCGCGCCTCTTGTAGGTACTGGCAGCATAATAGGCCTGACGACTTAATTTTTTTTAATAGTTTTTAATTATTCAAAAGTAGAACCTAGTTTGAATGGTTCTTAGGAACGAAGAGGTGCACTTTATATTCTTTTACAGCCTCGGAGATCGGCGCAGGAACGACTATTTAAATGCCCACCCGATGCATTAACTATTTATTCTTTAGGCCGTCAGGTTATATTAGCTTCCATTAGTCCGATGCTGGACAGTAATCCAAATCTTTGGCTCTCAATTTCAAGTCGTTCAGCAAACCGCTCCACGTATTTCATCGCTCCACTTGGGGGTGATCTACGTGCCTTGCCCTAAGCAATAAGAATGAATTAGACAAATATGGTACTTCTCTACGTGAATCAAAAGCTCTGGCCTATTATTTGAAGGACAAGGGTACAAAGACCCTTTGCCACAAGAAGACTGTAGGTTACATCGACTTATAGAACACTGGCAACTTAAGTATAGAAACAAAAATGTAGTGTTTATATCGTCTTTGCAGGGAACCGTGTGACGAAGCTGTAGGGTAAAAGAACCTTACCCACCGCAGTATCACAATGCCACATATGTCTACTGTTAATATTTTAATATAGATTTAATAAATTTAAAATTGAATACAAATGCTCTTGCACACTGTACCCAGTTCACGGATGGTCGGACCCGTCACCCAGTTGATAGCGGCGACCCAATGGATTAAAACCCTAACAAACTTACTAATATCACTTACAAATCCACCTGTTACCTTCTGCCTTTTAAAATAAAGTTCAGGTTCCCGTGAAATAGTTATAAGAATCGGAAAACTATGACTGGACAAAATCAAACCGTAAGCAAGATCTACATTTTTTTTTTGTGGCTGATGAGGTTTTTGGACAATTATATTTGATATCACTGATATTAAGGCGTTGGTTATTGGTCAACGAGACGGATCTACACAGAGTTTTTATTTGCATCCTGTGTGCGCCAGCCCATAGACAGCTGCACTGCACTACCTGGTAATTTCACCAGCTACAGTGCCCTTTACGCCGGAACACAACGATTTTTACAGACATTCCTGCTTGGCCACAAAATATATGCCTATGTGGTCATACCTACCTGGCCTAAACGGTAAGCATAAATTATCACTCAACACAACATTAACATTCTTAATGAAATTTCTTATAAGTAAGTATTTATTATTTTTTTATTGATCAAATAAGCTCAGATAATTTATTGCGAATGCTGTAATGTAATGTTTTTTTTTATTAAAATCATGTAAGAAGGTGGTGTAATATGATTTTACACTTAGTAATTATGTAGATACTTCACATATAGTTCCCCTTTCAAAAGTAATATTCACTCAAAATAACCACATTAAAAAGTACGTTTGACTAATGTTTTGACTTCAGCAATCCGTAGTAAGTTGACTGCGTTATTTTAGCGACGTGAATCACAGTGTAACAGTGTATCGACAATGAAAACAGGATGCTTAGTCATGCCTTTGTGACTGCTCCCCGATAAAGCTCGAAAGCTCCTGGTAATATAATTCAAAGCCAATGTCAGTTTTCCATAATTACTTTGTTGGGGATCGTTTGATTGAAAGACATATGTTTTTGTTATTTATTTCTTAGTTGTACAGTGCCCCTACGAGTTTGTTAGTTATAGAAGACTTTCATACTTTCAGGATTATCGTTATACTGAAATGAGTCGAATGCAGAAAATACAATCCTAGTCAAAAAGTGAACAATATTGAAGTATTCGTTCCTGATCAATTTCACGTTCACGATCAAACAAAACTGTAGACACAGTGATCACATGGTCTGTCCCTGTCCTGTTATATTATATTAGTTGGCTGTTGGAATTTTTTTAATAATGGGCTCGCCGATCGAAGGCGCGATGTGCAAATTGCAATAAACTTGACGTTTATTTGTGATGCATTGAAACATTGGTGCCAAACTATCTACCAATTGGATATGGGATTCATTCATCGTGGCCTCTAACAAGGTTTAATCTTTATGTTGGTTAGTTAATTAGTTTTTATTAATTTTTATACTGTGCAACAATGGGTCGTAAAATGAATAAGTATATACTTAATTATATTTTTAAGTGCATTATAATGATGTTTGCAGATAATTCATAGTAGATTGTGGCAATAAACGCGGTTGTGAGACAAAAAGCTTCGTGAATGATAAAAACAAGAATAATAAATTAATGAATATACGTTTGTGGACGTATCCGGAAATGGCAAGTGAATGAAGACGTTACACAAAAAAAGCAGCCCGAATAAAAAGTGCACGTCAAACCCGAATTCGTCAGCCGAAACGCAAATGACGCTATCCATTGACGCATCATCGCAAACTCAACACGCGCCACTTCAGTCAAGTGCAGCGTGCGAGTGTGTACAAGTGCGTAACGTCGCCAAAGTGACAGGTCGTTTTGGCGGGAGACCGCCCGCCCGCCATGTCTGGCATTGGGTTCTTTCTGTACGACATCGGTACCGGTTGTACGCACCGCGCGGCATCGTCTCGCTCGCGACAATTTATTTCGGTTCGGGGGCAATGCACTTGTCGCACGCAGCCCTGAGATCCGCGACGAATAAACGAGAGTAAACATGGGCAACGAAGGGAAATTACAAATAAAACTTATTCTTTACTAGGTGCTAGTTTCATTGTGCGAAGAACCGTAGGTACCACCGCAGTGCCAGATATTCCGCCGCCAAGCAACAATGTGCAAACATTGCTGTGTTTTTGTACGAAGGGCATTGTAGCTGGTGAAATTACCGGACACAAAAGACTTAATATCTAATGTCTTTACGGCTGGTAACGCGCTAGTGATTCTTCAGGTGACTGCTTACCATCAGGTGTGCCGCGTGCTTATATGCCACCTTGGTGGTATAAAAGAATTACATATTAGCATACTAATAGGACACCTGGTTTTAATGAATGCGATGCACAAGTTCGTTTCTTAGTTAAATACAGATGATGTTATTGTATCTAAAGTCTGTACCAATCAAGACCGAAAATTTTGTAAACAAACAATCACTTAACTTAACATCGTCGATTACACAATTATATCACCATCAATACACTCAAAACTGATGTCAGAATCTTCGAAAATACTGTATCTTTTATTTAAAACTTGTTTTGGATTGAAATTGTAACATTTAAATGGAAAAATATTAAATTATTGAAAAAATACAATGTCTATCGTTTTTTTTTTACAAAAGCTCTAGTGAAGGGGCGATGTATATATGAAATCCACAGACTATTAAACGATATTGAGTGAATGAAAAACAGACTAAGGGTGCGTTCCACTTAGCGTTCTCAACGATCACGCTCACGATTGTAGTTCTTCCCGTTCCACTTGCTTGTGAGCGTTACTGTCGTAAACTCAATTGGAATGGACTATATAACGTTTTGAGCGTGGAGGTAAATAATACAAACGGCGAGTTAGTAAAAAGAAAGCAAAACATTTAAGAGGTTAGATTATAATCTGTAAGTCTTGAAAATAAACTTAAATAACTACTGCTTAAATCGATTTATTTTGAAAAAAAAATATGATTGATTTTTTTATATATAATATTATTGGCGTCTTCAATTCATTTACGTTCAAATGTAATTAAAATGTCTTTTGCTGAAGAAAAGTTCACTTCTAATAAAATATCTCTGTCCGCATGAAATAACGTAAGTTTGATGCTTTGAGTTTTAAAAATGCAGTTAATTTTCATCACTACGAACCACCTTTTTAGATGACGACGACCCGTCGTGAGCTTTTTGCAGCTACCACAACGATCGCGGTCGTTATGTAGAAAGACTAAACGAGCATTTTGATCATTGTGGGCGCTAAGTAGAATGCACGCTAAATAGAACTGCTGGTCAGTTCTAAGGAATTTAGCCTAAATAAATTATGAATATTTATTTATTTCTGTTCCTATCCGTCTAAAATTAGAGCCACATCAAATACTCTTTTTACAAATCGCAAGACAATATATAACGTTCCGGTTAAAATAACCCCACTTCGGAGATAGCTCCGAAATTGGTGGAAGGAAAATTCTGAAATAATTACAGGATATAAATGTTTATGCTAAGATTGCAGGAATAATAAAATTATGTTTCTGAATATAACGGTTTTTATTAAATGGTTTTATTTAGCTTGCCCTAGTTGTTTTCTATTTATTCAGTATCATTGTAAATCCAAGATGGCCGCCGCTATAAAATGGCGATGGGTATTAAATGTATGGGAGCCCTCAGAGCTTGACTAGTAGGATACTGTACAGTACGACGAATTTCAAATAGTAAGAAGGCGCTTGAAATTTCTATCAACACTCAAACGCTCATATCGCTGATCCTATGCCCTAGATTGATGAGGAGTGGTGTGTTGACTGGTACCTAAGACCTACCGAATAATTTGTTAGCTTTAGTACAAGTAAAACCGTTTAAACTAACAAATACACTTGTTTATACGGCTTGGTATTTTTGCTACCTGAGAGCTATAAATAGCAGTAAAAAGTGTTGTGACAAAGAACAAATTAGCCAGTACCATTTACCACCACCCTCGATCTTTCCAGGAATCGGAAGTAGTCAACCCAGAAATGCAAGTTATCTTTATTAAAAATAGATGCGTCGTAAAACACGTGCATTTATTCAATTACCAAATTAGTAACTTATACCTTTTTTTACAACTACCCGATAACTAAACCTACTAAAGTAATTGCGACGAAACGAATAAGCAGTAAGTTAACCCGTTCTTAGAAAATTTTAACGTTATGGTTATGAGGTTTTATTAAAAGAATCATGAAGTTACCTTGTTACGCTATTATTACCGATATAATTAACGTTACCATGTTCTACATGCTGGTGGTGATGTGGTTCGATGTCATACTTTGTGATTTCTTTCGATTTCATCCGATCCCGTGCAATTATATTTCATTCAATAAGATACCCGATACTAAAGACGTTATGATTAACGTTAATATTATTTAACAATACCCAAAATTAACGTAAGATTATTTATTTATGTTTTATGGTTCTTTACATTTTATTAACGATATTATATATTACCGTTAACGTTTTCAAGTACACGGTAAGATTTATTCCATTGAATTAAAAACTATCCATTCACTCATTCGTTCAAAGTTGTAATATGCAATGGGGACATCACTAAAACTGTTAAAGGTCATTGACGTTCCTTTGTTTACAAAATTTTTTGTCTTGATTGGTACAGACTTTATCCTATATTATTTTTTAAGTCTTACCACGCTTAAAGATAAGCGTTGCGACATCACTGTTTTTCGTCAGTCGGTACGGACTTGATGATAAAATAAAAGTATGAAGATCCACTTGTAACGTATGTCAAGAATGATTTGAGAAACATTTTTCTGTTATGTCAAAACCCAGAACCATGGTTCATATCATAGATACCTATTCATGAGAGATATTCCATATGTTAGGTGCTAAAATAAATAGGAAGGTAAGTAATAGTCCCTGTTTATGTCGTCTGAAACTTTACCGTCAACCAATAGTAGACCTCCGTTCTATACAACTTGTAAACTTAAAGTGTCAAGTTATTCTTTCACGCAACGATTTTTGCTTGCGAACGAACTTTATAGTTTCAGTATTCCTAGTCTAAATAATACACCAGCACGAGGTTATTAACCTCAAGTTAAAAAATCGTAAATAAAGTTTTTTCTTTCTTTATTCGGTTTTCCAAATAAATGCGATAAATCTCTTGAATGGTTTTAGTGGTAATTAATGTTATGTTCGCTTACTTGCATCCAAAACATGACACCAGAGGTGATAAAAGTAATTCACAGCTGATGTAAGATCGCGCACTGTATTTTACCAGAAACAAGTAGACTTTATTCGACGGAATCGTATCGCTAGCGCGGAAATGCAAACGTATGCTAATTAAAACAACTTAAGCGTGTTTTTATTTTACATAACCGACTGGGTCTGGTGAGCGCTGCTGGCCGTGAGATCTTGTCTTCGATTACCCAGTCGAGTGAAGTTTTTTCTGCTATATGTGTAGCTCAAAATTCTATAGAAGTACTTCAGTAATTAATTTTATTTTAGATAAACACATTCTTCAGATGATCAAAAAAGATAAACTAATAGTAACAATACAACTAAAATAATAGGGACAACTGTCCTTACAAAACCTAGGTACATTTCTTATTGTTTTTTTTTTTTTTTTTTTTATTCAACATAAGCTAGTGCTTGACTGCAGACCCACCTGATGGAAAGTGGCGACGCAATCGAAGATGGTAAGGCGCACTAGCTTATTAAAAGCCTATTCACTCTAGCCTTGAAGACACCCACATTATAATCGGCCGGGAAAACCGACGCAGGCAATGTTTACCGCATAAAGTAGCTTAGGTAAGGATCTCGATTTCCAAAAGTTTCAGAATTGTGGCTAGTTAACGTATATATAAAACGGCCTACACACCGCCCTAAAATCAGTGGCGATATCGGGTCATCATATTGAGAAGCTCTTCAAAACACTCAAAATCCATTCGTAAAAAGTTTCTGAAATCAGCTACTTCGAAATTTCTCATCACGTTCATGTGACTTAGTTCATGACGTTTCATCATCCAGTTTTTAACCCAGGTCTTACTTTTTAGTCTCTGGTTAGGTATAATATAATATCCTGGGACAATTCACACACGGCCATCTGATCCCAAACTAGGCAGAGCCTGTACTATGGAAACCAGACAACTGATACTAATACATATATACTTTTTTTTTTGTAAATACATACTTATATAGATAAAACACTTGGTGGGAATCGAACCCACGACCTGTTGGCACCATAGTAAGTAAGCCTTTTTTTGCTGTTTTGAGTGTCGGCGGCATCGATATACTATACCAACAAGATTAGCTGTCACGAACAAAATGACATCGAAAATGTGGTCGCGGTTACATATACCTACACAACTATACACGTACACGCAAAACAATAATATGTTCATATAAAAAGATGACTTACATACTATAAAATAAGGTTCAATAATAATTGCAGACAATTGAGCGACAGCCGTCTCCGTAGCTCTTATTTTCGTGACCACTTTTCGGGTCGTGACAGCAAATCTAGTTGGTATAGTATATCGATGGTCGGCGGCATCTCGGATTAACGAGCAGTCTGTTGCACGGTCGGTTATGTACTAACTGGTAGGGACGTGTGTAGAGTAGTAGCCGATTTCATCCCCACCAGCGCTGTCCCGATATCGCCACTGATTTTAGGGCGGTGTGTAGGCCGTTTTACATCGATGTCTCCATGTTCCTTGTTTGCTCCGGGAAAATATAGGTTTTTTTGGGACTAATCCCACCACTCATTCCCACCATGGTTATTCCTGTAAGCCTGGATCTATCATGTTTACAGTTTCTATAAAATATAGGTGAGTATGCGTAGTCCGCAGACCTATATTAGAAGGACGCAAGACCACCGGAACCGGAAGAAAATGTAGGAGGCCTGTGTCCAGAAATGGATGATTGACACAGGCTGAAGAAGAGGACGAAGATTCCGCAAACCTTATAGGTTTGTGTAAATGAGTGAGTCATAAAAATCTATTAATTCGGCCCGCATGCAGTTACTGCATTTTCCCCGCCACGGCAATTTGTCAAATGCACGTTTCGCGCCAAAAGTGATGTTTCACAAATCTTCAAAATGGCGTGCGGCGGTAATTAAACGCGCGCAATAACTGGCCATAAACCAAACGAAGCGCGCCGATGACGCCCGCGCTATTTTCAGTGCGCACCGCCCCTCGACAAATGCTAACGTCCTCTCGGCATGGACACTCTAGGACACAGAATAGCAATACGATTTGTTTATACTCTCAATGTTAGTGCGGTGCATAAATCCTTGAACGTATTTACGACTGTAATCCACCTAATGGATATAAGCGGCTGATGCAATTGTTACTGACGCGTTATTGATGCAGGTTTCAACGTTTAAGTTGGTTAATGAAATCATGTAGGTACTTACATGATTTGGATTGGCATGAACAAGGATAATTTATTCCATTTAAAACCGACGTACTTATAACTTAGTTCCTGTATTTCGTTAATGGTATTCATTTAATTCTTGTGCAACTTTCAAAATAGCATAGACTATATGCTTCGTAGACTTTATTGACATAGATCACATAGATCCTAATAAGAAGCGATTTACCACTGTAAATCGCTTCTTATTAGGAGAGGGAGGGCTAGTGAAAAACTTATTGGGGTCCACCGCACCCTTACCTTAGAAGGTCTTGCTGATTCAACAATCTTTGTAACGATATTAATAGCTCTAAGAATACTACAAAGGAGGTCTTTGACGAGCGGGAAATCGTGCAGGACAGTCAGCGTCGGTGTTCTCTGCATATTTAAGTAATGTAGGGCCAATTAAATATATCACATTTGACATCTGTCAGTTTCTTTGTGCTGTCTGTTTCGTTTGTCATTATAACAATAAATAGGTAAGTAATAGTAATTGAAAAAAGTTAAGAAATTTGGCAGTTCTAACTTCGAAAAAATTATTAATATTTTATGCCCGCCGTTACAAGGTTACTTTTTTAAATTTTGATGAAGTGTCAAATGTAAATTGGCCCTATTTAGGTATTATAACTTCTTGAAGATGAAAATTTTGATTGCAATGGACAGTATTTGAATACCTAGATCCCAGTTAAAAATCTCAGCAAAACAATTGCGCAATCAAAAAATATATATGCTTACTCTTACTTACATAATTCAAATATACGTAAGTACCTATCTATTTAGAATTAAACTGTGTTCGGACTTTCCGAGATTGTAAATAATTTTGTTGGCATTTAAATATCTTTGACTTGACATTGCTTATTGACATTCACCTACGGAATAAAAAGTGGCTTTTAGTTATGTAGGTAACTTCAAGCTGTGCTCCCACATGGGGTGAACAGACGCACATATTTTATCATCAGCAGCGAAAGAAGTCTACTGCTGAAAAAAGGCCTTCCCCTTAGCAGGAAGAGATTGCCATAATCCCCACGCTTGGCAAGTGTCTTGGGGGTCGCAGTATAGATGGTAGGTAAATAGAAAGACGCTGCTGCCCGTCTTCTTGTTTCCCCTTAGTCGCCTCTTACGGAGACCCAACGGGAGGAGATGAAACCCCACGGATGTTTTATCTATACAAGTATTGTTAATGGTTAATTGGTCAGCCATTTTCTGCAGTATTGGTATTTTCTTGGAGGGCTAGGTTAGTCTTTTTATGACTCTGCGGTAGCACTCTAGTATAATCGCGAGCCACATACATGGAATACCTACCTGCGCACAGACTTGTTCCACAATGAATCACATAGTCACGGTCACGATCAGAGTTCTCGGAAGGATAATTTGATCATTAATTTGTTACATTTGGCCATTGAGGTAGGAAGCGGATTGTTATTAATATCTGCTGAACTACCTAATCAGCGCGGTTCTGTATGCCTTAAAATCATCGGGCTATTAAATTTTTATGCCGTGTCTATACGGTTGGAATTTATAAAGCTAAACTAAGACTTGGTTAGATTTTGCAATGGGTACCTAATTAAACCATGAACATGGTAAATCATGAACTCTTATAGCAGGGCAGTTTACCACGAACAGTGACCTGCGGGCCTAAAAAGGCCACATTAAGCATTTCCTCTATAAGGAATTCGTAATTTGCATTTCTATCAAATTCTTCGCAATTACTGTAATTTTCGTAAAATGATCACACATTTTAGGTCAATCATACTCAATTCATTTATTAACACTAATTAGCAGACTCATATTTGATGTTAATGCTGCCATACGAATAAAAATTAAACGGTAACTTACTCATATTATGATTCCCCGAAAGTGGCCTTTTTAGACCCGCTGTGTACTTACCATGAGTGCACTAATTAGCAGGCCACCCAACCATTACGTCACCCAAACAGGTGAGTGGTACGTATGTCAGGTCACTTTGATTGTTAAACTGCCCTGCTATAGGGGTTCATGGTAAAGCCCCTGATTCATGTAAGACTTTTCAGAAAAGTCATTGCTTGATATTTTCAATCTTAAGTACCTACCTACTTACTTAGGTATATTATCTCCAAGACGTAAGCTCAGAGCACGAAAACAAATGTTTCCTATAAGTATACACATTTTCAGTCCAGAGATAATTAAACTAAATTATCTAGACATCCCCATCACCTCCTGTCCTATAAGGCGACTAAGGGAAATCAAGAAGACCGGCAACAGCGTCCTTCTATTGGATTACCACCTATATCGCAATCCCCAAGACGCCTGTCAAGCGTGGGGGCTAAGGGAGTGGCCTGATGGTGATGATGATGATCTAGGCAATGGATTTTATAATTTCTTTCAATCCATATTACCCACAAAAAGATAGTTACCCAGACTAGGAGCCATTTTTCAGTTTACCATGACATTGATTAACTTCATGCTGTGCAATGCTCATTTTTTACACATACTTCCAAAAATTTGGCTTTGATTGGCGTGATCGATGATTCTATGATAATAAATAGACATACAGACTATCGTTCAGCTTTTCAAAATCTGCGAATTCATCTTTTTTAACTAACAGCTCCAAAATTTTCAAAATGATTTCTCTAGATTTTTGAATAGACATACAATTCGCATCATATTATTATTAGTCAATATTTGTATCCAGTTATAAGCGTAGGACTTCGTTATGAAAGTTTTTTGCCGGCAACCACTCATGACTAATAAGAACTTAATAGGTGGAGTTAAAATTGTCTGATTAATTTTGCAGTCCACTTCAATTATACACCTACGTGTTAAATTTTGTATTATAGCTGTTATGTGCATAACTATGTATTAATATTTTATTTTCGTCAAAGTCAAAGTCAAAAGTCAAAATATCTTTATTATGTATAGGCCCCACGGAGGCACTTACACAAAAATCATTTTTACAAACTACCACCGGATCGTAACGCGGCCGCTACTGAGAAGATCCGGCAAGAAACTCAGCGGGCTTGTCTTTTTTTGTCATTTTTTTTTTAAATAGTTTTACAAATTTTACTTATGTCAGCCTTAAACTTCTAAGCTTGCATGAGTTGAGCAGTTCAAGCCCACGCCGCTTTATCCTCCAGGTAATCCGAGATTTTATAATAAGCCTTTTTTGACAAACGGCTTTTTATCAAAGGTTTAAATTTCTTTATTGGAAGATCTCGGATATCCTGTGGCAGTTTGTTATAAAAGCGTATACTTTGGCCCATAAACGATTTGCCTGTTCTGTGGAGACGCGTGGCATGTACAACAAGATCGTGTTTGTTCCGGGTATTAATATTATGTGTATCACTATACTTTTTAAAAGAACAGATATTTTTTTTAACATAAACTAAATTTTCAAATATGTATTGTGACACAACCGTTAGAATATTTATCTCTTTGAATTTCTCTCTAAGTGAATCAATAGGAGCCAGATTGTAAATGGCTCTCACAGCTCTTTTCTGCAGAATAAAAATAGTATTAAGTTCTGCAGAAGATCCCCACAGTAATATGCCATATGACATAACACTGTGAAAATAGCTGAAATAAACAATTCTAGCGGTTTCAACATCAGTTAAACGTCTAATTTTCTTGACTGCATAAGCCGCGGAACTTAGCCTACCCGACAACTTCTTAATTTGTGGGCCCCACTGTAGTTTGGCGTCAATTGTTATACCTAAAAACACAGTCGACGCCTCAAGGTCCAACGCTGTTCCATTTATTTCTACATTGGTTGCCAGCTGTCTCACATTAGGAGTTACAAATTTCATACATTTAGTTTTGGTCTCATTAAGTTTTAAATTGTTAACATTGAACCAATGGACAACCATAGAAAGTACATTGTTCACTTCGTCATAATCATGGAGTTTACGCTTAACTTTAAATAGAAGAGATGTATCATCCGCGAACAATACAATATTAAGTTTGTCCCCCACGAAGTAGGGTAAGTCATTAATATATATTAAAAACAAAAATGGGCCTAATATTGAACCTTGAGGAACGCCCAGGGAGACCACGGAGCCTGGAGATCTCTTACCGTTTACATCGACCCTCTGAATTCTATTATTCAAATATGAAGTCAGAAGGTCTAGAGCTTTATTCCTTACACCATAGTGGCGTAATTTCCTGACCATCGTGTCGTGATCTACGCAGTCAAAAGCCTTGGATAAATCACAGAATATACCAAGAGCATCCCGTGATTCCTCCCAAGCCTCGTAGATATATTTCAATAATTCGACTCCCGCGTCTGTAGTTGAGCGATTCTTTCTAAAGCCGAACTGTCTATTGTGAAGAAGATTATTTTTATTAAAATGATCCAGTATTTGACATAGAATAAGCTTTTCAAAAATTTTACTCAAGGCTGGCAAAACCGAAATTGGCCTGAAATTTGTAGGCTCAGCGGTGCTGCCAGACTTAAACAAAGGTATAACTTTACTGTGCTTCATGAGGTCAGGAAATACCCCACTCTTGACACAGTTATTAAATATCACTGCCAATTGAGGGGCAATTGCTTCAATTATAGACGCTATTGTTTGTATAGAAAGCCCCCATAAATCAGCTGTCTTTTTCTGATTAAGCTGTTTAAAAGTATTTATGATGTCATTGGCAGTTACAAAACAGAATTGAAAAGATGTGCCACACTTTGGTACATTTTCTTTTAATAGGATTTCAGCGGAAGTGGACGAGGAATTTAGAGTTTTCGTTATATTAATAGGAATATCTGTAAAAAATCGTTCAAACTCTGTCGCTACATCTAAATCCGCCGTTACATCTGTATTATTAACATGTATACAAAAATCACTATTCCGTACTGATGACTTACCAGTCTCACTATTTATAATATTCCATGTCGTCTTAATTTTGTTTTCAGAGTGTCTGATTTTACTTTTTAAATAATTAGCTTTAGCTATGGAACATACTCGTTTAAATAACTTAGAATATTGTTTTACGTACTCTTTAAATAGCGGCGAGATATTAACAGATCTTTCATTATAAAGTTCGTATAATTTTCTCCGGCTCGTATGAATACCTATCGTCGCCCAATCATTAAACGATACACGATCATTAATCGATATAGTTTTAGGTGTAAATATTTTTCCAAAGCGATTATCGATACATTGGAATAAAGAGTTATATAAAATATTTGGATCGTTATGACTGGGCAACACAATATTATCAATATAGTATCCGGACTAAAATTATGTTTTGATATTTTATCTAATAATTGAGGATAAGTTATACCAGGCATACAATAATTAACTATAGAATGACCCGAATAAGTATTAGTCAACATGTGGCCCATGTCCATACTAAATTCATCACCAAATATCACAATTTTGGTGGAATTTGATGTCTCACAGGTAACAGAAAGATTACTTAACAATGTATTATCACTTACAACATGAAGGGAAGATTGCTTTGATGACTTATTAGTTTTGGGACTACACACCGGGGATGAAGAGCATAATGACTGGTTTTGATCGCTATTCATTTTGTTATTTATAACTAGCTCATTCATGGCCAGTGTGTACTCTTTTATTACTTTTTGAGAACTTGCATATCTATCTGATAATGATATTAATTTCTCTTGTAAATGTAAAATCTCACCTTGCAAGTGCTCGGTATCTTGTTTATATTTCAGTGTGCATTTATCAAGCTTACATGCACACATATCCAATTTATCAATTAAGTTTAGTCTCTCGCGATTTAATTTTACATTTTTAATAAAGAATTTATGTTTCTTTACAAGTTTCTTAGTTTTTCTTATATATTTATTGATTTTTATATATTTCTTTAATTTTTTATTACTGCACTTAACAATACCTTTCAAATCTCCTACTGGATTTTTACCAGGTGTCAAATCTACTGATAACATGGGTTTCTGATGATGAGCAGCAGGGACCATGCTCGGGGCACTAGTAACCAACTCATCAAACAGGCTTTGGTTTAGTGTGGCAGTGAAGTTCAATTTAGATGTTTCTAATTGAGATATCTGTGTGCAAGCATCACGAAGCTGCTCCTCTAATGAAGCAATACGGTTCAACGCTGCCGCATATTCTTGAGAACATTGATCAAACCCGTTCACAATGATTTGGAGTTTGTCCCGAGCATTTATTGCATCTACACAATGTTGATGCAATTGTGACATTTCAGCTTTAAGCTTTTTATTTTCGTCTAATAATTTAACAAATTCCAATTCATTGTCTTCCCTTTCCTTTTCCATTTGACAACACAGCTCTTTAGATACTTTTAACTCACTCAGAGCCAGTTGGAGTTTGGACTCTTCCTGGCGAGCAAAAGCCCTGCGGGTCGTCATAATGGCAAGTATTCGTATGTATTTAAATAGTAAGAACTGTGGTATCAAACAAACGAGGAATATGTTATTTGGCGACGTGCGTTTGTAATCGGATATGAATATACGTTATTATGCTATTAGAAACTAGCACAGTGAAAAAAAAAAAATTAATACAGGAACGCAGCTCGCCAACGTGAATTACCTAATTAACACTAGCTTCACAATTGTTCATATTTTAAATAACACAATGTTCCCAACTGTCAGCGGCCACTCCAACTATCAAGTTTTGAAAGTCTAAAACACTATTATTTGGTTTGAAAACCAGAAAACACAATAACACCAAGTTTATTTAGTGAAAAAAATTGTAGTAGGACATTCATTAACTGTTTAAAATTAATTTTAATTACAAAACAAAACAAGAGATTTAAAATCAGCTGTTGACCACAGGGATGCCACAGGAAAAAAAACGTGTCGTGTCAATATTACTAGTGTGTAGATTGTTTAAAATTAATCTAGCATTATTAACCCGGTGAAAGTAAGTAGGTAATTGAATAATTCAACGTCCAGGTCCGTCCAATAGGACTATTGCGTATGTTTAGCCACCCAAGTGACTATCAAGCTTCAGTTGTCCACTGTACTTTGATGTCAACTAAATGTGTGTTTGCATTGATGTTTAATGGTCACAGTGTGAATCATTTGACAGTTATTTGATGGTCACTTTGCTATAGTGATCATCACTTTAGTTGTCAAACGAGTGCCCCGTGGTACATGCGGAACGTAGATCTGCATTCCGATTTCAAGTTAGATCCCCTTCGTAAGTTCCTCAAAGAAGCGTCGAAACGCTACTTTGAATCCGCGTCCCGTCACGCGAACAGTTTAATCCGCGCCGCCGCCGATTACGCCCCTAGTCCTTCTGACTCGCGCCGCAGACCACGGCACGTACTATCGCGGACACGAACGGTAGCCCACTTAGCAAACAGATTTCTTTGAACGGCGCTAAGTGCGTAAGAGCGGGAAAACCCCGCCCACACGTAATTTCGGCCAATGACAGGTTGGGGTGGGTTTAGGACAATTGTAAAAGTAACGGGATATTGTATTATTTAAAAAAATGATGTTTTACTCTTTGCTAGTGATAAACAAGTCCGTTTGCGCGATTGTAAATTTTATGAATGAAAATTGAATAAATTTTTATGGTTCGAGTTTTGTTTTCTGTTGACTGCCTTCCTACTTTACCTGTGAGATGCTTTTATGGATGCTAACAAACCCTTTAATACAAAATAAAAGAATCCAAATTTTGTTTCTTCATAATCAAGGACTGAAAATAACACAAATATCTTAGAATATATATATAAACTATACTATTCCTAGTTTTTAATTTTTTTTATTTTGTAAATTTACTAAATGTATTTTTTATAAAATGCATATGTATGACTTATTACTATTTCTTTTTTTAATTTTATATAATATTATGTCTGTATTCTACTATTATAAAACTCACCTATTCATAATCTTTTTTTTATAACAGTAATAAATATCTTTACTTTGATAACTAATCATCGTAATTCGAATGTATTATTTTTAATTTACCTAATAAAAGAAAACATATTATGTTTTCTTTTATTAGGTAAATTAAAAATATTCCCGTATTGAGTTTTACTAAAATACGTAGATCTATGGCATATAACATATGAAATTACAATATAAACATGTGCTAATAATGGCTTAATTTTAATATGGAAGATAACCAATAAAAGTAGATAAAGAATTTTAGAACAATAGGTAATAAAACTATTGCATTGAACACGTTTTGCTCGCTCCCATACCTTAATTTTAAGAATTGCTTTGACCAAAAAATATATATTTAAAAACCGTCTTAGTGCGTTGAGATAAGACTGATTTTTCTGTAATTATTAGTTTGTTGTATATTAATTTATCAGTGCAAGAGAAATAACCTTGTTTTGTCGTATGGTTAGTACCCAATCTGATGTCAATTGTTTAAGTTGCCCTTAGACCTTCAACTTGGCTTAACGGCTGCTGTCTGGATGACAACAACTGGGACTGCCTTTTTACGTACCCTCAGAAGCACGGAGACGTTCAAAGGCCACTAAATGATCACCCATCTAAAGAGTGACCTTGCCTGACGTTGCTTAACCAACTGATCGTTTACCGAACAGTTATTACAACTGGCTTTTTGAGCTTTAGAAATAATCTGAATGTTAATTAATGTATTTACCAATGTCTTTGTCTTATACTTGGGTATAGTTTAGACGTATTTACAAAAACAAGTAAGTATAAAAATGTGATAAAACTATTTGCATGAATTGTCTGGTTATTCATAACTCAAGGTCTGCCAAGTTTAGGACCAGAAAATCGTATGTATAAAACCTCCGATTCCAACAGTAAAATAGAAAGATATAATTAAATCATAATAAGCACACTATGCTTGAAAAAAACCTGAAAACTGCGGCAGTGATAATAAATTGATGTGGAATGAAATACCAATAAAATGTTTTTTGTTACTAATTTAACATAGTCACGGTATATTTCAATTCCATCAATGAACTTCTAATGTCAACAAATGCTGTTTGAAAATAGTTTACACTATATAAAAAGAGATACAGCCGGTGGGGTTCGAACCATGGCACTCGCTATAAGCTGCAAATATCGCCGATGGCCTCCAGACCAAACAGTCATTAGCGTTGTAAGGCGAAATTTGTAGTATTATTCTAAGACACAGTTTTTTTTTTCATTATAAAATAATATTAGACTCTCTTACTTTTTGTTGACAACCCACTTTATGTAATGTTTATTTTGATCGTCTATATTCTATGCTTTATTGTGTTGTAAATGTATTTAATTCATAATAGAATTAGAAATCTTATTTTATTAAGTTGTATATTACGCTGTAATACTGTACACACATATATACACACACACACTAAAGATAACATTTCCACTTATAGTTCATAATATTGTGCACTCATTTATAACATTCTGATCGTCATCATCTATTGATTTATATTTGAAACTCTAACTTTTGAAAAAAGTACGATAAAGAAGTACGATTTGGGTTTTTACAGCAACAATGCCATCTGAAAAACTTTACTGATTTATATGTTTGAATTTCATACTCTTGTAATGACGAATACACTTGCGAATTATTTGCAAGTATTGTCTGCCAATCCTTTACAATAAAGTAATAATTTATATGAGCAATGAAACATATTAGTGCACCACATAAAACATCACCCGCCACGGGTAATCCTACTATTCAAAAGAATACCGATTTTTTTTAAAACAGATGTTTCGAAGCCCCGATGTATTAGTGACAAAAATGCACAATGAAAACAATAGATTGAAGCAATGCGATGGAGTTTTAAATGTTGTATTTTTTCTTCGACAATTTACATCCGATCTCAAACTAGGCAGACCAGTTAACTGATACTAATACTTACTTATATACTTTTTTTTGTAAATGAATACTTAAATAGATAAAACACACAGACACCAACTACCTATTGGGTAGTGGTCAGAGTGTCTAACCACTAGACCAACAGGCCCGTAAATTTTTTTTAAGGTTCGTTTTTTGTTTTGGTCAAAGCTATAATTGAAATTAAACTACTTTTACGGGTTTTATCGCCGAAACACCGATACCTGCCTAGGATGATTCGTGAGGCTATTGAAATCAAAAAACGTCCTAATTTCAATAGAGAAGATGGTTGGGTGTTACCACCGGCTTGGTATCCTGTGATATATATAATTAAATACAATATCAATCAAAACACTGCACGGCCTCAAGATATTGTAAGCTCTTACTGCGTAGATCGGACCAACAATGACCTGAAGACCTGAGGGTACACCGGCATAATTGTGACATAAGGACGTTCAACATCTCAGTCCTCCCGTGACCATGGGTGCTGCAAATAAAATCAATAAATAAACCGCGATAAAATCCGTAAAAGTAGTTTAATTTCAATGTGTAATATTCGCGTATGTAAAATACAACATTATGTCAAAGCTATAATGAAAAAAGTTTTAGTCCACTTCGCTTTTTTTCTAAAACTTTTAATTTGATTTTATCGTCCAAACTAAATAACACAAAGGTGCCGATTCTGTTGTCACCACTACACCAAACTAGACTACATTTTAGGTTAGTGGTGTCAAACGATGATTAAGTGCTTAATTTGATTTCGACAGCTACTAAATTGAGTTAATAGTGAGGTTTTCATTGGTCAAATCATGTTAGTTGAAAACAATTCTCTTGTTCATCTGATTACACTAAACTAAAATAATTCTCCGGCTACGATACTTATATTAATTTTAATATTTATTTTATTTTAATATATTTATATATTAATATTTATTTTAATATTTGTTTAAATATTTATTTTAGTATTTTTTAATATTTATTAATATTTATTTTATTTTAATATTACATTTATTAATAAAAAATATTTTATATTAATTTTAATATTTATTTCATTATATTTTAGTCTATTCTATTTTATTTTAATCGACATCTTTTAGATGCCGACTATTTTGATCTAATTTTAGTTTGAAGTTTCTAATATTAGGCATAAATGACGTAAACTGTGCACAACAGAATAGCAAAATACATTTAAAACTAAGTTGAGTAACTAAAACCATTATATTCTATCAAACTATACCTAATTTAGTTTAATTCATGGATCTCTGAATAGGAAAGACACGACTAAACTAAAATTTAGTGTAGTTTAGCCTAGTGTGTGACAACAGAATCGGCACCATTGTAAATCTAAATACTAATAAAGTAACAATTTTTATTTTTTCGTGATAGGAACACATAGATTAATAATAAATATAATAATACCAGCCCTGGTTTATGTCCCACTGCTGGGCACGGGCCTCCCCTCAAGATGAGGGGGCTTAGGCCATAGTTCACCACGCTGGCCAAGTGCGGGTCGCTAGCTAGTTAGGCTTGCTCAGATATGTAGGTTTCCTCACGATGATTTCCTTCACCGAAAGCTAGTAATAATCGCACAAAGACGATTCGCACATGATTTATTAAAGTAATCAGAGGTGCGAGCCGGGGTTCGAACCTGCGCACCTTGTTTCCAATGCAAGCGTTCGCCCACTGAGCTGTTATCGCATTTTCTTTTATAGATTATTTATCCGTAAACCGGATATGGGAGTATATTCTTTCCTTCAATAAAATAAATTGGATATAAGGGAAAAGCTCAATTATCTTCATAAATAAAGATGTCTCCAAATCAATCCAAATAGAACTAAAGCTATATTTTCAAAGAATATATGATTTTAATTAATTTCTGGTTATCAGTAACTACTAATACACGCGAATCCTAAAGGGTTATTGATGGTACACCGACTCTCATCTCATAAATAACTAACTACACGACTATGATTACTCGGCTTGTATTTCATTGAATAAAGGCAACACGGCGGTGCCGGCGCACGCCTGTTAAAATATAATAATAACAATGGCATTTATTGCGGCAATACGGGTACGCCCCGCTGCCATAAACCAAGGCGGGACTAGCTCTGCATTTGGACGCACGTGCAAGCGATTATAGACCTAAGAGTGGTACACCGGAAATGTCCGCGATTGTACCTACTGCTCGACCCTCCTGACCCCATGACGGTCCTATTGGACCGGGATGCGCCGAACCCTCACCGACAACCGTATGCTACACTAGCTATCAGACACCGGTCTCGCCGGCGAGGCCGAAGGGTCGTACGTATGCGACCTCAACGACGTGCATCACCCCACTGAGTTTCTTGCCGGTTCTTCTCAGTGGGGGCGCGTTGTGAACCGGTGGTAAACTCAGCCCTCTCTTAAGCGACAGCCCAAGCCGAGGCCGTGCCTCCCTGAGGTGCCCTTGAGCTCGTCGCTACTTCTGCCGTAAAGGCTAGAGCGCTTTAAGCGCTCGCCTCCTATTGTCCAGTGAAGCTGTAATGGCCATCTGCGGCCAACAGCGTCTATCAATCCCAAAAAAAAAAAGAGATACGTGATAGGGGGCAGTAAGGTACCGCCGCAGTGTCAGGTATTCTGCCGCCAAGCAGCAGTGTGTAAACTTTGCTGTGTTACGGTATGCAGGGTACTGTAGCTGGTGTAATTGCTGGACGCAAAAGACTTAGGTACTATCTAATGTCATAAGGGTCGGCAACGCGCTTGTGATTCTTCTGGTGTTGCTAGCATCTATAGGCTGCGGTGACTGCTAACTATGAAGCGGGCCGCATGCTTGCTTGCCATCTTGGTAGTATAAAAAAAGGTTCCCGGTTAAATTCCGGCTCCATATTGATTTTAGTAAAAAACCTGGGAACTGCATATTATAAAAATTGCTATTTAATTTTAAAAATCTGACATCGTAAGTTCTGAACAATAATTATCGGAGTTTTTTTAGTTACTTGGGGATAGACCGGCTTTAGCGAGCAAAATTTTCAACACAATCTTGTGACATTACTATAAGAAACAACGATGGTACACATATGAAGAACTTATAAATGCAAAAAATGCTAGCAGGTTTGGTGGAAATCGTGTAAAAAAAAATATTGTTGTTTTTTAATCAAGATATTATTAAAGTCTACTTACTATCTACAACCGATTTACAGCAATATCAAACTAAGTACCTACCTACATACAAACGCAGAGTCGTTAGTAGATATCTATTTTGAGCTAATTATCGGTAGGAAGCGGGCGGACGTGTCTCTGTATCTCTTCCTTAGATTTATGGCTGTCCTAAGACTTACTGAATCTTGCTCGATATTTTAACGTACCGGGTTCGATTCTTTGGTTCTATAATATGAACTTTCTGTGCTATTCCTGTTGTGGTATTTTGAGAATGTCATATCAAAAAATGTGGGAAAAATACTATATCCGAGTCCGTTGTACGGGACGTTTTTACACTACAATGGATCAGGGAACACAGCGGAACTCGAAGCAATGAGGCAGCAGATGAACTAGCTAGGAAAGGTTCGGAGTCGACCCCGGTAGGACCTGAACCCATTATTCCTCTACCGCAGGACAGGTAAAAGCCACATTGCGCTAAAGCACCAGCACACAACATCAATCATACTGGGATAACCTCGAGGACTGTAGACAGACCAGACTTGCTCTGACCCAAGTCAACACGGACTTCTCCAAAGGTATTATACGGCTGAGTAGATCTAAGATCCGCTTGATAACAGGTGCATTAACTGGTCACGGCAATATTTATCCTTCAAATATACTCGTAGGTATTTATACAGCATTTTAATTATTTATAATTGAGTCTTAAGTTTCTGTGATGAGAATAATGTTCCTTAATTATTCGCTCACAATTTTTTTTTTAAATTAATGAATCCATAAAGTTCTTTGACCTTTTAGTACGTAACACAGGTTATAAAAGCCCTTCAATACCGTGCACGATGCTGCAGACAGTACTCTAACTATGTGGAGGGTCTATTTTTGCCAGATTATGCATGACAAGCGCTCTTGGTCGGCGCGGTGGCGCGTGCCGAGACACACACACTTGCACTTAATTATACACCCTGTATATTGATGCGAGTGGCCTCTTACCTTGTGAGCCACAGCCTGTATATCACCTATAATAAAATAGGATTGGCCCATCGGCGTAGGGGCTGGAAAACCTAGGATGTTACTGAAAAAAAACTCAGGTTGTGGGTCACATGTCTGTTTGACTTGTGTTGTCTATATTAGATGCCTACCTATTTAAAAGTATGTATTTGTTTCCGCAGTCTAGATAAGATATAATTGCGATGGCAAAAATCATGATCAAATCTTGGTCCTGACTGTCCTTACATAGAACATATTTAATTTGTTAGCTGATTTATATTGAACTAGCTGACCTTCGCAGAGCTTCGCCCGCGCTTTTTCCGACACTTCCAGCAATTATCGTTATATATTTCAACCAATTTTAACAAAACCTTGACAAATTATATATCAAAATGTTCCTCTTGAATCACTCTATATATTGGTGAACACCGCATGAAAATTTGTTCAGTCGTTTTTGAGGATATCGCGAACAGCCACACGCGGTGGAGAACTTTGTTTTATGATATAACTAGCTGACCCCATACTACATAATAAACCTTCCTGTTGAATCACTCTATCTATTGGTGAAAACTGCATTAAAATCCGTTGCGTAGTTTAAAAGATCTAAGCGTACAAACAGCGGGAGGGGTTTTGTTTCATACTATGTACACTTAAAGTTTTGACAAAATATAACCAAATATCCACAATAAATAAGTCACAGATCGATATCAGACCATAATTAATGGTGCGTTATTTTTTTAATTCTCAAATCGCAAGCAACCAACTGGAAGGTATTCCTAAAACTGCGGCGTTCGCGTGCGAACAGGGCTTCAGTAAATTAAAAAGTAAAAGCAATAAATAAGTGCTGTGCCAATGAACCTTTTTTGTAAGTTGACACGCGAGCTTCTGTGCAACTCTGCATTCTGCAACTTTGGTATTTTTGTTTAAAAAACGTTGTAAAAAATAAAATAAAACTACAGGCGGAGACGCAAAGCGGTAGTGCATGTATAAACATTATTGTGTTCTGGCTGTAAGAGGCACTGTAGCTGATAAAAAATCTCGCCTTAAAACACAGTTTCAAGTGTGGGGCAGGGTAAGGTACTACAATGAAATTGACCATGGTCAAACAAGCGGACACTAGCTTCCTTCAGGCGTCATAATGTTGTACTTATATGGAAGGAAACATGTACATCTTTTGGACGATAATCACTTGCACGAGCCGGCCCTAAATACATGCGGGCGGGGAAGCGTACTTGACGTCGCGTCGTTCAAACGATTTTGTTTGGAAAGTGGTCAATCGTTCGTCACTCACTTTATGTTTTCGTTGTACTTGTTATACAATTTTGTGATGAGACTAGTATGATGATTACCTGATGGTAAGCGACACGCTTACCTGAATTTTTTTGTATACATAAGATAAGTCGAACTTTGATTTTATCCCGCGCTATAGTCTGACGCTCTACTCAATACTACGGTATTTGAAAAAACATGTTCTTTCGCGAATACGTGAAATAATTCATCATGAAAAACTCAAGACGTCCTAAAACATCTAGTTGAGTTCCTGAAAACCCGAATTTCTTTCGTGAAAAGAAAAAGTAAGCGCTTTCCACGTGCACAAAGGCAGCTTGCATACAGAACGAGCGAAAATAAACCTAAAAGCATCTGACTTAAGAGTCTTCAGCGTTACATAAAGGCGATCATTAAAAGAACCTCATTTGGTGACTGTGTTGTGCGAAATTGGACTTTAAAACTAAACAGGTAAGGTAGGTGCGGGTTGCTGTATGCGGGGTTAACGACCGCTGAAAGCTGAACGTTTCAGAAGTTTGACACGGCATCGTTTCCTGTAGCTTTAAGTGTTAGAATGTCGTATTTAGTTTTATAAACCACAAGTATTTCTTTCAGATAGGTGACCGTCGCACATAGGAGTATTTGACCCAAAAAGTCGATCAAAAGTCGAATATTACAAAGTATCATAATGAAGGTAGTTTTTGCTACCTGACAAACCGGAAGGGTCGTGGGACATTATACCGCTCGATTCTCTTTTGTTTTCGCTAACATTCCGTTCACAATCAGTCGTCTTTCTAACGCAAGCTTGATCGTACGAACTTAATACGCAGTGAAAGTGAGACAACTAAATTGTTAAAAATAAGTGTTACAATTGGATTAATCGGGATAAATCAAATTATAGATATGGACGGTGTAGAACAAGGTATGTATAATTTAAATTACCTTTTGTTTTTATAATATATACCTTTAATTATTATTTACGTCATTTTTTGTTGGGTACATTAAAATGATGAGTCGATTTTAGCCTTTTCCAATATTTCAAAGTATTTTTGTTGTATTTCCGGACATTTCCCGAGTCAAATTCTTTTATCATCTTATTGTTAGATGTACATATTAGAAATTGAAATCGAAAATAGCTGCCAAAACGTGCCAAAATGTTAACATTTTGAAAATTAAGTGCATGTTGTATTTACCAAAACAAACTTTATTTTGCGGTCACTTAAGTTAATTTCAGATTTCTCTTGTTGTAGGGTCTTCTAGTGTGAAGATCGTGACGCGAGAATATGTTTTTCAAAAAGCGAGGGAATATACTGAACGAGATTTCGGAGAAAATTTAATTAATGACTTCATTTCCTACTGATCAAAAATCAAAGTTTAATTATACATTTTCTCGTCTCAAGTCTGAAATGAAGTCTATGTGGCAGACAACAAAGCGAACAGAAAGTGTATTTTTGAAAAAATACCATGATTGGTTACAAGGTACTCTTGAAATACCGAAAAAAATAATGAATACCGAAAGATCCCACGTGGGTCGGCCATGCAAAGATTTCGCGGAACTAACAGACTGCAGTAAGCGTCGAAAGACATCACATCTACGAGGCAAAGATGAAGCAGAAACACTAATTTATGCAGATTAAATGGCGCTTCGTGAAAAAAGAAACTTAAAGTCGCTCAGCGAGCTATGGAAAGGTCTATGCTTGGAGTTTCTCTGAAAGATCGAATTTGGAACGAGGTGATCAGACAGAGAACCAAAGTTATCGACATAGGCCACCGGATTAGCAAGCTGAAGTGGCAGTGGGCTGGCCATATCTGCCGTAGACCCGATAATCGTTGGAGCAAACGAATTCTTGAGTGGAGACCGCGAGTCGGCAAACGCAGTGTGGGAGATCCGCAAGCGAGATGAAGTGACGACATACGTAAAGTGGCGGGCAGAAATTGGATGAGGAAAGCCGAGGATCGTAGTCAGTGGCGTGATATTGGAGAGGCCTATGTCCAGCAGTGGACGACTGTAGGCTGATGATGATGATGATCAAAAAGGAAACGTGGCATCCCCAACACGTGGTCGTATCGTGAAGCGTTCAGAAAAAGCGCTTCACCTGAAGCAAAAATAGCGTACATGATTCAGATGAAGAAGAAGAATTTGTTATAATCGATTTTATTAGTTTAATAATTTATCACCTTATAAGTTTTTAATTAATACGTGTAATTTTTATAAGAAATATTGCAATAAATAGTAACAAATCATTTTTTTTACACTAATTTCGAATTCCTGCTTCAAAAATTAGATTCAAGTATTTTTTAAACATTTTTGATTACATTTTAATAACAACAAATCAATTTTAGCCAATAAATAATTTTGATCGACTTTTTGGGTTAAATACTCCTATGTGCGTCGTTGCCCAGCTGTGGGATATAAATAGCTACTATAAGAAAATAATATTGTAGGTTGTGAAAAAATGTCACGGTGTTTCTTAAAAAATATCCTATTATAATTATTATTGATAGTATTCTCTAAAGAGTTTTATAATAGTCACAGTCTAAGGGGCTCTATCAGATGTTAAATATCCTAGTAAGTAGCAATGTTGTTAGTCAAAAAGTTGTTATGTTTTTTGATGTTATTTCGTAACGCAGTATCTATTTTTATTATTTATTTTGTATTTCCTTCTATTGTTCACATCTATATATTTTCTATCTTTGTTTATCTCTCAGCAAATCGATGTTTGTATTTCTATCTTATTACTATTTGTGAAGACCTGTAATTGGCCATCTGTTTCTATTGTAATGTTTTAATTGTATTGCATGTGCTGTTGGTTTTCCGAAAACAATAAAAATAAAATAAAATAAAAGTAAGCCTAAAAATGTTTAAAAAATATTGAACATTTGCTGTTTGCACAAGTTTCTTGCCTGTTGCATACAGTAATATTGAGGCAATAATTGCCTTGCATCGTCTGAACAACATGTCACATTCTTGCTCTACTGGGCAAGATTTGCATTCAATAATTACATTCAAATTTTTTAACTAGTATCCTCGTGTAAACAGTTACTTACAATTCTTGAAGGTCAATTATGTACATGATGGCATTTTCTTGTATGTACATACAAGATGCTTTTAATAAGCTAGTGTGCTTTAACATCTTTGATTGCGTCGTCGCTTTCCACCAGGTGGGACAGCAAGAGTGCAATGGGACCACGTGAAATAGTTCTCCCTGGTGGTCACATCAATGGGACAAATAATGGGACCACGAAAAACACCTCAATCAAGCACTAGCTTGTGATGCGTAATAAATAAACCTTCAAAGTTAAATAGTACCAAAGTAGTAATCATTCTTAGAATAAATTATTCAGAGGATAAAGCTCTATCTTTGGAAGCATAGAGTATCGTAGAGTTATTAACAAACAGTTCTTGGCGTGCCTACAGGCTCGCTTCGCGCCGGGAACTTTTCCTTTCAAAAGTAGCTTCCCAACTTTACAATGTCGCCAACATAAACTTCATTACTTGTTTATTCTAGTTCGTTCAAGGACGTTTATATTGCATATCGTTACTTCTGTATCCAAAAAGGGGGTAGATAGAGGCACGAACAAAGAAAACAAATCTAATTTATTAGTATTCTCTTAGAATCTTAACCTCCGATTTATAGTAGTTTTTTTTGTCATTGTCATCATCATGGCAATTGTCATAACCGTTCACTAAGTACTTAATAAATAGGCCTTTAATTAGGACTCCGCAGAGCTCTTCAAACCTGGCACCCACTTCTCCGGTTCCCGCTACCTGAAATCGTCGCTTCATAGGGCCTACGCTATATTAGCCGTTCTGTTGTTTCCATTCAAACAATGATTTATGTAAACGAATTACTAAATCAGCATTAAAACGTCAGGCAGTATAGAAAAGGTCATCAATGTGTGTATACTCATAACCTTACCACATTTAGGTACATACAAATTTAAGTCAGAGTCACACAACGAGCAATAGAATCCGAAATGTGGAGTTTCGCCGAAGAACTAAGGTCACCGACATTGCTTTCAGAATCTGCAAGTTGAAGTAGCAATGGGCAGGCCAAATCGCTCGGACAACCGATAATCGTTGGGCAAGAAAGGTTCTCGAGTGGTGACCACGAACCGGAAGACGCAGCGTAGGCTGGCCTCCCACTAGGTGGACAGACGACATTGTGCGCGTCGCAGGTAACCGGTGGATGCAAATAGCCAATTGTCGTTCATTGTGGCGTTCTAAGGGGGAGGTCTATGTTCAACAGTGGATGTCTTCCGGCTGATGATGATGATACTTAAGTCTTATTATACATTGTTATTTCGCAAGAGACATCACTTTACCAAGTGTAGTGTATCACCTCATTTCATTCCTCATATATCAACCTCCATTGTCATACCTCATCATTTTATAAATATTTGTATTTATTTTTAATATTTTAAAATTTCAAAATTCAGAGAAAGAGCTGTCAAGTTGAGAGATAAAGAAATAAACGTCAGTTAGAGGCTGTGCTGGAGAGTCGAGGGTCGAGACTCTGAAATCGTGAGACTGGAGGCTGAGTTGAGCCTGGTCTTGAGCCGGGATCGGTGACTATCTACGCCAGAGGCCACGAGACTACGGGCGCTGCTGTTGTGGCGTGCTGACGCCCGCACCCCATTACATCGGCCGGCCTGCTGGCTGACTTTCGTGGCCGGTGCTGAACCTGCCGGCCTGGCTGCGGCTGTGCCATCTACGCACGCCACCTCGCTTCTGCAGGCGCTAGGGCAGGCTTCCCTGCGCCCAGGAACCTTTACGTGCAAGAAAGTTATGTGATCTTTACGTTAATAAGTGTCCGCGTTCCCGACCCCGTCAAACGAACTGTGTACCTACCTATTAGAGAACTGTAAATATATTAGTGTTATTGTAAGTCCTGTGTTCTCATTCCTTTAATCGCTACTTTCCCCTTAGGTACCTACCTGTCGTCGTAGTGGTCTCCGGGTTTTCTCTACCTGACCTCTACACCTATGCTCACACTTATATCGTAAAGTGACGACTTACTCTATACTAAACTACACGTTACGTCATACAAGTTACACACACTAGTGGTCTTCTATCTAAAATTATAAAAAAGTATGGAGCAAGTATTAAAAAAGCTCGACTGCGAAAAAAAATGTGCGTGCGTGGAGTCCCTCCGCGCGGAAGAAGTGAAACTTCATTCTCGCTCAGTCGATCGGTCGGTCGGTCGGTCGGTCCCTCACTCACTCACTCACACACACACACACACACACACTAACTCAACTCAACTCAACTCAACTCAACCCCACTGAATGCCACTGAAACCGACTGGAACCCACTGAAACCCACTGGAACCCACTGAAACCCACTGAAACCCACTGAAACCCACTGAAACCAACTGAATCCCACTGAAACCCACTGAAACCCACTGAAACCCACTGAAACCCACTGAAACCCACTGAAACCCACTGAAACCCACTGAAACCCACTGAAACCCACTGAAACCCACTGAAACCAACTGAAACCCACTGAAACCCACTGAAACCCACCGAAACCCACCGAAACCCACCAAAGCCCACCGACACCCACCGAAACCCACCGCAACCCACTCACTCAGTGACGGCGTCACATGAGCGCTTTCATAACCTTAACAAATTTACGCCTATCGCCTATCGTTTAACACCTATCACTTAACGCGTTAAGCGATAACGCGTTAAGGTGCTTCATTTAACGTTTGACGCGTTATGTGATAACATTTTTGGAAGTCGCATAAGAAGTTTCACTTCAAAAAAATGGGCTTAATGGGCTTGGGAAAAATATCTTTCTCATCTTAACAACGTGGACCTCTAAAAAAATGAAATATGGAATGCTAGACTGGACGTTGTTTTTATTCTATATAAGCTAGTGGTGAATGAAAACCCACCTGATGGAAAGCGGCGATACAATCGGGGATGGTGAAGCATGTTAGCTTAAAATCCTCTAGTCCAAATCTCCACTCTAGTCTTGAATATACCCACGTTATAACGGGGCAGGAAAAGCAAAATATTCCAGTCCTTTTCTGTACTTGAAAGATCTTTTTAGGGTTCCATACCTAAAAGGTAAAAAAGAAACCCTTATGGTGAGACTTCGTTTGTCTGTATGTCTATCTATCTGTCTGACGCTATAGATTTAAGACTTGGAATAGTTCGTTTTTTTTAAAGTCTAAGCAAATGTGACAGGTAATAGCGGTAGTAGTGAAGGCTCAGTAGTGGTTCCTGCCTTTACTCTGCGCTTTACGACTTTTTTTTTAAATATCTTGCTCCGACACAGATAACATTCTGTACTTACCTATAATTTCCGAAAATGAATATCATGACTAATTATTATCATGATAATAATAAAACCGTATCACGCTCAAATACCGTAATTATTTGTAATATATCGCGGTACCATCAACGTGGCGAACTTATTTTCCCGCGTCCACCGACAGCCATTACAGCCGCCATTTTTCAATTATGCCAAATGTGTATGGCGTATAAATCATGTATATTATTAAAGCACCTATGTGAGTGTGGGCAGGGGGGTGCGTAAACAGGGCTGTGTGTTTAATTTGAAAAATTATATACAAGCTGAATTTTTCAAGTGGTCGTGGATGACCAAATACGAAACTATAAGGATAGCGAAAAATACCCAAACGAGATAGGGGCCCGATTTTGGAAAAAAATTGAGCATCATATCAAACAAGGTACGGAGTGGTGATAATTTATAAATCGAGGACATTGGTTAAAAATATGAAACAGTTTATTAAAATTCAACCATGTACCTTTAGTTTCTCACACGTCGTTGCTTTCCAGAATTGGATCCCTATTACTGACACTATCGGATGGTGTAATAATACAGGCTGATGTTTTTTTACTGAGTTTTGATTCCTGGCTAGGAATATTAATGTTTCAACGCCCATTTTTTGCTATTCCTTATAGTTTTGGATTTGGCCGTCCAAGCCCACTTGAAAAAATCAACCTGTATACTTATGTACAACGAATATTGGATGCACGCTGCGGTAGCACAAAAATCGTGCAATGTCGATGTGGTTTTTATGCGTTCGGATATTTTTATAGGAGGCGACGCCGCCGTCCTGGCTCGATTTATGGATTGAAACGCAATCGCGAGGATACTATTGAATTCCGTCGATATCGCGTGTTTTTATTGCCCTCTGACTTATTGTAATGAGATATATGTATCGCTGAATTTTACAGTGTTTCGTGTCTCTGTGACGAGTTTTACTAAAGCATTTGTATCAGAATAAGATAATTCCTCTCCTCTCTTAGAATACATTTTTTTATAACTAACAAATTGTTGGTCATATAAGACGTAGTTTTTCTATAAAGTGGTCCTTTATTTACGCTAAAACTACACATTGAAATGAAACTACTTTTACAGATTAAATCGCGGTTTATTATAGATTTTATTTTCCCGACGTCTTGACGATGACGAATCTGCAGCACCCATGGTCACGGGAGGACTGAGATGTTGAACGTCCTTATGTCACAATTACCGGTTAAGTTAATTGCCGGTGTACCCTCAGGTCTTCTTAGTTATTATAATAGAAAAGTTTAATCCAAAATAAACCGCGATATTCCGCTTCTTTAATTAACAAAAAATATTTACAACGATATTTTTTCACGTTTGGGAATGATATTCACATTTTGACACATAATACCAAAAATTCCAATGGCTGCACCCATTCGGTGCTTAAATTGGTTTCTTATATTGAAATCGAACTAGGTACTTTTACGGATTAGCCACGAGGCTTATTTTAGATTTTACTTTCCCGTCGTTTCGGGGTGCTGCAAAGCATTCTGCGCAACTGCGATATAATTCGTAAAAGTAGTTTGATTTTAATGTGTAGTATTCGCGTAAATAAAAACAACATTATCTGAACTCTCTTATAATTAAGGAACTTAGATTACAGCCTGGTAGAGACTTATGAGTACTAAGCTCTTTTTGATATGTTACTCTGTGGAGAATAGAGGCGCGCACGATAATTCCATCGATCATTACTCCCGTTGCAATCCACCAATCATGAAAAATAAAAACATTGGCCACCCCACCTGCAGCGGGCCCTCGCAACACCCCTTATCCCCCCCTCGTCTGCGTCCAGGGATGTGATTTTTATTTTCAAGCGTCACTCACGATTAGTATGGGCACGTTATATGTAGATTTATCGCGGAAATGTGAATAATAAATTATGATTTTTTTTTAAATATATTTCAAGTTATAGTTGCAAAATTTCTCAAGATAAATGCAGCCATTTGAATCTTTGGAACGTTAAAGTCTGATATGTTTGTTATTGATCTGCATAGGGGGTGAACTGTGAACCTGTCTATATCTGTAATTAAAAAATGCATTTCGTAATTCCGGAGCGTTTTTTAATTGTTTATAATGCTTAAACTGGCATGTGGCACTATAATAGACCACAGACAAAAACTTAACAAAGATGCTGAAGAATAGTAAGCATGTGTAGATTTTAATACGAAATCCAATTAAGTTTTGAGAAATAAAGTGTATTACCATACTAGAGTGCCTACATTGCAGTTGCTATCCAAGGACTCTCTTTACCTCTAGTTAAATTAACAATTATAAGATTTAAAACAAAATAAATTACTTACAATTTTGTGTTCTATGCCAAATTAAAGCACTGGCCGTTTACATAAATAACATAAAATCTAAATCTATGGTCTGTATCTACGTAATTGAGTTACACATAGAATAAGACTTACATCTGTTAGTAATAAGCATAGCTACGGTCAGCAAATAAAGATGAATTGATTTGATCTTAGAATATGAATCAGTATAAGTACTATGGAATGCTTAACTCAAGTAAGAACATGTAGCCACGAGTAAGAACACCAAAATAGATAAATATCAGGTACACGACAATAGGTACTACACAGTCAGCTGTATTTATCGACATGTGCGCTTGTGACAGATCAAACTCATCACTACTTATCACTTACATATCAATATAACTTAATAAATAACGTTGAATAGCCTACGCTTTGTTGATCATAGACAAACGCGTACTCTATTCTTAATATATAAACTCTGACTTACATAATGTGTGCTGTCAAAAGAGCATATAATGCGTTTGCGTGTAGAGTATATATAGCAGTGAGTTTGTGTGTGTGTGTGTGTGTGTTTTTGCAGGACCGAGCTCGCCTGAGCCCGATCGCGGAGCTCCATGCAAAAATGTGCATTACATACCAAAATCGTTTGACCTCCCACCCCGCCCGCTGTAAAAACAAAACAAGAGGGCACCGAGAGGGCTGGCTGAGTGCCGAAGGTCTTTTTATACCGGTGGGGGTACGAGGGGTAGCTAGATAACGCACGGGGCCCACCATTGTCATGTATCACGTTTTTAAATTCGATGTGCAATTCGTTTGGATTTAGTTTCAAATTGGATCAGATGGGTTTTTGAAACTTAATTACAGGATGTGATC
This sequence comes from Furcula furcula, assembly GCA_911728495.1. Classification (NCBI taxonomy): domain Eukaryota; kingdom Metazoa; phylum Arthropoda; class Insecta; order Lepidoptera; family Notodontidae; genus Furcula; species Furcula furcula. The sequence goes on from OU452252.1 coordinate 22,352,669, forward strand.
GTCAGATGAAATTTAATACGATGCATACATACTTTACGCAAATAAACTAAACTATTTATTGTAAATACATTGTATGTTCAGAACGAAAACGACATAATTATCGATATCGATGCTCGATTGTGTATTTTGTTATTCGATTGTGAATTTTGTTTTAAATCATTTTATGACCGAAACTCATTTTTCGATTTTTTTTAAGTAAGTATGTCGTGCTTAACTTGACATTGGCATAACGTTCAAAACAATTGCCATAAAAAAAAGTATGTGTTTGTTCTAAAGGTGCATTTTAGAGTAATAAGTCAATTAGCAATTTATATGACAAAACTATTAATGAAATTCTAGCAGTTTACAGAATAGCATCACGCCAATCTTTTCTTTGAAGGGTATTAACCCTTAACGTTTGATTACAAAAGTGTCTTTCTTTAAAGGCCCTTTGTAAAAGTAGGTCAAATTCCGAACAATGAGAATTTTATAAAAATCTAATCAACATAGTCCAACTTGGAGTCTAATGCGAAAAAAACTGTATCAAAATAGCTTCAGCAGTTGACGTCACGTTTACTAGGTGTTAGATGCCTTGTGCAAGGGACCGTTCAGGTAGGTGCCACCGCAGTGTCAGATATTCTGTGCCAATCAGCAGTGTGTAAACATTGCTGTGTTCCGATATGAAGGGCTCTGTAGCTGGTGATATTACCGGACACAAGAACTAATGTCTCAGGTGACGAGCGGTTGAATTACAAAAAATAAACAAAAGAAAAATATATATTTACACCTTAAAAAATTGAATCAGTAAAAGTACTATAAAACTGAAAAAAAAACTCAAAAATAGTTTATTTCAAATAGGCTTAACGCTAGCACTTTTGAAAGGTCATGATTTTTTTTTTAAAGAAGCTACCACCGGATCACAACGCGGCCTCAACTGAGAAGATCCGGCAAGAAACTCAGCGGGCTTGTCATTTTATCACTTTTTTTTAAACAGTGTGTCATTTACAATTAGATCAGAGCGACAGTGTGTCTTGCCGTTCAAAATATCAAATAAGACAGAAAAAAAAAATTAAAAAAATACAAAGTACAACAAACTAAAACGCCAAAGGGATAGTATAGAATGGTTAATTCAAGTAAGAACGTGTAACCACGAGTAAGAACATCATAATACATAAATATCAGGTACACGACATTATCGACATTTGCGCTTGTGACAGATCAAACCCATCACTAATTATCATATCAATATATCTCTTATAATATAACTTTAAAGTTCAATTCACCTGCCTCTTAGAGGAAAATCTGTCTACGCTTTGTTTAAGGGGGCCATAGACAAACGCGTACTCTATTCTTAATATATAAACTCTATGATTGACACATTTACGTTTCTTCAAATTAAATGAATTGATATTTTAGTACCTGTCGCTAGCGTAGTTCCTATACTTTACATATTTAGCACTATGTGTTATTCTCACTTTAAGTGTTATATAATTTACATACGACGATTAATATACTCTTGATTATTAATAAAAATAAAGCATTCATTCAGAATATATAATTTTCAATACTAAGGTTTCAAAGATCCGTTTTAAGTTTCGACACGGTGGTTCAAAAACACTTTTTTGTTCTCTTGATATCCACCAAAGCACCGTTTAACGAAGTCGTAATTATAATTCTCAAAAGAAATCATCCTATTTCACTAATGAAATCTTTCATTAAAGTTTTATGAAAGACTTTGTATCTACAAGAGCTTTTCTAATGAAATTATAGCGTGCAATTCGCAATTTTATTCCTTTGCAATATTGCTGACCATTAATCATTTGGAAGTTCGATGATTCGGTGTCAATATAACGGAATTATAATGGAAATACTTTAATATTTACATACATAATTATCTTCAAAGAGAAGTGTTAGGTTTTTTTTATTATTCTAGCCTTTTTAGGAATAATTTGATTTTATTCAAAATCAAAATCATTTAAGTATTTCAAAAAGGCTTTACGCTAGCACTTTTGAACGGTCAATTTTTTTTAAAAGCTGTCACCGGATCACAGTCCGGCTCCGGCCTCAACTGAGAAGATCTGGCAAGAAACTCAGCGGGCTTGACATTTTTCAAATTTATTTTAAATTATTGAATGTATAGGTATCTTAAGTCCGGGTAATGATAATATCGCTACGCTTTGGACGAATATTTTCTACAAGCGTCAGTTCTAAGACGTATTTTTATTAATGTTAAACTAGTTATTGGGTATAGATGTTTATGGTTTATTTTCGATCTTTTGGCTGCAGTTTACTTAACTGGAAGATATGAACATTATATTTATTTTTAACCGACTTCAAAAAAGGAGGTTCTGTATTCGACGCGTATGTATGTAATATTAATAAAAATGCGTAATTTTCATATATGTTAGTCTATGTGGGCTTCTAAACGAATTTACCAAATTTCACGAGTGTTTGTATGTATGTATGTATGTATGTATGTATGTATGTATGTATGTATGTATGTATGTATGTATGTAGGTTTGTCCGCGGATTTCTCAGAAACTACAAGTCCGATTTCAAAAATTCTTTTTGCAATAGTTAGAGTATCTTTCAACTTAGGGTAGAGTACAAATTTCATCAAAATCGGTCCAGTAGTTTAAGAGATATAAACTTTTTATGTTTTCAGTAAGTTACTTTAGTATCTTGGTAAAATAAGTCACTAAAAAGTCTTAAATAAACTATTTTAAAAAAAATAAAAACCGACTTCAAAGTAAATTATCTAAAAAGCATAAAATAACGAAAATATTATTGAAGTTGGTGCAGAATATACACAGCAGGTACGCTAACACCAACTTCAATAATATTTTCGTTATTTTATGCTTTTTAGATAATTTACTTTGAAGTCGGTTTTTATTTTTTTTAAAATAGTTTTTATTCGAGAATGATTTCTGTAAACAAGCGTTGTGACTCGTGCGGTGCGTGATACTCGGAATGGTACGGCATTTCTTGATTTCAGTCCATGGTATTAAAAAAAAATATACTATTGCCAGATCAAGGCAAGAGATCGATACCGAAAATTTACTGACATTAATATTGAAATATGTGTTAAAGTATAGTTTGTTATATAATGTAAATACGTACGATATTTTGCGTTTGCCTCTTTATATTCACTCATGCTATGGAACGAATAACTTTATTTGATACTAGCTGACCCACGCAGCTCCACCTGCGCTATTTTTACGTTAACTAAACTTTTAATATCAGACATTCGAATCGAATACATAACCTCCTTTTTTATAGTCGGTTAAAACTGGGACCTACTTTTTACTTGCTCTCCGAAGCACGGACCCGTTTAGTTCAAATGGCGTTAAACGGTCACCCATCTATTAAATGACCTTACCTAACGTTGCTTAACCCGATCGATTACAAAACCTTGATAACAACTCTCTATGAGTGTTCCCTTACTAATATTTATTATATTATAAAGAAAAATTGATAAAATCGGACCAAGCGTATAACCAAGTATCCATTTTGATTTTAATACCCTCTCGCAAAAAAACCGTGCTAGATTACGGGATAAAAAGTATCCTATGTCCTACCTCGTAGTAAGATCTCAATCATGCCAAGTTTCATTTGAATCCATTCAGTAGTTTCGGCGTGATGCGCAGCCGTGATACAGACAGACAAACAGACAGACAGACAAAATTTAAAAAAAATATATTTTCAGCCTCAGTATCGGTTATAGAAAGCCCTCCAAATATAATTTTCAAAATATCTTCAATGTACAGAATTGGACCTGTTACAGTTTTATTATAAGTATAGATTCTGAAATACATAACGATAAACTGAGCCTTTCAATTTCCACAATAAGAACAACCGTTAAATCTCTGTTGCTAATGTTTAAGAAAAGTATTGAAAGACACACACATTAAATGTCTTTCTCAAAGGGAAAGTTAAAGTCAATTACCGATAAAAGACGGTATACCTAATAACTCTCCTTTTAAAAAAAAAATCTAATATTACCAAAATATTACTCATAGCAACACCGGTGATAAAACTTCTAAATTCAAAACATCACAAGTTTGTACCGAGCATGTACCGAGTGGACTTCGCTGCAAAGTTTTTTCTTCACATTTGCTAGAGGGGTTGAATGGAGGGGCAAAAGGAAAAAGGCAAAGGAAACTGTGTTATGAGGTAAGAAGGAGTGAGGCCACGGGCACGATCGCAATAAAACGATGCTGCGTAAGGTCGGCGTCGGAGACGGCGACTTTTTGCCCATCTTTTTTTCTCGGTCTGCGTGAGGGAAGAAAATCGTCTAGGATATGCATCCCAGACGATTTTATTGTTCAAGGATCTCGTTATGTAATTCGAAAGAGATGGTTTGTTGTACTTGCGAAAATATATTGAAATATAACTATTTTAGTGGACTTACCATGGCTTATGTAGTTTTTGTTTGTTGGTGTAACTGATTTAATGTAGGGTCAATGTAACATTTAACATCTGTCAGTTGTTTTGTTCTGTGCACGAATTTATATTTACTGTGGTTCTGTGTGTTTCTTTTGACATTTTTACCGTAAATATGTAATCGTAATTGCAAAAAGTTAAGCAATTCTGCAGTTCTAACTTCGAAAAAAAAATATTTTATGCCGGCCGTTACAAGGCTACGTTGTTAAATTTTGATAAAGTGTCAAATGTGATCTATTAAATTGACCCTACTTTAAGGTGTGTGGTGGCAGTTAGGCCATAAAATAAATAAAAAATTGGATAAACGTGCAACTGCGATCCGTAGAGTGTAACACAGAAGACTAGAGCCAAGAGAATATGATATACTACTATGTGCTAGAGCACCAGATTTTACCCTACAGCTTTGTGGTAGGGTGCACGAAGCTATAGATCACAGCGATGCAGAGGGTTTATTATTATTGAAAAAGTGGTATATACTAAATAATTTATAACGCAAGCTTCGTCGTCTACAATCGTCGTGATACTATTGGCTTGTGATCCTATTTTTTTTTAATTAGCTCCATTAAATGCTTTACTTTAAGATACGCCATCGTAAAAACAAAAGTTTCAGTACTATGGCAAGTTTTGATACAAATACTAAATGAAAAGAAAATAACCCTGTTTCCGGGGTGTTGCTGTATAACTAGCACCGATACCTCACTGAGCCTATAGCAAAAATACTATTTCAATAACGTTCTTTCAATACTTTAAACTTTGGGCATCACCCATACAGGTACCGTTGTGTTCACGGTCAAATTCGGTCGTAGTCTGCGGTTTTCGAGCGTAACCGCCTAATGCATCAAAATAACCAATGGATTTGCAACTATTACGCGCATGGTGGCCGCTAGACTGGGTAATAGAGTTGGAATATTTCGGAAACTGGTCCGCTGATCCTTTTACCGTTTCTTTAAGCAATATGGTGGTGGGCTAGATTTGAATAATTTAATCAGTGAAATTTTCGGTGATTCTCGTAGTATTTTATGCAGCGATAAATATGCAAACTTAAACCGACTGTTTTTTTTTCTCTGGAACATTGACAATGAATCACGTTTAGATGGAGAAAGATGAGAATATGATATTTTATCATTATAGTGCTTTCCCATCATAGACTGCATTGCCACTTTGCTTCAGATGGGACTGCAGTCAACCTAGCTTATAATGACTGAAAATGATTGCTTCTAATGCTCCAATAAATTATATAATGTTATTTCATCTTACGAGTCGAGTCAAAACTTCAGCCAATGGCATCGTTAACGCAGTATCTCCGCATTGTTTGAATTTTGTTAATAGTTTTTTGGCAGTTAACTAATCTGTAGCTTCTCGTAGTCGATGTTATTCCTAAGGGCATAACCCAGTTGCTCACTGACCATTTGTTCAAAGTTATCAGTCACATGTATCTTAATAAGTGCCCGCACACGATGCCAGACTAATTAACAACTGATCAGTGTGCATGTAGGTAACTGGTTTTCTTTGAGTTGCTTCGAGCGACTATCTGAAAGTAGTTTGAAAATTGATAATTACCTATTGCAGTAAATAAATTTTCCCAAACATTGTTCAAAGCTTTGGTCTGTTTTTAACCCCCGAGAAAAAACGAGGGGTGTTATCAGTTTGGCGCCTATTTCTGCCTGTCTGTGACATCGTAGCGCTTCAACGAGTGGACGGATTTGTAAGTGTTTTTTTAAAGTCTTGTTCTTGTCGCTCTATTGAAACTGGAACGTCCATTAATCCGTTTTTGATTCATCAGACATCCTCATCCGGGATTACCGTCAATGCTGGCCATCTATTGAAACATCTGGCCCTGTCTCCATCTAGACCTGTCTACGACCCCAGCAGATTGCCAGTGCCGATGGACGTCCAATTGGTCGACTTAGTCCAATTCCGAACACGAGAAAAAAGTCTGAACTTGTTATCTCATGATTAACAGACCGCTAATTGTAAGCGGGTGAAAGGTGTGGAGAAAGGTGTACTGAGACGATTTTTTACATCAAACGAAAATAGATTTGGACAGTGTCGCTGGCAGACACTTTCGTAAGACGGAAAATAGACGCGATAACGATCTGATTTTAATTAATTTGCTGTTACAGTTACAATCGTTTTTGAATATGTCTGAGTGGTGTGATGTCTGAAAACATGTAGTGAACTATCTTAAATACTTCCTTATTTTTAATTTACTGCTTAATGTACTACTACCTATAGGATTTATAACCGGTTTTCTTAAGTTCGGTTATAAGAGACATAAACCGTCTTATTACGAAAAACAGTTTAAGAACGAACCAAGGTTTAGAGGTTTAAGGAACGATTTCCTGAGTTTAAACCTAGGTTTGCTTTTCGTAATAAGACGGAAAGTGTATAACGTAACGTTTTTAATGTAACTGGCGACTTATACACTCGTAATTATGCAATACCATTTAAACTTCGAATTCCTTCAAAATTGCCGTGTACAGCGTTTGTTATGTCCTGAAATATAGATGTTTAACTCAAGCGAGTATAGATTGTTTGTAGGGCTTAAGGAGTTAGTTGTTCCTCTGGTTGAGGTAAAGTTTTCGCTTTTAAACACTATGGCGCTTTCGAACTCGGTGCATGTATTGACTTATGATCGGGCCAAAGCCCTAAAACAAGCATTATCGCCGCGACTCACACAACTGCAGCGGACAAATACGCCCCACCACGTCGATTCGGCGTTTTTATATTTTTGCACGTAAAAAAAAATCAGCGTGGCAGACAAAGATGGAGTGATGACTGGCCCCGCGCAACAAAGCGCGCGAGCGGGACGAACGCATTCTGTCATTGCGATTGCAAAATAAAAATGTGCAGAGTTCCTTTTTTAAATGTTGATGCTTTTTTATCTTAGTCTGCGTTAGCAATTAGTGTTGTGCGGTTGTCGCGTCAGGAATCTATGCGAATATATATAATTTAATTCTGACATTAAAAGCATTGAGCTCATTCAACGATTGATACGTAGGAGCTTAAATAGAGATCACGGAAGCGCCATTCATTGTACAAGGTCGATCCAGCTTTATAGAATTAAAAAAAACCCTTACAATACGTCTAGTTTTATAATAAGAACGTCTGCGCCAGTCTTCTTGTCGATTCCTTCCTGTTCCACCGCAGTTCTTTTAATACCAGTAATTGTAGAGATTTCTCGCTGAGAATTTGAACAAAAGCCTCATGATAGAATGTTTTAAAATAGTTCTTCGTTTGCTCCAGAACTCCTTTGTAAAGTGTTTTCGCTTCCAATTCCATTAAATATTAAAAAGAAAGATATGACAATGTGACATATCCATAAATATTATTGACAGTAGAAGCTCTCCAGGTGCATCCGACTAATCAAAGCCAGTGCGGGGACACGGTAGCAACGGCAGTCGTTGTGAGCGAATTTTAACGGGAAAACGCTGGCAACCCAATGCATCGGGCGCGCATGTGTGCGTAACTGCACCCACACATCGGCGGAACCTCGTGTCGGTGCATGCTTTACGCGCGGAAAAAAGTGCTGCGTTATTGATTTTTCTGTACAGCCACGGGGGGGTTAGGGTGGCAGTGGGGAGGCGGTACGCCCGCGGCCTGAAAAACCGTCTGCTGAAAAAAACCGAGACGAAATGGCACCCCTCCCATTTTAATTGGTAACGTAGTGTCAATAGGGCTAATCCCGGGCCGTAATAGCATGCTTTTGTCTCGTGAATGCATTTTTTAGTTGCCATACAGAGGTTGAGTGCTCACGGCGGTTTTAGGGGGTTAAAACGTAACAAGGGCTTCGCGGTAAAACATGTCTACTCATAAAATTTGTGAGGTGCACGTAGGTACTTCCGGTTGTCGGGGTATGTCATGTTAGCATTCACATGAAAAGACTACTCATTATTCATCCGCTTTGTACTTGGGTACTCAATGAGTGTATACCTACCTATTCGCGGTTTTCTCAAAAACAACTGTGTTTACGTTGATACAGTTTTGAATTCAATCAGTAGGTATCAGTATCAGTAGTTATTATAATCTCACAATGACATGAGGTAGAGACGTCTGTATACGCAGTTTATAGCTCTTTCTATAGAATAGGTAAGATTACATTAATATTGCTATTAGAGGTGATGGTTTGGGCCCCTAGTGTTTTAACAGTCAGATCAGAGGTAATTCTTATCTTAGCGTGGTTGAAATAGAAGCAGTATTCAGCTTCTTCTGATGACACGAATATTGCATGGTATTGGTGTCATTAAAGTCTATAATTGTAGATGCACCAGCCGATCATACATTTATTAGTTACTACGAAAATCTAGTAGTCAGCTTAATATAAGTCAAGTTAAAAAGACACATGCTTTTGTTAGTCATTATTTCTTTACGTGTTTTTAAATATGGCTCCGGGCAATTTGTTGTTCTATGGTCTAAACTTCTGCGTTGGTGTTATTAAAAAGATCATATTATGGCATTATGGCCAATAGCCATTTGACTCAATCCAAAATCTTCACATTAATTAATCTGTCATTTATCAATGTCATAAAAAAGTCGTGATGATTGTTAATGTTTAAATAATATCAGCCCTTGTTTATGTCCCACTGCTGGGCACTCGGCCTCCCCTCAAGATGAGGGGGCTTAGGCTATAGTCCACCACGCTGGCCAAGTGCGTGTTTGCGGACTTCACACGTCATTCGAAAGCTAGTTAGGCTTTCTCAGACATGCAGGTTTCCTCACGATGTTTTCCTTCACCGAAAGCTAGTAACAATCGCACAAAGACCATTCGCACATGATTCATTAAATAAATCAGAGGTGCGAGCCGGGGTTCGAACCTGCGCACCTTGTTTCCAAGGCAAGCGCTCGCCCACTAAGCTGATACCGCATGTTAATGTTTAGTATATTAATTACTTCTCCGCGCCGCAAACCCTGACCTCCGAGCTTCGCAAGTGGCTCAATTGACCGCACGGACGTGACGTCACGCATGAACTTCCGGCCGCTAATTACATGCGTCTGCCTGTCTCGACGGCACATCCGCAATGGGGTGCTACCGATCATCATGCCCATTAAACAAATATGATTTTTGTGATGAAACTCAGTGGACCAATTGGATTCGGTTCCCGGGTCGGGCAATGGTTTCTTAGTAAAATCGTAAGTTAAGAATATGTGCCTGATTGATAAAGATTAAATCATATTTATTTCATATTTATGGGCAGGCCACATCGCTCGAAGAACCGATAACCATTGGGGAAGAAAGGTTCTCGAGTGGCGACCACGAACCGGAAGACGCAGCGTTGGCAAGCCTCTCACTAGGTGGACAGAGGACATTGTGCGCGTCGCACAATGTCGTCGGTGGATGCAAACAGCCAATCGGTCATGCTCGCCATCGAAGTCTTTGCTTGTGGCGGCTTCGTGTGGCGGGTCACCCCCTTCCCTGCAATATGGTTGAGGGGAGTGATGGCTGCTGCTCGAGTCAACTCGTGCGCGGGTGCTGCTCGGGGGGACTGGTCCGACTACTATCCCTTTGGCTTTTTAGTTTGTTGTACTTTCGTCGTATTTTATTAATTTTCTTTCTGTCTTATTTGATCTTTTGAACGGCAAGACACACTGTCGCTCTGATCTAATTGTAACATGACACATTGTTTGAAAAAAAAAAGGGATAAAATGACAAGCCCGCTGAGTTTCTTGCCGGATCTTCTCAGTTGAGGCCGCGTTGTGATCCGGTGGTAGCTTCTTAAAAAAAAATACATGATCTTTCAAAAGTGCTAGCGTTTATTTTGAGTTTGAGTTTGTCGTTCATTGTGGCGTTCTAAGGGGGAGGCCTTTGTTCAGCAGTGGATGTCTTCCGGCTGATGATGATGATGATGAAATCATATTTAAATCAGAGGTTGCCAACCTTTTTGGACGTTCCCAAAAGATGGAAAAAATATAAATCTAAAACTTGAACCAATTAAATAATATTTGTTTTAATGATTTCTGATATTTACGCGAATATTACACATTGTAATGAAACTAATTTTACAGATTATATCGCGGTTTATTTTTGATTTTAATTTCCCGACGTTTCGAATACTTTACAGCATTCATGGTCACGGGCGGACTGAGGTGGTAGCTGTCCAAATGTTATAGTTGTCTTAGGGTACCCTCAGGTCTTCTAATTATTATTGTTAGTCCGATCTACGCAGAAAGAGCTTACAGTATCTTGAGGTCTTGCAGTGGAATGCTTGTCTTTGGATTTAACTATGTTTATCACGCATCCAAATTTCAATAGAGAAGATGGCTGGGTGCTACCACCAGCTTGGGAACCGGAAGACGCAGTGTAGGTAGGCCTCCCACTAGGTGGACTGACGACATTGTGCGCGTCGCAGGTAACCGGTGGATGCAAATAGCCAATTGTCGTTCATTGTGGCGTTCGAAGGGGGCCTATGTTCAGCAGTGGACGTCTTCCGGCTGACGGAATATATTGATTTCAGGAACTGGATTAGTGATTATTAACATTAGTTGACGTTTATGAGTGTGGCAGTTATAGTAGAGTGATATGTTGATGACAAAAGGACTATCTCATCTGACACAGGTACCTTTTGCATAGCTAAAGAAATACACCACAAAATTTCATTTAAACATTTTTAAATATCTGATAATGATAATGAGATCCCCGGGCCTTTGTGCAAACACGTGGATAGTATTAAAGCCATCGGCTTTGATAAAAAAATCCTTTGAAATTCATCGCCACGACTAGAACAGCGATTTCAATGGAGTTGACACTTTATTAAGTATATTTATTACCTGTCCTTCGGGGTGTAAAAATTGAAATCAAATCTAGTTAATTCGTTTCCTAAAATTAATTACTTGATAATATGAAAAAAGTTTTTAGCGTTTATATTCGAACCCGTAAAAATATAAAAGGAGATTTTTTCATGAATTCTATTCTATATTTACTCTACTGTTTTTTTTAAATCTCTTAAGATTCGAAAGCTCTACATCCCGTAACCAATGTGCCATTCTAAAAAAAGTCACTAAAGGTGACTTTTTAGCATCACAGAAGAATCACAAGCGCGTTGCCGATCTTTAAGACATTAGATATTAAGACTTTGCGTCCGGTAATTTCACTAGCTATAGTGCCCTTCACGCCGGCACACAGCTATGTTTGCCCACTGCTACTTGGCGGCAGAATATCTGACACTGCGGTGGTACCTATTTTTTTCTTATTTACCCGAATACGAAGTTACGAAGTTTTCCAATTTTTTTAATAGTGACGTCATTTGTACGGTTTCTTATCCTTTTTAGTTTCCACATAACATAAGACAAAAGAATGTTTGTATCAAAAACAATCACAACTATTTTAAAAAAGTACTTTTTTTTCAATTATTTTTTTGTTTTAAGTACCATAGAGCAACATAACATAAACTCGCTCCTGTCTCCTAATTTTGTTAAACAGTATAATCTGTATTGTTGCAAATGTTATGCGAACGTGTATCGTGCGCTGGGTGCGGGGTGACAGTGACCGCGGGCGCGGGTTGCGCAACCAATTGCCACTTGACATCAATTCGCGACAGATCGACGGACAAGTTCAATGTATCGCGCAATTGTTGTTTACCGAGACGTCTACTCGGAGACAGTTATATGGATTTTTTACAGACATAGGGTGCAGAATACACCGTGAAGTGATACCAAAGGTAAAGAGTATCTAATAATTTTATGCAGTTATTAGTTAGTTTAACTTAAACTCAAATCAAAATAAGAATGCACTGTTGGGTGTGTCATTGCGAAGTTTTTTTCAGAAAAATATTGATTAAGTATGTAATTTAATAAAGGTAATCAAAAAGATGTACCTAACAGAGAGAGAGAGAGAGGGAGTGAGAGAGGGGGGGGAGGGGGAGGAAGAGGGAGAAATAGAGAAACAGAGAGAGTTGGTTTAAGGGACCGGTTTGAAAGTTTTGCCATTCACTAAGGGGGAAGATAAACATCGTGAGGAAATCCACGTATGACGGAGAGTTTGTTTGAACCATGTGTCTGATCCTCTAAACCGCTCTCGGCCCGCGTGGTGGATTATTGCGTAAGCGCTTCATCTCTATCGAGATGACGTGGAGGACGGGGTCTTAACCGACAGTGGGATATTATGGGTTTTAAAAATCAATTATTTTTATATATATATATATACATATTACACGGTGTCATCTTTTTTACAACAACCATCGCGTCTTATCGGGGCCCCAACTTGGAATATTTGAAAAGAAAACCAGCATTATAATATAATGTAATTTTTAATTGGCCTTTTAATATATATTTTTTTTAATTTATTGGAACCTTAAATCAGCTATACATTACCATTACATCAGGTAGAGATAAAGTGACTATTACTAAATGTATAACCCACACCAAAGTTAACGAAGTAATATTAGAATATATTTATAAAAGCGCGTGAGACTCAAATCAAAGCAGAAATCAGTAGATAAAGAAGAAAGTTTGTTGTATTTATGTCGTATTTTTTTCTCTTTTCTCCCTCTTTTCTCTTTTTATCTTTTGAACGGCAGAACACACTGTCGCTCATGCTGGTTTAATCGTAACAAGACAGAACCTGTTTAAAAAAAAAGTGAAAAAATGACAAGTCCGCTGAGTTTCTTGCCGGATCTTCTTATTTGAGGCCGGTCAGTAATCCGGTGGTGGCTTTTTAAATAAAAAATTGATCGTTCAAAAGTGCTAGCATTAATTAATAATTAAGCCTGTTTGAAATAAATAATTCTGATTTTGAATTATTTTTTGGAATAAATAGTTTTTATTTTAACTGGTACCTAATCCTGACGTTACGAAGAATAATTCACAGCTAATACCTACCTAATAATACTAGCTATTGAATGATGATATCGATATCTCCTTAGTAGCCGACATACCATAAATGTTGTCTAACGACACCAATAAACCGACGCGTATCGACTCAACCGACGAACTCAAGCCGCAAACTTCAACACTGTTAAATTTACATGTGGGGCCACAATGCTAGCGGGGCGCAATTATTATTTTACTTAAGCTCAGAACTTTTGGTGGAAAACCTTTGCCCAACAGGCTAGTGTGTTTTGCCATCCTCGATTGCGTCGCCGCTTTCCATCAGGTGGGACTGTAGTCAAGCACTAGCTTATAAATAGTAAAAAAAAACAGTAAAATTCTAATGGATTAAACAGTAAGTACAGTTGTTACGGCTAATAATAACTGCCAATCAGAACGATATTTTCGTAACGATATGTGTTATTTTTTTGTATCATACAAGAGTAACTTCGTCTGTCTGACAATTGTCTCAAATTTCAGTTTATAATAAACTATTAAAATTTGTAGAACATACGTTGTTTAGTGTACTAAGAAGTTAGCACTAAGAGCATGTATTTTTAGTTTTTTTAGTAACATCTATAGAAGTAGTTTGATTTCAATGATTTCAAAACATCTATAGAAGTCTTACATATCCTGTACGGTTCTTGGACAGTAATTCCATAACCTTCATCCACTACATTATTATCAAAAAAATGTTAACCTAGATCTATTTTTATGTTTGCTTATTATCATAAAAGAGACAGGCTTGACTTGATATCAAGTTACTTTACAAATTTTTTTTGTAAGTTTTAAACCATCGTCACTGAGATTCATAACCCAAGTGTATACCGCCTATGCGGTGGGGTTACGAGAAAGCATACCGCTACCACAGGCGCCACACCTCCTCCAGTGTTCCACGCGACATTTCGTGCTCACCCATAGATAAATAATACCTACTACTGAACCCTCAACCCATGGTGTATTTATGGCTTATTTATGTAGGTATCTAAATCTATTGCTCCATTTCTATGGTACTTGTGAGTTCTTTACATTTTACTATACGTGAAGGTCTAAGTTTTATGATGTATTGACTTGTTATGACCGTTTGGATGTGAGAATACCTACAGAGTGGGATATATTTCTGTGACTTGTAATAGGAGTATTCTCATCAGAGAATGCATAGAAATCTTTAATCATATTTAATTATCGCACTGTATACAAGCATAGTAAAATGAGTAGATACTACTCTGATTGCGCCATATACAGGGTGGATTTTTATAATGCCACCTGAAGGGAAAGTACTCTTGATACTGTATATAGAAAATTTTACTCAAAGCAAACATTCCTTTATTTTTTTTAAGAAAGAAAACTGCATTTGTAGATTTTTAAAAATTCGCTTGCCGCACCCGGTAATCGAACCGACTAAAATCTCTAAAAGTTGCACCCTGTACTTTTATTGCATCGATCGTTAGGGTCAATTATAAGGATGAAATCTCTCTCACAACCTTCATAAATTAAATAAAAGGAAAACAATTAAATCTTTAAAATATTTAAATTATTTACAAAAAATTGTAAACTAACTAATTAATTGCTCGAAATGTATATAACGATACTCCTACACTCATACATCTTAACAATTCCTAACAGAATGTCACAATTCCTAACATTTATTAGTATAATACATTCAGTATTAGTGTTAATAAAGTTTGCACTCCTGTAACAATATATTGTCACCCAGTGCGAAATAATGCTCTCAAAAAAGTAATTTCTATTCAATAAATTGACTCGTTTTACATAGGGCGTGATTTTAACTACAAAACCATGGCAAATAAGGGTGGGCATGATCTATCATGGCTAGATTACCACCCTCTGTTCCGCGTCAATGGGGTGAATCTATTACTAGGTTATAGCGGTGTGAATGTTATCTAGTGATGGGGTCCTTCTATGGGCTTAAATCTAACCCTGTCGATTGACACTGTAAGCATTTGCTGCATATTCCCTCTATATTGTTACGACCGGGACATAAAAGTGTTAATTACTCCGTTAATTATTACTTAATTGCAATGATCTCAAAACGCATTGTTAGTCTATAGGTCTACTATCGATTCGTACCGAAAGATCTCGATTTCTCAATAGAAAGTAGTTCCCTAGTACTTGTGTAAGTACCTACCGCTCGCTCGCTCACGGGTCACTGCCCCCGCCTATTGTTAGTTTATTCGCGAAGGTCGCGCCGCTATTGTATCTCGCGAAAACGATAGAATAGGTAAGTACATACGAGTTCATTCGAGAGAGTTCCACCCCTCTGTTAATTTAGGTATATAAGCCGACGCATAGTGGCGTCCGGACAGTTTGTGTTTACAAGCGACAGCGGAAACATCTTAAGGAAGCGATCGAAGAGAATTGTACCAGCGACCCTTGCGAAGACTTTGGACTACTGAGAAGTACTGTGCGACTCGGACTACTGTGCCTTGTGTGTATACTGCGTGTATAGTGTATACAGTGTGCGTTTACGTGGAATAAAATCTTCTTTTACGTTAATCGGCATTTAATTACCCACCCGCACGTAACAATTGGTGTCAGAAGCGGAATGCCGATTCTGCCGCGAGAAGAAGAAGCGCGTACTCCGCGAACAAGGAGACAGGTGGAGATGGATGCTGCACGTCGGCGTGGTCAAGAGGAGGAGGTCCAGCCTGAGAACGCTACCTCGTCTGGTACCGCACCACCGGGGGACTCGACGGAGCTTAACTTGTCAACCCTGCTGGCCGCTATCCAGGGTATGCAGGAGGCTACTCGCCGCGACATCCAGGCTATCCAAGAGGCTACCCGCCGTGACATCCAGGCTACCCAAGAGGCTATCCAAGAGGCTACCCGCCGTGACATCCAGGCTACGCAGGAGGCTATCCAGGCCAACCAAGAGGTTGTTCTGGGAAAGATTGACGCTGGTATTACCATACTAGGCGAAAAGGTCACCAAGCTGGAAACGGAGGTTAAAGAGGTTACTCTTAAGACCGAGCACCTGGAAGGCCGGATTGATGAGCATGACAACCGTTTTCATGTGATAACCAATAAGTTAGCGAAACTAGAGACTCGCCAACCACTAACCGTGGCCTCACCCTCACCATCAGCTGCGAAATTCGACCTTCCGCACTTTGACGGGTCATCTTCATGGACAGCCTTCCGCTACCAATTCGAGACACTGGCCAAAGGGAATGGGTGGAGTGATGACCAATCCTTTATGGCCCTGACACTGTCCCTGCGAGGAGACGCTCTGATGATATTGGAAAACCTGCCACTTGAAGGACGGACGTTAGATGCTCTCTTAGAAGCGTTAGAGACGCGGTATGGTGAAAAACACCTAGAACATGTCTATCGAGCACAACTCCGCGAGCGTACTCAAAAGGCCGGTGAAAGCCTCCAGCAGTGGGCGCTTGAGGTAGAAAGGTTGGTTCGTCGTGCATACTCGTCGGCGCCGGCGACTGTAGAGGTGAATCTTCTACAAGCATTCGTGGATGGCATACGGGACGGGGAAGTCAGAGCTGCCGTTCGTCTGAGCCATCATTCAACGCTAAAGAGCGCATTGGCTCATGCGCTTGAAGTGGAAGCTGTACGACAGGACAGTCGTGCATATAAAGTTCGCGAAATAGTGTCGGATGACAGGAGACCACAGTATGTCCCCGCTTGTTATGGCTGTGGAGAAAAGGGGCATATTCGACTGGAATGTCGTAAAAAGAGGAAGAGGGTCACGAACTCCGGGACCCAAGTGGATCAAGACCTTCCGTTAAACTAAGTGTCGCCAGGACCGCGGGGCGGGTGCTGGCTGGTAACGATAAGGCCCCCACAATCACCATTACTCAAGTTCGCAATGGAAATAGTCTGACCATCGAGGGCACATTAAATGACAAGACATGCAGTTTGACAGTAGACACTGGGGCTTCGCGGACTATAGTCAGACCAGAGCTACTGAAACGCACTGTTATGTGGAAAAGGCGATCCCCACCATGTCGCCTCCAGACAGCAACCGGCCAGCCAGTCTCCGTCCTCGGTGATACAGACGTAGAGATTAATATTGGTGACCGAACATACATCCACTCAGTTCTTATCGCAAATATCACGGATGATTGCATTCTGGGCCTAGACTTCTTGAAGGATCAGCGATGTGTTTTGGATATTGATAAAGGAGTGTTAAGGTTTCCTGATCAAGAAGTTTGTCTGCAAGGATCACACCCATGCAATCTTTATTGTTTAAAGGATTTCATACTGGCTCCAAGATCTGAAAATTTAGTATCTGTGAAATTCCCTAAGAAGATCAAATCAAACAAATGTGTTATAGTAGAAGACTCCGGCAATCATCCACAGACCATCACGGCCAGGACATTACTTATGACAAATGGAATAGCAAAAGTAAGAATTTTATACTTGAGTAATGAAGAAGTTCGTCTGAGGAAGAATAGCCTGATTGGAAGATGCGAAGAAGTAAAGTACCTGAAACGGTTAGAAACTTCCGCAGTTCATCAAAACGTAAGTTCGACCAAAGACGATCACATTCGACAGCTTTTGGAAGATTGTAAGGAAAATTTATCACCACAGGAACTGCAGCAAGCCAAAGAGCTTTTGGTTACATTCAGGGACATTTTTGCAACCGGAAATGACTGTGGTAGGACAGGCCTTGTGAAGCACCAGATTGACACAGGCGACGCCAGGCCTATTAAACAGAGGCCTCGACGTATACCGTGGGCAAAAGAAACAGAGGTGGCTGAAATGATAAAAGACATGGCTGAAAACAAGATCATCGAACCCTCTACAAGCCCATGGTCATCACCTGTGGTGCTAGTAAAGAAGAAGGACGGAAGTACGAGGTTTTGTGTTGACTACCGAATGTTAAATAATGTCACGAAAAAGGACAGCTATCCCCTGCCGAGAATTGATGATACGCTGGACATGCTCAGTGGCATGAAGTGGTTCTCGACCATTGATTTGAAGAGTGGCTACTGGCAGGTGGAATTAAGTCCAGAAGATAAAGAGAAGACGGCTTTTAGTACTGGAATTGGGAACGGCCTGTGGCATTTCAACGTCATGCCCTTCGGTTTATGTAATGCTCCAGCAACTTTCGAACGCCTTATGGAGAGGGTGATGGTAGGCCTCCTTGGGGACGTATGCCTGGTCTATCTCGACGACGTAATTGTGATGGGACGCAGCTTCAAGGAGAACCTGAAGAACCTAGAGAAAGTGTTCACCCGGATCCGAGAAGCGAATCTGAAACTGAGTCCAAAGAAGTGTGCTCTGTTTCAGAAGGAGGTCAGTTACCTAGGACATGTCATCTCGGCGGATGGAGTAAAAACCGACCCTGAAAAGATAAAAGCTGTTCAGGAATGGCCTGTCCCGAAAAATAAAACGGAAGTGCGAGCGTTCCTTGGGCTTTGCACTTACTACAGGCGCTTCATTAAGAATTTTTCGGACGTGGCAAAACCATTACATCAATTAACAGAGGATAAACGCGATTTCATCTGGGACTCGAATTGCGAGAATGCTTTTAGTGAACTTAAGCAACGGCTTTGTGAAGCTCCTATATTGGGTTACCCAAGCAGGGACGGAAGATTTACTGTGGACACGGACGCTAGTAATACGGGAATCGGTGGAGTGTTGTCGCAAACACAAGGGGACCGCCAGGTGGTAATTGCATACTTCAGCAAAGCACTTTCAAAACCAGAGAGAAATTACTGTGTTACCCGCCGTGAATTACTTGCTGTGGTAAAGACTTTACAACATTTTCAGAAATACCTTATAGGAAGACAGTTCACGGTTAGAACCGATCATGCGGCATTAAAGTGGTTGTTACAGTTTAAAAATCCGGAAGGACAGGTAGCAAGATGGATAGAGCAATTGCAGGAGTTCAACTTTGTAACCGAGCATCGCAGTGGAAAAGGACACAATAACGCAGACGCTCTGTCACGAAGACCGTGCGCTGACGACTGCAAGCACTGTGGTAAAAATGAAGCCCGAGAAGAAGTAAACCTTATAAGGACGCATGGCTTAGACGATGAGTGGACTGGACCCAATATGAGGAAGGCCCAAGAAGAAGATGATGACCTTGGACCTATACTGCGCTGGAAGCAAAGTGGAAACAAACCCCAATGGAAGGATGTGTCTGCTTACAGCGCGACTACTAAAAGTTATTGGGCTCAGTGGGACAGCTTAGTTCTGGAAGGCAATCTGTTGTGCAGAAAATGGGAGTCCAACGACGGAAGGAAAATCACTCTGCAAGTGGTAATACCACGAATCATGGTGGCCCCTCTTCTACGGCACGTCCACGATGGTGTCTCTGGTGGTCATCTTGGAGTCAAGAAAACCCTCGTTAAAGTCAGACAGCGGTTTTACTGGCTACGATGCCGTGAAGATGTCGAAGATTGGTGCCGTAAATGTACTGCTTGTGCCTCGGTAAAAGGCCCGCAAACCAGAAGTAAGGGACAGCTGAAGCTGTACAACGTTGGGGCACCATGGGAGCGCATCGCGATTGATGTAGCTGGGCCGTTTCCACAGACTGACGATGGGAACAAGTACATAATAGTAGTGCAGGATTACTTCAGTAAGTGGCCTGAGGTGTTCGCAACACCCAACCAAGAAGCAATAACGGTAGCCAAGAAACTGGTCCAGGAGGTGATATGTCGATTTGGTGTACCCATGGAAATTCATTCGGACCAAGGACGTAACTTCGAATCTGCCGTATTTCAAGAAATGTGCAAACTTCTTGGAATCCACAAGACCCGTACGACACCAGCACATCCGCAATCAGACGGAATGGTCGAGAGATTTAACAAAACTCTAGAGAATCACTTGGCCAAGGTAGTGGATGATCATCAAAAGGACTGGGATCAGTACATCCCTTTGTTCCTGATGTCCTATCGTTCTGCAGTACATGATAGTACGGGGAACACGCCAGCCAAGGTGAACTTCGGCCGAGAGATGAGACTTCCGGTGGACGCAATAACGGGTACCCCACCTGACAGTCCTAAACCCGTTACGGACTATGTGTGCGATCTTCAAAATCAGTTGGATGAAGTGCACAAGAGAGTGCGGGAGAACAGTCTGAAGACCAGCGAGAGAATGAAAACCCGCTACGATCGAAATGCGAATACCATTGGTTTCGATGAAGGAACGCTAGTGTGGTTTCACAATCCGCTTCGCAGAAAAGGGAAGTCTCCGAAACTACAAGCCCGTTGGGAAGGACCCTTTACTGTTATTACAAGGATCAACGACGTCACCTACCGCATCAAGAAGGGACCCCGAGGCAAACCTAAGATAGTTCACCTGGACAGATTGGCACGTTATCATGGAGCTAATGATGCTCGGGACGAGCATAACTAAGAGGGGGGTAGTGTTACGACCGGGACATAAAAGTGTTAATTACTCCGTTAATTATTACTTAATTGCAATGATCTCAAAACGCATTGTTAGTCTATAGGTCTACTATCGATTCGTACCGAAAGATCTCGATTTCTCAATAGAAAGTAGTTCCCTAGTACTTGTGTAAGTACCTACCGCTCGCTCGCTCACGGGTCACTGCCCCCGCCTATTGTTAGTTTATTCGCGAAGGTCGCGCCGCTATTGTATCTCGCGAAAACGATAGAATAGGTAAGTACATACGAGTTCATTCGAGAGAGTTCCACCCCTCTGTTAATTTAGGTATATAAGCCGACGCATAGTGGCGTCCGGACAGTTTGTGTTTACAAGCGACAGCGGAAACATCTTAAGGAAGCGATCGAAGAGAATTGTACCAGCGACCCTTGCGAAGACTTTGGACTACTGAGAAGTACTGTGCGACTCGGACTACTGTGCCTTGTGTGTATACTGCGTGTATAGTGTATACAGTGTGCGTTTACGTGGAATAAAATCTTCTTTTACGTTAATCGGCATTTAATTACCCACCCGCACGTAACAATATGATTATTCTTGGATCAGAAAATAAATGCTTTGCTTCCCTGGAGGTTATGGCCTGGTTACGATGTTTAATTGAATTGAATTGTTATATAATTTGGTATAGATTTAGACATAAATCAAGGGACAAGTTTGAAAAACATCGCGTAACCTAAATACGTGCAGTTGGGTTACTCTGTGATCACGAGCTCGCTTCGCTCTCTCCCACCGTCTTTATTTATTATAATGTTTGGTGAGCATTTATCCATTTTGGTAAGTCAAAACGTAAAAAATATTTTGTTGAGCATTTTATTTTAATTAATTTAAATTGTATTCAGTTTTAAGTACCGATAATTGTGGCGTTTCTACCTGTAAGGCAACACCAAAATTATTGAGTAATAAAGCCGCGGTACTGGTAAAGTTAGTTATCTATTTAACTTATAATTGGAACTGACCCCTAACGGAACAATGTGAATCTATTCCGCTAACTGTTGGACAAGTTAAAAACAAATAAAGGGTTGTCTATGAGGGTTGCCTATGCCCAACATATGTTGGATGGGCAGTGGGCAGTGTTGGGACGTGATCGTATAACATGGAACATTAACCACGAATAGGAGTAGTACAGTGACGTGATTAGCAGAAGTAGCCAGGGTGAGTAAAACAGACACTAACGTCAAATTATTGTATTAACCTTCACGGCAAAAAGGAGGATGCTATTTGTATGATGCCTATGTCGGTCTTAGCATCGTAGCTACCCAACAAGTTAATTGATATGACTGCAGTTATTATGTTATATGAAGGCTTTAGCTTTAGGGATTTCATTAGCGTTTGATGAAACCTGTTAAGTCTTATCTTTTCACTTAGATAAGGGAGCCCTCAGCCGCAAGAAACAAGAGACAAGGAAGACGTTCATCTTGCCCCTCGATAGCTGTATCATAGACATTTTTTCCTTTAGTTGACCCTAACGGGAAGGCAAAGGGTTCTAGCCCGTACAACCTCGTCTTAAGTAGTTTGGCCTTTTTTTTTTGACGCGGGGGAAATCTTCCAAAGATCCCCGGGAGCTGTGGGGCTCGACCGGGGTATGTGGGATTCTTACCCACTAAAACTCCCGCGGCTGTCGCATCGGCACATTAGAGGGGGGACCCCAGGGCTCTCCGGTGGGATCTGCACCAGGGGCCCCTCAGTGCCTTGCCTTTGAGCCCGCCGCCGGGGGGCGCATTATAGCCCCCGGGAATCTGTCACGGTGCTCACGGGGACGGGGGTCGCAACCCCGCCGCCGTCCTCCTCGGAGTCGCCGCCGTACTCAATGGACGTTCAAAGGGCCCACACCCCGAACGTCCAGCGACTCCGAAGTTGTAGCCAGGCCTAAGCCAAGTCTTCATGTTTTGACTGCATTGCACTGTCAATGCTGTCAATGTCTGTCGCTCGTCATCCGAGACATACCCTGTGGACTCTGTTGCTGGCAAAATCATCGACTATAATCGATGGAGGCGTTCTTTTTTTTTCTTAAAATGTGAAGCGATGTCTCGTGAGCCCAGTAATATCACCATTTCACCAGATACAGTGTCCTGCACATCGGACACAGCAATGATTATCGGTGGTTATGCGGTGGTAGCTACCTAGACGGCTCCTTGCAAAATTTACCTACCACCTAGTCTTTCTTCGTGTCTACTGAAATTACAATGACATGAAAACTCTACATTTTCTCTCCCGTCCCTTCTTTTTTTTTATTCAATGTGAGCCAGTGCTTGACCACAGTCCCACCTGATGGAAAGCGGTGACGCACTCGAGGATGGTAAAGTACGCTAGCTTATTAATAGCCTATTCACTCTAGTCTTGAATGCATACATTATAATCGGGCGGGAAAACCGACGCAAGCAAACTATTCCAATTCTTAGCTATCCTTATTATAAATGAAGAAGCAAATCGCTAAGTCCGGACTGAAGGCATCATTGTTGTTTTCATATTAAACTGTCCAAATCGATGTGTCCAAACGTTAGATTTGTACAGTATGTCAGTCATATTTTAATTTAATTCCAAAGCTGAGGCAGATTAAAATTAAGCAAAATAATATTGCCAATAAAAAAAGAATCAGATTATAAATGAAATAAATCCGACATCCCTAAGGCGCCGCACACACAGGGTTGTGTTATATCGGCGTGTATTGACCCGCGTGAGGGCCCAAGGTCGCCAAGTTCAAGGGCGAGGGTGCGAGCCCTTACGAAACTTTCGCCCCACAGGTGGATGATAAGGAGCCTAACTTTTGGGGTGGTTTTTTTGGATGTTTAAGGATTTCGTGTTGTTTTTTTTTTCCTGTTGGGAATTTAGTTGTTTGTGATGCTGATTTTTAAGTTCTGTAGCAACTTTTATGGGTTTTTTTAATCAACTTAGGGACGAGAAAAGCTGGACGTTCGCCTGATGGTAAGCAACACATCAGCCTATTGACACAGCTGCTCGTCATCCAAGACATTAGTTATTATAATTCTCTGGAGCCCGCCAGATGCAGTGACCTTTACACGCCCCCAAGTCTGTTAATTTAAAAACGATTGAGTGTGGATAGTGTGTCAGATGGATGGTTTTACAAATTTGGTAGTCTACTAATTTTATAAGACCAGTGGCGTGTCTATAACGGCTGGCCTTTTAGAAAAGTTCAGAGTCACACAATGAGCCATGGAGCTCGGAGTTTCTTTGCGCGACAGAATCCGAAATGTGGAGATCCGCCGAAGAACTAAGGTCACCGACATAGCTCTCTGAATCTGCAAGTTGAAGTGGCAATGGGCAGGCCACATCGCTCGAAGAACCGATAACCGCTGGGGAAGAAAGGTTCTCGAGTGGCGACCACGAACCGGAAGACGCAGCGTTGGCAGGCCTCCCACTAGGTGGACAGACGACATTGTGCGCGTCGCAGGTAACCGATGGATGCAAATAGCCAATTGTCGTTCATTGTGGCGTTCTAAGGGGGAGGCCTATGTTCAGCAGTGGACGTCTTCCGGCTGATGATGATGATGAGTGGCGTGTCAGTGGCTTGTTACTGACCTGGGCCCCAAGGCTACTAATTTTAATAAAATGATATAAAATTGCTATTACAGCGATACACTCAATAGTGTATCGCTGTAATAGCAATGCTGAGATACTGAGATGCTATTAAGGTCTCAATAGACCTTAATAGCATCTCAGTAGTGTGACACCACTGGTTATGGTTATTTTAGCAGAATACCGAATTTGTCACAATCGTAATTGAGTCACAATAGTGTGTCGCTGGAATGGCAATTGTATGTCATTCAAAATTAACAGACGTCAATCTAATCAATAATTCAGTAGAGTAAACTGACGTTTACTGTGTTACCAGATTCTTATGGTAAAAAATTAGTGAAGTGACAAAATGATTCTATTGATCACTTAGTCAGTACTTGTGAGCAAAAGAAACATTCGTCCACTCAGCCCAGAAGTTGAAGCCAAATGATAAATAAGATGACGGCGTGTCGCGGCGTGTGTAAAGAACTTATTCCCACCTACTTGGTGTACGTGTGATGTTTTTAAGATAAAATTATAGCCCATGCAGCCTTGTTGTTCGTCAATTTCACTAGATTTATATTAAGTTATCATCTATTGACAACTAAATATAATTTTTATTTAAAATTATTGATAGTATTAGATATGTTCTCATTAACTTTGAGCAAGTGATTGAATCACTATAGACTGGGAACATCACTACTACTATTAATATGGCAATATTATTTTACAAAGTGACATTAGCAAATGTCAGTTTACTCTACTGAATTATTGATTTTAGTTTAGGGCGCAGAACACAACAGTGGATATAAATTATGAGCCAATTATTCAAAAGTTATAGTGAAGTTATGCTTAAATTATATATCAACATAATTATGTATTTTTTAAGTAATTTAGTGATCAGATAAGACCAGTAGGATTTTGATAGTAAGCGACACGTAAGACGTCCACTGCTGAACAAAAGCCTCCCCCTTAGAAGGGAGGGGTTGCCATAACCCCCTCGCTTGGCAGGCGGCTTGAGGAGCGCAGTGACGAGGTAGGTAACGCAATAGAAAGACGCTTCTGCCCGTCTACTTGTTTTCCCTTAGTCGCTACTTGTATTCTCTTACAGACGCCTAACGGGAAGAGATGGGAGGATGCTATTCTTACCCGGATACCCCACGGGAAACATCCACTTAAACCGCTGAAAACTATTACGAAAATCCCCAATGTTTTTTACAAGCTTATCAACTAATAAGGAGTTTATTCAAACAATTATTGAATGTTACGGCCCGTTTACACTATGTTTACAAACAAACTCAGGCTCGGCCGAGAAGAGCACGCGATAGCTCGCGTTTAGTGGCGATAAGCAAGCGATTGCTGGTTAAACTGGTCACTAGGCCCCGGCCAAGCGTATTCACGTGGCCGTCCCGCGTTTCGGACAGTGTGAAATGGTCTTCATTGGTCACATGTTTTTTCATTGTTTTTGGTTATTGGTCAATAGTTAAACAGTCGTTCGGGACACTACATAGGGCCTAGACAAGTTGTCATTCTACAATACGAAACGCTAGAGAATATAAAACGAATGTATGCATATATCTCTTCACGTGACTTAGCGAAGAAATAGCTAATTCTATGTAATTTTTCCCGCAGCCAAATACACGTCTCGCCTGCCTAGACATTATATAAAAACTAGTAGGTACTGTCGCGGCACTATGTCACCGCTTACGTCACGTCTTAGCACGATTTGCAAATCTTGACAGATTAGTGTGAGTATGACGTCAGTATGACGTATTATTTCAAATTTAAAAATGCTTACACGCAGATGAACGCGCGTTGAGCGTGTTTTGTTCTTTGTAGTCAAGGGTTTTTGTGCCATACCGAAACAGATTTTGGAACAAGCAGCGGCGTTGTTCGAAATTCAAACGCGCGTGCAAGCGTTACTACGCGCTACATCTGTGCATAGCCGTAAAGTCGTTCCTTCGCGACTTGCAAGTACGTGGTCACGTGCTGCATCACGCTATCAAAGTTTACAAATACCGCGGTGCGATTAGCACACGTCCGGCCACGCGACGAGGTGTGTTATAGTGTTTGTTTACAATCATTAATGCTGTTTTATTGCTATTTATATCCGTGGTAACACGACTGATAATCGGTTGATTGTATTGTTAGTTCATTTCGTGACTATTTCAAAAGGGTATTCAGGCTTGTAATGAAAGTTTAGAGGCTTGTTGAACGGTATGTATGAGTTTAAGTTTTTAGTTACAAGTTTGCTTGTTTATAGTTTAGGTCATTGTCTACTTTTAACTGACTTTAAAAAGGGGAACGTTCTCAATTCGACTGTATATATTTTTTTAAATGTAATGTTTGACTGGATTGATTAATTTACGAGTACATGAAGTGTGCACCCTTGACCACCTCATATTTGTTACTTTAGGCTAATTACATGACAGTCACAGAATAAATTACAAAATACAAAAAATACAAAAATCTTTATTAATCGCAAAACACATTTTATATTATAGTTTACCAAGTTGGTCCCAAACTAGGCATAGCCTGTATCTTGGGCACCACGTACATTCCATGATTGTATTAACGCATTTTTTACGGTAGACACTGATTACACAAGTTAAAGACAAGATACTATACTAAGATAAACATGTGTGGATGTGATGTGCGTGTGTGCGTGTGTGTGTATGCACCTGTATTAGTGCTGGGTACCTACGCGTGTGTACAATGTATGTATGATGTCTTACTATGTATTAGGTACTTATTTAGGAATAATTAATATATCTTCGGTTTCACTGTAGTTTAACCTCAGAAGCCACGACTTGATTATATTTTTTGTTTGAAATTTCGTAGAATGTCTGACATTATGAATTTTGTTTATTTTATTATATATGTATGTGTGAAGAAAGCTTGGGAGACGTTTTGCAAAGGTAGAGTTAACTGATACCGATGGAATTTTGAAAATTCGCTTGCTCAAGAGTGAAACCAGGTCGCATCGTTCTAATACACTTGCATGCATTTTCATTACAACGCTTAATATAAATAATTTCCGTACAGTAAGAATAGATGATTCAGAGTATAATTTATCAGTTGGAAAACGGTATGGTTTGTAGAGTATTACTTTAATAAATTAATATAAAACATATTAATGCTTGGCAATATTTACAAAATGGGAGAGAGAGATGATTGCACAATTTACAAACAGTAATTAAAAATAATAACGGCATAAGTATAATACATTTTACTGGTGATGGATTTTTAAATTAATATTTAAAGACTACACATGCAAATATACCATATACGTAATATGTGTACGTAGATTTATGTATTTGCATAGGAACTAAGTCAATTTTATTAAACTTTAATACAGTGGTAGCTGAAATACAGGTTTCACCTTTATAAAGTACAACAAACATTAATAAAGAACTTTGAAATTAGTAAAAAAAACATCTTCTAACAATTACAGTTACAAAAGTAATTTGAAAATTACAAGATGCGTAATCGGCGTGAAATAAAAAATTAGGGTAACTGCACCTATAATCGGCTGTGGGCCGCCGTGAAAATATTAACACCTGATTACCGGCGTACCGTGAAGCGGAAAGCCGCGCGACAACCTGACCGCTACGGTAACGAGTTACCGCGGTAAACTGTAAAGGCTGTCGCTCAAACATTCACACTGACTAATGCCGCAGCCGCGTCCCTTGCGATTTTTCTTTACAATATAAAGTAGTGCTTGACCGCGATTCTACGTGATGGTAAGTGTTGGTCCAGTTGTGGTTATACTCGTAAGCGCAATAGCTTATTGAAAACCAAAAGAAAAGGACACAGTGTGAGGGGGGAGGGTATCATTGTGTCGTCTGATAAAGGGACAATCAGTGGTCTCTCATCGCTAGAAAAACTTCCTTACCGCAAGCTTGTACTAATTTGATTCGACTATGTATGAATATTAGGTAAACTGATCGAAATATTCCATAGAAGAAAGAAAAACGCAACGGACACGTAGTTCACCAAAAAGTCAGTCATAACCGGGACATAATTATCCCTATGACAACACTTACACACTATCTAACCTCAGCTTTCCCAAGACTGACAAACATTCGAAATGTCGGGAATAACAAACATAGTTTTGTCTTAGAGTGTAGTAGGTAACATATTCGTGAAATGGTTAATCGGTGGTATACTAGGTACCTAGTAGGCTACTATATGAATATTGTTCACTTATTGTTTGAGTAATAAAATAGAGTAGATAATCTAATAACTTCAGATAACCACTGAACGATAATATTTTGTTGCCATGAGTCAAGTTGGTGCAAATGAGCGGTTAACTTAACGTAGCTCTGCGGTAATATCCGCCAATTTGTCTATAAGCCCGTAACCCTTAGCACGTTGAATTTTATAAATTGGTATTTATTTGCACAACTATGTTCACTATTCAATTGGTATGGTAATAGATAGGGGTACTTTACAAACACTCTTCAATTAAAAATATAACTATTTTTTTAAGTTTAAGAGAATAAAGAAATAGGCAACGCAGCTGTGTCTACTCAAGCATTTGTTCAGTATAAACCTCCCGCGTATAAGGCTGATCTTGAAAAAGAATTTCAACTGGTTTCAAATCGGCCAAGAAGACATTATTATTGTTTATCATTAAATAGAGATAATTAAAAATTAAAAAAATACATTAATTAATGATTTATGCAACAAAAGGTAATTTTTAAATTCAGATAAATGACATTTATAAATTTTAAGCATTGAACTTATTTACTGAGTACAAGACAGATACGGTAGATGGCGTTCACGCACCGTGATTAGGTGCGCGCGCGCCGGTGACTCGGCGCTTTTTGCTCCGAGTACCTAATTGGGCGTGCTTTCGACTCATCTCGGCCGGTAGTTGGGCCCTCTACCCGAACGAGGAAAACACTTCTTATTATTATTGAGTTCATTGACTAATGATTCTGGGATGAAAATGTTGCAGATATTCATTTCTTAGACGGCTTTAATGAGATTCTTTGTGTCAATCATTTTTTTCTGCAATATATTACATACATTTAACTCTAATACAATTTTCAATTGCTCATACTATACCTACTTACTATCATCAAAAAGTTAGGCAAGCGGAAATAATTACATTGACCTTTTTAATATTTCTCTAATGCTTCCTTCTTGACAATTAAAATTGGTCTCATGCGAGATGCATGCATTGGAATAAGATGCTCTTGGCTATAACTTAGCCTAAACACCTTACACATAGTTTCAGACGCATCTATTCTTTTGGCTTTTTATACATTAGAGTTCTGTTTTCCCCCTTGAGGAGGATTCTTTCAGAGTAGTGTATGTCCTTTTTTCACGGCCAACAGCCTTATAAAACTACTCGTTACGCTAGGTACTCATCAACGAAATATAATTAACACAAAAAACGCAACATAAACCCGCACAGACAGTATCAGCCACTAACATCCAACAACAGGCATTAACATCCAATTAGAGTACAGTCGAGCGCGCAAGTGTTGGACACTAGACGCACAACGACCTTGGCCTTAGCAAGATGCAACGCATTTGCATATAAACGCACGAGTAGCGTTCGCGATGCGATTATCGAGAACTGGTTTCTATAAAACTACAGGCGGCGACGGATCGGGACTGGTTTCTTGTACAGTTCAGCGGTCAAGCGTTGGTTTACATTTCAGAGGAATCGTTCTTTTTTTTCAAAAGGCGGGTTATATGCTAAGATGTTGCCGTTTTGGGCTCATAGGATCGTGGTCAGTTGGGCTCAAGTAGGTACATTGTTTTATTATTTCGATTTTGTATGTACGGAGCTTTATTATCAGTTTTCACAGTAACAAATACGTGGTACTATTCGATTTGTAAGAGATTTTATAATACGTTTTCACTGTTCTGTTAGAGGTGAAAGGCAGCGTGATACTTTGCCTATCTTTTTTACTCAAAATAAGCTAGTCTTTGACTGCAATCCCATCTAATGGTAAATTATGATGTCGATAGGCACTAGTGTCGTCTCCCTTATTAACATCATAAGAACTCGATATCAAGACATTTCCTGCACTGCAATTATGGAGGCGATAAAGGGATTAAACAGATTTCTTCAATTGTCGATAAAGGAAGTCTTCACACTAGCAAACTTACGCACCACAAGAGCACTTCGTCATACAAAGTTTTTACGTTTGGCTGCGGTCTCGTTTTTAGACCTACCTAACTCATTTTGAGGTGCTGGCAAAAGGTATATAATTATGCCCTGATGCAATTAATGAAGATTTTTTATTTCAAAGCGCACTTTTGAATTTTCAGTATTATTAAAGTCTACCGGGTTACAACATAGCCTCAGCTGAGAAGATTCAACAAGAAACTCAACTTTTAATTTTTTTGGACAATAATAGCAATAAGAATTAAACATTTTCGTCAATAATAAATCCCCAAATGCCGTACATCTACTATTTAATTATTAATCGTAAAATCTTTGAATGTGAGTGTACCCGTCTGGAAGGGATTCGAATAAAATCTCAACAGAGCAATATCGTAAATAAAAATATTGATGTTATAATTTATATAGGATAGGTCTAGTGGTTGCAAGCGTTTTTATTATTATTTTGGGATTCCAGGGCTAGGATTTGCTTATTTATTTAAATGACAAGACAAGCGTCCTTTCCCCTGATTATAACGAAATGAAATCAAGCGGCGTCGTAAAATAGCATTAGATGAAAATGAAAAATGAAATGAAATAAAATTTATTTCGGTCAGCACAGCACAGCACATGCATTAAGGAGTAGATACTGCATACTTAACCTACGCGTGTTTCGAGCATGCTGCCGCACTCAACGAAAAAGGCGTCACTCAGCATAATGCTGACACACAAATGTCCCAGCGCTGTTTTTCAGTGACGCCGTTCTCGGAGATGCTTACATTTGTGATTCTAGATTAAATAATGTGAGAAAAATATCATGAAAAAAATGTATTTCATTGTGAACTCCTTCGGAGTCGTTGGATGGTGTACGCCCTAACATCCATCGAGTACGGCAGGATTCCGAGGAGGACGGCGGCGGGGTTGCTACCCCCGTCCCCGAGATAACCGTGACAGGTTTCCGGGGGGCTATCAGGCGCATCTAGCGGCGGGCTCAAAGACAAGGCAACAGATGCCCCCGGAGAACCTAAGTCCCCTCTCATCTGCCGATGTGACAGCCGTGGGGATTATAGCGGGTAAGAATCCCACGTACCTACCAGAAAGAAAAAATGTTTATTAGGATATTATATCGATGTTAGGTACCGTTGAAGCTTTAATTTATCTAATCGAAGGATATCTACACTGACTATAGTAAGCTGATACAAGTGCCATCGTCGATTGTACGGTGCCGCTAGTATAATGAATTAAATAAGCTTTAGTAGTTAGAATTTTCATTGCATAGCTTTTTGTTTAAGTCAAGAGGGAAAAGAGTTGCTTAATAATAATAAATTACTTAATTGTACAACAAAAGTTACATGTAAATTGAACAATACGTTGAAGATATGGTCTAGTGGTTAGTGACCCTGTCTGCTACCCAACAGGTCGTGGGTTCGATTCCCACGAAGTGTCTGGGTGTTTTATCTATATAAGTATGTATTTACAAAAAAAAAAGTATATATGTATTAGTATCAGTTGTCTGATTTCCATAGTACAAGCTCTGCCTAGTTTGGAATCAGAGGACCGTGTGTGAATAGTCCCAGGAAAAAACAAAAAAAAAATATATATTTTATAATTACGATTATAGGGAAAGATAGTGTTCATTAAATAGATTTTTTTTAAATAGTCGAGGACTTAGCTTTCCTGACTTGGATAGGCAAAGCGTACAGGTACTTTTTGTAACTCAAATTACAGTTACTCTATACACTAAGGAGTCGAGTCTATATCCTGTTGTCTGAGTATATCTATAAAGCTCTTAAAGATCTGACCGCCTCTAAATGGAATAAAACACTTCAAGTCTCAAGTATTAAAAAAAAAAAAATTTTTTTTCTACTTTCAAATCTCATTAGGCAAGATTTAACATTCTAAAAGTAAATACTTCTTTGTCATTTTCAAGTGTACCTATGTAATAATGACCAATACCGGACAATGACCATATCCGCACGCGCCGCGCTCACTTGACCAATAAAATATAATGTATTTTAAATTTCAATACCATAATGATGCATTCTATATGGTAATAAAAATATTGATCTACAATATCTAATGCACTCTTAAATTAAATTTGATTTATCACAATACATATAATGCTTATTAAACTTATTTATTTATCGTAAAATAAATATCACCGTAATTTAGTTCCAATGGTGTTAAATGAAATTGTTTTTTTTTAATGTTTTCTTTTATTTACGCGAATACTTCTGATTCAAATGTAACTACTTAACGGATTATACAGGTTGTAAGGGACATCGTACCGAAAAAAAAATTATAAGACGTCAAATAATGTCCGTTACAACATTACAGTAACCATTTATATGGTAAATGACAAATGACTAACTTATTAATTTTCGAGCATGTAATGAATATATGCGGAATAATGTTTATTTTTCAAATTACATTGCTAATTTTCTAAAATAATAATAGTTAATTGCCTATTAATTAATTGCCTATGCACTGTTTTTGTGAATAAAGAATAAATAAATAAATAAAAATAAAATAAAAACACAAATAATTAATTAATTGTTTTTAAATTAAAATTAGGCTTTATTATTATACCAATAATGATGTTATACTAATTTTATTTAAAAAAAGCGATTTTTTTTTTGGAAGTTCATGAAAAACCCGATGAAAAATTTCAACACTAGGATGTTCAGAATCGTGTTCTGGATCCCTGGTATCGGTTTTCGGTACGATGTCCCTTACACCCGTTATAATAAAATATTAAACCACAATATAATTCGTAAAAGTAATTACATTTTTTAAATTATGAGTATTAGTATCAGTTTCCTGGGTGCCATAGCTGTTGCTGCTTAGTTTGAGATCATATGATCGAGTGTGGATTGTCCAAATTATAAAAATATATATAAACCACAGACAAATGATAGTTAATATAACGGGTGTAAGGGACATCGTACCGATTTTTTTTTTATTAGATGTCAAATATTGTCTGTTACAACATTTCAGAAACCATTTATATGGAAAATGACAAATGACTACTACTTATTAATTTTCGAGCATGTAATACATATATGCGGTAACTATAATATTTAATTCTCAAATTACATTGCTAATTTTATAAAATAATAATAATGAATTGCCTATTAATTAATTGCCTGTGTACTGTTTTAGCGCATAAAGAATAAATAAATAAATAATTACTTAAATATTTTTTCCTTAAATAAGTAATTTATTGTTTTTAAATTATAATTATGCTTTATTATTATACCAATAATGATATTATACTAATTTTATTTAAAAAAAGTGTTTTTTTTTTTGGAAATTCATGAAAAAGCCGATGAAAATTTTCAACACTAGAATGTTCATAATCATGTACTGGATCCCTGGTATCGGTTTTTGGTACGATGTCCCTTACACCCTGTATATTTTTAAATAAGTTTATCTATACTTATAATTATAAATAAGTTTAAAAAATGTAATGCTGATAAAATGATTTAATGTTTATACTTTGAGTTTGGGGACCTACCTACCTAAGTATAGGTATATATACACACATCAAAAGTGTCTAGGGATCAACATATATTTTTGCAATAACTTTTCTCCTGATTGATATTAATTAAAATTTTCTTTAAGGATTCATCAAATAAAGTGTTTTCGTTTGTCACAGTAACGATAAACCAAGTCACCTTTGCATTAATAAAGAAATTTGCCATTTTCCTAATAAAGGGATTTTTGACATTTGAACCACTAACACAAAAGTTCGAAAAAAAGACTGAAATAACAGTTTTCTTTAAAATTTTATTGGGTAACTTAAACAATTAATAATCCGTGTTTCTACCGCGAACACTAACAACACAAGAACATCGGTTTGGCATACTCAAAATGAGTTCATCCAAATCACGCTGTGGAATGGCCGCCCATGTTCGTTGCAACAACAAAAAAAGGTCTTCTTGCGACTGGATACCCTCCATATTCGGCAGAGCTCTTCTCTGTAGCATATCCCATGCCTGCTCAATCGGGTTCAAGTCTGGCGACTGAGCAGGCCAGGGCAGGACATTGATGTTAGCTGCGGCGAGAGTCTGTCTTACAACTCTTGCGGTGTGCGGTCGTGCATTATCATGCATTAACTGAAATAAGGGACCGATTTGCACTTGTAGAGGAACGATGACGTCTGATACAATCGTCTCAGCATAAATTTGAGCGTTGAGGTTGCCTCTGATCCAAATCAACTCAGTTCTTCCGCCGATCCAAATACCCGCCCATACCATGATGGTTCCACCACTATAAGGATGGACTTCCTGGCAGGATTTTAATCGCTGTTGGCGTCCAGGGGTTCTCCAGTGTCGTATACGTCTTGTATCCGGTCTCATACCAAAACGAGACTCATCAGAAAAGCACACGAAACGCCATTGTTCTTCTGCCCAATTTCTGTGTTCAAGAGCCCATTGATATCGAATCCTACGATTGTGCATTGCTATAGGTGGTACCCGTAGCGGTCTTCGGGAATGAAGGTTCACTTCATGCAAGCGGTTTCTGACTGTTTGGTCGCTAATTAAGTTCCCTGAAGAGTGATGAAGCCTCACGGCTAACATCATGGCAGTTATTGTTGGAGCTCTTCGAGTTAAGATTTGAATATATCGGTCTTGTCTCCGTGTGGTGCAGCGATACCGTCCTCCATGGCGCTCAGCCACGGTACCAGTGCTTCGGTAACGTGTCCAAAGTCGACTGATAACACTCTGACTTGTATTCAGAGCTAAAGCTTCTATCATTCCCACGGCTCTGAGCATTTCTTCCCTGCTTAAATGACGTCGCCGCTCCATAATAACGTTGGTTTTAATCAGTAGTAGGGAAACAGTAGCACTAATAATGTCTTCAATGCGTTGTATGTTTTTATAGGGAAAATATTGACAGCTGATTTTCATCTTTTACTCGAATTTGATTCACAGTTCCTGATTCAAATTATGAAATGCACCAAAAAGGATCCATATAAATTTATAAAATCATAAATTTATTACAAAGCCACATCTCAATCTCAAGAAATCCGCTTAAAAATGCTTGATCCCTAGACACTTTTGATGTGTGTATGTATTATGTTATATATGTATTATATGTATTGTGTTATGTATGTATGTATTATGTTATTGCATGTGGATTGAGGACTACACGGATGCCTGTATTGTATACGTAGTATACATATTTACAAGACGTTCCTAATGAGTAGATTTTAGTTAGTAAGTGCGGAAGTGTCTAGGATAATTAAGGATATTATAATCAGAATTGTAAATAATTTAAATGCACGTTCGCTATCATCTTAAATTTTAAAATAATAAATGAATAATGTTTTCATTATGCATTTATTATTTTATTGTCTTATTGTATTCTGTCTGGATCTCACAATTTTTTTGTTCATAATTAATTTTAATTCAAAATAAGATTAAAAATGATAAACGATTTTCTTCAAACGAGATTTTTATTTAAAAGACTTAAACTTACTTAGTTCAAAAAATAATTAAATCACCTAAGACTTTTAAGTCTTTTTTTTAATTGTCATACTGTGTACGTACTCAAAATTATACCGTGATCATGGCGCTTGTAACAGCGCCAAAATATCGGAAACCCAAAATCAATCCTGGCAGTCAACCCGTAAATCAATTACTTTTTGGCCTACCTTGTCATAAAAATGCATAAATAAGCCAGCTGGTACGGTCAACAGCAGGTGCAGTTCAAATGTAATTGTAGCTTGCAGTCAGTGCAGCATGCATTCGGACTACACGGTTGGTTTTCAGTCGTGTTGCAGTCGTACTAACTGCATTCAAACTGCAAATTTGCAGTCGCAGTGCAATTGAAATGCAGTCCGTCTGGTTAGAGCCTAAGCATAATAAAGTTTTAGGATAAAATAAAAACAGAGGTTGATTTGAAGGTCAATTGAGTCATTATTTATGAATTAATAATACTCGTAATATAATTTTTAATTAATATTCAAGTATTATTATGCACCTAAGTAATGCATGATAATTTTTATAAATAACTAGCTGACCCACGCAGCTCCGCCCGCGCTGTGTTTACGTTAACTGAACTTTCAATAATATACATTCGCATAGAATGCAAAACCTCCTTTTTTAGAGTCGGTTAAAAACTTGGACCCACTTTGTACTTGCCCTCCGAAGCACGGAGACGTTTAGTTCAAATGGCGTTAAACGGTCACCCATCTATTTAATGACCTTAACTAACGTTGCTTAACCTGATCGATTTCCATACATTGTTAACAACTAACTGTCTATGAGTGTTCCCTTACAAATAATTATTATAATTATAATGAAAAATTGTTAAAATCGGAGCAAGCGTATAACCAAGTACACATTTTGACTTTAGTCCCCTCTCCCAAGGGAACCGTGCCGAATGTCGGGATAAAAAGTATCCTATGTCCTACCTCGGAGTATTAACTCAAACCATGCCAAGTTTCGTTTCAATCCATCCAGTAGTTTCGGCGTGATGCTCAGCCGAGATACAGACAGACAGACAGACATACAGACAGACAGACAGTCAGACAGACAACAATAAAAAAAATTACATTTTTGGCTTCAGTATCGGTTATAGAATGCTCTCCAAACATAATTTTCAAAATATCGTCAATGTACAGAATTGGACCTGTTACAGTTTTATTATAAGTATAGATAATTACTTAATAAACTTCTCGCTTTTAATGAATAAGTTCTTATTATAAGTTTATTAGTTGTAAAAAAAATGTATTCCTTAATCTGTTCGAAAAAACATTGACGTACATAGTATAACATAGTGTGATTTATATCACTATTCAGTTAAATTATATAAGTATCAGAGTACTGTGCTAAACGCCAACTGTACTCTAACTTTATTTTTAAATTTTAGTAGCTGTCCTGCCCGCGTAATTTTCTGCGTAAATTTCTTAATTTTTTCCGTAATAACATTTTCCTGATAATAACAACAACAAAACAATAATTATTTAATTTGGTGCAGTCGTTCGGACGTTATGCGCGTACTTACACACATTTCGGCGAATGATTTTAATTTATATAGATTTTATGACATTAAAGTATTTACTTCAAATAGGCTTAGCGCTAGCATTTTTAATGTTCAGTATATTTTAAAGCTACCACCGGATCACAACGCGGCCTCAACTGTGAAGATC
This sequence comes from Furcula furcula, assembly GCA_911728495.1. Classification (NCBI taxonomy): domain Eukaryota; kingdom Metazoa; phylum Arthropoda; class Insecta; order Lepidoptera; family Notodontidae; genus Furcula; species Furcula furcula. Next base: position 22,390,078 of record OU452252.1, read on the forward strand.
CAGCAAGAAACTCAGCGGACTTATAATTTCTTTTTAGCAGTGATTTATACTTTTTTACTTATACTACTTTGTTCAATTATGATCAAATAATCAAGCTTATTGCACTACAGCTCCACGGACCAAGTGTTACGAGTTATGTTGTATACAAAAATAATATAACTTATTTTTTTATAATTTAAGTATTTATTTGCCACGAACAGATTTAACCTAACTTGTACAAAATATCATCAGCGATACAGTAATACAATGTCGTCACAGGATACAGATGAAAACCAAACTAGACAATAAGCCTGTATCTTGGGTTTCTTGAGTAAGAAGATAAACAGTTTGATTAAAAGTGTGTACTAACAAATGTAGGATTATAGGCTGAGACTAAAAACGAATCTATACTTTTTTTTATACTACCAAGGTGGCAAGCAAGCGTGCAGCCCGCCTGATGATAAGCAGCCAGTGCAGCCCATGTACGCTAGCAACAGCGCGTTGCCGACCCTTAAGACATTAGATTTTAAGTCTTTGTGTCCGGTAATTTCACCAGCTACAGTGCCTTTCACGCTGGAACACAGCAATGCTTACACACTGCTGCTTGGCGGCAGAATATCTGACACTGCGGTGGTACCTACCTGGACGGTCTTTCAAACACCTACTACTGCTACTAATGATTCATTAACGGACTCTTAGTGCAGCAGCATGAGGTTATTTTATGTTATTATAAGTTAATACAATTTAGTTTAACTGACCATATGCTCGTTGTGGCTGTGAAATTATTAACGGACGAATGCGACTATTAATATTAAAAATGCCAACGATTTTGTGCATATTAGATACATTCCTAAGGTTGTATTGTATTACTGGTTTCTTGATAGGTAATTATAAAAACGAATAACTTGATCGTTGATCTAGCGGTCATGGTAGCCGAAAGTAATTGCGCCCCAGGATTAATTTGGATGCGTGAACCACAGTGTAAATAAAACAGTAACACAAACGGCTGTTTGTGTCTGTGTTCAGAGCCTGTATTATATTTTTATTTTTTATATTTGTTATGACTGTAGGTGGCTTCACTTACTAGTATTAAGCGGTTATTTTTATTCTTTTCCCTACTGGCGCAGTCAGGCTGCTTTAGGTCTTTCTTATAGAAAAGATAAAAGAACAATTTATTAGTGTTACAATTTATGTTTCTATGAGTGAATGCAATATTCTATATGCATTCATTTATATCGAATATATGACAGATTCGTCGGCAATTATTGCTTGTGTAGAAGTGTTTAAACTACTCAGTTAATTGGTAGTTTTTTAAACTATTTCATTAAAACTAAAGATAAATTATAATATATGGCCGCAGCGGCGCTAGTAAATTAATTTAGGTAAATAACGAACACGTCTGTTTTTTTAGTCGGTACAGTAATTGCATCTGGATATTCCCGCGCCAATTTACATTTTTAAATTGATTTACTGAATGGATACTTATGCTTATTTATTTGTCGCATGTAGTTAATTCAAGAGATATCTACGAGTATAAAGCTTAGGCTCATGTTAAATCTTTTAATTATTACATAATGTTTCTGATTTCATAAAATCTATTAGTCTAGAAATTTCTTTTGTTACAAAAATTATAAATAAGTAGGATATCAATAGAACCAATTTTCCTGGCTTGTGGCCGACTTTAATAAAGTTAAATAAATCTTTCATCTATTACCACAATATTTAAATCGCGAATAAGTGAACTATTATTTATTGTATTGATTTATAGTTCATACGAAAGACAACTATTGTTATGTTTTAATGCATTCTAAATAGAACACAGGCATATTTTATGTCTAATATTTCATAGTATGTATGACAAAAATTATGAAATTTCGTTAGGTAAGTTTATATGTTAAGTTTCAAGAATATTACGAATTCAAGTTGTTCAAAACTGACCATCAATTTTGTACCTATTTGATTTTGTGTCTCGACTACCGGTTTATTAAATAGGTGATATTAATTACTTATTAAGAATTATTAAATATTTATTTTTAAATCAGCAAGATTTTATGCTGAATTTTATCAATAATATGGCCATTTTAAGATAAGATTAATTACTTTTGTATGCCAACACTTGGCTTTTAATATTATAATTGGTGATCATTTTATTAATAAATAGTAAAACTTTAGAAACTTTAGATTATTTAATTATAATAATCTAAAACAAAACTAAACCAAAAAGAAAATTACAATAATATTTTCATTTATAGATAAAATGTTAGTAAAAAGTATCTTACCAGTATGACAATAATCTTCCAAGTAATGCCTTGCAGCCCGCTGCACTATCGAGTAATACAAGCTGACAGAAGAAGCTAGCGCCATCTTCTCTTATCTTCTCTCACCTCTTCTACCGACTCTTCTATTCTTTCTACAGTTTGTTTCCCTATGTTACAGTTTCAAACAAAACATAACGTACGCAAACAAAAAACTTATTAACTGGTAGATTGTAGTTAAAACGATATAAAAAAAAAACAGAAAAAACCGGTAAAAAAAATCTAGTTTGAACTGCGTTAAGTTGCGGTTACCGAAAAAATTTTTTTTGGTTTTATTTTTAAAATGTTTTTCTCGACAAAAAGTCACGGTGTTCCATTTTTAAATGTCCAAAGTCACAATTTGGTTCACATACCGCGCCGCATACTACCGCCGTCCAAGTCTACGCGAAATGAAACACGTAATGTAAAATAATAGAAATGTTTTGGATGCGGGCGGTCCGCGCCGCTCTTACTGCGAGACTGGCTCACCAAGCGGGTTTTTTTGCTTCCCTCCTACACGGAGGATGCGGCTGAAATAAGTTCAGATTATCCGATTATTCGATTGAGCATAGGTATCTGTATATTGTAGGATATAACCCTTTCTTTACTAAATTGTAAGTATCTTACAAATCTATCACATTTTTGAACGAGATAATTATCGAAAAAGTCGTGGAAATACATAGTTATTACATGGAAGTTAAATGTGGCACAAAATTAATGTGAATCTTAAAAGAAAATTAAAAAATCCAACTAGATTCAAATAACATATTAACAAAAACAAATATGGCGGACGGGTTAGAAAACGCGGGAAAATAAGTTTCCCGCCGAGACGTTCCACTCGAGACATGCGTACGGTAACGCAATGTTTACGTACGTTTTTTTTTACTTCACTCTACATTTTTATTCATTTTTTAGCATATTTCTGCCGTTTCTTTTTCCTTTCATAATACGATGTTTGTTTTTATAAGCTGATGAGCTTCACATGACTATTATTTGTTTGTTTGTTTAACTAACTATTATCACGGCTTCTTTTAATGAAAACCATAATAAATTAACGCTAATTACTTGTGATTAGCATGTCTCAAATATAATTCTAGATATGCAAATTGGACTGTAATTATATGCAATTTATCAAACTAACCAAAGGTGATTTGTCTGCGTTTTTTGTAATGACATTTTAAAATGCTGGTGGAAGGGGTCTGGTGATTAGTAAAAGTACCTATTTTCTGTTGCTACTCCGATGGATCAGCTTATCGTTTGCGTTAACATAATCAGGAGCGGCGACGCAATTATGACGAAACCCTTTTTAAAAACGATTCGCGTTAAAATAAAGAAAAAATGAGAAAAATGTTCATCAACGCGACACGACACCCTCCCGCGGTCCTCCGCCACCCCCCACGTCCCCTGCGCCCCGGGCGGCGGGTGGTGTGCAAGCAGGACGGCTATAGACTCTCGTATATCTATTTCAGCCGGTGCATCTCGCGCCACCAAGTTTCATACGAAAACTACCCGCGGCGCGCAGCTTTCTAAGCTTAAAGGAACGTAACAAGTCCCAATTAATAACAACTGAATTTCACTTTTATTGATAATAACATAAAGTAAAATTTTGAACCTTTGTAAAGGAGGATATACCTCGAAAACCAACACAGCCCAAGTTTTGGCCTCTTGCAACTGTGAGACGCACACATTTGAACTAAGCTAAGTTTAGCCCTCATACGTGCACGGTGCACTCACGCACACCCGCAAAGCTTCCTTGTAAGCGTTGATGTGTGCGCGTCCTGTCAACGTGTGCGTGCAAAAGTTCTTATACAAGTTTTCGGTCGACTTTCTTTGTGTCGGTGATTTTTTTCGCGGCGCTGAGCGTGTGTGCGCAGGTCAGTGTGATTTTTTTCAAGTTTTTATTACTCATACAGTGGTGGCGTTTGTTTGTATTGAGTTTGTTTGCCTGTGTGGGGGTGGACGCCCGTTCTTTGTGCCTGGGGATTGTAAAAAATGTCGTATTGGATTCTAGCAGCGCTAATGAATGATAGATAGGAGTATGTAGAGTGCACGCTGCACGTTTGAAAATCTGATGTGGGATTTGCGAATGTAATCTTTTTTTTAACGAGATCCGCCATTTTTGAACATCGCTCTTTGGATATTGGGAAGTAATAAGTACTGAGTACGCAATATACAGTACCGCTGCTTTCATGTATCATTCAGATTATAAGTTGGTTTATTTTTTTGTTGAAAAGACATCAACGCGTCACTAATAGTTTTACTTATCTACGAATAGAATATAATATCCATATAATATAATATCCTGGGACAATTCACACACGGTCATCTGATCCCAAACTAGGCAGAGCCTGTACTATGGAAACCAGACAACTGATACTAATACTTATATACTTTTTTTTTTTTGTAAATACATACTTATATAGATAAAACACCCAGACACTTGGTGGGAATCGAACCCACGACCTGTTGGTTAGCAGACAGGGTCACTAACCACTAGACCAACGGGCCCGTCGATGAGAATGGATTTAGTAAATGAATTATTTAGTAAATTCTAAATATACTTTAAATAGAGTGTACTTATAGTTTAAGTCAATGACCATATGACGTGTTTAATTTGTCTGGTTCCTGAGTGTGTTATCTTGGAAAATCTACTGAGAATGTTTTACGAAACTGGTGAAAACACTACAGATTATTTTTTTTATGCTACCATGGTGGCAAGCAAGCGTGCGGCCCACCTGATGGTAAGCAGTCACCGCAACCTATAGACGCTAGCAAACCCAGAAGCATTACTAGCGCGTTGCCGACCCTAAGGCTCAATTCACACCAAGATGGCAGCGGCCGGCAGCGCACTTTCAGTGTGAAAGAATTTTAAACTTTATCTACAATACGTAACAGACCACTATCGCTTGAAAAGCGCGGCGCCCCGCGAGAGGCAGCTCGCTGCCGCCGGCGACCGCCCGCGAGCCTCATTTTTCGAGCGATACTGGTCTGTTACGTATTGCAGATAAAGTTTAAAATTCCTTCACACTGAAAGTGCGCTGCCGGCCACTGCCATCTTGGTGTGAATTGAGCCTTAAGACTTAAAAATGAAATGATAAGATATTAAGTCTCTTGTGTCCGGTAATTTCAGTATTTCACCGGTAATTTGATTTCTGCTTTAAAATAATACTACTCATAAAAGTATTTTTCCATTAGGTTAATAATATTAGCCCATAACGTCCCACTGCTGGGCAAGGGATGAGAGCGAAGCGGGCCATTCACAGATTTGTGGACTAGACACACCATTAGAATAATATATGGGATAAGGGTTTCCTAACGATGTTTTCTATTACTGTTAGTCAATATTAGTATCGTTATTATTACTGTTTACACAAAGTGGAAATCAGATTGATACTGCTAAGGCTGGGATAGGACTAGAAACAGCAACCTACGTTGTAGTTGTTTTTTTTTCTTTTCAAAACAGATGTTTATCTTGGTAACGTAGTTTTTGCCTGATAAACAAAAATGCAAATAAAAATACCATCCCTTAACTCCGAAGTTTATAAAGGGAAAAATCTCAAATAATTATGGGTAATACATGTATATCTATATTTTAAAGAAAATTTAAAATGATCTTTCTAAGTAGTACAGTTTTTTAGTAATCCTAAAAAAGACCTCGACAAGTAAACTTAATTTTGCTATGTGAGGTGTTAGATGAATAGTAAAATAATTTTAATAGGTCTAAAGAAGGAATGGAAACCCTGGTGCGCGAGTCTGACTTACACTTTTCTTGAGTTATTGCTGGCTTTCGGAAAAAATAGCATTTTCTCAGGAAACGGGGGAAATCTCACGAATTAGGGTTTAGGCTAATTTAACATTTTGTTTACATAATCAGCATCAAAGCTGTATGAAATTAAATAATAGTGCTATACCCTCCAGTGTTTTATAGAAATCTTGAAAACTAATGTTGTGATTATCACCCACTAACGGTTAACCATAGCAAATCAATCCAGTAGTTTTATGAATAGTGGTGAAACTCTTTTCTCACATAAAGTCGGTGCACTATCTTCATAGTAAAAAACAATCTATTGCCTACATTGTGCCTGTAAGAAACTTCCCGTTGATGCTATTTACATGATCTTCAACACGTGGAATAATCACAGCAGCCCCAATTCCGTTGAAACCGTCACATCAAGTCGAAATCAAAGCACACTTTAAGAGGAGCCACTCAACGTAATAATATGCATTAGACGGCAGCATATTAATCTCCCGAAAGCAAGCTATTAGGCGGGAGCAAGACAAAAAGTGTGTAAAAAAACAACGAGAGGAAAAAGGAGGTCAGTAACTGGCGCGAGTGTACGGTAGCTGGCGAGTACTTGCAACGGCGCAAGACATTTTGGTCTTTGAAAAGAAAATATTTTTCACTGATTATAAAATTTAGGAACTTTTATTATTTCATTTAAAGCAATTCTTGATTATCATCCAATCTAATGGTAAGTGGTAATAACGTCAAACGTCGTAAAAAGCTCGAGTGGTTACCTATTCGCCTCCGCCGGAACTCACATATTCTTCATCTTCTCTATAATATTCTCTTTAATCCCATTACACCCCCATATCTTAAAGCTCGTTTCAAATTCCTTCATGAGACGCATTCAAGGAATCTAAGATCGTCAGAAAACCTTGAATTAGCTATGCCCTTACACTCAACAAATTTTTATGGTAAATCATTTTCTGTACATGCAGTACGTTTATGGAATGCCTTACCAGTTACCATAAGGCGAGCTAAATCTTTAAACATTTTTAAAAATCTTGTAAAAGCTCATTACCTTACTTTATAGCTCATTGATACTTTGCTGGTCGTTATTATGATTTCTGAGTGCTATCTGTATATTTATCAGAATTGATTTTTATATATATATATATAATACATATATTTATAGTTGCAGATAACAAATTATAAATCGTGAAATACTGTTACGGTACGACCGCAACAGTCAATTTTTTATAAGATCAGCCATCTACGTGGTAGATATTGTGTGTACAAGTGCTCACGTATCACTAATGCACTCACTTTTCCTTTACTCTCACAATCAGATGGAACGGGAGATATGTATACGGGGTGTAAGGGATATCGTACCGAAAACCGATACCAGGGATCCAGTACATGATTCTGAACATTCTAGTGTTGAAATTTTTCATCGGCTTTTTCATGAATAACCAAAAAAATGCCGCTTTTTTAAAATAAAATTAGTATAACATCATTATTGGTATAATAATAAAGCATAATTTTAATTTAAAACCAATAAATTACTTATTTGTGGAATATTTATTTATTTATTATTTATGCACAAAAGCAGTACATAGGCAATTAATTAATAGTCAAAGTCAAAGTCAAAGTCAAAAATAGTTTATTTCAAATAGGCTTAACGCTAGCACTTTTGAAAGGTCATGTATTTTTTTTTTTAAAAGCTACCACCGGATCACAACGCGGCCTCAACTGAGAAGATCCGGCAAGAAACTCAGCGGGCTTGTCATTTTATCACTTTTTTTTTTTAAACAGTGTGTCATGTTACAGTTAGATCAGAGCGACAGTGTGTCTTGCCGTTCAAAAGATCAAATAATACAGGGAAAAAAAATAATAAAATACGACGAAAGTAGGTACAACAAACTAAAAAGCCAAAGGGATAGTAGTCGGACCAGTCCCCCCAAGCAGCACCCGCGCACGAGTTGACTCGAGCAGCAGCCATCACTCCATACCATCACGCACAGCCATCACGCCATAATAGGCAATTAATTATAATTATTTTAGAAAATTAGCAATGTAATTTGAAAAATAAATATTATTCCGCATATATTCATTACATGCTCGAAAGTTAATAAGTTAGTCATTTGTCATTTTCCATATAAATGGTTTCTGTAATGTTGTAACGGACATTATTTGAAACCTTATAAAAAAAATCGGTATGTGGTGCCTTATACCCTTTATACTAACGGGTAGAGCTCAGGCCAAAGATCGACTTTTACATGTCCATCCGACGCATGGATCATCTTACTATACAGAAAATTAGGTGGTCGACCTACATAACCCCAGTCAGTTAGGAACAACTACGCAACGTTCTTGCTCCCCGCGGGATGTAGTTTTTTTTTAAAGAAGAAAGGAGTTTTTTTTCTGTAATCCAATTGGATATTTGTCTGTAACAAATATCCAATTGGATTACAGATTAGATAAATATGTTGCTAATTACAAGTTTCCTACATATAGAAGCATATTAGATTATTAAATAAAATTAAAATAACTGCGTCCCAGAGGTATCGCATTTCCAGCAGCGAAAAGGAACGAGAGCTTTAAAGCACTTTATACTTCCCGCAGGAATACAAACAAATCCATACACAAGTGGCGGTATTTGGCTGCGATTATTTTGTAAGGTATTACTCCAATTCGGCTGCTTCGATTCTGAGTGGGCGTTCCTACTGTGACTTACCTCTTCTAAAAATGTTTTATTGCGGTAAGTAACGTCATCAGTGTTTTATGAGTAGTCGCTGTTCATCTGAGGAAGCACATCAGTATTGTATCTTTTCCTGCCAGCGAAGCATTCCTTGTAAATCGGCTGGTGTGCGTTACCACCTGGGACTGCATCAATGGATCAATGTGGGTGGGATTGCTATGAACTACTGCTTATATTAATTAATAAATTCATAGTTTAAAAAACTAAAAATACACGCTTTTATAAAGTACCTATACTGCACTAAAAATTAATAAATAATTTATGGAACTCGTTCTTTCTTTCTACTCCGTGTTTGTCATTAATCATTATATTTAAGTGTGAAAGCGTGGGGCGCTTTTTCTCTGTATTCACTGATTACAAATTATTGTCATGTCGATAAAAGTACTTACTTACCTACTTGAAATTGGAAAGAAATGTTAAGGTGTTATTCAGAAAAGGCGCCCCACGCTTTCACACTTAAATATAATGCTTAATGACAAACACGGGGTAGAAAGAAAGAACGAGTTCCATAAATTATTTATTAATGTTTAGTGCAGTATAGGTACTTTATAAAAGCGTGTATTTTTAGTTTTTTAAACTATGAATTTATTTTACACTTTTTAGTCTTAGAAATATTAGTCTAAAATACGGATAAACTTGGCAATTTTTATTTATTCGTATGAATCGTAGGCAGATTGTTGCAAAACATATATTTACAGGGTAGATATTACCTGCCTACGCATAGGCATCGCAATAAGTTTGCTAAATTTAAAAAAGCACTACGTAATTCCCCTACCTTCCAGTTCCATCATCAGGTCCTCATTAATGGTCAAAGTGAAAAGAACTCTTTAAAAACAAATCAAATGAGCTCAAACTCGATGTGTTTACTAGTAGCCATTCCAGGGTTCCGTCCCCCACCTTCCCGTTCCATCATCAGGTCCTCATTAATGGTCAAAGTGAAAAAGAATTCTTTAAAATAAATCAAATGAGCCCAAAGTCGATGTGTTTACTAGTAGCCATACCAGGGTTCCGTCCCCACCTTCCAGTCCCATCATCAGGTCCTCATTAATGGTTAAAGTGAAAAGAACTCTTTGAAACAAATCAAATGTACCCAAACTCGATGTGTTTACTAGTAGCCATGCCAGGGTTCCATCCCCCACCTTCCAGTTCCATGATCAAGTCCTCCTTCATGGTAAAGTGAAATGAACTCTTTAAAACAAATCAAATGAGCTCAAACTCGATGTGTTTACTAGTAGCCATTCCAGGGTTCCGTCCCCCACCTTCCAGTTCCATCATCAGGTCCTCATTAATGGTAAAAGTGAAAAGAACTCTCTAAAACTAATCAAATAATAATAATAATAATATCCTGAGACAATTCACACACGGTCATCTGATCCCAAACTAGGCAGAGCCTGTACTATGGAAACCAGACAACTGATACTAATACATATATACTTTTTTTTTTGTAAATACATACTTATATAGATAAAACACCCAGACACCTGGTGGGAATCGAACCCACGACCTGTTGGGTAGCAGACAGGGTCACTAACCACTAGACCAACAGGCCCGTCAAATGCGCCCAAACTCGATGTGTTTACTAGTAGCCATTCCAGGGTTCCGTTACCCACCTTCCTGTTCCATCATCAGGTCCTCATTAATGGTCAAAGTGAAAAGAACTCTTTAAAAACAAATCAAATGAGCTCAAACTCGATGTGTTTACTAGTAGCCATTCCAGGGTTCCGTCCCCCACCTTCCCGTTCCATCATCAGGTCCTCATTAATGGTCAAAGTGAAAAAGAATTCTTTAAAATAAATCAAATGAGCCCAAAGTCGATGTGTTTACTAGTAGCCATACCAGGGTTCCGTCCCCACCTTCCAGTCCCATCATCAGGTCCTCATTAATGGTTAAAGTGAAAAGAACTCTTTGAAACAAATCAAATGTACCCAAACTCGATGTGTTTACTAGTAGCCATGCCAGGGTTCCATCCCCCACCTTCCAGTTCCATGATCAAGTCCTCCTTCATGGTAAAGTGAAATGAACTCTTTAAAACAAATCAAATGAGCTCAAACTCGATGTGTTTACTAGTAGCCATTCCAGGGTTCCGTCCCCCACCTTCCAGTTCCATCATCAGGTCCTCATTAATGGTAAAAGTGAAAAGAACTCTCTAAAACTAATCAAATAATAATAATAATAATAATAATATCCTGAGACAATTCACACACGGTCATCTGATCCCAAACTAGGCAGAGCCTGTACTATGGAAACCAGACAACTGATACTAATACATATATACTTTTTTTTTTGTAAATACATACTTATATAGATAAAACACCCAGACACCTGGTGGGAATCGAACCCACGACCTGTTGGGTAGCAGACAGGGTCACTAACCACTAGACCAACAGGCCCGTCAAATGCGCCCAAACTCGATGTGTTTACTAGTAGCCATTCCAGGGTTCCGTTACCCACCTTCCTGTTCCATCATCAGGTCCTCATTAATGGTCAAAGTGAAAAGAACTCTTTAAAACTAATCAAATGAGCCCAAACTCGATGTGTTTACTAGTTACCATCCAAGGGTTCCCTTATCCACCTTCGAGCCTCAGCATCTGATAAGCTCGATGATACCATATTATTGTATTGTCACCGGTTCTTAATACATGTGCAAAATTTCAAATTATTTGGACGTGTAGAAGTGGGTCAAAATTGCATCGCAAGATTCCATTACCATCATACATACATAGTTACATACATACATACATACATACATACATACATACATACAGGTCAAGCTAATAAAAGCGTGTTAAAAATAGAAATGTGTTGTATTAAATAGTAGTAGTAAAGTAGTAGTAGTAATAGTAATAAAATTCAATTTAAATTGCGTCCCACATCCTGGCAACTTGTAGGCGGCTGGAGGGGCTGCGGTGACCACTAGTGATGCAAAGCGGTGCAGGTATGCAGCTTTAGGTTCTAGCTTTATATTTGCGCCCTTTACGGTGAAGACCATGGGACTTTCCTCCCAGTGCGGCGACAACTTGGAGGAAGTTTTTTTCTTGGTTTAACTATATTTGTAAATAAACTGTAAATACTTAGTTGTATTTTAGTGTATAAAAAAAATATAATTTGATATCAAGATTTTTGTATTGGCTATAACTAAAAAAAGCTTCACATGATACTAATTAGACCCATTATTATATGTATAATAGTAACTGCGAGTCAGTACGTCCGCCAGGTGTGCACACTTGATGTACTCCACATATGTAAACACTTCGCTATCAAGACGTGGACAATGCTTCGGGATATATTAGCATAGATATAGCTTCAGCGTATTTCTTCTAAGAAGTTAAATTATAAAGTCTAGTTGATATAGTCAATGTAGTCAAGTGTCTATATTCAATTACTACAATTATTGAACTATAATACTATCCCTAAAAGTACTATGTGAATAGTGTTTACAATAATAATTTTATATTTTATTCTAGGTCCAGTAATATATACACACACACACACAAACCACACACATACAAAATTATTTGCTGTGCTTATTAGTTGTTGGATTAAATTGCAGCGATAATATTTATGTTCATCACCTTTAGCAGACGCTCAAGATCACCACTGGTACTCCCACCAATAAAAACACTTCTACACTGATAAAAAATAAATCTTAATAATTTTAAGATTTCTCAAAACTGAGTTTTATTACCTACTTACATTAAAGCTCTTTTCGTCAAATCGAAAAAAATACATGTTCTAATTTGAATTAAGTATTTATACATGTTATTATTGTTTTCATTAACAACATATTTGTTAAATAACAGTCTTCGTAAATAACAGTGAAAAATTAAAATAAATATTAAAAAATGTCTCATCCATACTAATTTGTCGCAACACAATAAGCGGGGCCGTAATTACCAAGTCGCGGCGCGTTCCCAAAAAGTGCAATTACTTGCGTCTTCAATTAGTTGTCCGGCTCACCTGTTGCTACGAGAGCTTACTCTGAACTTCTCACATGTGGGCCTGGGAGCTGGGTCCTTATTAGCTACTTGAAAACTTATGTAGCCCCCTACATCCTGGGAGAATTGGAGCTAGTAAGTTTGCCTATATTACATGTTTTTTTTTACGTTTTTATATTTTACACAGTACACCGTACTTAAGAAATCAGGAAAAATATAAGAAATATAGCATATTTATGCTTACGCGAATTTATATATATATATAAATGAATAGCTGTTTGTTAGTCTCGCTAAAAGTCAGTTCTGGCTGGAGCGCTTTAAGCGCTCACCGTCTTGCCAGGTGAAGCTATTATGACTATCTGCAACCAATAGTACCTACTACATACTCACTAAAAAGTATTCACAATAAAAGCTAAAACCATCGATATAATATATAAACTAGATAAACATTCACGAACAAAATGACATCTAAAATGTGGTCGCGGAGGTTGCAAACTTATCTGTGCTGGTGGCGGAAACGTTAACTATGATTTCTATTATGATAATTACGTGTAGTTTGACAGTTTCATATAGACAGTAGCGACACTCCTATCGGCAAAAATAAATTTGTCAGGATGTGGCTTGTAAAGAAATAGCGACACAAGGGCGCTATTTCTCGCTACCACTTTTTGAACCGTGACACCAAATCTAGTTTATATATTATATCGATGGCTAAAACTGAGAAACTGTTTGACCGATTTGAAAAACATTTGTTTTATTCGCTCTAATCCAAGGGGGTTTCAATGAAATACTTTTAATATGAGGTTTAAATACTTATAGACTTGGATAAGTATACATTTTCAGTATCCCATTTTTAAATATCCTCAAACAAATGAGTCTTTATTCTTTATTAAAATTGTTTATAGAAATAAAGCCTTCGTTATAAATTGGCAGTGCTGTTGGACTAGGCAGTCGATAGGCCACGGCCGGGAGAAACGGAAAGTGGTCGCCCGCAAGGACGCCCGGTCTGCCCCGGGTTCTTCCTCGCCTTCGGACTTATGGAATGCGTTTGACACGAGAGACCGGCGGCGATACTGAATTTAATTTTAAGAAAACAAAAGCTTCTGGGCTACTTTACGCTTTTTGGAATAATGATGAGCGATTGGTTAGCTTCTCAAGTTCCATCTGTTTGCAAGAAGATTTTAAGTTTATTAAACAAATCAATAGTCTTCTGGTCGCAAAATATTTATATGAATGCAATGTTCTGATTTTTCAGCTTCTTAATACAGGTTTGTTGGAGATATGCATACCGATTGAGACCCGCCGCCTCCAATCTATAAAGTAATTAGTCTTCGGTATAATTTTATTCTAATTCATTAGTGTTTAAAATTGTTAATTAAAGTTTTCAAATATATTTCTTTCTTTGTTTCTATTTACTAGTCCGAGAAAATATAATAATAATAATTAAAAAAACAAAAATCATCAGCCAGGACACGTCCACTGCTGAACATAGGTCTCCCCTTTAAGAGGGGAGGGATTTGACATCCAACGGGATTAGATGGGAGGGTGAATGACCTTAACTTTGGTGATAAAAGTAAGATAATAAGACTGAATTGTTATTCATTCAATACAGTCACTCAAAATAATGTATCATGTTTTTATGTTTTTTGGTTAGCTATTGCTTTTGATAATTATAGTTCAAGAAAAAATAACTTGCTGCTACCAGCTGGTATAAATTCAGCAATACTTTCTGAAGACAATGCTAACCACTCCACTCATCCTATGACAGCGGATGCTATGCTTTGCCCGCAACTTATGAAAGGCTTGAATGTTTAACACATTTTAAACGTGTTATATTCATACTAAATCCAGAAGAGGAATGTTAACATTTGTTAATTTAAGAAGCTATGGTTAGCCTAGCTCTGGAGCTGTAAGATACAATCCACCGTAGCCCCGCAGCAGGGTTGTATTTTTAAAATCTGTGTTGGTTCCACGAATCTACATTTGGTCTGCATAGTGGATTATGACCTAAACCCTCTAATATCTCATGATATATTAAAGGTCAGGTATCTTTGGCCGAGAGTTAAATATATTACTTGTTGTAGGAAAACGTTATGAACAATAATGTAATTCGGTCTGAGTGTTTGACTTGGACCATTCAAGTCCAATACAGATTCGTGGGATGTTCACAGGGTGTTTTTGTGCTGTTGTTGAAGCATGTTCTATATTACACACTCTTACGTGCTTTGAAATTAAAAGCTTTACTTCCGAAGATATGTCGAAGGCATTCGTCCGAGAATTACGTCAAATGCTTAGGCAATCTTGATTAGTGTAGCTTGGGCTTCGAGTGATGACTTGATTTCATTTGAAAAGTTATCACTTTATTAGTAACACAATTCATATAGGTATTGATTTATATAAACGATCTACATCCTAAAAAGGTAAATGGTGCCACAAGAGTTGTTGATGTTTCGATGTTAAGTTATGGGATATTTACAAATTATATTTGCCTAAAGAACTAATTTTAGGTGTATTTTGTGAAATTCCAAAAACTCTAAACTATGCTTAAAAAGGAAGTCTGACTTACTAATATTTATAAACTTCATAAAAGTGAAGGGGAAATTATAAAAAAGTATACTTAAGGTAATTGCCTTATGAAGAAGAAAGTCAGTGCATAATAAACATGTCTAATACTAATAATAAGCTATTTAGCTGTCACTGAAGTGACTAATTTTCTCAAAAAGCAAAAAGCTTGAGCTTGTCTTCAAATTATCGCACATAACTCCTCAATTCACTCTCATTTATACTCGTGATGTTATTATACAGGTCTTCGTAATTGTTCTTTTTACATCCATGGTATGCACTCATTCAACTGCTAACCAGAGGAGCCATCCATCTTCGTCACCGGCCAGACGCGCTGCATTAGCCAGACATTTGAAGCTGCTATCACATAACTGCTGTCATCTCTGTCTATCTTAAAGAAAACACACGAAGCTTTTGTGTGTTCCTATCCTTATCCATCGGTGGAATGATTCAGCAGTTTTCAATTTTGGAAAGAATGTATGTTTGAGATTTGCCGATGGATTTTTGACTCTCAATGTCGGTTGTAAGGTTTGAAATGGTTTGCGCGAAGCTGATGGAATTAAATTTCCGAAGCAAGTGTTAATGTTGAGTGCAACAATCTTTTTCTCGGACGCTACTTGCAATGCCTGAAATTGGATGGTGTTATTCATTTCGCGACGCGCTCCGATAGACTTATTAAGTGCTTGCGTTGTGTTTTACGCTGTTTCCTTCACTTTTTGTATGTATTTTGGAGGTTTTTGTGAGAGCACCCCGTTTATTGTTGATTTCAGTAGGTTTATTGACATTTCGATGCATGTAATTGCCTATAAAATTGTCGAGGAGGTACTAGTTAGTTGTTCGGACAATATTGCATCTTTTGTATTGAATTTTTAACACTTTTTTGAAGTTTTTCATCTGCGTTTCCGAGAATTTGCAAAGGAAAATTTGTAATAAAACCATTTTGTTAACTTTGATATTTTAAAAGATTGATCGTTCTTTAATTTATTCATATAACAAGTTTTTATATCAAACTTGACATATTAATCAATGTTGCTACTAGTTTAGAATAATAAAATTTTATTTCTTATTTATTAATTTTAGTCAGTTTTCCTAATAAATATCTATTTATTTGTATTTAATTACCAATCTATAGTTATAATAAAACTGTAACAGGTCCAATTCTGTACATTGAAGATATTTAGAAAATATTTTTTGGAGGGCATTCTATAACCGATACTAAAGCCAAAACTGTAAGTTTTTTCATTTTTGTCTGTCTGTCTGTCCGTCTGTGTGTCTGTCTGTCTGGCTGTATCATGGCCACGCATCACGCTGAAACTACTGAATGGATTAAAATAGATTAAAATAAAACTGTAACAGGTCCAATTCTGAACATTGAAGATATTTAGAAAATTATTTTTGGAGGGCATTCTATAACCGATACTAAAGCTAAAACTGTAATTTTTTTAATTTTTTTCTGTCTGTCTGTATCATGGCCGCGCATCACGCTGAAACTACTGAATGGATTTAAACGAAACTTGGCATGATTTGAGGTAATACTACGAGGAAGGACATAGGATACTTTTTATCCCTTAATCCGTACGTACGGTTCGCTTGGGAGAAGAGATTATAGTCATAATGGTACTTGGTTATACGCGTGGTCCAATTTTATGCATTTTTCATTATAATTATAATAAATAATAATAAGGAGACGCTCATAGACCTGCGGGCCTAAAAAGGCCACTTTGAGCAATTCGCCTAAATGATGTCATATTCCATATTGACAGCAGATGCTTAGCAATGCCTCTAAATTTTCGTAAAATGGTCACATTATTTAGGTGAATTGTACTCAAATATTTCCATATCAGACTCCAAAGAGTCACTCATATTTGGGGTTAATGCTGCCATACGAAAAAAAATAAACCGATTAAAATTTTAACTTACCGGTTTTATTTTATCTTCGTTTTTTAATATTTTATGAAGGTTATCGGCATAAATTTGTGCCCTATAAACTTGTTCATAGTTATTTAAACTTGACACTATTCAATTTATTGTGATTAGTGATGAAAAAGTAATCAATGATTTTTGTTATTTTTAGCTGGCAACAAGTAAGTAATCATGTTTTTTAGGTGACGGTAGTATTACATACTCTTTGGGTGACGGGGAATTGTCTTGTCATAATATTCTGTATTGGTAAAAAATGATAATATTTTTTTAGGAATGGAAAGGCAAGCAGTGCCGAAGCTCAGTGAAACATATAGCTTAAGTTCTTTGAGCGCAGCTTGGAGTTGAAATAACAATACTATTGCTGTATTACTGCTTGGTGAAGGGCTGTGGTTACGCTTCTGTAGGAGATACTTTGTGTAGATGTCTGACTCGCTCAATGTTGAGGGGTATGGCACAACATAAACACCAAAGGATTGATCCATTGTAAGTACATTATTTTTTATCAGTCACATTTGTACTAGGTATGATAGATATAATTTTATCGATATTTACATTTTGTTTCCAGTGTGTCAGGAAATAGGTACAAAAGCTAGCTTATTAAATTGATTTTAAATAATCATTAATAATATATTCCGTAAAAGTAATTATATTTCAATACATGATAATTCCTATTTCCTTGCCAGCTGCTTACTGCTGAATTAAAATTCCTTAAGTGTTAGGTGTATCTCTGCTGTATTACCTGAAATAAGGATTTACATGTCAGTACATTAAACTTGAAATAAGGCAGATGAATTAAATTGCTTTTTTCTTATTATACAGCCTCCATTATAATAATTAAAATCACAACTTATAATTACTATTCCTGACTTTTCCTTATTTTGGTTATTGACGAGAAGCAAGACCTTTGCCTGATGGCGCGGGACTGCCACTCGTCAGCTGAGACATTAGCTATTAAGTCTCTTGAGCCTGGTGAGTTCACTAACTACACTGCCCTTCACTGGAACACAGCAATGTTTATATAAAAATGAGCATTGCTGATATTTGACACTAATGTGTTACCTACCTGAAGAGTCTGATGTACATCTTGTACATCTTGTACTTTTACTAGATAGTCTCTTGACTATCTAGTATAAGTAATAGGGGTCTTGTTTGGATAAATACACATCCATACTAACCTAAAAACCTTCTTAATTTTCAGAATAGTGGAGTAAGGAGTTTTTCCAGGACTTCAATGGATGATGGCTCCACAATAAATAAATGAATCATGCTTTGGCCCACCATGGCTTGCATCAGCTTAAAATATTAGTCCGAGCTACATTCCTGAAAAGTTTAAATCTTTATCTTAATAAAAAAATATATAATAGGTGTTTTGTGTTTTATTATTATAGTTACATCTCCAGTATTCCTGTAAGGTTGATTGTGTCCACTTTACAAAATATTTTAGTAAGGAAACATCTTGAGGAAACTTGTCTGTCCTCAATTAGGTATTTGTTGTTTTGAGATGTTTGCTTGGTGCATCGCAGCGTGTACTCCTATTTGATACATAGTGCAGACCGAAAATGAAAATGAAAGATGACCTAACTTTAGTATGGTAGGTATGTATTTCGAAGTACGTAGGTTTGGTGGTAAAGTGTTATTACACAAAACAATGAATATTCACTTACCTTAGACACTGTATTTATTCCAACTTGGTGAGATGGTAGATAAGGCTTCAGCTCCTGTAGCATCATACACATCCTTATTCACTCAGAACAATTAATTAAAATCTCAGGTTCCAACACTGTAACGTTTCTTAAAAACTATGTCTATTTTCGAAGAGTTTCTACTTTGCTAACGATGTAAAATGCTCTCCATAACACAAGCATACATTAAAAAGTTTTCCTAGAGGTCTAAACATGCCAATACTCCTTATTTTTGAAGAAAAACTACGTTACGAACTCTTAGGTGTTCGATATGAATTGTAAGAAGTTAGTTTATAGTAACTTCTAATCAATCGGCTATTTGACGTAAAAGCAATTCGTATTTAGTGGACCATTTTACGAATATCCATAGAAAATTGTCAAATAAGTGTCAAATAGATGAACTTTCTAATTTGAGTCATTCGCAGATGAGGATTTGTATGTGACCATTTTACGCTTTGACATCTAAATCATACTAGGCACATATTATGATTCGCCGAAAGTGGCCTTTTTAGCCCCCCTGTTGTTATTGATGTTTGGCAATCGGTCAGGTTAAGCAACGTTAGGCAAGGTCATAACATAGATGGGTGACCGTTTAATGCCATTTGAACTGAGCGTCTACGTTTAATGCCATTTATTTTGATTTAAGTGTCTCCGTGCTTCGGAGGGCAAGTAAAAAGTGGGCCGCAGTTTTTAACCGACTTTAAAAAAAGGTTATGTATTCAACGTAAATTAATGCTATTAAAAATTAAGCTAACGTAAAAAGAGCGCGAGCGGAGCTGCGTGGGTCGGCTAGTTTAGTATAAAAGCAATGTTCTCCTAGTGGAAACGAACTTCGGCTAGGGATTAGATAAACCGGACATCAAACCGAAAAAATTACCAATAATATAGTAAAATTATCCTGGGACGATCCACACACGGTCATGACCCGAAACTAGGCAGAGCCTGTACTATGATAACCACATAACTGATACAAATACTTAAACATATTTGTTTGTAAAAAACTACATATACATGCATACTTATATAAATAATACCCAGACAGTAGTCGAGAATTGAACCCACGACCCACTGAGTAGGGTATCTAACCACTAGACCAACAGGTTCGTCGATGTAATTTCAAAGTCAAGAATATTCTAGATTCAGATTTATAGCTGGTAGGTCAAAGACTATTGGGGTAGGTAGCAGGTTAGATTTCTGCCGTAAAGCATCAGTGTGTAAACATTACTGTGTTTCACTGTTACTGTCACTGTTACAAATGGCACTGTTGCTAGAGAATTTATTGGGTTCAAGTGACAGAGCAATACAATAGCTTATAGGAAAGCATTTCACTTCTTGCTTGTCTAAGAACTAAGGGCTCCCGCACATAACTGCGAATTCGCCTCGCATCGCAAATATCTGCGAGAAACAAATGCATTTTCGATACAAAAATTCATTTGTTTCTCGCAGATATTTTAGATGCGATGCGAATTGGCAGTTATGTGTGGGAACCCTTAGTACCTACCTAAAGAAGAATAGTAGATTGATAACCAAGGGTTGGATTTCACCCGAGATATATCTGGTTTTTTTTTTAAATCTAATATAAGCCAGTGCTTGACCACAGTCCCACCTGACGGAAAGCGGTGACACAGTCGAGGATGGTAAAGCACACTAGCTTATTAATAGCCTATTCACTCTAGTCTTGAAGACATCTACATTATAATCGGGCGGGAAAACCGACGCAGGCAAACTATTCCAGTCCGTAGCTGTCCTTATTATAAACGAAGAAGCAAATCGCTTAGTCCGGACTGAAGCCACGTTTACCACATATGGGTGCGTATGCGCTGTGCGTCTCGTCGTCCGATGATAGAAGGGTGATGGTGGGATCAATTCATGTAATTCCTGCGCACACTCTCTAAAATGCAGCCTGTAGAATACCGAGAGGCTGGCTACTCTGCGCCTGTGCTCTAGGCTTTGTAGATTGGCCTCCACTAATCTAGTGTCACCAATTAGCCTTTTAGCACGCCACTCCACAGAGTCCAAAGCTGCTAGATGGCATTTTGCAGCACCAAAAGGTTAGTAATAGTTCGAGGGTGAAATGGGTAATTTCACCAGAGATAAACACTCTACTTTTCATTTCGACTGTGATGAAAGTAAAAGTTGAAATACACACACTGACAATATTAGAAAAGTTTAAAAAAATAAGTTTGGCTAATCGTAACAATAAAAAAGTACTTTCCAACCTAGACATGAAAACGCAATTTTCCACCCGGCTATTTACCCATGAAAATTAAACTTTACGAACAGGAGATGAAAAAAAATATTCAATAGGCTTCGTGTGAAGTTGGGATGTCAGTTTACGTTTAGCAAGTTTAGCATGCGAGAGTATCATGCAGCATGCGACATCAGCCGGAAGACTTCTTCTGAATGAAGGCCTTCTCTTAGAAGGGAGGGGTTGCTATAATTTTCACGCTTGGCCGTCTTGGGGATCGCAGTATAGGTGGTAGGTAATCCAATAGAAATACGCTGCTGCCCGTCTTCTTGTTTTCCCTGAGTCTCTTCTTACTATTCAACGCGAGAAAATGGGTAATAACGTCAGTATATTTAATCAACAACTATTTAAAAAAAAAAAAACCGACTTCAAAGTAAATTATCAAAAAAGCATAAAATAACGAAAATATTATTGAAGTTGGTGTTAGCGTACCTGCTGTGTATATTCTGCACCAACTTCAATAATATTTTCGTTATTTTATGCTTTTTAGATAATTTACTTTGAAGTTGGTTTTTTTTTTAATAGTTTATTTAACACTTTTTAGTGACTTATTTTACCAAGATAGGTATCAGCACTATCACGCAACTCGAACGTCTACATTACAGTAACTTACTGAAAACATAAAAAGTTTATATCTCTTAAACTACTGGACCGATTTTGATGAAATTTGTACTCTACCCTAAGTTGAAAGATACTCTAACTATTGCAAAAAGAATTTTCGAAATCGGACTTGTAGTTTCTGAGAAATCCGTGGACAAACCTACATACATACATACAATACATACACTCGTGAAATTTGGTAAATTCGTTTAGAAGCCCACATAGACTAACATATATGAATATTACGCATTTCTATTAATATTACATAAGTACATACGCGTCGAATACAGAACCTCCTTTTTTGAAGTCGGTTAATAACGTCCTTCGTTTCCGTTTTTTTGTTGAAATTGGGGTTCCCCCATTGGGGTTCTTCCCCGTGGGGTATCCGGGTAAGAATAGCTACAGCCATCTCCTCCCGTTGGATGTTCGAAAAAAGCGACTAAGGGAAAGCAAGAAGACGGGCAGCAACGTCTTTTTACTGGATAACTTACCACCTATACTGCGATCTCCAAGCCGCCTGCCAAGCGTGGGGTTTATGGCAATCCCTCCCTTTTAAGGGACAGGCCTTTGTTTAGCAGCGGACATTTCGGCTACTGACGATTGAAATTAAAACCCAGCTCATTAAATCCCTATTGTGTCTACCTTTGACTCATAGCCATCAATTATGTGTATATCTATTTTTCAATTTGTACTAAGCACCAGAGGCGATGGTTTATATAACTTATATTATGGGATACAACAAGCTCTGTGCACTGTAATCCATCTACTTCACGTACCGATGGCTTAGGGGTTGGGACGGGTAGCGGGAAGGGGGCTGAGTTATGTCAGGTACAATGTATAGGTGAAAGCGATCAATGAGTTTTAAACATCGATATAAATTATAATCTTTTAATATTTGTGACGTTCTATGTTCAGCAGTGGACGTCTTCCGGATGGTGATTTTTTTTTTTTTTTTCTGTATTATTTGATCTTTTGAACGGCAAGACACATTGTCGCTCTGATCTAGTTGTAACATGACACACTGTTTAAAAAAAATGTGATAAAATGACAAGCCCGCTGAGTTTCTTGCCGGATCTTCTCAGTTGAGGCCGCGTTGTGATCCGGTGGTAGCTTTTAAAAAAAAAAATACATGACCTTTCAAAAGTGCTAGCGTTAAGCCTATTTGAAATAAACTATTTTTGAGTTTGAGTTTTGGTGATGATGATGATGATGATGATGATAATATATTAAAGGACTATGCTAATTAAGCGGACTACATCGGTGGCCCCAAAACCAAGACAAGCGTGGGGATTATTGCAACACATTCCTTCGCAAGGGTAAAGACTATGTTCTGCAGTGGACTTATTTAGTAATTATTATAAACTGTAAAGATTCTATAGCCATAAAAACCTTTTGCGGTCCAAAGAAACTCAAGCATTCTTGCCCATTTAGCCTTTAACTTTATTACCCTTTGATGTTGTTACCGCTAACACTTGGACCACACTCCACACTGCATGATGCATTAATCCTTTCTCCTCGGAGACGGATCCTTAATATATGATCGTGGGCCCGGATCGGTCACACTGCGTCCAATCTTATTTGATACATACCAATTATTATTTCTTGCCGCTATGATAGCCAGTTGTAGAGTTATATGTCACTGTTTGGCATAGGACCAGTTGGCTTTTCAGCCAAGAGTCACTGAGCGTTTGGGGTCAGGGTTCTCACGGAGACGGGAATTGAGGTTTGCGAACCTCAATGGACGTCCTAGGGCCCACAGTTCCTGGCCTGAGGACGGTGGCGGGGTTACTGCGAACCCTACCTCCGTGAGCCATATTAGATCCCTCTGGTGCATATACAGGGTGTACGTACCGAAAACTTCTTTGTATGATTTCTCATATTGTCCGTTACAACATTACAGAAACCATTTATGGAAAATGACTAACTTGTTAATTTTTGAGCAAGTAATGAATCATCATCATCAGCCGGAAGACGTCCACTGCTGAACATAGGCCTCCCCCTTAGAACACCACAATGAACGACAGTTGGCTATTTGCATCCACCGGTTCTTTGCGCGACAGAATCCGAAATGTGGAGTTTCGCCGAAGAACCAAGGTCACCGACATAGCTCTCAGAATCTGCAATTTGAAGTGGCAATGGGCAGGCCACATCGCTCGAAGAACGGGGAAGAAAGGTTCTCGAGTGGCGACCACGAACCGGAAGACGCAGCGTAGGCAGGCCTCCCACTAGGTGGACAGACGACATTGTGCGCGTCGCAGGTATGTAATGAATACGTGCGGAATAATATTTATTTCTCAAATTACATTGATATTTGCCTGCTAAGCGTGGAGATTATGGCAACCCCTCCCTTCTAAGGGAGAGGCCTTTGTTCAGCAGTGGTTTTTTTTTCGGCTGCTGATGATTGCTAATTTTGTACAAATAAGTCATTTATAGTTTTGAAATTGAAATTATGCTTTATTAATACCAATAATGACGATAACCTAATTTAAAAAAAAAAGCGTTTTTTTTTAAATTCATGAAAAAGCCGATGAAACATTTTAACACTAGAATGTTCAGACTCATGTACTGGATCCCTGATCTCGGTTTTCGGTACGATGTCCCTTACACCCCGTATATAGTGAATGTATTATAGCTCCCGTGGGGTGTCCGGGTAAGAATAGCACCCACCCATCTCCTGCCGGTGTGTATCGTAAGAGACGACTAAGGGAGATCTTTCTATTGGATTACCCACCACTATTGCGATCCCCAAGGCCTGTCAAGCGTGGGGATTATGGCAACCCCTTCCTTCTAAAGGGGGAGGCTTTTGTCTAGCAGTTCACGATTTTCAGCTGATGATGATGATTATAGTCCCGTTGGGCGGCCGGTTCAAAAGCAAGGCACTGACATGCGCCAATGCGATACTCGTAGGTAAGAATCCCACCGACCCACCATAGGGTACCGGGGACCTTTTGAAGGGTTTTGTTGAAATCTGTCGTCAGAGGCCAAAAAGAAGCTTGAAGAATTCTGTCACCAGGCCACCACTATCTACTATGTACTTTTAATAAAGTTTATTGAAATAGAAGGTTGGTGGCGAACGACAGCCAATGAGCGTGCTTTCCTTATGTCAGTCAGTAGTCCGTTTTGCCCCGTCGCCGTTGGCTAACCGTTTTCGCACCACCGCTCTTGTTCGTTTTGTACTGAAATTCGGAGTTCTTATTTCCCTACAACCCCCCAAAAGACAAACAAAAAAATACACCGTATTTCGTCATATGATTATGGTGACGATGAGATAGATTTACCCCAGCTTGAGCTGATTGATAGATGGGTGTGCAGAAAGCGTTCCGTACAGAACCCTGCCGATAATAATTCAAGTCGACTTTAAAAAATAAATCAATAGGTAGTACGTTTAGTGTGCATGAGACTGCAAAGATATTCTTCCGCTAGGCAGCAGTGTGTAAACATTGCTGTGTTCTGGCGTGAAGGGCACTGTAGCTTGTGAAATTATCGAGCTCAAAAGACTGTACCTAATGTCTCAGGGGACGAGCGGCAGTGCAGTGCATCTGTCTATGATAAATCAAGCGTAACCCTATAACGTAGTACTTAGCGATTTCTCGTCCGTAAAATCGTGTATTATTATTATTACGATTATTTTTGGCATTATAAGCTAGTGCTGACCCGATCTGATGGAAAGCGGCGATGTATTCGATGATGGTAGAGCACGCTAGCTTATTAAAAACCTATTTATTCTAGCCTTGAAGACAACCACATTATCGGGCGGGAAAATCAACGCAGGCAAACCATTCCTTAGATATACGCGTTTTTCTCCGAAGGAAGCCTCGTAGGAGCAGGAGGCGAAAAAGTACTAGTAGGGTAAAAGTGGGATAGTTGCCACACTTTTTGAAATTACTTTATATCTCTCAGTTATAAAAGCAAAATTCTTTACTTGTAATACGGGTAGGTACTTTGGTTTATTATCTTCAAACTTATGAAAGGAAAAACAATTATCTTTAATATTTCCCGAGTATTGGCGATTTTTAAGGACCTCTAAATTTTGGGGCATCTATCTCATATAGGGGATAATTGCCTAATCTATGTAAATTACGTTTAGGATAGATGCCCCGCTGAAAAAAGAGGCCATCTATCTCGCAAAAACTTTGATTTCACCTTGCCTTTCCATGCAATTGCACAGAGACATGCAACACGGTCAACTTAGTGGTACTTGTAGAGTCTTTCGAAAGATAAATAAAATATCATGTGGTCATCCGCCAAACTAGAGAAATTACAATCGAGGCAACTATACCTCTGGGGCAACTATCCCACTTTTCCCCTATCTAACTATCTAATAAATACTCTGATTCGAATGTTATAACTCAAACGAAATTGCTACCGAGTGCTAAACAAACAACGCCGACCCAAAAAGTAATTCAATTTAAACAATCTTAACATGAAATGCGACCTACACGACATTTATATCGTGTTCAAAGGATGTAGTCATGTTTCTTTTTTATTAAATTATCCTCAAAGGACGAGAGAAGAAACATCGATATAAAATCATCTATAATTATATTGTAATTGATTCAAATCGATGCCGGCGTCGTACGTATGCGATACGAAAATTACGTATATTAGCTCAGTTCTGTATGCAATTGTTCTACATGTGTATTTATAATGTACTATCGTGGTCACGAACGGTAATCCAGTTTTCAATCAAAATAGTTTGAACGTCGTTTCGTGCGCTTATCTCGACCGTACTTATTTTGGACCGGCTCGTGCTATCATCATCCTAAAGGTGATCAAGTGTTCGTGACTGCAACCGTACTTCAGGCCGATACCGAGAACTCGAGTTGCTACTCGAGGCTGTGGTCACCTGTGGGTTGCAGCCCAAGCCGCAGGCGAGGACGTAATTCAGCCGAGAATGTAATGAGCAGAGCTCACGACTTTCATACGACGTTTTTTAACACACTTGTGAGGAAAAACAAAATAATTTACCCCCCAGCGACAAATATGATAAAAACAAAAAAAAAGACTTAAGGAAAATCAATCGCTCAATGCAATGAGAGTGAACATACAGCGTAAATATGTAAATATTTTAATATTTCATTACAAATTATTGTTAATTATGAATAATTTGATATTAATCAATGTTTGTTTGACTTAATTAAGGACGTACACATTTGTTTATTCCAAAAATGTGTATGGATTTTCAGCGACACAAGGTACAGTAGGGTTCTATTACGCGATATAAAAGCGGTGACCAAGTGTATTAAAAATTATGTATATATATATGAATAATACATATATAATATATTAGTGTCTTTGCCCCGTCAAGATAACGTGTAGGTTAGTGTATGCAGCTATGCATTGTGTGACCTTCTAGCGTCCATGCAACACCCTCTGATCTTTGATTGCGTATATATTATAATATTCGACATAATAATCTCGATAAACTGTGGAGATTATACTAGAACACGATCTTTTTTTATTATTACCCTGTAAGGTTAGCTAGACTGCTTTTTTGTTCTTACGGGGAAAACCTTCAAAAGTGTAGTAGGTACCTGTGGTCAATATCACTTAGGCATATCAAGAAAAAAAAAAAATATTAACGTGGTGTTCGCCAAACTTGTTATGCCAAAAGAAAAAACATTAAACAAAAAACGGGGGGGGGGGGGGGGTTGTATGTGTGATTCTTAACCCCTAAAAGGACCTGGTATATGGCCTAACTAATGGTATGTAATGATATGTACATCCACATGGAAGCACACTAGTTTATTGCAAGTTAGTTATTGGGAGAACGGGAGTTACTAGTTTATTGGGAGATCGGGAGTTAGTTGTCATGCCAGGGTCAAGAGATGTCCGGATAAGAATAGCACCCTCCCGTCTCCTCCCGTCGAGGGGTGTAAGAGGGAAAACACGAAGACGGGTGGTATTGAATTACCTTCCTTCCACCTATACTGCGATCCCCAAGACGCCGCAGCCAAGCGTGTTGATTATGACAACCCCTCCCTTCTGAGGGGGAGGCCTTTGTTCAGCAGTGGACGTCTTCCGGCTGCTAATGTTGCCTTGTAGACAGGAGTCGTAAAGTAAGAAGCCTAACGGCACCTCGAACAGCTCTTTTTTACATGTAGTAAAAAATTAATTTCCTTATTTACAGTTCTTGAAATACGCCGAAGTTCATGAACGTCGGCTTCATCACCATGTGAATGTCGAGGAAATCCAGCTCTTCGACAACACGGACATAGTGATAAGTCTGAAAAGAACAAAACCTTTTGAAATGAAACTAATTTTACGGATTTTATCGGATTATAAGCGATATAATCCGTAAAATTAGTTTCATTTCAATGTGTAGTATTCGCGTAAATATCAGAAATCATTTATGAAAACCTTTTGAGTTAGTTTATGTAGATAGATAGAGACCTTAATAGAGACAATAAGAAAAGTGCAATTGGACACATTCTTCATCTAATTTAATTTATTACTTTAGGTGTAACTAATATTACTGATTAGCATTAAGGCTAGATTGTATTGTACCATTAAGGAAAAAAAAATCGCAGTAGTCGCAAGTTTTCGCAGTAAGCTGATGAGTTGTGCCGGAAAGATGACCTCATGAAAATCTCTATGTATATGCATAAAGGTGCAGCAGAACTTCCAAATGTTACATTACCTATTTAAGGATCTGTTTGGAAACAAACTGCGTAGGTACAATCCTTGAATAGCATTCGTGATTATCTCACAAAAACTAGTTTTTATTAAAGTTATTTATTGAAACAAAATATTTACAGTTTATTTACAAATATGTACACTTAAACTAGGTAAAAAACTTCCTCGAAGTTGTCGCCGCACTGGGAGGGAAGGGTACCTAAAAGACTGGCGGCATTACCCCTTTGTATGGCCAAGCTTATACGTTGGCAGAAAAAGCTACCAGCCCGGCGGTCTCCTGAGACTTCGATAAGTTTTATTAAAGTAACTTAATTATTAACAAAAAATACTAACTACTAGGTACATATTAATAATAATAATTTTTTTTATGCAAAAAGGAAGTATTTCCGAACTTGCTGACTCCTGAGATAAAATTAATCTGTGTTAGGTACAAGTCAGTTTCCTCTCACAATAAAATGTTACAAGCACTATTTTTGTACTAAATATTAGATAAACGAAAAACAGATAAAGGTTGTGTATTTGTGAGTGTAATGCATGTATGTGTGCAGAAATTCGCCAGCACGAGGATGGACTTTAGGGTTAAATTAGACAATTAGGCACCTAATAGGCGTACTCATGGGTCATTTTGGTGCCAACGAATGAGGCTAAGTGCCGTAGATACTTGCAGATTCTGTGATGGTAATAATTTTTCAAATCGGTTCGTAAACGACAGAGTTTTGAGTTAACAAACATAAAAAAAACATACAACCGAATTGATAACCTCCTCCTTTTTTGAAGTCGGTTAAAAATTAGTCCATGTTACATATATTGTGCAGCTCTTGCAAGACGTAGATTGAGTCATCCGGGCCTATCCTACATCACACACATATACAGCTAGAAGATGAAGCAACAGAGGCTAAGCATGCACAATGGATCCAACTGGCTTGAAATGCGTTCCGCTGGTTACCGGGCCCAATTCATAGCCAACAATATAGGTATTAGGATGTCTCATGCAGTACATATGTAAAACTCCCAAAGGATAGCGATAGAGTCACACCAATGACGAAACCAACACGTCTTGTTGTAATTTCTGCCTACATTGGTAGCGAAGCAGAAGTTCGGTCCATTTGACATTATTTTGTCTCTTCACCTTTGGAATTTAGAAGTTTAATGCACCCACCCAGCCGGTTTTCAACGAAACTAATACATATGATGCAAAAGTAATCACTATTCCATGTTAGTGCACATGTTTTATTACTTAATGTTAAACGTATTATTCTGGTATCTCCGATATACAGCGCTAGATTGTATTGTACCTGTAAATCAGTTCTTGTTATGTAGGTATCTACCTATTATGTTAAACTATCTTTCGCTGAAATAAATACTTTTATCTTTTTATATTTTTCGTAATAGAAAAATGTTGGTGGAAACAGTAGGGCTTAGTGGTTGCCCGTGGGGTGTCCGGGTAAGAATAGCACCCTCCCATCTCCTCCCGTTGAGTGTCCGTAAGAGGCGACTAAGGGAAAATAAGAAGACTGGCAGCAGCATCTTTCTATTGGATTACCTACCACCTATACTGCGATCCCCAAGACGCCTGCCAAGCGTGATTATTATGGCAACCCCTCCCTTCTAAGGGGGAGGCCTTTGTTCAGCAATGGACGTCTTTAGGCTGCTGATGATGATGATGATGAAACAGTAGGCTATTCTATTGTTGGTGGCTAAGAATCGGGCCCGGTAAACCACCGGAACGCACTTCGATCCAGTTGGATCCATTGTGCATGCCCTAGCCTTCTGTAGCTGGCGAGTCGAAGAGTTCCCTCAGGTACGCAACGATTGCACCAGCCTGGAGCTGTACATAATCATCTGGTGTAGGATAGGCTACAACAGTAGGCTTATAGCATCATCCTTTTTTCCTGTAGCTGAACCATGTCTGAGTTGTTCTATTGGTCTCTACCCTACTAGCGCGCGGCCTGCCTGATGGTAAACAGTCACCGCTGCCTATAAATGTAGTTCTTCTTCTTCTACAGACGCTAGCAACACCAGAAGAATCACTGGCGAGTTGCCGACCTTTAAGCCATTAGATATTAAGTTTTTGTGTCCGGTAATTTCACCCGCTACACGACGAGCGGCAGTGCAATGCAGCTGTCTATAGGCAGGCATGTTGCATAACCACCCCTATTCATTCACCCCTATTGGGGCAGAGCAATGCCTCCGACATAGGATTTTTGAGCATACGTTATTAAACTAATAAGCTTTCTTTTGCTTTTTTCAGCTGTGCGCTTATGGAATGACTTACCAATCTCGATAAGGCAAGCCAAATCCCCACATATATTTAAAAATCTTTTGAAAACCTACTAGGTATCTTTCTTTATAGTCATTGTTTTTTGCTTTTTAATTGCTGCTTTTTTAAATATATTTTATTATAATTATATTGCTATTTATTATAATATTTCTACTTCTCTGTCGTAACGTTCTTGACAGAGCGGTCGTGGCCGTTATGTAGTGTTACTAGAGGCAGATGTTACGCGCCTCACGACTTGTCGCCATCTTTCTCTGTTTGCGGTCATCCTGGTGCACTCATGCAAGGGACCGCCCAGTGCAGATTTAATTTGGTCGGTCCATCGCATAGGTGACCGCCCGCGTGGTCTAGTGCCTTCTACCCTCCCCTGCACGACAAGGCGCTCTATGGAGTCTTCGCTTCTTCTGGAGACGTGACCGAAGAACTTGAATATTCGGTATTGTACGGTTTTCGACAGACGCTGCTTGATGCCGAGTTCTTGGAATATAGACACATTGGTTCTAAATTCGGTCCAGGATACTCCAAGCATCCTTCTCCAGCACCACATTTCCAGAGCGTCTATCTATTTTCTTTTCGATTTCTCGTATAGTCCACGTCTCTGCAGCGTACAGCATTATGCCGGTGTACCCTCAGGTCTTCTTAGTTATTATTGTTGGTCCGAGTTGAGGATACACGGCCTCAAGATACTGAAAGCTCTTACTGCGTAGATCGGACCAACAATAATAACTAAGAAGACCTGAGGGTACACCGGCATAATTGTGACATAAGGACGTTCAACATCTCAGTCCTCCCGTGACCATGGGTGCTGCAAAGCATTCAAAACGACGGGATAGTAAAATCAAAAAATAAACCGCGATAAAATCCGTAAAAGTAGTTTGATTTCTCTTTACTTTCTTTCTTTTTTTTTGTTTTCTAAGTATCATAATTGTTGCACTAGCTAACTACCCCACTTTTATGTTTCATTCTCTCTTTTTTCCATCCCAAGGTTGCCTGGAAGAAATTGCGAATATATAAGGCCGCCCTTTGTACATATTTCAGTTTTAAGTGTTTTTATGTGTTTGTTTAATAAGCTGTAACAGCTCAGTGGGCGAGCGCTTGCCTTGGAAACAAGGTGCGCAGGTTCGATCCCCGGCTCGCACCTCTGATTTCTTTAATTAATCATGTGCGAATCGTCTTTGTGCGATTGTTACAAGCTTTCGGTGAAGGAAAACATCGTGAGGAAACCTGCATGCCTGAGAAAGCCTAACTAGCTCTCGAATGACGTGTGAAGTCCGCCAACCCGCACTAGGCCAGCGTGGTGGACTATGGCCTAAGCCCCTTCATCATGAAGGGAGGCCCGTGCCCAGCAGTGGGACATTAACAAGGGCTGGTATTATTATTATTATGTGTTTATTTTATGTGTAGATAAGTTTGTTTACAATAAAGAGTGTTTGTTTATATCTTTCATAATCTTCATCGTGAGGCACAAGACGTCCACTGCTCAACAAAGACCTCCCCTGAATGGAGGGGTAGCCATAATCCCCACGCTTGGCAGGCGTCTTGGAAATCTTAGTATAAGTGGTAGGTAATCCAATACACAGACGGTGCTATCCGATTTCTTGGTTTCCCTTAGTCGTCTCTTACGGACACCAAACGGAAGGAGATGGGTGGTTGCTATTCTTACACACTTCACGAGATAATAAGCTTTACCATCCAATAATATACCACCGCTTACTATCAAGTGGGATGGTGGGGGAACCAGTGGGAATACGGACAAGCTGTAGCTAGTTTTATGGCGGTGAAACGAGTGTGTCGTATACAAAGGAAATGTCGTGGTATTTATAATTATCTTCATGCATGCATAATTAATTTTTAATTAACTCCAACACTGCTGGGTAGATGCGCTTACTCGTTTAAGCGCCCCATACCATTCCGATCGTGTTGATTTTTCCGTTTAAACGCAATGCGGATCGTCTGACTATTTGGGCGTTAGGGATCCTTGATTTTTATGTCATAATAATATAGTATCTGCCAAAACAAACAACCGTAGGAGATATTATAGTACACAAGTGCTTGCGCAGATCTGTGTCTGCGCAGTTCTTTACTCTCAAAATCTGATTTTCGTAAAACCATTTGCACTATGTTCGACTTTGAAAGGAACTCCGAACCGCAGGCTAGGAAGTTGAATGTCAATTAAGTTTCTTTATTAGGATACAAATCTCCATCTATATGTCTGTATGTCCTTTATAGAATCGTAAACTATGCATTTGGTCATGTCATGATCTTCAGCAAAGTGAAAGAACGCGAGCGGAGCTGCGCGGGTCAGCTAGTATTAAATAAATCTTTCACAAGACAACCATAATCCTTCACAACACAACCATAAACGCGTGAGAAATTAAAGTGGACAAGGGCAGGCACAGGTATTTTCTCTCTTCCTTTATTCTCACAATCTGATGGGAATACGGAAGAGGAAGAGGAGTTGAATGAACAAACTGTTTTTTTGCGGCTATTTTTAGTAAACGAATAAAGTTTACTGTCCACCATTAGTAGCCTATCATTAACTGATCTATCATTAGACTAGTTTATCGACTGACTGTTTGTTTAGACTGTAATCACCAATCTTCCTTCAAAATACCTTCAAAAGGTCCCCGAGAGCTGTGGGGAAGTGATCGGCCTGCATTGTCCTAATCCGTAAGCAACAATTATGCAATCTTTTTGCCAATACCAAACGTTGCTTAACCCGATCGATTACAAAACCGTGATAACAACTCTCTATGAGTGTTCCCTTACTAATATTTATTATATTATAAAGAAAAATTGATAAAATCGGACCAAGCGTATAACCAAGTACCCATTTTGACTTTAATCCCCTCTCCCAAAAGAACCGTGCTAGATTACGGGATAAAAAGTATGCTATGTCCTACCTCGTAGTAAGATCTCAAATCATGCCAAGTTTCATTTGAATCCATTCAGTAGTTTCGCCGTGATGCGCAGCCGTGATACAGACAGACAGACAAAAATAAAAATAAAATAAATTTTCGGCCTCAGTATCGGTTATAGAATGCCCTCCAAATATAATTTTCAAAATATCTTCAATGTACAGAATTGGACCTGTTACATTATAAGTATAGATTAATGTAATGCATGTATGCTCCATGTAAGTTAATTTTACGGCACCAAACCTCGTAACTAACTGCACGGGCTTGGCCATTTTTTTCGGCAATTGATTGGCTCGCGTAAAAGCGAACGAAGTCCAATTGAATTTGTGATGAGCTTCCCGATTTATGTCTCGTTCCGTCATGTTTCAATATGTTCAATGTACAGGTAATATTATTTAGTGCATGGGTACTCAATAAGAGTTACAACTTTAATAAAGATAATAGTTACAGTATTGCCAAAAGTTGCTTTTTTTATGCTTTGTGGTGCTACGAAGTAGGGCTATTTTTCTACTTGCTTAGCACACTGTTTTTCTCCCAATTGGTGGCCTGAAACTCGCAACTCTGCGCCCCTACTCCATCGTACCATCTATACCTGGGCTGACCGGTCTTCGACCACTAGGTCGACCCAGATATGATTTTTTAACACTCTAATCCTCTCCAATTCTTCCGGCGTGACAAACAATGTAAATTATGAGCCCTTGTTTTCACGATAATATTACGCTGTGCAGTTAGCGTCGTCTCCAGTTCGAAAGAATGCCGAAAAAGAAGAATTGTTCGAAAAATCCGAAATAGGAGAATTTTCGAAAGAATTCTGAAAAAGAGCTCGTGGAACTCATACATTTTTTTTTATGGGAAGAAATTTTCAAGGTACCCAGTTTTTGTAGGGGTGGAGGCCGGGGTATGTGGGATAAAATAAAATAAAATAAAAATAAGAAGAAGAACAAAGAAGATTTGTAATAAAAAGAAAATTTTAACTGTATTTTTAAATTCTCTTAGACTTCTTTGATCGGACTATCCCACTAGAGCCTACACTTCTTACAAAATCTAAATTCACAAGGAAAATTTCAAGTAAATTAAAGAAAATGTTCGAAGTTCAGGGCTGGGTGAGGTTTTTGCGTGTTCTCGCTAACTTTGCCAATTCGTCTTTCAGCGGTGCATGGGAAAAGTTACTGACAGATCGGTACACTGGCGGCCGTGTTACAATATACATATAATATAAGTTTATGCATTCTTTGCTAATATTAGCTTCACCTTTATATGTGTATAAATGTAATGGAATAATGCAATATAATGTAATGGAATATGGTAGCCTAGATGACTAAAAAAAAATATTTAGTCCGTCTTTTAGATTATCAAAACATATTGGACACGTATTTATCTTTTGTCTATTAAACAAAAAATGACGAAGATATATGACGAAGATGCTTTGAAATGTTGGGTGACGTCACTCCGGTATACAATTATTACTGAGGCGTAAAAAGCCCAACTCCCAAAGTTAGACGCTCTATATCTTTGGCAATTTTTATTGATTTGTGAAATAAAAAAAATCGTGTCCAATATTTTTTGATATTCTAACTGACGGACTAATTAGGTTTTTTTTTATGTCATCATCCCTCCATAAAAAGCTGTAACAGCTCAGTAGGCGGGCGCTTGCCTTGGAAACAGGGTGCGCAGGTTCGAACCCCGGCTTGCACCTCTGATTTCTTAATCATGTGCGAATCGTCTTTGTGCGATTGTTACTAACTTTCGGTGAAGGAAAACATCGTGAGGAAACCTGCATGTCTGAGAAAGCCTAACTAGCTTTCGAATGACGTGTGAAGTCCGCCAACCCGCACTTGGCCAGCGTGGTGGACTATGGCCTAAGCCCGTTCATCTTGAAGGGAGGGCCGTGCCCAGCAGTGGGACATTAACAAGGGCTGGTATTATTATTATTTATTATTTATCATCCCTATTTTACTTTTATTTTGACGGGCCTGTTGGTCTAGTGATTAGTGACCCTGTCTGCTACCCAACAGGTCGTGGGTTCGATTCCCACCAGGTGTCTGGGTGTTTTATCTATATATGTATGTATTTACAAAAAAAAAGTATATGTATTAGTATCAGTTGTCTGGTTTCCATAGTACAGGCTCTGACTAGTTTGGGATCAGATGACCGTGTGTGAATTGTCCCAGGATATTATTATTATTATTTTCACATGTCACTAGACCGATTAGGCGATTTTGTCCTACTGACCTGAAACCAGATGTTCAAGCAGGAGTTTTAACGAAGCGCTACACTACACATGATCATTCATGTAAATCTTTTAAAACTTTATTCTTGTAATATATGCGCAAGTATGCAGCCTAAGGTTCCAACTATATATTTGCACCCTTTGCGTTGGAGAACATGAAGCCTTGGTCTCATGAGACGCACGGTTTAGTGAAAGAAATTTCATCCAAACTTATCGATGTCAAGGGAGACCGTCAGACTGGTAACATTTTCTGCCAACGTATAAGCTTGGCCATACAAAGGGGTAATGCCGCCAGTCTTTTAGGTACCCTTCCCTCCCAGTGCGGCGACAACTTGGAGGAAGTTTTTTACTTAGTTTGTAAATAAATAAATAAACTGTAAATATTTAGTTTTTAAAATATTAATTCTTATAACATTACTAGCTGACCCACGCAGCTCCGCATGCGCTATTTTTACGTTAACTAAACTTTTAATAACAGACATTCGAATCAAATACATAACCTCCTTTTTTATAGTCGGTTAAAAACTGGGACCCATTTTTTACTTGCTCTCCGAAGCACAGACCAGTTTAGTCCAAATGACATTAAACGGTCATCCATCTATTTAATGACCTTACCTAACGTTGCTTAACCCGACCGATTACAAAACCTTGATAACAACTCTCTATGAGTGTTCCCTTACTAATATTTATTATAATTATGAAGAAAAATTGATAAAATCGGATCAAGCGTATAACCAAGTACCCATTTTGACTTTGATCCCCTCTCCCAAAAGAACCGTGCTAGATTACGGGATAAAAAGTATCCTATGTCCTACCTCGTAGTAAGATCTCAAATCATGCCAAGTTTCATTTGAATCCATTCAGTACTTTCGGCGTGATGCGCAGCCGTGATACAGACAGACAGACAAAAATTTAAAGAATTACATTTTCGGCCTCAGTATCGATTATAGAATGCCCTCCAAATATAATTTTCAAAATATCTTCAATGTACAGAATTGGACCTGTTACAGTTTTATTATAAGTATAGATTGCGCTAGAAAGAATTTTTCTGAAATAATAGGTTGCCTAATCTACTATGTAATTCGCTAATTCGCCATCCTACTACGCAATCTAACCTGGGTGAGTGTATGTTTTTACTATATTTAACAGTTTTGATTCTACTGTAGTCTATGATTGTACATATACTTCTATAGTACATGCATTTATTCTTTTTTTATGTTTAGAATGTTAGGGTAGGTAGATATAGCCAGGATCGCCGTCTCCAAGAACTGGAACAACCCGGGTAGCAATGTAGACTTTACAGAAGAATGTGGCCGAGTACTGCACTGCTCTTCTGTTCCTTTGATTAGTATAACATGGTCAGTGCTCTATAAGAGTCAATGATTGTGCTAATGGTCATGTCACGGGCGTCAGTTCATCAGCAGTCGAAACGTCCACTGCTGAACAAAGGCCTCTCCCTTAGAAGGGAGGGGTTGCCATAATCTCCACGCTTGGCAGGCGGCTTGGGGATCGCAGTATAGGATGTAAGTAATAGGAAATGTGGGCGTCAGTTACTCAATTTGTATGCTGTGGAAGCTATTCCTTTAACTCATGGTTTCTATGTTTCTAAATTAGTGCGCTTTACCTACGTATGTATCAACGCTTATTAACAAGTGGGTTCGCATGCAAACACTAGTTAATAACATCAAGTTACGGAAAGAAGTTTTTTCTTTGCAAATGTTTATAAAATCTATATTCAATCAAAATGTATGTGTATATTTTATATTGGCCGGCTGTGTACACTGAATGCAACGTCACGCGAGCGACGGGCGCTAATTTATGGAAAAGCTCGGTCCTCGCACCGACCGATCCCCGTAGTACAATCCTGCAATCACCAAGCACCCAAGCACCTACAGACATTTAAATGTACTCTCGCGGTCATGAACGGTGTACCACCTTTAGGACGAGAATCGCTTGCACGAGCGCGCAATACGTGCGAGCGGGGTAAGCGCACGTAATGTTGTTCAAACTATTTTGATTGAAAACCGGTACACCGTTCGTGTTCGCGATAGTACATACATATCTGTAAAATATAATCATCATCATTCATCATTAGCAGCCGATAGACGTCCACAGCTGAACAAAGGCCTCCCCCTTGGAAGGGAGGGGTTGCCATAATCCCCACGCTTGGCAGGCGGCTTGCGGTTCGCAGTATAGGTGGAAGATAAATCCAAAATAAAGACGCTACTGCCTGTCTTCCTGTTCTCGCTTATCTATACTTATAATAAAACTGTAACAGGTCCAATTCTGTACATTGAAGATATTTTGAAAATTATATTTGGAGGGCATTCTATAACTGATACTGAAGCCGAAAATGTATTTTTTTTAATTTTTGTCTGTCTGTCTGTCTGTCTGTATCACGGCTGCGCATCACGCCGAAACTACTGAATGGATTCAAATGAAACTTGGCATGATTTGAGATCTTACTACGAGGTAGGACATAGGATACTTTTTATCCCGTAATCTAGCACGGTTCTTTTGGGAGAGGGGATTAAAGTCAAAATGGGTACTTGGTTATACGCTTGGTCCGATTTTATCAATTTTTCTTTATAATATAATAAATATTAGTAAGGGAACGCTCATAGAGAGTTGTTATCAAGGTTTTGTAATCGACCGGGTTAAGCAACGTTAGGGAAGGTCATTAAATAGATGGGTGACCGTTTAACGCCATTTGAACTAAACGGGTCCGTGCTTCGGACAGCAAGTAAAAAGTGGGTCCCAGTTTTTAACCGACTATAAAAAAGGAGGTTATGTATTCGATGCGAATGTCTGTTATTAAAAGTTTAGTTGACGTAAAAATAGCGCAGGCGGAGCTGCGTGGGTCAGCTAGTAGGTTAATAAAAAAATAGTTAGGTGGATAATTTTTACCAATGATAAAGTGCTCTTTACATCGGAAAGTAACAATTAGCGATTGTCCTAAAGAATCTGTGTAAATTTTTAATCACAGTATGGTAAACATCGGCTCGTTAATCTATGACAGGCAAGGTCAGTATCTAGATGGGTGACCGTTTAGTGGCATTTGGACTGTGCGCCTCCGTGCTTCGGAAAGCACTGAGAAGTCAATCCCAGTAGTAATCATCTAGACACCATTTGTTACGCCAAGTCAGGGGTCTAATGACTGCTTGAAGAACTTTTACCGTTTGGTTACCTGAGGGGTGTGTGTCGTCCAGACCTAACACTTTTTTCTTTTTTTTTTTGACTCGGGGGAAATCGAAAGATCCCCGGGAGCTGTGGGGCTCGACCGGGGTATGTGGGATTTTTACCCACTAAAACCCCCGCGGCTGTCGCATCGGCACATGAGGGGGGACCCCAGGGCTCTCCGGTGGGATCTGCACCAGGGGCCCCTCAGTACCTTGCCTTTGAGCCCGCCGCCGGGGGGCGCATTGTAGCCCCCCGGGAACCTGTCACGGTGCTCACGGGGGTCGCAACCCCGCCGCCGTCCTCCTCGGAGTCGCCGCCGTACTCAATGGACGCTCAAAGGGCCCACACCCCGAGCGTCCAGCGATTCCGAAGGGGACCTAACCTAACCTAACACCAGGTTTTTTTCATACAACCAAGGTGACCAACATGGGCTACTTGATGGTAAGCAGTCACCGCAGCCTATAGACGCTAGCAAAACCAGAAGAATCACTAGTCTTTTGTGTCCGGTAATTTCACCAGCTACAGCGCCCTTCACACCGGAACACAGCAATGCTTACACACTGCTGCTTGGCGGCAGAATATCTGACACTGCGGTGGTACCTACCTGGACGGTTCCTTGCACAAGGAACCTACCACCTACCAGGTTGGCCAAAAACTATGGGATAAAAACTAATAAAAGACATCATCATCATCAACCGATAAACGTCCACTTTTGATCAAATGCCTCGTACTTAGAAGGGAGGGGTTGCTATAATCACAAGGGTTGACGGGCCCGTTGGTCTAGTGGTCAGACACCCTGCCTGCTAACCAATGAGTCGTAGGTTCGATTCCCGCCAAGTGTCTGGGTGTTGTTTATCTATTTTAGTATGTATTTACAAAAAAAAAAAAATATAACTATTAGTATCAGTTGTCTGGTTTCCATAGTACAGGCTCTGCCTAGTTTGGGATCGGATGACCGTGTATGGATTGTCCCAAGATATTATTATTATTATTATAATCCCCACGCTTGGCAGGCGGCTTGGGGATCGCAGTATAGGTGGTAGGTAATCCGATAGAAAGACATTGCTGCCCGTCTTCTTGTTTACCTTAGTCCTTACGGACACCCAGGAAGAGATGGGGGGGTGCTATTCTTACCCGGACACCCCACGGGGTATAAAGACATATTTGCTCTTTCTAATATTCATTGCTGATATAGATAGCTGTTTTCTGAATTCTAGAGTTGAACTTCTGAACTTTTGCAGATGATATGAAGATATTTAAAGCTATAACTGATTTAGATGATGCGCAAGGTCTTCAAGATGATCTTTCTCGTTTAGATGCCTTTAAGAACAAACTTGATCTTAATGTTAATAAATGTTTTAGTATAACTTTTAGCAGGAAGAAAAAACCAATCATGTTTAATTACTCATTGAAAAGACTTAATCTGGTAAAAGTTAATCAAATTACAGATCTTGGTGTACTACTTGACTCTAAGTTGCTATACGATGATCATATTAACAATATAATAAATAAAGCTTCTAAAGCCCTAGGATTTATTATGCGCTCTTCAAAAGACTTTAAACAAGCAAAAACACTTAAAATATTATACTCGACATATGTGCGCTGCCATTTGGAGTACGCTTCTCAGATTTGGAACCCCAGATATGACATTTATATTAGACGTCTTGAAAACATTCAGAAAAAGTTCATAAGATTTTTAAACTTTCGCACTCGGTCTTCAGTACGTGACTACTATCAATCTTGTATGAAACATCACTTTTTAAAACTGCAAAAGCGCCGTGAAGTTATGGATATTGTTTATCTTTCACGTATAATCACATCGCACTCTATCGACTGCCCTGAGCTACTCGGAAAACTTAAACTGTATACGCCCAAACGAAACTATCGCCATAGTCCATCCATTCAGTGTCTACTATCGTCAGAATAGTTTTTTCATTCGTGCCTGTTCCAGCTATAATGAACTTATTCGCAATCACGATCTTGATATAACTTGTACCAGTCCTGAAGCGATGCGTAGGAAGCTAAACTGTATATTCTTTGAAACCACATAATAGAATTCTCACTAATGGGTATTGATAGAGTTATTGCAATGTGTATCTACTGTATATTTTGTTATTGAACAGTTCTATCCTGTCTATATTGTTACTATAAGTGGAGACTTGTCAATGGCTCTTTTGTTACTAATTTTACATTTTTCATATTGTTATTCTTGCAGCCGTTAGTCTTCCTAATCTATACTTATAATAAAACTGTAACAGGTCCAATTCTGTACATTGAAGATATTTTGAAAATTATGTTTGGAGGACATTCTATAACCGATACTAAAGCCAAAAATGTTATTTTTTTTATTTTTGTCTGTCTGTCTGTATCTCGGCTGAACATCACGCCGAAACTACTGGATGGATTGAAACGAAACTTGGCATGATTTGAGTTAATACTCCGAGGTAGGACATAGGATACTTTTTATCCTGACATTCGGCACGGTTCCCTTGGGAGAGGGGACTAAAGTCAAAATGTGTACTTGGTTATACGCTTGCTCCGATTTTAACAATTTTTCATTATAATTATAATAAATATTTGTAAGGGAACACTCATAGACAGTTTTTAACAATGTTTGGAAATCGATCAGGTTAAGCAACGTTAGGTAAGGTCATTAAATAGATGGGTGACCGTTTAACGCCATTTGAACTAAACGTCTCCGTGCTTCGGAGGGCAAGTACAAAGTGGGTCCAAGATTATAACCGACTTTAAAAAAGGAGGTTTTGTATTGTATGCGAATGTATAGGTATTAGTGAAAATTTAGTTAACGTAAACACAGCGCGGGCGGAGCTGCGTGGGTCAGCTAGTAAGTAAATAAATAAGTAAATAAATAAATTTCCATCGATATAATATTTAGTATTTTACCTAGTTTAAGTATCATCATCATTATCAGCATACATCAGTCCACTGCTGGACATAGGCCTCCCCCAATACACGTCATTGAGCCCGGTCGTCACTCCACCGGGTCACAGGGCGTCCTACGCTACGTTTTCCAGTTCGTGGTCTCCACTCCAGAACCAGTCTTCCCCAACTTTCGTCGGTTCTGCGGCAAATATGAGCTATGTCAGTAACTTTTGTTCTCTGGCGAATTACTTCGTTTCTTAATCGATCCCTCAGAGAGAAACGCCGAGCATAGCTCTCTCCATAGCTCGCTGAGCGACCTTAAATTGGTGGACTAGTCGTACCGTAAGTGGCCACGTCTCAGCACCGTACGTCATTACGGGTAGGACGCTCTGATTAAAAAAGACCTTAGTCTTCAGACATTGCGGTATCGGTGACGAGAAGACCTGACGAAGTTTTCCGAATGCTGACCATCCCAGCTGTATTCTTCTCTTGATTTCCTTCTCAAAGTATACATATTTGTAAATAAACTGTAAATATTTAGTTTCAATAAATGTATTTTAACGATGTAAATTCTACATAAACTTGCGTGTAGAGTTAAATATGAATTTATTAATAAATTGTCGATGTTTGTCCACAATCACCTGGGACTTTGACCATTATCTGCGTCAGTTCCTGCATCAAGTTTGCATTGTTCTAGACAAGACCGACCTTGAGGGGACGAAGGGATATTCACATTATGGTTTCCTATCTACCCGATTGACCTATTTGCAACTCTATCATAGTACACTAGGATTGATATTTGCGAATTGAATGTTTTTTTATTACTAGCTTATTTTGAACGGTAATTATAAACTATCTTGGTTTAATACTTAAGTAGAGAGGGTTAAAACTTATGACTAAATAAACACATCTAAGCAGTCTTTTTCTCCAAGGTTATTGCCGAATTCAAAAAGTGGAGAGGAGACCCGACCCAGCTGTGGAATAGACGGGTTATGTATTCGAAAACGTTGGCAATTTCCGCAGGTTTAAATTCTGCGGGGAGCGACAATTTTGTGTACAAAGTTAGACGATCCATGCGTCGAACGGGTATGTAAAAAGTTGTTTCAACTCCTGACCATCCCCCGATTGTATCGGTGATCCGTAACTTCGGTTTGTGAGAGTAAAGGAACAGATAGTGCACTTAAGTCTGCGCAGGCCTTAGAGGAGATACCACTGGAGATAGCATAATGCGCTAACCCCTCTGCCAAATTTTGTTCATATGTTCAGGTCATTCTTTATTTGTGTGCGTATCTTTTTGAATGTGTTGCGAGTTTATTATAGTGTGGGTATGCGTGAAATTGTATCTGTGTGTGTTTACTTCGCCTCCCGCACCCCGCAAAAGTACCACGAAAAATTGGTTCGGCGAATCGACGCGATACTAGCTCCATTCTAATTACTCTGAGGCGCAGGCACTTGTGCACTATAGTGCACAAGGAGATAGCACACTATCTCCTGGGCTTTTCACTAGAATTTTTTTTATACTACCATGGTGGCAAGCAAGCCTACGGCCTAATGGTAAACAGCCACCGTAGCCTATAGACGCTAGCAACACCAGAAGAATCACTAGCGCGTTGCCGACCCTTATGACATTAGATGTTAAGTGTTTGTGTCCTGTAATTTCACCAGCTACAGTGCCCTTCACGCCGGAACACAGCAATGTTTACACACTGCTGCTTGGCGGCAGTGTATCTGACACTGCGGTGGTACCTACGTGGACGGTGTCTTGCACTTGATGCTTGCGCTTGATCGTATTGGTCAAAATAACGTTATACGTTATTATAGTATATGTGTTATATGTATGGTCTAGTGGTTAGACACCCTGACCGCTACCCAATAGGTTGTGGGTTTGATTCCCACCAAGTGTCTGGGTGTTTCATTTAGTTAGGTATGCATCAACTGCCCATTATGTTGCTCTCTCTCATTTTCTAGTTAGGTTGCCTGGAAGAGATTGCTTTTTAGCGATAAGGCCGCCTTTGTACATTGATATCTTCAACGTATTGTTCAATTTACATGTAACGGTGTACAATAAAGTGTATTTATTATTATTACAATAAAAAAGTATAGGTTCATAAAGGCTCTGCCTAGTTTGGGATAGGATGACCGTCTGTAGGTTGTCCTAAAATATTATTATCTAGTGGGCTTTCCACTAAATGGCTCATCTTGAGAAATATTAGCTGCTGTGACCGTATTAGTCAAAAGAACATTATATATATATTATATTATATTATATTGGTGAATAAAGCCTCAATGCTAAAATAATATGCTAGAGATTGTAAATATACAAACATGGTTCTCAAAAATTGTCACCAACGAGACCAAACCTGCTAATAATAGTGGGCCATTAGCTTGTACAAGTCAACTTGCCGTTCACCTTGTCCGTAACCTACCGCAACAAAGTTCGCACAAACTAGATATTCACTTTATACTTTTGTTTTTCGCAGTACCTAACAATTTTTGATGTCTCTTGTTTCATTTGTCATTGACCGCGTCTTGGGCTTCAATGCCGGCCAGGGTAAGGGTGAAAAATACTCTGTCCCCGTGAACACCGTGTCTGGTTTCCGGGGGGCTACAATGCGCCCCCCGTCGGCGGGCTCAAAGGCAAGGTACTGAGTGGCTTCTGGTGCAGATCCCACCGGAGAGCTCAGGTATCCTCCCTCATGTGCCGATGTAACAGCCGCAGGGGTTTTAGTGGGTAAGAATCCTACATACCGCCGTTGATCCCTACGGGTCCCGGGGACCAATTGACGGTTTCCCCCTATGACTCTATATTGCTATAGACCGTCCAGGTAGGTACCACCGCAGTATCAAATATTCACCCGTCAAGCAGCAGTGTATAAACATTACTATGCTATGGTGAAATAACCGGTTTCAGATCATGACTTTTGATATTTACGCGAATTACACATTGAAATGAAATTAATTTTACGGATTATATCGCGGTTTATTGTTGATTTTAATTACCCGACGTTTCGAATACTTTACAGCGTTCATGGTCACTGCGG
Source organism: Furcula furcula (assembly GCA_911728495.1). Classification (NCBI taxonomy): domain Eukaryota; kingdom Metazoa; phylum Arthropoda; class Insecta; order Lepidoptera; family Notodontidae; genus Furcula; species Furcula furcula. The sequence goes on from OU452252.1 coordinate 22,434,952, forward strand.
ACTGTAAAGTGTTCGAAACTTCGGGTAATTAAAATCAAAAATAAACCGTGATATAATCCGTAAAATTAGTTTCATTTCAACCGGTTTCAGAATTAAAACATACATCAGTTGATGATATGGGCTGATATAGACAGCTGCACTGCAGTGATAGCTGTTACAGCGCTATTACAGCTACTTTCTATACTGAATCGGCTCACGGATCAAGATCAAATCAAATAGTTGAAAACCTTGATCAAATTTAATACATAATCATACATTCATAATCAAAAATGCAACGTTGCTTTCACGGTACAAGGTAAGCGCAAGGTTTGTGAGTCAGACGCGCTAGTGCACTGGACTACCTTGATAATGAACGTACTGGAGGTTATAACTAGACTTGTATCAATGCATCGAGATCGTTGCTTTGGTTACCAGGAATAGTATACGTAATATCTTGCGAATTAAGTTGGTAATTAAGACCTTACAAACTTTGTAATGAATGTAATGTAATAATACGACGAGAGACTGCTTAACAGCAGAAGTTAAATGTTAGACGTGAGCCACTGATTTTAGAATAGAGTCTTTGCTTGTGGCGACTTCGTGTAGCGGGTCACCCCTTTCCCTCCAATATGGTTGAGGGGAGTGATGGCTGCTGCTCGAGTCAACTCGTGCGCGGGTGCTGCTTGGGGGGACTGGTCCGACTACTATCCCTTTGGCCTTTTAGTTTGTTGTACTTTCGTCGTATATTTTTTTCTGTTTCATTTCTAATCTAATTGTAACAGACACACTGAATACAAAAAAAAAATGACAAGCCCGCTGAGTTTCTTGCCGGATCTTCTCAGTTGAGGCCGCGTTGTGATCCGGTGGTAGCTATTTTTTTTTAAAGAAAACATGACCTTTCAAAAGCGTTAATCGTTGTTTCAGAGAGCACACGGGATCTGTGACGAGGAACATCTTGGTGCCGAGCTTCAACATGTTAAGCAGGTCCTGCATGATAACAAGCTCCGAGTTCCGCGCCGCCGTCACTGTGAACGTGTCAAGCCATCCACAGTCGAACGTATGCCTGCTGTATTGCCATATGTTAGAGGGGTAACAGACAAGATTGGCTATATCTTAAAGCGAGCTTCAATTAAAACATTTTTCAAGCCACCAAAGAAGATTAGTCACTTTTTACCATCAGTCAAGTGCCATATACCTCTACAAGATGCAGGAGTATACAAACTGGATTGTGACTGTGGGCTCTCATACATCGGGCAAACAAAAAGATCGGTAAAAACCCGTGTAAAAGAACATATAGCTGACGTTAAACATCGACGCTATACGAAGTCTGCAGTCTGTGAACATGTTCAGGATCGCACCCGTCATTATATTAGATTTGACAAACCACAAATCCTCGCAAAAGAACAGCGCTACCTACCAAGGATGATTCGTGAGGCTATTGAAATTAAAAAGCATCCAAATTTCAATAGAGAAGATGGCTGGGTGCTACCACCAGCTTGGGATCCCGTGATAAACATAGTCAAATCCAAAGACAAGCATTCCACTGCAAGACCTCAAGATACTGTAAGCTCTTTCTGCGTAGATCGGACTAACAATAATAATTAGAAGACCTGAGGGTACCCTAAGACAACTATGACATTTGGACAGCTACCACCTCAGTCCGCCCGTGACCATGAATGCTGTAAAGTATTCGAAACGTCGGGAAATTAAAATCAAAAATAAACCGCGATATAATCCGTAAAATTAGTTTCATTTCAATCCTTAAAATTAGTTTCGTTTCAAAAGAAGGTTTTTATTCAGCAGTGGACATATTTCTAGTGCTGATGACCGATACAGCTACAGCAGCCCATCTTTTACATAGAACAGCTAACTGCGCGGGATAAAAAGGCAATTTTCGGTATGTAGTAATATATCTTGAAGTTTAGGAGAGAAATGGAGCATAAAAAAAATTAAGGAGCAATAATAATAATATTCAGAGACAATCCACACACGGTCATCCGATCCCAAACTAGACAGATCCTGTACTATGGAAACCAGACAACTGATACTAATACTTACATACTTTTTGTTGTAAATACATGCTTATATAGATAAAACATCCAGACACTTGGTAGGAATCAAACCCACGACCTATTGGTCAGCGGCCAGGGTATCTAACCACTAGACCAACAGTGACTTATGGTCATAAACCTTAATCCCATGCTATGTCCCACACCCCAGCAATTTGTAAGGCTGCGGTCCCCATAGGTCCCAGGGCTGAGGGATTGTCCCAGTATTTATTATAATATTAAATTCTAAAGGATATTCATATACTAGATATTATATTACATTCAGCAGCCGAAACTCAACTGTACAAATGGCCTCTCCCATGGAAGGGAGGGGATGCAATAATCCCCACATTTGGCAGGTGACTTAGGGATCACTGTATAGGTGATAGGTAATCCAACAAAATGACGCTGCAGTCTGTCTTCTTGTTTTCCCTTAGTCGCCTCTTACGGGTACCCAACAGGAGGAGATGGAAGGGTGCTATTCTTACATAATATAAAACAGCTATAATGAGGCACACATTAGTTCCAGATCATTACGCTACTGGTGAAAAAGTGTCCTGTTTCTGTAGACTGTAGCGTTCAGTGACGTAGTGCACTTATTTTATTATTTTGTAATAGTCCTTTCTTATTTATTTATTTATTATTTATACTCTTTATTGTACACACATAAAAATAAAATTAAGAGGACTTGAAGAAATTTCAAGATGATATTTTTTTTTTGAGTTTTTTTTTTTTTTTTCAAAAGTCTGGTGATGACGGCTTTGATGATAAGAAAGAGAGACGGGAGTAAGAAAATACATTTATTTGGTAGACATACACAGCAAGAGTACAAAACGGTAAAAAGAAAGAAACATAATATTAAGGAGAATGAGTCCAGTCCACTCAAAAGATCACGAAGTAAAAAAAAAGTGTAAAAAGTGTAAAGTATTCGAAACGTCGGGTAATTAAAATCAAGAATAAACCGCGATATAATCCATAAAATTAGTTTCATTTCAATGTGTAGTATTCGCGTAAATATCAGAAATCATTAAGATCACGAAGGTTATCGCCCCCTTCTAACGATGAGATCCCGGACGATGACGTCATTTCTTGGAACCTGGTGGGCTACGGCAGCGTTACTCTGCTGTAACTAGCGGTTACAGCAGCCCCACAAGTTGTCGGGGTGTGGGATGTAGCAAGTGTATCGCCACTTGTCGAATCCCTTACCAACGGTTTTCCATGTTGCCATGGGATTGACCATACGATACATTCCTTAAATAAAATAATATTAATATCCTTTACTTCTCTCCTAAACTTGAAGAAATTTGTTACTAAATACCGAAAACTGCCTTTTTAAAGTAGCAACGGGTACCTGGAGAGCGTACAGGTTGATAACCCCAGACTAACCGATTAATGACGTCATCCCTTACGATTCCATCGATCTTAAAAAATATGACTGCATTATAAGAGTATTTTGATTCGCCTCAAATCCAATGAGTTCAGATCGGACGCGCCCGCGACCGGTCCGACTGCTTTTTGTCGGATTCCACCCTCATCCGTCGACCTAACTACCTCTTGACTTAAAAAGCTAGAGGAAAATAAACCATAAACCGTTAACTCCAAAGTCGCATATCGGTCAGCTTTAATCACCATTTGACAGTCACGACCTAAGCAAGGATAGAGGCAAAATTTGAATAACGTCTCTTACGGATTTGAGACTTGTTTTAGGGTCACTAAAGTCGAGTTTAGATTGTTGGCTGCTTGATGAATAGTTCCTTTGATATTTATCGTCGTTTGACCCATCATGTTGTATGTCCTGGGAATGTTCGGAAGGCGATTAAATAGTTATTTGACGTGATTCTGATGGCCAGGTGGTGATCTCTGTGGGTATAGTAATTGGAGTAAATCACCTGTTTTGTTTTATTATTTATAGTATTCCCCAATTTTAATCAAAATTGGGGAAGTTTCACTAAGAATCAGGTCTTTATATTACTAAGGTGGCAAGCAAGTATGCGACCCACCTGATGGTAAGCAATCACCGCAGCCTATAGACGCTAGCAACACCAGAAGAATCACTAGCGCGTTGCCGACCCTTAAGACTTTATGATTATGTGTCCGGTAATTTCGCCAGCTACAGTGCCCTTCACACCGTAACACAGCACTGTTTACACACGCTGATTGGTGGGTGGTTATCTGTCACTCACACAAGAGACGTACCACCTAGTAAGATTTACTATAATAGATCCAACCGTTTATTTTCTTTTTGACAGCACCAATAGAACGTAACTGCGTCATGTTACGCAAAAGTTAACTTCACTTTAAGTGAACTTCACTTTAAGTGAACTTTTAAAAGTGAACTTTTGCGTAACATGACGCAGTTACGTTCTATTGGTGCTGTCAAAAAGAAAATAAACGGTTGGACGCTCTATACTAGGTGGAACGGATTCCATCTGCGAAGGACCGTTTAGGAAGGCCCCACAACAGTGTCAGATTTTCTACCGCCAAACAAAAATGTGTTAGCATTGCTGTGTTCAGCGTGAAGGTCACTGTAGTCTCGTGAAATAACAGACGCAGGAGCATTAATAACTAATGTCTCGGGTGACGAGCGGCAGTGCAATGTAGCTGTCTGTCTTCGATCGATTTCTAACCGTATTAGCTTGCTGATTGCCAGAATTCGCCGTCACCTATCTGCCTTGCAAACAGTAACAGCTCAGTGGGCGAGCGCTTGCCCTGGAAACAAGGTGCACTGCGCAGGTTCGAACCCCGGCTCGCACCTCTGATTTCTTTAATTAATCATGTGCGAATCGTCATTGTGCGATTGTTACTATCTAGAGTGAATAGGCTATTGTGCTTTACCATCCTCGACCGCGTCACAGCTTTCCATCAGGTGCGACTGTGGTCAAGCACTGGCTTATATTAAATAACTAGCTGACCCACGCAGCACCGCCTGCGCTATTTTTACTTTAACTAAACTTTTAATAACAGACATTAGCATCGAAACATAACCTCCTTTTTTGTAGTCGGTTAAAAACTGGGACACACCTTTTACTTGCTCTCCGAAGCACGGACCCGTTTAGTTCAAATGGCGTTAAACGGTCACCCATCTATTTAATTACCTTACCTAACGTTGCTTAACCCGATCGATTACAAAACCTTGATAACAACTCTCTATGAGTGTTCCCTTACTAATATTTATTATATTATAAAGAAAAATTGATAAAATCGGACCAAGCGTATAACCAAGTACCCATTTTGACTTAAATCCCCTCTCCTAAAAGAACCGTGCTAGATTACGGCATAAAAAGTATCCTATGTCCTACCTCGTAGTAAGATCTCAAATCTTGCCAAGTTTCATTTGAATCCATTCAGTAGTTTCGGCGTGATGCGCAGCCGTGATACAGACAGACAGACAAAAATTAAAAAAAAATCATTTTCGGCCTCAGTATCGGTTATAGAATGCCCTCCAAATATAATTTTCAAAATATCTTCAATGTACAGAATTGAACCTGTTACAGTTTTATTATAAGTATAGATAATTATAGCTTTCGGTGAAGGAAAACATCGTGAGGAAGCCTGCATGTCTGAGAAAGCCTAACTAGCTTTCGAATGGCGTGTGAAGTCCGCCAACCCGCACTCAGCCAGCGTGGTGGACTAAGCGCCCTCATAATGAGGAGAGGCCGGTGCCCAACAGTGGGACATAAACATGGACTGGTATTATTATTATTATATCTGTCTTCGTACATCGTTGATAATGACGTAGGTATACCATGGTGACCTCTGCTCACCCCTTCGGAGACTACTAGCGTGTAATATGCTTGTTTTATTCCAATATTATGATTAATGAGGAAATAATTGCCGTAAAAACGGCCACCACATGACGCGTGGGTGTCGATAAGCATGGTGTTCTAATGGCGAAAGACACCTATCGTTGACAGCAGTGGGTGCAATGTCATTACCAGTTATGGTGGCGGCCGGCATGTGTGAAATGCCAGTTGGTAATTGATATGGGAAAGGAAAATTGTATGTTATTTGGTTTTTAAGTATAGAAATAGTTCGTCTAATAGGGGTGCTACGAAATGTCATATAGCATCTTCAAACTTACCTTAGTTAGGATACACCAAAGACAATAAGCATGTAGGGCATACTGGCCTACATCGGCCTGCGTATGGTAATTTTTTCATACAAAGCCTGTGGTCGTTTTCTACATTATAAAAAAAGTTCTCTGCCGCGTCTGTCTGTCTGTCTGTTCGCGATAAACTCAAAAATTACTGAACGGATTGCCATGCGGTTCTCACCAATAAATGTAGTGATTCTTGAGGAGGGTTTAGTCGTACACTTTGTCAAGGTTTTGATTGTGTATAGGATACAAATACAAATGACAATAAGGAGGGTGGGGGGGAGGGGGCGGGGGCGTTATTTTATGGTAGACAATACAAAATTAGGCATATTTCCTTCAAAAATACTTTCGGGCGGATTGGTGGGTACGCACGCTGAATGACTTATTACCAGTGGTAATATGTGTTAAGACTTTGGGATTATACACGTATACAGTTTACTTTCATCTGGTAATTATTTCTGGGTATATTAGTTGTCTCCTGGTGCTTCGTCATCCATCACTCGTCCGAGCCGCCAACGGAACGGGCCGCCGCGCCACCGCCTCCGCTGGCTCGCCCTGCGCTCGCATCAATCTTGCGATGCACCGTGCACTTATGCGGCCCTGGTACCTTCCATCATCATTTTTCTTTGTTTATGAATTACAAAGAACAATTTTAACAAAGAACTTATATTCAAACCAAGGCTAACGAAAGGACAGCAAGCAGACTTGAGGCCCAGTAAGCTTTCCCGATATTTTTTTAAATATATTTTTTACACAACGTTTTTTTTAGTCTACTCCTTAACTGTTAACAATCATAAACAATCAGTAGAGTTAACACACTCAACACTATTAGAAAATAAAATATTCCTTTTATTCAGTTTTAAAAATCGTTCTCTACTCACAAAAACTTTACATAAAATAGTTTTGAATGCATTTCATATTTTTTCATTCATCAAAATTACTCTCATTATGAGCTTCTTTCAATAATTAATAACTACTTCGTTATCTTTATTTGCAATGTAATAAAGGTGTGTTTACTTATGAGCGGAGCGAGTAGCGTATTCAACTTGTGATCTAATACACGTTTTTTAAAGAATATTTGTGTCTTTATTGATCATCATCATCAGCTGAAAGACGTCCAGTGATAAACAAAGGGGGGAGAAGAGCCATAATCCCCACGCTTAGCAGTTGGTAGGTTGGTAGGTCTTCTTATTTTCCCGTGGTCACCCAGCGGGTGATGACATATGGTACTGAGACGTGGTCCCTAACTGTTGGCCTTCTGGATAAGCTCAGAGTCACACAACGAGCTATGGAGAGAGCTATGCTCGGAGTTGCTTTGTGCGACAGAATCCGGAATGCGGAGATTCGCCGAAGATCCAAGGTCTTAAAATCTGCAAGTTGAAGTGGCAATGGGTAGGCCACATCGCTCGGCGAACCGATAACCGTTGGGGAAGAAAGGTTCTCGAGTGGCGACCACGAACCGGAAGACGCAGCGTAGGTAAGCCTCCCACTACACTACACTACACTAGGTGGACAGACGACATTGTGCGCGTCGCGGGTAACCGGTGGATGCAAATAGCCAATTATCGTTCATTGTGGCGTTCGCCTATGTTCCGCAATGGACGTCTTCCGGCTGGTGATGATGATGATGATGACCCAACGGGAGGAGATGGGTGGGCGCTATTCTTACCCGGACACCCCACGGGTAATTATAAAACAATTTAGTCAAGTGCAGGGATCGTATCCGCGACCTTTCCCGCTGTGATCCAACTACTGTTCTGTTAGTTTTTTGGCGAATACCTAGCCATTGTTAGCAGGCGCCTGCTCGCGCATTGTTCGATGTCCATTACTGTCCCACTGTTAATTACTTGTATTGTCACTTTTCGGGTTACTTTTTATGATTTTCAGAGGTGCCAAACATTTTTGAGAGATTGCAATATATTTTATTTGAGTGCATGGAGTTAATCCACTGTCGCCTTAGTGCAATGGTAGGATTAAGATCGCATTCGGTCTTACCTTATATTCTATTATTATTGGCTAGGCTAATATATGGGCCCGGTAACTACCGGAACGCCCTGCGACATAGTTCAATCCATGGTGATTGCTCTAGCCCTTACTCTGTTACTAATGTGTCGAAGAGTGCTGACTGGAGCAGTACATAATCATCTGATGTAGGATAGGCTGCTCCAAGCTAGATGATTATCTACGTTTTGCAAGAGCGTCGCAGCCACGCAACATAATGTAGCATGGACTCATTGAATTTTCAGGTATCTACGGTACTTATCCACATTCGTTTATTCCTAGCGTGCACATATAATGCTTGGTGATATTTTCCATATGAAATACTTACAAGTGGTTCAAAGCCAGCACTCTCTAATTAATCTGCCTTTCCATTTCCCTCAACGTCTTCATGTCCAGGAACCCAGATAAGGCCTAGTACCTAATAAGTATAAAATCTTTTTTAAAAAAAAATTGAACCGACTTCAATATCACTGAAAAGTATAAAATAATTTAAATATTATTGAAGTTGGTGTTAGCGTACCTGCTGTGGCACCAACTTCAATAATATTCTATTATTTTATACTTTTCAGTGATATTCAAGTCGGTTCAATTTTTTTTAAAAAGAATTTATTTTAAACATTTTAGTGATATTTTCATATATAAAGATTGAACCATCGAAAACCGTAAAATTATCTAGGTAGGTTATGATCACATTATCGTCTACATAGTTTTAAATAATTCATGTTTCTTCAGAAAAAAATATCCGGTCGTAATGAAATTTGCATGGAAACATCATAGTAGTTTACTCTCTCGAATAAAAAAAGAATCATCGAAATCGGTTCATAATTGTCAGAGCAATGTAATGGAGAACATCAGTTTTATGGTTTTTACCAGATAAATTCCTCCACATCGTTCATGGTCCTCCAGGAAGTTCTTATCCGGTTGTAATAAAATTCATACAGATTCAATACAGTGGTTTCTTCTTTCGAATAAAAAAAGAATCATTGAAATTGGTAAATATTTGCCAGAGTTATGACCATTTTTGTCCGACCGAGCGAGTCCGAGCGACTAAAACGTCATCTATATAGGCTTTCTTGCAGCTCTCAGTGCGCAGTCACCATTCTTGTTTTTTTAGGAACTACTTATTACTAAGCAATAATTTTTTTATGGGACCCAATTAACGGATTAAAGAATAAATGGAAGAAAGATTTTTTCAAATCGGTTCATAATTGCCAGAGTTATGCGCGGACATACATAGAAAAAATATATATATATATACAGACGAATTGAGAACCTCCTCCTTTTTTGAAGTCGGTTAAAAATGATTTCACACACACTCAAGATTGAAATAAATAATATATGTAGATATACCTCGCAGTTCCTTTTCCCGAACTAGGTAGAGCCTGTTCTATGGCAACCAGACAACTGACACAAATACATGTAAACTTTTATTCGCGCCCTCAAAATTTTCTCCAAAGTAGGAATCGTACCTCTGACTTTTAGAAGCAGCAGCCAGGTTATCTAATTTCCTTCGGAGCCGATGGACGTTCGGGGTGTGGGATCTTTGAACGTCCACTGAGTACGGCGGTGACTCCGAGGAGGGTTCCCGGGGGGTTACAATGCGCCCCCGGCGGCGGGCTCAAAGGCAAGGCACTGGGGGGCCCCTAGTGCAGATCCCACCGGAGAGCCCTGGGGTCCCCCCCCTCATGTGCCGAGGCGACAGCCGCGGGGGTTTTAGTGGCTAAGAATCCCACATACCCCGGTCGAGCACCACAGCTCCCGGGGATCTTTGGAAGATTTTTTTAATTCTCTTTGGTATTATTGTAAAGTTTTTCATAGCTTTATGTGGTAGTGAGGTAGCCCGGATATTATAGGCGGAGATTGTTTTAGATAGTGCTTTTAGTATACTGTTACAACTTTCACGATAAAATAGTAAATTCAAGTTTGCATTCTTACTTCTGAACTTAATGCCGAGTGTATCAAACATCCAGTTGATGATGGTTCTAGGTCCGTTGTCCTTTGAAGGCTCATGGTATACCCTGTTTTTCTTTACTTACTTCTAACTTCCTTCGGCGCTACAACCCCTTGTGGGTCTTGGCCTTCTAACCAGTAATTTTCCATTTACCCCTTTTTTTGCCTCTCTGCTCCAGTTGGTAAACTTCCTCATAGCTCTTAAGTCTTTCTCAATACAGTCTATCCATCGATTTCTTGGCTTTTCTCTAGGTCTTTTCTGCTGTGGAGCCCACTTGGTCACACTTTTAGTCCTTCTAGTGTTTTCCACCTGTTTTTCGTTGGAGGATCAAAATCATCATGTGTGTTACATACACACCTATGTCCATATTTTTTTATACTACCAAGGTGGCAAGCAAGCATGCGGCCCGCCTGATGGTAAGCCGTCACCGCAACCAATAGACTCTAGCAACACCAGAAGGATCACTAGCAGATATTAAGTCTTTGTGTTCAGTCCAAATTGCTCACTAGATATCTATTTAAACACACATTGGACGAATGACTGCATGCAGATAAACCCATTGAGGTTTGCGCTATGTAGTTTTAATAGTAAAAGCATGTAATGGAGTAAATTGAATAATAAATAAATAATAATAATAAAGTAATTTCAGGCCTTCAGACCATCCAGTAATTTCAGGCCTGAAATTACTGGACACAAATGAACAAACACAATGCTGACACACTGCTGCTTGGCGGCAGTAACCTGGACGGTTCCTTGCACAAGGAACCTACCACCTAGTACAGTTATTGTCCGCTTTTGATTTTGTAAAACAAATAGGGTAAGTATAGAGACGGATATCTATGTTTAGAAACCACTATTCCGGATGTGCGTAAACAAAAATCATCGGTATCATACCGAAAAAATTACGTAAAATAAAAAAACATGAAAAAAAAAATCTTTCCTCACGTCCAACAATCACGTATAACGTTTGCACTGTGCTGAATAACAAAAAAAAAGAAGACAAACGAAAAAACTTTATCCTGTCAAAAAATAGTAACAGGAATAATTATCGTGAACATTGCATTAATCAAATTCCGCGCACGGTGGTATCGGGGTGGGTTGCCCCCATATCCCAGGCGGGGGCGACCCCCGCTCGACGGGGGCACAGGAAAAACGAATGCTGCGGGCTCGCTACGAAAAAACGCTGAAAACGATGGGTGTAAGCTTACAGCGACAATGATCTGGTGATATTTACTGAGATATACGACTTTGAGGCCATGAGGAACAAGTAGGAATTAAATAAATATTTTACAATGTTTACGTTTACGATGCACGTAGGTATAATCCACTAAACTGTTAATATACCTACAGTAATAATATCAGCCAGGGCTGGTGTATATGGAGGACATAAACCAGGATGTATGTCCCACTGGTGGGCACGGGCCTCCCCTCAACATAAGGGGCTTAGGCCTTAGTCCACCACACTGGCCAAATGCGGGTTGGTGGACTTCATTCGAAAGCTGTTTAGGGTTTCGCAGACATGCAGGTTTCCTCACGATATTTTCTTTCACCGAAAGATAGTAACAATCGCACAAAGACGATTCGCACATGAACCGCTCAACGGCGGATGATTCCGATTTAAACCATGTTAACACGCGAAGCGCGCACGGCGAACACGCGTTGACCGCCGACAGCTTTAAAGAAATCAGAGGTGCGAGTCGGGGTTCGAACTTGCGCCCCTTGTTTCCAAGGCAAGTGCACGCCCACTGAGCTGTCACAGCTTAGTCATAGAAGGGGATTACCCTTCTATAAAACATTATGGGTAATCCCTTTGAGAATGTTTTCTGACCTTCAACAATTAGATAGCTACAGAGAACAATATCATATCTTCCAACGGATCCGTGAATGCTGCCTCCAGTGTGTACCCCTCGTCCAGCGGAGGCTACCTATAGTGAAAAAAAAGTCCACCCGACGCGACGCCCCGTGGGGGGTAGGGGGCCCTTTCCTGCCCTGCTGCATTCATTAATTGCTAATTTGTAGATCGCGTTCAGATGCATGACCGCGAGGTGATGTTACTTGGACTAAGCTGTTAGCTATTATAAATAATCAAATATAATTAAAATCATCTGCCGAATAACGTCCACTGATGTACAAAGGCCGCCCCTTAGTAGGCAAGGGTTGCCATAATCCCTGGGATCGCAGTATAGTTTTAGTTATCCAATAGAAAGATGCTGCTGCCCGTCTTCTTGTTTTTCCTTAGTCGCCTCTTAGGGCACCCAAGGGGGGGGGGGGGGGGAGATAATATGTTACATGTAAACATGTGCTGGTGAAATTACCGGACACAAAGGCTTAACATCTAATGTCTTAAGGGTCGGCAACGCGCTAGTGATTCTTCTGGTGTTGCTAGCGTCTATAGGCTACGGTGGCTGCTTACCATCAGGCGGGCCGTATGCTTGCTTGCCAGCTTGGTAGTATAAAAAAAATAATAACATGGGTGGGTGTTATTGTTACAAAGATACCCCACGGGTATCCGGTATCATAATATAATATCCTGGAACAATCAACGCATGGTCTTCTGGTCCTAAATTAGGCAGAGCCTGTACCTACTAAGGCAACCAGACAACTGATACTAATATACTTTATTAAATAAAAAACTTATAAACTTTTTTTATAAATACTTACAAGCCTGCTTATATACGCCACCTCCAGCCATGACGCCCAGGGTATTCTGATAAATGAACCTGGTTGTCCATTATCTATTTGAGGAGTCATCGGTTTAATCGGGGATCGAACTTAGCACCTCGCGATTGGCTACCACATCTGACTACTACTGAGGCAGGATTGTAAGTTGTACTTTTTTAAAATAAATATAGTTTTTAAAAAAATCCTTATTTTTATGAAAGCCACAAAGACCTTGAGCTGATGACGTCATCGGCCACCTTCAGTCCAGATATGCGAGTACCGAATGACGTAACCAACGTCGCCTGCACTACAGACTGCGCTCGCGTAAAAAAAGTAAACACAAAATAGTCCCAGGGATTACCAACATTTTAGTTTGATACGAATGTCGAAGGTAAGTAGCTATTATTGTCTTTCCGTGTGAAGGGCCTGTTGCGGGTGAAATTACTGGACTGAGACCAATGATTTTATAAAGTAAGGCTGAGACATAATCATGAATGTCTCAGGTCTCAGTGCGGCTTTTTCTCAGTCATAATAGCTCGAACGAAGATAGTCACTGGAGGACCATTACTAAGAAAGAAAGAAAAGCATTTTTTCCGACAATAATATAACATCAACCGACGGCAAAAACGACTAAATTTGTGTCGCAATCGGTTAAAAACTATTCAACCTAACTTACGAGTATAGCGCTAGTTGGGACCTTCTTAGACAATTATATTAACATTTTCAGAAAATCTATAACAATTTTTAAATTAAAAAATATTATTTATCATATCCAACTGTTGGTTATCCCAGTAGGTACAGTATTATTTCTAGCCTTTGTGGCGCAGCAGTGAGAAACCGCTTGCTTAAGAAGACAGAGTTTCTAACTCTATCTTTTTCGCAAGCTTTTCTTTTTAAAAAAAGGTGTTAATTTTTAACACCTTTCAAAGACATCATGTCATTGTTTGAAAAATAAGTTGATGTATGAGTGGCCAATGAATAGAGTTGACTAATGAATATAATCATATTCAGTCTTATTACGAAAAGCAGTTTAAATCTAAAGTTGACATCTTGATAGGCAGGGTGCCTACCCTGCCTATCGAGATGTCAACTTTAAACCTTTTTTTGATGACTTTTACTTTGTTTTTTATGGTTGCCTAACCATGAATGTGATGTGTTTGCTGATGAATGGAAGAATCGAAGAAGATCCTCTGATCGAAGATGAATAGAAGAAGATCCGAGTGTGTCTGGCGTTCTGTGAGAAAAAATATGCGAGGTTGTCCACTGTTCTGTGTTAGTTTTAAATCTAATTTAGCTAAATTAGTATTTATTTATAACTGTACATTTATGAAATTATGTAAATTAATGTAACTGATTTAAATATCGTTTTAATTAACAATAAGTAAGTATTTACATTTATATACATACATGTATAAAAGAAAAGAAAAAGATAATAATAACAAATCAACAACAATAAACAATTAAACATTAAACAAACCTAGGTTTAGACACAGGTTTTAGGAACGATTTCCTGTGTCCAAACCTGGGTTTATTGTTAAAGATAAACCTAGGTTTAGACTCAGGTTTTAGGAACGATTTCCTGAGTCTAAACCTGGGTTTATTGTTAAACTGCTTTTCGTAATAAGACGGTCTATGTTTAAACCATATCTTATATTTCTCCCCGGTCTTGTCGGTCTTCTGTCCCATCGGATTAAGAGAGTAGAGGATGAGAGAGCGTCCATGTGTCGGCGCAAGAACTTGTGCGTCTTGTAAGTATGAACGTTGTGGTAGTAACCGTCAGGGACCCACTATAACAACAGTATTATTGTAATATTACTTTCACAACCGATAGTGACCAGGCTATAAACTACGTACATTTACGTGACTAGTGTCGTAGTAAGGTTATAATAATACTACTTTAGAGATGGTACTTGAAACTCTGGAGGAACATTCGTATTATACCTATTTGACCGAAGTGCAGTCACTTCGATAGCTCGGTAGTTATATAAGTAAGTAAATTGTCGTGTCTATCTTGTGTCATAAGATTATAATGATACTGCTTTAGGGGTGGTGGTATAGACTCTGAAGGAACATTATATAACTGTTTGGTTTCTGTTTATTGCCTAATGACGTCATCGCATCGCCTATGCGACCTGCGTTTGACATTTAAATTGAAATAAGCATCGACTGAATGACGCAGGAAGGATAATTTTTACGATCCAATTAAAAACAATATCGAATCAAATCACTTATTACCTACGTTCTAGACGTTACCGTTGCAATTGTACATAATTATATTTATCATCATCAGAATCTACAGGTTGAAGTGGCAATGGGCAGGCCACATCGCTCGAGGAAAGGTTCATCGAGAGGAGAGGCCTATGTTCAGCAATGGACGTCTTCCGGCTGGTGATGAAGAGCATGAAAGTGGGGTTACCAGATGTAAAACTGGTCTTATTTTCAGTACGACATGGCAACCAGACGAGCAGAGAGACCACTTGGTGGTTTTACGACATCCTCGCCCCCAATGAGGGGACTGCTTCTCTTCACCCGAACATCAATTTACTAAATTTCACCAGCGGGTCTAAAAAGGCCACTTTCGGGGAATCATAATATGAGTAAGTTACCGTTTAATTTTTATTCGTATGGCAGCATTAACATCAAATATGAGTCAGCTAATTAGTGTTAATAAATTAATTGAGTATGATTGACCTAAAATGTATGATCATTTTACGAAAATTACAGTAATTGCGAAGAATTTGCTAGAAATGCAAAATACGAATTCCTTATAGAGGAAATTTTTAGGCCCGCCCTGGCCCGCAGCTAGCTACATTATCCATCGAGCAAGGCGCCGCGGCGGCGACTCCGCGGAAGGCAGTTGACAGCGGTTTTGCGACCCTCGTCCCCGTGAGCACCGTTACTTTTTTGTTGCTACAATGCGGCCCCCGGCGGCGGGCTCAAAGGCAAAGCAATGATGAGCACCTGGTGTAGACCCCACCGGGCAGCCCAGGTCGTCCATCTCACGCGCCGACGCGACAGCCGTGGGGGTTTTAGTGGGTAAGAATCTCTTAGAACCCGGATCTATTGAAGATTTGTCCCGCGAGAACAAAAAAGCCTGCTGCAATGCCCTTCACTCCGGAACACAGCCATCTTTACACATTTCATTGGCAACTACCTGGACGGTTCTACCACCTAGACCTGCCACCTAGGATGCACGTCCTACCTGCCTTTATCACAGATAGGATGCACGCCCTAACTTTGTCACAGATTCCAAAAAAGTATTGCAATCTCGTTAGAGTAAACAATAGTTAATATATGCTTCATTATTGGGGTATGTGTGAGTGACGCGGCTGGGCCCGGATCGATGGAGCTCCCGATCGGCGCAGTGTGCAGCGGAATAAACGAAAACACGAGGCCGCGCCGGGAAAAAAATCAGCGTGTCAAAATGGACGCGAGTGTAGTAGGCTTGTTGCGAATTGGCCGTTTGCAAAAATTTTTTTAGTAAAATTTTTAATTATTGTTGTTTTATTTGTTTTATCCACACGCTAAGTAATCTGAAGACTTTATTTAGTTAATTATATTACGAGATATTCCGATCGTATTGATAAAATAACAATAATTGTTGTGTTGGTCTAGTCTAGTCTAGTGTTATCGTAACTTTATAATTAAGTATTTATAGATTTCTTTTTTTTTGTAATTTTTAACTATATACTATAACTTAAAAAAAAACTGTTTTCAATCAGAAATAATTACAGGTAATAAATGTCTTTGTACCTACCTATATTTTACGGAAACCTTTTTATCAATATCATAAGGAACTCTTCAACGGTGAACAGCACAGACTTGCAATTTTGTGTACGCATTTTATTATAATAGCTGGTTTAAAGTTTTCCTACTACTACTACCAGCGAGCTCCTGCATTGTTAGCAGCGATATTGCTCCTTATAGGCGTTTATTTACCTATGTAAATAAATAAGACGCAACTTGATCTTGAGAATCTAAGAAAATAAGTGTAAGTACACAGGTAAGTCTCACGACAAGGTTTTGTGTCTTATAAATTGTATAATGTAATAAAATGATAGTTTTGATGTTTAAAGTTTACTTAAAAATGTTTCTTTTTACATTTTTCATCTTCACATCTACTGCTGGCTGGTTGAGATATTATGATATTAAATCTCGTAAATGGGGATTGTGATACAACATTCAAAACGCTTTATAAAATGTAATATTTTTTATACCTAATGGCCAATTCTCGTTAAACCTACAATAGAGGTGCAACGGTCACCAAACAGTTTGCGATGGGGGTTGCCTCCCTAAAAAAATTGCACCGCTGGGCGGGCGGGCGGCGGGTGGAAGGGGGTGGCGCGCCTCAACTTTGACGTGCGTTTCGACTACCGGCTCGTCCCTAATTGATGCGCCACCGATCAAATTACTAATTTGATTTGTTTGTGCATGCTTGTAATTAGTACGATATGTTTTCGCACATTTCAATGTCTGCACTGTTGACGCTCTGACTCTACAGTATCACCTCCTCTTTAAAAAAGTTATGTCAATATAAGAAAAACTGACTTGCGCTTGACCTCTCTCCGGTCATATTAGTCTTCCGTTTTTTTTATCGTTTAGTTAGTAGCTCAAGTTGCCTTAACCTCTGATTTGGCGTAAATACTGCTGTCTATATGACAACAACCGTGACTGACTCTGTACCCTCCAAAGTACGGAGACGCTTAAAATCCCACTTAAATGACACCCATCAATGAACAGACCTTGCCTGATGATGCTTAACTGATTTTTTTTTGTCTACATTGGTCCAGTGGTACAGGATCTACAGTGGTGACCGAAGATACCGAGGTTAGACCCTCGGTGAGTCCCGGAGAAACGCTGAATTGTTGTAAATTATCGTAATTTACGTGATACGTTTACATTTTTATTTACGTTTATTTTCTTTATTTACGATTCTTTAGAGAGCAGTTCAAAAAAATATATTCCACTTAATCGTTGGCTGAATAGTGCTTGCATACAACGAACTACATACGAGAACTATATAGCGTCAACGCATAGTTCAGGATATCTACTATCTTGTAAAGTTATTTAAGTATTGTTTATCAACTCTTTCAATGCTGGGAACGTGATCTATTTTATTCGCGTCGGCACACGCGATGCGTACGTACGGTGGCCACAATTCAAAACATTCTCAACTTTTTTTTGTTTGAATAGGGTGACAAGACAATATGATTTGTTGCAAAAAGCTAATATCTGTTAGTACTATATTTTGGGGTTATTATTAATATGAGACCGCAATGGCGGGCATAATTAAAGCAAGTAAAAAACATCCTCCAAGTTATCGCCGCACTGGGAGGAAAGGATACCTAAAAGACTGGCGGCGTTACCTCTTTGTATGGCCAAGCTTATACGTTGGCAGAAAAAGCTACCAGCTCGACGGTCTCCTGAGACTTCGATAAGTTAGTACCTATGAATTTTTTTTCACACAGTAAATTGAAAGAAATGTTTACGGCTGGTGGTTCCGATCTGCACCATCTTAACACGCGAATCGCATAAGCGCGATCACGCGTCAATCGCCGACGTATTACCATAAGTAATATTTTAATTCAGCTTGTTTTTTTACATTGTCGACATTTTAAAAGTTTTTAAAAGCCTTGTTTATGGGAAGACTGTAGTGTTGGCCGTTATTATGATCATCAGCTGGAAGACGTCCTCTACTTAACAAAGACCTTAGAACGCCACAATGGAAGACAAGAAGCCATTTGCATACATTTGTTGCCCGCGACTTTTACGGTATCATCGGTCCGGACAGCTAACGCTGCGACGCGCGACGTTTAGTCCGCGGTCATTACCTGAGTGCCTTTCTTCCCCCATTCGGTTAGTGGATCTTCGAGCTACGTGGCCTACCCATTGACACTTCAATTTGCAAATGCTGAGAGCTATGCCCATAACTCTGGTTGTTCGGCGAATTTTTTGATTCCGGATTCAGTTGCGAAAATATACTCCCAGCATAGCCCTTTCCATAGCGCGTTGTGTGTCTCTGAACTGCTCCAAAAAGCCAGCAGTTAAAGACCACATCTCAGTGCCATACCATAACTCATCACTATCAACACACACAGGTTCAAGACCATTCTGACCCTTGTCTTCAAACACTGCGAACTTTTAGACAACAAGATGTCACATAGTTTCCCGAACGCTATCCAACTTAGGTGAGATTCTTCCCGCGACCTCATTATTATAGTTGGACCAAAATGAAAGTGTAATATAAAAACGGACAATAACAATTTTATCGATATATTTTGAGGCGTGCAATATTTTTTTTATTTTATTAATATTTTTCGAATTGATGGTCACAATAGTCGTCCATAAATCCGTCACTGGCAATGCGCCAGCGCTTGCCAAAGTTAGCGCCTGGACACCGCCATTAAGATACATATATTATACCGGGATAAGTGCACATACATGCATGTGTGTAAAAATTCAAAAATTTTTATTTCAAATAGGCTTAACGCTAGCACTTTTGAACGGTCATTTTTTTTAAAAGCTACCACCGGATCACAACGCGGCCTCAACTGAGAAGATCCGGCAAGAAACTCAGCGGGCTTGTCATTTTTTCACATTTTTTTTTAAAACAAAGTTTGTCTTTTTACAATTAGATTAGCACCAGCGACAGTGTGTCCTGCCGTTCAAAATATCAAATAAAATAAAAAATACGACGAAAATACAACAAACTAAAATGCCAAAGGGATAGTAGTCGGACCAGTCCCCCCAAGCAGCACCCGCGCACGAGTTGACTCGAGCAGCAGCCATCACTCCCCTCAACCATATTGGAGGGAAGGGGGTGACCCGCCACACGAAGCCGCCACTGTATATCGGTGGTCCGCCCCGATTCGAATCCGGGGATATGAATCTGTTTGTAAATTTTTAAAGAAATTTTCTTGTTTGCTGAGTGACTACAGATGAAGGCTTTGAACACACAAATACGACTTTTTCTGGTGTTAGGTATACTTAAGACTTTTTTTAAACAGTTCAGTAACCGATACGAGCATCCGCTCAATGGTAAGTGAGTAGAGATTTACCTACCTCTTTATGGACAATTCCTAATCATAGCACAGATATTAACTACTCCTTCAAATGGATCTACCATTCGATACCATACAAACATAGTAATAAACAAATAATAAGTTATAAAAACTAAAACCCGACTACGGATAAAATCTCAGTCTATTAATGTGATATTATAGCCTATAACCAGCGGACAATCAAGACGATTCTAACGACAACCTACTTGTCAAATTATGTTAAGTAGATTAGAAGATATGTGGGAACAGATGAACATACATACATAAAAATTAAATAACATACATAACCCTTCCTCCGTTCCGTAGTCGGGTAATGAGTAGCAAATGCAAGTAGCAAAAGTTGGCCGTTAAGTGTGGCGCACACTGGCGACTGGCCAACACCTAGTGACGGATTTATAGTGTGCGTCGTTACTTATGTACGGCTATTAATGGATACTCCTCCAATTACAAAAGATTTTATACATATCATTTAGTTGTCGTTACATATTGTATTAATGAAGTATAATAAAGGCGCCGATGCAGTAAAATATGGTTCAGCTACACAAACAGAGAGATTTACTGTGATGGACGCAAAAGGAGTGCCCAAGGACGCCATAGAGCTGAACGTTACTCACCAGTCATCATAAAACATTTTGATCATCCCACTTCTGATCTATTTTTATTATTGGCAACTTTTTTTTATTATCAATCGGTTTGCGCTTGACTAAAATCTCACGTGATGGTAATTGAAGATGTGGTCTAGAATGGACCGCGCTTACCCAAAATATGCCTGTTCCCTCTAGACTTGAATACACCCAAGTTATATTTATCAGGGGAAACGTTGTCCGGGAGGGTATTCCACAGCTTGGCTTGACATTAGCTTGGCTATGGAGTGTCTGGGCGTTATTGGTAAAAACATTATTTCCAATTTCTGAATGTTTATTTTACTAGCACTCGTAACTACAGTCCCTATGTGTAAGAACTCATTCACCCCCTTCCTCCCAGTAGTGGTGGAGGGCACGCACATAAATTCGTCAAGCGCACCCTGGCGGCGAGCCAATGGCCGACTACAAACGTGCCAATATGGACGCAAGTTTAGCTCTTAAAATGTAAGCACAATTTATTATCCGAAGATAATTCATTTGAGAATAAATCACGAGTTCTATTCAAGTCATGTTGATCATTGGAAAATAGGGGGAGTGATTTTAAAGTTCACCGCTTCAAAAATAAATGTTCACTACAAATAAGATTTGGGGGCACCCCAAATCTGACACAAGACACGGATATAAGTATTATGTTTTGCATGCAAATCTATGTGCCATACACTAATTTAATAAAAGTCTTATGTCGATGTGACTTTGCCTAATTTGAGTGACCATTATATACCTACCAATACTAAACACATTCAGTGAACATCGGTTCGGTCAATTTCGGTGGACAACTGAAGCTTGAGAGTCACTTGGGTGGCTAATGTTACGCAATAGCCCTGCTGAATATAGTAGTACTCCCCAACCACCGGTTGCCTGCGACTCCCACAATGTCGTCGGTCCACCTAGTGGGAAGTCGACGTCTTCCGGCTCGCGGCCGCCACTCGGGAACCTTTCTTCCCTATCACTTACCGGTCCTTCGAGCGGTAAAACCAATATGATATCATACGTAATTAGTCACAACATGCCATTATACCATCATCTGTAATGGAGATACGAATAAAAAAATTAAATTAATGTTCTTGAAAAAATTAATCGGTACTTAATTTCCAAATGCTCTGTAGGTTAATTACCTTTGCTAAGGTCAAAAAAATGTTGACACAACTTAGCGCCTAATAAACCTGCCACTCATCACCAAAACATGGGGTGAAGGTCAATCAAACAGTCAAATTAACTCATTTAACGAAAAAAGCGCGCGCAAAAAATAGCGACATGTGTGAAATAGACGTCAAAACTTTTGAAATATCTAAGAACGCATTTGCGAAGAAAGCGCGCGGTTTTTTTTTTCTGGTCAACGTTGTACCAGAACGAATTTTCAAATAAGGAACGTACAGAGCATCGTCTGGCAAGTAACGGTTTTTGTTGATGGCCAAGTAATTTAAGCGTTTAGAAACTATGGCCAGCTAGTTAATTCTAGATTAAAATGTTCGGTACATTAAATTGTCTATTTATTTTTATTTGTAAATAGTGATAGTAGGTATATTTCAAAGAATCGTTCGGATCCAGTTTTACGCACATTTTCAGGAACTAAAATGTTGGAACTGTTTAGTAAGCTAAATAATTGGTAGCTGTGTATTGAAATCAAACGGTATGTTAATTACCGCGAAATAAAATAGCTTTTTCATCATATAATTATACTCTTAATTATTTACACTGTACTAGAAATTGAAAATAGATAATGAAATTTATGAGAACAACACATCATTGCGCCTCTTTCTTAAAAGAGTAAGCTCATGTGCTATCACTCTCTAGGGCTTTGCGATCTGCAGGCGCACTTGTGACTACTACACCGGTGTGTCTGTTTTGTTATAAAGTGAAGGATGATAAAGAATATTTGGTTGCGCTATAAATACATACTTAAATAGATAAATAACAGGCAGACACATGGTGGAAATCAAACCCACGACTAATTGAATTTAATTGTTTATTAGCGTACAAAACAGATTACAATCACAATAAATAACCGTGTGTGGATTGTCCCAAGATATTAAAAAAAAAAAAAACCTTATAAGTACATTGTATAATATTATACAATGTACTTATAAGGTTTTTTTTTTTTTTTTAATATCTTGGGACAATCCACACACGGTCATCCGATCCCAAACTAGGCAGAGCCTGTACTATGGAAACCAGACAACTGATACTATTACTTATATACTTTTTTTTTGTAAATACATACTTAAATAGATAAACAACACCCAGACACTTGGCGGGAATCGAACCCACGACCCATCAGTTAGCAGGCAGGGTGTCTGACCACTAGACCAACGGGCCCGTCAGTATTGATCTACATTATAATCCACAGATATATGTATACGCCAAAAAGCTTTATTAATTAAGTAAATTTTCAGATACTATTGGGTAGCGGCCAGCGTCTAACTCTAGGTCTAACCACTAGACCAACAGGCCCAGTCTTTAGCCACAGTGCCTTTTACACAGGAACACAGCATTGTTTACACACTGCAGTGGTCGACCACTTTCACAATTATTGTCTTACTATCTATAAAAAAAACTCCCTGACAGACATCTTTACTCAAGCCGATATGAGTCAGTCAGTCAAAATTTTCTCTAAACCATTTTCAGATTCCGAGAATTCAGAAGTTATTTTGTTATGAATTACTGGTGTTCAATAGACCCTGTTATTAGACGATATTTACGTTGTTTTAGCAACTCAAGACCACCGGAATGAAAGTGGTCATAGAAAAGGCCCCTCAAGTTAACCCTCCAATGGTCGCGTGGTAGAAATTTTACATTATAAGCAATGTTTCTTAAGACAAATAGCGAAGTATCTAAGCAAATTATTATTTAGCTCAATATATCTTCAAACTAGTTATTATGTGGACGCGGCAGCACGACCTCCGGCATGTTACTGTAATTGTACAGTAGACCGTAATCTGTGTAAGGAGAAACTAACATTAATAATGTGGATGAAATTATTGTAACTTTATACAGCTACTATTACAAACGAAGTGGTTCTAGAACGCAACCTGGTGTCTGTCACACAGGAATACAACAATAGTTATGCCGACAACACACTATGCTGTCATATCGTGTCGTCGTGGCACTTCAGAAGCATATTCTGTATGTGCTATATGACACAACATAATAATATGTTTCCTGTTTTACGCTTTGCGGCAGTGGTACCTATCTTGATGGTACCTTGCAAACGGGA
Organism: Furcula furcula; assembly: GCA_911728495.1. NCBI lineage: Eukaryota > Metazoa > Arthropoda > Insecta > Lepidoptera > Notodontidae > Furcula > Furcula furcula. The sequence goes on from OU452252.1 coordinate 22,458,607, forward strand.
CCTAACACGTAGTTAAGTAGGTGCAGAGCTACGCGACTCGGTGCCGTTCACATAGAAACACAACAATAGTTACCAATTGTGTCAGAATTGGTGGACTAGGAAAATTGGATTGTATTGAACTTTCAATTGGTTTTTAGGGTAACCATTCCGATGCAAGACGCGATCGCTAGTGAAATATAATCAGATAGTGCAGCTAGTATTGGCTGACGGGTAGTGCAGACAGAAAGAGTGTACGGGTAGGTAGGATAGTGTACCTGAATTAGTAGAAGATGAATATTTCTAATTAGCACTTCACCTTACATAATACTAACTTTAACGTACAACATGCTAAGTACTTGGCTGTTGCATTAAGACTTCAAAATTAATCACTTGAAGGATACATAGTAGGTATGTATCCCATAAGATTAAGCTGACTGTCACATTAAAAAAAAGTACTTACATAACAAATTAAGCCTCTGTGCAGGACAGGACTTATGTAGGTAGTAAGAGGTGACCCAGGGAGCGAGCATGAGTACATTTTCACATACATATTTCATATTTTTAAACATTTTTATCATTCAGTACAAAATAAATCAAGAATAAATTAATTCAATGTCGTGCGACTTGCATCACTGGACTAGAAGTAGAGATAGGAGATCTTTCGTGCTCGCTCACTGCTTGATACACACGTACGGCGCACATATAGCCCGCCAACCCAGTGATTAGGTTGGCTAACATGTTAAATTCTACTTAAAATTATAGGGAAAACATTAATTTTATATAACGAAAATAATGTAAACATTTGTTGAAACCATACATGAATGTAACTTCTGAATATTTATTATGTAAATAGTTGCAATCAGTAGAAAAAACCACCACAAGCGAACGGAATTGCTGTGATTGGTTGAGCTCATCACGCACACATAATAATATGATCTTGTATTAGCTGTTTATGATTGCCTAGTAGCGACCATACAAAACTGTTTGACACGGCAGATTAGTCGCAGTCGTCGTTCAGTTCTCATCTAGTAAACACAAGTGGTATAAATAGGGCAGTCGTCGAGCAGCATTCATCTAGTAAACATAAAGTGTTCACAAATTAAAATTATCTAATCTCAGTGCGTTTTAGGGACTATTTTTAGTAATTAATCAATCTCAGTCAGATCGACACAGTACTTAATAGTCTGTAGAGAAGTGATATTATTTAGGTTAATAAATATTGTTTGTAAAGTCAGCCAGATTGGCACATAAGAATTAATAGTTTGTTTAAGTACCTATAGATAACGCGTAATAGAATAAGGTATACAAGTGGTGTAAATTTAGTTATTGTACTAATTATTTGTATTCAGTCAGATGGACATAGATATTGTAAATATAGTGTTTAATGTATGTTCATTGATAAAGTAATGAAAGTAAACAGTCAGTCAGATGGCATTTTGTTAATTAGAACAAAGTGTGAGTTTTATAGTGTTTATTATGTGTTTATAGTTCTAAGCTGAATCGTGTAAGTACATACTTGTTTTGCATCAAGGGCGGACATACCGTCCACATTCTTGTCTATGTAAATTAAATAATAATTAGACCATTTGTTTATGTATACAATTGTTTTATTTACACGGATTGCACTGGGTATATCTTTATGCTATTTGTTCCCAAACCAGCGCACAATGTGTGGGAATTGGAGCCATCAGGGCTAACTGAACTATCGAAGGACATTGTAAACAACCAGTTCCCCACATTTTGTTCCTTGCGAGCCGGATTTTGGCCCAAATTTAGGACATAAACATATATCCCAGTGCAAGCCGTGTACTTATTTGTAGGTATATTGTGTAAATATTTTGTATGTACATTGTCTATTGTTGTGTTTATTAAGTGGACTATATTACGCACTGAACTTTGAACTATATTTTTCGAACTCTTTGTGAACATTTAATTTGTGAACACACGATGCCTGTGACACGATCGGTGGGAAGAAGGGCGGAGGTACCGTCCATCATTGTGACCACTTCACAGGAAGGGTCGGCAGAGACGATAACGGTCACGGAACAGACCACGTCTAGGGAATCTGCGAAAGTCGGCGAGTCGGCACAAGGCCGCCCGATCACCGCCGCAGAACCCACTATAGAAAATGTGATTGAACCACGCCCCACTGTGTCCACTACGTCTACTCGACAGAAACAACGCCGCTTAGCTGCCGCCAAGGCGGAACTTGCGCGACTGAAACTGGAGGCTGCCGCAGCAAAAGTCGCTGCCATAGAAGCTGAATCCTCAGATGATGACCTTGAATCGGTGATCACCGAACGACATGAGGAGCAGAGGGTGCAGTCCTGGCTGCAGACAGGCCGACTGCTCACCCTAGATGACGAGCCTCGCACCGCAGGAGGAAAGCAGACCGAACAGCACCTGCCGTCCGAACCTCTGGTCCCAGTGGATGACTGGAGACCTTCGGCAGCTGCACCGGCGGGAGTCACTGCCGCACCCCCGTCCCTGCAACCTTCGGGCATAGCTTGCGCCGCGCATCACACATCAGCACCAACGGCGACGACGACGACGCCAGTATACAGGTATCCCAACCAGAGGGATGCTCCAGCTTACCACAGGACGTCGTGGTATTATCCTGCGCCGATGCCGCCGCCAGTGACCACCACGACCTGGGTCCTGAACCGGCATCCGCAGCCGACTGTGCCAGTGAGCGGGACAAGCTCCTGGCTACCGCAAACAGCAGCGCCGCCGCCGGGGGTCACTGCCACCCCCTGGCCGGCGCACTCCACCGCGCCACCGCAGCCGGGGGACACTGCCGCCCCCTGGCCGGCGCGATCTGCCGCGCCACCTCCGCCAACGGGTGTGAGAGACCCGTGGCAACCGCCGCGGACAGCCGCGTCACCGCAGCCGGGGGACACTGCCGCCCCCTGGCCGGCGCGATCTGCCGCGCCACCTCCGCCAACGGGTGTGAGAGACCCGTGGCAACCGCCGCGGACAGCCGCGTCACCGCAGCCGGGGGACACTGCCGCCCCCTGGCCGGCGCGATCTGCCGCGCCACCTCCGCCAACGGGTGTGAGAGACCCGTGGCAACCGCCGCGGACAGCCGCGTCGCCGCAGCCGGGGGACACTGTCACCCCCTGGCAAGCGCACTCGGCCGGGCCGCCGCCGCCGCCAGCGAGCACTGCCGCCTCCTGGCAGCAACAGCAAACAGCGCCGCATCAGCCGACGGGCGCTGCCGACCCGTGGCTGACGAACGCCGCAGCGCCATCATCGATCCCCACAAGGGGGGTCCAGCCTGCAGCCACATCTTGGCCGCCGCACACAGATGACCGAGGTAACGCAAATCATACTCCAAAGACAGACATACAGGAGCTTGCGTCGGCTATCACGAATGTTATGCAAGCTACACAACGCAATCATTCACCGCGCTATGCGGAATTACCGTTTTTCAACGGCTCCCACCAGGAATGGTTGACCTTCAGGGCAGCGTATAGCGAGTCTGCGTATTATTTATCGCCATTAGAAAACATGTCAAGGTTAAGGAAAAGCCTGAAAGGCATCGCTAGGGAAGCAGTACAGGGACTCCTTATTGCTAATGCTGACCCAAATAGTATTATGCGCACATTAGAAATGCGTTTTGGGAGGTCAGACGCCATAGCGATGGCCGAAATAGATCGCCTTAAAACACTGCCACGACTAGGGGACAGTCCTAGGGATATATGCACATTTGCCACTAAGATTGAAAATGCAATTAGTACCCTTCAAGCATTGAATTGTATATATTATATGTTTAATCCAGAAATAACAAAGATGTTGATAGATAAGCTGACTGCTACGACGAAAAGACAGTGGTACGAGTTCGCCGCATCGCAGCCCAGAGGCGAGCCGGACTTGCTGAAATTTAGCCGCTTCATCACGAGAGAGGCGGAAATATGCAGCCCGTACGCCCCGCCGGAGCCGATCGCTTCAGCGGACAGAGGCACGCAGCCACCGCAGCACAGGATACAGCGGGTAAATACAGCTCAATCTAAGTATAAGGATAAACCATTGTGTCAGTTATGCGGTCGGCGGGGTCATTATAACGGTGACTGCCCAGAGCTAAGGAAGCTGTCTGTAAACAGTAGATGGGACGTCGCAAAGAAATGTGGTCTATGTTTTAGATGCCTAAATGAACGCACCAAACAACATAGGTGCAAAACAAGGAAATGCGGAATAGGCGGCTGTCCACATGCTCACCACAGACTGCTTCATCACCCGAAGCCACCCCACGCTACGAATCAACAGGACAGCCAAGAACCAATGGAAGAGAAGGTGAATTCTGCATGGGCACCTCAAGCTTCATTTTTAAAAATATTACCCGTGCGTGTTTCAGGACCAAACGGAACAGCGGACACATACGCGCTTCTCGACGATGGGTCGACGGTGACGCTCATCGACGCCGAGCTCGCCGACCAGATAGGCGTCACCGGGCCCGAAGAACCGCTCAATATCGCCGGGTTTGACGGCAGCCTGAATGCGCAACGGGCCTCGCGCCGCGTGTCCTTTACCATGAGAGGGAAGACAGGCGGGAGTCTAGAGGTACGTGCTCGTACTATTCATAAATTAGAATTAGCGTCACAAAGGATACCGTATGGGATTGTAGACAAATGTAAACACCTGCGCGAACTCAGGAATGATCTGCAATACAGAGAAGCGCAACCCAGGATTCTTGTGGGCCAGGATAACTGGCATTTGTTGCTAGCAACGGAGACTCGTACCGGCGGGAGAGACCAACCAGTAGCCTCGTTGACTGCGCTCGGTTGGGTCTTGCATGGAAGCCACACTAGAACGTTAGGACATAGAGTAAATTTTATTCAACACTGTACAGCCGATGAGGAATTAGAGGAAACTGTAAAACAATATATTGCTAGCGACAATCTGTATATAGAACCTAAGAAGCCGATTAGCAATCTAGGTGAGAAGGCACTGCATACATTAGAAGAATCAACGAAAAGGACCGCAGAAGGGAAATATGAGACTACGCTGCTATGGCGAACCCCGGACCCTCAGCTACCGAACAATTATGAAAACACTCAACGGAGACTGCACGGGGTTGAGAAACAATTTGATCGCGATGCGGAGCTCAAAGTCAGGTACACCGAACAGATTAACGCGCTCATTAGCAAAGGATGCACGGAGCGAGCACCACCTCTGACTGAAGGAAAGGTGTGGTGCCTCCCACATTTCGCAGTATTTAATCCACAGATGCCAGACAAGATTTGTATTGTACACAACGCTGCAACCGAAACGAGAGGAGTGTGTCTTAACGTTAAACTGTTGACAGGTCCTGATCTAATGCAACCTTCACTAGGGTCTGCAACCGCACAGCATGGCCCACCAGGGGCTACTGCCATAGAACGTGGCCCATCAGGGGTTACAAACACAGAACATGGTCCATCAAGAGCAAGTGTCAAACGGGATGACCCACCAGGCGTCATAGCCACAGATTGTGGCCCACTAGGGGCTACCACTGAAGACCATGGCATACCAGAGAATACAATCAAAGCTCATAGCCCTCCAAAGGTTATAGTAATAGACCGTGGTCCACCAGGTACTACAATCTTCGGCCCGCTATCAGTCACGATAGAAAGAACTCACCAAAAGAGGTATGTTGTCATATTTACTTGCCTAACCACGAGAGCGATACATTTAGAAGTTGCAGGGTCTCTCAGTACCGACTCTGCAATAATGGCACTGAGGCGAATGATCGCGCGTCGCGGACAGCCGGTCCAAGTCTGGTCGGCCGGCGGCGCCAACTTCAACGGCGCCGAGCGCGGGCTTCGCCGTGCCATACAGGAAGCCGTCGAAGAGGAAGCTTCAAGGAACGCCATCGAGTGGCGCTTCATTCCGCCCGGCGCGCCATTCATGGGCGGCGCCTGGGAGCGGATGGTGCGCTCTGTGAAGACTGCACTGGCCGCCACGCTTCGCGAGCGGCACCCTAAAGAAGAGGTGCTGCACACTCTGCTGACCGAGGCCGAGTATTCGGTCAATAGTCGGCCGCTCACCCATGTCTCTGTGAGCGCCGAAGATCCAGAGGCCCTGACCCCCAACCACTTCTTGTTGGGCGGGTCAGGCCGTGTCACCTCGCCGGGTGACTTCGCCGACGACGACGTGAATCTGCGAGCCAGCTGGCGCGCCGCCCAACGTCTCGCTGACGTGTTTTGGGCGCGCTGGCTGAAGGAGTACCTGCCGGAGCTCCGAAACCGGCGGGAGCCCCACTCCAAGGGCCCATCGCTCAAACTGGGCGACCTGGTCCAAGTGGTGGACCCAAACCTGCCACGCAACGTCTGGGTGCGAGGCATCATCTGCGCCACGCATCCCGGGCCTGACGGCGTGGTCCGGACCGTCGACATCAGAACGAGAGGAGGCATTCTGCGACGGCCGGTGAAGAAGATCATCGTGTTTCCTGACATCGAGTCATCGCCTGCACCACTTGGGGATGCATCTCCGCCGGCTGCGCCACCGGCAGATGCACGGCGGGAGAGATGTGCAGGACAGGACTTATGTAGGTAGTAAGAGGTGACCCAGGGAGCGAGCATGAGTACATTTTCACATACATATTTCATATTTTTAAACATTTTTATCATTCAGTACAAAATAAATCAAGAATAAATTAATTCAATGTCGTGCGACTTGCATCACTGGACTAGAAGTAGAGATAGGAGATCTTTCGTGCTCGCTCACTGCTTGATACACACGTACGGCACACATATAGCCCGCCAACCCAGTGATTAGGTTGGCTAACATGTTAAATTCTACTTAAAATTATAGGGAAAACATTAATTTTATATAACGAAAATAATGTAAACATTTGTTGAAACCATACATGAATGTAACTTCTGAATATTTATTATGTAAATAGTTGCAATCAGTAGAAAAAACCACCACAAGCGAACGGAATTGCTGTGATTGGTTGAGCTCATCACGCACACATAATAATATGATCTTGTATTAGCTGTTTATGATTGCCTAGTAGCGACCATACAAAACTGTTTGACACGGCAGATTAGTCGCAGTCGTCGTTCAGTTCTCATCTAGTAAACACAAGTGGTATAAATAGGGCAGTCGTCGAGCAGCATTCATCTAGTAAACATAAAGTGTTCACAAATTAAAATTATCTAATCTCAGTGCGTTTTAGGGACTATTTTTAGTAATTAATCAATCTCAGTCAGATCGACACAGTACTTAATAGTCTGTAGAGAAGTGATATTATTTAGGTTAATAAATATTGTTTGTAAAGTCAGCCAGATTGGCACATAAGAATTAATAGTTTGTTTAAGTACCTATAGATAACGCGTAATAGAATAAGGTATACAAGTGGTGTAAATTTAGTTATTGTACTAATTATTTGTATTCAGTCAGATGGACATAGATATTGTAAATATAGTGTTTAATGTATGTTCATTGATAAAGTAATGAAAGTAAACAGTCAGTCAGATGGCATTTTGTTAATTAGAACAAAGTGTGAGTTTTATAGTGTTTATTATGTGTTTATAGTTCTAAGCTGAATCGTGTAAGTACATACTTGTTTTGCATCAAGGGCGGACATACCGTCCACATTCTTGTCTATGTAAATTAAATAATAATTAGACCATTTGTTTATGTATACAATTGTTTTATTTACACGGATTGCACTGGGTATATCTTTATGCTATTTGTTCCCAAACCAGCGCACAATGTGTGGGAATTGGAGCCATCAGGGCTAACTGAACTATCGAAGGACATTGTAAACAACCAGTTCCCCACAGCCTCCTTTTTTTAAAGTCGGTTAAAATATTTAGATAAGCACATAAAAGGTTCTGAACTTCAAGTGCAGTAGTTATAATCATCATCATCATCACCAGCCAGAAGACGTCCACTGCTGAACAAACGACCGCCACAAAGAACGACAATTTTCTATTTGCATCCACCGGTTGTCTGCGACGCGAACAATGTCGTCAGTCCACCTAGTCGGAGGCCTGCCTACGCTGCGTCTTTCGGTTCGTGGTCGCCACTCGAGAACCTTTCATCCCCAACGTTTATCGGTTCTTCGAGCGATGTGGCCTGCCCACTGCCAGTAGTTATAATAAATAACGTAATTATATGTTTACAATCGGTCATAAAAGCCCATAATTTGATAACCAATCGTAAATATTGGTTTGCACTAATAGCGAGGTAGGGTTATATTATAATAGTGAAATTAATTTTCGAACGCTACAGACAGCGTAGGCGCCGCCGGCAGGTGACAGCCAATAGCGAGCGAGCGCGCGAACGATCAGCCAATCAGATCTCATGTAACATAATGGCGGGAAACAGATAAATCTGCGTTCGAGCCTACCGCGACGGACGCAGGTGCTATTTTGGATATTCGATTTGCAAAACATTTCACTTTTTTTTAAAGATAACTTTGGTTCAAGGGATTTCCTGCGGGATCCATTGTTTCATCGCGCCTGAATTTATTTGTCTTCTTTTACAGTTGTCGTTATGGCCAACTTGGTATTAGAGTTATTCAAGTCGCGACAGTGCATTGCAATGTATTTAGGGAGGCGCGTCGCTTACCATCAGGCGAACATCTTGCTTGTCTCGTTACCAGTTTAATAAAAAAAAAAACAAATTATTTTTACTACGAAGTAACAATTAATCTTCCAGCTACAACACTACTGAGAAAAGTTTAGAGATCTATTCAGATCTAATTAGAACGCTCCAAATAGTCTAAAAAATTGCCTCGATCGCCCGTTTAGTGGGACTGATTGTGGTCTATTAAGTTGAATGCAATCATCGCGTATTGAATACAATAAGGCTACCTGGATAGGGTAGCCACGTTGTGGGGAGAAAAAGTGAGATAGAGACTTCCTTACGAATGTCATATATTTTATCGATACGATATAATATATATCGTGTATATCGATACTTCATCTCACTTCCGAGACTACACTACTTCTTCTCCTGGCCTATTCCATGTAGACATTTTGTTCTTATAGCTCGTAATTCTTATAGCTTCACCTCTTTCTTATAGTTCTTATAGCCCTAGCTCACTATTCCAACACGAAATTAGGCATATTACCTCCAAACATATTTCTTTGTCGGCTTAGAGGGTAGTACACACGTTTAGAGCTACTGACTTATTACCACAGGTAACAAGTTTTGTGATGAAAATTTTGATAGCCAAGGCCGGTTAAATCTTTGACACCACCTAGAACTAGACATTAATCTCTTAAGCCCTCTGATTTCACAAGATACATTTCCCTTGACACTAGGAAGTATGCATATCTGCTACCCCAAGAAGTGCTCTAGCGAGCGTCTGGCGCTGAAAAGACTCTGGCGAAGGTACGAACGGAGGGGGCAGAATCTCTCCATGCCGTTGATGAGGGCCACCGGGGAGGTTTTAGTAGGTAAAAATCCCCCGGGGACCGAGTAACTTTTGAACGTTTCTTCTTCAACAGCAAAAAGGTAAAATATCTGGCACTGCGGCGGTACTTATTAAAAGTACTACCTTTTTTTTAGGCGGGGGAATCCTTGAATAGGTCCCCCGGGGTGTGTGGGATCTACCATCAACTTAAATCCCCGCGGCTGTCGCATAGGCACATGAGAGGAGAGGCCTGGGCTCTCCGGTAAGATCTGCAGCAGGAACTACTCCGTGCTTTGCTCCCCGTGTAACTGACGGTGCTCCCCGTCCTCCTCGGAATCGTCGCCGCACTGACTATAAGGTATATCTATACTTATAATAAAACTGTAACAGGTCCAATTCTGTACATTGAAGATATTTTGAAAATTATATTTGGAGGGCATTCTATAACCGATACTGAGGCCGAAAATGTATTTTTTTTAATTTTTGTCTGTCTGTCTGTCTGTCTGTCTGTATCACGGCTGCGCATCAAATGAAACTTGGCATGATTTGAGATCTTACTACGAGGTAGGACATAGGATACTTTTTATCCCGTAATCTAGCACGGTTCTTTTGGGAGAGGGGATTAAAGTCAAAATGGGTACTTGGTAATACGCTTGGTCCGATTTTATCAATTTTTCTTCATAATTATAATAAATATTAGTAAGGGAACACTCATAGAGAGTTGTTATCAAGGTTTTGTAATCGATCGGGTTAAGCAACGTTAGGTAAGGTCATTAAATAGATGGGTGACCGTATAACGCCTTTTGAACAAAACGGGTCCGTGTTTCGGAGTAAAAAGTGGGTCCCAGTTTTCAACCGACTATAAAAAAGGAGGTTATGTATTCGATGCGAATGTCTGTTATTAAAAGTATATATAATAGCGCATGCGGAGCTGCGTGGGTCAGCTAGTTTTATAATATAACAACAATATTGCAAGTTAAATCGAAGTCTCAAATTTCTAGTAAGTAGCATTCTAGTTAGAATTTTACCTATGCTCTCAAGAAAGGAAGTCCCTTTTAAAATGGAACGCCTGGTGACACTATAAGTACATTTGTAGTGGTCGAATTCGGGCCAGCCGACACAAAGAGCTACCGTATACGCGGTACGCCTAGGTCATTTAACGTGGCTTAATAAGGTTTGGACATAGTATTATAGAAACAGTAGCTCAACTATAATGAATCTGTAATATCTCATGACTTTATTTAGCAGGGTTATATTTACTATTTATAAGTTTGTGCTTGACTGCAGTCCCACCTGATGGAAAGCGGCGACGCAATCGAGGATGGCAAAACACACTAGCCTATTAAAAGCCTACTCACTCTAGTCTTGAAGACACCCACATTATAATCGGGCGGGAAAACCGACGCAGGCAAACTGTTCCAGTCCTTAGCTGTCCTTATTATAAATGAAGAAGCAAACCTCATAGTCCGGACTGAAGGCACTTTCACCACAAGGGTGTGTACGTGCCGTGCGTCTCGTCGTCCGATGATGAAAGGGAGATGGTGGAATCAACTCATGCAATTCCTGCGCACACTCTCCAAAATGCATCCTATAGAATACCGAGAGGCAAATATAATATAATTTACTAACTTATTTTCTTTAATTTTTTTCTGTACTTTTTTATAGCAAACGTATTTTCCAGACAATTAATATTTTGGAGTGTGATTGTGACTATGGATGCCCGATTTTTTGCTTTGAATCGATCTTTTGAATCGTAATAGATCGTAACTTCGTAATCAATTCACGATTTAATCATATGGCAATGAATCGATCTTATTCGATCTCGGAAGATCGTATCGCAGTTTAATAACAATCGATACTTTTATCGATACTGCACAGTATGCCTGCAAAATGATCTATTATTACCTATGCCTATTACGGTAAAAAAATCTATGTAGATCAAGCATTCCTACTTGTGAGTCACATTTGACCACGGCTGGTGCAACCCGGCCGAAACGTTAAACCAAAATATAAGGTAAATCGCATTAATTCCCGATTAAAATAATAATAATATCCTGGGACAATTCACACACGGTCATCTGATCCCAAACTAGGCAGAGCCTGTACTATAGAAACCAGACAACTGATACTAATACATACTTTTTTTTTGTAAATACATACTTATAAAGATAAAACACCCAGACACTTGGTGGGAATCGAACCCACGACCTGTTGGGTAGCAGATAGGGTCACTAACCACTAGACCAACGGGCTAGTCATAATGTTTGAACATTTTTGAAATTAAAAGGATGAGTAACTTTGAACCGCTTTAACAACTACTACTCAAATCTCGAACAAACTTGCCGTACTGCACAAACTGTACTACACACAAATTGTACAAAAAACCTGGAAAATAGGTAGTGTTATGCTTTCAGCATGCTCAGAGGCGTGTAACGTGACATATACTCAAGTAACTGTACATACATATGAAGCCGCCAGACGTAATCGCAAATTAATGGTCGACGCCAGACGAGCTAAAAAAATATCTAATACAACTTGTCTCACTGCAATTTCTTTACGTAACGTTGTAAAACATAATTTCGCGTACGTCGATGGGTTTTTGTGGCTTAAGTGTTGATTATGCTAATGTTAGCATCGATGTACGTGATAGCGGTTAATTATATCGGAGTAAGCGATGTTTTAGGTACGAAATTATGTGCCTTGGAATAGGGTTCAGTGAGGTGGTGTAGAAGGTAAGGAAGATATTTTAGCCTTATGATTGTTGTGGGTGTATTCAGTGGTTACCATTGTTTACGCTGTATTACAGGAATCACAGTGGTGTGGCATGAGTGGCTGAATTATTAAAAAATTTTAAACTCGATTTTTGGATTCTAATAAGATATATCTAATAAGATCCAATGTATCCTTCTGATTATTGCAAGTGAGACTTATAAATTATTAAAAAAAAATTACAAAGCTCTAAATCGACTGTCATTTTACCATTTTATTTTTGTAAAATTTATTTATTATCCGAATTCATTCTCACAATTATTTTATTTATCTTGTTAATTTGATTGATTATTTGATTTTATGACCTATGACCCTGTTAACATTCTGTTTAGGTTACATAAAGTGACAAAATAATAGATATACATACGTGCATTTGAAGTACGCAATCCTCCTTCATTTAAATGTGCTGTTTATTATAATGTTTATAGCTACGGAACCCAAACGTTCCTTTTCCAGTGCTACATTGACTTTTGTATGATAATCTACATTTGGATAAATTATGTCTGGCATGATTTATATCCAAAAAAATTCAACTTTTTCGCGCAACTAACAATCGTGAAATTAATTTAACAAAAGATTAAATTATACATATCCGACGTATCATCACGCCCGTAATCTCAAACAGGGGATGTGTAGTGTAGCAGCTATTGGCTAATAGAAGTTAGTGCTCTTATCATGGTAAGTAGGTACACATGTCACTGTTCGTGTTAAACTGCCCTGATATAAAAGTGCTGCGAAGCTTCGCTCGCACTTTTTCTGATACTTCCAACAGTTATTGTTATATTTCAATTAATTTACACAAAACCTTGATAAATTATATATTATTTAAACCATCCTGTTGAATCACTATATCTATTGGTGAAAACCACATGAAAATCTGTTCAGTGATTTTTGAGTTTATTGCGAACAGACAGACAGACAGACGCGGTGAAAGATTGATTATAATAAACATTTACTAGGTGGTAGGTTCAGGTACCACCGCAGTGTCAGATATTCTGCCGCCAAGCAGCAGTGTGTAAGCATTGCTGTGTTCCGGCGTGAAGGGCACTGTAGCTGGTGAAATTACCGGACACAAAGACTTAATATCTAATGTCTTAAGGGTCGGCAACGCGCTAGTGATTCATCTGGTGTTGTTAGCGTCTATAGGCTGCGGTGTCTGCTTACCATCAGGCGGGCCGCATGCTTGCTTGCCACCTTGGTAGTATAAAAAAAAAAAAAAAAAAAAAAAAAACCACCACTCGCAAGCTTAAACAGTATTTTATTTTCTAGATCCCGGTGCTCCAAAGTTGAGCGGCATAGAACATACTTACATAAGTTATGTAATTGCTTATTTAAAAGACAAAACATCAGCAGCTAAAAGTCGTCCACTGCTGGACAAAGGCCTGCGTCTTAGAAGGGAGGGGTTGCCATAATCTCCACGTTTGGCAAGCGTCTTGGCATCGCAGTAGGTAATCCAGTAGCTGCTGCTCGTCTTCATGTTTTCCCTTAGTCGCCTCTAACGGGAGGAGATGGAATGGTGCTTTCTTACCCAGACACCCAATGGGTGTAGTTATCTCATAAAAATATCTACAGAACTAGCCCGCAGATTTAAAAAAAAAAAAAAAAAAAAAAAAACATAAAAAAAAAAATTGTAACACTAAAATGTAGTAATCTAAGTTTAAATGTATTTTTGTTATGGTGTGCAATAAAGTGTATTTGTATTGTATTGTATTGTATTATTACTTCAGAAATGTATGTATGAAAATGTATGTAATTTAAATTCTAATTACATACACAGAGCACAAAATACCTATTAATTTTATGCATAGAGATTGATGAATGTTTTATGTCTCTATTCGCGGTGAATAGTGCAGACATAATACAATGAGTGAATGGCAACACCATTAACTGTCGGATTTAACGCGAATTTGTAGTTATTGTAACATGACTGGGCTTTCCCGACGTTTATTAAGATCGTGTGCTAGTGGCTCACCATGTTTACATGGTTTGTGCATCGAGATCTTAGAGCATTAAAAATGTATGCTCTAAGATCTAGATGGTAACAAGAAGACGCGTGATGTGTTGACGTAAAACTAAGGCACAAGGCCTTTATGTACTATCTAATATACCTTTGGCCTTTTAGTTTGTTGTAATTTTTGTCGTTATTTATTATTTTCTTCTTTTCTCCCTTGCTTTATGTTTCGAACGGCAGGAGTAGGACACACTATCGCTAATGTCGATTCATTTGTAACAAAACAAAGTTTAAAAAAAAAGGTGAAAAACTGACAAGCCCGCTGAGTTTCTTGCCGGATCTTCGAAGTTGAGGCCGCGTTGTGATCCGGTGGTAGCTTTTAAAAAATGACCATTCAAAAGTGCTAGCGTTAAGTCTATTTGAAATAAAGATTTTTGAGTTTGAGTATCGTGGACACGAACGGTATACCAGTTTTCAATCTAAATCTTTTGAACAACATTACGTGCGCTTACAACGCCCGCACGCATTTCGGGCCGGGCTGGTGCAAGCGAATGTCGTCCTAAAGGTGGTACACCGTTCGTGACCGCAAGAGTACAAGCTGAAATTAAACAAAAATACCGACTAACAGCGCGTGGCATACAATGCTGCCTCCGAATGTCGTTCTTGCCGTCGGCAAAACGTCCTTCTGGCTTTCATAAAGAAAAAAATTATCGACTGACCCACCCACATACCCAATACTTCACTTAATGTTAGCTACATACATACTTAGAAGTATACCTTTCCTGAAAAACTATAAATATCCTTATTAGAAGCCTCATTTCGGCCTGTAAAATAATGGCTTGATTTATTTGTTTCAATACACACATTGCCTTTATAATTTGTAATATAACTAGCGGCCCGGTACGTGCGTCGCTACGTATAAAGTGAAATATAAAAAAATAATTGGAACATCAAATTCATTTATCCAAACAAAATTCTTACATTAATAGTGGTAACAGTAGTACACAATATGTTTTTTCAAATAAAGAAACACACATGCATACATGTTATTCACTTCATGTTAAATACCCACGTTTTTGACCTCATGTCCTGTTCTGGTCCGATCAGTAATGTAATAATTATTTTCTTTCTGAGACCTCAGCTCTTTTTCTGTAGCC
This sequence comes from Furcula furcula, assembly GCA_911728495.1. Classification (NCBI taxonomy): domain Eukaryota; kingdom Metazoa; phylum Arthropoda; class Insecta; order Lepidoptera; family Notodontidae; genus Furcula; species Furcula furcula. The sequence continues at coordinate 22,473,812 of OU452252.1, forward strand.
TCTTTTTCATGCAGGGCTACTTAGCACTTCTTTCAACTACATGGCTCACATTTACTAATTATCTTCGTCATTCTCACAGCTTCTTAAACTCTCACTACTAGCAGTTTCTTCTCTCTGTGGCGTAGATAAAGGAGTGGATAACGGAGTAGATGTCATCCTTACAGGTGATTGGGAGACTGCAGTTGGCAGCTATTCACTATTTGGCTCACCAATTTCAATAACAGCAAAATTTTTCGTTGTTCGGCATTAATATTCGGCGGTCTTGTTCGGCGTTAATGTTCGGCGGTCTTGTTCGGCGTTAATGTTCGGCAGTAATGTTCGGCGTTAACCCATTCAACTCCGCAATAAATAAAAAAAATTTCGTGATAGTCCACTTCCTTTTTTTTTTGGATTCCGCCTAGGAATAAATTGTTTTCTTATAATAAATAGATAAATATCAAAAAAATAAGCTAAAAATAGTAAAAAAAAAGGTAAACTCATTCGCTGCGTTGATGGCACACAGGTATTATTTTCTTTCGTTAGATCCGACAAGGCAAACCTTGCGTTGGTACATTGGATGGTATCATGCAATCGTGTGATTGAGGTAATGTAATTTTATCCACTTATGTAGGACGACTATAAAAACAGAAAAATTAGTCATTTTACTTATTTATTAGTATGTATTCATGTTTACTATATTATGTATATTATTTAAATAATGTATTTAAATTAATTATTTTGTTAGTTATTTATATTTTATAAACACACTACGTCCCATTTCAATATATTTACCCTTCTTGACTGTTAAAGTTCAAAAAATTCGTTTTTGTGAAATGAAATGAAATTTTTTATAACTTTCGTTTTTTAAAGCCCTGCTACTTTTTTCCTATGCTGTTTAGCGAGAAAACGAATCAGACCTTTTTTGGTATAGAATTTAATTTCCTACAAGATAACAAAATTTTCAATGAAAATGAAAAGGAGGTTTTTTTGTCTAACAAAGAAACTTTTTATATACATATTAAAAAAAAAACTGACGCAGTCTAATATATATTTTTAAAACTTAGTTATATATATATCGGTTATAGCTAAATGTTTTAATTTATATAGGTACCTATTTATATAATAAATATATTTAAAAAATAATAGTGAATTTGATAAATTCTTTCTTTTTGTAAGTCGGTGCTACCTAGTAGTACTTTACCAAAGTTGGAAACGTTGGCATTATACCATCCCTCCAACTTTTTTTTTTAATTCAACATAAGCTAGTGCTTGACTGCAAACCCACCAGATGGAAAGTGGCGACGCAATCGAGGATGGTAAGGCGCACTAGCTTATTAAAAGCCTATTCACTCTAGCCTTGAAGACACCCACATTATAATCGGCCGGGAAAACCGACGCAGGCAAACTGTTCCAATCCTTAGCTGCCCTCAATATAAACGAAGAGGCAAATCGTTTAGTCCGGACTGAAGGCACTTTCACCACATAAGGGTGTGTATGCGCAGTGCGTCTCGACGTCCGATGATAGAAGGGGGATGGTGGAATCAAGTCATGCAGTTCCTGTTGCTGAGTTATTGAAATAATTACTAAACCACTAAATTAGTACATAGGAAAAACACTTACCTTTTGATAATAATACAAATAATCACGATACGAAGAAAAACAACATAAAAAATCGCTTATAAAATACAGCGTGTAAGAGGCACGACGATTATTTAAATCTTTAGCATAATATTATATCATATCGTCAAATACACAAAGTAAACGATCAGGAATCACAATAACTAGTCAGTAAAGCGAATAATAATAAATCACTTACAAGTTTACATCTTCAAACTGTCCTGTTATCCTGTTGAGCGTAGACTGTTGACTGTCCCGTGACCGCTGTATGAATGTCCTCGTCTCAGCTTGCACCGCGTTTATATAGGCACACCGGCTGGGGTGCTAACAAGCGCGTTTTACGACCGAATGAAAACCGTTGACAAATGACATATTTCAGTTTGACATTGCCAAACCATTAGTGTCACTAACTGACACCAATGTTTGTCGATTTGGTCTTCTCCCGGGGCCAATATGTTCTCCGCGCGGAGCCTTCGGCCCAACAGACGACTGGCCCCAATATCCCTATTCAATCGCCCTATCCCCTGGACTAGGAAGGTTAGGTACCTCGGAGTCACCTTGGACTCCGCCATGACTTTCGGCCCCCACATTAGGTCCGTCCGCAATCGAGCGGCTTTCGTATTAGGTCGCCTGTATCCCCTTCTCTGCAAGCGGAGTAAAATGTCGCTTAGAAATAAGTTGACATTATACAAAGCTTGCATTCGCCCTATCATGACTTACGCGAGTGTAGTTTTCGCCCTGACCCCATGACGGTCCTATTGGACCGGGATGCGCCGAACCCTCCCCGACAACCGTATGCTACACTAGCTATCAGACACCGGTCTCGCCGGCGAGGCCGAAGGGTCGTACGTATGCGACCTCAACGACGTGCATCACCCCACTGAGTTTCTTGCCGGTTCTTCTCAGTGGGGGCGCGTTGTGAACCGGTGGTAAACTCAGCCCTCTCTTAAGCGACAGCCCAAGCCGTGGCCGTGCCTCCCTGAGGTGCCCTTGTGCTCGTCGCTACTTCTGCCGTAAAGGCTAGAGCGCTTCAAGCGCTCGCCTCCTATTGTCCGGTGAAGCTGTAATGGCCATCTGCGGCCAACAGCTTATATCATTCCCAAAAAAAAAAGGGGGAGTTCAGTCGAGTGTCAACCACTGTGCGGGTCAGACGTGGAGTGTAGTGTTAACATTAACAAATATAGTGAACTCTACATGGCGACGAGGTGAAAACCGTGAGGAATTTATATTTTTGATTAATTAATCAAAGTGCAATTTAAATTAATCAAAAATAAAAATAAAACATAAGTGGCGTGAACGAAATACCTTATTACGTGATAAGTGAATAAAATAATCATAATAAACTTTTTGCTAATAATTGAAAGTGACAAAATAAGTGTTTGATCATATATACCTACATACAACCAATATCTTTTCATCTTTAGAAAAAGTAATATTAAGTGAAATAAGTGAACATAATTAAATAAAAAATGAACTATTTTTGCAAAGAATTGGAAGTGACAAAATAAGTGTTTGATCATAGACATACAATTAAAATCTTTTCAAGTTTTGGAAATATAATAAGTGTAATAAGAGAACATAATTAAAAAATAACAGAAGTGTGAAATCAAACTATTATCTAAATTCTTAAGTCGTCTCATATGTCTTAACGAGGTGAAACGATGATTACCATTTTGAAATAATATGTTTCTCTCCAAATACTGAGTATTTAGAAATATCTCAGTACATTGGAATTGCTTGGTTAATAAATAATAATAATAATGTTAATATGGTGGTTTTAAACAAAAAACTCTTCCATTAAAGATTAGAAAAGTTAGAGGTCAGCACCTGTGCTTCTTTATAAAAAAAAAACAGTGATACCGATAATGATTACCGTGATACCGCTTTAAATATATATATATATATATTAAACACAGATCTTTGTGCCCTTTTTGCAGTTAAAAGAAGCGATTTTAAGTGCCTTCCCAGACAGATATCATAGCTAATAATTGACTGACCCAATGCCGTGTAGATGGTTTTATTAATAAGTCGATGTCCACAATGTTTCTAAAGTTTTTAAGAACGGCCCTCCTGATAAGCACAGCTAAACAACAAATGAAAACTTGAAAATTTATATATATTTGCATATTATAATATCAACAACGAGTTGGGTTCCAGGGGCAATTATATCTCCCAGGTTAGATTTTCCCACAAGATTTTCTTGAGGTTGTGATTACAACACGTATTTATTTTAACATTAACCTAATAAAATGTAATGGCATATAGGAGTGATTAATGGTTATAGATTGAACACAAATTCAGTGATCACTCTTTAATTGTTATAAGACAAATAATACTTATAAGCAACTAATGCCAATAGTAGAAATTATTCAGTTATAATGTGTAGTTGTAGAAGGTTAGCAAACCTATCCTGATCTGTAATGTAAGGGTTGTTTTAAAATACCTGAGTGCTATTGATTCTAGTATTTAATTTGCAGTACCTAACCTAAATGGTATTACTTACTTATATTAAATTTTGCTATACATTCAATAAATTTTGTAGGGCGGTATCAAATTTCTAATGGGTGTTTGAATACCGTGCATTCATTTGCGATGGTTCAAATACCACGCATTAAATTGCGAAGGTACTACACAAAACGTGGTTCACATTACATTGTGAACAGGCATTAAATTGCGAATGGTGGTTTAAATACCGTGCATTAAATTGCGAGCGTTTAAATACCGTGCATTAAATTGCGAGGGTTTAAATACCGTGCATTAAATTGCGAGGGTTTTAATACCGTGCATTAAATTGCGAGGGTTTAACAAACGTGCATTAAATTGCGCAGGGGTGGTTTAGATATCGTACGAAAAGTGGTTCACATAGGATTGTGAACGGGCATTAAATTGCGAATGAAGGTTTATATAATAATAATAATATAATATTTATTTCAGATTAAGTATATCCATAGTTTGTTAGTAAAGCTTAAAACTATGTTAGTGAACAATTTCATGCTTTTACCTTATATTAAATAGCACCGGCCTCGACGCCATATGCACGGTGTTCCAGTGGCGTACTACTGGACAATCAACCTTACTAATAATAATATTTAGGATATATATACCTTGCATTAAATCGCAAATGAGTTCAAAATACCGTACAATAAAGTGTATGGTGGAGGCCAATCGGGTTACCTCCCGATGTCAAGTATTACTGATCCTGATCTGATGGTTACCCTGGTAGGGCAGAGGTTGTTCAAGGACTGTAGTGTCGGTCACGGCATGGGGCATTCATCGGTATACCAAGCGGAAACTTATGCCATAATTGCCGAACAAGAACGCCGAGCAAGTTCGGAGTTAATGTTCGGCGTTCTTGTTCAGAGTTAATGTTCGGCGTTATTGTTTAGCGTTATTAAAGGTTACCACGTCATAACATAAAAACTATTTAAAAAAAATAAAAACCGACCAAAAATAACGAAAATATATTGAAGTCGGTGCTAGCACATCATGTTAACTAACACTAGCACCAGCTGACACCGACTTCAATATATTTTCGTTATTTTATGCTTTTTAGATAATTTACTTTGAAGTCAGTTTTTATTTTTTTGAAATAGTTTATTTAACACTTTTTAGTGACTTATTTTACCAAAATAGGTATCAGCACTATCACTCAACTCGAACGTCTACGTTACAATAACTTACTGAAAACATAAAAAGTTTATATCTCTTAAACTACTGGACCGATTTTGATGAAACTTGTACTCTACCCTATGTTGAAAAATACTCTATTGCAAAAAGAATTTTCAAAATCGGACTTGTAGTTTCTGAGAAATCCGTGGACAAAACTACATACATACATACATACATACATACCTACATACATACATACATACACTCATAAAATTTGGTAAATTTGTTTAGAAGCCCACATAGACAAACATATATTAATATTACGCATTTTTATCAATATTACATACATACGCGTCGAATAGAGAACCTTCTTTTTGAAGCCGGTTAATAAATACGCTGCTGCCCGTCTTCTTGTTAACCGGCTGAGCATCACGCCGAAACTACTGAATGGATTCAAATGAAACTTGGCATGATTTGAGATCTTACTACGAGGTAGGACATAGGATACTTTTTATCCCGTAATCTAGCACGGTTCTTTAGGGAGAGGGGATTAAAGTCAAAATGGGTACTTGGTAATACGCTTGGTCAGATTTTATCAATTTTTCTTTATAATATAATAAATATTAGTAAGGGAACACTCATAGAGAGTTGTTACCAAGGTTTTGTAATCGATCGGCTTAAGCAACGTTAGGTAAGGTCATAAATAGATGGGTGACCGTTTAACGCCATTTGAACTAAACGGGTCCGTGCTTCGGAGAGCAAGTAAAAAGTAGGTCCCAGTTTTTATTAAAAAAGGAGGTTATGTATTCGATGCTAATGTCTGTTATTAAAAGTTTAGTTAACGTAAAAATAGCGCAGGCGGAGCTGCGTGGGTCAGCTAGTACAGAATAAAAGTTTGGTGTGTAATAAATAAATCGTGATTTGTTGCTGTGATCCTGTTGTTTTTCTGAGTGGAAGAAAGCGATCCTTCACTAAGTACTACTTTCCACTCGCAGACCTGCTGGAAGAAATTTCTTTACAAATAAGCTGTGCCTTTGTACTATTCTTTCCAATATTTCCGTTTTCCTGTAATGTCATTGTGTGTACAAAAATTATATTTTTTTTTATATATTCTTCTGAAAATATACAAAATATATTTAAAAGTAAACTGTCTCTCATTTAGTCATGTTCTCATAGAAACTAGCATATTTTCTTCAAAAATATAATTTTTCGCAGTACCTTTTACGTTTCTACTAACATAATACTCTTATAACAAGTTTTTGATGAAAGTTTTGTTGCTGGTCTAAAATGTCTTTTGACATAAAAGTTTAACTAGGAGGCATGTATCGCGGATCAGTCATCGCCTTGGGTTCTCAGTCCATTATAAATCCCGAGAACACGTCCTTAGAAAGGGCAAATTTCCAAAAGTCCATCTTATATTACTTTCATTATACGTAAAAACTGCATAATACAACATAATAAACATTCACCAAACCTTTCCCCTATACGTTTTTTTAATTCATTTTAACAAATTGACTTCCGATCCTCGATTTGCGATTGCGTGGAAACTACCTGTCCATCTCTTGGAGATTTTCATGATTGACAGCTTAGAATACGACCCAAAATACACTTTAACTAATTGCTCTTAAAGTCTGAATTTACATGCACATGCGCTATCAAACTGCTTCGACTTAAGTGACAAGAATCGATAAAGGTGAAATCAATCATGTGTGCAGTAAATTAGGGTCAGTTTTTCAGTGTTATTAAATGTGATATTATTAGTTTTCGGTTGGGTAAGTATAGAGAATGCTTCCGTTAATAGAATTTTAATGAAGTAATGTCAGTGGCGGAGGTTGTGCATGTCATGCCCATCTCCTTACGTGCGCGCGCGCGCAGCCTCTGGGCAACTTGTAGCGATGGCAAGAAAAAGAGCTCAAAGCTAAATGAAACTTTGATGTGTCGTCGTGGGAAACCGGCAGAAGTGGTGCTAAAAAAATGTGTTCTAGTACTACTTTAGTAAATTGAAATGTTTGACAAAAAAAAATTGTTTTTTTTAACCGACTTCAAAAAAGGAGGTTGTTACGTTGACAGTACGTTGGACGTTACTGTTACGTTCGCCTGACGGCTAGGTACAAGAATAAAAACAACAAGTAAAATTACAAGTTGTTTATTGAATCGAAAATAAAAACATATACGTTAACCCGGCAGGAATTAAATTTCCACTAATAAAATTAAAACTCTAAAGTCTCTAAAATTGCACTAGAACCAATATCTAAGGTCTCTAAAACTAAGACAAAACACACGGGTGTGGATTCGCGGCACAGGGAAGTTATCTGGTCGGAACAATAAAATGGTGCAGGGCTTATCTTTTGGCCGTCCGATTCCTTGACGCTTGGGGGTCTTCGGTTGTGCCTTCAGCCAACACTCGGTTACTTGAAGGGCACCGGTGGCTCGGGTGTTACAGTGCCGCCTGAAGCGTCGCCGCTTGTACAGTCAATCTGTACGATGCACGGTGGAGTCCCAACGTGAACGGTGAAACGGGGAACTCCCAAGCGGGCACGGTGTAGTCCCAACAATGAATTCCACGGGGAACGGTGAACCCCTAGCGGTGCAACCCTAGCGGTGCAATCCTAGCGGTGAACCCCCAATCCTGGAACGCGTCGAAACATCTTCTGTAGCGCGAAAGATCCGATGCCCTGGCACTAGTGTGACCAGATATGGGCGTCGGTATCTTTCGCAAAACAATTAAATATAATGCGGAATGGAGTGGTGAAATGCATTTCCGGTTGAAATGTAATTTAAAGAAAATTAAATATTTAAATGTAATATTTTTACTCAACCCAGAATCAAATCCCCAATGTTTTATATGCCGGATAATCACCATTCCACAACGCCATGCAGAACAAAGAAAATATTACATATTACATTAACAATTATAATAAAACATATTGAAGGAACAAAGACTTTTAATATTTGTTTCCCCGGTACCTTCCCTTATAATAACCAAAACTAAATATATCTCTCAGCTATGTGATGAGCTAATAGAATAAAGAATAATTTATGTAAACAACTACATTACAGTTGGCTTTAACACTTAAAGGAAATTAAGACATTCTTATACAACAATGTACTCATACAAGACTATAAGTTTAATTTACAATGACAAACTTGTAAACAATTTTACTCTGGAAAATTCTATTAGACTACTAATTATGAAAAACACAATGATTATTCCTTGCAAGTATGAACTGATATTATGGAGTTTAAACTATCTGGACATTCTAAAATAACAATTACTCATTAGAATATAGGTTAAAATTACTGGTATAGACTACACAATGGAATTAGTTATTGAGACTATATTTCGCCTGATTCTTGTGATGGCTAAAACTGATTGGGCTTTAATATTAAGATATAGGAATTTTATAAGGAAAATACCGTGTCAAAACATATATAAGAGTTATTGGAATGAATAGATAAATGAGGTTATAATTGATTGACATTAAAACATCCTGTCACATTCACTACCTAGAAGAAATGAAATTAAGAAATAAAATAGCCATAGCGACGTTAATAATACTATAAAAAGATTGAGATATTACTTGCTAGACTGTAATTGGATTACCTAACATGAAAAATAAATAAATTTGAATAATCGTATGAACTTACCAGGGGGTTAAAATCCGGTTTTTTAAAAAGAACTACTCTAAACACTGGGAACAGAAATTTCGTACGTAGCACAGAACTCTTGCTCACAAATCACACGCGTGTCACTTCGCAAACAATCAAAATGATCCGATTCCCTCGCCCATACTTAAATATATACCAACAAATGACCTACGGCGGTCGCGACGCGATCTAGAATCACATTCCAATCCATTTCTTCTATCCGCCAACAAAACAAGTGCGACAGAGATACGAACTAGAAAACACTAATGCTTCCGAGCGAGAAGGAGCATACATAGAAGAATCTCGACGGTGAAGATGTGAGAATTGTAGACATGATTTCTAGACTGTTCCCGATGTTGACACTGAATAGCGCTGTGAGCGCTAATACTAGTTGCGTCGCGCGGGTTCCGTACGATAATAAAAATATTTATTGCAGTTGTTTGTTCGTAAAGTTTTTTATTTTACTATTTTAATGATTTTACGTTGTTACAACGTAACAATACCCCCTCTCCCAGAGAAAGGATTTTACGTAGTAAAATCCGCTGCGGTAAGCGCTTAAGAAGAACAGAACCGCCCAGTAACTGTCTTCACTTTCATACCTCCACATCCAAATACCTACCATGCGACCTAACATACGACCTGTCATAGTTGTCTGAGGAAATTTATAATCCACAGACTACCATACAACTAGAGTACAACTCTATTAAAAGATTGGACTCAAGAACAGCACTGCGTGACAAGGAGCGTCTAAGGGAAAGAATATTGACACGTGAACAATAGACGAATCGGCACTGTGAAATACACTGGTCTTTGATGAATTTGTTACAGTCACGACCCGCTGTAACAAGAAGATTAGTGAAGGCTTATTTAAAGAGTCACAACCCGCTCTAACGAGGAAATTAGTGAAGGCTTATTTAAAGAGTCACAACCCGCTCTAAACGCGCAAAACGCAAAACAAAATACAAAACAGACCCAAACCAAAGGTCACAACGCGCCATAAATGCGCAAAAAAAATAAAAAAAAAAAAAACAATAAACGAATTAGGCCTATACAAGGCTACTAACCCGCTATAACGCGAAAAACGCAAAAAAAAAAAAAAAAAAAAAAAACTCCCAACTAAACATCAATATCCGTGTAGGCTTAAATGAATTCATCAAAGACAATGTAGACAGAGACCGAAACGCAATAACAAACAATTAAAATTTATTAAAAAAATTAAACCAAATTCCGAAAGCTATGTGACAATGAGAACAAGAGTCGGACCGATAACGGTGATGACTATAAGAATATACGAATAAACAAAATTAAATAAAAACAGCAGCAGACGAGTAGACCTATACCAAGAAACTGTCATACTCCGCTAAAACGCAAATAAAACAAAACGTGTGTAGACCTATAACGAAGTCATACAACACAAAAAAAAAACAAAACTCTTAAACAAAACAACAAAATTCGTGTAGGTTTATTTTAACCTTGCTAAAGTCAAATAGAATTAATAAAGATATAAGTAAAAACAAAAACATGAGTCGAACCCACGAAACAGAAGGAAAATAAATAACAACAATAACTTGTATAACCTAAGTAAATATACAAAGTAACTTTATACGAGGAAAAAAACACTATAAAAGTGTAACCACATACTACCATAAAGAAAAATGTACAAAGATTTACGAAGAAGAGGAGTGAAGCTTAAAATCCTTGATGTGCCAGTTTCCTAAATTATTACCAGACATGTCTTCGACGGTGTAGACTAACGGGGAGCGCTTAGCTACTATTTTGCACTTCATGAATTTCGGAGCTAGTTTTTTCGCGAAGCGAGCATCCTTATCACTTTGGAAATAGCACCGTTTCCATACTATGTCTCCTACGTTAAAATCTACGGGTTTTCTGCGTAAGTTATAACGACGCGTGCTTTTGACATGACTGTTATATAAAGACAGTTGCACTTTATCAAATATTTTAGCCAAGCAACCGAGGTTTTCCGCGTATTCATCGCGTGGTGAGAGCACCAGATCACTTGGGTCTACATCTGTAGAATAATGCGACCCGCATGGTACAAGTTCCCTACCGTACACTAGAAACGCCGGTGTAAATTTGGTTACCTCGTTAACGGCACTATTCATCGCAAACTGTATCTTTGGTAAATTTACATCCCAAGTTCTGTGGTCATCTTCTACAAAAGTTGATATGGAGGTGATTAATGTTCTATTATAACGTTCCACGGAGTTTACTTGTGGCGTATATTTAGGCGTGAATTGTACATTTGGAATTTTATAATATTCGTATAGTTTAGTTAATTCGCGACTAATAAATTGCACTCCATTATCCTGCAAAACCACCTGTGGGATGCCATGCACAAGGAAAACACCTTCCTCTAAACATTTGGCGACATTTACTGCCGTAGCTCTCCTAAGAGGAAATAGTAAACAATATTTAGAAAAGCAACAACAAACTACTAATATGTAAGCGTTCTGTTTACGGGAAACTGGTAAAGGACCTACAAGATCTATGGAGATCATTTGAAATGGTCTGCTACACTCCTTAGGCCTACCTAATGGGCCAAGGGTAGTATGGGTAGGAGATTTATATGCAGTACACGTATCACAAGCGGTCACAAATTTAGCAGTATCGGTGTACATACCGGGCCAATAATAGCGTAACTTAAGTCTTTGGTAAGTTTTAAAAATTCCCATGTGTCCTGCAGTGGGGTCGGAATGGTTGTTTTTAAGTATCGTTTCCCGATGTTCTTTAGGAACTACCTCCTTCCACTCGAATTCCGATGTAAGGGGGCTGTTACCCTTCGAGAAACGATACAATTTCCCATTCGTTACCATGTAGTTCGGGAAACTAGTAGGCGAACTTACGCAACCGTTGAGGATGTTAAGATACCAGTCGTCCTTGGTAATGTAACTGTGATCGCTTGTGGCACTAATTTCTGCTACTGGTACTGCTCTAGATAATGCATCTGGAATAATATTATCTTTACCTTTACGGTGTTTAATAACAAAATTAAAGGCAGAAAGCCTAAGACCCCAGCGGGCGAGACGACCCGTAGGATTGGACAAAGTTAAAAACCATTTTAATGCTGAATGGTCAGTGTAAACCGTAAAACACTTGCCATTCTCTAAATAACAGCGCCAGTGTTCGAGAGCGTCTAGCACAGCCAGAGTCTCTCTCTCTGTAACGCTATAGTTACGTTCAGGACCCGTTAAAGATCGGCTCCTGAAAGCTATAGGGCGGTCAACGCCATCAATATTTTGGGTGAGCATAGCGCCTAACCCGAAATTACTGGCGTCTGTGTGAACTTCGAAGGGAAGGTCGAAATTAGGGCAGCATAAGACCGGTGCTGAAACCAAACAAGACTTAAGTGTCGTGAAGGCCGCTTCTGCTTCCGCTGACCAACTGAAGGGAGGAGCACACTTCTTGGTTGATGTGAGAGAATTCAGAGGACCCGCAATGGTACTGAAATTGGGTATGAAACGTCTGTACCAAGACGCGGTTCCTAGGAATCTCTTCACATCTTTTTTCGAGGTTGGTGTTGGGAAATTGAGAATGGCTTCCACCTTCAGCGGATCTGTGCGGAGACCCTCAGCGTCTACCACATAGCCTAAATACTTTAAACTATCCCTAAAAAGTTGACATTTTTCGAAGTTGACTGATAAATTGGCTTTTTTGAGTTTTTCCAAAACGCGCAACAGCAGGGACACGTGATCCTGGAACGATTCGCTCACTATAATGACGTCATCTAAATAGCAGAAGACTTTGTGCTCGAACTCCGGTCCAAACAAGGTATCGACTAATCTTTGCTGTGTAGCTGGCGCGTTGGTCAAACCAAAGGCCATTACATTAAAAACGAAAGTTCCACGACCCGGAACGTAAAAACTAGTCTTCTCTCTGTCCTTCTCATCCAAAGGAATCTGCCAAAAAGATTTTGACAGATCGATCGAAGACAGGAAGCGCGCGTCCCTAAGGTTGTCTAAGATCTCTGATATATACGGTAGACTATAGGCGTCTTTTTTAGTGACGGAGTTAAGTTTCCTACTGTCTAGGCATACTCGATGTTTACCACCTTTTTTTTCAACTACTATGACAGGGGAAGACCACGGACTCTCGCCTGGCGAAATTACACCGAGTTTCAGCATTTCGTCTACCTGCTCCGATACGATTCTTTGTTTTTCCGGCGACAACCTATACGAGCGCTGCCTAATAGGAAGTGCATCTCCTGTATCGATCCTATGGGTAATCAATGATGTTCTACCTAAACCAATACGTTCAAGAGATATTTTTAAATTGTTCAATTACGCTATCCGCGATTATTTTTTGTGAAGGCTCTAATGTGTCATAAGAATGAAGACCTAGTGAGGAAGGAGAAGACATTGTAACATTATAAACTTTTGGGTCTGTGTTACTGATAAAATCTAAGTTAGGTAAATATTTAGGACAAATATTAAATTTTTTCCAAAAATCAATGCCGAGAATTAAAAACGAATCTATTTCTGGTATTACATGAATATTTAAAAATTCAACTGTATTTTCGAAAACTATAGGTAACAAAATATTTCCAATAGAATGATAAGACTGACCGCCTGCAGTCGTAACAGATAATATATCGGCAGTGTTCAAAATGAATCCTGCTTTTAAAAGTGGTAAATGGGAATTATTCCCTAGAATGGTAATAGCAGAACCGGAATCTAAGAGACCTAAATATTTTAAATTAGGATGATTAAAAACTGAGACCGTAACATAAGGACGAGGATCGTTAGGAGGTAATTTATTAAAAATAGTAGCGACTTTGAATGAACGGAAGAAATTTTTTATAGTTGCTAGCCAGTTGGCCCAGTCCTCCTGGTCGAAGTTAGACTGACTGCAACTTTCCCTAACTAGTTTTTTGGATTGGAATTAATTTTATTATTATTATTTAGATTATTAGTCTGAGGGACTTTAGAAGGCGGACTATACTTGTCTTTACATCTAGGGCAATCTGTAACTTTATAACCGCGTTCGCCGCATCTATAGCACTGAAAAGGACTCACGAACGGTTTTTTATTGGAATTGCACCTAGGGCAAGTAAGAGTAGTGTGATCCTGAAGGCCACATTTAAAACAAAATTTTTTATTTGAGTTAATAGAGGCTAACCTATTTACATTAAATTTACTTTTATTTTTAATGGAAAGATAATTAAATTCTGGTGCTAATGAACAACCAGGGTTACAAGAAGGTTCTTTAAAGTTAGAATACCTAGCGTTAATTCTCTCATAGTTCCTACAGACTTCTCGCAATTCAGAAATTGTAGTAATATTTGGATTCGTGGCTAAAACTCCCGCGTAACACGGCCTAATATTATGGAGAATTATCTCTAATTTTTCCGCCTCTGGCACCGGTCCCGAAAGACGCGAAAACATACCATGCATAATCGCTAAATATATTGTGATGCTTTCCTCTTCGCCTTGGCTACGCGAACGGATTTCGTTCATCATTTTATAATCATAATCAAAAATGTCGAAGTCCGTTCTCAGCAACGCTAACAGTTCATGCCATGAACCTACGCTATCCCTTACACTTCTGAGCCAATGCAAGGCATCCCCGGTGAAAATTTCTGGCGCTAAACGCAACATACGCTCGTCCGAAATATTACGTGCTAACTTGAGTTCTTCCAAGCGAGCAATAAAAGCGCGTACGCAGGACTTGCCGTCATATTTAGTTTTTAGGATTTCTGAAAGCGAATTCCTATCGCAAATTACTTCCGTATTTGTGTACGTTATTTCTCTTTTCTCGATCGAACTATTCGGTACATTTGAACTTTCCTGAACAGACGTTATTTCTACTAACGGTTTATTTTTAATTGGGATTTTATTGAATCTAGCCTGGAGATCGTTGTATTGTTCGATAATATCATCAAAAAGTGTTAATACATTTTCGTCTGTAGGTTTTTCTATTCTTTTTAACCGAAAATAAACATGATTAATTAAAGAACGAGTACGATCTAAAACTGGTTTGTTATCCGGATTAATGTCCAAAGCATCTAAATTAGTTATAATTTTGCTAAGAGTTGCGTTAATTTCTCTAAGGTCTGTTTCAATGTCATAGCAAGAGTCATAAATCGCGTCCGCAGGATATTCAGAAACAATTTTATTAATTTGTAACCTAAGATCCTCAACCCTTTCTTTAGGTTCTAAACCGCGTATGGCTACTTCATACATGAGTTCCGGTTTAGTTAAGTGTAAATATTTAATGGTACGGTCCATTTTAAAATGTAATATTTTTTAATGTAATTAACTAAAAAAATAAAATATTTTAAAACAATATGTAACGAAATGTGACACGATGTGAGCAAGGTTAAAAAAAAAAATAATAATAAATATATGAAGAATGAAGTAAAATAATGTACGTAACCACTATTATCTTTTCAGAGCACAAAAAGAAATAAAAAAAATTAATAATAAAAAACACAAAACAATAAATGTTTTGCAACAATAAAAAAATAATTAATGCAACAATTGCAGCAAAAAAGAAAAATTAAAATCTCTGAAAAGAACGTTAATTACGCACAACACAAATGCAAATATAAAATGCTAGAAAAAAAAAACACAAAATATAAATACACAAAAATCAGTATGCACAGAAAAAAAAAAATTGAAAAGAAATTGTCACTAAAATATTGCAAAGAAAAAAAAAATAAAAAAATCAGTCCACTGTGCAGACTATGCCTGTGCGTGGGTAATCCGAGATGGTATTGGATAACCCTGTGGAGCCAGAAAACAATAATCGGCTACCCGTTCTTCTTTAAGGAGAACCGGGTCAGTGGTACTACCCCGTTCAGCCTCCGTCCACAAAAGGCTTACCACTTGGAGCTGAAAAATACCGACACCACAATAATACACAAAACAAAAAACTTCCCTGTGCTTTGCCTTTAATATTTGGGCGCCACTGTTACGTTGACAGTACGTTGGACGTTACTGTTACGTTCGCCTGACGGCTAGGTACAAGAATAAAAACAACAAGTAAAATTACAAGTTGTTTATTGAATCGAAAATAAAAACATATACGTTAACCCGGCAGGAATTAAATTTCCACTAATAAAATTAAAACTCTAAAGTCTCTAAAATTGCACTAGAACCAATATCTAAGGTCTCTAAAACTAAGACAAAACACACGGGTGTGGATTCGCGGCACAGGGAAGTTATCTGGTCGGAACAATAAAATGGTGCAGGGCTTATCTTTTGGCCGTCCGATTCCTTGACGCTTGGGGGTCTTCGGTTGTGCCTTCAGCCAACACTCGGTTACTTGAAGGGCACCGGTGGCTCGGGTGTTACAGTGCCGCCTGAAGCGTCGCCGCTTGTACAGTCAATCTGTACGATGCACGGTGGAGTCCCAACGTGAACGGTGAAACGGGGAACTCCCAAGCGGGCACGGTGTAGTCCCAACAATGAATTCCACGGGGAACGGTGAACCCCTAGCGGTGCAACCCTAGCGGTGCAATCCTAGCGGTGAACCCCCAATCCTGGAACGCGTCGAAACATCTTCTGTAGCGCGAAAGATCCGATGCCCTGGCACTAGTGTGACCAGATATGGGCGTCGGTATCTTTCGCAAAACAATTAAATATAATGCGGAATGGAGTGGTGAAATGCATTTCCGGTTGAAATGTAATTTAAAGAAAATTAAATATTTAAATGTAATATTTTTACTCAACCCAGAATCAAATCCCCAATGTTTTATATGCCGGATAATCACCATTCCACAACGCCATGCAGAACAAAGAAAATATTACATATTACATTAACAATTATAATAAAACATATTGAAGGAACAAAGACTTTTAATATTTGTTTCCCCGGTACCTTCCCTTATAATAACCAAAACTAAATATATCTCTCAGCTATGTGATGAGCTAATAGAATAAAGAATAATTTATGTAAACAACTACATTACAGTTGGCTTTAACACTTAAAGGAAATTAAGACATTCTTATACAACAATGTACTCATACAAGACTATAAGTTTAATTTACAATGACAAACTTGTAAACAATTTTACTCTGGAAAATTCTATTAGACTACTAATTATGAAAAACACAATGATTATTCCTTGCAAGTATGAACTGATATTATGGAGTTTAAACTATCTGGACATTCTAAAATAACAATTACTCATTAGAATATAGGTTAAAATTACTGGTATAGACTACACAATGGAATTAGTTATTGAGACTATATTTCGCCTGATTCTTGTGATGGCTAAAACTGATTGGGCTTTAATATTAAGATATAGGAATTTTATAAGGAAAATACCGTGTCAAAACATATATAAGAGTTATTGGAATGAATAGATAAATGAGGTTATAATTGATTGACATTAAAACATCCTGTCACATTCACTACCTAGAAGAAATGAAATTAAGAAATAAAATAGCCATAGCGACGTTAATAATACTATAAAAAGATTGAGATATTACTTGCTAGACTGTAATTGGATTACCTAACATGAAAAATAAATAAATTTGGATAATCGTATGAACTTACCAGGGGGTTAAAATCCGGTTTTTTAAAAAGAACTACTCTAAACACTGGGAACAGAAATTTCGTACGTAGCACAGAACTCTTGCTCACAAATCACACGCGTGTCACTTCGCAAACAATCAAAATGATCCGATTCCCTCGCCCATACTTAAATATATACCAACAAATGACCTACGGCGGTCGCGACGCGATCTAGAATCACATTCCAATCCATTTCTTCTATCCGCCAACAAAACAAGTGCGACAGAGATACGAACTAGAAAACACTAATGCTTCCGAGCGAGAAGGAGCATACATAGAAGAATCTCGACGGTGAAGATGTGAGAATTGTAGACATGATTTCTAGACTGTTCCCGATGTTGACACTGAATAGCGCTGTGAGCGCTAATACTAGTTGCGTCGCGCGGGTTCCGTACGATAATAAAAATATTTATTGCAGGTGTTTGTTCGTAAAGTTTTTTATTTTACTATTTTAATGATTTTACGTTGTTACAACGTAACAAGGTTCTGTATTCGACGCGTACGTATGTAATATTGATAAAAATGTTAGATTCATATATGTATGTTAGTGTTAGTTCAGTCCATTTGTTTAGATGCCAATATATGTTGTATCAATGTAACAAATTTCATTAGTGTATATTGTAATAATATAAATTTAAAAAAATATAAAAAAATGTGTATGTTATGGTAAGAAAGATGAAACTCGGGTGCCAGAATAAAGAAAAAAAATAATTACCTGGATAACATCTGCGTTTCGCATAGGCTTCTAATCATAAGGGCTGGTGAGCAAAAGGCCGAAATAAGTTAGATCTTAATTTATTGTCTCTTGAGGATACAATTTGGTAGTTAAATTTAGACCGATCTCCTAATGTTAATTACAAGATTTTTAATATGTTCAATGGTACAAAAATAAGGTAGAAAAATTAAATTTGGGTACCTTATCGCATAGCTAGAAGGTTATAAAAAAGGTGTTCATGTTCCGTGTGGTTCCATGCCCATATCCAGTACATCGTGGCCGGAGCCGGCGAAATCCCCACAGCGGTTTCTCACGAAAAAAATTATTCCATCACTGGCCGAGTAGACGGAAGTCCCAATCAATGCATTATAGAGCATGATGTAAAAGAAAAAAACTTGTCGTTCAAAAGAACAAAATGTTATAAGAAAAGGGAAAAAAAGACCGCGTTTAACGCTGAAACAAAGAAATTTTCCATCACGTTAGAATTCAAACCAATTATCAAAATATTTAACAAAATACGTTGTCTCCATGGCGAGGACACTTACCGGCCTTTAATATTCAATATAACATTGAAAAAATAAGCGATTAAATACGCTTTATAAAAAAATAAATTTCACGCCATCCTTATGCTATAACAAAATTAGAAAAGTGTCATCTGTCTCAATGACAGATTGAAACAAAAATGTCCGCTGTTCCTAATGTCAAACGAGAAGCTGTTTCCGATCACAGACAAAAAAAAATGTTGCCAGTGACGGACAAAATTTCACCTATTTAAGACCCAAAAATCCAAAGTGTGCTAAAAAACTAAAGAGACCTATGTAACACGTTACAATGTATGTATCTGGGTATGTATGTTTGTGACCTATGTAGGTTTGTCCAACGATTACTCAGAAACTGCAAATCCGACTGCGATAATTGTTTTTGCAATAGTTTTCACAATTCAGTCACTTTAAAATGTTTGTAATTTTTGACATTTCTTTTTTAATTTTTACATCTGTCTGTACGGCAAAGACGGACCGAGGTGAGATAGAGGCGCAGGATCGACTTTTTACCTACATGCCCATCCGAAGCATGGATCAGCTTGTTCAACAACTTGAGGCTGTGTGAAAAAAATCTTACCGAGGCAGGGTAAGATTTTTTTTCGATCTTGACCTACGGTTGTATTTTTTAAAGATTAAACAATTCTAATAGATACATAGTGAGAATTATTTTTTCTGACCGTACTATACCAAAGTGAGAAGGCATTCTATATTTGCCGAATCTATTTCATCGAAGAGAATATAATAATTACAGATGTACTGTTATAGATGCCAGCGATACGGGCACTGGGTGAGTTTGAAAAATTAAACCGGTGTTGCAACACTTACGACTCTATTTTACATGGTGGTGACTGCCTGAATTGAGTTCAATTTATTTTTTCTGTGGTTTACTATTGCTTTTTATATTATTGTTGTATGGGTCTAGCTCATAGGTTATTTGTAGGAATACTTCAATACACCATATTGAAGTGTTCCTATATAGAAGTGAAGAAAAGAGAGTCTGCGGGCATTACACATCATCATCATCAGCAGCCGAAGGTCCACTGCTGAACAAAGGCCTCTCCCTTTGAAAGGAGGGGTTGCCATTATCCCCACGCTTGGTAGGTGGCTCGTCGCAGTATAGGTGGTAGGTAATCTAAGAAAAACGCTGCTGCCAGTCTTCTTGTTTTCCCATAGTCGCCTCTTACGGACATCCAACGGGAGGAGGGGAGGGTGCTATTCCTACCCGAACAACCCACGGGTGGGCATTACACACCCGAAGACAATTCTGTGTGCTTAGCACCCATAAAGGAAGAAGAGTTCACAGTAAGGCAGACAGTTACTAAAATCTTACCATCCTGAAAGATGTATCTAATAAAAAAACGCATTTAGAAAATTTGGCTTTAACTATGTTTGAGGATATTTATTCGTTTATTAAGCGATCGTTCGTTCAAGCAGGTGCATTCGTGGATCCAAGGGATCTCTTTAACACGTCAGCAACAGAGTAATGGCTAGGGAATGCACGATGTATCCAACTGCGTCGAAGTGCGTTCCGGAGGCTACCGAGCCCAGTAAATCGTTTTCTGGTGTCCGTGATTTTTAATTATACAAAATGATTAGATAAATGATAATCTTCGCCATGTTGAGGATTAAGGGGAACTAATTTCTTTTTGCCCGTGGGGGGGGGGGAGGTGTCTTTCTTACCCGTGGGGTGTCGGGTTTAGAATAGCACCCTCCCATCTGCTCCCGTTGGGTGTCTGTAAGAGGCGACTAAGGGAAAACAAGAAGACGGGCAGCAGCGTCTTTCTATTGGATACTGCGATACCCAAGCCCCACGCTTGGCAGGTCCAAGCGTGGGGATTATGGCAACCCCTCTTTTCTAAGGGGGAGGCCTTTGTTCAGCCGTGGACGTCTTACGGCTGCCGATGATGATGATGAATTTCTTCTTGCTAGAATGTTTAAATAGTACTGGTCAGACTATACCCTGCTACATTGCCCTCCTAATATCGCTAAAATAGATCTTAATTTGGAACTACGTATGATAAAATTGTATTAAATATTCGAAACCACACGACTGTTGCAATTACACGCTAGAAATGTCTCAATCATAGTCCGGACTCAATGCAAACAGTTTTTGCGGTGAGACCCCGCATTAGGCGGACTTAAATATATTATCTCATTTGTATGTCTCCGTTATCTGTCTGTACTTAATGACAGACGAATCTGCCGATGATAAAGAGTAGCATTAGTGAAATGGTTGATTCAGTGTATGGATTCTATTTTCTGGAAGAATTTTAAATTTAAATACTTGCATAAAGCGGACGACACTAAAGAAAGGATCCCAAGACCAAACAACCTGTAATATACAATACGGGCGAAAGTCCCAACAGTTGATGTTGAGATTATTGAGATTTTATATATAATAAGTCACATCATCTTCAGCCGGAAGATGTCCTTAGCTGAACACAGGCCTCCCCTTGGAACTAATTGCCTCGGTTGCCTGTGACTTTATAGTATCATCGGTCCATATAGTTTGAAGGCCTGCCTACGCTGCTTCTTCCAGTTCGTGGTCATCACTCGACAAATATTTATTTCTCATTGGTTATCCTTCGCCACATCTAGCTTTAGGGCTTAGGCCCTAGTGATATAGTTGGTTTTGGATCCGAGATTGTAACACCCTGCCATCTTCTCTATAATAATAATACCAGCCCTTGTTTATGTCCCACTGCTGGGCACGGGCCTCCCCTCGAGATGAGGGGGCTAGGCCATAGTCCACCACGCTGGCCAAGTGCGGGTTGGCGGACTTCACACGTCATTCGAGAGCTAGTTAGGCTTTCTCAGACATGCAGGTTTCATCACGATGTTTTTCCTTCACCGAAAGCTAGTAACAATCGCACAAAGACGATTCGCACATGATTCACTGAAGAAATCAGAGGTGCGAGCCGGGGTTCGAACCTGCGCACCTTGTTTCCAAGGCAAGCGCTCGCCCACTGAGCTGTTACCGCATACTGAGCTGTTACCGCATCCATCTTCTCTATAAGTTAGTTTATTTCAATCCATGGATTATCCATGATAGGAGTCGGTGTCCTTTTGCAATGATTTGAGGTTTACCAAATATGATATTATGGCAGATAGGTACGATACTGAACTTGTTGACACAGCAGTAGCGGACTAACGGGGGGGGCGGAGTGGGCGGTCCACCCCGTGCCTCTGGTCCTAGGGGGCCTCCAATCTCCAAAAGTTTTTGTAATCATTGAAGTATTTAAGTACCTACTACATATTGAAGAGTACATCAAACCTAGATTATTTTAGACTTCCGGCGCACAAATTCTGTTAGTCTATGATAATGCGACTTTTAGATAATTTAGTTTGTGCGACGGACCTCTTAAAGCTTTTTTGAAATTATCTAGACGTTATGTTCCTTCAATTAAATCTCAAAGACTGCTATAATCTTATGTGATGTAAGCATTATGCAGTTTAGAGCTGGGGGCCCCATGATGCACGTAACCAAAATACTAACACACCAACAATGTACTTGTGGTACCTGTGGTCTATTCAGGAGGGAATTTATACAAACTGTAAACTGTAGATGATTATATCTATGAATCAATCAATAGCGATTTGTGAAAGGAGAGTAATATATACAAAATTGACAAATTAAATGAAAGTATGTATACTGCAGCCATGTTTTACTAAAAACAAAAAGCAGATTCTCTTCGGCCTCCTTCTATGAGATGACCGTCTCACAGAAGGACCCTCCACATTTATTCCGCTGCCAATATAGTAAACACTGCTGCTGGCAGAGAATGGTCGTGTCCAGGCTGGCTGACCAAGATCCGCCCCTCTAAGTCCCATGTAGAGTATACTTGGAGCGCATGTAAGCGAGCGAAAGCTCGGTCCACACCACGACTATGGCAAGTCGTTTTCATCTGTCCCCCCATCTCACTCAACTTATCACTGTAACACCCATGTCCAAATTATTTATCTAAGTGAGTCTACCGGTTATTCACAGCCACCTTTCTGTCGCATCCAGGCTTCTAAGACTGGCAGGACAATACTGACAACTCCATATGCTCGTGTACGCTCATCAGAAGGCCATGAGCGTAATTGTTCAAGTGCGTGCCGTGGATTCAATCAGAAATCCTCGCATCCATTAATTCTGGAATGTTCAGGGCCGGAAAGCACGCCAGGACTGTTTCGCCTCATAGAGGACATTGCGGTACCCTTTAGCGACCCGGATGACCTACGTGTGCAGCAGGCTCAGGATCTTTTTAGACGTAATGAGGTGTGGTCCGTCAAGGTTGCAAACTTTGCAACTATTGATGAACATATAATGCGTACAGTTATAGAGGACTGAGAGGGCGACTGTGTTCAAGAGGTAATTAGAAGGTCCCATATGGCCAAAACAGTTGTAAAAAGTCTCTGGAATATATGGAAAAACAGAGGTATTAACCAAGCAATAAAAATAAAAGTAATGCGTACTCTGGTCTTCTCGATCTTTCTATATGCCTCCTGGACATTAAAGGTATGAACCTTTTCTTCGAAGAATAGATGCATTCGAAATGTCGTTGGCGCAGAATGCTAGGCATATCATGGACCGAGCGTCTCACTATGCATCTATCTATACTCGAAGAGCTAAATATAAAGGAATGACTTTCCATTGTCTGCGTTAAACGCGTCAACTTCTTTGGACACATGGGCAGGAGAAAATCGGATAGCCTAGAGAGGCTTATGGTGACAAGCCAAATGGACGGCAGGAGAAGCAGCGGACACATGCCGATGCGACGAGCAGACACTATTACAGCGGTTACGAGAACGCCGCTACAGGAAATCATACATAGATTGATAGAGATTGCAAGTTCAAGATCGAGCAGCATAGAGAAGATCAGTGGCAAAAGTCTGCATTAGTCACGTCCCTCAGTCATGAGATCACCGTCAAAATATCGTCTGTCGACATTTAACGTTCCCATCCTGTATATTAGCCTATGTCACTACCACAAGATGAATCTAACGACAGACATCTCACCAGTCAAAATCTATTGAGCCGTTTAGACTGTATGTGTTCAAAGAAAACATACATACATACCCTCAAAAAATATACCCCTTCCGGGGGTAGTCCGGCAAAAATACGTCATTTTCTGACAGGGGGGGCCTCATTAGTTTTTGCCGCCCCGGGCCCCCGACAGGCTTAGTCCGCCACTGTGACACAGTGCAAATATTGCTGCGTTCTCTTGTGAGGGCACTGCAGCTCGTGTAGCATCTGGGCTCAGGAAACTAAACAACCAGTGATGAGCAGTAGTGCAATGTGCAAATATCTATGATAGGCGCATCGCTTACCAGACGAAGATCTTACTCGTATGTATATGCATCTAGCATACAAAACACATGCAACTAACTTTAAGATTAGACTTAGACTTCAACATAGACAAGAAATGTTCAATGAGGATACAATCATCCAGGTGCTTAGGTACAAAAATCTAAAACGTACTAGCGAGCTACTAAAGTCTTTGGAAAATCACAGTTGGTGGTGTCATCCTGAGAACACTTCGGAAAATATCGGACTGGCAAAATGTGAAGGATAAGAAGTCTCGGAGGGCAAGGCAACGAAGGGGAAGACTAATGTCTTATGGCCTTAATTGCCGGTGTACTGTAACCGTAACATCGCTGCGGGTAACTGTACGGTTTGACGTGATTCTCGCGCGACAACGCCGATTATCCGTTGTTGATCGTAATTTTATGGCCACGCGCGGTTTTCCGCGCGGTGAGAGTTTTTTGACAGCTAAATGCGTGGGGAATTCACTTTTGTCTGCTGGAGGCAAGCTGGAGTCTGCTGGAGGCAAGAGAAAACATTTATTGTTCGCGTTTTTTTTTATTAAAAAACAAATTTGAATTTAGATCATGACAGCAAAGATTATTTTATAGAACTTGATAGATTTTAGTTTCGTATGTTTATTGTATTATCTATATTAGTCTTATGTATAGTTTTCAGCTTTAGGCAAGTTACAATGGGTTTTTATATCAATAAAAATAATCGTGTCGTCACGGGCATAGTGTACTTTGTCGGAAAATTTTCAGTAGCAGCCTGGATTTTGTAACAAACAGAGAAACATCTTCTTAGGCTAATAATAGTCCAGAATATTGAAATCAAACTAAATATACGGGAGGGCTGAGATGTCGAACGTCCTTGTCACAATTATGCCGGTGTACCCACAGGTCATCTTAGTTATTATTGTTGGTCCGATCTACGCAGTAAGAGCTTACAGTATCTTGAGGCCGTGCAGTATCTTGACAAGACAAGAGTGGCTACATCTTAAAGCGAGCTTCGATCAAAACTTATTTTAAGCCACCAAGGAAGATTAGTCAGTTTTTACCACCTGTCAAGTGCCATAAACCTCTACAAGATGCAGGAGTTTATAAACTCGATTGTGACTGTGGGCTCTCCTACATTGGGCAAACAAAGCGTGCAATAAAAACTCACGTTAAAGAACACATAGCTGATGTGAAACACCGACGCTGTACGAAGTCTGCAGTATGTGAACACGTTCAGAATCGCACCCACCGTTATATTAGATTTGATAAACCTCAAATCCTCGCAAAAGAACACCGATTCCTACCTAGAATGATTCGGGAGGCTATTGAAATCAAAAAATATCCTAATTTCAGTAGAGAAGATGGTTGGATGCTACCACCGGCTTGGGATCCTATGATAAATATAATTAATACCAATATCAAGCAAAACACTGCACGGCCTGAAGATACTGTAAGCTCTTACTGCGTAGATCGGACCAACAATATTAACTAAGAAGACCTGAGGGTACGCCGGCATAATTGTGACATAAGGACGTTCAACATCTCAGTCCTCCCGTGACCATGGGTGCTGCAAAGCATTCGAAACGTCGGGATAGTAAAATCTAAAATAAACCGCGATAAAATCCATAAAAGTAGTTTGATTTCAATGTGTAATATTTTCGTAAGTAAAAGACAACATTATGTGACTCCAGAATATGCCTGGCAAAAATATTATGTAAGTACTTACTTATTTACGCTTTTCGAGAAGGCTTTTTCCACCCACCTCAAATTAGCTGCATATGAGAAGGGCCTTAAAGAGAAAGTTATGGTTATCAAATAATAATAAAACACTATCAACAGTAGCCAAATATCTCGCGCCAAACAGACCGTGAACTGACAAGCGAAGGGAGGAATCATGTTACGTTGTTCCAAAGGCAAGTACCTTCGAGGTAGTTGCCGGGTGATGGGCAAATTCCAGTGCTACTGCTAATGATTGAAGGCACTTAACATTGTGTACCCGTAACAGACAGACATATTCGGTGAACGTTAGCTTCCGATCGACGGAGCGTGACTATGTGTAGGTAGGCAACACACAGAAAGCGTCGATAAGCTATGTACAGCTATACAGTACGTAACACAACGAAATGTAATCCGTGAAACTGGTTGATGGGTCGGTGACGTATAGTAGTATCGTTTTTAAAATTCATACTTGAAGGGACCTGCTATCCCCCATGGTTCTGTAAAGTAGAAGTAGGTACTTTCCCAGTCAAACTACTCTTCATGAATATCAACATGGCAATGTTAAAATACACCAGTGGCTTGCACAGAGAGTCGACAAAAAAATTAATAATTATTCAGCGTGTTTTTCAGACAAAAGTACTTTGTCTACCCTAGATTTCTCTAATTTAAAAAGAAGTGTTTTTTTCCGCACAGACCACTTTATATTAAGTAGTGGTGTAATAGTGTTTTTTCCAAAACTATCATTGTGCGGGTGGGTTCCCGTCTGCAGAAGATACCAACGTCCAATGATGAATACGATAAACTATCGCATCGCTTACGGTATACAACATACCCGATGCTACCGGAAGATACCCGAGAGCATTTCATACAATCTTTATTCGGACATGATCACCGCATCTTATATTATATGGGTTCATATCGAAATCTCTAATCGGTGCATAACATCGACAGACGGCACCATCACGAGATATACGCTCAAAAATGAATTTGATTGAAAGATCAAACTGCTAAGTTCAGTAAGCTAATGTAATTAGACCGTGAGAACTCCTTCGATAATTAACCTAGAGTCTAACTATGCCTAACACTATGTGGTTAGGTCCCTTGTGGAAGAGGCCATGCTCCTGGATGTTTGTTTTCACATAGTCCAGGGGCCCTTTTTACCTGGTTTTCGTAGGGCTGGAAGCTAAGATTTGTTGAATTCTTATCCACTAAAACCGCCCCAGTGGTCTTTCTAGGAACTCCGTTCGGATTTCACATTCACCTAGTACCTACACTGTCATTAGTGAGATATCCCTGTAACGTTGATGTTAAGGGAACCGTAGCTTACCGGAGGAGGATTACTGGGCTCAAGAGACTTATTAATTTCTCCGATGAAAAGCGGCAGTGCTGTGGAATTTTTTATTAGCAAGCATGTCCAGACAGAAAGAAAAGAGATTTAAAATTAACACGTCTAGTAAAAAAAACATATTTTTTGCTCTCGCGGGAAAACCTTCAATATGTCCCCGGGACCTTAGGGTCAACCGGGGTATGTTGGATTCTTATCTACTAGAACCCCCGCGGCTGTAGCATCCGCACAAAAGAGGACTCCGATTCTCCGGTGGGATATGCACCAGATGTCATTGAGTCCGCTGAAGTCCCACTATAGCCCCCCAGAACCTGTTACGTTGTTCATGGGGATCGGGTCGCAACCGTCCTCCTCTGAGTCGCCACCGTCCTCGATGAACGTTTAGGGCCTATAACACAATCGTCTAGCGACTCCAAATTGGTCCCAATTGGTGATAGACACTAGTACTACCTAAGCAGCGCCTATTTTCATAGACACTCTACAATGAACTATGGTCTAAACCCTTATCATGAAAACATTTCCAAAATGTAGTGTGTAAATGTAGTGTAGCCTACCTGAAATCGTAAACGCAAACGTTTCGAACCAGCTAACACTTTTATCACTATGCTACCATGTACAGTATGTAGATGATTTAATAATTATGACGTGTTTACGGGTTTTCCAGTTCTGCGAGATTAAGATCTGTAGTCAGCGCGGCATGACGATATGCTACAGTTGTAACTATGCCGGTTGAAGACTTGGAGGATTCCCCCAATGCTTGATTCGTGTATAAACGACAGAAGTAATTATTTATTTTATTTTGTACGACAGAAAAAAAGTACGATCAAGCCCGCTCAAGAGCTTTTTGACTGGGAAAGTACCTACACCTTATAATTAGAAGATTACGACCAAATAACGATGAAATGTCGCCATGTTGGTGCTTAAGGGACCTCAACTTTTTTTATGTCAATACTAGCATTTCCCTGCGGCTACGCCTGCTATTATTTTTTTTTCGTACAAAAGTTTACCAAACACTGGCGCACACCTAAAGACTGTTTTTGAAATTTCGGGAATTTAATTAATTTTATTTAGAGAATCATTTCAATAAGTTTCGACTGACTATCGAACCATATAATAAAAAGTTTCATACAAATGAAAACACCCCATTCAAATGAAAACACCGGAGGAGGAGGAGTGGAATTTTCAAAAACCCTTTCTTAGTAGATGCTTACGGCATAAGAAGAATCTACTGTCTAAATTTTAGCTTTCTAGGTCCAGCGGTTTGGTCTGTGCGTTGATGCATCAGTCAGTCAGTCAGGACAAGTAATTTTATATGTGTAGATAGATAATAGATAGATTAGATAAGCTGTTTCCTGGCTCTTTCAGTGAGCTTTTCGTTGCCATATTTCTCTTAAAAATCAATATTTATTAGACTAGTTGTAAGATTGTAGGATATTGACGTAGGTACAATGAAATTAGATGGAAATTAGTGCTCCACAGATTAAACTGCAGTGGCTGCCAGTGTCAGCAAAGAGCTTATTTTGCAAACGATTTTCCCCAGACTAATATTAATGAGATTGCCCCAAGTCCGTTGCGTAAACAAAATTAACAAATGTTTGTTCGTGTGTTTTCCTTTATAGTAAATCTGCAAGACAATACAGAAATTTATATGGCAATCTTAGTTTAGATCATCATCATCATCATCAGCCCACATCAGTCCACTGCTGGACATAGGCCTCCCCCAAGGCACGCCACACGCCACTGAGCACGATCTTCGGCGCTCCTCATCCATTGTCTGCCAGCTGCTCTGCGGATATCGTCGCTCCACCTAGTCACAGGGCGTCCTACATTACGCTTCCCGATTCACGGTCTCCACTCAAGAACCAGTTTACCCCAACGGTCTTCGGTTCTTCGGCAAATATGACCAGCCCACTGCCACTTCAGCTGGCTAATCCTTTGAGCTATGTCGGTCACATTGGTTCTCTGGCGAACTACTTCATTCCGTATTCGGTCCCTCAGAGAAACACCCAGCATAGCTCTCTCCACTCTCTCCATAGCCCGCTGAGTGACCTTGAATCGGTGGACTAGTCGTACCGTGAGTGGCCACGTCTCGGCTCCGTATGTCATCACGGGTAGGACGCACTGATTAAAGACTTTTGTCTTTAAACATTGCGGTATCGGCGACGACAAGACTCGACGAAGTTTTCCGAATGCTGCCCAGCCTAGCTGTATTCTCCTTTTGGTTTCCTTCTCAAAGTTGTTTTTACCTAGTCATAGCGTCTGCCCTAAGTAGGTATACTCCTGGACAATTTCGAGAGGAACCCCATTGACGGCAATCGGCCCCGAAACAACGTGCTCGTTTAACATGACTTTGGTTTTGTCCAAATTCATCCGGGGACCGATGCGATGAGAAGAATCAGCCAGGTCATTCAGCATTCGTTGTAGGTCTTGCAGAGTCTCGGCCATAATGACGATATCGTCCGCGAATCGTAAGTGAGAGATGTACCTGCCATTAATATTTATGCCAGACCTCTCCCAGTCCAGCGTCTTGAACATATCCTCTAAAGCGTTAGTGAACAGTTTCGGGGATATAACATCCCCCTGTCTCACTCCTCGGCGTAGGTGGATATGTTCAGTTCGCTGGTTCTGTACTTCTACGGTCATAGTCGCGGCATCGTAAAGACATCTCATCACTTCGATGTATCGCCAGTCAACTTGGCAACGCTGCAAGGCCTCCAGAACAGACCAGGTCTCGATCGAGTCAAAAGCCTTCTCATAATCCACAAACGCTATGCACAGGGACTGATTGTACTCTTCAGTCTTTTGTACAATCTGCCTTACCGTGTGGATGTGGTCTATGGTGCTATACCCGCTTCAAAACCCGGCCTGCTCTGGGGGTTGGAATTCGTCGAGTCTTCGCGCAAGACGGTTCGTGATGACCCTTGAAAACAGCTTATACACATGGCTCAGAAGCGAAATTGGTCGGTAGTTTTTTAAAAGGGTTTTGTCACCTTTTTTGAAAAATAAAACTACCATGCTACGGTTCCATGTCTTTGGAGTTCTCCCAGTGAAAAGGACAGAATTGAACAACTGCTGAAGTTCTCTCAGCACGGGAGCTCCTCCAGCTTTTAAGAGCTCTGTTGTGATTCCGTCCTCACTCGGGGCTTTTCCATTTTTGAGCTGTTTAAGGGCCATCACGATCTCATCTTGGCTTATTACGGGCAAATCTTCGGAGAAGTGGCGGGTAAGGGTGGCTCTGCAATCCTCTGAACTGGGTTCAGGCTGAGAAGCATGCGAGGCATAGAGCTTACTGTAAAAGTCCTTAACTTCCGACAGAATTGCCGACTTGGATGCGACGACTTTTCCTGTTGGCGTTGTCAGCTTCACCAGGTGGTTCCTACCCAGAGGCTGGACGAACACTTTCGAACCCCGATTTTGCTCGATTGCTTTTTTAATCTGCAAAGTATTACTAGATCGGAGGTCGCGTCGTACCAGCCTTTTAATAGTTTTGTTCCGCACTTTGTATTCTGGTGATGCTGACAACGGCGTTTCACGTCTCTCTTCCATTAGTCGGAGGGTTTCTGTCGAGAGCTTGGACTTGTCCCCATACCTCGCCTTTCGCAAAACTTCGTCCCTTAGTTTAGATAATTATTTGTAATTTATTTATTTTCAAGTAAGATTACAGACTAGACTAATAATAACAAACTATTGATAGATAAGTATTTACATCATATGCATAACAACTAAGTAGCTTAGTTAAATTGTGGACCTAGAAATCTCGTAGACATTGGGCCGAAGTAAGTACGACGGAAGCTAAAGAGGCGTTAAAATAGAGTCATCTTCATTATTACAAAAAAAAATACCATGTAGCTAACAAGTTACAACAAACAACATCTGTACACTTAAAAGCCTCCAATCAATTTGAAATAATGAATTAATGACAGCCTTTCTAATAAACACAGTAGCAACACCGGTCCACATAACTCTAGCAAGAGGCTTATTCCGAATGTTTATTCGATTTGGTGCCGTAATCGAGTTCTTTATCGACTTTTCGATTCCACTTAGTGAAGAGGCAAGTCAGACGTTCGCCTGGTGGTAAGCGACGTGCCTGCCTATAGAAAGCTGCAATGCACTTTCGTTCGTTATTCCTGTCATTAGTTATTAAGTCTCTTGTGTCCAGTAATATCACCAGCTACAATGCCCTTTACGCCGGAACACAGCAATGTTTACACACTGCTGCTTGGCGGCAGAATATCTGACACTGCGGCGGTGCCTACCTGGATGGGGCAACTGTCAATCTGTAGGTCCCTTGTTATCAGGCGGAAAGATGGATAAAATAATTATTTACTACTTATACTTACATTTTTTCTTTTAACATAATACGCCTTGAGACAATCGAGAGTGTAATTCGCTATATATGGGAAGGAGCGGTGCTTATCATTAGGTAAGCGTCAGGCTTGACGTCGTCCTACATCATCAGCATCATGTTTCGGCTGTTTAGAAGGTTAAGGGACGGGAAGGGACTGCCATAATCCCCACGCGTAGCAGGCGTCTTGGGGATCGCAGTATAGGTGGTAATCCAATAGAAAGACGCCGCTGCCAGTCTTCTTGTTTTCCCTGAGTCGACTCTTATGTACACCCTACGGGAGGAGATGGGAGGGCGCTAATATTACCAAGGTTCTATAAAAAAATATGTAGTAGACATGTTTCTCTTAACTTAATACGGTCCGATCTTCGTCATGCAACAAAGTAATAAGGCCAGTTTACACTGCCAACCAAATTGCTTGCCACTAACACACGTGTAATTACGGCGTTAGCGCTGACCATCCGTAGTATAAGCGCTAATGTATTGTCATTGAAATGTGTCAAATATTATTCTTTAGTTAAGGTAATTTGAACTTTACGAATAACAATTTAGAGTGCATTGTTGAAGTTCTATATCGTGTTAAGTTAACACATTTTTGTGTAACTCTAAGAATGTTTTGCGGTTAGTACTTTGTGGAGATTATCGCTGGAAAATGACAGTCCTTTTTTTTGGAGCCATACTAATTGGGTACATGAAAGTTTTGTTCTAGTTTTAGTAAAAGTGCAATTTGTTGTCATTTTTATACTATTTAGAGTTCGTGATCAATTATCCAATTGTAACAAACGTTAATATGGTTGCACAAAAAATGGTGAAGCATTGCTCTTATTTAGTTTGACAGAGTAAGCAGTAATCTAATAAGAGTCTCTTAAGACAGGAAATTGAGAAACAAATAATTTCTTTAGACTTAAGAGTGTATTAGTGAATCACTCTAAGTACGTCCTATTCTGGTCACTAATAATAATAAAGGCTGCAGGTTTTAGACCACTTTCGGTGAATGAGTTTTTATTCGTATGGCAGCATTAACATCAAATCAATCAATCAATCATCAGCAGCCGAAACATCCACTGCTGAACTAAGGCCTCTCCCTTAGAAGGGAGGGGTTGCCGTAATCCCCACGCTTGGCAGGCGGCGTGGGGATCGCAGTATAGGTGGTAGGTAATTCAATAAAAAGACGCTGCTGCCCGTCTTCTTGTTTTCCATTAGTCGCCTTTTACGGACACCCAACTGGAGGAGATGGGTGGGTGCTATTCTTACCCGGACACCCCACGGGGTTAACATCAAATATGAGTGTGGTAATTAGTGCTAATACATGAATTGAGTATTGACCTAAAATGTGGACCGAACTTAACCGTGGGGTGCCGGGTTAAAATTGCATCCCCCATCTCCTCTCATTGGGTGTCGTAAGAGGCGGCTAAGCGAGAACAAGAAGACGGACATCAGCGTCTTTCTTTTGTATTTATCTTCCACCTATACTGCGATCCCCAAGACTGCTGCCATGCGTGGGTATTATGATCCCTCCCTTCTAAGTGGGAGGCGTTTGTTCAGCTGCTAATGCCGTTTTTCAGCTGCCGATGGTGATGACAATGTTGATTAACTAAAGCAGTAATCTCAGTACACTGCTGGCGTCTTCTTGTTTTCCCTTAGACGTCTAACGGACACTCAACGGGAAGAGATGGGAGGATACTATACTTACCTGTACACCCCACCCGTAACACGGGCCTTAGTTCAACACTAGATTGAACACTAGAGAATTGTATACTGCGCTCTAACGAGATACACTAGCCAGAAGACTACCCACCATCTTCTGTACCTACTGTAAACTAACTACTACCATTTTTTTGAGGTATTGTCAAAAAAAAAGAAGTTTTATTTATTACAAAACTTATTTGCAACTACTTTAAAATGCACGTCTCTTTAATTAGGTAACGACAACGCATCGCTAATGGCTTTAAATCAAAATGGTGATGACATATTATATTTACTTTTGCAGTGAGTGGCATGTTCAATCGATGACATGCAAAAATTATAATTGAACCAAATTAAAACTTGAAATACTCAATCATACTGAAGATACTTTCACATTTTATAAATATACCTAAGTCCTTAAAGAACGGTTAGATGCAATCGGGTGGAGGAAACGGACTTTGCATATGGAAAACTATTAATAGAACGGTTTTCCTTTGCGATACTGATTTGTAGATGCTTTAATAATTATCTTCATTTCTTGAAGGGTGTGGGTTGAAAATGAAAAGCAGTAAGTATTCACTAAACGTATATTTCATTGGCAGAAAAAGATATGTTGCCAGATCTGTCACAGGATATGTCTCCATAGAGACTGGTACAGTACTATGATTATTTCACTTTAGATAGCCATCAGAGGCTAATTGTGTAGAAAAACGCGAATCGCGAACGTAGACGCATCGCTCGAGGCTCACACCTGTCGCTTCCTCCGCCGTGTTTTACCTGTTTTACTGACACGTGGTTATCGCTAGAACGGGGACTCACCTGAAGTCGTCTACGAACGTCTTGATTTGGATCACAATTGCTAGTACCAATCCGTACCTCTACCTGCGTATAGCTTCTTTGGTCGATCCATGGCTTCATGGATAGGTCCCTACAAATTGGCTAATGCATAGGCCAATTAATAAATTAATTGAGACGCTCAAAGCCAGTCCTTAGATGAGTGACCGTTTAGTGGCATTTCAACTGAGCGTATCCGTGCTTCGGAAGGCATGTTAAAAGTCGGTCCCAGCTATAGTCATCTAGACAGCAGTCGTTAAGCTAAGTCAGAGGTCTAAGGGCAGCTTGAACAACTCTGACAACAGGTTGGCCACTAACCATACGACAACAAATAACAAAAAAATAGGCTAATTGTCAAGTCGGGTCGATTTGTTAGAGGTTGGTTCGCCCCGGCTATACCAACTCTACAGATCGACCGTACTGATGAAGCTGATGTTTCACGCGTATTTACAAGCTTGGGTGGGTGGTTGAACGAAGATTACGTGTGTCAAGAGAGAAATCATGAACCCTACGGATCGGCCCTGCCAATATTGAGCCAAATAGAGACGTCCGTAGACGCCTTTACTCTACAAGTACCGATTCGGCACTTGCAATGAACTCTTACGACACCAGCGGCATGTTTGCATGATGGTAAATGCCACGATTGCCTAGTGATAGAACCACTTCCGCTTATCACCTGAGATATAGTTTGTAATTAAGTCTCTTTATCATCAGCCGGAAGATGTCCACTGATGAACAAAGGCCCAAAGGCTTTCCCTTCGGGGGGTGGTTGCCATAATCCCCACGCTTGGCAGGCGGCTTGGGGATCGTAGTATAGGTGGTAGGTAATACAATAGGAAGACGCTGCTGCCCGTCTTCTTGTTTTCCCTTAGCCGCCGCTTACGACTCGAAATAGGAGGATTTAAAGGAACTATGCCTAAACTCACTATAATAAAATGACTGAATGAGACAATAGTCTTAGACTACAGACTTCTATAGGTATTTTGCATATTTAATGAAGAATAATATAATAAAGGTTGTAGAAAGATTTGAAGGTTTTTTTATGGAATGTTTTTTTACTAAATATATATTATATTTAGTTAAATAAACATTTATTGATGGACAGTAGATCAATATTACAAAATACAATGAATAACTATAACTACTTAAAACAAATACTTAAAATAAATATTAATAAATACATACTTACAATAAATGTAGAAAATTAGGCCCATGTGGCATGGTACCCAAAATGCTGGCAGCATTTCCTCGCTGTATGGAATAATTTCCAAATGCTATTTACGGCGATTTCAATATTGGTTTTAACTATTGAAGGCATACCTGTCCTATGGGGCAAAAACAAAATTAGAAAAAAATCCTGAAAGCCAGCAAAGATTTTGCAAATTTCTTTAACTAAATCTGCAAGCAAACAATCAAGAAAAAATATATGAAGACCTCAGTTTTGATCGCAAAAAGGCGCGTTAACAGTCGTCTACCGTCGTTTAATTCTACCATTAAGAACGAACGGTCCACATAAAATCTGAAAACAAGCCGTTGCACAGTCCACCGTGGTTTACAATAGAAATATACAAAAAAAGAAAAAAAAAATAACAGAGAGATTGTCCCGAGACAACCGCGACGCGCGCCAAAAAAGTTACACAAAAGAAAAAAAAACTCGATTCGGTAAAAATCTGATTCGATACCGAATCGAGTGGTCATCGGGCTGCGATGGAACGTGCGTGACAGTGCGCGCGCTGTTAATCGATCCGCGAGGCGCGTGGCCGCTACTATGCAAAAATCGATTTTCGAATCGATTTGAAAGTCTAGATTCAATGCTCATTATTATCACATTAATCGATTTTCAAATGAACATGATGAGATTGCCATTTTTTTTAATCATCATACGTAGAATACATCATAAGTATATCGCTTTGGTAAAATGTGCCTGAGTCTATTCGCAGATTGCTGTGCAGCATTAAAAAATCACTTGAAATCTTTTTGCATTATTTTTTTTTCTTACGAAGTACGTACATTTAGTTAATATTTATTTACATTAAATTAGGATGGAATATTCCTGCGCTTTTGGTTAAATTGGTGTTTGCGTGATTATGAAGAATACCACATTTTAGTCAAACACATTATGCAATAAACTTACTTGATATCGAAAAATTGGTCAAGTGCGTGTCGTACAGACATGAAGTTTACCCAAACCCTTCTGGCTGGAGCGCTTTAAGCGCTCGCCCTCTTGTCCGGTGAAGCTGTCATGGCCATCTGCGGCCAACAAAAAAACATGAAGTTAGGGTTCTGTATTTAGGACTATACTTATAGCTTTTCAATGAAAGCTTTAACCTATGGTAAGCCTATGGTTTCAAAGCAAGCGAGAAATTCTAAAAAACAAATTTAGTTTAAACTCAAATTAATTTTCATTCAAAATATTGTTTTACTCTCCCGAGTTTTCTAGATTTTTAACCCCCTTTAAAAATTTAGAAAGACATTTCAGAAATCGATTAGCAATGGTTTTATGATTATTTTTAAACACTTGTACAACAACGTTTTGAAACTTCACTGTCCTCTAAACGGAAAACGACCTTCAATTCAACCATTAATTCCATTTCGTCATTGAAAACCTAAATATTAAGGGAAAAGGACCTCGTTTTTTTCCCCCAACGCGTGTAGATACGAAATTACCGAGATAATAGCTTCGGCAAATGAAGCGACAACGTCTCGATATAAAAACAGTGGTTAAAATCTCCCTCCTAGTCTGTTGTTTTAGGCCCTCGAAAAATATTAGGGGCTGTAAGCGAAGAATAACAGGGGAAGCGCGTGCGCAACGCTTTCATCCCCTCCTGCCCCCTTCTTACCCCCTACCATGGCGCTATTACCTCCACCATTTTTATCATCAGATTATAGATTGGCTCGGATTTTTTTAGCGGTGACATTTTTTATTACTATGACATCAAAGCCAAAGACTTCAAAATATTGTTCAGTATTCAGAAAATACAGAAGTAATTTACCATATTTCCTTATTTATACATCATCATCATCATCATCATCATCAGTAGGCGAAAGACGTCCACTGCTGAACAAAGGCCTCCCCCTTAGAATGGTGGCGTCTTGGGGATAGCAGTATAGGTGGTAGGTAATCCAATAGAAAGACGCTGCTGATTGTTTTTTTTTTGGAATGATGGACGCTATCCAGCCGTAAGGGTGCTGCCCGTCTTCTTGTTTTCCCTTAGTCGCCTTACGGACACCCAACGGAAGGAGATGTGTGGGTTACTCGGACACCCCAAGGAGTTACCACTTCAATTATTATGAAAGTAGTAACTCTGACATCAGGTTGATCACTAATCATACAACAATAAAAAAGTCGTTTAAAATAAAGCTTTAAAAAATATTTATTGTAAAATCTGCGGAGTTGTCTTTCCCACTGAGTTTCTTGTTGGATTTTCACAGCGAAGGCTGCGGTACGATCCCGTGATAGTTATGAAAAAGATGACACTAGTTGACCCCGTGCGGCTTATGCATACTAAAGCTATTTTGAATTTATTTTGACCTTTTTGTGTCTAGTCACATATAAAATTACTTGTCCTGACTGACTGACTGACTGATTCATCAACGCACAGGGCAAACCGCTGGACCTAGAAAGCTGAAATTTGGACCGTAGGTTCTTCTTATGACGTAAGCATCCACTAAGAAAGGATTTTTGAAAATTCGACTCCTAATGGGGTTGAATGGGGTTTTTTCTTTTGTATGAAACTTTTTATTTTATGGTTTGATTGACTTGAAATTTACTGAAAAGATTCTCTTAATAAAATAAATCAATACGTGTTTCGCGAATTTTCAAAAACAACCTTCGGGGGTGTGTTAGGGGTTGGTAAACTCTGTAAAAAAATTTGCGGGCGATGCCGCAGGAAATTGCTAGTTCAATTATATAAC
Source organism: Furcula furcula (assembly GCA_911728495.1). Classification (NCBI taxonomy): domain Eukaryota; kingdom Metazoa; phylum Arthropoda; class Insecta; order Lepidoptera; family Notodontidae; genus Furcula; species Furcula furcula. The sequence continues at coordinate 22,511,590 of OU452252.1, forward strand.
AGAATAGGAGACGGATTCTTAGGATCTAAGTTAGGACCCTAGCCTCAGGGCTGATTGCATGTATACCTAGGTTCACCTCAATATTCGTAAATTCAATACGCTCTACCAGAGACCGCCGGCTCTCATTTAGGCGGTGAGTGTCGTGTCTGTCTCTACATAGAGCACCGTTTAGACAGAGACTACAATGTGAAGTAATCAGGGCTGCCACGTGGTTTAATTAATCTGGCAATATGATTAAAAAAACTTTTTCAATACATGCATATAAATAACAACATAGTATTTTTTGGCTCCTCATACCAAAAGGTTTTTTAGATAATAAAAAGTTATTTGGCGACTAATTTCCTAAAGGCTTTATAAAAATTATGTAAGGGATCAGTCATCGACAGTATCAAATATTGTTAAGCATTCTTTAGATATTTTGAATTTTCTGCTTACACAGGAATGTGAGTTTTCGTCATGTGTGTTATGTTAGTGTATACCATGTGAATGTTCGCCTTTCCTTATTTAAATAGGATTTGAAAGTCTAAAAAACTAATATGATATGAAAAAATCTAGTCCAATAATACGTCTACAGCATAAAAGTTCTTAAAGCATTATTTTTAAAATTGTGACGAAATTGTTTGTCAAGTAACTTTCATGGATAACACGTCGTTCGTAATCTCCAAGGCGCGGAAAACCGCTTGCTTTGCATGTCGTAGGGTTTAATTCTGCGGGAAGTGACAACTTTATGTATAGTTGTCACAGGTCACAAGTCTGACAAAGCTGCTGCCAATCAGATGATTGTCTGGAAAGTAACATGATCCATTCGTCGGATGGGCATGTAAATAAATGTACGGTTTTCCGTCCAATCGGATCGTTACGGATAAAAGTCACCAATATCATACGGAAGACGTCCACTCATAGGCCTCCCCATGCCATGCCACAATGATTGGCAATTGGATATTTGCATCCACCGGTTGCTTGCAATTCGCACAATGTCGTCTGTCCCCCTAGTAGGGGGCCTACCTACGCTGCGTCTTTCGGTTCGTGTTCGCCACTCGTTTTTCGAGCGATATGGCAAAAGAAATGTAATTAACATGCAAGAAAAATGTAATTTCATCATCGATATCAAATATAAACTAGATTATCATTCACTAACAAAATTACTTCTAAAATGTGGTCGCGGAGCTCGCGAACTTATCTGTGCTGGTGGCAGAAACGTGAACTAATGGTTTTATTATTGTATTTTGACAATTTCTCACAGACACAGACAGTAGAGACACTTCTATCGGCTAAAATAATTTTGTCAGCCCCTGGCTTGAAAAGAAATAGCGGCACAAGGGCGCTATTTCTGTGTGCCACTTTTCAGACCGTAACACCTCATCATTATCATCATCTCCAGCCGGAAGACGTCCACTGCTGAACATAGGCCTCGCCCTTCGAACGCCACAATGAACGACAATTGGCTATTTGCATCCACCGGTTACCTGCGACGCGCACAATGTCGTCTGTCCACCTAGAGGTAGGCCTACCTACGCTGCGTCTTCCAGTTCGTGGTCGCCACTCGAGAACCTTTCTTCCCCAGCGGTTATCGGTTCGCCGAGCGATGTGGCCTGCCCATTGCCACTTCAAATTGCAGATTTTAAGAGCTATGTCGGTGACCTTGGTTCTTCCGCGAATCTCCTCATTCCGGATTCTGTCGCGCAAAGAAACTCCGAGCATAGCTCTCTCCATAGCTCGTTATGTGACTCTGAGCTTATCTAGAAGGCCAACAGTTAGGGACCACGTCTCAGTACCATATGTCATCACTGGCAACACACACTGGTTAAAAACCTTCGTCTTCAGGCACGGCGGTTTTCGGACGAGAAGATTTCGTGTAGTTTCCCGAACGCTGCCCATACGAGTTGGATTCTTCGGGCGACCTATTTGTCGAAGTTGGACCGACCTAACTGGATAGTTTGTCCTAGGTATACGTAGCGGTCAACAACTTCGAGTGTATCGTTCCCAACAACTACCGGTACGGGTGCAACATGGACATCAGACATGATCTTCGTCTTGTCCATGTTCATTTTAAGACCCACCTGTTGGGAAACGCTACTGAGGTCGCTGAGCATCGTATTGAGGTCCTCCAGCGACTCTGCCGTAATGACTATACCATCGGCAAAATGAAGGTGAGTGATGTATTCGCCATTGATGTTGATGCCGAATCCGTACCAGTCCAAGAGCTTAAAAACGTCCTTCAATGCGTTCGTGAACTGTTTCTGAGAAATGACGTCTCCCTGTCTCACGCCTTTCTGCAATCGGATTGGTTTAGTACTCTCGTCCTGTAGTCGGATCGACATGGTGGCGTTGCTGTACAAACACTTCAACACTTCGATGTACCTATAGTCAATTTGGCACCGCTGGAGGGACTGCAATACCGCCCAGGTCTCGATTGAATCAAAGGCTTTTTCGTAAGTCCACAAACGCTAGACATAATGGCCGATTATACTCCTCGGTCTTCTGTATAATCTGGCGGAGCGTATAAATGCTTCTTGGTCGTCATGATGAAGTCGATCTCATTTTTGGTTGAACCATCGCTCATAACCATTTGGCTTATCCACGTCCACTTCCTGGATGGTCGCTTCTTGAAGAAGGAGTTCATCGCATAGAGTCCCTCCTTCTCCATGAAGTCGACCAGCCGCTGGCCCCTTTGGTTCCGCTGCCCATACCCATACGACCCCACTCTCAACTCATCGCTATTCCGAGTGCCCACCTTTGCGTTGAAGTCCCCTATAACAACGGTGAAGTATGTTTTGGAGGTATGCATGGCTTCTGCTATCTCCTCATACATAGCCTCTACTTCATCATCAGGGTGTGCCGAGGTCGGTGCGTATACCTGTATGACCTTCAGCGAATACCGATCGGTTATTCTGAGTATCAGGTACGCTACCCTGCTCAACACACTATCGACCTTTACCACGTTTTCAATAAGGGACTTACAGATGAGAAACCCGACACCACCCTGGGATTTTCGATCTTCTTCCCGGAAGAAGAGCAAGTTTCCGGAATCAAGGGTTATCGTATCCTGTCCCTCTCGTCAGATTTCAGATAAACCCAAGATGTCCCAACGTAACTTGCTCAATTCTTCCTCCAGCTCGATAACCTTCTCATCGGTCCTAAGAGTGCGGACGTTGTGTGTTGCCAGGGCCAAAGTTCGGTGGAGGTGGTAGCGGGGCATCTGCCGGAGATTCTTCGCACCCCCTGCTCGACCGTTACCCCGCCCGCTACCAAGGCGAGGAATAGAAGAGCTGCCGGGGACTGGGGGCCATCTGCAATTATTATCAGTCATTGTGGGAAAGGGGGGGGGGGTTGCCATAATCCCCACGCTTGGCAGGCGTCTTGGGGATCGCAGTATAAATGATGAGATGGATCACAAAAACAGAAGACGCTGCTGCCCGTCTTCTTGATTCCCTAAGTCGCCTTTTACGTACACCCAATGGGAAGAGATGGGGGGGGGTGCTATTCTTACCCGGACACCCCACGGGCAATATGTAACACACCTAACACCTAATGTAGTTTAAATATTAGATCGATGAATTTTATTTAAAAAAAACAGCTGCGACAACCCTACCGGTACGTGGCGGGCGACTGCTGTTTTTTCATTTACGAATATTTTCCTTGGCGCACGATATTTTTTCAGCGTGTTTTCCCAGTTGTAATGTAAACTACACTCCATCAAATGTATATTTTTTACCTCTCAACCCTCCGTCGGGTATCTTGCGTTTTAAATTTTACTTGTAAAGCTTACTTTTTTATGTGTAGTGTATTTTTTAGAATACATATTTTGCACGATATAATTCAAGATGAAATACGTTCTAATAATGGTTCATCATCATCATCAACAGCCGGATGACGTCCACTGCTGAACAAAGGCCTCCCCTTAGAAGGGAGGGTTTGCCATAATCCCCACGCTTGGCAGGCGGCTTGGGGATCGCAGTTTAGGTGGTAGGTAATCCAATTGAAAGACGCTGCTGCCCGTCTTCTTATTTTCCCTTAGTTGCCTCTTACAGACGCCCAACGGGTGGAAATGGGAGGGTTCTATTCTTAACCGGACACCCCAGGGTACTAACCAAAATACAACAAACAAAGAAAAGTGTGGGATGTAAAAACCTTTTGGGCCAGTAACAAAATACTACTGAAGAGCAGCCAGAGGTAGCATAGGCGTAGGGGAAAACCGCTTGCTTGGCAAACTGGAAGTAGCTGGTTCGAATTCCTTACTGGCTAGGCCATTGCAGGACGATCACCTGATTGTGTGTGAAGATTATCCATGCGTCGGATTGGCATGTAAAATGTCGGTTCTGCTCCTCACCTCTCCCCGGCCGTGTCGGTCTTCCGTCCCATCGGATTGTGAGAGGCAAAAAAGAGAGAGTGCACTTGTGTCTACGCAAGCACTAGTGCACTATATGTATCACGGGATATTTATTATTCCGTGATATGTACATTGAAATGAAAGTAATTTCACGGATTATATCGCGGATTTTATCGGATTATATTTAATAAACCGCGATATAATCCGTAAAATTACTTTCATTTCAATCTTCTTATTATATAAAAGAGTAGACAAAAACCGACTCATCACAAAATCTCAGAAACTACAAGTGCTAGGAGTCTCAAATGTACGTAAATAATACATAAGGTAAAATATCACACTATATGCATTAGGGACTGAGCAGACATATAACAAGAATATGATCAAGTAATTCGAATAATATAATGAGAGTAGCCGTGGTCTGGAGGTTACGGAAGCGTCTTCTAAAAGCAGCAGGGTCCGGGTTCAAATCTCTTTAGGATTTTTTTTCTGTACTTTTAAACTTTTTATTTTTGATCATTTTATTATTTTTTTAATTTTTCACTGAAGGTTTTTATATTAACTGAATTTATTTAGAAGTTTTGTCTAAGTAAATAAATTTAATTAGCTTACATTGACTAAACCTAAAGAGGTACATATGTACTTAACAATCGAGTATTATAGAAGTTCATTCTATATATCATTCATTCCGTATAATATAATTTAAATCTGGGATATAATATGCTTGCCCCCCGGCGGCGGACTCAAAGGCTAGGCACTGAGGGACACCTGGTGCAGATCCCACCCGGGACCCAGGTTTCCCTCTCATGTGCCGATGTGACAGCCACGGGAGTTTTAGTGGGTAAGAATTCCAAATACCCAGGTTGACTTCCCCACGGGATCCCGGGGGCATATTGGATGTTTCCCCCGCCACCCCTTAACTGTGACAACGGTGACAGATTCCCGAGGGGCTATAATGCGCCCCCGGCAGCGGGCCGGTTCTTATGTACTGATTTAACGGCCGTTGGGGGTTTAGTGTATAAGAATTCTACATAACTCGGTTGACCGCCAACAGCGTCCCGGGGACCTATTGAAGGCTTCCCCCGTGACCCCTGTAACCGTGAGCACGGTAACAGGTTCCCGGGTGGCTTTATTGTGGCCCCCGGTGGCGGGGTCACAGGCAAGCCACAGAGGGTATCATGGTGCAGATCCCACCGGATAGCCCAAGAAGGGTTCTTATGTGCTGATTGCACGGCCGTTGGGGGTTTAGTGTATAAGAATCCTACATACCCGGTTGACCACCAACAGGGTCCCGTAAATCCCATTAAAGGCTTCCCCCGTGACCCCTGTAACCGTGAGCACCGTGACAGGTTCCCGGGCGGCGGGTTCAAAGTCAAGGCACTGAGTGGTATCAGCTGGTGCAGATCCCGACAGATAGCCCAGGTCCGCCCTCTAATGTGCCGACGTGATAGCCGCGGGGGTTTTAGTGGGTAAGAATTCCTCGGTTGACCCCCGTTTACGTCTTAACGATGAAACCGAACAAGGAAGCCCGTATTGCTTCCATAAATTGGTTTTAAATAAATGGTGTCCTGTTCCTGTCCTTAATCCACCCAAATTGTGCACCGGTACACGTCTGCAGTTTCTAATAAAATTATAAATACAATTAACAAATCACAAGCCCAGAGATTCAACGTTGCAGGCTTAAACCTAAGCGTCGAGTACTTTTCCCATGGACAGACAGCTATACGTAGCCCTTTCACGCGTCACTTCTAAACAAAATTTGTTCATATTGCGTTACGAAAAGTCAGCTACAAACATTATTTATGAAGAAATTCTATAATGAAAGGCAGTAACTTTAAATTATTCACTTCTTTTCTTTCTCAATTATACCCGTGCGAAGCCGGGGCGGGTCGCTAGTGTGTAATATTCGCGTAAATATCAGAAATCATTCCGTGATATGTATCTCCCGTGTTGTGTATCCCATATCCCATGTACCAATGAACACTTTCACAGAATGAGGCTAAGTACTGTTGATACTTGCAGATTCTGCGAAGGTGAAAAAGAGTCAATGCAACACATATTGTGCGGCTGTGACGCTCTTGCGAGACGTAGGTTGAGTCATCTGGGAGTGGCCTACCCCACACCAGATGATTATGTACAGCTCCAAGCTGGCGCAATCGTTGCGAACCTGAGGGAACTCTTCAACACGTCAGCAACAGAGTAAGGGCTAGGGCATGCACAATGGATCCAACTGGGTCGAAGTGCGTTCCGGTTTTATAGCCACCAACAATAGAATAGAATAGAATAGAATCTCCCATGTTAAAGTTTGGCCGCTTTGGTCGTAATCGATCACCAGAACATTGTATATGCTACTATTGAAGAGGCTTTGATGAGTGTTGAATGATATATGACGAGATATTTCTCAATAGTCTCTAGAATAGAGGCAGAGAGAGAACTACTCAAATAGTAATCGTGATCTATGAGAAGTCACTGTTCTAGCGGCTGATACCGTTGACACAGGGTCCTCATCCTTCCTTCGGAGTCGCTGGACGCTCGGGGTGTGGGCCCTTTGAGCGTCCATTGAGTACGGCGGCGACTACGAGGAGGACGGCGGCGGGGTTGAGACCCCCGTCCCCGTGAGCACCGTGACAGGTTCCCGGGGGGCTACAATGCGCCCCCGGCGGCGGGCTCAAAGGCAAGGCACTGAGGGGCCCCTGGTGCAGATCCCACCGGAGAGCCCTGGGGTCTCCGCTCTCATGTGCCGATGCGACAGCCGCGGGGGTTTTAGTGGGTAAGAATCCCACATACCCCGGTCGAGCCCCACAGCTCCCGGGGATCTTTCGAAGATTTCCCCCGCGTCAAAAAAAAAAAAAAAAAAAAGGGTCCTCATCCTTGTGACCCAGCCACGGCCTCATTACCACTTACCCTCGCGGTCAAGCACCGATTTATATTAAGAACAAAAAAAAACATAAAATAAATGTGTAGTTAATCACCTGTGTCCGGTCGGGCGCATCGGATGCGCGGGCGCAGCCGGCCGTCCGTGACGTCACACCGATCGCCCCGTCATTGTTTCTGCCAGTAACAGTTTTTCATTTACCGGCATCAAGTCCACTGGCTCACTCACTCTCGGCGGAACACAGCGGTGACAAAAGGCGTCGTCATTTTAATGCAGGATCTTCGTTTTCCAGCAATAACTGCTCTATGCGAAGTGAATCTGTTGGTATTGGGAGAACACTGTTCTCCCATTTTCTTGAAAAAATATTAACGAATAGAATTATATTTTAAGGATAATATCATTTCGAATTTGGCCCTATCTTTGATCACAAGAATAAATAATCAATTTAAGGTAGCCCTGTCTCTAAAACTAGGATCATCAGAAGAAGACAGTCAGAAGACAGTTCTTCCCAAAGTTTGTCACCGCCTGTCATACTCAAATGAGTTTAGCCAATTAGCAATTTTAGCAACAAAATGTATATGTAAAAGCATAAAACGCCCAACCGCCAACAAAGAAAATGGGCTTAAATTACATTAAGTATATACCTATATTTTAACCATAGATTTAAAATGTTTCACATTTTAACTCGTCCCATTAAGAACTTTCATTTGATACCTCAGAGTAATTAGAATGGAGCTAGTATCGCGTCGATTGCCCGAAAAAAATTTTCGTGGCACTTTTGCGGGGTGCGGGAGGCGAAGTAAACACACACAGATACAATTTCACGCATACCTACACTATAATAAACTCGCAACACATTCAAAAAGATACGCACACAAATAAAGAATGACCTGAACATATGAACAAAATTTGGCAGAGGGGTAAGCGTATCATGATCTCTCCAGTGGTATCTCCTCTAAGTTTGATACCCATATTTGGAAGTCAAACAAAATGGCAATTTTTTTAAAAATACATTATATAGTCTATGTCACTCTCAGAGTAATTAGAATGGAGCTAGTTTCGCGTCGATTCCCCGAACAAATTTTTCATGGCACTTTTGCGGGGTGCGGGAGGCGAAGTCAACACACACAGATACAATTTTTTTTCTTTTTTTTTATACTACCAGGCACAGCCTATAGACGCTAGCAACACCAGAAGAATCACCAGCGCGTTGCCGACCCTTAAAACATTAGATTTTAAGTCTTTGTGTCCGGTAATTTCACCAGCTACAGTGCCCTTCACGCCGGAACACAGCAATGCTTACACACTGCTGCTTGGCGGCAGAATATCTGACACTGCGGTGGTACCTACCTGGACGGTTCCTTGCACAAGGAACCTACCACCTAGTAAATAAATTTCCAACAATTAAACAATAGGGTTGGCCCTACTGTTTAATCGAAATCGAAATCATACACACAACTCAAATGAAAAAATAAATTTAAATAACATAATGTTTAAGTCTATAAGATGGTGTTGTTCAATCTTTTCCGCATCAATTAATGGCCCTGGCAAACTATTTATAATAATTAATTTGTTATGTGTGTATATGTCGCAGCATAATTGGAGAATTCGACGTATCATAAAACGGCTAGCCATTGTGTCTTCGGATCTATTGACTTCGGACTTTACTTAAAGTAGTACAGTTTTTTAGTAATCCTAAAAAACCTCGACAAACAAACTTAGTTTTGCGGGTTGTGTTTTTTTGCTATCTGAGGCGTTAGACATATAGTGAAATAACTTTCAATAGGTCCGAAGAAAGTATGGAACCCTCGGTGCGCGGGTCTGACTCGCACTTGACCGGTTTTTTTAAATAAAGGCGCTCTAGCCGTAACTCTACTCCGCAGCGTAAATGGAATGGAGTAGAGCAGACTCCATTAAGATAGATTCTGGTAGATTCACCAGACCATATCATAACCGGGCTATAAACGTATCAGGTACGGAAAGGAGGCTACTATGCTCTCATAACGTATTATGCTCGTATACAAAGTTAAAATCTGGCTTCATTTGATATGATACATGTGGTCATTTTGTATGACTGCGAATTCTACAATTTGACTGCGACGTCTACTTATTTTGTAGTAGGGTAGGTACTTATGTACGGACAAACCGACATTCTTTATTGGCCCTTCCACAATCTCACCCACGTGAGGTGTATACTGCTTCCAAATTGGTTTGATACTTACAACAATACAACAAATGAATTCATTAAGTTACTTTTTTTTTTTCAATTAGATAGAATAGAATACTCTTTATTTGTTCAGACACCGGTCTCGCCGGTGAGGCCGAAGGGTCGTACGTATGCGACCTCAACGACGTGCATCACCCCACTGAGTTTCTTGCCGGTTCTTCTCAGTGGGGGCGCGTTGTGAACCGGTGGTAAACTCAGCCCTCTCTTAAGCGACAGCCCAAGCCGAGGCCGTGCCTCCCTGAGGTGTCCTTGAGCTCGTCGCTACTTCTGCCGTAAAGGCTAGAGCGCTTCAAGCGCTCGCCTCCTATTGTCCGGTGAAGCTGTAATGGCCATCTGCGGCCAACAGCGTCTATCATTCCCAAAAAAAAAAAAAACTTTGTTTGCACACCAAAGTAAAACATACAGAAAACTTAGAAAATAACTTAAATTAGGTACAAATGGCGCTTCGAAGTCGCTGGACGTTCGGGGTGTGGGCCCTTTGAATGTCCATTGAGTACGGCGGCGACTCCGACGAGGACGGCGGCGGGGTTGCGACCCCCATCCCCGTGAGCACCGTGACTGGTTCCCGGGGGGCTACAATGCGCCCCCCGGCGGCGGGCACAAAGGCAAGGCACTGAGGGGCCCCTGGTGCAGATCCCACCGCAGAGCCCTGGGGACCCTTCTCATGTGCCGATGCGACAGCCGCGGGGGTTTTAGTGGGTAAGAATCCCACATACCCCGGTCGAGCCCCACAGCTCCCGGGGATCATTGGAAATTTTCCCCCGCGTCCAAAAAAAAAAATTATGTTATTTTTCTTGAGTGTATAGATAAACGCATATAATTATGTGGTATATTCATGGTGACCTGATATAATTTAAAAAGATATGGGTACATATTATTGTTTTTCTATTTGTAGCTATTTTATTTCTTATAATAAAAAAAAACATCAATATAATAATCAAAAGTCAAATTATATTAGTTGAAAGCTTTTTAATTTATTACTTCACTTTTATTTTATTTGTCTAACTAATGAATGCACGTATCCATATTTCTTTAAACTTTCGGAACTGTTCTATTGTCTGGAAAATAATATCCACAGCATTAATTCCGCCTAATTTACATTCACATTAAATTTGTATTAAACTTTATTTTACCGCATGTCACTCCTTGCATAAAAATAATTGATTTTGGTCAAAATAAAAGCAAAATTTGTACTTACGAGTACTAAAAAATAGTTAATTGTACTTAACCATATATTTTACATAGTTATATGTTTTAATATCTCATTCCGATATTAGTTTGTCTTGTTGACAGTAAAAAACCTAATAGACTAAAAATAAGAAAACAACAATCAATGTCAACTTCTGGCTCAAAACTTCAATACAATACATTTTTTAGTTTGTCCTACCACGATAGGTTTATGTATACACAAAATAAATTATTTTATTAAAAAAAAAATGTACCTTACAGTATCAAGATGAACTGATCCATCGCGTCCGGCCATCAAGATGTATAGAGCACCTGTTTGCGCTCCGGGCGATCGGCCGATGTCGGCAATACTCGGACATCTTCGTCTCAACCCCTGCATTTAAAAGCCTATTACGGAATATGAACTGTATTGTAGCGATTTAAAATACATTTCCAGTTGTATTACTGTAATGATTAGTGTGACCTAAAGGGTAGGTACGTGGGAAAATAGTAAGATCATTATTTTTGATTTTTTATTCCGATATTTTATGATGCTGCACCCTTCTCTTATTATAATGATAATTATGTTAGCAACGTGTACAAATTAGTCGAAAATACACTTAATAATAATAAAAATATTTATGGGACAATCCATACACGGTTATCTGATCGCAAACTAGGTAGAGCCTGTACTATGGTGACGAGACAACTACATTTTTTTAGTAAATACAAAGATAAAAATAACACCCAGACACTTGGTGGGAATCGAACCCACCGTCTTCCGGTTCGTGGTCGCCACTCGAGAACCTTTCATCCCCAACGGTTATCGGTTCTTCGAGCGATGTGGCCTGCCCATTGCCACTTCAACTTGCAGATTCTGAGAGTTATGTAGGTGACGTTGGTTCTTCGGCGAATCTCCTCATTGCGGATTCTGTCGCGCAAAGAAACTCCGAGCATAGCTCTCTCCATGGCTCGTCGTGTTGTTCGGGAAATTGATATACAGCGTTTAGTGAAACGAAATATTTACACTTTATTTACAAATATACTTAAACTAGGTAAAAAACTTCCTCCAAGTTGTCGCCGCACTGGGAGGGAAGAGTACCTAAAAGACTGGCGGCATTACCTCTTTGTATGGCCAAGCTTATACGTTGGCAGAATTAAAATAAAAATAAACCGCGATATAGGTAATCCGTATAATTAGTTTCATTTCAAAACAAATATAGTGACATATTCCTTCGCTAGACTTAGTGAAGATATATCATTCCCATTCGAGTGAGAGATATGTAATTCCTATACATTTATTTATATTCTCTAGCGGTCAATATTGGAGAATGGCGACTGGGCTAAGGTATCTGGGCAGACACTTTTATTTAAAAAAAAACTCATCAAGTAACAAAATTGCAATAATTTCACCGCACTAATTGCATTCATCAACACACAATGAATTAAATCACATTGTCCATGCAAATGGTATTTTTTATCATCAGACGGAATGTGGTCTGAAATCGAAAGTTGTGGGCTATTTTTATTATAGCCAACAAGAACGTTCATATTGTGTTGTCTTTTTGTACCTTTTTACCAGACTGCGACGGAAAGAGGGTAATGGTTTTCCAGTGAATGTATGTCTATTTCATTGTTGCGATTTTAACATACCTCGGTTGTTTTTGGGTTTGCTAAGTTGCGAGAGTGTATGAAAAAAAAAAATCGGCCATCAATCGCCATTTTTTTTTAAATTTCAATATACTCATACTCCTATATCAAATGAAAGATCTTCTCATAAGACTATTTAAAATGTTTATTGTATACCTATGTGTACATATTTTGATTAATTTTAATTACAGACAACTTATTGTTTTTTTTGTGTTCATGTGTTAGTATAGGGCGTGGCTATTACCAGAGCTTGGGACTTATAAGTTTCAAACTTTAGGCACAGTTTCAAACTCCGCTAGTTGCTACTAAGAAATTCTTGAAATAAACAAATACCTAGTATAAGCAGGTTCAAAAGATACCCAACTGCAAACGATTTAGACAAAGTTCGTTAGTATAAAACATCTAACATGTAAACATATAAAATATCATGAAGTTTGATTTAACCTAATTTTTAATTTACACGAGATGATGGAAAGAGGCCTGTTGGTGGCACTTTAGTACCATGGCAACATGGGAAGCCGTTAGTGTGGAATGCGACATGTGTCGACACACTTGCTGCATCCCACACCCCGGCAACTTGCAGGGCGGCTGGAGAGGCTGCAGCGACCACTAGGGATGCAAAGCGGCGCAAATATGCAGCTCTAGGTTCGAGCTATATATTTGCGCCCTTTGCGGTGGAGACCATGGGGCCTTGGTCTCATAAGGCGCACGGTTTAGTGAAAGAAATTTCATCCAAACTTATCGAAGTCTCAGGAGACCGCCGGGCTGGTAGCTTTTTAACCGACTTCAAAAAAGGAGGAGGTTCTCAATTCGTCTGTATATATATTTTTTTTTTTTTTTTTTTTTTATGTATGTTCGCGCATAACTCTGGCAATTATTAACCGATTTGAAAAAATCTTTCTTCCATCCATTCTTCAATCCATTGATTGGGTCCCATAAAAAAATTATTGCTTAGTAATAAGTAGATCCTAAAAAAACAAGAATGGTGACTGCGCACTGAGAGTTGCAAGAAAGCCTATATAGATGACGTTTTAGTCGCTCGGACTCGCTCGGTCGGACAAAAATGGTCATAACTCTGGCAAATATTTACCAATTTCAATGATTATTTTTTTATTCGAAAGAAGAAACCATTGTATTGAATCTGTATGAATTTTATTACAACCGGATAAGAACTTCCTGGAGGACCATGAACGATGTGGAGGAATTTATCTGGTAAAAACCATAAAACTGATGTTCTCCATTACATTGCTCTGACAATTATGAACCGATTTCGATGATTCTTTTTTTATTCGAGAGAGTAAACTACTATGATGTTTCCATGCAAATTTCATTACGACCGTATATTATTTTCTGAAGAAACATGAATTATGTAAAACTATGTAGACGATAATGTGATCATAACCTACCTAGATAATTTTACGGTTTTCGATGGTTCAATCTTTATATATGAAAATATCACTAAAAAGTTTAAAATAAAATCTTTTTAAAAAAAAATTGAACCGACTTCAATATCACTGAAAAGTATAAAATAATTTAAATATTATTGAAGTTGGTGCCAAATATACACAGCAGGTACGCTAACACCAACTTCAATAATATTTAAATTATTTTATACTTTTCAGTGATATTGAAGTCGGTTCAATTTTTTTTTAAAAAGATTTTATTCTGCCAACGTATAAGCTTGGCCATACAAAGGGGTAATGCCGCCAGTCTTTTAGGTACCCTTCCCTCCCAGTGCGGGCAACTTTGAGGAAGTTTTCTACCTAGTTTAAGTGTACATGTTTGTAAATAAAATGTAAATAATTAGTTTCAATAAATTAATACCTAATTAACATTTTTAATAAGTACTTATTTCGCAAATTGAATTCCAGTTTGTTATGATCTAATGCTAATTTCTTTATTGTTAGTACTTAAGATAGTTAGAGAATGTCATCTTCAATATACAGAATAAAAAAAATATTTGACCGGTCATTGACAACAATGGAATCAACCTGTAGCTGCCTAACCCTTTCTTCGACCGGTCTTTTTTATAAATTCTTTTTTACTTTTTTCAAAGATCGAACCTTTTTTCTTTTTTTCTGGCCATTAGCTTTTTTTGTTCGTGAGGCCATCTTCGTTTTTTGTGGGGATCCCAAATTAATATAATGTTTTTTGGTGGTGATCGTATCGAAACAGGTTTGGTGCTTCGTCCTCGGTGGGAAAGGTTTAATGAAAGTGTTTTTTTTTGGATTCAATATAGTTTAGATACTTTCAATTTCGTTTGCGATAGATAGGCATGTACGCCATGTGCTGTGGTATTAAATCTATATATAATACAGACTACTTTATATATATAAAAAGATCGGAGAAATCGGTAGTCTTTCTCGTCATGCTATGGCTTGAACAGGGTAAATAGGGAATAGGGAATAATGTACTTATACATATACATTATTCCCTATTTCCCCTGTCGATTTCCCCGATCTTTTTTTTAAGTATTCTAACTTTTAACTCTAAAAGAAAAAAAGTTGTACAGTTAATTATAAAATTACGCGGATAGAGCTGCGTGGGACAGCTAGTAGGTTGTAATGCCTATAAAAAGAAAACCATAAAAATTGGTGACCATACACTTTGTACCTATAACAATGACTAAAATAACCAAAAGCAGATTGATAGACTTAACAATTGGCAGGGTTAAATATGTATGCCAAAGACGATTGGTAGGGTTAAATATGTCATATTCGACCCTACGGGCCCTATTTGGCTGGCACACACTTTGCCCTAGAGCTGGGAAAATTCGTGACCTACCAATTTGCCTCTACTAATAATGATGAAATACACGATAGCATTAAGTCTACTAGGTGGTAGGTCCCTGGTACAACGGACCGTCCAGATAGGTAGGTACCACCGCAGTGTCAGATATTCTGCCGTCAAGCAGCAGTGTGTAAACATTGCTGTGTTCCGGTGTGAAGGCCACTGTAGCTGGTGAAATTACCGGACACAAGAGACTTAATAACTAATGTCTCGGGTGATGAGCGGCAGTGAAATGCAGCTGTCTATAGGCAGGCGGGTCGCTTACCATCAGGTCTATCTTTCTTGTCTCGTCAATAGGTGGAATAAAAAATAACTTAGAAGTCTCAGGAGACCGCTGGGCTGGTAGCTTCTTCTGCCAACGTATAAGCTTGGCCATATAAAGGGGTAATGCCGCCAGTCTTTTAGGTACCCTTCCCTCCCAGAGCGGCGACAACTTTGAGGAAGTTTTCTACCTAGCTTAAGTGTACATGTTTGTAAATAAACTGTAAATATTTAGTTTCAATAAATGTGTTTTTCTTAATTACTTAGAAGTACCCTAGTAAGAGCCTCGCTAATTTACATACAAAAGATTATATTTATCATAGCACTCATTTATCAACTATCTCGATTAAATAAATCTAGTAATGTCATTAGCCTTTATCAGTTTATAAATTAATGTAATTACTAATTACAGTCTTACGCCGATTAAAAGGTAAGATAAGAGGATGCATAAAGTTTAAGTTAAGTCACTTTTGATTTCTGATATTTACGCGAATACGGTTTATTCTTGATTTTAATTACCCGACGTTTCGAATACTTTACAGCATTCATGGTCACGGGCGGACTGAGGTGGTAGCTGTCCAAATGTCATAGTTATCTTAGGGTACCCTCAGGTCTTCTAATTATTATTGTTAGTCCGATCTACGCAGAAAGAGCTTACAGTGTCTTGAGGTCTTGCAGTGGAATGCTTGTCTTTGGATTTGACTATGTTTATCACGGGATCCCAAGCTGGTGGTAGCTGGTGGGTAATTAAAATCAAGAATAAACCGCGATATGATCCGTAAAATTTAGTTTCATTTCAATGTTAAGTCACTTTTTTTACTTAAGAGATAGTTATTGTAGTGCATAGCTCTAGCTATAAACACTCAAAATATAAAAGCAGGCTGTCTGGCTAAGACCACACTCAATATATAACAACAGGCTGTCTCGACCAAGACCACGCTCAAAATATAACAGCAGGCTGTCTGGACCAAGACCACACTCAAAATATAACAGCAGGCTGTCTGGACCAAGACAACACTCCAAATATAACAGCGGGCTGTCTGGACTAAGACCACACTCAAAATATAACAGCAGGATGTCTGGACCAAGACCACACTCAATATGACGGGCCCGTTGGTCTAGTGGTTAGACAACCTGGCTGCTAACCGATGGGTCGTGGGTTCGATTCCCACCAAGTGTCTGGGTGTTATTTATCTATCTAAGTATGTATTTACAAAAAAAAGTATATAAGTATTAGTATCAGTTGTCTGGTTTACATATTACAGGCTCTGCCTAGTTTGGGATTGGATGACCGTGTGTGGAATGTCCCAAGATATTATTATTATATTATTAAAATATAACAGCAGGTTGTCTGGACCAAGACCACACTCAAAATATAACAGCAGGCTGTCTGGACCAAGACCACACTCAAAATATAACAGCAGGCTGTCTGGACCAAGACCGCACTCAAAATATAACAGCAGGCTGTCTGGACCAAGACCACACTCAAAATATAACAGCAGGCTGTCTGGACCAAGGCCACACTCAAAATATAACAGCAGGCTGTCTGGACCAAGACCACACTCAAAATATAACAGCAGGCTGTCTGGACCAAGACCACACTCAAAATATAACAGCAAGCTGTTTGGACCAAGACCACACTCAAAATATAACAGCAGGCTGTCTGGACCAAGACCACACTCAAAATATAACAGCATACTGATTGGACTAAGAGCAGATATTTAATAATACAAACCAAGAAAAGATACACTATTAGGCCGTTGTCGTTCTGTTTTATCGCTAAATTAGTGTCGAACCCTCTCTTAGCTAAGTTGTCATACTACAATACGGAACGCTACAGAATAGAAAATATATTTATCAGTGGCGTGCACTGAAAGCAGGCAAAAATATGTGCGAGTTGTATCCTTAAATTAACCAATATTACCAACATATCCATTTACATTAAAAAAAATACGTTAATTCATGTCCAAACTAAGATTTTTTTAAATTAAGACTGTTTATAGAGAATTTTTGTCAGTATGGAGCCGCTGAATAAACTTATTAATGTTTTCAAATGCAAATTAATATGTCTATAGTATTTGCTTGCATATGGATATTTGAAATAGTATAATAACATACTTAAAATAGGTGAAACAAGCCGAATACATTTGGTACAATCATGGTAAGCAGTCACCGCGGCCTATAGACGCTCAATGTGTGTCTAGGTGTGATGAATGTATTTACAAAAAAAAGTAAGTCAACATATACAGGGTGTAGTTTTGCATTTTTGCCATATTTGTGGACGTAACAGTTAAGGATTATGTTAATTGATTAAAAATATATTAATAATTCAGTGGCTAATAACTAAAAGATAATTAATGATTCATGATTAACGTTCAACCAGAATAAGAGCTCTTGAGTGCTCAGAATAGGTCCCAAGGTTGGCAATTCCGCGAGTACCCTTGTTTACCTACTTTCCGCGAAGAGCGGTGCCAGACGGGGTTATTTTATAGTGACGGTTGCACACGGGATTTCTTTTCGTACCAAACATAAAAAATATATCTTAATTTTAAGTCATCAATCATTTAATGATTGATTTATGTTCTTTAAAAGGTATATATCAACCTCCGTAAATATGGCAAGAATGCAGAACCACATCCAGTATAAGTATTAGTACCAGTTGGCCACGGGTGCTGCAAAGCATTCGAAACCTCGGAAAAATAAAAATGAACTGCGATATACTCGTATTCCGTAAAAATAGTTTAGATTACAATGTGTAGTATTCGCGTAAATAAAAGATATTACAATAAAATATTAATTTGCAAAAACAAAACGAGTAGATATGTAATGTAAGCAATCGGCATACGAGTATGTATTATACTTTAATTATACCAGGGTATAGTGTACAAGACGGACAGGTTTCCAAGTAATGTAGACTAGCTGGTTGGATATTTTTGCGTGTTGCATGCGTCAACTGCGCAAATTGTTGGTATTTAACCGTTCCCTATACTGTTATAGCAAGTATAAATAAAACTGGATGTCAATAGATTGGACGCAATATAATAATATCCTTCTGGCCGATACGGCCAATCTTTCACAAGATCAGCCATCTACGCGGGAGATATTATAGTACACAAGTGCTTGCGTAGACACAAGTGCACTCTCCCTTCCTTTACACCTCACAATCCGATGGGACTGAAGACCGACACGACCGGGGAAAGGTCAGGCGCAGGACCGACTATCTACATACCCATCCGACGCATGGATCATCTTACTTTACAGACAAACATCAGTCTTAGCACGATTTGCCAGGACTTCGTAATCTTGACAGTTCGGTGTGGAGTATGACGTAGTTATCGACGTAGAAACGTCATTTTCGGTATTAGCTAGGTCGATAACTACGTCATACTCCACACCGAACTGTCAAGATTACGAAGTCTTGGCAAATCGTGCTAAGCCTGCAGGGGAACAGCCTGCATTGTCCTAGCCTGTAAGGAACAACTACACAAAGTTGTTACTCCCCACGGGATTCGAACTCGCGACCTCCGGTTAGCAAAGCAAGCGGTTTCCCACTGCGCCATACACAATAAGTCTATGAGTGGACAGAAAATTTACCATAAATAAATTAAAATGTCATGAAGTTTTGCGAAATCAAGATACCATTTTGTGAACGTCACACACAATATGCGCCGAGACATCGCCGAAAAAAAATCAATTAAAGATGCCTAAATGTTCAATATTTATCTATCTATTTTTAGACTCATCATATAAAATAATTTTAGGATTGTTTTTCCTCTGCGAACAAAAGAGCACACGTATAGGTATACACTCCGTTGCGGGTAATGAGCCAATATTATTGAGGAAAATTAGTAACTTACAAAATGTGTATACAGACGACAAATAGGTATGTAGCGAGATCCTTTGCTTCAATGTTCAAAAGAAAAAAAAAATGAAACACGACAGATAATTAAATTATCACTTAGGGTGAATGTCGTGATTTTGCGAATCCGACACCTGATACACAAGTGTATGTGACATTTTAAAATTATGATGTCGATTAAAAAAAGAGAGAGAGGAAGAGAGTTGTAGTAGTGGTTCCCATAAAATTCCCCATCACCGTGAGATCCAAACCAAACCCGTGTCAAGTACAGATAAGGCTACAGTTGTCGCTAAGGAACCAAAGTCGCCGTTATAGTATATTCATATGTTTAATGTAAAAGTATTTTTGATAAATAAATAGTTCTCAGAATCTGCAAGATAAAGTTAAAGTGGCCATGGGCAGGCCACATCGCTGGAAGAAACAATAACTGATGGTGAAGAATGGTTTTCGAGTGGCGACCACGAACTGGAAGACGCAGCGTAAAAGACGACGCTGAAACTGGTAGTCATCCCACTAGGTAAGCTGAAGACATTATGCAAGCCGCAGGCAACCGGTAAATGCAAATAGTCAACTGTAGTTCATTATGGCATTCCAAGCCTTTGTTATGATGATGATGATAGCAGTTATATACCTATAACAAAAGTTAGTGTAATGCAGTGTTCTACCACTGCCACTTCAACTTACTACCAGAGCTATGTCGGTTATCTTAGTTATTCTACTGATTTCTTTATTCCTTATCCTTTATCCTCAATACCTAATATCAAAGTCAGGTGACGAGCGGTAACCCATAGGCTGACAAGTTGTTTATAGTTACGCAAATGTCTTGAAATAATCTTGGTCGTTGGTTTATTACCCGACTACGGAACGGAGGGAGGGTTATGATTTTAACAAGAATGTATGTATGTATGTTCATCTGCTCCCGCATATCTTCTGATCCACTTAACATAATTTGACAAGTGGTGTGTCGTTAGAGGCGTCTTGATTGACCACTGGTTATAGGCTGTATAATATCACATTATTAGACTGCGATTTTATCCGTAGAACGGGTTTTAGTTTTTAAAACTTATTACTTGTTTTATTTGTAATTTTTGAAATTATTGATATATATAATCAAAAAATATGCCAAAATGTACAGACACGACGAGACTTCTCGTCTACATTTAATTTAACAAAGGTTTTCCTAAAACTGTTAATGATCTGTCTGTATACTCATAAAAAATAAAAAAAGCAACGCGTCACCAGGAGGCTTCCGAAAAGTCGCAATCGCCAATCGTATCTTCGCCCTTTTTTCGCTAAGAACGATCCTTTATCCGCGGTTCTCGCCAAAACGCCAGACGTAACGCATAAATCCTTATTTAAATATACCCCTTTGAGTGCATCAAATACATAACGACGTAACACAGCTTAGTAGAACAACGAAAAGACTAGTCTAGGATTAGAGAAATAGAATTTAAAATTAGTTTACTGCTATCTCAATACGTGAATTAGAAAAATGTCACAAAATTCGCTTAAAACTTTTAAATTCGAACCCTATAGCAAAGGCAACAAGATTGATCGTTATTTGCAGTTTCGTCAAAGGGTTTTTATAGCGATAAATAAAGGAATATCGAAGTTGGCTGTGTCAACAACGCGTTGCATTCTTGTGCAGCGTGTACTCACGCACACATGATGATGTGCGCATGTGTGCGTACGATACATATTGGTAAATGTTGACTTGGGAACAGGGCGAGATACATCGTGGAGACGTTATTGCTGTTATATTTATTTTTGTAATTTTATGTACCTATTTAAAGATTAAACGGTACGTAAACAGCTGAGTTCGTTTCACCGATTGCCTGTTGTCATTTACCATTTAGAAAATTAATATAATCTCTACGGTCTGACCTAAGGTTTGAACACGCCTCACAATGAGTAGATAATTACACAAATGCCCAAAATCTACACTACTTAGTAGATTTTTTTAACTATAACCTAAGGAAGATTTTGTCAGATGCCTTACCTGGTGTTCAATTTATTTATTTATGAAATAAACAGTAGCAAAAATCTGTTCGAATGTTTGAACACATAAAAATATTACATTTAAAATATATGAATATAAAATAAGTAAAAAAAATATGGTAGGGGTAAATATTGGCCATGGATGAATATACATTCATCCATGGCCAATATTTACCCCTACCATTTTTTTTTAATATTAGTATTAATATTGACGGACTCTGAGTACGGTTTAGTTATTCTATACAACTATGGAAAATGATCATTCATACCATGGGCAAGCGCAGTCCATCCTAGACCACATCTTCACTTACCATCTCCAAGCGTAAACCCATTGCTATTAAACACTTTATTTATTTTCTTTCACTTAATATAGTAATATTCAGCGGTGGAATTAAATTCCGTTATAACCATTACACTATAACTTGAGAATGAGCCCATCAAAGGCCTAGCAATGATAAAAATAACTTTTTTTTTAGTTAATGACCTCTCCATTCATTCTTTATTCGTTTCCCCATGACCTTGAGCCCTCTTGACCTGTTCCCGCGAATCAGCCGGCCGCCGCGCGGTCCCTGCCGTTTCCAAATAGAGGCGAGGAACTCATGATTCCAACCTCAGAAACACCAAGTTAGTTTACTGTAAGTTTACAAGTTACTAAGGAAGATTTACAAGTCGGGTAATGATTGATATTATAATGCAACTTGACAGACAAAGTTCTGCAGGCTATAATTGTTACTGGGATCTTGGATCGGGCATGTTCTCGATGAAAAGGTCTATGCTTTACGACAGGTTAAGCAAGAAAGCAAACAAGTACTTAACTAAGTACCTAAAATGTCTACGAATTCTTAGGCGCTTTTTTTATACAACCTAGGTGGCAAGCGAGCATGCGACCCGCTTGATGGTAAGCAATCATCGCAGCCTATAGACGCTAGCAACACCAGAAGAATCACTAGCGCGTTGCCGACCGTTTAGACATTAGATATTAAGTCTTTTGTGTCCGGTAATTTCACCAGCTACAGTGCACTTCACACCGGAATACAACAATGTTTACACACTGCTGCTTGGCGGCAGAATATCTGACACTGCGGTGGCACTGTGGTGGTGTGGTGGTGGTGGTATCTGACGCTATGGTGTTTTTATTGTGCTTTCTAAAATAATATTTTGCTCTAAAAAATAATATTTTAAATTATTTATAGGTACTTAATATAATCATCCAGAGATCATCGGAAAAGCCCAAATGGGATATTACCTCCATTTAAAAAATACCGTTAGACCTATATTAAGTGCTTAACTCTAGTAGTAGCGTTCCAGAGATAAATAAGTTTGCTAACGCTCTATGTAGAGACAACGTGCAGTCAGATTAAAGATGACCGGATATCTTTTCAGCTTCCTTCATTTCTTTCTTCCTATCTTTTATCATTCCCTTTTTATTCTTTTGAAGTTCTTCCAGATTAAAGAACCACAGATTCGAAAGGGTATTTTTATGGATCAATTAAGCCTTAACTTACTGAAAATAAGGACAAATTGCGAAAATCCTTAACGACTCGGATTTAGAAATATACCCGGTAAATGACAACAGCCCCTTGACTCATACTGACTCCAGACGAATTATAAATTATAATGCCAACTAAATTTTAAATTTCACTAATACAGTGAACCTGTGTCCATTTCCAGAGAAAGCCAGCTGATGCCCTTTTCACTCTTAACATCATAATTTTAAAGCAAGTATCAATTTATTGTTTGCTATCGTACTTAGTACCTCGGTCAAATACTATTACAGTAGTTTTGGGTACTTGTTAGCGGGAATCAATATTTGTAAATTAGACTCATTACTTAGACTCTAACAAATAATTTATACAATAAACATACTACTTACCGAACTCAGAGTCCGTCAATTATAACTAACTATCTACTCGTATGCCAAGAAAAGACTTTTTAATAAAATCTGTTAAATAAATAAGTGATAAAATAATAATTTAATAACAACTTTCTGTATAAAAACTTATATTTTTTTAGATATCACTAACTCAAAATACCTACTTTTCGAGTTGATCTAGTTTTCATCTAGCAGTGCGATATCTACACCAATACCAGATAATATGTAAAGTGCACTTATATTATTGTGCACTGTACTGTAGTGTAGTTCATGAGTTCATGGTCTTAACAGACTTGATAATTAATATCTCAGGTGTCGAGCGGCAGTGAAATATAATTGTCTTTGGGTGGGCATGCCGCTTACCATCAGGTTAATTTTCGTTTGATATTTACTATGTTGTAAACTGTAATCTGGCACTGATGATAGTATGTACCATAAAGTTTTATTGTACTTTTCTTAATAACAAATCACAAACTCTTGCGCAACACAGACTTTTGTATAAAATCCAATGTCTTATCTATGGTTCATCAGAAAAAATATTCAAATTAGCCAAGGATTTAGCTCATAAAAATCTTAAATCAATAAATAACCATAAATAAAGCCGCATATATCTGAACGCAGCTTCGCCATGGACCACGGTCGCGAGCCCTTCAAAATTAACCGGTTCCTATCTCCCATCCCTTTCACGCTGCACCATTCAAACTACACCCGTCCCGCTTTGCCCTTCGGACATTTTTTTATCTCACTCTCACCACCGCTGTAACTACCACTTTCCCTTTTCAAAGGACGAAGACACTGATATTTGTTGTCCTTGTTCGGCTTCAGTAGTTGTCTATGTTTGTCTCTGTCATCTGAAGTCAGGATTTGGCCTTGAGACTGAGATGCAGAGTCTGGTCAAAGTTATTTTTACTTTTTACTTGGAACGATGACTAAATGCGTTAAGGAGCTAGTGGCGAGTCCTGCGCTTGTTTTATGGTATGTGTGTTATATTGTTCGTGTGTATCCGAACACAATTATTATTATCTGTGTGTCTTGATCAATGGTAGCCATTTTAGAATTGGCGCGTAATATTGATATTTTAATATTGTTATCCTACATGATGCATGTTGGAGAGTGTGCGCAGGAATTGCATGTCTTGATTCTACCATCCCCCTTCTATCATCGGGCGACGAGACGCACTGCGCATACACACCACCCTTACGTGGTGAATGTGCCTTCAGTCCGGACTAAACAATTTGCTTCTTCGTTTATTATTAAGGACAGCTTAGGATTGGAACAGTTTGCCTGCGTCGGTTTTCCCGCCCGATTATAATGTGGGTGTTTTCAAGGCTAGATGAAAAGGCTTTTAATAGGCTAGTGTGCTTTACCATCTTTGATTGCGTCGCCACTTTCCATCTGGTGGGTCTGCAATCAAGCACTAGCTTATGATGAATAGAAAACCCACTCATCTCCTACGTTGGATGTCGTAAGAGGCGACTAAGGGAAAACAAGAAGATGGGCACCTCCTACCTATACTGAAATCCTCAAAACGCCCGCCAAGCCAGTGGCAGTCCGAGAGGGGGGGGTCGTAGGGGTCATGACCCCTCAAAATCCACATTCGTAGACCAAATTGGGTAGCGGTTAAGGATGTCTGGGTACAAGACCACCGGGACTGTCATGACCCCCCCCCCCCCTTCCCAAATCGTTGGCTGCGACCGTACCTGCGCCAAGCTTGGGGATTATGGCAACCCCTCCCTTCTAAGAGGGCGGCCTTTGGAGGCCACAGTTGCTTTATGGGATATTTTTTTTTAAATCCTTCCAAGATTCTCACTTACATTTTACTAAGAATTCCCATGCAAAGTTTCATGGTTTTAGCTGAAAGCTCCATTGAAGAAGAAGTAGAACCCGAACCGGTAGCTGTATGCTGTCTGTCTTTATTAAGATTTAGTATATTTTAGTAATAATAAATATACTAATAATTAATAGTCAATTACGGCATTTTATTTTCCTCTGAAATTCTATTTGCGATTGGTCAAACGGTTATTACCAGATTATAGCAAAAATAAATTCCTTTTTGGAGCTCATTTACTTTTTAAGAATACAATATTAATTACATCTATCTTAGGATAATCCTCACGCGGTCATCCGATCCCAAACTAGTCAGAGCCTGTTCTATGAAAACCATTTTTTGTAAATACATACTTAAATATATAAATAACACCCAGACACTTGGTGGGAATCGAACCCACGACCCATCGGGTAGCGGCCAGGGTGTGGTGTAATCAACGGGCCCGTCATAAGCCTAAGATGTTTGGAAAAATATAGTTAATACCGGTATTACATCCTCTTTCATCTGGTCCAAACGTATAATACATGCGGTAAAATCTTTGTAACTTTTAAAGAGATGATATTTAATTAGTAATTACACATGGAAAAATATTCTAGCATTTATGGCCTTGGACTACAGACACTTATCCAATGAAGAAAGTTTATGAGGTAGTATAAATATTTACACCATGACTCAGATTTCAGGTATTCCTTTTGCTTATAAAATATCGGCTACAGGGAAAATACTAAGGGAGCTAACTATCGGGAATTACCAAGTCCTAAAATATAGATGAAAAATTAAAAATGTTTTTATTAATAAAATTAGAATTAGTTTACATTTTTTTCTCAATATTTTCCTTTGTGAAGAACAAAGGAAAATAAGGTAGCATTGACAATTCAAATCCACAAATAAAACAAGTAATTTGAGTTATCATAAAGAGTAACAATTAGCTCCTTTTAACCATTAAACGATTAAACAATTTCCCCGTAGAAGTCAGATTAGCTCCTTTTAACCATTAAACAATTAAATAATTTTCCCATACAAGTCAGATTAGCTCCTTTTAACCATTAAACAATTTCCCCGTAGAAGTTAGATTAGCTCCTTTTAACAATTAAATAATTTCCCCGTAGAGGTCAGATTAGCTCCTTTTAACCATTAAACAATTTCCCCGTAGAAGTCAGATTAGCTCCTTTTAACCATTAACCAATTAAATAATTTCCCCGTAGAAGTCAGAGTAGCTCCTTTTAACCATTAAACGATTAAATAATTTCCCAGAAGAAGTCAGCGATAGAGTAGAGTCAGGTAGAGAGGGATTCGGTCTACGGATTTTACGATTACATTGCGCCAATCCAGCTATGTTAGGTTTCATGTCGTAATGGCGAGCGTATTGCCATCTAGCGGACATAATTCCAAACTGTAGGTTAATGAAAATTATCAGATAGAAAAACTTATTACCAGCCCAGAATTAAAATACACCTGATTGCAAACAAAATGGACTCAAAAGTCATTATATTCTCCACCGTTGTCTGACACAAAACCTGCTGAACGGATTTTCATACGGCTTTCACCAATAGATGGAATGATTCTCGAAAAAGGTTTAGATTATATAATGTAAAATATACTTAATATTTTTTGTTAAGTATTCGAAACGTCGGGTAATTAAAATGAAAAATAAACCGCGATATAATCCGTAAAATTAGTTTCATTTCAATGTATAATAATTTGACAAGGTTTTGTGTAAATTGGTTAAAATATAACGATAGTTGTTGGAAGTTTCGGAAAAAGTGCGGGCGAAGCTCTGCGCGGGTCATCTAAAAAAACACAAAAATTAGCATTTCATATTGGAAAAATAATGACTCTATTATTCTGATCTTTGTGCGATTGTTACTAGCTTTCGGTGAAGAAAAAGATCGTCAATTGTAATTTACCATCTGTGATGCGTTTATTGTGGCGACTTAGTGTAGGGATCACCTTACCTCTCAGAGTAATTAGAATGGAGCTAGTATCGCGTCCATTCCCCGAACAAATTTTTCGTGGCACTTTTGCGGGGTGCGGGATGCGAAGTAAACACACACAGATACAATTTCACTCATACTCTTGCAAATGTCTAATGCAAACTCTTCATGTTTCTATGAACCCACACTATAATAAACTCGCAACACATTCAAAAAGATACGCACACAAATAAAGAATGACCTGAACATATGAACAAAAATTTGGCAGAGGGGTTAGCGCATCATGGCCTCTCCAGTGGTATCTCCTCTAAGCCTTACCTTCAATACCTTCAATATGGTAAAGTGACAGTCTTTGCTCAAGTTTAAAAGAAATTAACTATTTAAATGTCAATAGTTAATTTCTTTTAAATCATCATCGTAATATACAAATTTATGATTTCAGAAATTCGAAAAAGGGTGTGCATTATAAAGCACAGCTGTTATAAGAAATTAATGTACAAAACTTTTTAACTTCTGGTTGTTAAACCACAATCTGTGATAAAAACAATGGTTTTATAACCAGTTATTCCCATCAGCTCGATAGCCACCTTCTTCGGCCATTCCGATATGTCCGCCATGTAATGTACTTGAAGATAAAATTATAAGATGCCAATGACCAAATACTTTTACTAATATCAAAATATCATGATGATGTCAGTGTCTTGAGATATGTACCTATTAGAGAAAATAAAATAAAAAATAAATTATTATTTACTCATGTTAGCCTACGTACTAATAATATTATCAATATTTGTATAATGGTGTTCCACAAACAAGTCATAATAGGGCTACCAAATCGAGTGCTTACAATGCGTAAAAAATAAACTAAAGAATCAGAATACGGCCGCTAGTTGTCTTGTATCGAATAATATAACATAATGAAATAACAAGTGTGCTGTAAGAATTCAGCAAAAGAACGACCACGGGCAGGTCAACGCACCGCAATTACCGGCACAGAGGCCCAGACGGACGCTCTCCTCAAAAACGAGCAAATGCATCGACCTTGCCGAGGAAAACCAAAAAAACCCTCGCACCCGCCTGACCTACATACAAACCGACACACGCGATAAAAACGTATAAAATAACACAATAATAAAACTAAATAATAATAAAAAAGAAATCGAGCGCCATCAAAATAATAAAAAATAAAAACAAATAAAAATAAAAGAATAATAATCACAAGATTACGGTTACGCGCGTAGTGGGTTCGTTTTTCATTCACGCTCCGTTGGAATAGTTCTCTTTTTAAAAAGGGGACGGTACGTGCCTCGAACTCTGCGTTTTCTTTTATTTTCCGATTCTTTTTTTGAATCATTTCACGAATATGGAACGTTTTATTTTCCCGACGCGGCGACGGGTGCGTTCCGTCCCATTCATGGTCCCTACTTCAGGCAGTTTTTGTTGCTTTGAAACAATTACCGAGTTACAACCGGTCGTAAGATTTGTCGGCCGCGGTGTGCCATGTTTATGTTTTTTGTTATGTAATGAAGAGCTAAGTTGCGTCCGCGATGCTGATGTGATTGCTTTATTAAATTGATGTTTTGATTTTGGATAAATGTAGCGAGCTTTTCGTAGTGGCAGAAAATGTTTGTTAAAAATTTAACTTGAAGTTTCGTAGGTATAAGATACGTGTAGATAACTGTTTAGTTTTACTTTTTTTATGAGATTGTATTCCAGACAGCCTAACTCAAGTCAGTTTAGAGTCATGATAGAATCTGGAAAGACATTCTAAATTTGAATATTTTCCTCCCTCATAATTCAAATTCTAACTAATAACAATTTAAACTAAACCATATTTTCCATCTTTTCTTTTTATCTTTTTTCTTTATACTCCATCCCAAATAAGCTTGAAGGCGATTACAAGTTTGTTTACGGCTCCATAACTACATAACGCATACATTGTCAACTAGGCGCGTCAGCAAAATCAACTTTGTATTACCAACAGATTTTTGCTGCCGCGTTAACGGTCAACTATACAGCGGGGGTGTTTTATAACTGCATAATAAAGTTGTGATCGCCTTCAAGCTTATTTGGGTTGGAGTGTATGCGATTGTTGTCGAGTTTAATACGCTGCTATTAAGGGCATCCCTCCCAATGGCAGCATATTGAATACCTAAAAAAGTAGTACAGTACGCATGCATCAGTAGACAGGGTGGCTGAAGCGATAAACACCATCAATTTAGATCTGGCTAAGATATGTGACTGGAGTAAAGCTCATGGTCTTGCAGTTAACCCATCAAAGACTCAAGTAATTGTTGTTGGCAGCTCCAGGATGACATCCCGTCTTAAAGGAATGCAATTGCCCCATATTGTCTTTGATGGTAGTACAGTTAACCTTAGTGCAACAGTCAAGAACTTAGGTATATTCATCGACTCAAATTTAAGTTGGATCCCACAACTACAAGAGGTCAGTCGCAAGCTTTTTGCGTCTGCAGGCAGTTTAAAAAGGTTGCGTAATTTCCTTCCTACGACCACTAAAATTGCGCTTGCTCAATCTCTCCTCCTTCCTATCCTTGACTACGCTGACGCCAGCTATCTAGACCTTACAGAGGAACAATTAAACAAACTTGAGCGACTTCAAAATTTTTGTATAAGGTTCATATTTGGTCTTCGCAAATATGACCACGTATCTGATTTTCGTAAAAAGCTCAAGTGGTTACCGATTCGTCTTCGCCGGAATGCTCATATTTTATCTTTACTTTATAATGTTCTGTTTAATCCTTCAACCCCTTCTTATCTTAAACAACGTTTCGAGTTTATGCATGAAACTCATTCGAGGTCCTTGAGGTCATCAGAAAATTTGATGTTGAAAACACCAACGCATTCAACGAAATTTTATGATTCATCATTTTCCGTTACAGCTGTACGATTGTGGAATGCGTTGCCTGTTCCAATCAGACTTGCTCAATCCCTACCATCTTTTAAAAATATGGTCAGAGATCACTATTACAGTCATTTAGATTATTCGTTTATTAATATTTGCTTCTCTATAGATGTGTATTTAATAATATTTTAGTAGGATATATATATATATATATATATATATTATACATTAATAGGTACACCACCATCTGCCCGTATTTAAAATAGTTTCTTCCATTTCAATAAGGTTGTCTGGAAGAAATCGCTATTAGCGATAAGGCCGCCGTTTGTACTATCCTTTATTGTTTGTTCTTTAATGTTGTTATTTGTTGTTTTTGTTTGTATTAAGTCGTACCATTTTCTTGTTCATTTGTTTGGTGTACAATAAAGTATATTCTATTCTATTCTATTCTACAGTACTTTGTGCACGCTAAATACGCCGGAAGGCATTTTACTTGATTTTCAAAGGCACACGTCACTTCTGTTATATTTTACCGACACGTGACTAACTGCTACTAGTTCACCCAATTTGAGTGAATTTTGATGTTTAACTTTTCGTGCGCTAATGGCACATGTATAAAATATCATCTATCTCTTAATATATAAAATTCTCGTGTCACAGTTTTCGTTGCCATACTCCTCCGAAACGGCTTGACCGATTTTGATGAAATTTTTTGTGCTTATCCGGTATCTATGAGAATCGGCCAACATCTATTTTTCATCCCCCTAAATGTTAGGGGTAGTCCACCCCAAAATTTTTTTTTTACTAGGAAATTATTTATATGGCAAAACAACGTTTGCCGGGTCAGCTAGTACTTATAATAAAACTGTAACAGGTCCAATTCTGTACAATGAAGATATTTTGAAAATTATATTTGGAGGGCATTCTATAACCGATACTGAGTAATTTTTTTAATTTTTGTCTGTCTGTCTGTCTGTCTGTCTGTATCACGGCTGAGCATCACGCCGAAACTACTGAATGGATTCAAATGAAACTTGGCATGATTTGAGATCTTACTACGAGGTAGGATATAGGATACTTTTTATCCCGTAATCTAGCACGGTTCTTTTGGGAGAGGGGATTAAAGTCAAAACGGGTACTTGGTTATACGCTTGGTCCGATTTTATCAATTTTTCTATAAAATATAATAAATATTAGTAAGGGAACACTCATAGAGAGTTGTTATCAAGGTTTTGTAATCGATCGGGTTAAGCAACGTTAGGTAAGGTCATTAAATACATGGGTGACCGTTTAACGCCATTTGAACTAAACGGGTCCGTGCTTCGGAGAGCAAGTAAAAAGTGGGTCCCAGTTTTTAACCGACTATAAAAAATGAGGTTAGGTATTCGATGCGAATGTCTGTTATTCAAAGTTTAGTTAACGTAAAAATAGCGCAGGCGGAGCTGCGTGGGTCAGCTAGTTGTTAAATAATCGTAATTGAAAAAAGTTAAGCACTTGTTCAAGTTATAACTTGGAAAAAAATCACAAGGTTACATTGTTAAATTTTGATGAAGTGTCAAATATGATCTATTACATTGGCCCTTACTTTACCTCAAAATGAAACTCTACATTGACATTAATGCAGATACATTTAATTCCAGGGGGAGATGTACAGATACAATTAAATAGCGCGATCTCAATACTTGATCTGTGTGTACAAGTATCTAGATCTCGCTAAAAAACCTTCAATATAGAGCTAGACTTCCGATGCTCATCGCAAAAATTAATAATCTATCGTACTCAGATATTCAGGCTTACTGCTAGTATTGTCTTACAAGTAAGGAACCACCGCCTGCTACAAATTGCTGTTTCCCGCAGTATTCGAAGCACCTAACAGCCAATTCGTTTCGCTACTTTATCCGTTCTGTTTCTTTTAACTACTTATCTACTACCGATGAAATCCATATTAACCGTTTTCTTTCTTTTGTGGGGGTCAACCGGGGAGCGTGGGATTCTTACCCACTAAAACCGCCGCGGCTGTCTACGGGTCTACTAACTAGATACGGGGGTCGGAAGCTCGCCGCCGGACTATCTACTCAATGGACGTCCTGGGGCCCACACCTTCAACGTCCAGCGACTCCGAAGATCCATATTAACCTTACCTTTTCTAGCTCTCGGTCGCACAGACCGCAACGAGAAAGTGTCTTGTCGCGACCAACGAGCAACAAAACGTTGTTTTTCTCCGCCCGCCTCTCGGACGTTTTTGCTTTCTTGTTTCGCTCGGTGTCCAATTTAACACTTGTCGTTCGCGTGGCGCTTTCGTAGTGTAAAGGTGCTTAGAATTGGCAGATTTTTACCTATACTTTGTTTATTTTTAATTTTTAAATTCTTCTTTTAAGGACTTTCTAGGGTTGACTTTCCGCGGTGAACCTAGTGACTTACTGTGTCAAGAGCATCGATATATCCAATCACGAGGCTCTTTCTGCATAAAAATTGTGTATTATTTTATTGTAGCTATCTCATAATCTTTTGAAGATAGTTTATTTGCTGAAAATAAAATAAAATATGTTTTCGTAAATTGTGATAGGTGATATGATTTTAATACATATTGATAACATAAAATAAAACTAATTTAATGGATTTTAATCAATTAATTGATTAAATTGTTTATATCGCGTCACTTGAACAAACAAAACTGTGCTTAGTTAAAATATAACAGCTTGTTATCTTGCTTAATTAATTCTCCTCGCTTTTATTTTCTCTTTTTTCTCTCCCCATCACCCTATCTGAATCATACTTTAGTGGTGCAGGTTACCACCTCGAATGGCACAAGGCACGGCCATATTTTATACACAGATTAATTACCCGACTACGGAACGGAGGGAGGGTTATGATTTTAACAAGAATGTATGTATCATCAAATAATGAATGAATGAATGAATGTATGAATGAATGTATGTATGTATCATGTGTGTGTTCATCTGTTCCCGCTTATCTTCTAATCTACTTAACATAATTTGACAAGTAGGGTGTAGTTAGAAGAGTCTTGATTGCCCGCTGGTTATATGCTATATAATATCACATTATTAGACTGCGATTTTATCCGTAGTCGGGTTTTAGTTTTTAAAACTTATTACTTGTTAATTATTTTAAAGAGTACAACGGCCAACTCACGTTGATACGACTATAGTGCGGTCAAATCAAAAACTTTTTGCGTCCAAGAATGCCAGTAAAAAGCAACCCGTGTAATGACGATCTGATTTGTTGCCAACCGTTAGCGCTCCAGTCGAGTGCGATCCACCCATTGTCCGTTCGACTCCCGGCCGATGCAAAAATATCGCGATAATACGTGAGCTATTATAATATTTTTTTTAAAAAGTACCGTTAGTTACGCGATTTAAAATGAAAAATGTCATTTGGGTTAATGATTATACGTGATTTGTTGTTACAATTGATTTATTTTTAGCTGAATATACCTTTTTTAATATAAAAATAAAGATCTCAATCTCAATGGCAGATTTAAAAAAAAAACCGGTCAAGTGCGAGTTGGACTCGCGCACCGAGGGTTCCATACCATCCTTGGACGTATTAAAGTTATTTTACAATAACACCTCAGATAGCAAGAGTATTAAGATTTGATAATTTTATTATAACTTTACATGTTCGAACTTTTTATAGAGCATAGCGTAAGATGTATTTATATTTAAAAGGTCTTGTCAGTACATTCTGTCATTATGAAAAATAAAGATACGTGTCTATCCTAACCATTTTTTTTTTTTTTTTGACGCGGTGGAAATCTTCGAAAGATCCCCGGGAGCTGTGGGGCTCGACCGGGGTATGTGGGATTCTTACCCACTAAAACCCCCGTGGCTGTCGCATCGGCACATGAGAGGGGAGACCCCAGGGCTCTCCGGTGGGATCTGCACCAGGGGCCCCTCAGTGCCTTGCCTTTGAGCCCGCCGCCGGGGGGCGCATTGTAGCCCCCCGGGAACCTGTCACGGTGCTCACGGGGACGGGGGTCGCAACCCCGCCGCCGTCCTCCTCGGAGTCGCCGCCGTACTCAATGGACGCTCAAGGGGCCCACACCCCGAGCGTCCAGCGACTTCGAAGGGTCTATCCTAACCATATCCTAACTTGTTATTACTAATTAAAATACATAGAATCTGCGCATCTGCTGAATTTTGTTAGATTTCCAAAAAAAAAAGAACCAAACCGCAAAAATAAGTTTGTTTGTCGAGGTTTTTTAAGATTACTAAATAGCTAGGTAATATTCAGAAAGATTGTTTTATTTTTCCTGTAAAATATCTATAGACATGTATTACCCATAATTATTTCAGATTTTTCCTCCACTAACTTCGAAGATAAGTGGTGGTATGGTGCCAGGGTATTATTTTTTTTTTTTGACATTTTTGATTTTAAGCTGGTGAAATTACCGGACACAAAGACTTAATATCGAATGTCTTAAGGGTCGGCAACGCGCTAGTGATTCTTCTTGTTCTGCTAGCGTCTACAGGCTGTGGTGACTGCTTACCATCAGGTGGGCCGTACGCTTGCTTGCCACCTTGGTCGTATAAAAAAATCCAATAACTACATACTTACCAAAAACCAAAATAAAAATCAGCTTTAAAATGTGCAAATAAAGCCCTTCCATATAGTAGCCTCACTTTGATATTTTGAGACCACATTTCAGCCCCTAACAGCTCAGTGGCCGAGCGCTTGCCTTGGAAACAAGGTGCGCAGGTTCGAACCCCGGCTCGCACCTCTGATTTCTTTAATGAATCATGTGCGAATCGTGTTTGTGCGATTGTTACTAGCTTTCGGTGAAGGAAAACATCGTGAGGAAACCTGCATGTCTGAGAAAGCCTAACTAGCTCTCGAATGACGTGTGAAGTCCTCCAACCCGCACTTGGCCAGCGTGGTGGACTATGGCCTAAGCCCCCTCATCTTGAGGGGAGGCCCGTGCCCAACAGTGGGACATAAACAATGGCTGGTATTATTATAATTTCAGCCCCTATTAAAAAATAACCATGGCATGTTTTTTAAAATAAATATTTGTTAAGGTTTAGCAACCTTAACAAATCCTAATCCTAAAATGCCTACCGGCAACCATAAAAGTGTTTGGAAGATGGTTCTTGTCATTTGACTTTCAATATACAACAGAATTATTACGGTAAGCTTTACTTTTATTTGTACTTTAGTAACTGTACTACAAGTATAAATTTAATAGGAAGACGAATTCTTAAAATGACTTTCCTGTGCTATTATCAGACCCTGATCAGTATCTGTCCAATTACTCGTCAAGATTTAGCCATAGATTTATGATTCGGTGGGTCTTACATTGAATGGAGCCGAATTCCTATTGTCACCTTCCTGCTTGCTATCACCAGACTCTGATAAAAGTTTTTCTACCTACTGCTCGCAGCAACCTATCCAACGAATCCAAATTCAGTGGGTCTACGTTTATTAGTGCAGAGATCCCGTGACCACCTTCCTGCTCCATCATCAGACTGATCACCATTTTTCGTGTAACTACTCGTCGAGACCTACCTAACGAGCCCAAAGTCGGTGGTTCTACGTTTATTGGTGCAGAGATCCCGTGACCACCTTCCTGCTCCATCATCTGACCCTGATCACCATTTTTCTAGCAACTACTTGTCTAGACCTATCCAACGAGTCTAAACTCAATGGGTATACGTTTATTTGGGCCGACATCCTGTTACCACCTTCTTCCTGGAGACCCTGGCCCTGGTGAAGGTTACCATTTTATTTAGTATCATCGGATACACATATCGCTGCTTTGCATGAATAACCACACAATCCAAAATTTTAAAATTTCTAGTTTAATAGACAGTGCGATGCAAAATCATCCTTATTTTTTTTTTTTTTTCTTTATTTGTTACGGGGCTTTTAACCATCAGGTTATGCCAGCCCCATCGTAGCCTTTTACATTTAAACCTTAATATTACGTACATAACTGAAGGAGCTTATGTATAATAACTAAAACTAATTTACCATAGCACAGGAACATTCAAGAGAGTTAATCATGAAGAGCGGCTACTAATTTGTATATTGCGTATGCAACTTCAGAATTTGGGTTAGAAAGGGCGCTCTGTCCTTCCTTCCTTATATCCTTATTTTTTGGTGTGTAAAACTTACAATCATATCGGCAAAAATAGTGAAGTGGCATGACAAAATGTCATTATGTGATTGGTTGATTTTTGACCCCATTTTTGGTCAACAGTCTACGATCGCTAGTTGATATGAGTCTTTGCGGGAAACCACATCGATTTTTTCGTATTCTAAATAATCATGTACAATTTTAGTGATATTTTCTGCAATATTATTCCATTTATGTTATGTGACTGTTCAGGATATAATCTTAACCATTTTTACATATTTTTTTAACGAAAAGTACAATATTTAGGGCTACTACGTTCTTCACGAAAAATTAAGTAAGACAATAATAACTATTTTGTTATATTCATTTATTCAGGATGAAAATTATAAAATGACGTAACAGAATTATGAATTATGTTAATATTCTTTAAAAAAAAGGGTGTGATACTATGTTTAACTGTTAGCCAGATGCTTGCTTTTTACGTTTTCATGAGCTGAGATTCTGATTTCATGAGCTTTTTCATTTCTTCGTTTGTCTCGTGCATGTTCACACATAATCTGGTCAACCGCACGCTGGTTGCGAGCAGGTTCTCTGCAGCAGTTCAAATAGCTCAAGCAGTTCATCCGGTTCAAGTAACAGCTCATCAGCAGACATCTCATCAGAAGATGAAATCGATGATGTACTTTCAACAGCAGTGGTTTTACCAACGGTAGACAACTACAGATTTCCTGCATCTCTAAAAAAATCCTTCGCGTTTTAGTTCGTCGGAGCCCATAGCTTCTACCTCAAGATTTACAGATATGCCTCCGAATTCTACAAGACTCCATCATCATCATCATCATCAGCCGGAAGACGTCCACTGCTGGACAAAGGCTTCCCCCTTAGAACGCCACAATGGACGACAATTTGCCAATTGCATCCACCGGTTGCCTGTGACACGAACAATGTCGTCGGTCCACCTAGTGGGAGGCCTGCCTGCGCTGCATCTTCTGGTTCGTGGTCGCCACTCGAGAACCTTTCTTCCCCAACACTTCAATTTGCATATTCTTCGAGCTATGTTGGTGACCTTGGTTCTTCGGCGAATCTCCTCATTCCGGATTCTGTCGCGCAAAGAAACTCCGAGCATAGCTCTCTCCATAGCTCGTCATGTGACTCTGAGCTTCTCCAAAAGGCCAGCTGTTAAAGACCACGTCTCAGTACCATATTATTATGTCATCACTGGCAACACACACTGGTTAAAAACCTTTGTCTTCAAGCACTGCGGAAGATGTCACGTAGTTTCCCGAACGCTGCCCAATCAAATTGGATTCTTCGGGCGACCTCTTTGTCGAATTTAGACCGACCTAACTGGCTAGTTTGTCCTAGGTATACGTAGTGGTCAACAACTTCGAGTGTACAGTTCCCAACAACTACCGGTACGGGTGCAACATGGACATTAGACATGATCTTCGTCTTGTCCATGTTCATTTTAAGACCCACCTGTTGGGAAACGCTACTGAGTTTGCTGAGCATCGTATTGAGGTCCTCCAGCGACTCTGCTATAATCATCGGCAAAACGAAGGTGAGTGATGTATTCGCCATTGATGTTGATGCCGAATCCGTACCAGTCCAAGAGCTTGAAAACGTCTCCCTGTCTCACACCTCGCTGCAATGGGATTGGTTTCGTGATCTCGTCCTGTAGTAGACATGGTGGCGTTGCTGTACGAACACTTCAACACTTCGATGTACCTATAGTCAATGTGGCACCACTGGAGGGACTGCAATACCACCCAGGTCTCGATTGAATCGAAGGCTTTTTTGTAGTCCACAAACGCTAGACATAATGGCTGATGATACTCCTCGGTCTTCTGTATAATCTGGTGGAGCGTATGTATGTGTCTACGGTGCTAAAGCCTTTTCGGAACCCGGCTTGTTCGGGAGGCTGGAAGTCATCAAATCTGCGTTCGAGACGGTTCGTAATGACTCTCGAAAACAGCTTGTATACATGGCTCAGGAGTGAGATGGGTCTATAATTCTTCAATAAGGTATTATCACCTTTTTTGAAGAATAGAACCACCACACTCCTGCGCCACGTTTCTGGCGTAGTACCCTCGAGTAAGACGGAATTAAATAACTTCTGAAGGACTAAAAGTACCGGTTTTCCACCCGCTCTCACAAGTTCTGTTGTTATTCCGTCTTCACCCGGCGCCTTGATGTTCTTAACCTGTTTGAGAGCCATTCTAATCTCGTACAGGCTGGCAGGCAGCAATGCCATAACCCAGAGGACTAACACTATTTGTAATAATAAATCTAAAGATACCGCTTAATTAGTCTGGCATGAAGGTGAAGCCAAACGTGGTGCTATAGAAATAGGTACTTGTTTGCTTAAATTTAAACAAAGCTTAAAAGTAAGATCTCAAGAACTGGAATCAAAATTATATTTAATTTTCCATTCTGACAATTGCTGCAGCCAACAAAAGAACCAATACATAATAGCACTCTATGGGTATCCAGTTTACCATCTCGATGTGTGAAAATGTGTAATTCTTTAGTCATTTTTATTCTAATGGTTTCAACATAAAACCAATAAGTTGTTATTGTTTTTAAGTACGCTATAACAATACTATCTTTATCCTAATTTTGTTACTATTTCAGAATATTCTTAGTAAGTAGTATTTCGTTATTACCAATTACGTCATTATGAAATAAAAATTGAGAACTAAACGAGTGTAACATTATGACTTATGCTTCTATTCACCAAAAAATAGCAGGAGTCATTTTGTCATAAGTCTAACACCTTGTAGTTTTTATTAATTAATTATTGTTTATAAAGTCAATCACTTAAAAATCACGATCTCAGCAAGACATTAATTAATGCCCTTTTGATTAATACTTTCAATGTTTATATATTTGGAATATATAAAAAGTTTCAAGAATAAACATTTTATTTAATTTTCAAACGGCTATACTGTAAAATTAGCTTTTTTGGATTGCGTGATTATTCTTGCAAAGCAGCGATATGTTCTAACAGACTAATAGAAGTAATGAAAAATGTCTATTGTATACTAAATATCCTCGACTCGTTAGCGAATTGCGATGTAACTGTGGCAAAAATAAACAAGGCTGTATGGTAGGAGTACCTTTGCCTGTCTTTCGGCGAGGTGTAATAAAAATAAAAATACCATATGTTCACAGAATATAGGATTACGTAATATTTACGATTTTGTTTGTAGTATGCGCGAAAGGAAAAAGTTAAATTTTATTGTTGTCCGTATTTTTAAACTTGTTTATGTGATGTTGAGATATACTTACTATCTTGTATAGTGATTTTATCCCAATTGGTTGTTGATCGTAGTATATCTTAGTTCGGTTGTTATTGATTGTTTGTGTGTTAATGAAGTTAAAGTGCGAGGACTTCGTAGTGTATTATACTTTAAAAACCAATCAAGTGCTAGTCGGACTCCCACACCGAGGATTTCATATCATCTTTGGACGTATTAAAGTTATTTTACTATTCGTCTAACGCCTCAGATAGCAAAAAAAACAAACCGCAAAACTAAGTTTGTTTGTCGAGGTTTTTTTAGGATTACTAAAAAACTGTACTAATTAGAAAGATCATTTTATTTTTCCTGTAAAATATAGATAGACATGTATTACCCATAATTATTTCAGATTTTTCCCTCCACAAACTTCGGAGATAAGGGGGGGGGGACGGTATTATTTTTTAAATTTTTGATTATCAGCCAAAAACTGCGAGACATAAACCAAAATAAAAATCTGTTTTGAGATGTGCAAATGAAGCCCTTTCGTATGATACCCCACTCAATATAGTAGTCTCACTTTGAAATTTTGATGACCCATTTCGACCCCCATTATAAAAAAAGTAAAAGAAAAAATATTTCTTTTTCATTTGCAATGGAGTTGGGTAATTAAGATCTAAAACTATTCCAAGTTTCAAACTGATAGCATCAGTGGTTCCTGAAATATATAGGTTTGTGACAGACAGACAGACAGACGAAGTCAGACCATAGGGGTTCCTTTTTTACCTTTTAGGTATGGAACCCTAAAAAGACGGCGCCAAACTGGAAAACAGTTAGGTACCTACTGCCCTTGTAAGTATTTGCTAGATGTTAGGCGCCGACTTCGATAGTAATATGTATTTATAATATGTTGTAGTCCAAGTCCAACAATGTAGAAGTAAAAACCACTAATTCTTAGAAATTATTTCAGGCTTTTTAGTTGCATTTTGACGGCGGTTCTTTTTTTTTTTGTAAATAATATTTTTATTTTATTCTTTTTAGTGGTTCCCTTGGTGTATTATTAGGTTAAGTTTTAACAACTTATATTTTATTCTGACAAACAGCCAGTTTAATATTTATTTTAAAAACACTCACTACATAACACAACTATGGACCATCACTAAAATATAAGCTTAACCAAAAATTTAAAAAAATGTACATGTGACAATATCTTAATAAAACTAACCAATTGCCATAAACCGAAAATATCTAGGTGTTATACTCGTAGTTCTCGAGAACCATGGACTGCAAGCTCGGTGGGTCTACATTTATTTGTGCCGAGAACCCGTGTCCACCTTCTTGCTCCATCGTCAGACACTGATCACCATTTTTCTAGCAACTACTCATCGAGAGCTACCCAACGAGCCCAAACTCGGCAGATCTACGTTTATTGGTGCAGTGATCCCATGACGACCTTCCTGCTCCATCATCAGACCCTGATCTCCATTTTTCTAGCAACTACTCGTCGAGACCTATCCAACGAGTCCAAATTCGGTAGGTCTACGTTTGTTGGTGCCGAGATACCGTGACGACCTTCCTGCTCCATTATCAGACCTTGATCACCATTGTTCTAGCAACTATTCGTCGAGAGCTACCCAGCGAACCCAAATTCGGTGGGTCTATGTTTATTGGTGCCGAGATCCCGTGACGTCCTTCTTGCTCCATCATCAGACGCTGATCACCATTTTTCTAGCAACTACTCATCGAGAGCTACCCAACGAGCCCAAACTCGGCGGATCTATGTTTATTGGTGCAGAGATCCCGTGACAACCTTCTTGCTCCACCACCAGACCCTGATCTCCATTTTTCTAGCAACTACTCGTCGAGAACTATCCATAAAGTCCAAATTCGATAGTTCTACGTTTAGTAGGCACGCCTAGGATAGGATGGATTGTTAATTTTATTACAGAGTTCCGGTGGCCATCTATGGCCTTCTTCATAAGATCCACTTCACCAAATGATACTTTCTGAATGAAAATGCTTGACTAGTTTCTAAAAATACCAAAAACGCTATATGTATGCCTATAATATTTAAGGAGTTCCCTCAGTTACTCATGGTTCCCATCATCAGAACTTGATTTTGAAAAAAATGGGACCAATCTGGAAGCATATCCTTTCAATTAAAA
Organism: Furcula furcula; assembly: GCA_911728495.1. NCBI lineage: Eukaryota > Metazoa > Arthropoda > Insecta > Lepidoptera > Notodontidae > Furcula > Furcula furcula. The sequence continues at coordinate 22,552,746 of OU452252.1, forward strand.
AAATAATTTTCCAAATCGGTTCGTAAACGACAGAGTTCTGAGGTAACAAACATAAAAAAAAAACATAGAAACGAATTGATAACCTCCTCCTTTTTTTGAAGTCGGTTAAAAATATTTATAAGATAAAAAAGTATTCGCGCCAATAACATTACAACATTGACTCAATAAAGGTTATTATAGGTATTAAAAAGATTAGAAAAGTGAATAATCTTTTGGCATGTCATTACGCATTATTATCGTATCGAAAATTTAAAAAAAATTGATGCAAGTTTCAAGCATAGGTTTTGCAATAGTTGTGTAGGTGCGTAAAATTCAAAAAGGCATTCATTGTGCACGGGCTTGTAGTATTTATTCCCTTAGATATATGATAGTAGCCTCCGTAGCGCGGCGGGAAACCGCTTACTTTGGAAACCGGAGGACGCGGGCTCAAATCCAGCGGGGAGCAAACAACTTTGTATAGTTCCTTACTAGCTAGGGCAACGCAGGCCGGTCACCTGATTGTCTGTAAAGTAAAATGATCCATGCGTCGGACGGGCATGTAAAAAGCCGGTCATGCGTCTGACCATTCCCCCGGTCGTGTCTGGCTGTCCCATCGGATTGTGAGAGTAAGGGAAGAGAGAGTGCACTTGTGCACTATATCTAACCGAAAGGGTAGGTGGGGCGTGGCAGAATATCTGACTCTGCGGTGACGCCTACTTAGACGATCCCTTCATGATGGGACCTACATCTAGTACGTTCATGATGGTAAGCAGCCACCGCCAGAAACTGACGCTAGCTACAACAGGAATACTACTTCCGCGTTACCAATACTGATTTCAAAGGAATCGTTGCCCAGGCAGCAGAGCGCACGACGCCAGTTTCCCTAACTCAGCTCACTTAAACTCTACCTAACCTTTAAGAAGGATAATTAGCTAGCAAAATGCTCGTTAAAAAATGTACACATAGTGTACTTAAAGTAGGGCCAATTTAATAGGTCACATTTGACACTTCATCAAAATGTAACAACGTAACCTTGTAACGGCGGGCATAAAATATTATAAATTTTTTCGTAGTTAGAACTGCACAATTGCTTAACTTTTTTCAATTACGATGACAAAAGAAACAGGCAGAACAAAGAAACTGACAGATGTCAAATGTGGTCTATTAAATTGGCCCCACTACAGTAATTTATATTGTAAGTTGCCATCTAAGTATTTCATGTATTTTGTATACATACTGAACTTTCATATATGGCATACTAGCGCCATCTAGTGTGATACAATGAAAGTTAAAAATTTGTAAATAAAAATAAATTGTTAATTCAATGAAGCTTACGATGTTGTATTTTTGTGGCATATCTTAAATAATAATAATACACATTTCCATAATGATTTGTTATATGAAAAAATGTTGCTTTGTTCTCAGCCCCCTAGACCACCTGTCCTGTCTGCCTGATCATTAAATAAAGACAGACTTGGCCTCAAAATTTGGGGCCGCCGTAGAGAGATCCCATAATTTGATGAGTGTATTCTGTATACTTACCTGACACTGTGTTTTCTAACTAACTTATAATCCATCGATCTTTGATAACGTGGGACTTCGATACTTCGAGTAAGCATAAGTTTATTACGTAAACTGATGAAAATTAGAAGCCATCCTTCTTTTTAACAGACTTCAAAAAAAAGGAGGAGGTTATCAATTCGGTTGTATATTTTTTTTTTAATTTTTTTATGTTTGTTATTACCTGAGAACTCTGTCGTTTACGAACCGATTTGGAAAATTATTTTTTGAATTGAAAGGATATGCTTCCAGATTGGTTGCAAAATCAAGTTCTGATGATGGGAACCATGAGTAACTGAGGGAACTCCTTAAATATTATAGGCATACATATAGCGTTTTTGGTATTTTTAGAAACTAGTCAAGCATTTTCATTCAGAAAGTATCATTTGGTGAAGTGGATCTGATGAAGAAGGCCATAGATGGCCACCGGAACTCTGTAATAAAATTAACAATCCATCCTATCCTAGCCGTGCCTACTAAACGTAGAACTACCGAATTTGGACTCGATGGATAGTTCTCGACGAGTAGTTGCTAGAAAAATGGAGATCAGGGTCTGATGGTGGAGCAGGAAGGTTGTCACGGAATCTCTGCACCAATAAATGTAGACCCACCGAGCTTGCAGTCCATGGTTCTCGAGAACTACGAGTATAACACCTAGATATCTTCGGTTTATGGCAATTGAAGAAGAAGAAGAAGAAGAAATACATTTATTTGACCAACACACAAGTAAAATAAAAGATTACAAATGAAAAAAAAAAGCAGCAGCAAAATTGGTTAGTTTTATTAAGATATTATCACATCTACATTTTTAAAAAAAATTGATTAAGCTTATATTTTAGTGATGCTCCATAGTTGTGTTATGTAGTGGGTGTTTTTAAAATAAATATTAAACTGGCTGTTTGTCAGATTAAAATATAAGTTGTTAAAATTAACCTAATAATACACCAAGGGAACCACTAAAAAGAATAAAATAAAAATAATTTTTACAAAAAAAAAGAACCGCCTTCAAAATGCAACTAAAAAGCCTGAAAGTAGTTTTTACATCTACATTGTTGGACTTGGACTACAACATATTATAAATACATATTACTATCGAAGTCGGCGCCTAACGTCTAGCAAATACTTACAAGGGCAGTAGGTAGGTACCTAACTGTTTTCCAGTTTGGCGCCGTCTTTGATAGTAATATGTATTATATATCTGTATATATATATATTTTTTTTTATGTATGTTCGCGCATAACTCTGGCAATTATGAACCGATTTGAAAAAAACTTTCTTCCATCCATTCTTCAATCCATTGATTGGGTCCCATAAAAAAAATATTGCTTAGTAATAAGTAGTTCCTGAAAAAACAAGAATGGTGACTGCGCACTGAGAGCTGCAGGAAAGCCTATATAGATGACTTTATGTTGTTTTTTAAGGACAAAAATGGTCATAACTCTGGCGAATATTTACCAATTTCAATGATTTTTTTTTATTCGCAAGAAGAAACCACTGTATTGAATCTGTATGAATTTTATTACAACCGGATAAGAACTTCCTGGAGGACCATGAACGATGTGGAGGAATTTATCTGGTAAAAACCATAAAACTGATGTTCTCCATTACATTGCTCTGACAATTATGAACCGATTTCGATGATTCTTTTTTTATTCGAGAGAGTAAACTACTATGATGATTTCATGCAAATTTCATTACGACCGGATATTTTTTTCTGAAGAAACATGAATTATGTAAAACTATATAGACGATAATGTGATCATAACCTAGCTAGATAATTTTGCGGTTTTCGATGGTTCAATCTTTATATATGAAAATATCACTAAAAAGTTTAAAATAAAATCTTTTTAAAAAAAAATTGAACCGCCTTCAATATCACTGAAAAGTATAAAATAATTTAAATATTATTGAAGTTGGTGCCAAATATACACAGCCGGTAAGCTAACACCAACTTCAATAATATTTAAATTATTTTATACTTTTCAGTGATATTGAAGTCGGTTCAATTTTTTTTTAAAAAGATTTTATAATTGTTGTAGTCCAAGTCCAACAATGTAGATGTAAAAACCACTAATTCTTAGAAATTATTTCAGGCTTTTTAGTTGCATTTTGAAGACGGTTATTTTTTTTGTAAAAAATATTTTTATTAATTAAAAAAATTATAAATCAAGGTTATTATTATCGATGCAAGTGCCCTCTATAGTACAGTAACAAATAATAACTGCCGCACTCACAAAGGACAGTTAACTTTAATTCAACTCAAGTTAAGCCATTTTCTTTCATCTAACTTACTCTCTGAGCCGTCGTATTTTACAATATAGAGTACGAGATAATTGATATCTCTAGTTCTCTACTCTATTCAAATTTCAATATCAGCATTTTATTTAATATTAGGCCGCGTGTTTCGATATTATTCGAATAATCCGATTGAGTAACAACTTTACACGTACGTTTTACATTATAATTATATGAAGAGGGACAGCGCGCACGCAGTCCCTCACTACCAAAAATAACGCGTCCGAGTTATCCACATTAGGGATAATCGCAGGGGTCAACCCAACCGCAGTGCAATGGGAAGGCCTCGCCCTGGGGGAACCGCCTACTTCATCACGGTATCCCCTACGCCAGGTAAGTATGCTTTCATCAACGCTCCCGAACCGGGTCATTATTTGCCAGCCGGTCTTAACAGCGTGAGCCAGTAAATCGCTGAAAACGAATCAACGCCATCTGTATTTAAAACTGAGAACTAAATACTATATTATATGTAAGTACTTGGTTCTTGCAGTCATCATTAGTGATTAATGATTATACTATTTAAACAGTCTATCGATGCTTGCAGTACATAAATCGAATAGAGTATTACTTGTAAGTACGTATGTATAAACCTGGTCGTTAGAAAAAATCAATTTACTTAGAGCGTGCCTTGTAATTTGGGTGTAAGTACTTACATTTTCTTGGACAGCCATCTGTCTTAATGCGGTTATCGCGTGTATGCTTGTTAACCTCGAGAAATGCATCGTGATTATTAAAAAAATGGTTGTAACTGCTCAAAACGAGTTTAAATATAGTAATTTTATATGTAACATAGATAACACTTCCTGTATTATAAAATTATGTTTGGAAAATTAGTTGGTTTTTTAGAAATTTGTTTATTACCTGCCAGGTACTTACTAATTTAACAGTGTAACGTGATTATGTATGCAATTAGTGCACTTTCGTAAATTTTCAAGAGCCCTGTTACTTACATACAAATGTATGTATATTCCATATGTATGTATAGGCTGTCTATTCCTGTTTTTAAATATCTATGTAGATATTTAAAAACAGGAATAGACAGCCTGGTCATAGCAGGATTAGCAAGCAATATTTTCTCTACACAACATAATTACGTATAAGTTATTCAGATCACGTAGGTATGCACTATACCGGTTTTTTTTTTTACTAAATATAACAAAGGCAGCAGTTATAGGAAATGATGACAGTTTTTTTTATTCAAAAGTAACAAAGAACTAGCACTAATATAAGGTCTTACTGTCTCACCTACAAACATAATTTATAGACCCCTTGGAGCCCGTTGGCTCAAATCGGAATCAAAAAAGAACGCGAAAAAAAATGTACGCTGGGGCCCGTTGGCTCGTATTTGCATCAACGGGCGTTAACGGAATATAAACTTTGATGTAAAAAATTTAAGTTAGTTATTGCATGGCAACTGTATTTCAAACAGTTCTTTAGTACATTATCTGTAGAATAGAAGCTTAATTCATTCGTTGAGTGAATTGTTTATGTCATAAATTCAGTCTGTAACGTGACGCTCGCGCGGGTCGGGCGTGTTGTTGTGATGGTGACGTGCGGTGATTTATGTTATTGTGTTGTGAATTTATGTGTATTTAATGGGTAAGTGTTAGTAAATAATTAGTTTATATCTATTTTTACAGCTGTTTAGATGTTAGGTACCGCGAATTCTATCATATAAACATCTTTTTTGAGATCGGAAAAAAGGGTGTAACCTCTCGTGGTTTAGACTATGGCGTTGCGAATATATACGTATATTTCATATAAATTGGCTTTAAATCAATGTATATACATCATAAATACATCATAATTACATATTGAATCGATAATAACGACATTATATAGAAAAAAAGTAATAATAACCCATAAAAAAATCGTTACAAATTGTACTCCCGTGACGTCACCACTCCCGTGAATCACGCGAGGACATAAAATTGTTGATTTTTACAGATTTTTATTCGAAACTAGTATAATTAGGAGTTTTAGTGCATAGTTTAGTTCTTTCTTAGTGTGGGGGTTGATATTCCACCCTCAAAATCAAACCCAGAAAAAGAAAAATCGACCTTGACCAAAACCCATCTAAAAACCCATCTATTTTTGACTTTCCCTTTGAAAAACTATATTTATATCTCACAAAAACGTATATATGTGTCATCTATTGAATAGTTAATACATTTCTCATCAAAACTACATTTACAGAATGCAAATCGGTTGAGTGGTTAGGTTTTTATAACGCTCGTAATGACAAGTGGGCTCGCCCGGACCAAAAAAACCGAAAAATAAACATACATAGGCGGTGCAAAAATGTATGTACTTAATTTTTGGCGGGCTACAAGGGGTTGTGATTAAGTCATATTTTGTAAATGGATTATTTCGACTTACGAAGCCAAATAATACATAACAGGCGGATAGTGAGTAGATATATCAATAATTTCGTAATTAATACTATAAGATAATCATAACAGACTCGGAGAGTCGAAATAAATAGATTACAAAAAATGACTTAATTGCGATTAAAGTCAATTGATGTCTGTGAGTGCGGCAGTTAGAGCATTAAACCATTAGTTTAATGCTCTAAGTATAAGGTAGAAAAAACGAATGGGTCATAGGAGGAAAGTTCTTAAAAAAGTAGAGTCAATTAAAAATAACAATAACCGCATTTAAATATTTTTAAGAACAAAAACCAAATCAACTATGGGTAGTCTCGATAACAAGACCCATCACCCATTACCTCCCGTTGGATGTCGGAAGAGGCGACTAAGAGCACACAAGAAGACAGACAGCATCGTATTTTTATTAACCTGCTGATGACGATGTCTTGGTTTTATTTTTCACATACCATCACACCATTCGTTAAAGGAATCCTTAAGCTAACAGCAAATGAGTCGCCCCTCGATGTGGACTTTATAATGCCTTGCTGTCTTCTGTCTTATCTGGAGAAACATCAAAAACTTACCCCATAACTCTACCGAGCTTTTTTGATGTTGACGCAGGGGAAACCTTGAAGGTTTCCGGGTCAACCGCAGTATGTGGGATTCCGGGTTCGCTAAAAACCCTGTGGCTGTCGCATCGGCACATGAGAGGGGAAACTGGGTTCTCCGTTGGGATCTGCACCAGGTGACCTACAGTGCCTTGCCACTGAGGCGCGCGTTATCAGTTACCCAGGAACGTGTCAAGGTGCTCACGGGGATGGAAGTCGGAACCCCACCACCATCCTTCTCGGAGTTGCCGTCGTACTCGATAGATGTTTAGGACCCACACCATGGCCCACACCGCAAACGTCCAGCGACTCTGAGGAACGGGGTTTCCGTTCAGTTGGGTTGTTTCAGCTCAGTACCCCACTGAGCTGAAACAACCCTAGTCTGGTATCTCCATTTGAGTTTTCTCAGCGTCCTACCTCACATATTAAAGCATATTATGCAGAAATATAAACAGTAACACGTATTTTTATAGCCATCATTAAAATATGTGGCGCAAAACCAGACCCGCTGAACCCGTTCCGAGAACGTCTGTAGGACGAATGCTCAACATTATTTTCTAGAAGTCCATAAAAAAAGGCCAGAGGTCACTCTGACCCTAAGCTATGGCCACACAAGGTGACAGAGGTCTTAGTATTTCCAAATCAATTTAAGACCGATCTCACGAATCACATCTTAAAGGCGATATTTTTTTTACTGAGTTGTATTATAAAAACTTCGATAGGATAAATATGTATCTACTAATACTGGAAACTACAACTTTAAACAATAACCCGTACTATAATCGGTTCAGTAGTTTCGAGTACAATGATGATAAACATAATTGCATTCCTCTCTTTATCAAACCAGCCTGTCGCTCCCAAAGAGCTTACATTCTACTAATTTATAAATATGTATACCTACTAGACTTCTACCGCGATCCCAACTGATGGTAATGGTAATTACCATTACCATCAGTTAGTTGAATGACATATCACATTGGCTCGGCTAATAAACAGGGCTGTTAGTTAAGCGGAGACCAGTTACGGCAAAATAAGAAAAAATAATTAAAAAAACGCGAAACTACGCGAGATATCGCGTGTATGTGTGATAACCTCAGAGTAATTAAATTGGAGCTAGTATCGCGTCGATTCGCCGAACAAATTTTTCGTGGCAGTTTTGCGGGGTGCGGGAGGCGAAGTAAACACACACAGATACAATTTCACGCATACCCACACTATAATAAACTCGCAACACATTCAAAAAGATACGCACACAAATAAAGAATGACCTGACCATATGAACAAAATTTGGCAGAGGGGTTAGCGCTTCATGCTATCTCCAGTGGTATCTCCTCCTCCTCTAAGGTGATAACACACAACACCGCGGTGAATGAAGACGAAGGCTTTTAACTCTTGTGTATTGCCAGTTATGACAATGGGGTACTGAGACGTGCCCCCCAACTGCTGGCCGGCTAAAGAAGCACCGTCACAGAACGAGCTATGGAAAGAGAAATACTCAGAGTTTCTTTGCGCGATAAAATCCGGAATGAGAAGATTCGCTGAAGAAGTAAAGTCACCGACGTAGCTCTCAGAATCTGCAAGTTGCAGTGGGAATGGGCAGGTCACATCGTTCGTAAACCGATCGATGGGGAAGAAAGGTTCTCGAATGGCGTCCACGAACCGGAAGACGCAGCGTAGGCAGGCTTCCCAGTTGGTTGATTAACGACATTGTGCACGTTGCAGGCAACCGGTGGATGCAAATAACCAATTGTCGTTCATTGTGGCGCTCCATGGCCTAAGTTCAGCTGTGGACGTCTTCCGGCTGGTGATGATGACCATGTTTTGAAAACAGAACAAAGAATTTAATTTGAATTTCAAACCGAAGTGGCGCTGTGTATTATGAAGCACTATATATATTATTTTATACACTTTGTACCAACAATTTGGAACGACCTATTTATCTAACAGCGTATGCGGTCACAGCTCAGTGGGCGAGCGCTTGCCTTGGAAACAAGGTGTGCAGGTTCGAACCTCTGATTTCTTTAATTAACCATGTGCGAATCATCTTTGTGCGATTGTTACTAACTTTCAGTGAACGAAAACATCGTGAAGAAACCTGTATGTCTGAGAAATCCTAACTAGCTTTCGAATGACGTGTGAAGTCCGCCAACCCGCACTTGGCCCGCGTGGTGGACTACGGCCTATGCCACCTCATCTAGAGACATAAACCAGGGCTGGTATTATTTATTTATCTACCTTTTTTACGTTGGGGATACTTTCAAAAGGCCCCTGGGATGCTGAGGGGTCAACCGTGGTATGTTGAGTCACAGATAGGAATTTGTAATAGGATTCTTACCCAATAAACCCTAAGGCTCTAGCAATCGACACATGAGAGCCTTTGCCTTTCAGTGGGATCTGCACCATGTACCTATCCCCCAAATGCTTTGCATTTGAACTCACCGTTGCCGAGGACTAGCCCCTCTCCTCATAGGTACCTAACTAAGATTACTTGAAGATGTTGTCAAGATTAGAACATGACTGTGAAAGCATAGATATAGGTAGGTATGCATACCTACCTTAAATTTTTTAAGGGTTTTATTTCAGAGGGTGCCAGGTTAGAATTGCATCCCCCATCTCCTCTCGTTGAGTGTCGTAAGAGGAGACTAAGCGAGAACAGGAAGACGGGCAGCAGCGTCTTTCTTTTGGATTTATCTTCCACCTATACTGCGATCCCCAAGCCGCCTGCCAAGCGTGGGGATTATGGCAACCCCTCCATTCTACGGAGGAGGCCTTTGTTCAGCAGTGGACGTCTTGCGGCTACTAATGATGATGAATGATGATGATGATTTCAGAGGTACAGAGAACCGAGTCTGCAACTGATTTCAATCGGTTCTCTGTCCCCTGATTGTGACTTTATCTATGCTTTCACAGTCAGGAGTGCATACCTATATTTTGCAATCGCAACCGATTGCAAACAGTTGCAGACTCGGTTCTCTGTACTTACCTCTGAAATAACACCTTACTTATAAGTTTTTGTAAAATTCGTGATTAAAAAAAAACAATGACTCATCACAACAATCCTAAACCTTGTATTAACAGCATTTTTAATCTGTTAACGTTTAGGCGGGAACCTTACAGAGGCATAAGGCGTACATCTAATTTCATATCGGCCGATCAACAAACTGCTATCGCACGCAGCGATATGCTTTCTAAAATTCCAATTTTCTTTACATTGTCGTGTTAGAGTAGACGCCTGGCCCGATCTGTATTTAATTCCTTATCAATGGTGCCACCGGTCGTCCCGTTATCTAATTTCTGAACGAATGGAGACGGCCATTTTGCCGCCAACCGTGACCAATACTACACTTTGGCGTCCGAGATTTTTTAAATATCGAATAGAACGTAGTACTTAGCAAGTGAAGTCACTTCTTCGGTACAGCGTACCGAAATTATAATATTTGGAGATTTTACCAGTGACCAAAGCGTGACCAAATCGTGGTAAGTATTGTATATGAAGACTGCAAGACTGCACCCTCCATCCCTGGGGGTTTAGTACGAGTTCCGATAGTTTACGACAGTTTACAGCAGGGTTGCCAGATATCAGCTAACTCAATTCGCCTAATTTTGCCTACCGAGTAGCCTAAATCGCTTAATATATATATTTTTTACCAAGTTGCCTAATTCGCCCAACATTTTGAGATAAGTAGCCTATATTTAGCCCAAACAAAAGAGAACACGTAAAAGAAACCTAGTAACCATCTGTCAATCGAGTAATTGACACAGCTCTTGTATTTACAAACCTCGGAAATTTTCCGCCTCGCTCGCTTTTTCGAACTTTTCGGGAGTTTTGAACCTGCAGGTTTGGATCTGTTAATCCAGTTTTTATCCTACTAATGAATACATGATCACTTCGCTAGTCTATAACGTGTTCGCCGCAAGGTGCAAGTTAACTCGACTCGGTAGTTGATATCTTCGGGATCGGAACGTTTCCGAGGTTTGTGAATACAGGCCCTAGATTCGTGGCCTTCTAATTCCGGCAGCTTTATTTAGGCAATTGCATGGAAAGATCCTGAGGATTCCTCAGACGTCTTTCCTCAGTGATGAAAGAACGTTGGACGTGCATAATATTACGTTTCGTCAAAGCGTACAAAAAACAAGATTTTTTTAAATTCATTTCGGGTAATCCTGATGTAGCCTAAAGCAACCGTTCCTTTTTTTCTAGGTAGCCTAAATGGCGATATATCGCCTAATCTGGCAGCCATGGTTTACAGTTTTCTCCCGTACATTTTACTAGTTTTTGATAATTGCCGCTAGGGGCGCTGGTGTGAAATGTATGGAGAAAACTGTCAGTTTGATCGAGCTCGTAAAATATCGGAACTCGTACTAGACCCCCTGAACGGAACGGGTCACGCGATACCAAGTGCACCTGCCTGTGACAAAAGCGTGGTAAGTATTTTGAAGACCCCCCTCCACCCCTGCACGGAACGGATCACGTAGTATGGGGTACGTTCCCTAGCCTACACTGCGGCACCGGTAGCAGAGCGCAGCGATTACAAATATGCTATTGTCTAAACCAGACTGTAAAACAGCGTACAATCATTCAATCTGGGATAGCCCTCACTAACCCAGGATCACCAATTAGCCTATCCACACGCCTCTCCATTGAGTCCTGCTTAGAAGACAAGGAATATTACATTGTATCAGACAGGGATATCGCTATGTCAGGTACTTTACTAGGTGGTAGGTACTTGTGCACTTCGGAATCGCTGGAAGTTCGGAGTGTGGACCCTAGGACGTCCATTAAGTACGGCGGCGACTCCGAGGAGGAAGACAGCGGGGTTGCCACCCCATCCCCGTGAGCACCGTGTCTGGTTCCCGGGGGCTATAATGCGCCCCCTGGCGGCAGGCTCAAAGGCAAGGCACTGAAGGGATCCTGGTGCAGATGCCACCGGAGAGTCCGGGCGTCACCGCTCATGTGCCGATGCGACAGCCGCGGGGGTTTTAGTGTGTAAGAATCGCACATACCCCGGTGGATCCTCATAGATCCCGGGGACCTTTACCTCGATGATGATGATGATGATTACCTCGTCAAAACAAAAACCGGACCGTCTAGGTAGGTAACACCAAGTGTCTGATATTCTGACGAAGCAGCAACGTGTGAACATTTGTTACGTTTCAATGTGAAGCAGTGGCGAAGGGTCAATTTTTGTAAGGGGTAAGCCGGTCCGGTACACCCAGAACATTTTCGATTACGGGATGTGTTAGATTACGGGATAAAAAGTATCCTATGTCCTACCTCGTAGTAAGATCTCAAATCATGTCAAGTTTCATTTGAATCCATTCTGTAGTTTCGGCGTGATGCGCAGCCGTGATACAGACAGACAGACAAAAATTTAAAAAATTACATTTTCGGCCTCAGTATCGGTTATAGAATGCCCTCCAAATATAATTTTCAAAATGTCTTCAATGTACAGAATTGGACCTGTTACAGTTTTATTATAAGTACCTATAGATTACCAGGTCCCCCCTCTCAGGCATAAGCCTATACATATGTATGTATAGGCTCATGCCTATTCGGATGCCAGCTCCTCACAATATAATGTACCTACCATGATGATGATCAATGTTTCACCTTTGTGTCCTTTTTCATGTATTTGTGAGGAAAAATAAACATTTTATTATTAACTAGCTGACCCACGCCGCTCCGCCTGCGCTATTTTTACGTTAACTAAACTTTTAATAACAGACATTCGCATCATTCGATGTCAACCACATAACCTCCTTTTTTATAGTCGGTTAAAAACTGGGACCCACTTTTTACTTGCTCTCCGAAGCACGGACCCGTTTAGTTCAAATGGCGTTAAACGGTCACCCATCTAATTAATGACCTTACCTAACGTTGCTTAACCCGATCGATTACAAAACCTTGATAACAACTCTCTATGAGTGTTCCCTTACTAATATTTATTATATTATAAAGAAAAATTGATAAAATCTGACCAAGCGTTATACGCTACGCCAAGTACCCATTTTGACTTTAATCCCCTCTCCGAAAAGAACCGTGCTAGATTATGGGATAAAAAGTATCCTATGTCCTACCTCGTAGTAAGATCTAAAATCATGCCAAGTTACATTTGAATCCATTCAGTAGTTTCGGCGTGATGCTCAGCCGTGATACAGACAGACAGACAGACAGACAAAAATTAAAAAAATTACATTTTCGGCCTCAGTATCGGTTATAGAATGCCCTCCAAATATAATTTTCAAAATATCTTCAATGTACAGAATTGGACCTGTTACAGTTTTATTATAAGTACTTATAGATTACCAGGTCCCCCCTCTCAGGCATAAGCCTATACATATGTATGTATAGGCTCATGCCTATTCGGATGCCAGCTCCTCACAATATAATGTACCTACCATGATGATGATCAATGTTTCACCTTTGTGTCCTTTTTCATGTATTTGTGAGGAAAAATAAACATTTTATTATTAATATTATTATTGAACAGAAATGTCCTTCATTTAATAACTTTCTACGCATGCATTCTTTTTTCCAGGCTCGCTTACCGTGTTTTATTAAAAATTTAAGCTTAGTTAGTACGGATTTTTGGTGCATGGTGGGCTGGTGTGTCTATTGCCATGGCAACAGGCAACAGTGACGTTGTTTTGTCGATGGCGCGTACTCTTTTTTTTTCTCTTTTTTTTTTTGCTCCTGTTTAGCTTTTCCGTGTGGAAATAAGCATAGGCATGGGCAGACAACGCCTTTTAGAACGGCCATGTTTGTTTTATGCCTTAATTATTTTGATACGAGATAGTCAGCAATAGTTGTGGCTTATTATTATTATTATAAAAACCTTTATTGCAGGCAAATATGGCCCATAGAAACAAATACCTTAAAGACTAAAATACATATTACATGTATTATATTAATACTAATTAGTGACACGGAGAGTGAGTGTATGATTAGTGAATAATAACTAAGAAGACCTGAGGGTACGCAGGCATAATTGTGACATAAGGACGTTCAACATCTCAGTCCCGTGACCATGGGTGCTGCAAAGCATTCGAAACGTCGGGATAGTAAAATCAAAAAATAAACCGCGATAAAATCCGTAAAAGTAGTTTGATTTCAATGAATAAAACTGGTTTTGAATCCCACATACCCTGGTTGACGGTTGACGCACAATATTTCCCGTGCAAGAACAAAAAAAATATATAAAATCAAAATCCAGGTTGGTACCATACCATGTTGGTACCATTGGCAGTTATTAGATATTATGTAGCCAAGCGTCGGGAAAACGTGGAGTGAGGTGAAACGCGAAGCTCAGGACCGATCGAAATGGAAAATCACTGTAGATGCCCTCTGCCCCACCTAGGGGACATAGGAACTGAAATGAAATGAAATGATGTAGCCAAGCAGCAGTGTGTAAACATTGCTGTGTTCCGACTGCAGCTGGTGAATTACTAGGCTCATGAGACTAAATAACTAATGTCTCGGGTGACGTGGGACGGTGCAGTGCAGCAGGCCTAGCACGACTTGCAACCTTGACAGATCGGTGTGGAGGATGACGTAGTTTTCAACACCGAAACGTCAATTCTCCATACAAACATGTGAAACACTACGTCATAGTGACGTCATACTCACACTTGTCTGTCAAGATTTGCACATCATGCTAAGCCTGCAGCTGTCTATAGGCTGGCGTGTCGCTTACCACCATGCGAATTTGCTTATCTTGTGACCAGGTTGAAACAAAAGTAGCCATGTAAGTATATCCTCCAAACAAAAATGAAGAAATAACTATAAAGATCACTTTTGAGAACAACGTGGGTTCATTATCATTAACACCAGTACTATAATAGATCTAACCGTTTATTTTCTTTTTGACAGCACCAATAGAACGTAACTGCGTCATGTTACGCAAAAGTCCACTTAAAGTTCACTTTAAGTGAACTTTTGCGTAACATGACGTCAAAAAAAAAACAAAAAAAAAAAAAAAAAACAAAAAGAAAATAAACGGTTAGATCTATTATAGTAGGTACTACTAGGACTATACACTAACTGCACTCACAAAGATCTATTAACGTAAATTCTGCTACCCGGTGGGTCGTTGGTTCGATTCCCACCAAGTGTCTGGGTGTTATTTATCTATTTAAGTATGTATTTACAAACAAATATGTATATAAGTATTAGTATCAGTTGTCTGGTTTCCATAGTACAGGCTCTGTCTAGTTTGGGTTTGGATGACCGTGTGTGGATTGTCCCAAGATATGATTATTATTATTATTCACACTAAGCTATTCCATAAAATCTGTATATTTCGACTCTCTGAGCCTTTTATGTCTAAATAATATATCGATGCTTTTATGCTTAAATTCCATTATTAGCAACAAGATAGTCGGTATATCTAACCACAACAGAGTATTAATAACTACAATAACTACACATATTAAACAGCCGGGTAGGGGCGGCGTCGGCCGGAGGGTTGAAGCTAAAAAAAAATTGTAGCAATGTCTCAGCAAAACATGAAGCTTTGCTATATTTTATTACCAAGGCGCTGTTTTATTTCAAAGTTTTCAATGATAATTAAGTTCGTATGTATTTTTGTATTTTAATTTACTTAGAGCGGGGTTTTTTTTTATATTTCATAATTAACTGCTTAATTCTGAAAAGCTTTTATTTCGTTAAGCTCTATTTTTAAAGTTCGTTTGATAAAAACCATGGTAAAAATGCTATGAAGTTAGTAGCAGTAAGTCGATACTGCTGTCTGCTGACAGCTGCTGCACTGCACAGTGCACTAACCTGACAGCGTTCTTATGTCAGATGTTTTAGGCTAGCAGCACACCTTCAATAATATTGTCAATATTCCCGTGCGACATAACTGTGCACCTGGTGCTGTGACTGACGTCGCATTCCAGCGCGGTGCACAGTTAAGTTGTAGAATATTGAGATATTAGTAGCTAGAATTTTAGAGCACATATAATGCTACGTACTTACTGACTAAACAAAGGCTAACGAACAAACGTTGGCTTTCATAAAAACTTTTAAATAGCACCATCGAAGATCAAGGAACCCCGTTAGGTTCGTTAAAACGGTCTGTTGCAGTAAAAGCCACCCAGCAATCGTTAATGTCTTTCACCGAAATATCGAGATAGGGCCATCGTTATATCATCTATGGGGCCATCTTCGCTTGCCTTGGTCAGGCTGGTGTTGGTGTGTGCGCAGCACAACACAATTTTTTATAATCTATGAATACAAGTCTGAAGTTAGCCGCAAATCGATTTATTCGCGAACAGAGTTTCGCAATATTAATTTTGATTATTTAGTGTTTAATATCAAATTTAATCATGTTATCCAGCCTCAGGACTGGAGTTCAGAGCCTGGTACGTCAACAAATAAACTATAAAACCGACCAAAGTACACTAAACAGTGTTATATAATATCATTTTGACGTTTTAACACCACGACCTAAGTGAATTGTGTGGTGATTTTCAGTTCCGTATTTCTTCGAGGAGCCTTCAATCCAGCTCTGTTCTTCGTCATGATAGCTTGTTCGTGCACCGTGATAGTCCTGAGGACAACCCGAGCGTTCCCTTCGAGTTCACGCCGGCGAACCAAAAGGCAAGCATTCTTCATTTGTTTTGGTTATATCAACATTTTTCTTTTCTAAATTCTACGACTTTGTAAAACAAATTGTGACAGAAAATTAAATGTTGACGTTTATAAGGATACTAATTTTGTTTATTGCTTCACTGATAATATTTTCAGAGGAAATGTGAGTAGAAAGTATGTGTTAGTAGGTTTTGGAAAATTGGTTATTCCAGCTGTAATTCTAAAATATCTAATATTTACTTATTTCATTTATTACAAGGACATAACTTCATAGAGATTGTGTATAAACATTATTTCTGTCAATGGTATCACAGCTATAAAAATATTAAACTTTTATTTTATTTGAATAACTTATAAAGTTTTTAAGAGAGAAGCGCACTGGAAATTTCCACTCAAAAATTTAAAGTATGGCTCTATGAGGAGTTACTGAGTCAGTGACTAAGGAACCTAGCAAATGTTGTGATTATTATAATAGTGTCCGTTACTTCATGATTGCATACCATCGGGTCAGATTGTGGATAATCATTAGCTTATACCAGTTAAAAAACAATTGTCTATTAAACAATATCCATTTTATATTCATCAGTTGGCGGTCAACACGTGATCGCGCTTATGTGGTATGTTAGACATGGTGCAGATCAGAATCACTGGACGTTGAGAGCTTAATTATTTTCCATTACTTGCACTTTAGAGATAAGTCCTCCTAGGCATGCCTGCATCTTACTTAAAAATATTATTTATTTACGTATTTCAGAGAGTTGATGCACTGCTAGCAATTTACCCTGAAGGTCACAAACGTGGGGCCATGATACCACTCCTTGACCTAGCTCAGCGTCAGAATGGAGGATGGCTGCCAATCTCAGCTATGCACAAAGTTGCTGACATCCTCAGTTTACCTCGAATGAGGGTTTATGAGGTTGCTACCTTCTACACTATGTTTATTAGGTAAGTAGGTATGGAAGGCTACAACAAAATATAATATTAAAGGCATCCCATCCCAAGGTCATGTATACAGGTTGCCAATTTGATCACTGCCATGTTTCAACAGGGTGAATCAACCCACAACATACTATACAATCATTCAAAAAGTACCTTAAATTTTGACTAAAATATTATTTTCTGAGTCAAACTCAACAACTGACGACACGGTTGTCGACCAAGTCCCTCATTTCTTTATCATATGAGCAAGTGATAGGTTTTAAACTTGCACTGGTTAAATTTTGTTTGTTATATTGCTTGTATAAAAATTATTTCATATCAAGTGCTCAAAGGCTAAATGCAAATTAAAAGCAATCATATACCTATGTGTTCGAACTCATTCTTTAATTGGAAAAGTTTTTAAATTCCATTAAGTCATCCATTAATCTGGTCTACCTCCCACATGGTCTCTTTCATTTAATTTTAAAAAGTAATGGCTTGATTTATATGATATATTTTATTACAATTATTATTATTATAATGGCTTGATTTGGTTGTTGTTTTCAGGCGACCAATTGGCAAATACCATGTGCAAGTATGTACCACAACACCTTGCTGGCTGCGAGGCTCCGACGCTGTGCTCAAGGCAATTAAAGAGGGTACCAACTGTGAGGTTGGAGGCAACAGCCCCTGTGGCAAATTCTCTGTTTCAGAGGTTAGTAAGAAATAAAACTGAGCGTTGAACATTACCAACTTAGTATGGTGACAAGCAAGTCGTTCTCCCCATGGTAAGGGACATGCTGTCCTATAGACAGCTATATTATGCTGCTACTTGTCGCCAGGGATATTTGTTATAAGTCTCTTGTCATTTCACTAGCAACTGTCCTCTCTAAACCGGAACACAGCAATGTTTTCCCATTGCTGCTTGAACCTAGACATTCACTTGTAAAAGGAACCTACCACCTAGGTTGCTGTAACTGAACAGGCAGACAGATTAGACTTTCTTTTATAGTATTGAGACAACAGAAATGATGAAGATAACATGATTATTCCATTTTGATTCTCTTAAGTATTTTATATAAACAGTTTTCTTTTTGTATCAGCCAATGCTAAGTTCTTCATGTTGTAGTGGAATGATTGGTTAGTCAGCAAAGTCTCGTAAACGCTGGTTGTTGGGTGCACTCGGTGTATTTATCTTGCGGAACTGAATGTATTTGAATAAAATATTCTACTAAGATCTTACTTACTATATCTGATTTCAGGTTGAATGTCTTGGAGCCTGTGTCAATGCACCAATGATTCAAGTCAACGATGATTACTATGTAAGTTGATAATTTTGATCAACTTTGTTTATTATAAGGATACCTATCACAAAATTATTAAGTGAAAGTATTTCTTATGAGAATAAAGTTCTTAACCCAGAAAATTAAATGTATTATTCAAATTATGGTAATAGTAAGTAAAACGTAATTTTAATTTTGTAGGAGGATCTGAGTGTAGAAGATACGAAAGAAATAATTGAAAAGCTAAAGAAAGATGAGAAGCCAAAACCTGGACCAAGGTAACATATATGGGGTGTAGTAATATGTATACTATACAGGGTGTAAGGGACCACGTACCGAAAACGTTTTTATAATATCCGTTACAACTTTACAGAAACCATTTATATGAAAAATGACAAATGACTAACTTGTGAATTTTTGAGCTATATGCGCTACATGAATGCGTGCGGAATCATATTTATTTTTCAAATTACATTGCTAATTTTGCATAAATAAGTAATTTATTGATTTTAAATTGGAATTAGGCTTTATTACTGTACCAATTATGATGTTATACTAATTTAATTTTAAAAAAGCGGTATCTTTTTGGAAAAACATAAAAAAGATAAATTTCAACACTAGAATGTTCAGAATCATGTACTAGATACCTGGTATCGTTATTCGGTACTATGTCCCTTACACCCCGTATATATAACTTATACAGGTGTCAATTTAATCTTCTACAGGATAAATCAGTTCACGATACACTTTGCAAATTAATAAAAAACTTTGATTTTTGACAAAAATATTAACCGAAGTCAGTCTGAAATTACCTCAATATACTGTAAGCTCTTTCTGCGTAGATTGGACTAACAGGATTAATTAGAAGATCAGTGTGTGTCCTGACACAACTATGACGTATGGACATCTACACCGCAATCCGCCCGTGTACATAGATGCGTCTAATCTTCGAAACATCGGGATAGTAAAATCAAAAATAGATCATGATATAATCCGTAAAATTAGTTTTATTTCAATTTCAATGTATGTAAACATCAGAAATCATTATATATTTTTTATAGGAGTGGAAGGTTTGCGTCGGAGCCACTCGGCGGGCTGACGTCACTCACCGAGGAACCAACAGGACCTGGTTATGGTCTACAAGACGGTCTCAAGTCGTAAATAGGACACTATGTACTGTTTTGTAAATTTTATCATAGGCAATATTTAATTAAATCATGTTAGATCACTTGCGTTTCTTTTTTTACAATTCCCTAAAAATAGATCCGCCGAGACGACAGAAAGACTTTTAATTTCTAAACCAAAAGATTATTTTTCTATCTAAAAACCATAAAATAATGGCTGTAGATGAAGATGTACCACCACCAATCCTTCCCCAAGTTGTTACCAGGCTCTGATGATGAAGCAGGAACGTGGTCACATGATCTCTGCACCAATAAACATAGACCTACCGAATTTGGACTCCTTGGACCGGTCTCTACACTAGTAGAGTACTAAATCGGTAGAAAAATGGTGCTGGATGAGCACAGCATGAAGCACGGATAAATGTGATCAGATGTTAACAGCAAAAAGAAGAAAATCCTATTCATTCATGTAATTCCTATAGCATGAACAGCGAAATAATCAAACAGTATAAAATTATCACAATCAACCACATATTTAGATAATTATCACATCGATATAAAAGCACGTTAGGAAATTTAGATAAACGAATATCAACGAAAGTTATCTCGTAGTACGAGCGTTACGTATTACCTTGATTGATAAGGTGCCGTGGTTCAGTCAATGTTTACAACATTAAAGCACGGCAAGCTAGTGATATTTTAGTATAATTTACGCGATTGCAAACTATAGTCGGTTTTCCTCTATTTCTCTCGGAATTTAAAGTAATATTTAAAAAAATACGTGTCGTTGAATATAACACTCCCCTTTTGGAGTCGGTTAGAGGTCTGATAACTTTGTGATTTTACTATTTATAAACCTATTATTATTATTCCTAAAATAAATTGCAGTGTCAAAATAGTGTTGGATTTCAGATGAACCGTAGGAATCCTAAAAATGATGAATGTATAAAAATACAGTTTTGGGATGATGTGTCTTGGGATCAAACGAAGGTATGTTTAATAGGTACTTATATATTATTGTAATATTGCTAATATCCTGGGACAATGCGTACACGGTCATTTGATCCCAAACAAGGCGACTAATACAAATAGGTACATTGAGATTATGTTTATATACTTACTTACCTACTATAATATATTTATACCATACCTAGGTCAATGATATGTATCATTGATCTAGGTACATCAATGTTCAAATCGTTTATAACATTGGTACTTAAAATGAGTTACTGGTTCAAATATGTATACAGGAAAATAGGTATGTACCTGCTATTAATAATAATAATAATAAACGTTTATTTAAAGTACAAAAAACTCATATTAGCAGTATATAATTGAGCTTATGCTAAATTTCTAAGCAGATCAAATCATTGAAATCCAGAAGCGTTGCACAGATGAGTCATAGCTGTAAGCAATTGCTTTCAGTGTATTATGGGTACTATTAAATACTCTTTGCCTTAAAGATGCTATTCGCTTACGAATAACAGCCACAAACCTGTCTGTACGCGCTATACAAAACATGCCAGAGGCACTACAGTACCTCAAGAGTTTAAACATTGCTCTAAACACATTATTATTATTACTATTATTTACAGAATAAGATAGATAAGTCCCTACCTAAATAATGCATGTGCTGCAGAGACGCAGAGATAACGTTCGTTGGGCTCAGTTGCAGGAAGTAGGTACTAGCAGTTCTAACAAAATTAAATTATCTACCTACCTCAGTATGTAAACAGGTTACAGACATGGTTTCTTGGTATCAGTGAAAGTTCTTTTCAAGGAAACAAATGTTCCACTCATTCCTTTGTGCTAGGGTAATAAAGTACTCATTACTAGCACTAATAAGCAAACCAAACTTGATCCTCATAAATCTAACGATCTCGGCTACGTCAGTCTCGATCTCATGGTAGTAGTTGTACTATGACGCAAAATACTGTTAACGGCTGAAATGGGCAAAACGTCCGTCGACAGTTCGGCTTAAAAGGCTCAACGCCAGCCCGACAATTAAAAAAAAAGTGTGATGTTTGATTAGTTTGACAGCTGTCACTCACAGTCAGATTGTCAGTGTCATCATTTACCCAATATAGTATATTATCTATGGTGTCAGTCAGTCGGTCGCGGTCGCTTGGTTGTTCGTTGTTCGTGCTGCGTCTTTTTTTTGCCAGTAATTTTTCATTCGCTGATTGCTCGCGTTGTATCCACGGGTGTAAAAATGTCTATCGAAGCCTAAGCTACAAAGGCATCGCGTGAACAATGAAAAGCAGCCCTTCACGTAAATATGAGAATTTCTCCAACGACCAGCAAGGGAAGGAAACGGATAAATATTCTTTAGACAGTCAAGACACCGCCAGTGTGGTGAGTTGAAGTTATTGATTTTGTTTGTCTACTGTATAAGACGCTATTCATATGGCCTATTAGTGTTTAGATTAGTCATAGTATATGTTTGTAGACATGTATTGATTAAATATCAGAGAGATATACAGCCGAAGCAATGATTGCTGTTTTATTTTACGTATGCGCGGAGTACGGCCTAGATCATTCTATTTCCAGTTTAAAGATATAATCTATCATTCTAAACTAATCTCTGATCCCCTCTTCATGCAGCCTGCTCATGTTTACATTCTTAATTCAAAAGAGGCTATCAACTTTTTAAAATTCTGATCAGCTGTAGATTTGCCAACTCGTACCTAGGTTTCTTTTTGATTGTCTTGCACTTTCACTACGTCTCGTGGTATGCGTTTTTTTTTCTTTCTTTTTATATTCATAAGCCAACGGTTGGTAATGTTAGTATGTAGATTATCACAAGAAAAAGTATAGATTTTTTCTTGATTGCTGCAATGAAAGCTAATCATAATAAGAAGTAAACAATGAAACCAAAATCTACATTATTTATTACCCGAGTATTGTAAACACTAGTTATTACTTTAAAAATTTTGATGTTTTTTTTTGTTTATAAACCTGTAGTGTACCATGCTTTGCAAAGGTCTTGGTACATTAAAGGTTTCGGTAGATTAAACAAACAAATATTTTTGATCATATTTATTTCTGACCTTAGTCAACTAAACCTTTTAATAAATAGTACAAAACAAAGTTGTTACCTGCGTCTCTGATTGTTCACTAAAGTAAACAATGAATTTTAATGCTGGCCTTCATCATCATTTATAAATTTTATTTTTTATTATTCTCAGCACTTGCTGATAATCAGCCCAGGTGATCTCCTTTTGTCCTTTTGTGTATCCTATGATGTATGTATATATGTTGAGCTTGGCTTAGCTCAGGAGTTCCTAACTGGGGGGCAAGTCCCCCTTGCATAAAGAGTTTGCAGGGTCCCTGCGATTGATGGTGGGACGATTGAAAATTTCAAAAAAAAAATACATAGTCATAAATGCCAGTTACTAAACACAAAATTTTTTATTGTCTGAACTGTCCGTTCAGCTTGGCCATTAGAGGCTGGATGATACGGAGCTACAGTGATATGTCTAATTCCATTAGTCTTTAAAAAACTCCTAAACTCTTCTGATATAAAACTTCTCCCGTTATCGCTTACTATAGAATCTGGTAAGCCTTGATCCGCAAAAATTTGTCGCATGATTCGAATTAGTGTAGCACTACTCATATCATGTACTATTTTAATCTCTGACCACTTGGAAAATGCATCTATCAATATTAAAAACGTCTTCCCCTGAAACGGTCCTGCATAATCTATATGGAGCCTAGACCATGGTTTATCTGGTCTAATCCAGTGATGGGTAACCTTAGCAGGCATGTTCCTAGTTTCAGCGCAGATATTACAATTCCGTATAATTCTTTCAATGTCATTGTCTATCGCCGGCCACCAAAAATAACTCCTTGCCAATGCTTTGGTGATAACTATCCCGTCATGATTTCTGTGCAATTCTTCCAAAATATGCGGCCGCATGTGTTCTGGCACTACTACTCTATTTCCCCATAGGATACAATTGTTATAGACTGACATTTCTTCTCGCTTCTGCCAAAATATCTTATATTCTTTATCTATTTTCTTAGGCCATCCATTTCTTATCCAGTACAAGATCTTACTCAAAGCCTTATCACTCTTAGTATAACGAGCTACCTCTTTGGCAGTGAACCGTAGTTCTGCGGGTGTTTCTTCTAATAACAAAACCCCCAGATAGTCTTTTTCTTCGGTGGTATCTTGTGATGGCCATCGACTTAATGCATCTGCATTACCCAGTTTCTTCCCTTCAACATACTCTATTTCATAATCATAGGAATTTAACATCAGTGCCCATCTGAGCATCCTCGGAGATATGATATTAGGAATTGGTTTCTTTTGCTCAAATATACCTAATAAAGGCTTGTGGTCCGTTCTAATTATCACCTTTCGCCCACTGATAAATTGGTGAAATTTCTTCAGTCCAAAAATGATGGCTGCCGCCTCCTTGTCTATTTGAGCATAGTTCCGTTCATGGCTATTCATAGTTCGAGAGGCGAACATAACTGGTCTTACCGATCCATCATCCATCTGATGTTCTAAAACAGCACCCAGTCCATATTGCGATGCATCACAAGACATAATTAATTTCCTTTCGCTATCATAATGTACTAGTGTGTCCTCACTTGACAGCATTGATCTCAGTCTTTCAAAAGCTTTCTGATGCTCTTTATTCCATTGCCATTTGGAGTCCTTCTCCAACAACCTATACAAAGGTTCCGCTATAGTAGCCTTGTGTGGTATGAAACGATCATAAAAATTTAGTAATCCCAAAAAAGCCTGTAATTCCTTGACATCTCTAGGTGCTGGTGTCTTTCCAATAGTGTCAACTTTCTCTTTAGATGGGTGTATTCCCATCTCATCAATGACAAACCCCAAAAAATTTACATGCTTTGTGGCAAAAACACATTTCTCTTTATTAACCTTGAGCCCTGCTTCATGTAGCCTTTGTAGCACCAATTTCAATCTTTGATTGTGTGTAGCCATGCTCTCTCCACAAATTACTACATCGTCCAATAGGACGGCTGTTCCCGGAATGCCTGCCAGTAAGGAAGACATTAACCTTTGAAAAATTCCTGGACAGGCTTTTACTCCAAATGCCAATCGCTTCATTTTATATAGGCCCTTGGGTGTATTCAATGTAAGCAAGTTAGCCGTCTTCTCATCAACACTCACCTGTGTATATGCTTGCTCCAAATCAATTTTGGTAAACACTACACCCCCTTGAAGTTCTACAAAAGCTTCATTGAGAGTAGGTAGAGGGTATGTATCCGTCTCTATGGCTGCATTTACTGTGGACCTATAATCTCCACACAATCTTACACTACCATTCCGTTTAAGGACAGGCACTATCGGTGTTGCCCATTCAGAATGTGCGGTGGCCTCCAACACATCTTCTTGAACCAACCTATCAATTTCTTTAAACACCCTGTCTCTTATAGCAAATGGTACAGGTCGACATTTAAGAAATTTTGGCACCATTCCTTCCCGAGGAGTAATGCTTACTACTGGTCCCGTATATTTCCCCAGACCTGGTTCAAAAATTTCTTTATACTGTCCCAGTAACTGAGTAATTTGAGCTTTGTCAACCGCAGTTACTCTAACACTATTTATCCCTTGTATCATAATCCTTAACGCCGAAAACCAATTCCGGCCTATAAGACTTGTACCATTCCCTTTAGCTACTACTATATTCAGTTCCTTACTAATATCCCGGTACCTTACGTGTACTGGTATCTGTCCTAGTAATTGTAATTTCCCGTCTGTGTAAGATTTTAACCCAATATCTATCTCTTCTAAACTTGGCAATTTCCCGTTAAATATGAGTCTGGCAGTTGTTTCATTTACAATTGTATATGGACAGCCCGAGTCCACTTCCATTAATAAGTGTGTATTATTCAAATATATATTTACCATGAAAGGATCCACTTTATCTTGTCTTATATTGTTAATACCCACTTCATATAAACCATTACAGTTCTCAGATGGCTGATTTTTTTGCTTCAACTTCACAAAACAAACAGCTCCAATATGTCCTATTTTCCCACAAAAATGACACTTACTCCAACGGAATTTACATTCCCCTTTGTGATGCTTACCACAGCGAAAACATGCTTTGCCATCTCCCTGACTGTATCCATTCTTGCTGGTTACCTTATTAATCTCCATCGGTACAACCATATCTGATGTATCTCTACAAGTGCTAGGCCCCGCTGCGACAATAATACCTACATCAACATTAGCCGTTTCGTGTGAAATTGCAATGTCACTCGCCTGTTCGAACGTTAATTTAGATTGCTGTAACAGTTTCCTTTGTATGTCTTTGTCCAAAATACCACACACTAAGCGATCCCTCAACGTCCTGTCTAAATCCGTGAAATTACAACTAATGCTCATTTTCCGCAATTGAGCAATGTAATCCCTCATTTTCTCACCTTCTTCTTGATTACGGGTGTGAAATTTAAAAGATTCAATTATTTCATTCGGTTTTGGATGAAAATGGCCGTCCAATTTTTTTTTTATCGATATAAAACTAACATCACTAACCTTCGATGGTGCAACCAGGGATATAATTAAATCAAACAATTCAGAGCCACAAACAGCTAGTAAATTAGCTTTTTTCTTGGAATCCTCTACTATTTCACTTGCTTCCAGGCAGTAACAGAATCTTTCTATGTAATTTTGCCAGCACCCATGTGCTATATCAAATTCACCAAACTTTATACCCATAGTTGAAAAATAAGTTATAATTTTGATTAAAAATCACTTTCCACTGTTATGCACGCGTCTAATTTACTTTTTTCACGTCGCCAATATAATATACAGCGATATTAACGGATTATAGCTCACTAGTTACTCACTTGGATGACTGCCAACTCCAGACTGCTCTTTTGGGTAAAGTACCCACATCTTCATACATAACAATTCATAAGCCAACGGTTGGTAATGTTAGTATGTAGATTATCACAAGAAAAAGTATAGATTTTTTCTTGATTGCTGCAATGAAAGCTAATCATAATAAGAAGTAAACAATGAAACCAAAATCTACATTATTTATTACCCGAGTATTGTAAACACTAGTTATTACTTTAAAAATTTTGATGTTTTTTTTTGTTTATAAACCTGTAGTGTACCATGCTTTGCAAAGGTCTTGGTACATTAAAGGTTTCGGTAGATTAAACAAACAAATATTTTTGATCATATTTATTTCTGACCTTAGTCAACTAAACCTTTTAATAAATAGTACAAAACAAAGTTGTTACCTGCGTCTCTGATTGTTCACTAAAGTAAACAATGAATTTTAATGCTGGCCTTCATCATCATTTATAAATTTTATTTTTTATTATTCTCAGCACTTGCTGATAATCAGCCCAGGTGATCTCCTTTTGTCCTTTTGTGTATCCTATGATGTATGTATATATGTTGAGCTTGGCTTAGCTCAGGAGTTCCTAACTGGGGGGCAAGTCCCCCTTGCATAAAGAGTTTGCAGGGTCCCTGCGATTGATGGTGGGACGATTGAAAATTTCAAAAAAAAAATACATAGTCATAAATGCCAGTTACTAAACACAAAAATTATTAAGTTGAGTATAAAAAATACTTCTCACACCACCCCTAGGGCGTGAAGATTTCGGCTATGGTCCAGGGGGCATGATGTAAAAAAGGTTGAGAACTTCTGGCTTATCTGAGTTTGACTAAAAAAACCATCATCAAATAGCATTGTATTCCTGTAATTTGTAAGGTTACCAGTGCTGTCAACCCAGTATACTAACTTCTAAATGGGCGATGGATGTTGGTTGTAGTTTATGGCAAAGAAATGATAAAGAGTTTGATTTTGGATAAAAGTTACTGGTAACATCTAATCATCCCATTGGGGAAATATAATTTTGTATTTTCTAGAACAATGCCACAATTCTGGAATCATATCCACACTTATATACAAATTAAGGTTGTTAACCCCATAAATAGGGTATAGTACCCTATTTGTCTTTACAAGATTAAAATCACAATAAATGTATTGACACAGGAGTGATGGTGGACTGATGGCCAGCCAAAGAAAATGGGTAGAGTTGAATATGGTATACCTTTTCCTATCAATAATAATGCCAGCCCTTGTTAATGTCCCACTGCTGGGCACGGGCCTCCCATCAAGATGAAGGGGCTTAGCCCATAGTCCACCACGCTGGCCAAGTGCGGGTTGACGGACTTCACACGTCATTCGAAAGTTAGTTAGGCTTTCTCAGACATGCAGGTTTCCTCACGATGTTTTCCTTCACCGAAAGCTAGTAACAATCGCACAAAGACGATTAGCACATTATTCATTAAAGAAATCAGAGGTGCAAGCTGGGGATCGAACCTGTGCACCTTATTTCCAAGGCAAGCGCTCGCCCACTGAGCTGTTACAGCCTTTTCCTATCACTGGTCATTAGATACTGAACTTTACCTTATTGTATGATTTCATTAACTTCAGGTGGTGTTGCATTCAAGCATGGCTTATATGAGTTTAAAACTTTTTGACGATTTTCTATGACATACATACCTGGTAAAAACACCTATAAAGCTAATGATTTGCTAGTATCAGGGCTAACATGGCTAACAAAATGTAGGTATGTAATATACCTAAACAGATTCCTACTGATTATTATTGTTATTAAAGTCTCCTCTTAATTTAAATAAATATATGTACAACAAAGTTACAAATATAAAATAAGATAAATACTAGAATACAATTCAGAGTGAGTGGTAGAGAGACAGAGCTATGGACTCGGGCATGAGCGCCGAGTGCTTAGTAGGACCTAGTAATCTTCATTCAGAATATCTGTAGTAGCAGCCTGTGTCTAACTGCTTTGAGGATACAATTGGTGTAACGGGCTAGTTTCCGTAACTACACGTCAAAGCGCGTTATTTTATTATTATGCCTAACTGAAGCGCGTATTATACTTATAGGCTGTATTTTTTTTAATGGATTATGTTTGCTACATCCTTGAACTCAAGTCACATAAAATCTAACTTAAAAAAGGGGATTAGTATAATGTCCGCCAAAAAGAGCGTTGTGACCATAATATCTATTGCCTAAAATATATACCAATCAGTAAAAAAATATTAAACTTAAATAAAAAAAATTAAACCTAAAATTACAACGATGAAATTACTCCGACATCGCTAATTCAGATCCCGCAACGGTCCGGGTCGAGCGAGCGAGTGAGCATGCCCCCCCCTGTAACATTCGTGTTAGTTTACTTCATCTTTTGAAATAAACAATCATAATTTGAAGTAGTTTGCTTGCTTAAAGTAGGATCGCAAGTATTAGCTAAAATGAGGATCTAATTTTGGTGATCATTTACTATTTTTGGCAATATAAGGTAATTCCTTACTTTTACTAGATCGGGTGTTTAGTTAAACACGAAGCCTTTAAAAAATGTGTTAACATATTCTAATAAATAGAACAACTTATTTCATCCACCACAGTACTGAATCCTGTTGCACTAATCACAGCTCTATGATACAAAGAAAGAGTTCTAAAACAATTTATTACACACACTACTAAATGTGGTGAAAATGTAAACATACTTGTTTGAGGATTTTACGTCGGCCAAAGGCAAAACCGCGAGATTGGTTTGCAGCCATGTGCAACACTTCAACACCTAATTCGTTTGATTATCTATGAAAAGAGTTTTATTGCTGTTTAGAATCGAACTAGTTAAGACGGTTTAAAAACCCGAACACTGGTTAATATCAATTGGATTTGTTTTCTCTGGTTGCGGAATCATTAACGTCTATATTTTGGCTGTTGCGTCATTAGTATTGCATTTCGTCTTGTTTGATCTTTGTAGAAGTAATATCTGGTTGCTTTTTTTATTAGGAGACGTTCTTTCGTGTTTATAAATCCATTCCTTAAGTCAGGATCATTAAGGAGCTTTAAATGAAGCTGTGGTGAAGTGACCAACCAATTAAGTACAGATATTTTTTTTGCTCACTGGAATAGCATTAGAACGATTTCCAATCACCAGGGGTCTTCACCATTCACCATAATTTAGAATCATTCATCCATTTTTTGAAATCGGATTATTTCGACACTCGGAGCCCATTAATACGCGGATAGTGAGTTAGATAGATCAATAATCTCGTAATTAATACTAAAAGTCAACCATAAGACACTCGGAGAGGCGAAATAAATAGATTACAAAAAATGACTTAATTGTAATTGATGTCTGTGAGTGCGGCAGTAACTCTTTTAAACTCTTATACAATCCGAAAATAAATCCGTTTGGGAGTTCTCACTAGTAATAATCCTTTTTAGTGCCATTAGTTGGTATAGAAGTGGTATCCTACGTTAGGCCAGTTGTGTCAAGCTAGTTTGTCTCAATCCCAACACGACTGTTGGATGTGACTTTATTTATTCAAACCCACCCATTAAATACCCAAACTGCATGATTTTGTTTGGTCTTTTACTGTTAGTGATAGTTTGGAATCTTTATTTTACCCAAATGTTCTTATTATTTTAAAAACAAGTAATAAGATATTATATAGCATATAACCAGCGGACAATCAAGACGCTTCTAACGACACCCTACTTGTCAAATTATGTTAAGTAGATTAGAAGATATGCGGGAACAGATGAACATACATACATACTTGTTAAAATCATAACCCTTCCTCCGTTTCGTAGTCGGGTAATTACTGTTTGTCGCTGTTATTCATAAAACTTTCTCTAGGATAATTTCTTCTTCTTCTTTCTGCTACCTATATAAGTTTTCCTATACCATCATTCATCAGCAGTAGCCTAAAGACGGCCACTGCTGAACAAGGCCTCCCCGTTAGAAGGGAGGGCTTATCACCCACGCTTTGCGACTGCGATCCCCAAGACGACTGCAAAGCGTGTATAGGTGCAGGCGACGGCGCCTGTATAGGTGGTTGGTAATCCGATAGAAAGACGCTGCTGCATGTCTTCTTGATTTCTCTTAGTCACCTATTACTTACACCCAACGGGAGGAGGTAGGACGATGCTATTCTTACCCGGACGCCCTACGAGTAGGGTTTTCCTATACGAGCATCGATATACTATACCAACTAGATTTGCTGTCACGACCCGAAAAGTGGTCACGAAAATAAGAGCTACGGAGACGGCTGTCGCTCTATTGTCTGCAATTATTATTGAACCTTATTTTATAGTATGTAAGTTATCTTTTTATATGAACATATTATTGTTTTGCGTGTACGTGTATAGTTGTAACCGCGACCACATTTTCGATGTCATTTTGTTCGTGACAGCTAATCTTGTTGGTATAGTATATCGATGTATACGAGTATATGCCTTCCATTCTAAGATAATTATTTCCTTTTGATGCTGATTTTAATCAAGCCATCATGTTGTCCAAGGTTGTCTATCGACTTTTCCTCTATAATTTTAAATATCAATCTTAAAACATCATTGTATTTTAAATGTGTCTGTCGTATTAGTTATTCTTCAGATTATGTCTTCGCGCCCGATAAAATACGGATTTTATCAGTCAATCAAAAATGCCAATGGTGTATTGACATTATAGTATATTGATTAGCTTTGTTTGGATTAATTTCATTAATCGTGAACGTGATTGAAGAACTGGCAATACCGGAATTTATTCTACGGACACTAAATTTATCTAGCACTGACACTAGCACACAAATTAAACAGCGGTAGATGATGACGTTAAAAGAAGTTTGTCTCATAATTATAGTCTATTGGCGCATCGCCATTGCACCGCATATCAAATTCAGCACTGATGTGTAATAGCTGTGATAATTTGGGCCAGTATTCTTGGTTTTTGTGCGCACATATTTTACTTTCCTTATGTTTATTTTTCCTTCGCACATGCAGTGGTCTGCCGGTAGAGAACTCAGAGTTTAGTGCGCTATTGTAGGTACATGTTTATTTGTACAAATCTATTTTTATTTTAATGTCTACCAGAAGATATTGAATTTTTGATCAGTTGGAACTTTGGATGTATGTTTTTCTAATTAAGGTCAACGACGTCCTGCATCATAGATATGTAGTATCGTTTTTTTTTACTATCGGTTACTGCCTTCTTTATAGTATATTCTGTAGCCAATTCATTTTTTATCATACCTTTGTTTGCCATTGCAAATTGTCTGTTATCAAGGCTTCTTCCTTTATTATTCCATTATCGAGGATATCACTAGTTCCAGAAACGAAACTAATGACCCATCTACAATCTTAAATGTTGATCTAACTCGTATTATAATACTTAGAAGTTGAATGTAAATCTGAGCAATTCATGGTGAAGCATCAGTGACTTGGTATAATATGGTACGTGTAAATTAAGAAATAAAACAATATTGTAAATTGTACCGTAGTAAGCTTCCTATAAAAAAAAACAATAGGTAACGTACTGTTGATATCATATCCACCTTTAAACGAAACCTGTTTACTTGGAAGTCATCAACAGTAAAAACTTAAGTAGGTACTCTTAATTATTGATGCCGTGTTGAAATGTCACGCTTGGTTTGCACAGGTTACTGGCCTCGGAACTTTCTGTACGTTCATTTCTAGAAGTCCTTATCCGAGGAAATCGCATTTCATAGGAGGTTCTTTTTTATATAAATCAGGGTGGACTTCCTAAATCCATTTAAGAAAACATATTGTAAGTTGAGTAATTCAGTTGATGATTAAACTAATTTTATATTTCGGTGGGACCAACCTGTGGCACCAACGTCATTCATGAAATAGCGACTGATAAATAGAGCTCGTTTTTAATTGCCAAAATTTCCATCTTTATCTATCTTACTCTAGTTACTTTTAAATGTTGATCCTTAGTTTCAATAAGGTGTATTTCTATATATTCCTACCCATTTAAATCGTTAGTAAAGCTCCGCCTACTAACTGGCTGACTAACTACTGGCCTTCAAACTTTATAATTAAATCTATTACTTATAACCCTTTGCCGGCGTTATTGATTGCCAAATTGTCCTAACGAAGCTTAGCGAAGAAAATATCAACGCCCAGTCTGTGTGGAGTATATATAGTCGTTAGTTTTGATTCTATGTTTATGCTGCTGATACACAATACTATAGCGTCGTCGTATATAAGGATTGGTCAATCGGCAAAATCTGCTCCCTTACGAAAATGAAAGAGAATGAAAAACAAATTATATGTGAATGACATTATCTCTTCGCTGAGTCACGTGAAGAGATATATTTCCCATACATTTGTTTTATATTCTCTAGCATTTCGTATTGTAGAACGACAACTTGGCTACAGGGAGGGCTGATTTCCCAGGGTTGATTTGGTGCGAACATACATACTATGTATTATCATTTCGCCATTCGAGCAGGTTCTCTTTCTGAGCACGCAATTATGTTGATTGCCTACCTAAAGATGTCGTTCGGGAAATAATTAAATTAAGTGTGATGTACATACACGTCTAAAGTAATTTAAATAAGTATCACATTTGTGTAAGCGAGGTCACGAAGTTGGTTGATTATTTTGGAAAATTTCTTCCGTTAATTTCGTCTTTGGTAAAGTATTGCTTGCATCATTATTTGTGTATTTTTCCAGAGAACATCTACATTAGGCCGGTCCTGTGATAGAAATTGATTTTACAATGTGGTTTTTTGGAATGAAATCTCTTTGACATTATGGAAAAGATTTTTATTGCTAAGCTGACGATTCTGATTCGGTCTTAAAATGAATGCATATATTCCGTCATTTTATTTTTTCTAATCTCCATTCATTTGATGTCTTAAGTGTTATTGTTATTTACAATGAGTTTATAAACATTATTGCATAATAAAGGGAGTTTGGCTCTCTATTGAATCTATCAACAGAAGAATCAACACATTGAGTCAGCAGTTAAGTTTGACGTGGCCTCAACGCTGTATCGACCTAAATGTATAGTAAAATCAATACGTTAACAACCATGAAGTCTTGCCGTAAATTTTCTATTCTAAATAATAGTTTCCACGTTATAGTTGAAGGGGATAACGTAAATAAATCTACACCGAGACTATATCCCTCAACAATCAAATTACACGGTGTTTAATTTGTCGCCTGTGCAAACTCGAGAAGTCTTCGGTTTTATATTGAATATAAAAGATAAAATAGGATTTCTTTCGATTGAAATAAAACCTCTTTTACGGAATATATCGCGGTTGATTTTAGATTTTACTCTCCCGACGTTTCGAATGCTTTGCAGCACCCATGTTTACGAAGAAAATACAATGGTCTAGAAGTTTTATTTCAATATGTAGTATTCGCGTAAATAAAAGACAACATTATGTTTCTTTCGATTACTCCTTTTTACTCAAAATCAAACCATTCTACTTAAAAATGGTGAACTTTCAACAACCAACTTACCAACACTGCCGTGTCGCAATTACAAGATTTATTACAGAAACTAATTAAAATCCAGGGTAATTGCATTGAGCATTGTATTCAATTTCAATTTATTTATTTACGAAAAATACAGTACAATTTCACTACAATATATGCAATTGTTAATAATTAATATTGATAAGCAATCAAAAGAAATTATAGTGAGTGGTTGAGCACATACACCCAAAGTAAGATTGAACTTGTGTTTTGGGTATAAGTATTCTTCCAAAGTTTTATAAACTGGTCACATTGCAATATATCGACAAACCATATATGAACAAATTAATATTGACACTTTAAAGTAGGTAATCTAATATTTAAGCATACAAGAATGAAATTGTGTCTATGCGTAGTACTATTATGATCTGAGGTGTGTGTGGGTCATTGTTTATTGAGTGTGTGTAGATGTGTGTGTGTGTGTTTGATGAATGGACGTTTTTTGGGTTTACAAACTAAGGTAATGAGGATTCAGGTGCATCAGTTTAAAGTGTTACCAATTTAATTAAATTTTCAGTTTCCTGGTAGTTCTTAGTCAAAAGCCATTTTCGTACGATACCTTTACATTCACGCATAGGTAAGGGATATAAATTACAGAATTTATTATTCTGATTGTAAACAAAACTACTAACAATACGGTAATGTCGTCCGGCGAGACTAAATTTATAACATTGCGATGGGCATACATTATAAAATAATCTACTACTCGAAACTACATTGTACTTCAGTGAGGCATGCTTTCTCAGAACAGTGTGAAGTATAAAAAGTTGACGGACTGTCAAAACCTGGCAGTCCAGGTAGAGCAAATTAGTGGGATGCCGAGAAGTATGAATTTTATATCTTTGTTTGTAAGCAAATAGATCAAATATATCTATAGTCTATAGCAGGGCTTGCCCCCCTCGGGTGAGGGGTGTGGTTGTAGAGAGATCGTAGTTTTTATAGACGATAACAAAATAAAAAAAATAAAATGTATAATATCTTAAAATGTAAAGAGGGCGTGATAATTTCATTTATGATTTAAGGAGGCGTGATGTAAAAATGGTTGGGAATCCCTGGGCTATAGCAACCTTTGTTGGGTAGTTTTTCATACAAAAACTGTCATCGCGCGCAACGGTTGCCTATAACATATTCTTCAGTAAATATACGAAATACATATAAAAATGATCTATAAACTCATTCAGTCATTTTATTTCAATATCACAACACGAAATTAAGCTAATTAATAGTTCCTTCAAAAAAGATTTTTTGTCGGCTTAGTTAAGCGTCGAGCATACTCACTTTTCTAATGTAACTTATTACTTAAGTAACAAGTTTTGTGATGAAAATTTTGCTATGGGCGATCTAATCGTAAGTATTAAAATGTCTGTTTGTCAGATACAAAAACACTTACGAGCAACTTGTAAGAATACTGCTAATTGTTATAGACACGTACTATTCCTCTGACTATGAATGACACAGTATTGCTTAATAGTTTGTAAAATGTGTTTAGGGTAAACACAAATTGCCTACGAGAACGCATGTTTGTAATTGACACCTGTTTTGCTGATGCCATATTTAGACAGCGTGACAGCCGTATAAATCATAACTGTTATTACAGAAAAATATACTACTATGGATACTATAAAGTATAGATAGAGTTATTGGTTTGATTTCTTAAGGTGTAACTCGGTAAAATTTTAGAAAATACTAGCTTAGAGAATTCCACTACGTATTGTCTTGAAGGAATCGTAATTAAAGCTTAATTGAAGTTAGATGCTGTGATTCAGATGATGAAATTACACCCTATGTTGAAGAATATCCTTATTGTTACAAAGAAGTAGATAAGCTTTCGACATGGCTAGATGGGTGGAATTAAAATCCTAATACTGTTTGCGCGATACTAATGTTGTCATAAAACAAAGATACAATAGGGTTAATTAGTATTTATAACCCATACCGCTATTGACTTGAAAATGCAAGATTTCGCACTTGAAAAATTCTCGCACATTAGTCACATCTTTCTTACGTTATCTTTTAGAAAACAACGTTGTCTTTTATTTACGCGAATACTACACATTGTAATTAATTTACTCTTAAAACCTAAAATAAACCGCGATATAATTCGTAAGAGTAAATTAATTACAATGGACGTGACTTAGCTGACGTCTTGCAACTATAAAGAAATGCCTATAATGTCTGATGTGACGAACTTTTCCCACAAGTTCCTCACGTACGTCAGGTTGGGTACATTCAAAAGGAGGGAGTAAGTCTTAGTCAATGTTATTGACAGGACTTTCAATAAGTTGCGAAATATAATAAAATCTTTTTAAAAAAAAAATTGAACCGACTTCAATACACTGAAAAGTATAAAATAATTTAAATATTATTGAAGTTGGTGTTAGCTTACCGGCTGTGTATATTTGGCACCAACTTCAATAATATTTAAATTATTTTATACTTTTCAGTGTATTGAAGTCGGTTCAATTTTTTTTTTAAAAAGATTTTATTTTAAACTTTTTAGTGATATTTTCATATATAACGATTGAACCATCGAAAACCGTAAAATTATCTAGGTAGGTTATGATCACATTATCGTCTACATAGTTTTACATAATTCATGTTTCTTCAGAAAAAAATATCCGGTCGTAATGAAATTTGCATGGAATCATCATAGCAGTTTACTCTCTCGAATAAAAAAAGAATCATCGCAATCGGTTCATAATTGTCAGAGCAATGTAATGGAGAACATCAGTTTTATGGTTTTTACCAGATAAATTCCTCCACATCGTTCATGGTCCTCCAGGAAGTTCTTATCTGGTTGTAATAAAATTCATACAGATTCAATACAGTGGTTTCTTCTTTCGAATAAAAAAAGAATAATTGAAATTGGTAAATATATGCCAGAGTTATGACCATTTTTGTCCTTAAAAAGCGACATAAAGTCATCGATATAGGCTTTCCTGCAGCTCTCAGTGCGCAGTCATCATTCTTGTTTTTCAGGAACTACTTATTACTACGCAATAAATTTTTTATGGGACCCAATCAATGGATTGAAGAATGGATGGAAGAAAGATTTTTTCAAATCGGTTCATAATTGACAGAGTTATGCGCGAACATACATAAAAAAAAAATATATATATATATATATACAGACGAATTGAGAACCTCCTCCTTTTTTGAAGTCGGTTAAAAAAGACTCAGTCGCACTGATAGGCTTCGCTTTGCTGCCTATCAGAATAATTGGCGCCGAGACGCTATCACTTAGTTAAATTGTTTTTACATTATTTACTTGTTCAGTTCAGTCAGTGGTGCAGACCACAATGGGCTGTGCAAACGTGTACTTATTTAGTGAATAAAAATAAAACTTTTCTCGTTTTGACGGCCTTCTGTGAAATAATCGATGTTTAATCGAAGGTCGAAGAACTGTTGGTTTATTCTAGTATAAATATCGGTGAGTGTTTTATTGTTTGGTGCAAATAATATTGAAAATTAATTGTTTTACTATTGCCGTGTAAGTAATTGAAACAATATTGTAAAAAGAATGATGCTGTATTTTAATAACGTCGACGTTCTTTGACGTATTTAACTTTTACAGTTATTTTTTTGTATGTGATGAAAAGTGAGTGAAGTGAGAGTGAAGTAAAATTTACATTAATTAGATAGTTATAGTTAAATACCAGAGCCAGTCTGATATGCTCCAATAATTACGTCATGAAATTGCCTGAAACTGAAAACAATTTGAGTTCAGAGTTAACCATCGATTAATAAGCAATAAACGATTTTATTTATAAAGTTCTACAGTATGAAGTACTCTAAGAACTTTAACTTCAATCAGCAAACTTGGTTAAAAACATAATAATAATATGCTAGAACAATCAACACACGGGATAATCCTAACATATTACTATAAGGTAAAATATTATTATATGCGTAATGCGTAGACAAACATACTCACAAGTTTCGTGTTAGGTATAAAACCGATCAAGTGCGAGTTGGACACGCACACCGTGGGTTCCATATCAACGTATTAAAGTTGTTTTACTATTCGTATATCCTATTCTATCTATTGTTGGTGGCTATAAAGTAGGACCCGGACCAGAAAGCACTTCGACCCAGTTTTATCCATTGAGCATGCCCTAGCCCTTACTCTACTATTCGTCAAACACCTCAGATAGCAAAAAGACCAAACCGCAAATGAATTTTGAGTTTGTTTGTCGAGGTTTTTATTTTTAGGTTTGTCTAAAACACCTCTAGGTAGGTACTAGGTAGCAACATCATTTTATTTTCTACTTTACGTAAAAAAATATTTTTCCTTATTTATTTGGATCAACAAACAAAAAAATAAATAAAACATAGCACAGTATTTTTTTTTAAATTGCCGCCGTTTTTCTCTCAAGTTTCACTAGCCAAACTCAACTAAATTATAAATAAAACTACGTTGGGGTGTCTGGGTTTGCGTTATTTCATTACACATTGTATAGGTATTTTATTTCTTTGTGGTGAAGAAAAACATAACGAGGAAACTTATGCAGATGGTTCAGAATTCATTCAAACGGTGTGTCTGACCTACCAATTTAAACTTGACCCTGTTTTTCCTCATCCTCGACGTAGATGCGTCAAATCCCAAAAAAATATGCAGGTTAGCAAAAAATATAAAAATGACTGATTTATATTTATGACTAGCTGACCCGCGCAGCTCCACCCGCGCTTTTATTACATTTTGCTCCCCTTTTCACCCTCCTCCCTTGATTTATTTCTCTCCATCTCTCTCTCTCTATTATCCCCTCAAGCCCATGTGGTTCCAAAAGGAACAATGCGCGTTTTCTTTTAGGACCCAGCCGGGATTGAAGCCTTTTAAGAAAAATGTAATTCTATGCTCTTTCTCTCCTCTCTCTTTCCCCCACCCGCAT
The DNA here is from genome assembly GCA_911728495.1 of Furcula furcula. NCBI lineage: Eukaryota > Metazoa > Arthropoda > Insecta > Lepidoptera > Notodontidae > Furcula > Furcula furcula. The sequence goes on from OU452252.1 coordinate 22,591,702, forward strand.
CGGTCCCCGTCACATTCCCCCTCTTCCTCTCCCCGTTGTCCCCTCTCTGAACCCTATCCCCCCCATCTCTCTCTCCCAACTTGCTCCATCTCACCCCCCCCCCCCCCTTGCTCCACCTAACTCCTCCGATCCCTCACCCCCTCCTCGAATCCCTTCTCCCTCTCTGTCCTCTCTTGCACCCTCCTCTCTTTCTATATATCCGTCAATCATGGTATCAGCAGCATGAAATATACTTTACGACTTATTCTCAGACCTACCCGATATGCACACAAAATTTCATACACATCCGTTCACCCATCTATTTAATTACCTTGCCTTATGTTGCTTAACCTTTACCGAGCGGCATGAAATATAATTAATAGCCTATTATTAGACCTACCCGATATGCACATAAAATTTCATACAAATCGGTTCACCCATCTATTTAATGACCTTACCTAACGTTGCTTAACCTTAACCTACAGGTATAAAAAGTATCCTATGTCTGTCTCCTGCTCCTAAGCTACTTCCCTACCAATTTTCAGCCAAATCGGTTGAGCCGTTCTTGAGTTATAAATAGTGTAATTAACACGACCTTCTTTTAAATATCTTAATATAATTATATTATATAATTTTCTTTTATATATAATTTTTCTTTTAAATATATAGATTAAAGTTCTATGGTGATTGTATGTTCAATTTCACCGATAGATGGCGCTGTTCATAATGTAAATCACGCTAACATCGTAAATTACTGTCTAATGATATTCGATAATGAAAGTTCTAAGTTTTTCGCATCTTTTATTGTTGCGTCTGTAATACAATACCTATGCACTACCTGGACTTGGGGAGTTTCATTAAAATTTCATGAATAATTTCATGATCTAGTTTGGACTCGCTCGGGATTTACAGATTTTAACTTTTCAAAGATATAATGACATATTGCTATCAGCAACGTACTTAGAACAATACGGAAATCTAATGAAAATGTCCTGGGTGTACCGGACCGGCTTACCCCTTACAAAAATTGACCCTTCGCCACTGCCATATCTTATTCAAACTAAATGTCTGCTCAGTCCCTATTATATATAGCGTAATAATACATATCTTAATGATTACCTGATCAGTCTATAATTACCCTATTCTCATACAAAGGAAATTACGTGGTAATATGTGCAAGTAATGTTTCACTGCTTAGCCCCTATGAAACATAGCGCGATGTTTTATATACCAATTTATACCCCTACTTCTACACAACACATCAGTGAAAGTCCTATCAAAATCCATCCACGGGTTTTCGAATGATGCCTGGACAAACAGAACGACAGACAGACAGACAGACAATAATTCCAAAAAAAATTGTTTTGGCCTCTATGTCGATAGTATAGTATCCCCACATAGAAATTTTGGAAAAATATTCAATGTACAGAAAAAGTGCTCTTTGAGTTTTATTATAGTATAGACGATCATAGGTTACATTTTAAAATGTTTATTTCACAAGTAATTATTATATGTAATAAAAATAGGATTCCTAAAAGTCATTTTCATAAATTAAAGTTGAACTCTTGCGGGAGCAATATTGATTGGACGAGGGGTGCATTCTTAACATTTCCAGACATCTCCACCAGAACCGTTTATACGTTTTAGGATCGATTCAACGAAACTGCTCACGGTTTTCTCAGAATAAATGTTGCTATCCATAGAAAACAAACGACTTATAAATAGAGCGCTATACTATACTTTGGTCGATAAATTATGCGATCAAGATATAAGCGACATTTAAATATATTCTTAGTGTTCTTCAGGGGACCGTCCTTTCTGCAACCTCCTTCCTGTTGCAAAATTAGCCTATTGATACCCGGTATCTATGGGTTCGCAGAGTACAGTTGTAGAAAGATATCTGTTGAACGCTCGTGCCAGTAAGGATATTATTCAGTCTGAAAGAATGGGATGTAATTCAGTCTGAACGCCAAGTGATTGCTGGACTGTGTATGGCTTTGCAACCGGTGGGGCGTGCTGCAATACTTTAATGAGCTAAGGATTGGAATAGTTCCTGCCTAGATTACGGAGTCAAAGTGAAATATTGCATCGCCGTTTTCCAGGAGGTGGGATTGCATCATTGCACCATTGATTACAAGCACAACCCTGTATAGAGTAAAAAACTTTGCCAGCGGATATGGTTTTTCTAACACACTGTTTAGAGCAGGGATTTCCAACCTTTTTTACATCACGCCCCCCTGGACCATAGCTGAAATTTTCATGCCCCCTTATCCTTTGTTCTGTATAGCTTTGTAATGAATTTAATAGTAATATTCTGGGATAATCCACACACGGTCATCTGATCGCAAACTAGGCAGAGCCTGTACTATGGAAATAAGTGAACTGATACTAATACCTATAGCCTATAGGTATACGTTTGGTAAATACATACTTAAATAAATAAATAACAACCAGACACTTAATGGGAATCGAACCCATGAACTATCGGGTACCGGTCAGGGTGACCAGCCCAGGCCAGCTAGACCAACAGGCCTGTCAATTTTTGCGTTTAGTGACTGGCAATCGTCAATCGTCTCACGCCCCCCAGGGGAGCGTACCACCACAAGGCGTATTTCACAAATCCCCCTTAAAAATCCCCCCTAGGGGGAATCAATCTAAAAATAAAAGTCCAGAATTTCCCCTGCACAACCCCAAACATCCAGTTTCAAACAACTGCAAACATCCAGTTTTCCCAAACAACTGCAAACATCCAGTTTTCCCCCTAACGGGGGAAAAATGGATTCCAGTTGTCAAGCCCCCGGTTGGGAAGTCCTGGTATAGAGAAAAAAAAACTTTGCAAGATATCGTGTGCATTTTAGCTACATTTAAAAACCTTTCTTTTTTGTCGCAGCATTCGAGCGTGGAGGAAGGTGGCGGGGGTCGGCGTGGGCTGAGCGACGGACCGGGAGCGGGCGCTGGCGACATGTGGATCAGCGCCGTGGAGAGCTCGATCCTCACCTGGGAGGAGGTTGGTATCCTACAACTCTTTGATTCTTTTTCTCATTACCTACTGAGTAAGGGTCGCGACAAACTCCACTGTTCCTTTTACCCGCGCTGCCGTCCGCGGCATGTATTGTTAGATCCCCAGACCCATCGTCATCATCAGCAGCCAAAAGACGTCCGCTGCTGAACAAAGGCCTCCCCCTTAAAATGGAGGACTCGCAATTATCTCCATGCTAAGCAGGCGTCTTGGGGATTGCAGTATAGGTGGTAGCTAATCCAATAGAAAGATGCTGCTGCCAGTCTTCTTGTTTTCCCTTGGTCGGACCTTACGGACACCCAATGGAGAGATGGGAAAGTGCTTTTCTTACCCGGATTGCCCACGGGCAACCACCAGAACCAATGTCGGTCCTAAAGGACCCAGAGGCCATTTGCGGCCAATAGTGACTATTATTCCCAAACAAGAGACAAAGTCCACTGAGGAGTCTCTCCGAGCCACTAGTTTCGGTATTTGGTATCGTGGGGAGTGGCGTGAAGTCTCAGTCCATGTTGTGAGGCTAGGAACCTACTAGTAACCGTAAGTCGACGTTACGCCCATCCATGCCCAAAGAACTCAGGTATTACGCGAACACAGATTTCCTATCGCGGGGTTATAGTGGGTAGGAATCCCACATACACCGGGGTATTGACTCTTTGAAAGTTTTCCCCCGCGAGAACAAAAAGACAAGATATTTTATCCACTAAGTCCTACGAAACTCTTCTTCTTTCACATGCCATATCCATCATGGAGGTTGGCGACCATTTGTCTCCCTGTCAGCAGTCATGGAAATTAATTTGTCTGTGTCTTTCACCTTCAATCAGTCTTATGTTTCCAGTCCAAGACATCCTTCTCCCCCCCTCTTTTTCCTTCAAATTTGCCTTCAATGATTAATTTGAAGGAAACTCTTATATCCTTATATTATTGTACACGTTTATATGAATTTAAATAAGTCGTTTAAATTTTTATCTTCGTCCAATGTAGGTCATGTACGGACTGCGCACAGACGATTAACGGGTCTGTTTAAAGATAAATTGCGTGTAGTTTGTGGCGTGCTGAATTTGTTTGCGCGTTAAGGGGTCATCCATTAATCGCATGAGGCCCGAAAGGGGGGGGAGGGGTTCCCAAAAATCACGAAATATCACCAGGAGGGGGGAGGGGTATAATGAGACATCACGTGTATTTATTTTTCGTTGAATGCACGATTTCTAAACCAAACAGCGGCACGTGGCCTTGACTCACCGTTGCAACGACTTCCCCTTCAACATTTAATTGGTTGCCTGTATTTAAAGATAATATTCCAAAAAATTCAATATAGTTTGTAAAAAAAAATACACGTGATTTTGGGTAGGGGGGGGGGGGTAATTAAAAACATCACCACATATCTCCAGGAGGGGGGGGGGAGGGGTTAAAAAGTTGCTAAAAAACATCACGTGATTAATGGATGACCCCTAAGTTGCATGACTGCAATCCTATCTAATGGTAAGTGGTCATGTGAAATGCGCACTATCATCATCATCAAGTAGCCGAAACACGTCCAATGCTGAACAAAAAGCCTTCTTAGAAGGAAGGGGTTGCCATAATCCCCGCTTGGCAGGCGATTTAGGGATCACACTATTCTAAAGCCAAACTCACTGTGCTATTTATAATAACAATGCAGGTAAAACCTTAACATTTAAACGTACCAGTATAAATTATAAAAGCATAAAAAGCCCGAATGCAGACGTATATAAATAAAACGTATATACATATAGGTTATATTTAAACTCGTCTCGTTAAGACCTTTCCTTTCAGACCCATGATGATGTTTTTGGGTTGTTTTGGGTGACAAGCGGCAGTTCGATAGAGATGTCCATAAGCAGTACGAGTTCCGATAGTTTACGAGCTCGATCAAACTGACAGTTTTTTTCCGTACATAATACTAGTTCTAGTAGTTCTAGTTTTTAATAGTTACCGCTAGGGGCGCTGGTGTGAATGTATGAGAGAGAAAACCGACAGTTTGATCGAGCTCGTAAACTATCGGAACTCATACTAGACGTACCCCCAGGCGTGTCGTTTACCATCAAACGAGCGTCTCGCTTCTCTCTTTTTTAAAGTGAAATAAAAAAAATGCAATGAAAGTGTGACAACCCTATAAACGAATGATTCATGATTTGTTTACCACTTTTATTTATTCCGTCTGGCTATAAGCTTATGGATAAGTTAGGTATCATGTGTCAGTGAAGTCAAACGGGTAATAGGCTACTAGATGACTAAAAAAAATCTTTTTAGTCCGTCATTTAGATTATCAAAAGATATTGGACACGTATTTTAACTTTTGTCGATTAAACAAATATAGAAGATATTACAGTGCTTTGAATTATAATAATCATAATCATTTATTTGTAAAGTTATTTTACACGTCAGTTCATTTAAGTCGATACAGTCAATCCAAATTACATATTAATTTCATAAGAAAAACATTAATTAGCAATACTAGTCTCTTTATAGAAGATACTAGCGGGCCGCCCCGGCTTCGCTCGGGTGGCAAAATGCTATGTTTAGATTATAATATGTGTAAAGAATAATACCTTACCTTACCTACAGTAGATTTTCGTAAAATAAAATTTCCGCTAGCAATTTTGCCATAACTACAGCATTTTTGGATTTCTTTTAACACTCTTATAAATTGAATTTTAAATAACGCGTTGTAAATAATTTGTTGAAGAGTATTAACCAAAAGTATTAGCTATGTTTCACGTAAATTGGACAAATTACAAACTTTCCTTCTCTATTTTGCCTCTTAAGAGAAACTATCCAAAAAAATAAAATACAACTTACCGAAAGGTGGCACATACAAACTATAGACAGTTCAAGAAATTTTAGGTTACTCCATAGAAACCTATTTTCTTTACCAGCCCTTGTTTTTGTCCCACTGTTGGACACGGGCCTCGTCTAAACCACCACGCTGGCCAAGTGCGGGTTGGATGACTTCACACGTCATTCGAAAGATAGTTAGGCTTTCTCAGACATGCACGTTTCCTCACGATGTTTTTTTTCACCGAAAGCTGGTAACAATCACACAATGACGATTCGCAAATGATTAAATAACGAAATCAGAGGTTTGAGCCGGGGTTTGAACCAGCACACCTGGTTTCCAAGGCAAGCGCTCGCCCACTGAGCTGTTGCTATTTCAGAAACCTAAGTACTACTTACTGTCATAAAATTATTCTATAATCCTAATCCAAAAGTTGAATTAAATCGACTTACACCATAGTTTTTGTACATGAAGAAGGAATAAAATCATTAAAGTAAAATTACTGAATAGGTACACGACTTTTTATATTCCAATTAGTGTTCATCAAGATGTATTGATTTTTAGCATGTCCTGCTCTATAGAGACCAACCATATAACAGTCCATGGTAAAAACATTCTTCTCGTAGATCGACTCCAACAAAATATTTTATGGTTTGACCTTGAAATTCGTTTAGGTTATATAGTATAGTATGTATATAGTATGTGTATGTATAGTATGTATGTATATGTATGTGTATGTGTATGTATAGTATGTATGTATATGTATGTGTATGTTATATACTATAGTTATATATACAACGTGTTACAAAATACCCCGTAATAAATATAATTAATTATCAAAGCCAAAAATTTTGTCAACCCTAGTAAGCTGTCAGGGAACCAGATTATTTAACAGAAAGGCCTACGTACCTATTTTACCTAATAATTGTATACTTTAATCGTTTTTCTTTCTATATTATTCTATATTCTATATTATTCATTCATATAATAAACTTGGTTTAAACCTCACCTTCTATCAACAACCTACGCACTACCTGGTTTTATTCTTGTTCGGAATAACCGAACTGTTAAAGGTGGCGGTGGTGTTGCTATTTATCTACGCAGCGATTTCCCATATAGAATCTTAGCCACTTCGTCTTCAAATGTTTCATCTTCGGCTGAATTTCTTTTTTTAGAGGTTTGTGTTAAAGGAGTCAAAATTGTGGTTGGTGTTGTCTATTGCCCGCCTGCAATTAATTATTTCACTGATATAGAAGCTGTTCTAGAATCTTTGGGTTCTGAATATGCACATCACATCATCATGGGTGATTTTAACACTAACCTCCTAGCACTTAACTCTTCTCGCTCCCGTAATCTTCTTCGTTTGATTGAGTCAGCTAGTCTGCATGTATTGCCTCTTCAAGCTACTCATCACAATAATATTTCTGATGACACTTGGCTTGATTTAATCCTCACCTCCAATCTCTCTCTTGTTTCTTCCCATGGCCAACATGATGCCCCTGGTTTTTCTCATCATGATCTTATTTTCCTTTCTTATATCTTAAAACCTCCTAAACCTAACTCTAAGGTTCTGTATAGGCGTTGCTTTGCTCGCATGGATGTCTCGAAGCTTCATAAAGATGCTGCTGAAATTTGCTGGGAGCCCCTTGTAGATGCTAGCACAGTTGATGATAAGATCAACATCTTTAATAACATGGTTAATAAGCTTTACGACGTGCATGCTCCCGTTAAGAAGGTTAAATTGAAGCGATTACCTGCACCGTGGATGACTAGGGGGATTCGGATGGCGATGAGGCGAAGAAACCGTGCTTTTCGGAAATTTAAAAATGATCGTTCCGAATACAACTGGACTTTCTTTAAAACTGCTAGGAATTTGTGCAATAAGATGATACGCGACGCTAAACGCCGCCATATTCTAGATAATATATCTTCTTCTTCTTCTGCTGATGTTTGGAAATTCCTCGGAACTCTTGGCATTGGTAAACAAAGTCATTCTGACCTTCCAACCACAATAAAGTTAGATGATCTGAATCAACATTTCACCACAGCTTCTTCATTAGATCATCAAACAATAAACCAAACAGTAAATTATATAGCTAGTTTAAAGGCTCCAGCAATCAATTCTTTTAACTTCATTCCGGTTAGCTCTGAAGACATCAGGAAGATAATTTCGTCCATAAAATCTAATGCCATTGGCTGTGACAATATCAGCAGACACATGATTGTAACAATACTGGACTTCCTTTTACCGGCTATAACGCATATTGTCAACTTTTCCATTGAGTCCAGTGTTTTTCCGTCCTTATGGTGTAAAGCCTACGTTCGACCTCTTCCCAAAATCCCTAATCCCTCTCTTCCCAGTCATTTTCGTCCAATTTCTATTCTTCCTTTCTTGTCCAAAGTGCTTGAGGCTTGTGTCCATAAACAATTCTCTAATTTCATTCATCGTAACTCCCTGATTAATTGTTTTCAATCTGGATTTAGGCCCGGGCACAGCACTATTTCTGCGTTACTTAAAGTGACTGGTGATATAAGAACTGGTATGGAGAACAATAAAGTTACTGTTCTGGTGTTGGTTGATTTTTCCAATGCTTTCAATACTGTCAGTCATAAAATTCTTCTATCTATCCTCTCCCACCTGATGGTGTCTGATGAGTCATTGGAATGGTTTTCTTCTTATCTTCGGGAACGTCAGCAGTCAGTTCGTGTAGATGAGTCGTCATCGGCTTGGTGTAACATTAGTACTGGCGTTCCTCAAGGCGGTATTCTTTCTCCTCTTTTATTTTCAATTTTTATAGATCTCTTGACTCCTGAACTTCAGTGTGCGTATCATCTTTATGCTGATGATTTACAATTGTACTCACAAGTGGATGTTGATAGCGTCTCTGACGCAATCAATAGATTAAACGTTGATTTAGTTGCTATTAAAAAATGGTCTGACAAATTTGGTGTGTCAGTTAATCCTGCAAAATGTCAAGCTATCATTGTAGGTAGTTCACGAAATTTCCGAAAAGTTAACGAGTCATCTCTGCCTGCCCTGCAGTTTAACGGTGCTGTCATCCCCTTTAGTTCTAGTGTCAGAGACCTTGGATTGTATATTGATAACACACTCAATTGGCAAACTCAAATTAAGAACATCAGCCAGAAGGTCACTGGAATTCTAAGATCTCTTTATCGATTAAAAAACTTATTACCATCAAATATAAAAGCAATGCTCGTACAGACCTTAATCTTTCCGATAATCGACTATGGTGATGTGTGCTATTATGAACTGAATGCAGATCTACTCAATAAACTTGATCGCCTTCTGAATAACTGCATTCGGTTCGTTTATAATCTCCGTAAATATGACCATATTTCCACGCATCGTGCCCTGTTGCAATGGTTTCCTATTCGTGAGCGCAGAATTCTAAGAGCTTTGACTACTCTTTTTTCTATACTCTTTTCACCTAACTCACCTCCTTATTTAACTTCGCAGTTTACTTATCTATGCTCTGAATGAATGATGATAATGAATAGCTTTATTGATTCCTTACATGCTCTTTTTTGTTTTGAATTACATTTTTATAATATACACATATGTACTTTTTTCTATAATCAAAAAATACAAAATACAAATAAACAATTGATAAAATAACTAAAAGTTGTTATATAAAGCAATAAATATTACCCTATTTAGCATCCAATTTTTCACTCCATTTGTTGTTTTCCTACCTTACTGCTTAAATATTGCATTCTTTAAAAACTAAAAAAATAATTTGAATAATAAAAATAAATATTGGCAATCAAAAACTACATTATATTATCTACTTCCAGCGCATACTTATTTTTGTAAGAAAAACACTTATGTAAATTAAATTATTATTACCAGTATTCTGAATTCAGTTAATTTATACATTAATAGAAACAGATTCTTATATTATTGTTACCTACTGTGCATTTTATTGCTAAACAAAAATAGTAGTAGCTTTATAACTAGGTATTTAATGAATTATGTAAGGACCGCCTAAAGCGGTAAAAGCCTCCTCCAATTTCCTATCAATACTATATATTATTACTCTTACACCTAATGCTTATCCACAACACTATAATCACCGGAGTCCTTTATCCACCATTTCTTTGTTTTCATATTTTTAGTAAAAAATCTTTTTTTATTTACATCTTTTTCGATAATACATGATATAGGGATTTCGCTATAATATTTAATTATCCATTGGAGGGTTGTGGTCTCTTTCCCCCGCGGTGACCAACCGTGGTGGGGGCTTTGTGAGGGTTTCAGGGTATTAGTAGTACTTGTTATTTTTAAGTTTAATTTTGTGTTTCTTTGGTGTTATAATTTTCGTTCAAGTTACGACTGACATAGGATAATATTGATTGATTCGATAGAGTACTAGTTACACTTTTTTGTGGTTGTGCTATTATATTCTTTTTCTTTAATACTGTCTTAGTTTTTTTAGAAGTTTGATGTTTAATGGCACATTGAGTATTACTTTCCGGCGATATTGATAAGCTTCTCTTTGCATTTTTTCTGTTTTCATCAATTATTACCATTTTATCATATTTTAATATCGCTTTATTACCTTTTGCTCGTTCCTCTTCCAACTTTGTTTGCAATTCTTTTCGCTTAAGTAATACTTCTTTCGGAAAATCTTCCATTATGTAGTATTCTGTGTTTGAAAACTCTTTTTTCTTCTTTAATAAATGCACTTTTTTCCCAAAAGTAATAAATTTTATTAAAATTGGTCTGCGCTTGTTATTGGTTTTCCTTCCCAGTCTGCTTACATAGTTAAGATCATTGACATCATACTTTAGTCCTGTAGATCTATATATAGTTTGTAAAACTAGGTCCTCCAATTGGTGATATCCACTTTCTGCTTCCTCCAAATTAAACAATAAAAGGTTGTTTCTGCGATCCAAATTCTGTTGGTGTTTTAATAGTGTGTCGTATTCTTGTATTTTCGCCTCAAGTTGTAAATATCGGGAATCAAATAAAATAATTTTTTCATTTATGTTGTCATTTATGGTTTTTGTAATACTTTCTTTTATGTTTTTCATTTCTTTTGATTGATTTTCTAGTGATTCTTGTATTTGTTTTAAAGTTCTGGCTAAATCTTCCATGATTTTATAGTTACCTATTAATCTATCAAAGTTGAAAAACAAATTCAATTTAGGACAGTAGTTTGTTCATCTCATATAAGATGGCGCTAGTTATCTTGCAACACAACGACGCGAGATCACAAACTATCTTACGTAATATATGATTTTAAGTCTTGATAAATCATTTTCTGTTTACAACTTTATGCAATTCCAAAACATACACCAACGGGACGTGCCGATATTAAGTTTTTTTTTTTACACTAAGTATATTCACGAACTTCAATCCACAAACCCACTTTAGTTTAAATAGTCCAATTTTTGTTGTTTCTTCTACGATTTCTACTGATTATCACTAATACTTGTGCTATTTATAGTTTTCTTTCACATTTGCTTTAATCAACATAGTATATATATTTTTAAAACTTTTTACAAGTACAGAACATTGTAGACATCTATGCTCTACTCATGATAAAATTCTTCGTTCTTCTAATAATCGTCTTCTTCTATGTCCTTCTCACAGAACTGATTTTATACATTCTTCTTTTTTCGTCCAGTCCATTCTCCTCTGGAATGCGCTCCCTCTAGAACTCAGGATGGCTACAACACGTTATACATTTAAAACAAAGTTACAGGAATACTTGCGCAGTAAAATGGCAGATTCTTCTCGAAGATAATTATGTATATAATATACTAGCTGACCCACGCAGCTCCGCCTGCGCTATTTTTACGTTAACTAAACTTTTAATAATAGACATTCACATCGAATACATAACCTCCTTTTTTATAGTCGGTTAAAAACTGGGACCCACTTTTTACTTGCTCTCCGAAGCACGGACCCGTTTAGTTCAAATGGCGTTAAACGGTCACCCATCTATATAATGACCTTACCTAACGTTGCTTAACCCGATCGATTACAAAACCTTAATAACAACTCTCTATGAGTGTAACCTTACTAATATTTATTATATTATAAAGAAAAATTGATAAAATCGGACCAAGCGTATAACCAAGTCCCATTTTGACTTTAATCCTCTCTCCCAAAAGAACCGTGCTAGATTACGGGATAAAAAGTATCCTATGTCCTACCTCGTAGTAAGATCTCAAATCATGCCAAGTTTCATTTGAATCCATTCAGTAGTTTCGGCGTGATGCTCAGCCGTGATACAGACAGACAGACAGACAGACAGACAGACAGACAAAAATTAAAAAAATTACATTTTCGGCCTCAGTATCGGTTATAGAATGCCCTCCAAATACAATTTTCAAAATATCTTCAATGTACAGAATTGGACCTGTTACAGTTTTATTATAAGTATAGATATATTAAAATATATATTAGTATATTTTTATTTTCTAATATATAAGTATTAGTATTAAATTAATTATTGTAAGTTAAATTAGAGTTTTAAAATATTTATCTATATATTTAGTTTCACTTGTTTTGTTTGCACCTACCACGATTTGTCTCTGCATCACCCTAAGGTAGACTGGTAGAGAATGCCTCTGGCATTAAGTCCGCCTATGTACTGTTTTGTGCATAAAGAATAAATAAATAAAATAAATAAATAATATTATATAGATGTGCTATCTCAATACAAGAATGTCGTTATACTCAAGTACTAGCTTCAGAAAACGTCACGTTGAAAAAAAAAATATGGTCAATTTCAAATCTTCTAATCGATATCCTACAACTGTTTCGAGTTTTTTTTCCAACATTTGAACATTTCCACCAGTTTTTAGGTTGTTTCGTTAGATTAGGTCTTTTAAAATTTTTGGCGTACCGCGAATTAGGTAGAAATCTAGTACATTCTGCATAGTTTCTCTTTATTTTTTCTGAAATAGGGTTGTGCAAACCCTGTGATCAGTGATAATAATAATATTTTTTTACTTTTTTGGGGTATATTTTTTACGGGGTATTTTGTAACACCCTGTATATACTATAGTAATAACATGAGAATTTTCACCGGAAATTGCTGACGCTATAGGTCTGTCTATAGGCATTAAAGGGGTGCGAGAAATGTGCATAGTTTAACCAAGCTGGTCCAATGAGGATAATGATTTCGATAATATTATTTTTTATAATCTAAACTGTAATCTTACCCCATTGCACACATGCACATGTTAAGGGGATTAAAATTATTCATCTAATTATAATATTTAGATACCTTACCTGTATTTTGAGGCTGTTGGAAGTCTAGACGTATTGATAAATTTAAAAACTGTATTTGGTTTAAAAAAAAACTCTAATGTATTGTGACTTCCGTGTCTACACCACGCGTATCCACCACAACCGTATCAATTATTTTATATCCCTTACTGTTAGCTGGTATCCTATCATACAATACAAATCTTATCCTAAGTTCAATTCTTATTTTAAAGCCTTAACTGATGAATTTTCATAAAAACAGAAATAGTATGTGTGCTAAATTGTAGGTAGGATAGACAGATAGGTACAAAATGTTTTTTAACACACATACTCTCATTCCCTATTTTACACCCTTAACTGACGAATTTTGAACAACGCTGATACACGTATCTTATTATTTTTATTAAAGAGTCCAATTACAAAATTTGTAGACAAAATACAATGTTTTTACACCCATCCCATACAAACTTTCATCTTCTATTTTACAACCTTAACTAACGAATTCTGAAAAACGCTGATACACGTGTCTTATTATTTTTGATAAAGAGTTTATGTACAAAATTTCAAGTCAAAAGACATTGTTTTTACACCTATCCCATACAAACTCTCAACCCCTATTTCACACCCTTAGAGTTCGAATTTCCAAAAATCCTTTCTTATTGATTGGTTAATCCATAATATGAACCTCCTGTCCAAATTTTTTAGTCCTAGTTTCGGCAGTTTCGTCTCTGCGGTGTTGAGTCACCCACGCGAAAAAGGCCTACCTCTTTATAATATAGTATAGATTACAGTGCTTTGAATTATAGAAGATATTACAGTGGTTTGAAATGCCGTGTGTGTGACGTCACGAGCCCCCACTCCTAAACTTTGACGCTCTATATCTTTGGCAATTTTTATATATTTTTTGATAATCTAAGTGACGGACTAATTAGAATTGTTATTTTTTTTAACCCAGTCATCATCCCCATTAAAACAAAGGAGCGGGAGCACACGCGATCACCGCTAATTCAGTACAGCCCCCCCCTAGACAATGTAACATTCTACAATCGCTATCGCTAATAGAAAGTATAAAAATGTATGAGAATGACATAAGTCATCGAAAAATCACGTGACAAGTTGTAGGGAATTGACACCGTTAGCGAATGAAGAAATAGATTCGCTATGAAACGATTGCATCTTGTCTCGGCCCTCTGATCGTGTGTGAATCGTTAGGTTAAAATCGCTTTTGAGCGTCCATTGAGTACGGCGGCGACTCCGAGGAGGACGGCGGCGGGGTTGCGACCCCCGTCCTCGTGAGCACCGTGACTGGTTCCCGGGGGGCTACAATGCAAGGCACTGCGGGGCCCCTGGTGCAGATCCCACCGGAGAGCCCTGGGGTCACCCCTCTCATGTGCCGATGCGACAGCCGCGGGGGTTTTAGTGGGTAAGAATCCCACATACCCCGGTCGAGCCCCACAGCTCCCGGGGATCTTTAGAAGATTGCCGGCGCGTCAAAAAAAAAAAGTTAAAATCGCTTATTCGTCTTTATTGGACGATTTCACCGTACATCCCCTCCCTTATGGGCAACCCCTCCCTACTAGGGGGGGGGGGTTACTAATGATGACGATGAGTATGGATTCCATGCCATTGCTCAGCTGCTAACTTATCGCCACACGGCTAAAATCACAACATTTTGGTCTCTCTCTTGAAATTGGCCTTTGCCTTTAGTAAAACTATAGTAAAGGTCAAATAATTAGATTTCCTGACAGTGTTCTTGACTATTAATTTCCCGACATTCAGTCTGAATCTTTTAAGTGGTGTGTTATATTTGGCGTATGCCAATTTCCTTAATGTATTACTCGCTTCTTGAACCGGCTTAAAATTGAATTCAATAGATAACATACAAGAAAGTGTAAAATATATAACTAATATAGTTATACTGTTGAAGTTGGTGCTAAATTACTATCAACAACTTCATTATCTGTGTGATCTGTGAATGAATACTCCTTCAATTTAAAAAAAAGGAAGGAGGATTTCTTCTGTTTCCCTGACAGAGTGGGCCAAAGTTGCTGATATGCTTCGAAAATGGCTGTCGTCTGTTAACATTATATTTGCTGGTAAGGACGTAAGCGTCGTCCCGGGGTCTAGTAAGGGTTTTTATAATCAACGAAATCGTTCAAACTGTCAGATTTCTCCCGTACATTTTCCTAATTATTAGTTTTGATATTTACCGCTAGAGGCGTTTGTGAAATTTAGAAGACGTGGAAGAAAGATGGAGAGAATCGTCAGTTTAGTCGATTTCATTAAAGCCACAAACACATTAGGCTGACGTGTCGTGACTCAAAGCGTCAGCAGGCATATCGGTTACATACATTTTGTATGGTTAGAGACACGCTATTATGGCGTGTCGTGGCGCAGTTCGAGCTATCTGATTGGCTGCTGACGCGTTGAGTCACGACACGTCAGCCTAGTGTGACGGCGGCGTAACTATCAAAACCCTGATTTCATCCGGTCACGTAGTGAAGACTACATTCTTCCCGAAACCGAGGCTTAAACGTTTCTTTTAACAAGATATTTATCGTCTTGTCTGTATTTATCTATTGAAGCGTTTACTCTGAAATTTGCTTCAAAGAAATGAGTTCAAAGAGATGTGCGGTTTGTACACCGATGACTAATCGGTACAATAATATCTACCTGGCACGAAGGATGTCCAGGTGACGAGGTCGATCTTATCAACCGAAAAAAAACTTCATTTTTTGCTTCTCTAGAAAAAAAATTGTATACATTTCATTTACCCGAATATTCGTTATAGGAAAAACTTTTAAGAGATAAAAATTGCAATCAGTAAGTCACGTCCGTTTTTGATTGAAGGATTGTGTTCTTCGACTAAAAAAAAACAGCAGGATCACAGCAACAAATCTCGATTTATGTACACACCAAACTTTATTTCATACTCCACATACACTTTATTTCATATTTTTACAATGTCTCCAATGCAAAAAGAATGGCCGACCTTACAAAGACAACCATAACCCCGTTGTTGATCTCCTGTGTTGCAAGCACATAAAAAGGAACGTATCGATATTTATATTGATGCGATATTAAATATCTATACCGTTCAGTAGCAGTTAAATCATAGATTTACATTTGTTTAAATAATCCACGCTAACATGATGATTGATATTTTGCCTGCCTATTGAAGCCGAAACGTATCAGTAGTCATTTTAATTAGAGGGTAAGATATTGCAATGCATATTATAAGGACGACCTTGCTCCGAGGAAAATAATAGAAGATATCATCACAGAATATAAATCACTTTTATTACAACACACTCTGTACACTGAATATACACGACTACAATAAATTAGATAAATCAAATTCACAATAAACAGTTACTTCCAACTCTTAACAGTCTCGTGGTTGACACTCGAATACCCTCACAATACTACCGACCATGCTTTTATCAGAAAAATCCCTACCCGAAAACTAAACCCCCAAACGACTCGCCACGACCAATCACAGCCCGCATCAGTTCTCTTTAATGCGGCTCCGTGATTGGCCGGCGGCGGCGCTACGAATCAATTGCAGAGTCTATGACTAACTTCCGCTTCTGTCAGTACTCGAAAAGTAGTTACCAGTATATTAAAATATTAAACAATTAAAATAAAGTATTAAATAAGTAGCGATAAATCTCTACAAAATTGCAAACCCTAACAATATGTAATTATCGTTGATAAATACCTGCGTTCATTATTCCATACAATTATTTGTATCAAAGCAGGGCCTGGTTTAGTCTAAATGCGGGGCTATTTCCATAGTGACCTGGTTTCTGTAGCTTTGCATTTACATGCCTCGTATACCCTTTACGTTTTAGACGGCCGAGTCTAATTGCGGCTTTGAATCTAATGGACATGAAATTGGAATTATTTTAAGGCCAACACTAATTGATATTTCAAGACGGTGTTGTACCGAAAACTGATAGTGATACCTCCGGCAGAAGAAATCAAACTCATAAAAGGACTGAACAGATATTGGCATCCTGGGACGATACACACACAACCTTTGAATCCCAAATTAGACAGAAGCTGTACAATGGC
The DNA here is from genome assembly GCA_911728495.1 of Furcula furcula. Classification (NCBI taxonomy): domain Eukaryota; kingdom Metazoa; phylum Arthropoda; class Insecta; order Lepidoptera; family Notodontidae; genus Furcula; species Furcula furcula. The sequence continues at coordinate 22,608,814 of OU452252.1, forward strand.
TACCACCAGACAAACATATTTACACAAATGTTTGTCCTGGGTGGGAATCGAACCTACGACCTTTTGGGTAGCAGTGTCGGTGACCAATCATTCAACAATTATAAAAATCGGTCCCGCGCTTGACCTCTCCCCGGTCATGTCGGTCTTCCGTCGCATCGCAATGTGAGATTAAAGGAAGTTAGTGCGCTTGAGTCTACGCAAGCACTTGTGCACTTCCGCGTAGATGGATGATCTTGTAAAAGATTGGCCTCTGAAGTGTACGACTACAGCGGCCAGGAGGAACTCTGATCGAACGCATAGAGTGAGATCAAAAAGTTTGGATAAGTTTTTCTGAGTTTCCTTCGGAGTCGCTGGACCAGGAGTTCGGGGTGTGGGCCCTAGGTCGTACATGAGTACGGCGGCGATTCTGAGGAGAATGGTGGTGAGGTTGCGACTCACGACCCCGTGACACCATGTCTGGTTCCCGGGGGGCTACAATGCGTCCCCCGATGCCGGGCACAAAGGCAAGGCACTGAGGGGCTCCTGTTGCAGATCCCACCGGAGAGCTTTGGTGTCCCCTCTCAAGTGCCGCGGGGGTTTTAATGCGTAAGAATCTCACACCTTACCCCGATTGACCCCCCACAGGTCCCGGTGACCTTTTAAAGGTTTCTCCGCGAAAACAAAAAATGTTTCTGAATTTGCGCAATAACACCTTAGTTGTGTTTAGTTTATGATTATATTTCTGACCTACGTATGAGTCTAGGTGCGCAAAAAACAGTGAAAATTTTTCGTTATCGTCCCTACCTACTCGTCCGGTTCCAACTGTACTGTTAAAACCGCAATTCGTACGCTTTACGTATTCTTGCAAATCACTTGAATACTTCCGGATACACAGGTGCGCTTGTGCAAATATACAGATGTACGATACTCGTTAAGCGGTGTCTGGTACTAGTTCTCTTTTGTTGAAACGCACAATACGTCACATGTTTTTATAACATTATGGCCATAGTTTATTGTATGTTTAGAAAACAGTTGGCAGTCTCGATAACGTAAAATCATAACAATAGATACAGTATCGAACTTATTACCGTGAGTAGTTATTGTTTTCAGGGGTTTTGTTAAACGTGTGATTGAAACATTTGTAGTCTAAACATTGGAAGTTGTTTTAAATTGTTGTGTAGTAGACTGCCTGGGGAAGTAACTCCTCCACTTCTCAGAAGATCGTAGCTTCATTACGCCATTTTCTGGTGGCGTTCTGTTTCTGCAGTGGGGTAGATTAAGTGTAACATTCACGGTTCTGCATACCAATTTAAGCCACGGTAATCAAGTGACTACCAACGATTCGTCACTCAGTGCTCCACAAAATTTTACGTCAACTACGTTAATAGGAACAGTATTGGCTAACGTCTGGTAGAAAATGTTATTGTTCGTTACTAAAACGGCTTGTTTCATAGATATAAGACCCTTAATCTCGTTAATTTCATCTTCAACTCTACTACACTACCCATTGCTGCTTGGCGGTGGCACCCAGTAAACTATGAGGGATGTCTTCCGCAGGTGGCAGAGCGTCTGAACGTGGACGTTCGCCGCGGTCTATCATGGCGGGAAGCCAACGACCGGATGAACTTCGTCGGCCCGAACGAGTTCCAGGTGAAGGAGCAGGATCCGCTGTGGAAGAAGTACATCGAACAGTTCCAGAATCCGCTCATATTGTTGCTGTTGGGTAAGTCGATCTCCATACTAACTCCTATGCCGACGGCACATTAGGCTGACGTGTCGTGACTCAACGCGTCAGCAGCCAATCAGATAGCTCGAACTGCGCCACGACACGATATAATAGTGTGTCTCTAACGATACAAAATGTATGTAACCGATATGCCTGCTGACGCGTTGAGTTACGACACGTCAGCCTAATGTGTTTCTGGCTTAGTTAAGCCAGAAACACATTAGACTGACGTGTCCAGTTCAAAGCCATGGCCAGTTCAAATTTGAACTGGCCATGGCTTCGACCTTAAATACTTAATAAGATTTCATCACAGTCAACGACGCGTGACCATGTGATGGAACCACAGAACAAACAATAGACCATCTTTTTAAGCAGTGCCCTAAGTTCTGCAGCTTCAGCCTGAAGCTGCGACATGCATGAAGCGTTGTGCCATTATTTTTACACAGAACCATATTCGATAATAGAATTACTTAAACCAAACAAAGAATCATGTTTCACATCTTTTCTAATACATATAACAAGTATTGTAAACAATTCATCATACAGTGAGCAACATATAATAAAGTGATATTATTAAAAAAAAACAAGTAACAAGACCCCCCGACTCTTCGCCCGTATTTGTAGCAAATACGTTCCCTGGTATAAAGGAAAACTTTAAAATAGTCTTATTTTCATACAGATCCGGTTTTCAATAACTTTAATGGTTTCTGATATTTACGCGAATGTTACACATTTAAATGAGAATGAATGAGAATAAAATAATGTTGCTGGCTTATTATAATCAGTGTAGGGCTGACAGTTAAATCTGTCGTTATTAAACTGATAAGCATTAATTTAATTAAATAATGTGTAATGGTTGTATAGTAAACATTGTTTATAATTATGTGTATTGTATTAATTCAATAGTTATTAGTAATGTAGACGAGTTTATCTTCACAAGACTTTCTTGAAGGCAGCAAAAAAAATATGATCATCCAGGGCTTTGCCCTCAACACCGACGAACTGCAACGTGCAAAATTTAACTATAATAAAATAATAAATAATTTATTTAATAACAAACTTAAAGTTACAATTACTATACTTGAAGTTACAAGAATATGTAGTACTTATCTTAACAAGCATTTCCAGGGGTTCCCAAACTAGGCAAAGCCTGTATCTTGGGATATCAATTTCGAGTTAACATTACATAGTTGTGTCCGATTTAAAATACAAATCTACTGATCGAAATCCAGTTAATATAAGTTAAAAAGTACAGTTTTTTTTTAAGTTAGTGCTTGTAAGGAATGATAATAAATAAAATTCTGATATAATATCGTTATAAAATTAGTATGTTGTGTATGTGTTATTTGTTTAACTTGATTTTATATAAATAGATAATACATTTATGTTTGCCTAATCGGTTTCATTATGTTTAGGGTACATCCCTATCTAAAAAGTGTTAAGTGTCAAATCCTGACTACACTGTAAACGTCAATTTACTCTGTGACTGACCTATTCAGTGGCAGCGGGTTCAGTTTTGTGATTAAAATTAAAAGTAAAAAAAAAGATCGTAAATCATCAGAACGGTTACAAATTCTAAGAATTCCTAAACGCTCGGATGTTTGAATACTAATTAAATAAAAATAGGTTTCCACTTTGCATGTTATTCTAGTCTCGTAAAAATTGATTTAACGGCTGCAACGTAAATAGCTATGACGTTCTCCATGAGATCGAACGATACCTATAAATATACATTATCGGTTCTGTTTTTGATCTCCATTATACAAACATTATTTACAAACAAGGAAGTCGTGGCATACAAAAGAAAAGATACTTTTACACGTATAAATTAAAAAAATTAAAATACAACGATTATTTTATCAGGTTTGTGTTTGATTTGATATGTCTTTCGCTAGTAAAAATTATACCTACCCACCTAAATCTAACGTAGAAACTTTTTGTCGGTTTTTTGTCGGTCCAAAATTATTTAACAGATAAACTTTAAAGGCTAGACTCTGAAGACTTCAAGCTCAACATAGGCTATGTTTTATTACTGCGGTAAAATATTGCATTCCCACAGGGTAAACATTTGCTTGAGGGTTACATAAATAATTATATATATACTTTCCTGAGTCATATTAAATTGTTAGGGATACTCTCAAAATGTTTTCACTCTTCCCGTTTCTTCTAAAATACATAATCACAATAATTAAAATGATGTGAGCGTTCTGTCAACATTTTTATATTATTATTAGGTGCGCGTCTGACACGCGACATTTGAAAGGAGCGCGAGACAGCGAGCGGCTAATTATTTTGCATACTTATAAAAACCCTATAAATTTTAGTCTTGCCCGAATATGTCACGTCTGAACCAATCCTAACGTCCGTCGTACTTGTATCTATACATTACTTATAATTGTTTTGACGCTGTTGCTCAGAATAAGCGATGTCATGCACTTGACTTCAATAACAAAATTTATATTAATGATTCATTATCGGACTAAAAGTGAGGCTGTTAATGTTTCGAAAGGCAACCCACAACACCCCAGTAGCTATTATTTCTTTTTCTTTTATTCTACCTACTGACGAGACAAGGAAGACGTTCGCCTGGTAATATGTTTTTTTTTGGGGAGGACAGTCGCTGTTGGCCGCAGATGGCCATTACAGCTTCACCGGACAATAGGAGGCGAGCGCTTAAAGCGCTCTAACCTAGCGGCAGAAGTAGCGACGAGCTCAAGGGCACCTCAGGGAGGCACGGCCTCGGCTTGGGCTGTCGCTTAGAGAGGGACACCTGGTGGTAAACGACACGCCGGCATAGACAGCTGCATTTCCGCTCGCCGCGCCATATCAGTTTTTTAGTCTCTTGTGTCCGGTAATTTCACCAGCTACAGTGCCCTACATACCGAAATACAGCAATATTTAAGTTTTAATTAACTTAAACTTTCGTGGAAACAATAAATCGATAGTAAATCGATAACTTTCTACTTTTTAAAGTATCCGCATTCTGCTAGTCATAATTTTAATTCAAATATTGAGTTCGTTGACTCGCGTCCTACAAACTTAACGTATTGATTATTGTATGATTAATGTTCATGTTTTTTTTTTTGCGCAGAACCATATTTGTTGGTTTTGCGGTTGCAAAAATAATGCGGTTCGAATTTCTTTAAATTGGTTTAATGACGTCTTTAGAATAGTAGAGATGTATACTCAGAAAAGCCGCCGTTGACATTTCTTTGTATTTATTTAATGACGCGCTTAGAACAGTACCTTTTGATGTACTCAGGAAAACCCATTCTAAAATCGTTAAGTATTATATTATATCTGATTTCTTTAATGAATCAATGTGCGAATCGTATTTGTGCGATTGTTACTAGCTTTCGGTGAAGGAAAACATCGTGAGGAAACCTGCATGTCTGAGAAAGCCTATAGGCCGACCGTTTAACTCGCGCATCGCCTGCGCGGCAAGAAGGGAGCGAGGGGAGATGTTAGCGGATGGGTGAAAGGGGTGCGCGGAGCAGAGAGCTTACGTCAAATGCGGCAGTGCCGTGCGCTGGCTGTGCTCGCAGCGCGCGGTTGGTGTTTTTGTTACGGACGCTTGAAGATAAACGCACAAGGTATACGACTGCCAAGATAAATCTCAAGATGGATCGCTCTTCCAGTTCGTTGATGAAGAGATGGACCGATTTATTATTAATTTGCAAGATTCTGACTCCTCAAGCTACACAGACAGTGATGATGATTCAAGCGATATGAATATTAGTGACGAATAGTCCTATAAATTTTTTATCTGTGGTTAAATATTTCTTAAACGGAGTTAATTATTGTTTTATGATTTTGTACCTATGAAGCTATTATAAAATATTTATAAAACTTAAAAATAAATACTTAAAAAAAGATACTTATTATTTTATTCTTTACCAACAATGTCTATCTCGAGATAAATCTTTGGATTATTGACTCCGTGTGTAGCGTTACCCGCCCCCGCTCCCCTCCCACCGCGCAGGCGACACGCGAGTTAAACGGTCGGCCTATAATTAGCTTTCGAATGACGTGTGAAGTCCGCCAACCCGCACTTGGCCAGCGTGGTGAACTATGGCCTAAGCCCCCTCATCTTGAGGGGAGGCCCGTGCCCAGCAGTGGGACATAAATAAGGGCTGGTATTATTATTATATTATGCTGCTTGGTGTATTTCTATATTGTCTAATGCCTATCCAACGCTGTGGACATTGGACAATGTTGGATGAGACGGAAGGATACTTTGGAGTCGCTGGACGCTCGGGGTGTGGGCCCTAGGACGTCCATTTAGTACGGTGGCGACTCCGAGAATGACGGACCCCCGGCGGCGGGCTCAAAGGCAAGGCACTGAGGAGGTGCAGAAATTTAATTAATTAAAAAGTCAAGCAAGACTTTCGCCTGATAATAAGCGCTATAAACAGCTGCACTGTAGGTACTACACCGCTCGTCACATGTGTCCGGTGATTTCACCAGCTACAGTGCCTTTCACATCGGCATACAACAATGTTTACATATTGCTGCTTGGTGGCGTAATACTTGACACTGCGGTGGCACCTAACTGGACGGTTCCTTGCACAAATAACCTACCACCCAGTAAGCGTAGGTAGCAGGAAAGTTTTATCGTTTTGACATTTATCAGTGTTGTATGGGGAATATTTTTATGTTGCGATAATGTCACATTCTTCGTTTACACCGTTATGATTTTTTTCTTTATTTCTTCATTACCCAAAGGTAGACTGGTAGAAAATACCTCAGATATTAAGTCCACCGTTGTACATTATGTGCATAACGTGGACTAGGTAGTAGGTTCCCTGTGCGAGGAAACGTCCAGGAAGGTCAGATATTCTGCCGCCAAGCAGCAGTGTGAAAACATTTCTGTGTTCCGATGTGAAGGGCACTGTAGCTGGTGAAATTATCGGACACAGGACCTCCAATATCTAGTGTCTTTAGAGTCGGCAACGCGTTAGTGACTCTTTTGGTGTTGCTAGCGTCCATAGGCTGCGGTGACTGCTTACCATCAGGCGGGCCTTATATTTGTTTGCCACCCCTAGGTGGCAATAAATAGATATCTGTAACCACATTGCTGTGCCACATAGATGTAAGTCGATTGCGCCACGTCGCGAGTGAGGCAGTACATTAATTCGGCAGGTCTTACCGGCTGTTGTGTACCCAGTTAAAAGTATATGATGTATGTAATTACTAGCGCAGAGGTACTGGTGAATTGCGGTGCTAGAGGTCATTGTCTCGGTCGTCCATGCAGTTCGCATCTTGGAACCTGTTTGCGTATTTTTTACGACTCTTATGCTCCGCTGTGTACACTGTTCAGGCGGTACATTGAGCGGAAAACGATGTGGCGCTTTAGTTTTGTAACTGTAATTGTCTTGATGGTATAAATCGAAAAATTAAATAACACGAAGAAATTCATAGCAAATATTAAAGTTTAGGTGCCCGTAGTATAAAATAATGCATTATTTTGTGCCCGTAAGAATATAGCACACATACATCTCTCGTTGGGTGTCTTACGAGGCAACTAAGAGAAAACTAAAAGACTAGCTGCTTCTTCCTAATGGATTACCTACTACTTATGCACACTGCGCTTCCCAAGACGCCAGCCAAGCGCGGGGATTATGGCAAACCCCCTTTATTAAAGGAGATGCCTCTTTTCGGCTGATGATACTGATTAAGTTTAGTCGAACATAGCTAAATACACAAACACCAGAAGAATCACTAGCGCGTTGCCGACCCTTAAGACATTATTTTAAGTCTTTGTGTCCGGTAATTTCACCAGCTACAGTGCCCTTCACGCCGGAAAACAGCAATGCTTACATACTGCTGCTTGGCGGCATAATATCTGACACTGCGGTGGTACCTACCCGGACGGTTCCTTGCACAAGGAACAAAAAATTATGAGATAGTAAAGCCCAGTAACGTAATAAAATTTAATACAAGTGTTTTTCGTAGTGTAATCATGGATTTATGTATTGTTTAGTCACGTACTACTTAAGAACATTGTATATGGGCAATAGTATCACCAGGTGTCCTGGTTTCACTGGGATATTCCGTAAACTTGTTTTGACTGACATTGTAAAGATAAGAAAGATTTTAACCTGACCGATTTATTATACGATTGCGAATTTATTTATTTATGTTACTGATATTATACATCATCCCATGCATACATGGGAGACGGAAAATTCAAATTTGTTTCATATACCTCAGATATTAAGTCCACCGTTGTACATTATGTGCATAACGTGGACTAGGTAGTAGGTTCCCTGTGCGAGGAAACGTCCAGGAAGGTCAGATATTCTGCCGCCAAGCAGCAGTGTGAAAACATTTCTGTGTTCCGATGTGAAGGGCACTGTAGCTGGTGAAATTATCGGACACAGGACCTCCAATATCTAGTGTCTTTAGAGTCGGCAACGCGTTAGTGACTCTTTTGGTGTTGCTAGCGTCCATAGGCTGCGGTGACTGCTTACCATCAGGCGGGCCTTATATTTGTTTGCCACCCCTAGGTGGCAATAAATAGATATCTGTAACCACATTGCTGTGCCACATAGATGTAAGTCGATTGCGCCACGTCGCGAGTGAGGCAGTACATTAATTCGGCAGGTCTTACCGGCTGTTGTGTACCCAGTTAAAAGTATATGATGTATGTAATTACTAGCGCAGAGGTACTGGTGAATTGCGGTGCTAGAGGTCATTGTCTCGGTCGTCCATGCAGTTCGCATCTTGGAACCTGTTTGCGTATTTTTTACGACTCTTATGCTCCGCTGTGTACACTGTTCAGGCGGTACATTGAGCGGAAAACGATGTGGCGCTTTAGTTTTGTAACTGTAATTGTCTTGATGGTATAAATCGAAAAATTAAATAACACGAAGAAATTCATAGCAAATATTAAAGTTTAGGTGCCCGTAGTATAAAATAATGCATTATTTTGTGCCCGTAAGAATATAGCACACATACATCTCTCGTTGGGTGTCTTACGAGGCAACTAAGAGAAAACTAAAAGACTAGCTGCTTCTTCCTAATGGATTACCTACTACTTATGCACACTGCGCTTCCCAAGACGCCAGCCAAGCGCGGGGATTATGGCAAACCCCCTTTATTAAAGGAGATGCCTCTTTTCGGCTGATGATACTGATTAAGTTTAGTCGAACATAGCTAAATACACAAACACCAGAAGAATCACTAGCGCGTTGCCGACCCTTAAGACATTATTTTAAGTCTTTGTGTCCGGTAATTTCACCAGCTACAGTGCCCTTCACGCCGGAAAACAGCAATGCTTACATACTGCTGCTTGGCGGCATAATATCTGACACTGCGGTGGTACCTACCCGGACGGTTCCTTGCACAAGGAACAAAAAATTATGAGATAGTAAAGCCCAGTAACGTAATAAAATTTAATACAAGTGTTTTTCGTAGTGTAATCATGGATTTATGTATTGTTTAGTCACGTACTACTTAAGAACATTGTATATGGGCAATAGTATCACCAGGTGTCCTGGTTTCACTGGGATATTCCGTAAACTTGTTTTGACTGACATTGTAAAGATAAGAAAGATTTTAACCTGACCGATTTATTATACGATTGCGAATTTATTTATTTATGTTACTGATATTATACATCATCCCATGCATACATGGGAGACGGAAAATTCAAATTTGTTTCATGATAATCTATCATGCGATATTATGTTGTATCAGGTGATGTTCTTTTAATTTTAAGTAATTTGTATTGTCAAGAATGATCAAGTGTAATTACTTATCGTTTACACCCTGAATGGGTTGTTCCCTTTCTTGGGATGGGATCCCTTTCTTAATATCAAAAGTTGTTTATTATCGATTTGGTGACTAAACTAGTTAGAATTTTCAATTTTATAGTACTGCCATCTGTAAATGTGTTATCAACAAACGTTAGTGTGAAAAAGTCTAATTTATTTGTTTTTGATTTACAGCTTGTCATTTATAAATTGAAATCCGGTTTTTTCAATTTTACATCTAGTCACATTAGCTCTACATAATAAACATTATAAAAATATTATGTAGTGTAACTGTAGATGCGTGCTTTATCTTTTATTGCATACTACATAATATCAGTTGTGACTTTGTCCATGTATCTAATATTGGCCAAGTACACGACATAACGGGTGTAAGGGACATCGCACCGAAAAAAAAATTATAAGATGTCAAATAATGTCCGTTACAACATTACAGAAACTATTTATATGGTAAATGACAAATGACTGACTTATTAATTTTCGAGCATGTGATGAATATATGCGGAATGTTGAGTAATCAATGCGTTCAATGCGTTTCACATCCCTAATAGTAATCGTTTATTTTTATAGCAATTTCACGTCCCTAGTTTAAGTATATATCCTGCTCTAGTTTTTTGTCTATGTTAATTAAGAAAAAAATTACAAGAAGATTTGTTAGAGGTTTTTTTTGTGTTATAAAATTAATAGTAGAATAAACAGTAAAAATAATAAAAGGTGTTTGAACTACGATCCCGAACCTCTTCAGTGGTCGCAGAGCGTCGTTATAAAGTTTTTCAAGGAACAAGATGTCTTCAAGTACAGCACGTGAGCGGCTTCCTATTGTCCCCTTTGATGGAAAAATTTTTAACACATGGGCATTCCGAATTAAAAGTATCTTACAAGAAAGCGGGGTCCTGGAAGCAATTAAAGATGTTGAATACGCAAATAAGAAAGAAAATTCGAAAAACGAGGCCCGAGCGCAAGCCCTAATTATTGCCGCAGTTAGTGACAGCCATATTGACTTTGTAAAAAAAACATCGGCATACTTAATGTTAAAATCCTTAGAAGACAATTTTAAAACAAAAGGTATAAGGTCCAAACTGTTTATACGTCGACAATTATCAGATATGAAATACGAGGAGAGCTTGTCATTGCTCGACCACATTACTAAAATGGAATCAGTGTTCACCGATCTAAAAGAAGCAGAGACGGATCTAAAAGAAGAAGAAAAGGTGAATTACCTCTTACTGTCCATGCCTGACAGTTATGAGGGCATAGTGACAGCCCTGGAGACGGTTGAAAACTTAAGATATGACTTTGTCAAAAGCAGATTATTGGGAGAAGAAGAGAAAAAAAAGAAAAACAATATTTCATTAAATACCATACCATCAAGCAATGCTTTTCTATGCTTCTCATGTGGGAAGCCAGGTCACAAAAAGTTCCAGTGTTGGAATCGACAAGAACGTGGCGGCTACCAAGGACTAAACAGTTACCAGGGACAAGGACGAGGCAGTTACCAGGAACATGTACGAGGCGGTTACCAGGGACAAGGACGAGGCAGTTACCAGGAACATGTACGAGGCAGTTACCAGGGACACGGACGAGGCAGTTACCAGGGACACGGACGAGGCAGTTACCAGAGACAAAAACAAGTGTTTCATCGTGGAGTTTACAGAGGACGAGGAGGCTTCCAAGGACAGCGAGGTTATACTCAAGGGAGAGGACAACAGACATACAATCTACAGGCAAGTGATTCGTATATATGTACTGATGAATCGATGGTAAACAATTGTTCTCAAAATATAAACAGTATAATTTGGTGTATAGACTCGGGGTGCTCAGATCATTTAGTAAATTGTAAAGACTATTTCTCAGATTATTTAGAACTTAAGCAACCTAAAAATATTGCAGCAGCTAAACATGGGGTATTGATGCAAGCAGTAGGTATAGGAAATATACAAGTTTTAGGTTATGTTGGTAGGAAAATATTCCCATGTACAATAAAAAATGTTTATTATGTTCCGGAGCTAAGAAGAAATTTAATGTCTGTATCTAAAATGAATGTAAGTGGATATAAAGCAACATTTGCACAAAGTAAGGTTAGAATATTTAATAGATATGATAACATGATAATGATTGGCAACTTAGATAATAATTTGTATACTGTGGAAACTGGTATTGTACAACCAAACTGTAACTATCTTGAACAGAAATGTAATGAACATGCAAAATTGTGGCATAGGAGATTTGGCCATTTAGGTATGAACAATATAAATTTATTGGTAAAAACAAACATGGTAAATGGTTTGGATGATTTAAAAAATAGTAAAGTTGAACATACATTATGTGAACCATGTCTTTTAGGTAAAATGACAAGACAACCATTTAATAAGATTGGATATAGAGCCAAGCGACCTTTAGAACTAGTACATACTGATGTGTGTGGGCCAATTACACCAACCAGTAGAGAAGATCATAGGTATTTCATAACATTTATTGATGACTATACTCATTTTGTTATGGTGTACTTAATTAAAAATAAATCAGAGGCTTTTCAGAAATTTCAGGAATATTATTATTATGTCACCAAACATTTTAATACAAACCTTTTAAAGCTGCGTTCAGACAATGGTAAAGAATATGTCACAAATGAATTTCACCAATTTTGTAAACATGAAGGAATAACGCTACAGTACACAGTGCCTTACAATCCGGAAATGAATGGAGTAGCAGAGAGGATGAACCGTACCTTAATGGAAAAGGCAAGAACAATATTATTAGAGTCAAAGTTAGGAAAGGAGTTCTGGGGTGATGCCGTGTTGTATTCAGTTTATGTTACCAACAGAAGTCCGTCAGCAGGGAGAGAGTTAACAGCGAGCGAAGAATGGACTGGACGGAAACCCAACGTGTCAAATATGCGAGTGTTTGGTTGCACTGCATATAATCATGTGCCAAAGGAGTTAAGAAGGAAATTGGATAATAGAGGGAAGAAAATGATTATGATAGGATACAGTACAGCGGGATATAAGTTATTTGATCCTGTAACAAATAAGGTGGTGCATGCAAGAAATGTAATATTTGATGAACGGTTTATAGAGGATGAATATACATACATACCAACGACACATGAACAAGAAGATATTAAAGAAGATGAGGAAGAAATATATGAAGAAGCAATACAAGAAATGAGTCAGAAAGAAGAATTAGATAAAGGACATATGCATGAGGGAAGAAATATACCAGAGAAGAATATAGATATACAGAAGTCAGAAAATATACAAAATAAAGAAATACAAGGAGGAAGAGGAAAAAGGAGAAGAGAGAGACCAAAATATTTACATGATTATGTTACGGATTTTAATGAAGACGATGATGAAGCATTGTATGCATTATTAACCAACCAGGAAGACATACCGACGTGCTATGAGGAAATAGAATACAGAAAAGATAGAAATGAATGGAAGAAGGCAATACAAGAAGAATTTGATATTCTAGAAGAAAATAAAACATGGATAGTGGTACCAAAACCAGAGAAAGAAAAAATTATAGATACTAAATGGGTGTTTACAAGGAAAACTGTAGGAACAAATGAAATATGTAAAGCAAGACTTGTAGTAAAAGGATATCAACAAAAGGAAGAATTGGAAGGGATATACTCACCTGTTTTAAAGTTACAGACCTTAAGAGTTATGTTGTCAGTTGCAGCATGTAGAGATTACCAGCTTCACCAGTTAGATGTGAAGGGAGCTTTTTTGTATGGAGATATAAAGGAAACAGTTTATCTTAAACCACCAGAAGGACTTAATATACAAGAAGATTATGTTTTAAAATTGACTAAATCATTATATGGGCTGAAAAAGTCACCCAAATATTGGTATGAAAAATTGAATAACACTGTAAAGGAATATGGGTTTAAAAGATCTGAAAATGATTACTGTCTGTACAGCATGGAAGATATATACTTACTATTATATGTGGATGATATATTATTAATGGGTGGTGATATAATAAAAATAAATAAAGTAAAAATATTTCTTTTACAACGATTTCGAATGAAAGACATGGGACATAATAACTTAGTTTACTTAGGTATTTCAATTTGTAAAAAAGAAAACAGCATTGTCATAAATCAAACAAAATATTTATTATCAGTTCTTAAAAAATATCAAATGGAAAATTGTAAAGGTAACACCACACCTATGGATGTAAATTTTAAACTTGATGATAGTGAAATAGATATGAGCTATGAACACAAATGTAGATCACTTATAGGATCTTTGATGTATGCAACTATAGGAACCAGACCTGATTTATCACATGCAGTTTGTTATTTAAGTAGATTTCAGTCCAAACCTAATGAGTCTTTATGGAAAGCATTAAAAAGAATTTTAAGATATGTAAAACAAACCGTTAATTATGAATTAGTATATGATAAAAACAATTGTAATGATTCTGTACCTTTGATTGGTTATGCCGATTCTGATTGGGCTAGAGATAAAGATAGAAAATCAACTAGTGGATATTTGTTTAAACTTTTTAATAACACTGTAATTTGGAGAACTAAAAAACAATCAACTGTTGCATTAAGTACTACAGAGGCAGAGTTAATCTCATTGTGTGAATCAGTTGTTGAGGCAAGTTGGCTTATAAAATTATTAAAAGATTTAAATGTTGAATGTCATAAAGTAATAATATTTGAAGACAACATAAGTACTATTAGTTCTGTTAATAACCCCGAGCAGAAGCGACTTAAACATATGGATATAAAATATAATTTTGTAAAACAAAAAGTAGAAGATGGTTCGATTGTTATTAGGTATGTTAACACTAAATATCAGTTAGCAGATGTTCTAACGAAACCTTTGTCTAAGAGTCAGTTTATTAATTGTATGTTTGAGTTCGGGATGAGAAGCGCATTGAGGGAGAGTGTTGAGTAATCAATGCGTTCAATGCGTTTCACATCCCTAATAGTAATCGTTTATTTTTATAGCAATTTCACGTCCCTAGTTTAAGTATATATCCTGCTCTAGTTTTTTGTCTATGTTAATTAAGAAAAAAATTACAAGAAGATTTGTTAGAGGTTTTTTTTGTGTTATAAAATTAATAGTAGAATAAACAGTAAAAATAATAAAAGGTGTTTGAACTACGATCCCGAACCTCTTCACGGAATAATATTTATTTCTCAAATTACATTGCTAATTTTCTAAAATAATAGAAGTTAATTGCCTATGTACTATTTTAGTGCATAATGAATAAATAAATAAATAATTAACTAAATTTTCCACAAACAATTTATTGTTTTTAACTTTGATTATATATACGTCTAGATACCTATTAGTCTTGTAACGTTACGTTAATAAGCATAACAACCTCATTATTCGTGTGTGCGTGCAGGCCTCGTTGTACACTCGCGTCATCTGTGGTTGTGTGCGTGTTTGGGGATCTCCAGTTATAAATATTTTTCCCATAAATAGCCATAGCGTTATCGAAATAAAATAATATAAAATAAAATAGAATAGAATAGAATAGAAGAGAATAGAAGAGAATAGAAGAGAATTGAAGAGAAGAGAATAGAAGAGAATAGAAGAGAATAGAAGAGAATAGGAGAGAATAGGAGAGAATAGAAGAGAAGAGAATAGAATAGAATAGAATAAAAGATTTGATTTGATTTGATTTGAAAAGAATTGATTTGAAAAGAATTGAATTGAAAAGAATTGAATTGAAAAGAATTGAATTGAATTGAAAAGAATTGAATTGAATTGAGTGAATTGAATTGAATTGAAATTAAATTAAACTAAATGGCGTGTCCCTTACCATCAGGTGAACGTCTTATTTGGCTCATGACCAGGAAGAAAAAATACTTCTAAGTACTTACCTATATAAAAGTAATTAATTTATCAAAAAAATAAATTAAAATTATTATAATTGATTTATTTCATGTTTTGGTCACTAGCTACGTATTAAGTTTCATTGAATTCATTTTTGTCAAAAGAAAAATTACCCCAGACTTAAGATATATTCCGCCATTATTACCTAGCCACACCAGTCTAGTCGGACAATGTACAAATTGTCGTAAAAAACAATCGAGTTTTTATAATAATCCCTCACAGAATCTTAAGATTTATGAATGGAAAATTAAGTTAGGATCTTTATTAATTTTACTTAGTTAATATTTTCACCATTTGATTACACAATTCGGCAAAAAGTTTTTTTTTTGCGAGCACAAACCATCGGTAGAGTTCAAGTGATACTAAACAACCAAGTATACCAATTTGATGTTTTGGTATACTTGATATTGTCAAGTGTTTGAACATCGAACACGCTATCTAGACGTATATATAATCAAAGGTTTTTAAACTAAAATTATGCTTTATTATTATACCAATAATGATATTATACAATTTTATTTAAAAAAAGTGTTTTTTTTTTAATTCATGAAAAAGCCGATGAAAAATTTCAACACTAGAGTGTTCAGAATCATGTACTGGATCCCTGGTATCGGTTTTCGGTGCGATGTCCCTTACACCCTGTATAAGTACATAGGGTTCCGTACAATGATGTTATAAACCATAGATAATAGATATGACCGGCTTCGTACAATGATGTTATAAACCATAGATAATAGATATGACCGGCTTATGCACGCCGAAAGTTATGACCCATGTCATTAAAATATTATTTCATGTGTAAGTAGTTAAGGTATGATATCCCTCCCTTATTATTTACTTTTGTGCAGTACCTTCTGCAATTTCTTGCAACTTACTGCTAGTTCTACCAATTGGGTAATTTTCGTGTCTTCACTTTTCGTGCGCTAATGGCATATCTATTGTATAAAATATTATTGGATCCGTAGCATAAAATATGTAAACTGTAATGACGATGATGATACTATTTCCTTTTAATTCTGTAAATAGTAGAACAGTTTCAACGGCCGGTGACATTGCTGTCGTCTAAAATGGTATTTGGATTTCTTTAGTACTGAAGAGAAGCATATTTTTTCATTCTCGCCTCGCCTGCCAAACGCGGGAGTTCTGGCAGTCCCTCACTTCTAAAGAGAACTCCTTTGTTTTGCAGAGTCTTTCGGCTGATGATGATGACTTAAAACAGCTTGCACTCCGTCAATAATAGCTCGAATGCTGTAGGTTTTAACGCGAAATAGCCGCGCTGTAAGCCTGTAAGGTCAAACGCAACGATTGAAAGAGTGACTGTTGCCTATTTTGGTTACTGAATAGACTGTCTGTTGACGCTCCGCTTTGTTGGTCTTTGGTTTCGTGGAATTAAATTGAAAATGCCCTTTTTCGTATATAAAGAGTCTATTCAGCAAAATTACAGATTTGTTGAAAATAAAAGAAAAAAATTATAAGTAAATTATTATACGTGCGTACACGCTGCGAGATAAAAAAAAAGGGGGCGCTCCGAGCGGTGTTGCCAGCTCGGGCGGTGTTGTCAGCTCGTGCGATGTTGCTTCGTTCAGGAACATATGCCCCCAGCCTTGGAAGCACCGGCTTCCAAAAGGGTAAAATTCTGCGCTACGGGTTCACCAATGGACATATCTTAATGAAGGTGCGCCTCACTACGCCGGACGCCGTCTGGACATCGGCGACTCTCACAATACCATCCTTGCCTGGTACCAGATTTATAATCCGTCCTAATCGCCATTTCAGAGGTGGTAGATGGTCGTCCTTCACTACGACGAGCATTCCTTTTTCTAATGAGCCTGCGTTTGTCTTCCACTTCGATCTGGTTTGTAACTCAGAGATATACTCCTTCGCCCATCGTGACCAAAAGTGCTGTCGGATTTGTTCGACACGCTGGTAGCGCGTCAGTCGATGTTCAGGTGTCTCCATGTAGTCCTCGTAGACAGGCGCTGTCATAGGTCGGCCAATCAGGAAATGAGCTGGGCTGAGCGGGGTGAAATCGTTTGGATCTGTAGACAGGGGACTTAAGGGACGAGAGTTAAGAATTGATTCGACTTCGCATAGAACCGTATAAACCTGTTCGAACGTTAAATGCGCGTTCCCTATTACCCTGCGCAAATGGTACTTGCAAGACTTTACCCCTGCTTCCCATAATCCACCAAAATGAGGCGCATATGGTGGGATAAATGAAAATTTAATATTTTGGCTTGTCGCATACTCTTGTATTTCCGGAGAACATTTAGTTAAAAATTTAGAGAAATCATTCATAAGCCCTACAAAATTCTTTCCATTGTCTGAAAAGATTTCACATGGCTTGTCACGGCGTGAAATGAAACGTTTTAATGCCAGTAGGTATGCATCAGTAGAGAGATCACTTACTAGCTCTAAGTGAATTGCGCGCGTCACGAAACAAACAAATAAACAAATGTAACATTTAATAAGTCGAGCACCCCTACCTTTACGGTTAAGAATGAGCATTGGCCCGGCATAGTCAACCCCACAACGTGCAAATGGAAATGTTTGAGTTATGCGTTCCTTGGGTAAATTTCCCATGATAGGTTTTAAGGTCCTACCTCTTAATCGAGTACATATAACACAATCATGTACTACCTTTCTTGCAAGGTTCCTACCACCAACAGGCCACCACGTCTCCCGTAAATTAAATAAAAGCGCTTGGGGAGCAGCGTGCAACCATTGTAGATGCTCGAAGCGAAAAAGTAAAATTGAAAAATAGTGTTTAGCAGAAATTAATATTGGGTGTCTTTTATCATAATTAAAATCAGAGTTCTGAATACGACCTCCAACTCGTATGATTTTGTCATCATCCATGAATAAACTTAATTTAGACAAATGCGTGTCTTTGATAGTACCGTTATTTAATAACGACTTGTACTCATTTGGAAATGATTCCATCTGAGAGCACCTAGCTAGTGTGAGCTCAGACTGCCTCAACTCTTCCACCGTAAGAACGCCGGAACGCCGAATACATTTATTGCGCGCATTATGTATGAATCGGAGTACATATGCGGTACTGCGTCTCATGCGGTTGAATTGAGAGAATCTACTAAATGGAAATAATGACAATTTCGGTACCTCGTTAGACGCAAAGGAATGCGTCACGCTAGATTTGACTTCCGGTAAATCCTCTTGCGCATCGTTCAAATCTACCTCGGTGCAGCTGAAGTCGAGTTCACGAAGGAAACTGGGGCCCTCCCACCATAACTGGGATCTCGAGAGTTCTTCTAAACCGACGCCACGCGAAACTAAGTCGGCAGGATTCTCCTTTCCGCTTACATGTCGCCACCGAAGTTCCTTCGTCAACTCGTGGATTTCAGCTGCCCTGTTTTGCACAAAAGTTTTTAATAAATTAGGAGGCATGTGTAACCACCCTAATACTATGGTGGAATCAGTCCAAAATGTAACATTTTCAAATTGTAGATAAAGTGACCGATGAACCTTATCATACAATCTTGCGCCCAGTAATGCGCCACACAGCTCAAGCCTTGGTATACTGACAGGCTTCAGCGGTGCGACCTTGCCTTTGGAACACAACAACCTCACTGACACAGAGTCCTTAGAAATAGTGCGCACGTATATACAAGCGCCGTACGCTGTCTGTGAGGCGTCAGTGAAGATGTGTAATTCCCTATGATCTGAATTACTATTTGTGACGTGACGCGGTATGCGTATGATGCTCAGCGCAGAGAGACCAGCAATGAACTGGTTCCACGCCCGCGTGACGTCAGGTGGCACTGGATCATCCCATCCCACTTGTAATAACCACAACTTCTGTAACAGAACCTTTGCAATAATTACAGATGGGCTGAGGAACCCTAATGGATCAAATATTTGTGATGCATGTGATAAAATTACTCTTTTAGTTAATACAGAATTATTGCCTTTAAACTGAGTATTAAAATGAAAATTATCTGAATCAGGATACCAACCCAGACCTAATGTTTTGCTTTGATTGTGCTCGATAAGATTTAACTCGTGTGAATCACTAGATGGCGTTACTGGTTCATTATTATTAAAATTAAAAACCCATTTTCGCAACGGAAAGCAACCAGATTGTAATACCTTGGCAGTATTTTCGCATAATTCTAATAACTTATCTTTGTCATCCAAACTAGTGATAAGGTCATCCACGTAAAAATCATTATTTATGACTTGTTTGACTGCAGGATCTGGACAGTCAATCGCAAGTTGTTTTAAACATCTAATGCTCAAAAAAGGTGCAGAGGCAGTACCGTATGTAACTGTATTTAATTTGTAAATACCTAATGGTTCAGAGGGATTGTCACGCCAAATAATTAACTGTAAGTCCCGTTGTGACTCATCTATTAAACACTGCCTGTACATCTTTTCTACGTCGGCACAAGCTGTGTACCTGTATTGCCTGAAACGTAATAAAATTTAAATTATGTCGCTTTGTAACGGCGGCCCTACAAGCTGAATATCGTTTAGCGACTTCCCACTGGTGGTGGGGGCGCTAGCGTCGTATACAACACGAAGCTTGGTTGTGGTACTTTGCTCGCGAAAGACACCGTGATGCGGCATAAAATAATGTGGTGTACCATACGACGATACGCGGGTCATATGACCTAAACTAACATATTCGTGTATGAAATTAGTATATAACTTTTTGAAACTAGGGTCGCGTTGTAGACGCTTCTCTAGTGCCAGGAAGCGCCGTTCGGCTTGAGTGAATGACTCACCCAAGGCGACAGGTGACTCTTTGAGAGGCATGCACACAGAGAACCTCCCACTACCATCGCGCGTTGTGGTTTTAACGAAGTGGTCCTCGCATGCACGTTGCTCATCAGTAAGCGCATCGCAAAGTCTTGGTAACTCCTCTAGTTCCCAAAACTGTCTAAGCAAACTGTCAACAGAATCAAGCGAATGAGTTAAATTACATTGGATATACCTATCATTGCGCATATTACTATTATGATTATTAATAGGTCCTGAAACTATCCAACCTAATTCAGTATTTTGTAAAAAGGGGCCATTTGGCAGCCTCATTTTACCATCTTTGAGTAGATCCCAAAATATATTTGCACCCAACAATATTTGAATATTGTGAGATTCTAAAAATTGTTCGTCTCCCAGCTGTATGTTGTCAGGAATCCTGAACTGTTGTGCGCTATGTTGACACACAGCTGGTAAAGTAGATGTGATGTTAGGTAGAACAAAACATTTTATGTGTGCCGAATAAGAACTTATGCGAGACTTAATGTCGACATCACACATTTGCGTTGAATGTGTTACTGCACTACCTACCCCTCGAATTTCATGAACGGACTGTATTAATTGTATATTTAGTAAATCGCATAAAGCCTTAGAAATGAAGCAATGTTGACTACCACTGTCAAGGAGTGCGCGTGCTATATGATAGTTATTGTGTTTATCAGCTATCTCAATCAATGCGGTAGACAATAGTACTGGCTGTACACAAATTGATGGATTGCACTGGTTGTCCAAGTGTACATTATTTGCTAAAATTTGATTATTATGTGAGGTGTTCACCGGTATGTCCTGGCTATTGACAGGATTCATCAGCTCCTTTTGTGTGTTAGCTGAATGTGATGATATGGAGTGAACATCACTATGAATTAATGTATTATGTTTTGTATTACATTTGCGGCACGGCCCAAATTTACAAGTTTCTACAGAATGGCCCGCACGAAGACAATTCTGACACAGTTTATTTGCATTTATAAACTGCATCTTTGACTCTAAATTACTATCAAGAAACTTCTGACATGCATAAATAGGATGATTACCCGGACACAATAAACAAGATTTTTTAGTATAATTATTTTTCTCCTGAAATTTATTTTTAATATTCCCTACATTACAATGTACTTTAGGAGCACTGTAACTTTGTTTTTTAAAATTATTATTTGACTTGCTGCCATGAGACACAAGCAAAGTTTCTAACATGTCAGCTCGGTTCCTTAGAAAATTTAACAAATCATCAGTTTTTACAATTTCTTCAGAATTGGTAGACAATAAAGTAGTGATTTTATATTGCTCCCATTCCCTCTCAGTAGTTTCATCTAACTTAGAAGTCACTATGTAATTAATAAGGGTGTCCCAATATTCTGTAGGTTCTTTCAATATTGTTAAAGCGCGCAAGTTTTTAAGGATTGTATCAATAACTTTCCTTATGAGATGTGGACACTCTTTATTCATTTTCTGTATTGTAAACAATGCCTTGATATGATTATTAACTAATAATTTTGTGTTATTGTATCGATTAAGAAGTAGTTCCCATGCAACTACATAGTTATTCGATGAAAACTCTAAAGAGTCTATGACTAATGCCGCACTTCCTTTTAAAGATGACTTAAGGTAATGGAACTTTTGAATAGCACTTATGTCACGGGAGTTGTGTACTAATGACAAGAATGTGTCCCTAAACTCAAGCCAATGCTCATAATTACCATCAAAGGTGGGCATAGAAATTGTTGGTAATTTAATAGATTGCATATTGTTATTTGTCTGGCTACAAACCTCTCTAGTGAGCATGCATTCTGCACATGCTATTGTGCTATAGTAAATGTCTTCGAAAGACTCCCTTTGAGACAACTGACTGTCAAGTTCACTTTCATCGACAAGTTTTTCAATACTAGTTTGAACTTTACTAAAGTCTGTATACAATAACATTGCACTTTGTAATCTTAACTTTAAATCTACTTTAGTTTGACTGGAGAGGTCTTCAGACTTGCAATTATTAACGTAATTACTTAATTTTGTAAACCTGCCTTTTAATATGCCTCTTTCTTTTACCAAATCGCTCAATTGCGCGTCTTGTTTGCTCATTTTGGCGGATTAAGAAAGCAAAGGTACTTACTGGTATAATCGCGTTCTGACTTAGAAACTGCTTCCAAATAACGTCAAGCAAGCACCACAGCACAGCACTCAAGCACCAGACGCGAATCCTTTGGAAGTTGTGAACGATAGGATAGTTGCGAAACTCGAATTTGCTGAAACAGATTAGTGCGGTTTAACAAAGCGAAGCAGGAAAGGTGATGGTTAGGATGTATGATTGACCGTACCCAATGTGCGCTTTATATGGAAGGTCTGCGTTTCTCATCCGTCCAAGCTTCATCCAATCCATGCAACCATGCGACTTTTCACGATGTCGAATGGTATTTGTTGTACATAAAATGGCGTCGTGCACGCCTTGATGCGAATTCCACACGTCGTCGGTCGTTGCTATGCGGCGTTGAAGGATCAGCAATATGTTGACGCTCCGCTTTGTTGGTCTTTGGTTTCGTGGAATTAAATTGAAAATGCCCTTTTTCGTATATAAAGAGTCTATTCAGCAAAATTACAGATTTGTTGAAAATAAAAGAAAAAAATTATAAGTAAATTATTATACGTGCGTACACGCTGCGAGATAAAAAAAAAGGGGGCGCTCCGAGCGGTGTTGCCAGCTCGGGCGGTGTTGTCAGCTCGTGCGATGTTGCTTCGTTCAGGAACACTGTCACTAATCTCGGCACTGTTATTTCTGCTTGTAATATTAAGTGTTTTGTAAAACATCAGCCAGTGTTAATTTGATTTACCTAGTTAAAGAAGTTCTACTCAATTTATTTTTTTTAACTTGGCGATGATAAGTTAAAGGTTCGCCTATAGACAACTGCGTTGCACAGCCGCTCGTCCGGTAACTTTACCAGCTACAGTGCCCTTCACACCGGAGCACAGCAGTGTTTAGACACTGCTGCTTGGCGGCAGAATATCTGACACTATGGTGGTACCTGACAGCAGTGGTGTGTGTACACTTTTATGCCAGGTTAGGCAAAAAAGGAAATTTCTTAGAATATTTATTAAATTATAGTCATTCAGAGGAGTCGTAGGGTAGGCAGTTTTTTGTCTGTATGGCCTGCACGCCACTGCTGGACAGTCCTTTACAGTAAAAACATACTATTTTGGAGGTAATGAACTATCACGCGCACTGGCGTATGGCGGCTCGGCGCTGCTGGCTCCAGACGCTCTTAATCGCACAGTAATTAATGGCCAATATTAATAAATAAGTAACTTAATCCAAATCCTTTGGATTTCAGATCAATTTTTTCTAGATTTTTCTATAAAAATGTAATGTCGAATTATTGCAAAATCTTATATTATTTGATCAATATCAGCTATTTATTTCGGCCGACAGTGTACACTGCAAGCCCATACATTGCAGAAAATTGCGTGTGTTCGATTCATACTGCCGAAAGCATTTAAAATCTCCAAGCAAACAATCTGATACTAGAACTAATAGAAGCAATCATCATCCAAAGTTGAACGTCATCTGCAACCTTGGTGTTGTGTTATTATTTTATATTGTTACACGGAGCATCATTCGTGCGATTGCCGTGTTTAATAAGCGTGTCGCTACATTGTTATGGTCTATTATCGTTGTTATGAAAACATGCCAAACGCTGGCATCACCAACCTGCGTTCGTGATGATCAGAATGACTTGACTGCGCTGGACAATATCTTTGATAGTCGTTTTCTACGCGGAAGGGCCCTTTTGCAACATCTCCCACTCCGAAGGGGACAGCGGCCGGGACGCGCGACCCCCGTCCCCTTGACTGGTCTATAATGCGCTCAAAGGCAAAGCGCTGAGGGACATCTGGTTCAATACTTGCCGGAGAGCACAGGTTCCTGTGCCATCGTGACAGCCCTGTTGGTTTTAGTGGCCCAGAATCCCACATACCCCCGGGTGAACCCCCTTACCTTAGGGTTCAGAGCGAGAGCAAAAGAAGGTCCCTTTGCAAAGGACCGTTCAGCTATATGCCACCGCAATGTCAGATATTTTGCCACCAAGCAGCGATGTCTAAACTTTGCTGTGTTCCGGTGAGAAGGGCACTTTAGCGGGTAAAACTACCGGACACAAGAGACTTAATAACTAATGTATCGGATGCCGAATGGCAGTGCAGTGCAGAGTGCGGCTGTCTTTGAGCATCAGGCCAATGGCATGTCTTGTCAGAAGTCGATATCAGAAGGCAATTTAAAGAAATCGAGATCATTATTGTCACTGATAATTAATAAAATTGTACTACGAGTATAATTATGTACATCGCCCGCGAACATAACTCTGATCTTAATCACTCAATTTGTCACAATCTAATTTCGTCCTTATTCTCTTGTTTACAGGGTCGGCAGTCGTCAGCGTGTGCATGCGGCAGTTTGACGATGCGATATCGATCACCGTCGCCATCATGATCGTGGTGACGGTCGCCTTCGTCCAGGAGTACCGGTCTGAGAAGTCGCTCGAGGAGCTGAACAAACTCGTGCCGCCGACATGTAACTGGTGAGTGACGTCACTACTCACTATATTTCGTCATTATTCCACTTAAAACTAGCTCCAAGGATCACCCGATCCTTGGAGCTAGTTTTAAGTGGAATGCCAATTAAATTTCATTTTTGGTGGCCAGGCAGTGTAGATCAGCCCTATCGGAGACGGTCGGTGCCATTATACATTCAGGGAGACTCGGTGGCGCAACGGGAAACCGCTCGCTTTGCTAACCAGAGGTCGTAGTTTCAATACCCGTTTGGGGCTTCGTCAACAACTTTCTAACTGTTGGCCCTTACTGGCTAGGACAATACAGGCTGTTCAGACAATCATGTGCTCTTGATCCAAAAGTAAGATTATCCATGCGTCGGAAGGGCATGTAAAAAGTCAGTCCTTCGCCTGACCTTTCACCGGTCGTGTCGGTCTTCCGTTCCATCGTGTGTAGAGTGCACTTGTGCACTATAATATTTCCCTCGTAGTTGGTTAGTCGCGTTAAAAAAAGGTTGGTCTCAGTGGCCGAATATGACCTAGAAAACGTTATATTCAGGTAAAAAAACCGTTTGATTCACGTTGGCGGATACCTGCATATCCTCGCTGAATTGGTGATTCTTTAGATGAGGAAAGAGCCACCCTTTTGTCACCAGTGGAGACAATAGCTATAAATGATATCTGTTTTGCCGTCTGCCTAGTAATACACAATTAACTTTAATTAATCCAGTTTATGACAATTGGCTTGATTACCACTTAATAAGCGTTTCTATTGATCGAAAGTGAGGACAGATGGGGGACGATTGTAATAATAAGATAAGTATTGAATGTTTGCTGTCGCGCGTGACGTTTGCTATTGAAACATCAACAATAAAAACAGAACATCGTTGTTTGGTACATTTAACCATTTTTAATCTGTGTACATTACACATACATCTCACTCATTCACTCACTCAACTGATTCTTTTCTATTCAAATTCTGGCGTCATAACGTACAGAGCTCTCTCCTTTTCCTTTAACTTTCTATTAAGGTGCCTAGTTACGGATCGTTAATTTCAATTTGCTATCTGTCGATTCATCCGCTTTAAAGACGTGCGGAACGCGAGTGCACCCTTTTAAGTTCCTCTCCTACCCTGTGGACCGTTGGCTACGCGAAGCAGCTGAACACCAACCAAAACCACCCCCGGGGGAAGAAGCTCTACGCTCCGAGATTTACCGTGGAGGATCCGAGACGGGAGTGACATAAGGCCGACCACTCTGCCTTTTTTCCTTGTCGAGTGCATCAACCCTGACAGCATGTACGCGACATAATTCCTGGTCCTTCGAGCCGGATCATCATCACCGGCCGGAAGACGTCCACTGCTGAACATAGGCCTCGAACGCCACTATGAATGGCAGTTTGCTCTTTGCATCTACCAGTTACCTGCGACGTGCACAATGTCGTCTGTCCACCTAGTGGGAGGCCTGCCTACGCTGGGTCTTCCGGCTCATAGTCGCCACTCCTGAAGCTTTCTTCGGATATGCATGCACTTACTATAATAGCGCAATTCCTCCTCACTTGCAGTTTACGCGAAGGCAGCCTGGAACACTTCCTAGCCAGAAACCTGGTACCAGGCGACATTGTCCACTTGAACGTCGGTGACCGTGTATCCGCGGACCTCAGACTGTACGAGTCCACTGACCTGGCTATAGACGAGTCTTCGTTCACCGGGGAAACTGAGCCGGCAATGAAAAGCGTGCTGCCGAATAAAGCCGCTGCTGGAAGAGTTAATAAGGACAACATTGCGTTCATGGGCACACTCGTACGATGTGGAAATGCGAAGGTGAGTTTTGTAAAATTTAGAAGTTAAGCAAGTCGTTTGCCTGATGGTAAGTGACCCGCCTGCCTATAGACAGCTGCATTGCACTGCCGCTCGTCACCTGAGACATTAAGTTGAAGTCTCTTGTGTCCGGTAATTTCAATAGCTCCAGTGCTCTTCACACCGGAACCGGGTGAGCGATTTTGTGACATTTAGAATTATAATTTAATTAGAGTAGCTATTATATTAACTGCCGCACTCACAAACCCCAATTAACTTTAATCCTAATTAAGTCACTTTTAAAATCTTTTTATTTCGACTGTCGGAGTCGTTTATGATTAATTATTGAACACGAAATAATTGTTATATCTACTCACTATCAGCGTATTAAGTAATAATGGGCAGCCAGTGTCGAAATAATCCGATTTCAAAAAATGAATTAATCATCATTAACTTTAATTGACGTTTGTAGGTTCGGCAGTAAGTCTTGAGTTCGATAATTTCATCAGCTACGCTTCCCTTCACACCGGAACACAGCACTGTTTACACACTGCTGTTTGGCGGTAGAATATTTGACACTGTGGTGGTGTCTATCTGGATGGTTCCTTGAACAAAGAACCCACCCACCTTGTACAAAGTAATTAATTATTAATCAACAAATACTCTCCTTAAAGTAATTTAAATCTTTTTCTTATAACAAGAATTCCGGAATTCCGGAACATAATCTCGACGCTTAGTAAGCGTCTAAGGGATCGCAGTATAGATGTATATACATACACATAAATTGGTACTCCAATAGAGAGACGCTGCCGCACGTCTGGTCTTCCCTTACCACACCTCTTACGACACTTAACCGGAGATAGGTTGCTGCTATTCTTACCCGGATACTCGACTGTTCGCACAGTTTTTTAAACGATTATTATATATTCCAGGGTATCGTGGTAAGTACGGGCGAGCGCTCCGAGTTCGGCGACATATTCCGCATGATGCAAGCTGAGGAGGCGCCCAAGACTCCGCTGCAGAAGTCGATGGACACCCTCGGCGCGCAGCTGTCCATGTATTCCTTCTGCATCATCGGCTTCATCATGGTGACGGGCTGGCTGCAGGGGAAGGCGCTGCAGGACATGTTCACCATCAGCGTGAGTCTCGCCGTCGCGGCTATACCTGAAGGTAAGCAACGCTACCTTATTCTATGAGCATAATGTTTACATTACGAACATAATAACGTTATAGTAATCTATCTATACTATAATAAAACTCAAAGAGCACTTTTTCTGTACATTGAATATTTTTCCAAAATTTCTATGTGGGGATACTATACTATCGACATAGAGGCCAAAACAATTTTTTTTGGAATTATTGTCTGTCTGTCTGTCTGTCTGTCTGTCTGTCTGTCTGTCTGTCTGTCTGTCTGTCTGTCTGTCTGTCGTTCTGTTCGTCCAGGTATCATTTGAAAACCCGTGGATGGATTCTGATAGGACTTTCACTGATGTGTTGTGTAGAAGTAGGGGTATAAGTTGGTATATAAAACATCACGCTATGTTTCATAGGGGCTAAGCAGTGAAACATTACTTGCACATATTACCACGTAATTTCCTTTGTATGTGAATAGGGTAATTATAGACTGATCAGTTAATCATTAAGATATCTATTATTACGCTATATACAATAGGGACTGAGCAGACATTTAGTTTGCATAAGATATGGCAGTGGCGAAGGGTAAATTTTTGTAAGGGGTAAGCCGGTCCGGTACACCCAGGACATTTTCATTAGATTTCTGTATTGTTCTAAGTACTTTGCTGATAGCAATATGACATTATATCTTTGAAAAGTTAAAATCTGTAATTCCCGAGCGAGTCCAAACTAGATTAGGAAAGAAATAGGCAAGGGAAAAATACCATTTTATTTCATTTAAAAGCCAGCGGTTAGGTCCGCTGCACCACCAAGGCTACATTTGTATAGGTAGGTAGAAATTGAGAATACGAAATTGCCAAATTTTTACTTAGGTAAAAGACCTAAAATGACTCGAAATGATCTAACGCAATAAAATGTACAAGTACAATTCACACTACACACAATGAACAGCGCTCCCAAAAAACGCTTCAAGGTCAGGGTGTTCATGAAATTTAATGAAACTCCCTAAGTCCAGGTAGTGTATAGGTATTGTATTACAGTCGCAACAATAAAAGATGCGAAAAACTTAGAACTTTCATTATCGAATATGATTAGACCACGAACCTGTATTATAACTGGACAGCGCAGTCTACTAAAGATCACGAGCCGAATGAGAGGTCCAAAAGTAGTAGTGTATCTCTGTCTAATAGGGTGTCCACGCATTACTATGTGGAAGGATTCTTTTTCTCACTTCTAAGGTCTTTTGGCGGTGGATCGGGTCACAACGGGCGGTGCCCCATCGGTCGGTGCCCCTGCGCGACCTCCGTCAATCTGAATGTTGCGAGGCGCATGAGACGATTTTTGCGTTCAAATCGTAATTTTGGTGACATAATACTAATTATAATTATTATTTGTATTGTATAATTAGATGGAATTTAGTCGCAAGTCATGAAATTACTATGTATTAAGCAATTATTAATTTTGAGAATTTGTTGCAATCAATTTATTTAAATTTAGAGTCTTATTTTACTTATTTCAATATTACATATAAGATCTGCGGTACTTACCACAATTAAGACAGTAAATTATTTGAATTTGTCGTAATACCTAGCTACCGTTTTCTTCCGGATATCTGTATTTCATTCCAAAATTCAGGTTGAGTTAACCAACGTTTGTATGGAAACCATCATCCGAGACGACCGCGACGCCATACATAACAATGGTCACCCTACTCTAACAGTACACCGCGTCACCAGATTACTTACTACGACAATGTCGACAATCACACAACAGCTCAGTGCTGCTACCTTCTTAATTATAAATTGTTACTAATATTATTGTTAATAAAAGTATTGCATGTTGTTCGTGTGCTAATTTATAATATTACATTTCATCGTCCTAGATGTATTATATTTCGATGTTTTATTACACGAAAAACTTATAAGCAAATGTAATCAACTTTTAAGAATTCTACCTAACACTACTAAAAAGAATCATATTTTGCGTTGGCAACTTACTTGTCAAGGGGGCAGACAAGGACACACATCTACTTTTGTGCTATCTCACTAGGCTCGTTTTTCTACTTCGACTTGTGTCAATGAAAAACAAACCTTAAGAATGTAGCATAAAGTTTAAATTAGTGATATTATTATATTTAAGTGATCTATCCAGTTTTTACGAAGTAAATATAAATCCGTGGATTAGACAGTAATTTACGATGTTAGCGTGATTTACATTATGAACAGCGCCATCTATCGGTGAAATTGAGCATATAATCACTATAGAACTTTAATCTATAAATATAAAAGAAAGTCGTGTTAGTTACACTATTTATAACTCAAGAACGGCTGAACCGATTTGGCTGAAAATTGGTGGGCAGGTAGCTTAGAACCAGGAAACGGACATAGGATACTTTTTATCCCGGTAGGTTAAGGTTAAGCAACGTTAGGTAAGGTCATTAAATAGATGGGTGAACCGATTTGTATGTTTTTTTTTGTGCATATCGGGTAGGTCTGAGAATAGGTCATAAAGTATATTTCATACTGCTAGGTTAAGGTTAAGCAACATAAGGCCAGGTCATTAAATTGATGGGTGAACTGATTTGTATGAAATTTTGTGTGCATTTCGGGTAGGTCTGAGAATAGGTCGTAAAGTATATTTGATGCCGCTAGGTTAAGGTTAAGCAACATAAGGCAAGGTCTTTAAATAGATGGGTGAACCGATATGTATGAAATTTTGCGGGTAGGTCTGAGAATAGGTTATAAAGTATATTTTATGCCGCTGATAGCATGATTGACGACGATATATAGAACGAGAGGAGGGTGCAAGAGAGGGAGAGGGGAGGGTGATGGAGTGAGTGATCGGAGGAGTTAGGTGGAGCAAGGGGGGGGGGGGAGTGAGAGGGAGCAAGTTGGGAGAAGAGAGAGGAGGGAGAGGGTTCAGAGAGGACAACGGGGAGAGGAAGAGGGGAAGTGTGAC
The DNA here is from genome assembly GCA_911728495.1 of Furcula furcula. Taxonomy (NCBI): domain Eukaryota; kingdom Metazoa; phylum Arthropoda; class Insecta; order Lepidoptera; family Notodontidae; genus Furcula; species Furcula furcula. The sequence goes on from OU452252.1 coordinate 22,639,363, forward strand.
GGGGACCGAAGCGGGAGGGGAGAGAAAGAGCATAGAATTAGATTTTTCTTATAAGAGAGAGAGATAAATCAAGGGAGTAGGGAGAAAAGGGGAGCAAAATGTAATTAAAGCGCGGGTGGAGCTGCGCGGGTCAGCTAGTAAATAATAATACCAGCCTTTGTTTATGGCCCACTGTTGTGCGTGTTGGCGGACTTCACACGTCATTCGAGAGCTAGTTAGGCTTTCTCATACATGCAGGTTTCCTCACGATAAAGCTAGTAACAATCGCACAAAGACGATTCGCACATGATTAACTAATGAAATCAGAGCCGTGGTTCGAACCCGCGCACCGCACCTTGTTTCCAAGGCAAGCGCTCGCCCACTGAGCTAATAACGTTAGTTAATGTGAAAATCAGCCCGTTGGATGTCCGGGCAAGTGGGGGCAAGTATATCACCCTCCCATCTCCTCCCGTTGGGTGCCCGTAAGAGCCGACTAAGGGCAAAGAAGAAGACGGATAGCAGCGTCTTCCTGATTCCTACCACCTATACTGCGATCCCCAAGACGTCTGCCAAGCGTGAGAAATTATAGCTAACCCTCCTTACTAACGGCCGAACCTACAAACGTTAATTAACTTTAATCGCAATTAAGTCATTTTTTGTAATCTATTTATTTCGACTCTCCGAGTCTCTTATGATTATCTTTTAGTATTAATTACGAGATTATTGATATATCTAACTCACTATCTGCGTATGAAGTATTCTAAAGTCGAAATAATCCATTTACAAAATATGTCTTAATCACAATTAACTATAATTGACGTTTGTAGGTTCGGCCGTAAGGGGTAGTCTTTGTTCAGCAGTGGACAACTACTGACGATTATGACAATTACTTTATTATACCGACGATGATTGAAGGCTTTTTAAATTATTTCTTCCAGGGTTACCCATCGTGGTGACGGTGACGCTAGCTTTGGGCGTGATGAGGATGGCAAAGAGGAACGCCATCGTGAAGAAGCTGCCCACCGTGGAGACCCTGGGCTGTGTCAACGTCATCTGCAGCGACAAGACTGGTGAGTAATGTTGTGATGCCATAGCTTCAGCTGAATGTAGCCGCTGATTGGATAGTTTAAATTGACCGTGTGAGGCATCGATATACTATCTAAACAAGATTAGCTGTCACGGCCCGAAAAGTGGTCACGAAAATAGAGAGGCTGTCGCTTATTTCAAATTAGTACGAGCCGACAACAGGATGTATCGAAATTCCTTATTGCGCGTTTATAATGTCTATGTCCAAATAATATAATACTTATCGTAATACTAAAATTGCAGATGGGGAAATTTTTTTCGTTTCGTTTTCTTATTACTACTAGTTTAAATAATAAATATAAGTAAGATATCATTATAATACGAAATAAAAATTATTTATTTGATATTTTCTCCGCTAGAGACTGACAAAATTAATGTTGCCGATAGGCGTGTCGCCACTGTCTATACGAAACTGTTAAACTACACGTCATTACCATAATAAAAAAGTTAGTTCTCATTTTTGCCACCAGCACGGATAAGTTTGTAAGTCAGTACACACACAATGGAAACACACCCGTTTTGAACCTTATTTTATAGTGGTTAAGATTTTCTTTTAAATGAGTACAGTCAAAACAACTACTTTTTTTCGTATAATTTTGGCGGTTTTATTGATTTTTCTTTGTCTCCGATGTAAAGGTTTTATGTGCCAACATTACTGCATACAGAATTAGACTTTATTACTACATGTGAAGGCTGCTATTAGTCCGACGTTCCGAATTATTTAAAACTATTTTCTACAATTTCTAGCTACGTGTATAGTTGTGTAAATAAATGTAACCGCGACCACATTTTCGATGTCATTTTGTTCGTGACAGCTAATCTAGTTGGTATAGTATATCGATGGTGTGAGGTCTACATATGAACCAACTCGACGGGCCCGTTGGTCTAGTGGTTAGACACCCTGGATGCTGCCCGATGGGTCGTGGGTTCGATTCCCACCAAGTGTGGGTGTTATTTATCTATTTCAGTATGTATTTACTCAAAAAAATGCATATAATTATTAGTATCAGTTGTCTGGTTTCCATAGTACAGGCTCCGCCTAGTTTGGGGTTGGATAACCGTGTGTGGATTGTCCCAAGAAATTAATATTTAAAAATAAAAATAGATTGGATTAGGACTGCAGCGTTATGTCTATTAGATGATAAACAATATGGTGCATGCTGATTGACCACCATTATCCGGGAATGGTCATCGATATACTATACAAACTATATTTGGTGTCACGGTTCAAAAAGTGGTACTTAGTGAGAAATAGCGCCCTTGTGTCGCTATTTCTTTACAAGCCACATCCTGACAAATTTATTTTTGCCGATAGGCGTGTCGCTACTGTCTATATGAAACTGTCAAACTACAAGTCATTATTATTATAAAATCGTTAGTTCACGTTTCCGCCACCAGCACAGATAAGTTTGCAACCTCCGCGACCACATTTTAGATGTCATTTTGTTCGTGAATGTTTATCTAGTTTATATATTATATCGATGGGAATGGTGACAAAGACACCATATTGAAACCAAAATTCTGAATCCGAATAAAATGGACTCAATAATATTGTTAGGGTTCTTGAAACTGCAGTTTGATTTGTGAAAATGTTTTATTTCCTAGACTACAGCAACTTGACATTCCACATTGAAGATATATCAGTCGGAGTCCGTTACCACAAGCTTAAGTCGTTCACGGTTATCACTTCATTGTGTCGCGTTGAGATGATTCCGGTATCGCAGCGTAGAAAACCCTGACTGTAGTCGGTGTAGCGGCGTTTTAATCAGGAGATTTTGTAACTCTAGCAAGAACGTTCCTAACTTGTAAACAGCTTCATTAAAGAAACAATAAAGCAATACCGCGTAAGAAATCGGATCACGGAACCGATAAGAAAAAACTCGAAACGTGAGAATTTTTGCCAAACAAAAGCGTGGCCATTATTACCAAACACGACATCTCAATATTTCGACACTAGTGCAGAGCTGTAACAATATGCTCAAACTCCATATTATAACGTGTTAATACAAGTATGGAAAACCTCAAGACATCCCAACTTAATTTTGTAAATTAATCTGACAGGCTTATAGCTGTCATAAACCCAACAGGTTCGGTTCGATTTCCACCAAGTGTCTGGATGTTATTTATATATTTAAGTATGTATTTACAAACAAAGTATAAGTTTTAGTATCAGTTGTCTGATTACCATGGTATAGGCTCTGCCTATTTTGGGAACAGATGATCGTACCGTCCATTGAGTACGGCGGCGACTCCGAGGAGGACGGTGGCGGGGTTGTGACCCCCGTCCCCGTGAGTACCGTGTGTGGTTCCCGGGCAAGGCACTGAGCGGCCCCTGGTGCAGATTCCACCGGAGAGCCCTTGGGTAAGAGGGGTCTTATGTCCCGATGCGACAGCCGCGGGGGTTTTAGGGGATCTTTCGAAGATTTCCCCCGCGTCAAAAAAAAAGGTTATATATATTTTTTATTTACCTCTAGGTACTCTTACGAAGAACGAGATGACAGTGACGACGATATCGACATCAGGGGGTCACATCGCAGAGGTTACAGGCACGGGGTACAACTCGGTAGGGGACGTGCAACTGCGCGCCTACAAGGGACGAGATTTGGACGTAGCCAGGATGGGGGTCACCACCATGCTTGAGGTGAAACACCATCTAAATTATAGAACCTTTTAGAATCTAGAAGAATATAAATTATTATAATAATTCATGATAACGTGTATAAATAAAAATTAATGTATATGTACGCGTTGGGTGTTCGTAAGAGGCGACTAAGGGAAAACAAGAAGACGGGCAGCAGCGTCTTTCTATTGGATTACCTACCATTTATACTACGATCCCCGAACGACGAACTTCAGAAAGACTGCACCAAATTGGATATTTTGTTTCTGTTCGTTATAAAGGAGAAGGTTCTTATGGAAAAAAAATAAGAAAGTTAGTTAAGAAAAGGTATTATTATTTTGTTCAGGTGGGTGTGTTGTGCAATAACGCGACTATCAGAGACGAGACTTTGTACGGGCAGCCCACAGAGGGCGCTTTATTAGCCTGCGCCATGAAGAACGGAATGCACGACATCAGAGAACAGTACACCAGATTGCACGAAATACCTTTCAGGTCAGTTGTATCATAATAAATTTAAAATCTAACTGGCTTATGTAATACGTACCTATCAAACCCGATGTCCAAAGAAGCCAAAATGGTGCTAGAAATGGTCAGGTTTGGATTGGATGTTCGATCGTTAGAAATTATTTAACTATTTATGTGTGCGTTACTTTTGTTTTATATATTTTTTGTTACCTTACAGAGCGACATATTCGCTTAAGCGAAGAAGCTCTTTAAATAAAGAAAAAAAAAAAAATTAAAATCTAAAAGTACACGCCTTAAAGTACGGAAAAAATGAATTGAACCCTTTAAATCAAATCAAACAAGTTCAAATCCGATAGGCTTACTAGTAGCCATTCCAGGGTACCGTCACCTACCTTCCACTTCCATCATCAGGTCCTCTAATGGTTAAAGTGAAAATAACTCTTTAAAACAAATCAAATGAGTCCAGACTGGATTAGTTTACTAGTAGCCATCCAAGGGTTTCCTCATCCACCTTCGAGCTCCATCATCAGATCAGCTCGATGATACCATAGTATTGTATTGTCACCGCACATGTGCAAAATTTCAAATGATTTGGACATGTAGAAGTGGGTCAAAATTGCATCGCAAGATTCCATTACCATCATACATACATAAATACATACAGGTCAAACTAATAAAAGCGTGTTAATAAAATAATATTAGATACAGAGTAACTTTTAGTTTGTAATTCGTATATTTTGCATACTTATAGATTGTTGAAAATAAAGAAAAGATTCGTATTTTTTTTTACCCACCTTGGTACAAAAATATCAAAATAACTTCACTTGAAAGTATCCGCAACAAGCACAATGATCATGGTCTCACCTACCTCATATCACTGCCATGCTCATTTGCTCATGTGAATACATTTTCCGTAATTTTTATCGAATAATTTATTAAATGCAAAAAAAGAATATTATGTTTTTTATAGTTTAAATATGATCTGTTAACAATACTGATTACGTGATAAAAATATACGCACTGCAAAAAAAATAACCTGTATATTGTTACTATGTGCAGTACTCACAATTGCTTTTACTTATGTCTTTTTTACGTAAGCCAAGCCAAACACTAGGTGGTGGTGGTGGCACTAGGTGGTAGGTGCCTTGTGCAAGGAACCGGTCCAGGTAGGTACCACTGTAGTGTTAGATATTCTGCCGCCAAGCAGCAGTGTGTAAGCATTGCTTTGTTCCGGTGTGAAGGACACTGTAGCTGGTGAAATTACGCGACACAAAGACTTTAAATCTAATGTCTTAAGGGTCGGCAACGCGCTAGTGATTCTTCTGGTGTTGCTAGCGTCTATAGGCTTCGGTGACTGCTTACCATCAGGCGGTTCGCATGCTTGGTAGTATCAAAAAAACATCGCATTCACATACTTTTAATTTATAATGTATACAAAATTATAATGATTAAATGTATTTAAATTATAAACTTACACGAGTATAGCGGTTTTAGACCAAGCAGCTTTATCATTTGGGTAACTCGGGGTATAAGATTTAATCTTATTACAAGCCTTTTTGGCCAAGCTATTGACCAATGTAAAAGTTATTAAGGTCTACCCTTGGAGAGCCTGTTCCATTTGGAAACATACTTATTCTGATCCATAAGAATAAATAAAATTATCAATTTGTTCCTTAACCCTGAAACTAAATTAACCGGTAATGAAAGTTCTCTGACTGCCGTAGCCCGAAAACTATGATAACGCCAGTAAAATGCGCGCCGAAGTTCTCTGACAGCAAGCTCAGATCATAAAGTTATTGCATAATTGGATATCCTGTGGCAGTTTTATTAGAACGTATATTTGATGTTTTTTTTTGTCCCTTAGCTCCGAAACTAAAATGATGGTAGTGAAATGCGCGCCAAAGTTCTCCGATGGCAAGCTACTCAAAGAGGAGGTGTTTGTGAAGGGCGCCATCGAGAAGGTTCTGCCGCTATGTACGCAGTACGTCGACAGCGGTGGGAACTACGCGCCCATCACCAAGGAGAAGCAGAACGACTTCCTAGCCGAGGCGTACAATATCGCCAGGATGGGTGAGCGATGATTTTTTGTGCGATTTTGAACCGTAATTTTACTAGAACAGTTAGCCTATAAGTTATTAGGTCTTAAGTTATTAGGTCCAATAATACGGCATTTGAGTGTATTAAAAATATGGTACGATTTGGTGTAATCCTTATTATATTTTATAGTTTTTTTTTTTTGTAATAAAAACGTTAAAAAATGTAAGATGTTTCTGTAAGACATTAATTATAATGCGGGTTTTCTTGAATGCGGTCATCGCAGGTGATCGCAGACGCGTCACATTCCAATACACAGATAATCTTAGAACTATATTCTGTTAGGCCGCATCGCCATTGTTACAAGCATGTGACGTCATCGGAGTCACGTGATCCGTGTAATTGTTTTCGCGGCATTTTTATACGTTCAAATTGTATTATTGAATTTCTAGAATAATACTAGAAAATAATTTAATGTTAACTAGCGGCCCGCCCCGGCTTCACACGAGTGGTGAAAAATGTATTTAAACATAATTGGATAAGAATTAATGCTGTATTGCTTAAAATCGCTTCGTAAATAAGCCATTATTTCCATCGATATACTATACCAACTAGATAAGCTGTCACTAATGGTGTGGCTGATATATTAGTATTAGTTAAGAGATTAGTAATATTGAAGAGATTCGCGGATTAGTAATCCGACGAACTATGATATGCTAATATTTTATATTAGCCTAATCTCTGTTATGACCATCCTAAATAGACCGGATAATAACATTCGGATTAGTTCGGATGCACTCGATTGGCGCTCATCGGATTCGTGAAGCGATCATTCATACAAATATTAACGTACGAATGAGATGGATAGGTAATATTCAGTAATCTGTGTGTAGATTAGTGATACCGTCATACGCCTGCCAAGTCTATTTTGATGATATTAGTGAAATGTAAAATATTACTAATACTGATATATTAGTTACAATATTATAATATTGCCAGGCGAATATATTAATATTACCTAATCTTGAGAAATATCGGTATTAACCCATCTTTAGCTGTCACGAACAAAATGACATCGAAAATGTGGTCAAGGTTACATATACTTACACAACTATACACGTAGCTAGAAATTGTAGAAAATAGTTTATATAATTCGGAACGTCGGAGTAATAGAAGCCTTCACATGTAGTAATAAAGTCTTATTCTGTATGCAGTAATGTTGGCGCATAAAACCTTTACATCGGAGACAAAGAAAAATCAATAAAACCGCCAAAGCTATACGAAAAAAGTAGTTGTTTTGACTTAAACAAAAATGTACTCATTTAAAAGAAAATCTTAACCACTATAAAATAAGGTTCAAAACAGGTGTGTTTCCATTGTGTGTGTACTGACTTACAAACTTATCCGTGCTGGTGGCAAAAATGAGAACTAACTTTTTTATCATGGTAATGACGTGTAGTTTAACAGTTTCGTATAGACAGTGGCGACACGCCTATCGGCAACATTAATTTTGTCAGTCTCTAGCGGAGAAAATATCAAATAAATAATTTTTATTTCGTATTATAATGATATCTTACTTATATTTATTATTTAAACTAGTAGTAATAAGAACACGAAACGAAAAAAAAAATTATCCATCTGCAATTTTAGTATTACGATAAGTATTATATTATTTGGACAGTTTATAAACGCGCAATAAGGAATTTCGATACATCCTGTTGGCGGCTCGTACTAATTTGAAATAGAGCGACAGCCGTCTCCGTAGCTCTATTTTCGTGACCACTTTTCGGGTCGTGACAGCTAATCTAGTTGGTATAGTATATCGATGATTATTTCTCATAAAAAGTAAAGGATAAAAAATTGTTATTGTGGGTTATTCCTAAGAGATAAACATATACCAAAAAAGAAATATTTGACATATTTGGTTTTATTGTATTCAGCAGTACCTATATTTTTGTTTTGTTCATTAATCTAAACTTCATTAATTATAATTTCCATTCTCCTTTGAGTTTACGCTATGTTGACTCCAGGACGTTTCTGGATGTAGTCCGTTGCCTTGTTTTAAAGATCTAAGCATACATAGGGACATACAGACAGCGGGAAGCGACTTTGTTCTATACTATGTAGTGATTAACAATTTGAGATAGGTTGTGCTACGAAAATTCAAAGCCTTGCTGCTATGCCCCTTTTAGTACGTAATAGTACCTCAAGCATAATGATTTCTGATATTTACGCGAATATTACACATTGAAATGAAACTAATTTTACGGATTATATCGCGGTTTATTTTTGATTTTAATTACCCGACGTTTCGAATACTTTACAGCATTCATGGTCACGGGCGGACTGAGGTGGTAGCAGTCCAAATGTCATAGTTGTCTTCGGGTACCCTCAGGTCTTCTAATTATTATTGTTAGTCCGATCTACGCAGAAAAAGCTTACAGTATCTTGAGGTCTTGCAGTGGAATGCTTGTCTTTGGATTTGACGATGTTTATCACGGGATCCCAAGCTGGTGGTAGCACCCAGCCATCTTCTCTATTGAAATTTGGATGCTTTTTAATTTCAATAGCCTCAAGCGTCTAACATAATATTACAGCCAATGTACATTGTTACAGGGTTACGTATAATAGCGATGTGTCGAGGGCCCAGCCTGGAGGCCCTCACGTATACCGGCGTGTGTGGAGTGTGCGACCCGCCTCGAGAAGGCGTCCGTCAGGCAGTAGCGACGTTATCGCGGGCCTCCGTTGACGTCAAGATGGTCACAGGCGACGCACGACCCACTGCACTTGCTGTCGGTATGTATAACTGACGATTCATTGTATTGAATTCATTTCTATAATTCGTTAGTACTATATTTCATCATCATCACCAGAAACAGCCGAAACACATCTACTACTAAACACAAGAACCCCCCCCCCACCCTTTGAAGGAAGGGGTTGCCATAATCCCCACGCTTGGCAGGCGTCTCGGGGATCGCCGTATATAGATAGATAGACAATTCTTTATTGCGCACAAACAAACAGATACTAAAACAATAAGACACAAATAAATAAAACATACAACAATGGGCAGCCTTATCGCTAAAAGCGATCTCGCAACAGCGATCTCTTCCAGTTAACCTTTGGATGGAGAGGAAAATAAAGAAGTTATAAAGAGCAGAGGGTGCGCGCACTAGATATAAATAGGTAACATTAACACAGACACATAAAAACACATATGTAGTAAACTATAATAATATGTATTCATATAAGAATAATATATAAACATACATCAAATAATACTATTATAAACATATATAAATCAGTACGTACTAATATAACAAGAAAATTACACAAATACCGATTAACTTATCCCGCCAAATAAAACTTCTTTACCAGATCCTTAAAAATTGGTAGTGACGAAGCACGTCTTATAGGTAGTAGGTAATCCAATAGAAAGACGCTGCTGCCCGTCTTCTTGTTTTCCCTTAGTCGCCTCTTACGGACACACAACGGGAGGAGATGGGGGGTTTTATTCTTACCCGGACACCCCACGGGTTATGTTGGACAAAATGTGCACACATTGCACACGTCGCAATAAACTATTTTCTTTTTCGTTTCAGCTCAAATGGTTGGCCTGGATGTGTTACATTCACAATCTCTGTCTGGTGATCAACTAGACTCCATGGCCGATGACGAATTGGATAGAATTATACAATCGGTGAGTAGAAATTATATAAATCTTCCCCCCTCCCCACCTCCCCTCTCTCTCTGTGTAGTGTAAGGAAGGCTGATAAAGAAGGCTCTTTATTTCTCTCTATCTCTCATAGATATTTGTATCAAATGAAAGGTCGTATGACGAGTGGAAATATAACTTAACTTAAATATAAAATACTTACGGCCGCACTCTCAATCGCCAATTAACTTTAATTAAAATTGTCACTTTATAAAATCTATTTATTTCGACTGTCGGAGCCATTTATGATTAATTTCGATTATTGAATACGAGATAATTGATATCTCTACTCAATATCAGCGTATTACGTATTAATTGGCTTCGAGTGTCGAAATAATCCGATTTCAAAAAATGGATTAATCATCATTAACTTTAAGTGACGTTTGTAGGTCCGGCAGTTAGACTTAACTTACTTAAGTCTAAGTTAAGTATTTTATTTGTCCTCACTTGGGCTTTTTATGCTTTTATTATTATACTAGGTCATTATTGATGTATGATATGATAGAAAAGGTGTTATGATTATGAATTGGTAATGAATGAGAGAGAGAGAGGGACCCGTGGGGCGCCAGGTTAGAACTGCATCCCCCCATCTCCTCTCGTTGGGTGTCGTAACAGGCGACTAAGCGAGAACGGGAAGACGGGCAGCAGCGTCTTTCTTTTGTATTTATCTTCCACCTATACTGCGATCGCCAAGCCGCCTGCCAAGCGTGGGGATTATGGCAACCCCTCCCTTCTACGGGGGAGGCCTTTGTTCAGCAGTGGACGTCGTTCGGCGGCTAATGATAATGATGTATGTATGAGACAGCATTAACATTGATTCTTTCTATCGCAGGTGAGCGTGTTCTACAGGGTGACACCGAAACACAAGTTGTCTATAGTCAAGTCGCTGCAAAGGGTGGGCAATATTGTCGGCATGACAGGTAAATATACTACGTGAGGCTTTGCCATCTATAGACACTGTTGTGTGGCATTTGGAACGAGCGTCTCCGTGCTTCGGAGGGCTTCGTAAAAATTCGATTCCGGCTGTGGTCATTTAGACAGCAGTCGTTAAGTCAGACGCCTTTTTTGTAGACGGGAAGGCAGTTTCAAAAGGTACCCGCTCTCAAAGGTACCTTTTTTATCAAAGGTTTGCCGTCCCATCGTCCCATCTCATCCTATTGGGGGCCCGTAAGAGTCGACTAAGGGAAAATATGATTACCTACCACCTATACTGCGATTCACAAGACGCCTGCCTAGAGCGGGGGTTGTGGCAACTCCTCCCTTCCCCTCGTTCAGTAGTGGACGTATTTCGGCGTGTGCTGATGATGATGATGAAAACTTCCCTGGTGGCGACATTTATAATGTGGGTGTCTTAAAGGCTAGAGTGAATAGGATTTTTTTTGTCGTATGGTTAGTGCCAACCTGGTGTCAGATTTTTCAAGCTGCTCTTAGACCTCCGACTTACCTTTTTTTTGGGAATGATAGACGCTCATAGAGATATATATTAACACAGAACAATAATCAGTAGAAGTACTATAGAATGCTCAAATGCAAGTAAGAACCGCAGGCACAGGTAAGAACATCAAAATACATAAATATCATGTACACGACAATAGGTACTATACCGTTAGCTGTATTTATCGACATTTGCGCTCGTAACAGATCAAACCTATTACTAATTATCACTTACATATCTATTAACTCTTGTAATATAACATTCAATAGTTCAATTCACCGGCCTCGTAGAGGAAAATCTGCCTACGCTTTGTGTAATGGGACCATAGACAAACGCGTACTCTATTCCTAATACTTAACTCTATGTATATTAAGAATAGAGTACTCGTTAGTCTATGGTTTCTTTAAACAAAGCGTAGGCAGATTTTCCTCTACGAGGCAGGAAAATCGAACTATTTAAAGTTATATTATAAGAGTTATATTGATATGTAAGTGATAGGTAAGTAGTGATGAGTTTGATCTGTCACAAGCGCACATGTCGATAAATACAGCTGACGGTGTGGTACATACTGTCGTCGTTTACCTGATATTTATGTATTTTGATGTTCTTACCCGTGCCTACGAGTTCTTACTTGAATTAAGCATTCTATAGTACTTGTACTGATTTTTGTTCTGTGTAGACGCTGTTGGCCGCAGATGGCCATTACAGCTTCACCGGACAATAGAGGCGAGCGCTTAAAGCGCTCTAGCCTTAACAGCTCCCGACTTAGCTTAACGACTGATGTCTAGATGACAATAGCCGGGACCGACATTTAACGTGTCCTCCGAAGCACGGAGACGCTCAGTGCAAATGCCACTAAACGGTCACCCATCGAAGGACTGACCTTGCCTGACATTGCTTACCCAACTGATCGTTTACCGAACAATGGTTACAACTGGCTTTGAGCGTCTCATCGTCATAAGCTAGTGCTTTACCATCTTCGATTGCGTTGCCGCTTTCCATCAGGTTGGACTGCAATCGAGCATTAACTTGTGATGAATAAAAAAAGACATGAAGTATTGGTTTTTCCGTGACCAGGTGACGGTGTGAACGATGGGGTGGCCTTGAAGCGAGCGGACATCGGCATCGCCATGGGACGGAACGGGACAGACGTATGCAAGGAAGCTGCTGATATGATATTGGTCGACGACGATTTTGCTACTATCATGTAAGTTAAATGCATCGATATAATATTTTAACTAGTGTGGCGACGCGACATAACGGAAGAGAGAGAACAATGTAGGGAAGTACCACGTACAACAAGACAGATGGCGCCACCGATTTCTGAATCGTGCAAGGGAAGTTTCAAAAATACGTTCACTATTTACATATATTTAGCGATGCGTCGACGGCGGTGCTAAAGGGAGAATCCTCCGATCGAGCGAGGTGTGATGCTCGGCCAGGGCCGAAGCCCCCGACAGTTGTTGTCCGGATGTTGTATATATTCTCAGCGTTTGAGAAATTTCGCTTGCGAGATACAGGATTCGGAGGTGGTGCCATCTATCGAATTATATGTGATACTACTCGCTTCTGATCGCGTCGCTGTACCACATGTGGTGCCATCTGGTTATGTCGAGTTGCCACATGTACAACATCCCAACATCAACTGTTGGGGGACTTCGGCCTTGGCCTCACATCTTGCTCGGTCGGAGGACCCTCACTTTAGTAGCCGCCGTCGCTTCGTTAAACTAGATTAGGTCATAGGGCCCGAAAAGTGGCACACAGAAATAGCGCTCACGAGACGGTTGTGTCGCTATTTCTTATCAAGCCACAGGCTGACAAAATTATTTTTGCCGATAGGAGTGTCGCTACTATCTATACGAAACTGTCAAACTACACGTCATTATAATAATAATACCGTTAGTTCTCGTTTCCGCCACCAGCACAGATAAAGTCCGCGACTACATTTTAGATGCCATACTGCCGAACCTACAAAAGTCAATTAAAGTTAATGATCATTAATCCATTTTTTGAAATCGGATAAATCGATACTCGAAGCCCATTAATACTTAATACGCAGATAGTGATTAGAGATATCAATTATCTCGTGTTCAATAATCGAAATTAATCATAAATGGCTCCGACAGTCGAAATAAATAGATTTCAAAAAGTGACTTAACTTTAAAGTTAATTGGCGATTGTGAGTGCGGCAGATAGTGAATGTGTATCTATTTTAAATGTTATATCGATGGTTAAATGAAAGCTCAGGGCGCTGCGAGAACTGAAGTTTAAAACAAGTCACAAAATAATAAAAGTGTACACAACCGACCTTAACTGCTGGCCTTTTAAAGAAGCTCAAGAGTCACACAATGAGCTATGGAGATAGCTATGCTCGGAGTTTCTTTACGCGATAGAATCCGTAATGAGAAGATTTGCTGAATAACCAAGGTCAGCGACATAGCTCTCAGAATCTGCAAGAAGTGGCAATGGGCAGGCCACATTGCTCGGAGAACGATAACCGATGGGGAAGAAAGGTTTTTGAGTGGCGACCACGAACAGGAAGTCGCAGCGCAGGCCTCCCACTAGGTGGACAGATGACATTGTGCGCGTCGCAGGTAACCGGTGGATGCAAATAGCCAATTGTCGTTCATTCAGGCGTATGTTAAGCAATGGACGTTGTCCGGCTAGTGATGAATCAGTTTACAGAACTCAAGCTACATTCAACGCTTGCTTGAGCAACGCACACATAGACATCACTCACGGACACGATATCTCGGAACGGTTGAGAACAGTTCGAACGCAAGTGCTATCCGCTTCAGACACGCGTCTTGTCGTTTGTTGTCCGTAGTACCACAAGTGGAACCACGGTCAATTTTTTTGTGGTACCACTAGACATAAATTAATTTGATTTAATAACATTTCATTATTTTCGTTCATTTTGTAATCGTCTTCTTTGTATCTTGATTGGATTGTTTGCAGAACATGTGATCTTTATTATTATTTATTATTACGTCCAGAATATCCTTGGGAATCTTGGGATATAGTATTGAGTAATAAAATCGACATATTATTACCGGAAGTACTAGGGTAACATAAAAAAGGGTGCCGTGTCTTATGTGAGCTTAAGAATGTGGTTTAGAGCTAACATGTTTATAGTAGAAGTACCAGGTTAGCACAGCACATACGGAAGAGTCCTCAAGACCACCTCCAATCCAATTAAATAGGTTAGCTATTACCACATCCTCAATAAGTATATTCTGGACGTAGTTAAAAATCACATTGGGTATTTAAAGCAGAAGTACTAGGGAAGCACAAGATACAAGGATATCTCACCTCTTGATGAACGGATGTCCCTTACCGTCTGTGGTACTACAGAGTTGTCCGTAATACCCCAGTGGTACCACGGACAAAAAAATTCTCCATGGTATTACTGCTCGTACTACTGGTGGTACCATGGACAACAAACGCGTGATGTGTTTGGTGCAAAGATTGAAAATGTTTTTATTTTTGTTCTTCCTGTTTTTATATTCGCAATAATCAATCCTCCTCCGGACAAGTCCTCGGGACCCTGTAGGGGTCAACCGGGGCATGTGTGATGTTACCTTGCACCTTCAAAACGTCCCCGGGACATGAAGGGGATATGTCGAGTCGTGACAGTTGGATTCCCACTCACTAAAACCCCCGCGGCTGTCGCTTCGGCACATGATCGGCACCGTCCTCCTCGGAATCGCCGCCGTACTCAATGGACGTCCTAAGGGGCCCACACCTCGAACAACCAGCGACTCCCAAGGACTGTGGGCGGGACGCAGCGTTGAGTTCCCAAAGATGTCCGTAATGATGTCCAATCCACGAATCGTTCCTTCTGTCCGCAGCGCTGCGATCGAGGAAGGCAAGTGCATATTCTACAACATCCGCAACTTCGTCCGCTTCCAGCTGTCCACCTCCATAGCGGCGTTGTCGTTGATCGCTCTCGCTACGCTCATGGGCATACCGAACCCGCTCAACGCCATGCAGATATTGTGGATCAATATCATTATGGACGGTATGTATCTAATTCAGTGGCGTGCACAAAGGGTAGGCAAAGAAACGTATTCGGCTTGTTTAACCTATTATATGTATACCATTTTAAATATCCATAAGTTATTAGATTCTATAGACATATTAATTTGCATTTAAAAACTGCAATAAGATTATTCATAGGGTCCATACACAAAAAGACTTTACCTACCCTTCGATTTCTCTAAATATTTTTAATTTCAAAATATTTTGTACTGACACGGTATTAACGTGATGTTTTTAAATGTAAATGGATACGTCTGTAATGTTAGTTCATTTAAGGATATGTGTGGTGGCACACTAACAAATAGCTTATAGTACAGATAACTCGCAGATATTTTTGCCTACTGCCTCTGTGCACTGGTATCTATTATCCATGTTTTTTACATATAGCTACATATTTGTAGCGTCCGTGGCGCAGTGGGAAACCGCTTGCTTTGCAAACCGGAGATCGCGGGTTCGAATCCCGCGGTGAGCAACGAGTTTTGTGTAGTTGTACTTTACAGGCTAGGACAATGCAGGCCGATTACCTGATTGTCTGTAAAGTAAGATGATTCATGCGTCGGATGAGCATCTAAAAAGTCTGTCCCGCGTCAGATCTCTCCCCGGCCGTGTCGGTCTTCCGTTCCATCGGATTGTGAGAGGTTAAAGGAAGAGAGAGTGCACTTGTGTCTACGCAAGCGCTTGTACACTTGTATCCCGTGTGGATGGCTGATTTTGCGGAAGATTGGCCGCAGCGGTCGCAAGTAGGACACTAGACTGCTATCCCCAAGATTCCCAGCATGGAGATTATGGTTCGGCAACCCCTCCCTTCCTAAGGGGATGCCATTGTCCAGCTGTGGACGTATTTCGGCTGACGATGATAATATGTGCTGGCCTTATAGTTTGTTGTATTTTCGTCGTATTTTTTTTCTCTCTTATTTGATATTTTCAACGGCAGGACACTGTTGCTGATGCTGAATTAATTGTAACAGGACAAATACTGTTTTAAAAAAGTGAATAAATGACTAGTTGAGTTTCTTGCCGGATCTACTCAGCTGAGGCTGCGTTGTGATCCGGTGGTAACTTTTTAAAAAATAACTTTTAAATATGCGAGCGTTAAGCCTATTTGAATTTATTGAATAAAGATAAATTTGCTGGCCATATACATTTTTGAAAAAAAAAACTGTTCTATTACATGTATTTTTAGTCTATGGTTCGTTATACGTGTAGTAAGTTTTAGCGTCGTGTAAATTAAAAAAAGTTGAAAGTTGAAAGAAATCTTGCTCAGTTTATTATTTTATGCCATAAGGGCGATGCGATGCGATGCGGCGCCGTATTGCAGGAATTTGTATCGAAAATTCATTTGTTTCTCGCAGATATTTGCGATGCGATGCGAATTCGCAGTTATGTGTGGGAGCCGTAAAACCTAAAAGAAATAAATAATTCTGAATTTGAATTGAATGTTTGTGTCAGGTCCGCCGGCGCAGTCGCTAGGAGTAGAGCCAGTGGACCGCACGGTGTTGCGGCGGAGACCGAGGGATACCACTCGCCGCATCATCTCGCGCTCGCTGCTGCTTAACGTACTGCTCTCCGCTGCTATCATCATTGCGGGCACGCTGTGGGTCTTCAATAGGGAGGTATGTAACACACGCGCACACACACTCCCATATCACGCACACTCCCATACCACACACACTCCCATACAACACACACTCCCATACCACACACACTCCCATACCACACACACTCCCATACAACACATACTCCCATATCACACACACTCCCATACCACACACACTCCCATACCACACACACTCCCATACCACACACACTCCCATACCACACGCTCTCCCATACCACACGCACTCCCATACCACACGCACTCCCATACCACACGCACTCCCATACCACACGCACTCCCATACCACACACACTCCCATACCACACACACTCCCATACCACACACACTCCCATACCACATACACTCCCATACAACACACACTCGAATACCACACACACTCACATACCACACACACTCCCATACCACACACACTCCCATACAACACACACTCACATACCACACACACTCCCATACCACACACACTCCCATACCACACACACTCCCATACCACACACACTCCCATACCACACACACTCCCATACCACACACACTCCCATACCACACATACACACACATGAAAAGGCTGATCTACTAATTGGGTCCCGTAAACGTATTACGTACGAATAAGTAGTAGTAAGTAGTTGTTGTAAGCGTACCGTACTGTGTATATTTAGCATAAACTTCAATAAATAAATTATTTTATGTTATTTTTAATGTAATTAAAGTCGGTTCAATTGTTTTTTGAATATTTTATATCTATAAGAACCTTGCGACACACAATCGCACAGACAACACACACACCCACACCCTACTATATAATAAACACTATACGTAGTTCAACAAATAAACTTATAATAATACCAGCCCTGGTTTATGTCCCACTGCTGGGCACGGGCCTCCCCTCAAGATGAGGGGGCTTAGGTCGTAGTCCACCACGCTGACCAAGTGCGGGTTGGCGGACTTCACGCGTCATTCGAAAGCTAGTTAGGCTTTCTCAGACATGCAGGTTTCCTCACGATGTTTTCCTTCACCTTAAGCTAGTAACAATCGCACAATGACGATTCGCACATGATTAATTATAGAAATTAGTGGTGCGAGCCGGGATTCGAACCTGCGCACCTTGTTTCCAAGGCAAGCGCTCGCCCACTAAGCTGTTACCGCTTACACAAACATAAACGCTTAAATAAACTTATAAGAGATGTTCCAAAATGGATGGAGCCTGGGCTAGGACTTTGTACACTATACCTACTCTAAAATAGGGAAACACATATAATAACAGTTTTTAACTATCCATTTACTTTAATTTGGCTTTATTTGCTTGTAAAACTTAAGAATTTTTACTTAAAATTGCAACACATAACATAAAACTGGCATGGCGTGTCACTGTCATGTGTCATTTTTATTATCAATGGCGTTAAAATAATTTTTATTACAGTATTCTTAGTATTTTTGTTTCTGTTTTCTCATACATAATTAAAATATCAATGATAATCAATTCACTACATACGATACATGCACACAACTGTGACAAGTGTGACAGCAGCTGTAGCTATTGACAGCTGGCTGGCTGACAGTTTAATTCGGCATCAGTGAGACGCCATCTTAGAACGCCATGTTGAATATAAATATAAAATAAATGATAATTATAATTAAAATTACAACAATAATAGTAATTTAAACTAAATATTTATATTTTTCCTGTGATTCTATAGATTTTTCTCGATTATTTGAAGTGGTGTACATATTCCCAGCCCATTTTGCAACAACTCCTTTATCATTAACTAGCTGACCCGCGCAGCTCCACCCGCGCTTTTATTACATTTTGCTCCCCTTTTCACCCTCCTCCCTTGAATTATTTCTCTCCATCTCTCTCTCTCTCTCTCTCTCTATTATAAGAAAAACGACTTATTGTCAGACCTACTATACCCGATATGCACACAAAATTTCATACATATCCGTTCATCCATCTATTTAATTACCTTGCCGTATGTTGCTTAACCTTTACCTAGCGGCATGAAATATAATTAATGGCCTATTATCAGACCTACCCGATATGCACATAAAATTTCATACAAATCGGTTCACCCATCTATTCAATGACCTTACCTAACGTTGCTTAACCTTAACCTACCGGTATAAAAAGTATCCTATGTCCGTCTCCTGGTCCTAAGCTACTTCCATACCAATTTTCAGCCAAATCGGTTGAGCCGTTCTTGAGTTATAAATAGTGTAACTAACACGACTTTCCTTTATATATATAGATAATTGTAATATCCCATTCCCCAGATGTCCGACAACAAGATAACGCCCCGCGACACGACAATGACGTTCACCTGCTTCGTGCTGTTCGATATGTTCAACGCTCTATCATGCCGCTCGCAGACCAAGTCTGTCTTCCAAGTGGGCCTGTTCTCCAACAAGATGTTCCTGATCGCGGTCACCCTCAGCCTGGTGGGACAGATGCTGGTCATATACTTCCCCCCACTGCAGAGGGTGTTCCAAACTGAAGCGCTGACGACTCACGGTAATATTTTTTTTTGCCCGTATTTTTTTTTTTTTTTTACTCCCTATAAGCCAGTGCTTGACTGCAGTCCCACCTGATGGAAAGCGGCGACGCAATCTAGGATGGTAAAGCACACTGGCTTATTAAAAGCCTATTCACTCTAGCTTTGAAGACACCCAGGAAGAGGGGTAATGTTTTTTGTGAGTATGTATGTATGATGTACTCTCGCGGTCACAAGCGGTGGTGATACACCGCTTGAGGACGAGGTAAGGTCACGTAACGTCGTTCAAACGATTTTGATTGAAAACTGGTACACCGTTCGTGTCCACGGCCCACAGCCTTAACGGCTTGATGAACTGCGAGTAATATGTCGTTGGATTCTTCTTAATTGTGGGAGTGACATAGGCTATATTTTTTTTTCCAAAAAGAATTATAAGGCGAGCCACATCGATATACTATACCAACTAGATTAGCTGTCACGACCCGAAAAGTGGTCACGAAAATAGAGCTACGGAGACGGCTGTCGCTCTATTTCAAATTAGTACGAGCCGACAACAGGATGTATCGAAATTCCTTATTGCGCGTTTATAAACTGTCCAAATAATATAATACTTATCGTAATACTAAAATTGCAGATGGAGAATTTTTTTTTCGTTTCGTGTTCTTATTACTACTAGTTTAAATAATAAATATAAGTAAGATATCATTATAATACGAAATAAAAATTATTTATTTGATATTTTCTCCGCTAGAGATTGACAAAATTAATGTTGCCGATAGGCGTGTCGCCACTGTCTATACGAAACTGTTAAACTACACGTCATTACCATAATAAAAAAGTTAGTTCTAATTTTTGCCACCAGCACGGATAAGTTTGTAAGTCAGTACACACACAATGGAAACACACCTGTTTTGAACCTTATTTTATAGTGGTTAAGATTTTCTTTTAAATGAGTACATTTTTGTTTAAGTCAAAACAACTACTTTTTTTCGTATAGCTTTGGCGATTTTATTGATTTTTCTTTGTCTCCGATGTAAAGGTTTTATGTGCCAACATTACTGCATACAGAATTAGACTTTATTACTACATGTGAAGGCTTCTATTAGTCCGACGTTCCGAATTATTTAAAACTATTTTCTACAATTTCTAGCTACGTGTATAGTTGTGTAAGTATATGTAACCGCGACCACATTTTCGATGTCATTTTGTTCGTGACAGCTAATCTAGTTGGTATAGTATATCGATGGCGAGCCACGATTTTGTATTTTCATTACTTCCAAAAACATCAATATGGATATCAAATGATTCATACGAAGCGAGTTGAAATATATATACAAATGTATATGTTTTATGTATGTATAATTAATTCGCAGTCTAGATTCTTGTCCTTTTATAATTAATACTTGTTATTCAATTTGGT
Source organism: Furcula furcula (assembly GCA_911728495.1). Classification (NCBI taxonomy): domain Eukaryota; kingdom Metazoa; phylum Arthropoda; class Insecta; order Lepidoptera; family Notodontidae; genus Furcula; species Furcula furcula. The sequence continues at coordinate 22,660,259 of OU452252.1, forward strand.
GACGTCACAAGGAAGATGTTGGCCTGATAGTATGGGATACGCGCTCGTCAACCGAAACATAAAGTATTAAGCACATTAACTGCCGCACTCACAAATAGTAATAATAATAATATCTTGGGACAATCCACACACGGTCATCTGATCCCAAACTAGGCAGAGCCTGTACTATGGAAACCAGACAACTGATACTAATACTTATATACATTTTTTTTGTAAATACATACTTAAATACATAAATAACACCCAGACACTTGGTGGGAATCGAACCCACGACCCATCGGTTAGCGGACAGGGTGTCTAACCACTAGACCACCGGGCCCGTCAAATGACAATTAACTTTATTTCCAATTAAGTAACTTTTTGAAATATATTGATTTCGACTTTCGTAGCAGTTTATGATTATTTTCAATTATACAATACAAGATAATTGATATCTCTACACACTATCTGCATATTAAGTACTAATTAGCTTCGAGTGTCAAAAAAAATCCGATTTCAAAAAACGAATTAATTATCATTAACTATAATTGACGTTTGTAGGTTCGGCAGTAAGTCTCTTGTGTCTGGTAATTTCCCTAACTGCAGTGCCATTCACACCAGAACACAGCAATGTTTACACACTGGTGCTTAGAGGCAGAATATCTAGCCCTGCTTTGGGACCTACTTTTTTTGTTTTTTTTTTGTGACTAATCCCACCGCTCATTCCCACCACTGTTACTCCTGTAAGCCAGGATCTACAGTGGTCACCACTGAAGACACCGAGGTTTGACCCTCGGCGAGTCCCAGGGGAACGCTAAATTGTCTTGGAATCCGCAACAAATTTAATTAAAAAGGTAGATAGGAGGAGTTGGAAATACATATATTCCACTTCCCTCCTTTGCAAAGCGGGAGACAAGCAAATAATTAATAAATGGTCGGTACAACCTTAAAAAGAAAACTCTTACAGGCGGACCAGCGAAGGCTAGTCCACCCGTAAGGCACCACGGATTCTGCTAATATTTTATAGGGGCCTATTTGATTTTTCAAACTTGTTTCCAATAATAGGTATGGCAAAAACGTTTGAACGCACGGAAGTTCTCCTTAGTCGCCACAAGGTCCATGTAATATACGACTCCAGATGTCACAACCAAACTGTCTAGCATAAAGCTACGCTCATGTTGCCAGAGACTGCACTCCCAAAGTATATGATGGGCAGTTTGTTCGTACTCATTATTTATCGTAGAACACTGACAGAGAGGCGAAGACACTAGATTAAAGGAAAATAGTTTACTCTTAAAGTTGCCATGCCCCGTCAAGAATTGTGCGACACAGTGGGGACCTACCTACCATATCTCTGAAATGGACTTAGCACTAGAAGTTTTGAATAGTCAGTAGTTTTAGGGGTCCATACCTAAAAGGTAAATAAACTATTTAAAAAAAAATTAAAACCGTCTTCAAAGTAAATTATCTAAAAAGCATAAAATAACGAAAATATATTGAAGTCGGTGCTAGCACATCATGTTAACTAACACAAGCACCAGCTGACTTGTAGTTTCTGAGAAATCCGTGGACAAACCTACATACATACATACATACCTACATACATACATACACTCATAAAATTTGGTAAATTTTAGAAGCCCACATAGACTAACATATATTAATATTACGCATTTTTATCAATATTACATACATACGCGTCGAATAGAGAACCTTCTTTTTGAAGCCGGTTAATGAAGCCGGTTAAAAAGGAACCCATATGGTGCAACTTCGTCTATCTGTCTGTCCGTCACTCTTATATATTTGAGGAACCGCTGATGCTTTCGATTTGAAACTTGAAATATATCTTACTTAAACGGCCTACACACGGCCCTAAAATCAGTGGCGATATCGGGACAGCGGTGGTGGGGATGAAATCGGCTACTACACTACACACGACCCTACCAGTTAGTACAGAACCGACCGTGCAACAGACTGCTCGTTGATCCGACATGCCGCCGACACTATCAAAACAGCAAAAAGGCATTGCCTTGGCATTTACTATGGTGCCAGCAGGCGTGGGTTCGATTCCCACCAAGTGTCTGGGTGTTTTATCTATATTTTCTTCTGTTGGTCGGGTGTGTATCTATCTATCCTTTTGAGGTGGGCGTTAATTAATAGCTGCGACACAGTTTTTAACTAATGTAGCTATTATCGTACTTATGTAAATGTTAACATCTGTTTTAGTTCCAATAAAATATGATTTGATTTAGATTTGATTTGATATAAGTATGTATTTACAAAAAAAAAGTATATAAATGTATTAGTATCAGTTGTCTGGTTTCCATAGTACAGGCTCTGTCTAGTTTGGGATCAGATGACCGTGTGTGAATTGTCCCAGGATATTATATTATTATATAATATTATACCTTATTATACCCATTCATTCGTTCATTCTTCGCACAGAGCGGAGCGCCTGCACGTCGTATCGCCGCAGCACTCGAGTGCATACTGCGTAGAAATCAGTCCCGATTTCGCTACACACGTGCCGACAAAGCTCCCTAGACGATAATCGTCCCTAAATCGGGAGCTCGCCCGAAGCGATTTTAGACCCGATTTATAAACAATAAAAATTGGATACGATTTGCCTATACACGAGGTGATTTAGGGGACGATTTAGGGTCCTCCCCACCACTGTCCCGATATCGCCACTGATTTTAGGGCCGTGTGTAGGCCGTTTTACACAACCACATTGCAAATAAAAAAAATATCTTTGGTGGTTAAAATATATCAGAAAAATCTCAAAGTGAGATTACTATATCGCTTTCTTTACACGTTTCAAAACTGCGATCCCCAAGCCGCCTGCCAAGCGTGGGGATTATGGCAACCCCTCCCTGCTAAGGGGGAGGTTTGCAGGACGTCTTTCGGCCGCTGATAATGACCAAACCTCGTTTTCAGATCTAATATTCCTGGTGTGCTTAACATCGAGCGTGTTTATTGTGAGCGAAGTGAAGAAACTAGCCGAGCGCACGCTCAAGAAGCGATCCTTTGGCAAGTTCGCGAGCAAGTCCCACGACGCCATGGACTTCGTATGACATAAGCCCGAGGGGAAGGCGCAGTAAGCCGCACGGGCCCTTCTCGACACACGACGGAACAATCGATGCACCAGCCATTTAATCGATATCCCCAAAACAATCGGAAACAATCGATATAAAAATATAACCCGGGACTGTATCATTTAATCGGAAAAAAATCGATAAATCCTGACGTTTAATTTTAATCGCGGCAAATAATCGGATATACCGAAGGACTGTTATGAATTAATAAAAAAAATAACGCAGTATTTTTTTTTTTGGTGTGCTTTTTAATTTATTAGTAACGTGTGCGAATGGTGATATATTTTTCGATGTTTTTTTTTAATTGAGTGCGCGAAATTGGGTGTCTTATTTTTTTATTTTTTTTTTATTAATTGAGTTGGTGTTGTGTCGTTGTTCGAGTCGTCGTTGTTCTGTGTCGTGAGTATAGCTTTTATTTTGATATTCGATTCCTATTGGAGGTTGCAGACCTTCTTTATTTAATGTAATTATTATTTTTAATTTAATTATTTATAGAATATTGTAATCGTTACATATTCACCAGTCTGCAATTTGCACAGAATCTTATTTAACACGTAACTGTTCTCTCAGTAATGCATTTATATTGTGACATTTGCGTTTACCGCTTTGTGACGTCATAACTTAGTAAATCTAAGGTTTTCATTTATATTCATTGACAGCAGTGGCGTGCACTGGGTTATATGACAGGGTAGGCAAAACTAAATTGACTTTAATTTAATGATGTGAACACAAAAGAAACATACCTACTTAATTGTTTGTTGAGTAACTAATACCTACTGTTTTTTTTAAATACATATTCTATTTCACTTCCACTACTAATGAGTACGTAGGAAGTACCAGACATACATACACACTCTAAAAACATAACCCTTCTATTCTTGTAGTAGAGTAAAAAATCTTACCAATATGAGAGAGACTGCGAGTTACACACATGTACACACACACTAAGATGATTGTAAATATGCCACCTCAAATATCCAAAAATTAACTGATTTTATAGACAAATTAATTTAAGGATACACGAAGTGGCCTTGATAAAGACCCGATTGCTTATTGGTACGCGTACAAACAAAAAAGTGACTGCAATCAGTTGCAAAATGAATAGATATTTACGAGTAGGTATTCTTATTTATATTCTTTATTATTAAATTTTCGCGTGACTTTACCTTTGACCTGAATTAATTCCAAATTCGGCATACAACGGCCATCTTCAATTATTTTTCTTTTAATTTCGTAAGAAAGGGACGAAAATGCGTGATTTTTTAATTTTTCTATACACACTTGGCCAGAACATCGAACACACGTTACCACTTCCATTTACTATAAGTTTTTTAATTTGGAAACACTAATAAAATAATAATACACGGAGTAGTCACTTTTTCGAACATACTGCACCGAACGAAAACAATCGTATAAATGAAAATAAAAACCAACAAAAAATGGATGTCATTATAAAATATTGAAGTTTGAACAAACTAGGTATTTTATAATTTGTAGTATAACGTATTGCGTTCGTTCGACGCATCGGGCTCCTTATTGGTTGACTCATCTAAAAGAGTATATTGGATCGACCAATCAGGGATCGACTGTCACCGAAAAGACAGTGCCTATCTTATGCCTATCTTAGAGTATCATGTTTGCATGTGTGCGTGACATTTATTCTGTTCGCATGGTCGGCGTGCCTACAGGTGTGAGTAAATTTTCGTTTGAATGTGTGCAAATAAAGATTTTGCCTTTTTGATCGGGCCTCGCGGCTCGAACGCGCGAACTTTAAATTTCCGCGTACTTAGGAATAGTTCATTGCACTTGCTGCGCGCTCGCCCGCTTTGACGCGGAGCGCTCAGCTGATTTATTTCATTCAAACATGTCGCGCGAATTTGTTTATTTATAATAATGAAATAATTCAAAACAAAATGTTATTGTGCACTTAAATTATTTTTGTTATCATGTAATAGAGATATTTGAAATCACAGGGTAGGCAAACACTTTTTGCCTATATGGACTGCACGCCACTGATTGACAGTGACAATACTATTGTAAATTTATTTCATGATATAGATTCTAATCTAAAATATTCGCTTTTGTGTGAACAGTGCACATTATTTTGCAGGCAATATCTAAGGTTGCTTTATTTTTTTATTTATTAATTCTTATATTGTACAAATCAAAAAATCTTAACCAGTTGTATACCATTTTAGTCATTAATTACACTAAAAATATTTTTTTAATGAATTTATTTTTTTATAATTCTGCAACGTTCTGTGCACCACACTAAAATATATGGGGTTATTTTTTATATTTATTATTCTGGTTATCTTCTGTCTATTGAATTTCTAAAACCCACTCCATATTCGTTCGCAAATCGCGCGCGAAACTGCGAAGGCCCGTGAACTGTAATAGATGTTATTCTTCTTCTTTAATTGCGTGTGTGGAGTCTATTTGCTTGTTCGCGGGTTCGCGCTTGTTGCCCAATTTTTTTTTTGGTTCGCGACGATCGTTTCGTGCTACGATCGATATTCGCGTGGACATCAAAGGCGCAGAGAAACTGCGAACATTGAGAGTCTAAATTGATGGCTTAGTTCTAAAAGTCACTAAGTCCATTTTTATCGAAATTGACTACCAGTTCAAAAAATTCCCCGTATTTTTCTTTATGGGTTGGCCTAACTCATGTTCCGATAAAATTACTAAGTATTACTGACCTATATATAACGGGTGTAAGGGACATGGTTCCGAAATTTTTTTTATAAGATGTCAAACATCATTACAGAAACCATTTATATGGAAAATGACAAATGACTGACTTATTAATTTTCGAGCATGTAAAGAATATGCGGAATAATATTTATTTCTCAAATGACATTGCTAATTTTCTAAAATAATAATAATGAATTGCCTATTAATTAATTGCCTATGTACTGTATAAAGAATAAATAAATAAATAATTAAATAAATTTTCCACAAATAAGTAATTTATTGTTTTTAAATTAAAATTACCTATGCTTTATTATTATACCAATAATGATATTAAACTAATTTTATTAAAAAAAAATGTTTTTTTTTTTAAATTCATGAAAAGGCTGATGAAAAATTTCAACACTAGAGTGTTCAGAATCATGTACTGGATCCCTGGTATCGGTTTTCGGTACGATGTCCCTTACACCCTGTATATGTCCAAAATTCTGGAGCGTGTGAAACATTCTTGATATCTTTATTACACATTAATTCCAAAAGACTTGTCAATGTTGCAAATAAAATATATATTGTTGACTGCGATTTTCCGGTAGAGGTACCCTTAGATATTATCTTTCCCTCTTAATATGATTAACGCCAAGACTGGCTTGAATGATTTTGTAAAAATAACCTTATGTAGATTTTTTTTTAGCTAGTTCACTTGCAACAGTAATCAACAATCATTGTGTAAATATCACTATTTATTAATTATTTTTTTAATCTATCTTTTTTGTCAAGCTTTTAGTAACCCTATGATATTTAGTAGATGTCTATAGTAATTGTATGTACTATAAGTACATTTAGGTTCTAATTGGTGTACTATCGCGCGCTAGATGGCGTATTTGTAAATGTATTTTGTGTATTTAAATTGTAATTTGACGAATACCGCCGTACTAAGGAAGAGTATCTTACGGATTTTTTGTTGTGTAGCTAATAAAGCATGTGCGCTCCCATCCATGGCTGCAACACCACTTACCATCAAGTGGAATCTTGGATAAGCAGTAGCTTACATTGAGTAATAAAAGTTAGTTTTATAAACTTTTTATTTTTATAATGATCAGATGTTGAAAAAATATTGCAATTTTGTAGATACGGTACTTTTCCTTTGGACGGCATAAGATATACATTTGATGATTTGAATACCCGTGGGGTGTCCGGGTAAGAATAGCACCCTCCCATCTCCTCCCGTTGGGTCGCCGTAAGAAGCGACTAAGGGAAAACAAGAAGACGGGCAGCAGCGTCTTTCTATTGGATTACCTACCACCTATACTGCGATCCCCAAGACGCCTGCCAAGCGTGGGGATTTTGGCAACCCCTCCCTTCTAAGAGGGAGGCCTTTATTCAGCAATGATGATTTGATCCAACATTGGATCATTCATCATCGACATTCATTCAGAGTGCATTGAAAACTGATGTTTTACTCTACTGTACTAAATTGTATCATTATAATGTTGAAAAAAATGTCGCTTAAAAGAAGTTACATAAGAAAGAAAATATTTCATATTAGCTGCCTATCACCTAAGTTGTTAGCTACATATAGGTAAATGTGAGTAATTTACGTATTTATCATTAATACTGTAGCAGAAAACAGTATTAATTATAATTAATATAAGTAAATAAGTTGTTTAGCCGGACAATTTATCAGAATCTCATACACGATTTTAATTATAGGTAAAATTAAGTAGTTTGTGTAACCTTGGAGATGGCTGCGGCGAATGTAATCCTACTTTATATTTAAGCTTTTCTCATCGTTATCGATTCCATCAACCTGTTAATCAAACAAATACTGAGGGAAATTCATCATAATGAATTCTTCATCTTTTAACGAGTCGTTCTTGCTCACTCTCTGAACTAGGACACGTCCTTAATACGAACTAGTTCAGAATTTTAGTGCATTCATCCAATCAGTATTTGTCTATGACATAAACATCAGTTTTCAATGTTTAATAAAATCGCTAAAGTAAATAATAAATGAAGATCCGAAAAACTGTCAAAGTGACACGTTGAAAAGAATATAATAAAAATATACACTAATCCTATGTATTAGTTTGGGAGTGAGTGTTGGCTGTGATAAAATGGTTAAATGTGGCCCCATTAAGAATATGTATCATGCAAAACTGCGCGGTAACACAATAATAAATACAATAAACTGAACACTGCTGTTTTTGTCACTTTGGTTCACTTTTGTGTAAAAATTGGTTATGATTATTATAATAATGAAATAAAACTATTTTTAAAGACTTGATGGCAGTCATTTTTTTCCTGTCAACTTTAATTCGTGAGACTAAACGAAATGAATAAAATTTATATTAAAAATAATACCTTAATTACAAATAGAGATGTTAGGGTCACACACATGTCACGGCTAGGCTTAAATATTCCGTATGTTTTTTGCGTAAATCAGACAAACAATTAAGAACCAGCAGTACTTCTGACCTTACAAAAATAAACCTGATGCATAAAGCATTAAAAAAACACGATATCCTTAAAAAATAGTTTTATTTCAGTATGTAATATATGCGTAATTAAATAAAAAAACCTTGATAACACAAATTTTTATGCACACATCACTGTATCGTCAAGATATCTCAAATAAAAATATCACTTGGTCTAAGTCGGTGCTTGATATATTGTATGAAATGTATGAACGTTGTTGGTAGGCTAATTTATTTATTGTAATCCTAGGCCTGTTGGCAAGTTGTCATACTAAATGCTAGAGAATAGGAAATAAATGTTTGGAAATGACATATCTCGTGACGTGACTTATCGAAGAGATATATCATTCTCGTACATTAGTTTTATTTATATTCTCTAGCAACAATTTGGCTAAGGGGCTGACGTTTTGTCGTTGTATTGTCTATGTTTACTAGCATTTGGAGTGTCTATGTTGTATTATTTTATTAACGGTGATTGAACCACACTTTATAAATGTTTTCTCGACAGTACTAGCCTAAAACTAATTTTAGCGTATCCCAAATTTTGTCTTTATGTAAACAGATTAATAAATTTAAATTTTAAACGTTTTTTTTTATATTATCATGAACAATTAATTGGTAAATAACATTTCTCTAAAATGCTTTTCTTGTGTATATTGTACAAACTTGGTTTCTGAACGAATCTAAATATAGTTTTTATTTTGAAGCAGCTAATTCAAGCTTATTATGTAGCTAATACGATGTGTACTTGCTTAATCTGAAATTTTAAATTCCACTTACTTACTTTTAGTGGAATTTCAAATTGCTTTGAATTTAAATCGATATTAGTTCCAAGAGTAACTTACTGGACGTTGAGAGACGTTCAGAAACTCGAGTGTAATATATAGGAGTGTTAGTTATGTAACGTGTCTATGTGATCCCGAGTCATATCTATAAGTACGGAAACCGTCAAACATAACTTGTTGAAAAAAAATAAAGTAACACAAAAAAAAATTAAGTGTGTTACCACATTTATATTTAAGAAAAAATATAAGTGGACTTGGCAACCAGTGCAGAAATTTTAATAGGTTTTACTGAAACTAAAGAATACGTGTTTTATTATTTTACACTTATCTAAGAAATAAATAAAATAAAAAAAATATAATTTATGAAAATGTGTTCCTATAGACGAAACACAGCCACCAAAAAAATATTCGCACTGGTTAGAAAAATAACTTTTACAAGACACTGAAAGGGTTTAACCAAATAGAGAAAGCCATAAGTGTTGTTGTCCCATGGCTAGGCGAAGCCATGGGACAACAATGGTTTACCATGTAATATAAAAACAAAGTTTTGATATATGTAATTATCATCTCATTTGGTGTAACATTATATAAACATTGGCCCTTGTAGACGTCTATCGTAGACGTTGTTATAGCTCGTCTGGCGATTGTGTAACTGGTAAAATATATATTTTTTAAAACATTGGACATTAATGTACACACAATAAACAAGAAAGGATAAAAGAAATATAGGCAAGAATAGTACTGCTTATTTGTAAAGAAATTTCTTTCAGCAGACCTGCGAGTGGAATGTTGGAAGAAAGAAATGAAACGCAGTGTGTACAAGATAGATATCACATAAAAGAACTAAGCTAAATAAAAAAAAAAAGACATGTAAACGGAAGAACAGTACAGTGCGATGCAAACTTAAAGGCGGTTGTGAAGTTAGGCTCAAGTCGCTGCGCAGTAACCAATTTCATATCAGCGCAGCGGGATAATGCCGAGGTTGTCGATTGTCAACTTGACTGTACATGCGCGACGACGCAATGCACGAACTTCACAGAGCCGCCTTTTAGTTTGAATCGAACTATACCTTTTCCCATTGTGTTACCGTACAATTCAAAATTTTTGACAGTTTACTTCTTACTTTCAATATTTGTAAATCTTACTTTTGATGTATTATTTTATAAATTTGTCGTTAGCACAATCATCCGTGAACGATGGGTGCCATAATTTGAACAAGAATTTCTAGTGTTAATAAAAGCATCTATATAACAATATTAAAGTTTTAAATCCATCAGCTGAAGGTGCATTGTTGGTAATGTTTAATATTATAATTATCGTTTTCATTTATTGACTAATTGCATTTATTAGTTATATTAATCGCTGGACGTGCGCTCGTCAGTATAGGAATTTGATGTTTTAAACAACATACATTTATATGTATAATGTAGGTATTACTCTTTGTAGATAACAATAAGGCACTTAGGGCATTTTAATGAGGTTAGGAAGTTACAGATTTTTAATGTATTTGAAATAACTAAATTATATATCAAGTATTCTAATTATTATGATATCAAATGAATTTGATCAAAGTATTTGTAGTGTTTTATAAATGGAATTAGGATTGAAATTGTCACCAGTATTAGTGGTTACGATTCAATTATATTGGAGTTGATTTCAAACCCAGTTAATATCTTGTATTCTAAATACAAAATCTTGAAACTGATTTCACCACCTTTATGATAGTGGATTTGTGAAATAAACTAATTAAATGTTTAATACACGATCTATATGATCGCGTTACATTGTCTACGGCAAATAAAATAAAATCGTGTATAATCATTGTCTATGTTTCACTTTTTTATAGTGTTGTCGAAGACAGTGTGAAATGCACTATAATTGAAATTAGTCGAATATGTAACATTATGCTCGCATACAGAATCCGTTGCGGACGTAAGTGGACGTTGCAAATAAAAATAGTTCCAAATATTGTGTGGTTATGTTTCATTTCTCTCGTTATTACTAGTACACCCGATTAGTTCAATCGTCGAATTTATGTACCAGTAGTTCAACTGCGTATAAAATTTAAACCACTGGAATGAAAAACATTGAAAATTTCCCATAATAATCATTTATTTATCTATAAGTATAGGTTTCAAAAAGTTCGAGGTCACAAAATCACAGAATCGCGTAATTACAAGGTCAAGTAATGATGACAAAATATTACTTACTTTTAGGAATAAATACAAAAGTTGTTTAGTAACTACGATCGAAACAAATTAGATGAGACTACTGGGAAGAGTCTGAGTCATTATTGGGAATATTTATTCCCATTAGTTCCATGGAACAAATTTTAATGAAATTACTGGGAATGAATCAATATGATTCCCACCCAAGACAATAATTTGTATGTATAAAAGTCTTGCAATTATGTATTCACAAATGTATATGTATCTACCTAGTGTGGGATCAGATGATCGTGTGTGAATTGTCCTAGAATATTATTGATTAAAATTAGCACATCCAAAATAGTTCTTAGTATACTTACGGTATACTATACGTTACTAAGTTTTTTTGGATGTGATATGATATGTACGTATACCGTTTACTTATTAGTGTCCATTTCAAAATGCTTTAAGGTTTCGAATGAATTGCAAGTAATTACAAATACATGTTTGTTGGAGCTATGGAGAGAGATATGCTCGGGAGTTTCTTTGCGTGACAGAATCCGTATTGACGAGATTCGCCGAAGCACCAAGGTCACCGACATTGCTCTCAGAATCTGCAAGTTGAAGTGGCAATGGGCAGGCCACATCGCTCGGTGAACCGATAACACCCTCGTTCTAGATCATAGGGCGACCACTTTGACATAGTCCACAAGCAGCTGAGGTTGGTTCCACGTTGAGAACCACGTGGTCATGTCCTGCCAGAAGTGAAGCAGGGCCTTCCTGCTCTGATTACTCCAGGGTTTAGGCCGGCCGGTGGCGCTGAGCACGCCGTCTGGGAACTCCGTGACGCTGCCCGCGGCCACTCCAAGTGTTATGTAGAACTGTTAATGGGAGAAAGGAGTTTTAAAGTCTCGAAAACAATCTGATATAATGCCATCCCGTAATGCTTTTCGTTTTAATATGTAAGTGCTTTACTGGGAACCCACCTGATGCTTAACAGTACGATATGGGATTTTTTTTCTGTTGGCCCTTATAGCCAATGGTTGGGGACGGTTGAACTTGTCCTCAAAATAGGCCTAACGGTTTCAAATAGCACATTTTACCCAACAGATAGTCAACAATTAGGCCTGCTGATACTATTGATACGGTTAGGTAGGCTTAAGTAAGGTATTTGCAGGGACTCAAGTTATGGTAACAATATTGGTCTACCGTTTGTTTTGCCAGAATGGGCGTATGTTGACCACCAGTCACGCAGACTGCACGCTACATGCGCGCTGGCCAACTAATCACAGGAATGATGCCCAACTCATTAAGAGAGTCCTGTATGGTGAAGCTCACACGCTTAATATTATAATTAATAAGGATAATTCCAATTAGTACAATTAATTTTAGTTCCATGGAACTACTGGGAATATTTATTCCCACTAGTTCCATCCAAAGACAAGAAGTACTCACATGGTCATCAAACGGCGCCATTTTGGAGCCCATGCTGAGCAACGACGATGGCACTTGACTGCACGAAGCAGGGAAACGGGATTGCAGACCACGCGCCCCTGGCTCTATGCGCGCCCATTCTACACCATCCACTGATAGTGTTATGCGCTCTGTAAAAGCAACGAATGCTAGCAAGTGTTGCATCCTGGTCTATTCGATCTTGGAGTGAGTGAGTCGTGGTCTCAAGACGACGTGTCGTTAGCTTGTAACAGATCCGGAATAAAGTTCAAACGAATTAAATAATTATGAACACAACGTTTATACGTATCTACCTGTTTGACGGACCTGTTGGTCTAGTGGTTTTAAACACCATAGTCGCTACCCAATAGGTCGTGGGTTCGAATCCCACTAAGTGTCTGGGTGGGGTCTACTTAAGTATTAACAAAAACAACAGTATTTAAGTATTAGTTAGTTGTCTGGCTTCCAGGCTCTGCCTAGTTAGGGATCAGATGACCATGTGTGGATTGTCCAAGAGTATTATTATCTATTGGTATTGGTAGCCTCCCTCCGTGGCGCAGTGGGAAACCGCTTGCTTTGCAAACCGCAGGTCATGGGTTCGAATCCTGCGGGGAGCATCAACTTTGGGTAGTTGTTTCTTAATAGCGGACAATGCAGGCTGATCACCTGATTGTCTTTAAAGTAAGATGATCCATGCGTCGGATGGGCATGTACCTAACAAGTCGAGCCTGCGCAATGATGTCAAAAGTCAATGGTCCTGCCTTATCTCTCCCGTCAGGTCGTGTCGGTGTTCCGTCCCATCGGATTGTGAGAGTAAAGGAAGAGAGAATGAACTTTTCTTTTATATGGGACTAATCCCACCACTGTGACTCCTGTCAGCCAGGATCTACAGTGGTCACCAGTGAAGACACCGAGGTTTGATCCTCGGCGAGTCCCGGGGAAATGCTAAATTGTCTTGGAACCCGCAACAAATTTAATTAAAAAGTATATAGGAGGAGTTAGAAAAATATAAATTCCACTTCCCGCTTTGCAAAAAGCGGGAGACAAGTAAAAATCGCACAGGTCGATACAACCTCAGAACGAGAGATTCTTACAGGTGCACCAACTAGATATCAGTCCACCTGTAAGGCACCATGTAAGTTACTGAATTTTAAAGGGACCTAGATTTAGATTTCTACTGTTAAACTTGTTTCCAATAATAGGTACCTATGGCAAAAACGCTTGAAAGCACGGAAATTTTCCGTAGTCGCCACAAGGTCCGAGTAATATACAGCTCCGGATGTTATTTCCAAACTGTCCAACATAACTGCGCTCATTGTGCCAGAGATCACATTCCCAAAGTAGGTATATGATGCGTAGATTGTTCGAACTCATTATTCACCGTAGAACATTGACAGAGAGGTGACGATCAGTAGCGGACTAACGGGGGGGCGGAGGGGGCGGTCCGCCCCGGGCCTCGGGTCCAGGGGGGCCTCCAATCTCCAAAAGTTCTTTTAAATCATTATTTAAGTACCCACTACATATTAGAGAGTTCAGGTGCACAAACTCTGTTAGTCTATTAAATTGATATGTGACAACGGCGTCGAAACTCTTAAAGTTTCTTTGTAATAATGTAGCTGATGTCTCCTGGATTAAATCTCAAAGTCGGCCATAATGTTATATGTTGTCAGTATTGTATTAGACAGTTTCGAGTTGGGGGCCTCTTCTTACCCACTAAAACCCCCGCGGCTGTCGCATCGGCACATTGATCTGAAGACTATGCCAAGTACACAAGTGTGCACCTGAATGAAATTAAATGATTATTTACTTCAAATAGGCTTAGGGCTAGTACTTTTTAAGTATTTTTTAAAGCTACCATCGGACCACAACGCGGCCACAATTAAGTAGAGCCGGCAAGAAACTAAGCGTACTGGTTAAAAATGGGTTACCATCATAATTACCACCAGCGAAGATTACAGTGTGACAATTTAAGCGATCTCTTCCAGACAACCTTGGGGTACAGGACAGTATGTTGAAGGGCAGGTGTAATTACAACTTTAGATAGGTATATATATAAATAACAATATAATAACATGAAATGTATATTATAATAGGTAAATTAACAAATAATGAAATGTATGATGTAGCTCTATGAATTACATACATACTATAAATTAGAGAAAGAATAGATTTACGGAAGAGAAAGATAGTAAGAGGTAACCTGTGTTTTAAATGATTCCAGATTCTGAGCTCGTCTTATATTCTGTGGCAAAGAATTCCACAGACGGCCAGCTTGAACAGTAAATGATTTCGTGTAGGCATGAGACGTATGAGAAGGTGTAACTAGTCGCAATTCCGAGGAAGTCCGAAGGGCGTGATGTTGGGAAGTAAAAAACATAAAACGCTCTTTTAAATAAAGTGGTGCCCTAGGATTGTAAAGAACAGTATAAAGCAAAGAGAGGATATGAGTATTCCGGCGAAGGCGAATAGAGAGCCACTTGAGTCTGTTACGAAACATGGAGACGTAGTCATATTTGCGCAAGCCAAATATGAACCGAATACAGAAATTCTGAAGTCGCTCAAGTTTGTTTAAAAGCTCCTCAGTAAGATCTAGATAGCTGACGTCAGCGTAATCAAGATAAGGCAGAAGTAAACACTTAGAGAGCCCAATTTTGGTGTCAATCGGCAAAAAATTACGAAGTCGCCTAAGTGAACCAGCAACAGCAAACAATTTTCTGCTTACCTCAGCAACGTGTGGAATCCATGACAAAGTTTGATCAAAAATGATAGGTGGTAACCGGTCCCAGTCAACCCTAGCAATGAGAGCTTTGCTGCCAATAATAATAGTTTTTGTCTTAGATTGATTCACTGTTAGACCAAAACGACTGCTCCAGTTAGAGATTACAGTTAGGTCATTATTTGTAAGGTGGATTGCAGATGGGAGATCAGTTAAAGAAGATTGTCTATAGATTTGCAGGTCATCAGCATAAAGATGGTAGGATGAAGAGATGTTATCCGTAATAGAGGAAATGAAGATAGAAAAAAGAAGTGGAGATAAGACACCTCCTTGAGGAACTCCGGCAGTTGTACCACACCACGTAGAAAAAGTCTCATCAACTCTAATTCGTTGCCGACGCCCAGACAAATAGCTGCTGAACCAGTCAACAACCGATGAAGATATATTAAGTGTGCGGAGAATGGCTAATAGAACATCAAAGTCCACTGAATTGAAAGCGTTGCTAAAATCCAAGAGTGATAGAACAGTGAGCTTCTTGTCCTCAGAGATTTTTACCAGCGCAGTCACAGTACTGTGTCCCGGACGAAAACCTGACTGGAAAGGATTTAATAGAGAATTATGTGAAAGATAAGAACTAAGCATAAAGTGTACGAGCCGTTCTAGAACTTTAGAAAGGAATGGTAATATAGAAATTGATAGGGCGGTATTCAGATAAAGAAGTGGGATTGCTCTTTTTAGGAAGAGGAATAATGTAAGCCTCTTTCCACAAGGTAGGGAAAACGGAAGAGCATATTGAAGAATTAAAAATAAAAGTTAAAGTAGGAGCAAGAAGACGCACGGTAATGTTTTGAGGATGGGACACGCAGAGCTCCCGTGCAATACACGCGCGACGCACGAGGCCTCTTTAAGGCAGAAGATACCTGGTCATATTTCTATTGAGCCCCTGACGATGCCAGTTGCACCACTGGCCCAACGCGTCATTGTTGTCTCTTTGATCTCTTACTGGGACATGACCGTCTTACAGAAAGATCGATTATTCTACCAATATAGTAGATACTGTTGCTGGCAGAGAGTGGTCGTGTCCAATCGGGCTTACCAGGATCCACCGTTCTAGTTCCACGCAAAGTATACTTGGAGCGCATGTTGTGTGTCCAGTCCCCACGACAATGATTGCAAGTCGTTGTCACCTTTCGCCCTTTCTCACAGATAATCACTGGAACACCCATGGTAAGATTATCTAAGTGGGTCTACAGGTTATTCGCACTGTAATCCTTTGCCTTTCTGTCGAAGCCAGGCTTCAAAGACTGGCAGGACAACACTGACAACTCCCATTGCTCGTATACGCTCCGATCTTTTTAGACGAAACGAGGTGATGATACCACAATTATAGGATCCTCGGAAAAGGAGTTCCTTTTCCTGACCGATCTCCGACCGAGAGAATAGTCTCCGCATCAACAGGCGTAAGAGAAAGTTGATGTCCATTGACCGTAGCGGGACCATGGAATGAACTATCGAGCTGAGCGACTTAGATTTAGTGCACAATTTTATATATCAGAGCTCACAAATTAGCGATGAAGGGGACTGTGTTCAAAATGTAATTAGAAGACTCCAGATGGCAAAACAGCTGTAAAAAACTAGAAAATATGGAAGTACAGAGGAATTTACCGAAATCAAATTAATGCGTACTTTGGTCTTCTCGATATTTCTTAAACTACCGATAGCAATTTTCTAAGAATACATACATTTGAAATGAAATGCCGCATTTCAATAGCATTCTGATGCTAGGCGTATTGTGGACCGAGCGTCGCACTAATGCATCTATTCTCAAGGAGCAACTTTCCACTATATTCGACCGGCCCGTTGGTCTAGTGGTTAGACACCCTGTCCGCTAACCGATGGGTCGTGGGTTCGATTCCCACCAAGTGTCTGGGTGTTATTTATCTATTTAAGTATATATTTACAAAAAAAAAAACAATGTAAGTATATAAGTATTTAGTATCAGTTGACCGTGACCGTGTGTGGATTGTCCCAAGATATTATTATTATTATTATATATGTGTTAATCGCGTTCGCAACATCTTCAGGCACACGGGCAGCAAAAAACCGGACTGCCTACAGAGGCTAATTGTGACAAACCAAAAGGGCGGCAGGCGAAGCAGAAGACGCATGCCGATGCGATGGGCAGGCCCTATACTATCACAGCGGTTACGAGAACGACGCTATAGAAAAGCATACTACAAAGAGCTCATCGAGCAGCATAAAGAAGAGTGGTGGCAAAAGTCTGTATAGCCTATGTCACTACCACAACTAAGACGAATCTAACGACATACTTCTAGTCAAAATCCATTGAGCCATTTAGGCTGTAGGCCGTGCCATCGAAACATACTCTCGAAAAACATATTCCGTCTTCTGGGGCAATCCGGCAAAAAGACGTGACTTACTGACCGGGGGCCTCATAACTTTATGCCGCCCCGGGCCCCCAACAGGCTTAGTCCGCCACTGGTGACGATACCAATTTAAAAGATAATAATTTGCTTCTAAAATTTCCATGTCCCGTCATAAATTGTGCAACGCAGTGTTCTACTTTTATCCATGGCCTATCGAGCCGCTCACGGACATCCGGGAAAAATAAATAAAGGTGCCGGCCCTTTGAGGACGCATCCCATCTGGCTTGCCATTCTGTTAAGAGCGCCGCTTGAGTGTTAAATAATAGCAAGATTTTAGTACGGTCACGAATAGGTAGGAATTCGACATTTATGTTTTCAGGAGTAATACATAGCCGCACGTCTTTGTACTTCTAAGTCGACTGGAAGTACACCCGCTAGCACCGGTAAAGCTTCAGTACTGACCGTTCTATATGCTTTACACAAGAATATCAACGCCAGACGCAGACTTTGTAGCAATTTACGTCGTGCCGCCCCTATCGTGGCCACTGGTAACGAGAGAATGAACTTGAGTGTACGCAAGCACTTGTGCACTATAATATCTTGCGTAGATGGCTGATCGATCTTGTAAGATTGGCCGCTGTGGTCATATCGGCCAGGAGGTCCTTACTTATTTAAATTATTCGAAATAGTTACGTTCGCGAAAATATGAGTACCAGTATCTCCCAGGTTAAGTTAAATATTGCATCATGGGTTTTCTACCTGGTGCCCATCTGACTGCGTACTCGTGGAAGTCCTCGCCCCACATCCGGCCGTCCTCCCGCACATTATTTGTCATTAGGACATTGTGACATTGGAAGTCCATTATAGCACCTCCGTATAACACCTGAAAAATGGATATTCAAAAGCGTTTATTCCCATTTGTTATCACCACTGCTGACAAATGGGAACAATAATCCCGGTGGCGATAACATCATTTCCCAGCTGTCGCCAATAGCTTTCTTGCCACTGGTAACAAATGAGAAATAAATATCCCATTTGTTGCCAGTGGGGAGGATATCAGATATTTTGTTGTCAAAGCAATGGCGTAAATATTTCCGTGTTTCAGTGTAGAAGGCACTGCAGCTGGTGAAATTATCGGCCTAAAGGCGATGGGCGGCAGTGGAGTGTAAATAATATGCTGAAACAAGTATTGACCCACGGCTGCTGTGTTGGGACACGATGTGACCGGTGGCTGGCTAACTTGCCTTAGACGGGCCCTGCATAATTTATTTTGCCCCCCGGGGGCCCCGTATCATTGATACGGCGATAACTACGCCCCTGGATGACACTCACCAATGAAGTAGGTACCTACCTAACCTATCCGTATGGGTTGGTTTTCTGTACACAGTATGGCCCACGGTGTTATCTGGATTACGAATTACTAATACATTTAAGAAATTTATTTGTGTTAAAAAATCCCTTTTTACGACATGAGGGAAATTTTCGAAAGATCGCCGGGAGCTGTGGGGCTTGATCGGGGTATGTGGGATTCTTACCCACTAAAACCTGCTTGGCTGCCGCATCGGCAAATGAGAGGGAACCCAGGTCTCTCCGGTGGGATCTGCACCAGGGACCCCTCAGTGCCTTGCCTTTGAGCCCGCCGCCGGGGGGCTATAAAAACCCTATGCGAACTCTACCTTATTAGAGTAGTCCGTGGTGCCACTGCTAAGTTCCTTATTACCGCGAGCTGATGCTATCTTAATAACGCCAGAAGCATAGTGCTGGCTGCCGTATCGCTTCAAGAACGGTTCCAGGAGGATCTCTGAAAACCATGACATTCGATATAGCTTGAATGTACTACTTTCTTTTGGTGGATTAGAAAACTTCAAAAAGTACCTGGTCTCCGTAGGGGAAAGACCAGGTTATGTGGTATTTTTACCGATTAAAACCTCCCTGGTGGTCTTCACCATCGCTACGGATAGAAGACTGGGCACTCCGTTCGGACTTCGCTAGTCTCTCCAAAGCTACTTTCCGGGAGGGGTTTTAATATAAGTACCTAGAGGAAGCATTAATATGCCTACAATAAGGTGGTGTATTGACCAACATCCAGATCCGAATATATTGTGTTTTTATAAGTAGACTAGCTGACCCGCGCAGCTCCGCCCGCGCTTTTATTACATTTTGCTCCCCTTTTCTCCCCCCTCCCTTGATTTATTTCTCTCTCCATCTCTCTCTCACTTACAGAAAAATCTAATTCTAATTCTCTCCTTTCTCTTTCCCGCTTCGGTCCCCGTCACAGTCCCCCTCTTCCTCTCCCCGTTGTCCCCTCTCTAAACCCCGCCCCCTCTCTCTTCTCCCACCTTGCTCCCCCTCACTCTCCCCTTGTTCTACCTTAATCCCCCTATCCCTCACCCCATCACCCTCTCCTCGAATCCCCTCTCCCTCTCTCTCCTCTCTTGCACCCTCCTCACGTTCTAAATATCCTCGTTAATCATGGCATCTGGTATCTGGGATTCTTACCCACTTAAACCCCTGCGGCTATCGCATCGCCATATAAGAGGGGGGACCTGGGCCTTCCAGTGGGATCTGCACCAAATACCCCTCAGTGCACATTATAGCCCCCGGGAACCTGGCACCATGATCACGGGGACGGGGCTTGCAACCCCGTCACCGTCCTCCTCGGAGTCGCCGCCACCCGTCACCTAACTATGTAATGACTTTGTCTAACGTTGCTAAACCTAGCGGCATGAAATATACTTTACGATTTTATTCTCAGACCTACCCGATATGTACACAAAATTTCATACAAATCGATTCACCTATCTATTTAATGACCTAGCCTTATGTTGCTTAACCTTAACCTAGCGGTATGAACAACATTCACAGCTTTTTTGTCATTGGTGTATATATTAGTTAAATTTATGTTATATTGAAGAAGGGCCAAATTCATGCTAACAACAGTTTATTAATAGTTTATTAATTATTTGTCATAAAAAGTAAAGGATAAAAAATGGTTGTTGTGGGTTATCTCTAAGAGATAAACATATACCATCCCGAACATTTTTGTAGACCTTGTTAATATGTACAATACTGTAGTACATTATTTTGATCTATCTCGTAGGGTTCAGTCAGCGTTTGAAATGTAAGCGCAAAAAAATGAGCTTATTTACGACATCACATTAGAAACCTCAAAAATTATCAGTGTTTCTCTACTATATTATGAATGTATTATACATATAAACCTTCCTTAAGAAACACTCTATCTATTAAGAAAAACCGCATCAAAATCCGTTGCGTAGTTTTAAAGATCTAAGCATACATAGGGACAGACAGACAGCGGGAGCGACTTTGTTTTATAATATGTATAGATACGGCATCTATAAAAAACAGCAGTAATTTATTTTGTAGAGAACCTACCTAAAACTTATCTTAAATAGCTTTTTGATGCTTTAACTTAGATTTTTTTTTAACCTTTATGTTAAATAATATTATTATCTTACTTATTTTACCTCCTGAGTCCGGTCCCGACCTGAATCCAGACAGCGCTATACAAAGCTGTCATTTTCGTATAGAGCTAACAAAAAAAAATTACTTCGAGCGAGACTAGCAAGGTCGGGACCGGACTCGGGAGGTAGAATAAGTAAATAATAATATTATTTAAGATAGGTTATAACCCCGTGGATGTTTTTTTTTTTAATTTATTCTTAAGATCTCTTCATGTAAGGAAAAACATAAAAGTATTCCCATGCCTGGGCAGCATTTGGTCCAACGTCCATACAAAAATGGTCAATCTCTTTCCTTTGTAACTAGTCTAAATAGGCAGTAGAACTTGAAACAAATTACGCCGATGGTGATACCTCGACGGCGTTGGCAGAGATTACACGTTCTGTCGGCGATTTGAGTCCCTACATTTCAAATGTTTGGCAGAGATTACAGATTACACACGTTCTGTCGGCGATTTGAGTGCCTACATTTCAAATGTTTGGCAGAGATTACAGATTACCCACGTTCTGTCGGCGATTTGAGTCCCTACATTTCAAATGTTTGGCAGAGATTACAGATTACCCACGTTCTGTCGGCGATTTGAGTGCCTACATTTCAAATGTTTGGCAGAGATTACAGATTACCCACGTTCTGTCGGCGATTTGAGTCCCTACATTTCAAATGTTTGGCAGAGATTACAGATTACCCACGTTCTGTCGGCGATTTGAGTCCCTACATTTCAAATGTTTGGCAGAGATTACAGATTACCCACGTTCTGTCGGCGATTTGAGTCCCTACATTTCAAATGTTTGGCAGAGATTACAGATTACCCACGTTCTGTCGGCGATTTGAGTGCCTACATTTCAAATGTTTGGCAGAGATTACAGATTACCCACGTTCTGTCGGCGATTTGAGTGCCTACATTTCAAATGTTTGGCAGAGATTACAGATTACCCACGTTCTGCCGGCGATTTGAGTGCCTACATTTCAAATGTTTGGCAGAGATTACAGATTACCTACAAGCACGTTTTGCCCGGGAATCGAGTATATTTCATACGCCGCAGACAATTTCTAAAATAGAAATTATAATAATCTCTACTCGGGCTAAGAATTGAACACGAGCTTTAACGTCGCAGACCACTCACTTATGTCCAGACTAACGAGATTGTATTTTTATTAAAAGTTTAAAATAACTTTTCTTTTACCTGGGTAAATCCAATCGCCTTGTGGCAGCTTGGCCTTGATGTACACTGTCCCATACTTGAATGCGAATGCCTTGGAGGTAATCCTTCCACTGACTACGGGTGGCAGGATGTCAGCACCCCAGCTCTGCTTCATACACGCTTCAGCAGAGGCTGTGCACCTTCAATAAATAAGAAAAAAATATTTGTGGTTATTGATGACAGACCTCTATTAAGGCTCCACTATACTAGTAGCTGCTGGATATCATCAGCAGCCAAAATACACCCACTGTTGAACAAAGCCTCCCCCATAAAAGGGTGGGGGTTGCCATAATCCCCACACTTGGCCGGCGTCTTTTTTTTTTTTTGGGAATGATAGCCGCAGATGGCCATTACAGCTTCACCGGACAATAGGAGGCGAGCGCTTGAAGCGCTCTAGCCTTTACGGCAGAAGTAGCGACGAGCTCAAGGGCACCTCAGGGAGGCACGGCCTCGGCTTGGGCTGTCGCTTAAGAGAGGGCTGAGTTTACCACCGGTTCACAACGCGCCCCCACTGAGAAGAACCGGCAAGAAACTCAGTGGGGTGGCGGGCGTCTAAGGATCGCAGTATAGTTAGTAGGTAATGTAACAGAAAGACGCTGCTGCCCGTCTTCGTGTTTTCTCTTAGTCGCCTCTACGGACTCGCCTCGTCGCATCTACTCTACGGACACCCAACGGGAGGATGGGCGGGTTCTATTCTTACCCGGACACCTTACGAGCATTACCTCAACAGGCTTGGCAAAGACAATGTCATCACTAATATTGAGAATTAGCTGACCCACGCAGCTCCGCCTGCGCTATTTTTACGTTAACTAAACTTTTAATAATAGACATTCGCATCGAATATACTCCTTTTTTATAGTCGGTTAAAAACTGGGACCCACTTTTTACTTGCTCTCCGAAGCACGGACCCGTTTAGTTCAAATGGCGTTAAACGGTCACCCATCTATTTAATGACCTTACCTAACGTTGCTTAACCTGATCGATTTCCAAACATTGTTAACAACTGTCTATGAGTGTTCCCTTACAAATATTTATTATAATTATAAAGAAAAAATTATAAAATCGGGCCAAGCGTATAATCAAGTACCCATTTTCACTTTAATCCCCTCTCCCAAAAGAACTGTGCTAGATTACGGGATAAAAAGTATCCTATGTCCTACCTCGTAGTAAGATCTCAAATCATGCCAAGTTTCATTTGAATCCATTCAGTAGTTTCAGCGTGATGCTCAGCCGTGATACAGACAGACAGACAGACAGACAAAAAATAAAAAAAATGTATTTTCGGCCTCAGTAAGTATCGGTTATAGAATGCCCTCCAAATATAATTTTCAAAATATCTTCAATGTACAGAATTGGACCTGTTACAGTTTTATTATAAGTATAGATATAGTATTCACTCATTCATTAGCAGCGGAAAGACATCCGCTGCTAAACAAAGGCCTCCCCCGTATAAGGGAGGGGTTGCCATAATCCCCAAGCTTGGCATACGGCTTGATTATCGCAGTATAAGTGGAAGATAAATCCAAAAGAAAGACGCTGCTGCCCGTCTTCCTGTTCTCACTTTGTCGCCTCCTACGACACCCAACGAGAGGAGATGGGGAGATGCAATTCTAACCCACGGGTATAGAATAAGTATTTAATAATATAATCATCATCATCAGCAGCAGCCAAAAGAAGTCCAATGCTGGACAAAGGCCTCCCCCTTGGAAGGGAGGGGCTGTAATATTCCCCACGCTTGGCAGGCGACTTGGGAATTTCATAATAATAAGTACTAGAGAACCCATCAAAAGTAGATTTAAAACATGGAGTGCGGAAGCATTGCTGTGTTTCGGCGTAAAGGGCACTGTGGCTGGTGAAATTACCGGACACAAGACTTAATATCTAATGTCTTAAATGTCGGCATCGCGCTAGTTATTCTTCTGGTGTTGCTAGCGTCTATAGGCTGCGGTGACTGCTTACCATCAGGCGGTCAGAAGGCTTGCCACATTGGTTGTCTACAAAAATTGGATACAGATTTAAATTAACAAGTGTCAAATTATCGAGTGCGGCAGATAATCTTGGTATCTACCTGAGTTTTGCGAGCTAGTTCTAAAGCTTCTTCAAGCTGTGATTTATTTCTTACTTTGAGTTTAAAGACAAGTCAAACTAATATTTGATTTGTCTTTAAAGGCTGTATTGCCACCACCTAGAATATTTACCCACTGAATAAGTTGATGGAGCCGTTGTATATGGACTCTGAGTTGAACCCAGGCAGGTTTTGCTGCAGTTTAGGGGCGATGCGAAGGTTGCCCCCCACTACCGACACCGTGGGGTCCGACAGCACCCGCTGGTATGACACGAACGGGTACTCCTGCGGACAAATGAATCAAAATAACCAGCCTGAAAGTGGTTTTTACGGTAATAAAAAAGGAACCCTTATGGTGTGACTTCGTCTTTTTTTTTTTTTTTTTCTTTTTTTTGGGAATGATAGACGCTGTTAGCCGCAGATGGCCATTGCAGCTTCACCGGACAATAGGAGGCGAGCGCTTGAAGCGCTTTAGCCTTTACGTCAGAAGTAGCGACGAGGTGACTTCGTCTGTCTGTCACACCTATATATTTTAGAAACCCTTGATGCTATCGATTTGAAACGTGGAATAGTTTTAGATCTTACTTGCCTAACCTCATAGCAATGAAAAAAATATTTTCCTTATTTTTTTTTTTCGATATGGTTGTGTCTGAGGTGTTAGATGAATAAATATAAAATCTTTTTAAAAAAAAATTGAACCGACTTCAATATCACTGAAAAGTATAAAATAATTTAAATATTATTGAAGTTGGTGTTAGCTTACCGGCTGTGTATATTTGGCACCAACTTCAATAATATTTAAATTATTTTATACTTTTCAGTGATATTGAAGTCGGTTCAATTTTTTTTTAAAAAGATTTTATTTTAAACTTTTTAGTGATATTTTCATATATAAAGATTGAACCATCGAAAACCGTAAAATTATCTAGATAGGTTTAATTGTTTAATTGTTTATTGTTAATTAAAACGATATTTAAACCAGTTACATTAATTAACATAAATTCATAAATATACAGTTATAAATAAATACTTATTTAGCTAAATTAGATTTAAAACTAACACAGAACAGTGGACAACCTCGCATATTTTCTCTCACAGAACGCCAGACACACTCGGATAATTTTCTTCCATTCATCAGCAAACACATCACATTCAGGGTAGGCAATCAAGAGGGCATTGAAGACCTCAAGAGTACGACACACCGGGGAATTTGCTCTGGCAACAGTATGACACATAGGCGGTGCAAACAATCTGTGCCGGCGGTTGCGACTGTGCGCAATGTAGTTACCAGGCACATACAGACGGCAGATTAGGTTGTGAAGTTCAGGGCAGTCAATACGTCCTCGAAGGGTTTTGCATGCCACTACAAGCTGATCGAGACCTCTCCTCACCTCCAATGAATTAAAGCCTAACATCCCCATAATATAGTTAGTCGGGTACATGTATGGAAAGAAGTAGTATATCCTCTTGAATAGGTGCCTGAGGAAAGTTTTTAGGTATGATCACATCACATTCTATAGGTTATGATCACATTATCGTCTACATAGTTTTACATAATTCATGTTTCTTCAGAAACTCAGAACCTATTTATCCGGTCGTAATGAAATTTGCATGGAATCATCATAGTAGTTTACTCTCTCGAATAAAAAAATAATCATCGCAATCGGTTCATAATTGTCAGAGCAATGTAATGGAGAACATCAGTTTTATGGTTTTTACCAGATAAATTCCTCCACATCGTTCATATTCCTCCAGGAAGTTCTTATCCGGTTGTAATAAAATTCATACAGATTTAATAAAGTGGTTTCTTCTTTCGATTAAAAAAAGAATCATTGAAATTGGTAAATATTTGCCAGAGTTATGACTATTTTTGTCCAACCGAGCGAGTCCGAGCGACTAAAACGTCATCTATATAGGCTTTACTGCAGCTCTCAGTGCGCAGTCACCATTCTTGTTTTTCAGGAACTACTTATTACTACGCAATATTTTTTTTATGGGACCCAATCAATGGATTGAAGAATGGATGGAAGAAAGATTTTTTCAAATCGGTTCATAATTGACAGAGTTATGCGCGAACATACATAAAAATAAAAAATATATATACAGACGAATTGAGCCTCCTCCTTTTTGAAGTCGGTTAAAAATAACTAGAATACGTCCAAAGAAGGTATGGAACCCTTGGTGCGCGAGTCTGACTCGCAATTTAGTTTCAAATCGATAGCATCAGTGGTTCCTGAAATATAGGTGTTACCGGCAGCCGAAGCTCTAGTTACAAAAGGAACCGTTCCTTTTGTAACTTTTAAGTATCAAACCCTAAAAACGGATAGTGTGGTAGTAACTGATATTAGAACTAATAAAAAGAGGTGTAAAGAATGACTCAAATTGTTTAAAAAGTCCCGTCTCCGTAGGTATTATAATTATATTGAGTGACGTAAACTGCTAATAAAAAAACCGGTCAAACGCGCGTCAGAATGGTGCTGGCGCAACGCGATAGGATGCGCCACTAATACATTTGTCAATCAATACAAAGTATGCTTGGTCGATGATCTTACCAGGTACCTTGGTCGATGAGCTCACCTCTACGAAAACGACTATGGGTAAAATGGTTACCTTATCAATGTCCCACATGTCGACAACCTCGGGCGCGAAATCAAGATACTTACCTATTCACATTCTTTCTCTTTCTCCGCCTTCACGAGGTTCTCATCTTAGTGTACAATGCAATCACTGTAGGTGTGCCACCTACTAAGTATGCAATTATTACATTGTGCTCATTGCGATCTATCAGCACAATCAGTCTTGCCAATTTAGGGGCTTTGTCGCTAAAAAATTATGACCTACTAATTATTTGCCTTTGCTTATATGCTTTAATGACAAAAAAAGTTTTGATGGTAGATTTGATTTATCTCTTGCGCCCCTTTTAGGAATAAATCCTGGCTCCGCCTTTGCGGTTCAAACAGTTTCAGCGAATTGTTGATATTGAGCATAGCGACTTAGCTTATTGATGACATTATACAAATATGTTTAGGACAATTTATAATTATAATTACCGGGGCATAGATGGGAATGTACTGCTCAATTTGCCACATATTTTCTTTGAGCGTTTCAAAGTTGTCCTCGAATATTGTTTGGCCTGCGCACGCGTTGCCCGCACGCACACTCGTCTGCGTCGGTGCGCAATTGGCTGGCCTTTCTCCGGAGCTAGTCGAGTCATCGCCAAATCCTGATGGTACACTTATAAATTTAATATTTTTAAAAATCTTTAAAAAAAAAATTGAACCGACTTCAATATCACTGAAAAGTATAAAATAATTTAAATATTATAGAAGTTGGTTTTAGCGTACCTGCTGTGTATAATGGGCAGGCACCAACTTCTATAATATTCTATATCTTTACATAATTCATGTTTCTTCAGAAAAAAATATCCGGTCTTAATGAAATTTGCATGGAATCATCATATAGTAGTTTACTCTCTCGATTAAAAAAAAAATCGTCGAAATCGGTTTATATTTGTCAGAGTAATGAGTAAGTGTGATAAAATTACAGAATAACAAATACAGATTAATTACAGTGGTTCAATCTTTCAAATAAAAAAAGAATCATTGAAATTGGTAAATATTTGCCAGAGTTATGACCATTTTTATCCGTAAAAAG
Source organism: Furcula furcula (assembly GCA_911728495.1). Taxonomy (NCBI): domain Eukaryota; kingdom Metazoa; phylum Arthropoda; class Insecta; order Lepidoptera; family Notodontidae; genus Furcula; species Furcula furcula. Next base: position 22,688,389 of record OU452252.1, read on the forward strand.
CGACATAAAGTCATCTATATAGGCATCCCTGCAATTCTCCTGCGCAGTCACCATTCTTGTTTTTTCAGGAACTACTTATTCGTAAGCAATAATTTTTTTATGGGACCCAATCAACGGATTAAAGAATGGACGGAAGAAAGATTTTTTCAAATCGGTTTATAATTGCCAGAGTTATGCGCGAACATACATAGAAAAAAAATATATATATACAGACGAATTGAGAACCTCCTCCTTTTTTGAATTCCGTTAAAAAATCTCCCAACGCCCTATTCACCTGTCTACCAACTACTCGTTTCGACCTATCCAACGAGTCCAGATTTGGTGGCTGTAAGTGGCGGGTTTAAAATATGGCTAGAAGCCAAAAAATAGCGGTTTTAATATTTTAATTGTGGACTGTATTAGGTGTATTAATTAGTAGGTATTGAACGCTACTCGACGCTGTAAAACGCAGGTAACAGACAAGGAAAAATGTAGGAAAACAGCAAGCACCACTCACCTGATGATTAGCTGGTACCAGGCACAATGTGTCGACACAAAACTTCACAGTTATAGGCAATAGAAGCACTCTCGCGACGGCGGAGGTGTGCTGTTAGGCTCGTAGTTAGAGGGTTACTAAGCGGATATAGGCTACTCAAGGAAGAACGGGGTTGGTTGATTTGGAAATACGTCATTTACGTCACAAGAGAGCGTTCAGAAATGCATGATTAATTTAAATACCAAACAACCTCCCGGCTTTGAGGTAACCTCAAAAACAAAATAAAAATAAACCCAAAAAGGGGGAAAACATATATAAGAACATCACCATTAAATTAGGTGTATGCGTGCGGTAATATAGTCTAATAATGCGGAATATAAACTAAGTCATAAGGACAAAAACTAGAGCGAAGGACAGTGCTTATATCAATAATAATTGTAACTTAAACTAGCGATAACATAAAGAAAACTACTGCGTTGGTAGCGGACAAAGTCGCACTACCGGACGCTGCAGGATGCCACTTTTGGTTTTCACTTCAGCAACTCGAATTACACCGTCTTTGCCGGGAAACAATTTAGTGATAACCCCAAGCGGCCAACGTAATGTCGGACAGTTCTCTACAATGATGAGAACTACTGTACCTACAGTTACAGGATTTGCAGGTGTGTTCCACTTTTCTCGCGACTGCAGATTATGTAAATATTCAGTGCGGAATCTCTTCCAAAACGATTGGACTAATGAGTCCATTAACGAAAAGCGCGTTTGAAGAGTCATGCGATCATTTTCTAACGTAGGAGCGGGTAAACATTCCAGCGGAGCGGTATGTATAAAATGGGCAGGTGTCAAAGCGGACGGTTCTGACGGATCAGTGCTCAACAAATATAAGGGTCGCGAGTTCAAAACTGATTCAATACCATTCAACACCGTAACCATCTCTTCATATGTTAATATTTGTTTACCTATTACGCGAAATAAATGGCCTTTAACAGACTTTATATGGGACTCCCAAATTCCGCCAAAATGCGGTGCATTTGGTGGATTCATCTTCCAAATTATACGGCTTTCCGCTAATTCGCTACTAAAAGTTTTGTAGTAATCGTCGGATTTAAGAAATTCATGAAGTTCGTTTAGATAGGAACGCGAAGCAACAAAATTCGTACCGTTATCGCTGTAGAGATACTTACAAGGACCTCTACGCGATAAAAATCTTTTAAAAGCGTCTAAAAAGGTAGCTGAGGTTAAATCAGAAGCAAGCTCAAGATGAACTGCCTTGGTTACTAGGCATACAAAAATGCATAAGTATGCCTTTTGACTACGGACACCTCGTCTTCTAGTATGAGTTATATACAACGGTCCAGCGTAGTCTACGCCCGTATGCGTAAAAGCTTTACAAGGTTCTACACGGCACGATGGCAAAGCGGACATCATAGGAAAAGTAGCTTTTGGTTTTAACCTAAAACATGCGTTACATTTATGTATGCGGGAACGAACAATACGGCGGGCGGATAAAATCCAAAAACGTTGTCTCAGTATTGAGAGTAGTAGTTGCGGACCGGCGTGAAAATTTTTCTTATGATAAAAGTCAATTATCAAATTAATTATGTGACCATTTTTCGGCAACAATATTGGATGTTTATGTAATTTTTCTAATGATGCGTTATCTAACCGACCTCCGACATATATAATGCCGTCATTCATGTATGGCGTTAATTTGCGAAGAGCTGAGGAACAACCTTTTCCCTTTTCTATAAGTTTAATATCATCAGCGAATGAAGCGTGTTGAACGGCCTTAATTATAACAAGTTCAGCAGCGTCTAAATCTTGCGCGGTTATTACATTATTGCGGGGCAATTTTCTTAGAAATCTTAACACATACACTACAGTGCGAAGTAACTTATTCCACGAGGATACTCTATAACTTAATGTAAGAAGTAGATGCTCAGTTTGCGCGGCGGCGGCGTCGCAAGCGACGTGAGATAATGTTTTTTCTTCAGGTAAACATGAGCTTTGCGGTGAAAATTGCTGAATTGGCCATTCACTAATAGGAAAAGACATCCAAGATGGGCCTTGGAACCAGAGATTATTCTCTATTAAGCGTGAGGGAAGCAGCCCGCGAGATACACAATCCGCGGGGTTTTCTACTCCTGCGACGTGATAAAAATGATCACTTGGCAATAAAGATTGACATTGCGAAATTCTATTGGCGACGAAAGTATTAAATCTGTGTGGGGAAGAGTGAACCCAGCACAGAGCGACTTCAGAGTCAGAAAATGCGTAAATATTATTTATTGGGTGTCTTATTGACAATGTATTGACCACTGAACGCACTAACTTAGCGAGCAGTGTTAAGGCGCAAAGTTCAAGTCTCGCTAAAGTCACGGTCTTTACCGGAGAAACGCGGGATTTTGAACAAACTAACGTGACTATAGGGGGAGAACCTTCATTAGCTACGTGAAGGTATATAACGCAGCCAAAACCTTTTTCGCTAGCATCAGCGAAAGCGATTAGCGAAACGACAGAAGAGTCCTTAATACCCATATGACGCGGGAATTGAAGACCCGAGATTAGCGGTAACTCTGAAATATATTGTTGCCACAACTTGACAACAGAAGAAGGCGGAGACTCGTCCCAATCAATTTTGAGGAGCCATAATTGTTTAATTAATAATTTAGCGAATAGCGTTATGGGACCGACAAGACCCAATATATCATAAAGTTGTGCGGTAGCGGATAGCATAGAACGCTTTGTACAAATAGCGGGCGGTTGAGATACAGTAAAATTAAAATTATCAGTAGCGGGATGCCAGCGAAGGCCTAAAATCTTATGAGTGTCATTATCGTTAAAAGAAATATATTCTTGTTGACGATGACTTGCGGGTATGTGTTCCAACAATTCGTGGGAATTACTCGTCCATTTAACTAGATCAAAACCACCGGCTTTGAAAAGTTGGATTAATTGTGTTGCTGTCGCTACAGCTTCATCTAGCGTTGAAGCTGTGGAAGCAAGGTCATCCATGTATATATCGAGCTGTCTTTCAATAAGACTAGCTGCGAGAGGATAGTTAGCTCCTTCATCTTTTGCTAACTCACGCATGACGCGAAGATAGAGAAAAGGTGAGGAACGAAGACCAAAAGTGACACGAGTAAATTCATACGTTTGCAAGGGTTCGTCATCAGAAAAGCGAAATAAAATTCGTTGGAACTTGCGGTGCGAATCTTGTACATGTATGCAAAAATACATTTTACGAACATCAGCGAAAAAAGCAATAGAATATATTCGTACATTGAGTAAAATATTGAAAATATCAGTTTGTAAGTTTTCGCCGGTATGCAAAATATCATTAAGTGATAAACCGTTATCCGACTTACAACTGCCGTCTATTACTACACGGAGCGGTGTGGATGATTTATCCTCCCGAATAACCGGGTGGTGAGGTAAGTAAAAACAAGGCACATCAAGCCTTATCATTTCTTGCGGAACAAGTGTTAAGAACCCTTTATCTAAATATTCCCTAATGACGTCATTGTAACGCGCGCGAAGTTCAGGATTTCTACTAAATCTTCTTTCAAGAAGAGAAAATCTTTTTTCAGCGATTTGAAGCGAATTACCTAATTTTTCTGGCGGATCCTTAAATGGCAAAGCGACAACGTAACTGCCATCAGGATTGCGAGCGGTATTAGAGGTGAAAATATTTTCACACTCATTATCTTGCGGACTTATATACTTGGTAGAAGGCAATTCTTCCATTATCCAAAATTTTTGAAGCATGTCATTAAGCGGTTCTTGATTAATTAAATGAAAAGAATGCGATTTATGAGTAGGGGACTCAACATAAGCGTCGCCCATTATTACATAACCTAGCGTTGTTTCTAGTGCCATAGGCGCGTGCGGCGTAATTATTTTATTTGACAGTAATATTTTACAATAGGTATTTACCCCCAAAAGTAAGGAAATTTCCCCAGGTACAAAGAACTGGTCATCAGATAAACGTATCGAAGATATATAATTAATCTTATTTAAATCAATTTTAACGTCCGGTAATTTCCCGGTAATGTGAGGCACTACTAACGGTTCGACTTCATATACGAATTCATTATCGAAGCGAGATGTGAATTTAACGTGAGTAACGCCTAATATTTTTTGCGATGAACCACCAATGCCATGAACTTCGGTAAAGCGGTTTTTTCCCGATATGGGTAAAGATAAACGTTTGCAACAATCAAGCGAAATATAGTCACTTTGTGACCCTGGATCTATTAAACATCTTACATAATATTCACGTCCATAATTATTTATTACTTTTATTTTTGCGGTCGCTAATAAAGCAGCGGTTTGAGTGTGATTAATATCATTGTTAAGGTTTGTAATACTAAACGACGACGAGACCGTAGTAGACTCCAAGCCCTGAGTGCATACACTATCACCCGAGTTGGACTGCGGATTAATTTCGATCTTATTCGTAGAAGGATTAGAGGTTAAATTACAGTGAGCATTACGAATACCCGAGACGGCCGGCTGGGAAACCGGTTTTTGATCTAGTGCTTGCGCTTCATATTTAATTGTAAAATGTAATAATGAATGGTGGCGGTCCTATATCCGCTTAGTAACCCTCTAACCACGAGCCTAACAGCACACCGCCGCCGTCGCGAGAGTGCTTCTATTGCCTACAACTGTGAAGTTTTGTGTCGACACATTGTGCCTGGTACCAGCTAATCATCAGGTGAGTGGTGCTTGCTGTTTTCCTACATTTTTCCTTGTCTGTTACCTGCGTTTTACAGCGTCGAGTAGCGTTCAATACCTACTAATTAATACACCTAATACAGTCCACAATTAAAATATTAAAACCGCTATTTTTTGGCTTCTAGCCATATTTTAAACCCGCCACCTTTTTTGGTCCATCTCACCGGATTTGATACCTTTTTTGGTCCCATCCAATGGTTTCAATATTCGATTATCTAATCGCTATAATTATCTATCTGTCTGTGAAATAACATTTAAAAGCCTATTTAATTATAAATTATTCCCGCCCGCTTTGATAATATACATAAGTCATAAGTATATTCAATCGCTTCTAGATTTCTGCAATCTAATTCGCAGGCATTTATTTGTGTTGAAGGACAGTGCTTATAGATTGATAATCGTAATTACGTACTTAAAATTATTTTCTTTACAATCATACGCTGTATGCAGGTAGCATTCTGTGCCCCGCTTGGCTCGCGTCGCAGCTAATACGTGCCACCTACCTACTTAACGCGCTCATTTTCACTTCACAATACGCTAAGTTATTAATAATATTATATTTTACGCTCGCTAATTATTTAATTGGTTATAGGCTATTAAAGGGATGGTACAGGTTGTGAAACCAAATACCCCTTAGTTATGTTGCGTGAGGTAAATGAGCGCCTAAAGATATTGTAAATACTGCAGGGAATATTTATACTGATTAAAAATGCAAATCAAAACAATAACTGAATTATATTACTTAGGAAATTAATTTACAATTGTATGGAAGCCGAGCGCAGAATGTCTCCGATACAAAATATCGTGCGTTTTTATAACGATCCTAAAACGGTTCGGTCTTGACACTTTTGCATCGCAGAGGGGATTCAGGTAAATCGCCGACCGGCCGTAGAACAATAGAATAGGGGCGGCGCTTATCCATGCATTCGGCGCGTTGACCATACAGATTAGATGCGCTTGCGTCCATCTTGCGAGTGGGCGTGGTCGAGTGCATCCTTGTCTAACTTGCCGCCTGCTCGCACCACTGGTAAACAGGATGTGACGTAAAATCGCGTGATGTGGTGCCTCGTTGTAGCTCAGGAATTTACTTGCGCGCTCGCTACACCACTCCCCTGGCGAGACCGTGACTACGGTCGATAGTAGTCGGGAAACTTGACCGTCCGACCACATCTCGTCTTTCTGACGGTGTCATGTGTAGGATGCTGATCCTGGTTAAGCGGCTGTGCGAGGGCGACGTCCGTGTCTTCTCTGGCCATATACGCTGGTTTGAGGCGGTCTATGGTAACTTTCTGACTCTTGCCTTGGACATCGATATCGAAGGTCTTCTCATCGCGGTGCAGAACCTTGAATGGGCCCTGGTAGGCTGCTTGGAGAGATCTTCGTGCTGGTCCTTGGCGAAGGAAAACGTGAGTGGCCGTGTTGAGATCTCTTGGGATGTAGAATGCTCGACTTGAACTTTGATGCCAAGATGTAGGCTGTGGCGTCAGTTTGGTCATATGGGCGCGAAGTCTGCTGACCAAGTTACTCATGTCTACAACTTCTTTGGAGCTGGCTGTGAGGAACTGTCCAGGTAAGCGTAATGGCTCACCGTAGACCAGTTCTGCTGTTGAGGCCTGAAGATCGTCCTTCCACGCGCTGCGAATGCCTAATAGCACCCATGGAAGTGCTTCCGTCCAATTTGATGTTGCGTGGCAGGTAATGGCGGCCTTCAGCTGGCGATGCAGTCTCTCTACAAGACCATTAGCTGCGGGATGGTAAGAAGTGGTTAGATGGTGAGTGGCGCCTATCAGCGCGACGAGCTCCTTGAAGGTGTGCGACTCGAACTGCCTGCCACGGTCGGTGGTGATGTGCTCAGGACAGCCGAATCGGGAGATCCACCCAGTTAAGAGGGCGGAAACACAGGTCTCTGCAGTGATGTCCTGAAGAGGGTACACCTCAGGCCAACGCGTTGCTCGGTCGACGATCGTGAGGCAGTACCTGTAAGTAGAGGACAAAGGCAGTGGACCGATTAGGTCCAAATGAATGTGACGAAAGCGGGCTGATGGTGGCTTGAAAGCGTGTAGTGGTGCTGATGTATGGCGAGTTATTTTGCATTTCTGGCAAGCTTCGCATTCTTTAGCCCAGTAGCTTTAACGCCGGGGTGACTTAAGTTATGAAGCGAATGGAATACCTGCTTACGGAACGACTGAGTGATATATGGTCGAGGTGTGGCTGTTGTGTCGCAGTAGACCTCGATGCTGGACTCAGGTACTCTTACCAACTTGAGTTTCAAGGAACATCCATTCTTCAGTAAGTCTTGCAGCTCGGAATCTGTCGCTTGTTCGTTGGCCAGGGACTGGTAATCTAAGGGCAGTTGAATTTCGTTAATACGCGATAGTGTATCCGCGACGATGTTGTCCTTACCTGCTATATACCTGATGTCAGTAGTGAACTGACTGATATAGTCGAGGTATCGGTATTGACGTGGAGAACAGTTGTTGCGTTGCGTAGCGAATGCGAAAGTCAATGGCTTATGGTCCGTGGCTACGCTGAAAACTCGTGCTTCAACCATGAACCTAAAATATCGAATAGCTTCATAGATAGCTAACAGCTCCCTATCGTACGGGCTATACTTCTTCTGTGAAGGACTGAGCTTCTTCGAGAAAAATGCTAGTGGCTGCCAATCGTGACCATGACGCTGCTGCAATACTGCTCCTATCGCAGAATCTGAGGCATCTGTCTGGATAGTCAGCTCTGCACGCGGATCTGGGTGCGCTAAAAGTGTGGCATTAGACAGACTCTTCTTGCAGCTGTTGAAGGCTTCCTCTAACTCTGGTGTCTTCACAACAGGGTATGCTCCTTTTACCTTTGGCCCTGCGAGTAGACTGTTAAGAGGTGCTTGTGTGGCGGCTGCGGCTGGGATAAACCTTCTGTAGAAATTCAACATGCCGAGAAATCGTCGTAGCTCCTTGACGGTTTTAGGAAATGGAAAGTCCTGGATTGCCTGGACCTTGCTGTCAAGAGGGTGGATTCCTGCTGCTGAAACTTTGTATCCTAGGAAATCTACCTCTGGTTTGCCGAATACACACTTGTTAGTGTTGATCAGCACGCCGTATTCTGTCAACCGCTGAAATAGCTGTTTGAGGTGCTGCTGGTGCTGCGTGCTGCTGCTGCTGCTTACTATGATATCGTCCAAATATCCGTAGCAAAAATCTAGCCCCCTGAGAACCTCGTCGATAAACCGTTGAAAGGTTTGTGCGGCGTTACGAAGTCCGAATGACATAAACGGAAATTCGTATAAGCCGAAGGGAGTAGTGATGGCTGTTTTGGGCACGTCGTCTTCAAAAACCGGTATCTGGTTGTAGGCTTTAACCAGGTCGATGGTGGAGTATATGGAACTACCTGTAAGCTGGTGAGTGAAGTCCTGCAAGTGCCTGATGGGATATCGATCTGGAACTGTGCGGGCGTTCAAAGATCTGTAGTCGCCGCAAGGACGCCATCCATCGTTTTTCTTTCGGGCCAGATGAAGCGGTGAAGACCATGAGCTCTCTGATTGACGAGCAGTACCACTGGATAGCATCTCCTCAAACTCCTGCTTCGCTATCTTGAGCCTCTCAGGATCTAGACGACGGGGACGACTAAAGACTGGTGGGCCAGGTGTAGTCCTTATGTGGTGCACTGTAGTGTGTTTGGAAGTACCTGGTTTACCAGCTGGACGCGTGAGATCAGGGAACTCCTTCAGCAGTTGATGATAGTCACCATTTTCCGTGAAAGTGCGGACTGACGATACGGTTTCAGTAGAAACATTATGTTGCGGTACCTGGACTGAGAGCGTAGTGAGGTTGTCGATCAAGCGTTGGTTGCGGCAGTCGACTAGTAGGTTGTAGTAACCTAGAAAGTCAACACCGATGATGGGCTTTGAGACGTCAGCTACGATGAACCGCCAAGAAAATGCGCGGCGAAGTCCTAAGTCCAATGTCAGTGGGAGAAAACCGTAAGTATTAATGATTGTTCCATTAGCAGCAAATAACTCGTACTCAGTTTTCGAGCGAGGCCCCCGAACAGCAGATCGTGGAAATACGCAAAGGTCCGAACCCGTATCAATCAGATACTGTATTTTTGTTTTGCGATCCGTGATGAACAGGCGGCTGGATGTCGCTAGGCAATCGTTCACCGCCGCTAATGACTGCCTTGGTAGTTTACCGACTTGTTCGCGTATCCGCAGGGTTGTGTGCACTTCTTGGCGCGTTCACCAAAGCGGTAATGATACCAACAGTACTGATGGTCTCTGGAGCGAGAACGTGAACGGGAACGGTTCCGTGCATGTCTTGGTCCTCTGGACTGGGAACGTGGTCTTCGGTGTAGTTCGGCGCTCATCACTTCCATCTTACGCGTCAGGTCGGCTACAGCTTGAGTAAGCGCTTCTACTGCGTTACCTGGTACTCCGGTTGACTGCGTTCCAGTTACTGGCCTGGTCACTGGCATGCTAGTAGTGGCTACTTGCGCTGTCACTGGAACTAAATCGTTGATGCGATCTACTAGCTCTGCTACTTCCTCTAAGCTGGTACTTGCCTGCATGGCAACGATGGTCTGGAGGTTTGTGGGCAGTCGGCTAGCCCAGATTGATCTAATAAAATCGTTGGGTACAGATGGACCGGCTAGTTGCTGTAGGTGGCGAAGAAATTGAGTAGGCTTCCTGTCACCGAGTTCCTCATGCATAAGGAGTTGTTTTATCTTTCGCTCCTGTGATGCTGACAACCGCTTGATGAGTTCTGACTTCAGTTTCTCATATTTACCGGTAGCTGGTGGAGAAATTATCAGGTCGCGTACTTCAGCCGAATGTTGTGGTTCCAGTTGTGATAGTGCGTGGTAGAACTTCGTGGAGTCGGCTGTGATGTTGGCTAAATTAAACTGACCTTCTAGTTGAGCGAACCATAGTTGCGGGTCATCAGCGTTGAAGGCGGGCGCCTTAACTCCAACTCGGTACGACATGGAGAAATCCTTATCTACCTGCGTGCTGGTTTCTTTAGACTCCATTACCTCGTATTACCAGTAACTCCTGTTGTTATGCTGGTAGATGTCGGTTGTCACCAGTAAAGGGATGGTACAGGTTGTGAAACCAAATACCCCTTAGTTATGTTGCGTGAGGTAAATGAGCGCCTAAAGATATTGTAAATACTGCAGGGAATATTTATACTGATTAAAAATGCAAATCAAAACAATAACTGAATTATATTACTTAGGAAATTAATTTACAATTGTATGGAAGCCGAGCGCAGAATGTCTCCGATACAAAATATCGTGCGTTTTTATAACGATCCTAAAACGGTTCGGTCTTGACACTTTTGCATCGCAGAGGGGATTCAGGTAAATCGCCGACCGGCCGTAGAACAATAGAATAGGGGCGGCGCTTATCCATGCATTCGGCGCGTTGACCATACAGATTAGATGCGCTTGCGTCCATCTTGCGAGTGGGCGTGGTCGAGTGCATCCTTGTCTAACTTGCCGCCTGCTCGCACCACTGGTAAACAGGATGTGACGTAAAATCGCGTGATGTGGTGCCTCGTTGTAGCTCAGGAATTTACTTGCGCGCTCGCTACACCACTCCCCTGGCGAGACCGTGACTACGGTCGATAGTAGTCGGGAAACTTGACCGTCCGACCACATCTCGTCTTTCTGACGGTGTCATGTGTAGGATGCTGATCCTGGTTAAGCGGCTGTGCGAGGGCGACGTCCGTGTCTTCTCTGGCCATATACGCTGGTTTGAGGCGGTCTATGGTAACTTTCTGACTCTTGCCTTGGACATCGATATCGAAGGTCTTCTCATCGCGGTGCAGAACCTTGAATGGGCCCTGGTAGGCTGCTTGGAGAGACGTGCCCAAAACAGCCATCACTACTCCCTTCGGCTTATACGAATTTCCGTTTATGTCATTCGGACTTCGTAACGCCGCACAAACCTTTCAACGGTTTATCGACGAGGTTCTCAGGGGGCTAGATTTTTGCTACGGATATTTGGACGATATCATAGTAAGCAGCAGCAGCAGCACGCAGCACCAGCAGCACCTCAAACAGCTATTTCAGCGGTTGACAGAACACGGCGTGCTGATCAACACTAACAAGTGTGTATTCGGCAAACCAGAGGTAGATTTCCTAGGATACAAAGTTTCAGCAGCAGGAATCCACCCTCTTGACAGCAAGGTCCAGGCAATCCAGGACTTTCCATTTCCTAAAACCGTCAAGGAGCTACGACGATTTCTCGGCATGTTGAATTTCTACAGAAGGTTTATCCCAGCCGCAGCCGCCACACAAGCACCTCTTAACAGTCTACTCGCAGGGCCAAAGGTAAAAGGAGCATACCCTGTTGTGAAGACACCAGAGTTAGAGGAAGCCTTCAACAGCTGCAAGAAGAGTCTGTCTAATGCCACACTTTTAGCGCACCCAGATCCGCGTGCAGAGCTGACTATCCAGACAGATGCCTCAGATTCTGCGATAGGAGCAGTATTGCAGCAGCGTCATGGTCACGATTGGCAGCCACTAGCATTTTTCTCGAAGAAGCTCAGTCCTTCACAGAAGAAGTATAGCCCGTACGATAGGGAGCTGTTAGCTATCTATGAAGCTATTCGATATTTTAGGTTCATGGTTGAAGCACGAGTTTTCAGCGTAGCCACGGACCATAAGCCATTGACTTTCGCATTCGCTACGCAACGCAACAACTGTTCTCCACGTCAATACCGATACCTCGACTATATCAGTCAGTTCACTACTGACATCAGGTATATAGCAGGTAAGGACAACATCGTCGCGGATACACTATCGCGTATTAACGAAATTCAACTGCCCTTAGATTACCAGTCCCTGGCCAACGAACAAGCGACAGATTCCGAGCTGCAAGACTTACTGAAGAATGGATGTTCCTTGAAACTCAAGTTGGTAAGAGTACCTGAGTCCAGCATCGAGGTCTACTGCGACACAACAGCCACACCTCGACCATATATCACTCAGTCGTTCCGTAAGCAGGTATTCCATTCGCTTCATAACTTAAGTCACCCCGGCGTTAAAGCTACTGGGCTAAAGAATGCGAAGCTTGCCAGAAATGCAAAATAACTCGCCATACATCAGCACCACTACACGCTTTCAAGCCACCATCAGCCCGCTTTCGTCACATTCATTTGGACCTAATCGGTCCACTGCCTTTGTCCTCTACTTACAGGTACTGCCTCACGATCGTCGACCGAGCAACGCGTTGGCCTGAGGTGTACCCTCTTCAGGACATCACTGCAGAGACCTGTGTTTCCGCCCTCTTAACTGGGTGGATCTCCCGATTCGGCTGTCCTGAGCACATCACCACCGACCGTGGCAGGCAGTTCGAGTCGCACACCTTCAAGGAGCTCGTCGCGCTGATAGGCGCCACTCACCATCTAACCACTTCTTACCATCCCGCAGCTAATGGTCTTGTAGAGAGACTGCATCGCCAGCTGAAGGCCGCCATTACCTGCCACGCAACATCAAATTGGACGGAAGCACTTCCATGGGTGCTATTAGGCATTCGCAGCGCGTGGAAGGACGATCTTCAGGCCTCAACAGCAGAACTGGTCTACGGTGAGCCATTACGCTTACCTGGACAGTTCCTCACAGCCAGCTCCAAAGAAGTTGTAGACATGAGTAACTTGGTCAGCAGACTTCGCGCCCATATGACCAAACTGACGCCACAGCCTACATCTTGGCATCAAAGTTCAAGTCGAGCATTCTACATCCCAAGAGATCTCAACACGGCCACTCACGTTTTCCTTCGCCAAGGACCAGCACGAAGATCTCTCCAAGCAGCCTACCAGGGCCCATTCAAGGTTCTGCACCGCGATGAGAAGACCTTCGATATCGATGTCCAAGGCAAGAGTCAGAAAGTTACCATAGACCGCCTCAAACCAGCGTATATGGCCAGAGAAGACACGGACGTCGCCCTCGCACAGCCGCTTAACCAGGATCAGCATCCTACACATGACACCGTCAGAAAGACGAGATGTGGTCGGACGGTCAAGTTTCCCGACTACTATCGACCGTAGTCACGGTCTCGCCAGGGGAGTGGTGTAGCGAGCGCGCAAGTAAATTCCTGAGCTACAACGAGGCACCACATCACGCGATTTTACGTCACATCCTGTTTACCAGTGGTGCGAGCAGGCGGCAAGTTAGACAAGGATGCACTCGACCACGCCCACTCGCAAGATGGACGCAAGCGCATCTAATCTGTATGGTCAACGCGCCGAATGCATGGATAAGCGCCGCCCCTATTCTATTGTTCTACGGCCGGTCGGCGATTTACCTGAATCCCCTCTGCGATGCAAAAGTGTCAAGACCGAACCGTTTTAGGATCGTTATAAAAACGCACGATATTTTGTATCGGAGACATTCTGCGCTCGGCTTCCATACAATTGTAAATTAATTTCCTAAGTAATATAATTCAGTTATTGTTTTGATTTGCATTTTTAATCAGTATAAATATTCCCTGCAGTATTTACAATATCTTTAGGCGCTCATTTACCTCACGCAACATAACTAAGGGGTATTTGGTTTCACAACCTGTACCATCCCTTTAATAGCCTATAACCAATTAAATAATTAGCGAGCGTAAAATATAATATTATTAATAACTTAGCGTATTGTGAAGTGAAAATGAGCGCGTTAAGTAGGTAGGTGGCACGTATTAGCTGCGACGCGAGCCAAGCGGGGCACAGAATGCTACCTGCATACAGCGTATGATTGTAAAGAAAATAATTTTAAGTACGTAATTACGATTATCAATCTATAAGCACTGTCCTTCAACACAAATAAATGCCTGCGAATTAGATTGCAGAAATCTAGAAGCGATTGAATATACTTATGACTTATGTATATTATCAAAGCGGGCGGGAATAATTTATAATTAAATAGGCTTTTAAATGTTATTTCACAGACAGATAGATAATTATAGCGATTAGATAATCGAATATTGAAACCATTGGATGGGACCAAAAAAGGTATCAAATCCGGTGAGATGGACCAAAAAAGGTGGCGGGTTTAAAATATGGCTAGAAGCCAAAAAATAGCGGTTTTAATATTTTAATTGTGGACTGTATTAGGTGTATTAATTAGTAGGTATTGAACGCTACTCGACGCTGTAAAACGCAGGTAACAGACAAGGAAAAATGTAGGAAAACAGCAAGCACCACTCACCTGATGATTAGCTGGTACCAGGCACAATGTGTCGACACAAAACTTCACAGTTGTAGGCAATAGAAGCACTCTCGCGACGGCGGCGGTGTGCTGTTAGGCTCGTGGTTAGAGGGTTACTAAGCGGATATAGGCTACTCAAGGAAGAACGGGGATGGTTGATTTGGAAATACGTCATTTACGTCACAAGAGAGCGTTCAGAAATGCATGATTAATTTAAATACCAAACAGTAAGTTTATTGGTGCAGAGATCCTGCGACCATCTTGCTGCTCCATCACCAGACCCTCGTCGCTATATTTCTACCAACTACTTGTCGACACCTATCCAACGAGTTCAAATTTGGTCGAGCTGATAAAGCAAGATGGTCACAGGACCTCTGCACTAATAAACGTACAGGGTCTATATGTTTATTAGTGCAGAGATCCTGTGACCATTTTCTTGCTTTAACATCATCATCAGCAGCCGAAACGTCCACTGCTGAACAAAGGCCCCTTGGATGGGAGGGGTTGCCATAATCCCCACGCTTGGCAGGCGGCTTTGGGATCGCAGTATAGGTGGTAGGTAATCCAATAAAAAGACGCTGCTGCCCGTCTTCTTGTTTTCCCTTAGTCGCCTTTTACGGACACCCAGCGGGAGGAGATGGGAGGGTGCTATTCTTACCAGGACACCCCACGGGCACTTGCTTCATCATCAGACCCTTATCACAAAGTTTCTACCAACTCTTCCACTCCTTAGAGAGCTACGATGCCAAGGACAGACGTAGTGTTATAAAATCCCTAGTTTTTAGTCGGGGGTTAATAAAACAAAATCGCTCTTTTCAGTCCTCTCCGTACGGGGTTGTCTGAAAGTTAGACCCACCCATTTTGTTTTAGAGGAAAGACAGTGCACCGAGGAAGTATACAACATATCTACGAATAAATGGAAAAAGCACCGAGGAAGTATACAACATATCTACGAATAAATGGAAAAAGATTAGAGATAGAAATTAGTTTGTTCAAAATCGAGAGCAGAATTGATTATGCTACTTTGTTTTATGGTACGTTAGCTAGTTTACTAGAAGTACATTTTTAAGATTTTTACTACAAATTTATTTATTTGTCACGGTCGAGACTAAAAGCTCGGCGTTCCGATGAATACGGTGGCGGTTAAGAACTTGCTAACCTCGAGCGAGCGCATACGCGCGACACGCATGAGTTATATATTTATTTATTGAAAAAAAAAAACAAAATAGATAAGTATTAGGATCGGATCGGAGTAGGTAGATTGAATTTCCGTACTCGCACCATGATAGCAGAACATGGACATGCCATTTTTCCGGTAAGTACCGGAATTCAGTATTAGCCAGTGCTTGACCACAGTCCCACCTGATAGAAAGCGGTGACGCACTCGAGGATGGTAAAGCGCATTAGCTTAATAATAGCCTATTCACCACTCTAGTCTTAAAGACATCTACATTATAAACTTTAGTATTATTATAAAATTACTCACTATCAACTTTGAAACTCAAATTGTCTTTAATATATCCGACTCTGTCCTTCGTGACGACGACGTAGTAGTTGATGACGTCACCGAGCTTCAACTCCAAGTTTGGGTCCTCATAGGTCCACCTCCCGTCCTTAGCTTCGAGCACCTCCCCAGATATGACGCCGATATCATTCTTTCCTATCTGCCTGTTTATATTACCTTGGAACGCGAAGAGTGTTACGCCCGATGTGTCTGTGGATGTAAAACAGGAAGTCCACAAGAAAACACGTCAAGGAGTAGTGTGTCAGCATCGCTATGTTTCGAGTTAAGAGTAGGTACTAGGTAGGTTGTAGCAGAGGAAATTACCGGACCCGAAGACTACCTATACTCCCAAATAAGGCAATTGGAAGTTCGTTTGCGGCTCAATAACTACATAACGCATATATTGTCAACTAGGCGCGTCAGCAAAACCAACTTTGTATTACCAACCTTTTTTTGCTGCCGCGTTAACGGTCAACTATACAGCGGGGGTGTTGATAATAAAGTTGTAATCGCCTTCAAACTTATTTGGTTTGGAGTGTAGTTACGTTGTATGTTTCGGAAGTTATGTACAATGGAGCTAGCTATGTCGCTATCATCAAAATATCCTGCTGATTTCGTCATAGTTGCTTAAAAGAACAAAGCATTTTAAACTTAATATTAAATAAGTAAGTAGGTAGATACTGTTTTTTTACTTTCTTAAAAAAGTTTTTTGAAGTAAGTATAACTGCTTTACGGACGCTTGAGTTAGGGGGTAAGCTGGTGAATGCGTGACGAGAGCGTTACGAAAACTGTGATCGGGCGAGGCGAACGGAAGTCAGTTCGAAAGTTTTACTTCTGTAGTGTCTTAGACCACACTCGCTTTTTTTTCTAGTTTACAATATAAGTTATTGTAATCATAATTTGTAAGTTTCGGAATTAATTATAAAACCAGTCAAGTGCGAGTCGGACTTGCGAACCGAGAGTTCCTTACCGGGTGATGCTTGTCGTTGAAGTCGCATCCGTACAACCCTTCGGCCTCGCCGGCGAGACCGGTGTCTGATTGATACGTACCAGGAAAACGAACTAACTAGCGAACCCAAATCGGCTGTACATCACAACCCGTCCACTTCCCCTCTAAACCACGTTTAAAAAAAACACTCATTTAGTAACTACGATGCAACAGACAGTTCAATAGGTTATCTGCTATCTATCCAACTGCTGAATATCACGGTCGCAATAAATATTAAAATACCGATACCAACATTGTCATATTTAAAATCCATGTGTCGATAACTTAAGGCGACACGGGTCCTCAAAGGTCACTCACCCGGTATGGACGCCTTGAACCCCTGCGGCTGTAAAGCTGTCACGGTCACTGCAGGAACTTCATACTGCGCACACGTGAATTGTAGAAATAATAAAATTAAATTTAAAGTCAAAACGCGTTCGTTCCTACGCTCAGACATTTTGATACTGACTTCTTACTCAGTGACTGACTTTGTTTATGAAAATGGCTCATCCAAACGCTTGCTAAAACCAAACCACAAACGCAACCCTATGTGGACTTGAATAAACCTATGTGGACTTGAATGTTTGGCTTGGTTTGTGTAGGCCTCGACCAATCGTAGCGTTGCATAGCGTTTTTTAGTGGCATGCAACTGCATTCTGGAGTAGATTTTGTGTCTATGTAAACACTAAGTTACAAGTTAATAGTTGTTGTTTGCTCAAAACCTCAAACGTATAGATGCGGCATAAGGTTTGACCATGATTCATTGTTTTAACTTCGGTAGACGATGTTAGTTTAGTTATACTATACGTATACTAGCTTTCACCAGTGGCTTATGGCTGCTACTCGAGTCAACTCGTGCGCGGGTGCTGCTTGGGAGGACTGTTCCGACTACTATCCCTTTGGCCTTTTAGTTTGTTGAAATTTTTGTCGTAATTTATTGTTTTCTTCTTTTCTCCCTTGCTTTATGTTTCGAACGGCAAGACACAATATCGCTAATGTCGATTCATTTGTAACAAAACAATGTTTAAAAAAAAGTGAAAAAATGATAAGCCCGCTGAGTTTCTTGCCGGATCTTCTCAGTTGAGGCCGCGTTGTGATCCGGTGGTAGCTTTTAAAAAATGACCATTCAAAAGTGCTAGCGTTAAGCCTATTTGAAATAAAGATTTTTGAGTTTGAGTTTGAGTTTGCTTAGCCTTACATTTTCAATTTTTTGGCATAAAAATTAGTGTATGACGGACCTGTTGGTCTAGTGGTTAGACACCCTGGCCGGTACCCAATAGGTCGTGGGTTCGATTCCCATCTATTGTCTGGGTATTATTTATCTTTTTGTGTAATTTATCACTTCCCAGCTCATAAACTTTCTCTTCACAAAAATCACTTCGATGCATTGCCAGTTTTGACGTGTTAAAGAAAGATTTAGTTTTATTCCCTAGAGCCGAAAGGAGCAAGACGTTTGCCTAGTGGTACAGGCACCGCCTGCATATAGACAGCTGCATTGCACTGACGCTCGTCAGCCGAGACATTAGTTCTTAAGTCTCTTGTGTCCGGTAATTTTACCAGCTATAGTGCCCTTCACACCGGAACACAGTAAGGTTTACACTCACACTGCAGTGGTATGGTACCTACCTGGTGGGTCCCTTGTGCAAGGGCCACCCTGTAAATAGTAGTTGCTTAATCGGTCGACGCGTGATCTCGCTTAAGCGGTTCACGGGTTACGAAACGGACACCCTATATGAATCAGAAGAACCAACTTCAAATATTTTTATTTGATACCTAGATAGCAACTATTTCAAAAATATCACTTGTCGCAGTAAGGGATAAACGCAATCTGTACCAAAAAAAAAAATGCTGTTCTGTTAGTTGGTTACAGAAATATACCCATAGACATCAAAAATTTGGTCTCTGAAGAACTACCCTTAAACACGAGAAATGACCTGTCTTACAAAGTACGATGAACACAGTAATGGCGTGTGACAATAATATTGTCACGTGACCACTCATCTGTTTGGATGACGTAATTGCTGGGTGGCTTGCTAATAGGCATGATGACTGCAACACAATACCAATAAATCTGTGGTTTTAAATATTAGAACAGATTGCACTGATTCCAAAAATGCATCTCATTTTCATAATAATAGAGAGATTTTCGTGATATATAAGCAAATAACTTACTCAAATACAGCTAATCGCCATTTTGTAAAAAACGCTGATCAGAGTGAATGACGTCAATCCTGTGTAAATAAGCAACTGTCAAACTGTCGTCTCAACTTTTTCTTTCATACAATGATTCACTTTTATACCTAGACAGATGTTTATATACACCGCCGTAGTGACGTCACAAAATGGCGCCATGCACCGGCCATCGTTTTGGAACGAAATTCAAACTCTATTTAAAAAATTGAAAATATTGCTATTAATTGTAAATTTAATACAAAATTATGATTATTTTCGGCAATTACATAAGTACATTATAGAGTATTTTTTCAAAATACACCGTAAGCACCTACATTATAGAGTATTTTTTCAAAATTAGTCATCATGCCTATTAGTGCGCTCATGACTCATGGTAAGTGCACAGAGGGCCTAGACAAGATGCAATCGCTTCATAGCGAATCTATTTCTTCATTCGCTAACGGTGTGAATTCCCTATAATTTGTCACGTGATTTTTCGTCATTCTCATACATTTTTATACTTTCTATTAGCGATAACGATTGTAGGATGTTACATTGTCTAGGGGGGCTGGTTACTTTTCGTGTTAAACTGCCCTGCTTTAAGAGTTTATGGTAAGGCCCTTGGACTGTCCCTTGCACAACTTTTTCTAGGTCCCAGTAGTAAATTGTACTTAGTTTTTTCAGTTTGACGCCTACACACATAGGTCTGTCTGACTGCCGCCTGCGTGTGAAATGAAAATGAATGAAAAAAAAAGAAATTGTAGTCGTCGTCAGTAGGTTAAAATTAGCACTTTCCAATTGTCATATTTTATAGAAAAAATTACCACCGGATCACAACGCGACTTCAGTTGAGAAGATCCGGCAAGAAACTCAGTGGGCTTGTCATCGTAGCTCATAAACGAATTGACGAATTTCAATACGGTTCTCGTATCGATGGCTGACTTAAGCGGGATGATTCAATATCTTAGCCACGTACCTATATTATCTTTAATAAAAACTACACACATTTAAAACTAGTTCGTGTTCTCGTAACTTTGATCTTTTAAATCTATGCTACAAATATATACATACGACACACTAACATAAACCTATAAATACTATACGGGGTGTAAGGGACATCGTACCGAAAACCGATATAAGGGATCCAGTACATGATTCTGAACATTCTAGTGCTGAAATTTTTCATCGGCTTTTTCATGAAATTCCAAAAAAAATGCCGCATTTTTTAATTAAATTAGGATAACATCATTATTGGTATAATAATAAAGTCTAACTTCAGTTTAAAAACAGTAAATTACTTATTTGTGCAAAATTTGCAATCATCAGCAGCCGAAAAATCCACTGCTGAACAAAGGCCTATCCCTTAGAAGGGACCCCTCCCTTTACCATAATCTCCACGCTTGGCTTGATTGAAATTAGCAATGTAATTTGAAAAATAAATATTATTCCGCACGTATTCATTACATGCTAAAGAATTATATAGTCACTAGCGACCCGCCCCGGCTTCGCACGGGTGTAATTAAGAAAAAAAGAAGTGAATCATTTAAAGTTACTGCCTTTGAATTTCTTGATAAATAATGTTTGTAGCTGACTTTTCGTAACGCAATAAGAACAAATTTTGTATAGAAGTGACGCGTGAAAGGGCTACGTATAGCTGCCTGTCCATGGGCAAAGTACTCAACGCTTAGGTTTAAGACTGCAACGTTGAATCTCTGAGTTTGTGATTTGTTAATTGTATTTATAATTTAAGAAATTGCAGACGTGTACCGGTGCACAATTTGGGTGTATTAAGGACAGGAAAAGGACACCATTTCTTTAAAACCAATTTATGGAAGCAATACGGGCTTCCTTGTTCGGTTTCATCGTTAAGACGTAAACGGGGGTCGACCGGGGAATTCTTACCCACTAAAACCCCCGCGGCTATCACGTCGGCACATTAGAGGGCGGACCTGGGCTATCTGTCGAGATCTGCACCAGCTGATACCACTCAGTGCCTTGACTTTGAACCCGCCGCCGGAGAGGCACATTATAGTTCCCCGAGAACCTGTCATGGTGCTCACGGTTACAGGGGTCACGGGGAAGCCTTTAATGGGATTTACGGGACCCTGTATGTAGGATTCTATACACTAAACCCCCAACGGCCATGCAATCAGCACATAAGAACCCCTTCTTGGGCTATCCGGTGGGATCTGTAGGATTCTTATACACTAAACCCCCAACGGCCGTGCAATCAGCACATAAGAACCCCTTCTTGGGCTATCCGGTGGGACCTGCATCATGATACCCTCAGTGGCTTGCCTTTGACCCCTCCACCGGGGAGCACAATAAAGCCACCTAGGAACTTGTCACCGTGCTCACGGTTACAGGGGTCACGGGGGAAGCCTTCAATAGGTCCCCGGGACCCTGTTGGCGGTCAACCGGGTTATGTAGGATTCTTATACACTAAACCCCCCACGGCTGTTAAATCAGTACATAAGTAGGAGACCTGGGCTATCCAGTGGGATCTGCACCAAGATGCCTCAGTGGCTTTCGGGGGGCACAATAAAAAAAAACCTGTCACCGTGCTCAAAGTTTCGGGGACCACGGGTAGACCTCCAATAGGCTTCCAGGATCCTGCGGGCGGTCGACCGCGGTGTGTAGGATTCTTACCCTCTAAACCCACCATGGCTGTCCGCAAAAAATATAGGGCTGCACCGGGTACCCCTCAATGCAAGGCAAGGGCCTTTGAAGCCGCTGCCGGGGGCGCATTATAGCCCCCCGGGAATCTATCACCGTTGTCACAGTTAAAAGGGTGGTGGGAGGCACGTTTAATATGTCCCCGGGATCCTGTGGGGGATCCTTACCCACTAAAACTCTCGTGGCTGTCATATCGGCACATGAGAGAGGGTTCTCCGGTGGGATCTGCATCAGTTGTCCCTCAGTGCATAGCCTTTGAGTCCGCCGCCGGGGGGCGGGTATATTATATCCAGGATATTTACCTACTTTATAATATATGGAATTAATGAAATTCTCTAGTACTTGATTGTTAACTATGTATCTCTTTAGGTTTAGTCAAAGTAAGCTATGTAAGTTTATTTACTTAGATAAAACTTAAAACCTTCAATTAAAAATTTATCTAACTGATGGTGAAAATCGCTGCGTGGTTTAGGAGGTGCTATCGGATATAGACAGACTCGGATAGCGACTTTGTTTCACACCATGTAAAGATACTTTGACGTCGTTGGTCCCCAACACCAGCCAACCTATAGAAAAAACCCTGACTGACAGACAGACAATAATTCTAATAGGTGCATGCATATTGTATTCCTACCCAAAAGACCCAAACAGACATTTTGAAAATATATTTTCATTATTTTATTTTGTTATATTTGGGAAACAAACAAATGATACCACTTATTACTAAAAATATAAGATCCAATAGTACATAAAAATCAATTCAGTTTCCACTAATAACTAAATCATAACATTAGAGAGAAGTTAACTACGTATGCATGACTTTAAATTAAAAAAAAACATTAAATATAAAAAATATATTAGAGATAAAAAGTGCCGGAGTCAATATGAGTTAAATATTTAAAACATCGAATCTTAATATAAATAAAAAAAATCAAAAACAAAGTTTAATAATACAAAAAAAAAAAACCGCTCCGAGGTAGCGAACCCGGACAGTCCGTACTTAGAGGACGCTTCCTTAACCACTTGGCCAAGGAACTTTTATTTTATTTTTTGAATTATCGTATCTTATTGTTGTTATATATTTGTACCGCCATCGGTTGAGTAATAATACTTCTTTTTTACCCTGTAAAGGGATAAATTATAAAAAATATGAAATATTAATTCAATTAATTTTCTTAACGAATGTCTGTGCAAAATTTCAAGTCAATAGGACCAAGGAATCGCGTACTCCCATACAAACTTTGCCCCCCTGTTTGACCCCCTTAGAGGTTTAATTTCGCTAAATCCAATCTTAGTGAGCACCTACGTCTTAAAAGGAACCCCCATGCAAAGTTTGAGACTCCTAGCACTTGTAGTTTCTGAGATTTCGTGATGAGTGGGTTTTTGTCTACTCTTTTATTATATAGTCATTTGTCATTTTCAATATAAATGGTTTCTGTAATGTTGTAACGGCCAATATGAGAAATCTTATATTAAAGTTTTCGGTACTCCCTTAACACCCTGTATATAAACTATCTAAAACCTGAAATATAAAACATTTGCGCCGGGCTTGGGATTTTTGGCCATCCTCCTTTGCACTAATCAACTCATAGGTCATCGCGGTATGGTTTTCCTTCATAAAGGATGGGGTACATTAACATACAAGATTTCTTGATAAATAAAACACAAAACTTATCAATAATAACATTTTATTTTACACATCAATCTCTTCGGGAGTATTTTGAGCGTAGATCCGACCCACACAATCTGAAAATGAGAATACAGTTATGAAAGAAGTTAAATAAAAACAATAGTAGAAATAGCGTACAGGTTATTTTAACTTAAAAGGAAGCGGCAATAAATTACGAATAATTTAATTTGTAACAAAATAATAATAATAATGTCCTCCAAGCCAATACGACCACAGCGGCCAATCATTCACAAGATCAGCCATCTACGCGGGAGATATTGTAATGCACAAGCGCTTGCGTAGACACAAGTGCACTCTCTCTTCCTTTATATAATACCTCTCATAATCCGATGGGACGGTAGACCGACACGACCGGGGAGAGGTTAGGCGCAGGACCGACTTTTTACATGCCCATCCGACGCATGGATCATCTTACTTTACAGACAATCAGGTGATCGGCCTGCATTGTCCTAGCCAGTAAGGAACAACTACACAAAGTTGTTGCTCCCCGCGGGATTCTAACCCACGACCTCTAGTTTACAAAGCAAGCGGTTTCGCACTGCGCCACGGAGGCTACGGAGGCTACGGAGGTAGCAAAATTGATTTATTTTTTTGATTTGAATAACATTAGTTAGAATTTACTTTAAAATCAGAGATTCTGCCGTCAAACAGCAATGTCTTCCAGTGTAAAGGGCACTGTAGCTCACCAGCTAACTTTGCCAAATCTTCGGGCTCAAAAGACTTAATAACTAATGTCCTGGGTGACGACGTACCTACAACAGGTAGACTCTTTCGTTCGGGGTGTGGGCCCTTTGAACGTCCATTGAGTACGGCGGTGACTCCGAGGAGGACGGCGGCGGGGTTGCGACCCCATTCCCCGTGAGTACCGTGTCAGGGTCCCGGGGGGCTACAATGCGCCCCCTGGTGGCGGGCTCAAAGGCAAGGCACTGAGGGGCCCCTGGTGCAGATCCAACCCTGAGGTGCCCTCTCATATGCCGATGCGACAGCCGCGGGGGTTTTAGTGGGTAAGAATCCCACATACCCCGGTCGAGCCCCACAGCTCCCGGGGAGCTTTGGAAGATTTCCCCAGCGTCAAAAAAAAAAAAAGGTTGCAGCTCTTTATGGGTAGGCGTATTGCTTACCACCAGACAAACATATATGTTCTCTTGTCTCTTCGATAAACAAGTTACGTAGCCCGTGGGGTGTCCGGGTAAGAATAGCACCCTCCCATCTCCTTCCGTGGGGTGTTCGTAAGAGGCGACTAAGGGAAAACAAGAAGACGGGGAGCAGCGTCTTTCTATTGGATAACCTACCACCATCACACGAAGCACGGAGACGCTCATAGCCAGTTGTAACCACTGCTCGGTAAACGATCTGTTGGGTAAGCAACGTTAGGCAAGGTCAGTCCTTAGATGGGTGACCGTTTAGTGGCATTTGAACTGAGCGTCTCCGTGCTTCGGAGGGCACGTTAAAAGTCGGTCCCGGCTATTGTCATCTATACAGCAGTCGTTAAGCTGAGTCAGAGGCCTAAGGACAGCTTGAAAACTCTGACAACAGGTTGGCCACTAACCATACGACAAAAAAAAACCTACCACCTATTCTGCGATCCCCAAGTTAGCAAGCGTGAGGATATTGGCAACCCTTCTCTTCAAAGGGGGATGTTAGTAGACGTCGATGACGTTACACAAATTAGTCGGTATACCTTTTACAACGCGTAGACTCTAACGTAGTCGATTTGCAGCGCGCTGGTGTCGTCATACCAGGTTGAGTACCACTGGTCATGTGTGTTCCAGAAGTTGAGCATCGCCTTGGTGGCGGTGTTCACCCACGGCTTATTGGCTGCGTCCGGGAACTCGTGGACACCGCCCACGTTCAGCCCCAGGGATATGTAGAACTGAAAATGTCGGTGAGATATTAAGATTACTAATTTTATGACATAATATTTTCTGCTCAGTAAAAGAACCCCACTGACCAGAAGAAGAAAGCCACAGTACTACTAGTATAGTAGTAGTATGACATTGTAATGTCATACAGAATTGCGACGATTTGCGACGATTAATTATTATGCGCGCGCTTGTCTTGGAAACAAGGTGCGCAGGTTCGAACCCCGGCTCGCATCTCTGATTTCTTCAATGAATCATGTGCGAATCGTTTTCATGCGATTGTTACTAGCTTACGGTGAAGGAAAACATCGTGAGAAAACCTGCATGTCTGAGAGAGCCTAACTAGCTCTCGAATGACGTGTGAAGTCCGCCAACCCACACTTGACTACCGTGGTGGACTATGGCCTAAGCCCCCTCATCTTGAGCGGAGGCCCGTGCCCAGCTGTGAGACATAAACAAGGGCTGGTATTAGTATTATTAACTTATTAACCTTCAAAAGGCCCCCTGGAGCTGTGGGGCTCGACCGAGGTATGTGGGGTTCTTACCCACTAAAACCTGCGGCTGTCGCATCCGCGCCCCTCAGTACCTTGCCTTTGAGATTGCCGCCCTCGTCGGAGTCGCCGCCGTTGGTACTCAATGGAAGTCCTAGGCCCCACACCCTGAACGTCCAGCGACTTCGAACGTAACATGAAGTAACCTATTTTAACGAAGGGGTGTGTTCGAGCGGGATAAAATATGGTTACCATGTCATCAAATGGTGCCATGGTGGTGCCTTTCAACCATTGCGACGCAGCCTGCACGTTGTTCTCGGAGGCAGACTTGTAGAACCCTTCACCAGGAGACACATCTCCATACTTCTCCCCGTCCACAAATAAAGAGATGCCATCTGTAAAATTTACTTTATGATTACAACAACGATCGATCGATCGTCAACCATTAGCAACGATGTTGGAAAGAAGCATTTGACGTCGATCTAGAGATTGATGAAGAATGGAATGGGACAGTCATAAGTGATGATATTCTGAATACATTTTGAGCAATATCAAAGCTAAACAAACCCATGACCACATCAATCAAAGGTTGAACCGTCAATGATCTAAAAAGTTAGAAAAATTCTTCGCGTCACGGCACACGTTTAAAAAAAAAAATAGGTAAGTAACATACATACATATATTCGCGTCTTTTTCCCGTAGGGGTAGGCAGAACCCATGGGCCGCTTTTCGAACCACATCGCCGTCATTTTGGATAATTAAATTAGTTATTTAATTATTTTTAGGTAAGTATATGAAAAATCGTAAAAAGTTAAAACCACCTGAAGGTATGATATTAAATAAAGTTTTTATTAAACCCCACTTTTCCCGTTGGGCGACCGTAAGAGGCGACTAAGGGAAAGAAGAAGACGGGTGGCAGCGTCTTTCTCTTGGATTACCAACCACCTGCTAAGCGTGGGGGTTATAGGAACCCCTTTCTTATAAGGGGAGGCATTTGTTTAATAGTGGACACCAACAGTTTTAATACATTTTACGTTTTTTTAAATGTAAGTACACCTTACCTGGCCTCCATTCCAGTGAATAGTTATGGAATGCCTTGCCCCACAGTTCGTAACCATCTTTCTCCTTCAAATGGGCCGACCTGAAGATATAAAGAAATTGACATTGCGGCAATATAACATTTATCTTTCTGATGACTTTAGTACTAAGGTGGTGATAGTCAAATAAAACAGGCAAGTTTGTTATGTGGCGTCGAGCTTCTTAAGTCAGTAAAGTTGCCAGTAATGTGATGCTAATTCACTGAGTTAGCATCTAAAGAGGCACCCGCTGTGTCCCTTTTTTGTTGCCAGTGCCGAGTTTCCTATGATACAGATTCCGTATATCATTCATAAACTGCTTCACCACTTATTGCTATCAGGAGAAATTGCGGTCAAGAACTAGCTGTTTTCTTACATATCTAATCTTTACCATAAACCGTAGCAGGCACGCTACAGTTTTGGTTCTTCGAGTCGGATATGATCCACCGACCTGAGAAATTGCGGTCAAAAACTAGCTGTTATTCTTAGATATATAATCTTTACCATAAACCGTAGCAGGCACGCTACAGTTTTGGTTCTTCGAGTCGGATATGATCCACCGACCTGAGAAATTGCGGTCAAAAACTAGCTGTTATTCTTAGATATATAATCTTTACCATAAACCGTAGCAGGCACGCTACAGTTTTGGTTCTTCGAGCCGGATATGATCCACCGACCTATGTTGAGGAGCCACAAGCAGGCTAATATTTTTTTTCTCTACATTATGAACAACGAGTTTTTTTTATGCGTGATCGCACTTATGCGGTTCGCGTGTTAACATGGTGCAGATCGGAATCATCGGCCGTTGAGAGCTTGTAAAAGCTAAAGGATGTACCTATAAGGCTCTGTGTCACATAGTATAGGGCCGGCGTACAGCTTCTTGGCGTATTCCACATTGCCTTTGACGCACGCGACACGAAGTACGCCAGACGCGTAGTTGCGTATGCCATATAAGTGGTCGTGCGGCTCCAACTGGATTTCTGCAGATAGATAGACAATGGTATAGGTATACAAGTAAGGGGATATCCCTGCAAGCTCTGCAATGAATAGGCATGATGACTGTAACACAATACCAATAAATCTGTGGTTTTAAATATTAGAACAGATTGCACTGATTCCAAAAATGCATCTCATGTTCATAATAATACAGAGATTTTCGTGATAATATTTAAGCAAATAAATTACTTAAATACAGCTAATCGCCATTTTGTAATAAACGCTGCTCAGAGTGAATGACGTCAATCCTGTGTAAATAAACAACTGTCAAATTGTCATCTCAACTTTTTCTTTCATACAATGATTCACTTAGATGTTTATTTACACCGCCGTAGTGACGTCACAACATGGCGCCATGCACCGGCCATCGTTTTGGAACGAAATTCAAACTCTATTGTAAAAATTGAAAATATTGCTATTAATTGTAAATTTAATACAAAAATATGATTATTTTCGGCAATAGTAGACCCGTAAGGTAAAACACCCAGTGTCCGACACAGCACCATTGTCCGACATTTAAAAAGTTTACTAAAAAAAATAAGAGTAGTTTTCTCCTTTCTGAATGAATTTCAAGGTCAAACAATAAACGCGGGTCATCTAGT
This sequence comes from Furcula furcula, assembly GCA_911728495.1. NCBI lineage: Eukaryota > Metazoa > Arthropoda > Insecta > Lepidoptera > Notodontidae > Furcula > Furcula furcula. Next base: position 22,716,847 of record OU452252.1, read on the forward strand.
TGTCGTTGCAAATGACGTTTTACACATGCGGCCATGTTGAAGAAAATGGCTCGGTATAAGGTTCGACCGCAAGTGATCCTCCATCGTACATCTAGTTTTACTAGTAAAATCGTTAAGGAGGTGAGTAAGATTTATTGCTCATAACTTTTAATTGTTTTGCTGTATCGAAAATATTGTTTGTTTATAAAATTAGGACATAAATTGACTAGTTATTAATAAACGTTTTACAAGGGTGAGGTTATAATAAGATATGAAAATACGCCTGTCGGTAATTGGAGTTTTTTTCTTCGCTTGTTCCAAACTTCGTCAAATGTCGAATCGTTTCTTTTTATTATTTTTTTCATTTTATTTTATTACCTAGCTATGTTTCATCAGCACATTAAAAATATAGTTCTTTCATTTAAATCGTCAAACTGCTTCCAGCGATCGACTGTTGTGTCGATGATTGGATATTCCATGTGTTCCAATAACCGACATTGTTTTCAGGAATGACGCCTAAAAACATACACGCCTTTTTAAATGGCACAGGCGATAGAACCAGTCAGTCTGCTCGGCTTCAAAATGCTTCTTGGTGGAAAGCACGTCATTTGAGCACCGTAATGCGTTGTTACGCAGAATTTTATCGTGGCCGTGTTTCTCTCCATTATGAAATTCGTGAAGTTCGGCTCTCAACTGCGGTCACTGAGGAAAATATGGTTACTGTCATGACTTTTACGGGGCCGGAAGAGGCCGTGATAGCTTATAACCAGCACGTAAAAAAAACGCCCTTAAACCAATGATCCACATGTTTTCAAAAATGGTTTGACTTAATGGAAAAGTGTTTAAAATTTATGGACACCAGAGTTAAACCAACCCGACATTACACTGAGGACATCCCAGACATCAGCCTGTACGAGATTGGAATGGCTCTCAAACAGCTTCAGAACATCAAGGCTCCGGGTGAATACGGAATCACAACAGAAATTCTGGGAGCGAATGGAAAACCGATACTTTAGTCCTCCAGAAGTTATTTAATTCCGTCTTACTCGAAGACACTGCGCCAGAAGCACGGTACAGGGGTGTGGTAGTGCTTTTCTTCACAAAAAAAGGTGATAACACATTATTAAAGAATTATAGACATATCTCACTCCTGAGCCATGTGCATAAGCTGTTTTTGAAAGTCAATACGAATCGTCTTGAACGCAGGTGTGATGATTTCCAGCCTCCCGAACAAGCCGGGTTCCGAAAAGGCTTTAGTACCGTAGACCATAATCATACGCTCCGTCAGATTATATAGAAGACTGAGGAGTATAGTCGGCCATTATGTCTAGCGTTTGTGGGCTACGAAAAAGCCTTCGATTCAATCGAGACCTGGGTGGTAATCCTGTCCCTCCAGCGATTCCTCAGTGACTATAAGTACATCGAAGTGTTGGAGTGTTTTTACAGCAACGCCACCATGTCGATCCGGCTATAGGACGAAACTACAAAATCAATCCGATTGCAGAGAGGCGTGAGACAGGGAGACCTTATTTCTCCAAAACTGTTCACGAACGCATTGGAGGACGTTTTCAATCTCTTGGACTGGTTCGGATTCGGCATCAACGCCAATGGCGAATACATCACTCACTTTCGATTTGCTGATGATTATAGTCATTATGGCTGAATCGCTGGAGGATCTCAATACAATGCTCAGCCACCTCAGTAGCGTTAACCCAACAGGTGGGTCTTAAAATTAATATGGACAAGACGAAGATCATGTCTAATGTCTATGTTGCATCCGTACCGGTAGTCATTGGCAACGATACACACGAAGTTGTTGACTGCTATGCAGCTATATACCGCATAACTTCGACAAAGAGGTCGCCCGAAGAATCCAACTCGGATGGGCAGCGTTTGGGAAACTTGGTGACATCTTCTCATCTGAAATTCCGCAGTGCCTGAAGACAACGTTCTTTAACCAGTGTGTGTTGCCAGTGATGACGATATGGTAACGAGACGTGGTCCTTAACAGCTTGCCTTTTAGAGAAGCTTAAAGTCACACAACGAGTTATAAAAAATATTGTTAAAACAACATTAAAAAGTCATAACTTAACTTTAGGTAAGTTTGTCACACACATGTACATCAGTACATGTCCCTGTTTGTTTATTATAATTAAAATCATTAAATTACTTAATAAGACCCTATTGGGCATGGTGTTAGGATTAGGTCGATATTTGGATGACGATAAATAGAACATGTCGATTACTAGATGACGATTATTGGATCATGTCGATTACTGGGTGTCGATATATGGAATTTCATTGTCGATAACTAGGCCAAAAACAGCCTTAATCTAATTTGATTTATTGATCTACTTATTAGTATCGCACTCATTTTTACTTTAAGATAATATAAAATGAACCCTAAACTTATACCCAGTGCATGAAAGTATCGTGTAATATTATAAATAAATGAGATATTTAAAAAAATGTTCATATGCGATCCTTAAAGTGTCGATAATTGGGGGTTTTACCTTAAGTACATTATAGAGTATTTTTTTCAAAATTAGTCATCATGCCTATTATTGGAGTAATTTTGCAACCGAGTATTGGGGTATTTCTGGGACCAAGTAATAGAGTATTTATGGAATAGACTATTGCAGTGCGCTATCTATGCAGTCAAACATTTAGGAGTATCTCTGTCCTAATATTGTCAAGTATTTTAAACATCCAAAGATTGAAGCGTAGGTATATCAGTCTATTTGTAGCAGTATGCCTCTCAAATGATATTGTTTTTATTTCAAAGCTGGTTAAAACCAGCACCGATAGTTATAGATTCCCCGTGGGGTGCCGGGTTAGAATTGCATCCCATCCCATCCATCCCATCCCATCTCCTTTCATTGGGTATCGTAAGAGGCGACTAAGCGAGAACGGGAAGACGGGCAGCAGCGTCTTTCTTTTGGATTTATCTTCCACCTATACTGCGATCCCCAAGTCGCCTGCCAAGCGAGGGGATTATGGCAACCCCTCCCTTCTCAGGGGGAGGCCTTTGTTCAGTAGTGGACGTCTTTCGGCTGCTAATGATGATGATGAATGATGAGTTATAGATTTCTTAAGTATGTTTGATGAAAATATGTTAAATTGTGTATTATAAATTCGGTTTCAGGACGAATCTGGACGCTGGATGTATAAAACGATTTAAATTATACCCGTTAAAACTTGCTTGCAAAAGTCATCATCTTAAATTACTTACTCAAAATGATATGCCTAAGTAAGAACAAAACGAATGTGGCGTGAAAGACACTGTAGCTGGTGAAATTACAGGACATTATGTCTTAAGGGGGTAACAACGGTAAAATGGCAAAAATAGCCTTAGTTTAAGGAGTTCGATGGATCAATCCGCTATTGCATTAGCTATGAAAATTATATGTACTTATACCTCAGATCTTCAACAAATAGTTTTATTGATTAGATATTGGATTAAATAAAATGTTTTCAAGCAATATTTATTTTAAAAATGTACTACGTTGGATATGAATTGTGTTAGCGTTCAATATCCGTTCATCGGATAGACGTCAAACTTGGACTATAAAAAGCATAATAACGTATTCTACAATTTGTATTGATTACATTTCTTAATTTCATTCATGTTTTACAAGAAATTATGAAAAAACCACGTACGCGATGCATTTCCCCTTGCAGCACCCCCGCAATCGCCTTTCATCAGTCTTTCGTGGACTGTTATGGAGGGTGGACGTGCTCGATTTTTTTTTGACAAGACCAATTTAATTTAGATGATTTTGAACATATTTTTAATTAAGATATGTTACATATGGTATAATTATAACATTATAAATCATTTCAAATGAAATCTATACTTCTATATTTAATTAAAGATATTTTTATAGTAATACCATATTTTTGGTTCATCATAGAGTATGCGAAAGTATCGTTGCCGAGTATTATGCCTAACTACTAAAGCGTATCAGAGTCATATATGATCTTACTAATTGAAATCGTATTTAATACTGTGTAGGTCGACAAAATGACATACATTATGATATCCTTTACATTATGAATTTTTTTTGTCAAAATATGAACGGTGTTATCATTACTATCATGTTGGTTTTTGCAACTTAGCAACGAGTCGAGTACCTGGGTGGTTGGCTTGGTGGTGAGCGACACGCTTACCTACGGACAGTTGTATTGGACAGTTGCTCGTCTTTTGAGACATCTGGATGGTTAAGTTAGAAGGGTATTCGTGTGCTATCTAGGTGGTGCCACTTTTATCTTAGATTTCTTCCGCTATGTAACATAAGTAGAAAGTCACTGTAGCTGGCAAAATAACTATCGGTTTTGGATGACAGGGACAGGTAGAGACTTTTCTATGGATGGGTGCTTCGATTACTATCAGGTAATACCTTGTTACTTAACTAAGTTGCGTAACAATAAACTGATGGTGTTGTTGGCAGGCACGAAAAAAATACCACCGCGTTAAAATGTTAGTTACTCTAAAACCAGATTGCTTATTAGAATCAATGTAAATTAAATATCTATTTAAATTTTACATTACCTATGCACCTACCACTATTACCCTCTGCATCATCCAAAGGTAGACTGGCAGAGAATGCCTAAGGCATTAAGTCCGCCTTGTACATATTTAAGTGTGCTAAAGAATAAATAAAATAAAATGTCAAATGTTCCGCGTAGTTCAAACCCCGCGATGGGTACAGAACTCAAGATGAAGTTACGTTACGTACTCTCGCGGTCACGAACGGTCTATCACCTTTAGGACGACAATCGCTTGCACGTGCCGGCCCAAAATACATGCGGGCGGGGTAAGCGCCCGGAACGTCGTTCAAACTATTTCGATTGAAAACTGAAACTTACACTTAAAAAGACTATTACTGAATTCGTGCGTTCAAACAAACAGTGCTACGGGTTCCTTTGGCAGCCACGTATATTGAATAACAACACAGGTCCGTTGATTTTGTAGTTTGCTACCCTGGCCGCTGACCTTAAGGTCTTGGGGTCGATTCCCACACAGGACAAACATTCATGTGCATGAACATAATCTGTTTGTCTTGGGTCTGGGTCGTTTTTACCTGTACTTAATTATGTAAAAAGCTAAGTATCTTATCATAGTTTCAGTTCGATGGCCTTAATGGAGTCGATCACGGAACTCATCTACATCATCAGCAGCAGCCGAAACGTCCACTGTTGAAAAAAAGCCCTCTCTCCCATAGAGGGGAGGGGTAGCCATAATCCCCACGCCTGGCAGGCGGTTGGGGATCGCAGATAGGTGGAAGGTAATCCAATAAAAAGACGCTGCTGCTCGTCTTCTTGGTTTTCTTTAGTCGCCTTTTACGGACACCCAACGGGAGGAGATGGATGGGTGCTATTATTCTTATCATGGAACTAATTGTCACAATAAAAATTATTTATGATTTTTGGGTCTGCATGACTTGGGTCAACGTTGGGTATCTGGTCTTGAGTAAGGTTGGAAGATTCGGGTACTTATGCCACTCTTAAAGATAATATACGCATTAGAATAGGAAACATTACAGTTACACGCTTCTTTAATAATACCGCTAGCATCTCATCAGGGCCACTGGCATGCATTGCAGCATCTTAAGTCACTCTCTTTGTCATACTCGAACATCGCAATCAATCATCAATTTGGTTTCAGTTCATTTTTCCAGGAATCAAAAAACTCAACTATCAGATGGATGTTTATTAGTTAGAGAATTTGTAGCTAATTTAGGAAATATGTTAAAATGGTCCCTTTTTAAAAAAAAACTATATTTTGAAGGCTCTGTTAAACGCTTTCGTTTTGACGTGCAGAACAGAAACCTTAGAACTTTGTGCATAGTTTCATTTCAAGTACGCTTACAGTAGTCACGGCAAGACGCTACGCAGTAGCTATTTTTATGTTTATGTATTCAGAACTCACAACTGTACTTGCGCAATGGTTCGTCTACCCTAACTTCAGACACACAAAAATCCGCTGGGACTGTAAGTTATAAGTAGTACGAATTTATGTGGATTCCGAATGGCAGGTACAATGTATTCAGCTGGGTCGAAGTGCGTTCCGGTTGTAACCGGACCTAATAACCACCAACAATAGAATAGAAGTATGTATAAGTCTCACCAGTCAGGCATTGGCCATTCTATAATAGACGAACTGAACCTTTGATATGAAGTTTGGAATATGAACTGAACTGATGCAACACGTCAACTACGTTACCACTGTAAGTGGTTGGGTTGTCAGATTGTAATTAGGTGGCACGCCAAGGTATACATCAAGATATAAAACAGTGGGTAACCGTTATTAAACTGCATCATTTCATTCTATAACGGAATAGGCAAAATTAACAAAACTCCATTCGACACATCTGCATATTTTTAGTCTATGATTTTTCAAATGTAATATTCATATTTGCTGGTAGCGCCCTCTACGATGACAACTCTCGGCCGGAGTGGCCAGATTCTCAAGGTCATTGGCGCATGTTACCCCCTTAAGGGTCGGCCACGCGCTAGTGATTGTTCTGGTGTTGCTAGCGTCTATAGGCTGCGGTGACTGCTTACCATCAGGCGGGCCGCACGTTTGCTTGCCACCTTGGTAATATAAAAAAAAGAGAAAAAAAAAGTTTCCTGGTTCCCACTTGTCTGGTGTCGGATCCGTATATTAATCGGAGGCAGAGCACTTTATATGAAGCTATTTACACAAATCGGAAACCAATTTTGTGCATAAATGCACTGCCACTGAAACCTCCGATTTTTATACGGATCCATCACCCGGCAAGTGGGAACCAGCTCTCAAACCGACGAAGTTAGCATTTGGGAATTAGGAATAATTATTATAGGGTACACCAGTACATCTATTTATTTTATTTGTGATTTGTTCATTTTTGTTATAAATAAATCGGTATTTCTATTCAAAACTACATTTATTTTCTAAAGTACATACCCGGATATATCCAGTCTCCCAGTGGCAATTTAGCGCAGATCTCGATCCTGCCGTACTTGAAGGAGAACTTGCCCCTGGTGGTGACCTTGGCCGTGATGATGGGTGGCAGGATCTGAGGCCCTGAAGCTTCCCGGTAGCACTCCGATGTGCCTATGATTCCTGTACACCTAATGAGAAGCAGGTATTAGATTTATTATCTACTAGCTGACCCACGCAGCTCCGCCTGCGCTATTTTTACGTTAACTAAACTTTTAATAACAAACATTCGCATCGAATACATAACCTCCTTTTTTATAGTCGGTTAAAAACTGGGATCCACTTTTTACTTGCTCTCCGAAGCAGAGGACCCGTTTAGTTCAAATGGCCTTAAACGGTCACCCATCTATTTAATGACCTTACCTAACGTTGCTTAACCCGATCGATTACAAAACCTTGATAACAACTCTCTATGAGTGTTACCTTACTGATATTTATTATATTATAAAGGAAAAATTTATAAAATCGGACTAAGCGTATAACCAACTACCCATTTTGACTTTAATCCCCTCTCCCAAAAGAACCGTGCTAGATTACGGGATAAAAAGTATCCTATGTCCTACCTCGTAGTAAGATCTCAAATCATGCCAAGTTTCATTTGAATCCATTCAGTAGTTTCGGCGTGATGCTCAGCCGTGAAAATTGTTGCCAAATATAAACAGCAGGTACGCTAACACCAACTTCAAAAATATTTAAATTATTTTATACTTTTCAGTGATATTGAAGTCGGTTCAATTTTTTTTTTAAAAGTTTTATTTTTATTGTAGTGATACGTCTGTACTGACACTGCACTACCGCTCGTCACCCGAGACATTCGTTATTAACTACCGCACTCACAAACGCCAATTACCTTTAATTTAAATTAAGTCACCTTTTAAAATCTAATTATTTCGACTGTCGGAACCGTTTATGATTATTTTAGATTATTGAATACGAGGTAATTGATATCTACTCACTATCTGCTTATTAAGTATCTATTAAAAAATGGATTTATGATTATTAAATATCATTGATATTTCTAGGTTCGGCAGTAATTCTTTTGAGTCCAGTAATTTCATCAGCTACTGTGCCTTTCACACCGGCACACAGCTTACCCACTTTTTTAACAGATAAAATCCAGTGCTTGACTGCAGTCCCACCTGATGGAAAGCGGATCGCAGATGATAAAGCACACTAGCTTATTAAAAGCCTATTCACTCTAGCCTTGAAGACACCTACATTATAATAATAATACCAGCCCTTGTTTATGTCCCACTGCTGGGCACGGGTCTCCCTTTAATATGAAGGGGCTTAGGCCGTAGTCCACCACACTGGCCAAGTGCGGGTTGGCGGACTTCACACGTCATTCGAAAGCTAGTTAGGCTTTCTCAGATATGCAGGTTTCCTCACGATGTTTTCCTTCACCGAAAGCTAGTAACAATCGCACAAAGACGATTCGCACATGATTAATTATTAAATAAATCAGAGGTGTGAGCCGGGGTTCGAACCTGCACACCTTGTTTCCAAGGCAAGCGCTCGCCCACTGAGCTGTTACAGCTATACCTACATTATAATCGGCCGGAAAAACCGACGCAGGCAAACTGTTCCACTCCTTCTTATAAATGAAGAAGCAAATCGCTTAGTCCGGCCCGAAGGCACATTTTATTAATACAAGTAAGAACAAGTAGTTCTTAAAATCTCATAGTGTTAGAAATTATTAGCAATGAAGTTAAAACAACACACATTGTTAAAATATTCCTACTAAATTAGTTTATGAATGTGGTAAATTCTAAAAAATCACAATTTCACTAAACTACGGTAGAAAACCTACCTACGGTACAAAAACACTAACTAATAGACAGGAAAATATTGTTAAAAATAATCGCAATTGTTTTTGGGTCTTAAGGTTATCATGACTTTGTGACGTGAAGATTGATTACATGCAATGTATAAATATGCCTGACAGAACGCAGGCCAATATTACTGCACGATGAAGCAAAATATCTTGATGACGGATTATTACACACGGCTACACATGAAGCTTAACACCATTTATAACGATAACTACGCTACATACAACACAGAGAATTGTTGGAAAGGGACGGGACATGCACGGCACGCGCCGAGTAGGACGAAATAACACCAACATTTCAACAACATATCACACCCTCTCGCACGATTCGTAGCGTGCAACTTCTAATAGTTCAAAGTCCAAGCAGTCTAGGACAAGGTGTCACCTTGTTTACGTCTTTAAAAGTCGTACCTAAGTCTTTTTGCACTCAACGAAGTGCTCAGAGCGCTCTACCCGTAGCGTCGATGAAGGACACCGGGTAAAAATCTCACATAACCCAGCTTCCGCCCCTACGAAGACTGAGTACCTTTTGAAGGTTTTCTCCCAAATTCCTTTCCTCCCAAAAACAGTCCCATCACAGTAGTGTGTAAAGAGCACTGTAGGTGGTGAAATTAGCTGGTTCAAGAGACTTATCTTTTTATATATTACTACGAAGGTCGCAAGCGAGCGTGCGGCCCGCCTGATGGTAAGCAGTCACCGCAGCCATGGACGGTAGCAACACCAGAAGAATCGAGCGCGTTGCCTACCCTTAGTACATTAGCTTTGTGTCCAGTAATTTCACCAGCTAAAGTGTCCTTCATGCCGAAACACAGAAATGTTTACACACTGCTGCTTGGCGGTAGAATCTCTGACACTGCGGTGGTAACAACCTGGAAGGTCGCTTGCACAAGGAACCAACCACCTTGTGGTACTTAATAACTAATGTCTCGGGTTTCGAGCGGCAATGAAAAGCTGCTGTCTATGTACAGGTCACTCATAAAAGAAACATCGGCACTAAAATAAAAATAAAAAGTTTTTTTGTGCGATTGAAATGGATTACCTAGCATTGATGTCAAGTGACTGCCTCACGTAATCTTCTCCAAATTTGGACTCCAGCGTGATTGGTTTGATGGACAGTCTCCCATCTCTGACTTGAAGATTGCGATCACTGAGGTACACGTTGAATGGGTAGTCCTGGAAACAATGGAGATATCCAATACTATGTCTAGACTCCGCATAGTTTCCGGGAAGAATAAGGCCCGTATTCCATCGCTCGTCAGAGGTAGACGAATGTCTGCTTTCTTTGGGTACTAAAAGGAGTCAGTATTTTATAGCGTTCAGGGCCCGACATGATCATGACTAGGAGCTTGGGCCAGTTAGGTGAGTAAAAATTGTTAGGCATTTTCCTTCGTGCAAGAATAAAAAGCAAAAAAAATCTCATCCTTGAATTTGCTTTCACTAATTGCTTACCGTTATAACTTTGGTAAAAACAAGTAACTAACGAAACTTTAGTTTTAAAGTTTGTCAAAAATCAAGATTCAAAAAGTCCTACATAAATAATATAAATCACAAAAACCATGAAGTTTTAATAAATACATCATATTTAGATTTGTGATGACATATGGTACTGAGACGTGGTCTCTAACGGCTGGCCTTTTAGAGAAGTTCAGAGTCACACAACGAGCCATGGAGAGAGCTATGCTCGGAGTTTCTTTGCGCGACAGAATCCGAAATGTGGAGATTCGCCGAAGAACCCAGGTCACCGACATAGCTCTCAGAATCTGCAAGTTGAAGTGGCAATGGGCAGGCCACATCGCTCGAAGAACCGATAACCGTTGGGGAAGAAAGGTTCTCGAGTGGCGACCACGAACCGGAAGACGCAGCGTAGGCAGGCCTCCCACTAGGTGGACAGACGACATTGTGCGCGTCGCAGGTAACCGGTGGATGCAAATAGCCAATTGCCGTTCATTGTGGCGTTCTAAGGGGGAGGCCTATGTTCAGCAGTGGACGTCTTCCGGCTGATGATGATGATGATTTAGATTTAAAAATTCTAAGCACATTATAATTATGTGTGACTTATTGAGATTTAACTGCATTAAATTAATTAAGTACCTAACTTTCTTTACATCATCATTGAATCAAAACAAGACGTCAAAAATATTTTTGTGACCATCGGTAATCCAATTCTGGCACAAACCTCAGATTATTGCGCCGACAAGCAAATACTGTATTCAGAATAACAAAGTGTATATAATATCTAATCAGAACAACTTACCGGTTCTCCTGGAAATTTGATCTCCGGCGTCCAAATCTTTCCCTTCTCAATTCCAGTGTTGAAATTATCTTCAAACAACAGCTGGCCCTTACACACGAAGCCTGGCACCGAAGTCTTGGAGATTGACACCTCACATGGATACTGTATTTCAGGCTGATTTGGGATCGGCGTGGGCTGGCTCGAAGGACCAGGCTGAGGGGCGATTGGCACAGTCTCTTCTGCTGTGCTTATTACGGAGCCTTCTACTGGGTTGCCTGCTTCATCGACAAAACCTGCAAAAGGATTTGATTAGTAATAATAAGCTAAACATAGATTATGTCCAACTCACAACTCGCTTTGCCTTGCGGTTTTACCTACGAAAAATGTTCACCAGTAGTACATGAACTTACTGCCACTTTTATGGCTTATTCATAAGTCTTTTGAGCTGTAATTTCTCCGGCTACGGTATCTTTTACATTGTAATATGGCAATGTTGGCACTAGTGTTTCTACGATACCCATCGGGAAGAGATGAGAGAATGCTATTCTTACCGGGACAACCTGCGCGTTATCACCCAACTATCTAGTAATTTAAGGTAAATTACGAACGTCTAGACGTTTCAGACGCGTCTGAACCACAAAATATAGAGAGTACAGAAGGCAAGCTTCATACAATGGGCGTTCGAATAACGCACACATCGGACACGAATTCTTGGTTAATTTAGTTTAGTGCGAGCGCGGTTGCCACACGCTTCAGACACGCTCGCACGCGTCTTGTGATATTTTTCTTTAGCAAAGATAGAGCATCAAAAAAGGACTTATTGCATCTGTTCAGTCAATGGATGTGCAAATTCTAGTTTAAACGGTGAATTGTCGTTTTTTAAGCCACCAGTCGTATCACAGAGGAAAGTAGGTATTTGCTTGTATTATAACTAGCTTGTATTTTTAACCCCCGACCAAAAGTGAGGGGTGTTATAAGTTTGACGCATATGTCCGGAAGTCTGTCTATCTATCTGTCCGTCTGTATGTTTGTCTGTGGGTCTGATGATGGAGCAGGAAGGTGGTCACGGGAACTCTGCACCAATAAACGTAGACCCACCGAATTTGGGCTCGTTGCGTGGGTCTTCACGAGTACCTAGTTGTTAGAAACATGATAATCAGGGTCTGATGATGGAACAGGAAGGTGGTCACGGGAACTCTGCACCAATAAACGTAGACCCACCGAATTTAAGTACAACACGTTACACGTCGTAACAACGAGACGACGAAAGTGTAATAAATTCGTAAGTGTAAACGATTACATTAAAATTGAATTATTTTAGTAATTAATGGTTTTTATTTCCGTTCTTTCTGTTTTATTCTCACCAATCAATTAAACAACAAGGTGGATATAAGTGCCACTATCATGCGATAGTTTTTTCGTATAAGCCAGAGTTGACAACCCTAGCGCGACCGCCGAGCGTAGGTATGATAAGTGAGGTACATACATGAGCTTGCCTTCTGTACTCTCTATATTTTGTGTCTGAACGTCCTAGAGTTTATATAACATTACAATTTTAGTACCTATTAATAATTATAATTAAAGAACAGAGACGTAATGCAACTCTTGGAGTACGCTTACCGCTAAGTAGTGCTATTTATTTTGCGAGAATAGAGTACGCGCTTGTCTATGGTTCCCTTAAACAAAACGTAGGCAGATTTTCCTCCAAGAGGCAGGTTAATTGAAATATTTAAAGTTATATTTTATATGGTATATTGATATGTAAGTGATAAGTTGTGATGGGTTGGATCTGTCACAAGCGCAAATATCGATAAATGCAGCTGACGGTATAGTACCTATTGCGTGGATCTGATATTTATGTATTTTTATGTTCTTACTCGTGGCTACATGTTCTTACTTGAATTAAGCATTCTACTCGTATAGTAGGCACTTATACTGATTCATATTCTAAGTTCCCACTACAATGACACTTGTAAGCCAGAATCTACTATTATTAGTGGTATTTTGTACTAGTAGTCAAGTAGGTAATAAACCCTTTCCAACTCAATAACTCTGACCCAAAAGCTACAAAAACTGGTATGGTATATCACAATACATGAACCAAGGTCAGCACACAAAAAAAACATGCACTGTGTTACCTAAAGTGTGCTCATATTATCTGTGAAATGGCGGTATCGCTACTGTCTATGTGAATCTGTCAAATTAATTAAAATTTTCATACAAACATTTTAGTTCCTATTTTTACCACCAGCACAAATAAGTTGGTCGTTCTGTACTTGATGTATTTACATACACAGCTATTTATATGAAATCTATTGAAGATATTATTCACGAATGCATTCGAGTTAATTATCAAGTATTTTTTGTCCATTGTTTGTTTGCTGTTGGATGTAGAATTATATACTTATGTATGTAAGCATGGGCGTACGCAGCTTTTGGTCTAGGGGGCAAGTTAAGATTTTTTTGCTGGTGGTCAAATTCATCAACACACAAGTAAATACATTGTAAATTTAAATGCCGCACTCATAAACGTCAATTAACTTTAATCATAACTAAGTCGGTTATTAAAATCTGTTTATTTCAACCGTCGAAGCTGTTTATGATTATTTGCGATTATTGAATACGAGATATTTGATATCTCTGCGTATTAGCAATAATTGGCATCGATTTCAAAAAATGGATAAATGAGCATTAACTATTAACGTTTGTAGGAGCGGTTTTCCAAATCCAAACTTAAAACAATTTTTGTCTAGTTGTCACCTACAAATACTCAAAAAGTACAAATGCTGTAGACTTAATACTGACATCATTTCTAGATTTTGGCCTTAGAATCAACTTAGGCTACTTTTTACAACGGTAAAATATTTTTTCACATGGGAATTTTTTACAAGGGGTAATTTCAGAGACTGCTAAACCTCCTTTTTCTGTTATTTTTTTTTAAACAATTTTCTGGGGCTTCTATTCTATTCTATTGTTGGTGGCTAAGAATCGGGCCCGGTAAACCACTGGAACGCACTTCGACCCAGTTGGATCCATTGTGCATGCCCTAGCCCTTACTCTGTATCTGGCGTGTCAAAGAGTTCTCTTAGGTACGCAACGATTGCACCAGCCTGGAGCTGCACATGATCATCTGGTGTAGGATATGCTACTCCCAGATGACCCAACCTACGTCTCGCAAGAGCGTCGCAGCCACACAATATGTGTCGCATTGATTTTTTTCCACCTTTACAAAATCTGCAAGTATCAATAGTACCTAGCCTCATTCTGTGAAGGTGCTCATTGGTACCAAAATGTCCCGTGAGTGCACCTGCTTAGGTTTAATATTTAAACCCACCGTCCACCCTTGTGCTAGAGAACGCTTTGGAGTGGTTTAGGCCCGACGTTGCCCTCCATTCCTTCATGTGTTCGTTCCTAGCATGTGCATATAATGCTTGGTGATGATATGTTCCATACGGAATCCCTACAAATGGTTCGGGGCCAACCAAAAGTCTCTGTGAGCCGGCCCTCGCTAGTCTGTCTGCCTTCTCATTACCCTCGACGCCTTCGTGTCCAGGTACCCAGATAAGGCGGACGCTGTTGTGAATTCCCAAGTTATTCAAACCTGTGACACCTTCTTTAACCAGTTTGGAGACAACTCGGAAGGAGTTTAGAGCCTTCAGAGCTGCCTGACTGTCACTGAGAATGTAAATGGTTTTACCTTTGACATTTCTTTAATGCTGGTAATTATGGCATAGGTTTCCGCTTGGAATACCGATGCATAATGTCCCATGCTCTGACTGACCCTGCAGTCCTTGGAATAAATTCCTGCCCCTGTAGTTCTGGAGCTTAAATGGTTTTGGATTTTTTTGGACGCCAGCTCCAGCCGCCAGTTTATCGACCACATGACGACAGATTGTTAAAGGAAATAACGAGGCTACGAAATCTACCTTCTGACAAATAGAGCCTTCTGATAAAACGAAGGAAATTACCATTAAAATCCTTTATAGCCCGAGTGCATCTTATGACAATCCAATAAGCCCTAAAAACGGCTAAGATACGTTTTTTGTTACGGCTTCGTCATCAGATCAATTTGATGGTACTATATTCGATACCACCGTGCAGTGGCGGACTAAGCCTGTCGGGGGCCCGGGGCGGCAAAAACTAATGAGGCCCCCCGGTCTGAAAATGACGTATTTTTGCCGGACTACCCCCGGAAGGGGTATGTTTTTTGAGGGTATGTATGTATGTTTTCTTTGACACAGCGTACAGCCTAAACGGCTCAATGGATTTTGACTGGTGAGATGTCTGTCGTTAGATTCGTCTTGTGGTAGTGACATAGTCTATACAGGGTGGGTGGTGTGACCTCAAGACTGAGGGACGTGACTAATGCAGACTTTTGCCACTACTCTTCTCTATGCTGCTTGATCTTGAACTTGCAATCTCTATCAATATATGTATGATTTCCTGTAGCGGCTTTCTCGTAACCGCTGTAATAGTATCTGTCTGCCGTCGCATCGGCATGTGTCGGCTGCTCCTCCTGCCGTCCATTTGGCTTGTCACCATAAGCCTCTCTAGGCTATCCGATTTTCTCCTGCCCATATGCCCAAAGAAGTTGACGCGTTTAACGCAGACAATGGAAAGTCATTCCTTTATATTTAGCTCTTCGAGTATAGATAGATGCATTAGTGGGACGCTCGGTCCATGATATGCCTAGCATTCTGCGCCAACATTTCGAATGCATCTATTCTTCAAAGAAAAGGTTCACACCTTTAATGTCCAGGTTTCAGAGGCATATATAAAGATCGAGAAGACCAGAGTACGTATTACATTGATTTTTATTGGTTGGTTAATACCTCTGTTCTTCCATTTCTTCCAGAGACGTTTTACAGCTGTTTTGGCCATACGGGATCTTCTAATTACCTCTTTAACACAGTCGCCCTCTCAGTCCTTTATAACTGTACGCATTATATGTTCATGAATTAGATTAAATAGTTGTGGTGATAGTTTGCAACCTTGACGAACCACACCTCGTTCCGTGTAAAAAGATCCTGAGCCTGCTGCACAAGATGGTCATCCGGGTCGCTAAAAGGGCACCGTAATGTCCTCTATGAGGTGAAACAGTCCTGGCGCGCTTTCCGGCCCTGAACATTCTAGATTTAATGGATGCGAGGGTCACTGATTGAATCCATGGCACGCACTTGAACAATTCCGCTCATGGCCTTCTGATGAGCGTACACGAGCATATGGAGTTGTCAGTGTGGTCCTGCCAGACTTAGACCTGGCTGCGACAGAAAGGTGGGCGAATAGCCGGTAGACTCACTTAGATAAATAATCTATAAGTACATGGGTGTTACAGTGATAAGTTGAGTGAGATGGGGTGATAGATGAAAACGACTTGCCATAGTCGTGGTATGACCGAGCTTTCGCTCGCTTACATGCGCTCCAAGTATACTCTGCATGGGACTTAGAGGAGCGGATCTTGGTCAGCCAGCCTGGACACGACCATTCTCTGCTAGCAGCAGTGTTTACTATATTGGCAGCGGAATCAATGTGGAGGGTCCTTCTGTGAGACGGTCATCTCATAGAAGGAGGCCAAAGAGAATCTGCTTTTTTGTTTTTAGTAAAACATGGCGGCAGTATACATACATTAATTTAAATAGTCAATTTTTAACCGACTTCAAAAAAGGAGGAGGTTCTCAATTCGTCTGTATATTTTTTTTTTTCTATGTATGTTCGCGCATAACTCTGGCAATTATGAACCGATTTGAAAAAATCTTTCTTCCATCCATTCTTTAATCCGTTAATTGGGTCCCATAAAAAAATTATTGCTTAGTAATAAGTAGTTCCTGAAAAAACAAGAATGTTGACTGCGCAGGAAAGCTGCAAGAAAGCCTATATAGATGACTTTATGTCGCTTTTTAAGGACAAAAATGGTCATAACTCTGGCAAATATTTACCAATTTCAATGATTATTTTTTTATTCGAAAGAAGAAACCACTGTAATGTACCTGTATGAAATAAAATATTAAAAAAAAATTGAACCGACTTCAATAACACTAAAAGTACCTGCTGTGTATATTTGGCACCAACTTCAATTTTTCATTTTCAATTTTTTTTTTAAATATTTTTGTATATATTACCTACTCTCCTTTCACAAATCTCTAATTGATTGATTGGGTTATCATTCTACAGTTTACAGTTTGTATAAATTCCCTGCTGAATAGACCACAGGTACCACAAGTACATTGTTTTTTTTTTTTTTTTTATACTACCAAGGTGGCAAGCAAGCGTACGGCCCGCCTGATGGTAAGCAGCCACCGTAGCCTATAGACGCTAGCAACACCAGAAGAATCACTAGCGCGTTGCCGACCCTTAAGACATTAGATGTTAAGTCTTTGTGTCCGGTAATTTCACCAGCTACAGTGCCCTTCACGCCGGAACACAGCAATGCTTACACACTGCTGCTTGGCGGCAGAATATCTGACACTGCGGTGGTACCTACCTGGACGGTTCCTTGCACAAGGAACCTACCACCTAGTAAAACCACCTAGTGTTGGTGTGTTAGTATTTTGGTTACGTGCATCATGGGGCCCCCAGCTCTAAACTGCCTAATGCTTACAACACATAAGATTATAGCCGTCTTTGAGATTTAATTGGAGGCACATAACGTGTAGATAATTTAAAAAATGCTTTAAGAGGTCCGTCGCACAAACTAAATTATCTAAAAGTCGCATTATCATAGACTAACAGAGTTTGTGCGCCGAAACTCTAAAATAATCTAGGTATGATGTACTCTTCAATATGTAGTAGGTACTTAAATACCTCAATGATTAAAAAAAAACTTTTGGAGATTGGAGGCCCCCTAGGACCCGAGGCCCGGGGCGGACCGCCCCCTCCGCCCCCCCGTTAGTCCGCTACTGCCACCGTGACCCGTGGGGTGTCCGGGTAAGAATAGCACCCACCCATCTCTTCCCTTTGGGTGTACGTAAGAGGCGACTAAGGGAAATCAGAAGACGGGCAGCAGCGTCTTCTGTTTTAATTCCATCTCTTCACAAAAACTGCGATCCCCAAGACGCCTGCTAAGCGTGGGGATTATGGCAACCCCCCCCCCCCCCCCCCCCAAACAATGTCAGACACTAATTGCATACGGCCCCCAGTCCCCGGCGGCTCCTCTATTCCTCGCTTTGGTAGCAGGCGGGGTAACGGTCGAGCAGGGGGTGCTAAGAATCTCCGGCAGATGCCCCGCTACCACCCCCACCGAACTTTGGCCCTGGCAACACACAACATCCGCACGATGAGGACCAATGAGAAGATTGTCACAGCCATCTCGACACTCGACTTGACTCGAGCAGCAGCCATCACTGCCCTTAACCATAGTTATTAGAGGGAAGGGGGTGATCCGCTACACGAAGTGATGTATGTATATACTCGTAAGTACCTATACTATTTGAGGAGTTTCCTCAATAACTCCCATAAACAGAACTAGATTGTGATGAAAATTGAAACAATCTAGAAGTATCTACTTTCAAATATTCCAAGTTCTGGTTCTGAAGTAATAAAATTATAAAAAAAACTACATCCAAATTGAGAACCTCTTCCTTTTCTTTAAGTTGGTTAAAAAGGGGCAATAAGCAATTCCTTAAAGATAACCTCCGTTAAAAAATTATCCATAGTACTTACAAACACGTCTGCCATCGATCAAACTCGAGCGCGTAGCGCCGAAATTTTTTTTAAAATTCTAACGTGATGATTTGTAATTGAAAACATAAATCCCTTTTACAATTACTTTCAAATAAATGTATAATGAAACAAAATATTGTCAGCTTAGTGAGTGATGGCCAAGTCCAGGGGGGGGGGGGGGCACACCCCCTGCCCCCCCCTCCCTGGGTACGCCCATGTATGTAAGTAAGTATATGTTTAGCGCATAAAACATAAAAACTGAAGATTAGGTAAATTATGATATTGTTATAATTAATTCAGAGACAGGAACTTATATTACCTTCTTATTAATAAGAAACTTATCTTCGGGGTCATAGACCTTTGGATAAGAGATCATAGGTTACTTTGATTACTCATGTCTTTAACGTAATACTACGGGATAAAAATCTCATTTTTTTTTAACCGACTTCAAAAAAGGAGGCGGTTCTCAATTCGTCAGAAGTTCTGGTCATTAGAAGTTATAGATCATGTAAACAAAACCATTTTCACATGTTTTCTCGACAACCTTCCGCAGAATTTAGCTGAAGTTTATTTTAATTTATCTAGCACTATATCACGTCCATCTCGCACTACATTTAACTATGAATTATATAGGAAAAACTAACAAAATTTACCAAAAATGCACAAACTAGGTAACGGCGTCAACACGAGCTGTGATTGTTTTTTTTTTCGTAACTCTATTTGTCTATGGAACGTTAGTGAAGTTATGAAAAACGCGTACGATCGATACCGTTATTATAACAATAACCGTTATACAATGATCAATACCGAGCAGCAACAGGGGAGTGAAAATATTATGAGTTCAGTAGAAATTGAATTGTAATTATAAAAAAAATGGCAACAATAATATTTGTTATGTAGTTTTTAGGGATGTGTGTACGGCGCGAGATTTTTGTTTTATTTTTGTTTTGTATAATTTTATAATACTAACACTATAAGCGCAGTGCTACCAGTAGTGTTATGCGCTAAGCAAAATAACCTCGAGTTCGACGCCGCGGCACCGGCGAATTGCGTTTTCGCATTCACTAACTTTGCTTACGCAGCACTAGCGCCACGAGAATTAACGGCATTTTGGTGGAACTACTTGCGGTCGAATAATTTGATTGTTCGTAGGTGAAAATCGTATTCGTTAAGCAAAATTTGTCAATCGTCTTGCCCTCGACTTCGCCCATAGCCTCGACATAACTTGTCAAAATAGAAAGCTTGTATTTTGCAGCTTTTTGTAGGCGAATTTGTGAACGAATTGCCACCGCTGCTTTAAAAGTTTTTGAATTGTATTATTATACGTGGATATTTATTGTTTTTGTGTTTAGAATAGTGTTAAAGTAGCTGTACGTGTGTTGTGCATCGTAGATTTACTAAGAGCCAAAAAATCTGATGATTTCCTTAAGCGTCGTCAAGTTCGTGAATTACATAATTCAATTAAAGGCTTTTTGAAGATTTACTAATATTTCAACATAGAATAGAATACTCTTTATTTGCACACCAAAGTAAAACATACAGAAAACTTAGAAAACATAATTATCTACCTCGACATAGAAGATGACTAGTGCATTAACTAATAAATTGAAGGAAAGAAGAAAAAGGGTATCTATTTGAATCTCTCAATTCGTTTTCATATAAGTAACTAACTTGTCTCGTAACTAATTTATATTTTTCTAACTCCTATATATACCTGCTGTACCTATCTATTTCTTTGTTCCGTTTCCCTGTTGTTTCGTTTCCCTGGGACGTGCCGTGGGTTAAACCTCGGTGTCTTCAACTAGCTGACCCAATTGTTTATTTGTATTAGATATGTTATTCAAAATATTGTGCATAACCTATCTAATATAAATAAACAATACAATGCCAGTGAATACTTACTTATTAAATGCAAAAGTACCTAAATAACTTGTTTGAGTTGATTTATGTTATTAAAATAATTACTGTTTTCAGATTCTATATAAGTATCATATCAGGCTAATGGAACGAGGAACTTACAAGATGCTAGTGGCCACAAATGTGGATTACTACCTATATATCGCAGTCCTCTCACACAAGTTATTCATGTTGTAAATGCAAGGCTAATATTGTAAAAAGGAATTCACGAAGTTTCTACAAAATACAGGAGAGTGGGTGATAGCCGGTTTCATTGTAATAAGAAAGAATTAATTTAATAAAATATTTAATATTAATTATGTATTGTTTTTTAAACAAATAAAATATTTAAAAAAGAACTTCATACCTTATTTGGAAACAAACAAACAATAGTTACATAAACTGGTAAAATTTGTTTCTTTACAAAAATAATATTAAAAAAAATATATAACAGGTGAAACCGCAGGAAAAAATCTTACCTATGGAGGGCAAAGTTTAGGATTGTAGAATTCATTAATTCCACAGATTACACCTACATACAAAAAACTACTTAGATTAGTATTAACAAACAAACAATTATTATTTACAATAAAACATTTATTAAAAATATTACACAGTTAGTAGACAAATACTTAGATTAGAACTATCTATGTAAACCCCTGTTTTTCTTTAGAAGATAAAAGTCAATAATTCATTTTCTTTCATCATTACACCTGTGTTCATACATTTATTGTGATATTGATAGCACCTAAACACAGCATGTTACAGTTGATGTCATTCTAAGATTATTTCTTATATCGACTTCCAGAGCCCGCAAAACCTGCTATGTTGTAAGAAATCCAGGCTGTGTGATCGAAACTTTGAGCCATGCTCACCAAAATTTAGGCATGCATCAGTTCTATCGCTACACTGAATTCTTCCAATAGCTTTCAGTCAAACTAGCCATTTATAAATTTCTGAGCTGGTGCACTACGATGCAATAGTCGCCGTCCTGTGTTCCTTTACAGCTGTCTCTCAAATGGATTTCCTCCACTGCAACCGCCATCAATATATGAATATATCTCAATGAAGTTGACAAGGACATCCTTCTTATCTTCCCTGTACTAAAATAAATAAATTGTATTAGTTTAGTTCAGTGGTAAATTATACCTACAGTAAAAGATAAAGAATTATCAAAACACAACTGACCTTAGCTCATCGTTGTTAACTTTTAGACTGTGACTAAGGTTTTGATGCAATCATAGTATTAGTAGTATTCAGGATTCATTTTTCCTTGAGTACGGTGTGTGGTATGAGGAGTACGAGCAAGTCCAGTCGCGAGAACCTTATGCTTTTCTAACGTTTCAACTCGTTCACTTCACATTTTAAGAAAAAAGTCAACTTATTGCTAATTTTATCGATTGACTATACTTTCAGTATATAATAATGTACTCTGTGGACTATACCATATCCGTTTTCCCAAAAAATTAAATGTAAACACATCGATATACAACAGTTACCTAGACAGGGTATCCAGGTCCTGCATGTGAAATTTCCCCAAATCAGGTTTTATTTTTCCCCAAAAAGATACATTTTTATACAATTTTCCCCAAATTAATTTCGTATCTAATCCTTCCTTAGCTATACCTAATAATTTTATAAAACTAAAAACGAGTTAGTTTCTTAGTTTATTTGTTACGCTTTCACGTATTTGGCTGATTTTTTGTCATATAGAGATAGATGGGAACTTGTACGTTAGAGGCTACTCTTTGGAAAAGAATTATTAAACTTTTCCAGAGGGACAAGAGGAACCAAAATTCACATATCTATACTACTAGTATGAGATGAAACTATAGCGGAGATTATTAAAATAAGATCTCTATCCATCAAAAAACACACCTTCCCCCGCCATTCTGACCATTAGCCATGAGTATTTTATTGTTTTACGTGTGATTCTGAAATATGTTTGATGAAACGATTTAAAATGATATAAACTTTCTGAATTAGACTTTTGTTTCTCCACAAGCTTTCGCCAAGCAAAAATGTGTTCCCCAAAATTTTCCCCATATAGGCCGACCGTTTAACTCGCGATTCACCTGCGCGGTAAGAAGGGAGCGGGGGCGGGTAACGCTATACACGGAGTCAATAATCCAAAGATTTATCTCGAGATAGACATTGTTGGTAAAGAATAAAATAATAAGTATCTTTTTTTTAAGTATTTATTTTTAAGTTTTACAAATATTTTATAATAGCTTCATAGGTACAAAATCATAAAACAATAATTAACTCCGTTTAAGAAATATTTAACCACAGATAAAAAATTTATAGGACTATTCGTCACTAATATTCATATCGATTCATGATCTTGTTTTCTGGCTTTAAAAAAGGAATATACATTGTATGCTATTTGTTTAGCTTGCTTGTTAATTTTGTTCGCAAAACTGGAAGAGCGATTCATCTTGAGATTTATCTTGGCAGTCGTATACCTTGTGCGTTTATCTTCAAGCGTCCGTAACAAAAACACCAACCGCGCGCTGCGAGCACAGCCAGCGCACTGCCGCATTTGACGTAAGCTCTCTGCTCCGCGCACCCCTTTCACCCATCCGCTAACATCCTTCCTCGCTCCCTTCTACCCCCTCAGGCGATTCGCGAGTTAAACGGTCGGCCTATAGTTTTCGTTTCGCCAAAAGTTCCCCGAAGTTTTTATTTTCCCCCAAAATGAGAAAAAACCCCCAATCTGGAGACCCTGTACCTAGACTAGATAGACACTTGGAACGCGACATGACATTGACAATGACAGTCAAAATGTCCTGCGTGATTTTTTGAATTAAAATCAAGCAAAGGTATCGACCACATACTGCCAAACACAAATACATATCAAGAAAAAACAATGTATAGTGCATTCCTGTGCCTAAAACTGAAAGTATGATGTTCATTGAACCATCTTTTGCATCCAGAAATTTTATTATTGATGGCATTTCAATTAGAATCGTGTTTAAAATAAAAACCGATTTTTACCGAAAAAAACTTTGAGCAGTCCTTAACTCGCCTTAGATAACGGCAGCGAACGGCACGGCCTCCAGTTCGTCGTCGAGCCGAAATGTGATAGAGAATGCGGATTTATGCTCGACGTCGAAATGAAGACTAATTCGACATCGAGCTTGCTGTCGAGCGTAGTCACGATTGGTTACTTTAATGAATTGCATAGCAGTATTAATGAAAAATTAGGACAGTGAAGCTGCGTGGGTCAGCTAGGTAATGTAATAAAAACAATATTTTACTAATTTTCTTTATTTTCTTCATCACTGTAATAATATTCTGACTTGTCATCATTGGAGTTACCCACATTAATAACAATCGGTTCTACCACAGAGTCTGTTGCCCTATCCAATATTCCATCTAGACTCTTCATTTTTTCTTCTTCTTTTAAAACATGGGTCACATTTTGCCCACTGTTCCGCCCCTATCCGCGCCAAACTATCTTTCAGCATTACCTTAACATCTTCCATTTTAAATGTTATATTATTTCTACCCACGTACTTAACCCTTTACTTGTGCCCATATCAGTTCTATTGGGTTTAGCTCGCTCAGTGTGTGGGAAGGCGCAAAACTGTAATATTTTATGATGCCGCTAACTCGTCAATGTACATTTTTTTAAATTTCTGTTTATCTATTTTAGCGACTAGTTCCGCTTTAATTTCCGTCTCATTAAATTCGTCTTATTAAATTGAATTTCTTTATCGCGCAACCAGTTTTGTATGGTTTCCTTTCGCCAATTCATGTTAGGAACCTTCTCTATTTGACGCGAATGATAGGGCGCGTTGTCCAATACTATGACTGAACCAGAAGGAATTTTCAGCAAAT
Source organism: Furcula furcula (assembly GCA_911728495.1). Classification (NCBI taxonomy): domain Eukaryota; kingdom Metazoa; phylum Arthropoda; class Insecta; order Lepidoptera; family Notodontidae; genus Furcula; species Furcula furcula. The sequence goes on from OU452252.1 coordinate 22,741,273, forward strand.
TGTTTTCAAACCACTTCACAAAACTGTGAGCATCCATCTCACCGTGGTAATCTCCTTCAGCTTTCTGTGCTTGTAATATCCATTCTCCTTCCTACCTTCAACAAATCCGTCTTCATTTCCAATATAAGTCCTCAGCAATCTTCCTCGTAAAGCAATAGTGAAACTCACTACACTTATAAATGCTTCGTTTAGATTAAAATACGTACCCGATATGTGGAAAGTGGCTGAAGTTATTATGATACCAAAACCTGGTAAACCACCAAATGAAGCAACTTCATACAGGCCGATTTCGCTGTTGCCAATAATGTCAAAATTATTCGAAAAGCTATTATTGAGACGTTTAAAACCAATTATAGAAGAAAAAGATCTTATTCCTAACTATCAGTTTGGCTTCAGGGCAAAGCACTCAACTATAGACCAAGTTCATAGAATTACTAATATTATTGAAAAAACGTTAGAAGAAAAAAAAGTTTGCTCTACAGTTTTCCTAGATGTAGCCCAAGCATTTGATAAGGTGTGGCATCAAGGTCTTATATATAAATTAAGAAAGATGTTACCAAAGAATTTCTCCGATATCTTGGAGTCTTACATATCAGAAAGAATGTTCAGAGTAAGGCAGGAAGATTCTTATTCTGATCTTAAGCAGATCAAAGCGGGAGTACCACAAGGAAGTGTGTTAGGTCCGGTCCTGTACTTACTATACACCTGTGATATTCCAACGCTAGAAAACAACACCATTGCAACCTTTGCTGATGACACGGCCATTATGGCTACAGGTGTTACACACGCGGAAGCAGTGGAAAATGTTCAAAATGCCGTAAACACCATATGTAACTGGACAAAAAAGTGGCGAATAAAACTCAACGAATCCAAGTCAGTTCATATTGATTTCACCAATAAAAAATCAATCTATCATCCGGTATACATAAACAATCGTGTTATACCCTATGAGAATACCGCCAAATACCTTGGCATGACACTCGATACAAAGCTTCGCTGGAAGGCTCATGTCAAAAAGAAACGCGAAGAGTTAGGCCTTCGCTACAAGAAAATGCACTGGCTTCTCGGTAAACACTCCGTGCTGTCAGTGCAAAACAAAATACTCCTTTACAAACAAGTCCTAATGCCAGTATGGACTTATGGTATACAGCTGTGGGGCTGTACCAAACAAAGCAATGTAAACACAATACAACGGTTCCAGAATAAAGTACTCAGAGGAATTGTAAATGCGCCCTGGTACATTAGAACAAACGACCTCCATCGGGACCTCAAATTGGATTTCGTTGCCAAAGTTATCAAGGACTACGCTGAAGCTCATGAACGTCGGCTTCATCATCATGTGAATGTCGAGGCTATCCAGCTCCTCGACAACACGGACCTAGTGAGAAGACTGAAAAGAACAAAACCTTTTGAGTTAGTTTAAGTGTTAAATTAGTGCAGTGTAGTGCAGTGTAGAACACAATAACAAAGTGTCTTCGCCTTAATAGAGACAATAAGAAAAGTGCCATTGGACACATTCTTAATCTAATATAATTTATTCGTTTAGGTTAAAGTAAAATTGCTGATTAGCCATTAAGCTAGATTGTAATTTATACGGTGTTACCACAAGGGAACATCATTAGGAAAAAAAAGAAAAAAAAAAAATTCCAATATGGGTTATAATTAACCGTTTACCTTTCTGCGGATTTTCAGCCCACAAGAGAGTCCTCTTAAAAAAACATCTCTACTGGATGTTATACTATCGTTGACCCATACATTGTTTTTTTTCTACCTACATTCTAAATTTTATCATAATACCGCCCCACGTGTTTTATGACCACCGAGATTCCGAATACACCAAATGTTAATTACCTGTAACCGAGTTTGCCCATTGTTTACTTAGTGCCGTCTAATCCTTTCAACCACTATACAATAGGTACATAATATGTACATGACCAAAAATATAATTTTTGGACGGTAGGAAAACATTTCAATGTATCTATTATATGAACACATTATTGTTAGATTTTTAGTTAGGGAACCTATGTGTTTTGGTATATTTTGATACTAGCAGTCCCGCACAGCTCCGCCCGCGCTCTTTTCACGTTTTTAGATGCCCGCATAGGCTTATTATGTAATACGTATTACACATTTTTAATAGTATTAGATACATAGGTACTCGTCTTATACATAACCTCCTTTTTGAAGTCTGTTACAAAACGGGGCCTATCTTTTACTTGCCCTCTGAAGCACGGAGACGCTTAGAATGTAATTAAATGGTCAGTCTATGTAATGACCTTGCCTTATGTTGCTTAACCTTATAAAAAATATCCTATGTCTGTCTCCTGGTTCTAAGCTACCTCCCCACCAATTTTCAGCCAAATCGGTTCAGCCGTTCTTTAGTTATCAATAGTGTAACTAACACGACTTTCTTATATACATAGATATGTATTTTAATAATGGGACTTTTTGTCTGAATGGGCGATTATTATTAATGTTTATTTTATTAAATATTTATTACTCTTTTTCCACTTCCACGTGTTGGTGATGCTTTACACAAATCGTCGTTACGAGTAACGGTTAACTGTAATCGATTATGATTCGTTAAGTGTCTACGATACCACATCACTATTTAGTTCGTCAATTCATAGACAATTCCAATGTTAGTAAACATTGGAACTTCGAATGAAAAATAGTATATATATATATTTTTTTTTATGTATGTTCGCGCATAACTCTGGCAATTATGAACCGATTTGAAAAAATCTTTCTTCCATCCATTCTTCAATCCATTGATTGGGTCCCATAAAAAAAATATTGCTTAGTAATAAGTAGTTCCTGAAATAAAATCTTTTTTAAAAAAATTGAACCGACTTCAATATCACTGAAAAGTATAAAATAATTTAAATATTATTGAAGTTGGTGTTAGCGTACCTGCTGTGTATATTTGGCACCAACTTCAATAATATTTAAATTATTTTATACTTTTCAGTGATATTGAAGTCGGTTCAATTCGTAGACAGAATATAATACAGACATATACCAAGCGTGCCGCCGATAAGGACAGAAAAATAAGTACATACTAAATTTAGAGTTGCCACGTAAGGGAAATTTTACCCTTTGTGTAAAGCAAATACGGAGGTTGTTGTAAATTATATTTTCTTTCCTAACCAAAAACCACTTTTTTGACACAACATTTACTTTTCTTACATTATATCGTCTTAATCTATGACAGTCTGCAAAAAGTACGAAAGTGATTGTTATAATAATGTCCTCCTAGCCGAAACGACCACAGCGGCCAATCTTTCACAAGATCAGCCATGTACGCAGGAGATATTATAGTGCACAAGTGCTTGCGTAGACACAAGTGCACTCTCTCTTCCTTTATATAATAGGTAATAATAATAATATCTTGGGATAATCTACACACGGTCATCCGATCCCAAACTAGGCAGAGCCTGTACTATGGAAACCAGACAACTGATACTAATACTTATATACTTTTTTTTTTGTAAATACATACTTAAATAGATAAACAACACCCAGACACTTGGCGGGAATCGAACCCACGACCCGTCGGTTAGCAGGCAGAGTGTCTGACCACTAGACCAACGGGCCCGTCGGCCAAGGTACCTCTCATAATCCGATGGGACGGAAGACCGACACGACTGGGTTGAAGTTAAGCGCAGGACCGACTTTTTACATGCCCATCCGACGCATGTGTGGCATATCTCGGATCACGGTTTCGGAACGCCAAAGGGGCTGTCAAAAAGATGACAGCGCGCTAGTATCTATGGCAGAGACATGTTTTAATTATTACGATTACTCCACTGTATTATAAGTTGTTCTCTCTCAATTTGATTATAAGTGTTTATTACCAAAGCTCGGTGTTTTAATTTGACGGACAGGAGTCGGGCATACGTCCTATCGCAAATCCCGACACATGGATCATCTTACTTTACAGACAATCAGGTCATCAGCCTGCATTGTCCTAGCCAGTAAGGAACAACTACTCAAATTTGTTGCCTTTCGCAGGATTCGCACCCACGACGGAGGCTACAAAGTGAATGTACACTTAATATCATATATGCTGTAGCTAAGGTCTATTCCACATTGTTCACCTGGGTGATATCACGTGGTGATTAAAGTGGCTAAGAGCTGTAGATAATTATTAGCCTCATACAAAAAAGTTAAGAGATAAAATAATATGCTATTTCCCAGAGAGGTAGGCAAAAATTGGCTTCCTTATAACTTAATATAATACATACTATGGCCATTTACCGGGTAAGTTTTAGTAAATTTCTCCAATATACAAATCTATAGTACTAGTATCTTGGGACAATCTACGCTTGACCAATGACCACCTGATCTCAATCTACGCAGATCCTTTAGTAAGGTAACCAGATAAATGATTACAAATACTTGTAAACTGTATAAATACATATTTAAATAGATAAATAACCTAATCCTTCGGAATCGAACCCATGTCCTATTGGGCAGCGGCCAGGTCCCTCAGATCTTCGAACAGCCGTACATCGCCGCCGTCCGCGGCATGTACTGCTCGACCCACCCGACCCGATGTCCGTCCTCCTGGACCATGACAGTTGTGTCATGACAGTTGGTGTTGACCAACACCGACAACGATGTCAAGAGTCGTAAACACATCAACACACAGACACCGGTCTCGCCGGCGAGGCCGAAGGGATCCGTACGCATGCGACCTCGACATGCATCCCCTCGCTGAGTTTCTTGCCGGTTCTTCTCAGCGGGGGCGCGATGTGAACCGGTGGTAAACTGATTTTCTCTAATCGGCAGCCCAAGCCGAGGCTGTGCCTCCCTGAGGTGCCCTTGTGCTAGTCGCTACCCAAACCTTTCTGGCTGGAGCGCTTTAAGCGCTCGCCCTCTTGTCTGGTGAAACAGTACTATTCCTACAAAAGTGATGATCAATAAAGCAAAGTGACTATCAAGCTTCAGTTGTCCACCAAACTTTGATGTCTACTGAAAGTGTGTTTGGTGTTTATTGGTGATTCAAGTTAGGCAATGCCAAATGAATCATTTGATAGTTATATAATAGTCACTTTGCTTTATTGATCATCACTTTAGTTGTCAAACGAGATAGGTACATAATAGGGGGGCAAATGAAACAAACTATTCAACGTCGGTACTATTTATTTATAATTCAGACAAATTTACAAATAAATTGTAACCAACAACATACATACATATAGTAAAAGCACGATTAAATGTACAATGACCATTGTGCCTATAAATAACGAATGAATACGTCCTGCGCAGACTTGGACGAATTACTTGAGCGCTTACGTTATTTCTGAATATTTAAGCATTCGGGAATAACTTTTAGCAACCTAATTAATTCTTTTTGTTGCTGCTATCCACAGTATACAAATATCCATATTTTCAGGAAATCATAAAAATAAATTCGGGGAATCTGAGAAATTCTTCGATGCACCCAGCATGTGGGATCGTGTATGATGCACTTAATAATAATTTACCACTTATTTATGGTAGTATCTCTTTTATACACTGGCAACACTGATAATGGCGATCAATAAACTGAAAATTTTAGGTTATGGATGAAAGACAAGAATTTATCGATCTTACACGTAACTTTCAAGTAAAATAGTAACTAATTTAGAGCAATAAGATCTAAATAAGTCGTTTACATGTATTAGTTTCTAAATGTAATCTCTAAATTGGCCATAATAATTCACGTTTACCTGTGAAACGATACTCCACTAATTTTACGTTCACTGTCACTTTTACAGCCTATAATACTGCACTGCACGATTCTTATAGGATTTCCACAACACATAGTAATGTCACAGTTAGTTTTTTATTGAATTTTAAGTTATTTATATAATATTAAAACCACGATAAAATTGTCACGGAGCAAAGTGGGAGCAAACGTCAAATTTGTTTCGCACCCACGGCGCGGAAAAATCGAACACATGCTGAGGGACAAAAAATCATATACACTGTTTCTTTCTATCACACGTAACCTACATAAACGCATTCTTTTCTTGCGTGAATGAGAAAGAAAGTGTCCAGCCCTCTATTGTTTTCTTCCTCTAAGGTTCAATTTTTTTTAAAAAAGATTTTATTTTAAACTTTTTAGTGATATTTTCATATATAAAGATTGAACGATCGAAAACCGTAAAATTATCTAGGTAGGTTATGATCACATTATCGTCTACATAGTTTTACATAATTCATGTTTATTCAGAAAAAAATATCCGGTCGTAATGAAATTTGCATGGAAACATCATAGTAGTTTACTCTCTCGAATAAAAAAAGAATCATCGAAATCGGTTCATAATTGTCAGAGCAATGTAATGGAGAACATCAGTTTTATGGTTTTTACCAGATAAATTCCTCCTCATTGTTCATGGTCCTCCAGGAAGTTCTTATCCGGTTGTAATAAAATTCATACAGATTCAATACAGTGGTTTATTCTATCGAATAAAAAAAGAATCATTGAAATTGGTAAATATTTGCCAGAGTTATGACCATTTTTGTCCGACCGAGCGAGTCCGAGCGACTAAAACGTCATCTATATAGGCTTTCTTGCAGGTCTCAGTGCGCAGTCACCATTATTGTTTTTTCAGGAACTACTTATTACTAAGCAATAATTTTTTTATGGGACCCAATTAACGGATTAAAGAATGGATGGAAGAAAGATTTTTTCAAATCGGTTCATAATTGCCAGAGTTATGCGCGAACATACATAGAAAAAAAAAATATATATATATATACAGACGAATTGAGAACCTCCTCCTTTTTTTGAAGTCGGTTAAAAACAAGAATGGTGACTGCGCACTGAGAGCTGCAAGAAAGCCTATGTAGATGACGTTATGTCGCTTTTTAAGGACAAAAATGGTCATAACTCTGGCAAATATTTACCAATTTCAATGAATCTTTTTTTATTCGAAAGAAGAAACCACTGTATTGAATCTGTATGAATTTTATTACAACCGGATAAGAACTTCCTGGAGGACCATGAACGATGTGGAGGAATTTATCTGGTAAAAACCATAAAACTGAGGTTCTCCATTACATTGCTCTGACAATTATGAACCGATTTCGATGATTATTTTTTTATTCGAGAGAGTAAACTACTATGGTGATTCCATGCAAATTTCATTACGACCGGATATTTTTTTCTGAAGAAACATAAATTATGTAAAACTATGTTGACGATAATGTGATCATATAACCTACCTAGATAATTTTACGGTTTTCGATGGTTCAATCTTTATATATGAAAATATCACTAAAACGTTTAAAATAAAATCTTTTAAAAAAAAAATTGCACCGACTTCAATATCACTGAAAAGTATAAAATAATTTAAATATTATTGAAGTTGGTGCCAAATATACACAGCCGGTAAGCTAACACCAGGTTATTTAAACTATTAGTAGACCAGGTTATTTAAACTATTAGTAAAATTCTATAGAATATGGCATACTGAAACCTAATTATTGCCTCTGGCTGGCCACGGTCAGCCATCACTCCTGTGTTCATACATTTAATACTACAATTATGATTTTGTATAATCGCTTTGGAATATAGTAGCCTCGTCACAACACTGGGCTGAGGAATATAGAAGCCTCGTCACTACGCTTGACTTCGGAATATAGTAGCCTTGTCAAAACGCTGGGCTTCGGAATATAGTAGCCTCGTCACAACGCTGGGCTTCGGAATATAGTAGCCTCGTCACAACGCTGGGCTTCGGAATATAGTAGCCTCGTCACAACGCTGGGCTTCGGAATATAGTAGCCTCGTCACAACGCTGGGCTTTGGAATATAGTAGCCTCGTCACAACCATTGGCTTCGGAATATAGTAGCCTCGTCACAACGCTGGGCTTCGGAATATAGTAGCCTCGTCACAACGCTGGGCTTCGGAATATAGTAGCCTCGTCACAACCATTGGCTTCGGAATATAGTAGCCTCGTCACAACGCTGGGCTTCGGAATATAGTAGCCTCGTCACAATGCTGGGCTTTGGAATATAGTAGCCTCGTCGCAACGCTGGGATTCGGAATATAGTAGCCTCGTCGCAACGCTGGGATTCGGAATATAGTAGCCTCGTCACTACGCTGGGCTTTGGAATATAGTAGCCTGGTCACAACCATTGGCTTCGGAATATAGTAGCCTCGTCACAACGCTGAGCTTCGGAATATAGTAGCCTCGTCACAACGCTGGGCTTCGGAATATAGTAGCCTCGTCACAATGCTGGGCTTTGGAATATAGTAGCCTCGTCACAACCATTGGCTTCGGAATATAGTAGCTTCGTCACTACGCTTGACTTCGGAATATAGCAGCCTCGTCACAACGCTGGGCTTCAGAATATAGTAGCCTCGTCACAACGCTGGGCTTCGGAATATATTAGCCTCGTCGCAACGCTGGGATTCGGAATATAGTAGCCTCGTTGCAACGCTGGGATTCGGAATATAGCAGCCTCGTCACAACGCTGGGCTTCGGAATATAGTAGCTTCGTCACAACGCTGGGCTTTGGAATATTGTAGCCTCGTCACAACGCTGGGCTTCGGAATATAGTAGCTTCGTCACAACGCTGGGCTTTGGAATATAGTAGCCTCGTCACAACGCTGGGCTATGGAATATATTAGCCTCGTCACAACGCTTGGCTTCGGAATATAGTAGCCACGTCACGCTAGGCTTCGGAGTTCCAAATCACTGTGCTAGCAGTAAAAGTGACGGACAATGGTTCTTCAACAGCTAGCACAGCTAATCCTTATAAGACACGTGTACTTATCGCAGGACCAAAACTACACTGGTATTGAATTGTTTTGCGTGACTGCAAATCACCGGAAGGTCCCCAAACTTTCTCTCAAAATTATTCGTGTTCTAAAGTCACATATATTACTCCTTTTACTTACTCCATAAACTTCAACTATTGAGAGATGAGACATTCACCCAACGATATTAAAAGTAAAAAGCTGAGACCTTTTAAAACTTACCGGTTACTCTCCACTCGCCGTTATCCTGTCTGTATCCTAACCCATCTTTGATCACGTAAGTCCAGAAATACACTACATCGCCAATCTTCAGCTTGGCACTCCTGTCCCTGAATGTCCACCGGCCCTCTTTCGCCTTGGTGATGTCCCTGGACCATTGCCCCGCTTCCAGGCCTTCCATTTCTTCGTTAAGCTTTCCGTGGAAAGCGAAGAGGGAGTAGCCATCGTCTGAAAGAGAGGAAGGTAGCTGAATAACTAAAATCGTATCTATATAACTTCTCGTAGTTTTTTGCTTTGTCTCTTGATCGACAACACATACTGACGCTGAATTTATGATTGCAAGTAGTACCTAAATAAATAAAGGTTATCCTAATTTCATTTAATTATTATATTGTTATAGTAATAATAAAAGGGGTGGCGGGTTAGAATTGCATCCCCCCCATCTCCTCTCGTTGAGTGTCGTAAGAGCAGTGGCGGTCCGAGAGAGGGGGGGGGGGGGGGGTGGAAACATCAAATTGACAAACTTAATTTCTTGCTTTATAACTTCTAAACAATTTTATCCAAAATAGGTTACGCACTTGAAACACTCAGATGGGTGGGAATCGAAGCCACGACCTATTTATTGTCTAGCGGCCAGAGCACTACAACTATAGCGTCAACTATGACCCCCCCAAAATCGTTGGCTCTGACAGCACTTGCGTAAGAGGCGATTAAGTGAGACCAGAAGTCGGGCAGCAGCGTCTTTATTTTGGATTTATCTTCCACCTATACTGCGATCCACAAGCCGCCTGCCAAGCGTGGGGATTATGGCAACCTCTCCCTTTTAAGGGGGAGGCCTTTGTTCAGCAGTGGACTTCTATCGGCTGCTAATGATGATGATTATATTTTTAAATAAATTAAATCATCCGCAGCCGAAACATGTCCGTCCACTGTTGAACAAAAAGCCTCGCCTTTAGTAGGGAGGGGTTGCCATAATCCCCACGCTTGGCAGGCGTCTTGGGGATCGCAGTATAGGTGTGGTAGGCAGGGTCAGATTAACCAGCGCGGGACCTGTAGCAAATCATATAGCGAGCCCCCCCCCCCCCTCTCCTCCACAAGACTTGTATTAGGTATTAAAATTTATAGGTTTAATATAAGACATATAAAAATTCCTTAGGTACGCACCTACGTGCGGGGCCCCCAAGGCGCGGGGCCCCTAGCATTTGCTGACTCCTGCTATAAGGCTAATCCGGCTCAGCAGGCTGATTGTTACCACTGGTGACAACTGGGATTTCATTTTCCCGTTCGTCACCACTGGCGACAAATGGGAATTTTTTTCCCGTTTGTCACCAGTGGGAACGTTGCCAGTGGTGACGACTGGGAATAATCGTATATAGCTAATAGCTAAGTCGATAACTACGGCATACTCCACACCGAACTGTCAAGATTACGAAGTCTTGGCAAATCGTGCTAAGCCTGCTGGTGGTAGGTAATTACAATGGAAATATAAAGACTCGAATTCGTGTACCGACGCGTCTGGTCAAACGATATTCTACGGGTTAGAAAAAATCAATTTACACTTTAAATTATCATCAGAGCAACACAGTGTCTTTAAAATTTTAGAACCGGTTTGGGTATTGCTTTACCAGACAGCGTAAAAAATTAAATAATTTGCGGTTTAGAGGTTAATTCTCGATTGGCTTCGCTAGAAATTAAATTAGTTAACCATGTTCTATCGAAAACAGTTTTTATTTTATTTTATTTTTTATTTTATTAATTTTAAAGAGACTTACAGACTAATAACAAAAAAACTTGTTAGTAGCAATTTATGTAATTTAATTTGTAACTAACTAACCCGACACTACACTGAGGACATCCCAGACATCAGCCTGTACGAGATTAGAATGGCTCTCAAACAGCTCAAGAATAACAAGGCGCCGGGTGAAGACGGAATCACATCAGAACTTCTGAGAGCGGGTGGAAAACCGGTACTTTTAGTCCTCCAGAAGTTATTTAATTCCGTCTTACTCGAGGGTACAACGCCAGAAGCATGGCACAGGAGTGTGGTGGTTCTATTCTTCAAAAAAGGTGATAACACTTTATTGAAGAATTATAGACCTATCTCACTCCTGAGCCATGTATACAAGCTGTTTTCGAGAGTCATTACGAACCGTCTCGAACGCAGGTTTGATGACTTCCAGCCTCCCGAACAAGCCGGGTTCCGAAAAGGCTTTAGCACCGTAGACCACATACATACGCTCCGCCAGATTATACAGAAGACCGAGGAGTATAATCGGCCATTATGTCTAGCGTTTGTGGACTACGAGAAAGCCTTTGAATCAATCGAGACCTGGGCAGTATTGCAATCTCTCCAGCGGTGCCACATTGACTATAGGTACATCGAAGTGTTGAAGTGTTTGTACAGCAACGCCACCATGTCGATCCGACTACAGGACGAGAGCACGAAACCAATCCCATTGCAGCGTGGTGTGAGACAGGGAGACGTTATTACTCCGAAACTGTTCACAAACGCATTGGAGGACGTTTTCAAGCTCTTGGACTGGAACGGATTCGGCATCAATATCAATGGCGAATACATCACTCACCTTCGTTTTGCCGATGATATAGTCATTATGGCAGAGTCGCTGGAGGACCTCAATACGATGCTCAGCGACCTCAGTAGCGTTTCCCAACAGGTGGGTCTTAAAATGAACATGGACAAGACGAAGATCATGTCTAATGTCCATGTTGCACCCGTACCGGTAATTGTTGGGAACGATATACTCGAAGTTGTTGACCACTATGTATACCTAGGACAAACTATCCAGGTAGGTCGGTCCAACTTCGACAAAGAGGTCGCCCGAAGAATCCAACTCGGATGGGCAGCGTTCGGGAAACTACGCGAAATCTTCCAAAATACCGCAGTGCCTAAAGACGAAGGTTTTTAACCAGTGTGTGTTGCCAGTGATGACATATGGTACTGAGACGTGGTCCCTAACTGTTGGCCTTTTGGATAAGCTCAGAGTCACACAACGAGCTATGGAGAGAGCTATGCTCGGAGTTTCTTTGCGCGACAGAATCCGAAATGAGGAGATTCGCCGAAGAACCAAGGTCACCGACATAGCTCTTAAAATCTGCAAGTTGAAGTGGCAATGGGCAGGCCACATCGCTCGGCGAACCGATAACCGCTGGGGAAGAAAGGTTCTCGAGTGGCGACCACGAACCGGAAGACGCAGCGTAGGTAGGCCTCCCACTAGGTGGACAGACGACATTGTGCGCGTCGCAGGTAACCGGTGGATGCAAATAGCCAATTGTCGGTCATTGTGGCGCACAGTGTTTCATGGGACCAAAAAAATTTCCCTCTCCTGTTTATTGCTTTAATCGATCAAGGTATGCATTTAAAATGCACGAGTAAAACACCCAGGTGTCAAATTCAAATACTTTTTTTTATAAAAAATATAGAAAATTACGTGAGCGTTAACTTATAAAAATTAAATTTAATTCTGAAAACGTAACTATCCAAGATATTTATTTTAAATAAATATTGTCTAATAAAACGTCATTGGACGCATGTTTTCCCTTTTTTATTTTTGGAAAAACGCTTCTGGATTTTGAGTTATTAATTCTTTTCATATTTTCGTAATTATTTTTTTTCTTCCTAAAAACGGAAAAGTGGGACTTGTGACTAGCACAGGAAGATAACTCTTAAAAAGGCCTATCGATAATAAAAATACCATGTTCCACTTCCGCGGCGTTTGGAAGATATAGACCATTCTGTTCTAAGGTCAAATTATACTGTATAGGGTTGTCGCAAAAGGTCACTCAATTTCTTAAAAAAAAAATAAGTAGGGGTAAGTACTTCCGTTTAAGTAATAAAAAAATGTCACTGACATAGTTATCGTGTAGTACGCCTGAAATTATAGTCAAGATGACAAAGAAAAGCATTCAAAAAATATGTAATCACGATATTTCAGGCGTTTGACAAGTACTGGCGGTGGTGCAGTCCTCATCATCATTTCTCAATCGTGTACCAACACGAGGGTGGCGCTCTCGAGTCCCCTTTCCATTAAGGTCTCCAGTTGGGGCTTGGATGAACAGCCTCCAGCAAAAAGGGTAAGCCCCTGATGAGGCAAAGAAGTATCACGGGACTTATTCAACTCCATGATAACAAATAAATTCTGCGTTACCGGGTAAGCTATCGTGCCAAATAAAATAAAAATACGTAATAGATAGCTAGAATAACATAAGCCCGAAGGCATTTATGCGTATGGAAGTACGCAGGTTAAGTTATATGTATGTTTGTGGAGTTTTAGGCAGTGAAAACTGTTCCCGCCTTCACCACGTGGATACCTCCCCCAGCTTATGTAGGAACCTATCACAAAAAACGGCCTGCCAAGCAAGCAATTTAATTTAACATATTAATGTAAAAAACTATTGTTCAAAACATAACTAATTAAGGTCAAACAGTATGACAACCCTAACACAATTTTTAAAAATTCAATTTCTCCCAAAGGCCGCAGAAGTGGAACATGGTTTTTTTATTATTGGTAGACCTTTTTAAGAGCTATCTTTCTGTGCTAGTCACAAGTCCCACTTTTGAGTTTCTAAGGAGAAAAAAAAGAATAACGAAAATCTGAAAATAATTAATAACTAAATATCCAGAAGTGATTTTCCGAAAATAAAAATAGGAAAACATGCACCTAAGGATGTTTTATCAGGCTATATTTTTTTAAAATAACCAACTTGGATAGTTACGTTTTCAGAATTAATTTTATTTTTTAGAAGTTAAAGGTCATGTAAAGTTCAATAATTTTTATAAAAAAAAGTATTTGAATTTGACACCTGGGTGTTTTACTCGTGCATTTTAAATGCATACCTTGATCGATTAAAGCTATAAACAGCAGAGGGAAATTTTTTTGGTCCCATGAAACACTGTGTGGCGTTCGAAGGGGGAGGCCTATGTTCAGCAGTGGACGTCTTCCGGCTGGTGATGATGATGATGATGAATTTGTAACTATACACCTATAGTTACAAATTAAATTACATAAATTGCTACTAACAAGTCCCTACAGATTGATACAATAATGTGCGATATACACTATAACCAGTGTTGTACTACTGTTTTAACATTATTATACTCGTATAATTAAAAATCCTCTTTTGCTAATAAGCGTCTTGCTGTATCGATGTAAGTTATTAAAGTTACGTGCACTTCTAAGTAGGAAGGCATTACGTCTGTATTTAGTTTTAATAAAAGGTACATGTAGCAATGGCCTGTGTCGAAAACCAATTTGGTTAGCGCAAATTGATAGTTTTCCAAGTAGTTCAGGACAGTTGATAGTGCCATTTGCAATTTTCAGCAAAAAACAAATATCATTGATATAACGTCTACGCTCAAGTGGAAGGCAATGATATTTTTTACAGCGATGAATGTAATTTTCCGAGAACTGTAGAGCCTTAAAATCTAAATATCTTAAAAATCTTTTGGATACCTTCAATAAGTGACTTATAGATCTCGTATTGAGGGTTCCAAACCTGTGATGCATAATCTAAGTGGCTTCGCACAAATGAGCAATAATTTTAACTGGTTTTAGGGAGCTGAAACAGGCGGTAGTCCTTATAATAAATCCTAGAGCTCTAGATGCTTTATTCACAAGATCATCAATATGCTGATCGAATAAAAGTTTGCTATCTTGTATAACTTCTAAATCTTTAATAGTGTCAACTTTACTTATAGGCTGATTATATATAGAATAAATTGAATCTATTTTATTTAATTGGCGCGTGAAAGTTATATGGGCACATTTAGGGATATTAAGTTGAAGCTTATTATGGGTACAATATTTCTCAAACCTATTTAGATCTTCTTGTAACAGTTGTACGTCAGATACATTTCGCACTGCTTTATGAATCTTCATGTCATCAGCATAAAGAAGAATATACGAATGTTTAAAGCAGTACTTAATGTCAGCAATAAATAATACAAACAGTAATGGGCCCAATATTGAGCCCTGGGGAACTCCAGAAGGTATATAGCGCCACTCAGATGTGTATCCCAGAAGTACAACGGCCTGTGTTCTATTTTCAATATATGAAGAAAACCATCTGTATAAATCTCCATGTATACCAGCCATTAATATTTTTTTCAGAAGCATTTGATGATCAATACGATCAAAGCACTTACTGTAATCTGTATAGATCACATCAACTTGCGCTCGCTGCTCCATACCATTAGATATATAGTCATTTGAGAGGATTAAATTAGATGTAGTAGAGCGCTTTCGGAGAAAGCCGTGTTGTTCATCCCCTAAATAACCCTCAATTGATGCATAGACGCTTGAATAAACCGCTTGCTCAAGGATTTTAGCAAACAGACATATTTTAGATATCGGACGATAATTTTCGATATTAGATTTGCTTCAAAATTATTGGGATTATTCCTTCCGTCACCGATCGCTTAAACAAGATACACAATGGTAAGGCAATACTATCAGCACAGTTCACTATAAAGATTGGTGATATTAGATCGGGGCCCCCAGATTTTGTGAGGTCTAAGGCTTTCAGTAACTCTAATATACGAGAATATGGTATATCTATAGTGCCAATATTTGTGGCACAATTAACAACCTGACCGCCTGATTCAACAGAGGAATCAGTATCCGAGCTATGACTAGGTTCACAAAAAGTAGAGTGAAAGTATGTAGCAAATAAGTTCGCAATTTCATCACCCGTATCCGCCGTGATTTCACCACATTGGGATAAGAACTATTGCTTCTCTTATTCTTTACGTAAGTCCAGAATGAATTTGGATTTTTTATGATTGCTGACTCAATTCTATCCATATAGTTCACAAAACAAGCTTTTTCGACTTCAATGGCTCTACTGCGTAGTAAGGAAAAAGTATGGTAATCGGATAGGCTACCGTATACTTTAAACTTACGATGGTATTTATTTTTTTCTTTTAATATTTTTACCAAAGAAGAATCATAGCAAGGCGGGTACGAAGAGTGCCTAACGGGTTTAAGTGGAATATATTTATCCCTGAGCTCATACAGCTTACTATAAAAGTGAGTGACAGCATCATCTAATGATTCCGCACTGAGAAACTGGGTCCAATTAATTTGATCAAGCTCTGTTTTGATAGCAGAATAGTCTCCGCGAGAGAAGATATACCTCGACGGTGTGATTTCACATAGTTTATGGATTTCTACAAAGCCGGTGTGAATACTTAATGGTTTATGGTGACTGTCCACAAGCACAGACAGTGCATCACTACATTCCTGAACGGTGATTTTATGACAATTAGCAACCATAGTTTTTATATAAAACAAGTGAGAAAAAAAGGCAAATAAAGCCATAATTTAAGAGCCTTTACACACGAAGCGACTAAAAACTAACGTGTAATAGGCACTAATAACACCTAGATTTTATGGTGGTACGTCCCTCGTGCAAAGAACCGTCAAGATAGGTACTACCGTAGTGTCAGATTTTCTGCCGCCAAGCAGGAGTGTGTAAAAATAGCTACGTACCAAAGGGCTCTGTAGCTGGTGAAATCACCAGACACAGGAGACTTTACAACTAATATTTCTGCTGACGAGTGGCAGTGCAATGTAGGCAGGCGTGTCGCTGCATCAGGCAAACGTCTTGCTAGCTCACAAAAAAAGGTTTCACTCGGTTTTTAAAGTTCTAATAAACAATATAATATCTCTTTGTACACATCACATACACACAGCCCTTTCGGAAAACATATTGAAATGCTAAGATTGTAAAGAAGAGAGCCCTATTAGTGATTTATTACAAGTAAGCAGACAGAACCCAGCCAATATTTTCCACTTTGATACTGATTTGTGGTCGTTCCGTCGGCGATCGACTCCTGATCGCGCTTATGCGGTTCGCGTGATAAACATGGTGCAGCTCGGAATCACCGGCCGTTGAGAGCTTAATTACGTGAGGCATTAATAGAAAATCTCCAAATAGAAATAAAAGTAGAAACAGAAATAGAAATAAAAGTAGAGATAGAAGTAGAAACAGAATTAGAAATAGAAGTAGAAATGGAAATGAAAATGGAAATAGTAATCTTTTTATCAGTCCAAAAGTTTGCAAAAATTTTGCATGACAATGATAACCTCATTAGGCATCGACTGTATCGAGGCTATCAAGAAAAATAAGAAATTGCCGGATAGGCGTACTGACTGATACATACAAGCCAAAAACAAATACATTCAAAATACGCATTATGAAAAATCCCACATTTTATTAGGGTTGGGGGAGGAGGTCGAGCCAAATCTCACGAGATGTCACCAAGGGCAGAAAGGGGCTGAAAAATCATCAAAATCGCCTCAGGCATTTTTTTTTGGACAATCCACACACGGTCATCTGATCCCAAACTAGGCAGAGCCTGTACTATGGAAACCAGACAACTGATACTAATACCTATATACATTTTTTTTTGTAAATACATACTTAAATAGATAAATAACACCCAGACACTAGGTGGGAATCAAACCCACGACCCATCGGGTAGCAGCCAGGGTGTCCAACCACTAGACCAACGGGCCCGTCAAATGGATGGATGCCCCATTGAAATATTTACCCCTCACTATTAATGAACTAAAATATTGTAAAGAAACCCAACCATGCTCCTAGGCATACCTGAGACGATCAATGGCAATTGTAAATCCTACGTGATTGTCAATCGCTGCTTACAAATCCACGGATTTATATTTACTTCGTAAAACAAATCCGATTAAAGACATTGTCAATACACTTAGCGTTATCACGATCAATCAATCATCATTTATGAACATTTTAATTGATGCTCATTTACAAGAACTATTGAAACTGCCTTTCCCTGAGTTTTCGACAATCGTTTCAGTGTCCCTGTCTGTGCGAACACTATCTGATCCAATTCCAAAAAGCATACTGATACACGTTGATAACTGCATCAATGGTACTTCAATTGCAATTGTCATTATAACGTAGCACATTGACAATTTGCCATTGATCGTCTCGAGTTCGCTTTGACTTCATTCCAAAGTTGTTTTATCCATAAATTCGCGCTTCATAACTATGCAGCAAGATAGGATCATAATTATTATTTTAATCTACACACGGTCATCTGTCCGATCTGTCTGATTGGAAGCGAAGCCATGACCTTTTTTGTCAAGGTCTCTAACTACTACGCATATGGGCTATTGATTACGTATAGTCATCATTATCATCAGCCGTAAGAAGTCCACTGCTGAACAAGGGCCAGCCCCTTAGAAGGTAGGGGTTGCCATAATCCCCACGCTTGGCAAGCTTCTTGGGGGCGATCCCCAAGAAGCCTGCCAAGCGTGTAGTGTAGTAGGAAATCCAGTAGAAAGACGCTGCTGGCCGTTTTCTTCTTTTCCGTTAGTCGCCTCATACGGACACCCACCTTGAGGAGATAGAAGGGTGTTATTCTAACCCGGGCACCCCACGGGGCAGTAATAATTACTTATAGTATTTGGTGGAATATCTTTCCAAACTTCATTTAAAAAAACATATTACCCGGCACAGATACCCTCAGCCCTTTAGGGTAAATAGCTTCCAATTTGGCCGGTGGCAGTTCATAGCACCACGCAAGACCTAGATAATAAAAGAAAAACACAAACAAACGCACACTTGTCATTGTTTTAGCACATCACTATTCGTAATTTAATTTAGTTTAAATTGTTATGTTTTATTTTTATGACTAGAGATGTTACGTATACGGCACGCGGTCACAAACTGGCCAACAATAATTCGAGACTAGACTTTATGTGTATAGATATATATGATTATGTGATAAGGTTTCGAGTATTCGAGCCTTTGATATGTGATATTGAATTCTAATTTCTTTTACATAAAGTATATAATCATTACTTATTAGGTTAATGGTTGAGCGATTACTGTAGAAAACAACAGAAGTGTGTGGTTTTTTTGGGTAAACTTCCAAGTTTACCCAAAAAAACCTATTAATGTTAGATAGAAGTAACGTTAGATATTTTTTATTGTTGTATGAGTCAACCTATGTTTTATGTTATTTATTTATAAAAAAATCTCTCTCTCTTCAAGCGGTTGCCTTGGAAACAATATGTGCAGGTTCGAACATCGGCTCGCACCACTGATTTCTTTCATTAATCATGTGCGAATCGTCTTTGTGCGATTGTTAGCTTTCAGTGAAGGTAAACATGATGAGGAACCCTGCATGTCTGAGAAAGCCTACCTAACTAACTTGTGCGAAGTCCGCCAACGGCACTTGGCCAGCGTGGTGGTGCCAAGGGGCTAAGATGAGATCTTGAGGGGAGCCCCATGCCCAACAGTGAGACAAAATAAGGGCTGGCATTATTATTCATAATATAACCTATACATCCAAACAAGGTATGGAATCCTCGGTGCGTGTATACCTACGACTCGTACTTGATCGTTTTTTCTTTACTTTGTCGTGGAGTAAACATAGAGATGATGAACGAGTCGTGTGTTTTGGATAAATTGTAAATATAAGGACGAGGTATTCGTTGGAAAAGCTTTAATATTTGTTTATTCATTTTGGCCTTTAGACATTTACATAGCAAATACGTTTATGTTTGCAAATTACACTACGTGACATTATATTTGCGTTACGTTTTTAATATCTAGGTACCTACTACTGCAAGATTTAGTAAAATTGCAAAGGGTTTAGACATTGATATAAATACATATAAGTTTAAAAGTGTTAAAATCCGCAATTTTTATCAAGATCAGCCATCTACGCGGGAGATAATACTTAGTGCACTAGGGCTCCCGTAGACACTGTGTGGAAGTGCACGCTCTGTTCCTTTACCTCACAGAATCCGATGGGACGGAAGACCGACGTCAAGGTAAAAGTCCATATACCAATATAAATCATACCCGTCTTCTGTTATTGGAAATTGGTTACGTCAGGGATTCCCTAACTCCATCGGTAAGTAAAGATTAGCCGCTTCACACCGAAGCAAAAAATCCGTTGACCTTGGTATGAACAACATAACACAAACAATTATTATGAAGAATCGTGAGAGGTAAATAATAAAACTTCCTTGTATAGAACGTACAATAACGTTGTGTTCTAAACAGTTAATTATCGGGTGGTTATTAAGGAATTACATGGTTCATAAGCGTAAAGCCCCGTACACAACATTGGGCTGGGACGCTGAACGCTCTTTGAATCTATTACAATGTTAGTCACTTAACCAGTGTGTGTTGCCAGTGATGACATATGGTACTGAGACGTGGTAGGGACCACGTCCAGCTTATCCAAAAGGCCAACAGTTAGGGAACTGTTGGCCTTTTGGATAAGCTCAGTGTCACACAACGAGCTATGGAGAGAGCTATGCTCGGAGTTTCTTTGCACTACAGAACCCGGAATGAGGAGATTCGCCGAAGAACCAAGGTCACCGACATAGTTCTTACAATCTGCAAGTTGAAGTGGCAATGAGCAGGCCACATCACTCGTAGAACTGATAACCATTGGGGAAGTAAGGTTCTCGAGTGGCGACCACGAACCGGAAGACGCAGCGTAGGTATGCCTCCCACTAGGTGGACAGACGACATTGTGCGCGTCGCAGGTAACCGGTGGATGCAAATAGCCAATTGTCGGACGTCTTCCGGCTGATGATGATGATAATGATGGTAGTCACTTTCGTACCTTGTATGAAAAGTTAAATAAAAACAAGGATAATGTCCTCTTGGCCGAATCTTTCACTAGTTCAGCCATCTACTCGTGCGTCAGATATCATTATGCACAAGTGCTTGCGTAGACTCAAGTTCACACTCTCTTCTACCTCTCACAATCTGATGGGTCGGGTGAACGAAACAACTGGGGAGAGGGCCGACTTTTTACATGCCCATCCATTGCATCGATCATCTTACGTTTCAGACAAGCAGGTGATCGGCTTGCATTGTCCTAGCCAGTAAGGAACCCGTGACCTTCGGTTTGTTGTGTTTTTAACACGCTTTTATTAGCTTGACCTGTATGTATGTATGTATGTATGTATGTAACTATGTATGTATGATGGTAATGGAATCTTGCGATGCCATTTTGACCCACTTCTACACGTCCAAAATATTAGAAATTTTGCACATGTATCAAAGACCGGTGACAATACAATAATATGGTATCATCGAGCTGATCTGATGCTGGGGCTCGAAGGTGGATAAGAGAACCCTTGGATGGCTTCTAGTAAACTAATCCAGTTTGTGTTTTTTGATTTGTTTTAAAGAGTTCTTTTCACTTTGACTATTAATGAGGACCTGATGGTGGAACTGGAGAAGGTGGGTGACGGAACCCTGGATTGGCTACTAGTAAACACATCGAGTTTGGGTTCATTTGATTTGTTTTAAAGAGTTCTTTTCACTTTGACCATTAATGAGGACCTGATGATGGAACAGAAAGGTGGGTAACGGAACCCTGGAATGGCTACTAGTAAACACATCGAGTTTGGGTTCATTTGATTTGTTTCAAAGAGTTCTTTTCACATTAACCATTATTCAGGACCTGATGATGGAATAGGAAGGTGGGTGACGGAACCCTGGATTGGCTACTAGTAAACACATCGAGTGTGGGCTCATTTGATTTGTTTTAAAGAGTTCTTTTCACTTTGACCATTAATGAGGACCTGATGATGGAACTGGAAGGTGGGTGACGGAACCCTGGAATGGCTACTAGTAAACACATCGAGTTTGGACTCATTTGATTTGTTTTAAAGAGTTTTTTTCACTTTGACCAACAATGAGGACCTGATGATGGAACAGGAAGGTGGATAACGGAAACCTGGAATGGCTACTAGTAAACACATCGAGTTTGGGTTCATTTGATTTGTTTCAAAGAGTTCTTTTCACATTAACCATTATTCAGGACCTGATGATGGAATAGGAAGGTGGGTGACGGAACCCTGGATTGGCTACTAGTAAACACATCGAGTGTGGGCTCATTTGATTTGTTTTAAAGAGTTCTTTTCACTTTGACCATTAATGAAGACCTGATGATGGAACTGGAAGATGGTTGACGGAACCCTGGAATGATTACTAGTAAACCCATCGAGCTTGGTCTCATTTGATTTGTATAAAGGAGTTACATTCACTTTGCCTAATAACGTGGACCTGTTGATGGACCCGGAAGGTTGGTAACGGAACCCTTGAATACTACTTATGAAGCTATTGACTTTTAGCGTACTTTCGACTGTTTAAAGGGTAAATACGTAGTGCTTTCTTAAACTCAATCAGATACCTACGCGTAATACCTAGTTTAGTAAAAATATGTTTTGCCACAACCTGCCTACGATTCAAGCTACGAACAAATCAATACTTGGACTAATTTTATCCGTAGTTTAGGCGAATATTGCTAAGACTAAAAAGTATAAAATAAATTACTAGTTTAAAAAACTAAAAGTACACGCTTTTATAAGGAAGGACTACTGCACTAAAAAGCAATAAATAAATTATCGAAACCGTTCTTTCTTTCTTTCTACCCCGTGCTTGTAATTTATGGATTATATTTACGTGTAAAAGCGTGGGGCGCCTTTTCTGAATAACAGCTTAACATTTCTGTAAAATTTCAAGAACGCTAAGTATTTGTATTCACATGACAATCATTTGTAATCATTTACAGAGAAAAGGCGCCCCACGCCTTTACACATAAATATAATCCATAAATTACAAGCACGGGGTAGAAAGAAAGAAAGAACGGTTTCGATAATTTATTTATTGCTTTTTAGTGCAGTAGTCCTTATAAAAGCGTGTACTTTTAGTTTTTTAAACTAGTAATTTTTTTAAAAATGCACACAACAATGAGATATTTAATTCGTCATTACTGTTTTCTAGTGTAACGGGAATCGTAAGCGGGTAAATTATTGGGAGCTGTGCCGTAAAGCGAACATCCTGCTCGCCTAGTCATTGAAATAAACCAATAACGTAAAAAAACATAAAAAAAATATCTATATCAAAACTGTTCTTTCTATCTACCCCGCAAGGGTCTTAGCGTGAGCCATGTTTGTATATATGTAAATTAAGAAGATAATTATTTGAAGCGTGGGGCGCTTTTTAAACGTATTCATATTCATTTATCTATGCTGCTCGAGTCAACTCGTGCGCGGGTGCTGCTTGGGGGGACTTTGGCTTTTTAGTTTGTTGTACTTTCGTCGTATTTTATTATTTTTTTCTGACTTATTTGATCTTTTGAACGGCAAGACACACTGTCGCTCTGATCTAATTGTAACATGACACACTGTTTAAAAAAAAAGTGATAAAATGACAAGCCCGCTGAGTTTCTTGCCGGATCTTCTCAGTTGAGTGAGTGTTAGCTTTTTAAAAAAAAATACATGACCTTTCAAAAGTACTAGCGTTAAGGCTATTTGAAATAAACTATTTTTAACACGCTTTTATTAGCTTGACCTGTATGTATGTATGTAACTATGTATGTATGATGGTAATGGAATCTTGCGATGCAATTTTGACCCACTTCTACACGTCCAAATAATTTGAAATTTTGCACATGTATCAAGGACCGGTGACAATACAATAATATGGTAACATCGAGCTGATCAGCTGCTGGGGCTTGAAGGTGGATAAGGGAACCCTTGGATGGTAACTAGTAAAAACACATCGAGTTTGGGCTCATTTGATTTGTTTTAAATAGTTCTTTTCACTTTGACCATTAATGAGGACCTGATGATGGAACTGGAAGGTGGGGGACGGAACCCTGGAATGGCTACTAGTAAACACATCGAGCTTGGGCTCATTTGACTTGTTTTAAAGAGTTCTTTTCACTTTACCATGAATGAGGACCTGATGATGGAACAGGAAGGTGGGGGACGGAACCCTGGAATGGCTACCAGTAAACACATCGAGATTGAGCTCATTTGATTTGTTTTAAAGAGTTCTTTTCACTTTGACCATTAATGAGGACCTGATGATGGAACTGGAAGGTAGGGGAATTACGTAGTGCTTTCTTAAATTTAGCAAACTCATTGCGATACCTATGCGTAGGTAATATCTACCCCGTAAATATATATTTTGCAACAACCTGCCTACGATTCAAGCTACGAATAAATAAAAATTGCCAAATTTATCCGTATTTTAGACTAATATTTCTAAGACTAAAAAGTGTAAAATAAATTCATAGTTTAAAAAACTAAAAATACACGCTTTTATAAAGTACCTATACTGCACTAAAAAGTACTTAATAAATAATTTATGGAACTCGTTCTTTCTTTCTACCACGTGTTTGTCATTAAGCATTATATTTAAGTGTGAAAGCGTGGGGCGCCTTTTCTGAATAACAGCTTAACATTTATGTCAAATTTCAAGAACGCTAAGTATTTTTATTCACATGACAATAATTTGTAATCAGTGAATACAGAGAAAAAGCGCCCCAAATGTGCCCCAAATGTACTAAATTACTAGTTTAAAAACTAAAAATACACGCTTTTATAAGGACTACTGCACTAAAAAGCAATAAATAAATTATCGAAACCGTCCTTTCTTTCTTTCTACCCCGTGCTTGTAATTTATGGATTATATTTATGTGTAAAGGCGTGGGGCGCCTTTTCTCTGCAAATGATTACAAATGATTGTCATGTGAATACAAATACTTAGCGTTCTTGAAATTCGGCAGAAATGTTAAGCTGTTATTCAGAAAAGGCGCCCCACGCTTTTACACATAAATATAATCCATAAATTACAAGCATGGGGTAGAAAGAAAGAAAGGACGGTTTCGATAATTTATTTATTGATTTTTAGTGCAGTAGTCCTTATAAAAGCGTGTATTTTTAGTTTTTTAAACTAGTAATTTATTGAGTTTGAGTTTGATTCACTTTTCTCCATAATGTAGGTAAAATTAGATGACAATGCAAAGTTCAGTGACAATTAGAGAATTTAGAGACCCTGTTAGGCACAGTGAAAAGTAGGAGAGAGGAGGATATTAAAATTCAACATTAACTGCCGGACCTACAAACGTCAATTAAAGTTAATGGTGGTTAATCCATTTTTTGATATTGGATTATTTCGACACTCGAAGCCAATTAATACTTAATACGCTGACAGTGAGTAGCCATAATAATTATCTCGTTTTCAATAATCAAAATTAATAATAAATGGCTCCGACAGTCGAAATAAATAGATATTAAAAAGTGACTTAATTAGAATTAAAGTTAATTTGGGTTTGTGAGTGCGGCGGTTAAGTTCTATGTTACAAAGATTTAAATTAATTTTATTATTTTGTTATGAATTTTTATAATTGATTGGAAAGTAGGTATTATTTTATTAAATGTAAAATATTATTTAGTAAATAAAAGAAAACCACATATTACCTATCACAAAATAATTTTATTTATCACATAGTAATCTCAGTCACAGTCTATTTCTAGAGAGCGTACACCCTCACGTAGTCGACCTTCATGTTGGTGTTGTACCAGGTCGGGAACCAGGCTTCCTTGGCCTTCCAGAAGTCCAGCATCGCCTTGCTGGCGCGGTTCTTCCAAGGTTTGTCGTGGACATTGTCGCTGAAGTCATGGACTCCGCCGACACGAAGACCCAGCGAGAGGTAGAACTGGAATAGACAGTGTAGTCAGGTGCAATTTTTTCTACCCTACTAAATGGAACTCCGAGGTGAGGTGTAGGCCCTGGGTATCGCGAGCACCGCAATGGTGCTGAGGGCAGCGTGGGCTTCTGCTCTCATCGGGACGAGCTCTAGCTAGCGTCAGACCCGAGCTCCGAATGTAGAGCCCAGCGTCATTCCATAGAATCGATGAAGGTGACAAGTTCTTAGGTGGTAAAAATGCTACAAAACCCGGCCTTCCTCCCTACAGGGACTGGACCTTTTGAAGGTTCCTTCCACAGCAAAAAAACAGATTAATTTAAAAGTTAACATTGCTAATTCTTGAGGCATTGTTGGTTGAGTCTTTTCGCTCGCACAATCACAATGCATGCGCCACTAGCGACTTTCGTACATCCGGAGCAACATTCATAACTAACAGACAATTGATGGCTACTCAGAATCGGAGCTTGAGGCGGATAAATAATTCCACATCAATATTATAAGAATTAATAAACAAATTAACACTGCACGCTGTTAGATAAAGGCAATTATCATTAAAGACCTTATTAACCGAAAGGCGCTAGACTATAAATCTTTATTTCAAATAGGCTTAACGCTAGCACTTTTGAATGGTCAATTTTTTAAAAGCTACCACCGGATCACCACTCGGACTCAACTGAGAAGATGCGGCAAGAAACTCAGAACTCACTCTAGTGGCGCATGCAGCCCTGTGATTAGGTGAGCGGAAAGAGTGAGCCAGCAATACCTCAATACCAATACTCTTTGAGTAATCAATTTAGTGGCTGGCTAAGACTTCTGCAAGGTCATACCACCGTTCTCGTGGATTCTGCTGACAGGAATGCTGCTTGCGAGCTTTACGACTAGATATTTGATACAGCAAGCAGTGGTACCCAATTTGAATAGAATAAAAATCAATTCGGAAATTTAGAATAAATTTAATTTGAACCGTATGGATAAGTCCTTCAAATGGCCAGCAATCAACCATCTAATCAACAAACAACAAATAAGTACCAATTCGGTCATGATCATTATCACCAGCTGGAAGACGTCCACTGCTAAACAAAGGCCTACCCCTTGGAAAGCCACAAAGAACGACAATTGGTTATTTGCATCTTGTCTTTCCACCTAGTGGGAGGCCTGCGTCCTTCGGTTCGTGGTCGCCACTCGAGAACTTTTCTTTCCCAACGGTTATCGGTTCTTCGAGCGATGTGGCCTGACCATTGCCACTTCAACTTGCTGCTTCTCAGAGCTATGTCAGTGACTTTAATTCTTGGGCGAATCTCCTCATTCCGGATTTTATCGCAAAGAACCTCCGAGCATAGCCTCTGAACTTCTTTAAAAGGCCAGCAGTTAGGGACCACGTCTCAGTACCATAATATGTCATCACTGGCAACATACACCGTCAGATTCATAGCCAAAATAAAAATAATGTTCTGAGACAGAGAATGGGCAAAGCCTGTACTATGGAAACCAAATAACTTAAATACAAAAAATAAATAACACCCAGACACTTGGCGGGAATCGAACCCACGACCTCTAGGGTAGCAGCTACACAATTTAGAAAACTTATCAATGATCGAAGTTATTACCATTTGGTCCAAAGGAGCCATGATGGTGCCACGAAGCCAGTTTGAAGCGTGAGGCACGGCGTTCTCGCGACCGATGGTGAAGAATCCATCGCCGGGGTTGATGTTGCCATACTCTTCACCGTCTACTCGCAACTGGATACCATCTGAGAACAATTTGATGGTGAAAGTGACTTGCATGGAACTGGGAAGTACAATTTTGAAAAACTGCAATAAAACGAAGAAGAAGGAGAGATTATCTATCTATACTTATAATAAAACTGTAACAGGTCCAATTCTGTACATTGAAGATATTTTGAAAATTATTTTTGGAGGGCATTCTATAACCGATACTGAGGACGAAAATGTATTTTTTTTATTTTTTGTCTGTCTGTCTGTCTGTCTGTATCACGGCTGAGCATCACGCCTAAACTACTGAATGGATTCAAATAAAACTTGGCATGATTTGAGATCTTACTACGAGGTAGGACATAGGATACTTTTTATCCCGTAATCTAGCACGGTTCTTTTGGGAGAGGGGATTAAAGTCAAAATGGGTACTTGGTTATACGCTTGGTCAGATTTTATAATTTTTTCTTTATAATATAATAAATATTAGTAAGGGAACACTCATAGAGAGTTGGTTTTGTAATCGATCGGGTTAAGCAACGTTAGATAAGGTCATTAAATAGATGGGTGACCGTTTAACGCCATTTGAACTAAACGGGTCCGTGCTTCGGAGAGCAAGTAAAAAGTGGGTCCCAGTTTTTAACCGACTATAAAAAAGGAGGTTATGTATTCGATGCGAATGTCTGTTATTAAAAGTTTAGTTAACGTAAAAATAGCGCAGGTGGAGCTGCGTGGGTCAGCTAGTATTTTATAATAAAATAAATGTTATGTTTTACAAAAAATGTATTTTACGCCTTTAACCTTACTAAAAATATAAACAAAACAGATCATATCTTTTAAACTACTGAACCGATTTTGACGAAACCTGTGTCTTCCCTTAGTTGAAACCAACTAAAACTATTGCAAATTATCAAAATCGGATATGTAGTTTCTGAGAAATCGTTGGACAAACCTCTTACATACATGACATACACTCATAAAATTTGATAGGTACATTTTGTTTAGATAGGTAGGTCCCTACATTACATAGACTAAGGGCTCCCGCACATAACTGCGAACTCACATCGCATCGCAAATATCTGCGAGAAACAAATGCATTTTCAATACAAAAATTCATTTGTTTCTCGCAGATATTTGCGATGCGATGCGAATTCACAGTTATGTGTGGCCCTACCACATGTGAATATTACGCATTTTTATTAATATTACATACCTACATACGCGTCGAATCCAGAACCTCCTTTTTGAAGTTGGTTAAAAAGTAGTTTCTCTAGGATTCGAACCTACCTCCGGATTGTAAAATTAGCGGCTTCTCGCTGCGCCACAGGGGCCGCTAAAGTCAGAGAGTATTAAGATAGTACCTGGTCTCCAAATCATTGTGTAGTTATGGTAGTCTCTGTTCCAGTTGTCGATTCCAATCTTTTCTTTCATCAGTGCGGACCGGAACGGCTCCGTGTCAGACAGGACCGGACCACCGTACAACTTCTTCGCAAAACTTGGATTGCCCCTGGCGTATGCCACTCGCATCAGACCGGATTCGTATCGACGGGTGCCGTATACATTTTCTAACGGCTCCAGGTTGATTTCTGAAAGGAGAATTTGGGTGTTTTTTTTAAAGATAGCAGAACGTTGCTTGATGTAAAGCGACACTTGATAGTTGTATTGACCAGAGGGGTGTCCAGGTCAGAACAGCACCCTTCCATCTCCTCCCGTCGGTTGTCCGTAAGAGGCGACTAAGGTACAACAAGAAGACGGGCAGCAACGTCTTTCTATAGGATTACCTACCACCTATACTGCGATCCCCAAGAGGCCTGCCAATCGTGGGGATTATGGCAACCCCTCCATTCTAAGGGGGAGCTCTTTTTTCAGCTGTGCACGTCTTTTGGCTGCTGCTGAAGATGATGATTGTACTGCCGCTAGTCACTTAGGATATTAGTTGTTAAGTCTAAAGGTATTATAGTGCAAAAATTCTTCCAAAAAATAGTAGCATAATCTCTTCCTTAAGTCCGATAGGAAGAAAAACTGACCCCGAAGCCGTCCTCTGACGACGCGGTGTAGGCCCTGCGTCATTACGAGCACCGTGATGGTGGTGGGGGCAGTGTGCATTTCTGCTCCCCCCGGGACCTGCTCTAGCAAGGGTCCGACGCTGGAGAGTCTCTGGCGAGATCCATAGTGTTGAAGAAGGCCACCGGGGAGGTATAAGTGGGTGGGAATCCGACATAACCTTCCCCGCCCCTAGGTTTTGGAGATTTCCTCCCCGACAGCAGGCGCAGAAGCCTGACAAAAGGACAAAAAGACTGATATGACCTAGGAAATACTAGATACTAGGTGGTAGGTTCCTTGTGCAAGGAACCGTCCAGGTAGGTACCACCGCAGTGTCAGATATTATGTCGCCAAGCAGCAGTGTGTAAAGATTGCTGTGTTCCGGTGTGAAGGGCACTGTAGCTGGTGAAATTACTGGACACAAAAGGCTTAATATCTAATGTCTTAAGGGTCGGCAACGCGCTAGTGATTCTTCTGTTGTTGCTAGCGTCTATAGGCTGCGATGTCTGCTTACCATCAGGCGGGTCGCATGCTTGCTTGCCTCCTTGGTTGTATAAAAAAAAACATATCAGGCACAAGAGTGACTTTTTACAAAGTCATGCGACGCATGGATCGTCGGATAATCTGGTGATTATTCTGTATTGACCCGTAGGTAGTTCCGTACCACTAAAACACACACCAACTACACACGGTCATCCGATCCCAAACTAGGCAGAGCTTGTACTATGGCAACCAGACAACTGATAAATACTTTCTCTCCACAGCATTTCTACGTTCAGTTTGTAAAGCGGCTTTCTCACTCACCAGGTATTAACCAGCTCCCAGCTGGCAATTTCGCTCGGACTTCAATCCTGCCGAATTTAAAGCCGAACTTGTGTCTCGTGGTGATCTTGCCAGTCATCACTGGTGGCAGGATCTGGGCACCGGAGGCCTGGCGATTACATTCTGTGGTGTCCACTTGGCCTGTACATCTGTAACACAGACCAGGGTTTTTGTACATAAAATGGAGGGGTTTATAAGGATTGACGAATTCGGGGGCTTTTGGGACTTTCTATCTAATATCTCAAAGTAATGAGCATCACTGCAGCGCTGGCTGCTTCTATGTGCTACACAAAGACGTGAGTAGCACTGTATTGGTCATGGGCAATAATTTTGTTGTAAGGAGTTTTATGAAAATTACAATTTCTTTGCAAATTCGAAATTTTGGATATACCCTGATTCTATTTGAATAAATTATTAATGTCATTTTACTCATTAAGATATAGAGATATCAGTTTATTTTTTTTTTAATATATGAATATATCGTCTGTTGATCCTTAATATTTCCACTTAATTATGACATCCGACGGTCACCTTTTTCCTTTTATATTTTTGTACGAAAAATATCATAATCATATCAAATGAAAGACTACAACATATTTGAGTAATAATGATTTAACATTTGCACATTTAACATTTTGCACTAAAGAAAACTTAAAATTAGTTTGCATGAATTCGTTCTTTTGCTGTTATCTGTGCTTTTAAAATATTTTCTTGCTAGATAAAGGAATGGAGGGAAGCGTCAGGCCAAAACCACTCCCAAACTTTCTCTTGCACAAGAGTGGACTGTGGGGTTAAATTATTGAACCTAAACAGATCACAAATAAGGCACCTAATAGGTGCACTCACGGGACATTTTGTTACCAATGAGCACCTTCACAGAATGAGGCTAAATACTATTGATACTTGCAGATTTTGTAAAGGTGAAAAAGAGTCAATGCGACACATATTGTGTGGCTGCGACGGTCTTGCGAGACATAGGTTGGGTCATCTGGGAGTAGCCTATCCTACACCAGATGATTATGTACAGCTCCAAGCTGGCGCAATCGTTGCGTACCTGAGGAAACTCTTCGGCACGCCAGCAACAGAGTAGGGGGCAAGGGCTAGCGCACGTAACATTAGTCCAACTGGGTCGAAGTGCGTTCCGGTGGTTACCGGGCCCGATTCTTAGCCACCAACAATAGAATAGAATAAAAAAAAATCTTTCATCTGCTATAGAAAGGTTTCAGTTCTTCTATTGTGCCTGAAGTTAAAAAAAATACCTGTTAGTAAGGTCCAAGGATTCCCGCACAAATCCCTCGTGGAAGTGGGATTCTGTGAGTACTGGAGTTAAGACAAGAGATCCGTCATCGAAGCTGATCGTTCCATCCGGTATATACACGCAGAAGGGATAATCCTGAAGCAGATTAATACAAACAATTAAAAAACTAGTTTCGTATTTTCTTTTCCTGTACATAAAAATCAGTCGAGACGAAGGCTGTCATAAGAAGTCTAAGTGAAATCTTAAAGTAGTAGGAAGGCAGTACTACTAAATAATTTAGTAGGTTTAAAAAGATAATTAAATCAGTCAAGCGCTAGTCAGACTCGCGGACTGACGGTTCCGTACTTTCATTGGACGGTTATAAGTTATTTGGTCATCCTTCTAATACTATATGGGGATAGACTCTACGATCAATTTGATTAAATATTATTTTACCAAAAATTCAACAAATAACAAAATACTCACTGGTTCTTCAGGAAATTTAATTTCAGCTTGCCAATTTGACAAATCTTTTAGATTCGATTTGTTAAAGTCTTCGCTGAAGATCAAGGTATCTTTGCACACAGAATTACTGCCTTGGACCATGGTTTGTGAAACTTGGCAGGGCGGGGGTGATGGCCTAGTGGGAACAGGTTGAGGGATCGGTGCTGGTGCTGGCGCTGACGTTTGCGATGGTTGGTTATCTGGTGGCAAATTGTTGGGGTCCACGGGAATACCTTCCTCTGTCACGAATTCTGAAATAAGTAAGGGCTAATCGTTAAAAATACACGGATGGAAATTAACAAGGAAAAATATTTATTGTTCTTTCCACCGTAGTTGTCAGTTTTTTGCAAAGTAGCGAGCGGTAAGGAATAGCAGGTGAACCATGAACCATGGCCCTGGTAATAAGTATAGCAGATTGCAGCTATCCTTCAGTGAATATGAGTTTTCAGTTGTGGGTCTATAGGCGTTTTACCGCAGCACCCGATGCTACTCTATCCTCGGCTCTCTATGGCTAGAGCGATATTATGTCCCAACCTCATTATTTTTTTTTTATAGATTGTAGTAATATTTTATTTACCAGTTACAGTCCATTCTCCATTATCTTGTCTATATCCCAGTCCGTCCTTGATGACGTAAGTCCAGAAGTATATCTTGTCTCCCAGTTTTAATTGCGCGTTTCTGTCTCTGAAAATCCATTGGCCGTTCTTTGGCTTGGTGATATCCCTAGACCAATGCCCGGCTTCCAAACCCTCCATTTCTTGGTTGAGGTTTCCATGGAAAGCGAAAAGCGAGAAGCCGTCGTCTGAAAATATAATACAACAATATTAAAATAGAAGGTTTCTAAAAGTTTATTCTGAGAGATATATTACTATCAGCCGGAAGACGTCTACTCCTGAACAAAGGCCCTTTAGAAGGGAGGGCTTGCCATAACACTTACACTTGTCAGGCGTCTTGGGGATCGCAGTATAGGTGGTAGGTAATGCAATAGAAAGACGCTGCTGCCCGTCTTCTTGTTTTCCCTTAGTCGCCTCTTATAGCACTAACAGGAGGAGATGGGTGGGTGCTATTTTGACCCGGACACCCCACGGAAAATGCGAGAAATGTGATCATAAAAATACTTCTGCACTTAGTCCTGTGGGTCTACAAAATGTAAAGTGTAGAGGAGATTGCGAAAGTCTTCTGCGATCAGTTTTCCTAGATAGGATGATGAAAATAATATTAGAGAACGTATATACTTTCATAGGATTTTCTTGGAGACATAGCTAAGATGCTGGGGTCAACGTACAGGTTATGTTTGATGTTTAATATGCACACCTACCTATCTATTTAATTATAATGATATGCGAAATTATGTATAATGTCCACAAAAACCAAAGGAAAGAGCCTAATTATGTATTACCATCGCGTCTACCAACATTAATTCGATCCAGTTTTTGTTTGACCATAAACCCGTTTGGAAGTGATAATATAAATTGCTTTTGCACAGACAGTTCAATGCCTTCGGATCACCAGTCATGGAACTCTGGATCTTGAGTCAACGACCAAGGCACATGCGAAAAATCCCAAACCCAATAACAAAGACTCAACATTAAACTTGTTGATATTATAGTAAGTTTCTGCAGGGAACCTCAAGTTCAATCAAGATTTTGCGTAGTTCTTCCCAAACGCTTATGTTATGGAATGAATGCCCTGGCAGCATTGGACGAGACGAACGGTTCTTCGAACCGTTGGTCTCGTTCTTAAATAAATTACTAGTTTAAAAAACGAAAAGTACACGCTTTTATAAGGACTACTGCAGTAAAAAGCAATAAATAAATTATCGAAACCGTTCTTTCTTTCTTTCTACCCCGTGCTTGTAATTTATGGATTATATTTATGTGTAAAGGCGTGGGGCGCCTTTTCTCTGTAAATGATTACAAATGATTGTCATGTGAATACAAATACTTAGCGTTCTTGAAATTTTACAGAAATGTTAAGCTGTTATTCAGAAAAGGCGCCCCACGCTTTTACACATAAATATAATCCATAAATTACAAGCACGGGGTAGAAAGAAAGAAAGAACGGTTTCGATAATTTATTTATTGCTTTTTACTGCAGTAGTCCTTATAAAAGCGTGTACTTTTAGTTTTTTAAACTAGTAATTTATTTTATACTTTTTAATCTTAGCAATATTCGCCTAAACTACGGATAAAATTAGTCCAAGTATTGATTTGTTCGTAGCTTGAATCGTAGGCAGGTTGTGGCAAAACATATTTTAACTAAACTAGGTATTACGCGTAGGTATCTGATTGAGTTTAAGAAAGCACTACGTATTTACCCTTTAAACAGTCGAAAGTACGCTAAAAGTCAATAGCTTCCCAAGTAGTAATCAAGGGTTCCGTTACCAACCTTCCGGGTCCATCAACAGGTCCACGTTATTAGGCAAAGTGAATATAACTCCTTTATACAAATCAAATGAGTCCAAGCTCGATGGGTTTACTAGTAGCCAATCCAGGGTTCCGTCAACCACCTTCCTGTTCCATCATCAGGTTCTGATTATTGGGCAAAATGAATAGAACTCTTTAAAACAAATCAAATGAGCCCATACTTGATGTGTTTACTAGTAGCCAATCCAGGGTTCCGTCACCCACCTTCCTATTCCAACATCAGGTCCTGATTAATGGTTAATGTGAAAAGAACTCTTTAAAACAAATCAAATGAACCCAAACTCGATGTGTTTACTAGTAGCCATTCAAGGGTTCCGTCACCCACCTTCCAGTTCCATCATCAGGCCCTCAGTAATGGTCAAACTGAAAAGAACTCTTTAATACGAATGAAATGAGCTCAAACTCGATCTGTTTACTAGTAGCCATTCCAGGGTTCCGTCACCCACCTTCCAGTTCCATCATCATGTCCTCATTAATGGTCAAAGTGAAAAGAACTCTTTAAAACAAATCAAATGAGCCCACATTCGATGTGTTTACTAGTAGCCAATCCAGGGTCCCATCACCCACCTTCCTATTCCAACATCAGGACCTGATTAATGGTTAATGTGAAAAGAACTCTTTAAAACAAATCAAATGAACCCAAACTCGATGTGTTTACTAGTAGCCATTCAAGGGTTCAGTCACCCACCTTCCAGTTCCATCATCAGGTCCTCATTAATGGTCAAAGTGAAAAGAACTCTTTAAAACAAATCAAATGAGCCCACACTCGATGTGTTTACTAGTAGCCAATCCAGGGTTCCGTGACCCACCTTCCTGTTCCATCATCAGGTCCTGAATAATGGTTAATGTGAAAAGAACTCTTTGAAACAAATCAAATGAACCCAAACACGATGTGTTTACTAGTAGCCATTCCAGGGTTCCGTTACCCACCTTTCTGTTCCATCATCAGGTCCTCATTAATGGTCAAAGTGAAAAGAACTCTTTAAAACAAATCAAATGAGCCCAAACTCGATGTGTTTACTAGTAGCCAATCCAGGGTTCCGTCACCCACCTTCTCCAGTTCCACCATCAGGTCCTCATTAATAGTCAAAGTGAAAAGAACTCTTTAAAACAAATCAAATGAACACAAACTGGATTAGTTTACTAGTAGCCATCCAAGGGTTCTCTTATCTACCTTCGAGCTCCAGCATCAGATCAGCTCGATGATACCATATTATTGTATTGTCACCGGTCCTTGATACATGTGCAAAATTTCAAATATTTTGGACGTGTAGAAGTGGGTCAAAATGGCATCGCAAGATTCCATTACCATCATACATACAAAGTTACATACATACATACATACATACAGGTCAAGCTAATAAAAGCGTGTTAAAAAGGACTTATCCCCTAGGAGAGTTTGTGCTTAATAAGAAACTTGTTTTTAATAGATGGAAAATCTATGGAACTGCTAATCTGAATCAGGCATTTTTTGTTCTTGCTGAAAGCTACACAATTTTAGCACAGTGGGCGATCTCTTGCCTTGGAAACATTATGCGAAGGTTCGAACCCCGGCTCGCAACTCTGATTTCTTTGATTAACCATGTACGAATCGTCTTTGTGCGATGGTTACTAGTATTTGGTGAAGGCAAACATCGTGAGAGAACCTGCATGTCTGAGAAAGCCTAACTAGCTTTTGAATGACGTATGAAGTCCGCCAACCCGCACTTGGACTGCGTGGTGGACTATGGCTTACGCCCTTTCACCTTGAGGGGAAGCTTGTGCTCAAAAGTGGGACAAAACAATGGCTGGTACTTTATTATATTATATATCTGTCATCACCAGCCGGAAGACTTCCACTGCTGAACAAAGGCCTCCTACTTAGACCGCCACAATGAACGACAATTTGCTATTTGCATCCACCGGTTGCCTGCGACGCGCACAATGTCGTCTGTCCACCTAGTGGGAGGCCTGCCTAGGCTGCGTCTTCCGGTTCGTGAACCTTTCTTCCCCAGCGGTTATCGGTTCTTCGAGCGATATATCTGTATGTATTGGGTATTGTTAAATATTGTGGTTTAGAAAATGTTGAATTTGAAACCAATAAACGTGATAGGAATAATTTCTATAAATTATACCATGTAATAAAATGCAGTCTTAAGTTGTCACACTGCGATTTATTTATTTTCCTCATCTTTAGCAGGAAAGAAAATTTATTTGATCAACACACTACATACAGAAGGTTTTTCTTCTGTTTCTACTGTGTTGATCAAATAAATTTTCAAATAACAAAAATATCTTTTTAAATATTTGTCTTCTATCGATCAAATTGCTATTGGTATATTTTATTTACTTATATATAAGTTTCCAATAACGCCAGTTCATTGGCATCTTAATGAATGTCAATAAGTTAATTAAAATACATTGAATACATTAATCTGCTTGTAGATTTTTTCCTCTCAGACACAACTTGTTTACGATACTTAAACACTTACTGATGATATTAAATACCTACCTATATAAAAAATTAATGTCTTAGAGTAATTTTATACTGTCTTAACACGTTGGATTATATAAAACACAAGTCATAGTGTTGGTACAGTATAATAAGACTGTGGTTTGCAATCGTCGATGACCGATCAGGTCAGATTATGCATTGATAAGGATTGCAATCCGGCGTCAATTTCAATCCAGCCGGATCCGACTAATCCGACCGGATTGATCAAATCAGGTTGATCTTCGTTTTTCAGTCCAAAATGAGCTATTAGCGAGTTAATCTTTTGTAATTGTACTTATTATTTAGGTGGTACTTTTAAAAAAACACAATATTAACTTTATTGACGGGCCTGTTGGTCTAGTGGTTAGTGACCCTGTCTGCTACCCAACAGGTCGTGGGTTCGATTCCCACCAAGTGTCTGGGTGTTTTATCTATATAAGTATGTATTTACAACAAAAAAAAAGTATATATGTATTAGTATCAGTTGTCTGGTTTCCATAGTACAGGCTCTGCCTAGTTTGGGATTAGATGACCGTGTGTGAATTGTCCCAGGATATTATTATTATTTATTTCTATGTTCCAACGGACAAACAATTAAAATCTAGTAAGTACGTGGTGTAGGTAACTAGTGTAACGACGGTAATCAGTGGCTCAATCTTCCTAAATGTCACTTTCACAGATGGATAATTATTTTAGTAAGTTACTTTATAAAATCTATACATCTCTCTATCATCTCACAACCCAGTACCAAGTCTCAGTACGATTATGTCATCACTGGCAATACACACTGGTTAAAAACCATCCTATTCAGGAAATGCGGTACGTCGGACGAAAAGGTATCGCGTAGTTTTCCGAACGTTGCCCATCCGAGTTGGATTCGCAGCAGATGAGATCACAGTAATCATAATACTGGCCCGCATGCATTGAATAAAGACATCATCATCATCAGCCGGAAGACGTCCACTGCTGAACATAGGCATTGAATAAAGTACCTACCTACCTATATTCATGCAACAGCGCTATGATTTTGTCTAAAACTGCTATCGGTGGATCCGTATACCGGTTCCAGTATACTGGTCCCGGATCCGGTAAACGTTAAATGATGTCGGATCCGGTTTTTCCGGATGACCTTCCATTAAAAGCAGTAAAAAAATTGTAAAACTATCTTTAGACTTATTATAATGGTCATTGTCCTAATCTACTGGCGATTTGGCGATTCGAAGTATGCTTTACTAGTAGATCCCATAAGCGAGGGACCGTCCATGTAGGTAACACCGCAGTGTCAGATATTCTTCCACTAAGCAGCAGTTTGTAATAATTGGAGTGTGCCGGCGTGAAGGGCACTGTAGCTGATGAAATTACCGGACACAAGATAACTAATGTCTTGGGTGTAAAGCGTCAGCGCTGTGCAGTTGTCCATAGGCACAAAATAAAGTTTATTTTGTCCATAGGCGTGTCGTTAAACAAACTTTTATTTATTTTCTTTAAATGTATACATATCTTATCTTATTGCAGTAACAGATTGTTGCTATTCATTATTAATAGTTATAATTTCGCTTGATAATCTCGACTCATAAAAATAAATGAATAAAAAAGGTTATTTAATATTAACTAATACAAAAAAAAATGCATATCAGGTATGCATTTAAACAGGTGTATGTATGAATGGTGTGTGTTTGTGCGTGTGTCGTACGTATGTGTAAGAATGTGAGTGTGACAAAGTTACCAACGATGTTTGTATACAATTTCAGTTAGGTGACAATCTATTTCGACCTATGTATCTATTTTACAGCAAAAATAAAATGATCTTTATAAGTACAAGTTTTAGTAATCCTAAAAAAACTTCGACGAACAAACCTAGTTTCGAGTTTAGTTTGTTTGCTATCTGAGGTGTTAGACGAATAGTAAAATAACTTTAATAGGTCCAAAGATGGTATGGAACCCTTAGACTATCAGAACTCGTACTAGACGCTAGGTCATGCTACAGACTCTATGGCATAATTATAGGGAGTCAAATCCGATGGCGAGCTACAACAGCTAATTGTGGCTTTCTTACTGGTTTATAGGACAATACCGGCTTAGTGGCCGTTGTAGACTTTGGACGGGACGGGACGGGTATGTAAAAAGTTGGTTTTGTGTCTGAAATCCCCCCAGTCGGGTCCCCCAAAACAAGAGTGTGGACTGTAGATCAGTCTATGCGCAAGTACTTGCGTTTTATACTAATTATATTTTTCATAGTTGGCTGATCTCAAAGATTGGCCGCTGTGTGCGTATTGGACAGGATAATTATATATATTAAGTATATTTTTCTTATCCGCGTGCCAAGAGGCGGAAAATTCAGAGGAAATTCTGCGTTTCAAGTTCAAGTATCAAATGACGAAATCGAATTTAATTTATTGGAGCCAACATGCCACATACAGACATAGGCGTCACTTAACTTCACCTTTACATTTGGTGTCAAGGGGGTAAACAAATTATTCAACATAATTTTTACATGTACAATAATTATAAAAGACTAGCTGCCCATGCAGCTACGCCTGCGTAATTTTCTTTTTTTTCCGTTAGAACGTTAGAAGTAACTCTTTTTTTTCCGTTAGAACCTTCTACAAAGTATTAGAAGACTTAAAAAAATGGATGAAATCGGTAAAGTCGTTCTCAAGCTATGACATGACCAAGGGAAACAGGGATTCATCTTTTTATATGTATTTACAAGTATTAAATATAGACATTAAATGTTGGAGCATTCATTCATCTGGTACATTTGTCTGATGTAATTTTTTCCATCGTAAACCCGTAAAGCCGCACCGTCAGTTTAGTATGCATCTTTTAAACTAATGTCTATAATATGCATGTATAGTTAAGGTATATCCTTGTGAGTGACCTTTCTTCGTTTTCAAAAATATTTTTAATTTAAAACAAGTTTTTCTTGTTTTATTTGGGTTTTGGCTGGGACTCTTTACGAGTCCAATTTGCAATTTAAATTATTGATAATTATTAATATTTATAGTTTTAATGGTATGCGCTAATATCTGCATGTTCGTCACCACTAAGCATTGTAACTGATGAACTGGTTTTAATGAAATAATAATAGTGAAATGTAATTATTATTTTATTTTTATTTATTATGAAACATAATTATTTTTAGCGTCCGCTGATGATACAGTATTTATTATAAATTTATTAGTCGTAGGTAAGTATTAATTTCATATAACTGAATTGGCTATTTTTGGAATTCTGGAAAAGAAGAAATAGATTGGTCTTGGGAGTATCTAATTTTAAAAAACATTTACATATGTATTTTCCGCAGGTTCTCAACCGTAAAGCTAAGCCTACTGAGTCCTATTACCATCTTCTTACTTAGTTGAGGCTAGGTTTGTCAACTATAAAGACAAGCCCATTTTTTTTTCGAACGCTCAATAGTTAGATCATAAACATTTTCATTACATAATTTTTTTTCTTTTAATATTTTATGGTTTTTTAGATGTATTTTTTTACAATTTAATCTCGACCACGAAGTCCTAATTGCGTATGTTTCTAAGCGATGAATCAGTCAGTATGTTATTTTTAACGATTTTCCTTATATTCTCGTACAAAACAGAATATAAGTACACAAGATAACCAAATGCAAAAAATGTTTATTGCAAATTATTAAGGTCAAAGACTAACAGGAGAATGTACTGTTTAAGATTAAAGTAATTGTCCCGGGTGGCAGATAAATGTTTTTATTTATAATTTCCGTTTAAATAGGACTAAGTCGATATAAAACTCGTGTGACAAAATTAGTAAAACAAAATGTCGTTCACGATATTACTAATCTTGAAGAGATTTATTAGTATTTTTTAATTAAGCTGCATAATATTTCTATAAAGTGTAATTCTATTGGTATTACCATCCTCATAGCATTTGACTTTAAAGACCAATATGAAGTTCAACTATATTTCCTTTGTGACATGTGTAATAGTGAACGGAGTGAAACTACTTATCGTGAATGAAAACAGTAGGGTAAGTACTTACTCACACTTAGGTATAGTAGCTGGTTGCATTTTACTATAAATCTCAAAATAGCATTATTTAAAGGGACCAACCATTTAAAGTGTAGTGGTTAATAATGATTACGTTTTCTTTGAAATGGAATTGAGTAGTTTTTCACTTCTGCAGTTAACTAAGTATTCAGATTTTTTTAAAGTAAGTATCAATATAAGCAATCAATGTTTTGTTTAATTGTAATTAGCACTACACACTTGTTTTTACGAGTTATACCCAAACGCTCCGAGTGGAAGAAAATCCACTACACGAAATGAGGATAACATGGCCATTTTATAATATAGTTGTAATGTAGTAAAACAGCTCGAGATATATATATATATATAAATATGTTAATGATAATGACTAGTGAGTCAGAGTTAGTGGTTATGGCCCATTCTAAACCAAGCAAACAATTAGGTACTAATTCTACTTTGCGGTTTGGGAAATACGTTATAGCAAAACACGAGACAAATTCAATAATTTATATAGAAATTGGCCGACACTTCCCGTTTTTACAAATTCTAGGAAAAAATATTTATTCGGGTTGATTTGGGGGCAAAACTTGTGTTCAATGACAGTGTGATAATAACGAGATTCCGGGTAGTGTTTAGAAACTGCTACCTTTACTGGTATAGTTTACGGGGGGACGAGGGTGTATTATAATGTATATTGAGAATACGTGCGCTCAAAAACATTCATCAGCTGATTGCGATATAAAGTGTGAAACATTTTCACCCTATTTTAGTGCCAAAAATTCACCAGACTAAACCATCATTTTTGCACCAAAAATAACCGCATTGAATAACCAGTTGGTAGACCGTAAGTATACATAGACTGACCAATAGTATGAAAAATTGCTGTGTTTTGGTACATAAACACCGAGTTTAATAGACTTAGTAAAAACTACATCTTCTTTAATCTGAATCGCTGTTAATGCTCGCCATCCTGTCGAACATGATCGCATCACCCGACAACAATAATCGTGCTTCAGAAGTCTGAAATTATAGGAGATGACCGGCAGAGATTCACTGTCATCGTCAGCAGCCAAAAGACGTCCACTGCTGAACAAAGGCCTCCCCTTTAGGAGGGAGGGGTTCCCATAATCCCCACCCTGGCAGGCGTCTTGGGGAACGCAGAATAGGTTTTAGGTAATCCAATAGAAAGACGCTGCTTTCCATCTTCTTATTTTACGGACACCCGACGGGAGGAGATAGGGGGGGGGGCTGCTATTCTTGATTGACTTGTATAAAAAATGTACTTACCAGGAACGGTGACCCTCAGGCCTTTTGGGTAGAGGGCTTCTAACTTAGCCGGTGGAACGGTGTACGCGGCCGCCCGAGGCTGTGCTGCGCATATTGCGACGACCACGAATATATAAACAGCCAATGCGCCCGCCATGACGTCCGTCCACAACCAGTTTTAGCGACAGACTGACAATTCTTGTTACGGAGTAGGTATGCGCTTGCGCATCTGTGAAGAGTGATGAATGTTTAGACATGGCGTTTTTAAATAAAAGTTGACCGCAGATAGCTGTGACAACTCCGGTTGGACAACTTAGTTTTCCGAAAAAAAAATTACGAAATATCACCAGGAGGGGGAGGGGTATAATGAGACATCACGTGTATTTATTTTTCGTTGAATGCACGATTTTTAAACCAAACAGCGGCACGTGGCCTTGACTCACCGTTGCCGGCAACGACTTCCCCTTCAACATTTAATCAGTTAGGGGAAACTGAGGATACTTGATCCCCCCTTTTGTTTTTTGGCCCTAACTCTTGAAGTTTAAGCAAATTTGAGGGTGTGATTTGATCAAAAGGTTCATAATTTATCTGGTTTTATGTTGTATGAAACAAATAAGGATTGACGTTTATTTCAAATAAAAAATCAACTAAAATCGAAAGCATAGATTTGTATCTAGTGCCCCCTATATGTGGGAGACTTGGTCCCCACCCTCAGATACACATGATCCACCCTGATCAAGTCTCCCACATGTTGGGGACACCTGTACTACGAAATGTGTTTGAATATCTTCTGGACCAGCAATACGATCTTCGATCCGGACGGTCATTTACATAAAAAGAAAGAAATTCTGTATAGGTTATACAATCACTGCTAAAGGGAAAACATTAATTTATTTATAAACTTTTAACTATGTTTCGAGGCATCATTGCTAAGGAATTTGCCTTGCCTAAAGAGCTAGAGAAATCATATTATTATTTGTCAATGGACGACCAGGTTGAGCCAGCATTCAACCATCACTCGTATAATACGGTTTGAGGGTTCCGAAAAGTATTCTATCCAGGGTCTGCAACTTTCGTGAAGTATGGAGTGGAATGGTAAATTAATACATTTTTCAACAA
Organism: Furcula furcula; assembly: GCA_911728495.1. NCBI lineage: Eukaryota > Metazoa > Arthropoda > Insecta > Lepidoptera > Notodontidae > Furcula > Furcula furcula. The sequence goes on from OU452252.1 coordinate 22,784,388, forward strand.
AGCTTATCTGGCTTTTCTGGTTATTCGTGATGATTAAACACGGACTTTTGAACATCTCACGTGTTTTTTAGTGTTTCAAAAACCACACAAAATTAGTTGCAGCCATCCACAGCAAACTATAACTAATTATCCACATTCAGCTGGAACCCTGTTACCCTGAAAACTTGCTTAAAACCTTTACATGAAATTTTGTTTTTGTTTAATTAATTCCATATCATAATCATAAATTCCACATCTTGTGCCTCAACATTGTATCGAGCTTACGTCTTTGCCAATTTAAAGAAAATACTAAAATTATATTTGGTCAAACTTGTAGCCCGTGAAAGACTTGTCGCTTTGGAACTCTGAAAGACATTAGTATGACCACGTATGAAACCATGAAGCCAATCATAGAAATTTATTTTATTTTACGATATTTCTGTTATATTTTTACTGTAAACTGAACGATAGAAAGATATGAAGAAAGATTTAAGTTTATCTTTATTTATTTGCTCTCCCTTTTACTTACATGTTTTATCTTATACGGCGTGGCATTTTGAATCATAAAACGTCAATTATTTATTTAGGTACCTATTGACAAGGCAACTACAAATAAAATTTCGGGGAGATTCGATCCGGGATCAAGTCTACCTCAACCGAGTTTACAATGTCTCCCGAATGGCATTTCTTTAAAAACTCTATTACTCAAGTTAACCACTAACGATTTGCCATTCAAGGCTCGATTATTAGGATAGCACATAAAATACACAATACCTTTTCCATCTGAACAATTCGTGTAATAAAGTTAACACCAGAAAAAATCGCAATCAAAAACTCAACAATTTTAGTTCCACGTGCTCGTAAACTACACACCGACCTCATTTGCAGAAGTGATAGATTTTGGTCATGAGAGTTTTTTCTTTATAATTTGGCTACAATTTGGGTTTAGTTTTGCTACTTTAAGTTAATCTAATAAGTTTAGTATTTTCAAAATATTGGTGTACCTTGTCTCCCACAGGTATCAAGTGTCCTCAGTCTCCCCTACCTGTATTTAAAGATAATATTCCGAAAATGTCAATATAGTTTGTACAAAAAAAATACACGTGATTTTGGTTAGGGGGGGGGGGGATTTGTTTTTTAAAACCTCACCACATATCACCAGGAGGGGGGAGGGGTTAAAAAAACATCACGTGATTAATGGACGACCCCATACTTAAATAGATAAATAACACCCGGGAATCGAACCCACGACCAATCGGTTCGCGGGCAAGGTGTCTAACCACTAGACCAACGGGCCCGGGCTTAACTTCCTTAAAGATCATCTTCATGTTATCTCTCCTTGGAAATTTCATTTAACCTATTCTGACAGACAATAAAGACGTCAAATAATCTATTATCGGGGATACAAGTGTTACCTCCGAAAAATAAACCTTGAACTTTGTAACAATAAAATAAACCATTTCGTCAAGTACCAAAGTACTTGACGAAATGGTTTATTTTATTGTTAAATAACACCCGTAGGTAGGTTAAAACCTACCAGTATAAAATGTTAATGCGTTCGAGACACGAACGGAAAACTCAATTCCAACAACAAACAAATTTGCATATTGGATACATTCCTTGTTGGTAATTAAAGAAGGTAAGGTGGGTATATTTTACCATACGTTTTGTCTCGAAAAGAGGAATGAAATATAAAAAATTCGAGAGCATATTATTAACTTGGTATCAAATTAAATCATTATCTTTATATTCTTAAGATGAACAGTGAAATATCGGCAGAAATGAGCTGGCTTTGCAGTTTTTTACAGTACCTTTATATTTACAGTACCTTTAATTCTACCTATTATGAAATCAAATATCTGGGAGTATGGATTGATACTCATTTAATGTGGCATGAACAACTAAAAGTAACTACAAATAGGACCAGAAAATTAATGTATGTTTTTGAAAAGCTTAGACTTATTCTTGACCAAAAAACTCTCAAAATTAAAGAATTGCTTTTCACAAAAAAAAAAAACAACAAAAAAAAATTAACATTCTGTTTCAGTATAATTTATTGTATATAATTTAAGTACCTGGGACACTGGGTAACGGACGATCTTACAGATGATGTGGATGTTAAAAGGGAACGCAGAGCATTGGCGGTCAGGTGTTGTTACACCTGTGTGTTGTTGGCACGTAGGTTTTCCCGGTGTACGGAACAGGTAAAGAAAACGCTTTTTCGATCTTACTGCCAATCCCTGTACACGTGCGCCCTGTGGACCAATTACACACAACGATCGTACAATGCTCTGCGTGTCCAGTATAATAACGCCTTTAGAATAATGTTGGGGCTGCCGCGCTTTTGCAGTGCGTCGAGTATGTTTGCGGAATCAGGCGTCCAAGACTTTTTCGCAATAGTACGCAACAGAACTGCATCCTTGATGCGCCGAGTGCACGACAGCACCAACAACTATATAAACATAGTTGCGAACAGGCTCGACAGCCCCATGATGCGGCACTGGGTGACGACGCATTGTCCGTCACTCAGGTGCTGTTTCATAATTTAATTGATATACTTACTTAATAATATTGTATAATTGTGCATGCTTCAGAATTATTTTAAAAATCATTTTGTTTTATGGACCAAATGTCTGAGAATAAATTATTATTTATTTATTTATTTTATTTATTTATTATTACTAAATGAAAATATTGCTACTATTCATTTGATGTTAGCGTCTACGACACAGTTTAAACTAATGTAGACGTTATCGAGCATACTGTTCAATGTACAATTTTTCTTTTTCAATAAATAATTATTTAATTATTTTTTATTTATTTGGGGGGTAGGGAGGAGTGGAGGATGATGTTCATTATCAAATTCTAGCCCTTGTATTTTACGAACGACAGGTGTTTTTATCGCTCCGGGGTCAATTACATTTTTTTCGCGCGGGCGCGGGCGGTTCGGTTATATTTGATCTGGCATGCCGGACGTTCCAGTATATGTGCCATATTCATGTTCTTATAGTAATTAAAATCAAAACAAAGGACCATGCCCATATTTGTATGGAGCTAAAAGTCAAAAATGCCATGCAATGCCCAAATTACAGCTTTATGTCATATGATAGCTTTTTAACAGTATTTATATGATATCTAGATTTAATGTCATATAAAGCACCGGTTCAAAAGATATTGGACATTAAACATGATAACCTTCTACTGGTTTTTTATACATTTTATCGTTTAGAGACAACATTGCTATTAGTATTTCACTAGGAACTTCATGATCATCATCACATAAGCTAAGCCAGATTAGTGTTCTTTTATATACTTATCTGTATGTTATCAGATAAACATGTCTGTTATGTGGAATTTATCTAGTCTGTCTCCATTGTATAGAGTCATATTCAATTCTGAGCCAAATAGATAAAATTATTAGGAACTCTTGAGGCAGAGTTGTAACCACATGCCTCTGTATACGATGAACGCGTAACCCGCAGTTCAGGCAACGCAACATTTTGTACCTATCACAAAGAAAACAAGAAAAGTCCAAATCACAGTCAAGTCACAAAAACAGCGGCAGATGTCAAACAGGCAGAGTGAAAGCATGAGTGACAGTCATTTTAGTTTTTTATAATGTTTTTAACTTGGAGCTAAGTCTTTTGAGCCAATACTTCATTAGGTTTTTGTTTGAATTATATTTGTTTATTCGAAGCCTAGATATACTTATACACTACCACAAAGTACTTTTTTACTTTTGAGTGTCTGGAGACATCATTTAGATCTTTATTCAACTCGTTGATGATTCAAAGGTAAAATAATAATCGATATTGGAATCGATTACTTAGATCAATTGATCTACAAAAAAACGATTCATTTTTCGAAGATTTTATTTACCATACCAATTATTTAGCCCCGAACTAAACAAAGATTTTACCTAAGATTTTATAATTTAAGAGGCTGTCAATGAGGGATAGATTAACAAACAAATAGTCCCATAAATGGCGTTGGTAAAAAACTAGTCTGTCTCTGGCTTTTGATAACAAAAATTAATGCTTAACTGGGCCATGTTTTTTTTCATCTGATGACGTTTATTATAAAATCATATTTTTATTTGGTATTGTTGTAAAGCAGTATATTATTATTCGATTATTTAGTAATCACTTTTATTATAATATCAATCATGTTGAGTTTTACATGGGCCAAAGGACGTGATTCCAGACCGTAATAAATAAAGCATGAATTAATGATTGAACGATGATACGTACTGCAATGTCAACAGAACGTCTTAATTTTTATTATTTTTTATCCAGTGCTTCATATGATTTAAAATTAACAACGTAATTCTAGTTTTTATTTATTAGAGCAATCTTGTAATATACTTTATCTGGGCATTTCTGGAGCACAAATGGGCATAGTCCTTTCGACTGACGTCTGGTGGTCGTCATAGAACCTTTTATCAAAGAATTTGCATTTGGGCATGAAGAGCGTTTCCCTGGATTTTGCTGAGATACTTATTTCAATATCTTTAATATTAATGATGGTAGTTGGGATAAGTAGCGATAATATTCTTAAAAATAATAAAAAAATTCATCATCAGCAGCGGCCAAAAGACGTCTACTTACTGAACAAAGGTCCTTTAGAATATAAACTCCTCCCGGGTTTATATAATTCCCACGCTTCGCAGGCGCCTTGGGGATCGCAGTATAGGTGGTAGGTAATTCAATAAAAACCGCTGCTGCCCGACTTCTTGTTTTCCCTTAGTCGCCTCTTACGGACACCCAACGGGAGGAGGTTGCTATTCTTACCCGGACACCCCATGGATAAAAAATATCTGAAGTGACCACGACGAGTCTTAATTATTTCTATATCTATGGTCACGGTAATGACCCGCTGGTTGTTGCGTGACATCTTGCTGTTTTTGTCGCAATCTTGAACTTTTATGGGAGGCTGTATCGAGGATCGGTAGAGTTTCCTAAATAAAATTAAGATTTTTCTCACCATGTGAGCACGGGAAGCAGTCGGTGTTTTTTTTATTTTATCCAATATAAGCCAGTGCTTGACCACAGTCCCACCTGATGGAAAATGGTGACGCAGTCGAGGATGGTAAAGCACAATAGCTTATTAATAGCCTATTCACTCTATTCTTGAAGACATCTATATTATAATCGGGCGGGAAAACCGACGCAGGTAAACTATTCCAGTCCTTAGCTGTCCTTATTATAAACGCAGCAAATCGCTTAGTCCGGACTGAAGGCACGTTTACCACATATAGGTGCGTATGCGCTGTGCGTCTCGTCATCCGATGATAGAAGGGTGATGGTGGGATCAATTCATGTAATTCCTGCGCACACTCTCCAAAATGCATCCTGTAGGATACCGAGAGGCTGGCTACTCTGCGCCTGTGCTCTAGGCTTTGTAGATTGGCCTCCACTAACCTAGTATCGCTAATGTTTCATTCCTGCAAATGCACCTATGGCAATGATATTATAATTATAATATCATTCATCCATGGCATGTGTATCAACTGTTAAGATACCAAATCAGTCGTTTTTAGTACCTGTTATATTTTTGTTATTATATACGTACATTTTGTACATTGATATCTACAACGTATTGTTAAATTTACATGTAACTTTTGGTGTACAATAAAGTGTATTTATTATACTTAAGCTAAATTAGCATTAAAAAAGTTGACAACAGATTTTATTTAATTATTAATTTTAGAAGCACCAATGAAATTAAGATAAAAAGAGGCTGTGAAGTTAATAACATTGGTACTTTTGAAGTTTTACTCATTAAATCACAATTACTTGACAACCGTTTCTCTTAGAGACTACAAATAGGTTCATGTTTGCGCTGTACATAATAATAGTTCGGTATACTTACTAATATAAATAGTCATGACTCATACATTCTCAAAACTAATTTATTTTATAGACAAAAAAATACCACTATAGGTACATATTGCAGTACGAAAGCAAACATATACATAGGTTTATAACAATAATTGTGACTAATGTCAGTTTGCGTTAGTAACAAAAACCCCAACGGTTGGTATTCAAGTTAAATACAAACACAGTGTCGTTAGAGCTAGGAACACAATGGAATTAATTAGGTACAATCTTCTTCTCATTCTTGACAAAATGGTCTATGATACAGATGTGACGTGCGGACTGTGACGTCACTACGTAATAAGACGGTACAAGTTTTCATGGCCACAGAGAAAATACTCCCAAGAGCTGATGGAAAGTGATATCACGTTGTATTTGGAATTACGGTTCAATTCACGTAACTTTAAAAGTAAATTTTGTTATGAAATAAAAAAAATACAATAAATCTTTCAAAAATGCACTTTTACAGCTACTATTTATTAAATTACAATTTCTTACTATAATTTTCATGCAAGTTCCTTATGTTTCTCATTATAACTGAATTTTAGGTGATGACCGCCACCATATCACCCCCACCCCCTTCCCTCTGATATGGTTGAGGGGAGTGATGGCTGCTGCTCGAGTCAACTCGTGCGCGGGTGCTGCTTGTGGGGACTGGTCCGACTGCTATCCCTTTGGCCTTTTAGTTTGTTGAAATTTTTGTCGTAATTTATTGTTTTCTTCTTTTCTCCCTTGCTTTATGTTTCGAACGGCAAGACACAATATCGCTAATGTCGATTCATTTGTAACAAAACAATGTTTAAAAAAAAAGTGAAAAAATGACAAGCCCGCTGAGTTTCTTGCCGGATCTTCTCAGTTGAGGCCGCGTTGTGATCCGTTGGTAGCTTTTAAAAAATGACCATTCAAAAGTGCTAGCGTTAAGCCTATTTGAAATAAAGATTTTTGAGTTTGAGATATGATTTTGTTTCATTGGTCTGTAAAGCTTCAGTCTGTATGGTCTGGTCAGTATAGGTCATACTTCTCATCTCATCGCCTAGTTATAATGGTTAAAAGAAAAGTCCTAGAATAGCCCTAGAAACGATTGCACGACTGTTACGCTGTATCCGAAAAAAAAAACCCATTAAGTATATGAAATTCTGCATTTATCTTCTTTATCTCGGTAAAACTCATCATCCCTCGGCACGTTGCGAGTACAAGCTAATAGTAATTTCATATTGCTGTATTGTTTTAGGGGTGACCAACAAATATTTTTTAGTCCCGGGAGGGTTGGACGTTGGGAAACTCTGTCGTTGTAATATTCAAAAGATCAAAGTATTATTATAAATAGAACCCATTTTTATAACTATAGCCATATCCACTAAAGATCCGGCAAGAAATCACCTTTGATAAAACCTTTTATATAAAAAAAAACGGATCCGGATCTTCTTAGTGATGTGTGTATGTACATCACTAAGAAGATCCGGATTTTTTCATAAGTAAGTAGTTCCGCAATGTTAGGTCCGTCCTAAATGTAGTTCAACTATTTAACTAATATATTCGCATGTATCTGCTAGTAGGTACATATTAAGTACCACAACAGGTGTAGCCCCCAGATCGAGCATTTTACTGTATATGCTAAAGTTTGCGCCCAGTAAATATTAGATCAGACTCATCGTTTTTTACAGAACATTGTGGCGAGACAAGACTCGTTCACCTGATGGTAAGCTACATGCTTTTCCATTTCCAGCCATGATGCACTGCCACTTGGAACCATAGTTCTCAAGTTCATTAAGCCTGGGCAATCGCACCAACTATACAGTGCCCTTCACAACGGAATAACAATTTTTTTTTTTTTTTTTTTTATACTACCAAGGTGGCAAGCAAGCGTACGACCCGCCTGATGGTAAGCAGACACCGTAGCCTATAGACGCTAGCAACACCAGAAGAATCACTAGCGCGTTGCCAACCCTTAAGACATTAGATGTTAAGTCTTTGTGTCCTGTAATTTCACCAGCTACAGTGCCCTTCACGCCGGAACACAGCAATGCTTACACACTGCTGCTTGGCGGCAGAATATCTGACACTGCGGTGGTACCTACCTGGACGGTTCCTTGCACAAGCAGGGTCTCCAGATCATGCAAGTGAAATTTCCCCAAATCAGGTTTTATTTTTCCCCAAAATGATACATTTTTGTACAATTTTCCCCAAAATTTATTTCGTATCTAATACTCCCTTATTTACAGCTACTAAGATTATTAGAAGAGTAAGTAAGAGAGTGTAAGATTAATGTAAGAGTAAGCTATTTATAAGAGTGAAAGCGAGTTGGTTTCTATTTGTTACGCTTTAACGCATTTGGCTGAATTTTGGTCGTATAGAGATAGATGGGAACTTTTAGGTTAGAGGCTACTTTTTGTCATAAGAAGTGTTTTTTTATACTACTTATAAGTTAGTGCTTGACTGCAGTCCCACCTGATGGAAAACGGCGACGTAATCGAGGATGGTAAAGCACACTAGCCTATTAAAAGCCTATTCATTCTAGTCTTGAAGACATCCACATTATAATCGGGCAGGAAAACCGACGCAGGCAAACTGTTCCAGTCCTTTGCTGTCCTTATTATAAATGAAGAAGCAAATCGCTTAGCCCGGAGTCCGGAATGAAGGCACGCTCACCACATAAGGGTGTGTACGTGTTGTGCGTCTCGTCGTCCGATGATGGAAGGGGGATGGTGGAATCAAGTCATGCAATTCCTGCGCATACTCGCCAAAATGCAGCCTGTAGGATACCGAGAGGCTGGCTACTCTACGCCTGTGCTCTAGGCTTTGTAAATTGGCCGCTACGAACCCTGCATCACCAATAAGCCTGTTAGCACGCCTCACCACTGAGTCGAAAGCAGCAAGATATTTTTTTTTCAACACCAGGCCATTTGTGACTACAGTACTCCACACACAACCGGACTTGTGCTGTATATAGCATCAAAAGCTGCCCCGGTGTAAAGTACCGGCGGACCTTTGCAAGGTCTAGTAGCTTCCTTGCAGCTACCTCGGCCTTGGACTCAATGAACCGCCCAAAGTTGTGGTTTGAAGAAATTTCAAACCCAACAACTGAAAGTGGTTTCCGTATTCCAAGGATACATTCTGAAAAGTAGGAGCCAAGGTGAACGTACTCCTTTTCGCGGTGAACAGACACGCCTGAATTTTGGTGGTATTGAATCTCACAAGATTGCCATCACCCCATTCGGGGACTGCCTGAAGTGTGAGATTCGCGCGCTCCACCATGGCTACTCTTTCAGACTGGATAACCTCCTTACTCTCTCTCCACAATAGTGCTGTCACCTGCATACCCAAAGATACTGGACATCAGCAGATCGTTGATATGCAGCAGGAAGAGAGTTACGGAGAGAACGGACCCCTGAGGAACTCCGGCATTAGTCGTCAACGGTTCCTCGGAGTGACCGTTCACTCAGGAAGTCTTTTATCCAGCCGATCAAACCAAGGGATATGCCGTACGCTGGCAGCTTGTTTGAAAGACTAGCATGTTAAACCCTATCGAAGGCCTTCGAGACATCCAGAGAAACAACGAGCGCTTTCCCATTTTTATCGAGGGCCTCACCCCATAAGTTAGTGAGTGTGTTCCAGAGACACCCTCGCCCGCCATTCTGACCATTGACCGTGAGGGAGAATAACGAAAGTGTAATGTTAGCAACATTGTATTGTTTTACGTGAGATATTGTGAAATACTCGTATTTTTGATTTTTAACCTTTCTGAATTAGACTTTTGTTTCTCCCCAAGCTTTCGCCAAGAAAAATTGTGTTCCCCACAATTTTCCCCACAGTTTTCGTTTCCCCAAAAGTTCCCCAAAGTTTTTATTTTTCCCCAAAATGGGGAAAAAAACCCCCAATCTGGAGACCCTGTGCACAAGGAACCTACCACCTAGTAAACAATATATACACATAGCTGCTTCGAGGCATAATATCTGACGATGCGATTTCTTGCATATCCCTATTTGCACTGCATATTTGGTTATGTTTTAATTTCTATTTTTTAAATTCTTTTTCATCGTATGGTTACTGTGTGTCACCTTTAATTTAAGTAAGTATTAAATTTGTATCTAGTGGTCCCTTGTGTGTCTAATAAATCTGTTTTCTTCTTCTTCTTCTTCAACAGATTTGTGACAGAGTTTTTTTTTTACTATTTATAAGCTAGTGCTTGACTGCAGTCCCACCTGATAGAAAGCGGCGACGCAATGGAGGATGGCAAAACACACTAGCTTATTAAAAGCCTATTCACTCTAGTCTTGAAGACACCGCACATTATACTTAATCGGTCGGGAAAACCGACGCAGGGAAACCGATCCAGTCCTTAGCTGTCCTTATTATAATTGAAGAAGCAAACCGCTTAGTCCGGACTGAAGGAACTTTCACCACATAAGGGTGTGTACGTGCCGTGCGTCTCGTCGTCCGATGATGAAAGGGAGATGGTGGAATCAAGTTATGCAATTCCTGCGCACACTCTCCAAAATGAATTATCCTGTAGAATACCGGGGTGAGGGTGGCTACGCTGCGCCTCTGCTCTAGGCTTTGTAAATTGGCCACTACTAACCCTGCGTCACCAATACTTAGCACGCCTCTCCACTGAGTCCAAAGCTGCAAGAGTTGTTTAAGGTCGCTGACTTGGCGTCTAATTGACATCGACCTGGACCGACTTTGTACGTGCCCTCCGAAGCATAGTGACGCTCAGTTCAAATGCCACTAAACGGTCACCCATCTACATACTGACCTTGCCTCACGTTGCTTAACCAACTAATCATTTACCAAACAGTGATGGCTTCGCTATTTTAATATTTTTATTTTCTTAATATAACATGACAATCGTATTTAAAGTTGACTTAATTTTCCGACAAACCCAAGTTTTTATGGCTATGGAAGTTTTTTGCGGTCCAAATAAACTAACCTTATATACTTGATAAAAGTCCTAAAGCTAGCCATACACGCGCAGGTTTATCTGACAGGTATACCTGTACAGTTCAACTGCACAGGTAAACCTGAGCGTGTATGCCGCAAAACTGTGCAGGTTTCCACGCCTGTACAGGCGAGTCAAAAAATATGAATTTTCATATTTTTAACCTTAGAATAATAAGTTTTTAACTGTATACCCGTGCAGTTTAACTGTGCAGGCAAAACTGAGTGTGTGTGGCGGTCGCCTGTGCAGGCGTCAGTTGTCCGTAGTGATTATATACTCATTGAGTTGTCCGATGACTGTTAGAGGAGAAGGACGCGTGGCGCTCTAATACAATGTGAGGTCTCGTAAGCGGAATGTAGTAATGGAAGAATTTAGAGTCATGAACAAGTCGGAGCATTGTTTTTGGCATATTAATTGTAAAGATTATCACGATAAAATTTAAATAAATTTTTTCCTTAACATATGTCACCCGGTAACAATAAAACATTTGTACGCCGGAAACGGTAGAATATTTGGTACCATATATTATTGTAACATAAAAATATTCTGATAAATAAATTATTCTTAATCTTTTAAAAATAAAAGATTAGCAGCAATTAAGTATGATAAATTGAAACAAAAAAATCATCGAGAAACGTCTTTTCATCTATTGGGGCCTGTTGGTCTAGCGGTCAGGCCGACTGCTAGGTCGTGGGTTCGATTCCTGCCAAGTGTCTGGGTGTTATTTATCTATTTATGTATGTATTTACAGAAAAAAGTCATCTGGTTTCCATTAGGCTCTGCCTAATTTGGGATTAGATGACCATGTGTGGATTGTCCCAGAATATTATTACTATTATTCATAGATAATTGCGGTAATCTTTAGGCTTAAATTTCAATTCCTTCAATAAGTTGACATAAGAGTACTGTTTGCTTGTCACCACTGTCACGGTGTCGTCGTTTAATATCATTTTCTTTAATAAAACAACGCTACAAATTAACGCTACTGCGTCGAGGTCAAGTGCCGCTGCCGGGGCCATGTTTTCAACTGAGAGTTTGTGCAGGTTTACCGCTACGTGTAGGGTCTCTATGGAGCTCAAGTATACCTGTACAGTTTAACTGCACAGGTATACCTGTCAGGTAAACTTGCGCGTGTATGGCTAGCTTAAAAGTCCTTAGGCTAAAATCCGCGGGAAGTTCCTTATAAAATTTTAGTAGCAATGTGCCTTAGTTAGCGCATAGTGCTATTAAATTTATTTATTTTACAATTTCTGTACACAAAAGAAAACAATAATACTTAAGTAAGTATATAGAATTAGGAAAGATAGCACAAAGGTGCTACTTATTACTAATGAAATCTCTTTCAGCAGTCCTGTGAGAGGAGAGTGGAAAAAAGAGAAAGATAGACACAGTTATAGGTTATAGTAGGCACCGATAGGTATATACGTAATTCCATCAGGAAAAATACATTTCATTCAAGTTATGTTCAGTTGTAATATTTTTTATTGCAGAGAGAACTAGTTAAAAGCCTATTATAGTGCAATTTTATCATTAAAAATTATTACAACTTTTTTTACAAAAAAAGAATGTAATGCGTCGCATCACAGAAATGTTTTTTAAAAACATTAATATAAATCTCTGACAATGCAGGCCGATTCTGGAAAGTAAGATAAATCCATGCGTCTGATGCGCATGAAATAAGTCTGTCTTGCGCTCGACCTCTCCCTGGTCGTGTCGGTCTTCCGTCTCATCGGATTATAAGAGTAAAAGAACGGAGAACTGGTATTTATGGAAGCATTCGTGCACTACAATTTCTCCCACATAGATAGCTGTAGCTGATTGTGAAAAATGGGCCGCTGTGATTGTTGTATGGGCACGGTTTGTAGCCTCCGTGGCGCAGTGGGAATCCGCTTGCTTTGCAAACCGGAGGTCGCGGTCTAGTTTTTCTCGTTACTAACTGCCGCAGGAGAATATGATTAATTGTATTAGCGTTAACAATAATTAACATTTGTAAGTGCGACAGTAAATGAAAAATAATCTATCTAAAATTATATAAGAGTAGCTGTACCCGCGGCATCGCACGCAGCCAGTAGGTTTTCGCGTTCTAATCATGAAATCAAACTCGACATAACACGATCCATCTTCATTCAACTTGATCAGATTCGATCCGACCCTTTTATTTTTCGCGGTGAAACCTTTAAAAGGTCCTCGGGACCTGTGGGGGTCAACCAGGGTATGTGGGATTCTTACCCACTAAAGCCCACGCGGCTGTTGCATCGGCACATGAGTGGGGACACCAAAGCTCTCCGGTGGGATCTGCACCAGTGGGATCAATGCCTTGCATTTGAGCGTTCACGGTGTCACGGTGCTCACGTGGATCACAACGGTGGTCACAACGTAATTAACTGCTCAGTTTATAATTACCCTATTCATATTCACATACAATAGAATTTATTGGTAATATGCGCAAGTATGTTCGCGCATAACTCTGGTGATTATGAACCGATTTGAAAAAATCTTTCTTCCATCCATTCTTTAATCCGTTGATTGGGTCCCATAAAAAAAATATTGCTTACGAATAAGTAGTTCCTGAAAAAACAAGAATGAAGACCGCACAGGAAACCTGCAGGAATGCCTAAAAGATAACGTTTTCGTCGCTTTTAAAGACAAAAATGGTCATAACTCTGGCAAATATTTATCAATTGTAATGATTCTTTTTTATTCGAAAGAAAGAACCACTGTCAGAAATCTATATGAATTTTATCACAACCAGATAAGAACTTCCTGGAGGACTATAAACGATGTGAAGGAATTTATCTGGTAAAAACCATAAAACTGATGTTCTCCATTACATTACTCTGACAAATGTGGCGACTCGACACAAGATGACGCCACATGTGGTACAGCGACGCGAGGAAGAAGTGAATAGTAGGTACTACATACAACAAGACAGATGGCGCCACCGATTTCTGAATCGTGTAAGCGAAGTTTCTCCAACTCGGAGAATATATACAACATCCCGACAACATCTGTCAGGGGCTTCGGCCCTGGCCGAGCATCACACCTCGCTCGGTCGGAGGATCCTCCCTTTAGCAGCGCCGCCGACGCATCGCTAAACAAATATGAACCAATTTCGATGATTCTTTTTTATTCGAAAGAGTAAACTACTATGAGGATTCCATGCAAATTTCATTATGACCGGATAAATTGTTTCTGAAGAAACATGAATTATGTAAAACTATGTAGACGATAGGTAATGTGATCATAACCGACCTAGATCATTTCACCGTCTTCGATGGTTCAACCTTTTAGTATGAAAATATCACTAAAAAGTAAAAAAAAAAATATTTTTGAAAAAAAAACGAACCGACTTCAATGACACTGAAAAGTATAAAATAATTTCAACATTATTGAAGTTGGTGTCAAATATACACAGCAGATACGCCAAAACCAACTTCTATAATATTTAAATTATTTTATACTTTTGAGTGTTATTGAAGTCGGTTCGATTTTTTGTCAAAAATATTTTTATTATAGTATAGATATGAATATTTTATAAGTATGTACTATCGCGGACACGAACGGTGTACCATTTTTCAATCAAAATCGTTTGAACGACGTTATGTGCGTTTACCCCGTCCGCACGTATTTTGGGCCGGCTCGTGCAAGCGATTGTCGTCCTAATAGTGATAATATCTTGGGACAATCCACACACGGTCATCTGATCCCAAACTAGGCAGAGCCTGTACTACGGAAACCAGACAACTGATACTAATACTTATATACTTACTTTTTTTTGTAATTACATACATAAATAGATAAATAACACCCAGACACTTGGTGGGAATCGAACCCACGACCAATCGGTTAGCGGACAGGGTGTCTAACCACTAGACCAACAGGCCCGTCTAACCGTGATACACCGCTTGTGACCGCGAGAGTACATAATATGTGTAAAGATAATGTTACGTTAAATTGATTTTTTTATCTGTCGTCCTACAGATAACCCAATTGTAATATTATCCCTCGATACATCGGCTTTATCATTATCAGGCGTTTTTTTACGGGTTATTTGAAAGCTGGCGTGAGTTTTTTTAATTTTTTTAAATGGTAACAAAGGAGCGCCGTAAGGAAATTGGTAGTAACAAGTTTATATACTAAATAGACTGTATGAATTTGACAGTAAGGTTGGATGTAACCTGAGGATGTTGGGACCTTGTTGGTGGTTGAGACCCCCGATGACTCGCTGCTGGTATGAGGGATCCCATGTGCCGATTCGGCAGCGGGAGTTTTGAGGGTACGCCGGGCACAATTGTGACATAAGGACGTTCAACATCTCAAGTCCTCTCGTAACCATGGGTGCTGCAAAGCAGACTAATTGCCAATAGAAATAAGCTTTAAATCGACAAATAATATTTTTAAAGATAAAATATATTCAGAAAAAATAAAGCCAGTTGGTGCTGATTGTAGTTCACACGCCGTAATGCTATTCTTAGCTCCGAATTAATACATACAATACATTTTCGTTATTTAATGCTTTTTAGATCATTTTTTTAAGTCGGTTTGTATTTTTGCTGAAAAGATAAAATTTACTAAAAAATAAAATTACCCTTTTTAGTGAATTATATGTTTTTTTATTCAATGTAAGACAGTGCCTGACCACAGTCCCACCTGATCGAAAGCGGCGACGCAATCGAGGATGGTAAAGCACACTAGCTTATTAATAGCCTATTCACTATAGCCTTGACGACATCTACATTATAAATGGGCGGGAAAATCGACGCAGGCAACTATTCCAGTCCTTAGCTGTCCTTAGTATAAATGAAGAAGCAAATCGCTTAGTCCGGACTGAAGGCACGTTTACTACATATGGGTGCGTATGCGCTGTGCGTCTCGTCGTCCGATGATAGAAGGGTGATGATGGGATCAAGTCATGTAATTCCTGCGCACACTCTCCAAAATGTAGCCTGTAGAATACCGAGAAGCTGGCTACTCTGCACCTGAGCTCTAGGCTTTTTAGATTGGCCTCCACTAACCTAGTATCCACCAATTAGCCTTTTACCTGACTTGCGCTTTATATAACATCAGACGCTGTCCCGGTATGAAGTACCGCCGGACTTTTGCAAGGTCACCTAGCTTCCTTGCGGCTACTTTGGCATTGAACTCAAGGAACCACCCAAAGTTAAGGTTTGGGGAAATATCAATTCCCAACAACTGAAGGCGGTTGGTGTATTCTAAGGATATATTCTGGAAAGTAGGAGCCAAGGTGAACTGACTCTTTTTAGCGGTGAACAGACACGCTTGTGTTAGGCGTTGAATTTCACAAGATTGGCATCACCCCATTCAGAGACTGTCTGAAGTGTGAGACTCACACGCTCTACCATGGCCTCTCTTTCACACTGGATCACTGACTCGAGAATTCGGCAGATATGGTGATATCTGCCGAATGCGGATGACAGCACTGTTGTGGGGTGCCACAACAGTGCTGTCACCCACATACCCATTGTTAGATATATAGAACGAAGTATGTGAGCTACGTTCCTAACTATATGTATGTATAGTTTGTCGAACTGTCTGAACTTAGGTGTGAAGTGAGTCGCCGTTAAGTTCTATGCGTGAAGTCGTCTTCACATACATTGTTACCGGTGCTCTGTTTATATTTATTCCAATACAGTTATATAGTGTCCAAAACTCTTGTTTTAATTCACGGCCCAACAGGTTATGGGCCCAGTGCGCGATATTCTAATAGTTCGGTGAATAATTGACTGGATTTGCAGTGATTAAAGTGAATGTAAAATATCGTAAACAACATACGAGCGGACGGTTTTACGACGTTCGAATTTGTTAGCCTACCTACATTTTTCAATAGTTTTTTACCGGTGATTATACGCACACTGTGGTGATATTAGTGCACTCGGATAATAATAAACAATACTTCGTGAAATTATTGTGTTACTTAGATAAGCTTTGAAGTTGAAGAAACTTCATTATGGCTGCTTCTATAAAGATAGAACAACTTACTGGCGATAATTATGATACGTGGAAGATTCACATGAGAGCTATTTTGAAGAAAAATGACTTGTGGGAATACGTATCGGGGTCGTTGCCCCAGCCAAAATGTTCGGATCCGAAGTATGCAGAGTGGTGTAAAATGGACGGAAAAGCCGAATCGGACATATTGTTGGCTGTTAGCCCGAGTGAATTAGTTGCATTAGACGGTTTGGATACTTCAAAAGCGATATGGGACAAGTTGAAGTCTATGTATCAGTCCAGTGGGCCTGCTAGAAAAGCCTCATTGTTAAAGAAGCTTGTGTTGACACGTATGCAGGAAGAAGATGACCTGCGGAAGCATATTGCGGATTTTTTTGATGCTGTCAAGAAGCTCAAAGAAATTGGTTTGGTAGTGATAGATGAACTACTGGCTATTTTACTACTTTATAGTTTGCCGGATTCATTTGCAATGTTTCGCACGGTGATGGAATCGCGAGATGATTTACCATCAACTGATGTGTTAAAAGTTAAGATAATTGAAGACTTTGAAGGCCGAAAATCGAAAGTAGTTGACCAGGGAGCTATGTTTGTTCGTCGTACCAGTGCAAATGCCTATCAGAAGAAGAATTCAAATGATTATCGAGGTCAGAACAGTAAGTACAAAATCGAATGTTACCGTTGTGGCCGACGTGGGCATTATGCAAAACAGTGTAAAACTAAGAATGTCAACATTAATAAGCAGAAACAGAGTGTACAGCAATTAGAACGGGACAATGATGATGATGTACAGAAGACGACGATTTTAATGAGCACCACCGAAGAGGTGATGTTGGGTGAACAGAGAAGTTCTGTTTGGTGTATCGACAGTGGATGCATAGGTCATATGTGTAATGAGAAAAGTATGATCAAGGGATTTTCACGACTGGACTCAGAACTTAATTTAGCTAACAATGACAGTGTGCAAATTACCGGAACTGGGAAGGTCAGCATATCAGTCGACACAGGTAGCGAAGAGCGCCAGATTGACATTGAGAAAGTGTTTTATGTATCCGATTTACGAACCAACTTATTATCTGTGGCGAAAATGACGGATCGCGGGTTCGAAGTTCACTTTAGAAAGAATGATGCAATTGTGATCGACAAAGACAACAAGGTTCATTTACGTGCAGACCGTAAAGGTAATTTATATCATATTCGCATGCGAGAGCGAGAATGGCGTGAACGATGCAAATAACGTAGAGGTTGTACAAAAGCCTATTAACATGTGGCATGAACGCCTAGGGCACCTAAATGAACGAGATTTGAAGGCAATGGCAAGAGATGGCCTGGTTTATGGTCTAACCTTCAAGGATAGTGAAAAATTATCAGAATGTGAAGTCTGTTTAAGTGAAAAGCAGGCATGTACGCCATTCCCCAAAAGTAATAGTGGAGATCGCACCAGCGAACTACTTGAGATAGTACATACGGACGTATGTGGCCCAATGAGACATCAGTCTTTTGGCGGTAAGAAATATTTTGTTACGTTCATTGACGATAAATCTAGATGGTGTGAAGTATACTTTATATCGAATAAAAGTGACGTCCTGAAAGTATTTAAAGAATACAAGGCTTATGTTGAAAAGCAAACCGATAAGAAGATAAAGAACCTACAGTCAGATAATGGACGCGAATATATCAACTCAGAATTTAATGATTTTTTGAAGAAAGAAGGAATTAAAAGAAGACTATCAGCGCCTTATACGCCACAACAAAACGGTGTCGCTGAGAGGAAGAATAGGACGCTTATCGAGATGGCGCGTTGTATGATGCGTCAAGCAGGAAGTTCGCCTGCGTTCTGGGCTGAAGCAGTTAACACTGCGAATTACATAAGAAATAGATGCCCAACTACAGCTTTGAATGGAGATGTACCATTTACGGTATGGAAAGGAAAGAAACCTTCTGTGATGTACATGCACGTGTTTGGATCGAAAGTATACTACAAAGATAAAGGTTCCAAAAAGGGAAAATTTGATTCAAGCTCTGAATTGGGAATATTCATAGGGTATGATGTACAATCGAAAGCCTATAGAATATATGATCCAAAAATTAGGAAAATAATTGTGACTCGTGACGTTAAGTTCATGAAAGAAACGGCGTTCAGAGATGAATATAAAGAGATATTTGAAGAAGAAGAAGAAATCAATGACGAAGGAATAATAGTTGATTTAAATACACCTGAAGAGACACGAAAAATTCTAAAGGCAAATAGAGATGGAAAACGGAGGAAACAATCATTAGAAACTCAGTATGAACCAGATGAAGATGAAAGAAGAGGTAGAACTCATAGAAAGAGAAACTCGACAGTGTTATGGGAAAGATTGATAGTACCAGCTAAAAGAGGAAAAGGAAGATTAGTTCGTACTGGCGTAGTGGGAAGTCCACGTAAAGAGTACGTGCCAGTAAACGAAAGTGAGATAGAAGACGAAGATGAAGTGATAGTGGGGATAGCTACTATTGAACCAATGACATGGAAAGAAATAGAAAAGACAGATGAGATTATTGCATGGCGAGGTGCAATGGAGGATGAATACCTAGCACAGATAAAAAATCAGACTTGGGAAATAGTTCCTAGACCACCGAATCGTAAAGTTATTGGAAGCCGATTCGTGTTTAATACTAAATCTACCGGAAAGAAAGTGAGACTTGTCGCAAAAGGATGTTCCCAACGGCCAGGGGAGGATTTTCATGAGACGTCTTCGCCCGTTGTGAGATCATCGTCGATAAGACTTATTGCTGCATTGGCGGCAGAACTTGGACTAGAGATCCATCAAATGGACGTAGTGACTGCTTACCTTAACAGTTCACTCGATGAGGAGGTATTTATGGAAGTACCTGATCAGTTACGCGAAGTTCTAGAACGATTACTCGCAAACCAACCGATTAGTTCACAGAGAAAAGTCATTTGTGACAAGAAGATTATTCAGATAGCTAAACGCTGGAATAAGGCTCTGAAAGAATATGAAAATAGTGTGTGTTTGTTGAAAAAGTCTTTGTATGGTTTGCGTCAGTCGGGATTGCAATGGCATAAGGAACTGGTGAGAAAGCTGGTGAATGTTGGATTTGAGGCACTACCTCAAGATCCGTGTGTGTTTGCAGCGCATAAAGGTGAGCGAATAATGTTATTAAGTATTTACGTAGATGACATCATTTTAGCTACAAATGATACTGCATGGTTATATGATATAAAGAAGCAACTATCTAACGCATTTGAGATGAAAGATATGGGATTGATAAGTCATTGTTTAGGCATTGATTTTACTCGCGATGAAGATGACAGGGTGTATCTGAATCAGAGTGTTTACTTAGAGAAAGTGTTAGAGCGCTTTGGCATGAGTGACTGTAAGCCTATAATGACCCCTATGGATGTGAATATGAAGTTAGATAAACTTGAATGTGTGAACAATGAAGTTATGAGTAAATACCCTTACCAAAGTTTGATTGGGGCTTTAATGTATTTGCCTGTTACCACAAGGCCAGATATTGCGTATACTGTAAATTATCTTAGCCAATTTAACAGTAACTACGATTACGAGCATTGGAAGGCAGCTAAACGCGTGTTAAGATACCTAAAGGGCACGCTTAACTATGGTTTAGTGTACGAAAGGACTGGTTTACCGTTGTTTGGTGTGATTGATGCGGACTGGGGTGCGAATACGGTTGACTGTCGTAGGTCGTATTCTGGATATGCATTTATATTAGCAGGTGCACCAATTAGTTGGGAGGCACGAAAGCAACGGACAATCGCTCTATCAAGCACGGAAGCGGAATATATGGCCCTCTCCGAAGCTACGAAGGAAGCCATATATTTGCGCGATATTTTGAATAATGTTGGAATGGAGTGTGAATGTGTAACATTATTTAATGATAATCAGGGTGCCATGAAGTTGGCACAGAATAGAAACTATCGCTCGGGTACTAAACATATAGACGTGAGACACCATTTTATTCGAGATATGTACGAACAAGGCGTGATTGATTTGAAATACTTACCGACAGATAGAATGCCTGCTGATGTTTTGACCAAGGGTTTGAGTGGTACAAAGCATCACGAGTGCATGCGTAACTTGGGTATGATGGATGCAATGGAGTGAGTACCTATTGTAAGGATCGCTCACAACTTCGAGGGGAGGTGTTAGATATATAGAACGAAGTATGTGAGCTACGTTCCTAACTATATGTATGTATAGTTTGTCGAACTGTCTGAACTTAGGTGTGAAGTGAGTCGCCGTTAAGTTCTATGCGTGAAGTCGTCTTCACATACATTGTTACCGGTGCTCTGTTTATATTTATTCCAATACAGTTATATAGTGTCCAAAACTCTTGTTTTAATTCACGGCCCAACACCCATAGATACCGGGCTTGAGCAGGTCAGTTATGTGGAGCAAGAAGAGGGTTGCGGAGAGACCAAGATATCAGCAGTACGTGGGCTACATCAAATCCTACCCTTTTTCGGAATATGGTCGTGAAGTCCAAAAAATGACAAGCTAAACGCGATTCACTGTTATTCATCATTATAACTTGCGGTCTCGTTATCGGCTATACTTTTTTTTTTTACTCGGGGTAAATCTTCAAAATATCCCCGGGAGCTGTGGGGTTCAACCGGGGTATATGAGATTCTTACCCACTAAAACCCCCGCGGGTGTCACATCGGCACATGAGAGGGACCCAGGTCTCTCCGGTGGGATCTGCACCAGGCGCCCCTCCGCTCCTTGCCTTTGAGCCCGCCGCCGGGGGGCGTATTGTAGTCCCCCGGGAAACAGTCACCCCGCCGCCGTCCTCCTCGGAGTCCGTCCAACGACTCTGAAGGGGAACGGCTATACTAGAGTAACTTACTGGAAACATTAACAGTCCATATCTTTAAAACTACTGAACCTATTTTGATGAAACTTGTACTCTTCCATAAGTCAGAAGATACTAAAACTATCGCAAATAGAATTACCTAATACAATTGGATTTATAGAAATCGGGGTACAAACCTACGTAGGTTTGTCCCCCGATTTCTCAGAAACTATAAATCCAATTGTATTAGGTAATTCTATTTGCTACATTGTATCTACATACATGCACTTATGAGAATTGGTACATTCGTATAGAAGCCCATCATATAGACTAACATTTATGCGAATATTACGCATTTTTATTAATATTACATATATACGTGTCGAATACAGAATCTCTTTTTTGAAGTCAACTAAAAATATGCGAAATTTGAAAAAAAAAAAAAATACCAAATAAGACTACAAGTATCATCATCGTCAGCCGGAAGACGTCCACTGCTGAATATAGGCCTCCCCCTTGTAACACCACAATGAACGACAATTGGCTATTTGCATCGGTTGCCTGAGACGCGCACACCCTCCGCCTAGTGGGAGGCCTGCCTACGCTGCGTCTTCCGGTTCGTGGTCGCCACTCGAGAAATTTTCTACCCCATAGGTTATCGGTTCTTCGAACGATGTGGCCTGGTCGTTGCCACTTCAACTTGCATATTCTGAGAGCTATGTAGGTGACTTCAGTTCTTCGGCGAATCTCCACATTTTGGATTCTGTCACGCAAAAGAACTCCGAGCATAGCTCTCTCCATAGCTCGTTGTATGACTCTGAGCTTCTCTAAAGGGTCAGAGATCACGTTTCAGTACTATATGTCATCACTGGCAATACACACAGGCTAAGAACCTTCGTCGTCAGGTACGGCGGTATTTCAGACGAGAAGATATCGCGTAGTTTCCCGAACTCTACACATACGAGTTGGAATCTCCGGGCGACTGGTTTGTCGAAGTTGTACCGACCTAAATGCAACACACACATTGCGTCTTGAAAGGGTTCTAAAACGATTTTTGTGGCATTTAACTTTTTCTATTGGCAAGGCTAAGAAATACGTTCTTACAATAAAAGGTTGGATATGTTTAATATGAGTGAATGATGCCTTATTCGCATGTAACTTATTTAGTAATAACATTGACTGCCCTCGTGTCTTGGCTTCTTTAATATTCGAGTCCCCGCTAGGATTCCTCGTTACCCTATCACACCCCTGTGTCCGCCACAAAGAGGGACAGTTTTGGGTTCGAATTCCCCCTATGCCAGATTGTGTGAGATCATAAATGAGTTCAGCGACAGATTTGATTTACACTTTGATTCCTTTGCCAAAATAAAATTAATGCTGTACAATTTAATATTATAGACAATTAC
Organism: Furcula furcula; assembly: GCA_911728495.1. Classification (NCBI taxonomy): domain Eukaryota; kingdom Metazoa; phylum Arthropoda; class Insecta; order Lepidoptera; family Notodontidae; genus Furcula; species Furcula furcula. Next base: position 22,807,376 of record OU452252.1, read on the forward strand.
TTTTATGCTGTCGTGGGAAAATAATCTCAGACCATAATTTTATTGTATGTGTGGGAACTAATTTTTTTAAGACAATAGGTAATCACCTAGCCAACTATTAGATCGGCAAATCCTCATCCACATAATTATGTGGACGATTTGTGGATCAAGCCAATAGCCTAAATCGCGGCAGTAGTTTGAGGTGCCCTTGGACAAATCACCCAGCTCTGGTTGGAAAGTTCACCTCTCTTGTGTAGTTAAGCTAATATGGTCATCTAAGTAAGAATAGCAGCCACCCATCTCCTGTCGTTGAGTGTCTTATGTAAAAGGGACTAAGGGAGATCATGAAGATGGGCAGCAGTGTCTTTCTATTGGATTATCTATCACCTGTACTGCGATTTCCATGGTGCCTGCCAAACGTGGGCATTATGGTTACCCCTTATTCAGCAGTGGTCTCCGGTCTAATGATGGAGCCTTAAACAATAATGATGACCAGAACTAGGTCTGGATTGCAAACTTTACGGTGCTGCTAAATTCGTTAGGTGCCACGCTCAATCTTATGATTTTTAGTTAATTAAAATAATTAATCTTATATTTAATTCTACGAGTACCTATTAATTACTAACTGCAAGTATTTTTGTTCTGCAATTAAATTACCAATTTACTAGACAGTATAGTCGAAGTAGACCAATATCTATATCATATATTCTTGAAGAGTGTAGATTCAAGTCGTGTTGTAAAAAAAGAGTTTTAATACTACAATGTGTTCCTTAAAGGATTTCCCAATAAAATTACAAAAATCAATTAATAACATAATAGAAAAGCAAGGATATTTGACATACAAGGTATATACAAAACATATACAAATAAACGGTGATGGTTACTAGAGTAAACTATATGAGGTAGATATCGAGGGTTCACGGGCTATTTGTACTAAGCGACATCCTGGCAGATATTGACTTATATACATATTCGGAATCGCCAGATTTTTCTGCGTCCTTTAATGCCGGTTTCAAGGCGATCTGAGCACTTTTTTGTCGCTTGAAACATTAGTAAATTTAGGTCTAGTTTGAATCTTATTTGATTGGTGCGACACTAATTTTATACAATTTTACAAAAGATGGACTTCATACAGGCAAACTATTTTGTGATTTTGACTTAAGCTGTTTGTCCTGACATAAATTTCGTAACACAGGGCGTTTGAATCATTTTTCGTGCATGTCCAATGTCACCGATAGATGGCGCTGTTCAGAAAATAAATCACGCTAACATTTTAAATTTCTGTTTAACCATTTTTAGAAACCCTAAGTAGAAATAATAAAAAAAGATGACTGGTGGGTGAATTTCAACAAATGCCATTTTTTTATCATATCGGTGAACTTTTTCATTTATATTTTTTTTGTATATTTTTCAGGTTTTATGTAATCTTTAGGATATCAAATATCCCCAAATTGAATATCATCAACGTATCATTTAAGCCTAAGGAGAAAATTCAGTTTGAATTCTAGTTTCCACGGATATGACAAACCGGCACCGATTATTTTTTCTGTACACCGATATGATAATTTTATCCACCGAAATGATGTAAATATTCAGCGATATGATAATCTATCCACCTTTGAACATCAAAAAGGAAATAGTTAGTAGGTACCTATATATTTTTACAAGGGTGACTTAGAACTGAAGACCTGAACTGAGGGTCTTAAGAGAACTGAGTTCTTAGAAATCCAATTAAAATATATTTTTTGAAATTATGTACCTATTTTATTATATTTACTTTCTTTTTTATTATATTTGCTATAGGTACTTAGAATTAAAATAATAATATTTTTATTATCATTGCCATTATTAAAATGAAGTATAAAAAAAACTCTTAAAGGTTAAAATTGCACAATACACATTTATTACTGTGGACGATCCAGCTAATTGTTTTGCTGTGTGTACACTTAAAACATTGTAGCCTTCTAGTTTTAACAATAATAAGACTAGGAACTTTATATACAATTTAACATTAATCACAACCACACTACAATAATCACAGCTTTAATTATTACTTACTTTAATATTTTTTAAATCTTTGTTCTCAGTACATATCACAGGACCTGGATAAGCCCCGACGGTTCAACCAAAAATGAGATTGACTTCATCATGACGACCAAAAAGCACATATTCAATGAGGTATCTGTGATCAGCAAGGTAAAAACCGGTAGCGATCACTGTATTGTCAGAGGCACATTGAGTATCAATATCAAGCTCGAGAGGTCCCGTCTGATGAGGTCTACGCTCCGTCCAGTATCCGCCCAAATCCAGAACACTTTCAACTCGAACTGCACAATCGCTTCCAGTGCATAACCGAATGCGATACTGCGGGCGAGATAAATAATGGGTTGGTGCATACTGTCCACGCAGTGGGGTCCAAGTTCTTTAAAGAACCACGCCACAAGAAACCTGAAAAACTCTACAATAAAACCATTAAGTTAATGGAAAACCGGACTGAGATGAGACTGCAATCTTCAGCTGATATGTTAGAATATGGTGAACTCAATAGACGAATCTCGAAATGCATGCGACACGACTTGCGTTCCTATAATACAGCATGTATTGAGGACGCAATTGAGCTGAACCAAGGCTCTAAAGTGTTCGCAAAGAATTCGTCTATTGGGTGTAGCCAAATGACCAAGCTGAAGATTGACGACGGTAGTATCATCTCATCGAAACCGGAAATATTGAGAGAGCTTGAGAGGTTTTACGGACAATTATACACCTCGACAAGAGAACCCATTACAGCCTGTACCTGTACTTGTGTCCTGACACCAGAGCTAAATTAACCCGACACTACACTGTTTTTGAGTCATTACGAACCCTCTCGAACGTAGGTTTGATGACTTCCAGCCTCCCGAACAAGCCGGGTTTCGAAAAGGCTTTAGCACCGTAGACCACATACATACGCTCCACCAGATTATACAGAAGACCGAGGAGTATAATCGGCCAAGCGTTTGTCAACTACGAAAAAGCCTTCGATTCAATCGAGACCTGCCCCCCTAGACAATGTAACACTCTACAATCGTTATCGCTAATAGAAAGTATAAAAATGTATGAGAATGACATAAGTCATCGAAAAATCACGTGATAAATTGTAGGGAATTCACACCGTTAGCGAATGAAGAAATAGATTCGCCATGAAGCGATTGCATCTTGTCTAGGCCCTCTGGGCGGTATTGCAGTCCCTCCAGCGATGCCACATTGACTATAGGTATATCGAAGTGTTGAAGTGTTTGTACAGAAACGCCACCATGTCGATCCAACTACAGGACGAGAGTACTAAACCAATCCGATTGCAGGAAGGCGTAAGACAGGGAGACGTCATTTCTCCGAAACTGTTCACGAACGTGTTAAATTAATGGTGTATATAACTATATTAATATATCAGGATGTATAGCCGACTATTTAGTAGTCGAACATTTATAACTTTAGTTCTGAATAATGTAGGGTAATGCTTTAATAAAAAGTATTCTTTATCAAATTAGCGGATAATTATTACTGGTTTGGAGGTAGTTACCTTAACACAAAAGTCTCAAATATCAGTATATAATATTTATTAAATAACAATGTCGATTTATGACACATTTGCTATCTCAGAACATAAAGTAATTATTTTCATAATACTGTAAATGACGTGAGAACCATACAAAAATATATGGGACTCCCCTAGTGGTCTCCGCCAGCCCCTACAACCACTTCCAGCACCAGCTCCAAGTCATATATCATATTATATGACTTATCATAAATACAACATAATAACATTATAACACAATATCATCATAACAATGTAAATTAAACAATACTAAATATACTTAGCTTTCTAGAGATCCGTCGACGACTGAAGACCGTTAAAGACTGTTCAAGACTGTTTTAAGACTCTTCAAGACTCTTCAAGACTGTCCGTTCTAAACGGTTACAACGTATTTATAGCAATCTCAATCCACCGAAGTAGTGGGGGTGACATTGTCAGTTTCATTACTCGTTTTACAATATTTTATACAATATCAATAATAAATTATTCTAATCGCATTGGGCTTCAAATAACAATTTTACATTTGTTAATCAATAGTTAAATACTACCAATAATAAGCTATTTCATTAATACAACACTTTTTCAAATCATAGTCAATTTCTACTACCCTCAATCGTCGCTGATAAAAGGAATAAGTCAAATTATAATCAAATTACTTATATCTATTTATATAAAAATATCACCGATGCTAACACGGCCATACTGACATGTACTTCGTTCTCGAAGTACAAAATATAAAACATCTACTCTACTAAGCAGTTTAGTGGCAAACATCTTTGTATCGTAAAACATCAGATAAGAAAAACAGTTATAACATAGACCATCACAATATTCAACAAAAATAGATACTTTGTACGATCAAACACCCACCATTAGATTTTTTTTTTCATAGTAACTGAGATGTATTTACGAGGGAGCACAATAATAAGCAGTAGTCCGGACTAGCGTTTATTTCCGACTGATGAATAATGTGAGGAAACTACCCACTACATATTGCATTATTGTCGTACACTACAACCCTCCAGCACTATTTAATGTTACGTAACATTCGTACATACATAATATACTTTGATTATATAATAATATATATGTATTTTAAGATAACCATCTCTTTAATTTTACTATAACATTATTAATTACTTAAATACATTACATTTTATAATTAATTTGTTTGGCTATTCTACATTGCCTAATTGGGCGGGCTTTGGGCGATACCGGTACGGGTGGTAGTGACGGTGGCGTTGCAAACTCTTCAACGACCTCCATCTCACTCTCTGTGATGCCTGGCGGCGAAGAAAGGTCTTTTCTGCTTGGCGGTGACACCGAGACCCTCGGCTGCTCCGACGGTGTCCGAGAGGGGTCTCGTTGGATGCTACAGACTCCGGCGGCCGTGTAGAACCTGTGGGAATTACAAGCGAACCCCTCGACCTACGCCTTAGCTGATCAATGTGCCTATGTATCTCTTTACCACTACTATCCTGTACCTTAAAGTTGCTCGGACCTTTCGAATCAATTATGGAACCCGGCAACCATTTTTCGCTCTTCAGGTACTGGCGGTACCAGACGTCATCACCGACGCTTACGGTCCTTTCCGTCCCCCCCGCACCTATAACTTGTCGCTGTTGCGCTTGACGCACCTTGACTTCCCGATCTGGTTTCAATACATCCAACTTAGTTCGCAAATTTCTGCCCAGCAATAGAACGGCGGGGCTCACTCCTGTCGTGCAGTGCTCGGTGTCGATGCGCTCGCGCAGCGCGTACGGCACCGGGCGCGCGCGGTGGAACACCGGTGCGGCCCCGTCCCGCACCCGCAGCGTAGCCCTTCCACCCGTGTACCGCCCAAGCCCACCACTGAATAGCTCCTTATATCTGTCAAGAATTGTACCGATACATTTACTTGTACACAACCCATACACATGACTAATTTTATCTTTGTCACATTTCATCCTAGGTACGGTTATATTTAATTCGGCCAGCCACTGCCTACCGATTAAGGATGTAGTACCTTTTTTTATGATGAACAGTTCTAATATTTTTTCTTGATCGACATACCGAACCTGTGGCCGAATAATACCTAACGGTTTTATTTTACTACCGTCGTAAAACTTTAAAGTTGTATCATCATTCTCTATACATATGTGCGAAAAGTATTTCTCATAGGTATTACTACTTATACATGAAATAGCTGTCCCTGTATCGACTTCCATATCTATCGTTTTACCATCTATACAAATTGGTAGACTTACTGCCTTATAATTATTTAGTCCTATAAGATTCAAATTCTCCTCGATGTTTTCACCGTCCTCCTCGCTCGATTCGCGACCGGTGTCACCGAAAAATACGCCGTTCGGCCGCCTTCCACGATAATGTGCCAGCTCTCCCCGCGACGATTCCGCTTTGTAATTTGGACACACTCGACGCAAATGCCCCTTACGTTGGCACTTGTTGCACGTAAATTCGCGGAAGCGGCAACTAGTGTAATCATGGTTTCTTGCTCCGCAAGCTCCACAAGTAGTTGACGCTGGTGCCCTCATAGAACGAAGGGCTCCTGCCCCACACGCCAACGACACCGCCGGGCCCGCTCGGCCCGGACGCCTGGTCCCACTGCGTCCCGCTTCCGACGCAAGCGCATTCACCGCGCTCGTGTTGCTAGTGTCCCCGGAACTTGCCAATGGAGGCCCGTCTACTACGGCCGCGTCTCTCTCCGCTGCTTCCAATGAGCTAGCTAACTTCACTGCCTGAACGAAAGTCACCGAGTCATCCTCCGCAAATAACCTTTGGCGTATAACGTCACTGCGAAGACCGCACACAAATTGATCGCGCAGATTTTCGTTTAAGTTGGCAGCAAATTTACAATTCCGGGCCAGCTTCTTTAACTCGGCGACATAAGCAGCCACGTCCTCTCCCGCTCCTTGCCTCCTCTGTCTAAACCGGTATCGCTCCGCCAACGACGATGGTGTCGGTTGTAGATGTTGGCGCATAAAATCGTCGGCTTGTTTATAAGTCAACTCGGATGGCTTGTTTGGGCTTGCGAGATTAACGAGCAATTTGTAAGCTTCGTCTCCCATAGTCGCTATTAAGGTTGGCAGCTTTAACTCGTCCGTTACTTTGTTCACTTTAAAATACATGTCCAACCTGTCAACGTAAGAAGACCATTGTCCCGTTTTCACATTAAACTCACTGACTCGGCCTATCGACATTTTTATATTTGTTTTTACTCGTATGCATGCTTTCTATGAGTACAAAATATCACTCGTCGTCACTGAGATGTATTTACGAGGGAGCACAATAATAAGCAGTAGTCCGGACTAGCGTTTTTTCCGACTGATGAATAATGTGAGGAAACTACCCACTACATATTGCATTATTGTCGTACACTACAGTAACTTTGTTGGAATTAACTATTTTATTAGCAAAAAATGTTTCTTTCTTTGTTTCTTTTTTTTTTTTACTTTATTTTCTATTTACTCTTTGTAAATAAGAAGGAACATTAATCATTTTGGCATAAACTCGCAATGTATCTTGATATAATCAATCACGGCCATACTGGCCAGTACTTCGCTCTCGAAGTACCCTTTTTTTTTATTTTTATTTTTTCATAGGACCTCTGACCCTGCCGTATTAACCCTATCACCCGCTGCTAGGTGACTTCCAGGTTAACACCAGGCCAGAAGCCGACCAGCTAATAAATACATATATATAATACATTTTATAGACCACTATCGGAGATCATGCCAATTACGTCAAGTAATTCAAACTGTCATTTCCAACAAAATGTAAATCCATTCTTTTTTTAAATCGAACCCCGCTTGGTTATCCTGACAAAATATTACTAATCATAAACTGAACATAAATTGCTTACGGATGTACATTGGTCCATATCACCGATATTTTCACTTCGCCTCTGAATCTGCAACCATGGTCAGCGAACGAGCAGTCACCTTTAGAAGATCAGCCTTTTCCCGAAATACTGAAAACAATTTATACAGGTATTAGTAAAGATCCAGTGGACATGTGGAACAATCCCACTTCTGATGTTAAATTAATGTAATATAGATAACTGTATTAATATATCAGGATGTATAGCCGACTATTTAGTAGTCGAACATTTATAACTTTAGTTCTGAATAATGTAGGGTAATGCTTTAATAAAAAGTATTCTTTATCAAATTAGCGGATAATTATTACTGGTTTGGAGGTAGTTAACACAAAAGTCTCAAATATCAGTATATAATATTTATTAAATAACAATGTCGATTTATGACACATTTGCTATCTCAGAACATAAAGTAATTATTTTCATAATACTGTAAATGACGTGAGAACCATATAAAAATATATGGGACTCCCCTAGTGGTCTCCGCCAGCCCCTACAACCACTTGCAGCACCAGCTCCAAGTCATATATCATATTATATGACTTATCATAAATACAACATAATAACATTATAACACAATATCATCATAACAATGTAAATTAAACAATACTAAATATACTTAGCTTTCTAGAGATCCGTCGACGACTGAAGACCGTTAAAGACTGTTCAAGACTGTTTTAAGACTCTTCAAGACTCTTCAAGACTGTCCGTTCTAAACGGTTACAACGTATTTATAGCAATCTCAATCCACCGAAGTAGTGGGGGTGACATTGTCAGTTTCATTACTCGTTTTACAATATTTTATACAATATCAATAATAAATTATTCTAATCGCATTGGGCTTCAAATAACAATTTTACATTTGTTAATCAATAGTTAAATACTACCAATAATAAGCTATTTCATTAATACAACACTTTTTCAAATCATAGTCAATTTCTACTACCCTCAATCGTCGCTGATAAAAGGAATAAGTCAAATTATAATCAAATTACTTATATCTATTTATATAAAAATATCACCGATGCTAACAAACGCATTGGAGGAAGTTTTCAAGCTCTTGGACTGGTACGAATTCGGCATCAACATCAATGGCGAATACATCACTCACCTTCGTTTTGCCGATGATATAGTCATTATGGCAGAGTCGCTGAAGGACCTCAATACGATGCTCAGCGCCCTCAGTAGCGTTTCCCAATAGGTGGGTCTTAAAATGAACATGAACAAAGCTAAGATCATGTCTAATGTCCATGTTGCACCCGTACCGGTAGTCGTTGGGAACGATACACTCGAAGTTGTTGACCACAATGTTTACCTTGGACAGATTGTCCAGTTAGGTCGGTCCAACTTCGACAAAGAGGTTGCCCGAAGAATCCAACTTGGATGGACAGCGTTCGGGAAACTACGTGACATCTTCTCATCTGAAATTCCGCAGTGCCTGAAGACAAAGGTTTTAATCAGTGTGTGTTGCCAGTGATGACATATTATGGTACTGAGAACTACTAGGTAGTCCCAGTGGTATCGTGGTGATGATTTTGGCAATCTATGTAGGTATGTATGAATGTTTGTATGTAGGTATAATATATGTATGTATTTGTATGTATGTTTGTATGTTCCATTGTTTCTTTGTATACTTAACGAAATGACACGGGAACTACTGATATGATAAAACGACTCACCGAGATGATAAAATGATCTACCGATATGATAAAGCAATCCACCGATGTGACTAAACTGTGCGTTGAACATGAATCAAAACACCGATATTAGATATAAGACACCGATTGATTTTTTTCTTATTATTTCGGTGTAAATCATCACATCGGTGGTAATAAAGACCACCGATTACAGCGATATGAGAACAGCGAAGTGAGAAATAACACACTTTTTAAGAAATTAGAAAAAGTGCATAATATCTAGGAACAGTCAATGAAGCTAATTCACTTATTACTTCTGTTAGAACCAAACAACAATAATAAAACTACTCATTACACTAGAAAAATGCAACCACCGATAATATAAAATAATTGTCCGGGAGCAACTTAAATGGCGTACTTACGTTAATTTCGGGAATATGCAACGATTTGACACACATCCTTCCTGACTGCGCACTAGCACACACTAACGAGGGAAATAAAATTGGGGTGAAGACGCTGTCGGACTCGTCGATGTAAAGTTAAGTTTAAATTACTTTTGTCCAGCGATATGAGAACATTTTTCAGGACAAGTACGTTTGTGCCTCTCAGTAATAATAATCGTTAATTATGTAATAAAATATGTTATATATTAATAAAAAAACTAATATTCTATGAAATAGAATAAGTTATATACTTAACTTACTTATTTTTATTAGTGTATAAGCTGTTTTGTTTGTAAAAAAAGTAGAGGGACAGCACCGATTTGAAAAAAAATAGAGGTTTATGATTTTTTTTCTACCTTTGTAATAGTCCTAGGCAAATTATATTTTTGCCACAACCCAATAACTACCTATAGAATACTAAAAAAAATAATTCAGAACAATATTCCTTTTTTCAAATACTAATTTCACCGAAGACAAAAAAATAAGTCATTTGGGAAATTCACCCTGGTACATACCCAAACTGGTTTATTGACACAAACATCACTGACACAAAGGTTACACATACTGTGACACATTTACAGGCAATTATAAAAATGTGGAGACTTCCCCAAGTAGTCTCCACCATCCCCAACAAACCACGCCTACTCCATCTCTTGTAAGAACAGCACGACCGCATTATAACAAATCTAGTGACAGAGTGACCGCTCTATACGACTACTGGAACAACCTTTCAGCACGAGATCTAATAAATTAATGTAATAACAGCTTTAAACAAACGAAATCTAAACTAAATAGTGCGGATATTGTAAACAAAAACAACATAGAACACTTTTTCGTAAAAATATTAATACTTTTTATATATTATTTTTTTCTAAAAATGAAACTTTGAGATGCTCTTCTGTAAAGTTCCAAAAATGTCGCTTAATACAAATAGCCCGTGAACCGTAGATATAATAGGAGAAGCTAGTAACGGTGTAAAAGAAACCAATCTATTTGTGAAACAAATTAAAGAAGGCGATGTAGGCTCTTGGTTATCGGTACTTAAAATATACCAGACAGAACTATTATTTTATAAAGAACTTTCTAAAATATACGCTAATTTGCAAAAAGTTGCGAATGTACCTTCGCACGAAAAAAGATATGAAATGGTTGAATCCTACGAAGAAAGTCATACTGAAGCGATCATAATGGAAAATATAGTTAAACAAGGGTACGAAAAGTTTCAAAGAATGGATGTGGTCTCTTTAGAATATGCGAAATATCCATAAGACAGCTTGCGAAGTTCCACGGGCTATCTTTGGTATTGCAAAAAGAACAACCGGATTTTTTAAGTGAAAAGATTAAAAAAATAATATATCCATACGTTCTCGAAGCTAAATGGAAGGTGTTTGCTAAGAATGTGATTAAATTCACACTGAGATACGTCAATGAAGATAATAAGAATAGAGTTGAAAGTCTTTGTAATCAATTGGATGATAAATACACCACTTATTTTGATAATGAGGCATTGAAAATATGAATATGTCATGGCGATTATAGGCCTAATAATATCTTGACGAAAAGGAACGTAAGTGATAATAATGCCGCAGAACTTCCTTTCCATAATAACATAAAAGCCCGCAGGCATTATATTATGGTCTGCAAGCCTGAGAATAGTAGAATTGTACTAGCTGGACAACACTACTATTTTCTTGCCCCACGGCTATATAATAAAGTCAATAAAATTTTGTACATTTATCCATGTACCTTAATGCAATGTAAAACCCTAACCGTTAAATGGTTGCAAGGTCTCACCTATGAAGAAACGGAGAATTTTCTTAAAATAATGAGATAATACCTACCTACTAATAATATACACACACACACACACACACAAACACACACACAAATAGGCATACATAGTAAATTACTTAGAATTATGGTTAAGTTAGTTAATTAGTTTTTAGGAACTTTATTGCCTCAAATAAGGAGGTGGGCATTAATGGCTGCGACACAGTTCTTTAACTAATGCAGACATCATCGTACACAATTTAAATGTTTATGTAAATTATTGTTCCAAATAAAGTTTTTTTTTTTTTTTGTTAAATCAAAATTTTAATACGAGTTCTGTGTTTCTTACATGCCCTATTTAAAATGTTTATTTCAGAACGGAGTACTCGCAGACTTGATCCCAGTGGACTATCAGTTCATGCACTACGATTATCCAGCATTAGATCTCATATACTATATCTATATTAGCACCGACCGTAAGTTGCGCAAAGCTTATATGTCGCATCTGAAGGAAGTATACCATAACGCTTTAAGGACGTTCCTGGAACATTTCAACATCGACGTGGAACTAGTATATCCAAGGAAGAAGTTTGATGATGATTATAAAGAGATGTTGGACTACGGTCTTCTAATTAGCTTTGTATGGTTGCCTTTTCAGCTAGTAACTGAAGAAAATATTCCTGACTTGAATGAAGAATCTTTAGAGTTTAATTTTAAAATTAGTCATCTTTATGTGATTGAAGAATATATAGAAGAAGTACATGTAAAATGATTAATGTAAAGAATAATAATATATAATGATTTCTGATATTTACGCGAATACTACACATTGAAATGAAACTAATTTTACGGATTATATCGCGGTTTATTTTTGATTCTAATTACCCGACGTTTCGAATATTTTACAGCATTCATGGTCACGGGCGGACTGAGGTGGTAGCTGTCCATACGTTATAGTTGTCTTAGGGTACCCTTAGGTCTTCTAATTATTATTGTTAGTCCGATCTACGCAGAAAGAGCTTACAGTATCTTGAGGTCTTGTAGTGGAATGCTTGTCTTTGGATTTGATTATATTTATCACGGAATCCCAAGCTGGTGGTAGCACCCAGCCATCTTCTCTTTTGAAATTTGGATGTTTTTTTAATGTCAATAGCCTCACAAATCATCCTTGGCAGGAATCGCTGTTCTTTTAAGGGGATTTGATTTGTAGAACATGCACGTTGAACATATGTAATACAATTTCTGTTCTCTTCTAGGAGACTATTCTGTCTCGTCGTTAATATAAATTATATTACCTTTTTAAAATAGATCTTTTTCATATAGGATGCCTATTTTATAAAGAAACTTGCTATCCAAATTCTGTAGATCTACCTTCGTTAGTTTCGGCTCTATACCCTCTTTTTAACTGACTTCAAAAAAGGAGAACCTCCTCAATACCGTAATAATCACTATTGTGTTTATACATTTATTGTATACGTTGATGAGTCAGTCACGCGAAAAAGGCATTTTTCTTTATAATATTAGAACATATAGATATAATAATTCTTAGTGGATAATGTGAACCAAGCTTTATATGATAAATAATATAATACAAATTTAAAAAAAGTTAATTAATAGATTTTTCTGTATAATTAAGGTGCAAATGAAGTGGGGGCGCTTATTATCCTTTTATATATATAGCTATTATGCCAATGTCTAGTCATTATTTGGATTATTACCTTAAGTCGTGTTGTAAAATCAAGCCAAAATATTAGTGATAATGAGTTCCCTAAAAGAACTTCCGCTAGAACTCCAAAAATCAATTCACAACATAATAGAAAAGCAAGGATATTTGAAGTACAAGGTACATACAACGCGCTTAACAATGAATGGTGATTGCTACCTATGTGATCCTTATGAGATTGATATAATGGGAGAGACGAAAGATGGTAATAAGGAAATAAACCTATTTGTGAAAAAAATTAAGGATGGCGATGAATGCGCTTGGGTATCAGTATCTCACATATATCAAACAGAACTATTGTTTTATAAGGACATTTCTAAAGTATATGCTGATTTACAAAAAGATGCTAACATACCTTTGCATGAAAGATTTAAAATGGTGGAATGGTATGAAGAAAGTACTACCGAAGCGATCATAATGGAAAATATGATTAAACAAGGGTACGGAAAATTTGAAAGAATGGATGTCATCTCTTTAGAATATGCTGAAATATCCATAAAACAACTTGCAAGGTTCCACGGACTATCGTTCGTGTTGCAAAAGGAACAGCCGGAAAACTTTAATCAAAATATAAAAACAATAAAAAATCCATACGTTTTCGGCCCAAATTGGAACATTTTTGCGAAGAATGTGATTGATTTGACTCTGAAATACGTCGGTAAAGATGTTAAACACAGAGTTGAAAATCTGTGCGATGATTTGGCAGACAAATACACCACTTATTTTGATAATGAGGAATTGAATATTTGTTTATGTCATGGTGATTATAGGCCTAATAATATTTTGTCGAAAATAGACGTAAGTATTTATGTTATCCATATCTGAGTTTATTGCATTTATTTAGAGAAGAAATATTTATTGCATGAAGCAAAGTTGCAAATTCAGAAAGTGCTATTGAAATAAAAATGTGAATTTGATGGCGAATCGTTGACTATTCACATAAGTAAGGATGTTGTTTTTATTTTCTTAGTTTCTCTATATTGTTTATGTCTTTTCAGAAGGACGTACTGATGGACTTGATTCCAATAGACTATCAGGCCATTCACTACGGTTGTCCAGCGTTAGATTTCATATACTATATCTATATTAGCACCGACCGTAAGTTTCGCAAAGCTTATGTATCACAACTGAAAGACGTATACCATAACACTTTAAAGACGTTTCTGGAACATTTCAACATCGACGTGGAGCTAGTTTATCCGAGGAAGAAGTTTGATGATGATTATAAAGAAATGTTGGACTACGGTCTTCTAATCAGCTTTGTGTGGTTGCCTTTCGTGCTGGTAACTGAAGAAAACATTCCTGGTTTGAATGAAGAATCCTTAGAGTTTAATTTTAATATTAGTAATCTTTATACAATCAGACAGCGTGACGTGATTGAAGAATTTATAGAATATGGCTACCTATAGTAAATATAACTATTTCAAGGCATATTAGTTTAGATATTTATAGTCAATCTAATTTAAGATTATTTTAATTGGGAATTAGCGCGGTTTACCTTATATTTTGGCTTGACATTTCGGCCATGTTACACTAGCCGTGGCAGCAGACTGGTGCAGCGAAATTGTTCCATGTACGAGGTACAAGCGATCTTCGTCTACCGCCGTACATGCACTTGTAACATTAAATCTACTGCACTAACAGTATCTGTATATTTCACTGCCGGCAAATAGCGAGGTTTTGTCATTTTAATCACTGGTTCCTATGCAAATAATGTTCTATAGTGGAACGCAAATGGGTAGTTCTTCAAAATTTCATTTTTCGACTGATTCATATGGCCAAAATTTAATTTCACTCTAAGCTCTGTATTTGGTATTGATATTGGTATCACGGGCTGGTTTCCGCAACTCCACGTCAAAGCGCGTATTTTGCGTACGGGTGGGAATAGATTCACTCGATCCACCCCAACTCCTCGAGAAAGGCCAGCAGGTACTTGATGCCACCGACAATCCCTCGGAGAGTACTCGGGTTACCGAAGTACTTAGCCCTGTATGTGGCTACCCCCGGGCATCTCAGCAGCACGTGGGCCGCTGTTTCCTCCTCCTCCATGCACGCTCTGCACAGAGGGCTGTCAGTAACTCCTATGACAAAAAGGTGTTTATTAAATGAACCATGTCCTGTTATGGCCGCCGTGACTATACGCAATTGTCGTTTAGATAGACGGAACAGCTGTACAGTAACGCGGCAGTCAATTGCTGGAAGCGCTTCCCTAGCCTGCCTGCACTCACTGTGGTTTGTCCAAATGTCCTTATGTTTGTCCCTAGTGCGTTGTCTTACCAGGGTAGTGGCACTATAGGTTCTGGGCCTATAGCGTCCATGGTTGAACCTCTTCTAGCGAGCTCCGCCGCGTCGTTACCACAGGAGCCGCTGTGTCCCTTAATCCATTGAATGGTTACGTTGTTGAAGTTTCCTACCTAAGCTCTGTAACGCATGTCTATGTGAAAATAGGTATACCAAATAACATATTTTTGAATGAGCGACTCGTTTTTATAAAGTAGTTTTCAAGATATCGAGGTACAAATATTTTGTGCCCATATGAATCAGAATTTGTTACAGATGAATCAGAAACAGAAATAAAATTGAAATAAAATTAAAATAAAATATAACAACAACAATAATCTATTTTTATGAAGTCAAATTAAAAAAAAAACATCACGGGAGGTGATTTCAACAATAAATAAATAATTATAATACTAGCCCTTGTTTTTATTCCACTTTTGGGCACGGAACTCCCCTCGAGATGAAGGGGCTTAGGCCATAGTCCACCACCCTGGCCAAGTGCGGTTTGGCGGACATCACTTCTTTTTGCTTCTTCAGACATACAGGTTTCGTCACGATGTTTCTCCCAACACCGAAAGCTAGTAACAATCGCAAAAAGACGATTCACACTTGAGAAACCAGAGGTGAAAGCCGAGGTTCGAACCTGCACATCTTGTTTCCAATGCAAGCGCTCGCCTACTGAGCTGTTACTGTTTCAACAACCGAATTCAAAACAAAACATTTTTGAAACTCCAGTAAGTATATAATAATTCTTGTTATATGGGAAAGAAAAAAAAATTTAATACAACAGAAATTTGAACTACCTACTGCAAATAATTGTCTACAACTCATCAATCTTGTTTATTTTACTTATTCATTTCATCAGCAGCTGAAACGTCCACTGCTGAACAAAGGCCTCTCCCTTAGAAGGGAGGGGTTGCCATAATCCCCACGCTTGGCAGGCGGCTTGGGGATCGCAGTAAAGGTGGTAGGTAATCCAATAAAAAGACGCTGCTGCCCGTCTTCTCGTCTTCCCTTAGTCGCCTTTTACGGACACCCAACGGAAGGAGAAGGGTGGGTGCTATTCTTACCCGGACACCCCACGGGGACTTTTACTTAGCTATAAGTAAAACTTATTTTGATAATGTATTAATTATTGTTTAGAATAAACAATCACTTTGGTATATTTTTGTACTAAATTATTATTGACAATAAAGTCAGTTAGATCAACTTTAATTAAATGGCCACAGCATAATTGCCTGGATCTTTTCTTATGTCTTCCATTTTTTTAATAGTTCGTTTTATTTACGTTCTGCGAGTTTCTTTTTCTTCTTCTTTATCGTTAGTATGTGGCATTATTGTGAACTACAATATTAATATAACAGAAATTATATAGAGATTTTTGGCTTATGAATAAATGGATTTTTATGATTGTTAATATGGAAGAATAATGTGTGGATTTTTATGTTTACTATTATATATAATAATTTTTGCTTCTTAACTAAGTATATGGAGAGACCTTTTCCCAGCATTGTGACACTACAAGTTAAAAAAAAATTCTCAATTAAGACTAAGACGTATAAAAAGTATCATTATGTACAATAATTCCAAAGTTTATGGGTAAGTAAATTTATATATATACTTAAATAAGACTAGAACTACTGACTTGTCCACGATAAAAAATTGGACAAGGAGAATTAGGCAACAAAAGCGCTCCTTTCGTGCTGGTGGGCAAAAACTATTTTATTTTATAATATAATATAATATCCTGGGACAATTCACACACGATCATCTGATCCAAACTAGGCAGAGCCTGTACTATGGAACCAGACAACTGATACTAATACATATATACTTTTTTTTTTTTTTTTGTTAATACATACATATATAGATAAAACACCCAGACACTTGGTGGGAATCGAACCCACGACCTGTTGGTTAGCAGACAGGGTCACTAACCACTAGACCAACGGGCCCGTCAAATCGGGTTTTGTGATTTATATTTTTTATATGGGGTATTATCCATAGTCTGTGTGTACGTTCGCATTGACATCTGCTGCCAGCGTCTCCGTCAACTTGAAGACCCCACATTCTCTTCAATGTGGATGTTAGTAGACACTGGTATAGATAAAATTGTCTATACTTATGTCTATAGATCACATAGCGGTGACCTGGAGACAACTCGTCTTTTTGACCACCTTAGTGAGGCCGCTGATGAGGCCCTTCATTGTACCCTGATGCGCAGCTGGTCACTCTGGGGGACTTTAATGCCTGTCACCAGGACTGGCTGTTGGCTCATATCAGAGGACTGACCATGCTAGGAGAGAAGCGCGGAAAATTGCGCTGTCATAGGGCTTTCCCAGCTGGTAAAGCAAGCGATTAGGGTACCTGATGTTGTTGGTTATACAGCCAATAGAAATTGAATTGAATTGTCTAGACCTTCTGCTGACGACTGATTCAGACAGGTATCATGTAATAGTTTCCTTACCTTTAGGACCCTCGGATCACTGTCTGGTGAAAGCTGTATCGACCTTTTCTCCCCCTAACTGTGTTATCCGTGGTTTGCGGCGATTGTGGCGATACAAGTCAGCAGATTGGGATGAGATGCTGCATTTCTTTGCATTTGTTGGCGGGTCTGCCTTTCTTCCGAAGATCCGTCGAGTGGCGCAGATGCTATAACCGACGTGGTACATCAAGCAATGGAATATTTCATCCCTTTCACTCATCCCTGTCGGCTTCTACTTTTTAGAATGTATCCTTGGAATATACTGACCGCCTTTAGCTGTTGGGAGTTGAAATTTCCTCAAACCTCAACTTTGGGCGGTGCATCGAGTCCAAGGCCAAGGTAGCTGCCAGGAAGCTAGGTGTCCTTGCAAAGGTCCAACGTTACTTCACACCGAGGCAGCTTTTGTTGCTATATAAAGCACAAGTCCGGTAGTGTGTGGAGTACTGTAGTCACATATGGGCTGGTGCTGCTAAATGCCATCTTGCAGGTTTGGACTCGGCGTGCTAAAAGGCTTATTCGTGACGCAGGGTTAGTAGCGGCCAATTTACAAAGCCTAGAGCACAGGCGCAGAGCAACTTTCCACTCGCAGGCCTGCTGGAAGAAATTTCTTTAGAAATAAGCTGTGCCTTTGTACCATTATTTCCTATAGTTCCGTGTTTCCTGTAATACTATTGTGTGTACAAAAATTATAAAATAAATAAATAAAATAAAAATAAGACCAAGAGCAGCATCAGCCATATTAATCAGTATTATACGCCGGACACTTCTTATTTTTTTTTTATAAGCAAACTAACGTAGTTATAACCAATACACATTTTTTTTTGTAAGAGGATAATTCATTACCTTTTGATTAAATTATAATTAATATTGATGTATCAAAGGGAAAATGCGCCATCGACCATTTTGTTCCGGAAAATGGAAGAACATACTTCAATTATTTTTACTAACCGACTTCAAAAAAAAGAAGGAGGTTATCAATTCGGTTGTATGTTTTTTTATTTATTTTTTTATTTTTATGTTTGTTACCTCAGAACTCTGTCGTTTACGAACCGATTTGGAAAATTATTTTTTTAATTGAAAGGACATGCTTCCAGATTGGTCCCATTTTTTTCAAAATCAAGTTCTGATGATGGGAACCATGAGTAACTGAGGGAACTCCTTAAATATTATAGGCATACATATAGCGTTTTTGGTATTTTTAGAAACTAGTCAAGCATTTTCATTCAGAAAGTATCATTTGGTGAAGTGGATCTGATGAAGAAGGCCGTAGATGGCCACCGGAACTCTGTAATAAAATTAACAATCCATCCTATCCTAGCCGTGCCTACTAAACCGTAGAACTACCGAATTTGGACACGATGGATAGTTCTCGACGAGTAGTTGTTAGAAAAATGGAGATCACGGGATCTCTGCACCAATAAACGTAGATCCGCCGAGTTTGGGCTCGTTGAGTAGCTCTCGATGAGTAGTTGCTAGAAAAATGGTGATCAGAGTCTGATGATGGAGCAAGAAGGTCGTCACGGGATCTCGGCACCAATAAACATAGACCCACCGAGTTTGGGTTCGTTGGATAGCTCTCGACGAGTAGTTGCTAGAACAATGGTAATCAAGGTCTGATAATGGAGCAGGAAGGTCGTCACGGTATCTCGGCACCAACAAACGTAGACCTACCGAATTTGGATTCGTTGGATAGGTCTCGACGAGTAGTTGCTAGAAAAATGGAGATCAGGGTCTGATGATGGAGCAGGAAGGTCGTCACGGAATCACTGCACCAATAAACACCAATAAACGTAGATCTGCCGAGTTTGGGCTCGTTGGGTAGCTCTCGATGAGTAGTTGCTAGAAAAATGGTGATCAGGGTCTGACAATGGAGCAAGAAGGTGGATACGGGTTCTCGGCACAAATAAATGTAGACCCACCGAGCTTGCAGTCCATGGTTCTCGAGAACTACGAGTATAACACCTAGATATCTTCGGTTTATGGCAATTGGTTAGTTTTATTAAGATATTCTCACATGTACATTTTTTAAAATTTTTGCTTAAGCTTATATTTTAGTGATGGTCCATAGTTATGTTATGTAGTGGGTGTTTTTAAAATAAATATTAAACTGGCTGTTTGTCAGAATAAAATATAAGTTGTTAAAAGTTAACCTAATAATACACTAAGGGAACCACTAAAAAGAATAAAATACAAATATTTTTTACAAAAAAAATTACCGCCTTCAAAATGCAACTAAAAAGCCTGAAATAATTTCTAAGAATTAGTGGTTTTTACATCTACATTGTTGGACTTGGACTTTTCTTCTCAGTCGTTACACTCTTGACAGAGTGGTCGTGGTTGTCATGAGAGTGGTGGTAGCACGCCTGACAATTCGGCGCCAATCCTCCCTCACTGCCGCCTTTCTGGCGCATTGATGCACTGCACCGCCAATGGACGCTTTTATTTGATCGGTCCATCGCATGGGTGATCTCCCGCGGGCTCTGATGCCTTCTATTTTTCCCTCTATGACAAGGCGCTCGATGGAAATGGACTTGGACTACAACATATTATAAATACATATTACTATCGAAGTCGGCGCCTAACGTCTAGCAAATACTTACAAGGGCAGTGGGTACCTAACTGTTTTCCAGTTTGGCGCCGTCTTTGATAGTAATATGTATTTATAATATAGTCCAAGTCCAACAATGTAGATGTAAAAACCACTAATTCTTAGAAATTATTTCAGGCTTTTTAGTTGCATTTTGAAGGCGGTTCTTTTTTTTGTAAAAAATATTTTTATTTTATACTTAGACAGCAATTATTTCAAAAATATAATTTGTCCCAGTTAGGTATAAAGCGAATCTGTACAAAAAAAAATATTACATGCTGTTTTGTTCGTTGGTTACAGAAATATACCCACAGACATCAAAAATTTAGTCCCTGACATCGATAAAAAAATATTACATGCTGTTTTGTTCGTTGGTTACAGAAATATACCCACAGACATCAAAAATTTAGTCCCTGACATCGATATACTATAGTATATCGATGGTCCCTGAAGAACTACCCAAATGTCTAAAAGAATTTGATGTACCTACAGTTTGCAAAATAAAATTATATTCTTCCTCGTATAAAATGGTGTCGCAGCCGTGGATGGTAGCTTATCATCAATTCAAGTAGAAGGATCCTGTATCAGAGTTACCGCTGTGTGTGTTGACTAAGGATAGTCCCCGAGATATCATCTCAGTAGGTAGAGGCCGCGTTGTGATCTGGTGGTAGTTGTAAAAAAGTTGACAATATGTAAGTTGATAACAAAGATATTTTGAATCTTTGATTATATATACGTCTAGATAGCGTGTTCGATGTTCAAACACTTGACAATATCAAGTATACCAAAACATCAAATTGGTATACTTGGTTGTTTAGTATCACTTGAACTCTACCGATGGTTTGTGCTCGCAAAAAAAATACTTTTTGCCGAATTGTGTAATCAAATCGTGAAAATATTAACTAAGTAAAATTAATAACGATCCTAACTTAATTTTCCATTCATAAGTCTTAAGATTCTGTGAGGGATTATTATAAAAACTCGATTGTTTTTTACGACAATGTGTACATTGTCCGACTAGACTGGTGTGGCTAGGTAATAATGGGGGAATATATCTTAAGTCTGGGGTAATTTTTCTTTTGACAAAAATGAATTCAATGAAACTTAATACGTAGTTAGTGACCAAAACATAAAATAAATCAATTATAATAATTTTAATTTATTTTTTTGATAAATTAATTACTTTTATATAGGTACTTAGAAGTATTTTTTCTTCCTGGTCATGAGGCAAATAAGACATTCAGATCCCCAAACACGCACACAACCACAGATGACGCGAGTGTACAACGAGGCCTGCACGCACACACGAATTATGAGGTTGTTATGCTTATTAACGTAACGTTACAAGACTATTAGGTATCTAGACGTATATATAATCAAAGTTTTGAATGTTTGAATTTTAGACACCAGGAAAGCCTCTACTTATAGGACACTGGTACAGCCCTACCCCTATTTGGATTTTTGGTTCATCAGGCATTTCTGCTACGTTCTACGTCTCTTTAATACCCTAACAACGCTGTTTTATCTTCAATAGCTGTATAATCTAGTGACATTGCCATATTATCATTATGGTGCCTACTTGCATTGTTATTTGTTACACTCTAAGTCTCACATTAATAATAAATTTTTATTTACAAAAAGTCCTAACTTCTATTGTGTTCATGAATACATTTCACGCGCATCTAATTCCTCCACATTAGGTGGAGTTTACCTAGATTCAGTTATAATTATAATTTTCGCATAATAGCTTTCGCATTTATTAGTTAGTTTACTAGTTTGTATATTTTTGTGGTGGAAATAAATAAACTTATATTACTATGGAGAAGTTTTTATTTCTCAGCCGCTTGGCTGGTTTAGTCTGCATCCACGGGTTATTATTATTATTAATAGCACTGAACTAAGCGGCAAAATGACGTAGAGGCAATCCGAGAAAGCGATGGATGGACGGTATTGAGGTGTATGTGTGGGGCTTGAGAATACGACTTAAATATCGCTTTATAAGTAGTACTTTGTCATACATATATTTTAATTTATTATGTAAAAATGACTTCGAAGCATGCAAACGTGTTTTTATTTTTATTTATTTTTTATTTATTTATTGAAGGTATCCAACAGCACATTCCATAGAATACAGACAATTTAAAACTAGATAATTAAGCTAAGCCAATATAGGATACCATAGATACTAATATTAATTAAACAAGTAATTTAACAGTAGGTTGTTATTGCTAAAGTTTAGAAAGACTAAAAATAGAAAGGATCTTTTTAAGAAAAATGAGTAGAAATAGGTTAAAAATTAACATAAAAAAGAACTTAATGGTGTAGAAAAGGAAATACTAGAAATTACAGCTTCAATTGCAACAATTACAACTTAAAATTTTAAACATACAAATCCTTAGCTAGTTACTCAAGAGCTGCGCTTTCTAAAAAGCAAAAACCAGTTATGTAGTTTTAGATTAATTAAATATAGTAAGTATATAAGAATAAAATTGTATATTTTATCTGAAATAATTGTTGTATTTAATTTTAAATTCGATTTCTAAATTTAATTCTAAATTGAATTCTAAATTACTAATTTTACTAATTTTAATTCCCCCAATGCAATCATCATATTCACAGCTTGTTTCATTTTAAAGAGCAGTAATAAATATATGTCGGCAGATGGCCATCACCCCCTGATTCCTGGCGTATCACGGAACATCAGATCCCTGACCCGGGTATTGACCCCAGGTTCCCCAATAACCAACGAAGACTTGAAAGATTATACAGTCGTTTATTCTCAGATCACATTCGTAACAACGGTTTACTTTAAAGACAACAATCCAGAGGGGACTGCTCAAAGCATCCGGCGACGGCGACTGTTTTCACCCAATATGGCGATTGCGCCGGCCGGCCCCTTTGTTTTGTTAGCACGCGCAAGTCACGCCGCCTGACGTCTACTCGCGGTACTGGCCTCCAAGTAAACCAGCCTTCTTGGTTCTTCCATATCCCGACACGGCCAATCCTGACATTCGCACGACCTCGTGCGTTATTTCTCCTGAGAATACGCATTTCATTCAATTCCACCTGAAAACAGACAGTGTTTACATCTACTCATAGGTAAACCGCCGAGTCAATATTTCTCCGCTTCCATCTCATTTCTGCCAGATGGTCCCAACAGTGGTCTCTATACCACTGTACCATCGCTCTCCATCTCTCAAACTCAATCTGCCAGATGGTCCCAACAGTGGTCTCTATACCACTGTACCATCGCTCTCCATCTCTCAAACTCAATCTGCCAGATGGTCCCAACAGTGGTCTCTATACCACTGTACCATCGCTCTCCATTTCTGAAACTCAACATCTCCATCATTTAAAAACAACTCGACTTGCCTAGCTGGCCGCATAAAGAGACCACTGTAACAATCTTGCCCAGCTAATTCCACAAAGAAACTACTGTAACAGTCTTGCCTAGCTGGCCTCAAAAGAGGGACCACTGTAACAGTCTTACCGCACTAATCTACAAAAACAACTACTACTCTACCATCTCTACTGTACTATAGCTGTAACAACGTCAACGTTCCCCAATTATAGTCCACGTTTCCACTAGTAGGTACCTACACCCGTTTCGTTCAACTGTTGAAATCTCTTATTCCAGTAGGGAAATCCAATCACTACATCTTGATACAGATCAGATGCCGCGAGGCCGCACAGCCGAACTGACTGACACACTCACCCAATGCTTGATCTTCACCACATCCGAGTTACCAATACTAATTTTCACCATGTGACAATCTCTAGTTTCTAATCAAGAGATTACTACTTCACTACTTTTGCCAGTTTGTTCCCAAACCCAATTCCATTTTCTGCAGCGGGTCAATTTACTCGTAATATTACTGTGATTGTCCCAGAATATTATTATTATCATCGACGCCACCAGTCCCCGAGGTAGTCAATACAGTTCCACTTACTGAGTAGTTACATCATCAATATTGAATGTAAACGGTTCTAGCAAAAACAATAATAACTATCGACGTAAAACAATATACCCCACTTTAACTCTTTCGACCCCAAGGGCCTATCTCTCACATAATTACTTTGATAAACGAGATTGTTTTAATACGATACCAATACGTCGACTATACACCATGTCCAGCACCGATTATGCTTACACCAGGACAAAGCCGGCTTTTCTCGCCCGTCCAGATATTTCGCGGTCTTACTCAGCTGCTTATTCAGATCTGGTCTTATGTCCCATCACACCGCTTTTTCAAACACTGAAAACAAAAAAAAAAAAAATACATAGGACAAGAAAAACTGAAGGCATGGATTAACATAAACGCTGTAGAATTTATAATCTCCTTTTTGCGGTCTATACTGTTAATTTCCGTACTGTTTAACATTATTTTAGAAACAGAACATTTCGAACTTTTAAGTTTCCAAATACTGCCATAACATCCAGCATAATTGATATAAAATTATTTATATCCTGCGACAACCAACACCACAACCTCCCGGCGGTCTCGTCCTCTTCTGGGCGTGGCTGTGACTCTGGTTCCGGTGCTTCTTCCAGCCAGGAACGTACGAATTCTGTCTTGGAGTGACCGTCGTCATCGTAGTCGTCCTCCGATGAGTCCTCTTCAGCCTTCTGTAGCGCTAGCTTGGCTAATTCCAACTTGAGTTTCAGTATTTCTTCTCGGGCTTTCAGTATCCTCTTCTGGGATCGATGAGTCCTGTGGGACTTCGTTGGGCCGGTCGGCCTCTTCGATTCTTCGGTCCGGGTTTCTTCTTCCCGGCTAACGGTCGCTGCGTCCGGTCGGTGTGCTTCGTCGGCGGGGCGCAGCGTCGCATCTGAATGTTTTCCTGTATGTTTCCCCTTCCTCTGGCTCGGCGGCTCTGGTCTCTCTGGAACAGTCCTCGGGGCCGGCGGGGGGGACCGCCGCGGGGTCGCGGGCCGCGGCGGGTCGGTGCTGACGGTCGACGGGGAACGCGGCGGCAGCTCGTGGCGAACGGACGGTTCTTCTCTGGGGGTGCCCCCCCCCCCACCTCAATCATCCACGCCTCGGGAGCCCGTCCTCTTGAACGCGTTATGGGCATCTTGTAAGCCTTCAGTCCAAATTTTCAGTTCTTCAGTCCAAATCTTCAGCTCTT
Source organism: Furcula furcula (assembly GCA_911728495.1). Classification (NCBI taxonomy): domain Eukaryota; kingdom Metazoa; phylum Arthropoda; class Insecta; order Lepidoptera; family Notodontidae; genus Furcula; species Furcula furcula. The sequence continues at coordinate 22,832,861 of OU452252.1, forward strand.
CAGCCGGTTCTTCGATTATCCGGCTCGAAGGACCAGCGAAATGTGCAGGACGGGCGGACCCGAATGCACGAGCCACTGACGTCCTGTGTGTCTGTAGCTATCGCTGGTACGGTATGAACCCGCCGAAGAGTGTTGACGCTGTTGGTTACAATGTAGGTTGGTTACAAGGTGTCCGTGAAATAAGAACTCCCAATTTGATAGCAAGCTTGATAGTGGCGACGGTGGCGCTCTTCGTACTGAATATTCTTTTCTTCTATTTATATCTTGCTTTTAGTTCCCGCGTCGACCGCTTGCTTGTTCACCGACAGTGGCGCCGAATGCGCATTTACTATCCTTGCAGGGAACTTTACCGTAACGAGAGCCCCACCGAGGCAGCCACTAACGTTTTATTTTTATTATAAAAACGGTACATTTTCGCTTAGTCTACTTAGGCTATTCTAGACACATACATGATACCTATACCGTTAGAAAGTGCGTGTAAGCAGCTTTCTAACGGTGTACATAGGGTTTATCTATCTATTTCTGTTAGGGAACTACAGGCCGATAAATGCTGTAAGTAGGGGCGCGACGACTATGCTTGGCTGCTTGTCGCTTCCCCTGCGCCTTGCCCGTAGTATCCACATGCCCACAAATAGTACCGATAGGTAGCCTGTGATGTGTACTATCTGTATACCTATGATCTAGACCACCTAGGGGCCTAGGTCATAGCAAAAACCCTAGAAAACATGATATGCGATAGAACATTTGCCTATAACTATGGAAATATGTACAGCAGTGCTGTTTAGGCACTTAGACCCACCAAGGTGGACCCAGATCTAGGTCCTGATTTGGTTCCTAGATTTGGGACTTAGCTGCAAATAGCTATTTGCCGTTCATATAATATGTGCTTAGCACATCTAGGGCATGTGGGTACTTTTATCATACTATTACCCTACGCTAATTACAAATAGCAAGTACTATGAGACATAGGCTAGGCTATCTATAAGTGATTCAGCTCACCCCTCCTCGATAGTGAGCTTATACACAAAACTATATTATGATTTATTAGGAAATTAAATCTAGGCTCTTAACTATCGCAGAGTTATAAAACTTAACTATATTACTATAAAACACAACACACTGTAACACAAACACTATTTTGTCCTTTCGTAAACGTCGTATTGTGGTCGTCCTGAACAGAGTGGATAGTGAGTGGATAGTGAGTGGATAGTGAGTGGATAGTGAGTGGATAGTGAGTGGATAGTGAGTGGATAGTGAGTGGATAGTGAGTGAATAGTGAGTGGATAGTGAGTGGATAGTGAGTGGATAGTGAGTGGATAGTGAGTGGATAGTGAGTGGATAGTGAGTGGATAGTGAGTGGATAGTGAGTGGATAGTGAGTGGATAGTGAGTGAGTGAGTGAGTGACCGCCGACTCCGCCGACTCCGCCGACTCCGTTGATTCCGTTGACTTTGTTGACTTTGTTGACTTCGTTGACTTCGTTGCGCGGGGAGGTGGAATAGAAAGAGACAGAGCGAGACTGAAGTTTCACTTCTACCGCGCGGAGGGACTCCACGCACGCACATTTTTTACCTAGTTTAAGTACTTATATTTGTAAATAAACTGTACTTTAATGAAATATATCATTGTTTAACGCTTAAGTAACTGATGTCATTGTGAGAGCTAGCGCACATAGGTGACTTTGATCATACAATTGGCCGCGGAAAAATCAGTCAATCGGTTGTAGACCTCCATGCCGCCATACATGCAATGGGTTTGATAAATAATAGTGAAAAATTTGACTATGATAAAAGTCACACACGCCAGTTCTAATGCGTCGGTTAAAAAGGGATAAGTTCCTACCTTTAATCCAATTAGCCTAAAAATCGCATCAACTAAGTTGTCAAATATTACCTAGTTAGTCATGTAGACCAACAGAGTCCGGTACTGAAACTTAAAATTTCTGTTTAAAGACAAAACACATTAAATAGTTGTGTTTTTGATGCCTTTTATATACCCTTAGTGAGCTAAATTTTCATCAAAATCTTGTTACACGTGTAGGTCATAAGCTAGTAGAAACTTGCACAATAATGCAATATAAGCAATAATGACGTACTTATTTGAATTATGACACTTATAATCGGACTACTTGAAATAAACGCGAATAATCTACCAAGGTCCTTCCTTCCATTAGCTTTGAAATTATTTTGATACCTACACATTGTGGGATCGTGTTCTCTCCAAAATCTCTAGGTATCTAGCAGCAGCAAGTGTATATGTACCGAAATCTAGTTAGGATATAATTCAGTAAGGCACGCCTTGACAGAGCTTCTATTAACTTTGTGTTGTCGGTCCCTGCCTTGCAGTGAACAGACACGCAACAAGGCTTAGTGCCTTTGTAAATCACTTGTTCTAAACATTTTGTCTAATATCGTCACTAAGCTGCAGCAGATTTCACCTTTATTAGGGTTCCTATATACATAAAAGGTAAAAGAAACCCTAATTATGTGACTTCGTCTGTCTGTCTGTCACACCTATATATTTCAGGAACCACTGATGCTATGGATTTGAAACTTGGAATAATTTTAGATGTTACTTACCCAAGCTCATCGCAAATTAATAAAATGTTTTTTTTTCTTTTACTTTCTTTTTAATGGGGGCTAAAATGGGGTGTCAAAATTTCAAAGTGAGACTACTATGTCGAGTAGGATATCAAATGAAAGGGCTTAATTTTCACATTGGAAAACAGATTTTTATTTTGGCTTGTCACGTAGTTTCTGGCTAATAATAAAAAAAAATCAAAAAAATACCGTTCCCCCCTCATCTCCCAAGTTTGTGGAGAGAAAATTTGAAATAATTATGAGTTATAGAGGTCTATCTGTATTTTACAGTAAAAATAAAAAAAATTTAAGGTTTTTAGTAATCCTAAGAAACCTCGACAAACAAACTTAGTTTTGTGTTTTGTTTTTTTTGCTATCTGAGGTGTAAGACAAATAATAAATTAACTTAGATACTAAATATTTGCAGTTTATTTACAAATATACTTAATCAAGGTAAAGCACTTCCTCCAAGTTGTTGTCACACTGGGAGGGACTTAGATACGATCAAAGAACGTATGGAGCCCTCGGTGCGCGAGCCCGACTCGCACTTGACCGTTTTTTATTAATAATTTGTCTGGCTAATAAGTTGTATCCAGTCATTTACCTATGTCTCATCGGTTTATTCCACTTTGATCACTGGGTCCGTGTGTGTGTGAGAACATCGAGAGAGTAGATCAGCATCAGCATTAGATGAAGGGTCACCATAATCCCCACGCTTAATAGTGTCAGCGGTTCTATCCAATTATTGAATTACTATCAGATTCAGGATTGCTGTTCACTCGTCCGACCCAACGAAATCCGTAATCTTATAAGGAAACTAAAACCGAATAAGGCTCCTGGTGTCGATGGTATCGGTAATGGATTATTGAAAAACCTTCCCCAGAAAAGTATTGTTCTCCTAGTTAAAATTTTAATGGTTGTTTACGCTTAGGTTAATTTTCTATCGACATTTAAACATGCTTAAGTTATTCCAATCAAAAAGCCTGGGAAAGAAGATAATTTGCCTTCTAGTTACAGACCAATTAGCTTACTGCCAAGCGTCGGAAAACTCTTTGAATCAATTATTTTGTCGCGTATGTCCAAAATCACAGATCCGTTACTTATTCCCGAACAGTTTGGATTTAGACGCTCTCATTCTACCACACAACAATTGGCTAGAGTTTCTGAGCACGTTTCCCATAACTTAAATTTAAGAAGATCTACTGGCATGGTTTTGCTAGATATTGAAAAGGCCTTCGAAACCGTATGGCACGAAGGGCTTTTGCACAAGTTAATTGGTTATAAAGTACCTGTTTGGTTAGTAAAAATAATACAGAATTACCTACTAGATCGTTCCTTTTCTGTTTTCATAAAAGAGGAGACTTCTCATCCCAAATTCATTCTTGCTGGCGTGCCACAAGGGTCAATTCTTGGTCCGTATCTATTTATACTCTACCTAAATGATATACCTAAACAAGCTCACACTCATTTTGCTATCTATGCTGATGATGCGGCAACATATACCACTGACAGTGATATCAACTTTGTTATTGGACGACTCCAACTTTCTGTAGAATTGCTAAATGATTTTTTTACAATGTGGAAACTTAAAGTTAATATCACTAAGACTGATGCTATTCTCTGTACCACAAAACGTAACAAAAATACAGAAAATATTATACAAAAATCTACCAACCCTATGAACTCCCTGAAACGCGTTATGAATCGTAAGTCTCATCTTAGCCCATCTACCAAATTACTTATTTACTCAACACTTATTAGACCATGTTTAACGTATGCCGCACCGGCTTGGTTTAGTTTAACTGAAACTAATTATAATAAACTCCAAGTTATTTAAAACAAAGCGTTAAAAATATCGTATAATACCCCTTTTCGTACCACTCTTAAAAGATTGCATAACAGTTTAAAATACCCATTAATAAAAGATTATACACTCCTTTGCAAAAAAAACGGGCACCTTACAGTCATTGGCTTTTCTATGGATAATATTAATATTTTTAGTATTTCATTAGCTTAGACGATACGCTATGCTTAGAAATTTCTTATTATCAATGAGAATATAGGTTTTAACACTTAAATCCTGGAATCGGTGTCTCAGTCAATGAAAACAGAGAGCCGTGTTAAAATGAACATTTTTATGGGTATTGTCGCGGGGAAGTGTGCTGGGCGTAAAAAGGGGTGTAAATACAAAATAAAATTGCGAGAGGGGAAACAAAGAAAAAGGGTCAAGTCAAGGTCATACGTGGTACATTACCGGCTCGTGCTGGGTAGGTAAATTCCTCTTCACTGGATGGGTGGCTCTGCTGGTCTTCAGGCACACTAAACTAGAAGCGCTTCACGAAGTTCACTAGGTCACAACCGTAATAGTCTTTTCGGAGGCACACACGAATTAACTTATTAAGGGGCGGCGGACACGTCCGATCCACGCAATGGTCAGTCAACAGTATGGGGCAAGGGGAGAAAAGGGACAGCACTAGTTAAATATGAATATTTGAGGGTACGGAGAAAACTATCTGGCAGGCCGTTGCATTTTCTACCTACATACTAAATTATAAAGCAAACACATTGCCCGCTCTAAACATGGTCTAATGTTTACGAAGAGGGATTGTCGATGGGGAGACGCACCAGTTTGGTAATGGATCGCTTGAGAATGCCAGTAGGAGTCTGGACATCTACTACGCGGACAACACTATCCTTTCCAGGGTACAAACAGGCAATCCGTCCACGATGCCATTCCAAAGGAGGTAGATTATCCTCCTTGATAAGCACTAATTCGCCGACACTAGGAGGGTTCATAGGGGAGGTCCACTTTTGTCTTATCTGCAAGGTATTTAGGTATTCTAAGTGCCAACGGGACCAAAAGTGTTGGGTGATTTGCTGTAGCAACTGGAACTGGGAGAGACGATTCATTTTCACGTCCTTATATGGGTACTCAGGAAGGGCTGTGAGCGGTTGACCTATTAGAAAATGCCCAGGGGTCAGAACTTCAAAGTCATTCGGATCCGGGGAAACAGGGCACAAGGGACGGGAATTCAAAACGGATTCGATCCTCGCGAAAATTGTTGTTAGTTGTTCAAAGGTAAGGGGAGTTTCACCGACAACACGCTAAGGTGTGATTTGGCTGACTTAACTGCAGCTTCAAATATGCCACCCCAATGTGGGCATACGGGGGGATCGAAAACCCAATTGATATTACGTTTTGATAACTCTGAGCCGATAGCCGAGGAATTCAACTGAAGGAAGGATTCAAGGTCCTTTAGGTAATTACTCGCCCCGATGTAATTTCTACCGCAATCAGAACGAATAAGACTATGTAAACCACGGCGGGAAACGAAACGGGTAAAGGTCGCGATAAATGCTTCAGTAGTTAAATCAGATACAACTTCGAGGTGTACAGCTTTAGTTGAAAGGCACACAAATACACATAGGTAACTCTTTACTATTTTTCGATTACGAAAGGCTTGGATAAAAGGGACCGGCGAAATCGGTACCCACACGGGCAAATGGTCGCGCAGCGGTGACGCGATCCTTGGGTAGGTCACCCATAGGAGGCTGTGAAACAGCTGCTTTCAGCCGGTAACAAGGCAGGCATTTAAAAATAACATATTGTATAGCTCTGCGAGCGGACAAGATCCAAAACTCACGATTTAATAGTGCAAGAAGGGCGTTGGCGCTGGCGTGAGTATTTTCACGATGATAGTGGGATATAAGGAGGTAAACAAAATTACCACTTTTAGGTAGAAGGAGAGGATGGCGTGCATCAAAGGATAGATCGGAATTTCGCAGGCGACCACCTACTCTAATAAGGCCTTGGTCGTCCAAAAATAAATTTAGTCGTCTAAGGGAATTGTTGATATGTTCACCACGATGCAGACGATCCAATTCGTCGGAGAAGGATTGGAACTGTACACGCTTCACTAGAAATAGGAGAGCATCTCGTCGTTCATCGGGCGTTATAAAAGGGGAATTTTTAGGGGAGTCCCGGTTCCGCGAGTTATAGACGAATCGAGATAGAAGGCAGTTACATTAACTAATTTACTAAACGAACTATACCGGTCAGTTAGGAAGGAGGCATCTACATTAGGTACGGAAGATGTTGTTAAATAGCAACGAAGCCCGGGGAGGTTGGAAGGAGTCGCATTATTCAGGGTAGGAGGCCAACAGGCTGGGGGCTGCTTCAACCAATCAGGTGACAACCACAGAGGATGATTTATTAATCGAGACATTATAAGACCACGGGATGCACAGTCGCACGGGTTAATATGTCCAGGAACATGTCTCTACTAGGTAGGGATTTCTGAATTAATAATTTGGGAAACACGGTTAGCTTCGAAAGTCCATGTAAGTACTATTCTGCTATCTGTCCAGGCATGTATAGATTCCAGCACTATCGTTTTCTGAAGGCAGAAGGCGACGTGATGGAGTAATTTGGAAAGGAGCGTAGCTCCTAGCAACTCCAGTTTAGGGATTGTTAAACGGGTCCGAACAGGGACAACTTTAGTTTTAGCCATAACAAGATGGACAGAGCAGGATCCAGAAGGGTGTGCTGCAAGTAGATATACTGCAGCGGCATAACCAGATTCAGAAGCATCACAAAACCCATGAAGGGAAAGTGAGGTGGAGTCACGGGGAATTATATGTCGGGGAATAGATAGTTCGCTAACACGACTAAGGTCTTGGGTAAATGATTCCCATTCCGCAGCGAGGGCGTTGTCTAAAGGTTGGTCCCAGGTGAGACCAGATAACCACAGATGCTGGATAAATGACTTGGCCTTAAACAACACACACTACCTCATGCCTACGAAAATTTAAGAGAATTTGGGTAATATCAAGCTGCAACTTAGGGCCAGAATGTAAACATTGATTAAGCGAAACACCAGAGGAGGTAGGGCTACTACCATTAAACACAACTCTAATTTTATCTCCACCGCTTTTAAACACACCATGGTGAGGGATGAAATAATGCTCAGTGTCAGGCTTAACCGAAGATAAAGACATATGATTTACGTAGAGGTATTCTCTCATGAAGGCTATATATTTTTCACGCAATGTAGGGATAGCTTGTAAGCGCCTTTCTAAATTATAAAAACATCTAAGGGCTGTAGTTCTTGAATCTCCTAAAGGTTAGTTAAGAAGGGGAGTCGAACCATAAATTTACCGTCTCCCATGCGGGTAGTAGTGGCCTTAAAAAAGTCTTCACACTCTTCATCTAACGGGTTAGGTTGAGGTAGTTGAGGGGATTATTAGACTTTCCAAAATTTCTCCACTATTTGAGACAGAGACACCCCGGTCATAGTGGCATGTGCACCTGGGAAACAACCAGGTACCGGACCGGATATACACAATCCAAAGATGGTAGATAAGGCAGAAAGCCCATTAGGTAAGACTCGGCAATCCTGGTTGAGGAGATAACCTATAACATCCGCACCAAGTAAGGCGTCAATAGACTTTGGTAAGAAAAACGATGGGTCACTTAGAGGTAGATTTCCAGTCGAGGACACGATGCGCTTAGGAATTTCTATTTCCGGATGGGTACCGGCAATCACGTCGACCACTATCGCAGTAGTCGAAATTACAGGGTAATTAGAATTCACAGGTTTAAAACAAAAGGGAACAATACCGCGGGAGTTAACAGTTTGAACATTACCAATGCCACGAACAGGTGCAGGGGAGGGGTGCATAGTAGTATTCAAACGCATAGACACTAAGTCAGTAGTAAGGATACAACCTTGGGAATCGGTATCTAATAAGGCACGTACTTCGATAAAATAGCCAAAGGAAGTTTTCACATGAATAACCGCAGTAGGTAAAAGCACTAGGGAGCTCGGGGAAATATTCACATGGGGCGGAGGGAGGGAGGTCTCAATATCTAGCTATTCGTTAGGCCGATCGTCATTCCGGGAAGGTTTAATATAATATTGGTCACGGGGAGAGGAGTAAGAGAGCGGCGATCTAAAAATTGGTAATTAGGCGCGGGAGATACATTACGCGATTGAAAAGGCATAGAAGACGCGCGCGGAGACGGCGGCGGGGAGCGCCGATATTTATTATAGGTCGAGGAGGTTTGCCCGCCCGTGCGAGGCGGTGAGGATGGCACACGGACCAGTCTGTTATCAAAGGTAACGGCGCGCACGGTACGTTCGCGCGGCGACAGGGAATCACGATCCGAAGCATTAGCGTTGAAGCATAACAAGGTATGGTAGGAAGTACGGGTGCAAGAGCGGCAGCGGTATTCCCGCTTACACGAAGAAATAGGATGTCTATCGAGGCATCGATAACAAAGTCTATTCTCCCTTACAAACACCGAACGATCTCTAGGTGATTGACGAAGAAAGTCCGGGCATTCACGGATATAATGGGACGTACTATTACAGGCGAAACACTTGGGTTTGATAGGCGATGTCAGGGAGACATAGGCTCTAGGTACGGGGGGAGGGGAGCGCGTGTTAGATCTAGGACTTCCAGCACGAATAGTCACCTTACCGGAAGCAAACGCATCAACAACAAAGGCATTTCCGACATTATCATAATGACGACACTCATCCTCTAAGAAACTAATCAGCTCATCGAAGGTAGGGAGTTTGCCTGGTACAAGGTCACCGTATCTGCGCTCAAAGCGGGATTTTAACTCAGCTGGCAGTTTCCCTAGGCAAATATGTACTAATATGTACGACCAGTAAGTAACGGGCAGTTCTAAGCGTTCTAAGCAACGATAAGCAGATAGGAGGGGGTTAAGAAATGAAATGCGCAGGCCAATTAGATTAGGGGAGATCACAGTAAGGGACAAGATCTGCGCGATATGCGTATCGGATAACATTCGAATATTGTGATATCTTCGCGCTAATAGGTCACGAGCCGTACGATAATTACCGCCTTCAATCTTTAAATGTTCGCCTTCAATCTTTAATCGATGCGGTTCGTCCGCTAAAGCCCCTACCAAGTAATGCAATTCAAGGTAGGAGTGAGGTTACTCTGCGAATCGACTACACTATCAAACTGATCCTTAAAGCTTATCCAGGATTCAGGCCGGCCATCAAAATAGGGTATGGGTAAGTCTGGGAGTTTACTCATAGGGGGTTCCAACACGGGATAGGGAGACACTTTTACTGGAGAACTAGTGTTTAACACATCCGCGGCTAAGGGTTAGGTAGGAAACAATTCATCGTAACGAACCTTTAAGTCGTCAAGCTTGGTTCGAGTTGAGCGCATTTGTTGTTTAACATATTCGTTTTCTTGTGTATATATAGTGGGATCAAGACCGCCTAGTAATTTCGAACACGAAGAGGAGAATTTATTTTGATAATCACGAACTTCCGCAAGACGCACTCTGGATCTGGCAAGGGACAGGGAATCTAGCTCACGATGGGTGTCATCAACCCACTCACTGACGAACTTTAGGGTTTCCATCGCTTCACGGTACTCAGACGTGTCAGTGTATAAGGCATTCTTACTAGTATCATGATCCGTATCCGTCATTATAACTCACAAAATAGGCACTCAGTATCAACAAACTAGTTTGGGTTTTCGATCGAACAGGTAAAGTGAACAAACGGTAGGGGACACGCTAACTTCTATTATATTTTTATGCAAAACCCGTTAGGCCGTGCAACAAACTTGCATTCATTCATTAACACCGCGCGAAGCCGATCCGAGTGTAGGCGAATTGCGTCTCGATCGCTCAGAAAGGAATGTGTCGGTCACACGAAGTACTTGTTATCTATGCTTATAGGATATTTAGGTACGAACAATTCTGCCAGATATTTATCAAATTAACGTGTTAAGCGATAACGCATTAAGGTGATTCATTTAACGCTTAACGCGTTATGTGATAACATTTTTGGAAGTCGCATAAGAAGTTTCACTTCAATAAGCCCTGTCAATGACGGGAAATAACAGTGCGGTCGGTGAACACTGTAGTTGAATGTTAACTGTATATTTAACCCTGGTTTTTATGTATATGTATTAGTATCTCATCACAAACAGATAGGCCACATGGATAGTTAAAAATAAGCCTTAAAACACGGGCGGACTTGTAGACCCGACACTAAAAGCCTACTACAATGTCGCCTAATAGAACGGTTTGTTACTCTATACATGAAGTGTGACTAAACTGCTTAATTGAAGAATAAGTAATAGTTGACTTCGGCAGTAGTAAGTAAATGGAATGATTACTTGTATATGTGGTAGAACATTTGGTGGATTGGCAGCTAGGCTATTGCAGAAGGCCGGGGTCACATGCCATAATTACATTTATAGGTACTTAATTAATGGCTGTGGAAGTTTTTTGCGGTCTAAATAAACTAACTTTTTATACTTGATAGAACTCCTAAAAGTCCATAAGCTAAGATCCGGTGGAAGTTCCTTATAAAATTTTAGGAGCAATGAGCCGTAGTTAGCGCATAGTGCTATTATATTTCCTTCGGAGTCGCTGGACGTTCGGGGTGTGGGCTATTAGGACGTCCATTGAGTACGGCGGTGACTCCGAGGAGGACGGCGGCGGGGTTGCGACCCCCGTCCCCGTGAGCACCGTGTCAGGTTCCCGGGGGGCTACAATGCGCCCCCCGGCGGCGGGCTCAAAGGCAAGGCACTGAGGGGCCCCTGGTGCAAATCCCACCTGAGAGCCGATGTGCCGATGCGACAGCCGCGGGGGCCTTTAGTCGGTAAGAATCCCACATACCCCGGTCGAGCCCCACAGCTCCCGGGGATCTTTGAAAGATTTCCCCCGCGTCAAAAAAAAAATGTGCTATTATATTTATTTATTTTACAATTTCTGTACACAAAAGAAAACAAGAATACTTACATAGAATTAAAGATAGTACTTAGGAAAGATAGTACAAAGGTGCTGCTTATTTCTAATGAAATCTCTTTCAGCAGTCCTGTGAGAGGAGAGTGGAAAAAGAGAAAGGCAGACACAGTTATAGTAGGTACCAAAAGGTACTGTATGTATAGGTAATTCCATCAGGAAATATAATTTAATTTAAGTTATGTTCAGTTGTTTTTATTTTTTATTGCAGAGAGAACTAATTGAAAGAATAATAAAGTGCAACTTAATAATTAAAAAAATATTACATTATTTTTTTTAAAACAAATAAGTAATTATAATACGCCGCATCACTTTTAAAAACATTAAAATAAAACTGACAATGCAGGCTGATTCTGGAAAGTAAGATAATCCATGCGTCTGATGCGCATGAAGTAAGTCTGTCTTTCGCTTGACCTCTACCTTGTCGTGTCGGTCTTCCGTCTCATCGGATTATAAGAGTAAAAGAATGGAGAACTTGTATTTATGGAAGCATTCGTGCACTACAATTTCTCCCACATAGATGGCTGATTGTGAATAAAATTTTTATAAAATAAATAAACCGACTTCAATAGACACCACACTAAAAAGTGAAAAATAACTTCAATATTATTGAAGTTGGTGCTGGTCAGTTGATTCTGGTGTTGGGGTAAGTATCGTGTTTATTTTAGCACCAACTTCAAGAATATTGAAGTTATTTTTCACTTTTTAGTGTGGTGTCCTTTGAAGTCGGTTTATTTATTTTATAAAAAATTTATTTTATTCTTTTTAGTCATATTCTCTTGAAAAGTCTTTATTCGACTATATACCGATTTGGATATAAAGCTTTAATATCAACAGGTATAAATTTATTTTAATTAAAATCTCCCAACCCAACCACAGATCTAAAATTCGGTGGGTCCTACATTTCATGGAACAGAGTTCCTGTTAACATCATACTGTTTGCTCCCATCACCAGACTCTGAACATCATTTTTCTAGCAGATACTCGTCGAGACCTACACAACGAGCCCAAACTCAGTGGGTCTACGTTTATTGGTGCAGAAATCCTGTGACCACCTTCCTGCTCCATCATCAGACCCTGGTGAAGGTTACCATTTTCTTAGTACCAGTTTTTTAGTATCAACGGATTTACATATGTTCTAAATTTCAGATCTTTCGAAGTAATAGAAGTAATTAAAAATGTCCATTGTATACGAAATATCCCTATCTCGACTTGGAAAAGAGCTGATGGTTTTCAAAGTTAAACCGATTTTCAAGAAACATCGCTAAGAACCATCTCCAATAAACCAGCATACGCCAATCTGTCCACTCGTTTGAGCGCTGCGATGCCACAGACAGTTATCAGACAGACAGACACGACCCCCCCCCCCCAAACTAATAACACCTCGTTTTTGGTCGGGGGTCAAAAAGAAACCATCGAATTCGGTACGATGATCTGGATGGCGTATGACCATTTTGTAGACGAAGACATCATCTATTTTATGGTTTCTCCCAGTTATATCTCCTTCCCATCACTCATGTTCTTCGAAAAAGTTCTTATCCGGTCTTGATGAAATTCATACCGAACCATCCTTATGGTTCATGCTTTCGAATAAAAAAAAGAATCACTGAAATTGGTAAATATTTGTATGAGTTATAACCATTATTGATTAGAACATCATCTATTTTTAGGCGTTTTACCAGATAATTCTAACATTCCATTCATGTTTTCTCAGGAACTACTGGTTCATAAGGAATAAAAATTTTATGGGACCAACTTGATGGAATGTCCATTAGGTACAAAAAAGAATCATCCAAATCGGTACATATTTGGCGGAATTATGAGTGAACATACATTAAAAAAAAAAAAAAAATACATACACGATGAATTGAGAACCTCCTCCTTTTTTGAAGTCGGTTAAAAATGGGCCGCTGTGATTGTTGTATGGGCACGATTTGTAGCCTCCGTGGCGCAGTGGGAAACCGCTTGCTTTGCAAACCGGTGGTCGCGGTCTCGTTTTTCTCGTCACTAACTGCCGCAGGAGAATATGATTAATTGTATTAGCGTTAACAAAAATTAATATTTGTAAGTGCGACAGTAAATGAAAAACGAATGTCGCTTCCGTGGCGCAGTGGGAAACCGCTTGCTTTGTAAACTGGAGGTAGCGGGTTCGAATCCTGCGGGGGGCAACAAATTTAAGTAGTTGTTCCTTACTGGCTAGGACAATGCAGGCCAATCACCTGATTGTCTGTAAAGTAAGATGATCCATGCGTCGGATGGGCATGTAAAAAGTCGGTCCTGCGCCTAACCTCTCCCCGGTCGTGTTGGTCTTCCGTCCCATCGGATTATGAGAGGTATTATATAAAGGAAGAGAGAGTGCACCTGTGTCTGCGCAAGCGCTTGTGCACTATAATATCTCCTGATTACATGGCTGATCCTGTGAAAGATTGGCCGCTGTGGTCGTTTCGGCCAGGAGGACATTATTATTGTTATAAATGAAAAATAACCTAAATAATCTATCTAAAATTATATTATTATTATTATTATTAAAGCCATTTAATCATCCTTAATAAAACAATGATAAATTACAATTATTACAATTAATTAAACTTTACAATTAATTAGAATTTAGATGTTTAGAGATATCATGAATCAATGTCAAAATGTTAATGTCAATATTAAATACATTAAATTATTATTAAGATATAAATTTAGTTTTAATTATTAAGGACCTCTTGCTGAGTATAGGCCTCCTCCAACTTTCCCCAAAACTGTCTATCTTTAGCCTTTGTTATCCAATGTATTCCAGCTGTTTTCCTAATCTCGTCAGCCCATCGTACTAATGGTCGACCTGTTCTTCTTTTTCCTGTAGGCCCATCCCACATGGTAGATCTTTTTGTCCATTTCTTATCGGTCATACGTGCAACATGGCCCGCCCATTTCCATTTTATTTTTTTGCAATACTCTAGAGCATCAATCACTTTGGTCTGTTTCCTTATATCAGTGTGCCTTTTTTTGTCTGTGCGTTTCAGCTCCAGTATGCTTCGTTCCATTGCTCTTTGACATGTGTGTATTTTATTTTTTGTATAGTCGTCGTATATCCAAGTTTGGCATGCGTATGACAGGCATGGCAAGATGCACGAGTCTAAGATGGTCTTTTTTAATCTTAAGGGGAGGTTTGATTTGAGTATTTCTTTATAACTCCAGAATTTGTTCCATGCCATGTTTACACGTCTGTTAAGTTCGTCACGATGTCTGGATTTTTTAAAGGATATTTGTTTGCCTAAGTATATGTAATCTTTAACATATTCGAGGGGGGTATCGCTATATATATATATCTAAAATTATATAAGATATGAATATTTTTATGTATGTATTATCGCAGACACGAACGGTGTACCATTTTTCAATCAAAATAGTTTGAACGACGTTAGGTGCGTTTACCCCGCTCGCACGTAATTTGGGCTGGTGATACACCGCTTGTGACCGCGAGAGTACATAATATGTGTAAAGATAATGTTACGTTAAATTGTTTTTTTTATCTGTCGTCCTACAGATAACCCAATTGTAATATTATCCCTCGATACATCGGCTTTAGGCTTTGGCGATAGCCAAATAAATATAGATCTGATAGATCTAATAAGATCAGACGTTTTTGTAGTTATTTGAAAGGGCAAGTAGCTGGCGTGAGTTTTTTTTAATATTTTTAAATGGCAACACAGGAGCGCCATAAGGTAGCAACAAGTTTATATCCTAAATAGACTGTATGAAATTGACAGTAGGATTGGATGTAACCTGAGGATGTTGGTACCTTGTAGGTAGTTGAGACCTCCGATGACCCGCTGCTGGTATGAGGCATAGAGTTAAGTATTAGGAATAGAGTACGCGTTTGTCTATGGTCCCATTACACAAAGCGTAGGCAGATTTTCCTGTACGGGGCAGGTGAATTGAACTATTTAAAGTTATATTACAAGAGTTATATTGATATGTAAGTGATAATTAGTAATAGATTTGATCTGTTACGAGCGCAAATGTTGATAAATACAGCTAACGGTATAGTACCTATTGTCGGGTACCTGATATTTATGTATTTTGATGTTCTTACCTGTGCCTACGGTTCTTACTTGCATTTAAGCATTCTATAGTACTTGTACTCTTTATTGTTCTGTGGTATGAGGGCATGTGCCGATTCGGCAGCGGGAGTTTTGAGGGTACACCATGCACAATTGTGACATAAGGACGTTCAACATCTCAGTCCTCCCGTGACCATGGGTGACAAGGCTTTTTAGATCATTTTCTTTAAAGTCTGTTTTAATTTTTTCTCGAAACATTTTATTTGACCCTTTTTAGTGGATTTTATATAAGTAACAAAGATATCAGCAGTACGTACGTAGGCTACATCAAATCCTACCCTTTTTCGGAATATGGCCATAAACTACAAAAAATGACAAGCTAAACGCGATTGACTATCATCATTATAACTTGCGTTCACGTTAGCACGCAACTCGAACGGATACTAGAGTAACTTACTGGAAACATTAATAGTCCATATCTTTAAAACTACTGGACCTATTTTGATGAAACTTGTACTCTTCCCTCAGTCGGAAGATACCTAAACTATCGCAAATAGAATTACAACAATCGCATTTATAGTTTCTGAGAAATCGGGGGACAAACCTACATACGCACATACATACGATACATACTCATGAGATTTGGTAGAAGGTATAGAAGCCCATATAGACTAACATATGCGAATATTACGCATTTTTATTAATATTACATATAATACGTGTCGAATACAGAACCACTTTTTTGAAGTCGGCTAAAACTATGCGTTAATTGAAAAATATATAAAAAAAATTACTGAATAAGACTACAAGTATCAACATCGTCAGCCGGAAGACGTCCACTGCTGAACATAGGCCTCCCCCTTGGAGCACCACAGTGAACGACAATTGGCTATTTGCATCCACCGGTTGCCTGAGACGCGCACAATGTCGTTGGTCCGCCTAGTGGGAGGCCTGCCTACGCTGCGTCTTCCGGTTCGTGGTCGCCACTCGAGAACTTTTCTACCCCATCGGTTATCGGTTCTTCGAACGATGTGGCTTGCTCATTGCCACTTCAACTTGCAAATTCTGAGAGCTATGTAGGTGACTTCAGTTCTTCGGCGAATCTCCACATTTTGGATTCTGTCGGATCACGTTTCAGTACTATATGTCATCACTGGCAATACACACAGGCAAAAAAGCTTCGTCTTCAGGTACGGCGGTATTTCGGACGAGAAGATATCGCGTCGTTTCCCGAACTCTACACATACGAGTTGGAATCTCCGGGCGACTTGTTTGTCGAAGTTGGAACAAACTAAATGAATAATTTGTTCTAGGTACACAAGAAACCTTAGGCTATAGGCATGATCGAAGCAAGAAATATATAACTACAAGTATATTTCCTTTACAACATTTTGTATATCTTCTAAAGTGGCTTTAGTGTGAATAGTTCTTATTTATAATTATTTGCTGAACACCTATTTAGAAGTGGGCTAAAAATAGCAGCGATTTAAAAAAAAACAACAAATTTCTTCAGTTTTTGTCTAATTGATACATGTTTAAACTGTATATTACAATTATATACTGCAATTATGTTATCTTAAAGAGAATCGTGCAACTATTATGCAGTCGTAGGAAAATAAACTCAGACAACAATTGAATTGTATGTGTGGGAACTAATTTTTAAGGTAAGGGATGCGTGTGTTTATAGGTAATTACCTATTAGATCCCGACTATTTACCGACTATTTGATCGACAAATCAACAGCCACATAATTATGTAGACGATTTGTGGATCAAGCCAATAGTCTAAATCGCGGCAGTAGTTTGATGTGCACCTGGACAAATCTCCCAGCTCTGGTTGCAAAGTTCACCCCTTTAGTGTAGTTAAGCTAATATGATCATCTGAGTAAGAATAGCAGCCACCCATCTCTTGTTGAGTGTCGTAAGTTACAGGGACTAAGGGAGATCAAGAAGACGGGCAGCAGCGGCTTTCTTTTGGATTATCTATCACCTATACTGCGATTCCCATGGCGCCTGACAAACGTGAGAATTATGGTAACTCCTTATTCAGCAGTGGTCTTCCAGCTAATGATGGAGCATTAAACAAAGATAATGAACGTCTAGGGCTCACACTCCAAACGTCTAGTGACTCCAAAGAAACATTCAGACCTAGGTCTGAATTGCTAGATTTACCATGCTCAATCTTCTGATTTTTTGTAAATTATAATAACTAATCTTAATTAGACGAGTACCTATTAATTAATAACTGCAATTATTATTTATTTTGCAATTAAATTACTGCATTACTGGATAGTCGATATCTATTTCATATATTCATGAAGAGTGTAGATTCAAGTAGTGTTGTAAAAAGAAAATATTAGTTTTAACACTACAATGTGTTCCTTAAAGGATTTCCCAATAAAATTACAAAAATCAATTAATAATATAATAGAAAAGCAAGAATATTTGACATACAAGGTATATACAACGCACATACCAATGAACGGTGATGGCTACCAGAGTAAACTATATGAGGTAGATATAATAGGAGAAGCCAAAGAGGGTGTAAAAGAAACCAACCTATTTGTGAAACAAATGAAAGAAGGCGATGAAGGCTCTTGGTTATCGGTACTTAAAATATACCAGACAGAACTATTCTTTTATAAAGAACTTTCTAAGATATACGCTGATTTGCAAAAAGATGCGAGCGTACCTTCGCACGAAAGATATGAAATGGTTGAATCCTACGAAGGAAGTCATACTGAAGCGATCATAATGGAAAATATAGTCAAACAAGGGTACGAAAAGTTTCAAAGAATGGATGTGGTCTCTTTAGAATATGCTGAAATATCCATAAGACAGCTTGCGAAGTTCCACGGCCTATCGTTCGTGTTGCAAAAAGAACAACCGGATTTCTTTAATGAAGAGATTAAAAAAATAAAAAATCCATACGTTTTCGAAGCTAAATGGAAGGTGTTTGCTAAGAATGTGATTAAATTCACACTTAGATACGTCAATGAAGATAATAAGAATAGAGTTGAGAGTCTTTGTAATCAATTGGCTGATAAATAAACCTCTTATTTTGATAATGAGGCATTGAATATATGTTTATGTCACGGCGATTATAGGCCTAATAATATCTTGACTAAAAGGAACGTAAGTGATAATATTGCTGCAGTTGTTTAATCAAAATTTTAATACGAGTTTTGTGTTTCTTACATGCCCTATTTAAAAGGTTTATTTCAGGATTCAAAGATTCAAAGATTCAAAATTTTTATTTCAAATAGGCTTAACGCTAGCACTTTTGAACAGTCAATTTTTTAAAAGCTACCACCGGATCACAACGCGGCCTCAACTGAGAAGATCCGGCAAGAAACTCAGCGGGCTTGTCATTTTTTCACATTTTTTTTTAAAACAAAGTTTGTCTTTTTACAATTAAATCAGCACCAGCGACAGTGTGTCCTGCCGTTCAAAATATCAAATAAAAATAAAAAATACGACGAAAATACAACAAACTAAAATGCCAAAGGGATAGTAGTCGGACCAGTCCCTCCAAGCAGCACCCGCGCACGAGTTGACTCGAGCAGCAGCCATCACTCCCCTCAACCATATTTGATGGAAGGGGGTGACCCGCCACACGAAGCCGCCACAAGCAAAGACTTTTCGATGGCGAGCATGACCGATCCAAAATCACAGTGGCTCACGTTTAACATTTACCTTCTGCTGTTAAGCAGTGCCTCGTCAGGCAAGACACAAAGCACTTTAACATATTAAATTTTATCGCAAGTCGTCTAAGTTAGATACACACCAATAATAATTTACAAGCTCAAGTGAATTGCCTTCAGAACGTAAATAAAGCAACAATCAATTTTGCTGCTAGACTAGACGGAGTATTCGCAGACTTGATCCCAGTGGAGTGTCTATCAGTTCATGCACTACGGTTGTCCAGCATTAGATCTCATATACTATATCTATATTAGCACCGACCGTAAGTTGCGCAAAGCTTATATGTCGCATCTGAAGGAAGTATACCATAACGCTTTAAGGACGTTCCTGGAACATTTCAACATCGACGTGGAACTAGTATATCCAAGGAAGAAGTTTGATGATGACTATAAAGAGATGTTGGACTACGGTCTTCTAATTAGCTTTGTATGGTTGCCTTTTGTGCTGGTAACTGAAGAAAATATTCCTGATTTGAATGAAGAATCTTTAGAGTTTAATTTTAAAATTAGTCATCTTTATGCGGGCAGACCGAGTGACGTGATTGAAGAATTTATAGAATGGGGGTACATGTAAAATGATTAATGTAAAGAATAATAATATATAATGATTTCTGATATTTACGCGAATACTACACATTGAAAGTAAACTAATCTTACGGATCATATCGCGGTTTATTTTTGATTTTAATTACCCGACGTTTCGAATACTGTACAGCATTCATGGTCACGGACTGAAGTGGTAGCTGTCCATACGTTATAGTTGTCTTAGGGTACCCTTAGGTCTTCTAATTATTATTGTTAGTCCGCTGTCCGATCTACGCAGAACGAGCTTACAGTATCTTGAGGTCTTGTAGTGGAATGCTTGTCTTTGGAATTGATTATATTTATCACGGAATCCCTAGCTGGTGGTAGCACTCAGCCATCTTCTCTATTGTTTGGATGTTTCTTTAATGTCAATAGCCTCACGAATCATCCTTGGCAGGAATCGCGGTTCTTTTTCGTAAAAGGACCGCGATTCCTGCCAAGGATTTGTTCGATTTTTAGAACATGCACGTTGAACATATTACAATTTCTGTTCTCTTCTAAGAGACTATTCTGTCTCGTCGTTAAGATAAATTATATTACCTTTCTAAATTATATCTTTTTCATATAGGATGCTTATTTTATATAGGAACTTGCTATCCAAATTCTGTAGACCTACCTTCGTTAGTTTCGGCTCTATACCCTTTTTAACTGACTTCAAAAAAGGAGAACCTCCTCAAAACCGTAATAATCACTCTTGTGTTTATACATTTATTGTATACGTTGATGAGTCAGTCACGCGAAAAAGGCATTTTTCTTTATAATATTAGAACATATAGATATAATAATTCTTAGTGGATAATGTGAACCAAGCTTTATATGATAAATAATATAATACAAATTAAAAAAAAGTTAATTAATAGATTTTTCTGTATAATTAAGGTGCAAATGAAGTGGGGGCGCTTATTATGCTTTTATATATATAGCTATTATGCCAATATCTAGTCATTATTTGGATTATAAACTTAAGTCGTGTTGTAAAATCAAGTTAAAATATTAGTGATAATGAGTTCCCTAAAAGAACTTCCGCTAAAAGTCCAAAAATCAATTCACAACATAATAGAAAAGCAAGGATATTTGAAATACAAGGTACATACAATGCGCTTAATAACAAATGGTGATTGCAACCTATGTGATCCTTATGTGGTTGATATAATAGGAGAGACGAAAGACGGTAATAAGGAAATAAACCTATTTGTAAAAAAAATTAAGAAAGCCGCTTGGATATCAGTATCTCACATATATCAAACAGAACTATTCTTTTATAAGGACATTTCTAAAGTATATGCGGATTTACAAAAAGATGCAAACATTCCTTTGCATGAAAGATTTAAAATGGTGGAATGGTATGAAGAAAGTACTACCGAAGCGATCATAATGGAAAATATGATCAAACAAGGGTACGGAAAATTTGAAAGAATGGATCTCATCTCTTTAGAATATGCTGAAATATCCATAAAACAACTTGCAAGGTTCCACGGACTATCGTTCGTGTTGCAAAAGGAACAACCGGAAAACTTTGATAAAAATATAAAAACAATAAAAAATCCATACGTTTTCGGCCCAAATTGGAAGAGGTTTGCTAAGAATGTGATAGATTTGAGTCTACAATACGTCAGTAAAGATGTTAAACACAGAGTTGAAAATCTGTGCGATGATTTGGCAGACAAATACACCACTTATTTTGATAATGAGGCATTGAATATTTGTTTATGTCATGGTGATTATAGGCCTAATAATATTCTGTCGAAAATAGACGTAAGTATTTATGTTATCCATATCTGAGTTTGAAGAAGAAGTATTTAATAATAATAATAAGCCCGCAGGGCAGCCTGTGGCGAGCTGTTGGTGCGTAACGACACCACGGACCCGAGTGCTCCAGAGAGTCGGTCAGGGCCCCCACCTCGGCGTGTCTTCGTCGGTCGAGTGGAAACCGAAGGGGGCCCGAAGGACTCTCAGCTCTGGCTTGCCTTAATTGGCCGTCCAGAGAGGAGCTGTTAGAGCTATATGCTCCAGGGGTGGAAGTGTTAAAGGGCATAACGCCGCGAGTAACTACGGAGAAAGCGCAGCACACCTCTCGACACCCCTGATTCACTCACACCGGTGTTGCTCTCTGTCGTCATCGGACGATCATTTGGGGAGCCCATCTAGTGGGTGGCAAGCCACCACTTGCCACAAAATAGTTATGAATGTAATTATGGCAAGTGACCCCGGCCTTTGCAATAGCCCAATCGCCAGTCCACCAAACGCTCAACCCCATAAACCTAGACTTCTTTTCATATGCTTGCAATAGTCCCTACCACCTACCGAGGTCAACTGCTGTAAGGTCATCATTGTGGCAGTTGACCCCGGGAGGTGTTTTACACACCATTTACTTCTTCTAAAACGGGCCTCTACGTGTTGGATCCGTCCCCACGCAAGCCTCTAAAAGACCGGGCTAAGCCCGTGAGTAAATAAAACATGAAAATAATAATAATAAATACACTTTATTGTACACCTAAAGTTACATGTAAATTGAACAATACGTTGATGATATCAATGTACAAAGGCGACCTTATCGCTAAAAAGCAATCTCTTCCAGGCAACCTTACTAGAAAATGAGAAAGAGAAACATAATGGGCAGTAGTATTTATTGTATGAAGCAAAGTTGCAAATTCAGAAAGTGCTATTGAAATTAATATGTGAATTTGATGGAGAATCGTTTAATATGATTATTCACATAAGGATGTTATTATTATTTTCTTATTTTCTCTAAATTGTTTATATTTTTTCAGAACGAAATACTGATAGACTTGATTCCAGTAGACTATCAGGCCATTCACTACGGTTGTCCAGCGTTAGATTTCATACACTATATCTATATTAGCACCGACCGTAAGTTTCGCAAAGCTTATTTGTCACAACTGAAAGACGAATACCATAACACTTTAAAGACTTTTCTGGAACATTTCAACATCGACGTGGAGCTAGTTTATCCGAGGAAGAAGTTTGATGATGATTATAAAGAAATGTTGGACTACGGTCTTCTAATCACTTTTGTATGGTTGCCTTTTGTGCTGGCAACTGAAGAAAACATTCCTGGTTTGAATGAAGAATCCTTAGAGTTTAATTTTAAAATTAGTAATCTTTATACAATCAGACAGCGTGACGTGATTGAAGAATTTATAGAATATGGCTACATGTAGTATATATAACTATTTCAAGGCATATTAGTAGTATTTTTAGTCAATCTAATCTAAGATTATTTTTGGGAATTAGGGAATTAGAATTATTACTAATTGGGAATTAGCGCGGTTTACTTTATATTTTGGCTTGACGTTTCGGTCAGGTTACACTAGCCGTGGCAGCAGACAGGTTCAGCGAAAGTGCTCCGTGCGCGAGAGAGAAATATCTTCGTCTACCCCGGTACTTCCACTAGTCCACACTACACTCACAGTATCTTTATATTTTACTGCGCGCAAATAGCGAGGTTTTGTAATTTTAATCACTGGTTCCCATGCAAATAATGTTCGATAGTGGAACGCGAATATCCAAAAGAATTCGATGTACCTACAGTTTCTGAAATAAAATTATCTTCTTCTTATTCTTCGTATAAAGTGTAGCTTATCATCAACTCAAGGAGAAGAATCTTGTATCAGAGGATTCAGAGGTACCGTTGTGTGGGTGTTGACAAAGGATAGTCCCTGAGACACCAGGAAAGCCTCTACTTATAGGACACTGGGAACTACTGAAGAAGAAACGAACGAACATAACGTTACTCGAAGTTAGCTTATTTAGATAACTGCTACAGAATTTGGACAAAAGGTTTATTTTATGGCGTAGGGAACCAATAAGAAAGGATTTTTGGAAATTCGAACTCTAAGGGTGTAAAATAGGGGTTAAAAGTTTGTATGGGCTGGGTGTAAAACATGAAATTTTGTACTTTGACTCTTTTAACAAAAATGATGAAACACGTGTTTCAGCATTTTTCATAATTCGTCAGTTTAGGTTGTAAAATACGGGATGAAAGTTTGTTAGGTAAAAATAATTTTTGTTTGATTATTTTCTTATGTGTTAATATATTTATTGACCTGTAATTGAACACGTATACTCTTACATAAAAATAATGAGACAAATAATTCTGTTTTTCTGAAAATTCATCAATTAGGGATGTAAAGTAAAATTTGAAACATTGTATAAGTAGTATTTTTTTTTGTTTAAAGATTCTGGGTGGTCTGGTAGCATACCAGCTGAAATACTAAAGAATATAAATAAATGAATTGATACGGTAGTAGACATGGTACACTAGAGTTTTTGAATCCACACACACTCATCTGATCCCAAACTAGCCAGTGCCTATACTATAGAAAACAGATACAGTTATCTGTTTACTAATCAGTATATTAATAGATAGACAATTCTTTATTGCGCACAAACAAACAGATACAAAAAGAATAAGACACAAATTAATAAAACATGCAACAATGGGCGGCCTTATCGCTAAAAGCGATCTCTTCCAGGCAACCTTTGGATGGAGAGGAAAATAAAGAAGTAGAAGAAATAAAGTAGTAAGTAGTAATACTATTTTTTTTTAAATACATACCTAAATATATTAAATAACACCCAGACACTTGGTGGGAAACAAACACACGACCCATTGGGAGGTAGCGGCCAAGGTGTCTAACCACTAGACCATAGGCCTGTCGCGATTCCCTGTCATGTTAAAATCCCTACAGATGTAGCTTTCTAATTTAGCGTCAGCAATTTCCGGTGAAAATTCTTATGTTAAAAATAACTAATTGTTTTCCCTTCTGGATGTTTTCCCTTCTTAAAGTTCAAAAACTATAGTCTACTTCAACGCTGATACAATTCTAATTAATTTAATAGACCCATGACCCAGACTAGGATATAGGACAATTTCTACGTCAGTAATAGGTTTCCGTGGAGAAACCTCAAAGTTCCTTGCTATAGTTTGTGTACCTGTATCACCCGTCGCCAGAGTTATTCTTATCGTATACTATTATTTTTGGATTTGTTTACCTAAAAGGCAAAATGGAGAAGGAAAGTTTGCATTTTGTAGAATTTACGTCAATATTCTTTAACGAAATTATTGAAACACGTATTTACAATGCGTTATAGGCAGTTACAGCGTTACGTAGCAGTGGCAGTTCAGTGGGCGAGCGCTTAGCTTGCCTTTGAACAAAAATAAATTTAAAAAATTTAAAAAACCCCCGACATAGGTAAACGAACTCTTAAAATGACTTTCCTGTGCCTGTATTATCAGACCCTGATCAGTATCTGATGTCTAACTACTTGTCAAGATTTAACCATAGATTTATAATTCGGTGGATCGGTTGTACGTATATGTCATCATCTGTTTTCTGGGATCTGGTATTGGGCAAGCTGGTGTCAGCAGAGTTGTTCAAGGTGCAAATCATAGGCCTAAGCCTATGATTTGACTACCGACTGCTGTGTACAACAACCGGAACAGACTTTTAATGTCCACGGAGACGCTTAGTTAAAATGCCAGTAAACGGTCACCCATCTATGGATTGACCTTAGTTCGTCGTAGTCAGTTTAAAACACATTTATTCAAATAATGTTGTCTTTATCCCTTTGGCCTTTTAGTTTGTTGTACTTTCGTCGTCTTTTGTTTTCTCTCTTATTTGATCATTTGAACGGCAAGACACACTGTCGCTGATGCGGATCTAATTGTATATGACAAACACTGTTTAAAAAAAAACCTGCTGAGTTTCTTGCCGGATCTTCTCAGTGGAGGCCACGTTGTGATCCGGTGGCAGCTATTTAAAAAAAAAACAAAAGTGCTAGCGTTAAGCCTATTTGAAATAAACAATTTTTGACTCTGACTTTGAAAAAAATATTACACATTGAAATCACCCTAACATTGAAGTCAAATGTTTTTGATGCCTTAGAAACAGCCTTAGCCAGCAAAATTTTCATCAAAAACTGTTACATGTGTTTTACGTCGTCGTTTTACCCAGTAGAAACCTGCGCACTTTAAGCCAACAAAAATATTTTTGAAGCAAATGTGCCAAATTCGTGTTCCGATATTGCAAATCCCATGCAAGCCATACACGTTATTATGCAGGTTTCCACGCCATACACGCTCCGGTTTGCCAGTACAGTTAATCTGTACAGGCAAACCTGACAGGTACACCCTAGCGTGTATGGGCTGCTTCACTATAATAAATTTATTAAAACAAAATCTACTTAGATTTTGTTTTTTATATGTATTTTCCACCTAAGTCTAGGTCAGTCCACCTAGTGGGAGACCTACATACATTGCGTCTTCTGATTCGTGGTCACCACTCGAGAATCTTTCTTCCCCATTTGTAATCGGTTCGTCAAGCGATGTGGCCTGCCCATTGCCACTTCAACTTGCAGATTCTGAGACGGTGACTTCAGTTTTTCGGCGAATTTCCTCATCCCGGAGTTTATCGCGCAAAGAAAGTCCAAGCAGCTCTCTCCATAGCTGGTTGTGTGTACATTAATACTTAAATATCACTTAATTTATGAAAAAAAATACCGTTAAAAAGTCGGCCTGCGCGCCAGTTTTAATGCTTGAATTTAAAAAAGCTATAAGGGTCCACTTTCATTACGAGTGCCTACATGATGTAGCCAGACAACAGCTTTTATGTTAAGACAACAAAATTAAAGTACATACTCAATTTATGATGATGAAAAGTTATTTTTTGATTTCCTAGCCGTATTCCCAAAAATGGTGATAGGAGCTATTGCAAAATTTTTAATGGTAAGTACAGTAATTTTAATGAAGATGCACTTCTAAAACAATCAAGACATATTTAAATTTAGACACGACTAATCCTAACAAGATCCCACCGCCTATTAGTTTTGAAATTATTTTGATACCTACAAATTATGGATAAAGCAGCAAGTGTGTGTACCGAAATCTAGTTAGGATATAATTCAGTAAGGCACGCCTTGACAGAGCTTCTATTATCTTTGTGTTGTCGGCCCCTGCCTTGCAGTGAACCGGGTGGCACGAGTGCCTTTGTAAATCAGTTCTTCTAAACATTTTGTCTAATCTCGTCACTAAGCTGCAATATATTTCACCCTTATTTTTATAATTTGTCTGGCTTTAACCTGTCATTTACCTATGTCTCATCCGGGTCCGTATGTGTGTGTGATCCATGTACACACTAGTGTGTATGGATTGTCAACTGAGAACATCAAGAGAGTAGATCAGCATCAGCATTAGCCGAAAGACTTAGAAGCGGTCACCATAATCCCCACGCTTGGCTGGTGTCTTGGGCCAGTGTCTTGGAGCAGTATATGCTGCTGCGTGCTGCGTCGCTGCTGCAGAAGGTGTGGGTTAGTTCCAACAGCCTCCTGAAAGTCATTGCAGATCATTTCGACTGTCCCATAATGCACCACCTAAGTAGCTTCCATTGTTTTAGAAAATTGTTTTAGAATATAGTTTAAGTTTTGTACGAGTATGTATTTTGTGTCTTACTATGGACAAAATGTCTGAAATATAAAATGTTTATTATTATTATTATATGTAGTAGGCAATCCAATAGAAAGATGCTGCTGCCCGTCTTCTTGTTTTCCCTTAGTCGCCTCCTACGACATCCAATGGGAGGTGATGGGTGGGTGCTACCCGGATACCCCAAGGTAATTGTGATTACGAAAATTTTAATGGAGAGTGCAACTGTTGTTAGTCTTTATAATACTTGGCACAAGAAGTCTCCCTTTTTTGCTCTCACCAGAAAAAACTTCAAAAGGTTCTCAGGCCCTGACCCCCGGAAACTGATCCGGTGGTCACGGGGACGGGGTAGCACACCAGCCGCCTACCTCCTCGGAGTCGTCACCGTACTCGATGGAAGTCTAGAGCCCACACCGCGAACGTCTAGCGACTCCAAAGGAAGCGCTACCTAGTTTTAGACTGTAAAAGGATTGTTCCAAGATATAGTTATTCTGTGGACACGGTCAACAGACGATATAGGATCCAGGAGAGAAGAATACTGAAAATAAGTCATCATCATCACCAGCCGGAAGACGTCCAGTGCTGAACATAGGCCTCCCCCTTCGAACGCCACAATGAACAACAATTAGCTATTTGCATCCACCGGTTACCTGCGACGTGCACAATGTCGTCAGCACCTAGTGGGAGTCCTACCGACGCTTCGCATTCAGGTTCGTGGTCGACACTTGAGAACCTTTCTTCCCCGTCGGTTATCAGTTTTTCGAGCGATGGGGCCTGCCCATTGCCACTTCAACTTGCAGATTCTGAGAGCTATGCCGGCCGGTAACTTTAGTTCTTTGGCTATGTCTATGCACCGGCGGGTGGAGGCCTAGACGAAGGCGACGCGCGGGGTGCACGTCCAAGTATCGGACCACAGCATCGAGGCGTAGCCCCCACCACAAGAACTTCGCCTAGATCCATCGGCGAGAACGCACACACGCTGTTAATACTTTTGTACTGGCTTCTATTACGCATTGTACATCTTATATAATACAGTCCTGTCTTTATATATTTAAATCGGTTACGTCTCAACCAGCGAATCTACTCATTCCGAAGTTTGTCGCGCAAAGAAACTCCGAGCATATAGCTCTCTCCATAGCTTAATAATAATAATAAATACTCTTTATTGTACACCAAAAGTTACATGTAAATTGAACAATACGTTGAAGATATCAATGTACAAATGTGGCCTTATCGCTAAAAAGCAATCTCTTCCAGGCAACCTAACCTAGCTTGTTGTATGACTCTAAGCTTCTGTTACCAGTAGTTAGGGACCACGCTCACTTACCTAGAACAGACAGAAAATAAGTACTTTGATATTAATATTGCTGATTCTACTGTCAGGAGGTGATAGGCCCCGTCGGTGATGTTTACGTAGAAGATCGTTCTGCATATGTTGGTACGAGTATGTCCTAAAAATAAAGTATAGTAAGCATTCAAAATAAATAATCTTACCTTATCTTATCGTTAGCGTTACGATCAGGGGCGATTAAGGGACCAATTTAAACCTACCATACATTTCCTATTATTTTTCTGACAATGGAATTCTTCTAAAAAATAAAATATAATGTTACTTTACAAGTACTTACTAAGTACTTCGTGCTTTTAATGAATTGTTTATTAAATTAAAACTGATTTGAAAACGGTTTTCCATAAAGTTTAGTTGATAATAAATTGCGTATTGCGATCACGTATAAAGGATGAAAAGCGCCCCTGCTGTGGCGGAAGCAGTTGTATTGATCAGGGACTGTTTGGCACGAACGCATGTAGCTTATACTATACATACAATGCGAGGAAGGCTTTGTTTTATTTCAATTAAGTTTTAATTAACACTCTATTTATGTATTTAATGTGAAATACTCGTAAATAAAATGCATATGAGATAGTTCCCTTGTGCATGAAACCGTCCAGGCAGCAATTAACAGTAAACATGTGCCCTTGCCCCTTGGGGTATCCGGGTAAGAATAGCACCCTCCCATCTCCTCCCGTTGGATGTCCGTAAAAGGCGACTAAGGGAAAACAAGAAGACGGGCAGCAGCATGATAATTTTGAAACGTTAATGTGTTCCTATAGTACTAATACTTGTAGACACTACTACGAAAGTCCTGCAGTAAAGATGACATCACATGAACATTCCTGAACCGCGCAAGTAAAGTTTCAACGCCACCTGTGTATAAAGAAAATCCCAACATCAGTTAACATGAACTGTTTGGGGCTTCGGCTACGCTTCGGCTCTGCCAGACTCATAACTTTGCTGCTCTAGGGGTGGGCGTTGAACAAACAAACTGTTAACTGTTTTTTTTTGCCTATGACGAATAAACCACTTTACAGTCCACCGAAAAACTAGTTTAATGATAGACTAGTCTATCGGTGAACTCCATGCATTACGTAAGTAGTTTGTGAACGTCGACGATAAACGGTCTGGTTTCGTCGTTCGTTAAATGTTGCGACGACTCTCTACCTTGGTCGGTCTTAAGATCCTTCATTTAGCAGCCGCTCTAATAACTAATATCTCAGAATTCTCAGATGAGATTGTAAGGCGGCGGCGCGGCGGTGCAATGCAGTTGTGGGCAGGTGTGTCGCTTTCTAAGGGAACGTGCAGCTCGTGACGTCACTTATCAGCATAACCACTAAAATTTAAAGTATTATAATATTTCCCACTATCTTCTCCTAATAAGTAATTTGCAAGTCTTTCGGTAGGTATCGTGCTAGCTTGTTACTGTACATTTTAATTAGTTCAATCATTCGCTAATGCATCGTAAATGACAATACAAAATAGGACGGAAGTTGGGATTTAACATATCTAGCAACATGCTGTAAGCGAGATTTTACCGCCCCGTTCGAAGAAAATGTGAAATACTATCTATGTAAATTCCCTGGTTCTCGTAAATCAAGTCACATATACAAAAGGTACGCGCCTCGCGAAATAAAACAGAACACCTCTGCCTCCTATCTCTTCTTCATTACAACGCTTTAAATTATAATAATTTACTATTTCAATTGTGTTAAATCTCCAAAGAGAATTGTTACAGCTCATTTTGCCGACACAAGTCGGAATACAAATAGAATCTAATGAAAATTTTCAGTTCACCGATTACAGTTGTGTTGTCAAAAATATTTTCTAGGCTTTCCGATAACTCCTCAACGCGGGAGACGACGTGGTGTAGGCTTAGCCGTCGCGAGCACCGCGAAGGTTCCGGGGGGAGCGTGCATCTCACCAACCCGCCAACGGGCAACTTTCGGACGAGACGTCCATTAAGTGCGGCGGCGACTCCGAGGAGGACGACGGCGGCTCACGGGGGAGCACCGTGTCCGGTTCCCGGGGGGCTACATTGCGTCCCCCGGCGGCGGGCTCAACTGAGGGGAGATCTCATGTGCCGATGCGACAGCGGGGTTTTACATAGTTTGGGATCAAAGGTGAATGTGTGTGGATTGTCCCAGAATAATATTATTAAACCTACTAACGCTAGTAATACATTTCAAAATTTCTTATATTTTTTTAATTTTATGTTGCAAATTGCTTAATCGTTTTAATAGCGAAATGAAAAATTCACTGAGTTTGTTATCATCCATTATCTTTACGTCGTACAAATGGTTAATACAACAAACAAATGGAAAATTACAAACCAGGAAACAAACGAACATAATATTGCAACCAAAATTTGATTTACAGAAGAGTCCACAACATTCACGCACAGTAGATTCTATGCTATTGAGTCGTAACACAAAGTTGAGTCTTCATAAACTTGCAACTTCGACAAAACAAACAATTCGACCGAGGCAGATTAGACGGGACACCTGCGCCCATCCATTCTCACTCTTTATCTGTTTTCTTTATCATTTATGCGAGTAAACAAATTCGTTTAAATAAATGGGACGGAATGAACTTGCCGTCAAAGTCACCATTCATAGTACACACGAGTAAGTGACATTTAAAAAGAGCACTAATCTCATAATCCGCGATGCAACAAGTAAAAGCCCGCCCGCCCAGCGCGGCGGGGGGATTCCGCCCGCCCTAGTCCACCGGCCTCAGTACCGCCGCGATCATGGCTTCGGACGGACGTACCAAGCGCTCGCAGTCGATATGCGCTCCGGCATCCGCGAGTATGGAAGCTCTCGCCGCTCCAATGGAGACGACTCCCGCGCCTCGACGGAGGCCCGCCGCGCGTTCCCAATCCGCGAGGATCACCGGCGGCCGATCCGTCAGGCACCGGAGACAGCAGCAGCAACAGCAGTTGGACCGAGAGACGAGGGCTCGATACAGCTCGGAGCCGAGGCTGGCTGAGGCGGAGACACCGCCTCAGGTGCGGAGGCAGGCGTCCGCTCGCCGTCGACCGCCTCCCGGCCAACATAACCAGCCTCGCCGCTCCAACGCTTTCCTCGACGTGCCGAAGAGTGGGCCCCAAGCGGAGGAGGAGCCCGACGAGGACTCCTACAGGCTCCGCACGTTCAACATCACGCAGAAAGGAGGTCAGTGCCGCGACGTTCGTTCACCCACGACTATATTTACACGCGTGAAAGTTAGTGTAATATCTTTTTTTAATTCAACGTCCGAACAAAAAACTTGGCATTCGGCCTGCACGGCTTTGGTGCGATGAGTTCTTAAGTGCGCTTTTAGTTCGAGACAAACGCGGAAGATGTGCACCCATTCTCGTGAACCGGGTTGAAAAACGCGATCGTTAATATATTTTAGTGTCATCGTGAGTCATGTTGAGCAGCGTTTACGGTGCCACTATAAATCAAGATACGGGAACGTTAGAGTTTACTTTTGTGGCATAAATAAATCTGGACGAACGAAAACGCCAGTTGGCGTTGGCAGTTCAACTTTTGATACACGCGATTCACAATCTTCCACGACTTTCAAGGAAATCCGGCTTTATTTGAATTAAGATATAATTCTTTCAAAGTTGTTTTTTTAATAGCCGTTTCAGATTTTGTTTCCAATGTTCGCCCTAATTTCCTATGTACTGCATAAATACAGTTGTAGTCATTGAGGTAATATGAAATGGTTGTACTTTTTCATGAAGATAGTGTTGTTATTTTTGTGTGTAGAGTTAAACTGGACAACTCATCACATGACACTTAGTTATTTACTCTCTTGAACCTATTAGTATCATCGTAACTGGGAAAGACTCGCTGGGAATCACAGGAGTAGAGAGTCGCAAGTTTTGCGATGAAATTGGATCGGGGCAATCAATGACAAGAGACACAAAAGTCATCAAGATTCTGCACCCTGCAGTACAAACTTCTCTTGTCAGCGATATGGCAGATTATGTCGCTCTCGTATTGACTTGTTTAGTCATCAAAAGCGGTGTCTCACAGACATTACGCCATGAATCGTCTGTAACAGATGAAAAGGCCATAGCAGTATTAGTGAGCTTAGTAATTTCTACAGCTACATGTATATCAGGCCATTCAGGCATAATAACGTTTACACAATTCTCTAGTATATCTCCGTTTTGAATATTGTAAACGTTTCCTGTTATTGTGTCTATATTTGATTTGAAATCCCATATTTAATGTTTACTCTTGGTAGATTGGTCGTGATTATACACCATCGCGATTTTTCACTAAGTTTCTAAATAATGATGCAATATCGAAAAAAAAAAATGGGTTGGAATAAGACCTTTCATATGATCTAAGGGTTATAAACCTTTAATTACCTGATCGAATATTCTTTTCTGTATTGATAATAGACCTCTTTAAACCCCATCTACAAGTCTTTGCACGGTGATAATGCAGATAGGGCATCCAATGGGCCATACTTTGTGTGGGGCATCCACTAATACAATTAGCCCTGTCACTATATCACAACCTGTTCTCTTTCCATTAGCGGAACTTTTTTGCAGTCTATTTAGGTCTTGCATCGTCAGCCATCAATTAATATCATGGTTGAATGGCGCGAGAGGATAGCTGTTTTCCCATAATTTAACTCGCAGTAACCACCAAACTTAACCCAATAACAGAGTGACACCATGACATTTCCAACCGATAAATACATACTCGTAGTAAAAAATATTAGAAGCAATTTATTTCCATCATCCTGAAGAGGGTTAGTTATACCACTTTTGCCAATTCATTATTTGGGTAGTCCAAATAATTAAGAATATTGAAAGTTTTTGCTGTAACTGGCAATATTTCAACGCGGACCGTTAAGCAAATAGTTGGTGGATTGATTTTTGCATAATACGTATTTGTTGCAATTTAGAACATTTAAAAAAATATGCTTTATTGAAATTGGTTGAGAAAATTTCAGCAGTGCGATAGAAGATAATATAAACCATAGATATGTTATCCCTACTAATGCGCGCCAAAAATTGTGACTCATTCAAATATTTTCTATCCTTTCCTTATTATTTATTTACTTTTGTACAGTAGGTACTTTGTGCATCTTCTAAATACGCATGAAGGCATTGTACTTGTTTTTCAATGGCCCATGTCACGTTTGTTCCATTTTACCGACGCGGGACTGACTGCTAGTTCACCCAATTTGGATAAATGTCATTGTTTCAGTTTTCGTGCGCTAAAGGCATATCTATTGTATAAAATATCATTGAGTATGATGAAGAGGTTTGATTAAACCTGTAGAAAATAATGTTTTCTTAATTTACGCGAATACTACACATTGTAAAAAACTACTCTTACGGAATATATTGCGGTTTATTTTAGGTTAGTTTCAGTCCGCCTGTGACCATTTCTGCTGCAAAGCATTCGAAACGTCGGGAAAGTAAAACCTAAAATAAAGCGCGATGTATTCCGTGACTATAGTTTTATGACAAACCCTGTAGAAGTTCAAGAAACTCAAAATGGTTGTTCTAACTAAACAATTGACATCATTGACTTGTTGCATATGATCACCAGTGGTAGTAGCCTCCGTGGCGCTATCACCCGCGTAGATGGCTAATATTGTGAAAGATCGGCCTTATTTCACCAGAGGTTTTTTCAAGCTCTGGTGAAATAAGGCCATCAATCCGTCTTCTCATTGATTATCCTTGTCTATAAAACAGATCTTTGCTATCTTAGGTCTTATAAGTTTTGAGCGAACATATCTAAACTAAAAGCACCCTTATTAATAATTCATAACTAAAGTATCTTCGGAAGTTCTGAAACAATGGAAATATAGAACTCGTCAAATTATATTTATTGTAAAAGTTGTACCGGTTACTGGTTCGGGATAATGTAATAAGTAGCCTTCTTTTGAGTGTTTTATTATTTATTCAAGTACAAATCAATATTTGAATCATTCATTTCGTGTTTACATGAATATTACGTATACTTACATTCATTTTATAAAAAGATCGGTCAATCAGATCAGCAAGATCTGTGGGTCTAAAATGGCCACATTAAAAGAATTTCATCTAAAAAGAATACGTATTCCGCATTCCCAGCAGATTTTTCGCAATTCCTATAGTTTTCGTAAAATGATCACACATTTTAGGAGATAGCAGACTGAGACGCTCATAGCTAGCTGTAACCACTGTTCGGTAAACGATCAGTAGGGCAAGCAACGTCAGGCAAGGTCAGACCTTAGATGACGATGATGGTGACCGTTTAGTGGCATTGGAACTGAGCGTCTTCTGGCTTCGGGCACGTTAAAAGTCGGCCCCGGCTATTGTCATATAGATAGCAATCGTTAAACTAAATCAGGAGCCTAAAAGGCAGCTTGATCGATCGCGAGTAGGCACCGTAAGGGTTCCCTCCACGGGAACCCTTACGTTACCAATCCACCAACCCTTGACTCAGCCTAGAATACCCGAAGGGCTGGCCTATTCCCAGTAGTTCTACATCTTGTTCTACATGTATGACTACTACGAAAAAAAATCCTACTAGTTCTACATGAGTGTAGAACTAGTATAGGATTTTTATTCCTAGTGCCTAAAATTTCCTAATGCATTAAAGACTCCGAGTTACCTTTTCAGGGCTACCTCACCCATACCTACAAAAAGGTGGTAGGTCCCATGTGTAAAAGTCCAGGTAGGTACCAGGACTCCCCCTTAAAATGCCACAATGAACAGTTGGTCATTTGCATCCATTGGTTGCCCGCGAATAATCTAAATAATTACTACGCAATAAAATAATTTGACGAAATTCCATAGCCGGTTGTATTTTCATATACCCTTATTGGCCTTTTGTCCCCTCTTTATCCTTTCAATAAAACAAGGGAGACAGGGTACCGCGCGCCGCAAATATCCAATTAAGGGTTTTTTCGAAAATTCTTCGCTCTAAAGAATTCACGTCACTTGAATTCATTAGCTTAGAAAATTGTGTATTGTTTTACCTACAATGAAAATATACCTACTAGAAATAAAAACTAATTAAATACTCGTAAGTAGGTACATTTATTGTAACAATGATAAATACTAAAAAACATACTTTTCACCCTAATGAAAAGTTGTTTACCCTAATTAATGAAAGGTAGTTACAGCTCAGTGGGCAAGCGCTTGCCTTGTAAAGGTGCGCAGTTTCCAACCCCGGCTTGCACCACTGATTTCTTTCAGTAATCATGCGCGAATCGTCTTTGTGCTATTGTTAGTTTTCGGTGACGGAAAACATTGTGAGGAAACCTGCACGTCTGAGAAAGCCTAACTAGCTTTCGAATGACGTGTGAAGTCCGCCAACCAGTGTGGTCGACTATGGCCTATGCCCCTACATCTTTAGGGGAGGCCCGTGCCCAACAGTGGGACATAAACAAGGGCTAGTATTATGATTATGAACAAATAACTTGCATGTTTTGTTTAGTTAAGAACTGTCAGTGTTAAGTGAATCGACAAATAAATAAAATATGTAACCTGTCACATTGCTATGCCGATAAAAGAGTGTGATGTTTTAAATACCTACTACCAAGGTGGCAAGCAAGCACACCGCACCTGATGCTAAAGCCAGCCTATAGTCTACACGCTAGCCTACGCTACCAGAAGAATCACTAGCGAATTCCCGACTTTAAGACGTTAGATATAAGGGGTCGTCCATTAATCACGTGAGGCTTGAAAGGGGGGAGGGGAGGTGTTCCGAAAAATCGCGAAATATCACCAGGATGGGGGGGAGGGGTATAATAAGACATCACATGTATTTATTTTTCGTTGAATGCACGATTTCTAAACCAAACAGCGGCACGTGGCCTTGACTCACCGTTGCCGGCAACGACTTCCCCTTCAACATTTAATCAGATAAGTACCTGTATTTAAAGATAATATTCCGAAAATTTCAATATATACTATATTGAATTTTGTACAAAATTTTGTACAAAAAAATACACGTGATTTTGGATAGGGGGGGGGGGGGGGGTAGTTTAAAACCTCACCACATATCACCAGGAGGGGGGGAGGGGTTAAAAAGTTGCTAAAAAACATCACGTGATTAATGGACGACCCCTAAGGCCTTATTATGTGGCACAAATGGTCTTCACGCCGGAACACGGCAGTGATTACACACTGCTGCTGGCCCGCAAAATATCTGACACTGCGATGGTACCTACCTGGATACAAGCAACCTAGAAATGATGTGTTTTTAATGCAATTTAGGGATGAGCCAAATAGGCCAATTGCCTCATAGTAGGCGATACGCTAATTCAAAGACGGTTTTATACTGCTGTACGAAAGGCTATTGAACCCAGTAATTTCACAAGATAAAATAATACATTTTGTTTTTTTTAATCCGTAATATCCCACTGCAGGATAAGGATCTCATTTCCTCCTCATTATAAGAGATTAGAGGGCTCAGGCTAACCACCTCGTCGGCCAAATGGGGATTGGTGGACCAAATACACTGTTCAAATAAATTTTGGGGCATGCCTGAGTTTTTTCACGATGTATTTTTAACCGTTAGTGTATCCTTTCGATTAGTACATGATTCACACTTAGTGCTAATCACTTTGGAACTGTCAAGGCTGGGACGAGACTCGAACCGGTGGTGCCTGACGGCTGGCCAAGCAACAGTGCTATTATCTTAACAACACAACCTGGAATTCGACGCGAAAAGGCAACCACGTTATCGTATTCACCCGTCGAGTGTCCGGGTAAAAATAGGACCCACCCATCTCCACCCGTTGGGTGTCCGTAAGAGGCGACTAAGGGAATACAAGAAGACGGGCAGCAGCGTCTTTCTATTGGATTACCTACCACCTATACTGCGATCCCCAAGACGTGGGAATTATGACAACCCCTCCCTTCTAAGGGACCTTTTTTCAGCAGTAGACGAGCTGATGATGATTCACTAACTTGGCTTACGCAGCACTAGCGCCACGGGAATTTGTGGTTTTCAGTGGAACTATTTGAGGTCGAACAGTTTGACAGTTAGTTCGATGTCGAACTGAAATGCGATAGTGAATACAGATTTTAACAGCGTTAAGCTCGACGTCGAATTGAACGCTGGCTCGCCTTTGAGCACAGCCACGATAGCTTCCGTTAGGAAATAGCACGACCCTTCGGAGTCGCTGGACGTCCGGTCCGGGGTGTGGGCCCAAGGACGTCCATTGAGTACGGTGGCGACTCCGAAGAGGACGGCGGCGGGGTTGCGACTCCCGTCCCTGTGAGCACAGTGACAGGTTCCCGGGGGGCTACAATGCGCCCCCGGCAGCGGGCTCAAAGGCAAGGCACCGAGGGGCCCCTGGTGCAGATCCCACCGGAGAGACCTGGGTCCCCTCTCATGTGCCGATGCGACAGCCGCGGGGGTTTTAGTGGGTAAGAATCCCACATACCCCGGTCAAGCCCCACAGCTCCCGGGGATCTTTCGAAGTTTTCCCCCGCGTAAAAAGAAAAAAAAGGAAATAGCACGACAGTTCATTTAGCCACTAGGCTAATACTACACATTTTGATTTGATAACTTACTGTGGCGCGGTGAAAGTCCGCTTACTGTGCAAACCGGACGTCGCGGGTTCAAATACAGGGAACCACTGTTAACGATAAAGTTCTGATTGTCTGCATAAGCGCTTGTGCACTACAACTTCTATCACAGAATACATCAAGTAAATTCTAGAGCACGTAATCATTTCCTCGCCACTTTTTTCTTCACAGTTACTATATAAAAAATAAAGAAAATCCAAATAGGTATCGGTAGGGACCAATAAACTCTCTCTAGTAATTACGCGTCACTTAAGAAACAGTCTTTAACATTTCATCACGAAACTCGGCACTTAATTAAAATAACGGTTACCTTTAGGGGCGAATAACTGGCGAGTTTCGTGGTGGCTATTTTAATTGGAACATTACCGGGGCGGACATCTTATGTTGGATCTACACGTAGGCGGTTAACCACAAATTCGTAAGCCACTACAAAGGTCACGCAATGCTACGATTGGTCGAGGTTTACATAAGTCAAGTCAAACATCGCATCAATATGTTTGCGCTTGTGGACGGTTGCAGAGGGTTGGCAGACGTTTGGACGCAGCATTGTAGAGATAATGTGTCTTTAGAGTGCATTTATATTAGTACAACATAGCCTAGCGTGTCCGGGAATGAATAGCACCCGCCCGTCTCAAAAATAATATGTACAGTCGAATTGAGAACCTCCTCCTTATTATTTATTTAATTTGAAGGCGGTTAATAATACTGTTCTCCATGTTAACCCAAAGAGATTCAATATGGGCTTGTACATATATGTCTTACCGCCTGTTTTGCCCGGGGTGTATCTGGGTAAGAAGCACCCACCCATCTCCCTTTGGGTGTCGAAAGAGGCGACTAACGGAAAACAAGAAGACAGATTTAATTACACACACAGACAGTGCACACAGATTTACACTGTAGCGGCCAGGCCGCTCGTAGCGGAATGCAACGCAACCAACGTCGTAGCCGTAGGCCATGCAGATTTCATCTTTTAAATTTGACAGAAATGTCCATGTCACGGCCGGATACGCGAGGCTCTATTAAGCGTTGCTTCATACAGCTTCGTAAAATATTTTTTTTTGCCTCATAGCATGGTTACCGCACGGTCGTGGTACATGTGTGTCCTTTACTCTAAACTAATACAGAATGCGGCTACCCATTCAAAATTTAAACCATAGGCTCTATTATGATGAATTATTAACACTAGATAACTCTCAATTACCGAGGGGCTATTGAAGGAAATAATTTAATTCCATCGTCGGTATTCGAGAATTGGCAAAGTTCAGATCCAATTACAAGGGATAAAGGGTGGAATTATAAGGCAAATTGAGCGGGACTTAACTGTGCAGGGATATACGTTAGATTCCAAAAATCTATGGTGATGCTGGGAAATATGTGATTTTTTTTTACATTTTGGTTTCATATTTCGTATGTTTTCAACATGTTAGTATAGTTGAATATGTTAAAAAGTGATTGCTTAGCACGTGGAGTGTCCGGATAAGAATAACAACCACCCTTCTCCTCGTTGGATGTCGTACGAGGTGACTAAAGGAGAACAAGAAGACGGGCAGCAGCGTCTTTCTATTGGATTACCTACCACCTATACTGCGATCCCCAAGACGCCAGCCAAGCGTGGGGATTATGGCAACCTCTCCGTCGTAGGGGGGGGGGGGAGTTTGTTCAGCAATGGACGTATTTTGACTGACGAAGAATTTTACTTTCAGATTGGTATCAAATTACCAAATTATCAAACTGTTATCTGGTTTTTTTTTTCTACTTTATACGATATTAGCAGTAACAGCTCAGTGGGCGAGCGCTTGCCTTGGAAACAAGGTGTGCAGGTTCGAACCCCAGCTCGCACCTCTGATTTATTTAATTAATCATGTACGAATCGTCTTTGTGCGATTGTTACTAGATTTCGGTGAAGGAAAACATCGTGAGGAAACCTGTATGTCTGAGAAAGCCTAAGTAGCTTTCGAATGACGTGTGAAGTCCGCCAACCCGCACTTGGCCAGCGTGGTGGACTAGGCCTAAGCTCCATCATGAGGGGAGGCCCGTGGCCAACAGTGGGATATAAACAAAGACTGGTATTATTATTATTACAGATAACAAGAATTAAAAGAAAAAAAAAAAGTTTAGTCCTTACTACGAACTTGTCGTCAAATCATACCCACAGAAGTTTCCCATCATAATTTGATATCTATATAGGAATAAATTTAATTACGGTGGCACATGTGGTGCGTCTGTGAAGTAAATTAACTGAGAGAGTTGCTTTTTGGCTGGAAACACGAACGAATAAAGAGGTCATAGAAATTGGTTTATTAAATCGGATGTCTGTTACCAGTATTGTTATATTTTGATACCTATGTTCACAGTTTTTGTGTTAATCTCATATATTTATTAGCAACCGATAGACGTCTACTGCTGAACAAAGGCCTCCCCCTTAGAAGGGAGGGGTTACCATAATCCCCACGCTTGGCAGGCAGTTTGGAGATCGCAGTATAGGTGGCAGGTAATTCAATAGAAAGACGCTGCTGACCGTCTTCTTGTTTCCCCATCAAATCATTTATTTAAAACTAGCTGACCCACGCAGTTCCGCCCGCGCTATTTTTACGTTAACTAAACTTTTAATAACAGACATTCGCATCGAATACATAACCTTTTTTAAAGTCGGTTAAAAACTGGGACCCAATTTTTGCTTGCCCTCCACGTTTACGTCTCCGTGCTTCGGAGGGCAGGTAAAATGGTCTCAGTTTTTAACTGACTTTAAAAAAGGAGGTTATATAT
Source organism: Furcula furcula (assembly GCA_911728495.1). Classification (NCBI taxonomy): domain Eukaryota; kingdom Metazoa; phylum Arthropoda; class Insecta; order Lepidoptera; family Notodontidae; genus Furcula; species Furcula furcula. Next base: position 22,873,672 of record OU452252.1, read on the forward strand.
TCGAAGCGAATGTACCTATGTTATAAAAATTTAGTATAAATAGTGCGGGCGGAGCTGCGTGGGTCAGCTAGTTTCTAATATTTGCGAATACAACTCAAACTCATCGGTTATACTGAAAATTATATACTTAAGTAAGTACCTACTTCAATCATAATTTATCTAATTGATTGAAACTATGTAAATATTTACAGTTTATTTACAAATATACTTAAACTAGGTAAAAAACTTCCTCTAAGTCCCAGTGCGATGAACTGGGAGGGAAGGTTAACTAAAAGACTGGTGGCATTACCCTTTTGTATGGCCAAGATTATTCATTGGTAGAAAAAGCTACCAGCCCGACGGTTTCCTGAGACTACTTATAGAGAGTACTTCAGTCATTAAATCATACCTAAAGATCAATAGCAGCCGCCGCCTCCAAAAAAATGACAAACACAATACGGAAATTTAATATTTCATACAAAACTAAGAAAAAGAAATAATTTTATACTCGAATAACAAGATAAATGTAGGTTGTTCCTTAAATTTAATATTGTAACGTCATAGAAGATTAAAGACTTTATTAAATCCACAGTTCCACAGGATGTGATGTTCAAAAGAATTTACAGGAATTCACATTTTATTTCAGTATCACAGGCGTGTGTTATTAATTTTGACATTATGAACGTGGAAATTCACGATCGTTGTGTGAGAAAGTGGTACACAGAATGTTTAAAATGTAACCATTCGGTCACTAGTAATTTTATATTATTGAAAAAAAGAAAACTATTTTAAATGAAAGATAGCAAAGTTGTTCTTACAAACTTACATGTTAAGGCACATTTATATTTATTAAAAAGGTACACCAACAGAAAGTATATCGTAACATACAATGTCAAATAAACTATTTTTGAAAAAATAAAAACCGACTTCAAAGTAAATTATCTAAAAAGTATAAAATAACGAAAATATATTGAAGTCGGTGTCAGCTCGTGTTAGTCTTAGTTAAGATGATGTGCTAGCACCGACTAGCAAGTCGGTGTCAGCTCGTGCTAGTCTTAGTTAAGATGATGTGCTAGCACCGACTTCAATATATTTTCGTTATTTTATACTTTTTAGATAATTTACTTTGAAGTCGGTTTTTATTTTTTCAAAAATAGTTTATTTAACACTTTTTAGTGACTTTTATTATTTAAAATAGGTATCAGCACTATCACGCATCTTGAACGTCAACGTTACAGTAACTTACTGAAAACATAAAAAAGTTTATATCTCTTAAACTACTCTACCGATTTTGATGAAACTTGTACTCTACCCTAAGTTGAAAAATACTCTAACTACTGCAAAAAGAATTTTCGAAATCGGACTTGTAGTTTCTGAGAAAACCGTGGACAAACCTACATACATACATACATATATACATACATACATACATACACTCATAAAATTTGGTAAATTTGTTTAGAAGCCCACATAGACTAACATATATTAATATTACGCATTTTTATTAATATTACATACATACGCGTCGAATAGAGAACCTTCTTTTTGAAGCCGGTTAAGAACCTACTTTTTGAAGCCGGTTAAAAATGGTTAGCTGTTTTTGTGCTGATACAAATTCCAACATTTCCAAAACACTAGTCAACATACATTTCATTTCAATCGATCATTCATTTAATAATAACCTGTTACGATTAGTTCTTAACGTTATTTATAAAACGGAACGATCTATGGAGAGAGCTATGCTCGGTGTTTCTTTGCGCGACAGAATCCAGAATGAGGATATTTGCCGGAGAACTATAAGGTCACCGACATACCTTTCAGAATCTGCAAGTTGACACACTCATTTTCACAATGTCTATTTGGAACGATGATGTAATCTCATTGAAACTGTTGTATACTGTTATGTTAGTTTTTTTCTGGCAACGTATAAACTTGGACATACAAAGGGGTAATGCCGCCAGTCTTAGGTACCCTTCCCTCCCAGTGCGGCGACAACTTGGAGGAAGTTTTTTACCTAGTTGAAGTATATTTGTAAATAAACTGTACATATTTAGTTTCAACTAGCGCAGGTGGCGCTGCGTGGGTCACCACGCAGCGCCACCTGCGCTATTTTTACGTTATCTAAACTTTTAATAACAGACATTCGCATCGAATACATAACCTCCTTTTTTATAGTTGGTTAAAAAATGGGACCCACTTTTTACTTGCTCTCCGAAGCACGCACCCGTTTAGTTCAAATGGCGTTAAACGGTCACCCATCTATTTAATGACCTTACCTAACGTCGCTTAACCCGATCGATTACAAAACCTTGATAACAACTATGAGTGTTCCCTTACTAATATTTATTATATTATAAAGAAAAATTGATAAAATCGGACCAAGCGTATAACCAAGTACCCATTTTGACTTTAATCCCCTCTCCCAAAAGAACCGTGCTAGATTACGGGATAAAAAGTATCCTATGTCCTACCTCGTAGTAAAATCTCAAATCATGCCAAGTTTCATTTGAATCCATTCAGTAGTTTCGGCGACAGACAGACAAAAATTAAAAAAATTACATTTTCGGCCTCAGTATCGGTTATAGAACGCCCTCGAAATATAATTTTCAAAATATCTTCAATGTACAGAATTGAACCTGTTACAGTTTTATTATAAGTATAGATAAAAAATCTATACACATCCTAAATGTAATAATGCTATTTAACAAGTTCCAATAGGCGACCTTATACATAACTAATAGTGATCTCTCTCAGGCAACCTTTGATGGAAAAACTATTTTAAAAAAAATAAAAACCGACTTCAAAGTAAATTATCTAAAAAGCATAAAATAACGAAAATATTATTGAAGTTGGTGTTAGCGTACCTGCTGTGTATATTCTGCACCAACTTCAATAATATTTTCGTTATTTTATGCTTTTTAGATAATTTACTTTGAAGTCGGTTTTTATTTTTTTAAAAATAGTTTATTTAACACTTTTTAGTGACTTATTTTACCAAGATAGGTATCAGCACTATCACGCAACTCGAACGTCTACATTACAGTAACTTACTGAAAACATAAAAAGTTTATATCTCTTAAACTACTTGACCGATTTTGATAAAATTTGTACTCTACCCTAAGTTGAAAGATACTCTAACTATTGCAAAAAGAATTTTTGAAATCGGACTTGTAGTTTCTGAGAAATCCGCGGACAAACCTACATACATACATACATACATACATACATACATACATACATACATACATACATACATACATACATACATACACTCGTGAAATTTGGTAAATTCGTTTAGAAGCCCATATAGACTAACATATATGAATATTACGCATTTTTATTAATATTACATACATACGCGTCGAATACAGAACCTCCTTTTTTGAAGTCGGTTAAAAATACATCAAGGCGTGGTTTGCAGAACAAATCCTATGTTTTCATTGGATACGAAAACGGACATTTCCGATGTTTGTAAATAGCCACAGGTGGAATTACCATCAAGCACTAATTGTTTTTTGCCGGACTTCCAGTTAATGCCCATTAGTTATAAGTATAAATGAAGACCTTTTCCGGTCTCACTGGCTTAATCCCAACACTACATAGATCTATTAGCGGATAATCCCATCTTCGAATTTGAACATCAATGTGGTTTTATTACTTCCGAAACAACATAGGAGTGATACTTCGTCCAAGAGAGTCTTCCACCAAGCATCACTAATGGACGTAGAGACGCAGTATGGCTATTAATAATTTTACTTCTTCTTCTTCGTCTAGTTTAAAGTGGTGGATCATTTTTATCGCAAAATAATTTTCGGTAAGAATGGTACTCATTCGAATCCCGTCGACGTCTTCTTTGCAGCGGATTCTTCTTTGTTTCCTCATCATCATCAGCAGCCTAAGGACGTCCACATGTGAACAGAGGCCTCCCCCTTGAAAGGAAGGAGTTGCGACTATCCCCACGCTTAGAAGGTGTCTTGGGGATCGATTAGAAAATTAGAAAGACGCTGCTGCCCGTCTTCTTGTTTTTCCTTAGTCGCCTCTTACTACCGGGAGGAGATGGGAGGGTGCTATTCTTACCCGGACACCCTATGGGCTCTATGTTTTGTGCTATGCTTCTGTGCACTGATTATTTTGTGGTTTAAGTATGGAGACCGCCTACAATTTTGTTTCAACAACACGCGACCGTTCGTGACCAACATTGTTAATTATTTTGTTATTGCTATTTTACTTTATAGTAACAATACAATCGATGACGCGATAGTAGGCTAGGGAAATGGTAAGCCTCGAATGTCATGCACCAGACTTCGTGTGGCGCCAGTTTTTCATATAAATAAATAAGTACTGATACAAACACTAAGGGCATAAACATACGATGATTTTACGCACGCTTTATATCAAAATGCACTTTTACTTTATTCGAGGGTGAAACCTTCAAAAAGTCGCCGGTGACTGCCGGGGGGTCAAGCGATTTTTACCCACTATATCCCGCGGCTGTCGCATCGGTACATCACAGGGGACACCAGGACTCTTTGGTCGGATCTGCAACAGCAGGAGCCCCTCAGTGCCTTGCCTTTGAGCCTGCCACCGGGGGGCGGATTATAGCCACCTGGTGCTCACGGGGACGGGGTTCGCAACTTCTTTCTTCTTCCTCGGAGCCTACGTTACCTTCGTTAATTCAATAAAAAATAACCGTTCAAATTCATACCTGGACTGAAAAATATGTTAGTAAACATGGCATGTGGAAGACTCACACCACCATCCAGGTAGACAGGTAGATATCCAGGGAGTCCGTAACTCCGAGGAGGAATGGCGGGGGTAGTGTCCTTCGTCACCGTTTACACCGTGACAGATTCCAGGGAAGGGTACCTAAGGTACATAAACAATGCCCTGGCGATGGGCTCAAGGCAAAGCACTGCGGGGTAAATGACGCAGATCCCACCATAGTGCCCAGGTTCCCATCTCGTGTGCCGATACGACAGCCACATACTGCGGTTGGCCCTACAGTGTCCCGGGGTTCTCTAGAAGGTTTCATTAAAGGTAACTACGCAACCGCTTCAAACGTGCGTCTCACGCGCGAATTTATCGCGTTTATTCGCGTTGATATTTGCATCAATGCAGGATGAAAGCAACTGATTTTTTAAGCAATATGCAATTCTACAACAGGCGCGACGAAGCGCTGCGATTAAGAAATCGTCTTGTGGATAGGCCCTAAAAATAAAATACATAATAGGTACTATTCCGTACAACTTATTTTACCTTGTGTTTGACTTTTAATTCTTCGCACCCTCACACCTCAGTGAGTCAGTCTTGCTTTTGAGATCTTAGGATCATGGAGTTACTCAACGCGCAACTTTAAAAAAAAATTAAGCCCAAAACAGGCCTCCACTTTGGGTGACAAGATTGCAGGCTGGCTGGCTCATGTTTTGGATCCGATTATTCCCAGTCGTAGAAGAACACGAAAAATCATATTCCCACCTGCAAGAATTAGTGATGAATGTCATACAAACCAATCTTCAGCTACAGATTCAAAAACTTGAGCTAGTATCATTAAGGAGACTAGGTAAAAAAGGGAATAATCCTAGACCAATATCGATCGAACTCTCAACGCTAGGCATGAAGATTGCAATTTTAAAAAATAAAAAGAAACTAGTCGACACAGAGCTATACATCAAAGAAGAATTTCCTATAAACATCTTGCAAGTAAGGAAAGAATTAAGAGTACAACAAAAACAAGAAATTGAAAAAGGCAATATAGCATATATAAGATACGATAAACTTATTATTAAAGAAAACAAATTAGAAACTCACAAAAATAAAAGGCAGCTATCTGAGTCACCGCACAGTAGCCAGATCAGTCATGAAACAAAAACCTGTATCGAAAAAGGCGCCAGTGAGGCCCGAACCAAAAAAAAATACAAACCTACAACAAAAAATACAATGATGACATATATAACACGAAACGAAAATGAATAGCAGACAGAAAAGGCCTCCCCCTCTACTCAATACAAAAGTGAAGAACATAGGAAATATACGAAAACTTGTAATGAAAAACATGATAATACACACACAAATAACAAAGAGTACAACGTAATTAGCTCTCCCAATATGGCTGGTCCCCAAGGGAGCAGTAGACCACAACCCTCCAACCGTAAAACAGTATCAAAGATAGTTCCAAAGGCAGGGGCTATTCGAAAAAATAAAAATATATTTATTGGAACCTTTAACGTAAGATCTCTTGTAGCCGAAGATAGGCTACATGAATTGGAATATTCTCTTCTGAAAATCAAATGGGATGTGATAGGACTTTCAGAAGTTAAAAAGGAAGGCACAAAAATCCAGGAACATCCAAACTTCATACTACTATATACAGGAAAAAAAAGTGGAAACAATGGTGTTGGCTTCATTGTTAAAAACAAATGGAAGGAAAATATAATCAATTTTTCCAGTATTTCAGACAGAGTGGCTCGTCTTGACATGTTATTTGGAGGAAAAGTTATCAATATTATCCAAGTATATGCACCCACGGAAAGAGCGTCAATAGATGAATTAAATACATTTTATGAGGATATCACACGCACACTACATAATACGTCAGAAAATGTACTGATCATTGGTGACTTTAACGCTAAGATCGGCCAGCCAACAGTTGAAGATAGAGATGTAATGGGCCCGTGGGGTTACGGGAAAAGGAATACAAGAGGCAATAAACTCATTCAGTTCTGTTTCCAGCATCATCTACGTGTAGCTAATACGTTCTTTAAAAAAAGCGACAAATTAAGATGGACTTGGATATCACCCAATGGTAAAGTAAAAAATGAGATTGACTTTATTTTAACTAAGAATATAAAACTCATAAGCGACACGAAAGTTATTAATACCACATTTCCGTCAGATCACAGGCTACTTAGAATTTCCCTTAACTTAGGTTCCCATGTACAGAAGAACAGAAAATCCTTTAAACGAAAATGCAGCGCTCTCGTGCCTACTGAGAAAGAATACTTGGAAAATACATTCGTGACTAAAGTTAAAAATCTTGGAAAAACCACTAATATACAAAAGCAATACAAACACATCATAAACTCAATAAAAGAAAGCATGAAAACGTTACCCAAATACAGAAAAAAAGAAAACTATAAATTTGGCCTAAAAATATTAGGACTCATTAAAGAGAGAACAGAATTAAAAAATAAAAATAATAAAACTAAACTAGAAAAACAAAAATTAACTAAACTGTATAGAAAAATCAAGAAAAAGATAAAACGGAATAAATTAAAGCACCGGCTTAATATAATAATTGAAGAAATGGAAACAAAAGGATCTATAAAGAGAGTCCAAAATATGCTAAAAACAACAAAAGAATGGATACCGTCTCTTAAAAAGACTGGCTGTACAGCTTCCACAAATAGAGCAGAAATATTAGACATTGCCACGGAATTTTACAGCCACCTATACCATTGCCCTGATTTAAATTCACATGATATCAGTGACCAGTGCGAAGTGGTTGAGGTACCACCATTCTTAACAACTGAGGTGTACCAAGCCATAAAAAACTTAAAGTCAGCCAAGAGCCCAGGGGAAGATGGTATCTCAAATGACGTGATAAAAGCATTGATTGATTCGATTACACCTATATTAACCGATCTATTCAATAACATACTAGATAGTTGTACTATACCGCAGGAGTGGGAAAACTCTATTATCACACTGCTTTATAAAAAAGGTTCCCCCCTAGATATAGAGAACTATAGGCCAATAAGTCTATTACAAACCACATATAAACTCTTCACAAGCGTAATACTAAGAAGAATAAGAAACACTTTAGAACAACACCAACCACGAGAGCAAGCTGGTTTCAGGCCAAAGTTTTCTACAATTGACCATATCTTTACTATAACACAAATTATAGAACGCTACAAAGAATACAATAAACAACTCTACATTGCATTTATAGACTACTCGAAAGCCTTTGACTCTATCTCGCACCAAGCCCTATGGAAAGCGCTAGAGACACAAGGAGTAGAAAACAAATACATTATATTACTAAAAGAAATATATAAACGGAGTAAGGCTGCTGTGAAAATACAAAAACTAGGAAAATCTTTCGCTATAAGTAAAGGTGTGAAACAGGGCGATCCCATTTCCCCAAACCTATTCACTGCATTATTAGAACATGTTTTTATTAAATTGAACTGGAATGGAATGGGAATTAACATCAATGGCGAATACCTAAACCACTTACGCTTTGCGGATGACATAATTATTATAAGTGAAAGCCACAGCGATTTGACATACATGCTAAAATCACTAGACACAGAAAGCCGAAAATGCGGATTGCACATGAATGCAGAAAAAACATGTCTCCTAACCAACGGACCAAAAATACCTTTAGAAGTACATGGTAAGCCTATCAAATATACGGATGAATATATCTATCTCGGACAATGCATTTCTTTTAATAACTCAACAGAAAGAGAAGTCGAAAGAAGAGTGAAATTGGCATGGAACAAGTACTGGTCAATGAAACACATATTTAAAGCCAAGATCCCCATAGCGATTAAGAAGAAAGCCTTGGACACTACAATATTGCCTACTCTGCTATATGGTTGTCAAAGTTGGGCTCTATCTAAAAATGTAATCACTAAGCTCCAAGTCTTCCAACGGGCAACAGAAAGAAGCATACTTAACATTCGAAAGATAGACCACATTAAAAACACAGAGATAAGAGAGAGGACAAAAATAATTGACGCAGCCTTACTAGCCTGTCAACTGAAGTGGAGATGGGCTGGTCATGTAGCACGAACATCAGATGGGAGATGGACCGAACGAGTACTACATTGGTACCCGCGTGATGGTCGACGACCACGCGGGCGTCCACGCAACCGATGGCGCGACGATATAATTAAAACCGCAGGTCCAACCTGGACGAGACTAGCCGCTGACAGAGATCAGTGGCGACGGATGGAGGAGGCCTTCACCCAAATATGGGTTCCAAAAATATAATAACTACGATTATTTATTAGCTATGTATTTATCTTAATTTTCTTTTTTGGAATAAAGGCTTATTATTATTATTATTATTATATTCCCAGTCGTCACAGGATCGGTATAGCGATCCAACGAGGTAACGCAGCCAGCATTGTTGTCACAATCCCAAGGGGACATTTTTTTAAAATTTTAATTTATTCTAAAGGACCATGCCCATATTAGTATGGAGCTGAAAGTCAAAAATGCCATGCAATGCCCAAATTGCAGCTCTATGTCATATGATAACTATTTAACAGTATTTATATGATTACTAGATTTAATGTCATATAAAGCACCGGTTCAAAAGATATTGGACATTAAACATGATAACTTCCTACTGGTTTTTTATACATTCTATCGTTCACAAACGGCATTGCTATTAGTTTTTCACTAGGAACTTCATGACCATCACATAAGCTAAGTCAGATCAGTGTTCTTTTATATACTTATCTGTATGTTATCAGATAAACATGTCAGTTATTTGGAATTATCTAGTCTGTTTCCATTGTATAGTGTCAATATGTATGTGAAAACAATTTGGTTAGATACACTGGTACTGCAATGTCAACAGAACGTCTTATTTTTTTTATTTTTTATCCAGTGCTTCATATGATTTAAAACTAACAACATAATTCTAGTTTTTATTTATTAGAGCAATCTTGTAATATACTTTATCTGGGCATTTCTGGGGCACAAATGGGCATGGTCCTTTATATATTATTGTATTTGTTAGCTTTATTTTAGTTTTGTAAGGTTATTATTAGTTTTTTTTTTAAATTTAATGTTGTAAGTACTTTTTAAGCAATTAAAGAATGCTTTTAATTTATCAAATCAATTTATCTTCAACTGAATTTGAAGCTGATAGAAGAATAACAATGGGATATCATTTTCAGTGTACTTATTTCAGTTTTAATTAAGTAAGTATACGATTCATCTGATTTCCAATCAAAATGGCGCTAGAAATTAATCAATCTTTATTATCTTTAAGCTCTAATTGAATTCGTTTCAATGTATTCACGTTTTATTCCACAAAATATCCTTCTTTGGAAATAAGAGCGCATGATCAGTAAGTTAATTTACAGTAAGATATACCTACTTAATTTTATTAGAATGTTAGACTTTGGAACGAAATTCCTTATGACGGATGATGCGGAGGGGTCGGACCCTAACCGGGAAAAAACGTCCGTAACGTAAGATTATTATTATTTATGTGGAACCATCCGATCATTATTACTACTTTAGTTAAACGCATCGATGCTATGTATAGGTGTAGGTACGCTTACACTATATATAGGTGTAATTTTTTATTTATTTTTTGTCAATAAAAAAATCTTATTAAAAAATCCATACCCGAATAATGTTTTTCTTTATACTTACCTCGAATAGAACTTAAAATTAATATTTTTTGAAGTGAAACTTCATAAGCGACTTCCAAAAATGTTATCACATAACGCGTCAAGCGTTAAATGAGTCACCTTAACGCGTTAAGTGATAGGTGTAAAACGATAGGCGATAGGCGTGGGCGAGTTGGCTTGAGTTAATTTGAGTTAGTTTGAGTGTTGGTTTGAGTGTTGGTTTGAGTGTTGGTTTGAGTGTTGGTTTGAGTGTTGGTTTGAGTGTTGGTTTGAGTGTTGGTTTAAGTGTTGGTTTGAGTGTTGGTTTCAGTGTTGGTTTCAGTGTTGGTTTGAGTGTTGGTTTCAGTGTTGGTTTCAGTGTTGGTTTCAGTGTTGGTTTCAGTGTTGGTTTTAGTGTTGGTTTGAGTGTTGGTTTGAGAGTTGGTTTGAGAGTTGGTTTGAGAGTTGGTTTGAGAGTTGGTTTGAGTTGGTTTGAGAGTTGGTTTGAGAGTTGGTTTGAGAGTTGGTTTGAGAGTTGGTTTGGGAGTTGGTTTGGGAGTTGGTTTGAGAGTTGGTTTGAGAGTTGGTTTGAGTGTTGGTTTAAGTGTTGGTTTGAGTGTAGGTTTGAATGTTGGTTTGAGTGTTGGTTTGAGTGTTGGTTTGAGTGTTGGTTTGAGTGTTGGTTTGAGAGTTGGTTTGAGAGTTGGTTTGAGAGTTGGTTTGAGAGTTGGTTTGAGAGTTGGTTTGAGAGTTGGTTTGAGAGTTGGTTTGAGAGCTGGTTTGAGAGCTGGTTTGAGAGTTGGTTTGAGTGTTGGTTTGAGAGTTGGTTTGAGAGTTGGTTTGAGTGTCGGTTTGAGTGTCGGTTTGAGTGTCGGTTTGAGTGTCGGTTTGAGTGTCGGTTTGAGTGTCGGTTTGAGAGTTGGTTTGAGAGTCGGTTTGAGAGTTGGTTTGAGAGTTGGTTTGAGAGTTGGTTTGAGAGTTGGTTTGAGAGTTGGTTTGAGAGTTGGTTTGAGAGTTGGTTTGAGAGTTGGTTTGAGAGTTGGTTTGAGAGTTGGTTTGAGAGTTGGTTTGAGAGTTGGTTTGAGAGTTGGTTTGAGAGTTGGTTTGAGAGTTGGTTTGAGAGTTGGTTTGAGTTGGTTTGAGAGTTGGTTTGAGAGTTGGTTTGAGAGTTGGTTTGAGAGTTGAGTTGAGTTGAGTTGAGTTGGTTAGTGTGTGTGTGTGTGTGTATGTGTGTGTGTGTGTGTGTGAGTGAGTGAGTGAGTGAGGGACCGACCGACCGACAAACCGATCGACCGAGAATGAAGTTTCACTTCTTCCGCGCGGAGGGACTCCACGCACGCACATTTTTATATTAAGAAACTTCGTTCCTATCCGGTGTCCCACGACACCACACGGTTTTTTTTAAATTTCGCTTTACGTATCATTGACTACATAAGACTTAAAAACTATTGACTCTGGACAGTAAAAAAAAAATGTTTTTAAAACACCCTTCCATATCCTCCTGTTGGGTGTCCGTAAGAGGCGACTAAGGAAAAACAAGAATACTGACAGCAACATCATTCTATTAGATTACCAGCCACCTTTACTGCGATCCCCAATACGCCTGCAAAGCGCGGGGATTGTGGCAATCCTTCCCTCGAGAAGACTTTGGTTCAGTATTAGATGTCCTTCGGCTGCTGATACGAACCATACAAAAGTTCTGCACCTATTATTAAATGAATTTCAGCCTCACGCCTTTAGTACACCGACGCATTCGCATGCGACAGCGAACCACTGCGGAACTATGCGGTTGCGAAATATTTGCGGAACGTTAGTAGGTACACTGCAATTTTTTCGCAAAGAAATGTCATTGTAATTGTCATGGACTGCGGGTGCAGACGTTATTTCAGAATGTCGTCCCGTTCTGAAGAAGAATTGTTTTTGCTGGCGTCAGTGGTAAAGAGAAAGCGTAGAATTTGGGTGCATGAAATAAACCAGGAACGAAGGAAGTTGGAGAAAATGAACTTTCCTCCATGCCACATCTTTCTTGTACGGATTTTTATAATCTGCGTGACCAACTGCATATAATTCGAGATAATTTCGAATTGAATTCAAAAATATTTAAATTTTTCGGCTTCCATGGTGCGAAAATCTGTCCTCACCGACAGAACGCATGCGGACGCGTTGCGATGCGAAACACCACTAGCGAAACATCTGCGTCTGTGTAACGACGATTTCGCAGTCCCTTGCGAAACAATACCGACAAGGACGCAACTATTTCATCTAGCTAGAGTGAGACATGGCGTTTGCGAAATTCTGCCATACTACTTACAGTTTTTTCGTCGTTTCGCTGCCGCATGCGAATGCGTCGGTAACTAAAGGCGTCAAGAATGCTCCCTGTTGCGTAATGCGTATTAATAGTACTCTATCTCACGAAAATGAAACGCGTACGATGGCATCCAACAGACAGTTGTTATTATTCAATAAATGGAACAGATAGAAGACTAAACAGAATAAATTCTTGGAACTGTAACAGATATAGGTCTGCATGTTAGCTGTCAAGTTTTATAATTATACAATAGCCGTGGGGTGCTGGGTTAGAATAGCATGCCCCCATCTCCTCTCGTTGGGTGTCGTAAGAGGCGACTAAGCGAGAACAGGAAGACGGGCAGCAGCGTCTTTCTTTTGGATTTATCTTCCACCTATACTGCGATCCCCAAGCCACCTAACAAGCGTGGGGATTATGGCACATACCCCTCCCTGCTAAGGGACAATAACAATAAACCAGCCAACTTAATTTTATTTTACCTACTTAAAACACTTGAATTTGAAACAGTTTTAGTATAGCACCCTAAAAAATGTTAAATGATTCTTCAAATCTACAATTTGTAACTAAATAATGTTCAATAAATAATTCATAATTTTTAAATACCGGGATTAAAAATGTCATTATAATTCGAAATAATTTCGAATTGAATTATCCTTTCTATGTTAGGTATTACGTTCCTCGAGTTTATAAAGTCATCCATAAAACGGACGTAGCTACTTCTAGAAGTCCTATTCTTAAACAGAAATCACAAGCCACAATATAAACTTACAACGAAAAAAAAAAAATTATTTATGCTAAAAGATCACTGGAATAAAATCACAATATCAAATAAATCCCTGTATTCGATACGATTTCTCATTCCAATGAGAATGATTTCCGTATTCTTGTTTCCAAACAATAATACGGTTCAATATATCGGACTTAGTGGGCATAATGACGGGCCGAAGCCCACAGATTTGAGGATAACGGTAGTGATTGACTATAAAGCATTTGTTCATGATCGGGGATTTGTATCTCAGTATAATATTGTGACGTGTGTGTGTGATTAGAGTGAGTAGTTTGTATCCGACTGGAACAAAAGTGTCAGATATAGAGAGTTGGATTGCATTACAATCGGCAGTCGCGCGAGCCATATTCGACCGTAATTATATATAACTAGCTGACCCACGCAGCTCCGCCCGCGCTGTGTTTACGTTAATTAAACTTTCAATAATATACATTCGCCTGTAATACAAAACCTCCTTATTTAAAGTCGGTTAAAAACTGGGACCCACTTTGTACTTGCCCTCCGAAGCACGGAGACGTTTAGTTCAAATAGCGTTAAACGGTCACCCATCTATTTAAGGACCTTACCTAACGTTGCTTAACCTGATCGATTTCCAAACATTGTTAACAACTGTCTATGAGTGTTCCCTTACAAATATTTATTATAATTATAATGAAAAATTGTTAAAATCGGAGCAAGCGTATAACCAAGTACACATTTTGACTTTAGTCCCCTCTCCCAAGGGAACCGTGCCGAATGTCGGGATAAAAAGTATCCTATGTCCTATCTCGGAGTATTAACTCAAATCATGCCAAGTTTCGTTTCAATCCATCCAGTAGTTTCGGCGTGATGCTCAGCCGAGATACAGACAGACAGACAGACAAAAATTAAAAAAATTACATTTTTGGCTTTAGTATTTGGCTTTAGTAGTAGGTGGTGTCCTTTCTCCACTTCTTTTCGCAATTTTTATAAAGTCTGTCTCGCAAAATCTGTCTTCCTCGTACCACCTATATGCAGACGATCTACAAATTTATTCTAGTGCTTCATTGGATGAACTACCAGAGTGTATTAAGGTAGTTAATAATGATCTTTTCCTTATAACCGAGTGGAGCAAAAAATTTGGCTTAAAAGTTAATCCTGCAAAATCTAAGGCGTTGATAGTGGGTAGTTCGCGATTGATTTCAAGGATAAACTGGAGAACGATTCCTAGTGTCAATTTAGATGGGGAATTAATACCTTTTAGTGAATCGTGTAAAAATTTAGGAATCTTAATTGATCGCTGCTTGAGTTGGGTTCCTCAACTCCAAGTTACTAGCCAGAAGTTGTTTGCTGCTGCAGCCTCGTTAAAAAGACTCCGTAACTTTCTTCCCACTGCCACTAAAATTGTTCTAGCTCAATCCCTATTACTTCCAATTCTTGATTATGCTGACATCTGCTATTTAGATCTTACAGAGGACCAGCTTAATAAACTTGAGCGTCTTCAAAATGTTTGTATACGATTTATATTTGGTTTGCGCAAATATGATCATGTTTCTCAATTTCGTTCTAAGCTCAAGTGGCTTCCTATTCGTCTTCGTCGGAATACGCACATCCTGTCTCTTCTTTATAATATACTATTTAATTCTTTTTCTCCGCGTTACCTTAAGGAACGTTTTGTTTTTCTCGGCAATGATTCCCACTGTTTGAGGTCATCAGAAAATCTCACTCTTATGTTCCCTTCTCATAATAGTTCGTTTTACGATAAGTCATTCACAGTAGAAGCTGTTCGTCTGTGGAATGCCTTACCGGTCACTGTTAGACATGCACCATCTCTGCCTATCTTTAAAGATCGTTTGAAAGCATTTTATTTGTCCCTATGAATTTTATATTGATATTAGCCGGCTGCATTTATTTATTTATTATTGTTGGTTATTTATATTTGATTCTATCAAATTATAATATTTATGTATTATACTAATATTTATATATATATTATTTTGCTGTTACGTATTTTGTTGTTTAAAGTTATGTATTTTTTTTTCTCTTTTATAATTGGTTTGTATAAACAACCCCGCCTTGCAGTTCATAGTTCCTCTCCATCCAAAGGTTGCCTGGTAGAGATCACTTTTAGTGATAAGGCCGCCCATTGTTTCATTCTATTTTACTGTTTTTTTTTCTCTTGTATTTTTGTGTTTTTAATAACGGTGGAACAATAAAGTATTATCTATCTATCTATCTATCGGTTATAGAATGCCCTCCAAACATAATTTTCAAAATATGTTCAATGTACAGAATTGGACCTGTTACAGTTTTATTATAAGTATAGATAGATTTATCAGACTATGGTCGCACTCACTAAGGTAAATTAAAGTTACGTATCACTAATCCCCCGTAGGGTGTCCGGGTAAGAATAGCACCCATCTCCTTCCGTTGGGTGTTCGGAAGAGGCGACTAAGGGAAAGCAAGAAGACGGGCAGCAGCGTCTAACTATTGGATTACCTACCACCTATACTGCGATCCCCAAGACGCCTGCTAAGCGTGGGGATTATGGGAACTCCTCCCTTCCTTCCTTTGATCTGGAGTGGACGTCTTTCGGCTCCTCACTAATCCTCTCATAAGCAGTATCAGTGGGCGAGCGCTTGCCTTGGGAGCAAGGTGCGCAGGTTAGGCTTGCATCTCTGATTTCTTTAATGAATCATGTGCGAATCGTCTTTGAGCGATTGTAACTAGTTTTCGTTGAAAATATCGGGGTAACATGCATGTCTGAGAAACCCTAACTAGCTTTCGAATAACGTGTGAAGTCCGCCAACCCGCACTTGCCCAGTGTGGTGTACGCCTTAGCCCCTTCATCTTGTGGGGAGGCCCGTGCCCAACAGTGGGACAAAACAAGGGCTGGTAAACAGAACACTAACACAGTTCTTGAAATCAGATTATTTTAACAATTTCAGCCAATTAAATTATACTCTGATAGTGAGTAGAGATATCGATAGACTCGTACTCAATGATGGAAAATAAGCAGAAACGGCTCAGAGAGGCAAAATAATCAAACTTAAAAAATTTACTTATTAGAATTAACGATAACTAATATTGAATTGTGTATTTTTCAAGTAGCCCTGGATGGCCAAATCCGAATAAGCTAATGGCTATGGAATAACAAAAAATGCTCAAAGGAGTCTCGGGCCCGATTTTTATATAAACTAAAGCTACATCATTGGATTATTGAAAAATTTATGTTCCTAGCCAGAAATCAAACCAGATTATTTTGAAAAAAAAAACACACTCTTCGATAGTGTCACTAATAGATATTAAATTCTGTGAAGCAATGACATAATTATGGCAAAGTAAAGGAAAAGGTTGAATGTTATTAAACTATCAACGGGTTCGACTCCTGGCTAGGAATAATAATTTTTCAAAAATCCACTGATTCAATTTTAGTTTTCATCAAAATCGGGCCCGTAACTAATTTGGATATTTTTCGTTTTTTCTTAACGTTTCGGATTCGACCGTCACCCCTGTATATTAGCTATCGTTAATTATTATACTAATTAGTGCGGTTGTAATTCGCTCAAAAAAGGCCCTGTGGATCTAGAAGAATGCAATTCTGGAAATGAGTTTCGTATATAACGTAGACATAAAGATTTTTTTGAGGATTCTTCCTCTAAGTGGGCCGTGCAGTTATCTATGTCAATACAATTCAATAAAAAACCCATACCCTCGACAAATATTTTGAAGAGACCGGACGTGCTTCAACAAATCCAAATGGGACCGTTTCCGTTGGACCCATATCAAACTTGGTATACAAATGTCAACGGTCAAACGCAGAAGTTTCAGTCCGACTGTAGTCTAAACACGTGCCTACCCAATCTGTGACGTCACCCCCCACCCATCCACGTCCGAGGAACGTTTGTTGCTGACGGTAGAAAGTTGATTTAGCAAAGTGAATACGGTATTTGACTGTATTCAAAATATGCTATGTTTACTCGAATACAACTTGCAGTAAGGTACTAATTTAACTTTGTAGGGATAATTCTATTACGCACTAGTACATAATGTCATCATTACGCACGCGCGTTTTATAGTTAGGTTTATGGCCCTAAAATCGATGTAATAAGGCTCACTTTACGAGCAAGTGTGTTGAAAAGTATTTTGTAATAAAACCTGAACAATTACTGTAAAACACGAATTAAAATACACGTTTTCTTTGAATTCAGTCACGTGATCGCAAACAGTATATAAATGGATGATTGTCTAATGACGTCACAAACCATTACACAGATTATCATAAAACGGCGTTTTGCTAAGCAACTCCGACATTGTTTACTTGCATGTGACGTCATCGAAGTCACGTGGCCCGTGTATGCGGTATTATTTTTTGTACAAACTCAAGTACTTACCGATTTTCGATCAAAATAGTGAAAATTATAAAGAAAAACAATTAAATGTTTTATTGAAACTAAATATTTACAGTTTATTTACAAATATACCTACTTAAACTTAGTTTATTATAATATAACATATTAACAATTTCAGATATTCTCTGAAACACATCACCCTAATAGTTACCACTATATTATTTGTAAAAAGTGCATTTTATTGTAGAGCTACTAGCTTACCCCCGCAGCTCTGCCCACGCAGTCTTCACATAAACCTTCCTCTTGAATCCTCTAGCTATTGGTGAAAACTGCAATCCGTTGCGAAGTTTAAAAGATCTACAAACAGCGGAAGTGACTATTTTTATGCTAAGTAAAGATTAAGAAAGAAAGAGATGTATTTGACTCACACAAAGATAACGTGACTAAAGGTGTTGGTAACCTTTTCTATTCAACTTAGTAACGAGACAAGCAAGAAGTTGGCCTAATGGTAAGCGACCCGCCGACCTATAGACAGCTGCATCGCACTGCCGCTCATCACCCCAGACACTAGTTCTTAAGTCCTTATGTCCGGTAATTTCACCAGCTACAGTGCCCTTCACACCGGAAGACAGCAATGTTTACACACCGCTGCTTGGCGGCAGAATATCTGACACTGCGGTGGTGGTATCTACCTGGACGGTCCCTTGCACTAGAAACCTACCACGTAGTATAACTCGTACTAGTCCTAGTAGAATTTTCAGTTTTTTTTTTAAATTAAGTACGCGCATTTAAGGGTTTCTTCAAGTTATACTAAAAATAATTTCTAGCTTAAAATGTAAATCATCATCGTCATTAACAGCCGATAGACGTCCATTGCTGAACAAAGCCCTCCCCCTTACAAGGGAAGGGTTGCCATAATCCCCACGCTTGGCAGGCGGCTTGGGGATCGCGGTATAGGTGGAAGATAAATCCAAAAGAAAGACGCTGCTACCCGTCTTCCTGTTCTCGCTTAGTCGCCTTTTACGACACCCAACGTAAGGAGATGGGGGGATGCAATTCTAAACCGACACCCCAGGGGTAAAATAACGGGTAAAATGTAAATAATTAAATATAATCATCTACTAATACACATCTAACTTTAACGTAGCTGTAGGTCGACAGAAGGTCGACAGTTACCATTTCTGCCTTTCCCTTTTAGAGATAAATGCTTAAAGATACGAGTACTAGATTACCCTCGGCGAGCATTTCTGTATGTTATCAACATTGAAACAGTCCCTTGACATTCATGGATTCTCGCATTAGGGTGACAATCTTCGCTGTATCATTTTGCGGTCAATGATGTTAAATGTTTTTTAACGTTTTAGCGTAGTTATTTCATCAACGCCATCTATTTTTTTAAGGCATAACTAAAATGAATTCGTAAATTTGATATAGGTACTAACATGGCAGCTGTTTGTTATTGGAAAAAAAAACATTTTAATTGACGATGATGATCTGTTCTTATTTTATAGACCTGATAATATCCGATAGCCCTTGGGGTGTCCGGGTAAGAATAGCACCCCCCCATCTCCTCCCGTTGGGTGCAGCGTCTTTCTATTGAATTACCTGCCAATAATACTGCGATCCCTAAGCCAAGCGTGGGGATTATGGCAACCTCCACTTTAAGGAGAGGCCTTTTTTCAGCAGTGGACGTCTTTTGGCTGCTGATGATGATGATGATGAATATCAGATGGCGTAAAATAGTCAGTTTTTTTAATTTAATCCCAGATTTTCAACTCCTAAGATACACGTAGACCTGTTATATTGTTAACTGTCTGCATAACTAAACACGTTCTATGCCACTAAAACATGTTTGGTGCCAAAACCCACGTTTGGCACCAAACAAGATCGTTCGATTTTGTTAATTAACTAACAAACAACCCCAGGAGAATCAGTGGTGTCGAGGTTATTCTGCAATTTTTTAAGCGCCACTGATTCTCCCAAACGGGATGTAGAGAAACTATCCGAGAATAATCAAATGTGTGGAACTCCTATTTGCAAGTAAAACTTATAACGAGTTTGCTTACACGTCGTCGGTAAAATGCCAAATCTGATAACAAAACTTTTATTGTAACTCGATAGGATTGTGACGTCACGAAGTTATGTAACTTTTTTATTTACTTAGTGGAGAGGAAGGTATACCCTGTTTTTCTTTACAAGATCTGACCACAGGAGTGATGGTTCACCGGTAGCAAGGCAAAGACATAAAGTAAGGTTGAATTTGACATTTTGAAGCCAATTGTTTGTGGCTGGGCACCGGTTAGCCGTCACTCCGTACGTTTTAGCTTCAGCGTTTTGGCGACTTGTTGCTTTCGATTGCTGTAACAAAATCGTACTTTCTCACGATCTGCAAATACGTAATTTGGCAACTCGCCGCGATATCGAAATCTGACTGATGATTGATGCTAAAAGTTTTAAGAACTCAATCGCTATCGAGCTTCAGAAAAAAAAAGATAAAGAACTTTATAGAAATGATAAAGAATGACACGAAAACAAGGAAATTTAAAAACAATAGACAAAATAAAAAAAAACCGTGTGGTGTCGTGGGACACCACTTAACATTATTATATTTATTATAAAAATATTAATGTTAAGTTCTATTCGAGGTACTTATAAAGAAAATAATTATTCGGGTATACATTTTTTGAAGTGAAACTTCTTATGCGACTTCCAAAAATGTTATCACATAACGCGTTAAACGTTAAGCGATAAATTTGTTAACCTTATGAAAGCGCTCACGCGATGCAGTCATTCCGTCATTCGAAAATAAAGAAAAAATTAAAAAATAATAATTAAAAAAATATATATTAAAAACACACACTAAACAAACCGGCACACCACACACACACACACACACACACACCACACACACACACACACGCCACACACAAACGCACACACACACACGCATACACACACGGTGGTCTGAACGACACTGCACGACACGTGTTGCCGTT
Source organism: Furcula furcula (assembly GCA_911728495.1). NCBI lineage: Eukaryota > Metazoa > Arthropoda > Insecta > Lepidoptera > Notodontidae > Furcula > Furcula furcula. Next base: position 22,894,410 of record OU452252.1, read on the forward strand.
TAACTAAAGTAGTATTAATGATCTGATGGTTACGTTACGGACGTTTTTTCCCGTTTAGGGTACCCCTCCGCATCAAGGGTCAAGTGCAAGTCGGTCTCGCGCACCGAGGGTTCCATACCATCTTTGGACGTGTTAAAGTAATTTTACAGATAGCAAAAAAAACCGCGGAATTAAGTATGGTTTGGTTGTCGAGAGTTTTTTAGGATAACTAAAAAACTATACTATTTAGAAAGATCATTTTATTATTCCTGTAAAATATAGATAGATGTGTATTACCCATAATTATTTCAGATTTTTCCCTCCACAAACTTCGGAGATAAGGGGGGTATTTTCTTTAATTTTTTTATTATCAGCCAAAAACTACGAGACATAATTCAAAATAAAAATCTGTTTTGTGATGAAAGAACTTCAAACAAATGAAGTTCTTTTAAATGATACCACTCGATATAGTAGCCTCACTTTGAAATTTTGATGACCCGACTCCCAAAAAACTAAAAGGAAAAAAAAATTTTTTTCATTTGCAATGAGGTAGGGTAAGTAAGATCTAAAACTATTACAAGTTTCAAATCGATATCATCAGTGGTTTCTGAAACATGTGGGTGTGACAGACAGACAGACAGACGAAGTCTCACCATAAGGGTTCCTTTTTTACGTTTTAGTTATGGAACCCAAAAAAGGTATCATCAAGCTGTGAACGTTGGGGCCAAAGAAAAACTAAGAAAAAAATTGCAATCTTAACTACATCGCTAATCATAGATGTTAACATCAACATTTTCGCGTGTTTGAGATAGAAAATAGTATCCAAAGTCCAATCAAAGTACATACACACGACACACCTACGATATTTAGTTTTATTCTAGCTTTATGTATGTAAGGGCTTATTTTTTGAAAGAACCTATTTTTTTCTTGTTAGAAGAAAGTACTATCAACCAATTTCGCAACCGATTTTCATTACTGAACTGAAAATTAAGTACTGTATTTGACCAACCGATATTTACTTTTTTTCCTATAAAAGCCTTTATAAGGAAAAAAGATTTTTTTAACAAAACACTTTTCTTTTGTTACAGGTAAGTTGCGAAATCATCGTTCCACTATTGTTCTGTTGTAACAATATAATGTGGAGGTAAAGAAGGAAAGAAATCGAGTTTTTTTTTTCCTTAATAGGATATTGTGACGAGGGTTTATAGAATAGTGGATGTAATGACCAAATGGCGCCATGTTTTGGCCCTTGGAGGAAGGACTAAAGAATTTTGGCCAGCTTACCGCTTGCCAGAATAGTAGTATGGTCTTCAACAACGGTTTGGTTGGTTTGAAGTTGGGTTCTAGGGTAAGGCTAGCTGCACACATTCAATAATATTGTCTGTGACTTAGGCCCAAGTGCACCGACAGTAAAACGTCCGTTTATTTTAGCAAAGAATCGATTATCTATTTAACTAATTAACAGTCCTTAACGGTGACCAGGGGTGTCAAGCTAGGTTAAGATTATGGACTGTTAAGTGTCCATAACCGGGGTTACGGTGGTGGTGAAAAATAGATAATCGATTCTTTGCTGAAATAAACGGACGGTTTTTAGTCAGTGCACTTGGGCCTTACCCGTGCACTTGTCCTTGGGTTGTAGAATATTGTCCGTGTTAGGGTTACCTTTTTTTTCTAAGTCAACTCTGTACGTTAAGGTGTCTAATCTGTGACATGCAGGTATTTATCGACAAGGTGTGAAAGAATAGGAAATGTCCACAAAGAGATAATATTATGTCTACAAGTGTCTTACGTCAATTATATCGTACTGAAAAAGCACAAGAGACTCTGAGAGTAAAAAACGATTCAAAAATGACATAATTTGAAATTGAAGTTAATTGACGTTTGTAAGAGCGGCAGTTAGTCTCTTAGCCGAGTGTCTCAGGCTTGAGCCTGAGTGAGTAGAGTCTATGTTATTTTAATTTTGCAAACTTTATTATAATCGGGTTAATCCGATTTTAATTTCGCCTCCTAAAATATACTTGAAAATATTCAAATTCCAATCAGGAGAAAAAAACAATGAATATAAATGTTTTATATTGTTTTTAGTTAATAATACCTCATGTTGGTACTCTATGCAGCTTTTACCATATTTTGAATATCATTTTGTTCGTGATTATTAATCTAGTATAAAATAAACTGATAATTATACGGCATCCATCACTAAAAGCCAATTTAGATGCTGCATCTAATAATTAATAGATTTATAATTACATCGTTCAATCATCGTTACAAACGTTAATTAGCATCGACAGCGTTCCTCCAACTATACCTACCTATCCTATTACATATTCATTATTATTAGTCAACATTATTACGTCGGCGATTGTACCACGAATGTCGGTCTAGAGATGTTCCTAATTAATTATCAAACCGCAAAGTTGTGGCGTTCAGGTTGTAATTAATATTCTCTTTATTGCTCTGAGATCGGTTAATTTAGAGGTGTTCAAGTGAGATAGAAGACCTTGCATTGTTCAGAGGCCGTTATTAAATGGTGTTCTTGTATAAATGTTTTAAAGTCTTTTCAGGCGAAGCAGCAACAAGTTACCTACTTACTGAATAAGATAGCCAGATGAATTATATATCTAAGTGGCAGACAGTTGTCCTGTTGCTGGTAATCCTCAAGCTACTCAAGGCTTGATTTATTTGACGGGCCCGTTGGTCTAGTGGTTAGACACCCTGGCTGCTACCCGATGGATCGTGGGTTCGATTCCCACCAAGTGTCTGGGTGTCATTTATCTATTTATTTACAAAAAAGTATATAAGTATTAGTATCAGTTGTCTGGTTTCCCTAGTACAGGCTCTGCCTAGTTGGGGGTGGACCCCCACACCCGATCGGGTGTGGATTGTAATTTTGTGATGTTGATTAAGGTCATTTGTACCAAATACATAATTATTATTCTACCTCAGCAGAAAAAACCAACGGTAAAGTTTTTATAGGAACTTAAAAAATACTCTTTACACCGTCTATGGTTGGTTACTGCGTATAAACTAAGTAGGTACATCTTTTTTAAATGGATTAAAATAGGTTCTATTTTTAAATTTTAGTAAGTTAGGGCTCCCGCACATCTGCGATGCGATGCGATGCGGCGTGAAACAAATGAATTTTCGATACAAGTTGCAGGAACTTGTATAGAAAATTCATTTGTTTCACGCCGCATCGCATCGCATCTCATCGCAGTTATGTGTGGGAGCCCTAAGTAAATTCGTTCTTTATTCAAATAAAGTAAGGACCTTAAGGGTCGTCCATTAATCACGTGATGTTTTTTAGCAACTTTTTAAGTCCTCCCCACCTCCTGGTGATATGTGGTGAGGTATTGAACTAACCCCCCCCCCCCCCATCCAAAATCACGTGTATTTTTTTGTATAAAATTTCAATATAGTTTATATTGAAATTTTCGGAATATTATCTTTAAATACAGGTACTTAACTGATTAAATGTTGAAGGGGAAGTCGTTGCCAGCAACGGTGAGTCAAGGCCACGTGCCGCTGTTTGGTTTAGAAATCGTACATTCAACGAAAAATAAATACACGTGATGTCTCATTATACCTGGTGATATTTCGTGATTTTTTCGGAACCCCTCCCCCCCTTTAGAGCCTCACGTGATTAATGGACGACCCCTTACTGGCCGCGATGACCTGCCGGTATTTTTGTGCATAATAGTTTAATGCATAATTAAATTAACATAATGCATTAGTAAATAATTACTGTCAGTGGGAGTGTAAGCCATGGAAGTAATAAGTACCTACTACGTACAACAGGAATGAGCTGTTGTCGCAAAATTGAAGCCGAGCGAGAGCTCAGTAACTGTACCTCTTATCCCTCTCTAGCAATGGTGACTACATTGAACTACGATTGAAGGACAATAATTATAAAAATCATTTATGATCTGACGTCAGCAGATCATTGCTTTAGATGGATTTTAATCGAAGATGCTAATGATAAACTTGCCCTTTGTGGCACTATTCATTTCCTGCTTTTGCTTGCTTTTCACACTCGCGTCATATAGGTACGTACATACCTACTGATCCTTGTGGGACACGACATGCAGCTGGACTCAGATAAAATTATGATAAGCTACCTAGTGTGGTATATTTAATTAAATACAAACTAAAAATACATAAATAAAATACATTTAAGTTTAATTCTAAATCAGACATTCCTAAATAAAACAGTCTTGTGAAGTTTCTGCCGCAAACCCAGCTTATTCTTTATATGTTTCATTGATTCTAATTTTGCAGTATGAGTTAAACGTAAATTGAGATATGAATTCGCTAACGCCTTCACCAATTGAATATCATGTGGATCTTCAAATATAGATTGAGGAGGATGTGGTGGATCTAACAATGTAAGTAGTTTGTAGGAAATCTGAAATTGTAACAAAGTTATTTTAATAGAGAGAGGAATAAAAAATGCATAGGTATTTAAATTATTTGTTCTTGATCTAGGATTGGATAGTCATGTATGGTCACCGTAATTCTTCACTAACAAATTATGTTTAAAACTATTACCTGTGAAAAGATAAACCACAATCAGGATAATACTCGCTTCCGCAAGCCTCCACGACACAAATTCTCCGCATTTTAACTAAAATTCTTCAAAAATACCACGCAATCAATAAACACACCGCCATTAACGTCCGAGTCGGCGATTTCATGTGGGGTTGTCAGGTCAGGTGTCCGTATTTCATACAAATAAAAGAAAAACTATACGCCCATCGCAAAATTTTTGAGTTAATAAGGCTTTACACGTAGTACAAATAATATTGCTTTAACATGACGGTAATAAATTATTTTTTATATTTAGAAACATTTTAAAAGTAAATGTTTTTACTTCATTACATTACATCAATCGCATAGTTTTCTACCAACAACGAAAGAATTGAAATCAACTTAACTCTGGCAACTCTAAGTCACTGTTAGAACGGGACACAGCGTTCAGTGGTTGCCCTCTCACTCAGCTTCATTTTTATTTTGCGCGGCACAAGACTCTTACGAGCTTAGCCTAAGGTTTTATTTTCTTCGGCGGCGACTCCGAGGAGGACGGCGGCGGGGTTGCGACCCCCGTCCCCGTGAGCACCGTGACTGGTTCCCGGGGGGCTACAATGCGCCCCCCGGCGGCGGGCTCAAAGGCAAGGCACTGAGGGGCCCCTGGTGCAGATCCCACCGGAGAGCCCTGGGGTCCCCCCTCTCATGTGCCGATGCGACAGCCGCGGGGGTTTTAGTGGGTAAGAATCCCACATACCCCGGTCGAGCCCCACAGCTCCCGGGGATCTTTCGAAGATTTCCCCCGCGTCAAAAAAAAAAAAAAGGTTTTATTTTCTTTATTTTAGCTGCAAGATGCACAGATACAGCTCATTCCTGTTGTACGTAGTACTTATTACTTCCATGGTGTAAGCATATTCAAGTCAGTGAACAATAAATGATATTTCACTGTGGTATTCCATATATTTAAATGCCACGCGCTGTCGGAAGTGTTGCCGCGCGTGACGTGACGTCACACCCGCTCTCATTGTCGACAAACTTTTAAATTATACCTCTTTAAACCTGACAAGGTACACGAGAAAAGTATGCTTAGGGAAATTCTGTGCAATGGAGTGTTATCTTTTTTATTTTTTTATTTTATTATCAAGTAAAAAGTTAAATACAAACAAAATGTTTACATAGCACTGAGAAACCACTAAGGTTTATGGTAATGCTAATACACCTCAAGACACTACATACTAAAGTAACATATTCTGCAAGAAAATTTTTTTTAAAGTATAAGTACTTAATATTATTTGACTTAATATTATCACGTACATTTGTAGGTAGTTCGTTGATAAACCGAGGAACTAGGTAAGCAGATGTTCGCTCGCCATAGCAGTTATTTACGCGGGTGGTACACGTACAAAGTCGTTTCTGAGCGACGGCACGCGTGAATACAGAATGTTTAATTTCGACCCAATATTTTTTATTAAAAAAGTTTTCTTTAAGCATTTCATTGTATATTTAAATTGCAATTGTACTGGTAAAATATTACAATGCTTAAAAAGTCCATAGTCTTCGTCATTAAATTGTTTTTTAATTTTTGGTGATACTAGTATTTTCAAAATTCTTTTTTGGAGTATATATCATTTAAGTAAGTTTTATATGTACGGCCATAACTAGATAAACCATATTGAATATAAGCTTCGGCTAGTGAGTTACACACATCAAAAGTGTCTAGGGATCAAGCATTTTTAAGCGGATTTCTTGAGATTGAGATGTGGCTTTGTAATAAATTTATGATTTTATAAATTTATATGGATCCTTTTTGGTGCATTTCATAATTTGAATCAGGAACTGTGAATCAAATTCGAGTAAAAGATGAAAATCAGCTGTCAATATTTTCCCTATAAAAACATACAACGCATTGAAGACATTATTAGTGCTACTGTTTCCCTACTACTGATTAAAACCAACGTTATTATGGAGCGGCGACGTCATTTAAGCAGGGAAGAAATGCTCAGAGCCGTGGGAATGATAGAAGCTGGTTCCCGGCAACGTACTGTGGCTTTAGCTCTGAATACAAGTCAGAGTGTTATCAGTCGACTTTGGACACGTTACCGAAGCACTGGTACCGTGGCTGAGCGCCATGGAGGACGGTATCGCTGCACCACACGGAGACAAGACCGATATATTCAAATCTTAACTCGAAGAGCTCCAACAATAACTGCCATGATGTTAGCCGTGAGGCTTCATCACTCTTCAGGGAACTTAATTAGCGACCAAACAGTCAGAAACCGCTTGCATGAAGTGAACCTTCATTCCCGAAGACCGCTACGGGTACCACCTATAGCAATGCACAATCGTAGGATTCGATATCAATGGGCTCTTGAACACAGAAATTGGGCAGAAGAACAATGGCGTTTCGTGTGCTTTTCTGATGAGTCTCGTTTTGGTATGAGACCGGATACAAGACGTATACGACACTGTAGAACCCCTGGACGCCAACAGCGATTAAAATCCTGCCAGGAAGTCCATCCTTATAGTGGTGGAACCATCGTGGTATGGGCGGGTATTTGGATCGGCGGAAGAACTGAGTTGATTTGGATCAGAGGCAACCTCAACGCTCAAATTTATGCTGAGACGATTGTATCAGACGTCATCGTTCCTCTACAAGTGCAAATCGGTCCCTTATTTCAGTTAATGCATGATAATGCACGACCGCACACCGCAAGAGTTGTAAGACAGACTCTCGCCGCAGCTAACATCAATGTCCTGCCCTGGCCTGCTCAGTCGCCAGACTTGAACCCGATTGAGCATGCATGGGATATGCTACAGAGAAGAGCTCTGCCGAATATGGAGGGTATCCAGTCGCAAGAAGACCTTTTTTTGTTGTTGCAACGAACATGGGCGGCCATTCCACAGCGTGATTTGGATGAACTCATTTTGAGTATGCCAAACCGATGTTCTTGTGTTGTTAGTGTTCGCGGTAGAAACACGGATTATTAATTGTTTAAGTTACCCAATAAAATTTTAAAGAAAACTGTTATTTCAGTCTTTTTTTCGAACTTTTGTGTTAGTGGTTCAAATGTCAAAAATCCCTTTATTAGGAAAATGGCAAATTTCTTTATTAATGCAAAGGTGACTTGGTTTATCGTTACTGTGACAAACGAAAACACTTTATTTGATGAATCCTTAAAGAAAATTTTAATTAATATCAATCAGGAGAAAAGTTATTGCAAAAATATATGTTGATCCCTAGACACTTTTGATGTGTGTATATAACATTAATTTAACCTTAAATGGGATACGGTTCTTCAGTATAACCATATTTGCTAAGAACTGTCGTAATTTATTACATATATTATCGATATGCTTACTCCAGTTAAATTTACTATCAATAATTAAACCAAGATATTTTTGATTCTCAACGACTTCTATATACGGGCAACTACATGTGTTCCCTGGTGAATGCAGGCATTTATGGTCGTGAGCAACTAAAGGACGTATAAGAGGAACAGATTGCAAATAGGGTGATTTAATAATTAATAATTTTGTTTTAATAGGGTTTAAGACCAAACCAGTGTCATGACACCATTTAGTTAGGGCTTCTAAATCAGCTTGCAATAGGTCTCTAGCTTTTTGTGGATCTTTATCAGACGAAATCAAGCACGTGTCATCTGCAAATTGATAGCATGCACAATACTTGAGAACCTTGTTCATGTCGTTAACGTATGATAAAAAATGGAGGGGGCCTAACACAGATCCCTGTGCCGTACCTTCTGATACAGACATAAAGTCACTGTAAGCGTTGTCAACTTTTACAGTAAATTTTCGGTTTTCTAGATAGTTTTTACACCAATTTAATAAAGGTCCACGTACTCCACATTCATCCAGTTTAGTAAGTAATAATTCGTGTTTCAAGGTATCAAACGCGCGAGAAAAGTCTATAAATAAAGCTAGAACATATTGTCTTTTATTCAAATACATGTTAACATCAGTAAACTTTGCTAATAATTGACTAGTACTTTTGCCCGATTGAAATCCAAATTGATTTCGGTAAATTACATCATGCTTGTTATAAAATTTGTGTATTTGTTCACATACATATTTCTCAACAATTTTATCTATTGTAGAAAGCAATGTAATAGGACGATAATTTAAGTAATTGCTTCTTTTTCCTTTTTTAAACACTGGTCTAACACACCCAATCTTAAGTTCATTAGGATACTCGCCAGTCGCTACACTACAGTTAATTAGATTAGCTGTAGCCACCGATACTGCTTTACCGACTATTTTAATATCAGATACTTTAATATTGTCTATCCCTGGAGCTTTTTTATAGTGTAATTTATCTATTATATTATTAATTTTATCACTAGTAGCTTTTTGAAAATATATGCTTGAATTGAGTCGTTTATCATTACATGCAGAGTCTAAAAGTTTAAGATTACAGTTTGGAATTATATCTTTCACTGCTTTTTCAAAGTTAGTAGCAAAATTGTTGGCAATTGTTTTATTGCTTAGTCCTTGACCCTCAAAAGCCTTAAGTATCGCTTTATCAATTGATAAAGTTATTCGACCAAGCATTTGGTTAATAATAACATACATTTTCTTCGGGTTTTTAAAATTATTTTGAATTTGTTGCATGTAGTATGAATTTCTTTTATTTTCTAGTATTTTATGAATTTTATTACGAGTTTTATTATATTCTAACCTTAACAGAGAATCATTGAAGCTTCTTTTCCAACATCTAAATAATTCATCACGCTTTTGACATAAACGTGTTATATTTTCATCTATCCAAGGTAATTTCAATATTTTATTTTTACGCATCTTAATATTTTCCGTAGAGGTAGCTATTTTATTTGCATTTTGAAAGGATGTACACATAAAGTTGTAAATTTCATTAGGGCTACTCATGTTCATAGTTTCCAACCAATTAATTTTATTTAATTCCTGACCCAGCGTATTATAATTAATAACTTGTTTACAAACATCCTGTATACACTTCGGTCTGTCGTGGTCGACGCATGCAAATATTATTGCACGGTGATCAGCCAGTACAGCGTCCAACACCGCTGAGTACGGATGCATAGTAGGGAGGCGTGCAAAAATGTGGTCAATGCATGATTTCGTTACAACATCCAATTTTGTTTCGACTCTGGTGTAATCAGTTATTCCACACATAAGACCAAGTTCACTGAGTGATTCAAGATACAAGTCTTTATACGATGAAAATGATTTAAGGTCTATGTTCATATCACCAATAAGAAGAAGATTTTTTTTAATTTCAAATGATGATAAGTGATTACGCAGTTCTTTCACAAAAATTGTTTTATTTGTTGACGGTGGTCTGTACACTGCACACAAAATTATGTCACGTGAATCCTCTAATCGTAGAATACCTGTTAAACACTCAAATGTTTTGGTTTTATGTTGGAATGTTGTGAACTTAAAATGATTTTTAACATAGATGATAATACCACCACCTCGTTTATTAGTTCTTAGCTGTGGGTACATATTATAGCCAGGTATATTATACAATTGCGAAATATTATCCGTGATGCCAGCTTCTGTAATAACAATAATGTTTAATGGAAATCTACAGCTATGTATTGTTTGTACTAATTTTGTAAAATTTTGTATCATAGATCTTATATTAATGTGTAGAAAAGTTATTTTTAAAGATGCTTTACTAGGTAACTGCTGAAAAAAACTATTAGTAGAATTACAGTTAAATATTTCATTAATTTGTGTATCCATTCTATTTGGAATTCACAAGTATGTAATCTAAAAGCACAGAAAAACTAAAATTTAATTATCTACGGCTTGAGATAATTGATTTATTTGCTGTAGTGAACGGATATAATAAATTTTACTATTGCTGTTCTTCCTGGCACACACGTTACCGTCCTTACACCATATAAATTGATACGACTTGCCGAGCTGCATTTTAGAGTTATATAAGATAGTTTTGATATGTTTTGTGAGAGCTTCTCTGATATAGACGCGGTTTTCGGTCTTATCCTTGGTTATGTCGGGCAATAAGTATCCAACGGTGAGTTCCTTCTTCTTGCCAGCGTCTATCCATTGGTTACGGGCGGATTTTGTCTTCATATCGACACGAATTGGACCAGGTTTATCTTTAGAACCAGGCATACGTTGAGCGGATTGAATATCATTTTCATTCATATCTAACTTTGTAGCTACAACTCCGAGGAAACTATGCAAGTCCTTTTGAGGAATATCAGGTAATCCTGCGATCTCTAAGGAACTTGACAGGGATTTTTGCTCGAAGGTTTGCAGCCCTTGTTCAAGAACAGCAACTCTCAGCTCTAAATTTTTATTTTTGTTTGATAGCTCATCATTTTTATTTTCAAGTTTTTTTATGATATTGTCCTGATTTTTAAGGGATTGTTCCATGGTACTTATCTGATCACTTAGAAACTCAAGTGAGGTTTCAAAATTACTTATCTCCTCTCGGAAGGTTTTCTTCAATTCTCGACTAATGTCTTGTACGAGTTTGCGTGTATCGATGGTTTGAGCTACAGAAGGGTTGCCAGCATCAGACTCATCATCATCTCCGTCGTCATCAGGTGTTAAATATGATGATCTACGTGAGGCGTTTTTCAGACATTCCTCACAGCTCCATTCAATTCCAGGAGTGTTTCGCAGAGTATTTAACTGCTTATTTGATAATTTAGTACATGCAGGATCAGCATGAACCACTTTATCGCATCTGCTGCAATCCAATCCAGGCATTTTCTTAGTAATATTTTTATTGCACTTATCACATTTTTTTAACACCATATTGGCGGGTAGATTAATCAACACTTGCACACAACCATTCACTTCAGTGTCTCGAGTTGAATGAATCTGTGTAAATATTTCATTGAGTATACAAAACAAAAATATTTAAATTGATCTTCCGTTTTCTACATGATTAATTATTCTGGTCACAAAACACGTTTCTTAGTGATACATTAACCTAGTACAGGGTTGGTATGGGGTGTGTGCCCTGGGCGTTCATCGAGTTCCATTGAGTACGACGGCAACTCCGAGGAGGACGGCGGCGGGGTTGCGACCCCCGTCCCCGTGAGCACCGTGTCAGGTTTCCAGGGGGCTACAATGCGCCCCCCAGCGGCGGGCTCAAAGGCAAGGCACTGAGGGATACCTCGATGGACGTCGTTTCAAACAAAATAATTCCAAGTTATTCCAGCGGTCCCTTCTTTCACTTAAAGAAAATTCAATAAAGTGAGACAATAAGAAATTGTCATAAAACGAATCCTATTCAGCCGTGACGTCAAACGCGACGCAATTTGTGCTACGGACAAAAACAAATCGTGAAGCATTCATTATCTATGGAAAACTACGGGCGCTGTAAAAAATATTGAAATAACAACAAATTTTAGTGAAATTAGCTTTTGAAAGACTAATAAAATTCTTGACCGGGGTAACCTGACGTGTTATTATAGTGAATGCAGCATATTATGCGATTACTTGTGTAAATAAAGTCACGCGTCACTACTTTGGATTAAATAATACCTATCCGGTGCGGGGTGATTTGTAAAATAATCTAAAGTTCACTGAGATTAAAGGCAATTTGCTTTTATTATAGGTACCAACTTCGAAATTTGAATTATAGTTATGCAACTGCAAAAATTCGTTTGAATATTAGTAAGTATATAGTTAAATGTAATATACACACATCAAAAGTGTCTAGGGATCAACATATATTTTTGCAATAACTTTTCTCCTGATTGATATTAATTAAAATTTTCTTTAAGGATTCATCAAATAAAGTGTTTTCGTTTGTCACAGTAACGATAAACCAAGTCACCTTTGCATTAATAAAGAAATTTGCCATTTTCCTAATAAAGGGATTTTTGACATTTGAACCACTAACACAAAAGTTCGAAAAAAAGACTGAAATAACAGTTTTCTTTAAAATTTTATTGGGTAACTTAAACAATTAATAATCCGTGTTTCTACCGCGAACACTAACAACACAAGAACATCGGTTTGGCATACTCAAAATGAGTTCATCCAAATCACGCTGTGGAATGGCCGCCCATGTTCGTTGCAACAACAAAAAAAGGTCTTCTTGCGACTGGATACCCTCCATATTCGGCAGAGCTCTTCTCTGTAGCATATCCCATGCATGCTCAATCGGGTTCAAGTCTGGCGACTGAGCAGGCCAGGGCAGGACATTGATGTTAGCTGCGGCGAGAGTCTGTCTTACAACTCTTGCGGTGTGCGGTCGTGCATTATCATGCATTAACTGAAATAAGGGACCGATTTGCACTTGTAGAGGAACGATGACGTCTGATACAATCGTCTCAGCATAAATTTGAGCGTTGAGGTTGCCTCTGATCCAAATCAACTCAGTTCTTCCGCCGATCCAAATACCCGCCCATACCATGATGGTTCCACCACTATAAGGATGGACTTCCTGGCAGGATTTTAATCGCTGTTGGCGTCCAGGGGTTCTCCAGTGTCGTATACGTCTTGTATCCGGTCTCATACCAAAACGAGACTCATCAGAAAAGCACACGAAACGCCATTGTTCTTCTGCCCAATTTCTGTGTTCAAGAGCCCATTGATATCGAATCCTACGATTGTGCATTGCTATAGGTGGTACCCGTAGCGGTCTTCGGGAATGAAGGTTCACTTCATGCAAGCGGTTTCTGACTGTTTGGTCGCTAATTAAGTTCCCTGAAGAGTGATGAAGCCTCACGGCTAACATCATGGCAGTTATTGTTGGAGCTCTTCGAGTTAAGATTTGAATATATCGGTCTTGTCTCCGTGTGGTGCAGCGATACCGTCCTCCATGGCGCTCAGGGGGGCAATTCAACTAATTTACAACGGTTAAAGTTTAGTTTCGGTTTAGTAATCGTTAGATTGCAGTTGTCATTCGATAATGACGTAAAAAGTTATTCCACTAGTTGAAATAACAAACTTAAACTAAACCTTAACTTAACTCCAACCAAAACGTAAACTGAACCAAAACCGAACTACAATTGAAACATATCGAAACATTACTGGGTTTCCATACACCTTTATAGCTGAAAATGCTGCATCCAACCAGTGGACAGATTTGAATGCGGTTTTTTTTATTTGAAAGATAGTATAAGCGAGATGGTTTTTAGCTATACTTCATGAAAATCGGTCCAGCCGTTTGAACACCATCAGCTCTTTTCCGAGTCGAGGTAGGGATATTTCGTATACAATAGATATATTTCATTACTTCTGTTAGTCCGAAAGATCTGAAATTTAGAACATACGAGTATGTAAATCCAATGATATGACGGTTTGATGATCAAGAAGAAGGTGGTAACAGGATCTCGGCCCCAATAAACGTAGACCCATCGAGTTTGGGTTCGTTGAATAGGTCCCGACGAGTATTTGCTAGAAGAATGGTGACCAGGGTCTGATCATGGAGCAGGAAGGTGGTCACAGGATTTCTGCACAAATAAACGCAGACCCACCGAATTTGGACTCGTTGGATAGGTCTCGACGAGTAGGTGCTAAAAATATGGTGATCAGGGTCTGATCATGGAGCAGCCTACCCAACGAGTCCAAATTCGATGGGTCTACTTTTATTAGTGCAGAGATTATGTGAACACCTTCATGTTCCATCATCAGACCCTCATCACCATTTTTCTAGCAACTACTCGTCGAGAACTACCCAACGAGCCCAAACTTAGTGGGTCTACGTTTATTGGTGTAGAAATCCTGTGACCACCTTCCTGCTCCATCATCAGACCCTGGTCACCATTTTTCTAGCAACTACTCGTCGAGACCTACCCAAGGAGCCCAAACTCAATGGGTCTAGGTTTATTGGTGCAGAAATCTTTTAACCACCTTCTTGCTCCATCATCAGACCCTGATCACCGTTTTCTAGCAACGACTCGTCGAGATCTACCCAAGGAGCCCAAACTCAATGGGTCTAGGTTTATTGGTGCAGAAATCCTTTAACCACCTTCTTGCTCCATTATCAGACCCTGATCACCGTTTTCTAGCAACGACTCGTCGACTTACCCAAGGAGCCCAAATTCGGTGGGTCTACCTTTATTGGTGCAGAGATCCCGTCACCACCTTGCTGCTCCTTCATCAGACCCTGATCACCATTTTCTAGCAACTACTCGTCGAGACCTATCCAACAAGCTCGAACTTGGTGGGTCTACGTTTATTGCGGCCGAGATCCTGTTACCACCTTCTTGCTGATAATCATCAGACCCTGGTAAAGGTTACCATTTTCTTACAGATATAGACGTCAAACTTAAAACACTCCTCGTTTTTGGTCGGGATTAAAAACAAACGAGATAGCTGACATTTTTATACTATAATATTTTTATACTATATTTTAATACAAAAAGATCACAAAGAAATAAAGTCAGCAAATAAAGATGATTTGATTTGAAAAATAACTAGTTTTGATTTCTTTGTCTCCACAAGCGGGACACCAAATCCTGTTGATAGATATACCCTCGTTGTAATTGATCATTATGTCTTGTCCTTCTTCGTTCCATTGTTGCTAGGCAAGCAGTATTAATGCTGGCATGCTTCTAAATCCTCTTCAGTATAATCTGGCTCCTGATTAGTTTGAAGCGCTATGTTATGCAGGACACAACATGCATTAATTATTTTTGCTGCAACTCTAGGCTTGTAGTGCAGCTTTCTATCCACTAATAAACACCTGTAATATAATTATATCATGTATGTATTCTTACAATAAATAATTAATAATAAATTGTTTTTATTTTTATTTTACTGTAATGTATAATAGTTTGCATACCTAATTCGTCCTTTTAAAATACCAAACACCTCTCCACAACATTCCTCAATGTCATATGCATGTCAGTATAGAATGCTTCAGGAGTGTTGAAAGCAGAATTTAATATTGGGGTCATCAACAGCCATCTCAATGGAAATCCAGAATCACCTGGAAGGAAATATTTTAGCATTTAGAATTTACAACATGCAATCAAAGGTTCAAAACAATGTGTGCAACTAATCTACAAAGTACCTAGTAAATAAAAATCTTCTGCAGAGGTATTGAGTACTCTGTCTAATGCGTTTTGTAGTGGGTTGTTGTTCCATGCAGTACTATCATGTGTTGATCCAGGAATCAACGCACATTATCCTAGCATCACAATCACAAATCTGAAACAAACTTCTTTAATTAACTATATACACAAATAACCTACTATACCTATATATTTGTTATAATATCTTCAGTACATATACAGTAAAATATTAATAAAGAACTTACAATTAAGGTACAATTAATTAATTACTTACAATTAAGGAATGATAACCTTTCCTGCTATAAAATCTTTCTTCATGTTCTGATGGTGGAACTATAGCTACATTTGTGTCATCAATACATCCTAGAACACCAGGCATGCCAAATTTATTATAGAACCTGCAAGCAATATAGCATTAAATTTATTATAGAACCTGCAAATAATATTGCATTAAATTTTTCTTTGACAAAAACTGATAGTTCAGTACTTTAAATTAATAATGTGATCTATAATACATACCTCCTTTTTATATCATCACGGATTTCTTTACAAGAAGGAAAATTCCCATATTTTTTAAATATGTGTGGTAAATTAAGCACCTCTGTTACTTGATGTATAGCCCGAGAAACGGAAGGTTGTGATATTGAATGAGACTCTGACCAACTAGTGTCTGGTTTGAGCCTGTCACATAGAATGCTAGTGCCACCAAGATCTAAAAACACATACATTTTGTATCTTTTTGCTTTTATGATTGCTTTTGCCTGTGTTTTACAGGTATTTGTTAGCAATATCAAATAAATTTTATTTAATTAATACGTTAAATTCTTACCTTTGTCTCCGTATCAATGCTGTCGGAACGAAGTCGGGCTGGCATATACGGGCTGATCTCCGCAATAAGGGATCTTGCCAGGCTTTTATTTAGTCTGTATTCTTTATAAATTCTCGCCCAGTTAAGTTGAAAGCACAGTTGCGAAGTCTCTAAAGAACATTTCTACGTCTAACTCTTCATAAGTCAGCCTCATGGGCAATTTCAATAACGTTCATGTAAAACATAATTTTTAAGTTGGATTAAAAGTTAAACAAACGTGATGGCAGACTTTGAAACAATAACAGTTTAGTTTCGGTTGAGAAAAAGTCTAGGCACAATAACGTAAGTTCAACCGTTAATTTTGACAGATGGAGCGCTTAGCTTCGATTACGTTTACGTTTAGTTCGTGTTCTAACAGAATAGAACTTGTTAAATTTTAAACCGATCGTTGACTGAAACTGAATCTAAACTTAACGTCGATCGTTAGCACTTAGTAGAATAGGAAAACAGTCAAACGCTATGGTTTAGTTTCGTTTCAGTCAACATTTATGTTAGTTGAATTGCCCCCCAGCCACGGTACCAGTGCTTCGGTAACGTGTCCAAAGTCGACTGATAACACTCTGACTTGTATTCAGAGCTAAAGCCACAGTACGTTGCCGGGAACCAGCTTCTATCATTCCCACGGCTCTGAGCATTTCTTCCCTGCTTAAATGATGTCGCCGCTCCATAATAACGTTGGTTTTAATCAGTAGTAGGGAAACAGTAGCACTAATAATGTCTTCAATGCGTTGTATGTTTTTATAGGGAAAATATTGACAGCTGATTTTCATCTTTTACTCGAATTTGATTCACAGTTCCGGTAGTACCACGGAGCCTACGAATTTCAGGCCAATTTCGGTATTGCCTACTTTAAGTAAAATTTTTGAAAAATTATTGCTTGATCAGATGGTAGATCATTTCAACGAATATGATCTGTTTCATGATAAACAGTTTGGTTTTACTAAGAATCGTTCTACTACAGATGCGGGAGTTGAATTGATAAGAAACATATATGACGCCTGGGAGGACAAGCAGGATGCTCTTGGCATATTCTGCGATTTATCCAAGGCGTTTGATTGCGTACAACATGACACCCTTGTCAGGAAACTACACCACTACGGAATCAGGAACAGAGCTCTCGATCTTCTGACTTCATATTTGAGTAATAGAATTCAGAAGGTTGATATTAACGGAACGAGATCTGTAGGATCTGAGGTTACTTTAGGTGTACCACAGGGTTCAATACTAGGCCCATTTCTATTTTTGATATATGTTAATGACTTACCCTACTTTGCAGGGGACAATCATAAGATTATATTGTTCGCGGATGATACCTCTCTCTTGTTTAAAATTAAGCGTGGACTACAAGATTATGACGATGTGAACAATGTTGTATCTAAAGCTGTCCATTGGTTTAATGTTAATAATTTAAAATTAAATGAAAGTAAATCAAAATGTATAAAATTCACAACACCTAACGTCAGACAGGTGAGAACCAATGTTGACATCAATGGAGCTGTTTTGGACCCTGTAAATTCAACAGTATTCTTGGGCATTACTGTTGATGCCAAGTTGCAATGGGGCCCACATATTGAGAAACTGTCGGGTAGGCTTAGCTCGGCGGCTTATGCAGTTAAGAAAATTAGACATGTCACAGATGTTGAAACCGCTAGAATTGTTTATTTTAGTTATTTTCACAGTATTATGTCTTATGGTATATTACTGTGGGGATCTTCTGCAGATTTCAACACCATTTTTATTCTGCAGAAAAGGGCTGTGAGAGCTATTTACAGTTTAGCTCCTACTGATACACTTAGACAAAAATTTAAAGAAATAAATATTCTAACGGTTATATCACAATATATTTATGAAAATTTGCTGTATGTAAAGAAAAACATTAGTGCTTTTGCAAAGAATAGTGACCATCATAATGTAAACACCCGGAACAAACACAATCTTGCTGTACACTCCACGCGTCTCCACAGAATTAGTAATTCGTTCATGGGCCAAGGTATACGTTTCTATAATAAACTGCCACAGGATATCCGAGACCTACCAATTAATAAATTCAAAAGCTCTATTAAAAGCCGGTTGTCTAAAAAGGGCTACTATAAAATCTCGGATTACCTGGAGGATAAAGCTGCGTGGGCTTAAACTGTGATACTCATGCGAGCTTATAATTTTAAGACATCTTTTGTAAAAGCGATTTTTATTGTTAACATTATACTTAATTGAATTAAAAAATGACAAGCCCTCTGAGTTTCTTGCCGGATCTTCTCAGTAGAGGCCGCGTTGTGATCCGGTGGTAATTTTTAAAAAAATGACAATATGTAAGTGCCCTCGTGAGGCCTATGCATAATAAAGATATTTTGATTTTGATTTTGATTTTGAGTTCCTGATTCAAATTATGAAATGCACCAAAAAGGATCCATATAAATTTATAAAATCATAAATTTATTACAAAGCCACATCTCAATCTCAAGAAATCCGCTTAAAAATGCTTGATCCCTAGACACTTTTGATGTGTGTAGTTTAATGTACTTACAATCAATTATATGTTTGCAAATTCATAATTCAAATTCCCTATATTTTTTTACAAATAATTATATTTTCAAACACTTGTTCGAGCGCCATCTATCTCATTCGAAACTCTTGTGTTACGACGCGCGACGTGATTTTATTTATTCATTCGTAAGAATTTAGACGACGCATTTCCCACTAATATATATATATATATATATATATAATAAACTATATTTGGAAACCGAAATAAATGCAATTATTGAAGAGCCACCAAGCCTACCCAACAACCCAGAAAATAACTGCTGAAACACACTGTAATATAATAGTGATCTTTATCAGATCTATTAACTATATCTTGAGTATCTTGATAGAATACCTACTACTGCCATTTTTTATGACATTTTTAATTTAATCTGAATTTCTACTTTAATAATTATTCATGGGAAGATGACTTTCCAGCTATACCAGAACACATCAATATTTGCAAATTGCGGCAGAATACCTGAAAAAGTGGTAATACTTACGTATCACAGCCGAGCTATCAACAGACTCGGACGATCCTTTACAGAAGCCTTCTGTACTTCTGTCTTCCAACTGGGAACCTTTAAAATGTCCCCAAGACCTTGTCGAGGGGTTAACTGGGGTAAGATTATTACGTAGTTTATATTTAAACCCTAGTGGCTATCGCCTCTGCACATGATCGGGCTCCTGGGCTCTCCACTTGTGGATTCGTGCTCTACATTAGATTCGTGCCTTGATTTCGAGCATGCATACCAGTTTAGGGTCGAAACTCGCTCGATTAGTTCGTGAAATATTTTTTTTTTATATTCTCCCACTCAACAAAATGTCAATCAACACGGCAATTAGCGCAGTTATCTGGGTCAAGATTTTTAACATCAACCGTAGTAAATCGTGGATGCACAGATAAACGAACCCCGTTGACCTACAAACGCTGGAACGATGGTACGGGCCAGTGGTTTAGACCTTTTGGTTAGAATACGGGTCAAATTCGTACAGTTCCTTAGTATTAATATTGTAGCATAATCTATTTCTCGAAGGCAATTCAGGTAATGTCTGCTAAATAGGTCCGTTGTGTCCTTCTGGACGTATATCGAGTACGGCGGTGACTGCGAGGAGGACGGTAAGCTCAAAGGCAAGGCACTTGAGGCCCCTGTTGCAGATCCCACCTGAGAGCCCGGGGATCCCCTCTCATTTGCCGATGCAACAGCCGCCGGGGGTTTTAATGGATAAGAATCCCAATACCCCGGTCGAGTCCCACAGCTCCCGGGGACCTTTTGAAAGTTTCCCCAGTGAAAAAAAAAGTAATCATATCCGTACAGTTCCTTAATATAAATACTTTAGCATCACCTATTTATCGAAGACAATTCTGGTTAATATGTCTGCTAGATAGGTCCGTTGTGTCCTTCAAGACGTCCGCCGAGTAGGTACAGCGGCGAATACCGTGAAGTTTAGTAGATAATAATTACATAATAATAATACCAGCCCTTGTTTTGTCCCACTGTTGGGCCCATGCTTTCCCTCAAGATGAAGGGCCATAGACTTAGGCCATAGCCTGGCCAAGTGCGGGTTGGTGGACTTCACACGTCATTCGAAAGCTAGTTAGGCTTTCTCAGACATGCAAGTTTCCTCACGATGTTTTCCTTCACCGAAACCTAGTAACAATCTCACATAGAGGATTCGCGGTCATATTTTGCAGGAAAAATAAAATTATCTTTCTAAGTAGTGCAGTGTTTTAGTACATATTGAAAATAGCTAGCTTATATTGATAATTCATTCAGCGGTGGGAGCTATGGTCGTGGGTGGTTGGGAATAAAGCCAATATAGTTATCATTTTTAGAGGTACTCCTTCCACTGTTAAAGTATCAGAGAATAACAGAACCGTGTGGGGAAGACTTAATCTATACTTATAATAAAACTGTAACAGGTCCAATTCTGTACATTGAAGATATTTTGAAAATTATATTTGGAGGGCATTCTATAACCGATACTGAGGCCGAAAATGTATTTTTTTTAATTTTTGTCTGTCTGTCTGTATCACGGCTGCGCATCACGCCGAAACTACTGAATGGATTCAAATGAAACTTGGTATGATTTGAGATCTTACTACGAGGTAGGACATAGGATACTTTTTATCCCGTAATCTAGCACGGTTCTTTTGGGAGAGGGGGTTAAAGTCAAAATGGGTACTTGGTTATACGCTTGGTCCGATTTTATCTATTTCTTTATAATTATAATAAATATTAGTAAGGTAACACTCATAGAGAGTTGTTATCAAGGTTTTGTAATCGATCGGGTTAAGCAACGTTAGGTAAGGTCATTAAATAGATGGGTGACCATTTAACGCCATTTGAACTAAACGGGTCCATGCTTCGGAGAGCAAGTAAAAAGTGGGTCCCAGTTTATAACCGACTGTAAACAAGGAGGTTATGTATTCTATGCGAATGTCTGTTATTAAAAGTTTAGTTAACGTAAAAATAGCGCAGGCGGAGCTGCGTGGGTCAGCTAGTAATTAATAAAAGGGGGCGCCAGGGACTTTTTCAGTCCCAAATCCGGAGGTGACGAGGCGATGAACACTCGACGCTTCGGTTAAAAAAATTACTCCACCAAACACCAGTTAAATATAACTGGTTAAATACCGTTATTTTAAATAACGTTAAATAAAAAAAAAATAAAAAAAAACTGTTATTAAAAAAACGATGTTAATAAAAAAAAACCGTCTGGCCTGCCTCACGGCTAGGCGCACTCGGTGTCCGTACAGCTCTGCTGTCCCGGGTTCTGTCGGACTCGAAGGCACCGTTCTCGCGACCAGACTTCAGCTAACGACCTGAATCGTGGCGTCGAGAAGGGCCCTCGGAGTTCACCCCTAGAACGGACAATACGGACCCCTCATGAGACACTATTCACACTAACCTTCAGCAAGATTTTAGAAACAACTAACTTAAAAGACTTTGCAAGACTACTTACTGTTTTGGGGATGCTTAATGGCGTGAAGAACGAATGAATCACTATGTCTCGATGTAGTCTATGTGTCCCGGCGGTGATGCGTGCTCAAATGAGCTGCCTGGGGCTTCACCCTTCCAATCCTACCTCAACTATATCCGGTGTCCGTATTATAATACCTTATTTGGGCAATTAGCCCAAATATGGGTAAACTCCACTGCAATAAAAAAGATCAGCAAACAACTACAACTTGACGTTGGCCAACAAAGTTGACATCAATCAGACTAACAACATTGATAAATCACTGGAATTCACAATTTCCAGTGAATTAATTACGATAAAAACATTTACTTGGGGAAAATTATCCGGTCATTGACTGGAGAAATTAGTTTTAGTATCGTTGTCACACTTAGTTCAAAGACAAACATCAAATATCAACAGATTATATATAATTCGGCTAAATCGAATTATCTAGAAAATAGTTCATATAGAAAAAATAATTAAATTACCGTTAATATGGTTAATCTTAATTGATTTTCACTAGAGAGTGATTATAAGTTAAATATACCTTGTAAATGAGTTTTAATGGACTGCAAATAAAGTTTTACTTAAGTTTTATTTACTTTATTGTCTGTGAATTCGACTTACTTTTGTTCGGGACTGTCAGATGGCGTTACTGAGCCCCATCTGAGCCCGTTCGAGTTTGACATTTGAATTATTAGACAACTACGGAAAGAACAATCTTTGAAAAAGAATTTAAATTACTTTACAAGGTGTTAAAATTAGTTTATTACTTAACAAATAGAGTGAAGTGAATAGCATTTACAGTAACAATGTTACTAGGGAGGAAAGCTGTAAGAAAAAACTCCCATGACAAAAATAGTAAAAAAATCAAACTACATCATGTTAAAAGGTTAGACGCCGCTTTTTGCGTCGGATTATACCGGAAAGTATAATCTTAGCATTAGGGACCTTTTTTTCGCAGGGGAAACCTTCAGTAGGATCTGTGGGGGTCAACCGGGGTGTGTGGGATTTTAACCCCCTTAAACTCCCGCGGCTGTTGGATCGGCACAAAAGAGGGGAGACCAGGGCATGTTGGATCTGCACCAGGAAGCCATTAGTGCCTTGCCTTTGAGCGCGCCGAAGGAGGCGCGCATTGTAGCCCCCTGGAACCAGACACGGTGCTCACGCGGACGGGTGTCGCAACCCCACCACCGTTCTCCTTGGAGTCGCCGCCGAACTCAATGGAAGTCCTAGGGATTACACCCCGAACGTCCAGCGACTCCAAAGGATACAATTAGGGACCTAGAGCTGGAAATTTAAAGATGTCACGATGATGCGCTCTCAGATAGGCAAAATACAGGGAGGGATAAATAAGAGCAGTAACTTCACGATTTAATAATTAATATTCTAAGTTTATTTGTCCAGTTTTTTTTAGGATTATTAAAAAACTGTACTACTTATATTAGAAAGATCATTTTATTGTTCCTGTAAAAGATAGATAGACATGTATTAAGACTCATTCTTTACACTTTAAGATTTCTTGTACATACAAGAGCAATAATTGAATGCAATAAATTAAGCGCAATATTTGCCCTTCAAGAATTGTAAGTAACTGTTTACACGCGGATACTAGTTAATAATTTGAATGGAATTATTGAATGCAAATCTTGCCCAGTAGAGCAAGAATGTGCATGTTGTTTAGACGATGCAAGGCAATTATTGCCTCAATATTATTGTACGCAACAGGCAAGAAACTTGCTTCGTGTAAATGGGCAATTACCCATTATTTCAGACTTTTCCTGTAAGCAAAAAGTTATATAATATATTATGCGGCCAGCCAAGCCGTAGCTAATAGAAAGTGTTTTATGTATAACAAATACTTATCGATGGTAAAAGTATCGATATACTAAAAACTACATCTCTACAACGTAATAAATTGCCGCAATCGTTGCTAACGCAATAAAATCTCGATACCTGAATCGATTTGCATTATCGACGAGGCAACGGCGGACGACTGACGTCACGGATGACGTGGCTGATTGATTTATGCCAGGCTGGTCTGGTGGTATATGCGTCATTATGCCATTTATTTTTTGGATAAGAATGGAGGTAATGCGAGCTTGGAAGCTGTCGGATTGCTGTCTAAATGACAAGAACTGGGACCGACTTTATATATGCCCTCCGAAGCACGGAGACGTTTAGTTGAAATACAACTAAACGGTCACCCATCTAACGACTGACCTTGCCTGACATTGCGTACCCAACTGATCGTTTACCGTACAATGATAATAACTGGCTATGAGGGTCTCATTTATTTTAATTAGAGATTAAAATTCCCAGTGGATAAAAGCGGAATGAAGGGTTACCGTTTAACCCTTCATTCACTCCGCATTTATCCACAAGGATCTCGGTTCCCATAATGGATTAAAAGTCACTTAAGTTAAATTTTATTCTTGTTCTTCGCTAAATACAAATTTATTATTTCAAATTAAGCTAATTGAGTTTGCTCTCAGGAAATAGAGTCAGACTCAACAATACTCACAATATTTTTAATTGGGAACTAAATCTGCAACTTAAGTACCATTTTTTTTGACGCGGGGGAAATCTTCCAAAGATTCCCGGAAGCTGTGGGGCTCGACCGGGGTATGTAGGATTCTTACCCACTAAAACCCCCGCGGCTGTCGCATCGGTACATGAGAGGGCCCCAGGGCTCTCCGGTGGGATCTGCACCAGGGGCCACTTAGTGCCTTGCCTTTGAGCCCGCCGCCGGGAGGCGCATTGTAGCCCCCCGGGAACCAGTCACGGTGCTCACGGGGACGGGGGTCGCAACCCCGCCGCCGTCCTCCTCGGAGTCGCCGCCGTACTCAGCAACTTAAGTACCATAGAGTTTATATATTAAGCGTTTGTCTATGGTCCCCTTAAACAAATCGTAAGTAGGCCGGTTTTCCTCCAAGAGGTAGGTGAACTGAACTATTTAAAGATACATCACAAAATAATGTCAATAAATACAGCTGAAAAAAAAAGCTGAGAAAAGTTCAGAGTCACACAACGAGCCATGGAGAGAGCTATGCTCGGAGTTTCTTTGCGCGACAGAATCCGAAATGTAGAGATTCGCCGAAGAACTAAGGTCACCGACATAGCTCTCAGAATCTGCAAGTTGAAGTGGCAATGGACAGGCCACATCGCTCGAAGAACCGATAACCGTTGGGGAAGAAAGGTTCTCGAGTGGCGACCACGAACCGGAAGACGCAGCGTTGGCAGGCCTCCCACTAGGTGGACAGACGACATTGTGCGCGTCGCAGGTAACCGGTGGATGCAAATAGCCAATTGTCGTTCATTGTGGCGTTCTAAGGGGGAGGCCTATGTTCAGCAGTGGACGTCTTCCGGCTGATGATGATGATGATGAAATACAGCTGACGGTATAGTACCTATTGTCGTACCTGATATTTATGTATTTTGATGTTCTTACTCGTGGCTACATGTTCTTACTTGAAGTGAGCATTCTATAGTACGTGTACTTATACATATTCTAAGCCCGTCGTGGTACGACGCGACGTCGCATCGTATTTATGTGAACGAGCCCTTACGCTTTATTAAATTAGTAACACAAAATATCGTTACTGAAGAACTTGCCACAATACTGTGAAACATGTCACTAGCGGTCTCCCACCGTATTACAGCTACAGGAAGTTCGTTCGCAGGATCAAGTTCTATTGAAAACTTATTGTATCAAGTAAACAATTTGTTGGGGACAACGGGAAACAAATAATTAACTGTGAATTCGCAAGCTCGCGGGCGCGGGTCGCCAATTAAAAAGTTTTGTACAATTATTTATCCAACTGTTGACGATTTCTGTAGCTAGGTGATTCAAATTTAATATTGTATCCAAATTTTGTATTTGGATTAAATATTATTTGTCTATTACCTAGGTACCTTTTGTCTAGTAGGTACATGTACTTACATTTTATGTGTATCGTATTAAAAAAGTAGGGCCAATTTGATAACATTTGACACTTCATCAAAATTTAACAACGTAACCTTGTAACGGCGGGCATATTTTTTTTTTTATAAATTAGATCTGCACAATGTGGCTGTTCAACAATGACGTGCACCAGATGGCAACACTAGGGCGTCAGTCCTGGAACCTGTCAAAACGCATACATTTTAATTTAATTTTATAGATTTCTTTTTTTATATTTTGTTTTTTTTTTTTTAATTTTAGTTTTTTTTTTAATTTTTTTTATTTATGTTATCTTACAATCAACATGTTGCGGAAAACCCTCATTGCCTAACCTTTTTTTAATTACGATTACACATTTATTGTATTAATGACAAAAGAAACAGACAGAACATAGAAACTGACTGATGTCAAATTTGATCTATTAAATGGGGGGTAATACACGCTTGGCAGACAATTTGGGGGTCGTCCATTAATCACGTGAGGCTCGAAGGGAGGGGTTAAAAAGTTGCTTAAAAACATCACGTGATTAATGGAGGACCCCTTGGGTATCGCAGTATAGGTGGGAGGTAATCCAATAGAAAGACGCTGCTGCCCGTCTTCTTGTTTTCCCTCAGCTGCCTCTTACAGACACCCAACGGGAGGAGATGCGAGGGTGCTATTCTTACCCGGACACCCTACCAATATGTCTGTCTTATTTGATCTTTTGAACGACAAGACACACTGTCGCTCTGATGTAATTGTAACATGACAAATTGTTTAAAAAAAAAGTGAAAAAATTACAAGCTCGTTGAGTTTCTTGCCGGATCTTCTCAGATGAGGTCGCGTTGTGAACCGGTGTTAGTTTTGTTAACTTGACCTTTCATAAAATATTTTTTTTTAAAAATTGAACCGACTTCAATAACACTAAAAAGTATAAAATAATTTAAATATTAAAGAAGTTGGTGTTAGCGTACCTGCTATGTATATTTGGCACCAACTACAATAATATTTAAATTATTTTATACTTTTTAGTGATAATGAAGTCGGTTCAATTTTTTTTTAAATATTTGATTTTATTCTTTTTTGTGATATTTTCATACATAAAGACTTAGAATCCTATTCTAAGCATAACGATTAAACCATCGAAGACGGTAAAATGATCTAGGTAGGTTATGACATCATTATTATTTCACATTATCGTCTACATACTTTTACATAACTCATGTTTCTTCAGAAACTCAGAAACAATTTATCCGATCGTAATGAAATTTGCATGGAATCATCACAGTAGTTTACTCTCTCGAATAAAAAAAATAATCATCGAAATCGGTTCTTATTTGTCAGAGAAATGTAAAGGAGAACATCAGTTTTATGGTTTTTACCAGATAAATTCCTCCATATCATTCATGGTCCTCCAGGAAGTTCTTATCCGGTTGTGATCAAATTCATACAGGTTCATTACAGTGGTTTCTTCTTACGAATAAAAAAAGAATCATTAAAATTGGTAAATATTTGCCAGAATTATGACCATTTTTGTCCTTAAAAAGCGGCATAAAGTCATCTATATAGGCTTTCTTGCAGCTTTCCTGCGCAGTCAACATTCTTGTTTTTTCAGGAACTACTTATTCATCATCATCATCATCACCAGCCGGAAGACGTCCACTGCTGAACATAGGCCTCCCCCTTAGACCGCCACAATGAACGACAATTAGCTATTTGCATCCACCGGTTGCCTGCGACGCGAACAATGTCGTCGGTCCACCTAGTGGGAGGCCTGCCTACGCTGCGTCTTCCGGTTCGTGGTCGCCACTCGAGAACCTTTCTTCCCCAACGGTTATCGGTTCTTCGAGCGATGTGGCCTGCCCACTGCCACTTCAACTTGCATATTCTACGAGCTATGTCGGTGGCCTTGGTTCTTCGGCGAATCTCCTCATTCTCTTCATCGAACTTATTACTAAGCAATAATTTTTTTATGGGACCTAATTAACGGTTTATAGAATGGATGGAAGAAAGATTTTTTTAAATCGGTTCATAATTGCCAGAGTTATGCGCGAACATACATAGAAAAAAAAAATATATACACAGACGAATTGAGAACCTCCTCCTTTTTTGAAGTCGGTTAAAAAGTGCTAGCGTTCATTTCAAATAGGCTTATATTTGAAATAAACTATTTTTGACTTTGAATTTTGATGTATATTGTATGTCAGAGTTCTTAATTGCTGTTTACACAGGTAAATGTTTCTTTGTTATTACGTGTAAAAGGTTCGACATGAGAAGCGGAATAGACCGTAACGATGTCGGAATATATAAATCCATACATCAATTATAAATAATTACACCTAACAAGCAGAGGGGTGAAAATGAAAATGTACGAATATTTGAGCAGATATTTGAGCAGCGGTAACTTCTAGAGAAACTCGACCTTATCCATGTGTGATTAAAGTACAATGTAAAATATTTTGTATTAAATCTGGACTTTATCCACCTTCAATAAAGTTCATTCACTTGATATTAGATTAATAATATAGACGCCACCCGGATACATAGCTTTGTACGCGTAACAGGATAAAAAGTCCTTAAATAAATTGATTTCTCTCAAATTGAATGTATTGTGCTATAAGTCTTCGCTTGACATTTTAAAGCTGTGAACCTTTTTCGGTTTACACGGGGGTGAGTTTTTGTGCGAGCTTTTGCTCGTATTCATAATTAACAAGAATTATAAAAGCACAAAAAGCCTATACTACTTAGCAGAATTATATCCTGTTTTTCTTTACGTTCAGTTCAAAAATTAAACAATAAATGTATGAACGCAGGCGTAAAGGCTGACTATGCGTAAGCTTTTTAACCTGCATAGTCAAATTCAAAATCATTTATTTCAAATAGGCTTAACGCCAGCACTTTTGAACGGTCTATTTTTTTTAATGTGTCACTGGATCACATCGCTGCCTCAACTGAGAAGATCCGGCAAGAAACTCAGCGGGCTTGTCATTTTTTCCACTTTTTTTTTAACAGTGTTTGTCATGTACAATTAGATCAGAATCAGCGACAGTGTGTCTTGCCGTCCAAAAGATCAAATAAGAGAGAAAAAAAAAATACGACGAAAGTACAACAAACTAAAAGGCCAAAGGGATAGTTAGTTTTTCATAAATACCCAAATATACCTAATATCATATTTGAGTAATAGAAAGCAAAAAATCCGTCATCTTTTTAATATTAAACAAATCTCCGAAGCAGTAAGGAATAAAGGGCTTTCATTTGCATAGGTCGAGATACTCTTTACATAATGCAGTGATGTGTTAAATCCATAGACTTAATCCTACCCTTAGGCTTTGGGGTTGAGAGTGGTAATGTTGGTACATAAATCAAACCAAGTTCCTTTAAGGAATGAAAAAATAACAAGCACAAATTAAAGAAGCACAAAAACCCCATTTGCAAACAAACAAAATGGACTTTAAATTTGATCATACATTATACACACATCATGTGTGACACATGACATGTATTTAAAATATATCTAAGTACTTCCACTCATCTCGTTAAAACCATTCTAAATCTACTCGTATTAGCCATTGCAACTAGCAAGGAACTAGGCAAGTGCAGATAGGTGCTGGTGAAATTACCGGACACAAAAGACTTAATATGTTTGAATTTGTATTCCTTTTTTTTTGGCACGGCCTATGGCATAAACGGTTCGATGAATTTTAATTTATAATAATTGTTAGATAGTATTCGTTGTGTGAGTGACATAGGCAAGATTATTTAAAAAAGAAATGCTGTCCCCAGACGCTTTTTTTACTTCCAAAAACAACATATGGGTATCAATTAAAAGATCTTAACGAGAGGAGGTGAAATATGTATTCATATATTATTTATATACACATGTGTGTATATGTTTTAAATGTATGTATAATTTTGTTAGTTCGCAGTCAGACTTTTTGTGCTTACATATGTAGGTACCTAAATTCGACACAATTTTAACTTCATAATAGTACTAAATTATTTTATCTGTCTAAACCTTTCTCGTCTTCTAAGCTAGGCTGCTATAGCCGTCTTTAACCATCTAAATCTGCTTCAAACGCTTCTCAGCTCCCGTCTTCAAATTGAGGATATTTCTAGTGGCTTGTTCACTGCCTCTCGACTTCGGAAGACCTGTTGACCTCAATTCAAGTAGCCTCCAATGTATTGAACATCGTTCCGGCGCCTCGTACCGTGTGTGTTTAGAATTGCTTTGAAGTTTCAAAATTGTATACCAAAATTAAAGCAATAGAAGGAACGAAGACGGAACATTATATAAAACTGCAAATAATTTTACATTGCTTCTTATAAATGTTTTTTATGGTGAACATACGAACACATAATGAAGCAATGTTGAGGCAATCAAAGACAAGACTGGTGATAATAAGTAGCATTTAATTAAATAAAATATTTGTTATTCGTGAATGACATGATGAGGCAGGCGCGGTCACAGCCAAGGATTGGGGGGGGGGGGGGGTGTCATAGTTGACTGGCCCGTTGGTCTAGTGCCCTAGCCGCTAGCCAATAGGTCGTGGGTTCGATCCCAACCTTGCGTCTGAGTGTTTCAGGTGCGTAACCTATTTTGGATAAAATTATTTAGACGTTTTAAAGCAAGAAGTTAAGTTTGTCAATTTGACGTGAATGAGTTTGAGATTTGGGGTCATGACCCCTACGACCCCCTCTCTCGGACCGCCGCTGTGATGAGGATACAATGGATTTTTGGATAATGAATGGAAAATACATACATACACATACATACATATAGTAATATTACAAAATGTCGCTTCTGTTTTCTCTAAAACATCAATATGAGGTTAAATAAGAATTTTCAACGAGACTTTTTTATATAAGAATTTTTATCCTCTTGTACAGATTTGTATGATGGCTAGCAATTCTCTGCGGCTTCTCCCCCTAGCGCACCCCCAAAGGGTGTTTTTAAAAATTCGCATAGGATATATTTATTAATTTTATTTAGAAAATCTTTTCAGCAAGTTTCAAGTCAAGTCAATCGAACCATAAAGTATAAATAGTTTCATACAAATTAAAATACTTACCCCATTTAACCCCTTTAGAAGTGTCTTTTTCCAAAAATCCTTTCTTATGTTATCCTCTTGGATGCTTACGTCATGAGAAGAGCCTACTTACTGGTAGCTGCCATCCATAATAAATATCACAAACATGACGATAATAATTTACTGTCCAAGATGTCACATCCACTCAAATTATACCATCCAATATACAGCAAAATGACTTGGAGCTAATCTACTACATAAAAAATGTTAAGTGACTTACATTAACGGTTCGACTGTATAAAGGTCAGCCCCAGAGTGAGTCGAGCATACTCCATCATTCACTGAATCCTCACCGTGACGGAGGGTCGAGACTTCGAGAGTAATTTGTTGGAATTTTATTAATCTTCATTTAATAATCTGTCAGGACCATGATATAAGAAAATAATCGGGAAATATCCGATTTATTGGACATCTCCGATTAGGTTACAGATATTTATTTATTTATAAACTCTTTATTGCACACATATTTACAAGTTTTGCAAAAATAATAAAATCTTTTTTTTTTTAAATTGAACCGACTTCAATATCACTGAAAAGTATAAAATAATTTAAATATTATTGAAGTTGGTGTTAGCTTACCGGCTGTGTATATTTGGCACCAACTTCAATAATATTTAAATTATTTTATACTTTTCAGTGATATTGAAGTCCGTTCAATTTAAAAAAAAAAAAAAATATTTTAAACTTTTTAGTGATATTTTCATATACAAAGATTGAACCATCGAAAACCGTAAAATTATCT
This sequence comes from Furcula furcula, assembly GCA_911728495.1. Lineage (NCBI taxonomy): Eukaryota > Metazoa > Arthropoda > Insecta > Lepidoptera > Notodontidae > Furcula > Furcula furcula. Next base: position 22,926,028 of record OU452252.1, read on the forward strand.
AGGTAGGTTATGATCACATTATCGTCTACATAGTTTTACATAATTCATGTTTCTTCAGAAAAAAATATCCGGTCGTAATGAAACTTGCATGGAATCATCATAGCAGTTTACTCTCTCGAATAAAAAAAGAATCATCGCAATCGGTTCATAATTGTCAGAGCAATGTAATGGAGAACACCAGTTTTATGGTTTTTAACAGATAAATTCCTCCACATCGTTCATGGTCCTCCAGGAAGTTCTTATCCGGTTGTAATAAAATTCATACAGATATAATACAGTGGTTTCTTCTTTCGAATAAAAAAATAATCATTGAAATTGGTAAATATTTGCCAGAGTTATGACCATTTTTGTCCTTAAAAAGCGACATAACGTCATCGATATAGGCTTACATGCAGCTCTCAGTGCGCAGTCACCATTCTTGTTTTTCCAGGAACTACTTATTACTACGCAATAATTTTTTTATGGGACCCAATCAATGGATTGAAGAATGGATGGAAGAAAGATTTTTTCAAATCGGTTCATAATTGACAGAGTTATGCGCGAACATACATAAAAAAAAATAAAAAAATATATATATACAGACGAATTGAGAACCTCCTCCTTTTTTGAAGTCGGTTAAAAAGTACAATGGGCGGTCTTATCACTCATGGCGATCTCTTCCAGACAACCTTTGGATGGACAGAATTAAAATATATTAAATGCAACGGGCAATCGTGGTGCCTCCCCCCCGCCCCTCGGTGCCCTATGCACCAAGGGCCTCCGCCCCTCCACCCTTGGAGTCCTACCCGCCCGCGCCTTCAGCGCCTCAGGCCCCGGCGCCCTCAGCGCCTCTTACGCAGCCGCTTCCGGCCCCCCGCGTCCCCGCGCCCTCTGCGCCGCGACCGTTCTCAGCATCCCAGCCCGCAGTGCGTCCACCGAACGCGTGGGATAAGACACTGCCATACGTCCGCCCCGCCGCTGCTCCTAAAGCAACGAGCGTCCCCGCCAAGCAACCGGCCGCGCCTGCGCCTTCAGTGCACGCGTCCAGCCTCGCTTCGGACTTCGAATTGGTCCGACGCTCTATCGATGGTATTAACATCGATAGAATCCGCCTTTTCGCGAGCCGCCTTCGGTGCGCATAGAACCCCTGCGATAGAGTACAAGCTATCGCCGAATTCGAGGACGTGTACTACGCCCTGTCCCCCGTAAACTCAAATGTAGGCCCGTAAATGGATATACACCAGAGTAGGCAGAAACCCCATTCCCTTTCCCTCGCATTTTTCAATGCGCATGGCCTCTCCCGACAAAGAGATCAGGTTGCTGACTTCCTGCGAAGTCACCAAGTTGATGTCTTGCTGGTGCAGGAGACCCTCCTGAAACCCTCTCATAGGAGTCCGAATATCGCCAACTACCATCTTGTGCGAAATGACCGTGACACCTCCCTCGGAGGTGGCACTGCCATCTATTACAGAAGGGCCCTGCACTGCATCCCTATCGATCCCCCTGCGCTCACTAATATAGAGGCCTCGGTTTGCCGCCTCTCTCTTTCCGGCCATTCGGCTGTCACTATCGCCTCTATCTATCTTCCACCTGATAAGCGGCCCCTCAGGAGTGATATCGAGTCACTCCTTGACCTGGACAACGCGGTCATTCTGGCCGGCGACTTCAACTGCAAGCATGTCAGGTGGAATTGTAACGTCACCACCGGCAACGGCAGGTGCCTCGACGGCTTGGTCGACGTTCTCGACTTTGACGTCATCGCACCTATGCGCCCGACCCATTACCCCAATAATGTCAATCACTGCCCCGATATCTTAGACATGGCCCTCCTGAAGGGCGTGACCCTCCGGTTGCGCTCCTTAGAGGTTCTCCATGAGCTAGATTCTGACCACCGACCGGTCCTAATGGAACTAGGTCCGCCACCCATTTCCCAGCCGGTCACTAGGACCGTTCTGGACTGGCATCAGCTAAACACCTGTTTAGCCGATGCCGACTCTCCGAATCTTGCCCGCTTCCCGGCGCAAATCTCGTCCCCTCAGGACACCGACCAAGCAATCGGCGCTTTCACCGATCATCTCAAATCGGCCATCAGCCAGTCCTCCCGGCAGGTTGAAGCGGACAACTTTTACGCTGTGCGCTTCAAGCTGCCCGATGACATTAGGGAATTAGTCCGCGCTAAAAACGCGGCTATTCGCGCGTACGACTCCTACCCCACCGATGCCAATCGGGTCCGCATGCGTGCTTTGCAGAGGGACGTGAAGCGCAGCATCGCGGAACTCAGGGAGGCTCGATGGGGAGGGTTTCTAGAGGAGATCTCGCCGTCACACCAGGCTTACTGGCGGCTCGCGAGATCCCTCAAAACCGACACAGTAGCTACCATGCCCCCCTTGACCCGCCCTTCAGGCGACCCACCCGCGTTCGAGGACGACGAGAAGGCTGAGGTTCTCGCTGACTCTCTAGAGAGTCAGTGCACACCCAGCTCCGCTCCCGTCGATCCGGCGCACCTCGATCTTGTGGATAGGGAAGTAGAGCGCAGGTCCTCACTCCCTCCCACCGAATCCCTCTCCCCGGTCACGCAAACCGAGGTGGAAGACCTGATCAAAGGCCTTAAGCCGAAGAAAGCACCGGGCTCCGACGGCATCTCCAATCGCGTTCTCAAGGTTCTCCCTGTCCATCTGATATGTCTTTTAGTGACTATCTTCAACGCAGCCATGTCCCACTGCGTCTTTCCTGCCGAATGGAAAGACGCGGATGTAGTAGGTATCCCTAAGCCGGGTAAGCCTCGCAGCAGCCCTGCGAGCTACCGGCCTATCAGTCTTCTCAAGTCTCTCGGCAAACTCTATGAGCGCTTGCTATTAGCGAGACTCAAAGACTTTGTCAGTTCTAATAATATCCTTATTGACGAGCAGTTTGGCTTTCGAACCAGACACTCTTGCGTCCACCAGGTGCACCGCCTCACGGAGCACATCCTGACCGGGCTCAACCAGCCCAAGCCCGTCTACACAGGCGCCCTATTCTTCGATGTTGCCAAGGCCTTCGACAAGGTCTGGCACAACGGCTTGATATACAAGCTCTTCCAGTTAGGAGTCCCCGATAGGCTCGTACTCATCATACGAGACTTTCTCTCGAATCGTACCTTTCGATACCGGGTCGAAGGTACGTTTTCTTCGCCTCATCCTATACAGGCCGGAGTCCCTCAGGGCTCCGTGCTCTCTCCCCTCTTGTTCAGCCTGTTCACGAACGACATTCCTCGTTCGAGCAGAGTCCAACTCGCCCTTTACGCGGATGACACCGCTCTCTACTATTCCCATAGGAACATGTCCTTTTTAACGCGTGCTCTTCAAGCCGCAGTCGACGCCCTGGGTCAATGGTTCCGTACGTGGCGCATAGAGGTGAACCCGGAGAAGAGTGCCGCGGTGGTCTTCTCCCGGGGACCCGCCAATATGTTCTCCGCGCGGAGCCTTCGGCCCAACAGACGACTAGCTCCAATATCCCTATTCAATCGCCCTATCCCCTGGACTAGGAAGGTTAAGTACCTCGGAGTCACCTTGGACTCCCGCATGACTTTCGGCCCGCACATTAGGTCCGTCCGCAATCGAGCGGCTTTCGTATTAGGTCGCCTGTATCCCCTTCTCTGCAAGCGGAGTAAAATGTCGCTTAGAAATAAGTTGACATTATACAAAGTTTGCATTCGCCCTATCATGACTTACGCGAGTGTAGTTTTCGCGCACGCCGCCCGCACCCATATCGATAGCCTCCAAGTTATCCAGAATCGTTTCCTCCGTCGCGCCGTCGGTGCCCCGTGGTACATGCGGAACGTAGATCTGCATTCCGATTTCAAATTAGATCCCCTTCGTAAGTTCCTCAAAGAAGCGTCGAAACGCTACTTTGAATCCGCGTCCCGTCACGCGAACAGTTTAATCCGCGCCGCCGCCGATTACGCCGCTAGTCCTTCTGACTCGCGCCGCAGACCACGGCACGTACTGCTCGACCCTCCTGACCCCATGACGGTCCTATTGGACCGGGATGCGCCGACCCCTCCCCGACAACCGTATGCTACACTAGCTATCAGACACCGGTCTCGCCGGCGAGGCAGAAGGGTCGTACGTATGCGACCGCAACGACGTGCATCACCCCACTGAGTTTCTTGCCAGTTCTTCTCAGTGGGGGCGCGTTGTGAACCGGTGGTAAACTCAGCCCTCTCTTAAGCGACAGCCCAAGCCGAGGCCGTGCCTCCCTGAGGTGCCCTTGTGCTCGTCGCTACTTCTGCCGTAAAGGCTAGAGCGCTTCAAGCGCTCGCCTCCTATTGTCCGGTGAAGCTGCAATAGCCATCTGCGGTTAACAGCGTCTATCATTCCCAAAAAAAAAAAAAAACAAACTATATAAGTAAACTAAACTACCTTCTTAAATAAGAATATAATTTACATACTAATACTTAAATAATTACTAGGATATACTAATACATAACATATTATATATAAATACAAATTAGAAACAGATACTGACAGAATTAAATTAGAATGAATAATACAATTAGAATGAAAGGGACAGATAGCGTTCCTTTAAAAGAGATTTGAAGGAAATGACAGGAGTTGCTTGTCTTATTGGTGTGGGTAAGGGCTCCCACACATAACTGCGATGCGATGCGATGCGGCGAGAAACAAATGTATTTTCGATACAAGTTGCCAGGAACTTGTATTGGAAAATTCATTTGTTTCTCGCCGCATCGCATCGCATCGCAGTTATGTGTGGGAGCCCTTACGCATTCCAATTCAGATATTGTTTGTTCTAACAAGGTGCTTTTGTCTCCTCTGCCTTTGCAAATACAACTATATCACATAATGTTGTATTCACAACGCACACGCGCGAGACGCTAGTTGTAGCCGCTGTTCGGTAAACGATCAGTTGGGTAAGCAACGTCAGGCAAGGTCATACCTTCGATGGGTGACCCTTTAGTGGCATTTGAACTGAGCGTCTCCGTGCTTCGGAGGGCACGTTAAAAGTCATTCCCGGCTATTGTCATCTAAACAGCAGTCGTTAAGCTAAGTCAGAGGCCTAAGAGCAGCTTGAAAACTCTGCCACTACTTTTGGCTACTAACCATACGACAAACAAACAAACACACAAATATATCAGCCTATCTGCGTCAAGATCACCCAATTAGGTATAGATATTATTATAAGAACAGCGTGTCTAAAAAGGCCACTTTCAGTGAATCATAATATGAATAAGTTACAGTTTAATTATTATTCGTATGGCTTAAAAATGAATTGAGTATTCACCTAAAATGTGTTGCCAGTTTACGAAAATTACAAGAATTGCGAGGGATCTGCTGGGAATTCAGAATACGAATTTTAGATGAATTGCTTATGTGGCCTTTTTAGGCCCGCAGTGGTGGACACAGGTTCCTATAAACACATAGTCTCATTATACGGAAGACTTCCACAGCCGCCGGGAAGAGACCAAGCGCAGCAGGCCTAGCACGCCGACAGCCGGCTTGACAGGTCGGTGTGCAGTATGACGTAGTTTGCAACACTGAAACGTCAGTCTATACAATGTGAAACACTACGACACAGTGACGTCACGTGTACACGTGCTAAGCCTGCAGGATCTAGCGTACCTATATTGAGAACAAAAAAAATATAATTGGATATTTCTACACGTGAGTTAACGTGATTAATTAGCAAATCTCAATTCAAATGCTCGCACATATTTTGAGTACCTACTTCGTTTGCTCTGTAAACATTTTCACAAACGTTTTACTTAGGTAAGGCTGTATACACAATGTGTAATCTTTCTTTCTTCTCTTTCTTTAACGTGTGTACACGCGAACGCTTTCTCGGAGGAAACCTATCGTAGGTCCCGGATCAACCGGGGTAATAAATAATAATAATATCTTGGGACAATCCACACACGGTCATCTGATCCCAAACTAGGCAAAGCCTGTACTATGGAAACCAGACAACTGATACTAATACTTATATACATTTTTTTTCTAAATACATAGGGGGCGTACATTAATCACGTGAGGCTCGAAAGGGGGCGGGGGTGTTTCCGAAAAAAAAAATTACGAAATATCACCAAATATTTTTTGTTGTAAATACATACTTAAATAGATAAATAACACCCAGACACTTGGTGGGAATCGAGCCCACGACCCATTGGTTAGCAGACAGGGTGTCTGACCAATAAACCGGGCCGATCCAAAAAAAAAAAAAAAACGCGTTGCTGTCACATTGACACATAAGACCTGTGACCATTAGACTTTTCGGCAAGATCTGCAACCATTAGACTTTTCGGCAAGATCTGCAACATCAGTGCCTTGCCTTTGAGGCAGCGCCGTCCGGACCTATCACGGTGCTCATGAGGAGGGGCGATGGAAACCCTGCTGCCGTCCTCTTAAGAGTCACCGCTGTACTCGATGGACGTTTAGGGTTCACACCTCAACTACTACTATTTTTTACTAGGTGGTAGGTTCCTTGTGCAGGGAACCGTCCAGGTAGGTACCACCGCAGTGTCAGATATTATGCCGCCAAGCAGCAGTGTGTAAACATTGCTGTGTTCCAGCGTGAAAGGCACTGTAGCTGGTGAAATTACCGGACACAAAGACTTAAAATCTAATGTCTTAAGGGTCGGCAACGCGCTAGTGATTCTTCTGGTGTTGCTAGCGTCTATAGGCTGCGGTGACTGCTTACCATCAGGCGGGCCGCATGCTTGCTTGCCACCGCTCAGTGGGCGAGCGTTTGCCTTGGAAATAAGGTTCGAATCCCAGCTCGCACCTCTGATTTCTTTAATTAACCATTTGCGAATCGTCTTTGTGCGATTGTTACTAGCTTTCGATGAAGGAAAAAATCGTGAGGAAACCTAAATGTCTAAAGCCTAAATAGCTTTCGAATGACGTGTGAAGTCCGCCAACCCGCACTTGTCCAGCGTGGTGGACTACGGCCTAAGCCCCTCATCTTCCCACCGTACCCAGCAGTGGGACATAAACCAGGGCTGGTATTATTTATTTATATTATTACCTTAAACCAGTTATTGATGACTAGAAAAAATGGTGGTTCGTTTATTAAGCACAGACCTTTAGTTTCGTTTAAAGCGACAATGAGTATGACGTAATCAAACCAAATTACATTTACATACAAATAAGCGTTTTACCATAAATTACAATTTGAATAGGAATGGAGAAACTCGAGTAAGCACCTATAGCAAGCGGTGCTGTACGATGTCGACATTTTTTTTATATAGTTTCTCTTGTGTTTTGGTATTCAATTTTTTTACACAAATATCATTGAACATTTACCGCCGCACTCACAAACCCCAATTAACTTTAATTCTAATTAAGTCACTTTTTAAAATCTATTTATTTAGACTGTCGGAGCCATTTATGATTAATTTAGATTTTTGAATACGAGATAACTGTTATCTCTACTCACTATCTGCGTATCAAGTATTAATTGGCTTTGAGTGACGAAATAATCCGATTTCAAAAAATGGATTAATCATCAATAACTTTAATTGACGTTTGTAGGTTCGGCAGTAAGTCATTATATAATTGTCATCAGTAGACGAAAGACGTCCACAGCTGAACAAAGGCCTCCCCCTTAGAAGGGAGGGGTTGCCATAATCCCTACGCTTGGCAGGTGCCTTGGGAATCGCACTACCTATAGATGGTAGGTAATCCAATAGAAAGACGCTGCCGTCTTCTTGTTTTCCCTTAGTCGTCTCTTACGGACACCCAACGGGAGGAGATGGGGGGGTGCTATTCATAACCCGACACTCCACGGGTACCTAATTGGTTGTATTAGATTGACTAAACAAATATGAATTTGAATAAGGATGATGCTTGATTAAAGTCCGTCAGTTAGATTATGAAAAAATATTGGACAACTTTTTTAATTTACAAATCTATACAAATTGACAAAGATAAAGTGTCAAAGTTTGGCAGTGGGGTCTCGTGACGTCACGCCTCAGTAAAAAGTGTACGTGAGCGTGACTCAATATTTTCATCATTTTCGTTTAAATAACAAAAGAAAAAACACATTTCTTATAATTTTTTGATTTTGTAAATTACTGAATCTATATTAATAAAAGAGCAGGGTGTTTTTTAGGAATCACGATACAGCAAAAACCATATAACGTACAATCTTGAAATTTGGAACCAACATTATTCAAATAGTCTAGGTGAACAATAAGAACGGATTTTTCGAAATTCCATACTTAACCCAAAGTTTGTATGGAAAAAAATATTTTTTTCGTCACACGGACATGCAACTTTGTCAGTGTACTAAACAAAAGAAATAAAGAAACACGTGTATCACACTTTTTGAAAATCAACCCTTACAGGGGTTTTAGCATCGTTTTTGAGTATGCAACGCGGAAACAAAAATTCATACTGCATTGCTGAAACTTTGCGAATACATTAATCAAATTATAGCGGTCCAAGTGCAAATAATATTTTTTTGAAAATCAACTCCTAAAGGGGTCCAATTGGGGTCCAAAAAATGTTTCTCGACCTACAGTCATAAGACTTAGTTTATATATTGCACACAAGAATCTAAGAAACTTAAATTCGGCATTTTTCGAAAAACTACCCCTAAGGTCATTTAATGGGGTTTCGAAGTTTGCACAAAGAAGGATTCCCATTTCATCATATGATGCAGCTAGAGTAACGAAACTCGGTAAATAAACTCAACCTAACAATTGAAAAAACTAATTTTGAGCATTTTTGTAAAATCAACCCCTAAGTGGGTCAAATGGGTACCCAAAGTTAGTATGAAAAAAAAATTTTTTTCGTCACACGGAAACGAAACTTTGTTACAGTACCGAACAAAAGAAATAAAGAAACACGTATATTACAACTTTTTGAAAATTGACCCTTAAAGGGGTTTTAACATGGTTTTTGAGTACACAATGTAAAAAAAAACATACTTACTGCATTGATGAAACGTTGCGAACATATTTATCAAATTATAGCAATCTATGTGTAAATAATCATGTGTTGAAAATCAAGTCCGAAATGGGTCCAATTGGGGTCCAAAAAATGTTTTTCGACCTACAGTCATAAGACTTAGTTTATATATTGTACACAAGAATCTAAGAAACCTATTTCAGGCATTTTTCGAAAAACAACCCCTAAGGTCATATCAAGGGGTTGCAAAGTTTGCACAAAGAAGGATTTCCATTTCATGCTATGATGCAGCTAGAATAACGAAACTCAGTAAATAAACTCAACACAACAATTGAACAAACTAATTTTGAGCATTTTTGAAAAATCAACCCCAAAGTAGGTCAAATGGGCTCCCAAAATTGATATGGTAAAATTTTTTTTTCATCACACGGATATGAAATTTTGTCAATGAACTAAGCCAAAGAAATTAAGAAACACAAGTATCACATCTTTTTCAAATTCGACCCGTAAAGGGGTTTGCGTATGAAACGCGAATTAGCATGGTTTTTGAGTATGAAACGCGGAAAAAAATATCATGCTGCATTGATGAAACTTTGTGAATGTACATTATCAAACTAAAGCAATGATTGTATAAATGATCATTTTTTTGAAAATCAACTCTTAAAGGGGTCCAATGGGGATCTTAAAATGATTTTCGACCCACAGTCATAAGACTTAATTTATGTATTGCACACAAGAATCTAAGAAACCTATATCCGGCATTTTGCAAAAAACAACCCCTATGATCATTTAATGGGGTTGTAAAGTTTACACGTAGAACGATTTCCATTTAATCAATACATATAAAATTACTTGTCCTGACTGACTGACCGATTCATCAACGCACAGGCCAAACCGCTGGACTAGAAAGCTGAAATTTGGACAGTGGGTTCTTCTTATGACGTAAGCATCCACTAAGAAAGGATTTTGTAAAATTTGACTCCTAAAGTGGTTAAATGGGGTGTTTTCTTTTGTATGAATTGTATGGTTCGATTGACTTGAAATTTACTGGAAAGATTATTTAAATAAAATAAATAAATACGTGTTTCGGGATTTTTCAAAAACAACTATTGGGGGTGCGCTAGAGGTTGTTAAACTTTGTATGGGAAATAATTATTACTTAATTCAATTGATTTGAAAGTTGGTGAAAATACCCTTAAAATAAAAAGATTGAACACGTATCATTTATTTTTCAAAAAATCTACCCGTAAGATAAGATTTTTTTTTTAATCTATATTAATAAAAGAACAGGCTATTTTTTTCTAGAAATCACTATACAGTCAAAACCATTTAAAGTAGAATCATGAAATTTGGAACCAACATTATTTAATAGTTTAGGTGAACAATAAGAACGAACTCGAAATTTCACACCTAAATGGGTCAAATGTCAAATGCGCTCCCAAAGTGTGTATGGATTAAAAAAAAACATCACACAGACACGAAACTTTGTCAGTAAACTGAGCAAAAGAAATAAAGAAACACGTATTTCATAACTTTTAAAAAAACGACCATTAAAGGGGTACTAGCATGGTTTTTGAGTATGAAATGCGCATAAAAAAATTCATGCTGCATTGATGAAACTTTGCGAATACATTTACCACTGCAAATGCAAATCTATGTGCCATTAATATTGTTTTGATTATCAACCCCTAAGAGGTTCTAATTGGGGTCCAAAAAATGTTTTTTGAACTACAGCCAATACTTAATTTATGTATTGCACACAAGAATCTAACATACCTATTTCGCCAAAAACAACCCCTAAGTTAATTTCATGGGGTTGAAAATGTGCACAAAGAAGGATTTCTATTTAATGCTATAATGCAGGTAGAGTAACGCAACTCGGTAAATAAACTCAACACAACAATGGAAGAAACAAATTTTTGGATTTTTTTCTAAACCTTGATCCAACTCGAACCAGTTCAATACAGTTTGATAGTCCAGCTTGACTCATCTCGATTCACTTTGTATCACCTTGACCCACATCGACCCACACCGACTTAACTATATCGATCCACCTCGGTGCATCTCGATTCACATCGATCCACCTCGATTTACCTCGCTTTAGCTCGATCCAGCTTGATCCTGCTTGATCCAGTTTGATCCAGCTCAAACCAGTTTTATTCAGTTTAATCCGGTATTATCCGGTCCAATCGAGTTTGATGCAGTTTGATGATCCAGCTTGACGCAACCCAATCCATTTTATTCCAACTTGACCCACTTCAAACCACCTCATCGATCACACCGATCCACCTCGATCCAGTTCGAACCATTTCGATACAGATTGATAATCTGGCTCGACTCATTTTGATACATTTGGTTTCATATTGACCCACTTCGACCCACCTTGACTTATATTGATCCACGTCGGTCTATCTCAATCCACAATCCACATTGATCCACATCGCTTTACCTCGGTCCAGCTCAATTTAGCTACATCCAACTCAAACCAGCTTGATCCTGCTTGATCCAGTTTGATCCGGCTCAAACCAGTTTTATTCAGCTCATTCCAGTTTTATTCCGTTTAATCGAGTTTGATGTAGTTTGATGATCCAGCTTGGCTCATTTGGATCCACTTTCTTCCAACTAGACCCATTTCAAACAACGTTGACTTATATCGATCCACCTCGGTCCATCTCGATCCACATCGATCCACCTCGATCCAGCTTGGTTTACTTCGATCCAGCTCACTTTAGCACGATTCTCCTTAATCCTGCTTAATCCAGTTTGATCCAGCTCAAACCAGTTTTATTCAGCTTAATCCGGTTCAATCAAGTTCGATGCAGTTTAATGATCCAGCTTGGATCATATCGATCCACTTTATTCCAACTTGACCCATTTCAAACCACCTTGACTTATATCGATCCACCTTGGTCCATCTCGATCCACATCGATCCACCTCGTTTTACTTTGATCCAGCTCGCTTTTGCTCGGTTCACCTTAATCCTGCTTGATCCGGTTTGATCCAGCTCAAACCAGTTTTATTCAGCTGAATCCGGTATTATCCGGTTCAATACAATTTCATGATTGAGTTTGGCTTAACTCAATCCACTTTATTCCATCTTAACCCACTTCAAACCAGCTTGGCATATCGATCCATCTCGGTCCATTTTGATCCACATCGATCCACTTCGATTTACCTCGATTCATCTTGATCCTGCATGATCCAGTTTAATCTAGCTCAAACCAGTTGTTATTCAATTCGGTTCTTTCGAGTTTGATGCAGTTTGATAATCCGGCTTGACTCATCTCGAATCAGTTTATTTCACTTTGAGCTACTTCGACCCACCTTGACTTATCTCGATCTACCTCGGTCCATCTTGATCCACATCGATCCACCTAGATTTACCGAGGTAAATGATCCAGATCTCTTTAGCACGATGATCCGGCTCAACCCAGGCAAAATAATTTTCAAAATCAGTGGTTCCGAAGAGAACCCTTAGATTACACATACTTACAAACACACAAACATACAAAAATACAAATTAAACTCTTTACAATATTTACACTTCTATACATTAGGTGTGTTAGATATTGTTACGATGCAAAATGCAGCGTACCTTACCTTTGAACATTTCTTACAACTTTCCTTGGTTCTAGTAACATTGTCACTGTAATTGCAATTCACTTCACTCTATTTGTTAAGTAATAAACTAATTTTAACACCTTTAAAGTAATTTAAATTCTTTTCCAAAGATTGTTTGTTTACATTCCGTCATGGTCTAATAATTCAAATGTCAAACTCGAAAGGGCTCAGTAACGCCATCTGACAGTCCCGAACAAAATTACGTCGAGTTCACAGACAATAAAGTAAATAAAACTTAAGTAAAACTTTATTTGCTGTCCATTAAAACTAATTTACAAGGTATATTTAACTTATAATCACTCTCTAGTGAAAATCAATTAAGATTGACCAAATTAACGGAAGTCTAACAATTTTTTTTTATATGAAGTATTTTCTAGATACTTCGATTTAGCCGAATTATATTTAATCTGTGGATATGTGATGTTTGTCTTTGGACTAAGTGTGGCAATGGTACTAAAACTAATTTCTCCAGTCAATGACCGGATAATTTTCCCCAGATAAATGTTTTTATCGTAATTAATTCACTGGGAATTGTGAATTCCAGTGATTTATCAATGTTGTGAGTCTGATTGATGTCAACTTTGTTGACCAACGCCAAGTGGCAGTAGTTTGAGGATCTTAATTGTTGTAATGGAATGCTTTGTGAGGAGCATTGGACTTTAATTTTACCCTTATTTGGGCTAATCGCCACTAGGTGGTATTATTCGTTTTTGAGGTAGGATTGGAGGGGTGGAACCCCAGGCAGCTCATTTGAGCACGAATCACCGCCTAGACACCTAGACTACACCGAGACACAGTGATCCGTTCGTTCTTCAGGTAATTAGCCTATGCCAGTAGTGGCATTCTACAGAAATCATCGCATAGGTTGTTGTATCAGTGTTAAATTCTAACAATCGTTCCAGAATTCCGATGCTCGAGTGTTAGGAGCGCGGACCGGCCTACCGTACAGCCACGCCAAATACCATCCCCAAAAACTGTAAGTAGTCTTGGAAAGTCTATAATTTAGTGGTGTCTAAAACCTTGCTGATGTTAGTGTGAATAGTGTCTCATGAGGGGTCCGTATTGTCCGTTCTAGGAGTGAACTCCGAGGGCCCGTCTCGACGCCACGAACCAGGTCGTGACCGGTGCCTTCGAGTCCGTAAGAACCCCGGGACGGCTGTACGGACACCGAGTGCGCCTAGCCGAGAGGCAGGCCAGACGGTTTTTTTTTATTACGGTTTTTTTTATTATAACGGTTTTTTTTATTATTACGTTTTTTTTATTACCACGTTGTTTATTTTATTTACAACGGTTTTTTTATTAACCTAGTTTTTTATTAACTGGGTATATTTTTATTTAATATTTTGAAATACCGGTATTTAACCGGTTAAATTTAACTGGTACTTGTGGAGTACTGTTTTAACCGAAGCGTCGAGTGTACATCGCCTCGTCACCTCCGGATTTGGGACTGAAACAGTCCCTGGCGCCCCCCTTTTGTATTAATTATTAAGGCTTCCCCACACGGTTCTAATACTTTCGTTTACTTTAATACTGGAAGGAGTAACTCTAAAACTTTTAACTATATTGGCTTTATTCCCAACCACCCACGACCATAGCTCCCACCGCTGAGTGAATAAGTAATATAAGCTGGCTATTTTCAAGTAGGGTTGCATAAGCGTCGCATAGTGTATGGCACTGGGCCTAATACAGTGTATTACTTTTAATAATAATTAAATATAAGGTTTAAGACTTAAGTAGGGAACAGTTTGTGATTTTGACAATAAACAGAACATAATTGTACCACAACATATGTTTTATTCTAAGAGCAGCCCACCTACAAATCTTATATGTAACAGTGGCGCACTCAACGTGTGTTTTTGTTGGGAATAGAGGTTACGTCAATTGCTGTAACTTAAAAGCCAGTTTTTAATCTCCTTCTAGAACCGTGGGTGAATTTTAATTTTAAGAAAAACCGTCTCGCGTGCCATAGCACGGAATTCTGATTAACTGTTTGTGTATGTTGTTGTTTGTTTTTTTATATTTTCATTTTTAACATTTATTATTTTTATATACAGATGCTCAATTTTTACAATTATTTTTTTTATTTGATATTTAAAACTGACAATTTTATATTACCAATTTTTTTTAACATTTAATTGACTACTGAAATTCTTTTTTTTTTATATAACTGTGATACCTGCGGATTTTAAATGACCAACTTATGAAAGACTTACTGTGAAAGCCAGTTTATATTTTAACGTGTTTTTTTTTTCACTTTAACCTAATGAAACACCCAATTTCTTTTAATAACGTCGCGCTTACTAATACACACAATCGCAGTGCTCGTGATTAAACATTTAAATAACGTTCTCTTTCCTTCACCTCCGCATTTGTGGCTGTATATGCCTCCGTGTTGGACTACTGTGTAGGTTTGGAGAATTATTATTTTTCTTTTTGGGGTAACAGGAATATCGAAGTTTATAGGCATTGGATGTTGTGGTTTGTGGTTGTGTCTAAGTGACTTTATAGGGCTGTATATGCCTTGGGGTCGCTGGACATTATTTTCTCCTTCCTCCTCCTCCACATGAGTGGCTGTATATGCCTCCGTCTGGACTATTGAGTAGGTAGGGAGATTTCTTTAAAAAGCTTATAGGTTTTCGATATTTCGGTTTGTTGGTTGTGTGTTGTTGGTTTAGAGGGCTGTATATGCCTTAATTATTATTTTTTTTCCTTCCTTCTCCGCATTTGTGGCTGTATATGCCTCAATGCAGGACTATGGGTTTGGTAGGGAGATCTCTTTTAAATTAGTTGGCAATCGTGCTGGGTGTTAGTTTACATTGTTTTAGAGTTGCACCAACAAACTCCGGACTGCTGGGTAGGCAGCATTTGAAATGTCCTGAGGCTGGAGGCCGTTTGGCGGGAGTGTAGGCTGCTATGATGGAAATAAGATATGTATTTCGATTTGTTTTAAGGGGTAGATTACCAACTAACTCCGGACTGCTGGTAAGGCAGCATTTTGATTGTCCTGAGGCTGGAGGCCGTTTGGCGGGAGTGTAGGCTACTATATTGGAAAGCGATAGTTGGATTTGTTAAAGGGGTCGTACCAGTAGGTTTTAGTTTTTTTTCTTTTAATTTGGTTGAGGGTGTTTTTGTTTTGTTTTTGTTGTTTTTTTTTTACACACTATATTTGTTTGTTGTTGAAGGCCTGACTTGTTTGTTTGTTGTTTTTTTTTTTCGTTTTTAAACTTATTTTTTTTTACACCATGTTGGAGTTTAACCAATTAGGTCTAAGTAGGGTTGATTGATAGCTGGAGTACTTTTCGTTAGTGAATAACATGGATACCAGTGTACGATTTGGTTGTTTGTTCTGGCTTAACTTAGATGTTATCACTTAAATATATTTATCTCCACAATTTATTTGGGTTCGTCTCTTCAATGTTTGTAAATTGATTAGACTTACTTTGGCAGTACTCAGTTACATTTATTTAAAAATAAGCCTTATCACCCCTGTCAATGGCGGGAAATAACAGTGCGGTCGGTGAACACTGTAGTTGAATGTTAACTGTATATTTAACCCTGGTTTTTATGTATATGTATTAGTATCTCATCACAAACAGATAGGCCACATGGATAATTAAAAATAAGCCTTAAAACACGGGCGGACTTGTAGACCCGACACTAAAAGCCTACTACAATGTCGCCTAATAGAGCGGTTTGTTACTCTATACGTGAAGTGTGACTAAAATCCTATATATTATATTGAAAATTAAAACATCCACTTATATTTTATAATTTATTAGTATATTTTTATCAGGTACCATTATTACATGTTAATCGTACACAGGTTTGCATTGTGTCCTCTTACTTTTTCTTTCAGTAATCTATTGCTGTTGGTGCACGTTAGTTGAAGGATTATGTGGATTAATAATTTATGTAGCTAAGCTACACTAGTTTGGAGTGGTGTACCTACTGCTTTTGAATGAGAGGTCTTGTTTGGTGGTATTTTGGCAGGTATTACGCTGGAGGGCCAGCGTCGAGATTTGCCTAAGTCGGTCAAATCTCTGGTGGTTGGGGAGGTACTGTTACGATGCAAAATGCAGCGTACCTTACCTTTGAACATTTCTTACAACTTTCCTTGGTTCTAGTAACATTGTCACTGTAATTGCAATTCACTTCACTCTATTTGTTAAGTAATAAACTAATTTTAACACCTTTAAAGTAATTTAAATTCTTTTCCAAAGATTGTTTGTTTACATTCCGTCATGGTCTAATAATTCAAATGTCAAACTCGAAAGGGCTCAGTAACGCCATCTGACAGTCCCGAACAAAATTACGTCGAGTTCACAGACAATAAAGTAAATAAAACTTAAGTAAAACTTTATTTGCTGTCCATTAAAACTAATTTACAAGGTATATTTAACTTATAATCACTCTCTAGTGAAAATCAATTAAGATTGACCAAATTAACGGAAGTCTAACAATTTTTTTTATATGAAGTATTTTCTAGATACTTCGATTTAGCCGAATTATATTTAATCTGTGGATATGTGATGTTTGTCTTTGGACTAAGTGTGGCAATGGTACTAAAACTAATTTCTCCAGTCAATGACCGGATAATTTTCCCCAGATAAATGTTTTTATCGTAATTAATTCACTGGGAATTGTGAATTCCAGTGATTTATCAATGTTGTGAGTCTGATTGATGTCAACTTTGTTGACCAACGCCAAGTGGCAGTAGTTTGAGGATCTTAATTGTTGTAATGGAATGCTTTGTGAGGAGCATTGGACTTTAATTTTACCCTTATTTGGGCTAATCGCCACTAGGTGGTATTATTCGTTTTTGAGGTAGGATTGGAGGGGTGGAACCCCAGGCAGCTCATTTGAGCACGAATCACCGCCTAGACACCTAGACTACACCGAGACACAGTGATCCGTTCGTTCTTCAGGTAATTAGCCTATGCCAGTAGTGGCATTCTACAGAAATCATCGCATAGGTTGTTGTATCAGTGTTAAATTCTAACAATCGTTCCAGAATTCCGATGCTCGAGTGTTAGGAGCGCGGACCGGCCTACCGTACAGCCACGCCAAATACCATCCCCAAAAACTGTAAGTAGTCTTGGAAAGTCTATAATTTAGTGGTGTCTAAAACCTTGCTGATGTTAGTGTGAATAGTGTCTCATGAGGGGTCCGTATTGTCCGTTCTAGGAGTGAACTCCGAGGGCCCGTCTCGACGCCACGAACCAGGTCGTGACCGGTGCCTTCGAGTCCGTAAGAACCCCGGGACGGCTGTACGGACACCGAGTGCGCCTAGCCGAGAGGCAGGCCAGACGGTTTTTTTTTATTACGGTTTTTTTTATTATAACGGTTTTTTTTATTATTACGTTTTTTTTATTACCACGTTGTTTATTTTATTTACAACGGTTTTTTTATTAACCTAGTTTTTTATTAACTGGGTATATTTTTATTTAATATTTTGAAATACCGGTATTTAACCGGTTAAATTTAACTGGTACTTGTGGAGTACTGTTTTAACCGAAGCGTCGAGTGTACATCGCCTCGTCACCTCCGGATTTGGGACTGAAACAGTCCCTGGCGCCCCCCTTTTGTATTAATTATTAAGGCTTCCCCACACGGTTCTAATACTTTCGTTTACTTTAATACTGGAAGGAGTAACTCTAAAACTTTTAACTATATTGGCTTTATTCCCAACCACCCACGACCATAGCTCCCACCGCTGAGTGAATAAGTAATATAAGCTGGCTATTTTCAAGTAGGGTTGCATAAGCGTCGCATAGTGTATGGCACTGGGCCTAATACAGTGTATTACTTTTAATAATAATTAAATATAAGGTTTAAGACTTAAGTAGGGAACAGTTTGTGATTTTGACAATAAACAGAACATAATTGTACCACAACATATGTTTTATTCTAAGAGCAGCCCACCTACAAATCTTATATGTAACAGTGTCCTCTTACTTTTTCTTTCAGTAATCTATTGCTGTTGGTGCACGCTAGTTGAAGGATTATGTGGATTAATAATTTATGTAGCTAAGCTACGCTAGTTTGGAGTGGTGTACCTACTGCTTTTGAATGAGAGGTCTTGTTTGGTGGTGTTTGGCAGGTATTACGCTGGAGGGCCAGCGTCGAGATTTGCCTAAGTCGGTCAAATCTCTGGTGGTTGGGGAGGTACTGTTACGATGCAAAATGCAGCGTACCTTACCTTTGAATATTTCTTACAACTTTCCTTGGTTCTAGTAACATTGTCACTGTAATTGCAATTCACTTCACTCTATTTGTTAAGTAATAAACTAATTTTAACACCTTTAAAGTAATTTAAATTCTTTTCCAAAGATTGTTTGTTTACATTCCGTCATGGTCTAATAATTCAAATGTCAAACTCGAAAGGGCTCAGTAACGCCATCTGACAGTCCCGAACAAAATTACGTCGAGTTCACAGACAATAAAGTAAATAAAACTTAAGTAAAACTTTATTTGCTGTCCATTAAAACTAATTTACAAGGTATATTTAACTTATAATCACTCTCTAGTGAAAATCAATTAAGATTGACCAAATTAACGGAAGTCTAACAATTTTTTTTTATATGAAGTATTTTCTAGATACTTCGATTTAGCCGAATTATATTTAATCTGTGGATATGTGATGTTTGTCTTTGGACTAAGTGTGGCAATGGTACTAAAACTAATTTCTCCAGTCAATGACCGGATAATTTTCCCCAGATAAATGTTTTTATCGTAATTAATTCACTGGGAATTGTGAATTCCAGTGATTTATCAATGTTGTGAGTCTGATTGATGTCAACTTTGTTGACCAACGCCAAGTTGCAGTAGTTTGAGGATCTTAGTTGTTGTAATGAAATGTATTGTGAGGAGCATTAGACTTTAATTTTACCCTTATTTGGGCTAATCGCCACTAGGTGGTATTATTCGTTTTTGAGGTAGGATTGGAGGGGTGGAACCCCAGGCAGCTCATTTGAGCACGAATCACCGCCTAGACACCTAGACTACACCGAGACACAGTGATCCGTTCGTTCTTCAGGTAATTAGCCTATGCCAGTAGTGGCATTCTACAGAAATCATCGCATAGGTTGTTGTATCAGTGTTAAATTCTAACAATCGTTCCAGAATTCCGATGCTCGAGTGTTAGGAGCGCGGACCGGCCTACCGTACAGCCACGCCAAATACCATCCCCAAAAACTGTAAGTAGTCTTGGAAAGTCTATAATTTAGTGGTGTCTAAAACCTTGCTGATGTTAGTGTGAATAGTGTCTCATGAGGGGTCCGTATTGTCCGTTCTAGGAGTGAACTCCGAGGGCCCGTCTCGACGCCACGAACCAGGTCGTGACCGGTGCCTTCGAGTCCGTAAGAACCCCGGGACGGCTGTACGGACACCGAGTGCGCCTAGCCGAGAGGCAGGCCAGACGGTTTTTTTTTATTACGGTTTTTTTTATTATAACGGTTTTTTTTATTATTACGTTTTTTTTATTACCACGTTGTTTATTTTATTTACAACGGTTTTTTTATTAACCTAGTTTTTTATTAACTGGGTATATTTTTATTTAATATTTTGAAATACCGGTATTTAACCGGTTAAATTTAACTGGTACTTGTGGAGTACTGTTTTAACCGAAGCGTCGAGTGTACATCGCCTCGTCACCTCCGGATTTGGGACTGAAACAGTCCCTGGCGCCCCCCTTTTGTATTAATTATTAAGGCTTCCCCACACGGTTCTAATACTTTCGTTTACTTTAATACTGGAAGGAGTAACTCTAAAACTTTTAACTATATTGGCTTTATTCCCAACCACCCACGACCATAGCTCCCACCGCTGAGTGAATAAGTAATATAAGCTGGCTATTTTCAAGTAGGGTTGCATAAGCGTCGCATAGTGTATGGCACTGGGCCTAATACAGTGTATTACTTTTAATAATAATTAAATATAAGGTTTAAGACTTAAGTAGGGAACAGTTTGTGATTTTGACAATAAACAGAACATAATTGTACCACAACATATGTTTTATTCTAAGAGCAGCCCACCTACAAATCTTATATGTAACAATATATAGATAGATAGTATAGAAGTAGGGAGGAAGTAGGGACAGTAGGATTTCTTATCAATTGTAAAACAAAGTCATGGTATTATTTTCAACAATGACGAAATTCCATTCTAAATTTCATTCCCTATTTTAACCCCTTCAATCTTTTTGTTCGGGATAAAAGGTAGCCTATGTCCTTTCTTAAGGTCTAATCTGTCTCTGTACCAAATTTCATCGAAATCGGTTCAGTGGATTAGGCGTTAAAGTGTAGCAGACAGACAGAGTTACAAAAATACAGGCTATGTCATCAAGTATGTATATTTGACGATGACACATAATAGGTCCAGGTTTAATAAAAGTGTAAACAATATTTTTAAAAACCTTCATCCTTGATTTAAAACGCGTTTTACTTACAAAACCAACGCGGGCGAAGCCGCGGGCTACAGCTAGTATAAATATAATTGTTCATGCATCTAGCCTATTATAAAGGGTTAAAAACTGTTTGCGATTACACCTATTATAAACAAAACAAACCAAAAGCCATTCAAAAGCGCTTAAAAAACTTGAAAAAGTTTCAGATTTCTATTTTCTATTGAAAGAGGCATTCGTGCCTCGGTAGGTATATTTCCCTTCCCTCAAACCTTTTCCTCTTGGCAATCTTTTACGTGAATCCAATTTCGGAAGAGTTATGAGGTACATTTTCTACACGAACTTTCCAAATAAGCTTTTAGTTAATTTTACAGTTAAAATGGATTCCTTAAGTGACTTGCACGCAAACATTTTGTTATGATTTTTTATGTGTCGTTCTTACAAGCAATACGCGTGTTTCTCATATCCATTTGTAATCACTTTAAAGTAAACAATGTCAAGCAAGGTCAGTCAATAGATGGGTGACCGTATAATGTCATTAAAACCGGAGATGTCCGTGCTTCGCAGGGCAAAGTCGGTCCCACAGGTTGACGACTAACCACACGCCAAACGAACGGACATAGGGAGGCATCATGGAGGCATCTACGCGTGCAGTCGTACGACTAGAGCTGGGTAATCGGTAAACAAGTCCGCCGACTTTTCGCACGATATTGACCAATTTTTTTTTTGTCGTGTGGTTAGTGCGTCGGAGTCGTTCAAGCTACGTTTAGGCTTCTGAATTTTTTTTCTTTCCACGGGGGAAACCTTCGATGTATCCCTGGGACCTGTGGGAGTCAACCGGGGTATGTGGGATTCTTACCCACTAAGGGCTCCCACACATAACTGCGAATTCGCATCGCATCGCAAATATCTGCGAGAAATGAATGAATTTTGGTATTGAAAATGCATTTGTTTCTCGCAGATATTTGCAATGCGATGCGAATTCGCAGTTTTGTGCGGGAGCCCTAATACCCCTGCGGCTGTGGCATTGACACATGAGAAGGGGGACCTGGGCTCTGTGAATCTGCACCAGGGTCTCAAAGGCAAAGCACTGAGGGTCAGATCCTTGCCTTGGAGCCTGCCGCTGGGGGTGCAATATTGCCTCCCGGAAAGCAGACACGGTGCTCACGGGGACAAGTTCTAGATGACAACAACTGGGACTGATGCCACTAAACGGTCACCCATCTAAAGACTGACCTTTCTTGACGTTGCTTAACCAACTAATCGTTTATCGACAGTAGTTACAACTGCGCCTCAACCAATAAATACTGTAAATTCGTACGTTGACATTTCATGGGTTATTTTCATTGTAAAGGCGTGGTCCCACGTGCCGCGTACCGTTTTTTGGGCCGGTGCCAAGTGACTCGCGTTCACGCTTTTTATCTATTAACGTTCGTGTAACATACATTTTAGTTTTATGAAATACTTGGTTGCGAGTTTGTTATAATTAGACGTAAATGTCATTGGATCGATTGTAAATTTCGTGTATACTAACAATATACTACACCTGCTCAAAAAGTGCCTTCTTCCTTTTTCGAAAACGAGGCAGAAAATACGTCATTACTGTCGTTAACCTGCTGCTGTGGATTTAATACAACGTTTTTAAGAGTCTACACATCGATCAAAACCCTTCGAAGTATGAAAGTACTTTGTGCCAACATCACCAACGAAGAGCTAGATTAGCCAACAAAAACATAACAAAATAACAATAATACGTCCAAATTCAATAGAAGTTCGTAAAGTTGCAGGCCAAACGTATCGGTAGTCATTTTAATTTGGTATGATATTGGACTCACAGCAGTATGTAAGCATTGCTGCGTTCCGGCGTGAAGGGCACTGTAGCTGGTGAAATTACCGGACACGAAAGACTTAATATATACATATTGTCATAAGGGTCGGCAACGCTAGTGATTCTTCTGGTGTTCGCATGCTTGCTTGCCACATTGGTAGTATAAAAAAGATTGTTGATAAGTACGTTCATAATTACCTAAAAATATTTCGGGCAAGGGACCTAACACCTAATAGAACCTTAAAATTGATCGAGAAGATCCATCACGAGGTCTGAAGGGGTCACGAGGTCAAAACTTTTTTTTTTGACGCGTGGGAAATATTCAAAATTTCCCACGAGCTGTGAGGCTCAACCGGGGTATGTGGGATTCTTACCCACGGCACATGAGTGCCCACTTATCAATCAAAAATGGACACTCACCTGCGCCTCTACACAGATTTTCCGTACGCAGCGATAAGTTTTATTACTTATTTATTTGTTTACAACGCTCCGGTCGGCTATCTCTTTCTTTGTAAAAAGCTGCGTGACGCCGGAAGACACTTTTTTCCGGGGGAAACCTTTAAAAGATTCCCGGGAGCTGTGGGGCCCAGTAAAATCCCCGCGGCTATCGTATTGGCACATGAGAGGGGCGAGATTCCCGGGCTCTCCGGTGGGATCTGCACCAGTAGCCCCTCTGTGCCTTACCTTTGAGCCCACAGCCGCGGGGCACATTATACTCCCCTGGGTACCGGACACGGTACTCACGGGGATGGGGGTCACAACCCCGCCACCGTTCTCTTCGGAGTCGCCGCCTTACTCAATGTCCATTGGGGTTCACACCCCGAACGGCCGACGACTCCGAAGGGCGCAAGGTTATTGTAACTATAGGTTTCTTTGTTATTTACTTATAGGTATTTATTACATACATAAGACCTTGAATTATTATTTATTGGTAGGTATTTATTTCATACTTAAGACGTATATATGTTCCATGTTCAACCACCATGCATATGACTGCCCTTAATTCGCATCACAGTTTTATATTTTATGAAAAAGCAATTTAGAATTGAATAGAAAAATAAAATGAAAAAGGTTTCTCTTTATAGTACACCAAAAAAATCCAGTCTTCAAAAAACTTAAGTAATGTACAAATAACGGTCTTATCGCTAAAAGCAATTTCTTCCAGGCAAGCATGTAAAAAAAGAAGTTAATATGACTAATTTAGTGGTTTAATATGAGTCCAAACTTCAGTTAGTTGAATCCAACGTCTTAATGATAGCCTTGTTTACTGAATTTATTATGGGCTGTGTGGATTATAAGCGGATTATGTGCTGCTATATCGTGGAAAGTTGGCGGAAGTTCCGTACAGTTGGCAAATAAAGTTATCCAAGCTCTGAATGTATCTATATTTAAATCACTTGTAAAGTTTCACGGGCGCCAACGGGACGCTATTACTAACCCTCCGCTGTCCGTTCGTCCGTCTGTATGTCTGTCAGCGGGCTGTATCTCATGAACCTTAATAGGTAGAGAGTTGAAATTTTCACAGAGTATCTATTCCGGGACCGACTTTTAACGTGCCCTCCGAAGCACGGAGACGCTCCAAATCAACTATCTTAGGACTGACCTTGCCTGACTTACCCAACTGATCGTTTACCGAACAGTGGTAACAACTGCGGCCCGTTAGTCTAGTGGTTAGACACCCTGGCTGCTACTCAATGGGTCGTGGGTTTCTATTGGATTACCTTCCACCTAAACTACGATCCCCAAGACGCCTGCCAAGCGGGTGGGGGGGGGGGCGTGATGGTAACCCCTTCCTTTTAAGGGCCTCCGCCTGTTTTCAGCAGTAGCCGTCTTTCGACTGCTGATGATGGCTCTGCCTAATTTGGGATCAGATGATTGTGTGTGGATTGTCCAAGGATATTGTTACGTGCGGGTGGGTATTAAAATGCTGATTAACGTAAAAGAAGATTTTATTCCACGTACACTCACACTGTATACACTATACGCGCAGTATACACACAAGGCACAGTAGTCCGAGTCGCACAGTACTTCTCAGTAGTCCAAAGTCTTCGCAAGGGTCGCTGGTACAATTATCTTCGATCGCTTCCTTAAGATGTTTCCGCTGTCGCTTGTAAACACAAACTGTCTGGACGCCTCTATGCGTCGGCTTATATACCTAAATTAACAGAGGGGTGGAAGCTTCGAGATCATACACGAAAATACCTACTAGTCTAGCGCTTTCGAGCCGATACAATAGCGGCGTGGCCTTCGAGAAAACGAACAATAGGCGGGGGCAGTGAACCGAGCGCGAGCGCGTAGGTAGGTACATACGTAAGTACTTGCCGAATTGGAGGGAACGACTTTCTATTGAGAATTCGAGATCTTTCGGTACGGATCGATAGTAGACCTATAGACTAACAATGCATTTTGAGATCATTGCAATTAAGTAATAATTAACGGAGTAATTAACACTTTTATGTCCCGGTCGTAACAATATTACTATTTTATTATAGGATTTTTATTTGTATTAAAATTTTCTTTATATCGTCTCGTAAAGTTAAGTGTAACTACAAATCTTGACTGATTTGAAGAAGAAGAAGAAGAAAAACATTTATTCGTAGACAATACAAGAAAAACAAACAAAAATATGATTATAATAACTTAATTAACTTGCTACGAAAGGGTTCAAAATTTGCAATCAAATTATATATCTATGTATATACCATAAATCCAATGTATACCAATGTCTATTTTCCAAAAAGGTCTGTTTGCTAGTATTTTTCTGCTAAATCGAGATTTTTTTTATGTAATAAATAAACTATGGTATAATAGTAGTTCTATTAGAGGTTAATAACATTTATTATTTAAACCTGTAGAGCCTTGTATAAATACATTTTTATGCTGACTGTACTTGTATAAAACGTAATAATTAAGTCGACGATGGTACCTTTATAATATGTTAGCGGTTTTGAGAGTACATCTAATTTACTATGATAATAATATTGTACTTAAATTAAACTAAATGTAATTAAACTAAATACAACTACAACATTAAGGCAAAGTATAAAATGAAAAATATTTCATACATTACCTTAACGTTTTAGATATTCTATACATCGCCTTGGTATTGTATAGAATATCGTATTATACAGATTGCCGGTAACATATACATATTTCAACTCATATTGATACCCATATTGATGTTATTGGAAGTAAAAAAAATACAAAACGGCGACTAACGGCCGCCATATTAACTTTATTGAAAAAATAAATAGCCTATGTCACTCTCACAACTGGGACGAATGAAAGACACATTACAAGTCAAAATCCATGAAGCCGTAAAGGCTGTAGGCCGTGCGATAGAAATAGACAAACATATATGTATATATATATACTCTCGAAAAATATACCTATCCCTCTTTCATTCCTCTTCCTCTTCTTGCATTCGGACAAACAGTAATATAAACTCCAAAATGAATAAAAACAACTGTTCTCTTAAATAAATATAAATAAATTATTCAGACTAATAAGTACAATCTAATATACAATGTTGACACAATTACAGTGAGTTGACATCGACAACTTAGTCTGTTTGCCCAATTTTGGCAAAGGCCTCCTCCATTTCTCTCCATTCTGATCTATTCAGCGCTGTCCTCGTCCACGTGTTTCCTGCTATTGCCTTTATTTCACTTCTCTTCTTGCATACTTCTTCCTCTTCTTGCATTCGGACAAACAGTAATATAAACTCCAAAATGAATAAAAACAACTGTTCTCTTAGGTTTTTTAAACTTAAAATAGTCATTAGTGTTTTAACCAAGCTAGTACAACCTCTCAGCTCTGTAATTTAGAATGATGAATGCATATAATTCAATCCTACAATTCCAATTTAAGTTAAATTAGAAACTGTAGTAACAAATCTAATTAATAACGTAAAGCCGCAACATTTAAAGTGGCTGAACTTTATCGATCCTAATTATTGTAGGAGTTATAATATGCCACTCGGTTTAAATAGGCGTTTAGATCCTTTACTTATTAGGTCACATTAGAAGTTTTCAGTGCTAAATTGAATTGGATTTTATTGCGTTAAAAAAAGTTAAAAAATTTAAAATAAAAACAACATTCGATCTAGTCGAGTTAGTCTTTCTCAGACATGCAGGTTTCCGTATGATGTTTTCCTTCATCGAATGCTAGTAAAAATCGCATAAAGACGATTCACGCATGATTAATTAAAAAATCAGAGATGCGAGCCGGGATTTGAACCTGCGCACCTTCAAGGCAAGCGCTCGCGAGATAACTAATAAGACCAGATAAATCACGACGATCCTTTCCTTAATTGTTGCATTATAGGAGAAAAAAAAACAATAAAGGAACAAACGCACTTCAGCATTTATGAGAGAGAACATTTTTCGCACGTGCGACCGTTAATCTAGGGACACACATTCAAAGGCCAAAATTGAAATCATTTTTTAACAAACGAAATGTGCTCATGAAAAAAGAAAACCTTTTGCCGATACTCTCATATCGGAAACTAATAAAATACAGTTTGCAGTTACAGTCAACTCAACAGGTGCTTGACTGAATTATTCCGTTTCAGCTGAAGGGTATTCATGTAGGCATAAACCTATGGAAATGTGGTTTTAACGATATTGTTTTGTATTCAAATGAAAACAACTTAAATGGACTGGATTTCGTTTTATCTTTTGAACGGCAAAACACACTGTCGCTAATAACTGTAAAAATAAGAAAGGAAAAAAACAAGCCCGCTGATTTTATTTCCGGATCTTCTCAGTTGAGGCCGCGTTGTGGCCCGCAGGTTTAAAAAAATACTAACCAATCAAACGTGCTGATGCCTATTTTTTTAAAGGCACATACAGAAAAAAAACATGCAAACAGAAATACAATAGCAACGCTTAAGCCTCTTGGGTGTGTGTGTTACTAAAACACAAACTATTGAAATGAATGTTGTAGATATATAATACCAGCCCTGTTTTAGTTCCACTGCTTGGCACAGACCTCTCCTCAAGATGAGGAGGCTTAGGCCGTAATCCACCACGCTGGCCAAGTGTGGTTTGGCGGTTTTCACACCATTTGAAATCTATTTAGACTTTCTCATACATGTAGGTTTCCTCACGATGTTTTCCTTCACCGAAAGCTAGTAACAATCGCACAAAGACGATTCGCGCACGATTTAATAAAAGAAATCAGAGGTGTGAGCCGGGGTTCGAACCTGCGCACCTTGTTTCCAAGACAAGCGCTCCTTATATGAGCTATATCGGTAATGTTTTATTATTCCACATAACATTTCATTTCATTTCGTAACTATTTCATATTTAGTTTATTCCGAAAATGACAATTTGAAGCGCTATTCCGTAATAATTAGAACCGTGCACATAATTAATTATCCAATGCAATGCATGGTTGGTGACACATGGAATTCAGTAATAACCGTTTTAATTATTCACTCTACTAATTGGAATCTATAATTACTATGGCGGTGGCTCTTTGTACAATACCGCTTGTTTGTAGAGTAGATGCCACCGCAGCCTCAGATGCCACAGACCAACCGTATGTAACCCTTGGTGTAAACAGTGCCGTGTTCCGTTGTGATGGGCACTACAACTGAAGAAATTACCAGAATCGAGAGGCGTTATACCTTTCTCAGGTGAAGACCGTGAATACAATGCAACTATCCAGATATCCCGTGGGGTGCCGGATGAGAATTGCATCCCCCCATTTCCTCGCGTTGAGTGTCGTAAGAGGCGACTGAGCGAGAACAGGAAGACAGGCAGCAGCGTCTTTCTTTTGGATTTATCTTCCACCTATACTGCGATCCCCAAGCCGCCTGTCAAGCGTGGGGATTATGACAACCCCTCCCTTCTAAGGGGGAGGCCTTTGTTCAGCAGTGGACGTCTATCGGCTGCTAATGATGATGATGATGATGATCAGAGATAGGCGTATCACTTGTCGCCGTTGCGTGCTCGATGCTTGCTTAGGCTAAGCCCGCACTGCGAATAAAATCCGCGAGGCTTTTTTATCGCAATTCTGTGACAATGTATATGCACTGGCGATGTAATAAAGCGGTAAAACATTCTGTAGTTTGATACAAACTTGACACGGTTTGGTGCGGATTTAATTCGCGTTTACATTTTGTGCAGTATGAAGTAACATGTCGCTCACCGCATCTTCTATCTATCTACATATACTTATAATAAAACTGTAACAGGTCCAATTCTGTACATTGAAGATATTTTGAAAATTATATTTGGAGGGCATTCTATAACCGATACTGAGGCCGAAAATGTAATTTTTTTAATTTTTGTCTGTCTGTCTGTCTGTCTGTCTGTCTGTCTGTCTGTCTGTCTGTATCTCGGCTGAGCATCACGCCGAAACTACTGGATGGATTGAAACGAAACTTGGCATGATTTGAGATCTTACTACGAGGTAGGACATAGGATACTTTTTATCCCGTAATCTAGCACGGTTCTTTTGGGAGAGGGGATTAAAGTCAAAATGGGTACTTGGTTATACGCTTGGTCCGATTTTATCATTTTTTCTTTATAATTATAATAAATATTTGTAAGGGAACACTCATAGACAGTTGTTAACAATGTTTGGAAATCGATCAGGTTAAGCAACAACATGGTGCTACAACCTTAATGACCTGACAAAAAATGTCTCATAACTTTTACAATTCTTATCCGATTTGCATGATTCAAACAGAAATATCATTTTTACAAGAAATCCTATCAAATACCATAAAAATAATCATAATATTCACATAAACAAAAATTCACATTTTCAAACTACGTAATTATTAAAATATCTACATTCCTACAGAAAATAACATTATAATTACTAATTATACTGAAATAGCATCACTGAAATACTTATTAACTTGAATATTGATAAATAAAGTCCTTACAATAATTAAATTAGAAAGTCAACATATCTTACACTTTCACTTTTTCACTGGTTTAGACACTCACTAGTTGCGCCCTAATGTCCAGCATGGGTCTTGTCGCCAACAGTCTCCCCCTCGTGCTGTGCACTATCCTCCAGGCGTGGCGACTTTCCCGGCACCAGCAGCACCACTCTCGAACTTGGTCTTCGCAGCACTCCTCCTCGTGTCTCGACGTCGACGATTCTGGTCCGCCCATCTGGTCCTGGGTATACTTGCTGGATCCTGCCGCGTGGCCAGACGCATCTTGGTAGGCTGTGGTCGACGATTAGCACGATGTCTCCCACTCGCAGGTCTGTGGCGCTGGTTCTTCCTGCAGTCTTCCTTGGTAGCAGGGTAGGCAGATACTCTCGCAGCCATCGTTGCCAGAAATGGTCGGCAAGTCGCTGCGCGGCCTTCCAGGTAGGCCTGCCCACGAGATCGTTATCTTCGAAGCTGCCGATTCTTGCTGCGCCGCATGACCGCCCGAGGAGGAAGTGATTTGGAGTGAGTGCTTCCTCTACAAAGCTCTCGGAGAGGTGAGTGAGAGGCCGAGAGTTGACAATGTGCTCGGCCTCTAGGAGAAGGGTGTGAAGTACCTCCTCACGTGGATGCTTCTCGTTGAGTGTGGCGTCTAGTGCGTTTTTTATGGATCGCACCAGACGCTCCCATGCACCGCCCATGTTTGGTGCACCAGGTGGTATGAACTTCCACTGCACGCCGATCTTCTCCGCTTCTGAGGTTAGGTCTTCTTGTGCCATGGTGCTTAATGCCTCTTTCAGTTCTTTCTTCGCCCCGACGAAGTTTGTCCCGTTGTCTGTGTAGATTATCTTCGGCATTCCTCTTCTTGCAGCGAATCTTCGCAGCGCCATTATCATGCTGTCGGTGGAAAGTGAAGGAGCAAGCTCGATGTGCACAGCCCTTGTGGTTAGGCATGTGAACAGAGCCCCCCATCTCTTCTCATGACGTCTTCCCACGGTGATTGTCATTGGGCCGAAGTAATCAATGCCGGTGCACGTAAAAGGAGGATTACTGTGCATCAGCCTCTCTGCAGGTAAGTTGCCCGTTGGTAACTCTTGTGGTCTTGCCTTCTTTACTTTGCACCACTGGCATCTATGCTGGATTGCTCTGATAGCTGACCGCAATCCCAGTATCCAGAAGCGTTGTCTTATCTCGTTTATCACAGTTGCATGATTCCCATGATTGAAACTGCAGTGAAATTCTTCTATGATGAGTTGTGATATTGTGTCCTTGCTGTCGAGCACGATGGGTCGCTTGTACTCTCTGGTTACACCCTGTATCGCGTCGATTCTTCCTTTCAGCCGCAAGAGTCCTTCTTCCAGTACTACGTCGATTTTTTTCAACTTGCTTTTGCCCTCTACTTGCTTTCCTTGCTGCAGACGCTTGAGGTCTTCTTTGAAGCTTCTTTCTTGACTTCTTCTTAGCAGTAGATTTTCAGCTTGCTCCAGTACTCCTGCATCTAACGGTATGTAGTGCCGGTTGGCCGTTCTCGTGGACTGTGGTCGTTTCTCTACCGCCTTAGTCTTCTTTTCTTTTGACCTTTTCCAGGTAGGATCCGTTTTGCTGATATTAACCTTTTCCTTGGTTCTGCAGAGTTTTATGAACTGCAGCATCCTTGCTGTGGCCCGTAAGAGTCGCTTCCACGATGAGAACTTTTCGGGATCTGGTGATGGGTGAGTGATACTTGCTGCTGCTGCGACGTCTGCAGTCTTTTCTTCGCCGGTGGTTTCTTTCTTGAAGGTTCTTGCCGCCGGCCAGAGAACTTCTTCTTTTCTCAGGAAATCGGGTCCGGTGTACCATCGGTGATTACAGTCGAAGTGTTCCGGTACGTCGCGCGTTGCATCATCAGCTGGGTTCTGTGCTGAGGGTACCCATCTCCAGTCTTGTGGTTTTGTGAGATCTTCTATTTCTGCCAAGCGATGAGCCACGAATATTTTGAAGGTTCTCGGATCTGTCTTGATCCAAGAGAGTACGATGCTGGAATCTGTCCAAAATGTCTTCTTGACTACCTTCAGATCCATTTCTTCTTCCACTGATCGTGCCAGTCTGCTTCCCAGGAGAGCCGCCTGCAGTTCAAGTCTCGGAACTGATACCGGCTTCAATGGGGTCACTCGAACTTTCGCCGCCACTAAGCTGACATGGTATGTTCCATCTTGCTCTTCGGTCCTCCAATAGACGGTCGCTGCGTACGCAGTCTCGCTGGCGTCCGTGAATGTGTGCAGCTCCCCCTCGGTGCGATGTGGTGCGAGGCATCTTGGAATCTGTAGGTCTTGGAGCACCTTCATTTTCTCCAGGTAAGTATTCCATGATTCGTATTCTTTGTTTTCTATTTCTTCGTCCCAACCGACGCCACTTCTCCATATGTTTTGCAGTAGCTTCTTGCCCTGGACGAGAACCGGTGATGCTAGTCCCAGTGGATCGAAAGTTGACATTACTGCGCTGGTTACTTCTCTCTTCGTAGGCACCTTGAGCCCCCGGGTTATTTCTTCTGGTGTGTTTCGGAGGTTGGCCCTGAAGCCAATGGCGTCTTTTTCTGTGAACCAACGCAGTCCTAGCGTCTTCTCTTCTTTCTCGCCAAGATTCACTTCGGTCTTCTCGGTTGTCTCGGTCTTCACTTCCTGCAGTAGCTCAGGTTGATTTGACGCCCATCCCCTGAGTGTGAAGCCTGCCTTCTTGTGTATAAAGTCCACTTGCGCTGTCACTCTTCTAAAATCCTCTTCTGAATGGAAGCTGTGCAGATAGTCATCCATGTAATGGTTCAGCTCGACTGCCTTGGCTGCTTCAGGAAATTGTTCTTTGTAGTCTGCTGCGTTCCGGTTCTTGACGTAGATAGCTGTGCTCGGAGATGATGTGGCTCCGAAGATAACTGACGTCATCCTATACTCCTTCGGTGGCACATCGCGCTGATCCCCGCGCCACAGGAACCTCAGGCTGTCTCTGTCTTCTGGTCGGATGCGGACTTGAAGGAACATTTCTTTTATGTCGGCCGCTACCGCCAACGGTCCTTCACGAAACCGTAGCAGTACGCCGAATAGTGACTGCAGTAAATCTGGTCCCGGCAGCAGAGCGTCGTTGAGGCTTCTTCCATTCGATTTGGCTGCAGCGTCGAAGACTATTCTTATCTTCTTCTTCACCGGGTGAACCACGGAGAAGTGAGGGAGATACCACGTTTTCTTGGAGTCTTCTTGATGACCAGGTGTTTCTTCTGCGTACTTGCTGTCGATTAGATGCTGGATCTGGTTGTTATATTCAGTCTTCAACCTAGGATCTTTATCTATCTTCTTTTCGATGTTGATCAGTCGGTTCTTGGCAGACGTATAACTCTCGGGCATCTGCTCTTCTTCATTCTTCCATAGTAGACCAACTTCGAATCGACCATCTTCCAGTCTTTTGCAGGTCTTCTCCAGGATGGTGAATGCTCTTCCTTCAGAGTCTGTAGAGGGTCTTCTTGGCTGCACGCCGAGCGCTTCGATCGCGAAGTGATCTTTGATGGTTTGATGCATATCTTCTTCCGGCGTGACGACATGTAGACACGTGTTCAGGAAGTGTACTGGTCTTGTGCTTCTGACGTCTGACCCGTGGAGCACCCATCCAAGCCCTGTTCGTGAAGCCACTGGTTCTCCAGGTTTCCCTTTTCTTATTTCTTGTGTCACGATCAGCTCCCAGTTGTCTTGACCGATGAGCAGCTGAGGTGACTCTCCTTGGTAATGTAAAGAGTCGGCGATATTCTTTAAGTGCTGGCAATCCTGTATCCTCTTCTTATCGATGAACTGTGGTGTGAGTTTTAATTCGTCGATGGTCCGGACTCTCTTCAGGGTCTTATTTTCTTCTTGATGCACCCCTTTCACCGTAAGGTCCAATATTTGAGAATCCTTCTTCCTTATTAGTCGGCCTCCGACAGTCTCGATCACCAGTTCTTCATTGCTTCCTTGAGCGCCGATTTCTTTTGCCACATTCGTGTCCAGAAGCGACACGGTTGACCCCTCATCCATAAGTGCCAATATCTTCTTGGAACCTCGTGACCCGAAGACTTCCACGGGCACTATCTTTAAGTATGCCCTTGCGCTGTTAACTGCGTTGACTGATGCCGTGATGCTCGCTTCTTCTTGCGGTGTCTCCTTATCTTCTGAAGTCTTTTCTTCGTACTCGACGTGTAACATATGATGATGCCACCTCTTGCATTGCTTGCACGGTGGTTTCCTGCAGCTCTCCTTCCGGTGCCTTCCTTGGAGACATTTGAAGCAGATGCGACTCTTCTTAACCGCTGCCCATCGATCCTGCACCGACGCTTTCTGGAACTTCTGACATTCTAGCAAGAAGTGTTCACCCTCGCACATAGGGCAAGTCTTCTCTTGTCTTCTAATTTCCTTTTCTTTGAAGTCCTTTTCCTTGGTCGAATGCGCCGCTTGTCGATGAGTCCTCTTGAACATGCCTCTGTCTTCAAAGGTCGCGAAGGCCCCACACTTGTCGGCTTCGCTGTTCAGGAACTTGCACACTGTCGTCAAATCGGAGAAGTTGCCGTCTTCTGATGATGCAGTGAAGTCGTACCATCGAAACTTGAGAACCGTTGGCATCTTGTCAACTATCTGTTTCACCATCTCCGGTGAATGCAGGTACTGAGGTTTCTTCAGTCCTTTTATTGCTGCTACGCTGTTGTTGATCTGGCTTGCGAAGATGCATATGTCTCTTGGGTTTTCTGATATTCTGGGTAGAGACTTGATCTTGTCCAACTCTGCCAGCACCAGCGCATCAGGTCTTCCGTATCTTCTCTTGAGGGCTTGCAATACTTCCATCGGAGAGGCTTCTGAGTACAGCAGACTCTTGATAGCTTCTCTTGCGTTTCCTTTAATTGCTCTTCTTAGACGAGCCATATTTTGAACATCGTTGAACATCGGTGCTGTATCTTCGTAGACAACTTTGAAAGCCAACCACTCGCTGCTATTGCCGTCGAAGTAGGGTAGCTCATGGATGTAGTTCGGTTGTGCTGCTAGTCCACCTCTTGCAGAAAAGGCTTCTTTCAATGCTGCTGTCAACGTTTGAATTTCAATCGCAGCTCCTTTTATTACAGTGTTATCTTCTGACTTGACTTTCTGCTCTTCTGGTTGGTGCTGACCTCGCTGCTCGGGTTGTTCCATGTTGCTGCCTTCTCGTACTGATGTCTCGATCCAGTTCTGCACCTGTGCTGTTCTGTCTTCCAGGTCTTCATCCACCGAGTCTTCCTCTTCACATTGAGCCATCTCTAATCTGACACGGGCTAGCTTTGCCGCAGCCTGTGCTTGCATCAACTCCAGGCGTGCTAATTCTTCTCTGGCTTCTAGCTCGCGTCTTCTGGCGGAAGAGCTGGTGGTCTTCATGGACCTAGCTCGACGACTGACCCCCTTCGGTTTCAGGGTCACGGCTGAGCCACTGACACCCTCTTCCGGGGCCTGTTCTGGGGTCTTCTTCGTCGTCTTCTGTGCGGCATCTCCTTTCTTCTCTGATACCGCTGTGGTCGCAGTCGTAACGGTCGTTTCCGTAGTCGTGGTCCTCTCCGTTGTCGTCGTACCCGAAGAAGTGTTGGTGTCCGTTGTGGTTGCTGATGACCCTGACGCTGACGCAGACGTGACCCCTTCTGGCCCTGACGTTTCTTCTGTCGCGTCCCTGACGGAAGGACGCGACGATGGGCGTAAGAGGGCATCCTTCTGCGACCTGGTTACTGGCATCTTGCAATCTTCTGGACGCTTCTGTCTTCTTCTTAGGGAATCCGGCTTCTCGATGGACCACTTGTTGGTCGCGGCGACTGGGGCACGTCCAGCACCCGTAACCGCCGCGGTAGGGACTTCTCCCTCGTAAGTGACGTGTGCTTCTTCTGCGCTGGTAGCACCCGTCCCACGCACCCCTAAATGCGTACCGTATACTGGGTACGACGCACGGTGTCTTGAACCACGACTTCAATGAAACACTATTTTTACTTTTCTTCCTTGGTCTTCCAGATTTCAGGTTACCATTTAGACGGTTAGGCTGCGACTGACTCGGTCTTTTTTTTTTTTTTTTTTTTTTTTGGGAATGATAGACGCTGTTAACCGCAGATGGCTATTGCAGCTTCACCGGACAATAGGAGGCGAGCGCTTGAAGCGCTCTAGCCTTTACGGCAGAAGTAGCGACGAGCACAAGGGCACCTCAGGGAGGCACGGCCTCGGCTTGGGCTGTCGCTTAAGAGAGGGCTGAGTTTACCACCGGTTCACAACGCGCCCCCACTGAGAAGAACCGGCAAGAAACTCAGTGGGGTGATGCACGTCGTTGCGGTCGCATACGTACGACCCTTCGGCCTCGCCGGCGAGACCGGTGTCTGATAGCTAATCGGACTTTTTATACCGGTAGGTTAAGGTTAAGCAACGTTAGGTAATGTCATTAAATAGATGGGTGAACCGATTTGTATGAAATTTTATGTGCATATCGGGTAGGTCTGATAATAGGCCATTAATTATATTTCATGCCGCTAGGTAAAGGTTAAGCAACATACGGCAAGGTAATTAAATAGATGGATGAACGGTTATGTATGAAATTTTGTGTGCATATCGGGTATAGTAGGTCTGACAATAAGTTGTAAAGTATATTTGATGCCACTGATACCATGATTGACGGATATATAGAATGAGAGGAGGGTGCAAGAGAGGACAGAGAGGGAGAGGGGATTCGAGGAGGGGGTGAGGGATCGGGGGAGTTAGGTGGAGCAAGGGGGGGGGGTGTGAGATGGAGCAAGTTGGGAGTGAGAGATGGGGGATAGGGTTCAGAGAGGGGACAACGGGGAGAGGAAAAGGGGGAATGTGACGGGGACCGATGCGGGTGGGGGAAAGAGAGATGAGAGACAGAGCATAGAATTAGATTTTTCTTATAATAGAGAGAGAGAGAGAGAGAGAGAGAGATGGAGAGAAATAGATCAAGGGAGGAGGGTGAAAAGGGGAGCAAAATGTAATAAAAGCGCGGGTGGAGCTGCGCGGGTCAGCTAGTACTATAATAAAACTCAAAGAGCACTTTTTCTGTACATTGAATATTTTTCCAAAATTTCTATGTGGAGATACTATATTATCGACATAGAGGCCAAAACAATTTTTTTTGGAATTATTGTCTGTCTGTCTGTCTGTCTGTCTGTCGTTCTGTTCGTCCAGGTATCATTTGAAAACCCGTGGATGGATTCTGATAGGACTTTCACTGATGTGTTGTGTAGAAGTAGGGGTATAAGTTGGTATATAAAACATCACGCTATGTTTCATAGGGGCTAAGCAGTGAAACATTACTTGCACATATTATTACCACGTAATTTCCTTTGTATGTGAATAGGGTAATTATAAACCGATCAGTTAATCATTAAGATATCTATTATTACGCTATATATAATAGGGACTCAGCAGACATTTAGTTTGCATAAGATATGGCAGTGGCGAAGGGTAAATTTTTGTAAGGGGTAAGCCGGTCCGGTACATCCAGAACATTTTCATTAGATTTCTGTATTGTTCTAAGTACTTTGCTGATAGCAATATGACATTATCTATATCTTTGAAAAGTTAAAATCTGTAAATCCCGAGCGAGTCCAAACTAGATTAGGAAAGAAATAGGCAAGGGAAAAATACCATTTTATTTCATTTAAAAGCCAACGGTTAGGTCCGCTGCACGACCAAGGCTACATTTGTATAGGTAGGTAGAAATTGAGAATACGAAATTGCTACATTTTTACTTAGGTAAAAGACCTAAAATGACTCGAAATGATCTAATCTAACGCAATAAAATGTACAACTACAATTCACACTATACACAATGAACAGCGCTCCCAAAAAACGCTTCAAGGTCAGGGCTCAGGGGGGGGGGGGGGTTCATGAAATTTTAATGAAACTCCCCAAGTCCAGGTTGTGTATTGTATTACTGTCGCAAGAATAAAAGATGCGGAAAGCTTAGAACTTTCATTATCGAATATCATTAGACAGTGATTTACGATGTTAGCGTGATTTACATTATGAACAGCGTCATCTATGGGTGAAATTGAACGTACAATCACTAAAAAACCTAAATATTTTTGCATACATAATTATAAAAAAAGGCGTGTTAGTTACACTATTTATAACTCAAGAACGGCTGAACCGATTTGGCTGAAAATTGGTGGGGAGGTAGCTTAGAACCAGGAAACGGACATAGGATATTTTTTCTCGGTAAATTATGGTTAAGCAACATAAGGCAAGGTCATTAAATAGATGGGTGAACCGATTTGTATGAAATTTTGTGTGCATATCGGGTAGGTCTGAGAATAGGTCGTAAAGTATATTTCATGCCGATAGGTTAAGGTTAAGCAACATAAGACAAGTGCATTAACTAGATGGGTGAACCGATCGATATGTATGAAATTTTGTGTGCATATCGGGTAGGTCTGAGAATAGGTCATAAAGTATATTTTATGCCGCTGCTAACATGGTTGACGAGGATATATAGAACGAGAGGACATGAGAGGAGGAGGAGAGCAAGAGAGGAGAGAGACTGAGAGGGGATTTGAGGAGGGGGTGATGGGGTGAGGGTTCGGGGGAGTTAGGTCGAGCAAGTTGGGAGAAGAGAGAGGGAGAGGGTTCAGAGAAGGGACAACGGGGAGAGGAAGAGGGGGAGTGTGACGAGGACCGAAGTGGGAGGGAAAGAGAGACGAGCAAAACGTAATAAAAGCGCGGGCGGAGCTGCGCGGGTCAGCTAGTTGCGAAATAAAATTCGCGCGGGAACGAGTGGACGCTCGGTCGCTCAGGTAAATCTAGATTTTAGTTCTATTATTTAGCCATGCGTCTCGGCCGAAAACTGTATAGTAATGACAAAAATCGCTCGATAATTTATTGGCAGTGCGTGTTAGGTAAAATCACGGAATATAAATTGCGAGAAACAAAATCGCGCGGATTTAATTCGCAGTGCGAATTTTTTTACGTTAATAGGACACAACACATTCTGAGAGCGGGTGGAAAACCGGTACTATTAGTCCTCCAGAAGTTATTTAATTCCGTCTTACTCCAGGGTACTACGCCAGAAGCATGTCACGGGAGTGTGGTGGTTCTTTTCTTCAAAAAAGGTGATAACACCTTGTTGAAGAATTATAGACCCATCTCACTCCTGAGCCATGTATACAAGCTGTTTTCGAGAGTCATTATGAACCGTCTCGAACGCAGGTTTGATGACTTCCAGCCTCCCGAACAAGCCGGGTTCCGAAAAGGCTTTAGCACCGTAGACCACATACATACGCTCCGCCAGATTATACAGAAGACCGAGGAGTATAATCGGCCATTATGTCTAGCGTTTGTGGACTACGAAAAAGCCTTCGATTCAATCGAGACCTGGGCGGTATTGCAGTCCCTCCAGCGGTGCCACATTGACTATAGGTACATCGAAGTGTTGAAGTGTTTGTACAGCAACGCCACCATGTCGATCCGACTACAGGAAGAGAGCACGAAACCAATCCCATTGCAGCGAGGTGTGAGACAGGGAGACGTTATTTCTCCGAAACTGTTCTCAAACGCATTGGAGGACGTTTTCAAGCTCTTGGACTGGTACGGATTCGGCATCAACATCAATGGCGAATACATCACTCACCTTCGTTTTGACGACGATATAGTCATTATGGCAGAGTCGCTGGAGGACCTCAATACGATGCTCAGCGACCTCAGTAGCGTTTCCCAACAGGTGGGTCTTAAAATGAACATGGACAAGACGAAGATCATGTCTAATGTCCATGTTGCACCCGTACCGGTAGTTGTTGGGAACGATACACTCGAAGTTGTTGACCACTACGTATACCTAGGACAAACTGTCCAGTTAGGTCGGTCCAACTTTGACAAAGAGGTCGCCCGAAGAATCCAACTCGGATGGGGAACTACGTGACATCTTCTCATCGGAAATTCCGCACTGCCTGAAGACAAAGGTGTTTAACCAGTGTGTGTTGCCAGTGATGACTTATGGTACTGAGACGTGGTCTTTAACAGCTGGCCTTTTGGAGAAGCTCAGAGTCACACAACGAGCTATGGAGAGAGCTATGCTCGGAGTTTCTTTGCGCGACAGAATCCGGAATGAGGAGATTCGCCGAAGAACCAAGGCCACCGACATAGCTCGTAGAATATGCAAGTTGAAGTGTCAGTGGGCAGGCCACATCGCTCGAAGAACCGATAACCGTTGGGGAAGAAAGGTTCTCGAGTGGCGACCACGAACCGGAAGACGCAGCGTAGGCAGGCCTCCCACTAGGTGGACCGACGACATTGTTCGCGTCGCAGGCAACCGGTGGATGCAAATAGCAAATTGTCGTTCATTGTGGCGGTCTAAGGGGGAGGGCTATGTTCAGCAGTGGACGTCTTCCGGCTGGTGATGATGATGATGATGATGATGAATCGAACACAGTGGCGACTCCGAGAAGCACGGTGACAGGTTCCCGTGGGTCTATAATGTCCCGACTCCCCTCACATGTGACGATATGATAGCCCTGGGGGTTTTAGTGGGTAAGAATCTCGCATAACCCGGTTCGCGGGAGAAACCTTTAATCACAGGGTTAAAGGTCACTTATCAGAAATCATCAGTAAAGGTAGCCTGTCTGAAAGAAAAAATATATCGCACTATAATCAAGAGTGACATCGCTTCCGCACTAATAACCTTAAAAAATATTACACTTCCGTTTCGAAGAAAGCAACGCTGTATTAAATGATAAACTTTTGCAAGTACTTCATTCCTCAGCCTCAGCGTACGGGATTGTTTCTCTGTAAAAACTCGGTACATTTTCTCCGTTTAAAACAACGATTGAGTGAATCGCAATTTAGGACAACCATTAGCCGAATGGCTCATTGTTCAGCCGCTTACAATGAGACTGCCTGAATGGACGACTGATGAGAATCCACTTCCAGACCATTGTAGCCCGCATTTTCCGATCTCATTCGTGTCGGAGAATGAATACGATTGGGCGATATTACCCCGTTAGAGGTGATGTAATATGCCTAATTTGTGGCGATATTACCCCCATTAGAGGTGATGATGATGATGATGTGGCGATATTACCCCCATTAGAGGTGATGTAATGTCCCTTTCAACCGGGATATGCTCTCCGGTGGGACTTGCCACTCAGTGCCTTGCCTTTGAGTCCGGTGCCGGGGGTGGTATTTTAGCCCCTCGGGAACTTCGGTGCTCACGGGGACGGGGGTCGCATCTCCGCCACCGTCCACCACGGAATCGCGTCCCCATATTCGTTGGACGTCTTGGACGCACATCCCAAATGTCCAGTAACTCCGAAGAACCCCAACTAGGCAGAACCAACATACTATAATAATCAGATAACTGATACAAATACTAATATAAATGTAAATAACATCCAGTTGCCCTACATTTTGGATATGTATATGCATGCCCCTTTGCGGTTGTAGGTATATGCGCCCATTAGTGAAATAAATTTTATCAAAACTGATCGATTAAGTCACAGAAGTTCCCAGAACACCTCGGATTGGTAGCTTTTTGCCAGCGCTTAAGATTGCCATATTAATATTTTTGAATAAATATTTACATCGATATAGCCTTACACCCATATTCTTAGTCGTTTCCTCCAAATTCCTCGACTTGACTCGACCTCACTCAAACAAAATCGTATTCATAGTTGTTAAAAATCTCCTCCACTTGAGTTATTCCTCACTCGATGTGAGGTTGAGTGGAGGAAAGAACTGTCAATCTTAAGGTAGCTCGCGACCTACCTTGAGGCATCCTCAAAAGTCAAAAGTCAAAAGTCAAAAATAGTTTATTTCAAATAGGCTTAACGCTAGCACTTTTGAAAGGTCATGTATATTTTTTTTTTTAAAAAGCTACCACCGGATCACAACGCGGCCTCAACTGAGAAGATCCGGCAAGAAACTCAGCGGGCTTGTCATTTTATCACTTTTTTTTTTTTTAAACAGTGTGTCATGTTACAGTTAGATCAGAGCGACAGTGTGTCTTGCCGTTCAAAAGATCAAATAATACAGGGAAAAAAAATAATAAAATACGACGAAAGTAGGTACAACAAACTAAAAAGCCAAAGGGATAGTAGTCGGACCAGTCCCCCCAAGCAGCACCCGCGCACGAGTTGACTCGAGCAGCAGCCATCACTCCCCTCAACCATATTGGAGGGAAGGGGGTGACCCGCCACACGAAGCCGCCACAAGCAAAGACCTTTCGATGGCGAGCATGACCAATCTAATATCACAGTGGCACACGTCTAACATTTAACTTCTGCTGTTAAGCAGTGCCTCGTCAGGCAAGACACAAAGCACTTTAACATATTATTGAAGCCAAGTATATTCAAGCCAAGAAAGTGACGCCAGACTTGAATCTGAGATATTTATACAGGGTGTAAGGGACATCGTACCGAAAACCGATACCAGGGATCCAGTACATGATTCTGAACACTCTATATAGTGTTGAAATTTTTCATCGGCTTTATCATGAATTTCTAAAAAAATATCCACTTTTTTTATTGGTATAATAATAATAATAAAGCATAATTTTAATTTATAAACAATAAATTACTTATTTGTGGAAAATTTATTTAATTATTTATTTATTTATTCTGTATGCACTAAAACAGTACATAGGCAATTAATTAATAGGCAATTAACTATAACAATGTAATTTGAGAAATAAATATTATTCCGTTATTTTTTTGTTTATTTATCTTACTAATTTCTACTTAAAATCGTTTTACAATTTCTAAACTACTTGGTATTAGCCAAATCATCAATACACTGTGAATTTAATTAAAATAAACACAATTAAGATTAAATGGTCAACCATGTTGGCCAATCTGACAACAAAAATCACCTCGAAATGATGACGGACGTCTGTCCTCCACTCATCCTCAGTGACGGAAATTCGAAATATGCTAGAGGAACGACTAAGAATACCGTTCTGGAGGTTCTTTCGAGGCGTTCCTTGAGGCGTCCTCAGTCGAGTTTGAGTGGAGGAATATTCGAGGAAACGTCTAAGAATATGGGTGTAAGTACAATAATATCACCTCCACAATTGGGACGAATCGAACGTCGATAAGTCAACACCCATCAAGCCGTTTAGCCTGTATACAAAACAAATAGGCATACATACATACTTACTTACATTATGTACATACTCTCGCAAAACATAGCCCTCCTCCTGGGCCAGTCGGGCAAAAAGGGACAAAGAGTCTAGCACGTATGGCATTAGCTAGAGCTAAGACTTTCTGCAAGCTACATACTTATTCTGACGCAACTTATACTACTAACTTACTACTAAAGTTACAACAAATAAAATGAGAATGGATACCTGACTTTGTTTAAGGGCTCCCGCACATAACTGCTAATTCGCATCGCATCGCAAATATCTGCGAGAAACAAATTAATTTTCGATACAAAAATTCACTCGCTCAAAACTGACTCGCTCACGCTACAATTTCATTCGTCGGACAGAGTATATTCGCATTCATTACCCGAGCACCACTAATGAGGAAACTTCTGCTATTCCCAGCCAATATTTTCTTAATGGTATCCCCATTTATAAGCAGTAAGTGCGTTGCCATTTACCGTGAAAGGTAACGGTCGAAACATGGAAAGGTAAGTTTTACCTTACATTACATTATAGCCATAGTTTACATGAGACTTTCAGAGCGATTAGCGATTTTACGATGTGCTGTATTATTGCCAGAATGCCCCAAAAGAAGGGGTATGTTTTACGAGAGTATGTATGTATTCTATGTAAATAAAAAATGTGTATAACCCGCGCCAATAAAGAAACGAATCTAAAATGGTGACGCTTATCATTTCCTCTGACTTGCACATTATTCCTGTCTTTAGTCACACACGTCGGTACTGCATGCAAAAACAAAACAGTCTGGATCTGCTTGCACGCTGTCTCGACGCACTCCGTCCTTTTAAAATTGTTTTGCTGACGGTCTGAACTGTCATTACAAGTACAAGCCGCCATTTTAGATTCGTTTCTTTATTGGCGCAGCTTATATAAAAAAATACATAATGGCGGCTGATGACCGTCATTTTAAGTTTATTGAAAAATT
Source organism: Furcula furcula (assembly GCA_911728495.1). Lineage (NCBI taxonomy): Eukaryota > Metazoa > Arthropoda > Insecta > Lepidoptera > Notodontidae > Furcula > Furcula furcula. The sequence goes on from OU452252.1 coordinate 22,969,745, forward strand.
ATATAGCCTATGACACTCACACAACTAAGACAAACCTAACGACATTTACACGTCAAAATCTATCAATCCGTTTAGGTTGTAGGCCGTGCCAAAGAATTAGACATACATACATACTCTCGAAAAACATGACCCTCCTTCTGGGGCAGTCGGGCAAAAATAATAATACTTTGTTAAAAGGGTCTCTATAATGTAAGATCCATCCCATGCAAGCCGCTTAAAGCGTCCAGGTATAATAAGCCCGTGCCCATTAAGATGAACAAAATAATTTACTAGGTACACCCTTGCAAGGGTGCTGAGGTGGTCCTTAGCTATAAATATCCTGCTGCACTGCAAAGCAGTGTTCCGATGTGAAGGGCACTGTAATTAGCAAAATTACTTGGCTCAAGAGGCTTATTATCCAATGTCTTGACGTGACGAGTGGCACTGCATTGCAAGTCTCCATGGATAGGTGGGCTCGCTTGCCATCAGGTAAACATTCTATTCGTCTCGTTGCAAGACTCATAACATAACCCCTCACTGGAGTTTCAACCCTCACTGAGTTTCTCCCCACACTGAGTTTCCCCCCTAACTGAGTTTCTCCCCTCACTGAGTTTCTCCCTTCACTGAGTTTCTCCCCTCACTGAGTTTCTCCCCGCACTGAGTTTTCCCCCGCACTTAGTTTCTCCCCTCACTGAGTTTCTCCCCGCACTGAGTTTCTCCCCGCACTGAGTTTCTCCCCGCACTGAGTTCCTCCCCTCACTGAGTTTCTCCCCGCACTGAGTTTCTCCCCGCACTGAGTTTCTCCCCTCACTGAGTTTTCCCCTCACTGAGTTTATGCCCTCACTGAGTTTCTCCCCTCACTGAGTTTTTTCCCCTCACTGAGTTTTTCCCCACACTGAGTTTCTCCCCTCACTGAGTTTCTTGGTTCATCTCAGCTGGGGAGCGTTGTGAACCGGCGTTAAACTCATTTTAGCCCAAGCCGAGGCCGTGCCTCCCTGAGGAGCCCTTGAGCTAGTCGCTAGATGAACCCTTCTAGTCTTGCCCGGTGAAGCTGTAATGGCCATCTGCGGCCAACAGTTGTACTCAATAAAAAAAGACTCATACATTGCACTCGGCGGGCCTGTTGGTCTAGTGGTTAGACACCCTGACCGCTACCCAATAGATCGATTCCCATCAACCAATCAAACAAGCCCTTGTTTTGTCCCACTGTTGGGCACGGGCCTCCCCTCAAGATGAGGGGGCTTAGGCCATAGTCCACCACGCTAGTCAAGTGCGGGTTGGCGGACTTCACTAGTCATTCGAAAGCTAGTTAGGCTTTCTCAGATATGCAGAATCAGAATCACACAAAGACGATTCGCACGTGATTAATTAAGGAAATTCGAACCTTGTTTCCACGGTAAGCGCTTGCCCACTGATCTGTTCATCATGAACTCTCCCTTAAAAGGAAGCGGTTGCTATTATCCCCACGCTGGGCAGGCGTCTTGGGGATCGCAGTATAGGTGACAGATAAATTTCAAAAGAAAAACGCTGATGCCCGTGTTCCTGTCCTCGTTTAGTCGCCTCTTTCGACACCCAACGAGAAGAGATTGGGAGATGCAATTCTTTCCCCACGAGTACGTCCGAGGAAATACTAAAATTGTCTGTAACGCCACAACACGTAGTAAAATATACGAAAATCATAAACAAACACTTTGTTACTATTGAAATTATATAAGTAGCAAAAACCCTTACTCAGAGCCGCAGCCCTTTACATGGCACTCATAAAAAAAAGGTTACTTGGTTGGACAATAACTTTTTTAGTGCCGATACGCAACTAATAAAAATAATGAAATGTACTCGTATACGAGTTTACATTTATTTTCCGTTATAAGTATATAACGTCCATAACAGTATAGTCACAGCGGCCAAAATTTCCCAAGATAATCCACCTACGCAGGAGTTTTTTTTTTTTTGGGACAATCCACACACGGCCATCCGATCCCAAACTAGGCAGAGCCTGTACTATGGAAACCAGACAACTGATACTAATACTTATATACTTTCTATATTATATTATACTTAAATAGATAAATAACACCCAGACACTTGGTGGGAATCGAACCCACGACCTATCGTGTAGCAGCCAGGGTGTCTAACCACTAGACCAACGGGGCCCGTCGTATTTTGCATAAGTGCTTGCGTAGATAGCACTCTCTCTTTCTCCGATGGTACAAAAGACTACCATAATTGGTAAGAGGTCAGACGTAAGACCAACAGTTTACATGCCCATCTGACGCATGGATCTTCTTACTTTCAAGACAATTAGGTGATCGGGTAGTATTGTACTAACTAGTACGGAATAACCTACAACATGTATTTTTCTTTTCAAATAATTGAATAAAAAGACAAACCCGCTGAGTTTCTTGCCGGATCGTCTCAGTGGAGGCCGCGTTACGATCCGGTGGTAGTTGTAATGAAGAAAAAATTACCCATATAAGAGCCCCCGTGAGGCCTATACATTATAAAGATTTTTGAATTTGAATTGTGTGAGACGAGCTTAGACGCTACAGTAACTTGTCTTTTTAATATTTTTGTGGACTTTAATCGCTAGTACAAACTAGTCTAGCTAGACAGGTTTAACTGGAAATTGAAGCTAAACTGTTTGCGCCGGTGGCCGCAGGATGCAATTAGGCGCTCAGGGAACGTGGCCGCCGGCCAATTGCGATAAATAACATGCAAATGACCGTCCATGGTGGTTTTATAGCCTAGACACACTAAATCCATGATAGCATAGGTTGTATGGTCGATTTACGAACGACGAAATGAAAGGAAACGACGCAATGCGACGAAAGGAAAGTCGTGCGGGCTTTGGAGCACACCAAAACAGAATAATAATTACAAGAAAATAGGACAATCCACAACGGTCATTTGATTCCAAGCTAGGCAGAGTCAACTGATAACTGATACGAATAATATGTTTTTTGTGAATATAAATACATACTAGATAGGTATCATCATCATCATCATCACCAGCCGGAAGACGTCCACTGCTGAACATAGGCCTCCCCCTTCGAACGCCACAATGACCGACAATTGGCTATTTGCATCCACCGGTTACCTGCGACGCGCACAATGTCGTCTGTCCACCTAGTGGGAGGCCTACCTACGCTGCGTCTTCCGGTTCGTGGTCGCCACTCGAGAACCTTTCTTCCCCAGCGGTTATCGGTTCGCCGAGCGATGTGGCCTGCCCATTGCCACTTCAACTTGCATATTTTAAGAGCTATGTCGGTGACCTTGGTTCTTCGGCGAATCTCCTCATTTCGGATTCTGTCGCGCAAAGAAACTCCGAGCATAGCTCTCTCCATAGCTCGTTGTGTGACTCTGAGCTTATCCAAAAGGCCAACAGTTAGGGACCACGTCTCAGTACCATATGTCATCACTGGCAACACACACTGGTTAAAAACCTTCGTCTTTAGGCACTGCGGTATTTTGGACGAGAAGATTTCGCGTAGTTTCCCGAACGCTGCCCATCCGAGTTGGATTCTTCGGGCGACCTCTTTGTCGAAGTTGGACCGACCTACCTGGATAGTTTGTCCTAGGTATACATAGTGGTCAACAACTTCGAGTGTATCGTTCCCAACAATTACCGGTACGGGTGCAACATGGACATTAGACATGATCTTCGTCTTGTCCATGTTCATTTTAAGACCCACCTGTTGGGAAACGCTACTGAGGTCGCTGAGCATCGTATTGAGGTCCTCCAGCGACTCTGCCATAATGACTATATCATCGGCAAAACGAAGGTGAGTGATGTATTCGCCATTGATATTGATGCCGAATCCGTTCCAGTCCAAGAGCTTGAAAACGTCCTCCAATGCGTTTGTGAACAGTTTCGGAGAAATAACGTCTCCCTGTCTCACACCACGCTGCAATGGGATTGGTTTCGTGCTCTCGTCCTGTAGTCGGATCGACATGGTGGCGTTGCTGTACAAACACTTCAACACTTCGATGTACCTATAGTCAATGTGGCACCGCTGGAGAGATTGCAATACTGCCCAGGTCTCGATTGAATCAAAGGCTTTCTCGTAGTCCACAAACGCTAGACATAATGGCCGATTATACTCCTCGGTCTTCTGTATAATCTGGCGGAGCGTATGTATGTGGTCTACGGTGCTAAAGCCTTTTCGGAACCCGGCTTGTTCGGGAGGCTGGAAGTCATCAAACCTACGTTCGAGACGGTTCGTAATGACTCTCGAAAACAGCTTGTATACATGGCTCAGGAGTGAGATAGGTCTATAATTCTTCAATAAAGTGTTATCACCTTTTTTGAAGAAAAGAACCACCACACTCCTGTGCCATGCTTCTGGCGTTGTACCCTCGAGTAAGACGGAATTAAATAACTTCTGGAGGACTAAAAGTACCGGTTTTCCACCCGCTCTCAGAAGTTCTGATGTGATTCCGTCTTCACCCGGCGCCTTGTTATTCTTGAGCTGTTTGAGAGCCATTCTAATCTCGTACAGGCTGATGTCTGGGATGTCCTCAGTGTAGTGTCGGGTTAGTTTGGCTCTGGTGTCTTGAGCTGTTCTATCAATGGGTTCCCGTGTTGAGGTGTATAACTGTCCGTAAAATCTCTCGAGCTCTCTCAATATCTCCGGTTTCGATGAGATGACACTGCCGTCATCGATCTTCAGCTTCGTCATATGGCTACGCCCAATAGACGAATTCTGTGCGAACACTTTAGAGCCTTGGTTCCGCTCAATTGCGTCCTTAATACACGCTGTATTATAGGAACGCAAGTCGTGTCGCATGGATTTCGAGATTCGTCTATTGAGTTCAGCATATTCCGACATATCAGCTGAAGATTGCAGTCTCATCTCAGTCCGGTTTTCCATTAGCTTAATGGTTGTATTGGAGAGCTTTTGAGGTTTTTTACGGCGTGGGGTCTTATAGAACTTGGACCCCACTGCGTGGACAGTTTGCACCAACCCATTGTTTATCTCGTCCGCAGTTTCGCAGTCGGCGAGGCACTGGAAGCGATTATGCAGTTCAAGTTGAAAGTCTTCGGGGTTCTGGATTTGGGCGGATCCTGGACGGAGCGTGGACTTCATCAGACGAAACCTTTCGAGCTTAACATTGATATTCAATGTGCCTCTAACAATACGGTGATCACTCCCGGTTTTCACCCTGCCGATCACGGAGACATCATCGAATATATGCTTCTTGGTCGTCATGATGAAGTCGATCTCATTTTTGGTTGAACCATCGGGGCTTATCCACGTCCACTTCCTGGATGGTCGCTTCTTGAAGAAGGAGTTCATCGCATAGAGTCCCTCCTTCTCCATGAAGTCGACCAGCCGCTGGCCCCTTTGGTTCCGCTGCCCATACCCATACGACCCCACTCTCAACTCATCGCCATTCCGAGTGCCCACCTTTGCGTTAAAGTCCCCCATAACAACGGTGAAGTATGTTTTGGAGGTATGTATGGCTTCTGCTATCTCCTCATACATAGCCTCTACTTCATCGTCAGGGTGTGCCGAGGTCGGCGCGTATACCTGTATGACCTTCAGCGAATACCGATCGGTTATTCTGAGTATAAGGTACGCTACCCTGCTCGACACACTATCGACCTTTACCACGTTGTTAACAAGGGACTTACGGACGAGAAACCCGACACCACCCTGGGATTTTCGGTCTCCTTCCCGGAAGAAGAGCAAGTTTCCGGAATCAATCTAAATAGGTAATACATACTTAAATATATAACTCGGACACAAGATAACGTTGTCCCCCAGGACAAAAAAACGCGACATGAGCTTACGTCCTATTGGGTAAGTAAATCAACAGGCCCATTAAAAAAAGAAAAGAAAAATCAGAAAAAAAATTAAAGACTACAAACTTAAACAATCGATTTTCTACAGCTACACATTCTTAGGGAGTGTCCTAATAGAACGCGATCACGCGATCATCGCGCGAACGAACGACGCAACCATCGCGCGATGACTGGCGAATGTACTGGCGGTCGCGTTTCGCGCGACCGCTAGTTAGGACACTCGTTCGACGTCCATATCTTTGAGATTTCATCGCGCGATGTTCGCGTCGTTCGTTCGCGCGATGATCGCGTGATCGCGTTTAGTTAGGACATCGCCATATACCAGAACACACGACCATAATGCACATTGATGATTTGTGAAAGAATAATTGACACTTTGGTGGTACCAACCTAAAAAACTCTAATATTACTTATTTTTTGTCTTACTTACTTCCTATGGCTATCGTTATGGACATCGCGTTCTTGACAGTCATTTCCCAGTTATCGCTTTTCTTGGTCTCTCTTCTCCAGTTGGTAAATTTCCTTACAGCCCTCAAATTTTTCTTGATCCATAAATCGCTTTCTCAGCCTTCTTCTAGGTTTATTTTTTCTCTCAAAACCCACTTGGCGTTAATCATGCTCAATTAAACCTATACCCGATTTCTCTCAAGGTTGAATATGACATAACCAGTGTTGTGTCCATACATTTAAACAGGGCATAGAAATAATAACACAAAAATAATTCGATCGAAATTCTATCACTATCATACTAAAAGGAAAGCTCCCTTGAACTAATACTTTTTAGCCGACTTCAAAAAACGAGGAGGTTCTCAATTCGTCTGTATATATTTTTTTTTCGCGCATAACACTGGCAATTATGAACCGATTTGAAAAAATCTTTCTTCCATCCATTTTTTAATTCGTTAATTGGGTCCCATAAAAAATATTGCTTACGACAAAACTAGAATGGTGACTGCGCAGGAAACCTGCAGGAATGCCTATAAGATGACTTTATGTCGCTTTTGAAGGACAAAAATGGTCATAACTCTGGCAAATATTTACCAATTTCAATGATTCTTTTTTTATTCGAAAGGAAAAACCACTGTAATGAATCTGTATGAATTTTATCACAGCCGGATAAAAACTTCCTGGAAGACTATGAACGATGTGGGGGAATTTATCTGGTAAAAACCATGAAACTGATGTTCTCCATTACATTACTCTGTCAAATATGAACCGATTTCGATGATTCTTTTTTTATTCGAGAGAGTAAACTACTATGATGATTCCATGCAAATTTCATTAAGACCGGATATTTTTTAGGGACAACTAGATTGTAGACAATAATGTGATCATAACTATCTAGATCATTTTACCGTCTTCGATGATTCAATCTTTATGTATGAAAATATCTCTAAAAAGTTTAAAATAAAATATATTATTTTATTCATTTTTTTTTTTAAATTAACCGACTTCAATATCACTGAGTGTCACGTGTTAGCTTACCGGCTGTGTATATTTGCCACCAACTTCAATAATATTTAAATTATTATATACTTTTCAGTGATATTGAAGTCGGTTCAATTTTTTTTTTTAAGTTTTTATTCAAATTCAAAATCATTTATTTCAAATAGGCTTAACTTATTTTTTTAAAGCTACCACCGGATCACAATGCTGCCTTAACTGAGAAGATCCGGCAAAAAACTCGGTGGGCTTGTCATTTTTTCACTTTTTTTTGTCTTGTTACAATTACATCAGCATCAGCGACAGTGTGTCCTGTCGTTCAAAATATCTAATAAGATAATATTTTTCTCTTTCTTAAAAATATTACGAAGAAAATACAACAAACAAAGGCAAAAGGGATAGTAGTCGGACCGAGCAGCACCCGCGTGCGAGTCGACTCGAGCAGCAGCCATCACTCCCCTCAACCATATTAGAGGGAAGGGGGTGATCCGCCACACGAAGCCACCATAAATTTAAATAGTTAATGTATTAAGGCCCTATATAAACATCTCAAGAAGTTTACCTACTCGTAGCTACGTGGTACAAAGTACTGCGGTATGTGTATAACATAAACATTTAACAAAAACTTCCCAAAGAATAAACCGATACCGCAGTTTCATTACCGAAACAAAATTCCTACGAAATAGTAGCCCGAAACTTGGGCGACAAATCCCCAAAGGTCTGTTCACCGTTAAGAAAGTTGATCCCTTTCAGTTAGTACAATGATACGCTCTAGTGCCTTTGGGCTTCAGTATCATATCTTTTCGGACCCCGAGAGGAACATTTTTATTATACCACACTCCCAGATGTAGAGTGAAGGAAATTAACTATATGATTTATGGAAAAACAGTGTTTGCTAAGATCTACGAATAAGTTCAAGGTAGTTTTGTTGTGATATTGGTGGTACTGTACGAGTATAATAAATATCCAATTCTATCCTATTGTTGGTGGCTAAAAATTGGGCACGGTAACCACCGGAACGCACTCCCATCCGTTCGATCCATGTGCATGCTCTAGCTTTTACTCTGTTGCTGGCGTGTCGAAGATTTCCCTGAGGTACGCAACGATTGCGCCAGCTTGGAGCTGTACATAATCATCTGGTGTAGGATAGGCTACTCCCAGATGACCCAACTTACGTCTCACAGGAGCGTCGCAGCCACACAATATGTGTCGTATTGACTCTTTTTCATCTTTACAAAATCTGCAAGTATCAATAATACTTAGCCTCATTCTGTGAAGGTGCTCATTGGTAGCGAAATGTCCCGTAAGTGTACCTATTAGGTGCCTTATTTGTGATCTGTTAAGGTTAAATAATTAAGCCCCACAGTCCACCCTTGTGCTATAGTAAGTTTTGGAGTGGTTTAGGCCTGACGCTTCCCTAGCATGCGCAAAAAATATCCTAACTTTGTGAGCAAAAATATTGTTGAGAAACCCTGCACGTTGGCTGCAAAAAATTCCAGTGAATTGCGAAAAGTTATTGTATTGTATCCGAAGCCATATTTTGATGTTGCGAAAGTTGCTAACTTGAACAAATAAAAAGATGGTGGTTATTCAGAATAATGGTAGATTACTGTAACTTTGTGCCTCGACGACCGAAATATTCGTTTGATGGTAAGTTTCGTGTGGCGGGTTACCACCCCCCCCCCCCCCCCCCCCCCCCTCCCTCTAATATGGTTGACGGGAGTGACGGCTGCTGCTCGGGTCAACTCGTGCGCGGGTGCTGCTTGGTCCGACTACTATCCCTTTGGCCGTCTAGTTTGTTGTAATTTTGTCGTCATTTGTTTTATTTTCTCTTTTGTTCTATGTTTTCAGGACGCACTATCGCTAATGTTGATCCAATTGTAACAAGACAAACAATAAAAAAAGTGAACAAAAGACAAGCCCGCTGAGTTTCTTGCCGGATCTTCTCAGTTGAGGCCGCGTTGTGATCCGGTAGTAGTTTTTAAAAAACCACTTGGCCATTCAATAGCCTTTTTGAAATAAATATTTTTGACTTTGACTTTAACATCACGCCTGCCAATAATTAGTAACATTTCACTGCCGCCCATTATTTGAAACATTAGTATTTTTTTCTGAGCCGAGTAATTTTCCCCAGCTACAGTGCCGTTCACTGCACACATCAATGTCTTAACACTGCTGCTCTGCGGTAGAATATATGACACTATTAGTAATACTACCTGATCAGTCTCTTGAACAAAGACGGTAGGTCCTTTTGCTTAATGATCCTTAAATACTATCCTACATATCAGCTACCACTATATAACTCTACACTATATTTCTGTGACTATATGGACATCTTAGAAGGCTATTATGATCTTGGAATGTTAAATGTGGACTAACTACCGCTCTTAATGACGTCATTACCCAGTATCCTCGACTTTAATAGGCGTGAAGACACCGTACGAAAGGGACTCGACTTGTCTAACGTACGAGTACTTAGTTTACTAAGTACTCGTAGCTTAGAATTCACGGTAGCTTTTAAGCTACCGTCAATTCTATTGTGAATGTGCGACGTAGGTACTACTACGTCATAGCGTTGACATAGTAGCGACTGTGACGTACCTGCGACGGCTACGTGGTCTACGTCAGCCCATTCATCTGATAATGTCACTTAGCACGACAGCGAGTTATTTATGTTGAAGAACTTTATATTTTTGTTGCTCCATGTTGTTGGAATAATGGTAACATTTCAAGTGGGATACACCTTTGTTTTGGTTTTTGAGGGTACGACAGTGTTTTTTGAAGTGAAAACTTCTTTAGCATCGTTGTGATTTGAAATTCGATGAAACGAAAAAGCGACAGTATTTATTTTTAAGTTTTCACTTCTACACTTGAACGTAGTGAAAAATCTTAAATTTGTGCTTCTACCACGTGTGAATTACACACATAATATATTTTTTTAATTTGTAAGGCCTTTGAAATCAGAAACAATAAAACTACAAAAGTTTTTTATAATGTAGATTATTCATTTCTTTCTACCAACTTTCCACTCACCCGCGACTGGAAGAAATTTCTAAATGAAAATGAAACAAATTTATTTTGTTAAGCACTGCACATGCAACGAATTGCGCGCATGCTGCCGCTCTCAACAAAAAACGAGCAGTGCCTTTGTACGATTCTTTCCTATATTTATTTTTGAGTCACTAAAAATATCATTAGTTCATTGAATAATGTACTAGGGTCTTACTTCATTTAAAGGTACTTACAGAATTGGACCTGTTACAATTTTATTACTTACTTATATAAAACTATAATTTAGGTTTTATATAATAAGTCTTTGAATTCTTTCAATAGTTTCGGCGTGCGCAGCCCTGATACAGACAGACAATTACAGTATTAGTTATGGCATACCCACCAAAAATAATTTTCAAAATATCTTCAATGTTAAATTTTTGCCTGTCTGTCTGTATCATGGCCGCGAATCACGCCAAAACTACTGAATGGATTCAAATGAAAATTGGCATGATTTGAGTTAACACTGCGAGGTAGGATATAGGATAGTACTTATCCCGTAATCCAGCACGGTTCCCTTGGGAGAGCGGATTAAAGTCAAAATGTTTACCTGTTTATACGCGTGGTCCGATTTTGACAGTTTTTCACTATAATTATAATAAATAATAATAAGGAAACTCTCATAGACAGTTGTTATCAATGTTTTGCAATCGATCAGGCTAAGCAACGTTAAGCAATGTCATTATAAAGATGGGTGACCGTTTAATGCTATTTGAACATAGCGTCTCCGTGCTTCGGAGGGCAAGTAAAAAGTGGGTCCAAGTTTTTAACCGACTTTAAAAAAGGGAAGGTTATGTATTCAACGCAATGTATGTATGCTATAAAAATTTTGTTAACCTAAAAAGGGGGCGGGTGAAGCTGCGTGGGTCACCTAGCATATTTATGTTACCGGCAAAAGTGGTACGTTATTCATCGCTTCGGAGTCCTAAAACACACGCTTAATTAACTCGCAATTACTTTATAAACTCCCGACCTTTACCGTTGGCTGGCAAGAGCCTAACTAATGATCATACACGTGTATGGATCGGTGTACTTAATTTAATAACATTATGCTTAAGCCCAGTAGGCTCCAGAAAACCGCTTGCTTTGCAAACCGGAGTACGCGGTTTCAAATTCTCCAATAAGCAAAAAAAATTTGTACAGTTATGACAATATAGGCCGATTACGGTTGTTGTTACTGCGGTTGTTTTACCACCCTATTATAATGTGGGTGTCTTCAAGGCTAGAGTGAATACGCTTTTAATAAGCTAGAGAACTTTAGCATCTTCCACTGCGTCGCCACTTTCCATTCACTTGCAATTGCTTGTGATGAAAAAAAGGGCTTGCTTGAGGTAGCTCTTTTTTAATTTTGTAAAAAATCCAAATCATTTCTAAGTATAGAAGGTTGCGAAGCACCTAATCTCAAATCTCTTATATAAGGTTCGATCTACCTCGTGGCCTAAGTTTTCGATTTGATTTTGAGTGTCAAGTTGAATACCCCAATTGTAAACTATCGCGTATCGCACGGTCTAGTATAAGTGCCTATATTTCGACAAATTTACATCCTACCCTCCATTTCCGAACCACTGAAGCGTGTACATTTTCATTTTCCGGTAAATTTAACTTGAATGTTTATAGTCGTACTGTGAGAAATACAGATCACCGGACTATTTATATACATATACACTTTTATATCAGTAGTGTGATGACATCCAAATCACCCCGAAAACCAAAACATTACAGTGTGTAGTATTTCTTATAAGTTTTTCTTCCTCTTTTCGTATAAGATTGTGCTCGACCATAATGTCAAGTGTGATAGCAATATTGCAAATATTATTACCAAGATTATTACCATTATTACCTAAAGTTATTACCTATGAAATGGAGGTGTGAATTCTTTCACACTGAAAGTGCGCTGCCGGCCGCTGCCATCTTGGTGTGAATTGAGCCTTACGGTTCCTTTTTTAACTTTTAGGTATGAAACTGGCTCGGAGACACCCTCTCCTACAGCGGCGTTCTCTCTTTTCCGCGAATAGGTCCGAGCATAGACTGAACCTTTTTTTGCGTTAGCACTGACTCTACCTGGACGGTTTGTTGCACTAAAGACAAGACAATTAATTATAGGCAATCAATATAGGTATAAGACCAGTTTGTTTTTCTGCTTAACTGCTTAAACAAAGCACACCATACCTGCACTTATTTCATTTTTTCTGTAATAATATAAAATCGTCCGTTACCGACGTCATCACGCCATAAATAAAAAATGTTTTAAATCACACTTCAGATCAAGTGTAAATTTTCAACGATTAATGTGCTTGAATTGGGAAACGCGCGATCGTTACGTATGTATGATATATTGGAATTAGGTAAGGCTGCGGCTTTAGTGCAACGCAGCGGTGAGCGCAATTATATTTAGCGCAGATATGTAATAAAAAAAATATTTTGTTTCTATAATACTAATGGTTTTGCTCTAATGTTGTAAAATATATCCACACTGTAAAATATAGAGACAGTAACAGTGTGTGTTCTCTTTATGATTATAGAATAGTGCATGAAAACATGAACCACTATTTTTTCGAAATTAATATCTCGTAAGCGATGTCGCTGGAATCAGGTAAGTACATGAATTATAGGTTAGGTAAATGATTGGTTTAAAAATTAACTCCTATTTTCTGATTTGAGTACTATACTTATTTTTGGTCGTACTAATCCCACCACTCATTCCTACCACTGTGACTCCTGTAAGCCAGGAAATACAGTGGTCACCAGTGTACTATATGATACTTATATTATACCTTACATTTGAATACTGTCAAAAGAATTTTAAGTGTTTATTTAGATACTTTTAAATGATATTACTACTGTGGTGTGTGTATCAATTATTGTACCAGTTAGTAATAAAGTATCTGTCGACAGAACAACACCTTTTTACTCATCTCTCCCGCGTTCCCGCGTCGTATATTATATGGCGATCCTGCCATGTCGCGTACGCGTGCTTTACGTGTCTGGACTTTTATAAATTTCATATAACGCTAAATTATTTACACAATTAATTAAATCGAATTTAGCAAATAAATAAGTATGTGTCGCTCTACTGTAGAGAAAGAGGACGTAATAATATCGCAAGACACGGGAAGTGGAAACAACGGAGCTTCCGTAGAACAATTACAAACACATATATACATCGTATATTATAACTACAAGTCTTTTTCAAGTCATTTTTGTTTATAACAAGCTAGATATTTTATTCGTAACCAACAAAAGCTCACCTTTTCTATATAAGTTAAAAGCGCGAAGATTATAAACCGATATATTTAAAAAAAATTGAGCGAAGTTGGGTTGGATGGTATCCACTAGGTAACTAGCGGATACCATCCGTCCGTGAGTATCCGAAGCGGAGCGGAGGTGAGTGACTAGTCACCTCCGCTCCGCTTCGCTCCAACATAACCGCTACCTTATCGAGCGCGATTCTGGGAAATGGCTATACGTCAAGCCAATATGGGAGACCTTGTTTTTCAAGGGTTATTTATTAAAACTCCACCTCTCATTTATCATTTTTATTGCCGAAATACAAAGCACGCACCTAGAATACGGGATGTTCAATATTAAATTCAATTATTTTTGTTATCTTGCGAATTGGGTCGGGGTCACAATATCTTACACCATCCCATAATAATTCCTTACCCTGTTTACATCTTTAGAGTTGGATATTATGGAAATATCGCAAATTGTATGAAATATATAATATACAATCCGAGTGCCTGATGCAATTCCTTTCTGGCACACCCTAAAGGGATGTTTTTCGAAAATCTTTTCACTGTGCTCACATATGAAACCCATATGAAATATTTCATGTTCCTTTAGCAAACCAATTTAACCTGTGAATACGAGTACATACGGGCCTGTTCATATTTATTCTTTAACTTGACTCTGCGTAATTACGTTAGCAGCGATAGCCTATTTTTCAAAAAAATATTGATAGCTCTGCGGTTTACGAAAAAAGATGTGAATTTTACGAGATAAAATATTACTTGAAGCAAATATTACAAGCAAGCAATATGGGGTGTAAGGGACATCGTACCAAAAACCGATACCAGGGATCCAGTACATGATTCTGAACATTCTAGTGTTGAAATTTTTCATCAGATTTTACATGAATTTCAAAAAACAATGCCACTTTTTTAAATAAAATGTGTATAACATCTTTATTGTTATAATAATAAAGCCTAATTTCAATTTAAAAACAATAAATTACATATTTGTGCAAAATTAGCAATGTAATTTGAAAAATAAATATTATTCCGCACGTATTCATTACATGCTCGAAAATTAACAAGTTACTCTTATGTCATTTTCCATGGTTTCTGTAATGTTGTAACGGACATTATTTAAAATCATATATAAAAGTTTTCGGTACATGGTCCCTTACACCCTGTATAACGAGCTTAGAAAAAGTTACAAGTAAATGCCTGAGGTAAAAGTCTCTATACAAAAACTAGTATTATAAAGAAATCTATAAAAAAAAGCCTGAGGCTATAAAGAAATCTATAAAAAAAGCCTGAGGCTAAATGCCTAAATGCCTCTATAGAAAAATAAAATAATAATGTCAGAGCCATACAAAAAATGTTTCATTTGAAATTCGAACACCGACTATTTTCTGTTATTTCACCGCCCTGTTGTTCAATACTGAAACTCTGTAAACATGGCCTAAAACTAGAAATTGTTGGGTAGAGAGCTGATCTTATTTTAAAGAGTTTTAGAATGAAGTACGATTCCATTAACGGATACGAGCCAAATCCAATTCCGTCGGCACATGCGTTTTATTGTAATCTGCACGCCTTTGCCTACATTGATTAAAAATGTGTTTTAACACCAAAAAGGTAGAAATTCTATTTTTTTAAATGGTGTAAAGTAAGCATTGAGGTTTCTTTATGTGGTACTTAATTAAATCCAATCTATCGATTGCTTCGTTTATCATTTTGATAAGTGTCTTCGAGATCCTTGATGATGCCAGTTTAGCAGTCCTTTCATCATCGCATCGGAAGTACCATTGCAAGTATACCTATTAGCGTTAAGTACATACAATGTTTTAGATGAAAAATCGCTAATACCTTATGCTAAAACCATAATTTGTCAAAAACGTATGCAGTACCGACACAGCGCTTTCCCGGCTAAAATTGACGCGTAAATGAAATCAAATCAAATCAAAAACCTTTATTTTGAAATAGGCTTAACGGCACTTTTGAACGGTTATTTTTTTTAAAAAAAGCTACCACCGAATCAACGCGGCCTCAACTGAGAAGATCCGGCAAGAAACTCAGCGGGCATTTTTACACTTTTTTTTAAACTTTGTTTTGTTACAATTGAATCGACATAGCGATAGTGTAAATTAGACCTTTATACTGATAAAGGATATAGTATAGAATTATCAGCGCCAGTTTGAAGTAGCAAGATAAACATGAAATCCTCTAATTAATCCTCGAGGGCAATCTTTTTCACAATACCATTGTATTGATCCGATCGGCCAATTAGAGAAGCGGTGTAGCCATTTCTATTCGTTTACTTCTCACAATAGATATCTTTACAGAAATAATGCCTAAATATAAAAGTTTTTCTTTGTTTACTATATATAATCCAGTGCTAATTGCATTCCTACCTGATGGTAAGCGGCGACGTAATCGGGGATGTTTAAGCACACTAGCTTATTAATAGCCTATTCACTCTAGCCCACATTATAGTCGGGCGGGAAAACAGACGCAGGCAAGCTATTCCAGTCCTTATATACCTATAGGTATATATAATATCATCATCAGCAGCCGAAAACACACACACAAACCCTTAAAAGGGAGGGGTTGCGATAATCTCCACGCTTGGCAGGTGTCTTTGGGATCGCAGTATAGTTCCTGTTCTGGCTTAGTCACCTCATAAGATGCCCAACGAGAAGAAATGGGGGGATGCTACTCTATCCCGGCACCCCACGGGCAATATGTTATATGGCCTTTATTAAATATTATAAGTGAAAAAAAATCGACTGAAGGCACGTTTACCGCATGTTTCTTGTCGTCCGATGATAGAAATGTAATGGTGGAATCCAGCCCCGGATCTACGATTTTTTCGAACTGGGGCAGAAACTTGATGGTCGGATACCGTAGTACTTAGCGTGTACTACCTGTATACCTATTTTGATCTCTTCGGACAGACCTTCGTGTAATTGGGATAGAACTTCACTTCAGGTAAGTTCGTTTAATCATCAATTATAGATAGCGCCTCCCTTCAGCGTTTGAGAAATTCCTTAAAAAAACCCAATTCTCAAATCGGCATCACAAGTTCACTTATGATGTGTGCCTGTGTGGCGCCTTTTTCTTACAAGTCGAAGGTGAGCCAACCAGGCTCTTTGGAGCTTTGTGGTGCAAGTTTTTATTTTTAATCATATTATATTACTAGCTGACCCACGCAGCTCCGCCCGCGCTGTGTTTACGTTTACTAAACTTTCAATAATATACATTCGCATAGAATACAAAACCTCCTTTTTTAAAGTCGGTTAAAAACTTATACCCACTTTGTACTTGTCCTCCAAAGCACGGAAACGTTTAGTTCAAATGGCGTTAAACGGTCACCCATCTATTTAATGACCTTACCTAACGTTGCTTAACCTGATCGATTTCCAAACATTGTTAACAACTGTCTATGAGTGTTCCCTTACAAATATTTACTACGTCGTAAGATCTCAAATCATGCCAAGTTTCGTTTCAATCCATCCAGTAGTTTCGGCGTGATGCTCAGCCGAGATACAGACAGACAGACAGACAGACAAAAATAAAAAAAAATACATTTTTGGCTTTAGTATCGGTTAATTAAAGAATACCCTCCAAACATAATTTTCAAAATATCTTCAATGTACATAAATGGATCTGTTACAGTTTTATTATAAGTATAGATGATTTTGGCGCTCCCTGAAACTGCCCCCGGGCCTGGTGGAATCAAATCCGCGTCCTGTGCACGCTCTCCAAAATGAATCCCGTAACAAAACAATGTTTACATATTGCAGCTTTGCAGCTAAATATCTGAAACCCCGATGGTATAAACTTGGATACTATCTATCGCAAGGAGCGTAATTTATTTTGAGGATAATACCTTTAAGAGTTCGAAATAAGATGTAAGCGTATTTAGATTTAAAAAAAAATCCTTACTCTCTTCGTATTTGAACAAGTGATTGTAGTGTACCGAATATTAGTAAGGACGCATCCTCAAGTCACGTATCACCCCAAGGGGGCACCGGGGTAGGTTTGTTAACTTACCCTATCAAGGTTAGGGTTGCGGTTGAAATTTATTACATGTTCGTGTTCTGATAAGATGTTATTTATATAAATGAATTGTTTAGGCTTAGAAATACTTTGAATTAGAGCAACATGGTTGTATGTTAAGATAATCATTTTCATCGAGATAATATTTATACTATATGTTTGTTAGCTTTTATATTATTTATATAACAAGTAACAATAATATCCTAAGTATATTAAATACGTTCCATTGTCAAACTTTATTTTAATCGGGAATAAGCACAATTTAGCTTACATTTTGGCTTTACTTTTGGACCGAGTTACACAAGCCGTGGTCACAAGCAGACTAATGAAATTTAAATAAAAATATAACATATACAGGTTGGCCAGAACAGTGACGTCATAAAATTTTTTTTAGGTGCGTCGTGTTGAGAGGTATCTGAATCACCCCTGAATGAATTGCGACGGGATCAGTTTGAAACATTTCTAAAAAAAGTACAAGGATCCTTCGATTTTTTTTTATTGCAGCTAAATCGCTATGAACTGTACATTTATGCATAAAATAAACAGCTTCATAACTTTAATGGAAGTTACTACAAAATTGAACTAAAATTGAGAATTTATGTTAAGTGAGTTATCATTTAAATTCTCATCTTAAAATTAAAAATCTAGACTGATATCGCATGATCTCATACATGTAGTGGATAGCATGTAGTGATAAAAAGTGTACCATTATTATACTTCACCTACACATTAACCAGTTTCTCAGTTTTCATTTTGTTGTGTTACGTACTCTCGCGGTCACAAGCGGTGTATCACCTAGGCCAATAATCGATTCTAAGACCCGGCTCAATACGTGCGGACGGGGTAAGCGCACGTAACGTCGTTTAATCGATTTTGATTGAAAACTGGTACACCGTTCGTGTCCGCGATAGTATATACACCCCAAAATATCATATTCCAATAGATTTTAGCCAAAGGACAGAGAACAATCGTAGCAAAATGAAAACAAAAAGATCGTACAAGTTTTCAGACCTCACTTACATCCACCATGTTCCAGCGGATATGTCATGAATATAGATTATATCATCTGGCCGACAGCAATGCGCATAATATAACATAATTATAGATGAAAAAACCTTAATTCTATATTTTATGCATGTTACCTCGATATATCAAAACAGGCAACATTTATTCTTTGCTTCTGAGATTCCGCGTATACAATCCGCACTTTATAAATCAGTTCATTGAGCAGGAAAAGAGGTGCGGTTCACCTGCGGCGAAGGAATCAGTACCTTGAAGAATTAAGGAATTACAAGCAAGCATGGGATTTTAGACCTAATTGCTTTGGTGGTTTAGTTTCAAAATAAAGTTTAGGGAAACATTGCACATTGGTACTAAGTCCACAAATGTGAAGGCATGGGGCTAATACGGGGCAACGTGACCTTTTTGTACGGAGTCTCGAAACACCGTGTTTGATGTAAACTTAGCTGAACATGCGTTTTAATTTAAAATGAGTCTTAAATGGCTGCTAGACGAAAGGGTGAAAAGCTTACTTTGCAAACCTCAGGTCGTAGGTTCAGAATTCACGAGTAGCAATGCGGCTTAGGCTTCTTGCGGCTTAGGATTGCAGGTGGATAGAAGTCGGTCCTGTTCCTGAACTCTCCCCTTCATAAAGATCTTCCGTTCCATTGAATAGGAATGGTGACTGATTAAAAAATAAAAATTTAAATCAGTCGATCAACATACAAATGACATGATCAACAAATCAACATGACATGAACGTATGCATTGTTTACGGTTCTGTATAGGACATACAGACAAACATTCATTTTTATATACAGGGTTACAGGAAAAGTCGTGCTAGATCCGTTGAGGGCGTGGAGTACCCATCATTTCTGACTTATTTCACTATGAAACACCCCACCCTAAACTTAACCAAAATAAAAAAAAAAGTAAAAAAATAAATAAACTTAAACTTAACTTAAACAAAATAAAATTTAATAGCCTAAAAATCGGCAATTTTCAATAAAAAATTTAAAGTCGAACATCTCGAAAAGGGTTAAGTTTAGGGTGGGGTGTTTCATAGTAAAATAAGTCAGAAATGATGGGTACCTACTCCACGCCCTTAACGGATCTAGCACGACTTTTCCTGTAACCCTATATATAGAAGATAGACAATACGTGTCCAATATTTTTTATACCATCTAAAAGACGGACTTTACTGTATAACTGTTCAGTCATCTAGCGTATTGTGAGGATAAGCGTGGTGATTATGACGACCCATCCTTCCTAAGGGGGAGGCCTTTGTTCAAAAGTGGACGTCTTTCAGCCGCTTATGATAGCCTATTGTGGGAGTAAAGGAAGTGACACTACACTTGAGTCTACTCAAGCACTTGTATACCACAATATCTTTCGCGTAGACGGCTGATCTTGCGAAGATTCGCCACTGTGGTCGTATCAGCGAAAAGAACACTACTATTATTATTAAGCATCATAAAATCGATAGATATAACGACGCCTTGTCACGGTGGTGTTTACAAAGTTACGATACCGTGTATCGTAGATAATAAAGTTGCCGCCATATGCTCGCGTCGTTGAAGCGAGGGCAATCACATTACTGCCTCGTTCGCGATAAAGCAAGCAATCACTTTAGCACGATCGGAACTCGCTCTAACGTTGCGATAAATATATTCACTATTATACATTATGGACGGTTGATTGATAGACTTAATAAATAACATAAAATATATCAAATATCTTGAGACAAACGCCAGACAAACTGACAAGCCCTCCGTGTTTCTTTCCGGATCTTCTCAATTATTATTGAGGCTGCGTGGTGATCCAATTCAAATGTGCTATGTGTGTGTGTGTGTGGAAACGTTCATAGCCAGTTGTTACCACTGTTCGGTAAACGATCAGTTGGGTAAGGAACGTTAGGCAAGGTTAGTCCTTAGATGGGTGACCGTTTAGTGGCATTTGAACTGAGCGTCTCCGTGCTTCGGAGGGCACGTTAAAAGTCAGTCCCGGCTATTGTCATCTAGACAGCAGTCGTTAAGCTAAGTCAGAGGCCTAAGGGCAGCTTGAAAACTCTGACACCAGGTTGCCCACTAACCATAATAAATAAATAATAATAACAGCCCTTGTTTATGTCCCACTATTGGACACGGGCCTTTTGCGGGGTGCTGGAGGCGAAGTAAACACACACAGATACAATTTCACGCATACTCTTGCAAATGTCTAATGCAAACTCTTCATGTTTCTATGAACCCACACTATAATAAACTCGCAACACATTCAAAAAGATACGCACACAAATAAAGAATGACCTGAACATATGAACAAAAATTTGGCAGAGGGGTTAGCGCATCATGCTCTCTCCAGTGGTATCTCCTCTAAGGGTGAGATACATTTCCGGTTGATAACCTTTAGGACGACGGTCACGAAATGGACACCACCTGATGACCGCAGAAGTAGGGGCAGACCAAAGAGAAGATGGCGGGATTACTTAGACCAATTCTCGGACAGTACTTGAACAGAGGTGGCAGTAGATCGGGATCTGTGGAAGAGTGAGGCTAATTAAAAAAAAACCTTTAGGACGATAGTTGCTTGCCACAAGCCGCCCCAAAATACGTGTAGGCAAGATAAGCGCACGTAAACGATTTTGTTTGAAAATTGATACAGAATTCGTGACCGCGACAGTAAAGACCTTTGCATACACGAGTCAAAGTCAGTTCATCATGACGCACAAGCCACGATCGGATAGCGGGCATCGGATTGCGAGCCGCACTCTTGCTTCACACTTCGAACAACCCTCACCTACTTTTAGCTAGAAATAATAATAACTAATAATAATACACAATGGAAAGCAGCGGGGTTAAAATGGCCATTTAAAGCAATTCACTTAAAAGCAATTCATGTTTTGAATTTCAAGCATATCCTTAAAAATTCTACTACTTTTTGAAAAATGGTGACACATTTTAGGTGACGCGGGATTATGGCAACCCTTCCCTTCTAAGGAGGAGGCCTTTGGACGATGATGAACGATATCAAGAAGACGATTCGTATAACATAATAATATTTTTTATAGTCCGAGTCGCACCTCTGATTTCTTCCATTGATCATGTGCGAATCGCCTTTGTGCGATTGTTTCTACTAGCTTTCGGTGAATGAAAACATCGAGACGAAGCCTGCATGTCTGAGAAAGCCTAAACTAGCTTTCGAATGACGTGCGAAGTCCGCCAACCCGCACTTGGCCAGCGTGGTGGACTATGGTCTAAGCCCCTTCATCTTGAGGGGAGGCCCGTGCCCAACAGTGGGACAAAAAGGGCTGGTAAAAAAAATAGTACTAGTAATATCAATTAGACAAATTACGAAAGACTGCTAAAGTTGACATTAATGGGCAATTAATTCAAGTTTTATCTTTGTTTCAGGTAATAAACAATTTGTTCAACGGTAAACAATGTTTCACGCTCAATTTGGTAAGTGATACATCTGTAAGTAGTAGTAGTTTGGGGCATACATAAGGAAAAGGACCCTGTGCCAGAGGTCTTAAGCTTCAATTTTGAGTGCACGTTCAACATATTCTTAATTTTATTTTCATTTTTTATCGTATAGGGGTTGGTGACCAACGTAGTGTCCGAGTGGTTTTAGCTGCCTTTAGGCCTTTCACTCGGCTTTACTACTGAGGCCTAAATAACAAGAAACAGGACTGACTTTTCACAAACCCTCCGAAGCATGGAGTAGCTCAGTTCAAATGTCACTAAACGGTCACCCATCTATGCACTGACCTTACTTGACGTTACTTAACAATTTCTTTTCGATAAAAGTTAGTGCTCCCTGCTCAAAGCTCAAGGAAGGAGGAAAGGAACAATTTTACTTAGTTGCTTCCCACGGGATTCAATCCCGCGACGCACTGTTTATAGTAAACGACTATCCGATACCATGAGTAATCCTGTAATTTACTTTAACATAGGCTTTTTAACCCAAGTTTAACCTTATTGTGTGTGTATATAGGTAAGTGGTTAACTTTCTATAGTGAAAAGTTAATCTTAAGTTTTTGAAATAAAACTACTTTTTACGAATTATATCGCGCTTTATTTTTAACAGACTTCAAAAAGGAGACGGTTCCCCAATACGACTGTATATTTTTATTTATTTTACTTTCCCGACTTTCGAATGTCTGATTCGAGGACTGATAATTATGTTGAACGTCCTTATGTATTTAGTTTTTACTAACGTTTAGGTACTTACCTACTTAAAATTCACTAATACATTACCGTTATAATATCTACTACTTATAATATATTTTAAATCGTCTTTGTCGTCTATGGCTTCAACGTAATTTAAAAAAATAGTGTCGTGTTTATAAAGAATTTATTCGGAAATTTTATCTCGCGCGGTGTATTGGATGTTTACACTCCATTTGCTTCGTGCTGTACCAACTCCGAGCCAATGGGCTAGAAATATGGAAGTTTGTAGCCAGCGAGACAGATACCGTTCGCTGGTGGACGCGGGCACAGACTATTAGGATACTACGGACGCGGGAATCGCATGTGAAAGCATAGCCATAGTGTAACTAGCTGGATATAAGCGAGCTATTACCTATTTTTAAAAACAAATTATTTAATTCTTTAAATTGTATTTATTGACAGCCAGTAGGTAATTTACATTGTAGTACTTAGAGGAGATATCACTGGAGAGAGCATGATGCGCTAACCCCTCTGCCAAATTTTGTTCATATGTTCAGGTCATTTTTTATTTGTGTGCGTATGTTTTTGAATGTGTTGCGAGTTTATTATAGTGTGGGTATGCGTGAAATTGTATCTGTGTGTGTTTACTTCGCCTCCCGCCTCAGAGTAATTAGAATGGAGCTAGTATCGCGTCGATTCCCCGAACAAATTTTTCGTGGCACTTTTGCGGGGTGCGGGAGGCGAAGAAAACACACACAGATACAATTTTACGCATACCCACACTATAATAAACTCGCAACACATTCAAAAAGTTACGCACACAAATAAAGAATGACCTGACCATATGACCAAAATTTGGCAGAGGGGTTAGCGCATCATGATCTCTCCAGTGGTATCTCCTCTAAGCCTCCCGCACCTCGCAAAAGTACCACGAAAAATTTGTTTGTGGAATCGACGCGATACTAGCTCTATTCTAATTACTCTGAGTTGTAGTACCTTACCTTTCTGAAACAGAAAAAAAAACACTAAAATTGTTTATGATTTAAGAACGAAGGAAAATGAAGGAACTTGAAGGAAGGAAAAAGCAATAATACAAAAAATGTTGAAGCGTCGAATGATTAAACAAATTTTGATTGTTTTCTTTTTCGAAATCGTTTGAATCAAGCAATACAACTGCTAATAATAATTGAAACTCACAACATTGTTGTTGCCCTAGCCTCCGTTTTACCGTGGTAAAAAAATCTGATTCCAACGGGAAAATGTTTTTGTAGGTAATTTTAGACAATAGGCTATTTTTGGCCGTGGGATGCCGGCTAAGAATTTGCATCCCCCCCTCTCTTCCCGTGGGTTTCGTAAGAGGCGATTGAGGGAAAGCCAGAAGACGGGCAGCAGCGTCTTCTGTGTAATATATCCATCTTTTCGAAACTGCGATCCCCAAGACGCCTGCCAAGCGTGGGGATTATGGCAACCCACCCCCCCCCCCCCCCCAATGATTGACAATGCTCATTTACGGCCCCCAGTCCCCGGCAGCTCCTCTATTCCCCGCCTTGGTAGCGGGTGGGGTAACGGTCGAGCAGGGGGTGCGAAGAATCTCCGGCAGATGCCCCGCTACCACCCCCACCGAACTTTGGCCCTGGCAACACATGATGTCCGCACGCTCAGGACTGACGAGAAGATTATCGAGCTGGAGGAAGAATTGAGCAAGTTACGTTGGGATATCTTGGGATTATCTGAAATCCGACGAGAGGGACAGGATACGATAACCCTTGATTCCGGAAACTTGCTCTTCTTCCGGGAAGGAGACCGAAAATCTCAGGGTGGTGTTGGGTTTCTCGTCCGTAAGTCCCTCATTAACAATGTTATAAAGGTCGATAGTGTGTCGAGCAGGGTAGCGTACCTTATACTCAGAATAACCAGTCGGTATTCGTTGAAGGTTATACAGGTTTACGCGCCGACCTCGGCACACCCTGACGATGAAGTAGAGGCTATGTATGAGGAGATAGCAGAAGCCATACATACCTCTAAAACACACTTCACCGTTGTTATGGGGGACTTCAACGCGAAGGTGGGCACACGGAATGGCGATGAGTTGAAAGTGGGGTCATATGGGTACGGGCAGCGGAACCAAAGGGGCCAGTGGCTGGTCGACTTCATGGAGAAGGAGGGACTCTTTGCGATGAACTCCTTCTTCAAGAAGCGACCATCCAGGAAGTGGACGTGGATAAGCCCCGATGGTTCAACCAAAAATGAGATCGACTTCATCATGACGACCAACAGGCATATATTCGATGATGTCTCCGTGATCGGCAGGGTGAAAACCGGTAGCGATCACCGCATTGTTAGAGGCACATTGAATATCAATGTCAAGCTTGAGAGGTCCCGTCTGATGAAGTCCACGCTCCGTCCGGGAACCGCCCAAATCCAAAACCCCGAAGACTTTCAACTCGAACTACACAATCGCTTCCAGTGCCTAGCCGAATGCGAAACTGCGGACGAGTTAAACAATGGGTTGGTGCAAACTGTCCATGCAGTGGGGTCCAAGTTCTTTAAGACCCCACGCCGTAATAAGCCTCAGAAGCTCTCCAATCAAACCATTAAGTTAATGGAAACCCGAACTGAGATGAGACTGCAATCTTCAGCTGATATGTCGGAATATGCTGAACTCAATAGACGAATCTCGAAATCCATGCGACACGACTTGCGTTCCTATAATACAGCATGTATTAAGGACGCAATTGAGCGGAACCAAGGCTCTAAAGTGTTTGCAAAGAATTCGTCTATTGGGCAAAGCCAAGTGACCAAGCTGAAGATCGACGACGGCAGTGTCATCTCATCAAAGTCGGAGATATTGAGAGAGCTCGAGAGGTTTTACGGACAGTTGTACACCTCGACACGAAAACCCATTGCCCGAACAGCTCAGGACACCAGAGCCCAACTAACCCGACACTACACTGAGGACATCCCAGACATCAGCTTGTACGAGATTAGAATGGCTCTCAAACAGCTTAAGAATAACAAGGCGCCGGGTGAAGACGGAATCACAACAGAACTTCTGAGAGCGGGTGGAAAACCGGTACTTTTAGTCCTCCAGAAGTTATTTAATTCCGTCTTACTCGAGGGTACTACGCCAGAAGCATGGCACGGGAGTGTGGTGGTTCTCTTCTTCAAAAAAGGTGATAACACTTTATTGAAGAATTATAGACCCATCTCACTCCTGAGCCATGTATACAAGCTGTTTTCGAGAGTCATTACGAACCGTCTCGAACGCAGGTTTGATGACTTCCAGCCTCCCGAACAAGCCGGGTTCCGAAAAGGCTTTAGCACCGTAGACCACATACATACGCTCCGCCAGATTATACAGAAGACCGAGGAGTATAATCGGCCATTATGTCTAGCGTTTGTGGACTACGAAAAAGCCTTCGATTCAATCGAGACCTGGGCGGTATTGCAGTCCCTCCAGCGGTGCCACATTGACTATAGGTACATCAAAGTGTTGAAGTGTTTGTACAGCAACGCCACCATGTCGATCCGACTACAGGAAGAGAGCACGAAACCAATCCCATTGCAGTGAGGTGTGAGACAGGGAGACGTTATTTCTCCGAAACTGTTCTCAAACGCATTGGAGGACGTTTTCAAGCTCTTGGACGGGTACGGATTCGGCATCAACATCAATGGCGAATACATCACTCACCTTCGTTTTGCCGACGATATAGTCATTATGGCAGAGTCGCTGGAGGACCTCAATACGATGCTCAGCGACCTCAGTAGCGTTTCCCAACAGGTGGGTCTTAAAATGAACATGGACAAGACGAAGATCATGTCTAATGTCCATGTTGCACCCGTACCGGTAGTTGTTGGGAACGATACTCTCGAAGTTGTTGACCACTACGTATACCTAGGACAAACTGTCCAGTTAGGTCGGTCCAACTTTGACAAAGAGGTCGCCCGAAGAATCCAACTCGGATGGGCAGCGTTCGGGAAACTACGCGATATCTTCTCGTCCAAAATACCGCAGTGCCTGAAGACGAAGGTTTTTAACCAGTGTGTGTTGCCAGTGATGACATATGGTACCGAGACGTGGTCTCTAACGGCTGGCCTTTTAGAAAAGTTCAGAGTCACACAACGAGCCATGGAGAGAGCTATGCTCGGAGTTTCTTTGCGCGACAGAATCCGAAATGTGGAGATTCGCCGAAGAACTAAGGTCACCGACATAGCTCTCAGAATCTGCAAGTTGAAGTGGCAATGGGCAGGCCACATCGCTCGAAGAACCGATAACCGTTGGGGAAGAAAGGTTCTCGAGTGGCGACCACGAACCGGAAGACGCAGCGTTGGCAGGCCTCCCACTAGGTGGACAGACGACATTGTGCGCGTCGCAGGTAACCGGTGGATGCAAATAGCCAATTGTCGTTCATTGTGGCGTTCTAAGGGGGAGGCCTATGTTCAGCAGTGGACGTCTTCCGGCTGATGATGATGATGATGATGAGGCTATTTTTCACCGAAAGCTAGTAACAATCGCACAAAGACGATTCGCAAATGATTAATTAAAGAAATCAGAGTTCCAAGGCAAGCGCTCGTCCCCTGCGCTGTTACTGCTTATAGACAATAGGTAATCTATCCAGGTATGTATAGGTAGTAGTATCTAATCCAATTTCAGTATTGTATTTTTTTTTTTTTTTTACAAATTCAAAAATTTACAGTTGGCCTATATATACAAATGTATCAATCATTCAATTCGAAAGTTTAACAAACGTACTACATAAAGTACCTGTAACTGAACTACTGTCAAATGAATTTCACATGATTGAAGCCGCGAACATCGGCTACCAATAAAGATAGTAGTTTTTGTTTGTAAAATTGGCATATCTTTTTATTAAAATGTTTCATTGAATAAAAACAAAAATATTTCTACGGTGAGCCAGTATAATACATAGCAATTTTGTTTTAATTTCTACGGATTTAAATCATCAGTAGCCGAATGACGGCAACTGCTGAACAAAGGTCTCCCTTAGAAGATAGGGGTTGCCATAATTTGTAATGTAGTACTTTTTACAAAACTTAAAAATGTGTATAGACAATGATATTTTACCCTTTTATGATTGTCTAGACATTAACATTAAATTAGCTTTGTTCTTTTTTCGAATAAAAAGACATTAGAAGTGCATAAACAACATTTTTGTATTTTTTTCATCTATATCTATAAAAATCAATGCCCCTTTTCGTTGTAATTTCATAACTCAAGAACGGGCTCACCTATCCAAACCAAATGTTTAGGCTTTGTTCGGACTATTAAGTAGATGGTTTATGTGAAATTTTAACAAAACCGGTAGAGCGGTTCTTCGTTTATCACATTTGTTGTAACAAATTAATTCAATAAATGGCGGAACATTTTGTAAATGGAGATTTTGCTGTCACATTGAACCTTTTTTCAGAATTAAAACTTTTTTTAGTGTTGACAGTGAAAGCATGTTGTTATGTCATTCATGCGGTCATTTTATTTTGGACGTGCTTCGGGCCATGTTTTTTTTATAAAGTAAATGAAGTGTACTGAATAAAGTAAATTGTCAGCGATAATTATTGCTTTGTGTTTATATTTTTTTGTAACAAATTAATTCAATACATGGCGGATCATTTTGTAAATAGGGATTTTGCTATTTTTTGTTCAAATGTAATGTATATAATGTGTGCGTGTACTTTTCTCAGTTTTTAGCGAGCCGTCGGTGTTTCATTTCGTTTACAGGCTTTATTTGAATTAAATTGTCAAAAGCACACAAACGGTAGGTTTTGAACTGTTGAAGTGAATAACGTGTATGCATGTGTGTTTCTTCATTTCAAAAAACATATTGTGTACCACTATTAATCTAGAAATTTGTTTATAATTTGATTTATCGGCTATCTAATTATTTATTGAAACAAAATATTTACAGTTTATTTACAAATATGTACACTTAAACTAGGTAAAAAACTTCCTCGAAGTTGTCGCCGCACTGGGAGGGAAGGGTACCTAAAAGACTGGCGGCATTACCCCTTTGTATGGCCAAGCTTATACGTTGGCAGAAAAAGCTACCAGCCCGGCGGTCTCCTGAGACTTCGATAAGTTTGGATGAAATTTCTTTTACCAAAGCGTGCGTCTCATGAGACCAAGGCCCCATGGTCTCCACCGCAAAGGGCGCAAATATATAGCTCGAACCTAGAGCTGCATACTTGCGTCGCTTTGCATCACTAGCGGCCGCCGCAGCCCCTCCAGCCGCCCTGCAAGTTGCCGGGGTATGGGACGCAGCAAGTG
Source organism: Furcula furcula (assembly GCA_911728495.1). NCBI lineage: Eukaryota > Metazoa > Arthropoda > Insecta > Lepidoptera > Notodontidae > Furcula > Furcula furcula. The sequence goes on from OU452252.1 coordinate 22,998,758, forward strand.
TGTCGACACATGTCGCATCCCACACCAGCGGCTTACCATGTTGCCATGGTATTAAAGTGACACCATCAGGCCTCTTGCCGTCATCTCGTGTAATGCCGACTGGTTCCAGTACGGCAGGGACACCGGCAGTGACAAGCCCCCTGCGAATAATATCATTAAGGGTGGCATGGCGTGACATACGGCCAGCGCTACGCGAGCAAGACAGCCCGTGGTGACCATATTTATCTACGTACTCCCCACAGCGACAACGATGAGGTAGGTTGGTCCTGGCACCCACCCGCAAACAAACTGCAAGGCTAAGTGTGGTGTTGGTCAATAAGGTACCAATATGAGACGATGGCATAGCCTGCAGCCAGTGACCGGACTCCTTCGCAGAGACAGCTAGCAACCGCGCACGATCCAAATCGTTAACGCTGGATGATAATAGTGAATGCCAAATTGAATTACAAAGTGGTTTATCCCACTGTCTCTGAGAGTGAGTTAAGATTGGAGGGTCGGAACCCGGGCAAGCCAACAGCCAGGCATTTCTGGCCTCACTCAAATACGTCACCTCAACAGATCCTAAGGCTGAGACAATAATAGACCTGCTGAGGATTTCCGTACTATATACCGAGGACAAAAATGCCGGGAGTGCTAGATCGGAAATTTTGCGGACACCCAGACCACCTAAACAAATCGGTAAAGTAGCCTGGGTCCATACCCGCTCCTCTTCAAAAGGACAGTTTAAAATTTTTGTTAAACAACACCGAATTAAATCATCCAAAGTTGTTAAATGACTTTTAAATTTAAATAGTTGAGAACAGCGAAGAAAATAAGTGAATTTGGGCACAAAAAGGCAAAAACGCATAATGAAGAATGCCAAATGTGAGTTAATTTTGAAGATTCGATCAGAGGAATCATGGAATTTTTTAATTTTTTCATCCACGTAACTGGGTATGGCTTCGTCCAGAATGGGGGCACCGAGAAGGTACAGAGATTCCTTAGACAGTACCTTAATATTAGATGCCAAAATACTAAATTTGTTAATAATGAGGTTCTTTCGAGCCTCAGCCACTGAGTCCGAAACAAAGATTTCACACTTTGAAAAGTTAAATTCAAGACCGATTTTTTGAAACTCGTTAATAAGAATTTCGAAGTCAGCATAGACCGAATCTGCTGAACCCCCCAAAGTGCCATCATCCAGATACCAGACATTAAATTTGGAATTTAGAGTACATATGATCTGATGGATTGCCAAACTAAAGATAGCAGGACCAAGAGGATCACCTTGTTGACATCCAACAGCTGAACAAATAGGATGTTCATTATATAATAATTTGGATGGTTGGCCATAACATTGAAAGACATATGGGTAAATTTCTGGAATGTTGTTTTGTACTTGTGTCAACAAAGCAGCTCTGTCTACAGAATTGAAAGCATTTTTGACATCCACCTTAAGCAAGACCTCACCTCCGTTCTGCAGTAAAAAGGTGCGTGCCGCATGGACGGCTGCCTCACAACCACCCTTTGAGCCAAATCCGAGTTGTATAGGCTGAAAAATTTGGGATACAGTAGGGAGGATGCGACGGCAACAAACTTTAGAAGCGATACGGCGGATGGTAGAGCCTATCGCTATAGGCCGAATGCCACCGTCTTTTTTGGATAGAGCGCACAAATTAGCGCCATATAAAACATCGGTAATTTCTAGAGGCACCTTGCCCGCCAGCATTAGATTAATCAGAGCGGTTAAATTAGAAAGGAGTGACCTGCCAGCGTCCCCGACGGCGTTACTTACAAGGTCTTTGAGATGTTGAGGGGTAAGGCCATCAAGGCCGCCAGCAGAGCCACTCTTAAAGGAAGAAATGCAGTTCATAATTTCGACAGTATCCGAAATAAGAATCCGCTGATCTGAAGGGGGTGCGTTAGGGAAATGAAGACCTACTGAAGGTGAGGGATGTTTGGAAATCAATGCGGAAAGCGTGTCCGCATTATTTGGAGCAATAATATCGCTGGAAAAAAGCATCCGTGCTGCGCCTTTAAAATCACCATCATTTGCTTTTGTTTCAATTTTGTGAATGATATTACCAGAGACTCGAGATCGAATAGGGGAAATGCCAAAAGACAAATCCGAAATAACGTTATTCAAATCAGAACAATTTAGTTTAATTTTTTGCGTAAGAGATATTTTTTCACCTGCCTTGATTGCAGTAACATGCAGCACTCTGTAAGGAAATGTTAGCAGCTCTTCCCAAGCACACTGTGTATTATGATTTAGAATTTTTTGAATGCAACTGCTCAGGGCATTGGCCACTGAAATACGAGCACCACGAGGAATGCGCTTAATGAGAGGAACATTTCTTTTTAGTGAACTAATACGCTGCCAGAATGGAATGTTGGTGAAATTCGAATTTGCAGTCGAAACCGGGCGAGAACAGGATGGGTCTGACACAGGCACAGCAGGATGGGACTTATGAGCCCTCCCGATGTGAATATTCAAACCTCGTTTCCCGCGAAAGAAGCGTGCTTGAGAACACTGATCACACTTTACTAAATTTTCCAGCGAACTATTACTCACCTGGCTGCAAGGCTGCGGCATTGGGGCCAGGATAGTTCTATTTACATCTTGCATATAAAACACTTATATATAAATGCACTTAAAAGTCACTATACACCACTTGGCGTCGATAGGTAGTCGACTGGCCGAGGCTGACGCAGCTCGACAACGAAGAAAAAATCTGGAAATAAAAGATACAATGAAACAACTGGTAATTGTATCACAGTACTTAGGTAAAGTACTCCCCTGATGAACACAGAGTGGTCTTGAAAAGCCAAGCCAGCGTATGACCGAGACCCGATGCCTCTGTCGTGAGCGATGGTGAGGCTCTGCAACCACCCACCAGGAAGGCGCGAGTGATGCGGCTAGAGGTGGAGCACTCGGGAACTGAAATCATAAGAAAATAATAATAATTATTAAATTTTATTTCAAGAGAAAAAAATTTGACATGTCACTTCTGCCAATTTTTTTTTTTTTTTTTCATTATTTGATTTATTATTTTGTAATTGAAGGAAAAATGCCATTTTTTGTTTGAATAAATGAATTTGATGTTCCAATTAAATGTTTTTAATATTTCACTTTATACGTAGCGAAGCACGTACCGGACTGCTAGTGTAAGTACTTATATTTTATTATATAAGACACTAGCTGACCCGCGCAGCTCCGCCAGCGCTTAATATTATTTTTCTTAACTGTTTTCATGGATTTTCCCGATATTTATATTTTAAACCCTCTGGCCTAAAATTTTAACGGCCAAAAAGAGTTCCAGAAGAACAGTTTGCTAAATATTTTGTATATGGCATAAATAAGCTAGCGTTAGTTATGCAATGTCAAGCAAGGCCAATCCATGGATAGCCGTCGACGTCCGGATTTCTTTGTACGTTTGAACTAAGCTTCCCTGTGTTTCGGAGCGTGCGAAAAAAGACGGTTCCGTATGTTGTAGACAGTAGTCGTTACCTTCGGAGTCGCCCTAGGACGTCCATTGAGTACGGCGGTGACTCCGAGTAGGACAGCGGCGGGATTGCGACCCCCGTTCCCGTGAGCACCGTGTCTGGTTCCCGGGAGGCTATAATGTGTCCCCCGGCGGCGGGCTCAAAGGCAAGGCACTGAGGGGCAGGGGCCTCCTGGTGCAGTTCACACCGGAGAGCCTGGAGGTCCCCTATAAATGCATTCTTTTCTTGCGCGGACGGAGGCGGGGTTTCGACCCCCGTCCCCTCGATCACCGTGACTGGGGCCGCCGGGCTCAAAGGCAACTCACTGGTGCAGATCCCACCGGAGAGACCTGGGTCCCCTCTCATGTGCCGATGCGACAGTCGCGGGGGTTTTAGTGGATAAGAATCCCACATTTCCCAGTTGAAATCGGTGGGGGCACGGGTCCCATAAACTTGTTGAAGGTTGTTTCCGCGAGAGCAAAAAAAGTACCTCCTTCACTATTATAAATTGCATTGATTTGCATACAGCCGTTTTTCCGTAATCAGACAGACAGAAATGTTAAAAGTAGCCAATATTGTGTTCTTGCTTGCTTATTTATTTCTAAACTTACAATTTACAGACTTTCAACCTTTACTGTTTTAGTCATGTTTTAGTAGATTATTTCCTTAGACTATATGATCTAAGATTATTTCGTCTTATCTTTAACAATTTATGCAACGCACGCGAAGAAAGAACGGACTGACAATTTTAAATTCGAAGTATCTTTTGAACGGAATGTCCGATTTCAATAATATAAATAGTAATGTATAGATATTGAAGCAGGCTTGAATACAACATGATTTAATTGGATAAGGATTATTATAAAGGTATCAATAACATCATCTGAATGAAGACGGAACTTTTATCAACATTTAAAATATAAATAAGTACTTGTAGTGACATAACTCTAATAGTTAGACATATGGTATTGCGGACTTTTTTGTAGATATTGATACGTTCTATAATATTGTAGAACATTTTTTTGTTGTATCATCAATAGTTTCCGCAGCGCATGCAATGACAGACATTTTATGACTGAGTTTTTCACACCTTGGGTTACATTATTTTAATTTTAGTAGGGATCCTTATTTTTTTTAAATATGAAATAGCCTATGTTACTCAGTGAAGATGTAGCTTTCTAATGGTGAAAGAATTTTGGAAATCCGTTCAGTAGTTTTGGAGCCTATTCATTACAAACAAACAAATCTTTCCTCTTTATAATATTAGTGTAGATTAGAAGTGCATAATATACAACATTTGTTATTTTTTTTATCTATACTATAATAAAACTCAAAGAGCACTTTTTCTGTACATTGAATATTTTTCCAAAATTTCTATGTGGGACTATACTATCGACATAGAGGCCAAAACATTTTTTTTTGGAATTATTGACTGTCTGTCTGTCTGTCTGTCGTTCTGTTTGTCCAGGTATCATTTGAAAACGCGTGGATGGATTTTGATAGGACTTTCACTGATGTGTTGTGTAGAAGTCTAGGTATAACTTGGTATGTAAAACATCACGCTATGTTTCATAGGGGCTAAGCAGTGAAACATTACTTGCACATATTACCACGTAATTTCCTTTGTATGTGAATAGGGTAAATATAGACTGATCAGTTAATCATTAAGATATGTATTATTACGCTATATACAATAGGGACTGAGCAGACATTTAATTTGCATAAGACATGGCAGTGGCGAAGGGTCAATTTTTGTAAGGGGTAAGCCGGTCCGGTACAACCAGGAAAATTTCATTAGATTTCTGTATTGTTCTAAGTACTTTGCTGATAGCAATATGACATTATATCTTTGAAAAGTTAAAATCTGTAAAATCTGTCGTTCATGAAATTTTAATGAAACTCCCCAAGTCCAGGTAGTGTATAGGTATTGTATCACAGTCGCAACAATAAAAGATGCGAACCACTAAAAACTTTTATTATCGAATATCATTAGACAGTAATTTACGATGTTAGCGTGATTTACAATTATGAACAGCGCCATCTATCGGTGAAATTCAACATACAATCACTATAGAACTTTAATCTAGCTAAATAAAAGAAAGTCGTGTTAGTTACACTATTTATAACTCAGGAACGGCCTAACGGTTAGGCCCTAACCGATTCGGCTGAAAATTGGTGGAGAGGTAGCTAAGAACCAGGAAACGGACATAGGATACTTTTTATCCCAGTAGGTTAAGGTTAAGCAACGTTAGGTAAGGTCATTAAATAGATGGGTGAACCGATTTGTATGAAAGTGTGCATATCGGGTAGGTCTGAGAATAGGTCATACAGTATATTTCAAACCGCTAGGTTAAGGTTAAGCAACATAAGGCAAGGTCATTAAATAGATGGGTGAACCGATCTGTATGAAATTTTGTGTGCATATCGGGTAGGTCTGAGAATAGGCCGTAAAGTATGTTTCATGCCACTAGGTTAAGGTTAAGCAACATAAGGCAAGGTCATTAAATAGATGGGTGAACCGATATGTATGAAATTTTGTGTGCATATCGGGGAGGTCTGAGAATAGGAGTATATTTAATGCCGGTGATACAATGATTGACGAGGATATATAGAACGAGAGGAGGGTGCAAGAGAGGAGAAAGAGGGAGAGGGGATTCGAGGAGGGGGTGATGGGGTGAGGGATCGGGGCAGTTAGGTGGAGTAAGGGGAGTGAGAAGGAGCAAGTTCGTAGAAGAGAGAGGGGGAGAGGGTTCAGAGAGGAGGAACAGTGAGAGGAAGTGGAGGAGTGTGACGGAAACCGAAGCGGGGTGGGAAAGAGAGAGGAGAGAAAGAGCATATAATTAGATTTTTTTTATAAGAGAGAGAGATATGGAGAGAGATAAATCTAGGGAGGAGGGAGAAAAGGGGAGCAGAATGTAATAAAAGCGCGGGCGGAGCTACGCGGGTCAGCTAGTGCAAGTATAAAATAAAAAGACATATAGAAGTGCCTAAACAACAAAGTGCTGTCTGCGTTGAATGTAAACGTCTTTATTGATCTTGACCCAATTTTAAATTGCTTCGGGATATTATTAATGAGTTTTTTTTCTTTTTTGAGAACGCTGTTTAGATTCGTTTGACTTTGTGTAATTTGAGGGTTTTATATAATTATCAGAAGTAGCCACAGGGGCGGTAGAGGACAAGCAGGTTTTTTTCCACTAATCTCTAGATAATAATAAAACAAGCGACTAAGTAGGTTTGTTTTTTAAGGGTTCAATGGTTCACTTATGCATAGTTTTTAACACGCTTTTATTAGCTTGATCTGTATGTATGTATGTAACTATGTATGTATGATGGTAATGGAATCTTGCGATGCAATTTTGACCCACTTCTACACGTCCAAAACATTTGAAATTTTGCACATGTATCAAGGACCGGTGACAATACAATAATATGGTATCATCGAGCTGATCTGATGCTGGGGTTCGAAGGTGGATAAGAGAACCCTTGGATGGCTACTAGTAAACACATCGAGTTTGGGTTCATTTGATTTGTTTTAAAGAGTTCTTTTCACTTTGACCATTAATGAGGACCTGATGATCGAACAGGAAGGTGGGTAACGGAACCCTGGAATGGCTACTAGTAAACACATCGAGTTTGGGTTCATTTGATTTGTTTTAAAGAGTTTTTGTCACATTAACCATTATTCAGGACCTGATGATGGAACAGGAAGGTGGGTGACGGAACCCTGGATTGGCTACTAGTAAACACATCGAGTGTGGGCTCATTTGATTTGTTTTAAAGAGTTCTTTTCACTTTGGCCATTAATGAGGACCTGATGATGGAACAGGAAGGTGGGTAACGGAAACCTAGAATGGCTACTAGTAAACACATCGAGTTTGGGTTCATTTGATTTGTTTTAAAGAGTTCTTTTCACATTAACCATTATTCCGGACCTCATGATGGAAGAGGAAGGTGGGTGACGGAACCCTGGATTGGCTACTAGTAAACACATCGAGTGTAGGCTCATTTGATTTGTTTTAAAGAGTTCTTTTCACTTTGACCATTATTGAGGACCTGATGATGGAACTGGAAGGTGGGCGATGAAACCCTGGAATGGCTACTAGTAAACACATCTAGTTTGGGTTCATTTGATTTGTTTTAAAGAGTTCTTATCACATTAACCATTAATCAGGACCTGATGATAGAATTGGAAGGTGGGTGACGGAACCCTGGAACGGCTACTAGTAAACTCATCGAGTTTGGGCTGATTTGATTCGTATTAAAAAGTTAAATTTACTTTGCCCAATAATCAGGGTTGATGATGGAAATGAACGGTGGTTGACGGAACCCTGGAATGATTACTAGTAAACCCATCGAGCTTAGACTCATTTGATTTGTATAAAGGAGTTATATTCACTTTGCCTAATAACGTGGACCTGTTGATGGACCCGGAAGGATGGTAACGGAACCCTTGAATACTACTTGTGAAGCTATTGACTTTTAGCGTACTTTCGACTGTTTAAAGGGTAAATACGTAGTGCTTTCTTAAACTCAATCAGATACCTACGCATAATATTAAGTATTAGTAAAAATATGTTTTGCCACAACCTGCCTACGATTCAAGCTACGAGCAAATCAATACTCGGGCTAATTTTATCCGTAGTTTAGGCGAATATTTCTAAGACTAAAAAGTATAAAATAAATTACTAGTTTAAAAAACTAAAAATACACGCTTTTTACTGCACTAAAAAGCAATAAATAAATTATCGAAACCGTTCTTTCTTTCTTTCTACCCCGTGCTTGTAATTTATGGATTATATTTATGTGTAAAAGCGTGTGGCGCCTTTTCTGAATAACAGCTTAACATTTCTGTCAAATTTCAAGAACGCTAAGTATTTGTATTCACATGACAATCATTTGTAATTATTTACAGAGAAAAGGCGCCCCACGCCTTTTCGAAATTATATGTAATTTTTTAAAGGGAATAAAAATTTTCTTTGTATCCGACATAAAGCAAGCGGACGTCAATGGTATATTAGGCTTAAAAAAAAACGAAAAAGATTTCATACGGGCTGGGATTCGAACCCGCGCACCCAAGAACTCGTATTAATTTAAACCTATTTACCAACGCCGCTATAAGTCTCATGTTAACATTGCATAATAATAATCTACTATCATATTTTCATTTCTAAAGTAAGACGAACAGAGAAAAGTTGCAAATCACGCCGCATGAGGGTGCTACTGGTAGCTTTTCCATTTCTTCCAAGATAATGGTTCCATGTTCTTACCCACCGGCTGCCCCCCGGCTGTCGCATCAGCACATAAGATGGGAGACGGTGGGATATGCACAAGGAACTTGACAGTGTCTTTGAGCCCGCCGCCGGGAGGCGCATTGTTGCCCCCGGGGACCAGACACGGCTTACGGAGACGGGGGTCGCAACCCCGCCTCAACCTATTTGAACGATTTTAATGAATGAGGTGTTAATAAATTCGTGATTAATTATTGTGCACGTAGCATAGGCTACATATGGCATAAACTGAATACTTATTGGAATTTTTATTTCTTCAGTTCCATAGAAAATTTGTATTTAATAAAAAGAAATACTGGCTGCATATAGCACATCATTTAAAAAAAAATATCTTTTGCTGTCATAACATATTATTATTATCTTTGGTATAATGTACAGTGTCGGTCCGGGGGGTCGTAGGGGGTCATGACTCTCATGTCATGGTAAATCTCAAATCAATTCACGTCAAATTGACAAACTTAATGAAAATGTATTAATTAAACCCCATTTTTCTAAATTACTACAAGATCAAATTCGGAATGATAACCGAATGAATACACACACAGGGGTGACAATATGACATATTCAACCGCCACCGCTGGCCACCGCACACTGGGGCGGTAGGTATAGGTATATGACGGTGGTACCCAAAACTCAAATTATTAAGTAAAGGTTGCGCTTTTGTAAAATACTAAGTCGAAAATATTACAGAACAGAGTAGACTTGAATTGCCGCACTCACAAACCCCAATTAACTTTCATTCTAATTAAGTCACTTTTTAAAATCTATTTATTTCGACTGTCGGAGCCATTTATGATTAATTTCGATTATTGAATACGAGATAATTGTTATCTCTACTCACTATCAGCGTAGTTGGGCTTCGAGTGTCGAAATAATCCGATTTCAAAAATGGATTAAAATTCATTAACTTTAACTGACGTTTGTAGGTTCGGCAGTATGTATTTTAAACCAGTAAATGACTTACTTGCGCTTTTATAAAATACTAAGTCGAAAATATTACCGAAACGCAATAAACACTTTAAGTATTTCAATGCGGTAAATGACTAACTTCTCATTAATCTAAATATCGCTAACAGTTGCGGGAATACTTACTCTACACATAAAATACAACTCATACATAATTATCTTCATTTAATAATTTTAGTTTTGGGTACGAACGTCATATATAACCCCCAGTGTAGGGGAGACTGGGTACGGTTGTGACAATTTTCATTAGATCGCCCATAACTTTGTTATTATTTTAGTTAGCTGGAAGAAAGGTGTTTTTTAGAGTTAAATGTACATTTGTCTACGTATAAATACTAACATTTTGGCTTTCAGTGCGATAGTTAACATATAGGAAGCAATTAGAAAAAAAGAAAAAAATGTGTCAATCGACCCCACCCCAGGGACGGTTGTGCCAGTGCTTGGGGTCGGAAGTGACAGATTCAAAAATACACCAAATTGTTCTATAATCACTTTTATTGCAGGTGATATGTATGGATTAGCCTTCGTTGGTCCGCCTGTAAGAGTCTTCATTTTTAAGGTTGTATCGACCGTTTTTTAATTATTTGCTTGTCTCCCGCTTTGCAAAGGAGGGAAGTGGAATATATGTATTTCCAACTCCTCCTATCTACCTTTTTAATTAAATTTGTTGCGGGTTCCAAGACAATTTAGCGTTCCCCTGGGACTCGCCGAGGGTCAAACCTCGGTGTCTTCAGTGGTGACCACTGTAGATCATGGCTTACAGGAGTAACAGTGGTGGGAATAAGTGGTGGGATTAGTCCCAATACTTACTTACTTACTTACAAAAATACACAACAATGGAAATAAAATTTAGGAACACTTTAAACGCTTATTACTAGTAACGCACTGTAGCGTCTATAATAATTATAACTGTCTTGATATTTATAAGTCAAACAGTTAATTAAACGTCTAATTATACATTACAGTAACTGGTGTCAAAATAAAAATAAAATAATAAACGGTAGGTAGGTATATCAAAATCAGTGAATTAGCTGAAAATGTCATCATAAGAAATAATAAAAATATGTGTAAACTAATGATGAATATTGACGGGCCCGTTGGTCTAGTTGGCAGACACCCTGCCTGCTAACCGATGGGTCGTGGGTTCGATTCCCGCCAAGTGTCTGGGTGTTGTTTATCTATTTAAGTATGTATTTACAAAAAAAAAAAGTATATAAGTATTAGTATCAGTTGTCTGGTTTCCATAGTACAGGCTCTGCCTAGTTTGGGATCGGATGACCGTGTGTGGATTGTCCCAAGATATTATTATTATTATTATTATTATATGCAATTTGTTGCATGTTCAAACTTAGTTTACACAAATGGACTCCTTTCCGTCTTCCTCACACATTGTCAGGGCATATAAAACCAAATAAAAGTGTCACAACCGTACCCAAAAAATATGGCACAACCGTACCCATTGCAGGCATTCGCAAAAAAAAACAATTGCAGTGACTATACCGATTAATCTACGTACAAAGTAATCACTGCTATTTAACTACCGATATTTAACTTTTAACGAGACATGACACTCATTTCTCTATCAGCACACATGAATCAACATTTACTAAAAGATGTCGAAGAAAAAAGTTTACTTTTCATTGATAAAAAGTAATGTGGCACTCTGCAAGCAGAAACGTCGCGCGATTGCTGATGCAATTATGTGGAACAGATGCAGACAAGGACGCTGCTCCTTTCTTCTCTTGCATCCAACCCGATATTCCTTATAGTTTCGGTAATACGACGACTGTCACAACCGGTCCCTGGCACAATCGTACCCAGTCTCCCCTACACAGGTTAGCCATCACTCATGTAGTCATACATGTATTGCTCCAAATTTGATCTTGTAAAGAAAGATAGCGTACCCATACAAGTATTGCGAATAGAGTCGTTCATTCGAAATAAGGGGCGACCGTATTACCTTGAGGGTTAATATTTCAATTCAACCCACTTCAAACTCAAAGCTGCCAGAACAACTCAGAAAATTATATAGAAGTCACAATAAGCGTGTAATAAAAATACACTTTATTTTTATTTCTTTCGAAAGAATAGAGACGTTTTACTTTGAAGACGGGTTCAAAGAAAATACTAAGAAAATCACGTTAAATAGCTTTCAAATAACCTTACTTTGAAATGGCAGTAACTGTCCAATAATGTTTAAATATGTTGTCCGGAGAAATATGGCATTTATTGTTAGGGTAAATAAGGGTGGGTGGTTATTTATTTATTTTTATTTATTTTATAATTTTTGTACACACAATGAAAGTACAGGTAAACGGAAATATAGGAAAGAATAGTACAAAGGCACAGCTTATTTCTAAAGAAATTTCTTCAAGCAGGCCTGTGGTTAGTTAAGTAAGAGAATATTTCAGTCATCATAAATGTGCCCGGTAATAGCAATGGGTCGCTGTTATTTGGGACCTAACAGATCTGGAAAAACAAAGATATAATTAGTGGCCAACCTGCCGTCAGAGTTTTCTAGCTGCCCGCCTCTGACTTAGCTTAACGACTGCTGTCTAGATTACAATATCCGGGACCGACTTTTAACGTGCCCTCTGAAGCACTGCGACGCTCAGTTATAATGCCACTAAACATCATACTAGGTACGTACCGACGGAAGGTACTATGCAGAAGTGACCAAGCACATAATAAAATATCTAGCCCTACCGATCTCTATCCATTTACCTGACAATTATATCAAAAGTTATCAAAACACAGCCACATTCTTAGTTGAAACGCATAGTAGGTAGGTATACCTACTATGCGTTTCAACTAAGAATGTGGCCGCCATCTTGCCATTTCAAATATAAAATTACTAAAAATTAAGTTTTAACAAAAATAGATAGATAAATAAGACATTACAATAAATAATCAAAACCGGGCTGAATTCTTCATTATGTGTTTACTCTGCTGCAAAAGTACAAAAATCGGAAAAGTCAAGTGAATTTCCGCAGTCGCGGGCGGCATCATGGCGGCCACATTCTAAGTTGAAACGCATAGTAAGTTCTTTCGTACGAAAGAACTTCTGTTTCATATCAAAGCGTTCGAAAGTTCCAAATTTAAACTAATCGAACCAGCGACCATGCCGAAAATAGCCGAACTCGCCCGACTCACTCCGAAAATAGCCGAACGCACGCACTGCCGACGTAATTCTTGACCCTATTTCAGAAATGTCTAAGTTCTAAATTTAAATTTTACAATAAACACACGTTGTGTATTGACACGGACAGTCTTGTCTTGTACCTCGTAATTTTAGAGCATAATAAATCATAAATTATTACCGTTCTAATTTTAGAATGGGGACAAGGATTACTACAAAAATAATTTTAACATAAATTATTTTTGTAGTAATCCTTGTCATGATTTATTTGATTATTTTTACATCTATCTAGTACTAAGTCTAGTTACTAATTATTCAATAAAATCGTAAAAGTTCCGTGCCCCTATATTAAAAGAGTGTCTTATAAAAAATTGCACAATTAAGGTAGGTTCGGGTAACAAGGCCTGTCGGGTAATAAGGCCTAAGCAATAAAATCTAATTAAAAATTGTTTGAATCAGTCAAGGTCACAAACATAGGTAGCTAACACTCAAAGATGGTGCCTCAAACATGTCGCGGCGCGATGGCTCGCGTGATGTCACCAGTGTGGCGTTTTTCATTGTGGGAAGCGGTTACACGAATAACAAAAAATCGTCTGTTACAAACGTAAGCATTTGTTGAAATATTTTACATAATGATGTAATTTTACATTATATATTTCTATCATTTCATACTTCTCTGACCTAATAAGTTTAAAAAGTAATATATATTATTTTATTTTTCTTAACACTTGTGGTCGGTGGTTATTACAAAATTTGATCGTAGGCCTTATTAGCCTCCTTTTTGTATAATTATCACAGCTTTAGTTAGAATCCTTTTTTAAATGTAATCTTTAGGGGAACTCCAGTCACTAAACACCTGTTTGGCAAAAACAAAAAAGAAAATTATAAAGACATTGAATCTCAAAGGTAGAAGTGGTACTAAACAGAAGCAAGTGAGCTGGTACTGTCATGGTTGTGAAGAGGATAAAATGGGAGATATGAGGCAATGTGCTAAATTCAGCAAGTGGTATCACAAGGAGTGCATTGGTTTGTGAGCAGATGATACGGACACTTTTTAGTGTCCTGGTGGCTGTTAATCATAGGAATTTGATGCTTTCTTAAGACTTTATGTATGATTAATACATATCTATGATTATTGAACTCAATTACCAAATATGAATATTTTGAGTATTATACTTAGTATTTACAGCCTTAGGCCTTATTATCCGTTATGAGTTTTAAAAAAGGTTCGATTTGTTTTTGTTTACGGAAAAACTTGCCATGTTTTTATTTTATAGTAATGGTTCTATAGGTATATTTAACATTAAAGTTAGTTGATTTTGATTTACAGGTTTTATTTTATTTCAAATCTCCCTTAGCTAGCCTTATTACCCGAACCTACCTTACCATTGAAATGTTAATATTTATGCTAGTATTTAAGAAACACTTCCATAACAATTTTAAATAATGGTTTCAATCCTTTGTCAGTCATTGTGCTAGTATATTGGGAATTTTACAAAAAGTGGAGCCTTAAGGAAAAAAAAAAACTTTTTCCAGACTCACAGTTGCCATCGCCATGGTCACGGTTCAATTCCCCAGGGAAGGTTCATCTTAAAGCAATTAGTTAAGAAAGCCGTACCTAGCTAATGCAGCATTGGCAGTCATTAGCGTTTTGTAACCCCACAATAAATTTACCATGAGAGAGAAAAAGAGAGAGACAAGGAAGCAAGAGACACAGCAGCATTCATTGCCCTTCCCTTAGAGATTTGTGAGTGACTAATGTAAGCCGTCATATCTCATCATCAGCCGAAATACATCCTCTGCTGAAGCCATAGCATAGCCATAGCCATAGCACTAGTGCCATAATCCCACGCTTGGCGTCTTGGGATCGCAGTATACAGAAGAAGTTACTGCCTATCTTTTGAGTTCCTAATAATTGCCGCTGCTGGGAGTGATGGCTGCTGCTCGAGTCAACTCGTGCGCGGGTGCTGCTTGGGGGGACTGGTCCGACTACTATCCCTTTGGCTTTTTAGTTTGTTGTACTTTGTATTTTTTTATTTTTTTCTGTCTTATTTGATATTTTGAACGGCAAGACACACTGTCGCTCTGATCTAATGGTAACATGACACACTGTTTAAAAAAAAAAGTGATATAATGACAAGCCCGCTGAGTTTCTTGCCGGATCTTCTCAGTTGAGGCCGCGTTGTGATCCGGTGGTAGCTTCTTTTAAAAAAAAAATCATGACCTTTCAAAAGTGCTAGCGTTAAGCCTATTTGAAATAAACTATTTTTGAGTTTGAGTTTGCCTCCTACGTCGTATAAGGGATGCGATGGGGATTGCTATTCTTGGGTCGCGGATGCATAGGGTGGAGGCTCTGTGCGCCCCAAACAAATGCGACCCTGAGGCGGTTGACGACGTGGTGTAGGCATCGTGAGGGAGCCGGGGGGAGCGTGCATTTCTGTTTCCCCTCCGGGGCGTGCTCTAGCGAGAGTCTGGCGCTAGAGATACTCTGGCGAAGGTCTGAAGATCCCAGAGTCTCTCCATATCGTCGATAAAGGCCGTGGTGGTTTTATTGGGTAAAAATCCCACATACCCCGGCCTCCGCCCCCCCGGAGACCGGGTGCCTTTTGAAGGTTTCCCTCTCAAAAACAAAAAAAAGAGGTTGCTATTCTTGCCCGGACTCCCCACGGGTCAATCATAGATAAATATCACGTAATAGACGTTCAATATAAAAATCCCTCCTTTACAATAACACAAAAAAGCATATGTACAATGGCGTGCTTAACCCAATATGGGTTTTCTCCCAGCAGGCCACTATAGGGAGAAAAAAAGAAACAAAATAGAAATAAATGCAAAATTTTGTAATCAAAATTAAGTACATACTTAAATATAAATAATACATACATTTAATATATAAAAATAAACTTTTACTTACATAATACTTGAATATACTACTAATATAAATATTATATACAAAGAAAATATAATAAATATTAAATTAAATCTATCAGGAGAGGAAATGTTTTTTTTTACATTCTTTTTTAAAAACGTCTAAATTACAGCTAGCACTAGTAAGGAATGTGGAAGAGAATTCCATAACCGTGCTCGTATGGTGTTAGAACAGTCATAGCCTTTTTATGTCGTAGTTTAACAATTCTACAAAAAATGTAACAAAACCATGGTGATCGTACACAATTATTGTGAAACGTCGAAGTGGGAAGCGATATGGTTATTGCGTAAGCGGCCATTTTAGATGGCTGCGCGGGCGCCGGGCACTGATTGCCTGCCCCATTGACTTTACTATAGGGTACTTGATCATTACGCCCCATAGATACCTACTTACTAAGTCATCCAATCTCTTAGTTGCAAACTTCTTCTTCTTTTCGTGTCGACATAAGAGAAGAATAAGATTTTTTGATTTATAACATACAAAGTAAAACAAGCATAAAAAAACGTTACCAAATAAAAAATAATTACAGCTAAATGTACTGTGTACGCCATAAAAAGGTCCCAACTCAGCGTTATGCCAGTTGCAGACAACCAACGCTGATCTTCCGTTGGGTCCTGTGGTGACGCAACAGAGATTATTATTCTAAGCTAACAGAAAAATAAATTTTAAAAATAAAGTTCTATCTAAGGACAGATCAAAAAATAGAAAATAGAAAACAATAATTAAAATAATAAAAAGCGCCGACCTTCATGCGCTCATTGTATTTGAGGCAGTAGACAATGTGACACTGAACATAATTAAATAAAATTAAAACCGAATAGCCAATTACAAAAAGAGAGCATTCAATTGAGATCAAATTCAACCCAGTACGTGGCAAACTGGACACGCAGGACAGATGGTAAGTTGAGCCATGGTCTGCTGCGGTGCACAATTGCAGCTGGTAATGATGATGCTTATTTACCCTCATTTATTTAGATTGTACCTGCATCGATTAGCCTCGGATCGGAGCCAATTTAGACTATTCCAAGACTTAAAACTAATATCATTTCTATTTCTCTCCACAAATTACCGAAAATTTTCATTAAACGTATATTTTTTTGTAACCTTGTTTTTGTTTCAATTTATTTATTTTACAATACAATTTCATTAAGCATTCTTCTTTCTTCTTCAGCCCTATCTGGTCCATCTCTGGACATAGGTCTCTCCCAATTTCCTCCACAAAATCCGGTCCCGCGCCTATGTCATCCAGTCGTGGCCCGCATGCCCAGATCGTCAACCCATTGTTTAAGTGGGCGAATTTTTATTAATTTAATATCCATATAAGGCCTATTACTTTAAATTTAAAGGTTATGGCTTTTTTTAAACTTAAAAGCTGGTCGGAAGATTTTTAGATTAGGACTTCTCATTTTATTTGACACTAGCGGTCCCCTCGTGACTTCCTCCGCGCAAGTAAATACTGTACCTTAAATCCTTGTGTAAGTCGTATTTAAGAAGTACCTACTAAAACGATTCAAGGAGGTCACTAAAATATATATCAGTCACACTCAGTGGCGTGCACTGAAAGCTGGCAAAAATATCTTCGAGTTGTTTATTCTATATGCTATTAATTATTCGTGTTCCAGCACAAATATCCTTAAATTAACCAATATTACCAACATACATTACAAAAAATGACGTTATTTCATGTCCAAACTAAGATTTTTTAAAATTAAGACTGTTTAGAGAAATCCTAGGGTAGGCAAAGTATTTTTGTCCGTATCGAGCCGCTGAATAAACTTATTAATGTTTTCAATTACAAATTAATATGTCTATAGTATTTGCTTGCTTATGGATATTTGAAATGGTAAACATACTTAAAATAGGTGAAACAAACCGAATACATTTTTTGCCTACCCTCTGTGCACTCCACTGATCACACTAATACGAATAGCTATCCCTAACACACAGGACACCAGGGCACATACCAAGGCCTGTTATAGCCAAGTTGTCATTCTACAATACGAAACGTAAGAGAATAGAAAACTTATGGGAACGACATACTTATCTCTTCGGTAATTCACGTGACGACGGAGCTGGTAAGAAAATCGTATTGATTGTCCCAATCAAATCGATTGATACAGTCCTTCATCCTCATATTGATTGAAGATATATTGATTAATTTGGTAAGTTAATACTACAGACGATCTGCAAATAAATCACGTAATCTCACGTACGTAGTGTGTGCATAGGATACCCACAATACCCAAATCAATATGCCAGCGTTCGATTACATAGGCACATTGAGAGATGTCGAATAGGCTCACTCACGTATGGCATGAAGCGTCCATTTAAATAGTTATGTGTCAGATAAGTGAGCTGCCGAATCGAATTTAACTTCGATATAATATTTAAACTAGATTAGCTGTTACGATCTGAAAAGTGGCACATAGAAATAGCGCCCTTGTGTCGCTATTTTTTTTTCAAGCCACAGGCTGACAAAATTATTTTTGCCGGGTAGGAGTGTCGCTACTGTCTATATTAAACTGTCAAACTACACGTCATTATCATAATAAATTCAGCAGTGGACGTGGATTTTTCGATGATATTTTTTTATACTACCAAGGTGGCAAGCAAGCAAGCGGCCGCCTGATATTAGGTAAGCAGTCACCGTAGCCTATACGTAGACGCTAGCAACACCAGAAGAATCAATAGCGCGTTGCCGACCATTTATACATTAGATATTAACTCTTTTGTGTCGGGTAATTTCACCAGCTACAGTGACCTTCACACCAGAACACAGCAATGTTTACACACTGCTGCTTGGAGGCAGGATATCTGGCACTGCGGTGGTACGTACCTGAACGGTTCTTTGTACAAGAAATAAAAATAAATTAATGTTAAGATGATAAGTCTACACAGCAGTTAAAATATCTGAAACTATACTCTACTATTTAACCATTTCATTACAACTTTACTTAATAAAAATTCAAAGCGGACATAAAACAAGCGGAAAGGGCGATTAAAAAAATTTAATGTTAAACACATATAATATTAGATTCCATAACTCAAATAAAATAAACTTCGCGTCATGCATAATATATAAATGAAAGTTGTTTTTTTTTATAGCCAAGTTTATCGCATTTAGTGTGTCCCACAGCTAATTTCCTCTTCATAAATTATTCCTTGGTTTTCAATTACGGTTTCCGCACAAAGTAATGAATTCCCATTTTTAGGAGCTTAGGAGGGATTGACTTGACGGGATATGTACCAACCAACACTTTTTTGGGTAATAACTGGTGGTTCTTTTTTGTGCCTCTAAACAAGCTCCATTTCGAGAGCAGTAGGAGCCTAAAAAAAGGTACAGTGCCCAAATTATTCATTTTTGTAATAACCATAGGTACATGTACATACTCTACGTCGTTATTTCAAAATGATGTTCTTACCTTTCTGTAAAATACATTTCAGTATCAAGGTCATCATCACTGATATAGATTTACATAGATAATGCAAATGTATGTACTTGGCGTGTCCGAACCCCGACGAAACGTCGGGGTTGGTCGCCGCTAACTTCGCGTCTATTATTGCAGCTTTGAAGCTGGTCGGCTGCAAAAACTAAAGAAAATCGGCAGGGCATCGGCGGGCATTAGCGGCATCGGTGTCTTTGAAATGGTTTGGACTTCCCGTCACTAAATTCGCCCGTGACGTCACAGAAGGTGTTAAAAACTTGGTACAATAGTCGGCACGCTGAATTGCAATGCTGATTCTTTGAGCGAGAAAAGAGCCAGCCCTCTTGTCACCAGTGGAGGCGATCAGTCGTGGAGAAATTTGTTGGAAAAAGTTTCTTGTGCTGGAGCTCCATGGACCAAAAGTTTCCACAGCAAGCGGCACAAATATATGTGTATTTGCTAGAGACACATATTTGCGCCGCTTGCCTAGATCAGCCTTCTCCGCCACAGCGCCCGCCTTAGACACCGCGTCCCTGAGGTGGGAGGGGGCCAGTGTATCGGCACACGTGGCATCCCAAACAAGAGCCCGTCCCCTCTCCCAGGGAATCAGTGTCATTCCATCAGGTCTCTTGCCATCATCGCGAAACACTCCTAAGGGCCCCTATAGTGAAGGAACGTTGATGGTGGCAAGAGCCCTCTTGATGATATCGTTGAGAGAGCTGTGGCGGGAAAATCTCCCAGCACTTTTCTGACAGGAAAGCCCATGGAGCCCAGACCGATCCACCTCCACTCCGCACGGACATCTGTGCTCCATGCAAACTGGTGCCCCCAGACGGATACCTACCGCAAACCGAAAACTTTCGGAGTCTAAAACAGTACCAAGCCTGGATGCAGGGATGGTGTGAAGCCAATGACCTGATTCTTTTACCCCTACAGCTAAAAGCCTGGCACGGTCCCGATCACTGGTTAATTTTTCGGCCAAAATTGCATGAGAGATTTGTACCAATGGCGTATCCCAAAGTTTTTGTTCGTTTACTTCCTTCGGGATATCGACATTGGGACAAATACGTTTCCAGGTTTCCAATGCTTTTGTAACACCAGCAATTGTTGGGTAGTTAATTATTTTTGAACAAAGATCGTGAACACCGTGTACAGAGGCAAGGAAAGCTGGAAGAGCAACACTCGAAATTTTCCTCACGCCGAAAGTAATTCTAATTAAGTCACTTTTTAAAATCTATTTATTTAGACTGTCGGAGCCATTTATGATTAATTTCGATTTTTGAATACGAGATAACTGTTATCTCTACTCACTATCTGCGTATCAAGTATTAATTGGCTTCGAGTGACGAAATAATCCGATTTCAAAAAATGGATTAATCATCAATAACTTTAATTGACGTTTGTAGGTTCGGCAGTTAGTATCAGAGTACTAGAGATTAACTCTTCTAAGCCATATGAGTAATTTCCACTATAGCTTTACGATGTAAACGCAATCTGGGTTCTATCACTGAAACACCAAGCCCATAATATTTAGGTTGATTCAAAAATACATCTGGCAAATAACTGTACTATTACAATATTTCCGCAAGAATTATTCAGAAAGAAGTATTCCAATATCATTCACGGGTATGACAGCATAGCAGCGTGAACTGAGTCATGCTACCGGCGGAAATATTAGACGACCTCTCGCTAAGAGAAATATTGAGATAGATATGTCAGTGAATTCCTGTTGTTGACTTTGTAATCTTAATAATATCATAGTGGTAGGACAGGTACCACCGCAGTGTCAGATGTTCTGCCGCCAAACAGCAGTGTTCCGGGGTGACGGGCACTGTAGCTAGTGGAAATACCGGACACAAATACCGGAAACAATTGTTGTCTTGCGGTCTGAAGGACAGTGCAGCTGGTGAAATTACCGTTCTCAAGTGAGAGAAAATAATTTAACATAATTTCTTTGACGGGCCTGCTGGTCTAGTGGTGGTCCATCCTGGCCGCTACCCGATAGGTCGTGGGTTTGATTCCCACCATTAAGTAAGTATGTATTCACAAAAAAAAAACACTTTTTTAATTATTTTTTTTATTAAATTGTTTCTTTTCAATAAATTGTGTGTTGTAAATAAACCTCTTGTCCTTCACAAAAAAAAAAGTATATAAGTATTAGTATCAGTTGTCTGGTTGATATAGTACAGGCACTGCCTAGTTTGGAATCGGATGACCGTGTGTAGCATGTCCTTGAATATTATTATTGTGGCGTTCCAACTGCCGCACCTACAAACGCCGTTTATAGTTAATTGTGATTAAGTCATATTTTGTAAATGGGTTATTTTGACTTTCGAAGCCAAATAACACTTAATAGGCGGATAGTAAATAGATATATCAATAATCTCGTAATTAATACTAAAAGATAATCATAAGAGACTCGGAGAGTCGAAATAAATAGATTACAAACAATTAATTAATTGCTATTAAAGTTAATTGATGTCTGTGAGTGCGGCGGCAAGTCTTCCCCTATGTCCATCAGTGGACGTCTTCCGGCTAGTGATTATGATGATAATGATACATAAATGGATATTTGAAAACTAAATACCTACAGGACAAACAGACATGTGTAAAAATCTCTTATTAATATGTGGTAACGCTTGCCTCAGATACATACATTACTGTCGAATATTTCAAGAGTGGAGGGTAGAATGACTCAGCATACGCGTATATAAGTCACTGCTCTGGCGGTGCAAGGGACATTCATTTGTTAGATCTCGTGCGGAACGGTTGTTCCAGTAGTTGTATAGTGGGGTCACTCTGTCATTCTGTCACTAGATTTGCGACAGATCTAGTAGTCTATGCAGTCATACTGTTAAATTGTGTCAATGTATTTCTTGAATTGTAATAAGGACGGTGTTGGCGTGGTTTGTTGGGGATGGTGGAGACCACTTGGGGGAGTCCCCACATTTTTATAATTACCTGTGAATGTGCCACAGTATGTGTAACCTTTGTGTCAGTGATGTTTTAGTGTCAATAAACCAGTTTGGGTATGTACCATTCTTCTTTTTTATCATTTCCACTTAGGGTTTCTAAAATTACATATATTACCTATACATACTCGTATATCTATAATGTAGTTGAGGGCACCCTTCCCTTTCAGTGCGTCTTCAGCAATGTTTTGTTATTTTGTGAATAAATTAGTAGTACATAGTTAAATTAAGCTTTAACTATGTACTACATAACTTAGTATAATTTCCAATTGCCGAACCTACATACGTAAATTATAGTTAATGATGCTTAATCCATTTCTTGAAATCGGATTATTTCGACACTCGAAGCCGATTAATACTTAATAAGTATGTGTACTTATTGAGTATTAATTGGCTTCGAGTGTCGAAATAATAATTTCTGTTAGTAAAGATATCAATTATCTCGGATTCAATAATCGAAAATAATCATAAACGGCTCCGACAGTCGAAATAAATAGATTTTAAAAAGTGACTTAATTAGAATTAAAGTTAATTGGCATTTGTGAGTGCGCCAGTGAGTGTGTTTGGTAATTCTGATAAAGCGAGTGTATTTCCACCTGTTTGTCTTGTATATCTATAAGTATATTATTTTAGTACCTATTATATTATTAACTTTTTGTTATAATACAGGATCTTCCTAGTTTGGGATCAGATAGCCGTCTGGTATGGATTCTCCGAAGATTTCCTCAGGTAACATTTCAATCAAGCACTACCCTACAGCAAAAAAAACCTATCGTATTAACAATATTAGTTATGTACGTATTCCTGCAACTACTGAAAACTAGATGTCATAACGGATTTGAATTTGTTGTGAGTTTCGAACTACAGTTCGTAAGCCCACTAGTGGGCTTCCGCAGCCGCTGCGCAGTGCGACCCGACCGAGACAATGCAACGCAATTTAAACTTTCCACAAAGTTCGCTCTGTGATGTTGGTTTGGGTTTATTGTCCTTCTTTTGTTCAGCGTGCTGGCATCATGTGACTAACGGCCGCACTCACAAACGCCAACTAACTTTAATTCTAATGAAGTCACTTTTTAAAATCTACTTATTTCGACTGTCGGTGCCGTTTAAGATTATTTTCGATTATTGAATCCGAGATTGATATCTTTACTAACAGAAATTATTATTTCGACACTCGAAGCCAATTAATACTTAATAAGTACACATACTTATTAAGTATTAATCGGCTTCGAGTGTCGAAATAATCCGATTTCAATAAATGGATTAGGCATCATTAACTATAATTTAGTTGTCAAACGAGATACGTAATGGTTGTCATGGTAACCTTACAGACCGCAAGATTTTTTCATGGAGAAGAAAAGTCCAGTGTAAATTTCTTCTTATAATTATACATATACTATGTACAATACCTCATGGAGATGATGTTATTCTTACACAAATACCGTTCCCGTTTTTTATAGTTGTTAAAATTAGCTTTTTACCGTTATTAGCAATACAATAAATATATCGTTACATCGTTAGATAGCTAAATAACATCGCATCACAGTATCCGATGATTGGACAATAAATAAAACACATAAGCATGTGCGTCATTTTATGAAGTTTATATTTGCTTGCGAGCGCCGAGATGTGTCGTTGAAATTAATGTGGCGCTTATTTCGCGAAGAGACGTTTTGACACGACGTTTTTAATAAAAGGAACTGGGGGTCGATCATCATCTGTTAGACCAGTATTCAGCCCCGGATCGGTTTCAGGGGGCGCCAAAATCATAATATAATATGACTAGCAATTTCCCGCTATTTTTTTACAATGTTTACCAACCCCTAACGCACCCCCAAAGGTTGTTTTTGAAAATTCACGAGACACGTATTGATTTATTTTATTGAGAGAATCTTTTCAGCAAGTCAATCGAACCATAAAATAATAAGTTTCATATAAAAGAACACACCCCATTTAACCCCTTTAGGAGTCGAATTTTCAAAAACCCTTCCTTAGTGGATGTTTACGTCATAAGAAGAACCTACTGTCCAAATTTCAGCTTTAAAGGTCCAGTGGTTTGGCCAGTGCGTTGATGAATCAGTCAGTCAGTCAGGAGAAGTAATTTTATAAGTATAGATTAAAAATAAAAAACTTGCTCCTAGCATAAGAAAGCCTAGTTGGCTCACCTTTGACTTGTAAGAAAAAGGCTCCACACAGGCCCACACCACAAATGAACATGTGATGCCGATTTGAGATTTGAGTTTTTCTTAGGAATTTCTCAAACGCTGAAGGGCTGATCAAGTTTCTGTCCCGGTTCGAAAAAATTGGCTGGCAGTATTATTGTAATATTATTTTCACGAGAGAAAGGAACCGAGCGTATAATATCTGCGTCATTTTCCTATGGAAAAGTATGATTTTTTATAACACTGCTCTATAAGCTGATGGGTCCCTGATCTTGGTCTCGCAATGTAATCACGAACAGCGTCTTATACAAGTCATGTTATACTAATGTATTATACTTCTTTGATCCCCAAGCCGCCTACCATGCGTGGGGATTATGGCAACCCCTCCCTTCTAAGGGGGAGGCCTTTGTTCAGCAGTGGACGTATTTCCGCTGCTGATGGTGATGATACTTAATATTAGTTTTCACACCACCTGCTCGATAATGTTCCATTATTGGTCATATAAAGATGACATAAAGTACCTCATTATATCCCTATAGTCTAGCCGGGTAATAATGTTGTACTAAACTCCCTTGGGTAATAATGTGTTTGAATTTCGAACGTCAAACGAAAATTCCTCAACACTTTTACCACAGGTATAATACTACTCTAAGCAGAGACCTGCACAAAAGAAAACATTTGAAAATCGAATCGGACGCGACGAGCAGAACCTAGTGTTCTAGAAAAGAAAAAAAATAATTGATGTTAACGCGTTAACTCTGCAAATCACAATGCTAATATCATTGACAGTCTCGTTGGTCTAGTGGTTACACCCTGCCCGCTACCCAATGAGTCGTGGGTTCAATTCCCACCAAGAGTCTGGGTGTTATTTAACTATTTAATTAATTTCAGTTGTCTGGTTTCCATAGTACAGGCTCTGCCTAGTTTGGACCGTGTGTGGATTGTCCCAAAATATTATTATTTTAATTCTAGCAATATTTGTATTACATTACCTCGCAGTAGGTGTGAAAATTAGTGTATTCTCCTCGGGGATAAAGGTGTCTGTCTTGGGCGAGCTTAAATCCCTCGCTGTACTCAGGATTCTAGAATTAACTCTATACTCCCTCGCTACGCTCGGGAGTTGCTAGATAGAATCCTTCGTTATGCTTGGGATTCAATTTAACGCCCGCGACATAAGACACTACTTTATCCCCTTGGTGCATAAACTACTATTTTATTCTGCTTTTATTGTTAAATTTGTATAATGTAATTTGACGTTAAGTTCCTGTAGGAGATTAGATTACTCTAGCTGCTAGTCAAAAGGTCGTGGCCTTGATTTCCACTCAGAGCAAGCAAGTCATCAAATTGGAAGGTCTTAATTAAACGAGCTCATATATATAAAGTCAATCAATAAAAAAGAATATGACAAAAAAAGACAAGCCCGCTGAGTTTCTTGCCGGATCTTCTCAGTAGCGGCCGCGTTACGATCCGGTGGTAGTTTGTAAAAATGATTTTTGTGTAAGTGCCTCCGTGGGGCCTATACATAATAAAGATATTTTGACTTTGACTTTGACTTTGAATCCCCTGAACTGCAGCTGTTGCCTGGAGACGGCTGCGGGCCTGTCGGTCTAGTGGTTAGACACCCTGGCTGCGACCCAATAGGTCATGAGTTCGATTTTTACCAAGTTTCTGGGTGTTTTATTTATTTAAGTATTTACAAAAAAAAAGTATTTATGTATTAGTATCAGTTGTCTGATTTCCATAGTACCTACAGGCTCTGTCTAGTCTGGAATCGGATGACCGTGTGATGAGGATTCCAAGTCCATTACCTTCATTCAAGTCTACCTTGCCTCAAAATTAGGCGATTAGAAGTTCTTAATAAACGAGTTCCATTCGACTTAGTCTAACTTATTAAGATTACTTTACAGTTTCTTTGGGCATTGCGT
Organism: Furcula furcula; assembly: GCA_911728495.1. Taxonomy (NCBI): domain Eukaryota; kingdom Metazoa; phylum Arthropoda; class Insecta; order Lepidoptera; family Notodontidae; genus Furcula; species Furcula furcula. The sequence continues at coordinate 23,025,029 of OU452252.1, forward strand.
CCCAAACAAACCATTACCGAGGCGTCGCTGCATGAATATTAATAAGCTCTTTCAATAATTTAACAGTTGCTTTCGTCGCCCTTCTAAATAAAGCGGCTGAATTATGAGGAAGAGAAAATTTTTATTAGGACCCGTTTACATATTTTTTTACTTGAAAATAAAGTACAGAAGCCAAAAAATTGTTGTCTTTTGATATGATTTAATATCTCCCAACAGGGTGATACAGCCTTGTATGAAAGCCCACTTCTATCCTTTGTCAGAAGTAAGTAATACTTTAGCGGCAGCAATAGGAACGGACGATGATCCCTGAGTAAATAAAGAGATTCGGCATGACACTGGCAACCATTCTCCTGGAAGGACCATTGCCACAATATTTTTAGTTACTCTAAGGCATCGTTCACACCAAACGTATTGTCCGCCGCCGACGTCAGCCCCAGTGTGTATGTGGACGCAGTCTACAGTAAGCGTTCTCACCAAGCCGACGATCGCTATAGCATACAATGCGCTAATTGTATTAACATAAACTATTTTTCAAAAAAATAAAAACTGACTTCAAAGTAAATAAAAAATTATCTAAAAAGCATAAAATAACGAAAATATATTGAAGTCGGTGCTAGCACATCATGTTAACTAAGACTAGCACGAGCTGACACCGACTTCAATATATTTTCGTTATTTTATGCTTTTTAGATAATTTTTTATTTACTTTGAAGTCGGTTTTTATTTTTTTGAAAAATAGTTTATTTAACACTTTTTAATGACTTTTATTTGAGCAAAATAGGTATCAACACTATCACGCAACTCGAACGTCTACGTTACAGTAACTTACTGAAAACATAATAAAAAGTTTATATCTCTTAAACTACTGGACCGATTTTAATGAAACTTGTACTATAAAAAGTTTATATCTCTTAAACTACTGGACCGATTTTAATGAAACTTGTACTCTACCCTAAGTTGAAAAATACTCTAACTATTGCAAAAAGAATTTTCGAAATCGGACCTGTAGTTTCTGAGAAATCCGTGGACAAACCTACATACATACATACATACATACATACATACATACACTCATAAAATTTGGTAAATTTGTTTAGAAGCCCACATAGACTAACATATATTAATATTACGCATTTTTATTAATATTACATACATACGCGTCGAATACAGAACCTTCTTTTTGAAGCTGGTTAAAAAGAGTGGGCTTGTGTGCGTTCACAGTGCGCACTCGATGCTCATTGAAGTTTCTCGAGTGAATTGTGCCCGCGGCGTGGAGGCGCTGCCATCTTATGCGCTGTTACGTTCGGCAACGTACCCAATCCGCGTCCGTACAATAATTGGCCAGCGAGAGTCAGCGACAACGCACTACGTAGTAGTGTATATGTATGGTTCGGTGTGAACGAGAAGTTAAAATATATATAGAAACTAGCTGACCCCCGCAGCTCCGCATGCGCTATTTTTACGTTAACTAAACTTTTAATAACAGACATTCGCATCGAATACACTCTTTTTTATAGTCGGTTAAAAACTGGGACCCACTTTTTACTTGCTCTCCGAAGCACGGACCCGTTTAGTTCAAATGGCGTTAAACGGTCACCCATCTATTTAATGACCTTATCTAACGTAGCTTAACCCGATCGATTACAAAACCTTGATAACAACTCTCTATACAATACAATACAATACAATACAAATACACTTTATTGCACACCATAACAAAAATACATTTAAACTTAGATTACTACATCTTAGTGTTACAATTTTAGGCGGTCTTATCGCTAAAGCGATCTCTTCCAGACAACCTGGGGCGAAAGAGACATTAATGGAGGGCAGGTGCTTAATAATAATAAAGACAAATATAACATAAATATATAATATATATATAATAAATACATATTACAACAGAAGTAAAGGATGGTAGACTTAACAAGTACATGAATAGGTATATAGAAAAAATGGCTTATTGAAGAGATAGATAGAAGCAACTTGAGTTTTAAAGGAATCTAAGCTCTGAGCTCGTCTTATATGTAGCGGTAAGGAGTTCCATAGACGGACAGCTTGCACCGTAAAGGACCGTGTATAGGCATGAGACGTATGAGCGGGGGTACAAAGACTCAATTCGACAGATGGGCGAAGAGTGTGATGATTAGAAATGTGAAATTTGAAACGCTCTTTTAAATAGAGGGGTGCCCTAGGGTTATAAAGAGTAGAGTAAAGAAGAGAAAGGATATGAGTATTCCGGCGAAAACGAATAGGAAGCCACTTGAGCTTGTTGCGAAACTCTGATACATGGTCATATTTGCGCAAACCAAAAATGAACCGGATTGAAAAATTCTGCAGTCGCTCAAGTTTATTTAATAGATCTTCTGTAAGGTCTAGATAGCTGATGTCTGCGTAATCGAGATAGGGAAGAAGCAGGGATTGAGCAAGTGCAATTTTGGTGTCAATGGGTAAAAAGTTACGCAGTCGCCTGAGCGAACCAGCGGCAGCAAACATCTTCCTACTAACCTCGGCAACCTGCGGAGCCCATGATAAAGTCCGGTCAATAAGAATTCCTAGATTTTTTACCACTTCACTAAAAGGTATTACGACTCCATCGAAGGTGACTGGCGTTAGTATACCCCAGTTAATCCTAGAAATGAGGGCCTTGCTACCAACAATAATGGCTTTGGTTTTGGTTGGATTAATAGTTAGACCAAAGCGGCTGCTCCAGTTAGAGATTTGGGTTAGGTCATGATTTGTGATATCAATCGCAGAAGGAAGATCAGTTAATTCAGCCTGTCGGTAAATTTGGAGATCATCTGCATAAAGGTGGTAGGAAGAAGAAATTTTATCAGTTATTGAAGAAATAAAGATTGAAAACAGAAGTGGAGATAAGACGCCCCCTTGTGGAACGCCGGCAGTTGTATTACACCAAGAAGAAACGGTCTCATCAACCCTAACACGCTGCCGACGCCCAGAAAGGTAACTACGAAACCAGTCAATGACCGTTGGAGATATGTTAAGAGTACACAGTATAGCTAAGAGCACATCAAAATCCACGGTATTGAAAGCGTTGGTAAAATCTAAAAGTGTCAGAACCGTTAGTTTCCTGTCCTCCATACCCGCTCGAATGTCATCCGTTATTTTCACCAACGCTGTTACAGTACTATGCCCAGGACGAAAACCTGATTGGAGTGGATTTAACAGATTATTTTCGGAAAGATAAGAACTGAGCTTGTAATGAACAAGTCGCTCTAGAATTTTAGAAAGGAATGGTAAAATGGAGATAGGACGATACTCTGAGAAGGAAGTAGGGTTACTTTTTTTTGGGAGAGGAATTATGTACGCATCTTTCCACAGAGTAGGAAAAAAACAAGTGGTAATAGAAGTATTAAAGATGTGTGTTAAGATAGGAGTCACAACATCCAGAAGGGGAAGAATCATTTTACGACTGATATCATCAGCACCTACAGCATTTGACGTTATCGAGAGAATGTGCTTCTTAACATCACAATCGGTAAATTGACTAAAAGAAAAAGGAGGGCAGTTGGGAGTCTTAGTGGAAGAAAGATCTTTCAAAGTTTTTAATTTCGTTCTATTATCGAAGATGGTCAAAGAAGAAAAATGTCGATTTAGCTGATCTAGGTCTAGATTATTAGAAGCTGAAACATGTTTTGATTTACCGACTCCCAAAGAGTTAAGAAATTTCCAGACTTTGGCTGGATCGCCGTTCTCAACGGACTTGTGAATATGGCGTCGTTGGGCATCTTTACACACCTTATTGCAGTGATTCCGTGTCAGTCTATAGGTTTCCTTATGCTTATCAGGATTTATTTTATATTTGTGTTTAGCGAGGTTTTTCTTTGCTTGTAAAGATTTTATTTCATCGGTAAGCCAAGGAGCAGGGAGATGCTTAACTCGTACTGGTCGAATAGGAGCATGTACATCATATAGTTGAATTAACAATGAGTTGAATAGCTCAATCTGCTCATTCACTGTTGCGGCATCTCTAACTAAGGACCAGTCGATATTTTTCGCGTCATCGATTAGACGTACAGTATCCATTCCACCAAAATTACGCTGCATGAGTATTCTTGACTTACGTTTAGGAGGACGTATTTTATAAGACAGAAAACACTGTCGCTCTGATCTAACTGTAACATGACGCACTGTTTAAAAAAAAAAAGTGATAAAATGACAAGCCCGCTGAGTTTCTTGCCGGATCTTCTCAGTTGAGGCCGCGTTGTGATCCGGTGGTAGCTTTTAAAAAAAAAAAACAAAAAAATACATGACCTTTCAAAAGTGCTAGCGTTAAGCCTATTTGAAATAAACTATTTTTGACTTTGACTTTGACTTTGAGAAAGATAAGATCGTGGAAAGAGAAAGCATCAGCTGTGCACTGACCATGTTTCACTACGTGGTCAGTGGATGAAACGATTATTAAGTCAAGGAGTGAAGGCTCACAGTGTGGAAAAAAATGAGTAGCGTTAAGAGGAAGAATGTTTAGGTTACAAGCTTCTACAGTAAGGTTTAACTGAGAGGACCGACTGTCAGCTTTCAAAAGACATGTGTTAAAATCACCCATCAAAATAGTGTGACTATATAATGGAACTAGATTTTCTAAAAGAGATTCTAGGGAAGAGAAATAGTTAACTAGATGGGAAGGACTATAAAGCACACCAAGCAGTGCTTTAACACCAGATAACATTACTTCTATAAATAAATATTCAGCACCACTAGTACCTTGAGGAGACATACTGAGAATAGTGAATGAAATATGGGAACTAAGGTAAATGGCTACCCCACCACCACCTTTGCCAACACGATCATTGCGGATCAGATGATAGCCGGGTAAAGAATATGAGGAAGAAGGCAAACAGGGCTTAAGCCAAGTTTCCGAAACAAGAATTGCGTGAATATTTTTGTGTGGTAGTGACGTCAGCATATCGGGAAAATGAGCCGGAACACTTTGGGCATTGATGTGTATGACATTAAAATTCTTTGAAACATCCTCAAAATGAGAGTTTAGGCTATCGGCTCTATTCTATGAGTGTTCCCTTACTAATATTTAATATAATTATGAAGAAAAATTTATAAAATCGGACCAAGCGTATAACCAAGTACCCATTTTGATTTTAATCCCCTCTCCCAAAAGAACCGTGCTAGATTACGGGATAAAAAGTATCCTATGTCCTACCTCGTAGTAAGATCTCAAATCATGCCAAGTTTCATTTGAATCCATTCAGTAGTTTCGGCGTGATGCGCAGCCGTGATACAGACAGACAGACAGACAAAAATTAAATAAATTACATTTTCGGCCTCAGTATCGGTTATAGAATGCCCTCCAAATATAATTTTCAAAATATCTTCAATGTACAGAATTGGACCTGTTACAGTTTTATTATAAGTATAGATGATAAAGCGCTCACAGTCGGCAGCCGACTATACGCTTGGTCTGAACAATGCCTAAGCAAAGTCGGTTCAACTAGCTGATAAAATTAGAAACCTGTAACAGCTGTTTCCGTTCCAATGAAATAATAGTTCCAAGAACATGTTCCAAAATTGTAAATTGACACAGATAAAATCTAATCGGTTCACAGAACCAGAGGTCAGTCTTTTATCTCTTTCAGTTGTAAAAAGCATATTCCGAGTTCCAGACCAAAACAGCTTGGTACTTGAAACATACTCGTTATTATCATAATTTAAAGAAATTAAAACAGATATTAACAGTTACAGTACAGTAACATTTACAGTTCTATTTTTAAATAGTAACGGCTGTATTTTGTTATATTTTGGAACAAGAACTAGTTTTATTCGGTTTATTTTAACTGTTCCGATAAATAGGCCTCACTGCTAACTGGAACCGTTTATTAATAAAGTATTGTACTATACTGTATACCAAGGCCAACTATTATGTTTGAAACACCGACTTCCTTATATTTAGAACTCCAGTTAAAATCAGTAAACACTTGCAATTTCTCGCGAAATTGTTGCTCTTGGATTGCCGCCAACGCGATAAAGTGCACGCCCCGGACCGATAATATCAATAATATCGCTAATAAAACACCGTACATTGGAAATAGATTTCTAAAATACGATTAAATGTGTTCCAATTCACTGACTGGTGGTAAGTTTGTCGCCGCAATGTTTAAGGGTCACCGCATATGTATCAATGCGGGAATCGACTTCAGCCGATCGTAAACAGATTTATGCCTACATAATAATTGTGTAAATAACATCAATTGACTTGAAATGGATCGTACGTCTCTCGCCGCGGCTCGGATTGGCGTCGGTCGCTGCAACTCGGCGCTGACACCTTCCTTCGGTTCATCTTGTCAATAAAGTCGATTGACTTGAATCGGATCGCACGTTTCTCGCCGCGGCTCCGATTGGTGTCTGTCGCTGCAGCTCAGCTCCTTCTTTTGGTTCATCTTGTATGTCACTCGCCGTAGCCTAACTTGGACCGCACTTGCCTAGATTCGGCACGTATGTTGCTCACCATTGTTCGGCTCGAACATCCCTCGTCAGCGTGAACGTGACTCGCTTCTGTTCGATTTGTATGCCGCGATTCAAGGTGAGTGACGTCTTGTAATCGCGGTTTATTTTAGCTTTTTTAGGTTTTAGGGTAGAGTCCGCCCGTAACCATGGGTGCTGTAAAGCATTCAAAACGTCGGGAAATTAAAACCTAAAATAAACCGCGATATAATCCGTAAGAGTAAATTAATTACAATGTGTATTCGCGTAAATAAAAGACATTATGTGAGTGACGTCATTTATACCCTATTTCATGGATATAACTCTATTTCAGATCGGCCTCAGCCGACTCCGCGCCGTTAAATATGCGGAGACCCTAAACATGTGCGGTACTCCCCACTGAGACATAAACGTTTTATACGACACTAAAACAGTTCTCAGAGACGCTAACCTTCAGGTTAAGTGATGTAATCTCACCTGAAGGCAAGCAGTTATGCTCTCTTAGATGGACAAGGTGACTAGTGTTATAACAATACAAAGAACTGTCATTGTGCAAGGAACAGTCCAGGTACCACCGCAGTGTCGGATATTCTGCCGCCAAGCAGCAGGGTGTAAACATTGCTGTGTTCCAGCGTGATGGGCACTGTAGCTGGTGAAATCTGGACTCAAAGTCAATCAATAAATAATATCTAATGTCATAAAGGTCGGCAATGGTGATTCTTCTGGTGTTGCTAGCTTCAGGTGGGCCGTATGCTCGCTTGCCACTTCGGTATGATAAAATTAAGGAATCTCGGTTTTCAAGTGTAAATTTTTTGTTTTTACCCAATTGCCACAGAAAGATTGTTATGTGTTTCAAGCGTATGTGTCTTTATTTAAATCTACTTATTAGTATGATCCATAGCCTAGATACCTTTTGGGGTTTTATCATTAACTTACCCTTAGATTTGTGTTTATTATCGGAGTAACATAGGACCGTATCCCGTAGGGTGTCCGGCACTATACACAATAACACCCTCCCATCTCCTCTCGTTGAGTGTTCGTAAGAGGCAACTAAGGGAAAACAAGAAGACGGACAGCAGCGTCTTTCTATTGGATTACCTACCACCTATACTGCGATCCCCAAGACGCTAGACAAGCGTGGGCTATTTGCCAACCGCTCCATTTAAAGGGGGAGGCCTTTAGTCAGCAGTGGACGTCTTTTGGCTCAACTCTATACCTACACATAATTTTTATATGATTTCTATACTAGTTTATTTCGATCTGTTAAGAAAAGTCTGCCGAATGCAGAATGATTTTCGTTTTAGAATCCAATTTTCCAGTTTATGTAAAGCGATGGTAACTCAGATAGATACTGTCGGGAACAGTGTAAACTAACGGTGAATCAAACGGAAGCGGCACTGCTGGGAGCCTGGAGGGACAGTTAGGGCTGCTAACTATTTGGATTTGCAAATCATTGTCGACCCTTTTTTTAATATTTGTTTTTAACTAGCTGACCCGCGCAGCTAGTTTGGACGACGAATGTCGTGTATGATTATAAATAAACAAATAAAATAAAAATAGCTTTTATTCCCTTTAAAAAAATACATACAATTCGAAATAAAAAAGATACTGAAAATTATGGGATCGTCCAGTTTAGGACGTAGGCCTCCTCCATCTCTATCCACTTTTCTCTATTTTGAGCAGCGTGAGTCCACATTTTCCCTGCCGTCAGCTCGATGTCGTCTCTCCATCTACGGTGGGGGCGTCCCCGAGAGCGTTTACCAGTAGGGGTCCAATAAAGGACTCTCTCACACCATCGGTTGTCATGTGTCCTCGCAGTATGTTCCACTGTAGTATGTTCCACCCGCCCAGTTCCACTTGAGTCTAGCAGCCATAGCAAGAGCGTCTATCAGCTTAGTTTTTTGACGTATTTTCTGATTGTTTATACGATCTGACAGTTTGATACCGAGCATGCTTCTTTCTATGGCTCTTTGAAAGGATCTTATTTGTATACGTGTGTCCTTGGTGGGAGACCAGGTCTGACATCCATATAATAGCGTGGGCAATACTGATGATTCAAATACTTTTTTCTTTAATGCTATATCGAACTTTCCTTTAAATATTTCTTTATTCATCCAATATTTTTTCCATGCCAGAGATACTCTCCTGGTAACTTCCTTGGCCGTTCTATTTGCGAAATCAATGTTTTGTCCGAGGTATGTGTATTTCTCTACATAATCCAACTCTGTGTTCTCTATATATACTGGTATTCTTTGACTGTTGGTCATGACTTTTGTCTTTTCCCGGTTCATTTCCAGTCCGCATTTTCGGCTTTCTAGATTGAGATCTGATAGCATTTTTTGTAGTTCTACTTGTGTTTCTGATATAAGGATTATATCATCTGCAAATCGTAGATGAGATAAGCGTTCTCCGTTAATGTTTATGCCACAACTGTGCCAGTTTAGTTTTTGAAATAGCTCTTCGAGAAGGGCTATGAACAAGGTTGGTGAGATCGTATCACCTTGTCTCTCTCCTTTTTCAATGTAGAACTTTTCACCGATTTTTTCTAATTTTATATATTCATTAAATATATTCTTCAATAGAGTTATATATTTTATATTTGTATGAATATAGTCTACTGATAAACTAGTCTATCGTTAGACTAGGACTGTGAACTAGTTTATTCGTTTACGACAAAAAAGCTGTTGAAAAAACCAGTTTGTTCAAGATGAGGGGGCTTAGGTAGTAGTACACCACGCTGGCCAAGTGCGGGTTGGCGGACTTTACACATTATTCGAAAGCTTATTTAGGCTTTCTCAGACATGCAGGTTTCCTCAAGATGTTTTCGTTCACCGAAAGCTAGTAATAATCGCACAAAGACGATTCGCACATGATTAATTAAAGAAATCCGAGGTGCGAGCCGGGGTTCGAACCTGCGCACTTTGTTTCTAAGGCAAGCGCTTGCCCACTGAATTGATACCGCATAATAAAAAAAATATACCTTACCATAAATAGTAAAGAGATAACGTTTTAAAGTTCCGGACAGCCCTGCGGCGACGGTGGGCGGGCGGACAAAAAGCATCCGACACCTTTGATCCGCCCGCCGCTGATAAGCGCAGCCGACAGCAGCTGTCCGCCCAACCGACACCCGCTTCATTAGCTGCTCGCTTATTTCAATGATTTACTTACGTACGTAACGTACATAAGGTACCTACTGTTGGTAGGTATATAAAAAGGTAGGTACTATACTGCGCAATGTTCGTATAAGGTCGACCATACCCAGATCGAACCCGGCTTAGATGCTCCGAATCGTACTACCTCTTTCGTACGGTCGTTCAAAAAACTGGTCAAGTGCGAGGCGGACTCAGTTACATACTTTCTTCGAAGGTATTAAAGTTCTATTCGTCTAACATCTCAGATAACACGAAAACCAAACCACAAAATCAAGTTAGATTGTCGAGATTACTTTAGGATTACTAACAAACTGTACTACTTTAAAACTTGATTTTATATTTCCTATAAAATATAAATAGACATTTCTAACCTGTAATTTTTTTTAATGTGTAAATAACTCAATTACACATGGCACAATCCATATTCTTATTTTCATGTCGCCATGAACACTACGGAAGTACTACGGGCTATTCCTACTATCGTAGAGAAGGATTGTTCAATCAACAACATCTAGCCCGGAGTATGTCAGATGATGATACGAGCCGTAAACATTACGTTATGGCATGAGTTGTTTTAAAAAAGCCTCCTCAAATGGCAAAATAACATAATACTTTCATCTGGCGTACGCAAGACAAATGTCTCAAACTAAAGTCTTTGCTTGCGGCGGCTTCGTGTGGCGGGTCGCACCTTCCCGCGTCCCTCTAATATGGTTGAAGAGAATGATGGTTGCTGTGCTGGTGCTGCTTGAGGGGACTGGTCCGACTACTATCCCTTTGGCCTTTTAGTTTGTTGTAATTTTTGTCGGAATTTATTGTTTTCTTCTTTTCTCCCTTGCTTTATGTTTCGAACGGCAGGACACACTTTCGCTAATGTCGATTCAATTGTAACAAAACCATGTTTTAAAAAAAAGTTAAAAGATGACAAGCCTGCTGAGTTTCTTGTCGGATCTTGTCAGTTGAGGCCGCGATATGATCCGGTGGATTTTCAAAAATTGTCCATTCAAAAGTGCTAGCGTTAAGCCTATTTCAAATAAATATTTTTGACTTTGACTAATCTTACTGACAGAATAATCATTCTACTAACGTTCATGTTAAAAAGGATATTACACCATAAAATAGTCCCAGAGCGGGGCTTTACCATGAGCCCTTATAGCAGGGCAGTATAACACGAAAAGTGACTTGTGTACTTACCATGAGCGCACTAATTAGCAGTAGCAGCAGTTATTAAGTCAACCAAACATGTCAGCGATCACGTGACAATATTATTATCAAGCTACATCGTACAAATGTGTATGACGAGCAACTGTTCACGCATCCCATTTCTTAAAATTCGTTACATAGCTTTACGGGTGCACGACAATTATAAGCTGGTTGATGGCACAATGCAAATGGCTGGTTGATCCCCAAGCCGCCTGCCAAGCGTGGGGATTATGGCAACCCCTCCCTTCCTTTTCCTTTGTTCAGCTGTGGACGTCCATCGGCTGCTAATGAATGAATAATGGCACAACACTACGCTGGCCGTGATACCGGGCGGCGCCCAGCAGAGACATACATCTTTAGAATGCGAGACAGACGCAATACATATATTGTAACGCGGTGTCAACCGTTACCTATTTTGATTATTATAGAAGAATACAGTCCGCATTCCACATCGCTCGAAGAACCGATAACCGTTGGGGAAGAAAGGTTCTCGAGTGGCGACCACGAACCGGAAGACGCAGCGTAGGTAGGCCTCCCACCAGGTGGACAGACGACATTGTGCGCGTCGCAGGTAACCGGTGGATGCAAATAGCCAATTGTCGTTCATTGTGGCGTTCTAAGGGGGAGGCCTATGTTCAGCAGTGGACGTCTTCCGGCTGTTGACGATGATGGTGATGATGATGACAGTCCGCATTTTGACGTAGTTATCGCAGTCTCATTATCTGACCACCTCAGAGTAATTAGAATGGAGCTAGTATCGCGTCGATTCCCCGAATAAATTTTTCGTGGCACTTTTGCGGGGTGCGGAGGCGAAGTAAACACACGCAGATACAATTTCACGCATATCCACACTATAATAAACTCGCAACACATTCAAAAAGATACGCAAACAAATAAAGATTGACATACGAACAAAATTTGGCAGAGGGGTTAGCGCATCATGATCTCTCCAGTGGTATCTCCTCTAAGGACACCACCTAAGGATATTACGCGCCCGCCATGCGCCCACCCACTTGTATTTTTAATCATATCATGAAATTCATAACGTAATAATAATTATAAATTAGTGTGTTTATCTGAAATAATCAATTGGTTTTTTGGCACGGCTCGCAGGCCATTAATTGAAGTGCATACGTTATATCGTCCTTCATACTTCACCAATATATAAACCAGTCGAATTAAGATGATATCATCAGCTATTTCCTATTTTAATCATGGCTTTATTTTGTAAAGCGATGTGCTTACACGAAAAAAGAAAAAAAAATATATATATTATTTGAAGGCTCCATGGCGCAACTGAAAACTGCTTATAGGTACTTTGCAAACTAAGTCGCGGATTCAAATCGTGCAGGGAGCAATTGCCTTGCGTAGTAATTTGTTACTGTTATGGACAATAGGTATCTACAGGCCGATCAGCTGGTTGTCTGGATAGTACGATGATCCATCGGGTAGGAGATATTTTAGTCCACAAATGCTTACGCCGACACAAGAGCACTCTCTCTTCTTTCAATCACGCAACCCGATGCATGGGGTGGAAGACCGACACGACTCAGATTGAGAGCAGGACCAACCTTTTCCATGCTGATTGAAAGTCATTCGGAGTTTACCTGAAATATTGAAACGTAGGATGCCCTTGTGTTATAAGTATAGGGCGATCTAAAAAAAGGTGGCTGTTTTATATTTATATTTCTGGGGACCTTTTGAAGGTTTCCCCCGCGAGAAAAAAAACACTCGAGGACAAAGTAACGACCGAGCAAAGGGAGAGGTCCACCGCTGTCTTCCGGACACGCACACCCATCATCGCTTCTTCTCGATTTTTTTTGTACTTTCGTCTCTGAAATGTAGTGTAAATCCAATGATATCTCTTTCTTCACATACTTCTTCTGAAGTACGTAATGGACTTTGATGAAGGGTTTCACCATCATTTATTTCGATCATTTTCTTCCGGCATAATATTCACTAAAGCTTCAGAATTTATTCGTGAGCCCGTATTTAGAACCATAACAAGGCCAAACAAAGCTTCAGCTGGTCGCTTATCTACATACATACAGGCTATTAAAAAACCCCTGTCCGATTTATAAGGAGATGGTACAAATCAGGAAAAAATATTAATGAGATAGTCATCAAATTCGTTATACATATACGATATGGTTGTATTGCGACGCCTAATACTACCCTCAGTGATCGGACAGAGTTTAACACTTTATTTATAACCTATTTTCCTTGGTCACGCCATAACTTGAAAACGACTTTACTGATTGCATGCATCTTTTTATAAGTTTCCTGATACTTTGTAGAATATTCTTACGGAAAGAAATTTAGAAAGATGCGTAGAAAATTAGGGAATTACGCGGGCAGAGCTGCGCGGGACAGCTAGTTAAAAATAAAGCAAATTTAAAAAGAAATCTGATGGAGTACATTAGTAGCCGATATTTCGTCGCACCGATGTCCATCGTGTGTAAATAGCTTCGTAACTATGTATTTATATACCTCGCAGCTTGTTACTCCAGTTTAGATATTATTTACAAACATTATTATACGCCTTCACAATCCTTTGATGTTTCTTTATTAATGTGATTATCTGAAATAATTACACTGCCTGGTAATGTGTTTGACACATTATACTATTATATTCCTGTAATGGAATGATGGAAGATTGATATTGTAAAATCACGTTGTAGCGTAATTATTTATTTAGAGCAATGCGAGTTTATTTATTTAGACTTAATAGTAATGGTACACAAGGCGGACTTAATGCATTTTTTTTTTGACGCGGGGTCAATCTTCCAAAGATCCCCGGGAGCTGTGGGGCTCGACCGGGGTATGTGGGATTCTTACCCACTAAAACCCCCGCGGCTGTCGCATCGGCACATGAGAGGGGGACCCCAGGACTCTCCGGTGGGATCTGCACCAGGGGCCCCTCAGTGCCTTGCCTTTGAGCCCGCCGCCTGGGGGCGCATTGTAGCCCCCCGGGAACCTGACACGGTACTCACGGGGACGAGGGTCGCAACCCCGCCGCCGTCCTCCTCGGAGTCGCCGCCGTACTCAATGGACGCTCAAAGGGCCCACACCCCGAACGTCCAGCGACTCCGAAGGGGACTTAATGCCTCTAGGCCAACCTACCAGACAAACTTTGGGTTAATGTGTATAATGTATATCAAAGAGGTATAAACAAAAGATAATATAAACCTTAGTTAATAAACAAATTTACTAATATCCTATAGAATACTCGTATATATAATAATAATATGTATACATATAAGGTTTTAATTTTAATGTAATACTAACATAAAATCACAAAATACAATGAATATACCTATAACAATTTAAAACAGATGCTTAGGTACAATAAATGTAAAAAATTAGGCCCATGTGGCATGGTGCCCAAAATGCTGGCAGCATTACCTCGCTGAATCTCAATAGAAACTCGCTGAGGGAGAAAATGGCCAGCTTTTGGATCTCCTGTGATGTCTACCAGCCGTTTCGAAAGTAAATTAAAAAGACAATGGGTAGAAGGACCCATGAACCCAGTCTCAATGAGCATTTCTGAAAGGTTATTAAATATAAGTATTTATACATATTATAAGTAAATAAAATTTAAAATAAATAAAGGAGTAGGTCACGCGAGACAGATGCGCATTAAACTATCGTGACCACCCGGAGGCGCTCGGACATTGCATATATAGTATATGGCATGCATATTAATGTTAACTATCACAAATACTTACTAGAATGTTTCATTTAAAGACACGTTGATAATTAACGTGTTAAACAATGTGGTAAATACATTTTGTTTGTCACCTCCTCATTATGATTAAATGATTATGATCTGATAGTTGCGCCGCCCCTCTCCTTTAAGGGGGAAGCCTCTGTTCAGCAGTGGACGTCTTCCTGATGATGATGAAACTAACATTTTAGATTAGAACTCATGAATTTTGTAAGATAAATTAACATTGATAAAAACGTACCTACATTGTTTTTTGCCAGGCCGTGTAAAATTGCGTGACGTTACAGCGTATTTGGAATATGACCTAAAACCCCGAGCATTACGCAACAATAAACAATGTTCTAAAAACTAACGACTCCAATAAATATAATAATGTAAACAAATTCGCTATAATAACAAAACTTTACCGACCGACAGTCCGACCCGGTTTTATACACAGCCCAAGGCTAAAGCACGGCAAAAACGTTCCTATGCCTTCTATAGATTACAGCGAAACAACCCAAACAAACCCAAACATGCGTGAAGGGCACTGTAGCTGGTGAAATTACCGGACACAAAAGACTTAATATTTAAAGTCGTGCGTCAACGTGCTAGTGATTCTTCTGGTGTTGCTAGAGTCTATAGGCTGCGGTGACTGCTTACCATCAGGCGGGCCGCATGTTTGCTTGCCACCTTGGTAGTATAAAAAAAATAGGGGAAAGAGCTTGCTGCACTTCCTTGACCAGAACCAGAACCGACAACTGACAACTGATGGGGAGGAAAGGTTCTAGAGTCGCAACCACGAACCGGAAGAAGCAGCGTAGGCAGGCCTCCTACTAGGTGGACTGACGACATTATGCGCCTCGTAGTTATTTTTCTGGGGAGGATAGTTGCTGTTGGCCGCAGATGGCCATTACAGCTTCACCGGGCAAGGGAGCGAGCGCTTAAAGCGCTTCAGCCAGAAAGGCAGGGGAGCGACGAGCTAAAGGGCACCTCAGGGAGACACGGCCTTGGCTTGGGCTGTCGCTTAGAGAGGGCTGATTCTACCACCACCGGTTCACAACGCGCCCCCACTGAGAAAAGCCGACAAGAAACTCAGTGGGGTGATGCACGATGTTGAGGTCGCATGCGTACGACCCTTCGGCCTCGCCGGCGAGAACGGTGTCTGTTTGATATTTGCCATCTTGCGTCGTCACGAGAAACGCGAGAGTGCCAGGGGGAGTGTACTCCACTCCACTCGGGACGGGCTCATGACGGGCTAGTGAGGGTCCAGTGCCGGAGAATCCAGACAAAGTCCTAACGGGGTGCTTCACTATAGCGGGGATAAAAGACCGCGGGCAGGTTTTAGAAGGCAAAACTCTCACATAACTCGAGTAACCAAATCCACCGCGAGAGCAAAAAAGGTTTAAAGATGTTTAATAACTCAAAGAACATAGTTCACTTATAGGATATCACAATCTTTAATGTAATCTGGTAAATTATTATATAACTGAGCTCCTTCGAATACTATACTTCTTTTCCCGAAAAGGGAAGGTTTACCTACCCTCCCTTACGAGTACTTACGAGTCTTTTATTACAAACATTCCAATCTCCTTCACGACCCGTCAAAGTGGATATAACACAAACACAATAAGATTTTTATGGACATTCGTGGTATAATCCGGTCCACTTTAGCGTGACCACACTGAACCCTAATTGCGTCCATCGTCCGTTCAATCTCGGGGAAAATTAAGCTGTATCTGCCTAACGACGGGTATAAATCTATCCGTAAGGGCCCGTGCGTATTGGCGTCGGTCAACCCTATAATTTGTGGACAGGCGCTACAACTATAATCTACTGCCACAACTAAGTTGTAAATCTATCATGTCGAGCAGACATCGTAGCTAGAAGTATAGACTGATAGCTCAGTTGGATACGAATTGAAGTGAATTTGTTTAGATTTCCCCAAAAACTTTTGACCCTTACCTACTTACCTTACGACCAGCTATGCGCCAAGGTGCTGACTGCTTGATCGGTCTCGCCGTGGTGGTTCTCGATTAGGTAAGTTAGGGAGCTCACAGAAGGTATAGTCCAGACCTAAAAGGAGATTGACCAATTTGGACCAAATGCTGCCCAGGCATGGGAATACTTTTATGTTTTTCCTTACATGAAGAGATATTAAGAAAAAAAAAAAAAAAACATCCACGGGGTTCAAATATATTACCTACCTAAAAACTTATCTTATATGGCTTTTAGGTACTTTAACTTTGTTTTTTTTTATCCTATATGTTAAATAATATTATTATCTTACTTATTCTACCTCCCGAGTCCGGTCCCGACCTCGCTAGTCTCGCTCGAAGCAAGTTTTTTTTTTGTAAACTCTATACGAAAGTGACAGCTTTGTATAGCGCTGTCTAGCGAGGTAGGGACCGGACTCGGGAGGTCGAATAAGTAAGATAATAATATTATGTAACTAGCTGACCCACGCAGCTCCGCCTGCGCAATTTTTACGTTAACTAAACTTTTAATAACAGACATTCGCATCGAATACATAACCTCCTTTTTTATAGCCGGTTAAAAACTGGGATCCATTTTTTACTTGCTCTCAGAAGCACGGACCCGTTCAAATGGCGTTAAACGGTCACCCATCTATTTAATGACCTACCTAACGTTGCTTAACCCGATCGATTACAAAACCTTGATAACAACTCTCTATCAGTGTTCCCTTACTAATATTTATTATATTATAAAGAAAAAATTATAAAATCGGACCAAGCGTATACCCAAGTACCCATTTTGACTTTAATCCCCTCTCCCAAAAGAACCGTGCTAGATTACGGGATAAAAAGTATCCTATAAGTTTAATTTGAATCCATTCAGTAGTTTCGGCGTGATGCGCAGCCGTGATACAGACAGCCAGACAGACAAAAATTAAAAAAATTACATTTTCGGCCTCAGTATCGGTTATAGAATGCCCTCCAAATATAATTTTCAAAATATCTTCAATGTACAGAACTGGACCTATTACAGTTTTATTATAAGTATAGACATAAAGGTTAAAAAAAAACAAAGTTACATCACCTAAAAGCCATATACGATAAGTTTTTAGATAGTTAATATATTATAGCCCCGTGGATGTTTATTTTTTTTATATATTTTTTTAATATCTCTACATGTAAGAATAAAAATAAAAGTATTCCCAAGCCTGGGCAACATTTGGTCCAATGTCCATACAAAATTGGTCAATCTCCTTTTATAGGCGCTTATTACGTTGTTCATATATTTTTTTTTATGAAAACATTAAAAAGTAAAAAAAAACGACTTCATTTACACTAAATTTAAATATTATTGAAGTTGGAGTTGGAGAACCTACTGTGTATTTTAGCACCAAATTCAATAAGTCGTTTTTTTATATTTTTCAAGTCCTGTCAATGTTCTAGCGTTGTCTGCGTTTATCCTTATTTTATTAATTCTTACCGTTTTACGTTCCCGTTGTCCGATAGTACACATAAAACGGCTTAGTGTGTGTCCGAGTTGGTGTTGACCTTCTTCCGAAGCTTTGCGATGCACTTAAAGGAAATAACGTTAGCGAGAAACGCTATTTTCTCTTTATAGGAAATCTCGTAAAGTTGGACTGGGCAGTCCGCAAACGAGGACACTAACTTCGGACATTTTACCGATCATTCGGAGTCGAGTGCAGATGGCGATACTTTTGACGACGTCGTACCTCTCTTCCGCTTCATGCATGTATCTTAACTCCAGTAATTTCATCAGCTACAGTGCAGGGGCTGTAAGGGTACAGCGGTTCACAGCAATGTTGACACATTGTTGCATCTTCTTCTTCTTGCGGTGCCTCTTCACTACTGAAGGTTGGCCATCAGCTCATCATACCTAGATCGGTCCCTTGCCAAGCGAAATAGATGTTCCACGCTGGCAATGCCGGTCCACTGTCTGATATTTCTAAGTCACGATAGCTTGCGTCTTCCGACTCGTCTTTTCCCCTCAATTTTACCCATCATTATTAACTGAAGAAGATGGTATCGGTCATGTCTAAAAATATGTCCAATTGACTTTTCTTTTCTTGAGTTGGTTCATGAGTTCTCGGGACTTTTTAACTCATCTTAGAACTTCGATTGTTGCTTGGTTGCAGAGTATCTGTCACTCCGGTGGTAGGTACCGGGATGGGCTCTTGTATGAGAAACCTACCACTTATTTTGTTAATTATTGTCCTAACAAGTAAAGAAGATAGTTTTGTTTTTCTTTTTTCTCCTCTTCTCTTTCTTTCTTTTTTAACCGACTTCAAAAAAGGAGGAGGTAATCAATTCATCGTGTATGTATTTTTTTTAATGTATGTTCACTGATAATTCCGCCAAATATGTACCGATTTGGATGATTCTTTTTTGTACCTAATGGACGTTCCATCAAGTTGGTCCCATATAATTGTTATCCCTTATGGACCAGTAGTTCCTGAAGAAACATGAATGGAATGTTACAATTATCTACTAAAATGCCTAAAAATAGATGATATTCTAAGCAATAATGATTATGACTCCTACAAATATTTACCTATTTCAATGATTCCTTTTTTATCCGAAAGCATGAACAATTAGGATGGTTTGGTATGAATTTCAAGACCGGATAAGAACTTTTTCGAAGAACATGATTGATGGGAAGGAGATATAATTTGTAGAAACCATAAAATATATGATATTTTCGTCTACAAAATGGTCATACACCATCCCGATCATCCTATCGAATTCAATGGTTCCTTTTCAACCCTCGACCAAAAACGAGGGGTATAATAAGTTTGACGCCTATGTCAGGGGGGGGGGGATGTGTCTGTGGCATCACACACACCGCTCAAAAGGGTGGACAGATTTGTATGCGTTTTTATTTGAAAGCTGGTTTAATCGAGATAGTTCTTAGCTTAGATATTTCATGAAAATCGGTTTCGCTGTTTGAAGACCATCAGCTCTTTTCCAAGTCGAGGTAGGAATATTTCGTATACAATGGACAGTTTTCATTACTTCTAATATTCCGAAAGATCTAAAATTTAGAAGATATGTAAATCCGTTGATACTAAATAAAATGATAACCTTTACCAGGGTCAGCTGATGGAGCAGAAAGCTGGTCACAGGATTTCTGCACCAATAAACGTGTACCCACTGTGTTTGGGCTCCTTGGGTAGGTCATGACGAGTAGTTGCTAGAAAAATGCTTATCAGGGTCTGATGATGGAGCAGGAAGGTGGTCACGGGATCTATGCACCAATAAACGTAGACCCACCGAATTTGGTCACGATGCGTAGGTCTCGACGAGTAGCTGCTAGAAAAATGATGTTCAGAAGGCTCTGCACCAAGCGGTGATAGGAGCAAGCAGGAAGGTCGTAAAAGGAACTCTGCTAAATTAAATGTAGGACCCACCGAATTTTAAATCTATAGTTGGTGGTTTATACCTGTTAGTGATAAAATTTTATATATGACTAAAAAGAATAAAATATTTTTTTTATAAAAAAAAATTAAACCAACTTCAACAGACACCACACTAAAAAGTGATAAAATCTTTTTTAAAAAAAATTGAACCGACTTCAATATCACTGAAAAGTATAAAATAATTTAAATATTATTGAAGTTGGTGTTAGCGTACCTGCTGTGTATATTTGGCACCAACTTCAATAATATTTAAATTATTTTATACTTTTCTGTGATATTGAAGTCGGTTCAATTTTTTTTTTAAAGATTTTATTTTAAACTTTTTAGTGATATTTTCATATATAAAGATTGAACCATCGAAAACCGTAAAATTATCTAGGTAGGCTATGATCACATTATCGTCTCCATAGTTTTACATAATTCATGTTTCTTCAGAAAATAATATCCGGTCGTAATGAAATTTGCATGGAAACATCATAGTAAGTAGTTTACTCTCTCGAATAAAAAAAGAATCATCGAAATCGGTTCATAATTGTCAGAGCAATGTAATGGAGAACATCAGTTTTATGGTTTTTACCAGATAAATTTCTCCACATCGTTCATGGTCCTCCAGGAAGTTCTTATCCGGTTGTAATAAAATTCATACAGATTCAATACAGTGGTTTCTTCTTTCGAATAAAAAAAGAATCATTGAAATTGGTAAATATTTGCCAGAGTTATGACCATTTTTGTCCGACCGAGCGAGTCCGAGCGACTAAAACGTCATCTGTATAGGCTTTCTTGCAACTCTCAGTGCGCAGTCACCATTCTTGTTTTTTTAGGAACTACTTATTACTAAGCAATAATTTTTTTATGGGACCCAATCAATGGATTGAAGAATGGATGGAAGAAAGATTTTTTCAAATCGGTTAATAATTGCCAGAGTTATGCGCGAACATACATAAAAAAAAAAAATATACAGACGAATTGAGAACCTCCTCCTTTTTTGAAGTCGGTTAAAAAATAACTTAAATATTCTTGAAGTTGGTGCTCAAATAAACACGATACGTACGCTACCAGCCGAATCGACTGATCAGCACCAACTTCAATAATATTTAAGTTA
The DNA here is from genome assembly GCA_911728495.1 of Furcula furcula. Classification (NCBI taxonomy): domain Eukaryota; kingdom Metazoa; phylum Arthropoda; class Insecta; order Lepidoptera; family Notodontidae; genus Furcula; species Furcula furcula. Next base: position 23,046,055 of record OU452252.1, read on the forward strand.
TTTTTCACTTTTTAGTGAGGTGTCTGTTTAATTTTTGAAGTCTGTTTAATTTTTTTATAAAAAAATTATTGTTTTGTAAGTATCGAAATTGTTGCAATTCACACTTTATGTTCCATGCTATCTTTTTTCCTCCCAAGGTTGCCTGGAAGAAATCGCGAATAGCGATAAGGCCGTCCTTTGTGCGTATTACATTGTTTAAGTCTGTAAGTGCTTTAATTTATGAGTAAGTTTGTGTGTACAATAAAGAGTATATAAATAAAGAAATAAGGAACAGCTGCTTACAAAGTGCTCCCGCTTGAATCGAACCTCTGAATTGTACAGCGAATGGTTTCTCGCTACGCCACAGGGACACAGCTACGGCTAACTGTGCGGCTAATAGATAAATATAATAATTATATTATGTATATTATTATGTATTTACAAGTGCTCGTCAATGTATAGTAGAATTTCGTGAAGAGGGTTCATGGTTTTCATTACAGCTTAACGTCTCAATTTAGATATAAAGTATTTAAAAAAATACATACACGACGAATTGATAACCTCCTTCTTTTTTGAAGTTAAAAATAGCCGAATACGATTCATGAAGTGACTCATACACAGGGTTGTCAAATTTGAAATCATTACCGAAAAATAAATATTTTGGTAAATAATGTTTTAAGCACGCAGGTATTGAAAAAAAAACTACCTGCTAATAATAGCGACATGTTCTCCGTCTGTTGCGACGTCTCTCTCTAACCAACACCGTTAATAAGACAAGTAAGATGAATATGTACAGTTAATTGTAGGTATTATATTTATACCTCAATGAGGTATTATGATGGCTTTATGATCATAAATGATACAAAACCTTTCTGGGAGACTTTCCATGCTTCTTTGTTATATAAGTTAAGTATAGTTTCTTTAAATAAATACTATAGAAAAGTTTAAAATATTAAATAATAAATGTAAATTATTTATTTTTATTTCTTTTCAATATATTTTTTATCACATTTTTTTTAAGAGTTAGAGAGACCACCGGATCACATCGCGGCCTCAACTGAGAAGATCCGGCAAGAAACTCAGCGGGCTTGTCTAGTCCCCCCAATCAGCACCAGTGCGAGCATCAGCCATCAATCTCCTCAACCATAATGGCGGGAAGGGGGTGACCCGCCACACGAATCCGCTACAAGCAAAGACTTTTCGATGGCGAGCAAAATAAATGAATTTAAATTAATATTTTATTTCCAGTGTTGGTAACAACCCTACAGGATCTGGCTTGCACTGTGCACTGATACGTCACCTATGACGTCAATAGTGAAGTGTTTACTGATATCGTTGTCGGTGTTCTGACTCAAATTCTATGCCCCCTTTGACATGGAGATCTGTTTGTTATTGTATACCCCTTTCCTTGTATCATCAACAGCTTTTGATTTTGTAGAAGCGTGTGAAGTAGATACTGTATATACAAGCTGACTGGTTGAACATAGGACAATACTCAAGGATATAGGAATTCAAGGTCCGTTCAAGTAACGTATAAAAAAGTTAAATGAAATAAATAACTTTAATTAGGTACAATATAATGTGCATCCTTGCACTAGATGTCCTCCGTCGTCACGCGGCTTTTTACAAAGAAAGAGGTAGCCGACCAGCGAAATGTCATCTATCAGTTATGGGCTATATTTTATACTAACTGATCTGTGTAGCTCTGCCCGTGCTTTTTTACGTTAAAACCCATTTTTTTTAAACCAACCCTGGGTTATAAGCGAACAAAATAAAACAAAATTTATTCAAATTGGTCAAACCGTTTGACTTTTAGCGCGACCAACGGACATCGATTAATTTTTATATAAGTTGTTTGTTCCACACAAACGAACGACACGGAAGGGAAGTACGTTAAATATTAAAGATATCAAAATTCACTGAAAGGAATATTCTTTTATTTTGAAAAACAATAATAACGCCATTCAAACTTTTAAAAATAAGCTTGCCTGAGCTGGTAATCGAACAAACAAATAATGCAAAAAAATAGACACTCACTATTTTATTGGACTAATTGATAGGGTAAATGATAAGGATAACATCTCTTGAATAAATATTGTACATTTAAAGAAGACATTTAATATTTAATGTACTTCGCCTCCGTGTCCCGTTCGTTTGTTCCACCCTGTATCTAGATGATTAATATAGACGTACAAGACGTCATAAAACTTTAAAAAAAAAAAAAATATATCTTGGGACAATCCACACACGGTCATCCGATCCCAAACTAGGCAGAGCCTGTACTATGGAAACCAGACAACTGATACTAATACTTATATACTTTTTTTTTTGTAAATACATACTTAAACTAAAACTGACTATCCCTTTTCCACCACTTACTCTTAAAGTTGCTTGATCCCATCAAACATTGGCCACTGTAATCGTATCAGTCATCAAAGGAACCTCGTCTGACGTTCATTACACGTTTCACGTGCACTCACTTCGTGCTCCAAGTTTGCCCCTGACTCTGACGTCAATGAGCGTGTGTTTACTAATAGACGGTCTGCTCGAAGCCCTTCTGTTTATTCACTCGCTAAATTTGAACTCGAGATTTTCTTACCGTCGATTGATGTTGAATTATTAGGGGTTAGAGTATGCTTTGCCAAAATTCAATGCGAACACAAACAGATAGGGATATATACCCACTGAATAGATTTAATATTGAAATCTACACTGTGATCTTAGATCGGTCATGCTAAGTCTTTGCTTGTGGCGGCTTCGTGTGGCGGGTCACCTTCCCTTCAATATGGTTGAGGGGTGTGATGGCTGCTGCTCGAGTCAAATCGTGCGCGGGTTCTGCTCTGGTCCGACTACTATCCCTTTAGCCTTTTAGTTTGTTGTACTTTCGTCGTATTTTATTTTTCTCTCTTATTTGATCTTTTGAACGGCAAGACACACTGTCGCTGATTCTGATCTAATTGTAACAAGACAAAAACTGTTTTAAAAAAGTGAAAAAATGACAAGCCCTCTGTGTTTCTTGCCGGATCTTCTCAGTTGATGCCGCGTTGTGATCCGGTGGTAGCTTTTAAACGATACTGACGAACACCGAACCGCACTAAACTGCACCGAACCGCATCGAACAGCACCGAACAGCACCGAACCGCACCGAACCGTATCGAACAGCACCGAACCGCACCGAACCACACCGAACCACGCCGAACCGTCCCGAACCGCACCGAACCGCGCCGAACAGCACCGAACCGCGCCGAACCGCACAGAACCGCATCGAACCGCACCGAACCGCACCGAACCCCACCGAACCGCACCGAACCACACCGAACCACACCGAATGACACTGAATGACGGAATGACTGCGTCACGTGAGCGCTATCATACCCCCTCCATGGTAGCGTTTAACGCGATAAACGTAAAAAAATTTGGAACTCGCATAAGAAGTTTCACTTCAAAAAGATATATTTTTTACGTTAGGAGTTAGACTCCCGTCTAACTTCTAACGTTCACCATATTCAGCTAAAGTTAAAAAAAACACTATTCGGTCGTCTTTGATGGTCGCATTTAGTGCTGAGCTGTCTAGTATAAATTGCGTTTCTATGCGAAAGTTTGGCTTCATTGCATTGTGGCAAAGTACTAGTTTTATTGGCGATTGACGTCAACATACCACAATAGAGCTGACATCACGGTAGATCGTCTAAATTCAACCAATATACAATGGTTGGTAACATAAAAACTGCAGAGTACATATAGGTACCTACACCATATTCCAAGGATAAACAAAATCATATAGAACGCCACAATTAACGACAATTGGCTATTTGTATTCACCGGTTACGCGCGCAATGTCGTCGGTCTACCCAGTGGGAGGTCTGCTTACGATGCGTCTTCCGGCTTATGGTCGCCACTACCTTTCTTCCCCATCGGTTATCGGTTCTTCGAGCGATGTATCCTGCCCATTACCACTATAAATCGCAAATTCGTTTGAACCTTTTAATACCTCACCAAGCCTACATTGTCAATTTAATGCCGCAGCAGAAATAAATTTCTGTTACCATGCCGATTTTGCTGTCACGTTGTTATCGCATTATGGTTGGCGTGTTTTATATCCACAAAATATAGAAGTCGTCATCAGCAGCAGTCGAAAGATCCACTGCTGAACAAAGGCCTCTCCCTTAGAAGGGAGGGGTTGTCATAATCTACACGCTTGGCAGGCTCTTAGCGATCGCAGTATAGGTCATATATAATAGAAAGACGCTGCAGCCCGTCTTCTTGATTTCCCTTAGTCGCCTCTTACGGACACCCGACGGGAGCAAACAGATGGGCGCTGTTCTTACCCAGACATCCCACAAGCTAATAAAATTGTGATCGCTGTTAAATTCATTTAAAACTGTTTACTTTGCAAATTCCCCAATAATTCTTCGGGGGTCCCTCAAGGAGCGCTTTAGAACCCCATTTGTTCCAAACTATCTTACTTGCCATTAAATATGACTTACATAAACGAACAACTAAGGAAATGCAATCTCCAAATAGTACCTAAACATAAATCTATTGTATATGAAAGTTTGTGAGCGTAACGTATTATAAATAGACTCAACAAAACGTTGTTTATAATAGCAGTTATGTGGCGTACCACCGTGGCGTATAAAACGCGCATTGAAAAGGCACTTATATTCAGCGCAGCCGAGAAATCGTTCCTTTGCATTCCATTACCTACTAACATTTTTATATCGTTGCACTAATTACTTATACTGGGTGTCCCGGAAAGGGTATATCAAGCCAAAGGATATGTATAGTATTGATAGTAAAGACCCCGAAAAAGTTGTCAGATACGGCAAAAATTGATATTTTGAATTACATAAAAAAAATTGTAACGTCTTAAAACCGTTTTTAAGCAACCCTGTGCCATCGTGCCTACTCCTATGGGGAGACTGCTTTATATTCATTGCGTGCCTACCCGGTTTAATAAGAAATTCATGCATTTTCGGGTAAATAACGAAACAAATGTTTAACCCACTGCACTAAAACTGTTGACTTTTTCATCATTTTCTTTCACAAATTGATTGCTTGTGGGTTACACAATACGTCATTATCGGCTTGATAGCCCATCTCTGGGACACCCTGTATAACAATATATCCTGGCCGACACGTCCTCAGTGGCCAGCCTTTCACAAGATCAGCCATCTACGCGGGAGGTATTACACACAGGCGCTTAAGTAGACACAGGTGCACTTCCTTATATACTCTCACAATCCAATGGGACGCAGCCGACTTTTTACATGCCCATCCGACGCATGGAACATCTTATTTTCCTGACGATCAGGTGATGAGCCTGCATTGTCCTAGCCAAGAAGGAACAACTACACAACATTTTTGGGATTCATTGGATTTGGGATTTGAACCCACGACCATCGGTTTGCAAACCGGTTTCCCGCTGCGCGACCATCAGATTGAATCGCGTCCAATTAAATCAAATACAAAAAGATTCGTTAATATTTCTTGTCTTGTTATTACTAGTCTATGTCTATAAAAAAAAAGACAAGCCCGCTGAGTTTCTTGCCGGATCTTCTCAGTAGCGGCCGCGTTACGATCCGGTGGTAGTTTGTAAAAATGATTTTTGTGTAAGTGCCTCCGTGGGGCCTATACATAATAAAGATATTTTGACTTTGACTTTATGTGAAATAACAAAGCTCTGAGGAAAGACATAAGGTAGAAACAACCTTGATAATTTAATGGCCCAGCTTACAGACAATACAATACCCATTATACTTCAACAATAGATAAAGAATAGTGACATGGCCTTAATATAAAATTAGTAGATTACAAAAGAAAACTATACAATAAACTAAAGCACTGCTAAACTATTGTTTAGGAAACAATTTTGGTAGGGAATGGGAAGATGACAAATATTTCCGTCAATACTCGTCTAGAAGGTTTCGTACACTGTTTAGCGTAGCCCTCGTTTAGTGAGGCTATCCATATTAAATTTAAGTACATTGTTCTATTGTGCGGAAAGAATCTAATGGTGAGGCCTGAACTTTTATGATTGATGAATGCCTCCGCAACAAAAACTTAGATCTCTAATTAGTATAAAACAAGGTTTATTTGTAAATGTGTAAGCTCGCTTCTTCTAGAGTATACAATAGATGCTACTTATCTATAATAAAAATCAGTTTAGCCTGATTCTTTTTTTTAAGGGACCTGTGGGGGTCAACCGGGGTATGTGGGATTCTTACCCTGACCCCGACTGATTCTTAATTCAACCTAAAATTACCTAAAAATATGCATGTAGACTCAAAAACTGACTAATGTTTTCTAAAAATAACTTTTTTCTAAAAAGTTCTTAAACTACAGAGCTGAGGAATTCAAATAACAAGGAACACCTCATAACTTCTTTGATGGCAATTTCTGTTGGACAATTAACTAAACCCTCCTCTCTATTCCAGGCATCGTCAACCGAGGGGATTCCTTCCGACGCCGCCGCTCCAGATCCGGAAGCCTAGCCCCTGCTTCGCCTGCTCAGGCGGCACCAGAGACCACAGAGCGCAGGCCGGTGGCCTGCCATCGGGTGGCCATGGTCGGGGCCCCGGGTGTCGGCAAAACGGCCCTGGTCAGCCAATTCCAGACCAGCGAATGCATCAACGCTTACGACAGACAGAGAGGTTAGTCACTGTTTTAGACTTTCATGGCAATTTAGAATTAATTCAAATTCAATTTTTTTTAGGTATTATGTATCCATAATACCCGCCATAATAGATGCCTATGGGCCTCAGAGCTAGGGTTGCCATGCGTCCGGGTTTCCCCGGATTGGTCCTAGTTTAGAAAGCGTCCGGGGAGCGTCCGAGCGGTCCATTTGTAGTCCGGGCCTAAAAGTTTTTAAGGCACCGGCAAATAGTTTAAAATTGTATGAAAGTAAAAGTAAATTTATACTAATATAAAAACTGTATCTTATTTTAATATATAAATTAACAAAAAAATGGTCACGTCCGGGTTCTAAAAGCTTAAAAATCGTGCTTCTTGTTCTAGTTGCCAGATTTTAGAGATAGCACTACTCAAAACTAAGAGCCTTCTTAGATATTGTCATTTTTTACAACTATGTACCAATACTACAATATTACATGGACTTACGGGTTTAGTGCCAACATGATTGATCGTTTTCGATATTTCGGCGCTGTTGCCAGCGCCATGATCACGGGATAACTGTAGGATGCGGGTGGGCAAACAATTTAACATAATATTAATTAATACACTAATATATTAATATTTAACATAATATTAATTAACAGCAGTGGCGTACACAGAGGGTAGGCAAAGAAACGTATTCGGCTTGTTTAACCCATTATATGGATATTAGTATACCTACCATTTTAAATATCCATAAGTTAGCAGATTCTATAGACATATTAATTTGCATAAAAAACTGTAATAAGATTATTCAGAGGGTTCATACACACAAAAAGACTTTGCCTACCCTACAATTTCTCTAAATAATATTAATTTTAAAATATTTTGTACTGACATGGTATTAACGTGATGTTTATAAATGTAAATGGATACGTCTGTAATGTTAGTTCTTTTAAGGATATTTGTGGTGGCACACTAACAAATAGCTTACGCCAGTAGAGTACGCCACGTCTACACAGTCACCCATCTATGGACTGACCTTGCCTGTCGTTGCTTAACCAGCTCATATTCCGAACCACTACTGTTCGGAACACTATATACGACTGGTAAATTTTTGGTTCGTTTGTCATGTTAATGAGAGCGGAAGTTACTTGCTAATTTAAAACAGCGTTCGTTAGGTTGCCTTTATTTACCTTTCAGATTACAACGATTGCTACCTTCCCTTTATTTAATTTTATGTTTAAAATGATTGTAAGGGTGTGAATAGTATAATTTATCTTATAATTGGTAAGTAGATTGTTTAAAAAACCCTGTCCTGATGTGTAAGGGGAATACCTACATTGCTTGTATATTTTAGTAAAAATATTTAGCAAAAGTGTGATGATTATATTCTTTTATAATTATATTTACAACACATAACTTATTAAAAAGAAACAATTAAGTAATAAAAATTAAATTAACTTTCTTTATTGGTGTAAAAAAATTGGCCCATGTGGTAGGGTGCCCAATATACTGGCAGCATTTCCTCGCTGAATAGGTAGCTGAAACCACTCTCTGAGCGAGGAAATGCCCAGCTCTGGTGTCACCTGTGGCGTCCATTAACCTTTTACTTAAAGATCTAAGATACTTTACGCCCGGTTTCCGAAAGGATGATCAACGCAAAAATCAACTAACTAGATGTCAAATCCCCTGTCAAGTGTATTTTGGGTTGCAGAAAGCATGGTCAACTATTATAATTTGAACATCCTATCAGTTGGCACGGCTGTTAAAAGGAGTTGTTCCAGAAATGTATGGAGCCTGGGCCAACACCATGTATATATAACTATTCAATATAGTAACTGTTTTGTAATGTTATCTTTTTTTAATATTGCTTCGTGATATTGTACATTTAAGATATCTTGGTCAAGGAGAGCAACACCAAAGAGAATATAATACTACTGTAGCAACACCGCACAATGTCGGAAATACGTAACTAAAATGTCATTTTGACAACTAACTATACCTGCGATTGAACTTGTTGCGGATTCCAATCCAAATCACAGGCGATAATCAATACAGTAAAGCCCCAGGTCAAGAAAGAAACAGTCAATGAATGTCCGCAAACATAAATAATCACTAAAAACTCCGAAATACATTATGTACTCCACGCGTAAACAATCTATTACGAAACGTCAACTATAGCATTAACTGTCAATTAGTAAACCAACGTCAAACGCAACTGTCATGGCTGCCCTAAAAACAGGGTGGACATACTAAATAACTGCAAAAGTAATCATTTTTGTACAATTGTACTCTGCTTCAAATTAATTTATAAGTATTTTTATGAAACTCTCCTATGGTTTTCCTATTTTTCCATGTAGTGTACATAGTGTTGGCCCAAAATGGAACATCTCCTTTGCTTCAGAAACTTCATGTCAAAGCCAATTTGGGTTTCTGAAAGGCTAATTAAGCCATGATCATAGATTATTCTCTTGTCAAATACAATGTCAACTAATCGGTGTTGGTCGACAAATTAAGTATTAAATTATACTATTTGTTTTGGATAATCTACTAGTTTATGACAGATTACGTAATTATTAGGTATAAAAGGTCCTTTGAAACAAAAATACCAAGATTGTATTAACAATTGCTACTTTTGAAATTTACGATTGTGAAATGCGCACTCGCGGGATGAAGGCCCACGAAATAAGAGTGTGGAGCCGCTTGACAACCAAAAATATTTTGTCTATGGGGTTCCACTGGTGCTTTTTCTTCGAATCGTGACACATGGTGAAGGACAAAAAATACTCTGTTTCTTTTTATCACATGTAACCTATATAAATGCATTCTTTTCTTGTGCGACTGAGAAATAAAGTGTCCATCCCTCCTGTAGATCCTCCATCTATGGTTACAGATTATAATATCTTTGAATAGAATGAGCTATTGAATGAAATATTGAACTAAATAGGCAAAGTAGCCATACTTTAATAATATTCTTCATGTCAAATTAAAATGATCATAGATTAGTAAATTTTTCTCTAATTAACGTTTCAGAAACCCAAATTGATTTGAACAAGCTGTCAAGTTAACAGTCATGTTAGTTGAATAGCCATTTGAATAGCCTTTCAGAAACCGGGAGAGTGATTGTACCTACATACAACTCACAACGCATACGGACCGTTATGTGGTAAACGTGCCTTCAATCCGATTTTGTATGGAGAAAAATTATTACACTTTTTGCACGCGTCATCAAAGACAGAGCGCTGAAAGAGAGAGATAGAAGCTCCCCTCATGTCCTCCGACATAAAAAAAAACGAAAGAAAATTGGAGTTAGTGAAAAAAAAGTAAACGAAAATATCAAAATGCGCGTGAATTTGCGCGGGCCACCTATATAAGTATAATGTACTGAATACGGAAAAAATATCACAAATACCTTTCCATTCAATATTCGTACAACAGTTTACCAATATCAACAGACGCAAGGCTCTAAAAGGAACCCCGCTGTTTTAATTCCATTCCAAGGGATGGTTCCGTTGATCAAGGAACTGGGAATTTCGACTTTATTACTTTAGACTGAGCTTTAAATTTTATTACACTCAGGAACCGAACGCGATTCACTTGGCAAGACCCAATTTGACCCAACGTGTAGTCAAACACAAGTTCTGCATTCCAATAGATTATTAAAGTCCGATAGTTCCCGTGGGATGTCTGGGTAAGCACCCTCACATCTCCTCCCGTTGAGTGTCCGTAAGAGGCGACTAAAGAGGAAGAGGAAAGCAAGAAGTTGGGCAGCAGCGTCTTTCTATTGGATTACTTACCACCTGCACTGCAATCCCCAAGACGCCTGCCAAGCACAAAAGCCTTAATAACTAATGTCTCGGGTGACGGGCGATAGTGAAATGCAGCTGTTTATAGGCCGGCGTGTCGCTTACCACCAGGCGAACGTCTTGCTCGTCTAGTCACTAGGTGGAATAAAAAAAGTGCGAAATCGTACATACAACCACGCCATCGAAATAGATTTTTAGTATTTCATCATGACTAAAAAGCATTCCACTTTTTAACCGGCTTCAAAAAGAAGGTTCTCTATTCGACGCGTATGTACATATGTAATATTAAAAATGCGTAATATTAATATACGTTAGTCTATGTGGGCTTCTAAACAAATTTACCAAATTTTATGAGTGTATGTATGTATGTAGGTTTGTCCGCGGATTTCTCAGAAACTACAAGTCCGATTTCGAAAATTATTTTTGAATTTTTAGAGTATTTTTCAACTTAGGGTATAGTATACGTTTCATCAAAATCGGTCCAATAGTTTAAGAGATATAAACTTTTTTTTCAGTAAGTTACTGTAACGTAGACGTTTGAGTTGCGTGATAGTGCTGATAAACCTATCTTGGTAAAATAAAAGTCACTAAAAAGTGTTAAATAAACTATTTAAAAAAAACCGACTTCAAAGTAAATTATCTAAAAAGCATAAAATAACGAAAATACATTGAAGTCGGTGTCAGCTGGTGCTAGTGTTAGTTAACATCAATGATTGGTTAACATGGTGCGCTAGCACCGACTTCAATATATTTTAGTTATTTTGCTTTTTAACCGACTTCAAATAAAATCTTTTTTAAAAAAAATTGAACCGACTTCAATATCACTGAAAAGTATAAAATAATTTAAATATTATTGAAGTTGGTGTTAGCGTACCTGCTGTGTATTTGGCACCAACTTCAATAATATTTAAATTATTTTATACTTTTCAGTGATATTGAAGTCGGTTCAATTTTTTTTAAAAAAGATTTTATTTTAAACTTTTTAGTGATATTTTCATATATAAAGATTGAACCATCGAAAACCGTAAAATTATCTAGGTAGGTTATGATCACATTATCGTCTACATAGTTTTACATAATTCATGTTTCTTCAGAAAAAAATATCCGGTCGTAATGAAATTTGCATGAAAACATCATAGTAGTTTACTCTCTCGAATAAAAAAAGAATCATCGAAATCGGTTCATAATTGTCAGAGCAATGTAATGGAGAACATCAGTTTTATGGTTTTTACCAGATAAATTCCTCCACATCGTTCATGGTCCTCCAGGAAGTTCTTATCCGGTTGTAATAAAATTCATACAGATTTAATACAGTGGTTTCTTCTTTCGAATAAAAAAAGAATCATTGAAATTGGTAAATATTTGCCAGAGTTATGACTATTTTTGTCCGACCGAGCGAGTCCGAGCGACTAAAACGTCATCTATATAGGCTTTCTTGCAAGTCTCAGTGCGCAGTCACCATTCTTGTTTTTTCAGGAACTACTTATTACTAAGCAATAATTTTTTTATGGGACCCAATTAACCCCTGGAGGCTCATTGGTGCGCTCCGCATCATTATAACGCGAACTCGCTATTCCGTCAGAGACCGTTGGTGCTATATGCACCAAGGGTGCGGACACGTTTTGATACCGGTTTTTTACCGGTTTAACTGTCTCCATGTTTGGTTACTCTGAGATCTATGCTTAAAGGACTGTGTCTCCGATTTTATAAAGCCATCAGTCACTTGTCATTGTCACTTTTTAAGTCATGAATTCAGCTCGCAAAATAAAGAAAAAAGTGGGCGGTACCTGTCAGTGAATGTTTATTTGGCGGTCAGTGAATGTTTATTTTTTTAATGTAAACAGTATTTATTTCAGGTAAAGTGATATTAATTAGGTATGTTTATTGTTATAACGTAATAATAAACCAGTATAGATGTTAGATAGTCCGTATTTTATCAAAAAAGTGGATATTTTCGAACTGAAATCTGACCCGGGTGATACTTTGTTTGTTTGTTTACTTTTGGAATATTTTCGGTATTACTTGTAATGTAGTTGTTGTAAATACATCGTAATTACATCATAACGATAATAACTCAAAGATAAAGCCATAAAATCCAATCTAACAAACGAAATTTTTTCATAATATGACGTCATGACGCGCGATGACGGCAGTTGAAAAAAATTTTGAGTTCATTGTTTTTTTTTGGTAGTGTTTTGTTTAAAACCTGTATGAAAAGGAGTTTGGATGGAAAGAATGGATCTTTATTAGTGCCTGGGTCAATATTCTATCCTCAAAATCGAGATAAAAAATAGGTAAAATCAACATTGCCAAAAATTCATCAATTTTGACCTTTTACTTTAAAAAATCGACATTTATTACTCAAACAAAGGGTATAGTACGTAGATAATAGTTTTATAAATAGAACACAGTTTACAGAACGCAAATCGGATAAGTGGTTCAAATTACATAACATTCGTAAGTGGTTTGAAACTTGAGATCGCGGCGCGCGATAAGATATAAGCAAATACATGATATATGCGCGTAACAGCGCCGAGCCTCCAGGGGTCGGATTAAAGAATGGATGGAAGAAAGATTTTTTCAGATCGGTTCATAATTGCCAGAGTTATGCGCGAACATACATAAAAAAAAAAAAAAAAATATATACAGACGAATTGAGAACCTCCTCCTTTTTTTGAAGTCGGTTAAAAAAGGAGGAGGTTCTCAATTCGTCTGTATATATATATATATATTTTTCTATGTATGTTCGCGCATAACTCTGGCAATTATGAACCGATTTGAAAAAATCTTTCTTCCATCCATTCTTTAATCCGTTAGTTGGGTCCCATAAAAAAATTATTGCTCCCGAATAAGTAGTTCCTGAAAAAACAATAATGGTGACTGCGCGGGATAGCTGCAAGAAAGCCTATTTAGATGACTTTATGTCGCTTTTTAAGGACAAAAATGGTCATAACTCCGGCAAATATTTACCGATTTCCATGATTCTTTTTTTATTCGCAAGCAAAAACCACTGTAATGAATGTGTATGAATTTTATTACAACCGGATAAGAACTTCCTGGAGGAACAAGAACGATGTGGGGGAATTTAATTGGTAAAAACCATAAAACTGATGTTCTCCATTACATTACTCTGACAAATATGGACCGATTTCGATGATTCTTTTTTTATTCGAGAGAGTAAACTACTATGATGATTCCATGCAAATTTCATTACGACCGGATATTTTTTTCTGACGAAACATGAAATATGTAAAACTATGTAGACGATAATGTGATCATAACCTACCTAGATCATTTTACCGTCTTCGATGGTTCAATCCTTATGTATGAAAATATCACTAAAAAGTTTAAAATAAAATCTTTTTAAAAAAAAATTAAACCGACTTCAATAACACTGAAAAGTATAAAATAATTTAAATATTATTGAAGTTGGTGCCAAATATACACAGCAGGTACGCCAACACCAACTTCTATAATATTTAAATTATTTTATACTTTTCAGTGTTATTGAAGTCGGTTTAATTTTTTTTAAAAAAGATTTTATTAGATAATTTACTTTGAAGTCGGTTTTTATGGTTTTTTAAATAGTTTTTGTCATTTTATTTCTATTCACTCCTTTCGCTTAAAAAAACTCCTCACGTATTCCCTTCGCACCTCAACGGCTCTAAAACTACTGATCTTTGATAGATCACGTACAAATAAAGCTTTATCGTGACGGAGAAATGCGTCCGTCTCATATCAACCTTCGGGAAGAAGGCGGGTCCGTCTGTTGCCTGGGGATTGAATTTTCTGATGTCGCATCATCGCGTCGGTCGGTGCCACGAGATTACTGAACGGCCATAACGTTAGCGATCGAATCCGCTTAATGTGGAGCCAGTAAAAGTGCTGTAGTTGATGATAGTGGTAAACGATCCACGCTACATAGTTACAAGCCATGCCCATTGTTGATCCTTTGGAAGAAGTCTATAGTAGGCAGTGGCGAAGGCTCCATATAACTCGATTCCTACCGGCTTCCCTTTGACAACAGGCGTTTGTTACGACGATCTAATAAGACATTTATTTACTAACATAACGTTAAAAACATAGGTATTTAATACACCATCAAATAAAATTAATCTAAAAATCGCCTTATTTATTAATAGCAAAAAGTTACACTTTTCATTCACTTCAACCGCGCGCAAGTCGTGGCGCGGCAAGCCGCTCGCAATATTAGGAATTCCACGCGCAATTACCATGTAAAATCAGTACGGAAAACGTTCCCGCGCAAACGCATAACTCGCTTAGTATAGGAACGACGGCAAGCCGATGTCCATCGGGTTATAATGGGGCGTGGTTATGTTAATGGATAGAAAAATGACATGTATGCGAACGAAATAGAGTGTAGTATTGATTGCGTACGCGTACTTCGATCGACTATAATCTTTCGTCTTCATTGATATTTATTTTGTATCGCATATACGGTACATGACAATTTAATTCTACTAAATATTATAATATAATTAGAATCTAATAGATACTATGGTTGTTTAAAGTTTTGTTTATTGTGTTTAATAATATAAAAGTTCTATAGTAATTGTGTGTCCAATTTCACCGATAGATGGCGCTGTTCATAATGTAAATCATGCTAACATCTTAAATTACTGTTTATTGATATTCGATAATGAAACGTATAATACCTTCGCATTTTTTATTGTTGCAATTGATTGCAATATTATGTTACTACCTGGACTTGAGTTACATTTCATGAAGCCCTGACCTTTTTTTTGGCAGAGCTGTTCATTGTGTGTAGTGTGCATTGTACCTACATGTTATTGCGTTAGATCATTTTATTGAAATGAGTCATTGTAGGTCATATCGATGAGATTTATCGCTTACTTCGATAATTTAATTTAGTATATTCGTATTCTTAATTTCTAGGGACCTAATCACTGGCTTTTAAATTAAATAAAATGGTATTTTTCCCTTGCCTACCTATTTCATTCCTAATCTAGTTTAGAATCGCTCGGGATTTACAGATTTTAACTTTTCAAAGATATAATATCATGTTACTATCAGCAAAGTAGAACATTACAGAAACCTAATGAAAATGTCCTGGGTGTAGCGGACCGGCTTACCCTTTACAAAAATTGACCCTTCGCCACTGATAGTAGGTAAGTATAGGAAAGTGATGTTATCTTATATATAGTGATGTTATGATAGTGATGTTATGGAAGGCTACAGATACACAGAATCACGCAACCATAAATATTTTTATTAGCTATATTAATTTGCCCCTTTTGTATGCCTGATTACGTGCGCATCGCTATTGTCAACAGTATGATATCATATTACTCTTTGGTTGTCGTTATGTATTTTTTGCATCTAAGTATTCGAGTGGCATTCTTGGGATAGCGGGCCCTCAGCCCCTTAGCCACTAGTAAATATAAAAAAATCTTCTCCAGCCAAAGTCACGTTAATAAATGCGGCCGTGCGTAGTGCTCTTATTATTGATTTATTGCTAGTTTCTTCGTTATTCATAATAAGGACAGCGAAGGACTGGAACAGTTTGCCTGCGTCAGTTTTTCCGTCCGATTATAATGTGGGTGAATTCAAAGCTAGAGTGAATAGGCTTTTTATAAGCTAGTGTGCTTTACCATCCTAGATTGCGTCGTCACTTTCTATCAGGCGGGACTGCAGTCAAGCACTGGATTATATTAAGTAAAAGAAATTCATATCGCATAACAAAACTTCTTTTCGTTTTTTCTAATCATTTGTTTCAATAAAAAAAACGGGATTCGAACCCACCACATATTGGTTAGTGGCGACGGTTACTCACCTTCAAATTCAAAGCAATCGTTTCTATCATTTCAAACACCAAAAATAAAAGAAAATTCTTCAGTCAATTGAATCTCTGAAAGAAAATAAATACAAATAAAGCTGCACCGCTATATTTCACAGCGAATATAAAATAAAGTATCTTTATTTCAATTACTTTACGTTGCGCGAGCTCAACGCGTGTTTTATGACCACACATCGGCGGAATCATACGTTGTCGAGAGTTTTATAGCCCCACTTTCTGCTCGCGTTACGGAGACACGTTGGTTATTGTTTCGGGTACAATCTCTGCAAGTGACAACGTTATCTTTTTATGTATTATTTCTATATTTTTGGATTAAAGTTAACATATTATGTAAATATCATTGATTGATTGTACAACACGCACTTAGCCCGCATGAAAAGCCAAGTCTTGAGAAATTGAATTTTCTTCGCTTAGCTGCGTACTCAGGTCGCTACGAGCAGCCCTGCGGTAATCATAACGCAGGGCTGCTTTAGGGAGTCGGTTTTTTTGGGACTTATAGACGCTGTTGGCCGCAGATGGTCATTACAGCTTCACCGGAGAATAGGATGCGAGTGCTTATAGCACTCTAGCCTTAACGGCAGAAGGAGCGACGAGCTCAAGGGCACCTCAGGGAGGCTCGGCCTCGGCTTGGGCGGTTCACAACGCGCCCCCACTGAGAAGAACCGGCAAGAAACTAAGTGGGGTGATGCACGTCGTTGAGGTCGCATGCGTACGACCCTTCGGCCTCGCCAGCGCATACGGTTGTCGGGGCGGGTTCGGCGCATCCTGGTCCAATAGGACCGTCATGGGATCAGGAGGGTCGAGCAGTACGTGCCGCGGTCTGCGGCGCGAGTCAGAAGGATAGGGAGTCAGTTATGGACACCACCTCGGCGTGTAGTTTTTCCTGCGGTAATCAAAGGAGGCTCTCAGGGCCCTTAGATCGGGCTGGCATTAATGGGGATGGTGTGGGGGAAAAAAAACAATTCTAATTAGTCCGTCAGTTAGATTATCAAAAAATATTGGACACGTATTTTTTATTTGACAAATCAATAGAAATTTCCAAAGATATAGAGCGTCAAAGTTCCGGAGTGGGGACTCGTGACGTCACGTCTCAGTAAAAGTTGTATACAGGTGTGACGTCACGCAGAATTTCAACGCACTATACCTTCGTCATCTTTTGTTTAAGTAACAAAAAAAAGTACCTACGTCTCCAATATTTATTGATAATCTAAATGACGAAATAAATATAATTTTTTAGTCATCATGCCGATTGTTAAACAATTCAAGGTTCTTTATATATTATGTTTCATGGCGTTGCACATACCTACAAGGTTGGAGAAGCATATCTTAGTAATGACGGCAGTGACGACGCATATATCACGCGATGGACAACAGCGTGTTAGCGTGCTGCCTGACAGATAACACAGGTGATTTATGCCGTCTGTATACACTGCTTGATTTGCCAATATGCAAAGTAGCCGTAAACACGTGCTCAGAGAATCGAAGACATCAAACTCACAGCTCCTTTTGCCTGACTACCCCAGAAGGGCTATGTTACCTACGTGGTCATCCGTGGGGTGTCCGGGTAAGAATAGCATCGGATTTATCATCATCACCAGCCGGAAGACGTCCACTGCTGAACATGGGCATCCCCCTTCGAACGCCACAATGACCGACAGTTGGCTATTTGCATCCACCGGTTACCTGCGACGCGCAAAATGTCGTCTGTCCATCTAGTGGGAGGCCTACCTACGCTGCGTCTTCCGGTTCGTGGTCGCCACTTGAGAACATTTCTTCCCCAGCGGTTATCGGTTCGCCGAGCGATGTGCCACTTCAACTGGCAGATTTTAAG
This sequence comes from Furcula furcula, assembly GCA_911728495.1. Classification (NCBI taxonomy): domain Eukaryota; kingdom Metazoa; phylum Arthropoda; class Insecta; order Lepidoptera; family Notodontidae; genus Furcula; species Furcula furcula. The sequence continues at coordinate 23,064,125 of OU452252.1, forward strand.
AGCTATGTCGGTGACCTTGGTTCTTCGACGAATCTCCTCATTCCGGATTCTGTCGCGCAAAGAAACTCCGATCATAGCTCTCTCCATAGCTCGTTGTATGACTCTGAGCTTATCCAAAAGGCCAACAGTTAGGGACCTCGTCTCAGTACTATAATATGTCATCACTGGCAACAATCGGATTTTTTAGTTTCTGAGAATTCCTGGACAAACCTACATACAAAAATACATTACGCATACACTCATTAGTTTAGATATTACATAAACCCGTGGGGTTTCTGGGTGAGAATATCACCCTCCCGTCTCTTCCGGTTGAGTGTCCGTAAGAGGCGACTAAGGGAAAACAAGAAGACGGGCAGCAGCCATCCTGCTATCCCGGGACGCCTGCCAAGCGTGGGTTTATGGCAAACCTTCTAAGGTGGAGGCCTTTTTTCAGCAGATGTTTCAGGTGATTATGATGTAACCTACCTATGTTATGTATATTTTGTTTCTTTTGCGGTCTAGTCTAAACGGCATGCGAGATTTTGACTTTCATGCCGTAAGATTCATCTTAATTGTGACATAGGTTCATTGACCTCTATTGCATATCAACTACCTATTTTTACAGAATTGAATGTGGCTGTCGCGATTTTGTATTTAATATAATCACTTCCAAAAACATCAGGGCTAAAAATGTGAACAGTTTGCATGCGTCGGTTTTTCCTCTCCAATTATAATGCTGTTGTTTTCGACACATATCTATAATAATGCGGGCTTCATCAGGCGGGATTTCAGTCATTCACTGGCTTAAACTGAATAATAAATCTCTTGTACAAGGGACTTCTTAACTTAGGGTATAAAAGGGTATTCAAAGGGTACTTAGGGTTCTATTACACGTAGCGGATACATGATTGGATGCAATTTAGACTGGGTTATCGGGGTGCGTGACTATACCAGACGGTCAACGACCGCACACCGCACAGACAAGACTTTGAAATTAAATGAAAATATAGACTAGCGATCGGTGTGCATGCTTTGATGATCATATCGCTTGAGCTTGCTTTGATTAATACTAAGAGAGTATCTCTTAGGGGCGCTTACACATTTAAGCAGTCCGGCACATTCGGCCCGGCAGTATTTGTTAGACGTCAAAGCCGGCCCGTAGTAATTACTTACTACACATGTTGTATAATTCGGTTAGTATAATAATAATATAAGAATACCAGCCCTTGTTTATGTCCCACTGCTGGGCACGGGCCTCCCTTCAAGATGAAGGGGCTTAGGCCATAGTCCACCACGCTGGCCAAGTGCGGGTTGGCGGACTTCACACGTCATTCGAAAGCTAGTTAGGCTTTCTCAGACATGCAGGTTTCCTCACGATGTTTTCCTTCACCGAAAGCTAGTAACAATCGCACAAAGACGATTCGCACATGATTAAAGAAATCAGAGGTGCGAGCCGGGGATCGAACCTGCGCACCTCGTTTCCAAGGCAAGCGCTCGCCCACTGAGCTGTTACAGCTATAAGGTTTCGGTTCGTGCCGATCGGGTAATACGGTCGGTCTGTATGCGGCTCGGTATACAGTTCGGCAGTTTGTTGAACGACAAGCAAGGTAGCGGCGAAGACGGCGGAATTTGACGTCGAGTTTAACGCTGTTGAAGAACGTAATTACTATCGCATTTCGGCTCGTCGTCGAACTGACTATCAAACTATTCGACCTTAAGTAGTTCCACAGAAAACCGTAAATTATCGTGGCGCTAATGCTGCGTAATCAATATTAGTGAATACGAAAACGCAACTCGCCGCTGCCGCAGCGTCGAGCTTGAGGTCGTGTTGCTCAGAGAATAGCAGTACGATAGATCACGACGATGTATTTGAAATGTACACTTTTTCTAACTTAAGCTCACATGAAACTTTTTATAATGTAATTCTGTAAGTACGGGCATAAAAACTCCTGAAATATCTTGCAGATGCGGCGAAGTTTATAACATGTTTCCATCAAAAGTTACTGCTTCTGAGTGTCTGTGTTTTACATCATTACTTTGTAAAGGAATGCAAGATCTCGCCAGTCAAATATGATCCTTATCCCCTATGTAGTAGACTCACAGTCGTATTCGGCTACAGCGACTGCTTCAGACAGTCCAGCTATTGTGTGTTACAACTCTCAGCAGGCTAAGCATGATGTGCAAATCTTAACAGGCAAGTGTGAGTATGACGTCACTATAACGTAGTATTTCACATTTTTGTATGGAGAATTGACGTTTCACTACGTCATACTCCACACTGATCTGTCAATATTGCAAGTCGTGCTAGGCCTGCTGGTGTGCTATCAGGTGACTGGCATACCAGATCTTTGCACTAAACGCCCGCAGAGATATGATATGATTTCTAATATGATCTTACCCGTGGAGTGTCCGGGTAAGAAAGAATCCTATACCTACTGCGATGAGATTAGGTTATAATCAATGATGTTTTAAACAATAGATATACCATTAGCGCTCGCCAGACGTTCAGCGAGTATCCCCCAACTGGGTTTTGTAGCAGTTAGTCGCACGCCGTCCCGCGTAGTCAATGCGACATCGTGACGTCTATCATTAAAAATTGAAAATGCCGTCCTGCGTATTTATAATGTGCACAAATTACCAGGCAAAAGTAAATAAACAGTCAGGAATAATATAGCACATGTAACTTTGAAAAAATAATTTGATTTTCAATTTGTATTTCAATTTTCATAATAATATTGAATGTGTCAGTTGACAAGATGACACTGACAAGCGTTTAACCAACGCTGACAACGGAACGCACAAAATATAATCATCTCGTTTTCTCTTACTTTTCTCGTTATGCATCTGTCCTTGTCAGACTATATGTAGGAAAATGTATAGCTAGGTATAGCTAACTACAAGTGACACAACTTTTATCGTGCGTTACTAGGGATATAACATATCTTTAGTAAAATATCATTGGTTATTATTATTAAATCAGCCCTGTAAAAGGTAATGTTACTATCCCTTCTCGCTGTGCCCTCGTATCTCTACTACTTATAAATATCCTAGTAGTAATCCATCTACACAATTTCTAATAGACTTTAAACAAGCAATAAGCTGTCACTCATTCCGAGCTCTGCAGGCGACGTCCAATTATCTAAGCTATTACAGAGCCGCGGGAGGCAGCTTGATATGTCCTACATACGAACTATAACTACAGCACAGCAGCTATGAGGAACCGGTATTAATATTTTCAGGACAAATATTAAGTGTATAAAATGTCAGAATTCACTATTACTATTGTTTAGATCGATCTATATTTTACTGACAATAGCATTGAGTGCCTGAAGACCAGCGATGACGGTGTGTGAGTTAAATTGAGACCTTCCTGTGATACACATTATATTATGTACTGGTGATTGTTTTACGGTTTTGTTTAAGGAAACGAAACCGTAAAACTATCACTTAGCCATGAACTCAATGTCATTATAGGCTGTTTTACATAAACAAATATTACATTATTAAATGTAAATAGATTCAAAACTTTCTCAATATTAATTCGAAACTATAAACGTCAAAATGTTTTTAAGCGAGTGCTATTTATTTCTATAAAAACTTACTAAGGTCACCGACATAGCTCTCAGAATCTGCAAGTTGAAGTGGCAATGGGCAGGCCACATCGCTCGAAGAACCGATAACCGTTGGGGAAGAAAGGTTCTCGAGTGGCGACCACGAACCGGAAGACGCAGCGTTGGCAGGCCTCCCACTAGGTGGACAGACGACATTGTGCGCGTCGCAGGTAACCGGTGGATGCAAATAGCCAGTTGTCGTTCATTGTGGCGTTCTAAGAGGGAGGCCTATGTTCAGCAGTGGACGTCTTCCGGCTGATGATGATGATGAAGCCGGTCCGGTACACCCAGGACATTTTCATTAGATTTCTGTATTGTTCTAAGTACGTTGCTGATAGCAGTATGACATTATATCTTTGAAAAGTTAAAATCTGTAATTCCCGAGCGAGTACAAACTAGATTAGGAAAGAAATAGGCAAGGGAAAAATACCATTTCATTTCATTTAATAGCCAGCGGTTAGGTCCGCTGCACCACCAAGGCTACATTTGTATAGGTAGGTAGAAATTGAGAATACGAAATTACTAAATTTTTACTTAGGTAAAAGACCTAAAATGACTCGAAATGATCTAACGCAATAAAATGTACAAATACAATTCACACTACACACAATGAACAGCGCTCCCAAAAAACGCTTCAAGGTCAGGGCTCTTGTGTTCATGAAATTTTAATAAAACCCCCCCAGGTAGTGTATAGGAATTGTATTACAGTCGCAACAATAAAAGCAAGATGCGAAAAACTTAGACGTTTCATTATCGAATATGATTAGACAGTAATTTAAATTAAGAACAGCGCCATCTATCGGTGAAATTGAACATACAATCACTATAGAACTTTAATCTATAAATTTAAAAGAAAGTCGTGTTAGTTACACTATTTATAACTCAAGAACGGCTGAACCGATTTGGCTGAAAATTGGTGGGGAGGTAGCTTAGAACCAGGAAACGGACATAAGATACTTTTTATCCCGGTAGGTTAAGGTTAAGCAACGTTAGGTAAGGTCATTAAATAGATGGGTGAACCGATTTGTATGATTCTTTTTGTGCATATCGGGTAGGTCTGAGAATAAATAGGTCATAAAGTATATTTCATACCGCTAAGTTAAGGTTAAGCAACATAAGGCCAGGTTATTAAATTGATGGGTGAACTGATTTGTATGAAATTTTGTGTGCATTTCGGGTAGGTCTGAGAATAGGTCGTAAAGTATATTTCATGCCGCTAGGTTAAGGTTAAGCAACATAAGGCAAGGTATTTAAATAGATGGGTGAACCGATATGTATGAAATTTTGCGGGTAGGTCTGAGAATAGGTTATAAAGTATATTTTATGCCGCTGATACCATAATTGACGAGGATATATAGAACGAGAGGAGGGTGCAAGAGAGGGAGAGGGGAGGATGATGGAGTGAGTGATCGGAGGAGTTAGGTGGAGCAAGGGGGGGGGTAGTGAGAGGGAGCAAGTTGGGAGAAGAGAGAGGAGGGAGAGGGTTCAGAGAGGACAACGGGGGAAGAGGGGAAGTGTGACGGGGACCGAAGCGGGACGGGAGAGAAAGAGCATAGAATTTGATTTTTCTTATAAGAGAGACAGATGGAGAGAGATAAATCAAGGGAGTAGGGAGAAAAGGGGAGCAAAATGTAATTAAAGCGCGGGTGGAGCTGCGCGGGTCAACTAGTACTTATAATAAATATGCAATAAATTGTATATAAATTATATTGCGAATTCCTGACGTTAATAATGAAGTTGTCTATAAGTATGCATTTCTTTTTGGATCCGCGAAATTCTCTCTGCTTAGCAATGAAGTGTGTTGCTGTGTATAGGTACGGGTCACTACTAACAGTGCCGAATTGCCGATCCCTTACTAACTACCGCATTTCAGAGTCCACATATGAATGACTGTCTCGTCAATTGTAGAATTTAATACTTCAGGGGATACATGAGTACGACAGTAGACCTGTCATTATAGTAGTAGTAGGTTAATATTTTTGGATTGGTCGGGTTATCCACACATTTAGCTATATTAGAATTTCTTAGCTTGTGGTGTTTTAGTTTATGACAAATGCGGATGGCGTAAACGTGGACGGTCGCGGATGCGGTTTGCCGACAATTCCGGAGACATGGTTCGATAGTACAGTTTCCAACGGCCCCATATTTTACGGGACGTCCCATATTTGTTTCATACATTTCAAAAGTGATTGCCTCTTTTTAATATCGTCATCATGAGCAGACAAAATACGTCTACTACTGATCAAAAACCTCGCTTAGAAGGGAGGGGTTGCCATAACTCCCACGCTTGGCTATCGCCGTATAGGTGGTAGGTAATCCAATAGAAAGACGCTGCTGCCCGTCTTCTTGTTTTCCCTTAGTCGGCTCTTACGGACACCCAACGGGAGGAGATAGGAGGGTGCTATTTTTTCCCGGACACACCATGGGGGACACACCACTCTTTTTGTAAACATTTCAAATCAGAAAATGATATTCCTGGTGGAAGGTCTCTTATGTAAACGTGTCACCGCAGTGTCGGATACTCTGCCACCATGCAGCAATGTTTAATGCATAGCTACGACATCAAAAAACATGATAGCTGCTTAATGTCTCGGTTGACAAGCGGCAGTGCAGTGTAGCTGTATATAGGCAGGCGCGTCGCTTACCACGAGGCAAAAATCTTGCATGTCTCGTCCCTAGGTTGCATAAAAAGTTGGATAGACGACGATATCTAAACCGCTACACAGCCACTCCTCAGAGCACTCGCAGTCAACCCTTAATATAACTTTGATGATTTAATATCTCGGGAAGCCGGCGTTGAACATCACACGAGCGCCAATTAGGAGTCGACCCTTTGAATTATCCACTATTCATGGTCCATTGGGGCCAAGAAATAGGCAGATATAAATCCGTCCTGGTTTCGTAATTATTATAATTGTGTCTATTGTGTTATGCGTTGTATGGTGAATTTTCACTGTTTTAGATACTTTTTGGATGTGCTAAAAGAGAAAAAAATATTTAAAAAATAACCCATCATAGGTATAATAATAGTCCACTGCTATCTTTAGATTAATCAAAATTGATTTATTAGAATTTAACCCAATTATGCATGTTGTAACATTTTTGGGAAACAACGTACAAATAAATAGAAAATTACAGACTATTTCTCGCTTGTGAAATAATGTGTTACAAGATTAACTAGCTATTTAGCTTTCCGTTAAGTAATATATAGAAAATCGTTATAAATATTTGGATAGAGAGACATTTTAATTTACCGTCCGACTTTGAAGGAAATACCACCCAAAGTCGTGAAATCGTAATACCCGCACTTGAGTGTCTTAAACTCTAGAGTGAACGGACTTATAATAGTGTAATATGTTTTATCATCTCCGATTGCATCGCCACTTTCTATCAGGGGCCTTACCATGAACTCTTATAGGAGGTCAGTTTAAGTTTAACACGAAAAGTGACCAAGTATTTACCATAAGCACACTAATTAGCAGGCCACCCAGTTATTACGTCACCCAAACAGGTGAGTGGTCACGTGACTATATTATTGTCACGTGACCACTCACGGTATTTTGTAAGACAGGTGACTTTTCGTGATAAACTGACCTGCTATAAGAGCTGGTAAGGCCCCAGGTGGGATAACAGTCAAGCGCTGGTGTAATTTATTATAATAAAGACCACAAGTGCTTGCGCAGACACAAGAGCAATCTCTCTTCCTTTACTCTCACAAACCGAGAGGACGGAAGGCAGATACGACCGGGAGAGGTATATAGTGTATTATCTATGGGGAGAGGTCAGGCGCAAGACCGACTTTTTACATCATCGTCAGCAGCCGAGACGTTCACTGCTGAACAAAGGCCTCCCCCTTAAAAGGGAGGGGTTGTCATAATCTCCGCGCTTGGCAGACGTCTTGGGGATCGCAGTATAGGTGTAGTTAATTTAATAGAGACATTATTGGTTTACCTTAGTCGCCTCTTACGGACACTCAACGGGAAGACATGGGGGTGCTATTCTTACCCGGACTCCCCACAGGGAAGACTTTTTCCATGACCATCGGAAACAAGGAACATCAAACTTTCCGTCCTAACCGACGAACGAACGGATAACTACACAAAGTTGTTGCTCCCCGCAGTATTCGAACCCGCGACCTCCGGATTGCAAAGCAAGCGGCTTCCCACTGCGCCACAAAGGAAATCAAGATACATTGTATGATGTGCATCATTTCATATCCGCCTCTGGATAATGTTTAACCGCGCACTTCAGTGCCCGAAATAGCTGGCTCACGAATGCCGTGTGACGTCACCGATGTGCCTAGTGACGTCACCTGGTGCGTCGTTGCCCCTAATTCAGAATGTGACTGACAGCGCAATGATTTATTGTGTATTGAATTCGGTTCACATCGCTAATAGCATTTCATGATTCATAATGAGTGTGTCGTCATCAGGGGCCTACATCGTTCAAGCAGTATTGTTTTCGGGAGAGAAAGGAACGGAGCTATTAACTGCTTATATCTGCGTCTCATTCCCATGTAAAAGGAAGAATAATAGTAATACCAACCCTTGTTGTTGTCCCACTGTTGGGCACGGGCCTCCCCTCACCATGAAAAAGCTTAGGCCATAGTCTACCACGCTGGGCAAGTGCGGGTTGGCGGACTTCACAAGCAATTCGAAAGCTGGTTAGGCTTTCTCAGATATGCGGGTTTCTTGAAGAATTATTTCTTCACCGAAAGCTAGTAACAATTGCACAAAGACTTTTTATAATATGCGGCCCGCCTGATGGTAGGTATGCAGTCACCGCAGCCTATAGACGCTAGCAACACTAGAAGAATCACTAGCGCGTGGCCGACCCTTAAGACATTCGATATTATGTCTTTTGTGTGCGGTAATTTCACCAGCTACCGATATATTTATGAAAATTTGTATGTAAAGTAACAGATTTAAGAGCTTTTGCAAAGAATAGTGACCATCATAATGTTAACACCCGGAAAAAACCAAATCTTGCTGTACACTCCACGCGTCTCCACAGAATTAGCAATTCGTCTATGGGCCAAGGTATCCGTTTCTATAATACGAGTAAACTGCCACAGGATATCCGAGACCTACCAATAAATAAGTTCAAAAGCACTATTAAAAGCCGGTTATCTAAAAAAGTCTACTATAAAATCTCGGATTACCTGGAGGATAAAGCTGCTGTGCTTAAACTGCGATGCTCATGCACGCCTCTAACTCTGCGTCTATCATTCCCAAAAAAAAAGAAAAAAAAATGCCTCTAACTTTAAGAAATATTTATTGTCAAAATTATTGAAAAAATACATACTTATATTAAATAATGATAAGCCCACTGAGTTTCTTGCCAGATCTTTTCAGTAGATGCCGCGTTGTGATCTGGTGGTAATTGTAAAAAAGTTGTCAATAGGTATGTAAGTGCCCTCGTTAGGCCTATGCATAATAAATATATTTTGAATTTGAATTTGTACTAGTAACCTTCCTTCGATCCAGTTGGATCTATTGTGCTTGCCCTAGCACTTACGCTAATGCGGACCGCTCCAAGAGCTCCTTAAGGTAGGCCAGACGCAGGTGCGGTCACAGCCAACGATTTTGGGGGTCATAGTTGACGGGCCCGTCGGTCTAGTGCCCTGGCCGCTAGCCAATAGGTCATGGGTTTGATTCCCACTTTGCGTCTGAGTTTTTCAAGTGCGTAACCCATTTTGGATGAAATTGTTTAGACGTTTTAAAGCAAGAAGTTAAGTTTGTCAATTTGACGTGAATGAGTTTGAGATTTTGTGGAAGGGTCATGACCCCTACGACCCTCTCGGACCGCCACTGGCAGACGTGGCCATGGGCAGGCCACATCGCTCGAAGAACTGATAAACGATGGGGAAGAAAGATTCTCAAGTAGCGACCACGGATCGGAAGACGCAACGTAGGTAAGCCTCCCACCAAGTGGACAGACGATATTAGCCAACTGTCGTTCATTGTGGCATTCGAAGGGGGAGGCCTATGTTCAGCAGTGGACGTCTTCCGGCTGGTGATGATGATGATGATGACTCCTAAACTATTCCACCAACAACGTCTCGAACAAAAACTTACAATTCAACGATGTAGATATGCCGTATTCTGAGTAACCCCATGATAAACAGGAATTCAAACCCTGAACGTTCGCCAAATTGGCTATTTCTTTTTTTATTGGTAATATAAATAGTTGCTACTAAAATATTGTATACATCTTATGTAAACAAGATAAGGATCCAATACTATTATCTTTACAATTTTCTTATATTATTCTGGCGTGAAAACAATATCTTAGAAAAACAAATCCATTACATTGAATGTTAGCAATTCAAATAAATTGAAACAGCTCTTTACTGCTTTTACGTAAACCAACCGGCGCCAGACGAACTGCACGACATTGTTTAAACAAAATTGCCTTTGGCCCGTGCATTTTATGATTAGAAAGATTAACTAAACGTGTTAGTCAACTAAGACTTATGTTTAGATTTCAGAGAACAATCTTCAGAAAAATCCGAATGTTAAAAGTATATACATTAGAAAATACTTATAACAAAATAAATCTGAGATTTGGTACGAGAATGCCATTTTCTAGTTTCTTTTCTATTCTATTGTTGGTGGCAATAAAATCGGGCCCGCTAACCACCGGAACGCACTTCGACCCAGTTGGATCTAATAAGTACGCGACGATTGCGCCAACTTGGAGCTGTACATAATAATCTGGTGTATCATTCTGTGAAGGTGTTAATTGGTACCAAAATGTCCCGTAAGTGCACCTATTAGGTGCCTTATTTGTGATCTGCTTCGGTTTAATAATTTAACCCCACAGTCCACTTCTAGTTTACTAAACTATTATTAGAGAATTTAGAGAGCTCAAACCAAAATCAATGCTCTCTTACCTTTCTATAATTTACAGGAGTGAGAAAAGTGTTTGTAAATCTGTTGATAGCCATGCATAGATCTTTATTCCACTAGATCGAATAACGTTCTGTGTTACGGTTTGTTGCTCTTACAAAACACAGTCACAATTGCGACCAGACTGGTCGCAATAAGCTTCATCATAAGCTTTAATTTAGTATGATAGCGACATGCATGGAGACGCCTTGATGAGATAAAGCCGCAGCTATTAAGGTGATCTGATGAAGATATCCTGAAAATTAACTGTTCAGTTTTCATATTTTAAGCATACAAAGCAGACCCCAATCGCAACCGACAGCCTTATGGTTACGCCTTTATTCTCAGAGGTTTTATCTTCGGGTTTTTTTTATTTCTTGTAGAAGTGTTGATGTATGTAGTATGTGATTTGTCATAACCTCTCAGTTTAGATATTGGATTGTTCTATCCAATCCGAATACAGTATAACTATTCGTATGCCGCTCGAGCCGTGAACTCATGAATACAAAAAAGAATGGAATGACATTTTTCAGTAGCAAAATGAGATTCGAAAATAAATCGAGAATCTAGAGATTCTCGATTTTTAGCAAAATACAAGAATAAAATAAAAAAAAAAATAATAAAATAAAGTTTAACAATGGAACGTGAAAGTCTAAAAGTATATAATACAAGAATAGTTCTTTATTTTATTAAAGTAAACATGTTTTAGTTTGAATTACAGATTTTGTTCTAGAAAGCTATTATTGTCAGAACCTACTAGAAAATTAGGTTTGGCAAAGTACCTAAAATGGTAATAAAAAATGAATCGGTACGTGAAATATTTTTATGTGAAATGTACAGACATACTTAGGTATAGCCATGCTTAAGTAAAAGACTGGCCTAACCGAGCAATATTTTTATCACAAAACTTGTCAAGTACACCTATTCAGTCAGTTGAAACGTGAATTACGCTCTAAGCAAATTTCACTATAATGAAACGATTGAATTAGACTACAGTTTAGTTTCAAATGTAAAGGCCGTTTTATAACCTATATAATTTATTCAATATCTTTGATAATAGACCATTATTCCAAGAAAGTTATATGGTGCACATAGGCACGTTCCCAATCATCAACCACGTAGTCGTCAAGTTATCAATCAACCATGACTAAAGTCGAAAACTTCTAAAAAGTGTATCTTTTACTGTAACTTGCAAATAAGTACTTATAAAAAATACATGACTGATATCATGGATAAACTGATATATAGGTATATTTAACTTATGGATCATAAGTGAAATGTGTAAATAACTGAGGTGCTGACTATTAACTAATGAATCTTTGGTCTTTTCCAGATCCCGATGGCTCAGAACAGAAGGTCTCTATCATGTTGAACGGCGAGGAATCGGAATTGTACTTCGTTAATTGCACGACGACTAAGGTATGAACTGTCAAAATACATTTAATGGTTAAGATTATCTCTATGTTACAAAGACAGGCGAATCTGGAGACTATGTTACTTGTGGTACGTTATACATGAAGAATTGTATAGATAAACATTATTCTGCTAGTTAAATGGACAAGCAACGCCGTCTTGTATAAATAAATGATACACAGTATATAATAAAATAAGGGAGTAAGCCTAAAAACAAATACAGTTTGATACCCTCTTCGTCTCTAGCCTCTTTAAATAAAAATAAAGTTCCAACTATTGAATTAACTCAATCATCCAATAATACCGGCACGTTAATTAATTCACCATACCAACCATATACTAGCTGCAATATGTCTAAACCACGCCAGATAGCCAGCTGGACGACGTTGTGCAAATATCTAAACCATATTGTGGTTGGTTAGCCGTATGACCATTTCACAAGCCAAAAATAATTATTATAAACGATGCAAGCTCTTTTGTTGATGATAAAACGAACCTTACGCTTTTACATTAAGAAAGTGCTCATGCATTTTTAGTTAGTCTAAATCCTAACAAGAATTGTTAACAAATTGTGTGAATTCTCATTTATGGAAGTAATATCAGCGACTTCTTGACAAATAAGAAATCAGTGATTTAGATATTGATTTTTTTGCGGTCTTTTGATCAAAGATCTATATCCATTGTCGCTAGTATATCGCTTTCAATCTGTTACACAGGAAGAAATTGATCGGGCTGAACCACCAGACGCCTTCGTGGTCATATACTCTGTAGTGGACAAGGCATCTTTCCAGAAGGCAGAGCAAGAATTATCCAGGTTGATAGACTTCGATATGCTGCGTTCGAGGCCAGCTCTACTGGTCGGCAATAAGATAGACTTAGCAAGAAGTCGAGCTGTCTCTACGCAAGGTAATAATTTAGGACCATACACTTTCCGTTTCCCTGACCAATATATATCCCTATTATTAGCTTTTGGATAGCGTAAAGGTGTTCAGTAGATGATGTCCCAATTCTGAATGATAATTATATAGATAAGTACTAAATTAAAATTAACTAGATAGATGAAAAAAGCCTTTTCGAGTGTCATATGTATGTTCACCGAACGCGCCTTGATCATCAGATGTTGCTGATTGACCAATCTTTCTATAACGACACATACCATTCATGTTGACACGAGAAGAAGATTAAAAAAGACTCTGTAAGACAAAGTTTGTCGGCATAACCTTTAAGTATCGAATGTATCCGTGTGTAAACAAAACAGATGTGCACAAAAATAGCATCGTTGGCTGATCCCGATTGTCGAACATTGGTCGCCCCGGTGATCGGGTCGGTGAACATTATTTCATAATTTTATGATAGAGAAGAAGGTTTATACAGTGGTTCCCAAGGTTTTTTACATCACAATAGCGACCGGCCACAGATGTAGCTTCTTTAGATTTAGCATAGTACTTACCGACTCGCCGGATTTCCGTCCCGCCCCCCAAACTACTAGACACATCCGGGTTCTAAGCTTTAAAATCCGGGGTGTTCATGCTTCTTGTCCTGGTTGCCAGATTTTAGAGGGGCGTGCCCAACCGGGGGGCTGTGAAGATCCATACACATGTACAATACACTCAAGGTCTCCATTTTGAAAATATGCTGTTGTCTCAAGGCAGCAACTTAGTATTAAGTCACATTTAATCTAAAACTCTTTTGATAACATTATCTGATTATATGTAGCACTCACGATCGTGGTTGCCTTTTCCAAATCCCCAAGGGTAACGCGTGGTCATGCCCTAGTAACTACATTACATAGGGACCATGGCTTAATAAAGATTATTACTAAGGTCTATAACATAAAAGCTAGGAATAAATTCGTTCATTATACTGGGTAGGGCTGAATTTCCCAAAGGCCAAAATAATGCCAATCTAATAATGCTCGCTGATATAATACCACCGCCCTTATTCTTAGCATTAATCAAATGGAAACCTTACGTTTAGTGAATAATACAGACTTATGAGCGTTTCATTAGAGATAGAGGTAATCGGCAGATAATGCGCAAAATATAATGGGAAAAGAAAAAAAACTTTATCTTTTGTTTTAGAAATATAAATGGCATATTTTTAGCTCATTTATATAATTTTTAGACAGTATATTTTTTTTTACCTACTTATTTTTTTACAAACATAACATACAAGTATTATTTTCTAGTGTAATCCCATATTTCTATTTGGCCATTTTAATTTTCTTTTTTATATCTTGTGCCTTTTGTGGCCTTAAAGTATTCGCTTTTCGCGGAGCCTCAGCTTTCCTAAGTCTTAAAGAGTGCTTCCCAACTACTCCCACCGTATTCGACGGGTACTTATTTACAGTATGGTAATATGTTGAGTCGGTTTGAGCGACTCTTGCACCTCTCTGGCATTGAAAACTCTTAGCTTTTAGTTTGGACGGCATCGACTGAACGACCATCTTCCTCTTTGACTTCATAGGGTCATCCGAAAGCATCTTTGTGTCGTATTGTATAGCAGTTGTCTTCTTTTGAGAACGTCTGAAGTCATAAATATATCTGTTTTTTTACTTATGTAAAAAAATATATATTCTTCGTCGATACGACCGATACGACACAGCGGCCAATCTTTCACAAAGTCAGCCATCATCGCGGGAGTGCACAAGTAGGTACTTGTGAAGACACAAATACACTGTCAATCGGAAAAACCGACACGAACGGGGAAAGGGCAGGCGCAGGACCGACTATAACTAGCTCATCCGACGTATGGATTATCTTACTTATAAAAAAAATATAAATAGTTCATATCTATTTTATTATTATTTTTTTATTTATTTATGTTTTTTTTATTTATTTATGATTATTTTATTTATTTAGTTAATTTTATATTTAAATAACTAAGGTTTAGCGAAAGTAGGTAGGTTATACTACAAAAGTTAATAACAGCAAAGTACACACATCAAAAGTGTCTAGGGATCAAGCATTTTTAAGCGGATTTCTTGAGATTGAGATGTGGCTTTGTAATAAATTTATGATTTTATAAATTTATATGGATCCTTTTTGGTGCATTTCATAATTTGAATCAGGAACTGTGAATCAAATTCGAGTAAAAGATGAAAATCAGCTGTCAATATTTTCCCTATAAAAACATACAACGCATTGAAGACATTATTAGTGCTACTGTTTCCCTACTACTGATTAAAACCAACGTTATTATGGAGCGGCGACGTCATTTAAGCAGGGAAGAAATGCTCAGAGCCGTGGGAATGATAGAAGCTGGTTCCCGGCAACGTACTGTGGCTTTAGCTCTGAATACAAGTCAGAGTGTTATCAGTCGACTTTGGACACGTTACCGAAGCACTGGTACCGTGGCTGAGCGCCATGGAGGACGGTATCGCTGCACCACACGGAGACAAGACCGATATATTCAAATCTTAACTCGAAGAGCTCCAACAATAACTGCCATGATGTTAGCCGTGAGGCTTCATCACTCTTCAGGGAACTTAATTAGCGACCAAACAGTCAGAAACCGCTTGCATGAAGTGAACCTTCATTCCCGAAGACCGCTACGGGTACCACCTATAGCAATGCACAATCGTAGGATTCGATATCAATGGGCTCTTGAACACAGAAATTGGGCAGAAGAACAATGGCGTTTCGTGTGCTTTTCTGATGAGTCTCGTTTTGGTATGAGACCGGATACAAGACGTATACGACACTGGAGAACCCCTGGACGCCAACAGCGATTAAAATCCTGCCAGGAAGTCCATCCTTATAGTGGTGGAACCATCATGGTATGGGCGGGTATTTGGATCGGCGGAAGAACTGAGTTGATTTGGATCAGAGGCAACCTCAACGCTCAAATTTATGCTGAGACGATTGTATCAGACGTCATCGTTCCTCTACAAGTGCAAAACGGTCCCTTATTTCAGTTAATGCATGATAATGCACGACCGCACACCGCAAGAGTTGTAAGACAGACTCTCGCCGCAGCTAACATCAATGTC
The DNA here is from genome assembly GCA_911728495.1 of Furcula furcula. Classification (NCBI taxonomy): domain Eukaryota; kingdom Metazoa; phylum Arthropoda; class Insecta; order Lepidoptera; family Notodontidae; genus Furcula; species Furcula furcula. The sequence continues at coordinate 23,080,009 of OU452252.1, forward strand.
CTGCCCTGGCCTGCTCAGTCGCCAGACTTGAACCCGATTGAGCATGCATGGGATATGCTACAGAGAAGAGCTCTGCCGAATATGGAGGGTATCCAGTCGCAAGAAGACCTTTTTTTGTTGTTGCAACGAACATGGGCGGCCATTCCACAGCGTGATTTGGATGAACTCATTTTGAGTATGCCAAACCGATGTTCTTGTGTTGTTAGTGTTCGCGGTAGAAACACGGATTATTAATTGTTTAAGTTACCCAATAAAATTTTAAAGAAAACTGTTATTTCAGTCTTTTTTTCGAACTTTTGTGTTAGTGGTTCAAATGTCAAAAATCCCTTTATTAGGAAAATGGCAAATTTCTTTATTAATGCAAAGGTGACTTGGTTTATCGTTACTGTGACAAACGAAAACACTTTATTTGATGAATCCTTAAAGAAAATTTTAATTTTTTTTTTTTTTTTTTTTTATTTATTGAAGGTATCCAACAGCACATTCCATAGAATACAGACAATTTAAAACTAGATAATTAAGCTAAGCCAATATAGGATACCATAGATACTAATATTAATTAAACAAGTAATTTAACAGTAGGTTGTTATTGCTAAAGTTTAGAAAGACTAAAAATAGAAAGGATCTTTTTAAGAAAAATGAGTAGAAATAGGTTAAAAATTAACATAAAAAAGAACTTAATGGTGTAGAAAAGGAAATGCTAAAAATTACAGCTTCAATTGCAACAATTACATACAACTTAAAATTTTAAACATACAAATCCTTAGCTAGTTACTCAAGAGCTGCGCTATCTAAAAAGCAAAAACCAGTTATGTAGTATTAGATTAATTAAATATAGTAAGTATATAAGAATAAAATTGTGTGAAATAGTGAAATAATTTTTGTATTTAATTTTAAATTCGATTTCTAAATTTAATTCTACATTACTAATTTTACTAATTTTAATTTTAATTCCCCCAATGCAATCATCATATTCACAGCATGTTTCATTTTAAAGAGCAGTAATAAATATATATAAATAAATAAATAAATAGGATTCATATCTTACCTCATTTCACACAAAATCTATACTTATAATAAAACTGTAACGGGTCCAATTCTGTACATTGAAGATATTTTGAAAATTATATTTGGAGGGCATTCTATAACCGATACTGAGGCCGAAAATGTATTTTTTTTAATTTTTGTCTGTCTGTCTGTCTGTCTGTATCACGGCTGAGCATCACGCCGAAACTACTGAATGGATTCAAATGAAACTTGGCATGATTTGAGATCTTACTACGAGGTAGGACATAGGATACTTTTTATCCCGTAATCTAGCACGGTTCTTTCGGGAGAGGGGATTAAAGTCAAAATGGGTACTTGGTTATACGCTTGGTCAGATTTTATCAATTTTTCTTTATAATATAATAAATATTAGTAAGGGAACACTCATAGAGAGTTGTTATCAAGGTTTTGTAATCGATCGGGTTAAGCAACGTTAGGTAAGGTCAGTAAATAGATGGGTGACCGTTTAACGCCATTTGAACTAAACGGGTCCGTGCTTCGGAGTGCAAGTAAAAAGTAGGTCCCAGTTTTTAACCGACTATAAAAAAGGAGGTTATGTATTCGATGCTATGTCTGTTAATAAAAGTTTAGTTAACGTAAAAATAGCGCAGGCGGAGCTGCGTGGGTCAGCTAGTAACTAATAAAAGAGCAAGAGCTAAAAGTAAGTAGTGATAAGTTATGATGGTCTAGACGGGTCTAATTTGCGAAGTACTTGAGATTTAAAGTGGGTTTTAGTTAGGGCGTATATGTCAATGTCACTGAAATTTTTGTTATAACTATTAGTGGCACGAGAGAAAAACTCGTTTTTTGCATAATTGGTTCTGGAAGTTGGAGTATGGAAGACTTTATGCATTATGTGACGAGGGCGGTGTATTGGAACATTTAAAGTAAGAGATGAGACAAGGTTAGGACAGTCTACATTTGCATTTGCTATATCGTGCAGAAAAGCCATGTCAAGATAATTCCCCCGGTCACTAAGAGGGATGAGCTTGTAATGTTGACGTGCTGCATCATAATCATCAAAATGTGTATTAAATTTATAATTTAAATGTTTGATAAATAACTTTTGTATACGTTCGATTTTGTTTATGTGCACGTCGTAATTAGGGTTCCAAATGACACTACCAAATTCTAACAAATTTCGCACATAGGCATAGTATACTAATTTTAAACAATATAGGTCTTTAAAAGGTTTACAAGCTCGTATCAAGAAACCCAAATTCTTGTATGCTCTGTTAACTACATTATCAATATGTTTAATAAAGTTAAGTTTTTGGTCCATAAGTATTCCCAAATCCCGAGCTTCTTTAATTTTAGTAATGGGCTGGCCATTAATAACATAATTAAATTCCATAGGCTTTGTTTTGCGTGTGAATGTAATTTGGGCACATTTCTCTACATTTATACTGATGCGATTTAACCTATAATAATTTGATAATCTGTTTAAGTCGTCTTGGATTTTATTGCAATCTTCTATAGTGTCCACACGAAGAAAAACCTTTTTGTCATCAGCGTAGAGCAGATGTCTGCTATTGACGAAGCACGTATCAATGTCAAAGAGATAATCATTATAGAGAAGGGGCCCTAGATGGGAACCTTGAGGAACACCAGATGTGATGGTGACATAATCAGATTGGTAGCCACCTACAACTACTGCTTGTCTTCTGTTAGTTACATATGATTTTATCCACCTAAAAAGGTCACCGTGTATACCCAATTTCTGCAATTTGGACAGCAAGATAACATGATCTACGCGGTCAAAAGCCTTCTCAAAATCTGTGTAAATAACATCCACTTGTGATTTTTTATCCATTGTATTGAGTACGTAATTGGTAAATTCAGCGAGTTGGGTATTAACTGATCGACCCTTTAGAAACCCATGTTGATGAGTACTGATGTTAGGGACAATAGAGGGATATATGGCATTATAAACTAATTTTTCAAATAATTTAGAGATCGAATTTAAGATAGATATGGGTCTGTAATTCTGTACTACTGTTTTTGACTCTTTTTTGTGAACTGGCGTAATGTTTGCCACTTTCCATGGGGTAGGGAACACGCCCTCTCTGATTGAGCAGTTGAAAATAATTGATAAGGGCTTGCATATAGTATCGACACACTTTATCAGAAACAGGGGGGGTATACCGTCATTACCGGCACCTTTGGAAGCATCAAGTAACTTAATTTGTTTAGCAATATCTGTTTCACTGAAAGTTAATGTGTGCAAATTGTTGTTTTCTTCTCTGGGTGCATCATGACACTCGAACTGGTCATAAGAAGCTGCGGGGTCTACGAATACACTCTTAAAAAATGTATTAAAGCCATTACATATTTCTTGTCCGGTATGAAAATTTTCTGAACCATTTGACAGACTATGAGGCAGAGATGTACTACCACGCTTACCTCTCATCGTGCGCACAAAATTCCATAGCAGTTTTGGTTGTTGTTTGATGTTATTTTGAGAGGATTGAATAAAGTTATTAAAACATTCATCCTGTACCATTTTTTGTCGGTGACGTAGTAAAGAAAATTCGTCATAGTCTCTTGCATTAGAGAATTTTTTCCATTTGCAATGAACTTTGTTCTTTTCCTTTATAATTTTTATAAGTGCGGGCGAGTACCAGATAGGATAACCTTGTTTTTGATTATTACGACTCATTGGAACGTGAAGTATAATAATTTCATTAAGTTTTTCGTAAAAAATATCAACCGAGTCCTCTACGGAGGATCCTGCTGTTAACAAAGTTGACCAGTCGGTCTCTCGGATCGCATGGTTAATATTATTAAAATTGGCCTTTCGGAATTGGAATTTAGGAGTATGGGTATTAGGCAGTAGTGGAAGAAACATATCTGTTACAGTGATGGACAGACTCGGGTGAAATGAATCCTCTTTGACAAAGGGCTGAGAAGTAGTAGTTAACTTTATGTGGAAATTAGTGAATACTAGATCTAGGATATTGCCAGACTTATTGAGAAAATTGTTATACTGAGTCAACCCTAAAATATTCATATCTTGTAATAGCTGCTCTGCGGCTTCTTGGGTTCTGACATAGCCTTCATGGCGAATCGACGGATGGGGCGTGTTCCACTTAATACAGGGCAGATTAAAATCACCACAAACTAAAACGTAATCATGGGGATGTAATGCAGTTGCCGCTTTTAGTTTGTTTAGGAGATTGAATATGTTATTGTCTTGATCGGATCCGCCACCAACAATATACGTAAGACATATATGAATGTCATGCTGTGTGTGCGCTAGGGATAAATGTGGTATGGTTATCCAGAGCATTTCAGTAGGAGTAATGGACCATTCAGGGCGTAATTTTGCTCCAAGTGTTTTTTTTACACAGATCATGACACCTCCTCCCTTACTGGGCATCTGACGGTCTAGTCTAAAAACGTCATATCTATTGTCACAGATTTCAGAGTCCAAGATACCCGGAATGAGCCAAGTTTCTGTTATTAGGACTATGTCAAAGTCAGAGTTTAGCAGGCTATGGTAAAACTGTAATGTCTTTGTCCGTAGACCACGAACATTTTGGTAATACAATTTTAGATTGTTTAATTAATATCAATCAGGAGAAAAGTTATTGCCAAAAATATATGTTGATCCCTAGACACTTTTGATGTGTGTATATAGATTTTTATAAACATAGCTCATTATTGGAACACAATTATGATAACTAACACAGTACATAATTTAGGTACCTAAGGCTTAAGGCTTCAAAGTGAATAACTCAATCTAATAATTCATAACCAATGAACCGCAATAATTGCCGTATTAGTTAATAGGCAAACATTGGATTATTGCTTACACAAAGCCACCTAATATACAGGTGAAACAAACGAACGGGACACGGAGGGATAGTACATTAAATAATTAGGATATCAAAATTTCTTCATTTCTTCAAATTCAATCATTTTGAAATAAAAGCTTGCCTCAGTCGGGAATCAAACGGTTTTGTTAAAAAAAAATCCACATTAAGCAATCTGCTTGAATATAAAAATTATTTGTGTTCTGCTTTTGCATCGGGAGAACAAGTAGACTCTATTTATACAGATTTCTCTAAGGCTTTCGACAAAGTCAATCATGACATTCTTTGTCTTAAGTTGAACTCATTCGGTATACACGGTTCTTTGCTACAATGGGTTGAGTCGTACCTTTATAGAAGAACCCAATTGGTTGCACTAAAAGGTGAGGTGTCATCTCCTGCTATTATAACCTCTGGGGTTCCTCAAGGTTCCCATCTAGGCCCATTATTTTTTATTTTTTATTATTTTTTATTTTTTATAGTTTTTATAAATGACCTCATTGAACGCCTAAAGTGCCTGTACGCTGATGATCTGAAAGTGTTTAATAGAATAACAAGTATTTGCGATGCTATCGATCTTCAAAGAGATCTGGATGTGATTTACGACTGGTGCATTGATAATCGTATGGTCTTAAATATTGATAAATGTTTCGTTGTATCATTCACAAGAAAAGTCAACAAGATCACTTTTGATTACTCCTTGTATCATAATAGTCTCTCGCGCAAATCTTCTGTGAAAGATCTTGGAATTATTTTTGATGATGAGTTATCTTTCCGCAGCCACTACGATTATATTACAAAAAGAAGCTTGTTTGTTGTACGCTGATGATCTGAAAGTGTTTAATAGAATAACAAGTATTTGCGATGCTATCGATCTTCAAAGAGATCTGGATGTGATTTACGACTGGTGCATTGATAATCGTATGGTCTTAAATATTGATAAATGTTTCGTTGTATCATTCACAAGAAAAGTCAACAAGATCACTTTTGATTACTCCTTGTATCATAATAGTCTCTCGCGCAAATCTTCTGTGAAAGATCTTGGAATTATTTTTGATGATGAGTTATCTTTCCGCAGCCACTACGATTATATTACAAAAAGAAGCTCACAAATTCTTGGCTTCATTGCTCGCATTACAAAACGATTTAAGAGCCCACATAGTTTAATTTATCTTTATAATACATTAGTTCGTAGCATTTTAGAGTATGGCGCGACTATTTGGTCCCCATTTTACCAAGTACATACAGATAGAATTGAGCGGGTCCAAAGGAACTGTTTTAAGATTGTATGCTTTCGTCATAACCTACACCGTCAGCTGAAATCATATCAGCATAGATTAAGATACTTTAATGCTCTTTCATTAGAATCCAGACGTCGTATAAGCGATTTAGTATATCTTTTTAAAATTATACATGCCATATTAGAGTCTCCGTCATTATTACAAGATTTAAACATTAATATTAATTATAGATGCCGTAAACCCAATGTATTTACCCTTAAAGTGTACCGCAATAACACGTCGTTTTATAATCCCATTGTCCGTATGTGTAGAGAATACAATGAGTTAAGTAAATGCAATCCGTCCATAGATTTATTTAATAATAATATTAATACTTTTAAAAAACAGATCCATAATGTCTTCAAAAACTCTTAGTCTATTACAGTACCTACCAACATTATTGTTCAGTCATATCCATAATTAAATTATTGTTGTTATATTTAGTTTGCCTGGAAATAACTTACTCTTAAATAAGTATTTCCTTTTGTAATACATATTTTGTACTTTGCTTGTAAGCTCACTTTACCCGTACGTTAACAAATTAGCTTAAAACACATGTTTTGGGTTATAATTATCGTTATATAACTTCATGTATGTTACTACTCAACGCAATTCTGATTGTAACCTGTTTTGTGTTAAATAAACAAAATAAAAAATAAAAAAATCAAACCAACTAATGATACGTGTTTATTTGAGAGATTTTATCCTTATCATTTCGATTATCGTAATCAATTAGTTCAATATAATAGTGGGTTAAAATGCAGTTCTCATTATTTAAGAAAAATAATGTTTCCTTTCAAATTTGATATTTTTAATATTTAATAGTAGGTATACTTACTCCCTCCGTCCGTTTGTTCTATCCTGCATATACCTATTATAGTGGGGTTGCCGTTGGCACTATAATTTTCTACACCCTAAGTTTATTGTTAAACAGCAGTCACTTCTAGCATGCCGACATAAAATTATAGAATCTACATCGTTATTTTTTTTTATTTTTACCTAGCTACCCGTCCCGGCAGCACCTGGGCTTTTTAAATTTCCAAACGAAAATTACGTCAATTTACCGAATTCAGTTATTTCACCTGCTATGGTGGACCAATTACATTAGAATTGACCAGTGTTGCATTGCCGTTTAGCGACGGAATATCTGACACTGCGTCTGCGACTTCCAAAGATCCCCGGGAGCTGTGGGGCTAGACCGGGGTATGTGGGATTCTTACCCACTAAAACCCCCGCGGCTGTCGCATCGGCACATGAGAGGGGTCTCTCCGGTGGGATCTGCACCAGGGGCCCCTCAGTGCCTTGCCTTTTATCCCACTGCGGAGGGGCGCATTGTAGCCCCCCGAGAACCAGTCACGGTGTTCACGGGGACGGGGGTCGCAACCCCGCCGCCATCCTCCTCAGAACCTATATGTACGGTATCTTGCACAAGGCACCTCTCACCTAGTAAATAAGTTCAGTTACATACGGCCCGTGGGGTATCCGGGTAAGAAGCACCCCCCCCCCCCCCATCTCCTCCCGTTGGGTGTCCGTAGGAGGCGACTAAGGAAAAACAGGTAGACGGGCAGCAGCATCTTTCTATTGGACTACCACCTATAACTGTGATCTTCAAGACGCCAGCCAAGCGTGGGGATTATGGCAACCCCTCCCTTCTAAGGGGAGGCTTTCGTTCAGCAGTGGACGAGTTTTGGCTGCTGATGATGATGATGACTTACGTATCTATCGTTGAAAATATCTTCCTCATATTTACGCTGGCGTTCCCACTGCGACCTTCTGGAATGTCCCTATTCACAAATAATCTTTTTCTCCCACCACAGATGGCAAGTGTCTCGCGTGCACCTTCAAAGCAAAATTCATCGAGGTATCCGTCGGAATCAACCACAACGTTGACGAGCTCCTAGTCGGTATCCTGAACCAGATCAGGCTAAAGAAGCAGCAGTACTCCGCCGAAGGGGGGCGGGAATCCTCCCCCGCGCATTGGTACAAGTCCCGAGGGGTCGTGAGGGCGAGCATGAAAGCCAGACAGATGTTCACATGGATCTTCGGGAAAGAGGACACGAAGTTCAAGAACTGTGAGAATTTGAACGTCCTGTGAGTGGAAATTTCTAATGACGAACCCGTTTTCGTCTAGTGACGTTCGACTGTGTTGACTATATAAGTGTTAATACGGTTCAATTTTGTTTAAGGATCACCTTTAAAGGCCTGTTCAGATGACCAATTAGAAACAAAATACGTAGGTTTAGGCTGCCTGTCCACCGGAGCGGAGCGAGGCAGTGGAGCGGAGAAAAGGAGAAATATTAACCAATAAGATTCCACAAAATCTGCGCTCCTCTTTAGTGGACAGGGAGTTGCGAACTAATTTAAAAATTCATATAAAACCGGTAAGCGGAGCGGGATAGCGGAGCGGGATAGCGGAGCGAGGCAGCGGAGCGGGGAAGCGAGTGCGGGCGCGGGCGCAAGGCGCGCCCGCAGTGTGTCGTAGGTACTAAACTCCGCTCCGCATTACTTTCTCGCTCCGCTCCGCAGCCTCACTCCGCTCCGGTGGACAGACACAGTACGCAACTCCGCTCCGCCTTACTCCGTCGCTCCGCTCCGCTGCCTCGCTCCGCTTCGGTGGACAGGCAGCCTAAGTCAAGGAGAATTAAAGCCTAATTCTTCGACATCTACAGTTTAGTTGAAAGAAAATGTTTTTTTTATATGCATTAAATCAACATAATATGTACATAGATGCCTTTTCTTCTAACTTTGACTACCCAGACGGAAGTATTGACGATGCTGGTAAATTATATTGTTACCAATATACAGGGTGTACGAAAACTATTTTATAAGATTTCTCATATTGTCCGCTACAACATTACAGAAACCATTTATATGGAAAATGACAAATGACTAACTTGTTAATTTTTCAGCTTGTAATGAATACGTGCGGTATTTAATATTTATTTTTCAAATTACATTGCTAATTTCAATCAAGCCGCCTGCCAAGCGTGGAGATTATGGCAACCCCTCCCTTCTAAGGGAGAGGCCTTTGTTCAGCAGTGGACTTTTCAGCTGCTGATGATTGCTGATTTTGCACAAATAAGCAAATTATTGTTTTTAAATTGAAATTAGGCTTTATTATTACTCCAATAATGATGTTAATCTAATTTAAATTAAAAAAGCGGGATTTTTTTGGAAATTCTTAGAAAAGCCGATGATAAATTTCAACACTAGAATGTTCAGAATCATGTACTGGATCCCTGGCATCGATATACTATATCGATGATCCCTGGTATCGGTTATCGGTACGATGTCCCTTACACCCGTTATATATGTTAACATAATAAATAGCTATAACTAATTGGTCTCCATCCAACTAATAGCGGATAACTGAACAGGCTTATTAGGTTAGCGGTTGTCATACAATTTGTTGTCTAATTCGATAGCAATCTTAGTGTATTCATTTTCCAGTTGGACTAGGCGGGTAGTTATCTGAAGAAAACACTAATTCATTTATTTGATAAAATATTGTAATAATTTGGTTATAATATTAGTTTATGTGATGTATGTATGAATACATATATCACATGTATAGTAGTATATGAAATATTCATGTAAGTAAGTATTAAAAAAATTATGTCATTTATAAAAAATCTACACCCTGTAACGGATTTTATTATATTTTTTATAAATGACAATGTTTTTTATCTCCATACCAAAGTTTTTTTTATCTTTTTCTGTTAACGGTAGCCTATCACCCGGTTCTGGCTTGACGTTGATTTCCGGGACACACTGTATGTATATAGGTAAAAAAAATACTTACACATTAAATAAAATTAATATTCTTTACATGTTTCAAAATAATGATACTTGTATTCATTTCTTTAACCAAGTTAAAAGTTGCATTTAAAAATGTAAATTACTCGTAATAATATATACTTAAGTATAATATTTTTTATTTGTCTGTTGTCACTACGTTTTTTTTTATTTATTTATTTTGTTTTTAGTTGTGATAGCAACAGTCATTATGCCAACCGAATAGATAATTATTATAATATGCCAAATATAAATTGGTATTAACTAGTCGTAAATGTGCCAAATTTGAGAGAATTTAATATACTTAATAACTTAGTTATAAGATAAGTTAGAAAAATATACTTAGTTAAATAAGTGAGACGTACAGTATTTTCCCGAATACATTTATTAATATATCACTAAACGTATCAGCAATATATTAAAAATAAGTTTTATAAATTAGATAAGTATGTATACATAAATGTCAATATATAACATTATATATTTTATTGATATCGGACCATCTGTATGTACTTAGTGATGAACTCTATTTATCATAACATAAATGTAGATGAATACACCAATTTAATAAAAAATATAATATAAACATAGATGTACATGGTCTTAAAGACAGATCTTTTCACGACAAACATTTATATTCCTTTAATCGTATATATTTATTATATTAAAATATCTCTGTAGTACATAAAAAAAATCTGACTATATATATATTATGTAACTAATGCATCCCTGTATAATTTATACAAGTAATGTATTTTCACTACCAGGGTCCACTCTGTTTCTTCCGCCCATGCTATAAAACATACTCATTAATAAAAAATAATCTATTTGAAATTTTCATAAGAAAGTAATATTTCAATAACCCCAAAAAGATAGATGTAATGTAAAACTTTACTTGTTAATATTATATTAAAAAATAATCACCCTAGCAGTTGTTTCCGAATTCGAATATACCAATAAAATTAAAAAAAGAACTCACTCCTATATACATATTATTTTAACATGAATAATTAGAATCATGGTTACTGAAAACGTAACACCATAATACAAAGCAAACTAATATATTGAATCTCCATTTTATTTTACAAATTATCAAAAACCACAAAACCTATAGGTATGTTGTAACAAGCCTTCAAAGCCTTAAAACGTGTAAAATAACTATAAAAAGTAGTTTTTACTGTAACTGGGAATTTATATTCATGTATTTTTAATTTTTAGTTTTTTCTTTCAACCCCAGCTGCTCGATATAAAATAATGTATGTACCTCAACAACTCCTAACGTATTCTTAATTTTTGCTATCAATATTTTTTCTATAAATATTTTAATTTATAATTAATTGTAATATATAAATGCGAATGCACCTAAGGATTTGATGTTGTATTTAAGAAAAATAATTACTTTACAATAAATGATGTTGTACTTACTTGTTAAATGTTCTAGTAACGTTTTCTGTAAGAGCTTAAGTTTTAATTAAATAATTATTATAAAAAAATAATTATCTTGAAAATATAACTCATATCATAATCATATACCGTACCTATGCAGTTTGAGTCTTCAATTGATCCCTAAGATTTTTTACAACAATTGCGAAAGTTCCCTTTCCTGAGAGAGAGAAGAACTAACATTTTTTTCCAATCATTTAATCCGTAGGCGGTCGAGCAAATGCGGCTCGCGTGTTAAAAATGGTGCAGATCGGAATCATCGGCTGTTGAGAGCACATGCTTATAAAAAATCTGATTGTTATAAGTACTTAATTTGTTGTAAGTACTTATTAAAAAAACAAATAAAAATCTTAATCAATCATTATTTAATGATGTTTTGGCTGAATACAATTTAATCAATTTACACTACACCTCTAGACATGACTGATAGGAAAAACTTTCTTTAAATGTATTTCCGAGACCTTTACGTCTTTTTATTACGACTCCAAACAGTGCCTTTTTATTGTTAAAATAATATTATATTGTAACCTGTGCTACTTTTGTTAGTATAATATTTGTGTAAAAATTAGTGTAGTTTATTTTTAAATTCTTCTTATGAGAGCTCTAAATTCAACAAAAAATTAAAAATGCTTTTACTGAATTTTCTTTGATATAATAACACTAAAAAATTTAACTGATGCTAAAAAAATAATAAAAATATTTTAATTTTTTTTTTCATTTTAAAATATTTACGGAGCAGGGAAATTTGTAGAGTATATTTGTTGACACACCCCGGTAATCGAATCTAATAAATATGTATATTTTTAAAAGCTCTCTAAGAAGGAATCCCTAGTTAATTATGTTATACTTTCCTATTAATAGTTATTTAAATAACAAATATTTATAGTATGAACCTCTTAGTCAGGGCAAGTGCTCAGTTTTGGCTATATTGATAATGGTCAAGCATTGCCAGATTGTTATCGACACTGGCCAAAAATGGGCCTTGTCCGTTATAAATTCTTAGTCAAGTTACTTTTTGTACATAGAAACTTTAGGTACTAGTATTATAATGCATTTTGCGAAATGTATGAGCTTTCAATTGTATTAATTAGTGAGCCTAGGGAACACTGTATATTGTGGTGAATGAAAACAGGCAAATAAGGAAAAGAGCATATATATATTATATATATATCAGACAAATCAGTATTTTATTACTGTGTTCATTAAAGAACATTTTTTTATTATTACTATTACGTGAGACCAAAGAGATTAAATATAGGCCATAGAGCGACCTTTGGGATTTTTTTATACTTAAACTGTCCTATCTTCTTAAATATACAAAATATTTATACTTATATTATAATAAACTATAGTCTCATTCAGTAATTTTGTCATAGAAAATTTATTCAAAAGTATAATTTTGCTCCTTAAGGCCGTTCTAGTCCTAAATAGTTAAATATCTTTGGTTCTCGCAAAAACAAAATTCAATTAATAAAATTTAGCAGCATTTAATTTATTTCTATAATTTTTATGCGTTTTATTTTTCTTCAATTAAAAAATAATACATCAAATTAAAAACAAATTGCTACATTAATAGTGGTACACAATATCTTTTTTCAAATAAAGAAACACACATGCATACATGTTATTCACTTCAACAGTTCAAAACTTACCGTTTGTGTAAATGCTTTTGACAATTTAATTCAAATAAAGCCTGTAAACGATATGACATGTACACGCACACATTATATCCATATTACATTACATTTGAACAAAAAATATAAACACAAAGCAATAATTATCGCTGACAATTTGCTTTATTCGAAGCACGTCCAAAATGAAATAACCGCATGAATTTACTGTCAACAACATGCTTTTACTGTCAACACTAAAAAAAGTTTTAATTCTGAAAAAAGATTCAATTTGACAGCAAAATCCCCATTTACAAAATGATCCGCCATTTATTGAATTCATTTGTTACAAAAAATGTGATAAATGAAGAACCGCTCTACCGATTTTGTGCAAACTTCACATAAACCATCTACTAAATAGTCCAAACAAAGCCTAAACATTTGGTTTGGACAGGTGAGCCCGTTCTTGAGTTATAAAATTACAACGAAAAGTGGCATTGATTTTTATATATATATATATTTTCTACTTTGCCAATATAAATAAAAAAAATGCTTTCTTTCTAGTTTGCCTATGCAATTCACCACATAAGCCATTAATCAAATATCAGTGAGGCGCCGTGGGCCATTAAGAATTTTATCACTATTGTATATTTGTAGTTAGTGTTTATTGTAAATAAATGATTGACAATAAATTTGATTAATTTATGTGTTTAAACATATTTTCATTATGTCGAGGAGGAGAAGACCATTCATCATCATAATCAGCATGGACTTCTACCGTAAAACAAGACTCTGCTGCCCGTCTTTTTGTTTTCCCTTAGTCGCCTCTCACGACCCAAGAGGAGATGGTTAAGTGCTATTCTTACCCGGACACCCCCGGGAATATCATTATAATGTAATAATAATATACTGGGACAGTCCTCAGATGGTCATCCATCTGATCCCGAACTAGACAGAGCCTGTAATATGGTAACCAGACAACTGATACAAATACTTATATATTTTTTCCATAAATATACTTACTAATAAATAACGCCCAGATGCAAGATGGGAATTGAACCCACGGCCTATTGGGTATCAGCCAGGATGTCTACCCACCAGAACTTAGACAGACATTACGGGTTTATATTACACTAGCGATTCCCTGCGGCTACGCCCGCTATTATTTTTCCACCCCATTTAACCCCTTTAGGAGTGGAATTTTCAAAAACCTTTACTTAGTGGATGTTTACATCATAAGAAGAACCTACTGTCCAAATTTCAGCTTTCTAGGTCCAGCGGTTTGGTCTGTGCATTGATGAACCAGTCAGTCAGTCAGGACAAGTAATTTTATATGTATGTATACTCGTAGATAAAATACCTGACAACCAGTCTGCACTATTCTAGCCAGTATGGAACAACTACACAAAGTTTTTGCGCTTTTTTTCGCGGGGGAAACCTTCAAAAGGTCCCTGGGAGCTGTGGGGCTCGACCGAGGTATGTGCGATTCTAACGTTGAATCCCGAGCAACCCCTTTTGACCCCGAGAGCGCCGGTTTGCTACCCGAGCTTTTTCGTTGAGCCACGGAGTGTACGAAATACATTTATCTTAGATTACAATCTACAAATGAATAACCATCAATCCCAACGTACTTACATAAAAGCAAAGAATACCGCGCTGGGCAAAAATTATGTAGTGTCAGAACTATACGTTTAAGTAAATAACAAAAACGACGTAAGGACGGTATCAATCCATAGGCCGATGTAACACGCAGTGTGACCTCACGATTTACGTCATAAATCCTAAATTTTATGTTGGCTTCATGAAATAAGGTGCCGGGACAATTTTGTGGTTTCTGCGATATTGCGACATTTTCTGTTTTTATGATAAACCGGTGTTTGAGCTATGTAGTTTTAGATAATAAATCGCCATGGCTAGTGACAAACATGGCAATGGGATGATGACTAGGCAAAACAATTATTCAAATTATTCCGTAAGTCAAAAAAAAAAAATTATAATAACAAAAAATATTGGACACGTAGCAAATCAACAAAAAATTGCCAAAATTATAGTGCGTCAAATTTCGGGAATGTGTGCTCGTGACGTCTCGCCTCAGTAAAAGTTGTATACAGGCGTCACGTCATGCACTATATAATTGTTTGTTTAATTGACAAAAGAAAAGATACGTGTCCAGTATTTTTTGACGAACTACTTAGGACGGGCTAAATATAATTTTCATTCATATTCATATGTATTTATTGCATTCCACAATGTTTGTAATTAGGTGGTAATAGATATATAGGAGTCATTGTGGACCCTGCTGGGCACAACAAAATATACCTGGATTAGGAGGGAGGAGGATAATAATTATCAAAACAATAATTTATATTCAAGGTAAAATTACGGTATACATTAAATATTGTTTAATTATTATTATTACTTTGAACTGAATAGATTTTTTAGTCATCTAGCCTACAAAATTAAATGTATGTTTCCTAAGCTCATTACCATCAGCCGGAAGACATCCACTGAAAAAAGTCCTATGTCATCCTCTTGGGCGGTAAATAATCGTGACGCTTCCAATTTTCTTAAGGGTGTGATTAAGCTGTGCTCTGCCTCAAATACTCATCACTGGGAAGCTATCATGGTCAGTGTCCTACGATTAAATAATTTGTGAATACGAAATGCAACCGTCTCGAGACTCAAAGGTTTTACTAGGTTGTAGGTTCCTTGTGCAAGGACCCGTCCAGGAAGGTACCACCGCAGTGTCAGATATTCTGCTGCCAAGCAGTAGTAAGTAAACAAATTCGGTGTGTGCTGTTGCGTTCAGACGCATTCCTTCTGATGGGTGTAAACGGAAGATCAACGTCGTTGCGCTAGCTAGGAGCAACGACACATGCTGAATGGATAAACTTTCACCGGCATTCTGCTAATTAGATTAAATGCACTAGGTTGGTTATAATTTGTCTAATGTCGTTGAATAAATGTTTTTTATACCACCAAGGTGGCAAACATGCATGCGGCCCGCCTTATGGTAAGCAGTCACCGCAGCCTATGGACGCTAGCGACACCAGTAGGATCAATAGCGCGTTGCCGACCCCGTACAAATTTGTTAACTCCCTTTTTAAACAACCCCATGCTGTAATTATTCGGGAAAACCTCGGCAGGCAATTCATTCCACAACTTCAAAGTGCGGGGAAGAAAAGTTCTTTGAAACCGCAAAGTGCGGGATGACATTGTTTTTAAGATGTGAGGATGAACCTGCCGATGGCGAGAGGTGCGATGGTAAAACGTGGCCGTGGGCAGCATGTCAAACAATTCTTCAGAACACTGTCCGTTATACAATCGGTAGAAAACACAGGGAAGCAAAATCTCTTCTCCCCCGTAGTGATTCTAGACCGTTTGAGAGTTTAGCATCGTCGACAATCCTGTTTATCTTTATTTTTTTCTTAATGTCTTAAGCGTCGGAAACGCGCTAATGGTTCGTCTGGTTTTGCTAGCGTCTATAGGCTGCGGTGACTGCTTACCATCAGGCGGGCTGCATGCTTTCTTGCCACCTAGGTACTATAAAAAAAGAAGTTTACATGATTACTTTGAGTTCTCACGTCGTTAACAGTATGCCTACCTAAACATTTTAATAAATTAAGAAAACAAATGCTCCCGAGAAGTCTGCTCTTCAATACCATTTAGCTAATGAAAATCTTTGAAGCGGAAAATATGCGAGGGGAAACCGTCGATTTCTTTTTAATTGTTTTAGGCGTATCTTCAGTTACCTACTGTTAAAAATCACCCAATGAAATATAAAAAAAATGTTTATTTTTAGGCGCTAGACCCATATTTTGTTATTAGTAACAATTTCTTATACTTATGTCTATGTTAGTAGATACATGTAAACACTTAAATAACGAACACAAATACACACTAAGCTGGGAGGTTTATTAAGCTCCACGTAAGACCCGCACTTGGCCAGCGTGGTGGACTCCGGCCTAAGCCCCCTCATCTTGAGGGGAGACCCGTGCCCAAAAAAGGGACATAAACAAAGGCTAGTATTATTAAATGTGTTGAAAAACGTCGTATAAAACTCGTGAGCTCTGCTCGTGACACACTCGGCTGAATTACGTCCACGCCTACGGCTTGGGCTGCAACCCACAGCCTCGTGTGTAATGAGCAACTTAGCTCACTTGTCTCATAATATAGTATTATTATAAAACAGTTTAAAGATTACATACAGTCTTTCATAAATCAGTCTAATGTTCAGACTAGCTTATACCGTTGACGAAAAGTTTACAAGACCACGTTGAACGTATTGCATAGAGTCCACCAATAAGTGGACTGTAAACTTTATGGATTTATAACTGCAAACTTTACATCGATTATAACTGTAAACTTTACATCGATTACATGAAACAGTCGAAAAAACTGTATGTTCGTTCAAATTAATTCAAATTTTCTAATAATTTTATTATTAGTTATTCCAATGGAATTTTCATTATTCTGATGAAAATTTAAATAATGAGACATCTTCATGCATTCAAATTTGAAATCCTGGGTGGGAATCGAACCCTTGACCTTTACCACCAAACCATTTATATCGATGCACCAAACATAACTACCTTATCGGAGAGATATAATAATATGTCAAAGGTCAAGGTTTTTATAGGTACTTTGAATGTCCAAATAGTTTTACTGTAGTTGAGAATATTGTTTCTACCTAGAGACATGGTCATAAAAAACTACTTTTAACTTTGACTATTTCTTTAGACAATAAAGTTAGAAACAAATAAAGTTACTTTAAAACTCAATTTTCCTTCGTGATTGCTGTTTGGTTGTGTTGTGAATATCCACTGTTAAGTCAAGGCAATTTTCATTTAGTTTAGAAATAGTAGATTAAAAAAGAAGAATTTATATTCGTGTAGTAATTTTATCTATATACTTTTATTTTTATTTTTTTTATTTTATATATAAACACACAAAACAGACAGCGACAATACTTACTAAACAGAATTACAACATCATTGTTTTGATCTAGTCACAATCCTTGACATGTGTATCTGGCTAGCACAACAATTCCAGACTATTCAATTTTTATTAAGTATAACTTAAGAAGGGAAAATGAAAAGTTAAAACAAAAAAGAAAAGAAAAGTGGGATAATAAAAAGAAACAGTACATTGCAACATTTTCAAGTACATTAAAAAATAATTATGCATAGTTAGTTACTGAGACCATGTAAAACACCCTAGTGCAATCCTTCTGAAGACGGGAATACGTGCATCAAATATATCCAGCTTCGGGTGTTTAGAACTATATTCATTGTAGTTTCTGCACATTCTCACTAGAGGATTGTAGTAGGATGTGTTGTTTTTATACACATTCAACCTAAATACATTCGCGGTTCTACAGCGATGATTAGTATTAATGTCAAGTGCCGATAATAAATACGGACTGTCAATACATGAATGCAAGATCTTGTGCAAGTATATTAAAGAACTCATGGTGCGCCTACTATGTAAGGACACAACACTGAAATGCTCAGCTCTGCTCTGGTAGGTTGTCAGAGTGCGAGAAAGACCTGATCGCCAACTGATCGCCCTGAGACAGCATTTTTGAACACGTTCAATTCTTTCAGAATGTACATTGTAATACGGTGACCAGATTACTGATGCATATTCCAAAATGCTTCTGACCAGAGTATAATATAATGCAAGTGTAGACTTTACTTTTTTAAAGTCTTTTGTTATTCGTAGAACAAAACCAAGCAGTTGATGAGCTCTTTGTACTATATTATCAATATGAGACCTAAAAGTCATTTTGTCGTCTAGCAATATACCTAGATCATTGACAGCATCCTTTCTCTCAAGAGTCTTACCATCCAGTGTATATTCATATAATACCTTACATTTCTTGCTTGTAAAACTTATTACATTGCACTTACTACCGTTAAGTGACATACCATTATCTTTACACCATTTAGATATGTAATTTAAATCCCTTTGCAAAATATGACAATCACACATTCGATATTTCTTTAAAAATTTTAAGGTCATCTGCGTATAAAAGACAGTCACTTTCAAGATTCTTTGGTAAATCATTAATAAATATAATAAAGAAGATAGGGCCCAAATGGGAACCTTGAGGCACTCCCGATGGGATCTCTACTGACGTTGACATATGGCCCTTGAGAGAAACTATCTGACTACTTCTTGTTAAATATGATTTTATCCATCGCAATAAGTCTCCATGTATTCCAAACATAGATAATTTCGAACACAAAATATTATGATTCACACGGTCAAAAGCTTTAGAAAAGTCTGTATATATTGCGTCCATTTGCTTTGTCTTGGCAAACACTAAAGAGATATGATTCATATATGTAAGAAGATAGATAGAAGGTACTAGCTGACCCGCGCAGCTCCACCCGCGCTTTTATTACATTTTGCTCGTCTCTCTTTCCCTCCCACTTCGGTCCTCGTCACACTCCCCGTCTTCCTCTCCCCGTTGTCCCTTCTCTGAACCCTCTCCCTCTCTCTTCTCCCAACTTGCTCCACCTAACTCCCCCGATCCCTCACCCCATCACCCCCTCCTCAAATCCCCTCTCAGTCTCTCTCCTTACCCACTAAAACCCCCGCGGCTGTCGCATCGGCACATGAGAGGGACCCCAGGGCTCTCCGGTGGGATCTGCACCAGGAGCCCCTCAGTGCCTTGCCTTTGAGCCCGCCGCCGGGGGGCGCATTGTAGCCGCCCGGGAACCTGACACGGTACTCACGGGGACGGGGGTAGCAACCCCGCCGCCGTCCTCCTCGGAGTCGCCGCCGTACTCAATGGACGTCCTAGGGCCCACACCCCGAACGCCCAGCGACTCCGAAGGACCAATACGGCGGCGACTCCGAGGACGACGGCGGCGGGGTTGTGGCCCCCGACCCCGTGAGCACCGTATCGGGTTCCCGGGAGGCTACAATGTGGGGCACCGCGGCGGCGGGCTCACAGGCAAGGCACTGAAGGGTCCCTGGTGCAGATCCCACCGGAGAGACCTGGGTCTCCACTCATGTACCGATGAGGCAGCCGCAGGGTTTTAGTGGGTAAGAATCCCACATACTCTGGTTGACCCCCATTAGTAATAATAAATAATAATAATAATAATGATTTCTGATACTTACGCGAATATTACACATTGAAATGAAACTAATTTTCCCCCCTCTCCTTTTTTTTTTTTTTTTTTTCTTTTTTTTTTTTTTATCATCAGTCAAGTGCCATATACCTCTACAAGATGCAGGAGTATACAAACTGGATTGTGACTGTGGGCTCTCATACATCGGGCAAACAAAAAGATCGGTAAAAACCCGTGTAAAAGAACATATAGCTGACGTTAAACATCGACGCTATACGAAGTCTGCAGTCAGTGAACATGTTCAGGATCGCACCCGTCATTATATTAGATTTGACAAACCACAAATCCTCGCAAAAGAACAGCGCTACCTACCAAGGATGATTCGTGAGGCTATTGAAATTAAAAAGCATCCAAATTTCAATAGAGAGGATGGCTGGGTGCTACCACCAGCTTGGGATCCCGTGATAAACATAGTCAAATCCAAAGACAAGCATTCCACTGCAAGACCTCAAGATACTGTAAGCTCTTTCTGCGTAGATCGGACTAACAATAATAATTAGAAGACCTGAGGGTACCCTAAGACAACTATGACATATGGACAGCTACCACCTCAGTCCGCCCGTGACCATGAATGCTGTAAAGTATTCGAAACGTCGGGAAATTAAAATCAAAAATAAACCGCGATATAATCCGTAAAATTAGTTTCATTTCAATAATAATAATATCTTCGGACAAGCCACACACGGTCATCTGATCCCAAACTAGGCAGAGCCTGTACTATGGAAACCAGACAACTGATACTAATACTTATAATTATACTTTTTTTTTTTGTAAATACATACTTGAACTAAAATCCGTTGCGTGCCGTGCGTGCGGTGCGTCCGGCGCCGGCCAATGGACGCGTACCTTAAGTCTCGTTTTAACATTAAAGCAACGCAAGATATTCATGTAATGAAATGTCCCTTTTTATCGAACGAATGACTTACATGTCTCGTCACTTCACTAGGCTAGATAACAAAAACGATAAATTAATTGACAGCAATTCCGCTTGGTAGTGACTAATGGGAAATTTCCAAGCGATATTAATTCAATGAACGAGTGTGAAGCCCTGCAGATCGTTGATTGATTTCCCAATTCTACGAGTTCCCCTCGACATTGTGTAGTGTGACCACGAATTAAGAATAATTTTAACAAAATATATAAGTACTTACTATAAAAATATTATTTTTAATCTTGACGTAAGTTTGATGTTTGTTTAAGTTTGGCTGTATATGTGATGTCTGTAGCATTGTGACTTCATAACTAAACGGATATGGATAAGATATATATTATTTGAACGCTAACTTGTATTGGGATGATTCTCTAAGCCCCCGTCGGTCCAATAGTTTTCGAGAATAATGGAGACAATCAGATATACAATAGATAGATATATACTCTCTCAAATGCTTGTAGGAATTTCCCTATTATAATTTCCCTATCATATTGTAATTTCGGTTACCTCGGCGTTATCTAACTGGCGAGTGAACAGGAACATAGCCCAACGCTGAATCCCGCCGTTGCATCAGTTTTTCAGTTTGTAAATTTCACTAGCAGCCCGAATTTTTACACTGTGCCTTCTAAATGGCTATACGATCGCCGATCGATGTACGATGTCTAATAAAAAGGTTTCTTTTTTTATTTCTTTACAAACATGTACAACGGGTAAGGGTGTTTCTTTAATTCATGGTCACCCTAACACGTTCGCTCTAATTAATATTGCATCAATTCAGTATAGTAACATTTCAATAATGTTTATATGATATACATATACTTACCTATTTGTTTTCGTCGCAAGTTATATAATGAAGCAGAACATTGTCTGATGGAAAATGCCACAATCTCCCAATAATGAACGACTATTGCACTGTGCTGCCGCCCGAGACATTACCCTAAAGGTTCATAGCCGACAGCAGACAGCAGCAGTAGACGACATGTCGCTGCGACACCACTGGTGTCTGGGTATTTCATACCTTCCGCTGCTAGCAATACGTGTCGCCCTACTACACGTCGTTCCACCGCAGACGACGTTTCGTCCAACCGCAGATCTGCAGGCCTAGCACTACTTGCAATCTTGACAGATCGGTGTGGAGTATGACGTAGTTTTCACCACCAAAACGTCAATTCTCCATACAAAAATGTGAAATACTACGTCATAGTGACGTCTAGTAGTAGTGACTTGTTTGTCGAGATTTGCACATCATGCTAAGCCTGCAGTAGTGCCAACCAAAGAGTTAGTATTGATAGTTTATTGACAGAACCAACTGAAATACAGCGCTACCTGCCGTCTGCTACAGCTTGAACGTAGTGATTTCTCATATCCTTAGCAAATCTATAGCTGTAGCCATCTGCAGTTGGGTTCGAATTCATGACGCAGAGTCATGTCGGTGCTGCTGCTGTGTGCAGTCCGCTACAAACTTGACCTAAGTCTCTTGAGCCATGCAATAAGCATGATGACTAATTTTGAAAAAATACTCTATAATGTTACGGGTCTACTATTGCCGAAAATAATCATATTTTTGTATTAAATTTACAATTAATAGCAATATTTTCAATTTTTAAAATAGAATTTGAATTTCGTTCCAAAACGATGACCGGTGCATTGCGCCATTTTGTAACATCACTACGGCGGTGTAAATAAACATCTGTCTAGGTATAAAAGTGAATCATTGTATCATTGTATGAAAGAAAATGTTTAGATGACAGTTTGACAGTTGTTATTTACACAGGATTGACGTCATCCACTCTGATCAGCGTTTATTACAACAAGATCAAAAATTCAACAATAAATCAACGCCCGAATCGAATAAAGCGGTATTATGAAAATCTTAATTTTACAGGAGAGCCAAAAAACAGAAAGATTTGTTTCATCACTCGTACAAACAACCAATTTAAACAAATTTGGTATCGTTAGACGCGTAAAAATAATAGCTTCCAAATAAAATAACTAGCTATCGTGACAAGCTCCCAGATTTCAGATTAAGAAAGAAAAACTATATTACAAGTTTATTCGCTTAGGATCTTACTTCGTTTTTTTTTGCGTATCAGTTTACGTCTTTATTCGCCTCAAAACGTCAACGGGTATTTTATGTAACAAATACATACCTACCTTTTTAAAGGATTTTTTACGTGTAAAGGCTCTGCGTACTAAACCATTACGCCATTATTCACCTACAGATTATATAGTATACTTTTAGTAAATTTATATTACCTACCTTTTTGAAAATCAAAACGACCACCATTTTAAATGCAAGAAACTCATGTAACTTTTTGTTTATTTATTATAAATCAGTAAAACAAAGTATTTAGAAGTTTAAAATTTTATTTACTTAATCATTAATCAACAATTTACTTGTCTTTTATAAAAAAACACGACATTCCTATCATAATTTCGCAGGAAAAAAATATTTTTCGATAAAATTTTCTAGATTTAGTATTATTTATGTTATTCATAATTTTTACAAGTTAGAGCAACAAAAATACTTTCATAGAATCAATATTTCTTAGAATAATGTTCAACAACTTAATTACCTAGCATAAAGTACGTATCTGAATGCCATTAACAAAAAACAACACGGTAAACAACCTTCTACCCTCTGGGTATGGGCTACTATCTATCAAACCGTATAAGTAGGCAATTCTAAATCAAATAGGACTAATTGTTTACATGAAATAAATCAAATGGACTCATTCTAATAACAATATACTATTAGTTTGTAGCTTATATTACTTACTTTATAACATAAATCAATAATTTTAATTACTATGCACACTTTTCCCGAGACCTTCTGAATCTGAATTACTGTTAGTGGCTGCTCTTGAGGATTTACTTTGCTTGCTATAAGCTGCCTATAATCCTTGATATTGCACAGGTATTGCCTCTGAATCGCATAAGCTGATCAGGTCATTGTATAAAAGCCTGGGCACAGAAATCAATTGGTCATAAGCTGGTTGAAGACTAAACACATTTTCTGAAGTGTTATTGTTCCTTCTCCGGCGAGAAACTTGGAGATTGGTAGTCACACTTTTGTATTCGTCTTCTATACTATTTCTATAATGAGCTTATCTGCCCCCTGGTGTATAAATCGTATGATGTTTCTTAGCTCTTCCAATGCAAGAGTGTATCGTGTCATCTCCCAACTAACTGTAGACTTTAACATAAATCCTGTGGGTTATATTAACTGCAAACTTTCTGCTTGCAAACTGGTTCATGGCAAAAATTAATCCTATTACGATTTTGCCCAGTGCAAGAGTCAGAATAGGATGAAATTGTGTGTTTTCCTTGTTCTGCTTCCTGTTTTATGTAATGGTTAAGACAACAACAGTGCATAACCAATCCCATTGCAGCGAGGTGTGAAACACGGAGACATTATTTCTCCGAAACTGTTCACAAACGCTTTGGTGGACGTATTTAAGCTCTTGGATGGAACGGGTTCGGCATCAACATCAAAAGCGAATTCATCACTAACCTTCGTTTTTCCGATGATATAGTCATTATGGCCGAATCGTTGGAGGGCCCCAATAAGATGCTCAGTGACCTAAGTAACGTTTCCCGACAAGTGGGTCTTAAAATGAACATGGACAAGACGAAGATCATGTCTAATGTCCATGTTACACCCGTACCCGTAGTTGTTGAGAACGATACACTCGAAGTTGTGGACCACTACGTCTATCTTTGACAGGTAATCCAGTTAGGTCAGTCCAACTTCCACAAAGATGTCGCCCGAAGAATCCAACTCAGATAGGCAACGTTCAGGAAACTACG
Organism: Furcula furcula; assembly: GCA_911728495.1. NCBI lineage: Eukaryota > Metazoa > Arthropoda > Insecta > Lepidoptera > Notodontidae > Furcula > Furcula furcula. Next base: position 23,104,882 of record OU452252.1, read on the forward strand.
TGACATCTTCTCATCTGAAATTCCGCAGTGCCTGAAGACAAAGGTTTTTAACCGGTGTGTGTTGCCAGTGATGACATATGGTACTGAGACGTGGTTTTTAACAGCTGGCCTTTTGGAAAAGGTCAGATTCACGCAACGAGTTATGGAAAGAGCTATGCTCGGAGATTCTTTGCGCGACAGAATCCAGAATGAGGAGATCCGCCGAAGAACCAAGGTCACCGACATAGCTCGTAGATTATGCAAGTTGAAGTGGCAGTGGGCAGGCCACATCGCTCGAATAACCGATAACCGTTGGGGAAAAAAGGTTCTTGAGTGGCGACCACGAACCGGTAGACGCAGCGTAGGCAGGCCTCCTACTAGGTGGACCGACGACATTGTTGGCATCACAGGCAGCCGGTGGATGTAAATGGCAAATTGTCGTTCACTGTGGTGGTCTAAGGGGCCTCCCTCTTTGTTCAGTGGACGTCTTTCGGCTGATGATGATGATGAAACACAACTTGCTACTATTACAACAATTTTTATTTCTGATCAATTGCATTATTTTAATAGAATTTGATGAAGTGTGTCTTAATATGTAATTCCATTGCTTCTCGTGGTCTCTTAAACTCCAGTACAGCTTAAAGATCTTTTGTCTTGTATGTTCGTTAATTTTTCCCGAAAATTGTCACTTACAGGTGCATACTCCCCATATTTGCTATTTCTCCCGAGATTTTTTAGCTCTGGTGCTCACTTAAGGTTGACCTGCGTTCTTTAATCGTTTTTTTTTAAATTTTATCAATATTTTTTTTTCGTCTTTCGGGAGCAATTATTCGGAGTTTCTGCATTAAGCATCTGGCTTTCTTCAATTACATCTAACTGAGTGGACACATTGTTATTGATACTTATTTCAGGCTCAGACACTGGATTTTCTTCAGACGATTGCTGGTGTTCATGCAGTTGATGATCTTCTCTTGCTGTTTCAAGTTCAAGAACTTTAACTAATTCTCTGGTTACTTCAGGTTGCAAAAGAAATAGTTGGGTGCTTCTTTCATCAACTACGTGAAAAATAATTTATCTGGATTTATATTACAATACGTAAAAATAAATCATTCACATTCACTTTTAAACCATATTGCGATAAGAACTTACGGCTAACTATTTCGTATTAGTGTTAACATTCTAGTGAGAGTGATGGTATATCGAGAATAAAAGACTACTAACACAATACCACCAAAACATTGATCGTATTCAGGCGAGTAATAGCGTAACATTTTCTTACTTATTTGTTCTGGTAACTGGAAGCCATCTGGTTGAACGTAAGATATTAAAGTGGTATTATTCGCCTTTCTTTCGTGTGACAAATTTCGATACAACAAAGACGTCTCTAGTTATAACTCTGCAAGCTTTGGTTATAAATTTGTGAAAAAAATATATGCTATGCATCTGGGTGCGTAGAAGCGTTTTATGCAATAAAAAGTTTTTGGCGTATTATGACATTACCACTTTATTCGATTGGGGCGTCGAAATGTAAGAACGCAGATGTAGGGTTGAATGGTAAAAATGGCGATTAGCTGTATTTGAGTAATTTATTTGCTTAAATATCACGAAAATCTCTCTATTATTATGAAAATGAGATTAATTTTTGGAATCAGTGCAATCTGTTCTAATATTTAAAACCACAGATTTATTGGTATTGTGTTGCAGTCATCATGCCTATTCCTTCAAACTACAGTACACTTAAGGAAATTGAATTAGAAAAGTAGATAGGAATAGTAAAGAACTGTGAACGCGTAATACCTACATAATAACAGCAGCCATAATTTACATAGAGATCTATTTGTTTTAGGGTTGAATGTAATTTGATTAACCAGCCCTTCTCGATATTTGTCCCCTCGGCTTTAACACCTTGAAAATGCTGTGCAATTATTATGATATACGGTTCGTTAAAGTTACTAGCAAGTAAAATGTATCCTCACATAGGTAAATAATACAGTCTTAAATGCAATGATAGCCTCTACAGCGCTTACGGCGTACTTGGATGAGAATCCTGCTTGGAGCTGTTTCTTTGTGTGGAAAAAAGTAAAGAAAGAAAAGAAAAATCATTGATTTGGACACCACAATGAAACACTGTTACACAAATACAGTGGACCAAAAATGTATGGACCATTACGTAAATTAATAATAGCTGAAGTCGTTTTTAAATAAAAAGATAAAGATATAAATAAATAAAAAATTTTTTTTTTTCAACTTTCCACTCGCAGGCCTGCTGAAAGAAATTTCTTTAGAAATAAGCTGTGCCTTTGTACCATTCTTTCCTATAGTTCCGTGTTTCCTGTAATAGTATTGTGTGTACAAAAATTATAAAATAAATAAAAATAAATAAATAAATAAATAAAATGCATAATGTGCCCCAAAGAGTCCAAATGGGTCCCAGATCCCAGCTTATTGTCAAGGTAATGCCTGACGCTGGCTTTCATCTGGGCCCAGTGTTCCACAAATGTCAATCAGTGGTAATATAATCAATCAAATAGTACAATTTTAAAAAACAATTAATATAATTTGGCATACGATTAAAAAGTCGTATTTCTCAAGCAACAAGATGCAAATCGCAGACTGCACCATGGTGAGAAGACGTGTGTGGTGGTGGTTTACCGCCTTAAGCTGTTCCTTACCTACTGCTTAGAACAATGCTAGCTGAATACCTAATTGTCTGACATTTTCTATACTTTCTATACATCGGATACCCTCGAAATCCGAAATGAGGGCCCAGTGTCAGTCTCTCGACAGCCCAGCATTTATAGCTCGCTAAATTCCAATCAGCAGGCTTGCGAAACATGTAAGTTTTATTACTCTTTTTAGGGTTCCATACCTAAAACCAAACGAAAAAGAAACAATAGAGCTATAGCTACAAACCGATGCTAAAAATCTCGTGTGTGCTACGACCCTAAAACAGCGTAAAGGTGGGTCTACGCTAGACGAGCCGAGCACGAGCGGAGACGTTCAGCAGGGCTATTGCGTATCTAGCCACCACTGGCGTAGCTTGCCTTAAACCTGTATCAAAATATGTTGGGGGCTCAAATAAAGGCCTATAAGGGTGGATATTTCTTACGAATTTTTGCTTACACACCCCCCGTGCCACGGTGCCATTGATACGGCTGATATAACGGTAGCTACGCCCCTGCTAGCCACCCAAATGAACTGAAGTGTGTTAGCATTGGTATTTATTATTGGTCACTCAAGTTAGGCAATACGAAATGAATAATTTGAGTCATTTGATGGTCACTTTACTAAGGGCTCCCACACATAACTGCGAATTCGCATCGCATCGCAAATATCTGCGAGAAACAAATGAATTTTCTATACAAATTCCTGCGATGCGGCGCCGCATCGCATCGCATCGCAGTTATGTGTGGGAGCCCTAATAGTGATCATCAGTTACAAAACGAGATACATGACTTACAACAGTAACTACAACGATCACTTTCCTCGAACGTGGTTTTCCTTTTGTGTAATCTTTTATTACATTTTGTTCCCCTTTTCTCCCTCCTCCCTTGATTTATTTCTCTCTTCATCTCTCTCTCTCTTATAAGAAAAATCTAATTCTAAGGTCTCTCTCTCCTCTCTCTTTGTCCCTCCCGCTTCGGTCCCCGTCACACTCCCCTTCTTCCTCTCCCCGTTGTCCCCTCTCTGAACGCCCTCTCCCTCTCTCTTCTCCCACCTTGCTCCCCCTTACTCCACCATTGCTCCACCTTAATCCCCCCTATCCCTCACCACATCACCCCCTCCTCGAATCCCCTCACCCTCTCTCTCCTCTCTTGCACTCTCCTCTCGTTCTATATATCCTCGTCAATCATGGTATCTGGGATTCTTACCCACTTAAACCCCTGCGGCTGTCGCATCGCCACATGAGGGGCCCAGGATCTGCATCAAATACCCCTCAGTGGTAATTATAGCCCCCGGAAACCTGGCACCGTAATCACGGGGACGGGGCTCGCAACCCCGTCACCGTCCTCTTCGGAGTCGCCGTCACCCATCTATGTAATGACCTTGCCTAACGTTGCTTAACCTAGCGGCATGAAATATACTTTACGACCTATTCTCAGACCAACCCGATATGCACTCAAAATTTTATACAAATCGGTTCACCCATCTATTTAATGAACTTGCCTTATGTTGCTTAACCTTAACCTAGCGGTATGAACAGCGTTCACAGCTTTTTTGTCAGTGGTGTAAATATTAGTGAAGTTTACGTTATATTGAAGAAGGGACAAATTCATGCAAAAAAAATATGCGTGCGTGGAGTCCCTCCGCGCGGAAGAAGTGAAACTTCATTCTCGTTCTGTCTCTTTCTACAGTCAGTCAGTCAGTCAGTCAGTCAGTCGGTTGGTTGGTCGGTCCCTCACTCACTCACTCACGCAAACTCACACACACTCGTCCACTCGCCCACTCGCCAACTCGCCCACTCGCCCACTCGCCAACTCGCCCACTCACTCACTGACGGCGTCACATGAGCGCTTTCAGAACCTTAACAAATTTAACGCTTAACGTCTATCACTTAACGTCTATCACTTAACGTCTATCACTTAACGTCTATCACTTAAAGTATAACACCTATCATTTAACGCTTAACATCAAACGCATAACGTCAAACGCGTTAAATGATAACATTTTTGGAAGTCGCATAAGAAGTTTCACTTCAATAACAATTTGTTAATAGTTAATTATTTCTCATAAAAAGTAAAGGCTAAAAAATGTTCATTGTGGGTTATCCCTAAGAGATAAACATGGACTTTTTTGTAGACCTTGTTAAGGTGTACAATACTGTAGTACTTTATTTTGATCTATCTCGTAGGGTTCAGCCAGCGTTTGCAATGTAAGCGCAAAAAAATGTGTTTATTTACGTCAACACATTAGAAACCAATAAAATTATCAGTATTTCTCTACTACATTATGCACGTATTATACATATAAACCTTCCTCTTGAATCACTCTATATATTAAGAAAAACCGCATCAAAATCCGTTGTGCAGTTTTAAAGATCTAAGCATACATAGGGACAGACAGACGCGGCGGAGGACTTTGTTTTATAATATGTATAGATATAGATATAGATGTGTATTTTTAATATTTCTGAATCGATCGTTTGTGTTGGTTAACATTAACGTAAAAGAAATAACATTTATAGAAAAAAAAATTAAACCTCTGATCAGATTTGAGTGATTTAGACGCCGCCATCTACACACGCTTTCTGTGATGTCAGCGTCCGCCACCAACGATGGGCAGGTGCAGGTTACAGAGTTTAGTAGGAAAGTCATGGTGCGTGACGTTTTTTTCTGTTCAATCAATAGCGTTGCGTTTTGCTCTTTTATATTCCCTGCGCAATTGGTCAAATCTTTATGGATTGATAATAAATCTTTATTCATTTTGCCAATTAATAAAGAAAAGTTTTCGTGTAATTGTTACACCAATACAGACTACAAAACTAATTTTGAAACTAATATTTAAATTCAATTTCAAAAATATTCAATTCAAATAGGCTTAACTTATGAACAGTCAATTTTTTTTAAAAGGTAACACTGGATGATACCGCGGCTTCATTAAAACAACAGAGAGAAAAAGAACTCGACGAAAATAAAAATCTAAAAGCCCAAAGGGATAGTATTCGGAACTGTCGCCCCAAGCAGCACCCGCGTACGAGTTCACTCGAGCAGCAGCCATCACTCCCCTCAACCAATAACACGCATATTCCTATCATTGATATTCCCTATCGGCGCAGCACAATCGAATACGAACCAAATGCTCGATGCGCGCTCGTTCGAGGCTTGTAAGTCGGTCTACACTACACGAATTTATTCTCGGCTCGTGCTCCGCTCGTGCTCGGCTTGTCTAGTGTAGACGCACCTTAACAAGCGAGCACCCAGACGACTATCTCGCATCACGTATTCCTCTAACACGGTTCGTTTAACAGACGCTAGACAGTACAATATTACATTATGTTTTTAGGTTTAACGGGCCCTTCGGTGTAGCGGTTGGAACTGTCTAACAACCAGGGGGTACTAAAAGATCGGGGGTTCCATTCCCATACAGGATTAATATTTATATGCAGGAAAATCACTGTCTGTTTGGGCGTTTTGACTATTTAAACGTATATAAGACTGGTTACTATTGCACAGACTGAGCCAGTTGAGGAACAGCTGACAGTGTGTGTGCATTGTTTAGGGATATTATTATGTTAAATATATTGTTTTCTAATTCAACTTAGTGGTAATCTATGTTATACATCCCATACGTTTGTCTGTGGGCAATTGCAATGCATTGCCGCCTTTTTTGAAGTGAAACTTCTTATGCGACTTCCAAAGATGTTATCAAATAACGCGTTAAGCGTTAAATGATAGGTGATAGGCGTTAATTGATAGGTGGTAAACGATAGGCGATAGGCGTAAATTTGTTAAGGTTATGAAAGCGCTCATGTGACGCCGTCACTGAGTGAGTGGGTGAATGGGTGAGTGGGTGAGTTGGGGTGAGTTGGAGTGAGTTGGGGTGAGTTGGGGTGAGTTGGGGTGAGTTGCGTGAGTTGGAGTGAGTTGGGGTGAGTTGGGGTGAGTTGGGGTGAGTTGGGGTGAGTTGGGGTGAGTTGGGGTGAGTTGCGTGAGTTGGGGTGAGTTGGGTGAGTTGGGGTGAGTTGGGGTGAGTTGCGTGAGTTGGGGTGAGTTGGGTGAGTTGGGGTGAGTTGGGGTGAGTTGGGGTGAGTTGGGGTGAGTTGGGATGAGTTGGGGTGAGTTGGGGTGAGTTGGGTGAGTTGGGGTGAGTTGGGATGAGTTGGGGTGAGTTGGGGCGAGTTGGGGTGAGTTGGGGTGAGTTGATTTGAGTTGAGTTGAGAGTGTGTGTGTGTGTGTGTGTGTGTGTGTGTGTGTGTGTGTGTGTGTGTGTGTGTGTGTGTGTGAGTGATTGAGTGAGTGAGTGAGGGACCGACCGAACGACCGATCGACTGAGCGAGAATGAAGTTTCACTTCTTCCGCGCGGAGGGACTCCACGCACGCACATTTTTTTTTTCTCTCCTTCACCTGTAAATTTCCTTGAGTCCAGTAATCGACAGTGCCCTTCACACCGGAACACAGCAATGTTTACACGCCTACCGGTAACATTTCTAAGGGTAGCCACACACGGTCAATAATATTTTACAACCTATATGAGTTAATTGTGCACCTGGCGCTGCGACGTCGCATTCCAGCGAGGTGCACATTTATGTTGGGCGGGTTGTAGAATATTGACAATATTATTGACCGTGTGCGGGCTACCTTACACTTTTCTTTTCTTCTTTTATTTTTAGGTCGAGCAGTAACTTTGGCAGCAAAGGGTCTAATAAGGATCGTGGTATACTTTCGCTTCACACGATAAAAATCGTGAAAATAAATTTACCATCGCTGAATCTTTGTTCACAGCTGAAAGTCAGTTCAGTGCCCAGAGTTCCATGTCCAATTAAAATGAATCCACAATAAAAATAAAATTATCACGAGAATAGTTTTGCAAGAGTAGCTTTTAGTTATGCTCTATCCTTCAACAATTTTACCTTAGAAATCTGCCCTTTACACCCCATTAAACACGGCACAGATATACCACAGTCCATATTACGCTTTAAAATCTAGTTATTAAGATTCGTATTTGTTTGACTCAAAATATTCAAAAGAAAAATGTTCGTGGAAAAAACGTTAAATGAGTTTCATCCTTTTGACTATGCAGTTTTGAGTCTCAATTCAAATGAACCTGACTTATTAGGGTTGATTCACATTAGCGGTTATTAGAGTAATAATTTCTTGTACCATTAGCATTTACGAGGTAATTGAACTTCAGTGGAGAACTGCAGTGAGGGAGACTAATTTTAAGGCACGATTTTTTAAGAATATTGCAAAAAATTAAAAGTTATTCCAAATTACAGAAGCCTTTACCATTTCGGTCTTCGCTGCTACCTTAGAGTGACGATATGTTCCTCAAGTGAGTAGATTTCAGTGCTCTGAGGAATCACTGTGCTGCGAGATGAGGGATCTGCTTTGCTCGGCATTTCTTGTTTGTCGCCATGGAGTAGAAAAAAAATACAGAATTGTATTACCATAACTCTGCTTGTGTCCTATATGTTGATATAGGACACAAGCAGAGTTATGGTAATACAATTCTGTATTTTTATTGCAAGATATCTGACTTCCGGTCGCAATTCGTGCGTGTGTATTTGTGATATAGATTCAACAATCTATATCACAAATACACACGCACGAATTGCGACCGGAAGTCAGATATCTTGCAATGAGTACTCTACTCATATTTCTAAAACTGAACAGCCATATTTTATAAACTGACTTGCCTCGCGAGTTCATTAGAATTGCATGCTGGATAACTAGAACTCGCCACACGAGTCCCAGAGATTGCGGCGAGAAATTTACGTCATACAAGGTTCGTGTGTCAGGTATTTCACTTTTTTTTTAATATTTTTTTTTACTAACCCGTCGTGTCCCACTGCTGGGCAAAGGTCTCCCCCATACACTTCCACCTACCCCGGTCCATAGTGATATCCGCCCACTCCGTTTCAAAGGCGTTCAAGTCGTCACACCGTAGACAGAATATAACAAGACATCTAGCTAGCGTGCCGCCGATAAGGACAGAAAATAACGGAAAATAATCATTCGTACACTTAACACACGTTATGGATATTTATTCAAATGCGCCTATTATGTAGTATAAACGATATTTCATAACGCAATTCAATCTAGAACTCCAAAGCTAGGTCGTGAACTAGAAAATTTCATGAGTACTCGAAGAAAACGCACCGTAGGTGCGCCAGATTTTGAACACACGCTAAGGGACAAAAAATCATATGCTCTGTTTCTTTCTATCGCATATAATATATATAAATGCATCCTTTTCTTGCGCGAATGAGAATGAAAGTGCCAGCTCTCTATTGTTTTCTTTCTCTAAGCGTCACACCATCTTTTACGTGGCCTGCCCCGGCGTCTTCACCCATTTGCAGGAGTCAATGATATTATAAACAATAGATATGCCATTAGCGCTCGCCAGATGTTCAGCGAGTATCCCCCAACTGGGTTTTGTAGCAGTTAGTCGCACGCCGTCCCGCGTAGTCAATGCGACATCGTGACGTCTATAATTAAAAATTGAAAATGCCGTCCTGCGTATTTAATATGTGCCCAAATTGCCAGGCAAAAGTAAATAAACAGTCAGGGATAATATAGCACATGTAACTTTGAAAAAAGAATTTGATTTTGTAAAGTATTTCAATTTTCATAATAATATTGTAAGAAATAATTGTAAAATTGAATATGTCAATTGACAAAATGACACTGACAAGCGTTTAACCAATGCTGACAACGGAACGCACAAAATATAGCCATCTCGTATTCTCTTACTTTTATCGGTATGCATCTGTCCTTGTCAGACTATAGGTAGGATAATGTATAGCTAGGTATAACTAACTACAAGTGAGACAACTTTTATCGTGCGTTAATAGGGATATAACATATCTTTAGTAAAATATCATTGGCAGGAGTCCACTGTGTCACAATTTTTGCCCATCGTTTAGAACTCATGCGGTTTATGTGCCCTGCCCACTCCCACTTTAGCTTGGCAGCCTTGTAGCCCACATCTATTACACCCGTTTTGGCTCGCAGTATGGTGTTCCGGCTCGCAGTATGGCAGTATGGTTGGTACTTTTTATTTATTATTTTATTTATTTAGATAACAGAAACAAACAGCATAAATAGCTCATTATATCGAACATACAATTAAAACGTATAGCCAACAAAGTTTATACTAACAATTAAATTTAGGTACATGGAGTGAACATAGAGTGCACTAGCGTTAACCAAACCTTTGAGAAATTTAGTAAAAAGTAAAATGGGTATTTTTTTAATGAAAATATCAGCTTGAAATGTGTTAATATGTATTTAGGTTTATCCTCCTCATTCGTACGGCCGAGGACTCGCCACGCGAGTTCGAGCAAAACATAGTGAGGGAACGTATGACTGTAGAAAATCATAGCGCGGCAAGGAACGTGTTAATAATAATTAATTAATCTACGTGTTAATTCTAATGATAATATTTGGTTTACATTTTTGCCATTTGCCTTGACTCGTGTAATACATACAAAACAAACGTACCTACATAAATATTACACCAACTAACCGCAATCATACTCTTTAAGAGCACGACCATACTCGTTAATTTGCAGACAATTAGTGCTTATAATTATTCGCAAAGGCAAACACACCGACGAGAGAAACTCGAATAAATTCACTATGAATAATTAATGAAACAACCTTGGCTTGTTCAAATTTTTACGGGAAAAATACTACCTACTGGTGTTTCATACACATTTTAGTTTCTCTCACTATTTTCATAATCATTATTAGCAGCCTATGAACGTCCACTGTTACTTATTATATCGATGTCCACTGCTGAACGAAGGTCTCCTCCTTGGAAGGGAGGGGTTGCTTGGCAGGCGGCTTGGGGATCGCAGTATAGGTGCAGCCTCCGCGGTGCAGTGGGAAACCGCTTGCCTTGCAAACCGGAGGTCGCGGGTTCGAATCCCGTAGAGGGTAATTACTTTGTGTAGTTGTACTGGCTAGGACGATAAAGGCTAATCACCTGATTGTCTTTAAAGTATTTCTTCGTGTAGATTCCATAGAAGACTGCTTGAAAATACAAGATGATCTAAACAGACTTTCAAATTACTACAAATTAAACCGCATAAGTATTAATGTCGAGAAATGTGTTCAAATTACCTTTACTCGGAAAACGAAGCCCGTCGAATTAACTTACAGAATTAATGATAAGCCATTAGCAAAGGTAAGTGAAGTCCGTGATCTAGGTGTACTCTTGGATCAAAAAATGAATTTTATCAATCACGTTGACAATGTCGTTGATAAAGCTTACAGGAATTTAGGATTCGTAATGAGAGTTTGCAAGCCATTTATCTAACGACGTAACTTGTCTAAAGTTAGTATATTATGCATATGTGCGCAGTGTTTTAGAGTTCGGAAGTATAATCTGGAATCCAAATTATGATGTGCATAGGAATAAGATCGAACGGATTCAAAAGCTCTTCATAAGGCATTTGAATTATAAGTTTAGACAACGTTTTGATGACTATGGTGCAGCATGCCAATACTATAAACTAATTACTCTCAGTGATAGACGGAAGTACCTTGATATAGCTTTCCTTCATGACATAGCAAATGCTAATGTGGATTGTCCAACCCTTATTTCTTCACTGAATCTTAATATTCCTGTCCATCGACCCCGTCATTTGCTGCACAAAGTGTTCCACACTTCGACATGTAAAACAAAGTATGCTAAAAACAAATTTTTCTCCCGTGCCATAGATACTTATAACAATTCATTTAGTGACATTGACATTTACGCGCTATCTAAGTCTACTTTTAAAACCCATGTTCTACATAAAATAACCAAGTCCTAATAATATTACCCATTACCCGCAAATTGTATAAAAAAAAAAAATATTGCTTTGCCCTAAGCTTCATAACTTCATAAGAGCTACTACCTACTGTAATTATTTCTTTAAACCTTATTATTATTATTTTTTCTCCAGTTAGATTTGTTTTCACGCATAACCTATACCATTTACTTTTTTATTGTCTATACCTTTAATATTGTATAAAGTTTAAGACATCATAACTCGTTTATGCGCTTCTTATTGTTCATTTTACTAATTTTTTTTTTTTTGTATATTGTACTCTTCTACTTCCTTGCTGTTCACTGTTTTATTTGTTATTGTATTTGGATGCACATAGGGTATCCTCCTTTGGCTAAGGTGTATCATATAAGATTTGATTTATCCATATATTGTAGATTATGCTGTTTGGATACCTTAATAAATAAAATAAAAAAAATAAAAAAATAAAAAATAAAGTAAGATGATACATGCGTCGAATGGGCATGTAAAAAGTCGGCGCCCATACGTTCCACCAGTAAAGATAACAGCAAGGTAATGTACATATTACCTCAATAGAATGGTAGGTATGTAGATCGAACATTCTGTAGGAACAGCCCAAGCTGAAACCCAACGGCATCTCAAATGCCCTTGAGCTCATCGCTCCTGACCCTTAAGGCTGGAGTGCTATAACCGCTCGCCTCCTATTGCCCGGTGAAACTGTAAATGCCATCTGCGGCCAACAACTTATGTCATTCTAAAAAAAAAATTGGATCTAATAATGACAAAAAACGAGCCTGAGGATATGCCGACAAAAATTAGAGATTTGAATATAACACACAATGATTGGAAATAACAACTCAGGGTCTATCTTGGTAAGTACCCCTGACATTATAGGCTATTGAATGCTATGCAATATTCGAAACTGCAGGAAGATAAAAGTCAAAAATAAACTGCAACACCATGTTTTTTTTTCTTTTAAAATATTTAGTAGTATTAGAATAATTCATAATGTTGCTCTGCAGGCGATTTATTGACACGAAATCATAAGTAGGTAACAATATTTATAATTTTCACAAAACCAACACAAATTATATTTCTACTCCGTAAAATAAATTTTGGCACTAAATGTTGGCAACTAATGGCAACTGCAGTCTTAACAGCGACAATCTTGCAGGCTGCCAAAGTTACAGCAATCGTTCCAAATTTAAAAATTCTAATAACTTTCCGGTTGGTTAGTGACCGTACAGCCAGTATCAAGAATTATTGTAGGGGATTGTTTTTAAGTGAATATTTAGTGTGCGAATTTATGCTATTTCAAAGAGAATATTTTAACCACGGACTGACCAAAATGATACAAATAGTTTCTGGTAAATTTATCGATATGAAAATGGCCAATGGACGTGTTTCGGCTTTACCAACACAGTGTTTTAAGCCTCACAATAACACAGCCCGTTTCTATCCACTGACATTATATAGGTGTGTTTAAGTCGCTTAATCTTTATAAAAAGTAATTAAGTGTAAAGTGAATTACAGTACTCAAGCCGAAACAAAATTCAGTTTTCCTAATACCATCGCATTTCAGAGTATGCAGTGCAGATTCAGAGTACTCACATTAATCCATTTGATGAAGCCAGCCATGCGGGTACACTTAACTTCATTTTCCCGACTTTAAAAAGAAACGTCAGAGTCCAAAGAATACAGAAGATCAACTCTCAGAACGACTAACATGAGGCCTTACCGTGAACTAGTAGAGCAGGGCAGTCAAGAAAAGTGACGTGTGTACTTGACATGTCTTCAAAATTTGACCATGAGCGCACTAATTAGTAGACCACCTAGCTTATTACGTCACCCAAACACCTGTTTGGTTACGTGACATTATCATTGTCACGCTAATTAGTGCGCTCATGGTACAAATTTTAAGACAGGTAATTTTTCGTGTTAAACTGCCTTGCTATTAGAATTCATAGTAAGGCCCATGAAATACACACATCAAAAGTGTCTAGGGATCAACATATATTTTTGCAATAACTTTTCTCCTGATTGATATTAATTAAAATTTTCTTTAAGGATTCATCAAATAAAGTGTTTTCGTTTGTCACAGTAACGATAAACCAAGTCACCTTTGCATTAATAAAGAAATTTGCCATTTTCCTAATAAAGGGATTATTGACATTTGAACCACTAACACAAAAGTTCGAAAAAAAGACTGAAATAACAGTTTTCTTTAAAATTTTATTGGGTAACTTAAACAATTAATAATCCGTGTTTCTACCGCGAACACTAACAACACAAGAACATCGGTTTGGCATACTCAAAATGAGTTCATCCAAATCACGCTGTGGAATGGCCGCCCATGTTCGTTGCAACAACAAAAAAAGGTCTTCTTGCGACTGGATACCCTCCATATTCGGCAGAGCTCTTCTCTGTAGCATATCCCATGCATGCTCAATCGGGTTCAAGTCTGGCGACTGAGCAGGCCAGGGCAGGACATTGATGTTAGCTGCGGCGAGAGTCTGTCTTACAACTCTTGCGGTGTGCGGTCGTGCATTATCATGCATTAACTGAAATAAGGGACCGATTTGCACTTGTAGAGGAACGATGACGTCTGATACAATCGTCTCAGCATAAATTTGAGCGTTGAGGTTGCCTCTGATCCAAATCAACTCAGTTCTTCCGCCGATCCAAATACCGGCCCATACCATGATGGTTCCACCACTATAAGGATGGACTTCCTGGCAGGATTTTAATCGCTGTTGGCGTCCAGGGGTTCTCCAGTGTCGTATACGTCTTGTATCCGGTCTCATACCAAAACGAGACTCATCAGAAAAGCACACGAAACGCCATTGTTCTTCTGCCCATTTTTTTGCCCAAAAATGCTTGATCCCTAGACACTTTTGATGTGTGTAGTTATAAAAAAGTGGACTGAAGGCACGTTTGCCACATGAGGGTACGACCTTGATTTTCAGACCCCATCGGCCGTTAAGGAAACCGGAGTTTGGAAACCAGTTTCTTAAAAGTAAAGAACCACCATTAAAGAACTACTGCAAAAATTTGTCAAACTCCACAGTATTTGAACAGGAAAGGAAACAGTGTCCCGCTGCAGACTGGAGACTATAAAAAGTATATAGCCACTTAATAGGTAAGTATATAAGTAATTCATAATAGTACTTATAAGACACTGCTATCGGACACTGTTTATAATTAACACTTTTAACTAAAACTTGTAACTAATTGTCAGGATCATTTTGGTTTTATAATTATCATACTTGAACTTCTGTTAATAGTTCCATAGCAGCATACAAGCCGGCAATATTCTCAGCGATATGAAAACAGCTTTAAATAAACTGAAAAGTGCTCGAGATTTACTCTGTCTTGCAATACAATAAGCCCTTAACCGTGCTCTTTTAATTTTGACTTGATAATTACGTAGGTCAAGTTGAAATTCTAATAACAGATTACACTTACTGAATATTAAAGCGTATTTACGCGGAGTTGTTTTCTTTAAGGATTATACTTTATCACTTCAACATTAATCTGAAATATTTTACTATAAATAATAAAGGTACGAGTTCGTAGCGGACAGCGGACTGAAGCAGCAGACGACGTTGCTGCAGTCATGATTCCAAAGCGCCATATTTCAGTTAGTTCTGTCAATATTTTGGCACCACTGATCTGCGGTCGGGCGACACGTCGTCTGCGGTATTGCGACGTGTAGTTGGGCGACGCGTATCGCTAGCTGCGGAAGGTACATAGAAACCAGTAGTGTCGCAGTGACACGTCGTCTGCTGCTGCTGCCTGCTGTCGGCCTAAGGACCCGTCGCAAGCACCTACCCATCTCCTCCTTTTGAGTGTTGTAAAAGGCGACTAAGGGAAACAAGAAGACGGTCAGCAGCGTCTTTCTATTGCATTACCCATCGCCTATGCTGCAATCTCCAAGACGCCTGCCAAGTGTGGGGATTATGGCAACCCCTTCCTTCTAATTGCAGGCCTTTGTTCAGCAGTTAAATTATGGCTTTGCGGGTCATAGGGTACCGATTCTCGCTTCGTTTGGTCTGTCTTGATATCGAGCCAATATCGAGCCTATAATTTTCTCGAATATATTTCAACATGTTACCCTTGCTAATCGCGAGTGATAATGAAATTCGAATTGTTTTAGTGTTTTTATAAAAACAATACAATGCCAAGTTCGGATATTGCTTAATTAGTTGGTCGGATTGACATTACGCATTTTTAAATACATTGGTACGTGCAGTGCGAGTGAGAGCGGGTGAGCATGAGCGCATAAGAGCGATTTTTTTGTACCTAGATGACATATTTTTACCAAGATGCCATATTTTTTTGGGCACTTAAAAAAATATTTAAAAACGAACTACTACGTACTACATGAAAAAATAAATATTTTTGCAACTTTTACGTAATGAAGTTCATTTGAATACGAGAAACTACTATACTATGATACTATGCTACACTGGATGGTAAAATGTTTGCATTAAAAAGTCTAATAAAAAATACCGTTGCATCTTTACACCAAAATTTAAAATATGTAATTTTTTTGAACTTAATTTTATTAAATCCCAGTATTGGTGGGATCAAATGTAGGAAACTCAAAAGACAAATTCATGGCATGAAGAGATTTTCAACTAATATCGCACGCAAGTCACGCGCCGCTAACACTGCGACCGCGTCCGATCCCATTGAAAAGCGATTACGCCAGATATGCTAAAACAGAAGTATTAAAACGACCACCTGTGTCTTTGGCTGCCATTACGAAGATCATTGTGGCCCATCAGGACTGGAAAAATTTGGCACGAAATGGAGCGGCTCGACGGGGTGGACTCGTTCTGGGATTTTAAAGGAAAAGGTAAGAGTTTTTTTACCGACTTCAAAACGTACCTATTGTTTTCGACGCGTAAGTATGTATGTAATATTAAAAAAATGTTAGTCTATGTAGGCATCTAAAACAAAACCAAATTTTATGAGTGTAGGTATGTATGTAGGGTTGTCTAACGATAACTCAAAAACTACAAATCAGATTGCAAAATATTATTGCTTTAGTTTGAGTATTTTTCAACTTAAGGAAGAGTACAAGTTTCATCAAAATCGGTTCAGTAGTTTAAAAGATATAGACTTTTTATGTTTTTAGTAAGTTACTCTAACTTAGACGTTCGAGTTGCGTGATAGTGTACCTTACTTGGTTTTATAAAAACAGAAACCGTCTTCAAAGAAAATTATAAAGCAAATAACGAAAATATATTAACGTCGCCGTCGGTACCATCTGGTGCTGGTGTTAGTCAACATCATGTGGTTTTTATTTTTCTGAAAATAGTTTTTATTCAGAGTGTTAGAGATTAGGCACTAAGCATCAAATCAAATTCCCAATTACCAAAGTAGTATACACAATATATGTATGTACTTATATGTTATTTGGATAATCTATCTACTAGCTTGGGGTTACAATACAACAAACAAACATACGAAGGCGTAAAACATATAACACTCTCCTTTTCGCGTCGATAATTAAAAGTGGCTATAAATAACTAGTTAATTACCTACCCAAGGCATTAGTAATTAACGATTTGCAAGACGTGTGTTCAATCGCCTGGGAGTAGCCTACACCAGGTGATTATACAGCTCCAAGCTGGCGCAATCGAGGCGTAACTAAGGGATCTCTTCGACACTTCAGCAACAGACTGAGGGCTAGGGCATGCGTAATAGATCCAACGGGGTCGAAGTGAATAGAAATATGATTAACTGGTGACGATTGGCATTGCAGTGCCGCTGTCTATAGGTAGGGTGTGTTTAAGTCTCATCAAATAAGTGGAATTTAAAAATAGGAAAACCCGATTCTGCCTCGAGCACCGAGGTTTCCGTACCTTATTTGGACGTACCTATACATGTTAGTTTGCTATCCATATAACAGATCAAGTAGCAAAATGATCATATTGCACAACCAACCTATTAATATTGTTGTATTAATTGTTAACTGTAAATTGGCCCCGGTAATTACCAGAACGCACTTCGACCAAGTTGTTTTTAAAGTTTTTTGATGGTCACCAACAAACATAGTTTTATTTGTCCTGTAAAATTTAAGTTAGGTAACATTACAAATGCTCCACGAACTTCGGAGTTAAGGGGAGGCGCGGTAGTTTATGAGCTTATTAAAATTAAAAAAATAATTTACGGGACTTAAGATAAAATAAAAATCTGTTTTAAAATGTACAAATAAAGTGCCTCCAATAATCCTCTAGATATAGTGGTTTCGTTTTGAAATTTCGACACCCCATTTCAGCCTCTACTGCAGGCTTAGCACGATTTGCCAAGACTTCGTAATCTTGACAGTTCGGTTTTTTTTTTTGGGAATGATAGGCGCTGTTGGCCGCAGATGGCCATTACAGCTTCACCGGACAATAGGAGGCGAGCGCTTGAAGCGCTCTAGCCTTTACGGCAGAAGTAGCGACGAGCTCAAGGGCACCTCAGGGACGCACGGCCTCGGCTTGGGCTGTCGCTTGACAGTTCGGTGTGGAGTATGACGTAGTTATCGACATAGAAACGTCTTTTCGGTATTACCTAGGTTGATAACTACGTCATACTCCACACTGAACTGCTGCAGGGGCGTACCTACCGCTGTATCAGCCGTATCAGATACGGGGCCCTCTGCCAACGGAGGCCCCGAAAGTGTGTAAGCAAAAATTCGTAAGATGTTTTCCACAAACTCTTATACTGTCTACCTATCTTCGGTGTGATAGACAGACATACAACCGAAGTCGCACGATACGGGTTATAGTAATAATAATATGGGACAATCCACACACGGTCATCTGATCCCAAACTAGGCAGAGCCTGTACAATGGAAACCAGACAACTGATAGTTACTACTTATATACATTTTTTTTGTAAATACATACTTAATAATAATAATAATAATATCTTTATTTATCAGACACAAGATCCATAAAAATAAAAGTTCCAAAAAGAACATAAAAAAATACAACTACTTAATAATATAAAATACTGTTATATAATAGTGTAAGTACCTATACATAAATGAAGTAGGTACCTATATTACTCAATCAGGCTGCTATTAGTAGCCATCGTTTGTACATGTCTGATAGGAATATCCTATCTGATAGTCCTTTAATGATGGAGTTCGTACACATGCCAACTCTGGACATGAAATTAGCTATTCTGGTTCTCTGAATCGCAGTGAAGGAATTAATGCGCGCCTCCATAAACATACTGGTGGCACTACAATAGCGGTCTAATCCCATTAATTGTCTAAAGATGTTATTATATGCAACTAAAACTTATTAAATAGATAAATAACACCCAGACACTTGGTGGGAATCGAACCCACGACCCATCGGTCAGCGGACAGGGTGTCTAACCACTAGACCAACGGGCCTGTCACACGGGTTATTTCTTTACACTTTGGCTACGGAACTATAAAAAAATAGTGGTTACTGTGTGTGGGTAGAAAAAAATGTAGTTCATTAATATATATTTTTTTAAAATAGTAATAAAAGCTGTGTACTTATTTTTGCAGATGAATACGGCGACAGAAAGTTCCTGATGGGATCCCCGTTCCCCGTGGCTTTCATACTGATCTCCTACTTATGGTTCGTGCTTAAATTTGGACCGGAAGTGATGAAAAAACGCTCACCATTTGTCATGCGATCCTGCCTTGTCGCCTATAATGCAATACAAGTGGCTATATCTTGCTACATATTCTGTCTTGTAAGTACTTATTCACGACTCACCCATAGTAGGTATAATATGAAGAAGAAAGAGCAAGAAGAGATAAGAGAAGAACAAGATGAATTTATTTGTGACACGAGACGAGAAAACCAAACAGTAACTGCCTACGTTTTAAACGCGCGTCGACAGCGCGTTTTTCTTTCCACATCATCAGTTTGTTTGTCCTTGTATCGATTTAAACGCGCGTCGACCGACGGCGCGTTTAAAAAACGCGATGTGCATAAGCTCTAAGAACAAGTTAAAGTCACAAGCTCAGCTAGTGCTGAGTAGCGCGATAATCTTCTTTCCTCAGTGACGTCACAAAAAACTACATAACTATGTGTCTATGTATGTCGACTGATTGCTATTTTTTTCTCGTAATTAGAATAGAATAGAATACTCTTTATTTGCACACCAAATTAAAACATACAGAAAAACTTACAAAAATAACTTAAATTAGGTACAAATGGCGGTCTTATCGCTAATTAGATGAATTCAATGTTGTTATTTCATTAAGGCCCAAGTGCTATGACAAAAAGACGTCCGTTATATATTTTTCAGAATCGATTATATATTTTTCACCACCACCATAACCCCGGTTATCTCAGAGTAATTAGAATGGAGCTAAGTAGTATCGCGTCGATACCCCGAACAAATTTTTCGTGGCACTTTTGCAGGGTGCGGGAGGCGAAGTAAACACACACAGATACAATTTCACGCATACTCTTGCAAATGTCTGATGCAAACCCTTCATGTTTCTATGAACCTACACTATAATAAGTTTATTATATCTATATGTTGCAACACATTCAAAAAGATACGCACACAAATAAAGAATGACCTGAACATATGAACAAAAATTTGGCAGAGGGGTGGGCGCATCACGCTCTCTCCAGTGGTATCTCCTCTAAGCCGGTTATGGACCCTTATAATAGATCCAACCGTTTATTTTCTTTTTGACAGCACCAATAGAACATAACTGCGTCATGTTACACAAAAGTTCACTTAAAGTGAACTTTTAAAAGTGAACTTCACTTTAAGTGAACTTTTGCGTAACATGACGCAGTTACGTTCTATTGGTGCTGTCAAAAGGAAAATAAACGGTTGGATCTATTATAAGGGCCCATTCAGGACAAAAAGACGTCCGTTATATATTTTTCAGAATTGATTATTTATTTAACTAATTAACAGTCCTTAACGGTGAACGGGGGTGTCGAGCTAGTTTAAGATAATGGGCTGTTATAATAGATCCAACCGTTTATTTTCTTTTTGACAGCACCAATAGAACGTAACTGCGACATGTTACGCAAAAGTTCACTTTTAAAAGTTCACTAAAGTGAAGTTCACTTTAAGTGAGCTTGACACCCCCGGTCACCGTTAAGGACTGTTAATTAGTTAAATAAATAATCGATTCTGAAAAATAGATAACGGACGTCTTTTTGTCGGTGCATTTTGGCCTTAGTGTTGTGAGCAATATGATTTTTTAAGTACTTTTTGCTAGAGCCTGCGTGTTACCGACAACGACACTCCGTGGTCACGGGTAAACTGAGGTGTTGAACGTCCGTCTAATCCATAATAATCCCAGTGTACACTCAGGTCTTCTTAGTTATTGTTGTCGGTCTACACAGAAAGTGCTTGGGTGGGAGTTTGGCTTCTTTGAGTGCAGGCATATCTTTTGAAACGTCCGGAAACAAAAAATCTATCGTTTAATTGATATAATTGATTTCTCCCTTCGAAGAACTTCCTTCTGGGCATCCTATGCTATGGCTAACTAAAAACAGCATAGACTACGTACAAGAAGTCAGTCGATGTAAAGAAAATCTATTTAGGTGGGGATATGGCGACTCAGCTGTTTGCGAGTGTGCTTTCTCCACACAAACTATGGCCCATTTGTTGTCCTGTCCAGACTTTTTGAAGAATTTTGTAGTGTGTGTAGGTGAAGTGTGTGAAGATTCAAGAAAATAAAAAAACATATCCCGTAATATATTCATACGAGATAATAAAGGTTAATAACACTTATCACCGTGCGCCAGACAACGTTAATTAAATGCTTAAATGAAAAAAGGAACACGAATACACCCATTGTTTGTTAAAATATATAGATATCATTTAAATTATAACACGCATTTTATCTTAATTCAGTAATACTTTCCGGAAGCTTGAATAACGAAAAAGTTCACATTGTCGAAGTTCGTTCGGAAGCTTTACTTATACCTGAAAATTATAGCATATCTGCACAACGACCAACGTCTGGCTATCAACACTTACCACTCTAGCTAGACGATATAAAAGTAAGGGTGGAAACATTTCAGGAATACTTTATGCACCAACTACCCGATATATACAATCACACTGTAGAGCGCTGAGTAGCCGGTAATTATGTCAAGTCGCAAAAAGAACGCAGACTAGTTATATCTTTTAAATAGCAACTATCTAAACATAACGACATTGACGGGCCCGTTGGTCTAGTGGTTAGACACCCTGGCTGCTACCCGATGGGTCGTGGGTTCGATTCCCACTAAGTGTCTGGGTGTTATTTATCTATTTAAGTATGTATTTACAAAAAAAAGTATTTAAGTATTAGTATCAGTTGTCTGGTTTCCATAGTACAGGCTCTGCCTAGTTTGGGGTCGGATGACCGTGTGTGGATTGTCCCAAGGTATTATTATTATTTTTGTTTTATTTTTACGGGCTTTTACACCCGGACTTTTAAAAGGCTTGCGTGGGGACGAATCCAACACGTAGAGGCCTGTTGGGAGAAATTAATTATAGGTATGAAACACAGAGTAAATTCTGAGGAAACACACCAGTTGACTCTGGCAGGTGTAGGGACTATTGTAAGTATATAGAAAGATTTTTTAATTACTTTATGTGGGCATTTGGTGGACTGAACACTGGGCTATTGCAAAAGGCCGGGGCCATTATTATTATAATGTCAAGTGTTGTCAAAAAACACTGGTGTCGCGGTATATGAATACGGAACCTTTAGTTACCATGTACAATTCCAAGTTCAAAATGTGCAACATTCTTACGTTACAATACAAGCATACATAATCATTTCAATTATGATTCAGTGTCTTGAAGGTCAAGCGCGCTCGGGTCATCGGTGTTGAACCGGCCACCGGCTTTAAACAATAAAGAATGGAACAAAGCGTTCGGACTTTGCAACAGGTCACCATTGAACATCAAAAACGAATAACACTGAAAGGAACGTTAATCCCGCTGAAAAACTCACTCAAACTGTTACGCTTCAAAGAGTTTTTTTTTTAGTTTACACCACTTGGGACGGCAAAGGGTTCCAGCCGGTACGGGTATTTAAAGTTAATTAATTTGTAGTTGCTCGCTGGAGGAGGCCTTCACCTAAGAGGGGTTCTTGCAAGATTATAATATAATTTTTTAAACTATAATTAACTATAATCACTAATTCATTAATAAAATATTTTATGAAATGTATTTTAAATTCAAATCTTAATATTAATTTTAATAATGTAATGAACATTTTTTTTTTGTTGCAAGAAATAAAAGCCTTTTTATTTTATATTTTATTTTAATTTATTTATTTATAATTTGTAGTTAGGGCTCAAAAAAAAAAAAACTCAAAAATCTTTATTTCAAATAGGCTTAACGCTAGCACTTTTGAATCGTCATTTTTTAGAAGCTACCAACTGGCTGCGCCAAGTCTTCCTATATGTCTTCCTTTTTTCTATTCAAAAAGATGTTTTAACTTTAAAAAAAAGCATGTCTATGCGCTTAGACGACTACATAAGTAAAGGATGAAAGACTACGTGCTACTATATAGCTCCTTGTGCAGACCTAAAGCTTTTGTATTAAGCTCGAACGTGCACATTTTAACGACTGACGGAGCTTGTCACGTAAGAATGTGTACGCTCTACGAGTATGTACCGAGACTGATTCCTGATGATAAACGCTGAAACACATTTTGTAAAGATTATTATATTTTAGTATTCAGTGCTGGTGAAGAACTGAGCGCATTTATCGTCACTAAGACTAAATACCAATATACTAAAATATACTCAACGACGGATGATTCCGATTTATACCATGTTAACACGCGAAGCACGCATCCACGATCACGCGTCGGCCGCCGACAGCTTATCAAACGTTAACTATGGCTCCAGTGACATATAAACCAAGATAAAATATGTTATGACCCTATTAATGCACGCCAAAAATTGTGACCAATGTAAGTTATGGTATGATATCCCTTCCTTATTATTTACTTTTGTGCAGTACTTTTCTAAATACGCATGATGTTACTTGAATTTCAAAGGTAACAAAAATCACGTTCGTTACATTTTACCGACGCTGGACTTAGTTCACAGAATTGGGTGAATTTCAGGACTTACTGCTAGTTCACACAGTTGGGTGAATTCCGTGTTTTCAATTTTCATGCGCTAATGGCATATCTATTGTAAGTATAAAATAAACTTACTGCTAGTTCACACAATTGGGTGAATTCCGTGTCTTCAATTTTCATGCGCTAATGGCATATCTATTGTATATTATTATAATATCCTTACTGCTAGTTCACACAATTGGGTGAATTCCGTGTCTTCAATTTTCATGCGGTAATGGCATATCTATTGTATAGAATATCCTTACTGCTAGTTCACAGAATTGGGTGAATTCCGTGTCTTCAATTTTCATGCGCTAATGGCATATCTATTGTATAAAATATCCTTACTGCTAGTTCACACATATAAAATATCATTGCTATGGCTCAGTAAATGCATTAAAACGCGAGTCAGCCAATAGTAGATAGCATTTTATGCATAACTACCATATCGATAGAAGTGGGATATCAAAGCGAGCACCCGAGCGTAGTGCTAATAAATTCGTTAAAAAATTCCCTCACTATTTAATTACGCGTCATGTGTTTTTTTTTATTTGAAATATGGATTTTTAGTCGTTCGTCATGCGAAAACTGGATGCACGCATTTCCATTAGAGCTAAAAGCTTTGAGTACAAAATTGAATTGAAACCTGCGTCACATTTGGGTAGGTACGAAATTGACAATATCGAAAACATGCGTCAGTTTATTTAGTGTACTTAGCTCGTTTATTACGGCAGTTAAGTGTACGTTAATGAATCATTATCTGTTCACTTACGGCCGGTCCCAATACTCTACCGCCGATAGCAATCTCAGTTTAAAAGTAACAATATGACACTTGACATTAACTTTCTTATCTCTAGTAAGCTTTAAGGTCTCGAAGCTAGACCTATAGTAAGGACAGATATTTCTATATTTGTTTATTGAAACGGAAATATGTCATAAAGCTATCAATGGTAACTATTTTAACTGATAGTAAGAGATAGATAGGATATTGGAACTGGCAGTTACTGTCGCACTCAAAAACGTCAGTTTGTTTTAATTATTATTATTTCGATACTCGAAGCCAATTGATAATTTAAGGAAATTCTCAAAAATGTTTAATAAATGCGAATTAACGTTTGTGTTTATTTATTTATTTAATTTAATTGGTTAACAAACTTACATTAGGTATTACAAAGAATAAACTATTTTAAAAAAAATAAAAACCGACTTCAAAGTAAATTATCTAAAAAGCATAAAATAACGAAAATATTATTGAAGTTGGTGTTAGCGTACCTGCTGTGTATATTCTGCACCAACTTCAATAATATTTTCGTTATTTTATGCTTTTTAGATAATTTACTTTGGAGTCGGTTTTTTTTTTTTTTTTAAATAGTTTATTTAACACTTTTTAGTGACTTATTTTACCAAGATAGGTATCAGCACTATCACGCAACTCGAACGTCTACATTACAGTAACTTACTGAAAACATAAAAAGTTTATATCTCTTAAACTACTGGACCGATTTTGATGAAATTTGTACTCTACCCTAAGTTGAAAGATACTCTAACTATTGCAAAAAGAATTTTTGAAATCGGACTTGTAGTTTCTGAGAAATCCGTGGACAAACCTACATACATACATACATACATACACTCGTGAAATTTGGTAAATTCGTTTAGAAGCCCACATAGACTAACATATATGAATATTACGCATTTTTATTAATATTACATACATACGCGTCGAATACAGAACCTCCTTTTTTGAAGTCGGTTAAAAAGGTGCAGCATAAACTCATATGAATTTTTCTGTGCACCAGTGAGTATTCACTAATAGGTATACAACGTCATTCACAATAAACATGACCGTGATAACACAAACTATTATATTGTCAAACACCGAAGACCGAAAGCACACACACAACCACATCTACGCTTTATCTACGGGGCCGTCCACGCATGGATAATACTAGTAACTACCCACATTACTTTTTATAATCTATTTATACATGATGATTTATTGTTTGCAGTGGTTAGAGATTATTACAATGCATGTTTACCTATGTTCACGGGGAAACTTCAAAAGTTTCCCAGGACTGTTGAAATCATACCGGGGTACGTGGAATTCTTAACCACTTAACCCCCGCGGCTGTCGCACCGGCTCATGGCAGAGGGGTTCTCGAATTCTGGGCTTTCATGGGATCAGGGGATGTTACCCCTCTGTGCCTTGGATCCCGCATCGTAGTAATTTCACCTGCCACTATGCCCTTCACACCACTTCTTTCGCTGTGTTCTGATGTAAAGGGCACTGTAGCTGGTGAAATTATTGGACACAAGAGACAATTGAATGTCTTTAGGGTTATTGCTAGCCTATGGACAGGCTGCGGAGACTGCTTACCATCAGGCGGGCCGCGTGTTTATTATTTTTCATAAATTGTTTAGGTATTTAGCTGACGATATTCTTAACAATGAGTATTGTTTTGTTCCCAGGGTCTCGAGTTCCTGCTAAAGAAAGGGATGTGGCCGACAACTTGCCACAGTGAAACCGAAGAAATTAGAAACCAGGTGAGACTGGTATTGCTAGAACTTTGCAAGTTGCAAACAAACAAAAACTTTCAACAGCCAACACGTAAATAAGGGTGCTACTTAATGCACACGCGAGCGAGTCTTACACCTGTTTTTATCCGTACTTATTGACAAACAATACTCGACTGACCCTTTGCTGTGCAAATACTTAGTATTAAATGCGGCGCTGTAATTGGATAAATTACTGACTTTAGCTTAATTACTTACTTTTGAATACGGGTGTTATTTCTCTCTCTCTCGGCTTAACGGCTGAGCTGTGAAGATATTGCCTTTTTTTTTTACTCGGGGGAAATCTTCCAAAGATCCCCGGGAGCTGTGGGGCTCGACCGGGGTATGTGGGATTCTTACCCACTAAAACCCCCGTGGCTGTCGCATCGGCACATGAGAGGGGGGACCACAGGGCTCTCCGGTGGGATCTGCACCAGGGGCCCCTCAGTGCCTTGCCTTTGAGCCCGCCGCCGGGGGCGCATTGTAGCCCCTCGGGAACCTGACACGGTACTCACGGGGACGGGGGTCGCAACCCCGCCGCCGTCCTCCTCGGAGTCGCCGCCGTACTCAATGGACGCTCAAAGGGCCCACACCCCGAACGTCCAGCGACTCCGAAGGATGAAAATATTGCCTGGGGCGACTGGTCTGGAAGAATAATGGATACGCACCTTATTAGTCAGAATATCAGCTATTCTGGCGACTGCCGGCGTTTATGTTTATAGTATGTGCACTAAGGCAGCAGTTTTGAGAGATTCATGTCTCTTAAAAAGTTAAAAGCCGAATGCCGTTGATAGAGTTTTGAATATTCTGAATGAGTGGCAATGAGCTCATCATCATTGAAAGTTATATAGTTTAAAATTTTGTATTTATTGAAACTAAATAGTTACAGTTTACATTTACAAATATGTATACTTAAACTAGGTAAACAAAGTTCCTCCAAGTTGTCACTGCACTAGGAGAGAAGGGTGCCTTAAAGAAGTTAGTTAAATAGATCGTGGAGAAAGCGCGCTCAATGCTAGCTGAGAGTTCACTGTCTAAGGCGTACCTATTGGGAAGATGTTTTCAATATAGCAGTTTATTATAAGTTAGTTAGTTAGTTCTAAGTTAGTTATATAGTTATATTCTCCTCGCTTATCATCTGTCACTAAGACCGCACCTTATAAAGTTATAAGCCGAAAGCCGTTGATAAAGTTTTAAATATTCTGAAGGAGTGGCAATAAGCTAACAGTCATTTAATGTTATATAGTATTATATTCTCCCCGCTTATCTTCCGTCACTAAGACCGCACCTTAAGGTTTACCCGTAGTAATATTTAACCAGACCGTATGTGGGCGCGTTCAATTTTCTTAAAGCCTTTTCAACGGTTAAAAATTGCCGTATATTTTGCTCTCTGTTTTTATGTAAGTACAATTTTTATCGTAATGTAAGAGGTGTGGAGATTATTTTTTGTAAAACCTCTGGTATAACACCGGTTTATTTTAATGCGGCCGTTTTTCAAAAGAGTAAAAACTATTTTAAAAAAAATAAAAACCGACTTCAAAGTAAATTATCTAAAAAGCATAAAATAACGAAAATATTATTGAAGTTGGTGTTAGCGTACCTGCTGTGTATATTCTGCACCAACTTCAATAATATTTTCGTTATTTTATGCTTTTTAGATAATTTACTTTGAAGTCGGTTTTTATTTTTTTTTAAATAGTTTATTTAACACTTTTTAGTGACTTATTTTACCAAGATAGGTATCAGCACTATCACGCAACTCGAACGTCTACATTACAGTAACTTACTGAAAACATAAAAAGTGTATATCTCTTAAACTACTGGACCGATTTTGATGAAATTTGTACTCTACCCTAAGTTGAAAGATACTCTAACTATTGCAAAAAGAATTTTTGAAATCGGACTTGTAGTTTCTGAGAAATCCGCGGACAAACCTACATACATACATACATACATACATACATACATACATACATACATACATACATACATACATACATACAAACACTCGTGAAATTTGGTAAATTCGTTTAGAAGCCCACATAGACTAACATATATGAAAATTACGCATTTTTATTAATATTACATACATACGCGTCGAATACAGAACCTCCTTTTTTGAAGTCGGTTAAAAATACAGTCGCCTATGTTCTTTAAAGGTTTGGCAGCAACTTCATTAAAGTAATGGCATTTCGTTATTACCCACCTGGGCGGTCCCTTGGACAATGTACTAGTACCTTAGTACATCGTCGCCTCCGTGGCGCAGTGGGAAACCACTTGCTTTCCAAACTGGAAGTCGCGGGTTCGAATCCCGCGGGGAGTAACAACTTCGTATAGTTGTCCCTTACAGGCTAGGACAATGCAGGATTACCTGATTGCCTGTAATGTAAGATGATCCATGCGTCGGATGGGCATGTAAAAAGTCGATCCTACGCCTGATCTCTCCCCGGTCGTGTCGGTTTTCCGTCCCATCGGATTGTTAGAGGTATAAAAAAATACATACACGACGAATTGAGAACCTCCTCCTTTTTTGAAGTCGGTTAAAAAAGAAGAGAGAGTGCATTTGTGTCTATGCAAGCACTTATGCACTATAATATCTGCCGCGTAGATGGCTGATCTTGCGAAAGATTGGCTACTGTGGTCGTATCGGCCAGGAGGACATTAGATATTATTTATTATTAAATCGTTCAACTTAGTACCTATATTAAACAACCTTCTAACTAATAACTTGCCGTAACATTTCTCAAATTTAAACCAGAGCATGTAATACTACGGATAGATGTCGAAGAAGGTTAAGGGGCCGTGTAATTTGAAGGAAATAATGACTATTATAATTAGGACTACGCGAGATAATAGGCTTACAAGGCGCGGTGCGGTAGTTACCGCAGAGTTTTGAATGGTGGGCGTGCCAATTATGAATTTAGAAGTTTATAAGCAACGCGCTAAAGCTTATTAAAAATTAGTAGCCCTGTTTTAAAAGTCGCTGCTCAACTCTGCGCTAGCAACAAAGTACGCAAGCAGCCGTTTCTTTTGCACTAGCAGCAAAAGAGATGAACCCTTATTGTTTTTATTGCTGCTAGCATTTCTTATTCTTTTGCCACGAGTGTCCGTCAGGATGACCGGACCACAGCACGGATTCACGTGAAACTTTGCCAAGATTTAGTACCTATTTTGTACTATTTTGTACCTATGTTTAAATATTTTGTACCTCAGTTATAACAAAGTTATTTAATAAATAAAGTGGGAAGCCATTCTGACGTCAGGATGGCTTCCCACTTTTTACTTTGGGTACTTACGGTCCATATATTGCTGAAATCATTGCATAATAATTTAGCACCTTTTTTGTACCTACGGTAAATATATAAATACTTAATATATTCCATTTAAAAATTACTTTTATAACATTATAAACAATTATATATGGAGCATCATTCATCTGACATATTATATTTCACAAACCATGTAGTCCCCTTTCCTGCATGCAGGCAGAGGAGTAAAACCCATACATTTGTTAGTTCTAACATTGACGATAAAAACTTCTGCCACCTGTTTCTCTGGGAACTTGAACTTTGGCTACAGTTTGGGACGGATGCGTGAACGGCCGTGGGGCGCGTGAGCGACCGGTTGTGTATGTGTCGCGGGCATTTACCGCAGCTGAAAAACGCTATTCTCAGATTGAACGCGAGGCGCTGGCTATAGTGTTATATTTAGAAAAGTTGCACCAGTATTTATATGGGAGACGTTTTAAATTGCGTACCGACCACAAACTCTTGGTGACTATTTTTGAGCCTAAGCAGGGGGTTCCCTCGTTGGCTGCGAGTCGGTTACAGCGGTGGGCTATTAAATTATCAGCACATACATTCGACATAGAATATGTAAAGTCAAAACAAAATAGAGCAGATGGGTTATCACGATTGCTAGCTTTGGCTAAAACTACACAAAGCGTTTGCGTTCCGGAACAATCTTATTTACATTTTGCGCAAAGTGTCATGTTAGTAGATTATAATGATATAAAACAGCAAACAAGCCGTGATCAGTTAATAGGCAGAGTATTAAGATACATACGGGACAAATGGCCCACTGAGAATGAAATAATATCTCTTCGGCCTTACTTCAATCGCTAGAAAGAACTGTATGAAGGATTAGGTTGTGTGATGTGGGGCCATAGGGTGGTTGTGCCAGAAGCTTGTAGATATAAAGAAATCTATCGCTAGGAGCTACGTGTGGTGGCAAAGTATTGACGAAGCTATCGAAAGAATCTGTCGCGATTGTTGGATCTGCATTGCAGAGAGTGAAGCGCCGCCCATGCCCTGTCTCTAGCCATGGCCAGAGAAACCCTGGGCTCGCATACACATGGATTTTTTGGGCCCTATCGAGGGACGAACATTTTTGGTCATTATCGATGTATATCGATGAACTCGATATAGAAGGCATACCTTGAAATTTTGACGACCCATTTCGACCTCCATTGAAAATAATTTTATGTTTTTTATTTGCTTTGAGGTTGGGTAAGTACGATCGAAATTAGGTGTGGCAGACAGATAGACGAAGTCATACCATGCACAACCATAAGGATTCTCTTTTAAACGACTTGAAAATGAGTAGTTCTGTATTCGACGCAAATATCGAATAAAAATAAGTAATATTTACATAATATGTTATATGTGGGCATAAACAAAATTTGCCCAATTTCATGAGTGTACATATGTATGTAGGTTTATCCCCGTATTTCTCAGAAACTACACATCCTATTGCGATCGAGTGATATCAAAATCGGTTCAGTAGTTGAGATATAGACTGTTTAAGTTTCCAATAAATTACTCTGGCATAGCCAGCCATAGTTATTGTAAGTCATTAAAAGTGTATGTAAGTTTATGTTGTTATTAAATAAATGTTGTTGATTTTTTTCCTAGTAGTAGTTTTTTAAATTAATTTCCTGAAGTTTAAAGGTATATGAGAAAGTGCCCTTTACAGATCGTATAGGATTATAATTATACTATATTGCTAGAATTCTATAATATATTCTGTATAAAATGCTATTCTATAGTGAATAATTTTTAATTTATACATTATATTTTTTTTTATTTATGTACTTTTATTTATATAAAACTAGCTGTTCCGTGCATCTCCACCCACCTAATTAACTAATTTACTGCGCAATTTTTTTTCCTAAGAACTTTCGCCTGATAATAATATAATGTGGGTGTCTTCAAGGGAGTAAATATCCTTTTAATAAGTTTTCGATCAGGTGGGATTGCAGCCAAGCTAGTGCTTATGACTACAAGAAAGACTTGCCGCCCTATTTGATGGACGTCTAGGACCCACACTCGAAATTTCCTAGCAACTCGGAAGTGCAAAACTTACCTAAAGTAGGGCCAATTTAATAGATCACATTTAATATCTGTCAGTTTCTTTTGTCATTTACAATAAATATGTATGACGGGCCTGTTGGTCTAGCAGTCAGACACCCTGCCCGCTACCCGATAGGTCGTGGGTTTGATTTCCACCAAGTCTCTGGGTGCTATTTATCTATTTAAGTATGTATTTACAAAAAAAAGTATATAAGCATACAGGGTGTAAGGGACATCGTACCGAAAAAAAATTTATAAGATGTCAAATAATGTCCGTTACATCATTACAGTAACCATTTATATGGTAAATGACAAATGACTAACTTATTAATTTTCGAGCATGTAATGAATATATGCGGAATAATGTTTATTTTTCAAATTACATTGCTAATTTTCTAAAATAATAATAGTTAATTGCCTATTAATTAATTGCCTATGCACTGTTTTTGTGAATAAATAAATAAATAAAAATAAAATAAAAACACAAATAATTAATTTATTGTTTTTAAATTAAAATTAGGCTTTATTATTATACCAATAATGATGTTATACTAATTTTATTTAAAAAAATGAATTTTTTTTTTGGAAATTCATGAAAGAGCCGATGAAAAATTTCAACACTAGGATGTTCAGAATCGTGTTCTGGATCCCTGGTATCGGTTTTCGGTACGATGTCCCTTACACCCGTTATAATATCACCATACAGACTCTGCCTAGTTTGGGATCTGATGACCGTGTGTGGATTGTCCCAGAATATTATATTATTATATGTAATCGTAGTTGAAAAAAGTTAAGAAATTGTGCAGTTCTAACTTCAATAACAATAATATTATTTGCCCGCCGTTACCAGGTTACGTTGTTAAATTTTGATGAAGTTTCAAACGTGATCTATTAAATTTCATCAGAGAGGGTCGAATGTAGCACATGATTGTTACTGCATGAATGTATGCCGTGATGGAGAATTATTAAACGCTAAGCGGGGTCGGACACTGGCAGTGCTACTCCACCTCAACTGCCTCAACGCGACACGTCAATGACTGAAGTTCGCATTAAGAACAAGGAGGTGTTGAGTGCACTGTGTCATCTAGACGTGAACAAAGCTAGTGGACCAGATGGTATACCAGCAATAGTACTCAAGGTATGTGCACCCGAGTTGTCTCCAGTGTTGACGCGATTGTACCGCCTCTCATTTAGGACTGGAATAGTGCCCAAATCCTGGAAGCTTGCCAACGTGCAGCCCGTGCCCAAAAAAGGCAGTCGTGCTGATCCAACTAACTATCGGCCGATTTCAATAACCTCCATACTCTGCAAGACTATGGAACGTATATTGAACTCGCGCCTCATGGCATACCTAGAGCAAAATGATCTCCTCAGCGACCGACAGTACGGGTTTCGCCGAAATCGATCGACAGTCTAGTGTATGCCACGCATGTATGGGGCGAGGCCCTCGAGAAAAATGGGGAAGCGCTTGCTGTATCCCTGGATGTCTCGAAGGCCTTCGATAGAGTCTGGCACGCTGGCCTGATAAGCAAGCTTTCAGCGTACGGCTTATCCCCAGGTCTGATCGGCTGGATAAAGGACTTCCTGAGTGAACGGTCTCTCCGAGTTGTTATTGACGGCTGCTTATCGGAGCCGATGTTAACTAATGCCGGAGTTCCTCAGGAATCCGTTCTTTCCGCAACCCTCTTCCTGCTGCACATTAATGATCTGTTGATGATACCCGGTATCTATGGGTATGCAGATGACAGCACTGTTGTGGAAAGATATCTGCCGAGTACTCGGGCTGGTAAGGATATTATCCAGTCCGAAAGAGAGGCCATGGTAGAGCGTGCGAATCTCACACTTAAGGCAGTTTCCGAATGGGGCGATGCCAATCTTGTGAGATTCAATGCCACCAAAACACAAGCGTGTCTGTTCACCGCCAAAAGGAGTCCGTTTAACTTGGCTCCTACTTTTCAGAATGCATCCTTGGAATACACCGACCGCCTTCAGTTGTTGGGAGTTGAAGTCTCCTCAAACCTAAATTTTGGGCGGTTCATTGAGTCCAAAGCCAAAGTAGCTGCAAGAAAGCTGGGTGTCCTAGCTAAGGTCCGGCGGTACTTCACACCGGGACAGCTTCTGATGTTGTATAAAGCGCAAGTCCGGTCGTGTGTGGAGTACGGTAGTCATATATGGGCCGGTGCTGCAAAATGCCATCTAGCTGCTTTGGACTCTGTGGAGAGGCGTGCTAAGAGGCTGATTGGTGATACTGGGTTAGTAGAAGCCAATCTACAAAGCCTAGAGCACAGGCGCAAAGTAGCCTCTCGGTATTCTACAGGATGCATTTTGGAGAGTGTGCACAGGATCTGCATGACTTGATTCCACCATCCCCCTTCTATCATCGGACGTCGAGACGCACTGCGCATACACACCCTTATGTGGTGAAAGTGCCTTCAGTCCGGACTAAACGATTTGCCTCTTCGTTTATATTGAGGACAGCTAAGGATTGGAACAGTTTGCCTGCGTCGGTTTTCCCGGCCGATTATAATGTGGGTGTCTTCAAGGCTCGAGTGAATAGGCTTTTAATAAGCTAGTGCGCCTTACCATCTTCGATTGCGTCGCCACTTTCCATCAGGTGGGTCTGCTTTCAAGCACTAGCTTATGTTGAATAAAAAAAAAAAAAAAAAAAGAATATCCTAAAGAAAATACTGAATACTTGCTCTGTTTCGCAGGATAGGGGACTACATGTTACATTATAATGATGCTCCATATATAATTGTTTATAATGTTATAAAAGTATTTTTAAATGGAATACATTAAATATTCATATATTTATCGTAGGTACAAAAAAGGTACTAAATTATTATGCAAAGATTTCAGCAATATATGGACCGTAAGTACCCAAAGTAAAAAGTGGGAAGCCATCCTGACGTCAGAATGGCTTCCCACTTTATTTATTAAATAACTTTGTTATTACTGAGGTACAAAATATTTAAACATAGGTACAAAATAGTACAAAATAGGTACTAAATCTTGGTAAAGTTTCACGTGAATCCGTGCTGTGGTCCGGTCATCCTGACGGACACTTGCCACGACTGCTACGGGAACTTGAACTCGATTAGAAATCACGACAAAACACACTGACGGTATCGCTTTATTTTACCAAGTCGGGCGTTTTTTTTATTCTATAGTATACACTGGCGCTTGACTGCAGTCCCACCTCATGGAAAGCGGCGACGCAGTCAAGGATGGTAAAGCACACTAGCTTATTAAAAGCCTCTTCACTCTAGCCTTAAAGACAGCCACATTATAATGGGAAACCCGACGCAGGCAAACTATTTCAGTCCTTAGCTGTCCTTATTATAAATGAAGAAGCAAATCGCTTAGCGGGACTAAGCGATTTGCTTTGTGGCGGGCGCAGTGGCTCGCACTCAGATCACGCCACCTACGTCATATCGTATGATTCTTTGAGACGGAGCATCAAGGCCACACCCCTTCGAGACAGACACCGCGCGACCCTATTCCTTATAGGTCATCGACCGGTCAAGGCCACACCCCCTGCAAGATGGACACTCACGCGCATTGAAGATTCGTCGCCTGCGCAGCCAATGACTTGCGAGTCGTGCAAATCTTCGTGCAAATCTCAGTGCAAACCTTTGTGCAAACCTAGCCACGCCTCGTGGAAAATATGATCGCGTATTGCAATGTAACTCACTCCGCTTTGTATCGTCCTACAGCAAGCATTGTTTTATAACTTTATTGTGTGTCACGAATAAATACCATTTTCTATTTCGACTCAAGTTTATTCGTCACCACACTGGTGACCCCGTAACAAGAACAAATGGAAGCGTTTCATGATGCACCTGCCGGACCAGCCGGACCTTCAGGACCTGCCGGACCTTCAAGACCTGCTGGACCAGAAACAGACGTGTCCCATGAAGCATTTCGAGTTGGGGTACGTACACCGGTTTTTACGCCTGAGGATCCCGTACTATGGTTCGCGCAGTTGGAAGGGCAATTCACGCTCACCAATATATCAGCGGACTCCACCAAATTCTACTTCGTCCTGTCGCAGCTAGAACCGCAACACATAGCGGAAGTCAGAGACCTGGTAGTGTCTCCACCTCCTTCGGGCAAGTACGACAAACTGAAATCCGAACTGGTTAAGCGACTATCCGCATCCAAAGAGCGCCAGATTAAGCAGCTGATTATGCATGAGGAGCTCGGCGATAGAAAACCTTCGCAGTTTCTCCGCCACTTACAACATCTAGCTGGCCCAACCCTCCCAGACGATTTCATCCGTACAATCTGGTCGAGTAGGCTCCCTACCAACTTACAAACTATAGTTGCATCACAGGTGGACATGAAGCTTGAGGACGTAGCAGCACTAGCAGACCGCATCCACGATATCGTCCCTGGAGCTGTCCAAATAGCAAGTACGAGCGCCCCCCCACCGGCACCCGCAGAACCTCCAAGTTCAGCTATCGATCAGCTTAACCATACCGTCGCTGAACTCAGTAAAAAGTTGGAGGTAATGAGCATGGAGCTACGCGAGCACCGACGCCCTCAATTCAGGGATTCCAGAGGATCGCAGCATCGTTCCCGATCCCGATCACGCTCCCGATCTAGAAATGGCTGGTACTGCTGGTACCACCACCGATTCGGCGACAAAGCTAAGAAGTGCACATCACCATGTAGCTACAAGCAGAAGACGGTAAACTACCAAGGCAGCCATTAGTAGCGGCAAACGACTGCCTCACTGTTTCCAGCCGCTTATTCGTCACAGATCAGAGAACTAAGATGCAATTTCTCGTTGATACAGGAAGCGATCTTTGCGTCTTTCCCAAATCTGCGCTACGACACAGCCGGCCAAAAACAGACTTCACCCTCTACGCAGCAAATGGGACCAGCATCACCACGTACGGGTTCGCTCATTTAAACCTGAACCTAGGCTTACGGCGCGATTTCAGCTGGCGCTTCATAGTGGCTGACGTCACGAAGGCAATCATCGGCGTCGACTTTTTATCATTTTACAATCTGATAGTCGACGTCCGAAACCAGCGCCTTATAGACAACACCACAGCGCTCTCCACGGCGGCAATCCCAGCAGCATCCACCACCTCAATATCTTCGGTGAAGACGATAACGGGAGACTCCAGATATCACGAACTGCTCCGGAAGTTTCCAGAAATCACTCGTCCATCCGGAACCATGGACGCTCCATCCCACAACACGGTCCATTATATAAAGACCACGCCAGGCCCTCCGATATTCTGCACACCACGTCGTCTACCTTCAGACAAGCTCAAAATAGCTAAGCAGGAATTTGAAGCTATGCTTAGCAATGGAACAGCAAGGCCATCAGACAGCCCATGGTCATCTCCTTTACACCTCGCACCAAAAAAGAACAATGGTTGGCGTCCTTGCGGGGATTATCGTATGTTGAATGCTCGTACGATACCAGATAGATACCCCATCAAACACATACACGATTTCACCCACAACGTCGCTGGATGTCACGTGTTTTCGACCATCGATTTGTGCAAAGCGTACCAACAAATACCAGTTGCCAGCGAGGATATCTGCAAGACTGCCATCTCCACACCATTCGGACTCTATGAATTCCCATTCATGAGTTACGGATTAAGAAACGCAGCTCAAACCTTTCAAAGATTTGTTGACGAGATGACCCGCGGCCTCGATTTCTGCTATGCGTATTTAGATGATTTTCTGGTCTTTTCGAAAGACCAAAAGACCCACGAAGACCATCTGCACCAGCTGTTCACTCGCCTGAAAAAGTACAACATGGTCATTAATACATCCAAATGTGTTTTTGGCGTCGATAAGACAACATTCCTTGGCCACACAATCTCCGCTGACGGCGTGTCTCCCCTCGAGTCGAAGGTTGAGGCTATCAAAAGCTTTCCCACACCCAAGAACGTCAAGGAGCTTAGACGTTTCCTGGGAATGCTGAACTTTTACCGGCGGTTTATCCCAAGCGCAGCCCAACTTCAAGCACCACTTCACGCCTTACTAACAGGCTCTGTAAAAGGCTCTCACCCGGTTGACATTACCGGCGATGCTTTAAAAGCTTTCAGTGACTGCAAGGAAAGCCTCTGCCGAGCAACCCTATTGGCACATCCTGATTTACAGGCTAATTTAGCCTTAGTTACTGACGCTTCGGACACTGCTATCGGATCAGCCCTGCAACAGCACAAAGACGGCGCTTGGCAACCTCTGGCATTCTTTTCCAAGAAGCTGAATCCGGCGCAACGTAAATACTCACCGTACGACAGAGAATTGCTTGCAATCTACGAGGCAGTAAAGTATTTTCGCCATATGATAGAAGCACGTCATTTCACCGTATTCACAGACCACAAACCGCTGTGTTACGCATTTTCCGCAAGAAAAGAGAATTGTACTCCTAGACAGTTCCGACATCTAGATTACATATCTCAATTTACCACGGACATACAATACATTTCTGGAAAAGACAACGTAGTCGCTGATACGCTATCACGTGTTGAAGAGCTGACACAGCCTGTTGATTTCACAGTCCTCGCAAAGTCACAGGAGAGTGATACTGAATTAAAAACGTTGTTAGATGGCGGTACCTCTTTACGTCTTACGACAATAACGGTGCCTGGAACCGACCTGGACATTTACTGTGACCAGAGTACAGGTACACTGCGACCATACGTGCCTAAAGAACTGCGACGCCGAGTCTACGAGAGTCTGCATTCACTCAGCCACCCTGGCGCAAATGCAACAGTGAAGCTCGTATCTCAACGCTACGTATGGCCCAGCATCCGTAAAGACTGCCGCGACTGGGCAAGGACTTGCCATGCATGCCAGCGAGCGAAGGTGACCAGACATGTTTCTGCCCCACTAGGCACATTCAAAATACCACGCGCTAGATTCATGCATGTGCATATAGATCTGATTGGACCTCTGCCACTTTCTAACGGATACAAGTATTGCCTCACAGCCATCGACAGATTTTCGCGTTGGCCTGAAGTTATACCCATCACCGACATTCGCGCAGAGACTGTAGCAAAGGCACTATTATCTGGATGGATTTCTCGATTCGGTTGCCCAACCGAAATAGTGACCGACAGAGGAAGCCAGTTCGAAGCAGCACTCTTCAAATATTTGTCCGAAATTGCTGGGTTTCATCACAAACGCACGACTGCATACCATCCAGCTGCAAATGGACTTATAGAGAGGTTCCATAGACAATTAAAAGCGGCAATAATGTGTCACGAGAACAGCAACTGGTCCGAAACACTGCCATTGGTTTTATTAGGCATCCGCTGCGCCTTCAAGGAAGACCTAAAAACATCATCTGCTGAACTGGTCTACGGCGAACCGTTACGACTGCCCGGCGAAATCTTTCAACCAAGTACCAGCACGACTACTGATCTGACTGATTTCTCAGCACGTCTCCGTGACTTCGCAGCAAAAATACGACCGCAACCAGCATCAAGACACGGCAGAAAGTCCATATTCGTGTATCGAGACCTGGCCACAGCAACTCACGTATTCTTGAGAGAAGACGCATTACGTGGAGCATTGCAGCCTGTCTACTCCGGACCCCATCAAGTCCTGGAAAGAAGTGACAAATCATTTAAATTGATGATCAAAGGCAAGATAGTCACAGTCACAGTAGACAGACTAAAACCTGCTTACCTGCTTGTTGACTCACCAACCGCAACCTCGAACCACGAACCTAATAAAGATCCGGTCATCAACAGAACAACAAGAAGTGGGCGCACTGTGCGATTCCCAGAGTACTTTCGCCCGTAGATACGGTCTCCCCGGGGGAGTGGTGTGGCGGGCGCAGTGGCTCGCACTCAGATCACGCCACCTACGTCATATCGTATGATTCTTTGAGACGGAGCATCAAGGCCACACCCCTTCGAGACAGACACCGCGCGACCCTATTCCTTATAGGTCATCGACCGGTCAAGGCCACACCCCCTGCAAGATGGACACTCACGCGCATTGAAGATTCGTCGCCTGCGCAGCCAATGACTTGCGAGTCGTGCAAATCTTCGTGCAAATCTCAGTGCAAACCTTTGTGCAAACCTAGCCACGCCTCGTGGAAAATATGATCGCGTATTGCAATGTAACTCACTCCGCTTTGTATCGTCCTACAGCAAGCATTGTTTTATAACTTTATTGTGTGTCACGAATAAATACCATTTTCTATTTCGACTCAAGTTTATTCGTCACCACAGCTTCTTCTGAAGGCAACAACTTTAACAACACTTACAACATAAGGGTGCGTATGTGCGTCACTTCGTCCGATGAAAATGATGATACGCTGGCCAAGTGCGGGTTGGCGGACTGCACACGTCATTCGAAAGCTAGTTAGGCTTTCTCAGATATGCAGGTTTCCTCGCGATGTTTTCCTTCACCGAAAGTTAGTAACAATCGCACAAAGACGATTCGCACATGCATTTAAGTATGTGTTTACAAAAAAAAAAAGTATATAAGTATTAGTATCAGTTGTCTGGTTTCCATAGTACAGGCTCTACCTAGTTTGGGATCAGATGACCGTGTGTGGATTGTCCCAAGATATTATTATTATTATTATGATTAATTAAAGAATCAGAGGTGCGACCCGGGGTTCGAACCTGCGCACTTTGTTTCCAAGGAAAACGCTCGCCCACTGAGCTGTTACCGCAATATCTGTATATCTCTCTATCAATGTTCTATGGTAAATAATTACCATCTGATGCCCATCACACATTTTGACCTTATCTTTTTCTTTTTAGATATTAGATGGCAGTCATTACTACTTCCTAGCAAAGGTCGTTGAACTTCTCGACACAGTGTTCTTCGTCCTCCGTAAGAAGCAGCGTCAGGTGTCGTTCCTCCACGTCTACCATCACACCATCATGGTGATAGCGACCTGGTTGATTGTGAAATACAACAAGACTGACGGCACAGTGTTCCTGGGCTCCATTAACTCCTTCATTCACATCATTATGTACGGATATTATGGACTGTCCGTTTTTCCGAAGATGGCCAGATTTTTGTGGTGGAAGAAATACATCACTGTTATGCAGTTGGTGAGTAAAAATTAAGCTTTAAAGAATATATACAGATTGTAAACAAACACGTGTCCGGAAGGAAGGTGGTGAGTGTTTCAATACAACTCATTTGTCGAATATATCTTTTTTTTCCTACTCTTTTTTTCCAGAAAAATGAAAATGATTTTGTATTTCTGGTACAAATTAGAAAAAAAAATTGTGATAATTAACAAATGAGTGATATACATGTGTTTGTATTGATACACTGAATAATACCCTCACGGATCGTACACATATTTTTTTACATTCTGTATAGCCTATGTCACTCCCCAACCAAGGCAAGTCTAACGATATTATCATAAGTCCAAAAACATAGCCCACCTTCTGGGACTGTCGGGCAAAAAGACAAGCTCGCGCAGCAGATCCAGTTAGAGGCGCTATTTTTTTGCATGGATGAGTATGTATTTCTTTGGCACGCCCTACAGTCTGAACGGCTTGGTTGACTTTTAATGTGGTTAGGAGTGGCGTAAGCTTTAGTACCTTATAACCGAGGTTTTACTACGTAAAAAAATCCTACATATTAATAATGTCCTCCTGGCCGATACGACCACAGCGGGTAATCATTTGCAAGATCAGCTGTCTACGCAGGAGAAATTATAGTGCATAAGTGGTTGCGTAGACACAAGTGCACTCTCTCTTCCTTTTATTTCTCACAATCCGATCGGACGGAAAACCGACACTGCCAGAAAGAGATCAGGCGATCATCTTACTTTACAGACAATCAGGTGATCTGCCTGCATTGTCCTAGCCAGTAAGGAATAACTACACAAAGTTGTTACTGCTCACGGGATTTGACGTCGCGACCTCCTGTTTGCAAAGCAAGCGTTTTCCCACACTGCGTCACGGAGGCACAGAATACATATGACGGAGGTTACAAAACCTGGCCTCCGCCCCCACGCAGACTGAGCCTTTTAAAGATTTCCTCCCCGACAAGAAAGGCCCAAAAATGAAACTTTGTTTTTTTTTTAAATGAAACTAATTTTACGGATTAAGTATATCGCGTAAGTATCAGAAATCATTATTTGTTTTTTTTTTCAGATTCAATTCACGCTGATGTTTCTACACATAATCATAAGTCACATGGTGTCAGAATGCCGACCGGCGCATGTACTGTTGTTTGCTGTGTGTTTTAATACTGTACTGTTTATGTATTTGTTTGGAGATTTCTATGTAAAGTCTTATACGAAGAGTTGTAAAAAGACAAGTCTCAATCATAACAAGGTCGGACTATTGGCGCGGAGAATGGCATAAACTCGGCGTTGATAGTTAATTAAATGGTGCAAAATTTTCAAGAAATTAGATGAAAAAAGTGGACGAAATGTTTTATAAAATAAAATAAAATATTGACTAAGCTCGCGAGGCTGCCGTGCGAGCCCGTGCGGCCGGTATAGACCCAGCTATTTAAGTAGGTACGTTTTTATTGTATTGTTACTAATT
Source organism: Furcula furcula (assembly GCA_911728495.1). NCBI lineage: Eukaryota > Metazoa > Arthropoda > Insecta > Lepidoptera > Notodontidae > Furcula > Furcula furcula. Next base: position 23,146,828 of record OU452252.1, read on the forward strand.
GTTTTTCGCAAACACAAAATGTACTTTTGGCCTGTTCAACAAAGACAACAACATAAATTTAAATGTGATATTGATTATTAATTATTGTAATAAAGAAAAAGAAAACTTGGTTTAAAATCTAGATTTTAGTTTTAATAAAACTAGATAATATTAAGTAATTATAGTAGATACTATAGTCAAAATAATCTTATTCTCTAACCTCCGTTTCAAATGAACTTGCAAAAAAAATTTGCACCTGCACAGTGAGCAGTATTTATGCCTATATTGTCAACTTGGAGTGGCAGCAAGAACAGTTGTTTTTGCTTCGCATAACCAAGCTGTTTACTGTCCCGTTGCATTCGTGGTAAGTAATAAGGATATTGTGTTATTTGACCACAATTTGATCATATGAAATGGAATAAGTATACCTATAATTTAAGTGTAAATCGTGTAAAAAATATTAAAAAAAGCTACAAACTGAAGCTAACGTCTTTTTATTTTAACCTACCATTCAAACTGTTGGTGTGTTATGTGAAGCAATGACTGAATTATGAACCTATTTAAGTACACTTATACAAAATATGTGTTGGTAATATCCGTTCCAAAATCTATTTGTATTTTATTCGTCCATTCTCGCGTCCGCGGCAATGCCGTGTCAGACCGGATTTAAATTTCATTTGTTCACTCATTCAATTCGAAATTCGAATTATTGACGTTAGCGTCGTCTTTGATTGAATTGTTACCAATATTGTTAAATTGTGCATTGAGGCAATTTGTAACTTACTGGAATACCATCACAACTAAATTATGCCTGTCTGACACATAGAGTTTATATATATTAAGAATAGAGTACTTAGGTACGCGTTTGTATATGGTCCCCTTAAACAAAGCGTAGGCAGATTTTCCTCTAAGAGGCAGGTGAATTGAACTACACACATCAAAAGTGTCTAGGGATCAAGCATTTTTAAGCGGATTTCTTGAGATTGAGATGTGGCTTTGTAATAAATTTATGATTTTATAAATTTATATGGATCCTTTTTGGTGCATTTCATAATTTGAATCAGGAACTGTGAATCAAATTCGAGTAAAAGATGAAAATCAGCTGTCAATATTTTCCCTATAAAAACATACAACGCATTGAAGACATTATTAGTGCTACTGTTTCCCTACTACTGATTAAAACCAACGTTATTATGGAGCGGCGACGTCATTTAAGCAGGGAAGAAATGCTCAGAGCCGTGGGAATGATAGAAGCTGGTTCCCGGCAACGTACTGTGGCTTTAGCTCTGAATACAAGTCAGAGTGTTATCAGTCGACTTTGGACACGTTACCGAAGCACTGGTACCGTGGCTGAGCGCCATGGAGGACGGTATCGCTGCACCACACGGAGACAAGACCGATATATTCAAATCTTAACTCGAAGAGCTCCAACAATAACTGCCATGATGTTAGCCGTGAGGCTTCATCACTCTTCAGGGAACTTAATTAGCGACCAAACAGTCAGAAACCGCTTGCATGAAGTGAACCTTCATTCCCGAAGACCGCTACGGGTACCACCTATAGCAATGCACAATCGTAGGATTCGATATCAATGGGCTCTTGAACACAGAAATTGGGCAGAAGAACAATGGCGTTTCGTGTGCTTTTCTGATGAGTCTCGTTTTGGTATGAGACCGGATACAAGACGTATACGACACTGGAGAACCCCTGGACGCCAACAGCGATTAAAATCCTGCCAGGAAGTCCATCCTTATAGTGGTGGAACCATCATGGTATGGGCGGGTATTTGGATCGGCGGAAGAACTGAGTTGATTTGGATCAGAGGCAACCTCAACGCTCAAATTTATGCTGAGACGATTGTATCAGACGTCATCGTTCCTCTACAAGTGCAAATCGGTCCCTTATTTCAGTTAATGCATGATAATGCACGACCGCACACCGCAAGAGTTGTAAGACAGACTCTCGCCGCAGCTAACATCAATGTCCTGCCCTGGCCTGCTCAGTCGCCAGACTTGAACCCGATTGAGCATGCATGGGATATGCTACAGAGAAGAGCTCTGCCGAATATGGAGGGTATCCAGTCGCAAGAAGACCTTTTTTTGTTGTTGCAACGAACATGGGCGGCCATTCCACAGCGTGATTTGGATGAACTCATTTTGAGTATGCCAAACCGATGTTCTTGTGTTGTTAGTGTTCGCGGTAGAAACACGGATTATTAATTGTTTAAGTTACCCAATAAAATTTTAAAGAAAACTGTTATTTCAGTCTTTTTTTCGAACTTTTGTGTTAGTGGTTCAAATGTCAAAAATCCCTTTATTAGGAAAATGGCAAATTTCTTTATTAATGCAAAGGTGACTTGGTTTATCGTTACTGTGACAAACGAAAACACTTTATTTGATGAATCCTTAAAGAAAATTTTAATTAATATCAATCAGGAGAAAAGTTATTGCAAAAATATATGTTGATCCCTAGACACTTTTGATTTCGCACCCCTAGATGAAAACTAGTGCAACTCAAAATACCTTATTTTTTAGAAACGACGAAAAACTGATTTTAGCATGCCTACATTATATCGAAAATGTAATGAAACTTCCAGAAAGGGTTCCTTAGTAGGCTTATTAAATTCAATATAACTGTTACGTAGAATGATAAATAGCTGAAAAAATATAAAATTTTCGGTTACCTTAGTTTTGTACCAGCTGAGATAATTCAACTAAAGCCACATTTAGCGCCATCCCACGACGATGATTGAAAGTACAATTACGTGAGTTATATTGCCGTGTAGGTAGTCAAATAAGGAATTTTAATATATCACTAACTCAAAATACCTACTTTTTGAGTTGATCTAGTTTTCATCTAGCAGTGCGATGTGTGTATTTAAAGTTATATTATAAGAGTTGTAATGATAAGTGATAAGTATGTAGTGATGGGTTTAATCTGTCACAAGCGCAAATGTCGATAAATACAATTGACGGTATAGTAAGTACTCTAAGAGAGGACAGCAGTGGACTTTTCGGCTGCTGATGATTGTAACACTAGAATGTTGAATCATGTACTGGATCCCTGGTATCGGTTTTTGGTACGATGTCCCTTAGGGCTCTCACACATAACTGCGAACTCGCATCGCATCGCAAATATCTGCGAGAAACCAATGAATTTTCGATACAAAAATTCATTTGTTTCTCGCAGATATTTGCGATGCGATGCGAGTTTGCAGTTATGTGTGGGAGCCCTTACACCCCGTATAATATCTTTAGCTTTAGCATTAAAAAAAGAAACACTTCAGACTTTTTTAACCATTTTGAGCACCAGCCTTTTCAGCCGCACTAATTGAACGATGGAACAGTGCCAAAGCTCTTTAGCTTTCGATTTCGTAGACTGCCAGCATTATAACTTATAAGCAATTAGCTCAAAACTATCAAACCTTCTACGTAACCCTATTATCACAGTTCTACTTAGATAACCCTTTTACATTAATGTCTGGCCACTGTCCGAACTGACATTGTTACATTTATCTTTGTAAAGCCAGAAGCCTGAATTAGATTACTCACCCATCATTCAATAGCAATTTAGGCCGAATATCATTAGAATCTATACGTGTAGGCTAAATTTGGAGATCGAATCTCAATAACGTTGATCCGACGCGCTTATAAGCTCTAATTAAGCCTGATTTTACTGAAACCCTGCCAAATTATAAGCGGCGATGTTTAAGGTAAAACTAATGTAAAGGTTGCCTGGAAGAGATCGCTTTTAGCGATAAAGCCGGCCATTGTTGCATGTCTTATTAATTTGTATCTTATTCTTCTAGTATCTGTTTGTTTGTGCGCAATAGAATTGTCTGTCTATCTGACTATCTAATGTAATATGTAGGTACTTATGTTAATAAGTTATTTATCTATGGGCCTATGCAGCCCGAGAATAAAGTACTAATAATGTATCGTGGGAAACTAATCCACTAATAAACTAGGTCCCGAGCAATAGCGGTGGTTTCATTCGCTTACATGTTCAGCAAACGTACTATACTCCATCCCAAATAAGCTTGAAGGCGATTACAAGTTCGTTTGCGTTTCAATAACTACATAACGCATACATTGTCAACTAGGCGCGTCAGCAAAAACAACTTTGTATTACCAACCTTTTTTTGCTGCCGCGTTAACGATCAACTATGTACAGCGGGGGTGTTTTATGACTGCATAATAAAGTTGTAATCGCCTTCAAGCTTATCTGGTTTGGAGTGTAAATATCCCTTTGTTAAACGACAACCCAAGCCGAGACTGCTGAGACTGTACCTCTCGAACATGCCCTTGAGTTCGTCGCTCACTTGCCCGGGGTGTAGTGGTGTCTGGAGTGCTATAAGTGCTCGCCCACATGCCCGGTGAAGCTATAATGGCCATCTGCGGCTAACAGCGAAATCCTCTCAAAAAAATCGTACTAACTGTGTACACAGTTAGTACGATTTTTTTGAGAGGATTTGTACTAGTTAATAAATAATAAATATCTTGGGACAATCCACACACGGTCATCCGATCCCGAACTAGGCAGAGCCTGTACTATGGAAACCGGACAACTGATACTAATACTCGTACTTATATACTTTTTTTTTTGTAAATACATACTTAAATAGATAAATTACACCCAGACACTTGGCGGGAATCGAACCCACGACCCATCGGTTAGCAGGCAGGGTGTCTGACCACTAGACCAACCGTCAAAAGCAAGTTATAAGCAACACAAGGCCAAGAACCCTTTGTCGTAGGAATCCCTATGATATCTGCAAAGTGGACGACGCTGACGGCGACGAGGGTCCTTCAGCCGCTATGTACATAACTACTCCTTATACCTAAAGCAGAAGCAATCTTAGTTACGTCAAGACTAATTACGTACGAGGCGTGCTTAGCCTGCAGTGTATGTTTATTTTATTACCTATTTAGTTATAGTAGAAAGTGTCACTGCCTGGTATTGAACGGCAGGCGACTTTATAATATAAGGTAACGGAACTTTTAAAACTTTTTTTATAAAATGACATTCAATTAAAACTCCATTGGAGGCGCTGGTGCTGCCGCGGGCGTGCAATTTATCAAACTTTTAGTTTTTAATTACAACGTCATTGCTTCGACACAGGGACGAATTATGGAGGATAACAGAGGGAGGGATATTAAATTGATAAATTAAATTAAATCGATAATCCAAATAAATGGGATTGGGCGGGACATATTTGTCAGATGAAGGCAGACACAATGGGTGCCGAAGGATGGACGTCGTCGTCGTGGAAGGCCTAAAAAATGATGGCGTGGCGACTTAGACGCATCTATGAAGTACTGCCGGATCTTCTCAGTAGCGGCCGCGTTACGATGCGGTGGTAGTTTGTAAAAATGATTTTTGTGTAAGTGCCTCCGTGGGGCCTATACATAATAAAGATATTTTGACTTTGACTTTGACTGTTGGCCGCAGATGGCCATGACAGCTTCACCAGACAAGGTATTGGTCTGAAATAGCTCCCGACAGGGATATGTGGATGATCATGGGGGAGACCTTTGCCCAGCAGTGGGACAATACAGGTTAAATAAAAAAATTAAAAAAACCACATAAATGCCATCTAGTCTCAAACTAGGTAGAGCCTGGATTATGGCAACCAGACAACTCATAATCATCATTAGCAGCAGAAAAACGTCCACTAGGTACTGAACAAAGGCCTCCTCTTTAGAAGGGAGGGGTTGTCATAATACCCGCGCTTGGCGAGCGTTTTGGAGATCGCAGTCATCATCATCAGCCGGAAGACGTCCACTGCTGAACATAGGCCTCCCCCTTAGAACGCCACAATGAACGACAATTGGCTATTTGCATCCACCGGTTACCTGCGACGCGCACAACCTAGTGGGAGGCCTGCCTACGCTGCGTCTTCCGGTTCGTGGTCGCCACTCGAGAACCTTTCTTCCCCAACGGTTATCGGTTCTTCGAGCGATGGGGATCGCAGTAGTTTCCCTTATTCACCTGTTACGGACACTCAACGGGAGGAGATGGGAAGGTGTTATTCTTACCCATCGAGTTTAGGTCTTAGATTAGATACCACTGGAGAGAGCTCGATGCGCTAACCCCCTCTGCCAAATTTTTGTTCATATGTTCAGGTCATTCTTTATTTGTGTGCGTATATTTTTGATTGTGTTGCGAGTTTACTATAGTGTGAGTATGCGTGAATGTGTATCTGTGTGTGTTTACTTCGCCTCCCGCACTCCGCAAAAGTGCCACGAAAAATTTGTTCGGGGAATCGACGCGATACTAACTCCTTTGGTACTTTCTCTGAGAGTTTAGGTATATATTAAGAATAGAGTACGCGTTTGTATATGGTCCCCTTAAACAAAGCGTAGACAGACATTCCTCTAAGAGGCAGGTGAATTGAACCATTTAAAGTTCTAATTGAAGACATAATAATGTTGTCTTTTACTTACGCGAATATTACACAATAATTATTAATTATTATTAGTATTTGTTATAATAGAAGAGTTATATTGATATGTAAGTGATAAGCAGTGATGGGTTTGATCTGTCACAAGCGCAAATGTCGATAAATCATCTGACGGTATACTACCTATTGTCGCGTACCTGATATTTTTGTATTTTGATGTTCTTACTCGGGGCTACATGTTCTTACTTGAATTAAGCAGTCTATAGTACTTGTACTGATTCATATTCTAAGCCCGGACATAACACGGGTAACCACTATATAAATGTAGTTTTTCTTCTTCTTCTTGTAACCAGACAACTCATACAAATATAATGTAGGTAGATATAATCAAACCCAAACAAGACAGATATTATTCATTCAGCCAGGGCCTATAGCTACACCAACTGGCCCGTCAAAAAGGTAAAAGACATGGAACATATACTTATTCATTATAATCCATGCGCTAACTCAGTGCAGTATTAATTACTCCGCCGCGTCACGCAGTAACTTACCGTAACTCTCCTGGTCGTAGGGATCATAACCCCCCCCCCCCCCCCGCAATCTCAAACACTTTCACGTCAAATTGACAAACTTAACTTTTTACTTTAAAACGTCCAACCAATTTTATCCAAAATAAGTAAGTTACGCACTTGAATTGCGCACTCAGACGCAAGGTGGGAATCGAACCCACGACCACGGCTAGCGGCCAGCCCCCCTAGACAATGTAACATTCTACAATCGTTATCGCTAATAGAAAGTATAAAAATGTATGAGAATGACATAAGTCATCGAAAAATCACGTGACAAATTATAGGGAATTCACACCGTTAGCGAATGAAGAAATAGATTCGCTATGAAGCGATTGCATCTTGTCTAGGCCCTCAGGGCCCTAGCCCAACGGGCCCGTCAACTATGACCCAATCGTTAGCTGTGTATTTATTCAATTCTACTGTTGGTGACACTAGTCGAGCCACGATTGCGCCAGCTTGCAGCTGTACATAATCATCTGGTGTAGGATGAGCTAGATACTCTCAGATCTTTAGAGTCGTTGGACGTTTGAGGGTTTGGACGGCGAAAGACGGCGACTACGAGAAGGACGGCGGTGGGGTTAAGACACCGTCCCCGTGAGCACTGTGAAAGATTCCCGGGGGGCTACAATGCGCCTCCCGACGGCGGGCTCAAAGGCAAATAATTTAAGAGTAGGTACCTATCGCAGATACCACCGGAGATCCCAGCTACCTCCATGTCCAATGCGATAGCCGCGGGGATTTAGTGGGTAAATCCCCGCGGTGCGGCGCGTAGGTGGGATATGTATCCCAGTAGACACCTGGTTTCCTGCGCGAAGAAAAAAATAACCGGTCAAGTGCGAGTCAGACTCACGCACCGAGGGTTCCATACAGTCTTTGGACGTAATAAAGTAATTATACTATTCATGTAATACCTCAGATAACAAAAACCAAACCGTAAAACTAAGTTTGTTTGTAGAAGTTTTTTTAGGATTACAAAATAAAATGTAAAATATAGATAGACATGTATTACCCATAATTATTTCAAATTTTTCCCGCCACAAACTTCGGAGATAAGGGGGAATGATATTTTTTGTGACATTTTTTATTATCAGCCAAAAACTGCGTAACATAAACCAAAATAAAAATCTGTTTTGAGATGTGCATATGAAGCCCTTTCATATGATACCCCACTCGATATAGTAGTTTCACTTTGAACTTTTGATGACTCATTTCGACCCCCATTATAAAAAAGTAGAATTTGCGATGAGCCCATTACCCAACGTAAGTACGATCTAAAACTATTCCAAGTTTCAAATGGATAGCATCAGTGGTTCCTGAAATATATTATAGGGATAGGGATGGGTCGTGGGTTCGATTCCCACGAAGTGCCTGGGTGTTATTTCTCTATTTAAGTATGTATTTACAAAAAAAAGTATATAAGTATTAGTATCAGTTGTCTGGTTTCCATAGTTCAGACTGTCTAGTTTGGGATCAGATGACCGTGTGTGGATTGTCCCAAGATATTATTATATAGGTGTGACAGACAGACAGACGAAGTCAGACCATAAAGGTTCCTTTTTTACCTTTTAGGTAGGGAACCCTAAAAAAGATACCTACTCTCTGATGTATCATCATAAATCTTACAAGAGCGTCGCAGTAAGAAAGGATTTGTTAAAAAAAGCAGAAGGATAGTTTTTAATAAGTACTTAAGCAATTTTACTACCCTATGTTATAATTAACATTGGATAGTAAAATTGCATTCAGGCTCGCTGACCCAATGATGGTCAGCGAGCCCTTTATACGCGAACATCCAATAATGTAATGTAATGTGAATAAACCACACGAGTCACCGCGCCATATTGGACGCAATAGATAAATGTAGAGTTATTGAATAGCAGAGATAACAGCTTTAACACGGCGGCATACAAAAGTGTCTGTCCACTACACCGCGTCATACCATAACCGTGCTTTAAACGTATCAGGCACGGAAATGAAATGATGGACACTACAAAACGCTCAAAACGTATTCATCATCATCATCATCATCATCAGCCGAAAGATGTCCACAGCTGAACAAAGGCCTTAGAAGGAAGGGGTAGCCATATCCGCCACGCTTGGCAGGCGGCTTGGGGATAGCAGTATAGGTGGTAGGTAATCCAATGTAAAGACGTTGCTGCCCGTCTTGTTGTTTCCCTTTCATCGCCTCTTACGGACACCCGGCCGGGAAGAGATTGGAGGGTGCTATTCTTAACCCGACACCTCGCGGGTAAAACGTATTATCATGTCCGTATCGTGTCCGGCACTCAAACTATCGACGGTATCACAGTATATAAATAATAATATGGTTCTAAATACATACACATATAGACAGTATTGTTTATAATGTGGCGGCGCATAGCGGAATGGCAACGTCGGCGTCGTCTACCATGCACAAGACTCTGTCCGTCTTATTACGAAAAGCAGTTTAAGAAGGATCCTAGGTTTAGACTCAGGAAATGGTATGAATTTTGACATGGCACGGCCGGGTACGGAGCGCCCTAGTAGGCGTTGGTTCATAGATACTGTATCCTAATAATATATTTTTGCTGATACGACCATAACACAATATTAGTACTTATATGGTCCGGTTTTTTTGCCGCATCCGGCTGTCAGAATTATTCAAGCTGTCCGTAGGGCCTCGGACTTAGCTTAACGACTGGTGTCATATGGCAACAACCGGGACGGACTTTTTACTTGCCCTCCGAAGCATGAGACGCTCGATTTAAATTCAAAATTCAAAAATTCAAAATTCAAAATTTTTTATTTCAAATAGGCTTAACGCTAGCACTTTTGAACGGTCATTTTTTTTTTAAAAAGCTACCACCGGATCACAACGCGGCCTCAACTGAGAAGATCCGGCAAGAAACTCAGCGGGCTTGTCATTTTTTCACATTTTTTTTTTAAAACAAAGTTTGTCTTTTTACAATTAGATCAGCACCAGCGACAGTGTGTCCTGCCGTTCAAAATATCAAATAAAATAAAAAATACGACGAAAATACAACAAACTAAAATGCCAAAGGGATAGTAGTCGGACCAGTCCCCCCAAGCAGCACCCGCGCACGAGTTGACTCGAGCAGCAGCCATCACTCCCCTCAACCATATTGGAGGGAAGGGGGTGACCCGCCACACGAAGCCGCCACACGAAGCCGCCACAAGCAAAGACTTTTCGATGGCGAGCATGACCGATCCAAAATCACAGTGGCACACGTTAAACATTTACCTTCTGCTGTTAAGCAGTGCCTCGTCAGGCAAGACACAAAGCACTTTAACATATTACCAACTTTTGTCACAAGTCGTCTAAGTTAGATACACACCAAGAATAATTTACAAGCTCAAGTGAATTGCCTTCAGAACGTAAATAAAGTAATAATCAATTTTGCTGCTAGACTACAAAAGAAAAAAAAATTAAATAAAATAAAAAAAGGATAAAAGGACAGCGGCCGGACCAGTCCCCCCAAGCAGCACCCGCGCACGAGTTGACTTGAGCAGCAGCCATCACTCCCCTCAACCATATTAGAGGGAAGGGGGTGACCCGCCACACAAAGCCGCCACAAGCAGAGACTTTTCGATGGCGAGCATGACCGAACCAAAATCCCAGTAGCCTTGCGTCTTGAAATAAAAAATAAAATATATTAAAAAAATACGAGTACATAAGACATCATCCAGCAAAACACTTTTCACTATGACATTTGCTGTATTCAGTCTTAAAATTAAAATTAGTATTCTAAAACTAAAACTATTTGAGCAGTTCATTCCCAGGCTGTTTTGTCTTCCAAGTAATCGGAAATTTTGTAGTAGCCTTTTTTAGCAAGTTTAGATTTAACAGTGCATTTGAATTTATTTATAGGCAGATCTCTGATACCATTGGGAAGCTTATTATAGAAACGTATACACTGTCCTACAAAAGAATTACTTACTCTGTGGAGACGAGTAACATGTAAACTAAGGTCATCTTTACCACGTGTATTAACCGAGTGAACATCACTTCTCTTTTTAAAGTTATTAATATTTTTCTTTACATACATTAAATTTTCAAAAATATACTGTGACACCACTGTCAAAATATTTATCTCCTTAAACTTTTCTCTAAGCGAATCTCTGGGAGCCAGATTGTAGATAGCTCTTACGGCTCTTTTTTGAAGCACAAAAATAGCGTTGAGATCTGCGGCATTACCCCACAGGAGTATTCCATATGACATAATACTGTGGAAGTAACTAAAGTAAACTATCCTAGCAGTATCAACGTCAGTTAAAAGTCTAATTTTCTTAACTGCATACGCCGCTGAACTAAGCCTGCCGGACAGTTTTTTAATATGTGGGCCCCATTGCAGCCTCTTATCTATGGTGATTCCTAAAAATACAGTTGACTCAACAGGATCTATCCCAGATCCATTTAATTCCACGTTGGTTCTCTCCTGTCTTACATTAGGGGTGGAAAATTTAATCAATTTAGTTTTTGATTCATTTAGGCAAAGATTGTTAGTACTAAATGCCACTAGACAGTCACCTATCTAAGAACTGATCTTGCCTGATTTTGCTTAACCAACTTATTGTCTACCGAACTAGACACCGGTCTCGCCGGCGAGGCCGAAGGCTCGTCCGCATGCGACCTCAACGACGTGCATCACGTGCTGAGTTTCTTGCCTGTTCTTCTCAGTGGGGGCGCGTTGTGAATCGGTGGTAGCTTAAGCGACAGCCCAAGCCGAGGCCATGCCTCCCTGAAGTGCCCTTGAGCTCGTCACTCCTTCGTCCCTTAAGGCTAAAGTGCTATAAGCGCTCGCCTCCTACTGTGCGGTGAAGCTGTAACGGCCATCTGCGGCCAACAGCGTCAATCATTCCCAAAAATAAAGCAAAGTGAGTACAACTCAGTATGAACGCCTTTATGATCCGGTGTAGTGACCAGACACTTTAATAGTGTGTATACTGTGTATTACGCGCGGTTGCACTAATGGAACGCGAAGCGCATACGAACCACCGAGCCATGGAACAACGTGTATTATAAATACATAATTACAACAAATCTACCGGAGACGCGTCTCAACATCTAAAGGCTGTAGCGTCTAATCTCGACCGCGGTCATTGTTGTTCTGGAGTGTTCTTCGACCTTGCGAAGACCTTCGATACTGTGTCGATTCCAATTTTATTGCCTAAAATGAAGCGAAGTTATGGGATTCCGTGGCACAGCTTTGAGATCGTTCATGGGCGCCGACAGCAGGGTGCAAGGGGGTGCAGTGTCAGGAAAGCAAATACATAGAAAAAATACATGTTTTTTATTAAGTTACTGTTTGAATATAAACTAAAGGCGTCTCTTGAAGGTTGCTATCCAAATATGTTCATCACCTTGTCTGTAGATTCAGTATCCTCCTCTACTCCTTTCCTGTGAACACTGAACATGCACCACAGGCCGCTTAGCCTCGCGTCTCCCATCGTTGGGCGATTCTACGCCTTGACACGTCGTTACGAGCTAAATGTAGGTACGTTCAATGCTACATACATGTTGTTGCTGGAATAGTTGGTAGCTACCAAGTCCCAAAACTGTTGCTAGATCTACCTAAAAAGTGGCTAAAGTGACAACACTGTAGTCGCGTGTCAGTGGGCAGCGGGAATTCCCCGAGCAATAACGCTAACCATCGACTACAGGGATTAAGTATGCCTTCGATTAGCGAAACATATTCAATCAAATACCCGCGTGATTTGAATTTGACATTACATTTATTTACATAATATACATGTACATGTATGTTGTATGTATTTTATATTAGTTAATAGTAGGTATAGATTGCACCTCCCTGAAAGTAATCCTGGCTGCGCCCATGTGATCGTTCTACAGCTACCTCACAAATAGGCAGCAACAAGGTTGAGGGCTTTATAAATAATGCTCTCCCCATTAATTATGGTGTACCACAGGGCAGTACACTGGGCCTACTGTTATTTATCATATATATAAATGTCGTCCACGATCTAAAATTAGAAGCTGCTGATATAATTTGTTATTCTGATGACAGCCATTTTGTTCTAAGGGAAAAGTTGGAGTACTGCTCGAACGGCTGCAGAAATTGGTATGACTCTACTATCAAAATGGTTAAAAAATAACTTATTGACGCTAAACACTCTCTCTCTCTCTCCAATTTAAGAGCTGTGCTCTTGTCGGTGAAGCAATTTCCAACCCGATCTATTATATGCCTTTATTTTGACCTCCTGATACGACACTCCTCCCACTTTTTCTACTGCCTGCTTCATGAAACTTCTCCTTGGTCTTCCTCTTCCCCTCTTCCCTTCTACTATCGTTCTAAAGAAGGTGTCGTGTCGTATCAAGTGGCCAATCATCTTTCCTCTCTTATTCACAATAGATCTTAAAAATTATCTTTCTTCATCAACTAATTGACGGGCCCGTTGGTCTAGTGGTCAGACACCCTGCCTGCTAACCGATGGGTCGTGGGTTCGATTCCCGCCAAGTGTCTGGGTGTTATTTATCTATTTAAGTATGTATTTACAATATATATATATATATATAAGTATTAGTATCAGTTGTCTGGTTTCCATAGTACAGGCTCTGCCTAGTTTGGGATCGGATGACCGTGTGTGGATTGTCCCAAGATATATTATATTATTATTGTTAATTCCAAAACTTCCTCATTCGTCTTCCTTTCTGTCCAACTTATTCCCTCCATTCTTCTCCAACACCACATCTCAAATGCTTCCAACCTTTCTCTATCCCTGTATGTTAAGGTCCATGTCGCACTGCCATACAAAGCGAAGTTAAACTCTAATAAAAGAAAATATGTGTGCTTCCATAAAAATGCAATAAGTCAGCCAATGTATTTCCTGTACTTACTAACTTATATAAATTAGATTTCGATCAATAAATTTCTGTTTTTAGGGTTCCATACCTACCTAAAAGGTAAAAAATGTACACTTATGGTGAGACTTCGTCTATCTGTCACACCTATATGTTTCAGGAACCACTGACGCTATCGAAGGGGCGTGTAAGTAGCGAGACATGTTTTGCTGGCTTCCTAACCTATTCAATTACTTAACCTAGTTACAAGAATATGTAGTGCTTAACTTAACAAACAAGCATTTCCAGGGGCTCCCAAACAAGGCAATGTCTGTATCTTGGTATAGGTACCAATTTCAAGTTAACTTATCATAGTTGTGTCCTTATTTAAAATACAATAAAAAAATACCGTACTCGCCGACTTAGTAGTCGGACTCGCGCATCGAGGGTTATAAATATTATAAATATTTTCTTTTCGTCAATTGGAAATTTATAAAGCTTGTAAAGTTGATGAGATGAAATTTCGTAGTCTTTTAGCTCACCTGTAAAATTTAAAAAAATAGAATATAAATAGGAAAATATATAAATAATTTGAGTCCTACACTGCGATCGCCATCGATACTGGTACGGTCGCAGCCAACGATTTTGGGGTGGGGGGGGGTCATATGTGGCCTAGCCGCTACCCAATTTTGCCGTGTACGAATATGGATTTTGGGGGGGGTCATGACCCCTACGACCCCCCTCTCGGACCGCCAATGCATCGATATACCTACTATTTAAACGGTACCTATATCAATGGCGATCGCCAATCTCCTAAAAAATATTTTGATGGTCATCATTCATTCATCATTAGCAGCCAATGGACGTCCACTGCTGAACAAAGGCCTCCCCCTTAGCAGGGAGGGGTTGCCATAATCCCCACGCTTGGCAGGCGGCTAGGGGATCGCAGTATAAGTGGACGATAAATCGAAAAGCTGCTGCCCATCTACCTGATCTCGCTTACTCGCCTCTTACGACACCCAACGAGGGGAGATGGGGGGATGCTATTCTAACCCGAATGCCATTTACTAGGTGGTAGGTGCCTTGTGCAAGGAACCGTCCAGGTAGGTACCACCGCAGTGTCAGATATTCTGCCGGCAAGCAGCAGTGTGTAAGCATTGCTGTGTTCCGACGTGAAGGGCACTGTAGCTGGTGAAATTACCGGACACAAAGACTTAACATCTAATGTATCAAGGGTCAGCAACGCGCTAGCGCTTCTTCTGGTGTTGCTAGCGTCTATAGACTACGATGGCTGCTTACCATCAGGCGGGCCGTACGCTTGCTTGCCACCTTGGTAGTATAAAAGAAAACTTTTAGGGAACTACGCCCCTTTAGGATATTTGAATTTAGCAAAAAGACCAAACCTTAGCCTGTACAATCACCTCTATAGGCCGACCGTTTAACTCGCGTGTCGCCTGCGCGGTGGGAGGGGAGCGGGGGCGGGTAACGCTACACACGGAGTCAATAATCCAAAGATTTATCTCGAGATAGACATTGTTGGTAAAGAATAAAATAATAAGTATCTTTTTTTAAGTATTTATTTTTAAGTTTTACAAATATTTTATAATAGCTTCATAGGTACAAAATCATAAAACAATAATTAACTCCGTTTAAGAAATATTTAACCACAGATAAAATTTTTATAGGACTATTCGTCACTAATATTCATATCGCTTGAATCATCATCACTGTCTGTGTAGCTTGAGGAGTCAGAATCTTGCAAATTAATAATAAATCGGTCCATCTCTTCATCAACGAACTGGAAGAGCGATTCATCTTGAGATTTATCTTGGCAGTCGTATACCTTGTGCGTTTATCTTCAAGCGTCCGTAACAAAAACACCAACCGCGCGCTGCGAGCACAGCCAGCCAGTGTTGCCAGCAGACAGTTTAAAAATGGGCCGAAAGCAGCGCTGGCAAGGGCCGATTTTAGGCAGTAAAGGCCGAAGTACGACTTTCCATTGAGTTCCGTCGAATTGCGGGGTGGGAAGGAGTTGGGGAGGCAGGAGGAAGTGTACTACCCCCCCCCCCCCCTTTAAAGGAAAAGTTGCGGAGCCCCCCATTTTCGAATTTTTTAATTTTTAATTCTGAGGAAATTTTCCTCATTTTATGAATTATAATTAGTAATATGTGTAAAAAACAAGGGTTCCCCCTTGTTTTTGGGGGGAAAAGGGGGAGCCCTCTCCATCAGAAACGGTACTAGAAAACAGGAAAAAGAGATGTAAAACAAAAAAAAACATCGAAAATTTTCGTTTTTCTGTTTTACAAGAGCCCATCCTTCATCTTTAATGTTTAGAACGTATGACTTAATAAAGTTCTAAGCTTTTAGAATAGGAATTGGTCAACCGAACCAATGATTTCGATGGATTGGCTGTCGGAGGTTTAAAGGCCGATGAAGGGCCGATGGCAGGCAAAGGCCGACATAGTTTCGAAAAGGCCGAGAATCGGCCCCCCAGGGGCCGATCTGGCAACACTGCAGCCAGCGCACTGCCGCATTTGACGTAAGCTCTCTGCTCCGCGCACCCCTTTCACCCATCCGCTAACATCTCCCCTCGCTCCCTTCTTGCCGCGCAGGCGATGCGCGAGTTAAACGGTCGGCCTTTAATAGCATGTTATTATCACCTTACTGTCTCGATAGAAAGTGACAGAGCTATAAACCACGTATAATGACATCTCTGCCTCATGTCAAGTAAGATAATAATAGTACTGTTAAGGTACGCGTCCATTGGCCGAAGCCGGACGCACCGCACGCACGGCACGCAATTTTGACGGCCCGCATCGGAAAATACCGGCGCGGATAATGGACGCAGCGCTATGTAAAATCATAGAAAGCAAACTAAAATTCGTTGCGTGCCGTGCGTGCGGCGCGTCCGGCGCGTGCCAATGGACGCGCACCTTTAATGAGAGGTGGTGGTAGGGAGGACCAAACCGACAGACGGATTTGACGGGCCCTTTGGTCTAGTGGTTAGACACCCTGTCCGCTAACCGATGGGTCGTGGGTTCGATTCCCACCAAGTGTCTGGGTGTTATTTATCTATTTAAGTAAGTATTTACAAAAAAAAATGTATATATATAAGTATTAGTACCAGTTGTCTGGTTTCCATAGTACAGGCTCTGCCTAGTTTGGGGTCAGATGACCGTGTGTGAATTGTCCCAGGATATTAAGTATTATTATTACATTTATTTATTTTTTTAAACTATTCTTTACATTTGTAAATATAAATATAAAACACAAATACATTTAAAAATATAAAAAACACCTTCCAACCGGCTGCGGGAACAGGGTCCTAGCAGACGGTAGTTAAGGCTCCAGAGAGAGGAACTTCCTCACAATGCGTGCCGTTTCCAGTAGCACTGCTTTCTGTATCTGGCCCTTGATCCAGCCGTCTAACGTGAGCCTCTTAAGATGTTTATCGAGGCTCTTGGCCATAAGGCCATGGGCGGAAACGACTATAGGTACAATGATTGCGTTATCAATGTCCCACATGTCGACAACGTCATGCGCAAGATCAAGATATTTAAGTACATTGTTTATCTTTTTCCGCCTTCACGATAGGTTCTCATCATGGGGGACAGTGACGTCTACAATCATTGCACGACGCTCGGTGCGATCTATCAGCACAATATCAGGCTTATTGGCAACAATAGTCCTGTCTGTGATGATAGATCGGTCCCAGTATAAGGTAATATGGCCATCCTCCAGGACTGGTTATGGTGCATACCTGTAGTTTAATTATTATTATTAAACAAGGACAACACAGAAAATAAATTCATACGCGACGAATTGAGAACCGCCTCCTTTTTGAAGTCGGTTAATAATTATGCATGGCAAGGACAAACCATCGACGTCCTTTCTCTCCATAGATTTCACACCAGCGCCTCTAGCGGCAATTTCAATCGGCAGTCAGTATTGTAACTTTAAAATCACAGAGTAATTTGATATTACTGTTCATAATGTTACCACTGTGCTTTTCTAATGTGATGTACGAAACATAGAAAAATTAAATTGTCTTAGGGCGTTTTCAAATTTGTCGCAGTTTGGCGGTAGCGCAGCTGCAGCGCTGCACTTTTAATTCGCCCTTATAGGCTTGTCATCAATTTTAATATGCACTACTAGTGTGGGTGGAAAACCGATACTTTTAGTCCTCCAGAAGTTATTCAACTCCGTCTTACTCGAGGGTACTACGCCAGAAGCATGGCACAGTAATGTGGTAGTGCTTTTCTTCAAGAAAGGTGATAACACCTTACTGAAGAATTATAGACCTATCTCACTCCTGAGCCATGTATACAAGCTGTTTTCGAGAGTCATTACGAACAGTCTCGAGCGCAGGTTTGATGACTTCCAGCCTCACGAACAAGCCGGGTTCCGAAAAGGCTTTAGTACCGTAGACCACATTCATACGCTCCGCCAGATTATACAGAAGACCGAGGAGTAGGTATAATCGGTCATTATGTCTAGCGTTTGTGGACTACGAGAAAGTACTGTAGGTACATCGAAGTGTTGAAGTGTTTGTACAGCAACGCCACCATGTCCGACGACAGGACGAGAGTACGTAACCAATATAATACCAATATAAATCTTAAAATTAACATGGACAAGACGAAGATCATGTCTAATGTCCATGTTACACCCGTACCGGTAGTTGTTGGGAACGATACACTCGAAGTTGTTGACCACTACGTATACCTAGGACAAACTATCCAGTTAGGTCGGTCCAACTTCGACAAAGAGGTCGCCCGAAGAATCCAACTCGGATGGGCAGCGTTCGGGAAACTACGCGATATCTTCTCGTCCGAAATACCGCAGTGCCTTAAGACGAAGGTTTTTGACCAGTGTGTGTTGCCAGTGATGACATATGGTACTGAGACGTGGTCCCTAACGGCTGGCCTTTTAGAAAATTTCAGAGTCACACAACGAGCCATGGAGAGAGCTATGCTCGGAGTTTCTTTGCGCGACAGAATCCGAAATGTGGAGATTCGCCGAAGAACTAAGGTTACCGACATAGCTCTCAGAATCTGCAAGTTGAAGTGGCAATGGGCAGGCCACATCGCTCGAAGAACCGATAACCGTAGGGGAAGAAAGGTTCTCGAGTGGCGACCACGAACCGGAAGACGCAGCGTAGGCAGGCCTCCCACTAGGTGGACAGACGACATTGTGAGCGTCGCAGGTAACCGGTGGATGCAAATAGCCAATTGTCGTTCATTGTGGCGTTCTAAGGGGGAGGCCTATGTTCAGCAGTGGACGTCTTCCGGCTGATGATGATGATGATGATGACTACTAGTGACTAATGGTATTTCATAGTGTTAGAGAGCTCACTGTCAGTTAGCAACGTAAATTAAATAAAAAAACATCCTCAAACAAGTTACTTATTTTATTTACAACCTATGCTAATTTAAATAAACATTTTTCTAATCTTTCTTGTACATCGCAGTTCCTTTTGGTTTTAGTCTGTTGGCTATAACATTCTGCCTATCTTCCTCTTTAGCTTGCAGTGATTTCTTGTATCTATCCTTAGCAAAGTCCAATTCCGAGCACAACTCTACTATTTTAGAAGCAACTGCTCTCTGCTTTTCCATTCTTAATTTTTGTTTATGCTGAAAGGAATAATTTCATTATAAACCTCTATACTCTATTAATAAACCATTAACACGTTAAACGCCAAGTGTGCGACAAACAATGCGTTGTTGTAGAATGAATATCTCGTATGTCAAAAAAGCCTTATTATTTTTTGGTAAAAATCTAACGAAAACCGCGTATTTTATGTTACGATGAAAACGAAATTGATTAAACATTCTTTTTTTTAGTCTACATCAGTGTCTTTAATTATAAAAACCTCGTAGCTTTGTATGTATAAAAACAGAACTCACAGAATAGAAATCTGTACATACAAGGTATTCATTCTACAACATCAAATGTTTTCTTCTATTTTAATGTGACCCGACGGCAATAAAGGCTTAACTGAGGGCCTAGGCAAGATACAATAGCTTCATAGCGATTCTATTTCTCATATGCTAACGCTTTCTTTTATAAATCATGTGATAGGGTCACATGATTTTTGTTTGTCTTATATAAATTCTCATACATTTTTATACTTGCTATTAGTGTTAACACTTGTAAAATGTTACATTGTCTAAACCAGCCGTACTCAACCTTTTTTACCCCTGGGCCACATAGTCGCTTCTGCTTTACCCTGAGGGCCGCATAGTCACTTTTGCTTTAGTCTGCGGGCCGCAATAATCTAGCCTAAATTGTATGCTGCAGAGGTTAATTATAACTACCCTAAGTATATTAAATTACAATAAATCGCATATCTATATACTTATAATAAAACTGTAACAGGTCCAATTCTGTACATTGAAGATATTTTGAAAATTATATTTGGAGGGCATTCTATAACCGATACTGAGGCCGAAAATGTAATTTTTTAAATTTTTGTCTGTCTGTCTGTCTGTCTGTATCACGGCTGAGCATCACGCCGAAACTACTGAATGGATTCAAATGAAACTTGGCATGATTTGAGCTCTTACTACGAGGTAGGATATAGGATACTTTTTATCCCGTAATCTAGCACGGTTCTTTTGGGAGAGGGGATTAAAGTCAAAATGGGTACTTGGTTATACGCTTGGTCCGATTTTATCAATTTTTCTTTATAATATAATAAATATTAGTAAGGGAACACTCATAGAGAGTTGTTATCAAGGTTTTGTAATCGATCGGGTTAAGCAACGTTAGGTAAGGTCATTAAATAGATGGGTGACCATTTAACGCCATTTGAACTAAACGGGTCCGTGCTTCGGAGAGCAAGTAAAAAGTGGGTCCCAGTTTTTAACCGACTATAAAAAAGGAGGTTATGTATTCGATGCGAATGTCTGTTATTAAAAGTTTAGTTAACGTAAAAATAGCGCAGGCGGAGCTGCGTGGGTCAGCTAGTATGAAATATAGCATTTATTTAAAAATTAAGGAATTTTTCACTAATTGAAGACATTTCTTTACTTAAATTCTGTGTGCGCGCTATTTTATGAGAGAAAGCGAGTGAAATTAACATTTATTTATTCGAAACTTATTCATTACTTTCATACACATATCAATAAAATACTACTGTTAATAATAAAAATACTGTACTAGACTTCGGGCCGCATAGAAAAGGCTAGCGGGATGCAGGTTGAGTATGGCTGGTCTAAACCCTCTGGGCACTGAGTGTAGATTTTTGTACAAAATCTAGATCGGAACCACCAGCCATGGAGAGGTATTCCTAGCAGTACATATTTGTGATCACTGTTTATCCTGTGTGTAATGTCTGTCAGGCAAGGTCTGATGTGACCTGAGCTTCTCCATGCTTCAGGAAGGCACATAATTCTATCCCGGTTGCTATCTAGACTGTAAGTAGTTGTTCAGCTAAAACGGAAACCTTAGGCAGGTTGAACAACTCTCCCATCACAAACCAGGTGGTATCTTGCAAAAGGGACCTACTATAGAGCGTCCAACTTTAAGTGAACTTTTGTGTAACATGACGCAGTTACGTTCTATTGGTGCTGTCAAAAAGAAAATAAACGGTTGGATCTATTATAAGTATATAATATAGTTTTACCATGGGCGTCCATAAGAGCCGACTGACGGAGGCAGGATTTCTATTGGATTACCTCCTATTCTGCGATCCCCAGACGCCTGGCAAGCGTCGGTATTAACCCCTCCCTTCTAAGGGTAAAGCCTTTGTTCAGCAATGAACGTCTTTTGGCTTTGGATGTAGTAAATACTGGTTAGTAAAATCCTACTTACTAGCAGTGGGGTTGGCCGCCCGTCCAAATACGTATAGTCCGGTCCATCAGTGAGGATCCCCTCTGCGTTCCGATTGGCCGGCAAGCCTCTCTCTACTCGCCACTTTGTCGTACAAAGAGCTGCAGTATTGCTGAACGATCGGGTTGATACTGAAATTTACATTGCATGCATTGTATCAGAGTAGGTTTAATTTTCACAATGCAGTTATTTTAGTGGTGAAATTTATATATATATACCTACATTTATAGTAGCAAGTTTTGAACAGTACACTCATTGCAGTTTTTCGTATTTCTAGATTATTATAACAAAAGAAAGATAGGTTATTTTATTTATGTTTTTCGAAAGTCAAAAATTACCATCCGTTTGACGGCATAATTTTATAGACAGTGACGACACTGACAGACGACAGCTCACAGATAAGTTCACCGAACTGGTGGTAATGAATAAATACTACCAGGCCATGTCTATTTTAATGATTGATCATTGAACCATAAACTAAAGCACGATGTTGCAATCATTTGGAACCTTTCCGCCTAAACTTCAGAATCTTGAGATATCAATGGCACGCAAGTTCGAACATACGGCAATATTCAGAGTTCGGAGAGGCCGTAAAGATTGGAGAGTACTGTACGATAACATGAATCAGGGGTTTCAGCTTGGGGGCTTTACCCCCTATATTTTGGAAAATAAATGTTTGTAGGGGTTTTCATAAGGATATTTCTAGGGGTATTGTGAATACATAAAAAAATTATGTCAAAAATGTTAAGATATGTCACTGTGACATCTGTGGTGACATCACTATTAAGTCTGTTAGTATGTGGTTATGATGGCGTCGTAAGCAAGCAAAGCAATTTTATAATGTATAAAAACGGTGATTGTAATAAACAGTAAGAATTAACAATAAAACACAAATAATACTAATAAAAGGTTTATTTCCCTCCTCTGCGTGTTCCCTATACCCAACAGGTTATGGGCCAGGGGGGTGCAACTCCCATACATTGGTGGTTATTAAAATGTAAATAGAAGCTACTGCCATCTGTGTTATGGTGTCCGAAAACATAGTTTTATCTAAACGCCGATAGAAGGAGCTAGTGTGTAATTATAACTCGCAAGTAAAATTTAACAGTGGTTGCGTTTATATCCAGAGTACATTTGCAAACGATTAGGTTTTTTTTTCATATTTAAATTATTTTTTGCTAGAATATTAATTAGTATTTTCTTAGGAATTTTGAAAACCGTGACTATGTACCGTTTAATATAAATATTTATTTATTACCAATATAGCGCCATCTAGCGAGCTAAACGTATAACTCGCTAAGCAACGCCATCTAGCAAACAGACCTTCAACTATAAAAATGAAAACTTGAGTTGCGCATCTATCTCAGTATATTAGTATCATCTATGTTATGGGCCCAGAGCGAGAACATAAAAACAGTGCAAAAAACAAGAACAATAAAAAATAAAAATGGCTAACAACCAAGAAGAAAATATAGAAAAACTTACGAACTCCGAGAATTTTCACATGTGGAAATTTGAGTTTAATATACATTTGTCGGCATCTAATCTATTGGAAGTATTGAAAGAATCAGACTCAGAAAAGAAAGGAAAACCGGAATTTCAAATTAAGGATGCAAAGGTAAAGAAGTTGATATTGAATTCCATAGATAGAAAGCTAAAAGGTCATATAATAAATTGCACAAATGCACATGAAATGTACAGTAAACTATGTGCAGTATTTGAAGGAAGTAAAGAAAGAAATAAGTCTTCTTTGCTACAAGAATTCTTTAACTTCAAGTATGAAAACCAGTCAATGTCACAGTTGATCACAGATATTGAAAATTTGAGAATGAGATTAAATAATCTTAACCAGAACATTGATGATGACATGGTGATATCAAAAATATTAACCTGCATACCAAGCCAGTATAAATTCTTCATCACAGCATGGGAATCAACATCAGACGATTAAAAGACACTTACCAATTTAACAAATAGACTATTATCAGAAGAAAACCGATTTTCTGAAAGAAAGACTGAGCACAAACAAGTTGCTTTTAAGGCGGAGAATAAAAATATAAAATGTTTTAAATGTCAGAAAATGGGCCATCTAAAAAAGGACTGTAAGATGTGCATTATCTGTAAAAGGTACAACCATGAAGAAAAAGATTGTAAAGGAGTTGTTCCAGAAATGTATGGAGCCTGGGCCAACACCATGTACACTATATATATATATAACTATTCAATATAGTAACTGTTTTGTAATGTTATCTTTTTTTAATATTGCTTCGTTTTATTGTACATTTAAGATATCTTGGGCAAAGAGAGCAACACCAAAGAAAATGTAATACTACTGTAGCAACACCCCACAATAATATGATGGATCGGAAATACGTAACTAAAATGTCATTTTGACTATACCTGCGATTGAACTTGTTGCGGATTCCAATCCAAATCACAAGTGATAATCAATACAATAAAGCCCCGGGTCAAGAAAGAAACAGTCAATGAATGTCCGCAAACATAAATAATCACTAAAAACTCCGAAATACATTATGTACTCCACGCGTAAACAATCTATTACGAAACGTCAACTATAGCATTAACTGTCAAGTAGTAAACCAACGTCAAACGCAACTGTCATTGCTGCCCTAAAAACAGGGTGGACATACTAAATAACTGCAAAAGTAATCATTTTTGTACAATTGTACTCTGCAAGAGTATTTAGAAGAAGAATTCTTAGATGCAGAAGAAGTAGAAGACAACTCTGTTAGTGAAGAGAAGAAAAATCTTAGAAGTAAAAGGCAAGTAAAGAAACCTGTATGGACAAAAGATTATGAGATGGCACTGATGGCACAAGGAGAAGAACAACTAACTTATGAAGAGGCTGTTAGTGGAAAGCATAAAGAAGAATGGCTAAAGGCAATTCAAGCCGAGCTGGATGCACTGAATAAAAATAATCTAATAATAATAATCTAAGATCGTCAGAAAACCTTGAACTAGCTATGCCCTTACACTCAACAAATTTTTATGGTAAATCATTTTCTGTACATGCAGTACGTTTATGGAATGCCTTACCAGTTATCATAAGGCGAGCTAAATCTTTAAACATTTTTAAAAATCTTGTAAAAGCTCATTACCTTACTTTATAGCTCATTGATACTTTGCTGGTCGTTATTATGATTTCGGAGTGCTATCTGTATATTTATCAGAATTGATTTTTATATATATAATACATATATTTATAGTTCGTATATATATATATAAGTATATTGAATATATGTTGGTATGTAAGAAATATTTATATATATCTGTATGTATATTAATATATTATATGTAAATAGGTAAACTTATTATATGTATTTTTATTAGTGTATATTGTCTCACATATTAACTACCCCACTTTTCGTATTCCATGCAATCTTTTTTCCATCCCAAGGTTGCCTGTAAGAAATTGCGGATAGCGATAAGGCCGCCCTTTGTACAAATTTCTTCAAGTCCTTTTTATTTTATTTTTATGTGTGTACAATAAAGAGTATAAATAAATAAATAAATAAATAATACATGGCGAGAAGTTAAGCTAACTTCTCGCCATGTATTATTTTTATTCACTTTCACTTTATTCACACCAACAGGAAAGAAATTGATTGATACCGAGTGGGTCTTCAATATTAAGAAAGAAGGTAATAAAGAAGTTTATAAAGCGAGATTGGTTGTAAGAGGCTTTAAACAAGAAGAGAAGTTTGATCATTCGGAGATTTATGCTCCAGTGGCTAAACTACCTACACTGCGGATTTTATTAGCAATAGCAAGTAAATATAATTTAGATATTCAGCAGATGGATGTCAAGAGTGCATTTTTATATGGGAACATAGAGGAGGAAGTTTATAATGAAAAACCTGAAGGAATGAAAAAAGATGGAAAAGCATTAAAATTGCAGCGGTCGCTATACGGATTAAAGAAATCTCCTAGATACTGGAATGAGAAGTTTAATCAATTTATGATTCAGGAAGGGTTTATAAGAAGCCAATGTGATTATTGTTTATATTACAAGAAGGATAAGAAGTTCTATGTTTTATTATATGTCGATGATTTGATCATACTGTGTGAAGATAAGCAAGAGATAATATCATTGAAGGAAGCATTACACGAAAAATTTGAAATGAAGGATTTAGGGGGTAATAATCTAAAATATTTAGGAATAAACATATCTAAGAAGAATGATTTAATTGAGTTGGATCAAGAACAGTATTTAAAAGATTTATTGAAGAAGTATAACATGGAAGGATGTAAACCTATAGCAACACCGATAGAACAAGGTCTACTGATAGAAAAAGAAGAATCTACAGATAAAGAATTGATAAGAAGATGCAGACAGTTAATAGGAAGTCTCATGTATGCCATGTTAGGTACACGTCCTGATTTGTGCTATGCACTGAGTTATTTATGTCGCTTTCAAGGTTATGCTAATGAGAGCTTATGGAAAGCATTGAAAAGAGTTTTGAGATACATAAAAGGGACTACAGGATTGAAGTTGATTTATAGAAAAGGAAAGGATGTGCAGTTAGAAGGATATACAGATGCAGATTGGGCTGGAGATCAAGGTGATGGGAAGTCCACATCGGGGTATGTCATGAAGGTGTTTGGTAACACAGTATCATGGTCTAGTAACAAGCAGCAGTGTATATCTTTATCAAGTATGGAGTCAGAATATGTAGCGTTAGGAAGGGGAGTTGCAGAGGGTTGTTGGATAAGAAATTTAGTAAAAGAAATAGGTGTTGATTGTAAAAGTTTTATTATAAATATAGATAATCAGTCTGCAATTCATGTCGCCAAAAACCCAGAGTATCACAAGCGCCTGAAACACATAGATATTAAGTATCATTTTGTTAGACAGAAAGTTGAGGATAAAATTGTATGTTTAAAGTATATACCATCAGGGGATCAGCTTGCTGATATATGTACTAAGGGTTTAAGTAAGGTTACTTTTGTTAAGTTGAGAGATGAGGTGCTTTCATAAAGCTTATTAAAATTAGTTTTGTTTAATAAATAAAGTAATTAGTAGAGTTGAGATTTTGTTTTTGTAGCAGGTATTGTAAATTAGGTTTTCAGTAATATTGTATTGTGAGTGATGTTCACATTGAGGAAGGGTGTTAAGATATGTCACTGTGACATCACTATTAAGTCTGTTAGTCTGTGGTTATGATGGCGTCGTAAGCAAGCAAAGCAATTTTATAATGTATAAAAACGGTGATTGTAATAAACAGTTAGAATTAACAATAATACTAATAAAAGGTTTATTTCCCTCCTCTGCGTGTTCCTTACCCAACAAAAAAAACTATATCCAATTGTAGTGTACTGGTAAATTGAGTAAAGTTGTGGGTAGACAAGTTTAACGTCTCAAGCGGGCACACTACGCAGGCACTGAGTGGGGATGCGAGAAAGACATAAAAGCCCCTCTAGTATTGGAGGGAGTTCAGTAAAGATGGGTTAATACCGATATTTCTCAAGATTAGGTAATACTAATATATTCGCCTGGCAATATTATAATATTGTAACTAATATATCAGTATTAGTAATATTTTACATTTCACTAATATCATTAAAATAGACTTGGCAGGCGTATCACTAATCTACAGACAGATTACTGAATATTACGAATATTACCTATCCATCTCATTCGTACGTTAATATTTGTATGAATGATCGCTTCACGAATCTGATGAGCGCCAATCGAGTGAATCCGACCTAATCCGAATGGTATTATCCGGTCTATTTAGGATGGTCATTACAGAGATTAGGCTAATATAAAATATTAGTATATCATAGTTCGTCGGATTACTAATCCACGAATCCCTTCAATATTACTAATCTCTTAACTAATACTAATATATCAGCCACACCATTAGAGTTCAGTCGAGTGTCAACCACTGTGCGGGTCAGACCTATTCTTATCTATGGGTCAGACGTGGTGTGTGCGATATAGTGTAGTGTTAAAATTAACAAATATAGTGAACTCTACACCAGTTATATTTGATCGATCGCAATCTTAGAGGAGATACCACTGGAGAGAGCATGATTCGCTAACCGCTCTGCCAAATTTTTGTTCATATGTTCAGGTCATTCTTTATTTGTGTGCGTATTTATTTGAATGGGTTGCGAGTTTATTATAGTGTGGGTATGCGTGAAATTGTATCTCCGTGTGTTTACTTCGCCTCCCGTACCCCGCAAAAGTGCCACGAAAAGTTTGTTCGGGGAATCGTCGCGATACTAGCTCCATTCTAATAACTCTGAGATCGCAATAGTCTAAGGTCGATGTTTCTTGGAACGTGCCTTTTATATATTATGTATCGTATATTATAAAATAAACTTGGGAATATGCTCTGTTCAAATCTTGCATTGCAGAGTACTTAGATTACTCCAATTATGTTTTTTGGAGGCCTTTATGAGGAATTGTGACTTCAGTTTAGGGAGAAAGGTTGCAAATGATTGCAACACCTAGCTTTACTCTGTATGCAATCATCGACTATCGACTTAGAGGAGATACCACTGAAGAGAGCTTTTTTTTTTTTGGGAATGATAGACGCTGTTAGCCGCAGATGGCCATTGCAGCTTCACCGGACCATAGGAGGCGAGCGCTTGAAGCGCTCTAGCCTTTACGGCAGAAGTAGCGACGAGCACAAGGGCACCTCAGGGAGGCACGGCCTCGGCTTGGGCTGTCGCTTAAGAGAGGGCTGAGTTTACCACCGGTTCACAACGCGCCCCCACTGAGAAGAACCGGCAAGAAACTCAGTGGGGTGATGCACGTCGTTGCGGTCGCATACGTACGACCCTTCGGCCTCGCCGGCGAGACCGGTGTCTGATAGCTAGTGTAGCATACGGTTGTCGGGGAGGGGTCGGCGCATCCCGGTCCAATAGGACTGTCATGGGGTCAGGAGGGTCGAGCAGTACGTGCCGTGGTCTGCGGCGCGAGTCAGAAGGACTAGCGGCGTAATCGGCGGCGGCGCGGATTAAACTGTTCGCGTGACGGGACGCGGATTCAAAGTAGCGTTTCGACGCTTCTTTGATGAACTTACGAAGGGGATCTAATTCGAAATCGGAATGCACTGGAGAGAGCGTGATGCGCTAACCCCCTCTGCCAAATTTTTGTTCATATGGTCAGGTCATTCTTTAATTGTTTGCGTGTATTTTTGAATGTGTTGCGAGTTTACTATAGTGTGGGTATGCGTGAAAGTGTATCTGTGTGTGTTTACTTCGCCTCCCGCACCCCGCAAAAGTGCCACGAAAAATTTGTTCGGGGAATCGACGCGATACTAACTCCTTTGGTACTTTCTCTGAGACTATCGAAGATAGATCAGTAGGCTTAGGATGAGTTTTTGATAGCTTTCGAGCTTCGAGTTTCGACATCCGTCAGTCCATACATTTCACACCAGCGCCTCTAGCGGGGAGTAGCGGCAACTGTCGCCAACGAAAATCAGCAGTCTAAAGGTCCTCGATCAAATATTATGACTCGATTTAGCTCGATATCGAGTCGATTTGTGCTATTTGACAGTACAAGTGACACTTTTGACATCTCGCTGGTAGTTTGACAGGTCGATGTCGAGCATTTAGGTCGTTGATGGTCTCACTGAAATTTATTTAGTGAGAGCCTAGTGAGCTTTTATAATAATCGCGAAATCTACTAGAAAATCATGTTTTTGCGACTATATTCTACGAGGCGAGTAACTACAGACACTGTGGAAGCCATCCGTCGTGATAAGGAGCGACGAAAATTAATATTGTGACGAAAATTCATCATGCAAAATCATGTCTCAGATATTCCTTATATTTAGTCATAACTCCTCAAAGGAACCGATTTTGAAACTATTTTTTGTTACCTGTTGCTCTAAGGAGCTTTTGGAGATTCTTTCTGGAGAAGGTACTTACCTATTTAAATTTTAATACGTGTAAGTTTTTTTTGTTCAACTTTCGTTATTAATGAAGTAAGTTATCGACTTAGTTCATAAATAACCACGCCAATAAAGATTGTACGTAGAATATACATTGCATTACGTTTACCTAATATCAATAATAACCTAACAAATTCCTTGTTATGTTTTTAAGGTGCAGATGGAAGTGTGCATTCATAGAAGATATCTTATGATAAGTGTTTATGCTTTCTAATCAATACTTGGGAGTATTGATTAGAAAGAAGTCACATTGAGCAAGACTTCAAAAATTTCAACGTAATTCTTATAATGTTCAAGCTTATTGGGAGGCATGGGAACAAAACAAAACAAGTTATGTTTTATACTCACTAGCAACCTGCTTCGTCTTTTTCTATGTCTTTAGTCCTAAACATAGATTTTGGAAAAATAAAGTGTACCTATAATAGTGAAAAGTGCATCAAAATTGATTGTGTCGTTTAGAAGTAAGCGAACAAGGCAGATGACTATATGTGAAATTCATTATTATGTTTATAGCTAATCTTCTTTCATTTTAGTGTGACTCAAGTATTATCTTAAATGAAAATAGAATCTAGTAAATATTTTTCTAATATTTGTAATAAAAACTAAGATATTTAATTAATAATATTTGTTTGGTGATGGCATTCCGAAGAGGAAATTCATTTGTGTACTTATATAACACATCATAATATTAATTTTAAAAATTGTTTAGTCAGAGTGAATAAGCTGGTATATCATAACATAAAAATGTAAGTTTGTAAACTTATACTTTTAATTTACAAACTTAATGTTTGACTATCTTAAATTGTTACTACACAGATGAATTGATATTTAAGTTATATTTGAACATTTACATGACACATGTAAGTCTTATATACATACTGCATAGAGTGATAAGTGATAACTTATTGATAAGTATATATTATTACACAACATCTACACAACTTGTCCGTTGTGTAAATATTGTTGTCATGTATTAAATATTAAACTAGTTAAAATAACACTTATGTAATCTCAACCAAGTTGCATTATTTCCCTAATCATGACTAGACCGCAATGTAGGTGGTAGGTAAACCAATACAAAGATGCTACTGCATGCATGCTGTCTTCTTGTTTTCTCTTAGTTGCCGTATTCAACACCCAACAGGATATGAGTGGGTGGTGTTCTTACTCAGACCACCCACAGGGCAAGGAAGGTAAGGATCATATTTTACTAACTGAAATTTAACAGCATCAATGCAATAGTTATGTAGATGATTAACAATCAAAGTAAACTTTGTGAGGAAACCTAGAATTAATTAAGGTCTGGTTTATCTGATTCACCTATTCACACATAGGTTATGTTGGATAGGGCCTAAACTCTATCTGTCATTCAAGGCAGAGAAGAAGAGACACTTGACCATCAGTAGGAAATGAAAGGTAAAATATTGCTATAACCTTAAAACACATCATTTAATCCAAAAAAACATTGGTTATATAAACACATTTAATGATATAAGTTAACAATACATCAGGTAATGGTAAAAAACTACTTTAGACAATACATCAATAAACAAGTAATAGATTCATTCACTGGGCACATCTATAACCTTCAACTAACAAAACATCGATAATATTTACGAATCTTATTGTACCCAATAAAGATTCGTTAAGTCGTGTAACTTTTCAACAACACAATCTGTTTACAACTATAAAAAAAAGTTTATTTTAGGTAAAAACACTATTTATTGTCTCGTAATCAATTTCAAAACAAAGTCTGTTTCACAGTCATAGCAGCAAACTACTTTTTAGCGTGTTTCATTGGCAGAAAACTGCAGGCTCCGTACAGTTGTATAAAAGTGTATTTATTTATCCATTTCGCAATCTCTAAAATAGGTAATTAAAACAATTGGTTTAGGTAGAACATTAGGATCGAGTAAACATCTCAAACAACTCTTCTCGTAGTTGTTATACTTATTTCCATTATGAAAATATCTGAGGGATAGGCACCCATGTCATTTTCTTGATTTTTATTAGTTTTCTATTAATAAATTAACGATTTATTAAGTAACAGACACATAAAGTAATAATTCAACGAAATATGCTATTAGATTTTATGAACCACAGCTGTCTACGAACCACAGATATAAACTTCATGAACCACAGGAAAATATAGATAAAAAACATTTGACAACGTTGACATTCATGGATCTCTTTCTTTTTACGAATGTATAAAAGAGACAGAAATATATGAAGTGAAGTGCGTGCCATCCATTCGTAGTAAATATGCTCTTTGGTATCATCGAGTTGATCGAGCTCGATATATAGTTTGGTCGATGACGATATTTTGTAACACATAATAAGGAAAACATCACAACGAAAAGATGAGTAGTTGTCTCGATATAGTTTGCTCGAGGAGCGAGCTGCAATTTCGTACTAAGCGTACAGTAATCTGTGGACCAATCATCAAAATAGAATAGACTCCCCAAGTGATTTGTGTTTTTTTGATTTCTCGCGAAGGCATCGAATTATTGAATAAAGTGCGATCGGACGAATTATAATTCGGCTATTACTAAAATTTAACTTTATCAGTGTTTTATTCAGCAAAAGATTCACTATCAGTGCATATTTGTTAGTCTCTGCAGGTAAGATTGAATATTATTATAATGCTTTATTTGAAAACATATCGATCTGTTGTTGCGCCATACGTCAAGAAGTATCTAGTATTTTCCAGGGTCTTTTTTTCAAATTCTTTAGTCAGTGATAAATTCATATAGATATTATTTCAGATCAATAGCGATTAGGTATATAAGTGAAAGTGAGTGACCGTCACGTAGAGAATTGCATCACATTTTTATTGTATGACGCGTACCGGCTGTGATCAATATAAACACTTGCGACTGCAGACACGTTCGAGAAAAACGTCACTGTTTTTATCTTTTAATCATACAAATATTTTCCGGTATACGATTTAAAAGCCCTTGGGTTGTCCGGTTAAGAATAGCAAGTTGGGTGTCGTAAGAGGCAACTAACAGAAAACAAAAAGACTGGCAGCAGCGTCTTTCTATTGGATTACCTACCACCTAAATCAAATCAAATAAATTTATTCGTCGGGCACTGTGCATGCACTAAATGTTACAAACTTAACCTACACTAAATATCTATACAATGTGCGCATGCCACCACACTCCAGAGATACCAGCCAAGCATTGGTATTATGACAACCCCTCCCTTCTAAGGAGGAGGCCTTTTTCAGCAGTGGATGTCTTTCGGCTGATAAAGATCACTGTTAAAATTGATAATCTCTGTCGGACTGTTAACTTTATAAAGGTATAGGTAGTATTTCAACTTCTGAATTTAGTGTTTGTAGAA
Organism: Furcula furcula; assembly: GCA_911728495.1. NCBI lineage: Eukaryota > Metazoa > Arthropoda > Insecta > Lepidoptera > Notodontidae > Furcula > Furcula furcula. Next base: position 23,179,684 of record OU452252.1, read on the forward strand.
ATCATTATGAACTTACATTTTACTTAATTTTCTTTGATTATTCATTTTTCTGATTTAACCATTTTAGTGCAGTTGGCAAATCACCCTAGACATACATTAGGTGCATTATCTGGTTTATTCTAATTAACCCTCTCAAGGACATGCATATTATTACTAAGGTAGTGGTAAAAAAAAGGAAAAAAAAACACAAGCCTGCTGTTTTTCTCGCTAGTTGAGGCTGTGTTGTCTACTAGTTAGTGGTAGCTTTAATAAAAATACTGACCATTTAATACTGCTAGTGCTAAACCTATTTGAATTTCATTCCATTAGGGGCAATAATAATAATGAAGGACTTTGTCACGGTCAATTACAATAATATTCTAGGACATGATTTTAATCTTACTGTAGGGCACATTGTTTTGACTATTTTCTGAATTTATAAGCTAATTTCAGCATCTAACCACCTTTATTGTTTCAGGTTGTGTAAGTGCTGAATTAAGGATTCTGAAAACCGAAAACCCAGTCCAATCAGAACACAATGTGTATGTATAACTATTTTTTTTTTATATATATATTATAAATAGTATTTTATTTTGCTCTGCAGCGTTGACTACGGACAATGTGGCAGAACCCAGGCGTTTACCCGGGAGGTCATTATTTTATGATATTTATCACACTGTCACAATTGAATGATGAAAATGCCTTTGTCTTACATAATGCAAGGTGTTGGTCTTGGATGATGTAAGATTGAATTTCAAATTGAAAGATAAATTATGTAACATTTTCTATTTATTCTTTGATTGTGCAAATGAATAATAATAACTCAACTGCCAACGCTGATCCCTTCTTATGGAGCATAGGCAACTGATCATAGGAACACAATACCACTATAAGGTGTGATTTTCCTTAAAGATGGAAGTTTTCTCTTAAAGGTGTTGTTTTTGGCTTGAAGCTGAGATTATTTGCTTTGAAGATGGCATTTTTTGCCTTAAAGCTACTTACTTTCCCAGTTGAACTGCTCAATTTTTTGTATATTCCCACTATACCCTAAGTCACTCTAGATTTGAATCGTACTTTGAGTCAATCACACTTTTGTACATGATAAATATATAAATATACATTGTCATGTTGCTAACAACTTACATTTCTCCTTGCTGATAAAAAAGAAAGATAAATGAGATGAGACTGTAAAGGCATTTTTGTCATTCAATTATTAAATGAATGCATTGCACCCAGCACAAAGTTCTTGCTATTTTTGTTTTTCAAATGTAATTTGTGTAATAGAATCCATGGTGTCCAATGTCCATTCACTTGTGTTTGTAAAAATTCATGTTATACCTGTGGACTGGGAAAACTATATCATCAATTAGACGGGAGGGGTTGCCATAATCACCAGGGTTGGCACGGTTGGTCTTGGGGATCGCAGTGGAAAGACGCTGCTGCCAGTCTTCTTGTTTTTCCTTAGTCGCCTCTTACGACACCCAAGCGCTGCGTAGTTTGCTGATTTTATGAAAGGTTGATTGCTGGTGCTACATCTGATGAGATCCGTAGGGTCTTTTGTGGGGAAAATCACATCGATTGGGCTTGTAGCAGTTGTGAGTAATGTCGGGCTCCTAGTTCCTACTAACTAAACGCCACTGTCTCATCCCATTGGTTTACGGGCCCGAAGCAAGCAGTTACGTCAAAGCCTTGCATTATTTTGAACGTTAAAATATAAACGCCATAGTTTCTGTTACGACTATTTCATAAGAATACATTAACTTTACACACGTTTAAAAATATTTTTATATTTAAATACTCGTTCTATATTTCTATTAACGTAAAGATAACTGAGACCATATTAGTTACATTAGAACCTTTACAAACGTCAGACTATGGCATAATTTTAAATATATTAGTAAAAAACTCGTTGGTCCGAAAACGAATACATAATATATAGGTGTTGTCTGTCCATCGATCTGATTAATATACAGTTCTTATCAACATGCATTTTAATGTTCAAGATAAAAAAATCTCGTGGCCCCATTTAAATATTTTTATTTTTAGACCCAAGGATTTTCTTTATTAGACATTTCTTTACTATACATGATGCAAGTAAATGCTTGACATAATACGTATAAGCTGTTCTTAGACTATTTTTATATGATCTAAGAAGCTGTTGTACTTAGGCGGGTGAAATAAGTCCTCGCGATTGGCGAAACCAAATAAGTATATGGAATGTGAAAAAAAAATCTGAAAAAAAAAATATAAAGTTAACTTTTTTTTTGTTTTCGCGGGGCAAACCTTCAAAAGGTCCCCTAGACCTATGGGTGTCATCCCGGGTGGTGTGGGATTCTTGGCCACTACAACCCCTGCGGCTGTCGCATCGGCACATGAGATTGGCACCAGGGCACTCCAGTGGGATCTGCACAGTGCCTTGCCTTTGAACCCGCCGCCGGGGCGCATAGTAGCCTCCCGGGAAACAGTCACGGTGCTTACGGGGACGTAAGTCGCAACCCCGCCTCCTCCTCGGAGTCGCCGCCGTACTCAATGGTCGTCCTAAGGCCCATACTCCGAACGTCCAGCGACTCCGAAGGATATAAAGTTAACTAAGCGCAACCTGGACAATCCAGATCTTCCTGATTGACTAATGTTTTCATCATGACATGATTAACTTCTTCTCGTACCCTCTTAGTATTCAAATCGTCACTAAAATAAGAGTTTGTGCTTTAGTTTACGTATCTAAGCGACATTTAAAGAACAAGCTATAATCTTTATATCCTTAAACCGGTGTTGATTTTAATGGAACAGTTTAATATTAATGCGGTCCTGGTGTTTCTCGTTATTCTGGTATATTAATTAAAGCGTTATTATACTGTTGCCACCTAGAGAACGTTATGCGTAACATTATAAGATTATGGTCAAGAAAAATCGGCATTGAATCAAGCATTTGTTTTTCTCATATATTTTATATCTTTCGTGGAATACAACGCTCGCTGCGAAAGTCCCAAACATAATTTAATAGAACCGCATAATACACGATGACCTCGCTCAAACAAATTCTAGCTTAAGTAAATTCAATAAATTCTAGACATACTAATGTAGTCTTCGCTTAATAGCACAAAATTTACCCACGTACAAACGTAATTGTGCGTGTCCTCACACGTAACGTGCGTGCACAGTGCACGCAAGAGTAGTATCGTGTCGTGAAGCTATAGGCATACTTATTATAATGGTAAAACTGGAGTAACCACTCTGAATGAATACTTACCAGCAGTCTTAGCACGATTTGCCAAGACTTCGTAATCTTGACAGTTCGGTGTGGAGTATGACGTAGTTAAACTCAAACTCAAAAATAGTTTATTTCAAATAGGCTTAACGCTAGCACTTTTGAAAGGTCATGTATTTTTTTTTTTTAAAAAGCTACCACCGGATCACAACGCGGCCTCAACTGAGAAGATCCGGCAAGAAACTCAGCGGGCTTGTCATTTTATCACTTTTTTTTTTAAACAGTGTGTCATGTTACAACTAGATCAGAGCGACAATGTGTCTTGCCGTTCAAAAGATCAAATAATACAGAAAAAAAATAATAAAATACGACGAAAGTAGGTACAACAAACTAAAAAGCCAAAGGGATAGTAGTCGGACCAGTCCCCCCAAGCAGCACCCGCGCACGAGTTGACTCGAGCAGCAGCCATCGTTATCGACGTAGAAACGTCATTTTCGGTATTAGCTAGGTCGATAACTACGTCATACTCCACACCGAACTGTCAAGATTACGAAGTCTTGGCAAATCGTGCTAAGCCTGCTGAAGCCTGAATATTAGGGCATTTAATATCGTGATCCCATTCTCTCTCCGTCCAAAGTCTCTTTCTGAAACCTGCTATTAGAAAGAGTGTACTATATGTGTTCTTTATATTTCTACTGTTTATACTGTGGTACACTTAGAGGAAGGATCTCTACAGAGATGGACACTTTCTTTCTCATTCGCACAAGAAAGTAATGCATTTATTACTTATTAGCCGCATTTGATTAAATATCCATAACGTGTGTTTCGTGTACAAATGAGTATTGTCTGTCCTTATCGGCGGCACGCTAGCTATAATAGATGTCTTGTTATGTTCTGTCTACCGTGCCGCGGTGGTAGAGGTACTTCTTAGGGCCGCTCCCTCTCCCCACTACCTGTCCCCGACACATCACTCGTTCAGTCCGTTAAAAAAAGGTTTATAAATATGCACCCTCATAAATGCGGATGATACTGCCATCTAGTACTCACAGGAATAAAGGCCACGGCGGCACACCAAATGCGTAGACGTCAGTCAGCATGACATGCTTGTGCACGTACTATGACATTGTAATGTATAGAACTTTATGAGATCGCGGTATACCGCGAATACCACCTATAGGTGGTAGATAATCCAATAGAAAGACGATGCTGTCTGCTTCTTGTTTTCCCTTAGTCGCCTCTTACGACAACCAAGGAAAGGATATAGGTGGGTGCTATTCGTACCCGTTTTTTTTTTGGGAATGAGAGACGCTGTTGGCCGCAGATGGCCATTACAGCTTCACCGGACAATAGGACGCGAGCGCTTAAAGCACTCTAGCCTTGACGGCAGAAGTAGCGACGAGCTCAAGGGCACCTCAGGGAGGCACGGCCTCGGAAACAACACGGGCCGGTGCTCTTCCTTCTATATGGAACCCAAATTAACCCGATAAATATAAACTTTTTAAACAAAGACTTGGCATAAGATATCGTTGTAATGTTTTCAAACTGTTTACGAATGTAGACGTATTTATAACTGTTGATTAAGCGTGTGTCTGTATGTGTGGGCTGGGGAATCCCGGTCCTTTGAATGACTCATTCATATGTAAGATAAACAATTCCCGTCTGAATTGTTTAGTCATCTGATCACGTACCTACTGGCCCGTGTGCAGTGGCGTGCAGTCAATAGTGGCAAAAAGACATTGCCTACTAGTCTAAGATCCCGTCATAGAACGACCTTCACCGAGCTGGTTAATGGATAAAACGTATTTTATATTTAATTTAATATGTCAAGAAATATATTGCTTAAGGGTGGTCTAAAAAATTTCAGTCCAGGATATGATTAATTAATAATTAAAAAAAAAATATTTTTTAAATATTTCACCGGTTTGGTTAATAGAAAAATTCCATACCAATCGAAAGTATAAAGTCCATAGACTATGAAAACGTTAGGTTGCCTTTTGTTTTCCAGTCACAACTCTAGGGTTGGCAGGTATAAACAGGTAAATCGATACTAGTACTAACTTACACCGGTCTGGTTAATAAATTAAAAGTAAACGAACACGGTAGTATAGGGTTGTCTGCGAAAAATCAGTCCTGAATTCCGGTTGTCGAATTTTAAAAAGTGAAATATTGCTGCGACTGAATATGTGCTACTGAGAGGTCCCAACCAACCATCCCATGCGATAGAAGAGGATACAGCATAGCAGATGTTTGTTTGTAGTCCGTCCATTCAAAGAAAGAGAGTGCGCATGTTCTTGAAAATCAAAAGGATAGAGATAGACTCGTATATGCTGTGCATCATTTTGGAGTAGATAGTCGCTATAGTTACAATTGAAAAAAACGTGCTACTATTTACTGTTGAAAAAAATGGCCAAATAATTTTTTTGCAAGATTTGTATTATATATGTATTACTATAACCTTCTTATTTACTAAATATATATGTATTACTATAACCTTCTTATTTACTAAAGATGACTTTGTATATATGTATTACTATAACCTTCTTATTTACTAAAGATGTATAAAAACTACACTAAAACACATAAAATATATATACACATAAGTAAATAATTAATTGATTAAAAAAAAACTATTCCTCTATTTTAATATTAATCTATTCCAACGAGTCTATCGCTATCCTTTTCATTTTCAAGAACAAATAGCATGCGCACTCTTTCTTTAAATGGACGGACTACAAAGAGCTGCTATGCTGTATCCTCATCTATCGCATGGGATGGTTGGTTGGGACCTCTCAGTAGCACAATATGTGTTCACTGCACTCGCAATATATCACTTTTTTAAATTCGACAACCGGAATTCAGGACTGATTTTTCGCAGACAACCCTATACCACCGTGTTCGTAATGAAATAATCTTTATTTTCATTTAATTTTAATTCATTAACCAGACCGGTGTAAGTTAGTACTAGTATCGATTTACCTGTTTATACCTGCCAACCCTAGAGTTGTGACTGGAAAAAAAGGCAACCTAACGTTTTCATAGTCTATGGGCTTTATACTTTCGATTGGTATGGATTTTTTCTATTAACCAAACCGGTGAAATGTTTCAAAATTTTTTTTTTAAATTATTTATTAATCATATTCTGGACTGAAATTTTTTAGACAACCCATATGCAATATATTTATTGACATATTAAATTGAATATAATATGCGTTTTATCCATTAACCAGCTCGGTGAAGGTCGTTCTATGACGGGATCCTCTATACCCTACGACTCCTAGGAATGGTTAAAATGTACTAAATAATCTAAGAAGTTTGCCCTGTCATAGAAGTGTGTGCACGCCACTGTCCGTGTGTAGGGGTTCTAGAGACTTTTAGCGCTGTTAACACTGAGTATCCTCAAAAAGAAGACATGAGAATGAATGAGAAATTTTACTTTCTGTCTTTGGCAAACGAAGTCTGATATTGCATTAGATTAATTGATTAAAAGGCAACCTAAATGGAATGACAAGACGCAATATATTTACGCACTAGTTTATTTGGTCACTGAACGAAACGTATGTAGGTATATATCTAGGAATAGTCACGAAAAATTAAAGAATTTTAAACAGATATTCATATATTGTATTTAATAATACATAAGACATTACCCTGTAAAAACAGATGTGTTGATTTTTGAAATGAAATAAAAACATTGATATGAAGGTGTTTAGCTTCAGAAATTCACAGTGAGAATTTTTTTTCATGACTCAGGCATGCTTGACCCACCTTCCCGGGCATAACAATTATTATTGGACTTGGAATTTGCTCTCTGTATGTATGTGATGTGATGACACATAGTACTGCCTGAGACGTGGTCCTTAACTGCTGGCCTTTTAGAGAGAGCTCAGAGTCACTCAACGAGCTATAGAGTGAGATATGCTCGGAGAGAACTAAAGTCACCGACATAGCTCTCAGAATTTGCAAGTTGTAGCGGCATTTGTTGACGGGCCCGTTGGTCTAGTGGTTAGTGACCCTGTCTGCTAACCAACAGGTCGTGGGTTCGATTCCCACCAAGTGTCTGGGTGTATTATCTATATAAGTATGTATTTACAAAAAAAAAAGTATATATCGTCGGCTTAGAGTGTAAACCTGCTAACTAACTTCAACATAATTTTACAGGGCAAACAAAAAACTTCTTATAATTTATATTTGTAGCGTATGAACCAAACCCAAACTATGGGTGATTTATTATGTAATATTCTATAGTATAAACTATAAATTAATAAATATTTTATTTTATTTACTGGTTTATAAGCGATTTTGCGACATAGCAGGTTTTATTATGTTTAAATTTTACATTGCGATGTAATTTAGCAGGTTTTCTGGTTTAAATAAAGAATTACGTTACTATAGGAAATAAGTATTTTAATCAAGAAATAAAGTCAAATTTCATTCAATTAGACTCCCATAAATAAAACAATCATACATATAAACAAAATATTTTGGAAAAACATAATAAATTAGTAAGTAAGTAAGTAAGTTTTGGTTTTATAAAGATTACTTTATTATTACTTTTACGCGTACTTAGTTCCTTACTGTTGAGGAACAACGGTTTGATGGGTCTGTTGGTCTTGTGGTTAGTCACCCTGGCCGGCTGTTACCCAATACGTCGTGGATTCGATTCCCGCCAAGTATCTGGGTGTTATTTATCTATTTAAGTATATATTTACAAAAAAGGTTACTATATAAGTATTAGTATCTGCCTAGTACAGCCACTACCTAGTTTGGGATCAGATGACCGTTATTTTATTATATCGTCAAAACGTAATTAACGACATCTGTAACAGAGAGCACAGTAAATAGGTACTTATTATCCAAAACATTATAACTTTACGTAACCTTTTGGTTATTAAATAAAAATAATATGTTTTTTAATTAACAATCGTTAAAGTTGTTATGTACTTTTATAGTTGGGTGAATCTCCAAGAAAATGTTTAGAGTAGACATACAAAATACTAGCAAAGTCTCAAAACTGTTCAATAACACTGTTTAATAAAACTGTTTCAGGTGAATGTGATTTAATTTTATTATTTTTTTATTATTTAGAAAGTTTTTAAATTAATTGATCTTAATTGTTGTTACTTTTTTCCATTTGTCCATCCTTTTGTCTTGTTAGCTTTAAGTCAGCGTATTGAATATTCTTAGTTGGTATATGGTTGCGTTCGTGGAGTCACCTAGGGCTTGCCCCTGAAAACCAGCGCTGTGTTGGGGCTTGTTCCTCAACACAGCATTAAGCTGAGTGGGAGCCCTGTTTCACACAGACGACGTGCATTCAATACTGTAATTAAATTATTTGTGTAATCTGTATTCTGTCTGTTTGAAATTAAATTCATTCTATTCTATTCAATGGTCTAAAAAAAACTACTAACGGTGCAACAGGAGCAGTTTAGATAATGTATTTCAAACCAATGACATTATAAGTAATGGATACGTTACCTACTAAGCAGTCGCCAGTTAAAAGTGACACAGAATTAATTTAGACGAAATAATGATATATTTGGATAATTTACATAATAGTATTTTCGATAGTTTCGATGATCGCATATTCCATAAAATTCAAACGAATTGACAATACTTCCGTGGGTGATGTGCTACTGATTCAAGTTATGCTCACGTTTAGCTCACCTTTTGCTGCAGCTTTCAGATCGCCATGACCTATTTTTACTTATAGGTAATATTGTTTCAAACCATATTTTTACTAAAATATCAATGAGTTAATCTAAAATAAAACTGAGTTTAAATAATAGGTACCTATCTACCGTTGGAAATATCTGTCATCAAGTATTAGAACACGAAATATACTATTTTGTAGCGGAGTAACAAACCGGCGGCAATACCGCAATACAAAATAGCGGTGGTGCTGGATTTAGCCGTGAATATTTGAAGTGACTCAATTTAGCAGTTTTACTCATCACACTTTTTTTGACACTTGCAGTCTTAAATATAAGTAGCCGATTTTTTTGGACGATGCGGCGTCTTTTTCTCTTTCGAAATGTATTAATATGTCAGAAATTATAAAAAATGGATTTGGCAGGTTTACACTCTAAGCCGACGATATGTATTAGTATCAGTTGTCTGGTTTCCATAGTACAGGCTCTGCCTAGTTTGGGATCAGATGACCGTGTGTGAATTGTTACAGGATATTATTATTATTATTTGGCAGGTCACATCGGTCGAAGAACCGATGACCGTTGGGGAAGAAAGGTTCCCGAGTGGCGACCACGAATCGGAATACGCAGCGTTAGGTGGACTGCGGCTTCTCATTAGTGGACTGACGACATTGTGCGCGTCGCTGAGAACCGATGAATGCAAATAGTAAATAGCTAGTTCTTTGTCGTTCCAAGGGGGAGGCCTATGCAGTGAACGTCTTCCGGCTGATTATGATGATTTGTGTGAATTATTGCTAATGACGTCTACCTAGTTTCTTTTCATATTACTCATGCTAATAACCTACTGAGTAGGTACTTGCGTTGGTAAGTGAGCGTACGCGCATTATTAAGCTGTGACAGTGTTCTACATTATAGAAAGTACTTTCGAAATCAAGTACGTCATGATTGTGCTTGCGTTCTGATGAAGAAATTATTGTAGGGTGAGTGGGGGGAAGACGAAAGTATGACGAAAGGCGGGTTAAGTAGCCTAAGGTACTTAAGAGACTTAACGAGCACAAATTCAAACTAATATCTGACTGTCCATTGGAAGGCATGTCACTTACTAGCAGACGATGGTCTTCTCATAATAAAGATGTTCTCTATTGATGATATTCGTCTCCTGAAAGCACGACTCATAGGACAGGGAGCACGACTCATAGGGAGCCACACAAAAATTTCTTCAAATAAATAACCCCGTCCTTGCGATAGCTTGGCACGTAGTCAAAACTAACTATCGATCCCAACCTCACCCATTAAGGGTATTGTACCTTCAAGTTTGTTGTAACTTCGTCCTTGGCTTCAACATTGACATTAGGGGAATGATAAGCCGTTTTTTTCTAACGAAACTCATCGATCTAATGTATCGATGATTGGACTAATCCCACCGGTCATTGCTCCACTTCGAAGTCTTACAGGTTCGAAGTGGATGAAGCCAGGTTATATTTTTTTATCCTATCTGGTGACAGACTTATTCAAGCTTAAGCTTCTGAAAAACACAGACTGAGTGACTGAGAACTGATACAGGTATTTATGTATTTTGTACATACATATTTATGTAAATCAGCCATGTCAATTTCAAAGACACTACGTGTATGGAATTGTTGCATTGCTCTCTTTTGCAAAAACTGTTTTTAAAACGCTTTCGGGCCGCATTATCTGGCTGTTTTCAAAATTTATTTGGGCCCAATTTGGGCCGCAGGAAAATGTTCAGTGATGGCTGCTATGCAATTCATTAAAGTAACCAATCGTGACTACGCTCGACAGCAAGCTCGATGTCGAATTAGTCTTCATTTCGACGTCGAGCATAAATCCGCATTCTCTATCACATTTCGGCTCGACGACGAACTGGAGGCCGTGCCGTTCGCTGCCGTTATCTAAGGCGAGTTAAGGACTGCTCAAAGTTATTTTCGGTAAAAATCGGTTTTTATTTTAAACACGATTCTAATGGAAATGCCATCAATAATAAAATTTCTGGATGCAAAAGATGGTTCAATGAACATCATACTTTCAGTTTTAGGCACAGGAATGCACTATACATTGTTTTTTCTTGATATGTATTTGTGTTTGGCAGTATGTGGTCGATACCTTTGCTTGATTTTAATTCAAAAAATCACGCAGGACATTTTGACTGTCATTGTCAATGTCATGTCGCGTTCCAAGTGTCTATCTAGTCTAGGTACAGGGTCTCCAGATTGGGGGTTTTTTCCCATTTTGGGGAAAAATAAAAACTTCGGGGAACTTTTGGCGAAACGAAAACTATGGGGAAAATTTTGGGGAACACATTTTTGCTTGGCGAAAGCTTGTGGAGAAACAAAAGTCTAATTCAGAAAGTTTATATCATTTTAAATCGTTTCATCAAACATATTTCAGAATCACACGTAAAACAATAAAATACTCATGGCTAATGGTCAGAATGGCGGGGAAGGTGTGTTTTTTGATGGATAGAGATCTTATTTTAATAATCTCCGCTATAGTTTCATCTCATACTAGTAGTATAGATATGTGAATTTTGGTTCCTCTTGTCCCTCTGGAACAGTTTAATAATTCTTTTCCAAAGAGTAGCCTCTAACGTACAAGTTCCCATCTATCTCTATATGACAAAAATTCAGCCAAATACGTGAAAGCGTAACAAATAAACTAAGAAACTAACTCGTTTTTAGTTTTATAAAATTATTAGGTATAGCTAAGGAAGGATTAGATACGAAATTAATTTGGGGAAAATTGTATAAAAATGTATCTTTTTGGGGAAAAATAAAACCTGATTTGGGGAAATTTCACATGCAGGACCTGGATACCCTGTCTAGGTAACTGTTGTATATCGATGTGTTTACATTTAATTTTTTGGGAAAACGGATATGGTATAGTCAATCGATAAAATTAGCAATAAGTTGACTTTTTTCTTAAAATGTGAAGTGAACAACGACTTGAAACGTTAGAAAAGCATAAGGTTCTCGCGACTGGACTTGCTCGTACTCCTCATACCACACACCGTACTCAAGGAAAAATGAATACTACTATGATTGCATCAAAACCTTAGTCACAGACTAAAAGTTAACAACGATGAGCTAAGGTCAGCTGTGTTTTGATAATTCTTTATCTTTTACTGTAGGTATAATTTACCACTGAACTAAACTAATACAATTTATTTATTTTAGTACAGGGAAGATAAGAAGGATGTCCTTGTCAACTTCATTGAGATATATTCATATATTGATGGCGGTTGCAGTGGAGGAAATCCATTTGAGAGACAGCTGTAAAGGAACACAGGACGGCGACTATTGCATCGTAGTGCCCCAGCTCAGAAATTTATAAATGGCTAGTTTGACTGAAAGCTATTGAAGAATTCAGTGTAGCGATAGAACTGATGCATGCCTAAATTTTGTGAGCATGGCTCAAAGTTTCGATCACACCAGCCTGGATTTCTTACAACATAGCAGGTTTTGCGGGCTCTGGAAGTCGATATAAGAAATAATCTTAGAATGACATCAACTGTATCATGCTGTGTTTAGGTGCTATCAATCTATATTAATAAAAGAGCAGGGTGTTTTCTAGGAATCACGATACAGCAAAAACCATATAACGTACAATCTTGAAATTTGGAACCAACATTATTCAAATAGTCTAGGTGAACAATAAGAACGGATTTTTCGAAATTCCATACCTAAGGGGGTCAAATGGGCTCCCAAAGTTAGTATGGGAAAAAAATTTTTTTTCGTCACACGGACATGAAACTTTGTCATTGTACTAAACAAAAGAAATAAAGAAACACGTGTATCACACTTTTTGAAAATCGACCCTTAAAGGGATTTTAGCATGGTTTATGAGTATGCAACGCGGAAAAAAAATTTCATACTGCATTGCTGAAACTTTGCGAATACATTAATCAAATTATAGCAATCCAATCGCAAAGAATCATTTTTTGAAAATCAACTCCTAAAGGGGTCCAATTGGGGTCTAAAAAATGTTTCTCGACCTACAGTCATAAGACTTAGTTTATATATTGCACACAAGAATCTAAGAAACCTATTTCCGGCATTTTTCGAAAACTGCCCCTAAGGTCATTTAATGGGGTTTCAAAGTTTGCACAAAGAAGGATTTCCATTTCATCATATGATGCAGCTAGAGTAATGAAACTCGGTAAATAAACTCAACATATTAATTGAAAAAACTAATTTTGAGCATTTTTGTAAAATCAACCCCTAAGTGGGTCAAATGGGCTCCCAAAGTTAGTATGAAAAAAAAATTTTTTTTCGTCACCCGGAAACGAAACTTTGTTACAGTACCGAACAAAAGAAATAAAGAAACACGTATATTACAACTTTTTGAAAATTGACCCTTAAAGGAGTTTTAACATGGTTTTTGAGTACACAATGTAAAAAAAAACATACTTACTGCATTGATGAAACGTTGCGAATATATTTATCAAATTATAGCAATCTATGTAAATAATCATGTGTTGAAAATTAAGTCCGAAATGGGTCCAATTGGGGTCCAAAAAATGTTTTTCGACCTACAGTCATAAGACTTAGTTTATATATTGTACACAAGAATTTAAGAAACCTATTTCAGGCATTTTTCGAAAAACAACCCCTAAGGTCATATCAAGGGGTTGCAAAGTTTGCACAAAGAAGGATTTCCATTTCATGCTATGATGCAGCTAGAATAACGAAACTCAGTAAATAAACTCAACACAAAAATTGAACAAACTAATTCTGAGCATTTTTGAAAAATCTACCCCTAAGTGGGTCAAATGGGCTGCCAAAATTAATATGGAAAAATTTTTTTTTCATCACACGGATATGAAATTTTGTCAATGAACTAAGCCAAAGAAATTAAGAAACACATGTATCACATCTTTTTCAAATTCGACCTGTAAAGGGGTGTTAGCATGGTTTTTGAGTATGAAACGCGGAAAAAAAATATCATGCTGCATTGATGAAATTTTGTGAATACATTATCAAGCTAAAGCAATGATTGTATAAATAATCATTTTTTGAAAATCAACTCTTAAAGGGGTCCAATGGGGATCCAAAAATGATTTTCAACCCACAGTCATAAGACTTAATTTATGTATTGCACACAAGTATCTAAGAAACCTATATGCGGCATTTTGCAAAAAACAACCCCTATGATCATTTGATGGGGTTGTAAAATTTACACGTAGAACGATTTCCATTTAATCAATACATATTGTCCTGACTGACTGACTGACTGACTGATCCATCAACGCACAGGCCAAAACGCTGGACCTAGAAAGCTGAAATTTGGACAGTGGGTTCTTATTATAACGTAAGCATCCACTAAGAAAGGATTTTTGAAAATTGGACTCCTAAAGGGGTTAAATGGGGTGTTTTCTTTTGTATGAAACTTTTTATTGTATGGTTCGATTGACTTGAAATTTATTGGAAAGATTCTTTGAATAAAATAAATAAATACGTGTTTCGGGATTTTTTAAAAACAACCATTGGGGGTGCGCTAGGGGTTGTTAAACTTTGTATGGGAAATAATTATTACTTAATTCAATTGATTTGAAAGTTGGTGAAAATACCCTTAAAATAAAAAGATTGAACACGTATCATTTATTTTTCAAAAAATCTACCCGTAAAGTGGGATAAGAGGGATTTTTTTTAATCTATATTAATAAAAGAACAGGCTATTTTTTCTAGAAATCACCATACAGTCAAAACCATTTAAAGTAGAATCATGAAATTTGGAACCAACATTATGCAATAGTTTAGGTGAACAATAAGAACGAACTCGAAATTTCACACCTAAATGGGTCAAATGTCAAATGGGCTCCCAAAGTGTGTATGGATTAAAAAAAAACATCAAACAGACACGATTTTTTTTTTTACTCCTTATAAGCCAGTGCTTGAATGCAGTCCCACCTGATGGAAAGCGGCGACGCAATCTAGGATGGTAAAGCACACTGGCTTATTAAGCCTATTCACTCTAACTTTGAAGACACCCAGGTTATAATCGGGCAGAAAAACTGACGCAAACTGAGCAAAAGAAATAAAGAAACACGTATTTCATAACTTTAAAAAAAAACGACCATTAGCATGGTTTTTGAGTATAAAATGCGCATAAAAAAAATCAGGCTGCATTGATGAAACTTTGCGAATACATTTACCACCGCAAATGCAAATCCATGTGCCATTAATATTGTTTTGTTTATCAACCCCTAAGAGGTTCTAATTGGGGTCCGAAAAATGTTTTTTGAACTACAGCCAATACTTAATTTATGTATTGCACACAAGAATCTAACATACCTATTCCGCCAAAAACAACCCCTAAGTTAATTTCATGGGGTTGAAAATTTGCACAAAGAAGGATTTCTATTTAATGCTATAATGCAGGTAGAGTAACGCAACTCGGTAAATAAACTCAACACAACAATGGAAGAAACAAATCTTTGGATTTTTTTCTAAACCTTGATCCAACTCGAACCAGTTCTATGCAGTTTGATAATCCGGCTTGATTCATCACGATCCACTTTGTTTCACCTTGACCCACTTTGACCCACCCAGACGTAAGTATTTCGATCCACCTCGGTTCATCTCGATCTACATCGATCCACCTCAATTTACTTCGCTTTAGCTCGATCCAACTTGATCCTGCTTGATCCAGTTTGATCCAGCTTAAACCAGTTTTATTCAGCTCAATCCCGTATTATCCGATTCAATTGAGTTCGATGATCCAGCTTGGCTTAACTCAACCCACTTTATTCCAACTTGACCCACTTCAAACCACCTTGACTTATCTCGATCCACCTCTGTCTATCTCGATGCATATAAATCAACCTTGATCCAACTCGAACCAGTTCAATGCAGTTTGATAGTCCAGCTTAACTCATCTCGATTTATTTTGTGTCACCTTGTCTCACATCGACCCACCCAGACTTAACTATATCGATCCACCTCGGTGCATCTCGTTTCACATCGATCCACCTCGATTTACCTCGCTTTAGCTCGATCCAGCTTGATCCTGCTTGATCCAGTTTGATCCAGCTCAAACCAGTTTTATTCAGTTTAATCCGGTATTATCCGGTCCAATCGAGTTTGATGCAGTTTGATGATCCAGCTTGACGCAACTCAATCCATTTTATTCCAACTTGACCCACTTCAAACCACCTTGACTTATCTCGATCCCCTCGGTTCATCTAGATTCACATCGATCCACCTCGATCCAGTTCGAACCAGTTCGATACAAATTGATAATCTGGCTTGACTTATTTTGATACATTTTGTTTCATATTGACCCACTTCGACCCACCTTGACTTATATTGATCCACGTCGGTCTATCTCAATCCACAATCCACATTGATGCACATAGATTTACCTCGGTCCAGCTCGCTTTAGCTACATCCAACTCAAACCAGCTTGATCCTGATCAAACCAGTTTTATTCAGCTCAATCCAGCTAATCGAGTTAGATGTAGTTTGATGTTCCAGCTTGGCTCATTTGGATCCACTTTCTTCCAACTACACACATCAAAAGTGTCTAGGGATCAAGCATTTTTAAGCGGATTTCTTGAGATTGAGATGTGGCTTTGTAATAAATTTATGATTTTATAAATTTATATGGATCCTTTTTGGTGCATTTCATAATTTGAATCAGGAACTGTGAATCAAATTCGAGTAAAAGATGAAAATCAGCTGTCAATATTTTCCCTATAAAAACATACAACGCATTGAAGACATTATTAGTGCTACTGTTTCCCTACTACTGATTAAAACCAACGTTATTATGGAGCGGCGACGTCATTTAAGCAGGGAAGAAATGCTCAGAGCCGTGGGAATGATAGAAGCTGGTTCCCGGCAACGTACTGTGGCTTTAGCTCTGAATACAAGTCAGAGTGTTATCAGTCGACTTTGGACACGTTACCGAAGCACTGGTACCGTGGCTGAGCGCCATGGAGGACGGTATCGCTGCACCACACGGAGACAAGACCGATATATTCAAATCTTAACTCGAAGAGCTCCAACAATAACTGCCATGATGTTAGCCGTGAGGCTTCATCACTCTTCAGGGAACTTAATTAGCGACCAAACAGTCAGAAACCGCTTGCATGAAGTGAACCTTCATTCCCGAAGACCGCTACGGGTACCACCTATAGCAATGCACAATCGTAGGATTCGATATCAATGGGCTCTTGAACACAGAAATTGGGCAGAAGAACAATGGCGTTTCGTGTGCTTTTCTGATGAGTCTCGTTTTGGTATGAGACCGGATACAAGACGTATACGACACTGGAGAACCCCTGGACGCCAACAGCGATTAAAATCCTGCCAGGAAGTCCATCCTTATAGTGGTGGAACCATCATGGTATGGGCGGGTATTTGGATCGGCGGAAGAACTGAGTTGATTTGGATCAGAGGCAACCTCAACGCTCAAATTTATGCTGAGACGATTGTATCAGACGTCATCGTTCCTCTACAAGTGCAAATCGGTCCCTTATTTCAGTTAATGCATGATAATGCACGACCGCACACCGCAAGAGTTGTAAGACAGACTCTCGCCGCAGCTAACATCAATGTCCTGCCCTGGCCTGCTCAGTCGCCAGACTTGAACCCGATTGAGCATGCATGGGATATGCTACAGAGAAGAGCTCTGCCGAATATGGAGGGTATCCAGTCGCAAGAAGACCTTTTTTTGTTGTTGCAACGAACATGGGCGGCCATTCCACAGCGTGATTTGGATGAACTCATTTTGAGTATGCCAAACCGATGTTCTTGTGTTGTTAGTGTTCGCGGTAGAAACACGGATTATTAATTGTTTAAGTTACCCAATAAAATTTTAAAGAAAACTGTTATTTCAGTCTTTTTTTCGAACTTTTGTGTTAGTGGTTCAAATGTCAAAAATCCCTTTATTAGGAAAATGGCAAATTTCTTTATTAATGCAAAGGTGACTTGGTTTATCGTTACTGTGACAAACGAAAACACTTTATTTGATGAATCCTTAAAGAAAATTTTAATTAATATCAATCAGGAGAAAAGTTATTGCAAAAATATATGTTGATCCCTAGACACTTTTGATGTGTGTAGATCCATTTCAAACCACGTTGACTTATATCAATCCACCTCGGTCCACCTCTATCTAGCTTGATTTACTTCGATCCAGCTCAGTTTAGCAGCTCACTTTAGCTCACTTTAGCTGAATAAAACTGGTTTGAGCTGGATCAAACTGGATTAAGCAAGATTTAGCACGATTCACCTTAATCCTGCTTAATCCAGTTTGATCCAGCTTAATCCAGTTTGATCCAGCTCAAACCAGTTTTATTCAGCTCAATCCGGTTCAATCAAGTTCGATGCAGTTTAATGATCCAGCTTGGATCATATCGATCCACTTTATTCCAACTTGACCCATTTCAAACCACCTTGACTTATATCTATCCACCTTGGTCCATCTCGATCCACATCGATTTACTTTGATCCAGCTCGCTGTTGCTCGGTTCACTTTGATCCTGCTTGATCTGGTTTGATCCAGCTCAAACCAGTTTTATTCAGCTGAATCCGGTATTATCCGGTTCAATGAAATTTCATGATTGAGTTTGGCTTAACTCAATCCACTTTATTCCATCTTAAACCACTTCAAACCACCTTGGCATATCGATCCATCTCGGTCCATCTTGATCCACATCGATCCACTTCGATTTACCTCGATTCATCTTGATCCTGCCTGATCCAGTTTAATCTAGCTCAAACCAGTTGTTATTCAATTCGGTTCTATCGAGTTTGATGCAGTTTGATAATCCGGCTTGACTCATCTCGAACCAGTTTATTTCACTTTGAGCTACTTCGACCCACCTTGACTTATCTCAATCTACCTCGGTCCATCTTGATCCACATCGATCCACCTGGATTTACCGAGGTAAATGATCCAGCTCGGTTTAGCACGATGATCCGGCTCCACCCAGGCAAAATAATTTTCCAAATCGGATCAGTGGTTCCGAAGATTACCCTTAGATTACACATACTTACAAACCCACAAAAATACAAATGTAAACTCTTTATAATATTATATATATAGATATAGATAGATAGTATAGAAGAAGGAGGAAGTATTAATTGTAAAACAAAGTCATGGTATTATTTTCAACAATGACGAAATTCCATTCTAAATTTCATTCCCTATTTCAACCCCGTTTGGCCCGTGGGGTGTCCGGGTAAGAATAGCACCCACCCATCTCTTCCCTTTGGGTGTACGTAAGAGGCGACTAAGGGAAATTCAGAAGACGGGCAGCAGCGTCTTCTGTTTTAAATTCCATCTCTTCACAAAAACTGCGATCCCCAAGACGCCTGCCAAGCGTGGGGATTATGGCAAACCCCCCCCCCCCAAACAATGATAGACAATAATTGCATACGGCCCCCAGTCCCCGGCGGCTCCTCTATTCCTCGCCTTGGTAGCAGGCGGGGTAACGGTCGAGCAGGGGGTGCTAAGAATCTCCGGCAGATGCCCCGCTACCACCCCCACCGAACTTTGGCCCTGGCAACACACAACATCCGCACGATGAGGACCGATGAGAAGATTGTCGAGCTGGAGGAAGAATTGAGCAAGTTGCGTTGGGACATCTTGGGATTATCTGAAATCCGGCGAGAGGGACAGGATACGATAACCCTTGATTCTGGCAACATGCTCTTCTTCCGGGAAGGAGACCGGAAATCCCAGGGTGGTGTCGGGTTTCTCGTCCGTAAGTCCCTTATTAACAACGTGATTAAGGTCGATAGTGTGTCGAGTAGGGTAGCGTACCTTATACTCAGAATAACCAGTCGGTATTCGTTGAAGGTTATACAGGTATACGCGCCGACCTCGGCACACCCTGACGATGAAGTAGAGGCTATGTATGAGGAGATATCAGAAGCCATACATACCTCCAAAACACACTTCACCGTTGTTATGGGGGACTTCAACGCGAAGGTGGGCACACGGCATGGCGATGAGTTGAGAGTGGGGTCATATGGGTACGGGCAGCGGAACCAAAGGGGCCAGCGGCTGGTCGACTTCATGGAGAAGGAGGGACTCTTTGCGATGAACTCCTTCTTCAAGAAGCGACCATCCAGGAAGTGGACGTGGATAAGCCCCGATGGTTCAACCAAAAATGAGATCGACTTCATCATGACGACCAAGAAGCATATATTTGATGATGTCTCCGTGATCGGCAGGGTGAAAACCGGTAGCGATCACCGCATTGTTAGAGGCACATTGAATATCAATGTCAAGCTCGAGAGGTCCCGTCTGATGAAGTCCACGCTCCGTCCGGGAACCGCCCAAATCCGAAACCCCGAAGACTTTCAACTCGAACTACACAATCGCTTTCAGTGCCTAGCCGAATGCGAAACTGCGGACGAGTTAAACAATGGGTTGGTGCAAACTGTCCATGCAGTGGGGTCCAAGTTCTTTAAGACCCCACGCCGTAATAAGCCTCAGAAGCTCTCCAATCAAACCATTAAGTTAATGGAAACCCGGACTGAGATGAGACTGCAATCTTCAGCTGATATGTCAGAATATGCTGAACTCAATAGACGAATCTCGAAATCCATGCGTCACGACTTGCGTTCCTATAATACAGCATGTATCAAGGACGCAATTGAGCGGAACCAAGGCTCTAAAGTGTTCGCAAAGAATTCGTCTATTGGGCGCAGCCATATGACCAGGCTGAAGATCGACGATGGCAGTGTCATCTCATCGAAACCGGAGATATTGAGAGAGCTCGAGAGGTTTTACGGACAGTTATACACCTCAACACAGGAACCCATTGCCAGAACAGCTCAGGACACCAGAGCCAAATTAACCCGACACTACACTGAGGACATCCCAGACATCAGCCTGTACGAGATTAGAATGGCTCTCAAACAGCTTAAGAACAACAAGGCGCCGGGTGAAGACGGAATCACAACAGAACTTCTGAGAGCGGGTGGAAAACCGGTACTATTAGTCCTCCAGAAGTTATTTAATTCCGTCTTACTCCAGGGTACTACGCCAGAAGCATGGCACAGGAGTGTGGTGGTTCTTTTCTTCAAAAAAGGTGATAACACCTTGTTGAAGAATTATAGACCCATCTCACTCCTGAGCCATGTATACAAGCTGTTTTCGAGAGTCATTACGAACCGTCTCGAACGCAGGTTTGATGACTTCCAGCCTCCCGAACAAGCCGGGTTCCGAAAAGGCTTTAGCACCGTAGACCACATACATACGCTCCGCCAGATTATACAGAAGACCGAGGAGTATAATCGGCCATTATGTCTAGCGTTTGTGGACTACGAAAAAGCCTTCGATTCAATCGAGACCTGGGCGGTACTGCAGTCCCTCCAGCGGTGCCATATCGACTATAGGTACATCGAAGTGTTGAAGTGTTTGTACAGAAACGCCACCATGTCGATCCGACTACAGGACGAGAGCACGAAACCAATCCCATTGCAGCGAGGCGTGAGACAGGGAGACGTTATTTCTCCGAAACTGTTCACTAACGCATTGGAGGACGTTTTCAAGCTCTTGGACTGGTACGGATTCGGCATCAACATCAATGGCGAATACATCACTCACCTTCGTTTTGCCGATGATATAGTCATTATGGCAGAGTCGCTGGAGGACCTCAATACAATGCTCAGCGACCTCAGTAGCGTTTCCCAACAGGTGGGTCTTAAAATGAACATGGACAAGACGAAGATCATGTCTAATGTCCATGTTGCACCCGTACCGGTAGTTGTTGGGAACGATACAATCGAAGTTGTTGACCACTACGTATACCTAGGACAAACAATCCAGTTAGGTCGGTCCAACTTCGACAAAGAGGTCGCCCGAAGAATCCAACTCGGATGGGCAGCGTTCGGGAAACTACGTGACATCTTCTCATCAGAAATTCCGCAGTGCCTGAAGACAAAGGTTTTTAACCAGTGTGTGTTGCCAGTGATGACTTATGGTACTGAGACGTGGTCTTTAACAGCTGGCCTTTTGGAGAAGCTCAGAGTCACACAACGAGCTATGGAGAGAGCTATGCTCGGAGTTTCTTTGCGCGACAGAATCCGGAATGAGGAGATTCGCCGAAGAACCAAGGCCACCGACATAGCTCGTAGAATATGCAAGTTGAAGTGGCAGTGGGCAGGCCACATCGCTCGAAGAACCGATAACCGTTGGGGAAGAAAGGTTCTCGAGTGGCGACCACGAACCGGAAGACGCAGCGTAGGCAGGCCTCCCACTAGGTGGACCGACGACATTGTTCGCGTCGCAGGCAACCGGTGGATGCAAATAGCAAATTGTCGTTCATTGTGGCGGTCTAAGGGGGAGGCCTATGTTCAGCAGTGGACGTCTTCCGGCTGGTGATGATGATGATGATGATGATTTCAACCCCTTCAATCTTTTTGTTCGGGATAAAAGGTAGCCTATGTCCTTTCTTAAGGTCTAATCTGTCTCTGTACCAAATTTCATCGAAATCGGTTCAGTGGATTAGGCGTTAAAGCGTAGCAGACAGACAGACAGAGTTACAAAAATACAGGCTATGTCATCAAGTATGTATATTTGACGATGACACATAATAGGTCCAGATTTAATAAAAGTGTAAACAATATTTTTAAAAAACTTCATCCTTGATTTAAAACGCGTTTTACTTACAAAACCAACGCGGGCGAAGCCGCGGGCTACAGCTAGTATCACAATAAATGTATGAACACAGGTGTAATGATGAAAGAAAATGAATTATTGACTTTTATCTTCTAAAGAAAAACAGGGGTTTACATAGATAGTTCTAATCTAATTTTACTCTGGGCTATGTCAAGCACTAAATAAGATAGATTGGTCTAAAATTATTATGGCCGGTTCTATTGACGATGCAGTTGATATGTTTTACAAGATATTATACGATCTGAGGGACCAATATATACCTCATAAAATTGTCTCACAAAATAAAACGCCCCCATGGTATAATAGCTGTCTCCGTAAAATGTTAAAAGAAAAAGACAAGTTTTTTCGTAAATATAAGACATACAAAAACATCTCCGACTATCATTCGTTCTCTCTGTTAAGAAGGCGGGTAAAAGAGTATGAAGCCGAATGTTATGCGCTATATATTAATAAAATTGAATCGTCCATTATAGAATCACCAAAGACCTTTTGGGGTTTTGTTAAACGGAATACAAAGTCTAATACACTTCCATCTTCAATGACCTACCAAAATCAGCTAGCGGACAGCGGTGAGGAGATTTGTGAATTATTCTCTTGCTTTTTCCAATCTAACTTTTTAGAGACTTCTGTGGACACAAGCTTATCTAATGGCCTCGCGCATAGTGAGCTTCCTAACACGGATAGTATGAGCTCAATTTTTATTTCTTTTGAAAATTTGCAAAAAATGCTTAAACAGCTAGACATTAATAAATCTTCGGGTCCCGATGGTATCCCTCCAGTATTTTTAGTCAATTGTGCTGACAGTCTTACCGTACCCGTCGGACTACTATTCAATAGGTCGCTTCGTGAAGGAGTAGTACCCCGAATATGGAAGTCCGCTTTTGTTTCGCCAATTCATAAAAAGGGGTCCAAGACACAAATTGAAAACTATCGTCCAATCTCGAAGTTGTGCACCTTAGCTAAGTTGCTTGAAAAAATCGTACACTCTCAAGTATACCCTGCCCTAAAGCCATTTTTTATCCCAGAACAGCACGGGTTTATGGAAAACAAATCTACAGTTTCTAATCTGTTACTCGCTACGGAGCACATATATGATGAGATGGCTGAGGGTAGACAGGTGGACACAGTGTACACAGATTACAGCAAGGCGTTTGACCGTATAGATCACGTAATTCTTTTAAAAAAGCTTCAGTACGCAGGAATCCATGGTAATTTGTACAGATGGTTTGCCTCATATATAGATCATCGTAGTCAAGCTGTGGTTTTGAATGGGTTCATGTCAAATTGGATAAATATCCCTTCAGGTGTGCCACAAGGCTCATCGCTTGCTCCAATGCTATTTGCTATATTCATAAACGACATAGATGCTTGTTTCCTCCATTCAAAAATATATCTATTTGCTGATGATATGAAAATTTTAAAATCTATACATAGTCCCAGCGACACACTAGCCCTTCAAGAAGATCTGTTTAGACTAGAAAATTACTGTGCAATGAATAAATTAGATTTAAATGTAGATAAATGTCATATTATTACCTATACTCGAAAACGAAATGTTATAGTAGCCACTTACTCGTTAAATAATAAAATCTTATCAAGACTTAATACTGTGAGGGATCTAGGAGTACTGATTGATTCAAAGCTGATGTTTGACGAACACATTGATGAAATCGTCACAAAAGCCTATAAGACACTAGGCCTCATAATGCGTTTGTCTTCCTCGTTTTCCGAAATTAAAACTATTAAAGTACTTTATTGCGCTTATGTACGAAGTCTGCTTGAATATGGCTCTGAGTTATGGAGCCCTCGTTATGAATGTCACAAATCACGTATTGAAGGTATCCAACGTAAGTTTTTAAAGTATCTACAATACAAGTCTCACGTTTCTGATGAAACCTATGAGCTACGATGCAAGCGTCACCACATTCTACCTCTAGACATGCGAAGGAAAATCGCTGACACTTTTTATTTAATAAATATACTTAAAGGTAATATTGATAGTCCCGAGCTACTGAGTAAATGTAATATAAGGGTCCCAAATGTTGTGACTCGGAAACCAAATTTACTATCCCTACCTACAGCTAGAACAAATTATAGACAAAATAGTTTCTTTTGTCGTGCACCTAACTTTGTTAACGACCTAATTTCTAGCTATAAAATAGATGTTTTCTTTGACAGTACTAATTATATTAGGCAGCTTTTGCTCTCAGAATTTTTTGGCACATAAACTTACTTTTTCCTGCCTATTTTTGTTACTAAATTTCCTACTAAATATAGATAAGTAAATAATTATTGTACTTCACTTTATGTTTACATTTTTTGAGCATATCATTCATTATTTCTATAGGTGAAAACTTGTAATTGGCCTTGTTTCTTTAGTCTAATATTTAATATTAATATAGTTTCTTGGCTGTAAGTTTTCCATGTAAAATAAAATAAAATAAAAATAAGTATTTGTCTACTAACTGTGTAATATTTTTAATAAATGTTTTATTGTAAATATAATTGTTTGTTTGTTAATACTAATATAAGTAGTTTTTTGTATGTAGGTGTAATCTGTGGAATTAATGAATTCTACAATCCTAAACTTTGCCCTCCATAGGTCAGATTTTTTCCTGCGGTTTCACCTGTTATATATTTTTTTTAATATTATTTTTGTAAACAAACAAATTTTACCAGTTTATGTAACTATTGTTTGTTTGTTTCCAAATAAGATATGAAGTTCTTTTTTTAAATATTTTATTTGTTGAAAAAACAATACATAATTAATATTAAATATTTTATTAAATTAATTATTTCTTATATTTATGTAAATACTACACATTACAATGAAACCGGCTATCACCCACTCTCCTGTATTTTGTAGAAACTTCGTGAATTCCTTTTTACAATATTAGCCTTGCATTTACAACATGAATAACTTGTGTGAGAGGACTGCGATATATAGGTAGTAATCCACATTTGTGGCCACTAGCATCTTGTAAGTTCCTCATTCCATTAGCCTGAGATGATACTTATATAGAATCTGAAAACAGTAATTATTTTAATAACATAAATCAACTCAAACAAGTTATTTAGGTACTTTTGCATTTAATAAGTAAGTATTCACTGGCATTGTATTGTTTATTTATATTAGATAGGTTATGCACAATATTTTGAATAACATATCTAATACAAATAAACAATTGGGTCAGCTAGTTGAAGACACCGAGGTTTAACCCACGGCACGTCCCAGGGAAACGGAACAAAGAAATAGATAGGTACACAGTACAGCAGGTATATATAGGAGTTAGAAAAATATAAATTAGTTACGAGACAAGTTAGTTACTTATATGAAAACGAATTGAGAGATTCAAATAGATACCCTTTTTCTTCTTTCCTTCAATTTATTAGTTAATGCACTAGTCATCTTCTATGTCGAGGTAGATAATTATGTTTTCTAAGTTTTCTGTATGTTTTACTTTGGTGTGCAAATAAAGAGTATTCTATTCTATGTTGAAATATTAGTAAATCTTCAAAAAGCCTTTAATTAAAAATAAAAATAAATAATAAATAAATAAATCCTTTATTGGAACAAAAGTCATACATTTGATTTTAACCCGCCAAACTGCGTAACAGTTTGTCGGCGGGATTAGCGCTCGATTTAATATACAAAAGGTTGATACAATACAAAAGGTTTGATTTACGAAGGGTCCTGCGATATAATTATTTATTACTTAAGTACTTATAATTATGTACTTACTGACAGTTTATTTTTAGTTACTAAATACGAGTAGGTATCATATTGAATTATGTAATTCACGAACTTGACGACGCTTAAGGAAATCATCAGATTTTTTGGCTCTTAGTAAATCTACGATGCACAACACACGTACAGCTACTTTAACACTATTCTAAACACAAAAACAATAAATATCCACGTATAATAATACAATTCAAAAACTTTTAAAGCAGCGGTGGCAATTCGTTCACAAATTCGCCTACAAAAAGCTGCAAAATACAAGCTTTCTATTTTGACAAGTTATGTCGAGGCTATGGGCGAAGTCGAGGGCAAGACGATTGACAAATTTTGCTTAACGAATACGATTTTCACCTACGAACAATCAAATTATTCGACCGCAAGTAGTTCCACCAAAACGCCGTTAATTCTCGTGGCGCTAGTGCTGCGTAAGCAAAGTTAGTGAATGCGAAAACGCAATTCGCCGGTGCCGCGGCGTCGAACTCGAGGTTATTTTGCTTAGCGCATAACACTACTGATGTAGATAAATATCACTGAGACACGGGGCATTGTTAATCGGTATTTTAGCCTGTTAGTTATGTCCCACTGCTAGGCAAAGGCCTGTCCCTCACGCTTCCACACATCGAGATCTACTCCCATCTCTGTCCAATATTATAATGATAATCTTTTTAAATAAACTAAACCACTGCGTTAGCGTTTCTATTCCATCTCTTTGTTATGTCTAAATTACAATACATTTGGGCTTCTGTTCCGAAATCAGATTACGCTATTCAACTATTGCATAGACTCAACAATATCATTGCTCATGATGCACAGAGAAAGCCTAATAAAATTAGTAATGTGCCGACATCTCAATCCCCCCAGAAGGGAGGGTCTGCCATAAGCCGCACGCTTGGCGGGCGTCTTGGGGATCGCAGTATAGATAGATATGGATGGATGGATGGATATAGATGGAAGGTAATCCAATAGAAAGACGCTGCTGCCAGTCTTCCTCTTTTCGCTTAGTCGCCTCTTACGGAAACTCAACGGAAGGACATCGCATTTAATATAATAATAATATTAATACCAGCCCTGGTTTATGTCCCACTGCTGGGCACGGGCCTCCCCTCACGATGAGGGGGCTTAGGCCGTAGTCCACCACGCTGGCCAAGTGCGTGTTGGCGGACTTCACTCACACGTCATTCGAAGGCCATTTAGGCTTTCTCAGACATGCTGGTTTCCTCACGATGTTTTCCTTCACCGAAAGCTAGTAACAATCGCACGAAGACGATTCGCACATGATTAAAGAAATCAAAGGTGCGAGCCGGGGTTTGAACCTGCGCACCTTGTTTCCAAGGCAAGCGCTCGCCGAGATGCTGTGACAGCTCTGTCACAGCATCTCATTTGCGCTTGTGTAATTTTTGCGACTGTACGAGCGATGATAACATACTTTATAGGGGGGACTCCCAGCCCTACCTAGCTGCAGACTGTCTGACTTGCTAACCTTGCTCATATTTCATTAATTATCAGAAGTGATAACCATCGTGGGCAAACTGCATACGATTATGTATCTTACATTCTACAAAAGTCTACTCATTATCGTTTAGTTGCGATTGTTTGTATGCATGTTGGTTGACGTTGTATTGTGGTTACATACAGTAGTGTGTCGAATACCGTTAGTCATACATAAAATACAAGCCAAATTAGTTCCTATATAAACTGGTGTAAAGATTGAAGTTGTAGTAATTATGGAACTGAAATGACATCAAGAAATTACATCGTCGTCATTTGATGGTTGATTGATTACGTCTATTCGTTGTGTCTTCGTCTTGTGTGCGTGCAATGTCTGAAGCTACAGGTGTGCAATATAAGTTGAACAGAGAATAGAAATAGCACTAGCTTTCCATTTTAAAAAGATAATAGTCATAAATAATACTAAATAATAATTTTCTGTTTAAAATAAAAACACCGTTATTATTTATGTTGTGTGGGCAAAATGTAACTTGATAATTTGTTATGCTAAGATTTAGACCAATCATTGTTTGTTTATTGTATTCTTAAATGTTAAGAGCTTCAATGAATGTTGAACTAAATTACATATAGTCTAAGCCATTTTACCTTCCTTGCGGTCGGTTATGATGGCTATGATTACTTTTCCAAAAGTCTACAATAAATATTTTCTAATAATTCGTTATGTATTTCGACAGATCAGAACCAAGGCGGCTATCCCCAAGGTGGTTATCCACCGGGCCCGACCCCACAAGGTTACCCTCAAGGAGGCTACCCACAGGGCGGCTACCCACAAGGTGGCTACCCTCAGGCTGGTTACCCTCCACCCCCTCAACCTGGATTCCAAGGTGGTTACGGTGGCACAGGCGGCTATGGTGAGGTAAGTCGTCTACAAGATTACTTTCTAATAGGTCGTACGTCTGCACCGCCAGGGTGTCGAAAGACACGCTCCCCTGAGCGTCTCTCTGCTCCCCTCCGAAAGCCCCCCCCTCCCTGCTGAAGGTTTTACGGTCGAACGGGAAGGATAGTATGAGGAATACTAAGAGACAGAAATGCCAATATATGGCAGAGCAAAGTGACATTGTCGATAGAATAGCCCTTGTGGGCCCTCAGAACGTCCATTGAGTACGGCGGCGACTCCTAGGAGGACGGCGGCAGGGTTGCGGCCCCCGTCCCCGTGAGCATCGTGTCAGATCCTCGGGGGGTACAATGCGCCCCCGGTGGCGGACTCAAAGGCAAGGCACTGAGGGGCCCCTGGTGCAGATCCCACCGGAGAGACCTGAGTCCCCTCTCATGTGCCGATGCGATAGCCGCGGGGGTTTTAGTGGGTAAGAATCCCACATACCCCGGTCGAGTCCCACAGCTCCCGGGGATCTTTAGAAGATTTCCCCGAATCAAAAAAAAAAGGTGCCATAGAATCACTGACTGAACCATGAGGCCAAAAAGATCGAAAGGACGGACGGGAGGTGGAAGGATGCGGACACTCATTGCTCAAAACAGAATAAAATGGACTAAAGGTGGCCTACACCAAGTATTTGGTCGAAAATGGTTAAAGAATTAATATTACTCGTAAGTCGCTTATAAAAAGATCACTCCTTTGTTGATCTAGTGTGTCACGGCTGCAATGAAAACAGGCAAATGACATTACCTTGTGGATTGATTATCGACTAGCAATGTACGAACACAGCTATGAACATGCCCGTAAATTACAATTTACGTAATATCTGATAATGGAATTCATAACTACTGGGTACAGAGTGAGTAATGTATGTTTAGATAGACGCAAATACAATATGACTTCATAAAAATGTGTTTTGTGCAAAAAGTTTAAAGGTCTTTTTTGCGCAATCAAAAACTGTCAACTGATGCAGTAAGGTTAATCTGGAAACAATATTAAATTTCAATTTAAGCTAATTTCTAAAGTGCACCAGACAATCAAATCGGCTTGGGACCAGTTGTACCATTGAATCGATACAGTAACAAACATATACTCGAAACAATATTACCGATAGGTTATAATAACAATATGCTGGCACAATCTACACGTAGTATTCTGATCCCAAACTAGGCAGACCCTGTATTAAGGGTAACCAAACAACTGATACGAAAGACACTTGGTGGGATTCGAGCCCACGACCATTACTCCTTCTGGAACAGTGGATAGACAATTCTTCCATTAAATAAATTACTAGTTTAAAAAACTAAAAATACACGCTTTTATAAGGACTACTTACTGCACTAAAAAGCAATAAATAAATTATCGAAACCGTTCTTTCTTTCTACCCCGTGCTTGTAATTTATGGATTATATTTATGTGTAAAGGCGTGGGGCGCCTTTTCTCTGTAAATGATTACAAATGATTGTCATGTGAATACAAATACTTAGCGTTCTTGAAATTTTACAGAAATGTTAAGCTGTTATTCAGAAAAGGCGCCCCACGCTTTTACACATAAATATAATCCATATATTACAAGCACGGGGTAGAAAGAAAGAAAGAACGGTTTCGATAATTTATTTATTGCTTTTTAGTGCAGTAGTCCTTATAAAAGCGTGTATTTTTAGTTTTTTAAACTAGTAATTTATTTTATACTTTTTAGTCTTAGCAATATTCGCCTAAACTACGGATAAAATTAGTCCAAGTATTGATTTGTTCGTAGCTTGAATCGTACGCAGGTTGTGGCAAAACATATTTTTACTAAACTAGGTATTACGCGTAGGTATCTGATTGAGTTTAAAAAACACTACGTATTTACTCTTTAAACAGTCGAAAGTACGCTAAAAGTCAATAGCTTCACAAGTAGTATTCAAGGGTTCCGTTACCAACCTTCCGGGTCCATCAACAGGTCCACGTTATTAGGCAAAGTGAACATAACTCCTTTACACAAATCAAATGAGTCCAAGCTCGATGCGTTTACTAGTAATCATTACCACCTTCCTGTTCCATCATCAGGTTCTGATTATTGGGCAAAGTGAATAGAACTCTTTAAAACAAATCAAATGAGCCCACACTTGATGTGTTTACTAGTAGCCAATCCAGGGTTCCGTCACCCACCTTCCTATGTTGGAATAGGTCATCTATCAGGTCCTGATTAATGGTTAATGTGAAAAGAACTCTTTAAAACAAATCAAATGAACCCAAACTCGATGTGTTTACTAGTGGCCATTCAAGGGTTCCGTCACCCACCTTCCAGTTCCATCATCAGGCCCTCAGTAATGGTCAAACTGAAAAGAACTTTCTAATACGAATGAAATGAGCCCAAACTCGATGTGTTTACTAGTAGCCATTCCAGGGTTCCGTCACCCACCTTCCAGTTCCATCATCAGGTCCTCATTAATGGTCAAAGTGAAAAGAACTCTTTAAAACAAATCAAATGAGCCCACACTCGATGTGTTTACTAGTAGCCAATCCAGGGTTCTGTCACCCACCTTCCTGTTCCATCATCAGGTCCTGAATAATGGTTAATGTGAAAAGAACTCTTTAAAACAAATCAAATGAAGCCAAACTCGATGTGTTTACTAGTAGCCATTCCAGGGTTCCGTCACCCACCTTCCTGTTCCATCATCAGGTCCTCATTAATGGTCAAAGTGAAAAGAACTGTTTAAAACAAATCAAATGAGCCCAAACTCGATGTGTTTACTAGTAGCCAATCCAGGGTTCCGTCACCCACCTTCTCCAGTTCAACCATTTGGTCCTCATTAATAGTCAAAGTGAAAAGAACTCTTTAAAACAAATCAAATAAACACAAACTCGATTAGTTTACTAGTAGCCATCCAAGGGTTCTCTTATCCACCTTCGAGCCCCAGCATCAGATCTGCTCGATGATACCATATTATTGTATTGTCACCTGTCCTTGATACATGTGCAAAATTTCAATTATTTTGGACGTGTAGAAGTGGGTCAAAATTGCATCGCAAGATTCCATTACCATCATACATACATAGTTACATACATACATACATACAGGTCAAGCTAATAAAAGCGTGTTAAAAAGAAAAGAAACAAAAAATCTTATTAGATTATTGCTGGTTTGACCACTTAAATATGAGAATGGCTCAGTCAGCAAATAGAGGATACCGAAGATGGATGGATTTTACGGAATAGGAGTAGAGAATGGAGGAAAAACAGTAGTAAAGAAAATCTGACCGAGCATGACCGACGTGCAACGAAGATACCACTGGAATCATCGATATAATATATAAACTAGATAAACATTCACGAACAAAATGACATCTAAAATGTGGTCGCGGAGGTTGCAAACTTATCTGTGCTGGTGGCGGAAACGTGAACTAACGATTTTATAATGATAATTACTTGTAGTTTGACAGTTTCATATAGACAGTAGCGACACTCCAATCGGCAAAAATAAATTTGTCAGGATGTGGCTTGAAAAGAAATAGCGACACAAGGGCGCTATTTCTCGACACCAAATCTAGTTTATATATTATATCGATGACTGGAATAATGAAGTAAAATTGAAAAGGATCAGGCGATGGAGTAGATTAACACTAAACGAAAAGTAACTTTTTCATTATCTTTAAATTCGTTATTGATTGCACAGAATTGGAAGACATCTATACTTATAATAAAACTGTAACAGGTCCAATTCTGTACATTGAAGATATTTTGAAAATTATATTTGGACGGCATTCTATAACCGATACTGAGGCCGAAAATGTTTTTTTTTTAATTTTTGTCTGTCTGTCTGTCTGTCTGTCTGTCTGTCTGTCTGTCTGTCTGTCTGTCTGTATCACGGCTGAGCATCACGCCGAAACTACTGAGTGGATTCAAATGAAACTTGGCATGATTTGAGATCTTACTACTAGGTAGGACATAGGATACTTTTTATCCCGTAATCTAGCACGGTTCTTTTGGGAGAGGGGATTAAAGTCAAAACGGGTACTTGGTTATACGCTTGGTCCGATTTTATCAATTTTTCTATAAAATATAATAAATATTAGTAAGGGAACACTCATAGAGAGTTGTTATCAAGGTTTTGTAATCGATCGGGTTAAGCAACGTTAGGTAAGGTAATTAAATAGATGGGTGACCGTTTAATGCCATTTGAACTAAACGGGTCCGTGCTTCGGAGAGCAAGTAAAAAATGGGTCCCAGTTTTTAACCGACTATAAAAAATGAGGTTATGTATTCGATGCGAATGTCTGTTATACAAAGTTTAGTTAACGTAAAAATAGCGCAGGCGGAGCTGCGTGGGTCAGCTAGTCAGACATATATGGTATCAAAGACCATAATGGCTTATTGCAATTCGCAGAGTCCTATTAGCTGTTACAAATAGATTACAGCCATGTAGGGATGTTACCTTAAACTAAGGGTAGTTTCATCGATGATTGATTTATCCTTATCTCTGTACCATGAAAGGAAAGAGATGGAGCTGTCCAGACTTGGGCAAAATGTAATCAGATTAATGATTAAGGATTACGATTACAATTTGTAATCTTTAATCATGATTACAGATTACAAAAGTAATCAAGAAAGTAATCATATTTAGTGATTAATGATTATTAATCTGTAATCGTAATCATGATTACTTTTTCTGATTGATTAGACCAACAGTAAGAACTTTGAAAAATAAAAAAAATACAAATTGTACAACAATAAGTCACCTTTATTTAACATATCATCACCATTTATCATCATTATTTACATCTTTATCACCATCATCACACATGACCATTCATCATCATCATCTTCATCACCATTCATCACGTCATCATCATCCATCATCATCATCATTAACATCTTCATCACCATCATCATCATCACATCATCATCATCATTAACATCTTCATCACCATTATCATCATCACATCATCATCATCCATAATCATCACCATCATCATCATTAACATCTTCATCACCATCATCATCATCACACATCATTACCATTCATCACCTTCATCATCATCATAACACATCATTACCATTCATCATCATCGTCACCATCATCATCCGAAATGAGCCCCGAGAAGCGTAGAAATAATAGACGTTGGACTTGGTCCTGTGATATGATACAATAATTAATTATATTATTGAATTCCTATGTTATAAATAATAATTCATATAGACTTAGTCAACATTAATCATGCAATCTTGATTACTAACTACTGTAATCAAGATTAAAAATTACATGTGTAATCTTGATTATAAGTAATCATGATTACTTCAATCTGATTAAAAGTAATCATGATTACTTTTAATCAGATTATTAATCAGATTACAAAAGTAGTTGATTACGCCCAACTCTGGAGCTGTCTAATGCTTCTATAAAAACCTGTTGCCTGTTCTTAATCTAGGTAACTGGGCTTCCATCGTCAAACTTTCAATCAAGTGGACCAATCAACAAAATTAGACCTAGCCGTAACTTTGAAAACGGTCGCATCGCTAATGATGGTCGAGTCTGGTCGACATTATAACTAGGTACACAATTTGTATAAAATTAATAGTTTACAACATTAAAAAAACATTTTTAATCACGCTTTAACGCGTTATTGTCTGTAGTAGTTAATGACTGGTTTTTATCATTTTGATATATCCTCCAGTCTGGTAATCTAACGTACAATATGTACTTCTCTTTTGTTATTCAAATTGGTGACAGATTAAGCAAAACTTTCTCCTGACGCTAAGCACGAAATGTTTAGTTAGTCACTCCTTTATCTATTAAAAAGTTTATGAAGTCAATCATGGCATGTAACTCACTACGGAACTGAAAACGCATTTTAGTTTTGATAACACATCGTTACTAGGAATGTATGTTTAGTTAAGATTTTGATTTAGTCAAGAAAGTACAATGTAAGCCAAACAGCTTATCAACGTTGACTAACTGTTTAAGTTATCACAACATTGATAACTCGAGATAAGATTGCGTTAGTGTTCATTGGCCCGCAACGGACGCGCGTGGATCATGGCTCAGGTATAACTGAAGTTTCTAGTAAAATAACAACTCTCACTAACTACCGAAATTCAGGCATCACTAGTGACCCAGAACTAAAAGAAATTAAAGAACAATGAGAAAAGCTTCGATTTGTTTTTAACCATATACATATTATCAGTCCTGGGTGAAGCCGTTGGTGGTATTCGAAAACAATTTGGAAAATGTCCTCCACTATTTGGTAAACAAAGAAAAACGAATAGTTGATATGAAAAAATATTTCGCTGCAAACACCTGAGAGATAAAATATCTGAGTGGTGAAAATAGTGATAAGTTTTTGTGACTGTTGAAAGCTCTATAGAATAAAGCCACTTAGTACATGAAAGTGATGCTAGTATATGGTTAAATAATTATGTAGATATTATGGTGTTATAAGTATTATGATAAAGGCATGGGTGCTGCATTCGAAACGTCGGGAAAGTAAAATCTAAAATAAGCCGCGATATAATCCATAAAAGTATTTTTATTTCAATGTGTAGTATTCGCGTAAATAAAAGACAACATTATATATCGTTTAAAGATTTTCAACTAAATTTATTTGTCCCCAGCCTGCAGGATACGCTCCACCGCCTGGAGCCGTCGGCGAAGATGGCGAAGTCAAAGGATTCGATTTTACCGAGCAGTCCATTCGAAGATCTTTCATCAGAAAGGTAAGCAAGTCTGTTGACTATTCATGTTCATATTTTAATCAATTATTAGAACACTGCCGTCGGCAAAGGGTAACCAGATGGTTTAACGGATTTTGTTGATTTGTGGGGGATAAAAGGGGATGCTTTCTTTATAGCAGGTTAAACACATTTGATGTTTGGATTCTTCTACAAATGGGAATTACCTAAATTAGATTCCTGCTGCGAATTGCCATCTAGCAGTGTTGAACTTAATGGAGAGCCGTCCCAAGAGCCTTATTTACTATTGACTTATTTGAGCCAATTTTTTTAAATCCTAGCAGTGGAATTGTGTAGGAAACTTTTTTAGAATGTGCGCAGGAATTATAGGGCTTGATTCCGCAATCCCTTTTATACCATCTGACTACCAGACGCACGGTGTCTTTCCACCCTTACGTCGTAGACATGCCTTTGTCCCGGACGTAGCGTATTGCTTCGTCGTTTATAACGCATATAACAGCGAGAGTGGAATAAATTTCACGCGTCTGTCTTTCCGTCCTATTATTATAACGTAGGTCTAGACCTACTCCACTACTCTAGAGTCTAGACTCTAGAGTATAAAAATATTTAGAAATAAAATATTGTAATAATTAATCGGAAACTTATATCCGGCTCGAAGGACCTTTTCAGAACCCAGATGCTTTTTACTGTACTAGATGTTTGTTTGTACTTGTGTGAACTGATAATGAACGAATAGAAACAGACCTCCGTGGCGCATTGGGAAACCTTTGTAAACCGGAGGTCGCGGGTTCGAATCCCGCGGCGAGCAACAACTCTGTGTAGTTGTTCCTTACTGACTAGGACAATGTAGGCCGATCACCTGATTGTCTGTTGATCCATGCGTCGGATGGGCATGTAAAAAGACGGTCCTGCGGCCTGATCTCTCCCCGGTCGTGTCAGTTTTCCGTACCACCGGATTGTGAGAGGTTAAAATAAGGAGTGCACTTGTGACGACGTAAGCACTTGTGCACTATATCTCGGGCGGGCGTAGATGGCTGATCTTGCGAAAGATTGGGCGCCATGGTGGTATAGGCCAGGAGGACATTATTATTAATAGAAACTAATCGTTGCAGGTGTACTCCATCTTGATGTGTCAACTCCTCATCACGATGGGCTTCATAGCTCTGTTCCTGTTCCACCAGCCGACCAAACTATGGGCGTATAGAAATCCTTGGCTTTTGTAAGTATCTACTTAACTCAACTTAGTGACGAAGCAAGACGATCGCCTGATGGTAAGCGACCAACCGGCCTATAGATAGCTGCATTGCATTGCCGCTCGTAACCTGATACATTTGTGCCAAAACCGATATAAAGTTGGGAATTGTTTTAACACAAACGGGGAAACGAATTAGAAAATGTTTTTACACACATTCAAAACCCGATTAAGATGCGCTTACAATGCAGCGCACTAACCTGCTTGTGTCGGCTCTGGATGCTTAGAGCTTCTTCAGCTGCAGCAGCCCCGGTCGATTCACACCGAAGACCGATTCGATTGGTTTTAGAACACACGTAACAACCACTTCCCGGCCGGCTAATGACGTGTAATCGTATTGTTGATGAAAAAATGAATTCCAGCAAATAGGTTTTTTGATTTAGCGGGAGACCATGCGCGCTCGAGGCTCAACCGATGTCGTCTTCTTGATAATTTTGCTTCGAGCTCCGAGCCGTAATGTTTTTTTAATGCACGCACAGCGACACCGTGAGATGGCGCTAGCGATCCATCGGGAATTGAAATATAGGTACGAAAGGTGCGCGAAATATGAAAGCTAATATACGATTATGAAACAACATTAGTTATTATTATTAGACATTATTAGGTTGGGTACTGTACTTATGTGTTTCTAAATGTGTTGCACTGCATGGTGTTAGAGTTTATATTATACTTATGGCTAATTACACTATGAGAAAGCATCAACTTAACACACACTGTCGCTCTAATCTAATTGTAACATGCCACACTGTTTAAAAAAAATTAGTCAAAAAATGACAAGCCCACTGAGTTTCTTGCTGGATCTTCTCAGTTGAGGCCGCGTTGTGATCCGGTGGTAGCTTTTTTTTTTAAAAAAAACATGATGTTTCAAAAGTACTAGCGTTAAGCCTATTTGAAATAAATTATTTTTGACTTTGACTTTAACAGAAGGGCGCTCAGTGCGCCCGAAACCAGCGTCGTGTTTAAATTAAAGACGGCTAAAACTTAGTGCGTCCTTTTGTGAGACACCACAAGTAGTATAGGTTTATAAGTTATGTTTGATATAATGCTTGTGCCTTTTTTTTCATTGTCATTTATATCTAAATGGTGTTTCATAATCAATCGCGTCCTAGCAATGATAGCTGGCAGCCTTGACTCCTTCTACATGAATCATTGCATTAAGATGCATGTGGAAAGGGTTGGCCAAAACCGTATTATATATTAGAATAACTAACACTTAGTTTTTAAGCTTTTACTAACAGTCTTTGTAATTATATTTTCTTATATGGGTCTTCAAGACCTGTCAATAAATGAATAATAAATAATTATTTATTTAGTTATTAGTAGGGACCGGATTTATATGCAAATACATATTTTTAATTTCAATAGTTTTTGCTCAGTATGTTGTTTTCTTCACGAATCATGACATTTAGAATGAGAAAATCATCGATATACTATAAACAAGATAAGCAGTCACGAACAAAATGACATCGAAAATGTGGTCGCGGTTACATATACTTACACAACTATACACGTAGATAGAAATTGTAGAAAATAGTTTTAAATAATTCGGAACGTCGGACTAATAGAAGCCTTCACAGGTAGTAATAAAATCTAATTCTATATGAAGTATTGTTGGCACGTAAAACCTTTACATCGGAGACAAAGAAAAATCAATAAAATCGCCAAAGCGATACGATAAAAAGTAGTTGTTTAGACTTAAACAAAAATGTATTCATTTAAAAAAAAATCTTAACTACTATAAAATAAGGTTCAAAACAATTGCAGACAATTTGGCACTTACACAGTTTTGAAGCTGAGAAATGTGTGCTTCCATTGTGTGTGCACTAACTTACCAACTTATCCGTGCTGGTGGCAAAAATGAGAACTAACTTTTTTATTATGGTAATGACGTGTAGTTTGACAGTTTCGTATAGACAGTGGCGACACTCCTATCGGCAACATTAATTTTGTCAGTCTCGGCATGGCAGTTGCGAACTACTAGCGGAGAAAATATCAAATAAATAATTTTTATTTCGTATTATAATGATATCTTACTTATATTTATTATTTAAACTAGTAGTAATAAGAACACGAAACGAATAAAAAAATTCTCCATCTGCAAAAGTAGCAAATAGATGTATACGAAATAAAGTACTTACGATCATCGTAGGTAAATCACAAACGAATGTTCATACGGGGTACGCAGTCACGGGTCGTTACAGTAAGCTATCGGTGCTGAATTACTTTCCCCGTATTCACCTTATAAATACACCTTTAAAAATCACTGTCGCGAATAGCGGTCTGTCAGATTCGAACCCGCAACCTCCGGTTTGCAAAGCACGCGGTTTCCCACTGCGCCACTGAGGCTACAACAGGAGACCAGGCACATATTGCGATGTTGAAAGATTATTTAGTGTGTACCTACCAAGCCTTATTTTGACCAAACAGAACGACCTTGAATTTTCATCCATCCATTTGTTATGCCACAGACAGACATAGTGACCGACAGACAGGCGTACAAACTTAAACATGCCTTTTTTCCATTGGGGGTTAAAAAACATGAGATCCGTGTACTGCAACAACACAAATACTGAAAAGAACTGCCATATTGTTGAAACTTATGGTTATTTTTAACTCCATATTTTTCCATATTTTCGCTTTTTACGGCCGCACTCACAAACCCCTATTAACTTTAATTCTAATTAAGTCACTTTTTAAAATCTATTTATTCCGACTGTCTGAGTAGTTTATGATTAATTTCGATTATTGAACACGAGATAATTGTTATCTGTACTCACCATCTGCGTATCAAATATTAAAAGGCTTCGAGTGTCAAAATATACCGATTTCATAAAATGTATTAATGATCTTTTACTTTAATTGACGTTTGTAGGTTCGGCAGTTAGTCCATATTATATGTACATATTTTGGAATTTTAAATACATATAAATCTGGTCCCTAGTTATTAGTTTTCTAGAGCCTGATAATTTCACCAGCTACAGTACCCTTGACACGGGAACATAGCAAAGTTTACACACTGCTAATGTGACATATGATACGTTTTTGAGTGCGTAGTAGTCTCCTTCATTTCTTTTCTGTGTCTAATAAATTCGTAGCACTGACAGTGGCGCTGACACTGTCTATGCAAATACGTCAAACTGATCGTAATTTTCATATGAATATTTTAGTTCCTATTTCCACCACCCACACAGGTAAGTTGGTCTAACTGTAACGACGTTTGTTGTCGTCAGCTGGGTGGCGTTCGCGGCCGTGATAGTGTGCCTGTTCACTATGGCGTGTTGCGGCAACGTGCGACGTCAGGCGCCGATGAACTTCATATTCCTGGGCATATTCACGGTCGCCGAGTCGTTCTTGCTGGGAATAACCTCCAGCGTGTATGACGTCGATGCGGTTAGTACTAGACATATCAATAAAATTAATTTATGCATACAAGTA
Source organism: Furcula furcula (assembly GCA_911728495.1). NCBI lineage: Eukaryota > Metazoa > Arthropoda > Insecta > Lepidoptera > Notodontidae > Furcula > Furcula furcula. Next base: position 23,219,665 of record OU452252.1, read on the forward strand.
TAAATTATAAAAGCATACAAGTAATAAGTTTTAAAAACTAAAACCCGACTACAGATAAAATCGCAGTCTAATAATGTGATATTATATAGCCAGCCGCCAGCGGACAATCAAGACGCTTCTAACGACACCCTACTTGTCAAATTATGTTAAGTAGATTAGAAGATATGCAGGAACAGATGAACATACATACATACATTCTTGTTAAAATCATAACCCTCCCTCCGTTCCGTAGTCGGGTAAATAAAAGCCCAACTGCGAACAAACAAAATGGACAAATTACATTATACATACAAAAAAGTATACATATTTCAACTTTCTCGTTATTATCTTTTATTTGATACCCATATTGCTGTTTTTGGCGGTAACAATTGTAATTTATATTACAAAAGCATAAATAACCCGACCACAAACAAACAAAATGGATTTAAACTTCATTATACATACACATGTATATATACTTAAAAGACGAGATGAAGTATATATACATGTGTTGTTAAGACCTCTCATTTGAGATGTTTTTTGAAGTACAAAATTAACTTTTATGAAAAAAAATATATGGCCTATGTCACTCCCACAACTGAGACGAATCTATAGACATATTCTAACTAAAATTCATCAAGCAGTTGAGGCTGTAGGCCGTGTCCAAGAAATAGACATATATACATACTCTCGAAAGACATAACCCTCCTTCTGGGTCAGTCGGGCTAAATAATAATACAAAATGACGGCCGCCACGAGTACCCGTAGGACGTCCAGGTAAGTATCTCCTCCCGTCGGGTGTCCGTAAGAGGTGACTAAGGGAAAACAAGAAGATGTGCAGCAGCATATTTCTATTGGATTACCTACCACCTGAACTTATTTATTTATTAGAAACCAACAGCGTTATAACAAAAATATAAATCAAACTAACTCTTACTAGTAAGTATGGCCAATAACAGGTTTCCCTAAATTTAACATAAGATATTGAGCGTTGCTACATATGACGAAGAATATAATTTGGAAAAAATGGCTGAAAATACAATACTAAAGCCTGAACTACTTGGAAAACTATCAATTTGCACTAACCAAATTGGTTTTCGACACAGGCCATTGCTACATGTACCTTTTATTAAAACTAAATACAGACGTAATGCCTTCCTACTTAGAAGTGCACGTAACTTCAATAACTTACATCGAAAGCTAAATATCGACTTATTTTGCACTAATGTAAATACAGCAAGACGCTTATTAGCAAAAGAGGATTTTTAATGATATAATTAATGTTAAAACAGTAGTACAACACTGGTTATAGTGTATATCGCACATTATTGTATCAATCTGTAGGGACTTGTTAGTAGCAATTTATGTAATTTAATTTTAGTAACCATACACCTGTTATTAGTCTGTAAGTCTCTTTAAAATTAATAAAATAAAATAAAATAAATAAATATTGTCAAGCGTGGGGATTATCCAACCCCTACAACGCATCCCATCTAAGGGGGAAGGGGGAAGCCATTGCAGTGGACGTCTTTCAGCTGCTAGCCCTCCGTTTAGAGCAGTCGGGCAAAACAGGAACTTCACGGCTAAATTCCATTGTTGATGTTGTCCAGGTGTTGATGGCGGTGGGTATAACGGCGGCGTTGTGCTTGGCGCTGACGATGTTCGCCTTCCAGACCAAGTGGGACTTCACCGTGATGGGAGGCGCGTTGCTTTGCGCTACTGTCGTCTTGTTGCTATTCGGTGAGTATTATAATATCCCGGGACAAGGCAATCCACTAAACCTGCCCTTATTGTTTACTGGGAGAATATATACACGGTCATCTGATCCTAAACTAGGTAGAGCCTGTACTATGGGTATCTAATCTATACTACTTATAATAAAACTGTAACAGGTCCAATTCTGTACATTGAAAATATTTTGAAAATTATATTTGGAGGGCATTCTATAACCGATACTGAGGCCGAAAATGTATTTTTTTTAATTTTTGTCTGTCTGTCTGTCTGTCTGTCTGTCTGTATCACGGCTGAGCATCACGCCGAAACTACTGAATGGATTCAAATGAAACTTGGCATGATTTGAGATCTTACTACGAGGTAGGACATAGGATACTTTTTATCCCGTAATCTAGCACGGTTCTTTTGGGAGAGGGGATTAAAGTCAAAATGGGTACTTGGTTATACGCTTGGTCAGATTTTATCAATTTTTCTTTATAATATAATAAATATTAGTAAGGGAACACTCATAGAGAGTTGTTATCAAGGTTTTGTAATCGATCGGGTTAAGCAACGTTAGGTAAGGTCATTAAATAGATGGGTGACCGTTTAACGCCATTTGAACTAAACGGGTCCGTGCTTCGGAGAGCAAGTAAAAAGTGGGTCCCAGTTTTTAACCGACTATAAAAAAGGAGGTTATATATTCGATGCGAATGTCTGTTATTAAAAGTTTAGTTTACGTAAAAATAGCGCAGGCGGAGCTGCGTGGGTCAGCTAGTACTTATATATTTACGTACTAATGTAGGGCCAATTTAATAGATCACATTTGACATCTGTCAGTTTCTTTGTTCTGTCTGTTTCTTTTGTCAGTATTACAATAAATATGTATGCAATTGAAAAAAGCAATTGCACAGTTCTAACTTCGAAATAAATAATATTTTATCGTTCGTTGTTGCAAGGTTACATTGTTAAATTTTGATGAAGTGTAATGTGTTTTTTTTTTCTTTGGGACTAATCCCACCACTATGACTCCTGTAAGCCAGGATCTACAGTGGTCACCAGTGAAGACACCAAGGTTTGACCCTCGGCGAGTCCCGGGGAAAACGCTAAATTCTCTTGGAACCTGTAACAAAGGAGTTGTTCCAGAAATGTATGGAGCCTGGGCCAACACCATGTACACTATATGTATAATAACTATGCAATATAGTAACTGTTTTGTAATGTTATCTTTTTTTAATATTGCTTCGTTTTATTGTACATTTAAGATATCTTGGTCAAGGAGAGCAACACCAAAAAGAATATAATACTGTTGTAGCAACACCACACAATAATATGATGGATTGGAAATACGTAACTAAAATGTCATTTTGACATCTGACTATACCTTAGAGGAGATACCACTGGAGAGAGCATGATGCGCTAACCCCCTCTGCCAAATTTTTGGTCATATGGTCAGGTCATTCTTTATTTGTGTGCGTGTATTTTTGAATGTGTTGCGAGTTTATTATAGTGTGGGTATGCGTAAAAGTGTATCTGTGTGTGTTTACTTCGCCTCCCGCACCCCGCAAAAGTGCCACGAAAAATTTGTTCGGGGAATCGACGCGATACTAACTCCTTTGGTACTTTCTCTGAGGACTATACCTGCGATTGAACTTGTTGTGAAATAGCACTTATACGACGGATTCCAATCCAAACTACAGGCGATAATCAATACAGTAAAGCCCCGGGTCAAGAAAGAAACAGTCAATAAATGTCCGTAAACATAAATAAAAATCATAAACATAAATAAAAAAACAAACAACATCGTAAACATAAATAAAAATCATACAAGTAAAAATCATACAGGTCGATATAACCTCAGAACGAAAGATTCTTACAGGTGCACCAACTAGTTATTCCACCTGTTAGGCACCACGGAAGTTACTTAATTTGAAGGGACCCATATTTAGATTTCTACTATTAAACTTGTTTCCAATAATAGGTATGGCAGAAACGCTTGAAAGCACGGAGTTTTTCCGTAGTCGCCACAAGGTCCGAGTAATATACAACTCCGGATGTTATTTCCAAACTATTCAACATAACATTGCGCTCATTGTGCCAGAGAGTGTAATATGTGTGTGGTGTAAAATAACTTTACAAATAAATGAATATGATCTATTGGTTGGCCCTACTTCAGGGATAAAATTAATAATATTTTATGCCCGCCACTACAAAGTTACGTTGTTAAATTTTGATGATGTGTCAAATTTGATTATTAAATTGACCCTACTTTAACTATTAATTTACCAATTGCAGGTCTCATCGCAATCTTCCTGCCGGGGAACAAAATCGTGACACTGGTGTACGCCTCTCTCGGCGCTCTCCTGTTCTCGATCTACCTCGTGTACGACACTCAGCTGATGATGGGAGGCAAGCACAAGTACAGCATCTCACCGGAGGAGTACATATTCGCAGCCCTGAACCTCTACCTGGACATCATCAACATCTTCTTGTACATACTCACTATTATTGGCGCCTCTAGGGACTAGGATGAAGCGCGACGGTAGGAACGCCGTGAATTCCATTGTTAAAAAGTTTTTTTTTTTTTTTGTTAATCTGTGATGCTTTGGCGTTGGCATAGAGTCTTTTTTTTTAGGCAGCTGCTGTATTATGCCAGTATTAAAATTAGAAAAAACATGTATTTATAATTGTTTGTCATGAATTTATAAATGCCGCACTAGCAAACGTCAATTAGCGTTGATTCTAACACAGCCATTTTTTTTTTAAATCTGATTTTTGACTGAGAGCCGTTTATGCTTATGTTCAAGTTAGGGAATACTTACTAGATAATCTATTCTATATATATATATATTTATATATAAAAGAGAAGTAGATATATATTTACACTTAAGTACAAACACAAAATACAGAACACATAAAAAGGAAACAGAAACATTGTACATATAGGCGGCCTTATCGCTAATAAGCGATTTCTTCCAGGCAACCCATATATATATATCTATACTCACTCAACACTTGTATTCACTAAGAGAATATAAAATATTAGTGGGCTTGGAGTGTTGGAATAAATAAATCGGAATTAACAGTAATTGGCGTTTGTGTGTGCAGTAAGAGTTAATAATAGAATTATTAGCTTCTTTGTCATTCCACACCTAGCTTCGGTGACTACGGAGTACTTTTTTTTTAATCTATTCAACGTCAAAAAGAAGTCTATCTTGCAGTGTTATTAATTTATTCCAATTAAATATTTAGTAGGTCCAGATCTTTTTTTAAATTCCATTGTGTTCTATTTTATATATTTTTTTTTTGATTTGCAGCTAAAAGGTGGAAACTTGTACTTGACGTGTATATATTGATATTTGCAAGGATTTAATATGGAGATGTATTTCTAGCAGCTTATAATACTAACTGCAGCACCTACAATCGTTAATTATAGTTAATGATCATTAATCCAGTTCTTGAAATCGGGTTTTTTCGACACTCGCAGCTATATATTACTTTATACTTTGAGAATGAGAGGAAGATAATGGAAAATAGGTATAAACAGCTATAATTACACTTTCGTAACAATTCTATAACAGAGGCTCGAGTCGGGTCTGTTTGTAAAACGAATACGCTCAGGCCCCAAGTGTATAACGTACGTAATACGTACCACTCGCATAAGTGAGACGTCCATATAAGATTATAAACTCTATGGAGAAACGTTAACGCAGTGGTTCCGTACGACGATACGAATACACTAAGGCCTGAGACTGTCGCGTGCAGAATGTATTTTTAATAATGACAGTAATTCACTACTAATTTGGCTGTCAGTACACTGAGAATTGTTTATACAATAAAATTAACAACTTCTTAACTACATTTTAAATAAATTAATGAAATCGCTATATTATTTCCTTAAAGTGTGTAAAATTAACTCCAAATATCTCGATTTTATAAACCAGGATTCAGCTTAAATTAGCACTAATATTAGTGTCTAACAAAAGATGGCAATTCTTTGTTATACATAATTATAAACTAAACTACTTATTATGTGTATTACAGCACACTTTAATGGCGGATTTGTCCTTTTTTTCCCTATTGTTGTGTTGGCTGTTAGCATCTTTGGCGAAAAAAATGTAATTTAGTCATCATGTATTTCGCAGATTTAAATTATGTAACATTATAGTGTAACTGCCGCACTCACAAACGACAGTTGATTTTAATTCCAATTAAGTCATTTTTTGTAATCTCTTTATTTTGACTTTCAGAGCCTCTTAAGATTATTTTTGACTAAATATGACTAGATTATTGATATATCTACTTACTCTAAACGTAATTAAGTATTAATTGGCTTCGAGTGTCGAAATGAAGCAATTTCAATAAATGACTTGATGACAATTAACTATAATTGACGTTTGTAGGTTCGGCAGTTAGTCTGGTGTCTGTGATAGTTGCATCACAATAATGGTAATAAACATATGAGTAAACTATAACCAAAGAACAGGTTTCCCAATAATGTGTGATATGTCAAAGTAGCGGGTTTTGTCAACTTTAGGCATTTGTATCGATCTGGCGCAAACGTGGGAAGATTGTTTTAGTTCTATTATAGTCGCTTATTAAGTTGTTTGTTAGAACGAGACATTGCTCGACGTGGAGTGGTGTCTCGCTCTAATGTCATTTTGACCGAACTATCTTGGATGGGATGTCATCCTGGCTAATTAATATATGGCCGTATTGATTGTAGATAGATTTCAAATCGCTTTAAATGTTAAAAGTATATTTAACTTCTAAAATGAGAACTATAATCGCCTCGTTGTAAACTTTTGTAATTCTGTACATAAAACAAAACATTTAAATTAATATATTAGATATTCGCATTCCACTAAACGACCAACTGCTTGAATAAATTATTCACCAAAATACTGAGATATAATCAACCACAACTCAAAATAAGGTCATAAATATCATTGCTATATTTTTAACATTCATACCATGTTGTTACACGAAAACAGTTGCGTGGTTCCAAATTAACCATACAACAATATAACATACAATAATTCAACACATTGATAAACACAATACTTCTATAAATCATTATCATAAGTTTTTATTCTTTAAAAAAGTTTAATTCATTGGACTGATAGTTTATGTGTCATGTTCATTGCACGTTTAAAAAAATGTGTCATCTTGCAGCTATTAGTGTACTCTGTGTTTATATAGACATACAAAGGCAGTACTAAGGGAAGGTAGATCCTTGACCTTACAAATACCTATGAGTAAATTAAAATTAGTCTTAGTTTATGTTAAGGTTTTTGTTATTTACCTTGATTAATTAAATGTAACATAATATAAAATCTCTTGTTTTATTTTGTTAAAACTGTGCGGCACCCTGACACTGGTAAAACTACCACTTTTCTACTACTACCTAACATACTTGATCAACAGTTGATCATTCTGTGATCTCTAATATCTTTGCCACCCATTGTCGGAATGGCTCATTCTCACAGCTACGCCACCATTTTATCGGCGACACTGATGCCTGATTTACACGTATTAAGCTTAGACTATAGAATACAATTTCTTTTATATGATCTAAGGTATTAAGTTGCAAGTTGGTAACTAAATCTTTACTAAAGTTTAAGTAAATTATTGCGTGTAAACCTTTGAGTATTAAACCAACCGGAGAGGCCACTGTCAGGCGTTCCCCTCTGTCAAAGTACGAGAGCACCGGTCATATCCGTTATATAAAACTAGTTGACCCGCGTTCCACGCCATTCAACAAATCCCGGTGCGCGCGGAACGACGTAAGCTAAAAATGCCGAATGCCAGCGCGTTTTCGTGTAAAAAAATATAAGACTTATCTAGTGTACCCAAGGATAACGTTACTTTCCATCTGTAAATATTATTTCGTTTATAAATTGTCAAATAATGCACTAAATTTGCAAAAAACTAAAAAATATTCTTAATCAATAAGTGTTGCCACTAAATCGTACAAAAGCGTAACGAGCGTAATTTTAAAAGTTGAATGTACTGACATTAGTTTATGACTTCTATTTCACGTAAATGATTGTTAATACCATTTATTTCTGTAGATGCATAATTAATTAATTAAAGATTACTGTTTTAAATTCAGTATCTTTACTTGAATTTTCTACATATTTTTTTACTAAACACTTTAAAAATTATCGATTCTATTAAACTGTATGTTTATGTTTGGGTGTACTTAATTATTATAAGATATTTACGGTCGTCACTTTTATTCCGAATACTTTCATTTATTTTTAAATACATTGGCCACACCGCAGCAAAGTTAGCGCTGGGACAGCTCATAATCAAATATCGATATCGACTATCAGTATGTTACTCTGACTATTTATTAATCAGATATCCAAAAGAGTTTGTGTAGTGTACCGCATGCCGTGTCACTTTTTAGCCGACTTCAAAAAAGGAGGAGGTTTTCAATTCGACTATACATATATATATTTACATTTACGTATGTTCGCGCATAACTCTGGCAATTATAGACCGATATGAAAAATTTTTTTTTGTACGGATAGGCCATCCCCTGATCGGGTCCCATTAAAAACGATTGCGATTTACGAATAAGTAGGTAGTTCCTAAAAAAAACAAGAATGTCGCGTCAGAAAAATTTATAATAACGCCTTAAGGATGAGACTCGTCGTTTTTAAGGAAAAAATGGTCATAACTCTGGCAAATGTCTTTCTTTCACACTGAAAGTGCGCTGCCGGCCGCTGCCATCTTGGTGTGAATTGAGCCTAACTTCAAATATGAACCTATTTCGATTATTCTTTCTTTATTCGAGAAAGTTAATTACTATAATGATTCCATGCAAATTTCATTACGTCCTGATAAATTGTTCCTGAAGAAACATGAATGATGTAAAAAATGCAAATAAGTATACTCCGTAGGTGCGCTAACACCAATTTCAATAATATTAAAATTATTTTATGCATTTTAGTGTTATTGAAGTCGGTTCAATCTTTTTATATATTTTATAAAATGATCATAAATTCTTTGGAATACATCTATACTCCTGCTTTTTGTGGTGTATCTATACTGACATCCAATCCTCTAGATTTGTTAGGTCTCAATTTATCCTCCGACCTTAATTTCGGACGATCCATTGAGTCAAAAGTCAAAATCTCTGCTAAATAACTTGGTATCTTGAATAAGGTGAGGCGGTATTTCACAAAGGAACAGCTGTTGAATCTTTACAAAGCTCAGGTTCGACCCTGCATGGAGTACTGTTCTCACCTGTGGGATGGCTCTGGCAAATATCAACTTGACTCTTTGGATTCGCTAGACAGACGCGCTCGCAGGATAATTGACGATAATGACCTAACAAATAAAAAACTGCAACAATTGGATCATCGTCACCTAGTTGCATGCTTATCGGTTTTTTACAGATTGTTCCACGGTGAATGCGCTCAAGCACTTTTTGACCTTGTACCACCATCCCCATGGGCGCTGGCAGCAGGGTGCAAGGGGGTGCACTTGCACCCCCCCTGTCACGGAAGAATATACATAGAAAAAATACATAAGTACGCTTTTGATTAGCGAAACATACTCAATCAAATACCCGCGTGTTTTGAATTTGACATTACATTTATTTACATCATATACATGTATAATTCTATAGTTTAAGTTAATAGTAAAATGTGTAGATGCAGATGCACCCCCCTGAAAGTAACTCTGGCGGCACTCATGACCATCCCCTTTCTTTTACCGGACTGCCAGGCGGCGGCAGGGTCTCCACCGCTTTAACGTTGACATTCCAACTTGCCGAACTAAGCGTTTCGCTTCTTCTTTCCTCATGCGCACGGTCAAGCTGTGGAATACCCTCCCGGACAACGTTTTCCCTGATAAATATAACTTGTGTGTTTTCAAGTCTAGATTGAACAGGCATCTTATGGGTTAGCGCGGTCCATCCTAGACCACATCTTATCTTCACTTACCATTATGTGAGATTGTGGTCAAGCACAAGTAAACCTATCGCATCGCTGACGCATCGGCACATGAAAGGAGACACCCGGGCTCTCCAGTGGGATCTGCACCAGCAGCCCGTCAGTACCTTGCCTTTGAGCCCGCCACCGGGGGATGCATTATAGCCCCCCTGGAACCAGACACGGTGTTCAAGGGGATAGGGTCCCCGCCGCCGCACAGTGGACGGAAAAACGAAGTTCCCTTTCATAGGATTATTTAAAAATGAAATATTTTATTTGATACTTTCAAGTATACAGTTTTGTCAAGTACATTAAAACATTGAATAAATGAGTAGTTACCGGTTTTTTTATCGAGTCTATACCATCAAAGAATGACTTTCTATATTTCAAATGTATGAAAATGGAATTAGTTTTCCTCATAACTTTTTTCTGTCTAGGATTGTAAAGCTGAAACTTTTAGGTATTGTTGCCGAGCCTATTAAAAAACCACTTGACATTTGACCTTGAACCCGAACTTCCCCGTTCAAAAGATATGAATCAATTAAAAATGCATATTTACTCAATGCATAATTAATGCATTTTATTTATATTTATTTATGATACTCTCTTTTTTTTGTGATTTGTTTAGATATTCTTTTTTATTTTAATATTTTTATTTTATTTTAATATTCTAACTTATCTTGGTACTTACTGAACTGAAGTCGGTGCCAAGCCAAAAGAATAAGAACGAATTATATTGAGATGATTGTAATGGTGAAAAACACCAGCAATCCAACTCTCGTTTATGTTGTTATTTAATTGCTTGTTACGAGCCAGTATGCCTCGTCAGTATATACCTAGACCGTGGGACATTTGCCGCGCATCGGACACCGAGCTCATGACGTCACGGCTTCATGAGATGGCTTTCCCTTACCTAAGCTCGGTGGGAACAGACGCATAGACTTTAAGGATAGATACTAAGATTATATATATTTTAATAACTATTGTGGAAGATTAAATATACCACTTTATTAATTTAATCAAATATTTTATTGGAGTTCCTGTGTTCGGCGCCCCCAAACACGTAATTTGCTAAATATCTATTTATTGTATGTACATACATCAAACAAACTCAATTTTTCTTGCTTTTGATTTGGCAAAGATTTTAATTAAATCATTTATTTTTATATCAATTTTGGATTCTATACTTATAATGATGTATTTTTCTAGCTAGGTATGAGTACTTTTAGGTATCGGTATTGTACCTATGTATTGTATTTTAATGTTAACCGACGAGTTCTCGAATGGAAACCACTGTCCACGAACGAACGAACGTACGTAGCTTCGGACGCCCCTCCAGCCCACCGCTGGACCGACGAACAGCTAGTCGGTAGGCGCCTAGGTATTAGTTGGATGAGGATGGTCGAGATCTGCATGCTACCTAACACTTAAAAAATAAAATTGACTTACCTTGATATTTTTTCTCTTATTTATGACGAAGAAATTCCATTTATTCCATGAATTTCCATGCACTTACAATTACAACTTACACTATGGTTACACTATACATATAAATTAATGAATTTCTCCACTAGATCTTCCGTGCTAATTCGGCGGTCGTCGCAAATGAAATGAGCTAACGAATTTAATTACTTAAAAAGAAGAAATCAGATCAATCACTGACCGACACTTGCATAGGCGCTGCGCGCCGCGCTGTATATTCAAATAAACTTACACCTAATTGTAGTGATTTTTTAGAGATCATTTCTCTTTAAGTGCGAGTGCCCGGACGGCTATGTCAAAGGACGCAATTACTCGCCTATGACAGACGCACAGGTGCCGCGCCGCGCACCCATTTCAAATGAATTTACGACTTACACTTTATTGACTTAGAGATCATTTTACTTCAAGTGCGGGCAACCGGGCGGCAATGTGTCAAAGGTTATATACACTCTCTTTGGATAAGAGATTTTGCCGCGCGCGTCTTGTATGAAATAAAATTGTTATTTGTGTACTAATAAGAGTCATTTTAGCTTACACACCATGAGCGGTGTGACAAGCGCCGAAAGCGTAATACAAGTAAAAACTAATACCTAACCTGTGGTAAAACAATGATTTTTGTTGATGACAATTTTTTTTTAATATTTTATTTTGCGCATACGTATTCGTCGTAACAAATATATGAAACTGTGCAATGGCGTTAAGTTCAATGAAATATCTAAATATTCAGCGCTCGGCAAGCGCCCCCGGGCGCCCTGTGCCCGGGTGCACCGCACCCCTTGCACCCCCTGGTAAAGACGGCCCTGTAGACAACAAACCTATATGACTAACGATCTTGACGAAAAGCGTACATATTCATAACGTATGCACAACACAACAAATAATGCGATATGAATGACTGATATTTTATATTTGCAAGAATATAGGTAGCTAACACAAGTTCTTAAAATACATGGGTTTCACGTAAATTTTTGTACGGCTGAAATGCCGAATATAGTGATCTGGCATTTCAGCCGTAAAATTATTAAAAAAAATAAACCGGAAACTACTAATTTATTCAATGTTTTAATGTACTCGACAAAACTGTATACTTGAAACTATCAAAGAAAATATTTATTTTTAAAAAATCCTATGAAAGGGAACTTCGTTTTTCCGTCCATAGTGCGCCGTCCTCCTCGGAGTCACTGCCATACTTAATGGATGTCCTAGGGCCCACGCCCCGTACGTCCAGCGACTCCGAAGGTAACGACTACTGTCTACAACAACCGAGACCGAAGCACAGGGAAGCTCAGTTCAAATGTTCAAGAAAATCCAGACGACTGCTATCTATGTATTGGCCTTACTTGACATTGCTTAACCAACGCTAGCTTATGTCAAAAATACAACATATTTAGCAAAATGTTTTTCCCTTTTTGGCCGTTAAAATTTTATCATAGGAATGAGTAAAGATATTTATTTCTTTTTATTGCACAAAGTTGTTTATAGGCAGACTTTTCATAATATAAGAGTAAGAATGCAGCTTAGGTATTTCTTGAAGTTTCAGACTTAACCATACTGACTTATCCTAATTAATCGGACTTTGACGACAACCCAACGTTCTTTTCCTATGATCCTAAATTTAAAAATACCTTACACCTATTTAACTTTCACCAAAAATATTATCGGAACTCATCGACAATAAAATATCGATAGTGTCATGCACTATCCTCGTTTACTTAAAATTGACGTCATCTCGTGTACAGACAGTGTTGTCACTGTGTGTGAATTTACTTGTGTGCGTCTATACGCAATATCAATATATAATCTATATTATGTTAGTGTTTGATAATATTGTCGTGTGCCTGCGTAGCGATGTGGCGAAGAATGCATTAGTAGTAGATAGTATTTGTGTGAGTTACCTCGTCCCCCGCGCAGAAAGTGACAGACTTTTTCTCATAGCGAATAGTGCGCGTGTCGTCTCCTTTTGGTTTAATACTCAAAGGTGTAAACAAACACTTTAGTAGTAAGTTCAAGTTAAAATTTAGTACACAAGTGAATAAGTAAAATTTTTCGTTTACACGTATTAAGTTGGTTACTAAATTTTAGTAAATTATTGTGTGTAAACAAACAATTTAGTAGAAAGTCCCAAGTTAAAATTTAGTACGCAAGTTATGAAGTAGAATAGAAACTTTTCTATTTTTCGGGTAAGTAGGTGGGCGTGATTTATTCTTGATACGTTTGGACACACACATGTATAATGCACGTTTGCAACAGGATCTGCGTAGATTGAGATCAGTAGCCCGATTCTCGTAATAACAAACAGTCCAAATTTCGTTGACGTTTTGTTGTCGTTCGATCGAAGTCCTATCCAAAAACGGTATTCTCGTATACCATAAACGTAGTTCGATAGGACTTCAACTCAATTGGATCGAAACTAAACGATTAGTCAACGATTCATTGTTCTGTACGTTTTGCTATTCCCTGATAGATGATGAAAGCTCAGTAGCCCGATTCTCGTAATCAAAACAATAACGTTAACGTAGCGACTTAGTCGTTGAAACACTTTTCGTATTCACGTCCGGCGATTTTACTTCAACGGCAACGATTTAAAAGTCGTTCGATTGAACTATCGTTGGAGCGTATTTTGGTATAATATTCGTCGTTCAATCGTTTTATAACGTTGACTAAATGGTATTCTCGTATGAAAATGACGTTACTACCGATCGGATGCCAACGAGTAAGCGTCAAATTCCACGATTCAAGAGTCGTTGAACATACGTTGGTTAATTGAGACGATTTTTGATTTTCTTATTCTTGTGGTGCGAGTCAAAGTAATAAAATAACTTTAAAATGAGCCACTGACTTACGTATTTACTGTTAAATTCGTCTGCACAGCAAGAAATTCAAAAATAAAGCTGTTATGGCGAAATATAAGTTATTATTATAAGTAAACAAATATGTAAGATATGGATTATGGAACGCGACCAAGCATGTTAGATATATTGCATGTAGCACTAAGCAAGCATGAACGGGAGAGCTGAGAGTGAGTGAGACGAAAATATGATCGTACGCTGTGAGTGAAGAGTATTTAGAAGATAGTGTGAGCGAGATGGTTTTAAGGTAAATATAGATAGAGTAAGAGAGATAGAATAAACTAATAAATATAGAAAAACACGTCTTTTAATTAATATACAATTAGTATGTCTGTGGAGGGATTTGAAACTAATTAACCCCTAGTTTCCCGAACCCTAAACTCTTAACCGCGCTTACCCATAAGATGCCTGTTCACTCTAGACTTGATTACACCCAAGTTATATTTATCAGGGAAAACGTTGTCCGGGAGGGTATTCCACAGCTTGGCCGTGCGCATGAGAAAAGAAGAAGCGAAACGCTTAGTGCGGCAAGTTGGAGTGTCAACGACAAAGCGGTGGAGACCCTGCCGGCGCCTGGTAGTCCGGTAAAAGGAAGGGGATGGTGGTACAAGGTCAAAAAGTGCTTGAGCGCATTCACCGTGGAACAATCTATAAAAAACCGATAAACATGCAACTAGGCGGCGATGATCCAATTGTTGCAGTTTTTCATTTGTTAGGTCGTTATCGTCAATTATCCTGCGAGCGCGTCGGTCTAGCGAATCCAAAGAGTCAAGTTGATATTTGGCAGAGCCATCCCACAGGTGAGAACAGTAGGTACCTACTCCATGCAGGGCCGGACCTGAGCTTTCATCATCTATCAGGAAATAGCAAAACGTACAGAACAATGAATCGTTGACTAATCGTTTAGTTTCGATCCAATTGAGTTGAAGTCCTATCGAACTACGTATATGGTATACGAGAATACCGTTTTTGGATAGGACTTCGATCGAACGACAACAAAACGTCAACGAAATTTGGACTGTTTGTTATTACGAGAATCGGGCTACAGGTCTCGATTGAATCAAAGGCTTTCTCGTAGTCCACAAACGCTAGACATAGTGGCCGATTATACTCCCCGGTCTTCTGTATAATCTGGCGGAGCGTATGTATGTGGTCTACGGTGCTAAAGCCTTTTCGGAACCCGGCTTGTTCGGGAGGCTGGAAGTCATCAAACCTGCGTTCGAGACGGTTCGTAATGACTCTCGAAAACAGCTTGTATAAATGGCTCAGGAGTGAGATATTTACTTTGCTTTACTTGCTTTTTTATGCTACCATAGTACTTTCGGCAATATTTTGTCGATTTCATTACTCATAAAAAGTATGTACCTACTAAAGAAAGAAAGAAAAAAAGTAAGTACATTTATTTGACACAAACAATAACAAATTTGGTAAAAATTAACAGAAAGGAAAAAAAATACAGAAGTTGTGTGGGGTCAAAAAAGATGCTGCCTCAGCATGTTGCTATGCCAAAAATAAATCTGACGCATCTGATTGATGATGGTGATAATGTTTGTCCGGTGAACTGTGGAGGCGATTCTCGCACTTTCGAATCAATGACGAATTCGAAAAAATATTCGAATTCGAACTATTGGCGACTAAAAATCACGTAATTGTATTCTCGACATGTCGAGCCCAACCTATTTCGAACGCTAGCCGCTCGAACTGCTTCGACTGGTCAAGACCATTCGAATCGTCATCTCGAGTTCGAATCACAACAAATGTCAAACCTTACCGTATAATATGATTATAATTTTAAGATGAGTACCGTATTCCTAGATTATTTTATTCAAAATAACATTATTGGATAGTTTATTAAAGTATAACTACACTTTGCGAAGTCCTCGCACTTGATTAAAACTTAATTCATTACCAAACAAACAATCAACAACACAGACTATTAATTAAGAGATACTGCGATCGACAGCCAATTATATAGGTATATACACCTAAACATCACATAAACGCCTTTAAGAATACGGACAACAATAATAAAACTTATCTTTTTATAAATAACCTTTCGGGCATACTAAAACAAAATCGTAAACATAAATACATACATAAACATATGGTATTTTTGTTTTAATTTTACTTCGCCGAAAGACAGGCAAAGGTACTAGGATCATACAGCCACAGACTACTAAGTAAGAACCATAGATTTATAAAAATCTATGGTAAGAACACACAGCTTTGTGTATTTATTACTCATTCATTTGTGATAAATTATGTGAAAAATCGTACAAAATGTCGTTCTACCATTTTATACACGTGAACCACTTTAAAGATATGTTTTTCTACTAAAAACATCCCATCCGGTAAAAAAACCGTATCAACTACTTGAACGGAATGACTCGCGGGACATTTATCTTTCATAATGACAACATTTTCCTCATTCAAATAGAGATTATTTCGAAGTTTACTTCGATTGTTGCCCAGAATACAAGATTCGAGAAAATCACTTCGAGTTTCGAGATTTCTTAGTAGAGATAGGCTTCGAATTGCAGATTCGAAATCGAAGTCGATTCGAAGCAAGCGAGAATCGCCCCCCAGCCAACAGCGTCTACCAAAAAAAAAGTCGGCAAATTCTAATGGCCCGGGGCGCCAAATCTTTAAATACGCCCCTGATCTGACGACATTATGTTGCAGTGTTGCACTGTTACTTGCACTCTTCTTCGACGAAGAAGTAACGTCGAGTCTTCGTGGACGTCACCGTCACTAGTCGCCGCTGTACTCAATGGACGTCCTAGGGCCTGTGAGCCGTACAGTACAGTCCTTCGGAGTCGCTGGACATTCGAGGTGTGCCTCGAATGTCCAGCGACTCCCGAGGTTGCCCTTTATTTAGAGTTGGGCTCAGTGCTGAGAAACGAGACGTTGGGCGAACAGGATCACCGCGTTCACTTTTACGCTCGGCGGCCTCCTTCTGTCTGGGGCATGCTTGTCTCGCTGAAGGCGGCCATCGCTCTTCACGCCGCATCCCTGGACAGCATAGCCGATACTACGCTGCCAAGGGAGAGATCCGATCTGATGACTGCGTTCAGGTCTCGACGCTCCAACGACCACACGGAACAAGCTTCTAGCGTGTGTTGGACGGAGTCAGTCTGGTCGCAGTGGAAGCATCTCGCCATCGCTTCACGTCCGATCTTATGCAGATAATCACCGAAACACCGAACCGTGACCGGTGATTATCTGCGTAGGCCTATAGGTGAGTCGTCCACTCCGTCGCTGTATTCAGTCAGGCTTCGGAATGCGGCAGGAATGCCTCAACGACGAGTTTGCGCGCTGTCCCGCCACTCTGGCGGGCGATTCGAATCCGGTTATAGATAGGTCACCCTCCCATACCCGCCCGCCAAGATGTCTAAGGGCGGAAAGCGTGCCAGTAGGTATGGTCGTCGCCACAAAGGACACCTTTCGGTATTCTCGTGCAATCCACAATGCCATCGCTGAACGCTGTATATTTTCGTTCTACAGCGTCGAATGGCCAGCTTCGGCACCCAGATGGGCACCCCGAAGCAGTGCCTGTAGGTACTATAACAACCAGACAACCAAAACAAATACAATATATAATATGCTTTATTATAAATACTACCTACTTATAGATAAATAACACCCTAGACTAGACACAAGATAGACAGATATGTTTATGCACACAAATGATTAACATGGGTGCAGTGGCGTCGCTACCGCTGCAGCAAGCGTATACGGGGCCCCGAGCTACATAGGCCCCGTTTGCTCTTGATTTGAGCCCCCCAAGAATTGTTTTATAGAGGGCCCGTCTAAGGCAAGCTACGCCACTGCATGGGTGGGAGTTGAAACCACGACATTTATTTTAGACTAGCTGACCCACGCAGCTCCGCCTGCGCTATTTTTACGTTAACTAAACTTAATAACAGACATTAGCATCGAATACATAACCTCCTTTTTTATAGTCGGTTAAAAACTGGGACCTACTTTTTACTTGCTCTCCGAAGCACGGACCCGTTTAGTTCACATGGCGTTAAACGGTCACCCATCTATTTAATGACCTTACCTAACGTTGCTTAACCCGATCGATTACAAAACCTTGATAACAACAACTCTCTATGAGTGTTCCCTTACTAATATTTATCTACACTAATATTATAAAGAGGAAAACTTTGTTTGTTTGGTTGTAATGAATAGGCTCAAAAACTACTGGACCGTTTTTAAAAATTCTTTCACCATTCGAAAGCTATATTATCCACGAGTAACATAGGCTAAATTTTATTTTGGAAAAAATAGGGTTCCGTTAGATATTTGGGTTTTTTCGGACACAAGGTGTAAAAAATCAACCAGAAAAGTTACTTATTTTGCGTACGCTGCCTAAACTATAAAAGATAGAACCATAAAATGTTCTAATTAATTGTAGATCTTATAAATATCTACAAAAAAGTCCGCGGCACACTATGTCGAGTGAGGCCCAACAACCATTTTTTTATTTAAAAATCTTGAATTTTGTTTGGAGAACATTTAAACGCATTTCATTTACTCATGCTATTAATCCTTATCAAAATAAATTATTTCATCATTAAGTACAGTTTATGTAGATAATATTTGGTCTTTGAATGATTAAAATTGGACATTTGGTTTTGAAGTTATGGCGAAATTAAAATATTACTGCTTATAAATTAAAAGATTTCTGCTGCACGGCCCGTTGCGAAGTGAGCGTCACCAAGGCCCCCGCCTTGGTGCGCATGCGGGAGGGGGGGGGAGTTTAGATCTATGAGTAAGGTACCCGCGCGGCTCAGACGCGAGGTCGGTCGGCCCCCTACGCAGCGGTCGTGCGCGAAGTCTAATTTTAGAAGAAAGAACCTAATTTTCGTGCGATTTTTTTTAGATTTCTTTCTTAAAACTACGCAAAAGTTCTTCTCAAAGCTAAACAACAGTTCTTTTCAGAGCTAATCAACAGTTCTTTTCAGGGCTAACCAACAAATTTTTTCAGGGGTTAGTGATCGGAGGAGTTAGGAGGAGCAAGTTGGGAGAAGAGAGAGGAGGGAGAGGGTTCAGAGAGGACAACGGGGAGAGGAAGAGGGGAAGTGTGACGGGGACCGAAGCGGGAGGGGAGAGAAATAGCATAGAATTAGATTTTTATTATAAGAGAGAGAGATGGAGAGAGATAAATCAAGGGAGTAGGGAGAAAAGGGGAGCAAAATGTAATTAAAGCGCGGGCGGAGCTGCGCGGGTCAGCTAGTTATATTATAAAGAAAAATTGATAAAATCTGACCAAGCGTATAACCAAGTACCCATTTTGACTTTAATCCCCTCTCCCGAAAGAACCGTGCTAGATTACGGGATAAAAAGTATCCTATGTCCTACCTCGTAGTAAGATCTCAAATCATGCCAAGTTTCATTTGAATCCATTCAGTAGTTTCGGCGTGATGCTCAGCCGTGATACAGACAGACAGACAGACAGACAGACAGACAAAAATTAAAAAAAATACATTTTCGGCCTCAGTATCGGTTATAGAATGCCCTCCAAAAATAATTTTCAAAATATCTTCAATGTACAGAATTTACAGTTTTATTATAAGTATAGATATAGATAGGTATTGTTCATCATCAGCAGCGGACGTGTTTCGGGCTCAGAGTAAATAGTATATAGAGTACGCGTTAGTCTATGGTTCCTTTAAACAAAGCGTAGGCAGATTTTGTTCTACGAGGCATGAAAATCGAACTATTTAAAGTTATATTATAAGAGTTATATTGATATGTAAGTGATAAGTAGTGATGAGTTTGATCTGTCACAAGCGCATGTGGCGATAAATACAGCTGACGGTATGGTACCTACTGTCGTTTACCTGATATTTATGTATTTTGATGTTCTTACCCGTGCCTACGAGTTCTTACTTAAATTAAGCATTCTATAGTACTTGTACTGATTTTTGTTCTGTGGTTTCGGGTGATGTTAATTAGTGGTGTGCCGATTCGATTATTTGACTAATCGATTAATCGATTATGCGAACTAATGGAACTAATGTTATCGATTATTAATCGATTTTGTTCGATTACAAGTCTGAAATTAAATATTTCTTCAAATTGTCTTTTAGTGATATAAAAAAAAAACAGAACTTAATCACTTAGATATCTAATAAAACAATATGTAAATTTAAGATCAAACAGAACATAAGTTATCGCTTTTAAAAAAAAAACAATATCGAAATTAAATAGAACATAATCAAAAAATAAACAATATTTGGCCGTCGGCGCACACTGGGCGGTTATGAAGGTATGACAATAGTACCCAAAGCTCAAATTATTAAATTAAGGTATGATTTTTATTTTGTATGTAGGGTAACTATTCAGTGACGTGAGCAATATTTAGATTAATGAGAAGTTAGTCATTTACCGGATTGACACACTTAAAGTGTACTGTGTTACCAGTTTATTGCATTTCTGTGATTCAACGCAACGCATTCAATATTTTTTCATATTATTTTATTTGTGATGTTTACATTAAAATATTATATAATAATAATAATAATAATATCTTGGGACAATCCACACACGGTCATCCGATCCCAAACCAGGCAGAGCCTGTACTATGGAAACCAGACAACTGATACTAATACTTATATACTTTTTTTTTGTAAATACATACTTAAATAGATAAACAACACCCAGACACTTGGCGGGAATCGAAACCACGACCCATCGCTTAGCAGGCAGAGTGACTGACCACTAGACCAACGGGCCCGTCAATAAAGTCATATGACAATAAAGATAAACGTTAACCCTATTTAAAAATTACTTTAATTTAACTAAACATTAAATTATAGTCGGAGATATGATAGTCTTTTGGAGATTATATGAGGTAATATTTTACGGCTTAATATTTAAAAACAGGCTTTTGAAAATTTATAAGCAGTAACAAAAACATAATTTTCGGGATTTCCTACCCATTCGGTTACCATAACTTAAATGGTTTTATACCAATTATCGATTATCTAAATCATAATCAATTGATAACAATTATTTTGATAATCGATTAATCGATTATTAATAATCGATACCACACACCACTAATGTTAATCTGCTATCAAGCATGGATTGAACTGACGGCAGATTGAACATGTAACTTCTGACTTAAAACTCCATCAATCAATCAACATACACGATCAGTCTGATGTCAATCTGTTCATGGATTGAACTGACGCCAGATTGAAAATGGGTGATAGGTAATCTGATAGAACGAGGCCTCTTACGACAGACACCCAAAGAATGAGATAGGTGAGTGCTATTCTTACCCGGGCACCCCATGGGCATGGGCAATCATTATTACAATCATATCAGGCCAGTTAATATCGGTAGATACCCTGATATCACACATTGATAATTCAAATAGGTAAGTGATTTATTAGTAAGTAGGTACAGTGCTTGCACCGGACGCGTGTGCACCATGACTCAGGTATCACGTTAAGTTTTGTACAAGTAAGGTAGGCTTAAAGACGTAGCTCCTTTTGGGGCAGCCGAGTGAAGAAAACACATAAATGTCACTACGATAATATCATCTGCTAGATATATTAGGTACTTATATACTAAAACGATATTATTCAAATAACAGAGACTTAGATAGACAATTTTAGTTTATATCTATTTTATACAATAAAATCCTTTCTTTTTCGTTGTGTGTATGTGTAGGTACATACAATTATATTAAAAAACTAGTCGACCTGCGCAGCTCCGCTCGCGCTCTTTTTACGTTAGCAGAATTTACGTTATCATCCATTTGCGTTGAACACATAACCTTTGTTTAAAGTCTGTTAAAAACCGGGGCCCACTTTTTACATGCCCTCCAAAGCACGGAGACGCTTAATTCAAATGACATTAAAAGGTCACCCATCTATATAATGACCTTGCCTATCGTTGCTTAACCTGATCGATTGCCACATATTGTTAACAAATATCTATGAGTGTCTCCTTATTTATAATAGTATTAGATACATTCGCGTTGAATACATAACCTCCTCTTTTAAAAGTCGGCTTAAAACTGGGATTCTCCTTCGAAGCTCGGAAACGCTTTATTCAAATGGCATTAAACAGCCACCTATCTATGTAATGACCTTGCCTAACGTTGCTTAACCTGATATATTGCCAAACATTAATAACAACAATAATTTTAACTGTCTATGAGTGTCGCCTATAATATTATTTATTATAATTGTAATGAAAAATGGATAAAATCGGACCACGCGTGTACCCAAGTTGCCATTATGACTTTAATCTCTTCTCCCAACTTAGAGGAAGAAAACAATAGAGGGCTGGACACTTTCTTTCTCATTCACGCAAGAAAAGAATGCGTTTATGTAGGTTACGTGTGATAGAAAGAAACAGTGTATATGATTTTTTGTCCCTCAGCATGTGTTCGATTTTTCCGCGCCGTGGGTGCGAAACAAATTTGACGTTTGCTCCCACTTTGCTCCGTGACAATTTTATCGTGGTTTTAATATTAAATAAATAACTTAAAATTCAATAAAAAACTAACTGTGACATTACTGAGTGTTGTGGAAATCCTATAGGAATCGTGCAGTGCAGTATTATAGGCTGTAAAAGTGACAGTGAACGTAAAATTAGTGGAGTATCGTTTCACACGTAAACGTGAATTATTATGGCCAATTTAGAGATTACATTTAGAAACTAATACATGTAAACGACTTATTTAGATCTTATTGCTCTAAATTAGTTATTATTTTACTTGAAAGTTACATGTAAGATCGATAAATTCTTGTTTTTCATCCATAACCTAAAATTTTCAGTTTATTGATCGCCATTATCAGTGTTGCCAGTGTATAAAAGAGAGACTACCATAAATAAGTGGTAAATTATTATTAAGTGCATCATACACGATCCCACATGCTGGGTGCATCGAAGAATTTCTCAGATTTCCCGAATTTATTTTTATGATTTCCTGAAAATATGGATATTTGTATACTGTGGATAGCAGCAACAAAAATAATTAATTAGGTTGCTAAAAGTTATTCCCGAATGCTTAAATATTCAGAAATAACGTAAGCGCTCAAGTAATTCGTCCAAGGCTGCGCAGGACGTATTCATTCGTTATTTATAGGCACAATGGTCATTGTACATTTAATCGTGCTTTTACTATATGCATGTTGTTTAAATATATGTATGTATGTTGTTGGTTACAATTTATTGGTAAATTTGTCTGAATTATAAATAAATAGTTGAATAGTTTGTTTCATTTGCCCCCCTATTATGTACCTATCTCGTTTGACAACTAAAGTGATGATCAATAAAGCAAAGTGACTATTAAATAACTATCAAATGATTCATTTGGTATTGCCTAACTTGAATCACCAATAAATACCAAACACACTTTCAGTAGACATCAAACTTTGGTGGACAACTGAAGCTTGATAGTCACTTTGCTATTGATCATCACTTTTTTTTTTGTAGGAATAGTACTGTTTCACCGGACAAGAGGGCGAGCGCTTAAAGCGCTCCAGCCAGAAAGGTTTGGGTAGCGACTAGCACAAGGGCACCTCAGGGAGGCACGGCCTCGGCTTGGGCTGCCGCTTAGAGAAAACGAGTTTACCACCGGTTCACAACGCGCCCCCGCTGAGAAGAACCGGCAAGAAACTCAGCGAGGGGATGCATGTCGAGGTCGCATGCGTACGGATCCCTTCGGCCTCGCCGGCGAGACCGGTGTCTGTGTGTTGATGTGTTTACGACTCTTGACATCGTTGTCGGTGTTGGTGTTGTGGCATGGTCCAGGAGGACGGACATCGGGTCGGGTGGGTCGAGCAGTACATGCCGCGGACGGCGGCGATGTACGGCTGTTCGACGATCTGAGGGACCTGGCCGCTGCCCAATAGGACATGGGTTCGATTCCGAAGGATTCCGAACAATTGTCTGGGTGTTATTTATCTATTTAAATATGTATTTATACAGTTTACAAGTATTTGTAATCATTTATCTGGTTACCTTACTAAAGGATCTGCGTAGATTGAGATCAGGTGGTCATTGGTCAAGCGTAGATTGTCCCAAGATACTAGTACTATAGATTTGTATATTGGAGAAATTTACTAAAACTTACCCAGTAAATGGCCATAGTATGTATTATATTAAGTTATAAGAAAGCCAATTTTTGCCTACCTCTCTGGGAAATAGCATAGTATTGTTTTTATCTCTTAAATTTTTTGTATGAGGCTAATAATTATCTACAGCTCTTAGCCACTTTAATCACCACGTGATATCACCCAGGTGAACAATGTGGAATAGACCTTAGCTACAGCATATAAGATATTAAGTGTACATTCACTTTGTAGCCTCCGTCGTGGGTTCGAATCCTGCGAAGGGCAACAAATTTGAGTAGTTGTTCCTTACTGGCTAGGACAATGCAGGCCGATGACCTGATTGTCTGTAAAGTAAGATGATCCATGTGTCGGGATTTGCGATAGGACGTATGCCCGACTCCTGTCCGTCAAATTAAAACACCGAGCTTTGGTAATAAACACTTATAATCAAATTGAGAGAGAACAACTTATAATACAGTGGAGTAATCGTAATAATTAAAACATGTCTCTGCCATAGATACTAGAGCGCTGTCATCTTTTTGACAGCCCCTTTGGCGTTCCGAAACCGTGATCCGAGATACGCCACACATGCGTTGGATGGGCATGTAAAAAGTCGGTCCTGCGCTTAACTTCTCCCCAGTCGTGTCGGTCTTCCGTCCCATCGGATTATGAGAGGTACCTATTATATAAAGGAAGAGAGAGTGCACTTCTGTCTACGCAAGCACTTGTGCACTATAATATCTCCTGCGTACATGGCTGATCTTGTGAAAGATTGGCCGCTGTGGTCGTTTCGGCTAGGAGGACATTATTATAACAATCACTTTCGTACTTTTTGCAGACTGTCATAGATTAACCCCTGGAGGACGATATTATGTAAGAAAAGTAAATGTTGTGTCAGAAAAGTGGTTTTTGGTTAGAAAAGAAAATATAATTTACAACAACCTCCGTATTTGCTTTACACAAAGGGTAATATTTCCCTTACGTGGCAACTCTAAATTTAGTATGTACTTATTTTTCTGTCCTTATCGGCGGCACGCTTGGTATATGTCTGTATTATATTCTGTCTACGTCTCCCAAGGAAACCATGCTGAATTACGGGAGAAAAAGTATCTTATGTCCTTCCTCGTAGTATTAACTCAAATCATGCCAAGTTTCGTTTAAATCCATTCAGTAGTTTCGTCGTGACGTGCGGTCATGATGCAGACAGACAAAAATGAAAAAAAAAATACGGTTTTGGCTTTAGTATCGGTTATAGAATGTCCTCCAAAGATAATTTTCAAAATATCTTCAATGTTCAGAAATGATCCTGTTACAGTTTTATTATAAGTACTTATAGATAACTATATACATACTCTGTCAAGAAAGTACCGAGAAAAGACATAAGATCATTATTACACAAAATGTTAGTTATTAATGACGATGAACTTACCAATCGAATTTGGACTCATGGTGTTATAGGTAATTTTTATGTTTACACTTAGTTTTGTGTTTTCAGCCTACGCAATGTGATGTGTCCGGCGGCCTAGGTGAAGATGGCGAAGTCAAGGCTTTCAATTTTACCGAGCAGTCCATTAGAAGAGCTTTCATCCGAAAAGTAGGTAACTTTATTACCCTAAACCTTCACTAATGCTCAATTCATACCAAGACGGCAGCGGCCGACAGCGCGATTAGCTGTCACGAACAAAATGACATCGAAAATGTGGTCGCGGTTACATATACCTACACAACTATACACGTACACGCAAAACAATAATATGCTCATATAAAAAGATGACTTACATACTATAAAATAAGGTTCAATAATAATTGCAGACAATTGAGCGACAGCCGTCTCCGTAGCTCTTATTTTCTTATTTTCGTGACCACTTTTCTGGTCGTGACAGCAAATCTAGTTGGTATAGTATATCGATGTTTATCTACAATACGTAACAGACCACTATCACACTGAAAGTGAATTGAGCCTAAGAGCACAGCGGGCCTAAAAAGGCCACATTAAGCATTTCATCCAAAAGGGATTCGTATTCTGCATTCCCAGCAGATCTTTCGCAATTCCTGTAATTTTCGTAAAATGGTCACACATTGTAGGTGAATTATACTCATTTTTTTATTATTATTAGTAGCACTAATTATCAGACTCATATTTGGTGTTAATGCTGCCAGACGAATAAAAATTGTACCGTAACTTACTCATATTATTATTCAGTGCCTAACTCAATAATATCATCATAATTAAAGTAACATCATCATCCACGTGGCATCTGCATCGTCACTGAATTCTCCGGCTTTATAAAGACAACTGAAATTACTAAATAAGCAGTGCCGGATTAGCCATACAGCAGGAGTCCGCTACAGGCCCCGCGCCTTGGGGGCCCCGCATGATTAATTTGGCCTTGTAAATAAGGAGTAAGTTTTAAGGCTTTTTTCCGCGGGGGAAATCTTCCAAAGGTCCCCGAGACCTTGTAGGGTGTCAACCGGGGTATGGGGAATAGTTATTACCCACTAAAACCCCCGTGGCTGTCGCATCGGCACATGAGAGGGTAGGACCTGGGATCTCCGGTGGGATCTGTACCAGGAGCCCCTCAGTGCCTTGCCTTTGAGCCCGCCGCCGGGCCACGCATTATTGTCCCCCGGGTACCGTCACGGTGTTCACGGGGACGGGGTTAGCAGCCCTCCTCGGAGTCACCTACATACTACACACCTACATACCCCGAACGATGGGGTGCATACCAATAAGTTGATGCACTATTTCTAAGTATGAGTCACTGGTAATCCAATAAAATAAAAAAGGCGCTTAACCGATGTATGGAAAAAGCCTGGACAAACACAATGAATGTAGAAATAGGTAACAGACTTAAATTTTAGTTTCGTAGGTATTGACATACGGCTCGAAGAACCATAAGAAAATCCGTAATGGATGTAGCCCGATTTGATGTTGAAATATCAAGCATAATTGCAGGTGTATTCCATCCTGATGTGTCAGCTCCTTATCACGATGGGCTCCATCGCTTTGTTCCTGTTTCACCAGCCGACTAAACTATGGGCGTTTAGAAATCCTTGGCTTTTGTAAGTAGCTCCTAGCCTCTACGACCAATAAGTTTGTATAAAGAACTTTATAATAGGGTTCTTACAACAGTTTTTATTATTTATTTAGGTAACTTGTAGATAATATGTAGGTACTTTGTATCGTCCAATCATACCGCATTCTGACTGAAATTCTGTCGCAAAGCAGCAACAAACACTGTGTTCCAGTGTGAAGTGCACTGTAGCTAGAGAAACAATATGCTCAAAATAAGTAAGCATTGGTGCCGATTCTGTTGTCACCACTACACTAAACTAGACTAAATTTTAGTTTAGTGGTGTCAAACAGTGCTTAATTTGATTTCGACAGCTACTAAATTGAGTTGATAGTGAGGTTTTCATTGGTCAAATCATGTTAGTTGAAAACAATTCTCTTGTTCATCTGATTACACTAAACTAAACTAAAATAATTCTCCGGATACGATACTTATATTAATTTTAATATTAATTTTATTTTAATACATTTAAATATTAAAATAAATAATAAAATAAATATTAAAATATTAAATATTTTTTATTAATAAATAAAATTAAATGTTAAAATAAAATAAATATGAATAAATATTAATAGTTATTAAAAAAATATAAATAATAAAATAAATAATAATAAAAAAAAATATTAACAAATATTAAAATAAAATAAATAATAATAAATATTAAAATAAATATTAATAAGTATTAGAATAAATATGAATATAAATACTAAAATAAATATAAATAAATAAAAAAATATTAAATAAATATTAAAATAAATATTGAAATAAATATTAAAATAAATATTTAAAAAAAAAAAAATAATAAAAATGATAATTTTTATTAAAATTATTTTTATATTTATTAATAATTATTTTAATATTTATTTTTTTAATATTTATTTATTAATATTTATTTTATTTTAATATTTGTTAATATATTCATTTTTTTTTTAATAATTATTAATATTTATTTTAATATTTATTAATATTTATTTTATTTTAACATTTTATTTTATTCATTAATAAAAAATATTTAATATTTTAATATTTATTTTATTATTTATATTAATATTTATTCTAATATTTATTTTAATATTAATTTTAATATTTATTTTAATATTTATTTTAATATTAATTTTAATATTTATTTCATTCTATTTTAGTCTATTCTATTTTATTTTAATCGACGTCTTTTAGATGCCGACTATTTTGATCTAATTTTAGTTTGAAGTTTCTAATATTAGGCATAAATGACGTAAACTGTGCACAACAGAATAGCAAAATACGTTTAAAACTAAGTTGAGTAACTAAAACCATTATATTCTATCAAACTATACCTAATTTAGTTTAATTCATGGATCACTGAATAGGAAAGACACGACTAAACTAAAATTTAGTCTAGTTTAGTCTAGTGTGTGACAACAGAATCGGCACCATTGTCTCACTCAGGTGATGTGCCCTTTAGCAGAAAGGCTGCTTATTACCAGCTTGGGTACCATCACCTCTTATAGCAATATTATTTTGACCTTACTGTCTATATAGAAAGTGATAGAGTTTTAAACTACGTATATTGGCGTCTCTATGTCCGATATCCTTAAAAATTATGTATTTTTCACCTTAACATTATGTTTGCCGGGTATCTGGGACAAGCCCTAGAATATCTTGCTCTTTTCATTATATCACGCACGTGTAATTAATAAAAGATTAGATTTAGATTAGATTTGTAAATAGTAGTTATTTATATCGACATGAAAATAAATACTTACCTATCAAAAATATAGTTAAACAAAGGCATAAAAGCGTCAGTGTATAGGCGACATAGACATTCCGAATCCCTGTTATTGACACGTGCCAAATATAGGGGATAATTAGGAGTTTCTTTAGGATTATTGGGCCCATCAGCTGTAAAGTGGTCACGCTGATTCATATTCTACAGGTCACTTACACACTCTTTCTCTCTCTTCTTTCCTGTTATAACCTAATATCAACTCGCACAGGACGTGTACTTGATGGTAGGCGATGATATTATGTTGTTTGTCGTCAGCTGGGTGGCTATGGTGACAGTATTCGTGTGTGTTATCGCGATGGCGTGTTGCGGCAACGTGAGGAGACAGACTCCGATGAACTTCATATTCTTGGGAGTATTCACCGTCGCAGAGTCGTTCTTGCTCGGCGTGACGTCCAGCGTGTACGACGTCGATGTGGTCAGTATAAATATACCTAGTACTGCGTATGGACCAGCCTACAGTCCACCAAAGTAAAACCCCCCACACGACAACCGTATGCTACACTATCTAACAGAAACAGGTCTCGCCGGCGAGTCCGAAGGGTACGCATGCGGCCTCAACGACGTGCATCTTCCCACTGAGTTTCTTGCCGGTTCTTTTCTGCGGGGGAGCGTTGTGAACCGGCGGTAGAATCAGCCCTCTTTCTTAAGCGACAAGCCGGAGCCGTGCCTCCCTGAGGTGCCCTTGAGCTCGTCGCTCCCCCAGACGTTAAGGCTGGAGTGCTATAAGCGCTCACCTCCTCTTGCCCGGTGAAGCTGTAATGGCCATCTGCGGCTAACAGCGTCTAACATTAGCAAAAAAAAAATAGACCAGCCTAACAAAAACAATCGCTAGCTTTTGTTAAACGTCCAGATAAGACTAAGGAAGATCAAGGAGACCCATTCGTTGTGTTAGTTTGGCATATTTATACGCAGCAAAAGCTAAGGACCATTGGATTTTATCGTATAACTAGCTGACGCGTGCAGCTCCGTCCTCGCTTTTATTACATTTTGCTCCCCTTTTCTCCCTCCTCCCTAGATTAATCTCTATCCATATCTCTCTCTCTCTTATAAAAAAAATCTAATTATATGCTCTTTCTCTCCTCTCTCTTTCCCCCTCCTGCTTCGGTTTCCGTCACACTCCCCCTCTTCCTCTCCCTGTTGTCCCCTCTCTGAACCCTCTCCCCTCTCTCTTCTACGAACTTGCTCATTCTCACTCCCCCCTTACTCCACCTAACATGCAGCGGATTCCTATTTCTGTGGTAGGTAATCCACAGATCAGCTATACTGCGATCCCCCAAACGCGTGCTACCAAGCGTAGGGATTATGGCAACCCCCTTAAGGGAAAGGCCTTTGTTCAGCAGTGGTCTTTTGGCTAATGATGGAGAGTTAAACAATAATGAGAACCACACGGCTGAATGTCACTGTTGGCGGTGTTCAGGTGTTGATGGCGGTGGGTATAACGGCGGCGTTGTGCTTGGCGCTGACGATGTTCGCCTTCCAGACCAAGTGGGACTTCACCATGCTGGGAGGGGCGCTGTACTGCGTAATTATCGTAATGCTGCTATTCGGTCAGTTGCGTTGTAATTTATTAGTACTTTAGCAAAGCGACGGCGGTGCTAAGCTAGTCACGGGAGGATCCTCCGTCCGAGCGAAGTGAGATGTTCGGCCAGGAGGCCGCTGGAGTCGGAGTCGCTGGACGGTCGGGGTGTGGGCCCTAGCACGTCACCGTGACTGGTTCCCGGGGGGATAAAATGCGCCCCCGGTGGCGGGCTCAAAGGTAGGCAGGGCCCCTGGTGCAAATCCCACCGGAGAGACCTGGGTCCCCTGTGTCTCTTGTGCCGATGCGACAGCCGCGGGGGTTTTAGTGGGTAAGAATCCCACTTACCCCCGGCGAGCCCCACAGCACCCAGGGACGTTTAAAAGGTTTCTCAGCGTCAAAAAAAAAAAAACAAAAAGGATGGAAGCCCCCAGCAGTTGACGTTGGAATGTTGTATAAATAGTTCGCGTACGTTGAAACATCGCTTGCGCGATTTAGGATTGTTCGTCGTGACGCTGCAGTACTTCTATTTTACTACGGTAGATCCCATATGTAAGAGACTATTATTCACTTAGGTATGGCAGTGTTTGCTTGCCAATAGAAGGCCTGTTGGTCTAGTCATCTAGTGGTTGGCTAGAAACCCTGGCTGCTACCTAATAAGGTTTCGATTCTCACCAAGTGTCTGGGTGTTATTTATCTATAAAAAAAGTATAAGTATACGTATTTTTTATAGTACCTAATCGGTTGTATGGTTTCCACACTACCTGCTCTGCCTAGTTAAAATAAAATTTATTTAAGCAAGAGTAAGTACTCTAAATTACAGTTATATTCATCGATGTTATATTACAAAAACTAAATGCATCGGTCGGCTGAAAATTTTACTTGTTGTCTAGTAATACTATAACGTATTTTTGGGCGCTTTCCTATTGCCATCGCTCGCGCGATTTAACGACTTGGGCTGCCTGTCCACCGGAGCGGAGCGAGGCAGCGGAGCGGAGCGAGACAGCGGAGCGGAGAAACGGTGAAATATTAACCAATAAGATTGCACAAATGAAGTCGGTTAAAAAGAGGAGCGGAGATTTTGGACGGAGTAAAGCGGAGCAGAGTTGCGTACTGTGTCTATCCACCGGAGCGGAGTGAGGCTGCGGAGCGGAGCGAGAACGTAATGCGGAGCGGAGTTTAGTACCTACGATACACTGCGGGCGCGCCTTGCGCCCGCGCCCGCACTCGCTTCCCCGCTCCGCTGCCTCGCTCCGCTATCCCGCTCCGCTTACCGGTTTTGTATGAATTTTTAAATTAGTTTGCAACTCCCTGTCCACTAAAGAGGAGCGGAGATTTTGTGCAATCTTATTGGTTAATATTTCTCCTTTTCTCCGCTCCACTGCCTCGCTCCGCTCCGGTGGACAGGCAGCCTTAACGAGTACTAATATAGTTATAATTTACGAAAATATCGTCTGTTGACGCTTAACGGTCCCTGTATGTTTCCTATAACTACATAGGTATTATTTCCATACAGGCATCATCTCAATATTTTTGCCAGCAAATAGAATTTGGACACTGGTGTACGCGTGTGGCGGTGCTCTCCTGTTCTCGATCTACCTCGTGTACGACACTCAGCTGATGATGGGAGGCAAGCACAAGTACAGCATCTCACCGGAGGAGTACATATTCGCAGCCCTGAACCTCTACCTGGACATTATTAACATCTTCATATTTATACTCCGTATTATTAGTGCTGGGAAGAGCTAAAATGAAACACGATGGACGCAAATTGGTCGAAACATACCCTGCGGCTTCATATTACTTTTTAACCGACTTCAAAAAAGGAGGAGGTTCTCAATTCGTCTGTATATATATTTTTTTTTTCTATGTATGTTCGCGCATAACTCAGGCAATTATGAACCGATTTGAAAAAATCTTTCTTCCATCCATTCTTTAATCCGTTAATTGGGTCCCATAAAAAAATTATTGCTTAGTATTAAGTAGTTCCTGAAAAAACAAGAATGTTGACTGCGCAGGAAAGTTGCAAGAAAGCCTATATAGATGACTTTATGGTGCTTTTTAAGGACAAAAATGGTCATAACTCTGGCAAATATTTACCAATTTCAATGATTCTTTTTTTATTCTAAAGAAGAAACCACTGTAATGAACCTGTACGAATTTTATCACAACCGGATAAGAACTTCCTGGAGGACCATGAATGATATGGAGGAATTTATCTGGTAAAAACCATAAAACTGATGTTCTCCTTTACATTTCTCTGACAAATATGAACCGATTTCGATGATTCTTTTTTTATTCGAGAGAGTAAACTACTATGATGATTCCATGCAAATTTTATTACGATCGGATAAATTGTTTCTGAGTTTCTGAAGAAACATGAATTACTTATGTAAAAGTATGTAGACGATAATGTGAAATCATAATGATGTCATAACCTACCTAGATCATTTTACCGTATTCGATGGTTCAATCTTTATGTATGAAAATATCACTAAAAAGCATAAAAAGTATAAAATAAAATATTTTAAAAAAAATTGAACCGACTTCAATAACACTAAAAAGTATAAAATAATTTAAATATTAAAGAAGTTGGTGTTAGCGTACCTGCTGTGTATATTTGGCACCAACTTCAATAATATTTAAATTATTTTATACTTTTTAGTGTTATTGAAGTCTGTTCAATTTTTTTTAAACTACTGTCTTTGGCATAGGCAGATATACTTACATTTTTAATGAGACTAATGCAACATATTTTATACCTAACGTAAAACAGCAATATAATTGAATGATCAAACGAACTTACCCTAAGTGAAGTTCGATCTTAATTATCCAGTCCTTGACGAGAAGATATTCCATCACTAGTAGTAGTACCTCGTGGGTACGATCCGGAGATATCGCACAAGTTTCAGAGGTTAGAAAGAGAATTATCTCTTCAGCAACCACCCCGCCTCAGCCGAGCGACAGCCACCTCATTATCTTTAGAGTAAAATGAAACACAGCTGCAACATTGATTTAACAGGGTCATTAACGGGTAGGGAGGGACCTTATATCTTCTCGTCAAGGACTGGATAATTAAGATCGAACTTCACTTAGGGTAAGTTGGTTTGATCATTCAATTATCCAGTCCTTGACTCCAAGATATTCCATCACTAGTAGTAGATGTTTAGAGATACAAAATCAATGTTGCAATTAGAGATTCGAGAATAAAACAAAGTTAACTTAACTTGTTGCTTAAACTATTAGTTATAATAAAGCCAAATATATTTTGCAATTTTTTGCAGAATACATAAACACGTACTAATTAATTTGATATAAGTAATTATGTTTTTATACATATTATTTGATGAATTAAACTTATTTAATATACAATGATTTAAAAGTTTAAATTAACATTATTGAACATGTAATCCCAAATAGCATAGCCTGCTAATCGTGCAGACTATCTTGCGACCAATTTTCTAATAGTTTTAATAATAAAGGCGTTCTGGACAGCTGCTGAAGCCAGGGCTCGTCTCGTATTGTAAGTAATAAGATAGAAGTATCGATTGTGTTGTTAAATAATATCTCTTTTATACATCGTCCCATGGCTTGAGAAGACATATACTTATAATAATATACCATTTATTTTGTTTGCTGTATAGCAAATAATATACCATATTTGGGACAATCCACACGCGGGCATTCGTCCCCAAATCAGGCAGAGCCTGCACTACGACAACCAGACAAACGATATCAATAGGTACTTATACCTTAAATACCTTTCCTTCCTGCAAAATATATCAACCCAAACAGACAAACTACACCCAGACAAGGTGGGAATCGAACCCACCACACATCGGGCAGCGGACAGGGTGTCAAGATGTGAGCCATGTCATGGAGAATAAAACTGAAAAGTTAATGTTGTTATCAGACAAGTGGGAAATCAATAGGTCTTTGAATGAATTGATGCAGATTTAAAATGGATTAACATCTACAAATTCCGTACCTAAGGTTTTTAGTCTATGTAAACCTTACAACACATTTGGTAAATTCTAATAGTTTAGTTAATGACAATTATTTGCATATTTTGTTTACTCTTTAGGCAGAGAATTAAAGGTATAAATATGTAATTTTTTGGTTTGAATAATATTTTCTAAACTAATAAAATCAGTAACTTTTATGTAATGTTTTTTAAGTAACTAAAGTTATTGTGACTAAGTAATCTAGTAATTAGATCCTATGCAATGTAGAACATAGCGAGGAAAGATTGGTTTCAATTTACAGGTTCCTTGAAATAACCGTTTTTGCTTCTAATAATATTGCCAATTTTATTTGTGGATATCAAAGAAATAGCTGGTTGTAAATAACCATACAATATTCAAAAAACAATCTAGTCCAGAACTTGTTAAAGAAATAACGTAATTGTCATCATCAAATCAATGTTGTTTGTTTGAAACTAGACTTAAGTATGTTACCAGTAATGGGTGAATTAGGAGAGAATCACTTCAAAAGCTGATTGTTGTATGTGTTGTCTACGAAAATGTACCAGACTAACAAACATCCTGCTAGGGAAACATGTCGATGTAGTGAACCCAATACATTCACTACTTGAATGCGTTGGATTTTGAGGAAGAAAGAAGATATTAATTCGAAGGATTACTGAATTGTCTCGAGAGATGTAGTGTGATACCAGGTTAAGACAGCTATAATAGGATAACTCCTAATCACGTTATCTACAGGTTAATAAAGGTTTATTAGCGTTTATAAAATATTCACAGCATTGGAAGATTTTTCCATGACATTTAGTGTCATGGAATAACATACTCTGCCCGGCAGAGTATAAAAAGAAAAAACCCTGAGACTGCAGACAATATACAAAAGGTTGCAATATTTTTGTAATAGGAACCGAAAACAAGCGGAAATATTACAATTGTGACTCATAATAATGTCAATAATAATAATAATGTAAGGCCTGCTGGAATAACTTTCTTTAGAAATAAGCTGTGCCTTTGTATTAAGAATAGTATCTTGCCTTTATTCCTTCTATCTTTTATTGTTATTGTGTGTACATAAATGATAAAATAAATAAATAAATAAATGTCCCTCTGGCTGATAGGACCACAGCGGCCGATCTTTCATCAAATCAGCCTACTACACGAGAGATTTATAGTGCACAAGTGCTTGCGTAGAAACAAGTGCACTCTATCTTCCTTTACTCTCACAATTCGTTAAGACGGAAGATCGACACGACTAGGGTGAGGTCTGGCGCAGGACTGACTTTTTACATGCCCATGTGACGCATGAATCATCTTGCCATCATTGTCATAGCCAGCAAGGAACAACTACACAAAGTAGTTGCTCTCCACGGGATTTCAACCCGCGACCACTGGTTTGCAAAGCAAGCGGTTTACCGCTGCGCTACGGAGGCTACAATAAGATTCATAAATAGAAAATAAAATAAAGGCCTCTTTGAGGTCAATCTATACTTATAATAAAACTGTAACAGGTCCAATTCTGTACATTGAAGATATTTTGAAAATTATATTTGGAGGGCATTCTATAACCGATACTGAGGCCGAAAATGTATTTTTTTTAATTTTTGTCTGTCTGTCTGTCTGTCTGTCTGTCTGTCTGTCTGTCTGTATCACGGCTGAGCATCACGCCGAAACTACTGAATGGATTCAAATGAAACTTGGCATGATTTGAGCTCTTACTACGAGGTAGGACATAGGATACTTTTTATCCCGTAATCTAGCACGGTTTTTTTGGGAGAGGGGATTAAAGTCAAAATGGGTACTTGGTTATACGCTTTTTCCGATTTTATCAATTTTTCTTTATAATATAATAAATATTAGTAAGGGATCGCTCATAAAGAGTTGTTATCAAGGTTTTGTAATCGATCGGGTTAAGCAACGTTAGGTAAGGTCATTAAATAGATGGGTGACCGTTTAACGCCATTTGAACTAAACGGGTCCGTGCTTCGGAGAGCAAGTAAAAAGTGGGTCCCAGTTTTTAACCGACTATAAAAAAGGAGGTTATGTATTCGATGCGAATGTCTGTTATTAAAAGTTTAGTTAACGTAAAAATAGCGCAGGCGGAGCTGCGTGGGTCAGCTAGTTTTTAATAAAAACCGCCTTTTGTAGTAATTTTGGTAGTGGTTATGGCGCTTGCTCGCCTTTTCTTTGTATAATCTCCATCTCCAACTCACTTTGAGGATCATGAATATGGCTAGGTAAATCTTTCCCCTTTCATAAAGATTAAATTTTACTAAGATACTTAAGTCGAATATTCACAATATTTTTTGGTTTAATATTATTGTTTTAATTGCATTATACATAAATATATATATTAATTATGTATAAATAATTATTTTTTACACACTATCTCTCGTTCCGTGTCTGCATTTATCCTATTATTATTATATCATATCAGCCTCAGTAATATAATAAAGAATGAATATATATATGATGCAAATATGAATTTGTTAATATGTGCACCCCAATTCCAAATGTTAGCCTATCCCAATATTAGCTAGGGTAATAAACTCTACTTATTCTGCGTGAATAAGAAAAGGCAGTGGTATTAGGTATACACACGAAAGTCACTTTTTTTTTTTTTTGTCTCCAGAGACTAAATCAATATAACAATGGATTACCATTACTTTTAGCACACTGTATGTAGACCAATGCTCACCAGTTTTTACGAACCACTTGCTACGCTCCAACTTTAGAGTTTGAGTACAGAGGAGCACGCTACTCGTTAGAAATGCGTCCGTGAAAATCTGATGAAAATATTTATCTTGATATCAAATTAACGATTAAAGTAAACGTAAACTATGTGTCAACGTCATAATGATATCACAGTTATCATTCATATAAGCAGGAGCTTAGTATCTATTTTGCTAAAGCGACATAGTACAATTACATACTAATTGTAGTTAATAGTTATAACAACATTCCCTAAATCCCTAAGCCAAGCCAAGCCAAGCGTGGGGATTATGGCAACCCCTCCCTTCTAAGGGGGAGGCCTTTGTTCAGCAGTGGACGTCTTTCGGCTGCTAATAGTTATAAGTCGTAATGAAATTAATAATTATATATAGTATATATATATTTATATTTTTTAGAATATCTGTTGCGCGCCAAATCAAGCAAAAGTATGGACCCAGCATAAAACTTTACTAGAAGTTTTTGAATCAAACATTATACTGGTAATTAATGATGAAACTGAGAGGTTCATTGAATTGTTGCGACGCTTGGACTCGTGGCGGACACGGTCGGCAATCAGTCAAGCGGAGGCGATGATTACAGTCCTCGACGCCGCGCTGGTGGCGGTTAGAGTGCACATTAAAAACTTCACTGGTTTCAGACCACTGACTTTGTCAGTGCACAGTGTTTTTTTTACCCCAAAAAAGTGACATCGTTATTTTATTCATGAAATCTACAGAGCTTTCCATATTGAATGCTAGAGTAGAACACCCGGATATTAATTCGCCATAGATTGTCTAAAATATTTTTTTAAAGATTTTTTGACCTTGTGCTCGAAAATTGTAAAAAAATATATAAAATAATAACCGTACACAAATGATAGTTTAATTCGACAAGGGCTTATGAAGCAAATCTGGGCGCATATTAAACCGTCTTTATTTCAGTATAAAAGCAGATATTAACGATACTATCGGGATTTTTCATGTTTTGGTTATGATTTTTTTCTGACTTTTCTAGGCTGAAGTAGAAGGTCGGTCTAGGACAGAAAGATGTCTTTAGCCAAGCCCAATAACCCATAAAAATACCACCTTCAAACAACGCGTAGGTTTTGAGAAAATGAATTTAAAAAAAACTCGTTAGGGCTGCCACTGCAATTGACCTTTGCACTTAACACTTTCCATTGACAACATGAAAAATATTGTAATGTTTAATCATTCCGTAGAGGAGAATGGTAACTTGGGTAGATAATAATAAAACGAAACGAAGCGAATTAGCAGAGCTCACGTGTTTCATGCTACGTTTCTTAACACAGTTGCGAAGAAAAATCAAAATAACTTACTAAGTACACAGCGACAAATACGATAAAAACAAAATATGAAAATTATTCTGTTTTAAGATTTGGTGTAATTTTCTGGGGGTTTTCAACAAATAGGGACATTATTTTCAAAATGCAAAAAAGGTGCATTAAATCCATGTGTAATCTACAATGTACTGACTCATGTAAACCATTCTTCATTAAATACCAAATTTTAACTTTACCTTCTCTATATATATTTTTGAAACAACAGTTTTTGTAAAAATTAATCAAAAATTATTTACACGATAAAATGATATCTGCGATAGGAATAGACGAAATAATAACACATCATGTCTAAGATCGTCTCGGACAGCTCTTTTACATAAAAGTATTTATTGCATTGCGCCTAAGATATACAATAAGATTCCGAAAGAAATTAAAGACCTTGAATTAAACTTATTTAAAAAGAAATTAAAAAAATATTTAGTAGATAAATGTTACTACGAAGTGTCCGATTTTTTAGCAGATCAGTGAACAATATGCAATTTTTGTGAGTCCCTTAACTATGTTGTAGTGTTTGCATGCTTTCTTTCTTGGCAAAATATGGAGAGACTTTTTAATATATATTATCTGTATAATACCCATATTTGTGAACAATAAATGATTGATTGATTGATTGATATTTACTTATGGTATTTGGCGCACGCGTTTTTTTTTCACTTGCCCAATTCAAGGTGAGTGAACATACAGCCAACTTCAAAATTATAATCTTAAGTGATAAAATGCTAATATTTTAATAGTTCGTATATAAATTTTCGAAAACATTTATTTATTCCAAAAATGTATATGGATTTTCAGAGGCGGTTTGTGTCTCTGAAAATCGTGGTTTCTCTCACTCTCTTCGTGGTTTTAAAAAATATATCACCCGGTTAAATTAAGAATGCTCTGTTTACTCGCATAGAACTTGCAGTAAGGTACTAATTTACCTTTATAGGGATAATTCTATCACGCACTAGTGCGGTAATGTCGTAATTACGCACGCGTGTCTTATAGCTAGGTTTATGGCCCCAAAAACGATGTAATAAGGCTCTCTTTACGAGCAAGTGTATTGAAAAAAATATTATTTCGATACAACACCAGATTCAACCTACAGAATGAATCAAAATAAATCTGCATAAAGTGGATTACTGCGTATTTGTTGTATTTTTGGTATTTTATGAATATTTCGGTTGTATTGTAATTATTATTATTATTATTATTTATTTTTATTTCAGACAGATGTCCATAGAATGTTAGTATTATTAGTAACAATTTTTATCTTAGACCTACGTTAGTATGTACTGTTAGTATTATAAGAATTAAGTATGTACATGTGTTTTTATTTCAATCCTAAGACCACCCCAATCCAGTGTTCTTGAAAGGGGCAGTCATAGCGTTCCGCAATAAGTTTCAAGATGGTGTTGGAACTATCTCGCAAGCGTCGCAGCATCGAAGCAGCTTTTTTGCGTAAAATGGCGTAAAAGTCATCTGTACGAGCTTCCGCAAACATACCTGAAGCGCTGCAACGTCTGGGCAATCCCAACAACATCCTGAAAATATTGTTATATTGTACCCTTAGGGCGTGATACGAACTACGATTGTACATTACCCACAGGGCACTCGAGTAAAAAGATTGACAAAAAGCCTTAAACAACGCTATTTTTACCGTTGATGTACATCGAGCGAACCTGCGGGCAAGCATATTGCCTCTTACAGCAAGCGCTCTGCGCTCGCGTAATAAAGTTCGTTTGACTGTAACATTTTCTAATGACGGATTATGTGTGGTGCGGGAAGCAGTCCACTCTCGATAGGCTTTTGCTAAAACCCAGCGCACATGGTCCGGAAGAAAGGGGATGAGGCACCATGGAGCCGTTACAGACCCATTGCACTGCTTTGCCTCAGCAGGGGCTTACCCAAACTGCAGGGGGTCCGAGCCGCGACTGGAGAGCTTACTGCTAGGGGGCATGAGTGTGCCAACCCTCATGTTGGTACACAAGTAGCAAACGAAGCTGTAGACTGCGCCACAGCTGGTGTTTCACAGCCATTAGAAGTATCCGCAAAATGCAGAAGGACCAACCAGATTGCATATCTACGAATGTTTTTGCGCAAAATCTAAAAACTGCATCCCGAGAAGATTTTCAAGGGTGCGTCCCATTTCATATAAAGTTCTTTGGTCTGTTTTCATTTCAATAACGTTCACAAGATATAATAAACATGAGATATAACAACTGTTGATATAATAATTCTATACTTATAATAAAACTGTAACAGGTCCAATTCTGTACATTGAAGATATTTTGAAAATTATTTTTGGAGGGCATTCTATAATCGATACTGAGGCCGAAAATGTATTTTTTTAAATTTTTGTCTGTCTGTCTGTCTGTCTGTCTGTCTGTCTGTCTGTCTGTCTGTCTGTCTGTATCACGGCTGCGCATCACGCCAAAACTACTGAATGGATTCAAATGAAACGTGGCATGATTTGAGATCTTACTACGAGGTAGGACATAGGATACTTTTTATCCCGTAATCTAGCACGGTTCTTTTGAGAGAGGGGATTAAAGTCAAAATGGGTACTTGGTTATACGCTTGGTCCGATTTTATCAATTTTTCTTTATAATATAATAAATATTAGTAAGGGAACACTCATAGAGAGTTGTTATCAAGGTTTTGTAATTGATCGGGTTCAGCAACGTTAGGTAAGGTCATTAAATAGATGGGTGACCGTTTAACGCCATTTGAACTAAACGGGTCCGTGCTTCGGAGAGCAAGTAAAAAGTGGGTCCCAGTTTAACCGATTATAAAAAAGGAGGTTATGTATTCGATGCGAATGTCTGTTATTAAAAGTTTAGCTAACGTAAAAATAGCGCAGGCGGAGCTGCGTGGGTTAGCTAGTTTCTTAATAAATCACATTTATATTCTAAAACTTATTTCGTATAATGTTATTTGGATATTATAATGTTTATCTAATCGAAAACATTAGTTCTATCCTTTAAAATATACGGGGTGTAAGCACAAAATATAGAGTCCAGAAGGCAAGCTCATGTATGTTCACTTTTCATACCTACGTTCGGCGGTCGCGTTCGGGTTGTCAACTCTGGCTTATGTGAAAAAACTATCGTGGTAGTGGCACTCGTATCCTCGGTGTTTAATTGATTGGTGATAATAAAACAGGAAGAACGGAAATAAAAACCGTTAATTACTAAAATAATTAAATTTTTAACACTTTCAAATTTAATGTTGTCTTTTACTTACGCGAATATTACACATTGAAATCAAATCAAACTACTTTTACCGATTATATCGCGGGAGGACCATGTCCTCATGCTGCAAAGAATTCGAAACGTCGGGATAGTAAAATCTAAATAAACCGCGATATAATCCGTAATAGTAGTTTGATTTGACTTTCAAATTTATTACACTTTCGACGTCTCGTTGTTAAGACGTGTACGTGTTGTACTATCGTTTCGTATTGACATTCGTATTTCGAGACCTACCCAACGGGCCCAAATTCCGTGGGTCGACGTTTATTGGTGCAGAGTTCCCGTGACCACCTTCCTGCTCCATCATCAGATCCACAGACAGACATACAGACCGACAGATAGACAGACAGACTTCCGGACATCAAACCAGTAACACCCCTCGCTTTTGGTCGGGGGTTAAAAATACAAGCTAGTTATAATACAAGCAAATACCTATTTACCTCTGTGAAACAACACGTAGCTTAAAAAACGACAATTCACCGCGTATAAAATAGAATTCAAACATCCATTTACTGAACAGGTGCAATAACCATCTTATTTAATAATAATAATACTATTTATTTCAGATAATGATCAATAATTCATACAATTATAATATTAATAACAATCAGTAATAAATAATAATCATAATAATAACATGTTAGTAACAATATAATCTATGAATTATATTATTCATACTCCATCTTTGCTCAAAAAATATCACAAGATGCGTACGACGCTTGTCTGAGGCAGATAGCAACCGCGTTTGCATTAGACTGGGATAAACCAAGAATTCGTGTCCGTGAGCGCTGTCTATGTGTGCGTTACTCGAGCGCCCATTGTATGAAGCTTGCCTTCTGTACTCTCTATATTTTGTGGTATAAGGGACATAGTACCGAAAACCGATATCAGGGATCCAGTACATGATTCTGAACATTCTAGTGTTGAAAATTTTCATCGACTTTTTCATGTATTTCCAAAAAAATTTTTTTTTTGATCACCCAGAAATCGGAGCCCCGCTTCGTGGGGCTCCGTCGAGTTATCTTGGCAAGGGTAATCACTTACTTGGTATATCTACTCTTCAGGTAATACTAACTATGATAGAAGTTATTATTATTTTGTTTTTAGCATATTAGCCTAAATAGACGACGATGTATGTCGTTTGAGTGATATATCAAAGATTTTGTAATTATATCGAATATTACTTACCCCATTTTCGAAGTTACTTGACACCCTTTTTAGCTATGACCTTTTTGACAACCCTAATTGCCCAAGATTGACCTCGGAACAAAAAAAAATATTTCTCAAAACCTACGCGATGTTTGGAGGTCGTATTTTTATGCGTTATTGGGCTTAGCTAAAGGCATCTTTCTGTCCTAGACCGACCTTCTACTTCAGC
Source organism: Furcula furcula (assembly GCA_911728495.1). Classification (NCBI taxonomy): domain Eukaryota; kingdom Metazoa; phylum Arthropoda; class Insecta; order Lepidoptera; family Notodontidae; genus Furcula; species Furcula furcula. Next base: position 23,262,737 of record OU452252.1, read on the forward strand.
CTAGAAAAGTCAGAAAAAAATCATAACCAAAAACATGAAAAATCCCGATAGTATCGTAAATATCTGCTTTTATACTGAAATAAAGACGGTTTAATATGCGCCCAGATTTGCTTCATAAGCCCTTGTCGAATTAAACCATCATTTGTGTACGGTTATTTGTATATACATTTTTTTACAATTTTCGAGCTCAAGTTCAGAAAATCTTTAACAATTTTTTTTGGAGAATCTAAGGCGAATTAATATCCGGGTGTTCTACTCTAGCATTCAATATGGAAAGGTCTGTAGATTTCATGAATAAAATAACGATGTCACTTTTTTGGGGTAAAAAAAACACTGTGCAGTGTAGTGTGTGACTTTGTCGGTCATCGCGCTGGTGCTAGAATCGAAAAATAGTTTTTCGGAGCCTTTCTCGTTTAAATTTCCAATAAGTATGAAATGTGGGCAAATTTTTTTTTTTTTTTACAAAATCGCCTACCTTCTTGTTCTAAAAAAAAAGAAATCTGTTTTACAATCTTAAAAGGATCTGTCAAGGTTTGATCGATCAGTAGAATGATAACCGACTGACAGGTATCAGTTTCGGCATAGTGAGAATAAGCCAAGAGTGGCCCCTTCGTTTAGAGTACGGATATTATCCGGCATATCATATTTTTTTTTTTTTTGTTAAAGATTTAAGAGGCTTGTCCACCTTTCATGAAGCCAATTATGCTTTACTGACTAATAGCCTTATAACTATCGATCAGCATGGTGCCAAACTCCAGGTTCAGAGTAGCTATTACAAATTGAGTAATGAAGATTCATAAAACTAAGTGAATCAACTTCGTTAGAGATTCCTTCCACCTTCGAGCCACAAATTCCGATACCACGCGAAGCTTGCATTTGACTGATGATTACCATTAGGTATCTATGCATAGATATAGAATTTTTCTTTCGATTATAATTGAAGGTACAACAACAGCGAATATTTAGTCGCTTTTATCTAAAAATAGACGAACTCACCTGTAGTAGTAAATAATGCGGGTAGTTAGGCCAAGAAAAAAATGCAATATCTGAAGAATACAACAGATAAGCTGTATGATTTCCGATGAATGCAACTGTCGTATTTAGGACATTGTGATAATTAGGCCAAATAATATCCGAAGAATACAACGGATAATAAAAATTAGTGCTTCCCAATGAATGCAAAGGGTACACAAACTCAGCTCGAGCGTATAAATCTTCGCAGGTACAGCAGCAGCAGGCAGGCAGAATAATATTTAGGCACAATAATATCCGTAGAATTCTACGGATTAAACAGTAGTGATTCCCAATGAATTCAAAGGGTACACTTTAGCTCGAGAGTATACATCTTCGTTAACAGCGACACGAACAATGTTCCACTTTTAATTTTATGTCTTCTTTATTTTCGATTTTTCCATGATTTCAAAGATCCCTTGTATTTGAACTCGTGCGAACGCCGTGATCGCACGGACAAGAATGAGGTGGCTGTCGCTCGGCTGAGGCGGGGTGGTTGCTGAAGAGATAATTCTCTTTCTAACCTCTGAAACTTGTGCGATATCTCCGGATCGTACCCACGAGGTACTACTACTAGTGATGGAATATCTTGGAGTCAAGGACTGGATAATTATGTATGTTATGTAACTATGTGTATATATAATTTTGTAATCGCGATTTCGAACACTGAGACCTGCTGGCCTTTTAGAGAAGTTCAGAGCCACACAAAGGCTGATTAAAAGTATCGTTTGAAGTATTTAAAACAACGAAGACTGATTATTATTGTCAAAGAGATCCTTAAACAGTAAATAAAACATGTATTTTGTGTTATTCGCATGTGTTTTATTTGACCCCAACCACTGTTTCAACCGCCCCTGGTATGGGGACGTTTGAAACAAATCGGATTTTTTTTTTTCAATTTGATCTACTGTTAAAAATAACACACCTGGAACTAAGATCACATTGCCCATTAGTAGATCGAAACATGCTCTTTTATTTAACATATCTTCATCATCACTCGGGATATAAAAAGCAAAACTATGGACGCTGTAAGTGAAATTGTTTCAACCGTACCCAGTCTACCCTACTTTGTGCATTTTCTAAATAGCAATGATGACATTTTACTTGATTTTCAAAGTCGTTCGTTACATTTTACCGATCCGTGACTTACTGCTAGTTCATCCAATTTGGGTGAATTTCGTTGTTTCACTTTTCGTGCGCTAATTTCATATCTATTGTATTAAATATTGTTACAGCTCTGGACTAGCGTCGAAATATCGAGACGTCTTTTGTTGTATAAAATTCCCACGTTTTTAGTTTTAGGACAATAGCCTATTGTTTCATGTTTACTATCAGTTCCGTGAACCCCGGTATTGTTTCTATTACTCTTTATTGTGTAATTGTTCCTTTTATTAGGGTATTTAGAACTTTAAGCCTATTGTTGAAATATTGTTATTGGTTCCACGAACGCTACTATCACCCCAAGTTTTATAACTTTGTTTACAACTGGCGAACCTTCCAGAAAGGCATAGTCCCATATAAAATACGCCACCGAGCCGACCATGAGTTAGTGTGTTCTACGCTGCGATCCCGGGAGAATCTCAACGCGATACAGTGTGCGATACGCTGCGATACCGAGTGATTTATCTGCGATTCAGTGAAGTGATAAGGTGAACGACTAAAGCTTGTGATAACGGACTCCGAGTGATATACCTGCGATCTGGACTGTAATATTGCTGTACTCTTAAGAGTGTGTGGAAATAAATCATCTTCACCAAGCAAACGGCATTTTTAAGAACCCTGCGACGTAACAATTGGTGTCAGAAGTGGGATGCCTTTGTTGCCGCGTGAAGAAGACGACCGTACGGGACCGAGCGGACGGAAGCATCGACATCGACGAGTGTGCCTGCTACGCCTTCGATGGATTTGTCCGCCCTATTGGAAGTTATGCGACGAGAGTTCCAAGCTAGCCAAGAGGCAAGTCGACGAGAGTTGCGGGAAGCTATGCAGGCCAACCAGGAAGCAAGTCGACAAGAGTTGCGGGAAGCTCTGCAGGCCAACCAGGAAGCATTAATTAGCAAATTTGACACAGGCCTTAAGGAAATTGGACAACGAGTAAGCACTATGGAAAAAGACATTAAGAAGGTCAGTGCACAAGCAAACGAACTTCAAGAGAGAGTGGACGCCCACGACGAGAGTCTGCAGTCTATCAAAAAGGACGTTATAAGGCTGCAAACTCGTGAACCAGTCGTTGTGGGCTCGTCATCGTCAAGGCTTGATTTACCTCATTTTGATGGAGCCTCTTCGTGGACTGCATTCAGGCATCAATTTGAGACTTTAATGGAGGCAAACGCCTGGAGTGACAAATATGCACTGACTGCACTCACTCTCGCCCTGCGAGGAGATGCCTTGGTGGTGTTAGAAAACCTGCCAGTCGAAGGAAGAACCGTGGGGAATCTGATGGAAGCCCTTGAAACGCGGTACGGCGAGAAACACCTGGAGCATGTGTGCCGGGCACAGCTGCGAGAAAGAATTCAGAAGCCTGGCGAGAACCTCCAGCAATGGGCTAGCGAGATCGAACGTCTAGTACGACGTGCATACTCATCAACACCAGAGACAATACCAGTGACACTGTTGCAAGCTTTTGTGGATGGAATACGAGATCCCGAAGTCAGAGCCACTGTACGACTGGCACATCATAGTTCCTTGAAGACTGCGCTCGCTCATGCTCTGGAAGTCGAAGCGGTGAGGCAAGATACACGGATACACAAGATAAGGGAAGTAGTGACAAATAATCGAACCAGTGTTCCACGAAGCCCGCGATTTAGGCCGATGTGCTACGGCTGTGGGGAGAGAGGACACATACGGGTGGATTGCCCACAACTGAAGAAGAAAAGTGTCTCAAATGCCGAGACACAATCAGAAGATAACGTGTCGTTAAACTAAGTGTCGCCAGGGCCGCGGGGCGGGTGCTGGCTGGTCAAAACGAAGCCCCAACCATCACTGTCACACAAGTGTGCAACGGAAATAGCCTTATCGTCGAGGGAACTTTGGACAACAAGCCGTGCAGTTTCACTGTGGATACCGGAGCATCACGTACAGTAGTGAGACCAGAATTAATGAAGAGAACGATCCTGTGGAATAAGCAGATACCAGCACTTTGCCTTCAAACAGCAACTGGCCAGTCAGTCTCCGTCCTCGGCGACACCGAAGTGGAGCTTAGTATCGGTGATAAAGTTTATCGTCAGTCGGTACTAATTGCCAACATTACCGATGATTGCATATTGGGTTTGGACTTTCTAAAAGATCACCGTTGTATTGTAGACATTGCAAGAGGAGTGCTGAAATTTTCGGATCAAGAAGTATGTCTACAGGGATCACGACCTTGCAATTTATACTGCTTGAAGAACACAATATTGACTCCGAGATCAGAGACCTTGATACAAGTGAAGTTTCCTCCGAATATAAAGCAAGGACGCTGTGTTATTGCTGAAGATGATGGTCATCACCCAATTTGGATAACCGCAAGAACACTACTTGTGACAAAAAGTGTAACGCAAATAAGAGTTCTGAACCTCAGTAACAATGAGATTCACCTGAAGAAAAACTGTGTTATTGGAAAGTGTCAAGAAGTCAAGTCTCTTCAACGCCTTAGCGATTCTAACAGTGTAACGCATACCTCCGAAGAACATGTTAAAGATCTTATGGAATCTTGCAAAGGAACATTAACAACATCGGAGTATTCTCAAGCAAAAGATCTTCTTCTACGGTATAAGGACATATTTGCATCAGGAAATGACTGTGGAAGGACTGGACTGGTGAAACACATAATCGACACAGGTGATGCCAGACCAATAAAACAGAGACCTCGTCGTGTACCATGGGCCAAGGAAGCTGAAGTTACAGAGTTGGTGAACGAAATGGCTAAGAATAAGATCATCGAGCCGTCTACGAGTCCTTGGTCATCACCTGTAGTCTTAGTGAAGAAGAAAGATGGCAGCACCAGGTTCTGCGTAGACTATCGGATGCTGAATAATGTCACCAAGAAGGACAGTTATCCTCTACCACGGATAGATGACACACTGGACATGCTCAGTGGCATGAACTGGTTTTCAACGGTGGATTTGAAGAGTGGCTATTGGCAAGTGGAGATAAGCCCTGAAGACAAAGAGAAAACTGCGTTCTGCACGGGAATAGGAAACGGTCTCTGGCAATTTAACGTCATGCCATTTGGACTATGTAATGCTCCAGCGACGTTTGAGCGCCTCATGGAAAGAGTCATGGTTGGTCTGCTTGGTGACGTATGTCTAGTGTACCTCGACGATGTCATCATAATGGGGCGTAACTTTAGGGAGCATTTGGGAAATCTGGAGAAAGTCTTCACCCGGATCAGAGACGCCAATTTGAAGCTAAGCCCGAAGAAATGTGAATTATTTAAGAAGGAAGTTAAATACCTGGGTCATGTGATATCTACGGAAGGCGTGCAAACTGACGCGGATAAAGTGAAAGCTGTACGAGAATGGCCAATTCCGAAGAACAAAACAGAAGTGAGAGCTTTTCTCGGCTTATGCACATACTACAGGCGATTTGTCAAGAACTTTGCGGACATAGCAAGACCGCTGCATCGCCTAACGGAAGAAAAACGTGCCTTCATCTGGGATTCAGACAGTGATGAAGCCTTCAACACCCTGAAGCAATGTTTGTGTGAGTCGCCCATCTTGGGCTATCCAAGCAGAGAGGGACGATTTGTTGTGGACACTGACGCAAGCAACACGGGGATTGGAGGTGTCCTATCACAGATACAAGGCGACCGCCAGGTTGTGATAGCTTATTTCAGCAAGGCACTTTCGAAGCCGGAAAGAAATTATTGTGTGACTCGCCGTGAACTGTTGGCTGTTGTGAAGACCTTACAGCACTTCCACAAGTACTTGATCGGGAGGCAGTTCACGTTACGGACAGATCATGCCGCATTAAAATGGCTGCTACAGTTTAAGAATCCTGACGGACAAGTGGCACGATGGTTGGAGCAGCTGCAAGAATTCCATTTTGAGATAGAACACCGAAGTGGAAAAGGGCATAATAATGCGGATGCACTATCAAGGCGGCCTTGCCCAGAAGAATGCCAACACTGCAAGAAACAGGAGACGCGTGAAGCTCTAAGAACCATTAAGATCGATGGGACTGATGATCAGTGGACGGATGACAACATGAAGAGAGCTCAAGAAGAAGATAAAGATCTACGGCCTATCATAGACTGGTTGAAGATTGGGAACAAGCCACAATGGAGTGACATATCGTCATACAGCCCAATTTGTAAGGGTTACTGGGCTCAGTGGAGTAGCCTGACACTTAATAACGGGCTTTTATGCAGGAAGTGGGAGTCAGAAGATGGCAGAGAGGTCACTCTACAGATTGTAATTCCGCGGAGTAAGGTTGCACCTCTTCTGAGACAAACGCACGATGAAGTATCTGGTGGACACCTTGGAATGAAGAAAACTCTTGTGAAAGTGCGACAAAGGTTCTACTGGTTACGATGTCGAGAGGACGTGGAAGACTGGTGCCGGAAGTGCACTGCGTGCGCATCTGTGAAAGGACCTCAGACAAGAAGCAAAGGGAAACTCAATTTATACAACGTTGGAGCACCTTGGGAGCGTATAGCTATAGATGTCGCTGGACCATTCCCAGAAACCAACAGTGGAAACAAATACATAATCGTCGTTCAGGACTACTTCAGTAAATGGCCGGAAGTCTTCGCTACGCCGAATCAAGAAGCTAAAACCGTAGCAGAGAAGCTGGTTCAAGAAGTTGTCTGCCGATTCGGAGTACCGTTGGAAATCCACTCTGACCAAGGACGAAATTTCGAATCTGCCTTGTTTCAAGAACTTTGCAAGCTCCTTGGCATAAACAAGACAAGAACGACTCCAGCACATCCCCAGTCAGATGGCATGGTTGAGCGGTTCAATCAAACGTTGGAAAATCACTTGGCGAAGGTAGTCGACGAACACCAAAGGGACTGGGACAGATATATACCACTTTTCCTTATGTCATACCGCTCAGCCATACACAATAGTACCGGCATGTCACCAGCCAGAGTAAACTTTGGAAGAGAAATGAGGCTTCCAATTGATGCTATTACGGGTACACCTCCTGAGGCTCCGAGACCAGTAGTGGATTACGTGTGTGACCTACAAAACCAACTGGATGACGTGCACACATTGGTACGCGAGAACAGTCTAAGGACCAGCGACAAGATGAAGACTCGCTATGACCGTCGTGCAAACACCAGTGGTTTCGACGAGGGCACGTTGGTGTGGCTGCATAATCCACTACGGAAGAAAGGGAAATCTCCGAAGCTACAGGCCCGTTGGGAAGGACCTTACAAGGTGATTACGAGGGTAAATGATATCACCTATCGCATCAAACAAGGGACGAGAGGAAAACCAAAGATAGTTCATGTGGACCGGTTGGCTCGATATCACGGCAACAATGATGCTCGGGACGAGCATGTCTAAGAGGGGGACAGTGTTACAGCTCTGGACTAGCGTCGAAATATCGAGACGTCTTTTGTTGTATAAAATTCCCACGTTTTTAGTTTTAAGACAATAGCCTATTGTTTCATGTTTACTATCAGTTCCGTGAACCCCGGTATTGTTTCTATTACTCTTTATTGTGTAATTGTTCCTTTTATTAGGGTATTTAGAACTTTAAGCCTATTGTTGAAATATTGTTATTGGTTCCACGAACGCTACTATCACCCCAAGTTTTATAACTTTGTTTACAACTGGCGAACCTTCCAGAAAGGCATAGTCCCATATAAAATACGCCACCGAGCCGACCATGAGTTAGTGTGTTCTACGCTGCGATCCCGGGAGAATCTCAACGCGATACAGTGTGCGATACGCTGCGATACCGAGTGATTTATCTGCGATTCAGTGAAGTGATAAGGTGAACGACTAAAGCTTGTGATAACGGACTCCGAGTGATATACCTGCGATCTGGACTGTAATATTGCTGTACTCTTAAGAGTGTGTGGAAATAAATCATCTTCACCAAGCAAACGGCATTTTTAAGAACCCTGCGACGTAACAATATCATTGATGTGGCTGAAATATTAGCCTAGCGTACGTAGATCTCATCGTTAGGAAACTTTTGTTTTTAAGCAATATTTGTATATAAATTATAATTTTGAAAACACGTTAAAACGTGTAAAATTGAAGTTGTGTTAAACCAAAAGCGCGTGGGCATATTTTGCTACAGGGTATTGTAAATTGTGCTGTATTGTAAAGTTAACCATTGATCTCTGAAATCGATATTTATATGACCCAGTTATATGGTGGCATGGGGAACATAAATCAATGTTTGGTTCCCGTATGCTCGACGTTGATGGTGCTATATGTAAACTAATAAATCAATATCATTCCAACACATTGAGGTAATGTGTAAATAATATGCCAACTTATATGGTTGTACAAATAAGTACTCAGTACATTGTTATTATAAGCTTGTAAATATTGTAACAAAATGCAAATATAGGTAAAATACTTAGTGCGTGCTGTGTTTCTTTTTTTTATCCTTATTACAATCATTACAACTAGGTACTTACTATATTCATAACGGATCTTTGTGTACCTGAAGTTGGGTTTGCCGGACCATTGCGCAACTATCGTTGTGAGTTATCAATACAAAAACACAAAAATAGCTGTACTGCGCAGCGTCTTGCAGGCAATTTCGGACACAACAAGATCCGTTGTGAATACTGTAGTCCAACCCCCCGTTCGTCGGCTTCCTATTTAGAGATTGGGGCAGAGTGGAAACAATTCTTTGTTTCAATGTAAAGTCACTATAGCCACAGTGTACAAATATGGTTTATAGACTGTGCTATAGCTGAAGTATTTACTGTTCTTTACAAGATCAAAATCGGAACAGTAAATGTATGAACCACAGAACAATAAACAGTACAAGTACTATAGAATGCTCAAATGCAAGTAAGAACCGTAGGCACAGGTAAGAACATCAAAATACATAAATATCAGGTACACGACAATAGGTACTATACCGTTAGCTGTATTTATCGACATTTGCGCTCGTAACAGATCAAACCTATTACTAATTATCATTTACATATCAATATAACTCTTGTAATATAACTTTAAATAGTTCAATTCACCTTGGCCCGTAGAGGAAAATCTGCCTACGCTTTGTGTAATGGGACCATAGACAAACGCGTACTCTATTCCTAATACTTAACTCTATGGTATGAACACTGACTGAAGTGATAGCCGACCAGTGGCCGGTCAAAGACAATTGGCAAGGTTCAATATGTCATGTCTTTTTTTTTGGTACTGATAGACGCTGTTGGCCGCAGATGGCCATTACAGCTTCGCCGGACAATAGGAGGCGAGCGCTTAAAGCACTCTAGCCTTAACGGCAGAAGTAGCGACGAGCTCAAGGGCACCTCAGGGAGGCACGGCCTCGGCTTGGGCTGTCGCTTAAGAGAGGGCTGAATTTACCAATATGTCATGTCATAAAGTCGGTTCTGCTGAACCCTCCCGGTCGTGTCCGTCTTCCGTTCCATCGGATTGTCAGAGTAAAGGACGAGAGAGTGCACTTCAGTCTTATTAAAAAAGGTTTTACGACGAACCTACATAGGTTTAAGGAACCATGAGTTACTAGCATCAGCTCCACGACTACGTGGCCCATTGTAAATCCCTAGGATACGTCCAGAGGAAATACAATGGACTTGGGACGGTGTACCCCGAGTATATTCTCCGCTCTTTGGAGTGGACAGTTATTGCTCGGTGGCGAAGCCTTAGGGTGGGGGCGCCGAACTGCTGTTCCCGGTATATGGATGCCGGTGGAGCAGCAGTGCGGGGGGATGTAGGGTCGAAAGGCCACGTAGGGTCGGGGGCACCACTACCGCGGTTCCCGATTAGGACACCTCGGTTGAGCGCGGCGGTGGTGCAGGGGGGTGTTGGGCCGAAAGGCTTTAGGAGGCACCGTAGCAGCTGCTCTGCCAGGGTATGGGCGCCGTGTGAGGCGGCAGTTCGATGCAGTGGGGGGTAGGGCCAAAAGGCTATAGGGTGCTTTGCCACTGTGGTCGCCCCCGGTATTTCTCTGTTGAGCTGATTGAACTGGAGGGCACCACACGTGACATGGGGGGAGAGCCTGAAAGGGGCAGGGCTGAAGGGGCAAGGCAATGGCTTGGCCATTTTGACGAACTATCGGAGGGTTCGGCTCACGTCGAATAGCCGCTGGCGGGAACCGTGAGAAGTATGATGGTACGTTCCCGGGGCCCACCACTATAGCGGAGGCTCTGAAATGCCCGATGGAGTTTTAGTCAGTAAGAGTTTGACATCACCCACGCTAGCCGGGTATCCTTGAGGATTTCTCCATTGCAAAAAAAGGTTTAAGGAACCATTTCCCGAGTCTAAACCTAGGTTAGTGACCAACCTGGTGTCAGAGTTTTCAAGCGTCTGACTTAGCTTGACGACTGCTGTCTTAGGCCTGTGACTTAGCTTAACGACTGCCGTCTAGAAGACAATAGCCGGTACCGACGTTTAACGTGCCTTCGAAGGGCACGGATAAGCTCAGTTCAAATGCCACTAAACGGTCACCCATCTAAAGACTGACCTTGCCTGACGTTGCTTACCCAATTTCTCGTTCACCGAACTGTGGTTAGCATTGGCTATGAGCGTCTCGAGCACTATTTGTGCACTATAATATCTCTCAAGTAACGCGTAGATGACTGATCTTGTATAAAGTTCGTCGCTGTAATCGGCCAAGAGGACATTTACTTTTGTTGACAATGTAACATATAGGTACATACATCACTATTTATTGGTACCTATCGATATGGAGACATGTCGATGTACATTTAACGATATACTTTATCTAATTAACTCAGTGTTGTGAGTCAGCCCCAACATGGCGCTCGTTTTACTTGTAATCCCGTTTATATTAATATTACTCATATACAGTTTGAAATTTAAAGACGCAAAACCGATATTTGGAATATACGCGGTACCAGGAAGATGGTATTATTTGAAATATGTATTGTTTGCTGGACTGTATTATTTTAGAAAGGTAAGTTGTTTTCATTTTTGCCCGACTGGCCCAGATAGAGGGTTGTATGTTTCGAGCGTATGTATGTATGTATGTCTATGTCTTTGGCACGGCCTACAGCCTAAACGGCTTGATGGGTTTTGACTTATAATATGTTCTTAGATTCGTCTCAGTTGTAGGAGTGACATATTTTTTCAAAAAAGTTAATATAGCCGGTGTCAGTCGCCATTTTTTATTAACCGACTTCAAAAAAGGAGGAGGTTCTCAATTCGTCTGTATATATATATATATTTTTTTTTTCTATGTATGTTCGCGCATAACTCTGGAAATTATGAACCGATTTGAAAAAATCTTCCATCCATTCTTTAATCCGTTAATTGGGTCCCATAAAAAAATTATTGCTTAGTAATAAGTAGTTCCTGAAAAAACACGAATGTTGACTGCGCAGGAAAGCTGCAGGAAAGCCTATGTAGATGACTTTATCTCGCTTTTTAAGGACAAAAATGGTCATAACTCTGGCAAATATTTACCAATTTCAATGATTCTTTTTTTATTCGAAAGAAGAAACCACTGTAATGATCCTGTATAAATTTTATTACAACCGGATAAGAACTTCCTGGAGGACCATGAATGATATGGAGGAATTTATCTGGTAAAAACCATAAAACTGATGTTCTCCTTTACATTTCTCTGACAAATATGAACCAATTTCGATGATTCTTTTTTTATTCGAGAGAGTAAATTACTATGATGATTCCATGCAAATTTCATTACGATCGGATAAATTGTTTCTGAGTTTCTGAAGTAACATGAATTATGTAAAACTATGTAGACGATAATGTGATCATAACCTACCTAGATCAATTTACCGTCTTCGATGGTTCAATCTTTATGTATGAAAATATCACCAAAAAGTATAAAATATATAAAAAAAAATTGAACCGCCTTCAATAACACTAAAAAGTATAAAATAATTTAAATATTATTGAAGTTGGTGCCAAATATACACAGCAGGTACGCTAACACCAACTTCTTTAATATTTAAATTATTTTATACTTTTTAGTGTTATTGAAGGCGGTTCAATTTTTTTTAAAAATATTTTATTACTTCCAAAAGTTTAAATATGGGTCTCAAATGAAAGGTCACGAAACCAGTTGAATGTGTATATTATTATGTATGTACTTACTTATACTGAAAAAACATTTTGTTTTTCGCTATCGGGCTTTATATGCTTTTTTTAATTAAGTATACTTGTCTACTATTTATTAGTTTGAAGTAAGTAAGTATAGGAATGTAAATATAATATGCATAAAAGCCCTACGTTAAAGCGGCTACTTCTCAAAATTATGAACTTTAATCTTAATTATAGAGTTTATCATAATCATTACCTACGTTGTATTTTTCCCACCCCTAAAGGACAGGTTTAATAAGTTTCTACATGTGCTGGTTTTTAGGGTTCCATACCTAAATGAAAAAAAAATACATTTACCCAACCTTTACCTATGGTGCGACGTACAGCTAAGGATTGGAATAGTTTGCCTGCGTCGGTTGTCCTGTCCGATTATAATATGGGTTATAATGTGGGTGTCTTATAATGTGTGGTCAGTGGGTGGTTATAATGTGGGTGTCTTCAAGACTAGAGTGAATAGACTATTAAATAGCTATGTGCTTCACCATCCTCGATTGAGTCACTGCTTCAGGTGGAACTGCAGTCAACAATTGGCTTAAATTTAGTAAAAAAAGAATTGTAAGTTTGTGGAAGGAACATTCTGAAATAATTCATCAGCAGCCGGAAAACGTTCACTGCTGCACAAAAGCCTCCCCTTTAAAAGGGAGGGGTTGTCATAATCATGAAGCTATGTCATAATTCCCACGTTTGACAGGCGTCTGAAATAATTACAGGTTATATAGACGTTTATATAAATTTTACGGGAAAAATAAAACAGTCATTAAGCAATTCACTTAAGTTTAAGCTATTCATGTTTTTAACCCCCGACCAAAAACGAGGGGAGTTATAAGTTTGACGCCTATGTCCGGAAGTCTGTCTGTATGTATGTCTGTCTGTGGCATCGTAGCGGTCCAACCAGCGAACGGATTTGAATGCGGTTTTGTTTTATTTGATAACTAGTTTAAGCGAGATGGTTCTTAGCTATGTTTCGTGAAAATCGGTCCAGCCATTTGAAGACCATCAGCTCTTTTCCGAGTCGAGGTAGGGATATTTTGTATAAAATAGACATTTGTCATTACTTCTATTAGTCCGAAATATGTATCTGAAATAGAACATGTGTAAATCCGATGATACTAAATAAAATGGTAACCTTCACCAGGGTCTGATGATGATCAGCAAGAAGATGGTAACAGGATCTCGGCCCCAATAAACGTAGACCCATCCAGTTTGCGCTCGTTGGATAGGTCTCGACGAGTTGTTCTAGAAAAATGGTGATCAGGGTCTGATGATGGAGCAGGAAGGTGGTTACGGGATCACTGCACCAATAAACGTAGACCCACCGAGTTTGGGCTCGTTAGGTAGGTCTCGACGAGTAGTTGCTATAAAAAGGGTGATCAGGGTCTGATGATGGAGCAGGAAGGTGGTCACGGGATCTCTGCACCAATAAACGCGCACTTGACCGGTTTTTTAGTAGGAAAAAAATAAGAAGCTTAATTTCCATTTCACCCTTGCCACCGATAGATATTTTTTAGGCTACCTAACAATTTCTAAATCTCATTACTTAGTTAGGTAATTATCAAGACACGGTAATGAATCGGATTTTTGGTATCAATCTCACATAGGGACAGCCTGATAACATTACAATGTTGAGTTTATCAGCAGCGAATGCATGTCTATGTACGATATGAACACCTGGCTAGATAGTGTTGGATTAGTTTACTTAATTTAAAAAAATACCGGTCAAGTGCGAGTCGGACTCGCGCACCTTCTTCGGACCTACTATTGTTTGCCTAACACTTCGGATAGCAAAAAAAAAAAAAACAAACCGCAAAATTATGTTTGTTTTTTAGGATTACTAAAAAACTGTACTTACTTACTACTTTGAAAGATCATTTTATTTATCGTTTGTGTGTATCACACCTATATATTTCAGGCACCACTGATGCTATCGATTTGAAACTTGGAATATTTTTAGATCTTATTTACCCCAACTCAACGCAAATATGTTTTTAAGTGAGACTATTAGATTGAGTGGGGGGGGGGGGGGTCATATGAAAGGGCTTCATTTGCACATCTCAAAACAGTTTTATTTGCGGTTTGTTTTTTTTTGCTACCTGAGATGTTATATGAATAATATAAACTATTTAAAAAAAACGCCTTCAAAGTAAGTAAATTATCTAATAAACTATTAAAAAAAACTGACTTCAAAGTAAATTATCTAAAAAGCATAAAATAACGAAAATATAATGATTTCTGATACTTACGCGAATATTACACATTGAAATGAAACTAATTTTACGGATTATATCGCGGTATATTATTATATTAGATTTGACAAACCACAAATCCTCGCAAAAGAACAGCGCTACCTACCAAGGATGATTCATGAGGCTATTGAAATTAAAAAGCATCCAAATTTCAATAGAGAAGATGGCTGGGTGCTACCACCAGCTTGGGATCCCGTGATAAACATAGTCAAATCCAAAGACAAGCATTCCACTGCAAGATCGGACTAACAATAATAATTAGAAGACCTGAGGGTACCCTAAGACAACTATGACATATGGACAGCTACCACCTCAGTCCGCCCGTGACCATGAAAGTAAATTATCTAAAAAGCATAAAATAACGAAAATATATTGAAGTCGGTGCTAGCACATCATGTTAACTAACACTAGCACCAGATGACACCGACTTCAATATATTTTCGTTATTTTATGCTTTTTAGATAATTTACTTTGAAGTCGGTTTTTACTTTTAACCGGCTTCAAAAAGCAGGTTCTCTATTCGATGCGTATATATGTAATATTAATAAAAATGCGTAATATTAATATATATTAGTCTATGTGGGCTTCTAAACAAATTTACCAAAATTTATGAGTGTATGTATGTATGTATGTATGTAGGGTTGTCCGCGGATTTCTCAGAAACTTCAGGTCCGATTTCGAAAATTCTTTTTGCAATAGTTAGAATATTTTTCAACTTAGGGTAGAGTACAAGTTTCATCAAAATCGGTCCAGTAATTTAAGTGATATAAACTTTTTATGTTTTCAGTAAGTTACTATAGTTCATTTATCCGTGCTATAACGTAGACGTTGGAGTTGCGTGATAGTGCTGATACCTATTTTGCTAAAATAAAAGTCACTAAAATGTGTTAAATAAACTATTTTGTAAAAATAAAAACCGACTTCAAAGTTAATTATCTAAAAAGCATAAAATAACGAAAATATATTGAAGTCGGTGTCAGCTCGTGCTAGTCTTAGTTTAACATGATGTGCTAGCACCGACTTCAATATATTTTCGTTATTTTATGCTTTTTAACCGGCTTCAAAAAGAAGGTTCTCTATTCGACGCGTATGTATGTAATAGTGATAAAAATGCGTAATATTAATATATGTTAGTCTATGTGGGCTTCTAAACAAATTTACCAAATTTTATGAGTGTATGTATGTATGTATGTATGTATGTATGTATGTAGGTATGTATGTATGTATGTATGTATGTATGTAGGTTTGTCCACGGATTTCTCAGAAACTACAAGTCGGATTTTGAAAATTCTTTTTGCAATAGTTAGAGTATTTTTCAACTTAGGGTAGAGTATAAGTTTCATCAAAATCGGTCCAGTAGTTTAAGAGATATGAACTTTTTATGTTTTCAGTAAGTTACTGTAACGTAGACGTCCGAGTTGCGTGATAGTGCTGATACCTATTTTGGTAAAATAAGTCACTAAAAAGTGATAAATAAACTATTTTAAAAAAAATAAAAACCGACTTCAAAGTAAATTATCTAAAAAGCATAAAGTAACGAAAATATATTGAAGTCGGTGTCAGCTGGTGCTAGTGTTAGTTAACATGATGTGCTAGCACCGACTTCAATATATTTTCGTTATTTTATGCTTTTTAGATAATTTACTTTGAAGTCGGTTTTTATTTTTTTTAAAATAGTTTTTAGATAACTAACATTGAAGTCGGTTTTTATTTTTAACCGGCTACAAAAAGAAGGTTCTTTATTCGACGTATATGTATGTAATATTAATAAATATGCGTAATATTAATATATGTTAGTCTAGTGGCCTTCTAAACAAATTTACTAAATTTTATGATTGTATGTATGTATGTAGGTTTGTCCACGGATTTCTCAGAAACTTCAGGTCCGATTTCAAAAATTCTTTATGCAATAGTTAGAATATTTTTCAAATTAGGGTAGAGTATAAGTTTCATCAAAATCGGTCCAGTAGTTTCAGAGATATAAACATTTTATGTTTTCAGTAAGTTACTGTAACGTAGACGTTCGAGTTGCGTGATAGTACTAATACGTATCTTGGTAAAATAAAAGTCACTAAAAAGTTTTAAATATTACTTACGCATTTTTATTAATATTACATACATACGCGTCGAATAGAGAACCTGCTTTTAGAAGCCGGTTAAAAATAAAAACCGACTTCAAAATAAATTATCTAAAAAGCATAAAATAACGAAAATATATTGAAGTCGGTGTCATCTGGTGCTAGTGTTAGTTAACATGATGTGCTAGCACCGACTTCAATATGTTTTCGTTATTTTATGCTTTTTAGATAATTTACTTTGAAGTCGGCTTTTATTTTTTTTTAGATTGTTATTTACAAAATAGTTTTATAACTTTTAGAGCTTTTAGGTATGGAATACTAAAAAGAGGCACTTGTATGTATATTATAGGGCTACACCACGAGGCTTCTAACACCGATGAATACTAAAGTTAGCAATATATAACAGATTAGTTAATTAGATTATAACATAACCTAATGAGTGCTTGTTACGCGAATGTTACGTGGGTACATACCTACCTACCTAGGTAGGACAAAATTATGACATTATTATGAAATTATTATTGTTGTTTATGTAATAAGTAAACGGCTTTTGGACATTGTTATGGAAGAAAACACTTTTCATCTATCAACCCTTTCAGTACACAAAGAAGCATGCGGCTGGCACGGAAGGAGGTGCAGGCCAAGGTGTCAAGGCCATAGCTGACCCTGCTGACATGGACAGGGCACAACAACTAAGTGACCACGCCAAGGTACAGCACCTTTCAACCTACAAATAACGTTAACTGGTCCTCATCCTGGTCAAGTTGTTTAAAGTCAAAAAAGAACCCTTGTGCTGGACATCGTAGGTGGTCGTCAAAACCCCTAGACGTTGCATCTTTGGAGGCAAGGATCTTACAGAAGGCACTGGTTATAGTGAGCTAGGCTAATAGAGAGCTAGGCTAATAGTGACCCTAGAAGTCTTAATAAGGGCGGAACAGCTAGACTCGAAATGTAGTGTGGACAAGCCACGCAATCCTAGAAGCCTACTTCCTTCCAATTTGGTCAAAGTCAAAAGTCAAAAGTCAAAATATCTTTATTATGTATAGGCCCCACGGAGGCACTTACACAAAAATCATTTTTACAAACTACCACCGGATCGTAACGCGGCCGCTACTGAGAAGATCCGGCAAGAAACTCAGCGGGCTTGTCTTTTTTTGTCATTTTTTTTAAAAATAGTTTTACAAATTTTACTTATGTCAGCCTTAAACTTCTAAGCTTGCATGAGTTGAGCAGTTCAAGCCCACGCAGCTTTATCCTCCAGGTAATCCGAGATTTTATAATAAGCCTTTTTTGACAAACGGCTTTTTATCAAAGGTTTAAATTTCTTTATTGGAAGATCTCGGATATCCTGTGGCAGTTTGTTATAAAAGCGTATACTTTGGCCCATAAACGATTTGCCTGTTCTGTGGAGACGCGTGGCATGTACAACAAGATCGTGTTTGTTCCGGGTATTAATATTATGTGTATCACTATACTTTTTAAAAGAACTGATATTTTTTTTAACATAAACTAAATTTTCAAATATGTATTGTGACACAACCGTTAGAATATCTATCTCTTTGAATTTCTCTCTAAGTGAATCAATAGGAGCCAGATTGTAAATGGCTCTCACAGCTCTTTTCTGCAGAATAAAAATAGTATTAAGTTCTGCAGAAGATCCCCACAGTAATATGCCATATGACATAACACTGTGAAAATAGCTGAAATAAACAATTCTAGCGGTTTCAACATCAGTTAAACGTCTAATTTTCTTGACTGCATAAGCCGCGGAACTTAGCCTACCCGACAACTTCTTAATTTGTGGGCCCCACTGTAGTTTGGCGTCAATTGTTATACCTAAAAACACAGTCGACGCCTCAAGGTCCAACGCTGCTCCATTTATTTCTACATTGGTTGCCAGCTGTCTCACATTAGGAGTTACAAATTTCATACATTTAGTTTTGGTCTCATTAAGTTTTAAATTGTTAACATTGAACCAATGGACAACCATAGAAAGTACATTGTTCACTTCGTCATAATCATGGAGTTTACGCTTAACTTTAAATAGAAGAGATGTATCATCCGCGAACAATACAATATTAAGTTTGTCCCCCACGAAGTAGGGTAAGTCATTAATATATATTAAAAACAAAAATGGGCCTAATATTGAACCTTGAGGAACGCCCAGGGAGACCACGGAACCTGGAGATCTCTTACCGTTTACATCGACCCTCTGAATTCTATTATTCAAATATGAAGTCAGAAGGTCTAGAGCTTTATTCCTTACACCATAGTGGCGTAATTTCCTGACCATCGTGTCGTGATCTACGCAGTTAAAAGCCTTGGATAAATCACAGAATATACCAAGAGCATCCCGTGATTCCTCCCAAGCCTCGTAGATATATTTTAATAATTCGACTCCCGCGTCTGTAGTTGAGCGATTCTTTCTAAAGCCGAACTGTCTATTGTGAAGAAGATTATTTTTATTAAAATGATCCAGTATTTGACATAGAATAAGCTTTTCAAAAATTTTACTCAAGGCTGGCAACACCGAAATTGGCCTGAAATTTGTAGGCTCAGCGGTGCTGCCAGACTTAAACAAAGGTATAACTTTACTGTGCTTCATGAGGTCAGGAAATACTCCACTCTTGACACAGTTATTAAATATCACTGCCAATTGAGGGGCAATTGCTTCAATTATAGACGCTATTGTTTGTACAGAAAGTCCCCATAAATCAGCTGTCTTTTTCTGATTAAGCTGTTTAAAAGTATTTATGATGTCATTGGCAGTTACAAAACAGAATTGAAAAGATGTGCCACACTCTGGTACATTTTCTTTTAATAGGATTTCAGCGGAAGTGGACGAGGAATTTAGAGTTTTCGTTATATTAATAGGAATATCTGTAAAAAATCGTTCAAACTCTGTCGCTACATCTAAATCCGCCGTTACATCTGTATTATTAACATGTATACAAAAATCACTATTCCGTACTGATGACTTACCAGTCTCACTATTTATAATATTCCATGTCATCTTAATTTTGTTTTCAGAGTGTCTGATTTTACTTTTTAAATAATTAGCTTTAGCTATGGAACATACTCGTTTAAATAACTTAGAATAATGTTTTACGTACTCTTTAAATAGCGGCGAGATATTAACAGATCTTTCATTATAAAGTTCGTACAATTTTCTCCGGCTCGTATGAATACCTATCGTCGCCCAATCATTAAACGATACACGATCATTAATCGATATAGTTTTAGGTGTAAATATTTTTCCAAAGCGATTATCGATACATTGGAATAAAGAGTTATATAAAATATTTGGATCGTTATGACTGGGCAACACAGGCAAGCTGTCAGTCAGGGTGGCATTGAAATGACATAAGCGACGTTTGGTTATCGGAACAAACGTAACATTTCTTTGACATTTAATGATTTTACTAGGAAACACAACAAGTTGACCACAATGGTCAGAATCCAGTTTATTAATAATATTCTTGTGCAACGGTTTTATACTTGTAAATACGTTATCAATACAGGTTGCACTAAACGTTGTTATCCTAGTGGGCTCAAAGAATATGTTGTACAAATTATGTGATCTAAATAATGTTATAAATTTACTAGTCACAGTGTTATTTTCCAGTAAATTTATGTTGAAGTCTCCACAGACAACAATAGTTTTGTTCGTGTAAGACATTTTGTGCAGAACAGCTTCTAATATTCGTTCAAAATCATCATATGGTGCACACGGGGGCCTATATACGCTCAACACCAAAAACTGCTCAGTCTCAATGCAAGCTAATTCAATAACTCGTTCAACAGAAAGGCTCACCAGATCTGTACGTTCTTTATATTTAATATTCTTCTTAATAATAATTAGAGAGCCCCCGCGAATTATGTTCACTCTGCTGAACGAGCTGGCAACTTGATAGTTATCAAAATTAAACATGAACTGGTCACCTTTTAGCCAATGTTCAGTTACACAAAAAATATCTATATTGTGACCATTCAAGAACAATTCAATTTCTAAGTCTTTGCCCAACATTCCTTGTATATTCTGATGTACCAAGTATATGCCTGTTATTTTATTTACATTTAATTTATGGTTATTATTACATGGGCTTTTCTGTGAATTTAAATTAAAATTATCATTTAGTTTAGCCATGCCAGAGTTGGTCTCTGTTGTCTTAGAGTCTAATTTAAATGAATTAAAATGTCATTATTAATAGCCAACTTCTTGGCTGAATTAATTTGAATGTCAAATTTTTTTTGCTCAATAGAAGCAACATGTGTAGCCAAGTTCTTGGCTGATGTATATAAATAAAATGATAGCGACAGTGCTATTTGTTGTTTACAATATTTATTAAGATAGTATTTATCTTTAGTCAAATAAAAATTAACATTACTCATGTTATTTAAGTCAATTAAATTAAATTTATTATGTATGTCATAACCATTGCAATATGTCATGGTATGTAAAGTCATATTCAATTTATGTCTAATAGTATTTTCATCCTGTGGCAAACCTTTACTGTAGGGAAATGTGAACATTACAATTCTTTTGACAGAAATATTTGACAGTAACTCATAGTACTTATGCAACTGTTGTTTGCACACATTTCCTCTATTTCCTACCAATATTATCAATATAGTATCCGGACTAAAATTATGTTTTGATATTTTATCTAATAATTGAGGATAAGTTATACCAGGCATACAATAATTAACTATAGAATGACCCGAATAAATATCAGTCAACATGTGGCCCATGTCCTTACTAAATTCATCACCAAATATCACAATTTTGGTGGAATTTGATGTCTCACAGGTAACAGAAAGATTACTTAACAATGTATTATCACTTACAACATGAAGGGAAGATTGCTTTGATGACTTATTGGTTTTGGGACTACACACCGGGGATGAAGAGCATAATGACTGGTTTTGATCGCTATTCATTTTGTTATTTATGACTAGCTCATTCATGGCCAGTGTGTACTCTTTTATTACTTTTTGAGAACTTGCATATCTATCTGATAATGATATTAATTTCTCTTGTAAATGTAAAATCTCATCTTGCAAGTGCTCGGTATCTTGTTTATATTTCAGTGTGCATTTATCAAGCTTACATGCACACATATCCAATTTATCAATTAAGTTTAGTCTCTCGCGATTTAATTTTACATTTTTAATAAAGAATTTATGTTTCTTTACAAGTTTCTTAGTTTTTCTTATATATTTATTGATTTTTATATATTTCTTTAATTTTTTATTACTGCACTTAACAATACCTTTCAAATCTCCTACTGGATTTTTACCAGGTGTCAAATCTACTGATAACATGGGTTTCTGATGATGAGCAGCAGGGACCATGCTCGGGGCACTAGTAACCAACTCATCGAACAGGCTTTGGTTTAGTGTGGCAGTGAAGTTCAATTTAGATGTTTCTAATTGAGATATCTGTGTGCAAGCATCACGAAGCTGCTCCTCTAATGAAGCAATACGGTTCAACGCTGCTGCATATTCTTGAGAACATTGATCAAACCCGTTCACAATGATTTGGAGTTTGTCCCGAGCATTTATTGCATCTACACAATGTTGATGCAATTGTGACATTTCAGCTTTAAGCTTTTTATTTTCTTCTAATAATTTAACAAATTCCAATTCATTGTCTTCCCTTTCCTTTTCCATTTGACAACACAGCTCTTTAGATACCTTTAATTCACTCAGAGCCAGTTGGAGTTTGGACTCTTCCTGGCGAGCAAAAGCCCTGCGGGTCGTCATAATGGCAAGTATTCGTATGTATTTAAATAGTAAGAACTGTGGTATCAAACAAACGAGGAATATGTTATTTGGCGACGTGCGTTTGTAATCGGATATGAATATACGTTATTATGCTATTAGAAACTAACTAGCACAGTGAAAAAAAATAAAAATAATACAGGAACGCAGCTCGCCAACGTGAATTACCTAATTAACACTAGCTTCACAATTGTTCATATTTTAAATAACACAATGTTCCCAACTGTCAGCGGCCACTCCAACTATCAAGTTTTTAAAGTCTAAAACAC
Organism: Furcula furcula; assembly: GCA_911728495.1. Classification (NCBI taxonomy): domain Eukaryota; kingdom Metazoa; phylum Arthropoda; class Insecta; order Lepidoptera; family Notodontidae; genus Furcula; species Furcula furcula. Next base: position 23,285,356 of record OU452252.1, read on the forward strand.
TATTATTTGGTTTGAAAACCAGAAAACACAATAACACCAAGTTTATTTAGTGAAAAAAATTGTAGTAGGACATTCATTAACTATTTAAAATTAATTTTAATTACAAAAGAAAACAAGAGATTTAAAATCAGCTGTTGACCACAGGGATGCCACAGGAAAAAAAAGCATGGTTAAAGGAGCTACCCAATAAGCATACTTCGGTTCGGTAGACGGTATAAGAGTATAAGTGAGATTGTGGGAAAAACATCTTACGATTTTTTTTCTTACACACGTTCGGGGCCTCTGTAAGCAGGGGGCCCCGTATCATTGATACGGCTGATACGCTTGTAAGTATGTTATATCTCTAGTTTATTAATTATTTCAGGCTTTCGACGCTGTCTTCTTCATATCAGCTAAGAGTGAGAATGACAAAGGCGTATACATAATATCAGGGTGCGAGAGAAGACCCATGGGGATGTGCAACGGAGTATTTTATATTGGTGTAAGTACTTACTTAGAAGGATGAAAATTTATAGTAGGGGAGACTGGGTACTGTTGTGACAATTTTCATTAGATCGCCCATAACTTTGTTATAGTTATAGTTAGCTGGAAGAAAGGTGTTTTTTACAGTTAAATGTACATTTGTCTACGTATAAATGCTACAATTTTGCCTTTAAGTGCAATGGTTAACATATAGGAAGCAATTAGAAAAAAAGAAAAAAAATGACACAATCGACCCCACCCCAGGGACGGTTGTGCCAGTGCTTGGGGTCGGAAGTGACAGGTTCAAAAAAACGCCAAATTGGTCTATAACCACTTTTATTGCAGGTGATATGTATTAGAATGTAATAAAATATACTTCTGAAAAAAACATAACAAAAGAAATAAAATTTAGGAACACTTTAAAGCTTATTGCTAGTAACGCACTGTAGCATCTATACTTGATATTTATCAGTCAAACAATTAATAAAACATCTAATTTATACATTACGGTAACTGGTGTCAAAATACAAAAAAATAATATTAATAAACGGTAGGTAGGTATTTCAAAATCAGTGAATCAGCTGAAAATGTCATCATAAGAAATAATAAACATATGTGTAAACTAATTATGAACATGCAATTTGTTGCATGTTCAAACTTAGTGTACACAAACGGACTCCTTTCCGTCTTCCTCACACATTGTCAGGGCATATAAAACCAAATACTTGTGTCACAACCGTACCCAAAAAATATGGCACAACCGTACTCATTGCAGGCATTCGGCAAAAAAACAATTGCCGTGACTATATCGATTAATCTACGTACAAAGTAATCATTGCTATTTAACTACCGATGTTTAACTTTTAACGAGATATGACACTTATTACTCTATCTGTACACATGAATCAACAATTATTAAAAGATGTCGAAGAAAATTTTTTACTTTTCATTGATAAAAAGTAATGTGGTTTCTGCTTGCAGAGTTGCAAGCAGAAACGTCTCGCGATTGCTGATGCAATTCTGTGGAACAGATGCAGACAAGCACGCTGCTCCTTTCTTCTCTTGTACCCATCCCGATATTCCTTATAGTTTCGCTAATACGACGACTGTCACAACCGTACCGTGGCACAATCGTACCCAGTCTCCTACTAGTGACTTGGTTGAATATAATACGATACGCTTAGACTAGAGTGACGATATTTCTTAAAATACTTTTTTTCTATCAGTTGCCAGGAAAAGGTTTGCTTTGTGGAAAGAAAATCCCGGACACCGTGCTCTTCGGGGCTGAGATCGGCGAGTTCGGTGCCGAAGGTCTCAAGATTACTCCCGTCACGCCCATGGCTAAATGGCACATCTCTTACAAAGGACAGATGTGGTATGTTAGATATCTTATTATAATTCAAATAAATCCTCAGGCTACCGCTCACCACACTCTTCTGTGGCTACGACAAATCATTGACCCAGATGAGCCAATTTCGAACGGAATATAGTGGTATACGAGTGCTTACTTTCGCAGCCAGATATAATCGTTCTTCCTTTACTCTCATAATCATACAGGAGGTTTAGTACGAGTTCCGATAGTTTACGAGCACGATCAAACTATCAGTTTTCTCCATACATTTCCCACCAGCGCCCCTAGCAGTAACTATCAACAACTAGTAAAATGTACGGGGAAAACTGTCATTTTGATCGAGCTCGTAAACTATCGGAACTCGTACTAGACCCCCAGATTGAAATATCGACACGACCGAAGATACGTTAGGCCCAGGATCCGTACTTACCACATTCCCAATATGCCTATCTGTGTATTACCCGTCGTGGGGTATCCGGGTAAGAATAGCACCCACCCATCTCCTCCCGTTAGGTGTCAGTAAGAGGTCACTAAGGGAAAACAAGAAGACGGGCAGCGTCTTTCTATTGGATTACCTACCCCCTATACTGCGATCCCCAAGCCGCCTGCCAAGCGTGGGGATTATGGCAACCCCTCCCTTCTAAGGGGGAGGCCTTTGTTCAGCAGTGGACGTCTCTCGGCTGCTGATGAATATGCCTATCAGACATATAGCTCGTCTTTCTTTTTAGAGACAATCATTAGATGATCAGATCAGCCTGAATAGTCTTTAGCAAAAATAACAACTAAAATACATAAATTATAATAATTCGCTAAACTTACCTACTTATATTCACAGGTATCAAAATGATCCCAGCAAAATTGTGGAGGTGGACTTCTCCGGCGAATGGAAGGCGACAACCAAGTGCTTCGACTTCGACACTGATTTATACCCACCCGCCATCATCAGATCCATAGCTCGGGAGAAATGGAGCCGGGAATACTTCGAAGGACTTAAAACGTAAGAAGACATAAGAGAACTAGATGCCTGCAAAATTCTATTTTTACATTACCTATCAAAAAATATTGGACACGTATTTTTCTTTTGTAAATTAAACAATATAAAATGATGATACAGTGTGTTGAAACTCCGCGTAACGTCACGTCTGTTTACACTTTTTACTGAGCCCCCACTCCCGATCTTTGACGTCCATTATCTTTGGCAATTTCTATTGATTTGTTAAAAAAAAATACGTGTCCAATATTTTTTGATAATTTAACAGACGGAGTACTATTAGAATTACGATTTTTAACCAGGCATCATCCCTACTGAACCCACCTCCATCTTAAATAAACAACCGCATTACTATAACAGTTATGTATGGCCTAACTGGAACTCGAAGGACCATAATATAACCTATTATATTATGGTCCTTCGAGTTACATTATATGAAATAATTCCAAATGTTCACATAACAATATCTCCACACACAGCGCTCACCAGTCCCATTACGAGCAATTCGGCACCCTCAAGTGCAAGGTCAACATTGAAAACGAGACTTTCGAGTACAGCCTACCTTCGTTCAGAGATCACAGTTTTGGTAAGAAATATTCTCAATTAAAGAAATATTTAAGTAGTTGACTTCAAACCAGGTTTACTAGATGATAGATGTGTGTTACCCATGGTTATACAACGGGCGCTGGAGCAACTCACACATAGACAGCGCTCATGGACACGATATCTCGGTATATCTCGGTTTAGTGCGAACGCGAATGCAGTCCGCTTCAAACACTCGTCTTCCGTTCTTCCTGTTTTATTCTCTACAATCAATCAAAAAACTAGATAGGAGTGCCACTATAGTTTTTTCACATAAGCCAGAGTTGATAACCCTAGCGCGACCACCGAGCGTAGGTATGAAACGCGAGGTACATACACGAGCTTGCCTTCTGTACTCTCAGTATTTTGTGGTCCGGGTAAGAGTAGCACCCTCCCATATCATACCTTTGTGTGTCCATAAGAGACGACTAAGGGAAAACAAGAAATTACCGGATACAAGAGACTTAATAACTATGTTTATGTTGAAAGCTAGTAACAATCGCACGAAGACGATTCACACATGATTAATTAAAGAAAATCAGGGGTTCGAGCCTGCGCACCTTGTTTCCAAGGCATAGTGATGGCAATTATTGCGATTTCGTATTAATTTCATAAGCATGCGAATTCATGAGTCTTAGCATGCTAATTGCTATGCTGTTTGCTAGATCACGATAGAGATTTTTGTTCATAAGCGAATTAAAGAGCGCGTTTACCTCAAGACGTACGTCTCCTATTGTGCATCTATTTTAAGTACATTATTAAGCATAATGACGAAAGGATGTGAATATAAATCGAATAGGTATGTGAACTAAACCACAGATTAATAAAGAATGACTAAACTCTCACTATCACTCGCCAAAAGGTACTAAACTTTGACCCAATACGGCGCGCGCTGCACACGTGTCACACACTTTCAACGAATTTGACAATTACAAACATTCAATCAATATACGACCCTAAATACAGGAATATCAAAGACAATAATTGCTTACCATTATTGCTCGCGACATTTCCTAAAATTAATTTCACTTGTGAACGAGGTAGATGAAACAGATAGATTTAGTATTCCCGTGGTTGTGAATGCGACGGAAAGCGCGCGTTGCCGCCGCTGCGTGATAGATAGTATGAAGCGATGAATTCGCATTACACAGAATTTCGCAACAACATTTAATTTGTGAAATATGCTAACAATGAATGCGAATGCTAATTATTCCATCACTAAAGGCAAGCGCTCGCCCACTAAGCTGTCACATCCTCTTTGGCTGTCATTGCTGAATGTTAGTATCAAAGAGTATGTAATACTACCGGTTAGTATGCTTTGTAGTTTGTATTATTTCAGGGCAAATACGCGACTGGACTTTGATGCACAGATACGCTTTCCACCATATATTCCTGGAGAACGGCGCCAGCATCAGCGTCGGTGTTATCTGCCAGCCCTGCACCGCCTCTGTGTGAGTTCTCTACAATTTTACTGTGTGGTAGAATAGAACAGAATACTCTTTAATAGCACACAATAAAATAACTAATTAAGTAGCGATAAGACCGCTATTTTTATCAATGACGGTCTTATCGCTAATAGCGTTTTCTTTCAGAGAACCACAACTTACAAAATAAATAACTGAACTATTGGGTAGCTGGTGGTGTACATACTTTCAATGTGTATGTGTGTAGTGTAGTGGTAGGTACCTACGTTCCTTGTACAAGGAGTCGTCGAGATAGATAGGTACCACCGCAGTTTCAGATATTTTGCCTCCAAGCAGTGTGTAAACATTGCTGTGTTTTGGCGTGAAGGGCACTGTAGCTGGTGAAATTACAGGACCCTCTTAAGGGTCGGCAACGCGCTAGTGATACTTCTAATGTTGCTAGCGTCTATAGGCTGCGGTGACTGCTTACCATCAGGCGGGCCGCATGGTTGTACCGTGTCTCTATACCTATTATAGTGAATAATGTGTACTTATATACTTACATCTATCCACATAATTCTTTGACAGATTTGAGGTAGGAGAAATAGCGCTGCCGAACGGCGACATCTTGCCAGTGAAGTGGGTGGATCTGAAGTTATACCAGCACGGGGAGGGGGGGCAGGCTCCAAGGGACTACGCCTTCAGATTCCAAGCCGGCGACGAGGAGTACACGGTTCAGGTTGGTTATCTTTAGAATTGTGATATCAGTTCATAGATCCGGGCTAGACTAGACCATAGGTGCAGTGGCGTGCACATTTTTATGACAGGGTAGGGGAAAAAAGCATTTTTTAGATTATGTAGTACTTTTTAATCATTTAGTTTGTAGGGTAGGCAGTCTGTTTGCCTGTATGGACTGCACGCCACTGCATAGGCTATACCATGGGTACCCACCATTTGCTTAAGCGTGGGGCAAAAGTAAGGAAACTTGTTAAGCAACAGAAATGCAAAAATGTTACTTCACTCAGTGACCTTCCAATCCTTACTTCATAATTTGCGAGGGTTCCCGTAAATAATGTCCTTCTAGCCGATCTTTCGCAACATCAACCATCTACGCCGGAGATATTACCTATACCTAGTGCACAAGTGCTTACGAAGACGCAAGTGCACTCTCTCTTCCTTACTTGTTTTTTTTTTTTTTTTGGGAATGATACTCTGTTGGCCGTCAGATGGCCATTACAGCTTCATTTAACTCTGGTTTCCCTTCAAAACGTATAAATCTTTCGCCTTTCTCTTCCTTACACAATCCGATGGGACGGAAGACCGACACGACCGGGAAAGGTCAGACGCAGGACCGACTTTTTACATGCCCATCAGACGCATGATCTTACTTTTTTTTTTCGAGATGGGAGGTTGTTATTCTTACCGACCGCCCCACGGATACCGGACTCAATCACTTAATAACTAACTGCCGGACCTACAAACGTCAATTAAAGTTAACGTTCATTAATCCATTTTTTGAAATCGAATTATTTCGTCACTCGAAGCCAATTAATACTTATACGCAGATTTTGAGTAGAGATATCAATTATCTCGTGTTCAATAATCGAAATTAACCATAAACGGCTCCGACAGTCGAAATAAATCGATTTTTAAATGTGACTTAATTAGTATTAAAGTTAATTGGTGTTTGTGAGTGCGGCAGTAAGTCTCGCGCGAGAAGCAGCAGTGAAGCTGTCTTTATGTACGCTTACTTATCAGGCGAATGTCTTGACTCTCCAGTTAGTTAAATAAAATAAAAAAAATTGCTTCCGCTTCAGGTCTTAGTAGAATACGAGTCAGTACACTTCGTGTCATCAGAATGGGACGCTCGTATGGTGGAAAGGTTCTGTAAGTTTGTGGTGAACAACGTGCCAGGGCGAGGAGTGTCGGAGTTCCACTACAGACACAAAGACGGCCGACCGGAGACCGTCGCTAAGAACGACCCCGAGTGGTACAGGAAAATGTGCCATAAGATATAGGTGATAAGGAACACTGTCGAAGGTTGAAGGCATTAATTGTAATCACGTAATAATCATTAAATTTTTTTTAAAGAATGAGTTTCGTTATTATTGTAATTAATCTATTCTTACGGATTATATCGCGATTTATTTAAATTTTCCCGACGTTTCGAATGCTTTGCAGCACCCATGGTCACGGGCGGGCGGGCGTTTCGTTATTATTTTTGGCCTGTAGGAAGTTTCGAAAATACAGAGAAGCGGCTTGCCGAAGGTATAATAAAGTCGAAGTTACACAAGAATAGTTCATCAAGCGCGAGCGGCTAAAACGCGATGATCGTATCTATCGTAAAAGTTTTACTTTTATCTTATCGTACCTATGCGAGAAGAATGTCAAATTGATTCGTTTTTACACACACGGTCTCCAATGGACGATACTTGCTGTCGAGAGGCGTCAGTCGCACCTCGCACCGTTTAGATTCTTGAAAATGCTAGAAACTGCCGCTCGCATACGAGAAACTCTTCTTGTGTAACTTCGGCATCATCATCAGCCGGAAGACGTCCACTGCTGAACATAGGCATCCCCCTTAGAACGCCACAATGTACGACAATTGGCTATTTGCGTCCACCGGTTACCTGCGACGCGCACAATGTCGTCTGTCCACCTAGTAGCAGGCCTGCCAACGCTGCGTCTTCCGGTTCGTGGTCGCCACTCGAGAACATTTCTTCCCCACGGTTATCGGTTCTTCGAGCGATGTGGTCTGCCCATTGCCACTTCAACTTGCAGATTCTGAGAGCTATGTCGGTGAACTTGGTTCTTCGGCGAATCTCCACATTTCGGATTCTATCGCGCAAAGAAACTCCAAGCATAGCTCTCTCCATGGCTCGTTGTGTGACTCTGAACTTCTCTAAAAGGCCAGCCGTTGGAGACCACGTCTCAGTACCATATGTCATCACTGACAACACACACTGGTTAAAAACCTTCGTCTTCAGGCACTGCGGTATTTCGGACGAGAAGATATCGCGTAGTTTCCCGAATGCTGCCCATCCGAGTTGGATTCTTTGGGCGACCTCTTTGTCGAAGTTGGACCGACCTAATCACCTAACTGGATAGTTTGTCCTAGGTATACGTAGTGGTCAAGAATAATAATAATAATATCTTGGGACAATCCACACACGGTCATCCGATCCCAAACTAGGCAGAGCCTGTACTATGGAAACCAGACAACTGATACTAATACTCTTAGAATAATAACGCCTAGAACGATAGTTTCATACGAAAAAACTGTCTCGTTTGAGGCACAATATCATTGATGTAGGCGTAAGTCGCGCGTATTGACGCTCTGCGACACGCACACAAGTGAGAAAATAATGTTGTTAGGGGAATCAGATTTTCCCCAAAATTAGGGAAAATGGAATTGCTTCTTACTGAGGTCATTATTTAATTTTTAGAATAAAATTACTATTATTGCTGACAGTGATGAATTACTTTTTAATTTAAAAGATCTGAAATAACAAATCTACGATCTAAAAATCTTGTGTCACTGTTTTTGTGGTCGCACTCCTCCGAAACGGCTCGACCGATATTTATGATTTTTTTTATGTATACTTGTTAGCAGTGGCGTGCACTGGGTTATATGACAGGGTAGGCAAAAAGTGACTTCAACCTCATCAGCAGCCGAAACGTCCACTGCTGAGCAAAGGCCTCCCCCTTAGAAGGGAGGGGTTGCCATAATCCCCACGCTTGGCAGGCGGCTTGGGGATCGCAGTAAAGGTGGTAGGTAATCCAATAAAAAGACGCTGCTGCCCGTCTTCTCGTTTTCCCTTTATCGCCTTTTACGGACACCCAACGGAAGGAGATGGGTGGGTGCTATTCTTACCCGGACACCCCACGAGGACCTAAATTGACATTAATGAATGATGTGAACACAAAACATTTGATGAGTACCTAATACTTATGTTTTTATTTCGAATAAATATATATTCTATTTCACTTCCACTACTAAGACGACACGTAGGAAGTACCTACGTTAAAATCACAGAACACTATTACTCAAGAGGTTAAAATCCATCCAGCCATTTAGGCCGCAGAGCATCTTAAAGAACCAGATATACTACACAGTCAATAAAAACAATATTAAAGTAAAAAAACTTACAAATATGACTGCGAGTTACTCGTCTTGCTTGTACACATACATTAAGATGATTATAAATATGCCACAATTAAATGATATTTAGATTCTATGTTTCCAGCTGGCTAACCGATTGTAAATATACTTTAAATCTAAATATTTTAGATTATTTATCGTGTCGAAAACGCGTGAATTTTTAATTTTTCTATACACATTTGGCCAGAACATCAATCACACGTTACCACTTCCATTTTCTACTAAGTAAGTTTTATAATTTGGAAACACAACACATACTGCACCGAAAACAATCGTTATCAATCGTATAATAAAAAAATATAGAATAAAAACCAACAAAAAATGGATGTCATTATGAAATCTTGAAGTTTGAACAAACTAGGTATTTTATAATTTGTAGTATTTTTCATTCATCGAGCACCCATTCTCGCATCCCGATCCCGATCCCGTTCGATGCATTGGGCTAATATTGAGCTGCTATTGGTCAACATTTCTTTAGTCCTTCCTCCAAGGTCGTCATTGCTGCCGAGAGCACCCGAGCAGACCCGAGCACACCCGAGAGGCACTGTCTATTTTTGCATGGTGTGCGTGACATTTATACTGTTGGAATCGTCGGCGTGCCTACTGGTGTGTGTAAGTTTGTTAGAAAAAAATCTGTGAATGTGTGGGAATTAAGAGTTTCGATCTTAAAATCTTAAAATTTTGATTAGCGGACCTCGCGGTTTGGCGCGCGGGAAATTTAAATCTCCGCGTACCTAGGAACTAGGAATAGTTTAATGCCCGTTTTTCGCGAGCTTTTGCTTATTTATAATGATGAAATAATTCAAAACAAAATGTTATTGAGCAGATAAATTATTTTTGATATCATGTATTGTTCCGGAAATCACAGGGTAGGCAAACACTTTTTGCCTATATGGACTGCACGCCACTGCTTGTTAGGTGTGAGAATAGGTCGTAAAGTATATTTCATATCACTAGGTTAAGCAACGTTAGACAAGGTCATTACATGGATGGGTGACCGTTTATTGCCATTCGAAAACGTAAGCGTGCGCGGATCATCTAGTACTTAAATAAATATTTTCTTAATAAGCAAATTTAGGGTGGCAATTTTCCTTTTATTGGCAACATTTCATATAATGTCGTCTGTTGAAATTTAAAATTATTGTTTTCACTTTGGCGATTGTTTTACGTTAAAATATTAGATTAAACGTAATGCTTGCAAGTGAAATGTTATGTTACAATGTTTCTTAAGTTTTTCCAATGTACTATGATTTCCATTTATTGCACAAACCATCATTTTAAAATAAAATATCGAGAGCTGCTAGCCCTACGACTCGACTATAAGCACTGACGCGGGCTGTTCGCTACTGAGCCATTCTGGCTCGGTTTTACTTGCCTCACTGTGCGTACATGTTCACGGTTTCTATGCGTTATTATTCTAAGCTAATACTTATATACTTTTTTTTGTAAATACATACTTAAATAGATAAACAACACCCAGACACTTGGCGGGAATCGAACCCACGACCCATTGGTTGGCAGGCAGGGTGACTGACCACTAGACCAACGGGCCCGTCAACTTCAAGTGTATCGTTTCCAACAACTACTGGTACGGGTGCAACATGGACATTAGACATTATCTTGGTCTTGTCCATGTTCATTTTAAGACCCACCTGTTGGGAAACGCTACTGAGGTCGCTGAGCATCGTATTGAGGTCCTCCAGCGACTCTGCCATAATGACTATATCACCGGCAAAACGAAGGTGAGTGATGTATTCGCCATTGATGTTGCCGAATCCGTACCAGTACAAGAGCTTTAAAACGTCCTCCAATGCGTTTGAGAACAGTTTCGGAGAAATAACGTCTCCCTGTCTCGCTGCAATAGGATTGGTTTCGTGCTCTCGTCCTGTAGTCGGATCGACATGGTGGCGTTGCTGTACAAACACTTCAATACTTCGATGTACCTATAGTCAATGTGGCACCGCTGGAGGGACTGCATCAGACACCGGTCTCGCCGCGTTTCTTGCCGGATCTTCTTAGTTGAGGCCGCGTTGTGATCCGGTGGTAGCTTTTTTTAAAAGAAATACATGACCTTTCAAAAGTGCTAGGTTGCTAGCGTTAAGCCTATTTGAAATAAACTATTTTTGAGTTTGAGTTTTGAGTGAGAAGTTATGCGTGCGTTGGTGATTGACCTAAATATGAATGTCATCCACCAACGTCTTCTTCTCCATCTCTTTTTTGTGTGCTTCTTAACTTTAACACAAAGGTAATTATAATACGCAATGGCAAGCAGTGACACAGCAGCAGCAGCAGAAATCACGTCGTCGTCCATCATAGTCGCGAACAAGACTGTGAAGCTTTGCGAGTGTGGAGGGACACAGTTCTTGTTTTTTTTTTTTTTTTGGGAATGATAGACGCTGTTGGCCGCAGATGGCCATTACAGCTTCACCGGACAATAGGAGGCGAGCGCTTAAAGCGCTCTAGCCTTTACGGCAGAAGTAGCGACGAGCTCAAGGGCACCTCAGGGAGGCACGGCCTCGGCTTGGGCTGTCGCTTAAGAGAGGGCTGAGTTTACCACCGGTTCACAACGCGCCCCCACTGAGAAGAACCGGCAAGAAACTCAGTGGGGTGATGCACGTCGTTGAGGTCGCATACGTACGACCCTTCGGCCTCGCCGGCGAGACCGGTGTCTGATAGCTAGTGTAGCAGACGGTTGTCGGGGAGGGTTCGGCGCATCCCGGTCCAATAGGACCGTCATGGGGTCAGGAGGGTCGAACAGTACGTGCCGTGGTCTGCGGCGCGAGTCAGAAGGACTAGCGGCGTAATCGGCGGCGGCGCAGATTAAACTGTTCGCGTGACGGGACGCGGATTCAAAGTAGCGTTTCGACGCTTCTTTGGGGAACTTACGAAGGGGATCTAACTTCTCGCACAGTTCTCGCGCGGATCACGGCGTTTATTGCGATATCACACGCGAGTGTAGAGCCGGCTTTACGTTAAGCGAACATGCTGAATAATATGACCGACATTATATTATAAACTTTTTATTAATTTAAAAAAACGTTTATTATCTCATATTTTCTAACTCTATAATAATAAAAAATAATGATTTTTTCGTAATCTTAATGAGTACATTTCTATTAAGTATATTAATAATAATCATAACTGGGATGTCAGTTCTTTAACCGAGTTTAAACTTGTCAGATCAAAGATAATACCTACCTAATATATTTTGATATAAATTTGAGATTCAGGTGACATCTGCAATTCATAAAGAAAAAAGTTTACTGACAACAAATTTTCTGTACACATCTTGGTAACTACACATTCATCATTACATATTTCATATCGTCCGTTGGTGGACAAAGCAATCTTACGTGTTTCAAATAAGAATAGAACTGTCAAGACGCCATTTTGTTTCACATTGCTTGTCAACTTGTGTAGGGTATGCAAAAAAGTCGTTATAGCTGCTTTGATTTTTCTATAGCACCGTCGCAATTATCAGTTGGTTTGGAATATTAATCACTGCAATCGCCCGAGAATTCAAAACAGAACATAATGGCTACAGCCCAAACAAGGAAAAACCCAGGCCCGGCGCAAAAAATGTAAGTATATCTCAGATTTTAAACTTAAATTAGTATAGTTGTGTGTGTTGTGTGATTTTAAGTACTAAAATATATGGACAAACAAAATTTTTATGGGCAAATAAAACATGTTCGCCACTGAATTAAGGAATAATGACAACTAAGAATAAATATACTAATTTAACTTTAAAATCTGAGATATGAAACTTTTGCGCCTTTTGGCCATTCTTCTTTAATCTAATAAACGAAAAAAAAAAACAATATTTATCTGACATAAACTTAAGCAAAATTATCATTATTTTAGCATGTTAACGACGAAAATGAATGGGCCGTCATCATTATATTTTCTTTTATACTAATAATTCGATATCCGCACATTTTTTCTCCATTTGTTTTCTATGGTTATTTTTTCCCGTTATCAAAATGTACGATGTAATCTATACAGACTTTCAAATAAACAATAAACAATAAACAAAAAACCAACGATTTAAAAAAAAAACGACAGCAGAAACAAAAATAAAATAAATAATAAAAATCTGGCCTAACTTGTCTGTTTGTGTTTATTCTGCTGGCCGTACAAAACTCATAAACAATGAAGTTGTAAGCAGAGGCGATCCTATTCTTAGACGAAACGCATATTATTTGTCTTATAATAAGTACATGCATTATAAAAATATATAAAAAAAAATATCTCGAGCAAAGCAAAATAATCCTTTGTCATATCGTCCTAGGATCTCGCAACGCCGATAATACGAAGAATAAACAAAAACAGGTTGATAACATCCAAGTAAAGGCTCAGGGCTGCGAATATGTACTCCTCCGGTGAGATGCTGTACTTGTGCTTGCCTCCCATCATCAGCTGAGTGTCGTACACGAGGTAGACCGAGAACAGGAGAGCACCGACAGAAGCGTACACTAGTGTCAAAGTTTTGCTTGCCGGCAAAAAGATTTTGATAAAACCTGTAAACAAATACATATTTAGATGCTTTTCTTTCGTAATTTGATCTGGTTTAAAGGGTAGGTAAACACCCTATGGGTCCCCAAATACAACCCCCTCCCCCTTCCCCCAATGTTGGACGTTTTGCGAAATGAACAATTTGCGAAATTGAAGGTTTGCAAAGTGGACATGTTGCAAAAAAGTCGAGTTGACATTATGTGAAGTGGGTGAGTCTGCGTCAAAACCATTCTGATGGAGGCCATATAGTAGGAGGAATCTTGCTTAACTTCCTGTTAAACAGGATCTTGGCCACCAGTGAAGACACCGAGGTTTGACCCTGGTAAGTCCCGGGGAAACGCTAAATTGTCTTGGAACCCGCATCTAATTGAATCAGGAAAGTAATCACGAAAGAAAATTTCTTCCTTGGCGTTACACAAGAACATTTTAAGCTGGACGGCTTACAGATAGACTGCCTGAGGTAACGGTTGCGGTTCAGATCCTGTGAGCAACATCTTTGTGTAATTGATGATTCTTACTAGTTAGGTCAATCACTGGAGAGTAGGATGATCCATGCGTCCGGTAGGCATGTAAAAAGTCGGTCCTTGGCCTGACCTCTCCCCGGTAGTGTCGGTCTTCCGTTCTATCGGATTGTGAGCCTTAATGAAGAATGAATGCACTTGCGCAAGCACTAAGACTTGTGCACTATAATATCTCCCGCTTAGTTGGCTGATCTTGTGAAAGTTTGGCCGCTGTGGTCGTGACGATCAAAAACACAACACAATTATAACTCACCGAAAATTATTAGGACAAAAAGTATGCAGACCAACGCGCCCCCCAACACTGTGAAGTCCCATTTGGTCTGGAACGCGAACATCGTCAGCGCAAAACATAACGCCGCCGTTATACCCACCGCCATCAACACCTGGACAACGTGAAGATTATAAATAATAATATCCTAGTACTATCCACACACGGAGAGTGGCCCAACTAGGCTTGTAATATGCTAGTATGCTTTACTTTTTTAATAAGTGTTAGGTGTTTTAGTTTCATTAAACTTTTTTTATTTTTTATTTAAGTAATTTCTTTGGCGATGCATAATTTAAGAATTACTCTTTGTTCGATGTTTTTGTCCATTATGAAATTAGCAATACACACTAGATATGATAATGGATAAAAATAATTTTTACAAAAAAAAGAACCGCCTTCAAAATGCAACTAAAAAGCCTGAAATAATTTCTAAGAATTAGTGGTTTTTACATCTACATTGTTGGACTTGGACTACAACAAATTATAAATACATATTACTATCAAAGACGGCGCCAAACTGGAAAACAGTTAGGTACCTACTGCCCTTGTAAGTATTTGCTAGACGTTAGGCGCCGACTTCGATAGTAATATGTATTTATAATATGTTGTAGTCCAAGTCCAACAATGTACATGTAAAAACCACTAATTCTTAGAAATTATTTCAGGCTTTTTAGTTGCATTTTGAAGGCGGTTCTTTTTTTTGTAAAAATTATTTTTATTTTATTCTTTTTAGTGGTTCCCTTGGTGTATTATTAGGTTAAGTTTTAACAACTTATATTTTATTCTGACAAACAGCCAGTTTAATATTTATTTTAAAAACACCCACTACATAACACAACTATGTTCTATCACTAAAATATAAGCTTAAGCAAAAAATTTAAAAAATGTAGATGTGACAATATCTTAATAAAACTAACCAATTGCCATAAACCGAAGATATCTAGGTGTTATACTCGTAGTTCTCGAGAACCATGGACTGCAAGCTCGGTGGGTCTACATTTATTTGTGCCGAGAACCCGTGTCCACCTTCCTGCTCCATTATCAGACCTTGATCACCATTGTTCTAGCAACTACTCGTCGAGAGCTACCCAACGAACCCAAACTCGGTGGGTCTATGTTTATTGGTGCCGAGATCCCGTGACGACCTTCTTGCTCCATCATTAGACGCTGATCACCATTTTTCTAGCAACTACTCATCGAGAGCTACCCAACGAGCCCAAACTCGGTGGATCTACGTTTATTGGTGCAGAGATCCCGTGACAACCTTCCTGCTCCACCATCAGACCCTGATCTCCATTTTTCTAGCAACTACTCGTCGAGAACTATCCATCGCGTCCAAATTCGGTAGTTCTACGTTTAGTAGGCACGGCTAGGATAGGATGGATTGTTAATTTTATTACAGAGTTCCGGTGGCCATCTATGGCCTTCTTCATCAGATCTACTTCACCAAATGATACTTTCTGAATGAAAATGCTTGACTAGTTTCTAAAAATACCAAAAACGCTATATGTATGCCTATAATATTTAAGGAGTTCCCTCAGTTACTCATGGTCTCCATCATCAGAACTTGATTTTGAAAAAAATGGGACCAATCTGGAAGCATATCCTTTTAATTAAAAAAATAATTTTCCAAATCGGTTCGTAAACGACAGAGTTCTGAGGTAACAAACATAAAAAATAAAAAAAATAAAAATAAAAAACATACAACCGAATTGATAACCTCCTCCTTTTTTTGAAGTCGGTTAAAAACAGTTGTGCCAATCTAAAAATAAAAAGCGGGTCAAGTACGTCTCGAACTCGCGCACCGAGGGTTCCATACCATCTTTGGACTATTCATGTAACACCTCAGATAGGAAAAAAACCCAAACCGCAAAACTTAGTTTGTTTGTCGAGGCTTTTTTAGCATTACTTAAAAAACTGTACTACTTAGAAAGATCGTTTTATTTTTCCTGTAAAATATAGATTGACATGTATTTACCCATAATTATTTCAGATTTTTCCCTCCACAAACTTCGGAGATAAGGGGGGGGGGGGGGGGTTTGACATTTTTGATTATCAGCCAAAAACTACATGTCATAAACCAAAATAAAAATCTGTTTTGAGATGTGCAAATGAAGCCCTTTCATATGATTTCCTTTGATATGTCTTTTGTTTTCTCTCTTATTTGATCTTTTGATCGGCAAGACACACTGTCGCTGATTCTGATCCAATTGTACATGTTTAAAAAATAAAGTGAAAAAATGACAAGCCTGCTGAGTTTCTTGCCGGATCATCTCAGTTGACGCCACGTTGTGATCCGGTGGTAGCTATTAAAAAAAAATTAACAGTTCAAGTGCTAGCGTATTTTTGACTTTTGACGATAATACTTTCACTTTTAAATTTTGATGACCCATTTCGACGCCCATAACAAAAAAAGTTTTTTTTTTCATTTGCGATGAGGTTGGGTAAGTAAGATCTAAAACTATTCCAAGTTTCGAATCGATAACATCACTGGTTCCTGAAATATAATTATAGGTGTGACAGACAGACAGACGAAATCAGACCATAAGGGCGACAACACACGTCCGATTTGGCTTCCGATTGTCTGATCCGATTCCAGTTACCAGATGAACAAAAGTTAACTACCGTGTTGATGGATTAAAAATACGGTGTTTCGGACTAAAAACACCGCGAACACATTCGAAAAATCCCGTGTCTTATCGTGTAAAAAGCAATATAAAATACCAAAAATATTCAATATCTTTATTCATAATATTATAAGTATAGATTATAATATAATATTTTGTGTAAATACATATATCTTGCTTTGGTATCTAAAATATACAAAACTTAACACTGTAGTTAATATTGAAAATTACCGTAGTACACGGTAGTAACTCATTGCCGCAGACCGTGTATTGGTCAAAAATAGCGTGTACGTCTACGGTAATTACAAGCTTCTTGGTAATTACCATGTATCTGGTAACACTGGATCAGACTATCGGATGAAACGTAGACAGAATATAACAAGACATCTAGCTAGCGTGCCGCCGATAAGGACAGAAAATAACGGAAAATAATCATTCGTACACTTAACACACGCTAAGGATATTTATTCAAATGCGCCCATTATGTACTTAGTATAAACGATATTTCATAATGCAATTCAATTTAAAACTTCTCAGCTAGGTCGTGAACTAGAAAATTTCATGAGTACTCGAAGAAAACGCACCGTAGGTGCGCCAGATTTTGAACACACGCTGAGGGACAAAAAATCATATGCTCTGTTTCTTTCTGTCACATATAATATATATAAATGCATCCTTTTCTTGCGCGAATGAGAAAGAAAGTGCCAGCTCTCTATTGTTTTCTTTCTCTAAGGGATGAAAGCACCCGGACGGGTGTTGTCAGGCTAAGGGTTCCTTTTTTACCTTTTAGGTATGGAACCCTAACAACAAAAAAAAAACAAAAAATGAATTTGGAACCATAAACAAATCATCCATTCCCGATAACTTTTTAACTGAATGTACACGAGTTTGACTTCTGTACAATATTTATCTTGTGGTTGTACTGACCGCATCGACTTCATACCGGCTGGAGATGACGCCGAGAAGAAACGACTCGGCTACAGTGAATACGCTCAGGAATATGAAGTTGTGCGGGGTCTGACGACGCGCTGTCTCGAAGCACGACATGGCGATAATACACGCGAACGTCACAGCCATCGCCGCCCAACTGAGAATTATAATGTCCTGCCATTGATATTTTAATTATTATGGATATTACTACTAAGTAGTGCACGCCAAAAGTGGTGTTCAATGTAGTAGTAGATATACATATACATACTTACGGATCCCCAAGCCGCCTGCCAAGCGTGGGGATTATGGCAACCCCTCCCTTCTAAGGGGGAGGCCTTTCTTCAGCAGTGGACGTCTATCGGCTGCTAATGATGAATGATATTGATGACTTACGTATAAACGAGATATATTACCCAATTATCAATGAGACACTTATGAGATACAATAGGCAGTGGCTTTTTTTTTTTTTTTTGGGAATGATAGACGCTGTTAGCCGCAGATGGCCATTGCAGCTTCACCGGACAATAGGAGGCGAGCGCTTGAAGCGCTCTAGCCTTTACGGCAGAAGTAGCGACGAGCACAAGGGCACCTCAGGGAGGCACGGCCTCGGCTTGGGCTGTCGCTTAAGAGAGGGCTGAGTTTACCACCGGTTCACAACGCGCCCCCACTGAGAAGAACCGGCAAGAAACTCAGTGGGGTGATGCACGTCGTTGCGGTCGCATACGTACGACCCTTCGGCCTCGCCGGCGAGACCGGTGTCTGATAGCTAGTGTAGCATACGGTTGTCGGGGAGGGGTCGGCGCATCCCGGTCCAATAGGACCGTCATGGGGTCAGGAGGGTCGAGCAGTACGTGCCGTGGTCTGCGGCGCGAGTCAGAAGGACTAGGGGCGTAATCGGCGGCGGCGCGGATTAAACTGTTTGCGTGACGGGACGCGGATTCAAAGTAGCGTTTCGACGCTTCTTTGAGGAACTTACGAAGGGGATCTAATTTGAAATCGGAATGCAATAGGCAGTGGCGTGCACAGAGAGAGCACAGGCAAAAAAAAAGTATTCGGCTTGTGTGTAACCTAACAAATGTATGTTAGTGTAGGGGGGTCTAGTGAAATGGCAGTGACTGAATTGATGGTTCCCATCCCTAGCCTACATGTTTAGAAATGAATATGTTGTCCGTACCCCAGCGCCACAGTCGCAAAAAGGCGACCGCTTCTGAAGTCATAACCGAGGGCCGACTTTCATCAGTGTTGTGCTTGCGTGTAATTTTACGTTCGTATTATCGATGAATATGTGTATTGAAATTCATCATGACTACTGCTAAAGTATTAATAAGAATTCTGGAAGGTGGTAAAAATTAAGAATTTGAAGGTTATTTTTTTATTGCATCGCTTTATCTCACTTTTGATTGATTAAATAAATGCGAAAATTTATACAGGTTTGATGACTTCAGTTTTTTTTGTGGTGACATGATTATCTGTAGTAGAGATGTCCTAGGTAGAAAATTTGAAACTATTAAAGTGAGTGAGTGAGATGGCAAGAGCGCGCGACGCAATGGGAATGTGCACGCGGTCCCCCTGAGACCCGTGATTGGTTGTAGCGCGCGTTGTTTGTTTGTACGAGCTCGTAAGTACATTGAATTAACTATTATGTATTTTGTGACGTAGGTAGGTAGAATTTATTTTGTGTGCGCCGCTGCCCACCGAGTCGCACTGTATTGTTTTAGGTAAGTAGGTACTTTATTCAAATTCCCCAGCACATCCCTACTCCGGAATACCACGGATACCAAACCAACACAAAAAAATTTTTTGAACGAATATCGACTTCGAAAATCTAAAGTATTGCACATCCCTCTTTGTTGTAGGTATTTATTTTTTGATTCACTATGCCTGGCGCTGGGGGCACGACAATTGATATAAAGTCTGGCAAAGGATAATCAATTTTGGGTTGAGCTATTTTAACAAGGAGAGAAATATCCGCTATTTAATAATAATAATATCTTGAGACAATCCACACACGGTCATCCGATCCCAAACTAGGCAGAGCCTGTACTATGGAAACCAGACAACTGATACTAATACTTATATACTTTTTTTTTTGTAAATACATACTTAAATAGATAAACAATACCCAGACACTTGGCGGGAATCGAACCCACGACCCATTGGTCCCATTGGTCATTGGCCCATTTTCCGCCTCATTTGGAGTGGTAATATATGATGTCGTCTACATCTAGCCTCATAGCAAATATTTTTTTTAATATGTTTAAAGATATCATAATATGGGTACTTACAGAAGCCAGGTATGTGAAATCACAAATAGCTTGGTTGGGCGGTGGAACAGGAACAGCGCGATGAAACCCATCGTCACGAGGAGTTGACACATCAAGATGGAGTACACCTGCAACGATAGGTTACTATTAGTTTGATACCAACACACAAAAGTACCAAAAACATCTGGTTTCACAAATGGTCCTTCGAGCCGGATGTAAAGTGATCAAAATTAATAACCCCGGGACAATTGGGTATTTGAATTTTTTTTTTTAGTTGATAAATGGAAAGATCATATATAAGTTTTATAATAAAACTATTTTTAGTTTTTTTTATTCGCATTAGTTCAAAAGTTATTTCAAAATAAAAAATACAATTTTTGAATCCGGTACCGGAAACACGCCGACAGCTCCTGAACATACTCGAGCGGGTGTGACGTCATAATGTTAAAGCTATTTAATAACAGTACAACGTCAACGGCTATTACACTTGACTAGACAATAATATTGAAAATTTATGGCTAAAAAACGACTCTGAACAACGCTGAACGACACTGAACGACACTGAACGCCACTGAACGACACTGAAAGACACTGAACGACACTGAATGACACTGAACAACACTGAACGTCACTGAACGACGACACTGAACGTCACTGATTGACACTGAACGACACTGAACGTCACTAAAAGACACTGAACGACGACACTGAACGTCACTGAACGTCACTGACGTGACACTGAACGTAACTGACGTGACACTGAACGTAACTGACGTGACACTGAACGTAACTGACGTGACACTGAACGTCACTGACGTGACACTGAACGTCACTGAAGTGACACTGAACGTAACTGACGTGACACTGAACGTCACTGACGTGACACTGAACGTAACTGACGTGACACTGAACGTCACTGACGTGACACTGAACGTCACTGACGTGACACTGAACGTAACTGACGTGACACTGAACGTCACTGAAGTGACATTGAAGTCACTGACGTGACACTGAACGTCACTGACGTGACACTGAACGTAACTGACGTGACACTGAACGTCACTGACGTGACACTGAACGTCACGTCAGTGTCATTCAGTGTCGTTCAGTGACGTTCAGTGTCGTTCAGTGTCGTTCAGTGACGTTCAGTGTCGTTCAGTGACGTTCAGTGTAGTTCAGTGTCATTCAGTGACGTTCAGTGTCGTTCAGTGACGTTCAGTGACGTTCAGTGTCGTCGTTAAGTGTCGTTTTCTAGCAATAAATTTTCAAAATTATTGTCTAGTCACCTGAATAGCCGTTAACGCTGTACTGTTATTAAATCGCTTTAACATTATGACGTCACACCTATCAGGTGACCAATCTTGGTGCGTTTAAAGTCACGTGATGTTTATATAAATTTTAATTGTTTATAATTCACAGAAATTTTTTTTTTTACTTTTTTGCTTTAAATATCAATATTATTAATAATAAAGTTTTAAAATAAATAAAATAAAAAAAATTTCAAATACCTAATTGGCGGGCCCGTTGTTATAGTGGTTAGACATCCTGGCTGCTATCTGATGGGTCGTGGGTTCAATACCCACCAAGTGTCTGGGTGTTATTTATCTATTTAAGTATGTATTTACAAAAAAAAGTATATAATTATTAGTATCAGTTGTCTGGTTTTCATAGTACAGGCTCTGCCTAGTTTGGGATCGGATGACCCTGTGTGGATGGTCCTAATTTTTATTAATCCACAAACAACTGATACAAAAACAATATAACTTTTTTTGTAAATACATACCTAAATAGACTAATACCACCCAGACGCAAGGTGGGTCGACCTCACGACTTATTGGGTAACGGTTGTTTGTCAGCTTACACAAACCTATTACCACTGGTAACAAGTTTAGTAGTTTTTTTTTCTGCTCGCAATGGCTGGTCTATTCATAATTAAGTTAGTTAAGTTAGTTACTACCTTTCGGATAAATAATCTTCGAATACTCTGCTCTGTAAAGTCCAAGAACTTCGCTGTTGCATCTTCCCCGAGGTCGCCCGGCAGCAATACTGCATTCCCTGGATGCTGGAAACCAATAAATACTGATCACCAACCATGTGCGGTGTCCGAGTAAGAATAGCACCCTCCCATCTCCTCCCATTGGGTGTCCGTGCGAGGCGAATAAAGGAAAACAAGAAGACAGGCAGCAGCGTCTTCCTTTTAGATTACCTACCACCTTTACTGCGACCCCTAAGACGCCTGCCAAGCGTGGGTATTATGGCAACCCTCCCTTCCAAGGGGGAGGCCTGTGCTCAGCAGTGGATGTCTTTCGAATGCTGATGATGATGATGATCCTCCTATAAACTACTCATCGAGACCTATTCGCGGATCCAAATTCGTTTAACGGAGCAGAATTCCTATGACCGTCAAATACTCGTCGAGACCTTCAAATTTGGTGGATCTTACGTAGACCCGACCCTATTGGAGCAGAGATCCAATGACCGCGTTTTTTTTAATTGTCATTAGACCCTGGTAAAGCCTACACCAGCGAAGGTTAGTATATTCTTTAGTATCGGATTTACATATATCATGCCTTTCGGATGAATGGAAGTAATGATTAATTTCCATTGTAAACCTAATATTCATACATTGAGTAGGAAAACAGCTGATGGTCTTTAAAGGGCTGAACCGATGTCAACACAACTAAGAGCCATCTCGATTAAACCAGCCTTTAAATAAAAAAGCTCATACAAAGCCGTCCACTGTTTAGAGAGCTATGCCACTGACAGACAGACATAGTAGGCGTCAAACATACAATACCTCTCGTTTTTGGTCAGGGGTTAACAATGAGGATTGTACGAGCCAATAATGCTCATACAGCAAATTAATAAATAACCTACTTTATATAAAGCAGTCCTGCTAAAACCTCCGTCACGCGATAATGTGGCTACAAAAACATTACGTAAAGTGTGACTCAGACCAGACACTAAATATAGCCGGAAGACGTCCACTGCTGAACATAGGCCTCCCCCCCCCCCCCCCCTAACCTGCCATAAACATTAACTCTAAATAAGTTGTTTATATTAGAATCAGTGTGTTTGGTGTGAATTATACTACAACTCGCGGGATACCGTCAACGACGAGATATCCCCAACAAGGATAATACTAATAAAGAAATAGATTCTTCTTCAGTTTTATACTTCATAGTCCCATTTAAGTATTATAGGGAAAAATAACAGGAAATAAGTATTATTACAAGAGCACAAAAAACCTGACAGACGACTATGAACAAACCAAGTGGACTTAGATTTACATTAAATAAATACAATCTTTAAAAAAAAATGAACCGACGTCAATATCACTGAAAAGTATAAAATAATTTAAATATTATTGAAGTTGGTGGTAGCACAGTCTATAAACCAATACAGTCGTCCAACGAAGCCATCTAGACAGGGCAATCGTGCGGGGTGTGAGGGGTGAGACGTGGGTAGGCGCGCCCGACCTGCGTACGCTGCCACCGCCCGAATTAATTAGTAGCTCGGGACATAAATTTCAGGGCTGACGCGTATTTGTTTTAATTAACCGACTTCAAAAAAGGAGGAGGTTCTCAATTCTTCGTGTATGTATTTTTTTTTGTAAGCTGTTATAATAGTATAAACTACCTGTGCTGTGTGAGAGATATTATTTTACACATTTTCAATTCCAAAACGACGGATATTTTCTTTAAAAAAAAAAAATTGGTATCATTTTCGAGGTTTCTCGGGGTGCTGATTACGAAAATGGCATCCAATTTCAAATCAAAATGGCGGATATTTACTTTTTGAAAAAAAATGATAATGGTGTCATTTTCAAGGTTTCTCGGGGTGCTGATTACGAAAATGGCATCCATTTTCAAATCCAAAATGGCAAATATTTTCATTTTTCAAAAAAAATTTATTGGTGTCATTTTCGAGGTTTCTCGTTGTGCTGATTACGAAAATGGCATCCATTTTCAAATCCAAAAGTCATATATTTTCTTTTTTCAAACACATGTTACTGGTGTCATTTTCGAGGTTTCTCGGGGTGCTGATTACGAAAATGGCATCCATTTTCAAATCCAAAATGGAGGATATTTTCTTTAAAAAGAAATGGTTATTGGTGTCATTTTCGACGTTTCTCGGGGTGCTGATTACGAAAATGACATCCATTTTGAAATCGAAAATGACTGACATATTTTGTACATTTCATTAACCGAAATTGCAAATCCAGTAAATATACAAAACGAAAATATTTTTCAGTTGGCCATTTATAATAAACGATTTGGAAATTTATTAATTAATTACAATATATTACATAACATTGTAAAACTCTATTTGAATAAGTCTCCACGAAATGCCTTTTTGTATTTCTGAGTATGAAGAACTTCAATAAATAAAGTAAAAATAAACAAAGAAATCATTACCATCCCGTATGCACATAGAAATTTACTTTACTTGGTATTTTACTATGACCAAATAAGCAATAATATTATATTTAAAGTAAATTATAAAAACAAACTTTGACAACCCTACGTGCTACAGAGTACGCCATGCGGTGTCGGCTTTTACTCAAACATCAAAGACGTCGACCCACTGTATTAGTTTGTACACTGTGGTGTTAGCTTACCTGCTGTGTATATTTGGTTATTTTATTTTAAACTTTTTAGTGATATTTTCATACATAAAGATTGAACCATCGAAGACGGTAAAATTATCTAGGTAGATTATGATCACATTATCGTCTACATAGTTTTAAGTACATAATTCATGTTTCTTCAAATAAAAATATCCAGTCTTAATGAAATTTGCATGGAATCATCATAGTAGTTTACTCTCTGGAATAAAAAAAGAATCATCGAAATTGGTTCATATTTGTCACAGTAATGTAATGGAGAACATCAATTTTAAGGATTTTACCAGATAAATTCCTCCACATCGTTCATGGTCCTCCAGGAAGTTCTTATCTGGTTGTGATAAAATTCATACAGATTCATCACAGTGGTTTTGTCTTTCGAATAAAAAAAGAATCATTGAAATTGGTAAATATTTGCCAGAGTTATGACCATTTTTGTCCTTTAAAAGCAACATAAAGTCATCTTATAGGCCTTCCTGCAGCTTTCCTGCGCAGTCGTCATTCTTGTTTTTTCAGGAACTGCTTATTCGTAAGTGATAATTTTTTTATGGGACCCAATCAATGGTTTGAAGAATGGATGGAAGAAAGATTTTTTCAAATTGGTTCATAATTGCCAGTTATGCGCGACATACATAAAAAAAATATATATATATCTGTATATCTCAGAGAAAGTACAAAAGGAGTTAGTATCGCGTCGATTCCCCGAACAAATTTTTCGTGGCACTTTTGCGGGGTGCGGGAGGCGAAGTAAACACACACAGATACACCTTCACGCATACCCACACTATAGTAAACTCGCAACACATTCAAAAATACACGCACACAAATAAAGAAAGACCTGACCATATGACCAAAAATTTGGCAGAGGGGGTTAGCGCATCATGCTCTCTCCAGTGGTATCTCCTCTAAGCTGTATATATATATATTTTTTTATATATTATTATACGAATTGAGAACCTCCTCCTTTTTTGAAGTCGGTTAAAAACAGCTACTACACTAATAGACAGTGTTAATTTAACTGAGCATTATCTCACAACAAAGTATCGCCTATAGATTATATAATAATAATATAATATAATATCCTGGGACAATTCACACACGGTCATCTGATCCCAAACTAGGCAGAGCCTGTACTATGGAAACCAGACAACTGATACTAATACATATATACTTTTTTTTTTGTAAATACATACTTATATAGATAAAACACCCAGACACCTGGTGGGAATCGAACCCACGACCTGTTGGGTAGCAGACAGTAATTATGTATATTATACTAGCTGACCCGCGCAGCTCCTCTTTCACTGGTAAATCTAAACCATTCTCGAATCCCCTTGAACACACACAAACAATTTCATCAACATCGGTCCAGCCGTTTAGGAGGAGTTCAGTGACATACAGTAGAATTATATATATAAAGAAGAAGATATACATTTATTGATGTTTTTGGAAGTAAATAACAAAATAGTGAGCACATAATTATTGAGCAACAGCATGGTTTTGTACCAAATCATTCAGATGTAACAAACCTGATGACAACGAAAATTAAAAAAAAGTCTTAAATAATAATACCTTAAATGCTATCTGTCCTTGAACAGGACATATGTAATTGCTCCTATAAGGTGCAACGACACTGGTCTTCCGTGGACACCCGTGTGCGTGCCGTTGCGACAAACATTAGAGAGTCTAGATCATCATTGCTGTTAAAATTTACTTTTGCTTATACTTACCCCAATATAGGTGTCCGTGTTTTGTGGGGGTTGTAAGTAAGCACCCTTCGGATCATGTTGTGGATAGCCACCCTGTGGATAACTTTGTGGAGGCACAGGTGCGCCCTGTGGGTAGCCTTGCGTTAGCACACCCTGCGGGTAGCCTTGCAGGGGCGGGGCCTGTGGATAGCCTTGCACTAGCACACCCTGCGGGTAGCCTTGCAGGGGCGGGGCCTGTGGGTAGCCTTGCAGAGACGGGCCCTGTGGGTAGCCTTGCAGAGGTGGGCCCTGTGGGTATGCTTGTGGAAGTGAGCTCTGAGGGAATCCCTGTATAGGCGCACCCTGTGGGTATCCTTGGGGAGGTCCTTGTAAAAACTGCCCTTGTGGATTCACTGTCAAATAAAATAAAAGATCATTAAAATACATTACGAATTAATTTGTATGTTTTTAAATTATTTCCAATAGAGGCGAGCCTGGGCATACTATTGTTATAGATCTATGATTTGAAGGAGGGACTACTACATCAAGTGGGGTGTATAAAATAACCTTCCTACTAACGATACCCGACAATTAATTCAACACACCTTCAGACATTTTTCCAACCAAGATTCAACACACCGCACCGCCAATCCACAAATTTATTTATATCACAGATTAACTGAGGATCTATATAAAAAAACAACACGCACACCCACGGATACCAAACACAAACAACAAAGCAAAGAGGATGTAATCAGTGTTGCCAACTCAATTTCTAAAAGAAAGCTAGATCAGCAGATAAAAATAGCTAAAAAATAGCTAGATGTTTGAAAAAAATAAAGCCAACAGTTTTTGATGGGTTTTTAAGTTAAAATTTCTGGTTTCAGGAAGTTTAGGTTCAGAAAACCATTCTGGTCTGAACATTTGTGTGAAGGGTGTACTTTGCGCCAGTACAATAAACTTGACTTTATACTTGGGTGTATTCAAGTCTAGAGTGAACAGGCATCTTATGGGTAAGCGCGGTCCATCCTAGACCACATCTTCACTTACCACCATGTGAGATTGTGGTCAAGCGCAAACCTATTTAATATAAAAAAAAAATAAAAAAAAACTCACTGACCAAAAAACATTGACAGGCGATTCCAACCACAACAATTTCCAAACTGTTTCGTGACTATGGATGTTAAGTAATATATTATATCCTTAGAGATTATATCTGTTATAAGTTTGTGAATTACGATGTTTGTGACATTCTCCTACTACTACTACTATTTTTTCACTGTTAGAAAGATTAAGCCTGTCTCCCTAAGTACTATTATACACTACTTTTTGTTTTGGTAAACATACAAAAAAGTGTGGGTGGAGCTGCGCGGGTCAGCTACTGTAGGGCCAATTTAATAGATCACATTTTACATCTGTCAGTTTCTTTATTCTATTTCAATAAATATGTAATCGTAATTGAAAAAAAAAGCAATTGGGCAGTTCTTACTTTGAAAAATTCATAATATTTTATGCCCACTGTTACAAGGTTACGTTGTTAAATTTTGATGAAGTGTCAAATGTGATCCAATTAATTCGCTCTACTTCAGTTTAATATTAAACACTTATTTAAACTTCCAAATGTTTCTGTTTTCGGAGAATAGATAATGTACTATCCACTACATATCCGGCAAGTTCCCGGTTGAATTGAATAGTTACCTTTTACGTTACTCTACAGTCACCCTGTTAGTTTCATTATGATGCGTAGCAATTGTAGTACGTCTGTGGTTTCACTTGTCGCTTTAAGTCATGATTGTATCTTTCTTTAATACTTTGTACGTGTAAACATAAAAAAGCTAAAAATTGTAGATAAAAATAGCTTAATAGCTAGATCGAATTATTTGTAGCTGATGAAGTTGATTTATAGCTAAATCTAGCTATAAAAACACTGAATTGGCAACACTGGATGTAATAGATAAGAGTCGGGACTTCCATACATCGTAACTATTGACTTGACTATGTCCGACGCGAACAGTTTATACAACAACACAAAAAAATATATTGACAGTTTCCAGTAGAGCCAACTTAAATGTTGGCGATTGCAGCGCTACGACGGTAATAAGGGGAATTAAAAATCGTCAGTCGCATCGCGTCCCCAAAACTTTTTCTTTTTTCTTAACTTCTAATTTTAGAGGTTTTAAACGGGTTTTTTACTGAATTTAAGAAATATTATATAGGAAAATAAGAAAGAGTAATTTAAAAATAATAAACAATAAATCGATCCAACTACCAAGATTCGAACCCACAACTACGATTTCGCAATCCGAGCTCTTTACCACTGAGCTGTTTACACATAGTAAACAGTTTTGAAAAACAGGTATACTTTTTTAATTTGTCGATAGAAAGTGACAGAGCTAAACTTAGAGGAGATACCACTGGAGAGAGCATGATGCGCTAACCCCTCTGCCAAATTTTTGTTCATATGTTCAGGTCATTCTTTATTTGTGTGCGTCTCTTTTTGAATGTGTTGCGAATTTATTATAGTGTGGGTATGCGTGAAATTGTATCTGTTTGTGTTTACTTCGCCTCCCGCACCCCGCAAATGTGCCACGAAAAATTTGTTTGGGGAATCGACGCGATACTAGCTCCATTCTAATTACTCTGAGACACTAAATCTTAAAGAAAGGCACTAAATGCTATCCGGAATCCCAAAAATAAAATGTAAACAAATCGTAAAAAGGTTCTTGGGGTGTCGTTTTTACAGTTATTTAGACGTTTAGGGAACATGTCTAAATTAAATTGTTTCGTAGAAATACATTTTATAAAGCTTAAAATGTATTATTTGTATAACTAAAATTGAGAACAGTATTAACAGATTTTAAATTTATTTACTGACAGTTACTATAATTATTTTATTATAACATCATAAAGAACCTAAAAGACAATGATTTCAAGTTCGAAATGGAATTTTACGTTAACAATTTATAAGAGTACTGCTAACGTGAATATTTTACATGACAGGTAGTGTTTTGTAATTCGGTCGGATGATACTCGCCATGTTTCTTTCTCGTGTTTGTGGTTTAGTTTCTGGTGTGTCGTGTTTTCTTTTCATTGTATTTCTTAGATATTTAATTGTTTTTTAATAACATATGTTTGAAGTTTTTATTTTATTTGGTGAGTTCTTCGGAATTAGAATATCTCGAAGCATAGTTTGAGAACTATTGGTTTTGTTTTATTTTCTTGGTATTCCGGATAGAGTACAGAACACAAATCGGTACAAGTACTCTAGAATGCTTAATTCAAGTAAGAACTAGTACACACGGGTAAGAACATCAAAACTATAAATTGCGCGAAATTTGCTCTTAACTCTATGGTATAGGTATATTGACTTCTCTACCTAGTGTAAAGTAAGATTATAGTAAAACTTCTTTTAGAGTTGGTGGACCGATCAGGGCTTAACAACTAAAGTTACTACACTGTCTGGTATCTGATATTCCGCTCGCTGTGCTGGTCAGTTTGTATTTGGCTTCGCAACGTCGCCAAATGGAATTATATGATTACTTGATAATTACCGGTTAAAAATAAGTATTCTAATGATAACGAAAGTTGGTTAAAAATTAATAAGGCTGTATGGTTTTAATACCTTTGCCTACCTTGCGGCAAAGTGGATAAAAACAATGTGTGAAAGAGACCCCATTGCGCGCGAGCGTGCGAGCCTTGGTGCGAGCAAGATGGATGGAGTAGCCATCTTGGCGGCCATATTGGCTGCCATATTGACTGCCATAGAAATGCGCGTCGGTGGTCCGTTCTACGCTACTATGAAAGTTTCGCCCACCTGCAACAAAGTGTATTCATTCAGTGTTGCAATAGTGTAAAATTAAAAATCGTTAAAGCCAGCTAAAAATCGAAAGGAGATTTTCATTGAATGTAATAAAATAAGGCAAGCCTCACACGCTCATTATTGTCAATCCAATTAATTAATTGCAATGCAATATTGTCAAACTTTTTCATCATGATCGCCACTTAATACGCAATATTATTGTTAATTTATCGTGGTATAATATGACTCAGTCACTTGTTTAGTAGCCGCGAGGTCTAGTATGAGTTCTGATTGTTTACGAGTTTGATCAAACTTTGATCAGCTTTTCCGCTTTATTTTACTAGTTCTTGATAATTACCGCTAGTGTGAAATATAAGGAGAAAACTGTTTGATCGAGCTCGTAGACTATCAGAACTCTTACTAGACCCCCAGATTCATGTGCGCACGTTTATATAAGTACAAAAAAAGCAATCCAGAAAGAAACGATGTATTAAAGATGTTTGAGAAAATTACCTAAGTTAAATAATTTCAATCTAATAAATGATAACTATAAACTCGCAGTTGCGAGTTACAGCCTAGATAATTAAAAAATTACATGAGAATGAGAAATAGCAGCCTTCAAAAACTATTATCCTTAGTATCACCTTATTTGAAGAAAATGTGATTCCATACTTCTGGGAAAGTTTCCCATGTTTTATCATCATCATCAGCAGTCGAAAGACGTCCACCGCTGAGTAAAGGTCTCCCACTTAGAAGGGAAGGATTTTTTATTTATATTTTTTTTTATTTATTTATTTATATACCAACAGTACACTTATGATTAAGTAACATTACAACGTTCACAGTTAATATAATTTCTGATAAGTGAACCTATTACAGGTATAAACAACATTGTCGATAATATGCTTGCTTGTGTTCTATAAAGTATAAATAGTTAAAGATTATTCAATCAAAGAAGATTAGAAATAAAAAAATATTGGAAATGATTAAATACAGGAAAAATATTAAAATAAAAAAGAATATCTAAACAAACCACAAAAAAAAAATTGTATCAGTGCATTAGGACATAATGACTATCTAGTCGTTTCATATACGAAGTAGTTTCAGCACTTTCTTTTTGAAGGTCGGTAGCACATCGTGAAAAACGTCTAAAGGATTGCCATAATCCCCACGCTTGATAAGCGGCTTGGGGATCGCACTATGGGTAGTAGGTAATCCTAATCCACTAGAAAGGCGCTGCTGCCCGTCTTCTTGTTTCCCCTTAGTCGCCTCTTACGGACACCTAACGGGAAGAGTGCTATGCTTACTCGCACGGGGTATGTTTTATAAATTCTGATAAATATTTGTTTTGTGTGGGACTACAATATTTTCGCTATTACTGTTTTCGTCCTCCATTTTGAACAAAAACACGAACGTCTGCTTGATTAGAAATCGTTTCTTAAACTAAAATATTTCCTCACTCACGTCAATATTAAAGACAATACACCTGCCTCCCCTTACATTGCCGCGACAAAATCAGAATAGGCTTGTTGAAAAAATATCGATACATCGATATATCGATATTTTTTCTTTCGATATATCGATATTTTCATCCGATATATATTTTTTCGATATATCGATACATCGATATAAAATATTAAGTATCGAAAACGTATCAAAAACGATATTTTTTTTTTGGGAAGAGATTAGATCTGTTTTATGTTTCCAAAATTTTTTTTTGCGGTAAAAAGACGACCCTGGACCTTCATCACAAGATCAGTGTAATTTCTTTACAACGAAGCCAGCCATCCTTGTTGTGTACAAGGATGGCTACACAAAAAAAGGAAAGAAAAAAGAAAGGTTATCTCTAGTCAAGCATTAAGCTTCTTTTAAGTTTATGTTATGCCTCTTGCCTTGCCTCTAGCCCATGAAGCTAATAGGCTCTAGTCCTTACCACAGACAGACCTTTTGCGTTATCTTTGATTGCATCAAAAAATATTTCGTTCGATCGTTGGTTGGTATTGTTAATTTAGTATCTTTGGTTGCATGCGTAGATACATTGCTTGTTATATATTTGTTTGAGTTCAATTAAATAGTTTAATTACTAAATAATTAAGTTTATGTTGAAATTCAGTTGCTTTGTGGACTTTATTTCCGATCTGATGGTAAGCGACACGTCTTTCAATAGACAGCTGTAAGGCATTGCCACTCAAGAAGCATTTTTATTTTGTTCCGTTAATAAGATACAATTTTGTTCCCGATATATCGATATATCGATATTTTTTGTTTCGATATGTCGAAGTCGATAACGATATATTTAAAAAAAATCGATATTCGATATATCGATATTTTTTGGCATTTCCAACATCCCTAAATCAGAATTTCAAATCCACAATAATATTTAAATAGAATAGGACTGCAATTGATTGAATGATTTTATCTTGATTAACATAGATATTAGATAAAACTAGGGCTGCGTTCCACTTGGGGCCCCAACGATCAAAACGCTCCTTTAGTCGTTCCACTTAGCGACCGCGGTCGTTTTGTGTACGCGGCGAAAACGTCACTGATGACGTCATGACTTACGCTCACGCGACGCTTACGACGACCCATCGTGGTCTTTGAGAAAATGGCGGCATTTTCAAAACTCAAAGTATCAAAGATGGCACCCGTGAAACTTACGTTATTTCATGCGGAAAGAGTTTTTTTAGTAGAAATTAATGTTTCTGCATCAAAAGACATGTTAATTACATTTGAACGTAAATTAATTAATACATGAATAGTATTAAATATAAAAAAAAAATTGACGTATTCTGTGACATCATTTGATAATTCTCTCCAGAAATAACGTCTTTTGATATTAGTAAGCATTCGGTTTACACCCGCATGTCCACTGGTGGGCAACAGGTGAAAATCATTTAATATTATTGTTTTTTCATCATCGTCCTCAATCCGGATGACATCTTATAATATAAGTATCCGCGGCTTATCAGAAATATTTCTCATTTCTTTTAACAGACTCGTTATGAAATTTAATTCTATGAATCTAACCTGTATAAATCGCAAAATATAAATTAAGGTACTGCGTATTTACGTAATTTTGGACAAATGAATACATCCGTGTTATTTATATTAGAGTGTATTTTCCCTATATCGAGGGTAAATATTTTTAAATTTAATGACAACACCTAATTCAATTATACCAACTTAACTACGAAGGGAACTATTTCGTGAAACGGGTGAAACGCACTCTACGGGGATTTTAGTGATTCCCCGTACATAGATTTTGTATGAAGGTTTCTTTTAGTGTTGCCGTATCTATACTATAATAAATAAAACTCAAAGAGCACTTTTTCTGTACATTGAATATTTTTCCAAAATTTCTATGTGGGTATACTATACTAAGTAAATATAAATTCGTGACTATACTATCGACATAGAGGCCAAAACAATTTTTTTTTGGAATTATTGTCTGTCTGTCTGTCGTTCTGTCTGTCTGTCTGTCGTTCTGTTTGTCCAGGTATCATTTGAAAACCCGTGGATGGATTCTGATAGGACTTTCACTGATGTGTTGTGTAGAAGTAGGGGTATAAGTTGGTATATAAAACATAACGCTATGTTTCATAGGGGCTAAGCAGTGAAACATTACTTGCACATATTACCACGTAATTTCCTTTGTATGTGAATAGGGTAATTATAAATTGATCAGTTATTCATTAAGATATCTATTATTACGCTATATACAATAGGGACTGAGCAGACATTTAGTTTGCATAAGATATGGCTGTGGCGAAGGGTAAATTTTTGTAAGGGGTAAGCCTGGCCACTAATCAAATGACAAAAAATAAAAATAAACTGATATTAAGTACATGGCGGCTTCGTGTGGCGGGTCACCCCCTTCCCTCTAATATGGTTGAGGGGAGTGATGGCTGCTGCTCGAGTCAACTCGTGCGCGGGTGCTGCTTGGGGGGACTGGTCCGACTAATATCCCTTGGCCTTTTAGTTTGTTGTAATTTATGTCGTAATTTATTGTTTTCTTCTTTTCTCCCTTGCTTTATGTTTCGAACGGCAGGACACACTATCGCTAATGTCGATTCATTTGTAACAAAACAATGTTTAAAAAAAAGTGAAAAAATGACAAGCCCGCTGAGTTTCTTGCCGGATCTTCCCAGTTGAGGCCGCGTCACAGGCTTTTAAAAAAAATGACCATTTAAAAGTGCTAGCATTAAGCCTATTAGAAATAAAGATTTTTGAGTTTGAGTTTGCACGTAGGGGAGACCTAGGAGGGTTGTGTCAATTTTTACGTTTCCTTTCATATCTTAATCAACAATAGTTCAATATGAGAGTCCTATTAACTCAAGGTACTTGGTTCTTTATGCTATATAAATCTAATGTAAAAATTACTGAATTAGTTATAGTTTAAGAGAAAATAATGAATTACCGTAACACTTCCCAGTGTCACAATGCTCCTAGTACCAAGGTAAATTGTTACAGACACTAAGGTGAGTTGTGACAGCTGTAAATTTGCGTGTTTGTGGAAGAGACTTGGAATATAATGCTATAATTTGTGACAAAAATAAGTATTATATGTGTTTACATGTAAAAGTAAGTGTGAACACATTTATTTTCCATTTTATTCAAACTTTGTACAACTACAATAAATGTCGTTCGTAATTGTCATAACTGGTGCGATAAAAAAATCAAAATAGCGCTTTACAGGTATCAAATTCTAGTCTAACAAGCAATTATAGCAAATATATTACAATTCTCATGGAGTACATGCTATATGTGACCAATTCTTGCAATCGATACACTAAACCCACTTTTCATTTAATCTACAGTTAAA
Organism: Furcula furcula; assembly: GCA_911728495.1. Classification (NCBI taxonomy): domain Eukaryota; kingdom Metazoa; phylum Arthropoda; class Insecta; order Lepidoptera; family Notodontidae; genus Furcula; species Furcula furcula. Next base: position 23,320,371 of record OU452252.1, read on the forward strand.
AAGGTTTCAGGCAAACCAACCAAAACATCTATAAATTATTATTTTTACTTATAATATACGTTTTCGTTTCTTCTTTCAGACAGATCATTTTCTTTTTTTCGCTTTTGCCTTCTCAGAGGCTTCTATATCCTTCAAAACAGTAGATTAAATTTTTCGTTTGCCTATTTTCTTACCTTTCCTTAGTAGAGATTTTAACAATGGTCTTAAAGTTTGATTAGGAATTATAAAACAATTAAATACGCTTATTATATAAAAAACCATCCTAAACAATATTAGTTAAAACATCTTAAAACTACAAATAAAGAATTAGAAGTACACCGAGGAAAATTGTGACAGCTTGTCACAACTCACCTAGGTGTCGCAAAATCCCCGCTTTTGTCAACTTATACTCATAATCTTAAAATGCATATAATATTTAATTAATAAATCCCACAATTTAAAAATTAAGTAGTCAACGTTTAAAAAGCTCGTTACCGTATTGCAATTATCTTATTACGTACCAAATAATAGGGCGTTGAAATAATAGTTACAAACTTACTTTTAGCACTTTTTTCTGAACAATCGTCGAATATAGAAAACTGTCCTGCGCAGGTCACTATTGTGGTTTGTGATAAGTGGGGAGTCAAAAATGAAGCAAAAATGTAGTACTAACCATCCCGCTAACTATCATAACTTCAGAGAAATCGACTTTGTCACAACTCACCTTTGTCACAACTCACCCTGGTCTCCCCTACAATACTAACACCTTCTAGTTGAATGATTCGTAAACTGTATGTCCAACTAACCTCACACAAATGTCCGTATGGATTGAGGAGGACTACTTGTTTGTATGCGGCTGCAATGGAGATGTATCATATATTCTATTTGATCGATTTTTATAAAACATGTACTATCTTCTAAGTTGGGATAGTACCTACTTCCCTTCGGAGTCGCTGGACGCTCGGGGTGTGGGCCCCTTGAGCGTCCATTGAGTACGGCGGCGACTCCGAGGAGGACGGCGGCGGGGTTGCGACCCCCGTCCCCGTGAGCACCGTGACTGGTTCCCGGGGGGCTACAATGCGCCCCCCAGCGGCGGGCTCAAAGGCAAGGCACTGAGGGGCCCCTGGTGCAGATCCCACCGGAGAGCCCTGGGGTCCCCCCTCTCATGTGCCGATGCGACAGCCGCGGGGGTTTTAGTGGGTAAGAATCCCACATACCCCGGTCGAGCCCCACAGCTCCCGGGGATCTTTCGAAGATTTCCCCCGCGTCAAAAAAAAAAAGTACCTACTTCACTGTTCGGAGTCGCTGGACGTTTTGGGGTATGGGCCCTAGTCGTCGATCGATTAGGTTCGGCGGTGACTCCCAAGGAGGACGGCGGCGGGGTTGCGACCCATGTCCCCGTTAACACCGTGTCTGGTTCCCGGCGGGCTCATAGGCAAGGCACTTAGGGATTCCTGGTGCAGATCCCACCGGAGGGCCTAGTCCCCCTTCTCATGTGCTGATGCGCCGGCGGTGGTTGTTTTAGTGAGTTTTTCATTATCAGCAGCCGAAACGTCTATTGCTGAACAAAGGCCTCGCCTTTAGAAGGGAGGGGTTGCCATAATCCCCTCCCTCCCATTACTATTCAATGTAAGTACAGACTTTCAACCTTTACTATTTTATTATAGTGTATTTTGATTGATAATAGTGTGCAAGTGAATATTATGCAATACCAGCCCTTGTTTTGTCCCACTGTTGGGCACGGGCCTCTCCTCAAGATGAAAGGATTTACGCCACAGTCCACCACGATGGCCAAGTGCGGATTGGCGGACTGCACACGTCGTTCGAAAGCTAGGAAGCTAGTTAGGCTTTCTGAGACATGCAGGTTTCCTCACGATGTTTTCCTTCACTTAAAGCTAGGAACAATCACACAAAGACGATAACTAAAGAAATCAGAGGTGCCAGCCGGGGTTCAAACCTGCGCACCTTGATTCCAAGGCAAGCGCTCGCCCACTGAGCTGATGTTATTATGTGATATTCATTCATTTCGCGCCGGCTTTGTGCGGGTGAAAATTTCGTGATGCGTAATTTTTATAGTTACGATAACTTCTCTCTCTCTCTCTCTCCAACTTAAGAGCTGGGCTCTTGTCGGTGAAGCGATTTCCAGTCCGATCTATTATATGCCTTCAATTTTGACCTCATGATACGACATTCCACCCATTTTTTCCGCTACCTGCTTCATAAAACTTCGTCTGGGTCTTCCCTCCCCTTTTCCCTTCTATTTTAACTTCTAAAGTAATCAATTTATTGACATGGGCTAAAAAGGCAATAATTATCTCCATTAAATTTTTCAAATAGTCGAATAGTTTATTTTGATAAGGATTAATAAGGTGTTCTTGAAAAACCGCTCTTAAATTATCCTATGAATTTAATTAAATTTTAAATCATAAAAATGATTATTGTGGGTCTTTCATAATAGATAGATATATGCTGTCGCGGACTTTTTTGTACACCTAGTAAAGAACAATATTTTTGCTATACATTTTATTCACTTATATCCAACAATTTAGCCACCTATTTCCTACTGGTAAAATAATTTTCTAAATCGGATCAGCAGGCTTAGCATGATGTGCAAATCTTGAAAGACAGGTGTGAGTATGACGTCACTATGACGTAGTATTTCACATTGTTGTATGGAGAATTGACGTTTCGTTGTTGAAAACTACGTCATACCCCACACCGAGCTGTCAAGATTGCAAGTCGTGCTAGGCCTGCAGCTTGGAGGAAGGCCTGCAGTAGTTCCAAAGATAACCCTTTACTAACAAACTTACAAACTTAAGTACAAACATACTGTTTAATGAAAGAAGGTTCCTGTAACAGCGAAAGAATATATTTGTCTGGTATGGTGTGAGCACGGACGCAGCCGTTTCCAGTTTCGAGAAAGAGGCCGCATAGACTTAGTATATCATAGACATATCGCACATAGATAACTTAACACATACTTTACCTCTTTTATTTATAATATTAGTATAGATTTAAATATTATAGAAGTTGGTGTTAGCGTACCTGCTGTGTATATTTTGCACCAACTTCAATAATATTTAAATTATTTTATACTTTTCAGTGTCATTGAAGTCGGTACAATTTTTATTTTTTAAATATTTTATTTTATACTTTTTGGTGATATTTTCATAAAGATTGAACCAACATTGTAGGTTATGATCACATTATCGTCTACATAGTTTTAAGTACGTAATTCATGTTTCTTCAGAAAAAAATTATCCGGTCGTAATGAAATTTGCACAGAATCATCATAGTAGCATGGATGCATGAACTAAAGTAGTATAGTTTACACTCTCGAATAAAAAAGAATCATCGAAATTGGTTCATATATGTCAGAGTAATGTAATGGAGAACATCAGTTTTATGGTTTTTACCAGATAAATTCCTTCACATCGTTCATGGTCCTCCAGGAAGTTCTTATCCAGTTGTGATAAAATTTATACAGATTCATTACAGTGGTTCCTTTTTTCGAATAAAAAAATAATTATTAAAATTGGTAAATATTTGCCAGAGTTATGACCATTTTTGTCCTTAAAAAGCGACTAAAATGTCATATATTAAGCATTCCTGCAGGTTTCCTGCGCAGTCACCATTATTGTTTTTTCAGGAACTAAGTAAGTACTGATTATTCTTAAGCAATCATTTTTTTATGGGATCCAATTAACGGATTAAAGAATGGATCGAAGAAAGATGTTTTCAAATCCGTTCATAATTGCCAGAGTTATGCGCGAAAATACATAGAAACCTCCTACTTTTTTGAAGTCGGTTAAAAATATCCCTACCTCGACTCAGAAAAGAGCTGATGGCCTTTAAACGGCTGGACCGATTTTCATGAAACATAGCTAAGAACCATCTCGCAAAAAGTAGCTTTCAAATATAAAAAGTCGCATTCAAATCCGTTCACTGGTTGGACCGCTACGATGCCACAGACAGACTCCCCTCGTTTTTGGTCGAGGGTTAAAAAGACTGCCTTCCCTACGATTTGTCTAAATTATCTTAATTTAAATATATTTTGTACTGACATGGTATTAACGAGATATTTTAATGTAAATGGATACGTCTGTAATGTTAATAAATAGCTTAGGCTCAATTCACACCAGAACGGCAGGGGCCGGTAGCGCACTTTTAGTGTGAAAGAATTTTAAACTTTATCTACTATGAGTAAAAGACCTGTTTGAAAAACGCAACGCTGCTCGAGGTCGCCCGAGGCCGCTCGGGGCCGCCCGCAATAAAGTTTAAAATTCTTTCACACTGAAAGTGAGCCGTCCGCCGCTGCCGTTCCGGTGTGAATTGAGCCTTAGAGTACAGATAACTCGTAGATATTTTTGTCCACTTTCTGTGCACGCCACTGCCAATAGTTTTAGTCGCCTCCTATGATCCAACGGGAAGAGATGGTAGGGTGCTATTCTTACCCGGGCACTCCTCGAGGAATGAATATAATGAACAAACCCAAATAATTCCTTTGCATTGCAAACTTTAAACTTAGTAAACAAATTTATCCGAAGATTGGGGATCCCCTGGACATCATGGAATCCTATGATCCGTCATTACTGGCAGCTGCTCGCAAACAAAGCCAGTAGCGTGCAGTCCATTCAAGCAAAAAGACTTCACCTACCCTACGACTTCTCTGAATGATCATATATAGTAAATGATCTAAGAGATTTGCTCTTTGTCATCATAACAGTTTGCGCACGCCACTGGGCAAAGCCAATAACTTGTGCACCACAAATTCACTTTATTTGCACAGATCGCAGGTAGTAACATAAGATGGTTATAAGGTAGTTATAGTAGGCATCCATATACCCTTTGGAGTCGCTGGACGTTCGGGGTGTGGGCCCTTTGAGCGTCCATTGAGTACGGCGGCGGTGACTCCGAGGAGGACGGCGGCGGGGTTGCGACCCCCGTCAACGTGAGCTCCGTGACTGGTTCCCGGGGGGCTACAATGCGCCCCCCGGCGGCGGGCTCAAAGGCAAGGAACTGAGGCGCCCCTGGTGCAGATCCCACCGGAGAGCCCTGTGGTCTCCCCTCTCATGTGCCGATGCGACACCCGCGGGGGTTTTAGTGGGTAAGAATCCCACATACCCGGTCGAGCCCCACAGCTCCCGGGGATCTTTGGAAGAATTCCCCCACGTCAAAGAAAAAATAAGTCAAGTATCCATATTACGATCTACCTAGTGGCATGCAAAATTTCAATACAACTTATTTTAAAATGAAACTAATTTTACGGATTATATCGCGGTTTGGTTTGTACGTTTGTTTGAACGTGTCAAGCCATCCACAGTCGAACGTGTATGCCTGCTGTGTTGCCATATGTTAGAGGGGTAACGGACAAGATTGGCTATATCTTAAAACGAGCTTCAATTAAAACATTTTTCAAGCCACCAAAGAAGATTAGTCAGTTTTTACCATCAGTCAAGTGCCATGTACCTCTACAAGATGCAGGAGTATACAAGCTAGATTGTGACAGTGGGCTCTCATACATCGGGCAAACAAAGCGAGCTGTAAAAACCCGTGTAAAAGAACATATAGCTGACGTTAAACATCGACGCTATACGAAGTCTGCAGTCTATGAACATGTTCTGGATCGCTCCCGCCATTATATTAGATTTGAAAAACCACAAATCCTCGTGAAAGAACAGCGTTTCTTGCCAAGGATGTTTCGTGAGGCTATTGAAATTAAAAAACATCCAAATTTTAATAGAGAAGATGGCTGGGTGCTACCACCAGCTTGGGATCCTGTCATAAATATAATCAAATCCAAAGACAAGCATTCCACTGCAAGACCTCAAGATACTGTAAGCTCTTTTTGCGTAGATCGGACTAACAATAATAATTAGAAGACCTGAGGGTACCCGAAGACAACTATGACGTATGGACAGCTACCACCTCAGTCCGCCCGTGACCATGAATGCTGTAAAGTATTCGAAACGTCGGGTAATTAAAATCATAAATAAACCGCGATATAATCCGTAAAATTAGTTTCATTTCAATGTGTAGTATTCGCGTAAATATCAGAAATCATTAACTTATTTTAAACTTACAAATCTATCGTTCAAAAAGTCTACTATGTAGTAGTAACATTTCTCCAGCAGAAGTGTAGTGAGGCGTTTTTTAAATATACGTAAGGGCTGCTTTTTTAGATTCATTTACGTACAGTTGGTTATGGTATCTTCTCTTCTCATTAGATCTTAGATTCACAGATCTATTTCTTGTCTCGTCTAAAGTTTTAAATAATGAGTTATTAGTCTTTACAAATATGGCTAATTCTAAAATATAAATGCAAGGTAACGTTAATAATTTATGGTTCTTAAAAATAGGTATACAGCTCTCGGTGGATTTCATATTAAAGATTGCTCTTAGGCAACGCTTTTGTGCTTTAAATATACTCTCTTTTTCGGTACAATTGCCCCAGAATATAACACAAACCTAAATTGTTTGCTTTTGTATTTTATTTTGTTTTATTCGGAAAATAAACAGTATCTTATATCTAGAATACAACAATTTAAATGACAAATAACCATTAACAAGTTTTCGCATATTGAAACTAAAAGCTGTTTTACTCAGTGGAGCAGATTTTATAAATGACTACAATTAAGAATTAAGTATAGTACTGAGAAAAGGAACTAATAAAAAGAATACAAACTCAAATCACCTAATTTGGTTAAACTAGTCGTTAGAAATTATAATTTTAAAATAGTAGGATCAGAATTAAAATCCTGCTCGGGCAAGTCAGCTAGGTCGTTAAAGTAAATAAAAGCAAAAAAATATTAGTTGAAGCGAAATACACGGTGGCGCAATAGAACGTGCATATTTAAAAAATCGATTAAAAAATAAATACAAAAGGTATAATTAAAATAAAACTAAGGCAGTGTAAAGTAATAACTGTTTGTTTTTTAAGTCACCACCTAAACGATGACCATCTCTACGAGGGCACTCCTCTAAACGTGAACGGAAATTATTGAAAACTTTTAATAATTTCCGTTCTCGTACAGATTGCATAACTCTCTTAATATTGTCTTCAGTCCTAGATGTTCTAGGACGACCTTTTGCTGGTTGTTTAAACGTTGAACCAATCTCTTCAGAATGCTTTACCCATAATTTAATTAAATTAGCACTCGGAGATTCACTAATTAGCCGTAGTCCATATTCAGAACAATATAGTCGCCTAGTAACAATGTATCAAATTCAAATTCAAAATTCTTTATTATGCATAGGCCTCACGGGGGCTCTTACATATTGTCTTTTAATGAACGAAAGTTCTCGTAAAATGCGCGCACGCAAAATGCGCTACGCTTACCGTCAAAGTGACTCATTGTGATTAAAACTCCATGAGTGCGCCTACCCAAAGATAGTGAGCTCCTCCCGCCCGCGTGTTTTCTACCCTGCAGAAAAAGATGATGTAATATGCACGTTCTATTTCATCATAAATTTGTAGAGGCGAATGCAGCGGTAAAAGGCAATATAAAGAAGAAACAAAAACAGGGCGATAACAAAATCCAAGTGGAGGCTCAGGGCTGCGAATATGTACTCCTCCGGTGAGATGCTGTACTTGTGCTTGCCTTCCATCATCAGCTGAGTGTCGTACACAAGGTAGACCGATAACAGGAGAGCACCGACAGACGCGTACACTAGTGTTAAAGTTTTGCTCTCTGGCAAAAAGATTTTGATAAATCCTGTAAACAAATACAATGCTCTGGTTTAGTGAGTAGGTAAACACACCCACATTCCTCCATGGGTCCCCAATTACGACCCTTCCCCCATTAGATGCTGTGCCTTTGTACTATTCTTTCCTATATTTCCATTTTCCTGTAACTTTATTGTGTGTACAAAAATTATAAAATAAATAGATATGCGACGTTTTGCGTAATGGACATTTTTCGAGTGGACCTTTTACGAAATTGAAGTTTTGCAAAGTGGACATCTTGCGAAAAAGTCGAGTTGACAATACGCGAAGAGGGCATTCTGCGTCAAAACTATTCTGATGGAGGCCATATAGTAAGAGGAATCTCGTATAACTTCCTATTAAACAGGATCTTGGCCACCAGTGAAGACACCAAGGTTTGACCCTGGTATGTCCAGTCTTTAAACCCGCATCTAATTGAATCAGAAAAGTAACCACGAAAGGAAATTTGTTCCTTGACAATGCGTTAAACAAGAACATTTTAAGCTGGACGACTTACAGATAGACTAACAATTAAGTCCATCTGTCGGAGGTTGCGGGTTCAAATTCTGCGTGGAGCAAAATCTTTGTGTAATTGCTGGTTCTAACTAGTTAGGTCAATCACTGGAAAGTAAGACGATCCATGCGTCGGGTAGGCATGTAAAAAGTCGGTCCTTCGCCTGACCTCTTCCCGGTCGTGTCGGTCTTCCGTTCCATCGGATTGTGAGCCTAAATGAAGAATGAATGCATTTGCGTCTGCGCAAGCACTAAGACTTGTACACTATAATATCTTCCGCTTAGTTGGGTGGTCTGGTGAAAGTTTGGCCGCTGTGATCGTGACGATCAGAAACACTTAACACTAATATAACTCACCGAAAAGTACTAGGACAGAAGGTATGCAGACCAATGCGCCCCCAACCACTGTGAAGTTCCATTTGGTCTGGAACGAGAACATCGTCAGCGCAAAACATAACGCAGCCGCTATACCCACCGCCATCAACACCTGGACAACATGAAGATTATAAATAATAATAATAAGCCCGCAGGGCAGCTAGTATAAGGACGACCAGGCTCCGAGGAGAAGAATAGAAGATATCACAGAATATAAATCAATTTTATTAAAACACAATTTGTTTCCATACTAATACACTGAGTATACGCTGACTAATATAAATTAGATAAATTAAATTCACAATAAACGGTTAGTTCCAACGCTTTACAGTCTCGTGGTTGACACTCGAAATCCCCGTATTGTGCTCCTAACCATGGTTTTATCGGTAAAAATCCCTACCAGAACACAAAACCTCCAAACGTCTCGCAACGACCAATCACAGCCCGCATCAGTTCTCTTTAATGCGGCCCCGTGATTGGCCGGCGCTACGAATCAATTGAATGGCTTCTACTTCTGTCAGTACTCTAAAAGTAGTTGCCAGTATATTAAAATATTAAACAAAGAAAATAAAAAATTAAATAATTAGCGATATATCTCTACAAAATTGCAAACCCTAACAACTGACCATCCTGACGACGTGTGCGTCCCCGCACACGACCCAGGTGGAACCCTAACAATCTGTGTCGAGTACATGGTCAGCAGCACGAAATTCCCCAAATACCATAAACATTACATAAATTAACAATTAAACATTCTAATACAATCAATCAAACATTTGTACAAACTATACATCATGTAAATATTTTACATTACAATAAACTTCGTTAGTTAATTAGATAATTAATTCCATTCCTTTTATTTTACTAAAAACAAATGTATCATCAATATAATTGCTGTTAGGAAAACTGTACACTTGTATTGTAAACATCTAGTATTCCATTCTATTCTAATTTATTAGACAACGAATCGAAACCACATCGAAATATTAATATGTACATATCAATAATTGCGGTTAGGAAAACTGTACACTTGTATTGTAAACATCTAGTATTCAATTATATTCTAATTTATTAGACAACGAATCGAAACCACATCGAAATATTAATATGTACAAATATCAATAATTGCTGTTAGGAAAACTGTAAACTTGTATTGTAAACATCTAGTATTCCATTATATTCTAATTTATTAGACAACGAATCGAAACCACATCGAAATATCAATATGTACATATATGGACTTACTCAGCTCCACGAAAGACTGGTGACTGGCACACCAGTGCAAGCCCATCGATTGCTTCACACGGCGCAGGTGAGACTACTTAATGGCTTTGGGATCGAATCAAGTCCATGCAAGACTGCCCAACTACCATTTCAAAATCATATAGACCCCAACTGGCGGATATACAAGACGATCGATTACTTGATACCGCACAGTGGGACAATGCATCGTGGTGGCTCACACAAGCCGATCGATTACTTGTGGAGACGCACCATCGTGGCACCGAACGTAGCAACATTACTCTTAATATCTCTCATATAATACACACAAAATTACGGATTCAAATTAATCACTATCATTACTATTCTACTACATTAGCTTTAGATTCATTTTCGTGAACTTCTATTTCACCTATGTAGTTCCAAAGCCTGTAGTTTATAGTTTGTTTTGCATGCGTGCTAATCCGCAAAACATTAATGACTATAGGGTTCTATAAACGTGGACATAATCTTTTTGCTTTGCCCATCACTGTTAAAGCAGGGTTTATATTTCTGTCCTCTTATCTATCCTATCTTGAACCCCATTTCGAATAACGGAAACCTCTATTAAGGAGAGTTTGATAGACTATCACGTTAAGAATAGAGCTTTATCCCATTCATGCTGGCACCAAATAACACCTCTGAATCAGATACACCTATGTTTTTTTAGCGTTGTTAAGTATCCAACAAACTCTCCCCAAAAGCCTAAATCAATCTTTCTCATCATTTTGTTTAGTTCGTTTAGCGATTCAAGGATAGTACGATTGAACCCTTCCAACTAACCGTCAACACCGACTAAACAGTGTTTAATACCTTTTCAAAAGCAAAACTTATGAAAGCATGTGATGCAGAATAACTATCGACCCCAATTGTGTAATTTATAATCTTCAAAAACGAACACAGATTGTTTGTTTTCTTGACAGGTATAATCAATCAGGTAAATACACCCACAACTACAAGTAGGTGAGTATAACCTCACTCAGATCTTACGAAGGGCCTAAGGTGGTCAACATGCAAATCATGAACGGCACCACTACTTTTGTTTTTGTGACATTGCGTTGTTTTTGTGACATTGCGGAGTAATTCGCTTTTAAGTTATGTTTTTTTTAAATAAGAGAATTCTATGCAAACGTTTATACATTTTTTATTTATTTGCCAATACATAAATCTTTTCTTATTTTATTAATACTTTAATCATATATACCAACGATATTGTACCATAATTTTAATTTTATTAACATTTTTTTTGTGGCCCTACACGGTCCATAATTATACTTAGCTTTAAGCTACCAATTTGATAAATAACCACCAAATAACCACCTTGTAAATATTATGGAATGCAATAAACGATATGAATCTTTTAATTTTAACGTTGTTTTCTGATGAACCAGGATTGTCAGTTCTAAGGTTTTTGACACTGAAATGTTCAATGTCGCCGTGGTTCATATCTGTTCATACGACACAGTTGCCACCCCGCATCCCTCGGAACTACCCATCGAATACTGTTATTATTACCATGTACATAACTAATTGTTATTACACTCAGAAATTGGTCAGAAAAGGCTTCCTCATTGACGGCTACGGGATTTCGCGGTAGCTTATTTGGCGACATGGCTCACTTTTGAACCAGTCCTATGTTACAGAGCAATCGAACTCTTGCAAAGTTTAAACATATAGACACCTACTAGAGGTTCTCGGAATTAACCCCAGTACAGAAATGTGGAATGCAGCTCACTAACCGGTAATTATTAAAATACCGTACCTAGCAGATAACCCTAAACTTTCGCAGAAAGAAAATAACAGCTAAACTTTATTTCTTTATTTAGAGGTTTATTAGGAGGAGGAGGGTATTAGGAGGCAGCTGTGTAGAGGTTCTTCGCTTCTGCTAAAGCAGAAGCGAAGAACCTCTACACAGCTGCTTCTGCTATATCATAGACTTTAGTCTATGATATAGTATAGTAAGCGACGATATACTTGCTCTACTCAGAAATCGGAACCCAGCTATCAACCCAACTTATTGTAGCAGTGCATGCTAGACGTCGAGCCAGCACCGAATTAGACGTAGAACCTAACGCCGCTGGGATCCGTACTCACTATCGAATTTCTGCTCAACGTAGAGCTGACCGTTAAACTATTAGACCTTAAGTAGTTTCACTGAAAATCGTAAACCCTCGTGGCGGTAGTGCTGCTTAAGCAAATTTAGTGAACACGAAAACGTGACAAGCCACTGTCGTAGCATCGAGCTCGAGCCCTTGCTACTAAAAGAACAGCACTACGGGTAATACCGACGATAGGCCTGTTCAGCTAGTAGAGGCATTTAGTCTTCAATAACAGGAATAAGATAATTTCAGTTAACAGCCGATAATCAATGCACATCCTAAATGACCCATCCCTTTTACGAACAAGCAAACTAAGTCTAGCTTGAGACGGGCTAACTATTCCGGGATATAACATTTCGCGTAACATGGAGAGAACGTTCGCGTTCGTGATGGGACAACCTGTTTGAGTGGTAACTATTCAATTCGTGATGTTTGCGCGTCCTAAATTATGGAGGGACGTCGACAATATTTAGAGTTTCAGTATCTCTAATAGACGTTACTTCAGACACACGAGCCTGATTATTATAATGCTGTGCTTGTGACTACATTTGACGGTGGTCCCGTTATCGTTATGACCTTGTCAGAAAATTGCACTATCCCCACGACAGAATACAAAATCTATCAAGATCCGACAAATGGCTGATGAGTGCACTATCACAACATCAACACGTCCGCACTTAGCTTGATAAGTCCTTTAGACATGTGTTACTGTTTCTACTCTTATGTGTACTATTCGGTTACAATGCGTTTTTTTTTTCAAAACTGCTACTAAATGGTAGATCACTCAGCCAATACCGGGGCTGCACCGTATAACCCAAAGACATAGACTGATCAAGCCGTAAGGGGACATTCACTCATTTGTCTAACTTAGGTTAAGGAGAATTCATTACCTACATCAAGAAATTGCAACTGAGTCAAGTTTTTATAAGCGATTAAGCATGTTCGTGCGCTTCCGCTGAAGCCGCATCACAGCACTGGCTTGTCTTACATGCAATTCACCATCCCCTGATACAACTTGGGCAGTAACGTAATCTATGCATAGTTGTGGTGATAACATAAACCGATGACAGATTAGACAAGGTCCTAATTTTTGTACAACATATCCAGTCATTAAAGTGGAGTCACTACCAAAAGGTACAAAGGCCGTGAAGTCCCATTTTCCGTACTTCATAAATTTTGAGTAACGGCTCGGCTATTCCGGCTATTAATTAAACCTATACATGTCGCTTTTTGTAATGCATTTTAATAGATTTAGGATAGCACCAATAACTATTGTTCTTTTACGGATAATAGCACCTCATATTAGTCGAAAAATTAGATATAATTCCTAAATATGACTTAGCATAATTCATACTGGGGGAACAGTCGGCAACTTTGGCTCGTAAAGAGTTCGATCTAAAAAGGACTGATGATATTTAATGCGACAAAGATATTGCAAGAGCTGATCAGGATATGAGCATCGCGATGCCAGAGAACCAGACCTCAAAGATCGATAGTTATATCCGTGAATAATACAATCCACCGCACGTTTCCCTACAATATCACGTTGATTGTGTGTCCTAAGTAACCCCCCCTTCAAGACATAATACCCGGCTATGTTCTGCTCGAAAGGAAAAGCCAACAGTAATTTCTCTTGCCATTCCTACCAGGTCAATAGAATCGAACTACCAGACCTTGGCCAGATCCTAGAACTTCTAAATACCAAAATGAGTGATGATAGTTCCATCACCCTCCCGTATAGCGATGCGCACTCGATAAACAAATATCATTAATTTAACCCTTAATTTGGCAATGTATACCCTGTCATACATGAAATTTACAGTAAGAAATTGTTTTAAAATTAATAAAATACATATGAGAATTTTACATTTTTACGTTGCAACACAATCAATATATGGGAGAAAAATTAAAACACATGTCCCACAATAATATTTTTTGTCATTATTGTGAAAAAATGGCTACCCGGCGAAAGTCAGCTGAGCTTTCCAAGGTATTTATGTTATTTTTATGATTTTTACACTATTTAGTATGAATGTAATGACTACATTTTAAGCTTGATAGAGTAATCAAATAACTATGATAATAATTTTGAAAGTTTTACTTTATAATATTGTTCTATCTAGGTCACTAACCTACTGTATGCTGTGACATACACTGCCAAGTTCATAACAAAACACGCTCCTATAATTTGTATGTCGTGGCATACATTGCCAATTATCCTTAGGATTGCTTTTTAGCTTGTTTTTTGTTTTAGTATGTTATAATTCCCAGTCTAGAACTATTTTTGATACTTATAATATAAGAAATTAATATATAAAAAGTCTACGGCGTATTCGGATCAGAAACAATTGGTTGGGAGGAGCTGAAGTAGTTCTACCCGCAGAAAAAGTATAGAATGAAGAAGGTCCAGGGTGTTCACTTTCAAGTAGTATTTAGCTATAGTACCGTGGAATGATAACAAAGCAGTGAATTTATTAAGTTTTTATGTATCTAGGCGCGTAGACCGTCGGAATAAAAAGGACTCTACATCCAAAGTGGACTTAGACTCTCCACAAAACGTGAAGGAATACAATAGATATATGAGGGGAGAAGATTTAGCTGATATGCTTATTTCTCTGCATAGAACCCTATTTAAGCCCTGGCGATGCTACATTGGTATATCTGCAAAAATAATAGACTTTTGCATCAACAATTCGTGGCTGTAATACAAGCAAATCAGGCAAACAATCGATCTCTCTGAAAGATTGCGGATTCGAGCTTTACGGAACTCTGAAAAAAATCAAACGCATGCAAGTAAGCTCTCATTGGAATCCGTAGTGGAATCCTCAGGATTTGACAATGTTGGTAATTTTATGATAATGACCACTCTAGGTCGATGTTAGCAGACTCGAAACTAAAAACGATGCAATGCATAAAGTGCCAAGTTCTATTAAGTTTCGTAACTAGCGAAAGTACAAGGAATTATCTACTTGACTATCATTTGCAAGCTTAGTAGAGTTATATTTTAACCTTTTTATATTATTATTCTTATTATTTTAGTGATATTTTAATTGCCATCATAATTGGTAATGTATGTCCCAGCATACAATACATTTACTAAGTGAAGTTCTGTGCATTTGGCAATGTATGCTGTGGCATACATGCTTTTTCAGGAAAACTGAAAACTTTAGATTTTTTTTACTATTTTTCTATACTAGCTGTGTCTTTAGGCTATTTTTAATAAAAAAAATAAGTTTCTTTTGTTATACTCTTTGCCAAATTAAGGGTAGAAAAGATGCATGCGTTGAGCTGAAGGATCCAAAATATAACAGTCTCGGTTTTTGCGTCCTGGGAAGATGAAAGACCATCCCTAACGCATTTAAAAATATCGAAAACATATTTTTTTTGGAAAATGAAGGACTACGTGACCTGTTAGATTGTCCCGCGTCGACACATGGCTCTGTGCTACCGGCAGTCAGCGGACAGATTGCGATGGCTCCTTCCACGACGGTCGTTGTCCCGCCCGCGCCGTGATTGTGAACGTTGATTCCGATCCACCTTAGCCACTCGCGGCCGTCATTCCGTAGCTCACGCTCGACTCGCAACAAAAGGGTTGTGTGAATATTATGTTACAGACTTACACGTGTATCGTATTATGACGGTAGCTTGTAAAGATTAGCGAGCATTTTATATAGGCAAGCTAAAATTATTACCTATGTAGTTAAAAGAAAACAGATTGAAAACTACCTAACACAATCACTGCCATACACATTAGGAATATTTTGGTATCAGGTCACCCAATAATAACCGATGAGGCCATAATACACTACTAATACTGCAATCTAACACTAATACTGCGCACTTCAGCTATAATCTGATATAGACAGCGCTATCATTATTCCATATCATGCAAGAAATAAATACAATCTCCCTATTATATTATTAGTTATAGGTTATCCGAAACTGTGTATGTCCTATGTATTCTATATTTTTTTTTATAAGAATACAATTGGTATGGATGTATCTGTCAATCATTGGACTACCCTTGGAGGAAGGAATAAACTACCTATTGGGTGTGTGCTACCTAGTGGGACTACCTATTGAAATTTCTCTGTCTTGACTGTCAGCTGTGTTTATTTGCAGAAAATTTATTTTCTCAAAAGATTATAAGATAATCACTTACAGAGAAAATCTATATTAATAAAAGAGCAGGGTGTTTTCTAGGAATCACGATACAGCAAAAACCATAAAACGTACAATCTTGAAATTTGAAACCAACATTATTCAAATAGTCTAGGTGAACAATAAGAACGGATTTTTCGAAATTCCATACCTAAGTGGGTCAAATGGGCTCCCAAAGTTTGTATGGAAAAAAAATTTTTTTTCCTCACACGGACATGAAACTTTGTCAGTGTACTAAACAAAAGAAATAAAGAAACACGTGTATCACACTTTTTGAAAATCGACCCTTATCGGGATTTTAGCATGGTATTTGAGTATGCAACGCGGAAAAAAAATTCATACTGCATTGCTGAAACTTTGCGAATACATTAATCAAATTATAGTAATCCAAGTGCAATAATATTTTTTTGAAAATCAACCTCTAAAGGGGTCCAATTGGGGTCCAAAAAATGTTTCTCGACCTACAGTCATACGACTTAGTTTATATATTGCACACAAGAATCTAAGAAACCTATTTCGGGCATTTTTCGAAAAACTACCCCTAAGATCATTTAATGGGGTTTCAAAGTTTGCACAAAGAAGGATTTCCATTTCATGCTATGATGCAGCTAGAGTAACGAAACTCAGTAAATAAACTCAACACAACGATTAAATAAACTAATTTTGAGCATTTTTGTAAAATCAATCCCTAAGTGGGTCAAATGGGCTCCCAAAGTTAGTATGGGAAAAAAAATATTATCACACGGATATGAAATTTTGCCAATGTACTAAGCCAAAGAAATTAAGAAACATGTGTATCACAACTTTTTCAAATTCGACCCGTAAAGGGGTGTTAGCATGGTTTTTAAGTATGAAACGCGGAAAAAAATATCATGCTGCATTGATGAAACTTTGCGAATACATTTATCAAACTAATGCATTATTGCATAAATAATCATTTTTTGAAAATCAACTGTTAAAGGGGTCCTATTGGGGTCCAAAAAATGTTCTTCGACCTACTAAATGACTGTAGAGTCATAAGACTTAATTAACTATATATTGCACACAAGAATCTAAGAAAGCTATTTCCGGCATTTTGCAAAAAACAACCCCTATGGTCAGGTTAATGGGGTTGGAAATTTTACACGTAGAACGATTTCCATTTAATGCTATAATACAGCTAGAGTAACGAAACTCGGTACATAAACTCATTACAAAAATTTAATAAACTGATTTTCAGCATTTTTCGATAATCAACCTCTTAAGTGGGTCAAATGGGGTCTCAAAATTTGTATGGAAAACATTTTTTTTCACCACACATACACGAAATTTTGTCAACGTACTAAACAAAAGAAATGAAGAAAACCTGTATCACAACTCTTTGTAAATCGACCCTTAAAGGGGTTTTAGTATGTTTTTTAAGTTTGAACCGCGGAAAAATATTATGCTGCATTGATGACACTTTGCGAATACATTAATCAAACTAAAGCAATCCATGTGTAAATAGTTTTTGAAAATCAACTCCTAAAGGGAATTCAATTAGACAATTGGAGTGCAAATATATTCTTCGTCCTGCAGTCATAAGACTTAATTTATGTATTGAACACAAGAATCTAAGAAACCTATTTCCGGCATTTAGCGAAAAACAACCGCTATGGTCAAAATTCAAAAACTCAAAATTCAATTTTTTTTATTTCAAATAGGCTTTACGCTAGCACTTTTGAACGGTTAGTTTTTTAAAAGCTACCACCGGATCACAACGCGGCCTTAAATGAGAAGATCCGGCAAGAAACTCAGCGGGCTTGTCATTTTATCACATTTTTTTTGTCTTTTTACAATTAGATCAGCACCAGCGACAGTGTATCCTGCCGTTCAAAATATATAAAAAAAATACGACGAAAATACAACAAACTAAAATGTCATTTGGTCATTTAATGGGGTTGGAAAGTTTACATGTAGCACGATTTCCATTTAATTCTATAATACAGTCACGAAACTCTGTAAGTAAACTCAACACAACAATTTAACAAACTAATTTTCAGCATTTTTTACCGACTTCAAAAAAGGAGGAGGCTCTCAATTTATATGTACATATATTTTTTTCTATGTATGTTCGCGCATGACTTTGGCAATTATGAACCGATTTCAAAAATTATTTCTGGTACGGATAGGCCGCTCTACTGATTGGGTCCCATGTCCCATAAAAAAAATTACTTACGAATAAGCAGTTCCTGAAAAAACAAAAATGGCGACTCAGAAAAAACTGTAGGAATGCCTAAACGATGATGTTTTTATCGCTTTTTAAGGACAAAAATGGTCAAACTCTGGGAAATATTTACCAATTTCAATGATTCTTTTTTATTCGAAAGAAGGAACCACTTTAATAAATATGTATAAATTTTATCACAACCGGATAAGAACTTCCTGGAGAACCATTGATGAGGATGAATTTATCTGGTAAAAAAAAGAATATATACAGATGATTGATTGAGAACCTCCTCCTTCTTTGAAGTCGGTTAAAAACCATGAAACTGATGTTCTCCATTACAGTACTCTGACAAATATGAACCGAACTCGATGATTCTTTTTTTCTTCAAGAAAGTAAACTACAAATTTTTGTAAATGCAAATTTCATTAGGACCGGATAAAGTGTTCCTGAAGAAAATATACACAGTAGGTACGTCAACACCAACTTCAATAAGATTTAAATTATTTTATGCTTTTTAGTGTTGTTGAATTCGGTTCTTTTTTTTTGTTGTGCTGTGTACAATGTTTTATTCGAAAATCAACCCGTGGGACAAATGAGGTATCAGATTGTATGTAAAAAAAAATTGTTCAGACACGAAACTTTGTCAGTGTACTTACTCATCAAAAAATTGTCTAACACAATTGTTTTGAAAATAAACCCTTAACGGGGTCGTAGCACGGTTTTTAAGTATCAAACGCGAAAAAATATTCATGCTGCACTGATGACATTTTGCAGATACATTCGTCATATTGAAGTAATCCATGTAATTTTTTTAAATTAACCTCTAAAAGCGTTCTATTGAGTTCCAAAAAATATTTTATTCCCACAGTCACACGACATATTTTATGTATTGCATACAAGAATCTAAAAACCGTTTATGGCATTTTTCTAAAAATCCCTATAGTTTTCGTGAAGAAAGATCTCCATTTAATGCTATAATACAACTATGGTAACGAAACTTAGTGAATGAACTAAACAAAACTATTGAATAAACTAATTTCCAGCATCCTAGGAGCATCTACCAAAGAGGATACCAAATGGTTTCCACTTAACAACCTCATAAGTTTTTTAATGGAATTGCAAAATCAGTACACTATATTTTTAAATAAAGAACGAAATATTTAAGAAATGGGATCTATGATAGCTTACACAAAAATACAGGCTAAATACTTGATACTTAGATCAGGGTTAATAAAAGTGTGTACAATATTGAAATCGAACGTCCGAAGATCGGAGCAACAATAATAACTAAGAAGACCTGAGAGTACACCGGCATAATTGTGACATAAGGACATTCAACATTACAGTCCTCCCGTGACCATGGGTGCTGCAAAGCATTCGGAACGTCGGGATAGTAAAACCTAAAATAAACCGCGATTAAATCCGTAAAAGTAGTTAGATTTCAATGTGTAGCATTCGCGTAAATAAAAGACAACATTAGTGCAAACAATATTTAAAAAAACGTCGATCCACAATTCAAAACACGTTTGAGTTACAAAGTAAACGCGGGCGAAGCCGCGGGCTACAGCTAGTACTAAATAAATATACGAACAGTTTGATTTGCTCAATTAGCGTTGTACACAAATAGAGGGCAGTTAAAAATATTTAAACATTTTTATTTTTCCAGGTATTGCGGGTACCTTCAAATTTCATTTAGAAATCACAATGCACGATAATAAATTTTAAGCAGCAAGCCGATATAGAAAAACTACAACGCACAGAGATAAATATCAATTCAAACTAATTCAAAAGACAAAAATTACTTAATTCAAAACACTTCTTGTCTAAAAATTGTATATTTGGGCGTCTACTTACGTTTTGTTGAAGTTAGTTGCGATAGCCACTTCTGATCTATAAGGACGACCAGGCTCCGAGGAGAAGAATTGAAGATATCACAGAATATAAATCAATTTTATTAAAACACAATTTGTTTCCATACTAATACACTGAATATACGCTGACTAATATAAATTAAATAAATTAAATTCACAATAAACGGTTAGTTCCAACTCTTTACAGTCTCGTGATTGACACTCGAAATCCCCGCATTGTGCTCCTAACCATGGTTTTATCGGTAAAAATCCCTGCCAGAACACAAAACCTCCAAACGTCTTGCAACGACCAATCACAGCCCGCATCAGTTCTCTTTAATGCGGCCCCGTGATTGGCCGGTGCTACGAATCAATTGAATAGCTTCTACTTTTGTCAGTACTCTAAAAGTAGTTGCCAGTATATCCCATATTAAACAATGAAAATAAATAATTAGATAATTAGCGATATATCTCTACAAAATTGCAAACCCTAACACTAGTGGCGAGCTGTTGGTGCGTAATGACACCACGGACCCGAGTGCTCCAGAGACTCGATCAGTGCCCCCACTTAGGCGTGTCTTCATCGGCCGAGTGGAAACAGAAGAGGCCCGCAGGACTCTTAGGTCTGGCTTGCCTTAACACTTTCGCTGCTAAACAAAAATCGGGCGCTCGGCGTATGCGGCCCAATATAGACAAAGTGAGTTTTGCGCACAGCCGTTTGCTCAATCAACGCGTGTGCTAACTGACTAACACGTTCGAGTCGGGCGTGTCGCGACGGCTATGCGCATCGACTCGCTAGGCCCGTCGGCCGGTGGCATTACGTGTATGCGGCTTCGACTAGACAAGTGAGTTCCGCCGAGACACGACGGCTATGCGACTGGTAGTGGCCAGGGAAGTCGAACGCGTAGCACAACGGGTGTGCGAATTAACTATCGAGGTGAGTCTGTCGAACTAAAACAGCAGTGCGCATTGCCTAACGTGGTTAGTTTATAGTTTAGTGCTTTCAGTTCGAATATTTACGAATCAATGTATTTGTGTACCTATTCAGTTATATTTCCAATTCAAAATTACTTTACCATTTCGCATAGGCCTTACGAGAGCACTTATCCATAAGAGTGTTCGTTATATTAGATAACTAAAAAAGTAATCTATTATTTATAAATAATCAAATCGCTTATTATTTATTATCTTAGGCAAGTGTTATTTATTTAAATTACATAGATATCGTACGACCACCACAGCCGCCTGCCACGTCGCGGCCATAGATAAGAGTATATTATGGTCGCGGCGACGCGACGGTACTAACGAATATTAGCCGTGCGGCACAAAATAACGTAAAAAATATTATATTTTGTTTCATTACTGGACACTGATTCAAATATAGTTCTTAAGCAGTTGTCTTAGAGTAGTATATAGTTCGAAAAATCTGAAATTTGGAACTTATGTAAATGCGATGATACTAAATAAAATGGTAGATAAAATAACCTTCATCAGGGTCTGATGATAATCAGCTAGAAGGTAGTAACAGGATCTTAGCTTCAATAAACCTAGGACCATCGAGTTTGGGTTCGTTGGATAGGTCTGGACAAGTAGTTGCTAGAAAAATGGTAATCAGGGTCTGATGATGATCAGCAAGAAGGTGGTAATAGGAGCTCGGTCCCAATAAACGTAGACCCGTCGAGTTTAGGCTCGTTGGGTAGGTCTCGATGAATAGGTGCTAGAAAAATGGTGATCAGGGTCTAATGATGGAGCAGGAAGGTGGTCACAGGATCTCTGCACCAATAAACGTAGACCCCACCGAGTTTGGAATCGTTAGGCAGGTCTCGACGAGCAGTTGCTAGAAAAATGGTCATCAGGGTCTGATGATGGAGCAGGAAGGTGATCACGGGATCTCTGTACCAATAAACGTAGACCCACCGAGTTTGGGCTCGTTAGGTAGGTTTCGATGAGTAGTTGCTAGAAAAATGGTAATCAGGGTCTGGTGATGGAGCACGAAGGTGGTCACGGGATCTCTGTACCAATAAACGTAAACCCACCGAGTTTGGGCTCGTTAGGTAGGTTTCGATGAGTAGTTGCTAGAAAATTGTGATCAGGGTCTGATGATGAAGGTCACGGGATCGTTAGGTAGGTTTCGATGAGTAGTTGCTAGAAAAATGGTGATCAGGGTCTGATGATGAAGGTCACGGGATCGTTAGGTAGGTTTCGATGAGTAGTTGCAAGAAAAATGGTGATCAGGGTCTGATGATCAGGGTCTGATGATGAAGGTCACGGGACGGGTCACTGCTATACATCCGGTGATGATGGGCATCGGGTCTTTGCCCTCCACCACGGCCATCAGGATCTCTTGTAAGATCCCGATGATTATTTTCGCCGTGCGTGCGTCTATTTGTGGGCGTCACCTCGTTTTGCTTCGCCCTTCTTCCGTGTGAGGGAGCCGCGATCGCAGTGGGCGGGGCTTGTGTTTTTGTCACGGGTTTGGTCCGCAACGGTGGCGCCATTGTCTGTACCGTCATCGCCACGGCAGTGGTGGCGACGGATGGTTTCTTCTTCTTCTTTGGGCGGCGTTTTCTTCGTCTTCTGGTTTTCCCTTGGGCGGGATTGGCTGGCGCCATCAGTGAGCCGGGCGCGCTCTCCTCTGGCGCTACGGTGCGTTTCGTCACAAGTGTAGCGTCAGTTTGGGCGACGGATCCCGCCTTCTTGTTCCGGGCCTCCTTCCGGAATACGGGGCAGCTGGCGCTGTTCGCTGTGTGTGGACCTCCACAGTTAGCACAAGTCGGGGGCTCCTCCCTGGGCCGCGGACATTCGCTAGCCGGGTGGTGTTCCCCACAGCGGACGCAGGCGATTGGCCGGTGGCAGTTGTGTGAGGAGTGTCTGAATAGTTGGCATCTGTGGCACTGCGAGGGTCCTTTTTTGCCTCGCCATGTTTCGATTATGACTCCGGGCATGCATAGAAGTTCTTCTATTTCATATATGCCCGGAGTCAGGTCTGGGGTTCGTTGGAATTGCAGTGATCTGGGGTGGCAGTCCTCTGATGGCCACCTTGAGGCTTCGCTCCGCTGGTAGGGAGTAGGAGAACCACGCTATGTTTGAGGTCTTCTCCAACTCCGTCAGGTACCGCTGGATGGTGCGGTACTCTGTGTCCGCCTTCAGAAGAAAGCGATTCCCACCAGGTGTCTGGGTGTTTTATCTATATATGTATGTATTTACAAAAAAAAAGGTTATATGTATTAGTATCAGTTGTCTGGTTTCCATAGTACAGGCTCTGCCTAGTTTGGGATCAGATGACCGTGTGTGAATTGTCCCAGGATATTACTATTACTTTTGTGGAAAACTACCCTCAACAATTATTATTAATTTAACAAATAATTTAATCATAAGAATAACCGTAACAATGACCACCGAAACCCCAACAACAAATGATCAGCACCACCCTTCATAGGAGGCCGAAACGTCTCCACCCCGGCATACAATATAAAATTAAAAACCTGTTATCACTGTTAGATGCGTTATGAAAATCTAAATTCACACAAACAAGTTATCTAGTTTAAATCCTTGACATAAATATTCAAGTTAAATAAATTGTCTATAAAAAGTGAAAGTAATTTGTTACCTTTGCATTTCTTCATGACAGCATTTATACAACGTCAGACCGAGATAATAAGGTCACTGTTACTGTTGTTGTGTAGTGCGCACGTAAAGTTATCTTATACTAATACACTAGGCACACAGACAAATATAGAAAAGTTTAATTTTCGCATCTGCATCGATAACAATGTACTATAGATAAGTAGACAATACGTTGCAACATTTTTTTAAATTTACAAGGAAAATGTAATACACTACAGAGTGTTAAAAGACCCTGTACGTTCACTGAAAACACGACGGTATTATTATTTATTATTCTTTTATTAAATATAGTGTCAAAAATATTTTTCCTAAAATGTACCAGCAATGCGAGTTATAAATTGTGTTATAAATTATACATAACAAAATTAAAATTCAAAAAAGTGTATTGTAAACTCCATGTAACGTCACTCGATTTAAACGACAAACTCCCTACTAAAGCATCGAAATCACTTGGCTTTGGTTGGTTTAGCTTGCCTTCCATTTTCGGAGTCGCTGGACGTTCGGGGTGTGGGCCCTTAGAACGTCCATTGAGTATGGCGGCGACTCCGAGGAGGACGGCGGCGGCGTTGCGACCCCCGTCCCCGTGAGCACCGTGACTGGTTCCCGGGGGGCTACAATGCGCCCCCCGGCGGCAGGCTCAAAGGCAAGGCACTGAGGGGTCCCTGGTGCAGATCCCACCGGAGAGACCTGGGTCCCTTCTCATGTGCCGATGCGACAGCCGCGGGGGTTTTAGTGGCTAGGAATCCCACATACCCCGGTTGAGCCCCACAGCTCCCGCGGATCTTTCGAAAATTTCCCCCGCGTCAAAAAAAAAGCTGGCCTTCCATACAATGATACACTACATCCACGCATTACATCCACTCTCAATAACGACAACATTTAAGTAATGAAAAGTACCTTTAAAGTTGCCAAAATTAGTAAAAACTGCACAGCTGTATACGTTCTTTTGTCGCTTTATCCTAGCCCGTAATAAACTCGACTATCGGCTTCATGCATACCGCACTTTCTAAGAAATTCATTCTTTTGTTAAGAAATTCGTTCTTTTGTTTACAAATTGGGATTGCTTGCACGTGTAGACTGTTGTTGACCATGACTAATAATTAGGAGTCATGGAGTATCTATACGTTATCATATTCTTAGTTGCTCACAAACTTTCAAACTGCTCACAAACTGTAAGGTAAACATGGCTAGTAAAAGTAAATCATACCTGAAATATAAAAACATCTTTTTATAATTCTAATGTTTCTTCTCTCCATTTAACGACAACTCTCTATAACGCCTTAAAATGCACAGTCCCTTCAGTGTCGTTATATATAGTTTACACTGGATATTATTTCAGAGTACGTGGCCTACTGGGTTATACAGAGTATTTAAAAACACGTGTCCGATACGTGAGGTTATTATTCAGTATTCTCTTAATTAAATGTATATAACTCATTTGTTGAACATCTAATTTTTTTTTCTAAATTGTTCCAGTAAACGAATCCGATCTTGAATTTCTGGTAAAAATTAGAAAAAAATAGTTATTCTACAAATGAGTTACCTACATGTATTTGATACACTGAATAAGACCGTCACGGATCAGACACGTGTTTAACACTCTGTATAGTATCCAATATAAGATATTGAAAATTTATATTGCACAGTCTTTGTGTTATTGTCTCTGTCTTACTCAAAGTTCGCCGGCGTTATTTCATATTTCGCAGTCGCAAACCAATGTTACTAAACAATTAACATCTTTAAATACCCAATGCGCATTGCAAATCTGCAATTACAACTTAATTACTATTTCATTGTTTACATCGTAAGAAGCAGTACGCTGCTCAGCGTTCGGCGGCGGCTTCTTTAATGACTTCACGACAATAGGGGATTATGACTGATGCCGATATTTTTATTGGTAGGTAAGATCACATTTTGAAGTACCTTTGTAAAAGTATATTAAAACGATAAAATAATATAGCCAAACTGTAGGAGCCCGCGTTGGTATGGTCAGTCGTCATTCGTCTTTTGGCCGTAGACTTTCCGTGCGTAATCAATAATCATGTCCGATAGTGTAGAACGCGAACTCGAGAACATGTTCGATTCAGATACTGAATCAAACGAGTAAGTGAAATTGTGAAGTGTAGTAAAGTGACATTTTTGGTTATTTTCTAAAATACATCGCATTTCCTTTTAAGTGTCACAGATGAGTTCTCCGATGACTCTAGCAGTGATCTGTTTCTGGGCGCTTCATCTTCTTCTGCCTCGGAGTCGGAAGATGAGAGCCCAGCGCCGGCTGTCGCGGAAGAGTGGACGGACGTCAACACGCTGCAGCAGCTGCCATTTCTTGGAACGCCGCGGTACTGCATCGATTCAGCTGAGTGCCCGTTTGATTATTTTAATTTGATATTTTCTATAGCTTTCTTAACCAATTTGGTCTCGAGCATAAACGCTCACGCAATCGCGGTTATGCTTGAGAGTTCAGCAGCACACAGTAGGATCTTAAGATGGAAGGACACCAATGTGGGCGAAATACGACATTTTCTAGCTCTTCTCTTTCACATGGGCCATATTAAATTAAATAGAATTAATGATTATTGTAGACGCGGTAAACTTTTTGACCTCCCTTTTTCCAAATTCATGAGCCGCGATAGATTTTTATTAATTCTAAGAAACTTATGTTTCCAAGACCGAGACCACTACCCCAACAATATAAGTCGTCTCACACAGCCTATCATTAACTTTTTTAATAATAGTATGCGTGAGTTGGTGTCACCCATCCAAAATTTGACGATAGACGAAACTCTTGTTCTGTGGCGTGGACGCCTTCGCATCAGGCAGTACATCAAGGGTAAACGTCATAAGTACGGTATTAAACTTTATGCACTTACTGATGCAAATGGCCTATGTCTTAAGGTTCATATGTATGGTGGAGTTTCCGATCCGCTTATCGGTGGTAGAGGTCACACGAACAGGGTGGTTATGCTGTTGTTGGAAAACTATCTCCACCAGGGTCATTCAGTGTATATGGACAATTTCTACAACAGCGTAGATCTTGCCGAATCACTGTTGGCTAGGGGAACTCATATAACTGGCACTTTAAGGCCTAACAGGTCTCGCAATCCATCCTTTGTGACCACCAGAATACCCAGAGGGTCTTGTGTTGCTAAATTCAACCGAGGGGGGGTGTGCGTAGCAAATTTCAGTGACAGGAGACGAGTTTTAACTATCTCTACGCAACACAGCGGGGAGATGGTCGAGACCCGTAGCCGTCAAGGGAGGGGTAGTAGACAGGACAGGGGCACTATATTCAAACCTAGAATGGTTGTCGAATATAATAGGTATATGAAAGGAGTTGACCGCAAGGATCAGTTACTCTCATATTATTCTTGCTATTGTAAATCCATGCGATGGTACAAGAAAATAGTTGTGCATATAATGGAGGTGATGTTTTTGAATGCATTTTTAATGTACAAAAGTAGCGAAGCCGCACAAACTCCAACAACAATTTCATATTACGATTTTCGATTAAATATTATTAAAAGACTTAAATTTAGCCGACAATGACAATACAGACAGACAGCTCAGACCAGGCCGAAGTAATTCTACAATAAATTTGCGCACCACCGATTTAGGTGAGACTATTCATCTCCCGGTGAATTGCTCAAAAGACAACAGAGGCAAAACAAAACGGCGCCGGTGTATGTTATGCTTTTTAAAATACCAGCGCCGAACGCAAGTACAGTTTTATTGCCCCAAGTGCCCTAAACAACCAGGTTTATGTCTTACTTGCTTTGGAGAATATCATAAATATAAATAATATTAAATTTCATTCCATGTCCACATTTTGCACTTATAATTTTCATTATATTCACTATGCATCCAAAATATCTCCTGCGCCTATCTATTTTTGGGAAGTACCTACTCATCGTTTTCTTATAGACAATGGCAGCAAAATATCGTCACTTTCGAGAGACGTTATGTTCCTGCGATTATTAAGTTTTCTAGTGCTATACCATCGTCATTGTACATACATACTCTATTTACTAAATTCTTTACTTCTATACACGTCTCCTCTGGGAATACAAATGCACCGATTTATTTAGCGCATTGAGGTGATTGAGGTAGTTTTCCACGTAACAGCTTTCGTCTATTGCCATGACCCGTATCCTTGTTTTGCTAGATCACATCCCATATGGTGGCTTTGTCAAACCCTTTAGTTTATGACACAAATATCATTATACGTGTCCTGCTTATTATGATGTATACCTACTACATTTGTGTTTACTTTTAGGACTTCCGGCTCCACAGTATTGGAGGCGGTGCCCTGCTGCTCGAGTTACGCTGGATATTATCGCAACCCCAATAGTACGTGGTATCCTTTAGGGTAACACGTATTACTGCGGCATCGCATTATGACTTGTTATTGTACTTATAGATTATATTATAAAATGTAACTACGAAGAACTCTGCGGCTCTGAACTTAAGTCGATCCACTGCTTTACGCATAATATACGCTACTGTATTATTCTCTCACAACATCTAGCTTACTAACGAGTACATAGCTCTAGCTATGTAGTACTACGTCCAGAGTGATAAAATTCTTCCTGTAGTTCTAACTAGTTTAATTTCTTAGGTATTCTAAGTGGTAAAAAAACTCTGTCCGGTCACTGAGGATATTTATTATTTGGTGTCGCAGTACAAAACTAAGTAGGTATATCTATAACTCTTAGGTTGAATATTTTTTAAATATTTTTTCTGAAATGTACCGGCAATGTGGACATTCTTTCACATTGCTGGTACATTTCAGGTAATATATTTGAGATATTCAACAAAATTGCAAAAGGTAGGTAAGTGTATAATTGTTATGCTACACCGAACACCCTCAGCGATCGTACAGATTTTTTAAAACTCTGTAAGTATAGAAAAAGTATATAACTTTTTTCTACTTATATTTTGTATAATCTAAATTGCAAGTGCATGATCTTATTACTTACTAATAAAACAAAATTATCATTGTGCCATACCGTTAAAATTATAATGGTCCAATTCCCGACCTATATTTATGATCTGTTGATTTGATTTGTTCTAGACTTTAAATTTAAGTTTTTTTTTGTATTTACCTAAATATATAATTGTTGATTTATTTTATTATTGTAAATAGTTATTTTTGATTTGTTGATTATATAATTGTTGATGTATGTGATTATTGTAAATATTCATTTTTGATTTGTTGATATAATTGTTGATTTACTTTATTATTGTAAATAATTATTTTGATTTGTTGAATTTCTTCAAGTTTATGGTTTGTAGGTTTACATTAATTATTAAGTGATAATGAACAAAACTTTAAACATATTATTAAGATTGATTTATTATGCTTACGTTATAGTTGTATATTTTATTTGTTGTTTACATTGTTAGTGACTGAATAATGTAAGTTAATTAAAACAATAAAAAAAGTACTAGATCAGCCCACTGAGTTTCTTGCCGGGTCTTCTCAGTAGAGGTCGCGTTGTGATCCGGTGGTAATAATTACCTAACGAATAAAAGTAAATGATTCTTATTTATTTATTCTTTTATTTTTTCTGCCCAAAACGCACGCGTGCAGTTGCTAATCTAGTAGTAGGGTCAGATTAAGCGCGAGGCCCGTAGCAAATCATATAGCGAGGATATATTACGTACTTATGAATAACTAGTTCCTGAAAAAACAAGAATGGCGCGTCAGAATAATTTGTAAAAATGCCTAAAAGATGACATTTCTGTCACTAACAATAAATAATTAAAGAAATTTAACCGACTTTGGTGTTAGCGTACCTACTGCGTATATTTAGCACCAACTTCAATAATATTAAAATTATTTTATACTTTTTAGTGATATTTTTATACAAAAACATTGAACCATCGAAGACGGTAAAACGATCTAGGTTAAGATCACATCATCGTCTACATAGTTTTACATAATCCAGATTTCTTGAGGAAAATAATATCTGGTCGTAATAAATTTGCATGGTTTAATTATAGTGTAAACTACTATAATGAATCCATGCAAATTAATGGAGAACATCCGTTTTATGGTTTTTATCAGATAAATTCCCCCACATCGTTCATGATCCTCCAGGAAATTCTTGGTGATAAAATTCACACAGTCATTACAGTGGGTCCTTCTTTTTAATAAAAACAGAATTATTGAAATTGGTTAATATTTGCCAGATTTATGGCCATTTTAACCGACTGAATTTTCAAAAAAAAAATTGCCGCTTAATGATAAAGCCTAATTTCAATTTAAAAACACTAAATTTACATATTTGAGCAAAATTAGCAATGATCAGCAGCCGAAAATTCCACTGCTCTCAAACAAAGCTCCCTTAGAAGGGAGGGGTTGCCATAATCTCAACGTTTGGGTTGATTGAAATTAGCAATGTAATTTGAAAAATAATTCCGCACGTATTCATTACATGCTCAAAAATTAACAAGTTAATAATTTGTCATTTTACATATACTTAAATGGTTTCGGTAATGTTGTAACGGACAATACGAGAAATCTTATATAAAAGTTTTCGGTTCGTAGTCCCTCACACCCTGTATAAAGGAAATGCGCAGGGGGTTATTTCAAATGATGATGGTGATGAAGATGTGAATGATGATGATTATGAATGGTGATGATGTGTTATGATGGTGATGAAGATGTGAAAGATGATGATGATGGATAGTGATGATGTGTTATGATGGTGATGAAGATGTGAAAGATGATGATGATGGATAGTGATGATGTGTGATGATGGTGATGAAGATGTGAATGATGATGATCATGATGAATGGTGATGTGTGATGTTGATGTGATGATGGTGATGAAGATGTGAATAATATTGATGATGAATGTTGATGATGGTGTTAAAGATGTGTATGGTGATGATGATGAATAGTGTTAAAGATGATAAATGGTGACGAAGATGTGAATGATGTGATGATGAAGATGATGATGAATGGTGATGATGATTTACATATGTACTTACACTTGAAAAAAGACACGATATATTTAATTCAATTTGTAAATAAAATTCGTTGATCCATCGATCGGTTATCGTAAACGAAAAGACAACTAGTTTATGCTCAATTATCTCACAAAGTATAGAATGGATCTATATTGTCTTGTTTTAGTCGAATGTAACACTTTCGCTGCTAAGCAAATATCGTATGCGCACGGCGTATACGGCTCAATATAGGCAAGGTGAGTCTTGCGCACAGCCGTTTGTTCAATCAACGCGTGTGCTAACTGACTTACACGTTCGAGTCGGGCGTGTCGTGACGGCTATGCGCATCGACTCGCTAGGCCCGTCGGCCGGTGGCATTACGTGTATGCGGCTTCGACTAGACAAGTGAGTTCCGCCGAGACACGACGGCTATGCGACTGGTAGTGGCCAGGGAAGTCGAACGCGTAGCACAACGGGTGTGCGAATTAACTATAGAGGTGCGTCCGTCGAACTAAAACAGCAGTGCGCATTGACTCACGTGGCTAGTCTAAACAATAGTGCTTTCGGTAGGTGCTAGTTTTCAAAATAAAGTAAATATTTAAGCATCAATGTACTTTATATTCAGTTTTCAAATTGTTATTGTAAACTACGTTAAATAATTATATCATACTAGCTGACCCGCGCAGCTCCGCTTGCTCTCTTTTTACCTGAGCTAAATTTTAATGGCATCCATTTGCGTTTAATACATAACCTTTGTTTAAAGTCGGTTAAAAACTGGGGCCCATTTTTTACTTGCCCTCCGAAGCACGGAGATGCTTAATTGAAATGGCATTAAACGGTCACCCATCTATGTAATGACCTTGCTTACCGTTGCTTAACCTGATCGATTGCCACATATTGATAACACCTGTCTAGTATTAGATACATTCGTGTCGAATATATAACCTCCTTTTTTTAAAGTTAGTCAAAAACTGGAACTCTCACGTGTTGCATGCCCTTTGAAGCACGCAGACGCTCAGTTCAAATGGCATTAAACGGTCACCCATCTATGTAATGTCCTTACCTAACGTTGCTTAACCTGATCGATTACCAAACATTATTAACAGCAGTCTACGAGTGTCTCCTTATTATTATTTATTATAACTGAACTGAAAAATGGATAAAATCGGATCACGCGTATAATCAAGTACCATTAAGACTTTAATCTCTTCTCTCAAGGGAACCATGCTGGATTAAGGGATAAAAAGTATCCTATGTCCTACCTCGGAGTATTAACTCAAATCATGCTAAGTTTCGTTTAAATCCATCCAGTAGTTTCGGCGTGATGTTCAGCCGAGATACAGACAGACAGACGGACAGACAAAAGTAAAAAAAAATACATTTTTGGCTTTAGTATCGGTTATAGAATGCCCTCCAAATATAATTTTCAAAATATCTTCAATGTACAGAATTGGACCTGTTACAGTTTTATTATAAGTATAGATTTATTTATATCAATCAGAAGGTGACGGTTGTATAGTAGTCTGGTCAAGTGGTTCAAGGGAATGGTCTTTTTATCGACCTGCATCTGAACTTGTCTGATTCACTTGAATTACTTATAGTTGTAAACTATATATAAAATCTATGTAACATCTATGTATGTACTTCAGACTAAGTATATAGAAAATTTATGCAATGGACCGACCAAATTAACAGCGGTGGGTGGGTCCTTGCATGAGTGCACCGATTCAGCAAACAGCGAGAGATGGCGACATGACAGCCACCACGATCTCTCTCTCAGGAGCGTTTCCTAAATACTGAAAGTCGAAAGTTTAAAATTCGGGAGACCTGCATTTAAAAAAAATATATAGTGGCATGTGAATAAAGTGTGTCATTAGAGTACTAGTTTCGAGTACATAATTTGCATATTACAATATGGGTTTAGGTAATTGTATATTATGATACAAGTGAGCTGTTGCTCATTACTCATGAGGCTGCGGTTTGCAGCCTGAACCGCAGGCGAGGGCGTAATTCAGCCGAGTGTGTCATCATGAGCAGAGCTCACGAGTTTTATACGACGTTTTTCAACACACTTGCGAGGAAATAAACAAAAAAAGATTAACACAGCGACTAACACAATAAAAACTAAATATGACAAATAAGGAAAATAGCGCGCGTTTTTTTTCACGGTCTCAATGTAATGTGATTGAACATAGAGCCTACTTCAAAATTATAATCTTAGTAAGTGATAAAATGCAAATAACAGTTTATAACAATTAAGGGCGTACACATTTCTTTATTCCAAAAAAAATATGGATTTTCAGTGGCACTCCACCCGCAAAACCTGCTTGTTTTTACTAAAAAAAATAAAAATAAACAATTACCCGGTTAAATTAAAAATGCTCTGTTTACTTGCGTACAATTTGCAGTAAGGTATGTACTAATTTAACTTTGTAGGATTAGTTCTATTATGCATGCGGTAATGTCATTACGCATTGGCCCTAAAAACGATATAATAAGGCTCACTTTACGAGCAAGTGTGTTGAAAACTTTATTACAGTCGTATGCAACGCAGAGCCAGTAGCTAGTCTCATCAGAGCTAAATTATAACAAATCCCCTGGATGTTATGTTCGTTTTTAAACCATACGGAATTTTATGTCCATGTAGTAAAATATCATAATTATACACTGTGAAGTAAAGGAGCTATAATTTAACGATAACGCTTAGACTAAGGTGTATGTAATTGAATTTGAAAAAAAAACTGTATTGCTGTATTTTGAAAGACCAAAATCGTACGTACGTATTACGTAAATATATATTATATAATCGTACGTGTATACGTTATTGTAGCCTTAAGACATTAACGTCAATATGACAATAAAATGAACTTGGAATTGGCAGATCGATATGTCTGTTATTTATAATAATGATAATTATTTAATAATAAAATAAAGAATATTAATATTAAGAATAATGCATAAATTAAATGCTATTGAATATAACGACCAATACTATACACTAGTCCCGCGGGTTTGGCAGAAGGTTCATCCGCATGATATAGGGCTAAAGCATGCTACCTCGACATGTTCTCGTTGCCCCACTGAGTTTCTTGTTGGGGCTAGTAAATGAATCATGGGTTTTCAAATTGAGCAATATGATTACTTAGAAACATTTTTGTTTATGGCTGTATTCCCGAGCGTTTCCAAACTCGAATAGGAAAATAATACCACTTCACTTGAGCCTTCACCTGTTGCTAACTAATAAAGACTTTTGTAATCAATAGTTTACTTCTATTCTATTTGATTTTAAAAGAAAACGTTTTCCCGCGTAAGTATGTACATTTTAGTACCAGTAAGTACCAGTAGGGTATGTAAAGCCTCCTGAAGTAGTAATAAAACGCCACTGTTTAAATAACAAAACAGAAGCACTAATGAGCACTATAAACAAATGGCGGTATTTTTCACTAACGAATCAGAGCCGCAAATAATTGTGTACACATCGAACAATAAAGCATAGCTATTTATACGTCGTAACGTCCAAAACTACAACATTGGTTTACTTGCAAATTTACAAAAAAAACGTACACTTAAATAACTTGGTCTTTTGTGTTTATTTATTCATGCAATAGTATAGTTGTTCGTCATAGAAAAAACAGTTAACAATACCTGCATACATTAGAAGGATTCCAATTATTATTTGAATCAAAACTTGTGAAATATTTCGAATATTCAAGTAGAATTATAGTATATTTGTTGGTTTTATGGTAAGAAAAAAAAACGAAATATTTTATTTAAGAGTACCGGATCATCATATCAATATGTTACTGACCTAGTTTATTTAGGTACTATCGGTAGTAAACAACATAGTAAATAGATAGTTAATTCTTTATTGTATGTGCAACCAACATGAAACTTACACACACGGTCATTTGATCCCGAACAAGACAGAGCCTGAACCATGGGTACCAGGCAATTGATACAAATATTTATTTTTATAAATACATCATACTTACATAAATAAATAGCACTGGGTAGGTTGCCTGCAAGATATTGCTTTTTAGCGATAAGGCCGCCTTTGTACATTGATATCTTCAACGTATTGCTCAATTTACATGTAACTTTTGGTGTACCTACAATAAAGTGTATTTATTATTATTAATTACACTGACACATACTAAGACAAGTTGAAATGTTTTCCTGGGTGGGCCGACCATACGAGTCTATTTGTTGAATCCATGTCTTATAGAATAGGATATCCTCCAGGGTATCTACGAGTACTAAAACAGCATATCAGCCAAATCAGGGGCGTAGCTACCGCCGTATCAGCCGTATCAATGATACGGGGCCCCCGGGTCACAGAGACCCCGAACGTGTGTAAACAAAAATTCGTACGATCCACAATCTCATTTCAACTCTTAGGCCTTCATTTGGGCCCCAACAAATTTTGATATAGGGCCCGTAGGTTTTTTGCTTTTACTATTTCACGCAAGGTAGTGGTTTCAATTTACTGATGGCGTCATAGTGATAAAAAATATAATGGTTCCATTAACGCTACGACGCGGCGACGCTACTGTATGTGTCCAGGCTGTACTACTCTACGAAGGTCGAAGACATTGTAGAGTACGTCCGTGTGAAGACCAAGCTCACCTTGAAGGTCGAACGGTTGGAGTCCCGCCACAGCGTGAATTTGAATTCCTGTGTGGTGAGAGTGCCGACCGAACAACTGTCGACCTTCGCTAGAGAAGAGTTTTGGCCGAGGGGTGTCGTATTTCGTCGATTCCGTGGACGGATACCGAACACCGTGCGCGACACGTCTACTGTTTTGCGTGTTTAATTATAAGATTTATATAGTATAATATGTATGTTAGTCTATAGGGTATTTGTTGTATGGGCCATTAGATGCCTGAATTAAAAAAAAATATTATTATTATTTATTATTAAACCTCAAACCTCTGTACCTACTATGTTGATGTGATATATTAGTATTATTTAATATATCAAAATCATTGAAGTAAATCTTAGAATTCAAAAGATAGGTAGGTAAACTAAGTATAGGTACAAAAATATATAAGAACTAATTGACCACTTACGAGTATAAATATAAAATTTAAAATATTCCATTCTCGACACAATATGTACAAACTTTATGTAAGGTTATTTATGTTGTATTCAGTTTTGCAATTAAGCTGGAGCTAACAGCGACTTTAGTCAGTGCCTACCATTCCACTCAGTAGGTGGCGATGTACGATATGGTTCCGCTTAATGTATTTCGTATAAATTACAAAAATCTTATCGCGGTACCTACTTAGGTACATCCTTCTGGATCAGTTTTAAATAATAAAAGGCTTTCTAACTATTCTTAGCCACTCTAAACCATTTATCCCACTAGATGGCGCTACACCATTTCTGAATCGCGATATGGTTTCGTTTAATATAGATTCGGCTCAATAGATTACTTAGTAGATTTAATATACAGTAAAAGCTCCTTATTCGCGCTTCCTTTATTCGCGTTTTTACTATTCGCGGATTAAAAAAATGCGACCCAATTCCTATATTCGCGGCTAAAGATTTTTTTATTCGCGGATCTAATCGGTATACATACAAAAAGGTTTCGGTATCCTTTGTAAACGTGTCGTCAAATGGACTAATAGAAAAGTAAAATAGACCTTATTACAACTACGCCTGAAGTATGTGGTTCGGCTTTTCGTTTGACATACGCCGCCTTTGCCGTGGTCGGTGTTTTTAAAAATGTAAATGAATAAAGATCTTTTACTGTACTGAGTAAGCAGATTATGGTCTCGCTTATAGCATTTCATAATAATGTATCATGTATCAAATTTTTTGTCGCGGTACTTACAACATACGCGCAGGCGGAGCTTCGCTGCCAAGCGTGGGGATTAATTATGGCAACCCTTCACTTCTAAGGGGGAGGCCTTTGTTTAGCAGTGGATGCCTTTGGGCTGTTAATGACTAATGAATGAGATATCTTGTGCAAGAAACCGTCCAGGTAGGTAGTGTGACACATTCTGACACCAAGCAGCAGTGTGTAAACATTGCTGCGTTCCGGTATGAAGGGCACAGTAGTTTACTTTCGAAATTACCAGACATAGGCAGGTGTGTAACTTACCACCAGGTGAACGACTTGCCTGTCTCGTCTATTTAATGAATAAAAAAAACTTTAATGAGTAAATATTTACTTTATTAGAAACTAGAACCTTCTGAAAACACTATTGTACCTATAAACTAGCCATGTGAGTCAATGCGCACTGCTGTTTTAGTTCGACGGACGCACCTCTATAGTTAATCCGCACACCCGTTTTGCCACGCGTTCGACTCATCTGGTCACTATCAGCCGCATATCCGTCTTGCCACGGCGAAACTCACTTGTCTAGTTATTGCGCACAGCCGTTAAACTTGGCGGACGCACCGCGTTAGTCGAGCGCACTGGCGTATTGCTTTAGCGCCGAACTATACAGGCAAGTCGGCGCGCACAGCCGTTACAATTTCACGGACTCACCGCTACAGTCGATGCGCACTCCTGTTCCGACATTTCGTTGGACTAGACAGGTGAGTAATTGCGCACACGCGTGATATTTTCTTCGACTCACCGCTATAGTTTTCAGCAGCGAAAGTGTTAATTGGCCGTCGAGAGAGGAGCTGTTAAAGCTATATGCTCCAGGGGTGGAAGTGTTAAAGGGCCGCGCATAACGCCGCGAGTAACTACGGAGAAAGCGGAGCACACCTCTCGACACCCCTGAGCCGCTCACACCGGTGTTGCACTCCGTCGTCTTCTGACGGCTAATATGGAGAGCCCATCTAGTGGGTGGCAAGTCACCACTTGCCAAATTATAATTAGTACACTAATTATACCCGTGGGGTGTCCGGGTAAGAATAGCACCCACCCATCTCTTCCCATTGGGTGTACGTAAGAGGCGACTTAGGGAAATCAAGAAGACGGGCAACAGCGTCTTCTATTTTTGATCCATCTCATCACTTATACTGCGATCCCCAAGACGCCGGCCAAGCGCGGGGATTATGGCAATGTATCAATGTTAAGCTCGAAAGGTCTCGTCTGATGAAGTTCACGCTCCGTCCAGGATCCGCCCAAATCCGGAACCCCGAACACTTTCAACTCGAACTGCATAATCGCTTCCAGTGCCTCGCCGAATGCAAAACTGCGGACGAGATAAACAATGGGTTGGTGCAAACTGTCCACGCAGTGGGGTCCAAGTTCTTTAAGATCCCTCGCCGTATAAAGCCTCAAAAGCTCTCCAATACAACCATTAAGCTAATGGAAAACCGGACTGAGATGAGACTGAAATCTTCAGCTCGGAATATGCTGAACTCAATAGACTAATCTCGAAATCCATGCGACACGACTTGCGTTTCTATAATACAGCATGTATTAGGACGCAATTGAGCGGAACCATGGCTCTAAAGTGTTCGCAAAGAATTCGTTTATTGGGCGTAGCCAAATGACAAAGCTGAAGATCGATGACGGCAGTGTCATCTCATCAAAACCGGAGATATTGAGAGAGCTTGAGAGATTTTACAGTCAGTTATACACCTCAACACGGGAGCCTATTACTAGAACAGCTCAGGACACCAGAGCCAAACTAACCCGACACTACACTGAGGACATCCCAGACATCAGCTTGTACGAGATTAGAATGGCTCTCAAACAGCTTAAAAACAACAAGGCGCCGGGTGAAGACGGAATCACGTCTGAACTTCTGAGAGCGGGTGGAAAATACCGGTACTTTTAGTCCTCCAGAAATAATTTAATTCCGTCTTACTCGAGGGTACAACGCCAGAAGCATGGCACAGGAGTGTGGTGGTTCTTTTCTTCAAAAAATGTGATAACACTTTATTGAAGAATTATAGACCTATTCACTCCTGAGCCATGTATACAAGCTGTTTTCGAGAGTCATTACGAATCGTCTCGAACGCAGGTTTGATGACTTCCAGCCTCCCGAACAAGCCGAGTTCCGAAAAGGCTTTAGCACCGTAGACCACATACATACGCTCCGCCAGATTATACAGAAGACCGAGGAGTATAATCGGCCATTATGTCTAGCGTTTGTGGACTACGAAAAAGCCTCCGATTTAATCGAGACCTGGGCGGTATTGCAGTCCCTCCAGCGGTGCCACATTGACTATAGGTACATCGAAGTGTTGAAGTGTTTGTACAGCAACGCCACCATGTCGATCCGACTACAGGACGAGAGTACTAAACGAAACCGATTGCAGAAAGGCGTGAGACAGGGAGACGTCATTTCTCCGAAACTGTTCACGAACGCATTGGAGGACGTTTTCAAGCTCTTGGACTGGTACGGATTCGGCATCAACATCAATGGCGAATACATCACACACCTTGCCGATGATATAGTCATTATGGCAGAGTCGCTGGAGGACCTCAATACGATGCTCAGCGACCTCAGTATCGTTTCCCAACAGGTGGGTCTTAAAATAAACTTGGACAAGACGAAAATCATGTCCATGTTGCACCCGTACCGGTAGTTGTTGGGAACGATACACTCGAAGTTGTTGACCGCTACGTATACCTAGGACAAACTATCCAGTTAGGTCGGTTCAACTTCGACAAAGAGGTCGCCCGAAGAATCCAACTCGGATGGGCAGCATTCGGGAAACTACGCGAAATCTTCTTGTCCGAAATATCGCAGTGCCTGAAGACGAAGGTTTTTAACCAGTGTGTGTTGCCAGTGATGACATATTATGGTACTGAGACATGGTCCCTTACTGTTGGCCTTTTGGATAAACCCAGAGTCACACAACGAGCTATGGAGAGAGCTATGCTCGGAGTTTCTTTGCGCGACAGAATCCGGAATGAGGAGATTCGCCGAAGAACCAAGGTCACCGACACAGCTCTTAAAATCTGCAAGTTGAAGTGGCAATGGGCAGGCCACTTCGCTCGACGAACCGATATCCGTTGGCGTTGGGGAAGAAAGGTTCTCGAGTGGCGACCACGAACCGGAAGACGCAGCGTAGGTAGGCCACCTACGCTGCGTCTTCCGGTTCCCACTAGGTGGACAGACGTCATTGTGCGCGTCGCAGGTAACCGGTGGATGCAAGTAGCCAATTGTCGGTCATTGTGGCGTTCGAAGGGGGAGGCCTATGTTCAGCAGTGGACGTCTTCCGGCTGGTGATGATGATGATGATGACTAATTATGGCAAGTGACACCGGCCTTTTGCAATAGCCCAGTGTTCAGTCGACCAAATGCTCACACAAAACAAAACTAGAAATCTTTCCACATAGTTACAATAGTCCCTACACCTGCCAGAGTCAACTGCTCTTTATATCTTATTTCCAGCAGTTGATTCTGGCAGGTGTGTTCCATTTCATTAATTTCTCCTAACTGGCCTCTACGTGTTGGATTCGTCCCCACGCAAGCCTTTTAATATTCTATGATTCTATGATTAATAAAGGAAAAAAAAGGAAATAAAGTCTGGGTGTAAAAGTCCGAGGAACCAAAAACTATATTATAATAATAACTCTTTGTTCGATGTTTTTGTCAATTATGAATACACACTAGATACGTTATTGGAAAACAGTTGTGCCAATCTAAAAATAAAATAAAAAATACCTGTCAAGTGCGAGTCAGACTCGCGCACCGAGGGTTCCATTCCATCTTTGGACGTATTGAAGTAATTTTACTATTCATGTAACACCTCAGATAGCAAAAAACCCAAACTACAAAACTAAGTTTGTTTGTCGAGGTTTTTTTAGCATCCATGGCATTACTAAAAAACTGTACTACTGTTTTATTTTTCCTGTAAAATATAAATTGACATGTATTACCCATAATTATTTCAGATTTTTCCCTCCACAAACTTCGGAGATAGGGGGAGAGATTTTGTTTTTTGACATTTTTGATTATCAGCCAAAAACTACATGACATAAACCAAAATAATAACCTGTTCGAAGATGTGCAAATGAAGCCCTTTCATAGGATAACCCACTCGATATAATAATTTCACTTTGAAATTTTGATGACCCATTTCGACCCCTATTATAAAAACAGTAGGTAGGTAAATGAAAAACATTTGCGATGAGGCTGGATGAGGGGTAAGTAAGATCTAAAACTATACCAAGTTTTGAATGGATAGCATCAGTGGTTTCTGAAATTATAGGTGTGTTAGACAGACAGACGAAGTCAGACCATAAAGGTTCCTTTTTACCTTTTAGGTACGGAACCCTAACAACAAAAGAAAAACAAAACAATGAATTTGGAACCTTAAACAAATCATACATTCCTGGTAACTTTTTAACTGAATGTACACGAACTTGACTTCTGTACGCTATTTATTTTGTGGTTGTACTGACCGCATCGGTGTAATACAGGCTGGAGATAACGCCGAGAAAAATCGCCTCGGCTACAGTGAATACGCTCAGGAATATGAAGTTGTGCGGGGTCTGACGACGCGCTGTCTCGAAGCACGACGTGACGATACACGCGAACGTCACAGCCATCGCCGTAATACTGAGAATTATAATGTCCTGCCATTGATATTTTAATACTTATAGATATTACTACTACGTAGTGCACGCCAACACAAGCCGCCTGCCAAGCGTGGGGACTATCCCCCCCCTCCCTTCTAAGGGGGAGGCCTTTCTTCAGCAGTGGACGTCTATCGGCTGCTAATGATGAATGACATTGATGACTCACGTATAAACGCGATATATTATTCAATTATCAATGAGACACGATAGGCAGTGGCGTGCACAGAGGGTAGGCAAAAAAAAATATTCGACTTGTTTAACCTAATAAATGTATATTAGTATACCAGTTTAAATATCCATAAGTTAGCAGATATGTCCATAGGGACATCTTAATTTGCATTTAAAAACTGTAATAAGATTATCCAGAGGATCCATCCACACACAACAAGTATATAAAATTTTTAACTCCCGACATAGGAGGTAAACAAACTCTTAAAATGACTTTCCTGTGCTATTATCAGACCCCGGTCAGTATATGTCTAACTACTCGTCAAGATTTAACCATAGATTTATAATTAGGTGGATCCTACATTGAATGGAGCCGAGTCCCTGTTCCCACCTTCCTGCTTGCTCCCATTACCAGACTCCGATCAACATTTTTCTACCTACTACTCGCAGCAACCTATCCAACGAATCCAAATTTGGTGGGTCTACGTTTATTAGTGCAGAGATCCCGTGACCACCATCCTGCTCCATAATCAGAACCTGGTCACCATTTTTTCTAGCAACTACTCGTCGAGACCTACCTAACGAGCCCAAACTCGTTGGGTCTACGTTTATTGGTGCAGAGATCCCGTGACCACCTTCCTGCTTTTCTTTTGCCCACTTTCTGTGCACGCCACTGCCAATAAGGTATTTGACTGTTTTTGGTAGCTGA
The DNA here is from genome assembly GCA_911728495.1 of Furcula furcula. Classification (NCBI taxonomy): domain Eukaryota; kingdom Metazoa; phylum Arthropoda; class Insecta; order Lepidoptera; family Notodontidae; genus Furcula; species Furcula furcula. Next base: position 23,362,459 of record OU452252.1, read on the forward strand.
ATGTCACAGAGGACACTGCTGCCCGTCTTCTGGTTTTAGTCGCCTCATATGATCCCTTAGTCGCCTCCTATGATCCAACGGGAAGAGATGGTAGGGTGCTATTCTTACCCGGGCACTCCTCGAGGAATGAATATAATGAACAAACCCAAATAATTCCTTTGCATTGCAAACTTTAAACTTAGTAAACAAATTAAACCGAAGATTGGTGATCCCATGGACATCATGGAATCCTATGATCCGTCGTTACTGGCAGTTGCTCGCAAACAAAGCCAGTGGCGTGCAGTCCATTCAGGCAAAAAGACTTCACCTACCCTACGACTTATCTGAATGATCATTATATAGTAAATGATCTAAGAGATTTACATGTGCTTAATTTGCGCAATGTTTTTGGTGTCTGGGAACATCTTTCCAGTATTTCAGTCAGTAGTCATCATAACAGGTTGTGCACGTCACTGGGCAAAGTCAATAACTTGTGCACCACAAACCTAAATTGTTTGCTTTTATATTTTATTTTGTTTTATTCAGAAAACAAACAGTATCTTATATCTAGAATACAACAATTTAAATGACAATAACCATTAACAAGTTTTCGCATATTGAAACTAAAAGCTGTTTTACTCAGTGGAGCAGATTTTATAAATGACTACAATTAAGAATTAAGTACTTACAGTACTGAGAAAAGGAACTAATAAACAGAATATAAACTCAAATCACCTAATTTGATTAAACCAGTCGTTAGAAATTGTAATTTTAAAAATAGTGGAATCAGAATTAAAATCCAGCTCGGGAAAGTCAGCTAGGTCGTTAAAGCAAATAAAAGCTAAAAAAATTATAGTTCGCTGTTTTCGTGGTCGAACTACTCAAGTGAACATTGTAAGTATATTGTGTTTTTTCGATTTACCTGCGTTTCAAATTGTAAAGTTTATTTAGGTACTAGCTGACCCGCGCAGCTCCGCCCGCACTTTTATTACATTATGCTCCCCTTTTCACCCTCCTCCCTTAATTTATTTCTCTCCATCTCTCTCTCTCTTTATTATAAGAAAAATCAAATTCTATGCTCTTTCTCTCCTCTCTCTTTCCTCCACCCGCATCGGTCCCCGTCACATTCCCCCTCTTCCTCACCCCGTTGTCCCCTCTCTGAACCCTATCCCCCCTCTCTCTCTCCCAACTTGCTTCATCTCGCCACCTAACTCCCCCGATCCCTCACCCCTTCCTCGAATCCCCTCTCCCTCTGTCCTCTCTTGCACCTTCCTCTCATTCTATATATCCTCGTCAATCATGGTATCAGCGGCATGAAATATACTTTACGACTTATTCTCAGACCTACCCGATATGCACACAAAATTTCATACATATCCGTTCACCCATCTATTTAATTACCTTGCCTTATGTTGCTTAACATTTACCTAGCGGCATGAAACATAATTAATGGCCTATTATCAGACCTACCCGATATGCACATAAAATTTCATACAAATCGGTTCACCAATCTATTTAATGCCCTTACCTAACGTTGCTTAACCTAAACCCACCGGTATAAAAAGTATCCTAAGTCCGTCTCCTGGTCCTAAGCTACTTCCCTATCAATTTTCAGCCAAATCGGTTCAGCCGTTCTTGAGTTATAAATAGTGTAACTAACACGACTTTCTTTTGTATACATATAAAGATTAAAATTCTATAGTGATTGTATGTTCAATTTCACGGATAGATGGCGCTGTTCATAATGTAAATCACGCTAACATCGTAAATTACTGTCTAATGATATTCGATAATGAAAGTTTTAAGTTTTTCGCATCTTTTTTTGTTGAGACTGTAATACAATACCTATACACTACCTGGGGAGTTTCATTAAAATTTCATGAACACACCAGTAAAAATTTAGCACTTTCGTATTCTCAATTTCTACCTATCTATACAAATGTAGCCTTGGTGGCGCAGCGGACCTAACCGCTGGCTTTTAAATGAAATGAAATGGTATTTTTCCCTTGCCTATTTCTTTCCTAATCTAGTTTGGACTCGCTCGGGATTTACAGATTTTAACTTTTCAAAGATATCATGTCATATTGCTATCAGCAAAGTACTTAGAACAATACAGAAATCTAATGAAAATGTCCTGGGTGTACCGGACCGGCTTACCCCTTACAAAAATTGACCCTTCGCCACTGCCATATCTTATGCAAACTAAATGTCTGCTCAGTCCCTATCCCTTGTATATAGCGTAATCATACACATACACACACACACATACATATCTTAATGATTAACTGATCAGTCTATAATTACCCTATTCACATACAAAGGAAATTACGTGGTAATATGTGCAAGTAATGTTTCACTGCTTAGCCCCTATGAAACATAGCGTGATGTTTTATACACGAATTTATGCCTTGACTTCTACATAACACATCAGTGAAAGTCCTATCAAAATCCATCCACGGGTTTTCAAATGATACCTGGACAAACAGAACGACAGACAGACAGACAGACAGACAGACAGACAGACAGACAGACAGACAGACAGACAGACAGACAATAATTCCAAAAAAAATTGTTTTGGCCTCTATGTCGATAGTATAGTATCCTCACATAGAAATTTTGGAAAAATATTCAATGTACAGAAAAAGTGCTCTTTGAGTTTTATTATAGTATAGATAGAAGATAGAAGATGTTGTTACTTAATGTTTTCTCGTGCTAGTGTATTTTTTTGGTGAGCAATAAACGTTACTATTATTATTAAAGTAGTTGATTGACCGCATTAGGAATGATTTTTTTCTGTACCTAGTGACATTATGGAACTTGTAGGAGCTTAGGTTGCCTTACTGTTTTACTTGGGACTCGTAATTAAAGCAAACCTAGGAGACGAGGTGAATCAATTTTGGATTTCCATCTCATTTGGAGTGGTAATATATTATTATGTCGTCTACATCTAGCCTCATAGCGAATATCATTTTTTTTATATGTTTAAAGATATCATAATATGGGTACTTACGGAAGCCAGGGATGTGAAATCACAAATAGATTGGCTGGGCAGTAGAACAGGAACAGCGCGATGAAACCCATCGTGACGAGGAGTTGACACATCAAGATGGAGTACAACTGCAACGCGTTTGATACCAATACACAAAAGTACCGAAAACATCTGGTTTCACAAATGTTCCTTCGAGCCGGATGTAAATTTGTGATCAGAATTAATAATCCTGGGACAATTGGCGGGCCCGTTGTTATAGTGGTTAGACACCCTGGCTGCTATCCGATGGGTCGTGGGTTCAATACCCACCAAGTGTCTGGGTGTTATTTATTTATTTAAGTATGTATTTACAAAAAAAAAGTATATAAGTATTAGTATTTGTATAATTAGTAGTGAATGTTTATTGTAATTATATATTGTTAACTAGATGTCGCCTTCAAAATTGTGACTCGCGTTAGCATGATTAGCGCGCATTCACATAAGTCATCTATCCACATCCACATCCACATCCACATCCACATCCACATCCACATCCACATCCACATCCACATCCACATCCACATCCACATCCACATCCACATCCACCAAGTGTCTGGGTGATATTTATCTATTTAAGTATGTATTTACAAAAAAAAATGTATATAAGTATTAGTAACAGTTGTCTGGTTTCCATAGTACAGGCTCTGCCTAGTTTGGGATCAGATGACCGTGTGTGGATTGTCCCAAGATATTATTATTATTATTATCCACATCCACATCCATAACCATATCTATATCTATCTATATCTATTCTATCTATATCTATTCTATCTATATCTATACATATTATAAAACAAAGTCCTCCGCCGCGTCTGTCTGTCCCTATGTATGCTTAGATCTATTAAACTACGCAACGGATTTTGATGCAGTTTTTATTAATAGATAGTGATTCAAGAGGAAGGTTTTTATGTATAATACATGCATAATATACACACATGAAAAGTGTCTAGGGATCAAGCATTTTTGGGCAAAAAAATGGGCAGAAGAACAATGGCGTTTCGTGTGCTTTTCTGATGAGTCTCGTTTTGGTATGAGACCGGATACAAGACGTATACGACACTGGAGAACCCCTGGACGCCAACAGCGATTAAAATCCTGCCAGGAAGTCCATCCTTATAGTGGTGGAACCATCATGGTATGGGCGGGTATTTGGATCGGCGGAAGAACTGAGTTGATTTGGATCAGAGGCAACCTCAACGCTCAAATTTATGCTGAGACGATTGTATCAGACGTCATCGTTCCTCTACAAGTGCAAATCGGTCCCTTATTTCAGTTAATGCATGATAATGCACGACCGCACACCGCAAGAGTTGTAAGACAGACTCTCGCCGCAGCTAACATCAATGTCCTGCCCTGGCCTGCTCAGTCGCCAGACTTGAAACCGATTGAGCATGCATGGGATATGCTACAGAGAAGAGCTCTGCCGAATATGGAGGGTATCCAGTCGCAAGAAGACCTTTTTTTGTTGTTGCAACGAACATGGGCGGCCATTCCACAGCGTGATTTGGATGAACTCATTTTGAGTATGCCAAACCGATGTTCTTGTGTTGTTAGTGTTCGCGGTAGAAACACGGATTATTAATTGTTTAAGTTACCCAATAAAATTTTAAAGAAAACTGTTATTTCAGTCTTTTTTTCGAACTTTTGTGTTAGTGGTTCAAATGTCAAAAATCCCTTTATTAGGAAAATGGCAAATTTCTTTATTAATGCAAAGGTGACTTGGTTTATCGTTACTGTGACAAACGAAAACACTTTATTTGATGAATCCTTAAAGAAAATTTTAATTAATATCAATCAGGAGAAAAGTTATTGCAAAAATATATGTTGATCCCTAGACACTTTTGATGTGTGTAGTAGAGAAACACTGATAATTTTAGAGGTTTCTAATGTGATGTTATTATGAAGCATCCGGGTGCTGATGGTATTACTCGGGTTGTGTCACTACGTAATAAGGCATGTGTTATAAAAAGGCCTATGTCTAAAATTTGTGTATTATATTATTAAATGTTTAAAAATATGTTGTCAAATGTTTAAATATGGGTAACTTGTATTAGTGTTTACTTGTACGATTTGTCATGGTGGGCGGCTGGATTTAATGTAAGAACAAATTTGTTAATTTGTCCTTTGTGGGCGGAATGTATAATTAGTAGTCATTGTTTAATGTTGTTGTTGTTAACTAGATGTTGCCTTCAAAATGATGACTCGTGTTAGCAAGATTGGCGCGCATTCATATTAGTCATATGGAATATTTGTATCGTTGAGTTAGAGTTCTAATGGGGTTCTAAATTCGAATTAATAAATAACTTCGGAGACCTATATTCTGTGTATCATTAAAGTAAAGTAAAACTTTATTCAACAACAAGCAAAAACAAGAAATGTAAAGAAAAATAAAAAAACACAAACAAAAATAGTCTACATACAGAGGAGTAATAATAAATACATAAATTGCGTGTTGTGTGACTACAGCAAACTTGTGTCGAAAAGATGCCTGGCTCAGCATGTGCTGGTATAGATATAGATAAATGCAACCAGCGCTGGTTTTCAGCCAGTACCCTTAGTGAGTTCAGGGAGGTCTAAGTGTACCTTTAACAACAATACCTGATAAAAAATAAAAACACTTAATACTTAATTAATTTAAAATAATATATGTAGATATATGGAATACATGCATCGGCGAAAAACCGCGAAAACTGAAATAATAAAATAAGGAAGAATTTAGAATAGAGTGTGTTTATATATTTATTTGGTAACTAGCCGACCCGCGCAGCTCCGCTCGCGCTCTTTTTACGTTAGCTAAATTTTAAATAGCATCCGTTTACGTTGAATGCATAACCTTTGTTTAAAGTCGGTTAAAAACTGGCACACTGACTGAGTAAACGGTCACCCATCTATGTAATGACCTTGCCTACCGTTGCTTAACCTGATTGATTGCCACATATTGAAAACAACTGTCTATGAGTGTCCTTATTTTTTAATAGTATTAGATACATTCGCGGCGAATAAATAAACTCGTTTTTTTAAAGTCGGTTAATACCCCAAGTATTCACTTTTTACATGCCCTCCGAAGCTCGCAGACGCTCAGTTCAAATGGAATTAAACGGTCACCCACTTATGTAATGACCTTACCTAACGTTGCTTAACCTGATCGATTGTCAAACATCAATAACAACAGTAACTGTCTATGAGTATTTCCTTATTATTATTTATTATAATTACAATGGAAAATGGATAAAATCGGGCCACGCGTATAACCAAGTGCCAATATGACTTTAATCTCGTCTCCCGAGGGAACCGTGCTGGATTACAGGATAAAAAGTATCCTAGGTCCTTCCTCGTAGTATTACCTCAAATCATGCCAAGTTTCGTTTAAATCCATTCAGTAGTTTCGGCGTGATGCGCAGTCGTGATACAGACAGACAGGCAGACGGACATACAGACAGACAAAAATGAAAAAAAATACAGTTTTGGCTTTAGTATCAGTTATAGAATGCTCTCCCAATATAATTTTCAAAATATCTTCAATGTACAGAAATGGACCTGTTACAGTTTTATTAAGTAGTATAGACTGATATAGATTGTGATAATTGTGACTGATACGTACCTACTTAGTCAGATATAATAATAATGATATACTTAATTATGAAAATAATTAAATAGCCCGCAATATTATTGAATAAAATAGAATCAAGTAGTAAAGTAATTTATTTATTTATTTATTAGGAAGACTACCGGCTACAAGAATAACAATATGAAAAATGTAAAATTAGTAACAAAAGAGCCATTGACAATTCTCCACTTATAGTAACAATATTACAGGATAGAACTGTTCAATAACGAAATATAAAGTAGACACACATTGCAATAACTCTATCAATACCCATTAGTGAGAATTCTATTATGAGGTTTCAAAGAATATACAGTTTAGCTTCCTACGCATCGCTTCAGGACTGGTACAAGTTATATCAAGATCGTGATTATGAATAAGTTCATTATAATTGGAACAGGCACGAATGAAAAAACTGTTCTGACGATAATTAGTAGACACTGAATGGATGGCAAACAAGGGACTATGGCGATAGTTTCGTTTGGGCGTATACAGTTTAAGTTTCCCGAGTAGCTCAGGGCAGTCGATGGAGTGCGATGTGATTATACGTGAAAGATAAACAATATCCATAAGTTCACGGCGCTTCTGCAGTGGTAAAAAGTGATGTTTCATACAAGATTGATAGTAGTCACGTACTGAAGACCGAGTGCGAAAGTTTGAAAATCTTTTGAATTTTTTCTGAATGTTTTCAAGACATCTAATATAAATGTCATATCTAGGGTTCCAAATCTGTGAAGCGTACTCCAAATGGCAGCGCACATATGTCGAGTATAATATTGCTTGTTTAAAGTCTTTTGAAGAGCGCATAATAAATCCTAGGGCTTTAGAAGCTTTATTTATTATATTGTTAATATGATCATGGTATAGCAACTTAGAGTCAAGTAGTACACCAAGATCTCTAATTTGATTAACTTTTACCAGATTAAGTCTTTTCAATGAGTAATTAAATATGATTGGTTTTTTCTTCCTGATAAAAGTTATACTAGAACATTTATTAACATTAAGATCAAGTTTGTTCTTAATATAGTAGGCATCTAAACGAGAAAGATCATCTTGAAGACCTTGCGCATCATCTAAATCAATTATAGCTTTAAATATCTTCATATCATCTGCAAAAGTTAATACTCTAGAATTCAGAAAACAGCTATCTATATCAGCAATGAATATTAGAAAGAGCAAAGGTCCTAATAGTGAGCCCTGCGGCACTCCACTCGGTACGTTCATCCACCTGGATATGTAATTACCCAATACTACAGCGTGACATCTGTTGTCGATATATGAAGTGAACCATCTTAACAGATCGCCCTTTATACCTACGTTTTTTAGCTTTAAAATTAATAATTTGTGATCTATACGGTCAAATGCCTTAGTATAATCGGTATAAATAGCATCTACTGTACACCATTATCCATAGAATCTGTTAGAAATTCATTAAATAGAAGAAGATTAGTGACAGTTGACCTTTCTTTAATAAAACCATGTTGAGAAGAAGGGACCGTAGTTTTGGGGGTCGAATGTCACCGCGTCCGTAGGCTATGCTCTAGAGACCCTACACGTGACCCCCGGGTAGCGCTAAACGGTGACAACTTTTTCCGGTGGTAAGCTTCGGCCGTGGCTGGTTACCACCCATCTAGCAAAGCCGAGTCGCTAAGCGACTACGTCGTGTTCCGATTCGATGCTAGGTGTAGCCGGACGAGGAGGATGGGTGTCTAGTCAGTTGCAGTGTCTTGAGGGACCGGTTCTCAGGATACTTGTGTTGTTGCGCCGGGTGCCTAGTCTTGGAGGGCAGCGGGATGCGAAGCACAGTTCTCCACATGCTGGGGTCTGTGTGTAAGTTCGCGACGACATTTGCAGTCGACGCGAACTTAACCTTGAAGACCCTAGTTTCTCTGTGCTGTGGGTTTTGGTGGACACAGGAATGGAAAAAACCATCTATTCGGCAGTGTACAGGTCCCATACAAGTGATCAGGAGACATCCAGGCTCTTTGACTATCTCAGTGTGACAGGCGATGTGGTTCAAGAGCGGTACCCGCCGGCTTAACTCGTGTTTCTGGGGGATTTTAATGCCCACCACGAAGAGTGGCTTTGCCCACACCAGAACACTAATCATGCTGGACGAGAGACGCGCAAATTTGCACTGTCGCTGAATCTTACTCAGCTAGTTGATCAACCGACTAGAATTCCAGATATCGCGAACCACACTTCATACTGCCTTGACCTACTGCTGACGACTGAACCAGATATTTACTCGGTCGCTGTATTCTCCCCTCTAGGGAGCTCCGACCACTGTCTGGTGAAATCTGTGTCCCATTTTTCTCCGCCTTATATAAACCCCTCGGGAAATAGGCGGATCTGGCGATACAGGTCAGCAGATTGGGATGAAATGCGGCACTTTTTTGCTTCTTATCCTTGGCGTGCAACGTGCTTTCAGTCTAATAACCCGACAACTTGTGCTGACGCCGTAGTTGATGTGTGTTGTTGCGTCAGGGTATGGAATATTTCATTCCATATTCTGATGTTCCCATCAGAGGCTCAGCCCATCCATGGTACAATTCTGAATGCCGTACTAGTGAGGCCCAAAAGCAGACAGCGTACATGGAATGGTGCTATGCACGAAGTATATAAGTATATAAGATATGCAGATCAGAGGCCATAGAGCTGCCAAGATGTGCAAAAAAGTTTAAAAAAAGGCTCGATTCAACCATATTGCCCGAGTTGGTTCCATATCACCCTACGGGTAGTAAGGCTTTTTGAGCCCTGGCAAAATCGGTTGAAGCAAACTTTTGCCGCTCGTCACTACCTCCACTGACTAAACCTAACGGGTCATTGGCTCATAGCGCTAAGGAAAAGACGGAACTACTCGCAAACCTATTCGCTAGTTACTCTTCCCTAGATGCCACCAGCCAATCTCCACCTTATCTGCCTCATTGCGGCACCGTAATGTCGGATGCTCGCATTCACCAAAAAGAGGTTCTCAAAGTGCTGCGAAGTCTGGACGTGAGTAAGGCCAGTGGCCCTGATGAGATTCCTGCAATAGTATTAAAAACATGTGCACCTGAATTGTCCCCTATTCTAACGCGTCTATACCGACTCTCTCTGAGATCGGGTCGAGTACCCATGTCCTGGAAGCTTGCTAACATCCAACCTATACCCAAGAAGGGTAGTCGTGCTGACCCGTCGAACTACAGACCTATCGCAATCACTTACGTAATCTGTAAGATTATGGAACGTGTATTAAATGCCCAACTTCTCGGCTACCTAGAAAGTAATGATCTCCTTTGTGATCGTCAATTCGGCTTTCGTCGAGGTCGATCTACAGGGGATCTCCTAGTATTTGCCACTCACTTTTGGGGCGAAGCCATCGAAAAGCATGGTGAAGCATTAGCAGTATCACTGGATATCTCGAAGGCTTTCGACAGGGTTTGGCATGACAGTCTGCTTGGCAAGCTTCCTTCATATGGGTTACCTGCTAGTCTGTGCGCGTGGATCTCCGATTTTCTGAGTGAGCGTTCAATTCGAGTGGTCATAGATGGCTGCTCATCTGAACTTAAGGCCATCAATGCCGGAGTTCCTCAGGGGTCTGTTCTCTCTGCTACGCTTTTCTTGCTGCATATAAATGACATGCTCGGACCCGGTATCTACGGGTATGCAGATGACAGCACATTAACACTAATAGAGAGATACGTGTCCGATCCACGGGCTACGGGTTGAATTCAATGCCTCTAAAACACAGGCCTGTCTCTTTTCTGCCAAGAAACATCCTTTTCTGCTTGATCCTGCGTTTTGTGGTGTATCTATACCGACATCCAACCATCTAGATTTGTTAGGTCTCAATTTATCCTCCGACCTTAATTTCGGACGATCCATTGAGTCAAAAGCCAAAATATCTGCTAAAAAACTTGGTATCTTGAATAAGGTGAGGCGGTATTTCATAAAGGAACAGCTTTTGATTCTTTACAAAGCTCAGGTTCGACCCTGCATGGAGTACTGTTCGCACCTGTGGGATGGCTCAGCCAAATATCAACTTGACTCTTTGGATTCGCTAGACAGACGCGCTCGCAGGATAATTGACGATAACGACCTAACAATTGAAAAACTGCAACAATTGGATCATCGTCGCCTAGTTGCATGTTTATCGGTTTTTTACAGATTGTTCCACGGTGAATGCGCTCAAGCACTTTTTGACCTTGTACCACCATCCCCTTTCTTTTACCGGACTACCAGGCGCCGGCAGGGTCTCCACCGCTTTGTCGTTGACACTCCAACTTGCCGCACTAAGCGTTTCGCTTCTTCTTTTCTCACGCGCACGGCCAAGCTGTGGAATACCCTCCCGGACAACGTTTTTCCTGATAAATATAACTTGGGTGTATTCAAATCTAGAGTGAACAGGCATCTTATGGGTAAGCGCGGTCCATCCTAGAACACATCTTCACTTACCATCATGTGAGATTGTGGTCAAGCGCAAACCTATTTATTATAAAAAAAAAGGGAAAACATCTTTTAGTGAGTCGTAAACTTGTTCATAAACAATTTTCTCAAAAACTTACACATAATTTGGAAATAGGGCGATAGTTGGAGATATTATCTTTAGGTCCTTTTTTGTGAACTGGAGTAACGAAAGCAGACTTCCAAATATCTGGCACGTGACCTGTGCTTATTGATTTCTGAAAAAGGATGGAAAGAGGTAGGATGCTAAATTATCAGCACAGTTAATAAAGAAAATTGGGGGAAATTTATCCGGGCCTGCAGACTTCTTTTCGTCGAGATTTTTCAACTTAGATAAAACGAGACCTTCGTTTATTGTAACTGATGATAAAGCATCGTCTACACTGTCATTATAATCTATTAAGTTTGGTTTGGATAAGTAGAATGAAAATACTGTGCAAATAAGTCACAAATTTCCTGGCCAGACGATGCATTATTATCATTATAGAACATGCTGCTAGGCACAGTAGTTGAATTCGACAATGATTTAAGATGAGACCAAAAATGTTTAGGGCTTTAGCTTATTGAGTCCTCGACCGATTGAATATAAGCTCTGTAACACTGATCTTCCAAATCTTTTTCCCATTTACGAAGTACGAGAATAATCAAATTATAGAAATATCTGAAATTAAATTTTCATTCTTGATCTGGTTCATCAATACGAATTCTTTTAACTTTAATTTAAATGTGCCAATATTACTGAGCTTTCTGATAGGTGGTGGCAGGTTGTTCCAGAACTTGGATGCTGAGTAGCGGAAGCTACCACGAAAAGCTGCGGACCTGTGTCGGGGTATACCTAGCTGCTGAGAACAGTATCTGGGCTCTCGGTTCCTATGTTTATTTATCCAGTATAATTTTTCAAATAAGTAAGACGGTTTTTGAAGGTTTATGATGCCAAAAACTAAAGAAGCGAAATGAATTTTGCGACGAGACTTCATTTTTATACAATTGTGCTGGTTCAAAAAAGGTGTAACATGAGCTCGCGGTGGAACCGAGAAACAAAATCGGGCACAAGCATTTTGAACCCTCTGTATAAGGCGTTCCGTTTTAGCTGAAAGTCTAGGCCCATGTGCGGACACAGTATAGGCCCATACTGTGGAATATAATATTATATATAAAGAGGAAAAACTGTTCATCTGTTGTAAAAGATTTATTATGAAGTGACACATAAATTATATGTCTAAAATAGAAGGATGTATATTTGAATACATTTTGATTATAAACTAGCCAGTATTCTACAACATCCTTAATGGTTAACTAAACAAACAACAAAAGCATTAAACTCTAAGTGAGACCTATACTAGCAATGCACTTCTTATGTGCTGTGCGCCCTAGTGGCTTAGTAAGTACATCAGCTGGCATATCATTAGTCTGTAAATACCTTAAAACTACTGATTTGTCAGCGACCTTTTCTCTTATAAAATGATACCTAGTATCAATGTGCTTGGTTCGAGCATGGTGGACTGGGTTTTTAGCAATTTTGAGAGCACTCTGACTATCAGTGTGTAACAACACCCTATCCAACCTACCACAAACTTCAGACACGAACCTGCGCAGAAAAATTGCTTCCCTGGTAGCCGAACTCAATGACATATACTCCGCTTCCGTCGAGGACAGTGCCACGGTACTCTGCTTTCTGCTTTCCCAAGAGATCGGACCACCGGCTAAAGTGAAGTAAAATCCGGTATATGAACGCCGATCAATATTACTGTTGGCCCAGTCAGCATCCGCGTAGCCCATCAGGTAATCTCCTGTCTTCCTGTAAGTAATACAGAAATCCATAGTTCCTTTCAAATATTGAAGTACTCTTTTAGCTGCGATCCAATGCGACTTGCCAAACTTTGTATTAAACTGACTAAGATAGCTTGTAGCGTAAGCTATGTCTGGTCGAGTGTTCACAGCCAGAAACATCAGACAGCCAATCAAATTCTGATAAGGATATTCGGATTGCTCACCATAACACGGTTCCAACTTATTGTTTTGCAAAGGAGTATCCACTGTCTTGCAGTCAGTCATATTAAACCGCTTTAACACATTTTTAATATATGTTTTCTGGTTTATTTGAATCTGGTTTAATGAATCACGTTTAACATTTAAACCTAGACAATATTCCAGATTTCCTAGGTCTTTCAAAGAAAAATACTTTTCCAAATTACTTTTGACAATTTCAAAATTAATTTTATTTTTATAAAGAAGAATTATGTCATCCACGTATACAGCCAGTATTACAGTGTCAGTGCCGAAACTTTTTGTGAATACGCATGGTTCGGAAGGTGTTTGATTAAAACCTATTAATGCTAAGGTTTCGTTCAGCTTTATGTTCCAGGCCCGTGCTGCCTGCTTCAGGCCATAAATAGACCTTTTAAGCAAGCACACTTTGTTGTCTTGACCTTTTTGTATGAAACCTTGCGGCTGACTCATGTAAACTTGTTCTTCCAAGTCGCCATTTAGAAAAGCCGTGTCCACATCCAAGTGGCGAATATTATAATTCAGCTCCACAGCTAAAGCCAACAATGTACGTAAAGAAGAATTCCTTACTACGGGCGAGAAGGTTTCAGAATAATCTACACCTGACACTTGGCTATAACCTTTAGCAACAAGTCTGGCTTTGTACTTAGTTATGTTTCCATGGGCATCTCTTTTCAATTTGTACACCCATTTACAAGAAATTACAGGTTTATTTGGCCTATCAACCAATATCCAGGTACCTCTTTTCATCAAAGAATTATACTCGTCTTTCATTGCAGAGACCCAGTTATCACTTTCTTCGCTAGAGATGGCATCACGATATGTTATTGGATCATCACCAAAAACATCACTGTCTACAGTACTATACGAAAAATAATCTGGAGGTTTACGTACTCGCTGAGGATATCTCCTGTTAGAACTATCAACATTGTCATCACTTGGTTCATTTGAGGGAACCGGAGATTGAAAACTTTGTTCACCTGAGTGTGTTGACTCTGCTTCTTCGCTATCAATTGCTTCATCAGCATCCACAAAGTCGTCTCCATGCTCCTCTATAATAACCTCAGTATCTTCTGAAGGTGAAGACACTTCTTGGGGTACAGGCTGTGACAGTAAATTAACAACATTTGAGTTAACAACACTCACAGGATCACACTTCAGTCCAGTGAAATTATTTTCAAAGAAAGTAACATCACGTGACTTGAGTAACCTCCTAGGTGTCTCGGCATCTCGGAAAAAATAGCTCCTAGGATCTTCTGAATATCCCACAAAAATATGTTCAGTTGCTTTCATGTCCAATTTAGTTCTTTGACATGAAGGAACATAAACTAAAGCTCTACATCCAAATACCTTTAAATGAGATAAATCTGGTTTGCTTTTATACCACATTTCAAACGGAGTTTTGCCTGTAAGTGCACGATGAGGGGACCGGTTCTTCAAGTAGACACTAGTCTCTACAGCATCCTGCCAATATGCTTTCGAGAGAGACCCATGTGACAATAAAGACCGAGCCTTCTCTACAATACTACGATTACATCGCTCACTTACTCCATTTTGTTGAGGACTGTACGGCGCCGTCGTTTGATGTTCAATCCCTTGAGATTTTAAATAGTCTGCCAACTCTTTATTGACATACTCGGTGCCGTTATCGGAACGCAAACATTTGAGTTTTGCGCCGGTTTGTCTCTCAACGAGAGATTGGAAAGCACAAAACTTAGACTTCACTTCTGTCTTAGAAGCCATACAATAAACAAATATGAAACGTGTATAATCATCTACAAAAATAATAAAGTACTTATTACCTTTAAATGAAGTGGTTGACATCGGCCCACACACATCAGTGTGAACTAACTCTAATACTGAGGTAGCTCTTTTATACTTCAACCTTTTGAAGGGTTTTCTTGCTTGCTTTCCCTCTATGCAGGGGATACATGGTTGTTTATCCACTTCCGCAAACTCTACGCCGTCAGCTAAACCCTTTTTGAGTAGATCCATACCAATACGACAAAGATGTCCTAAGCGCCTATGCCAAAGCTGAAACTTGGATAGCTCGGACTGCGCATTACAAGCTAAAATTTCTTGCGGAAAATTAACTGAACAATCTAATGTATACAGTCCACCACTAAACGAACCATGCAATAGAGAATTACGAGTATAAGATACATCATTTGAACTATAAAAATTACAACCATTCATATCAAAAACGATTGAGAAACCTTTTTCAACAATTTTCTTTACTGAAAGTAAATTACATTTTAAACCGGGAACATGAACGACATTAGTTATTTTATTTATTAGTGGATTAGCAGTATGAATAAAAACCTCACCAATACCCACAGCTGGCAACATCTCACCGTTTGCAATGGCTATCTTCCCACCATCAATGTGTTGGTAACTTCGAAACCATTCACGATGCGAAGTCATGTGTGAAGTCGCTCCTGAATCGATGATCCACTTGTTACCATGATCACCCGGTGCAGACAAAGCCATTTCCAAAACATTATCGTCCGTGTTAACTTGTCCCGTAGCGATGACAGTCTGTCCTGTTTTCTGCGTACAGTTTTCTTTCCTTTTATCCTTATTAAGTGGACAATTAGGGCTCTTATGCCCAGGCCGTTTGCATTTGTAACATATTATGGTCTTCCTTTTATGTGTAGACCTTAGTGCCGCCTCATCACTTTGAGCTTCTTTCGACATTTCACTCAATAATTTCGTCTTTACCAACTCCGACGTCACTTCTATGTTACTGTGTTCTAAGGCCATAATCAATGGTTCATATCGTGGAGTTAAACCACCCAAAATTATCGCAGCAAGAGAGCTATCATCTATGATTTTGCCAATATCGGCCAGATCCTGTGCGGTTGTCATGACTGCGTTCAAGTACATTTCAATATTTGTGAAATCTGACAAGCAGTACCGATACAAACGTCTCTCCAAAGACAGTTTTCGACCTAACCCGCGATCCTCATAAGCTCTTTGCAGAGAATCCCATGCTTCCTTTGCTGTCGTTGCTGTTCTTACATGCGTGATAGCAGCACCTTCGACTGTAAGGCATATTTTGGACAGAGCCTTCTGGTCGTTTTTAGCACGTATGTCTAGAGGAGTTTTATCAGTCTCTACATACCCATTTACGGTGCTCCAAAGTTCTTCATGCTTTAACAGCATACGCATTTTGAATTTCCAGCTAGAGTAACCATCGCGATTGCTCAACATCGGGATTCCTTGAAAACTGGTTGCAGCCATAATTATCTTCTTTTAATTAAGATACCTCGTGCTGATAACGAATGTGGAATATAATATTATATATAAAGAGCAAAAAACTGTTCATCTGTTGTAAAAGATTTATTATGAAGTGACACATAAATTATATGTCTAAAATAGAAGGATGTATATTTGAATACATTTTGATTATAAACTAGCCAGTATTCTACAACACATACTGTGTCCGCATAGTTGAGTTTAGCTAGAATCAAGGCCTCAACTAGCTGAATCCGCAATTCCGTACTAAGAAAAGCTCTCATTTTATATAATACTTTCAGCCGATAAAAACAATTGCGCACACACTCTGAAATGTGCGTCTCAAACCTAAGCTCTGCATCCATGATAAGCCCGAGATTTCGTGCCTCAAAAACTCTATAAATTTTCAGTCACAATATTTTGACTTGGGGGAAGAGATTTTAATTGGTTTCATGAACTTAGTAACATAAATTTAGTTTTTGTGGGATTTAAAGTTAGGGAGTTACTGTTTGACCAGTTCACTATTCTTTGTAGATCCCCATTCACGACGGCTATTGCCAAATCGTACTCGTCAGGTTTAAAAGAGTAGTATATCTGCAGGTCATCGGCATAGATATGATGTCTGCAATTTAATATCTCATGAACTATGTCCGCCGTATACAGAGTGAACAACTGTGGTCCCAAAATAGACCCCTGTGGTACACCCCGATTCAGCGATGCTAGTTCAGACCGTGTAGTATTACCTGTTAGATCACGAAGTTCTACAAATTGAGTACGATCGCTTAAATAACTATTGAACCACTGAATTGTGGAAGCATCAAAACCATAATAAGCCATTTTAGATAAAAGCAGTGTTATGTTAATTGAGTCAAAAGCCCTCGAAAAATCGATTAAAACCAGAATAGTGCACATACCGTTATCCTGTGCAGACAGTATATCAACGTCAATTAACGCGGTAGCTGTGCTATTATTTTTTCTAAAACCTGATTGCTTACTTGGTAATATATTGTTGTCCTCAAGATAAGTAGTCATTTGCATGCAAACCACCTTTTCTAATATTTTGTACAGAAATGGCAAAATACTAAACGGCCTGAGATCGCTCACATGATCACTACACTGTATCAGGTCCACTCTGATATCCCCTTCCCAGGACCCTGATTGGTTTATACAGTATTAGTTGTCTGGTTTCATAGTACAGGCTCTGCCTAGTTTGGGACCGGATGACCCTGTGTGGATGGTCCTAAGATATTTTTATTAATCCACAAACAACTGATACAAAAACAATATAACTTTTTTTTCTAAATACATACCTAAATAGACTAATACCACCCAGACTTATTGGGTAGCGGTTATTTGTCAGCTTACAGACTTATTACCACTGGTAACAAGTTTAGTATAGATTTTTTACTGCTCGCAATGACGGTTCTATTCATAATTAAGTACTTAAGTATATGACATACCTACGAGTTAAGTTAGTTACTACCTTTCGGATAAATAATCTTCGAATACTCTGCTCTGTAAAGTCCAAGCACTTCGCTGGTGCATCTTCCCCGAGGTCGCCCGGCAGCAATACTGCATTCCCTGGATGCTGGAAACCAATAAATACTGATCACCACACCATCCTCTTACCCATGCGGTGTCCGAGTAAGAATAGCACCCTCCCATCTCCTCCCATTGGGTGTCCGTGAGAGGCAAATAAGGGAAAACAAGATGAAGGGCGGCAGCGTTTTTGTTTTAGATTACCTACCACCTTTACTGCGACCCCTATCACGCCTGCCAAGCGTGGGGATTATGGCAACCCTCCCTTCTAAGGGGGAGGCCTTTGTTCAGCAATGGACGTCTTTCGACTGCTGATGATGATGATGATCCTCCTATCAACTACTCATCGAGACCTATCCACGGATCCAAATTCGTTTAACGGAGCAGAATTCCACGCGTCTCCACAGAACAGGCAAATCCTTTATGGGTCAAAGTATAGGCTTCTATAACAAACTGCCACAGGATGTCCGAGATCTTCCACTGAATAAATTTAAACCTTTGATAAAAAGCCGATTGTCGAAAAAGGCTTATTATAAAGTCTCGGGTTACCTAGAGGATAAAGCTGCGTGGGCTTGAACTGCCTAACTCATGCTAGCTTCGAATTTTAAGGCTTACAATTTGTGAAACCATATAAAACTGATGGCTGCTGGACAAGTCAATTAATTGATGACATCAATAATACACACATCAAAAGTGTCTAGGGATCAAGCATTTTTAAGCGGATTTCTTGAGATTGAGATGTGGCTTTGTAATAAATTTATGATTTTATAAATTTATATGGATCCTTTTTGGTGCATTTCATAATTTGAATCAGGAACTGTGAATCAAATTCGAGTAAAAGATGAAAATCAGCTGTCAATATTTTCCCTATAAAAACATACAACGCATTGAAGACATTATTAGTGCTACTGTTTCCCTACTACTGATTAAAACCAACGTTATTATGGAGCGGCGACGTCATTTAAGCAGGGAAGAAATGCTCAGAGCCGTGGGAATGATAGAAGCTGGTTCCCGGCAACGTACTGTGGCTTTAGCTCTGAATACAAGTCAGAGTGTTATCAGTCGACTTTGGACACGTTACCGAAGCACTGGTACCGTGGCTGAGCGCCATGGAGGACGGTATCGCTGCACCACACGGAGACAAGACCGATATATTCAAATCTTAACTCGAAGAGCTCCAACAATAACTGCCATGATGTTAGCCGTGAGGCTTCATCACTCTTCAGGGAACTTAATTAGCGACCAAACAGTCAGAAACCGCTTGCATGAAGTGAACCTTCATTCCCGAAGACCGCTACGGGTACCACCTATAGCAATGCACAATCGTAGGATTCGATATCAATGGGCTCTTGAACACAGAAATTGGGCAGAAGAACAATGGCGTTTCGTGTGCTTTTCTGATGAGTCTCGTTTTGGTATGAGACCGGATACAAGACGTATACGACACTGGAGAACCCCTGGACGCCAACAGCGATTAAAATCCTGCCAGGAAGTCCATCCTTATAGTGGTGGAACCATCATGGTATGGGCGGGTATTTGGATCGGCAGAAGAACTGAGTTGATTTGGATCAGAGGCAACCTCAACGCTCAAATTTATGCTGAGACGATTGTATCAGACGTCATCGTTCCTCTACAAGTGCAAATCGGTCCCTTATTTCAGTTAATGCATGATAATGCACGACCGCACACCGCAAGAGTTGTAAGACAGACTCTCGCCGCAGCTAACATCAATGTCCTGCCCTGGCCTGCTCAGTCGCCAGACTTGAACCCGATTGAGCATGCATGGGATATGCTACAGAGAAGAGCTCTGCCGAATATGGAGGGTATCCAGTCGCAAGAAGACCTTTTTTTGTTGTTGCAACGAACATGGGCGGCCATTCCACAGCGTGATTTGGATGAACTCATTTTGAGTATGCCAAACCGATGTTCTTGTGTTGTTAGTGTTCGCGGTAGAAACACGGATTATTAATTGTTTAAGTTACCCAATAAAATTTTAAAGAAAACTGTTATTTCAGTCTTTTTTTCGAACTTTTGTGTTAGTGGTTCAAATGTCAAAAATCCCTTTATTAGGAAAATGGCAAATTTCTTTATTAATGCAAAGGTGACTTGGTTTATCGTTACTGTGACAAACGAAAACACTTTATTTGATGAATCCTTAAAGAAAATTTTAATTAATATCAATCAGGAGAAAAGTTATTGCAAAAATATATGTTGATCCCTAGACACTTTTGATGTGTGTATGTTAAAGTGCTTTGTGTCTTGCCTGACGAGGCACTTCTTAACAGCAGAAGTTAAATGTTAGACGTGAGCCACTGTGATTTTAGATCGGTCATGCTCGCCATCGAAAAGTCTTTGCTTGTGGCGGCTTCGTGTGGCGGGTCACCCCCTTCCCTCCAATATGGTTGAGGGGAGTGATGGCTGCTGCTCGAGTCAACTCGTGCGCGGTGCTGCTTGGGGGGACTGGTCCGACTACTATCCCTTTGGCCTTTTAGTTTGTTGTACTTTCGTCGTATTTTTTTTTTGTCTTATTTGATCTTTTGAACGGCAAGACACACTGTCGATCTGATCTAATTGTGTAACATGACACACTATTGAAATGAAAATAATTTTACGGATAAAATCAAAAATAAACCGCGATATAATCCGTAAAATTAGTTTCATTTCAATGTGTAATATTCGCGTAAGTATCAGAAATCATTATGACACACTATTTTAAAAAAAAAGTGAAAAAATGACAAACCCGCTGAGTTTCTTGCCGGATCTTCTCAGTTGAGGTCGCGTTGTGATCCGGTGGTAGCTTTTTTTTAAAAAAACATGACCTTTTAAAAGTGCTAGCGTGTAACTATTTTTGACTGGACTTTGACTTTGAATTCCTATGACCGTCAAATACTCATCGAGACCTATTCAATTTTGGTGTATCTCACGTAGACCCGACCCTGTTGGAGCAGAGATCTGATGACCACGTTTTTGTTAATTGTCATTCGACCCTGGTAAAGCCTTCACCAGCGAAGGCTAGCATATTCTTTAGTATCGGATTCACATATATCATGCCTTTCGGACGAATGGAAGTAATGAAGAATTTCTATTGTAAACCTAATATTCAAACATCGAGTAGGAAAAGAGCTGATGGTCTATAAAGGGCTGAACCTCAGAGTGGCTGAACCGATGTCAACACAACTAAGAACCGTCTCGGTTAAACCAGCCTTTAAATAAAATAACCGCATACAAATCCGTCCATTCTTTAAAGAGCTATGATGCCACTGACAGACAGACATACTACAATACCTCTCGTTTTTGGTCAGGGGTAAACAATGAGGATAATACTATTATAGAAATAGATACTATGTCAGTTTTATATTTCATAGTCCCATTTAAGTAATATAGGGAAAAACAACAGGAAATAAGTATAATTACAAAAGCACAAAAACCCTGACAGAGGACTCTGAACAAACAAAATGGACTTAGATTTACATTAAATATAAAACAGTTACTACACATATAAAAAGCGTTAATTTAACTGAGCATTACCTCACACCATAGTTCTGCATATAGATTTCTGATTTTCAACACACTTGCTCGTAAGTTTACGAGCAAGTGTATTGAAAAGTATAATATACATACATATATTGATGTTTTTGGAATTGAATAACAAAATAGTGAGCACATAATTATTGATCAACAGCATGGTTTTGTACCAAATCGTTCAGATGTAACAAACCTGATTAAATGACAACGAAAATTTACAAAAGTCTTAAATGATAATACCTTAAATGCTATCTGTCCTTGAACAGGACATATGTAATTGCTCCTATAAGGTGCAACAACACTGGGGGGCAATTCAACTAATTTACAACGGTTAAAGTTTAGTTTCGGTTTAGTAATCGTTAGATTGCAGTTGTCATTCGATAATGACGTAAAAAGTTATTCCACTAGTTGAAATAACAAACTTAAACTAAACCTTAACTTAACTCCAACCAAAACGCAAACTGAACCATAACCGATCTACAATTGAAACATATCGAAACATTACTGGGTTTCCATACACCTTTATAGCTGAAAATGCTGCATCCAACCAGTGGACAGATTTGAATGCGGTTTTTTTTATTTGAAAGATAGTATAAGCGAGATGGTTTTTAGCTATACTTCATGAAAATCGGTCCAGCCGTTTGAACACCATCAGCTCTTTTCCGAATCGAGGTAGGGATATTTCGTATACAATAGATATATTTCATTACTTCTGTTAGTCCGAAAGATCTAAAATTTATAACATACGAGTATGTAAATCCAATGATATGACGGTTTGATGATCAAGAAGAAGGTGGTAACAGGATCTCGGCCCCAATAAACGTAGACCCATCGAGTTTGGGTTCGTTGAATAGGTCCCGACGAGTATTTGCTAGAAAAATGGTGACCAGGGTCTGATGATGGAGCAGGAAGGTGGTCACAGGATTTCTGCACAAATAAACGCAGACCCACCGAATTTGGACTCGTTGGATAGGTCTCGACGAGTAGGTGCTAAAAATATGGTGATCAGGGTCTGATCATGGAGCAGCCTACCCAACGAGTCCAAATTCGATGGGTCTAGTTTTATTAGTGCAGAGATTATGTGAACACCTTCATGTTCCATCATCAGACCCTCATCACCATTTTTCTAGCAACTACTCGTCGAGAACTACCCAACGAGCTCAAACTTAGTGGGTCTACGTTTATTGGTGTAGAAATCCTGTGACCACCTTCCTGCTCCATCATCAGACCCTGGTCACCATTTTTCTAGCAGCTACTCGTCGAGACCTACCCAAGGAGCCCAAACTCAATGGGTCTAGGTTTATTGGTGCAGAAATCCTTTAACCACCTTCTTGCTCCATCATCAGACCCTGATCACCGTTTTCTAGCAACGACTCGTCAAGATCTACCCAAGGAGCCCAAACTCAATGGGTCTAGGTTTATTGGTGCAGAAATCCTTTAACCACCTTCTTGCTCCATTATCAGACCCTGATCACCGTTTTCTAGCAACTACTCGTCGAGACCTATCCAACAAGCTCGAACTTGGTGGGTCTACGTTTATTGCGGCCGAGATCCTGTTACCACCTTCTTGCTGATAATCATCAGACCCTGGTAAAGGTTACCATTTTCTTACAGATTTATTTTTTTTTTTTTTTTTTTTTTTATATATGAATCTGCAATCAGTCCTAAGCGACTATAGGCGGATGCGTTGTCTATTAAGATGGCGTTAAGGATTCAGACTCTTCAGTCCTTCTTCCCATTTTTCAGTTTCGGTTTTCTAGGACATGTCGCCGTTTTAACCGTTTAGTTGTGCTGGGGTTTACAACCAGAGCTCTTGCGAGGGGGTTGGTGTGGTGTTTTAGGCGTTCCCGATAGCGACTCTCTCTGAGGCGTATTTCCTCATCGACAGTAGGAACTTCTAGGTATTGGTGGATTTCATTGTTGGTAGTAAACCATGGAGCATTGGCTAGTGTGCGCAGAATTTTATTTTGGGCGCGCTGAATAACAGCTAGATTGGATTTACTAGATGTGCTCCATATTTGTATCCCGTATGTCCATATTGGTTTTAGGATGCTGTTATAAACCAACAACTTGTTCCGCAGTAGTAGTCTCGATTGAGGTCCAAGCAGCCAGTACAAGCTTTTGAATCGAGTATCGAGTTCTGTTCGTTTGGCCTTGACATGTTCCTTCCACGTAATGCGTCGGTCCAGTGTAAAGCCAAGGTATTTTACAGAGTTCTTATGTGGTAGTTCATCGTCACCAAGCTTCACAGGTGGGCAATCTCCTTTACGAAGGGCAAAGGTAACATGTGTGGATTTAGTTGCACTGGTGCGTATTCTCCATTTATGTAGCCACTCTCTAGTCCTTTCAAGTTGGTCTTGGAGTAAGTCAGAGGCTATGGGTGGGGAATCGTTGCAAGATAGAATTGCGGTATCGTCAGCATACGTTGCAGTCACTACACCTCGAGTTTGTGGTAGGTCAGAGGTATAGATGTTGTATAGAATTGGCCCCAACACTGAGCCTTGTGGTACGCCTGCTTTTATCTCAAAGAATGAGGATTTGAATTCCCCATACTTTACTTGAAATATTCTGTCTGACAGGTAGGACTGAATTATCGGTAAGAAGATATGTGGTAGCTGACGTTTGACTTTACACAACAATCCCTTGTGCCACACCCTATCGAATGCCTGCTGGATATCGAGGAAGGCGGCAGAGCAGTATTGCTTGCGTTCAAGGCTTTCTCTAATCACAGAGTAAACTCTGTGCACTTGTTCTATGGTAGAGTGACCTTCTCTAAAGCCAAACTGGTGATCAGGTAAAGTAGATAGTACCAGCTTGAGACGTTTGATAAATAGTTTTTCCCAAAGTTTTGAGAGAACTGGCAAGAGACTTATTGGTCTATAAGAGGACACCAAACTGCTAGGTTTTCCTGGTTTGTGGGTCATAACTATCTGCGAGACCTTCCATAGTTGTGGAAAATAAGAGAGCCGGTAGGTGGCGTTAAATAGTCGACACACAAAGCAAATCGCTTTTCTTGGCAATTCCTTCAGAACCTTAGGGGTTATGAGATCAAATCCAGGGGCTTTATGAGTATTCAGTTTTTTCACTTCTAATTTTATTTCTCCGGGTCTTATTGGTTTCAGTGGTAGGTCTAGTTGGAAGGGTTGTTGCAGGATTTCGTCTATGTCACGCTCATCCTGGTCGTCTCCTTCGTTGGGTTGAAATATATGAGATAAGTGTGTTGCAAAAGTTTCAGCTTTCTGTTTATCCGAGCGTGCCCATTCGTTATTCTCCATTTTGATGGGTGGATTACCCTGTTGGGGCCTTTTGAACTTCTTTGTAGCTTGCCATAAAGAGTGGTAGTTTTTGCCAAGAGGTGAAAGGGACGTTATGTGGTCATTGAATGTAATATTTTCGTGTTCTTTAATGTATTCTTTAAGCTCTTTGCTTGCTTTGTTAAATGCTGTCTTATCCCTGGGAAGCCTACTGTCGTGCCATCTTGCTCTTAGTCTTCTTTTTTCAGCAATTTTTTTCGCAATTGCGTCGGGGATGTTTTGAGAGCTACATGGTGATGTCGTATGTGTCTCGGGTGTACTTTTCCAGGCTGCAACCTGAACTAAGTTGGTGAAAGTTAAACATGCCTCATCAACGTCATCCTGCGATTTTAACGGAATGTTGAGGTTGATGTTATCATTAAGGTACTCTTTAAAACTGTTCCAGTCAGTTTTGTTGTTGTATAGGCTATCGGGTTTTACCATATTTATTACTCGCGTGCTCACTGTTAATAAAACAGGTGAGTGGTCAGAAGAGCCATCATCGCTGGATTCTACTTTTGTGTAGAGGTGATTTATACCTTTGGTCACGAAGAAATCAACAAGGTCAGGCGTTTTAGCAGGATCCGTTGGCCAGTAAGTTGGTTCACCTGTTGAAATTGTAGATAGGTTATTGGAATCAATTGACTTCTTAAGGCTTCTTCCTCTCGTGAGAGTAAGTCTCGATCCCCAGTAGGTGTTTTTGGCGTTCCAGTCCCCTCCCGATATGAACCGTGGACCAAGTGTAGAGAAGTAGTTGTCAAACATCGTTTGGCTTATATTGTGTTTCGGCGGGCAGTATACCGCCGAAAGATCAAGTGTACCATTATTGTCTTGGATGGAAACAGTCGTGGCTTGTAGGTGTGGAGCTGAGTAGCTTTCCTGCACAACGTGCCTAATCTTCTTGTTTATGATTATTGCAGCACCGCCTTGGCTCTTCCCATTTGGGTGGGGAGTATTGTAAGTTGTATAGTCTGGAATATTTAAGAGTTTATTACCGGTCATATGGGGTTCAGACAGGAGAACCACATCTAGATGGTTGGATTTAATAAAGTATTCAATCTCTTTGGCACTAGACAAAGCACCGTTGATGTTCCAGTTGATTTTCTTACAGATATAGGCGTCAAACTTAAAACACTCCTCGTTTTTGGTCGGGATTAAAAACAAACGAGATAGCTGACATTTTTATACTATAATATTTTTATACTATATTTTAATACAAAAAGATCACAAAGAAATAAAGTCAGCAAATAAAGATGATTTGATTTGAAAAATAACTAGTTTTGATTTCTTTGTCTCCACAAGCGGGACACTAAATCCTGTTGATAGATATACCCTCGTTGTAATTGATCATTATGTCTTGTCCTTCTTCGTTCCATTGTTGCTAGGCAAGCAGTATTAATGCTGGCATGCTTCTAAATCCTCTTCAGTATAATCTGGCTCCTGATTAGTTTGAAGCGCTATGTTATGCAGGACACAACATGCATTAATTATTTTTGCTGCAACTCTAGGCTTGTAGTGCAGCTTTCTATCCACTAATAAACACCTGTAATATAATTATATCATGTATGTATTCTTACAATAAATAATTAATAATAAATTGTTTTTATTTTTATTTTACTGTAATGTATAATAGTTTGCATACCTAATTCGTCCTTTTAAAATACCAATACACCTCTCCACAACATTCCTCACTGTCATATGCATGTCAGTATAGAATGCTTCAGGAGTGTTGAAAGCAGAATTTAATATTGGGGTCATCAACAGCCATCTCAATGGAAATCCAGAATCACCTGGAAGGAAATATTTTAGCATTTAGAATTTACAACATGCAATCAAAGGTTCAAAACAATGTGTGCAACTAATCTACAAAGTACCTAGTAAATAAAAATCTTCTGCAGAGGTATTGAGTACTCTGTCTAATGCGTTTTGTAGTGGGTTGTTGTTCCATGCAGTACTATCATGTGTTGATCCAGGAATCAACGCACATTATCCTAGCATCACAATCACAAATCTGAAACAAACTTCTTATATATTTGTTATAATATCTTCAGTACATATACAGTAAAATATTAATAAAGAACTTACAATTAAGGTACTTAAGGAATGATAACCTTTCCTGCTATAAAATCTTTCTTCATGTTCTGATGGTGGAACTATAGCTACATTTGTGCCATCAATACATCCTAGAACACCAGGCATGCCAAATTTATTATAGAACCTGCAAGCAATATAGCATTAAATTTATTATAGAACCTGCAAATAATATTGCATTAAATTTTTCTTTGACAAAAACTGATAGTTCAGTACTTTAAATTAATAATGTGATCTATAATACATACCTCCTTTTTATATCATCATGGATTTCTTTACAAGAAGGAAAATTCCCATATTTTTTTAATATGTGTGGTAAATTAAGCACCTCTGTTACTTGATGTATAGCCCGAGAAACGGAAGGTTGTGATATTGAATGAGACTCTGACCAACTAGTGTCTGGTTTGAGCCTGTCACATAGAATGCTAGTGCCACCAAGATCTAAAAACACATACATTTTGTATCTTTTTGCTTTTATGATTGCTTTTGCCTGTGTTTTACAGGTATTTGTTAGCAATATCAAATAAATTTTATTTACTTAATACGATAAATTCTTACCTTTGTCTCCGTATCAATGCTGTCGGAACGAAGTCGGGCTGGCATATACGGGCTGATCTCCGCAATAAGGGATCTTGCCAGGCTTTTATTTAGTCTGTATTCTTTATAAATTCTCGACCAGTTAAGTTGAAAGCACAGTTGCGAAGTCTTTAAAGAACATTTCTACGTCTAACTCTTCATAAGTCAGCCTCATGGGCAATTTCAATAACGTTCATGTAAAACATAATTTTTAAGTTGGATTAAAAGTTAAACAAACGTGATGGCAGACTTTGAAACAATAACAGTTTAGTTTCGGTTGAGAAAAAGTCTAGGCATAATAACGTAAGTTCAACCGTTAATTTTGACAGATGGAGCGCTTAGCTTCGATTACGTTTACGTTTAGTTCGTGTTCTAACAGAATAGAACTTGTTAAATTTTAAACCGATCGTTGACTGAAACTGAATCTAAACTTAACTTCGATCGTTAGCACTTAGTAGAATAGGAAAACAGTCAAACGCTATGGTTTAGTTTCGTTTCAGTCAACATTTATGTTAGTTGAATTGCCCCCCTGGTCTTCCGTGGACGGGCGTCCACCGTGCGTGCCGTTGCGACAAACATTAGCGCGTCTGTTGCAACCACGGAATAAATTTATTATTCCGTGGTTGCAACGGTCAAAAGAGAGTCTAGATCATCTTTGCCGTTAATATTTACCTTTGCTTATACTTACCCCAATATAGGTATCCGTGTTTTGTGAGGGTTGTAAGTAAGCACCTTTCGGATCATGGTGTGAATAGCCACCCTGTGGATAACTTTGTGGAGGCACACCCTGTGGGTATCCTTGTAAAGGTGCGCCCTGTGGGTAACCTTGCAGAGACGGGCCCTGTGGGTATTCTTGCACTAGCACACCCTGCGGGTAGCCTTGTAGGGGCGGGGCCCGTGGGTAGCCTTGCAGAGACGGGCCCTGTGGGTATGCTTGTGGAAGTGAGCCCTCAGGGAATCCCTGTGTAGGCGCACCCTGTGGGTTTCCTTGGGGAGGTCCGCCCTGTGGGTAGCCTTCTGGCGGCACCCCCGTTGAGTGCCCTTCTTGAAAAAACTGCCCTTGTGGATTCACTGTCAAATAAAATAAAAGATCTTAAAATACATTACGAATTAATTTGTATGTTTTTAAATTATTTCCAATAGCGGCGAGACTGGGCATACTATTGTTATTGATCTATGATTTGAAGGAGGGACTACTACATCAAGTGAGGTGTATAAAATAACCTTCCTACTAACGATTCCAGACAATTAATTCAACACACCTTCAGACATTTTTCCAACCAAGTTTCAACACACCGCACCGCCAATCCACTAATTTATTTATATCACAGATTAATTGATGATTTATATAAAAAAACAACACCCAGTCACCCACGCACACTAAACAACAAACAATTAATGAACAAATACAAAGTGTATTCAGCGTTGCAATAGTGTAAAATTAAAAATGGTAATTCGGCGTTTACATTCAGCTCACTTCCGCGGGAGTGAACAGGAAGTGGTCAGGGAATTAGATAGGTAGCGCGAGTATGAAAACACGTCACTCAGCATGCCGCTGCTGCTCCTCGCGCTGCCCGCCGCCACAAAATACAGAGAGTACAGAAGGCAAGCTTCATACAACGGGCACTCTAGTAACGCACACATAGACAACGCTCACGGACACGAATTCTTGATCTCAGTCTAATGCGAGCGCGGTTGCCATCCGCCTCAGACACGCACGTATGCGTCTTGTGATATTTTTTTGAGCAAAGATGGAGCATCAAATAAGATGGTTATTGCACCTGTTCAGTTAATGGATGTTTAAATTCTACTTTAAACGCGGTGAATTGTCGTTTTTTAACCGACTTCAAAAAAGGAGGAGGTTCTCAATTTGTCTGTATATATATTTTTTTTTTTCTATGTATGTTCGCGCATAACTCTGGCAATTATAAACCGATTTGAAAAAATCTTTCTTCCATCCATTCTTTAATCCGTTAATTGGGTCCCATAAAAAAATTATTGCTTAGTAATAAGTAGTTCCTGAAAAAACAAGAATGGTGACTGCGCACTGAGAGCTGCAAGAAAGCCTATATAGATGACGTTTTAGTCGCTCGGACTCGCTCGGTCGGACAAAAATGGTCATAACTCTGGCAAATATTTACCAATTTCAATGATTCTTTTTTTATTCGAAAGAAGAAACCACTGTATTGAATCTGTATGAATTTTATTACAACCGGATAAGAACTTCCTGGAGGACCATGAACGATGTGGAGGAATAACGCTGCTGACATATGCTCGCGCGGTGCTATGCCGGCTCGCTTCGTGGAGTGGGTGCAGGGCCCAAAGTGGTTGTATGAAGACCAACAAAATTGGGCAATCAAGGCGTTTTATGTAAGAGATAATTTTAAAATTCCTGACTTAAAATCTAACTGTGATACATTTGCTCTCAGTTCGTGTGACGATAAAGGATAATGACTTTCAGTGTATGGAATTTGGGCTAATGTTGCATCAAAATCAAACTCTCTTTTTTACAGACTACATTTATCGTAATAACTTCTGCAAAAGCTCTTTTTGTAAACAAAACTGTGGTTTTGGAGTAATTTTATAAAATTGCACATAACCTAAAAACATGTGACCTTGGGTAACAACGTAAACTTGAGTACAGAAAAGCGTTGAGATTTTTTTTCTTTTACTCTTACAGTAGGACGTAATCATTGGATGCCACCGTAATCACATCATCAGCAGCAGATTCACTGCTGAACAGAAGCCCCTCCCCCCGTAGAAGGGAGGGGTTGCCATAATCCCCACGCTTGGCAGGCGCCTCGGGATCGCAGTATGGTAGGTATTCCAATAGAAAGACGCTGCTGCCTTTCTTCTTGTTTTCCCTTAGTTACCTCTTACGGAAACCCAATGGGAGGAGATGTGAGGGTGCTACTCTTACCCAGACACCCTAAGGGTAATCACATTATCACACCAATAAAAAATAAGGGTGACCAGTCAGACTAAAATAGTGCGCATAGTCTAGAACCTGGCTTGAATACTAACGAATCAACTTGGTAAGTGAAAGAATAAATAAAATAAAACAAGTCCATTTGCTAAGCAAAGTCAAAAATATTTATTTATGCTTGTCAGAGAATCGGACTGGTCCCTCTTTTTTTTTCTGACAGACCCGGTCCTCCATCTCTCTTTTTGCTGACCTCCAGCAAGCAGCGCTCGTTCCAATCATGGGATCTAAAACATTCAATAAATATATACATTAAGCATTTAATTAAAAAAAACTTCACAATGGGTACACACCACCAACATGGGTATGGTTTCATAACTTGATAAAAGTATGTAAGTAATTCCCCCGTGCCGGGTTAGAATTGCATCCCCTATCTCCTCTCGTTGAGTCTCATAAGAGGCGACTAAGCGAGAATGGGAAGATGGGCAGCAGCGTCTTTCTTTTGGATTGATTTTCCACCTATACTACGATCCCCAGGCCGCCTGCCAAGAGTGGGGATTATGGAAACCCCTCCCTTCTAAGGGGGAGGCCTTTGTTCAGTAGTGGAAGCTTTCGGCTGCTAATGATGATGATGTAAGTAATTTAACTGTCTGTTTAGAAATACCTGAATATGGTCAGGCAGTAATGGTTTCAAACTAGATAATATTATCTAATAACTAAAAACTGTTTTTTGATAAAATGTGAAACCTTGAACAAGAATACACAGTATATCACTATCATAATAATAGATATTATTATCACTATCAACTAGAATATTTAACCAGACGATGATTTTGTTTCATATATGTATGTATAACAATAATATTTACCAGATGCAGCGGAACATGTCTTACTGAAATTCTTCTGTCTTGTTGATCTTTATTTACAAGATTTATTCTAGTTGCATGTAGAAGAGAATTGCCACAAGATAAACATACTCTTCTATCACTTAATGATGTTAAAGATACATTCCTTTCACTGATTAGATTTGATCTATCTTGAACACTGTACGATGACAGCTGCAATAAAATCATAATTGAAAAAGTGTTGTTGTTGTTTCTATTGTTAGATACCTATGCACTTTGCTTTGTTTTCTAGTTTGACAGGAATGCTAAATGTAAGTTTTGATATCTATAATCTGTAACTTAATCATAGAAGTTACACCTATAGCCTATGAAGTGTAAAGCCTCCTTCCTGTATAATGTATTTTTTGTTTATTATCTACTTATGAGAATCTAAAATTAATAAACGTTTTTATGATAATAAATAGTAGGTAGGCCCTACAATCTATAATAAATTAGTCAGAAAATAGAAGGTTACCTACTTACTGCTTACCTGAGTATGAGTTATCGATGGTAGACGATATTTGGGTTGTTTTATTTATAGTACCTAAGTAATTACCATCTAATTGTACATTGGTTTTGCCGCGTCACTCAACAGCAAACCGCACGGACGGCACGACTCGATGCGTATACCACAGACACAGAGTGTATACAAATAAGTAAGTTCTACTTCTCCACAACTTCCATTACGGTATTTTTCTCATTTAATGACACTGGTGAAACTTAATCGACGCAACACTGATAATACTCAATCACTGGTAATTACTCAATCGTATTCCTCTTTGTTAGCAAAGCAAAGCATAGACTCACGATAGACCAGACAGACTAGGGATACGAAAAAAGTATCGATACTTTTTAAAATCGAGTATTTTTCCATTAGATACCGATACTTTTGTACTCGATACTTTTACTCCATTCCATGAGTAGGTACTTTTTACAGGTATCTTATCGAATAAATATTACATGTTACCTACTTAAAACTTATTTTATGTGATGTGGCTCATGTTTATGGCATACCATCTAATTCTATTATTTCGAACCTTCTAAAATATATATTGATTTATTTCGATACCAATACGAAAGGTATCGCTACTTTCTATTCGTTACCGTGTCGACATATGCGTTTGCTAGTTTAGCGATGAGACGGCGGCGCTGCTAAAGGGAGGATCCTCCGACCGAGCGAGGTGTGATGCTCGGCCAGGGCCGAAGCCCCCGACAGATGTTGTCGGGATGTTGTATATATTCTCCGAGTTGGAGAAACTTCGCTTGCACGATTCAGAAATCGGTGGCGCAATCTGTCTTGTATGTAGTACTATTCGCTTCTTCTTCGCGTCGCTGTACCACATGTGGCGTCATCTTGTGTCGAGTCGCCACACTAGTACTAGGGACACAAAAAAAGGACCGATATTTTCCTTTCGATACCGATACTTTCGTACTCTATACTTTGAATTCGTTACTTTTACTCAATGATTACTTTTTGGCAGGTATCATAATAAATAAGTCATAGAAAAAAAAACTTAATGACGGACGTATTAATTTTTTGAAAAATATACAACTTATGTCACTCCCACAACTAAGACAACACGTGTAATGAACCCAAATCCATGAAACCGTTTAGGCTAAAGGCCGTTACAAAGGAATGGGCAAACATACTTACATACATCCTCATCATCAGCCGGAAGACGTCCACTGTTGAATATGGGCCTCCCCCATAGAACGCCACAATGAACGACAATTGGCTATTTGCATCCTCTGGTTACCTGTGATGCGCACAATGTCGTCTTTCATCCTAGTGGGAGGCCTGACTACGCTACGTCTGTTGGTTTGTGGTCGCCACTCGAGAACCTTTCTTCCCCAACCGTTATTGGTTATTCGAGCGATGTGGCCTGCCCATTGCCACTTCAACTTACAGATTCTGAGAGCTATGTCATTGGCCTTCGTTCTTCGTCGAATCTCCACATTTCGGATACTATCGCGCAAAGAAACACCGAGCATAGCTCACTCTATTGCTCATTGTGTGACTCAGAGCTTCTCTAAAAGGCCAGTAATTAAGGACCACGTGTCAGTACCATATGTCATCACTGGCAGCACACACTGGTTAAAAGCCTTTTCTTCGGGCACTGAGGTACTTTCGGACTAAAAGGTTTCGCGTAATTTCCCGAACGCTGCCCATCCGAGTTGGATTCATTCTTACATGCATACACCCTAAAAACATAGCCCACCAACAAAAAAATATTGATGTATAAAAAATATTGATTGTTCGTGGCGATATTTAATATTTCGATATATAGATACTTAGATATAAAATATCAAGTATCGAAATAGTATCAAAAACTATATTTATACTCGATTATGATATTTATGTCCTTAAAAATCGGTAAAAAAAATTATGCCACCCACTCACGGCCAAAATCCTTGTCCTTCAGAATCGCGCCGCCGCCGGTGCCGTCCGCGGTACGTATTGTTAGATCCTCCAGACCCAATGTTGGCCCTATTGGACCATGACTACTATATATCGATTCTGATAATGTTATACAAAAATATCGATACTATTTAAAGCGATTTGGCCATACTGACTGATATCCCTATTCTATTACATTCTACATCTCTATGACCGACGAAATAACCATAGATAAATAAATGTAATGCAATGGAAGTACAATAACCATACTTTTTTTAATTAGAATAAATTTCACAGTTTTTAGATAAAATCCAGGATACGTAATGTCGTAAAAAAATATGAAAATAATTTCTATAATATTTTGGTTTTGCTGCAAGAGACTTTCCGAGGCATAAAAAGTCATTCGCCTTTAAATTAAAATGTGATCTAGAGGAAACGTTTAACAAATTTTCATCCTTTAACAGATTGCAACGTGTTTTCGCATGGTGTCACAGGTTTATAAATAATTTAAAATCAAAACAATCTGACAGATTACATGGGCCCCTCAGGTCTTCAGAGCTGAATACCATCATATTGGTGGTACAACAAAATCATTTTCATGATGAAATCACTGCGTTGCGAAAAAATAATTACGTAGCTTCTCTGCGTAAGCTGTCACCCTTTGTTGATACCCATGGGATTCCTCAGGGTGGGGGGTAGACTTGTGCAGTCCGATCTACCCTATAATGCCAAGCATCCAGTGCTTTTACCTAAATGTCACACGACTTATTAGTCGTGTGACATTTAGGTAAAAGCACTGGATGATCATTATATTTAATGATTGAATATTTTCACAAATTATATTTACATGTTGGTCCTCGCACCTTACAAAGTATACTTTGTAAAAAATACTGGATAGTTAACGCTCGTCGAATTATTCGATCCGTTTTATCTAAATGTAAAAATTGTTTTCGATGTCGGCCGAGCTCAATGCAGCCCATGATGGGTACGTTACCCGCGGCTAGACTTAAACCTGATAAGGTCTTCAACCACGTACGTTGGTTGTGACTTAGGTGGACCTTTTCTAGGAAAAGAAAGTTTAAGACGTAACGCTAAAGTATATAAGGCGTATTTATGCCTTTTTGTATGTTTCTCAACAAAAGTCATTTAGAGGTCCTTACAGATTTAAGTTGCGATTGTTTTTTGGCTGCATTTGATCGCTTTGTTGCTCGACGTGGACTTTTCAGTTGTTTGTATTCAGACTGTGGCACAAATTTTATAGCTGCAGCCAAGCATTTAAAAGAAGTAGCAAGTTTTTGGAATTCTACAAATAATTCTAATAAAATTTTGAACGGACTGACCTCACGTCAAGTTGAATGGCGTAATAACCCTCCTAATGCTCCGAGTATGGGTGGGCTTTGGGAAGCAGGTATAAAATCTGCCAAGGATCACCTCTACCGTGTAGTAGGTGATCGCGCACTCACTTTTGAAGAATTATATACAATTTTCTGCAGAGCAGAATCAGTTTTAAATTCGCGCCCCCTGTGTTCTTTATCTGATAACCCGAATGAGTTTGAAGTATTAACTGCAGGTCACTTTCTGATAGGTCAGAGTCTATTAGCTGTTCCTGAATATAACCTTGAGGACGTTCCTCAGAACAGATTGTCACGTTGCCAAGCCATTCAGAAAGCATCTCAATCCTTTTGGAGGCGTTGGTCGGATGACTATCTTCACACTCTCCAGCAGAGAGCGAAGTGGTTCACATCTCCTCCCAACTTAAATGTTGGTGATTTGGTTCTATTTAAGTCTAATCTGACTAAACCACTTCAATGGAATTTAGCCCGGGTTGAAAAGGTACACAGTGGTGTTGACAAAGTGAATCGCGTATTAACTCTCCGTACTAAAAATGGTTTAATTCAAAGGCCTACAAATAAAGTTTGTCCGTTACCTTATGCAAATTAATTATTATTCTTTTATCTTTTATAGTTTGTAAGTTCATTTATACTGTACCGTGTACACTATACCTTCAAATTCCCTATACATTTAACTATTAATGTTCATGCGTAGCACGCATCATTACGTATTTATTATTACTTTTATATTATTTTTATATTATATAGATTTTTTTTTTATTACATACCTCACACAACATTCATTTAGGGAAATCAATTGTATTGATTTCGGTGGGGGGTATGTCCGATTTCTGCGGTTGAATAGTGGGTAGTTGGTAAATCACTGCCGAACTTGATTGGTTGAAAGACCGCGGAAATGAAGGCGTCAGTTGCAAAGTTTCTGCGCGCTGATGTGGACGGACGTTCTGCCCTTCTTTTGTGACCGTGTCATCCTCTCGCCTAGACATTTAGCCATCATCTTTATCGTTTTGTGGACTCACTGACGTGTAGTGTGCGATCTCAAGAATCTACTTCAAGTTCAGCCGTGCTGACCTTCATAAGACACTCCGTGGTGTGCCGTGTATGCCAGGAGCTCGTCTGGAAGCCGATCGAGGTAGGTGCTGTTCAATTGCCCTTCTTCCTTCTGAAGACCGCAGGAACGGATATTTTCCACCCACAAACGATTAGGTAAACATAAATTACACTTCACAAAACCGCCAGCAAAATCTCTCTTAAAGAACCCCACAAAAACTGTCCTATCATTATGAGGATTCAATGCCCACTTCTGATGTCGGCAGATGGCCATCACCCCCCGGTTCCTGGCGTATCACGGAACATCAGATCCCTGACCCGGGTATTAATCCAAGGTTCCCCAATAACAAACGATGATTTTAAAGATAATACAGTCGTTTATTCCGATCACATTCGTAACAACGGTTTACTGTAGAGGCCACGATCCACAAGAGAAAATGCCTCATGCATCCAGCGACGGCGACTGTTCTTCACCCAATATGGCGACCGCGCCGGCGGGCTCCTGTGTTTCGTTAGCACGCGCAAGTGACGCCGCCTGACGTCTACTCGCGGTACTCGCCTCCGAGCAAACCAGCCTTCTTGGTTCTTCCATATCCCGACATATTAATAATAGTTTGTTGCTAGTAATTTTATTCAGGCGTACGTTTAAATGTTACGGCCTTCGTATATTGACTGGGGAATACTTTGTACTTTTATTATTTATTCATAGTAATAGGCGATGAAAGCTGCATCATGTTATCTTAGTAATTTCATTAGTAAAACCATAGGTAAATATTTGGACCTATGTAGATGGCACTTTTTAACAGAGGGTATTTGTTTTATAATAGGCGGGGTTTAGCGGGGTTTAGCGTGGTTCGAGACGATGCGACTAGCACTCAGTACCTGCAATTATAAAGTGTCAACCAATCAACGGCGGCCACCGCATTAGGTACTGGGTGTTCTAGACGGTTCTACGTCCTCCCCTTTTTCTAGGCTTCGTTTTTGGCTCAGTGGATGGACAAACCATTACCATCTGAGCTGAGCACCGAGCAACACTTCCAACCTTAGTTAACTGACCATTTAAACTATTGTTAACACTGGCATGTTCATATATTAGTACGAATATATCTAAAGTAAAATATTTAATAGTCTAATAGTGAAGTGAATCGCAGTTATTACTAGTAAGTTGTTTTGCTTATAAAAGACTGATGTAGGACTTTTATTGTGTTTTAATGTGTATTAGGTAACGTTAGGCCTATTGATTGTTAGGGTATATTTCCTGTACTCGTCTCCTTAATGCGGCAGCCTGCACGATCTGAAAGCTGGTCTGAAGGATGTCGCGTTAGGGAACGACGACTACAGGGACGCTTATGTGGCGTTCCAGGGTTCGACCTTCGGGGTCAAGAATTCGACCTTCGGGGTCAAGAATTCGAACTTCGGGGTCAAGAATTCGACCTACGAGGTCAAGAAGTTGAATTTTTTGTCTTCGACGTCGGGTTTAACGCTTAGTTAAACGCCCGAGCTGCTGATCGACCGGGTCTAGTCCAGGTCCTGCGACGGTGTCGTTCCCGGCCACTACACAAGAAGACAATCGTCAGAAGACCGCCGGAATCGCCGTTGCGTGCCCTACAGACCTTTAGTAGAGTGTACAACTATTTTTATATGCGAACAAGCTATATAGTAATATCGAAAGTGTACTGTATCTTCTCTCTTTTAATTTAATTTTAATTGTATAGCCCCTTCTGTGTGTGTCTTATTTATTCTCTGCTCAGCGACTAGGCTACAACCTATAGCGGAAAATATTTTGTCAGATATCTGTAATATTTGTCATTATTTAATGACGAATGGTGACACTAAACATCTCCTAAGAGGCGTAGAAACAAATTTGAAGAATTTCTCAATGCATGGTGTTTGTATAATATTAATTGGCGAAGAGGATTTTAAGTCAACTCATGATTAGTATGATTTTCTATATAAGAGAGTTAAAAATACGAATTTTTATTATCTGTTCACCGACATTTAAATATGGTAAACATACTAGTATGTATAACTGGCGCATAGAATGTAAGAGGCATGACGATTATTTAAATCTTTAGCATAATATTATATCATATCGTCAAATACACAAAGTAAAAGATCAAGAATCACAATAACTAGACAGTAAAGAGAATAATAATAAATCACTCACAATATTGTTTCTCAAACCGTGAAAATATCCTGATGAGGGTAGACCGTTGACTGTCCCGTGACCGCTGTATGAATGTCCTTGTCTCAGCTTGCACCTTATTTATTTTGGCACACCGGCTGGGGTGCTAACACGGCCCTCCTGCACAGGTGCCTGCCCTCAGGCACCATGACCTTGAGTGAGCCAGCTACAGTGCATATCCACTTTCTGTAAAACATAATTTTGCATTACAACATTATCCAGACATTACTAGGACACTGTAGTTTCCTCTAGCCATTGTGCTCACATTGTCACAATGTAGCTACAAGACTACATGCCCTAATCAAATGACACAGTATATAATATCACCAAGACACTATAGCATTCTCCGCCATTGCGCTCCCACTTGCAATGCAGATACGCGACTACATTGTCTTAATGAAATGTTGCAGTACCTATATATCACCAAGACACTGTAGTTATTTCTGCTATTGCGCTTACACATTGTCGCAATACAGATATACACTACATTGTTTTTAATGGGATGTTACAGTATATATCACCAAGACACTATAGCATTCTCCGCCATTGCGCTCCCACTTGCAATGCAGATACGCGACTACATTGTCTTAATGAAATGTTACAATATATATATATATCCACAAAATATTAAAAACTCTTAATTAATAAAAGTAACAAGAACTTA
The DNA here is from genome assembly GCA_911728495.1 of Furcula furcula. Taxonomy (NCBI): domain Eukaryota; kingdom Metazoa; phylum Arthropoda; class Insecta; order Lepidoptera; family Notodontidae; genus Furcula; species Furcula furcula. Next base: position 23,401,240 of record OU452252.1, read on the forward strand.
ACTTTACCTAGATTCTTACTTATTATCATTAACAACTTAACAACTAAATTATTCTAATATAAACAGCAATCTAATATTAACAGCAATCTAATATTAACAACTTAATTATTTTAATTGAAAACTATTACCGCTATCAACCGTTCGGCCGTCCTCCCCTAAACATAACCAGTAAAGTATTTTATAATGGTAAAGCTAGGTGCAGTCATTATAAAAGTTATACCATTTCGAAAAACCAGTAGGTACTTGACGAAAATGCACATAATATAATTATTACCACGAAGAATCGTTCTTTTCTAATTCAAACGTAAATATTTTTAACACACTTTGCACTACCTGCAACCTTTATAATTTTATCTTTTTTTTTTCTATAATGACAAATTACTAGGTTAATTAATAAAGCACTTTAAGATTAATTAATTAAACAATAATTAATTATAGAAATGACATGGATAGATCACAATATGCGGTACGCAATTTTGCAGTTATGAATACTCACAGTTTCCGTTTCACAAACAATTACGATTATTAAATCTCGTATCTACCAGATATGGGTAGTAGATTCCTTCATTAGGCACTTCTGCAACTATTCACTTTCTGTACTAAACTTTGAATACTTTTATCACGGTCATAAATATCAAAATTATATCAAAGGATAGATAAACACATCTATAGTAGTGGGTCAACGTGTTACAGTTTCCATTTCACAAAAACAACAAACGCAAATATTTGAACGTTAATACCAGATGTGGGTAGTCGTTCTACTACATATTAAATATATTTTTAACATTTTAACATGACCATAAATATTAAGATTATACCAATGGAAGGGAAAACAGCCGTATTTTGTGCCAATGTATTACGGTTTCCTTTTGACAAAAACAATAATAGCCGATATTCGATATCTAATAGATGTAGGCTTTGCAATTAATAAGTTTCTGTGGCCTTACCATGAAAATACTTTTAACCAGTAACATGATTAGCAAAATATTATTATACTAAGAAAAATAAAAACAGCTATAGTTTGCGGGCTAGTGAGTTACTTATCACACTTCTGATGTAAGAGGCATGACGATTATTTAAATCTTTAGCATAATATTATATCATATCGTCAAATACACAAAGTAAAAGATCAAGAATCACATTAACTAGACAGTAAAGAGAATAATAATAAATCACTTACAATATTGTTTCTCAAACCGTGAAAATATCCTGATGAGGGTAGACCGTTGACTGTCCCGTGACCGCTGTATGAAAGTCCTTGTCTCAGCTTGCACCTTATTTATATAGGCACACCGGCTGGGGTGCTAACAAGAAAATTTTAACAATTTGCTTTACTTAGATGTAGTAGCACATGAGCATGCATATTTCTTAGACTCAAACAGGAATCTTACGTACAATTAGAAAATGTTTAACAAGCGCACAGGTATAATTAATAATTACGGAATTCTCACAATTTTAAGGACATTCAAGAAATCATAACTGGAATTTGTTTGTATGAGCCCCAGTTCATAAACTGCGAAAATAATGAAAATGATCAAGAATTTACTTATAATACTTCGATTTTTTTTCTATGATAAACATATCGTCGGCTTAGAGTGTAAACCTGCCAAATCCATTTTTTATCATTTATGACATATTAATACCGTTCGAAAGAGAAAGAGACGCTGCATCGTCCAAAGAAATCGGCTACTTATATCTAAGACTGTAAGTGTCAAAAAAAGTGTGATGAGTAAAACTGCTAAATTGAGTCACTTCAAATCTTCACGGCTAAATCCAGCACCACCGCTATTTTGTATTGCGGTGGTGCCGCCGTTTTGTTACTCCGTTACAAAATAGTATTTTCCGTGTATATTTCGTGTTCTAATACTTGACGACACATATTTGCAAAGGTACATAGGTAGGTACCTATTATATACCTCTATAACAATATTACCTCTATGTAAAAATAAGTCATAGCGTTCTGAAAGCTGCCGCAAAAGGTGAGCTAAACGTGAGCACAAATTGAATCAGTAGCACATCACCCACGGATGTATTGTCAATTCGTTTGAATTTTATGGAATAATCGATCATCGCAAGTACCGAAAATGCTATTATGTAAATTATCCAAATACACAAACAAAACTAGAAATTAATAAATCACATTTCATTATTTTTTCTAAATTAATTGTTTGTCACTTTTAATTGTAGATTGCTTAGTAACGTATCCATTACTTATATCATTGGTTTGAAATACATAACCTAAACTGCTCCTGTTGCACTGTTTAGACTATAGAACAGTTTTGAGACTTTGCTAGTATTTTGTATGTCTACTCTAAACATTTTCTTGGAGATTCACCCAACTTTAAAAGTACATAACAACTTTATCAATTGCTAATTATAAAAAAAAAACGGTTTTGACGATATGATAAAATAACGGTCATCTGATCCCAAACTAGGTAGTGGATGTACTAGGCAGATACTAATACTTATATAGGAACCTTTTTTGTAAATATATACTTAAATAGATAAATGACACCCAGATACTTGGCGGGAATCGAACCCACGACGTATTGGGTAACAGCCAGCCACGGTGACTAACCACAAGACCAACAGGCCCATCAAACCGTTGTTCCTCAACAGTAACTAAGTACGCGTAAAAGTAATAATAAAGTAATCTTTATAAAACCAAAACTTAAGTTTAATTTATTATGTTTTTCCAAAATACATATTATTATTTTGTTTATACGAGTATGTATGATTGCTTTTATTTCTAAGTCTGTAAAATTTAGAGGTCTAATTGAATGAAATTTTAACTTTATTTCTTGATTATACTTATTTCCTATAGTAACGTAATTCTTTATTTAAACCAGAAAACCTGCTAAATTACATCGCAATTTACAACTTAAACATAATAAAACCTGCTATGTCGCAAAATCGCTTCTAAACCAGTAAATACAAAAAAAATCTTTATTAATTTATAGTTTATACTATAGAATATTACATAATAAATCATCCATATTTTGGGTTTCGTTCATACGCTACAAATATAAATTATAAGAAGTTTTTTGTCTGCCCTGTAAAATGATATTTCATTTCATTTCATTTATTTGCGTATTATACATACAGTCTTAAGCTAAAGGTTAAGTTACCTAAAACTATACTAGTATGTAGCTAAAGGTTAAGTTACCTAAAACTATACCCTGGCAGGGTGTCGCAAAGAGGGAGTGCAATAATTATATGAAAAGTTACAAGTTACATTTATCTTCCATAAATTCTTTTATATTATAATAACATTTTTCCAATAAAAATAATTTAAGTTTCGATTTAAAGGCGCTATCTGTGTTTAAATCCCTTATTGCCAATATTATTATTGCTTATTGCTTATATGTTGAAGTTAGTTAGCAGGTTTACACTTTAAGCCGACGATATATGTTTTAATGCACCAGACTATTGCAGGACTTTTAAATAAATGTGAGCAACTAACTTTCTGCATAGATAATTTTTTGTCACAGAACATTGATATAGACATCTTCTGCGTCACAGAACACTTTATTATGGCAGGTTATGAAGATCTACTATCTGTACCAAATTATACATTAGCGGCGTGTTTTTCAAGAAAAAATACCATAAGAGGTGGTTCATGCATCCTTGTAAAAGGGATACCAATGGAGGGAAATAATAGAAGTAGAACGTTTTTCAATTAATACTGTGTTTGAATGTTGTGCTTTAGATTTATATGCTATTATAACTATTGTGATTTGTATCTACAGAACTCCTAAAGCTGATAATTTAAAATTATTGTCTGTCATCATATGTCTTTAGAAACTTCTTATATACTTACATTAGAAAAAGTATAAGGGAAACATAATCATTGCAGGTGATTTCAATATTGATACACTTAAGAGAAATACAATCACATTGGAACTTGAATGTTTGCTGCGTCAATCTTAAATTACAAATTAAACAACCTACGCGTCTCAAAAGTAGCACGTGTACTGATCATTTTGCTCACAATCTTGGAAAAAGATGTATATCTGATGTATTAGAATTAGCACTGTCGGATCATACATGCCAAGTATTAAAATGCCCAATAAAAAGAATATGTTTAATTGAAAGCTGGTACATAACTAGGCGTGATTATAATGTTGACAATATGATAAAATTTAAAGAATGTCTGCAAAACTTATCATTCTCCGAGATCTATGAAACAAGTAACTCTAACACGGCTTATGGCAGTTTTATTGAAATATTTTTACTTTTTTATAACCTCTGTTTTCCATTTAAAAGAATAAAAATTAAAGTAATAAAAGACCTCGCTGGGGATACCCAACGAGATCTTTTTATTACTTTAATTTTATTTAAGATACAAAGTCTTATAAAAAAATTATAAGATTAACGCAACGTGCCCAAAATTGTTATCAAATTAAAACATCTTCGAACACAAGTAAAGCAACATGGTCTATTATAAACCAATCCAATCTTAATCTGCCTAATGAAATAGCCAGTATAAAAAATAATGATTCTACTTTAACGAAATCTCGACGAGTTGTTGCTAGAAAAACGGTGATCATTGTCTGATGATGGAGCAGGTTGATGGTCACGGAATCTCTTTATCAATAACCGCATTTGGGCTCGTTGCGTACGTCTATACGAGTAGCTGCTAGAAAAATGGTGATCAGGGTCTGACGATGGAGCAAGAATGTGGTCACGGGATCTCTGCACGAATAAACGTAAACCCACCGAATTTGGGGTCCTTGGGTAGGTATCACGAGTAGTTGCTAGAAAATGGTGATCTTTAGATGGGGGGCTGATGATAGAGCAGGAAGGTGGTCAAAGGATGAGATGACGGGCCCGTTGGTCTAGTGGTTAGACTCCCTGGCTGCTACTCAATGAGTTGTGGGTTCGATTCCCCCACGAAGTGTCTGAGTGTTATTTATGTATTTACAAAAAAAAGTATTAATATCAGTTGTCTGGTTTCCATAGTACAGGCTCTGCCTAGTTTGGTATCGGATAACTGTGTGTGGATTGTCCCAATATATTATTGATATTATTATAAAGGATCTCTGCACCAAAAAACGTATACCTTACGAGTTTGGGCTCGTTAAATATGTCTCGACGAGTAGTTGCTAGAAAAATAGTGACGAGGGTCTGATGTGTGGCACTTTCTGGCAGGGCCACGGTGACTGATCTTAATTCTGATTGAACAGGGATTTAGTCGCTAATTAGTCGAAATTAGTCGTAAAATTTGAGAATTAGTCGGTCCGTGGTTTAAAAGTTATAGGGGTACCCCGGTGGCCCTGCCAGGGAGGACTCTTTCTAGCAGGGCCACCGCTAGATCTCGACAACTAAAGCACCCCACGAAAATCTAACTACGCTCAGATTTAGTCGTTAATTAGTCGAAATTAGTCGTAAAGTATTGGAATTAGTCGGTCAGTGGTTTAAAAGTTATAGGGGTACCCCGGTGGCCCTGCCAGGGAGGACTCTTTCTGGCAGGGCCACCACTATATCTCGACAATCAAAGCACCTTGCGAAAATCTGCCGGTACGTAGATTTAGTCGTTAATTAGTCGAAACTAGTCGTGAAATTGCAGATTTAGTCGTGTCTTGGTTAAAAAGATATAAAGCATTGTTTTTTATTAGGAGTAGTCTAAGAGCCAGAGTGGATTACTTTTCGAAAAAATTCTTAAACACGAAAAAGTTATTTTAATATCCTGGTGGCTACAATTTTAAAGCATCACTGTCAAGGAAATACAAACCGGCTATAATTAGACCGTTGAACTTGACATTATTGTATTTTAGAGTCAAGCAAAATGATACAAATTTTGTCGTTAATTAATTTATTCCGACTCCTAGACTATTCGCCACCATCTTCTTTATGCGTACAGTCGCGTGCAATTGTGTATCAGAAATATAGGATAGCAATTAAAATCAGTATCAGTAGGTTGGTCACTGTAAATAATATTTCCTTATAAAAATAAACTCAATTTTTTTTAATGTCAAAGAGTAAAGGGAAAGTACCTAACCTAAATTTTAAAAAAATACTTTAGAAAAAAAAACCTTAGGTATGCGGTTTGATATTTTCGTTATCTGGGGGTTATCTGTTCTTCTAACAAGAAGAATAACAAAGTAACTTTTATATGTCAAGATGGTATGGAACGGTGCACGAGTCGGACTCACACTTGACAGGTTTTTTACTTACTGGTTATGCGTTATACGGTAAAGTATGCGTAGTACTCAAAAACTCAAAACACAAAAATAGTTTATTTCAAATAGGCTTAACGCTAGCACTTTTGAAAGGTCATGATTTTTTTTTTTTTAAGAAGCTACCACCGGATCACAACGCGGCTCCTCAACTGGGAAGATCCGGCAAGAAACTCAGCGGGCTTGTCATTTTATCACTTTTTTTTAAACAGTGTGTCATGTTACAATTAGATCAGAGCGACAGGTTGTCTTGCCGTTCAAAATATCAAATAAGACAGAAAAAAATAAAAAAATACAAAGTACAACAAACTAAAAAGCCAAAGGGATAGTAGTCGGACCAGTCCCCCCAAGCACCACCCGCGCACGAGTTGACTCGAGCAGCAGCCATCACTCCCCTCAACCATATTGGAGGGAAGGGGGTGACCCACCACACGAAGTCGCCACAAGCAAAGACTTTTCGATGGCGAGCATGACCGATCTAAGATCACAGTGGCACACGTCTAACATTTAACTTCTGCTGTTAAGCAGTGCCTCGTCAGGCAAGACACAAAGCACTTTAACATATTATTGATGTCATCAATTAATTGACTAGTGCAGCAACCATTAGTTATCCACCACTTTATATGGTGTTACAAATTGTAAGCCTTAAAATTCAAAGCTTGCATGAGTTCAAGCCGACGCAGCTTTATCCTCTAGGTAATCCGAGATTTTATAATAAGCCTTTTTCGACAATCGGCTTTTTATCAAAGGTTTAAATTTATTCAGTGGAAGATCTCGGATATCCTGTGGCAGTTTGTTATAGAAGCGTATACTTTGACCCATAAAGGATTTGCCTGTTCTGTGGAGACGCGTGGAATGCAAAACAAGATCGTGTTTGTTCCGGGTATTAACACCATGAATATCACTATATTTTTTAAAAAATCCAATATTTTTCTGAACATAAACTAAATTTTCAAATACGAATTGTGAAAGAACCGTTAGAATATCTATTTCTTTGAATTTTCTCTAAGTGAATCGGTAGGAGCCAGATTATAAATGGCTCTCACAGCTCTTTTCTGCAGAATAAAGATGGCATTAAGTTCTGCAGAAGATCCCTACAGTAATATACCATAAGACATAATACTGTGGAAATAGCTGAAATAGTCAATTCTAGCGGTTTCAACATCAGTTAAGCGTCTAATTTTTTTCACTGCATATGCCGCGGAACTTAGTCTACCTGACAGTTTCTCAATTAGTGGGCCCCATTGTAGCTTAGCGTCTATTGTTATACCAAGAAACACAGTCGAAACCTCAAGGTCCAACGATGCTCCATTAATTTCCACATTGGTAGCCACCGGTCTTACATTAGTTGTTACAAATTTTATACACTTAGTTTAATACTTACTTTAATACTTACTTACATAGTTACCTTAAAAAATATAGTTCTCCTGGCCAATACGACCACAGCTGCATAATATAAACCATCTACTTACGAGGGAAACCTTATATTGCACAAGTGCTTTCGTAGACAGAAGTACATCTCTTCCTTTACTCACATAACCATGTGGGACTTTTTACATGCCCATCAGACGCATGAATCATTTAACTTGAAGGATCTGTTTGTCTAGTGGTTAGACACCCTGGACGCTACCTAATAGTTCGTGGGTTCGATTCCCACCGTGTTTGGGTGCTATTTATCTATTTAAGTAAGTATTTACTTACAAATAAAGTAATACGTAGGTAATGATAGTAATAATATAATGATAGAATTCTGTCTGGGACAATCCACGGGCATCTGATCCTAAACTAGGCTAATCCAAACTGGAAATCAGACAACTGATACTAATACTTATACTAATTTGTAAATACTTACTTATATATTTATAGATAAAACACCCAGACACTTGGTGGGAATCGATTAGGTATTAGTATTAGTTATCTGGTTTCCATAGTACAGGCTCTGCCTAGTTTTTATTTAGTGTTGTTGGTCTTGCTATAGTGATTTGTTTACAAACAATTGACCCATTAGTACAATACTTCGTACTTCGTTATATAAAACTTATGTAAGTGATTTGGTTGTTACTCTCGCGCATGCATGCGCTCTTCTTATTATGTTCTCATGTAAGTGAATTTTGTAATTCTTTATGAGAATAAAGTTTCTTAAACCTTAGTTTGGGATCAGATAACCGGGTGTGTGTTGTACCAGAATAAAAAGAAACTCCAGACAATCCGATGATGGGCCAGCATTGTCCTAGCAAGTAAGGGACAACTACCCAAAGTTGTTGCTTGCCGCTTGCAATCTGCGACCTCCGCTTTGCAAAGCAAGCGGTTTCTCGCTGCGCCGGGCCACGGAGATTTCTTTATAATAATAATAATAATGTCCTCCTGGCCGATGTACGCAGAAGATAATAATATAATAGTGCACAAGTGCTTGAGTAGACACAAGTGCACTCTCTCTTCCTTTTCCTCTCACAATCTGAAGGGCCTGAAGACCGACACGACTCGGGTGAGGTCAGGCGCAGGACCGACTTTTTACATGACCATCCGACGCCGGGATCATCTTACTTTACAATCAGGTGATCGGACTGCATTATCCAAGTCGGTAAGGACCAACTACACAAAGTTGCCCCCCCGCGGGGTTCGAACCCGCGACCTCCGGTTTGCAAAGCAAGCGGTTTCCCACTACGCCACGGAGGCGCCAGAGGAAGTGTATTTAATTTCGTCACATACTTAGTCGGTTATACAAAAGTATTTTCTACTCGCCTGTACCCAATGTATGGAGAAAAAGTATTCATCAATATCTTTTTATTTACTTGCCGACTAATTCTGTAACTTTGCGACTAATTTCGACTAATTAACGACTAAATCTACGTGCCGGCAGATTTCCGCAGGTTGCTTTGATTGTCGAGTTATAGTGGTGGCCCTGCCAGAAAGAGTCCTCCCTGGCAGAGCCACCGGGGTACTCTATAACTTTTAAACCACTGACCGACTAATTCCTATACTTTATGACTAATTTCGACTAATTAACGACTAAATCTGAGCGTAGTTAGATTTTCGTGGGGTGCTTTGGTTGTCGAGATCTAGCGGTGGCCCTATAACTTTTAAACCACGGGCCGACTAATTCTCAAATTGTACGACTAATTTCGACTAAATAGCGACTAAATCCCTGTTCAATCAGAATTAAGATCATTCACCGTGGCCCTGCCAGAAAGTGCCACACGGGTCTGATGATGAAGCAGGAAAGTACTCACGGGATCTCTGCACCAATAAACGCAGACTCATTGGATAGGTTGCTATGAGTAGTAGGTAGAAAAATAATGATAAGAGTCTGGGGATGGGAGCAAGCAGGACGGTAACAGAACGGGTGGTAACAGAAACTCTGCTCCATAAAATGTAGGACCCATCGAATAGTAAATCGATAGTTAAATCTTGCCGAGTAATTAGTAGACAGACACAGATCAGGGTAATGGCGCAGGAAAGTCATTTTAAGAGTTCGTTCGCCTATGTCAGGGTTTATTAAAAAAGTTTAATTTATACTTTTGCCTGAATTATGTATACACATACATACTAAATAATCATGTCTGATTATTATACATGCAAGTATGTATCATCAAGCAGAGAATAAAGAAGTCGGTTAATAATCATAAATTGACTTTTTTCGTAGACTTCGGAAGTTGTATATCGCAGATATCTTCAAATTATAAAATGTCAAATTATTCAAAAATGGTTGATATTTGCAAATGATCTCTCCTACAAACCCTTAACGGATTGCTGTGATATTTACCAGTAACCCTGTGTGGGCGATAGGTTTCCCAGGATCTTGAGAAGCTTGATAATAAAACACCGGTCTCTTGGAAACAGTAGGGAGGCAGCGGAGGCGGGGCAGAATTCCTTTTTCTTCCTTTTCTTCTTGACTTGTTGTGAATCACTTGTGAACTGCGAATGACGCCTCGGCCAATCAGCGTCCTTTTTATACTTTACCCGAGTGTTTTTCTGGAAGGTTCTCTGCCTCACCCCCTCTGACCAATCTTTATTGATTATTCCTTACAGCTATTACATACAGGTTTTACCTTATGTCTAGGTCTTAGGTTAGGTCATTCCACATTCCTTGACATATGCATGGGCACCCGGCGTTGCCTGGTTTTAGAATGGGAGCGCGCGGACGCGGCGGGGATATTTAAGTGACCTCGCCCCCCACCGTCCTGTAGTGTTATGCGCTAAGCAAAATAACCTCGAGTTCGACGCCGCGGCACCGGCGAATTGCGTTTTCGCATTCACTAACTTGCCGTGGGATGCCGGCTAAGAATTTGCATCCCCCCCTCTCTTCCCGTGGGTTTCGTAAGAGGCGATTGAGGGAAAGCCAGAAGACGGGCAGCAGCGTCTTCTGTGTAATATATCCATCTTTTCGAAACTGCGATCCCCAAGACGCCTGCCAAGCGTGGGGATTATGGCAACCCATACAATGATGGACAATGCTAATTTACGGCCCCCAGTCCCCGGCAGCTCCTCTATTCCCCGCCTTGGTAGCGGGCGGGGTAACGGTCGAGCAGGGGGTGCGAAGAATCTCCGGCAGATGCCCCGCTACCACCCCCACCGAACTTTGGCCCTGGCAACACATAATGTCCGCACGCTTAGGACTGACGAGAAGATTATCGAGCTGGAGGAAGAATTGAGCAAGTTACGTTGGGATATCTTGGGATTATCTGAAATCCGACGAGAGGGACAGGATACGATAACCCTTGATTCCGGAAACTTGCTCTTCTTCCGGGAAGGAGACCGAAAATCTCAGGGTGGTGTTGGGTTTCTCGTCCGTAAGTCCCTCATTAACAACGTTATAAAGGTCGATAGTGTGTCGAGCAGGGTAGCGTACCTTATACTCAGAATAACCAGCCGGTATTCGTTGAAGGTTATACAGGTTTACGCGCCGACCTCGGCACACCCTGACGATGAAGTAGAGGCTATGTATGAGGAGATTGCAGAAGCCATACATACCTCCAAAACACACTTCACCGTTGTTATGGGGGACTTCAACGCGAAGGTGGGCACACGGAATGGCGATGAGTTGAAAGTGGGGTCATATGGGTACGGGCAGCGGAACCAAAGGGGCCAGCGGCTGGTCGACTTCATGGAGAAGGAGGGACTCTTTGTGATGAACTCCTTCTTCAAGAAGCGACCATCCAGGAAGTGGACGTGGATAAGCCCCGATGGTTCAACCAAAAATGAGATCGACCATCATGACGACCAACAAGCATATATTCGATGATGTCTCCGTGATCGGCAGGGTGAAAACCGGTAGCGATCACCGCATTGTTAGAGGCACATTGAATATCAATGTCAAGCTTGAGAGGTCCCGTCTGATGAAGTCCACGCTCCGTCCGGGAACCGCCCAAATCCAAAACCCCGAAGACTTTCAACTCGAACTACACAATCGCTTCCAGTGCCTCGCCGAATGCGAAACTGCGGACGAGATAAACAATGGGTTGGTGCAAACTGTCCATGCAGTGGGGTCCAAGTTCTTTAAGACCCCACGCCGTAATAAGCCTCAGAAGCTCTCCAATCAAAGCATTAAGTTAATGGAAACCCGAACTGAGATGAGACTGCAATCTTCAGCTGATATGTCGGAATATGCTGAACTCAATAGACGAATCTCGAAATCCATGCGACACGACTTGCGTTCCTATAATACAGCATGTATTAAGGACGCAATTGAGCGGAACCAAGGCTCTAAAGTGTTTGCAAAGAATTCGTCTATTGGGCAAAGCCAAGTGACCAAGCTGAAGATCGACGACGGCAGTGTCATCTCATCAAAGTCGGAGATATTGAGAGAGCTCGAGAGGTTCTACGGACAGTTGTACACCTCGACACGAAAACCCATTGCCCGAACAGCTCAGGACACCAGAGCCCAACTAACCCGACACTACACTGAGGACATCCCAGACATCAGCTTGTACGAGATTAGAATGGCTCTCAAACAGCTTAAGAACAACAAGGCGCCGGGTGAAGACGGAATCACAACAGAACTTCTGAGAGCGGGTGGAAAACCGGTACTTTTAGTCCTCCAGAAGTTATTTAATTCCGTCTTACTCGAGGGTACTACGCCAGAAGCATGGCACAGGAGTGTGGTGGTTCTCTTCTTCAAAAAAGGTGATAACACTTTATTGAAGAATTATAGACCCATCTCACTACTGAGCCATGTATACAAGCTGTTTTCGAGAGTCATTACGAACCGTCTCGAACGCAGGTTTGATGACTTCCAGCCTCCCGAACAAGCCGGGTTCCGAAAAGGCTTTAGCACCGTAGACCACATACATACGCTCCGCCAGATTATACAGAAGACCGAGGAGTATAATCGGCCATTATGTCTAGCGTTTGTGGACTACGAAAAAGCCTTCGATTCAATCGAGACCTGGGCGGTATTGCAGTCCCTCCAGCGGTGCCACATTGACTATAGGTACATCGAAGTGTTGAAGTGTTTGTACAGCAACGCCACCATGTCGATCCGACTACAGGAAGAGAGCACGAAACCAATCCCATTGCAGCGAGGTGTGAGACAGGGAGACGTTATTTCTCCGAAACTGTTCTCAAACGCATTGGAGGACGTTTTCAAGCTCTTGGACTGGTACGGATTCGGCATCAACATCAATGGCGAATACATCACTCACCTTCGTTTTGCCGACGATATAGTCATTATGGCAGAGTCGCTGGAGGACCTCAATACGATGCTCAGCGACCTCAGTAGCGTTTCCCAACAGGTGGGTCTTAAAATGAACATGGACAAGACGAAGATCATGTCTAATGTCCATGTTGCACCCGTACCGGTAGTTGTTGGGAACGATACACTCGAAGTTGTTGACCACTACGTATACCTAGGACAAACTATCCAGTTAGGTCGGTCCAACTTTGACAAAGAGGTCGCCCGAAGAATCCAACTCGGATGGGCAGCGTTCGGGAAACTACGTGATATCTTCTCGTCCAAAATACCGCAGTGCCTGAAGACGAAGGTTTTTAACCAGTGTGTGTTGCCAGTGATGACATATGGTACTGAGACGTGGTCTCTAACGGCTGGCCTTTTAGAAAAGTTCAGAGTCACACAACGAGCCATGGAGAGAGCTATGCTCGGAGTTTCTTTGCGCAACAGAATCCGAAATGTGGAGATTCGCCGAAGAACTAAGGTCACCGACATAGCTCTCAGAATCTGCAAGTTGAAGTGGCAATGGGCAGGCCACATCGCTCGAGGAACCGATAACCGTTGGGGAAGAAAGGTTCTCGAGTGGCGACCACGAACCGGAAGACGCAGCGTTGGCAGGCCTCCCACTAGGTGGACAGACGACATTGTGCGCGTCGCAGGTAACCGGTGGATGCAAATAGCCAATTGTCGTTCATTGTGGCGTTCTAAGGGGGAGGCCTATGTTCAGCAGTGGACGTCTTCCGGCTGATGATGATGATGATGATTCACTAACTTTGCTTACGCAGCACTAGCGCCACGAGAATTAACGGCGTTTTGGTGGAACTACTTGCGGTCGAATAATTTGATTGTTCGTAGGTGAAAATCGTATTCGTTAAGCTGGTATAAATATTCGCCCTACGTGCGCTCGCATGCCATTCTATGAGAGCGAACCGGCGCACGCACATGCATGACATTATGATCTTAAATTTACCTATTTCTTACATAATTAACATATCTAAGCATATTACAATATCCTATTTATTTCGTTTTTAAATAAAACACAATAACAAGTATATTTTATTATTCAAAAAAATCCTTATTCTACTAGTTACACTACTCACTAGTTGAGATACCATTCTTATACGACTACCTTATCCTATTTTTCTTAACATCTAAAATACTGTAAAAACTACTGTAAACATGTAAAATATAATGTCCTTATGTCCCTATGCCTATCCTATGATAATATTACACATGTAAACGCACTGTCTCACGCACTGAGTCTATTCTGTCGTGCACACCCTGTATATACATAATTCTAGATTATATGAATAGAACATTAAATATAGAACACAAAAATATTATGAACAAAAGATATATTATATACTAGCTGACTCGCGCAGCGCCTTCCGAGCTCTTTTACGTTAGCTAATTTTTAATAGCATACATTTGCGTTGAATACATAACCTCCTTTTTTACTTGCCCTCCGAAGCACGGAGACGCTTACTTCAAGTGGCATTAAACGGTCACCCATCTATGTAATGACCTTGCCTAACATTGCTTAACCTGATCGATTGCCAAACATTGATAACGACTGTCTATGATGGGCTTCTAATTTTTTTATAGTATTAGATACATTTGTGTTGAATACATAACCTACTTTTTAAAAGTCGGTTAAAAACTGGGACCCACTTTTTACTTGCCCTCCGAAGCACGGAGACGCTTACTTCAAATGGCATTAAACGGTCACCCATCTATGTAATGACCTTGCCTAACGTTGCTTAACCTAATCAATTGCCAAATATTGATAACAATTGTCTATAACGGGCTTCTCATTTTTTTATAGTATTAGATATATTTGTGTTGAATACATAACCTCCTTTTTTAAAGTAGGTTAAAAACTGGGACCCACTTTTTACTTGCCCTCCAAATCACGGAGACGTTTAATTCAAATGGCATTAAACGGTCACCCATCTATGTAATGACCTTGCCTAACGTTGCTTAACCTAATCGATTGCCAAATATTGATAACGACTGTCTATGATGGGCTTCTAATTTTTTTATAGTATTAGATACATTTGTGTTGAATACATAGACTACTTTTTTAAAGTAGGTTAAAAACTGGAACCCACTTTTTACTTGCCCTCCAAATCACGGAGACGCTTAATTCAAATGGCATTAAACGGTCACCCATCTATGTAATGACCTTGCCTAACGTTGCTTAATCTGATCGATTGCCACACATTGATAACAACTGTCTATGAGTGACTCCTTATTTTTAATAGTATTAGATACATTCGCGTTGAATACATAACCTTCTTTTTTAAAGTCGGTTGAAAACTGGTACCCACTTTTTACTTGAACTCCGAAGCACTGAGACGCTTACTTCAAATGGCATTAAACGGTCACCCATCTATGTAATGACATAACCTAACGCCTTGCCTAACCTTGCCCAACGTTGCTTAACCTGAACGATTGCCAAACATTGATAACAACTGTCTATGACGGGCTTCTCATTTTTTTTACAGTAATACATTTGTGTTAAATACATAACCTCCTTTTTTAAGTCGGTTAACTGAGATTCACTTTTTACTTCCCTCCGAATCACGGAGACTCTTAATTCAAATGGCATTAAACGGTCACCCATCTATGGAATGACCATTGCTTAACCTGATCGATTGCCACATATTGGATAACAACTGTCTGAACAACTGAGTTTCTCTTTATTTTTAATAGTACCTATTAAATACATTCACGTCGAATACATAACCTCCTTTTTTAAAGTCGGTTAAAAACTGGGACCCTCTCCCAAGGGAACCGTGATGAATTACGGTATTTAGGACCGTTCCGAATTCACAAACCGATGTCACCCACCGGCGGCCCCAATGCATTGGCATAGTTTTCTTAGTCTTTGCGAACTTAAAAAGTTAATTTATTTCCAAAAAAATATTTACCGTTACTAATGTATAGATATTAACTAAACTAAGTACTTCTATTAATTTCAATATTTACAAATGCCTATAAACTCTTTAAAAAATTAAATGAGTAACAATATTACTCCAACACCGACGTGCAGTCCTCCCTCGACAATGCCGCGAAGCGGACTGACTGAATCAGAGCTCGGAGCAGGCATGCTTGCGCAGATGTATTAAATTTTGGGAAAAATAGATATTTCTCTAGTAAAATACGGAATAAAAATAAATCTTTCAAGTAAAGACATTCGTATTTTCAAGACCTTTTTTCCTGTGTAAACGCCAACACCATAGCTTGAGCGGTTTTAGAGAACATTTGCAAATTATGACATAAATAGGTCCTTTTTAGATTTTTTTTTCCTAAAAAGTGGTTATCAAAAATATTTTTTTATTCAAGTAAACGTATTTATGGAAACTTTAACTAACGTTTTATATTTTTTCTATACAGATTAAATTAACAGTTTTTGTGAACATTTAACTTAAAATAACAAGAATTCAGGCATTTCACCGCTATTAGCGCCTTAACCGAGGGGTTTTGGGGATTTGTAGTTTCAGACAGTAGCTAGGTGGCTCAACTGTTCTGTGGGTGTTAACTGTTTTGTAGTTGGAAGTGTTTAGTGGATGTGGAGGTTAGTTGTTGTTAGTTGTTTATTGCTCGATTCAGTGGCATATGCTTAACTGGTTTCTTGTAAGCAAGTTGTTGGAAGGGAAAGTATTGTTTTACATTGGGGTTTGTATTGAGTTAGGAGAGTTTGGGTTTTTGTTTTTTTGGATTTTTGTTTTCTTTTGGATTTATTACCATTGTTTGAGATGGCTGTTTTAGACCTAGTCACTCTTTTGGACGTTTTTGTTTTGTCACTTTACAAGATTTTATTTTGGTTTTCTTTTGAGTTTGAGACAGTAGTTACTCAACTTAACTGTTCTTTGTTTGGTTTTTGGTTTTTCCATTTTAATTGTAATCCTATTTGGAATTATTTCTTTTGCCTTAGCTTTCTCTTTATCTTATATAAAGATGAAATCTGTCGGAATTTTACAGTTTAGATTTTTGCGCTTTTAGTCAAGAATATTTCATTCTTTTCTTAAGAGTTAACTTTGGTCTCTACTTTTTTGTTTCTTTTACATCCTTTGGTGTTGGTTTAAATTCATTTGAGTTTAATTTTTTTGGGTTTTCTTTAATTTTTATTGTAGTTCCAATTGGAATTATTTTCTTTTGGTGATGGTTTAAATTCTTTTGAATTTAATTGTTTTGTTTGGGTTTGTGAAACTTTTAGTTTTTAAATTCGGTTTTGGTTTCAGGTTTTGGATATTGGGTTCGTTTTAATTGAAATCTTTTGGTTAGATTTTGGTTTTCGCTGGTCTTCTGGCTTAAAAGAAAGTTCCTTTCTTTTAATTTTTTGGGGTGGGATGAACTGTAACGTGTTACATAGGTCTCTTTAGTTTTTTAGCACACTTTGGATTTTTGGGTCTTAAATAGGTGAAATTTTATCAATCACTAGCAACAATTTTTTGTCTATGACATCGATCGATCATGAAAATAGCTTCTCGTTTAACCTTAGGAACAGCGGATTTTTTTTGTTTCGATCTGTCATTGAATTAGACGTCACTTTTTTCGTTCATGGAAGCAGTGAACATGTCGTTTGGCGACTAAAGATTCTATCAAAAAGAATCTAATTTGATTCGCAATATTTAAAAAATGTGGTTAAAGAAAATAAAGCCGCGTTAAACGCGGCTTTCTTTCTCCTTTTCTTCTAGCTTTCTGTTCTTTTGAACTACAAGTTTTTCTTTTACATCATGCTCTAATGCATTGATTTGGACTTCCGTCTACTCGGCGAGTGATGGAATCGATTTTTTCGTGAGAAACTCCAGTGGGGATTTCGCCAGTTTCGCCTTGGAGGAATTTTCCATTCCGACCACGATGTACTGGATTTGGGCAAGTAACCGCACCGGACATGAACACCTAACTTTCTCATGAACTACTAACTTTGTATGGAGGTATTTAAATTTAATTTTTTACTCTATTTTGTACCATTGAGCATATATTAAAAAACTTGTAATTAACATTAGGAGATCGGTCTAAATTTAACTACCAAATTGTATCCTCAAGAGACAATAAATCAAGATCTAACTTATTTCGGCCTTTTGCTCACCAGCCCTTATGATTAAAAGCCTATGCGAAACGCAGATGTTATCCAGGTAATTATTTTTTTCTTTATTCTTTCGGACATTGTCCTGGCACCCGAGTTTTTTTATCTCTCATACCATAAACACATTTATTTTAATTTTTTTATTTTATATTATTACAGTATCCATATACTTACGATCTACCTTTTTTTTTTTTTGACGCGGGGGAAATCTTCCAAAGATTCCCGGGAGCTGTGGGGCTCGACCGGGGTATGTGGGATTCTTACCCACTAAAACCCCCGCGGCTGTCGCATCGGCACATGAGAGGGGGAACCCCAGGGCTCTCCGGTGGGATCTGCACCAGGGGCCCCTCAGTGCCTTGCCTTTGAGCCCGCCGCCGGGGGGCGCATTGTAGCCCCCCGGGAACCTGTCACGGTGCTCACGGGGACGGGGGTCGCAACCCCGCCGCCGTCCTCCTCGGAGTCGCCGCCGTACTCAATGGACGATCTACCTAGTGGCATACAAAATTACAATACAACTTATTTTAAAATGAAACTAATTTTACGGATTATATCGCGGTTTGGTTTGTTGGTTTGTTTGAACGTGTCAAGCCATCCACAGTCAAACGTGTATCCCTGCTGTGTTACCATATGTTAGAGGGGTAACGGACAAGATTGGCTATATCTTAAAACGAGCTTCAATTAAAACATTTTTCAAGCCAACAAAGAAGATTAGTCAGTTTTTACCATCAGTCAAGTGCCATGTACCTCTACAAGATGCAGGAGTATACAAGCTAGATTGTGATTGTGGGCTCTCATACATCGGGCAAACAAAGCGAGCAGTAAAAACCCGTGTAAAAGAACATATAGCCGACGTTAAACATCGACGCTATACGAAGTCTGCAGTCTATGAACATGTTCTGGATCGCTCCCGCCATTATATTAGATTTGAAAAACCACAAATCCTCGTGAAAGAACAGCGTTTCCTGCCAAGGATGTTTCGTGAGCCTTTTGAGAAGATGGCTGGTGCTACCACCAGCTTGGGATCCTGTCATAAATATAATCAAATCCAAAGACAAGCATTCCACTGCAAGACCTCAAGATACTGTAAGCTCTTTTTGCGTAGATCGGACTAACAATAATAATTAGAAGACCTGAGGGTACCCGAAGACAACTATGACGTATGGACAGCTACCACCTCAGTCCGCCCGTGACCATGAATGCTGTAAATATTCGAAACGTCGGGTAATTAAAATCATAAATAAGCCGCGATATAATCCGTAAAATTAGTTTCATTTCAATGTGTAGTATTCGCGTAAATATCAGAAATCATTAACTTAATTTAAACTTACAAATCTATCGTTCAAAAAGTCTGCTATGGAGTAGTAACATTTCTCCAGCAGAAGTGAAGTGAGGCGTTTCTTAAATATACATAAGGGCTGCTTCTTTAGATTCATTTACGCACAGTTGGTTATGGTGTCTTCTCTTCTCATTAGATCTTAGATTCACAGATCTATTTCTTGTCTCGTCTAAAGTTTTAAATAATGAGTTATTAGTCTTTACAAATATGGCTAATCTATACTATAATAAAACTCAAAGAGCACTTTTTCTGTACATTGAATATTTTTCCAAAATTTCTATGTGGGCGCGTACTATACTATCGACATAGAGGCCAAAACAATTTTTTTTGGAATTATTGTCTGTCTGTCTGTCTGTCGTTCTGTCGTTCTGTTCGTCCAGGTATCATTTGAAAACCCGTGGATGGATTTTGATAGGACTTTCACTGATGTGTTGTGTAGAAGTCAAGGTGTAAATTGGTATATAAAACATCACGCTATGTTTCATAGGGGCTAAGCAGTGAAACATTACTTGCACATATTACCACGTAATTTCCTTTGTATGTGAATAGGGTAATTATAGACTGATCAGTTAATCATTAAGATATGTATTATTACGCTATATACAATAGGGACTGAGCAGACATTTAGTTTGCATAAGATATAGCATTGGCGAAGGGTCAATTTTTGTAAGGGGTAAGCCGGTCCGGTACACCCAGGACATTTTCATTAGATTTCTGTTCATGAAATTTTAATGAAACTCCTCAAGTCCAGGTAGTGTATAGATAAATATTGTATTACAGTTGCAACAATAAAAGATGCGAAAAGCTTAGAAGTTTCATTATCGAATATCATTAGACAGTAATTTACGATGTTAGCGTGATTTACATTATGAACAGCGCCATCTATCGGTGAAATTGAACATACAATCACTATAGAACTTTAGTCTATTTATTATATCAAAGAAAGTCGTGTTAGTTACACTATTTATAACTCAAGAACGGCCTAACCGATTCGGCTGAAAATTGGTGGGGAGGTAGCTTAGAACCAGGAAACGGACATAGGATACTTTTATCCCGGTAGGTTAAGGTTAAGCAACGTTACGTAAGGTCATTAAATAGATGGGTGAACCGATATGTATGAAATTTTGTGTGCATATCGGGGAGGTCTGGGAATAAGTCATAAAGTATATTTAATGCCGCTGATACCATGATTGACGAGGATATATAGAACGAGAGGAGGGTGCAAGAGAGGAGAAAGAGGGAGAGGGGATTCGAGGAGGGGGTGATGTGGTGAGGGATCGGGGGAGTTAGGTGGAGTAAGGGGGGAGTGAGAAGGAGCAAGTTCGTAGAAGAGAGAGGGGGAGAGGGTTCAGAGAGGGGATAACAGGGAGAGGAAGAGGGGGGGGAGTGTGACGGAAACCGAAGCGGGAGGGGGAAAGAGAGAGGAGAGAAAGAGCATATAATTAGATTTTTTTATAAGAGAGAGATAAATCTAGGGAGGAGGGAGAAAAGGGGAGCAAAACGTAATAAAAGCGCGGGCGGAGCTGCACGGGTCAGCTAGTTCTAAAATATAAAGGCAAGGTAACGTTAGTAATTTATGGTTCTTAAAAATAGGTATACAGCTCTCGGTGGATTTCATATTAAAGATTGCTCTTAGGCAACGCTTTTGTGCTTTAAATATACTCTCTTTACAATTGCCCCAGAATATAACACAAACCTAAATTGTTTGCTTTTGTATTTTATTTTGTTTTATTCGGAAAATAAACAGTATCTAGAATACAACAATTTAAATGACAAATAACCATTAATAAGTTTTCGCATATTGAAACTAAAAGCTGTTTTACTCAGTGGAGCATATTTTATAAATGACTACAATTAAGAAATAAGTAGGTACAGTATTGACAAAAGGAACTAATAAAAAGAATACAAACTCAAATCACCTAATTTGGTTAAACCAGTCGTTAGAAATTGTAATTTTAAAACAGTAGGATCAGAATTAAAATCCTGCTCGGGAAAGTCAGCTAGGTCGTTAAAGTAAATAAAAGCTAAAAAATAATAGTTGAAGCGAAATACAGGGTGGCGCAATAGAACGTGCATATTACATCATCTTTTTCTGCAGGGTAGAAAACACGCGGGCGGGAGGAGCTCATTACCTTTGGGTAGACGCACTCATGGAGTTTTAGTCTCAACGCGGATGCGGAAGCTGATGCAGAGCTGA
Organism: Furcula furcula; assembly: GCA_911728495.1. Lineage (NCBI taxonomy): Eukaryota > Metazoa > Arthropoda > Insecta > Lepidoptera > Notodontidae > Furcula > Furcula furcula. Next base: position 23,422,714 of record OU452252.1, read on the forward strand.
GAGACAATGAGAAGAAGAAACAAAAACAGGACGATAGCAAAATCCAAGTGGAGGCTCAGGGCTGCGAATATGTACTCCTCCGGTGAGGTGCTGTGCCTGCCTTCCATCATCAGCTGAATGTCGTACACAAGGCAGAACGATAACAGGAGAGCACCGACAGACGCGTACACTAGTGTCAAAGTTTTGCTCTCTGGCAAAAAGATTTTGATAAATCCTGTAAACAAATACAATGCTCTGGTTTAGTGAGTAGGTAAACACCCCCACATTCCTCCATGAGCCCCCTATTACGACCCTTCCCCCCATTAGATGCTTGCTGTGCCTTTGTACTATTCTTTCCTATATTTCCGTTTTCCTGTAAATTTATTGTGTGTACAAAAATTATAAAATAAATAAATAGATATGCGAAGTGGACGTTTTGCGTAATGGACATTTTTCGAGTGGACGTTTTACGAAATTGAAGTTTTGCAAAGTGGACATCTTGCGAAAAAGTCGAGTTGACATTATGCGAAGTGGGCATTCTGCGTCAAAACCATTCTAATGGAGGCCATATAGTAGGAGGAATCTCGCATAACTTCCTGTTAAACAGGATCTTGGCCACCAGTGAAGACACCAAGGTTTGACCCTGGTGAGTCCAGTCTTTAAATCCGCATCTAATTGAATCAGAAAAGTAACCACGAAAGGAAATTTCTTCCTTGGCAATGCGTTAAACAAGAACATTTTAAGCTGGACGACTTACAGATAGACTAACAATTAAGTCCATCTGTCGGAGGTTGCGGGTTCAAATTCTGCGTGGAGCAAAATCTTTGTGTAATTGCTGCTTCTAACTAGTTAAGTCAATCACTGGAAAGTAAGATGATCCATGCGTCGGGTAGGCATGTAAAAAGTTGGTCCTTCGCCTGACCTTTCCCTGGTCGTGTCGGTCTTCCGTTCCATCGGATTGTGAGCCTAAATGAAGAATGAATGCACTTGCGTCTGCGCAAGCACCAAGACTTGTACGCTATAATATCTTCCGCTTAGTTGGGTGATCTGGTGAAAGATTGGCCGCTGTGGTCGTGACGATCAGAAACACTTATAATAGTTATAACTCACCGAAAAGTACTAGGACAAAAAGTATGCAGACCAATGCGCCCCCAAACACTGTGAAGTTCCATTTGGTCTGGAACGCGAACATCGTCAGCGCAAAACATATCGCAGCCGCTATACCCACCGCCATCAACACCTGGACAACATAAAGATTATAAATAATAATAATAAGCCCGCAGGGCAGCTAGTGGCGAGCTGTTGGTGCGTAATGACACCACGGACCCGAGTGCTCCAGAGAGTCGCTCAGGGCCCCCACCTCGGCGTGTCTTCGTCGGCCGAGTGGAAACAGAAGAGGCCCGCAGGACTCTTAGGTACGGCTTGCCTTAGTTGGCCGTCCAGAGAGGAGCTGTTAGAGCTATATGCTCCAGGGGTGGAAGTGTCAAAGGGCATAACGCCGCGAGTAACTACGGAGAAAGCGCAGCACACCTCTCGACACCTCAAGCCGCTCACACCGGTGTTGCACTCCGTCGTCTTCTGACTAATATGGAGAGTCCATCTAGTGGGTGGCAAGTCACCACTTGCCAAAATATAATTAGTACACTAATTATGGCAAGTGACCCCGGCCTTTTGCAATAGCTCAGTGTTCAGTCCAAAAAATGCTCACACAAAAAAAAAAACTAGAAATCTTTCCACATACTACAATAGTCCCTACACCTGCCAGAGTCAACTGCTCTTTATATATTATTTCCAGCAGTAGATTCTGGCAGGTGTGTTCCATTAATTTCATTAATTTCTCTTAACAGGCCCCTATGTGTTAGATTCGTAACCCACGCAAACCTTTTAAAATTCTATGATTAATCAAGGAAAAAAAAGGAAATAAAGTCCGGGTGTAAAAGCTCGAGGAACCAAAAACTATGTATAATAATTATAACTCTTTGTTCGATGTTTTTGTCCATTATGAAATTCGCAATACACACTAGATACGTTATTGGAACTATTTAAACAGTAGTGCCAATCTAACAATAAAAAATACATGTCAATTAGTGCAAGTCGGACTCGCGCACCGAGGGTTCCATTCCATCTTTGGACGTATTGAAGTAATTTTACTATTCATGTAACACCTCAGATAGCAAAAAACCCAATCAACAAAACTAAGTTTGTTTGTCGAGGTTATTTTAGCATCCATGGCGTTACTAAAAAACTGTACTACTGTTTTATTTTTCAGATTTTTCCCTCCACAAACTTCGGAGATAGGGGGAGAGATTTTTTTTTGACATTTTTATTATCAGGCAAAAACTACATGACATAAACCAAAATAAAAACCTGTTTTAAGATGTGCAAATGAAGCCCTTTCATATGATAACCGATATAATAATTTCAGAGTCCGTTGCGCGCCCCGATCCCGATCGGTCGTGCGCTGCCATTATCCGATTAATTCGTGTGCTTGTGTTCCAGATTCCGCCGCGTGGTGTCGACACTAGTCGCTCGCGTGCTGCGGTCTCTACCCGTCTCCCTCGCACCGTCTACGACGTCTGCGAGTGATCTACGCGTCCGTACTTTGTGATCTGCGGTTGTCGTTTTCACGACAATCTGCACATCCTCTTGTTTCTGTATTGACAGACCGTCTTTTTAGCTTCACGGGTTGCTAAATCCACCGGTTTACGTGGTCGCCAAGGGAACCCTACGGTGTCAACTGCCTTGGCGGAGCGGGCCCCGAGCGCGGTTGGGCGGCGAGTTGCGCGGTTCGTCCCGGAGCCGCGCAACTCGGACGGGATCAGGTTCACCGGCCCTGGGAGTGACCCCCTAGTCGACCCTGATCGTCTCCCTCCCACCCTCCTCTTCCTGATCCTATTCTTCGGGTGCTGTTTGGCACCAAGTCGGCTCCGGTCGGCTTGCTGTCTCTGCCCCGGAGCAGCTAGGGCTACTCACCTCTCGCACATTGAGATTGGCGAGAGACGCACGTTAGGGCCTACACGTTAGGCACTCACCCTTCCCCCACCTTCACCCGGTGGGGGGAGCCATTCAGTACACACCGACTGGGGTGTCCCCCCCAGTCGTGCGTTCCCCCTTACTACCGAGCAGTATGGACCGTCCAGCCATGGAGTTCTTTCGCGAATTCTTTGAATTCGCGAAAGCGCGCTGGCCCGAGATGGTCAACGACTTCGCGTCCCATACCGCGCCCTCCGCGATGCCTTCAGCAGCCGCGCCCTCCACATCCGCGATCCCCGCGACCGCGTCCTGCCCCGCGTTGACCGCGCCCTCCGCGTCCGCGACTCCGTTGCCGCCCGCCCTCCGTGCGGAGCCCGAGACGGACTCTGAGTCTGTCTCGAGCTCCGACATGGAGGTCGAGCTCATTAACTCGCCTCGTCCCACCACGCCTGCTGACGGTTTCACGGTAGTCAGCAGGAAGAAACGCGCGCGCAAGTCCCGCGACCTTCCACCGACCAAGTACATATGTACTGAGTCGGAAAGCCCGGAGTCACCACCTCGCGTGACCCCCCCCGATCCGCTCGACCCCGCCACCGACGTATTTTTCGCCGATGGCTTCTCCGGCCCCCGAGCCCCGCAATTCCCCTCCGCCCACGCGGCCACCGCGTAAGTCCCCCCCGCCCCCGCCCATTGTCGTTCAAGACAAGGCCGCGTGGGAGCGCGTTAGTAAGGCGATCTACGCCCGCAAAATCTCCTATACCAAGGCGATGAACACGCCCCTTGGTATTAGGGTAATTATGTCCATCGCGGACCAGCACCGCGAATTGTCTAAGTTTCTCCGAGCCGAGAAGATAGATTTTCACACCTACACTCTCGACGAGGACCGCATCATCCGCGCCGTAATCCGCGGAGTCCCTACCCAACTCAGTAGTGAGTTTATCAAAGACGACCTTCTGTCGCAGTCCCTCCCGGTACTGGAGGTGCACCGTATGCACCCTCCCAACCGCCCGCTCTAACCGTACGAGATGGTTCAGGTCCATCTCGTACGGTACGACGAGGGCAAACAAGTCTTCAATTTGAAGACTGTTTGCGGTCTCACCGGCTTCGCCGTAGAAGCCCCCCACAATCGTGGCCTACCCGGGCAGTGCCATAACTGCCAGCTGTACGGCCACTCCTCCCGCAACTGTTTCGCGCGGCCTCGCTGTGTGAAGTGCACAGGTGACCACGCGACGTCGCAGTGCGAGCGCGATAGGGAGACGGCGACCGAGCCTCCCGGATGCGTCCTCTGCGGGACCGTCGGGCACACCGCGAACTATCGCGGCTGTCCGAGGGCCCCGAGGAGGAACCGCCGGGTGGTGAGGCGCAACAATCTCCGCGCTCCCCTCCCCCCTCGGTGCCCTATGCACCAAGGCCCTCCGCCCCTCCACCCTAGGAGTCCTACCCGCCCGCGCCTTCAGCGCCTCAGGCCCCCGCGCCCTCTGCGCCGCGACCGCTCTCAGCGTCCCAGCCCGCAGTGCGTCCACCAAACGCGTGGGATAAGACACTGCCCTACGTCCGCCCCGCCGCTGCTCCTAAAGCAGCGAGCGTTCCCGCCAAGCAACCGGCCGCGCCTGCGCCTTCAGCGCACGCGTCCAGCCTCGCTTCGGACTTCGAATTGGTCCGACGCTCTATCGATGGTATTAACATCGATAGAATCCGCCTTTTCGCGAGCTGCCTTCGGTGCGCACAGACCCCCGGCGATAGAGTAATAGCTATCGCCGAATTCGAGGACGTATACTACGCCCTGTCCCCCATAAACTCAAATGTAGGCCCGTAAATGGATTTACACCAGAGTAGACAAAAACCCCATTCCCTTTCCCTCGCATTTTTCAATGCGCATGGCCTCTCCCGACAAAGAGATCAGGTTGCTGACTTCCTGCGAAGTCACCAAGTTGATGTCTTGCTGGTGCAGGAGACCCTCCTGAAACCCTCTCATAGGAGTCCGAATATCGCCAACTACCATCTTGTGCGAAATGACCGTGACACCTCCCTCGGAGGTGGCACTGCCATCTATTACAGAAGGGCCCTGCACTGCATCCCTATCGATCCCCCTGCGCTCACTAATATAGGTTTGCCGCCTCTCTCTTTCCGGCCATGCGGCTGTCACTATCGCCTCCATCTATCTTCCACCTGATAAGCGGCCCCTCAGGAGTGATATCGAGTCACTCCTTGACCTGGACAACGCGGTCATTCTGGCCGGCGACTTCAACTGCAAGCATGTCAGGTGGAATTGTAACGTCACCACCGGCAACGGCAGGTGCCTCGACGGCTTGGTCGACGTTCTCGACTTTGACGTCATCGCACCTATGCGCCCGACCCATTATCCCAATAATGTCAATCACCGCCCCGATGTCTTAGACATGGCCCTCCTGAAGGGCGTGACCCTCCGGTTGCGCTCCTTAGAGGTTCTCCATGAGCTAGACTCTGACCACCGACCGGTCCTAATGGAACTAGGTCCGCCGCCCATTTCCCAGCCGGTCACTAGGACCGTTCTGGACTGGCATCAGCTAAACACCTGTTTAGCCGATGCCGACTCTCCAAATCTTGCCCGCTTCCCGGCGCAAATCTCGTCCCCTCAGGACACCGACCAAGCGATCGACGCTTTCACCGATCATCTCAAATCGGCCATCAGCCAGTCCTCCCGGCAGGTTGAAGCGGACAACTTTTACGCTGTGCGCTTCAAGCTGCCCGATGACATTAAGGAATTACTCCGCGCTAAAAACGCGGCTATTCGCGCGTACGACACCTACCCCACCGATGCCAATCGGGTCCGCATGCGTGCTTTGCAGAGGGAAGTGAAGCGCAGCATCGCGGAACTCAGGGAGGCTCGATGGGGAGGGTTTCTCGAGGAGATCTCGCCGTCACACCAGGCTTACTGGCGGCTCGCGAGATCCCTCAAAACCGACACCGTAGCTACCATGCCCCCCTTGACCCGCCCTTCAGGCGACCCACCCGCGTTCGAGGACGACGAGAAGGCTGAGGTTCTCGCTGACTCTCTAGAGAGTCAGTGCACACCCAGCTCCGCTCCCGTCGATCCGGCGCACCTCGATCTTGTGGATAGGGAAGTAGAGCGCAGGTCCTCACTCCCTCCCACCGAATCCCTCTCCCCGGTCACGCAAACCGAGGTGGAAGACCTGATCAAAGGCCTTAAGCCGAAGAAAGCACCGGGCTCCGACGGCATCTCCAATCGCGTTCTCAAGGTTCTCCCTGTCCATCTGATATGTCTTTTAGTGACTATCTTCAACGCAGCCATGTCCCACTGCGTCTTTCCTGCCGAATGGAAAGACGCGGAGGTAGTAGGTATCCCTAAGCCGGGTAAGCCTCGCAGCAGCCCTGCGAGCTACTGGCCTATCAGTCTTCTCAAGTCTCTCGGCAAACTCTATGAGCGCTTGCTATTAGCGAGACTCAAAGACTTTGTCAGTTCTAATAATATCCTTATTGACGAGCAGTTTGGCTTTCGAACCAGACACTCTTGCGTCCACCAGGTGCACCGCCTCACGGAGCACATCCTGACCGGGCTCAACCAGCCCAAGCCCGTCTACACAGGCGCCCTATTCTTCGATGTTGCCAAGGCCTTCGACAAGGTCTGGCACAACGGCTTGATATACAAGCTCTTCCAGTTAGGAGTCCCCGATAGGCTCGTACTCATCATACGAGACTTTCTCTCGAATCGTACCTTTCGATACCGGGTCGAAGGTACGTTCTCTTCGCCCCATCCTATACAGGCCGGAGTCCCTCAGGGCTCCGTGCTCTCTCCCCTCTTGTTCAGCCTGTTCACGAACGACATTCCTCGTTCGAGCAGAGTCCAACTCGCCCTTTACGCGGATGACACCGCTCTCTATTATTCCCATAGGAACATGTCCTATTTGACGCGTGCTCTTCAAGCCGCAGTCGACGCCCTGGGTCAATGGTTCCGTACGTGGCGCATAGAGGTGAACCCGGAGAAGAGTGCCGCGGTGGTCTTCTCCCGGGGACCCGCCAATATGTTCTCCGCGCGGAGCCTTCGGCCCAACAGACGACTAGCCCCAATATCCTTATCCCCTGGACTAGGAAGGTTAAGTACCTCGGAGTCACCTTGGACTCCCGCATGACTTTCGGCCCGCACATTAGGTCCGTCCGCAATCGAGCGGCTTTCGTATTAGGTCGCCTGTATCCCCTTCTCTGCAAGCGGAGTAAAATGTCGCTTAGAAATAAGTTGACATTATACAAAGCTTGCATTCGCCCTATCATGACTTACGCGAGTGTAGCGCACGCCGCCCGCACCCATATCGATAGCCTCCAGGTTATCCAGAATCGTTTCCTCCGTCGCGCCGTCGGTGCCCCGTGGTACATGCGGAACGTAGATCTGCATTCCGATTTCAAATTAGATCCCCTTCGTAAGTTCCTCAAAGAAGCGTCGAAACGCTACTTTGAATCCGCGTCCCGTCACGCGAACAGTTTAATCCGCGCCGCCACCGATTACGCCGCTAGTCCTTCTGACTCGCGCCGCAGACCACGGCACGTACTGCTCGACCCTCCTGACCCCATGACGGTCCTATTGGACCGGGATGCGCCGACCCCTCCCCGACAACCGTATGCTACACTAGCTATCAGACACCGGTCTCGCCGGCGAGGCCGAAGGGTCGTACGTATGCGACCGAAACGACGTGCACCACCCCACTGAGTTTCTTGCCGGTTCTTCTCAGTGGGGGCGCGTTGTGAACCGGTGGTAAACTCAGCCCTCTCTTAAGCGACAGCCCAAGCCGAGGCCGTGCCTCTCTGAGGTGCCCTTGTGCTCGTCGCTACTTCTGCCGTAAAGGCTAGAGCGCTTCAAGCGCTCGCCTCCTTATGTCCGGTGAAGCTGCAATGGCCATCTGCGGCTAACAGCGTCTATCATTCCCAAAAAAAAAAAATAATAATAATTTCACTTTGAAATTTTGATGACCCATTTCGACCCCTATTATAAAAACAGTAGGTACTTAAATGAAAATATATTTTTTTTTCATTAGCTATGAGGTTGGGTAAGTAAGATCTAAAACTATTCAAAGTTTCGAATCGATAGCATCAGTGGTTCCTGAAATATGTTTAAAGGTGTGACAGACAGACAGACGAAGACAGACCATAAGGGTTCCTTTTTAACACGCTTTTATTAGCTTGACCTGTATGTATGTATGTAAGTATGTATGTATGTATGTAAGTATGTATGTATGTATGTATGTAACTATGTATGTATGATGGTAATGGAATCTTGCGATGCAATTTTGACCCACTTCTACACGTCCAAATCATTTGAAATTTTGCACATGTATCAAGGACCGGTGACAATACAATAATATGGTATCATCGAGCTGATCTGATGCTGGGGCTCGAAGGTGGATAAGAGAACCCTTGGATGGCTACTAGTAAACTAATCGAGTTTGGGTTCATTTGATTTGTTTTAAAGAGTTCTTTTCACTTTGACTATTAATGAGGACCTGATGGTGGAACTGGAGAAGGTGGGTGACGGAACCCTGGATTGGCTACTAGTAAACACATCGAGTTTGCGCTCATTTGATTTGTTTTAAAGAGTTCTTTTCACTTTGACCATTAATCAGGACCTGATGATGGAACTGGAAGGTGGGTAACGGAACCCTGGAAGGGCTACTAGTAAACACATCGAGCTTGGACTCATTTGATTTGTTTTAAAGAGTTCTTTTCACTTTGACCATTAATGAGGACCTGATGATGGAGCAGGAAGGTTGGTGACGGAACCCTGGAATGGCTACTAGTAAACACATCGAGTTTGGACTCATTTGATTTGTTTTAAAGAGTTCTTTTCACTTTGACCAATAATGAGGACCTGATGATGGAACAGGAAGGTGGGTAACGGTACCCTGGAATGGCTACTAGTAAACACATCGAGTTTCGGCTCATTTGATTTGTTTTAAAGAGTTATTTTCACTTTGACCTTAATGAGGACCTGATGATGGAACAGGAAGGTGGGTGACGGAACCCTGGAATGGCTACTAGTTAACACATCGAGTTTCGGCTCATTTGATTTGTTCTAGAGAGTTCTTTACACTTTCACCATTAATGAGGACCTGATGATGGAACAGGAAGGTTGGTGACGGAACCCTGGAACGGCTACTAGTAAACTCACCGAGTTTAAGCTCATTTGATTCGTATTAAAGAGTTCTATTTACTTTGCCCAATAATCAGGGTTGATGATGGAAATGAAAGGTGGTTGACGGACGGAATGATAAACCCATCGAGGTTTACTAGTAGCTTGGACTCATTTGATTTGTATTAAGGAGTTATATTTACTTTGCCTAATAACGTGGACGTTGATGGACCCGGAAGGTTGGTAAGCCACCGAACGGCTTCGGACCAGTTATACCATTGAATTATACCATCAATGGTATAAATGGTACTAAGTTGTCCCACTTATACTTGTAATGGTATAGGTGGTACTAGTTAATACCAGTTATACCATTAGATATCCCTTGAATACTACTTGTGAAACTTTTGACTTTTAGCGTACTTTCGACTGTTTAAAGCGTGGGGCGCTTTTTCTGAATAACAGCTTAACATTTTTGTCAAATTTCAAGAACGCTAAGTATGTATTTCTATTCACATGACAATAATTTGTAATCATTTACAGAGAAAAAGCGCCACGCTTTTACACATAAATCTAGTCCATAAATTACAAACACGAGGTAGAAAGAAAGAAACCACGGTTTAGATAATTTATTTATAGCTTTTTAGTGCAGTAGTCCTTATAAAAGCGTGTATTCTTAGTTTTTTAAACTAATAATTTATTACCTTTTAGGTATGGAACCCTATCATCAAAAGAAAACCAAAAATTGAATTTGAAACCATAAACATATCATCCATTCCCGATAACTTTTTAACTGAATGTACACGAGCTTGACTTCTGTACGCTATTTATTTTGTGGTTGTACTAACCGCATCGGTTTGACACTGGCTGGAGATGACGGCGAGAAGAATCGCCTCGACTATAGTGAATACGCTCAGGAATATGAAGTTGTACGGGGTCTGACGACGCACTGTCTCGACGCACAACATGACGATAATACCCGCGAACATCACACTCATCGCCGCCCAACTGAAAATTATAATGTCCTGCCATTGATATTTTAATACTTAAGGATATTACTACTAAGTAGTGCACGCCAAAAGTGGTGTTCAATGTAGTAGTAGATATACATATACATACTTACGGATCCTACAACACAAGCCGCCTGCCAAGCGTGGGGATTATGGCAAGAGAGGCATTTCTTCAGCAGTGGACGTCTATCGGCTGCTAATGACGAATGATATTGATGACTAACGTATAAACGAGATATATTACCCAATTATCAATGAGACACAATAGACAGTGACGTGCACAGAGGGTAGGCAAAAAAAGTATTCGGCTTGTTTAACCTAATAAATGTATATTAGTATACCAGTTCAAATATCCATAAGTTAGCAGATATGTCTATAGGGACATATTAATTTACATTTAAAAACTGTAATAAGATTATTCAGAGGATCCATACACACAACAAGTACCTATTAATTTAATAAAATATTTAAAAAAAAATTGAACCGACTTCAATAACACTAAAAAGTATAAAATAATTTAAATATTAAAGAAGTTGGTGTTAGCGTACCTGCTGTGTATATTTGGCACCAACTTCTTTAATATTTAAATTATTTTATACTTTTTAGTATTATTGAAGTAGGTTCAATTTTTAAAAAAAATATTTTATTTTATTCTTTTTAGTAAAGTTTGAACCATCGAAGACGGTAAAATGATCTAGGTAGGTTATGACATCATTATGATTTCACATTATCGTCTACATACTTTTATATAATTCATATTTCTTCAGAAACTCAGAAACAATTTATCCGATCGTAATGAAATTTGCATGGAATCATCATAGTAGTTTGCTCTCTCGAATAAAAAAAGAATCATCGAAATCGGTTCATATTTGTCAGAGAAATGTAAAGGAGAACATCAGTTTTATGGTTTTTACCAGATAAATTCCTCCATATCATTCATGGTCCTCCAGGAAGTCCTTATCCGGTTGTGATAAAATTCATACAGATTCATGACAGTGGTTTCTTCCTTCGAATAAAAAAAGAATCATTGAAATTGGTAAATATTTGCCAGAGTTAGGACCATTTTTGTCCTTAAAAAGCGACATAAAGTCATCTATATAGGCAGTCAACATTCTTGTTTTTTCAGGAACTACTTATTACTAAGCAATATTTTTTTTATGGGACCCAATTAACGGATTAAAGAATGGAGAATGGATGGAAGAAAGATTTTTTCAAATCGGTTCATAATTGCCAGAGTTATGCGCGAATATACATAGAAAAAAAATTATATATATATATATATATACAGACGAATTGAGAACCTCCTCCTTTTTTGAAGTCTGTTCAATTTTTTTAAAATCCCCCGACATAGGTAAACAAACACTTAAAATGACTTTCCTGTGCTATTATCAGACCCCAGTCAGTATATGTCTAACTACTCGTCAATATTTAACCATAGATTTATAATTAGGTGGATCCTACATTGAATGGAGTTGAGTTCCTGTTGCCACCTTCCTGCTTGCTCCCATTACCAGACTCCGATCATTTTTCTACCTACTACTCGCAGCAACCTATCCAATGAATCCAAATTCGGTGGGTCTACGTTTATTAGTGCAGAGATCCCATGACCACCTACCTGCTCCATGTTGTAATATTAATAAAAATGCGTAATATCTAAATAATCTTTTGTAACAATGGAAATATAAATAAAATAAAATTAATTATACAATATGTACAAATCGTCCTCACTCTTTGGCGGCAAAGTCCCCAGAACGCTGGCAGCATTGCCACGCAGGATGGCAATGCTAATCTGTTGACCGAAATAATAGATAATGCGTAATATTAATATATTATGTTAATCTATATGGGCTTCTAAACAAATTTACCAAATTTTATGAGTGTATGTATGTATGTATGTATATGTATGTATGTATACAGAGTGGAATTTTGTAAAGCCACCTGAAGGGGAAGTACTCTTAATACTGTAGATAGAAAATTTTACTCAAAGAAAACATTCCTTTATTTTTTAAAAGAAAGAAAACTGCATTCAAAGATTTTTAAAAATTCGCTTGCCGCACCCGGTAATCGAACCGACTAAAATCTTTAAAAGTGGCTCCCTGTACTTTTATTGCATCGATCGTTAGGGTCAATTATAAGGATGAAATCTCTAACAAAATTCATAAATTAAATTATCCAATGAATCCAAATTCGGTGGGTCTACGTTTATTAGTGCAGAGATCCCATGACCACCTACCTACTCCATAATCAGAATCTGATCACCATTTTTCTAGAAACTACTCGTCCAGGCCTACCTAACGAGCCCAAACTCGTTGGGTCTACGTTTATTGGTGCAGAGATCCCGTGACTACCTTCCTATCCTCCATCATCAGACCCTGATCACCTTTTTTCTAGCAACTACTCGTCAAGACCTATGCAATGGGCCCAAACTCGATGTGTCTACGTTTATTGGGGCCGAGATCCTGTTACCACCTTCATTCTGATCATCATCAGACCCTAGTGTAGGTTACCATTTTATTTAGTATCATCAGATTTTCATATGTTCTAAATTTCAGATGTTTCGGACTAATAGAAGTAATGAAAAAGGTCTATTGTATACAAAATATCCCTACCTCGACTCGGAAAAGAGCTGATGGTCTTCAAACGGCTAGACCGATTTTCATAAAACTTAGATCTCGCAAAAACTAGCTTTCAAATAAAAGAAACCGCATTCAAATCCGTTCACTGGTTGGACCGCTACGATGCCACAGACTGACATACATACAGACAGACAGACTTCCGGACATAGGCGTAACTTATAACTCCCCTCGTTTTTGGTCGGGGGTTAAAAAGACTGCCTACCCTACGATTTGTCTAAATAATCTAAATTTAAAAATATTTTGTACTGACATGGTATTAACGTGATGTTTTTAAATGTAAATGGATAAGTCTGTAATGTTAGTTCATAAATAGTTCATATTAGAGTACAGATAACTCGCAGATATTTTTGCCCACTTTCTGTGCACGCCATTGCCAATAAGGTATTTCACTGTTTTTGGAAAACCATCTGGAATTGTTATAAACTAGGATTAAGTTATTTTTCTTTCGTAATTTTCAATAATTGTGGGATCTCAGTATGTACCTACGCGTAGTTGAATGTCACAGAGGACACTGCTGCCCGTCTTCTGGTTTTAGTCGCCTCATATGATCCCTTAGTCGCCTCCTATGATCCAACGGGAAGAGATGGTAGGGTGCTCTTCTTACCCGGACACTCCTCGAGGAATGAATATAATGAACAAACCCAAATAATTCCTTTGCATTGCAAACTTTAAACTTAGTAAACAAATTAAACCGAAGATTGGTGATCCCATGGACAACATGGAATCCTATGATCCGTCATTACTGGCAGCTGCTGGCAAAGAAAGGCAGTGGCGTGCAGTCCATTCACTTCTCTGAAGACTTCTCTGAATGATCTAAGAGATTTGCTCATTGTCATAACAGTTTGTGCACGCCACTGAGCAAAGCCAATAACTTGTGCACCACAAACCTAAATTGTTTGCTTTTATATTTTATTTTGTTTTATTCAGAAAACAAAAAGTATCTTATATCTAGAATACAACAATTTAAATGACAAATAACCATTAACAAGTTTTCGCATATTGAAACTAAAACCTGTTTTACTCAGTGGAGCATATTTTATAAATGACTACAATTAAGAAATAAGTATAGTACCGAGAAAAGGAACTAATAAAAAGAATATAAACTCTATGTTAAAAACAAATCACCTAATTTGGTTAAAACAGTCGTTAGAAATTGTAATTTTAAAAATATTGGGATCAGAATTAAAATCCAGCTCGGGAAAGTCAGCTAGGTCGTTAAAGTAAATAAAAGCTAAAAAATAATAGTTCCCAGTTTTCGTGGTCGAGCTGAGGGTCGAACTAGTCAAGTGAACATTGTATATTGTGTTTTTTGCTGCGTTTCAAATTGTAAAGTTTATTTAAGGTATGTTACATAATGTTTTCTCGTGCTAGTGTATTTTTTTGGTGAGCAATAAACGTTACTATTATTATTAAAGTAGTTGATTGACCGCAATATGAATGATTTTGTTCCGTAACTAGTGAAATTATGGAACTTGTAGGAGCTTAGGTAGCCTAACTGTTTTACTTGGGACTCGTAATTAAATCAAACCTAGGAGACGAGGTGAATCAGTTTTGGATTGAGCTAATTTAACAAGGAGAGAAACATTTCCGTCTCATTTGGAGTGGTAATATATTAATATATTATTATGTCGTCTACATCTAGCCTCATAGCAATTTTTTTTTTTAATATGTTAAAGATATCATAATATGGGTACTTACAGAAGCCAGGTATGTGAAATCGCAAATAGCTTGGTTGGGCGGTGGAACACGAACAGCGCGATGATACCCGTCGTGACGAGGAGTTGACACATCAAGACGGAGTACACCTGCAACGCGTTTGATACCAATACACAAAAGTACCGAAAACATCTGGTTTCACAAATGGTCCTTCGAGCCGGATGTAAATTTGTGATCAGAATTAATAATCCTGCGACAATTGGCGGGCCCATTTTTATAGTGGTTAGACACCCTGGCTGCTATCCGATGGGTCGTGGGTTCAATACCCACCAAGTGTCTGGGTGTTATTTATCTATTTAAGTATATATTTATAAAAAGAAGTAAGTATGTAAGTATTAGTATCAGTTGGCTGGTTTTCATAGTACAGGCTCTGCCTAGTTTGGGATCGGATGACCCTGTGTGGATGGTCCTAATTTTTATTAATCCACAAACAACTGATACAAAAACAATATAACGATTTTTTGTAAATACATACCTAAATAGACTAATACCACCCAGACGCAAGGTGGGAGTCGACCTCTCCTCACTTATTGGGTAGCGGTTGTTTGTCAGCCATCGATATAATATATAAACTAGATAAACATTCACGAACAAAATGACATCTAAAATGTGGTCGCGGAGGTTGCAAACTTATCTGTGTTGGTGGCGGAAACGTGAACTAACAATTTTAAAATGATAATGACTTGTAGTTTGACAGTTTCATATAGACAGTAGCGACACTCCTATCGGCAAAAATAAATTTGTCAGGATGTGGCTTGTAAAGAAATAGCGACACAAGGGCGCTATTTCTCGCTACCACTTTTTGAACCGTGACACCAAATCTAGTTTATATATTATATCGATGTTGTCAGCTTACAGACTTATTACCACTGGTAACAAGTTTAGTACAGATTTTTTTCTGCTCGCAATGGCGGGTCTATTCATAATTAAGTACCTATATGACGTACTACCTTTCGGATAAATAATTTTCGAATACTCTGCTCTGTAAAGTCCAAGCACTTCGGTGTTGCATCTTCCCCGAGGTCGCCCGGCAGCAATACTGCATTCCCTGGATGCTGGAAACCAATAAATACTAATCACCACACCGTTCCTCTGTGAATACCAGTCTTATTCTTTTTCTTTTCGTGTCGACATGATAACATCAAATTTCATCGGCCCAATAAGAAGCTACATCCACCGCTCTTTGGTTTGCCTGGAGCAAATCCTCCCCAGTGCAGGTAGTTGGACACGCGGGGCAGACGGAAAGATGCGCCATGGTCTGTTGGGCTACACCACACTTGCAGCTGATATTGGTGCTACTTGTGTACCCCCATACATTTAGGTTGTACTTGCATCGACCAACCTGGGATCGCAACCTATATAAACTTTTCCAAGTAGGCCATGGCTCCTTGAAACCTGGTGGCAGATATTCTGAAGGGGGAACATAAAGCTGTTGAGGGTACTTTTCCATCCAGATTTTTTGCCTTACATTTATAGGGCTTCCATTGAGGGGCTGTACACACTTCGCTGCTTTGCAAGAATAATCACGCAATCCAAAAAAGCTAATTTTACAGTATAGCCGTATAGCCGTGAAAATTTAACAAAATGTTTGTTCTTGGAACTTTTTATATATTCAAAATATAGATAGATAGATAGATAGAGAACTCTTTATTGCACACCAAGAAGTACAGAAAACAAAGAAGTACAAAGAAAATATACAATGGTATACATTGGGCGGTCTTATCGCAAGTTGCGATTTCTTCCAGACAACATACAAACATTGAAAGTATTAATCAAAAGGGCATTCATTAATGTCTTGCTGAGATCGTGATTTTTAAGTGATTGACTTTACAAACAATAATTAATTAATAAAAACTACAAGGTGTTCGACTTATGACAAAATGACTCCTGCTATTTTTTGGTGAATAGAAGCACAAGTCATAATGTTACACTCGTTTAGTTCTCAATTTTTATTTCATAATGACGTAATTGGTAATAATGATATTCTACTTATTAAGAATTTTCTGAAATAGTAACACAATTAGGATAAAGATAGTATTGTTACAGCGTACTTAAAATCAATAACAACTTATTGGTTTTAAGTTGAAACCATTAGAATAAAAATGACTAAAGAATTACACATTTTCACAAATCGAGATGGTAAACTGCATACCCATAGAGTGCTATTATGTATTGGTTCTTTTGTTGACTGCAGCAATTGTCAGAATGGAAAATTAAATATAATTTTGATTCCAGTTCTTGAGATCTTACTTTTAAGCTTTGTTTAAATTTAAGCAAACAAGTACCTATTTCTATAGCACCACGTTTGGCGTCACCTTCATGCCCGACTAATTAAGCGGTATATTTAGATTTAATATTACAAATAGTGTTAGTCCTCTGGGTTATGGCATTGCTGCCTGCCAACCTGTACGAGATTAGAATGGCTCTCAAATAGGTTAAGAACAACAAGGTGCCGGGTGAAGACGGAATAACAACAGAACTTCTGAGAGCGGGTGGAAAACCGGTACTCTTAGTCATTCAGAAGTTATTTAATTCCGTCTTACTCGAAGGTACTACGCCAGAAGCGTGGCGCAGGAGTGTGGTGGTTCTTTTCTTCAAAAAAGGTGATAATACCTTATTGAAGAATTATAGACCCATCTCACTCCTGAGCCATGTATACAAGCTGTTTTCGAGAGTCATTACGAACCGTCTCGAACGCAGGTTTGATGACTTCCAGCCTCCCGAACAAGCCGGGTTCCGAAACGGCTTTAGCACCGTAGACCACATACATACGCTCCGCCAGATTATACAGAAGACCAAGGAGTATAATCGGCCATTATGTCTAGCGTTTGTGGACTACGAAAAAGCCTTCGATTCAATCGAGACCTGGGCGGTATTGCAATCCCTCCAGCGGTGCCATATTGACTATAGGTACATCGAAGAGTTGAAGTGTTTGTACAGCAACGCCAGCATGTCGATCCGACTACAGGACGAGAGCACGAAACCAATCCCATTGCACGAAACCAGTCCCATTGTGTGAGACAGGGAGACGTTTTCAAGCTCTTGGACTGGATTCGGCATCAACATCAATGGCGAATACATCACTCACCTTCGTTTTGCCGATGATTATGGCAGAGTCGCTGGAGGACCTCAATAAGATGCTCAGCAACCTCAGTAGCGTTTCCCAACAGGTGGGTCTTAAAATGAACATGGACAAGACGAAGATCATGACTAATGTCCATGTTGCACCCGTACCGGTAGTGGTTGGGAACGGTACAATCGAAGTTGTTGACCACTACGTATACCTAGGACAAACCAGCCAGTTAGGTCGGTCTAACTTCGACAAAGAGGTTCCCCGAAGAATCCAATTTGGTTGGGCAGCGTTCGGGAAACTACGTGGCATCTTCCGCAGTGCTTGTCTTACAAAGGTTTTTAACCAGTGTGTGTTGCCAGTGATGACATAATAATATGGTACTGAGACGTGGTCTTTAACAGCTGGCCTTTTGGAGAAGCTCAGAGTCACATGACGAGCTATGGAGAGAGCTATACTCGGAGTTTTTTTGCGCGACAGAATCCGGAATGAGGAGATTCGCCGAAGAACCAAGGTCACCGACATAGCTCGAAGAATATGCAAATTGAAGTATTGGGGAAGAAACGTTCTCGAGTGGCGACCACGAACCAGAAGACGCAGCGTAGGCAGGCCTCCCACTAGGTGGACCGACGACATTGTTCGCGTCACAGGCAACCGGTGGATGCAATTAGCAAATTGTCGTCCATTGTGGCGGTCTAAAGGGGGAAGCCTTTGTTCAGCAGTGGACGTCTTCCGACTGATGATGATGATGATGATGGAGTCTTGTAGAATTCGGAGGCAGTAAATCTTGAGGTAGAAGCTATGGGCTCAGACGAACTAAACCGCGAAGGATTTTTTTAGATATGCAGGAAATCTGTAGTTGTGTACCGTTGGTAAAGCCACTGCTGTTGAAAGTACATTATCGATTTCATCTTCTGATGAGCTGTCTGCTGATGAGCTGTTACTTGAACCGGATGAACTGCTTGAGCTATTTGAACTGCTGCAGAGAACCTGCTCGCAACCAGCGTGTGGTTGACCAGATTATGTGGGAACATGCACGAGACAAACGAAGAAATGAAAAAGCTCAGCAGCAGAATCTCAGCTCATGAAAACGTAAAAAGCAAGCATCTGGCTAACAGTTATACATAGTATCACACCCTTTTTTTAAAGAATATTAACATAATTCATAATTCTGTTACGTCATTTTATAATTTTCATCCCGAATAAACGAATATAACAAAATAGTTATTATTGTCTTACTTAATTTTTCGTGAAGCACGTAGTAGCCCTAAATATTGTACTTTTCATTAAAAAAAATATGTAAAAATGATTAAGATTATATCCTGAACAGTCACATAACACTAAATGGAATAACATAACATAGCATGGAATTGCAGAAAATATCACTAAAATTGTACATGATTATTTAGAATTAAGTTACTATTTACGAAAAAATCGATGTGGTTTCCCGCGAAGACTCATATCAACTAGCGATCGTAGACTGTTGACCAAAAATGGTGTCAAAAATCAACCAATCACATAATGACATTTTATCATGCCACTTCACTATTTTTGCCGATATGATTGTAAGTTTTACACACCACAAAATAAGGATGATTTTGGATCGCGCTGTCTATTAAACTAGAAATTTTAAAATTTTGGATTGTGTGGTTATTCATGCAAAGCAGCGACTTGAGAAAACCATGGCGACTTATTAATCGGGGTGATGCAGAGTGGTGATTATATAGTGGGTGCCTAGGATCAGTCACCTGTTTCCTCCTCTCTAAGGCACTCGCAACTTCTCTTCGAACGCTTGGCGGAGCTACGCCGGCAAGTGGGTATAAAAAATTAATGGGTGTCGGTCTTAAGCAACCTGTTATAATTCGGCAGGTGTCATTGAGAGCCACATCCACCTCTTTAGCATGAGCAGACCGAGCCCACACTGGACATGCATACTCGCCAGCAGAGAAACAGAGAGCCAGCCCTGATGTACGTAATACGTTGGGGTTTGCCCCCCATTTAGTCGACGTAAGGCGTCGCAGGAGATTATTTCGGGAGCTGACTTTTTTCTTAGTATTGTTACAGTGGTCTTTGTATGTAAGTGAACGGTCCAGCGTAATGCCAAGGTACTTGGGTGGGTTGAAGGTTGAATAGCAACCCCGTTCCAAGTTATATCCAGTGTCCTACGGGCCTGTCGATTTCGGAGGTGGAAAACACAAGACTGCGTCTTAGACGGATTAGGCTTAAGAGCATTACACTCATAGTACTGGCCTAGATTTTCCAATGCTGCAGATAGTGTGCTCTCAGCGTGCTGGAAACTCTTACTCTGACATACTAAGGCGAGATCATCAGCGTATAAGAAGCGAGTTGTAGAGGGGGAGGTCGGTTGATCATTTGTGTAGATTTTAAAAAGGATAGGAGCCAGCACACTCCCCTGCGGCAGCCCATTTTTTTGCGACCGCCATCTGCTTTTCTGTTCTTTAAGATGTACTTCATAACGCCTATTGTGGAGTAACTTACCCAGAATTCTAACAAAGTTCTGGTCATGCGTATAATCTGTAACCTTTTTAAGAAGCCGTCGAATGTTCACTGTATCATACGCCGCTGATAGGTCGACAAACACAACACCTGTAACCACACCCTGCTCAAAGCCATCCTCAATGTACTCAGTAAGGTTGAGTGTTTGACTAGTACTCGATTTCCCAGATCTGAATCCAGCCTGTTCCGGTATAAGTTTAGGATCAATAAGCACTGTAAGGCGATTGAGGAGGAGACGTTCAAACAGTTTTAGCGTATGGCAGAGAAGTGATATTGGTCTATAGCTCTTGGGGTCATTTGGAGCTTTTCCAGGCTTTTCACTAGGGCGATAACTTTTGATTTTCGCCATATTTTCGGAATATTTGCGTTGACTAGACAGTTGTTAAACATGGATAGTAGACAAGTAACAGCACCAATACCTAGGTGTTTTATTTGTTCTGTTGTGATATCATCCAGACCAGCTGCTTTACCATTCTTAAGGGACTTAATAGTATCTTCTATTTCCAGGAGAGTTAGATTTTTACTGATGTCATCATAATTCTCGGTATAGGCATTATTTAATTTTGGGAGCTTAATATGTTTCCTGAGAGGTTTGCCATTCAGAAGCATATGGTGGGCTACCTGATCTGCGGTGACTAGACCAGGCTGAGATGGAGGGGGTGGTTCATTGGTCAGTTTGAGAATCAAAGAGCACGCCTTTTTACTATTCTGAGACATGTCAATTTTTTTACAGTGTCTAGCCATTTTTGCTGCCGGTTTTCACACAGTTTGTCCATCAGTTCCTCTCCAGCAAGAATAGTATGAACTGAGAATGGGTCTTGCGAGTATAAGTATTCATATTTATCAAGGAGCGTAGAGGCTCCCGAAGGCATACCAGAAACATACGATGCGCGACATCCTCTTGGTATATAGCGGCGAGACGATGCCTTTACCACTTTTACAAACTTGTCATAGTGTTTTGATTCAGGAGGAATGTGCTTTAGCTGATTATCAATGTTTTTGGAGTATTCGTTCCAGTTGGCGTTGGAGAAATTTAACCTACGCCTAAAGGGGGGGCGCCAATGGGTTGTACTGCAGCAGTCATTTTAACCATTATAGGTCGATGCTGTGTACGGGAAATTGGGGGGCACACTTGCTTAGTGCATTGTGAACTTATATTTGCACTATTAAAGATCAAATCTGGATTGTAACCGCGACGCCAGCGACAGCTGTTAAACGACGGGGGTAATTTACTATTGTGGATAAGTTCTAAGTCATGCAAGTCAGCCCATGAATACCAGTGAAAACTCTCGATTGTGGTAGCTAACAGAGGTAGCAAAGATACAATAATATGTCGACTTGATGATTCTCAAATATTTATTACTACGTGATTATTTTTTAATCTCAAGATAATTATCTAATTTATTCGAAAAAATATTTATCCTACAAAATTTATGGTTTGATCAAAGACGGGGACCCGCAGTCAGATCGTTACGTTATATCGTTGTTGTGTGTACCGGGCATAACGTGCGTACGAAAATAGTCTCAGATTTTTCTGGTTGGCGCAAACGATCGTGGCAGTTTCAAAATCTATTCGATAAATGCGATAAATCGTTGCGATCGCGTTTGCACAGTTTTTTCGTAGTGTGTGGACGGAAGTCGGAGCAATCGTTTAGTTGCCCGATTCTCGTAATCAAAACAATAACGTTAATGTAGCGACTTAGTCTTTGAAACACTTTTCGTACTCACGTCCGTCGATTTTACTTCAACGGCAACGATTTAAAAGTCGTTCGGTTGAACTATCGTTGGAGCGTATTCTGGTATGATAATCTTCGTTCAATCGTTTTATAACGTTGACTAAATAGTATTCTCGTATGAATTTTCATACGTTACTACCGATCGGATGCCAACGAGTAATCGTCAAATTCCGCGATTCAAGAGTCGTTGAACAAAGTCGATTAGTTGAGACGATTTTTGCTTTTCTTAATCTTGTGGTGCGAGACAAAGTAGTAAAATAACTTTTTCACACCACCTGCTCGGTAATGTCACATTATATGTCATATAAAGATGACATAAAGTGCCTCATTATATCCCTATAGTCTAGCCGGGTAATAATGTTGTATTAAGCTCCCTAGGGTAATAATGTGTTTGAATTTCGAACGTCAAACGAAAATTCCTCAACACTTTTACCATAGATATAATATTACTACTCTAAGCAGAGAACTGCACGAAAAAGAAAACATTTGAAAATCGAACCGAGCGCGATGAGCCCAACCCAGTGTTCTAGAAAAGAAAATAAAATATTTAGATGATAACGCGGCAAATCACTATGTTGATATTATTGACGGTCTCGTTGGTCTAGTGGTTAGACACCCTGGCCGCTACCCAATAGGTCGTGGGTTCCATTCCCAACAAGTGTCTGGGTGTTATTTCACTATTTATTAATATTAGTTATCTGGTTTCCATAGTACAGGCTCTGCCTAGTTTGGGATCAGATTACCATGTGTGGATTGTCCCAAAATATTGTTATTATTTTAATTCTAGCAATATTTGTATTTTATTACCTCGCAGTAGGTGTGAAAAGTAGTGTATTCACCTCGGGGATAAAGGTGCCTTTGTCTTGGGCGAGCTTAAATCCCTCGCTGTACTCAGGATTCTAGTATTAACTCCCTCGCTAAGCTTGGGAGTTAACTCTATACTCCCTCGCTGCGCTCGGGAGTTGCTAGAATCCTTCGTTATGCTCGCGATTCAATTAAACGCCCGCGACATAAGACACTACTTTATCCCCTTGGTGCATAAACTACTATTTCACACCACCTGCTCGATAATGTCACTTTATATGTCATATAAAGATGACATAAAGTGCCTCATTATATCCCTATAGTCTAGAGGCCGGGTAATAATCTTGTAATAAACTCCCTTGGGTAATAATGTGATTTGAATTTCGAACGTCAAACGAAAATTCCTCAACACTTTTACCACAGGTATATATTACTACTCTAAGCAGAGACCTGTACGAAAAACAAAACATTGAAAATCGAACCGAGTGCGACGAGCACAAACCAGTGTTCTAGAAAAGAAAATGAAATAGATGATAACGCGGCAAATCACTATGTTGATATTATTGACGGTCTCGTTGGTCTAGTGGTTAGACACCCTGGCCGCTACCCAATAGGTCGTGGGTTCGATTCCCACCAAGTGTCTGGGTGTTATTTAACTATTTAATTAATATTAGTTATCTGGTTTCCATAGTACAGGTTCTGCCTAGTTTGGGATCAGATTACCGTGTGTGGATTGTCCCAAAATATTGTTATTATTTTAATTCTAGCAATATTTGTATTTTATTACCTCGCAGTAGGTGTGAATAGTAGTGTATTCACTCAGGATTCTAGTATTAACTCCGTTGCTATGCTCGGGAGTTAACTCTATACTCCCTCGCTGCGCTCGGGGGTTGCTAGAATCCTTCGTTATGCTCGCGATGTATTTGGACTTTGCTTTGCCTATCGATTTGGAACTCTTAATGTATTGGACTAACGACTTGGCGATCCTATGGACTTCGTTAACATTGATTTGTGTTTTGTTGCACGTGTGTGCAGTAGCGCTGAAACCTTATTCAGCACAATGCCTCTTTACGAGTACACGCCACGACAGTACGCCGAAATGCATTTCATCTACGGAGAAGCAAGAGGTAATGCCAGGGCGGCCGCAAGATTGTACCGTGAAAGATACCCGAACCTGGATCGTTACCCTGACTATCGCATTTCATTAGAGTGCATAACGCGCTTCTTGAGGGAAGAATTCTTGGCACCGGAGTTAGTGGTGCCAGTGAAGGACGACCGCGAGAAGTCAACGACGAAGTCATTCTTGGAGAAATCCATCGATATCAGTTCGCGCCATAGCGTGACGCATCGGTATTCCAAGATTGACGGTGCATCGAGTGCTACAAAAGTACTGGTTGCACCCATATCACGTGCAACGTGTTCAAACGCTGACGTCACGTGATTACCAAGCAAGAGTAGCATTTTGCCAAAGGATGCTTAGGATGATTCGGGCGGATCCACAGTTTTTTAATAAAATTTTATGGAGTGATGAGTCTTTATGCCGCCGAGATAGATATTTAAATCTACATAATTTGCACAGTTGGCAGCTGGTAAACCCTCATTTGATTCGAGAGGACAGGAGTCAACATCAATTTAAAATAAAAATATGGGCGGAAATTTTAATAATCAATAGGCAAATAATAGGGCCCTTTGAACTACCAGCAACTCTGAACGCCGAATACTATCTGCATTTCTTAAGGAATGAGTTAGCAACGTTATTAGAAAACGTTCCAGAAGACGTACGGCAGGCAATGTGGTTGCCAAATGATGGGTGCAAAACTATGCGACATCAGTAAGGGCACACCTTTACGAATGTTATCCAGACAGATGGATCGGCCGATTAGGGCCATTTTTGTGGCCTCCATAATCTCCAGATTTAAATCCCCTAGATCTTTTTTTACTGGGGATGTTTAAAAGACAGGGTCTACAAGCAACCAATAACGCCAGAAGAAGAGTTACGTCAGCGAATCCAATTAGCGGTATCAGCTATGCAATTCATTAAAGTAACCAATCGTGACTACGCTCGACAGCAAGCTCGATGTCGAATTAGTCTTCATTTCGACGTCGAGCATAAATCCGCATTCTCTATCACATTTCGGCTCGACGACGAACTGGAGGCCGTGCCGTTCGCTGCCGTTATCTAAGGCGAGTTAAGGACTGCTCAAAGTTTTTTTCGGTAAAAATCGGTTTTTATTTTAAACACGATTCTAATGGAAATGCCATCAATAATAAAATTTCTGGATGCAAAAGATGGTTCAATGAACATCATACTTTCAGTTTTAGGCACAGGAATGCACTATACATTGTTTTTTCTTGATATGTATTTGTGTTTGGCAGTATGTGGTCGATACCTTTGCTTGATTTTAATTCAAAAAATCACGCAGGACATTTTGACTGTCATTGTCAATGTCATGTCGCGTTCCAAGTGTCTATCTAGTCTAGGTACAGGGTCTCCAGATTGGGGGTTTTTTTCCCATTTTGGGGAAAAATAACAACTTCGGGGAACTTTTGGCGAAACGAAAACTATGGGGAAAATTTTGGGGAACACATTTTTGCTTGGCGAAAGCTTGTGGAGAAACAAAAGTCTAATTCAGAAAGTTTATATCATTTTAAATCCTTTCATCAAACATATTTCAGAATCACACGTAAAACAATAAAATACTCATGGCTTATGGTCAGAATGGCGGGGGAAGGTGTGTTTTTTGATGGATAGAGATCTTATTTTAATAATCTCCGCTATAGTTTCATCTCATACTAGTAGTATAGATATGTGAATTTTGGTTCCTCTTGTCCCTCTGGAACAGTTTAATAATTCTTTTCCAAAGAGTAGCCTCTAACGTACAAGTTCCCATCTATCTCTATATGACAAAAAATCAGCCAAATACGTGAAAGCGTAACAAATAAACTAACTCGTTTTTAGTTTTATAAAATTATTAGGTATAGCTAAGGAAGGATTAGATACGAAATTAATTTGGGGAAAATTGTATAAAAATGTATCTTTTTGGGGAAAAATAAAACCTGATTTGGGGAAATTTCACATGCAGGACCTGGATACCCTGTCTAGGTAACTGTTGTATATCGATGTGTTTACATTTAATTTTTTGGGAAAACGGATATGGTATAGTCAATCGATAAAATTAGCAATAAGTTGACTTTTTTCTTAAAATGTGAAGTGAACGAGTTGAAACGTTAGAAAAGCATAAGGTTCTCGCGACTGGACTTGCTCGTACTCCTCATACCACACACCGTACTCAAGGAAAAATGAATCCTGAATACTACTAATACTATGATTGCATCAAAACCTTAGTCACAGACTAAAAGTTAACAACGATGAGCTAAGGTCAGTTGTGTTTTGATAATTCTTTATCTTTTACTGTAGGTATAATTTACCACTGAAATAAACTAATACAATTTATTTATTTTAGTACAGGGAAGATAAGAAGGATGTCCTTGTCAACTTCATTGAGATATATTCATATATTGATGGCGGTTGCAGTGGAGGAAATCCATTTGAGAGACAGCTGTAAAGGAACACAGGACGGCGACTATTGCATCGTAGTGCCCCAGCTCAGAAATTTATAAATGGCTAGTTTGACTGAAAGCTATTGGAAGAATTCAGTGTAGCGATAGAACTGATGCATGCCTAAATTTTGGTGAGCATGGCTCAAAGTTTCGATCACACCAGCCTGGATTTCTTACAACATAGCAGGTTTTGCGGGCTCTGGAAGTCGATATAAGAAATAATCTTAGAATGACATCAACTGTAACATGCTGTGTTTAGGTGCTATCAATATCACAATAAATGTATGAACACAGGTGTAATGATGAAAGAAAATGAATTATTGACTTTTATCTTCTAAAGAAAAACAGGGGTTTACATAGATAGTTCTAATCTAAGTATTTGTCTACTAACTGTGTAATATTTTTAATAAATGTTTTATTGTAAATAATAATTGTTTGTTTGTTAATACTAATCTAAGTAGTTTTTTGTATGTAGGTGTAATCTGTGGAATTAATGAATTCTACAATCCTAAACTTTGCCCTCCATAGGTAAGATTTTTTCCTGCGCACAGTGTTTTTTTTACCCCAAAAAAGTGACATCGTTATTTTATTCATTAAATCTACAGAGCTTTCCATTTGGAATGCTAGAGTAGAACACCCGGATATTAATTCGCCTTAGATTCTCCAAAAAAAATTGTTAAAGATTTTCTGAACTTGAGCTCGAAAATTGTAAAAAAATGTATATAAAAATAACCGTACACAAATGATGGTTTAATTCGACAAGGGCTTATGAAGCAAATCTGGGCGCATATTAAACCGTCTTTATTTCAGTATAAAAGCAGATATTTACGATACTATCGGGATTTTTCATGTTTTTGGTTATGATTTTTTTCTGACTCTTCTAGGCTGAAGTAGAAGGTCGGTCTAGGACAGAAAGATGCCTTTAGCTAAGCCCAATAACGCATAATAATACGACCTCCAAACATCGCGTAGGTTTTGAGAAATATTTTTTTTTGTTCCGAGGTCAATCTTGGGCAATTAGGGTTGTCAAAAAGGTCATAGCTAAAAAAGGTGTCAAGTAACTTCGAAAATGGGGTAAGTAATATTCGATATAATTACAAAATCTTTGATATATCACTCAAACGACATACATCGTCGTCTATTTAGTCTAATATGCTAAAAACAAAATAATAATAACTTCTATCATAGTTAGTATTACCTGAAGAGTAGATATACCAAGTAAGTGATTACCCTTGCCAAGATAACTCGACGGAGCCCCACGAAGCGGGGCTCCTATTTCTGGGTGGTCATAAAAAAATTGCATGAAGGCTAAGGGCCTTTCTAAGGGACTAACTTGTTAATTTTTGAGCATGTAATTAATAAGTGCGGAATAATATTTATTTTTCAAATTACATTGCTAATTTTAATCAAGCCGCCTGCCAAGCGTGGAGATTATGGCAACCTCTCCCTTCTAAGGGACCTTTGTTCAGCAGTGGACATTTCGGCTGCTGATTATTGCTAACTTTGCACAAATATGTATTTTTTTTGTTTTTAAATTGAAATTAGGCTTTATTATTATACCAATAATGATGTTATCCTAATTTTATTAAAAAAGTGGCTTTTTTTTGGAAATTCATGAAAAAGTCGATGAAAATTTTCAACACTAGAATGTTCAGAATCATGTACTGGATCCCTGATATCGGTTTTCGGTACTATGTCCCTTACACCACAAAATATAGCGAGTACAGAAGGCAAGCTTCATACAATGGGCGCTCGAGTAACGCACACATAGACAGCGCTCACGGACACGAATTCTTGGTTTATCCCAGTCTAATGCGAACGCGGTTGCTATCCGCCTCAGACAAGCTTCGTACGCATCTTGTGATATTTTTTGAGCAAAGATGGAGTATGAATAATATAATTCATAGATTATATTGTTACTAACATGTTATTATTATGATTATTATTTATTACTGATTGTTATTAATATTATAATTGTATGAATTATTGATCATTATCTGAAATAAATAGTATTATTATTATTAAATAAGATGGTTATTGCACCTGTTCAGTAAATGGATGTTTGAATTCTATTTTATACGCGGTGAATTGTCGTTTTTTAAGCTACGAGTTGTTTCACAGAGGTAAATAGGTATTTGCTTGTATTATAACTAGCTTGTATTTTTAACCCCCGACCAAAAGCGAGGGGTGTTACTGGTTTGATGTCCGGAAGTCTGTCTGTCTATCTGTCGGTCTGTATGTCTGTCTGTGGATCTGATGATGGAGCAGGAAGGTGGTCACGGGAACTTCAACTCTGCACCAATAAACGTAGACCCACGGAATTTGGGCCCGTTGGGTAGGTCTCGAAATACGAATGTCAATACGAAACGATAGTACAACACGTACACGTCTTAACAACGAGACGTCGAAAGTGTAATAAATTTGAAAGTCAAATCAAACTACTATTACGGATTATATCGCGGTTTATTTAGATTTTACTCCCGACGTTTCGAATTCTTTGCAGCATGAGGACATGGTCCTCCCGCGATATAATCGGTAAAAGTAGTTTGATTTGATTTCAATGTGTAATATTCGCGTAAGTAAAAGACAACATTAAATTTGAAAGTGTTAAAAATTTAATTATTATAGTAATTAACGGTTTTTATTTACGTTCTTCCTGTTTTATTATCACCAATCAATTAAACAACGAGGATACGAGTGCCACTACCACGATAGTTTTTTCGCATAAGCCAGAGTTGACAACCCGAACGCGACCGCCGAACGTAGGTATGAAAAGTGAACATACATGAGCTTGCCTTCTGGACTCTATATTTTGTGCTTACACCCCGTATATTTTAAACGATAGAACTAATGTTTTCGATTAGATAAACATTATAATATCCAAATAACATTATACGAAATAAGTTTTAGAATATCTAAAGGTGATTTATTAAGAAATTATATCAACAGTTGTTATATCTCATGTTTATTATATCTTGTGAACGTTATTGAAATGAAAACAGACCAAAGAACTTTATATGAAATGGGACGCACCCTTGAAAATGGAAGATCTTCTCGGGATGCAGTTTTTAGATTTTGCGCAAAAACATTCGTAGATATGCAATCTGGTTGGTCCTTCTGCATTTTGCGGATACTTCTAATGGCTGTGAAATACCTGTGGCGCAGTCTACGGCTTCGTTTGCTACTTGTGTACCAACATGAGGGTTGGCACACTCATGCCCCCTAGCAGTAAGCTCTCCAGTCGCGGCTCGGACGGACATCCCCCTGCAGTTTGGGTAAGCCCCTGCTGAGGCAAAGCAGTGCAATGGGTCTGTAACGGCTCCATGGTGCCTCATCCCCTTTCTTCCGGACCATGTGCGCTGGGTTTTAGCAAAAGCCTATCGAGAGTGGACTGCTTCCCGCACCACACATAATCCGTCATTAGAAAATGTTACAGTCAAACGAACTTTATTACAATACAACCGAAATATTCATAAAATACCAAAAATACAACAAATACGCAGTAATCCACTTTATGCAGATTTATTTTGATTCATTCTGTAGGTTGAATCTGGCTGTTGATAAAGATAATGATAATGGTGTTGTATCGAAATAATATTTTTTTCAACACACTTGCTCGTAAAGTGAGCCTTATTACATCGTTTTTGGGGCCATAAACCTAGCTATAAGACACGCGTGCGTAATTACGACATTACCGCACTAGTGCGTGATAGAATTATCCCTATAAAGGTAAATTAGTACCTTACTGCAAGTTCTATGCGAGTAAACAGAGCATTCTTAATTTAACCGGGTGATATATTTTTTAAAACCACGAAGAGAGTGAGAGAAACCACGATTTTCAGAGGCACAAACCGCCTCTGAAAATCCATATACATTTTTGGAATAAATAAATGTTTTCGTCCTTAATTAAGTCAAATGAACTTTTATTTTTATCTAATTATTCATAATTCATCATAATTTATATACGAACTATTAAATTATTAGCATTAAGATTATAATTTTGAAGTTGGCTGTATGTTCACTCACCTTGAATTGGGCAAGTGAAAAAAAAACGCGTGCGCCAAATACCATAAGTACATATCAATCAATCAATCAATCATTTATTGTTCACAAATATGGGTATTATACAGATAATATATATTAAAAAGTCTCTCCATATTTTGCCAAGAAAGAAAGCATGCAAACACTACAACGAGCTACAACATAGTTAAGGGAATCACAAAAATTGCATATTATTCACTGATCTGCTAAAAAATCGGACACTTCGTAGTAACATTTATCTACTAAATATTTTTTTAATTTCTTTTTAAATAAGTTTAATTCAAGGTCTTTAATTTCTTTCGGAATCATATTGTATATCTTAGGCGCAATGCAATAAATACTTTTATGTAAAAGAGCTGTCCGAGACGATCTTAGACATGATGTGTTATTATTACGTCTATTCCTATCGCAGATATCATTTTATCGTGTAAATAATTTTTGATTCATTTTTACAAAAACTGTTGTTTCAAAAATATATATAGAGAAGGTAAAGTTAAAATTTGGTATTTAATGAAGAATGGTTTACATGAGTCAGTACATTGTAGATTACACATGGATTTAATGCACCTTTTTTGCATTTTGAAAATAATGTCCCTATTTGTTGAAAACCCCCAGAAAATTACACCAAATCTTAAAACAGAATAATTTTCATATTTTGTTTTTATTGTATTTGTCGCTGTGTACTTAGTAAGTTATTTTGATTTTTCCTCGCAACTGTGTTAAGAAACGTAGCATGAAACACGTGAGCTCTGCTAATTCGCTTCGTTTCGTTTTATTATTATCTACCCAAGTTACCATTCTCCTCTACGGAATGATTAAACATTATAATATTTTTCATGTTCTCAATGGAAAGTGTTAAGTGCAAAGGTCAATTGCAGTGGCAGCCCTAACGAGTTTTTTTAAAATTCATTTTCTCAAAACCTACGCGTTGTTTGAAGGTGGTATTTTTATGGGTTATTGGGCTTGGCTAAAGACATAATTCTGTCCTAGATCCACCTTCTACTTCAGCCTAGAAAAGTCAGAAAAAAATCATAACCAAAAACATGAAAAATCCCGATAGTATCGTTAATATCTGCTTTTATACTGAAATAAAGACGGTTTAATATGCGCCCAGATTTGCTTCATAAGCCCTTGTCGAATTAAACTATCATTTGTGTACGGTTATTATTTTATATATTTTTTTACAATTTTCGAGCACAAGGTCAAAAAATCTTTAATAAAATATTTTAGACAATCTATGGCGAATTAATATCCGGGTGTTCTACTCTAGCATTCAATATGGAAAGCTCTGTAGATTTCATGAATAAAATAACGATGTCACTTTTTTGGGGTAAGAAAAACACTGTGCTGCGGTTTCACCTGTTATATATTTTTTTTAATATTATTTTTGTAAAGAAACAAATTTTACCAGTTTATGTAACTATTGTTTGTTTGTTTCCAAATAAGGTATGAAGTTCTTTTTTAAATATTTTATTTGTTGAAAAAACAATACATAATTAATATTAAATATTTTATTAAATTAATTCTTTCTTATTACAATGAAACCGGCTATCACCCACTCTCCTGTATTTTGTAGAAACTTCGTGAATTCCTTTTTACAATATTAGCCTTGCATTTACAACATGAATAACTTGTGTGAGAGGACTGCGATATATAGGTAGTAATCCACATTTGTGGCCACTAGCATCTTGTAAGTTCCTCGTTCCATTAGCCTGAGATGATACTTATATAGAATCTGAAAACAGTAATTATTTTAATAACATAAATCAACTCAAACAAGTTATTTAGGTACTTTTGCATTTAATAAGTAAGTATTCACTGGCATTGTATTGTTTATTTATATTAGATAGGTTATGCACAATATTTTGAATAACATATCTAATACAAATAAACAATTGGGTCAGCTAGTTGAAGACACCGAGGTTTAACCCACGGCACGTCCCAGGGAAACGAAACAACAGGAAAACGGAACAAAGAAATAGATAGGTACACAGTACAGCAGGTATATATAGGAGTTAGAAAAATATAAATTAGTTACGAGACAAGTTAGTTACTTATATGAAAACGAATTGAGAGATTCAAATAGATACCCTTTTTCTTATTTCCTTCAATTTATTAGTTAATGCACTAGTCATCTTCTATGTCGAGGTAGATAATTATGTTTTCTAAGTTTTCTGTATGTTTTACTTTGGTGTGCAAATAAAGAGTATTCTATTCTATGTTGAAATATTAGTAAATCTTCAAAAAGCCTTTAATTGAATTATGTAATTCACGAACTTGACGACGCTTAAGGAAATCATCAGATTTTTTGGCTCTTAGTAAATCTACGATGCACAACACACGTACAGCTACTTTAACATTATTCTAAACACAAAAACAATAAATATCCACGTATAATAATACAATTCAAAAACTTTTAAAGCAGCGGTGGCAATTCGTTCACAAATTCGCCTACAAAAAGCTGCAAAATACAAGCTTTCTATTTTGACAAGTTATGTCGAGGCTATGGGCGAAGTCGAGGGCAAGACGATTGACAAATTTTGCTTAACGAATACGATTTTCACCTACGAACAATCAAATTATTCGACCGCAAGTAGTTCCACCAAAACGCCGTTAATTCTCGTGGCGCTAGTGCTGCGTAAGCAAAGTTAGTGAATGCGAAAACGTAATTCGCCGGTGCCGCGGCGTCGAACTTGAGGTTATTTTGCTTAGCGAATCGCACTACAGATATAAACCAAAGCCATTTTGTCCGTCAGATAAGAGCTTCCTTTATTACGAGATGCAGACTTTACATTCTCGTTGGGGGAAGACAGTTTGAACATTTACTGTAAAAACAAAATAAACAACTTATTAAACTAATTGTTTTTTTTTTTCTATATGGACTCCTAATTCTTTTCATACGCTAATATGCCTAATTATTTCAATGAACATTGCCTCTGTAAAACATAAAGAAAAAGTTATATTGTGAACACTTATCCAATTTTTTTTAATTTTGTTGTTTTAGCACCTCTGTCGGATTTATAGCAATAACTTTGTAACGACTAGGACTAAACGTATGTTTTATACCAATTTGCAAACCTTATTAATTGTACAAGTTTTTAAAAATATGGTGGTCGTCGGAGTCATAGAATTTTTTTCAATTTTTTTCTGTTCATCGTAAGTAGTGAAAAAACTTTGTGATTCAAGTTATTTTTTTCTAAGGCAAATAAAGTGATACTTAAAAAAAATTGTATCTTATAACGTTAGTAAGTTATTCAGAAGTATTACAAAAAAAATACACCAAAAAACTATTTAAAAAAAAATAAAAACCGACTTCAAAGTAAATTATCTAATAAACTATTTAAAAATAAATAAAAACCGACTTCAAAGTAAATTATCTAAAAAGCATAAAATAACGAAAATATTATTGAAGTTGGTGTTAGCGTACCTGCTGTGTATATTCTGCACCAACTTCAATAATATTTTCGTTATTTTATGCTTTTTAGATAATTTACTTTGAAGTCGGTTTTTATTTATTTTTAAATAGTTTATTTAACACTTTTTAGTGACTTATTTTACCAAGATAGGTTTCAGCACTATCACGCAACTCGAACGTCTACATTACAGTAACTTACTGAAAACATAAAAAGTTTATATCTCTTAAACTACTGGACCGATTTTGATGAAATTTGTACTCTGCCCTAAGTTGAAAGATACTCTAACTATTGCAAAAAGAATTTTCGAAATCCGACTTGTAGTTTCTGAGAAATCCGTGGACAAACCTACATACATACATACATACATACATACACTCGTGAAATTTGGTAAATTCGTTTAGAAGCCCACATAGACTAACATATATGAATATTACGCATTTTTATTAATATTACATACATACGCGTCGAATACAGAACCTCCTTTTTTGAAGTCGGTTAAAAAGCATAAAATAACGAAAATATATTGAAGTCGGTGCTAGCACATCATGTTAACTAACACTAGCACCAGCTGACACCGACTTCAATATATTTTCGTTATTTTATGCTTTATAGATAATTTACTTTGAAGTCGGTTTTTATTTTTTAACCGACTTCAAAAAAGGAGGTTCTGTATTCGACGCGTATGTATGTAATATTAATAAAAATGCGTAATATTCATATATGTTAGTCTATGTGGGCTTCTAAACGAATTTACCAAATTTCACGAGTGTATGTATGTATGTATGTATGTATGTATGTATGTATGTATGTATGTTTGTAGGTTTGTCCGCGGATTTCTCAGAAACTACAAGTCCGATTTCGAAAATTCTTTTTGCAATAGTTAGAGTATTTTTCAACTTAGGGTAGAGTATAAGTTTCATCAAAATCGGTCCAGTAGTTTAAGAGATATAAACTTTTTATGTTTTCAGTAAGTTAATGTAACGTAAACGTATGAGTTGCGTGATAGTGCTGATACCTATCTTGGTAAAATAAAAGTCACTAAAAAGTGTTAAATAAACTATTTAAAAAAAAATAAAAACCGACTTCAAAGTAAATTATCTAAAAAGCATAAAATAACGAAAATATTATTGAAGTTGGTGCAGAATATACACAGCAGGTACGCTAACACCAACTTCAATAATATTTTCGTTATTTTATGCTTTTTAGATAATTTACTTTGAAGTCGGTTTTTATTTTTTTTTAAATAGTTTTTTTAAAATAGTTTATTTAACACTTTTTAGTGACTTATTAACCGGCTTCATTAACCGGCTTCAAAAAGAAGGTTCTCTATTCGACACGTATGTATGTAATATTGATAAAAATGCGTAATATTAATATATGTTAGTCTATGTGGGCTTCTAAACAAATTTACCAAATTTTATGAGTGTATGTATGTATGTATGTAGGTATGTATGTATGTATGTAGGTTTGTCCACGGATTTCTCAGAAACTACAAGTCCGATTTTGAAAATTCTTTTTGCAATAGTTAGAGTATTTCTCAACTTAGGGTAGAGTACAAGTTTCATCAAAATCGGTCCAGTAGTTTAAGAGATATAAACTTTTTATGTTTTCAGTAAGTTACTGTAACGTAGACGTTCGAGTTGCGTGATAGTGCTGATACCTATTTTGGTAAAAAAACTATTTAAAAAAAAATAAAAACCGACTTCAAAGTAAATTATCTAAAAAGCATAAAATAACGAAAATATATTGAAGTCGGTGCTAGCACATCATGTTAACTAACACTAGCACCAGCTGACACCGACTTCAATATATTTTCGTTATTTTATGCTTTTTAGATAATTTACTTTGAAGTCGGTTTTTATTTTTTTTTAAATAGTTTTTTTACCAAAATAGGTATCAGCACTATCACGCAACTCGAACGTCTACGTTACAGTAACTTACTGAAAACAATAAAAGTTTATATCTCTTAAACTACTGGACCGATTTTGATGAAACTTGTACTCTACCCTAAGTTGAGAAATACTCTAACTATTGCAAAAAGAATTTTCAAAATCGGACTTGTAGTTTCTGAGAAATCCGTGGACAAACCTACATACATACATACATACCTACATACATACATACATACATACATACACCCATAAAATTTGGTAAATTTGTTTAGAAGCCCACATAGACTAACATATATTAATATTACGCATTTTTATTAATATTACATACATACGCGTCGAATAGAGAACCTTCTTTTTGAAGCCGGTTAATGAAGCCGGTTAAAAAATGTTATAATTTGCAACTGACTGCATTAAAAAAACTGAACTCTGGTAGGCAAAATTGTGAAATTCGAAAAAAATAATATCTGCATTACTTACTATAACGGTTTTTTTTTAATTATTCAAATTAGTTGTTGGTAATAGGGTGGGCTACCTATCCGTTACGTTTGATCCATTATTTACGGGACATCCTGTATAGTACCCTAAATTAAATATTTGAAGGAGATTATTTTAAATGTTTGAATTAAAGAATACGTATCCGTATATCTTTTATATTTCTACCTATTCGGCAAACTCAAAGGTTAGAAACCCGAACTTCTTAATTAGGCACCAACAATCTCAGAAGTGCGATAAGATAACCCACTAACCGGCCATTTTTTTTACACTGCGATTAATTTGAATGCAATTTTGATTTTGTAACTTATACCATAGCCGTAGCCTCCGTCACACATCTGAATTGAAGTGTGTTGAAAGCATTGGCGATGTTATGAGACACCGCCAACATGACACCGTCCTGAGACACTGCCGCATCCGAGAGGCCCTTGACGCGACGCGTCGTGTCTATGTTAGACCGCCCGCTCCGAATCCGTATTGGGTGTTGGAGACTGGCACTACTTTCTAATAGGAAAGTACCCGATAGACTATCATCATCATCATCTCCAGCCGGAAGAAGCACCAAAGTGTCGACTGCGTTGGAAGTGACGGTCTATTGCACTGTCACATAATGTGTGGTGTTCGCAGGGTTAGCAGGGCCCTCTTCTGTGGAACATCGCATACGACTGGGTGCTCCACGGCTATTTACACTGCGGGCTCCAGCTCGTCTGTTACGACTGGGCTTGAAGGGGCCCTGGATTCTTATCCAGGCCCTATGTTTACACGGACCTAGGAAGAGGCTGCCCAGCTGCTGAGGATGTCACGAACTAAGTCGGGAGCCAAATAAAATATTTGGGTCTTGTCCTCGACCCGAAATGGCGATTCGAAGCGTGATCGATTTGGCGAAGGCCGAAGCTGATTTGGACTGCGGGAGAGCACCCGTCGCGGCTCCTTCCAAATCCGGGTGGTCCGAGTGATAGTTGCCGTTGATACCGGGATAGTACGAACGATATTCTATTTATGGCGCGCCAGTGTGGGCCGAAATCCTGACTACCTAAACCAACACCCTGTTGCAACGATCACAGAGAGTCATGGTGGTCCGGGTGATACGAGGATACCGCACAATTTCGTGCGAGGCCGCATGCGCGCTGGCGAGGCGCGCTGCCCTGGGACTTGGAGGCGCTGGTGTTGACCACAGTTTATTGGCAGAACACAGAAGTGCAAAGCCGGGTTGGAGCTCCTCCTAGTGAAGTTCAGTGGTGGCAAAGGGAAGTACAAGACACCCTTGTGTGGCCACAGGAGTGCGTGGTGGAATCAAGCGCCGGCTACTTGAGCATATCGGCGCGGCGGTGCGCCCGGTCGTGGCAGACTGGTTCCACCGAAAATACGGTACGCTCACATTCCAGAGGCTCGTGCAGATCCTGTCGGGGCATAGTTACTTCAGCAGGTACTATTACAAAACAGCCAGAACGGAGGAGAACTTCAGCTGCCTTATGAGTAACACTGAACTGCAACTGCACTGAAGATCATGGCGCACGCACACACACTCGAGGTTTGCACGGCTTGGATGGAGGTGCGTAGTCAATTGTGCGCCGCAATTGGGACCGACCTGTCGCTGTCCGTCATGACAAAATAGGCAGTGAGAGGGCATGGTTGACGATGGTCTCCATCTGTAAAAGCCTTATTTCGCAGAAGGAAGCAATGGAGCGGTTTAGAGAAAGCGATCCCTTTGTTGATCCGCGATGCCACAGGAGGCCCGTGCAGGAGGCGGGCGAATGCTGACCTCATGACCCTGTAGCCAGGCAGCAAGAACGGGTGAACTGCTGCCTGTGCACTGCGGGTAAGTAATCTATACTTATAATAAAACTGTAACAGGTCCATTTCTGTACATTGAAGATATTTTGAAAATAATAATTGGAGGGCATTCTTTAACTGATACTAAAGCCGAAACTGTAATTTTTTTCATTTTTGTCTGTCTGTCTGTATCACGGCTGCGCATCACGCCGAAACTACTGGATGGATTTGAACGAAACTTGGCATGATTGGAGCTAATACCACGAGGAAGGACATAGGATACTTTTTATCCCGTAATTCAGCACGGTTCTTGGGAGAAGAGATTAAAGTCTTAATGGTACTTGGTTATACGCGTGGTCTGAGTTTATCCCTTTTTCATTATATAAAAAATTATAATAAGGAGACAGTTGTTGTTGTTATTAATATTTGGCAATCAGGTTAAGCAACGTTAGGCAAAGTCATTTCATAGATGGGTGACCGTGTAATGATAATTGAACTGAGCATTTACGTGCTTCGAAGGGCACGTAAAAAGTGAGATGCAGTTTTTAACCGACTTAAAAAAAGGAGGTTATGTATTCGAAGAATATATCTAATACTATAAAATATAAATATTATAAGTATAAAAAATAAGGAGACACTCATAGGCAGTATAAATATGTAGCAATCGATCAGGTTAAGCAACGATAGGGAAGGTCAATATATAGATGGGTGACAGTTTAATGCCATTCGAATTAAGTTCGTCTCCGTGCTTCGGAGGGCAAGTAAAAAGTGGGCCCCAGAATTTAACCGACTTTAAACAAAGATTTTGTATTAAACGCAAATGGATACTCATTCATGAGGATTTCCCCACGAAAAAAAGAAAAAAAAACTCTTGGTATTCTACATAATATATTTCAGTGTGCACAGGATTTTTACATGATTTGATTCCACCTTCTCCTTTCTATCATAGGACGATGAGATCCACGGCGTAGCTACGCACTCCTACATTCTAAGCGTCCCAGCTGAACGGACAAAGCTATTTGCTTCGTCATTTACAAATGAAGACTGGAAAAGCTTGTTTTTCCTGCCAGCCCAGTCAATTATAATTGTGTATACTTGTGTTTTTAAGACTAGATTAAATAGAGTTTTTATAACCTACCATCCGGGATTACAGTCAAGCAAGCACTAGCTCCTATATTATAGTGTTACGTGCGGACGGAGTAATTAACACTTATCTCTCGGTCGTAACAATAGTAAAAAAAAAGTAGTGAAGTGTAAGTGGCGTATAAATAGCATTTTTTTGTTTTTACCAGATAAATTCCACCACATCGTTCATGGTCCTCCAGGAAGTTCTTATCCGGTTGTGATAACATTTATACAGATTCATTACAGTGGTTTCTTCGAATTAAAAAAATATAATTAAAATTGGTAAACGTTTGCCAGAGTTATGACCATTTGTGTCCTTAAGCGAAAAGAATGTCATCTTTTAGGTGTTTTTGCTGTTTTTTCTGCGGCGCCATTCTTGTTTTTTTAGGAATTACATATTCGTAAGCAATATTTTTTTATGGGACCCAATCAGTGGATTGGCCTATCCGTACAAGAAAGAATTTTTCAAATCGGTTCATAATTGCATCAGTCCTGAGATATGGTATTGTTTTTTGGGGGCGGTCGACAGATAGGGAGCTTATTTTTAAAATGCAAAAACGATGCATTATATCAATGTGTGGTCTCAAACAAACTGATAGTTGTGTACCTTATTTTAAGTCTTTAAAAATTCTAACTCTACCAGCATTGTATATACTAGAGACAGCAGTATTTGTCAAAACAAATATGCATTTATTTCAGAAGGTATCTGCAATGAAGAAGACCCCTATGCGTAGCCAATACGAAAATCAATTGTGCCATATTAAATGTAAAACATCTTTAATGTATAAAAGCGTCTTTGGAAATGCTCCGAGAATTTACAATAAATTGCCTCATGTACTAAAATGTATGCCTCTATGTAAATTCAAGAAAGAACTAAAGAAATTATTGATCAAGAAATGCTATTATGATGTGGAGGATTTTTTAAATGATGATGTATCTGTATAGTAATTTTATAATAATTAAATAATAATAATTTTTCGACATTCCATTTATATTTTCTGACATTCATATATTCTCTTGACATTCCTTTTTTATGCCTATTTATTATTATTATTATATAATATTGTTATTATTTTATTTAATGATTTAAGTAAAACTATTTAATATGATTTTTATTACTTGTCAGTCAGTTTGTCAACAATTTATATTTGTATGTCATATTGACAAAACATAGTGCACTTTTATGTAACATTGTATCATCTCTATTACCTATGTTTAACAAATAAATAAATTTGAATTTGAATTGCCAAAGTTATGCGCGAACATACATAGACAAAAAAATATACAGTCGAATTGAGAACCTCTTCCTCATTTCTGTGATGTACCTACACCCGCGGTCCTAACGCACACCTTTTGCGAAGTCAGTTAAAAAAAACTATGCAAGTCAACTATACCCGCGTTTATATTTCCTACGGGCCCGGCGCTGGCTTAATCCGGCACTGCTGCCAAGCGTGGGTATTATGGCAACCCCTTCCTTCCAAGGGGGAGGCCTTTGTTCAGCAGTGGACGTCTCGACTGCTGATGATGATGATCCTCCTATAAACTACTCATCGAGACCTATCCACGGATCCAAATTCGTTTAACGGAGCAGAATTCCTATGACCGTCAAATACTCATCGAGACCTATGCAACGACTTCTTTGGTGGATCTCACGTAGACCCGACCCTATTGGAGCAGAGATCCGATGACCACGTTTTTGAAGCCGCCGCCGTTGTTTTTGTTTTGACCGGTGTCTCGCCGGCGAGACACCGGTCTCGCCGGCGAGGCCGAAGGGTCGTACGTATGCGACCTCAACGACGTGCATCACCCCACTGAGTTTCTTGCCGGTTCTTCTCAGTGGGGGCGCGTTGTGAACCGGTGGTAAACTCAGCCCTCTCTTAAGCGACAGCCCAAGCCGAGGCCGTGCCTCCCTGAGGTGCCCTTGAGCTCGTCGCTACTTCTGCCGTTAAGGCTAGAGCGCTTTAAGCGCTCGCCTCCTATTGTCCGGTGAAGCTGTAATGGCCATCTGCGGCCAACAGCGTCTATCATTCCCAAAAAAAAAGACCACGTTTTTGTTAATCGTCATTAGACCCTGGTGAAGCTTTCACTAGCGAAGGTTAGCATATTCTTTAGTATCAGATTTACATATACTTATCATGTCTTTCGGATGAATGGAAGTAATGAAGAAGTTCCATTGTAAACCTAATATTCATACATCGAGTAGGAAAACAGCTGATGATCTTTAAAGGACTGAACCGATGTCAACACAACTAAGAACCATCTCGATCAAACTAGCCTTTAAATAAAATAACCGCATACAAATCCGTCCATTCTTTAAAGAGATATGATGCCACCGACAGACAGACATAGTAGGTAGGTCAAACGTACAATACCTCTCGTTTTTGGTCAGGGGTTAACAATGAGGATAATACTGATAATACTATAGAAATAGATTATACGTCAGTTTTATACTTCATAGTCCCATTTAACTAATAGAGGAAAAATAACAGGAAATAAGTATAATTACAAAAGCACAAAAAACCTGACATACGACTATGAACAAACAAAATGGACTTAGATTTACATCTATCTGTCTATACTTATAATAAAACTGTAACAGGTCCAATTCTGTACATTGAAGATATTTTGAAAATTATATTTGGAGGGCATTCTGTAACCGATACTAAAGCCAAAAATGTATTTTGTTTTTATTTTTGTCTGTCTGTATCTCGGCTGAGCATCAAGCCGAAACTACTGGATGGATTGAAACGAAACTTGGCATGATTTGAGTTAATACTCCGAGGTAGGACATAGGCAAAGAGTAAAATAATATATACTAAAAAAGAGAGGAAAGTTGGCGTTATTTCTGTCACCCTCGATCATGCGAATGAAGTGGCGCCATCTAGTAATTTCTTCCAGCACTAATATCAAGTACAGGTACCTAGGGTGCAGTCGTATCCTTTAAGCTGCACTCAAGAGTCCTTTAATGAATCATATCCCGTCTAATAATG
This sequence comes from Furcula furcula, assembly GCA_911728495.1. Classification (NCBI taxonomy): domain Eukaryota; kingdom Metazoa; phylum Arthropoda; class Insecta; order Lepidoptera; family Notodontidae; genus Furcula; species Furcula furcula. Next base: position 23,464,560 of record OU452252.1, read on the forward strand.
TAGATTTTGTATTAAAATCTACATTATGAGACGAGATAATGATCCATTAACGGACTCCGAGCGCAGCAGCTAGATTGATATAGGTAGGTAGGACTTGTTAAGGATTGGTACTTATATTTCAATTATGAAAAGAGCAAAGTTTACAGTCTGTAAATAAAACTAATATATAAATAGGTATTCTAATGTTGATGTATAAAATACCTGACATTGATTATATATTTACCAAATCCTAAACAAAAAAAGAACTAACTATAATTATTTGAATTGAGACTATTTATTTCCATGTTTAGAATGTTTGTTGTAGTATTTTTGGGCAATAATTTTAAATTCATCATCACCATCGTTCGCATAAGTCATCTTTCCTGATAAAATCCTGTTAATTGTCCTGCACCAACTATATATTAATATGTCAATAGTTTTATCTTCAAAATATTTTCTTAAACCATCCTTATGTATTTCACATTTGAAAGGGAAGGTAACAAATATATCGGTAAAAATTTTTATTGTATTTTTAATACCGTGTGTAGTTACATTTTCTTTCAAATGCGAAACACATATGCTTTGCAATTCTTCAAAACATTTTATTAATTCCACAGAAGGATAACATAGCCATTTTTTGTTCCCATGATATTCTTTTGCTCTCGTAAATGCATTGTCCTCAGTGTCTTCAAAACTTATCAAATCTTTCCTACAATGTTTGCATGCTTTGCATATATTTTGTAAGCACTTCCTCAAAACCCAGCCACATACATAATTCCTTTGTCCCTGATCACCATCAATTCTTTCCGAAATTACGTTATCCTGTATTTTAATTTGACTCTCTTCGGGAAGATCAGATGATATTATTTTATCTTTTAGAAAGAAATCTAAATTATTGAGACAATCATTGTCATCCTTCTCACAATTTGCTTGAAGAGATTGCGGGCTATTATAATTATTTAGTAAAAGTGACTTAAATGCCCCTTCAAACGCAACACAATTTGGGGCTGTGTTTCTTGCACCATATGATCTGATATTCCCGAAAAAATTTTCGACTGGGTCTTGGTTGAAATGTCTTGTTAACATGGAATCAAAAGAATATTTTTTAGACAAAATATTCCAAAGGGCTTGAAATCCTTCTATTGTCTTAATAAAGTTTTTTATAGTTGGCACAACAGATTCAACTAGTTTACTTTTATCATTGATTTTCTTAATTGCAACAAATTTTACAGTTTTCAACACTTTAATACTTTCTTGCCACAACTCATGGTGATCTGAATTTCGCCTTATTGGCCATTTGTATGTTTTACCATCTTCCTTACTTAAACTACTGACATTTAGAGTATCAAATAAATTGTCAATCAATGATACAAATGGTATCAATGACCGGCATTCTTCGGGCAGGCTCCCATTTCTTAAAAGGGTTAAGGTGGCAACAGCGACACTATGGCTAAATATTTGTGCCGCTGTTTTAACGCGCATTTTTTTTATTTTCTCCGGAACTACGTGCTCCTCCGTTAATTTTGGGAGACATCTTAACTCTCCTGATGATTTATCTGCAGAATACAACATTTGGAAGTAATCCCATTTAATAATTTTTTCTTTACCGTCGTTAGGATCTACGTATTTCAGATTCTTTGTTATTAAATTATTTCGTAACCCTTTTAATAAATGTGGAGTATCATACAAAGGTATTATCTTTTGTGAATTACATTCAAAATATTCATAACGCATTTCGATATCTTTCCGTAAACACTTAGCTTTAGTATCATTAACTAAATCATTAATGGCACTAACATTAACTGTGCTTTGGTCACATACCGTACACAAAACAACAAGACCAGTGTTCAATGTTTCATTAAGGACATTCTTAATCATTAATTTCAAATCATTTTTATTTAGACTATTTGTGAAATAATATGCCACAGGCTGTTTAAATTTCTTTCTTAGTCCCTTCACCATGAATACGAGTGCATGATTGGCGATATTTCTCGAACCATGGCTCACAAGACCTTTCAGTTCGTCTTTCGACGAGTTATATTGTATTTGAGGATTTAAAGACATTTCGTCAAATATGAGGGAACAGAGCCTGTCTTCTAATTTTAATTTTTTAACAGTATTTTTCAATTTATCGAAAACTACTTTATTTATTCCTGGGTTCAATTTAATTTGAGACAGCAAGTTTTTTAATGTCTTTGGTGATGGCAGTACAAACATTTTTGCCATAAAAGCATAGCATTTAGGACTTTTTTTAAATAATGACAAAGAGAGAATCTGCTCCTCAATACTAAATCGTCTGCCTTTAGGTTTTTTATTTGAATATTTCAATTGCATTGTAGTAAATATCTTAGCCGGTATAGGTAATGTCTTTGCTATATGCATAAACACAGATTTATCATATAGACTGGCCGCATTCTCGAGTCTTGTTTTCAATGTTTGACCTCTTTTTCTGAGTCTGCAAACCTCTCTCCTCAGATTTTTAATTTTTTTCTGAGTTTCTCTATTTAAATGTGTTGCAGAAGCCGCTGTGATTCTCGTGACAGCTGAAAAAGATTGATATAAAATTTATATTTACAAAAATATTTCAATATGCAATTATAACTATCCTTGACAATTTAAGTGCAGTAGACCATATTGATCCCAAACAAAAAGTTTTATGACAACCAGACAAATGATACAAAATCATTATTTATATTAAAATAATAATAATAATATTCTGGGACAATTCATACACGGTCATCTGATCCCAAACTAGACAGAGCCTGTATTACGGAAACCAGACAACTGATACTAATACTTATGTACTTTTTTTTTTGTAAATACGTACTTATATAGATAAAACACCCAGATATTTGGTGGGAATCGAACCCACGACCTATTGGTCAGCGGCCAGGGTGTCTAACCTCTAGACCAACAGGCCCGTCAAATAAAATATGCCTATAAATAATTTTAGAGTTATCTAGACTGTTTTTTCTTCTTACAGAGGACCACAACCAAACATTTAGTTATGTCTTTGAGCTTAGTTCTTTTTGCTGCCAGCTAATTAATCCCTCTGACACAGGTTCAAGCCAAGCACTTGCTCTTATTTAGTAAAAAAAAACAAGTGTACTTACAATTTTGCACACGCTTCTTATTATTTGAAAAAGCGTAGTTGTGTTCTCTTGCCACCACATTGTGCACATCCAAAGGGTTTACTAAAAATAAAAAACATAATGTTAATTAATGTTGTCATTTACTTACGCGAATATTACATATTGAAATCAAACTACTTACAAGGATTTTATCACGTTTAACATAATGTTAATTATTATAATCCAGTCTCAATACAAATAAGTTATTTTATATTTATAATATACTAGCAGCTGTACATGCAAATCTATACTTATAATAAAACTGTAACAGATCTAATTCTGTTCATTGAAGATATTTTGATTTTTTTTTTGGATTATTCTATAATCGATATTGAAGCCAAAACTGTGTTTTTTTTTTCATTTTTGTCTGTCTGTATCATGGCCGCGCCCCACGCCGAAACTACTGAATGGATTCAAACAAAACTTGGCAGGATTTGAGATATTACTACGAGGAAGGACATAGAATACTTTTTACCCTTTTTTGTAGTTATCAATGTTCAATCAGGTTAAGCAACGTTAGGCAAGGTCATTACATAGATGGGTGACTGTTTAATGCCATTTGATTTAAGGGTGCTTCAGAGGGGGAGAAAATAGAATTAGAATAATACTTCGTATTTCAATGTGGGTGTTTGAGGAATTTCATCTATTACCTAACACACTGTACATTTATACAGAGTGTTAAAAAACCTTGTCCGATCGCCGAAGGCATTAAACAGTGTCGCAATACAGTCATACATATATTATAATACATGTGTTGTATATCTTATACATATTTTTCCGCGAAATGCAAATATTCCCCTTATAAATCCAACAGAGGTTCTACATAAACATTATACACCTTTATTTGATAAACCATCCAGAAATATAGGTTTAACTTACCAAGGGAAGGGATTTGAACATCTGTATTTGTATCTTTAATACTCTGGTCATTGAGTATGTTAAGATTTAAAGATACATCTTCCACACTCATCAAATCAATAGTATGACCTGTAATTTATAGTACATGGCTTTAGTTTACTACTTTTGTTATAAGTTTGTTTATAAATATTGGTGCGGATTCTGTTGTCACCACTAGACTAAGCTAGACTAAATTTTAGTTTAGTGGTGTCAAACGTTGATTAAGTGCTTAATTTTATTTTGACAGCTACTAAACCGAGTTGATAGTGAGGTTTTCATTGGTCAAATTATGTTAAGAGAAAACAATTCTCTTGTTCATCTGATTACACTAAACTAAGCCAAAATAATTCTCCGGCTACGATACTTATACGGGGTGTAAGGGACATCGTACCGAAAACCGATACCAGGGATCCAGTACATAATTTAGAACACTCTAGTGTTGAAATTTTTCATCGGCTTTTTCATGAATTTCCAAAAAAAATACTTTTTTCAAATAAAATTAGTATAACATCATTATTGGTATAATAATAAAGCATAATTTTAATTTAAAAACAATAAATTACTTATTTGTGGAAAATTTATTTAATCATTTATTCTTTATGCACTAAAACAGTACATAGGCAATTAATTTATAGGCAATTAATAATTAAAATTTTAGAAAATTAGCAATGTAATTTGAGAAATACATATTATTCCGCATATATTCATTACATGCTCAAAAATTAATAAGTTAGTCATTTGTCATTTTCCATATAAATGGTTTCTGTAATGTTGTAACAGACATTATTTGATATCTTATAAAAAAAAATATATATATTTTCTTCTTCTGTTCAACAATAAAAATTAATTTTTATTGAAGTGCACCATCAACTGCCCATTATGTTTCTCTCTCTCATTTTCTAGTTAGGTTGCCTGGAAGAGATTGCTTTTTAGCGATAAGGCCGCCTTTGTACATTGACATCTTCAACGCATTGTTCAATTTACATGTAACTTTTGGTGTACAATAAAGAGTATTTATTATTATTATTAAATCCCCTTGTCCCTTACATCCGTTATACTTATATTAATTTTAATATTTATTTTATTTTAATATATTTTTTATTAATATTTATTAATAAAAAAATATTAGCCATTAATATTTTAATATTTATTTTAACATTTCTTTTTTAATTATTAATATTTATTAATAAAAAATGTTTAATATTTAGTATTTTAATATTTATTTTAATATTTATATCCGTATATATTTTAATATTTTTTATTTATTAATAAAAAAATATTAAATATTTAGTATTTTAATATTTATTTTAATATGTATTTTAATATTTATTCTATTATTTAATTTAATATTTATTTCATTATACTTTAGTCTATTCTATTTTATTTTTGTCAACATCATTTGAAGTTTCTAATATTAGGCATAATTTGACATAAACTGTGCGCAACAGAATAGCAAAATATGTTTAAAACTAAGTTGAGTAACTAAAACCAATTATATTCTATCAAACTATACCTAATTTAGTTTAAATCATGGATCTCTGAATAGGAATCATCGTTTGACACGACTAAACTATAGTTTAGTCTAGTGTGTGACAACAGAATCGGCATCATTGTACACTTTTATTTGATATACCACCCAAAAATATTGTTTTACTCACCAATAAACGGAATCTGAACATCTTCTGTATTTGTATCTTGAATATTCTTATCATTGAGTATGTTTAGATTTAAAGATACATCTTCCACACTCAGCAAATCAATAGTATGACCTGTAATGTATAGTACATTATTTTAGTTTACTACTTTTGTTATAAGTTTGTTTATTATTACATTGACAATGATTCTGATCGGACTAGAATGCCATGCAAATGGTCCAACTTATTTATCAATTTCTCTTACAAAATCAATGAGTGCTCAAGATATATTATAGTGCACATGTACATATGATTTAACATTGCTGGCACATTCACAGGTCCATTCTCACTTCCTTTACTCTCAGAATCCATACATGGTCAACAGATCCCAAACTAGGCAGAACCTGTACTATGGTAACCAGACAGCTGATACAAATACCTATTATTATCCTACCCATTGCAATTGTTTGAAAACAGTTATTACATTAATAGGTATAATTTTTTTAAGTGTCTGGTTTTTATTATTTAGGTACAGGACTCTTACACTATAATATGTAACTAAGCATGTATGTATTAACTAATATGTATTATTAACTAAACAGTAATTTAAAAACTATATTGTCACTTACTTGTAGAACAATGTGCAAACTGCTCTGTTTCAGAAAGTAATGCTGATGTACCAATGAATAATGATGGCACAGCTAAAGCATTCAACCGGTGATTACGATTATGCTCTTTGTCTGTGAAATGCCGATCACAAACTATCATGTTGTGATCCAGTTGAGAGTTTTCATCACCCGCAATAACCTTACACCATGCCTTATATTGTTCAGGAAAACGATTCGGATTTGGGAGTTTATGTGTTATATTATCTGAAAGAAAAAAAGAGTTTTCATATAAGTACAATATGTTTCAAATTGAATTCATAATATGGAACATAAAACAGGCAGTTGCAGGCTGCGGCAATAGGTCGTGGAGTGTTCACGACACAATAATCGCAATGCCATATTCATCACTTGACTCTTGCTGACCCAAACAACACCCGTACCAATTCTTAAAATAATTTCTCAATTTTGTTTCCAAATTCACTGAACTTGAAGGCTAACCAACTTGTAAATGAAGTTGATACATTCACGAGTATGAATTAGCCTCAAATTTAGCTTGTAGGTATTATGAAAACAACGCTTGCCTCTGCTTGTCCAAATTTTGTAGTTTATAGACAAGAGGAAGGCTTTAAAACTTTAGAATGGTAAAATGTAACTTACGTTGGGGCTGACAGCCAAAAACACAGCGTCTAGGCATCTTAAAGATTATTTTTCACTATCAAGCACTATTATAACACAACACAAACACCAGCGTCTTTTCGCAAAAGTTTACAATCTCAGCATAAACTAAAATGGGCGGAGGAATTAAAAAACTCGACTACAACGCACAAATTAGAAAAATAAATACTGGAAAACTGAAAATACCAAAAAACGCGCACACGCCGACCAAAGCAGATTGCGAATTTGAAATGAAGTAGGGATGCACGTTACGATTCGATTTTTATGAAGATCGATTCAATTGAATACGATCTAGCGATTTTTTGAATCGATTCACTTCAATACGATCTTCATTCGAATCTATTCATAAGTTATGTGAATCGAATCATTTAGATCGTACTTAGGTATTATAAAATCATTATTACGAAGAAAGATAGATTACAAACGAATGCCGATACTATAATTATTTACATTATTAGTTTGCAATGTTTACAAAGCGAAGCAAGTCGATAGGCAAAAATAACGAAACATGATAAAGGTAGTTCTAAAAAGTCCTCGTTGATTTTATTTTGCTTTGATCGTTTGTGCCGTACGTATCACCGTGTTTTAATAATTGTGCCTATTGTGATTTTACCGATGGCTCCACCTTTAAAATCCAGTGTGTGGTCCAATTTCGTAAAAACTGATATTGGAGGAAAATGGAAAATATGTCATTGTATCGTAAAAACAAAAGGTAACACCACAAACCTTTTTTTGGATACTACATTTACGGATCATGTAAATAACTTATATGTTTTCTTATACGTAAAGCGTAACTTGTCCTATAGATTGAAAAAAAAATTTTCAAAGCCAATGTGATTTCCCTATTTTTTTTAGTAAATTTCATTAAAGTTTGTATTTAATAAAAGTAAATGTTTTATATGTTCAAATTATTGCAAATTTTGATTTGATTTGTGAATTGATTTTTAGGAGATCGATTCAACAGAATACGATCCGATCCAAGAATCGATTCAGAGGCCTACGATCCATTACGATCCAAAAAATCGATTCAAAGAGAAAAATCGTGCATCCCTAAAATGAAGTTGACAGATAACCGATATTCTCCAAAGTATACCGACCGATTATTCTATGCCGGTGGCAAAACTAAGAACTAACCAAATGACTGCAGTGTTGGATAGACAGTAGCGACACTATCACGGCAAAGATAAATTGGTCGGCTTGTATTGATAAACGAATTATATGGTGATGCCATATTGAATAATCTTAATCAACTCAATTTATTGTTTTTATATAAATTTTGACACTTTTTTATTATTATTATCATGTTTTCAAATAATTACGATTTACTGTTAAGAATTTAGTTATGTTATTATTCGAAATAATGGGCACCCTGGACTAACGCCATCTTGTGAGACAATTTAGTACAAGCAACTCATAAATTATCAACAGAAGAAAACGGTAGATGGCACAACATAAAATAAAAAGTCACTAATGTTCCTAAGTTTCCTCCCCCTGGACATAGGATACTTTTTATCCCGACATTCGGCACGGTCAGGCCAGTGACAGCATTAGTTCCAAATGTTCCGTTTTGGCGCTAATGTCGCAATAAGAACAGCCATCTTGGACGCCATTTTGGTCACGTGGCCAAGCGCGGTCCGGCTCTGAGTCCGCCATACCATACTTTATCGACTTGTCATTGTGTTATAGCCGAGTTGAGCGTTTTGTTTGTTTCTTGTGAATTTCCTTGCATTTTCCCGAGTTGAGATCCTTGAGACGCAAATTCTCCTCCGTTATTTACCGATTGTGCAGGTGATAGTGTTACTTTCGTCATGGGAACCCAATATAAATGTTGCGTTGGTGGTTGCAATGCAACAAGTAAAAGCCACCGGCTTTTTTGTTTACCCAAGAACGATAAGCTTCGCAATGTTTGGCTATCTTACCTAGTGCCCACAAACTCCCTCCTCATTGGACTTACTAAAGAACAGCTACTAAGAAAACGTGTGTGTGAAAAACATTTTGATAGTAATCAGTTCGACGGTGAAGGCCGAAGACTTCGGTTTTCCTACCCTTATCTGCTTACCAGTAAAGAAATAGCCCACGGTGCACCTCTTAGTACATCAGGTGAGTTATTATTTCACTATATTATTGTGAATACTTAATGTTTCCCAGATCGTATTAAACCATCGTGGTCTATTTTTTTAACATTATTAAACATCTATGCAGTAGATATTATACTGCACAAATGCTTGTGCAGGCACAGGTGCACTCTTGTCCTTTACTCACAATTCGGTGGGATAAAAGACCAACTGCAGGCGCAGGATCTATTTTATATGCCAATCCAACGTATGGATCATCTTACTTTTCAGACAATCAGTGGATCGGCCCTAGCCAGTAAGGAATAACTAAAACAAATTGGTTGCTCCCTACAGAAATTAAACCTGCTTCCTCTGGTTTTATGCGGTTCGGTTTTATGCCTCCGTCCGGCTTCTCGCTAATATACTACACTATAATATATAATACAGTATTCTTATAATACTATAGTAGCTATCAGCGTTCCCATTGCAAGTGTATGTGTTTGAACTACAAATAAATAAATATGTAGTAACAAATAACTTACATTTACAATAATCTTCAAACTCCAGTGTAAATACATACTAGACAATGGTCCCATTATGTTCTTATGTATAATGTTCATGTACAGCTGATAGAAACATACAGCATTCATAAGCGTTCTGTAACAGAGCAGCTGAACATTATACATAAGAAATTTATGGGACCATTGTCCAGTAGTTAGACAACCGGCCACCACCCAATAGGCTGTGGGTTCGATTCTCACCTTGTGTCTAAACCTTATCTTTATCTATATAAATATTTATATCAGTTTGTTGGTTGTCATAGTACTTACTGACTCTGTGCCTAGTTTGGGATCTGATGAATGTGTTTGGATTGTCCCAGTAGAAAAAAAAAGAAATCATTCAGGTTCTTTAGCTTAAGTATTCTAAAAATAAAAATACAATGTTTCAGAATGGAATGTCAAAATTGAACACAATTACACCAAAGAGCAAGATGAGGAGGATGTTATTGGACCTGAGCCAGCAATATTAAAGTTTGGTGTGTATATTAAATCCCTAATTGGTTACTATAATATCTAATAGTTAGGCTAAATGATTGCCTGCCTTATGCCAGGTAGAGGTAAACATATGTGTGAACAGCACAAAATACTGATACACTTATGTACTAATTGTGTTATTGTATTTCTTGATGTTAATATGTATATTTTTTTTTAGAAACAAATCGTTTGGAGCATAATTACTCCAAAAAACAAGATGAGAGTATTGCTATAGAATCATCATTAGTGACTGCAGAGGCAGGTGTGTATTTTACCCAACTAAAAATAATGGAAGATTTTGTTTTTATTATTAGAATGAGTAAACCATTATAGTGATTCCCTATGAATTTTGTCATGACAGGACAAGTCAAAGTAACAAAACCCATCACACTCAAATTCATTTTTTTTATTGTAAATAGGCTTAACGCTAGCACTTTTGAATGGTCAATTTCTTTTAAAAGCTACCACCGGATCACAACGCAGCCTCAACTGAGATGATCCGGCAAGAAACTCAGTGGGCTTGTCATTTTTAAACAGTGTTTGTGTTGTTACAATTGGATCAGCATCAGCGATAGTAGTGGGACCAGTCTCCCCATGCAGGTGATAAAATATAGATAAATAACACCCAGACACATGGTAGGAATTGAACCCATCACCTATTGCGTGGATAGTAGCCAGGGTGTCTAACCACTAGCCCCATGGGCCCATCTATTAATTCAGAATAATATACCATAATTATATGTTTCAGATGTAATATTGGAACAGCCTTCATGTTCAGGCATAGGGGTTAATATAGAAATAATGCCTGACACCATGCAAAGAACAGAACAATCTCAATCTCAAGAGCAAAAAGGTAGTTATGATAACAAAAAATATGTCCTCCTGGCTTATACAACCACGGCAGCAAAAATTTCACAAGATCAGTCAACTATATTGGAGATATTATAATGCATAAGTGCACTCTGTTCCTTTACTCTCACAATCCGATGGAATGGAAGACCGACACCACTGGGGAGAGATCAAGTGCAGGCAGACTTTATATGCCCATCCAATGCGTAGATCATCTTACTTTCCAGACAATCAGTTGGTTGGCCTACTTTGTCATAGCCTGTAAGGAACAACAACACAATTTTAATTCAGAATCTCTGGTTTGCAGCTGCGCCACGAAGACTATGTAGGTGTGATAAATGTAGCCTTATATACAATTTTAGAAAATTAATCAGTGATACTGAGTAAAAACCAGCTCTTTTTCCCAAAATAAGAAAAGCAAAAGGATCAACCTCTCCTATTTCTTATCCTAATGTTGGTTTTGTGTTTATCTTTATAATGAGTGTTATGACTTTAACAAGGTTTATATTTCTTTTCAGGTCCCTCAATTAAGAGGCTTGGATCAAAGAAAAGGAAGTTTATAAAACAAGTTTTAAATATAACAGCAGATAGTTTGCATGACTCAGCCTCACAAAGGCTAACTGAAGCACAAACTCTATTAAATAAGAGTGAACTGTTGGACAAATTTAGTTTATTAAATAAACAAGCTAAAACATTTTTGTTAATGCAGTGTAAACAAGTGGGTAAACCTAAAATGGCCAGAAGGTTTACTGTTGAAGAAAAATTAATGGCATTGCTCCTCATGAAACAAAGTCCCAAAGGATATAAATTATTAGAAAAAATGTTTGCCTTACCTAACAAGAGGACTTTGCTGCGCTTATCTGAAAAGGTTTCAATGGAACCAGGATTAAACCATAAAATATTTGACTATATTGCTCACAGTTGCAAAAATTGGGATGTGCAACAAAAACTGTGCACTATAGTATTTGATGAGGTTGCATTGACTCCTCATTTAACTTTTAATGAAAAGAAAGAAAAAATTCACGGATTTGTGGACGTAGCTGGAGAAAGAAAAATGCGTTATTGCGACCATGCTTTGGTTTTTATGATTAGGGGAATATGTTCTCCTTGGCGACAGAGCATTGCATATTATTTCTGTGAAGGCACAGTCTCATCAGCTGAGCTACAAAATATATTAAAACAAATAGTATCACAAGTAGCTCTAACTGGGTTAATTCCCTTTGGTCTTGTTTGTGACCAAGGGTCCACATTTCGTACAGCAATGAGGCAATTTAGAGAAGATACCATTCATTTAAGGAATCTAAAAGGTGTTCATGATGGTTAGTAAATTATGGTTTTAACCCTTTGGAGCGCGGGCCTATTTTTTTTGCGCAGTTTTTTGTTGATACGATTCGAGCCAACGGGCCCCGAGTTTTTAATTACTTTAGAACAAAGCTTTTTTATAATAACAGTATTAAGTAAACTTTTTTTTTCAGATGGATCAATTAATATTGCTGGACATGATTTAAGTTTATTTTATGACCCACCACATCTTCTGAAAGGGTTAAGAAATAATTTTTTAACCAAAGATATCATTTGGAATGGAAGCACTGCAAAATGGAAAGATATTGAATATATTTATGATATTGATAGTAAATTAGGGCACACAAGAGCCTTGCCGAAATTGACAGCCCACCATGTAGATCCCAAGAAAGTAAAAAAAATTAAAGTCAGTGTTGCTGCTCAAGTACTAAGCAACCGAACTGCTGCAATGCTGAAATACACTAATGCACTTAGTGAGTATGCGTTTTTAAAAGTATCATGTTTAAATATAACTTTATTTAAATAACTAGCTGACCCACGCAGCTCCGCCTGCGCTATTTTTACGTTAACTAAACTTTTAATAACAGACCTTCGCATCGAATACATAACTTCCTTTTTTATAGTCGGTTAAAAACTGGGACCCACTTTTTACTTGCTCTCCGAAGCACGGACCCGTTTTGTTCAAATGGCGTTAAACGGTCACCCATCTATTTAATGACCTTACCTAACGTTGCTTAACCCGATCGATTACAATACCTTGATAACAACTCTCTATGAGTGTTCCCTTACTAATATTTATTATATTATAAAGAAAAATTGATAAAATCGGACCAAGCGTATAACCAAGTACCCATTTTGACTTTAATCCCCTCTCCCAAAAGAACCGTGCTAGATTACGGGATAAAAAGTATCCTATGTCCTACCTCGTAGTAAGATCTCAAATCATGCCAAGTTTCATTTGAATCCATTCAGTAGTTTCGGCGTGATGCGCAGCCGTGATACAGACAGACAGACAGACCGACAGACAGACAAAAATTAAAAAAATTACATTTTCGGCCTCAGTATCAGTTATAGAATGCCCTCCAAATATAATTTTCAAAATATCTTCAATGTACAGAATTGGACCTATTACAGTTTTATTATAAGTATAGATAAATACCCTAAGTAAAGTAGGGTAAATAATTTATATTCTATTTATTTGGAACATAAACAATACTTGTACAGAGTACTTGTTTAATACTAGCATTAAAAATAGTTATAAACTAGTTACTGCATCTTCTAACATACATCCTGAGCATTTGTATTTTCATAGTATTAATTAGGTATTTGGCCTTTCAACAATTTGTTTTTAAATGATTAACGTTAATTGTAAAAATGTTTATAATTTCAATACGAAAATAGACTGAATATAGGTACTACTACATCATCCTAATGATAAATATAATAGCACCTAGTATTAAATTATCAGGTGATGTTGATATAAATATAAATATACCCAATATCATTTTCAGATAATCTACGGAATAATGAATCAGAAAACACCATGGGCACAACAGCAGAAGTTGTTGAATTTTTCGACACTTTGTTTGATAGTGTCAATGGCTATCCTGGTGGTTCAAAAAGAGGGAAACTAAGACGAGCTGTGAAGAAAAATACACCACATCATTTATTCTGGGCAGAAGCTATTCAAAAGATTAAAAATAAACATTTTCTAGACAAATGTAGTAAACTTGCACTACAATCAGGAAAACCTAGACTCGTACGAGTGCCATCCCTGCAAGGCTGGATTACAAGTCTTGAAAGTTTTATTAGAATATCTAAATTATTATTTGACAAATATAGTGTGGACTATTTTTATCCCAGGCTTATAAATCAAGATCCACTTGAAAATTTTTTCGGTCGTATAAGGGCCCTCAATTACAGAAATATTAATCCAGATGCAAACACATTTATATATGCATTCAAATCATTAATGTTGTCTAATGTGCTTAGTCCTCATTCAAAATTTTCAAATTGTGAAGAGGATAATGGGGAAACCATATTAGATGTCGGTTTTCTTTTTAAAACTGATAACGAAAATAAGGAAAATTACACAAGTTCACCTCCATCCTCTTCACAAGATTACCCAAGGGAAAAATTAACAGTCGATCAGGTGGTGATGGAAAAAATTAAAGTGCATTGCTCAGCTTACACTGCTGGGTACATATGCAGAAAAATATCAAAGTCCATAAGGTGCAACTCATGCTTGAAAACGTACACAAGTAGCTCGGTAGAAAAAGTTCACACTTATATACAATTTAGGGAATACAAAACTTTGAAAAATAATAATTTATCATATCCTACTGAAAGACTTTTAATCTTATACAGGGACGTAGCTCAATTAGTGCATAATTATTTAAATGATAATTGCTATAAAAATAATATCAAAAGCAACTTGGTGAGAAAAATATTGAGCACAATTAGGTTTTCTTGGTTAGGGTGCTCTAAACATAATAATGAAGTAAAGAATTTGTTTATACAAGTTTTAATTCGATTACAAGTGCATAATTGGTGCAATATAATAAATAAAATATTAAAAGGTGATGTGGAGGCTAAGTATATAGCTAAAATGGGAGAGCCCCAAAAACGGGCCCTTGATAAATATAAAAGATTTAGATTAAGAAAACGATGCCTAAGTAAATAAATCACTGACACAGTAAAGTTCGTTTCATTACAAACAAAATTTAAAAATTATGTCCCATGTAAGAGACTATCGTCAAAATGGAACATCACTAGTAGTCGATATCGATAGTTTCTTCTAATCACTACTTATATACATATCTATAAACATTCTACGTACAGTACACACACACATACGCAATGCGTATATTACTTTGTATGTGTAACCGGCAAATGTCAAACAGTGCGATTGTAGCGCCAAAACGGAACAATGACAAACACAGCCCAAAAGTAGCTGTCGCATCTGTAGCTAGCTACTAGTATCTAATCTGTGGGCACGGTTCCCTTGGGAGAGGGGACTAAAGTCAAAATGTGTAGTTGGTTATACGCTTGCTCCGATTTAACAATTTTTCATTATAATTATAATAAATATTTGTAAGGGAACACCCCCCCCCCCGAGGGCCGTTGGTGCAATATGCACCATAAGAAACGAAAACACGCACCTCCCTCGGGGGCCGTTGGTGCATATTGCACCATGAGGTGAGCATACGATACACATCGTGTTTTTTGTGGTAAATTTTTATTTTTTGTATGGGAACCCTATGCTTTATGGTTTCTATAGTGTATATGCTCTTTATTAAAATCGTCATTAAGTTGCCGTTTTGACTTTTTCATTGACAACTTCAGTTAGCAAAAGTGGGCGGTAGCTGTCACTGAATGTTTATTTTGGCGGTCACGGAATGTTTATTTTTTATATGTTTATTTGTAAATATTGTATTATTTTCAGGTGAAGTGATATTATTTAGTTGTGTTTAGTGTTATAACATCATAATCACAGACGTATTAGGGATGCTACGCATCAGACGGTGAACTGCCCTAGAGGAAAAATCACATTACGGATTTGCAGTAATAGAACATGACGTCTGTTTTTTTTTTAATTTATACGCTCATATCACGTGCTGTGGGCCAGAACTTTTCGCCTAATCTTTAAAAAAAATGGAAGCTAGCCTTTTTAGCCGCTTTACTTTTTATATTCCTATTCCATTTTTCTTTATTATTTCATATTCAGGTTTAGAATAAAATAAAATATACATATTAATTTAAATTACTTTTATTATTTATTAAAAAAAATATACAAAATAAGATTCATACTCTGGTCAGGATGCGACTCTCCGGGTAGTTTTTCCTTCATTCATTTGTTTGATAAGCAGTCTCCATTTATAATAGCGGCTAGTTATTATATATTATTAAAGAATGGGTTAATGTCATGGTCGAGATGTGGCTTGTCACAGCTTTTTAGAGATATGTTTGTTTGTCCGATAAATTGGCATTGTTAACAGCATCAAAGGGACCATCGCAGATGTACAAATTCCAACTGAAACAAAAGAGTGAAATGCTTTAGTATTTTGTATGACACACACAATTACCAAAAACAGAAGAGAAGAGAACCTAGTGCAGAAGTGAATAATTCCGGTTAATTATTATTCTATCTTATTTTTACAGTAATAAGTTTTCAGCAGTTGCAGCTTTATTAGCCTGGCCTAATAGTATGGAACTGTCCTACTACAGCACAAAATGTGCATCAGCTGTAGAGAAGTAAATGATGACAAATTAGGTACAACAATGTATAGATACAAGACAACTGTGTAAAATTTATAAAACTAATGTTATAAATGTTAATTCATATAGTACATGATGTAGTGGATTATAAGTTAAATTAGGTAGCATTCATTAGCATTATTATCATGAAAAGTATGAGAAAATATTCGTAACAAGGTACTTACCATTGTGGTCAGTGTGCATTGTCTAAGGAGTGCATTTGTTGATTTCGTAAGCCAAAAATAACGTAGGATAGGCTTCAACACGAAGACGAGGCCTCACTGGTATGAGGCAATGAATTTTTCGGTGAAGAATATCCTTTCACAGTTCATGTTTATATGTTACAGTCCTGCATAGTACAATCTTGGGGAAAAACATTAAATTGATTGCCGTCCTTACTCCTACAAGCACAATTCACGACGACACAGTTCTTTTAAACGTAATGCAAGTTGTAATCAAGATTTTACACAATCATTATGTACAAAATTGAAAAAAATTACAATGAACAACGAACTTGGTAAAATCACAATGGCGTCCACATAGCTTTCTGGTTTTCTGTCTTAATAAAATAAAATATGGCGTCTATATTACAGACGACAAAGGAATGAAGTATGAAGGAGGGAGGAGGGAAACTGTCAAAATGGATAGTTACAATATGGTTACTATTGCGAGGAATGGAAGTACCGAGATTTATAGCCGTGATCATAATACAGCAGTGTAGACGTTAGTTAGTTCGTATTTTATCAAAATATTGGATATTTTCGAAATGAAATCTGACCCGGGTCATTATTTGTTTGTTTGTTTACTTTTGGTTTATTTTCGATATTATTTGTAATGTAACTGTTGTAAATACATCGTAATTACCAAAGAGGATTTAACACTACGTATAAGAGTCGGCACTCCCATACAAGCCCCTGAATCGAATCATGAAGTCATGAACGTACTTTTCCTAACTTAACAAACATAAAACTTAATGGCTACCAGTTGGCCAACCTGCCATTTTTTTTATATTGTATACCACTAGGGCTTGCCACCCCTTAGTATGTTTGTCTATCGATATCGATGAAAATGAAAGAACACAATATACGGGTGTGTTTATTGTTAAGTTTAATTCACGCAAAGTTACCTATGTACAATAACTATGTTTTCAAAATAAAATTAAGCAATTTTTACAAATAAAATAAAGAAATATTTATGATTTTTGAATGCTTTACGATCATTAATCTCAAAATTCGATTCACAATGGAGTCGTCATACTAGATATGCTTATTTATATGCTGTATTAGTTATTCTTAATCCTGATAACACGTTGTGCCATATATTTGTATGGATAAATCAACAAGTCTTCATTTCCAATTAACTTCACCCATCTGAAGAAAAAAGCATAATAATATAAAAGCACAAAAAACAACTACAAATAAAAACATACATACACACACTCGAAAAATATAGCCCTCCTTCTGGTCTAGTCAGGCAAAAATATCGATATTTATGGACTTATGACTATATAATATGTACATCACTATTTATTTTGTTCAACAACTAAGTTTTATGAATAAATTCATAATTCCATTACAAAACTTGCGATCGACTACTAAATAGGATTCAAAAGTAATGTAACTGCTACACCACAAGAAATATTTACATTTTTATATTAATTTATCATAAAATTTTACCTTGCCGGGTCATGTGGAAATCTGGCCAAAAATATCTCAGAAAACCTTTTTGTGACTCGCCTAACACCACATATTTCACATTTTCTTAACGATTTACCACCCATAATATTAACACAACGCCCATTAAGGCTTAAATAAATGTAAATAATATAATAACTTATTAGCCGCCAAAATTCAAACCAGAATAAAATTTTCAAATGTCAAGTTACATCCACAGGTTAGACAACAAAAAAAATAACAAATTCGTATTATAATATAATCTTTGAGTATTAAACCAAAAGGAGACGACACGCGCACTATTCGCTATGAGAAAAAGTCTGTCACTTTCTGCGCGGGGGACGAGGTAACTCACACAAATACTATCTACTACTAATGCATTCTTCGCCACGTCGCTACGCAGGCACACGACAATATTATCAAACACTAACATAATCTATACGCACACAAGTAAATTCACACACAGTGACAACACTGTCTGTACACGAGATGACGTCAATTTTAAGTAAACGAGGATAGTGCATGACACTATCGATATTTTATGGTCGATGAGTTCCGATAATATTTTTGGTGAAAGTTAAATAGGTGTAAGGTATTTTTAAATTTAGGATCATAGGAAAAGAACCTTGGGTTGTCGTCAAAATCCGATTAATTAGGATAAGTCAGTATGGTTAAGTCTGAAACTTCAAGAAATACCTAAGCTGCATTCTTACTCTTATATTATGAAAAGTCTGCTTAGAAACAACTTTGTGCAATAAAAATAAATAAATATCTTTACTCATTCCTATGATAAAATTTTAACGGCCAAAAAGGGAAAAACATTTTGCTAAATATGTTGTATTTTTGACATAAGCTAGCGTTGGTTAAGCAATGTCAAGTAAGGCCAATACATAGATAGCCGTCGTCTGGATTTTCTTGAACATTTGAACTGAGCTTCCCTGTGCTTCGGTCTCGGTTGTTGTAGACAGTAGTCGTTACCTTCGGAGTCGCTGGACGTACGGGGCGTGGGCCCTAGGACATCCATTAAGTATGGCAGTGACTCCGAGGAGGACGGCGCACTATGGACGGAAAAACGAAGTTCCCTTTCATAGGATTTTTTAAAAATAAATATTTTATTTGATAGTTTCAAGTATACAGTTTTGTCGAGTACATTAAAACATTGAATAAATTAGTAGTTACCGGTTTTTTTTTTAATAATTTTACGGCTGAAATGCCAGATCACTATATTCGGCATACAAATATTTACGTGAAACCCATGTATTTTAAGAACTTGTGTTAGCTACCTATATTCTTGCAAATATAAAATATCAGTCATTCATATCGCATTATTTGTTGTGTTGTGCATACGTTATGAATATGTACGCTTTTCGTCAAGATCGTTAGTCATATAGGTTTGTTGTCTACAGGGCCGTCTTTACCAGGGGGTGCAAGGGGTGCGGTGCACCCGGGCACAGGGCGCCCGGGGGCGCCTGCCGAGCGCTGAATATTTAGATATTTCATTGAACTTAACGCCATTGCACAGTTTCATATATTTGTTACGACGAATACGTATGCGCAAAATAAAATATTAAAAAAAAAATAGTCATCAACAAAGTTACAAGTCAACAAACAATTAGTTTTTACTTGTATTACGCTTTCGGCGCTTGTCACACCGCTCATGGTGTGCAAGCTAAAATGACTCTTACTAGTACACAAATAACAATTTTATTTCATACAAGACGCGCGTGGCAAAATCTCTAATCCAAAGAGAGTGTATATAACCTTTGACACATTGCCGCCCGGTCGCCCGCACTTGAAGCAAAATGATCTCTAAGTCAATAAAGTGTAAGTCGTAAATTCATTTGAAATGGGTGCGCGGCGCGGCACCTGTGCGTCTGTCATAGGCGAGTAATTGCGTCCTTTGACATAGCCGTCCGGGCACTCGCACTTAAAGAGAAATGATCTCTAAAAAATCACTACAATTAGGTGTAAGTTTATTTGAATATACAGCGCGGCGCGCAGCGCCTATGCAAGTGTCGGTCAGTGATTGATCTGATTTCTTCTTTTTAAGTAATTAAATTCGTTAGCTCATTTCATTTGCGACGACCGCCGAATTAGCACGGAAGATCTAGTGGAGAAATTCATTAATTTATATGTATAGTGTATCCATAGTGTAAGTTGTAATTGTAAGTGCATGGAAATTCATGGAATAAATGGAATTTCTTCGTCATAAATAAGAGAAAAAATATCAAGGTAAGTCAATTTTATTTTTTAAGTGTTAGGTAGCATGCAGATCTCGACCATCCTCATCCAACTAATACCTAGGCGCCTACCGACTAGCTGTTCGTCGGTCCAGCGGTGGGCTGGAGGGGCGTCCGAAGCTACGTACGTTCGTTCGTTCGTGGACAGTGGTTTCCATTCGAGAACTCGTCGGTTAACATTAAAATACAATACATAGGTACAATACCGATACCTAAAAGTACTCATACCTAGCTAGAAAAATACATCATTATAAGTATAGAATCCAAAATTGATATAAAAATAAATGATTTAATTAAAATCTTTGCCAACTCAAAAGCAAGAAAAATTGAGTTTGTTTGATGTATGTACATACAATAAATAGATATTTAGCAAATTACGTGTTTGGGGGCGCCGAACACAGGAACTCCAATAAAATATTTGATTAAATTAATAAAGTGGTATATTTAATCTTCCACAATAGTTATTAAAATATATATAATCTTAGTATCTATCCTTAAAGTCTATGCGTCTGTTCCCACCGATCTTAGGTAAGGGAAAGCCATCTCATGAAGCCGTGACGTCATGAGCTCGGTGTCCGATGCGCGGCAAATGTCCCACGGTCTAGGTATATACTGACGAGGCATACTGGCTCGTAACAAGCAATTAAATAACAACATAAACGAGAGTTGGATTGCTGGTGTTTTTCGCCATTACAATCATCTCAATATAATTCGTTCTTATTCTTTTGGCTTGGCACCGACTTCAGTTCAGTAAGTACCAAGATAAGTTAGAAAAAGTCACGCATTTTCGTCCTTGGAATTAAAAATTCTAATTATTTTTTTCGTTTTTTAGTGTTTGTTAATTTTTGTTTGAAGATTCTTTTTGAAGGCGGTTGAATATTTTTTTAAAAACGTTTTTTATTTGTATAATTGGGTTTAATTTAAGTTTAATTTTCGTTTTGCATTTTAGAGAAATAAAGAAATTGACTATCAAAATTACGTGGATTGTGTTTTCTTGGTTGACTAGGACCCCTTTCATACTGCAGTGTGTCGTCGGTCGCGTGCCACGCTGCAGTGTAAAAGAAATCGAGGGCGCAGGCTGAGCCCCGCACCCCGGCGTCGAATAGACTTAAGACGGCCCTGGTTGTCTATCAGGGATCAATAAAGGTTAAAAAAAATAAAACAAAACTTATTTTTGAAGTACATTACCGCGTGTTAAAACATCGTCCAAATATTTTATTTTATTTATTTATATACCAACAGTACACTTATGATTAAGTAACATTACAACGTTCACAGTTAATATAAATTCTGATAAGTGAACCTATTACAGGTATAAACAACATTGTCGATATGCTTGCTTGTGTTCTTTAAAGTATAAATAGTTAGATTATTAAAATAAAAAAATATTGGAAATGATTAAATGCAGGAAAAATATTAAAATAAAAAAGAATATCTAAACAAATCACAAAAAAAAAGAGAGTATCATAAATAAATATAAATAAAATGCATTAATTATGCATTGAGTAAATATGCATTTTTAATTGATTCATATCTTTTGAACGGGGAAGTTCGGGTTCAAGGTCAAATGTCAAGTGGTTTTTTAATAGGCTCGGCAACAATACCTAAATGTTTCAGCTTTACAATCCTAGACAGAAAACAGTTATGAGGAAAACTAATTCCATTTTCATACATTTGAAATATAGAAAGTCATTCTTTGATGGTATAGACTCGATAAAAAAACCGGTAACTACTCATTTATTAAATTTTTTAATGTACTTGACAAAACTGTATACTTGAAAGTATCAAATAAAATATTTCATTTTTAAATAATCCTATGAAAGGGAACTTCGTTTTTCCGTCCACTGTGCGGCGGCGGGGACCCTATCCCCTTGAACACCGTGTCTGGTTCCAGGGGGGCTATAATGCATCCCCCGGTGGCGGGCTCAAAGGCAAGGTACTGACGGGCTGCTGGTGCAGATCCCACTGGAGAGCCCGGGTGTCTCCTTTCATGTGCCGATGCGTCAGCGATGCGATAGGTTTACTTGCGCTTGACCACAATCTCACATAATGGTAAGTGAAGATAAGATGTGGTCTAGGATGGACCGCGCTTACCCATAAGATGCCTGTTCAATCTAGACTTGAAAACACACAAGTTATATTTATCAGGGAAAACGTTGTCCGGGAGGGTATTCCACAGCTTGACCGTGCGCATGAGGAAAGAAGAAGCGAAACGCTTAGTTCGGCAAGTTGGAGTGTCAACGTTAAAGCGGTGGAGACCCTGCCGCCGCCTGGCAGTCCGGTAAAAGAAAGGGGATGGTCATGAGTGCCGCCAGAGTTACTTTCAGGGGGGTGCATCTGCATCTACACATTTTACTATTAACTTAAACTATAGAATTATACATGTATATGATATATATGAACACGCGGGTATTTGATTGAGTATGTTTCGCTAATCAAAAGCGTACTTATGTATTTTTTCTATGTATATTCTTCCGTGACAGGGGACAAGTGCACCCCCTTGCACCCTGCTGCCAGCGCCCATGGGGATGGTGGTACAAGGTCAAAAAGTGCTTGAGCGCATTCACCGTGGAACAATCTGTAAAAACCCGATAAGCATGCAACTAGGTGACGATGATCCAATTGTTGCAGTTTTTTATTTGTTAGGTCATTATCGTCAATTATCCTGCGAGCGCGTCTGTCTAGCGAATCCAAAGAGTAAAGTTGATATTTGGCAGAGCCATCCCACAGGTGAGAACAGTACTCCATGCAGGGTCGAACCTGAGCTTTGTAAAGATTCAACAGCTGTTCCTTTGTGAAATACCGCCTCACCTTATTCAAGATACCAAGTTTTTTAGCAGAGATTTTGACTTTTGACTCAATGGATCGTCTGAAATTAAGGTCGGAGGATAAATTGAGACCTAACAAATCTAGAGGATTGGATGTCAGTATAGATACACCACAAAAAGCAGGAGTATAGATGTATTCCAAAGAATTTATGATCATTTTATAAAATATATAAAAAGATTGAACCGACTTCAATAACACTAAAATGCATAAAATAATTTTAATATTATTGAAATTGGTGTTAGCGTACCTACGGAGTATACTTATTTGCATTTTTTTACATCATTCATGTTTCTTCAGGAACAATTTATCAGGACGTAATGAAATTTGCATGGAATCATTATAGTAGTTAATTTTCTCGAATAAAGAAGGAATAATCGAAATAGGTTCATATTTGAAGTTAGGCTCAATTCACACCAAGATGGCAGCGGCCGGCAGCGCACTTTCAGTGTGAAAGAAAGACATTTGCCAGAGTTATGACCATTTTTTCCTTAAAAACGACGGGTCTCATCCTTAAGGCGTTATTATAATTTTTTCTGACGCGACATTCTTGTTTTTTTTAGGAACTACCTACTTATTCGTAAATCGCAATCGTTTTTAATGGGACCCGATCAGGGGATCGGCCTATCCGTACAAAAAATAATTTTTCATATCGGTCTATAATTGCCAGAGTTATGCGCGAACATACGTAAATGTAAATATATATATGTGGGATTGCGTTATAAAATATCTACTTTTGTATTATAATCTTTTATTAATTAACAATCCGTACATGCAATAATTATCATCAGTCTGACACGTCTGTTTTTTCCGTTGTCCTGGTAACTCGGAACATTGTCGTCCTTACGGGCGGCTATTCATTACAATAAAGACAGCTATTCCCACTCGGCCATACTGCGTGATCATCTGCCCCAGATGAGTTGACATCGTATAGAGCAGCAGCATTCGAAGGTCTCATCATTGCTAAGCTGCTTGTTATTTCAGGTGCTAGGCTTCGTTCTGCTTTCATAAGATAATGGCTATCTTTTTTCTTCCTTCTGCTTTTATACGGATACAGGTTGTAGCCCTTAACAAATTCTCTTCTTCTATCCACGGTGGATATCTTCATCATACTATCATAACAGCTGTTAGTTTCATTTTCACTACCATTGTCTTTCATTATCTCTTCTTCAAAACATTGCATAATATTTGCTTCTACTATCCTAGGTCGATCCTTCCGTCGAGTACCGTAACTAATCTTCGTATCATCCCTTGTTAAACTATACGTATGTTCATTTCCATCTTTCATCTTTTTTTCTTCTGTTCCAACATAATTCATAACTGAGGGAGACCTCTGTATCTTTATCTCATGAAGATCTTCACTAGTAGTCGTAATATTTTTCTGATACATTATTTCATCATTATATTTCTTATACTGTCTTACAACTGTCAACATCCTGTTATCATTATCTTTACATCTTACAACTTCATAATTGTCAGTTTTCACTTCTTTATCCTGTATTATCTTAACTGAAATGTCACCGGCCTTGAAGTTGACTTCGACATTATTTAGTATAGGGTTACCCAAAATAATGTTATCTACTAATGCATCGTCTTCAACAACATAAAAGGGCGTATCAAATGAACAGTCATCAATAATAATGGTCGCCGTAAACGAGCCCTTGGTGCAAATTTCCGTTCTAGCTATTCCGGTAATTCTTTGTACAGAGTCTGGGTTAAACTTGAATCTTTGTCCACATATTTTAGCGAAACAACTTTCATTGAGTAGATTGACACCACTCCCGGTGTCTATTAGTGCATTGACATTTACACCGTTGATCATAACTTCCTTGTAAGGTGTCGAACTACTGATATTATTAGTACTAACAATCGTCAAGCTTTTCTTTACATTCTCTGGACAATCTGTGGACTTGTGGCCAAAAGTATTGCATCGGAAACATTTTAAACCTTTAGTACAATTCACTAACTCATGGTCTAAACCTCCACAGTTAAAACACCGCTTCTTCGTCATGTTACCCTGACCATCAGCTGTAGGTTTGAACGCCGTGGGTCTAACTGTCTGGGTTTGGGCAATACTTTTCTTCTTAATTTCAGCGTATAGGTCTAATTTCCTCCTGAACTCTCTCAAGTTCGTCGCTCCATACAAAATTGCCTTGTTTGCTTCCAAGTCGCGAATCCCATCAATAACATACTCTATCAAAGCTTCATCTTCTATATTTCCAAGCACAGCGAGCTCCTTAAGATGCAAAAAATATTGTTGGTAAGTTTCGTCTTGTCTCATCTTCCTATTGGCAAGTCTTTTGTGAATAGCAGCGCTGTTCAATTTCTGTCCAAACTCTTCTTTCAGTTCTTCTTTCAACTTATCCCATGACGTCGTACTACCCATTGACCGTAAAAATAACTTGGCTGTACCTGCAAGGAGTCTTTTGGAGTAAATCATCTTTTCTATTTCACTCCAACGCATCAACGTCGCAACATCCTCAAATTCTCTTATAAAGGAGTCTATTCCGTAGCCATCATCTCCGCTGAAAATCGTCATTGAATGCTCTAGGTCACTAAAGGAAATTCGGGGTGCAGGATCTATTACGGACAAATCTTCATCGTCTCTTACTCTCTTCGGCGGCATTGTGTAATGTCTGCGTGTCTTCTAATAATTCAAAAGTCTTATAATCTTCAATCTTCTTAATAATCTTACTTCGTATGTACTTCTTACATTGGGTTGTTAATCTTGCATCATCTTCCTCCGAAAACACTCCAATCCTATATAGCTCAGCTTCATACCGCACGAGCCCCCAAAAGTTGTGGGATAGCTTTATAAAATATCAAGTTTAGTATTATAATCTTTTATTAATTAACAATCCGTACATGCAATAATTATCATCAGTCTGACACGTCTGTTTTTTCCGTTGTCCTGGTAACTCGGAACATTGTCGTCCTTACGGGCGGCTATTCATTACAATAAAGACAGCTATTCCCACTTATATGTATAGTCAAATTGAAAACCTCCTCCTTTTTTGAAGTCGGCTAAAAAGTGACACGGCATGCGGTACACTACACAAACTCTTTTGGATATCTGATTAATAAATAGTCAGAATAACATACTGATAGTCGATATCGATATTTGATTATGAGCTGTCCCAGCGCTAACTTTGCTGCGGTGTGGCCAATGTATTTAAAAATAAATAAAAGTATTCGGAATAAAAGTGACGACCGTAAATATCTTATAATAATTAAGTACACCCAAACATAAACATACAGTTTCATAGAATCGATAATTTTTAAAGTGTTTAGTAAAAAAATATGTAGAAAATTCAAGTAAAGATACTGAATTTCAAACAGTAATCTTTAATTAATTAATTATGCATCTACAGAAATAAATGGTATTAACAATCATTTACGTGAAATAGAAGCCTTAAACTAATGTCAGTACATTCAACTTTTAAAATTACGCTCGTTACGCTTTTGTACGATTTAGTGGCAACACTTATTGATTAATAATATTTTGTAGTTTTTTGCAAATTTAGTGCATTATTTGACAATTTATAAACGAAATAATATTTACAGATGGAAAGTAACGTTATCCTTGGGTACACTAGATAAGTCTTATATTTTTTTACACGAAAACGCGCTGGCATTCGGCATTTTTAGCTTACGTCGTTCCGCGCGCACCGGGATTTGTTGAATGGCGTGGAACGCGGGTCAACTAGTTTTATATAACGGGTATGACCGGTGCTCTCGTACTTTGACAGAGGGGAACGCCTGACAGTGGCCTCTCCGGTTGGTTTAATACTCAAAGAATATAATACGTCCAAATTAAGACAGAACTTCATAGAGTTGAAGCCAATACGTATTAGCAGTCATTTTAATTTGGTAACTTTATATTGCCTACCTAATTAGTGCCATTATTTCTAATAAGTACGTTCATAACTCCATACAAATATCGGTTTCTAGGTAGTGTCGACGGCCTGGTAATTACATCATAATGATAATAACTCGAAGTTAAAGTCATAAAATCCAATCTAACAATAGAATTTTTTTTTCATAATATGACGTAATGACGCGCGATAACGACAGTTGAAAAAAATTTTGAGATATTTTTTTTTTTTTGGTAGTGTTTTGTTTAAAACCTGTATGAAAAGGAGTTTGGATGCAAAGAATGGATCTTTCTTAGTGCCTGGGTCAATATTCTACCCTCAAAATCGAGATCAAAAATAGGTAAAATCAACTTTGCCGAAAATCCGTCTACTTCGGACTTTTTCTTTAAAAAAACAATATTTATAACCCTAACAAAGGGTATAGTACGTAGTTATACACCACCAAACCCCTAACATAGTATTTGTTAGAAATTAATTGCAAACGTTGCAATAATATTATAAATATATGGAAAGCTCTAGAAGCTTTATTAATAACAATATAAAGTACATGTGTTTACTTCATATCATGTATCAAGTACTTTAATTTTTAGTCTCAACATTTTATGTTTATAAAAGATTATATTACAATAATATCCGAGTACATGATTTTAATAGAAACATTTGTTGTTTATAAGAGATCATATTACCGAATGATCTAGAATACGTCTGATGACGAATGAGACATTATAAAAACTGTTTAATTAATTAAGAGACATGCATTACATTTCTGAATTTCGAAGTGTCTGTATCACTTTTTAGTAATAAAGAGCATGCAATTCTGCTCTAATACAGTGTTTTAATTAAAAATATAATTTTTAAAAACACTTAAACCGCTCCCCTAAAGTTGTTTGGCGCAGCCGGATCGAACGCCTCGGGCCGTAAAGCTGTTTGGCGCAGCCGGATCGAACGCCTCGGGTCGTAAAGTTGTTTGGCGCAGCCGGATCGAGCGCCTCGGGTCGTCACGTTATTTGGCGTAGCCAAAGCTAGCGCCCCGTGCTGATAAGCAACCGCGTCGCGAATTCGCGAATCAAAATCTTCGCTTCGTGATTCCGCGGAAGGCGTTCGTCGAACCAAAAAATTTAACAACTGGAGCTATGCTGCAGACGGGTTGGTGAGTAAGCCTTTTCACCTTCCTTGTCATTCCTTGTGGTTATATTGGGATTGGCCGTCTCTCATTATAACTGTTATCTGGTTTTCATATGAATTTCTGTGAAAACTATATTTTAAGGATTTATTTTTATGGTAAATAAGATTTTATAAAAGTAAATTTGAAAAGAAAAGAGTTAATTAAAATTTTTAATATAATAAGAAATATTTGAATATTAATAATTGTTTTAAATACTTTTATTTTCTTTGAATTTTAATTCTATTTTATTATTTTAATTGTGATTTGTTTTATTGTGTGTCTTTTTTAGGATTGTGTTTTTAATTGTATCTTTTTTTTATAGGATTGTGTTTTGATTGTGTCTTTTTTTTATATAGGTTATTGTGTTAATTTTTTTTGTATTGTGATATTGTGATTTTTTTTATATAAAATCGTTTAACAACTAAATAAAAATGGAGCGATCAAATATTGAACAAATAATTATAATTCCCAATGAAATGTTAAAATTAATACCGGTATTTAACGGAGACAAAAGACAATTAAATTTATTTTTACGCAAATGTGAATACGTGATCGAAAAATATAAAGGCAGTCCGTCTCAAAATTTATATGTCATGCACTCTATTACCAGTAGGTTAACGGATAACGCCGCCGCTCTTATCAGTGAGCGCGAAGATATAGAGACGTGGGATGAATTTAAAGAATTATTAATCCAACACTTTGGAGATCCGCGTAGTGAGGAGACAATTTTAATTGAATTAGAATCTATTAAAATAAAACCATATGAAAATTACCTAGATTTATGTAACAGAATTCAGTCAGTGCGTTCGGTTCTCATATCAAAAGTGAACCAAATAATGGACCCTGCATTAAAACAAAGCAAAATTACAATTTATAATCATACATCATTAAATGTGTTTCTTTATAATTTACCAGAGCACTTAGTACGCTTAGTACGCTTAAAATCTCCCAGCACGTTAGAAGATGCCTTAAGTATTGTTATGGAAGAAGTAAATTTCCATGAACAATATACAGCGCGAAATAAAATTATGCCTAATACTTTTTCTAAATCAAATCAAATGCTGAATCCAAATAAAGGATATAATTTTAATAATTCTAATTTGCCACATAAAATTAATTTTGGTATTCCAAATAATTTTCCGAATTTTACAAATCAACCTGAGCAAGGTTTTAAATTAAATAAAATGAAATTTAACCAAAATCAATCAGATTTTACTAATTTTGAATTATATTACGAACCTATTGACAATTATTATGAAAATTTTTATTATAATCTTCCACAAGAAGAGATTTCTTCTTATCCAACATCTGATCCTAACGAGGATCCTGTTATTAATTATCCTTGTGAATTGGATAATGAAAATAGGGAGTTGCCTGCATTAATTAAAGTAGAAAACAACAATGCAAATTTTACCGTGCGTCGCCTCGATGAAGAACCAGACGTAATACGAGTAAATAGCTGTGACAGTAATCTTAATTTACCCTTTATATATATACCAGAAATAGATTCTAAATTCATGATTGATACTGGAAGTATGAAATCTTTTATAAATCCAAATAAAGCTTATCAGTATTTTACTAATGATATAAGACATAGACCATTTAAGGTCATAAGCACACATGCTTCAAGTAATCATAACGAAGTCATCGAGATTCCTTCTTTACCAATTTTTAAAAGTAATGAAAATCATACATTTTATTTATATGAAATAAACCCGCGATACGATGGTTTGTTAGGTGACGACATTCTTCGTCAAATCGGTGCCATTATTGATCTAAATAATAACATTTTAACAACGGATTATACTCACATCCCTATTAGACATAACATTGATAATGAAAAACAATTATCAACCACAAATGAATTCAATACTATGGATATAATTTCACAAAATAAAACTACAAGTAGGAGTATTAACAAAGTTTCTTTAAATACTAAAAATAATGGTAACATTAAAGTAGAAGAGAACTGCATACATATTTTTTATGATCAACCGGATTACGATTCTTTAAATTATGATATTGATAACTCATGTTGTAATGATCAGCATAATTATGAAATAAAGATGTTTAATTATGATTGTAAAATCGATGATCCAAATTTAAACATTAATAATAAATATATAAAGATAGATAGTAATGATATCAAAGAACATAAATCGGAAGTAGTAAAAGTGAATTTTTGCGATACTAATCTACAGTTGCCTACTAAAAATGAAGAAAGTTCTTCAGACATATACAGTGACACACAAAGAATTAATAAACCTTTCAAATATATTAAAAAAGAAATTAATATAAATGATGAAAACAGTGCTATATCTCTAAAAAAAATAAAGTTGAATAAAAAAGCAAAAAATATTTCACAAAATGATAAACCGGATCTGCCTGTAAAAGAAAATAGTATTATAGGTGTTAAGTCTAAAACAAAAAAGAGTTTATCAAATTTTAATGAAAAGAAAGTTAACAGTCGTAATAATAATGAAATTAAAGAAAAGAAACAATTTAATAATTCTGATACTATTATTAAAACTGATTCCTCCGCGATTGTATCAAATAAAAGTAAGATTAATCAAAATGTAATAGATCTAAAACGTAAAAAGATTCCTGTAGATGTAAGAAGTGAAGTAATAAATATTAAACGGAATAAAATGTTAAAAGAAATGAATAAAGTTATTGACTATAAAGAAATAGGAAATAAGAACTGTACAAGGATAACTAATAAAAGAAAAATAAATGATAAATTTTTAAATAAGAAAATGATAAAGAAGATTAAACAAAACGTGGTAGATTTAAAATCTAGAAATATACCTGCTAAAGTAGTATGTAAGGTTATAAACATAAAATCAAATAATAATATATTAAAAGAGAAAAATAAATTTAAGGGAAATAAAGATAAAGTAAAAATTAAATATAAAAGTAGAAATGATAAAATAAAAAGAAAAGATACATTTTTATATAAGAAAACTGTGAAAGATAGACTTAAGCAAAATTTAATATTGAATAAAGTACGTAAAAAGAAAATTAAAGATCCTCTTAAAAATGTTAAACGTCCGCCAAATAATTCTTGATTATACAGACTGCACTGCGTCACTGATTCTTGAAACTAATTTTCAATTAATAAATAAAAAAAGAACGATAATCTTAAAATTTTATCGAATAAATAATAATACAAATATTTAAACTGCAAAATAATAGAATAATAATTAATTTGATTAAATATAAGAAATAATTTCAAGCCAAGATCTTAATATAAAAAAAAATATATAGAATTTTTAAGAAATTACTTTTAACAAATAATTAATTTAATCATGAGTTTAAACTATAAGGAAACAAACAGGATATTTTATTTATTACAAAAGATTTTTTTAATAAGTTTTACCTGTATTAACAAATTATTAAAAAAAAAAGTCAAAAGAGGAATTTTGTACCCTCTTGGTTCCTTAAGAAAATTAATTACTTACTGGAAATTTGTAGCATCTTCGTGATATGCAAATCGATATGATAACTTAATTGCACAAATTAAAGATGATCAAATCTTAACCGATAAAAAAATAACAGTAATCTCCCAAATGTTGGATAAACTTATAAATGGGACTGGGACATTACAAGAAAATATTGAAATATTAGATACTAAATTAAGAATAATTCAAGAAGTTGTAAAGAAAATAGAAAGGAATGCGGTTATACCAATATATTCAACACATATTTTAATGATGTTTGAAATTTTTGAAAATAATTTTAGATCAATATTTATGTCTTTAAGTGAAATTGAAACAGCATTAGCTTTAAGTAAAATTTCTGTATTACATCAGTCAATTATTAATTCAACTGAATTGTTAACCATTTTGCAATTTATAGATAAGACAGATAATCTTATGTATCCTGCAACATTAAATAATTTAGTTAAATTAGAAAGAACTATGATAGTTAAAGCATATGTAAAAGGGGACCAGATAACATTTATTTTAGAGATTCTTTAACGGATAATATCTCATACAATTATTTTACTCTATTTGTTTCCAATTTTTCATAAATCCTTAAATAAAACTCTTGTTATATTTCCTAAACATCCTTTTGGTGAAAGGCTTGAAATTTATACCAATTACACACCCGTGTGATGAAATTGAGGAAAATCATTTTATATGCTCCGAAAACAACATTGCTCAGTATTCTGAAGAAACATGTGTTGAGCAACTTATTAAAATGGAGAAAAATTTATCCAATTGCACACCAGTTCCCGTTGCAATTGAAGATGTTCGAGTTCAACGAATTAAATACAACAGTTGGATAATTTTTACCAAGGAAAATTCCGTATTGATGGAGAAATGCGGAGATGACACTTCACATGCTGCTCTACATGGCTCCTACATCATCCACATGGAGGAAAATTGTGAAATTACGCTTGGACGTTTCCACATCAAACATCGTCAATTATATGGAAAAACTTTATATACGAACTGGACATTGATACCAGAGTTACCAGATTTGAACACTTTTAGTGAAAACTCTTTCGGAAATGAAACAGTGAACATTAAAGAAATAAACTTGGACGATTTAAACAGTTTATCATATGTGTTAAAATTAATGAACAACAAGAATAATATCAGTGAAAGTGCAGTGAAAATTAAAAGTGTTAGTATAGCCACGATATTGTTATACGTAATTATAAGCATTATTATTGTATCTTTAATATTATATAAGTATAAAACTTATTTCATAGATTTTTTGCGAAATAATCCGAATCCACAATCTTCGGATAATTTCGCACTTGAGGGGGGAGGAGTTATACACCACCAAACCCCTAACATAGTATTTGTTAGAAATTAATTGCAAACGTTGCAATAATATTATAAATATATGGAAAGCTCTAGAAGCTTTATTAATAACAATATAAAGTACATGTGTTTACTTCATATCATGTATCAAGTACTTTAATTTTTAGTCTCAACATTTTATGTTTATAAAAGATTATATTACAATAATATCCGAGTACATGATTTTAATAGAAACATTTGTTGTTTATAAGAGATCATATTACCGAATGATCTAGAATACGTCTGATGACGAATGAGACATTATAAAAACTGTTTAATTAATTAAGAGACATGCATTACATTTCTGAATTTCGAAGTGTCTGTATCACTTTTTAGTAATAAAGAGCATGCAATTCTGCTCTAATACAGTGTTTTAATTAAAAATATATTTTTTAAAAACACTTAAACCGCTCCCCTAAAGTTGTTTACGTAGCTAATAGTTTTATAAATAGAACACAGTTTACAGAATGCGATTCGGATAAGTGGTTCAGATTACATAACGTTCGTAAGTGGTTTGAAACATGATATCCTGGCGCGGCGAAATCAATGTGCCTATACATGACGTGTGCACGTATAAACGCCGGCCCTCCAGAGGATAGACAGTTGTTAACAATGTTTGGAAATCGATCAGGTTAAGCAACGTTAGGTAAGGTCATTAAATAGATGGGTGACCGTTTAAAGCCATTTGAACTAAACGTCTCCGTGCTTCGGAGGGCAAGTACCAAGTGGGTCCAAGTTTTTAACCGACTTTAAAAAAGGAGGTTTTGTATTCTATGCGAATGTATATTATTGAAAGTTTAGTTAACGTAAACACAGCGCGGGCGGAGCTGCGTGGGTCAGCTAATAAATATAAAACAGTTACTTATACTACACTAATAAACAGCGTTAATTTAACTGAGCATTATCTCACACCAAAGTATCGCCTATAGAATGTATATTATATATAAGTAAGTAAGTACATTTATTGATGTTTTTGGAAGTAATTAACAAAATAGTGAGCACATAATTATTGATCAACAGCATGGTTTTGTACCAAATCGTTCAGATGTAACAAACCTGATTAAATAACAACGAAAATTAAAAAAAGTCTTTAATAATAACACCTTAAATGCTATCTATCCTTGTACACTGAGCATATGTAATTGCTCCTATCAGGTGCAACAACACTGGTCTTCCGTGGATGCCCGTGTGCGTGCCGTTGCGACAAACATTAGCGAGTCTGTTGCAGCGGTCAAAAAAGAGTCTAGATCATCATTGCCGTTAAAATTTACTTTTGCTTATACTTACCCCAATATGGGTGTCCGTGTTTTGTGGGGGTTGTAAGTAACCACCCTTCGGATCATCTTGTGGATAGCCACCCTGTGGATAACTTGGTGGAGGCACAGGTGCGCCCTGTGGGTAGCCTTGTAGAGACGAGCCCTGTGGGTAGCCTTGCACTAGCACACCCTGCGGGTAGCCTTGCAGGGGCGGGGCCCGTGGGTAGCCTCGCAGAGACGGGCCCTGTGGGTAGCCTTGCAAAGGTGGGCCCTGTGGGTATGCTTGTGGAAGTGAGCCCTGAGGGAATCCCTGTGTAGGCGCACCCTGTGGGTATCCTTGGGGAGGTCCGCCTTGTGGGTAGCCTTGTGGCGGCACCCCTATTGAGTACCCTTCTTGTAAAAACTGCCCTTGTGGATTCACTGTCAAATAAAATAAAAGATCAGTAAAATACATTACGAATTAATTTGTATGTTTTTAAATTATTTCCAATAGCGGCGATATTGGACGATATTGGGCTTACTATTGTTATCTAGGATTTGAAGGAGGGACTATTAAATCAAGTGAGGTGTTTATAAAACGATTCCAGACAATTAATTCAACACACCTTCAGACATTTTTCCAACTAAGTTTCAACACACCGCACCGCCAATCAACAAATTTATTTATTTAAAAAAAAATATATATACAGACGAATTCAGAACCTCCTCCTTTTTTGAAGTCGGTTAAAAAACAACACCCAGTCACCCACGCATACCAAACAACAAACAAATACAAATAACGTAGTTCTTACTCATAGTCTGTGCGCTGCGCTATGCGTGGCCTGACGCGAAAATAACAGTTTTTCCCCATCACAATAAAGTTCACAGCGCCGATAAAGAAGTTTATGAACTAATTATAGAAGTCAGTTACGAAGTAGTTTCTATATAGATGCATAGATGGCGGTGTACTCACTTCTGCTGAGATACGGCTGAGATGTTTTTTTTTATTTTTTTTATTTTTTGACGCGATCCCTCGCATGATCTAATGATCCCCGGGAGCTGTGGGGCTCGACCGGGGTATGTGGGATTGTTACCCACTAAAACCCCCGCGGCTATCGCATCGGCACATGAGAGGGGGGACCCCAGGGCTCTCCGGTGGGATCTGCACCAGGGGCCCCTCAGTGCCTTGCCTTTGAGCCCGCCGCCGGATTGTAGCATTGTAGCCCCCAGGGAACCTGACACGGTACTCACGGGGACGGGGGTCGCAACCCCGCCGCCGTCCTCCTCGGAGTCGCCGCCGTACTCAATGGACGCTCAAAGGGCCCACACCCCGAGCGTCCAGCGACTCCGAAGGTTGCCCGTTGTTTATAGCCCCGGGCTCAGGGCTGGAGGGCGAGACGTAGGGCGGCCGCTTGACGCGGCCTGCGCCTTCGTCGCTGAACAGATCAGCGCGTTCGCGTTCCCGCTCGGCGGCCTCCTTCTGGGACATGACAGTCTCGCAGAAGGCGGCCATCGCTCCCCACGCCGCATCCCCGGACAGCATAGCCGACACTACGCTGCCCAGGGAGAGGTCCGATCCGATGACTGCGACCAGGTCTCGACCCTCCAACGACCACGCGGGACAAGCCTCTAGCGTGTGTTGGGCGGAGTCAGACTGGTCGCAGTGGAAGCATCTCGTCGTCGCTTCACGTCCGATCTTATGCAGATAATCACCGAAACAACCGTGTCCGGTGATTATCTGAGTAAGCCTATAGGTGAGTCGTCCGCTCCGTCGCTGTATCCAGGCTTCGAGGTGCGGCAGGAATGCCTCAACGACGCGTTTGCGTGCTATGTGCTGCGGCTGGAGCCGCTCGCGCCACGTCGTGAGTGCGTTGTGTCGTTCCTGCCGCTTTATGGATTCGAGCGCCACCGGCTCGCCTCCGCCACTCTGGCGGGCGATGCGGATCCGGTCATAGACCCTCGCATACATGCCCGCCAGGATGTCTAAGGGCGGAAAGCGTGCCAGTATGGTCGCCGCCTCAAAGGACACCGTTCGGTATCCTCGTGCAATCCGCAATGCCATCCTACGCTGGACGCTGTAGATTTTTGTTCTACAGCGTCGAATGGCCAGCCTCGGCGCCCAGATGGGCGCCCCGTAGAGGACTACGGACTGCACGACTCCGGCGTAGAGGCGGCGAACTTCCTCGCTCGGCCCCCCGCAACCCTGTCGACTCGGGGGACCAGGCGCTCGAAATGCTCCTCGAAGCCCCAGCGACTGTCAAGGGTGAGGTCAAGATATTTCATGTACGGCCCCACCCTGACTTCTGATTCACCCACACGGACGCGCAAGTTGGGCGGTGGTTCCCGGCTCCTAGGCAGGCCGTGGAACCACAGCGCCTCGGTTTACTGAGGCGCTATCTCCATGCCCAACTCGCGTATCTTAGCGACGACTATTTCCGCCCCAAGCTCGGCGAGCTCTTTGGTCCTCTCGAAAGTGTCCCCACCGGCCACGATCAACGTGTCGTCCGCATAGCAGACGACACTTACGCAGGCGGGGAGTTCGACACGCAGAACCGCGTCGTAGGCGAGGTTCCATAGCAGGGGGCCTAATACTGACCCCTGCGGAACCCCTCGCTCTACTTCCCTCTGGATCCTCGTACCACCTCGTACCATCTCAGGGCCAGCAGGCAGGGAGGCACTCCATGGTAGACAGTGCCTCCCAGATCGCATCCCAGGGTAGGGAATTGAAGGCGTTGACCATGTCGAGTGACACCGCCAACGCCACGCCACCCTGGGAGACCGCCTGATCCGACAGGGCTCGGACGCGATTTATCGCATCCACTGTCGAACGGCCCTGTCGGAAGCCGAACTGGCTGTCGGCCAGATCGGGACCGACGCGCGTCAGATGCCCGCTGAGACGAGAGGCAACTATTCTCTCGAACAGTTTGCCAACCTCGTCCAGCAGACATATGGGACGGTACGCGGAGGGAGAATCCGCGGCTTTGCCTACCTTCTTTATGAGGACCAAACTAGCCTCCTTCCAGGCCCTAGGGAACGTAGCTTCTCGGAGGCAACTAGTGAATAGCTGCCTCAGCACGTCCCCCAGGGCAGCCAGGCTCAACACCAGCACCCTACCCGGAACACCATCGGGTCCGGGCGAGGTGTTCCGGGCTCTCAAGCGGCCAACGGCCCAGTCCATCTCCTCTATGGTCACCCCCTGATCGTCGCGCCATTCGGGCAACTGAAGGGGGTGGACTGAGGGACTTGACCGGCTCGCCGGGAACAAGGTGTCTACCACGTTTCCCAGCAACGCCAGATCGAGAGTCTCCGTCACCGGGGGCATCAATGGGCGTAGTTTGCCCAGCACCATATGGTACGGGCGCCCCCACAGATTCTCATTGAGTCCCTCGTGGAGTTCGTCCCAGGACTGGTCCCTGGCACTCTTGATGGCGTTTTGGAGCGCCTTGGTGGCCACTCGGTATGCCCTGTAGAGCCTGGCTACCTCGTCGGCTTGAGCTCGCCTTCGCCTTCTCGCCCTGGTGAACTCTCGGAGGCTTCGTCAGCTCGCGAAGTTGCGCGATCTGCGGCGTCCACCAGTACACTAGGCTACGCTTGGGGCGGCCGGCTCGGGGCATCGACGCGTCGCAAATCTGCGTCATCGTGCTCCCAAACCGGTCTGCTTCCACATTCGGATCGGATCGGACCTCATCGGCGCTTTCCGGCCATGCCGTGACGTCGGCCGCCGCCTCGAGCATGTCTACGTCGAGGCGCTTCAGAGACCAACATCGCGGGGGGCTGCCTACTCGGCGGCTGGAACCGCGGGGACGGTGGCGGATGGCCACATCGAAGAAGATGTGGCGGTGGTCGGACAATGTGACCACCTCTTCCGCTACCCGCCATCCCGACAGTTTGCCGATGGCTGAGGGAGTCGCCCACGTCAGGTCGACGATCGACTCCCCCCGCCATCGTACACACGTGCTCACTGACCCCCGGTTGACTAATCGGAGGTCGAGCCCAGCCGCCCAATCGAGCAACGTCTCACCTCTGATGTTGTCTCTGGGGGAGCCCCACACGGTAGCATGGGCGTTGAAGTCCCCCAGGACGATCAGCGGACGGGGTAGGCAACGGCGAATGCAGTTCCCCACCGGCAGGCTGGAGCCCGCTGCGCTGGCCGGGGCCGCGGTTGACGTCTCGTTGGAGGGGGCGGAAGGGCCTTTCTTGCCCTTGCCCTTAGGCGGGGTACACTTCCTGGTCCCCAGCCGGTGGTCCGCTCGGCACCCCTTGTCTGAACACAAGGGGCACTTCGGTGTGCGCGCGGTGCATGTGCTAGCTCTGTGGCCCTGCTCGCCACAGGAGAAGCACCGCGCGCTCTGGATTTCGCCACCGTTAGGGCACCGTCTTCCAACATGCCCCCTCTCCAGGCTACGGAAGCACCTCAACGGCCTGGACTCCAGTGCCTGCACGTGCGAAACTCCCCAGCCAACCTTTACCTCTTTCATCGCCACCAGCTTACGCATGGCGGCGACGGGAACCCGGGCCCAGACTGTGCCCATGGCGGTGTCCGATCGGCGTATTTGTCCGACAGAGATTCCTTCCGCTGATCGCTAAACATCCGCCCGCCTCTGCCAGCGTTCTCGCTACCTCCTCGGGGGTGATGCAGTCATCCAGGTCAGTGACCCGGATTTCCCCCGATTTGGTCGGGCGGGCGATCTTCAAGGGGAAGTCCGCCAAGGCCTCTCGCAGCTTTTCAGCCAGCGCGTCCGCATGTGTTTCACAATCGGGCCCCTCCAGCTCCATGAGGAGTCCACCAGTAACCGCACGCTTCAGGCGGACGTTGGCGATACCCAACTCACTTAAGCGCACTCTAGATTTTGCCGCCGCTGTTACCGCCGCATACGTCGTCTCGGACCCCTCCGCCACCGTGATTGTAATGGCAGCGGACTTAGGGGTCCGAGGAAGCGCAGCCTTCTTCCGCTTCCGCCTGCTTCTGCTAGCAGTCGGTGCTGGGGGACGTGGCTGATTCGCCACTCGCGTAGGCCTTCTCTGCCCGGCAACTGTGGCCCAGTTTTCTGCCGGTGATTGCTGTACCGGTGCCTTTGCCGTGATGGTTACCGGCGCCGCCGTGAGGTCGTCGACCACAGGAGGAACTGGTTGTCGCTTTTGCTTCGCGCAAGCGCCCTGCGCCATCCTCTTTGCCCTGCGCCGCGTCTTACCTTGCATTGCGATTTGTAGGTGTTATGACGCGAATTTAACTTTTTTTTTTCCCATACTAAAAAAGTGCACAGCGCCGCTAAAGAAGGTTTCACTTCAAAAATATTTTAATTTATTACTTTTTAGGGTTCCATACCTAAAAGGTAAAAAAGGAACCCTTATGGTCTGACTTCGTCTGTCTGTCTGTCTGTCACAAACCTATATATTTCAGGAACCACTGATGCTATCAATTTGAAACTTGGAATAGTTTTAGATCTTAATTACCCAACCCCATCGCAAAGGAAAAAAATATTTTTTTTCTTTTACTTTTTTTATAATGGGGGTCGAAATGGGTCATCAAAATTTCAAAGTGAGACTACTATATTGAGTGGGGTATCATATGAAAGGGCTTCATTTGCACATCTTAAAACAGATTTTTATTTTGGTTTATGTCACGCAGTTTTTGGCTGATAATCAAAAATGTCAAAAAAAATACCGTTCCCCCCCCCTTATCTCCGAAGTTTGTGGAGGGAAAAATCTGAAATAATTATGGGTAATACATGTCTGTCTATATTTTACAGGAAAAATAAAATGATCTTTCTAAATAGTACAGTTTTTTAGTAATCCTAAAATAACCTCGACAAACAAACTTAGTTTTGCGGTTTGGTTTTTTTGCTATCTGAGGCGTTAGACGAATAGTAAAATAACTTTAATACGTCCAAAAATGATATGAAATCCTCGGTGCGGGAGTCTGACTAGCGCTTGACTGGTTTTTAAAGTATAATACACTTTACGAAGTCCTCGCACTTTAACTTCATTAACACACAAACAATCATTAACAACCGAACTAAGAGATACTACGATCAACAACCAATTGGGATAAAATCACTATGCCAACAAGATAGTATATCTCAACATCACATAAACAACTTTAAAAATACGGAAAACAATAAAATTTAACTTTTATAACCTTTCGCGCATACTACAAACTTTGCTACAAACAAAATCGTAAATATTACGTAATCCTATATTCTGTGAACATATGGTATTTTTATTTTTATTACACCTCGCCGAAAGACAGGCAAAGGTACTCCTACCATACAGCCTCTTGTTTATTTTTGCCACAGTTACATCGCAATTCGCCAACGAGTCGAGGTAGGGATATTTAGTATACAATAGACATTTTTCATTACTTCTATTAGTCTGAATGATCTAAAATTTAGAACATGTGTAAATCCGATGATACTAAATAAAATGGTAACTTTCACCAGGGTCTCCAGGAAGAAGGTGGTAACAGGATCTCGGCCCAAATAAACGTAGACCCATCGAGTTTAGAGTCGTTGGATAGGT
This sequence comes from Furcula furcula, assembly GCA_911728495.1. NCBI lineage: Eukaryota > Metazoa > Arthropoda > Insecta > Lepidoptera > Notodontidae > Furcula > Furcula furcula. Next base: position 23,505,327 of record OU452252.1, read on the forward strand.
CTCGACGAGTAGTTACTAGATAAACTATTTTAAAAAAAATAAAAACCGACTTCAAAGTAAATTATCTAAAAAGCATAAAATAACGAAAATATATTGAAGTCGGTGCTAGCACATCATGTTAACTAACACTAGCACCAGCTGACACCGACTTCAATATATTTTCGTTATTTTATGCTTTTTAGATAATTTACTTTGAAGTCGGTTTTTATTTTTTTTAAAATAGTTTATTTAACACTTTTTAGTGACTTATTTTACTAAAATAGGTATCAGCACTATCACGCAACTCGAACGTCTACGTTACAGTAACTTACTGAAAACATAAAAAGTTTATATCTCTTAAACTACTGGACCGATTTTGATGAAACTTGTACTCTACCCTAAGTTGAAAAATACTCTAACTATTGCAAAAAGAATTTTCAAAATCGGACTTGTAGTTTCTGAGAAATCCGTGGACAAACCTACATACATACATACATACATACATACATACCTACATACATACATACATACATACATACATACATACACTCATAAAATTTGGTAAATTTGTTTAGAAGCCCACATAGACTAACATATATTAATATTACGCATTTTTATCAATATTACATACATACGCGTCGAATAGAGAACCTTCTTTTTGAAGCCGGTTAAAAAATGGTGATCAGTCTGATGATGGAGCAGGAAGGTGGTCACGGGATCTCTGCACTAATAAATGTAGACCCACCGAATTTGGATTCGTTGGATAGGTTGCTGCGAGCAGTAGGTAGAAAAACTTTGATCAGAGTATCATGATAGGAGCAAGCAGGAAGGTGGCAACAGGAATTCGGCTCCATTAAATGTAGGACCCACCGAATTATAAATCTATGGTTAAATCTTGACGAGTAGTTGGACAGATACTGTTCAGGGTCTGATAATAGCACAGGAAAGTCATTTTAAGAGTTCGTTTACCTATTAAATTTATACTTGTAGAACAGTTACTAAAGTACAAATAAATGTAAAGCATACCGTAATAATTCTGTTCTATAATGAAAGTCAAATTACAAGAACCATCTTCCAAACACTTTTATGGTTGCCTAGCAACCTTAACAAATATTTATTTTGAAAAACATGCCATGGTTATTTTTTTAATAGGGGCTGAAATGTGGTCTCAAAATATCAAAGTGAGGCTACTATATGGAAGGGCTTTATTTGCACATTTTAAAGCTGATTTTTATTTTGGTTTTTGGTAAGTAACTAAGTATGTAGTTATTGGATTTTTTTATACTACCAAGGTGGCAAGCAAGCGTACGGCCCGCCTGATGGTAAGCAGTCACCGCAGCCTATAGACGCTAGCAGAACCAGAAGAATCCCTAGCGCGTTGCCGACCCTTAAGACATTAGATGTTAAGTCTTTGTGTCCGGTAATTTCACCAGCGTAAAATCAAAAAAATTAAATAAAAAATACCGTTCTCCCCCACTTATCTCAGAATTTAGTGGAGGAAAAAATCTGAAATAATTATGGGTAATACATGTGTATAGATATTTTACAGGAAAAATAAAACAATCTTTCTAAAGCTCTCTAAGCTTTTTAGTAATCCTAAAAAACCTCGACAAACAGACTTATTTTTGCGGTTTGGTTCTTTTTTTTGGAAATCTAACAAAATTCAGCAGATGCGCAGATTCTATATATTTTAATTAGTAATAACAAGTTACGATAGACACGTCTCTTTATTTTTTTAAATGACAGAATGTACTGACTAGACCTTTTAAATATAAATACATCTTACGCTATGTTCTATAAAAAGTTCGAACATGTAAAGTTATAATAAAATTATCAAATCTTAATACTTTTGCTATCTGAGGTGTTAGATCAATTGTAAAATAACTTTAATACGTTCAGGGATGGTATGGAACCCTCGGTGCGCGAGTCCGACTCGCACTTGACCGGTTTTTTTAAAATTGGGGTCGAAATGGGTCATCTAAATTTCTGTGAGTCTACCATATTGAGTGGGGTATCATATGGAAGGTCTTCATTTGCACATCTCAAAACATATTTTTGTTTTGTTTGGTTGGTGGTATGTCACGTAGTTTTTGGCTGATAATCATATAGGTATGTCAAAAAAATAACTAAAATAAACTGGTGGTTTTGCTATCTGAGATGTTAAGTACATGAATATTAATAGTAGTTTATGCAACAAGGGGATAAAGTAGTGTCTTATGTCGTGGTCGTTAAATTGAATCGCGAGCACAACGAAGGATTCTAGCAACTCCCGAGCGCAGCGAGGGAGTACAAAGTTAACTCCCGAGCGTAGCGAGGGAGTTAATACTAGAATCCTGAGTACAGCGAGGGATTCAAGCTCACCCAAGACAAAGACACCTTTATCCCCGAGGAGAATACACTACTTTTCACACCTACTGCGAGGTAATAAAATACAAATATTGCTAGAAATTAAATAATAATAATATCTTGGAACAATCCACACACGGTCATCTGATCCCAAACTAGGCAGAGCCTGTACTATGGAAACCAGACAACTGATATTACTAATTAAATAGTTAAATAACACCCAGACACTTGGTGGGAATTGAACCCACGACCCATCAGGTAGCGGCCATGGTGTCTAATCACTAGACCAACTAGATTGTTAATAATTTCAAAATAGTGATTTGCAGCGTTAACGCTTTAGCTACAATTTTTTTTTCTAGAACACTGGGTTCTGCTCGTCGCGCCCGGTTCGATTTTCAATTTTTTTTCATACAGTCTTTGCTTAGAGTAGTGTAAAAAAAAGTGTTGAGGAATTTTCATTCGACGTTCGAAATTTAAAGCACATTATTACCCAAGGGAGTTTAGTACAACATTATTACCCGGCTAGACTATAGGGATATAATGAGGTACTTTGTGTCATCTTTATATGACACATAATGTGACATTATCGAGCAGGTGGTGTGAAAAATTACTTTTCACACCACCTGCTCGATAATGTTGCGTTATGTGTCATAAAAACATGATATAAAGTACCTCATTATAGCCCTATAGTCTAGCCGGGTAATAATGTTATACTAAGGTCCCTTGGGCACCTTGGGTAATAATGTGATTTGAATTTCGAATGTCCTATCAACACTTTTACAACAGGTATAGTAAGTACCTCACCATAAGCAGAGACCTGCAGGAAAAAAAATCATTTGATAATCGAACTGGGCGCGACGAGCAGAATCTAGTGTTCTAGAAAGGAAATCTCTGCAAATCGATATGTTGATAATTATTATTTTACTTCTAGCAAATATTTTATTGCCTCATAGTTGGTGTGGGTGCGAACGCTGACCCTTCGGAGTCGTTGGACGTTAGGGGTGTGGGCCCTTTGAGCGTCCATTGAGTACGGCGGCGACTCCGAGGAGGACGGCGGCGGGGTTGCGACCCCCGTCCCCGTGAGCACCGTGTCAGGTTCCCGGGGGGCTACAATGCACCCCCCGGTGGCGGGCTCAAAGGCAAGGCGCTGAGGGGCCCCTGGTCCAGGTCCAGGCATGCGACAGCGGCGGTTTTAGTGGGTAAGAATCCCACATACCCCGGTCGAGCCCCACAGCTCCCGGGGATTTCGAAGATTTCCCCCGAGTCAAAAAAAAAAGGGTGCAAACGCTGCTAATCGCAATATTGATATTATTTTAATTCTAGCCGTACCTATTTATATTTTATTACCTCCCAGTAGGTGTGTCTTTGTCTTGGGCGAGCTTGAATCTCTCGCTGTACTCAGGATTCTACTCGCTACGCTCAGTTACTGGAATCCTTCATGTTCGCGATTCAATTTCACACCCGCGACATAAGACACTTCTTTATCCCCTTGTAGAATAATAGTAGTTTATGCACCAAGGGGATAAAGTAGTGTCTTATGTCGCGGGCGTTTAATTGAATCGCGAGCATAACGAAGGATTTTAGCAACTCCCGAGCGCAGCGAGGGAGTATAGAGTTAACTCCCGAGCGTAGCGAGGGAGTTAATACTAGAATCCTGAGTACAGCGAGGGATTTAAGCTCGCCCAAGACAAAGGCACCTTTATCCCCGAGGTGAATACACTACTTTTCACACCTACTGCGAGGTAATAAAATACAAATATTGCTAGAAAGAATTAATATAATAACAATATTTTGGGACAATCCACACATGGTAATCTGATCCCAAACTAGGCAGAGCCTGTACTATGGAAACCAGATAACTAATATTAATTAATAGTGAAATAACACCCAAACACTTGCTGGGAATCGAACCCATGACCTATTGGGTAGCGGCCAGGGTGTCTAACCACTAGACCAACGAGATCGTCAATAATATCAACATAGTGATTTGCCGCGTTATCTAAATATTTGATTTTCTTTTCTAGAACACTGGGTTGTGCTCGTCGCGCTCAGTTCGATTTTCAAATGTTTTGTTTTTCGTGCAGTTCTCTGCTTAGAGTAGTAATACATAATTATATATCTGTGGTGAAAGTGTTGAGGAATTTTCGTTTGACGTTCGAAATTCAAACACATTATTACCCAAGGGAGTTTAGTACAACATTATTACCCGGCCGGCTAGACTATAGGGATATAATGAGGCACTTTATGTCATCTTTATATGACATATAATGTGACATTATCGAGCAGGTGGTGTGAAAACTATAATATGGTATGCGCGAGTCCGACTCTCACATGATCGGTATTTTTTTTATTTATGAATCTGCTAATAAATGTATTGCGTGACCATTTTTCGAAAATTAGAGGAATTGCAAAGGATCTGCTGGGAATGCAGAATACCAATTCATTTTGGATGAAATGCCTAATGTGGGTTTTATAGGCACCTCCATTAATATGAAGGGTCAACGTAGTAGCAACCTACTACTATTAGTTAAGTTAATTAACGGTAATTCCCGACCTTGATTGGGCAGGAGGGGGCAGTCCTACCCAATCATAATACCGCTAATCGAATTGACTGTCCGTCGAATTGAATAATTGCCCACGCGCATCCCATTTAATATACATGTCGTGATTTTATGTCAGTTTGTGTGTCAAATATTTTGATTATATAATTACTTAATAAATACCTAAGGTAGCACTTGACCCGTGTGGTGTCCGGGTAAGAGTATCATCCTCCCATGTCCTCCTGTTGAATGTCCGTAAGAGGCGACTAAGGCTCAATTCACACCAAGATGGCAGCGGCCGGCAGCGCACTTTCAGTGTGAAAGAATTTTAAATCTACAATCAAGAAGCTTATATACAATCTTTGAGTTATACTCAAAGTATACAATACTTCTTGTTTACAATACGTAACTTGAAACACGCGGCGCGAGCGGCCGCTAGCGACGCCGCGCTTTTCAAGCGACACTGAGCATTTTTCTATTGGATTACTTACCAGCTATACCTATATTTTAATCTGTGCCTATACTGCCCAAGCGGCCTGCTAAGCGTGGGTATTATGACAACCCCTCCCTACTAAGGGGGAGGTCTTTGTTCAGCAGTGGACGACTATTGGCTGCTAATGATGATAATAATGTTGACGAACGTCTTGTTATTAAAAAAAATTTAATTGTTCGAAATCCCTTTCTTCAAGTTACTTATGGCACGTTGTCCAGTCAGGAAAGGAGTCTATTTGTGATCACCCCGTACATAAACTAGCAGTGTATGGGGAACCAGGAAAGGATAGTGCACACGTTAGGACCATTTGTCAGTCGTCGAAGCTCCGCTGTAGGCTATAGTATGGAGCTGGCTCCCCACTGAACTAAAAGTTTGAAGGTAAGTACAGTTTTGGATTCTTACAATGTATTTTTCACCCACTTCTAGATTACCTTAAAATTCTCATATAGGTAGGTACGTTAAAGGTCGATGACAGTAAAGTGGGAAGCCATCCTGACGTCGGAATTCTTCCCACTTTATTTATTAAATATCTTTGTAATTTGAATTTAAATTGAGGTACAAAATATTTAAACATAGGTAGGTACTAAATACTACATAGCAGTAATTGGTACTAAATCTTGGTAAAGTTTCACGTGAATCCGTGCCATGACATCCTGGCGGTCACCATTAATTTCATAACAATGATCTAATTCTCTTCACCAGGTCCTTCGCTCTTTGTTATGGGGTTTTACTCCATAAAAGAAAATTGTTTAGGGGGTTTTTTGGCTGTTCGATTGAATCACAGGTCAAACATAATCATCAGGTTATACCTTCCTAAAACACCCATGATCTCATTAAGTAATTTGTTGTAGTATGGATTTTGACGCGATCCTCGAAGACGTGGGATCGTTCGGACGATACCAGAAGCTAGTGATCTACCTGATCCTTCTGCCAGCCGTTATACCCTGCGGGTTCCATGCGTACGCGCAGCTCTTCATGGCTGCGGCCGTGGATCATTGGTGCAGGGTCCCGGAACTGGATATCGTGTCCGACATCAATATTGCCAAAAATCTTAGGTAAGTTGACAAAGCTTTGGCCGATCGACAATTCTTTAATCTAATTTGAAATATTTGCCCGAATGCCACAGGTAGAGGGATATGGTTTTCGAGAGTATATATGTGAGTATCTATTTAAGTATGTACTTATGTATGTCTATTTCTTTGATACGGCCTACAGCCTAAACGGCTTGATGGAGTGCGAGTTATAATTATGTCGTTGGATTCGTTTGTTGTCCGTGGTACCACCAATAGTACCACCAGTGGTACCACGGACAAAAAGAATTGTCCGTGGCACCACAAAAAAAAAATAAAGAAAAAAAAAATGGTATAAATTAATTATATTTCAATAATATTTTAGAGCTAACAGGTTTATAGTAGAAGTACCAGGGAAGCATACGGAAGAGGAAGAGTCCTCAACCACAAGAGTCCACCTCCAATACAATTTCCAATGTGATTTTTAACTTCGTCCAGAATATACCTATTTACAACAAACGGTTGGATTCGTCTTAGTTGTGGGAGTAACATAGGCTAGGTATATATTCCTCCAAAAAAAAATATTATGGCAGCTGTTAGCAGCCATTTTGTATTTTTCCAAAATCGCCGTTTTACTTCCAAAAACGTTGATACGGATATCATATTATGAAAGTTACACGACGAGACGAGAGATACATGTACGTTATGTATGTATAATGTAAATAAAGCCCGTTTTCTCTGTCGACGTCGGGCTGGTTGTGCTTGCATACTTGTTTTCTTATTTACAGCGTACCTTTAGTGCTCAAAAATGGCCAGCTTCGATACTCGGAGTGCAGCATGTATAGACTAAACTACAGCGATATTATAAAGAACTATCCCAATCTGGAGGAAGCCATATTGAAAGAGACTCCAGCAGACGTTGTACCTTGCACGAACGGCTGGACTTTCGACAGGAGTGTTTACAAAAGCACCGTGGTCACAGAGGTAAGTATTTGTCAACCGGGTTTGTCTTCCCTTCTCGAAAGATTAAACTAAAGCTATAACCAGATTAGACGGTGACCTTAACAGAGATTATATGTGCTACATACAGCTGCCCTTTCTTTTCAGTAAGCATCTAACCAAATGAAAGTTTTAAAAAAAAGCTCTAACCGTTAAAAGTATTTGCTCCAATTTTTTTAAAAAGCTCTTGTTTTTGTCCCACCTTTGGGCACGAACCTCCCCTCAAGATAAGGGGCTTAGTCCATAGTCCACCACGATGGCCAAGTTCGGATTGGTGGACTTCACACGTCGTTAGAAAGTTAGTTAGGCTTTGTCAGACATAATCATAATGTTTATTAAGTGCCACAAAACTTAGTCTTACAAGTAATTTTTAGTCTTACAAGTAATTTACAGAAACCGAAACACTTAAATAATTATTACTTACAGACATATGTATTGGTTTAGCAGCGGCTACTGCACTAGACTGTAGGTCTGTATCGCAGCAACCAAAAAACAATTATATGAGATAATAAAATTGGCAATATGTTCAATGCGCATCAGAAAATATACATACTTTACTCAGTACCTTACATGTATATGAGTTCGGGTGTGTAAGTGTGTGTGTATGAGTGTGTGGGGTGTGCAAAAGTGTAGAATGAATGTGTATTAAATAATGTTATGTGACGATTCTCTCAGCGACAGACTTCGAGAATCTCTTCAGTTTCTTGATAGTTTAGGGTTTGCAACCACTTAAAAATGTGATGTTTGGCTTTACTGGTTGGTAAATATCTCAAAGTATTATTAAATCTACAAACTTTGTTATATACGAAAGAATGCATATACGGTACATGTAGGTTTCCTCACGAAGTTTCCCTTCACCGAAAGCTACTAACAATCGCACAAAGCACATGATTGATTTAAGAAATCAGAGGTGCAAGCCGAGGTTCAAACCTGCGCACACCTTGTTTTCCAAGGCAAGCGCTCGCCCACTGAGCTGTTACTGCTTACTTCTTCACTCACTTCTTTATGTCAAGAATAATTTATATGCAAATTAATCACAAAATATATTCACAGTGGAATCTGGTCTGCAACAAGGACTTCTATCCAACTCTTGGCCTCGTCCTCCTAGCTGTCGGAGGCATAATTGGGAACTACATTTTTGGTTATCTCCAAGACACCATCGGCAGGAAGCCTTCCTTCTTCATCTACCTGTTGATTGAGTGTGTATTCGGAGTGGCTACTGCCTTCTCACAAAACTACATTGTTTGGGTGATCTATAGAATTGGCGTAGGCTTCACAGTGCCGGCTATAATGACGACTCCTTACGTGTTAGGTAAGTTTATTGATGGAAATATATGTAGCAGTAGAAGTAGAGGAACTGGCCAAGTTAAGCTGCTCGACTTCTTAGCTAGTAAAGTTATAATAACTTTACTAACTAAGAAGATATGATAACAATTCTTAAAGTACACCAAGACAACTATTATTATAGTGGGTCTGAAGGCAACAACAGCTACAAATATTCAAACCAGTCCATCTTTTTTAGTACGTCCATGAACCAGTCACGACAGTAGAAAAAGTATTCATCAAGATTTTTTATGTATACCTTCGGAGTGTTTCACGTTTTTGTTTTTTTTTTAGCCATAGAGTTAGTTGGACCGCGTTACCGAACGCTGTGCACAATATTATCCAATATAGCGTACTCCACTGGACTTATTTTACTGGCTGGGGTAGTCTATCTAGTAAGAGAATGGCGTCAGCTAGCATTGGCTACTACCTTGCCATTTATCTGCTTCTTCCTGTATGTTTGGCTGATGCCAGAGAGTCCGAGGTGGCTGCTAGCACGAGGACAGTTTGAAAAGGCTGAAGTTATCTTGAGGAATATGGCAAGGTAAAAGATTAACTTTACATTTGTAGTATTAATTTTTATTGTAGTACACTAATTATACCGCGCTGCGCGCGCGTATCTTCTATTTTTCTGTGTGCGTTAGGACCGCGGGTGTACATCACAGAATTGAGCTACTTTCCTACAGGAAGGTGGTACCTGCTGTGTACCTCAGTGTACCTCTAATGAAATCCAGTGTACTTCTTTCGTTAAAAAGATATAAACTAAAATATGTACACCCGCCATTCTAACGTTAGAACTGCGGGTGTACCTACATTTTTTTTCGATAAGGAGATGCTTATTACACTATTTTATTTTTTGAATTATACGTACCTGCTGTGTACCTCAGAGTACCATCAATGAAATCCAGTGTACTTCTTTTAATTAAAAAGAAATAGACTAAAATATGTACACCCGCAGTTCTAACGTTAGAATGGCGGGTGTACATTTTTTTTTCGGTTAGGAGATGCTTATTACACTATTTTATTTTTTCAAACTCAAACTCAAACTCAAAAATCTTTATTTCAAATAGGCTTAACGCTAGCACTTTTGAATCGTCATTTTTTAGAAGCTACCACCGGATCACAACGCGGCCTCAACTGAGAAGATCCGGCAAGAAACTCAGCGGGCTTGTCATTTTTTCACTTTTTTTTTTAAACATTGTTTTGTTACAAATGAATCGACATTAGCGATATTGTGTCCTGCCATTCGAAACATAAAGCAAGGGAGAAAAGAAGAAAACAATAAATTAAGACAAACTAAAAGGCCAAATGGATAGAAGTCGGACCAGTCCCCCCAAGCAGCACCCGCGCACGAGTTGACTCGAGCAGCAGCCATCACTCCCCTCAACCATATTAGAGGGAAGGGGGTGACCCGCCACACGAAGCCGCCACAAGCAAAGACTTTTCGATGGCGAGCATGACCGAACCAAAATCACAGTGGCTCACATTTAACTTCTGCTGTTAAGTAGTACCTCGACAGGCAAGACACAAAACACTTTCACATAATCTTTATATTATCAATCAATTGACTTGTGAAACAGCCATCAGTAATCCACCAGATTAAGAGGTGTTACAAACTGTAAGCCTACAATTCTAAGCTTGCATGAGTTGAGCAGTTCAAGCCCACGCAGCTTTATCCTCTAGGTAATCCGAGATTTTGTAATAAGCCTTTTTCGACAACCGGCTTCTTATCAAAGGTTTAAATTTATTCAGTGGAAGATCTCGGATATCCTGTGGCAGTTTGTTATAGAAGCGTATACTTTGGCCCATAAACGATTTGCTTGTTCTGTGGAGACGTGTGGAATGTAAAACAAGATTGTGTTTGTTCCGGGTATTAACACTATGAATCGCACTGTACTTTTTAAAAGATACACTATTTTTCTGAATATAAACTAAATTTTCAAATATGAATTGCGAAACAACCGTTAGAATATCTATTTCTTTGAATTTTTCCCTTAGTGAATCAGTAGGAGCCAGATTGTAAATGGCTCTCACAGCTCTTTTCTGCAGAATAAAAATGGTATTAAGTTCTGCAGAAGATCCCCACAGTAATAAACCATAAGACATAATACTGTGGAAATAGCTGAAATAAACAATTCTAGCGGTTTCAATATCAGTTAAACGTCTTATTTTTTTAACTGCATAAGCCGCGGAACTCAGTCTACCTGACAATTTCTTAATGTGGGGGCCCCATTGTAGTTTAGCGTCAATTGTTATACCTAAGAACACAGTCGACTCCTCAAGGTCCAACTTCGCTCCATTAATTTCCACATTGGTTGCCACCTGTCTTACATTTGGTGTTACAAATTTCACACATTTGGTTTTGCTCTCATTAAGTTTCAAATTATTAACATTGAACCAATGGACAACTTTAGAAAGTACATTGTTTACTTCGTCGTATTCATAGAGTTTACGCCTGACTTTAAATAAAAGAGAGGTATCATCAGCGAACAATACAACATTTAGTTTGTCCCCTACGTAGTAGGGTAAGTCATTAATATATATTAAAAACAGAAATGGGCCTAATATTGAACCTTGAGGGACGCCCATGGAGACCACAGAACCAGGAGATCTCTTACCGTTAATGTCAACCTTCTGAATTCTATTATGCAAATATGAAGTTAAAAGGTCAAGAGCTCTGTCCCTTATACCATAGTGGCGTAATTTCCTGACCATCGTATCATGATCTACACAATTGAATTATACGTACCTGCTGTGTACCTCAGTGTACCTTTAATGAAATCCAGTGTACTTCTTTTAATAAAAAGATATAAACTAAAATATGAAACACCCGCAGTTCTAACGTTATGCCTGATTCACACGTATTAAGTTGCAAGTTCGTAACTAAATATTTACTAAAGTTTAAGTAAATTATTACGTTTTGTGGGCTACCACCACACCACATCGTTATATTCAATGTTTATTAAATTTAAATTCAATTACTTATATCTTTATCTCGATTTTTTGACGGGGTGCCGGGTTAGAATTGCATCCCCCCATCTCCTCTCGTTGGGTGTCGTAAGAGGCGACTAAGCGAGAACAAAAAGACGGCAGCAGCGTCTTTCTTTTAGATTTATCTTCCACCTATACTGCGATTCCCAAGCCGCCTGCCAACCCCTCCCTTCTAAGGGGGAGGCCTTTGTTCAGCAGTGGACGTATTCGGACATCTAAATTTTTACGAGTAACCGAACACTTTAGTAGAAAGTTCCAAATCAAATCACTTTATTTGCTGACCATAGGTATGCTTAGAAACTTTTCTATTTTTCGGGTAATTAGGTAGGCGTGGTTTGTTTGTTGTCCCCACAGTGGCACCACGGACAAAAAAATATGTCCGTTCTATTCTACTTGATCACTTGCGTACTAAATTTTAACTACGGACAACTCCGTGGTACCACTAGAGATGAATTAATAAGATTTTTTTTAATTCAGCATAAGCTAGTGCTTGACTGCAGACCCACCTGATGGAAAGTGGCGACGCAATCAAAGGTGGTAAAGCACCCTAGCTTATTAAAAGCCTATTCACTCTAGCCTTGAAGACATTATGATCGAGCGGGAAAACTGACGCAGGCAAACTGTTCCAATCCTTAGCTGTCCTCATTATAAACGAAGAGGCAAATCGTTTAGTCCGGACTGAAGGCACTTTCACCTCATAAGGGTGTGTATGCGCAGTGCGTCTCGACGTCCGATGATAGAAAGGGGATGGTGGAATCAAGTCATGCAATTCCTGCGCACACTCTCCAAAATGCATCCTGTAGAATACCGAGAGGCTGGCTACTTTGCGCCTGTGCTCTAGGCTTTGTAGATTGGCTTCTACTAACCCAGTATCACCAATCAGCCTCTTAACGCGCCTCTCCACTGAGTCCAAAGCAGCTAGATGGCATTTTATGTTGAAATGTTATGTTGACTAGTGTTTTGGAAATGTGTACGCCTTTAAGTGGAATTTGTATCAGCACAAAAACAGCTAACCATTATTTGATATTGTAAGTTACGGTATACTTTCTGTTGGTGTACCTTTTTAATAAATAAATAAAATTAAATTAAATTTTGCAGCACCAGCCCATATATGACTACCATACTCCACACACAACCGGACTTGCGCTTTATACAACATCAGAAGTTGTTCCGGTGTGAAGTACCGCCGGACCTTTTAGATTTAATAATATTTCATTGTTTTCATTCATTTTGTAATTATTTTCTTGATATCTTGGTTGAACTGTTAGCATTGCACAACATTAAAACTGTTTTAAAAAAAATGACAAAAAGACAAGCCCGCTGAGTTTCTTGCCGGATCTTCTCAGTAGCGGCCGCGTTACGATCCGGTGGTAGTTTGTAAAAATGATTTTTGTGTAAGTGCCTCCGTGGGGCCTATACATAATAAAGATATTTTGACTTTGACTTTGACTAAGTACATATGAAATTTCAAAAATGAGATTTTTATTACATACATCCAGAATATACTGGGGTTGTAGTCATCATCATCATCATCACCAGCCGGAAGATGTCCACTGCTGAACATAGGCCTACCCCTTCGAACAAGATTCACAATTTGGTTGATAGGAAAAGGTTTTTATTTTTTTTATTAAAAGTAGTTGTTGATTTTGGAATGTTTTCCATTAGATCCAGTAGATTGCGCTACCATTGCAGTAGCATAGCTTAACTGGTAGAGCTCTTCGATCTGGGTTCGATTCCCAGTCTGAGCCGTCAGAATTATTTTTCGTTTACCTAAAAAGATTTCGACTAAGTAAGTTCATCATCCTATTGTATGTATTCATTTAAGTCTCTTTATATATAATTCTACTGTACGTGTGTATGTCACTGAACTCCTCCTAAACGGCTGGACCGATGTTGATGAAATTGTTTGTGTATGTTCAAGGGGATTCGAGAATGGTTTAGATTCACACTTTCGCGAGCGGAGCTGCGCCGGTCAGCTAGTATCTATATATATTGTTACGTGCGGGTGGGGATTTAAATGCCGATTAACGTAAAATAAGGTTTTATTCCACGTACACTCACACTGTATACACACAAGGCACAGTACTTCACAGTAGTCCAAAGTCGTCGCAAAGGTCGCTGGTATAATTCTCTTTGATCGCTTCCGCTATCGAACACAAACTGTCTGGACGCCGCTATGCGTCGGATTATATAGCTAAATTAATAGAAGGCTGGAAGCTTCGCGAAGGTACTCGTAAGTACCTACTTAGTATAGCGTTTTCGCAAGCACATACAATAGAGGCAATAGTTCGAGAAAACGAACAATAGGCGGGGGCAGTGAACCGAGAGCGAGCGAGCGGTAGGTACATAACCTTGGTACTTGCCGAATTTGAGGGAACTACTTTCTATTGAGAAGTCTAGTTTTTTCGGTACGGATCGATAGTAGACCTATGAGAGATAGGGGGAGTTAGGTGGATCAAGGGGGGAGAGAGAGAGGGGGAGGGGGTTCAGAGAGGGGACAACGGGGAGAGGAAGAGGGGGGTGAGACGGGGACTGAAGCGAGAGGGGGAAAGAGAGAAGTAGGAGAGAGCATAGAATTAGATTTTTCTTATAAGAGAGAGAGATGGAGAGACAAATACTCATAGGTAAATCAAGGGAGGGGGAAGTTAAAGGGAGCAAAATGTAATAAAAACGCGGGCGGAGCTGCGCGGGTCAGCTAGTATGTAATATAAAATGCAATAATATAACTCTCTGTTCGTCTCTACTAACCCGACTTATATATATTATTATATATTGCATTTTTTGTAATATGTATACTATAATATTATAGAAAAGTAAAATTTAATATTTTAGTAATCTATATGTATAGTCGTCCCCAGAGTACTATGAAATCGTCATGGATCGTGCGGCCGTCAAATGGATGCGAATTAAAGAACTAAAGTATTTAACTTTTAGTAAACACGACGTGTAACCGCTTACTTAAAATGAAGGCACTTAAAATTTACTTGCCTAAGTACTTGACAACTTAATACGTGTAAGTCAGGCATTAGAATGGTGAATGTACGTAAGTATTTTATTTTAGTTTATATATTTTTATCAAAAGAAGTACACTGGATTTAATTAAAGGTACACTGAGGTACACAGCAGGTACATATAATTCAAAAAAGAAAATAGTGTAATAAGCATCTCCTAATCGAAAAAATAATGTACACCCGCAGTTCTAACGTTAGAATGGCGGGTGTACATAATTTAGTCTATTTCTTTTTATTAAAAGAAGTACACTGGATTTTATTGATGGTACTCTAAGGTACACAGCAGGTACGTATAATTCAAAAAATAAAATAGTATAATAAGCATCTCCTTATCGAAAAAAAATGTACACCCGCAGTTCTAACGTTAGAATGGCGGGTGTACATATTTTAGTTTATATCTTTTTAACGAAAGAAGTACACTGGATTTCATTAGAGGTACACTAAGGTACACAGCAGGTACCACCTTCCTGTAGGAAAGTAGCTCAATTCTGTGATGTACACCCGCGGTCCTAACGCACACATTTTTCTGCGCTTAGTAGGTACGTTGCGCAGAAAATTAGAAGATACGCGCGAATGATGGTTGGAATTGGTAAAGTCGTTCTCAAGACTCTCAAGTTATGGAGTGTCCTAGGGAAATGGAATTCATTCTTTTATCATCTCTATCTGTACATCTTTATCTTTACATAGTTTAAAACAAACTCGCTCCCGCTGTTTGTACCTTAGATCTTTTAAACTTCGCAAGGGATTTTAATGGAGTTTCAGCTATAGATAGTGATTCAAGAGGAAGGTTTAGTAGTATGCGCGGGCGGAGCTGTGCGGGTCAGCTAGTAGTACGAAGTAGTTTAAAACTAAGTCGCTTTCCGCATCTGTCTGTCGAATAAACAGAACGCCTCTTAAACCACGCAACAGAGTTTTAGGCGGTTTCCACCATAAGTTAGATAAATTTTCACTGAAGACTGTTTTTTTCAAGTGGCGACACGTCATGTGGCGACGCGAGGTCTACCACATCAATTATAGCCAGTCAAAGTTAAACTTAAATCATATTTCCATCACCCAACAATTGAATTAATAAACGTTTACAGAATAAATGGCAAATCTTTACCAGCGAACTACATGGTCCAGCTACACCGCAAATATGAAACGGACAAATTGAACCAGGACGTAGAAAAGGCGAAATCCCGGAAGTACGGGATTCTAGACCTGTTGAGAACACCAAATTTGAGGAAGAAAACTATCATTATCACTTTTATATGGTTCACGAACACAAGTGTATACGTCGGTCTGTCTTACTACGCGCCTGTGTTGGGCGGGGACGAATTTCTGAACTTCTTTTTGGCTGGTATTGTGGAGTTGCCGACTTATTTGTTTCTCTGGCCTTCTATGGAGAGGCTCGGGAGACGGTGGACGCTGTGCATGAGCATGGTGGTGGGTGGTGTGGCCTGTTTAACCACGTTTCTGGTGCAACATGGTAATAACTGTTTTCTTCTCGAATGAATAATCAGCATGCCATCTTGAAGTACACATATTTAAAGAGATTTAGACAGAAAATATGTCGAACAGATTTTGTAATATGCATTATTTTAGTTACCCTTCCGTTTCTTTGCGGATTTACAAATTAAAAATCCGCGCTTATCACGAACTAAGTACGCCACTGATTTCTTAACGAATTGTAACGTCAAAGAATTTTTATTATTACAAGGTCTGGTCTAGTCAGGTCTGGTCAGGTCTGGGACCCAATTCTGAGACAATCTAGTAAGAAACTGCAGGCTGCTAACATAACATGCATTCAGGGTGCACAATAGGTACGGGTTTTGATATTTAACGAACTCGATCAAACTATCAGTTTTCGCCATACATTTCACACCAGCGGTATTTATTAAAAACTACTAAAATGTACGGGAGCTAACTGACAGTTTGATCAAGCTCGTAAACTATAAAAACCCGTACTGGACACCCCCCCCCCCCCCCCCCCCCAGGTAACTCTCATCTTTATTTTATTAACTTCTCTTCAAAAGGCTAGTTCAAAGATTTTTATTTTTCAGAAGAATACATAACCCTTGCTCTGTATTGCGTTGGCAAGATGGGTATTTCTTCTTCCTTTGTGGTTCTTCCATTGATGGCTTCAGAACTGTACCCGACGGTCGTCCGAGGACTCGGCATGAGCTTGAGCTCCGTACTGGGCATGCTTGGACCCATATTCATCCCGTTGGTCAATTATTTGGTTAGTATATTTATGTCCGGAGCTTGTTAAAATTGTTCTAATTAAAAGAAAAAAAAATCATACAATATAGTCTACGTATAGTATATGATTGCTTAATCATAGCCAGTTGTAGTCACTACTTGGTAAACGATCATCTGGGTAAGCATCGTAAGGCAAGGTCAGTTTTTAATCAGGTCAGGTGATGTGGCTGTGGTGCTCAACTAGGGTATGTGACCGTATGTGGAATTCTTACCCACTGGTCACTATAACCCCCGCGGCTGTCGCATCGGCACATGAGAGGGGACCCCCCGGGAACTCCGGTGGAATCTGCACTAGGAGCCTCTCAGTGCCTTGTCTTTGAGCCTCTCAGTGCCTTGTCTTTGAGCCCGCCATTGGGGAGCGCATGATAGCCGGAGAGTGGAGAAGTTGCACACGTCACAACCCCGCCTCGGAGTCGCACTCTGAACGTCCAGCGACTCCGAAGTAAGTCAGAGGCCTAAGGGCAGCTTCAACAACTCTCACTCCATGTTGGCCATTAACCATATAATAAAGAAAAGTCTAGCGGTGATACATAGTAGGTACCTATGCATAAGCGACCAGTAATATAATGGCATACATGAAAGGATCTCCATAATGAGGAGATTCGCCGAAGAACCAAGGTCACCGACATAGCTTTTAAAATCTGCAAGTTGAAGTGGCAATGGGCAGGCCACATCGCTCGGAGAACCGATAACCGTTGGGGAAGAAAGGTTCTCGAGTGGCGACCACGAACCGGAAGACGCAGCGTAAGTAAGGCAGGCCTGCTACTGGGTGGACACACGGCATTGTCCGCGTCGCAGGTAACCGGTGGATGCAAATAGCCAATTGTCAATAATTGTGGCTTTCAAATGGGGAGGCCTATGTCAGTCAGTATGTGTATGTTTGTTAAGCAGTAGACGTCTTCCGGCTGGTGAAGATGATGATGACATGGAAGGATCAAGTTCAGTAGTTAGTCTCTTTCTGTCCTATCAGTTACCGACCGATCACCATGATAATCTCTGCACGCTCTGATCTAATTGTAACATGACACACTGTTTAAAAAAAATGTGATAAAATGACAAGCCCGCTGAGTTTCTTGCCGGATCTTCTCAGTTGAGGCCGCGTTGTGATCCGGTGGTAGCTTCTTTTTAAAAAAAACATGACCTTTCAAAAGTGCTAGCGTTAAGCCTATTTGAAATAAACTATTTTTGAGTTTGAGTTTGAGATAATTTGATGAGAATAAATAGCACCCTCCCATCTCCTCCTGTTGGGTGTCCGTAAGAGCCGACTAAGAGAAACCAGAAGACGGGCAGCAGCGTCTTTCTATTGGATTACCTTCCATCTATACTGCGATCCCCAAGACGCCTGCCATGCGTTGGAATTATGGCAAACCCTCCCTTCAATGGGGAAGACCTTTGTTCACCATAAGACAATATTTTAAAATACGATTTTTTACGGTCTTTGCAGGGATCAGACATAATGGTTCTTCCTTTGATTATCATGGGAGTTCTGCTTATAGCAGGAGGAATGGCAAGTTTACTTCTACCAGAAACTCTCAACCAACATCTGCCCCAGACGTTAGAAGATGGCGAAAAGATGGGCTTAGACACGGATTTCTGCTGCAATCCCCCAGTCAAAGAAACCAGTCCACCGAAAAGAGTTACTCAAAAAGAAAATAAGGAACACAGTTGCTGCGACATGTGTAACGCTTTATGTTCCAATCAAATGATAAATATACCTCTTGTTGATAATACTGCGGCAGTTATAGAGAAAGATTGTGAGAAAGTCAATTTTATTATTGTAAAATAGCTTTAAGTGAATATATCTCCCGATATGTAAATAAATTGTATAGCTGTTATTCACTTTGTATTATTTTCATCGGTTGTGAGCTATGACGACACAGAGAGACAGATAAACATAAAACGTCACACTTATAACGCAAGTAAGTAGTAAATACATAAACGCAGTACGAAAATTGCGTGCACCCGCACGCATTTGCAATTTAGTTTAGTTTGATTTCTATTTTTATAGTTAGACTTACTACCACGTTTCCACACTGAGCTTAAAAATATAAAGGCTAAACTCAACTTTTTTGAATTTCCCCAAATAATGCTAAAAAAAAAATGTGCGTGCGTGGAGTCCCTCCGCGCGGAAGAAGTGAAACTTCATTCTCGCTCAGTCGATCGGTCGTTCGGTCGGTCCCTCACTCACTAACTCACTCACTCACTCACTCACTCACACACACACACACACACACTCAACTCAACTCGCCCCAACTCGCCCCAACTCACCCCAACTCACCCCAACTCACCCCAACTCACCCCAACTCACCCAACTCACCCCAACTCACCCACTCACTCAGTGACGGCGTCACATGAGCGCTTTCATAACCTTAACAAATTTACGCCTATCGCCTATCGTTTAACACCTATCACTTAACGCCTATCACCTATCATTTAACGCTTAACGCGTTATGTGATAACATTTTTGGAAGTCGCATAAGAAGTTTCACTTCAATAAGATATGCAAGTGATAAAATATAAGAACCATCTATCCTAATGTTAGGTATTATTTACATATTCTTATCTATGCCTACTTAAACCCCCAGAGGACCGGTGATGCGTATTTCACGGCCGTTTTAAAAAATAACGGTCGGATGCGAGTCGGACTTGTGCACCGAGGGTCAATCTTTGGACCTATTTATAGTTATTTTATTATTCGTCTAACTCCTTGAATAGCAAAAAAAACAAAACACCAAAGCCTCTGAGCTCCTCTGAGACCAAAGCCAGATCGTGACCGAAAAAACTTCAAAAGTGATCACCACCACGGCCTATTCCCAATAGTTCTACATTTTGTTCTACATGTATGACTACTAAGAAAAACAAATCCTACTAGTTCTACAGTCATGTAGAACTAGCAGGAATGCATTAAATATTATTTTTTCATTCCTAGTAGTTCTACACGATGACGTATTAGAAAATTAGAACTTTATTAGTGAGCAGAATATTTTTTGTTTGTTCACGTGGGAGAAACCTTCGATATATAGGTTCCGGTGGCGGTCAACCAGGGTAGGTTTATCAGATTAGTATCCACTAAAACTTTTGCGGCTGTTGCATCGGCAGCTGAGATGCCACATTATTCATGAGGCTTGCTTATGTCCTATGCTACCCTGGTACTTCTGGTATAAATTGAAGGTCCCACTTGGATAACAAACACTAGACGTCACTTATGAGTTAAACCCAATCTCCTCTCCTGCTCTAGTAGTACCTACTTCTGGTATGTACGAACTTTTTTTTGCGATAGATTTATCCTCATGAATACCCACGTACGGCCTACTATGCGCGGGTGATGTCAGACTCTTACTGACTAAAACTCCATCAGGCCTTCCAGCACTCCCGCTATAGGTGGGCCCCGGGAACGTACATTGTACTTCATCCAGTTCCCGCCGGCGGCCGTTCGGCTTGCGCCAAACCCACAGCGGCTCGACCAAAATGGCCAAGCCAGAGCCTCTGCAGGCCTTCACCCCCCCCCCCCCCCTGATGTCACATGTGGTGCCCTCCAGTCCAGTCTGCTCAACAGAGAAGTATACTACTACTATCGCCTTTCGGCCCTAACATTGGATTGAGCTACCGGCCCCCATACCCCGGCAAAGCCGCCTACCAGCGCCCATACCCCGTCAGAGCGGTTGTTACGGTGCCCCCACCCTAAGGCCTTTCGGCCCCGACTCCACCCTGCACAACCACCGCGCTCAACTGACGGGTCCAATCGGGAACAGCTGTAGCGGTGCCCCGCCCCGGTGTATACCGGGAACAGCAGTTCAGACCACCCCCCCTAAGGCTTCGCCACCAAGCAACAGCTGGCCACCTCAGAGTGGAGAGATATTACCCGGTGCCCAGTGTACACCGTCCCAAGCCCTTCCTCTGGACGTATTCTTTGGAATTACAATTGACCGGGCACTCGAGGAGGTGATGCCTGACAGTACCCCGGTATGTACGAACCTAAGGTAAGAAATGGTAACTTGATATCACAAGAGAGATGAAGCCTCTTTGTGCCTTCTGTTGTCCTAGTACTTCTGGTATAATATTTTTCTTAAATCTGATAAAAATGAATTAGAGGGAAAAAAAAGCAAACACTTAAAATATCAAATTTTTGAAGAAAAAAGATATTCTTTTTATGTTTACTAACTAGCACACTCACTAATAAAGTTTATGTAATATTTTTTGCAGTACGTCATTGTGTAGAACTACTAGGAATGAAAAAATAATATTTTCACACCACCTGCTCGATAATGTTGCATTATGGGTCATATAAAAATGACATAAAGTACCTCATTATATCCCTATAGAGCTGTAGCAAACCGTATGTATTCGTTACTAAGTAACGGGTACGCCATCTAGTACCGAGTAACGAAACGTTACTCACGAATACTTTTCGTTACTCGCATGTTTCGTATCATGGTTACATACGCTGTTTCAATGACCGATGTGCGCGCATTATGGTGTCAAAATTTCAAATATTCAAAACAAAGTTTTCTTTAACAGAGTATGCAGTAAAAAAAAAAGTATATACTTGTGAAAAAGTGTTTTCATAAAATTTTGCCACTAAAATTTCATAAATTTTATGTAATAGTATGAAATAAACGAAAGTAACGAGTAACGATACGATAGTAACGAGTACTGAATGTATAGTAACGAATACATACGGGTACGTGATTTTTTCGTTACTTTTACACCTCTATATCCCTATAGTCTAGCCGGGTAATAATGTTGTACTAAACTCCCTAGGGTAATAATGACGTGTTTGAATTTCGAACGTCAAACTAAAATTCCTCAACACTTATACCACAGATTTAATACGGCTACTCTAAGCAGAAACCTGCACGAACAAAAACATTTGAAAATCGAACCGGACGCGACGAGCAGAACCCAGTGTTCTAGAAAAGAAAAAAAAATAGATGTAACGTCACGTTCTCTGCAAATCACTATGCTGATATTATTGACAGTCTCGTTGATTTAGTGGTTAGACACCGTACCCGCTACCCGATGGGTTGT
Source organism: Furcula furcula (assembly GCA_911728495.1). Taxonomy (NCBI): domain Eukaryota; kingdom Metazoa; phylum Arthropoda; class Insecta; order Lepidoptera; family Notodontidae; genus Furcula; species Furcula furcula. The sequence continues at coordinate 23,527,288 of OU452252.1, forward strand.
GGGTTCAATTCCCACCAAGTGTCTGGGTGTTATTTAACTATTTAATTAATATCAGTTGTCTGGTTTCCATAGTACAGGCTCTGCCTAGTTTGGACTCAGATGACCGTGTGTGGATTGTCCCAAGATATTTTAATTACCTCGCAGTAGGTGTGAAAAGTAGTGTATTCGCCTCGGGGATAAAGGTGTCTTAGTCTTGGGCGAGCTTAAATCCCTCGCTGTACTCAGGATTCCAGTATTAACTCCCTCGCTATGCTCGGGAGTTAACTCTATACTCCCTCGCTACGCTCGGGAGTTGCTAGAATCCTTCGTTATGCTCGCGATTCAATTTAACGCCCGCGACATAAGACACTACTTTATCCCCTTGGTGCATAAACTACTATTAATGCATTCTTACTAGTTCTACATGACTGTAGAACTAGTAGGATTTTTTTTCTTAGTTGTCATACATGTAGAACAAAAGGTAGAACTATTGGGAATAGGTCATCACCACTGGTGCTCTTTCTTGAAGTCCGTGACAGAAGCTGAAAGACAAAAATCATATGCTCTGTTTCTTTCTATCACATGTAGCTTACATAAATGCATTCCTTTCATAAACGAATGAGAAAGAAAATGTGCATCACTCCAGAAGCTTGGCAGAAGCAGAAGTGATACTTCTTCCAAGCTTCTTGAATCCTCAGCTTGCTTCCCTAGCTAGAAGTTTTCCTCTATGGTTATATGTCACATGTATGTGTCACAAGCACAGAACAATAATCAGTACAAGTACTATAGAATGCTCAAATGCAAGTAAGAACCGTAGGCACAGGTAAGAACCAGTGTGACCGTTTTTGGTATATTCGATACCAAATTGGTAGAATTTGGGCTCCACAATTTTGATTTAGTATTTTTTTGGTATAATTTCAAATGTTAGTATATTTTGGTAAAATTTTAACTAAAAGGACATTTTGTAGTGTATTTTTTAGTAAATTTTCTGGTAGCACAAACATTCATTCATTCAATTTCACTTGTGTAGTTTTGTCTTTGTCTGATGTTTACCGAAACTGTATGATTTATCTCTTTTGTACAGTTTTTATATTAATATTTTACTTTTAGTTCCACAATGCGTAATTCGTTGTTGTGTTACTTATTTCTTGCACGTTCGGGTGGGTAATTAATGGATGGAACATCATAACACTGCGGCACTCGGTTGGCAACAAACGATCCCGATTGTTAAAGGATGTAATAAGAGCAAAAAAAAAAATCGATATAACATCGTTGTAATCATAGTAAGAATAATAAATTGCCCTAAATTATGTAGGTTTTATTTCAATAGAAAATAAATCCATGGGGTCTTTTGTGACACCGCTCTCTGATGGTGCTGCCTGCCTGCCTTAAGGTGCTGCCAGAATACTAGCGCTGTGTTGTAATTTATTACGGCACAGCAATATGCTGAGGCAGCATCGTGTTTGGCCCCACACAACTAGCTGTTTTTTTTCATTTGTAATTGTTCTATTTATTTTGTGTGTTGGTCAAATAAAATTATTCTTCTTCTTCTTTTATATGAAAAAAAAAATGTTTTACTTTTTTTATAATGGGGGTTGAAAGCGGTCATCAAAATTTCAAAGTAAGACTACTATATCAGTAGGTTATCGTGTGAAAGGGCTTCATTTGCACTTCTCAAAACAGATTTTTGTTTTGGTTTAAGCCATGTAGTTTTTGGCTTAAAATAAAAAAAAACAAAAAATACCATTCCCTTATCTCCGAAGTAGATGGAGGGAAATATCTGAAATAATTACAGATAATACATGCGTACCTATATTTTACAGGAAAAATAAAACGATATTTCTCTAAAAACCTCGACAAACAAACTTAGTTTTGAGTATTTTTTTGCTATCTGAGGTGTCAGACGCATATTAAAATAACATAAATACTTCCAAAAAAAGTATGGAACCCACGGTGCTTGAGTCCGACTCGCACTTGACAGTTTTTTTTTTAGTATAATTTTAGTATAATCCTGCATGAATATTAGTATTTTTAGTATTGAAATCATATTCTTTTAGTTGATTACCTTTTTATGAAACGGTCACACTGGTAAGAACATCAAAATACATAAATATCAGGTACACGACAATACAATAGGCACGTTCCGTTAGCTGTATTTAACGACATTTGCGCTAGTTCATTGCGAGAAAATATTAATGTTAGTAATATTAAAACTAAATTAAAATCGTACTTTGTAACACAATTATAAACTTCCGTAAAAATGCAATATACTAAATTATGAATTATTAACCTTTAAGTAATAACTTAGATATATAATACTATGTAATATGTAACAAAAATCCAATGCTGATGACGAATGTTGTGAAGTAACACACACAAGTAGGGTTACCAACTCTCAAAAGGACCAACTCGGGAGAATTTTATGAAATCGAATAGAGGGGGGGGGGGGGGGGATGTTAGAATGTTTGTTACGAAAATCTCAATCATTTATTAATTTCAAAATTTATATGTACCTTGGATTCGAGCAGCATCTAATACTTGTCGGTGTTTTTCACCACAAAATCATAAAAGCTTTTTCATGATCTGAATATCGAATAGAAATCTAAGTATTTGTAACTCTACTTTTCAACTTTTAACACACGTCTCTCGATTTCGTAAAGTCAACCCAGCGTAAATCCACTCGAATTTCTTCAACGAGCTATGGTTGCATCTCACGCAAAAGTCCAACCTCATTGTGTTGGATTAAGTACTTAATCGATTGTAGAAACACTATGATAAAGTAGTAAAAGTATGTCTATGACTCTTGTATGGGCATACCACTGTAGAGGGCGAGGTGCTACTTACTTTATTGTATTGTGTGTAGAGGGTCTGGTGTAGAGGAGGCATGAGAAACCACCGAATTGATCTCCAAGGAATCGACAACGTCGACGGCGAGACGAACAGGTTTACACCGGTAGCGACACGTGCGAGCGACGACTGCGTACATAATATTTAGAAAAACCGGAGAAATGATTGCACTCCGGGAGTTCGGGAGATTAACCATTAATACCGGAGTCTCCCGGGCAATCCGGGAGGGTTGGCAACCCTACACACAAGCCCAAGAGGCTTAAGTGTTACTATTGTATTTATGTTTTTGTATATTTTTTCTTATAATGATAATAAAAAAATAAAAAAAAAATAGATCAAACCTACTACTAATTATCACTTACATATCAATATAACTCTTTTATTATAACTTTAAATAGTTCAATTCACCTGCCCCGTAGAGGAAAATCTGCCTACGCTTTGTATAATGGGACCATAGACAAACGCGTACTCTATTCCTAATACTTAACTCTATGGTCACAAGTAAATATAAATCCGTGGTCACACATTATATCTTCATGCACACATGTGTCACATCATCACAGCTGGCTGGGGAAGCTGGTCTGTCAGTGTGACAGACGGGCCAAAGAGGATTTTTTTTTTTTTTTTTTTTTTTTTTTTTTTTTTTTTTTTTTAAACTGAGACGGGCCCTTGACGGATGACACTGACATTTGATAAGAATTCGATATGTGTGTGTGTACTGCGGCTGCAGCTTGATTGAAATAAATTTTATTTTACAACATTGATTATATTTTGTAAAAACCAAAGTTTATTACTAAAAATAATGGCTTTATCATTTTTACGTACAAAAGTAATCTCGCGTCACGTTAAGAAGCAGTTTTATCAGAACAAACGTAACTCAGGATATGTTGTTTTGTAAGTATCTTGGACTTACTTTCATGTTCTGTTATTGCAATATCTCGTACACCTTTATAAATGAAAAATAATGTAATATATAGCTCTAATTATAAATTGTGTATGTTTATCTCATTGGTCCGGTATCAAATGACCCATACAAGTAGTTACTTATCACCTGACCAAAGAAATTTGCATCTTTCTATTTTCAAACCTGCAAGAATGATTTCTTGACTTCCTGTCTTCTTGTTAGACTGATGTCTATAAGGATAAACTATAACTATTTGTAAATTTTCGAGCCGGTGTCTTGGATAAACTTGAAATTTATCACTAGCAGTCAGTCCTACAATTATGTAAATAACTAATTAAACATTAAAAAGTATTATTGACGTACAGTTTGTAAGTTTAAACGCATTATTTGTGAAAAAAAAATTATTTATTTATTATTTATTTAAAAAAAAAAAAAAAATATTTATTTATTTATTATACATAATTGAGTAGTTGCTAAGTCTATGTTGACATCCTTGCACCACTGTTTATACTTTTTTGGTGTTAGACAAGGAATATTTAACAACTTTTAGTGTAGCTGCACACGGGCCACTGGCCACAACCACAAAACGCAGCCACCAACGCCGGTGATCGCCACACGCCACAAAACGCCGACACAAGCCACTAGTGGTCGGCTCGGCCACAAAACGCCGACACAAACCACTCGCGCGATTCCCCACCCCTCTCCCTTCATTTCACTGCAAGCACGAGTTAAAAAAAGTGGTGGCCACCGACCACAAGTGTCCAACATGGACCACAAGCGGCTGTCGCGCGCGTCAGTTTCTTTTGTAGCCGCTTCTAGCTTCAAGTGGCGGCATTTGTGGCTGTGGCTAGTGGCATGTGTGCGGCGACACTCAATGGATAAAGGCTACACAATGAGAAAAATATTGCAATTTAAAAAAAAAGTTTAGACTACCTACTTTGAAGTTTAAACAAAAAGATATTTTGATGCTGTTGCAAGCGCCATGACCAGGATAACTAAGATGCAGGTGGATGAAAGAATAAATTAGGAACAGACAGATGGGGTAGGCAGATTTGTCAAAACATGATTGTAAATCGCCATGAAAGTTTAAAACAGTGTTTAAATTATTGTTCTTCATAATTCTTTCAATGTATACTTTTTTTACTAATTGCCTTTCTAACCTCATTCCAGAATTCCAGAGATAGGTGAAGATGCAGAAAACACACTGCTTTCAGAAAACGGTTTGCCAGTATTCAACGATATCACAATTGAAAAGTGCATAGCCACAATCAGTAAACAAAGTTTAGAATATGAAAATGGTATAAGGCAAATTGAACAATCAGCGGAGAATTGCAAGAATGCTTTCGTTGAAGTGTTCCAGCCGCTTGAGAAGTTAGATACTCAGTTGGAGTTGACTTGGGGCATGGCCAAGACTCTGTACTTAGGAAACAGTTGCTTGATGCCTACAAAATCTTATGTTCATATACATGAAAGGGCCCACAAAGCCAGGTCAACTAAATTCAATAGTTGGCCCATTTTCCAAGCAGCGGTCAATGAAAAGAACCGTCTAAAGAAGCTGACCGATGAGGAACAGAGGCTCCTAGACAAATACATTTTAGAAGGGAAACTGAATGGTTTGGACGTGAAAGGCTTCAAGAGAGAACGATTGAACAGCATTCTTATGTCCTTACAAAAAGAGAGACAGATTTTCAGAGATAAGGTGAACGTAGCAAACAAGCTCTTTACGAGTACTATAGAAGATAGTAGATTATTGAGGGAATTTCCTGAAAGTTTAGTTAAAGCCATGTCTGTGAGCGGTGATGCTCTTAAAGGACCATGGAAGGTGACACTGCAGCCTCACATCCTAGAACCGTTCTTGCAGTACTGTCCTGATAGACAGCTTCGATGGAATTCGTGGCAAGCCTCTGTACAAAGATGCTCAAGTTACATTAACAAAGAAATTGAAACCGGTATACATTTGGATAATATTAGAAGCATTCGGAGGGAACAGGCTGCAATATTGGGCTATGAATCCTATGTAGATATGAGTATGGAAACAAAAATGGCAGGATCCGCAGAAAATGTCCACAATGTGCTGGACAGCTTATTGGAGAGTGCAAGGTCAATGCAGGACGTGGAACTCGAATTATTGCAGAGATATGCAAAGGAGAGAGGTTTCGATGAAAAACTCCAGCCGTGGGACATCCCATATTGGCAGAGAAAGCAGAAATGGACTATGTATAGTTTTGATGAGAACAAAGTTCGTGAATATTTCCCATTGCCGCGAGTTATGAATAGTCTTTTTAATTTATGCAGTACGCTGTTTAAAATACAGATTGTGGAAAGAACTGGAGTGAATACATGGCATAAGGATGTCAAATTCTTTGACATATTCGATGATTCCAGCAACAACCCAATTGCAAGCTTTTATTTAGACCCTTATGCACGTGAGGACCAGAAAATCCGCATTTACGACGACGCAGGGTGGCATATCGCGATCCGCAACAAATGCTCATCAACAGCTACGAATCCTCTATCAGCACTTATATTTAATTTCCAACCGCCGCAAGAGGGCAAACCATCATTGCTTTCGTTCACCGAAGTCGGTATTTTATTCCAAAGATTTGGTCATTCCCTACGCCATTTGTTGACGAAAGCGAATTATTCAGAAGTCGCTGGACTATCCAACGTCGAATGGGATGCTGCGGAAGTGTGTGGGCAAGTGATGACCCATTGGCTCTACGATCCGCACACAATCAACGCGATAAGTGGTCATTACAGCACAGAGGAGCCTCTACCGGAAGACATAGTCAGAAACCTCCAAAACATCAGAGGACATATGGCTGGCTTCAATCTATGTAAAGAATTGTACCTATCCAAACTGGATTTGGAGTTGTATTCGAGGAAGGACTTCTGGAGGGATATCGTTAGAGAGCTGTGGCCTAAATACCACGCGTTTCCATTCGCTAAATATGATTCACATCCGCTGTCGTTCACGAAAATATTTTCTGAAGAGTGGGGTGCGGCGTACTACTGCCATTTATGGTCGAAAATGATCGCCGCTGATATATACGGTGCCTTCGAGGAGGCCAGGAAAGGGGATCAGGATATATTGGCTGTAGGCAAGAGGTACAAAGACACGTTCTTAGCGGTCGGTGGTAGTTGCCACCCTAGTGAGGTATTCAGAAGGTTCCGCGGCAGGGACCCTTCGCCCCACGCTCTCCTAAAGAACCTTGGTCTACCCAAGAATGTGGTAGAGGAATGAAGAATGAAGTGTATTTATGTATGTATTATAGTTGTATTTCTATTGATATATTAATATAATGTTCCTGATGATACTGTATGTTTGATTTGTCTTGCACAATTACCTGGGATTGGATCAAGTTTTGACATAGGAATTAATTATTTTCAAAAACTTAATCAAAACTTAATCGTCTGTTAACTTAATCATTCTCACCCTTTAAATAATGTTATAAGTTGAACCCATGCTTGCATTCATTTCAAACAAAAAAAATATTAATATGAATGCAAAAGTAACTCTGTCGGTCTGTCTGTTACGCCTTAGCCACTGAACCGATTTTAATGAGAGATGCAGAGATAGACTAGAATCAGAATCGTTTATTTGCAATGAATGTAGGTAACAAATAAAGGTGTTTTAGGCATTATACAATTTGAATCCATTACATTCTACCTTTTGGCATGCAACATACACACATCAAAAGTGTCTAGGGATCAAGCATTTTTAAGCGGATTTCTTGAGATTGAGATGTGGCTTTGTAATAAATGTATGATTTTATAAATTTATATGGATCCTTTTTGGTGCATTTCATAATTTGAATCAGGAACTGTGAATCAAATTCGAGTAAAAGATGAAAATCAGCTGTCAATATTTTCCCTATAAAAACATACAACGCATTGAAGACATTATTAGTGCTACTGTTTCCCTACTACTGATTAAAACCAACGTTATTATGGAGCGGCGACGTCATTTAAGCAGGGAAGAAATGCTCAGAGCCGTGGGAATGATAGAAGCTGGTTCCCGGCAACGTACTGTGGCTTTAGCTCTGAATACAAGTCAGAGTGTTATCAGTCGACTTTGGACACGTTACCGAAGCACTGGTACCGTGGCTGAGCGCCATGGAGGACGGTATCGCTGCATCACACGGAGACAAGACCGATATATTCAAATCTTAACTCGAAGAGCTCCAACAATAACTGCCATGATGTTAGCCGTGAGGCTTCATCACTCTTCAGGGAACTTAATTAGCGACCAAACAGTCAGAAACCGCTTGCATGAAGTGAACCTTCATTCCCGAAGACCGCTACGGGTACCACCTATAGCAATGCACAATCGTAGGATTCGATATCAATGGGCTCTTGAACACAGAAATTGGGCAGAAGAACAATGGCGTTTCGTGTGCTTTTCTGATGAGTCTCGTTTTGGTATGAGACCGGATACAAGACGTATACGACACTGGAGAACCCCTGGACGCCAACAGCGATTAAAATCCTGCCAGGAAGTCCATCCTTATAGTGGTGGAACCATCATGGTATGGGCGGGTATTTGGATCGGCGGAAGAACTGAGTTGATTTGGATCAGAGGCAACCTCAACGCTCAAATTTATGCTGAGACGATTGTATCAGACGTCATCGTTCCTCTACAAGTGCAAATCGGTCCCTTATTTCAGTTAATGCATGATAATGCACGACCGCACACCGCAAGAGTTGTAAGACAGACTCTCGCCGCAGCTAACATCAATGTCCTGCCCTGGCCTGCTCAGTCGCCAGACTTGAACCCGATTGAGCATGCATGGGATATGCTACAGAGAAGAGCTCTGCCGAATATGGAGGGTATCCAGTCGCAAGAAGACCTTTTTTTGTTGTTGCAACGAACATGGGCGGCCATTCCACAGCGTGATTTGGATGAACTCATTTTGAGTATGCCAAACCGATGTTCTTGTGTTGTTAGTGTTCGCGGTAGAAACACGGATTATTAATTGTTTAAGTTACCCAATAAAATTTTAAAGAAAACTGTTATTTCAGTCTTTTTTTCGAACTTTTGTGTTAGTGGTTCAAATGTCAAAAATCCCTTTATTAGGAAAATGGCAAATTTCTTTATTAATGCAAAGGTGACTTGGTTTATCGTTACTGTGACAAACGAAAACACTTTATTTGATGAATCCTTAAAGAAAATTTTAATTAATATCAATCAGGAGAAAAGTTATTGCAAAAATATATGTTGATCCCTAGACACTTTTGATGTGTGTATAATCTTAGGTGTTTTAAAAAACAAAAATTAAAAGCGTAGGCGGAGCTGCGCGGGTTAGCTAGTCAAAATCAGCAAGTTATCTGCTTACACATCGCAAAAGCCTTGTCGTTTTAATAATGAATATAAAAGCCAATTTACATTAATAATAAATATATTGTCAAACAAATAGTACAGTCTAATATCAACTCAGACAGAATAAGAATAGTAGTACAATACTGTACGTACTCGCTATTGAAGCCGCCTATAGTAATACCACATCGCAAAGTAATACGCACGCAAATAGCAATGTGATTTGGTATACTTTAGCTGGCTTTACTTATACTCTAGTACTATGCGCCCCGTGTATTCTTTTGTTCTGAGCATCAATTATTCTATCAGCTAGTTTTGCACGTACGCTGTTCCAACGGCACACTTCAGGTAAAGGCCCTACCACCACCACAAATAGCAGTATTATCTTTCTTTATCGATAGAATTGAATTAATTAAATTAACAAAATTCGATAGAACGTGGCAAACTACGTATAAGTCTCTTTGGTGTCATCAGCAGCCGAAGTACGTCCAATGCTGAACAAAGGCCTCCCCCTTAGAAGGGAGCGTGCTTTCCTCAGGGGTTCCTATAGGTAATCGTCACGCTTGGCAGGCGTCTTGGGGATCGCAGTTTACATAGGAGGTGCTGCGACGCTGCTGCCCGCCTTCTGGTTTTTCCTTAGTCGCCTCTTACTCCTCTTAGAGACACCCAATGAGAGGAGATGGGTGGGTGCTATTCTTACCCGGACACCCCATGGGCAATCTGATATCACAATAACATTATAATAATACTGCTTTAGAGGTGATGGTATAACCTCATATCCCCAGTGAGAGCGTCTCATGTAAACTTTTGCATTTTGTACTCAATCTGAGTCAGGATTCTGTTCCCACGCCCTCTCCATGTCGTAGATATCTTTTTTAATATTCTCATCGTCCGGTAGGAGTTTCGAGGCAGCTTTCATCTCGTCTATAGCCTTGCTCAGGTAGCCGACCCTGGCGAGCGCAGCGGCCCTACGAGCGATACACTTTGCCCGGCTTCGGCGGTTGCTCTCGCATGCCGGCTTCATGAGGTCCAAGGCCGTCGAACAATCGTTCAGCTGCAAACATCCAAGTGCTGTGTATATTACAAAAACGTCTCCGTAACTTTTGATGAAACTGCTATGTAAAGCTCAGGTTTCGGGAGTAACAACTTTGTAAAGTTATTCTTTACTGGCTAGGCCAATGTAGGCCGATCACTTGGTTGTCTGTAATCGTAAGATGATCCATGCATGGGCATCGGATGGGCATGTAAAAAGTTGATCCTGGGCCTGGTCTCTCCCCGGTCGAGTCGGTTTTCCGTCCCATCGGATTGTGAGAGGTAAAGGAAGAGAGAGCGCACTTGTGTCTACGCAAGCACTTGTGCACTATACTAATATCTACCGCATAGATGCCTGATCTTACGAAAGATTGGCTGCTGTGTTACTAAACATTGGTCGTATCGTCTAGGACATTATTGTAGCTATTTAAAAAAAAACGTCTACGTAACGCTTGACGAAACTGCTGTGCAAAACGCCCCCTGGGGCGTAGGTAGAGACATCGCGGGGGAAGGGCTAATAATGACAGTATGTGAGAATGCACAATGGACTACAGTGGAAAACTTACACATTTATTGAAGTTCCCAAGAGCGAAGTGCACAGCTGATCGGTTGGCGAACAAGCTCGGCAGTTTATCCGACAGCGTGATGCCATGGGAGTAAGCGCTGATGGCACCGAGCATGTTACCGTTCCTGAAAAACTCGTCACCCTTTTCCTTACACCACTGGGGATCTTGCTCTTCTGGGCGAAGGTCCTCGGAGACGAAACCTGGTGAAATCAGTAAACCATCACCCCCGCGATGTATTCTTGCGAGAGTTCTACTCTGGAGACTCAGGCGAGCTTTAAAAGGATTGCCCAATGGCGGACTTCCTAATAGGCTTGTTGGTTGTCAAATTATTCGCAGCTACAATTAGGGAGTACTTACCGAGGCGGTGAGTGGCCACCACGTGGCAGAGCTCTAACAGACATATACAGAAATCTATGTCCTGGGTGGGAATCAAATCCAGACATATTGGGTAGCGGCCAGGGTGTTTAAAGGCCAGTAGATCAACAGGTCCGTCAAATATACACCATAAGCGGTGATTTGGTTCAGCCTATACCTACGCGGCACTGGGACTGCCCATTCTCTAGATAGCACAACAGGCAGTGTTACCTGCGTTGTGTACCTGCTAGCAGTTACCAGTAGGATGTCAACGCCAATTGAAGGGGGCGTTATTTGTCTACGGTGCTCTGGTGGTGGTATAAACAGTATTGCCTCTAGCCCATGTAGCGCCCGTGTGTCAACACCCTGGCGCCCTCTAGTATAGGCACGAGGTCAAAATGAAAAAAAGGAGGTCTTAGTAAGGCCCTGCGTCAGGGTGCGCCGCAAACCCTCCACTAATGGTAAAGCCGCCCGTGATAATATAACCTAGTGGGCTGTTCCCCCATTTGAGTAAGCATTTTGTGATCTTTGGTCTGGGAGTTACACTGCATTTAGGCGTACCTAGACAATACGCATACTCAACTTGGATGGGAGTTACCTAATATGCAGCTAAATATCTCTTTATTAAGTACCAAAAATGCCAGTGAAGCGTGAATGCCTCTCTTTAGAGAAACCTCGAGGTGAAACCTTCAAATGATCCCCGGGATACTGTGGGGGAGGGGGGTCAACCGATGTATGTGGGATTCTTTCCGCATTAAAATCCCCGCGGCAGTCCAGTTTGCACATACTGCCGGGGGCGCATTCCAACCCCCCCTAGAACCTGACACGGTGCTCACGGAAACGGAGGTAGCAACCCCGCCGCCGTATTCGACTCAATAAACGTCTATGCTCCACCTCTGAAATTTCCGGCAAATACTTCGAAAAAGCGTGCCTGCTCTGCCTCACCAGCAGTACCTACGCCGATTAACGGGTTTTCCCAATTTTAGTGGCGTGCAGATGATGTAACATTACGCTGTGGTTTTTTGACCAATAGACACTTGAAATTCGTGTGCGTAATATTGTAGTAATCTCTTCCATCGATCAAACTTGCCTGTTGCTCTCCTAGCCAGCGTAATATTCTTCAGCCACGCCTGTTCCTCATTAGCCGTGGATTCTCGACTAGGTGTCGGAAACGTTCTAGGTGTGTGTGTGATCTCTAATTCAGCCGTTTCCCTCAACCTTGGCAGCACTCTTTTAGCTACTTCCTGCTTCTTCTTATCAACATATTCAGATTTAACTGCAGTTTTTATAGGCTTTTTGATCAATTTCTTGGCTGGCTGCGTGTGTGTACCCTTTGCCTTTATAGCTTTGTCTTCGTCATCCGATGGAGGTAGTTCTACAATTCTGACGCCATTTTGTTTTACTTGTACATCATCAAAATTTGTCATTGTGTTAACGGTTACGTCTTTGCTGACTCTCCATTCCTCCAACTCGTCCATAGCCTTTTTTCTTTCCAAATCGCGCCTGGACTCCATCAAAGCGTGCTGTTGGGTGTCTATTTCCATCGCCTGTTGTACTGTAAACCTATCTAATTGACTCTTCATGATCTTCTTATCTTCTGCTTCTTGTTTCGCTTCCTCTTGGCACTTTTCAAGCATCTCCTGCCTAATCTTCATTTTCTCGGCTTTTGTCAAGTCCTTCTCTAAGGTATCCCAAAGAACATCATCTCTTTTTTCCAAATCTAGCACTATAAGATCATCTTTTACTATACAAGTGCTTTTCTTAATATTAACATCGTGTAGTAAAAATACTTCAAATAGAAATGGACTAAAATGCGCTTTTATATAGGCATCTGTTGGGAATAGATCTACTTTTTCATGTTTAACAGGGTTTAAAGGGATTTTTATATGAATCACGTTATTAGTTTGAGTCCATGTGTAGTCTTTCACTATTATTGGCATTTTATTGTTTCGGTGGTTATACTTTGATAAGTAAGTATATATACCTATGGAGGTATTTGAAATACGTTTAATATGTTAATCAGGAGTATTATTAAATATCTAATATTATTTATATTTCATGTGACACGTTACCACAGTGACGAAACCTTAGAGTAAGAAAACAATAGAGGGCTGGACACTTTCTTTCTCATTCACGCAAGAAAAGAATGCGTTTATGTAGGTTACGTGTGATAGAAAGAAACAGTATATAAGATTTTTTGTCCCTCAGCATGTGTTCGATTTTTCCGCGCCGTGGGTGCGAAACAAATTTGACGTTTGCTCCCACTTTGCTCCGTGACAATTTTATCGTGGTTTTAATATTAAATAAATAACTTAAAATTCAATAAAAAACTAACTGTGACATTACTGTGTGTTGTGGAAATCTGATAAGAATCGTGCAGTGCAGTATTATAGGCTGTAAAAGTGACAGTGAACGTAAAATTAGTGGAGTATCGTTTCACAGGTAAACGTGAATTATTATGGCCAATTTAGAGATTACATTTAGAAACTAATACATGTAAACGACTTATTTAGATCTTATTGCTCTAAATTAGTTACTATTTTACTTGAAAGTTACGTGTAAGATCGATAAATTCTTGTTTTTCATCCATAACCTAAAATTTTCAGTTTATTGATCGCCATTATCAGTGTTGCCAGTGTATAAAAGAGAGACTACCATAAATAAGTGGTAAATTATTATTAAGTGCATCATACACGATCCCACATGCTGGGTGCATCGAAGAATTTCTCAGATTTCCCGAATTAATTTTTATGATTTCCTGAAAATATGTATATTTGTATACTGTGGATAGCAGCAACAAAAAGAATGAATTAGGTTGCTAAAAGTTATTCCAGAATGCTTAAATATTCAGAAATAACGTAAGCGCTCAAGTAATTCGTCCAAGGCTGCGCAGGACGTATTCATTCGTTATTTATAGGCACAATGGTCATTGTACATTTAATCGTGCTTTTACTATAATATGCATGTTGTTTAAATATATGTATGTATGTTGTTGGTTACAATTTATTGGTAAATTTGTCTGAATTATAAATAAATAGTTCCGACGTTGAATAGTTTATTTCATTTGCCCCCCTATTATGTACCTATCTCGTTTGACAACTAAAGTGATGATCAATAAAGCAAAGTGACTATTAAATAACTATCAAATGATTCATTTGGCATTGCCTAACTTGAATCACCAATAAATACCAAACACACTTTCAGTAGACATCAAAGTTTGGTGGACAACTGAAGCAGTGACTATCAAAGTCACTGCTTTATTGAGCATCAATTTTTTTTTGTAGGAATAGTACTGTTTCACCGGACAAGAGGGCGAGCGCTTAAAGCGCTCCAGCCAGAAAGGTTTGGGTAGCGACTAGCACAAGGGCACCTCAGGGAGGCACGGCCTCAGCTTGGGCTGCCGCTTAGAGAAAATGAGTTTACCACCGGTTCACAACGCGCCCCCGCTGAGAATTGTTGATGTGTTTACGACTCTTGACATCGTTGTCGGTGTTGGTGTTGTGTCATGGTCCAGGAGGACGGACATCGGGTCGGGTGGGTCGAGCAGTACATGCCGCGGACGGCGGCGATGTACGGCTGTTCGACGATCTGAGGGACCTGGCCGCTGCCCAATAGGACATGGGTTCGATTCCGAAGCATTCCGAACTATTGTCTGGGTGTTATTTATCTATTTAAATATGTATTTATACAGTTTACAAGTATTTGTAAACATTTATCTGGTTACCTTACTAAAGGATCACTCATTGGTCAAGCGTAGATTGTCCCAAGATACTAGTACTATAGATTTGTATATTGGAGAAATTTACTAAAACTTACCCGGTAAAAGGCCATAGTATGTATTATATTAAGTTATAAGAAAGCTAATTTTTGCCTACCTCTCTGGGAAATAGCATATTATTGTTTTTATCTCTTTAACTTTTTTGTATGAGGCTAATAGTTATCTACAGCTCTTAGCCACTTTAATCACCACGTGATATCACCCAGGTGAACAATGTGGAATAGACCTTAGCTACAGCATATATGATATTAAGTGTACATTCACTTTGTAGCCTCCGTCGTGGGTTCGAATCCTGCGAAGGGCAACAAATTTGAGTAGTTGTTCCTACTGGCTAGGACAATGCAGGCCGATGACCTGATTGTCTGTAAAGTAAGATGATCCATGTGTCGGGATTTGCGATAGGACGTATGCCCGACTCCTGTCCGTCAAATTAAAACACCGAGCTTTGGTAATAAACACTTATAATCAAATTGAGAGAGAACAACTTATAATACAGTGGAGTAATCGTAATAATTAAAACATGTCTCTGCCATAGATACTAGCACGCTGTCATCTTTTTGACAGCCCCTTTGGCGTTCCGAAACCGTGATCCGAGATACGCCACACATGCGTCGGATGGGCATGTAAAAATTCGGTCCTGCGCTTAACTTCTCCCCAGTCGTGTCGGTCTTCCATCCCATCGGATTATGAGAGGTACCTATTATATAAAGGAAGAGAGAGTGCACTTGTGTCTACGCAAGCACTTATGCACTATAATATCTCCTGCGTACATGGCTGATCTTGTGAAAGATTGGCCGCTGTGGTCGTTTCGGCTAGGAGGACATTATTATAACAATCACTTTCGTACTTTTTGCAGACTGTCATAGATTAAGACGATATAATGTAAGAAAAGTAAATGTTGTGTCAAAAAAGTGGTTTTTGGTTAGGAAAGAAAATATAATTTACAACAACCTCCGTATTTGCTTTACACAAAGGGTAAAATTTCCCTTACGTGGCAACTCTAAATTTAGTATGTACTTATTTTTCTGTCCTTATCGGCGGCACGCTTGGTATATGTCTGTATTATATTCTGTCTACGGACGAAACATTTTAAAATTATGGCGTCAATTGCGTTTCGTTCTATGTAAAATCTACAGGCAACATCTTAAAATCAATCGTGAACGAAATACCTAAGCGCAATAAACCTTTGCAATATACTAAGACTCAAATAATGGCAAATAAGCATAAAAACGGCCCCAGGAGTCGAAATAAATAATATCCAAAAATGGCTTACAATTAACGATAACTGATGTCTCTGAGTGCGGCAGTTAGAGCCCTTTACCTATTAGCTTCTTGGTGAGAGCATAAATTCTCAAGGTCAAACTGTAGGTAATTAATTAGTGCCCTACTAATTCTATTCCCAAAATCATAAAGCGCTTTTACTTCTTGGCTCTAATTTCGCGGGCGGGTTTTCGCAGAAATCGGAGTCACTGGTTCGATCGTGATTTGTGCACGAATGTGGAGAGGCCATATTATGTATAATAAAGCGACGTACACACCGGGCTTACGAACGGCTTTCGTTGGCCTTGTCCACAGCATCTGTCTGGGTGTGTCAGCGAAAGCCACTGTCTTTCTTTAGCTTTCCTGTCATTGATGAAATGAACGAGCCCATTGAATTGGTTTCTTTCAAATGATCCTATTTATTCGTTTTTGGTTGAATACTGTTCGTTAGTCCGGTGTATACGTGCCATGTGAGTTTGTCGGGATGGCGATTCTTTCCAAGAAAGATTGATATTTGAATCGAAGTCTGATAAATCGATTCGCAAAATAATCGAGGATCAATATTCGATGTGCAGGTGGAAGCACAGACTAGTAAGAGATATGGGTGGAAGCCCCACCACAGCTTTTGCTCGTTCCACCTCAATCATTAAAGATGGGTTAATACCGATATTTCTCAAGATTAGGTAATACCATGGATGAATGATAGTTCATTCATCCATGGTATTAGTAATATTTTACATTTCACTAATATCATTAAAATAGACTTGGCAGGCGTATCACTAATCTACAGACAGATTACTGAATATTACGAATATTACCTATCCATCTCATTCGTACGTTAATATTTGTATCAATGATCGCTTCACGAATCTGGTGAGCGCCAATCGAATCCGAACTAATCCGAATGGTATTATCCGGTCTATTTAGGATGGTCATTACAGAGATTAAGCTAATATAAAATATTAGCATATCATAGTTCGTCGGATTACTAATCCATGAATCCCTTCAATATTACTAATCTCTTAACTAATACTAATATATCAGCCACACCATTATCAATCAAGCAACTCGATTCGGCAAATTCGCTTCAAGTAAGTTCGTTCAGCTGGATTTGACCCGTTGGTCTAGTGGTTAGGCACCATGGCCGCTACCATAACCTTCTTGACGCTAGCTGATTTGTCATGGGGCACACCCCAAACGTTCCGAAGGTTGCTCGTTATTTAGAGGCCCGGGCGCAGGTTGGAGGAACGAGACGTCGGGCGGCCGCATAGCATGGCCGACGCCTACGTCACCGTGGCCGTGCAGCCTGAATCAGCGCGTTCGCGATCCCGCTCGGCGGCCTCCTTCTAGGACATGACTGTCTCACAGAAAGCGGTCATCTTATTTTGCTAAAAAACATTCAATGTACTTTGTTTAGGTACATTTAATTACTATAAATACAGACTACAGAAAAAAAGAAAATCAAAACTCAAACTTTAGGATTTCGATATAGTACTATGTATTCATTAAAACAATCGACTTTTTGGGACCATAAAATCGATTTTTCAATTAATCGATCTCAGATCGCATCCCTATCAGTTTGCTTATCAGCTGTCAGGCTGTCAGCGGCTTATCAGAAACGTAAATATAAACAGTGCAAAGCAAATTCCTTGAAATCTTATCAACAGCCTGCCGTAGTTATTAGTCGGTTTTGTTTGGATAGAAGAGGTTGGTAAAATATTTAATAGTGAAGACAATGATTTATGTGTTTATTTAAGTCTTTCATAGTAGGTACTCTGTGAATGTCTCTACAATCTATCTTCTTTGATTCGACCCGTTGTCTCCTCTATTTATACAACAGCGTGATCATCGCTAGTGAATATTAAGACCTGCATACACTGATAAACTAGATAATGTGATAATATTTTGTTTAAATATCACTATTTTCAGGTGACACACTAATATAATTTTATGTGATACACCGACCAAGTGTTGCCAAGAATAACAGAGATACAACATTATTGAGGAAATGGCTTCTAAAGTTCAAACTGGTAAGATTTTCATCATTCCAAATGTTCCAAAATCCGTGGCATGTCCAGGTAAAAATAGCAACCGCCCATTTTGTCACGTTGGGTGTCGTAAGAGACCACTAAGGGAAAACACGAACATGGGCAGTAGTGTCATTCTATTGGATTACCTAACACCTATACATAGTACTATTATGTATTTTGTAATTATACTGCTATCACCAAGGCACCTGCCAAGGGTGGGGATTATGGCAATCCCTCCCTACTATAGGGCAATGATGTGCACACACTTTTAGGCAAAAAAGCAAATTTCTTAGATTATTTAATACATTTTAATCATTCCAAGTAGTCATAGATAGGGTAGGCAAAGTATGGACTGCACACCACTGCTAAAGGGGATGGTAAAATATTTCAAAATTACAAAAATCTATATTTAAACTTGATAAAGTCAAAATACCTCTATTATTAGATCTAAAATACTTCTCTTGAAAGTGATAGAAATAGAGGAAGTCTTATTGAGTCTTATAAAATATAATTGTTCCTAAATTAGAAAAGTTATACTTACAAACTGTATAAAAATAAACATTTCCTAGGGCACTCATTAAAACTATGGAGAACATCATCTAATCATGGAGCCTGTGGGAGCTTGTACAGAAACCATTTTCTATAACTACCACATTAATGCAGTTAATTTAAAATTATTTTTCCAGTAAGGGGAGATGTGAGTCCCTCCGTACTTGGCCGTACACTGACACATGAGCACTTGTCTATGGACTTCAGCCACATGTACAGGAAGCCACCGGAGCACTTGGCTGATAAATTCACAGAGTTCCGTTTGAATAATGTTGGCTACATTAGACAGTATCCATACAGTTCAAGTGATAACTTAGTGTTCAACGATCAGGCTGCAAATAATGCTGTATGGTACGATGTTGGAGAGTACAAGAAATTTGGAGGCGGTACGTACTTGACAAACAATCCTATAAGTAGACTGAACACAGCATGCAAGTCTTTAAACATTGGTATGGAATAATACGGGACCTGCAGGTAAGAATAGCACCCTCCCATCTCCTCCTGTTTGGTTGCCATAAGAGATGACTAAGGGAAGACATGCAGCAGCTGTTTCTATTGGATTACAGGATTACCTACCACCTATTTATACTGCGATACCCACGGCAACCCACCCCTTCTAAGAGTGAGGTCTTTGTTCAGCAGTGGAAGTCGTTCGGCTGCTGATGATAATGCAGTAATAATAACAGTATTGGTGACAAGAGGAGAGCACCTATACTGCAGCGTTAAGAGCAGGGGGGTGAAAAGCTCAAGGGCACCTCAGAGGCATGACCTCGTTTTGGGCTGTCGCTTATGAGGAAAACTGGCTCTATTACAGGTACACAAGCTGCATAAAAAATAATTACTACTACCATCACTCTAGAGTCTCGCAGGCTTAAGTAAGAGACAGGGAGACCAGAAAGAACTCAGTGCCAATAGGCTCTCTTACATGTAAAATTGTTCATGAATTAGGATTTACTAAATTTCATATTTGTTTAAGTTTGATGTGAATGAAAATGACAGACTTAAAACTAATTGATGATTGGTTTTATGGTTTTAGCATCATACTTTGCGCATAGTTGAAACGCATTAATTACATAGAGACCTAATAATATAATTTAACTTATAGGTACTATAGTGGAAAACTCTACAGTGGGTCTGAACAGAGATCTCAAATTCTGCAAGGAAGTGTCGAAGAAGTTTGATGTGCACGTAGTTGTGGGAACCGGGCACTACATAGCCGATATGCAGGCCAACAATTGGCTACACTGCACTCAAGAGGAACTGTACGATCATATGGTGAAGGAGCTGACGGAGGGATGTGTGGATGACCCTGAGATTAAGGCGGGGGTCATGGGAGAAATCGCTAGTGTTTGGCCTATAAGAGGTACCTATTGTAGCCGCAAAAATATAAACACATCTATACTTATAATAAAACTGTAACAGGTCCAATTCTGTACATTGAAGATATTTTGAAAATTATGCTTGGTGGGGATTCTATAACCGATACTAAAGCCTAAAATGTATTTTTTTTTTATTTTTGTCTGTCTGTATCTCGGCTGAGCATCACGCCGAAACTACTGGATGGATTGAAACGAAACTTGGCATGATTTGAGTTAATACTCCGAGGTAGGACATAGGATACTTTTTATCCCGACATTCGGCACGGTTCCCTTGGGAGAGGGGACTAAACTCAAAACGTGTACTTTGTTATACGCTTGCTCCGATTTTAACAACTTTTCATTATAATTATAGTAAATATTTATAAGGGTACCCTCATAGACAGTTATTAACAATGTTTGGAAATCGATCAGGTTAAGCAACGTTAGGAAAGGTCATTAAATAGATGGGTGACCGTTTAACGCCATTTGAACTAAACGTCTCTGTGCTTCGGAGGGCAAGTACAAAGTGGGTCCAAGTTTATAACCGACTTTAAAAAAGGAGGTTTTGTATTCTATGCGAATGTAGGTATATTATTGAAAGTTTAGCTAACGTAAACACAGCGCGGGCGGAGCTGCGTGGGGCAGCTAGTACTTACTAAAGGCTTATCGAGAAAATTCATAACTCAGAACATGTGGTCTGAGATTTAGAAATTGATATTCTGATTGGGTGCTTAGGCATAATTTCATGATTTATTATGGGTCTTATCATTTCTTTATAAAAAAGGATTTTATTTCAATAGGTCCACGTCCACTCTTGAAAAAAGGGACTCCCCCTTGGAAGGGAGGTTGCCATAATCCTAACGCTTGACAGGCCCAGTAAAGGCGGTAGGTAATCCAATAGAAAAACACTGCTGCCCGTCTTCTTGTTTTCCCTTAGTCGCCTCTTACGGACACCTAACGGGAGGAGATGGGTGGGTGCTATTCTTATCAGGGCACCCCACGGGCAGGTTTTAATATGTGGGCTACTCCCACAGCTATTACTATATTTATTGTATACTTCTGTCTATATATTTATAAAACCTATCCCTAACTTAAACTCAAATAAAACACTACATTTGCTACTTATTTATTATTTATAATTATTTATTATATACAAAGATTTATATATATATATAACACATATACACACATACATTATTATAACACATAACAGCAGTTATATAACTCCATACACCATAACACAACTTCATACTGCGTAGTCGGTTATGGTGCAGTGGAACCGCGGCTTAACAATCGGCAACCGCTATGGACAGGTGTGAAGCGCGTGCGCATCGAATGATTGCGCACGATTGCGGGTAGTCGACATTACATTATTACTTTTGTTGTACTACGCATATCACTGCTATAAATTGTCTCAAATAATATTATCTCCGTTGTTATTAATCGTACTATCGCTCATTTAATTGTTTTGTCTATAATATTTTCTCCTTCTATTCGTGTGTGAACTTCTGAACTGTGTGCTGTGAAACTGTTTTGTGTACGAACAATAAACCGTACTGTGTCATTGTTTGGGACTACTTTATTTCCCCTGTTTGGAGCTGACCTGCAGTGCATCCTGCCTGCCACGGACGCCCACCACGAACACAGCTAAGTACATTGTATACAGTACCCATCAAGAGACATATATATTTCCACACTGGTGACCCCGACGTGATCAAATTCAGAAATTCAGTGAAAGGTAAAACAAACCAAACCAAACCAAAACAAAGGTAAAACTTCGGTCCAATTTTCATCGGCATGGCACGTGATTGACGCCTTCAGCTGCCTATGGAAGCGTTCTACCAGACCATTGCATGCAGGGTGATATGCGGTCGTGCGTCGGTGCTGAAAACCGGCAATTTTCGCGAGATATTGAAACAGCGCGGACTCGAATTGGCGACCGCGGTCTGTAACAATATCAGTAGGGCACCCGAATCTTGATATCCATCCCGAAAGTAACGCTTTGGCTACTGTTTCGGCAGACATATCTGGTATCGGCATGACTTCCGGCCAGCGAGTAAAACGATCTACTGCCGTCAAGCAGTATTTGTAGCCTTGAGAGACTGGGAGAGGACCTATGAGGTCAATATGAACGTACTTAAAGCGTGTACGAGGTATGTCGAAAGTGCCCAATGGTGCGGACACATGTCGGCTCACCTTAGTACGCTGACAAGATAAGCACGTTCTAGCCCACTCTCTACAGTCTTTTCTGACTCCTGGCCACACAAACCTTTCTGCTACTGATTTGGCAGACGCAGCGGGACCGGGATGATGCAAAGAGTGGAGACTTTGGAAAACCTGTTTCCTAAGCTCCTTAGGTACGAATGGCCTGGGAGTTGGTGTGCTGACGTCGCAGTACAGGGTTATCAAACTCCCAGGGTATTCTATGTTTTCGAGGCGGAGAGATGACGGGTTGGTGAGGTAGTGCACTATTTCGGTATCAGTCCGTTGGGCTTGGGCGAGGTTAGCTAGACTAACTGGAGATCCCAATTCATCGACCCGAGATAAGGTGTCGGCTACGACATTGTCCTTGCCAGAAATATGCCTTATATCGGTTGTGAATTGGGAGATGAAGTCTAGGTGCCTAAATTGCCTGGGCGAACAGTTGTTCTTCCTCTCATGGAATGCGAAACTGATCGGTTTATGATCGGTATAGACTGTAAAATGCCGGGCTTCGAGCATGTGCCGAAAGTACTTTATTGCTTCGTAGATCGCTAGAAGCTCGCGATCGTACGGTGAGTACTTTTGTTGGGTTGGGCACAGCTTACGGGAGAAAAAGGCTAGCGGCTGCCACACGTCGTCTTGTAACTGTTGTAAGACGGCTCCAATCGCGGTATCTGACGCATCTGTTACCAAGGCTAGTTTGGCTCGACAGTCTGGGTGTGCCAAAAGAGCTGCCTTGGAAAGACTTTCCTTGGTGTCTAGAAAAGCCTTTAGAGCGTCACCGTCTAGGGTTATCGGTGTGGAACCTTTTACTGCCCCCGTCAGCAAGGCGTTGAGAGGAGCTTGTATTTGGGCGGCATTTGGCATGAAACGCCTGTAAAAATTTGCCATTCCCAAAAACCGTCTCAACGTTTTGACGTTCTTTGGTGGGGGATAGTCGCGTATGGCCTGTACCTTTTCTTCTAGCGGCTTGGTTCCGCTCTCCGATATACGATAACCTAGGAAGGTTACCTCGGGAGCCCCAAACACACACTTAGAAGGGTTGATAACCATGCCATAGTCCCGTAACCTAGTGAAGACCTGGCGCAAGTGATCCTCGTGCTGGGCCTCGCTCTTACTAAATATGAGAAAATCGTCCAGATACGAATAGACGAAATCTAGCCCACGGGTCATCTCATCCACAAATCTTTGAAATGTTTGACCTGCATTACGCAGGCCAAATGTCATAAATGGGAATTCATACATTCCGAACGGCGTAGTGATAGCCGTCTTCGGAATATCCTCAGCGCAGACCGGTATCTGGTTGTACGCCTTCACGAGATCGATGGTGCTGAAGACCTTGCAACCAGTTATATTATGCGTGAAGTCATGGATATGTCTAATCGGATACCTGTCAGGGATGGTACGGGCGTTGAGTTGCCTGTAGTCGCCGCAGGGGCGCCAGCCATTGTCCTTCTTCGGCGCTAGGTGTAATGGCGACGACCATGGACTCTCGGAAGGCCTTGCCGTTCCATTGGCCAGCATGGACTCGAATTCCTTCTTGGCAATCTGCAACTTATCTGGAGCCAGACGTCTAGGGGCACACGATACTGGAGGACCTGGTGTAGTGCGTATGTGGTGTTCTGTATTGTGTGGTATTGTGCGTAGGGTGCCAGCTGGTCGCGTGATCTCTGGAAATTCTCGCGAGAGCAGGTGATGATAACGCGTGTCACCATTAAGAACCTTAACAGAATAAATTTTGTTAACATTAAAGTCCAGTGAAGCTGGAGCAGACAAGGTAGTAGTATTATCGATAAGTTTTTTATTCTTACAATCAACAACTAAATTGTAATGACATAACAAGTCTACTCCTATAATAGGCTTAGTAACATCTGCTACCACAAAACGCCATGTATAATTACGCCGTAGTCCTAGGTCCAAATTCAGGTGCACGTAGCCGTAGGTCTCGATGGTTGTTCCATTGGCTGCAGTAAGTTGGTAGTTCGTGGGTGCTCGTCGCTCACGTAGTTGAGACCGGGGGAAAACACAAAGGTCGCTACCAGTGTCGACCAGGAATTGCGTTCTCGTTGATCGGTCTGTCACAAAAAGTCGTCCTGGAGAGGCGGGGCAATCTTCCGTCTCCATTACTGATTGCAAGTGCGTGTCGTTTTCCGCTTTATAATCGCAGGGCTTTATGCATCTGCGTGCCTTCGATCCTAACTTCCAGTGGTACCAACAAACTGGGAACCGACGATAGTTGGAAGCAGGTCTTGGTCTGCTGCGGGGTGAAGTACGACGCTGTTGCGCTTGGGCACTGTAGGTCGCATGCGATTTTGGTGTATGCATATCATTGTCATCAAGTTTTGCTGCCAGGCGTTCCACCATTTTCCGGAGTTCGTCTATTTCGGTGTTGCTGCTCATACCGCTTGAGGAAGCTGCTGCTATATTCGCTGGTGCACAGATCTCCTGTATGCGGTCCGCCAGCTCTGCCAGTTGCTCCAGGGACTGTGTAGCCTGTGATGCCAGCACAGTTTGGATATTCTCCGGCAGACAATTACTCCAAATAGTTTTTATAAAATCTTGCGAAACATTCGGACCTGTCAGATCTTGCAGGTGTCGCAAGAATTGGGACGCCTTCCTATCACCAAGCTCTTCATGAGTCAAGAGCTGCTTGACCTTATTTTCATGGGACGCAGTCAGTCTCTTGATCAGCTCGTTCTTGATCTTGGTATATTGATTGCGCTGGGGCGGATTCACTATGATATCCTTTACGGCCTTAGCGTCACATATATCAAGGTTCGTGATGACGCTATTAAACTTGACACTGTCGTCTGTAATGCCAAAATTCTCAAATTGTCCCTCCAATAATGCGAACCATAACTCAGGGTCATCGGGTGAAAATGCAGGAATCTTTATACCAAAATTGTGGGCATCGATAACCTGAGACGATTCTCCACGGCATTCAATGGGCGCGCGCATTTTCTTTGCATGGCGCCGAGTAGGAACACCGCCATTTTGCAAACCCTGTGAAGTTGCTGTCGGGGTGGAATCGCTATCGCTCATGGTGTTCTTTACGAGGTCACCAGTGTGGAAATATATAGACAGAAGTATACAATAAATATAGTAATAGCTGTGGGAGTAGCCCACAAATAGTTGCTTTTGTCTTATATGGTATTTTCTTATTTTAGGGATGGTGGATACTGGATATACTTATTTTTTAACAATTGTCAAATATCATTTAAATTTCTGTAGGGTGCAGTCACAGAATACAGAGTACCGAACTTTGCCTGTTCAAACAGTTGTTGCTCAAAACATTTCTATTTTTTCGCTCACCTTGGCCAAAGTACAAATAAGGAGGGTTCCAGGATAAGGTTCCAAGGATTAAATAAATTGTTTACAGAAGCCGTCAGTAGATACTTTTTTTTTTTACTCGGGGGAAATCTTCGTAAGATCCCCGGGAGCTGTGGGGCTCGACCGGGGTATGTGGGATTCTTATCCACTAAAACCCCCGCGGCTGTCGCATCGGCACATGAGGGGATTCAGGTCTCTCCGGTGGGATTTGAACCAGGAGTCCCTCAGTACCTTGCCTTTGAGTCCGCCGCCGGGGGGCGCATTGTAGCTCCCCGGGAACCTGACACGGTGCCCACAGGGAGGGGGGTCGCAACCCCGCCGCCGTCCTCCTCGGAGTCGCCGCCCTACTCAATGGACGTTTCTAAGGGCTCACACCCCGAACGTCCAGCGACTCTGAAGAGCCGTCAGTAGATACTGGGTCAAGATCTGAATTTCTTCTCCTCTCAGACCTATGTTGGTGATAGTCCATTTATCCATTTCCAGACTTCGAGCGCAAAGCAATAAAGGCAGCCGGGGAGGCCCAGAGTCAGCTCAAATGCGGGGTCAGTTTCCACCCGCACCGCGTGGAGGAGGCACCTGCGGAGATTTTGCGCCTATACCTGGAGGCTGGCGGCGCCGCGCGTAAAGCCGTCATGTCTCACCTAGACCGTAAGTTCGTATTTTCGAGCCTTTTAGGAACAAGACAAGCATGCCCATGGAGGGCCGCACTGCTTTGGTGCCAGCACATCTCAACGGTTATTATACGAATTTCTGTTGATTATTTCGGTTATTTTAGAATTATTACTATTTATCTCCATGGATGGGCCATTATTGGTCTAACAAATGTTTAACCGATGTATTTACAAAAACAATATATAATGTAAATGGTTCAGTTGTCAGCTTACCGTACAGGTTTACCTTACAGGTATGTCCCAGTTAGGTGGCAAGCAAGCGTGCGGCCCGCCTGATGGTAAGCAGTCACCGCAGCCTATAGAGTCTATAGTATAGACGCTAGTAACATCAGAAGAATCACTAGCGCGTTGCCGACCCTTAAGACATTAGATTTTAAGTCTTTGTGTCGGGTAAATTCACCAGCTACAGTGCCCTTCACGGCGGAACACAGCAACGCTTACACACTGCTGCTTGGCGGCAGAATATCTGACACTGCGGTGGTACCTACCTGGACGGTTCCTAGCACAAGGAATCTACCACCTAGTAGTTTATCTTTAGCCACCCAACCACGTAGTACTATTATGTAACTGAACTTTGATGTCAACTGAAAGTGTGATAGAATTAGTAGTTATTGGTCACTCAAGTTAGGCAATACCGAATGAATCATTTTATAGTTATTTGATGGTCACTGCTATAATATAGTGATCAGCACTTTAGTTGTCAAACGAGATACGTAATACGGCAGATGGCCGTGTGTGGATTGTCCCCGAATATTATTATTATTAATTTCAGGCACATTGGTGGATGAAGAGAAATTGTTAGAGTTCTCCGAGCTGGGCTCGTACTGTCAGTTCGATTTGTTCGGGATCGAGGTGTCGTACTACCAGCTCAATGTCACCACGGATATGTTGAACGACTCACAGAGGATCGCCATGATAAGCAAGCTTGTGAGCGAAGGCAAAGCAGACAGAATACTTATGTCACACGACATACACACGAAACATAGATTGGTGAGTTTAATTGGTGCGTTTAATAGTTTGATTGCTAAGTTCGATAGTTTCATTGCTAAGTTTAATATTTTGATTAGTGTGTTCAATGGTTTGATTGCAAAGTTCAATAGATTGATTGGCGAGTTCAAAGGATTGATTGGTGAGTTTAATAGTCTGATTGGTGAGTTTAATAATTTGATTGCTATGTTCAATATTTTGATTGGTGAGTTCAATAGTCTGATTGGTGAGTTTAATAGTTTGATTGCTAAGTTCAATATTTTGATTGGTGAGTTCAATGGTTTAATTGCAAAGTTCAATAGTTTGATTGGTGAGTCCAATAGTTTGATTGCTAAGTTCAATATTTTGATTGTTGAGTTCCAAGGGTTTATTGGTAAGTTCAATAGTCTGATTGGTGAGTTCAATATTTTGATTGGTGAGTTCAATAGCTTGATTGCTAAGTTCGGTAATTTTGATTGTTGAGTTTAATAGTTTGATTGGTGAGTTTTTTTTTGTTAGCTTAATAATTTGATTAATTTACTTGTAGTTTCATTCAGTCAAATACAACTATTGGAATTGCGAATCCAAGGACTGAGTTTAATAGTCATTAAAGTTTAATAATTTGATCGGTGTAGAGCTACGATATGGATAAGATAACTTTTAAACCATATACCGACTAATTTGCTTCCATTTTAACTAATTTGCTTCAATTTTATATAGAATTCGTATTATCGGTTGTGAGTCACAATATTATGATTTTGAATATAGTTAGTATACGGGTGAGAAAATGGTATCACAATATTGATATTGTGATACCATTTTCTCACCCGTATACTAACTATATTCAAAATCATAATATTGTGACTCACAACCGAATCTACAAACAACTTCAACTGAATCTATAAACAATAGATTGATCTATTGTTTATAGATTCAGTATGGCGGTCACGGCTATGCGCATATCATAAACAACGTGCTGCCAAGAATGAAGAGCAAAGGATTAAGCGAAGCCACCATAGATCAGATCACCATAACGAATCCAGCAGAGTGGCTAGCTATGCAGGCTTAGCATGTTGATAGGCGGAGTATGACGTAGTTTTGAAAAAAGAAACTACGTTTCTATTTGAAATATTACGTCATATAGTCAAGATTTGCACACTGTGCTAATGTAGGGCCAATTTAATACATCACATTTGACATCTGTCAGTTTCTTTGTTCTGTCTGTTTCTTTTGTCATTATTACAATAAATACCTAAATTAAAAAAAAAATTATGCCAGCCGTTACAAGGTTACGTTGTTAAATTTCGATGAAGTGTCAAATGTGATCTATTTAATTGGCCCTACTTTAAGTCTGCTGGGGAGGCAGTGAAAAAAATAGATGTATAAGTTAAATATTTATTTACATTTACAAAATATTTTTTATAACTATCATAAAATTATTTATTTATTGGGCCTAACTCGCTCGATCTTAGGGTAATGATAAAGCAGAGTTATTGTATTCAGAAAACATAACGTCTATTCAGATGTCGTTACCGAGTCATAGTGCCAGAGAGATTTGAATTACGACTGTATTTAAATGGGGAATAATATTATATATTTTTATTACACAGTTTCTAGTTTTATTTTTTCTGATTCATTAAAAATCTGTTATTAATTATTCACATACTCGGAAACACAGTTGCATTAGTGAGTGTGTTAACTTATTTGAATAAAATAGGAATCGCTTTTGTTGTAAATTTTGAAATACTGTTATTGGAGGGCAATAGTCTCAACATAATCCGGCATTTTGAAGGTTTTCTCGACAGCAAAAAAAAGGTATTATTTTACATAATAAAGTAAGATGACAGTCCCGGGCTCAGTTGTAACAGTGCGAGTCTAATATATTTATTTATATATACTACCAAGGTGGCAAGTAAGCGTGCGGCCCGCCTGATGGTAAGCAGCCACCGCAGCCTATAGATGCTAGCAACAACAGAACAATCACTAGCGCGTTCCCAACCCCTAAGACATTACATATTCAAGTCCCTTTGTCTGGTAATTCCACCAGCTACAGTGCCCTTCACACCGGAACACAGCAATGTTTACACACTGCTGCTTGACGACAGAATATCTGCAGTGGTACCTACCTGGACGGTTCCTCGTGCAAGGAACCACCTAGTAAACAATAGTAGTAATATAGCCTAGTCATCGAGCTCGAGCTGTTCCAGCAGTTCTTCATCCAGGTCTTCGTCCAGGAACAGGTTCTCGTTGATGGGCACCTCGCCGGCGGGCTGGTCCTGGTCTGGCGAGCTGGCTTGAGACTCGTCGCCATTCTCGAGCCCTTTGCCGAGCTGCTCGAGTCTGTCTTCCATCGCTTTAGTGCCTGAACCGTCGACCTATCAAAATGAAAATATTTTTTTTAGATTAGAGTGGATGGATATATATTGACCTAAAACGGAACAATAAATGTATGAAAATACATCTTCTAAGACATTCTCTATCTTAAACACTTTATTAACAAGTTCAAAAACGAAGCAACAAATTCTCTTTTACTTCGTTTTCCCCAACACTCCTCCAGTCGTTATAGCGGCTCCTTTACCGTTGAAGCGGTTAGGTTGTGGAACTCTTTACCTCTCAGCGTACGAGAGAGTCCTTCTGTGGATGTCTTCAGAGGAAGGACAAAATAGCATTTCCTTTCTATTGTTAATAGTTAATATATATGTATGTTTAAGTATTTTATAATTTTATTTATTATATCATATTATTTATGTAATTACTGTGTGTATTCTTATGTAGGTTTATATAGGTAATTTATGTAGGTGGCAACTTTACTTAACTTTCTATTCTACCTATCCTTCTTAGTTGTTGTACATTTCACTTAATCTCACACTTTAATCTTCTTTTCCTCTACCACTCTGGGGTTTGCTGGTAGAAAACTCAATTATGAGTTAAGCTCGCCTTTGTACTTTTTTCATATATTGTATTTTATCTGTGTTTTGTGTGTATGTGTACAATAAAGAATTAAAGAACAAACAAAGGCAATCGGTAGGGTTCAATATGTTATATTAAACCCTACCAATTATCTTGACGGTACGCCATCACTCCTGTGTACATTTATTGTTCCTATTTTGGTCTTGTAAAGACAAACAGTGTAGGTATAGATAGAGATGTGTCTTATAAGATGTATAGTGCGTTTCACGAATGTGTTCCCATCGGGATTAAGTTGGTACAATTGAATTAGGTGTTGTCATTATATTTAAAAATATTTACCCTCAATATAGGGAAAATAAATCACACGGATGTATTCATTAGTCCAAAATTACATAAATACTCAGTCCCCTAATTTATATTTTGCGATTTATACAGGTTAAATACATAAAATTAAAGACAGAAATCATTTTCAATCATTTTATGCTCTCATAAGGTTTGGCTTGGCTGTTGTGGCCAATTGTAACGGATAAATACAATCGTGTCAATAACTTGAGGACAGAAATCGTTTACCATTTATAATTTTGATCATTTATTTACTTGGGAAAACATGGAATTAAAACATAGCCCTGGTAACATTATTTTACCTACTTGAAATGGCGGCAACTCAGGATCTTACTTGTTCGAAGGTAATTAAAGTCCTTTGGTGAGATTTTCAAGCGCACAAAACCTTTTCATCTTTTTAGTTATAGTTATCTTTCACTACTTCTGAATGTCTTAGGCATGATTTGCCGGCTGCGATCCCCAATTCAGAAAATCATGGGGACTTTGATGTCAACTGAGTGTTTGTGTTGGTATTTATTGGTCACTCAAGTTAGGCAATACCGAATGAATCATTTGACAGTTATTTGATGGTCGCTCGGTATAGTGATCATCACTTTAGTTGTCAAACGAGATACGTAATAGGTTGGTAGGTTTCGGATATCCTGTGGCAGTTTCTTATTGAAACGTAAACCTCGGCTCACGAACGAAGGAACATCTCCTCACCTCTGACTCCATGCCGAGCAGGTCGAGCTCCACCTCCCGGTACTCCATGGCGTCCTCGTCGCTGCCGTAGTTGCGCAGGTCGACCGCCTCGTCGTCGTCCTCGTCGGCGTCGGCCGCCAGCGCGGGGTCGAAGGAGAACATCTCGCGGCCGGACAGGCCCACGGCGCGGCCCGCCTTGAAGTCGTTGCGACGCTGGTCTTCGGCTTTTGTGAGGGCGTCCTGGTGGCAAAACAGATAATTAAAGTAATAAACGTTCATTGATGATGTCTTTGAGAGCAAAGGCTCTAGTACCAAGGAGCTAAGGATCTTCACAGATGGATCTAAGACCGATACAGGAACTGGTATCGGGGTTTTCTCGGAGGATCTCTATATCAATATATCTACACCTTTAGGAACCCATAACACAGATTTTCAGGCTGAATGTATGGGAATCTATATGGCAGCAGTAACTATCATGAATCGGGGGGTAGAGGATCACTCTATTCGTATACTCTCCGATAGCAGGTCAGTTCTACAAGCCCTTAAAGGATACATCGTCAACACTGGGCTGCTATACGAATGTCACCAAAAACTTAATCAGGTAGGCAATCTAAATGACATAACCATTCAATGGATTAAAGGACACAGTGGCTCCCGCGGTAATGAGGATGAGCTCGCCAGAAGAGGATCAGCCATGGATGCTGTAGGACCTGAACCTATAGTGCCAATCCCCTTTGGACACTTACGTACCCTGGTAAGACAGCGCACTAGGGCAAAACACAACGACCACTGGACGAATCATGGTGAGTGCAGACAGGCCAAAGAGGCGCTTCCAGTCATTCGACTACCAAAACAACGGTTACGCATAGTCACGGCAGCCATTACCGGCATGGTTCATTTAATAAACACCTTTTCACTATAGGAGTTACAGACAGTCCTCTGTGCAGAGCGTGTATGGAGGAGGAAGAAACGGCGGCCCACGTGCTACTGACATGCCCGGAGGTCGCTGCATACAGGGCTAAGTACTTCGGAAACCCGAGTACTCACCAAGAGATGGTCAGTGGCATCAAGCGCTTGCTGGCCTTTCTCGAGGAGTTAGGGTGGATTGAATAAACCCATTCCCACCCGCACGCAAAATACGCGCTTTGTCGTGGAGTTGCGGAAACCAGCCCGCTATACCAATACCAAAATTGATGATGTCTTACTGCCGGTCTCAATATCCTATCGATCCCTAACTATAAGTTAAAATCATCGATCAAGTCATTGATATCCCGCGACAAACTTCCGAAATGGAGCGATAGCTAAAACCCTGACAGACTGTCATTTGAACAACCAACAGTAAGCTGCTGATAACTTATTATTAGGGAAGGGAAGGCACTCGTAGACTGGACTTGAAGAATAAAAATTTCACAAATCATAACCTAAGAATTGCCAAACACAGTCCACGATACCAATCTGTAAAATTATTCAACAGGTTGCCTTTAGACATAAAAAGTGCTGTTTACAGTAGCGATTTCAAAATAAAACTTAAAAATTTCCTATTGAATAAGTGTCTATATGCTGTAGAAGAATTGTAATTTTATTGAGAAAATGATTTATTGATCTAAACATAAATTTATTATTATTACCTATTTATAAATCTATCAATCTATGTTAATTTATTATCTTTAACTAATTATTTTATTGTTATTCATTTAAATTTTAAAGTGTTGACCGTATTGTGTAATTACATGACGAATTATGTAGGTACTGACTATTGAAGAATTATAAATTTATTACTTTTAAATAATTTATGGAATTCGAATGTAATTTGATATAATGTATGTACTGTTCTTGTGTAATTTTTTGTGTAAATTCAGATACAAGTTACTTGTTCATGAATAAATGACTAATGACTATTGAAACGGAAATATGTCATTATAGCTATCGATGGTAGCTATTTTAACTTATAGTAAGGGATCATAGGATATTGGGACCGGCAGTTAGCCATTGGTGATTATATTTTTAATGTAGGGCTAATTCAATAGATCACAATTGACATCTGTCAGTTTCTTTGTTATGTTTGTTTCTTTTGTCAATACAGTAAATATGTAATCGTAATTGAAAAAAGTTATGCATGTTTAACTAGGTGGTAGATTCTTTGTGCAAGGAACCATCCAGGTAGGTACCACCACAGTGTCAGATATTCTCCCGCCAAGCAGGATTGTGTAAACATTGATGTGTTCCGGTTTGAAGGGCACTGTAGCTGGTGAAATTACTGGACACAAAAGAATTAATATCTAATGTCTTAAGGGTCGGCAACGCGCTATTCTTCTGGTGTTGCTAGCGTCTATAGGCTGCGATGACTGCTTACCATCAGGCGGGTCGCATGCATACTTGCTACCTTGGTTGTATAAAAAAAAAGTGCTAATCTAACTACGAAAAAATTCATAATATTTTATGCCCCCCGTTACAAGGTTACATTGTTAAATTTTGATGAAGTGTCCAAATGTGATCTATTAAATTGTCCCTACTTTAGTGATTATATTTTTAAGTTACAATGCCCCATATATGGGGCACATGAGCATTGGCTGGCACCAAATTCAATATATTTACGTTATTTAATGCTTTTTAATGATGATAATTTTCCTTGAAGTTGGATTTGGTTTGATATTTTTTTCAAAAATAGTTGATTGAACACTTTTTAGTGACTTTTATGTTACTAAGGTGTCGACAGTATCAACTCAGTTAATATGAGATGTGTGCAACAAATATCTCTCTCTACCCTTTTTGGGTGTATAGTCGTGAAGTCAAAAAAAATACAAGCATAATGCAGGTCACTATTAACCATCATTTTAACTGTGTGAATGCTTGCAAAACTACCACTACCATGTAATTAATTGGAAACATAAACAATCTATATATTTTAAACTACTGAACCGATTTTGATGAAACTTGTACTCTTCCCTAAGTTGAAAGATACTAAAACTATAAAAAAAAAATACCGCAATTGGATTTATAGTGTCTGAAAAATACGGGAACAAACCTACATACATACATCACTCATGAAAGGAGTTGTTCCAGAAATGTATTGAGCCTGGGCCAACACCATGTACACTATATGTATAATAACTATGCAATATAGTAACTGTTTTGTAATGTTCTCTTTATTTTAATATTGCTTCATTTTATTGTACATATAAGATATCTTGGTCAAGGAGAGCAACCTCAAAGAGAATATAATACTACTGTAGCAACACCACACATCAATAAAATGGATCGGAAATACGTAACTAAAGTGTCATTTTGACAATAACTGACTGATACCTGCAATTGAACTTGTGAAATAGCACTTATACGATGGATACCAATCCAAGTCACAGGCGATAATCAATACAGTAAAGCCCCGGGTCAAGGAAGAAGCAATCAATGAATGTCCGTAAACTTAAATAATCACTAAAAACTCCGAAATACAAACGTCAACTATAGCATTAACTGTCAAGTAGTAAACTAAAATCAAACGCAACTGTCATGGCTGCCCTAAAAACAGGGTGGACATACTAAATAACTCCATATGTAATCATTTATGTACAATTGTACTCTGCATAATATTAGTTTATAAGTATTTTTATGAAACTCTCCTATGTTTTTCCTATTTTTCCTTGTAGTGTACATAGTGGTGGCCCAAAATGGAACATCTCTTTTGGTACATTTGTTTCATCATCATCACCAGCCGGAAGACGTCCACTGCTGAACACAGGCCTCCCCCTAACATTTGACATTTGTTTAGATACGTATTTTTATTAATATTACATACATATGTGTCACAGAACATCCTTTAGAAGTCGGTTAAAAACTCACCTGTTTGTCCTTGATCTTCTTCTTTTTCCAAGCGAGGAATGTCTCCAACGTGATCTTCGTCTGGTTAGGGCCAAGCGCGGCTCTCTCCCTCTCAATCAGGTCCACTAATGAGATCTCATTCTTTTTCTCTTCCATTTTCTTCTTGTCCCTCTTCAAGACAAAGCCGGGAGGTAACGCGTGCCTGTATATACACTTGGTGCCCGCCGGACACTCCCAGAACCAACCATATTTGGACCTTTCGACTGCTTCCAAGAAATGTTTGCATATCTGTAGGATAACATTAATTCAATATTAGATTTAGTAAATCTTTTAGATAGTCAGGGCCGCCTAAACAGAAACACACACAATACAAATAGATATTACACTTTTTTTTATCATTTAGTAATTATTATTCATTATCTCATTCTTTTCGCATCATTTCTCTTGACTGTCTATAAAATAATGAATAGCTAAATCGCGAAATTAATTTGTACCACCTGGTAACGATATATTTATATAGTAAAGATATAATGGATGGTTGTAACTCACAATGTCAGTGGAGGGCCGCTGCTTGTTCCCCTCGCCGTGCTTCTTCTCCACCACTTCCATAAGTTTAGCCTCATCCCAGTTATCCATAGTGTCCTCATCGTCTCGCATATCCACGTATAAGGATCTCTTCTCCGCCTAAACAAAAAAAGTAAGATATTCAAGACTTATTTCAATAACAATATATATGTAAGCCGTGGGGTGTCTGGGTAAGAAGAGCACACTCCATCTCTTCCCGTTGGGTTTTCGTAAAAGGCAAGTAAGGGATATCAAGAAGATAGAGCAGCGTGTCTCTATTGGATTATCTACCACCTATACTGCGATCCCCAAGACGCCTGCCAAGCCTGTGGATTATGGCAACATCCACCCCCCCCCCCTCACCCCCTTCTCAGGGGAGGCCTTGTGTTCAACAGTGGGCGTGTTTCGGTCTCTGATGGTTTTGATAACATACCATTAATAACTTGACATATTTTGTACAAGTGCAGTTTCGGCCAGAAGGCAGCTGAGCCTTTATTTCTTTACTAACTAGGTCTAATAATTTTCCTATCTGCGTCATAATCTGTGTTTTCGTGCTTCGTATTTCCACACTTCAAATTAGTATTCTACACTTATTAATTATTCACTTATTAATTACTAGCTGACCCACGCAGCTCCGCTCGCGCTGTGTTTACGTTAACTAAACTTTCAATAATATACATTCGCATAGAATACAAAACCTCCTTTTTTAAAGTCGGTTAAAAACTTGGACCCACTTTGTACTTGCCCTCCGAAGCACAGAGAAGTTTAGTTCAAATGGCGTTAAACGGTCACCCATCTATTTAATAACCTCACCTAACGTTGCTTAACCTGATAGATTTCCAAACATTGTTAACAACTGTCTATGAGTGTTCCCTTAGAAATATTTATTATAATTATAATGAAAAATTGTTAAAATCAGAGCAAGCGTATACCAAGTACACATTTTGACTTTAGTCCCCTCTCCCAAGGGAACCGTGCTGAATGTCGGGATTAAAAGTATCCTATGTCCTACCTCGGAGTATTAACTCAAATCATGCCAAGTTTCATTTCAATCCATCCAGTAGTTTCGGCTTGATGCTCAGCCGAGATACAGACAGACAGACAAAAATAAAAAAATATACATTTTTGGCTTTAGTATCGGTTATAGAATGCCCTCCAAACATAATTTTCAAAATATCTTCAATGTACAGAATTGGACCTGTTACAGTTTTATTATAAGTATAGATTATTATAATTATTTGACGGGACCGTTGGTCTAGTGGTTAGACACCCAGGCCGCTACCCGATGGGTCGTGGGTTCGATTCCCACCAAGTGTCTGGGTGTTATTTATCTATATAAGTACGTTTTTACAAAAAAAAAATGTATCAGTAAAGCGGGTTTCAGACTACGCTATACTATTGTGCTATATAGTATAGCAAAGAAGGACCTAATGCTATACTATATAGCATGGCGTTCACATTACGCGATATTATCGCAGGCATTTATAGTATATCGCTGGTTTCGCTTGCGGCACGGCCGGGGGTGAGGGAGGAAGAAAAGGGGGGCCACGCAATATAGCACAGCATGAACTCAGCACATTGCACCAATTTATAGCGTATAGTAAGCCAGTAATATATAGTACAGTACAGTGTGAACGTGTCCATAACAATGTATGGTGCGCGATATTGTTGTGCTATGAGCTATATACTATATGCTATTATATTATAGCGTAGTCTGAAACCAGCTTTAGTTATTTGTTGTGTTTTAGTTGTATGTATGTAAAAATGTATTAGTATCAGTTGTCTGGTTTCCATAGTACAGACTCTGCCTAGTTTGGGATCAGATGACCGTGTGTGGATTGTCCCAAGATATTATTATTCTATTTCTTATAAAAGTTCGTCGGTTCATCAAACCATACTTGATGGATTCACACTATTTCTGTTTTAATATTATTATTTATCCGTGAAGACCAGTAAAGCTCGGACGAATTTACAAAAGCGATTCGCGCGTGTTGGTACCAAAACGCGCTTTATTGTATGGATGTAAGAACACAACGTTACAGGCAGGTGGCGTTACTTTGCCACGGTCTTCTGTAAGACGTGCGTGCGGCGATACAGCGACTTTACATTAAGCACCGAAAACCTTACGCCTAGCATAAACCACAGGCAGGCAGCGTTAATTGGCTGCGGTCTTCTATTAGACGTGTGTGACTGCGCAGTGAATTTTTATCGTCATCATCCTCCAAGGGCTGTCTCTGTTTCCCTGTTTTTGGTGCTCTATGAATGAGATCTCATAGAGTACGAAGAATCGCAGAAACACAACGCCACTGGCAGGTGGCGTTACGGAGCTGCGGTCTTGTATAAAACGTGTGTGCGGCACGAAGCGACTTCTCATAGAGCACTGAAAACTTTACAGAGCGTTAGTGCTCTGGCAGAAGGCGTTAGTTAGCTGCGGTCTACTATAAGACGTACGCGCGGCAGCACAACGACTTATCATAAAGTACTAATAATATTATCGTAAGTACATAACGTCACTGTAAGGTGGCGTTGTTGTTTAGTGGCAATCTTCTGTAAGGTGTGCCCTCTCACAAAGTGGTAGGTAATTCAATGCAGTATACAAACCTTCCTTTCTATTGTAAGATCGTGGGAGAACTTGCATCGATCGCCTTTAGTACATTGGCCCTGCTTGAAGAACGCACAAACAACGGATTTGGGATCAGTACCTGGGAAAATGAAGCACAATGAGACTAACTGTCGAACCTACAAACGTCAATTAACTTTAGTTAATGATGATTAATCATACATACATACAAAAAATCACGCCTTTTTCCCGTAGGGGTAGGCAGAGCCCAAGGGCCGCTTTTCGCCTCCGTGAGAACGAGACGTGATGGGTGGCGAACCACATCGCCGCCATTTTGGTTAATTAAATTATTTATATGATTGACCATTGCGTTCTCACGAATAAGGAGGGAAAGGGAAGGATAGGTGTTGTGAAAAGGAAGATTGGCAATTTAGAGTGGGATATAGGAAAAGTAGGATATTACCTA
Organism: Furcula furcula; assembly: GCA_911728495.1. NCBI lineage: Eukaryota > Metazoa > Arthropoda > Insecta > Lepidoptera > Notodontidae > Furcula > Furcula furcula. The sequence goes on from OU452252.1 coordinate 23,565,773, forward strand.
GGATAGGAGGGTAAGGGATGGGACAGTAATAGCTAGGGAAGACGGGGTCGCATACCCGTATACTATACCACAACTACCAGACAGATAAGTTGGGATGAGTATCCCATGACTAATCCATTAATCCATTTGTTTAAATCGGATTATTTCGACACTCGAAACCAATTAATACTTAATATGCAGATAGTGAATAGAAATATTAATTATCTCTATTCAATGACCAAAAATAATTATAAACGGCTCCGGCAGTCGAAATAGATTTTAAAAAGTGACTTTATTAGAATTAAAGTTAATTGGCGTTTGAGAGGCAAAGACTTTTAGGGTAAAAAGCTGGGATACGCAAATGCTTGTTTTGGATTTTTACATCATAAGAAACAAGTTAAATATTTAAGAGAGCCTCTAATCATAATGAGCCTACCATAGCAGAACATGCTAGAAAGGGGCCAGAATCATTGGATCCAATATCCACTGTGTATTTTATCCATGGACTGTTACTACTTATACTAAAGTTCACTATAGAAGCTGCTAAACTTCAGTAGCGCAAATGATTGCAACAGCGCCAAAATACACATAACTAATATGTAAAAAATTTGCAATTTTCGTTTTTCCCCCATTTCCTAAGAATGTCGTAAGAAGCGACTAAGCGAGAACAGGAAGAGGGGCAGCAGTGTCTTTCTTTTGGATTTATCTTCCACTGCGACCCCCAAGCCGCCAAGCATGGGGATTATGGCTCAATTCACACCAAGATGGCAGCAGCCGGCAGCGCACTTTCAGTTTGAAAGAATTTTAAACTTTATCTACAAGCTAGAAAAACAGAGCGCGCGGGCGGCCTCGAGCGACGTCGCGTTTTTCAAGCGATACTGGTCTTTTACGAGTTGTAGATAAAGTTTAAAATTCTTTCACACAGTGAACAGCCGGCCGCTGCCATCTTGGTGTGAATTGAGCCTATGGCAACCCCTCCCTTCTAAGGGGGAGGCCTTTGTTCTGCTGTGGATCTCTATCGGACGGCCACTAATGATGATGATGATGATGAATATGTATAATGTAAATCAAGTGTTGCTGAAAAAGAAATGAAAATTAAAGAACCTTTCTCTACTTTCTGAGTTTGCACTGGTTTGAAAAGCATCGCCATCTCCTTCTGTTCCTTAGCCTTGAGTTCTTTGTCCTTCTTCTTGTCTTCCACTGGTTTGGCGGGGTGGATACCCCCACTCTTCACCTGCTTCTCCACTTGTTGAATAAACTTCTGCTGCTTCGAGCCCTTCTTGTTTTTCAGACCAAATGTTTTGTCCTGTAAATAACATAATTATACTTAATTAAATGTTAAGTATAAAACTTCCTCAAAATCAGTGGCGTGCACTGAAAGCAGGCAAAAATATTTGGGAGTTGTTTATGCTAGTTGTTCGTGTTCCAGTACAAATATCCTAAAATTAACCAACATTACCAACATATCCAATTACATAAAAAAAAAATACGTTAATCCATGTCCAAACTAAGATTTTTTTAAATTAAGACTAGAGAAATCCTAGGGTAGGCAAAGTATTTTTGTCAGTATGGAGCTGCTGAATAAACATAGTATTGTTCTCAAATGCAAATTAATATGTCTATAGTATTTGCTTGCTTATGGATATTTGAAATGTTTTAACATACTTAAAATAGGTGAAACAAGCCAAATACATTTTTTTGCCTACCCTCTGTGCACGCCACTGCTAAAAATTGCCACCGCACTTTTGCTGTTGTTTTAATTGTTAGTGTTAATCCCACCACTCATTTCCACCACTGTGACTCCTGTCAACCAGGATCTACAGTGGTGGAAATGAGTGGTGGGATTAGTCCCAAAAAAAATAATACTTTGTCTTCTACAAAATATAGTGCTTACGAAAAAAAAGAGACTCGCACAGAAAACTACACAGGCAAACCTGTGCGTGACAGCTAGCATTTTTATAAAGCTTATTTAATTATATAATTTCATGATTTAATAAAATAGTGTTGAGTGCAAAATAAACAGTTTGTTGTAGATTTGTGAAAATTACCCCAATATGGTGACATAGCGAGACAATTGATATAATTACTTATAAGGGGATATAATAAGTAGGACTACACATTTTACTAATCAGAAAACAATTTAAACAATTTTTAGTTTATATTTAATAATATCCTAGAACAATCCACATCCTACCATCTGATTAAAAACTATGTAGGCTAAACACTATGGTAACCAGACATTTGAGACACAAATATTGTTTTCCATCTTTTTATTGCTCCGCCTGCATTGATTTTCCCTGGGCATAATGGTTGGATTTCATAACCACCACTCAAAACGTTGCTGGTTTGATTCCCAAACAGGACTAACATTTGTGTGCACTATCAGGTCTGTCTTGTGGCTGGCTGTTATTTATCAAAATATTAATGTACTTGTATCAGTAGTCTGGTTGCATAGTACAAGCTCGGCCTAGTTTGGGGTCAGATAGCCGTGTGTGGATAGACACGGGATATTATTATAAACACCCGTGCGGGTCATAGGTAGGTGTCTGTTCATCAAGGTAGGTTAATCCTCACTGTGGCAAGGTCCAAAAGGAGGGCCCAGGGTATCTCCATATAACGAGGATGAAAGCCACCGGCGAGGTTTTAACGGGTAAAATCCCCGGCCCGGCCTCAGCCCCTACGGAGACTGAGTACCTTTCGAAGGTTTCGTCCCCGTCAACAAAAAAAAATTGAGAATCACCTCAATCACTTTCTCCTTCTTCTTCTGTTCCGTCTTCTTGCTCGCACCACTGCCGCTGCTGGGTTTCTTCGGCGGCATGGTTATGTTTGTTCGTGGAACTCCAAATCAAAATTATACTGTAACAAAAACGGACTTAGCAATCTGTATTTTGGAAAACAAATTAAGTTACATTTGTTGCAGTATTCTATAGAATTTTGGTTACTTTTTATAACGACGTCCACGCACAAACGAAGCAGATTGCAATGACAGATTGACATGACAGCTGACAGCAGGGTTTCCAGGTTATGCATGTGAAATTTCCCCTGAATCAAGTTTTATTTTCCCCAAAAAGATACATTTTTGTACAATTTTCCATAAATTGATTTGGTATAAACCTTCCATAAACTACTTATTAGGCGCATTTGAATAAATATCCATAACGTGTGTTAAGTGTACGAATGATTATTTTCTGTCCTTATCGGCGGCACGCTAGCTAGATGTCTTGTTATATTCTGTCTACGTTGGGGAGAAACAAAAGTCTAATTTAAGGTTAAAAATCAAAAATATTTCACTATCTCTTACGTAAAACAATACAATGTTGTCAACATTACTCTTTCAATAATAGGCATGATGACTAATTTTGAAAAAATACTCTATAACGTACTTACGGGTCTACTATTGCCGAAAATAATCATATTTTTGTATTAATTTTACAATTAATAGCAATATTTTCAATTTTTAAAATAGAATTTGAATTTCGTTCCAAAACGATGGCCGGTGCATGGCGCCATTTTGTGACGTCACTCGGCGGTGTAAATAAACTTCTGTCTAGGTATAAAAGTGAATCATTGTATGAAAGAAAATGTTGAGATGACAGTTTGACAGTTGTTTATTTACACAGGATTGACGTCATTCACTCTGATCAGCGTTTATTACAAAATGGCGATTAGCTATATTTGAGTAATTTATTTGCTTAAATATCACGAAAATCTCTCTATTATTATGAAAATGAGATGCATTTTTGGAATCAGTGCCGTCTGTTCTAATATTTAAAACCACAGATTTATTGGTATTGTGTTGCAGTCATCATGCCTATTATAATTATCTCACGGCCAATGGTCAAAATTGCGGGTGTTTTTTAGTAGATAAAGTACAAGATCTTATTTTAATAATCTCTCCATTTCTCTCTATTTTAATAGCTCCAGAAAATCTTTAATGAAGTCTTCCATGGGAGTACTCCAAAGGGGTGGAGTAGAAGTGTCGTAGGTCTTTTCTTCAAAAAGGGTGATAAGACCCTCCTCCAGAACCATCGACCTATTTCCCTCCTGAACCACGTCTACAAGCTGTTCTCAAGAGTTATCACGAATCGTCTTGCGCGAAGGCTCGATGAATTTCAATCTCCCGAACAGGCTGGGTTTCGAAGAGGATATAGCACTGTAAACCACACAATGTGGCAGATAATACAGAAAATGAGTATAGAAATGAGTATAATCTGCCCCTTTGCTTAGCATTTGTGGACTACGAGAAGGCATTTGAGTCTGTTGAGTCCTGGTCTGTCCTGGAATCCCTGCAGCGTTCCCAAGTTGATTGGCGATATATCCAAGTGTTGAGATGTCTGTATGACACTGCCACTATGTCTGTCCAAGTACAGGGTCAGCCGTCTGAGCATATCTCTAAGCATCGAGGTGTGAGACAAGGGGACGTGATTTCCCCCAAATTGTTCACAAATGTAATAGAAGATGTGTTCAAGACACTGGACTGGAAAAGGCGTGGAATCAACATCGACGGTGAGTGCATCTCACACTTGCGATTTGCGGATGACATTGTCATTGTGGCTGAAACGTTGCAGGATTTACAACAGATGCTGAACAGCCTAGCTGATTCTTCTCAATGTATTGGTCGCCACATGAGCTTCAATAAAACCAAGATAATTGAAATCAAACTACTTTACGGATTTTATCGCGTTTTATTTTTGATTTTACTATCCCGACGTTTCGAATGCTTTGCAGCACCCATGGTCACAGGAGGACTGAGATGTTGAACGTCCTTATGTCGCAATTATGCCGGCGTACCCTCAGGTCTTCTTAGTTATTATTGTTGGTCCATTCTACGCAGTAAGAGCTTAAGTATCTTGAGGCCGTGCAGTGTTTTGCTTGATATTGGTGATTTAAGTAGTTTGATTTCAATGTGTAGTATTCGCGTAAGCAAAAGACAACATTTTGTAAAGCAAGATAATGTTCAATAAACATGTTACACCGGAACCGATTTCAGTACACAGCAGTGAGCTCGAAGTTCTTCAGTAATATGTCTACCTCGGGCAAACTTTGCAGTTGGGGAAGAACAATTTCGACAAAGAAGCCATTATGAGAATACAGCTGGGCTGGGCGGCATTTGGGAAATTACGTCGTGTATTTTCGTCACCCATCCCACAGAATCTGAAGACAAAAGTCTTCAATCAGTGCGTTCTACCTGTTATGACATACGGATCCGAATTTGTGGACCAGCCCCACCGTGAGAGTCCACGACACACACGGTGGGGCTGGTCTAGAAATTTAAAGTCACTTAGCGAGTTATGGAATGGTATATGCTTGGAGTTTCTCTGAAAGATCGAATTCGGAACGAGGTGATCAGACAGAGAACCAAAGTTATCGTCATACCTAGGCCACCGGAATAGTAAGCTGAAGTAGCAGATAGCTAGCCATATCTGCCGTAGAACCGATAATCGTTGGAGCAAACGAGTTCTTGAGTGGAGACCGCGAGCCAGCAAACGTAGCGTGGGACGTCCGTAAGCGAGATGGAGTGACGATATTATACGTAAAGGCACGGCACAACGTACAATATACGTAACGGGCAGAAATTGGATGAGGAAAGCCGAGGATCGTAGTCAGTGGCGTGAACGACTGTAGGCTGATGATGATAGTTTCATCTCATAATAACTATGTGAATTTCGGTTCCTGTTGTCCCTCTGGAACACTTATGACAAAAACTAGCCTCTAACCTACAAGTTCCCATCTATCTCTATGCGACCAAAATTCAACCAAATACGTGAAAGCGTAACAAATATGGTAAGAAACCAACTCGGTTTTACTTTTATAAAATTTAAACGATATTTCATAATGCAATTCAATTTAAAACTCCAAAGCTAGGTCGTGAACTAGAAAATTTCATGAGTACTCGAAGAAAACGCACTGTAGGTGCGCCAGATTTTAAACACACGCTGAGGGACAAAAAATCATATGCTCTGTTTCTTTCTATCACATATAATATATATAAATGCATCCTTTTCTTGCGCGAATGAGAAAGAAAGTGCCAGCTCTTTATATTCTTCCCCAAGCTTTCGCCAAGAAAAAAAGCGTTCCCCAAAATTTTCGTTTCCCCAAAAGTTCCCCGAAGTTTTTATTTTTCCCCAAGATGGGGAAGAAAATCCCCAATCTGGAGATTATTGATACATCGATGACATGTCAATGACGCTACTTGACAAATGACAGCTGACATACACAATGAATGACGAAAGGAAAGTGCGGATTTCTTACATTACTCTTTGATTTTTTTTAGTCTGTGAACGGTGGTCATTGCGTTTGGTTGTTGACTGTTGCTCGAATTCTTGGTTTTCTAATGCTGTCCCGATGTAAATGCATCGTAAACGTGAATTAAACATTGCCTTGATTTAGAAATAGGTCATGGCATACGGTACCCAGTGCAAAATTATAGTGTGCAAGTATAAATAAACAGTCCATCATGGAAATTGTCGACATCGAAGAATGCCAGAGCGATCCTACAGCGGTGACTAGAAAGAAAAGTTTATGTTCCAAAATTAACAATAGGACAACGTACAGTTATTTATTCAACATAATAATATCCATACTGCTGCTCACCTGTCTCGTTTTAGTTCTTTATTTCTTCAAGGAGTATCTAAAGACGGTTTTGTATTGGGTGGACGCACAGGACCCTTGGATTATATTTATGTTGTTCATGGGGTTATTTTTAATCGTCAGTTTTCCAGTGACAATAGGATATTTAGTGTTGATCATAACAAGTGGTTATCTGTTTGGAATTCTTAAGGGATTAGGGACGGTTTTGGTGAGCGCGAATTTCGGAGTTGCTGTGGCTCATTTCACATTGAAAGCTCTGAGGGATTACTTGCCACTGGACCGGCTGCTGAAGAACGAAACGGCCCGAGCACTATTGAAGGTGATTGCGGGCCCCCAGGCATTCAAAATAGTATTCTTCGCGAGACTGACACCAATACCATTTGGATTGCAGAACACAATATTTGCAGTGAGTATTATTCAATAAGTTTTTGTTAATATCTATTTACAATCAAGGGCAATCACAAGCCAAAGTTATTTAATGAAACCAGTTTCATTGGCTATTTTTTATAAAGACCAAAAAAGATCACAGTTCAGCCAAACCATTCTCTATTGTAATTTGTAACTTTTTTATATATTAATATTTGTAAGTTTATTTATCAAGTAATAAAACAGGGATGTTTTATTTGTCTATTAAATCCTGTGGGTTATAGCCAAATAAAAAAAAAACTATTCCTGTTACACAAGACATCAAAACACATAGCTGTAACTGCTTAAAATTTGACTTTGTGTCAGGTATTTTTGTCAATTTCTTCATGTTTGAATAGTCACAAGCGTGTTACAAGTGTCAAAGGGTTTGAGTCTGGAACTTGAGCATGCTTGTTACTCTTCTAATGTACTCAATTGAAACATTGACTAAAACAGAGTTGTGGAACAGTTAGTTCTTATTTGTTTTAATATAATTTATTTCTTTTCTTTCATCATCAGCGGGAAGATGTCCACTGCTGAACCTATGTTCAAGTCTATGCCTCCCCCTGTTGCCTGCCATTCATACCGTATTGTCAGTTTAACCAGGGTGGCCTGCCAATACTGTGCCTTCCAGTTCGTGGTTACCTTTCTTCCCCATCTGTTATCGGTTCTCCAAGTCATGTAGCCTGCTCATTGCCATGTCAATCAACTTACAGATTCTGAGAGCTATGTTGGTGACTTCGGTTCTTCGGCAAATTTCCTTATTCCAAATTCTGTTACACAAAGAATCTCCGAGCATAGCTCTCTCCATAGCTTGTTGTATAACTCGGAACTCCTCTAAAAGGCCAGCAGTTGAGGACCATTATTATCTTATTTGGATCTAAGGCCTAGTCCGCACTGCGATATTTCACCGCACGATATTTATTCTCGCGACTTATATTCCGTGCTCAAAATTACGCCTAGTACGCACGGCGAGTAAAATTTCGCGCGATTTTTGTCAGTTCGATGCTGTTCCCGGCTGAGACGAACGTGTCTCCCAATATAATATATACTAGTCTATGCGTGTAATGGACATCAGAAATATTTTGATTTACCTGATACTACGGCGGCGACGTAACAGACGTATACAAATATATCATGAATACTGGATTCACCCATTTACGGCCTTGAGACCTATGAAATGATTTTTCTACTTAAAACATCAAGAGCTACGAAAATACAGTAAAAAGTTTATCGAAAAGTATATCTGTTTGTATATTTCCTCCAACAATCTTGCTTTCAATACTCGATCGTGGTACTTAGGAGCAAATTTGTCCCAAAGGGGAGGTCTTCTATGCATCAGAGTGATTAATTTTTCTATTATATTATAATAATAATAATATCTTGGGACAATCCACACACGGTCATCCGATCCCAAACTAGGCAGAGCCTGTACTATGGAAACCAGACAACTGATACTAATACTTATATACTTTTTTTTTGTAAATACATACTTAAATAGTTAAACAACACCCAGACACTTGGCGGGAATCGAACCCACGACCCATTGGTTAGCAGGCAGGGTGTCTGACCACTAGACCAACGGGCCCGTCAATTTAATTATAATATATTCTATCTAACTAGCTATTAAGAATGACCTCAAAAACGCAAATACAACAACTGAGACAACCCATAATTGTGTACTGTGGTGCAAAAATACTAGGAGGGCTGACCCCACATAAAATGGGATAAAAGCCAGGAACAAGAAGAAGAATTAGCTCCACTGTTTAAAATAATTTAACTCAACAGGAATGAATGATACCTATAGGCATGTAATAACAGGCTTTGTAATTATGCCCTTAGGATCAATATAGGCCACTCAGTACTAGCTTGGGATCACCTCAGAGAATAATGAACCTAATCAAAAAGTGCTTTATTCTTCCATAAACCAATACATTCCAATTGTATATAGGAAACCATTTACAGCAGAAAAGTATCCCATTCCCATTAGTGGAACATGTTTGCAGGGTGACCATCTTTACCCTACCAATTTTCACATTAAAAAATAGTTTGAAGTGGTCTCCTTTATTAAAAATCCCCATAGATTTAGAATTTTTCATATCCCGCAGCATGAAACAGCAGCAGATTCTGTTTAAATTTAGAATCAAGCAAGAGCAGTCTGTAAGTCTGATAATATGAATATTACGAGTATAAATTATAAAAGCATAAAAAGCCAAACTACAAACAAACAAAATGTACAGTAGAATCCCGATTATCCGGATCAATTAAAACCAGGGGTATTCCGGATAATCGAAAATCCGGATAATCGTTTTCCAAGACAAATCAAACCATGTTTAAATTTTAATATATTTTTTATTATATAATGGGTGTTACTTAAGTTGTTTCCTACAAATTGGGAGGGAAGGGAACCTAAAAGGCTGGCGGCATTACCTATTTGTATGGCCAAGTTTATAAGTTGGCAGAAAAAGCTACCAGCCCGACGGTCTCCTGAGACTTCGATAAGTTTGGATTAAATTTCTTGCACCAAACCGCATCTCGTGAGACCAAGGCCCCATGGTCTCCACCGCAAAGAGCGCAAATATATAGCTGGAACCTAGAGCTGCAAACTTGCGCCGTTTTGCATCACCAGCGGTCGCCGCTGCCCCTCCAGCCGTTGCCGTACAAGTTGCCAGGGTGTGAGACGCAGCAAGTGTATCGACAGATGTAGCATCCCACACTCACGGCTTACCATGTTGCCATGGTATTAAAGTGATACCATCAGGCTTTTTGCCATTATCTCGTGTAATACCGACTGGGTCCAGTACTACTACAAAGATCAATAACAAGTTAATGGAAAAAACTTGAATGATCTTTTGCAGCCAAGTCCCTGATGCGCTTCAGTTGTAACAGCTGTATGGGATGTGATCCATCCTGTCTTTCCAACCCCTTAAAAGCAACATCTATGGCTGCAAAAGCTTCAGTTTCAGTCTCTTCTTCATCTTATCTGTCGTTGCTATTCAAATTGGTAATGATTTCTTCATCAGTTAATATTTGGAATCCTGGGTGTTCACTATCGCAGTTCAGCCACTCCTTGATATTCATCGCACCCTTCACCAATGCTAAGAATTATCATTGCAACAATAACCAACCCTATCCCGCAAATAAACGAGAACCGGAGTACATGGTCGGAGGCGGGAATAAACTCGTCGCAACATGTTTCGTTGCGCTGTCAAAACATTTTTAAATCGAAAATTAGAGCCGTGATGAATGAGTCCGGATAATCGGATGTCCGGATAATCGATGTTCGGATAATCGGGATTCTACTGTACTTAAATTTCATTATGCATAGATAATACTTATACACATGTGCATACATACTCGCGAAAAAACATTACCCTCCTTTTGGGGCAGTCGGGCAAAAAAATATGGGGCACAGGGATTTTTAAACATTCAGATGATGTGTCTTTGAACTTGGTAACGTGCAACATTGAATCACTATCTTATCAGTTGCCAATGTGCGTCACACGCCTTCATCATTCTTCAGTATTAGATGATTAAGGACGAATTATACGAGATTCTGTCATGAAATGAAAATTTTTAACATCAGAAATTATTATGAGATGCCCTCTTCTATACCTAATTCTCTTAAAGTTGCGCATTTCGTAACTTGGAATTATCACTGCAATTTTACTTTTACTTTTTAAGTTGTATCTTCTTTTTTGGTGTACAATAAAGAATAATTGTATTGTATTGTATCTATGGTGATCTATGGTGGATACTGACGTAACACCGAACACTCCAGTTATTGCACTGTGTTAAGTGCAATTAGGTATACATTATACAAACTTTTTTTTTTATCTTATTATACACTGGTGCTGGATTGCATCCCTTCTGATTGAAACTGGTTCAGCCGCGGATGGCTTATTAAAAACCTATTTACGCTACCCTCAAGCTCCAGACAATCTGGTGATCGTCCTACACCGTCTTAGCCACTAAGGGGCGACTGCACTATGTTGCTCCCCGCGGGATTTGACCCCGCGGGATTTGACCCCTCGAACTCCGGGTTTCAAAGCAAGCGATTCGACGCTGCGCCACGGTGGCTACTGAAAAACTACATGCAATGGTAACAGCACAGTGTGAACGACACATCATCACGACACATCGACGAATATCTTTCCCTGTTTAACTATATCGTCTTTATATGACTGTATACCTATAAAGCCCGTCACACACCTAGTTGCCCAAATGCCTTATTCGAGTTATGTTTTTCGAGAGAATGTATGTATGTAAGTATGATTGTATGTATGTCTATTTCTTTGATACGTCGTACAGCCTTAACGGCGTTATGGACAGTGACTCATAATATGTCGTTAGATTCGTCTTAGTTGTGTAAGTGACATAGGCCATATATTTTTCAAAAATACAAAATGGCGGCCGCCAGTCTCCATTTTGTTTTTTTGTTCCTAAAATGAACGAGACGAGTGGAAATATATATTTATATGTATACGTTTTATGTATGTATCATGCAAATTAGGACCATTTTGTTTGTTGGCAATCGGGCTTTTTATGCTTTTATAATTTATACTTGTTACTTGTTAAAAAAAAAATATTAATATACCGTATATGAGTAGACATACATCACAGACATACATATATTATATTATAGCTGCGTGTGCGGTCACTCAAAGATTAGTATAGAAAATATATCGTTATATGCCTAGCTATAATTTATATTAATAATAATAATAATATCTTGGGACAATCCACACACGGTCATCTGATCCCAAACTAGGCAGAGCCTGTACTATGGAAACCAGACAACTGATACTAATACTTATATACATTTTTTTTTGTAAATACATACTTAAATAGATAAATAACACCCAGACACTTGGTGGGAATCGAACCCACGACCCATCGGTTAGCGGACAGGGTCACTAACCACTAGACCAACGGGCCCGTATGTATATTAATGTATGTGTATAGTTAGGTGTGACACGGGCTAAAGTATTTAAATATTTTCTAAGATTGTGCTGAGAAATTAACGTATCGCCCTATTCAGAGTGATAAATTCCCGTGGTTTGACAGTTGCGTATGTTCAAAACGACAAATTAAATTCTAAAAATATTTTTTTAACGTTCTCATCGCATTCCCGCCTATAGCGTATCTCCCGATACGTTGATGTAATTCTTTACTACCCACATAAATATTCAACGCCCTATCGCGATTATATCCGCTTCAGTTCGGTTGGAATCCATAACAACCGGTGGAGAACTGTTAACATGCTCTCAAACGCGTAAAAAGAATTCCTTTCATACTCGATGGCCGCGTTCCATTTATTTTCCACTATGGTCTTTTAAATATGGAAATTGAAATTATTCAAAACGAAGTACAAATAAAAAAACCCTGCCATTTAATAAAATAGCTACTTCTCGGTTGGTCACTTCCCGTTATGGCATCTTTTCGAAATGTAGGTTTTTTTTAATACTACCAAGGTGGCAAGCAAGCGTGCGGCCCGCCTGATGGTAAGCAGTCACCGCAGCCTATAGACGCTAGCAATACCAGAAGAATCACTAGGACATTATGCCCGGTAATTTCACCAGCTACAGTGCCCTTCACGCCGGAATACAGCAATGCTTACTCACTGTTGCTTGGCGGCAGAATAACTGACACTGCGGTGGTGCCAACCTACCTGGACGGTTCCTTGCACAAGGAACATACCACCTAGTAGTAGATATTTTGTTGTTGTTTGTGTAGTCTCCGCGGCGCAGTGGGATACCGCTTACTTTGCAAACCTTAGTTCTCGGGTTCGAAACCCGTGAGCAGTAACAACTTTGTGTAGTTGTTCCTTACTGGCTAGGACAATGCAGGCTGATCACCTGATTGTCTGTAAAGTAAGATGATCCGTCGGATGGGCATGTAAAAAAGTCTGTCCAGCGTCTAACCTCTCCCTGGTAGTGTCTGTCTTTTGTCCCATCGGATTGTGAGAGTAAAGGAAGAGAGAGTCCACTTGTGTTTACGCAAGCACTATAATATCTCCTGTGTAGTTGGCTAATCGTGTTAAAAATTGGCTGCTGTGTTCGTATTCATATTGTCCAGGAGGATTATTATTTTGTTATTGCTTTTTTTTTTAAATTCAATCTTGTGACGAGACAAGCAAGAAGTTCTCCTGATTGTAAGCGACGCCTTCCTATAGACAGCTGCATTGCACTGCCGCCACCCGAGATGATGTCTTGTTAACGGCGGATGATCCCGATCGGAATCATGCTAACATACGAAACGCGCACGCGCAGTATCGCGTGGGGCGCCCACAGGTTAAGTCTCTTGGGCCCGGTAATTTCACCAGGTAAAGTGTCCTTCACACCGGAACATAGCAACGCTTAAACACTGCTGCCTGCGGTGGTGTCTACCTGAACGGTCGGTCTTAGTAAACTATACTTAAAATAGTGCAACGATTCCATATATTCCCTTTTGGCAACTGTTCCTGCTTCTTGGTGTACATATGCTAACAAGAATATGAACTATCCATCATTGCTATCCGCCCATTCTTTTGGGAGCTGCGATTCTACATACAGTGCGTCTTGTCGCGCGCTGAAAACACGTTTACAAACTGCTTGTAGCCAAAGTACTACATGGGTATTGTAGCAAAGCACAATACAATAAACTGTATTATACATAATAGGCTAACCCCGTTAAATTTTTTTCATGTTAAACTCGTGTGCAGCCCTAATTAATCTAATAAATTGTCACTCAATTGACCCCACAGTTATGTCAGTGCCTACGTGGGTAATTGAATTCGTTATGCTTTTACGCGCTGATAGTGTGTCAGATAACATTTAGATTTGTTCAGTTTATTTTATTTAGTTAGATACACAAGAAAGTTTAACAACAGCACTATCTTTTTTGTCGTATGATTATTGGCCAACCTTGTGTCAGGGTTGTTCAAGCTGCCTTAGGCCTCTGGCTTGGCTTAACGACTACTTTCTAGATGACAACAATCGTGACCGACGTTTGACGTGCCCTTCACTCAGTTAAAATGCCACTAAACGGTCACCCATCTAAGGACTGACCTTGCTTGAGGTTGCTTAAATGACTATTTTACTGAACAGGGACGACAACTGCCTCCGAGCGCCTCAATAGCACCGTACGCCAAATTGCGTGCTATATGGGACTAATCCCACCGCTCATTCTTACAACTATGACTCCTATACTATAAGCCAGTGAAGACACCGAGGTTTGACACTGTAAGTCCCAGGGAAACGCTCAAATTGTCTTTAAACCATCTAATTAGAAAGGTAGACAGGAGGTGTTGGAATGACATCAATTCCACTTCCTTCCTTTGCTAAGCGGAAGACAAGTAATAATTTACATACGGTCGATACAACCCCGAAAAGAAACAATCTTACCTAGTCCACCCGTAAGGCACCACGGATGCTAGTTAAATTTTAAGGGGCCTATTTGTTTACCCAAAGTTTTCGCTAATAGGTATGGCAAAATCGCTTGAACATACGGTATTTTTCCTTAGTCGCCACAAGGTCTGTATAATGTACGACTTCAGCAGGCTTAGCACTTTATTGTTTTTATAGAGAATGACGCTCACTGTTGAAAACTAAAAGTGTTGACAGGAAAAATGGAAGGGAAGCGGCCAAGAGGACGTTGTGTGAAGCGGTGGTCGAAACAGATCTCTGAAGTACTGGAGCGACCTGTCAGCTCTGCGCTTAACCTGGCAGAAGATTAGGCTCAATTGAGGCGGATCATAGTAAACATACATGAGCGTACACAGCGGTTTCACGGACCTCAATAATGAGGGACCGACTGGCAGAGAGAGTTGAAAACTACGTCATATTCCACACCGAACTGTAACTTGCAAGTCGTACTAGGCTTGCAGCTGATGTCACACACAACCAAACTATTACACTAGTGTTGCCAGAGGCTGCACTCCCAAAGTATAAACGATGGGCAAGTTGTGTTGTATACCTTAGAACAATGACAGAATGGTGATGGCACTAATATAAAAGACACTAGTGAGTCGGTTTTATCTGCACTTATTAACTACTTGTATGTGCATTATGTACTTATAGAGACGCGTCACATTTCGTTCACCATCTGGTTTTCCCGGTCACAGATTACTCAATATACGAGTACGCTCGCCGTGGCGCCATAGCCTTTGCAGTTTTTACCTCTGACGCAAGACTGCAAATCGTGCTAGGCCTGCAAGTCTGTGATATCCTAGCGTGAAATGAATGGACAGATTTGTATACGGTCATTTTACGGTTTATTTGATGGGCGAGCTGAATAATCAGATATATGTATGTATTATCACCATTATCAATAGCTGAAAGACGTCCGCTGCTGATCAAAAGCCTACCCCTTAGAAAGGAGGGGTTGCCATAAGCCCCACGCTAGGCAGGCGTCCTGGGGATGGCAGTATAGGTGGTAGGTAATCCAATAGAAAGACGCTGCTGCCCGTCTTTTTATTTTCACTTAGTCCCTCTTAAGGACACCCAGCGGGAGGAGATGGGTGGGTGCTATTCTTAGAATAAGACACCCCACGGGTTGTACGGTCAGGCAAAAATATGGTTTACCACCCTACGGTTGAAGTTCATATGCACATCATAAAACAACAAGGTTGATTTTCCCTTGCAATTATTCATACAGTTACTAATGCTCTCTTTATCGTTAACGTCAACACTGACTTGTGTTCCTAGTTTAAATTGTCGCATCTGATAGAAATGTTCAACCTTAGTGTTATTTTGATTGCATAGGAAGTTTTGTCAAAACTGGTAAACAACTTTTATGGTCGACCGTACCTACGTAATGATGTATTATATATATACATAAATCGACTGAAAGAAATTCTCAAAATGATGAACACTGCATCAAAATGCATTCGAACAGCGACTTAGTTTTACACTATTTAGAGACTAGAGATATAAGTAAGTAGGTACCTATGTTAAAAGATCAAAATGTATTTCGTAAATTACACAATACTAACACCAGCATAGGATATATCCCTCTTAGACCCTCACATTGAATCTAGTTATTATATTGTTAAAGTGGTCACAACCTGTCCCGTCAGTAGCCGTCAGTGCTAACAAGATTAGATTAGCATGCTTAAACGAATTGTAAGGTTACCCACTCGTCATGAAAAATAAGTCTCAGTACAGATTAAACGGCAAAATCCTGGTGCCGTTTTTTCTTGTCACAAATTTTATACAGTCAATATTGATAGAAACGACCACTGATCCTTGGGTACAGTGTAAACTGAGTAAGATGTTTATAGCATTTTTTGTTTAATTAGATTGCGCATGGTGTTTAATTTGCGTTGCAAGTGTGACGTACTAGGTGATAATTTGCTATACATACGGAATGTTTAAAAATATCTGATCAAACATCCGCGTACAACGAGATACAATATAGCACCATTGTCCGCATACATATAGTTCTTCTGTTATCGTTCTGCCGATAACACACTACTAACATAATAATTTTTGTTTATTCACATTAGTGGCGTCACAAGCCAGACGTATGCTTGATTGTAATCATCATCAGCCCATATCAGTCCACCGCTGGACATAGGCCTCCCCAAGGCACGCCACTAAGCCCGATCTTCGGCTCTCCTCATCCAGTGTCTGCCAACCGTTCTGCGGATATCGTCGCTTCACCTAGTCACAGGGCGTCGTATACTACTCTTCCCGATTCGCGGTCTCTACTTCAGAACCAGTTTACCCGAATGGTCTTCGGTTCTTCGGCATATATGACCAGCCGACTGCCATTTCAGCTGGCCGAATCTAATCCTAAATACATTATATCTCAATGCGCCTTCCCATAGACAGCTGTGCTGTTAATAAGTCTTCTGAGCCCAGTATTTTACCAGCGTCAGGTCCCTTTCACCAGAACACAGTAATGACAGAATATCTAACACTGCCGTGGTACCTACCTGGTCTGTCCCACGCATAGGTGACCTACCGCCTATTGGTCGGGGAGAAAACCTTCAAAAGGGCTCAGTCTCCGTAGGTGCGGAGGCCGGGTTATGTGCCTACTAAATCCACTCTGGTGGCCTTCAAAGCTACAGCACTTTCATAGACTTGCTAAGTTAAATATAGGATGTAGCGCGGCCTTAGAGCATATTTACATACAAAAAATCTTTTGAAAAAAAAATTGAACCGACTTCAATATCACTGAAAAGTATAAAATAATTTAAATATCATTGAAGTTGGTGTTAGCTTACCGGCTGTGTATATTTGGCACCAACTTCAATAATATTTAAATTATTTTATACTTTTCAGTGATATTGAAGTCGGTTCAATTTTTTTTTAAAAAGATTTTATTTTAAACTGTTTAGTGATATTTTCATATATAAAGATTGAACCATCGAAAACCGTAAAATTATCTAGATAGGTTATGATCACATTATCGTCTACATAGTTTTACATAATTCATGTTTCTTCAGAAAAAAATATCCGGTCGTAATGAAATTTGCATGGAATCATCATAGCAGTTTACTCTCTCGAAGAAAAAAAGAATCATCGCAATCGGTTCATAATTGTCAGAGCAATGTAATGGAGAACATCAGTTTTATGGTTTTTACCAGATAAATTTCTCCACATCGTTCAAGGTTCTCCAGGAAGTTCTTATCCGGTTGTAATAAAATTCATACAGATTTAATACAGTGGTTTCTTCTTTCGAATAAAAAAAGAATAATTGAAATTGGTAAATATTTGCCAGAGTTATGAACATTTTTGTCCTTAAAAAGCGACATAAAGTCATCGATATAGGCTTTCCTGCAGCTCTCAGTGCGCAGTCACCATTCTTGTTTTTCAGGAACTACTTATTACTACGCAATAATTTTTTTATGGGACCCAATCAATGGATTGAAGAATAGATGGAAGAAAGATTTTTTCAAATCGGTTCATAATTGACAGAGTTATGCGCGGACATACATAAAAAAAAAAATTAAAAAAAAAATATACAGACGAATTGAGAACCTCCTCCTTTTTTGAAGTCGGTTAAAAACTGTCATCACTTTCATGTACTTACAAAATAGATGATATAAAAATTCTTACCTGAGATTTTAAATATTTCCTTCAAAAATATTTTTGTCTGCTTAGAGCCGAGCGTACGTACGCATTTTCTTTTCTACCGACTTATTACCACTAGTAACAAGTATAGTGACAAATGCTCACACTATGGCCGATCTGTAGTGGTATTCTGTAAGAAGATTTAACAATCTTGAAAGCTGAATCCGGTGTGAGATGTCAAATTGGTCCAACGAATTTGAGATGTGAAATTCGTCCAGCGAATTTGAGATCTCACTGCGGATTCAGCTTTCAAGATTGTTGAATCTTCTTACAGAATAACCACCCTGTTCCCAAGTAGTTAGATGATTATGCTAAGTTAGTCTACACTAATATTATAAAGAGGAAAACTTTGTTTGTTTGGTTGTAATGAATAGGCTCAAAAACTACTGGACCGTTTTTAAAAATTCTTTCACCATTCGAAAGCTACATTATCCACGAGTAACATAGGCTAAATTTTATTTTGGAAAAAATAGGGTTCCGTAAGATATTTGGGTTTTTTCGGACACAAGGTGTAAAAAATCAACCAGAAAAGTTACTTATTTTGCGTACGCTGCCTAAACTATGAAAGATAGAACCATAAAATGTTCTAATTAATTGTAGATCTTATAAATATCTACAAAAAAGTCCGCGGCACACGCGCGTTTCTGTGTCGAATGAGGCCCAACAACCATTTTTTTATTTAAAAATCTTGAATTTTGTTTGGACTACATTTATTTTACTCATGCTATTAATCCTTATCAAAATAAATTATTTCATCATTAAGTACAGTTTATGTAGATAATATTTGGTCTTCGAATGATTAAAATTGGACATTTGGTTTTGAAGTTATGGCGAAATTAAAATATTACTGCATATAAAAAGATTTCTGGAGCACGGCCCGTTGCGAAGTGAGCGTCACCAAGGCGGGGGTGCGCATGCGGGAGGGGAGTTTAGATCTATGAGTAAGGTACCCGCGCGGCTCAGACGCGAGGTCGGCTCCCTACTACACCTACGCAAAAGTTCTTCTCAGAGCTAAACAACAGTTCTTCTCAGAGCTAATCAACAGTTCTTTTCAGGGCTAACCAACAGATTTTTTCAGGGGTAACCAACAGTTCTTTTCAGGGCTAACCAACAGTTCTTTTCAGGGCTAAACAACAGTTCTTTTCAGAGCTAGAATATTACACGCTATTAGCATTTTCTTAAACATTTGAAAATGCCTAAGAGAGCCAGGTCTCAACTTTCTAAACATAGTTCTCAAGCACGGGCAGCGAGAATACGTCGTATGGGAGAATCTTCACCTGAACGTGCACAACCCCTTGCTGAACAAAATCAGATAAACTCTCAGGTACGCGCACGAGAGTCGAGTGTCGAACGTTCGCAACGCCTTGCACAACAAAATCTGAGAACCTCTGAGTTACGTGCACGAGTCTGGTAAACCGGTATGAAATTTTGCGGGTAGGTCTGAGAATAGGTTATAAAGTATATTTTATGCCACTGATACCATGATTGACGAGGATATATAGAACGAGAGGAGAGTGCAAGAGATGGAGAGGGGAGGGTGATGGAGTGAGTGATCGGAGGAGTTAGGTGGAGCAAGGGGGGGGGGGGAGTGAGAGGGAGTAAGTTGGGAGAAGAGAGAGGAGGGAGAGGGCTCAGAGAGGACAACGGGGAGAGGAAGAGGGGAAGTGTGACGGGGACCGAAGCGGGAGGGGAGAGAAATAGCATAGAATTAGATTTTTATTATAAGAGAGAGAGATGGAGAGAGATAAATCAAGGAAGTAGGGAGAAAAGGGGAGCAAAATGTAATTAAAGCGCGGGCGGAGCTGCGCGGGTCAGCTAGTAAATAATAATAAGAACCAATGATTTGCAAACCAAACACCATCCACCTACATATAAGACCGCTTTCTCTTGGTCTTGTTTTACGAGTATCCGTACAATAACGTCGAGAGTTCCTATTCTAACAATTGACAAAGATCTATGTTTGTAGTTTGTATAGACGCTAGTAAAATAACTAAAATGTCCAATCATTACTTAACTTTGTTGCTATACCGGTGTCCTATATTTCCGAAGACTTATATAGATGACCTATTCATATTTATTGCCAGAAAACATGTTTGTGCAACCTAATTTAGTTTTAGATTACGTAATCGTAAACAGCTATGTTTACTAGTTTTAGCGAACTGTCCGAGGCCTTAAATAGATAAACCAGAGCCAAATAATAGTGAATTTCCTAGGTGATATTGTGATGTGACAATCTTTTAAGTACTGGATGAGAGTCGGCAAAGATACAGCTCACTGTTTGGCACCTAAAGAGGTCTGCATCCAAGAATTATCCTGTAAGAAAGGAAATAAATCGTTGATTATCGATATTTTTCTTTACTTTAGCTTAAATTGACGAACCCTCTGAGAAATATTACACTCTTCTAAACATCGTGATTTCTACGGGCATCTATTGAGGGAAGTTTCTTCCAAATTATATCTAAAATATTTTCCTAATCATAAATGGTCCTATGGCCCCGTGGGGTGTCGGGGTAAGTAAGAATAGCGTCCTCCCATCTCTTCGCGTTGGGTGTACGTAAGAGGCGACTAAGGGAAAACAAGAAGACGGGCAGCAGCGTCTTTCTATCAGATTAACTACCACCTATTCTGCGAGCAGTGCACGTTTTCGGCTGCTGATGATGAAATGTTCCTAAAATTGTTGCGGGTCCGATGCGTTCTTTAGACGTAATCAGTCTCAGTATTTGCATTTTCCGTATTTTGTGATAGCCTATCAGCTTATGTACTTAACTATACGATAACGTGTGTCGATGATTAATGGTACAAGCAATCAAACGGTCCTTCAGAAACCATTAGAACAATGAAATTTCAATTTAATTGATTGGATTTTTCACTGTTCTTTGTTGATGAATTATTATTTTTTCCTTTAGTTGGCACACGCATAAATGTTGAAATGAAACTAATTTTACGGATTATATCGCGGATTAAACCGCGATATAATCCGTAAAATTAGTTTCATTTCAATGTGTAATATTCGCGTAAATATCAGAAATCATGACACGCATAAATTCCCTAGTGTTCGTCGTTCATTGTACAGTAGTATTTATAGTGTAAGCAGGGTTTCTCGTTACAGGTTGAGAAGTATTAAAAGTACTTGCGAATTGACCATATGGCTCGGAATTTAAATTGTAGGCTATACATGGTGTTAAATAACCCCTGGGCGATTTGTATGGGGAATATTCGAATTCCTAGAACAAATCAGGAATATTTTTTTATAAGATTTTCAACAACACACGGTTTTGTTAACTGCATTTAGAGCCAAGTAGTCAGTATAAAGGTCCGTTGGCTTGATATTTATAGTACATCTCATCTTCTTCAGTTTTAGTCACGACTACTCTTTTACGCAAATACGCAATCAGTTTTTCTTATAACATTATTCTAAGTTTCAACTTCTCTGCTGGTCACTTCTACGTTGCAGGATTATCAAGCGTGGTTTTAGTTAGTATATGTTGGAGATACATACAACATTCTCAACCAAATTTAAAAATAGTCGCTTCAGTGCGTACATTCCTCTTTGAATGAGTATAATTAGCCAAATTTATATTTTATTTGAAGCATCAATTGGCTAACGACCGAACCACAGCTTGATAAAGAGCTTTACATTTTACCAGTCTTGTAGTACAACGGGAAACAGGTTGCTGTACAACCCGGAGGTCGTAGGTTCGAATCCTTAGTTCCTTACGGGTCAGGACAATATAGGCTGTTAAACTGACTGTCAGAAAATCGAAATGATCCACGCGCCGATAGGCATAAACGTCGGCCCAGTTTACGGTTTCTTCCCATCGTTGGTCTTCTGTTCTATAATTTTGAAAGTAAATCCAACGAGGATAGAGTGCACCTGTGTCTACACACACAAGCACTTGTGCATTATAATATCTTCTGCGGTGTCTGATCTTGCCATTGATTGATTGGCTACTGTGACCGTATCAGTAAGATATATTCTTTTAAAGTCTAGTCTGCTTACTACGAGCATATCTCAGATAAATTAATTTACAGAGGCTATCAACACCGTTATCTTTATCGCTGGTGTAAGCATGGTTGGTTCTATGATTACACTTAAAGGTTTGAGTGCATAAACTGGGCCATATACTGTATGTACCGGTTTATGATAACATTAAGCCATTGTTCTTGGCTGCGTATCTAGGACGTTGGCGTAGTACTTGGCCCGTTTCGCTTTCACTGGCACGCTCGCTGGTGACATTTTGCTGTTAAGTGTATGATTCTAGTTGGGCACAAATGGTTTTCCATAGGCTTTTTTTTCTATTAAGTATAGCTTTGAAGCCTTAAGAGCGCCTTAACGCTAACTGCGATGTTATGACCCTCGTGGAAATCCCGCGGGTCGAAATTCATTTCATATAACACGTAATTCTTATTTTATAAAACCTTGTAAACATTTTCCTTGTTGGGTTTAAAAACAATCAGTATTGAAAGTCTACATGCATAAGTTCATGTGACGTTCAATGTTATCATCATAAAGGCACAAAATATGCAACTTCTTTCATATGTTATGATTGTCATTATTAATTATTTTGACATGAACAATTAATCAAATTTGAAGATTATTAGGGATTTTAAGAGTTTAACACCATATGCATGTTTTTATTTGTTTGTTAATGAAACTCAAAAAATAGAACATGTTTGTTTTGTCTTCAATTTCTTTAATTATTTTCGTTGTAGTTTCTGAAGTTCTATAATTCATATATCTATCCAAATATTAATCCGTTTATCGTAACTGGCAATTAATCATGCTGTCGCATTATTTTTGGTAAGCCGCCCAGCGCAGTTCCGTGAGATTTTAATCTATCTTGACTAAAGTTTTACTGTTAATTTCGTTATCCTCAAAAGTGTAGACTGAGATTACTCTTTGAATCACAACAGATTTTTTCGTGATCCTTGTCCATTTAGTTCTGTTGGTAGCATGAACATTTATAATAGACTACATCAATAGTCCAACGAGTCTACCTTTATAACATGAATCAGCAATCGTTCCGATCTAGGTATTCTTTCGGGTGTTTTCAAGAACTTTAAAACTAATCTAATTTTATTGCATGTCAGTGATTTACTTGAATTCTGTACACTTTATCAAATTTTATCAATTGTTGAGCTAGTTTATTATTACAATCCCATCTAAATCCTTTACCGCCAGCAGAACTTACTAGAGCACTAGAAACTATTCACTACAAGAACAGAACACAATGCCACTTAGAAATGGCAAACTGTAAGGTACTACCCCAGGGGCTTTACCAATTATTTGAACAGGAAATCCAGCTGGGTTATGATCTCTTAAACAAAAACAATAATTTTATTTATTACCTTATCCTATTTGACTTCTTCGATAACACCGACTGTATCACGAGTTATCTCAATTGAGAGTTGTTTTCATACCTCGTGGAACAGTAAACTTTTGTCGCCACGATTCTTGGTGCTTAGCCAAACGCATTTACATATATTAGTAGAAATTTCTTGCGTTGTCTTTGTGTGGTCCCCGGTATTGCTAGAGTAGAGTGTAGATACACTAGTGACAACAAAAATATAACTATCAATTGACTGTACAATGCTCCTATCATGAATGTAAGAAACTGAAGTTTATTTAAATCCATTGTATTCAATGGTTTTAAGGATAACGTAACTACTACTATCCCTTTGGCATTTTAGTTTTTAGTTTGTTGTATTTTCGTCGCATTTTTTATTTTTATTTGATATTTTGAACGGCAGGACACACTGTCGCTGGTGCTGATTTAATTGTAAAAAGAAAAACTTTGTTTAAAAAAAATATGTCAAAAAACGATAAGCCCGCTGAGTTTCTTGCCGGATCTTCTCAGTTGAGGCCGCGTTGTGATCCGGTGGTAGCTTTTAAAAAATTGACCGTTTAAAAGTGCTAGCGTTAAGCCTATTTGAAATAAAAATTTTGAATCTTTGAATCTAACTCCTGTGAATGTGGCACGTTGCCAACAATATAACTTAAAGACAGATCCCCTTTAAAATTTTCTTATTGGAAAATTTCCTCTGCTTTAAATACGTTAATATTAATTGCGTTGCGTTAAAAGTGAGTTTAAGAAAGTTTGCTACAACATTTCTGTGAGGCATACTAAATATATCGTGCGTCGAAGTTTTAACGTTGTTAGTAAAATATTTACTTTACACCAAGGAATATTTACATCCCGTCAGTGATTTCATTACACTGTACAGCAATCATTTCTAAAAATATGTTCACGTGTATTGGATAGACGAAATCGTTTGAAGAAGTGTTACGCGATAAGCAACTACTGAAATATTTGAACTGTTGTGTTTGGATAAATATATAGACGTATTGCCAGACAATAATTCGAAGAGCGGTGAATATCCCATCGTTTGTTTACGGAGCCAATTTTTTTCGTCTATCCGACTTTCCTTGGAACGGTGATTGGCCTAGTTGGAACACATTCGTACGTGAGTTGACGTCGCCAAGGCCAGGAGAAATCGTCCAACCTTAGGAGGTTGGATGAAAAACAATCTATCAATCATTTTTTTGTTTTCTTATAACTTCAACTTCGGAAATATTGCATGAGCAAATAGTTTAGTAGGATGTTATTGTTGAAGCATATTATTGTAAAAATATACTTTATATTTCAGTAAGCTTTTCATTGCAAGCAACATTGGCTTGACATAATTGATTTCTAGTGATTTACTGCACCTGTCTTTTAAGACGACTGTGAGAGTCTTGTATCATAATGGAATCTCATTTCTTTGTGTTTTCCTCGCCTTGTCTCGCTGACGTAATTACTTCGAAGGATTTGTTAGTAATACAGTATGTATTTTATATTTATAGTCTGTTAGTAAAATAAACATATAATGGTTTCCAAATATTTTGTACATTTCAAAATAAACATTGTTACGTGCGAACGTTTAATTTATACAACTGGGTCGGCTGTGTTTATTTCCCATAGCTAGGAATGTCCCTATTCGTGCTTGGTGAATGTTCAGCCACTAAAATATAATTACATTGTTTAATCACACAATTTATAATGGGTACTGATTACGGGAATATTGTTTCTTTCGCAAGATTATAGAAATAATTTAGAGGCTATTAATTTATTGTTTTTAATAACAGTTTTTTAAATAGACTAGTCTTGTTACGGTAGCTTATTATCATGGCGGGTACTAAATTATTAAATTTCCTCTACTTGAATAGACTGGCTGAGCCTACACGAAAGCCATATATATGAGTAACAGTGGCCGCCATAGTTTGGCCGTCATCCACACGATGTTTGTAATCATTCCACTTTACTTTTAGTTATTTAACGACGAGACAAGCAATACGTTTGTCTGATGGTAAGCGACACGCCCGCCTATTACCATCATCAACATCAGCCGGAAGACGTCCACTATTGGATATAGATCTTCTCCTTGGAACGCCACAATTAACTACAATTGGCTATTTGCATTCACCAATTGGTGCCTGCGATTTGCACAATGTCGTCAGTTCACCGAGTGGAAAGTATATCTACCTATAGACAGCTGTAGTGCACTGCACTGCCGCTCGTCTCTATGGTAGCCCGATAGCTGCACCAGATACTTTAACTAGATCACGTTGTTAGAATCACATTGTGTGTTGATATTAGACTATTCTTATTATACTTCGGTCTACTTTCAGGTAAGCGACGTCCGCGGCTGTGGCTACCATTTAGCCACAATGCTGGGCTTGCTGCCGGCCCAGGTGATCAACGTGTACCTTGGCTCGACGCTGCGGTCGATGCACGATGTGTTGCACGAGTCTCATGTAACTGGCTACATCGTGTTTGCATTTCAGGTAAGTTAACGTAATTAATAACAAAAAAAAATTGCAAGCACCCATCTCCTACCGTTGGGTGTCCTATGAGGGACTACGGGAAAACAGAGCAAGTTGCTAGCATGGGGATTATGGCAACTCCTCCCTTCTAAGGCGTAAGTCTTTCTTCAGCTGTGGACGTCTTTCGGCTGATTATGAGGATGACTTTTTATAAAAATATCTCGAGCAGTTAGGGCTTCTTTCTTCGATACAGATGATAATGTTTTGATAGCACGAAGCCAAGGAACAAAAGAATCCCTGTACCTGCAGTCAACGGGCCGAATTGTGTTATAAACTTATTCTGGTTTATTTTCTTTTCTTCTTTCTTTTAGTAAGCTATTCTTTTCTTATAGAGAGATCACTATCGGAAAAGAATGCCACTCAAAAATAGTTTTATTTGGCTTTGGGTTTTGTACTTGCCCAGCCGGAATTTTCAAATCTTGTACATATCCCGAGATTTATGGGTTCTCGGGAGACTTTAGCCTTTGGCATCAGTCTTTCAAACCAATCCGATAAGGATTCTCAGATATGTGACTTGCATAGCGATGTCTCCTTTAGTCATTAGTTACTAGGAAATCTTTCGAATGGTTATTACTACATCGTGACAATGATTGTCTGAATAGGGCTGTTGGGCGTCTCAAGGCATTCGAGCTGGATCCTTGCTATTCCAAATTTAATTTTCCTAGAAACCAATTATAGGTGTTGATTTAATAGGCTACATTATTTGGTATTAACCTCACAATTATGGCTCTCGTAATGTCAGAATTTATAGCGGTTAGCTGTAAAGACAGATTTCGAAATGTCACGCTAAACTGTCTGCGCACCGGACGAAAGTAGAATGGTAATGGGAAAACTAGTACATTAATAAAGTTCATACAATCTTGAATCTTAAAGGAGACTTACAGCTGTTGGGCAAAAGCTCAGAGAAAGTACCAAAGGAGTTAGTATCGCGTCGATTCCCCGAACAAATTTTTCGTGGCACTTTTGCGGGGTGCGGGAGGCGAAGTAAACACACACAGATACACTTTCACGCATACCCACACTATAATAAACTCGCAACACATTCAAAAATACACGCACACAAATAAAGAATGACCTGACCATATGACCAAAAATTTGGCAGAGGGGGTTAGCGCATCATGCTCTCTCCAGTGGTATCTCCTCTAAGGGCAAAAGAGTTAAATCTTCAGTCACAACGAATGCAAAACGTTGTGAGACAAACGCCGGTTCATAAAATTTATTTAGTCCTATGTGTGTTTAATTATAGGCTACAGTTAGTTTTTATTTCGATATGATTTCAATCATCTTTACCGAAACCAGAAATTCGATTTTTTGCACGGCTTGAAATTGCAGCTTTCTTCGTCTGTGGCTTTTCATTTATACTGTGACACTATCTTTTCATTGTTACTTTCATTTTCATTGTCTGGAATTTCATCGTATAATGGTACTCGGGTACATGTAACCATACCCACTTTTACTATCCGTTTTACAATTTACAGGCGTAGCGCTATCACTATTGGAAGAATGGCCCCTCAGTTTTATTACCAGTGTTTATGATAGCTGTTAGTGTGTCATCATATTCAACGGTTTTTATCCATGGTACGACAATACTTGATAGCGATTCAGTGCCAAAATAACCAAAAGTTATAGTCGTAAAATATTCGGCCCATTTTATGACACACTCAAAATTGAGTTATACCTATATCATACAAACATTAATTACCAATATACGTGCCAGATGCTTTAATACCGAGCATATTATGTGCAGCTGCAAAATGTTATGAGGAAAGGAAAAATAACTAAATTCTTGTATGAAGTGTTATCGTTTACTATTCCTTCATTCGTTAAAACAGTGGATTATTGCGGTCTCTTCAGTCTATGTAATGCTCATAATAAATTCGTATCTTGTACGTGTAAGCGTGACTTCGCACGTATTAAAGAGTGCGTGAGTTTATACCTACGTTGTTTTTTCAATCTCGTCTTAACTCGTGAAAGATGAAACGGAATTTGAGTTGGTTCTAAAATGGCGCCAACAAGGATCCTGGCGGGACGCCAGGACGAGGAAACCTTAAATCCATTGTGTAAACAAACCCGACGAGGCGACGACGTTTTACGACTGATGTTTTTCATATGCGAACCTTGGAAAATTATCTAGATGTTTTCGTAGATACGGTTTGATTGGACAGTATGTTTACGAGGTCGGAACTAATGAAGCTAGGTAACAGAATAGGTTCAAATCTTTTCTCTCGTATAAGACTCGCTTACTACCTACATATTTCGTGAAAAACATATCATATTTAGGCTCGAATACTCTTATTTTTAAAACTTTCGCATTATGAATACCAACCACTGATTTAGAAGCTAATTTGCGATAAGAAGTCAAGCAATTGTGATGTAAACCACGATTTATTATTACAATTATTGTTCTTCTTTCGTCTGTTGCTTTTACGATATATAAGTTTAGCAGCAAGCATTAGCAATGGATGCGTCTTAGATTTTGAAGTAGCAGGATAGATGATACGACCAGTTTTGAAAGGTGTTTTGCCACTATAAGAAAGTCCAAAAAAATAATTCAGCATTAAAACTCTCTATATACTTCAAGAACCTTCAAATGGCATACTACTGTTTGTACAAATGGTCAGTGAAGGTGATCCAACTGTATTCTAACAAGTAATAAGTTTTAAAAACTAAAACCCGACTACGGATAAAATCGCAGTCTAATAATGTGATATTATATAGCCTATAACCAGCAGACAATCAAGACGCTTCTAACGACACCCTACTTGTCAAATTATGTTAAGTAGATTAGAAGGTACGCGGGAACAGATGAAGATACATACATAGGTACATACATTCTTGTTAAAATCATAACACTCCCTCCGTTCCGTAGTCGAGTAAAAACAGTCTTAACGACTTTTGGTTCGAGCATCAGAATATAAATTAGCTCACTAATGTCACACCATGTGTGTATCAGCAAGTACTTAAAACAAGTTAAGGAATATTGCGTCGAGTATTCGTTTTCTTTAGTATTATCAATAGGCCATTATTATTCTATATGAGTACCTAACACACCGCACTCATTCTTGAAGTGATGCAAGGTCGTCGAACACATAATATAATTCTTTGTTGCCTTTTATAAGTTATCTTCTAACTTTCAACTACTTAATGATTGTTATGGAATAGCACTAGTAATTAGTTCGTTTGATAACTATTGTAGGGCTTCTGAGTAACATTTGGAATGTCTATAATATCCTCTCCAAAGGGATTACGTGAACCTAAGAGCATAAGTTTTGTTAAAAGCCTAGTACGTACTTACGACGATCTATTGCAGACCTTTGTTACTGTCACAGTATCGGATAGCCGGATCGAAAAGTAGCAGTGTGCAAACATTACTGTGTTCTGATGTGAAAGGTATCTGATGCATCTGGTGAAATCACTGGCCTCAAGAGACTTTTCAGGTGCCAGGTGACAAGAGGCTCCTGAAAAGCGCCTGTTAAGCGTGGTTTCATATTTTTTGTGATTTCAAAAAAAAATGTTTGCTCAATATATAGTAGTACGTTTACACCACTGTTATATAGAGCTAAGATACCTTATTCATTATTAAACCTCTGCCTTTATTCAGTCCCTTGAAGCATAGGCTTAACTGGCTAGACATATTTTTTTTTATAATTTATTAGATCACAGAATTAAACATCGTTTGACAATTTTAGGTCACAAAATTAACACTATCGTTGAATGTACTGGTTATATCATGTTTGACTGAGGTCGTTTGCGAAGATCACTCTCCCTTTCTCGTGAAAGGCGGACTGGTGTAACGGGGTGTATCTAGGTTACAACAATTTCTATCTATAGATTAACATCAACAACGACCTAGGAACTATTTATAAACGGACCTATATACATATGTATCTCTTGAGTCCCTCGAATGACGCCTGTGGCATATATAAAATTGTATTTATGAGCTTCGCGGAACTGTAATCAATATTAAATGTCACCAGACAAAGATACTTATCATATTATGTCCCCAAAGTAAATATAGAAACGAGTATTTCAGTTTCCTCCTTGCAATAACAATAACCTTCGAACGATAAGCTTAACTCTCGAAAAATTATAGACAACACTCTAGCTATATGACTTACTAGCGACCCGCCCCGGCTTCGCACGGGTGTAATTGAGAAAAGAAAAGAAGTGAATAATTTAAAGCTACTGCCTTTGATTATAGAATTTCTTGGAATTATTTATCAGTTTGTAGCTGAGTTTTCGTATCGCAATATGAACAAATTTTGTATAGAAGTGACGCGTGAAAGGGCTACGTATAGCTGCCTGTCCATGGGCAAAGTACTCAACGCTTAGGTTTAAGCCTGCTACGTTGAATCTCTGAGCTTGTGATTTGTTAATTGTATTTATAATTTTAGAAACTGCAGACGTGTACGGGTGCACAATTTGGGTGTATTAAGGACACCATTTCTTTGAAACCAATTTATGGAAGCAATACAGGCTTCCTTGTTCGGTTTCATCGTTAAGACGTAAACGGGGGTCAACCGGGGAATTCTTACCCACTAAAACCCCCGCGGCTATCACGTCGGCACATTAGAGGGCGGACCTGGGCTATCTGTCGGGATCTGCACCAGCTGATACCACTCAGTGCCTTGACTTTGAACCCGCCGCCGGAGAGACACATTATAGTTCCCCGGGAACTTGTCATGGTGCTCACGGTTACAGGGATCACGGGGAAGCCTTTAATGGGATTTACGGGACCCTGTTGCTGGTCAACCGGGTATGTAGGTTTCTTATAAACTAAAGCCCCAACGGCCGTGCAATCAGCACATAAGAAACCCTTCTTGGGCTATCCGGTGGGATCTGCAACATTATACCCTCGTGGCTTGCCTTTGACCCCGCCACCGGGGAGCACAATAAAGCCACCTGGGAACTTTTCACCGTGCTCACGGTTACAGGGGTCACGGGGGAAGCCTTCAATTGGTCCCCGGGACCCTGTTGGCGGTCAACCGGGTTATGTAGGATTCTAATACACTAAACCCCCAACGGCTGTT
The DNA here is from genome assembly GCA_911728495.1 of Furcula furcula. NCBI lineage: Eukaryota > Metazoa > Arthropoda > Insecta > Lepidoptera > Notodontidae > Furcula > Furcula furcula. The sequence continues at coordinate 23,596,702 of OU452252.1, forward strand.
AAATTAGTACATAAGTAGGACCTTGGCTTGCCTTTGAGCCCGTCACCGGAGGGCACAATAAAGCCACCCGGGAAACTATCATCGTGCTCAAAGATACGGGGATCGCAGGGGAAACCTCCAATAGGCCCCAGGATCCTGCGGGCGATCAACTGCAGTATGTGTCCCCCACGGCTGTCCACACAAAAGAGTGTGCACCGTGTACCCCTCAGTGCAAGGCAAGGGCCTTTGAAGCCGCTGCCGGGGGCGCATTATAGCCCTCCGGGAATCTGTCACCGTTGTCACAGTTTAAGGGAGTAGCGGGGGAAACATCCAATATGTCCCCGGGATCCCGTGGGGAAGTCAAACTGGGTATTTGGGATTCTTACCCACTAAAACTCCCGTGGCTATCACATCGGCACATGAGAGGGAAACCTGGGTTCTCGGGTGGGATCTGCACCAGGTGTCCCTGACTGACTGACTCGGTCTGGCTGAATCCGAGTCAGTCCCGCTCAGTCCCGGTCAGTCCCGGCCAGTCCCGCTCAGTCCCGGTCAGTCCCGCTCAGTCCCGGTCAGTCCCACTCAGTCCCGGTCAGTCCCGCTCAGTCCCGCTCAATCCCGCTCAGTCCCGGTCAGTCCCGCTCAGTCCCGGTCAGTCCCGGTCAGTCCGAGTACCACACCGTACCACACCGTACCACACCGTACCACACCGTACCACACCGTACCACACCGTACCACACCGCACCACACCGCACCACAACGTACCACACCGTACCACACCGTACCACACCGTACCACACCGTACCACACCGTACCACACCGTACCACACCGTACCACACCGTACCACACCGTACCACACCGAACCACACCGAACCACACAGAACCACTCACACACTCACTCACTCACCCACTCGCCCGCTCGCCCACTCGCCCACTCGCCCACTCACCCACTCACCCACTCACTCACTCACGGACGGCATAGGAAGTCGCATAAGAAGTTTCACTTCAAAAACTTGTCACCGTGCTCAAAGTTTCGGGGACCACGGGTAGACCTCCAATAGGCTTCCAGGATCCTGCAGGCGGTCGACCGCGGTGTGTGGGATTCTTACCCTCTAAACCCCCCATGGCTGTCCGCAAAAAATATGGGGCTGCACCGGGTACCCCTCAGTGCAAGGCAAGGGCCTTAGAAGCCGCTGCCGGGGGCGCATTATAGCCCCCCGGGAATCTGTCACCGTTGTCACAGTTAAAGGGGTGGTGGGGGGCACGTTTAATATGTCCCCGGGATCCTGTGGGGGATTCTTACCCACTAAAACTCTCGTGGCTGTCACATCGGCACATGAGAGGGGGTTCTCCGGTGGGATCTGCATCAGCTGCTCCTCAGTGCATTGCCTTTGAGTCCGCCGCCGGGGGGCGGGTATATTATATCCCGGATATTTACCTACTTTATAATATATGGAATTAATGAAATTCTCTAGTACTTGATTGTTAATTATGTATCTCTTTAGGTTTAGTCAATGTAAGCTATGTAAGTTTATTTACTTAGATAAAACTTAAAACCTTCAATGAAAAATTATCTAACCGATGGTGAAAATCGCAGCGTGGTTTAGGAGGTGTTATCGGATATAGACAGACTCGGATAGCGACTTTGTTTCACACTATGTAAAGATACTTTGACGTCGTTGGTCCCCAACACCAGCCAACCTATAGAAAAAACCCTGACTGACAGACTGACAATAATTCCAATAAAGTTTTGGCTTTTTTTATATCATACGTACAATAGGTGCATATTGTATTCCTACCCAAACAGACATTTTGAAAATATATTTTCATTATTTTGTTATATTTGGGAAACAAACAAATGATACCACTTATTACTAAATATAAGATCCAATAGTACATAAAAATCAATTAAGTTTCCACTAATAACTAAATCATAACATTAGAGAGAAGTTACTACGTATGCATGATTTTAAATTTAAAAAAAGTATTAAATATAAAAATATATTAGAGATAAAAAGTGCCGGAGTTAATATGAGTTAAATATTTAAAACATCGAATCTTAATATAAATAAAAACTCAAAACAAAGTTTAAAAATACAAAAAAAATAATCCGCACACGGGTAGCGAACCCGGACAGTCCACACTTAGAGGACGCTTCCGTAACCACTTGGCCAAGAAACTTTTATTTTATCTTTCGAATTATCGTATCTTATTGTGGTGATATATTTGTACCGCCATCGGTTGAGTAATAATACTTCTTTTTTACCCTGTAAAGGGATAAATTATAAAAAATATGAAATACTAATTCAATTAATTTTCTTAACGAATGTCTGTGCAAAATTTCAAGTCAATAGGACCAAGGAATCGCGTTCTCCCATACAAACTTTGCCCCCCTATTTGACCCCCTTAGAGGTTGAATTTCGCAAAATCGGTTCTTAGTGAGCACCTACGTCTTAAAAGGAACCCCCATGCAAAGTTTGAGACTCCTAGCACTTGTAGTTTCTGAGATTTCGTGATGAGTGGGTTTTTGTCTACTCTTTTATATAATAAGATTTCCGAAACAATTGTTGACAACCTTTGAGCTATAAGTTTTTAACTGCATGCAAAAACATTGCGAAACCTAGGCAATTTCTAGAATTGAAATTCTTGTCTCATCCAACATCGGCATTTGGCCCGTTTGCGTCAATTATGGCCTTAAACCTGTCAAATCTTATGATAGAGCAAATCCTTGTCCAATTTGTTTAGTTTTTGACACGAACCTATTTAAAAGAGCACCTAGTATAATATTCCCATATGTATGAGATCCATAAAAGATTCAAACATTCCTCACGGCTTGCTTGCAGTTTCGTTGAAAGCTTAATGGAATACTTTTGTGAATATAGTGTGCCAAGATTTAGTAGCCGTCTATTGATCTGTTGTTTGAAGTGCAGTAAATAATATTTTCACTGCTATCCTAGATGCGAGAGAAAATTTATTAGATTTGATAACACTGTACGGAACTATAAGTTGATATTTTACTGGGAATATTTCATATTAGATATATATAACGTATGTCGATTTTCTAAAGCGTCGATTTTCTTAAGATTTATATTATTGCTATGCGCTTTAAGAAAGGCTGTAGTAAGATTAATATTTCCGTAACATAAACACATCGTATATCGAACTTCTACGTCCTTCAAAAATTGAGCGTCTAAAATTGAAATTCTTCATTATATTAGTCGAGAATTATTCAGGCATTGCGTGCCGGCGCAATTGCCGCTTTACATCAGCTGATTCCGGTTGCCCTTTCAACTTTACGGCCGAGCACCATGCTTGCTTAAATATGTATTAAGCCCCCTCGGAATGGGGTTTATTTATAATTCAAGTACACCGTGGTCTTTAAAGAACCATCGATCGTTGAGGAATACTGTTTGAGTTAGAGTCGGTTGTAATATTTTTATGCGAATTACTCGACTTGGTGACCAAACGTGTAGGATGTCACCTGATTCCTGATGTCCTCAACTAAAACAGTAGTAGGTCTTATGAGCCCTCTTACTTACCAGCTAAAGCGCCCTTGGCTCTGGAACACACTTCTGATTTACGGCAGAATGTCTGACACAGCGGGTGTCAATTTATAAACCCACTACTGTTTATTGTGAATCTTAGTTTTTGAAAATAAACCTCTAGCTATTGGTCCGTCCTGATCCGTCAACTCCCCTCCGACCCCCATGACTGTCGCGTCGACACATGAGAGGGCTCTCCGGTGGGACCTGCACTAGGTAACCCTCAGTCCTTCGGAGTCGCTGGACGCTCGGGGTGTGGGCCCCTTGAGCGTCCATTGAGTACGGCGGCGACTCCGAGGAGGACGGCGGCGGGGTTGCGACCCCCCGTCCCCGTGAGCACCGTGACAGGTTCCCGGGGGGCTACAATGCGCCCCCCGGCGGCGGGCTCAAAGGCAAGGCACTGAGGGGCCCCTGGTGCAGATCCCACCGGAGAGCCCTGGGGTCTCCCCTCTCATGTGCCGATGCGACAGCCGCGGGGGTTTTAGTGGGTAAGAATCCCACATACCCCGGTCGAGCCCCACAGCTCCCGGGGATCTTTGGAAGATTTCCCCCGCGTCAAAAAAAAAAAAAAAAAAAAAAAAAAAAAAGGTAACCCTCAGTGCCTTGCTTTTGAGCCCGCCGTGAACCACCGTGCTCACGGCGGATGGAGTCTAGGGCCCACACCCCAAACGTCCGTTGCAGTACATACCTCGACGGTCACCTACGCAATAGACGTACAAACTAAACTTCTAATATAAACTTCAATATATTTACAGATACTCATCGGCATAACGCTTATGGTGTGGGTGGTACAAAAGGCGCGCAAGGAGCTCACAATTGCGATAATGGCAGCTGAGATGGGCCGCGAGACGATATCCACTTCATCTAGCTCCTCAATCAGCTAGCCCACGCCCAGGGCGTCCACGGAAGTGGACAGCGACTATGAGGAACGGTCGAGCTAGGGCCCGACCCTGGATGGGTGCTGACGACACGTGGTCGACAGCCGGAACGAAGAAGCTTACGTGTGACGGGCATCGATGTTGATAAGTCGATTAATTGAATCGATTTGACTCTGACTGACGTGATTTTTTTATTATGACAGATTCGATGTTAGAACTAAAATATTTATTGACAGATTTTAACTGACTTAAGTCTATTTAATCCATCATACTACTAACCTCGGAATAATTTGCTTTCATAAAAAAGTCAAAGATAATATATTTAATAGATAAACTATTTTGACTAGGTACTTATTCAGAGGATAAAGTATAAACGAGTTTGGGTGAATATACACTTAGATAAAATTGCTGCAAAAAATAATGTGAATTATTGAAAAGTATTATCGATTCTTCGATGCACTCATTTTAAAATCGATACGTCAACATCGATGGTCCCTAGTGAACGAAGGGTAGGTAACCCTGTGTGATATTATTATAATCGCCATTATACCTCTAAGAGGATTAGTCGTTTAATATTAATATAATTAATTACTGCGGGGGGGAAATGTTGATATTAAATAAGGATGTATTCCCTAGTAACAGTTACCTAAGGTATTTGAGTATAATAATAGTTATGATATTTGATAAGTTACGAATCTCGCTCACCTTTTGTGGTATTACAGTTTACGAGAACAGTCTTTACGATAGCAAAGTGTTATTCCAAGTCGTATAAAGCTAGGAACTTTAAGTTTTGGTATCTAAACCTATGACTTGAAATCGAGTATTCTAAACATCGATATAATATTTAAACTAGATTAGCTGTTACGGTCCGAAAAGTGGCACATACAAATAGCGCCCTTGTGTCAAGCCATAGGTTGACAAAATTATTTTTCCCGATAGGAGTGTCGCTACTGTCTATATGAAACTGTCAAACTACATGTCATCTATACTTATAATAAAACTGTAACAGGTCCAATTCTGTACATTGAAGAGATTTTGAAAATTATTTTTGGAGGGCATTCTATAACCGATACTGAGGCCGAAAATGTTTTTTTTTTAATTTTTGTCTGTCTGTCTGTCTGTATCACGGCTGAGCATCACGCCGAAACTACTGAATGGATTTAAATGAAACTTGGCATGATTTGAGATCTTACTACGAGGTAGGACATAGGATACTTTTTATCCCGTAATCTAACACGGTTCTTTTGGGAGAGGGGATTAAAGACAAAATGGGTACTTGGTTATACGCTTGGTCAGATTTTATCAATTGTTCTTTATAATACAATAAATATTAGTAAGGGAACACTCATAGAGGGTTGTTATCAAGGTTTTGTAATCGATCGGGTTAAGCAACGTTAGGTAAGGTCATTAAATAGATGGGTGACCGTTTAACGCCATTTTAACTAAACGGGTCCGTGCTTCGGAGAGCAAGTAAAAAGTGGGTCCCAGTTTTTAACCGACTATAAAAAAGGAGGTTATGTATTCGATGCGAATGTCTGTTATTAAAAGTTTAGTTAACGTAAAAATAGCGCAGGCGGAGCTGCGTGGGTCAGCTAGTTATCATAATAAAACTATTAGTTCACGTTTCCGCCACCAGCACAGATAAGTTCGCGACCTCCGCGACCACATTTTAGATGTCATTTTGTTAGTGAATTTCAATCTAGTTGATATATCAACGATTTTAAAAGAGTACTTATATCCCGTCCCATAATTTTGACACAACCTTATGAAGAAGTTCGTTGTTCAAACAATACCTTGATATTGGCATTATTACTCGAGCCGAAGTCTGAAATAGAAATTTGTATTACAAATAAATCTCTCATTGCGGTGGAATCATTCTCAAAAAAAAAACTCCGGTTAGAACCGAAACCTTACGGTTCTATTGACACACGCATCAAACCATAATCAATTCGTTTATATTACGCCATAAATCAGTTTATTATTCAATAATTTGATATTGAATTGATAAGAAGTTATCGCATATTTTACGGTACTTATCAGATAGATGATATTGCCAAAAATTATATGGACTTATGTCAGCAGTTATCTAATGCCGGCTACACACCGAACGGATAAAAGCGAGCGATATGGACAATCACTATTTCTGTGGCCATGGTCGCTGTCACTTTGTAGTGACGCTCTAATTACCCCGTTAGTGGCGTTAGAAGGGGGACCCTTCTAACGCCTTTTATACAAAAAATTGAACCTGCAAAATAATGCTTTAGGAATAATAATGCTTTATTATGTAAAGTGCCCAGGTATGCTTAGCCTTTCTATGATACGGCCTCTATTTTAATGTCTCGTCCACAGGTTCTCAAATTTATTTTGCCCACTGCCTACATTGAAAATCGAAAAATTAATGGTCCTAAAATTTTTAAACTATGTATAGTAACTAACTATACTTAGACACTCTAATACAGTTATCACAATTATACATTTTAACACTATGAACGCTAGGTGCGTTTCATTCCTGAGCTCAAACTTTTTGTGTTATCCCGCTGCTATTATTTTTCATGGAATGATTGCAGTTTTCTTTATATCAGTTTGAAATATTAGGAAGATATAATTCTTTGGCTATATTTAAAAATAAAGAAATAAATTTTCATTCTTAAACTTTGTCTGGGCAGTCCACTCAAGTCCCTCTGAGGGCTCATGTGCCTACAAGGGGCGCTGTCGCCCAATTTGAGAAAGACTGGTTAGCAGTGGCGTGCACAGAGGGTAGGCAAAAAAATGTATTCGGTTTGTTTCACCTATTTTACGTATGTTATTATACCATTTAAATATCCATAAGCAGCAAATACTATAGGCATATTAATTTGTATTTGAAAACATTAAGAGGCTGACAAGAGCTAAAAACTTTTCACGTTTAGATGTTGTTTATTCAGCGGCTCCATATTGACAAAAACACTTTGCCTACCCTGGGAAGTCTTAATTTTAAAAAATCTTAGTTTGGACATGAATTAACGTATTTTTTTTTAATGTAAATGTATATGTTGGTAATCTTGGTTAATTTAAGGATATTTGTGCTGAAACACGAATAAATAGCATAAAGAATAAACAACTCGCAGATATTTTTGCCGGCTTTCAGTGCACGCCACTGCTGGTTAGTCTAAAAAGTAAACAATAGCTTATTCTAAGGCACTAGATAATGAAACAACTCAACTGCAATTTGCAAGTAGGTAATGAGGCCACGATTTTTTTTATCTCCACGCCGTTTGGAGACATTCCAATTATGTCGCCGGATTGTGAACAAGAAGACGTTGATTTAGGGGCGAATTAATCGGACCAACAACCACAGACTGCCTAAAAACTAGGAAAATATTAAAAAAATGCGGTCCATAATTTCAGACGTAAATTTACTGCAGCTAAGTATATACTGACCTCAAATAAGAATTTTAATAGAATTTGTAAACATAAAAAAAGTTGTATAGAAAAATCTTTACAAAGCAATTGTACCCCTAGTACCAGCTCTGCTGTCTAAACTTTACCGCTACCAGTGACTTTTTTATATATCATACATTTCACACAAGAGCCTTCAGTGAATTATAGTGGAAACGTATAAAGAAATCCGTCATAAATTAGATAATACGTTGTTATCTGATTGTTATAGAGGAAAACCGGTCTCAGAACGAGGGTAAATTCTTTCATGACTATGTCTTTGTTAGGCCTAGGCTTAATAGGTGAGCTTAACATTTAATTATAAACCCTACAATGTCTGTGTAGGGTTGAGTATCACATAATATCGTTAAACGCTAGCTGATACAGATAAGTTGAGATATCTCATATGCTAGATAGATTAGAATGAACAAACACCTTTATTGTAAAACTGTACATGGTGTTGCCAGCCGTCATTCGATACAAAAATACTTGTATTAATGCGCAAGAAATCTATATTTTCCCAAATAAACATCACTTCAGTCAGATAGATAGAGATATAGATTATTTTAGTCACTCAAAAAATAATGCTAGAATAGTATAGTTGCTATTTCAAAAATCTTCCATATTGATTCCTTAGAAATGTCTATCCCAGTGTACTATGTTATTATATTGTAAGTACCATTGTAGTAACGTATCATCAAACTTTATTCAATTATCATAATCTTAATTAGTTTGCCTTTTAAACTTCTTTTACTGTTACTTATACATTTGGAACAAAAATTATTTCTTAATAATAAATTGGTACGGTAATCGTTATAAATACCAAATAATTTAAGTAGAAGAAAATGTATAAAAACAAGTAAGTAGATTTTTCAAATGGATGCAGATAGGAAATATATTTTTCAACAGTTTATGAAACAGCAAATAATTTTCGGAAAATGTATTATTATAAAAATAATGCCAAAATTTTTTCGCTGTTCAAATATTTATTACATTAATAATAAAAATACTGTTAACAGTATTTTTATTATATGCATACATAAATCATTTATTTTATTATTTATTATTTTTCTTATACTTACATAAAGGGGGTGTCAGCATAAGTTATCAAACACTAATTAGGGGAAAATGTCTGTTTATATAGGATTGCCATTTGCCATCGACTTATCACAACCTGAGAATATTTTTTTAATACTGATATCTCATTCTCTCTCTAATTGATGTACCTATGCTGTCTCTTTATTATGCTCTATTTGGTGCTAGAGACGGACCGTGCAGAGACTGAAACTAACATATCTTTAGGCTTTCAGTAGGTTCTGAGCCGCCACTTTTTAGGGCTACCTGAAAAATAATCGTATTCTATTCAGTACTTTATGATCCATTCTACACACATCAAAAGTGTCTAGGGATCAAGCATTTTTAAGCGGATTTCTTGAGATTGAGATGTGGCTTTGTAATAAATTTATGATTTTATAAATTTATATGGATCCTTTTTGGTGCATTTCATAATTTGAATCAGGAACTGTGAATCAAATTCGAGTAAAAGATGAAAATCAGCTGTCAATATTTTCCCTATAAAAACATACAACGCATTGAAGACATTATTAGTGCTACTGTTTCCCTACTACTGATTAAAACCAACGTTATTATGGAGCGGCGACGTCATTTAAGCAGGGAAGAAATGCTCAGAGCCGTGGGAATGATAGAAGCTGGTTCCCGGCAACGTACTGTGGCTTTAGCTCTGAATACAAGTCAGAGTGTTATCAGTCGACTTTGGACACGTTACCGAAGCACTGGTACCGTGGCTGAGCGCCATGGAGGACGGTATCGCTGCACCACACGGAGACAAGACCGATATATTCAAATCTTAACTCGAAGAGCTCCAACAATAACTGCCATGATGTTAGCCGTGAGGCTTCATCACTCTTCAGGGAACTTAATTAGCGACCAAACAGTCAGAAACCGCTTGCATGAAGTGAACCTTCATTCCCGAAGACCGCTACGGGTACCACCTATAGCAATGCACAATCGTAGGATTCGATATCAATGGGCTCTTGAACACAGAAATTGGGCAGAAGAACAATGGCGTTTCGTGTGCTTTTCTGATGAGTCTCGTTTTGGTATGAGACCGGATACAAGACGTATACGACACTGGAGAACCCCTGGACGCCAACAGCGATTAAAATCCTGCCAGGAAGTCCATCCTTATAGTGGTGGAACCATCATGGTATGGGCGGGTATTTGGATCGGCGGAAGAACTGAGTTGATTTGGATCAGAGGCAACCTCAACGCTCAAATTTATGCTGAGACGATTGTATCAGACGTCATCGTTCCTCTACAAGTGCAAATCGGTCCCTTATTTCAGTTAATGCATGATAATGCACGACCGCACACCGCAAGAGTTGTAAGACAGACTCTCGCCGCAGCTAACATCAATGTCCTGCCCTGGCCTGCTCAGTCGCCAGACTTGAACCCGATTGAGCATGCATGGGATATGCTACAGAGAAGAGCTCTGCCGAATATGGAGGGTATCCAGTCGCAAGAAGACCTTTTTTTGTTGTTGCAACGAACATGGGCGGCCATTCCACAGCGTGATTTGGATGAACTCATTTTGAGTATGCCAAACCGATGTTCTTGTGTTGTTAGTGTTCGCGGTAGAAACACGGATTATTAATTGTTTAAGTTACCCAATAAAATTTTAAAGAAAACTGTTATTTCAGTCTTTTTTTTCGAACTTTTGTGTTAGTGGTTCAAATGTCAAAAATCCCTTTATTAGGAAAATGGCAAATTTCTTTATTAATGCAAAGGTGACTTGGTTTATCGTTACTGTGACAAACGAAAACACTTTATTTGATGAATCCTTAAAGAAAATTTTAATTAATATCAATCAGGAGAAAAGTTATTGCAAAAATATATGTTGATCCCTAGACACTTTTGATGTGTGTACTAGCCAGACGATCCTCCTTGACTGGTTTAACGATTTTCTAGTCTCTTTAACCAGTCGGAAGTCTCTTTTCAATGATAAAACTTAACTTTAGCTAGTTTCTTTAAACTTGAGATAGTAATTATTTGTTATCTACCTCTCACTATTGAGAGATTAGCTAACATATTATGATAAGGCAGGTTGTACCAAAGGACCATGCCCATATTAGTATGGAGCTGAAAGTCAGCAATGCCATGCAATGCCCAAATTGCAGCTCTATGTCATATGATAACTTTTTAACAGTATTTATATGATATCTAGATTTAATGTCATATAAAGCACCGGTTCAAAAAATATTGGAAATTCAACATGATAACTTCCTACTGGTTTTTTATACATTTTATCGTTTACAGACAGCATTGCTATTAGTTTTTCACTAGGAACTTCATGATCATCACATAAGCTAAGCCAGATCAGTGTTCTTTTATATACTTATCTGTATGTTATCAGATAAACATGTCAATTATTTGGAATTATCTAGTCTGTCTCCAGTGTTGTATAGTGTCAATATGTATGTGAAAACAATTTGGTTAGATACACTGGTACTGCAATGTCAACAGAACGTCTTTTTTTATCGAGTGCTTCATATGATTTAAAACTAACAACATAATTCTAGTTTTTATTTATTAGAGCAATCTTGTAATATACTTTATCTGGGCATTTCTGGGCCACAGATGGGCATTGTACTTTAGCTCTGGCAGATGCTTTCGTGATTGGTTACTCACGTACGTAAGTATTATACGGCTATATCCGTCACGATTGAGGCACGATATCGGTGTCCACAAATTCGTAATTTTACTTTGACGTGGTGTAAAACCGAAATAAATAAGTTAAAAAATCTGAAGAAAGATATAGGTTCTATATAATTGTATAACAATATTGATTCTAACTAGCCACGAACGTTGCAAAACGTTTTGAAATTTTACTTTTCCTTACAGTGAGCGTACAAACCACTTGATTACATACATGAAAGTGTTCTTGAAGTCAGTGTTCCCAACTCTCAAAAATTTATCCCCCTAAGCTCCAATCAAAAACCCCTAAAACCACCAAAATTTCTATAGATTCCCCCTTAAAAAAAAATGTTTATAAGATAAATAATTAAATATTTAAAATAAATAATACATTAAAAATGATAAAATATCATTAAATGAACAATAAATTTTAAACAATCAATAATTTCATTCAGAAACACCATTTTTTTAAATTCTTTATTTATTAACTTATCTAAAACTTCAACTAGAGACATTTGCCCGCTGTTTATTACTTAGTTAATTGAAGTTATAAAAATCCCTAAAAATACCCCTAAGAATATAACACCCCTAAAAAACCATCCCACATATTTCCCCCTAAATTTGGGGGGAAAACCCCTAAGTTGGGAACCCTGCTTGAAGTAAAAAAACCCTACCCCGTCTTTGCGCGGTCCGACTTTCTAGTCGTCAAGCACAGCATAAGAAAGAGACATGTACATCAGTTACGAGTGAACGGGATAGGTATTGCTCACACTGACCTGATGACCGTAAATAGAAGAAATCTTAAATGTCGTGCATGGAGATAAAGCAAAATATTTTTACACACTAAATAATATCAGCTACGTATTTCCGCTTGTCTACTTTTCCTTTAATCAGCGTCGTCGGTTATATTATTTATTTATGAAGCCTGCAGGGAAAGAGCTACCCTGGTGACAATATATAATATACTTCTGGACAGTTAGCATTAGAAGATCTAGACTGACGTTTGGTCAATCAGTCGACACGATTAGAAAGGTATTTGCATGAATACAACCAAATTAGTTAAGTATAATAATAACTATAACTATAATAGTAATAAATAAAAATAAAACATCACAGATTATCACATAATTATCCCTACCCAAAATTTTATATATTATTGTGCAATCCCCTCATTTTTTAATAATCACATTTTCAAATTATAACTTTATGGACAATACGAGTCAGTTTGTTACTTCATTGTTGTCAGTTATTTAAATACCCCAAAATGCCAATTAGATTATGAATATCTAAAAATTCAATTCATTAGAGTACATTTATTGATCAGTTACTTGACTCTAAACGAACTACTCAAGTAAATCCCTTAAAAATGTTTTCGAAATCGGACTCTGGAGGCCAAGTTACCACTAAAACTTACATTATATATTATGCAGAAGCAAATAAATAAATAATTTATTTAGGCATATAATATGAAAAATGGGCGGCTATGAAGAAAAATATTGTAGTTTTGGTCTGCTTTTCCAACATGTCAGTCTACTTTTCTTGACCAACTACTATCCCACCTCCTTGCCCATTAAACAGGGTATGTCTATTGCCACGGAGAGGATTTACGCGAATGTAGGCATTAATTTTGTGCCCGCGTTTTGTACAGAGATTGTTACTCAGATTATCAGTAAATTATTGTATTAACTAATCGAAAATGTGCCCCTCAAGCCCGTGTGGTTCCAATAGGAACAATGCGCGTGTTATTTTAGGACCCAGCCGGGCTTGAAGCCATAATGAGATTATGATTACGAATATTATTAACAATAATATTTTTAATAAATGCAATTATTGTTTCTAAAAGAAATGCACCTACTTGTGGCCACTTGGGAAACTGCAAGTTTGCTTCTTAGATGTATTACCTGTGACATAACTTGGCGATGACAAGTTAATAAATCTTCCTATATGACCTAAAGACTGATTATGTTTCTATTTATTTTTGGAAATTGATATAAAAGAAAACTATAATATCTTGACTGCAAACATTATAATACTTGTATGTTGCATGTTATGAAGTTACGTAATATCTCACCGAAAATTGTGATTTAGGGTGTCCGTTTGGACTGCTCGGCCACAGTGTCGTAGAAAAAAAACGACTACATCAATATTACGAAGGGATTTGCTAAACACTAACAATGAAAGTCGCAAATTCGCAGATCTATTATTCAGAAAGTTATAAAGGAATAACCTTGGCCGCGCGGTTCACACATGGAGAACTGCGCGGCCACGCAGTTCTCTTAAACGGAGCTTAGTAAAGGTCTCATTCTTTTTGCTAATCGCTGATACGATTTTGAAGTAAATGCAGATAGTTTAAAAAACCCACATTTTGGTTTTTTTTAAGACCTACGGAACTTAAATGCTATAGCCGCGCGGTTAACACATGGCGAACCGCGTGGCCGTGCAGAAATGCATTTTCTTCGAAATCGTATCTCTATGAAGCTCCGTTTAAGAGAACTGCGTAGCCGCGCAGTTCTCCATGCGTCGACCGCGCGGCCACGGTTATCCCTTCATAACTTTCTGAATATTGGATCTGCGAATTTGCGAACTTTATTGTTAGTGTTTAGCAAATTCCTTCGTAATATTGACGTAGTCGTTTTTCTTCTACGACACTGTAGCCGAGCTGTCGAATCGGGCACGATTTAGGTCTACTTTATTGGCGATAATTCTTTGCAAATTTATATTGCAGGCTTATATTAATTAGTTTGTAACTTTTAAGCTTGTTTATATAATGTACACGATTGTATATTTCTGTAGTCTTCTGTCGTTCGTTATACCAATAAACGATCACGTGTGCCAAATTTTATTTTTAAAATTATTTATTTCATCTAGTTTTGTATTCATACTCTAGTAATGTAGATATTGAGAAACACATTATTTATTGTTTAATAGGATGAAATGTATTGACCTTTAAAGACGATTATCCTAGTTATTATTATGTAAACATAAGTTGGCAACACTTGAATCAAGCGTCTGGAAATAAATTTGTAAGAAAAACAAGCGAGCGTGTGGTTATAGAAGTATTATAATAAATGTATATTCGAGATTATTTTCGACCACCAACAAAGATGAAAATCATTCCCAAAGTCCTATAACGTCATTTATCGGTTCTATGGGGTTTCCTTATTAATAAAATTATAAACTTACTTAGATAACTTACGCTATCTTTATCTTATCAAGTATATGACCTCTTTAAGATGTCTTTTTGTAAAATATGGAAGCTAAGCATTGTGTACTAGTTATGGTAGGTAGTGTGTTCTCCATTTTTAATTCCGGGACTTGCTGGGGAAAACATGTTACTTGCAATTTTGTTTGTTGGGTACACCCTATATCTATTTGTAGTAATGTTCTCGTAGGGAGGTTTTTGAGCTCATCTTCTATCTTGTTTTAATTAATGCACAATCTATCTAAGCGTTGATTGGAAAATTGAAATTATTCTCGAGATTATTAAAATTCAACTTATATTTAAAGTATAATAATAACTTGTATAATAGTATTTTCGGGACATGTCTAGTTTTCTATTCAAATTATTATCGTCTGAGTGTTAATCCTAATAATTATTAGTACTATATAAAAATTACAAAATACACGCTATATGGTAAGAATAATTATTTATATCCAATCTACTGCGACGGCTTGGTCTGATTGAGAGTTCTTTGAATTTATGTCTAGCACATTAACAGAAGTGTTAGGTACGTACTATACCCACCCTACACTAATAATATTCTGGGACAACTACCACACGGTCATCTGATTCCAAACTAGGCAGTGACTACTATGGAAACCAGTTATTCGATACTAATATACTCTTTTTTTCTTAAAAACATACCTACTGAAATCGATAAATAACACCCAAACACTTGGTGGGGTTTGAACCCACAACCTATTGGGTAGCGGCAAGCAGCAGGGTGTGTAACCACTAGAACAACAGGCCCGTCAAGCTCTTGCTTTTGTTTATTATTTATTCTTGTCCTGTCATTCAGATCTAGCCAGTGGTTACATTATCCTGTTATCCTTCAAATATTTTTATAAGTACTATAATAAAATTGTGTGATGCTTACAAATTATACCTATGCTCAGAATTTCTAAATTATTTCACTATTTTTATACTTAACATAATAATTATAAAATATAGTCTAAATTTATAATACTTAATGCATTTATTGTTAACGAATTTATTTTATGTTGATTTTTAAAAACTCACTGTTATTAATTACTATTATTACTTGTTGTAAAGTATGTAAATATGTACAAGTGTATTCAATGTTGTACAATATGGAACGGTAAAAAGGAGCCTTATTAATAAACGTAATAAACGATTTCACTATTAAATCTTGATTGTTTAATTTTGAATCAATGGAAACCGATGATATATCATAGAAATAACGTATGAATTAACTGTTCTGATGATAGATTAATCTATACTTATAATAAAACTGTAACAGGTCCAATTCTGTACATTGAAGATATTTTGAAAATTATATTTGGAGGGCATTCTATAAGAGATACTGAGGCCGAAAATGTATTTTTTTAAATTTTTGTCTGTCTGTCTGTCTGTCTGTCTGTCTGTCTGTCTGTCTGTCTGTCTGTCTGTATCACGGCTGAGCATCACGCCGAAACTACTGAATGGATTCAAATGAAACTTGGCATGATTTGAGATCTTACTACGAGGTAGGACATAGGATACTTTTTATCCCGTAATCTAGCACGGTTCTTTTGGGAGAGGGGGTTAAAGTCAAAACGGGTACTTGGTTATACGCTTGGTCCGATTTTATCAATTTTTCTTTATAATATAATAAATATTAGTAAGGGAACACTCATAGAGAATTGTCATCAAGGTTTTGTAATCGATCGGGTTAAGCAACGTTAGGTAAGGTCATTAAATAGATGGGTGACCGATTAACGCCATTTGAACTAAACGGGTCCGTGCTTCGGAGAGCAAGTAAAAAGTGGGTCCCAGTTTTTAACCGACTATAAAAAATGAGGTTATGTATTCGATGCGAATGTCTGTTATTCAAAGTTTAGTTAACGTAAAAATAACGCAGGCGGAGCTGCGTGGGTCAGCTAGTTTTAAATAAAAACCACATTTGGTAAAGTAATTAATACACTTGTTTATTGTTGATTGAACAGGGATTGAGTCGCAAAATTACACGATTAGAATAGAAACATTGGTGATGGAAAGAAAGTGGGCACAAGGAATCTGAAACGAAAAACAAATTTGGACTCATTGGATTCGTCCCTACCTACGCTACGTGTAGTTGGTACCTACGCATATGGTGATCAAAGTCTGATGATGGAGTGAAAAGTGTTCATAAGAACCACCAAATATAAGAACTCAGCTTGTCAAATTACCCTATAACGAGATCGCTTCATTCTGGGGGGATGTTTTCGCCATCATATTTATTTTTTGAACGAAGTGAATTGCATTTTTTTTCTGTTTGTGTGTACTATAATTTCCGAACTATAATTTCCGAACGCAACGGTCTAGGGCTGGGATGCCTCCACCTCCCTCGTAGCCTTGCGCAGAATGTGTCACTTGAATGAAAAGATATATACATATCTTTTCACTACTGTGAAGTATATCTATCTTTTAGTTCAATCTAGTCCAGTAGCTCAACAGAAATGATTTAGTCTGTTGCTCGGTTTTCGTTCTTAGTTCAATGAGAGATATTGAAATGGTTGATATATTAATTATCAGTACACTTTTTAACCAGCTTATCGCATGAGTTGAGACATGAGTATATAGCTTCCGTTAATTTTCTGTTTTTGTAAAGTTAGATAATTAAGCCATTTTGAAACGATTTCCCGTACAATTGGTACATTATATCTCAATGCACACATCTCATTTCAGATGAACAGTAAACTGTAACAATTATACTAAAGTGTCCCGTACTCTCGTAACATCATGTCATCATGTTTATTTTATTTTTATGTGTGTTCAATAAAGAGTATAAATAAATAAAGCTCAAAATACTCTAAAAACTTTACAGTTTTCATAACTACTCAGATACTTACGAATGAAAACAATGCGCTTTTATGATTGCTACATTTTATACTCATGCTCGTGCAAATGTGTTTATAAACTGTACATTGCCATTTTGCTTGGGAACTACCAAGGCAGTTTTTTTAAATAACAAGCAATGTACAGATAAAGTAAGAGCACGCCTATGACGCCTAATATCGTTCTCGAACGATTGTATTACATAACCGAGTCAAAGTTTGAGTGAAGTAGAAAAATCACTTCAGTACCTACAACAGAGCGAGACAGCATTATCTATCCGCACTGCGTATCGTTCGTGTTTCGGATCGGATCGTTCGCGCCCGGTGGACTAAACAACTGAACTATGAAGTAGATGAATTGTAACTGAACTAGAGAACGAAGGAAGTAAACCAACTGAAGTAGTCCAATTGAAGCATTCATTCGTGAACTACACACGACTACTCCCTCGGCTGGATTTCTTTAATCCTTCCTCCAAGGGCACAGCATGATGCCTGGACGCCTCTATAGTGTATGTAAAATAATCGATGATTTTTATGTATTTGCACATATTTGATGAGTAAAGATTGTCATGTCAGGCTACATCTTGGGTACATAGGTACCTAGATGACCTTCGTTATTTACATTAGGTCTCTTTATAGCCTGTGTTGCAAGTAAGCAGTTCTCCTGGATTTCCGGGCACTGTTTTTATATAGGTGATCTGAGAGTTACAAGCTAATATTAATAAACTAAGTATGAATGTACCCTTACTCAATTATTTGGAATAATAAATTCAATTGCAATATTTCGATGTTCGATGAATATCGATTATATCCAATGTGTTTTTTTTCTGAATTCTGTGATAAGATTATTATTTAATTTTGTTGGAAAGAATATTGTGAATCAGAGAAATAAATAATTAAATTTTGAACTGTAAGCAAAAGGTTTTATTTTAAAAACTTTTTTCTTAAATTCCTTATTAATTATTGAAATAGGTATTTCGATATTTTGTCCACATCACCAATCATCATCACTTCAGCGCTGCACTTTAATCAAGTTTCCGAGCGAGGAAGTAGTTTTTTTCCATGGAAGTAATAAGTACTACGTACAACTAAACTTCCATGGTTTGTCATATCGATGAATATTGAATATCGACATGCTCTTGGAGTAACAGTAGTGTTCTGTGATCGACATTGATCGCCACCTCCCTAGGACTGTCATTTTTCATGATCATGGCGGAGGACGAAGATGGTGTTTCGAATAAAAAGTCGCCTAAAAATTTAAATAACGCAGTACCTACACAGGAAAACGATCAAAATAATACAAAACCAGACTTAGGAATCGAAGAAGCCAAGTACAATAGCAATGAGAATGGGGACGCCTCCCCCACGGAGACAAAAAGTTCATCTTCGAGTGAGTTTACGAAGTTGTTTTTTGTCCTAAATATAAAAGCATTCGGCTGAGACTGCTCGTTTTTCTTGCAGAGTCTACGGGTGCGACGCGGAAGGACGAAAACCCGTTCTCGTTTCGGCATTTCCTGAAACGGGATCTGTCATTGCCCGGCAATTCGACGTACGAAAACACGGGTGCCCGTCCTAAGGTGTACGCGAACACCGTTCAGCACTCGCCGACTAAAATAGACGTTCACGCTGACTCGAGGAGGGACAAGACCCGCTCCAGTGACTCTCAAGCCAAAGAGAAGCCTAGCGAGGGCTGCAGCCATCGTATAAGTGACAACACATCTTCAAGTAGTTCTGTAGAAATACCATTTAGTGTAGTGGAGAACTCTGATTCTAAGCATAACTTTTACACGGACAATAACGATGTGCCGTTTTACCACAGGCCAAATCTGGCATCGGAGCCTCTGGGTATTCCCTCATTGCCTGATTTTGTGCAAGACCACATCTTGGTTGAACAGGCATACATAGGCAATTCCAATGGCCCGATATCAGTTGATTTGGACAATTTGCCGGACTTTACGTTTAACACTAGTTTCAATGCGGGATCTTCGTCTTCATTGGGAAGAAGAAATAATAGTTTTGGGAATAGGGGTTATGACTATGATCCATATATGGGAGCAGCGTCTACTTCAAATGATTCCGGAGCCGGTGCTGGTATCCCACTGGATTTGCCGGTGGGTGCAGAGGCAGCTGGGCCAGTGCCTTTGGACTTACCACCACACTTAAGCTTGGACCTCACCGAGTCGGTGAACCCTGTGGATCGAAGGAACATATCCCCAAGAAACACATTCCCCTTAGATCTGCCACCAAGTGCTGGTAAGTTTAACATGGCTTCACATAGTTAGTGATTGCAGACTTGTTTGAATATTAATTGCCTATTGTACTCTACATTTGTCTATCAAGTGTCTTTGTTAAGATCTTAAGCCATTTCAATAATAGTTTGACTTATACTACTAGGTAGACATTGTAGCTGGTGAAATAACTGGGCATAAGAGATTTAATAATTAATAATTTAGGTGACAACCAGGATCTGTTAAGGCAGGTGTTGCACACCTTCAGGCCAGTACAGTACTCACAATGGATCTTTGTGTGTCTGAAGTTGAATTGGGTGAACCATTGCGCAACTATTGTGTGTGAGTTGCCAATACAAAAACACAAAAATAGCTACTGCGCAGAGTCTTGCAGCCAACTTCAGACACACAAAGACTTTTCTCATCACTAGGGACCGGATTTATATGTAAATACATATTTTTAATTTCAATAGTTTTTGCTCAGTATGTTGTTTTCTTCACGAATCATGACATTTGGAGTGAGAAAATGCAATTTTTATTTTCCATATTTTTCCATATTTTGGCATATTTCAAAGATAAGTCCATATTTTTACAAAAATGATTATATTTTTGTGAAAATACGGTATATGAAACAAAGTACTTAAGATAAATTTAGGTAAATCACAAAAAAAAAATCATATGGGGGTAGGAACAATTTGCAAATGAGCAAAATATTTATTTGGGTTGTTACAGTAAGCTATTGTTGCTTAATTTTGCATCTATTCACCTACTACTTTCCCCGTATTCACCTTATAAATACACCTTTAAAAAATCACTGTTGCGAATAGCGGTCCATCAGATTCGAACCTGCGACCTCCGGTTTGCAAAGCAAGCCGTTTCCCACTGTGCCACTGAGGTTACAACAGGAGGCCAGTCACATACTGCTATGTTAAAAGATTATTCAGCCAGTACCAAGCCTTATTTTGACCAAACAGAACGACCTTGAATTTTCATCCATCCATTCTTAGGAAGCTATGATGCCACAGAGAGTCGTTTGGATTGTATTATGGTGTTCGAATAAATGAATTTTCTTTGTTCTGGGGCAGTCCTCAAAAATAGGACTTAATGTATTATGGAGGTATCAATACATTTGGTGGGCTGATATTATTAATAATAATACTTTGCATGTATATGAACACTTCAATGTATAGATGTAAGAGTACAGATAACTACAGGTGCAGAGTCCATGTGCCTGCCGGATTTTCTGCCGGTACATCCGGGCCGGACGTCGCCGGAGCCGGAGCATCAGGACGAGCAGATGCGGCAGATCATGGCTGAACTGGAGCGTACCAGGTTTTTATCTTTACCAATGAAGTTGCCAGATTTTTTATGTCTTATGTTTATGACAAAATGAATTGAGAAGAATGAGATATAATAGGTCCCAGAGACTGTTCAAGTATTCTGTTATCAAGCAACAACATCATTGTGTCTATATATAGTCGTGTACCAAACGCGCGTTAAGTCTTGATCCCAGTAATTTCAACAGTTACCTCGTGGGGTGTCACGGCAAGAACAGCACCCTATATCCTCCCACCCTCCATCTCCTCCCGTTGGATATCCGTAAGAGGCGATTAAAGCAAACAAGAAGACAGCAGGGCAGCAGCATCTTGGATTACCTATACTGCGATCCTCAATCCTGGGAATTATAGCCACGTCCCTTCTAAAGGGGAGGCCTTTGTTCAGCAGTGGTTGTTCGGCTGCTGATGTTCATAATCAGCAGCCATCATTCTGTCCTATTATCATAGAACGGAGTTATTCACGGAGCGCACGCGTCGATCTCGTATCGAGGAGGAGTTATCAAGTGCGCAGGCGTGCGCGTCATTACTGCGGGCCGAGGCGGCCGCCGCTAGGGCCGCCGCGGCCGCCGCGCGCGCCCGCGACCGCGACTACACCGGACAACTGGACGCTCACGCCGCCCGCGTCGAGAACAACCTGACCGACGCCGCCGTGAGTATAATATCTACGCCGTTATGAGTGATTAGTCCAGTGATCGGAGTCGTACGCCCGCACTCACAAACGCCAATTAACTTTAATCCAAATTAAGTCCGTTTTTAAAATCTATTTATTTCGACTGTCGGAGCCGTTTATTTGCGATTATTGAATCTGAGATAATTGATATCTCTAGTCACTATCTGTGTATTAAGTATTAATTGGCTTCGATTGCCGAAATAATCCGTGATCAAGAAATGGTTTAATGATCATTAACTTTAATTGACGTTTGTAGGTCCGGCAGTTAAAGTTTATACAATACTAGCTGACCCGCGCAGCTCCGCTCGCGCTTTTTCACTTGTGAATCTAAACCATTCTCGAATCCCCTTGAACAGACACAAACAATTTCATCAACATCAGTCCAGCCGTTTAGGAGGAGTTCAGTGACATACACACGTACAGTAGAATTATATATATAAAGATTAAGCATAAGGATTTGGCAGGAATCGCTGTTCTTTTACGAGGATTTGTGGTTTGTCAAATCTAATATAAACCACAAATCCTCGTAAAAGAACAGCGATTCCTGCCAAGGATGACTCGTGAGGCTATTGAAATTAAAAACATACAAATTTCAATAGAGAAGATGGTTGGGTGCTTCCGCCAGCTTGGCATCCCGTGATAAATATAATCAAATCCAAAGACAAGCATTCCACTGCAAGACCTCAATATACTGTAATCTCTTTCTGCGTAGATCGGACTAACAATCTATACTTATAATAAAACTGTAACAGGTCCAATTCTGTACATTGAAGATATTTTGAAAATTATATTTGGAGGGCATTCTATAACCGATACTGAGGCCGAAAATGTAATTTTTTTAATTTTTGTCTGTCTGTCTGTCTGTCTGTCTGTCTGTCTGTCTGTCTGTCTGTATCACGGCTGCGCATCACGCCGAAACTACTGAATGGATTCAAATGAAACTTGGCATGATTTGAGATCTTACTACGAGGTAGGACATAGGATACTTTTTATCCCGAAATCTAGCACGGTTCTTTTGGGAGAGGGGATTAAAGTCAAAACGGGTACTTGGTTATACGCTTGGTCCGATTTTATCAATTTTTGTATAAAATATAATAAATATTAGTAAGGTTACACTCATAGAGAGTTGTTATCAAGGTTTTGTAATCGATCGGGTTAAGCAACGTTAGGTAAGGTCATTAAATAGATGGGTGACCGTTTAACGCCATTTGAACTAAACGGGTCCGTGCTTCGGAGAGCAAGTAAAAAGTGGGTCCCAGTTTTTAACCGACTATAAAAAAGGTTATGTATTCGATGCGAATGTCTGTTATTAAAAGTTTAGTTAACGTAAAAATAGCGCAGTCGGAGCTGCGTGGGTCAGCTAGTAATATTATAAGAGTTATATTGATCTGTTTGTTCTATCTCAAGAACAAATGTCGATAAATACAGCTATCAGTATAGTACCTATTGTCGTGTACCTGATATTTATGTATTTTGATGAATTTACTCGTGGCTACATGTTCACACTTGAATTAAGCATTCTATAGTACTTGTACTGATTTGTGTTCTGTGGATTGGAGTCCAGTACTCACAATGGATCTTTTGTGTCTGAAGTTGGGTTTGGCGAACCTTTGCGCAACAACACAAAAAATAGCTACTGCGCAGCGTCTTGCAGCCAACTTCAGACGCACGAAGGCCCGTTGTGACTACTTGTAGATTGATTTTAAGTCATTGATGTTAACGCTTATATTAATATGGATACGCCTCCGAGTTTCCGGAATTTTAAAATGATTATATTTTTTTCGGAATTCATTATTCTGCCTTATTGCATAATGTACGGCGGCGGGCTCAAATATAAGGCACAGTTGGTCCCGGATCCCACAGGAAAGCCCTGGTTTCCCGTTTCATGTGTCGTTGCGTCATCCGCAAGGGTTATAGTGGATAAGAAACCAAAGGTCCCGGGGACCTATCGAAAATAACGGTTCTAACGGTTTTATGAAACAAAAAATATATTAGTCCTTTTCCTATTTGCAGACGCGAGCAACTGAGGCTGAATCAACAATAGCAAAATTGAAAAATCAAATTAAAAAATTAAAGGTAAGCTGTCGTTGAAAGTACAATAGTTGATAGTGGACAATATTGTTTACCCGACTGCGTAAGAAGGGGGCTATGTTTGTTGAGTATGTGTGTATAACTCGCTTAAGCGGACCTTTATCGTCCTAAAGGTGGTCAAACGGAAATGTCTCTCAGTCAAGTCAAAATTATTTATTTCAAATAGTCTTAACGCGCTTTTGAACGGTCAATTTTTAAAAGCTACCACCGGATCACGACGCGGCCTCAACTGAGAAGATCCGGCAAGTAACTCAGCGGGCTTGTCTTTTTTTCACTTTTTAAAAAAATTGTTTGTCTTGTTACAATTGGATCAACATCAGCGATAGTGTGCCCTGCCATTCGAAAGATAAAACAAGAGAGAAAAGAAACACAATACGACAAAACTACAACAAACTAGGCGGCCGGCGGGATAGTAGCGATAGTAGTCGGACCAGTCCTCCCAAGCAGCACCCGCGCACGAGATGACTCGAGCAGCAGCCATCACTCTCACAGTGTACATAGAAATGTATAACGTAATTTAAGCGGGTCACCCTTCCCTCCAATATGGTTGAGGGGAGTGATGGCTGCTGCGAGCAGGCAACTCGTGCGCGGGTGCTGCGCGCGGGGGACTGGTCCGACTACTATCCCTTTGGCATTTTAGTTTGTTGAAATTTTTGTCGTAATTTATTGTTTTCTTCTTTTCTCCCTTGCTTTATGTTTCGAACGGCAGGACACAATATCGCTAATGTCGATTCATTTGTAACAAAACAATGTTTAAAAAAAAGTGAAAAAATGACAAGCCCGCTGAGTTTCTTGCCGGATCTTCTCAGTTCAGGCCGCGTTGTGATCCGTGGTAGCTTTTAAAAAATGACCATTCAAAAGTGCTAGCGTTAAGCCTATTTAAAATAAAGATTTTTGAGTTTGAGTTTGAAGTCTATCGTGTTTATTCGCAGTCAGGTTTTTGTACACTTGTTACCCGGTTGTATTTTTTGTTGTTATCAGGAGGAGTTGTCGGCCTCCCAGGAGGAGGTCCGTTCCCTCCGCGGGCTGCAGACCAATGCGGCCACCGACCTCCGACACGCGACCATCGTCGCGGAGACCTCGCTCAGGTAACCACTGATGCGCCTTCACCACAAGCATCCCTATATATCTTACTGCTGCTTAAAGAGCTATATGACGGGCCCGTTGGTCTGATAGTTAAACACGCTGGCCGCTACTGGATGGGTCGTGGGTTCGATTCCCACCAAGTGTCTGGGTGTTATTTATGTATTTAAGTATGTGTTTACAGAAAAAATGTATATCAGGGTCAGTATCAGTTGTCTGGTTTCCATAGTACAGGCTCTGCCTAGTTTTGGATCAGATGACCGTGTGTAGATTGTCCCAAGATATTATTATATGACATTATCTCATCACTTGTGTACCGTGGCGCAGCGGGAAACCGCTTGCTTTGCAAACCGGAGGTTGCGGGTTCAAATCCCGCCGGGAAAAAATTCTTATCAGATTCAAATTTGAAGACATAGGAAAGCTTAGGTGGACTTGAAGGCATTGTGGATGCAAATAGCTAATTGTCGTTCATTGTGGCGTTCCAAGGCGAAGGCCTATGTTCAGCAGTGGACGTCTTCCAACTAATGATGGTATTTTATTTTGAATGAAAATCGTCTAAACGGTAGAAGATAAGGATCATCATCATCGGCAGACTAAACACGTTAACTGCTGATTAAAAGACCCCTTCGAAGGGAAGGGTTAGAAATACGCTGCTGCCCGTCTTCTTGTTTCCCTTAGTCATCTCTTACGGCCATCCAATGGGAGGATATGGAAGGGTGCTATTCTTACCCAGACACCCCACGGGTATTATGAACATGGGTAGCAGATGATATTAAAAATCAGTGCTGGCGAAATATGACACTGCGGTGAAGATCTGTAACTGCCGCACCTACAAACGTCAAGTTAATCGTGATTATTTCGATTTTCGAATCCAAGTAATACTTAATAGGCGGATAGTGAGTAATTATATCAATAATCTCGTAATTAAAACTAAAAGATAAGAGACTCGGAGAGTCGAAATAAACAGATTACAAAAAATTACTTAATTGCGATTAAAGTTAATTGTTGTCTGTGACTGCGGCTGTAAGTAACTAATATAACTATGTTTATTCCAGAGAGTTGCTAGCGGGGCTTGACCAGTTAAAATCATTGAGCAGCACACTAGACCCGACATGATCAGCTGGATCCAGTTATTAAACATTAGTTGAACCGGTTGTAACAATGTGTTTTATACCGGGGTAATTATCTCCTCCTGCAGCGGTCATTGTCTCTTGTTGAATCGTCTGGCGCAAGCAGTCGCTACTTCCCCTATATCTATGGCATGCTATGATATGATATAATTGATAGATGGATACAGACTGTTAAAACCCCTATCCGATTTGTATGGAGAATATAATTTACATCGCTGGTATGAATCAGGAAAGATATTTATGAGATATACAACAAATGAGTTATTTATACACTGTTTTTCTTTACAATATCAAATTCCATGTAATATATATAGGGTATCTATATGTATTATGTATAATATATACATATTAAAACCAGTGGCGTGCAGTCCATATAGGCAAAAAGTGTTTGCCTACCCTGTGATTTCAAATATCTCTATTACATGATAACAAAAATAATTTAAGTGCACAATAACATTTTGTTTTGAATTATTTCATTATTATAAATAAACAAATTCGCGCGACATGTTTGAATGAAATAAATCAGCTGAGCGCTCCGCGTCAAAGCGGGCGAGCGCGCAGCAAGTGCAATGAACTATTCCTAAGTACGCGGAAATTTAAAGTTCGCGCGTTCGAGCCGCGAGGCCCGATCAAAAAGGCAAAATCTTTATTTGCACACATTCAAACGAAAATTTACTCACACCTGTAGGCACGCCGACCATGCGAACAGAATAAATGTCACGCACACATGCAAACATGATACTCTAAGATAGGCATAAGATAGGCACTGTCTTTTCGGTGACAGTCGATCCCTGATTGGTCGATCCAATATACTCTTTTAGATGAGTCAACCAATAAGGAGCCCGATGCGTCGAACGAACGCAATACGTTATACTACAAATTATAAAATACCTAGTTTGTTCAAACTTCAATATTTTATAATGACATCCATTTTTTGTTGGTTTTTATTTTCATTTATACTACATCCTCTTTGTTTATACGATTGTTTTCGTTCGGTGCAGTATGTTCGAAAAAGTGACTACTCCGTGTATTATTATTTTATTAGTGTTTCCAAATTAAAAAACTTATAGTAAATGGAAGTGGTAACGTGTGTTCGATGTTCTGGCCAAGTGTGTATAGAAAAATTAAAAAATCACGCATTTTCGTCCCTTTCTTACGAAATAAAAGAAAAATAATTGAAGATGGCCGTTGTATGCCGAATTTGGAATTAATTCAGGTCAAAGGTAAAGTCACGCGAAAATTTAATAATAAAGAATATAAATAAGAATACCTACTCGTAAATATCTATTCATTTTGCAACTGATTGCAGTCACTTTTTTGTTTGTACGCGTACCTATAAGCAATCGGGTCTTTATCAAGGCCACTTCGTGTATCCTTAAATTAATTTGTCTATAAAATCAGTTAATTTTTGGATATTTGAGGTGGCATATTTACAATCATCTTAGTGTGTGTGTACATGTGTGTAACTCGCAGTCTCTCTCATATTGGTAAGATTTTTTACTCTACTACAAGAATAGAAGGGTTATGTTTTTAGAGTGTGTATGTATGTCTGGTACTTCCTACGTACTCATTAGTAGTGGAAGTGAAATAGAATATGTATTTAAAAAAAACAGTAGGTATTAGTTACTCAACAAACAATTAAGTAGGTATGTTTCTTTTGTGTTCACATCATTAAATTAAAGTCAATTTAGTTTTGCCTACCCTGTCATATAACCCAGTGCACGCCACTGATTAAAACCAAATGTAATGGGGATGCTGAGTGGGTAAAAAAAAAATAATTCTAATTAGTCCGACAGTTAGATTATCAAAAAATATTGGATAAGTATTTTTTTATTTAACAAATCAATAGAAATTGCCAAAGATATAGAGTGACAACGTTCGGGAATGGGGGCTCGTGACGTCACATATCTCTAACAATTGTATACAGGCGAGACCTCACGTGGAATTTCAACTTACTATATTTTAGTCACATCGCTCGAAGAACCGATAACCGTTGGGGAAGAAAGGTTCTCGAGTGGCGACCACGAACCGGAAGACTCAGCGTAGGTAGGCCTCCCACTAGGTGGACAGACGACATTGTGCGCGTCGCAGGTAACCGGTGGATGCAAATAGCCAATTGTCGTTCATTGTGGCGTTCTAAGGCGAAGGCCTATGTTCAGCAGTGGACGTCTTCCAAAAGAAAAAATACGTGTCCAATATTTTTTGATAATCTAAATCACGGACTAAATAGACTTTTTTAGTCATCTAGCCTATTTAATCCACAAAGATATGCAAAATTGCCCGGGGAATTTAAAAGAGCAAAAGGCAACACGCGGACACGAACGCTGTACTAGTTTTCAATCAAAATCGCTTGAACGACGTTCCATGCGCTTGCTTACCCCGTCCGCATGTATTTTGGGCTGGCTCGTGCAAGCGATTATCCTCCTAAAGGTGGTACACCGTTGGTGACCGCAAGAGTACCTACGCCACATATTGCGATGTCGTTGGTGGCGGACGCTGACGCCACAGAAAGCGCAAAAAGGCGGTGTTTAAATCACCCACGAGATGTCTTTTTTTGCACTGAATAGCATTATTTTTTTAAATGTTAACGTTAACAATCGATTAAAAATACATGCACATTCCCTATTGTCTTTGGCTGGCCACCGTTCGGCCATCACTCCTGTGTTCATACATTTATTGTTCCGAATCTGATCTTGTAATAAAGAAAACAGGTTTTGTGTTGCGACACCAAATAATACTCAGGTAATCGGACAGGGTTTTTACCACTCTGTATAATCTACTAGAATCAGCGAGAAAGTTTCCTACAATCGTAGCGTCAGATATTCTCCCGCTAAGCAGTAGTGTGCAGATATTGCTGTGTTCCGGTGTGAAGGGCAACGTAGCTGGTGAAAATACCGGACACAAGAGGCTTAATTCCCCTTACTAAATGAAAAAAATAACAGTTTAAATCTTCCGACATTGTTAAGAAATTGTCCCTCTGGTTCTAACAGTTTAAAGCTTCCGACATTGTTAAGAAATTATCCCTCTGGTTCTAACAGTTTAAAGCTTCCGACATTGTTAAGAAATTGTCCCTCTGGTTCTAGTAAAATTGCCCACATTATGCTCAGGATACGTAAGCATTTATAACCTTACCGGTGTGACGTCATGATGGCCGATCTGATGTCTCTTTCCCACACTGTTTCGAAAAAAAATACACATACGTTGGTCAACTTCCACGAAACAACAGAGTTGGTAAAAACATCGACAATAATCAATGGAAGCATTTTTAATCACGGCATGTCTAACCGGCCATCATAGCGTGATGTAGGTATAAATAAAAAAAGATGTATAATATTTAATAAATAAAATATACCAAAGTTGCACCCGAACACGTACGTACGGGTCCCAGTCTGCAAAAATCTGAACAAACTTTGCTAGTGGTTTTGAAATAATAACTGTAATAATAACTGTGTGTCTAGATCCCTAAACTTTACCATCGCGGCTGTGATTTCTCTTCAAACATTTTACACCAGCGCCTCTCGCGGAATTTTAAGAAAACTTGTGAAATGTATGTAATATTCACTTAGGCCCTGTACCCACCATGTCGTGACGACGGATAGTCGTGCTGTTTAAAGTGCCGTGGCTTGTATATTTAAATGGAAGTGTTCACATATAGGACTGCACGATTAACTGTTGGCCATTGTTTTTTTTTTACTGTGACCACAGATTGTCAATACAATGTGAACGGCTAGCACGATAAAAAAAACGTGACGACATAGTGAGAACGTGGCCTTACAACTCGAATAGTACAGTGTATTTTACGGTTAAAAATAACTGTGGTATTCTGTAGACTCTAGAGTTTAGCACCGTAGCGAAATATAGTAAACAGAAGTCTTTCCCAAAAATCATCCGGCGATCTCAAGAGATGTTCTGATATTATTTTTCACTACATCGACGTAGTGCAATTGAGATAACACTTTTATATTCGGAGATTTTTTTTAATATGTATTTTCGTATTTAAAATATTTCTGGAAAATTATTACTCTGACAAAAAGTTGCTAAAGTCAATGTTTACTGGTGAATGATAGTGTATAGTTATTTGGTTTACAATGTGATTATTTTTACCGAAGATTCTCCAGTACCAGTGTTCCGGTGCAAAGCATTAGTTTTACTATAACAACGATATAATTACAATCACCACTTCAAACTCAATTTCATTATCATTAAAGATGTTTTTATATAATTATTAGTGCTAAAATACTATGCGCTGCGTTCATTGCACCGCAAACCTTGCAATTCCGGTGGCAAAGATAAGCACAAAATGTATATGTACAAGAATGAAATTTTGTTTGACAGTTTTACGAAGACAGTGGCGCCATCGCCAATGGTAGGAATATATTTATGGCTATAATGTATACTGCACTGTGCACTGCTAGCTTTCGTTATGTTTTGTATCAAACGATACATTTTCAATGTACAAAATTACTGTCATTTCTTTTACTTCACATTACAGTAGTCACAACGTATCTTTGTGTGTCTGAAGTTAGACTCTGCGAACCATTGCGCGAGTGCATTTGTGAATACAAAAATAGCTACTGCACAGCGTCTTGCTGCTAACTTCAGAGTTCCGCTGTGACTAATGTATATTCTCATCTCAGTGTGATCGAATCTTTGGAATAATATAAGTAATATAAAATTAAATGTAAAAAGCTATGTAATTAGAACTTGTAAAACGGTTTTTTCGTCCTTTTAAATGTAACTGTAGGTACACGTAGAATTGTTAGTTTTAATTGTACAGTCAACATCAAAAACATATGATTTAATTCAGATTTGTATGTATGACTCTTTGTTTTTTTTTTATAGTGCTCATAAGAATTTTAATATCATTGTTGTAGTTTGCATGAATGTTAACAATCATTTATTCAAATATTATATTTTTTAAACTAGAAAAGTAAAATGTTGGCTCCTCTGACCCGTTCCTAATACTAAATTCAGTATACAAAACAGATTTTAAAATAGTATAGTGGATAACTTATTTAAAATTAGATAATTTCTATTCAGTAAATCTGTAAATAATAATTATTAGATGATCTATAATATTCCACTTTTGTTAAATTTGTCAAATAATACGCAAAAGGTTTAGTAAGTATACAAAAAAGCCATTTCTAAGTATCACATTGTTTGGGTACAATCAAATATTTTTGATATCGACTGTACTATCCAAAAACACTACCGTTCACAGCTTGTATGTATAATATTGTAAATTGTGTAAGTTATCTTAGGATTAGCACTTACATTTATAATAAAAGTAATTCGTCACAATTAGGAATACCACAAATCGAATTTTCATTTATAACTTACTCGTTATGAAGGTTGACAAGTTTAATTAGACCGGGAGCCTCACATTTCAATCGTTTGTACGCGGCCTTATGTTTGTCGAAGTGTTATAATAATAATCTGGATCTGAGAACAATAAAGGCCAATTTGCCTTGTACAGGTCAGTTGAATTTGAATCTTGTGTCTTTTCAAATTAGTTCACAATAGCATATTAATGTGTGCTAATTTTCACGTAAAAAGGCCACATTAAATATTTCATCTAAAAGGAATTAGCAATCTGCAATCCCATCAGATCCTTCGCAATTCCTGTAATGCTCGTTAATCACACATTTCAGGGTGAATCATACTCAATCCATTTAGAAAACTCATGCTGCCATAGGAAAATAAAAACCGTAAGTTACTATACTACTAATATATACAGGGTGTAAGGGACATCGTACCGAAAACCGATACCAGGGATCCAGTATTTGATTCTGAACATTCTAGTGTTGAAATTTTTCATGATTTTCCAAAAACAAAATGCCGTTTTTTTAATAAAATTAAGATAACATCATTATTGGTATAATAATAAAGCCTAATTTCAATTTAAAAACAATAAATTACATATTTGTGTAAAATTAACAATCATCAGCAGCCGAAAAGTCCACTCCCTTAGAAGGGAGGGGTTGCCATAAACTCCACGTTTGGCAGGCGGCTTGATTGAAATTAGCAATGTAATTTGACAAATAAATATTATTCCGCACGTATTCATTACATGCTCAAAAATTAACAAGTTAGTCATTTGTCATTTTTCATATAAATGGTTTCTGCAATGTTGTAACGGACAATATGAGAAATCTTATAAAAAAGTTTTCGGTACGTAGTTCCTTACACCCTGTATACTATGATTCATCGAAAGAGGTGTGTTTAGACACCCCGAACTCCTACAGAATTGCACTGTCCGAAGCGATATACAATACCGGTAGTTCCTGCGTTCAGATTCCGTTAAGTTGGTGTCAGCAAGTTACCCGTCCATATGTTATTATGAGATGTCTTTTATATTGTACTCAATAATAATAAGCTTACGACTTCGAGACTTGAAATAATGACATGAGTTAACGAGAGTTTAATTAATTGAAGATTGTGAGGTACTCGAGGCTCGTTTTGAATTCCAGATAATACTAAGTTGCAGATACGAGGGCTTAATTGATTGTTCCGCCCCTTGAGGCCGTTCAATTCCATCAGTCCTTTCAAAGATAACGTCAACCAAATTAACCAGTCATTGGCGGGTAAAGTTATTATACCTCATTCCCCGGGCAAATACTAGAACTACACACCCCTTCCTACGATGAGTGGTCGATATTATGAATACACATCTCCCAGTAATAATTCCGTACCCCAGCCTAGCGCTGGCTATTTAATGAAATGTCACGCGGATGCTTTAGACTAAAATTAAAAGAATATTAATTAAACATAAGTACATTGTAAATAGCACATTAAACATTATATTTGTGTAACACGTCGGTTGTATTGATGTATACGCGACAGTTGTATTGAACTTGCGAGGGATGAAAAATAATGCAAT
The DNA here is from genome assembly GCA_911728495.1 of Furcula furcula. Lineage (NCBI taxonomy): Eukaryota > Metazoa > Arthropoda > Insecta > Lepidoptera > Notodontidae > Furcula > Furcula furcula. The sequence goes on from OU452252.1 coordinate 23,629,685, forward strand.
TTAATTCACTGATGCATGTGTATGTAAAATATTAGGGTGCCCCGCTAATATTGACAAAATAAATAAACTTTACTGCAAAGTATTATCGAGTTTATAAACATCGTAGTCAGTTCATAATACCGGAATTAGCAAATTGATATGCAATACTGTCTCCAGCAGATTGTAATTATCATTGTACCTATTTGATGCGTCTACTTATATCTTTTTAGAAAATGTAAATAATCTGTGATTCACTAGTTCCAAATTTTCATCATTTTAATAGAAGCTGTAAAAAATGATAATACTATAAAAGTGGTAGACTTATTGTTAGATGAAGTCGGTTAGAAATAGTTTTAGATAGCTTGGAGTTGGAAATATAACATAAATATATAATTCTGAATATACCGGATGGAATATTTCAACCCCACCCGCAGGGAAAGTACTCTAAATACTGGAGATAGCTAATTTTACTCAAAAGAAACAGTCCTTTATTTTAAATGAAAGATTTTTGCAAACTCGTTTGCCGCACTCGGTAATCGAACCGGCTAAAATCCGAAATTTTTTGAATGTAGATTTTTTTCTTTTTAATAATAAAACAATGTTTCCTTACATCTCCAGTATTTAGAGTACTTTTCCTCCGGGTGGGGTTACAAGATCCCATCCTGTATAGAGCTGATATTTTCTGCATGTTTATACTATCGATGAGGCTCCTACTGATTCTAATTGTTTCAAATCATTGATTATTTTAGTGATACCGTGAGAGAGATATTACGGAATTTAATTAGGCGGAAGGTAATAGAGGGGCGCGCGTGATTATTGTTATCATCAATATTTTATAAATAATTCCACGATGTGTGTCTTAAGTTGTGATACACGAAACTAGACGTTTGTATGAGACACTGAATAAATGGTAACTTTATTTATTAAAGTAATTATTGCGTTTCTTTAAAACTAGTGAGACATTATCCTCAGATTCTTAGAGTATGGACATGAAGACGCCTATAGCGATCGCGGCGTAATCTGGCAATGCGAAAACGTTTTTTAAGAGGAACCGGGATGCTCAGTCGTGTGCGTGATATGACGAGCTGAGAAGGCGAACCGATTTGATCAATCGCGAGCTATATTAGATGCTGGTCAACCGCAATATACGAAATAATTGTTATACCGAAGGTGCAAGCGATGGCTGCAGCACCTAAGCAGCATGTGATGTGATGGTGACCTTGAATTGCTAAAATAATTGACTCACTTCATCCTAGATTTCCTAAGATTAGAAGAAATCGCAGCTATAAGACCTCCGACTATACAGTTGTATATATTTAATATGTTTTTTTTTTCTGTTCTTTTTGGTTAGCAATAGCATATATCTTTGTAATTATTAGAAATGTTAGTGCTTGCCATTTTCATCGCTGGCAATGAGGCAATTTCGGCATTTTCTACTTTGTTTTATCCTTAATCGCGTAACCACCAATGCGACATAGCGATGCCTATCTAAAAACAAAATATTGTTCATCGCGGTTAAGCAAGCATCCTTGTGATTGAGCTCCTGCGGGACTGCCACGATTTGCTAGTGTAGTATTATTATAATCATATTTTCACTCGAGAAAGGGACGTAGCTATCAACCGCGTATATTTGAGTCTCTTTTCCACGTAAAAGTAAGATCACTTTAACACAACGTACAACACAACACACAGTAGGGCTTCTCATTGGTCATAATGGTCAATTAGCTTTATTTCCTAGTAAGTCAAATAAATCACAAAGAAATGTTACGTTTGTTCCAGTAACTAAACGCCGTCTTAATGATTTTAAAGCCACCCTGATTGATAAACTACCTTCATTGCCCAGTCATAATGACCCAAACACTTTGTATAACGCCTTATTCCACCTTATCGATGCTCAGTATAGTAAAATATTTAAACCAAGAACATTATTAATTAATGATCGTGTGTCATTTAGTGATTGGGCGACTGTAGGTATTCTTAAGAGTCGGAGAAAACTGTATGAATTGTACAATGAAAAATCTTCTAACTCTTGTCCACTCTTTAAAGAATATGTTAAAAAATACTCTAAGGTCTTTAAACGAACTTGTTCCTTAGCTAAGGCTATTTTATTTGAAAAATAAAATTAAAAATTCTGAAAATAAAATTAAGACAACTTGGAGCATTATAAATAGTGAAACAGGAAGAACAACTGTGCGTAATCGCGATTTTCACTTGAAAATTAATGATTCTGATGTAACTGCGGATCAGGATGTAGCGACCGCGTTTGAAAATTTTTTTGCTAATATTCCTTTAGAAATTTCAAATACTCTTAAGTCGTCATCCACTTCTGCGGAGTTATTATTGCAACAAAGTGTACCAAAATGTAGAACAACTTTTGAATTCTCCTTCGTTACTGCTAAGGATATTGCAAATACATTTAAAAAGATAAATTTAAAAAAAACCGCAGACTTATGGGGTCTATCTACTCAGATGATCTCATCTGTCATTGATCTTATTGCACCGCAATTAGCTGTAGTATTCAATAGTTGTGTCTCTAGTGGAGTGTTTCCTGACCTTATGAAACAGAGTAGATTAATTCCTATGTTTAAATCCGGTAGTACCACGGAGCCTACGAATTTCAGGCCAATTTCGGTATTGCCTACTTTAAGTAAAATTTTTGAAAAATTATTGCTTGATCAGATGCTAGATCATTTCAACGAATATGATCTGTTTCATGATAAACAGTTTGGTTTTACTAAGAATCGTTCTACTACAGATGCGGGAGTTGAATTGATAAGAAACATATATGACGCCTGGGAGGACAAGCAGGATGCTCTTGGCATATTCTGCGATTTATCCAAGGCGTTTGATTGCGTACAACATGACACCCTTGTCAGGAAACTACACCACTACGGAATCAGGAACAGAGCTCTCGATCTTCTGACTTCATATTTGAGTAATAGAATTCAGAAGGTTGATATTAACGGAACGAGATCTGTAGGATCTGAGGTTACTTTAGGTGTACCACAGGGTTCAATACTAGGCCCATTTCTATTTTTGATATATGTTAATGACTTACCCTACTTTGCAGGGGACAATCATAAGATTATATTGTTCGCGGATGATACCTCTCTCTTGTTTAAAATTAAGCGTGGACTACAAGATTATGACGATGTGAACAATGTTGTATCTAAAGCTGTCCATTGGTTTAATGTTAATAATTTAAAATTAAATGAAAGTAAATCAAAATGTATAAAATTCACAACACCTAACGTCAGACAGGTGAGAACCAATGTTGACATCAATGGAGCTGTTTTGGACCCTGTAAATTCAACAGTATTCTTGGGCATTACTGTTGATGCCAAGTTGCAATGGGGCCCACATATTGAGAAACTGTCGGGTAGGCTTAGCTCGGCGGCTTATGCAGTTAAGAAAATTAGACATGTCACAGATGTTGAAACCGCTAGAATTGTTTATTTTAGTTATTTTCACAGTATTATGTCTTATGGTATATTACTGTGGGGATCTTCTGCAGATTTCAACACCATTTTTATTCTGCAGAAAAGGGCTGTGAGAGCTATTTACAGTTTAGCTCCTACTGATACACTTAGACAAAAATTTAAAGAAATAAATATTCTAACGGTTATATCGCAATATATTTATGAAAATTTGCTGTATGTAAAGAAAAACATTAAGGTAAAAGCATCAGTAGATGACCACTTAAGGAGACAGAATATTCTTTTTAAATGTTTGACTTTAATTATCATATGAATTCAGTAAGTTTCTTTTTTTGGAAATCCTGTGAAAAGTGTTTTAACATATGAACAAGCATTTCACCACGTACAATGGTCGAATAAAATTAAAAAAAAATAAAAATGTTCCAATGTTAGAAATTTAGTAGTTGACCATCTAAAAACTAGAAGATGACCATATTTTGCATCAGTAGGTGACCACTCAGATGCTACAATTTTAATTGGGTTATTTGTTAAATAAGACGCAAAATAAGATGAAAAGAAAACGTTTTATTTGAAATATAATAATAATTAGGCCTTTTAAGCCTATAATTTAGATAAAAACGGATAAAAAGGTAAAAGATAAAAAGGTTCTAAAAGATCCGACAGATGGTTATAAAACAAAAGGACACTGTCAAACACAAAGCGTAAACGTCAAACTTTTTGCCAAAGGGATTATGGTCCTGAATGTTTATGTGTTATGGGCATTAAACTTCAAAAATTATATCAAGGAATGTATCTCTGGAACGTCAAATACATTTCTCGTAGAACTGGTCTTCTTGGGAGGCTCTATATGAGCAACTACTGCATCCCAGGGATAGTCGAGCACTGCTGCAAGCATTGCAGCTTCAGTATAATTTAGGACTGCGCCCTTTTTCCCAGGCATCTACAAGATGAAAAATTGGTTTTAGTAATAGACCATAGCCATAAATTCGTACCATAAAGTTAGTCAACTACTAAAGAAAATCAATACAGAACTTAATCAAAAGTTGACCACCATGGTCAATTACTAGAAAATCACAGTCAAACGGAATCAGTAGTGGACCACCCCCACATCTCAATTTTGTCAACTAATCTTCAAATTTTAATTACCCTGTCATTTAAATAAACCATAAACGAATAAGAAACGAAAAACACTTACCGTCAACAAGGTGACAAAGTTCCTAGTATTTAGCTTCAAACTTTTTCAATCTCTACGAATATTGTAACAAAAAAACGTATTTATTGATTTTATGGTCCGTCACTCAACAAACAACTGGCAGCCATTCTCTACATTTGACAGATATGGATGCGCAATTTTCGCGCTTAGTTGACCAGATGGCAGCACTGACTACTTATTAACGAATGAGTTTTAAAAATTGCCGTGAATTCTTAATATAACGGTTTATGTGCATTAGCGGTCAACTACAGGTACATGGTCAACTACTAGTGACTTTACCTTAGTGCTTTTGCAAAGAATAGTGACCATCATAATGTAAACACCCGGAACAAACACAATCTTGCTGTACACTCCACGCGTCTCCACAGAATTAGTAATTCGTTCATGGGCCAAGGTATACGTTTCTATAATAAACTGCCACAGGATATCCGAGACCTACCAATTAATAAATTCAAAAGCACTATTAAAAGCCGGTTGTCTAAAAAGGGCTACTATAAAATCTCGGATTACCTGGAGGATAAAGCTGCGTGGGCTTAAACTGTGATACTCATGCGAGCTTATAATTTTAAGACATCTTTTGTAAAAGCGATTTTTATTGTTAACATTATACTTAATTGAATTAAAAAATGACAAGCCCTCTGAGTTTCTTGCCGGATCTTCTCAGTAGAGGCCGCGTTGTGATCCGGTGGTAATTTTTAAAAAAATGACAATATGTAAGTGCCCTCGTGAGGCCTATGCATAATAAAGATATTTTGATTTTGATTTAATGGTTTGCCTTCTCAACTCATCGTATCACGCACACAACTGAGCAAGTTCAGGTTCGTTTGAAATCTAGATACGCTCCTATGATCTCGAGTATCGAGGTTGCGGCATATTTATCTTTACATTTTTTAAATACTTGTAATATAGGTGTTTTCATTTTTGTATTATGGTTGTTCATTTTTGTAATAGCCCAGTTACCGTATCTTACAAACCACGTTGTTATCAAAGACTACCTTTTAAAATTCATTCGTTTGACGGTCGACGTTCAAATGCGAAGGTGAATTATGTTAATATTTATATAATAAACACGAAATGTAACTTATAGTCAGAAATAAACGATTGCATTTTAAAATATGTTTTAATTCATCAGTAATGTCCGCGGGTTTCGGGTTCTTTCATAGTGAGCTCGATGAAAGTGTCGCCGCACACGGGCCACCGGCCACATCCACAATCGCCGCCACTTGTAGCTAGAAGCGGCTACAAAAGAATCTGACGCGCGCGACAGCCACTTGTAGTCCATGTTGGACACTTGTGGTCGGTGGCCGCTACTCGAAATAGGCCTGATCGAGTTTGTTAACTCAAAACCCGTAGTAGACCCCCTGTTTCTACCTTTTTTTTTTAAGGCGAGGAAATCTCATTTCTCTGCCCCATAGCTTGCTACGTAAGAAAACCTATCCTGTAGGTAGGTGTACGTAATCTTGTTCTGTGTCCGTAATACTTGAATTGCTTTGCTGTATTTTATCAATCTCATAGGCTCAATTCACATCAAGAAGTGCGCTGCCACCTTGGTGTGAATTGAGCCATAGTGAGTGGACGACGATCGATTTTCACCAGTATGTATGAATGATTTGGAGCCAATTATACCAGGACAGCATGCATACATACAGTAAGTACCTACTTCGGAAATAAGAAGCATTTATAAGTAACAATACAAACTATGTAATGAGGGCTCTGTGCGTCCTAACTAAATGCGACCGCGAGGCAGGTGACGACGGCCTCGGAGTCGCTGGACGTTCGGGGTGTGGGCCCTTTGTCCGTCCATTGAGTTCCGTGAGGTTTCCCCCGCGTCAAAACAAAAGGTGACGACGACGACGGACGCGGTGTAGGCCCAGGCGTAGTCGCAAGCACCGCGAGAGTGTCGGGGGCGGCACGCCGGAGGAAGCGTGCGTTTCTGCTTCTACTCGGGACGTGCTCTAGCGAGCTCCTGGCGAAGGCCCGAACGGAGAGCCCAGTCTCTATAGCGTCGATGAAGGCCAACGGGGGTGGTTTTTGTGGGTATTAATCCCACATAACCCGGCCTCCACCCCCTCGGAGGGTATTATCGACATCTAAATCCATCCCTGGACAAAATTATGTCACAGCTAAAAAACTGCGCTTTTTCTAGCTACAGCTATAGGAAAAATAAAAAACTGTAAACATTTAAACAATTTATTAAAATTTGCAATTTCAATAATACTTAGTGGAATGATAAAACATAAAAACACTATTATAAACACGTACGCTGTCATTCTTAACAAGATAAAAATGAAACAATAAATATATATGTGGCGACGCGACATAGCGGAAGAGGGCGCTGTAGAGATGACGGCACATGTGGCATCACAAGCAGCGAAGTACCACACACTACAAGACAGATGGCGATTTCTGAACCGCGCAAGCGAAGTTTCTACATACAGTCGGGGGCTTCGGCCCTGACCAAGCATCACACCTCGCTTGTACGTTACTTATTATACATTTATTGTTCCGGTTTTGATCTTGTAAAGAGAACAGGGTATAGCTGCATGCTAGCCTAACTATAATATACAAATTTGGCTATAGTCGCGCGTGTCCTGTACAAATTGTACCTTTACAAAATATCAGATTATGAAGCTAATGTAAACAAGAAAAGCTATCAATAAACATGTTGTGACACAAAATTAATGAGTTTTTCACCAGAAGAATCGCTGGCGCGTTGCCGATTCTAAGACATTAGATCTTTGTGTTCGGTAATTTCACGGGAGACCGCTTGCTTTGCAAACCAAGGTCGCAGGTTCGAATTCCGCGGGAAGCAACATTTAGTTGTTGCTTACTGGCTAGCAAGCACGACGCAGGCCGATCACCTGATTGTCTGTAAAGTAAGATGAGCCATGCGTCTACTTAGGCATGTAAAAAGTCGGTCCTGCGCCTAACCTTTCCCGGTCGTGTCGGTCTTCCGTCCCATCGGATTGTGAGGTATAAAGGAAGAGAGAGTGCACTTGTGTCTACGCAAACATTTGTGCACTATAATATCTCCCGCGTAGACGACTGATCTTGTGAAACATTGGCCGGTGTGGTTGTACCGGCCAGGAGGACATTACTATTCATGTATAGTGTTATAAAGATGGTCCCAATGCGCGGGACACTGCAGGAAGTATTTCCTGGCAGCCTTGCAGAACCGCTCCTTGTACAGCTCCGGCGAGACGACGGTGGGCTGCCCCGAGCCGAGGTTCTTCTTCACCAGGTGCTCCAGCTTCTTGTCCCACGTGAATGTGCGGATGTAGTCTGTAAACCGAGCGACGATGTTACCACATAATTATTTGGTGTAGGTTGAGGAATGGATCAACGAGACTTGTGTACCTTGTAAGATATGTAGGATAAATAATGTGTTAAAAAAAGTCAGGTCGTCTTCTTGTTTTCCCTTAGTCGCCTCTTACGGACACCCAACGGGAGGAGATGGATTGGGTTGTGTCACCCGGTCGCTGGGGCTTCGAGGAGCATTTCGAGCGCCTGGTCCCCCGAGTCGACAGGGTTGCAGCGGCCTTACACAGGCTGCTCCCCAACCTCGGGGGGCCGAGCGAGGAAGTTCGCCGCCTCTACGCCGGAGTCGTGCAGTCCGTAGTCCTCTACGGGGCGCCCATATGGGCGCCGAGGCTGGCCATAAGACGCTGTAGAACCAAAATCTACAGCGTCCAGCGGAGGATGGCACTGCGGATTGCACGAGGATGCCGAACGGTATCCTTTGAGGCGGCGACCATACTGGCACGCTTTCCGCCCTTAGACATCCTGGCGGGCATGTATGCGAGGGTCTATGACCGGATCCGCATCGCCCGCCAGAGTGGCGGAGGCGAGCCGGTGGCGCTCGAATCTATAAAGCGGCAGGAACGACACATCGCTCTCGCGACGTGGCGCGAGCGGCTCCAGCCGCAGCACATAGCGTGCAAACGCGTCGTTGAGGCATTCCTGCCGCTTCTCGAAGCCTGGATTCAGCGACGGAGTGGACGACTCACCTATAGGCTTACGCAGATAATCACCAGTCACGGTTGTTTTGGTGATTATCTGCATAAGATCGGACGTGAAGCGACGACGAGATGCTTCCACTGCGACCAGTCTGACTCCGCCCAACACACGCTAGAGGCTTGTCCCGCGTGATCGTTGGAGCGTCGAGACCTGGTCGCAGTCATCGGATTGGACCTCTCCCTGGGCAGCGTAGTGTCGGCTATGCTGTCCGGGGATGCGGCGTGGGGAGCGATGGCCGCCTTCTGCGAGACTGTCATGTCCCAGAAGGAGGCCACCGAGCGGGAACGCGAACGCGCTGATCCCGCTCGGCGACGAAGGCGCAGGCCGCGTCAAGCGGCCGCCCAAAGTCTCGCTCCCCAGCCCTGAGCCCGGGGCTATAAACAACGGGCAACCTTCGGAGTCGCTGGACGCTCGGCCCTTTGAGCGTCCATTGAGTACGGCGGCGACTCCGAGGACGACGGCGGCGGGGTTGCGACCCCCGTCCCCGTGAGCACCGTGACTGGTTCCCAGGGGGCTACAATGCGCCCCCCGGCGGCGGGCTCAAAGGCAAGACACTGAGGGGAGAGGGGCCCCTGGTGCAGATCCCACCGGAGAGCCCTGGGGTTCCCCCTCTCATGAGCCGATGCGACAGCCGCGGGGGTTTTAGTGGGTAAAAATCCCACATACCCCGGTCGAGCCCCACAGCTCCCGGGGATCTTTCGAAGATTTCCCCCGCGTCAAAAAAATGGAATTTGCTGCTGTGGAATTATTTTTTATAATGTTTAGTACAATAAGCAACAATAACCCTGTTGTTAAATGAATTTAAAGAGGACGTAAACGAATTGCGGTATTATCATACATTAGATATTTCAAGGTTTGTGTACACAGTAACCTAAAAAATATAGTCACACAACAACTTATTTACCTACGAACATTTCGCTACGAGCAAAGTCTTAAGTGCGGCGCGATGGGCGAATGGAACAAATGTATCAAACATGCCACGAGCCGCTGCTCACCTTGCAACGCGTTGCAAGGTGCGAAGGGAACAAATGTATACGCACGAAAGAGAGATGCCACGAAAACGTAGCTAATTGGACAGCGGCGTGTCTCGGTCGCCACCGTCAGCCGTAACTGAGTGTACGTGGCATGGTTACTGCACCGCCGATTCGCTCGTGACGCTGTACGTGTAATAGTGTATATAGTGTACCGATGATGCCGAGCACGAGCGTGTCGCCGTCCACGCCGAGCAGCAGCGAGTAGTCCATGACGGCGTGCGCGGCCAGGAAGCCGGCGTCACGTGGCTGTACGTGTAATAGTGTATATAGTGTACCGATGATGCCGAGCACGAGCGTGTCGCCGTCCACGCCGAGCAGCAGCGAGTAGTCCATGACGGCGTGCGCGGCCAGGAAGCCGGCGTCACGTGGCTGTACGTGTAATAGTGTATATAGTGTACCGATGATGCCGAGCACGAGCGTGTCGCCGTCCACGCCGAGCAGCAGCGAGTAGTCCATGACGGCGTGCGCGGCCAGGAAGCCGGCGTCACGTGGCTGTACGTGTAATAGTGTATATAGTGTACCGATGATGCCGAGCACGAGCGTGTCGCCGTCCACGCCGAGCAGCAGCGAGTAGTCCATGACGGCGTGCGCGGCCAGGAAGCCGGCGTCACGTGGCTGTACGTGTAATAGTGTATATAGTGTACCGATGATGCCGAGCACGAGCGTGTCGCCGTCCACGCCGAGCAGCAGCGAGTAGTCCATGACGGCGTGCGCGGCCAGGAAGCCGGCGTCACGTGGCTGTACGTGTACGTGTGATAGTGTATATAGTGTACCGATGATGCCGAGCACGAGCGTGTCGCCGTCCACGCCGAGCAGCAGCGAGTAGTCCATGACGGCGTGCGCGGCCAGGAAGCCGGCGTCACGTGGCTGTACGTGTAATAGTGTATATAGTGTACCGATGATGCCGAGCACGAGCGTGTCGCCGTCCACGCCGAGCAGCAGCGAGTAGTCCATGACGGCGTGCGCGGCCAGGAAGCCGGCGTCACGTGGCTGTACGTGTACGTGTGATAGTGTATATAGTGTACCGATGATGCCGAGCACGAGCGTGTCGCCGTCCACGCCGAGCAGCAGCGAGTAGTCCATGACGGCGTGCGCGGCCAGGAAGCCGGCGTCACGTGGCTGTACGTGTAATAGTGTATATAGTGTACCGATGATGCCGAGCACGAGCGTGTCGCCGTCCACGCCGAGCAGCAGCGAGTAGTCCATGACGGCGTGCGCGGCCAGGAAGCCGGCGTCACGTGGCTGTACGTGTAATAGTGTATATAGTGTACCGATGATGCCGAGCACGAGCGTGTCGCCGTCCACGCCGAGCAGCAGCGAGTAGTCCATGACGGCGTGCGCGGCCAGGAAGCCGGCGTCACGTGGCTGTACGTGTAATAGTGTATATAGTGTACCGATGATGCCGAGCACGAGCGTGTCGCCGTCCACGCCGAGCAGCAGCGAGTAGTCCATGACGGCGTGCGCGGCCAGGAAGCCGGCGTCACGTGGCTGTACGTGTAATAGTGTATATAGTGTACCGATGATGCCGAGCACGAGCGTGTCGCCGTCCACGCCGAGCAGCAGCGAGTAGTCCATGACGGCGTGCGCGGCCAGGAAGCCGGCGTCACGTGGCTGTACGTGTAATAGTGTATATAGTGTACCGATGATGCCGAGCACGAGCGTGTCGCCGTCCACGCCGAGCAGCAGCGAGTAGTCCATGACGGCGTGCGCGGCCAGGAAGCCGGCGTCACGTGGCTGTACGTGTACGTGTGATAGTGTATATAGTGTACCGATGATGCCGAGCACGAGCGTGTCGCCGTCCACGCCGAGCAGCAGCGAGTAGTCCATGACGGCGTGCGCGGCCAGGAAGCCGGCGTCACGTGGCTGTACGTGTAATAGTGTATATAGTGTACCGATGATGCCGAGCACGAGCGTGTCGCCGTCCACGCCGAGCAGCAGCGAGTAGTCCATGACGGCGTGCGCGGCCAGGAAGCCGGCGTCACGTGGCTGTACGTGTACGTGTGATAGTGTATATAGTGTACCGATGATGCCGAGCACGAGCGTGTCGCCGTCCACGCCGAGCAGCAGCGAGTAGTCCATGACGGCGTGCGCGGCCAGGAAGCCGGCGTCACGTGGCTGTACGTGTACGTGTGATAGTGTATATAGTGTACCGATGATGCCGAGCACGAGCGTGTCGCCGTCCACGCCGAGCAGCAGCGAGTAGTCCATGACGGCGTGCGCGGCCAGGAAGCCGGCGTCACGTGGCTGTACGTGTACGTGTGATAGTGTATATAGTGTACCGATGATGCCGAGCACGAGCGTGTCGCCGTCCACGCCGAGCAGCAGCGAGTAGTCCATGACGGCGTGCGCGGCCAGGAAGCCGGCGTCACGTGGCTGTACGTGTACGTGTGATAGTGTATATAGTGTACCGATGATGCCGAGCACGAGCGTGTCGCCGTCCACGCCGAGCAGCAGCGAGTAGTCCATGACGGCGTGCGCGGCCAGGAAGCCGGCGTCACGTGGCTGTACGTGTACGTGTGATAGTGTATATAGTGTACCGATGATGCCGAGCACGAGCGTGTCGCCGTCCACGCCGAGCAGCAGCGAGTAGTCCATGACGGCGTGCGCGGCCAGGAAGCCGGCGTCACGTGGCTGTACGTGTACGTGTGATAGTGTATATAGTGTACCGATGATGCCGAGCACGAGCGTGTCGCCGTCCACGCCGAGCAGCAGCGAGTAGTCCATGACGGCGTGCGCGGCCAGGAAGCCGGCGTCACGTGGCTGTACGTGTACGTGTGATAGTGTATATAGTGTACCGATGATGCCGAGCACGAGCGTGTCGCCGTCCACGCCGAGCAGCAGCGAGTAGTCCATGACGGCGTGCGCGGCCAGGAAGCCGGCGTCACGTGGCTGTACGTGTAATAGTGTATATAGTGTACCGATGATGCCGAGCACGAGCGTGTCGCCGTCCACGCCGAGCAGCAGCGAGTAGTCCATGACGGCGTGCGCGGCCAGGAAGCCGGCGTCACGTGGCTGTACGTGTAATAGTGTATATAGTGTACCGATGATGCCGAGCACGAGCGTGTCGCCGTCCACGCCGAGCAGCAGCGAGTAGTCCATGACGGCGTGCGCGGCCAGGAAGCCGGCGTCACGTGGCTGTACGTGTAATAGTGTATATAGTGTACCGATGATGCCGAGCACGAGCGTGTCGCCGTCCACGCCGAGCAGCAGCGAGTAGTCCATGACGGCGTGCGCGGCCAGGAAGCCGGCGTCACGTGGCTGTACGTGTAATAGTGTATATAGTGTACCGATGATGCCGAGCACGAGCGTGTCGCCGTCCACGCCGAGCAGCAGCGAGTAGTCCATGACGGCGTGCGCGGCCAGGAAGCCGGCGTCACGTGGCTGTACGTGTAATAGTGTATATAGTGTACCGATGATGCCGAGCACGAGCGTGTCGCCGTCCACGCCGAGCAGCAGCGAGTAGTCCATGACGGCGTGCGCGGCCAGGAAGCCGGCGTCACGTGGCTGTACGTGTAATAGTGTATATAGTGTACCGATGATGCCGAGCACGAGCGTGTCGCCGTCCACGCCGAGCAGCAGCGAGTAGTCCATGACGGCGTGCGCGGCCAGGAAGCCGGCGTCACGTGGCTGTACGTGTACGTGTGATAGTGTATATAGTGTACCGATGATGCCGAGCACGAGCGTGTCGCCGTCCACGCCGAGCAGCAGCGAGTAGTCCATGACGGCGTGCGCGGCCAGGAAGCCGGCGTCACGTGGCTGTACGTGTAATAGTGTATATAGTGTACCGATGATGCCGAGCACGAGCGTGTCGCCGTCCACGCCGAGCAGCAGCGAGTAGTCCATGACGGCGTGCGCGGCCAGGAAGCCGGCGTCACGTGGCTGTACGTGTACGTGTGATAGTGTATATAGTGTACCGATGATGCCGAGCACGAGCGTGTCGCCGTCCACGCCGAGCAGCAGCGAGTAGTCCATGACGGCGTGCGCGGCCAGGAAGCCGGCGTCACGTGGCTGTACGTGTACGTGTGATAGTGTATATAGTGTACCGATGATGCCGAGCACGAGCGTGTCGCCGTCCACGCCGAGCAGCAGCGAGTAGTCCATGACGGCGTGCGCGGCCAGGAAGCCGGCGTCACGTGGCTGTACGTGTACGTGTGATAGTGTATATAGTGTACCGATGATGCCGAGCACGAGCGTGTCGCCGTCCACGCCGAGCAGCAGCGAGTAGTCCATGACGGCGTGCGCGGCCAGGAAGCCGGCGTCACGTGGCTGTACGTGTAATAGTGTATATAGTGTACCGATGATGCCGAGCACGAGCGTGTCGCCGTCCACGCCGAGCAGCAGCGAGTAGTCCATGACGGCGTGCGCGGCCAGGAAGCCGGCGTCACGTGGCTGTACGTGTAATAGTGTATATAGTGTACCGATGATGCCGAGCACGAGCGTGTCGCCGTCCACGCCGAGCAGCAGCGAGTAGTCCATGACGGCGTGCGCGGCCAGGAAGCCGGCGTCACGTGGCTGTACGTGTAATAGTGTATATAGTGTACCGATGATGCCGAGCACGAGCGTGTCGCCGTCCACGCCGAGCAGCAGCGAGTAGTCCATGACGGCGTGCGCGGCCAGGAAGCCGGCGTCACGTGGCTGTACGTGTAATAGTGTATATAGTGTACCGATGATGCCGAGCACGAGCGTGTCGCCGTCCACGCCGAGCAGCAGCGAGTAGTCCATGACGGCGTGCGCGGCCAGGAAGCCGGCGTCACGTGGCTGTACGTGTACGTGTGATAGTGTATATAGTGTACCGATGATGCCGAGCACGAGCGTGTCGCCGTCCACGCCGAGCAGCAGCGAGTAGTCCATGACGGCGTGCGCGGCCAGGAAGCCGGCGTCACGTGGCTGTACGTGTAATAGTGTATATAGTGTACCGATGATGCCGAGCACGAGCGTGTCGCCGTCCACGCCGAGCAGCAGCGAGTAGTCCATGACGGCGTGCGCGGCCAGGAAGCCGGCGTCACGTGGCTGTACGTGTACGTGTGATAGTGTATATAGTGTACCGATGATGCCGAGCACGAGCGTGTCGCCGTCCACGCCGAGCAGCAGCGAGTAGTCCATGACGGCGTGCGCGGCCAGGAAGCCGGCGTCACGTGGCTGTACGTGTAATAGTGTATATAGTGTACCGATGATGCCGAGCACGAGCGTGTCGCCGTCCACGCCGAGCAGCAGCGAGTAGTCCATGACGGCGTGCGCGGCCAGGAAGCCGGCGTCACGTGGCTGTACGTGTAATAGTGTATATAGTGTACCGATGATGCCGAGCACGAGCGTGTCGCCGTCCACGCCGAGCAGCAGCGAGTAGTCCATGACGGCGTGCGCGGCCAGGAAGCCGGCGTCACGTGGCTGTACGTGTAATAGTGTATATAGTGTACCGATGATGCCGAGCACGAGCGTGTCGCCGTCCACACCGAGCAGCAGCGAGTAGTCCATGACGGCGTGCGCGGCCAGGAAGCCGGCGTCACGTGGCTGTACGTGTAATAGTGTATATAGTGTACCGATGATGCCGAGCACGAGCGTGTCGCCGTCCACGCCGAGCAGCAGCGAGTAGTCCATGACGGCGTGCGCGGCCAGGAAGCCGGCGTCACGTGGCTGTACGTGTAATAGTGTATATAGTGTACCGATGATGCCGAGCACGAGCGTGTCGCCGTCCACGCCGAGCAGCAGCGAGTAGTCCATGACGGCGTGCGCGGCCAGGAAGCCGGCGTCACGTGGCTGTACGTGTAATAGTGTATATAGTGTACCGATGATGCCGAGCACGAGCGTGTCGCCGTCCACGCCGAGCAGCAGCGAGTAGTCCATGACGGCGTGCGCGGCCAGGAAGCCGGCGTCACGTGGCTGTACGTGTAATAGTGTATATAGTGTACCGATGATGCCGAGCACGAGCGTGTCGCCGTCCACGCCGAGCAGCAGCGAGTAGTCCATGACGGCGTGCGCGGCCAGGAAGCCGGCGTCACGTGGCTGTACGTGTACGTGTGATAGTGTATATAGTGTACCGATGATGCCGAGCACGAGCGTGTCGCCGTCCACGCCGAGCAGCAGCGAGTAGTCCATGACGGCGTGCGCGGCCAGGAAGCCGGCGTCACGTGGCTGTACGTGTACGTGTGATAGTGTATATAGTGTACCGATGATGCCGAGCACGAGCGTGTCGCCGTCCACGCCGAGCAGCAGCGAGTAGTCCATGACGGCGTGCGCGGCCAGGAAGCCGGCGTCACGTGGCTGTACGTGTAATAGTGTATATAGTGTACCGATGATGCCGAGCACGAGCGTGTCGCCGTCCACGCCGAGCAGCAGCGAGTAGTCCATGACGGCGTGCGCGGCCAGGAAGCCGGCGTCACGTGGCTGTACGTGTACGTGTGATAGTGTATATAGTGTACCGATGATGCCGAGCACGAGCGTGTCGCCGTCCACGCCGAGCAGCAGCGAGTAGTCCATGACGGCGTGCGCGGCCAGGAAGCCGGCGTCACGTGGCTGTACGTGTAATAGTGTATATAGTGTACCGATGATGCCGAGCACGAGCGTGTCGCCGTCCACGCCGAGCAGCAGCGAGTAGTCCATGACGGCGTGCGCGGCCAGGAAGCCGGCGTCACGTGGCTGTACGTGTACGTGTGATAGTGTATATAGTGTACCGATGATGCCGAGCACGAGCGTGTCGCCGTCCACGCCGAGCAGCAGCGAGTAGTCCATGACGGCGTGCGCGGCCAGGAAGCCGGCGTCACGTGGCTGTACGTGTACGTGTGATAGTGTATATAGTGTACCGATGATGCCGAGCACGAGCGTGTCGCCGTCCACGCCGAGCAGCAGCGAGTAGTCCATGACGGCGTGCGCGGCCAGGAAGCCGGCGTCACGTGGCTGTACGTGTACGTGTGATAGTGTATATAGTGTACCGATGATGCCGAGCACGAGCGTGTCGCCGTCCACGCCGAGCAGCAGCGAGTAGTCCATGACGGCGTGCGCGGCCAGGAAGCCGGCGTCACGTGGCTGTACGTGTACGTGTGATAGTGTATATAGTGTACCGATGATGCCGAGCACGAGCGTGTCGCCGTCCACGCCGAGCAGCAGCGAGTAGTCCATGACGGCGTGCGCGGCCAGGAAGCCGGCGTCACGTGGCTGTACGTGTAATAGTGTATATAGTGTACCGATGATGCCGAGCACGAGCGTGTCGCCGTCCACGCCGAGCAGCAGCGAGTAGTCCATGACGGCGTGCGCGGCCAGGAAGCCGGCGTCACGTGGCTGTACGTGTAATAGTGTATATAGTGTACCGATGATGCCGAGCACGAGCGTGTCGCCGTCCACGCCGAGCAGCAGCGAGTAGTCCATGACGGCGTGCGCGGCCAGGAAGCCGGCGTCACGTGGCTGTACGTGTAATAGTGTATATAGTGTACCGATGATGCCGAGCACGAGCGTGTCGCCGTCCACGCCGAGCAGCAGCGAGTAGTCCATGACGGCGTGCGCGGCCAGGAAGCCGGCGTCACGTGGCTGTACGTGTAATAGTGTATATAGTGTACCGATGATGCCGAGCACGAGCGTGTCGCCGTCCACGCCGAGCAGCAGCGAGTAGTCCATGACGGCGTGCGCGGCCAGGAAGCCGGCGTCACGTGGCTGTACGTGTAATAGTGTATATAGTGTACCGATGATGCCGAGCACGAGCGTGTCGCCGTCCACGCCGAGCAGCAGCGAGTAGTCCATGACGGCGTGCGCGGCCAGGAAGCCGGCGTCACGTGGCTGTACGTGTAATAGTGTATATAGTGTACCGATGATGCCGAGCACGAGCGTGTCGCCGTCCACGCCGAGCAGCAGCGAGTAGTCCATGACGGCGTGCGCGGCCAGGAAGCCGGCGTCACGTGGCTGTACGTGTAATAGTGTATATAGTGTACCGATGATGCCGAGCACGAGCGTGTCGCCGTCCACGCCGAGCAGCAGCGAGTAGTCCATGACGGCGTGCGCGGCCAGGAAGCCGGCGTCACGTGGCTGTACGTGTAATAGTGTATATAGTGTACCGATGATGCCGAGCACGAGCGTGTCGCCGTCCACGCCGAGCAGCAGCGAGTAGTCCATGACGGCGTGCGCGGCCAGGAAGCCGGCGTCACGTGGCTGTACGTGTACGTGTGATAGTGTATATAGTGTACCGATGATGCCGAGCACGAGCGTGTCGCCGTCCACGCCGAGCAGCAGCGAGTAGTCCATGACGGCGTGCGCGGCCAGGAAGCCGGCGTCACGTGGCTGTACGTGTACGTGTGATAGTGTATATAGTGTACCGATGATGCCGAGCACGAGCGTGTCGCCGTCCACGCCGAGCAGCAGCGAGTAGTCCATGACGGCGTGCGCGGCCAGGAAGCCGGCGTCACGTGGCTGTACGTGTAATAGTGTATATAGTGTACCGATGATGCCGAGCACGAGCGTGTCGCCGTCCACGCCGAGCAGCAGCGAGTAGTCCATGACGGCGTGCGCGGCCAGGAAGCCGGCGTCACGTGGCTGTACGTGTAATAGTGTATATAGTGTACCGATGATGCCGAGCACGAGCGTGTCGCCGTCCACGCCGAGCAGCAGCGAGTAGTCCATGACGGCGTGCGCGGCCAGGAAGCCGGCGTCACGTGGCTGTACGTGTAATAGTGTATATAGTGTACCGATGATGCCGAGCACGAGCGTGTCGCCGTCCACGCCGAGCAGCAGCGAGTAGTCCATGACGGCGTGCGCGGCCAGGAAGCCGGCGTCACGTGGCTGTACGTGTAATAGTGTATATAGTGTACCGATGATGCCGAGCACGAGCGTGTCGCCGTCCACGCCGAGCAGCAGCGAGTAGTCCATGACGGCGTGCGCGGCCAGGAAGCCGGCGTCACGTGGCTGTACGTGTAATAGTGTATATAGTGTACCGATGATGCCGAGCACGAGCGTGTCGCCGTCCACGCCGAGCAGCAGCGAATAGTCCATGACGGCGTGCGCGGCCAGGAAGCCGGCGTCACGTGGCTGTACGTGTAATAGTGTATATAGTGTACCGATGATGCCGAGCACGAGCGTGTCGCCGTCCACGCCGAGCAGCAGCGAGTAGTCCATGACGGCGTGCGCGGCCAGGAAGCCGGCGTCACGTGGCTGTACGTGTAATAGTGTATATAGTGTACCGATGATGCCGAGCACGAGCGTGTCGCCGTCCACGCCGAGCAGCAGCGAGTAGTCCATGACGGCGTGCGCGGCCAGGAAGCCGGCGTCACGTGGCTGTACGTGTAATAGTGTATATAGTGTACCGATGATGCCGAGCACGAGCGTGTCGCTGTCCACGCCGAGCAGCAGCGAGTAGTCCATGACGGCGTGCGCGGCCAGGAAGCCGGCGTCACGTGGCTGTACGTGTACGTGTGATAGTGTATATAGTGTACCGATGATGCCGAGCACGAGCGTGTCGCCGTCCACGCCGAGCAGCAGCGAGTAGTCCATGACGGCGTGCGCGGCCAGGAAGCCGGCGTCACGTGGCTGTACGTGTACGTGTGATAGTGTATATAGTGTACCGATGATGCCGAGCACGAGCGTGTCGCCGTCCACGCCGAGCAGCAGCGAGTAGTCCATGACGGCGTGCGCGGCCAGGAAGCCGGCGTCACGTGGCTGTACGTGTACGTGTGATAGTGTATATAGTGTACCGATGATGCCGAGCACGAGCGTGTCGCCGTCCACGCCGAGCAGCAGCGAGTAGTCCATGACGGCGTGCGCGGCCAGGAAGCCGGCGTCACGTGGCTGTACGTGTAATAGTGTATATAGTGTACCGATGATGCCGAGCACGAGCGTGTCGCCGTCCACGCCGAGCAGCAGCGAGTAGTCCATGACGGCGTGCGCGGCCAGGAAGCCGGCGTCACGTGGCTGTACGTGTAATAGTGTATATAGTGTACCGATGATGCCGAGCACGAGCGTGTCGCCGTCCACGCCGAGCAGCAGCGAGTAGTCCATGACGGCGTGCGCGGCCAGGAAGCCGGCGTCACGTGGCTGTACGTGTAATAGTGTATATAGTGTACCGATGATGCCGAGCACGAGCGTGTCGCCGTCCACGCCGAGCAGCAGCGAGTAGTCCATGACGGCGTGCGCGGCCAGGAAGCCGGCGTCACGTGGCTGTACGTGTAATAGTGTATATAGTGTACCGATGATGCCGAGCACGAGCGTGTCGCCGTCCACGCCGAGCAGCAGCGAGTAGTCCATGACGGCGTGCGCGGCCAGGAAGCCGGCGTCACGTGGCTGTACGTGTACGTGTGATAGTGTATATAGTGTACCGATGATGCCGAGCACGAGCGTGTCGCCGTCCACGCCGAGCAGCAGCGAGTAGTCCATGACGGCGTGCGCGGCCAGGAAGCCGGCGTCACGTGGCTGTACGTGTAATAGTGTATATAGTGTACCGATGATGCCGAGCACGAGCGTGTCGCCGTCCACGCCGAGCAGCAGCGAGTAGTCCATGACGGCGTGCGCGGCCAGGAAGCCGGCGTCACGTGGCTGTACGTGTACGTGTGATAGTGTATATAGTGTACCGATGATGCCGAGCACGAGCGTGTCGCCGTCCACGCCGAGCAGCAGCGAGTAGTCCATGACGGCGTGCGCGGCCAGGAAGCCGGCGTCACGTGGCTGTACGTGTAATAGTGTATATAGTGTACCGATGATGCCGAGCACGAGCGTGTCGCCGTCCACGCCGAGCAGCAGCGAGTAGTCCATGACGGCGTGCGCGGCCAGGAAGCCGGCGTCACGTGGCTGTACGTGTAATAGTGTATATAGTGTACCGATGATGCCGAGCACGAGCGTGTCGCCGTCCACGCCGAGCAGCAGCGAGTAGTCCATGACGGCGTGCGCGGCCAGGAAGCCGGCGTCACGTGGCTGTACGTGTAATAGTGTATATAGTGTACCGATGATGCCGAGCACGAGCGTGTCGCCGTCCACACCGAGCAGCAGCGAGTAGTCCATGACGGCGTGCGCGGCCAGGAAGCCGGCGTCACGTGGCTGTACGTGTAATAGTGTATATAGTGTACCGATGATGCCGAGCACGAGCGTGTCGCCGTCCACGCCGAGCAGCAGCGAGTAGTCCATGACGGCGTGCGCGGCCAGGAAGCCGGCGTCACGTGGCTGTACGTGTAATAGTGTATATAGTGTACCGATGATGCCGAGCACGAGCGTGTCGCCGTCCACGCCGAGCAGCAGCGAGTAGTCCATGACGGCGTGCGCGGCCAGGAAGCCGGCGTCACGTGGCTGTACGTGTAATAGTGTATATAGTGTACCGATGATGCCGAGCACGAGCGTGTCGCCGTCCACGCCGAGCAGCAGCGAGTAGTCCATGACGGCGTGCGCGGCCAGGAAGCCGGCGTCACGTGGCTGTACGTGTAATAGTGTATATAGTGTACCGATGATGCCGAGCACGAGCGTGTCGCCGTCCACGCCGAGCAGCAGCGAGTAGTCCATGACGGCGTGCGCGGCCAGGAAGCCGGCGTCACGTGGCTGTACGTGTACGTGTGATAGTGTATATAGTGTACCGATGATGCCGAGCACGAGCGTGTCGCCGTCCACGCCGAGCAGCAGCGAGTAGTCCATGACGGCGTGCGCGGCCAGGAAGCCGGCGTCACGTGGCTGTACGTGTACGTGTGATAGTGTATATAGTGTACCGATGATGCCGAGCACGAGCGTGTCGCCGTCCACGCCGAGCAGCAGCGAGTAGTCCATGACGGCGTGCGCGGCCAGGAAGCCGGCGTCACGTGGCTGTACGTGTAATAGTGTATATAGTGTACCGATGATGCCGAGCACGAGCGTGTCGCCGTCCACGCCGAGCAGCAGCGAGTAGTCCATGACGGCGTGCGCGGCCAGGAAGCCGGCGTCACGTGGCTGTACGTGTACGTGTGATAGTGTATATAGTGTACCGATGATGCCGAGCACGAGCGTGTCGCCGTCCACGCCGAGCAGCAGCGAGTAGTCCATGACGGCGTGCGCGGCCAGGAAGCCGGCGTCACGTGGCTGTACGTGTAATAGTGTATATAGTGTACCGATGATGCCGAGCACGAGCGTGTCGCCGTCCACGCCGAGCAGCAGCGAGTAGTCCATGACGGCGTGCGCGGCCAGGAAGCCGGCGTCACGTGGCTGTACGTGTACGTGTGATAGTGTATATAGTGTACCGATGATGCCGAGCACGAGCGTGTCGCCGTCCACGCCGAGCAGCAGCGAGTAGTCCATGACGGCGTGCGCGGCCAGGAAGCCGGCGTCACGTGGCTGTACGTGTACGTGTGATAGTGTATATAGTGTACCGATGATGCCGAGCACGAGCGTGTCGCCGTCCACGCCGAGCAGCAGCGAGTAGTCCATGACGGCGTGCGCGGCCAGGAAGCCGGCGTCACGTGGCTGTACGTGTACGTGTGATAGTGTATATAGTGTACCGATGATGCCGAGCACGAGCGTGTCGCCGTCCACGCCGAGCAGCAGCGAGTAGTCCATGACGGCGTGCGCGGCCAGGAAGCCGGCGTCACGTGGCTGTACGTGTACGTGTGATAGTGTATATAGTGTACCGATGATGCCGAGCACGAGCGTGTCGCCGTCCACGCCGAGCAGCAGCGAGTAGTCCATGACGGCGTGCGCGGCCAGGAAGCCGGCGTCACGTGGCTGTACGTGTACGTGTGATAGTGTATATAGTGTACCGATGATGCCGAGCACGAGCGTGTCGCCGTCCACGCCGAGCAGCAGCGAGTAGTCCATGACGGCGTGCGCGGCCAGGAAGCCGGCGTCACGTGGCTGTACGTGTAATAGTGTATATAGTGTACCGATGATGCCGAGCACGAGCGTGTCGCCGTCCACGCCGAGCAGCAGCGAGTAGTCCATGACGGCGTGCGCGGCCAGGAAGCCGGCGTCACGTGGCTGTACGTGTAATAGTGTATATAGTGTACCGATGATGCCGAGCACGAGCGTGTCGCCGTCCACGCCGAGCAGCAGCGAGTAGTCCATGACGGCGTGCGCGGCCAGGAAGCCGGCGTCACGTGGCTGTACGTGTAATAGTGTATATAGTGTACCGATGATGCCGAGCACGAGCGTGTCGCCGTCCACGCCGAGCAGCAGCGAGTAGTCCATGACGGCGTGCGCGGCCAGGAAGCCGGCGTCACGTGGCTGTACGTGTAATAGTGTATATAGTGTACCGATGATGCCGAGCACGAGCGTGTCGCCGTCCACACCGAGCAGCAGCGAGTAGTCCATGACGGCGTGCGCGGCCAGGAAGCCGGCGTCACGTGGCTGTACGTGTAATAGTGTATATAGTGTACCGATGATGCCGAGCACGAGCGTGTCGCCGTCCACGCCGAGCAGCAGCGAGTAGTCCATGACGGCGTGCGCGGCCAGGAAGCCGGCGTCACGTGGCTGTACGTGTAATAGTGTATATAGTGTACCGATGATGCCGAGCACGAGCGTGTCGCCGTCCACGCCGAGCAGCAGCGAGTAGTCCATGACGGCGTGCGCGGCCAGGAAGCCGGCGTCACGTGGCTGTACGTGTAATAGTGTATATAGTGTACCGATGATGCCGAGCACGAGCGTGTCGCCGTCCACGCCGAGCAGCAGCGAGTAGTCCATGACGGCGTGCGCGGCCAGGAAGCCGGCGTCACGTGGCTGTACGTGTAATAGTGTATATAGTGTACCGATGATGCCGAGCACGAGCGTGTCGCCGTCCACGCCGAGCAGCAGCGAGTAGTCCATGACGGCGTGCGCGGCCAGGAAGCCGGCGTCACGTGGCTGTACGTGTACGTGTGATAGTGTATATAGTGTACCGATGATGCCGAGCACGAGCGTGTCGCCGTCCACGCCGAGCAGCAGCGAGTAGTCCATGACGGCGTGCGCGGCCAGGAAGCCGGCGTCACGTGGCTGTACGTGTACGTGTGATAGTGTATATAGTGTACCGATGATGCCGAGCACGAGCGTGTCGCCGTCCACGCCGAGCAGCAGCGAGTAGTCCATGACGGCGTGCGCGGCCAGGAAGCCGGCGTCACGTGGCTGTACGTGTAATAGTGTATATAGTGTACCGATGATGCCGAGCACGAGCGTGTCGCCGTCCACGCCGAGCAGCAGCGAGTAGTCCATGACGGCGTGCGCGGCCAGGAAGCCGGCGTCACGTGGCTGTACGTGTACGTGTGATAGTGTATATAGTGTACCGATGATGCCGAGCACGAGCGTGTCGCCGTCCACGCCGAGCAGCAGCGAGTAGTCCATGACGGCGTGCGCGGCCAGGAAGCCGGCGTCACGTGGCTGTACGTGTAATAGTGTATATAGTGTACCGATGATGCCGAGCACGAGCGTGTCGCCGTCCACGCCGAGCAGCAGCGAGTAGTCCATGACGGCGTGCGCGGCCAGGAAGCCGGCGTCACGTGGCTGTACGTGTACGTGTGATAGTGTATATAGTGTACCGATGATGCCGAGCACGAGCGTGTCGCCGTCCACGCCGAGCAGCAGCGAGTAGTCCATGACGGCGTGCGCGGCCAGGAAGCCGGCGTCACGTGGCTGTACGTGTACGTGTGATAGTGTATATAGTGTACCGATGATGCCGAGCACGAGCGTGTCGCCGTCCACGCCGAGCAGCAGCGAGTAGTCCATGACGGCGTGCGCGGCCAGGAAGCCGGCGTCACGTGGCTGTACGTGTACGTGTGATAGTGTATATAGTGTACCGATGATGCCGAGCACGAGCGTGTCGCCGTCCACGCCGAGCAGCAGCGAGTAGTCCATGAAGGCGTGCGCGGCCAGGAAGCCGGCGTCACGTGGCTGTACGTGTACGTGTGATAGTGTATATAGTGTACCGATGATGCCGAGCACGAGCGTGTCGCCGTCCACGCCGAGCAGCAGCGAGTAGTCCATGACGGCGTGCGCGGCCAGGAAGCCGGCGTCACGTGGCTGTACGTGTACGTGTGATAGTGTATATAGTGTACCGATGATGCCGAGCACGAGCGTGTCGCCGTCCACGCCGAGCAGCAGCGAGTAGTCCATGACGGCGTGCGCGGCCAGGAAGCCGGCGTCACGTGGCTGTACGTGTAATAGTGTATATAGTGTACCGATGATGCCGAGCACGAGCGTGTCGCCGTCCACGCCGAGCAGCAGCGAGTAGTCCATGACGGCGTGCGCGGCCAGGAAGCCGGCGTCACGTGGCTGTACGTGTAATAGTGTATATAGTGTACCGATGATGCCGAGCACGAGCGTGTCGCCGTCCACGCCGAGCAGCAGCGAGTAGTCCATGACGGCGTGCGCGGCCAGGAAGCCGGCGTCACGTGGCTGTACGTGTAATAGTGTATATAGTGTACCGATGATGCCGAGCACGAGCGTGTCGCCGTCCACGCCGAGCAGCAGCGAGTAGTCCATGACGGCGTGCGCGGCCAGGAAGCCGGCGTCACGTGGCTGTACGTGTAATAGTGTATATAGTGTACCGATGATGCCGAGCACGAGCGTGTCGCCGTCCACGCCGAGCAGCAGCGAGTAGTCCATGACGGCGTGCGCGGCCAGGAAGCCGGCGTCACGTGGCTGTACGTGTAATAGTGTATATAGTGTACCGATGATGCCGAGCACGAGCGTGTCGCCGTCCACGCCGAGCAGCAGCGAGTAGTCCATGACGGCGTGCGCGGCCAGGAAGCCGGCGTCACGTGGCTGTACGTGTAATAGTGTATATAGTGTACCGATGATGCCGAGCACGAGCGTGTCGCCGTCCACGCCGAGCAGCAGCGAGTAGTCCATGACGGCGTGCGCGGCCAGGAAGCCGGCGTCACGTGGCTGTACGTGTAATAGTGTATATAGTGTACCGATGATGCCGAGCACGAGCGTGTCGCCGTCCACGCCGAGCAGCAGCGAGTAGTCCATGACGGCGTGCGCGGCCAGGAAGCCGGCGTCACGTGGCTGTACGTGTAATAGTGTATATAGTGTACCGATGATGCCGAGCACGAGCGTGTCGCCGTCCACGCCGAGCAGCAGCGAGTAGTCCATGACGGCGTGCGCGGCCAGGAAGCCGGCGTCACGTGGCTGTACGTGTACGTGTGATAGTGTATATAGTGTACCGATGATGCCGAGCACGAGCGTGTCGCCGTCCACGCCGAGCAGCAGCGAGTAGTCCATGACGGCGTGCGCGGCCAGGAAGCCGGCGTCACGTGGCTGTACGTGTACGTGTGATAGTGTATATAGTGTACCGATGATGCCGAGCACGAGCGTGTCGCCGTCCACGCCGAGCAGCAGCGAGTAGTCCATGACGGCGTGCGCGGCCAGGAAGCCGGCGTCACGTGGCTGTACGTGTAATAGTGTATATAGTGTACCGATGATGCCGAGCACGAGCGTGTCGCCGTCCACGCCGAGCAGCAGCGAGTAGTCCATGACGGCGTGCGCGGCCAGGAAGCCGGCGTCACGTGGCTGTACGTGTAATAGTGTATATAGTGTACCGATGATGCCGAGCACGAGCGTGTCGCCGTCCACGCCGAGCAGCAGCGAGTAGTCCATGACGGCGTGCGCGGCCAGGAAGCCGGCGTCACGTGGCTGTACGTGTAATAGTGTATATAGTGTACCGATGATGCCGAGCACGAGCGTGTCGCCGTCCACGCCGAGCAGCAGCGAGTAGTCCATGACGGCGTGCGCGGCCAGGAAGCCGGCGTCACGTGGCTGTACGTGTAATAGTGTATATAGTGTACCGATGATGCCGAGCACGAGCGTGTCGCCGTCCACGCCGAGCAGCAGCGAGTAGTCCATGACGGCGTGCGCGGCCAGGAAGCCGGCGTCACGTGGCTGTACGTGTAATAGTGTATATAGTGTACCGATGATGCCGAGCACGAGCGTGTCGCCGTCCACGCCGAGCAGCAGCGAATAGTCCATGACGGCGTGCGCGGCCAGGAAGCCGGCGTCACGTGGCTGTACGTGTAATAGTGTATATAGTGTACCGATGATGCCGAGCACGAGCGTGTCGCCGTCCACGCCGAGCAGCAGCGAGTAGTCCATGACGGCGTGCGCGGCCAGGAAGCCGGCGTCACGTGGCTGTACGTGTAATAGTGTATATAGTGTACCGATGATGCCGAGCACGAGCGTGTCGCCGTCCACGCCGAGCAGCAGCGAGTAGTCCATGACGGCGTGCGCGGCCAGGAAGCCGGCGTCACGTGGCTGTACGTGTAATAGTGTATATAGTGTACCGATGAAGCCGAGCACGAGCGTGTCGCCGTCCACGCCGAGCAGCAGCGAGTAGTCCATGACGGCGTGCGCGGCCAGGAAGCCGGCGTCACGTGGCTGTACGTGTAATAGTGTATATAGTGTACCGATGATGCCGAGCACGAGCGTGTCGCCGTCCACGCCGAGCAGCAGCGAGTAGTCCATGACGGCGTGCGCGGCCAGGAAGCCGGCGTCACGTGGCTGTACGTGTACGTGTGATAGTGTATATAGTGTACCGATGATGCCGAGCACGAGCGTGTCGCCGTCCACGCCGAGCAGCAGCGAGTAGTCCATGACGGCGTGCGCGGCCAGGAAGCCGGCGTCACGTGGCTGTACGTGTGATAGTGTATATAGTGTACCGATGATGCCGAGCACGAGCGTGTCGCCGTCCACGCCGAGCAGCAGCGAGTAGTCCATGACGGCGTGCGCGGCCAGGAAGCCGGCGTCACGTGGCTGTACGTGTACGTGTGATAGTGTATATAGTGTACCGATGATGCCGAGCACGAGCGTGTCGCCGTCCACGCCGAGCAGCAGCGAGTAGTCCATGACGGCGTGCGCGGCCAGGAAGCCGGCGTCACGTGGCTGTACGTGTACGTGTGATAGTGTATATAGTGTACCGATGATGCCGAGCACGAGCGTGTCGCCGTCCACGCCGAGCAGCAGCGAGTAGTCCATGACGGCGTGCGCGGCCAGGAAGCCGGCGTCACGTGGCTGTACGTGTACGTGTGATAGTGTATATAGTGTACCGATGATGCCGAGCACGAGCGTGTCGCCGTCCACGCCGAGCAGCAGCGAGTAGTCCATGACGGCGTGCGCGGCCAGGAAGCCGGCGTCGCGGCGCAGGCCGGCCCACAGCGCGCCGCCCGACGACGACGACACGAACAGCGCGCGCTCCCACCGCACTGACACCACACACGACACCGCGACATTAAGATACCGTTCCAAATTGGAACGTTTAAACTAGACAACTGTAACTTAACGTTATTTTTGCTACCTCAATTAGTCTTCATTGGCAGCCGAATGGCGTCCAATGCTGAATTAAGGCTTTCTCCTTAGAAGGGAAGGGTTACCATCATCCATACGCTTAGCGAGCGTCATGGGATCGACCAATGTTAACATTAACCAAAAAAGTAACGTTTATTGTAATATTGAATGTAACGTTATGTGGGAGTAGACAGCTACAGCTAAGTACTAGCCATATAAGAGTATATAATTATCAGGAGATCCCTACATCTGGTGACACCGAACGAACACGATGAGCGATAGTGATTCAACACATACTGTAAAATCGGCCAATGGCGACGCGGGCGTTACTGAACGCCGCCGTCCAAAGAAAATGCGCCGCTCCGTTGATACTTCTGACGATGACAACCGGCAACCCGTAGGACAAATCCCTAACTTCAAGGTGCCACCGTTTTCGCCAGATGATCCAGAAATATGGTTTGCTCTTCTTGAAGGTCAGTTCAAAAATTATAATATACGCGATGACATGACAAAATTTACGCAAGTGATAACTAACCTTGATATGACTCATGCGAAGGCAGTAAAGGATATAATAATCAATCCTCCGGCTAGCCAATGCTACGAGAAAATAAAGTCTGAACTGATACGCCGTCTCTCAGCATCTCATGAGAAGAAGGTTAAACAGCTGTTGACACATGAGGAGTTTGGTGACCGCAAACCATCCCAGTTCCTACGTCATCTACAAGACTTGGCTGGACCATCTGTTCCAACGGATTTTATTAGAACTATTTGGACTCAACGCCTACCGAGCAACATGCAGACATTGATAGCTTCGCAACCAACACTCGCACTCGAGCAACTCGCGGACTTGGCAGACAAGGTACACGACATCGTGACACCCTGCAGCGTAGCCGCAGCTTCGGCCTCGAGTAGCTGCAAGGACCACGGCAGTGAAATAGCCGAACTGAGGAAGATGGTGGAGCATCTCACAGTCATATTGGATAAGTAAACAAGATCAGCGCGTACCCCAGACCACAGCCTTCCGAGTCACCGACAACGTCATAATGAAGTGCATACTACCTCGCGACAACAAGGAAGGAAAAGACATGGGCACTCAGTAATAGCGACGACTGATTGTCCCACATCCTCAGGTCGCCTATTCGTGACGGACCGCGGCACGAAGACGCAATTTTTGGTCGACACCGGCAGCGACCTATGTGTTTTCCCCCGGTCCCATCTGCGTGAACGACGTGCACCGACGACGTATCAACTGACAGCAGCCAACGGGACAACAATCAATACGTATGGCTACGCTCACTTGGATCTCGACCTGGGACTTCGACGTACATATTCTTGGCGTTTTGTGGTAGCTGACGTTACAAAACCTATAATCGGTGTAGACTTTCTATGTCATTATAATTTAATTGTAGATTGTAAGAATCAAAAGTTAATAGATTGTACTACTACTCTTTCTACACCAGCT
The DNA here is from genome assembly GCA_911728495.1 of Furcula furcula. NCBI lineage: Eukaryota > Metazoa > Arthropoda > Insecta > Lepidoptera > Notodontidae > Furcula > Furcula furcula. The sequence goes on from OU452252.1 coordinate 23,658,995, forward strand.
TCACTTGCTAATAATGCTAATAATATCTTTTCTGTTAAAGTTGTGACTGGTAACTCAAAATATCATAATTTGTTATTGCAGGAATTTTCAGAAATTACACGCCCAGCTGGTACACTGAAAACAATACCACACAATACTACACACCATATACGCACCACACCCGGGCCCCCAGTATCGTGCTCGCCTAGACGATTAGCACCTGACAAACTACAGATTGCTAAAAAAGAGTTCGAGGCAATGTTGGCCAATGGTACGGCAAGACCTTCAGAGAGCCCCTGGGCATCTCCTCTGCATTTAGCTCCTAAAAAGGACAACGGCTGGCGCCCCTGTGGCGACTATAGACAGCTTAACGCCCGTACCATTCCCGACAAATACCCAATTAGGCATATTCATGATTTTGCTTCTAACATTTCAGGATGCAGTGTCTTCAGCACGATAGATCTGGTTAAAGCGTACAACCAAATCCCGGTTAACAAGGAGGACATACCGAAAACAGCAATAACAACGCCATTCGGTATGTTCGAATTTCCGTACATGACGTTTGGTTTGCGTAACGCAGGCCAAACCTTTCAACGTTTTGTAGACGAAATGATGCGCGGGCTGGACTTTGTGTATTGTTATCTGGACGATTTCATTATTTTCAGTAAGGACGAGGCTCAGCATGAAGACCACCTACGCCAGGTCTTCACCAGACTGCGAAATTACGGTATGGTCATCAATGTATCGAAGTGCGTGTTTGGAGCTTCAGCAGTAACCTTTTTAGGCTACCATATTTCCGAGAGCGGAACCAAACCCCTCGATAGAAAGTAGAGGCCATCCGTAATTTCCCCCCACCAAAGGACGTTAAATCCTTAAGAAGGTTTTTGGGAATGGCAAATTTATATAGGCGTTTCCTGCCTAATGCTGCCCAAACGCAAGCACTTCTAAATGCCCTTTTGGTGGGAGCAGTCAAGGGCTCCACGCCCATTACCTTGAGTGGCGAAGCCCTGAAGGCTTTCGTAGAAGTCAAGGAAAGCTTATCCAAGGCTGCTCTTCTAGCACACCCAGATTGCGAGGCGAAACTAGCATTGGTGACAGATGCTTCAGATGTCGCTATCGGGGCTGTCTTACAGCAGCAGAAAGGGCAGACATGGGAACCCTTAGCATTCTTTTCCCGAAAGCTGAACCCTACACAGCAGAAGTACTCCCCATACGATAGGGAACTTCTTGCAATATATATTAAATACTTCCGTCATATGCTTGAGGCGAGACACTTCACGGTCTACACAGATCATAAACCGCTCAGTTACGCCTTCCATGAAAGGAAGAGTAACTGTTCGCCAAGACAATTCCGCCATCTAGACTATATTGCCCAATTCACGACGGACATACAACACATATCCGGCAAAAGTAATGTCGTGGCCGATACCTTGTCACGAGTCGAAGAATTGGGCACACCAGTTAGCCTAGCCAGCCTCGCCCAAGCACAAGAAAATGACGTGGAGTTGGCTGAATACTTAGCCGACACCAACACTTCTCTACGTATCCAAAAGATACGATACCCTGGAAGTCAAGTAACGCTGTACTGCGACGTCAGTACATTGACTCCCAGGCCCTTTGTACCAAAGGCTTTGAGGAAACAAGTTTTCCAAAGCTTACACTCCCTTAGCCACCCTGGTGTCAAAGCGACTACCAAATTGGTGGCCACAAGATTTGTTTGGCCCTGCATTGGGACGGGACTGTCGAGATTGGGTCCAATCATGTTTGGCTTGCCAGCGCGCGAAGATCACGAGGCATGTGTCCGCCCCTTTGGACAATTTTGATCTACCTCGTGCGCGCTTCAAGTTCATCCATATTGATATTATAGGCCCATTACCAGTCTCACAGGGATACAGGTATTGTCTGACTGCCATAGACCGGTTTACACGGTGGCCGGAAGTCATACCAATACCTGATATTACTGCAGAAACAGTAGCCAAAGCTCTCCTATCTGGATGGATATCCAGGTTCGGTTGCCCCACAGATATCGTTACAGACCGCGGCCGGCAATTTGAGTCCGCACTGTTTCGATATCTGGCAAAAGTAGCTGGATTCCATCACAGGCGTACTACCGCTTATCATCCAGCATGCAATGGATTGGTGGAACGTTTCCACAGACAGCTGAAAGCCGCCATTGCATGCCATGCTGATGAGAATTGGGTAGAAATATTACCTTTAGTACTGCTGGGCATCCGTAGTGCAGTCAAAGAAGATATGCAAGCATGCCCAGCAGAATTGCTGTACGGCGAACCGCTGAGGTTTCCCGGCGAATTTTTTGATACCACCACATAACCGATTTTACAGGTCGGTTACGAATATTCGCCGAGAAATTACAGCCAGTACCAGCTTCTCGCCACAGCAAACATAAGGCGTTTGTATTTAAAGATTTCGCGTCGGCGAATTACGTCTTCTTACGTGAGGACGCTTCGCGGGCGCCGTTACAACCAACCTATACAGGTCCGCACAAGGTTTTAGAGAAGGGTGACAAAGTTTACAAAATACTAGTCAAGGGTAAACCTGTCACTGTTTCAATAAACCGCCTAAAACCTGCATATATGCTGACAGATGAGGAGATAACACCAACGTTACCTCCACCGTCCCCAAGTCCTGGTCCAGTCCAGAACAAAGTTACACGGTCCGGCAGACACGTACATTTCCCGGACTATTATCGCCCTTAACCAGGTCTCTGGGGGGGAGTGATGTGGGCTACTCCCACAGTATCATAATATACATTATATATTTGTTCCCATATTTATATAAAACCTAACTATACATTACACAGATATTTATTATTATACTTATTTATTATATATAACACTTTATAAATACATTATATACATACATACAATATATACTTCAACATTACCCAACAATAATATAATTACACAAAACCATAACACTACATCATTATCGTAGTCGGCTATGCCACGGTGTGGTGGCGCCTTTATAATGGCCATAGTTTATGAACGGTGTGAAGCGTGTGCGCATCGGCAGTTGTGCGGCCGATATGCGGGTAGTCGAGAGAGTCGAGTGATATCCGTACGCTCTGCATACAATTGTAATAGAAATTATAAATTATCTTATTTGTTTGAGTCGAGTTAAATTCTGTGCTATCTGTTATTCTTTCGTACTTTTCGCTATCTTCTCCTTCTAATTGTGATTTCTCCTGAACTGTGTGTATACTTCTTCTGTGCGAACAATTACACCTGTGTTTCAAGTCTTGGACTTTATTATTTACTCACCTGGACCTACAAGTATATGTTACCTGGGAAACTGTGCAGGATACAGGATCGCTACAGCTAAGTACTAGCCATATAAGAGTATATAATTATCAGGAGATCCCTACAGTTACAATAAACGTTACTTTGTGATTAATCTTAACCGTTCTATATACCCAATATCATTATATTGAATAGAACGGATCGATGCGATTAAATGCCATGTTATCACGCCACTACTTACACGAACGGTCTCTTGCACGAGTGATATCCCACTTGATAGGATAGAAGCATATATGTATATATAAATTTTGTTAGGTATATGTGTGTAGGTATATGTCTAAAAAAGGGCTATTATAAAATCTCGAATTACCTAGAGGATAAATTATAACTCTAATTGCCTGCGTGGGCTTTGAAGTCGCATTACGATCCGGTGGTAGTTGTTAAAAAATTACATTATGTATAAAAATTTGCATTTTTAATTAGTATCTGTGTGTGTATATATGTATGAGTGTGTGGGTGTGTATATGTATATGTATGTGTACAACTCACAGTTGAGAAGGTTCTCGTCCATGAGCACGGCGAGCGGCTGCGTGTCGGCCGTGAGGCGGTGTCGGCTGGAGCCCTTCAGGTCGAAGCGCTGCGCCTGCCCCGAGCACGAGTACCACACGTTCTCCATGACCAGCACGCCGTTGCCCGCGCCGCCCACGCTGTACACGCCCAGGATACGAGCTGCACGCAACAACAATCCATACTCTGACGACCGCGGGTCCGAGACCGAGGAGCGCTAAGAGCGTTCCAGTTTGAAACGACATGCTCAAAATACCGGGAATCTACACGCGATACTGATTTTCTAACCTCTACCAGTTTCCAGGATCGAAGGACCAAAGCTTCGCGGTCGCTGAATTTCACACTCGACCTATTGCAGGTGTCTATGCTCCAGCGGGCGAAGGCCTAGACGATGGTGACGCGGTGCACAATGAGGTATCGGACCACAGCAGCGGGGCGTAGCCTCCAGGGCTTCGCCTATATCCATCGGCGAGAAAGCACACGCACGGTCGCCGTAAATGTTTGTGCTTAACTTTTTATTTTTTATTTTCGTGAAGCGATTGAAATTAAAAAATATAAAAATTTCAACCGGGAAGATGGTTTTAAGTTATCAGCTGCTTGGGAACCAGTGATTAAAATGACAAAACCTCGCTATTTGCCGGCGGTTAAATATACAGATACTGTGAGTGTAGTGGGCTTAACGTTACATGTGAAAGAACGAGGGTAGACGAAGATATTTCTGCCTCGCGGAGCCGTCTTGCTGTACCAGTCTGCTTGTGACCACGGCTTGTGCAACCCGACCAAAACGTCAAGCCAAAATATAAGGTAAATCGCGTTAATTCCCGATTAAAATAAAGTTTAATTTTTATTACGCATTGTAATCTTGTTATACAGTCCTGTCTTTATATCTAATTAGGTATTTGAAAAAGAAAATATTTTATTTATTTTAAAACTTTATTATTAATAATATTTGTATTTAAAGCAAAAAAGTTAAAAAAAAGGTTTTTCAATTAATTATAAACAATTAAAATTTTTATAAAAATCACGTGATTTTAAACGCACCAAGATTGGTCACCTTATAGGTGTGACGTCATAATGTTAAAGCGATTTAATAACAGTACAGCGTTAACGGCTATTACAGGTGACTAGACAATAATATTGAAAATTTATTGCTAAAAAACGACACTGAACGTCACTGAATGACACTGAACGACACTGAACGTCACTGAACGTCACTGAACGTCACTGAACGTCACTGAACGACACTGAACGTCACTGAACGACACTGAACGACACTGAACGTCACTCAACGACGTCCTTCAGTGTCGTTCAGTGTCATCCAGTGTCATTCAGTGGCGTTCAGTGACGTTCAGTGTGGTCGTTCAGTGGCGTTCAGTGTCGTTCAGTGACGTTCAGTGACGTTCAGTGTGACGTCAGTGACGTTCAGTGTCACGTCAGTGACGCTCAGTGTCACGTCAGTTGCGTTCTGTGTCACGTCAGTTACGTTCAGTGTCACGTCAGTTAAGTTCAGTGTCACGTCAGTGACGTTCAGTGTCACGTCAGTTGCGTTCAGTGTCACGTCAGTGACGTTCAGTGTCACGTCAGTGACGTTCAGTGTCGTCGTCCAGTGTCGTTCAGTGTCACTCAGTGTCGTTCAGTGTCGTTCAGTGCCGTCGTTCAGTGTCATCCAGTGTCATTCAGTGGCGTTCAGTGACGTTCAGTGTCGTTCAGTGACGTTCAGTGTGGTCGTTCAGTGGCGTTCAGTGTCGTTCAGTGACGTTCAGTGTGGTCGTTCAGTGGCGTTCAGTGTCGTTCAGTGACGTTCAGTGACGTTCAGTGTCGTCGTTCAGTGTCGTTCAGTGTCGTTCAGCGTTGTCCAGAGTCGTTTTTTAGCAATAAATTTTCAATATTATTGTCTAGTCAAGTATTACACTTGACTAGACAATAATATTGAAGCCGTTGACGCTGTACTGTTATTAAATCGTTTTAGCATTATGACGTCACACCCGCTCGGGTTTGTTCAGGAGCTGTCGGCGTGTTTCCGGTACTGGATACAAAAATTATATTTTTTATTTTGAAATAACTTTTGAATTATTGCGAATAAAAAAAAACTAAAAATAGTTTTATTATAAAACTTATATATGATCTTTCCATTTAACAATAAAAAAAAAAAATTAAATACCCAATTACGTCTCAATCAGCAGGAAGCATATCAGCGTATCATTGTACATTCCATCCCAAATAAGCTTGAAGGCGATTACAAGTTCGTTTGCAGCTCAATAACAACATAACGCATACATTGTCAACTAGGCGCGTCAGCAAAAACAACTTTGTATTACCAACCTTTTTTTGCTGCCGCGTTAACGGTCAACTATACAGCGGGGTGTTTTATGACTTATGACTGCATAATAAAGTTGTAATCGCCTTCGAGCTTATTTGGTTCGGAGTGTATAATGCCTCGGGTTTCATTCAATGTAAAACTATCATGTGATATAAATAATCCACAACATCTCAAACTAAAGGTTACGACCCTGAACTAAGAGGTATCGACACGAGGAGTGACTGTAGCCAGTATACCTTTGTATACTGGCTACAGTCACATCATCGACCTAAAATCAGATAGAATCCGCATCACACGACATTTAAACTTCATAGACAAGAAATATATTATTAGTCATTTTAGGTCACCTTAGGACCTTATTCTTCATCTTATTTTTTATGTTCCATTATTTTTTCCATCCCAAGGTTGCCTGGAATAAACTGAGATAAAGCCGCGCTTTATACAAATTCCATTTTAAAATCTATTTATGCGCTTCAATTTATGTGTAAGTTTGTGTGTACAATAAAGAGTATATCCATATAATCATCATACATATCTAACTTGCATCTTTCACGTTCAGTAAATCCGGATCTAAGGATCAGGCACCGAACATTTGTTTTGGTCCTTCGAGCCGGATCGGCTAAGATAGTGAGTATGTGTGAGGACGATGTTCGTTGCTGTGTGGAATGAGTGCTTACCGAGCAAGCTAGGCTGGCAGTTCTGTCGGCTGCTGATCACGTAGTTGAAGTAGTGCGGGGCGAACTCCAGGAATTGTTGCCACTCTGGTTTCGTCATCTCCTTCAACACGTATCTGTCATCTAGAGAAGGTTTTATCATTATCTAAATGAATCATCTGTCGCGGTCGGCGAATCTTAATGAATCATTATCCGGTCACTTACTGTCGAACCTACAAACGTCAATTATAGTTAATGATCATTAACCCATTTTCTGGAATCAGATTATTTCGACACTCGAAGCCAATTAATAGTTAATACGCAGATGGTGAGTAGATATATCAATTATCTCGTATTCAATAATCGTAATTAATCATTAATGGCTCCGACACTCGAAATAAATAGATTTTAAAAAGTGACTTAATTTGAATTAAAGTTAATTGGTGTTTGTGAGTGCGGCATTTAAGTGTAGATTCTATACTACATCTATACTAGACGATGGGAGAACTGACTCATTAGTGGATTGAGTTCGAGTTAGACATGGCACTATTTCCACGTTGCGAATATTTCTGATGATTTCATTTAAATGGTACTCTAATTAACGCCGACGTAAAATTCACTGGTGTTATACGTTTGGTATGTATGTCTGTCTGTAATTGAATGCATTATTATATTTGAAGCTGGCTCAATCAAACCAAGCCGTTTATTATGATGAATGGGTCTTGTTGTCGGTTTTTTTTAATTTTAATGAAATCATTTCAAAATGATTATGTGACGTTCGTCTAATGGAAAGCGACATACCTACGGAGGGGAGGGGAGGTCGTCGATTGTAGTTTTTGCCCTGCTGCTTTGCGGTAATGTATCTGATGTTTTGGTACATTTATATAGGTATTTAAATTGTCACCTATGGTGGATGGTAATCCAGCGAAAAATAAAATAATATTTGCGTAATACATATATTCACTAAACCATTATACTACATTAGTTATTGTATAAGTATCGTAAAGATGGATCGCTCGAATAATATCTTTATTTTTAAACTCACATGGTGACTTTGAAAGCCCACGGCGAGGGGAACAGCGGAAGTTCTTTGAAGAAGGCAGAGGCAGCGCAGATGTAGGAGAACGCAAGCAGGTCACTGGCCTGTTGGAGAAGTGCTAATTTATGTAATAAGTGGAGTTACCTTTAGTTTTGCAGAAGGTGGAGCCCGACTTGCCGCCGCGGGCTGCCCAGGGCTCGCAGTGCGCCAGCGACCGCACGAACGCCTCCTCCACCGAACACAGGCCTGCGCACACACAGACACACCGACACCCTTACCACAAGTGTCCACAGTTTACGAAATAGCCCATACTTCCACATACTTCAAAAGACTTATTATCTAATGTCTTAAGGGTCGGTAACGCGCTAGTGATTCTTCTGGTGTTGCTAGCGTCTATAGGTGGTGGTGACTGCTTACCATCAGGTCGGCCAAATGCTTGCTTGCCACCTTGGTTGTACAAAAAAAAAATACTTAGTTTATCTCTATACAATGTGTAATACTCAAAACCTTAGACACCCCAACTATAGTTTAATAATAATACCAGCCCCTGTTTTGTCCCACTGTTGGGCACGGGCCTTCTCTCAAGATGAAGGGGCTTAGGCTATAGTCCATCACGCTGGCCAAGTGCGGGTTGGCGGACTTCACACGTCATTCGAGAGCTAGTTAGACTTTCTCAGACATGCAGGTTTCCTCACAATGTTTTACTTCACCGAAAGCTAGTAACAATAGCACAAAGACACAATGAAACTGATCAGTGGTGAAAGCCGGGGTTCGAACCCGCGCACCTTGTTTTCAAGGCAAGCGCTTGCCCACTGAGCTATTACTGCTCAATACTACAATATTATCATTAATTCGTATAGCGCATAATTACTTATTTGTGAGTGTGTACTGAGATATTTGTAATTTTTGACGTTTTAGCTGTTCTGTGTGTTCATAACCCTAGCTAATGTCATTCTTTGGTATACTAGTGTATGCGTGTATGAGATGTCGGTACTAAACCGCGCACAATGCACAATGAACTTTTAGACTTGGCATAGCAAACATAAGAAAAGTAGTTAACTTAGATCTTCATTGAGATGTACTGTACTCTCGATACTGAACCAACTATAATCCTAGGATTTGCGTTAATTTGATAACATATAGTATTTAACACACCAGCGTCTCTATCAAAAACTATCTAAAACAAGAAAAAATAACCAATTGCACGAAATTTCAAACCGAAATGTGTAGTTTTCAAACAGACCGGTTTTTGGCCGTGGGTTCTATTCTCAGTCAGGGCAATTATTTATGTGGAAGTTTCATTACAAAGTTTTTGACCAAAAAGACTGTGAAGTTCTGTTTGTGCTCCATATAAAAAAAAGGTATCGTATCAAGTACTCTATTTCTTGTAAGCCATAGGCCGGCGGGCTAATTTGACAGGTGTCAATAGATGCTTTGGATATCTGTGTCATAAAGTTGCTGTAAAAGAGGTATCCAATTAATTAAGACAGATAGTCTTTTATATCTAATATACTAGGACAATCCACACACGGTCATCTGATCCCAAACTAAGCAAAGCCCTATGTAAAAGTACTATGGAAAGCAGACAACTGATACTAATACTTATATAGGTACTTACTTTCATTTGTAAACACATACCTAAATGTGTCATGTTAGCCAGCTACTACTACTATTGCCTAAGCCCCATCATCTTGACGGAAGGCCCGTGTCCAACAGTGGGACAAAAACAAGGGCTGGTATTATACCAGTCCTTGATAAATAACAACCAGAGTCCCAGACACTTGGTGGGAATCGAACCTACGACCTATTGGGTAGCGGCCAGGGTGTTCAACCACTAGACTATCTGTCCAACAAACAAAAACTAATATATTCTACAGCAATTACCTGGTCTAGAACTATACTTACTGTCGCTCCTATCTCTGTCATCGTAACAGGAGCACTTGGGCTCTCCGTCGGGCCGCGCGTGGCCGGGGTCGGGCGGGGGAGCGGGCGCGAGCGGCGCCAGCAACATGTGTCGCAGTCGTTGGAACTGCGCCGCGTAGTACACACGACACACCAGCCCGTCCTACATACGATACGTGTAGATAGTTTAGACAGCCCCGGATCTACGATTTTTTCCAACCGGGGCAGGTTTGAGAAATTACTTAAAAAAACTCTAATCATATTATACTATGATTTTGCGTCTTTCTATTGGATTACCTACCACCTATACTGCGATCCCCAAGACGCCTGCCCAGCGGGGGGATTATGGCAACCCCTTCCTTCTAAGGGAGAGGCTTTTGTCCAGCAGTGGACGTTTTTTGGCTGTTCGTGATATTAAGATTTTCGCGCCCCCTGAAACTGCAGCCTGGGGCCGGTGACCCGGTTTAAACCCCCTCACCCCCCCTAGATCCGGCCCTGAGTTTAGATTGACTAAAGTTAGCACTATCAATTTGTCATAATTTTTGTTTTTACTACTTATATGCTAGTGGTTGACTGCAGTCCCACCTGATGAAAAGCGGCGACGCAATCGAGGATGGTAAAACACACTAGCTTGTTTAGCCTTTCCACTCTAGTCTTGAAGACACCCACATTATAATCGGTTGGGAAAACCGACACAGGCAAACTGTTCCAGTCCTTAGCTGTCCTTATTATAAAAGAAGAAGCAAAATTAATCGTAAATGAATTTATCATAAAAACTACCAAAAATAAACTACCACCGGATCACAACGCGGCCTCAACTGAGAAGATCCGGCAAGAAACTCAGCGGGCTCGTCATTTTTTACTCTATTTTAGTATTTTTTTTCTTTTCGACTTACCAGTCTACACATCTGGTTCTCAAAAACATAATTACTTTATCACGGCTGGAGCTGCACAACGTTAATGATCCCCACGAGGTTCGCTCCCGGGACCTCCGGTTTTACAAGGCTATTTGTTCACTATTAGGCCGCATGCTTGTGGAAAATGCACAATTTACTAGCGCATAGGCACTGTCTAGCGAAATTGCAGGACTTGTAAAACTTAATAACCAATTACTCGAGTGAGAAATGAGCAACCGTTTATTATAATTATTATTATAATAAAGATTTAAATATATAAATAATTACCTTCAGGAGCACCTCCACATGGTCACTGGACTTGGCCGGCTTGGATTTATCCCCGTCAATCTTGTCCTTGCCGGTAGAACTTGTACTATCATTCTCTTCCAACTCTGTCTGTGTGCTAGAGATAACAAAGATAATATAACAAACAGTTCAAAGAGTTCCCACATCAGAGTGGTTATTCCTTCAACGAATTTGATATTTCACTGCGGATTCAGCTTTCGACTTTGTTAAATATTCTTAAAGAATAACACTACCAGAGGAGTGCAAAAAGGGTAGGCAAAGAAACGTATTCGGCTTGTTTAAACTATTATATGTATATTAGTATACCATTTTAAATATCCACAAGTTAGCAGATTCTATAGGCATATTAATTTGTATTTAAAAACTGTAATAAGATTATTCAGAGGGTCCATACACACAAAAAGACTTTGCCTACCCTACGATTTCTCTAAATTATCTTGATTTAAAAATATTTAATACTGACATGGTATTAACGTGATGTTTATAAATGTAAATGGATACGTCTGTAATGTTGGTTCGTTTAAGGATATTTGTGGTGGCACACTAACAAATAGCTTAGAGTACAGATAATTTGCAATTATTTTTGCCTACTTTCTGTGCACGCCACTGGACGCTACAGGTATTAGAAGGATCATTTTAACATATGCTGGGCCATGGGCACGAGGACAAAGCGTTTAAAAGTACTTATCATCGTCCACTTTGACGAGAACTTAATTTCTCTAAATATGACTTGGTAGGAAGTCGAGACCAAACGGCTCGGGATTGTGTCCAAGGAAAAGCTATGAATTTAAGTATTTTTATTTTATTATAGTACTAGCTGACCCGCGCAGCTCCACTCGCGCTTTTATTACATTTTGCTCCCCTTTTCTCCCTCTTCCCTTGATTTATTTCTCTTTCCATCTGTCTCTTATATCATCATCATCACCAGCCAGAAGACGTCCACTGCTGAACATAGGCCTCCCCCTTAGACCGCCACAATGAACGACAATTTGCTATTTGCATCCACCGGTTGCCTGCGACGCGAACAATGTCGTCGGTCCACCTAGTGGGAGGCCTGCCTACGCTGCGTCTTCCGGTTCGTGGTCGCCACTCGAGAACCTTTCTTCCCCAACGGTTATCGGTTCTTCGAGCGATGTGGCCTGCCCACTGCCACTTCAACTTGCATATTCTACGAGCTATGTCGGTGGCCTTGGTTCTTCGGCGAATCTCCTCATTCCGGATTCTGTCGCGCAAAGAAACTCCGAGCATAGCTCTCTCCATAGCTCGTTGTGTGACTCTGAGCTTCTCCAAAAGGCCAGCTGTTAAAGACCACGTCTCAGTACCATAAGTCATCACTGGCAACACACACTGGTTAAAAACCTTTGTCTTCAGGCACTGCGGAATTTCTGATGAGAAGATGTCACGTAGTTTCCCGAACGCTGCCCATCCGAGTTGGATTCTTCGGGCGACCTCTTTGTCGAAGTTGGACCGACCTAACTGGATTGTTTGTCCTAGGTATACGTAGTGGTCAACAACTTCGATTGTATCGTTCCCAACAACTACCGGTACGGGTGCAACATGGATATTAGACATGATCTTCGTCTTGTCCATGTTCATTTTAAGACCCACCTGTTGGGAAACGCTACTGAGGTCACTGAGCATCGTATTGAGGTCCTCCAGCGACTCTGCCATAATGACTATATCATCGGCAAAACGAAGGTGAGTGATGTATTCGCCATTGATGTTGATGCCGAATCCGTACCAGTCCAAGAGCTTGAAAACGTCCTCCAATGCGTTAGTGAACAGTTTCGGAGAAATAACGTCTCCCTGTCTCACGCCTCGCTGCAATGGGATTGGTTTCGTGCTCTCGTCCTGTAGTCGGATCGACATGGTGGCGTTTCTGTACAAACACTTCAACACTTCGATGTACCTATAGTCGATATGGCACCGCTGGACGGACTGCAGTACCGCCCAGGTCTCGATTGAATCGAAGGCTTTTTCGTAGTCCACAAACGCTATACATAATGGCCGATTATACTCCTCGGTCTTCTGTATAATCTGGCGGAGCGTATGTATGTGGTCTACGGTGCTAAAGCCTTTTCGGAACCCGGCTTGTTCGGGAGGCTGGAAGTCATCAAACCTGCGTTCGAGACGGTTCGTAATGACTCGAAAACAGCTTGTATACATGGCTCAGGAGTGAGATGGGTCTATAATTCTTCAACAAGGTGTTATCACCTTTTTTGAAGAAAAGAACCACCACACTCCCGTGCCATGCTTCTGGCGTAGTACCCTGGAGTAAGACGGAATTAAATAACTTCTGGAGGGCCAATAGTACCGGTTTTCCACCCGCTCTCAGAAGTTCTGTTGTGATTCCGTCTTCACCCGGCGCCTTGTTGTTCTTAAGCTGTTTGAGAGCCATTCTAATCTCGTACAGGCTGATGTCTGGGATGTCCTCAGTGTAGTGTCGGGTTAATTTAGCTCTGGTGTCCGGAGCTGTTCTGGCAATGGGTTCCTGTGTTGAGGTGTATAACTGTCCGTAAAACCTCTCGAGCTCTCTCAATATCTCCGGTTTCGATGAGATGACAGTGCCGTCGTCGATCTTCAGCCTGGTCATATGGCTGCGCCCAATAGACGAATTCTTTGCGAACACTTTAGAGCCTTGGTTCCGCTCAATTGCGTCCTTAATACATGCTGTATTATAGGAACGCAAATCGTGACGCATGGATTTCGAGATTCGTCTATTGAGTTCAGCATATTCTGACATATCAGCTGAAGTTTGCAGTCCCATCTCAGTCCGGGTTTCCATTAACTTAATGGTTTGATTGGAGAGCTTCTGAGGCTTATTACGGCGTGGGGTCTTAAAGAACTTGGACCCCACTGCATGGACAGTTTGCACCAACCCATTGTTTAACTCGTCCGCAGTTTCGCATTCGGCTAGGCACTGAAAGCGATTGTGTAGTTCGAGTTGAAAGTCTTCGGGGTTTCGGATTTGGGCGGTTCCCGGACGGAGCATGGACTTCATCAGACGAGACCTCTCGAGCTTGACATTGATATTCAATGTGCCTCTAACAATGCGGTGATCGCTACCGGTTTTCACCCTGCCGATCACGGAGACATCATCGAATATATGGTTCTTGGTCGACATGATGAAGTCGATCTCATTTTTGGTTGAACCATCGGGGCTTATCCACGTCCACTTCCTGGATGGTCGCTTCTTGAAGAAGGAGTTCATCGCAAAGAGTCCCTCCTTCTCCATGAAGTCGACCAGCCGCTGGCCCCTTTGGTTCCGCTGCCCGTACCCATATGACCCCACTCTCAACTCATCGCCATTCCGTGTGCCCACCTTCGCGTTGAAGTCCCCCATAACAACGGTGAAGTGTGTTTTGGAGGTATGTATGGCTTCTGATATCTCCTCATACATAGCCTCTACTTCATCGTCAGGGTGTGCCGAGGTCGGCGCGTATACCTGTATAACCTTCAACGAATACCGACTGGTTATTCTGAGTATAAGGTACGCTACCCTACTCGACACACTATCGACCTTAATCACGTTGTTAATAAGGGACTTACGGACGAGAAACCCGACACCACCCTGGGATTTCCGGTCTCCTTCCCGGAAGAAGAGCATGTTGCCAGAATCAAGGGTTATCGTATCCTGTCCCTCTCGCCGGATTTCAGATAATCCCAAGATGTCCCAACGCAACTTGCTCAATTCTTCCTCCAGCTCGACAATCTTCTCATCGGTCCTCATCGTGCGGATGTTGTGTATTGCCAGGGCCAAAGTTCGGTGGGGGTGGTAGCGGGGCATCTGCCGGAGATTCTTAGCACCCCCTGCTCGACCGTTACCCCGCCTGCTACCAAGGCGAGGAATAGAGGAGCCGCCGGGGACTGGGGGCCGTATGCAATTATTGTCTATCATTGTTTGGGGGGGGGGGGGGGGTGTTGCCATAATCCCCACGCTTGGCAGGCGTCTTGGGGATCGCAGTTTTAGTGGAGATGGAATTTTTAAAACAGAAGACGCTGCTGCCCGTCTTCTGATTTCCCTTAGTCGCCTTTTACGTACACCCAAAGGGAAGAGATGGGTGGGTGCTATTCTTACCCGGACACCCCACGGGATATCTGTCTCTTATAAGAAAAATCTAATTCTATGCTCTCTCCCTCCTCTCTCTTTCCCCCTCCCGCTTTGGTCCCCGTCACACGCCCCCTCTTCCTCTCTCCGTTGTCTCCTCTGAACCCCCTCCCCCTTTCTCATCTCCCATCTTGGTTCCCCTCACTCCCCGTTGCTCCTTCTTAATCCCCCTATCCCTCACCCCATCACCCCCTCCTCGAAACCCCTCTCCCTCTCTCTCCTCTCTTGCACCCTCCTCTCGTTCTATATATCCTCGTCAATCATGGTATCTGGGATTCTTACCCACTTAAACCCCTGCAGCTATCGCATCGCCATATAAGAGGGGGACCTGGGCCCTCCAGTGGGATCTGCACCAAATACCCCTCAGTGCGCATTATAGCCTCCTTAAACATGGCACCATGATCACGGGGACAGGGCTCATAACCCCATCACCGTCCTCTTCGGAGTCGCGCCGTCACCCATCTATGTAATGTCCATGCCTAACGTTGCTTAACCTAGCAGCATGAAATATACTCTACGACCTATTCTCAGACCTACCCGATAGTCACACAAAATTTCATACAAATCGGTTCACCCATCTATGACCTTGCCTTATGAAGAAGAAAGAAGAAGAAAAACATTTATTTGTGACACGACACACAGAAAAAACAACACAGTAAAAACGAAGTATAAGTTACAGACATGTCACAAAAAGGTCTAAGCTCAGCGATATGCTGGCTGCGGACAACCAGCGCTGGTCTTCCGCTAGGACCTTTTGGGTGACGTCACATTACAGTGAAAATAGTACACATACAAACAAAAATAAAAACAGAATAGATTATTATAATAAAAACAGTGAATTACATTATAAAAGAAAGAAAAATCTAAATGTATATTCATGGTACATTCAGAGGCTCGAAATACCCGTTATAAAGTATCGGAGTAGTTATGTTGCTTAACCTGAACCTAGCGTTACGAACAACGTTCACAGCTATTTTTTTCATTAGTGTAAATATTAGTGAAGTTTACGTTATATTGAAGAAGGGACAAATTCATGCAACAACAATTTATTATTAATTTCTCATAAAAGATAAAAAAAGTAAAGGATAAAAAATGTTTATTGTGGGTTATCCTGAGATAAACATATACCATTGCGGACTTTTTTGTAGAACTTTTCAAGGTGTACAATACTGTAGTACATTATTTTGATCAATCTCGTAGGGTTCAGTAAGCGTTTGCAATGTAAGCGCAAAAAAATGTGTTTTTTTACGACATCACATTAGAAACCTCTAAAATTATCAGTGTTTCCCTACTATATTATGCATGAATTATACATATAAACCTTCCTCTTGAATCACTCTATCTATTAAGAAAAACCGCATCAAAATCCGTTGCGGAGTTTTAAAGATCTAAGCATACATAGGGACAGACAGACAGCGGGAGCGACTTTGTTTTATAATAAGTATATAGATAGAAGTAATATTTTACAATAAAATACAACTAGTTGAAATGAATACCTCCTTATGTCTAAAGTAGCAATCCCCGCGAAGGCATCGGGTTATTTAATGCTTTTTTAGATCAGCAATAAAAACCGACCTAGAATTGAAGTCGGTTTTTATTTCTTCTAAAAATATTTTATTTGACACTTTAATGAATTTTATAACGTAATGGTCAGTTTGTGTACTTATTTTACTTCGTCTCGTTGGCCTTACTTTAGGGTGCGTTTCCACTGAAGCGGAGCGGAGCGACCCCGAGCTGGACATAGCGGAGCTCAGGTCCGCTCCGCTATGTCCAGCTCGGGGCCGCGTATACATATATTTTATTTGAAAGTCCGCTCCGCTCAGGTTCGCTCCGCCCCACTCAACTCCGCTATGTCCAGCTCGGGGCCGCGAATTCATATATTTTATTTGAAAGTCCGCTCCGCTCAGGTTCGCTCCGCTCCACTCACCTCCGCTATGTACAGCTCGGGGCCGCGAATTCATATATTTTATTTGAAAGTCCGCTCCGCTCAGGTTCGCTCCGCCCCACTCACCTCCGCTATGTCCAGCTCGGGGCCGCGAATTCATATATTTTATTTGAAAGTCCGCTCCGCTCAGGTTCGCTCCGCTCCACTCACCTCCGCTATGTACAGCTCGGGGCCGCGAATTCATATATTTTATTTGAAAGTCCGCTCCACCCAGGTTCGCTCCGCCCCACTCACCTCCGGTATGTCCAGCTCGGGGCCGCTAATTCATATATTTTATTTGAAAGTCCGCTCAGGTTCGCTCCGCCCCACTCACCTCCGCTATGTCCAGCTCGGGGACGCGAATTCATGTATTTTATTTGAAAGTCCACTCCGCTCATGTTCGCTCCGCCCCACTCATCTCCGCTATGTCCAGCTCGGGGCCGCGAATTCATATATTTTATTTGAAAGTCCGCTCCGCTCCGCTAGCACCACCACCGGCACCACGCCGCTGCTCGTGTATACCTGTGCCTGTGCGCATGTGTAGTGCGGCGGTACGTGACGGAGGCCAGCGTGGCCGCGATCACGGAGCCCAGCTCGCCCGCTAGCACCACCACCGGCACCACGCCGCTGCTCGTGTATACCTGTGCCTGTGCGCATGTGTAGTGCGGCGGTACGTGACGGAGGCCAGCGTGGCCGCGATCACGGAGCCCAGCTCGCCCGCTAGCACCACCACCGGCACCACGCCGCTGCTCGTGTATACCTGTGCCTGTGCGCATGTGTAGTGCGGCGGTACGTGACGGAGGCCAGCGTGGCCGCGATCACGGAGCCCAGCTCGCCCGCTAGCACCACCACCGGCACCACGCCGCTGCTCGTGTATACCTGTGCCTGTGCGCATGTGTAGTGCGGCGGTACGTGACGGAGGCCAGCGTGGCCGCGATCACGGAGCCCAGCTCGCCCGCTAGCACCACCACCGGCACCACGCCGCTGCTCGTGTATACCTGTGCCTGTGCGCATGTGTAGTGCGGCGGTACGTGACGGAGGCCAGCGTGGCCGCGATCACGGAGCCCAGCTCGCCCGCTAGCACCACCACCGGCACCACGCCGCTGCTCGTGTATACCTGTGCCTGTGCGCATGTGTAGTGCGGCGGTACGTGACGGAGGCCAGCGTGGCCGCGATCACGGAGCCCAGCTCGCCCGCTAGCACCACCACCGGCACCACGCCGCTGCTCGTGTATACCTGTGCCTGTGCGCATGTGTAGTGCGGCGGTACGTGACGGAGGCCAGCGTGGCCGCGATCACGGAGCCCAGCTCGCCCGCTAGCACCACCACCGGCACCACGCCGCTGCTCGTGTATACCTGTGCCTGTGCGCATGTGTAGTGCGGCGGTACGTGACGGAGGCCAGCGTGGCCGCGATCACGGAGCCCAGCTCGCCCGCTAGCACCACCACCGGCACCACGCCGCTGCTCGTGTATACCTGTGCCTGTGCGCATGTGTAGTGCGGCGGTACGTGACGGAGGCCAGCGTGGCCGCGATCACGGAGCCCAGCTCGCCCGCTAGCACCACCACCGGCACCACGCCGCTGCTCGTGTATACCTGTGCCTGTGCGCATGTGTAGTGCGGCGGTACGTGACGGAGGCCAGCGTGGCCGCGATCACGGAGCCCAGCTCGCCCGCTAGCACCACCACCGGCACCACGCCGCTGCTCAGGATTATCCCGCTCTGCACCAAACAAGTGTACACAGGCTGACTGGTTGTATATGGGACATATTCAAGAATTCAGTGATTCAAGGTCTTAAAAAAGTACCTAAAAGGTAAAAAAGGAACCCTTATGGTCTGACTTCATCTGTCTGTCTGTCACACCTATATATTTCAGGAACCACTGATGCTATAGATTCGTAACTTGGAATACTTTTAGATCTTACTTACCCAACCTCATCGCAAATGAAAAAAATATTTCTTTTCTTTTACTTTTTTTTATAATGGGGGTCGAAATCGGTCATCAAAATTTCAAAGTGAGACTAATATATCAAGTGGGGTATCATATGAAAGGGCTTCATTTGCACATCTCAAAACAGATTTTTATGTTGGTTTATGTCACGTAGTTTTTGGCTGATTATCAAAAATGTCAAAAAAAAATATCGTCCCCCCTTATCTCTGAAGTTTGTGGAAGGGAAAATCTGAAATAATTATGGGTAATACATGTCCATCTATATTTTACAGGGAAAATAAAACGATCTTTCTAAGTAGTACAGTTTTTTAGTAATCCTAAAAAAACCTTGACAAACACGAGTACGACTCGCACTTGACCGGTTATTTTTTACTACCAAGGTGGCAAGGAAGCATGCGGCCCAAATGATGGTAAGCAGTCACCGCAGCCTATAGACGCTAGCAACACCAGAAAAACTATCTGCTGCCGACCCTAAGGCTGCCTGTCCACCGGAGCGGAGCGAGGCAGCGGAGCGGAGAAACGAGAAATATTAACCAATAAGATTGCACAAAAACCCCGCTCCAAAATCTTAGTGCTCCGCTCCGCTGCCTCGCTCCGCTCCGTTGGACAGGCAGCCTAAAGACATTAAATATCAAGTCTTTGTGTCCGGTAATTTCACCAGCTACAGTGCCCTTCACACCTGGAACACAGCAATGTTTACACAATACTCTACACCCTAGTGCCTCTCTAAGAGTTGTAAAGGTTATAAGATGAAACATTCGCCAAAGATCTTAGAGTCGTCTTTATTTATATGATACCTGATGGTGAACCAAGGCCTCCCCTGAGAAGGGAGGGGTTGCCATAATCCTCACGCTTGGCAGACGTTTCGGGGATCACAGTAGGTAGGAAATCCATGGAAAGACGCTGCTGCCCGTCTTCTTTTTATCTCCTTAGTCGCGTCTTACGGACACCCAACGGGTGGATATGGGAGGTTGCTATTCTTCCCCGGAAACCCCACGGGAATGATGATGATGATTAGATGATGGGCGGCAGTGAACGACCTGCTCGACTTGTCAGTAAGTTAAACTTACCTGATTGGCCGGTTGGTTATTGGACAAAAGTTGCGATAAAATCTGTTTGACTGTTTTCTTGTCACCCTTTTCCTCGTCCTCTTCCGCACCTGTATAATTATAATTAAGAAGCATACATGTAGTAATAAAGAAACATACATGTATAATTATATCCTGGGACGACCAAACACGATTCACGAACAAGTAGTACTCATACTGTGGCAACCAGAAACTATAAGAAATAGCGATAAATACTGAAAGGAGTCTAGGGCCCGATTGGTGTACTATCGCAGACACGAACGATGTTCCAGTTTTCAATCAAAATCGTTTGAACAACTTTATGTGCGCTTACCCCGTCCGCACGTATTTTGGGCCGGCTCGTGTAAGCGATTATCGTCCTAAAGGTGAGACACCGCTTGTGACCGCGAGAGTACCTACATTAAAAATTCAACACTGGATTTGTAATACATCTACCATTTTAGTCAGGAATCGAACCATAGATTTTAAAGAAAATAAAACAATCAGTGAATATAGTCAATTTTTCAAACCCGGAGAGTAAATTAACAATAGCTAATGTCAAACATGAAAATAGTGTTGCCACATTAGTTTCTAGTAGTGTTGTCCAGACGACATTTTTCAGTGTCGATTGTTTTAACCGTAAAATTTTAAATGTCGTCTGTATATTAGATTGATCAATTGAAGAGTGCTAATTTATTAAAGTAATTAAATAAAACTTATAACTAATAATGTCGTTTTATTAAATTCTATCAAACTACTTATTGGAAATAAGCCAATAAAGATTACATCAAAGTACATAGATATAGTATTAATAAAATGTACCTAATTTAACGTTAAACTAAAACTCCGTACTTGATTTTGCCGATATATTTAGTTAGCAGTTCATTATTATTATTATGTATTTTAATGAATTTATCGAATCCTAGAAGTTTGCAATTTATGCTATAATTCAGAAATTTAAGTAACATATCGACCGGTTTTTCGGTCTAACTAGCTTTCGAATGACGTGTGAAGTCCGCCAACCCGCACTTGGCCAGCGTGGTGGACTATGTCCTAAATCACTTCATCTTGAGCTCATGCCTAACAGTGGGACAAAATAAGGGCTGGTCCAAAAAAAAACAGTTTTTCGATTAATTCCGTTTGCTATTTTAAAAATGCAATAATCTAGCAACACAGTAAAAAAATAAAAATGCCAATTTACTCCCGGATAAAAAAATTGACTATAGTAAAGATCATATTGTTACGACTGGGATATAAAAGTGTTAATTACTCCGTTAGTTATTACTTAATTGCAATGATCTCAAATAGCATTGTTCTACAGTCTATAGGTCTACTATCGATCCGTGTAGAAAGATTTCGAATCAATATTATATCAATATCAATATTATATGTATGTTACTCATATGTTGAGTATTCATTTTTTTTTTCTAAATCGTTCCACTACGCGGCGCCCATCACTAGGCGGCGCTTGCGCATAGACACACACCATTCGAACAGCGAGACAGATGTAACTACGTAAACACATACATTGTAATGCGTTGTCGACCGTTTCTATTTCGAATACTAGAGAAGAATACATTCCTTATTTTAACGAACTTATCGCAGTTTTATTATTCGACCACACCTAAGGATGCTACGCGCCCGCCCATGGTCCTTCGAGCGGGGTATGAACCAGCGACCTATGGACCTTGTGTTTCTAATACAAATTAGGAAAAAAAATTAGATATTCAACAAATGAGTTACGTACATGTATTTGTATTGATACAATGAATTATAATCGCACGGATCGGACAGGGTTGCTTTTATAACACTGTATAGATTCCCTGCCATCCATAACTAAAATTAAATATACGGCCTACCTGCTGCATGTTCTTTTTCCGCGTCTTTATTGTCCGATGCAAACACGTACGTAGTTCCTACGAAAAATAATGAATAAATATCAATAATTAACTTCGTTAAGCTCGATATTTGGGTGACCCACGAGTTCACTGGAAGAAACCTAATGAATCGTGTACTTATTTGCAATTCTCTATTGAAACGTAATTAAACCAAACAATTTTTTAAAATATTGATTACAAGAACGTGCGGTAAAGATCATGGTTGAACGGTAGTCGAGCACCACAGGCTGTACCGAAACCCGGATTGATACGCAATTTTGGACCTTCTACGCCAAATTCAAGAAGCAACGACCTATGGAGAAGAAGCGTTACGAATTTAAATACTAAAAAGCGTTGGACTGATTTTCACAAAGGACGACGTCAATATATGTTGAAAAAGCGCATTAAAACTATAATTGGAACCCATTAGCCGAAGCAGATATACGCAAGGCCTGGATTTGGACGGTGAACGGCGTATTTCTGATGATAAAGCGCAAGAAGGTACGGCCATCCACCCATCCTATTCCTAGACCATTCTACTTCGTTTGTGTTAATGTTGTGTTTCTTAAAACATTTTCAGTAAGTCAACGCATATATTGTGGGTTACCCGTTCGAAACTGCTATCAGCTGTACAGATTGCCGTCGCTAGCACCTGTATCTTCGTGCTGGTGTGTCAAACGTGAGTACTCCAACCTTTACAATGACTACCAAAATGGGCTCGTCCGACAATGCTCGTGATAAATCTCCTTATAGAGCCAGTGACGATGAAATTGTTCGTAATCTTATCAAAAAACGCGGTATAGTCAAAGGCAGATTCACTAAATTCGCTAACTTTTTAAGTTCATTGTGTGCTCAAAAAGATTTACATGATCAACAACTTGTAGATCTGAAGTTGCGTATGCAAGGCGTCACAAATTTGTATACCGAATTTAATAATATTCAGACTCAATTGGAGGAGGTTGTACCTGACGCAGATCTAGATGAACAACTCACACAAAGAGAATCATTTGAGAACAGCTATTATAGCGTCCTAGCTCAGGCTGAATGTCTTTGTAACAAACATGCCACACCACATGCGAATGATTCCCAAAAACATGAAAACAGCATTCATAATTCGGTTCAACTGCCTGTAATTTCACTGCCTACCTTTCAAGGTTCATATGAACACTGGCTCGAATTCCGCGATACCTTTTTATCATTAGTACACAATTCTAACAGAATAAGCAACATACAGAAATTCCACTACTTGAAATCATCACTAAAGGGAAGTGCAGCACTAGTTATTGACAGCCTAGAATTCTCAAGTAGTAATTATGATGTCGCCTGGGAACTACTACTCAACAGGTATAACAATAACAGATTATTGATTCACAATCACGTCAAGTCGTTATTTAACTTGCAAGTGCTTAATAAAGAATCACCAGACCTAATTCGACAGCTTATCGACACTGTTTTAAAGAATTTACGCGCATTAAACATTCTCGGTGAGCCTACTGACTCCTGGGATACACTGGTGATTTATATTGTTGTGTCTAGGTTAGACCAAACTACCGAACGTGATTGGGAACAACACAAAAGCACGTTATACGCTTCTACCGGCGATTCGGAAAACTCGAAAACACCTTTAAAAATTGACGACTTGCTTAATTTCCTCAGGGCTAGGGCTGATATGTTGGAAACATTGTTAGTGTCTCACAATAAACAGTACACAAACAAATCTAGTTACACGTACAATAACTCAAAAATACACTGCAATGTTTCCACCACTGAGCCACAAACCCGCGACAGTCGTATTAAGCGCTGCAGTTAACTGTAGGTTCGGACCGTGCCGATTATGCAATAAAAAACACAACACGCTAATCCATAATGCGAGTACGGGTGGGACGTGCCATCTATCACAGGTGACTGACGAGTGCAACCAAGCTACTGGAATGCATTTCTCAGGTCACCCCTCCGCGTCACACTCACAATGTTCGGACCATAACACGACAAATGAGCAAATCATTCACGTAAATAATGCACACATAGATAATATACAAAGCGCACAATTATCTAACTTGCAACCGGTTCTACTGTCAACCGCGCTAGTTGAGGTAGCCGATATTGATGGCAAATATCATTTAGCGCACGCCCTTCTTGATAACGGAAGCGAGCGATGCTTTATTTCCAGATCATTATGCGATTTACTTAATACACCAAAAATACAGTCCACTGCAGAAGTTCGAGGCGTTGGAAACTCAATTACACAATCTACAGAAATGTGTGAAATTGAGGTAAAATCACGCACCAACCCCGACTATTCAACGCGCTTAAAATGTTTCGTTTTACCGAGCATTACGTCATCACTGCCAGCTGTTTCTAAACAATGCGCACGGGCTATAACTATACCCGATGAGATTCAGCTTGCCAACCCCTTCTACTTTAACTCACATAAACCTGATCTATTGATAGGTACAGATACATTCTGGAGTTTACTGAAAAGCAAAAGAATTAGATTGCCTAACGGACCCGTGTTGCAGGATACACATTTTGGCTGGATTGTTTCAGGTCCAGTCAATAAAGATTCAGTCAATAACAATAATCATAGTAATATTTCAAAAACAAGCGACACCCATCTGCCGGAGCCTTCGTCACGAATACATCGTCGAAATATTAACATTAGGCGAAAATGTTAGTGCAAAACTTTAGGCATTGGGTGGTTTCACTTCAATTTTCGCTTTATATCGAGTCACGCACGCAAGATCAATTTTTGTATATATTTCAAGAATATAAGCGCATCAACGCAATTAAAATACATAACGCATTTTTATTAGAAAATAAGTGAAGGATAACGTAGAAGCCTTCACATTTTGGTGGTATGGTGGGATTGGAAGGGCATCGTTCATTATGAGATTTTACCGCCGGACAAAATCATCGATACGGATCTCTACTGCCAATAACTAATGAGACTCAGGCAATAAATTGAGCAGAAACGACCGGATTTGATCAATAGAAATGGAGTGGTCTTTCATCATAATAACGCCAGGCCACATCCTTGGCCACAAATAAAGCGTTAATGCATCCACCATATAGAGCTAACCTTGCAACCTCAGATTTCCACCTATTTCGGTCTCTTAAGAATTATTTGCGTAGTGTTAGGTTAACATTGAGAGAGGACTGTCAAAACTACTTCTTACATTTTTCTGATCAAAAATCCCAAGATATCTACAGAAACGGGATTATGTTACTACCTACAAGATGGCAATAACTTATCGAACAAAATGGCAATGTAAATAAACTTTATAAATACAATTATCTTGAATTTGTATATAAAATACAATAGAACTTTTTCCCCAAAAAATCAATATTCGTAGCTTTTTTTATTTTGACGCGGGGGAAATCTTCGAAAGATCCCCGGGAGCTGTGGGGCTCGACCGGGGTATGTGGGATTCTTACCTACTGAAACCCCCGCGGCTGTCGCATCGGCACATGATAGGACCCCAGGGCTCTCCGGTGGGATCTGCACCAGGGGCCCCTCAGTGCCTTGCCTTTGAGCCCGCCGTCGGGGGCGCATTGTAGCCCCCCGAGAACCAGTCACGGTGCTCACGGGGACGGGGGTCGCAACCCCGCCGCCGTCCTCCTCGGAGTCGCCGCCGTACCCAATGGACGTTCTAAGGGGATAATATTCGTACCTGCACTATCCTTGTCTTCACCAGAAGAATCGTCCAAATCAGATTTCTCTTCAGCTGCAACAAAACATATTTTACTTGAAATACAATTTTTTGATATGCCTAAGGTAGCAGTCGTTCACATCATCCAGAACATGTGCCAATATCACCAATGACTTTTACGACACGCTCGTAAAGATCGTAGATTTACGAACAAACATAACAGTCATGATGTAAAAAAAGATAAAGATATTGACTAAAAATAAGTCATGAAAATAAATAATAGTGTCACTCACGCGTGGTCTCAGGTTGAGGCTTAACCGGCTTAGCCGGTGGACTGGACCATTTGTCCTGGGCGTCTCTCAGCATTTTCTCCCCGGAAATGATCCGGTCCGACACGTTCCACAGACTGCGGACCACACCTGGCGTGTGAAAATATGTGTGAAGGGAAAGTTTTCAACATTATGTTTAGCAGTTATACCTGCCTGCTGCCTATAGACCGCTGCACTTCACTGCTAATCGTCACCCGAAACATTAGTTATTAAATCTCTGGAGTGTCTTTCAAACAAGGTTATCCTATCTGGTACTCGCCCGCACTTATAAAAATTATAAAGGAAAAGAACAAAGTTCATTGCAAATGGAAAAAATTCTCTAATGCAAGAGACTATGACGAATTTTCTTTACTACGTCACCGACAAAAAATGGTACAGGATGAATGTTTTAATAACTTTATTCAATCCTCTCAAAATAACATCAAACAACAACCAAAACTGCTATGGAATTTTGTGCGCACGATGAGAGGTAAGCGTGGTAGTACATCTCTGCCTCATAGTCTGTCAAATGGTTCAGAAAATTTTCATACCGGACAAGAAATATGTAATGGCTTTAATACATTTTTTAAGAGTGTATTCGTAGACCCCGCAGCTTCTTATGACCAGTTCGATTGTCATGATGCACCCAGAGGAGAAAACAACAATTTGCACACATTAACTTTCAGTGAAACAGATATTGCTAAACAAATTAAGTTACTTGATGCTTCCAAAGGTGCCGGTAATGACGGTATACCCCACCTGTTTCTGATAAAGTGTGTCGATACTATATGCAAGCCCTTATCAATTATTTTCAACCGCTCAATCAGAGAGGGCGTGTTCCCTACCCCATGGAAAGTGGCAAACATTACGCCAGTTCACAAAAAAGAGTCAAAAACAGTAGTACAGAATTACAGACCCATATCTATCTTAAATTCGATCTCTAAATTATTTGAAAAATTAGTTTATAATGCCATATATCCCTCTATTGTCCCTAACATCAGTACTCATCAACATGGGTTTCTAAAGGGTCGATCAGTTAATACCCAACTCGCTGAATTTACCAATTACGTACTCAATACAATGGATAAAAAATCACAAGTGGATGTTATTTACACAGATTTTGAGAAGGCTTTTGACCGCGTAGATCATGTTATCTTGCTGTCCAAATTGCAGAAATTGGGTATACATGGTGACCTTTTTAGGTGGATAAAATCATATGTAACTAACAGAAGACAAGCAGTAGTTGTAGGTGGCTACCAATCTGATTATGTCACCATCACATCTGGTGTTCCTCAAGGTTCCCATCTAGGGCCCCTTCTCTATAATGTTTATCTCTTTGACATTGATACGTGCTTCGTCAATAGCAGACATCTGCTCTACGCTGATGACAAAAAGGTTTTTCTTCGTGTGGACACTATAGAAGATTGCAATAAAATCCAAGACGACTTAAACAGATTATCAAATTATTATAGGTTAAATCGCATCAGTATAAATGTAGAGAAATGTGCCCAAATTACATTCACACGCAAAACAAAGCCTATGGAATTTAATTATGTTATTAATGGCCAGCCCATTACTAAAATTAAAGAAGCTCGGGATTTGGGAATACTTATGGACCAAAAACTTAACTTTATTAAACATATTGATAATGTAGTTAACAGAGCATACAAGAATTTGGGTTTCTTGATACGAGCTTGTAAACCTTTTAAAGACCTATATTGTTTAAAATTAGTATACTATGCCTATGTGCGAAATTTGTTAGAATTTGGTAGTGTCATTTGGAACCCTAATTACGACGTGCACATAAACAAAATCGAACGTATACAAAAGTTATTTATCAAACATTTAAATTATAAATTTAATACACATTTTGATGATTATGATGCAGCATGTCAACATTACAAGCTCATCCCTCTTAGTGACCGGCGGAATTATCTTGACATGGCTTTTCTGCACGATATAGCAAATGCAAATGTAGACTGTCCTAACCTTGTCTCATCTCTTACTTTAAATGTTCCAATACACCGCCCTCGTCACATAATGCATAAAGTCTTCCATACTCCAACTTCCAGAACCAATTATGCAAAAAACGAGTTTTTCTCTCGTGCCACTAATACGTATAACAAAAATTTCAGTGACATTGACATATACGCCCTAACTAAAACCCACTTTAAATCTCAAGTACTTCGCAAATTAGACCCGTCTAGACCATCATAACTTATCACTACTTACTTTTAGCTCTTGCTCTTTTATTAGTTATTTTGTGTGAAATGAGATAAGATATGAATCCTATTTATTTATTTATTTATATATATTTA
Source organism: Furcula furcula (assembly GCA_911728495.1). Taxonomy (NCBI): domain Eukaryota; kingdom Metazoa; phylum Arthropoda; class Insecta; order Lepidoptera; family Notodontidae; genus Furcula; species Furcula furcula. Next base: position 23,687,116 of record OU452252.1, read on the forward strand.
TTACTGCTCTTTAAAATGAAACATGCTGTGAATATGATGATTGCATTGGGGGAATTAAAATTAAAATTAGTAAAATTAGTAATGTAAAATTAAATTTAGAAATCGAATTTAAAATTAAATACAACAATTATTTCATTATTTCACACAATTTTATTCTTATATACTTACTATATTTAATTAATCTAATACTACATAACTGGTTTTTGCTTTTTAGATAGCGCAGCTCTTGAGTAACTAGCTAAGGATTTGTATGTTTAAAATTTTAAGTTGTATGTAATTGTTGCAATTGAAGCTGTAATTTCTAGCATTTCCTTTTCTACACCATTAAGTTCTTTTTTATGTTAATTTTTAACCTATTTCTACTCATTTTTCTTAAAAAGATCCTTTCTATTTTTAGTCTTTCTAAACTTTAGCAATAACAACCTACTGTTAAATTACTTGTTTAATTAATATTATTATCTATGGTATCCTATATTGGCTTAGCTTAATTATCTAGTTTTAAATTGTCTGTATTCTATGGAATGTGCTGTTGGATACCTTCAATAATTTAAAAAAATAAAAAAAAAATTAAACAAAAACCAAAACACAGCAATATTTATACAATTGCTGCTTAACGGCAGAATGACACTGCGGCGGTACCTATCGCGACCGTTCCATGCGCGAGGTACCCATCATCTACTACTAAAGGACATGGCTAAATGAAGTATGGGGAATTGCCCTAGAAATGTATAAACATTGTAACTAGTAATATGTAATGCTAAAAGCTGAATATTAGCATTTTGTATGAAAAAGGTTTCTGAAGCTGTTAATATGACAATTCTAAAAATAAAATTGTAAATACTCCTACGAAAATAAGCTTGTATAAAGCTTGTGAGAATAAGATTTTGCTATAAACTTTTAGCCAGGCGTTGTTTAAGCATTATTATTACTTTATTAGTCAATTCATTTAATATTTTTACTGTTTTTAACCGACTTCAAAAAAGGAGGAGGTTCTCAATTCGTCTGTATATATATATATATATTTTTTATGTATGTTCGCGCATAACTCTGTCAATTATGAACCGATTTGAAAAAATCTTTCTTCCATCCATTCTTCAATCCATTGATTGGGTCCCATAAAAAATTTATTGCGTAGTAATAAGTAGTTCCTGAAAAACAAGAATGATGACTGCGCACTGAGAGCTGCAGGAAAGCCTATATCGATGACTTTATGTCGCTTTTTAAGGACAAAAATGGTCATAACTCTGGCATATATTTACCAATTTCAATGATTGTTTTTTTATTCGAAAGAAGAAACCACTGTATTAAATCTGTATGAATTTTATTACAACCAGATAAGAACTTTCTGGAGGACCATGAACGATGTGGAGGAATTTATCTGGTAAAAACCATAAAACTGATGTTCTCCATTACATTGCTCTGATAATTATGAACCGATTGCGATGATTCTTTTTTTATTCGAGAGAGTAAACTGCTATGATGATTCCATGCAAATTTCATTACGACCGGATATTTTTTTCTGAAGAAACATGAATTATGTAAAACTATGTAGACGATAATGTGATCATAACCTACCTAGATAATTTTACGGTTTTCGATGGTTCAATCGTTATATATGAAAATATCACTAAAAAGTTTAAAATAAAATATTTTAAAAAAAAAATTGAACCGACTTCAATACACTGAAAAGTATAAAATAATTTAAATATTATTGAAGTTGGTGCCAAATGTACACAGCCGGTAAGCTAACACCAACTTCAATAATATTTAAATTATTTTATACTTTTCAGTGTATTGAAGTCGGTTCAATTTTTTTTTAAAAAGATTTTATTAATAATACTGATAACTTCAGCTTACGCAAATATCTTTAAAAGTAGTTTTATTGTCCACATCTTCGTGAATAATCTTCGTTAAAATCGTACACTCTTACGTAAAAATAATATACAAGCTTGTACAAAAAAAAATGTTATAAATTAGCTACGCGTTTATGGTCTCCACGTCAAACAAAAAACATGAAAACCCCTTTTAATTATTGATCAGTTCACAAAAGTTCTAGGAGAATAATAAAACCTTCATAATTAATTAATGAATATTTAAATTATACGAGCTAGTGAGAAATGTATATACATGCTTAGGGCAGTTGTTTAGCCATGTCATTTAATCGTCATACCAGCAGTCGTGGTCTGCTCTTGTAGACTTGTGGAAGTCAGCGCCAAATGTATTTGCTCCATGTGCTGTTTGAACGCCTGGTAATCCTTCTCTGCATCACCATCGGATAGCCCGCTGTACGTCTCATGCCCTGCGACATACGCGAAAAGATAATTATTATCCTTAATAGATAAATATCCTTAACTAATATTAGCAGGATAACTGTGCACCCGTAGCGTCAAGTCGCCAATATATTCGTCACGTCAAAAGTCGCCTATTGATCCAACATATTCGTTATATCAAAAGTCGCCTATTGATCAAAATTTTGCTATTATTTGTAAATGTAATACCAAAATATGATTATTTCTGGCAATACTAGACCCGTAAGTACATTATAGAATATTTTTTCAAAACTAGTCATCATGCCTATTGATCAACATATTCGTCATGTCAAAAGTCACCTATTAATCAACATAATCGTCATGTCAAAAGCCGCCTATTGATCAACATATTCGTCATGTCAAAAGTCGCCAATTGATCAACATATTCGTCATGTCAAAAGTCGCCTACTGATCAACATATTCGTCATGTCAAAAGTCGCCTATTGATCAACATATTCGTCATGTCAAAAGTCGCCTACTGAGCAACATATTCGACATATCAAAAGACCGATTTGACTTCGGTTTTTGCTACAGACACTACCTACACTATATCATGTACTAGCTTAGCAGAATGATTTTAATCGAAATCCTAAAATGTCATAGACAGTTACGTTTTTCCAGTTGCTTATAAAGGAGACCACAGCATGCATATTTACAGTCCTACAGTTATCTGTAGGAGCTCGTAGCTTTATATCAATTATATGTCATGAATTCTACAATTATATGTCATAATAAATAAATAAATATAAAACATACATGAAAAGTATACATGTAAGTTACATAACTTACATACAGGGTAAGTTTTTCAAGTGAGCGTGGATGGCCAAATACGAAACTATAAGGAATAGCTAAAAACGCTGAAAGGAGTCACAAGGCCAATTTTGATGAAAACTATATCATAGGATGTTAGGAATATTATTACTAATATTCCTAGTTAGGAATCGAATTCGTTGATTTAAAAAAAAAATACAGCCTGAATTACACCATCCGATAGTGTCGCTAGTAGGGATCAATTTCTGGTAAGTAATGATATGTGGCAAACGACAATGACGAGCTTGGAACTCACCTTTTTGCACAAGTTCATTCAGTTGTCCGATGAGCGTGTCTCGCATCTGTTTGGTGTCGTAGTTTATGGATATCACGTCTGGTGGTAGCTGGATTTCGTATGTCGATATTTTGCTATACCTAAACATTTTGAAGAATATTAGTAAGTAGTACTTAACTAACATAAGAATTTTTTTTTTTAGGTACACCAACGATATACATACAATTGCTTAACCTAATACATACTATAATTAATTAATCTAGTATGTTTATCAATGATAGGTATACTCAACTTGCGTATGAAATACATATTACGGTATGGGACTGAGTTGTAAAAATTAGTCAGTTATTAAAACATAATTGCTATGTGTTTAGATTTGAACAAAGAAATTTAGAGTAAAATTTAGAATTATAAATTAATTTGATAGTCGTAAAACTTTTCGTTTAAAAACGGGAAGATTATCATGAAAAATATCCAATTTAATATTAGGATAATTCTCAAGTATGCTATTGTAACTGCAGCCTAAACGATTGATAGGGGAATTCTTTCCTACGTTGGTTCGACAAGAAATGAAAGTTAAGATATAATTAAGATAAGATAAAAAAACTAAACAGAAAATAAATATCATGGAATAAAATGACCTTAAGATCAATGCGTGGATAGTAAATATTTAAAATTATTAGGTAGATGCATCAAAAACTACCCACATTTTAGTCGTTTCTTTTATAGTTGGTTGTATGTAAGAAATCGCTATTAACGATGACACCGACATTGAAGTTTATTATATAAGTATTACACATGTTATATTTTGGTGTACAAAAAGAGTATTCTATTCGGTATTAGTGAACAGTCTGACCGGAAGGTGGCGGTGGTGAGTCGACAGACGAAGGCGTGCGCGTGCGCGTGCAGCGGGTGGTCACACGCGCGGCGCCGCACCAGGCGGGGCGCGTCGCAGCGGAGCCGCACGTACTGCGCGAGCGACAGAGACAGCGCCGAGCGAGACAACCGACGAGCCGCGCCGCTCGCGCCGCACTGCTCGCACCGCGACCAGAACATCACCTGACACACACGACACGCACACGCACACATATCAGCTGCTGAACATAGACCTCCCCTTGGAACGTCACTATGCATGACAATTAAAAATAGACAACGAAAAAGTTCATACATTTCTCACTAGCAGCGCCACTGGCGGAAACTCTCGAAAAAATAAAGAGTGACTATATAAGTTTTCCTTTACGATCAAAACTTTAAAGAGTTAGAGTTAGTTGTTTCGAATACGGCCATCCATCCACATCCACACGAAAAATTCTCCTGTATACAACGCTTAAACGATACACAAATATTATAGATATAATAAAAATCGAACCTGTTTGCTCTGCTCTTCTTTAACTTTATCCACGTTGCTGTGCCCTATGGTGTTGCAAGTTATAGTGATGCACACGTCACCATGAACAAATCTACAAACAATACATACATTTCATTTTTATTTACTTCTCAAAATATAAAAAATAAACTGCAACAAAAATAAATGTATCTAAAACTAATGCAATTGTATACAAACGATAAAGAGATGACAAGATGAGAAGAGAAATTGAGGGGCGGAGAGATATCTGACCTGCGGGCCTAAAAAGGCCACTTTGAGCAATTCACCTAAATTATGTCATATGCCATATTGCCAGCAGACGCTTAGCAATGCCGCAAAATTTTCGTAAAATGGTCACATTTTTTAGGCGAATCATACTCAAATATTTTCATATCAGACTCCAAAAAGTCACTCATATTTGGGGTTAATGCTGCCATACGAAAAAAAATAAACCGATTAAAATTTTAATTTAACCGGTTTTATTTTATCTTCGTTTTTAATATTATACGAAGGTTATCGGCATAAGTGTGTGCCCTATAAACTTGTTCATAGTTATTTAAACTTGACACTATTCAATTTATTGTGATTAGTGATGAAAAAGTAATCAAAGATTTTTGTTATTTTTAGCTGGCAACAAGTAAGTAATCACATGTTTTTTAGGTGACGGGGGATTGTCTTGTCATATTCTGTCTACGGTATAATGGTACGTGCAGACGGAATTTAGGAAGTGAACTAGTTCCCTGTAACCTTACAATTCGTTCTATTCGGTCCTTAGGTCAGTAAGTACCGTAGACAGAAGATGTCTAGATATCTAACACGCGCGCCGTCTATAAGGACCTTAGAGAAAGAAACCAATAGAGAGCTGGCACTTTCTTTCTCATTCGCGCAGGAAAAGGATGCATTTATATATATTATATGTGATAGAAAGAAACAGAGCATATGATTTTTTGTCCCTCAGCGTGTGTTCAAAATCTGGCGCACCTACGGTGCGTTTTCTTCGAGTACTCATGAAATTTTCTAGTTCACGACCTAGCTTTGGAGTTTTAAATTGAATTGCATTATGAAATATCGTGTATACTTCATAATAGGCGTATTTGAATAAATATCCATAACGTGTGTTAAGTGTACGAATGATTATTTTCCGTTATTTTCTGTCCTTATCGGCGGCACGCTAGCTAAATGTCTTGTTATATTCTGTCTACGATAAGGACAGAAAAAAGTACATACTAAATTTAGAGTTGCCATGTAAGCGAAATTTTATCCTATGTATGTAGGTATATATTTTATGTAGGTTAGTTTTGTTATGACTATACATTATAATTGGAGGACGTGCAAACTAATGTCATTTGCCGGTTAAGTTTAGATAATTCCTCCAAGATACATTTCATAACAGAAAGCAGCCTTAAAGCGTCCAATACCGTAAAATGAACGAAAACTATAAACACTTATTTTACGTTAGTTGTAAACGGTCAACATAAAAAAATAGCACGTGAATATTGAACACAGTGAGTGAACTCACTGTGTTCAATATTCAATTTTATATTATAAGAGCTGACCCGTGCAGCTACGCCCACGCACTCCATTTTCCGGTCAAATCTTTATAATCCTTTTTCTTTCCATTTCTCTCTATCGCTCTTGTCTCCATCTCTCACTCTCTTTGCCTCAGTATTATACTCTCTATCACTATATAAGTCCCTCCCTGCTCTTCCTTTTCCCCCATGGAACTTATACTCTACCCTAAGTTGAACGATTTTGAAACTATTACAAAAAGAACTACCGCAATCGGATTTGTAGTTTTTGCAAGGCATCACTCCCGTGTTCATACATTTATTGCTCGAGTTTGATTTTATAAAGAAAAACAGAGTATACATTTAGGCGAATATTACGCATATTTAATAGTATTAGATGTCTGAGTCGAATATATACCCTCCTTTTTAAAGTCGGTTAAAAACCGAGACCTACTTTTTACTTGCCCTGTGAACCACGAAGACGCCGTGTTACCAGATTTTTATATATGTATAAGATTGTACTTGACAATCAAAATATCTATACTTATAATAAAACTGTAACAGGTCCAATTCTGTACATTGAAGATATTTTGGAAATTATTTTTGGAGGGCATTCTATAACCGATACTGAGGCCGAAAATGTATTTTTTTTAATTTTTGTCTGTCTGTCTGTCTGTCTGTATCACGGCTGAGCATCACTCCGAAACTACTGAATGGATTCAAATGAAACTTGGCATGATTTGAGATCTTACTACGAGGTAGGACATAGGATACTTTTTATCCCGTAATCTAGCACGGTTCTTTCGGGAGAGGGGATTAAAGTCAAAATGGGTACTTGGTTATACGCTTGGTCAGATTTTATCAATTTTTCTTTATAATATAATAAATATTAGTAAGGGAACACTCATAGAGAGTTGTTATCAAGGTTTTGTAATCGATCGGGTTAAGCAACGTTAGGTAAGGTCATTAAATAGATGGGTGACCGTTTAACGCCATTTGAACTAAACGGGTCCGTTCTTCGGAGAGCAAGTAAAAAGTAGGTCTCAGTTTTTAACCGACTATAAAAAAGGAGGTTATGTATTCCATGCTAATGTCTGTTATTAAAAGTTTAGTTAACGTAAAAATAGCGCAGGCGGAGCTGCGTGGGTCAGCTAGTATTTAATAATATACTGACTAACTGAAGTAGAAGTACTACCACAGTGTACAAACTTTTATAGACTGTGGTACTGCTAACTAATGTTATGATACGTTGTACATAATGATAGTGATAATGATGTAATGATATGTTTACGTAACGTATGCAAAATATGAACCTTGAGCGGTGAATTCGTTCTCTTTCACACCCGTGTCCGATAGTCATGTACTAGTACTCTTTTGTACATAGTAGTTCCAGCGGTTGCTTGCTCATCGCTCATCGTTCGAGCTGAACTAATAGGTTCATGTGAAATTAAATACTTTTATTAGGTATCGTCTAATATTAATCAAGGTGGGCATTTTATCAATGTCCGCTGTACACCTAATAACACAGGTTTTTCGGTGTAATTTTTACGAACGAGAATTCTCCCGTCTAGAGAATCTATTCGGTCAGCAGTCAGCACTGCGGAACGGTTCCTAACCGTATACCGTTCGACGCGTCTTGTATTACACAAGACTGGTGTGTGTGGTGTGTACGCAGCTTAGCAGAGAAAGTTGAATAGTAATCAAACAAATCAAAACAATCCGTATAAAAATTAAACTGAACAAGGATATCAATGTTTATTGATGGGGAACCCTTCGTCATTTCTAAGTATTTGCGTCGCAATAGAATCTTTATGTAAAGGTAAGTGCTAAAACTAGTCCGTTATAACTGTTTACCATGTTTATTTCCAAATTTTTTTTCAAAGGTGTTTTAATATAAAATTATAATATTTTTTTAGGAATGGAAAGGCAAGCAGTGCCAAAGCTCAGTGAAACATATAGCATAAGTTCTTTGAGCGCAGCTTGGAGTTTAAATAACAGTACTATTGCTGTATTACTGCTTGGTGAAGGGTTGTGTTTATGCTTCTGTAGGAGATACTTTGTGCAGATGTCTGACTCGCTCAATGTTGAGGGGTAGGTATGGCACAACTTAAACACCAAACGATTGATCCATTGTAAGTACATTATTTTATATCAGTCACATTTGTACTAGGTATGATAGATATAATTTTATTGATATTTACATTTTGTTTCCAGTGTGTCAGCAAATAGGTAAAAAAGATAGTTAAAATAATTATTAAATTGATTTTAAATAATCATTAATATATTCCGTAAAAGTAATTATATTTCAATACATGATTATTCCTATTTTCTTGCCAGCTGCTTACTGCTTAATTGAAATTCCTTAAGTGTTAGGTGTATCTCTGCTGTATTACCTGAAATAAGGATTTACATGTCAGTACATTAAACTTGAAATAAAGCAGATGAATTAAATTGCTTTTTTATTATACAGCCTCCATTATAATAATTAAAATCACAACTTATAATTACTATTCCTGACTTTTCCTTATTTTGGTTTTTGACGAGAAGAAAGACCTTTGCCTGATTGTAAACGATACGCCTGCCCAAAGACAGTTGCGAAGGACTGCCACTCATCAACTGAGACATTAGCTATTAAGTCTTTTGAGCCTGGTAATTTCACCAACTACAGTGCCCTTCACTGGAACACAGCAATGTTTATATAAAAATGAGCATTGCTGATATTTGACACTAATGTGTTGCCTACCTGAAGAGTCTGATGTACAAGACACTATCTAGTAAAAGTAATAGGGGTCTTGTTTGGATAAATACACATCCATACTAACCTAAAAACCTTCTTAATTTTCAGAATAGTGGAGTAAAGAGTTTGTCCAGGACTTCAATGGCTGATGGCTCCACAATAAATAAATGAATCATGCTTTGGCCCACCATGGCTGGCAACTGCTTAAAATATTAGTCCGAGCTACATTCCTGAAAAGTTTAAACATAAATGTCATATTTCTGTGTATTTTTTAATTTATTTTCACATATCTGTAAATCGTTATCTTAAAAAATATATACCTTGGTGTTTTGTGTTTTATTATTATAGTTAATCTCCAGTATTCCTGTAAGGTTGATTTTGTCCACTTTACAAAATATTTTAGTAAGGAAAACATGTTGAGGAAACCTGTCTGTTACTTTAGTCGAATGGAAGTCCTAGAGGATATTATTGACTCATAACGAGTTTGAGGAACATAAATATAATATGACTTTCTAAATTGTTCATTATTTAAATAAGGCCCTGTCACGGTCCTCACGTAGGTAGGTATAATTATGTTCTTTTGAGATGTTTGCTTGGTGCATCTCAGCGTGTGCTCCTATTTGATACATAGTGCAGACTGAAAATGAGAATGAAAGATGACCTAACTTTAGTATGGTAGGTATGTATTTCGAAGTGCGTAGGTTCGGTGGTAAAGTGTTATTACACAAAACAATGAATATTCACTTACCATAGAGACTGTATTTATTCCAACTTGGTGAGACGGTAGATAAGGCTTCAGCTCCTGTATGAGCGTCATACACATCCTTATTCACTCAGAACAATTAATTAAAAACTCAGGTTCCAACACTTGTAACGTTCCATAAACTACGTATATTTTCGAAGAGTTTCTACTTTGCTAACGATGTAAAATGCTCTCCATAACACAAGCATACATTAAAAAGTTTTCCTATAGGTCTAAACATGCCAATACTCCTTATTTTTGAAGAAAAACTACGTCGCGATCTCTTAGGTGATCGTAAGAAGTTAGTGTATAGTAACTTCTAATATTTCGGCTATCTGACGTAAAAGCAATTCGTATTTAGTGGACCATTTTACGAATATCCATAGAAAATTGTCAAATAAGTGTCAAATAGATGAAATTTCTAATTTGAGTCATACGCAGATGAGGATTTGTATGTGACCATTTTACGCTTTGACATCTAAATCATACTAGGCACATATTACGATTCGCCGAAAGTGGCCTTTTTAGCCCCCCTGAATCGGAATCGGGTCGACGAAAAAACATATAAGTCATAGAAGCGAGAAGAATGGTAGCAAGCAACGGAAATAAAGGCAAGAGGAAGATGAACAAGTTACATAGAACAGACCTAAAGAGCAAGTTGAGAAATGGTAATAGTTATATAGACACTAACTTTCGCACATGTTGGTTCATCGGCACAGAGCAGTTCGTCGAGGTGCACTTGTAGTCGCCGTTGAAGCAATACTTTTCCAGGAACCCGCCCAGGGATATGTCGTGTCGTCCATACATCTCCATCGTCACTATCCTGGGTACATAATACAGGCCATGGTTACGTTCTTGGTATAGTAGCCTCACAGCAATAATCGGCTACAACGACTGCTTCAGACACTCCAGTTATTTGGGAGAGCTATTATGTGTTGCAGCTCTCTAGTGACTGGAATACCCGATCTTTGCACAAAACGTGCGCCCGCAGAGAGCGCACGTCAGCCTAAAATGTCCTAAGCTTGTGATTTAGGTTCTCTAAAACGTAGTAATGTAAGCAATTCTCTAATCGTCAGTTAAACCAGTGTTCACTACTTTCTCTAAGGCGGTGTTTAATTAATAAACAGTTTTTGTCGCTTTATCGCATTCTTGATCGCAGTTCAAATATAACTTAATGTATGAAATGCAACAGTCATACGTAAGCCATCACAATTACTATTGAGAGCAGAAACGATTATCACTCTTAGGCCGCGCGCACTTTGGACACGTTTTCGTACGAATTTTACTCGTGCGGACACATACGAACACGTACGAACGATCCCGACATTCCAAGTACTATGGGAGCGCGCAGACTGGGTGCGAGTTAATCGTGCGTATACGTACGTGTAGTTCAGACGTCCGAATACAATCCGAACTTGTTGGGATTTCAAACACGTTCGTACGTTAAAAATTAAAAGTGGATGGAGAAAAAATTATTAACTTGGTTTACGAACGTGAAACAGTATGTGGTCAATATATGTCTTTCATAATATGATGGTATTCACTGATTTCACGTCTTTTTAAATATCTTTCATGCACTGATCGATATATTTTTCTACGACAGCGATGACGCTGCCCCAGTCTGCGAGTTATAAGAGAATTATCAGATACAGGTTATTCATGGCGCTCCAAAGAGGACTTCACGAGTACGATATAACCGGAAAAAAAACAATTCAATTTATTTGCATAAATGTGGTACGTACGTACGTAAACGTATTCAATGTGCGCATCTAATTCGTACGACCACGATCATACGTTTACGTACGATACAAATTCGTGTCCAAAGTGCGCGCGGCCTAATGCTCTAGACATCAACGTCAAATCACGTTTGCCTTAACATGGATGAGTCATACCAACACCGGACTGTGAGTGCTCAAGGATATTGCAACAAAAGCGCCAACAACGAGAACTTTCTAGATGAGCGTCAAGTCTATATCTAATTCGTTACTCGCAGGCATTTGTGGGAGAGACTCGATGATCACACTAGTAGTATCCAAGTTTTAATAGGAAAATAATAAAATGCTATGCAAACTAAATTATATAGGGTATAAGGCGGCCACGTACCGAAAACGTTTATATAAGATTTAAAATAATGTCCGTTACAACATTACAGAAACCATTTATATGGAAAATGACAAATGACTAAATTGTTAATTTTCGAGCGTGTAATGAATGCGTGCGGAATAATATTTATTTTTTAAATTACTTTGCTAATTTTGCACAAATAAGTAATTTATTGTTTTTAAATTGAAATTAGGCTTTATTATTATACCAATAAAGATGATATAATAATTTTATTTAAAAAAAGCCGCATTTTTTTGGAAATTCATGAAATACCCGATGAGAAATTTCAACACTAGAATGTTCAGAATCATGTACTGGATCCCTGGTATCGGTTTTCGGTACGATGTCCCTTACACCCAGTATATGGTAGCTTTTTGGTTTACAGCTTCGCATCGAAATAAACTACTTTTACAGATTATATCGCGGTTTGCGACGTTTCTAATGCTTAGCGGCACCCATGGTTACGGGGGAGTGAGATGTTGAACGTCCATAAGTCACAATTATCCCGGTGTGCCCTCAGGTCTTCTTAGTTATGTTAAAGCTTCGACTCACCAAGGGTTCACGCAAAAGTCTGGCACGTTGGCGGACTTGCTGCTGTAACTGTATAGCAACAGGCTCAGCTGCTGATGATTCTCAGGAGCGAGGGGATCGAGCGGCTCGTTGCTTTCTGTCTGCTTATCTATCGTCTCTTTTTCGGCCTCCTTGGGCGTCTTCTTGACTATCGAGGGTTTGTGCATTGGGCATTCACCTAAGTAAAATGTATGAAAACTTGACACGTCTCAGAAAGAAGATTGTGACACTTTCTACTATCAACTCACCAATAGATTGATATGAAGAGAATTTTACGGATTATATAACGGTTTATTTCTGATTTTATTTCCCGACGACGCGACGTTTCGAATAATTTACAGCATTCATGGCTACGGGCGGACTGAGGTGGTAGCTGGCTGTACGTCATAATTGTCTTAGGGTACCCTCAGGTCTTGTAATTGTTATTGATAGTCCGTTCTACTCAGAAACACCTCACAGTATCTTGAGGTCTTGCAGTGGAATGCTTGTCTTTGGATTTGATTATTTTCATTAGAAATTCGTCCACGGCTGAACAAAGGCCTCCCCTTAGAAGGGAGGGGTTGCCATAATCCCTACACTTGGCAGACGTTTTGGGGATCAACAACAGCGTATAAATTATTAATTATCTTTGTGTGGAGTGGAGATTTAAAATGACATCAAGAACAGGACTAGTGATAATTTAAACTAATTGACGTTTATGAGTGCGGCAGTAAGAGCCCGTAAATAATGGACTACCTTTTCTACTACTAACAAATAATAAAGGCGTGTACATACGTTTATGTTTATCATTGACCAATCGGCAGCCAGTCGCCCTATAGTGTGCGAGGGCAGCTTTCAAAGCTGGATCGTCAGCCATCGCTGTTATTGGGTTCCGAACGAACGGGTGCACCTCCTGACAAGGAAACAATTATTACTTACCTATTTAACCTTAAAAATCAAAACAAGCCACGAATTCAAACCAAAAAACAACTTCGTAAAGTATTCCGTTACGGCGAACGTCATCATACGTCTATGAGGAGTAACTGTGTTGAGGGTAGGGACACGTAAAAGTATCAATACTCTGTGTATCAAGTACTTTTCCTTTCGATACTGATACTTTTGTACGCGATATTTTGTATTCAATACTTTAACTCGAGTACTTTTAGACAGATATGGTATCGAATAAATCTTAGATATGACATTCTTAAAACTTATGTTTACAGCAGAACCCGTAAAGACAGACAGACACACTGACTGGTGATGACTTTTTTTGGCCATCACAGCTTCTTCGGACGGGAGGCGGCGAGCACCCAGGGTCGTACAGACTGTGACAACCTTTTTTTTAGCCGTTACTGCGTCGTCATGATGTGGAAGTATTCGGTCCTAAGGAAAATACTTGATACCTTGAAGTATCGATACTTTTACGAGTACGATAGTTTTAGAGATACTACTCATGAGTACAGTCCGCGGGTCGCGGCGTGGCGGGCGCGGGTCTACTAGTAGCCTATACCTGCAGCACTCGCAGGTCCCGCTGCGGCGCGCTGCTAGTGCGGTGCGCAGGTCGCGGCGTGGCGGGCGCGGGTCTACTAGTAGCCTATACCTGCAGCACTCGCAGGTCCCGCTGCGGCGCGCTGCTAGTGCGGTGCGCAGGTCGCGGCGTGGCGGGCGCGGGTCTACTAGTAGCCTATACCTGCAGCACTCGCAGGTCCCGCTGCGGCGCGCTGCTAGTGCGGTGCGCAGGTCGCGGCGTGGCGGGCGCGGGTCTACTAGTAGCCTATACCTGCAGCACTCGCAGGTCGCGGCGTGGCGGGCGCGGGTCTACTAGTAGCCTATACCTGCAGCACTCGCAGGTCCCGCTGCGGCGCGCTGCTAGTGCGGTGCGCAGGTCGCGGCGTGGCGGGCGCGGGTCTACTAGTAGCCTATACCTGCAGCACTCGCAGGTCCCGCTGCGGCGCGCTGCTAGTGCGGTGCGCAGGTCGCGGCGTGGCGGGCGCGGGTCTACTAGTAGCCTATACCTGCAGCACTCGCAGGTCCCGCTGCGGCGCGCTGCTAGTGCGGTGCGCAGGTCGCGGCGTGGCGGGCGCGGGTCTACTAGTAGCCTATACCTGCAGCACTCGCAGGTCCCGCTGCGGCGCGCTGCTAGTGCGGTGCGCAGGTCGCGGCGTGGCGGGCGCGGGTCTACTAGTAGCCTATACCTGCAGCACTCGCAGGTCCCGCTGCGGCGCGCTGCTAGTGCGGTGCGCAGGTCGCGGCGTGGCGGGCGCGGGTCTACTAGTAGCCTATACCTGCAGCACTCGCAGGTCCCGCTGCGGCGCGCTGCTAGTGCGGTGCGCAGGTCGCGGCGTGGCGGGCGCGGGTCTACTAGTAGCCTATACCTGCAGCACTCGCAGGTCCCGCTGCGGCGCGCTGCTAGTGCGGTGCGCAGGTCGCGGCGTGGCGGGCGCGGGTCTACTAGTAGCCTATACCTGCAGCACTCGCAGGTCCCGCTGCGGCGCGCTGCTAGTGCGGTGCGCAGGTCGCGGCGTGGCGGGCGCGGGTCTACTAGTAGCCTATACCTGCAGCACTCGCAGGTCCCGCTGCGGCGCGCTGCTAGTGCGGTGCGCAGGTCGCGGCGTGGCGGGCGCGGGTCTACTAGTAGCCTATACCTGCAGCACTCGCAGGTCCCGCTGCGGCGCGCTGCTAGTGCGGTGCGCAGGTCGCGGCGTGGCGGGCGCGGGTCTACTAGTAGCCTATACCTGCAGCACTCGCAGGTCCCGCTGCGGCGCGCTGCTAGTGCGGTGCGCAGGTCGCGGCGTGGCGGGCGCGGGTCTACTAGTAGCCTATACCTGCAGCACTCGCAGGTCCCGCTGCGGCGCGCTGCTAGTGCGGTGCGCAGGTCGCGGCGTGGCGGGCGCGGGTCTACTAGTAGCCTATACCTGCAGCACTCGCAGGTCCCGCTGCGGCGCGCTGCTAGTGCGGTGCGCAGGTCGCGGCGTGGCGGGCGCGGGTCTACTAGTAGCCTATACCTGCAGCACTCGCAGGTCCCGCTGCGGCGCGCTGCTAGTGCGGTGCGCAGGTCGCGGCGTGGCGGGCGCGGGTCTACTAGTAGCCTATACCTGCAGCACTCGCAGGTCCCGCTGCGGCGCGCTGCTAGTGCGGTGCGCAGGTCGCGGCGTGGCGGGCGCGGGTCTAGTGGGCAGCAGCGGCTGCGGGTAGTACCGCCGCAGCGGGCAACGCCGCCCCGCCTCCGTCTCTAAGTACGGCGGAGGGATGATCACGTTCGGCGACATCGATAGAACTAGGTCGTCTGTTGACCATCTACCGACACAAAAAAAAAACAATAATAAAATCTTTTTAAAAAAAAATTGAACCGACTTCAATATCACTGAAATGTATAAAATAATTTAAATATTATTGAAGTTGGTGTTAGCTTACCGGCTGTGTATATTTGGCACCAACTTCAATAATATTTAAATGATTTTATACTTTTCAGTGATATTGAAGTCGGTTCATTTTTTTTTAAATAGATTTTATTTTAAACTTTTTAGTGATATTTTCATATATAAAGATTGAACCATCGAAAACTGTAAAATTATCTAGATAGGTTATGATCACATTATCGTCTACATAGTTTTACATAATTCATATTTCTTCAGAAACTCAGAACCTATTTATCCGGTCGTAATGAAATTTTCAGGGAATCATCATAGTAGTTGTACGATCTGGTAGTATTTACAATGGTATGTAAATAAGAGAAAGAGTTAAGTACAGATAAATGGTTTATTATAAGCACTTAACCCTAAATGGTATGAAATGGTTAATGGTTATGAGCACACGCGAACCGATTGGCTATCAAACGTGAACTGACTGCGAAATCGTTGCAATACTGCATCTCGGCGTAAATGATGACACAGCGCAACGTAATGCACGATGCTTGCACCGTACATGCTCCCACAGCCAGAAGAAGAAAGTGATGGTGGTGATGGTTATGAATGATGTGAGACAAGGGTGATCAACAATATTTCCTTAGTCTACACTAGTGTCCTTATGGTTATGAATTATTAAGAACACTAAAACTTGGTCTATAAACTGTAGGCGATGAAGAGTGATGTAAATGGCCACTAAGTCCGTCTATGGTCTCTTTTATACACAATTGATTGTCATTATGGTTCAGATTGTCACTTACACTCACTACACTTTGGTCACTAACACTAAAACGGTAGGCAGCGTTGGTCACGCCGCGCAGGGCAGGTCGCGCCGACGGCGCCGGCCCCGGCGTTGGCGTCGCTCCGGCGGCGGGCGGGCGGCGCGCGCGGCATCTGCGCACCGCGCCCGCTGCGCCCGCAGCGCACCCCACTCCCACCAGCACGTAGATCACGACGTAATGGTGCACGTCGTGGTACGAAATGCTCCTTACCAGGCTCGGCTGTGACTGCATTTGTCTTATTCTAAGACCTATACCCGTCAGTTCGTCTTCTGAACCATCCACCGGAAATTCTGGTTTCAGAGCCGCTAATGGTCTTAGTTCGCTCTAACTAGATAGATCGATGTCCTGTTTATACTGTTCGGCGAATTGGTCATCGAGTACACCGAACAGTCCATGTGCAATATTACCTACGACATTGAGAAGGCCGCGGCGCGTTCGCACGTGCTCGCGTGGGAACTGCTGACCCGACATTATGTGGTTGTAATGATCCAGTTCGCTATAACTATGTCGTAATTGCAATAAAATTGATTCACAATGCTCTTTTCTTACAGACTTTGTACATATAGAATCTAAATGGTTTATATAATTAAATAATAACTTATTTCCTTGCCAATAGGGCTGTAAATCGTAGTATACTACTAGATTCCAATCGTCCCGAACAAAATGCACTGTAGACATTTTATCAAAGTATAAATTCTGACTCTTATTTAAATTCATAATATTATGCGCACATTGAATCGGTGGCATAAAAAATGTAAACAGCATGAGTGCCATGGTTATGAAATGAAATATTCCTTTTCTGGGCACACGTTTGGTTCTTGGTTTTACTCTCTCCTCACTCGTCAGGTTGGTTTCTTGGTTATGCTGGTCAAGATTATTATTTATCCTAATTGTTAATGTATATATATTTTGTAGAAGTGCTATTCGTACTCGTATAAAATACTTCTATCACGTAGTCGTCCCCATGGCATGGTAGGCCTGGTGCTTTCACCGCATTCTGTGTGATGCGTTATGCTTTGGCTCATCGGTTTACAAGGAGACGCATGGTATGGTACGAACCGTCTACGTCTTCCATGTAATTTAGGCTTTACTTCTGGAGTTATACTCGACACAAATGCATTGGCTTTCTGTGTATGGTTCTTTGTCCCAGTCGGACTCTTACTGGTAATTGGTACCAAGGTCACATAAGCACTGTGCAGCAATGTATTATGCTGATCATTGCAAAATCGACACGTTTTACTCGAATCACACGTATTTCCGTGATGGTTTATTAAACAATTCTTGCATAAATTGTTATTGTCAACAAGGTTACGTCTATTTCCTGGCCCCAATCTTCGAAATGCCTTACATTTATATAATGCATGTTCGCCCTTGCAGAATATGCACTTCCGTGTTGACGCAATACTTGTAGGCTTAGTCACCGAATGATTTATTGATGGTCGATATTGAGGTTTATTTATATTTGATTGTGTATTATTATTTGATGGTTTATACGTCATTCGTATTTGAGTTTCATTTTGATGGCATAATGTTGGTCTCACCAAATCTTGCTTGCGTTTTGCAGACTCTAATGACGTAAACTTGGTCTCTAGAAACTTAAGGAACTCTGGTATGGTTGGTAAGTCCCTAGGGTTCTGGAGCGATTCAATATATGCCTGGTACGATTCGGAATCTAGCTTCTGTGCTAAAATGTTGACAATGACTGGGTCCCAATTGGTAATGTCGACCCCTATTGCCTTAATAGCGTTAAGACACCCGTTGGTGGTGTCATGTAATTTTTTCAAGAGCGCAGCAGATTGTTGTTGAATGTTTGGTAAGGATAAAAGCGTATGAATATGGGAATTGAATATGGCTCTCATATTACTGTATCTGTGGTTTAATATGTCCCAACAAATTTGGTAATTTTCGGAACTGATACGCAAATGTTGAGTCAATTTATCCGCTTCTCCTGTGAGCTTGCCTTTAAGGAATTGCATTTTTTGGGCGTTTGGCATAGATTTATTATTGTGTATGGTTTCACAAAATAAATCTTTAAATGACATCCACTGCTGGTAATTCCCGCTGAAGGTTGGTATCTCCACTTGCGGAGTGGACTTCTCTCGATACGAACATGACCACATCTTATGGTTAATTTCCTTTTTAACGTTATTAAATTTCTTTTCGTATGTATTAAATGCTTGCTCATATTCCTCGTTATCAAAAAGGTTCTCACTATCGATATCCCAATGTAACGAATCGATGACCGACCACCTCGACTGGATAGTTCGTAAAATATTTTCGAATTCCCACCTCTCGGAAATACTCTCGAGATCGACAGCCTCTATGGTACGAGAAAGCGCTTTAAAATTACTCTTCTGCTTCCGAAGCATCTCTTCTACCTTACTGCTGATACCTCGACTGGTTACTTGAGGCATCAATGTACTGGATGTACCTGCTTGGCCAGGGGTAGAAGGAATCATTTGCTGATCGGATGGCCTGGTTAGTGGTGTCGCTGGTTTAATTAACGGCTTATTTGATTCAATAGGCTTGTAACTTGAAATTAGACTTTTAACGTTCTGGTAAAAAGTGAACGCCTGCTGGTAAAAATTCTCATTAAAGTATTGATGGTCAGCACCTTCGAATTCAGCACATAATCTGGTATGATTAATCTTAAATTCGTTCCAATAGGAATCTAAAGTGCTAAGCCGTTTTTCGATGTAAGCTGGTGTTTTACGCTCCGGTCCGTCCTTTTTGAAATTACTGCGAATATTCTCCATGGCGGCCGTGATTTGATCTTGAGTGGTTAAAAGATCTTGCATCTTGGTAGACATCGTGCGTGGTTAAATGGTTAAAATTGTAAATATGGAAAGATCTTACTCAAAGACTGGCTCTTGGTGACCTGGTTTGTCCTGGAGAGATTCGATCCTGGTTTTTCGTCAGCCGAAGTGGTTTCTTCACTTAACGATGGTTATTAAAAATGGTTGTTGGTAAATGGAATTGGTAGGAAAATGGTAATTGTAAATGGTAAATATAATGGTAATTGGTAAAAATAATGGTAAATGGTAAAGATAATGGTAAATGGTAAAGGAAGCTGGTTTAGCCGTAAGTGGGATACACTGACACTAATTGTTCCTGTAGCACTCGCGTAGATCCCGCCTTACGGTTTAAGGCTCGAAGGACCAAAATGTACGTGATCCGAAATGGTAAAAATAAGATATTCACGATGTAAGAATGGTAAAAATAACAGTTAAAGTTTCACTAAATGGTTACTAGTAATTAACTCTAACTGGTTATGGTATGGTAAGATGTTAGTGAGCACACGCGTGCCGATTGGCTATCAAACGCGTACTGACTGCGAAATCGTTGCAATACTGCATCTCGGCGTAAATGATGACACAGCGCAACGTAATGCACGATGCTTGCACCGTACAGTAGTTTACTCTCTCGAATAAAAAAAGAATCATCGCAATCGGTTCATAATTGTCAGAGCAATGTAATGGAGAACATCAGTTTTATGGTTTTTACCAGATAAATTCCTCCACATCGTTCATGTTCCTTCAGGAAGTTCTTATCCGGGTGTAATAAAATTCATACAGATTTAATAAAGTGGTTTCTTCTTTCGAATAAAAAAAGAATCATTGAAATTGGTAAATATTTGCCAGAGTTATGACCATTTTTGTCCTTAAAAAGCGACATAAAGTCATCGATATAGGCTTTCCTGCAGCTCTCAGTGCGCAGTCACCATTCTTGTTTTTCAGGAACTACTTATTACTACGCAATAATTTTTTTATGGGACCCAATCAATGGATTGAAGAATGGATGGAAGAAAGATTTTTTCCAATCGGTTCATAATTGACAGAGTTATGCGCGAACATACATAAAAATATATATATATATATATATATATATATATATATATACAGACGAATTGAGAACCTCCTCCTTTTTTGAAGTCGGTTAAAAAACAATTAAATGTCACCTACAAACTAACTACAAAAACATTTTTGTGAACATGTAAGGAATATGGGGCTCTAGGGGTAGACTCAGCAGATGTTGCATACACACTGTGACGTCTGCACACAATGCTGTTTCCAAACTTAAATAATTTCCTATACACTGGCAAAAGGGAATTTTCCAATCGGTTCATAATTGACAGAGTTATGCGCGAACATACATAAAAATATATATATATATATATATATACAGACGAATTGAGAACCTCCTCCTTTTTTGAAGTCGGTTAAAAAACAATTAAATGTCACCTACAAACTAACTACAAAAACATTTTTGTGAACATGTAAGGAATATGGGGCTCTAGGGGTAGACTCAGCAGATGTTGCATACACACTGTGACGTCTGCACACAATGCTGTTTCCAAACTTAAATAATTTCCTATACACTGGCAAAAGGGAAATAGTAATAGTGAAATATACAGTCTCTTGTCCCTAAGAAGTATAAAATAAAGTCGTTATTTTGGAATATTTTGTCTGTCTGCTCGAGAATCCAGTCGGATTGAGTTGGGTCGAGTTACAAGGCACTGAGGGCGATAGTCGCGGGGTAGTGAGGGCGATAGTTTAGTGGTTAAAGAACCTCAAACTCCCCGGTTGTCTCCACATAATTCCGGGGACTTTATAACGGTATTCCCCGCGATAAAAAAGTTGAATGGAGTTGGGTCGCACCCGATCGAATTTGATCAAGATTCTTGTATGAACATTTTGAATTTTTTACTTACACCAACTAATCGGCAAAGTGCATTTGAAAAAAAATTAACATACCTGTCACTATGATTATCGGCTTTCAACTCCGCTTCTTCCTTAGGTAAGAATACGTCATCGTCTACAGACAACGTGGAACGCAACGGGTCACTAAAGTCTCTTATAGGCACCCCGCAACTTAATGTTTTATCACTGTCTGCCTTCCGGACGAATGGTTTGGTCCTCTGCAACGGGTCTTCATCAGGTGTTTTCAATGTATTACTATCACTGACATTACTCTTTGTAATTTCATCCTTTGTATCATTATCCTCTGTAATTTCATTAACTTTTGCAATAACATTATCTTCTTTAATTTCACTACTCTTTGCAATATCAATATTGTCTGCAGTATCATTATTGGATTTCTTAATATCGTTAATATTCGAATTATTAAATATGTTGTCAGATTTCGACGATTCATTGCTATCAGTCTCATTGCTTTTCCTAGCGTTATCGTACAAATCACGTTTTACTGTTTCATCGTCATTATCATTTATAATATCATTATTTTTTGTAATTGTGTCATCTTTGGCAATGTCATTGTCTGTATCGTCATCAAAAGTCATACCTGGTTCAGGTATTATAGCTTCTATGTCACCTAGAAAAGCTTTTTCTAACTTCCAATTGTAACAGGCTAGGAGCATGAATTTTACTACTTTTTTAACTTTAATTAGTTCCTGTTGCGATGCACCGCGGAGTAGTATACAGCATCCTAAGTTGGGTTCCGCACAACCTTCGAGTACCATAAGTGTTTTACTGGAATCTAGAAGAGATCATTACATTTCTAAATTTAAATATCTAAGTTGTACTCTAAAGGACACAAATAAAAAATAAGGTGACATATCAAACAGCATATATTACTAGTACAAGCGCAGTCGACTCACAGTTCTTGACGTAGAAGTTCCTGCAGGTGCCGAGGCGGGGTGCGGCGATCCTGGCGTCGATGGAGGTGACGACGTCGGCGCGCGCGGCGCGGGCGGCGCGGCGCAGGGCGCGGGGACGGACCCCCGCCGCGAGGGCCACACCCGCGCCCCGCAGCGCGTCCTGCACCCCCCGCGCCACGCTGCCCCGCACTAGCACCACTTTAGGCCGTAGCGCTGTGATCCGAGCCGCGCAACGAACTAGGTACTCTTGCTCCTATTTACGGTTTTACTGATGTTAAGAGGGAGCCCGTTGGGTGCAAGGGTGAGAATTGCACCCTCCCATCTCCTCCAATTGGGAGAGCGAGAAAACGAGCAACGGCGTGTTTCTACCACCTATACTGCGATCCCCGAGAACGCAGCCGAGCGCGTGGATTATGTTGATCCCTCTCTTCTGAATTGGACTTTGTTCAACGGTGGACGTCTTTTGATTGCTGATAATGATGTTAAGGGGAACAGAACTGTCGCAAGTTTTTTTGGGAATGGGTTTTTTTGGTCACTGATGGCCAGAGATGGCTACCACCGGTCGAGAGGAGGCGAGCGCTTATCCTGATGAGCAGGGAAGCGACGAGATCAAAGGGCTCAAGGAGGCGGCCTCGACTCGGGATTTAAATACGTTTGTACTTTTAGTTTGTCACCATAGATTACGACTCCATTGCCAACAGCGGGAACTAACGAAAAATGTATAAGAGAAAAATGAAAATATAAAGATTTTAGTTTACGATTACAACTCGTATAATAAGTGCAGTAGGTTTAGCCTAGAAACTACGTCCTAGCTGACAGCTGACTATGCACTAAAAACTACACATATTTACATGTAGTACTTTTTTTATCGATTTTGTTACTCTTAAATAACCTGTCAAAATATAGATGGTCTGATTTTTTATCACACTGTTTTATGCTCGTATATTGACTTTTGTAAAATGTTGTATTGTACAATATAATAACGGACCTGCATCAGCACTGGTTCTAATGACGTCAGTTTTCCTTCCACACGCTGGTAGGCGATAGAACAGTCCAGTAACAATATCGACGGGTTTGTTATCTGTTGCGGCATGCCTCTGCAATTATAAATAAACGGCTACTTTGGACTATTGCGAAGTACCGTGCGAATCGGACTACTGTGCCTTGTGTGTATCAGTGGCGTGCACAGAGGGTAGGCAAAAAAATGTATTCGGCTTGTTTCACCTATTTTAAGTATGTTATTATACCATTTCAAATATCCATATGCAAGCAAATACTATAGACATATTAATTTGCATTTCAGAACATTAATAAGTTTATTCAGCGGCTCCATACTGACAAAAATACTTTGCCTACCCTAGGATTTCTCTAAACAGTCTTAATTTTAAAATATCTTAGTTTAGACATGAATTAATGTATTTTTTTTTTAATGTAAATGGATATGTTGGTAATATTGGTTAATTTAAGGATATTTGTGCTGGAACACGAACAAATAGCATAAAGCATAAACAACTCGCAGATATTTTTGCCTGCTTTCAGTGCACGCCACTGGTGTGTATAGTGTATACAGTGTGAGTGTACGTCGAATAAAATCTTCTTTTACGTTAATCGGCATTTTACTACCCACGTAACAATACCATCTAGAGTAAGAATTGATCATTATTGATCTACCATGGCAAACTTGGAAGAGCTTAAATAGACTACGTACACAAGTCGGTCGGTGTAAAGCAAACCTAGTTAGGTGGGGATATGGCGACTCAGCTGTTTGCGAGTGTGGGTTCGCCCCACAAAGTATGGCCCATTTGTTGACCTGTCCAACGTGCACCGACTCCTGTACAATTCAGGAACTATTGGATGCAACCGAAAACGCAGTGCGAGTGTCAAAGTATTAGGAGGGCAAGGTATGATTGCATCTGTTGTCTATACGAAAAGAAGAAGAATCTGTGTAAGAATACATTAGTATAGTTATTGTCTCACCTGTGCGCCACGTTTTTAGTAAGAACCACGCCTTGCACCACGCAGCTGTCCCGCATGCTGCCGCCCGGAACTTTCTTCACTTGAACGTAGTTCCTCACGTCGATGTCGTTGCTGTTCACATCTGGGCGGACAGACTTGTCTTTACTTTTAGGATATACGTGTTTAGTGGTGATAGCGGTTATTGTGCAATCGTCATGATTAATCGGGCAGTTAGCCCGCGTAAGGCCAGCCGTCTCGAGAGGCTTTAGAAATTGTCTAAAATAATTGAACATCAGGGAGAATAAATTAATAGTTTAAAAAACTAAAAATACACGCTTTTATAAGGACTACTTACTGCACTAAAAAGCTATAAATAAATTATCTAAACCGTGCTTTCTTTCTTTCTACCTCGTGTTTGTAATTTATGGATTATATTTATGTGTAAAAGCGTGGGGCGCTTTTTCTCTGTAAATGATTACAAATTATTGTCATGTGATTACAAATACTTAGCGTTCTTGAAATTTGACAAAAATGTTAAGCTGTTTTCAGAAAAAGCGCCCCACGCTTTTACACATAAATATAATCCATAAATTACAAACACGAGGTAGAAAGAAAGAAAGCACGGTTTAGATAATTTATTTATAGCTTTTTAGTGCAGTAAGTAGTCCTTATAAAAGCGTGTATTTTTAGTTTTTTAAACCATTAATTTATTTTATACTTTTTAGTCTTAGAAATATTCGCCTAAACTACGAATAAAATTAGCCCAAGTATTGATTTGTTCGTAGCTTGAACCGTAGGCAGGTTGTGGCAAAACATATATTTACTAGACTAGATATTACGCGTAGGTATGTGATTGAGTTAGCGAAGTTTAAGAAAGCACTACGTATTTACCCTATAAACAGTCGAAAGTACGCTAAAAGTCAATAGTTTCACAAGTAGTATTCAAGGGATATCTAATGATATATATGGTACAGGTATAAATGGGACAACTTAGTACCATTTATACCATTAATGGTATAATTCAATGGTATAACTGGTCCGAAGCCGTTCGGTGGCTTACCAACCTTCCATCAACGTCCACGTTATTAAGCAAAGTAAATATAACTCCTTAATACAAATCAAATGAGTCCAAGCTACTAGTAAACCCATCGAGGTTTACTAGTAATCATTCCATGGTTCCGTCAATCACTTTTCATTTCCATCATCAACCCTGATCATTGGGCAAAGTAAATAAAACTCTTTAATACGAATCAAATGAGCTTAAACTCGATGAGTTTAGTAGTAGCCGTTCCATGGTTCCGTCACCAACCTTCCTGTTCTATCATCAGGCCCTCAGTAATGGTCAAAGTGAAAATAACTCTTTAAGACAAATCAAATAAACCCAAATTCGATGTGTTTACTAGTAGCAAATCCAGGGTTCCGTCACCCACCTTCCTGTTCCATCATCAGGTCCTCTTTAATGGTCAAAGTGAAAATAACTCTTTAAAACAAATCAAATGAGCCGAAACTCGATGTGTTAACTAGTAGCCATTCCAGGGTTCCGTCACCCACCATCCTGTTCCATCATCAGGTCCTCATTAATGGTCAAAGTGAAAAGAACTCTTTAAAACCAATCAAATGAGCTGAAACTCGATGTGTTTACTAGTAGCCATTCCAGGGTTCCGTCACCCACCTTCCTGTTCCATCATCAGGTCCTCATTAATGGTCAAAGTGAAAAGAACTCTTTAAAACAAATCAAATGAGTCCAAACTCGATGTGTTTACTAGTAGCCATTCCAGGGTTCCGTTACCCACCTTCCTATTCCATCATCAGGTCCTCATTAATAGTCAAAGTGAAAAGAACTCTTTAAAACAAATTAAATGAGTCCAAACTCGATGTGTTTACTAGTAGCCATTCCAGGGTTCCGTTACCCACCTTCCAGTTCCATCATCAGGTACTCATTAATGGTCAAAGTGAAAAGAACTCTTTAAAACAAATCAAATGAGCCCAAATTCGATTAGTTTACTAGTAGCCATCTAAGGGTTCCCTTATCCACCTTCGAGCCCCAGCATCAGATCAGCTCGATGATACCATATTATTGTATTGTCACCGGTCCTTGATACATGTGCAAAATTTCAAATATTTTGGACGTGTAGAAGTGGGTCAAAATTGCATTGCAAGATTCCATTACCATCATACATACATAGTTACATACATACATACATACATACATACATACATACATACAGGTCAAGCTAATAAAAGCGTGTTAAAAATGCTAGTAAATGTTATTCAAAAAGGGCCTTTTTTGGATAAAAATTTAGACATATGTATTCGATCTATACAGTTTTGTTTTTGTAGTGCGTAAATCTTGCAAACTTATAGACAGTTGAAAAAAAGATGCGTCTTTTTTGGTTTTACCCACCTTGGTACAAAACTATCAAAATAACTTCGCTTGAAAGTATCCACAAGCGCAATGATTATAGTCACGCGCGGTCACCCAGTGATATCACCTGCCCGTAATTTTGCTGTGAATAATTCAATAAGTACAAATAAAAAAAGGCTTTTTCATTTTTAAAATATGATCTATTAACGATACTGATTACCTGATAAAAAAGCACTGAATAAAAAATGTACCTGTATAAGAAGGCCAGTCAGTTGATTTAAGTAATAATAATGGGAAATAATAGGTCAGCGAGTGACGTACTAAATGACGCGCCAGTCGCGTCATATACCAGCGAGTGACGTACCTATCTGGATGTAATCGGCGGCGTGGCGGCACAGCGGATACAGCACGTCGAGCCAGGCGGGCGGTATATGACACGCCAGTCGCGTCATATACCAGCGAGTGACGTACCTATCTGGATGTAATCGGCGGCGTGGCGGCACAGCGGATACAGCACGTCGAGCCAGGCGGGCGGTATATGACACGCCAGTCGCGTCATATACCAGCGAGTGACGTACCTATCTGGATGCAATCGGCGGCGTGGCGGCACAGCGGATACAGCACGTCGAGCCAAGTGGGCGGCAGCGCTTGACGCGCAAGACACTGCCGCGCTAGTCGCCGCAGCTGCTCCGCGCCCGCTTCCACTAAAGCGCTGCAAGCCGCTCGAGGGGACTCTCCTGCACCCCCAGGTCATACGACCAAATGTTTACTTAGCACTTAACAGAAGTATTAACAGAGAAGCAACCGTGGCAATGACCATTCTTGTTTTCAATTAATGCGCTTAACCGTGTTTCCACCTGATTGAATGCAAGTGCAGCTTAATAACAACCCAGACAAAGGATTCCGTCTCAGAGGTACCTCTGTGACTTAGAACACTTGCCACCTTGCCACAGAAACACCACGGTACTCGAAGGAGCAGGATTTCTCACTATTCTCTATCTCTCTCTAAACATAGAGGTTGCCCAACTAGGAAAGTACCTCCACCTTACAAAAGAAAACTGCCAAAGGACTACCGTCGTAATATTACGTTCGTTACGAAGCTCTCCAGTCACTTTTTCCCAATTACCTCTGTCTACAGTGGAAAAAAATTCAGAACCCTTGGACCCACAAACAAATAGATAATAAACAGATTTCTGGAAGGCTTTTGACAAGGTTTCATAGTCATAGTATATTCCATAAAAAGTTATTAATTAAAGGTTTTATAGGATCCATGTATGACTGGATACTCATATATCAGTGACAGTGTCTTTAATGTTATGCTGGATGACTGTAACTTTTCCTGATACCACATTACACCAGTTCCACAGGGATCGCTTCTAGGACCCTAGCTCTTTAACATGGATCGTTCATCAATAATCTGCCACACGATTTTTCACATGCTATACCATATGTTTGCCGAGGATCAAAGGCTTTGTAGGACTATCGAATCGATGGCTAATGTTAACCTATTACATAAGATGTTAAATCGTTAATGGCATGGTATCGAAATAATTTGAAGCAAAGAAACAGTCAGACTAAGATAGATTGTAATGTATCACATAATCTGTATCTAGGCAAAAATTATTTTAATAACAATCTGTAGAGTGTTATTAAAATTATGTCCTAGAAGTTTTAATAGATAAAAAATTCACATTATACCTAACATAGAACATAACCATAATTAAAAGGAAATATCTAACATTTTAATTTTTAGATACAAGGTGTGCGTTTGTAATTATGTAGTGTTACATCTATCAGCAAATCAACATTTAAAGTTATACCTTCAGTCGGTTCAATAGTTGGAGTCTCTTCCTCGCTTGTAGTAGACTTTCTTTCTGCAACAACAGCTAACATTAAAAAAAATAACAATACTTAATTATATTTTTTTGAACTCCATAATAAATTACCTGTTTTCGCCGTCTTTATTAGCCTTGCAGAACTGTCTCCCAGATTTAGATCAAGGCAGTATGACGACACACTTTCGACCAGCCTCGTAGATTCTTCGGCTGCATCAGAGAATTGATACAAATGTCTTGTGGCATAAATAAGTAAATCACTATAATCAAAAATAAGTTGATTACGGAGTCTGGTTGATTTTAACTAAACGGGTAAGCACTATGTAATCAACACTTAAGGGATGTTGTTTAAAATAACACACATAACATATTCAAACATTTCAGTTTACTCGCACAAAAGGCCAACTATGAAAGCGTAAGCTGTATGGATTATATAATAGTGTCTTAGAGAGGTCCGTTTCAACATCTATCTAGAATAGTAAAGTTAAAAGCTATGATTTTAAAGTTGTTACGACTATTGAGTTTAAGTATTAGGAGTTAGGATTACACTGTTAGAAGTTAGCAATGTGTAGTACATTAGAACAACTCCTAACACTACAATCCCAAATTCTAACACTATAGATACAACTGTAGTCTTAGTAGTTGGATCTATATATAGACCATAGACTTAGGAGTTGGAACTCAGAACTGTAGGAGTAGAGAACTGCATGTTAGTCATGATTATAGTGTTAGGAGCTGGAACTGTATGTAGTCTTAGAAATTAGAAATGTAGTGTTAAATGTTAGGACTGGAGTATTAGGAGATGTGACTGCAATGTTATTGGTTCGGATCGTAATCTTATGAATAAGCATTGTAGTATTAAGAGTAAGAAACATATAGGAATTAGGGCTATAGGAATATAAATTGGGACTGTAGTATTAGAAAGCTATATATTTATATTATTTATTAGTAAATGAGTAGTATTTCGTTTCATACGTGAAGATTCTTCTTCGTCAGTGGCCCGTGGTGGTAGGACAATAGGTTTATACAGCGCGTAGTCAGCGAAGTGGGGCAGCTCTGCCACAGGCTCCATGTATCCGGCACTCAGGAGGTTCTGACAAACCATGCTGGCTTGCACTCTGCAATGGATTAGCTATCTCGTTTGTGGATTGTTTTTCCCTCAATACAATAATAATATGATGCAGTAAATTCTAAAACATCATCATATCAGCCGAAACACGTTCATTGCTAAACAAAAGGTGACCTTAAAAGGGAGGAGTTGCCCCCCACACTTGACAGGCGTCTTGGCGTAGAATAACCTATACTACCAGTGATAGCTACAAAGACATAAGACGTCAACGTTTAGTTGCCAGTTCGAGTTCCGCCCATCCTGTACTCATGAACAGCGTCCACTGCTGAACAAAAAGCGGGAGGCCTTCTTAGAAGGAAGGTGTTGCCATAATTCCCAAGCTTGGAGATAGCAGTATAGGTGGTACGTAATCCAATAGCAAGACACTGCTGCCTGTCTTCTTGATTTTCCTTAGTCGCCTCTTACGGTCACTCAACGGGAGGAGATGGGAGGGTGCTATTCTTACCCGGACACCCCACAGAGAAATTTTGTAGTATATTATCATAAATTATATCTTCCTGGCTAATATGATTACAGCGTCCAACCTTTCACAAGATCTGCTATCTACAAGGGATATCTTATAGTGCACCAGTGCTTACTTAGACACAAGTGCACTCTCTCATTTTTTACTCTCCCACAATGCGATGAGACAGAAGACTGTCATAACTTGGGAGTGGTCATCCGCAAGACCGACTGTTACATGACCATCCAACGCATGGATCATTGAATTTTCAGACAATTCGATGATCACCCTATATCGTCTTAACCAGTAAGAAACTTAACAAGGTTAATGCACCCCGCGGGATTCACACCCGCGACGACCGGTTTGCATAGATCGCTATTGCTCGCGCTTGTGAATGATTCGTTCATACATTCCATACGCTTCTAGAATATTCCGCCAGAAGCGCTGCCGGTGTGAATATTTACACACAGCAATATATGGAAAACAGTCACGATTATGGCTGTAAAGTATTGCATAGTAATGCCATCGACTTCGTCATCAACAGCAGTAGCAGAAAAGCGTCCACTGCTGAAAAACAGCCCTCCCCTTAGAGGGCAGGGGTTGCACTAACAGGGTTGCACTGTACACTCCACGGGTCTCCACAGAATTAGTAATTCGTTCATGGGCCAAGGTATACGATTCTATAATAAACTGCCACAGGATATCCGAGACCTACCAATTAATAAATTCAAAAGCACTATTAAAAGCCGGTTGTCTAAAAAGGGCTACTATAAAATCTCGGATTACCTGGAGGATAAAGCTGCGTGGGCTTAAACTGTGATACTCATGCGAGCTTATAATTTTAAGACATCTTTATGACATCTTTTGTAAAAGCGATTTTTATTGTTAACATAATACTTAATTGAATTAAAAAATGACAAGCCCTCTGAGTTTCTTGCCGGATCTTCTCAGTAGAGGCCGCGTTGTGATCCGGTGGTAGTTTAAAAAAATTGACAATATGTAAGTGCCCTCGTGAGGCCTATGCATAATAAAGATATTTTGATTTTGATTTTAACCCCACGTTTGGTAAGCGTCTTGGGCATCGTAGTATAGGTGGTAGGTAATCCAATAGAAAGACGCTGCTGCCCGTCTTCTTGTTTTCCCTTAGTCGGCTCTTACGGACACCCAACGGGAGGAGATGGGAGGCTGCTATTCTTACCCGTACAATCCACGGGCAACCGGGCATCCACTAACCTGGTTTTATTGTTAGTGTTCTCCATCACCCATTGCAGCACGTCGCAGCCCCGCCACACACCGCTGTACCGCACCAGACGGTACCTAATACGTACATTTAAGTCAGTATGCGAATATGGAAACGTGTGTAGCTTTTTCTTTACAAGATCAAAATGTATGAACACAGGAGAGATGGCTGACCGGTTGCCAGCCAAAGACAATTGGTAGAGTTGAATATGACCATAGAGTTTATACAGCTCATTTCAGCTCATTTTAGCCGGGTCCAGCTCAATCCAACTTGATCCAGTTCGATCCCGTTTTATTATATTAAGAATAGAGCACTGGCCACTGGTCAGCCATCACTCCAGAAAAACACGGTGTACATATAATTATATTGATAAGACATTAAATAATACACCCAGTGCATCGATATAATATATAAACTAGATAAACATTCACTAACAAAACGACATCTAAAATGTGGTAACCCCTTACCACATTTCACTTCCAGTCTTATCTGTGCTGGTGGCGGAAACGTGAACTAACGGTTTTATTATGATAACGACGTGTATTTTGACAGTTTCATATAGACAGTAGCGACACTCCTATCGGCAAAAATAATTTTGTCAGCCTGTGGTTTGTAGAGAAATAGCGACACAAGGGCGCTATTTCTGTGAGCCACTTTTTGGACCGTAACACCTAATCTAGTTTAAATATCATATCTATCCCCAGTGATAGAACAGGGTTTTTGTTACACACTATTTACCCTTTTTTTTTTTTGACGCGGGGGAAATCTTCCAAAGATCCCCGGGAGCTGTGGGGCTCGACCGGGGTATGTGGGATTCTTACCCACTAAAACCCCCGCGGCTGTCGCATCGGCACATGAGAGGGGGAACCCCAGGGCTCTCCGGTGGGATCTGCACCAGGGGCCCCTCAGTGCCTTGCCTCTGAGCCCGCCGCCGGGGGGCGCATTATAGCCCCCCGGAACCTGTCACGGTGCTCACGGGGACGGGGGTCGCAACCCCGCCGCCGTCCTCCTCGGAGTCGCCGCCGTACTCAATGGACGCTCAAAGGGCCCACACCCCGAGCGTCCAGCGACTCCGAAGGACACACTGTTTACCCTATGTCAATCCCGTAACAAATCTAAGACAACTTCATATTTTATCATCAAGCTGTTTATCCTACAGAACGCATCTAAGAAAGACATACCTGTGCTGTTGTGTGGGCAGATTGAACGACAGTTGTCTGTACACGTCGTGCAGAGCCTCCTTCTGCGTGACGCGCGCCTCACAGCGGTCCTCTTGCTCGCCCGCGAACATAAAGTTGTCTCGAACATTCGACGGGTTTTGCGATTTGTGCTCGGGGAATTTGACCTGTTTGTATTGGGGTGTAAGTACTGCAATCCTTTGTAAGACTTTTTGACTGAAGCTTGTCCAGGTAGATATTACCGGTTTGTCAGATATGCTGCTGCAAGTATTGATACTTTTTACTATGTTCCGGGGTAAAGGACACTGCGGCTGTTGAAATTACTGGGCTCAAGGGAATAAAGAATGAATGTCTCAGATAACAAACTATAGTGCAATGCGTCCATCCATGAGCAGGCATGCCAGTTGCCATCAAGCGAACCTGTTCATATCGACTAATAGTTTTTGATCTTTACCAATATTCTACACATGAAAAGAAGTAAGAGAACAAAAAACGAACAGATGCAGACAGCAGTTTGTTGATACTATTTAGTTAGAGATTTTAAGGTAATTTTTTTATTAAGTGCGTATATTTTTATTGCGTAATCAGTATCAATAATAGATCATGATCATAGGGTGACATTCCACTCGTCAAATTTATTTGCGCTACATGCGCTTACGCATGGAACGTCGTTCAAATGATTTTGATTGAAAACTGGTACAGTGTACGCGTCCGTGATAGTACATTTGATCATAGAAATTGGATGACTATATCCAATTTACTAGCAACACCCATATTTGATCAGATTTCAACACTTTAATCAGGTGCGTTCGCAGCTTTATCAGCAACCTATTATTTACGCATTATAAAAAAAGGTAATCCGTATACCTGCAAATTCTC
Source organism: Furcula furcula (assembly GCA_911728495.1). Taxonomy (NCBI): domain Eukaryota; kingdom Metazoa; phylum Arthropoda; class Insecta; order Lepidoptera; family Notodontidae; genus Furcula; species Furcula furcula. Next base: position 23,720,302 of record OU452252.1, read on the forward strand.
CTGCAGGGTCCTGAGATCGGATGGTATCTCGCCAGTTATATCATTCTCTTTGAGATAACTAAGGACCACGTTACAGCAGTAGTTGCATACCCTCAGACCATCAGCACATCCAAAGATATGTCCTGAAATCAACCGTTGGTTGCAGGAGCCACATTTCTATTACATAAATATGTTTAAAATTTACATACATTAAGGCTTAAGTTGAATAATAATATGATAATAATAATTTCATGTAAGTACTGTTGACAGGCAAAAGTATAACATCCAGTGGTAAATACAGTAGGCTCTGAGAGACTGCCCAAATCAACCGGGCTTAGGTACCATTGAGTTTTGTCGCTATCCTGCCCAGTCTGACTGGATCCAGCACTGAACCTAACTGTCCGTTAGAGCCGTAAGGCCATCTGGGGCCAACAGTGATTCAATCTTGAAAATGTTTCCTTTGTCTTAAAAGACCGCGAATCGGGAAGAGTAGTGTTGGACGCGCTGTGACCAGGTGGGGCAACAATATTCACAGAGTGGTTGGGAGAAACTGGATGAGAAGATCGGAAGATTGGGCACAGTGGCGTGCTTTAGGGGAGGCCTATGTCCAGCAGTGGACTGATGATGATGTGTTAAATAAAAAATATATTGACCTGGTACTCTCTGACTGCAGCATCGGGAGCAGAATATCTGGCCACACACACGGCAGTGGTGGCGGCGTCGAAGCGTGCTGAATCTCGATGCACACTCGTAACATTCCCGTGATATGTCATCCGGCATCCAGTACCGAGCTAACTCTGTGTCCGCATACCTGGTTGATCTTGTACCACTCTATAAAGATAATAGACTTATTATTATTATTTATTTAACAAATTATTAGGTACCGTACCGTAACTATGTAGATTTATCAGCAATGATTATAATAGGCTGATTTTATTTCTATGCTACGTAACATAGGATAGAACTTGTCTAAGTTTTTTTTTTTTTTTGCCGAATCTTGCAATCAGTTTAAAAACTATGAGCAGATTTGAAATAAGGAAATTGATCATCGAAAAGCGACGGCTACGGAGAGTATGGCATACTAGCCGCCACAACGATGACAAAAGGACCTTGAATAGACAATTGCAGCCTTGGAAGATAAAAAGGCACCAGGATTTGATCTCATTGACAAAACAGTTCTAAAAGAGCTACCATTGAAGGCAACTGTTTTTCTAACCACCCTATTCAACAGCATAATAAGGACAGGGTACTACCCATTACTGTGGAAAGTATCACAGATAATAATGATAAATAAACCTGGAAAACCAGCTCACGAGGTAACGTCATACAGACCTATCAGCCTGCTGCCAATCCTGTCTAAAGTATTTGAAAAAATACTGTTAACCCGCCTACTCGGATCCATCTCTGCTATCCCAGACCACGAATTTGGTTTTAGGCCAGAACATGCCACCATAGAGCAAATACATAGAGTATGCCGTAACATCAGGAATGCCTTAGAAATAAAACAGTACTGAGCCGCGGCCTTCCTTGACATACAACAAGCATTTGATAGGGTATGGCATAAAGGGCTCTTATGCAAGATCAAACTGTACTTACCACACTGTTACTATAACTTGTTAGAATCTTACCTTTTTGAAAGGTGCTTCCAGGTTAAAGAAGATGATACAACCTCTAATTTCCATGATATACTGGCTGGAGTCCCTCAGGGATCAGTTCTAGGACCGGTTTTGTATACTATATTTACGGCAGATCTACCGCAAATGCCTGGAGTAACAATCGCCACGTACACTAATGACACAGCAGTGCTTGCAAGTGACCATTGCCCAGTAAAGGCATCACAAATTCTCCAAAGAAGTCTGGATGATATTCACCTTTGGTTGGGTAAATGGAGAATAAAAGCCAGTACCTCAAAATCAGTTCAAGTGACCTTTACCCTCAGACGAGAAAAATGCCCACCTGTAAGACTAGGCACCCACCAACTTCCACAAAGTGAGTGTGTCAAGTACCTTGGCATGCACCTTGTTAAGTATGCAACCTCCCTTGTCATAGTTTGCATACTGACATTATCTATGCATATGGTTGCCTAAGCAACAAGTGCTGTTGATTTGTAAATATTCCTTTGTGTATGTCATATATTTTACATATTGTATTTCCATGAATAAAACTCAGTGTTAAGCTTAAAAGGTTTATTCAAATTATATCTACGATCCTAACCCAACACAAACTTCCACTGCACATAGAAACCTACCACCACGCCTCGGTTTCTTAACATGGTAGCAGATCGTTTCTGAATTTGAAAAACGTGAGTACCCCTTTCACGAAAAAATGTCGTACGTAAAAATTGAGCCCCTAACGAGGGAAAACTACGATACCTGGGTACTGAAAGCTGAAGCTGTCCTAATAAGACAAAAATTATGGAAATATATAGAAAGTTCCGGAGATCCTGCTAATGCATCTGATAAGGAAGGAGACAGACAGGCGAGATCTGAGCTCATCCTTATAATCGCTCCTTCTGAACTCAAGCAAATTAAAAATTGCAAAACGGCTAAGGAACTATGGGAAAAATTACAAGAAATTTATGCCAGTAAAGGTCCTGCGAGAAAAGCATCTCTTCTTAAACGGCTTATACTTGCTAAACAAGAGGGATCTGACGTGGTGAGTCATCTCAATCAATTCATGGATATTGTTGACAAACTGGCTGATATGGACATTACAGTGAACGAGGATCTACTTACAATTCTAATGTTGTACAGCCTCTCATCAGAGTATGAAAACTTCAGAGTCGCTATTGAGACGCGAGATATTCTTCCTACGCCTGAAGCGCTTAAAACTAAAATTATTGAAGAATATGAAGCGCGCCATAATCAAAACATGGCTAGCACTAGCAACGAACCTGAAAATGAAGAAGCACTGTATGTATCCTGCAAAATCTGTAAACGAAGAGGTAACATCTTCAAACACAGAAGTCAAAAAATTTGTACAAACTGCTGGAAGAAAAATAATGAGAAACCATATAAAAAGAAAGATGGATTTCATAAGAACCATATAGTTACACAATGCCTCCTATCACGCAAGAGGAATTCCGTTAACAACATATGGGTATTAGACAGCGGTTGCACGTCTCATATGACTTATCAACGAGACTTATTCAAGACCATTGAGAGTACATCAGGAAACCTGAACTTCGCAACTGAACACTACACAGTTGACGTAAGAGGAAAAGGTACAGTTACATTAGAAACGAAAAATGGCAAAGGTAAGGCAATTACACACCTTAAAGATACGCTGTATGTACCATCTCTTAGCACAAACCTGATGTCCGTCAGCAAGATGACAGATGCTGGATGCACTGTTCTCTTTCATAAAAATAAAGCGACGGTAAACAATCCCAAAGATGGAATCACTCTCACTGCATACAAACAACATGATGGTCTATACTATTTTACACCTGAAAAACAAGAGCGTAATAACCTGGCCAATGATAAACCTGATAAAGTTTCCAATAAACCAAATAAAACGAACTCATCAGACATCAACGACTGGCACAGAAAACTCGGTCACATGAACGCCAAAGATCTGAAAACTGCATTGAAAAACAAAACTATACTTGGTTTAGACTTTGATGATTCCGAAACATTGAACGAGTGTGAAACCTGCATACAAGCAAAACTGCATAGAGTACCTGCTCCCAAGGAGAAAACGACTCAAAGGACGACAGAACGTTTAGAAATTATACATAGCGACGTGTGTGGACCAATTCGAACGCCATCCATTCGCGGTAACAAATATTTCGTTACATTCATCGATGACTATAGTCGATACTGTCGAGTCTATCTCATGAAATCCAAGACCGAAGTACTGGAAAAATTTAAGGAGTTCAAGGAATCAGCAGAAACTCACACCGGAAACAAAATCAAATTCTTGCAATCAGACAACGGCACAGAATACGTGAACAAAGAGTTTGACGCTTACCTTAAACGTTGCGGTATACAACGTAGACTTACCGCACCATACCACACAGCAAATCAAAATGGAACAGCTGAACGGAAAAACCGTACACTCTTAGAAAAAGCAAGAGCCATGATGATAGAAGCTAATGTACCACTCAAATGCTGGGGTGAAGCAATCAGTACTGCTAACTACCTATCAAACAGGAGTATAAATAGCGCCATCCAAAACAAAACACCTTTCGAAAAATGGGTTGGCAGGAAACCCTGTATTAACCACTTGTACGTATTTGGAAGCAAGACATACGTACTGAAGAAGGGTACTGGTGGTAGCAAGTTTGCACCAAAAGCAATTCCAGGAGTATTTGCTGGATATTCAGAAACGGCGAAAGCCTTCAGAATCTTCATTCCTTCGAAGAACTCGATCATGACATCGAAAGACATTCGAGTAATGAAAACAATGTTCTACGATGAACCTAAAACTGGACTCTCAAACCTATTTAGTGACGTAGAGTCTCATCATACTAAACAGACATCATCACATCAATTTAAACAGACACCACCTAAGCGAGTGTCTATGATATTGGATGTCGATCAAGGAGAAGATCAGCGATACAATAGCGATAGTGACACAGATGATCCTGACAACACGATGTTGCAACGTAGCCTTGTCGAGAGCACAGGAGATGTTCAACCAGTGGAGCCTACAAATTACGAAAGCGAATACGAGTCACTTTCCGGTTCTAGCGTTGTCGACGATGATGAACTCGTGCACGATCGCATCTACCGAAGCAGAGGTCATAGCAGCTAGTGAAGCAGCCCAAGAAATAATATGGCTGAATCGGCTTCTAAATAAATTGATCAGAGTCGAGAAACCAGTCCTAAACCTGGATAACACGTCAGCTATTCAACTGGCCCATAATCCTAAATTTGAGTTTCATAAGCGAACGAAGCATATTAAGTTGAAGCATTTCTTCGTTCGAGAATGTGTTAAAAACGGAGACTTTTACGTGAAGCATGTACCCTCGGAACTGCAGCTGGCTGACATGCTAACAAAGCCATTGTTTGGACCAAGACTGCAAGACATGAGTACTAGAATTGGCTTACAGAATTTACTGATCTAAATTCTAAAAACTTCCGAGGATGTTAAGTATGCAACCTCCCTTGTCATAGTTTGCATACTGACATTATCTATGCATATGGTTGCCTAAGCAACAAGTGCTGTTGATTTGTAAATATTCCTTTGTGTATGTCATATATTTTACATATTGTATTTCCATGAATAAAACTCAGTGTTAAGCTTAAAAGGTTTATTCAAATTATATCTACGATCCTAACCCAACACAAACTTCCACTGCACATAGAAACCTACCACCACGCCTCGGTTTCTTAACACACCTGGACCAGAGGCTTACATGGAAGAAACATATAGACACAAAACGTAAAGAGATTGACATCAGATATAAGGGCATGTACCGGCTCTTAGGGCGTAACTCAAAACTATCCATGGACAATAAACTTCTAATTTACAAAACCATGATAAAACCCATCTGGACCTATGGTATACAACTGTGGGGCTCAGCCTGTGACTCAAACATCATGAAAATACAACGCACACAGAACAATATTTTGAAACAAATATCAAACGCACCATGGTTCATTAAAAATACTGAAGTTCACGAACATCTGAACATGAGCACAGTTAGGGAAGAAATTAGAGCATGTGCAAAAAAGTATCAAACCAGACTGAAAAGGCATCCCAACCAACTGGCCGTGCAACTTAGCATACCAGACTCTGTGAATAGATTAAAACGATGCAACATCTCACAACTGGATAGCTTAAACTAGCTACAGTACTCTATAGGAGGTGTTTCCAATGGGGAACAGCTCTACCTGTCCAAACCCCTTACAACAAATTGAATCTAACAGTTAATAATTACTTTGTAAACTGTCCTGAGATATTATTTAGTATCCAATTAATAGAAAACAAATTATCAATCTCTATTACTCTATTCTCTGCCATAAATAAAAAAACTCAATAGCATAACAAAATTACAACCATAATCTTTTTAACTAAATTTTAATATACCTATATTATTTTTTACTTTCTGTAAAACAAGGGTCAAAGTAGAAACTTATCACAGTTTCACACATTCCACCAAGGGTTTACTTAAAACATTAGATGTTTTCAACTCCCTTTAACAATTTTGGACAATTATCTATTCAAAATAAACCACTTACACCAGATCCTGAAGCAACCAGGCTGCTAATCCGTCTCAAAACGTTAGGCAAACTTCTACCTTCGTACTCCGCGGCGTAAGAGCCTGTTTCCATCTTACTATCGTCGTATTCCTGTTTAATGTGGTCGTCTGGCTGCGAGGTGTGTTGTTTACCATCGTTTGAACCTTTGTTTTGCACACTATCAGCTGTTTCACTGGGCGAGAATATGGGAAGCTTCCAGAGTTTATTGAAGAACGTTGATACTCCGCTCTGTGTGGCCTCGGATTCAAAACGAGGGAACTCTGTGATTTGCGACGTGTCATACTTATCCATCATAATTATGTGATGTATCAATTAAATACATTTAAATTCAATATATCTGCGAAAAATGCACAACACACACACACAGATGACAGAACAAACACAACACAAAACAAACAAACCATAGATTCACAAACTCCAAGGAGTGTCAGTGTCAGATTGGTGTCAATAACTGATGTCAAACAAAACAGTCACTTGTCAGACTGTCAGTGAAGAAGTGGTGAAGAAGGAAGAGCATCCATCGTGGAATTTAATAATTTCCAATAATAAAGTGACTTGATTTTAGGCGTTCAATCAAGAGAACCATGGGTGAAGTGACTCTGGAAACGGCGGCGTATGCTAAAATAATATTACACGCTGCGAAGTACCCGCATAGCGCTGTGAACGGTGTACTTTTAGCGGACGGGACTAAGATCCGCGACGGTGCTAAGAATCAGGACCTGGATATCGTGGACACGATCCCCCTGTTCCACCACAGCCATAATTTGTCACCGATGGCTGAAATTGCTTTAACACAGGTACTGCAATATAACCTCATAGGGTGACTTCAAAATTTAAATTTGCAATTATATATATCATGTATTATGCAAGTCTTATTAAACTCTAAAATCTTAATAATATTAGTTATCACTGTGTTAAACTACATCAAAGTCCACCCAGAACTTTAAGCATGATATGTCATTATTAACAAAATCCTGTGTGACCATTCTCATTTTTTGAGATAATAATTTTTTTTTTTTTTTTTTTTTTATTTACTACAAGCAGTACAATTTTTATGGAATGATCAACTTACAATCTAAAAACCACGAAGGTTTGTCCAGATCGTAATAAGTACATTCTGTGCACAATATCTAAAAAGATATAACAATTTAAAACGCCATAAACTTGGATGGTACAAACCTCAAATGTAAATAGCATTGATATTATTCCCTACCATTTATTGTAGGTAGGTACAGACATTTATTGCAACCTCTCTTGAATGTTGTCTAACTACAACACAACTACTGTCTAACAACTATAACAACTTAGAGGAGATACCACTGGAGAGAGCATGATGCGCTAACCCCTCAGCCAAATTTTTGTTCATATGTTCAGGTCATTCTTTATTTGTGTGCGTATTTTTTTTAATGTGTTGCGAGTATATTATAGTGTAGGTTCATAGAAATATGAAGTTTGCATTAGACATTTGCAAGAGTATGCGTGAAATTGTATCTGTGTGTGTGTTCTTCGCCTCCTGCACCCCGCAAAAGTGCCACGAAAAATTTGTTCGGAGAATCGACGCAAACTAGCTCCATTCTAATTACTTACTCTGAGTATAACAATGATGTATATACAAGGTGGTAGGTTCCTTGTGCAAAGAACTGTCCAGGTCGTGACCACCGCAGTGTCAGATATTCTGCTGCCAAGCAGCAATAGGGATCACTGGATAAATAAAATATCTAATTAGTCCATCAGTTAGGTTATCAAAAAATACTGGACACATATTTTTTTATTTAGCAAATCATTAAAAATCACCAAAGAGCGTCTAAGTTCAGGAGTGGAGGCTTTTTATGTCACGCCTCAGTAAAAATTGTATACCAGAGTGACGTCACGCAATATTTCAAAGCACTATATCTTCATCATTTTTTGTTATATCAACAAAAAAAATGTCTAATGTCCAATATTTTTTGATAATCTATATGACGGACTAAAAAAATTTTTTTTGTCATCTAGCCTACTGCTGTGAAGGGCACTGTAGCTGGTGAAATTACCTGACACAAAAGACTTAATATCTAACGTCTTTAGGGTAGGCAATATGCTGGTGATTCTTCTGGTGTTGCTCACTAGCAACTCTGGTGTTGTTCTTCTGGTGATGCTGGCTGTGATGAGTGCTTACCATCAGGCGGGCCACATGTTTGTTTACCACCTTAGTCATATTAAAAAATTGATTAATGGTTTTCTATTTTGCAGATAGAGGCAGTGGCACAGGCTGATAACCGTGTAATAGCTGGCTACTATGCAGCCTGTGAGAACTTCAAGGACAATTCCGTGGACAAGTGCCCGGGACAGAAAATTGCTGAAAAAATTGCTGAACACTTTCCATCAGCTGTGTTTATTGTGGTGAATATTTTTGGATATTGTGGTTAGATGAACTGATTGATCCATAAGACTGACCCCACAAACGTGAACATTGTCGTTTTACCAGTGTGCGGCGTGTGTAGAGCGTGGACGCCACGTTCGCTGTATGTTTGAATTTCACCTAAGGGTCTACTATGAGTTTGATTGATAGTTAATAAAATAAAAAATATTTTCCCTTTAACCATCTGCAAAAATGCCTCTACCAGTAACTATAAAAATAGAAAGAGATATATAGGAGAAAACTGAGTTTGTTGATTTTCGTGAACTGTTACAATTCATACTAAAACCCCAGGACAAACATTTGTGTGTGTGTAAACATGTCTTTGTGTTGTGGCATGTTAGGGTTACAGATAAGTTGTAGAGCTCTTGCATGCAGACAGAATTGAGGTGATCCTTTTGTCCTAAAAGAAAATGTCCATCTCCAGGTGGATAACAGACGGATGATGCAGCATATGGACACTCCGGCGATCAAAATCCATAAGTATAGCGATGGCAAGTGGAAACTGAAGGACGCTACAAAAGTCATGTTTCGTAAGTAGATATTATAGTATAGTTCATTAGATATAATATTTAAACAAGATAAACATTCACAAAAAAAATTACATCTAAAATGTGGTCGCGGTCTTTGATAATGACGTGTAGTTTGTTTTTTTTTTTTTTTTTTTTTTATAATAAATAGGTTTGCGCTTGACCACAATCTCATATGATGGTAAGTGAGGATGTGGTCTAGGATGGACCGCGCTTACCCATAAGATGCCTGTTCACTCTAGACTTGAATACACCCAAGTTATATTTATCAGGGAAAACGTTGTCCGGGAGGGTATTCCACAGCTTGGCCGTGCGCATGAGAAAAGAAGAAGCAAAACGCTTAGTGCGGCAAGTTGGAGTGCCAACGACAAAGCGGTGGAGACCCTGCTTCGTATAGACAGTAGCGACAATCCTATCGGCATAAATAATTTTGTCAGCCTGTGGCTTGAAAAGAATGAACTTCTCGGGCCGTAACACCTCATTATAAGCAACCGAAATATGTTCACTACTGAACAATGGCCTCCCCCTTACAAGGTAGGGGTTGACATAATCCACACGCTCGGCAGGCATCTTGGAACCGTAAAACCTAATCTAGTTTAAATATTATATCGATTATTAATTTACACAAATCAGTATTTTAATCGTAGATAACCTATTATAAAATCCTTGCAGAAACGCAATACGTCTTGGAAACAGTGTCACATCTACTCCAACGAGGCGTTCAAAGGGATCTGGTAGACTTTGACAATTATCTGGATGATATGTCACAAGACTGGACCAATCTCGGCATAGAGAAGCTGATAGCTAGTATCAACGCGTCAAACACAATTGATTGTAAAGATTGATAATAATAATTATTCCGATCCTTCAACCTATTTACAGTACGCGACAGGTCGACATGGCAATCGGGGTATGAGTTGAAACGCGGGGGAACACCCCACATACCCGCGCCACCTTACGCGGGCGATGTGTGCTTGTGCGGGGTGGCCTTTCCCCGGTTTCCATGTCAACTTGTCGCGTATTATACCTAAATCGATTGACGCGAAACCTTAAAAAAATATATACAGTCGCCAATCTTCTCCTTTTTTGAAGTCGGTTATAAAGAACCAAACCACCATGAAAAAATGATAGTTTGATATTATTTTAATTACGAATTTCAAATGCGATTCACGATAGAAGGCAAGTCTTAAAATCCACATAGAATTTAGTAACCAGACGTGTGTGTGCCTTTGTACAGCTGTTTGCAATACACTACACAGTCGTCACCCGACATTTATTCGGTGTCTTGTACCAGAATACAATATAATTGACATATATCCTTCTGGGCGGTACAATATCTGATACTGCGGTGGTATCTAATATAGAAGTAGACATGATACTTTCGCATATAGTTACTTACGCGTTTTCTGTCAAGATGTTATGAGTTCTTGTTGTGCATGGCATAAAAGTGATATTCAAATTCAAGATGTTATTCGCGTCAATTGTAGGATTTAATTGAATCGTATTTATTTAAGTGTAGCGAGTTTGTATATCTGTGAGTTTTGGTTGAGATAATGGTAAGGTATAATATAGTAATTAAATAAAACGGTAAAACATATATTTTACCGTACCGTGCATGTATGGTCGTATTATTTCATTAGTTAGATAAGGTATGGGATGTATTTAATAAAATAAATTGGTATGTTATTTCATTATTAGGGTCTTCATCCACTAGACTAGACCTTTACGTAACCGGATCGTTTCGGGCATGTCTGAGAAAAAAGTCGATTTGCATTCGCATCGCTAGTTCTTTAGTGTTTGGGGTAGAGTTTTGACGAACGTTCGGTTTTGATGAATTACTGTGGAACTTATAAATCCGTGAGCACAGTCCGAAATCATGACTTGTGTGTGCCCCAATTGTTTCATACAGTTAGGTTACTGAACAGTCTAGTGAATGGAGACCTTTACTGCAGTCTGAAGACAAAGTACTGTACTAGAAGTAACTTCAAGTTAATTTGCCAAAATACTAATAATATACTTTTTCTATAGACTGCAGTTTATTATTTTTTTGTTGCGTATATGCAGTGCATTTCATATAATTATAATTTGTTATTAAAATGTCGTTAAACGAGAGATATAATTTATTTCTACTATGAGACACTATTAAAGTAATCTTCAACCAATTTCTTGCATTTATTTAATCCACCCATGTCGCCCGCTTTGCCCTGAAACTTGCCATTCTTGAAAGCGCCTTTGCCTTTTAAAAGGTCCGTTATCCTGAAAATACTAATATTTAAGTATTCAATCTTTACCCCAATAAAAAGTAATTATTGTCTAACTTAAATTACTAACTTCCGAAACGTTATATTCGCTAATTATTGGTTTTTAAATCACAATAAGTTACCATACTATGTTAAAAAGTTTAAGTGGGCCAGATACATTACTAATTATTAGTTATCTTATGATTTTGACATATTTTAGGGCGGCAATAAACAACTGATTAGGGGGCGTCCATTAATTACGTGAGGCGATTAGGGGTGGGATGAGTCGAGCCGAACCTCACTCAATCACAAGTTGAGAGAGGGTCTCTGCAAATATCACGAAGTTTTTTTTATTAGCAAAAACAGTGTTAAACTGGGGTAAATTAATATAAAAATGTTTCTTTACTAAAATATGCTAAATCATTTACTTATACTTACTATATATATATTCAGCATTTGTTTAATAAATGAAGCTATCAAGCTCTTACTAACTATAATTAACTTATCTTCTTACTATAATAAAACACAAAGAGCACTTTGTCTGTACATTGATTGTATTTCCATAATTTCTATGTGGGGATACTATACTATCGACATAGAAGCCATAACATTTTTTTTCTGAATTATTGTCGGTCTGTCTGGGTATTCAGGTATAATTTGAAAACCCGTGAATGGATTTTAATAAGACTTTCACTGATGTGTTGTGAAGAAGTCTGGGCATAAACTCGTATAATATAACATCACGCTATGTAAAAAATCGGGAAAGGATCGAGCAAAATATCACGACACGTCACCAAGGGGAAAATCATTAAAATCGCCTTACGTAATTAATAGATGCCCCCTAACTGTATTATTTGTTTCGAGGTAAATGACACATTCAAAATCTTACTGCTGTCCCAATGCACTGCAATGTTCCTCAGGTCCCTGAATTATGATCTGCCCTTCCTTCGGTTTGTCAGGGTCTTCCGACGCCAGAAAAATGAACATATCCTCGCCTTCCAAACCTTTAATTATGGCCCTGTTGAATTCAGGAGTCGATTCCTTCTTAAACATGAACACGTATTTGGGCTTTGGTTGTGTATTTTTAATTTGGTTGACCTCATGGCTAGCGAGCTCTGACAGTACGTTCTGTAAGTTTTTGTTGGTAATTTTGAGATTTTTTTGTAGTTTTTGTATTAATTCCTCGTGTTTGATTGGTTCGTTTCTGTAAAAAAATTGAATGATATATAGTAATAATGCTATTTCTAATTTTGGTGACTGGCTATTAATCGGACCCGGTAACCACCGGAATGCAATATGACCCAGCTGGATCCATTGTGTTTTCCCTAGCCCTTACTCTATCGCTGACGTATCGAAGAGTTCCTTAAGGTACGCAACGATTACGCCAGCTTGGAGCTGGTGTAGGATAGGTTACTCCTAGATTATAAAAGACAGCAAATTAGTGACGAGGTCCGTCTGATGGTGAGCGACACGCTGACCCATGGATAGCAGCACTGCTTCTCGTCACCCGTGACGTCATAAGACTTTTGATACCAGCAATTTCACTTATAACACCCTTTATAGGTGTAGCAGTAAGTATAGGTGTTAGGTAATTCAATAGAAAAACGCTGCTGCCTGTCTTGTTTTCCCTGAGCGAGTGTTCTAATAGAACGCGATTATCGCAAGTTCGCGCGAACGAAATCTCAAACATATTCACGTCGAACGAGTGTCCTAACCGGCGGTCGCGTGACCGCATCGATGCGGTGATCGCATGATCGCGTTTAGTTAAGGCATCACCTGAGTCGCCGCGTAAGTCGAGATTCTTGATGGGAGGAGATAAGTCGATGCTATTCCGGCCACGCCACGGGTCTCAACGGATCTAATAAAAAGAACATATTTCTGACTTACTTCAGTAGCCCAGTCAATGCTTTCTCTCTATCTAGCATTTGCTGCAGTGTCTTCAAGACTCGATTGCCAACTACAAACTTCAAATTTGTCTTTCCTTTTTTGCCTGGTTCAATTCCGGTTAGTTTTATCACTTGCAGTTGACTGGAAACATGTTAAGTGGCTATCAAGCGTGGATACATTACGGTTTCTAGAAATTTCTTTAGTCTGGTTGTTGCTGGGTTTCTCCTTTTTTTTTCCTTTATTTATATTAAAAAGGGTACATATCAGTTTATTACAAAAAGTATCTCAAAAACCCTAAATCGGGTTTGTCTGGATACCAAACAAAAGGTACTCGTGTATATATATATATATATATTTTAACTTATAGTTAAGCTGTCTATAAAATAATCGTTATAAACTAATTGTTATGGCTTCCCATACAATACATTCCCTAGTTCATTACAACCCAATAACCGAAGTTTAGTGTAGATAGTCTAGACTGGACATACACTTCGGAGTCGCTGGACGTTCGGGGTGTGGGCCCTAGGACGTCCATTGAGTACGGCGGCGACTTCGAGGAGGACGGCGGCGGGGTTGCGACCCCCGTCCCCGTGAGCACCGTGACTGGTTCCCGGGGGCTACAATGCGCCCCCCGGCGGTGACTGAAGGGTTCCTGGTGCAGGAAGCACCGGAGAGCCCAAGTCCTCCCTCTCCCCCCTTGACCCCCACAGGTCCCGGGGACTTTTTGAAGGTTTCCTCCGGGAAAACAAAAAAAATAAGAAGCAAGCGGCTTGTTTCTATCATTTATTAAAATATTAATACCTTAAATTAGAGACATGGGTACCGCAGCACATGTTCTCGTCAACATTGCCGATACAAATAATTCTTATTGTATCCATACAATCTTTGGGCAAGCCTCGTGTATGCGCCTGCAACATAACTTATAATTACATTAAAAAATTGCTAATATATTGAAGCCATATTAAAAAAAAATACGGTTGCCGGGTGAAGACGGAATCACAACAGAACTTCTGAGAGCGGGTGGAAAACCGGTACTTTTAGTCCTCCAGAAGTTATTTAATTCCGTCTTACTCCAGGGTACTACGCCAGAAGCATGGCACAGGAGTGTGGTGGTTCTTTTCTTCAAAAAAGGTGATAACACCTTGTTGAAGAATTATAGACCCATCTCACTCCTGAGCCATGTATACAAGCTGTTTTCGAGAGTCATTACGAACCGTCTCGAACGCAGGTTTGATGACTTCCAGCCTCCCGAACAAGCCGGGTTCCGAAAAGGCTTTAGCACCGTAGACCACATACATACGCTCCGCCAGATTATACAGAAGACCGAGGAGTATAATCGGCCATTATGTCTAGCGTTTGTGGACTACGAACACTACTTATGATCAGGCCGAAATCAAACACTAGGCAATGAGTAAACAATACTAATAGCCCTCGAGGTCTAGCCCGTGTAGGTAGGTGTCCTCAATTAAGGCAAGAGGTATCTTTTCAAACTCAAACTCAAAAATCTTTATTTCAAATAGGCTTAACGCTAGCACTTTTGAATCGTCATTTTTTAGAAGCTACCACCGGATCACAACGCGGCCTCAACTGAGAAGATCCGGCAAGAAACTCAGCGGGCTTGTCATTTTTTCACTTTTTTTTTTAAACATTGTTTTGTTACAAATGAATCGACATTAGCGATATTGTGTCCTGCCGTTCGAAACATAAAGCAGGGGAGAAAAGAAGAAAACAATAAATTACGACAAACTAAAAGGCCAAATGGATAGAAGTCGGACCAGTCCCCCCAAGCAGCACCCGCGCACGAGTTGACTCGAGCAGCAGCCATCACTCCCCTCAACCATATTAGAGGGAAGGGGGTGACCCGCCACACGAAGCCGCCACAAGCAAAGACTTTTCGATGGCGAGCATGACCGAACCAAAATCACAGTGGCTCACATTTAACTTCTGCTGTTAAGTAGTACCTCGACAGGCAAGACACAAAACACTTTCACATAATCTTTATATTATCAATCAATTGACTTGTGAAACAGCCATCAGTAATCCACCAGATTAAGAGGTGTTACAAACTGTAAGCCTACAATTCTAAGCTTGCATGAGTTGAGCAGTTCAAGCCCACGCAGCTTTATCCTCTAGGTAATCCGAGATTTTGTAATAAGCCTTTTTCGACAACCGGCTTCTTATCAAAGGTTTAAATTTATTCAGTGGAAGATCTCGGATATCCTGTGGCAGTTTGTTATAGAAGCGTATACTTTGGCCCATAAACGATTTGCTTGTTCTGTGGAGACGTGTGGAATGTAAAACAAGATTGTGTTTGTTCCGGGTATTAACACTATGAATCGCACTGTACTTTTAAAAAGTACAGTGCGATTCATAGTGCATTATAGTGCTTTAAAGCAGGAAATAGGTGTCTACATATGTAGAGGCTACCTTTAGTCTACCTAGAGGTAGGTGCCTTCAAGACTAGAGGTAGCTAGGTGTCACATAATTTCCTGCTTTCAAAGCAGTATGTATCTTCAAGTCTAGAGGCAGAGGTATTCAAGGCTTCAAGTAGGTGCCTTCAAGGCTTGAGTAGGTGTATTCAAGGCTACAGGTAGAGGCTAGAGGTAGGTGTGTCTTCCAGGCTAGTGTATATAATATGCTTTTAATAAGCTAATGTGCTTTGTCATCCTCGAGTGCATCACTGCTTTCCATCAGGTGGGAGTCAGTCAAGCGATATCTTGTACAGAGTTAAGCAAATTTAAACCTACTTCATCTAACTCTGGGTCGTCAGCCTTACAAAACTTCACAGTAACTGGTATGGCCTGTCTAATCAGTTCATTGCATCTGTATTCCGTCACTCTCATGGTTTCATCGGTCACTTTTGTAGAGTCCAGTTCCACATAGCTCTCCTCGGCTCCCAGCCACCAGCTAGTTGTTGGAAGATTGTGTTCTTTCTCCAGTATGGCAGAGAGAAGGTGTTGTCCTGGGGTGAATATTATGAGTAAGATAAGAGATAAAGATAAGTTCCAGGGTTTTCTATTGTCAGCATTATAGGGCTACTGGCTACTGGACTCCACTAATTGCAGGCCCGGATCTTGGGAAGCCAAGTCATCATATACCTAATTAAAAATAAAAAACTTGCTCCACAAAGCACCTAGCATACGGAAGCCTGGACTTTTAAGAAAAAGGCACCACACAAACCCACACCACAAGTGAACATGTGATGCCGATTTAAGATTTGAGGTTTTTTTAAGTAATTTCTCAAACACTGAAGGGAGGGGCGCCTCTATCAAGTTTGTGCCCCGGTTCGAAAAAAATCATAGATCCTGGGCTGACTAATTCACTTGGGCTCTGAAAGTCTACCTGGCCTATCTTGTCTCTGTTGTTATTTGTTTAAAGTAGGGCCAATTTAATAGATCACATTTGACACTTCATCAAAATTTACCAAACTAACCTTGTATAGTCCAGTCATGAAATATTATAATTTTTTTTGAAAGTTAGAACTGCACAGTTGCTTAACTTTTTCCTATTACTATTACATATTATTTACTGTAATAATGACAAAAGATACAGATAGATGTCAAATGTGATCTATTAAATTGACCCTACTTTAAACAAATATCAATGGATACAAGATAGGCCAGGTAGTGGTGGTGGTACCTGTATTGACGGTAGTGGAAAACCACTTAATGTAAGTTTTGCAGGTAGGTATATAAAGATTGTAATATCTCACCAGAATGTTGTTGCATATGGTCAAACCTCCTGTCCCAGTTGATCTTCTGCTCCACAACAGTGCCCACCTCGATAGGTTCCTTCGTAAAGTGTAGGGCTTCATGACCCTTGCGGATTACTTGTAGCACTTCCTTGTCATTCAACGAGCCAAGATCATGAGGCTAGAATGTTCATTTGATTGAAAAGCTTGTGGTTAGACACCCTAGCTGCTACCCGATGGGTCGGGAGTTTGATTCCCACCAAGTGTCTGGGTGTTATTTATCTATTTAAGTATGTATTTACAGCAAAAAAGTATATAAGTATTAGTATCAGTTGTCTGGTTTCCATAGTACAGGCATTGCCTAGTTTGGGATTGGATAACTGTGTGTGTGGATTGTCCCAAGATATTATTATTATTATTCGGCTTACTGTTTTCCCCCACACCAAAAAAATAAGGTAGTAAAACTACACAAGTGATGCCAATATTTTGACTAAAGAATAGTACTACCAAAGTCGATACTCCTGTTGAATGAAAGGCTTTATTATTTAATATACCTGACCACCCCCAGCCGGGAATAGAATTGTGTTTTCCAGTGTAACCTGGTAACCTTCAAACTTCTGTGACTTGCCATAATCTATAATGGATTCCTTTGTTGGCTCACACTTAATCACTTTCGTAGAAAACTATAACAAGACAATTTGTTAGTAGCAAGTGATCTCTTTTGGTACGGAGTGTTTAAAAACTCCTGTCCAATTAGTAAGGGGAAGGGCAAATCTTCATTTGCAATACTCATACAATCCAGGAAAAATATTTATGAGATAAAAAAAAAAAAATGTATACACTGAATTGTGTATACTTGTCCCTCTGTAATTGGACAGGGCTTTTTATAACTGTATTACATACAAACTTTTATATACACACAACTACACATCAAGTTTGACACCCTTTATAACAATAACTATGCTACATACAACAAAAATAATTCTTGGAAAAGGACGGGGCATGCGGCGGCCGGCGGGCGGTCTGGACGCGCCGTGTGAGACAAAATAACAACAATATACCGCACCCACTTGCACGATTCGCAGCGTTCAACTTCACAGTCTACGTTGAGGTGTTGCCGTGTGTACTTTAAAATAATTTTGGCAAATGAATTTATGAGAAATATATTTAAAAAGCAATATAATGACGAGGCGAGTAACGCAGTCACCTGATGGTAAGCAACACATCTGCCCATGGCCAGGTGATTGTCGCTGGTCATCTAAGATTAACATGAGTGAGATAATGTTGTCTTTTATTTACGCGAATACTAGACATTGTAATTAATCTAAATCGCGATATAATCCGTAAGAATAGATTAATTACAATGAGTGAGATAATATGAAATCTATACCAAAAAATAATTATTATTTACCTCTTTTAAGAAGCTATCCTCCTGGCATTTAAAAACCATCTTAACTAAAAATAATACTTGAATTATTTAATAAACTTAACCGAAACGTTCACTCTTAAAGACTTTATTTGATGCTTAATATGCTACCATCGATAATCATCCGAATTAATTATAGTGCCATACCTAATTATTTTATTTCTAGTTGCACTATTGCTTTAGAAAAAGAAAATTAGAAATAATTTTTCGGCGAAATCGCATAATATAATCTAAAAAATAACAGATAACAGCTGTTCATTTTTTTTTTTTTAATTAGTTGATCCTAATGGGAAGGCAAAGGGTTCTAGCCCATACAGCCTCGTCTTAAATAGTCAATCATTTTGTATAATAGATAGGCATAAGCCAAGTCTTCATTTTTAATCTTTGAGTATTAAACCAACCGGAGAGGCCACTGTCAGGCGTTCCCCTCTGTCAAAGTACGAGAGCACCGGTCATACCCGTTATATAAAACTAGTTGACCCGCGTTCCATTCCACGCCATTCAACAAATCCCGGTGCGCGCGGAACGACGTAAGCTAAAAATGCCGAATGCCAGCGCGTTTTCGTGTAAAAAAATATAAGACTTATCTAGTGTACCCAAGGATAACGTTACTTTCCATCTGTAAATATTATTTCGTTTATAAATTGTCAAATAATGCACTAAATTTGCAAAAAACTAAAAAATATTATTAATCAATAAGTGTTGCCACTAAATCGTACAAAAGCGTAACGAGCGTAATTTTAAAAGTTGAATGTACTGACATTAGTTTAAGACTTCTATTTCACGTAAATGATTGTTAATACCATTTATTTCTGTAGATGCATAATTAATTAATTAAAGATTACTGTTTGAAATTCAGTATCTTTACTTGAATTTTCTACATATTTTTTTACTAAACACTTTAAAAATTATCGATTCTATGAAACTGTATGTTTATGTTTGGGTGTACTTAATTATTATAAGATATTTACGGTCGTCACTTTTATTCCGAATACTTTCATTTATTTTAAAAGCTTTTATTTAACTTGCAATGTATGTATGTATGTATGTATCTATGTATGTATGTATGTAATTTGTTCGGGTGGAATCTTGCGACTCAGTTTTCACCCACTTCTACATGTTTTATTCGTTTGAAATTTTGCACATGTGTCAAGGACCGGTGACAATACAATAATATAGTATCATCGAGCTGATCTGATGATGGAGCTCGAAGGTGGATAAGGGAACCCTTGGATGGCTACTAGTAAACTCATCGAGTTTAGGCTCATTTGATTCTTCTTAGAGAGTTGTATTCACTTTACCTAATAATGAGAACCTGATGATGGAATTGTAAGGTAGGTGACGGAACCCTGGAATAGTTAATAGTAAACACATCGAGTTTAGGCTCATTTTATTCGTCTTAAAGAGTTCTATTCACATATCCTAATAATGAGGACCTGATGATGGAATTGGAAGGTAGGTGACGGGACCCTGGAATGGTTACTAGTAATCAAATCGAGTTTAGGCTCATTTGATTCATCATAAAGAGTTCTATTCACTTTGCCTAATAATGAGGACCTGATGATGGAATTGGAAGGTAGGTGACGGAACCCTGGAATGGTTACTAGTAAAAACATCGAGTTTAAGCTCATTTGATTCGTCTTAAAGAGTTCTATTCACTTTTTGTAATAATGAGGACCTGATCATGGAATTGGAAGGTAGGTGATGGAACCCTGGAATGGTTACTGGTAAACACATAGAGTTTTGCCTCATTTGATTCGTTTAAAAGAGTTCTGTTCATTTTTTTTTCTTAATAATGAGGACGTGATGATGGAATTGGAAGGTAGATGACGGAACCCTGGAATCGTTATCAGTAAACACATCGAGTTTAGGCTCATTTGATTCGTCTTAAAGAGTTCTGTTCACTTTGCCTAATAATGAGGACCTGATGATGGAATTGGAAGATAGGTGACGGGACCCTGGAATGGTTACTAGTAGACAATTGGCTATTTGCATCCACCGGTTACCTGCAACGCGCACAATGTCGTCTGTCCACCTAGTGGGAGGCCTGCCTAGGCTGCGTCTTCCGGTTCGTGGTCGCCACTCGAGAACCTTTCTTCCCTAAAGGCTATCGGTTCTTCGAGCGATGTGGCCTGCCCATTGCCACTTTAACTTGCAGATTCTGAGAGCTATGTCGGTAACCTTAGTTCTTCGGCGAATCACCACATTTCGGATTCTGTCGCGCAAAGAAACGTCGAACATAGCTCTCTCCATGGCTCGTTGTGTGACTCTGAACTTTTCTAAAAGGCCAGCCGTTAGAGACCACGTCTCAGTACCATATGTCATCACTGGAAATACACACTGGTTAAAAACCTTCGTCTTCAGGCACTGCGGTATTTCGGACGAGAAGATATCGCGTAGTTTCTCGAACGCTGCCCATCCGAGTTGGATTATTCGGGCGACCTCTTTATCGAAGTTGGACCGACCTAACTGGATAGTTTGTCGTAGTGGTTAACATCTTCGAGTGTAGGTTCAATTCTGGGCCTTCGGAGTCGCTGGACGCTCGGGGTGTGGGCCCCTTGAGCGTCCATTGAGTACGGCGGCGACTCCGAGGAGGACGGCGGCGGGGTTGCGACCCCCGTCCCCGTGAGCACCGTGACAGGTTCCCGGGGGGCTACAATGCGCCCCCCGGCGGCGGGCTCAAAGGCAAGGCACTGAGGGGCCCCTGGTGCAGATCCCACCGGAGAGCCCTGGGGTTCCCCCTCTCATGTGCCGATGCGACAGCCGCGGTTTTAGTGGGTAAGAATCCCACATACCCCGGTCGAGCCCCACAGCTCCCGGGGATCTTTCGAAGATTTCCCCCGCGTCAAAAAAAAAAAAAAAAAGATTCAATTCTGGGACAATCCACACACGGTCATCTGATCCCAAACTAGGCAGAGCCTGTACTATGGAAACCAGACAACTGATACTAATACATATATACTTCTTTTTGTAAATTCATACTTATATAGATAAAACAACCAGACACTTGGTGGGAATCGAACCCACGACCTATTGTTCAGCAGGTAGGGTGTCTAACCACTAGACCAACAGGCCCGCCAACAACTACCGGTACGGGTGTAACATGGACATTAGACATGATCTTCGTCTTGTCCATGTTCATTTTAAGACCCACCTGTTGGGAAACGCTACTGAGGTCGCTGAGCATCGTACTGAGGACGAGGTCCTCCAGCGACTTTGCCATAGTGACTATATCATCGGCAAAACGAAGATGAGTGATGTATTCGCCATTGATGTTGATGCCGAATCCGTACCAGTCCAAGAGCTTGAAAACGTCCTCCAATGCGTTTGTGAACAGTTTCGGAGAAATGTCGTCTCCCTGTCACACCTCGCAGCAATGGGATTGGTTTCTTACTCTCGTCCTGTAGTCGGATCGACATGGTGGCGTTGCTGTACGAACACACGTACAAACTTCAACACTTCGATGTACCTATAGTCAATGCAGCACCGCTGGAGGGACTGCAATACTGTCCAGGTCTCGATTATATCGAAGGCTTCCTCGTAGTCCACAAACGCTAGACATAATGGCCGATTATACTCCTCGGTCTTCTGTATAATCTGGCGGAGCGTATTAATGTGGTCTACGATACTAAAGCCTTTTCGGAACCTGGCTTGTTCGGGAGGCTGGAAGTCATCAAACCTGCGCTCGAGACGGTTCGTAAGAGTAATAGAGCCATGGAATGGCTACTAGTAAACCCATCGAGTTTGGGCACATTTGATTTACTTTAAGGAGCTTCTATTCACTTTGCCTATATAAGCGGAATTGATAATAGACTTGGTAAGTGGGTGGGTGACGGGACGGAACCCTGGAACAGCCACTAGTAAACCTATCGAGTTTGGTCGTCGTCAATACTATTATTGCAATTATTCAATAATTTCCAATACTTAGTTAATTATTTATTAGTATAGTAAATTGTAGATTTATATAAACCAATTTTTGCATACCTAATAAGGTAGACCATAGAGGACATAATCAAAATAATAAAAACACCCATGTTAGTTCATGCATACCTATTGTCAGAAAATAAAGATGATTTGATTTGATTTGAGAAACCTATCCAGCAAAAACTAAAAAGTAAAAAATAAATTTAAAATAAAAAACTTTTTAAAAACCAAGCTTTTATTTAAATGCGCTAAAAAGAATAAAATAAACTTTTCCTTTAAAACTTTTAATATCTATTTATAACGTCATTACACAATTTATATGATATAAAAGCTTGTCGCGAGATTTACCTATAAGAATATAAACAAGAAAATTCATAATTAGATTTTATTGACTTTAAGTTTGAAAATTTGCAAACTATGTAAGTACGAGTAGGTACTATAATCTCGCGACAAGCTTTTATATCATATAAATTGTGTAATGACGTTATAAATAGATATTAAAAGTTTTAAAGGAAAAGTTTATTTTATTCTTTTTAGCGCATTTAAATAAAAGCTTGGTTTTTAAAAAGTTTTTTATTTTAAATTTATTTAAATACATTGGCCACACCGCAGCAAAGTTAGCGCTGGGACAGCTCATAATCAAATATCGATATCGACTATCAGTATGTTACTCTGACTATTTATTAATCAGATATCCAAAAGAGTTTGTGTAGTGTACCGCATGCCGTGTCACTTTTTAGCCGACTTCAAAAAAGGAGGAGGTTTTCAATTCGACTATACATATATATATTTACATTTACGTATGTTCGCGCATAACTCTGGCAATTATAGACCGATATGAAAAATTTTTTTGTACGGATAGGCCGATCCCCTGATCGGGTCCCATTAAAAACGATTGCGATTTACGAATAAGTAGGTAGTTCCTAAAAAAAACAAGAATGTCGCGTCAGAAAAATTTATAATAACGCCTTAAGGATGAGACTCGTCGTTTTTAAGGAAAAAATGGTCATAACTCTGGCAAATGTCTTTTTTTCACACTGAAAGTGCGCTGCCGGCCGCTGCCATCTTGGTGTGAATTGAGCCTAACTTCAAATATGAACCTATTTCGATTATTCTTTCTTTATTCGAGAAAGTTAACTACTATAATGATTCCATGCAAATTTCATTACGTCCTGATAAATTGTTCCTGAAGAAACATGAATGATGTAAAAAATGCAAATAAGTATACTCCGTAGGTGCGCTAACACCAATTTCAATAATATTAAAATTATTTTATGCATTTTAGTGCTATTGAAATCGGTTCAATCTTTTTATATATTTTATAAAATGATCATAAGTTCTTTGGAATACATCTATACTCCTGCTTTTTGTGGTGTATCTATACTGACATCCAATCCTCTAGATTTGTTAGGTCTCAATTTATCCTCCGACCTTAATTTCGGACGATCCATTGAGTCAAAAGTCAAAATCTCTGCTAAAAAACTTGGTATCTTGAATAAGGTGAGGCGGTATTTCACAAAGGAACAGCTGTTGAATCTTTACAAAGCTCAGGTTCGACCCTGCATGGAGTACTGTTCTCACCTGTGGGATGGCTCTGCCAAATATCAACTTGACTCTTTGGATTCGCTAGACAGACGCGCTCGCAGGATAATTGACGATAATGACCTAACAAATAAAAAACTGCAACAATTGGATCATCGTCACCTAGTTGCATGCTTATCGGTTTTTTACAGATTGTTCCACGGTGAATGCGCTCAAGCACTTTTTGACCTTGTACCACCATCCCCATGGGCGCTGGCAGCAGGGTGCAAGGGGGTGCACTTGCACCCCCCTGTCACGGAAGAATATACATAGAAAAAATACATAAGTACGCTTTTGATTAGCGAAACATACTCAATCAAATACCCGCGTGTTTTGAATTTGACATTACATTTATTTACATCATATACATGTATAATTCTATAGTTTAAGTCCCCTGGAGGCTCGTTGGTGCGCTCCGCATCATTATAACGCGAACTCGCTATTCCGTCAGAGACCGTTGGTGCTATATGCACCAAGGGTGCGGACACGTTTTGATACCGGTTTTTTACCGGTTTAACTGTATCCATGTTTGGTTACTCTGAGATCTATGCTTAAAGGACTGTGTCTCCGATTTTATAAAGCCATCAGTCACTTGTCATTGTCACTTTTTAAGTCATGAATTCAGCTGGCAAAATAAAGAAAAAAGTGGGCGGTACCTGTCAGTGAATGTTTATTTGGCGGTCAGTGAATGTTTATTTTTTTAATGTAAACAGTATTTATTTCAGGTAAAGTGATTATAATTAGGTATGTTTATTGTTATAACGTAATAATAAACCAGTGTAGATGTTAGATAGTCCGTATTTTATCAAAAAAGTGGATATTTTCGAACTGAAATCTGACCCGGGTGATACTTTGTTTGTTTGTTTACTTTTGGAATATTTTCGGTATTACTTGTAATGTAGTTGTTGTAAATACATCGTAGTTACATCGTAACGATAATAACTCAAAGTTAAAGCCATAAAATCCAATCTAACAAAGGAATTTTTTTCATAATATGACGTCATGACGCGCGATGACGGCAGTTGTAAAAAATTTTGAGTTCATTGTTTTTTTTTTGGTAGTGTTTTGTTTAAAACCTGTATGAAAAGGAGTTTGGATGCAAAGAATGGATCTTTATTAGTGCCTGGGTCAATATTCTATCCTCAAAATCGAGATCAAAAATAGGTAAAATCAACATTGCCAAAAATTCATCAATTTTGACCTTTTACTTTAAAAAATCGATATTTATAACTCAAACAAAGGGTATAGTACGTAGCTAATAGTTTTATAAATAGAACACAGTTTACAGAACGCAAATCGGATAAGTGGTTCAAATTACATAACATTCGTAAGTGGTTTGAAACTTGAGATCGCGGCGCGCGATAAGATATAAACAAAAACATGATATATGCGCGTAACAGCGCCGGGCCTCCAGGGGTTAATAGTAAAATGTGTAGATGAAGATGCACCCCCCTGAAAGTAACTCTGGCGGCACTCATGACCATCCCCTTTCTTTTACCGGACTGCCAGGCGGCGGCAGGGTCTCCACCGCTTTAACGTTGACACTCCAACTTGCCGAACTAAGCGTTTCGCTTCTTCTTTCCTCATGCGCACGGTCAAGCTGTGGAATACCCTCCCGGACAACGTTTTCCCTGATAAATATAACTTGTGTGTTTTCAAGTCTAGATTGAACAGGCATCTTATGGGTTAGTGCGGTCCATCCTAGACCACATCTTATCTTCACTTACCATTATGTGAGATTGTGGTCAAGCGCAAGTAAACCTATCGCATCGCTGACGCATCGGCACATGAAAGGAGACACCCGGGCTCTCCAGTGGGATCTGCACCAGCAGCCCGTCAGTATCTTGCCTTTGAGCCCGCCACCGGGGGATGCATTATAGCCCCCCTGGAACCAGACACGGTGTTCAAGGGGATAGGGTCCCCGCCGCCGCACAGTGGACGGAAAAACGAAGTTCCCTTTCATAGGATTATTTAAAAATGAAATATTTTATTTGATACTTTCAAGTATACAGTTTTGTCAAGTACATTAAAACATTGAATAAATGAGTAGTTACCGGTTTTTTTATCGAGTCTATACCATCAAAGAATGACTTTCTATATTTCAAATGTATGAAAATGGAATTAGTTTTCCTCATAACTTTTTTCTGTCTAGGATTGTAAAGCTGAAACTTTTAGGTATTGTTGCCGAGCCTATTAAAAAACCACTTGACATTTGACCTTGAACCCGAACTTCCCCGTTCAAAAGATATGAATCAATTAAAAATGCATATTTACTCAATGCATAATTAATGCATTTTATTTACATTTATTTATGATACTCTCTTTTTTTTGTGATTTGTTTAGATATTCTTTTTTATTTTAATATTTTTCCTGTATTTAATCATTTCCAATATTTTTTATTTTAATAATCTAACTATTTATACTTAATAGAACACAAGCAAGCATATCGACAATGTTGTTTATACCTGTAATAGGTTCACTTATCAGAATTTATATTAACTGTGAACGTTGTAATGTTACTTAATCATAAGTGTACTGTTGGTATATAAATAAATAAAATAAAATATTTGGACGATGTTTTAACACGCGGTAAGTAATGTACTTCAAAAATAAGTTTTGTTTTATTTTTTTTACCCTTTATTGATCCCTGATAGACAACCAGGGCCGTCTTAAGTCTATTCGACGCCGGGGTGCGGGGCTCAGCCTGCGCCCTCGATTTCTTTTACACTGCAGCGTGGCACGCGACCGACGACACACTGCAGTATGAAAGGGGTCCTAGTCAACCAAGAAAACACAATCCACGTAATTTTGATAGTCAATTTCTTTATTTCTCTAAAATGCAAAACGAAAATTAAACTTTAATTATACAAATTAAACCCAATTATACAAATAAAAAACGTTTTTAAAAAAATATTCAACCGCCTTCAAAAAGAATCTTCAAACAAAAATTAACAAACACTAAAAAACGAAAAAAATAATTAGAATTTTTAATTCCAAGGACGAAAATGCGTGACTTTTTCTAACTTATCTTGGTACTTACTGAACTGAAGTCGATGCCAAGCCAAAAGAATAAGAACGAATTATATTGAGATGATTGTAATGGCGAAAAACACCAGCAATCCAACTCTCGTTTATGTTGTTATTTAATTGCTTGTTACGAGCCAGTATGCCTCGTCAGTATATACCTAGACCGTGGGACATTTGCCGCGCATCGGACACCGAGCTCATGACGTCACGGCTTCATGAGATGGCTTTCCCTTACCTAAGCTCGGTGGGAACAGACGCATAGACTTTAAGGATAGATACTAAGATTATATATATTTTAATAACTATTGTGGAAGATTAAATATACCACTTTATTAATTTAATCAAATATTTTATTGGAGTTCCTGTGTTCGGCGCCCCCAAACACGTAATTTGCTAAATATCTATTTATTGTATGTACATACATCAAACAAACTCAATTTTTCTTGCTTTTGAGTTGGCAAAGATTTTAATTAAATCATTTATTTTTATATCAATTTTGGATTCTATACTTATAATGATGTATTTTTCTAGCTAGGTATGAGTACTTTTAGGTATCGGTATTGTACCTATGTATTGTATTTTAATGTTAACCGACGAGTTCTCGAATGGAAACCACTGTCCACGAACGAACGAACGTACGTAGCTTCGGACGCCCCTCCAGCCCACCGCTGGACCGACGAACAGCTAGTCGGTAGGCGCCTAGGTATTAGTTGGATGAGGATGGTCGAGATCTGCATGCTACCTAACACTTAAAAAATAAAATTGACTTACCTTGATATTTTTTCTCTTATTTATGACGAAGAAATTCCATTTATTCCATGAATTTCCATGCACTTACAATTACAACTTACACTATGGTTACACTATACATATAAATTAATGAATTTCTCCACTAGATCTTCCGTGCTAATTCGGCGGTCGTCGCAAATGAAATGAGCTAACGAATTTAATTACTTAAAAAGAAGAAATCAGATCAATCACTGACCGACACTTGCATAGGCGCTGCGCGCCGCGCTGTATATTCAAATAAACTTACACCTAATTGTAGTGATTTTTTAGAGATCATTTCTCTTTAAGTGCGAGTGCCCGGACGGCTATGTCAAAGGACGCCATTACTCGCCTATGACAGACGCACAGGTGCCGCGCCGCGCACCCATTTCAAATGAATTTACGACTTACACTTTATTGACTTAGAGATCATTTTACTTCAAGTGCGGGCGACCGGGCGGCAATGTGTCAAAGGTTATATACACTCTCTTTGGATAAGAGATTTTGCCGCGCGCGTCTTGTATGAAATAAAATTGTTATTTGTGTACTCATAAGAGTCATTTTAGCTTGCACACCATGAGCGGTGTGACAAGCGCCGAAAGCGTAATACAAGTAAAAACTAATACCTAACCTGTGGTAAAACAATGATTTTTGTTGATGACAATTTTTTTTTATATTTTATTTTGCGCATACGTATTCGTCGTAACAAATATATGAAACTGTGCAATGGCGTTAAGTTCAATGAAATATCTAAATATTCAGCGCTCGGCAAGCGCCCCCGGGCGCCCTGTGCCCGGGTGCACCGCACCCCTTGCACCCCCTGGTAAAGACGGCCCTGTAGACAACAAACCTATATGACTAACGATCTTGACGAAAAGCGTACATATTCATAACGTATGCACAACACAACAAATAATGCGATATGAATGATTTGCAAGAATATAGGTAGCTAACACAAGTTCTTAAAATACATGGGTTTCACGTAAATATTTGTACGGCTGAAATGCCGAATATAGTGATCTGGCATTTCAGCCGTAAAATTATTAAAAAAAAACCGGTAACTACTAATTTATTCAATGTTTTAATGTACTCGACAAAACTGTATACTTGAAACTATCAAATAAAATATTTATTTTTAAAAAATCCTATGAAAGGGAACTTCGTTTTTCCGTCCATAGTGCGCCGTCCTCCTCGGAGTCACTGCCATACTTAATGGATGTCCTAGGGCCCACGCCCCGTACGTCCAGCGACTCCGAAGGTAACGACTACTGTCTACAACAACCGAGACCGAAGCACAGGGAAGCTCAGTTCAAATGTTCAAGAAAATCCAGACGACGGCTATCTATGTATTGGCCTTACTTGACATTGCTTAACCAACGCTAGCTTATGTCAAAAATACAACATATTTAGCAAAATGTTTTTCCCTTTTTGGCCGTTAAAATTTTATCATAGGAATGAGTAAAGATATTTATTTCTTTTTATTGCACAAAGTTGTTTATAGGCAGACTTTTCATAATATAAGAGTAAGAATGCAGCTTAGGTATTTCTTGAAGTTTCAGACTTAACCATACTGAATTATCCTAATTAATCGGATTTTGACGACAACCCAAGGTTCTTTTCCTATGATCCTAAATTTAAAAATACCTTACACCTAATTAACTTTCACCAAAAATATTATCGGAACTCATCGACAATAAAATATCGATAGTGTCATGCACTATCCTCGTTTACTTAAAATTGACGTCATCTCGTGTACAGACAGTGTTGTCACTGTGTGTGAATTTACTTGTGTGCGTATAGATTATGTTAGTGTTTGATAATATTGTCGTGTGCCTGCGTAGCGACGTGGCGAAGAATGCATTAGTAGTAGATAGTATTTGTGTGAGTTACCTCGTCCCCCGCGCAGAAAGTGACAGACTTTTTCTCATAGCGAATAGTGCGCGTGGCGTCTCCTTTTGGTTTAATACTCAAAGTTTTTAATATATATTTTCAGGCCTAAGCCAATTCTTCATTCAATTATTGTCTTTTTTCATTTATGTTTTCAGGCCGAAGCCAATTCTTCATTAGATTGTTGTCATTTTCCATATTATTTTTTCAGGCCAAGGCCAAGTCTTAGATTGGAGTAGTAGTCCATTCAAATTTACAGTTCTTAAACTCTTAACAGCTGTTCATTTAGCTGACACTTGACTTGACAGTTGACAATAGGGATGCTGATTGCTATTCATCGATGTATTCGAACTTTCGAACCATCATCGATGTATATAATTTTCGATTTTCAATCATGAAAAATTGAATTTTACAATGGCACTAAGGGGGGGGGGGGGGCATAGGAAGATGTTTTCAAGCTCTTGGACTGGTACGGATTCGGCATCAACATCAATGGCGAATACATCACTCACCTTCGTTTTGCCGATGATATAGTCATTATGGCAGAGTCGCTGGAGGACCTCAATACGATGCTCAGCGACCTCAGTAGCGTTTCCCAACAGGTAGATCTTAAAATAAACATGGACAAGACGAAGATGATGTCTAATGTCCATGTTGCACCCGTACCGGTAGTTGTTGGGAACGATACACTCGAAGTTGTTGACCGCTACGTATACCTAGGACAAACTATCCAGTTAGGTCGGTCCAACTTCGACAAAGAGGTCGCCCGAAGAATCCAACTCGGATGGGCAGCGTTCGGGAAACTACGCGACATCTGCTCGTCGTAAATACCGCAGTGCCTGAAGACGAAGGTTTTTAACCAGTGTGTGTTGTCAGTGATGACATATGGTACTGAGACGTGGTCCCTAACTGTTGGCCTTCTAGATAAGCTCAGAGTCACACAACGAGCTATGGAGAGAGCTATGCTCGGAGTTTCTTTGCGCGACAGAATCCGGAATGAGGAGGTTCGCCGAAGAACCAAGGTCACCAACATAGCTCTTAAAATCTGCAAGTTGAAGTGGCAATTGGCAGGCCACATCGCTCGGCGAACCGATAACCGCTGGGGAAGAAAGGTTCTCGAGTGGCGACCACGAACCGGAAGACGCAGCGTTGGGATGCCTCCACTAGGTGGACAGACGACATTGTACGTGTCGCAGGTAACCGGTGGATGCAAATAGCCAATTGTCGTTCATTGTGGCGTTCGAAGGGGGAGGCCTATGTTCAGCAGTGGATGTCTTCCGGCTGGTGATGAAGGGGTTCCTGGTGCAGATCCTCGGATCGGAGAGTCCAGGTTCAGGTCGCATGAGCCGACAGCCGTGGCAATTTTAGTGGGTAAGAATCCCATCATACCCCCCAAAGGTCCCAGAGACTTATTGAAGGACCCCCCATTGGCCAAAAAAGGTAAAAACGCTTTAAACGCAATAACAAACGAATAGGAGGAAAAAATAAATAAAAACTGATCTATAGAAATTATTTTTTATTAATCACAAAACTTTTGATTGCCTGGTCCATCACGCTTACGGAAAAATCAACGTCCTTCTTCGTTACGCACATTGGAGGTTTTATCCTTAGCACCTGTAAAATGCCAAACAAGATATTTATACAAGTACTTACCTACCTATTGTGGCTATTGTAGCATAGCTACATTGTTTTTAAACTCATTTCAGTAAATAAATAGGTAAAAGACAGCTGTTTTTAGCATTACGTTGAATTACGCCTATAATGGTAGTAATAGCAACGCATAGTAATCTTACTTATTAACTAATAATTTATGACGAGGCGTTTATATTAATATACGACCTGTTTATATTGATTGGGGAATACTATGCTCTTATTTTAGTTATTTCTGATAATAGGCGATGAAAGCTGCATCAGGCATTCCTATTATTTTCATTGATAGAACCATAGGTAAAATTTAGATACCTAGGTAAGAATCACCTTTTAATAGAGGGTATTTGATTTAAAATAGGCGGAGTCTACCGAGGGCGAGACGATGCGATAAATGCTCAGTACCCGTATTCTAAAAGTGACGACCAATCGTAGGCGGCCACCGAATTAGGTACTGGTTTTTCTAGACGGTTCGACGCCATCTCCACTCGATAGGTTTCGTTTTTGACTCAGTAGTTGAGCCAGCCATTGCCGTCTGAGCTGAGCAACGAGCCACACGCCAAATATCATTTTAGCCCAATACTGGCAGCGGGTTCAGCGGAGTTGTTTATTGCTAGTCTATTATAATTAAATTCATTAAAGTACAATCTTAGTTAATAAACCAGAAGTGAACCCAGTATTTACTGGTAAGTTGTTTAAATATTTTAAAGTCTGCGGTAGGATTCTATTGTATTTTGATTATCATGTGAACTAGGTACTATAAGCCTATGGTTTCGTGTATTGTTAGGGTGTACCTTTTATTCCTGTAGACGTCTCCATAATGAGGCAGCCTCCACCAACTGAAAGCTGGTTAGGAGGGTGTCACGTTAGGGAACGGCGTCTACAGGAACGCTTATGTGGCGTTCCAGGGTTCTACCTTCCTGCAAGAGTTTCTACCTTCCTGCAAGAGTTTCTACCTTCCTGCAAGAGTTTCTACCTTCCGGCAAGAGTTTCTACCTTCCGGCAAGAGTTCTCCTTTCGGGCGAAGAGTTCACCCTTCGGGCGTAAAGCTTCGCATTTTTTTCCGGCCACAAGTTCGTGGCTGTGTTGCTGACGACCGGGTCTAGTCCAGACTTCGCATCCGTGGCGTGCCTGGCCTCTCCAAGGAGAAGGAGGACGCCGAAGACCGCGGGAATCGCCGTTGCGTTCCCTAACGACCCCTAGTTAAGTTACAGCTATTTTTGTTATACGTGCGAACAAGCTAACTAGTAATCGACCTCCCCCTGTATCGTAACTTTCTTCTCGTTTTCTTATTATTTAATAAATTTGTGTAGCCCTTCTTTTGTGTTATTATTTCTCTTGCTCGCCGACTAGGCTACACTGGCGCCAACGCGGTTTTTACTTTAGCTTGTTCGCATTTTTTTTCTCTTGGTGGCGGTTGTCGTCATTTTTCTGTAGCTAAGGTCTATTCCACATTGTTCACCTGGGTGATATCACGTGGTGATTAAAGGGCTAAGAGCTGTAGATAATTATTAGCCTCATACAAAAAAGTTAAGAGATAAAAACAATAATATGCTATTTCCCAGAGAGGTAGGCAAAAATTGGC
The DNA here is from genome assembly GCA_911728495.1 of Furcula furcula. Lineage (NCBI taxonomy): Eukaryota > Metazoa > Arthropoda > Insecta > Lepidoptera > Notodontidae > Furcula > Furcula furcula. The sequence continues at coordinate 23,753,078 of OU452252.1, forward strand.
TTTCTTATAACTTAATATACTACATACTATGGCCATTTACCGGGTAAGTTTTAGTAAATTTCTCCAATATACAAATCTATAGTACTAGTATCTTGGGACAATCTACGCTTGACCAATGACCACCTGATCTCAATCTACGCAGATCCTTTAGTAAGGTAACCAGATAAATGATTACAAATACTTGTAAACTGTATAAATACATATTTAAATAGATAAATAACACCCAGACGATTGTTCGGAATCGAACCCATGTCCTATTGGGCAGCGGCCAGGTCCCTCAGATCGTCGAACAGCCGTACATCGCCGCCGTCCGCGGCATGGACTGCTCGACCCACCCGACCCGATGTCCGTCCTCCTGGACCATGACACAACACCAACACCAACACCGACAACGATGTCAAGAGTCGTAAACACACAGACACCGGTCTCGCCGGCGAGGCCGAAGGGATCCGTACGCATGCGACCTCGACATGCATCCCATCGCTGAGTTTCTTGCCGGTTCTTCTCAGCGGGGGTGCGTTGTGAACCGGTGGTAAACTCATTTTCTCTAAGCGGCAGCCCAAGCCGAGGCCGTGCCTCCCTGAGGTGCCCTTGTGCTAGTCACTACCCAAACCTTTCTGGCTGGAGCGCTTTAAGCGCTCGCCCTCTTGTCCGGTGAAACAGTACTATTCCTACAAAAAAAAAGTGATGATCAATAAAGCAAAGTGACTATCAAGCTTCAGTTGTCCACCAAACTTTGATGTCTACTGAAAGTGTGTTTGGTATTTATTGGTGATTCAAGTTAGGCAATACCAAATGAATCATTTGATAGTTATTTAATAGTCACTTTGCTTTATTGATCATCACTTTAGTTGTCAAACGAGATAGGTACATAATAGGGGGGCAAATGAAACAAACTATTCAACGTCGGTACTATTTATTTATAATTCAGACAAATTTACCAATAAATTGTAACCAACAACATACATACATCTATTTAAACAACATGCATATAGTAAAAGCACGACTAAATGTACAATGACCATTGTGCCTATAAATAACGAATGAATACGTCCTGCGCAGCCTTGGACGAATTACTTGAGCGCTTACGTTATTTCTGAATATTTAATCATTCGGGAATAACTTTTAGCAACCTAATTAATTCTTTTTGTTGCTGCTATCCACAGTATACAAATATCCATATTTTCAGGAAATCATAAAAATAAATTCGGGAAATCTGAGAAATTCTTCGATGCACCCAGCATGTGGGATCGTGTATGATGCACTTAATAATAATTTACCACTTATTTATGGTAGTCTCTCTTTTATACACTGGCAACACTGATAATGGCGATCAATAAACAGAAAATTTTAGGTTATGAATGAAAAACAAGAATTTATCGATCTTACACGTAACTTTCAAGTAAAATAGTAACTAATTTAGAGCAATAAGATCTAAATAAGTCGTTTACATGTATTAGTTTCTAAATGTAATCTCTAAATTGGCCATAATAATTCACGTTTACCTGTGAAAAGATACTCCACTAATTTTACGTTCACTGACACTTTTACAGCCTATAATACTGCACTTCACGATTCTTATAGGATTTCCACAACACACAGTAATGTCACAGTTAGTTTTTTATTGAATTTTAAGTTATTTATTTAATATTAAAACCACGATAAAATTGTCACGGAGCAAAGTGGGAGCAAACGTCAAATTTGTTTCGCACCCACGGCGCGGAAAAATCGAACACATGCTGAGGGACAAAAAATCATATACACTGTTTCTTTCTATCACACGTAACCTACATAAACGCATTCTTTTCTTGCGTGAATGAGAAAGAAAGTGTCCAGCCCTCTATTGTTTTCTTCCTCTAAGCCGAGTCCTAACGTAGCTTTTTATTTTTTTTCAATCTATACCAAAAATGGTTGTAGTTCGTAATTTTAGTTTATTTAAACATCGGGTAAGGTGCAAACTCAGGTATCAGCTCAGACCTAGTACTATAATAATGTCAAGTAATTTTTATAGATTGATATTTTCTAACATGACAGTTTGTACATGTAACATATATAGTATTGAATTTTGGCATATTTTATAGCATTTTTTTTTTGAATTTTATAGCATTTAATACTTGACATTTAAATTCATTGACGTAATTATAAGGGTAATTTTTTAAATGGAATAACATTTTTTTTACAAAACTTATACTGGGGGCACATACTAGTCATCATTCTTATACTGAGCAGTTTTTCATCACCTATTATTTTTATTCAATTTTTTTTCCAAATTAAAGAATGTCTTCTATAACCGCCATTATGTATCGAGCCGGTCGCCGTAGCGCGCCTCAGCCATATCGGAATGCGGTTAAGTACGAAACTACCTACATTCTGACTGATATTTTGTTATCTGCTATCAGTCATACTTAACTCCGGTTGCAGTAATAGTCACTCACAGTTGTCCATTAGGTTTGTTTACATTCCGTTGGAAAACTAGGTCAACCAATAGTAGGTACAGACGTAGTAACGCTAGTACGAAAGTTAGTAATTCGTAGTAGAATGTAGTGTTTTTTTTTTAAGAGGAATTTTGGCACTTAGGTTTTTGTTAAAATATGGTTGGTACCATCGCGGTCACGAACGGGGTACCAAATGTTCAAAAATTTTTTTTTTAACATAGTTACGTGCACTTATCAACTTCGCACGTATTTTAGGACAGGTACCATCGCGGTCACGAACGAGGTACCAAATTTTCAATCATTATTTTTTTTGATCATGGTTTCGTGCGTTCATTAACTTCGCACGTAGTTTAGGACAGGTACTATCGCGGTCACGAACGGGGTACCAATTTTCAATCAAATTTTTTTTATTTTGTTTTCGTGCGCTTAACAGTTCGCTCGTATGTAGGGACGGTTCGTGCGAGTGATTATCGCCTTAAGGTGATACACCGTTTCTGACTGCGAGTGTATATATTTTTTTTTCTCACTAAATTTAATTTTAGATACTGTTTTACAGTAAGTTACTAATAGTAGGTAAGTACATGTATGTACACATGTAAGTTTTTTTCTCATAAATATTTTTTTTTATTCTTCACATATGTGATGGATTTATATAGTAGTTTATGATAGGTACTACGGTATGTGTCTGTCTGTCTATTTTTTTTTTCTTCACACAAACATTTTTATATTTATTTTTATTAGCAGACAAGACTTAATACGGCGTTAGGTTGTTGTATGTATGTCTGTTAGTGTTTTCTCATAAACAATTTTTTTAATATTTTATATAGCACTAGCTGACCCACGCAGCTCCGCCTGCGCTATTTTTACGTTAACTAAACTTTTAATAACAGACATTAGCATCGAATACATAACCTCCTTTTTTATAGTCGGTTAAAAACTGGGACCTACTTTTTACTTGCTCTCCGAAGCACGGACCCGTTTAGTTCAAATGGCGTTAAACGGTCACCCATCTATATAATGACCTTACCTAACGTTGCTTAACCCGATCGATTACAAAACCTTGATAACAACTCTCTATGAGTGTTCCCTTACTAATATTCATTATATTATAAAGAAAAATTGATAAAATCTGACCAAGCGTATAACCAAGTACCCATTTTGACTTTAATCCCCTCTCCCGAAAGAACCGTGCTAGATTACGGGATAAAAAGTATCCTATGTCCTACCTCGTAGTAAGATCTCAAATCATGCCAAGTTTCATTTGAATCCATTCAGTAGTTTCGGCGTGATGCTCAGCCGAGATACAGACAGACAGACAGACAGACAAAAATTTAAAAAATTACATTTTCGGCCTCAGTATCGGTTATAGAATGCCCTCCAAATATAATTTTCAAAATATCTTCAATGTACAGAATTGGACCCGTTACAGTTTTATTATAAGTATAGATTACATCTCTAATGAGTGAATGCTATGGGGTGTTTTATGTTTGTGTGGACAATGATTACTCATAAATGAATTTTTTTTTGTTAGTTAACGTTACGAGGTATTAATGATTTCTTCTTCCTCTTGATTCTATCCTTTTTATTTTTCTGGAGCGGGGGTTACGGACTCCTAACAAAAATAAGCCATCGTAACGTCTTTTCTATATACAGCGGATGAATGACTGTCTAAATAAGCCAACATTATCTTTTCTTTTCCTCTAAACTTATACTATGGGGATATATATATTTTTTTATCAGAGTGTTCGTGCCACACTAAAAGTACGGAAGCGGGGTTAGGCCACTTCTCAAATAAGCCTTAGGCCATAGGATATATATATTTTTTTTATTAGGGGTTTTCTTAGGGGTTACTCATATCAATGAAGAAGTTCTCACTAAGATCCTATATTGACTAAATATTTTTTTTCTTTCTTTTGTATAGTCAACTGGTTGTTTTGGTGTCTTATTTTGGGGGAGTTTTAAATCGGTGTGTATTTAAACTCGTTTTGGTGTCTTTTATACACCGTGTATGGGGTGTTTTTATACACCTTGTTGGGTGTCTTTTATACACCGTTTGCTGGTCGCGCTTTGTCGACGCAGTTTTTTTTTAATGAGGCATTTATACCGTTGATCTATTTACATTAAGAAAATATTTGGTCAATGTTCATTATTAGTATTAGCTTGGTACTTATCTCCAATATATATCTATATATTTAACACCATTGCACTGTTAGTATGAGCTCATAATCTATATGATTATGATCTCTATTTCGACTGCGGGCGACAGGAATCGCTTTATATAAGATTGCTGCCGCTACCATGAATGATGATTGAATGAAAGAGATGTATGTTTGCCGTAAACTATCAGAGTAATTTTTTTCTGGAGTTTTGTTCCTTAGATAGTATAGAACAAAACTCTTGGTAAGCGAGGGGGATATGTAGCATAGCTACATTGTTTTTAAACTCATTTCAGTAAATAAATAGGTAAAAGACAGCTGTTTTTAGCATTACGTTGAATTACGCCTATAATGGTAGTAATAGCAACGCATAGTAATCTTACTTATTAACTAATAATTTTTGACGAGGCGTTTATATTAATATACGACCTGTTTATATTGATTGGGGAATACTATGCTCTTATTTTAGTTATTTCTGATAATAGGCGATGAAAGCTGCATCAGGCATTCCTATTATTTTCATTGATAGAACCATAGGTAAAATTTAAATACCTAGGTAAGAATCACCTTTTAATAGAGGGTATTTGATTTAAAATAGGCGGAGTCTACCGAGGGCGAGACGATGCGATAAATGCTCAGTACCCGTATTCTAAAAGTGACGACCAATCGTAGGCGGCCACCGAATTAGGTACTGGTTTTTCTAGACGGTTCGACGCCATCTCCACTCGATAGGTTTCGTTTTTGACTCAGTAGTTGAGCCAGCCATTGCCGTCTGAGCTGAGCAACGAGCCACACGCCAAATATCATTTTAGCCCAATACTGGCAGCGGGTTCAGCGGAGTTGTTTATTGCTAGTCTATTATAATTAAATTCATTAAAGTACAATCTTAGTTAATAAACCAGAAGTGAACCCAGTATTTACTGGTAAGTTGTTTAAATATTTTAAAGTCTGCGGTAGGATTCTATTGTATTTTGATTATCATGTGAACTAGGTACTATAAGCCTATGGTTTCGTGTATTGTTAGGGTGTACCTTTTATTCCTGTAGACGTCTCCATAATGAGGCAGCCTCCACCAACTGAAAGCTGGTTAGGAGGGTGTCACGTTAGGGAACGGCGTCTACAGGAACGCTTATGTGGCGTTCCAGGGCTACCTTCCTGCAAGAGTTTCTACCTTCCTGCAAGAGTTTCTACCTTCCGGCAAGAGTTTCTACCTTCCGGCAAGAGTTCTCCTTTCGGGCGAAGAGTTCACCCTTCGGGCGTAAAGCTTCGCATTTTTTTCCGGCCACAAGTTCGTGGCTGTGTTGCTGACGACCGGGTCTAGTCCAGACTCCGCATCCGTGGCGTGCCTGGCCTCTCCAAGGAGAAGGAGGACGCCGAAGACCGCGGGAATCGCCGTTGCGTTCCCTAACGACCCCTAGTTAAGTTACAGCTATTTTTGTTATACGTGCGAACAAGCTAACTAGTAATCGACCTCCCCCTGTATCGTAACTTTCTTCTCGTTTTCTTATTATTTAATAAATTTGTGTAGCCCTTCTTTTGTGTTATTATTTCTCTTGCTCGCCGACTAGGCTACACTGGCGCCAACGCGGTTTTTACTTTAGCTTGTTCGCATTTTTTTTCTCTTGGTGGCGGTTGTCGTCATTTTTCTTATTCTTTTGTTACCTGTTAATTTTTGAACGTCAAATATTTTTTTTACCGCGCAGACTCACTACAGTATTACCACTCTCTCTAAGCAAAGACTTGCACGAAAAACATACATACATTTGAAAATCGAACCGAGCGCCAGAAGCCGAATTGGAGCCGAACCTTGTTCTAGGTTGGTTATAGGAAAAGAAAAAAATTGATAATAAAAAGAAAGCGCTAACGTTGTTGATATTAAATTATTTTTATTCTACCAGTTTTACTGTCTCGCCTCGCAGTAGGTGTGGGTGCGAACGCTGGAAATCGGTGTATTGGTGTTATTTTATTTCTAGCAGTAAGTAAGTATTTAATAATAATAAATATACTTCATTGTACCATTGAGATTTTACACCAAAAGTTACATGTAAATTGAACAATATGTTGATGATGTAAAAAGGTGGCCCTTATCGCTAAAAAGCAATCTCTTCCAGATAACCTAAGCAATCTCTTCCTACTATTTGTATTTCATTACCTCGCAGTAGGTGTGAAAAGTAGTATATTCTCCTCGGGGATAAAGGTGTCTTTGTCTTGGGCTAGCTTGAATCTCTCGCTGTACTCAGGATTCTAGTATTAACTCCCTCGCTCTGCTCGGGAGTTAACTCTATACTCCCTCGCTACGCTCGGGAGTTACTAGAATCCTTCGTTATGCTCGCGATTCAATTTCACGCCCGTGACATAAGACACTTCTTTATCCCCTTGGTGCATAAACTACTATTATAATATTGTCCGTTACAACATTACAGAAACCATTTATATGGAAAATGACAAATTACTAACCTGTTAATTTTTGAGTGTGGCACTTTCTGGCTGGGCCACGGTGACTGATCTTAATTCTGATTGAACAGGGATTTAGTCGCTATTTAGTCGAAATTAGTCGTAAAATTTGAGAATTAGTCGGCCCGTGGTTTAAAAGTTATAGGGGTACCCCGGTGGCCCTGCCAGGGAGGACTCTTTCTGGCTGGGCCACCGCTAGATCTCGACAACCAAAGCACCCCACGAAAATCTAACTACGCTCAGATTTAGTCGTTAATTAGTCGAAATTAGTCGTAAAGAATTGGAATTAGTCGGTCTGTGGTTTAAAAGTTATAGGGGTACCCCGGTGGCCCTGCCAGGGAGGACTCTTTCTGGCAGGGCCACCACTATATCTCGACAATCAAAGCACCTTGCGGAAATCTGCCGGCACGTAGATTTAGTCGTTAATTAGTCGAAAATAGTCGCAAAGTTACAGAATTAGTCGGCAAGTAAATAAAAAGATATTGATGAATACTTTTTCTCCATACATTAGGTACAGGCGAGTAGAAAATACTTTTGTATAACCGAGTAAGTATGTGATGAAATTAAATATACTTCCTCTGGCGCCTCCGTGGCGCAGTGGGAAACTGCTTGCTTTGCAAACCGGAGGTCGCGGGTTCGAACCCCGCGGGGGAGCAACTTTGTGAAGTTGGTACTAACCGACTTGGATAATGTAGTTCGATCACCTGATTGTAAAGTAAGATGATCCCGGCGTCGGATGGGCATGTAAAAAGTCGGTCCTGCGCCTGACCTCACCCCGGTCGTGTCGGTCTTCAGGCCCTTCAGATTGTGAGAGGTAAAAGGAAGAGAGAGTGCACTTGTGTCTACTCAAGCAGTTGTGCACTATTTTATTATTATCTTCTGCGTATATCGGTCAGCAGGACGTTATTATTATTATAAAGAGATCTCCGTGGCCCGGCGCAGCGGGAAACCGCTTGTTCCTTCAAGTTAAATGATTCATGCGTCTGATAGGTATGTAAAAAGTCCCATATGGTTATGTGAGTAAAGGAAGAGATGTACTTCTGTCTGCGAAAGCACTTGTGCAATATAAGGTTTCCCGCGTAAGTAGATGGTTGATATTATGCAGCTGTGGTCGTATTGGCCAGGAGAACTTTATTTTTAACCGACTTCAAAAAAAGGAGGAGGTTCTCAATTCGTCTGTATATATATATATATATATTTTTTGCTATGTATGTTCGCGCATAACTCTGGCAATTATGAATCGATTTGAAAAAATCTTTCTTCCATCCATTCTTTAATCCGTTAGTTGGGTCCGATAAGAAAATTATTGCTTCCGAATAATAATTCCTGAAAAAACAATAATAATGACTGCGCAGGAAACCTGCAGGAATGCCTATAAGATGACTTTTTATGTCGCTTTTTAAGGACAAAAATGGTCATAACTGGCAAATATTTACCAATTTCAATGATTCTTTTTTTATTCGAAAGCAAAAACCACTGTAATGAATGTGTATGAATTTTATCACAACCGGATAAGAACTTCCTGGAGGAACATGAACGATGTGGCGGAATTTAATTGGTAAAAACCATAAAACTGATGTAATGGAGAACTTACATTACTCTGACAAATATGAACCGATTTCGATGTTTTTTTTTATTCGAGAGAGTAAACTACTATGATGATTCCATGCAAATTTCATTACGACCGGATATTTTTTTCTGACGAAACATGAAATATGTAAAACTATGTAGACGACAATGTGATCATAACCTACCTAGATCATTTTACCGTCTTCGATGGTTCAATCTTTATGTACCTATGAAAATATTACTAAAAAGTTTAAAATAAAATCTTTTTAGAAAAAAATTGTATCGACTTCAATATATCACTGAAAAGTAGATTTTTTTTTAAATATTATTGAAGTTGGTGACAAATAAACACAGCAGGTACGCTAACACCAACTTCTTTAATATAAATTAAATTATTTTATACTTTTCAGTATATTGAAGTCGGTTCAATTTTTTACTAAAAAGATTTTATTTAAGGTAACTATGTAAGTAAGTATTAAAGTACTACGCATACTTTACCGCATAACGCATAACCAGTAAGTAAAAAACCTGTCAAGTGTGAGTCGGACTCGTGCACCATTCCGTACCATGTTGACATACATATAAAAGTTACTTTGTAACATCCCCAGATAACGAAAATATCAAACCGCATAACTAAGGTTTTTTTTCAAAATATTTTTTTTAGAATTTAGATTACTTCCCTTTACTCCTTGATATTAAAAAAAATGGTATTTATTTTTATAAGGAAATATATTTACAGTGACAAACCTACTGATACTGATTTTATTTGCTATCCTATATTTCTGATACACAATTGCACGCGACTGTACGCATAAAGAAGATGGCGGCGAATAGTCTAGGAGTGGGAATAAATTAATTAACGACAAAATTTGTATCACTTTGCTTGACTCTAAAATACAATAATGTCAAGTTAAACGGTCTAATTATAGCCGGTTTGTATTTCCTTGACAGAGACGTTATAAAATTGTAGCCACCAGGATATTAAAATAACTTTTTCGTGTTTATGCATTTTTTCGATAAGTAATCCACTCTGGCTCTTAGACTACTCCTAATAAAAAACAATGCTTTATATCTTTTTAACCAAGATACGACTAAATCTGCAATTTCACGACTAGTTTCGACTAATTAACGACTAAATCTACGTGCCGGCAGATTTCCGCAAGGTGCTTTGATTGTCGAGATATTGTGGTGGCCCTGCCAGAAAGAGTCCTCCCTGGCAGGGCCACCGGGGTACCCCTATAACTTTTAAACCACTGACCGACTAATTCCAATACTTTACGACTAATTTCGACTAATTAACGACTAAATCTGAGCGTAGTTAGATTTTCGTGGGGTGCTTTAGTTGTCGAGATCTAGCGGTGGCCCAGCCAGAAAGAGTCCTCCCTGGCAGGGCCACCGGGGTACCCCTATAACTTTTAAACCACGGACCGACTAATTTTCAAATTTTACGACTAATTTCGACTAATTAGCGACTAAATCCCTGTTCAATCAGAATTAAGATCAGTCACCGTGGCCCAGCCAGAAAGTGCCACACAATTTTTGAGCATGTATTGAATACGTGCGTAATAATATTTATTTTTCAAATTACATTGCTAATTTCAATCAAGCCGCCTGGCAAGCGTGGAGATTATGGCAACCCCTCCCTTCTGAGGGAGAGGCCTTTGTTCAGCTGTGGACTTTTCGGCTGCTGATGATTGCTAATTTTGCACAAATAAGTAATTTATTGTTTCTAAATTGAAATTAGGCTTTATTATTGTACCAATAATGATGTTATCCTAATTTTATTAAAAAAAAAGCGATTTTTTTTTTGGAAATTCATGAAAAAGCCGATGAAAAATTTCAACATTAGAATGTTCAGAATCATGTACTGGATCCCTGGTATTGGTTTTCGGTACGATGTCCCTTACACCCCGTATATAGGTAGATCATTATAGAATTTGTTTTTAATTACACAAAAATATTATATACTAGCTGACCCGCGCAGCTCCGCTCGCGCTTTTATTACATTTTGCTCCCCTTTTCCCCCTCCTCCCTAGATTTATCTCTCTCCACATCTCTCTCTCTTATAAAAAAAATCTAATTATATGCTCTCTCTCTCTATTATATGCTTTCTCTCCTCTCTCTTTCCCCCTCCCGCTTTGGTTTCCGTCCCACTCCCCCTCTTTCTCTCCCTGTTGTCCCCTCTCTGAACCCTCTCCCCCTCTCTCTCTTCTACGAACTTGCTCCTTCTCACTCCCCCCTTACTCCACCTAACTCCCCCGATCCCTCCCCCATCACCCCCTCCTCGAATCCCCTCTCCCTCTTTCTCCTCTCTTGCACCCTTCTCTCGTTCTATATATCCTCATCAATCATGGTATCAGCGGCATTAAATATATTTTATGACCTATTCTCAGACCTCACCGATATGCACACAAAATTACATACATATCGGTTCACCCATCTATTTAATGACCTTTCCTTATGTTGCTTAACCTTAACCTACCAGGATAAAAAGTATCCTATGTCCATTTCCTGGTTCTAAGCTACCTCCCCACCAATTTTCAGCCGAATCGGTTAGGCCGTTCTTGAGTTATAAATAGTGTAACTAACACGACTTTTTTTTATAATTATGTAAAAATATTAAAGTTCTTTAGTGATTGTATGTTCAATTTCGCCGATAGATGGCGCTGTTCATAATGTAAATCACGCTAACATCGTAAATCACTGTCTAATCATATTCGATAATGAAAGTTTTAAATTTTTCGCATCTTTTATTGTTGCGACTGTAATACAACTACACTACCCGGACTTGGGGAGTTTCATTAAAAATCCATGAAACCTCAGTCCCTATTGTATATAGCGTAATAATACATATCTTAATGATTAACTGATCAGTCTATAATTACCCTATTCACATACAAAGGAAATTACGTGGTAATATGTGCAAGTAATGTTTCACTGCTTAGCCCCTATGAAACATAGCGTGATGTTTTATATACCAATTTATACCTTGATTTCTACACAACACATCAGTGAAAGTCCTATCAAAATCCAACCACGGGTTTTCAAATGATACCTGGACAAACAGAACGACAGACAGACAGACAGACAATAATTCCAAAAAAAGTTGTTTTGGCCTCTATGTCGATAGTATAGTATCCCCACATAGAAATTTTGGAAAAATATTCAATGTACAGAAAAAGTGCTCTTTGAGTTTTATTATAGTATAGAAGATTCTACGTGGCTAGTACGAATGGGTCATTCTATCCTACGTAAAATAATTGTAGGTTTTATAAAGTTCTACTAAACTGACACAAGCTCAACATTTAATGTCTCAACTTACGTTACTCCACCGTCCACCACGTCCGATCAATATTCCCAAGTCTTTGATAGTCTCCTGTATTTCCGATACGTCAGCTACCCCCAACGGCTGCTTAGTTCCCGGAACTACGAATTCCATACCCAGCATCAGACCCTTGCCCCGTACATCCCCAATAACAGGGTGGACCTTTTGCAGCTGCATGAGTTGTTCAATGAAATACTGGCCAACTTCTTTGCTGTTTCTTTGTAACTGTTCTTCTTCAATAACCTGAAATAATTTAGTCAATAAAGATGGGGTACCTTAGCGTATCTATACTGCGATCCCAAAGACTCCTGCCTAACGTGCGTGGCCATTATGGCAGCCCCTGCCTTCTGAGGTGAGGGCTTATTATGGGGAGGATATTTGTTTTTTTTTTCATTAATTCGCTTACTCTGAGTTAATTCGCCTCTTAAATTAACACTTCGCCCTTAATCAACTCTTAAAAAGCCCTCATAGGAACATTCATTTTGTCCTCGAAACCGTACCATAAAATTAAATGCTCTATATTTAATAAATTTATTCGTACACCCTATAAGCATCTTGGTACACCCACCCACAGCAGCAGGCCTAGCACGACTTACAATCTTGACAGATTGGTGTGGAGTATGACGTAGTTTTCAACACCGAAACGTCAGTTGTCTATACAAAAGTGTGAAATACTACGTCATAGTGACGTCATACTCACACATCTGTCAAGATTTGCACATCGTGCTAAGTCTGCAGTTATGGCTATGCATTGTGATGCCGGCTCTACACTCGCGCGTGAAGTCGCGTCGTGAATTCACGGCGTGAATAAACGCCGTGAACAACATCTACACTCGTGATTCGCAGTTGTCGCGGGCTTTCGCGGCCGTTCGCGCCGCGAATGTGGAGCCGGCTTGACAGTAAGTTTCCGTAAGCTCGTGTTGAAATCTTAGACTAACAATTCCGTAGTCTTGCATTCTACTTCGGTGGAATATTCATACGCAATTAAAATGAAAATTAAGTCAGAACTCACGTCTAGAACTGCAATCCCTGCCGTCGCAGCCATAGGGTTTCCTCCGAACGTGTTGAAATACGTCGCTTTGTGGGCTGCGGCTATTTCCCTGGTGGTGACGACAGCAGCCATTGGGAATCCGTTTCCAATACCCTTAGCCATGGTGACGATGTCAGGGACGACACCGTGAGCTTCAAAGCACCAGAATGTCTCACCAGTACGTCCGAATCCGGTTTGGACCTTTCGATTTGATAACATAACTACAACCTAATTGGTAATTTCGGTTTCGTCTGTAAGAATTCTATCAAATTTTAGTGGCAAAAAGCCTGTGACAGGACTTTATATTCTTAGTAATTCTGCAAACTTAGCATGCCAATCATGGGTCGAGAGTTTAAGAGAATGACTTCATTATGATATTTTCTACTACAGAAATCTCAGAGTCAATAACCACATCAGAATATCTGTGCTTTCGACATATAAAAACCGTTTTAAATTTACGCCATTTTCCACACCGATATGTTAAGGGCTAAGCATTCGGCAAGTTAGATCTCTTGCAGTGCATTAAAGGTTTAAGTGCCAAAAACTTAATACTGTTTCTATATTTTAAAAATTGCCTTCTATCTGAATATTAGGTGTACCTTTTCCATAAGTTTAAGTATTTCTTTTAGTCAGCCTGATTATTGTTCCCTATATTATAACCTCAACTGAAAAAACAATATCAGAGAATCTCACGTCTACTTACTTCATCAGCGACAAACACTCCGCCATACTTCTTGACCAGCTGATGTGCCTTCTTCAGGTAGCCTTTAGGGAACTGCACAGTTCCGTTCACACCTTGAATAGACTCTGCGAAGAAAGCAGCTAGGCGACCGGCTGGCATAGAGTTTTCTAGGAGCTGTTGGCAAAATATAATACAGGGAGATCGACCACAAAAATATATCGCGCTTTACGATATTTACGATACGTAAACAGTACCCGTAGTAGGAATGAGTTTGGACTATATGTGAAAACCTCAACAAGCCAGTTCGCTTCCATCCAGAACTGCATCACCATTTAATCTCGCTATGCCTACATACTTAAGGTAAATGATCTGGAAATAGCGAATCTCTGCACCGGATGATTCTGTCTGTACAGCTCCATTTTGGCGCAAACATTAGGAACTTTCGGAAGCTCTTCGAGACTAGGGGCACTAGGGCATGCACAACAAATCCAAATGGTCAAAGTGCGTTCTGGTGAATGCCGGGCCCAATTCATAGCTGTCGATGAATACAATCTGGTGGGATCACGGTGAAGCATAAGTTTATATAGAGTAAAATTAAACCTCGTTGAGCTGGTGTATGTATTTGTCCGAAGTAACGCAGTCGCCAGGGCATGAGCATGATCCCGGCACTTGCGAGAGGGAGTCTCTGCATCCGCCCCAAATACCTCTGAACGGATCTGGTAGCATTGCCTGTCGACATTTTCCTCACATTAGGATTAACACTATTGAATATTCTGGGACAAGCCTATTGAGGTAACGTGGGACAACCCACACACGGTCGTCTGATCCCAAGGAAGCTGGGCGTTCATCATGGAAACCAGATAGTTGATACACGATTTTAACCTTCAGGAGCTTTACGCTTTGGGAGGATAATGCCGCGCGCACTTTGGACACGTTTTCGTACGAATTTTACTCGTGCGGACACTTACGAACGATCCCGACATTCCAAGTACTATGGGAGCGCGCAGACTGGGTGCGAGTTTGTCGTGCGTATACGTAGGTACGTGTAGTTCAGACGTCCGAAAACAATCCGAACTTGTTGGGATTTAACACTCTCGTACGTTAAAAATTAAAAATGGATGGAGAAAAAATTATTATCTTTGTTTACGAACGTGAAACAGTATGTGGTCAATATATGTCTTTCATAATATGATGGTATTCACTGATTTCACGTCTTTTTAAATATATTTCATGCCAGTGCATGATCACCAGATCATCAGATCAATCAGTATCGATATATTTTTCTACGACAGCGATGACGCTGCCGCAGTCTGCGAGTTATAAGAGAATTATCAGATACAGGTTATTCATGGCGCTCCAAAGAGGACTTCACGAGAACGATATAACCGGAAAAAATTCGATTCAATTTATTTGCATAATGTGGTACGTACGTACGTAAACGTATTCAATGTGCGCATTTAATTCGTACGACCACGATCATACGTTTACGTACTATACAAATTCGTGTCCAAAGTGCGCGCGGCCTAATGTTTCTAGAGTGTACGTCTATTCCTTTGGCACGGTCTACAGTTTTAAGTTTAAATCTGCGGTGATACGACACTGTGTTGGTTCCTTGCTGGTTAGAAATTAGAGATAAAGTACACACACACACACACACACACACACACACACCTAAGTGTTTTAAAACTTAAAAGACCCATACATTGGTCCTACGCCTGTTCTCTCTGCGATCGAGTCAGTCTTCTAATTATCCTATTGGATTGTCAGTCTAAAGGAGGAGAGAATTTAGCTGTTCAAACACCTCGTGCTCTCTCCGTATTGGCTGATCTTTTAGTACCTAGTGAATAACCTGAATGAATTTTGAAATACATAGTAATCAGGTATTTCACCCATAAACACGTTTCACGAGAAAATAACAACATATACCACTGTAGGATTAGCACAAACATGAAAAAACTAAGTATGATAGCTAACGTGATGGAATCCTGGAGGCATAGGCAATGGCATCCGATAGCTTTGCGTGGAGGTGAGGCTCATGAGGGCGCTGGAGTATCCATGGTAGCTGCTCTGAAATGAGACTACGTCGTGGTTCCCTGTATACGCCTTCGCCAACAACACGGCGAGGTCGTTCGCTTCTGTACCGCTGTTCACTAGATACACCACCTGAAATAAAATTGTTTTAAACTTGAGTCCCTTGTCTGTTCGATCCCGGTAATTTTACCACCTTGCTATCTACTTGACAGCAAAATAACTGATAGTATTTACAGTAATGTTGACTTTTACTTACGCGAATATTACACACTAGCTGACCCACGCAGCTCTGCCTGCGCTATTTTTACGTTAACTAAACTTTTAATAACAGACATTCGCATCGAATGCATAACTTCCTTTTTTATAGTCGGTTAAAAACTTGGACCCACTTTTTATTTGCTCTCCGAAACTCGGACCCGTTTAGTTTTTTTTTTCTTTATTTATATTAAAAAGGGTACATATTAGTTTATTACAAAAAGTATCTCAAAAACCCTAAATCGCTTCAAACAGATGGCGATCAGTTCAAATGGCGTTAAACGGTCACCCATCTATTTAATGACCTTACCTAACGTTGCTTAACCCGATCGATTACAAAACCTTGATAACAACTCTCTATGAGTGTTCCCTTACTAATATTTATTATATTATAAAGAAAAATTGATAAAATCGGACCAAGCGTATAACCAAGTACCCATTTTGACTTTAATCCCCTCTCCCAAAAGAACCGTGCTAGATTACGGGATAAAAAGTATCCTATGTCCTACCTCGTAGTAAGATCTCAAATCACGCCAAGTTTCATTTGAATCCATTCAGTAGACAGACAGTAGACAGACAGACAGACAAAAATTTAAAAAATTACATTTTCGGCCTCAGTAGCGGTTATAGAATGCCCTCCAAATATAACTTTCAAAATATCTGCAATGTACAGAATTGGACCTGTTACAGTTTTATTATAAGTATAGATTGAAATTAAACTATTTTTACGGATTTTATCGTGGTTTATTTTAGATTTTACCATCTCGACGTTTCGAATGCTTTGCAGCACCTATGGTCACTGGAGGACTGAGATGTTGGACGTACTTATGTCAGCACCTACAGTGTTACCTACCTACTTGTACAGTCCCTTGCATAAGAGTCCTATCACATAATTAAATGCGCAATATTTAAGAAGACTCTCCAGAAGCCCTAGAAAATGTAACATTCTACAAGCGTTAACGCTAATAGAAAGTATAAAGATGTAAGTATGTCAATGACATAATACTCGTACAATACAAAAATCACGTGAATTATAGGGTAATTGACACTGTTCGCGAATGAAGAAATAGAATCGCTATGAAGCGATTGTTGTGATTCAGTTATTCATTTACTTGCCTCTGTTTGTTCGTATACATCATTAAGTATTTATAAAGCAGATAGATGGAAACATTCGAGAACATCTAAAATAAGTTTAAAAAATTACCTTCAAGTCTCCAGGAAATTTTGCGGCCAACTTCTCAACGTATTCGTATATTTTAGGATGGCGATATATATTCGTCGTGTGCCACACGGTGTTGAGCTGGTCTTGCACTGCATTTACAACTTTCCTGCAATGACTCTCATACATGATATGAACGTGTGTTTAGATTTGACAATATTGCTCAGAAGGCAAGGGTTTAGCAGCCAATCTGACTTCCGATCAGGCAGCAATATGGTAACAGAAGTACTCGATGCATCATGACTTTATGACGTGTCTCTGAGCTATCCTATAGGAATTGCAAGACGATACACACAAGTCGCCTGCATAAAATGAAAGGAGCTTTCAAAACTTTAGCGATTTGAGAAGTAATGCTCAGAAAAGCACTAATTCTTTAGAGCTTCCTATAATTAATATAGTAATTTTACTGTCTACTAGAGATATATCGGTCGGGTGTCCAGAATAAGAAGTAAGAAGAAAGAAGAAGAATAGACGAAGAAGAAGAAGTAAGGTAAGAATAGCACCCTTAAGAGGCGACTAAGGGAAAACCAGAAGACGGACAGCAGCGTCTTTCTATTGGATTACCTACCACTTCTGCGATCCCCAAGACTCCTGCTAAGCGTGGGGATTATGGCAACCTCTCCATTCTAAAGGGAGGCCTTTGTTCAGCAGTGGAAGTCTTTAGGCTGTTGATGATGATGATGAGAGATACACATGGCTATCTTTTTTAACATTGGCGTAGCAAGCGTTATGTTGCAATAAAAAGATGTCGAGAACCGGTGCATGCAACCCGTTCTACTTACGGATGACAGTGTCCCACGGAGACGGTGACGATCCCACCAATGAGGTCCAGATATCTTCTACCTTCGTGATCGAACAACCACTGCATGTGTCCTTGATGCAGGAGTACTGGCTTCTTGTAGATATTATACACGGCCGGCGGCATGTGGGCTGCCTTTATTGTCTCCGTTTTTTCGTAAGAAGGTCCCTTCATGTGCAAAAACAAAGCTTTATTAAAAAAAAAAAACAATAAATATGTGTTGATGTAGTGAAAATTCCTAAATCTATGTGTTGATGTCTGATTAAAAAAAGAAGTAAATAAAATATCCTGATGATAATCTACACCAAAACAAATAATTAATAACTGACGAAAATTCTCTTTTCCGTACTAAATAGGTACCTAAATAGATAGACGCGGCATATTTAGAACCTCCTTCCTTTTGAAGTCGGTTAAAAATATTTTATTGTTTTATCATTATAATCATGGTATACATATTTTAAAATACTTACTTTATTACATACTTAATGTCCATAAAACGTACTTATTATGTAGCCCTACTTCTATTATACTTACTTACATAAGTACTTTCAAATAAACATTACCTACTTACATGCATATTAAATACTGTTAGTAGATAGGTAGGTACTTATACATATAATACGGTAGGTACACATAATTCAGTAAGTACATCATGTAAGTTGCATGAAGTCGCAATGACTACAAATCAATGAATAAAATACACTATTAAACTGTTTTTATATTATTACTTTAATTATTTCGCTGATGTGAAGTTTCTGAAAGGGGCTTTAGAACTATTAGGTTCTACTTACTAAAACGGAATTGAATTATAATATTCTTGATACTCACATTATACTTTTTAGGTAGAAAATCGCATGGCGGCATTTTAGAGGTCCCGTAACTCCTAACGACATTATTGCAGATTTTTATTGCTGAAAATCGATATTGAAGTTCACATCACTAAAAAAATTAAAAAATATAAAAGGACACAACTTAAAAAACTAAGTACATTTTTTATTTTTACCTTTACTGGACATAGCACAACGCTTACAAATCCACGATTGATTTAAAATTAATTACAAGTAGCGCTGGCCGTTGCTCCACGTTGAATAAATCTGCACCGGCAATGATGTGCTTAGTCAGTACCGGCAATGTTAGTAGGTATTCCATTAGGAATGAGGCTTGTTCACAATGATGTACAAAACAATAATAATACCTAATACCATAAGGGCACTCTGTCTGATTATATTATGCTGACTGAGTATGATCCTATATAAGGGATACTTACTCTAACAGGTATTACTTTTGAATACAGGACCGAGTTTTTACATTCCTTCCATTGCACGGAGACGCTTTTCAGTCATCTAAACGGTCCCCCATCTATGAACTGACCTTGCCCGATGTTGCTTACTCAACTGATCGTTTACCGAATAGTGAGTACCAATGGTTATGAGCGCCCTATCTTTCTTTGCCGGTGACCTTTAACGACGCTGTCGATACTCTAGACTCCGTTCTAATAG
This sequence comes from Furcula furcula, assembly GCA_911728495.1. NCBI lineage: Eukaryota > Metazoa > Arthropoda > Insecta > Lepidoptera > Notodontidae > Furcula > Furcula furcula. The sequence goes on from OU452252.1 coordinate 23,772,532, forward strand.
TACCAGGGTTGGTCCAGTAACGGCTGACTAAAGGACCGCACACCTTCAATAATATTGGCAATATTCTACAACCCGCCGTCCGCGTCGCACGGGTTGGGGTGAATATTGGCGATATTATTGAAGGTATGCGGCTAGCCTACCCCTAACGGGTTGTAGTGTGCCGCCGCCGCTTTAGAGAGATGCCATGACACCATGACGCATTGCGCTGTTGACTTATTCCGAACTAATAGCTTACTTCGCTTGCAAATACAGGCGTAAGGTCGACTTAGTATGAATAAAAGCCGCTGGGTGGCAAACAGACCGCAGAGTGAGTACTAGATACTTGGACCTGCCAATTAGTGTCGCCGCACACGGGCCGCCGGCCACAACCACAAAACGCAGCCACTGACCTATTTCCTGTTGTTTTCATACATTTTGCATGGACTCGCCGCACACTGTAAACGCCGGTGGTCGCCACACGCCACAAAACGCCGACACAAGCCACTCGCGCGATTCCCCACCCCTCTCTCCCTTCATTTCACTGCAAGCACGAGTTAAAAAAAGTAGCGACCACCGACCACAAGTGTCCAACATCGACCACAAGTGGCTGTCGCGCGCGTCAGTTCCTTTTGTAGCCGCTTCTAGCTTCAAGTGGCGGCGATTGTGGATGTGGCCGGTGGCCCGTGTGCGGCGACACTTACAGATAAGATGGTAGGCCATTTAGGCGTCCTCGTAGTTATATATTATACACTCTTTGCAAAAAGAAATAGAAATAGGTATCTGCCTTCCCTCTTTGACACTTGGGTAATTTATAAAAACCAGCTTCGGTGTGAATTAAATCCAACTATAAACACTGACCTGAATCAACGTTATTTTATCAAAACGTTAAATTTGCGTTATCACGTTACAGAAATGTTTTGATAAACTTTTATTATCAATTGCTCGAGGTGAAATAAGTATATTGGACGAAGTAGAAAGGGTCAATCGCTGTTATTGAATCAGCCGGCTGTTATCAAAATTAGATTTATCGTATAAGTAGTGACTTAAAACTTAATAAATATTATGTTATTTTTATTATTTAACTAGTTGACCCGCGCAGCATGGCTCGCGCTCTTTTTACTCAGGATCCTTTTTGGGCTCATGCACAACACTTTGCTGAAGATCATGATATGATCAAATGCATAGTTTACGATTCTATAAAGGACATACAGACAAACATTCATTAATGACTGAGTCCAAGGCTAATGTAGCAAGGAAGCTAGGTGTCCTTGCAAAGGTCCAGCGGTACTTCACACCGGGGCAGCTTTTGATTGATGTTATATAAAGCGCAAGTCCGATCGTGTGTGGAGTACTGAAGTCACTTAAGGGTTGGTGCTGCGAAATGCCATCTTGCAGCTTTGGACTCAGTGGAGAGGCGTGCTGGGAGGCTTATTATTGGTGACTCTGGGTTAGTACAGACCAATTTACAAAGCACAGGCGCAGAGTAGCCAGCCTCTCGGTATTCTACAGTATGCATTTTGGAGAGTGTGCGCAGGAATTACATGACGTGATTCCACCATCCCCCTTCCATCATCGGACAACGAGACGCACGGCGCGCACACACCCATGTGGTAAACGTGCCCTCCTCAGTCCGAACCAACGCTTTGCTTCGTCATTCATAATAAGGACAAGGACTGGAACAGTTTGCCTGCGTCAGTTTTTCCACCAGATTATAATGTGTGTCTGCAAAGCTAGAGTGAGCTATTAATAAGGTAGTGTGCTTTACCATCTCAGATTACGTCGCTGCTTTCCATCAGGTGGGACTGCAATCAAGCACGGGCTTATAGTGAGTCAAAAAAAACTATGTATTAAGCACTGTTTAAAACTTTCATGGTGAATTACAATATTGACTCGCAGGTTGCCAGGACAATTTACTATCATTTTCGATATTGATATTTGCGTATCTTTCAAAGTAGACTCGGTTAAACAAAGTGATACTGTCAATGTGTTTTGTCGTGATTCCCAATCTAGATCGAGTTTCAGTAGTAGCCGTAGAAAAAGACTGAGAAAGGGGGTAGACCAATGATATGGGTAGACAGATTTGTCTGTTCCCAATTTATTCTTCAACCCACCCGCATATTACAGTTATCCCGTGATCATGGGGCTTGCAAAAGCGCCGAAATATCGGAAAATGCATCGATACACTATATAACGGGGAAAATGATAAAAATGTGCGTGCGTGGAGTCCCTCTGCGCGGAAGAAGTGAAACTTCATTCTCGCTCTGTCTCTTTCTATTCCACCTCCCCGCGCAACGAAGTCAACAAAGTCAACGGAATCAACGGAGTCAACGGAGTCGGCGGAGTCGGCGGTCACTCACTCACTCACTATCCACTCACTATCCACTCACTATCCACTCACTATCCACTCACTATCCACTCACTATCCACTCACTATCCACTCACTATCCACTCCCTATCCACTCCCTATCCACTCCCTATCCACTCCCTATCCACTCCCTATCCAATCCCTATCCACTCCCTATCCACTCCCTATCCACTCCCTATCCACTCCCTATCCACTCCCTATCCACTCACTATCCACTCACTATCCACTCACTATCCACTCACTATCCACTCACTATCCACTCACTATCCACTCACTATCCACTCACTATCCACTCACTATCCACTCACTATCCACTCACTATCCACTCCCTATCCACTCCCTATCCACTCCCTATCCACTCCCTATCCACTCACTATCCACTCCCTATCCACTCCCTATCCACTCCCTATCCACTCCCTATCCACTCCCTATCCACTCCCTATCCACTCCCTATCCACTCCCTATCCACTCCCTATCCACTCCCTATCCACTCCCTATCCACTCCCTATCCACTCACTATCCACTCACTATCCACTCACTATCCACTCACTATCCACTCACTATCCACTCACTATCCACTCACTATCCACCTCACTATCCACTCACTATCCACTCACTATCCACTCACTATCCACTCACTATCCACTCACTATCCACTCACTATCCACTCACTATCCACTCACTATCCACTCACTATCCACTCACTATCCACTCACTATCCACTCACTATCCACTCCCTATCCACTCACTTGCCTCGCGAGTTCATTAAAATTGCATACTAGTACTAGCTAGAGGCCTAGAACTTGCCACGCGAGTCCTAAATTATTTTTCGCGTTTTCTATAACTAATTTACGTCATACAATAATACAACCGTGATTCGTGTGTCAGGTAAGTATTTCTATTTATTTTAAAAATACCACCTTGAAATGTGCAAATATGCATTTGTGTCGTCTATCCTCTCATTCGTACGGCCGAGGACTCGCCACGCGAGTTGAAAATTATAGTGGTGACCATACGTATGAATTTAGAAAAACATAGATTCAAGATTCAAAATTTTTTTTTTTTTATTTCAAAATTTCAAATAGGCTTAACGCTAGCACTTTTGAACGGTCAATTTTTTAAAAGCTACCACCGGATCACAACGCGGCCTCAACTGAGAAGATCCGGCAAGAAACTCAGCGGGCTTGTCATTTTTTCACATATTTTTTTAAACAAAGTTTGTCTTTTTACAATTAAATCAGCACCAGCGACAGTGTGTCCTGCCGTTCAAAATCTATACTATAATAAAACTCAAAGAGCACTTTTTCTGTACATTGAATATTTTTCCAAAATTTCTATGTGGGGATACTCTTAGAGGAGATACCACTGGAGAGAGCATGATGCGCTTACCCCCTCTGCCAAATTTTTGGTCATATGGTCAGGTCATTCTTTATTTGTGTGCGTGTATTTTTGAATGTGTTGCGAGTTTATTATAGTGTGGGTATGCGTGAAAGTGTATCTGTGTGTGTTTACTTCGCCTCCCGCACCCCGCAAAAGTGCCACGAAAAATTTGTTCGGGGAATCGACGCGATACTAACTCCTTTGGTACTTTCTCTGAGGGGGATACTATATTATCGACATAGAGGCCAAAACAATTTTTTTTGGAATTATTGTCTGTCTGTCTGTCTGTCTGTCGTTCTGTTTGTCCAGGTATCATTTGAAAACCCGTGGATGGATTTTGATAGGACTTTCACTGATGTGTTGTGTAGAAATCAAGGTATAAATTGGTATATAAAACATCACGCTATGTTTCATAGGGGCTAAGCAGTGAAACATTACTTGCACATATTACCACGTAATTTCCTTTGTATGTGAATAGGGTAAGTATAGACTGATCAGTTAATTACATTATTACGCTATATACAATAGGGACTGAGCAGACATTTAGTTTGCATAAGATATGGCAGTGGCGAAGGTTAAATTTTTGTAAGGAGTAAGCCGGTCCGATACACCCATCATTAGATTTCTCTATTGTTCTAAGTACTTTGCTGATAGCAATATGACATTATATCTTTGAAAAGTTAAAATCTGTAAAATCTGTCGTTCATGAAATTTTAATGAAACTCCCCAAGTCCAGGTAGTGTATAGGTATTGTATCACAGTCAGAACAATAAAAGATACGAAACATTAAGTTATTTTTTTTTTTTTTTATTTTTTTTTTTTTTTTGTATGAGTAGTACTGTTGCCCGCAGATGGCCATTACAGCTTCACCGGACAAGAGGGCGAGCGCTTTGAGCGCTCCAGCCCGGAAAGGTAGGTAGCGACTAGCTCAAGGGCACCTCAGGGAGGCACGGCCTCGGCTTGGGCTGCCGCTTAGAGAGTGTGTGAGTTTACCACCGGTTCACAACTCGCCCCCGCTGAGAAGAACCGGCAAGAAACTCAGCGAGGGGATGCATGTCGAGGTCGCATGCGTACGACCCTTCGGCCTCGCCGGCGAGACCGGTGTCTGTGTGTTGATGATGTGTGTACGACTCGTGACGTCGTTGTACGTCGGTGTAGGTGTTGGTGTTGTGTCATGGTCCAGGAGGACGGACATCGGGTCGGGTGGGTCGAGCAGTACATGCCGCGGACGGCGGCGATGTACGGTAGGTCGACGATCTGAGGGACCAGGACCAGGGTCGGGGTCGGGGATATAGTCGGCAGCGGCGCCGATGAGCGGGTTCGGGTGGACGCAAGCTTTTTCAAAGTAATGTTCGGGGAACATTAAGAACTTTCATTATCGAATATCATTAGACAGTAATTTACGATGTTAGCGTGATTTACAATTATGAACAGCGCCGTCTATCGGTGAAATTGAACATACAATCACTATAGAACTTTAATCTAGCTAAATAAAAGAAAGTCGTGTTAGTTACACTATTTATAACTCAGGAACGGCCTAACCGATTCGGCTGAAAATTGGTGGGAGGTAGCTTAGAACCAGGAAACGGACATAGGATTGACATTTTGTGTGCATATCGGGGAGGTCTGAGAATAGGTCATAAAGTATATTTAATGCCGCTGATACCATGATTGACGAGGATATAAAGAACGAGAGGAGGGTGCAAGAGAGGAGAAAGAGGGAGAGGGGATTCGAGGAGGGGGTGAGGGATCGGGGGAGTTAGGTGGAGTAAGGAGGGAGTGAAAAGGAGCAAGTTCGTAGAAGAGAGAGGGGATGAGGGTTCAGAGAGGGGACAACAGGGAGAGGAAGTGGGGGAGTGTGACGGAAACCGAAGCGGGAGGGGAAAGAGAGAGGAGAGAAAGAGCATATAATTAGATTTTTTTTATAAGAGAGAGAGATATGGAGAGAGAGATAAATCTAGGGAGGAGGGAGAAAATGGGACCAAATGTAATAAAAGCGCAGGCGGAGCTACGCGGGTCAGCTAGTATCAAATAAAAATAAAAAATGCGACGAAAATACAACAAACTAAAAACTAAAATGCCAAAGGGATAGTAGTCGGACCAGTCCCCCCCAAGCAGCACCCGCGCACGAGTTGACTCGAGCAGCAGCCATCACTCCCCTCAACCATATTGGAGGGAAGGGGGTGACCCGCCACACGAAGCCGCCACAAGCAAAGACTTTTCGATGGCGAGCATGACCGATCCAAAATCACAGTGGCTCACGTTTAACATTTACCTTCTGCTGTTAAGCAGTGCCTCGTCAGGCAAGACACAAAGCACTTTAACATATTAAATTTTATCACAAGTCGTCTAAGTTAGATACACTGACTGACTTAGCGTGGCGTTTCAACGAACGTCTTAAATAAGCAATATATACGACGCTCACATTTCGCATAGCATATTAAGGGCAGTACTGAGTTTGTAATCACGCGCTGAACTTAGAGGTCACCCGTTTCATACATTTTTAATTTGACTTGTTACCTACTACGACATATTTACAGAACTGTTTGGTAGCCCGCACACTGTCAATATTCTACAACCCGTACGTTTTATTGTGCACCTGGCGCTGTGCCGTCGCAATCCAGCGAGGTGCACAGTTAAGTTGGGCGGGTTGTAAATATTGTCAATATTATCAAATTGACAGTGTGCGGCTAGCCTATGGACACTTTACTTGAATCCACTTACTTATAAACCTTAGTTTATGCATGCTTTAAAAAACTTTGATTCAGCATTTACTGGCTAAGACCCGCTGCTTGTAATCGGTGAGGCCGTGGATGAATGGGAGCGATCATGGTAACAACACAAGGAGAAGCATGGGTACGGTGTCAGACCTCCCCGGAGAGAATAGCCAACACTACACTGCCAAGGGAGATGTCGGATCCGATTTCGGCCACCATGCTCCAACGACCACGCGGGATAAGCCTCTAGTGTGTGTTGGGCGGAGTCAACTGGCCGCAGAGTGGACGGCATAAATTGCATCTCATATCGCCGCTGTCGCTCGTGAGGCGTCACGCACGACATAACGACAATTTTGACAATGGCGAAATCATCAATAATAGCCATAACTTTAATCTTTAATGAAAGGGTGACTTAGCGCGGTGAACCTCACTAGCGACATCTAGGTACAAGAATAACAAACCTCCTCAGCAACCTTAGTAGTTTGCCCGGAAATCCCCCCAAGCCGTGGCTTGTATGGCAGGCTGACACGCTGGCTACACGGTTATAAACCACAGGCACTAACTTGATAAAGTGGCTATGATTCCAGGAAAAATATCGATATGTCGATATTTTATGTTTAGTAGTCTTGTGTACTACAAGGACGGTGAACGGTTAGGAACCGTTGCGCAGTGCTCACCGAATAGATTCGATTCCCTAATCATAATCGTACATCGGACACTTGTTCTTTTAGTTCAGCTTGAACGATGAACAAGCAACCGTACGAAGTACTACGTACGAAAGAGTCCGGTCCTCATCTTGCGGATGTCGTGTGTTGCCAGGGCCAAAGTTCGGTAGGGGTGGTAGCGGGGCATCTGCCGGAGATTCTTAGCACCCCCTGCTCGACCGTTACCCCGCCTGCTATCAAGGCGAAGAATAGAGGAGCCGCCGGGGACTGGGGCCCATTTGCAAGTCGTGTCTGTCATTGTGTGTTTAGGGGGGAGTTGCCATAATCCCCACGCAGGGGCAGGTGTCTTGGGGATCGCAGTATATATGAAGAGATGAATCTCAAACAAAAGACGCTGCTGCCCGTCTTCTTGATTTCCCTTAGTCGCCTCTTACGATACACCCAACGGGAAGAGATGGGGGGATGCAATTCTAACCCGGCACCCCACGGGTATTTTAAACTACATATGCAAAATTCCTGTGACCAGCCCCAAACCATGTGATGATAATGATGATCGTTGTGTGATGATGATCTTCATCACCAAGATATGAACGAAGTTGATGATGTGTGATGATGATTTATCTTTTCATGTGTACTTATGTATACATGAAAAATACACGATGTATTTATTTCAATTTGTAAATAAAATTCGTTTATTAATCGGTTGGTAAAAGTAAACAAAAAGACTAAACTAGTTTTGAGGTTGAAAAAACGACGGATGCATCGTCAACGATTGACAACGACGTCGACAGCTAAAAACATTCTGTTTACGATATAAACTAGTCGAAACTTTAGACTGTTTTATAAACTAGATTATCGTGGACGATATTACTAGTTTATCGTCGACGATAGACTTGTGTAGTACATGAGAGAACTATTCCTTTTCATTTTTAGTACAACACTCTTTTAGTACTTCGTCTTTCGGTATGTATTCGTAGTCTCTGGCTCTATGAACGAATAGGAATAGCTGACCTGTTATTACAGATAATAACTGGTAAGCTATTCCTATTCGTTTTTAGTACATCATTCATTTGGATTAATTTAGTACTTCGTCTTCCGCTCGAGATTTATTCGTCTCTGGGAGGCGATTCTCACACTTTCGAATCAATCACGAATTCGAAAAAATATTCGAATTCGAACTATTGGCGACTAAAAATCACGTAATTGTATTCTCGACATGTCGAGCCCAACCTATTTCGAACGCTAGCCGCTCGAACTGCTTCGACTGGTCAAGACCATTCGAATCGTCATCTCGAGTTCGAATCACAACAAATGTCAAATCTTACCGTATAATATGATTATAATTTTAAGATGAGTACCGTATTCCTATTCCTATACCGTATTCCCTTAGATTATTTTATTCAAAATAACATTATTGGATAGTTTATTAAAGTATAACTACACTTTACGAAGTCCTCGCACTTGATTAAAACTTAATTCATTACCAAACAAACAATCAACAACACAGACTATTAATTAAGAGATACTGCGATCGACAGCTAATTAAGATAAAATCACTATGCCGACAAGATAGAGTAGGTATATACACCTAAACATCACATAAACGCCTTTAAGAATACGGACAACAATAATAAAACTTATCTTTTTATAAATAACCTTTCGGGCATACTAAAACAAAATCGTAAACATATGGTATTTTTGTTTTATTTTTACTTCGCCGAAAGACATGCAAAGGTACTAGGATCATACAGCCACAGACTACTAAGTAAGAACCATAGATTTATAAAAATCTATGGTAAGAACACACAGCTTTGTGTCTTTATTACTCATTAATTTGTGATGAATTACGTGAAAAATCATACAAAATGTCGTTCTATAATTTTATAGACGTGAACCACTTTAAAGATATGTTTTTCTACTAAAAACATCCCATCCGGTAAAAAAACCGTATCAACTACTTGAACGGAATGACTCGCGGGACATTTATCTTTCATAATGACAACATTTTTCTCTTTCGAATAGAGATTATTTCGAAGTTTACTTCGATTGTTGCCCAGAATACAAGATTCGAGAAAATCACTTCGAGTTACGAGATTTCTTAGTAGAGATAGGCTTCGTATTGCAGATTCGAAATCGAAGTCGATTCGAAGTAAGCGAGAATCGCCCCCCTGGTTCTGCACGAACTGGTCCGATCAGTTACTCGTTGACACATAGAACGGGACTGAATGAGCGGGAATTATATGTACTAAAAGTACTAAAATAATAAATTTTTACATTTGAAAGATTATACTAGTACGTAGCGCTCCGTTCAATGTCCGAGCAAAATAATAAATAATAAATAAATAATAAATAAATCTTTATTCATTAACCAGAAAGATTACAAACTTCAAAACAAGGTTGGAATCGCCTTTTAAGTGTAACACCTGTGCCAGACGATTCCGCTCTCCCATAGCCATGTGTATTTATACATTTCAATAAACCTAGCAGTAAATTGTGTGTTATTGTAAATATTAACATTAACAGACAAAAAATAAAGAAAAGGTAAGTTTTTTTTTTGTATTCTGTATCTGAATGTATGTTTGCCTATGTGTGTGTGTGTTTGTGTGTAGGTGTGTGTGTGCGTGTGCGACTGTGTGTGTAGTTGTGTGAGAGAGAGAGTGTTGATATTTAACTATGTATAAGTATAAATATAATCCAAAAACGTCTCATACGAATGATTCAAATTCATGATTTTTAATTTTTATTATAGGTACTTACTACAATATAAATTACGAAGATGATTGTAATAATGTTTCTGTATCTTCATATGTTAAAGATTTTAACAAATTAGTTATCCTTAATTTACAAGTACGAGTATCCATAGGATAGATGTTTAAGATTTTATTAACTTTATTATATAAGAGGGCCGATTGTTTAATATACTGTCGTTGAGCAAAAACAGTTTTGACATTGTCTATAGTGAAAACGATATCTTTCCTCCTTTTAGTTAAAATACTGGGATCAAAGACTACAGATTTATGCCTTTTCAGTACTACAAATAAAATATACAATTTTCTGACGGTCAATAAATTACTTTCCATGTAAAGCTCATTTGTGGGGTACATGTACGGCTTAAAATACATCACTTTTAAGAGCGCCCTTTGAGCTCGTTCCACTTCCAAAAATTTTATTTTGGATGCCCCACCCCAGACAGAGACACAGTAACCTAACACAGACTGAGCTAATGCTAAATATATTCTATTCAAAAGTGATTCAGAGGCTACATATCTTAATGTTTTAAAAATCCAAATTAACTTTCTTATTCTGGTAGAAACTAAATCTATATGACTGTGCCATGATAATCATTACACCTAAGTATTTAGTCGAAGCTACTTTATTAATTGTAGAGCAATTGCAATTTATTTCAGGTGAATAATGACAAGTATGTAATTGAATACTAAAGTTAGTAGCAGGCTGGGTACGAATATTTTTCGAAAAACATACACACATCAAAAGTGTCTAGGGATCAAGCATTTTTGGGCAAAAAAATGGGCAGAAGAACAATGGCGTTTCGTGTGCTTTTCTGATGAGTCTCGTTTTGGTATGAGACCGGATACAAGACGTATACGACACTGGAGAACCCCTGGACGCCAACAGCGATTAAAATCCTGCCAGGAAGTCCATCCTTATAGTGGTGGAACCATCATGGTATGGGCGGGTATTTGGATCGGCGGAAGAACTGAGTTGATTTGGATCAGAGGCAACCTCAACGCTCAAATTTATGCTGAGACGATTGTATCAGACGTCATCGTTCCTCTACAAGTGCAAATCGGTCCCTTATTTCAGTTAATGCATGATAATGCACGACCGCACACCGCAAGAGTTGTAAGACAGACTCTCGCCGCAGCTAACATCAATGTCCTGCCCTGGCCTGCTCAGTCGCCAGACTTGAACCCGATTGAGCATGCATGGGATATGCTACAGAGAAGAGCTCTGCCGAATATGGAGGGTATCCAGTCGCAAGAAGACCTTTTTTTGTTGTTGCAACGAACATGGGCGGCCATTCCACAGCGTGATTTGGATGAACTCATTTTGAGTATGCCAAACCGATGTTCTTGTGTTGTTAGTGTTCGCGGTAGAAACACGGATTATTAATTGTTTAAGTTACCCAATAAAATTTTAAAGAAAACTGTTATTTCAGTCTTTTTTTCGAACTTTTGTGTTAGTGGTTCAAATGTCAAAAATCCCTTTATTAGGAAAATGGCAAATTTCTTTATTAATGCAAAGGTGACTTGGTTTATCGTTACTGTGACAAACGAAAACACTTTATTTGATGAATCCTTAAAGAAAATTTTAATTAATATCAATCAGGAGAAAAGTTATTGCAAAAATATATGTTGATCCCTAGACACTTTTGATGTGTGTATATAGTTAGTCTTCTCACTATTGAGCAAAAGAAGGTTCATCCTTAACCAATGAGCCACCTGCATAAGTGCCAGTTCAGTATCGTTATGATCGTTCAGTATTCCATGAAGAACCATTAACAACCAAGACTGTGTCATCGGCATAGCAAAATATATTAGCACCTTTAATTTGTAAATTACACAGCCCGTTGATATAAATCAAAAACAGCGTCGGGCCCAACACACTGCCTTGTGGCACTCCGTAAGATATATGTGTGTCATCACTGACATATTGTCCAACTTTTACTTTCTGTTTCCGACCACTCAAATAGTCTTTGAAAAGCAGTAGGGGTACCCCTGATGCCTATGTTCTCAAGCTTTTGCACCAGAATGGGGACAGAAAAGGTGTCAAATGCCTTTTTTAAATCTAGAAATACAGCAAGACTCTTGTATCCTTTATCTAAATGTGTTAGCTTAAAGCTATTAGTGAGCTTAAAGCTATGACGGCATCCTCTGTCGACTTGTTTTGCCTAAAACCGAATTGCGAATCAGATAAAATGTTATATTTACTCAAATAATTGATTAATCTTTTGTTCATTACTTTTTCTACTATCTTAGATATAGAAGATAGTACTGAAATAGGACGATAGTTGTTAACATCGTTTTTGTCACCATTCTTGTATACCGGAGTAATAAGAGCTTGCTTAAGCATTGCAGGAAATACGCCCAGTTTGAAGCATAGATTGACCAGATGACATATAATTGGAGTAACTTCGTTTATGGCAAGTTTTAAAAAACTAGAAGGTATATTGTCCCAGCCTGGAGCACTGCTAGATTTCAACGAATTAATCACATCATGTATTTCCATTGGGTCTGTGTCCAGTAAGGCAAAAGATGAAAGCTGAATATGACGCTGGACGTCGCTAGACGTTCGAGGTGTGGGCTCTTTGAACATCCATTGAGGAAGGTGACGGGGTTGCGACCCCCGTCCCCGTGAGCACCGTGACTGGTTCCCGGGGGGCTACAATGCGCCCCCCGGCGGCAGGCTACAATGCGCCCCCCGGCGTCGGGCTCAAAGGCAAGGCATTGAGGGACCCCTGGTGCAGATCCCACCGGAGAGCCCTGGGGTTCCCCCTCTCATCGTTCTGTTTTCCACTTGCATCTGATAGTCGTGTACCCATACTTCTTCATACTTAGTACATCGAGCGGTTTCTTGCACATCGTTCAAGCTGAATTAATAGAGCGAGTGTCCGATGTACGATTAACGGTTGGTGGTTAATCAGCATTGCGGAATGGTTCCTAACTGTTCACGGTTCTTGTACTACACACAAAAACTAATTTGAACTTTCAGTGTGTTTAGAACTCCGGCGTCCGGTAAACACGCATCTAGGGATTGGTCGTCAACGCATTTTCGGTTGACGAAACGAGGCCGTTTATCGTCCACGATAAACTAGTTTATAATACAGTCTAAAGTTTCGAGCAGTTTATATCGTAAGCATAATGTTTTTAGCTGTAGACGTTGATCGTCGACGTCGTTGTCTATCGTTGTCGTTGTCGTTTGGTCAACGACGAAACTAGTGTAGGCTTCTCGTTTACGTTTACTAATCGATAGATCAATGACTTTAATTACAAATTGTAATCAGTATATTTTCGTGTAATTTTTCATGTGTACTTCTGCACACCATCATCACCATTCATCATAATCATCATTTTTCACATCTTCATCAGCATTATCACACATCATCATCATCATTATTCACATCTACATCACCATTCACATATTCATCACCGTTCATCATCATCATCAAACACCATCATCGCCATTCATCATCATCAACACTATTCATATGTTTATCACCATCATCACACATTTTCACTATTCATCATCATCATCATTCACATCCTCATCACCATTATAACACATAATCACCATTCATCATCATTCACAACTTTCACACCATCATCACCATTCATATCTTCATCACCATTCAACATCATCATTCACATTTTCATCACGTTCATCACATAACTATCATCATAATCATCACCATCATCATCTATATCATCATCATTGTTCGAATTGAAGACGCCACCACCCCACGCATTTCAGCCATTTAATTATCTTGTTTTTTTTTGTTAGCTTTATTTGTTTACATACTGCGTCATACAACAATAATATTAAAACTATTAAAATCACAAACGTTACATAATTAATATTCAATAATAACCTAATCCTCATGTTCTTTAACATTCATATAGGTATGCATATCTTCTAGGCTTGTTTTTGCTCGGACATTGAACGGAGCGCTACGTACTAGTATAATCTTTTAAATGTAATAATTTATTATTTTAGTACTTTTAGTACATATCATTCCCGCTCATTCAGTCCCGTTCTGAGTGTGTCAACGAGTAACTGATCGGACCAGTTCGTGCAGAACCAGAGACTACGAATAAATCTCGAGCGGAAGACGAAGTACTAAATGAATCCAAATGAATGATGTACTAAAAACGAATAGGAATAGCTGACCAGTTATTATAGAGCTAGAGACTACGAATAGTCGAATACATACTGAAAGACGAAGTACTAAAAGAGTGTTGTACTAAAAATGAAAAGGAATAGTTCTCTCATGTACTACACAAGTCTATCGTCGACGCATTTTCATTCGACAAAACAAGACCGTATATCGTCCACGATAAACTGTTTTATAAAACAGTCTAAATGGGGCTGGTGTACTCCACCAGAGCAAAAGCCCCGAAAAAAAATTAGATAAAAAAAAAACAGAAAATTTTCGACTAGTTTATATCGTAAACAGAATGTTTTTAGTTGTGGACGTCATTGTCAATCGTTGACGATGCATCCGTCGTTTTTACAACCTCTACACTAGCTTAGTCTTCTTGTTTACTTTTACCAACCGATTAATAAACGAATTTTATTTACAAATTGAAATAAATATATCGTGTATTTTTCATGTATACATAAGTACACGTTAAAAGATAAATCATTATCACACATCATCTTCGTTCATATCTTGGTGATGAAGATCATCATCACATCATCACACAACGATCATCATTATCATCACATGGTGTGGGGGCGGGGTTTTTTTACTGGTCACAGGAATTTTGTATATGTAGTATAAAATACCCGTGGGGTGCCGGGTTAGAATTGCATCCCCCACCTCTTTCCGTTGGGTGTATCGTAAGAGGCGACTAAGGGAAATCAAGAAGACGGGCAGCAGCGTCTTTTGTTTGAGATTCATTTCTTCATATATACTGCGATCCCCAAGACGCCTGCCAAGCGTGGGGATTATGGCAAATCCCTAAACTAACACACTAAACACACAATGACAGACACGACTTGCAAATGGCCCCTAGTCCCCGGCGGCTCCTCTATTCCTCGTCTTGGTAGCAGGTGGGGTAACGGTCCAGTAGGGGGTGCTAAGAATCTCCGGCAGATGCCCCGCTACCACCCCCACCGAACTTTGGCCCTGGCAACACACAACATCCGCAAGATGAGGACCGGACTCTTTCGTACGTAGTACTTCGTACGGTTGCTTGTTCATCGTTCAAGCTGAACTAAAACAGCAAGTGTCCGATGTACGATTAAGATTACCGAATCTATTCGGTGAGCATTGCGCAACGGTTCCTAACCGTTCACCGTTCTTGTAGTACACAAGACTAGTAAACATAAAATATCGACATATCGATATTTTTCCTGGAATCATAGCCACTTTATCAAGTTAGTGCCTGTGGTTTATAACCGTGTAGCCAGCGTGTGAACCACAGAGTACTATGAATCATCAGTCGATTGACACTTGCGCTCAAAGAGTACATTATAGGTTGCGTTATTATCTGCTGTTTTACGTAAAGGCTGGCTCGCAAGGCAAAATCGTCCACACCGGACGAACAGCGCACACTGAGGCACCAGCGCGTCCCGTTTACCGACAACCGACGACGGCTCAACCTCGAGACACGCACAGCAGGCAACGTGCGCCCACAAAACCCCGAGGAATGTCTACAACGACCACATATTCGAGTCGGCCAATAGTAATATATCAGTGGTATAATTATTTAACTGAGTGGGGATAAAGGCGTTATACAAAAGTAAACAAATATACAAAAATTTAACATTTTATTATTAAATAATTCTCATTGTCGCACACGTTGTTACAAAGCTCTCCACACATTATTTTGTTCCATAATTTACTCTCACAACACACTAAACTTAGCAACTACCATCCACACAGTCTGTATTATAAAAAAAAATCGACTAAAATAATAATAGGCGTGGAAGACATCACTATTGTAATTGTCTATGGTATCGGTTTATAAACTTTTGAAAGTAAGGCAACTGCAGGTTATCACAATGCCATGTTTTACTGTGGAGAGCCTATTATTATTTTAACCGCGTTTTACGGCGAATTGCGCCTAGCACTCGGCACTCGGCGATCGTGCTCGGTGTAATCTGCACAGCTGATTTGATAGCTAATTTAGTCATCGCCGGCTGATCTCTTCGCTTTCCTCAAGCGTGGCGACTGTTTGGGCGATTTAGGAGATTTTTCTGAAAAAAAAAAGAAAAGAATTGTAACATCTAGGATATCACTTTTTTTTGTGTGTGGCTGGTTGGCCAAGCAATAGCTTAGCCAACCTCATCGCAAATAGGAGCTGAAATGAAGTGCAGCGTAGAAATTATTCAGTATTTTTTTTAGTTCATATTACTTACATTTTTGATATACATATACTATTATGCAATGAAGTCAAATTCAAAGTCAAATCAGTTCCAAACCAGGCCAAGTTGAGTAGAAGTAATATTTTAGTCAAGTTGTATACAAGTAGCATTAGAGTCAAGTTGAACACAAGTAATATTCAAGTCAAGGTGAATAAACATTCAAGTCAAGTTGAATACTCGTATGTACAAGTAAAATTAAAGTCAAAACTACTTACTGAGTTGGTTGACGACTTCCCTGGGTAGCCAATCGTAGTCCACGTCGCTGGCGGTGCCTGTCTCGAGGGGTTTAGCGGAGGCGCGGGGCGCGCGACGACGCGCAAGTGAAGAGAGTGCTTGCTGGCCCAACACTAGCGCTAACACGCCGCCAGCGCCCAAGAACACGTACAGGAAGAATGTCTCCCCGTCCAGACCCTCAGACACTTCTACAATGTTCAATGTCTGGTTGTACACGGCCTCCTGGTTGAGAATAAACATGGTGTTAGCTTATTGTTTCTTTGTCGTATGTAGCCTCTCACTTGGTGACCGTGAACTGCTGTATAGGTGGCAACTACAGGGACCAACAACCCAGGCGGATGTTATACTTGCCCTTCTTCTAAGCACAGCAGTATATAGTGCTTGTGGAATATGAAGGCAATGGAAACCCTTTGTAGTTTGAACTTGGATCGTATAATTTCGAATATCTTTCTGTCATTAATTTTTGTTTTGTCGTATGATTAGTGGCCAACCTGGTGTCAGAGTTTTCAAGCTGCCTTTAGGCCCCTGACTTAGCTTAACGACTGCTGTCTAGATGAATATTGCCAGGACAGACTTTTAACTTGCCCTCCGAAGCACAGAGACGCACAATTCAAATGCCACTAAACGGTCACCGATCTAAGGACTGACCTTGCCTAACATTTTCTTACCCAACTGATTGTTTACCGAACAGTGGTTACAACAGGCTATGAGTGTCGTATTAATGAATCATTATCTTATCATTTACCATAGATCAACTCCCAAAATTTTTACTAAGTTGTAAATTTTTACTAATATTTCATTAACGGCCTCTGAGGGCGCTAATCAAATTACTACATGAGATTATGCATAGCTACTACATGGAACACAACTTTTGGCGTGCATTAGTAGCGATATAACATATCTATAGTTTATTATATCGTTCAATAATTATTTTGTTTATCATTTAATCAACATTTACATTCTTACCTGATAGAAGTTACCGCTAGCGTCCCTGTAGTTCAACTGGATGTTCAAACCGAACGGCCTACCCGCAAATGCCTCATTGGGGATGAAGGAGTATGCAAAGGTGGCTTCCTGTTTCGGCTTCACTTCACGGTTGTATGGCAAAGCGGTGAAGTTTTGGATGTAGTATGTATAGTCCATCGGGTATCTGAATGAGGCTTCCATGGATTCCACGAGGTAGTCCTCGTCACCTTTGTTGATGAAGCCAACGAGGAACTCTACTGGGAAGCCGGCTTGAATGTCTGATAAACAATAAATAATATGTTACTATAAATGTTTTTATATTTTTTTTGGCATCAAACAGTCTTTTACAAATATTTGTCTAAGTAATCTTAAGTAAATAAATTATTGACCTCTAGTGCAGAAGAAAGTTTGAGGAATTATAACACAAAATTTAGAAAAAAAAAGTATCTACGAAAAAGTACATAGGTATCTTAGAATTAGAAATCACAGCAGTTTGATGTGTTTTATCAGAGTAGAATGATAGTAATATAGTTAATCTTAACGATAAATTAGTACATAACTATTAGAAAGTGAAAGTCTTTCAATGTTATGGCTGGCTGCTAAACAACCTTGAAATTATAAAAATAATTTTACCTAACCCATCAAGCTGTGCCACTGTAGTATTTTATATGACATTGTAACATGAGTAACTTTGAAAATATGTTACATACAAACAACTTTTCAGTTACAATTTCAAAGCTTTAACATTTGAAAATTGCAACGCAATGTTGTAAATGACAGAAGATAAATAAGATCCATATTATGTCAAGTCAAATGGGGTATTAAATCATAGAAAGGGAAAAGTGGATAGTAACATGAATGATACATGAATATAATAATTCCCAAATGTCCATATGTAGTATGTGTATGTATATGTCCATATGTGCCACTGAAACCTTGACTTTTTTTATTTAACATTGTAATGAGATGAAGTAAGATGTTCAGGATAAGCCCCGTGGGGTGCCTAGTTAGAATTCCATCCCCCCATCTCCTCTTGTTGGGTGTCGTAAGAGGCGACTAAGCGAGAATGGGAAGAAGGGCAGCAACGTCTTTTTTATTTTCCTTTATTTTCCACCTATACTATGATCACCAAGCCGCCTGCCAAGTGTAGCTGATGATGATGAACCTTATCAGTTGCACAGCTGCTCAACAAGCGAGACATTAATTATTAAGTATTTTGAGCCTGGCAAAATAGCAGCAGTATATAAACATTTCTGTTTTCCACTGTGAAGGGCAGTGTAGGTGGTGAAATTACCAGACACAAGGGACTTAGAACTAATGTCTCGAGTGGCAAGTGGACAGTATGCAGCTGTATAGGTGTATTGCTCAATATCAGGCAAATGTCTCACTTGTCGCGTCACTAGGACGAACAAAAACCTACCCTGATAGTAGCACAAGGGACCTGGACTTGGTAAGAAACTTACCAAAAGCACTATCTCCATAGCTAGTAATGGGCTTGGTGAACAGGATAGTAGTATCTACATCTTGTGAAGACTTCACTATGGAGTCATCATCATCACCGAGTGCATCTTCACCCACCACCTGGTTGTCTTCACCTTCAATGTCCACCACATCATCTAATTCATCTTCTTCTGCTCTTGCTAATATTGTGTTAGCTGGAATAAGAATAATGGTACATTTTTAATGAAAATATTTTAAATTATTTAATTGAAATTGCAATTGGTAGCAACTTAGAAGTACCAGTTTATAAAAAGAAGATCCTTCCTTTTCTATGATATAATTTTAGATGATAATTCAATATCCAGTTTTTAATTATTAACTATGAAAATTTTAATTATAGAATTTGATGACTGGACATGGAGTTATAGAAATAGGCCTACTATACCAATACAAATGTAGTTTATGACACTTTTAGGAAGAAAATGGTACCCCTAAAATGTTTGCTAATAGCAGCAATTTACAGCTCTCACATGATGCATTACAATTTTACTATTTATTATGGAGCAGAAAGAAAATAATTCAATGGATAATACAATAGCAAACAATGATGCATGGCTGGGTAAAACAAATAATAGTAAACCTACATTGTTGCCCTAAAGGTATATCTTTTCAATAATTTTTATAACACACCATAGGACATTTTCCCCAACTCCTAGTATGTTACAGAGTGTTTTAAGATTAATTATTACTCCAACATATTTTTAGAAAGTCAACTTTGTGTGGACATGTATAAAATCTCGAATTAATAGATTTCTATGGAACATATGGTAAAACAAATTCAAGTATTTATTTATGTTGTTCATGACATACAACGTGAAAAATTGATTAAAGAACAGAGTAATAAAGTAATTTCCATACTATAAACTGATTTTTATTCAGTATATAGATACAAATTAACATGACATAGATATTGTTTAACCTACATTTTTGTATGACAGATTTATATAACATAGAAAGAAATAATAAATGTTTCATTCTTTAAAGAAATAAGGATTGTCTATTTACCAAACCAAGTATATTCAGTTGCAAGATGAACCTACATACCTACCAATATTGATTCAGTTATAGATGATGTTTAATACCTACAATTTCTATTGATAAAACATGATTACTGCGACTAAAATTTAAGCTTTATTGTCATTGGATTTAAGTATCCAATAGGTTTCTCATATAAAATTTGTAATAAATATTGCCACGTACTGCACATTGTCGGTAATTTCAATAAAACACATCGACTTACCGTTTTGGAAACATAGAAGCGCCGCCGGTAAAACAAGGAGTGCTAAATATATTAGTTTCATTTTAAATAATTATTTAAATTACTAGATTTAGTTATGAAATACGACTGCGACTACTTCTCACTTAGAAAAGAGGCCATTCACTTTTGTAACAACAGCAACGATGCAAGAAACTCGAGGCAAAATGCCAATTTTCTTTCCAACTCGATTGACGTGGAATATTATGTCACTAGGGCTGCTTAAAAATCGGTGCATAGAAAATTTACGGTATTTAAAATACCGTATTTTGTTAGTCAACAAAAATACGTTGTTTTTCGGAAGAATACTCAAGGAAGAATATAATGAATTAATAAAAAAGGAAATATAATCGTGTGTTGTTCTAGTAGGTAAATTCTGATAAATTAAGTTTTATCAGTCTCATGCTATAATCACAGTCGAATGACTCGATTTGACTCGATGGATTATTTGTTCAATGACGTAACGTAATGTCGTTCATAAGATTTAGATTCGACAAAATAGTAAACAGCTTTTCTTATAATCTCTGCAGCAGCTAAAGCCGACTACTGTTTATTTTTACAATATAAGTTTACAGCACGATTTTTCCACAATAACTGCATGGTGAGTATGTCAAGAGGCCCTTACAAGGGGACGTAATTCGCGTAAGTAATCAACAAGAAACGAACGAACGTGCCCTAAATTAAGACATAGAGTTATTTAAAGTCTAAGCAGAAAACCGAATATTACCGTAAATAAGAATTGTGTAAAGATCATAGATTTAAGATTTTTTTCACTTGGTAAAGATACTCTATAGACACCGGGCTAACCGTAGACAGAATATAACAAGACATCTAGCTAGCGTGCCACCGATAAGGACAGAAAATAATTATTCGTACACATAATACACGTTATGGATATTTATTCAAATGCACCTATTATGTAGTATTTCTTATTGCAATTCAATTTAAAACTCCAAAGCTAGGTCGTGAACTAGAAAATTTCATGAGTATTCGAAGAAAACGCACCGTAGGTGCGCCAGATTTTGAATACACGCTGAGGGACAAAAAATCATATGCTCTGTTTCTTTCTATCACATATAATATATATAATTGCATCCTTTTCTTGCGCGAATGAGAAAGAAAGTGCCTTGAAATTGGTTTCTTTCTCTAAGGGGCTAACGGATAATGGCATGAAGCTAGTAGGTCAACAATGGAGCCCAAACTCCAAATACTTGATTGAGGCATACGCTATCCCTTTCATTGAGATCCGATGTGTGGTCCATGTTATAATTGAAATTACCCGAGAAATGGATACCCTAATATAGAAATGCTTTACTTACACATCAAAAGAATGTTTTCCACCCGAAAACTTAAAATACGATGACAATCATGTCTAATAAAAAAAATATTGGTACTGTTCTGCGAGTTCGATTAGAATAATGCTCTATTGTGTTTTCGCCAATTATACTCAAATGCAGTTTTAATTACCGATTTTAAGGGTTCGTATTTTGTGGCAACACTGTCGCTTATTGTCAGCATGAAACTGTCTGTCATATAAATCGATCAAACATTTAAATACCATAATTTCACGATAAAGTGAATTAAAATCATAAAAATGGTGATAAAATGTGCAGTACTTGGTTGCAAAAATATGTTGTATCCAGTATTTAATACCGAATATCACTCGTAAGTGCGATTTTGTTCAATAATTACCTACCGATGATCCCTGTGCATTATGCACCATATTTTCGATCAGTTCTTCTTTCAATAGGCACATAACACGTTTTCAGTTCGTTTGTTAGTATTGGGTTTAAGTTTATATTAATTTGTACTTGAATTATTTAATTTTAAAATATTTCACATTATTTTAATAGAGTAACCATGGTAAAGATTTTTTGAAGACTTTCCGTTTTGGGGATTTTTTACCGCCACTTTATGATCAAAAAATAAACGATGTATTTAGTTCAAAGGATTGATATTGAAAACATATTGTATGTTCATTAATTTTACAAGTGTGTAGGTATGTAGGTTAAGTTTAGGTACAGTTAGTTTTGTAACTTATTAGATACATATTATTAAAATCATATTTATTCTTGTCGCCTCCTAGTCCTGTCGCGTCTAGTAGCCTCCGTGGCGCAGTGGGAAACCGCTTGCTTGCATACCGGGGGTCGCAGGTTCGAATCCTGCGGGGAGCAACAACTATGTGTAGTTGTTCCTCACTGGCTAGGATAATGCAGGCCGGTCATTGTCTGTAAAGTAAGATGATCCATGCGTCGGATAGGCATGTAAAGTACACTTGTGCACTTGTGTCTACGCAAGCATTTGTGCACTGGATGATGGCTGATCTTGCGAAAGATTAGCCGCTGTGGTTGGATTGTAGAGTACCTATATTTTTCCATAAATATACATACTGTTTTATTTACCCCTGGTCAATATTAATAAATTTTTTATTTTCTTGTAGATTTCCTAAAAATATTGAGTGAAGGAATGTACCTATGACTATCCATTGTCCCATTGGAAAATAAATTTGATGAAGCTGCAATGATCTGCTGTTGGTCCAATGGAAAACTAAATTTACCGCGAATGCTTTTTCTATCGTCTAATGTGTTGGTTAAAAGGTGTTTTAGTTGTTTGCATATAATGCTAATTGCTATTCAGTATCTTGTGATTAATCGGAGATCGTTAAACGTACTGAATAAATGATTTTATAGCACAATATTTTTTTAAATCATAACTAGACATAAAGCAACTAGACATATTTAATCGGTTTAAATTTAAAGCATAATAATAATATAATAATATCCTGGGACAATTCACACACAGAGCCTGTACTATGGAAACCAGACAACTGATACTAATACTTATATACTTTTTTTTTGTAAATACATACTTATATAGATAAAACACCCAGACACTTGGTAAACAAGCCAAGTAAGTCGTATTATGCGACGAAGTTAAAAAGATGTCCTGATTTTTCATGAAACATTAAGGTTGCCCTCTTAGAAAGGGAGATCCGACCTCAATGAAAGGGATAGCGTTGACCTCAGGCATGTATTTGGGAGTGTTTCCTCCACTTTGACCCTAATAGCTTCATGGATAATGGTAAATTATTGTCATTCGCCAATATACCAATTTATGACCAATGAAGGTCAAGAAACTCACTTGATGGTCTCACTTGGATAATATAAACGCAGAAAAGATGGCAAACGATATTTTGATTTCGCCGAATCGTCCTCGTAGGACCAATGAAACCTGTTCGTTGGCTCAGAGTAATTAGAATGGAGCTAGTATCGCGTCGATTCCCCGAACAAATTTTTCGTGGCACTTTTGCGGGGTGCGGGAGGCAAAGTAAACACACACAGATACAATTTTACGCATACCCACACTATAACCTACTTAAAAAAGTAAAAAGAGAATACGAGCGCATTGAATTTCAAAAGGTTAGTAAAAATCCAAAAGCTTTATGGAGATTAATAAGGAAAGTCGGTAACCTTAACAAAGCGATTACCTCACCTAGCGAACTTATTCAGTCAACCAATGACCCTAAATCACAAATAAACACTATAAATAAGTACTATGCCAACGTTGGTAAAGATTTAGCATTAAAAATCAATAATAACTATAATACACCAATAACACCACGTTTAACAAATACAATCGAGCCACTAGTTAATTCACTTTGCCTTTATGACACTGATAATCACGAAGTAGAGCATGTTATCCTCAGTCTAAAAAACACTTCAGCAACTGGATGGGATGGCATACCAACTTCTATAATAAAATCTGCTAGACACACGCTTACACCAATACTTGTCGGTCTTTTTAATTTATGTTTAGCTTCTGGTATATTTCCCAAAGTTTTTAAAAAAGGACTATTACACCCTATATACAAAAGTGGTGATAAGAACAGTATCAGTAACTACAGAGCTATTTCAATCCTCACCACACTGTCAAAAATTTTTGAAAAAATTATTAATAAGAGACTTACAAATTTTCTTAATAAAAATAATTTACTTGCAGCAAACCAATATGGCTTCAGAACTGGTAAATCAACTGAAGATGCTGTGCTAAATTTAACAAACACTGTAACTAAAAATTTTGCGATTAACCTTAAAACTATGGGAATATTTTTAGACTTATCTAAAGCTTTTGATACTATTTCTGTACCCAAACTATTATTAAAGCTTGAACGCATAGGAGTAAGAGGCCTGGTGCTTGATATTTTTAAGAGTTACCTTAGTGACCGCACTCAGTGTGTCATGATCGATGGTGTACTGAGTGATGATGCAAACGTTGAGTTTGGAGTGCCTCAGGGTAGTGTACTGGGACCTACTCTGTTTTTGATATACATTAATGATCTGTGCAACCTCTCACTACCAAATTGCACAATCACAACGTATGCTGATGACACTGTTTTACTTGTGAGTGGGTGTAACTGGTCAGAAGCACAGTCACATGCTGAATCTGTTCTATCTACTGTAATAGATTGGCTGTCATCTAACCTACTCAGCCTGAATACTGATAAAACTAAATTCATCCCATTTTCGCCTAGTAGTCAATCATTGCCGCATCCCTCTCTTACACTATCTACACACAATAAGTCTTGTAATATTCATTCAAATTGTACATGTCCAGAAATTTTGCAAACAACTAAGATTAAATATCTAGGTGTCTGGGTTGATAATACTTTATCTTGGAATGAACATGTTAAAGTCACCACTTCCAGAGTCAGAAAATTAATGTTTCTCTTTAAGAATCTTAGATCTGTACTTGATGCCCCTACTCTAAAGATGACATATCTAGCGCTCGCTCAGTCAGTATTATCCTACTGTATCACAACGTGGGGGGGTACTGGTAAAACCAAAATGCTGACATTGGAGAGAGCACAACGTGGTATATTAAAAGTAATGTCTTTCAAACCTATACGCTTTCCAACGTCGGAATTATTCGCTCTAATGAATGTTCTTACAGTAAGGCAATTATTCCTTCTTCAACTTATCCTACGCAAACACGCAGAACTTCCTTTCCATAATAACATAAAAGCCCGCAGGCATTATATGGTCTGTAGGCCTGAGAATAGTAGAATTGTTCTAGCTGGACAACACTACTATTTTCTTGCCCCACGATTGTATAATAAAGTCAATAAAATTTTGAACATTTATCCATGTACCCAAATGCAATGTAAAACCCTAACCGTTAAATGGTTGCAAACTCTCACGTATGAAGAAACGGAGAATTTTCTTAAAATAATGAGATAATAATATACCTACTAGAAAAATACTCGCATAATAATATATATATACACACACACACCCACACACACACACACACACACTCAGGCATACATAGTAAATTACTTATAAATAGAGAATTATAGTTAAGTTAGATTTAAGTTTATAGGAACTATATTGCCTCAAATAAGGAGGTGGGCGTTAATGGCTGCGACACAGTTTTTTAACTAATGCAGACATTATCGTACACAATTTAAATGTATATGTAAATTTTGTTCCTAATAAAGATTTTTATTATTATTATTTATTATATAATAAACTCACAACACATTCAAAAAGATACGCACACAAATAAAGAATGACCTGCGGGGCTATTACGTATCTCGTTTGACAACTAAAGTGATGATCACCAAAGCTAAGTGGCTATCAAATAACTGTCAAATGATGCATTCGGTATTGCCTAACTTGAGTGACCAACTGAAATGACGTCATGAGCACCGATTCTCGGTGATGATCACCGTAGACAATATTTGACAGATGTTTCTGTATCGATAACCTAAAATTGGTATTATGTAAGTAAAGTGTACATCAAACTGATGGTCACCCAAGTTGCGATGACCATCGTGAAAGCAACTAATAAGAAGCAGTGTTTTATACTGTTGAAGGTGATCGTCACTATAAGCCGGCTATTTGAAACGTTGACTAGAAGCATTATCAACGTAGGTAAAAATGTGACAACTATTTTCGCAGGATAATAACTTTTTTTTTTGACCTAAAGAAAGTATTTGGTTGGAGTGTATCCTTGGGGGCTATGGTGGGGGCGCTGTGAAGTTGAGATTTAGATGAATCGTTGAAGATTTTTTTTCGTGCCGCGAGAGTACCTACTACTCTCGCGGTACGAACGGTGTACCACCTTTATGATGATAAATGCTTGCACGAGCTGGCCCAAAATGCATGCGGGCAGGGTAAGCGCACGTAGGTAACGACGTTCAAACAATTTTTATTGTAAACTGGTACAGCATTCTTGTCCGCGATAATACATTGAGCTATAATGTACTGAAGTAGGTACATAGTTATTTTTGATTAATTTCGGATGCTGCCTTTCTCTTGTCACTGACTTATAATTTAGCGGCAAATGGCATGAAAAGATGTAAAACACCTCGAATTTCTTGAAAACTTTATTTTAAATTAGTGTTTGTTTTTTTTTCATAGAATTAGGATTTTTCACAATATCTTTGGGTTTTTTTATTAAACTTTTGTTGTCTATGCTCCCAATATCCACTAGGCGAAAATACCTGCAAATTAAAAAGTACCACTAAATGTTCTTTGTATAATGGTTCGGGGGGATATTCAACTTGGTCGCATAATGTCGATAAAAAAGTAGAGATGGAAGACAAGTGATGGATGAGCACCATGATGAGCACCGTAGTACACCGTAGGTTGATGTCCACCGAAAGCCATACGTAATACCAATGTTATCACACTTTCGGTTGACATCAAATTTCGGTGGACAACTGAAGCTTGATAGTCACTTGGGTGGCTAAAGATACGCAATAACCCTGCTGAACATATGAACAAAATTTGGCAGAGGGGTTAGTGCATCATGATCTCTCCAGTGGTATCTCCTCTAAGGTTCGTTGGCCTTCTTACGCCTGGTGTGTACGCAGCTTAATAACAAAAGATTCGTTTCTATCCATAGATTTAGGATTTTTTCTTTGCTTCTATCGATTAATTTGATAAGGGATACGGTATCGAATACTCAAAGATCGAATAGAAAGAAGTAAAAAAAATATATACAGACGAATCGAGAACTTCCTCCTTTTTTTGAAGTCGGTTAAAAATCTCAATTATGGCTAAAAAAAAAGGTCGTATGTCACAGTCTGTATGAACCTGAGAGCCAAGCTGAGAGCTCTCTCCTCCTCCCGTCCAGTGAAGCAATGATGGCCAAAAAAAGGTCATGGTGATGACCTTTTTTTGGTTACGTTACGTACTTTTTTACTTGATTGGTATCGTATCGAACGATACCAAATACCAATCAAGTAAAAAAGTACGTAACGTACGCTCCCACACATAACTGCGATGCGATGCGATCGCAGGAACTTGTATCGAAAATTAATTTGTTTCTCGCAGATATTTGCGTTATGATGGGAGCCCTATGTCAAAGTTCTCACTGCGTAGAGAGAATATGAAAAGAAATCTAGTTTAGAAAATATTCCATTTGAAAAATCAAAACTAGATCGTGCCAAAAAAACTTTTTTTTTTTTTTTTTTTTTCTTAATGCTGCTCCCATGAGGTAGCACCATAAAAGTTACAATCTAACCTAAGGCTAATCAGTACTATTATTTTGACCTAAACGAATAAATTAATTAGATTAAGAATGTGTCCAATGGCACTTTTCTTATTGTCTCTATTAAGGTGAAGACACTTTGTTATTGTGTTCTACACTGCATTACACTGCACTAATTTAACACTTAAACTAACTCAAAAGGTTTTGTCCTTTTCAGTCTTCTCACTATGTCCGTGTTGTCGAGAAGCTGGATAGCCTCGACATTCACATGGCGATGAAGCCGACGAGGCATGAGCTTCAGCGTAGTCCTTGATTACTTTGGCCACGAAATCCACTTTGAGGTCCCGATGGAGATCGCTTGTTCTAATGTACCAGGGCGCGTTAACAATTCCTCTAAGTACTTTATTTTGGAAGCGTTGAATTATTTGTATATTGCTTTGTTTGGTGCAGCCCCACAGCTGTATACCATAAGTCCACACTGGCATTAGGACTTGTTTGTATAATAGTATTTTATTTTGCACTGACAGAACCGAGTGTTTACCAAGGAGCCAATGCATTTTCTTGTAGCGAAGGCCTAACTCTTCGCGTTTCTTTTTGACGTGAGCCTTCCAGCGAAGCCTTGCGTCAAGTGTCATGCCCAGGTATTTGGCGGTATTCTCATAGGGTATAACATGATTGTTTATATATACCGGATGATAGACTGACTTTTTGTTAGTGAAATCAATATGAACAGACTTTGATTCATTGAGTTTTATTCGCCACTTTCTTGTCCAGTTATATACGGTATTCACGGCAGTTTGTACATTTTCCACAGCTTCCGCATGTGTGACACCTGTAGCCATAATGGCCGTGTTATCAGCAAATGTTGCAATGGTGTTGTTTTTTAACTTTGGGATATCACAGGTGTATAATAAGTACAGGACCGGACCTAGTACACTTCCTTGTGGTACTCCAGCTTTGATGTGCTTAAGATCAGAATAAGAGTCTTCCTGTCTTACTCTGAACATTCTTTCTGTTATGTAAGACTCCAAGATATCAGAGAATTGCTTTGGTAACATTTTTCTTAATTTATATATAAGACCCTCATGCCACACCTTATCGAATGCTTGAGCTACATCCAGGAAAACTGTAGAGCAAACTTTCTTTTCTTCTAATGATTTTTCTATTATGTTGGTAATTCTATGAACCTGGTCTATAGTAGAGTGCTTTGCCCTAAACCCAAACTGATAGTCTGGGATAAGGTTTCTTTCTTCTATGATTGGTTTTAAACGTCTCAATAAGAGCTTTTCAAATAACTTTGACATTATTGGCAACAACGAGATTGGTCTGTATGAAGTTGCTTCGTATGGTGGTTTACCAGGTTTTAGTATCATTATGACTTCAGCCACTTTCCACATGTCAGGTACGTATTTTAATCTGAACGAAGCATTTATAAGTGTGGTGAGTTTCACAATTGCTTTACGGTGCAAATTACTGAGGACTTCTCCGGTAATGAGGTCATAACCCGGGGATTTTTTCTTGTTTAATAGTTGGATTTCCTTATGAACCTCATTTGGTGTGGTGGTGAGCGTCATATTGGTTTCATCTTGTATTCTTACATTCAGAATGATCTCCTCATTTTCAGGTTTATTTGGTTGAAATATTTCTTCCAAATGATTTGCAAATGTAATTGCTTTCTGTTCATTATTTATAGCCCAGCGCCCATTCTTCTCCTTAATTGGAGGAATTTGCGTAATGGGTTTTTTTAAACTTTTAGTGGCTTTCCAAAGAGAATAATCTGTGGTTCGATCACTCGTTAGCTGAGATAGGTAAGTGTGCATGGATTCATCACGAAATTTCCTAATTTTTCTAGTCAGTTGTTTCGTAAGTTTGTTTAGAACAGTTTTGTCGGGTGGATATCTACTTCTTTGCCACCTCTGCCTCTGTCTTCTCTTTTCAACTATAAGTTTTCGGATTTCATTCGGATAATTTATGATGCTGGATTTCTTTACTAGAACAGGTGTATTTTTCCAAGCACATTGTTGGATATTTATTATAAAATTCCTTAATTCTAATTCCAATTGTTGTGGTGTTTTTAAAGGCACTTTTAGGGTCATTACGGACTCCAAATCGTGCTTGAAGCTTTTCCAGTCGGTATTTTTATTGACTAGAGTTGCTTGGTCTTCTTTATATATTATATCCTCATTAATAGTTAGTATAATAGGTGAATGGTCCGAACTCATATCGTAACCCTCTTCTATAGAAATATAGTTTAACGAAATGTTTTTATAGATGAAGAAATCGATCAAGTCAGGAATTTTATGTGAATCCGTCGGCCAGTAGGTAGGCTTCCCCGTTGATATGGTATCACATTTCATTTTTCTAATTGCACCTAATAGTTCTTTACCTTTCGTTGTAGTAAGCCTAGATCCCCAATGGGTATTCGTCGCATTAAAATCTCCTCCAAGAACGAATCTATTACCAAGTTGTTTTAGCAGATTTTCATACTGCGTAGCTTTTATTGAGTACCGCGGGGGACAATATATAGCCGATATGGTAACCGGATACCGTTTTGTTTTGACACATAAGGCCACAGCTTGAATTTCACTATCTTCATGCTTATATGTTTCATAATGATATATGCTTTCTTTTATTATAACGGCGCTACCTCCTCTTGCTTTATTGTCGGGATGCAATGCGTGGTATATTTTATATCCTTTTATTTGTATGTAGGTTTCTTTTGTGAAGTGTGACTCGGATATAAGGCACACATCAATACTTTCTGTGTTTAGGACAACTTCCAACTCATGTTGATGCTGAAGTAGTCCATTAGCATTCCATGCCATTATTTTTAGTGAGTTATCCATCATTTTTGTTTAGTTATAGCTACTTTAGTGCTATGTTCCAGTTTCTTGAGCCTTTCGTCAAATGATGTTCAAGATTTTATTTAACTTTTCATCTAAGTTTGATGTATGCTGCTTCTGTAGGTTTTGCTGTGGCCTTGGTTGCGCCTGAATGCCTTTTGTAATCTGAGCAAAAGACAGATTTTTGGTGACAGGTTGACTCTGAACCTTTTTGCCGATATTAATGCGCGGGGCCTGCTGAGTAGGGACCTTCTGCTTTTTTGTGGCTTTATTTTTTAAATTTTGAAGTTCCTTGGCTACTACGCATCCCCGGTAGCTAGCAGGGTGCGCTTCACCACAGTGGATACATTTTGGTTTGGTCTCTGCAGGTTTTTTGCAGTCTTTCGTTAGGTGCTTACCTGTACATTTCACACACCTGGGCTCTTTAGAGCAGTACCTCTGAGTGTGCCCGTATGCTTGACACCTTTTGCACTGGGGTATCAATTTAGATACTTTGACCGGTTGTATGTCCACTCTGCATCCGAGAATAGACTTAATAGTATAAATTTTGTTAATGTCCTCACCCTTATCGAACGAAAGCATAAACATATTAAGAGGTTCTTTAGTCCTCCAGTTCAGTTTATTAGTAACATCTTGTATTTTGTATCCTTTGGTTGTCAGATCTTCAATTATCCTGACGGGATCGCACGAAAAGTGCAAATTTAAAAAAAACTTGAAAATTAAAAAGCAACACTGGTGCTTTTTCTTCTTGTGTGTGCTCTGTTTCTTTTTATCACATGTAACAGAATATAGAAATGCATTATTTTCTTGTCCAAATGAGAAAGAAAGTATCCATCTCCATAGAGATCTTTCCCCTACGCCTCACTGAGTAAAAGTATCGAGTACAAAGTATCAATCGAGTACAAAAGAATCGATATTTTTTGTGTTCCTAATTACGATACGAACGAACACAGGTTTAGCATCACTAAATCTGTCAAATTCTTTTCGATACACGCCATTAGAGGTGCACGTGTGTTATTTCACAAACTGCTCGATATTTGAAATAAAATGGATAAGCCCAACGTTCTCGCTCGTGTTGTCAAGGTGCTGGGCCGCACCGGCTCCCAGGGGCAGTGTACCCAAGTCAAGGTAGAGTTTATCGGAGAGACCAGCCGACAGATTATCAGGAACGTGAAGGGACCAGTGCGTGATGGAGACATCCTGACTCTCCTTGAATCTGAGCGTGAAGCCAGGAGGCTGCGATAAGCGGTACGTTAAAACTAGTACCTATATTGGGATTTACAAACATTTTGTTCATAGAAATATACCTATAGGTTAGGTATACTTAGCAGAAAAGTATTTAGTTGTCTGCCACTATTAGTAAATTTAATTGGAGGTTAGCACTAAAAATCAGTGTTGAACCAGAATCAGCTTCTTGTGCTGAAATAAGCAGTGGCCAACTTCATTTGCTAGAACTGCGGCATATAATTTCTTTAAGTTAAAACAAAACACAGTGTTGTGTGTATTTTATCCTAGCTGTATATATACATTACTATTTACATTTCATAACCTTCTGCTTTGTATGTTAAAATAAATCTGTTTTTGTTCCAGGTCACGTTGGCAATACATTAGGTTAAGGCTCGCTATGTACCAACTATCCAAATTATTATGTTAATCTTTTAAGAAACCGTCAAAGATGACCATCTCACACATAATAAAATACTTATTGGTGTATTCTTGTTGTTTTATTTGTAGAATTATGTGCTAATACTTCACAGAGATCTTTGTGAAAGCAGAAGAATCTGAGTATGGTCACAAGTTATGACTAAGTATCAGTGGCGTGCACACACTTTTTAACAGGGTAGGCAAAAAGGCAAATTTCTTTCATTATTTACTATATTTTGATCATTCAGAGAAGTCTTAGGGTAGGCAAAGTCTTTTTGTCTGTGTGGACTGCACACCACTGCTAAGTATTAGTAAGGTACTTAATAAGTGCTCTTAGGAGCCAAGATACTAAGAAATTTCATTCTGGTTGTACAAGCAGCCTAATTGGTTGGAGGTGCTGCTATCTTAATGACCTAGGGGACTTCATCCCCTACTCTTACAGTACTCTTGCTCCAGTCAAGCTTTCTGGACATCTGCAGCTAAACATATACCAGTATGTTCCATCACACATGAAAGGTCACAGAGCATGCTATAGAATAGATTTACCTGGGCAGTCAAGTAAAATAGCTGTTAGATTAATCTGATGTCTGGTATCTCATCTAAGGATGTCTGACCTGTGGAGCCCACTAAGTTTCTGGCAGAATGCATTGAAGTGCTCGAAAATTATACATTTAAATAAAGTAGGTTACAGTTAATTTACACAAATTTAGATTTTTTAGGTGCCTACCTGTTACAGACAGCCATTCAATGTACCTAAGTACTCAAATGTCTGGTTACAGGGTTACAGACATCGTCATGGCATGCACACAGTCAAGTAATAGCTGTCTAGTGTCATTCTAAATGAATGTATTTTTCAGTAGGCCTAAGTTAATAACCGCTGCCATCTCGGTGTGAATAGAGCCTTAGTGTCTATTCACACCGAGATGGCAGAGGAGCGGCGAGCACTTTCAGTGTGAAAGAATTTTAAACTTTATATGCTTATATGAAAGACCAGTATCCCTTGAAAAGCTCAAGGACGTGTGGACGCGCGCGGCTGCCCGCGACGCCTCGAGCAGCCGCGCGGCCACTCGCGTTTTTTCACGGCGCGGCGTCTCCTTGTAGAATGTACAAACTAGTCTCAAGATGATGATCGAGACGACGCGCGGCCAAGCGCGGTGACGTGAGCCTGCTGTGCCAGCCGCGTCGGGCCTCAGCCATCTCGGTGTGAATAGAGCCTTAATGATAATGTATCAACTGATAAGTTTTACCTTGATTGGTAATTGAACTTTAAAATGTAGAGTAGGCTGTACTTTACCTAAAGGATCAAGTGGAATGTAATACATAATTCTAAAACCTGTTAATAGGATTTTGGTACATATTAGATTGTAGTAATATTAATAAGCTCAATACACTCCAAACCAAATAAGCTTGAAGGCGATTACAACTTTATTATGCAGTCATCAAACATCCCCACTGTATAGTTGACCGTTAACGCGGCAGCAAAAAAAGGTTGGTAATACAAAGTTGTTTTTGCTGACGCGCCTAGTTGACAATATATGCGTTATGGAGTTATTGAGCCGCAAACGAACTTGTAATCGCCTTCAAGCTTATTTGGGATGGAGTATAGATTTGTTATTTTAATTTATGTATTTCAAAATATTTTTTATATTATTTTCCTAATTTTAGACTTAATTTAGTTGTACGTGAATAGTGAATCAGTATTACTTCTAAAGATTGTACCAAAGTAATTAAGTGAGCATTTTCTCATTGAATATGGAACAGTAGTCAGCAACCTATTTGATTTATAAATAGTGTACTTTAGTGTAGTATAAATTTGAATTCATTATTCTGTCCTTACTTCAAGGTCTTTGTAGACAATAGTTTACATGCTAACAATGGGAAATATGTAAATGACAACCAAAGAATAGTTCACATCATTTATATAATAATTACTAAGAATAACTGTACAATAATCATCATCATATTTTTAATGAACAGCAATTCAGTTACTAAGTACAGATCGGCACATTGCTTCCACTTTTAAATGATTTCACAGAATGAGATGTAAATTAAAAAAAAATAGATTCTATTTACAAAAATATACAAAATAAAACTATTATTGCGCAATGCAACATAGCCGATTCACTATTTCACGATTTTTCCCAGCTTTTTCAACAGGAATACTTTATTTCCATTTGAGCATATCTGTACCTACATCACTCTGGAAGTGTTGGCTACTTTAAGTTTCGTATTTCTCGCCTTCACATTGACTAGCCCAGAACAAACAGTTACCAATACCACTATAACATATTAATATAACGGCTGCGAGGAAGACGACACTGCACACGGTACACGGCTTCCTTTCTAGGAAAAATCCTATTAGATATAGCACCATGAACATGACGTGTGTGTTGATTAACGCCGGGTTCACGGGCTTCGGAATTAGCAGCACCGGGATAAGCCATTGCAAGCAATACATATCGCCAGATTGTGGTGGAAGTAGTTGAACACTATCGTGCAGCACTAATGGGGTGTAACATCTGTATATATGTCCCAATCGACATGATTTGGAAGATAGCTTCGATATTAGGATGTTCTTGAACAATATGTTGATACAATTTTACAAAATTTCTTGCTCCGACACCCGAAGTCCGAACACTGCTTATTTTTGACAGCTGACAAGACAAGACGAACAAACTGCCAGTGCCAGACTGCCAGTTGTCACTTGTCATTAGAATGGGGATTTCTTTTTTGAATTAAAATAATCGATACAATAAATACCTGAAACGATTATTTTACTTCAATGTATTAGCATCTTAGAGGAGATACCACTAATTTCTCTACCTTACCACTACACTAATTACTCTAAGATTAGCATTTGATAATTCGATGTGCCGATTGAGATCAAATTCAAAACAATAAATATAAGCAGGAAAATCTTACAATATCAATTAATTAGACAAATTCATAATAATCGCATAATGAGGTATAACGTTATTTGATGTTTGTGTGTCCACCATTCACCAAACAACGCCACGCAACGGTGGCGTTAGGTAGGTATATACGGTCTCGTAACTTGAGTACAAGATACATAACGAGTAGCGTTTGTTCCTACTGTGCCCTACCGAAAAAAACAACTCTGATAAATTATTTTTAGAAAAAATTATAACAGCTTGGAAAAACTGATCTACAAATTTAGAAAGCATATAACAACGAAAATATATTGACATGGTACCTAGCTAAGCATTTTAATACCAGCAAAGGCTGGCACTAAATGATAATGATAATAATATTTTAGTTAATTAATCAATAAAGTTGAAATCAAACTACTTTTACCATCGATATAGATTAAATATTATATCGATGACTTTTACGGATTATATCGCGGTTTATTTAGATATTACTATCCCGACGTTTCGAATGCTTTGCAGCACCCATGGTCACTGGAGGACTGAGATGTTGAACGTCCTTATGTCACAATTATGCCGGTGCACCGGCATAATAACTAAGAAGATCTGAGGGTACACCGCGGTGTACCCTCAGATTGTTGGTCCGATCTACGCAGTAAGAGCTTACTTACAGTATCTTGAGGCCGTGCAGTGATTTGCTTGATATTGGATTTAATTATATTTATCACAGGATCCCAAGCCAATTCAATCGGATTTGTAGATATTTTCTCAAAAGATACGGGGATATACATACTTAATTACTTACATACTTATAAGTAAGTACATACAAACATACCTACATAAGTACACTAACGAGTACATTTGTTTAGTTTAGATAGACAGAGGTGATTATTACGTATTTTTATTAAGTATTAATAATTTATTACATACAAATGTATAACCCCCCCCCCGTAGTTAGCTGATCGTCATGATATTCCCGATAATTCTTTTTTGTTCTGGTAATCTCGGTACCACCCACCACCAGTAACTAGCTAGTACCACCAGTGGTGCCACGGACCAAAATTGACCGTGTTGTCACATGTTCCGACCCTCGTGTAGGACTGCGTCCTCTTGCTCTCTTTCCTTCCACCTTACCGGTTACTATAAATCGCTGTTTGTAGGGAGAATTCGGGTTGGGCCATATGCCCAAAGTATTGGTGTGGGCCCTTTGAACGTCCATTGAGTACGGCGGCGACTCCGAGGAGGACGGCGGCGGGGTTGCGACCCCCGTCCCCATGAGTACGGTGTCAGGTTCCCGGGGGGCTATAATGCGCCCCCCGGCGGCGGGCTCAAAGGCAAGGCACTGAGGGGCCCCTGGTGCAGATCCCACCGGAGAGCCCTGGGGTCCCCCCTCTCATGTGCCGATGCGACAGCCGCGGGGGTTTTAGTGGGTAAGAATCCCTTGTGCACGAGACTGACTAGGTTACCAACCTAGGTCACCGCAGACATTCTACCATCAAGCAGCAATTTGTAACATTGCTGCGTCCCAGCGTAAAGGTGTACTCGTATAGCTGGTGAAATAACCGGACAAAAGAGACATAATTACTAATGTCTCAGGTGACGAGCGGCAGTGCAATGCAACTGTTTATATAGGCAGGCGAGCGGGTAACTTCTATTCTATTCTATTGTTGGTGGCTAAAAATCGGGCCCGGTAAACCACCGGAACGCACTTCGACCCAGTTGGATCCATTGTGCATACCCTAGCCCTTACTCTGTTGCTGGCGTGTCGAAGAGTTCCCTCAGGTACGCAACGATTGTGCCAGCCCGGACCTGCACATAATCATCAGGTGTAGGATAGGCTACTCCCAGATGACCCAACCTACGTCTCGTAAGAGCGTCGCAGCCACACAATATGTGTCGCATTGACTCTTTTTCACCTTTACAAAATCTGCAAGTATCAATAGTACTTAGGCTCATTCTGTGAAGGTGCTCATTGGTACCAAAATGTCCCGTGAGTGCACCTATTAGGTGCCTTATTTGTGATCTGCTTAGGTTTAATAATTTAACCCCACAGTCCACCCTTGTGCTAGAGAACGCTTTGAAGTGGTCGGTCGTGTCCAGGTACCCAGATAAGGCGGACGCTGTTGTGTCTTCCCAGGTTATCCAAACCTGTAACACCTTCGTTAACCAGTTTGGAGACAACTCCGGAGGGAGTTAAGAGCCAGAGCTGCCTGACTGGCGGGTAGCTTACTTACCATCAGGGGATTGTTTGATTTAACTCGTCACTAGGCTGAATAAATAAAAAAGACAAACAGCTCTGAAGAGCTCCATTATAAAAACGAAGGGGCTTTGTTTACAAACAACAAAAGAATCAATGTCTATTTCGTTATTAAAGCATTCCAGTTAAAGTTATATAAAGTCAGTGATTCCGTACAATGGGCACTG
This sequence comes from Furcula furcula, assembly GCA_911728495.1. NCBI lineage: Eukaryota > Metazoa > Arthropoda > Insecta > Lepidoptera > Notodontidae > Furcula > Furcula furcula. The sequence continues at coordinate 23,810,000 of OU452252.1, forward strand.
AATTCGTCGGTTCAACATCCAAGCCTTTCTCATTGAAAAATATTGGTGTCGGTCCCATTAAGATCGCGCTTGCGCCCTTACTGTACCCCCATCTCACCCCCATATCGGGCTAGTCTCCCGTCGGCGGCGAGCGGCTTCCATGCCGCATCCATATCAATAAAAAACCCCTGAAAATAATTTAATATCACCAAAAACCTACTATCGGTAAAATCTAGACACAATCCAGTGATATTAAAAGTGACTGCATTAATTCGTGTTCACACTATTAAAATGATAGCTAGTAAATCAATAGACTATATGCCATCCAATTTACTCACAAAATCATTCGTAACGTTCCTGTGTTTATTGGTATTTATTATGTGTCACGATACCGAATCGGAATCGTTTTAAAAGCAACGATAACAATTAATTAAATTAAAGTTAATATTTAAAAAAATAACATGGCGAACACAGCACATCTGATGAGGCGGCAAAGCTCCCGTGATCTGTACGCACAGCGTTCAGTAGACCGTATGGAGATGAAGGAACTACGGGGCAGGTTGGTGACAATGGAGAACGGGCATCCTTCGCTTAGGACCCACGTAATGTACGGGGCCACGAACGAGGCTTTCGAAGACACGAGTCCGAACAGACGGTCCACAGAAACTCCCACAAGCAAGGCCAGCTCTGCTGAAGACCGCGGCGCATTCAAAGCCGAGGGCGGCGAAGGCGAAAGAGAATCCTGGGACAGCAAGCTAACTTTTCTCCTTGCTACAGTCGGCTACGCTGTCGGGCTAGGTAACGTGTGGCGATTCCCATATTTAGCCCAGAAGAACGGCGGGGGAGCCTTCTTGATACCGTATTTCGTGATGCTCGCGGTGGAAGGCATTCCGATATTTTACTTGGAGCTCGCGATCGGTCAGCGCTTGAGGAAAGGCGCTATTGGAGTGTGGCATCAGGTGTCTCCATATTTGGGGGGCATTGGCATCAGTTCCGCGGTGGTCTCCTTCAATGTCGCCCTCTACTATAACTCTATAATTGCCTGGTGTTTGTTCTACTTCGCCCAGAGTTTCCAGGCTGAGCTGCCATGGGCTGAATGCCCGAAGAAGTATTTCGCCAATGGATCGTACACCACTGAACCGGAGTGCGCTGTGAGTAACTACTTTTGTACTAACTCTGTTACAAATCCTTCAATCATTAAACCTTTGTTTTCTGCAAGCAGAAATAGTGTTTTCCCCAGCGATATATTATTTAGTCTAAATAATATATCGATGGTTTTCCCAAGACAATTAAATGTCCTTCAACTTTCAACATTGCCGCTTATTTCGTTGGGTAGTCAGTAGATATTGATATAATTTAACTTTCTATAAAATAAATTTCAATATAAATAAAAACGTGTAAGTACTTATAAATAATATGTCTCGACTTGAGGCATACAAGATGTAACTCTTAATTTAAAGTTTTTTTTTTGGACAACTACGTAACTTTATACCTCAAAGAATCTCCAGACTTGTATAACCCACATCAAGTCAAGCCACGCTGCGCGAATTGTTCGCCACACATGTAACTTAAAGACAAAGAGAATTGAATACAACGTTTTCGTGTAGGCGCGGAAGCTGGAAGGCGAAAAACAAGCCGAGCGTACCAGCTGATTGCTTAAATCTGCTCGCTTTGAGCATGTGCAAAATGTATTATCTGGTCATGATATGCATTGGACCTAGTCATAGGTAGGGTGGTGAGACATGCCCTTTGTATGTCTCGAATTGAGGCATACAAGTTTGGGTATGCCTTAATAAGGAGGATGTTCAAAAAGCAAATAAGTATTAACAAAGAAACCTACTACTGTTTGCACAATAAACTACTTATTATAGGCACATCACTTTCTAAAAGTGCTGTGTAAGCTTTAATATATTCAAGTGACGTCAGCTATTTCCGATCATAACTTTTTAGAATATGTCAGATGCACGCTGAGGGCGTAGCGCATACTTAATCAATGTTCAAAACCGTATTACGATCCAATAAAACTTTCGATCCACTCGAGATTCACCTCTGTGGATCCTTATAAGTCTTTCGATCCTTTTGCCAAAAAAAAAACCTATATACACACTTAACAATTGTAACCTGTGCGTAGTTACAATTCTATCTCTTTAATAAATTTCAGAAATACATATACCTACAGGGTGTAAGGGACTACGTACCGAAAACTTTTTTATAAGATTCTCATATTGTCCGTTACAACATTACAGAAACCATTTATATGGAAAATGACAAATGACTAACTTGTTAATTTTTGAGCATGTAATGAATACGTGCGGAATAATATTTATTATTCAAATTATTGCTAATTTCAATCAAGCCGCCTGCAAAACGTGGAGCTTATGTAAACCCTCCTTACTAAGGGAGAGACCTTTGTTCAGCAGTGGACTTTTCGGCTGCTGATAATTGCTAATTTTGCACAAATAAGTAATTTAATGTAATGTTTTTAAATTGAAATTAGGCTTTATTATTATACCAATAATGATGTTATCCTAATTTTATTAAAAATGCGGATATTTTTTTTGGAACTTCATGTAAACGCCGATGTAAAATTTCAACACTAGAATGTTCAGAATCATGTACTGAATCCCTGGTATCGGTTTTCGGTACGATGTCCCTTACACCCCGTATAGGTATATATTAACAAGAAACTTTATGAGATAATTCTGTCGTAGCGCATTAGGTTTAGTTTCGTAATCATCAAGATTTCGCGAGACCCTGTGGGGGGTCGACCAGGATATGTGGAATACTCAACCACTAAAACCCCCGCAAATATCGCATCAGCCCATGAGAAGGGCGACCTGGGCTATCCGGAGGAATCTGCATCAGGTGGGGTACCTGCGCCATCAGCGCCTTTCCTTTGAGCCCGTCGCTTTATTCAAACGCCGCCATTAATTGTCTGTATTTTACCTTCTGTTATGTAGTATTTATCCAATCGGATCACGCTAATTTGACCAGACGTTCAGCCCATGTCCTTGTTTTGGGGATGGTGATAACGATCTCCAGCGGTGCCACATTGACTATAGGTACATCGAAGTGTTGAAGTGTTTGTACAGCAACGCCACCATGTCGATCCGACTACAGGACGAGAGCACGAAACCAATCCCATTGCAGCGGGGCGTGAGACAGGGAGACGTTATTTCTCCGAAACTGTTCACAAACGCATTGGAGGACGTTTTCAAGCTCTTGGACTGGAACGGATTCGGCATCAATATCAATGGCGAATACATCACTCACCTTCGTTTTGCCGATGATATAGTCATTATGGCAGAGTCGCTGGAGGACCTCAATACGATGCTCAGCGACCTCAGTAGTGTTTCCCAACAGGTGGGTCTTAAAATGAACATGGACAAGACGAAGATCATGTATAGTGTCCATGTTGCACCCGTACCGGTAGTTGTTGGGAACGATACCTACACTCGAAGTTGTTGACCACTATGTATACCTAGGACAAACTATCCAGGTAGGTCGGTCCAATTTCGACAAAGAGGTCGCCCGAAGAATCCAACTCGGATGGGAAGCGTTCGGGAAACTACGCGAAATCTTCTCGTCCAAAATACCGCAGTGCCTAAAGACGAAGGTTTTTAACCAGTGTGTGTTGCCAGTGATGACATATGGTACTGAGACGTGGTCCCTAACTGTTGGCCTTTTGGATAAGCTCAGAGTCACACAACGAGGTATGGAGAGAGCTATGCTCGGAGTTTCTTTGCGCGACAGAATCCGAAATGAGGAGATTCGCCGAAGAACCAAGATCACCGACATAGCTCTTAAAATCTGCAAGTTGAAGTGGCAATGGGCAGGCCACATCGCTCGGCGAACCGATAACCGCTGGGGAAGAAAGGTTCTCGAGTGGCGACCACGAACCGGAAGACGCAGCGTATTCAGTCTCCCACTAGGTGCACAGACGACATTGTGCGCGTCGCAGGTAACCGGTGGATGCAAATAGCCAATTGTCGGTCATTGTGGCGTTCGAAGGGGGAGGCCTATGTTCAGCAGTGGACGTCTTCCGGCTGGTGATGATGATAACGATTGGCTGCAGATGGCCATTACAGCTGCACCGGACAGAGACGAGTGCTTATAGCACTCCACGCTAAATTGCAGGGGAGGGGAAATTCAGGAAGCAGTGGCGTAGCTAGACGAGCCCTGTATAAAAAAATAATTGCGGGCTCAAATGAAGGTAAGGCCTAAAAGTTTAAATGGGAATGAGACGAGGATAACATTTTACGAACTTTTTCTTACACCCGTTCTGTATCATTGATGCGGGTAGCCCTGTAGCCCTGGGGCCCCGTATCATTGATGCGGGTAGCCCTGTAGCCCTGGGGCCCCGTATCAATGATGCGGGTAGCGTTGTAGCCCTGGGGCCCCGTATCAATGATGCGGGTAGCCCTGTAGCCCTGGGGCCCCGTATCATTGATGCGGGTAGCCCTGTAGCCCTGGGGCTCCGTATCATTGATGCGGGTAGCCCTGTAGCCCTGGGGCCCCGTATCATTGATGCGGGTAGCCCTGTAGCCCTGGGGCCCCGTATCATTGATGCGGGTAGCCCTGTAGCCCTGGGGCCCCGTATCATTGATGCGGGTAGCCCTGTAGCCCTGGGGCCCCGTATCATTGATGCGGGTAGCCCTGTAGCCCTGGGGCCCCGTATCATTGATGCGGGTAGCCCTGTAGCCCTGGGGCCCCGTATCATTGATGCGGGTAGCCCTATAGCCCTGGGCCCCCGTATCATTGATGCGGGTAGCCCTGTAGCCCTGGGGCCCCGTATCATTAATGCGGGTAGCCCTGTAGCGCTGGGGCCCCGTATCATTGATGCGGGTAGCCCTGTAGCCCTGGGCCCCCGTATCATAGATGCGGGTAGCCCTGTAGCCCTGGGGCCCCGTATCATAGATGCGGGTAGCCCTGTAGCCCTGGGGCCCCGTATCATTGATGCGGGTAGCCCTGTAGCCCTGGGGCCCCGTATCATTGACGCGGGTAGCCCTGTAGCCATGGGGCCCCGTATCATTGATGCGGGTAGCCCTGTAGCCCTGGGGCCCCGTATTATTGATGTGGGTAGCCCTGTAGCCCTGGGCCCCCGTATCATTGATGCGGGTAGCCCTGTAGCCCTGGGGCCCCGTATCATTGATGCGGCTGATATGGCAGTAGCTACGCCCCTGTCAGGGAGGCACGGCCTCGGCTTGCGCTGTCTATCGTTATTGAGTTGACTACTACCGGATCATAATGCACCTCAGAAGATCCGGCAAAAAACTCAGTGGGGTAGTTACTTGGTAGTTATAGTCGTTGAGGTCGTTTGCGTAGGTACCCAAGTTGAGGAGAATGAAGATGAAAATGAAGTAAAAATGTGTTCGGCGAAGAATTAGGTTTACTGTTTACTCAATGTGCGGTATACTGAAATACCAGTTTTGAACATGTAAATATGTATTACAAAGAAGTAAAAATAAACTGATTCAATGTTACGTCTGCGTAATAAACGGTTGAAAAAATATTTAACACAGCTGGAAACCGATTAACCCAGCTTCCAAATAAATAAATCTCATGGTAGCTAGGATGCCTTAGACAGACGTAGGCTTCGAACTTTTACCACCTCTCATTTTTGCGTAGGGCTCACGTTGTACAGTGAACTTACCTAAGTTCTCAATAGTTTGAACGATATTTGATCGATACTCATTAATTATCTGGACCCATAGCTACAGATCAACTATTGCCGAAAGTAATTTAATATAGGTAGGCAAGTAGTTTCTCAAGTCAGCTATAATTTAATATGTGTTAAGATAGATGACATAACGATGACATGGGAGGTTGGGTGGGAGATTGTAATTCCGTTCCGTTTTTAGGGTTTCATATCTAAAAGGTATAAAGGAACCCTTAAGGTACGCTTTCGTTTGTCACACCTATATATTTCGGCAACCGCTAGACAAAATACTCAAACTTGAGACTCTTTTAAAGAAATAATTTATTTTTACTTTTATAAAATATTACAGTATTTAAAAGTAACTTCTTCTTGACCGTCAGGCGGATAACTGTAGGAATGACCGCGAGGCCACCGGTCCTCCCGCTTATATACCGCTGACCACCTCCAATCGCGACGTCCAGGGTGTTATGACAACTGAGCCTGATTGTCCATTGTCCACTTGAGGAGTCATGTGTTTACTCTCCCCCTCCAATTTCGAAGTCCCTGGTTGTATAAACACCGGAGAGCTGAGAAATTTCAATACAATTAATATAATGCTAGTAACCACCAAAATTCCTATAACCACAATGATTGACGTATTCCTAATGGTTTTATTCCGTAATCGTAATTCTTTTATTTGATGTAATTGTTTGATTCTAGTGGTAATTTTATCTGCTGCATATGTTAATTCAAATTCTGGAATATTTTCTTCATAGACTATGCCTAATTGCGGTATGATAATTTTATCTGACAATTCCTTAGTCTTGAACCTTATTACTCCCTCTATCTTAACTTCGCAGTTGTCACCATCCAACACATAAGTTCCCTGTATCCAGTTGATTTCCTCTTGTGTTCCACACTTTACTTTGACCTCCGTAGTTTTGTTTAAGTAAATAAAAATACTTTTTGGTGAAATTTCTTGTAACTCTTCCTGTGGGCACCTGATTGGAACTATGCTGCATTTAGCCATATCCTTCTTCCAAAGGATTTCTGTTTCACAGGTGTCCGTCTGTAAAATACTTCCTTTACAAATTAATTCTTTTAATTCTATACAGTCTTGCACTTCGAATACTTCCAGTTCTGTGTAGGCAAGAGTAACCTTCCGCACAAGAGGATAGGTACAGGTGGGATTGTTTTGGATTATAGGAACAATTTTCTTAGTATTATATATTTGCGGCTTTACTAACGGTATTTCTAATATAAAATATATGACTTTATTAATTATTTTACACCCTACATATATAAAAGGCTCTATATCATTAATATTATTTGATATCATTACATTTCTTGGAATCATATCTAAAGTATCTTGCAATAACTGTGATTTCAATATACTATAATGATACATGTGATGTTCGGCAAAAGTTATTACAGTTGCCAATCTCTCAGTTACTTCCTGTAATGTTTGAGCTTGCATTAGTAAAGTAAATGCTATCCTTTGTTTTACCTTAGATTTGACAATTTGTGCAACCTGCATATCTATTTCCTTTTGTACATTTGTTAATTTAACTATTTGTTTATTATATTCCTCTAAACTATCATTTGTTACAGAAATTTGCCGATTATAAGCTACCCTTAAAATTTCTAAATCCCTTTCAATTTTTCTTAAGTCATCCTGGTCTAAATTACCTGTTATAGCCTTAATGACAGACCCAAGACCATTTATTAAACCCCGCTTTACTCTACTCTGTATATTTAAATGATTACAAATTTCGTCCACATGTTTGATTATAACATCTATCATAAATATGCCTAACATCATCTGACGTATGAGTTGCCAATTCCCTAATTTTATTAACAATCCAAATTTTGCTGTCTACGATAGGCTTAATGTCTAACTTATGAATAATGGTCCATTTCCCCTCAATAAGGCGGGCTGGTTTTGATTCAACAAGCACTAAGTGCTCGTTTGGTCGGAATGAGCGGAACTGGTATCCGCCAACCACGAGGCATCTGTAACACAAAGTTCTTCTGCGTGATACGTTCTGCCATTACTTAGTTTATATTTATGATTATCCTCGCAAGCTACTATTTGAAATGGCCCTAAAAACCTAGAATTAGTCTTATGTCTGTCCGCTTTACTATTTCTCAAATAAGCTTGATCCCCTATTTTAAATGTTTTACAAGGCCTTATCTTACTATTTATTCTATTAGTTCTCATATCCTTTTGTTTAATTAATAAATTACGTATATTTTTATTTAGCTGTTTTGTAAAATCTTTTTGCTGTGCCGTATGACGCTGTATAGCTACCTTTAAATTATCAAAACTACGCAATCTAGGTTTTCTACCGAAATGAACCTCAAACGGTGTCATATTTATAGCGCTATGTGTCGTATCATTATACGCATGTGTAATAAAATTAATCTTTTGGTTTCGGTCTAAGTCAGAGTCCCGCTGGAGTCTAAACAACTCTTGAATTGTACTATGCAAACGTTCAACGTCCGAATTTGATTTATGATGTTGGGGAGACGTGGTATGATTAACAATATTATAAGTTTGAAATAATTCCGACATCAATTCGCTGCAGAAAGATTGCTCACCATCATGAACTATTGTTACGTTGTAACAATGTAAAATCATTAAAATAGTAAAAAATAAAAACTTTACGCAATACTATATTTTTATTATCGTACGGAAGCCGCGCGACGCAACTAGTATTAGCGCTCACAGCGCCATATAAGGCAATGTTCTGTGTCAATATCGGAAACAATTCTAGAAATCATGTTTACAATTCTCACACCTTCAGCGACGAGATCCTTCTATGTATGCTCCTTCTCGCTCGGAAGCATCATTGGTTGCTATTTCCTATCTCCGTCGCACATGTTATGTTTACGAATAGAAGGAATGGATTCGGAATTTTATTCTCGATCGCGCCGTCCTCGCCGTAGGTTATCGTCGATATATATAATTGAGTAGCTGACCCGGGAAGCGGTCATTATCATGTTTATTCTTTGTTCTGTGTATTTGATGTGAAAAAATGTGACCTAAGTGTGTTTGTGTTGTGATAGGCGGTTGGAACCCCCTGGTAAGTTTATACAATTATCCAAGTTAATTAATTTTCATGTTAGGTAATCCAATTACAGTCTAGCAAGTAATATCTCAATCTTTTTATAGTATTATTAACGTCGCTATGGCTATTTTATTTCTTAATTTCATTTCTTCTAGGTAGTGAATGTGACAGGATGTTTTAATGTCAATCAATTATAACCTCATTTATCTATTCATTCCAATAACTCTTATATATGTTTTGACACGGTATTTTCCTTATAAAATTCCTATATCTTAATATTTTAGCCCAATCAGTTTTAGCCATCACAAGAATCAGGTGAAATATAGTCTCAATAACTAATTCCATTGTGAAGTCTATGCCAGTAATTTTAACCTATATTCTAATGAGTAATTGTTATTTTAGAATGTCCAGATAGATTAAACTCCATAATATCAGTTCATACTTGCAAGGAATAATCATTGTGTTTTTCATAATTAGTAGTCTAATAGAATTTTCCAGAGTAAAAATTGTTTACAAGTTTGTCATTGTAAATTAAACTTATAGTCTTGTATGAGTACATTGTTGTATAAGAATGTCTTAATTTCCTTTAAGTGTTAAAGCCAACTGTAATGTAGTTGCTTACATAAATTATTCTTTATTCTATTAGTTCACCACATAGCTGAGAGATATATTTAGTTTTGGTTATTATAAGGGAAAGTACCGGGGAAACAAATATTAAAAGTCTTTGTTCCTTCAATATGTTTTATTATAATTGTTAATGTAATATGTAATATTTTCTTTGTTCTGCATGGCGTTGTGGAATGGTGATTATCCGACATATAAAACATTGGGGATTTGATTCTGGGTTGGGTAAAAAATATTTCATTTAAATATTTAATTTTCTTTAAATTACATTTCAACCGGAAATGCATTTCACCACTCCATTCCGCATAATATTTAATTGTTTTGCGAAAGATACCGACGCCCATATCTGGTCACACTAGTGCCAGGGCATCGGATCTTTCGCGCTACAGAAGATGTTTCGACGCGTTCCAGGATTGGGGGTTCACCGTACCCATCGTTCACCGTACCCATTGGAGTGCACCGCTAGGGGTTCACCGTTCCCCGTTAGAAGTTCACGGTTGGGTCTACACCGTGTCCGCTTGGAGTTCCCCGTTACACCGTTTACCGTTGGGACTCCATCATTCACCGTACAGATTGACTGTACAAGCGGCGACGCTTCAGGCTGCACTGTAACACCCGAGCCACCGGTGCCCTTCAAGAAACAGAGTGTCGGCTGAAGGCACTACCGAAGACCCCCAAGCGTCGAGGACTCGGACGGCCAAAAGTTAAGCCCCAGCACCTTTTTCATTATTCCGACCAGATAACTTCCGTAACTTATTTAGAGACATTAGAGTTTGGTTCTAGTGCGATTTTTTAGAGACTTTATAGTTTTAATTTTATTAGTGGAAATTTAATTCCTGCCGGGTTAACGTATATGTTTTTATTTTCGATTCAATAAACAACTTGTAATTTTACTTGTTGTTTTTATTCTTGTACCTAGCCGTCAGGCGAACGTAACAGTAACGTCCAACGTACTGTCTACGTAACAGTTGGCACCCAACGTAATAGTTGGCACCCAACGTAACACTATCTTACTTGGAGCACCTATCATTGCAAAGACTTCGGATAAAACATCGTAAACCTTACTTTTCTCTGCGGGCTTAACGACGGCATATTTTGAAAATTTATCTATAATCGTTAAATACCATTGTCTTTCTAACGACATGAAGTCCATATGCCACACCTCCATTGGTTCATGTGGCGTCTCGGTCTCTAAGGATAATGTGGTATTTGGGTGTCTATTATATTTTTCCTTTTTACATGGTTCACATTTTAATATATACTTTTTAATTTGTTTACGCATATTTTCCCAATAATACTTTTCTCTTAACTGCTTATAAACACTCTCTATTCCAGCATGTCTATTATTTTGTAAGTGACAATCTTTTATTATATTTAACTGCTCTTCCTTATCCTCTACTTCTATCAATGATTTCGTATACCTAACTGGCTTAAACTTAGAGTGATCGAAGTATTTTCTATAAACTTCCGATATTTTATAATATAAATCATCGTTAGGTATAATAAACGCGTATTTTTCATGCGGCAAATACTCTAACATAAATTCCTTAATAATTTCTTCCTCGTCTTTGGGAGGAATATAAAAATACCAAACACCTTTTTCATTTTTGGCATTTTTATAGGGAGCTACTTCGAATATAACTCGCCTAAGTCTTTTTGACGGATATGCGTGAACAATAGGTATGCCTTCATCACTATCCCGTTGATTAGAATGTACAGTTCCCTGTGATTCGTCAACTTCCATATGTTCCGACGCTGTTATATCGGTTCGCGTGGAATTTGTATTTTTTAAACTAATGGACATTGGGTCCTCATCGATATTTACTTCTAATGAGTCCGCGTCCGTATGATAAATTTCAATACGACTTAAAGCGTCTGCCACATAATTATCCTTCCCCTTTACATGCTCAATTGTATAATCATAATCTTGTAACTTTAATTTCCACCTAGTCAGTCTCTGATTTGGTTCTTTTAATTTAGCTAACCATACTAACGCTTTATGATCTGTCCTGAGAGTGAACTTTCTACCATATATATAAGGTCGAAATTGGGTTACTGCCCAAAGAATGCCTAACAATTCTTTTTCAGTTGTGTTATACCTCTGTTCCGCACTACTCAATGTTCTTGATGCATAAGCTATAGGGTGTCCGTTCTGACTTAATACTGCCCCTAACGCTATATCTGATGCGTCTGTAGTGACTACGAAACTTTTACTAAAATCTGGGAATGCTAGTATTGGTGCATTAGTTAATAAGTGCTTACACGTTGCTATTGCTTCTAAATATTTTTTATCCTCTATATTTATAACAGCATCTTTCTTTGTGGCTTCTGTTAAAGGTTTAATTATTTTACTAAGATTGGGTATAAATTTCCTATAATATCCTATTAAACCTAAAAACGCCCTAACTTCCTTTAAAGTTCTAGGCACGGGAAATTTTTGAATTGCCTCTATTTTCTTCTGGTTTGGTTTAAGACCGTCTTTATTTAATATATGACCTAAAAATTCTATTTCTTCCTTCATAAAAACACATTTATTTTTATTAACCTTTAAGTTCGCTTTTCTTAACGCTTCAAAAACTTGTTGTAATTTATTTATATGGTCTTGTTTTTGTTTTGAATATATTATTATGTCATCTAAATAAACTAAACAAACGCCACGCTCGATCTCATATTTTAGCACACTATTCATCATTCTTTGGAACGTCGCTGGTGCATTTTTTAGACCAAACGGCATTCTAAGGAATTCATAATGTCCATCGGGCGTACTGAACGCTGTTTTCTCTATAGACCCTTCATCCATTAATATTTGGTGATAGCCGGAAGTAAGATCTAGAGTCGTAAAATATTTATTACCCTGTAATTTAGAAAATAATTCTTCTATATTAGGCAAAGGAAATTTATCTGATTTGGTTTTTTCATTTAAACGCCTATAATCTATAACCATTCGCCACTTTTGTACACCTGATTGATCCATCTTTTTGGGTACCAAGTGAACAGGCGATGACCATGGTGACTCGGAGTGCCTTATTATTTTTTCAGTCAGTAATTTATCAATTTGTTTCCTAATCTCTTCCTGCTGTATTTGTGGTAGTCGAAACGGTCTTTGGTAAATTGGTTCGTCACTTGTCAATGTTATATGATGTTTAATTCTAGTAGTCGCGCTGTTGGTAACGTCCTCCGTAAATAAATCGTCATACGTTTTACATAAGTCCTGTATATTTAAATTGTCATCGTCAGTCATGTGAAAAATTAAAAGTTCCCGGTCAGGCATTGTGAGTTTACGGTCTTTTAAATCTATTTTGGCATTCACTTGCTCTATCATCTCCGTACCCATTAAAATATCGTATTTGTCGCTAAAGTCGTAAATATAGAACTTCATGGTGCCTTGGCCTGGTCCAAAGTATTTACTCCAAAAAGGTGTTTCAATGACCCCGTTGTGTGAGGTTACCCCATGAGAGGTGCGGACCATAAAATTTTCATTTTTAAAATACTCCGGAAATACCTGCATATACTACCTTGTAATAAATGAGCGCTGGCTGCCGGTATCTATTAGGACTTTTAATTTGGGATTGTCTGTTTCGAAATATGGTAAGTAAGATTTTAGATGATTAAATTCTATGATCCGTGTTCCTCGTCCGAAACTATCCGAAAATTTTGTTCACTGTTACAACACTCACTATGCATTGGAATATCACTATAAGGTATATTATTATAATAATCTGAATCTTGGTACTCCGGTGCGTACTCTAAGTACTCACCTGGTACTTGCTCCTCCTGCTCACAGGGATGGTGGAATACTTCTTCCGCCACCATTCCCTTCCCTAAATAGACCTGACCCGGTTTTAGTTGCGGCGCGGTACGCATTGTCACGTCCTCTACCTTCGGCGTGTTATTCTGTACTGGCTGGTTTGTTTTGTCTTGCGAAAAGTAATTATGTCGCGGCGTGTTGAATACATTATTCCATGAATTCCTCGGTTGGAATGGTGCGGCTTTATGAGGGTATTGTAGTGTGTTATTAATACGGTGATTAATCGAGCGTTGTGTTGGCGGGTATGAATGGCGTGGTGCATATGGTGTCAATTGGTTTGCTAATGGCTGCATTGTGCCATGTTGCTGTCTCGGTAACGGTTTCATGGTATGAAACGGATACTGAGGCATTGTGTTTGTTTGATAGTTTGGTCTAAATGAAGGAAACGTATTGGGGATCTTTTGTTTAGTGTGTTCATAACGCCCCTCTGCTTCCAATTGCAATATTTTTTGCACCGTTTCATTAAAACTACAATTACTTACATATAATTGATCATTATACGGTAAACTACTTTTTAAGGTGTTTTGGGCGGTATTTATGTACGGCTCCATTATCTGATCTACTAATGTATTATTTTTATGTTTATCCGTTAACTTACTTTTAATGAAAAATAATTTTTGTTTCAGTTCAAATATAAATTCTTTATAACGACCTTTTTTTCTTAAATTAGACAACTCTACTAATAGGGTGTTTAGTTCCCTGTTGTCACCGCACTCAGCTTTTAAAGTACTCTCTATTATGTTCCAGTTAAAATTATGATCTATCATGGATACAACTAGGGATGCCTTACCAACTAACTTACTTAGCAACATCATTACATTTGGAGGTGTATTTCCTCCCACGAAGTTTAACCACTTATTAGCATTGCTAAGATAATTATAAATAGTTACTGAGTCTCCATCATATGACGGGACGAACGAAATTAGTTTATTTGGGTCCATTACATACATTGATTGCACTGGGACCTGCGAAGAACTAGGCGTTGCTGACGCGTAGCTTGAACCTGCCTCGCCCTTACTGGGGGTGGGGTCGGTCATCCTACTTATGTTATGCTTAGGCGGTAGAACAAGTTTTGCTGGTCTTAGGAGAGGAATTTTGATAGCAAAGGATACACGCTTTGGTTACTCACAATTGCCAGAGAGTAAATATTTGCAGCATTCCCTCCTTTCCTTGTATTTGTCTTATTTATTTGGTAGGTTGCCCACTGCTGCGACTTAAAAGCCTTAGACTAGTTTCAGGAGGTCAAAGTGCACAAGCGACCTGTAGTCTTCTTAGAGGCCTTGAACTTGGTGCTCTGAAAACCTGAAAACTGCTGCACTGGGCCCCACGTTGGGCGCCAGACAAAATACTCAAACTTGAGACTCTTTTAAAAAAATAATTTATTTTTACTTTTATAAAATATTACAGTATTTAAAAGTAACTTCTTCTTGACCGTCAGGCGGATAACTGTAGGAATGACCGCGAGGCCACCGGTCCTCCCGCTTATATACCGCTGACCACCTCCAATCGCGACGTCCAGGGTGTTATGACAACTGAGCCTGATTGTCCATTGTCCACTTGAGGAGTCATGTGTTTACTCGCTGATGCTATCGATTTGCTATCTGAGGTGTAATATAAAAATAACTTTAATGCGTCCAAAGAAGGTATTGAACCCCCGGTGCGTGAGTCTAATTCGCACTTGACCGGTTTTTCTTTTATTTAATACTAGCAATTCCCTGCGGCTTCGCCCGCTATTTTTTTTACAAAGTTTACCAACCCCTAACGCACCACCAAATGTTGTTTTTGAAAATTCGCGATTCACGTATTGATTTATTTTATTTAGTGAATCTTTTCAGTAAATTTCAAGTCAATTGAACCATAAAATAAAAAAGTTTCATACAGAAGAAAACACCCCATTTAACCCCTTTAGGAGTGGAATTTTGAAAACCCCTTTCTTTGTGGATGCTTACGGCATAAGAAGAACCTACTATCCAAATATATAATAATATAATAATATCTTGGGACAATCCACACACGGTCATCTGATCCCAAACTAGGCAGAGCCTGTACTATGGAAACCAGACAACTAATACTAATACTTATATACTTTTTTTTTTGTAAATACATACTTAAATAGATAAATAACACCCAGACACTTGGTGGGAATTGAACCCACGACCCTTCGGTTAGCGGACAGGGTCTCTAACCACTAGACCAACGGGCCCGTCAAAATTTCAGCTTTCTAGGTCCAGCGGTTTGGCCTGTGCGATGATGAATCAGTCAGTCAGTCAGGACAAGTGATTTTATATGTATAGACAAACCAGTGCTTCACCGCGACCCCATCTAACAGTAAGTGTCCTGTGCCCTGGCAACTAAAGTGACGAATATTCCTTCAGCCAGCAGCCCTAAAACTAGCTGTACCCTACTTAGTCTGCCTCCGACGCTACGGAGCCCGGGTAGGCTTTTAAAAGTTTCCTCTCGACAGCAAAAAGGGAATAAAATGCTCTTCGAGTACGGCGGCAGCCACTCCGAGAACGCGGTAGGGCTGGGACCAAACTTCCCGTGAGCATCGTGACCCCTGTGGCTCAAAGGCAAGGTACTGAGGGGTACCTGTAACAGATCCCATCGCAGAGCCCAGGTGCCCGCTCACGTAACTAGGGGGATTCGTGGGTATACCACATAACCCGGTTGGACCTCCCATAGGTTCCCGGGGACCTATTGGTTTCTTCCGCGAGGACAAAGGGATAAAACGTCACTTGAAGGTACACCACATTTCTATGAATATTTTGACAATAATAGAGTACTAAGTTAAGTCATCTAACGATATAGACAAATTTTCGTTTAATCAATCCCTCGGACTGTTACATCAAGCCAGCCAGCCAACCCTCGAATTAAAACATCCACAAAGAAAAAAAGCAATTTATCCAAACCCACTGGATAGGTACTTGAATAAAGAGCTTACGGCACTTTTTCAAGAGTTATTATCTATAAAGGGATTGAATGGAACCTCATCCACGGTTTATCATCTTATTTAGAACTTGGTGCTATCTTTTTATAAATTGAAAGATCGATATGCTATAGCTGTGAACGATATTTATATAATTTTCTGGGATTAAAACAAAGATATTGGAGGAGTTATAAAAAAAACATATCTTCTGCATATCTACCTTTGTTACGGGTTCCAACGATTCCAACATGAAGGGGTTCCAAGAACTTGCACCGGAAACACCGAAGGTCAAACATTTGTGATACACCAAAGAGGGTCGAACAGTGGTGAGAATGAGTGGTATGATTAGTCAAAAAAGGATAAATAATAGAAGTAACATTGCGGTAAGTATTATATCAGTTCTTCGAGAAGAAACTTCTACGTAATCGTTTATTACAAACTTTTAAAATGAAAAAGATAACATTTGCAACTTCTGCCATATTTCATGTAAATAGTCTTTGAAAGTTCTTGATTTGGTGCTTTTATTTAATCCAGGCTAATTCCGGGAAAAGTTTGACGTCAGAATAAGATTTTTTTGTTTTCACATTGATATGAGTAAGTAGATGCTACAAGGTTTGTCGTGCGGATGAGGAAACATCGGTCAATCGGAATAATCTTCTAGAGTTTATTCTCCATGCAAGCGTGCAAGAATATTAAGCTATTCGGGGACACTCTTTCCACTCTATTGCGTATAAAATCACATTTCTTATTGAACCCGTAAAACATTGTAGACATGAATCACTTAGAAGTGTATAGTGCAAAAGTTAATCTGACTGAAGAAGTTTGGTGAAAGTGTTCTTTCAACTTGGCTATCAATCATCAAAAAATAGAAGCTTAAGAATTATTATTTGTTGTGAAAGACCATTTCTACATATTGCCAACTTTGCAACTCGAAGCCCCAAACTTGCTTGCATCCATTGAGGTATTGTGTACTTACGAAGTACATATCTCGTAGCCACATCATAGATGGGCCCACATCATGAAATGCTCGAGAATTTCATGAAGTGGTCGCGTTTCATGATGAGGGCAACTTAATTGCTTGAACATTTCACGATTTTGTCATCCAAGATTGGCCGTATCGTAAAACTAGGGTATCCACCTGCCAAGATAGCTCAACGGAGCCCCGTTTTGCGGGGCTACTATTTCTGGGCGGTAATAAAAAAATAACCACGAAGGTCTAGGTTTAGGTTAGGTTAGCCTATCCGAGTCCTATCGGCAAACGATTTTTTATCATAGATCGGCAGGGCTATTGTGTATCTTTAGCCACCCAAGTGACTATCAAGCTTCAGTTGTCCACCGAACTTTGATGTCAATTGAATGTGATTTAGTATTGGAATTAATTGGTCACTCAATCAAGTTAGCCAATACTGAATCAAACATTTGACAGTTATTTGATGGTCACTTGCTATAGTCATCATCACTTTAGTTGTCAAACGAGATACGTAATAGGGGCTGGGGGGCTGGTCAAAGGGTCAAGGCACACCATTATGTGGGCAATAGACAGCAAAAGAATTCATGAAATGCGAACACTTCATGAAATGCGAACACTTCATGAAATTCTCGAGCATTGCATGATGTGGGCAAATCTATATTTACGATGTGGCCACGACAAATATACCTCAATGCTTGCTTTATATTTGAGGACACGAATTTGACATTGAGTAAAAAGGTCTTGTCAACTCTTGTCTAGACTGTCGACACCTTGGATAAGACGTTTATAAGTTGCGACTTCGATATTGGCGAAGTTTCGCACAAAACAGTCTCATTTTCTCAAGTCGGCGTGTTCGCATACAAATTGAATTTTGTTTATGACTTCTTTAGACTTTAGTGATTTAGTGCCAAATAGATTACAAAGTGGAATGTAGCTGAGGAATGTTGAGACGATTTGTTTGTTTCAGATGTTATGAACATTTAAGACACAGAACCATCGATAGTATATCGATGCACAGAACACTATTACTTCAATTTAAGGTTGTTCAGCGCCACCTCATCATTAGCAGCCTATAGACGTCCACTGCTGAACGAAGGCCTCCCCCTTAGAAGGGAGGGGTTGCCATAATCCCCACGCTTGGCAGCCGGCTTGGGGATCGCAGTATAGGTGGAAGATAGATCCAAAAGAAAGATGCTGCTGCCCGTCTTCCTGTTCTCGCTTAGTCGCCTCTTACGACACCCAGCGAGAGGAGATGGGGGGATGCAATTCTAAACTGGCACCCCACGAATAGTTCCATGGCTGTTGACAATGGAAATATTTGGAATGATCCACCTTGGCCACATGGCATTTTATAGTGGACAGTATCGTGATAAGTTTATACTTTTAATAAATATATGTACGTACTTGAGTCATTGTTTGACGGGCCCGTTGGTCTAGTGGTTAGACACCCTGTCCGCTAACCGATGGATTGTGGGTTCGATTCCAACCAAGTGTCTGGGTGTTATTTATCTATTTAAGTATGTATTTACAGAAAAAATGTATATAAGTATTAGTATCAGTTGTCTGGTTTCCATAGTACAGGCTCTGCCTAGTTTGGGATCAGATGACCGTGTGTGGATTGTCCCAAGATATTATTTTTGATTTTTTATAACACGGGCTTTTACACCCGGACTTTTAAAAGGCTTGCGTGGGGACGAATCCAACACGTAGAGGCCTGTTGAGAGAAGTTAATGGTAGGTATGGAACACACCTGTCAGGATCAACTGCTGGAAATAAGATATAAACAGCAGTTCACTCTGACAGGTGTAGGGACTATTGTAAGTATGTGGAAAGATTTCTAGATTTTATTAATGAGCATTTGGTGGACTGAATACTGGGCTATTGCAATAGGCCGGGGTCACTTGCCATAATTAGTGCACTAATTATATTTTGGCAAGCGGTGACTTGCCACCCACTAGATGGGCTCTCCATATAGCCGTCAGAAGACGACGGAGTGCAACACCGGTGTGAGTGGCTCAAGGGTGTCGAGAGGTGTGCTGCGCTTTCTCCGTGGTTACTCGCGGCGTTATGCCCTTTAACACTTCCACCCCTGGAGCATATAGCTCTAACAACTCCTCTCTGGACGGCCAATTAAGGCAAGCCAGAGTTGAGAGTCCTGCGAGCCCCCTTCGGTTTCCACTCGGCCGACGAAGACACGCCGAGGTGGGGGCCCTGACCGACTCTCTGGAGCACTCGGGTCCGTGGTGTCGCTACGCACCAACAGCTCGCCACAAGCTGCCCTGCGGGATTATTATTATTATAAGTACCACCTACCAACATGGGTGATTCTTACGGTTTAAGTAAGTATAGACTACAATAACTAATAAACTATTTTAAAAAAAATAAAAACCGACTTCAAAGTAAATTATCTAAAAAGCATAAAATAACGAAAATATTATTGAAGTTGGTGTTAGCGTACCTGCTGTGTATATTCTGCACCAACTTCAATAATATTTTCGTTATTTTATGCTTTTTAGATAATTTACTTTGAAGTCGGTTTTTATTTTTTTTAAAATAGTTTATTTAACACTTTTTAGTGACTTATTTTACCAAGATAGGTATCAGCACTATCACGCAACTCGAACGTCTACATTACAGTAACTTACTGAAAACATAAAAAGTTTATATCTCTTAAACTACTAGACCGATTTTGATGAAACTTGTACTCTACCCTAAGTTGAAAGATACTCTAACTATTTCAAAAAGAATTTTCGAAATCGGACTTGTAGTTTCTGAGAAATCCGCGGACAAACCTACATACATACATACATACATACATACATACATACATACATACATACATACATACATACATACATACACTCGTGAAATTTGGTAAATTCGTTTAGAAGCCCACATAGACTAACATATATGAATATTACGCATTTTTATTAATATTACATACATACGCGTCGAATACAGAACCTCCTTTTTTGAAGTCGGTTAAAAATAATACATCCTACACAAGAATAGGTCTTCTAGGAATAAATGGATGGAGAGATTATATCAGCTCAACCCCGACTTATTAAATACTAGCTGACCCACGCAGCTTTGCCCGCACTTCTTCCGACACTTATATCAATTATCGTTATTATTCTACCTATTTAAGTACATACAAATTTGACAAATTGTAAATCAATACCTTCCTTAAGAATCATCTATCTAATGGTAAAAATCGCATGAAAATCCGATCAGTTTATCGCGGACAGACAGACGTGGCGAAGGACATTGACTTTTTTTTTAAAATATGTAGTGAAGTAAGATAGCAATAGCATTACGTTATTTTTAACCGACTTCAAAAAAGGAGGTTCTGTATTCGACGCGTATGTATGTAATATTAATTAAAATGCGTAATATTCATATATGTTAGTCTATGTGGGCTTCTAAACGAATTTACCAAATTTCACGAGTGTATGTATGTATGTATGTATGTATGTATGTATGTATGTATGTATGTATGTATGTATGTATGTAGGTTTGTCCGCGGATTTCTCAGAAACTACTTACAAGTCCGATTTCGAAAATTCTTTTTGCAATAGTTAGAATATCTTTCAACTTAGGGTAGAGTACAAATTTCATCAAAATCGGTCCAGTAGTTTAAGAGATATAAACTTTTTATTTTTCAGTAAGTTACTGTAATGTAGACGTTCGAGTTGCGTGATAGTGCTGATACCTATCTTGGTAAAATAAGTCACTAAAAAGTGTTAAATAAACTATTTTTAAAAATATAATAACCGACTTCAAAGTAAATTATCTAATAAACTATTTAAAAAAAAAAAAAACCGACTTCAAAGTAAATTATCTAAAAAGCATAAAATAACGAAAATATTATTGAAGTTGGTGTTAGCGTACCTGTTGTGTATATTCTGCACCAACTTCAATAATATTTTCGTTATTTTATGCTTTTTAGATAATTTACTTTGAAGTCGATTTTTTTTTTTAAATAGTTTATTTAACACTTTTTAGTGACTTATTTTACCAAAATAGGTATCAGCACTATCACGCAACTCGAACGTCTACGTTACAATAACTTACTGAAAACATAAAAAGTTTATATCTCTTAAACTACTGGACCGATTTCGATGAAACTTGTACTCTACCCTAAGTTGAAAAATACTCTAACTATAGCAAAAAGAATTTTCAAAATCGGACTTGTAGTTTCTGAGAAATCCGTGGACAAACCTACATACATACATACACTCATAAAATTTGGTAAATTTGTTTAGAATCCCACATAGACTAACATATATTAATATTACGCATTTTTATCAATATTACATACATACGCGTCGAATACAGAACCTCCTTTTTTGAAGTCGGTTAAAAAGCATAAAATAACGAAAATATTATTGAAGTTGGTGCAGAATATACACAGCAGGTACGGTAACACCAACTTCAATAATATTTTCGTTATTTTATGATTTTTAGATAATTTACTTTGAAGTCGGTTATTATTTTTTTTTAAATAGTTTATTAAAAAGGTGGGGGCGTATGCAGACCTTGTTTTAGACTGGAGAATGGAGTTTGTTACACTCTAATAAATAATCAAATTTTCGATTACTAATATAATACTAGACAATCCGCAGTGCCATTGCACTGCATTTACTTATAAATTAGACACTTTCATCTAGAGCCCAAGTCTGCTAATTTTCAAGTGCTTCAATAGTGTGTTAGAATGCTAATTGTATGTAATTTAAGTAAAATTAGCAAACTTGGGCTTCCGTCCATGCGTAACCATATTAGGCAACGTGCTTTCTTCTTTTGTCAATAATATGCGTTCATTGCTTGCTAGGTATATGTTGATTGCGTTGCAAAAGTAAATGTTAGAGCACTTGTTGAACGGTTATAATCTCCAACCAATTCCCTAAATAGCCGTTTCACAGCGACAACAATTTTATAGCCTCTTTTATAACCGGGGCGGGTATTCAAGTGACATCGTGCAAAAAATCCTCTGGCACTTTTATTGTTGGAAAAATCCATTTTCCACCGAGGTTTATGTAGCCAGTAACTGGCAAGGCGGAGTTTGTGTTGTACCAATTAATTATATATTTTTTATTTTTCCCGAATGCACCAGGCGGAGGGTTATGTTTTTCGAGAGTATGTATGTATGTATGTATGTATGTATGTATGTATGTATATATGTATGTATGTATGTATGTATGTATGTATGTATGTATGTATGTATGTATGTATGTCTATTTATTTGGCACGACCTACAGCCTAAACGGCGTGAACGACAGTGACTTATAATATGTCGTTAGACTCGTCTTAGTTGTGGGAGTGACTGCTATACACTTAGAATAATAACGCCTAGAACGATAGTTTCATACGAAAAAACTGTCTCGTTTGAGGCACAATAGCATAGATGTAGGCGTAAGTCGCGCGTATTGACGCTCTGCGACACGCACACAAGTGAGCAAATAATGTTGTTAGGGGAATCAGATTTTCCCCAAAATTAGGGAAAATGGAATTGCTTCTTCCTGAGGTCCTTATTTAATTTTTAGAATAAAATTACTATTATTGCTGACAGTAATGAATTACTTTTTAATTTAAAAGATAAAAATCTGAAATAACAAAACTACGATCTAAAAATCTTGTGTCACTGTTTTTGTGGTCGCACTCCTCCGAAACTGCTCGACCGATATTTATGATTTTTTTTATGTATACTTGTTAGGTGTGAGAATAGGTCGTAAAGTATATTTCATATCAAGTATATAGGTCGTGGGTTCGATTCCCACCAAGTGTCTGGGTGTTTTATCTATATAAGTATGTATTTACAAAAAAAAAAGTATATATGTATTAGTATCAGTTATCTGGTTCCATAGTACAGGCTCTGCCTAGTTTGGATCAGATGACCGTGTGTGAATTGTCCCAGGATATTATTATTATTATTATATCACTAGGTTAAGCAACGTTAGACAAGGTCAATACATGGATGGGTGACCGTTTATTGCCATTCGAAAACGTAAGCGTGCGCGGATCATCTAGTACTTAAATAAATATTTTCTTATTAAGCAAATTTTGGGTAGCAATTTTCCTTTTATTGGCAACATTTCATATAATGTCGGCTGTTGAAATTTAAAATTATTGTTTTCACTTTGGCGATTGTTTTACGTTAAAATATTAGATTAAACGTAATACTTGCAAGTGAAATGTTATGTTACAATGTTTCTTAAGTTTTTCCAATGTACTATGATTTCCATTTATTGCACAAACCATCATTTTAAAATAAAATATCGAGAGCTGCTAGCGCTAGGACTCGACTTTAAGCACTGACGCGGGCTGTTCGCTACTGAGCCATTCTGGCTCGGTTTTACTTGCCTCACTGTGCGTACATGTTCACGGTTTCTATGCGTTATTATTCTAAGGCTATACATATATTTTCCCCCAAAAAAAAAATGTGGCGGCCAACCATTTTGTATTCTTTTTAGTTCCAAAAACATCAATATGGGTATCAAATGAAAGGTCTTATAACGAGACGAGTTGAAATATATATATATACATATGTATACGTATTACGTATGTATAATGTAATTTAGGACCATTTTGATTGTTCGCAATCGGGTTTTTTATGCTTTTATAGTTCTTGTTGTTTAATATAAATGTAAGATAGCCAAATAAATACATTTATGTAAGTACAATAAAAAAAAGAATAAAGAAAAAAAAAAGAAGTAAAAAGAATATTTGTATAAAGAACATTTGTATTGTATTGTACAATATTTTTTTTCCCTACGGAGCTTAATGCCCCAAGTCTCTTCACAACGTTGACGAAGGCCAGTCGGGGAGGGTTTAGTGGGTAAAAATCCCACATATCTTCGGCCTCCGCACCTACAGAGGCTTCCTCCTCGATGAAAAAAGGTACCGAACATTGTTTTAATCGGAAATTAGCGCAGTTTACTTTATATTTGGACCCGTGGTGTGTCCGGGTAAGAATAGCACCCACCCATCTCCTCCCGTTGGATGTCCGTAAGAGCCGACTAAGGGAAATCAAGAAGACGGGCAGCAGCGTCTTTCTATTGGATTACCTACCACCTGTACTGCGATCCCCAAGACGCCTGCAAAGCGTGGGGATTATGGCAACCCTTCCCTTCTAAGGGGGAGGCCTTTGTTCAAAGTAGACGTCTTTTGGCTGCTGCTGCGGCTGAAGAAAGGTACCGAACATTATCTTAATCGGGAATTAGCGCGATTTACCTTATATTTTGTTTTGACGTTTCGGCCGGGTTGCACCAGCCGTGGTCACAAGCAGACTGGTTCAGCGAGCTGGCTTCGTGAGCGAGGTAGATATACCTTCGTTTACCCCCGTTCTTTCACTTGTAACATTAAGTCCACTGCATACTACACTCAGAGTAAAATAATAATAATATAACGTTTGATAATGGAACGCTAAAGTTTAAAAGTTTATAAAAAATAAGCACCACAGCCATGCAAAATATTCAGCCACAAATGTGCTTTAGCTTTAAGTAATATGAAATAATGCTGTATTCTAGTGTGAAGGGCACTCTAGGTGAAGCTGCGTGGGCTGTTTGTGAAGTGATAGCGAGCTCACGCTTTGAATTAAATGGAATAATATGGACTCTGTTTCATGCATTTTCAAACTTTTGAATGCTAATAACAATAAAAATAAAGAAAATAGACTTTATATCTTTATCGCAATACAAATAGTAATCTATCTATACTTATAATAAAACTGTAACAGGTCCAATTCTGTACATTGAAGATATTTTGAAAATTATTTTTGGAGGGCATTCTATAACCGATACTGAGGCCGAAAATGTATTTTTTTTAATTTTTGTCTGTCTGTCTGTCTGTCTGTCTGTCTGTCTGTCTGTCTGTATCACGGCTGAGCATCACGCCGAAACTACTGAATGGATTCAAATGAAACTTGGCATGATTTGAGATCTTACTACGAGGTAGGACATAGGATACTTTTTATCCCGTAATCTAGCACGGTTCTTTCGGGAGAGGGGATTAAAGTCAAAATGGGTACTTGGTTATACGCTTGATCAGATTTTATCAATTTTTCTTTATAATATAATAAATATTAGTAAGGGAACACTCATAGAGAGTTGTTATCAAGGTTTTGTAATCGATCGGGTTAAGCAACGTTAGGTAAGGTCATTAAATAGATGGGTGACCGTTTAACGCCATTTGAACTAAACGGGTCCGTGCTTCGGAGAGCAAGTAAAAAGTGGGTCCCAGTTTTTAACCGACTATAAAAAAGGAGGTTATGTATTCGATGCTAATGTCTGTTATTAAAAGTTTAGTTAACGTAAAAATAGCGCAGGCGGAGCTGCGTGGGTCAGCTAGTTGATAAATAAATTACTAGTTTAAAAAACTAAAAGTACACGCTTTTATAAGGACTACTTACTGCACTAAAAAGCAATAAATAAATTATCGAAACCGTTCTTTCTTTCTTTCTACCCCGTGCTTGTAATTTATGGATTATATTTATGTGTAAAGGCGTGGGGCGCCTTTTCTCTGTAAATGATTACAAATGATTGTCATGTGAATACAAATACTTAGCGTTCTTGAAATTTTACAGAAATGTTAAGCTGTTATTCAGAAAAGGCGCCCCACGCTTTTACACATAAATATAATCCATAAATTACAAGCACGGGGTAGAAAGAAAGAAAGAACGGTTTCGATAATTTATTTATTGCTTTTTAGTGCAGTAGTCCTTATAAAAGCGTGTACTTTTAGTTTTTTAAACTAGTAATTTATTTTATACTTTTTAATCTTAGCAATATTCGCCTAAACTACGGATAAAATTAGTCCAAGTATTGATTTGTTCGTAGCTTGAATCGTAGGCAGGTTGTGGCAAAACATATTTTAACTAAACTAGGTATTACGCGTAGGTATCTGATTGAGTTTAAGAAAGCACTACGTATTTACCCTTTAAACAGTCGAAAGTACGCTAAAAGTCAATAGCTTCCCAAGTAGTAATCAAGGGTTCCGTTACCAACCTTCCGGGTCCATCAACAGGTCCACGGTATTAGGCAAAGTGAATATAACTCCTTTATACAAATCAAATGAGTCCAAGCTCGATGGGTTTAATAGTAGCCAATCCAGGGTTCCGTCAACCACCTTCCTGTTCCATCATCAGGTTCTGATTATTGGGCAAAATGAATAGAACTCTTTAAAACAAATCAAATGAGCCCATACTTGATGTGTTTACTAGTAGCCAATCCAGGGTTCCGTCACCCACCTTCCTATTCCAACATCAGGTCCTGATTAATGGTCAAAGTGAAAAGAACTCTTTAATACAAATCAAATGAGCCCACACTCGATGTGTTTACTAGTAGCCAATCCAGGGTTCCGTGACCCACCTTCCTGTTCCATCATCAGGTCCTGAATAATGGTTAATGTGAAAAGAACTCTTTGAAACAAATCAAATGAACCCAAACTCGATGTGTTTACTAGTAGCCATTCCAGGGTTCCGTTACCCATCTTTCTGTTCCATCATCAGGTCCTCATTAATGGTCAAAGTGAAAAGAACTCTTTAAAACAAATCAAATGAGCCCAAACTCGATGTGTTTACTAGTAGCCAATCCAGGGTTCCGTCATCCACCTTCTCCAGTTCCACCATCAGGTCCTCATTAATAGTCAAAGTGAAAAGAACTCTTTAAAACAAATCAAATGAACACAAACTGGATTAGTTTACTAGTAGCCATCCAAGGGTTCTCTTATCTACCTTCGAGCCCCAGCATCAGATCAGCTCGATGATACTATATTATTGTATTGTCACCGGTCCTTGATACATGTGCAAAATTTCAAATATTTTGGACGTGTAGAAGTGGGTCAAAATGGCATCGCAAGATTCCATTACCATCATACATACAAAGTTACATACATACATACATACATACATACATACAGGTCAAGCTAATAAAAGCGTGTTAAAAAAAGAATTTATTAGATTAGGCTATCGACTTTCGGGTTGCCGCGTAGGCGGGCGGCGTTATGAAGCGTGACGCGTAGGCGGTCCGTAGGCGCTTGTCATGTTTAATGAATTAAACATTTTTTAACACACTTATAATTATTAGCTTGACCTGTATGTATCTATCTATGTATGTATGTAACTATGTATATATGATGGTAATGGAATCTTGCGATGCCATTTTGACCCACTTCTACACGTCCAAAATATGTGAAATTTTGCACAGGTATCAAGGACCGGTGACAATACAATAATATAGTATCATCGAGCTGATCTGATGCTGGGGCTCGAAGGTGGATAAGAGAACCCTTGGATGGCTACTAGTAAACTAATCCAGTTTGTGTTCATTTGATTTGTTTTAAACAGTTGTTTTCACTTTGACTATTAATGAGGACCTGATGGTGGAACTGGAGAAGGTAGGTGACGGAACCCTGGATTGGCTACTAGTAAACACATCGAGTTTGGGCTCATTTGATTTGTTTTAAAGAGTTCTTTTCACTTTGACCATTAATGAGGACCTGATGATGGAACAGAAAGGTGGGTAACGGAACCCTGGAATGGCTACTAGTAAACACATCGAGTTTGGGTTCATTTGATTTGTTTCAAAGAGTTCTTTTCACGTTAACCATTATTCAGGACCTGATGATGGAACAGGAAGGTGGGTGACGGAACCCTGGATTGGCTACTAGTAAGCACATCAAGTGTGGGCTCATGTGATTTGTTTTAAAGAGTTCTATTCACTTTGCCCAATAATCAGAACCTGATGATGGAACAAGAAGGTGGTTGACGGAACCCTGGAATGATTACTAGTAAACCCATCGAGCTTGGACTCATTTGATTTGTATAAAGGAGTTATATTCACTTTGCCTAATAACGTGGACCTGTTGATGGACCCGGAAGGTTGGTAACGGAACCCTTGAATACTACTTGTGAAGCTATTGACTTTTAGCGTACTTTCGACTGTTTAAAGGGTAAATACGTAGTGCTTTCTTAAACTCAATCAGATACCTAGTTTAGTAAAAATATGTTTTGCCACAACCTGCCTACGATTCAAGCTACGAACAAATCAATAC
Source organism: Furcula furcula (assembly GCA_911728495.1). Lineage (NCBI taxonomy): Eukaryota > Metazoa > Arthropoda > Insecta > Lepidoptera > Notodontidae > Furcula > Furcula furcula. The sequence goes on from OU452252.1 coordinate 23,838,065, forward strand.
TTGGACTAATTTTATCCGTAGTTTAGGCGAATATTGCTAAGACTAAAAAGTATAAAATAAATTACTTACTAGTTTAAAAAACTAAAAGTACACGCTTTTATAAGGACTACTGCACTAAAAAGCAATAAATAAATTATCGAAACCGTTCTTTCTTTCTTTCTAACCCGTGCTTGTAATTTATGGATTATATTTATCTGTAAAAGCGTGGGGCGCCTTTTCTGAATAACAGCTTAACATTTCTGTAAAATTTCAAGAACGCTAAGTATTTGTATTCACATGACAATCATTTGTAATCATTTACAGAGAAAAGGCGCCCCACGCCTTTACACATAAATATAATCAATAAATTACAAGCACGGGGTAGAAAGAAAGAAAGAACGGATTCGATAATTTATTTATTACTTTTTAGTGCAGTAGTCCTTATAAAAGCGTGTACTTTTAGTTTTTTAAACTAGTAATTTTTTATGTCTTGGACACAAATACATACATACTTTGATGTTGGAGTATTTAGTGGTAGGTGGCTTTTTATTTCGTCCATTGAGTACGGTGGCGACTCCAAGGAGGACGGCAGCGGGGTTGCGACCCCCATCCCAGTGAGCACCGTGGTTGGTCCCCGGGGGCTATAATGCACCCCCCGCCGGCTGGCTCAAAGGCAAGGCACTGAGGGGCTCCTAGTGCAGATCTCACTGGAGAGCCTAGGGGTCCCCTCTAGTGGGTAAGAATCCCACATAACACGGATTAGCTCCACAGCTCCCGGGGAAAAAAAGGTTGCTTTTCTATATCTATACTTATAATAAAACTGTAACAGGTCCATTTCTGTACATTGAAGATATATTGAAAATTATGTTTGGAGGGCATTCTATAACCGATACTAAATCCAAAAATGTATTTTTTTTTATTTTTGTCTGTCTGTCTGTCTGTATCTCGGCTGAGCATCACGCCAAAACTACTGGATGGATTGAAACGAAACTTGGCATGATTTGAGTTAATACTCCGAGGTAGGACATAGGATACTTTTTATCCCGTAATCTAGCACGGTTTTTTGGGAGAGAGGATTAAAGTCAAAATGGGTAGTTGGTTATACGCTTAGTCAAATTTTATAAATTTTTCTTCATAATTATAATAAATATTAGTAAGGGAACACTCCTAGAGAGTTGTTATCAAGGTTTTGTAATCGATCGGGTCCAAACGGGTTTGGGTTCGGGTTTTGGGTCAAAACGGGTCCGTGCTTCGGAGAACAAGTAAAAAGTGGGTCCCAGTTTTTAACCGACTATAAAAAAGAGGTTATGTATTCGATGCGAATGTCTGTTATTAAAAGTTTAGTTAACGTAAAAATAGCGCATGCGGAGCTGCGTGGTTCAGCTAGTATTAAATAAAAGTAAAAGCTAGTAGAATATTTTATGTTTTGTGATATTTAAAAAGTACCAATCCACACTTGTCCCCCCTGGTGGTTTACGATCTAAACCCTTAACGTTTAATTTGCCGAGCACTGGCTCTGGCAAATTAAACCTCCTAAATCCTAATTAGAACTGGCTAATGAGGACTGAGGGATACCGGGGTGAGTGTGTCTTTAGTTACTACCACTATATCATCTGACGACTCGAGAGTCGTCAGATGATATAGTGGTAGTAAAATGCGAGCATTTTAAATCTAAATAAATTAATAGTTTAAAAAACTACTACGACTAACTACCTACTTACGATTAGTATTTACACACTAAGTTAAGAACTCTTTAAGAGAGTTCCATCACCCACCTTCTCCAGTTCCATCATCAGGTCCTCATTCATAATTCAAGTGAATAGAAGTCTTTAAAACCAAACAAATGAGTCCAAACTCGGTGAGTTTACTAGTAACCATCCAAGGGTTCCCGTATCCACTTCCGAGATCCATCATCAGATCAGCTCGATGATTCCATATTATTGCATTGTCACGGGTTCTTGACATATGTGGAAGTGTAAAGTGGGTGAAAATTGAGTCGCAAGATTCCACCCGAACAAATTACATACATACATTGCAAGTTAAATAAAAGCTGTGCAGCTTTACATCCTGCGCAGTCCTGGACGGGTCACTCGGGCTCGTACGTTCATACGGAATATATAAGCTATCACTACCATATTTTGGATGAAATTTAGTAGGTGACTGCATATCTGGTTACTTATTATATATCGATGTAGGACCTGGTAAAGCTGAAATAGAAATCGCAAATCCATGAATTTAGATTCTGTAAAGATATAGATTTAATTTTTACAAATTACATTTTGCTACCGCTATAGATCACAGTATTGCAATTTCGCAATTCTTGCTTCTGTCAAGTGAAGTTAGAAGCTCGAATACATTTGGGATTTATAGTATCCAGAGCCGTCTCACACAAAGAGTCCAATAAATCACAAGACTTGCTGCTTAGTAGGATGAATTATATGAAAATCACGGAGGTAAAAAAAAACCTCATTGTGTCTTAATACAGGAAATTAGAATTCCTATCTGTAGAAGCTTGTAACTGGCATGTATTCAGTTAGAATGTTACTTATTTTGTGAATGTAGCTAATAAAATAGAAAAACATAAGCGATCGAGTTTATTTATCATGTACTTAGGAGGTATGTTATGGTATGTTTAAATCCGGTAGTACCACTGAGCCTACGAATTTCAGGCCAATTTCGGTATTACCTACATTAAGTAAGATCTTTGAAAAATTATTGCTTAACCAAATGTTAGAGCATTTTAACAAATATGATCTGTTACATGATTAACAGTTTGGATTTACCAAGAATCGTTCTACGACAGATGCAGGAGTCGAATTATTAAGAAATATATACGACGCCTGGGAGGACAAACAGGATGCCCTTGGCGTATTCTGTGACTTATCCAAGGCGTTTGATTGCATACAACATGATACGCTGGTCAGGAAATTATACCACTACGGAATCAGGAACAAAGCTCTCGATCTTCTGACTTCATATCTGAGTAATAGAATTCAGAAGGTTGATAGTAACGGAACGAGATCTGCAGGATCTGAAGTTACGTTGGGTGTACCACAGGGTTCAATACTATGCCCATTCCTATTTTTGATATATGTTAATGACTTACCCTATTTTGCAGGGGACAATTATAAGATTATATTGTTCGCGGATGACACCTCGCTTTTGTTTAAAATTAAGCGTGGTCTACAAGATTACGACGATGTGAACAATGCTGTATCTAAAGCTGTCCATTGGTTTAATGTCAATAATTTAAAACTAAATGAAAGTAAAACCAAATGCATAAAATTCACAACACCTAATGTCAGACAGGTGAAAACCAATGTTGATATCAAATGAGCTGTTTTGGACCCTGTAAATTCAACTGTATTCTTGGGCATTACTGTTGACGCCAAGTTGCAATGGGACCCACATATTGAGAAACTGTCGGGTAGGCTAAGCTCGGCGGCTTATGCGGTTAAGAAAATTAGATATGTCACTGATGTTGAAACCGCTAGAATTGTTTATTTTAGTTATTTTCACAGTATTATGTCTTATGGCATATTGCTGTGGGGATCTTCTGCAGATCTTAACACCATTTTTATTCTGCAGAAAAGAGCTGTGAGATCTATTTACAATCTAGCTCCTACTGATACACTAAGGCAGAAATTTAAAGAAATAGATATTCTAACGGTTGTATCACAATATATTTATGAAAATTTGTTATATGTAAAGAAAAACATAAGTGCTTTTGCAAAGAATAGTGACCATCATAATGTAAACACCCGGAACAAACACAATCTTACTGTACACTCCACGCGTCTCCACAGAATTAGCAATTCGTTCGTGGGCCAAGGTATCCGTTTCTATAATAAACTGCCACAGGATATCCGAGACCTACCAATAAATAAGTTTAAAAGCACTATTAAAAGCCGGTTATCTAAAAAAGGCTACTATAAAATCTCGGATTACCTGGAGGATAAAGCTGCGTGGGCTTAAACTGCGATGCTCATGCAAGCCTCTAACTTTAAGAAATATTTATTGTATAAATTATTTAAAAAAATACATACTTATATTAAAAAATTATAAGCCCACTGAGTTTCTTGCCAGATCTTCTCCGTAGAGGCCGCGTTGTGATCTGGTGGTAATTGTAAAAAAGTTGACAATATGTAAGTGCCCTCGTTAGGCCTATGCATAATAAAGATATTTTGAGTTTGAGTTTGAGAAGATAAATGTTTAAACGTTAGGTAATAATAGGTATTTTTATTACTATATTACCTTTCTTTAATATAAGTATGAATTATAAAAGCAAAATAAACCTGACTGCGAACACACAAATACGTCATATAGCGTATTACGCATACCTAATAATATTCTGGGACAATCCACACACGGCCATCTGATCCCAAACTAGGCAGAGCCTGTACTATGGAGACCAGACAACTGTTACTAATACTTTTTTTTTTCTTGTAAATACATAGATTTTATTTGCCGAGCACTAACTCAGCCAATTATATACTTAGATGAAACACCCAGACTCTTGGTGGGAATCGAACCCACGTGCTATTGGGTAGCGGCCAGGGTGTCTATCAACTAGACCAACGGGCCCGTCAAACGGTATACCGTATGCTATGTATGTACGCTAATAAATACATAAAGTAGTAAGCAGTACGATCCTCTTCTTCTTTCAATGTCTCTCCATTACTGAAGGTCGGCGGTTAGATTCCGAAATTTCACTTTATCCATGACTAGCCTGAATAGTTGTTCTACAGACTTGATTCCGGTCCATTCTCAGATGTTACGTAGCCAGGACATCTTTCGTCTTCCAACTTTTCTTTTCCATGCTATTATCCCCATCATAGTGGTTTGTAGCAGGTTATATTTGTGGATGTGACCCAAGTACGCTACTTCACGCTGCTTAATTATTCGAACCAGTTCCAGTAGTACCTACGTTAGTTCAGTTTATTTTGTGTCTTGCATTTGTGCACCATTTAATTTAGTTAAGTAGGTACAGACTTTATTTTTGTCTCTGTTTATTTAAATTATGATCTGTAAACTTTGTCTGAGTATTATAAATATTGACGCAACTATTTTGCATTTCGCCTTATAGTCGTGAGAAATTAGAAGCGGCTCTCTGCTATCTTTTTTCTGTTTCAATATACCCTTGTAGGTTTTCCTTTAAAAATAAATAAAACGTAAATAGTAAGTCCTTTACTATTCTGTGGTAAAGTCTATCTGCTGTAGTATACATATTAAGTACTAGTTATTTCACGCATCAATGAACACATTTTGATGCAATTTTCACAATTATATTAGTTCTATAAATCAAAAACTCCAGTAAAAATGAAGCTACGAAAAAAAATGAACCTGATGAGGAACATGGCCGCTTATTATCTAGAAAAAAATATCATTATGAAGAAAGTAACGTAATTTATATGAACCATTTATTAGGAGCCGTCTGCCGCCGGAGCGATTTATAAAAAAAATAACCATTCCATTTCACGAGCACGATACCTAAGTGCTATGTCATTTATGTAAAATGTAAGTTTGTATACGTAAATTAAAAGTAGTCTACAATAGTCTGGGTGATTTTAAAACATTTTTTTTAACCTGGGGTTGAGACCTGGGTTCTCCGGTGGGATTTGGGGTCTAGACCAGGTACCCCTCGGTGCCTTGCATTTGAGCGCACCACCGGGGGTACATTGGAGCCCACCGGGAACTTGCCTGTCTGAACCACAAGCACTAGTTGCCATATATTAAGTAGCGAAGATGGAAATATTTTTTGGAAGTAATTAATTTGGTTAATTACAGATTGCAGAAGGGATTTGTATGTTTATTAGAAACAACACTATGTATCCTTCAGGCCGTCCGTTGCACATCATTCAAAGAAATAAGACAAGTCACGTATCCTTCATGATTCTGGTAGTCGCACACGGCCTAAAGCTCTGAGCATTTTTTCACATAAGATATGAATTTTATTTTTTTCTACATTTATTTTGGTGACAAGACAAACATCATTATTTGAAACATGGCAGATTCTTACAAAAGCTTACAAATTGAAGCATAGAGATTTGTGTAGGTTTTTTTTTAAGTAACTACAAAACAGAACGATCATGCCCATGGACAACTGCATAGCATTGCTGTTCACTTCTCCACCCGATACAATTATTAAGTTTCTTGAGCCCGCTAATTTCACCTTGTATCTAGTTAGGACAACAATTTAATAAAGTATTTCCTTTGTTCCAGTTAAGCAGTCCAACCCAATACTTCTGGTACAGAACAACGCTTCAAATCTCAGAAGACATCAACTACCCTGAAACCTTCAACTATAAGATTGCACTAGCATTAGTAATAGCCTGGATACTCGTCTACCTATGCATGATCAAAGGAATCGCCTCCTCAGGAAAAGTCGTCTACGTAACGGCCACTTTCCCATACATAGTCCTCGTAATTTTCTTCTTTAGGGGAATAACACTGAAGGGAATGGGAGATGGACTCATACACTTGTTCACGCCGAAATGGCACAGGATTTTGGACCCTGTTGTGTGGCTCGAAGCAGGGACACAGATATTCTTTTCCCTCGGACTCGCATTTGGAGGTTTGATAGCCTTTTCCTCCTACAACCCCGTGGACAATAATTGTTACAGGGACGCGATAATGGTCTCAATGACTAACTGCTTAACGTCGATGTTCGCTGGCATCGTTGTGTTCTCAATTATCGGCTTTAAAGCAACGATGGTGTATGAAAAGTGTCTGGAAGTGAGAAATCAGACTTTAATGGAGATGTTTGGACCGAACGTTGAGTCGGTGGCGCTGTCAGCGGTGGGGAAAATGGTCACAGTCAATTTGAGTGGCAATATAACTAAGATGGTGGTGCCGAATTTGCCTGAATGCGATCTGCAAAAAGAACTAGATAATGTAAGTATTATTAGTACGTGCGTTTTTTACATAAAATTCAAAGTCGGTATACAAGTGCTTTTGTAAGGCCCAATTTCGCGTTGCCAGCCTTTTATTTTAACCTTTGGGCTATCAGTGAAAGTTGCAAGGACATCACGGGTCCCTTAGCACAGCGGCTTCTCACAATTACTTGCTGACCGCAGAAACAACACATGAATTAAATATGGCCTTGTTGGTTGTAGTCTTCTCCAATGTTACTTTCATAGGTGGAAGCAGGATAGGGGTTATGGGTGCAATTTTCTCCCACATTGGAGACTCGCAAAGTCGTTTCATTCGCAAACCATGCGTTTCCCTGCCCCTAGGTTCCAGTAGGTTTATTCAGAATTATAACATGTTACCCCGTCCCGAAAAAATTTCCACCATCACCCACCATTCTACACATATACCTCCGACGTGCTCACACTTTCTGAAAGAAACCGGTATTAACTGTAAAAATTCCGCGGCGCAATGCATACTAAACATTTAACTTTGATTTGTGAGTTGATATCCGAGAAATGAAAACACTTAATTTTTAAGCAAAAAATAATTGGTATTATTTGAAACCATGTAGTCGTTATATCGACTATCGACATTAGTCTTTTAGGCGCGGCACCAAATGATCATTACCTATAGTTTTTATTTGAATTTATTCAGACAGCATTGACCTCGCCTGTACACAAAACAACGACAAATATAAAAACTGATATGGTTGAGTTGGATGGTCAATTGAGTTGGGTTAAAAACAAAATCAATACACACACATCACTTTCCAATAAGCTCGGGAGAGATAGAATGGCTAAACAATCGTAAAAAGACTACTTTCTTTTACTGTTCTTGGAACAACAAGAATACTGAGCGATCTCTCATGCGTTGGTGAAAAGATTGGTCAATCAGGGCGCACTCTGGACAAAATCTTATGAGTCTCATAGACTCATGAGGTTTTGTCCACAGTGCCCTCTGGGCGAACTTGTACGCCTTCAACTATTACAAAATACTGCAATACCGTAATGGAAAAAATACAGAAACAAATCTTTGATGCAGACCAATAGCACAAAAATAAAGCTTGGTCAAATTGACGCTATTCTCGCGCGGGATGCTAATTACAGTTTTTGCCACAATTGAAATGTAGTTTAGCATTTTAGAGCGCCTTTTTTCTGCACAGAGCTTCGAAGTTTCCAATGGTTTTACAATCGGAATACTAACGACCAAAATTAAGAAATAACGGACCGAAAATATGTGGTAACATAATTCATTTTTCTTTTACAGACAGCATCGGGCACGGGACTGGCCTTTATAATATTTACGGAAGCGATCAATCAGTTTCCAGGAGCTCAATTTTGGTCCGTTCTCTTCTTTCTAATGCTGTTCACCCTTGGCATAGATTCACAATTTGGAACACTAGAGGGCGTGGTCACTTCTATTGTAGACATGAAACTGTTCCCGAACCTAAGAAAGGAGTATTTAACTGGTGGTCTATGCTTGCTCTGCTGTTTGCTGTCTATGGCCTTCGCTCACGGCGCTGGCAGCTATATATTCTTGCTGTTCGACATGTACAGTGGAAACTTTCCGTTGCTGATCATCGCTTTCTTCGAGTGCGTCGGAATTTCGTACGTCTATGGTGTGAAAAGGTGAGTTATTTTTTTGTATTATACATTATTTAGAATGTAGGAGTTTATAAGTTAGGTACGGTCGGCCAAGAAAGTGGTTTACCAGTTTTGACAAAACTTCCTATGCAATCAAAATAACACTACTGTTGAACATTCCTATCAAATGCGACAATTTAAACTGTCAAAGTGTTGACGTTAACGGTAAAGAGAGCATTAGTATGAATAATTGCAAGGGAAAATCAACCTTGTTGTTTTATGATGTGCATATGAACTTCAACCGTTGGGTGGTAAACCACATTTTTGGCTGACCGTAATTGCTTGAGTCCCTGGTTTTGCCATTTATATTTTTTAAGTTGATAACAAGGAATTTGCATATGACTCGATAAAGCCCCACTTTTTGCGCACTATTGGTAATTGTCATGCAAAGTTTCGTGTGCACCTGCGCTTGGCCAGATTTGTATTAATCTTATTCTCAAAATCGAGTAAGTCGGGCGCCTGCGCCATATCTTCGCACAGCATATTTAAACATAATTTATTAGAGTAGCATACATAAACGTACAAAATAAAAACAAAATTATGTTAAAATACGCATCAAAAGCTTTTTCAATGTCTTGTCGAATGTTATGTAGAGACAAAAAAATAAACTAAAACTACCGATATCTTTAACCATTCCCACGATTTCCTACAATAAGCCTCGATATAAATACTGACACGATCGAAAAATGTAAAGATTTGAGAATTAATTCGGACTAAGCCGTTCTAAAGGGTTTATGTGAATGAACCTAACGCAGAATGAAAGCAAATATTATTGGGCGTGAGCCTGGCTATTGATAGGTCGATTGAATGGGAGGTTTGCTTGTTTAGGACCTTCGCTTTTGAACGAGTATGCAGTTATTACCTGACCCCATATCGGTTTCATCTACGTGGTTGTGGTTTCATGTACGGTTCATCCTTTGTAAATAAAGGATACCTGCAAAATTTAAGCTTGCGTGCAGTCAAAATCAGGATCAAGTTTTAGATCGGTCGCATTATGAGGACGCATTTTATCATCAGTTCATCAGCTCATCAGTTATATGTCTCACACATCAGGCCTTTTATACATCAAATCATAATTGTCGTTGTGTTTGCTAGCGATGACTATGATATATAATTTCTGTAAGTATACAAAACAAATTTTTAATATCATAATATCTTCAATAGGTTTTAATTAAACCTAAAATTATCATTGATTGCAATTATTTTTACATATTTTTCATTGTGTGTAGGTTAAAGAAGGCTGTCCAAAATGTTACAACCAAAAGGCTATGTTAGTCATGTATAACGACCCTATGTCATTAGAAACGGTTTTCTAATTAATTTCTCTAAAAAATATCAAAAAAATGGAAACCGTGTGCTAACAACGGCAATGCCGTAGGCTTCGCCAGCCAACTAGAAATATAATTACCACGAGATAATTGGAGACAGTTAGAGCAAGATAGAGGCAAAACAAGGCTCTTTATTATCGGAAACAATGAATTAATAACGACAATGTATTTTTTAGGGACCTCCGTCACATATTTTGCTACATTTTTCATTTCCTGTGTCGCCCTTATCAACTTTTTTAACTTCAGGAAACTCATTCTTACAAAAAGAAACTTGCTATCGGGGTCAGGGGCAGACATGTTTAGAATAAAGTGGAACAAACCATTTATTTTTAACTCCAGATGGAAAAATAAGAGGTCGAAAACTGTCCATTTTCGTTTGACAGTCATCTGTTTAGATGACTGTCTATGGTATCGATTGAGGCATCAAATAATGGACACTTGTTGGTGGTTTTCAAATTTTAATAACATACTTTTTTTTAACCGTTATATTATCTATACCGTCAAATAGACGCTGGGTTTTTCACTATACATTCTTGGGAATTTCTCCTTTTTACCGAGTCGTCTAACCAATAGTAGCCGCAACTCATCACGGCGGATCATTTATTAGTCCCTCAAGTAGCCGTCCCTTCAAGCCGACCCAACATTATAAATGCTTCACCGATCCCGACCGTATACACTATTCCTAAATACCAGAGTTTATCAGACGTACAGTGACGTCAGAGAAGGGTAACTAATAATTTGCCTTTGCATTTAGTAGCCTTAGTGGCGCAGCGGGAAATCGCTCGCTGTAAAATCCGGGGTCGCAGATTCAAACATGCAGGGAGCAACAATTTTGTGTAATTGACTCTACTTGGAGTATACCGGCCGATTATATAGTATATGTATAGTCGTAAAAGTAATAGGATGATCCATGATAGGCATGATAGCCTATCATTGATAGGCAGGTAGGATAGGCATGTAACATCTTGATCCCGTGGCCAGCCACGGAAGACCGACACGACCGAAAAGAGACCAGTCTCTTTTCGGTCGTGTCGGTCTTCTGTTCCATTCTCTCTCCACTTTGAGAGACGTTTCCGGTTGATTCCTTTTAGGACGATAATTGCTTGCAAGAGCCGCCAAAAATCCATGTGGGGTAGGCAAGCTCACGTTTCGTTCGAACGATTTTGTTTATAAACGGAGCAAGCGTTCGTGACCGCGACCGTACATACCGTAGGATCACACCGCTATCTAACAAATTCCAACAATAACACGTTTTGTGAAAAAAGGATAGCGCTCTACAAAAGAAAGACTTAGTAATAATTAAGATCGCTCCCGCGTTAACTGAGATCTCTGCTACACATCTACTTCCAGATTCGCGGACGACATAGAACTGATGACCGGCCAACGCCCAGGCATCTACTGGCTCATATGCTGGAAGTACCTGTCCCCCCTCGCGATGCTCCTAATCCTGGTGTCTTCCTTCGCCGAAATAGCGATGGAAGGGTCAGGGTACGAGGCGTGGATCAAGTCGGAAGGCGATACGGTGAAAAAGCCATGGCCACTGTGGGCTGTGATGATGGTGATAGTCCTGGTTCTCGCGTCTGTGCTGTGGATACCGGGACTGGCTATTTGCAGGTACGTATATTAGTAGACCCGTTCAGGTAAGAATAGCACCCGCCCATCCCCTTAAGTATCGTAAGAGGTAAAACCAGAAGACGGGCAGCAGTGTCTTTCTATTGGACTACCTACCTATCTATACTGCGATCCCCAAGACCCCAACCATGGGGATTATGGCAACCCCTCTCTTCTAAGGGGGGTGGGAGGTCTTTCATCAGTGAGCATTTTTCGGCTGCTGCTGGTGATGAAGATGATGAGAGTAGAAAAAGCAGATTGCTGATTCAGGATTCATTATTTTGCCCTGTAGAGGTCAACTTTGACCAGGGAGGATTTTTACCCAAGGTAAGTCGGGGGCGTTTTCTGATATAGACCTGTAGAACCAGGTGACAGAGGGCTGTGGTAAGAACTTAGCTCACCGACCCGGCAGCGGGCTCAAAGGCAAGGCACTGAGGGGATCCTGGTGTAGATCCCAGCGGAGAGGCCGGGAGTCTCATGTGCCGATGCGACACCCGCGGGGGTTTTAGTGGGTAAGAATCCCATATACCCTGGTCAAGCCGTGGGGCTTGACCAGCTGCAGCTTGGGGCAGTGGGGCGGAGCTGTGGAGCTCCGGAGAAAATTTTGAAGGTTTAACAACAACCCAAGGAACACCTCCTTGCCTCTTCTCTCTCTCTCTCTATTCTTCTTAATACCAGGTGTAAGTGTGTTCTTCTCAATAATAGGTGGTAGATCCTACGTCCAGGTAGATAACACCGCAGTGTAAAATATTCTGCGACCAAGCAGCACTGTGTAATCATTGCCGTGTTCCTTTGTAAAGGGTGCTTTTTTTTTGGGACTATTCCCACCACTATTACTCCTGTAAGCCAGGCTCTACAGTGGTCACTACTGAAGACACTGAGGTTTGACCCTCGGCGAGTCCCAGGGGAACGCTAAATTATTACCATTTATTGCATCTGTTACCCAAAGTCAACACAGCCCTACGACTCCTACTGTATACAACATCTGTCTTCATAGAATTGCGCACTGAACGGATTGTCCAAGGCCATTGTACTCTCTGCTATTTTGTCTCTAACTTTATCAGAGACAGTGTATATTCCGCCAACAACTTTTCTCACTCCTCTAGCGAAGAATAGTCTGGGATTGTGCTTGTGGAAAAACGCCTTCATACGTCGATGTTTCACCGTCATTTTCCTTCGCATCGGATGCGGTCTCCTGAAGACGGACTTCTTCTTTTTAGGAAAAATTCTTCTACGATTGTCTTGGAATCCGCAACAAATGGTTGTGAAGGGTGCTGTATAACCGGACACAAAAGTCTTAATATCCAATCTCGCGGGTGGCGAGCGTCGCCAGTGCAATGCAGCTGTCTATAGGCATTCGTGTCGCTTACCATCAGGCGAACGCTTGCTTGTTTCGTCACCAAGTGGATTAATAAGAATAGCACAGCAAAAACAAACCATTCGAAATCGGCGACATGAAAGTAACTTCCTCAGTTCGATGGGCTGCTTTAATTTTAAGCAGGCGTCCCCACTTTACAATACCTCTTATAAATTTCAGATACTTCAACATACCAATAATAGATGATGAAGAGCGAGCATGGTTTCCCGCCGAGGAGCTTCGCGATTTCCACGCCATTGAACCGCGGTCTGTCTCCGCGACAGAGACCCTGCTGTTCTGCACTAGAGCCGATGGCTCTGAAGGTTGCTGTTGGCCGGGGTGCTGCGACACGGATGACGAAGAATAAAACAAAAAAGCTTTGGAACAAGCGATTTTAAGCAAGCTATGATGGCAACCCTGACGCCCCGTCTCGTTGCCTTGCTGTTCCTCTCTACTCGCTAAATCGAAAAATTGCCATTTAAAAAACAGTTATAATTTTTATTGTTCATTTAAACTTCCTTTGGCAGAGAAAGGAAAAAAAAAATACAGTAGGTACGAGGCTCTTCAAAATACATAGATAACATAGCGTCCCAAATATGTAAAAAAATGATATTTATTGGATTCAGCCACAGAATGGTTAGTAAGTATAGATTTGATCATATCTAACGTATCGCTCTTGACCCTTAATGACCCTTTGACATATCGAAAACATATTCTCAAAACTTCCAGGACATATCTAGCAAGTTTTCCAAAGTTTTCTATGACAATAAATATTTTACTGTTATAAGCTTTGCTTTAAGTAAGTATTAAATATTTATACTTACCTATTGTCTAAGTAAAACTTATCAAATGAAGCAATCAAACAATAATAATGAAGTAGGTACATAAGTAATTATATGATAAATGCTTCGTAAATCGGAAAGGGCAGTTAGCCCAAACCGACGACACCCCAAAATGAAAAAAAAAAGACTTGACCGCTTTTGGCGCGATATTTTTTTAGTAGTTTCAGGCAATGGCTTCAAGATATAAAATAGCTCAAGGCTGTTAGCGCCAAGTTCGAAAAAGCGCAAAACTAGTAAGCAAGTTGTTTGAATAAATTATTATTGTTAAATTCATGACAATAAAACCTCTTGAATTTTGTTATAATGTTGCTATTGGTATATTTTTATTGTTAGACTAGTTTATGTATTTTATTATTCTAAGTAAGTATAAAAACAAATGAATAAATATTCCAAAGATAAATATGACAATAATTGCGGCATATTATAGATATATTATGCTTCTTGTGGTTTATATGCTATACATATTGTTATTATCATTAATCCATGACCTAATGTCAGAAGTGGTGAGTTTGGTAATACCGGTTTACAAACAGAAATATTAACTCGCTCCAAAAACAGCGAAGTATCATCTGTCATTCTGATCATCCCCACTTTGGTCTGGAGATTAAAGGTACATGTACCATTATTTGACAATACTAAAATGACAATAGCTTCTTTGTAAATAAGAAAATAAATAGATCGCGGTTGATACTTACTGTATAGAGTAGCGTAATTATAAGGAGCGTAGGTAAGTATACCTAAGTGCACAAATGTATATTATCGTGCATACAGCCACTTATGAATATGTATTAAATATGACAATAATATATTTAGTAACATGCGCAGACATTTTTTCTCTAACTAGTATAGTTTTTAATAGATTTCTATTTTCATGTTCTGGTTTTGTATTATGTTATTCTACGATATAATGATGTTATACGACTGTATTAAAAATTTTTAGATACCTACATTCAATGATGTTATACATATCGTCGGCTTAGAGTGTAAACCTGCCAAATCCATTTTTTATCATTTTTGACATATTAATACCGTTCGAAAGAGAAAGAGACGCCGCATCGTCCAAACAAATCGGCTACTTATATTTAAGACTGTAAGTGTAAAAAAAAGTGTGATGAGTAAAACTGCTAAATTGAGTCACTTCAAATATTCACAGCTAAATCCAGCACCACCGCTATTTTGTATTGCAGTGTTGCCGCCGTTTTGTTACTTCGCTACAAAATAGTTTATATTGTGTTCTAATACTTGATGACAGATATTTGCAAAAGTAAATAGGTATCTATTATTTAAACTCAGTTTTATTTTAGATGAACTCATTGATATTTTAGTAAAAATGTGGTTTGAAACAATATTACTTATAAGTAAAAATAGGTCATGGCGATCTGAAAGCTGCAGCAAAAGGTGAGCTAAACGTGAGCACAACTTGAATCAGTAGCACATCACCCACGGAAGTATTGTCGATTCGTTTGAATTTTATGGAATAATCGATCATCGAAACTATCGAAAATACTATTATGTAAATTATCCAAATACAGTAACAAAACTGGAAATGAATAAATCACATTTAATTATTTCTTCTAAACTAATGCTGGTATCACTTAACTGTCGATTGCTTAGTACTCGTAGGTAACGTATCCATTAGTTATGATATCATTGGTTTAAAATACGTTACCTATACTGCTCCTGTTGCACTGTTAGCAGTTTTTTTTTAGACTATCGAATAGAATAGAATGAATTTTATTTCATACAGAGAGAATACAGATTACACAAATAATTTAATTACAGTATTGAATGCATGTCGTCTGTGTGAAACAGGGCTCCCACTCAGCTTAATGTTGTGTTGAGGAATAAGCCACAACACAGCGCTGGTTTTCAGGGGCAAGCCCTAGGTGACCCCACGAACGCAACCATATACCGACTAAGAATATTCAGTACGCTAATTTAAAGCTAACAAGACAAAAGGATGGACAAATGGAAAAAGTAAGCACGCATAACAACAATTAAGATCAATTAATTTCAAAACTATCTAAATAATAAAATTAAATCACATTCACCTGAAACAGTTTTATTAAACAGTGTTTTTGCACAGTTTTGAGACTTTGCTAGTATTTTGTATGTGTACTCAAAAAATTTTTTTGGAGATTCACCCAACTATAAAGGTACATAACAACTTTAACGATTGTTAATTATAAAACATATTATTTTTATTTAATAACCAAAAGGTTACGTAAAGTTTTAATGTTTTGGACAATAAGTACCTATTTACTGTGCTCTCTGTTACAGATGTCATCAATTACGTTTTAACGATATAATAAAATAACGGTCATCTGATCCCAAACTAGGTAGTGGCTGTACTAGGCAGATACTAATAAAGGAACCTTTTTTGTAAATATATACTTAACTAGATAAATTACACTCAGATACTTGGCGGGAATCGAACCCACGACGTATTGGGTAACAGCCAGCCACGGTGACTAACCACAAGACAAACAGACCCATCAAACCGTTGTTCCTCAAGAGTAACTAAGTACGCGTAAAAGTTATAATAAAGTCATCATCAGCCGGAAGACGTCCACTGCTGAACATAGGCCTCCCCCTTAGAACGCCACAATGAACGACAATTGGCTATTTGCATCCACCGGTTACCTGCGACGCGCACAATGTCGTCTGTCCACCTAGTGGGAGGCCTGCCAACGCTGCGTCTTCCGGTTCGTGGTCGCCACTCGAGAACCTTTCTTCCCCAACGGTTATCGGTTCTTCGAGCGATGTGGCCTGCCCATTGCCACTTCAACTTGCAGATTCTGAGAGCTATGTCGGTGACCTTAGTTCTTCGGCGAATCTCCACATTTCGGATTCTGTCGCGCAAAGAAACTCCGAGCATAGCTCTCTCCATGGCTCGTTGTGTGACTCTGAACTTTTCTAAAAGGCCAGCCGTTAGAGACCACGTCTCAGTACCATATGTCATCACTGGCAACACACACTGGTTAAAAACCTTCGTCTTCAGGCACTGCGGTATTTTGGACGAGAAGATATCGCGTAGTTTCCCGAACGCTGCCCATCCGAGTTGGATTCTTCGGGCGACCTCTTTGTCAAAGTTGGACCGACCTAACTGGACAGTTTGTCCTAGGTATACGTAGTGGTCAACAACTTCGAGTGTATCGTTCCCAACAACTACCGGTACGGGTGCAACATGGACATTAGACATGATCTTCGTCTTGTCCATGTTCATTTTAAGACCCACCTGTTGGGAAACGCTACTGAGGTCGCTGAGCATCGTATTGAGGTCCTCCAGCGACTCTGCCATAATGACTATATCGTCGGCAAAACGAAGGTGAGTGATGTATTCGCCATTGATGTTGATGCCGAATCCGTACCAGTCCAAGAGCTTGAAAACGTCCTCCAATGCGTTTGAGAACAGTTTCGGAGAAATAACGTCTCCCTGTCTCACACCTCGCTGCAATGGGATTGGTTTCGTGCTCTCTTCCTGTAGTCGGATCGACATGGTGGCGTTGCTGTACAAACACTTCAACACTTCGATGTACCTATAGTCAATGTGGCACCGCTGGAGGGACTGCAATACCGCCCAGGTCTCGATTGAATCGAAGGCTTTTTCGTAGTCCACAAACGCTAGACATAATGGCCGATTATACTCCTCGGTCTTCTGTATAATCTGGCGGAGCGTATGTATGTGGTCTACGGTGCTAAAGCCTTTTCGGAACCCGGCTTGTTCGGGAGGCTGGAAGTCATCAAACCTGCGTTCGAGACGGTTCGTAATGACTCTCGAAAACAGCTTGTATACATGGCTCAGGAGTGAGATGGGTCTATAATTCTTCAATAAAGTGTTATCACCTTTTTTGAAGAAGAGAACCACCACACTCCTGTGCCATGCTTCTGGCGTAGTACCCTCGAGTAAGACGGAATTAAATAACTTCTGGAGGACTAAAAGTACCGGTTTTCCACCCGCTCTCAGAAGTTCTGTTGTGATTCCGTCTTCACCCGGCGCCTTGTTGTTCTTAAGCTGTTTGAGAGCCATTCTAATCTCGTACAAGCTGATGTCTGGGATGTCCTCAGTGTAGTGTCGGGTTAGTTGGGCTCTGGTGTCCTGAGCTGTTCGGGCAATGGGTTTTCGTGTCGAGGTGTACAACTGTCCGTAGAACCTCTCGAGCTCTCTCAATATCTCCGACTTTGATGAGATGACACTGCCGTCGTCGATCTTCAGCTTGGTCACTTGGCTTTGCCCAATAGACGAATTCTTTGCAAACACTTTAGAGCCTTGGTTCCGCTCAATTGCGTCCTTAATACATGCTGTATTATAGGAACGCAAGTCGTGTCGCATGGATTTCGAGATTCGTCTATTGAGTTCAGCATATTCCGACATATCAGCTGAAGATTGCAGTCTCATCTCAGTTCGGGTTTCCATTAACTTAGTGGTTTGATTGGAGAGCTTCTGAGGCTTATTACGGCGTGGGGTCTTAAAGAACTTGGACCCCACTGCATGGACAGTTTGCACCAACCCATTGTTTAACTCGTCCGCAGTTTCGCATTCGGCTAGGCACTGGAAGCGATTGTGTAGTTCGAGTTGAAAGTCTTCGGGGTTTTGGATTTGGGCGGTTCCCGGGCGGAGCGTGGACTTCATCAGACGGGACCTCTCAAGCTTGACATTGATATTCAATGTGCCTCTAACAATGCGGTGATCGCTACCGGTTTTCACCCTGCCGATCACGGAGACATCATCGAATATATGCTTGTTGGTCGTCATGATGAAGTCGATCTCATTTTTGGTTGAACCATCGGGGCTTATCCACGTCCACTTCCTGGATGGTCGCTTCTTGAAGAAGGAGTTCATCACAAAGAGTCCCTCCTTCTCCATGATAAAGTAATATTTAAAAAAAAACAAAACTTACGTTTAATTTATTATGTTTTTCCAAAATATTTTGTATATATGTATGATTGTTTTTCTTTATGGGAGTCTAATTGAATAAAAACTTAACTTTACTACTTGATTATTCTTATTTCCTATAGTAACGTAATTCTTTATTTAAACCAGAAAACCTGCTAAATTACATCGCAATGTACAACTTTAACATAATAAAACCTGCTATGTCGCAAAATCGCTTATAAACCAGTAAATACAAAAAAAATATTTATTAATTTATAGTTTATACTATAGAATATTACATAATAAATCACCCATATTTTGGGTTTGGTTCATACGCTACAAATATAAATTTTAAGAAGTTTTTTGTCTGCCCTGTAAAATTATGTTGATGTTAGTTAGCAGGTTTACACTCTAAGCCGACGATATATGTATAACATCATTGAATATATATATGTACATATAAGTACATACATATACAACGTGTTACAAAATACCCCGTAAAAATATAATTAATTAATATTATTCTTTTCATTGATGTGCAAACCCTATTTCAGTAAAATTAAAGAGTAAACTACGCAGAATGTACCTATATTTCTACGGTAGAAATTAGGTAGAAATTCTACCTAATTTGCGGAACGACAAAAATATTTAAAAGACCTAACCGATGAAACAACCAAACACTTACTCTTTCTAAACGTCAACAGATTTGAAATTGACAATATATTTTTTTCCAACTTGTCATTTTTTGAAGCCAATACATCCTTGTATTGAGGTAGCAAACATTTATGAATGAAAAATAGAAGAACTATTAAAGTAGACAATTATTAGGTAAAATAGGTACGTAGGTCTTTCTGTTAAATAATCTGGTTCCATGATATGACAGCTTACTAGGGTTGACAACTTTTTTGGCTTTGATAATTAATTATATTTTTTACGGGGTATTTTGTAACACCCTGTATGTATAACTTTGAAATTCTGCTAAATGTCTGCTAGTGTAAAGTTAATGTCTGTTATATCTATATGCTAAATAATACTATATTTAATTATGAAAATCTTGATATTTTCCAAATTATATATACTTACTTACATAATTATAGAACAATGAAGTTAAGATTCGATGTGATAATATTGTTGTTTGTTATCTTATTGACTAACTTTGTTAGAACTATTTTAGACTTTATATATTTAAAATCTAAAGTATTTAAGGAACAATCACCCAAATATTTCTTGGCTAGATTCTTCGTTGTTAAAATCTTAAATCGTTTATATTTTATTTTTAATTATATATAGGTATTTTTTTTGTGTCGTGCTTTTAATGTTAGTAATATCATATTTTTTTAATTGTACTTACCTAAATCTAATACTGTTTCAAAATTATGCTCATGTTTTTTTGCAATGGACACACGACATATCGCATAAGAGTGGAAATATCTTGGTGTAGTCAACATCATGATAATATAGTATAGCATATCATGTAGAATATCATTTTGAAAAATATTTTCCTAATCTTATAATTAAATGTGAAAAATATCTGTAATTAATGCACAAAATATATAACGCCAATGAATGTTGTTCTATAAAATCTGTATTTGTTAATAGATAATAAACCGTATGTTGAAAAGAAATCGCGGTGAGTCTGTTATAAAATAATTAAAACACAAATAGGGACAATTTAGAACCTTATTAAATAGGTACGCAAAGCTTTTTAGATTAACTCAAATACATTTTTCGTCAATAAATGTGGGATACTTTCGTCAGTAAATGTGGAATACTGATACTTACACATTTAGGTAAGTATATTATAATATATATACAGGGTGTAAGGGACATCGTACCGAAAAACGATACCAGGGATCCAGTATATGATTCTGAACACTAGTGTTGAAATTTTTCATCGGCATTTTCATGATTTAAAAAGAAAAACACTTTTTTTAAATAAAATTAGTATAATATCATTATTGATATAATAATAAAGCATAATTTAAATTAATTTTTTAAATTATTTATTTATTTATTCTTTATGCACTAAAACAGTAGATAGGCAATTAATTAATAGGCATTTAACTATTATTATTTTAGAAAATTAGCAATGTAATCTGAGAAATAAATATTATTCCGCATATATTCATTAGATGCTCGAAAATTAATAAGTCAGTCATTTGTCATTTTCCATATAAATAGTTTATGTAATGTTGTAACCGACATTATTTGACATCTTATAAAAAAAATTCGGTACGATGTCCCTTACACCCGTTATATACTTTCCAGGTAAGTATACAGTGCTGTTACTTGTATCCGTCTAGCAAAGTATGGTTTTTTTATAATTTTTTCGGCTTTAATTGTGGTCATTTTTATAATCATGTTACAGGATAGGTAGTTTTGGACTAAGAAAAACTGGTTTCATACATTTTATACACAAATTATTATGAACAGAAGTTCTTTGTCGGATACAATTAAAGTCAATTAAAAATAGTAATACTTATTGTACCTATACTAAAATATGGCACTCATAACAAAGTAAATAATGCGAAAATATTACTTTATTATTTAGATGGCCGTGGTTAGCATTTTCATGTAAGTACCTAAATATAATTAAAATGTTAGAATATATACTTACTCAGTCGATATTTGTCATGGTTTTATATATGTACTGTAAAAATAGAGATTTACAATCACACTAACAGTAGGTACTAATTTTGTTTTATAACCACATAAGTACTTATCTACCTGATTTTTCGAGGTAATCTGTTTCGATTTTATATATAAGTACAACTTTAACTTTTGCAAACATACCTAGGTACTTATCTGTTTAAGTACCTATATAAAAGTACATAGGTAATGCATTCGCCTAAAATTAGGTATCTACATACGCACAACGAAAAAGAAAAATTAACACCAAAATACATAAATGCTCTAAATATTGGTTTATTAAATTTTTAGTTTTTATGTATATATCACAGCGTACCATTGATAGTAGTATGGTTGGTAACTATTCTACTATATCTCATGCCGCACTCAGAGTCCATTATTATAGGGATTCATTGTCTCATCTGTTAGTGTCGATATTATAATGATTCATTACGTAGGTATACTTTTAGACTTTCGCGTTCCATTGTTAAACTTTATTTTAATCGGGAATTAACGCGATTTACCTTATATTTTGGCTTGACGTTTCGCCCGGGTTGCGCCAGCCGTGGTCACAAGCAGACACTACACGTGTAGTGTGTAGTGGGCTTAACGTTACAAGTGAAAGAACGGGGGTAGACGAAGATATTTCTGCCTCACGCACGGAGGCGTCGTCTCGCTGAACCAGTCTGCTTGTGACCACGGCTGGTCCAATATGTTCTCCGCGCGGAGCCTTCGGCCCAGCAGACGACTGGCCCCAATATCCTTATTCAATCGCCCTATCCCCTGGACTAGGAAGGTTAAGTACCTCGGAGTCACCTTGGACACCGCCATGACTTTCGGCCCGCACATTCGGTCCGTCCGCAATCGAGCGGCTTTCGTATTAGGTCGCCTGTATCCCCTTCTCTGCAAGCGGAGTAAAATGTCGCTTAGAAATAAGTTGACATGTATATACAAAGCTTGCATTCGCCCAATTATGACTTACGCGAGTGTAGTTTTCGCGCACGCCGCCCGCACCCGTATCGATAGCCTCCAGGTTATCCAAAATCGTTTCCTCCGACGTGCCGTGGGTGCCCCGTGGTACATGCGGAACGTAGATCTGCATTCCGATTTCAAGTTAGATCCCCTTCGTAAGTTCCTCAAAGAAGCGTCGAAACGCTACTTTGAATCCGCGTCCCGACAGCCCAAGCCGAGGCCGTGCCTCCCTGAGGTGCCCTTGAGCTCGTCGCTACTTCTGCCGTTAAGGCTAGAGCGCTTTAAGCGCTCGCCTCCTATTCTCCGGTGAAGCTGTAATGGCCATCTGCGGCCAACAGCGTCTATCATTCCCAAAAAAAAGCAACCCTATTAAGTATCATCTATGTGCAACCCGGCCGAAACGTAAAGCCAAAATATAAGGTAAATCGCGTTAATTCCCGATTAAAATAAATTTTAAGATTCATTACGTACTCAGAACTATTTTATTAAGAGTACTTAGGCACTACTGAAACTTGATTGGAATTAAAACACTGAGAAACAGTTAACACGTACCTACTGAGTAGACAGGTTTGTATAGTCTCTAATATATTTTGGAATTTTATAAATTACTTACACAGACAAAAATAAATAATTAATATAGAATTGTTATGGTCATTAAATTTTAAAACTTTGTTTGTAAATCTTAAATTACTTTACTAGGAGGTAGTTCCCCCGAGGGACCGTCCAGGCCAGGTAGGTACCACCGCTGTGTCAGATATTATGCCGCCAAGCAGCAGTGTGTAAGCATTGCTCTGTTGCGGTGAGAAGGGCACTGTAGCCGGTGATATTATCGGACAGATATAATAACTAGTGTGTTTAGTGACGAGCGGCAGTGTTATGCACTTACTGCAGCTGTCTATAGGCAGGTGTGTCGCTTACCTTCAGGTGAAAGTATTGAAGTAGTGAAAGTATTGTCTCGTATTGAAGTAGTAAGTAGGTATCCTCATGAGGATACCTACTTACTAGAACTGCAGTTCTAGATGTCAAATTTTAACCGCCAATGCAAATGCTATATATATATATATATATACTTACTTATATATAATATAGTATAAGTAATATATATGTGTAATAAATAAGACAATACTTAAGTATAAAAATAAATTGTCCAGTTTTTAATTAAGAGTTCACGTTAATTATATAAAGGCGTGATTCTGTAGCATATCATATACTTACCTACAATGTGTTACAAAATACCCCGTAAAAAATAAATAAATTAATATTATTACTTTCACTGATGTGCAAACCCTATTTCAGTAAAATTAAAAAGTAAATTACGCAGAATGTACCTACATTTCTACCTAATTCGCGGAACGACAAAAGTTTTAAAAGACTTAACCTTACTAGGGTTGACAATTTTTTGGCTTTGATAATTAATTATATTTTTACGGGATATTTTGTAACACGTTGTATTAGGTCGTTCGGTTACATTAATTCTTTCGTCCCTTAACTATTAAGCGGGTAGCTGGGGCCCTACCTCCAGCCTCCACCCCTAAAACAGTCTTATAATCTAGTTATACCCACTAAGTTGCTTTATTTATTTATAAATTATGATTATTTTTTAATTTATAACTTTAATCTTTAATTGTTAATGAATTACTAATTTTAATTGTTTATTTCAACCTTTATATTCGCCTTAATTAATTATTTATATATCACATTTTATTCTTTTAGGTATTTCTTCTTGAATACTCAAATAATTCTAATTTTTAACTTTAGATACCTATAGAACTTAATTATTTAATTTTAGAATACATTCAATTTTTATTATATTCAATGCAATCAAATTTTACTTCACAAATTCTTCCTAATTTTATTTTTTTTATTTTTGTAATATAATAACATGCACATTGTGTTGTCTACCTGTCTACCTATTA
Source organism: Furcula furcula (assembly GCA_911728495.1). Lineage (NCBI taxonomy): Eukaryota > Metazoa > Arthropoda > Insecta > Lepidoptera > Notodontidae > Furcula > Furcula furcula. The sequence goes on from OU452252.1 coordinate 23,862,129, forward strand.
TGTAAAATGTGTTAACCCGTAAGTGGCATGTACATCGGGCCAATCTTTAAATGTACTTTTCTGTGTTCTTTTTATTTATATGCTGTGGGATAACAAAAAACAATAAACAATTCATTTATATTTGACGGGCCCGTTGGTCTAGTGGTTAGACACCCTGTCCTGTAAGGCTAGAGTGCTTTAAGCGCTCGCCTCCTATTGTCCTGTGAAGCTGTAATGGCCATCTGCGGCCAACAGCGTCTATCATTCCCAAAAAAAAAAAAAAAAAATGGGTCGTGGGTTCGATTCCCACCAAGTGTCTGGGTGTTATTTATCTATTTAAGTATGTATTTACAAAAAAAATGTATATACTCAAGTATTAGTATCAGTTGTCTGGTTTCCATAGTACAGGCTCTGCCTAGTTTGGGATCAGATGACCGTGTGTGGATTGTCCCAAGATATTGTTATTATATTTCAACTCTCGGAGCAGTTTGTGCTTATTTTTAATGAATACTTGATTATCGATATCATACATAAGCATATCTAGTGCGCGCACCCTCTGCTCTTTGTAACTTCTTTATTTTCCTCTCCATCCAAAGGTTGCCTGGAAGAGATCGCTTTTACTGATAAGGCTGCCCATTGTTGCATTTCTTATTAATTTGCATCGTATTCTTCTTGTGTCTGTTTGTTTGTGCGCAATAAAGTGTCTATCTATCTATCTCTAACAACTGTATAAATAAAGTAGGTATAAAATGGCTGCTGCTGTCGTAATATTCCGATTTTAGGAACTGGTTTATTGATAATTAACTTTAATTGATATTTGTTAGTGCGGGAATTAAAGTGTGGGACACACGGTAGAGACGTGGTTGTACGTAGTCTATAGCTCTGTCACTTTTATGAGGTGGCATTAATACTGCCACTAAATTTGGTGGTAGGACTGCTGCATAAGCTCCAACAGCATTAGGTTTTTGGTTTGTTGTTGTAGTTGGCTAGCAAACAATGCCTGAGTAGCCACGTAGCAAAAGCCAGTGATTAAGAGTTTAGTCTAATTGACCAACTAGTCCAGTCTGGATTTTCTTAATGCCGCACTTAAACACGACAATGGGAATGATAACTTATTGCAGAGCAAACTGACAGTTCTCTCCATACATTTCTCTGAGTTTCAGGAGTTTTACACCAGCGCAGCGCCTCTAGCGGTGACTATAAAAACTAGTAAAATGTACGGGAGAAAACTGAGAATTTGTTCGATTTCGACCTAACTAATTAATCCCGTACTCGAATCCGAAGCCAGTATAACCGTATAGCCAATGCTTTAAAATAAACAATTTACATTTCATTACCTTTTAATTTCCATCAAAGATAATTAAGTATAATATAAGTAAGTATAGAAATAGTAAATGGACGAAAGAATTATAACAATCATATCGTGTATTGTTGTTTCTGTGTAAGTAAGTACATTAATATGCATAAAGTGTTGATGGTAATAAACGTTCTAAAAAAAACCTTTTGTTTTTCTTTCGAGGAGGAAACCTTCAAAATTCCCCGGAGAACTTCGTAGATACTATGAAGAATCTCCGGGCATAGCGTTCGGACCTCGCCGGAGTCTCTCTAGCGCCAGACGCACAGGGTGCTAGTACGGGTTTCCTTCTTTTACAAAATTATAGCTTTCATCAATTTTAATTATTGATGATTTCGCTAGTGTCAAGTAGTTAAATAGCAATTAAAATAAATTAAATTATCAAATATTTATTGAGAAAACAAAGATTGGGAAATTTGTGTTCGCGGTCGCTATCACCAAGATGGCGGCCGCGAACCGATAGTTTACGTACGACTGTCCGTAGACACAGTTTTCTCCCTTAGATTTTGATAGTTACCGCTAGCGGCGCTGGTGTGAAATGTATGGAGAAAACTGTCAGTTTGAATGACTTCGTTAACTTTCAAAGCCTGCCCTAGAGCACGAACCAGGAATGCAACGCATCCCCCGGCACCCCGCGGTGCTCGCGACAACGCCTCTAAAAAACATACAAATATGTAATTAACTGCATTTGACTGTGACAGGCACTTTATAAACTATAAGACAATGTACCTGTGGTCTCATCATGATCAGCCGGAATACTGCCACTGCTGAACAAAGGCCTCACCCTTAACACCATCATGAACGACAATTGGCCATTTGCATCCACCGGTCAGTCAGTCCACCTAGTGGGAGGCCTGTCTACGCTGCGTTTTCCTGCTCGTGGTCGCCACTCGAGCGAGCGAACACTATGTCTATCTATAAATAAAATAAATCCCTATTTCCGTTGGTCACGCCATAACTCGAGAATTGCCTTTGGTCCATCTTTTTTTTACACTACCAACGTGGCAAGCAAGCGTGCGGTCCGCCTGATGGTAAGCAGTCACCGCAGCCTATTGATTAACGCTAGCAACACCAGAAGAATCACTAGAGCGTTGCAGAGCCTTCCTTTAAGACATTTGATATTAAGTTAGTTTTCATATACTTCGCTAAGTTGAGCAGAAAATTAGAAATTACGCAGGCGGAGCTGCGCGGGACAGATAGTAGCAATAAAAATATTAGTGATTAAGCAAAAAACAATTTAATCAATAAAACTACATTACAATTTAGATATCGAATCACATAATGTATAAACTATTTATTGCTATCTAAAGTAGCGGCGTCGTCCGATGGCACATTAGACGCGCCATTAGCCAACTGTAGATAAATTAAGGAACCACAATAGTAACAACTTATCCAATCTACAGCCACTTATTGTAAAGCTGTCCCATATGCCATTGTACGGCGACGCTAGTATAATCGAAATTAATCCAGTCTTATTTAATTTAGTGGGTACAAAAATATTATTTTTGCACCTACCATTGGATACTATCTAATAAGGTACCAAAATTGTTTGACGAGGTATTTTGTTTAAATCAATAATTCAATTATAAGCCACGTAAGTATGCGTAGAGGCCAAGTATTATATAACCAGTACGCTACGATGGCTACCCAGTCTGGTTCCATCGAACAGAAAATTTACAAAAACTGGCAAAAACTGATACCGGGGTACTTGCATGAAAGCCATACATGCAAATTATTTAATAATAATGATTGTAAAAAGTATATATTACTAGAAAACATTTTGTCCAGTTTTTTTTTTACAAATTAGTCAAATTATAAGTTACGGAAATAAGAACGTAATTTCAAACCCCAATCAGTGTAAGTGACGTCATTGGGTAATTATCGACTCGCCATTAAAAAGTATATTTGTCATATCAACCAAATGACGTGCTCACGTAAAATCTTGACTATATAGTTAAAAAAATATGATATTTCATGTTCCACTAAATAAGAAAAAGACAAACGTCAAAACTGCCATCATAGCGTGCCGCAGATATAACAATCGCAAAGAGATTACTAAATATAACAGAACTTGTGTAGGTCCTGGGGGACTTCTTGAGGGAATAATTTAAATAAAAACTCAGGTTCGTTGAATGTCTTCGATATTGTGTATTACCGGCTCGCAAGTTAAAGTGCAAGTAACAATATTATAAGTAATTTATTCTAACGCCTTAATTACGTGCTAATTACAAAGTGCTATAAGAATATAGCAAGGCGCTACGGTTCCATGGTAATCCTTCTATTCATCAGCTATCTTTGGACTGATGCTGTGGAGTTCCAACATGCCCCCGGGTGTTGAAATACTACGATTTCAACAAGAATCTGAAGACACCGGCAGTGGGCAAATCCTATTGAAGGCTCGTCTAATTATTCCTGCTGATGTCCGAATATCTGCAACTCGAACAACTCCATCGGCACCAGGGTAGACGGCGACCACTCTTCCTAGTCTCCATTTAAGCGGCGGAAGATTGTCCTCCTTTACCACAACTAAGGTGTTCAGCTTCAAACCATCCTTGCAGGAGCGCCACTTCGTTCTCTGCTGTAATTCGGCTACATACTCCTTGCTCCATCGGGCCCAGAAGTGTTGGCGGAGCTGCTCAATACGTTGAAAACGATTTAAATGGGTGATGGAGTATTCCTGGAGATTATGCTGTGGCAGTGAAGTAATGGGTCGTCCAATTAAAAAATGCCCTGGTGTCAGCGGCGTGCAGTCGGCAGGATCAGAAGACAGCGGCGTCAATGGGCGAGAGTTTAATATACCTTCAATCTGTATTATTGTAGTGTTAAGATGCTCATAAGTAAGGTTACAATTGCCCAGCACACGCTGTAGATGATATTTTGTCGACTTAACACCCGCCTCCCAGAGTCCACCGAAATGAGGAGTATATGCGGGAATAAAATGGAATTTAATCCCATCATTAGCAACAGTTGCAGCTAAAGAATCCGAATTAGATTTTAAAAATTTAGAAATATCATTGTACGCACCAACAAATGAAGTACCGTTGTCGGAATATAAATTAATAGGTTTTCCTCTTCTTGAAATAAATCTGTTCAATGCCAATAAATACGAATTACTCGTTAAATCCCCTACCAGTTCCAAGTGTATAGCTTTGGTGGTGAAACAAATAAAAATAGCAACATACACCTTAACCAACCTACATCCACGACCTTGGCGACTAGCAGACATGATGGGGCCGGCGTAATCAACACCAGTACTTTCAAAGGGGTACCCACCAGGGAGAAGACGCTGCTGTGGTAAGTTTCCCATCAACGGCGTAATCACTCTACCCTTGAGTCGTTGACAACGTACACATTTATGGTAGCAGGTCTTCGCTAAATTACGGCCACCTATTGGCCAATAAATACGATTCCCTAATGGAAGCCAGTAACAGCTGCGGGCCAGCATGCATTATTCTTTTATGTTCAAAATCGAATAATAATTTTGTAAATTCGTGAGCGGACTGTAGTAAAATAGGGTGCTTTTTATTATGAGAAAAATTAGAATTATCGAGACGTCCTCCTACACGCATTATTTTATTTTCATCAAGATATACATTAAACTTTAGGAGGGCGCTCTTCCGAGGAATACTTTGATTTTCAATAAGCATTCTATACTCGGGAAAGGATTCTTTTTGTGAGTTAATAATGATAACATTTAAAGCGTCTTGTAGTTCATCTTGTGATAAATATTTGCTGATGGATTCTTTCCTACAAGATTTTATAAATCGTAGCATATAAGCCACCGAACGTACAAGGCGTAAATAATTAGAAAAACGTTTAAATTCTATAAATGTATTATTTTTATTAAGGTCGAGAACAGCGCAAAGTGATACTAGAGGTCGAGTTTCGGGCAAATTGTCTAACTCTAAAGGTTTAAGATGGGAGGGCCAAAGAGACGGATCATGCTTCAGAAAATCGGGACCACTCCACCATAAATCCAAACCTTGCAGATTACTTATATCCACACCACGAGATATAAGGTCTGCTGGGTTTTGGTCGGTAGGTACGTGTCGCCAGGTGCAATTACCAGCCTTATCTAAAATCTCAGCTACGCGATTGCGTACAAACGGCTGAAGTTTTGAAGGCACCATTTGCAACCATCCCAACACAATAGTCGAGTCAGTCCAGTAGAAAACATGATTGACATGTAGTCGAAGGGATTTTATAACCTTTTCACACATTCGAGCGCCCACTACGGCACCACATAACTCCAATCTTGGAATTGTGGTGGGTTTAATTGGTGCCACTCGACTCTTCGCCATTAGCAAACGAACCATTATATCCCCCTTATCATTAACGCTACGCACATAGACGCACGCACCGTACGCGCGTTCTGAGGAATCTGTGAAAATATGAAGCTCTAACGTCTTGTATGAATCGCAAACTACTATTCGTGAAATACGCAAATTATTTAAAAGAGGTAGGTTTTGGACAATATCTTTCCAGATGCCTTGAAGCTCCGGGTTTAAGGGTTCATCCCATGACAGCTTATCAAGCCACATTCGTTGTAGCAACATTTTCATGGTAACAACAGCAGGAGATAGAAGTCCCAGGGGGTCAAAAATGCGTGCAATTGCCGAGAGTAAGTCACGCTTTGTGTTACCTTTAAAGGACATTGAACCTATTATAAACCCTAGTTCATCTGAGTTCGCAAACCAGTCAAGACCTAACAGCTTGTTGGGCTCATTAGATCCCATATTTAAGTCTAACGATGAATCAGTCCCATCAGATACCAACTGAGGTGCGTTAGATTTCCACTTTCTTAGTGGCAAACAAGCTGATGCCAGCGCATTGGTGACTTCTGTGCGAATGAACCTAACTTCATCTAAGTCATCCCCTCCTGTTAACAAATCATCAACATAAAAATCATGTGTGATGATATCAGCAATCCTATCCTTACATTCGAGGCCTATTTGTTTCAAACAACGCGTCGCAAGAAATGGTGCACTAGCGGTACCGTAAGTGACGGTGTTTAATGTATAAACCTTGACAGGATCGTTAGGGTTGCTACGCCATAGTACCTGTTGCAAGTGCCTATCAGATGGATGGACGACTATTTGTCTATACATCTTCTCGACGTCAGCGGACAATACATACTTATGCTGTCGGAATCGAAGTAGTATAGACAGCAAATCGTCTTGAACGGTAGGACCGACCATCTGGATATCATTTAAGGATATGCCTGAAGATGTAGGGCAGCTCGCGTTATAGACTACGCGAAGCTTAGTTGTGATATTATTCTCCCGTAACACACCATGATGCGGGATGAAACAATTATTAGAATTTGATTTGACTTCTTTATTCTCTGTCATGTGGTTAAGCATCTCGTACTCAGACATAAAGTCGTGATATAATTTACTAAAATCAGGGTTACTTTTCAGCCTACGTTCTAGAGAGTATAAACATTGTGAAGCCCTATTAAATGATTCTCCCAGAACAGAAGGGTTTTGTTTAAGAGGAATACGAACACAAAAGCGACCGTCTGGCAAACGTGTCGTATTTTTAATGAAATGTTGTTCGCACAACTTTTCCTCTGGCATATAGCTAGAAGATTGTGAGTTAATTTCCTCTAAACGCCAAAAATTAGTCAGATCCGATCTGATCCTTTCTAAACTATCGTCAGAAGGTGAGTTAATTTGAGCGAAATTACATCTAAGATCGGTTGGCAAGTATCTATTACAATTTACACTAATAGGACCGGAGATTATCCATCCTAACTTGGTTTCGAATAAAACTGGCATTCCATGACCTAACCTTATTTGCTGCGATCCTAACAAATTCCAGAATAAATCAGCCCCGATGAGGATTTCTGGCTCAGCAGACTCAAAAAAGGTACAGTCGGCTAACTGGATGTTAGAGGGAATTTTAAGTCCAGAAATATCGAGTCTTTGACATGGCACAGCGTTAGTAATAAATGGCAAAACAAAACAAAATAATTTAGCACTGTAGCTATTATTGAGTGATGTCATATTGACTTGGCATGTTTTGCCTACGCTGCAGCTCACATTGTTTATCCCAAGTAATGATTCATTGACCTGAGTAGTCGATAAGTTCAACCTTTTACATAGTTTTTCAGTCATGAGACAGGATGTGCTTCCGCAGTCCAATATTGCACGCACTACGACTTCACGATTATCACGATCGTACAACTTAACTAAAGCGGTTGACAATAAAACGCTGCACTGCTTGACAGCGCTGTGAGGCGCTGCAATATTGGCAGATAACGCGACATTGTTTTTATCGCAGGACGCGGACGGCGAACACTGTGGCGAAGAAGAGTGATCAGCCGATGTGTTGCTAAACGATTTTTCATTATGTGTATTTGCAACACTCCTAGACTCCGCCGACACATGTATTAATGTATTATGCCGACGCTTACATAACTTGCAACCCGGTTTTTTGCAATGGTTGGCATAATGACCCGTACGGAAACAGTTATAACACACCTTATAGCCTGGCAATAATTTAAGACGTGCTTCATTAGTTAATGCAAGAAACTGTGGACAATTATTTAAAGTATGGCCACTTTTACACTTAGGGCAAACCTTAAAAGATGATTCAGTACTAGAATTATTAGGAATTTGTGTTGTGATCATAGTCTTTAACCTTGGATTAGACTTGGTTAGGGTGTGGGGGTGGTTATTACGGGATAACTCCATGGTTTCAATTAAATCGGCATGGCTGCGAATTACGCTAATAAACGCATCAAAAGTTATCTCGCTATCCTCTTTTACACTACCTTTGAACTCCTCCCACTGTCTATATGTTTTCTGGTCTAGTTTACGAGTGATAAGGTAGATCAATAACGTGTCCCATTCTTTAACAGGTTCACCTAACGACTCAAGGGCGCGCAAGTTCTTATTTATCTGATCGATTAAACCTTTCAAAGCAATAGAAGACTCCCTATTAATAGCTTCGATGTTAAATAAGGCCGATACATGATTCTGAATCAGTAACCGCTTGTTGTCAAATCGATCACATAATACCTTCCACGCTACAGCATAATTGCTAGATGAGAATTCGATTGACGTAATGACCACAGCAGCAGCTCCCTCCAGGGAGGCACGCAGGTAATGAAATTTATTAATTTCATCAATTTCATCATTAGAATGAATGAGGCTGAAAAAGGTGTCACGAAACTCCAACCAATTGCTATAGGAACCAGAAAATTTTGGTAATTGTATGGTAGGTAATTTGACAGGTTTATAATTACTGGCATGAGTACATTTATCACTTTTTTCAGATTGATTATCTTTATTGTATTTTATTAATGTATTTTGTGACCTAGACAAAGCTTTGTAATATAAAGTCTCAAATTCAGTACGTTCAGATAACTGTGTTTTAATATCATCAGCAATGCATTCCAACCGCAACTGTACCTCATCATATTGCTCGTACAACGATTCAATTTTGCCCATCCGTAGCTGTAATTCCGTGATGTCACAGCTGCTTAATGTTTTATCACCCAGTCCGTCAAGATAGTTTGTAAATACAGTTAAACGACCCTTGAAGCTTCCTCGCTTTTTTACTAACTCCTTTTCCTCGGACATACTGGAAGTCGGGTGTTGTCGGCCTGGAATTTATATAAAACAAATTGTGTACAGACAGATAATTAAAATAAAAGACAATGGTACCTACCTATTTCATACGGGTTTGTACTGCTGATTGAGATAATTGTAAATAACAATGTTATAACTTTGCAACAACAGCCAATGTAAATAATATGTACTGTATATAATGTAAATATAAATTTAGTTTTTGAAATTTAATAAAATAACTTTTTACGGAATAAGTTTTTGCTTTGCCAGAATTTACCTACAATTACTAACTAGTACCTAGTTAACATGAAGTGCATACATATACCATTTAATAGCAAAGATACAGACAAAAATAATGCGGCTAAATGGTTAAAACACAACGGTAAATTGTATTAACATTAAAATATCTATCGAAGACACAATTACGGAATGTATTACATATCCTACCTACGCATCACAATTATGAAATTAATGATTCAGCAGTTTTGCTTTATAGCACAATAGAATTAAAATATGTAGAACTTAATGCCTACTATACTGTCCTTAAAGTATGGTTTTAATCCTTACTGCTGATAATTAACACGTAGATATAACACGGCACAATAAAACAACACAACCTTGAGTGACCTCCAAGTCCGGCAGGACGTTGACGATATTATTTCCAATAATCCAATTAATTCTCCAATTATATAAACTTTTCTTCATCCGGCTTGACAATGGACCATGTGTAGGTCCTGGGGGACTTCTTGAGGGAATAATTTAAATAAAAACTCAGGTTCGTTGAATGTCTTCGATATTGTGTATTACCGGCTCGCAAGTTAAAGTGCAAGTAACAATATTATAAGTAATTTATTCTAACGCCTTAATTACGTGCTAATTACAAAGTGCTATAAGAATATAGCAAGGCGCTACGGTTCCATGGTAATCCTTCTATTCATCAGCTATCTTTGGACTGATGCTGTGGAGTTCCAACAGAACTGGATTTAAGGCTGTGATACCCTATAAACGATATCGGCCGCTTACAGCTTTTCTTTCAAGAGACCACCACACCACAGTTCATTTCTACAGTAAGCATCGTGACGCGGCGTGATGTTAATAGACCACAGCCTAACGACTTCTGTATATTTTGATTAATAACCAATTTTAACAAGTAGAACATTTAAGGAGTATATAAAAAAAACAATTTAGACGGTGGGTCTTCTCAGCCAAAATAGATATTAATTATAATTAGAGTAATATATATCTATAAATTCTTTCGTCATAAAAGTATACGATCATCGAATATATCGCATTACGTTCGTTTGCTTAAATCCTGTCAAATAAGAACAGTATTATTACTATTGATTGACCACCACATGATAGTAAGTGGCTGGTGACGCAGCCGTCGCTGAAAGGGGACTAGCTTCTTAACGACACAATCGCTGTACTGGTAGCAAAAGAGATCAACGCTGGTACCTTAGCCACCAGCACAGTGACTTCTCATAGAGCACTGGCAACCCTACTCTCCGTAGGGACACAACGCCACTCAAAAAATTGGACTGGCAAACCCGCTCTCTGTAGGGACACAACGCCGCTCGAAAGATAGGACTGGCAACCCTCCTCCTTGCAGATACAACGCCGCACGAAAGATAGGACTGGCAAGCATCCTCTTTGCAGATACAACGCCGCTGGAAAGATAGGACTGGCAACACTCCTCTTCGCAGATACAACGCCGCTCGAAAGATAGGACTGGCAACACTCCTCTTTGCAGATACAACGCCACTCGAAAGATAGGACTGACAAGTCAGCAAGACACAACGCTACACGAGTCTTGTGGTATGGCCGTGGTCTTCTCCAGCTTACAGAAGATGGCCGCCACGCCAATACCGCCAGCAATATCTCCATACTTCCGCTGTGGGACTGCTCAAATGATCAATTGTGCATATTGTAACCCACTAAAAGGACAATTATATTTAAGTTAGGCAAACTTATCATTTTTCTTTGTAGCCTTTAAGGCTGCCTGTCCACCGGAGCGGAGCGAGGCAGTGGAGCGGAGAAACGGAGAAATATTAACCAATAAGATTGCACAAAATCTCCGCTCCTCTTTAGTGTGCAATCTTATTGGTTAATATTCCTCCGTTTCTCCGCTCCACTTTCTCGCTCCGCTCCGGTGGACAGGCAGCCTAACACAGCGAGTAAAAACGCTTACTGTACAAGCTGGAAGGTCATAAGGTCCAATCTTTTAGCAACAACTTTGTGTAGTTGTTCCTTAATCATTATAATAATACAAGCCTACCACTTGATTGAGCATTTAAAAGTCCTACACCTGTTCTCACCATTCTAATATGTAATACCAGCCCTCGTTTATGTCACACTGTTGGGCAAGGGCCTCTACTCATGATAAGGGGGCTTAGGCCATAGTCTACCACGGAGGACTTCACACGCCATTCGAAAGCTAGTTAGGCTTTCTTAGACATGCAGGTTTCCTCACGATGTTTTCCTTCACCGAAAGCTAGTAACAATCGCACATGATTAGTTAAAGAAGTCAGTGGTGCGAGCCAGGGTTCGTACCTGCACACCTTGTTTCCAAGGCAAGCGCTCGTCGACTGAGCTGTTACTGCTATCTTACTTCTAAAGTAAGTATTTATTCCATGTAATACTAATCTAATTTTAGGTATATCATCAGAGAAATAAACTACAATCGCGTCTTCATCTTGTTGCCATACGTAAAATTAGTTTTAATGCAATGCGTAATATATCAGGAATCATAACTGTAGCCATCTTTGCCTAAGTTTAGAACACTGTTTGTGTAATAAGTGTTGACAAACTATGTTAAGATTTTTAGCATACAACAGTACATTTGTACAGAATAACAAGTTTACCCACAGGATGCTTATATGCTATCGTAATCAAAATCCTAGCATATATTGTAAATACTCAACGCAATTCAACTAACACCAACAACCTATTTAAATTAGTTTCAGTAAATACTACACTTGGTTAGTATCTTCTGCATTTGCTTTCTCAATTTCAGCTTTTTTCATTTTCTTAGCCTTTATATCAGCCATTGTCTGTTCAATGGATCGTTGGTCCTTTTTATTTTCACTAGGAACTTCTCCATAGCTTTTATTGACATTTGTCTTATGCGCTGCATCAATGGCGGCCTCTTGTCCAATCAGGTGAGCGTACTTTTGCTTATAAAATGTTCCACTTAACTCCTCTTTTCCCTTTTTACGTTTTCTATTCTTTTCTTCTTCAATGTCTTTGGCTGCCTGTTTTTGCATCTCCAAATGATGTTTAGCCATTTCCAATGCTTTCTCATCATCCCAAACCCCACCAGCTCTGCGGACTGTCAATTCATCTTCAGATGGGCCATTGTCTTTCTTATAAACAACAGCATACCTATCTACACCTTCTTGTCCAAAGGAAAATACTTGTAAGCCAGCTATTTCAGATACATCTCTTATAATAGCACGGTACATTTGTTCCATCGGTTCAAATTGCAGATGTGGCTTAGTTCCGTCCTTGATAAAGTTACTGACTTTTTCTTCCACCCTTTTTCTGAATTTATTTACCATGTTTCGTTCCTCCTTCTGCCTCCGTTCGAATGCTTCTTTTTGTTTCCTCATAGCATTCTTTTGTGCCTCACTTGCCGATGGAGGTTTTTGCATTGAGTTTAAAATAGAGTCTAAGAGATCCATTCTTATATCTGATTTTCTGATAAAAAGGATGTGTATGAAATTATTTCAGCGGTCCGTTTTTGCCAAGATGCTGGAAAACTGAGGTTATCAACTAAAGAGTCTGTGTTCAGTTCTTTCAGACTAATTATGTTTAGGGATGTGTCAATTTGAGCACAAATCTGACTAGCAAATGTTATTGTATCTTCAGCGAATTCCAACAGCACTTTTAGTGGTGGTTGGAAAGGAGAACCTGTTACGAGTGTGGTACTCTGTTGAATATCAATTTCTTTACAACTATCTCTCAGTGTATTGTTTTTATTACAGAGCTTTTCAAACAAATCTTCCAGTGTTGACCTGAAATGATTAATTATTTCATTAGAGATATGAAAACTGGGCACTATAGAGGCACTTTACTGAACAATATAGAGATTAAATATAGGCCATAGAGCACCTGTGGGATTTTTTTTAATACAGGAACCATTTTAGACCAAGGACTTAATGATAATTTTGCATGCTTAATAAGAAACTGACCAATTTTGAGTTAGGTCTGAAGTGAAATATCAACAAGTAAGTACACTTATTAATATTTTAACGCCATTTTTGCCCGGAGCTTAACAAAATAACATGTTGTTATTTTTTTAGTCTTCCTTTTTCCTTTTAATAAGTGTACCTGCTACTTTTGATGTTTTACATCAGACCTAACTCAACACTGGTCAGTTTATTATTAAGCATGCGATTTGTTTACTTTTATGTTAGGGCATCAAATTTGCAGTGCAGCTGCAGTGCTGCTTTGTAAATAAATCCATAAAAATCAATCAGTGTCTGCAAATTTAAAGTCACCCTTAGATAAACAATAGGTACATGTACAAATTGCCTATCACATTGTGATGACAAGTATGTGACAGACATCATGTGATCACAAGTATTTATGTCTCCCAATCACAGAATGATTTGTTGATCATAAACATTCTTAGTATTAATATTAAACGGATACTCACAACCTGCTCCGTATTTCTCGGATCTCCTGAGAAATAAGGTTATGTATGGAGGCGCACAGTTTGGTTTGAAGCCCCTCGTATTCTTCCAACGGGGAACCCGTCACCACAGCCCTACAAGTTTAATATGATTACAATGTCGTAAAACACACCACAATAACCATTAGTACAATTTCCACTCACTCTTTTATGTTCTTACAGCGTTTTATCAGTTTATTTATAGACGCTGCGCAATTTTGGCAGTCTTTCAAACAAGTTTTCGCTGCGTTGTGGAATTCTTCGAAACACCAAAAATAATCGATAATCGTTTTCTGCACTTTAGCTTCCATTATTTAAATGATCCATCATTTGAAGATTCAATTTTTCTGGTCAATACTCTGACGAAAAAACATGAAAAAAGCAATCTTCTGAGACGTCAGGAAATAAAAAAGCAAACAACGCAAACAACCAAAACGACTGACAGACAGATTTGGGTGACTTATAAACTGTCATGTGATTTGTCATTCAATATGAAGTGTTTACAAAGTACGTTTAGTCTCACAAAGTAGTAAAATCGTGTTTAAATATGCAATAGTTATTCCATGAACGAATGTATTCCTAAACTAGAATATCGTTGAAATCAGAAACAGATTTACCTTTTATTATATTTAGATTAATCAATAGTTTTTAATATGATAAAATGTAGCGTAAATTATTACTTATTTGTTAATAATATATGATACCTTAGAAATGTTTCTATTGTAACAAGCAAGAAACCGTGCATAAAAAACCGGTAATTTATTTAATCGTATCTATACAAAACAATAGTTTAGGTATTTTGATTCTCTAATACTTATAAACGGCCATACAGTGTCTGCCGTTCATAAAAGTGCTATTGTGCTATATTGTTGTTGTTTATTGTGATTGTGATGATGTCTTCGTTCTACTTCGTTGAACCTCGACAATAGTCGGCACTTATCGGCGGGTGGTCGATGCACCTGTCAAAATGCTGAACCAATAGCAAAGTCTTATACATGACCTCAAAAAACATCAGTTTTGAATCTGTTCCGGCGTGGAGTGTATGTTTGATTTCGTCGCGTTTTATTCAATAAAAACACGTCGGAAATTTTAAATAATAATAAGGTGTCGATTGTATTTGCGCTCGGGTAGAGTGAATAAAAATGAGTGTACATGGTGTGATGCAATAAGGGTTTTCCTCAGTAACGTCTAATTTTTGCATAAGTGAAAATGAATGGTAAAGTGCATAGTGAAACCGGCGCTTTTTCATCTGACAACATGCGCGCCGAAATATTAAACCCATTTGTTCACAAATTGGAGCTAGATAACACATACGACAAAATAAAGGTACGGGGAAGCCGAGTTTACCGCGTTGCATAACAGAGAAAAGTGAAAGTATGCTTTAGTACATCGGCAAATGCTTAAAGATTCTTGTTTATTCGATATTCTGCGCATGTCCAAGACGAAATTGTGATGATTATAAATAATCTAATTACGTATCACACAGGAAAAGCCTTGAAATACTAACTAATCTAAGGAATATAAATTTCAAGATGATTGATGGTAGAATTTAAAATAGACATGATGTTAAATTTATTTTCAGATTTATTGAAAACCTATATATCTATACATAAGTGTTCATTATTTGGTATTATTATTTGGTAAAATTAAAACCTCCTCAGAGATTTAACATACAGTTTGTAAAAGGCGGTTCTATTAGATGATGATTTCTATTAATTAATGTAATTTTTATCTAAGTGATGGATGGAGTCAATATAATTTCTTGGCCTCTCAAAATGATTAACCCAGTTTAGGAACATTTGGTACAGTACAGGTAGTCTTCTTTTTTAACCCATTAATGTTTTTTCGCCGAGCTAAGGAGTACTTAGTTATCAAGCTGGCTTAGTAAATTTTTTACGGCTATTATATTACCAACTGATAATAAACAAAATCGTCATCGATATAATTTATATTTATGAGAAATCGTCGACATTTGGTTTAATTCTCTGTCAGAGAGATTTTTGTTCTTTGAGTAAGTAAAGAGTAAATTTAAGATTAAAATCAAGTCGGCTTCTTCTATAAAACTGATCATAATATCATTTCAATTAATAAAAACCCGTTGCTTTTTGCACTCCCTACAAAAATATTGGATACAATTGGGATAGGACGCCTGCGACAGCCGCTCAGTTGACTTTGTTTTGGAATGACAAAATTGGTTTCCAGTCGTTATGAATTCCATCTGATGAGCTTCATACAACCACATCGCTAGCTCAGACATGCTTTCCAAAAATATTCCGTTTTTTACTATACCTACATTTCTTCTCTATTAGAAAATGGTTAAATAGATGTTTTGATAAGTACTTGTGATTCAAACAAATCTTATTTTGTACCAGCACGTTACGAGGCGTCGCCCAAGTGGCCACAACCAAAGTGAAAAAATCCTAAATCTATGGCCACAACTATGATATTGCTTCCTTTTAGTAGGGTTTCTCTGAAAACTAATTAATATTGTATTTCAATCCAATTTAATTTTAAATCCCATTAATCGAGTGGCACTGTCGCCTTGTCAGCACGAACAGATAGTGGACTGAATTGACATTAGATTTCAGAATATTTATTCAAAATATTCGCGGTCCGTCTACCCTTTTTTTGGGTGTAGACACGAAAATATGCAAATGCTTTATCGTTAAATAGGGAACAATGTAAAATGTTAGATCTGATTGCCAAATATGTAGTCTAAACGTCATCCTTACAAAGTCATAGGCCTTGTAACAATACTGAACGGAATACTAATAGATCACGACCTTCCAATAAATAATGTGAGTTGTCTCAATAAAATAATTATACAATTTAAATTTCTGAAAAAAAGTTTATGGAAGAATAGAGATAAAAAGATGACGAAAAAGATGGTAAAAAAGTGAAGTCACGAGCTTATGCCCCGAGTGAGGACAGAATAACAACAAAGATCTTAAAAGCTGGATGAGCTCCTGTGCTGAGAGAACTTCAGCAGTTGTTTAATTCTGTCCTTTTCACTGAGAGAGCTCCAAAGACATAAACAAAAGCATGGTAGTTTTGTTCTTCAAAAAAGGTGACAAAACCCTTTTAAAAATCTACCGACCAATTTCGCTTCTGAGCCAAAATAAATGTATATAAAGCTGTTTTTAAGGGTCATCACGAATAGTCTTGCACGAAGACTCGACGAATTCCAACCCCCAGAGCAGGCCAGGTGTCGAAGCTGGTATAGCACGATAGACCACATACACACGGTAAGGCAGATTGTACAAAAGACTGAAGTGTGCAGCCCCTGTGCTTAGCGTTTGTGGATTACGAAAAGGACTCGATCGAGACCTGGTGTGTTCTGGAGTCCTTGTAGCTTCACCATGTTGACTGGCGATACATCGAAATGATGAGATATGTTTACGATGCCGCGACTATGACCGTAGAAATACAGAACCAGTGAACTGAACAAAGCCACCTACGCCGAGGAGTGAGACTTGGGGATGTCATATCCCTGAAAATGTTGACTAACGCTTTAGATATCTAAGTCTCACTTACGTTTCACGGACGATATCATCATTATTGCCGAGACGCTGCAAGAACGAATGCTCAATGACCTGGCTGATTATTCTCATCGCATCGATCTCCGGATGAATTTGAATAATACTAGTCATAATAAACGAGCATGTTGTTCCGAGACCGGTTGCCGTTAATGGAGTTCCTCACGAAGTTGTTCAGGAGCATACATACTTAGGGCAGACGCTACAACTAGGTAAAGACAACCTTGAGAAGGAAGTCAAAAGGAGAATACAGCTAGGCTGGGCAGCATTCAGAAAACTACGTCGAGTCTTTCCGTCACCGTTCCGATACCGCAATGTTTAAAGATAAAAGTCTTTAATCAGTGCGTCCTACCCGTGATGATATACGGTTCAAGGTCGCTAAGCGGGCTATGGAGAGAGCTATGCTGGGTGTTTCTATAAGAGACCAAAATTAAATACGGAATGAAGTAATTCGCCAGAGAACCAGAGTGACCGACATAGCTTTTGAGCTAATTCTTTGGGATTAGCCAGCTGAAGTGGCAGTGGGCTGGTCATATTTGCCGAAGAACCGAAGACCATTGGGGTAAACTGGTTCTGGAGTGGAGACCGCGAATCGGCAAGCGTACCTAGTGTAGGACGCCCTGCGACTAGGTGGAGCGACGATATCCGCAGAGCGGTTGACACTGGATTAGGAGAGCCGAAGATCGAGCTCAGTGTGTGCCATTGGGGTGGCCTATGTCCAGTGGTGGACTGATGTGGGCTGATGATGATGACTAGTTTATTAAGAGTAAATACAAGGAAAAGTATTCAGGATATCGCTGAACGGGCAGCATAAATGGAGGCAGCTCCGAAGTCTGACTCCTTTTAACTAGACTTCACCTCTGCTATACCTCTCTCCTTTTAATCATGTTATTTATTATATTTATTGATGAAATGGAAAATCCTATTATTAAAATAAATAAATGTTTGCAGAACATAACGATTATATGTAGGATACTTGTACATATTGATAAATAAGGTAATGACAAATAAATTGATTACAATACAAATTTAAATGCAGATCAAATAACGTATCGACCTCGATTTTTAGTTATGACACAAATAATACGAATGCTACATGAATAATGTTTACATTACTCTAGTATGTTATATTTTGGGCCTTTTTCGTATAGGCACTATTAGATGAAAATAGAAATATAGAGACAACTCATTTACTTAATCTTGTTGCTTGCTATGGTGGTTAACCTTGAAAGTAGTTCAATATCATAAGTTTTATTACAATATTAATAAAGAGACCATGATTCGAAGGTGAGAGGATTACTTGTAAGGCTTATGAGCCATCACTAAAATAGTTATATCAATTATATTTGAACAATTAAAAACAAAATGTATAGGTACATAACTATAAACGATTCATTAAATAACGTATAAAAATAAACATATCTTGGTGATCATATAAACATGTCAAATGACACTGTAAAAATAGGAATTTTTACTATTTAAAAAATTGAAACATCAAGATTATAACCACCGATTTCAACGCACAAGAAAGTGGCAGTACTCGTTGGAGGGAAAGTTGAATGCGCTCATGCTACATGGTGGACATTGGTAATTTTAACTAGCACAAGTGAACATTATGACAACGAAATAAAAAAATACTGGGAAAGGATTGATTTGTTTGTAGTTATATTATAATGTTTATTGTTTTCATGTTCATACTTCTGTGCTTTGGAGGGCGAAAGTGATGAATCGTTAATGCCACTTTGTACCTAATGCAAACAGAAATAAGTTTTAAATTGAATTGACGATTAAAAAGCATTTTAGTATTAGGTCCAAAATAGATGAGTGGTCTGTTTCCTTTTGAGATTTAACTGAACCCAATGTAAAATTATAAATAGTATACTTAATTTATAAAGTCATATAAAGAAATGCATGCATGAGACCTCATAGGTATTCATTTACGTTGGAGAAATAACTAATAATGGCTAGTGAAATACACATATGAGATATTTTGTAATAAATACCCTATAAATACAGCAGTAAGAGCTTAGTGGGCGAGCGCTTGCCTAGGAAACAAGGAGCGCAGGTTCGAACCCCGGCTCGCACCTCTGATTTCTTTAATTAATCTATGCAAATCGTCTTTGTGTGATTGTTACTAGCGGTAAAGAAAACCTGTATGTCTGAGAAAGCCGAACTAGCTTTCGAATGACGTGTGAAGTTCGCCAAGCCGCACTTGGCCAGCTTGTTGGACTATGGTCTAAGCCCCCTCATCATGAGGGGAGGCCCGTGCCCAACAGTGGGACATACACAAAGGCTGGTATTATTATTATGATGTCACGTATTAGTTAGTCAGTAATAACCGAGCCAGAATTATATTAAACTCTTAAAACGGCTATGGATACAGGAACCCAGAATACCAAGACTGACTTTCGTGATAAAAAAAATTCTGCATAGTGTGATGGTGAAGCCAGAAGTGTCGAAGAGTTGGTTAAATGCTCAAAGATCAGAGATGACAAATATTTAAACTTGAGAAATATTTGTACACTGTACTTTGTACTTAATTTGGCATTGATTCCAAAATCGACGAATTCAGCCTCGTAAATATCAAATACGTCTTCAATGTATATTAAACACTAAGATTAAACATGTTTTTATAAAAAAACTAAGTTTGTGGGTTTGCATCCTGCTGGGAGAAACAACGTTGTCTAGTTTTACCAGTAAGAAGTAGTTATAATGAACAGATTACCTACTTAATTGTCTGGAAATTCATCTGATAGGTAAGATAAGAAAGGGGTGAGTAAAGTGCCCGACGGCACGGTCATCGTGACGGTCTTCCATCTGATTTTGGGAGTAAATGAGGTTTTTCACGAGCTTCTTTTCAATACGAGTCGAAGCCATGGATAAATGTGCAGCTGCATAAAATATAATAAGATTAATAAGTTACCACCCAGTAAACATAGAACACTTCCACAAAAATATCTATCTAAGATTTGTCGATTAAATGAAATTATGTATAAATATTATCCATTATCTTTTTTACTACTTATAGTAATTTTTTTTCTTACTTAATCATATGTCAAATAAGTATAGTCTTCAGGTTTAAAAAAACTGTTCCTAATATCATTAATCCAATTTACTAACTGTACCTATGAATCCTGTAAAATTCCATTTTGTTTTATTTGACAGGGGTTTTAACTTAATTGTTGGCTGCATTATGAAGGTATTATTAATGTATTTACCACAATGTCGGTGTGAAGATTCGCATATTAATAAAGCAGGTAATATCATTATGACTCTTTTGGAACATTACGACACGGGTCGAGTAAATAAAGGTTAATTCTCACAAAGTCATCAACAATTACGAATAATCGTGTCTTACTAATTAACAGTAGCAATAAGTTAGTATATTCCGTAAATTGAATGACTAAAAAGAAGATGAAATGCCCAATACAACCTTCAGGTATATATAGAGCTTTAAAACATTATTATTGCCCTTGAGATTTCTTCTCGCTCGCTTTTATTTTCTTTACAGTATAGAATCTATTAGCGTGCCCAGTTAATTATTTCGTTACTGAGTTGCAGCTTTATGGTAACTTACTTAAGAATCTCGTAGAGGCTAGATTTGAAAGAGGTCATTATGAATATTTAAAAGAGGCAAAATTGGAACAGCCTTACTGGGGATACCTAGTTTATCAATGATTTTAAGAAGTCGCTGTGCTGGTGGCCGCGGCACCTGCACATCTGTAACACTGCCCTTTTAAGTAAAACCTGTATTATGCTGAATCTTCTCAGTCACAGACTACTTTTTAACATAATTTCACAAGGTTGAGTAGTCTGTGTTCTCAGTTCAGTCAAGGCCGCGCCGGCCCACGTTGTCAAAAGTGCCATTGTTACCGTTCTTGAAATAAGTGATTTGTTTTTAACTGTTTAATGATGTCTAGCGAATGAAGCGGGATTATGATTTGTGGATCTCAATGGACGATTTTATCATCATTGCTTTACTTTGTCTACGTCTTTCGTACTAACACAAAGCTTTCGATACCGATCGATATGTGTGGTCTTTAGTATCGCGTAAGGGCTTTTACTTCTACCATTCCATACCATTAATGCTCTAAGCCAAAACTAGAAATGATTAATTATGAATTCCAAAATGTTAAACACATATTTTAGTGATAGGTAAGCATACAGCACTAAAATGTCATTTTTATTTGTTTCAGACGGCAATATTCACAGTTATACTGCTGCCTTTCCGGGTCATCGTGATATGTTATTTAATAGTGACGGCTTGGTTTCTTGCCTGCATCGGCCTCTATGGCCTTAGCGAAGAGGACCTCAGGCGGAAACCGATGACTGGATGGAGAAGGTATTTACAGCTGTTTACGTAAAACAATTTACCGACTTCCACTTTGGATTCCGCATTGCCAGTTTGTTGCAGCGATTTAATCACGCTTTTAAAAATTCCATTTTTGAGTAAGATAAATTAATGATTATCTTAAAAGTTTGGACTTCCGATAGAAATACTGCCAGCCATTCCGATAGCAATCCAAATTCTAAAGTTCCGTTGCTCTTTAAAGTATGTTAAAAATGAATTGTGCCATCTAACACAAATCATTTATAAGTCGTTCTCATATCGAGTTAGAAAGTGTAAATTGTTTTTTTTCTTTTTTACATTCAAGGTTTGCTTACATTAAATGATTTGTGTGTTAACCTCACATACTTACTTGATGTTTAAGTAGTTCTTCTTTTAACTGTGTCAAATCAAACTATTTTTAAGTTTAGTCACTGCTTTAATTGTGTCACTACCATTTGTCTAATGAGCATCAAAGACTGCAACAAATAGTTAAATTTGTTTAGAATACAATAATATTATGAGACGTGTATAGATACAGTTCAAGGCTATATAACAACGGCTAATTTTCAAATGTCCTCCAAATGTCTTTGTCATCAGAAATGAATTAATTTTTAACGTTTTCTATTGTTATGAAATATGTATAGATGTATTTTATTATTTGCTTTGCTGTTATAATAAAAATGCATGAAGATGCTGTACACGATTTTAACAACACTATCTAACTAAGTTGTATAATTTGCTTTCTTCGGAATGTATGTCAGGTACGGTTCTTCATACTGATTTGAAACAACAACTGCGCAAGATTTCTTGCTACTAATGACCTTGATGACAACACACTGGGTCAATGCACAATCCAGAACATTTTACGTGGCGCGTAAAAAATATCGCCTTCAACACGCGACAAGGGCATTAGTCAGGAACTGAGAATCTACTATCTATCTATCTGCTAAGAGCACTTAGGCCGTGAATGATTATGAAGCACTTGACATTGTAAAAGTTAGACCTTGGTTAAAAATAGGTGAGAGACATAAATAGCACCATCCGTTGCAAACGTGTGCGAATAATGCATTTTTGACACGGTGGACGTCAATGGGCGAGACAAGTTATGTAATAATTTTCTAAACCGGTTTTAGCGGTATCAACCGGTTTTTCGTAATTAATTAATTTTAAATTTTGACATTTAACTGTCAAAACATTTTGGCGGGAATAATAAATAATTTAAAATGGAATTAGAAGTAAGTATTTTAAAAAATATGGAAGATTGACTGGATTTATTCAATGCGCACTAATTTTATACCAAGTTTATAGTGTATAATCTATGTTTATACCTTTGATTTGTACGTATGCTATTTTTATTTTATCAATTTGTTACGTTTTGTTCGTCATACAACGTACGTACCTGTAAATACGAAAACAAACAGGAATGTAGTACGCAATAAATAGGTATTATTGTGAGTCATTGATTCACAATAATAATAATTTAGGGACTTTCCTCTGTAAGTACATATAAGCTTAGAATAATAACGCCTAGAATGATAGTTTCATACGAAAAAACTGTCTCGTTTGAGGCACAATAGCATAGCATAGCAATAGGCGTAATGCCTGATTTACACGTATTAAGTTGTCAAGTAGGTAACTAAATTTTAAGTGACTTAATTTTAAGTATGCGTTTACACGTCGTTTTTACTAAATTTTAGTTAAAATCTTTAGTTCTTTAGTTCGCCCCAATGGACGGTCGCACGATCCGTGACGATTTCATAGTACTTTGTAGCGACGGACAACTAATTTATTTTTAGGATTAAATTATATATATAATAATAATAAGTAAGTAAAGTAAATGACTTCGTGTCTTTCTTGATTACTGAATTTTGTGTTTGATGTAAATATTTAACCATTTTACTTGTTTATTGCCTTCCATCCCCGTAAGCACTGTGTCTGGTTTCCGGGGGACTACAATGCACCCCCAGTGGCAGGCTCCGAAGGAAACGCTCTGAAGGACTCCTGGTGCAGATTCCACAGGAGAGCCCAGGTTTGTGTCGATGTGACAACCACGAGTATTTAGTGGGAAAGAATCCCATTTACCCCGGTTGACCTACACAGGTCCTGGGACCCATTGAAAAATTGACCGCTAGAAAAAAAAAGATGCGAGATACAGGCTGAAATTACCCCAAAATTTCTCCGTTGATCTAAAAAATCCCGAGACTATTAGCCAAATGGCTCTCAAATCACTTAATTATACGGCAGTATACTAGGAAAAGTAAAAAAAAAACATTTGATTGCAAATCAAACCTACAGCGTAGTAGGTATTTAAAAATTCCAGGACAATACAAATTCTGGAACAATCCCGTATTTCTGGCAACCCTAAATATACGTTGGTACAACGAAAACGTGACGAAAACTCAGAGAAAGTACCAAAGGAGTTAGTATCGCGTCGATTCCCCGAACAAATTTTTCGTGGCACTTTTGCGGGGTGCGGGAGGCGAAGTAAACACACACAGATTCACTTTCACGCATACCCACACTATAATAAACTCGCAACACATTCAAAAATACACGCACACAAATAAAGAATGACCTGACCATATGACCAAAAATTTGGCAGAGGGGGTTAGCGCATCATGCTCTCTCCAGTGGTATCTCCTCTAAGGACGAAAACGACTTCGCTCATAATATATTTGTATATTATCTATGGTATGATCTATAGCTATACCTTTGCACGCACACCTGCAAACCTGCATTATACATGTGTGTGTCCAAACGTATCAAGAATAAACCACGCCCACCCACTTACCCGAAAAATAGAAAAGTTTCTATTCTACTTCATAACTTGCGTACTAAATTTTAACTTGGGACTTTCTACTAAAGTGATTGTTTACACGCAATAATTTACTTAAACTTTAGTAAAGATTTAGTTACCAACTTGCAACTTAATACGTGTATATCAGGCATATAAGTCACGCGTATTGACGCTCTGCGACACTCACACAAGTGAGCAAATAATGTTGTTCGTGGAATCAGATTTTCCCTAAAATTACGGAAATTGGAATTCTTCCTGAGGTAATTATATATTTTTTTAGAATAAACTATTATTATTGCTGTCAGTAAGGAAATACTTTTTAATTTAAAAGATATAAATCTGAAATAACAAATCTACTATTTATAAATCTCGTGTCACAGTGTTTGTGGTCGCACTCTTCCGAATCAGCTCGAGCGATTCTTATGATTTTTTAATGTATATACTTGTTAGGTATGAGAATAGGTCGAAAAGTATATTTCATATCGCTAGGTTAAGCAACGTTAGACAAGGTCATAACATGGATGGGTGACCGTTTAATGTCCTTTGAAAACTTAAGTGTGTGCGGATCATCAAGTAATTAAATAAATCTTTTCTTACTAAACAAATTTGGGGTAGCAATTTTCCTTTTATTGACAACATTTTGATATAATGTCGTCTGTTGAAATTAAAAAAAAATTTTTTTGACTTTGGCGGTTGTTTTACGTTAAAATATTTATTAGGTTAAACGTAATACTTGCAGGTGAAATGTTATGTTACAATGTTTCTTAAGGTTTTCCGATGTACTGTGATTTCCATTTATTCCACAAACCACCTCACTGTGCGTGCATGTTCTCGGTTTCTAGGCGTTATTATTCTAAGCATATAAGTACCTACTTATTGGGTTTTGGCATCGATTTGGATATATGTATACAATACTTATGTACGACTTATAAGTAATTACATAGGTAAATCGCTGGATTTGGGTTATGTACACAGAGTTCCTCCAAGGTTATGTATGGGCTATCTACTCCTTTTTTTGAGTATTTTATGGCTATGATGCAACGACCTTTAAGCCAATTTTTATTAAAGCCACCACAAGCCACTCGCGCGACTCCCCACCCCTCTCTGCCTTCATTTAACTGCGAGCACGCGTTAAAAAAAGTAGCGGCCACCGACCGCAAGTGTCCAACATGGACCACAAGTGACTGTCGCGCGCGTCAGCTTCTTTTGTAGCCGCTTCTAGCTTCAAGTGGCCGCGATTGTGGATGTGGCTAGTGGCCCGTGTGCGGCGACTAGAGAATACAATCCCGAGCATGTTTTTCAATCCCGGGATTTCGTAATTTTTATGCGTAATACCAGGATCCCGGGACTACCCCGGGATTAGACTATGTATTATAAAATTATATTTTTTTCCATAATATTTTTCCCCTCTTATTTACCGGCTATTTGCAAAAAAATTATGTAAAAACTTTATTAGTATTACATACTAATCTCAGAGTTCAAAGCTCAGAGTCAAAGCTCAGAGAGCTATGTAGAGAGCTATGCTCGGAGTTTCCTTGCGCGACAGAATCCGGAATCAGGAGATTCTCCGAAGAAACAAGGTCACCGAAATAGCTCGTAGAATATGCAAGTTGACTTCAACTTGCATATGCTACTTGCATATTCTGCCTACTGTCACTTGACTGTAGGCAGGCCACGTCGCTCGAAGAACCGATAACAGTTGGGGAAGAAAGGTTCTCGAGTGGCGACGACGAACCGGAAGACGCAGCGTAGGCAGGCCTCCCACTAGATGGACCAACGACATTGTTCGCGTCGCAGGCAACCGGTGGATGCAAATGGCAAATTGTCGTTCATTGTGGTGGTCTAAGGGGGAGGCCTTTGATGATGACGATGATACTAATTTGTAGGGAATTTGATGAAGAATTAAAATTTTTTTACTTATTAGAGGGTAGTTAAGTTATACAAAATTTGGAGAAAACGTCGAAAGAATGCATCTGTTCCTTCCCCGCGGGGTGTCCGGTGCGGGGGGCCGCCAGACGTGCGGTATCGGCCGCAGGCCCCGCCACGAGAGTTAAGTATACCGAGCGGGAAAGTCCCTTCTAAGTTCTAGGACAAACATACATATTATTAGGACTGTACCTGTGTAGTACGTATCGTATCGTACGGCGTATCTAAGGGTTATTTTTTGTCGTTATGTAATAAATACCTACTATTAATATAATCTAGGCAAGGTTATTGTCAAGGTGCAACGGGCTTTCGGTCATGCTCGCCATCGAAAAGTCTTTGCTTGTGGCGGCTTCGTGTGGCGGGTCACCCCCTTCCCTCCAATATGGTTGAGGGGAGTGATGGCTGCTGCTCGAGTCAACTCGTGCGCGGGTGCTGCTTGGGGGGACTGGTCCGACTACTATCCCTTTGGCTTTTTAGTTTGTTGAAATTTTTGTCGTAATTTATTGTTTTCTTCTTTTCTCCCTTGCTTTATGTTTCGAACGGCAAGACACAATATCGCTAATGTCGATTCATTTGTAACAAAACAATGTTTAAAAAAAAGTGAAAAAATGACAAGCCCGCTGAGTTTCTTGCCGGATCTTCTCAGTTGAGGCCGCGTTGTGATCCGGTGGTAGCTTTTAAAAAATGACCATTCAAAAGTGCTAGCGTTAAGCCTATTTGAAATAAAGATTTTTGAGTTTGAGTTTGCTACGGAATGCAGACTAGATCTGTTTGTGGCAATCCCGAAAATCCAGAGATTAGCCAAGTGCAGTCCCGGGATTTTCGGGGCCAGAAAACGGCCGGGATCCCGGGATCCCGAGATTCGGGATCCAGGGATCGTATTCTCTAGCGGCGACATTTAACGACCTACGAATAGACCAGCTCACCGGCCTTAGCGAGCAAAATCAAACTAGTTACCAATGTAACCACAATTTTTTTTACTTCATGTTATTTGGGTTGGGACTGCAGTCAAGCATGGGATTATTTTTAGTAAAAAAAACTACCTAATACCTAGTAGGTATATTGCGGCATTCTGTACTACGTTCGTATTATATTCGTTACGTTCGTATTATGTTCGTATTTATACCTCAGTAGTAGTAAAAAATGTCCAAAGCGATCTCCGAGAAAGGCGTCACTGAAAGCCAGCGCTGGGAGCACTTCGTGTCCCAGCATCATGCTGAGTGGTGCCTTTTTCGTCGAGTGCGGTGGCATGCGCAAATTGTATTGATATTTATTGTAGGTTAAGTTTGTAATATTTAGTGCATACACAGTGCCCGACGAATAAATTTATTTGATTTGATTTAGTATGGTTTTATCAAGGAATTTGCATTTGGTTTTATAAGATTAAAATGGTACTGGGCAAGTCATGTCTGCCGCATGTCGGACGAGCAGTGGGCCCACAGAGCGACATTTTGGCCCGATACAGCGACGCGAAAACGCAGCAGGCCTCGAAAAAGATGGCGCGACGACCTGGATGCCTTCTTTGTAGATTGGCCGATAGAAGCGGGTGATAGATCAAGATGGAAAGAAAGGAGGGAGGCCTTTGCCCAGCGGTGGGACAGAACAGGCTCACATAACAATTTATAAGATTATAAAACGTTTTACACAAATAACAAAAACAATTAAATTCTTTCCATGAAAAAACCTAAACAAAACTACTTTATTCTGTTACAGCTCGTACAAAGAGACTTTACCTAAACATGTAACGAACGTGTACCTATATTACAGTCTATTAGTTTGTACACTGTGCCTATATAGTATCGTAAAATAAAATACTTGGCTCAGTGTAAACATAGAAGTATTTTTAGAATACGTAAGTACAGATTTTTGTGTACAGCAAAATTACGTATGTAAATATTATCTGAGCAGTGATCAAGGTTTTGGCATGTATATTAATACAAACGGTTATACTTCTTAGCTTCGCTTCCGTGGCGCAGCGGGAAGCCGACAATCCGGAGGCCGCGAGTTCGATCTTGGAGGAACAACTTTGTAGTTCCTTACTTACTGGTTAGGAAAATACAGGCAGATGACTGAAAAGATAATGATTGATTGAAAAGTGACATGATCCATGCGTCCGATGGGCATGTAAAGTCTTGCGTCTGATCTCTCACCGGTTTTAGCGGCCTTTCAACCCATGTCACGTGACGCGTGACTTGCTGTTATTAGCCAAGAATTATCCCAATTACCAGTTTACAATCAAATAAAAATACCAGTAAATTACATAATTAATTTAGGGTAACCCTGCGCGGGTCCGACTCGCATTTAACCGGTTATTTGTTTATATTTGCAAGTTATTAAATTCTGTTTCTCACATTCACAACTCTCACTTTTCTGATGATATTCCATTCAAATACTCGCGTTGAAGTATCCGCATGACCGCGATATTATATCGATAGAAACAGAATGTGTAAAGAAAGATTCTTAACCTCATTTTACACACATCTACATATCTTACTTTATTAGAATACTCGCGACCTGTCGCGGCTTCGCCCGGACAGGGTTTTAAATATTAAACTTGATTGTTGATAACTATACGAGTACAAGCATACATCTTAATAACGCGTTAACGTGGCGGTTTTGCTCAAAACCTAAAACTAGTTATAAAGTATTGAGAGCAAATTGAGAGCAGGGAGGCGGTTCTCGGGCCTTCGAATCTTTCACGAAATCGAAATTCGAATTCGTACTTTTGGCGTATAAAAATCAAGTATCTAAGTAATTGTATTCTCGGCATGTCGAGCCCAACATATCTCGATCGCTAGCCTAAAATGCTTCAACTGGTCAAGACCATTCGAGACGTCATCTCGAGTTCGAATCACAACAAAAATGTCAAACATAATTGATTAAAATTTTAATATGAGTAACGTATTCCTAGATTAATTTACGCAAAAATAACATTATTGCATACTTTTTAAAGTAGGTATAATTAAACTTTACGAAGTCCTAGCACTTTATTATAACTCAATTCATTAAAAAACAGACATTCTACCACAACCAACTAAGAGATACTACGATCGACAATCGATTAGAATAATCACTATGCTGACAAGATAGTAGATATATCTCAACATCACATAAACGCCTGAAATTACGGACAACAATCAAATTTATCTTTTTATAAATGATCTTTCGGGTACACTACATAAAAAATCGTAAACAATAAATATAGGTCTTAGACTATAGAATACAACTACTACTTTCTTTTATATGATCTAAGATATAGGTATGGTATTTTTGTTTTATTAGTACCTCGCCAGGCAAAGGTACTAGGATCATACAGCGTTGTCTAATTTCTGAGTATTTAGTATTTTTATTTATTTGACATTTAATCATCAATTGACATTAACTGTTTTTTATCAATATGAGGTGCATTCCGTTATAGCTAATTGAGAATATAAACTTATTTTAAAGGTTTCAGAATTTAATTTACTCAATAATTTGTTATATATTATAATAAAAATCGTACAAAGTTTTTTTCTAACGTTCTATAGACGTGAAAAACTTTAGAGATTTGTTTTTCTACTAAAAATATCCCATCCGGTAAAGAAACCGTATCAACTACTTAGAACGGAATGACTGGCGCGCCGGCGCCGTTTATCTTTCATAATGGCAACATTTGCCTCCTTCGACTAGAGATTATTCTGAAGTTTACTTTAATTATTGCCTTACCACTAGTTTCGAGATTTCTTAGTAGAGATAGGCTTCGAATTGCAGATTCGATTACGACCCGAATAGGTCGTGGGTTCGATTCCCACCAAGTGTCTGGGTGTTTAACTATTTAAGTAAGTATATGTATTTACAAAAAAGTATATAAGTATTAGTATATTCAGTTGTCTGGTTTCTATAGTCAGCCTAGTTTGGGCTCGGATGATCGTGTGTGCGTTGTCGTAGAATATTATATTATACAAACATACACCTAATTAACGCAGCCTTATAACGTGTTAATAACGGTTTTCGCAAACCTGAGACTAGTTTGTAAAGTATTGAGAGCAGAACTAATAATAATAGAGACTACGACTCATATGTAATCTGGATACATTAGAAACAGACCCTATAAAAATAAAATGTGGCATCTTTCAAGGAGATTCTTTGAGCCCCCTTTGGTTCTGTCTAGCCCTGAACCCCTTGTCGAACATCCTTAATGAAACCAATAACGGCTACATACTTAAATATCAAGACATTGAATCTGACAGACAGACAACATACCGTCTTAATCATTTAATGTATATGGATGATATAAAATTGTATGCCCCTTCTCAAAACATACTGTTCAAATTGGCTAAATTTACTGAAGACTTTTCTCGAGACATTCGTATGCAGTTTGGGATTGATAAATGTAAAATCAATTCCGTTAAAGCAGGTCAAACCCAAGAACTCGGTTATACATTAGAATCAGGCGAACTTATTTCTTCCTTAGACCACAGCGAGGTTTATAAATAGGTACTTAGGATATAATCAAAATCACCAAATCAAACACAAAGAAATCAAACAAAAACTACTCCAACAATTTAAACATAGATTAAATACCCTACTTCGATCACAACTATATTCACGCAACCTTACTAAAGCCATCAACACTTACGCTATACCTATATTAACATACTCTTTTGGTATTATTAAATGGACGAAAACAGAACTTAAAAATATACAAAGGATCATAAACACATCAATGACTAAACATAGGAAGCATCACCCGCGAGCCTGTACACAACGACAGACCTTACCTCGAGAAGAAGGAGGTAGGGGTTTAATAGACATACTCAATCTGCATAATAAACAGATATCAGCTCTTAGGACCTACTTCCATCAAAAGGCTAAAGACAATCCACTCCATAAAACAATAGAATATAATGATAAAAAACTGACTCCACTAAACTTACAAGATAGATCACAGCAAAAAAACGAATCCCAAACATCTATACAGTCCAAATTAAATGAGTGGTCCAGTAAATCGTTGCACGGAAGACATCCCCACGATCTTAGTCAACCTAATGTCGATAAGCTTTCGTCGAACGCCTGGCTGAGAAGTGGAGAACTCTTCCCGGAAACAGAGGACTTTATGATAGCCATACAGGATCAAACGATAGAGACCCGTAACTACCAAAAATATATAATTAAGACCCCAAACCTACCAACAGATATTTGTAGAAAATGTAGTAGCTGCCCAGAAACTATACAACATATAACAGGAGCATGTAAATCAATTGTACAGACTGACTACAAACATAGACACGACCAAGTTGCAAATATCATTCACCAAAAATTAGCCCTGAAACTTAAACTGATCACAAATAAGACTGTACCCTACTATAAATATACCCCTGAGGCAGTTCTAGAGAATGCTCAATACCGACTTTACTTTGACCGTGCTATATTAACAGATCGAACCACACATTTTAACAGACCAGACATAACCATACATGATAAGAAGAACCGCATAGCATTTATAATTGATATAGCAGTACCAAACACACATAACCTACAGACCACGATAAGTGAGAAACTTTCGAAATATACGGATCTTAAATCTGAAATTAAGAGTATGTGGCAACTAAACAGCGTCACAATAGTTCCCGTAGTTCTTTGGACTACAGGTGTTATCCCCGTACAACTTCACCAATCATTAAAAACTCTTAATTTATCACCCTACACTTACATGACTTTACAGAAAGCGGTTATATTGAACACATGCAGAATAGTTCGTAAATTTCTAACGAATGATAAAGAAATACAACTCGATACACAACACGTCATATCATCTTTAACAACACAACCTCAAACAGACCTAATACAACAACAACCACAAACGACAACTATCTATTCACATACAAATGCGTCCAACTAATACTTGGCTTAGGCCCGTATTAGTCTGACAAACCGGCAAAAGCCGAGAAAAAAAAGAAAAAGAAAAAAAATTATAATAATAATAAGCCCGCAGGGCAGCTTGTGGCGAGCTGTTGGTGCGTAACGACACCACGGACCCGAGTGCTCCAGAAAGTCGGTCAGGGCCTTCACCTCGGCGTGTCTTCGTCGGCCGAGTGGAAACCGAAGGGGGCCCGCAGGACTCTCAGCTCTGGCTTGCCTTAATTGGCCGTCCAGAGAGGAGTTGTTAGAGCTATATGCTCCAGGGGTGGAAGTGTTAAAGGGCATAACGCCGCGAGTAACTTCGGAGAAAGCGCAGTACACCTCTCGACACCCCTGAGTCACACACACCGGTGTTGCTCTCTGTCGTCATCGGACGATTATTTGGGGAGCCCATCTAGTGGGTGGCAAGCCACCACTTGCCAAAAAATAATTACCTCTAAATGTAATTATGGCAAGTGACCCCGGCCTTCTGCAATAGCCCAGCTGCCAGTCCACCAAATGTTCAACCACATAGGCAAGTAATCTTTCCATATACTTACAATAGTTTCCAAGCCTGCCGAGGTCAACTGTTATTTTTTCTGCAATAAGGCAGTTGATCCCGGCAGGCACCCACCACACACACCATTTAATTATAAAAAGGGCCTCTACGTGTTGGATTCGTCCCCACGCAAGCCTCTTAAAAGACCGGGTAAATCCCGTGAAACATAATACATGAAAAATAATAATAATATCTTGGGACAATCCACACACGGTCATCCGATCCCAAACTAGGCAGAGCCTGTACTATGGAAACCAGACAACTGATACTAATACTTGTATACTATTTTTTTTGTAAATACATACTTAAATAGATAAACAACACCCAGACACTTGGCGGGAATCGAACCCACGACCCATCGGTTAGCAGGCAGGGTGTCTGACCACTAGACCAACGGGCCCGTCAATTGGGTATTGTTTTATTATAGGCAATAATATTATAATCCATAGATATGTTATATCCCTACCAATGCACGCCAAAAATAGTGACCCATTAAAATATTTTCAAAGGCACACGCAACGTTCGTTACATTTGACCGAACGCGGGACTTAGTGCTAGTTCAGAAATACCATTGAGTATAGGTTTATTAAGGAAAACATCGTGAGGAAACCTGCATGTCTGAGAAAGCCTAAGTCGCTTTCCAATTGCGTGTAAAGTCCGCCAACCAGCACTTGGCCAGCATAGTGGACTATGGCCTAAGCCCCTTCATCTTGAGGGGAGGCTCGTGCCAACAGTGGGAAAAAGCAAGGGTTGGGGTATTATTATAAGTTTATTTTTACTATATTCGTTTGTTTCCCATGCCCAGTCTAGTATAACCTATTCGATACAGCGATGTGAGACCCAAATTCCTGCACACCATATGTTGGTGATGGGTAACCTTCAGCGGACAGCAAAAAGGAAACAAAAGAGAAAAAAAAGAACGCCACAGATTTTTAAATGTGTTATGACGCTGATAGGAACATAAAATGCTAGTAGGCTAAGGGTGGATTCGACCATACAAGAGTAAATCTTAATCTTAGAATAAATCGTCAGTTAATCGAGAGTAAATCAATTTTACGTTTTACCATCTACAATTCTAAGAATAGTGGGCCTATTCGAGAATTGTTACTATACCGCCGTTTCGCACGGAATAACGGAGCTATTCCTAGAATAATGTAATGGCGTCAGTCAGTCCAATCATCTGATTTCTGTCATTTCACAAATCTTTATTCTGTGTTTTAATCTCAAGTCAACGCAACGCACTAAATTAATAGTCTGGCATTGTATAATTTGATTGATGATAGTGATAGTGATGAGGAAATATGCCTAGACGTCCAAGATGGTGAATAGATGGACGAAAAAAGATAAAAGATAAAACCACACGACAAAACTTGATAATTCCCTCAAACAAACAACAAATAAAATTAACAAGTTTGACAGCTAGCTAGCTTACACTACAGCTACTTTTTCACACTATAACACGGCAAAATCGAGTTGACATGATGTTATGCTCTTACACTATCCCGTTGTAGAACAACATTTATTTGCCGGGTTTTATTTTCGTTCACCATTCACTCTGCTATTCGCGTATTGTTATTCCTAGCGCAAGTATACTATCGATTACGTGGAGAAACGACTATGGATTTACTCGAGATTAAAATCATGTAATAGATTATTCCTGGTATAGTTACTCGTGTATAAATTTAAGTTTGGTAGAATCCACCCTAAGTAGTATGGCGTCTTGTCATAGACGGAAAAATAAAAGGCATCAGAGTACAAGGTCACTCATGCGATGGACCGATGAATTGGCCATTGGCGGTCCAGTGCATCAATGCGCCAGAAAGGCGGCAGTGAGCGAGGATTGGCGCCGAATTGTCAGGCGTGCCACCACTCACATGACAACCACGACCACTGTCAAGAGAAACGACTGAATAGAAGGCTAGTAGGTTCGTCCATCGAGTACGGAGGCGATTCCGCGGAGAACGGCGGCGGGGTTGTGATCCCGTCCCTGCGAGTATCTTGTCTGGTTCCCGCGGGGTTCAAAGCAAAGGCAAGGCATTGAATGGTTCCCGGTGCAGATCTCACCGAAGAGCCCAGGTCTTCCCTCTCATGTGTATAGGCGACAGCCGCGGCGGTTTTAGTGGGTAAGAATCCCACATACCCACAGGTTGACCCCTACATGTCCCGGGGACCTATCAAAGGTCTTCCCGTGAGAACAAAAATCGGGCTAGGAGGTTTTTAAATTTGTATTTTTATCTAATTGTTTTTACAATATAAGTATGTATAAGTTAGATATAGCTAAGCTTGACCGCAATCTCACAACAACTCCCTTTTATAATGTTGTCTTTTACTTACGCGAATATTACACATTGAAATTAAACTACCTTTACGGATTTTATCGCGGTTTATTTATTGATTTTACTATCCCGACGTTAATAATTGTGACATAAGGACGTTCAACATCTCAGTCCTCCCGTGACCATGGGTGCTGCAAAGCATTCGAAACGTCGGGATAGTAAAATCAATAAATAAACCGCGATAAAATCCGTAAAAGTAGTTTAATTTCAATACATTTTATCATGCAGCCCTAACTCCTAGTAAAGAAGTACCTATTCATCATCATCACCAGCCGAAAGGCGTTAACTGCTGAACAAAGGCCTCCCCCTTAGAAGGGAGGGGTTGCCATAATCCCGCTATGCCATATGACGCTTGGCAGGCCTCTTGGGGATCGCAGTATAGGTGGTAGGTAATCCAATAGAAAGACGCTGCTGCCCGTCATCTTGTTTTCCCTTAGTCGTCTCTTACGGACACCCAACGGGAGGAGATGGGAGGTGCTATTCTTACCCGGACACCCCACGGGATAGAAAAATACCTATTAGCTTATTATTATTATCAACAACAGGGTTATATCAGAGCACCTCGTTGTTCCTATATATTGCTGCCGGCTCAGTGATTCCTCCGATACAGGGACCTTATTTCTGTATTATTCTTAAGTTAGGTAAAATCCACTTAAATAATTTTGGTTAGATTTGGCAAATAGGTAATTTGTTATGCGATTTAAATACATGAAAGTAATTAAGAAAAGGATAGACGTCCACTGCTGAACAAAGGCCTCCCCCTTAGAAGGGAGGGGTTACCATAATCCCTACGCTTGGCAGGCAAAGAAAGACGCTGCTGCCCGTCTTTCTGTTCTCGCTTAGGATGCAATGCTAACCCGTACGATATAATAAATAATCATATTTTATTTTTATTGAATCGAATCGCTGCTGTTGATTAACTAGTATTTAACTTTTCATGCAAGTCATCAGAATAGTTTCCAAATAAAGATTAATTAAATTAAAACTTTCTATTTCAGAAACGAAAGTAAATTCGTCTGTGTTAAATATTCCGTGCGATAAACTGTTGTATTTAAATATATAGTACTTACTTACGGAAATATTTTTTTCTTACGTTTTTGGGGTTCCAAACCAAACAGGTTATACCTACGGTATATAGCGAAAACCTCATCCATGTAATATTAAACTAGATAAACATTCACTAACAAAATTACTTCTAAAATGTGGTTACGGGCAATGATATTAGTAGAATATCATTGGTCACGGGGGTCGCGCGCGGTCTTATAATATGTGCTGGTGGCGGAAATGTGAACTAACGGTTTTATTATGATAATGACGTGTAGTTTCACAGTATCATATAGACAGTAGCGACACTGAAAATGAACAGCGACACAAGGGCGCTATTTTTGTGTGCCACTTTTCGGATATCACTTAATCTAGTTCACGCGAACAGTTTAATCCGCGCCGCCGCCGATTACGCCCCTAGTCCTTCTGACTCGCGCCGCAGACCACGGCACATACTGCTCGACCGTCCTGACCCCATGACGGTCCTATTGGACCGGGATGCGCCGAACCCTCCTCGACAACCGTATGCTACACTAGCTATCAGACACCGGCCTCGCCGGCGAGGCCGAAGGGTCGTACGTATGCGACCTCAACGACGTGCATCACCCCACTGAGTTTCTTGCCGGTTCTTCTCAGTGGGGGCGCGTTGTGAACCGGTGGTAAACTCAGCCCTCTCTTAAGCGACAGCCCAAGCCGAGGCCGTGCCTCCCTGTGGTGCCCTTGAGCTCGTCGCTACTTCTGCCGTAAAGGCTAGAGCCCTCCTATTGTCCGGTGAAGCTGTAATGGCCATCTGCGGCCAACAGCGTCTATCATTCCCAAAAAAAAAACACAATCTTATTTTTCTAATAGGTTACAGATTTCAAATATGTAGTTCAAAAAATCTAATAAAGATTGAAATTCTGTTTCGGCCAATAGACAGAAACGTTATTTCTTGGCGGGTCACCCATGGTTGAGAGGACTGATGGCAGCTGCTAGAGTCAAATCGTCTCGTGCTTGGGGGGACTGGTCCGACTACTATCCCTTTGGCCTTTTAGTTTGTTGTGTTTCGTCTTCCGCCGGATCTTCACAGTTGAGGCCGCGTAGTAATCCAGTGGTAGCTTATAAAAAAAAATTAGACCGTTCAAAAGTGCTAGTGTTAATCCTACCTATTTAAATTAAATAATTTGGATCATCATAACATTTAGTTTAATTCACAGCAAACTGCGATCCTCAATCTTGTCGCTAATGCGGCTCGTTGTGGTCGCCGCTGGCTTCCACCGCGTCCGGGTGCGTGGTCGCCAACACGCCCCGGCGAGCTCCCGAGACGCGCCGATCGTGGTTATGGCGCCCCACTCGACGTTCTTCGACGCGATCGCAATCGTGTGCCTGGGCGCGCCGAGCGTGGTCGCAAAAGCGGACACCGCGAGGCTGCCGTTCATTGGCCGTATGTCTTTGGTCGTTTGTGGCTAAACGTCAGTTTTGCTTGCGTATCTAGTTCTGCATGTTTTTTTTTATGTAGTCGATGTCAATGTTGTATGCTGCCTGTTTTTTATTAAGTACTAGCTGACCCACGCGGAGCTGCGTGGCCCGCGTTGTGTTTACGTTAACTAAACTTTCACTAATATATATTCGCATAGAATACAAAACCTCCTTTTTTAAAGTCGGTTAAAAACTTGGACCCACTTTGTACTTGCCCTCCGAAGCAAGGAGACGTTTAGTTCAAATGGCGTTAAGCGGTCACCCATCTATTTAATGACCTTACCTAACGTTGCTTAACCTGATCTATTTCCAAACATTGTTAACAACTGTCTATGAGTGTTCCCTTACAAATATTTATTATAATTATAATAATTATATATAAAAATTATCCTATGTCCTACTTCGGAGTATTATCTCAAATCATTCCAAGTTTCGTTTCAATCCATCCAGTAGTTTCGGCGTGATGCTCAGCCGAGATACAGACAGACATACAGACAAAAATAAAAAAAAATACATTTTTGGCTTTAGTATCGGTCATAGAATGCCCTCCAAACATCATTTTCAAAATATCTTCAATGTACAGAATTGGACCTGTTACAGTTTTATTATAAGTATAGATAGATAAAAAATATCAGATTTTAAATTTGGAACGATTAGTGCTAGAGTTTTTGTTTGTGGCAAACGTTTAGGTTTGGTGTAAGTATGTTACAATAGTTTTATTATCCTTGTCACAATTTGGCCTCTAATGATTATTAAGTATGACATTGAAATTAAAATACTATTAAGGTCCTCACACACGATTAAGGTAAAATATTTTAGGATAGGTATATTTTTACAATACCACTTGTCATAGTTACGTAACCTTAGTGAAGATATGCCGATTTTTTATTATTAACTTGATCTTAAATATTCGTGCACGTACGAGTAAGGTTATTGAGCATGAAGCAAATATATCTTTATCACCTTTTTCACGTAAGTATATAATTTAATTTGTTTTTTTTTCTACTGCTACTTACTGCTAGGCAAAAGACTTTTCAATTATTTTCCACCGGCCACGATATTTTGCAAGCTATAAACATTATATTTTCATTTACATTAGATAGTTATTGCTTTTCTTTTTAAAAGTATATTTTTTTTTATACTACCAAGGTGGCAAGCAAGCGTACGGCCCGCCTGATGGTAAGCAGCCACCGTAGCCTATAGACGCTAGCAACACCAGAAGAATCACTAGCACGTTGCCGACCCTTAAGCCATTAATGTTAAGTCTTTGTGTCCGGTAATTTCACCAGCTACAGTGCCCTTCACGCCGGAACACAGAATATCTGACACCTGAAGTAGTAGGTTCCTTGCACATGGAACGTACCGCCTAGTGATAATCCACATAATGATAAGAATAACACTATACTATTAATACACGGAACGAACACAATCTTGCTGTACATGGCACGCGTCACCACAGAACAGGCAAATCGTTTATGGGCCTAAGTATCCGCTTCTGTAACAAACTGGCTCAGGATATCCGAGATCTTCCAACGAATATATTGAATAATCATCAGCAGCCGAAACGACCTCTGCTGTACATAGGCCTCTCCCTTGGAAGTTAGGGGCTGCCATACTCCCCACGCTTGGCAGGCGGCTTGGGAACCGCAGTATAGGTGGTAGGCTTAGAGGAGATACCACTGGAGATAGCATGATGCGCTAACCCCTCTGCCAAATTTTGTTCATATGTTCAGGACATTCTTTATTTGTGTGCGTATCTTTTTGAATGTGTTACGAGTTTATTATAGTGTGGGTATGTGTGAAATTGTATCTGTGTGTGTTTACTTCACCTCCCGCACCACGCAAAAGTGCCACGAAAAATTTGTTCAGCGAATCGACGCGATACTAGCTCTATTCTAATTACTCTGAGGTGATAGGTAATCCAATAAAAAGACGCTGCTGTCCGTCTTCTTGTTTTCCCTTAGTCGCCTTTTACGGAAACCCAACTGGAAGAGATGGGAGGGTGCTATTCTTACCCGGACACCCCACGGGGAGAGAATAAATTGAAACCTTTAGTAAAAAGCCGATTGTCAAAAGATGCTTGTTATAGAATTTCTGGTGTGGCACTTTCTGGCAGGAATTTAGTCGCCAATTAGTCGAAATTAGTCGTAAAAATTGAGAATGAGTCGGCCCGTGGTTTAAAAGTTATAGGGGTACCCCGGTGGCCCTGCCAGGGAAGACTCTTTCTGGCAGGGCCACCGCTACATCTCGACAATCAAAGCACCCCACGAAAATATGACGACGCTCAGATTTAGTCGTTAATTAGTCGAAATCAGTCGTAAAGTATTGGAATTAGTCGGTCAGTGGTTTAAAAGTTATAAGGGTACCCCGGTGGGTCTGCCAGGGAGGACTCTTTCTGGCAGGGCCACCACTATATCTCGACAATCAAAGCACCTTGCGGATATTTGCTGGCGCGTAGATTTAGTCGATAATTAGTAGAAATTAGTGGCAAAGTTATTGAATTAGTCGGCAAGTAAATAAAAAGATATTGATGAATACTTTTTCTCCATACATTGGGTACAGGTGAGTAGAAAATACTTTTTGAAGTGAAACTTCTTATGCGACTTCCAAAAATGTTATCATTTAACGCGTTAGACGTTATGCGTTTGATGTTAAGCGTTAAATGATATGTGTTAAACGATAGGCGATAGGCGTTAAATGATAGGTGTTAAACGATAGGCGTTAGGCGTTAAATTTGTTAAGGTTATGAAAGCGCTCATGTGACGCCGTCACTGGGTGAATGGGTGAGTGGTTGAGTGGGTGAGTGGGTGAGTGGGTGAGTGGGTGAGTCGGTGAGTGAGTGGGTGAGTGAGTGGGTGAGTGAGTGGGTGAGTGAGTGGGTGGATGAGTGGGTGAGTGAGTGACTTCGTTGACTTCGTTGCGCGGGGAGGTGGAATAGAAAGAGACAGAGCAAGAATGAAGATTCGCTTCTTCCGCGCGGAGGGACTCCACGCACGCACATTTTTTTTTTATAGCCTGCTAAGTATTTGAAATTAAATATACTTCCTCTGGTCCCTTATAACTTTTAAACCACTGACCGACTAATTCCAATACTTTACGACTGATTTCGACTAATTAACGACTAAATCTGTGCGTCGTTAGATTTTCGCGGGGTGCTTTGGTTGTCGAGATGTAGCGGTGGCCCTGACAGAAAGAGTCCTCCCTGGCAGGGCCACCGGAGTACCCCTATAACTTTTAAACCACGGACCGACTAATTCCAATACTTTACGACTGATTTCGACTAATTAACGACTAAATCTGTGCGTTGTTAGATTTTCGTGGGGTGCTTTGGTTGTCGAGATCTAGCGGTGGCCCTGACAGAAAGAGTCCTCCCTGGCAGGGCCACCGGAGTACCCCTATAAGTTTTAAACCACGGACCGACTAATTCTCAAATTTTACGACAAGACTAATTAGCGACTAAATCCCTGTTCAATCAGAATTAAGATCAGTCACCGTGGCCCCGCCAGAAAGTGCCACACGAATTTCTGATATATATTTGATTATACTATATGTATGTTGAACCAGTATTACAAGTTACTTATAAGCTTGCATGAGTTGAGCAGTTCGAGGCCACGCAGCTTTCCTACAGGTATAATCAGATATTCCATGATAAGCATCTTTTGACAATCGGCTTTTCACCAAAGGTTTTATTCCCTCCCCGGTGGGGTGTCCGTGTTAGAATAGCACCCTCCCGTCTCCTCCCGTTGGGTGTCCTACCACCTATACTGCAAGCGTGGGGATTATGGCAACCCCTCCCTACTAAGGGGATGTCTTTGGTCAGCTGTGGACGTTTTTCGGTTGCTGATGATATCTCCATGGGGCCAAATATGTTAACTTTTACTTTGAGGTTTTGGCCTTGAGCTTTTTTTAACCGGCTTCAAAAAGAAGGTTCTCTATTCGACGCGTATGTATGTAATATTGATAAAAATGCGTAATATTAATACATGTTAGTCTATGTGGGCTTCTAAACAAATTTACCAAATTTCATGAGTGTATGTATGTATGTATGTATGTAGGTATGTATGTATGTATGTAGGTTTGTCCACGGATTTCTCAGAAACTACAAGTCCGATTTAGAAAATTCTTTTTGCAATAGTTAGAGTATTTTTCAACTTAGGGTAGAGTACAAGTTTCATCAAAATCGGTCCAGTAGTTTAAGAGATATAAACTTTTTATGTTTTCAGTAAGTTACTGTAACGTAGACGTTCGAGTTGCGTGATAGTGCTGATACCTATTTTGGTAAAATAAGTCACTAAAAAGTGTTAAATAAACTATTTAAAAAAAAATAAAAACCGACTTCAAAGTAAATTATCTAAAAAGCATAAAATAACGAAAATATATTGAAGTCGGTGTCAGCTGGTGCTAGTGTTAGTTAACATGATGTGCTAGCACCGACTTCAATATATTTTCGTTATTTTATGCTTTTTAGATAATTTACTTTGAAGTCGGTTTTTTTTTTTTTTAAATAGTTTATTTAAGTACCTATTATTTAGACTTCTATAGATAATATTATAGTATTCTCCATATCATTGTGTGGAACAAGCTTTATCAATATTCTCGTCATTAATGACCATGTGAATATAATCATGACATTGGCAAAGAAGATACAGATCTAGACCTTCAATCATTGTATTAGATTCTATAATAATAATAATTATACACTAACAATTTGATACTAATAATTAGAATTAAGGTCACGCATGTTAGACACAGTTCAATGATTTAATTGATATATAGCGGGAAACCGCTTGATTTGGAAACCGGAGGTTGCGGGTTTGAATCCCGTGGGGAGTAACAACTTTGTGTAGTTGTTTCCTACTGGATGGAACAGGACTTCCCAGCAGGGGAGATAATGTCCGTCACTAAACCCAAACAATAGTCAGTTGGGTATGTGTATGGGTACAAAGTACCTAAAAGAGGGTTGTGAAATTTCAGGTATGCTCCAAGGGGACGGTAGTTGTGTAAAAACGGTTGGGAATCCCTGGGTTAGAACGATGCATGCTGAAAAATTTAAGTTCTGAAAAGTAAGATCTATACTCAGATGGGCGTGTTAAAAGTCGGTTCTGCGCTTGACCGTGACTTACTGCTAGTTTACAATTTGGGTGAATTGCGTTGTTTCACTTCTCGTGCGCTAATGGTGTATTTATTGTATAAAATATCATTGACTAAGGAATATTTTTTTTAACAAATGCCTACTTATCTTGTTTAATCATTGTTTACGTAACCCTGGGGTAATTTTCCGGCAAATTCATAGTATCCGGAAGTGTGCACTCTGTTCGTGTGTAACGAATTATAGCGGTTACTTTAGTCACGTTTAGAAAACTAGAGGCAAGACACTAAGCGTAATTTTTATTAAATTGACGAAACGGTTGGTCGCAAGTTAATGGGTCAGTCTCCACCACGTATTAATCCGTGGTCTCCACCTGCCGCACAGGCTCGAGCGGCAGCCTCGTGGTTTTGGCTCGGGAGCGGGGCAGCCTCAAGAGATTTCCCGGAAAAACACCGTCCACACCGGACGAATAGCGCACACCGAGGCACCTTTAAGCGCGTCCTTTTTACCGACAGCCGACGGCTCAACCGCGATTCACGTTCAACCGAGCCAACGTGTGCCCGAACGACTAAGGCACGTCCACACCGACCGCACATTTGGCTCGCGAGGCAGCCGCGCGAGCCCATGCGCCCTGTGGTGACTAACCCAATGGTAAACATAAACTATGGCTCAATGTAGCATTGAGTCTGTTGTGTCAGTCATATGTAGACAACGTGGCGCAGTGGGAAACCCACGGAATAGTAATTAGGGGAATGCTTTGTGCTGTTGTTCCTTACTAGCAAGGACAATGCAGGCTGATCACCTGATTGTCTGTAAAGTAAGATGATCCATGCGTCGGATGGGCATATAAAAAGTTGATGTTACGGCTCAGTTGTGTCTGCCTTCCGTCCCGTTGAACTAGGGCCAAAAAGAAAAAGAAAGTGCATCTGTGTGCCAAACTGTGTATGTACTATAAAATTCTTGCGCAGTTGGCTGATATCTACGTGAGGTCACGGCGGGGGGTATCGGTCAGAAGTACATTATTTTTTTTAAATTATCTTTGTTTTTCAATTAATTATACATACGTAAACAGAAATATATTAATATCTATCCATAACTAAGGCTATTATGCCCGGATCTTAAGAGGCTTGCGAATCCAACACGTAGAGGCTCTTTTGCTTTTTGCTCCCCGGGAAACTCCAGGGAGCGTCTGACGATGGAGAGACTGGCGGGGTCTAAACGAACGGAGTGTCTCGTTTCTCTACGTAGAGTCAATGAAGGCCATCGGGGAGGTATTAGTGGGTAAAACACTCACGTAACCCTGCCACCGCTCGACGCTCCTACGGAAACTGGGTGGGTACCAATGATATTATATGTGGGTACTTTTTAATGGTTTCCTTTCCCACGGCAAAAAAGCGTCGCTACGGTAATGAGTTGGTGCCTGAACGATATTTTGCGGAAACATAATATCCAACTGATAATAAGCGTCGTTGTATTTATGAACGTCTATGTTATGTATTCATTATCAATGCCAGAGATTGTTTGAAACTGCCCAATTAGCATTTTGACATTGACCGAGTATTTATATACAACCAAAGACAGTGAGATAATAGTACGTAATACGTCAAGGCGCGTCTCCACCGGTCGCACGGACTCGCGAGCCAAATGTGTGGTCGGTCGAGCCACGTTCAGCCGAGGCAACACGTGCGCCTGAACGACTCTGAGCCCGTCCGCACACCGCTCGCACATTTGACTTGCGAGGCTGCAGTGCCAGCCTATGCAGCCGGTGGAGAGAAAATATTATATATATATTATGCGTGTTGGTTTTAAATCATTGTCCTCTTGGCTGATATGTCACAACGACCATTTTTCTCAAGATCAGTGTAGCTGTTCCTTAGTGGCTAGGGCAATGCAGGCCGATCACCTGATTGTCCGGAAATTAAGATGATCCGTGCATCGGATGGGCATGTAAAATGTAAGGACTGCGTCTAAACTCTCCCCGGTTGTGTCGGTACCGTCCCAATCGGATTGCGAGAGCACAGGAAGAGAGAGTGCACTAGTAGTAGATAGCAAGCGCTTCTCCCATGTAGATGGCTGATCTTGTGAAAGATTGGCCGCTGTTTTCATATCGGCCAGGAGGATATTATTATTACTATCTTAAATTGTGTTAAAAATGTCAAACACTGTGTATAAAACTATCTGTGATAGGTTCGTTTTCAAGGCAACGTGTAACCCATTAATTATTTCAACATTTTGGAACACGTTTATAGAGAAACGCGTGTCTATGCACGTGAGGACGGAATAAAAAATCACTTCTAGTTTATGTCAGT
Organism: Furcula furcula; assembly: GCA_911728495.1. NCBI lineage: Eukaryota > Metazoa > Arthropoda > Insecta > Lepidoptera > Notodontidae > Furcula > Furcula furcula. The sequence goes on from OU452252.1 coordinate 23,906,975, forward strand.
GGAACCTGTGGAACAGGCTAGATAGTAGTATTGAATATTTAATTAAAGAAAGATTTATTGTCCCATAACTTATTATTATTGCGGCGTGCTCGAATTGACTAAAATTAAAACATAAATGATTTCTTTTATTTAGGCACACACACAAGAAAATATAGATGTACAATAATAAAGAATATACTTTATTACTATTCATATACATAACTATTCCCAGTGGGATGTCCGGGTAAGAATAGCACCCTCCCATCCCTTCCTGTTGGGTGGAAGGGAAATACCGTAGGTACCAAAACTATGTTACATATCCTACGCGTATACTGCGAACCCCAAGACGCCTGCCAAGCGTGGGGATTATGGCCAAAACGCCTCTAAAAAGAAGACTTATGTTCAACATTAGACGTCTTTTGACAGGCCAAATTAAAATGATGTACATACGTATTGGGCAGCCTTATCGCTTAAATATATGTTTCCCCAATCTTCCAGGCAACTCTATCCCTAAGTACTGCCTAAATAATATTAAAAATGAAACTGATTCTATAGGGGTTTATTTGACTGAATAGAGATCTTTCTAATCTATTTGTAATCTCTGGACTTACTTATGAAGACATTCCTACTTATATCTAATAGAGTTTATAGATATTTAGAGATTGGACATTTACATGTAGTTAGTGTTGGCCACATTTGAAATGACTCACTGAACTACTATTGTGACTCGTTAAATGAATAATGTATCAACTTTTATATGAAAGTGGATGGAAGTATTTTCTAAATCGAGATTTGCAAGCTACGTGTAACATACCTAATTATTATACGACTCATAGTCCGGTAATGATGTAGGGTGCTACGGGATCACTTGCTCAAAGTTGGATCAGTCTGATTCAAGTCAAATAGCGCCACCTCTAAGCTATCGACATGAACTCAATTTAACGCATTAATCATACTCTGTAAATTCGTGATTGATCACATTATTGACAGCAAAGAGCCACACTGTCAATTAAACAGTTATACCTAACTGTTTAATTGACAGTGTGGTTTAGTGAACCTATTTAGTTCAGCTATCTCTTAGTATTCTAGTTCAGTATTCTCTAACGTAATCTATCGTGGCTGTGCTCGACGGCGAGCTCGGCGACGAACCGACCTTGAATTCGTCGTCGGCGCTGTTAAAATTTGTATTCACTATCGCATTTCGGCTCGACGTCGAAGTGACTATCAAACTATTCGACCTCAAGTATTCTATTCTATGTGAAAGTGTTTTGTGTTTTGCCTGACGAGGTACTGCTTAACAGCAGAAGTTAAATGTGAGCCACTGTGATGTTGGTTCGGTCATGATCGCCATCGAAAAGTCTTTGCTTGTGGCGGCTTCGTGTGGCGGGTCACCCCTTTCCCTCTAATATGGTTGAGGGGAGTGATGGCTGCTGCTCGAGTCAACTCGTGCGCGGGTGCTGCTTGGGGGGACTGGTTCGACTACTATCCCTTTGCCCTTTTAGTTTGTTGTAATTTTTGTCGTAATTTATTGTTTTCTTCTTTTATCCCTTGCTTTATGTTTCGAACGGCAGGACACACTATCGCTAATGTCGATTCATTTGTAACAAAACAATGTTTAAAAAAAGTGAAAAAATGATAAGCCCGCTGAGTTGCTTGCCGGATCTTCTCAGTTGAGGCCGCGTTGTGATCCGGTGGTAGCTTTTAAAAAAAATACAATTCAAAAGTGCTAGCGTTAAGCCTATTTGATATAAAGATTTTTGAGTTTGAGTTATTCTCTAAGCAACACAACCTCAGTTCGACGCTGCGAGCAGCGGCGAATTGCGTTTTCGTACTCACTAACTTTTCTTACACAGCACTACCGCCACGAGAATTTACGGTTTTCAGTGGAACTACTTAAGGTCGAATAGTTTAAAGGTTAGTTCGACGTTGAGCCGGGATGCCATAGTGAATACAGATTTTAAGTGCTAAGCTAGTCGTCGTATCCAAGGCTAACTCGACGTCGGGCTCAACGTACAGCACAGCCATGATAGTTTATGTTAAAAATAGCATAGCTGAAAACCGTAAATTCTCGTGGCGCTAGTGCTGCGTAAGCAAAGTCAGTGAATACGAAATCGCAACTCTCCGCTGACGCAGCGTCGCGAGGTCGAGTTTGTGTTGCTTAGAGAATAGCACTACAGCACAAAATATCTCTATATTTTGTGACTACAGAAACTAAGCCAGTTTAGGTTATTAACTCACCCACCTATGAACTATTTAAAGGCTGAAGAAATAAAATAAGGGTGTACGATCCCATATGAATTAAAGAGATGCACAATAATAATAATACTTGCTTGCTCTTGCTTATTGTCATGCGGATCGTGGCGTCTGACGGCAAAAACTATCAAAGTGACTGCTCTTAGGTTTATCTAATCTGCTATCGCTTCGCGCTTGGTGAAACAGATTTTACTAAAGCTTCCTAAATTAAAACAAGCATATATTATAAAAGTACAAAATGCTGACTGCAAAGAAATAAAATAGGCTTAAATTACATTATACATACATAATACGTATACACATGTCTATATATATACTCGTCTCGTTAAGATTTGTTATTTAATACCCATATTGATGTTTCTGGAAGTAAAAAGAGACGATTTTTTTAAAAATATTTATCCTATGTCACAACTAAGTCTAAGCCAACGACATATTATAACTCGCAGTTCAACAAGCCGCTTAGGCTGTAGGCCGTGAAAGAAATAGATATAGTACATAAATACATACTTACATACATACATACACTCTCGAAAAACATAGATAGATAGATAGATAGACAATTCTTTATTGCGCACAAACAAACAGATACAAAAAGAATAAGACACAAATACATACACCTCTTCCTGGGGTATTCGGGCAATAATTTGTAGGTATACAGTAAGCTGGCAATGGTACACTGACGGGGACGAATTTTACGCAAATGCTATAAGCCACTTAGTATTTTTACTCACCTTAAAAGTCTGATTTAGTCAGCATGATCAGATAAAGACAGACTTTCTAAAAACTACTGCTAGTTGAACCCCGTTTTCGTAATTCTTCGTCTCTATATTGTATTCTTTCGAATTTAATTGCGTATATAATGCATATTTATGCGATGATAGCAATCGCAGTTGATTTGCTGTCAATTTCTGAAAAGTTGTCTGCCTCCGAAAATCATCATCAGATCTATATCTGGGACCACTTCGGAATAAACCTCTTTCGAACATAAAAATAATTTTGCAAATCCACATTTTGAATGTATTTGACAGAGTTATGCCCGAACATACACAAAAAAATATAAACATCCGAAATGATTTTTTAAAGTTGGTTAACAAAAGGTACTTATAGGATTTTTGCTTGAACTAGAATTAAAAAAATATTGTCATCTAAAAGTATGCATAAGCCAGGTGATGTGCTGGCCGCAAAATGAAATAAGAACACAGAATTGAATTAGAACGAAGACGAAGAATTTCGGTTCAACTTTCACCTTACATCTCTAAAATGGAAGTAACTAATAACCGATGATTAGAGCTTTTTCTACGTCTAGCAAAACTTGAATTAAATTATTTCCTAATCCTTTTTTTTGTTATATAGTAATTCGTTTTTTTATTATACCTACAGTAATTTGTAACTAATTATGGGTTGGTTGAGCCGCGATTTCTTATCATTACTTCAATCAAGGCATTAAATATTGTTGATACATAAATTAAATTATCGTAATATTATTAATTTATTTACAGTCATAAATTTCACATAAGTACATAATAAAGTATCGAGGTTAATATATTCTTAAATAAACAATATAAAATATAAACGGCTATTATATAGTTAGATCTACTTATTATATAGATATTCTGTCTCAGTGTCTCTCAGTAGAATGGTATTTACACATACCCGTAGAACTAAATGGAAGCCCTCAGTGTTTACGTAGTTTACAGTCAAACATGATCAACATGACAATAACGTTCATTGTAAACTTTACATGCTCTGGAATCAGGAATCGATTGACAGAATAGTTAGTTCTCCAAGATGGAGTTGAAAAAAAGAGTTCTGGAGCGAGCACTCAACCTACGGCACTTAAAAATATACGGCGAATCCACAAAGTTGTGTACACAATTTTATACAGGAAAATTTGATCCCTATACTCCCGTCGTAGCTCCAAAGACGGCAGATTAATTTAAATTTAATTATAAATACGATTTATTCACAGTATAGTTTCAGTGTTGTAGCCAATGGAACTATTAGGAATATATATTCCCACTAGTTCCGTGGAACATATTTTAATGGATCAAAATATTGGGAATGATCCGCCTAAGAGTATTGTGTACTAAGATCTACAGAAAACGGACCCTGTTCTAAAGTTTTTATACATTGACGTGTTAGCTCAACGGTAAATGCAATGTATACTTCAGTTATTAGATTGAAATTTTGCATTATTGCTTTTCTAGGTCCCTCAAGCCGCTAATATGTTTTATTGGCAAGCTTTCGTACCTCGCTGGCGGGATGGCGATCACAGTGCGGGGTCGGCAGGTGAGCCGCCAGGAGGCTCCCATCCTCGTGGTAGCGCCACACTCCTCGTTCCTAGATAGCTGCATAGTGTACGCCACCAAGATGTCGTCGGTGATAGTCCGGAAGGAAAGCATGGACAACTATGTTGGAAGTAGGTAATTTCGTTGTCCGGTGGTGGTATCAGGGTGGCGGTTGGTGATCGGTGGCTTTTTGGTGGTGGTGATGGGTTCGCAAGGTTCGTGAGCGTGGTAAGCGCTACTGTGATGTTTTCCTACAGCGTATAAAAATGATGTTTTTAATAAAAATGCGTGCCTTCAGTCAGATTTGCTTCTTCATTTTTAACCGGCTTCATTAACCGGCTTCAAAAAGAAGGTTCTCTATTCGACGCGTATGTATGTAATATTGATAAAAATGCGTAATATTAATATATGTTAGTCTATGTGGGCTTCTAAACAAATTTACCAAATTTTATGAGTGTATGTATGTATGTATGTATGTAGGTATGTATGTATGTGTGTAGGTTTGTCCACGGATTTCTCAGAAACTACAAGTCCGATTTTGAAAATTCTTTTTGCAATAGTTAGAGTATTTTTCAACTTAGGATAGAGTACAAGTTTCATCAAAATCGGTTCAGTAGTTTAAGAGATATAAACTTTTTATGTTTTCAGTAAGTTACTGTAACGTAGACGTTCGAGTTGCGTGATAGTGCTCATACCTATTTTGGTAAAATAAGTCACTAAAAAGTGTTAAATAAACTATTTAAAAAAAAAAACCGACTTCAAAGTAAATTATCTAAAAAGCATAAAATAACGAAAATATATTGAAGTCGGTGTCAGCTGGCGCTAGTGTTAGTTAACATGATGTGCTAGCACCGACTTCAATATATTTTCGTTATTTTATGCTTTTTTTTTTTTGTTTTTTTTTTTTTTTTTTTTTTTTTTTTTAACCGACTTCAAAAAAGGAGGTTCTGTATTCGACGCGTATGTATGTAATATTAATAAAAATGCGTAATATTCATATATGTTAGTCTATGTGGGCTTCTAAACGAATTTACCAAATTTCACGAGTGTATGTATGTATGTATGTAGGTTTGTCCGCGGATTTCTCAGAAACTACAAGTCCGATTTTGAAAATTCTTTTTGCAATAGTTAGAGTATCTTTCAACTTAGGGTAGAGTACAAATTTCATCAAAATCGGTCCAGTAGTTTAAGAGATATAAACTTTTTTTATGTTTTCAGTAAGTTACTGTAATGTAGACGTTCGAGTTCAGGTCCATCCAGTACTCGGGACAGGATGGTACCTTATTACGGAGGGAGATACACTGCGGGGTTCCGCAGGGGTCCGTGTTGGGCCCTCTCTTGTGGAATCTTGCGTACGATGCGGTGCTGCGAGTGGATCTTCCCCCCGGTGTAACAGTCGTCTGTTATGCGGACGACACGTTGGTGTTAGCCGAGGGGGAAACCTTTGAGAGAGCCATCGGGCTCGCTGAGCTTGGTGTAGAAGTCGTCATCGCCAAAATCCGCGAGTTGGGTCTCCAGATAGCGCCTCACAAGTCCGAGGCGCTATGGTTCCATAAACTGCCCAGGAGCAGGGAACCACCCGACTCGACGGTTCGCGTAGGTGATTCGCAGGTCCAGGTGGGACGGTACATGAAGTACCTAGGGCTCACCTTAGACGGGCGCTGGGGCTTTGAGGAGCACTTCAAGCGCTTAGTCCCCCGGATCGAGAGGGTAGCGGGTGCCATGCACAGACTGCTGCCAAATCTCGGGGGTCCGAGTGAGGAGGTACGCCGCCTCTATGCGGGGGTCCTGCGATCCGTGGCGCTCTATGGGGCGCCGGTGTGGTCACACCGACTGTCGGGCGTCCGGCGCTGCAGGACTAAGATCTTGAGTCTGCAGCGCAAGATGGCCATCCGGGTCGCGAGAGGGTACCGCACCATCTCTTATGAGGCGGCGACAATCCTGGCGCGCTTTCCGCCCCTGGACATCCTGGCGGAAATGGATGCGAGGGTCTAGGACCGGATCCGCGTCCTCCGCCAGCGGGGTGAAAGCGCGCCCGCACTCGAATCAATCCGGCGGGAGGAAAGACGACACGCGCTCGAACAATGGCGCTCGCGGCTCTCAGATGAGCGGTACGCGAGCAAGCGCGTTGTCGGGGCTGTCCTGCCGGTCTTCGAACCCTGGCTGAGGCGAAAAGGTGGGCGAATCACCTTCAGACTTACTCAGATAATCACCGGACATGGTTGTTTTGGTGATTATCTGAATAAGATAGGGCGAGAGGCGACGACGACTTGCCATCATTGCGGCGGTGACCGGGATTCCGCCCAGCATACGCTCCAGGAGTGCCCTGCGTGGGCTTCGGAGCGGCGGATCCTGGTTAACCGGATCGGACACGACCTCTCTCTGCCAGCAGTAGTGTCGGCTATGCTGGCGGAGGAATCGGCGTGGAGGGCCGTAGCCTCCTTTTGCGAGACCGTTATGTCCCAGAAGGAGGCCGCAGAGCGAGATCGGGAGAGGGCAGATCCCGCTCGGCGGAGGCGACAGCGTCGGGGCGGCGGCGCTATACGCTCCGGCACTCCGGCCCCATCGTCAGGGGCCTAATAGAAATGTGACGAGGTATCCCCCTGCCTTAAAGGGGGCTCGTGGGTCGCGGACGCATGGGGTGGGGGCTCTGTGCGTCCCTACTAAATGCGGCCCCGAGGCGGGCGACGACGCGGTGTAGGCCCTGCATCGTCGCGAGCACCGTGAAGGTGTCGGGGGGAGCGTGCATCTCAGCTCCCCCCGGGACGTGCTCTAGCGAGCATCTGGCGCTGGAGAGACTTTGGCGAAGGTCCGAACGGAGTGCCCAGAGTCTCACAATAAGCGTCGATGAAGGCCACCGGGGAGGTTTTGGTGGTTAAAAATCCCACATAACCTGGCCTCCGCCCCCTCGGAGACCGGGTACCTTTGGAAGGTTTCCTCCTCGATAACAAAAAAAAAAAAAAAAAAGACGTTCGAGTTGCGTGATAGTGCTGATACCTATCTTGGTAAAATAAGTCACTAAAAAGTGTTAAATAAAATATTTAAAAAAAAATAAAAACCGACTTCAAAGTAAATTATCTAAAAAGCATAAAATAACGAAAATATTATTGAAGTTGGTGCAGAATATACACAGCAGGTACGCTAACACCAACTTCAATAATATTTTCGTTATTTTATGCTTTTTAGATAATTAACCGGCTTCAAAAAGAAGGTTCTCTATTCGACGCGTATGTATGTAATATTAATAAAAATGCGTAATATTAATATATGTTAGTCTATGTGGGCTTCTAAACAAATTTACCAAATTTTATGAGTGTATGTATGTATGTATGTATGTAGGTTTGTCCGCGGATTTCTCAGAAACTACAAGTCCGATTTCGAAAATTCTTTTTACAGTAGTTAGAGTATTTTTCAACTTAGGGTAGAGTATAAGTTTCATCAAAATCGGTTCAGTATTTTAAGAGATATACGCTTTTTATGTTTTTACTAAGTTACTGTAACGTAGACGTTTGAGTTACGTGATAGTGCTGATACCTACTTTGCTAAAATAAAAGTCACTAAAAAGTGTTAAATAAACTATTTTTCAAAAAATAAAAACCGACTTCCAAGTAAATTATCTAAAAAGCATAAAATAACGAAAATATATTGAAGTCGGTGTCAGCTCGTGCTAGTCTTAGTTAACATGATGTGCTAGCACCGACTTCAATATATTTTCGTTATTTTATGCTTTTTAGATAATTTACTTTGAAGTCGGTTTTTATTTTTTGAAAAATAGTTTATTTAATTTACTTTGAAGTCGGTTTTTATTTTTTTAAAATAGTTTATTAGATAATTTACTTTGAAGTCGGTTTTTTTTAAATAGTTTATTATTAATATTACATACACACGTGTCGAATACAGAACCTTCTTTTTGAAGCCGGTCAAAAAATATTTTATTTAGACAATTTGGATCTTTTCAAAGAGCAATTATGTTTTCACCGCAGGGCTACCTAGTAGGTAGGGGGTTTCATAAAGGTAGACCTTCAGTGGTGTATCATGGCCTTTGGGGCTGAAGCTCTCTGTTGCCGCACTGCTTCCTTCTTGCTGCTCGCTCAGCATTTCCATCTAAATCACATGATCAACAACTATACCTCGATTTCGAGCCAAGGGCTCTGAGTCCTGTTATTTATAAACCAAAGGTTCTCTATCCGGCGTGCATTTATTGTATTGGTGCAAAAAAAAATAGCTTTGCTCTATAGTGTTAATAGCTCTTGAATTTAGCAAGGCATAGCGATTATGGCTGCATTAAATCTTAATGTTCATATATTAAGTTAAGCACGTATTTTAACCATATTTGTGATACAAATACAAGAATAATAGTTTGTTTTTACAACAACGTAATGAGTACATAAAAGCGTTTATGCTGTTTTAAAACTCTTGTTTGGAGTTTCTATTCATTCAATGTACAATCACGGACATTCCCGGTGTACCACTGTTAGAGCTATAATCGCTTGCACGTGCGTCCAAACGCAGAGCTAGTTCCGCCTCGTTTTATGGCAGCGGAGCGTACCAGTATTGCCGCAATAAATGCCATTGTTATTATTGCATTTTGAAAGGCTTGCGCCGGCATCGCCGTGTTACCTGTATTCAATGAAATACAAGCCGAGAATCATAGTCGTGTAGTTAATTACTTATTAGATGAAAGTCGGTATACCATCGATAACCCTTTAGAATTGGCATGTATAAGTAGTTACTGATAACAAGAAATTAATTAAAAACACATGATCTTTGAAAACATAAGTTTAGTTCTATTTGGATTGATTTGGAGACATCTTTATATATAACTAGCTGACCCGGCAAACGTTGTTTTGCCATATAAATAAAAATTTAGGGGTGGACTACCCCTAACATTTAGGGGGATGAAAAATAGATGTTGGCCGATTCTCATAGATACCGGATAAGCACAAAAAATTTCATCAAAATCAGTCAAGCCGTTTCGGTGGAGTATGGCAACGAAAACTGTGACACGAGAATTTTATATATTAGAAGAAGATAATTGAGCTTTTGTCTTATATCCAATTTATTTTATTGAAGCAAAGAATACTCTCTAAGATCCGGTTTACGGATAAATAATCTATAAATAAATGTGTTCCTATCAGGAAAAAAAAAAATATTGTTATTTTATTAGTATTTAGATTTACAATGTGTTACTTAGCTTGGACGATAAAATCAAATTAAAAGTTTTAGAAAAAAAAACAAAATGAACTAACTGGTTTCATTATAGCTTTGACCAAAACAAAAAATGAACCATAAAAAAATTTGACGGGCCTCTTGGTCTAGTGGTTAGACACCCTGGCCACTACCCAAAAGATCGTGGGTTCGATTCCCACCAACTGTCTGTGTGTTTTAACTATTTAAGTGTGTATTTACAAAAAAAGTGTATAAGTAAGTATTAGTATCAGTTAACTGGTCTGCCTAGTTTGGGATCGGATGTAAATTGTCGAAGAAAAAATACAACATTTAAAACTCCATCGCATTGCTTCAATCTATTGTTTCCATTTTTTTCACTGATACATCGTAGCTTCGCAACATTTTTTTTAATCGGTATTCTTTTGAATAGTAGGATTACCTGCGGCGGGTGTCTAATGCTTTTTTAGTAATGAAAAAAAAAAACTATGCCTTAGAATAGTACTACAAATTTCGCCTTACATCGCTAATGACTGTTTGGTCTGGAGGTCTACGGCGATATTTGCAGTATAGAGCAAGTGCCATGGTTCGAACCCCACCGGCTGTATCGCTTTTTGTATAGTGTAAAATATTTTCAAAGAGCATTCGTCGACATAATAATATAGCAATTCATAGGTGGAATTGAAATATACTGTGATTATGTTAAATTAATAACAAAAAACTTTTTATAGGTATTCCATTCCACATCATTTTTTATCACTGCCGCAGTATTCAGGTTTTTTTTTCAAGCATAGTGTGGTTATTATGATTTAATTACATGTTTCTATTTTACTGTTAAATAAAATAGAAAAATATAATTAAATCATATGAAATGTGGAATCGGAGGCGTTACACACTTCTGGTACCAAACTTGGCAGACCTTGAGTTATGAATACCCAGACAATTCCTTCAAATAGTTTTTTTCACATTTTTTAAATTATACCCAAGTATAAGACCAACTGCCGTACGCAAACGTCAATTATAGTTAATTGTGATTAAGTCATATTTTGTAAATGGATTATTTCGACTTTCGAAGCCAAATAACACTTAATATGCGGATAGTGAGTAGATAATATATCAATAATCTCGTAATTAATACTAAAAGACAATCATAAGAGACTCGGAGAGTCGAAATAAATAGATTACAAAAAATTACTTAAATGCGATTAAAGTTAATTGATGACTGTGAGTGCGGCAGAAAGACAAGTAAATACATTAATTCACATTCAGGTTATTTCTAAAGCTCTCATAGTCAATTGTAATAATTGTTCGGTAAACGACTCACTTGGTTAAGCAACGTCAGGCAAGGTCAGTCTTTAGATGGGTGATCATTCAGTGGCATTTGAACTAAGCGTCTCCATGCTTCTGAAGGCGCGTAAAAAGGCAGTTCCAGTTGTTATCATCTAGACTAGACAGCAGTCTAGCATCTAGCAGCAACTTAAACAATTGACATCAGGGTACAGGTTGGGTACTAACCATACGACAAAAAAAGGTTATTTCTATTGCACTGGTAAATTAATATACAACAAGCTAATAATTGAAGAAAAAACAATCTTATCTCAACATACTAAGACTTATTTTAAATATTTATGTTTTGGTCAAAGCAATTCTTAAAATTAAGGTATGGGAGCGAGCAAAACGTGTTCAATGTAATAGTTTTATTACCTATTGTTCTAAAATTCCTTATCTACTTTTCTTGGTTATCTTCCATATTAAAATTAAGCCATTATTAGCACATGATCTACTTATTTTAGTAAAACTCAATATTCAATTTACCTAATAAAAGAAAAAATATCAGTATAATAGATTCGAATTACGATGATTAGTTCAAGTTCATCAAAGTAAATATATTCATGTTATAAAAAAAAGATTATGAATAGGTGAGTTTTATAGTAGGTAGGAATACAGACATAATACTATATAAAATTAAAAGAAAATATTATTATAGTAATAAGTCATACACATGCATTTTATAAAAAAATACTTTTAGTAGATTAACAAAATAAAAATATTCAAAAACTAGGAATAGTATAGTTTATATTTTATATATTCTAAGATATTTGTGTTATTTGCAGTCCTTGATTGTGAAGAAACAAACTTTGGTTTCTTTTATTTTGTATTAAAGGGTTTTTTAGCATCCATAAAAACATCTCACAAGTAAGTAGGAAGGCAGTCAACAGTCCGATGAAACAAAACACGAACCATAAAAATTCATTCAATTTTCATTCATAAAATTTACAATCGCGCAAACGGACTTGTTAATCACTAGCGAATAGTAAAACATCATTTTTTTAAATAATACAATTTCCCGTTACTTTTACAATTGGCCTGAACCCACCCCAACCTGTCATTGGCCCAAACTACGTGTGGGCGGGGTTTTCCCGCTCTTACACACTTAGCGCCGTTCAAAGAAATCTGTTTGCTAAATGGGCTACCGTTCGTGTCCGTGATAGTACACGCACTATTTAGGGTTAAGGCACACTAATAGCTGGCATACGATTATTTATACAAATTCAGATGAGAAACTGCTTTATTTGGCAGGACGTGCTTGCAACATGTTCACGCTTTTAATAAACCCAAATGCGATAAGCTGAACAACGTTGGTGAAAAGTTGATTAAGGATGAAGATACGCTAGCTTTTGCAAGCGTGCGCATTATTCGAACGTGTGTAAGGAACGATGATTCTTGTGTTTCTAGCGACGCTAAGCTATAGCTTACTGTAGTAATGCAGTATTTAGCAGTTACTTTAATGACTGCAGTACTTAGCAGTTAGTATAGTAACTGCTTATGCTATGCCTAATTGCCATCACACCTTCTCTATCTTGACGGGCCCGTTATTCTAGTTCATTATATTTAGCCTAAACTATTAATCCCACTTAGCAATATTAATTTGAATAATTTGGTTGTCTCATGTCTGGTTACTTAATGCCTTGTTTGTTTGTATCACAGATTTTTATTGTTTATTTCTTTCCCTTTTTTATAATTTTTGACAGTGTCAATGTTGTTGTTGGTTTTTGTCTCATTTTTTTTTTTGTAAATAAGCAGAGAGTAAAAATTTCTCGGAGCCGTTTAACGTTTAATGCATTGGTTAAAGCCTCTTTGCTAAAATGCGTTTCGTTTAACGCAGTAATGTAATGTTTCACTTCTAATAAGTTGCGTTTTGTTGTCACTAACTGACTACTGTCTAGGCTCCCATAATCATTATTTTGTTTTTGTTTTTATATAGAGAGCAGGTTTAATTCTTTTTCCCTGTTATTATTATCAGATAAGGCACTTAAAAACTTCGTGATTTTATTACTTAATATTAATATATATATATTTTTTTTGTATTATAATTAGTTATTAATTAATATGTTTAAACACTTGGCAGGTGGACAGAGCGAGAACTTGTGTATATAAGGTACCTAAGTACATAATATTGTGTTTATTTATTAAATTTTATTATTATTTATTTATTTTATAATTTTATATTTATTTATAGTATTTATACCTACACACTAAATTGATTATATTTAATATATATACTTACCCTTTTATTATAATTAATAAGACTGTATAATGTCAGATTATAACAGTTGCAGTAATAGTGACATTAGTGATAGTGACACAGATACTTTTTTTTCGGCTCATAGCAACAGTGACAGTAATTCTAATATTCCATCCTTAGTTGAGACACTTAATTCAACATTTTCTGATGTCCACAAAAACTTCAATGTTGTCCATATCAATGCCCAAAGCATTCCGGCTCATTTTTCCGATATGCTGGCGAGTTTTGATTGTAAAAATATTCATGCAATCCTTATTTCTGAATCTTGGTTAAAACCCTGTCTTCCTTCTACTTTATATACTCTCCCTGGATTCAATCTTATAAGAAATGACCGTTCGATTGGTCGTGGTGGTGGTGTTGCCATTTATTTGCGAGCAAATATTCCTTTTACTATCATTGATTTGTCAAGACAACCATCGCCACCAAACGCGGGTGAACACCTCTTTATAGAAGTAGAACTGCATCATTCAAAAGTTCTTCTTGGTGTGTATTACTGTCCGTCTGTAACAATTAACTATTTTTCATCTTTCGAATGTATTTTAGAAAATCTAATTCCTTTATATACGCATAGCATAATAATGGGCGATTTTAACACATGCCTACTTAAAAAAGATTTACGTTGTTCTACGCTTCTCTCTGTACTAGAATCCTGTAACTTATCTTTGCTTCCTCTAGACTCCACTCATCATTTTCCTAATTCTACTCCGTCTCTTCTTGACCTCATTTTTGTTTCATCCACTGGACATGTTGCTAAGCATGGTCAGTGTGCAGCTGACGCCTTCTCCTATCATGACCTCATATACGTTTCTTATAAAGTTCGCCCACCTAAAGCAAAGGCCAAAATCATGTTGCAGCGCAATTTTAGCGGCATGGATATGGCAAAACTTCGGGAAGATGCCGCTAATATTAACTGGGACCTTTTGAGATCGTTGGATTCAGTAGATGATAAAGTAAATTTATTCACTTCCACTTTAGTTCAACTTTATGATGTGCATGCCCCTATACGACCTATTAAAATGAAACATCTCCCGGCACCCTGGCTCACTGATGATATTAAGCACTTAATGAACAAAAAAGTAGCATTAAAGTCAAGATATAAAAGCCGAACCAATGATACTAATAGGAGTAATTATGTAGCAATTCGGAATCACTGCAATAAGATGTGTAGGGATGCCCAACGACAGCATATTCACAGTTCTGTACAAGATGGGAATCCAGCGAAAGTCTGGAAATTTCTCAGATCTATGGGAGTCGGGAAATCACGCCATGACATTATCCCTAAGGATATAGATATTAATCTTCTTAATCAACATTTCTCAGCTTCGTCCAATATTGATAGGACTGTTAAATTGAATACATTGAATTATCTTTCTTCGATTCCTGCTCCTGACTATTCTCCATTTGTCTTCCGTCACTTCACTGATTGTGATGTTAAGAAGAGCATAGAAACCATAACGTCTAATGCTGTTGGTAGTGATTGTATCAGTCGTAATATGATCCTTCCTATCCTTAATTATATCCTTCCAATAATTTGTCACATCCTCAATTTTTCAATATCCACGGGTCAATTTCCATCTTCTTGGAAAGAAGCCCAAATTACTCCATTACCTAAAAAATCTAATCCTATTTCTTTTTCTGAATATCGTCCTATATCCATTTTACCTTTCCTTTCCAAAGTTCTTGAGCGCCTTGTTCATGATCAATTGAGTAGTTTCCTTATCAAGAACTGTCTACTTAATCCTTTCCAGTCTGGTTTCCGCCCTGGTCACAGTACTGTTACAGCTCTGGTCCATATTACTGATGATATTGGACGTGCCATGGAAAACGGTAATATAACAGTTCTTGCGCTCCTCGATTTCAGCAATGCTTTCAATACGGTTGATTTCGATATTTTGCTTGGTATTTTATGCTCTCTTAACATATCTCCGACAGCGATTGACTGGTTTCGTAATTACCTGTTTGGTCGCCGGCAGCGTGTTCGTTTTGAGGATACATTTTCCTCTTGGTGTAGTACTACTGCCGGTGTACCACAGGGTGGCGTTCTATCTCCTTTGCTCTTTGCAATCTTCATTAATTCTATTTCCAATAATTTACATTCCTCCTACCATCTTTATGCAGATGATCTCCAAATTTACACGCATGCATCAGTAGACAGGGTGGCTGAAGCGATAAACACCATCAATTTAGATCTGGCTAAGATATGTGACTGGAGTAAAGCTCATGGTCTTGCAGTTAACCCATCAAAGACTCAAGTAATTGTTGTTGGCAGCTCCAGGATGACATCCCGTCTTAAAGGAATGCAATTGCCCCATATTGTCTTTGATGGTAGTACAGTTAACCTTAGTGCAACAGTCAAGAACTTAGGTATATTCATCGACTCAAATTTAAGTTGGATCCCACAACTACAAGAGGTCAGTCGCAAGCTTTTTGCGTCTGCAGGCAGTTTAAAAAGGTTGCGTAATTTCCTTCCTACGACCACTAAAATTGCGCTTGCTCAATCTCTCCTCCTTCCTATCCTTGACTACGCTGACGCCAGCTATCTAGACCTTACAGAGGAACAATTAAACAAACTTGAGCGACTTCAAAATTTTTGTATAAGGTTCATATTTGGTCTTCGCAAATATGACCACGTATCTGATTTTCGTAAAAAGCTCAAGTGGTTACCGATTCGTCTTCGCCGGAATGCTCATATTTTATCTTTACTTTATAATGTTCTGTTTAATCCTTCAACCCCTTCTTATCTTAAACAACGTTTCGAGTTTATGCATGAAACTCATTCGAGGTCCTTGAGGTCATCAGAAAATTTGATGTTGAAAACACCAACGCATTCAACGAAATTTTATGATTCATCATTTTCCGTTACAGCTGTACGATTGTGGAATGCGTTGCCTGTTCCAATCAGACTTGCTCAATCCCTACCATCTTTTAAAAATATGGTCAGAGATCACTATTACAGTCATTTAGATTATTAGTTTATTAATATTTGCTTCTCTATAGGTGTGTATTTAATAATATTTTAGTAGGATATAAATGTATATATATATATATATATATATATATATATATTATACATTAATAGGTACACCACCATCTGCCCGTATTTAAAATAGTTTCTTCCATCTCAATAAGGTTGTCTGGAAGAAATCGCTATTAGCGATAAGGCCGCCGTTTGTACTATCCTTTATTGTTTGTTCTTTAATGTTGTTATTTGTTGTTTTTGTTTGTATTAAGTCGTACCATTTTCTTGTTCATTTGTTTGGTGTACAATAAAGTATATTCTATTCTATTCTATTCTAGTGGTCAGCCACCCTGCCTGCTAACCGATGGGTCGTGGGTTCGATTCCCGCCATGTGTCTGGGTGTTGTTTATCTATTTAAGTATGTATTTACAAAAAAAAAGTATACAAGTATTAGTATCAGTTGTCTGGTTTCCATAGTACAGGCTCTGCCTAGTTTGGGATCGGATGACCGTGTGTGGATTGTCCCAAGATATTATTATTATTATTATTATATTTAGCCTCTAAATAAATAGTATTAATTATTAGGTCTGTCTGTTTGTTAACTCACTGCTTTTAAACCAAACCATGAATTGTGGTTTTCACTGTTACTAGGAAAGCATAACGCGGTTTCGCAAATGGGTACGTACTGGTGCGATTTTATATGAGAATTGTTGCCGCGGAGTCTGTGGTGACCCTAATCGCGACCACGCACGGAACGAAATGATTCCTTTCAAATACGATTCGTTGCTTTGTTGATCTTACGAATGTATTCATTGTGTAAGCTCACGGTATAGCTTACAAAGGCTGAAACGAATTTTACTATACTATTCACGCAGCTGTCTTTGTGTGCTGACCCTCTTTCAGCGATCGATGGCATGATGGTGCATAATCATTTACAATTGTAATGCAAATAATGATTTTGATTGCGGACCATTTGATGGAATTCGTATAAAAGTATTAGGTCCAGGTTAATTAGTCTGCGCAGTCATAATACGCACACATCGATATATAATTTGTATATCGATGTACGCACAATTTAATTTTTTCATAGCTTTCGCTTTGCGCAAGCGATGCTCAAGTTAGGTACCCCCTAAAATTTCCTTCGGAGTCGCTGTAGGTTAGGGATTTTTTTATACCACCAAGGAGGCAAGCAAGTGTGCGGCCCGCCTGATAGTAAGGAGTCACCGCAGCCTATAGACGCTAGCAACACCAGAAGAATCACTAGCGACGCGTTGCCGACCCGTAAGATTGTGTTTGGTAATTTCACGAGCTACAGTGCCCTTTACACACTGCTGCTTGGTGGCAGAATATCTGACACTGCAGTGGTAGGTACCTACCTGGACGGTTACTTGCCCAAGGAACCTACCACCTAGTAGAAGGGATGTGGGCCCTAGACGTACATCGGCTACAGAGGCATGAGGTCGGTGTTAGCCCGGCTCCTTCGCGCAGGTCTCCTACGCTGGCGCGGATCAGCGAGTGGATGACTTCCTGATCCGTTCCACCGCCTCCCATGATCCTGCATCGCAGGCCTTGACGATGGCCGGAAGCGACACATCCCCCTATATGTTGTACCGCCTGTATCCAACGGCTCCCTGCCATCTTGACGAGGTCGTCTGTCCATCTAGTGGGAGTCCCAAACTGCGTTTTCCAGTCCTTGGTCGCCACTCGAGAACCTTTCTTCCCCACCGGTTGTCAGTTCACCGTACTATATGACCTGCCCATAACCCTCTATCGCGGCGTACACATGGCTGCGATTTGCCTTCACGCCAGGCAAACCTCGAGTGTGTGCTGTACCGGACGTGTCCTCGTCGCAGCCACACTCGTGGCAGCCGCGTTGAAGGTCCCTTTACACTTAAAAGTAAACAAAAAAAAACTATTTCCTTCGTCGCAAGTATACAATAACATTAGCTGATTAGTTGCTATTCGGAAGCTGGACACAACGATTGTATGGTACAATAATCAAAGGGCAGAAGTGTTAAAAATAAATTATCTAATTATAGGTACTTAGGTACTTAATATAGAACGTTAGTGTCCTTTGAAAAATGTGTTTAGGTATTTGAATCTTTTTTTTGGCCTTATTCCATTGAGCCTAGTCCTAACACGATTCTGCCAACGCGAGGGTTATTGGTTGATCGATGTGACAGTTACAAAGTTGTTCAATATGCAGACCACCACCTACAACAAACAACAAAACACACTAAGAATTTGAATCTTAATTGATCAAAGTGACAAAAGTAATTTTAAATATGGCAACATTGTACGCATTGTCAGACAATGCATGCCATTGCACGCCAAGAAGCATATAAACCAAACGGATTTATTCGTTTTGTTATAAAAGTCCAAATCACTACGCGCACATTTTATTGCTTCTCGTTTAATAACTGTTGATGTTGCTTTCATAGAAATACTTTCACATCCTAGCATTAGCAATATGTTTTATGTATGGTCTGCATGTAGCCATCCATCACTAAATTTTATGTATGTATTTGTTTTAAAACGTCCACCACGCGTTGAAGAAATTGTTTGAATATCTTTTATAAACCTTGGAAACATGGTGCGCAGGTTCAAACCCCGGCTCGCACCTCTGATGTTTTTAACCGACTTCACAAAAGGAGGAGGTTTTCAATTCGTCTGTGTTTTCAATTATGTATGTTCGCGCATAACTCTGGCAATTATAAACCGATATGAAAAAATCTTTCTTCCATCCATTCTTCAATCCGTTGATTGGGTCCCATAAAAAATTATTGCTTAGTAATAAGTAGTTCCTGAAAAAACAAGAATGGTGACCGCGCAGGAAAGCTGCAGGAAAGCCTATATAGATGACTTTATGTCGCTTTTTAAGGACAAAAATGGTCATAACTCTGGCAAATATTTACCAATTTCAATGATTCTTTTTTTATTCGAAAGAAGAAACCACTGTATTGAATCTGTATGAATTTTATCATAACCGGATAAGAACTTCCTGGAGGACCATGAACGATGTGGAGGAATTCATCTGGTAAAAACCATAAAACTGATGTTCTCCATTACATTGCTCTGACAATTATGAACCGATTTCGATGATTCTTTTTTTATTCGAGAGAGTCAACTACTATGATGATTCCATGCAAATTTCATTACGACCGGATATTTTTTTCTGAAGAAACATAAATTATGTAAAACTATGTAGACGATAATGTGATCATAACCTACCTAGATCATTTTACGGTCTACGATGGTTTAATCTTTATACTTATATGAAAATATCACTAAAAAGTGTAAAATAAAATCATTTAAAAAAAAATTGAATTTATTAATTAATCATGTCCGAATCGTCTTTGTGCGATTGTTACTAGCTTTCGGTGAAGGAAAACATCGTGCTATCTCAGACATGCAACCTGCATGCCTAACTAGCTTTCGAATGACGTGTGAAGTGCGCCAACCTGTACTTAGTTTGGCCAGCGTGGTGGACTATTGGCTAAGCCCCCTCATCTTGAGGGGAGGCCTGTGACCAACAGTGGGACATAAACAACGGCTGGTATTATTGTTATTTAATATTATGTGTTCCAAAACGTCTACGACGCGTAGAAGAAATTGTTTGAACATTAATGAAAAGAGTAAATGATGAAATTTTTTACATTACTTTCAAATACCTATCTGTTATAATTAGGAGAACGTCCTGCTACTAACGGTGTTAGTAACAGTTTGCTTGTTAATGATAACGTTACGCTACGATTTGAAACTAGTTTTTCTCGTAAATTTTACTAGGTTTCGATATTGTCCGCTAGAGGCGCTGGTGTCTAATAAATCTATCTAAATTCAACTAAAGGCACTGCTCGCTGGCCTTGTCACTGCGCTGGAGACCCTCCAGAGGCGGTAGTCAGCCCCAGTGGACGTTGGATCGTTGATGCTGCCCTAGGCCCTCCTAGGGCAATAAATGATAAAGAGAAAAATAAAGATTTTTTATTTACTTACGCGAATACTACACTGCACATTAAACACCAAAATAAATCGCGACCTAAGAGAAAAGTTTTTTTCTAAAATTTGTAAGTAAAATAAAATCAAAATAGTCACAAAACGGCTCATGACTACATACAATAAAATGTAAACTTAGAAATGCATTTAAAAATACTGCGAATGGCGATAAGTAATTGTATCATCAAAGTAGGCACGTATGGGTGGTAAAATTCATAGGGCTCTGATTATATTTCTGATAATTTCTGATTTATAAAGTGGGCAGTCAGCAAAATGTTAATAAACTATGGCTCTACGAATAAACTCTTGTAACTAGCACTCCTATGTTTGATATTATTTTACACCTAGGCTAGGTATTACGTGTGACATGCGATGGTAAGGTTTCTTCACGCCTTGCCTTGCTATAATTCTAATAAGGGTCACACGATAACCTTCAACGTGAAGGCTTTTTGATTGTCTTTCATTAATAATTATAATCTAAATATGCTCATGCTATACGGTCGGTAACCTTCTCATGTTACTTCGTCGGAAGCATGTTTTTAGGGTTTGGTTGATAAAGAAACCCTTCCTCCGCCCCTACCGAGACCTTTATAAGGTTCTCTCAGACAGTAAAAAAGGGACTTTGGCTTCACATTCCAGTACTGTAAATATTATAGTATGCAAGTACTTTGATTTTTTTCAGAGTAATAGTTTCTCGTTCTATTGCACGCATCGTTCTGATTTAGAATATTTATGGATGTTTTTTTTTTTTAATTTAGGAAACAGTCTTAGGTAAGTATATGTGTGCAATATGTTTAAATATGTATACTTCTTGAAATATGTTTTAGTTATGAACTTATGCATAATATAATTTAAATAAAATCAAATAAACCTTACGCTATGTTCGTAGGTACGCTCTAATTCGGTTAATACATATTCATAAGTCTATATAACTATGGCCGTAAACAATTGCTTGCATGATTGCTTTCTACCATGCTTTTACTTACGAGACAGTATCTATTGCGACGGTACCTGGACAGTTGGAGTGGAGTGCTATATTTTACCTATTAGACCTCTAAACTAAACTATCTATCCATATCTGAGTTTTTCTTGCCGGATCTTCTCAATTGAGGCCGCGTTGTGATCCGGTGGTAGCTTTTAAAAAAAATTACCATTCAAAAGTGCTAGCGTTAAGCCTATTTGAAATAAAGATTTTTGGCTTTGACTTTTGATATGGTCTGTAGACTCCGTGGCGCACCGGGAAAACGCATGCTTTGCAAACCGGAGGTCGCGGGTTCGAATCCCGCTTAGAGCAAGATCTTTGTGTATTTGGCTAGGATAATGCAGGTCGCTCACCCGATCGTCTGGAAATTATGATGATCCATGCGTCGGATGGGGATGGAATAAATCGGCCCTGCACCTGTCCTCTCCCCGGTTGTGTCGGTCTTCCGTCCCATCGGATTGTGATAGTCAAGGAAGAGGGAGTTCACTTGTGTCTACACAAGCACATGGCGGGTCACCCCCTTCCCTCTAATATGGTTGAGGGGAGTGATGGCTGCTGCTCGAGTCAACTCGTGCGCGGGTGCTGCGCGCGGGGGACTGGTCCGACTACTATCCCTTTGGCCTTTTAGTTTGTTGTATTTTCTACGTATTTTCTTTCTTTATCTTGTCTTATCTTTCGAACGGCAGGACACACTGTCGCTGATGCTGATCAAATTTGAACAAGACAAAAACCGTTTAAAAAAAAAGGAAAAACAGGACAAGCCTGCTGAGTTTCTTGCGCGGATCCGCGGATCTTCTCAGATGATGCCACGTTGTGATCCGGCGGTACCTTTAAAAAAAAGTCATTCAAGAGTTCTAGCGCGTTAAGCCTATTTGAAATGAATAAAACTACTTATAATGATTATATTCCTTATTTTTTTTAAGAACTTATATAAGTATATATATATATTTATTTAAGAAAAATTGCATCTATTCCGCTATTTCTGTTGTTGTAATTGTTATGTCTTTGCTTGACGGGTTCGTTGATCTAGCGGTTAGGCATCCTGGCCGCTACCCAGTACGTCGTGGGTTCAATTCCCACTAAGTGTCAAGCTAGGTGTTAAAAAAAGTGTTATTTATCTATGTGTATATTAAGAAAAAAAAAGTACTTATATATAAGTATTAGTATCAGTTGCCTGGTTTCCATTACAGGCTTTGTTTAATTTGGGATCAGGGGGCCAACTCGACTAAACTGTCATTTTGCTCCATCATTTCACACCAGCGCTCCTAGCGGTAGCTATCAAAAACTAGTAAAATGTACGGGAAAAACTGTCAGTTTGATCAAGCTCGTAACTATCGGAACTCGTACTAGACCCCCCGATGACCGTGTGTGGATTGACTAAAATTATTATATTTATAATTGTATTAATACTTGCTGTTTCTTTTTTCAGAACTGATAAACTACACACAGCCTGTATATGTGTGGCGTGATGATCCAAACTCCAGGCAGAACGCCATTAAGGAGATTATCGAGAGAGCTACATCGAAGGAGAATTGGCCACAGGTAATATATTTTTCAAAACACTTGCTCGTAAAGTGAGCTTTATTACATCGATTTTAGGGCCATAAACCTGGCTGCTACCCAATAGGTTCGATTCCCGCCAAGTGTCTGGGTGTTATTTATCTATTTAAGTATGTACATAAAACAAGTAGGTATAAGAATTAGGATCAGTCATCTGGTCTCCATAGTACATGCTCTGTCTAATTTGGGATCAGATGACCATGTGTGAATTGTCTTAGAATATTGTTATTATTTTTCGTAGGTAATTGCGTTAATCTTTCAGCTTAAATTTCAATTCCTTCAATAAGTTGACATGAGAGTACTGTTTGATTTTCACCACTGTTCACGGTGTCTTCGTTTAATTTCCTTTTTTCTATATATATAAAACACACAATAAATCTAAAAAACGCTACTGCATCGAGAAAAAGCGCCGCTGTCGCGCCTATCGGGGACGGCTCTGTGTGACATATCCTCTAATACATTACAAGTCTTGTCATCACGTGCCGTCGCCGCTGCATCGTCCCGTCCCGTCCGCTGTCTGCCGAACCTTTAAGAAATAACATTTATCCGTATGTCACGTATCTTGTTTATACTTTCGTACCTAGATGTCACTAGTAGAGTTTTGCATCGCGCTATGGTTTCATCCTACTATTTTTTTTTATGTGAATTGAAACAGTGTAAACCTACTTATATCAAATACTAGCGACCCGCCCCGGCTTCGCACGGGTGTAATTGAGAAGAAAAAGAAGTGAATAATTTAGTTACTGCCTTTGATTACAAAAATTCTTCATAAATAATGCTTGTAGCTGACTTTTCGTAACGCAATATGAACAAATTTTGTTTAGAAGTGACGCATGAAACGCTACGTACGTATAGCTGTCTCTCCATGGGCAAAGTACTCAACGCTTAGGTTTAAGCCTGCAACGTTAAATCTCTGAGCTTGTGATTTATTAATTGTATTTATAATTTTATTAGAAACTGCAGACGTGTACCGGTGCACAATTTGGGTGGGTTAAGGACAGGAACAGGACACCATTTCTTTAAAACCAATTTATGGAAGCAATACGGGCTTCCTTGTTCGGTTTCATCGTTAAGACGTAAACGGGGATCAACCGGGGAATTCTTACCCACTAAAACCCCCGCGGCTATCACGTGGGCACATTAGTGGGCGGACCTGGGCTATCTGTCGGTATCTGCACCAGCTGATACCACTCAGTGCCTTGACTTTGAACCCGCCGCCGGAGAGGCACATTATAGTTCCCCGGGAACCTGTCACGGTGCTCGCGGTTACAGGGGCCACGGGGGAAGCCTTTAATGAGATTTACGGGACCCTGTTGGTGGTCAACCAGGTATGTAGGATTCTTTAGTGTATAAACCCCCAACGGCCGTGCAATCAGCACATAAGAACCCCTTCTTGGGCTATGCGCTTGGACCACGATACGCTCAGTGGCTTGCCTTTGACCCCGCCACCCGGCGGCACAATAAAGCCACCCGGGAACCTGTCACCGTGCTCACGGTTACAGGGGTCACGGGGGAAGCCTTCAATAGGTCCCCGGGACCCTGTTGGCAGTCAACCGGGTTATGTCGGATTCTTATACACAAAACCCCCAACGGCCGTTAAATCAGTACATAAGAAGGAGACCTGGGCTATCCGGTGGGATCTGCACCAAGATCCCTCAGAGGCTTGCCTTTGAGCCCGCCACCAGGGGGCACAATAAAACCACTCGAAAAACTATCATCGTGCTCAAAGATACGGGGATCGTGGGGGAAACCTCCAATAATCCCCCAGGATCCTGCGGGCGAACAACTGCGGTATGTGTCCCTCACGGCTGTCCACACAAAAGAGGGGGGCTGCACCGTGTACCCCTCAGTGCAAGGCAAGGGCCTTTGAAGCCGCTGCCGGGGGCGCATTATAGCCCCCCGGGAATTTGTCACCGTTGTCACAGTTAAGGGGTGGCGGGGGAAACATCCAATATGTCCCCGGGATCCCGTGGGGAAGTCAACCTGGGTATTTGGGATTCTTACCCACTAAAACTCCCGTGGCTGTCACATCGGCACATGAGAGGGAAACCTGGGTTCTCGGGTGGGATCTGCACCTGGTGTCCCTCAGTGGCCTGGCCTTTGAGTCGGCCGACGGGGGGCAAGCATATTATATCCCAGATTTACCTTATATTATATGGAATGATATATAGAATGTCTTACTTGATTGTTAAGTATGTAGGTAGCTCTTTATGTTTAGTCAACGTAAGCTAATTATTTATTTACTTAGATAAAACTTCTAAATAAATTCAGTTAATATAATTATAAACCTTCAGTGAAAAATTTTAAAAAAAGACAAAATGATCAAAAATAAAATGTTTCAAAGTAAGTACACAAAAAAAATCCCAAAGAGAGATTTGAACCCGGACCCTGCTGTGCTTAGAAGACGCTTCCGTAACCTCCAGACCACGGCTACTCTCTATTATTCGAATTACTTGATCATATTCTTGTATATGTCTGCTCAGTCCCTAATGCATATAGCGTGATATTTTACCTTAGATCCAATTGTACAAAAATTAAGTTTCCACTAATAACTAAATCATAACATTAGAGCTTAGAGGAGATACCACTGGAGAGAGCATGACGCGCTAACCCCCTCTGCCAAATTTTTGTTCATATGGTCAGGTCATTATTTATTTGTGTGCGTATATTTTTGAATGTGTTGCGAGTTTACTATAGTGTGGGTATGCGTGAAAGTGTATCTGTGTGTGTTTACTTCGCCTCCCGCACCCCGCAAAAGTGCCACGAAAAATTTGTTCGGGGAATCGACGCGATACTAACTCCTTTGGTACTTTCTCTGAGCATTAGAGAGAAGCTAACCATGTATGCATGATTTTAAATTAAAAAAGGTATTAAATATAAAAAATACATTAGAGATAAAAAGTGCTGGAGTTAATATGAGTAAAATATTTAAAACATCGAATCTTAATATAAATAAAAAAAATCAAAAACAAAGTTTAATAATACAAAAAAAAATCCCGATCAGAGGTAGCGAACCCGGACAGTCCGTACTTAGAGGACGCTTCCTTAACCACTTAGCCAAGGAACTTTTATTTTATTTTTCGAATTATCGTATCTTATTGTTGTAATATATTTGTACCGCCATCGGTTGAGTAATAGTACTTCTTTTTTACCCTGTAAAGGGATAAATTATAAAAAATATGAAATACTAATTCAATTAATTTTCTTAACGAATGTCTGTGCAAAATTTCAAGTCAATAGGACCAAGGAATCGCGTTCTCCCATACAAACTTTGCTCCCCTGTTTGACCCCCTTAGAGGTTGAATTTCGCAAAATCCAGTCTTAGTGAGCACCTACGTCTTAAAAGGAACCCCCATGCAAAGTTTGAGACTCCTAGCACTTGTAGTTTCTGAGATTTCGTGATGAGTGGGTTTTTGTCTACTCTTTTATATAATAAGATTACTTACAAAACTTTTTGGAGACAATGTTCTTTTATATGGGAGCGTTGTTGTCTCAATCTCAACACTATTTAAGTATTTACGAAGTGGTGGTTTTAGGTTTAGTTATGTCCGTATGGACTGAGGAGCCACTTCATAATAAAACTTGCACCATTATTTAGTAGTAGGTACTGCAGATAATTTTGTAGGACGAATTCTGGAATTTGTAATAAAATATTTCAAAAGTTATATCAATTTAAAAGTGGCTCCTCAGTCTAAACATCTGAACTGAGGAGCCAGCTGGAACTCGGAAAGTACCCAATGAACATAATAATTGAAACTTTTGTAATATTTAGTAGTAATTATGTATGTAACCTACAAAAAATCTGGTTTGAGTACTGCTAAAATTCACGAAAGTACAAAACTTTTAATATGGCTCCTCCATACACAATGGCGTGAATTACTACCAAAGTTATTCGTCAATTAATGTGTTTGATTAAATGATCATTTAGTAGTAGGTGAGTTTGAATTTGTAACACAGTAATAAAGTAGTAAGACTCAGTAAATTTTATAAAAAAGCTAATTTTATTTGGCTCCTCAATCTAGACGTTCTGCATATATTTATTTGACTGTATCTACCTGAGATCAGAAGGAAATCAAAAACCGAATACACTAATATTTAGTAGAAATTTCTACTAAATATTGAGGACTTACGGAACCTTTAAGAAATAAGATTTATCCGCCTGTTGGGTATCTAGTTTGTACATTTGTACCTAGATGTCACTAGTAGAGTTTTCCACCGCGCTATGGTTTCATCGTAATATTCTTTTTTATGCGAATTTAAATACGATTAATTTACAGATTATTTAACGATACAATAAATTTTTAGAGACAACGCTTGCGTTGTCGCCTTGTTGTAGGGATGGTAATTGGGAATAATTGGAATTGGGTCTAGTGTAGACTTGGGTTATAACAGGTCAAACAGGATATCTATTATTCCTGTTACTGTTATGCTATAATAACAGATGTCATTATCTGTTATTAAATAACAGCCTGTTATTTTTCTAAACTAACAAAAATGGCTGTCTGCTTTTCAGTAAATAAATCACGTGTAACCAATTACCGTGCGTATTATTTTTTAATTTTAAACTAAACACTTTCCTTCATGCTTTAAAACAGGCTTAGGACTGTCAGTTCATTAAATTTGCATATTATTAAATACATATTAAGAAAAAAGAAAATAATATTATCTCGTTTCTCGAACTGGCGCATTTAGAAGTGTTCAATTCATTTTATGTACATAATTATTATTTACAGGTATAATTAAATTTTATTTACATATTTTGGTGCAAAAATAACAATTGCTGCAGCTTTCTTACCCCTAAACGTGTTCGTCTTTCATTTAGAATATTCCCGGCAGCTGAGAATACTCTTTCGCAGGGAACTGATGACGCCATCGCATTGAGCTTGGTTGCTGCTATTTTATACAAGGTGGGATATACTGATTTATATTCTCGCCACCATTGCATGGGGCAGTCGGTCCTTGCAATCATTTTATCGTCATAGTACCGCTGCACCTCCACGATGGCACGGGATTGAGCTGTACCCTCTGGCTGGATACCCTGCATCTTTTGCTCAAAATCTAGCCATATCGATTTCGTTTGGCATGACGATGCGGGTACCGGTACGTCTGTATCTTGGTCCTGGGTTGGTATCCGAATTCGGGAATCTTGGGCTGCGACCAATTCTATGATCCGCCTTTTTGTTTCGTCGGCAACCAATGGATCATCAAAATAAAATTTGAACCTAGGGTCTAGGAACATGCAGTTACCGAAAGTATTACTACGATTTAAATTTAAAAATCTTCTTTTTAAATTACCTATTAGGTCTTGCCGCACCCTGTCTGCTAATGGCATGAAATTTTTTTGAGACCCCAAGTTTTCTAAGGCCCTTATCAGTCCAATTGTTATAGGAATGACTAAGCTACCGGTAATGTATTTTTGTCCACTTAATTCCCTTGTGACTTCTTCACATGGGCCAAGAATCAGGCACAATTCTTCGCATAAAAACCACTCGTAACCTGTTATTGCGGTTAGCCCTAGGTTGATCATGGCGCTATTTAGGGGCTCCTTTAGTTCCACGCATCTTTGGACCATATAATATGTAGAGTTCCACCTCGTTGGGACGTCTTGTAAAAGCCGTTTAGGTGTGGCACCTGCTTGCTTCTGGTACTTTTTAAATTTTTCCCAAGCAATGTTGCTTTGTTTAAAGTGCCGGACAATTCCTTTTATTTTTAACAATAACTCGGCAATATCTCCGTCTTTTAGTGCATCATTGACAGCTAAGTTTAAGGTGTGGGTATAACATGGGAAATGTTTCCACCTGAGTTCCCGCTCGATGGCGCTTTTGATGTTTGCACCATTATCAGACACCGCCAATAGGATTTTGTCCGCCACATTCCATTCTTCACATATTCCTCGTATGGCGTCAGCTATATTTTTTGCTGTATGGCTCTCCAAGAGAGGTATACAGTCCAGAAGTAACGATTTTATCACAAACTCTTCCTCCTCGATGTAGTGTCCAGTCACAGCCAGAATTGAATCATTTGTGCGCGATGTCCAGATGTCCACTGTTATACATATCGATTTTACTTGTGTATGTACAAGATCTTTTAAGTCAGCCTTTACTTTTTCATACATTGCTGGTAACATATTATTAGCAAAAAACTTTCTGGTGGGAATGGTATAATTTGTGAATGCGTACGCTATTAACTCCCGAAATCCACGATCTTCGACTATTCTGAACGGCTGAAAGTCCATTGTAAACAGATTCATAATTTTTTTGTCTATTTCTAGTTTTGAATGCACACCACGTCTGAAGACAAAATTACTTATGGGCTGATGACCATATGTTCTTCTTGAGGGTGGGTGCAATTCCGTCTGGGAAGTTACCAACTGTAATGGTAAATCCGGGAAGGATGGGGGTAGAGGCGCGGATGATGTATGGGCAGGTGGCGCATCTGATGTTCCGGAGGATGCTTGCATCTGGGATGGGAATGGGAGCAACACCTGGTTGCTGGTATTTGAGCCGCCAGTTCTGCCAATCACCCGAACCGTGGGATGTTTTTTATCTATATGTTTTTTTAAATTAGTTACGGATGACTTAAAAGATAATTTGGCTTTACATATATTACAGCACGCATAGTGCCCACCTACATCTACAAAATGGTCCCACACAACACTCACTCTCTTATTTACATTTGCCATTTTTCTCAATTATTAATATAAAAACTTAAAACTTAAACCTAAATTACCTAAACCTATCAGCCTATAAATATATCCTATCGGAACTGTCTGTTTTATTATGTACACAAAAAGAATATGAACACTAAGTATTTTTATTCGCACTGGTAAAACTTTTGTTTACAAAACACCAAAAAATTTATTTTTCGCTATAAGTTCAAATCGAAATCGAAAGTACCTATTTGAAAGAAATTAACCGAAAAAAATGACAACAAACAAAATAAACGATGCTAACTGGTATCAATTCAATATCACCTTTATTATTACGTCTTTAGGTCGTAGTTACATTGAACATTTTGTGACCAATGACGTCAAGGCAAAAGAGCACGTTCGGATACGCACTGGTAATTTTTGTTGTTATTTTACTTTAAAACAAAAATTATTTTTTAATACAGTTGCTCAAAAAGTGGCGTATTGCAGGGATGTATAGCGTTCGGGATGTAGGCTATTACGCACTAGTGCTTTTTCTTTACCTTTCCCGCACTCGTGCGTTTTCTTTCCCAACTGTCAAAATAATGTCTATTAAAAAGAGAAAAAAAAAAACAACCACGAAGTTTTTACTAAAAAGAATTCATAGAAGTTTTTACGATTCAGCGACTAATTTGTTTCAATATCAGATTTGGCTGTATGGGCATATTTCCCTTTGCCTACCCAGAATGGATAAAGAAAACAAAAAACTGCTTATATTATTTTACGGTTGGCGCCATTTTCCAAAAAAATTCCTTGTACTTTGTTTGTTGTGAGTTTAGTTGCTTGTTGCAGAAAATGAGTAATTTCGACGATATGTTTTTTGAATTAACACCACCCGAACTCAGTATAATTGCACAAAATGCTTCGGAGAACATTTTACCGGAAAAGTCAAAAAGTCTCTACATACGACGAATTTATTGCGTGGAGAGAAGAGAAAAAAGCAAATAGTTTTTCAGAAAATGTTATGTTGGCATACTTCTCCGAACTCTCAGCAAAATTAAAACCTTCTACGTTATGTACATACATGTGAATTATAACTTTTATAAGAAATAAATGATAAGTTAGTTGAGTTTGTTGTGTATTTTTATTATTTTATTAAGTTGCTTCGTTTTTTCGCAACTGTATTAAAAATAGTTGTTCAGTACACGTGCGGAACCGTCATTGCAACTTGTTCCGACTGTCAAGCCTCGCCTTCGGCTGCGCCTCGGCTCGGGTAGACATTTGTCGGAACTCTTTGCAATGACAGGCTTTCCGCACTCGTAATGAAATATACTATTACGATTATTAAACATTGATAATTTTATGCATGTAATAGATGATTGCCCTTTTTATATTACATACCTACTAAAGAAAGTAATACTTCAACATTTGTAGAATAATTAGGTATAATAAAATTTTAGTATTAATCTTGAAGTTTCCGAATTTAAAGTTAGGAACAGATAACAGATAATACGACTAGAAATGGTTGTCACTTTTCAAGGATGATGTCTTCTAGTTAGACTACAATTTGAATTTACGGATAATAATAGTAGCTAAGTAGGTGCTTCTCGTTTTAGCAAGATTCAATCAAGCGGGTGTGAGCGAGACAGATTATATACGTGTAAGAAATAACAGATAACAGTCTGTTATTGAATACCTACTGTGACTAAAGTTTTTGTGAGTGTAGATTGTGATTGAGTGCTGTGAATTATGAACGATATTTTTTAACAGATATATGATATCACAGGAGCAACTGTTATCTAGTATCTACGAATACTTGTGATTTCTATCTGTTATCAGAAATACGCCTCACTCCTAGTCTAGTGTAGGGATGTGAGATTAATGGAAAAAAATTGATTAAATAAAAATCGATTTTTCTTTATTCAAAATTAATCGATTTGTTAAAAATCGATTTTAATAAAAAAAAACGATTTCTCTGCGAAAAACATGTTTTTTTTTGTATTATTTAAAAGTACATGCTAAATGCAAAAAATCTGGATGTTATTCATCTATTTAAGTAGATATCCATTTTCATAAAAAGTTTATAAATATTAGTATCAGTTTTATTTAAAAATTAGATATTAACCCATGATACTAAATCTGGTTTATACATCGTACTGGCTAAATTTGAATATAAAACAACAAATTGAGGTAAACACAGTTTTAGATTAACACGAGCTTAATTAAAAAAAAAATAACACATACGTTTCAGGAGTGTTGTGATTTCTGGCCTTTGCCTAGCATCTTGATATGAAGAATAAGACGTAAATAGAAATTGGATTTATATTTTATTACGTGTTTTGAGCAAAATCCTGATTCAAGTAAAATCCTGTTAATTATTGTTTAACTAGGTACCATATTCTGTTAAAGTTCTACTGAAGTTCATTAGATTCTGCTAAAAACTGCTAAAATTTTATATTCTGCGACATAATCTGCTAAACCCTAAAATGAGAGTTCAATTTCGCTAAAATAGCAGAATTCTGCTAAATCTGACCAGATCGCTGCACTGAAACTACTTTACACGCATACATGGCGCCGTTTTTATTTAATGAACTCATAGATACGAACTGTTTCTGAAAATCGATTTAAACACGTAATTTATGTAATCGATTTATTAAAAATCGATTAATCTATAGTCATAATAAAACTGCATACAGGTCCAATTCTGTACATTGAAGATATTTTGAAAATTATATTTGTAGGGCATTCTATAACCGATACTGAGTCCGAAAATGTAATTTCTTTAATTTTTGTCAGTCTGTCTGTCTGTCCCTCTGTATCACGGCTGCGCATCACGCCGAAACTACTGAATGGATTCAAATGAAACTTGGCATGATTTGAGATCTTACTACGAGGTAGGACATAGGATACTTTTTATGCCGTAATCTAGCACGGTTCTTTTGGGAGAGGGGATTAAAGTCAAGATGGGTACTTGGTTATACGCTTGGTCCGGTTTTATCAATTTTTCTTTATAATATATATTAGTAAGGGAACATTCATAGAGAGTTGTTATCAAGGTTTTGTAATCGACCGGGTTAAGCAACGTTAGGTAAGGTCATTAAATAGATGGGTGACCGTTTAATGCCATTTGAACTAAACGGGTCCGTGCTTCGGAGAGCAAGTAAAAAGTGGATCCCAGTTTTTAACCGACTATAAAAAAGGAGGTTATGTATTCGATGCGAATGTCTGTTATTACAAGTTTAGCTAACGTAAAAATAATAATCTATTTAAATAGAAATCGAGTATTTTTTAACATCCCTAGTCTAGTGTTGAGTAATCTGGGTCGTCGACGCATTTTTAGTCGCCAAAACGAGACTATCGTCCACATGGGCGCCGCGCCGCCAGGATTACTTTCAGGGAGGTGCATCTCCATCTAATGTGTAGATGGAGATGCACCTCCCAAATTATACATGTTAAGTTTGTACGCTTATGTCATCGATATAATAGCAGCGTTTTCCCTGAAAGAAAACGCATATTAAAATACTTACCTTATTCAAAGCTTATTATGAGAGTGGCACTTCCTGTTTCCCGTCGACTTTGCTCCTATTGGTCAACTTTCTTGTGATTTGACCGGAAATAGCATCACCATGGCAGGCGAGGGCAGCAAGGGTTTGTTAAATATGCCCGCTCGCCCCGCTCTTGTTCATTGTGTCGAAGAATTACCAGGCAGGATTAAAAGTTAAGCTTTGAATAAGGTAAGTATTTTAATATGCGTTTTCTTTCAGGGAAAACGCTGCTATTAAATTACTGTACCGTTATTCAAAGCTTATTATGAGACGTGTTTGTTTTCGCCTGGTGATGCCAGTATACATGACGCCAATGTGATTGTGATACATAGATGTATTGTAATATCCATGTGTGAATTTTAAATAGAAATGCAATAAATTGCATACTTATATATCTACATAGTCTGCTACGAATTTCTTTTAGAAATGGGTAGCAAAGATAAGAGAACTGTATCTCAACCATTGGAATGGTCTCAACCATTGATTGGAATCAATGTTATGGGCAATTGATAATGAATAATTATTTATATGCGATGTACTTATGACTTCGATTTTATAAAACTGTCTAAAATGTATTAAAGACCTCCAATTTCCAGGAGGTAGCTAGTATCAAAAACTTAACTATGCTTGTAGCGCATGATAGCTAACTATTTAAGCTAGATTATGTTGGTAATTTTAGTCTTTTTAAACCAATCAACGGCAGCTATCGTAACTGGAATATACAAACAATTTGTTTTTGGTATTTAACGCTGATGCTTTAAGCGCAAAACAAATTTTATTTTAACGCTGCAGGCGTTGCAAGCAGGTGGTTTTCCGATTAACGCAATTCCAGGACGCGACTATGAATTACATCCTACCAGGTGCTGTTGCAATGTTTAGCTAAGCTACTGCATGAAAATTATCCTTGGACAGGAAGTTCACTAAATCATATCAGTCAGACAAATGATTTAGGCCAAATAATGTTAAATGACAATTATTTACTTATGTTTATTATGTATTTATGTATGAATCTGCTATAAAACTGTCCAAAATGATGCCAATACTTTAAATTAGATTAGAAAAAGTCGGCACAGATTTTACAGACTAGGTTCTGGTACTATGTGAATTTCAATGTATATATGTTTTAGATTGCAAAGTCAAGTCCTTCACATTTCCACTTTCAGGATCACGTTGTATGTTAATAGATAGTATTGACCTGTACGTCCACTAAGACTAAGGTTGTGAGATATGAATCAAAACTCGTTCAAGAAACGAGTCTACTCCCCAGAATACTTCAGCGATTAAGTATGTGTTAACCCACACAGTATGTTTACCTTATAACCATATACTCAAAGATTTAAACATAGATAATATTTTATGGTATACCTGCTCTGAAGTCCCGAAAATATTTATTGTAAATACACACATCAAAAGTGTCTAGGGATCAACATATATTTTTGCAATAACTTTTCTCCTGATTGATATTAATTAAAATTTTCTTTAAGGATTCATCAAATAAAGTGTTTTCGTTTGTCACAGTAACGATAAACCAAGTCACCTTTGCATTAATAAAGAAATTTGCCATTTTCCTAATAAAGGGATTTTTGACATTTGAACCACTAACACAAAAGTTCGAAAAAAAGACTGAAATAACAGTTTTCTTTAAAATTTTATTGGGTAACTTAAACAATTAATAATCCGTGTTTCTACCGCGAACACTAACAACACAAGAACATCGGTTTGGCATACTCAAAATGAGTTCATCCAAATCACGCTGTGGAATGGCCGCCCATGTTCGTTGCAACAACAAAAAAAGGTCTTCTTGCGACTGGATACCCTCCATATTCGGCAGAGCTCTTCTCTGTAGCATATCCCATGCATGCTCAATCGGGTTCAAGTCTGGCGACTGAGCAGGCCAGGGCAGGACATTGATGTTAGCTGCGGCGAGAGTCTGTCTTACAACTCTTGCGGTGTGCGGTCGTGCATAATCATGCATTAACTGAAATAAGGGACCGATTTGCACTTGTAGAGGAACGATGACGTCTGATACAATCGTCTCAGCATAAATTTGAGCGTTGAGGTTGCCTCTGATCCAAATCAACTCAGTTCTTCCGCCGATCCAAATACCCGCCCATACCATGATGGTTCCACCACTATAAGGATGGACTTCCTGGCAGGATTTTAATCGCTGTTGGCGTCCAGGGGTTCTCCAGTGTCGTATACGTCTTGTATCCGGTCTCATACCAAAACGAGACTCATCAGAAAAGCACACGAAACGCCATTGTTCTTCTGCCCATTTTTTTGCCCAAAAATGCTTGATCCCTAGACACTTTTGATGTGTGTATTAATTTATGGACTTAGGTAAAGCTCAGTCTGTACTACTATCTCAAAAAAAATTATCTGTCAATAGAATCTGTTTCTAAATGGATATTGAAAATAATCAATAAAATTTGATTTGTATTTGATTAATATTTCGTAACGAACTTTATCTGGTATGTACATACTTATAATGTAATATCCGTAAGTGAATGGGTGAGACCCCCCCCCCCCCGTCTTTGCGGAGGTAAAGGCAACTTTTTGTCATTAAATCGAAATTGCAAGGGATAATAATCAGGATTGCTAACATTTCTTTCGGTTACAAATGTCCTGACATTGATCGAAATTTAAATTACACGCTTTTGTCTACCAAAATTGTGTCAGGAGTGACTTTCTGGCTGGTAAAAATGCATGCGATGCAGTGTTGCTACAATTTCGGGTAAGTGGTTTACTTACCATACAATATATAGAGTTTTCCAATATTATGGAAACGCCTGGATAATTCTTTTAGGCATTATCATTGATTGCATTATGTTATTATAGGTCCTCAAAACTTCCAATGATTAATTGCTAAACAGCTATTATAATTGTAAGATTACATACTTTCCTTTTTTGTAATGAGGTAATAGTATAGAAAAACAAATGTTGGTTTTCGAATAAACTTGAATGAAGGACTAAAGATGCCAGGAATGGCACTTGGCGCGGCCCTTCCCTCCATTATTTGTAGGAGTTTTTTACAATATTCTGTACAAAACTTCGGTAGACTTATAGTAGTTTCTGCTTGGTGGGTCCTGATATACCAAGACTGTCAAGAGAGGGGACCAAGAGTAAGATCCAAGACGTGACTGCGAGCCATAATTATGCAATGAATCCTCATTAAGAAGTATACATATATTAATATATGTTAAATATTCATGTTCATACAATCACGTATGTGCTATTTGGAATAGCAAATATACATACATCCTTCATCTGTAAAGTAAATCTCTGTGTTCCATCCCCCACGACAGTGGGTCATATTCTGTGCAAGCTCTTCGAAACAGAGGTCAATAATAAGACTGACGATGTGCCAAGCGATGGCACTTATGTTAAAGTATCCAGGCTGAATTTATTCTTAAATAAGAGGTGAATGCAACTGTGCAGAGCAGCAATGCCTTTATCCGTCCTGCAAAGGACTGTTTAATATCTCAGGCCAATCCACACTCATTCGTTTGATCCCAACCTAGACAGATTCTGTACAATGGTAACCAGACAACTGATACAAAATACATATTTATATACTTTTCATACTTATATCGATAAACATCACACACTTGGTGGGAATAGAACCCGGCGATAGCAGCCCGAGAATCTCACCATTAGAGCAACGGGCCCGTCAAATTATTATGTTAAAATAGACTTAGCACATAACTTTCAGACATTTTGAATGTACCCGATATTCAAAATGATCCTGAAAATCAGGTACCTACGTGCTTTCTTCACGAGCTGCTATTTGTATACCATCCCTGCGAAGGAGGTTAAGTCTATGTGTACCAACCCTGCGGGGGTGAGTAATAAATTATTTAGTCCCTGCAAAGGACAATATCATCATCATCATCATTAGCAGCCGATATACGTCCACAGCTGAATAAAGGCCTCTCCCTTAGAAGGGAGGGGTTTCCATAATCCCCACACTTGGCAGACGGCTTGGGGATCAATAAAGCACAATATGCTGATGGTGAAATAGACTTCAGCCAACCATTTTTAAATTAACTAGGTTGTCAAAATTGATTCCAAATCCAGATGAGCAACCATCTATGTACCATCCCTGCGAGGGAGGTTAAGTCTTTGTGTACCCACCCTGCGGGGGTGGGCAGTAAATTGCTCAGTCCCTGCAAAGTAAAGTACGCGGATGGTGAAATATACTTCAGGCAACCATTTTTATATTGATCA
Organism: Furcula furcula; assembly: GCA_911728495.1. Lineage (NCBI taxonomy): Eukaryota > Metazoa > Arthropoda > Insecta > Lepidoptera > Notodontidae > Furcula > Furcula furcula. The sequence continues at coordinate 23,944,141 of OU452252.1, forward strand.
GATTGACAAAAATTGATTCCAAAATTAGATGAGTACTCCCATGTTGAGCAACCATGTATGTACCGTCCCTGCGAGGGAGGTTAAGTGTTTGTTTACCCACACTGCGGGGGTGGGTAGTAAATGGTTTAGTCCCTGCAAAGGAAAGTACGCTGATGGTGAAATAGACTTTCAGCCAACCATTTTCAAATTGACAAGGTTGTCAAAATGGATTCCAAAACCCAGATGTGCTCTCATGATGAGCAACAATATATATATACCGTCCCCGCGAGGGAGGTTAATTATTTGTATACCCACCCTGCGAGGGTGGGGTATATTTTATGCGATGAAGTGGACTTCATTATCTGAAAACCAGGTGCTTACCCTCTCGAGAAGCCACTGTACATGTCCCCCCTTCTTTGGTTATTTACTTGTGTTCCCAACCTGCGAGGGTGGATAATAACTTGTATGTATATGATAGCACTATATACTTATTGTAACCATAATGGGTTAGCCAGATTTGTGAATTTCGTGTAGGCTAGAATATATATTGCCTACGCCATCGGCTTTCTTGAACACAAACATAATTGAACACTTTTATGGATCAAGGTGGAATATTAATCTTTTGGTTACCATGATAGCTTCTCTACGTTACTTGATACTCTCAGCAATGTGTCCTTTGAACAGTTTCTTACAAGTAAATATTTTTATTTATTTATTACTAAAATTGTATTTTATTTTACTATTTTACATAGAATATACATTAACGTAATTGTATTTAACTCGCAATTGTAATATTTTCACCTTCCGGCACACAGACCATATCTGTAATAAACTAATTAGCCCACACAGGAAGATTACGAAAACTGTCCAGCAGGCTATTTTTTGTTTTAAGACAATAAAAAAATAAAAATGGACGCAATGGTGCGTCTGTATAACTGGGATACTAATTACCTGAACTCACTTGTTTGCTGGCTTTCACGTTGATAATAGAGTCACTATTTCACTGTTCAGATTTTCGTAAATTGACAGTATTGCTACTGTCTGCATAATAATGTGGTTTAAAGAAATATTCATTCTGAAAAAAAGCTTAGAACTAACTGTAAGAAATGTATTATCATCGTAGGACTTTGCTACAAAATAATTCAGCAAATGTTTAAAACTGCGGGTAGATTGTAAAGAAAATAATTTGCATTATTAATATGTTTTATGGGTCGTTTACTAAGAGTCGTTTTTTATCCACTTAGAAATCTCGTACGTACAAATTACCAGCAATAAACTTTACGAAAAATATCATTTCTGCACAAGTATTAAAAACTAAGTTTCGAGTTTTCAAAATAAAATTGTCGGTAGACTGAATGGAAAATAATTATTTATAAAAATATTGCTTACATAGCCCAATTTACTTGCACTATATTCAAACCACAAAATATTCATTAGTATAAAACATTTCATTAGGAACAAAGAAACAAAACGAACGGCAAAAACCGTTAAAATGTTTTTACTCACTGTTTGCTTGGCTTCCAACTATTTGTAACAACTATTGTTGTTCACTATTTTATTCCTTTGGAATTATTTAGAATTTGATATGAATTCCATAAATAGTTGTAATATTGTAGCCTCGGACAGGTGTCCGTGACGGGAAATAAGACGCCAATGAACAAGAGCGGGGCGAGCGGGCATATTTAACAAACCCTTGCTGCCCTCGCCTGCCATGGTGATGCTATTTCCGGTCAAATCACAAGAAAGTTGACCAATAGGAGCAAAGTCGACGGGAAACAGGAAGTGCCACTCTCATAATAAGCTTTGAATAACGGTACAGTAATTTAATATATAAACTAGATAAACATTCACGAACAAAATGACATCTAAAATGTGGTCGCGGAGGTTGCAAACTTATCTGTGCTGGTGGCGGAAACGTAAACTAACGTTCTTATAATTATAATGACTTGTAGTTTGGTTTATTCCCATCTCGGCACCTTCCCATCTCGGCACCCATGAATTTATTTCTAAATCCTACGAAACGTTCCCATCTCGGCACCCTTCATTAATCATTGTTAGGTTCACAGTGTAGAAAAGAATGGAAACACAATATCAGATAGTAAGTAAATCAACTTGATTGTTTATTGAATCAAAATAAACCTTTTTCAAAAATTACCGTATAATAAACAAGATTAATTTAAAATACCCCCAGTACTTATAGTGGACAACGTAAAATATATTTTTATGGGAATTTAGAGGCTCCGTTATCTCTGCTTTGGCAGTAACTTAACAAATCTTAAAATATATAAAAAATCTACAGATCGTATTAATAATCATTTTAAAATCTTTACAGCAATTATTTAAAAATATATTACAAAAATGAACAGGTTATAAAAAGTACAATGAATAGCCTAATCAGCTTATCAGTACCTGTGTAATCAGAACGTATTATAGACAAGTTTAGTCGTCCATATTTTGAGTGCTTTCATACTCGTATTGTATTTAAATTGTTAATTAGTGTAATATTTTTTTTAATATTAATAGTTTGCAATTATAACTAGTTTGTTTTTTGTATGAAGAGATACTTAAGACTGCCTTTTTTTTAATTAGTATATTGTCAAGTAAATATTGTAATTACAATATAATCTTAGGTGGAGATTTTAATGTTGATTATCTATCGAAAAAACGACAAACTAGGGAAATGATAAGACTGTTTAAAAGTTACAATTTTTATCAGAATGTAAGTGAAGCTACCAGAGTAACCAAATCAAGCTCGACCTGTTTAGATTTGATATTTACTAATTTTGACAGATATATCTATGATATTAAAGTTATTGAATATGGATTATCTGATCACAAAGGAGTCATGATCACACTTCTAGATCTAAATTGGTATAACAAAGCAACTTACTTAATTGAAAAAAGAAAGTACAGTGAGCAAAACTTAGCCCTATTTCAAAATGAGGTTCAAAAGCTGAACTGGAATGAAATTTTTAATAATACAAAAGATATTAATTATAATTACAACCTATTTCACTCAAAACTCAGTATAATTCTTAACGCAACTATTCCAAAAAAAAAAAAAAAAACTAAACCATAAAATAAACAAAAAGTGGCTCACAACAGGAATTAAAAAATCATGTAGAAATAAAAGACAATTAAAAATATTTACAATAAAATCAAATAATAACATTCTAAAAAAGTACTATAAAAAATATGGAAGCTTGCTAAAAAAATCAATAAAAGCGTCTAAAAAAATACAGAACGTAAAAGACATGAAATATGCAAAAAATAAGACCAGATCAATGTGGAAAATAATCAAAAGAGAAACAAACAAAACAAGTAAAAGATGTTATAAGGATATAGTAGAAATAAAATTAATAACAAAATCATAAAAGAACCAAAGGAGGTAGCAAACACATTTAACAACTATTTCGCATCCATCGGAAATACATTAAATAAAGCGGCTTTTCCTGAAGGTCGTCCAGTTATATCTCCATCACTAAACAGCATGTTCTTAAAACCTGTTGATCCTTGTGAAGTGCAAAAAATAATAAAAACTTTAAAAAATAAAGAAAGCTGTGGGTTTGATGAATTTCCCTCGACGTTAGTAAAATTCTGCATAAATGTACTAACAGGACCTTTAACTTACCTAATCAATAAATCATTCTCTGAAGGTACTTTTCCAGAAATACTGAAAAAATCGCTAGTAAAACCTATACCTAAAGTAAAAAATGCAACAGACTTAAAAGATTTCCGACCTATTACTTTATTATCTACATTCTCGAAAATTTTTGAAACTTCATTAGCTAACCGATTAAACGCATTTTGTGAGAAATACCAAATTTATGATAATAGCCAATATGGCTTTAGAAAACAGCGATCAACTACATTTGCATTATATACTTTTACAAAAGAATTGTTGGATATAATAAATAATAGAAAATACGCAATTGGTATAATGCTTGATATGAGCAAGGCATACGATCGAGTATCCCATAGTATTCTTTTAGAAACATTAAACGGTATAGGAGTACGTGGAATAACATACCAGTGGCTAAAATCATACCTGGAAAATAGTGAACAATATGTAGAAATAGAGAGCTGTACCAAAAATAAAATACAAAAAATATTATCTCCAAAACTAATTGTTAACAGTCCATCTAAAAATAATACAGACGAAATAAAATATCAATTAGATCATACATTTAAATCAATAATAGGATGGTTAGAAGAACACAATTTACAAATCAATTTTGACAAAACTAAAATAATGCAATTCAAACCTTATCAAAAATGCCCCCTAAATATTAATTTTGACTATAACAATAAAAATATTGAAACCGTGAGCAACTGCAATTTACTAGGAATAGAAATAGATACTCATATGAACTGGAAATGCCACGTTGATAAAATAGCTGGAAAACTGTCTAGATTCACGTACGCACTCTATAACCTTAAGAAAACCACGGATTATAAAACCTCTCTTTGCGCATATTATGCCTATGCATATTCGTTGCTACAATATGGTATTATCTTATGGGGAAATAGTACAAACGCGCAGGAAATATTCATATTACAAAAAACATGCATAAGAATTCTGTTTAATATTGGGAGAAGAGAAAGCTGTAGGCAACACTTCATTAAAGAAAAAATATTAACCCTTACATCTATTTACATTTTAGAAATATGCAAATTTGTCAGAAAAAAACCTTAACCTATTTTCCTATACAGAGTCACTCCGACGAAAGTATACTTTAATTCAACCAGTATCAGCACTTTCCATAGTTAAATCAGGTACATACTTCATGGCTATTAAAATATATAATCAGCTACCCAAATACTTAATCCAAATTAAAGAAACAGCAGCATTTATCAAAGAATAAAAACTTTTCCTAGACGCTAAAGGTTTTTACAGTCTCCAAGAATATTATGAATATTGTAATAGAGGAATAAGTGAGTTATAATTGTAATGAAATTATTAATAATGTAACGCTATTATAAAAATTATTATAATATTGTGCCCTCAAGTTGCGACACCCTAACAGGGTAATGTACTTTTAGATGTAGTATTTAGCTCTAGTCTATACCAATAATACCTACTGTACATTATGCAATAAGAAAGAATAAAGAATAAAGTACTAGATACGTATAACAATTAACAATTCTGATTTATATGATAAGTTAAGACTGAAAATTAATGTACAGTGATCGTGTAATCAAGCGTATCATTCAATACGAGTATGAAAGCCCTCAAAATATGGACGACCAAACTTGCCTACACTTTTCTACACTGTGAACGTAACAATGATTAATGAAGGGTGCCGAGATGGGAACGTTTCGTAGGAATCTATATCTATACTTATAATAAAACTGTAACAGGTCCAATTCTGTACATTGAAGATATTTTGAAAATTACTTTTGGAGGGCATTCTATAACCGATACTGAGGCCGAAAATGTAATTTTTTTAATTTTTGTCTGTCTGTCTGTCTGTCTGTCTGTCTGTCTGTCTGTATCACGGCTGAGCATCACGCCTAAACTACTGAATGGATTCAAATGAAACTTGACATGATTTGAGATCTTACTACGAGGTAGGACATAGGATACTTTTTATCCCGTAATCTAGCACGGTTCTTTTGGGAGAGGGGATTAAAGTCAAAATGGGTAGTTGGTTATACGCTTGGTCCGATTTTATCAATTTTTCTTTATAATATAATAAATATTAGTAACGGAACACTCATTGAGAGATGTTATCAAGGTTTTGTAATCGATCGGGTTAAGCAGCGTTAGGTAAGGTCACTAAATAGATGGGTGACCGTTTAACGCCATTTGAACTAAACGGGTCCGTGCTTCGGAAAGCAAGTAAAAAGTGGGTCCCAGTTTTTAACCGACTATAAAAAAAGAGGTTATGTATTCGATGTGAATGTCTGTTATTAAAAGTTTAGTTAACGTAAAAATAGCGCAGACGGAGTTGCGTGGGTCAGCTAGTTACAAATAAATTCATGGGTGCCGAGATGGGAAGGTGCCGAGATGGGAAGGTGCCGAGATGGGAATAAACCTGTAGTTTGACAGTTTTATATAGACAGTAGCGACACTCCTATCGGCAAAAATAAATTTGTCAGGATGTGGCTTGTAAAGAAATAGCGACACAAGGGCACCGTAGCTTCCTAACGAATGTATGGATGATAATTCAAGGTCGTTCTGTTTGGACAAAATATGGCTTGATACTGGCTGAATAATCTTTCAACATCGCAGTATGCGACTAGCCTCCTGTTGTAGCCGCAGTGGCGCAGTGGGAAACCGCTTGCTTTGCAAACCGGAGGTCGCGGGTTCGAATCTGACGGACCGCTATTCAGGATAGCGATTTTTTAAAGGTGTATTTATAATGTTGTTTATAATATTGCGATATAATCGGTATTGCGGTGTATTTATAAGGTGAATACGAGGAAAGTACAATAAATTCAGCGCCGAAAGTTTACTGTAACGACCCGTGACGGCGATGTGATACGTTTACAGAATAATAAGAATAATTTCCTCATTCGAAAATTGTTCCTACCCCGTATGACATTTTTTTTTGTGATTGAAAAGCGTAGTTAACGGCTATCGTAAGTACTTTGTTTCGTATAAGAACATCTACTTAGGTACTGCCCTTTTTACGGAAATATATTCATTTTTGTAAATATAATTATGGACTTATCTTTGAAATATGGAAAATAGAAATTGCATTTTCTTATTCCAAATGTCATGATTCGTTAAGAAAACAACATACTGAGCAAAAAGCATCGAAATTAAAAATTATGTATTTATTAGTACAAATTTACTAGTAAAAATATGTATGTATTTATTAATATGTAAATGTATTTGTTTGTATAAATCCGGTCCCCTACTTAAAAGTTTTAAACGAACGAACGAATAACAACGCTCACATAAAATAAGCGTTGTCTTTAAAAATTAATATAAGTAACGGAATATTATATTTTTATGAACGGTTTAGACTGTTTTCATTCGCATATAAAAGAATAGTAAAATGAAACCACAGCGCGATGCAAAACTCTACTAGTGACATCTAGGTACGAATGTACAAACTAGATACCATGATGGTATAAATGGGAGAACTTAGTACCATTTGTACCATTAATGGTATAATCCAATGGTATTACTGGTCCGAAGCGCTTTAATCTTATTTCTTAGTGTCGCCGCACACGTGCCACTAGCCTCATCCACAATCGCCGCCACTTGAAGATAGAAGCGGCTACAAAAGAAGCTGACGCGCGCGACAGCCATTTGTGGTCCATGTTGGACACATGCGGTCGGTGGCTGCTACTTTTTTAAACGCGTGCTTGCAGTGAAATGGAGAGAGGCATTTTAAATGATTTGGGGTAAAAATGATCGGAATGAAACTTCAAGAAATCAAAAGTATCAAGATAAGACCCTATCAATATTCAGTCTGACATTAGACTATTATTAATCATATTATTAAATTTTTTTCCTCGCCTTGAATAGAATTTGGTCAAGACAAATCCACTCGCTTCTAACTTGGCATGTTCTTCAGAAACTGGTACGTCAGAGTCGCTGTACAAATTTGTAGGGGCCATTTATGATCCCCAGAAATGGGAATATCAACTGCACTTGTAGTAACGGCAACATTTCCTGGGCCCCTGACTTCTGGCATGTATGATTAATGTCGCCCCACTGAACTGATCAATGATACCCCGCACAAATAAAACTAAAACCACCACCCTCGCTTTAAGGTTAGAAAAACAACAACCATTATTTTAGATTCCTGGAAATGGCTGCCATGTACTGACGTGCATATGAAGTTTTGCAGCGTTATTTTTTTTTGTACGGAGACAGAAATATATATCTAATAGTTAATTTTTTTCCACGACGCATTTTTTGCATATCCAGCGCACTCGCAATAAAATGTTTGACATATCATCAGTTATGCCACCATAAATAAAAAAAAGGAAAAAGTGCATTCCGTTATACGCAATTTGCATTTTTATAACAGCAGGAAGTTTTGGTCAAAGTAATCCCGGGGTTCAAAGTACGGTAAGCCCGTACGTAAGCCCTGGTTTATGGTACTAGCCGACCCGTGCAGCTCCGCCGCGCTCTTTTAAAGTCGATTATAAACTGGGGCTCACTTTTTACTTGCCCTCCGAACCACGGAGACGGTTATGACCTTGCTTACCGTTGCTTAACCTGATCGATTGCCACATAGTGATAACAACTCTCTAAGAGTGTCTGCTTATTTATTGATAGTATTAGATATATTCGCGTCAAATACATAGCCTCCTTTTTTAAAGTCGGTTATAAACTGAGACCCACTTTTTACTTGCCCTCCGCACGGAGACGCTTGGTTCAAATTTCATTAAACGGTCACCCATCCATGTAACGACTGCCTTACGTTGCTTAACCTGATTCCAATAAGGATACACTCATAGACAGTTGTCTATGAGTGTATCAAAATACCCCATAAAAAATATACCCCAAAAAAGTTAAAAATTATTATTATTTTCAGTGATGTACAAACCCTATTTCAGTAAAAATAAAGAGTAAAACTACGCAGAATGTACTACATTTCTACCTAATTCGCGGAACGACAAAAATTTTAAAAGACCGAACCTAACGAAACAACCTAAAAACTGGTGGAAATGTCCAAATGTTGGAAAAAAAACTCGAAACAGTTGTAGGATATCGATTAGAAGATTTTAAATTGACAACATAATTTTTTTTCAACGTGACATTTTCTGAAGCCAGAACTTGAGTATAACGACATCCTTGTATTGAGATAGCACATCTATAATCTATACTTATAATAAAACTGTAAAAGGTCCAATTCTGTACATTGAAGATATTTTGAAAATTATATTTGGAGGGCATTCTATAACCGATACTGAGGCCGAAAATGTAATTTTTTTAATTTTTGTCTGTCTGTCTGTCTGTATCACGGCTGCGCATCACGCCGAAACTACTGAATGGATTCAAGTGAAACTTGGCATGATTTGAGATCTTACTACGAGGTAGGACATAGGATACTTTTTATCCCGTAATCTAGCACGGTTCTTTTGGGAGAGGGGATTAAAGTCAAAATGGGTACTTTGTTATACGCTTGGTCCGATTTTATCATTTTTTCTTTATAATATAATAAATATTAGTAAGGTAACACTCACAGAGAGTTGTTATCAAGGTTTTGTAATCGATCGGGTTAAGCAACGTTAGGTAAGGTCATTAATTAAATAGATGGGTGACCGTTTAACGCCATTTGAACTAAACGGGTCCGTGCTTCGGAGAGCAAGTAAAAAGTGGGTCCCAGTTTTTAACCGACTATAAAAAAGGAGGTTATGGATTCGATGCGAATGTCTGTTATTAAAAGTTTAGTTAACGTAAACACAGCACGGGCGGAGCTGCGTGGGTCAGCTAGTAATATTATATGAATGAATAATAGAAAAACGATTAAAGTATACGATTATTAGGTAAAATAGGTAGGCCTTTCTGTAAAATAATCTGGTTCCCTGACATGACAGCTTACTACGGTTGACAAAATTTTTGGCTGTGATAATTAATTATATTTTTTACGGGGTATTTTGTAACACGTTGTATATTTACCTATATAATAATGGATAAAATCGGTCCACGCGTATAACCAAGTAACATTATAACTTTTAATCTCGTCTCCTAAGAGAACCGTGTGGAATTACGGGATAAAAAGTATCCTATGTCCTTCCTCGTAGTGTTAACTCAAATTATGCCAAGTTTCGTCTCAATCCATTCAGTAGTTTCGGCGTGATGCGCGGCCGTGATACAGACAGACAAACAAAAATGAAAAAAAAATACAGTTTTGGCTTTAATATCGGTTATAGAATATATATTTTTAAATATCTTCAATGTACAGAATCGGACCTGTTACAGTTTTATGATAAGTAAGTATAGATAGAAGATGTCACACAGAGCAGTCCGCGTCAATCGCGACGGGCCCTGTCACGTCCTGCCCTATCCGACGGGAATACAAAAGGAACTTCGTGTCTGATATGACGCCAGACGTGGAAATTAGATCATTTCTGTATACGCCGTTTTTTTGCAAATGCAAACGAAAGCAGCACAGCTTCCACGTCGGAATCGCTCGACATTTTTCGAAATACTCGAGAAATCGCGCCGAGTACGACGAAGCATCACGCCCACTGTGTGACATCCACGCCTCGCGTCATCGTCCGCTGTCTGCGGAAACCTTAATACGTTGGACGCAAGCAACATTTCCTTTGTCGGGTTCCATACCTAAAATTTGACTTAATTTAGAACGTACTCATTTATTTGTTCCAAAAATATAATAATCGGCATAACAAAACAAAACCTCTTCATTGTTACTAAAACAATAATCCGGTTAAATTTAGAATGCTTTGTTTACTCGCATATAACTTGCTGTAATAATTTAACTTTGTAGGTAAATTCTATTACGCACTAGTGCGTAATGTCGTAAACGTCGTAAAGTTTAGGGCTCTAAAAGCGATGTAATAAGGCTCACTTTACGAGCAAGTGTGTTGAAATAATAGCTTTCAACACAATCTCGTAAAAATCGTGGTGTCTTCCAGGTGGACTGAATCTAGTTGGTGCACCTGTAAGAATCTCTCGTTCTGAGGTTATTTCGACCTGTGCAATTTTTACTTGTCTCCCGGTTTGCAAAGGAGGGAAGTGGAATTTATATTTTTCTAACTCCTCCTATACACTTTTCTAATTAAATTTGTTGCGGATTCCAAGACATTTTAGCGTTTCCCCGGGACTCGCCGAGGGTCAAACCTCGGTGTCTTCACTGGTGACCACTGTATCAACAGGTGATCCTGGCTAACAGGAGTCACAGTGGTGGGAATGAATGGTGGGATTAGTTCCAAAAAAAATCTCGTAAAAAGTATTTTTTATTAAAAACTAGCTGACCCACGCAGCTCCGCCCGCGCTGTGTTTACGTTAACTAAACTTTCAATAATATACATTCGCATAGAATACAAAAACTCCTTTTTTAAAGTCGGTTGTAAACTTGGACCCACTTTGTACTTGCCCTCCGAAGCACGGAGACGTTTAGTTCAAATGACGTTAAACGGTCACCCATCTATTTAATGACCTTACCTAACGTTGCTTAACCTGATCGATTTCCAAACATTGTTAACAACTGTCTATGAGTGTTCCCTAACAAATATTTATTACTAGCTGACCCACGCAGCTACGCCTGCGCAATTTTTGCGCTAACTAAACTTTGAATAACAGACAATCGCAACGAATACATAACCTCATTTTTTATAGTTGGTTAAAAACTGGGACCCACTTTTTACTTGCTCTCCGAAGCACGGACCCGTTTAGTTCAAATGGCGTTAAACGGTCACCCATCTATTTAATGACCTTACCTAACGTTGCTTAACCCGATCGATTACAAAACCTTGATAACAACTCTCTATGAGTGTTCCCTTACTGATATTTATTATATTATAAAGAAAAATTGATAAAATCGGACCAAGCGTATAACCAAATACCCGTTTTGACTTTAATCCCCTCTCCCAAAAGAACCGTGCTAGATTACGGGATAAAAAGTATCCTATGTCCTACCTCGTAGTAAGATCTCAAATTATGCCAAGTTTCATTTGAATCCATTCAGTAGTTTCGGCGTGATGCTCAGCCGTGATACAGACAGACAGACAGACAGACAGACAAAAATTAAAAAAATTACATTTTCGCTCTTAGTATCGGTTATAGAATGCATTCCAAATATAATTTTCAAAATATCTTCAATGTACAGAATTGGTCCTGTTACAGTTTTATTATAAGTATAGATAATTATAATGAAAAATTGTTAAAATCGGAGCAAGCGTATAACCAAGTACCCATTTTGACTTTAATCCCCTCTCCCGAAAGAACCGTGGTAGATTACGGGATAAAAAGTATCCTATGTCCTACCTCGTAGTAAGATCTCAAATCATACCAAGTTTCATTTGAATCCATTCAGTAGTTTCGGCGTGATGCTCAGCCGTGATACAGACAGACAGACAGACAAAAATTAAAAAAAATACATTTTCGGCCTCAGTATCGGTTATAGAAAGCCCTCCAAAAATAATTTTCAAAATATCTTCAATGTACAGAATTGGACCTGTTACAGTTTTATTATAAGTATAGATATATTTCTTAGCATAGATGTTTGTATTTCTTCCAGGTTCTTATATTTCCCGAAGGCACGTGCACGAACCGGTCATGCCTGATCACCTTCAAGTCGGGTGGGTTTTACCCCGGGGTTCCAGTACAGCCGGTTATTATCCGGTACCCGAACGCGAGGGACACCGTCACCTGGACTTGGGAGGGTCCTGGCGCGTGAGTCCACATTTTTATTTTTCTTATACAGATTATCTTTTTTGTACCTAATGCGTAAATTTTGCATGCATTTAGATTGTCGAAAAATAAAGATGTATGTTACTGTAAAATTTGTATTACTATTCTTTTGTATGAAACAAATTGAAACAGTCTAAACCAGGGGTGGCGAACCTTTATAATAATAATAATAATATCTTGGGACAATCCACACACGGTCATCTGATCCCAAACTAGGCAGAGCCTGTACTATGGAAACCAGACAACTGATACTAATACTTATATACTTTTTTTTTGTTGTAAATACATACTTAAATAGATAAATAACACCCAGACACTTGGTGGGAATCGAACCCACGACCCATCGGTTAGCGGACAGGGTGTCTAACCACTAGACCAACGGGCCCGTCAATGTTATGTTATCAACGTGCCAGTTTTTTGTAAAAAAATGTTCAATAAGACCATGGACGTGCAGTCAAATAATGTTAATTTCGTGATTATAAGGAAAATAATAATAGGTAGGTACTAAAACTACTAAATACTCCCTATTAAGGCCGCGCACTTCACCCGAACACGCTCGTAGTAAGTATATAATAGTTGTAAACACTGAAAAAAAAAGTCAAAATAAAAGTTTATTTGGTTCAAGAAATCCATTAAAATTATTTATCTTAATATTGTTAATTATTTTTTCAAGAATAAACCTATTTTCTTGTTTTGAGAAGATTTCCTTAATAGAAGCATTTTTTTTCTCAGTGCATAATGAAATTTATGATCAATCAATGGCGTGCCCAAAATATTGTGTCGCGTGCCACCAAGGTTCGCTATCCCTGCCCTGGTCTAAACCGTTCTAAATCTGAAAATATTTATAAATTTTTATTACGTGAGCGTTGTTGTTCATTCGTTATAAAGTAAGTATGAAACTACTCTTACTTACGGAATATATCGTGGTTTATTTTAGGTTTTATTACAATGTGTAGTATTCGCGCAAACAAAAGACGACATTAAGTATGATTTATTGGCGTCACGTTGGACGTTACGTTCTTGTTGTATTCCCGTCGGATGGATCGGATCCCTACATTTAACTAGCATTAGTCTTCACGTCCTGTCGCCGCGTCGCCATCCGGTCACGAACACTGTCTGCCGAACCTTTAAGAAATAGGTTTGTACATTCGTACCTAGATGTCACTGGTAGAGTTTTGCATCGCGCTATGGTTTCATCTTACTATTCTTTTTTAAGCGAATTGAAATCTAAATTCACACTGAACGTAGTGTACCTACCGTACATAAACTTGTAATTTTTAGAGACATCGCTCTTTTTCTTTTATGTGAGCGTTGTTGTTTGTTAGTTATAAAATATAAACTAACCTTAACAGCATGAATTTAGTTAATACTTAGCTACCTGTACAGTGTACGTACATGCGGCCTTCCTTGCCCTAGGGATGTTGGAAATGCCAAAAAATATCGATATATCGAATATCGATATTTTTAAAATATATCGTTATCGACTTCGATATATCGAAACAAAAAATATCGATATATCGGGAAGAAAATAGGGATGTGAGATTAATGGAAAAGAATCGATTAAATGAAAATCGATTTTTCTTTATTCAAAATTAATCGATTTGCCAAAAATCGATTTTAATAAAAATAAATAATCGATTATTGCGAAAAAAACGATTTTTTTTGTATTGTTAAAAAGTACATGCTAAATGCAAAAAATCTGGATGTTATTCATCTATTTATGCACATATCCATTTTCAAAAACCAGTTTATAAATGTTAGTATCAGTTTTATTTATAAATTAGATAGGTATTAGCCCGTGATACTAAATCAAGTTTAATAACTTTAATAGAAATTGGATTTATATTTAATTACGTGTACGTTTGAGCAACTATTCAAATAAAACCCTGTTAATTATTGTTTAACTACCGTATTCTGTTAAATTTCTGCTGAAGTTCTTTAGATTCTGCTAAAAACTGCTAAGATTTTCTATTCTGCGACATAGTCGGCTAAACCCTAAAATGAAGGTTCAATTCTGCTAAAATAGCAGAATTCTGCTAAATCTGGTTACACTGCACTGAAACTACTTTACACGACTTGTCCGGTGAAGCTGTAATGGCCATCTGCGGCCAACAGTACTACTCATACAAAAAAAAAAAACAAAAATAATTTACACGCATACATACCTACATGCATACAGATGGCGCCGTTTTTATATATTGAACTTAATTCGAGATATTTCACCCAACGCATAGATGGCCCTGTTTATAAAATGCGCAACTCGCTAGCGAGCGGACGTGTTTGTTGTGTTGTGTTATTGCTTTAAAGTATATGAATATAGTCTTAAAAGTTAAATGGATAGGGCATGTAATGGCTGTGGAGCTATTATTGTAGATATTTCTTGCATGAAGTGTTCTCAAGATGCGTGTAAGAAATTATATCACCTAAAATGTTTGGCGATTACGGAAGAGAGATTCGAGACATTTACGCAGGAATATAAATCAAACTGGAAGTGTCCTGAATGCGTATGTACCATACCCAAGAAGGATAACTCAGAGACACCTGTTCGAGGTAACAGTACTATGAATACTCTGTTTACACCCAGCAATTATGTGAATATGGAACGTGGCAGTCGTCACAAAGCAAAAGAATTGCATTGTAGTGAAGAGAACGGCGTTGTACTAAAGGAACTACGAGAATTCCGTCAGGAAATGACGGATCGGCTCAATGTACAAATGAAGGAGTATGAATTATTGTTAAATAGATTTATGAAAACAGAAATCGAATTACAAGAAACACGAAAAGAATTAAAGGTAGTTAGAGAAAAAGCAAATAAAGTTGAATTATTGGAGAATCACATTAAGTTATTACTAGAAAAGAAAGATCAGTCAGAAATCTGCAGTAATATGGGGGATGTTTTAACAGTAAAAAATGCTGAGAAACCTAAAGAGCCGGTGGTGTTATCGTTTGTTGACACAGTCAAGCAAAATCAAATGCGGGTAGTAAGAAACGAAATCACACCGGACTGTGTGGCCACGAAATCGGATGAAACAGTTAGAACAACCAGGGAGCAAACAAAATGTAAAAATGTTGCTAACATTAGTTCTTTGCCTCAAATGAGGGAAGAAAAGGACAAGGATAATCAGGAAAATAAGGAGGAAAATTGGACAGTGGTTACAAAGAAAAGAAATAAATATCCTAAAAGTGAGGTAAAAAGAGGTGGTAATACAAGCTTATTAGATATTAAAGGAGCAGAACGCAAAAAATATTTACATGTTTGGCGTCTGCAAAAAGAGACAACTGAGGAAAGTTTGGAAAAATATGTTAAAAAGATATGTGGCGAAGGAGTACCAGTAAAAGTGGAAAGAATAAAACATAAAACGGAGAGGGATTATGCTTCCTTCATAATAGGAGTTCCAGAGAATATTTATGATATACTATGCGATCCAAACAATTGGGCAGTGAATATCGAGTTCTGTGAGTGGGTGTGGTTTCGTCGATATACCAAAACACCAACAGCAGCGTCAGAATAAACCTATAGATATCTTCTATCAAAATGTAAGAGGACTTCGTACAAAATTAGAAGATTTTTATACTGGAATCGTTTCTTTGAATGCGGATCTGTTTGCTATTACTGAAACAGGGTGCAGCGAATCTATTCAAGATGCTGAGTTGATCCCGCCGGGATTTACAATATTAAGGTGTGATAGAGCGGACGGGCGAAAGCAAGGCGGCGCATGTCTCGTGGCCACACCGCGTTTTGAACTACGACGACTGCATTGTAATATTGATATCGACAATCATATGTTTGAACTGGTTTGCGCTAATGTATACTTAAGCAATAGATTATTATTTTTATTGTGTGTAATATATATTCCACCTAGGTGTTGTGAAAATGAATACTTATTATTATTCAAAATAATAGAACAATTTTGTGATAGGTACAGCGATGTGATTGTTGTTGGAGATTTTAATTTATGTTCATGCTCCGTTTCCGTTACTAATTATTATGAATATTTTTTAACATATTGTGGATTCACTCAGAGTAACAGAGTAGGTAATTGTAACAACAGACAATTAGATCTAGTACTAAGTACTGTCGATGGGAGACAGGAAGTGCGAGTGCGCGCGGCAGAGGTGCCGCTCGTGCCGGTTGACGCGTACCATCCTCCGCTTGAGGTGACCGTCAACTTGCCGTATCGGTACCAATCTGACAATTATTGTAGGGATTCCAGGGATTCAAGTGCAGACAAGTCGACACGCACGAGTTGGAATTTTAAGAAAGCCGATTATAATTTATTATATGCATCAATAACATATGTAGATTGGACGCCGTTGTATGAATTGGATTTAGAGGCAAGTTTAAATTATTTCTATGATATTTTTAATTCCATTTTAGATAAATGTGTCCCAAAAAAAAAGCGAAGCACTATATGCTCGAGATACGTTTACCCTGAGTGGTATACGGGGGAATTAATTCACAACATTACACTTAAAGCTACTCTTCATAAGAAATACAAATCGACAAGATCAGCAACTGATTACGAAGCGTTTGCTCAGTGTAGAACAAAAGTTAAGAGTATGATAGCAATAGCAGAAAACCGGCACCGAAATCGTGTAGAAAAAGATCTCCAAGATGACCCAAAATCATTTTGGAATTATGTTAATTCCAAAAGAGCCACTAGAACATCACAACAGATAGTAAAGAACGGCAAGGTTTTAAGTAGTGAACAGTGTGCAAATGAGTTTGCGACGTTTTTCCATTCTGTCTACAGTTCGGAGCGAGCGCAGCTAAGTGTTAATGAGGCAGTAGCAAAAGCAGGCAGTGTCAATGGCGCAGCACGAGTACACATTGATAATCTAACGTTGAAAGACGTACAAGAAGCACTTCAAAAACTTAAGCCAAAAAAATCATCGGGACCAGATGGTATACCAGCTTTCATATTTAAAGATTGCCGATGGATCCTGGCGGAGCCGCTGCTTCATATATATAACCTGAGCCTCAAAAATGCAGTGTTTCCGGATAGATGGAAATTAACTAGGGTCGTTCCGGTACCAAAAGGAGGCGCTCGAGATGTGGTGGAGGGGTACAGGCCAGTGGCAGTATTGTCAACTCCGGCTAAAGTGTTAGAATCAGCTTTGCATCAGAACATATTGGCACAAGTTAGCGTACAGCTATCAGATGCTCAGCACGGTTTCCGACCCACGAGAAGCACTACAAGTAATTTACTCAATTACATGGCGTATATATTGCCGACAGTGGATAGTGGAGGGCAGACTGATGCCGCTTACTTTGATTTTAAAAAAGCATTCGACCTAGTGGATAATGACGTATTACTTACAAAGTTAGCGGGTGTTGGTTTTACTCCACATCTGCTGAATTTTTTCGCCGGTTACTTAAGGGACAGACAGCAATATGTAGAATATGACGGATACGTGTCGAAACCATATTTTACACGATCTGGAGTAAGCCAGGGCAGCAACCTAGGATCATTACAGTTCATAATTATGGTGAATGATCTGCCGAAGGTTGTAAAAGACGCAAAATGCCTACTTTTTGCTGATGATCTGAAGCTGTACCTAGATATCACGAGTGCTGATGACTGTGAAAAGATGCAGAATGACATAGATGCAGTGGGGGGATGGTGTAAACAAAATTGCTTAGAATTTAATATCTCGAAGTGCGTAGCTATCACTTTCTCTCGTTTACATAAACCTATTCTCGGAACTTATAAAATTGAAGGGAAACCAATAAGTAGAGTCACAGCAGTTAGGGATTTAGGGGTAACTTTTAACACTGAGTTGACGTTTCGAGATCATGTTGTTAAGATATGCAAAAAAGCTTTTAGAAATTTAGGTTTCCTGCTTCGTACAGTTCGTGGTTTCACAAATATAAAGGCAATTATAGCTTTATACAATGCGCTAGTCAGGAGTCAACTTGAATGTAACGCAGTCATTTGGACTCCTCATGAGGCAAAGTATAGAATCATGCTTGAAAGAGTGCAGAATAAATTTGTGAGATTTTTATATATGAGACAGTACGGGGTGTACCCGTTTTATCCACTAACGTATCCGACCTTATTTATCATAGGTATGGTTGGATACAGCGAATTAAGTGTAAGGAGGGACCTCATGCTAGTCTCATACCTTTTTAAGATCATTACGGGCAAGGTGGAAAACGGTGACATCTTGCGGCAGATGGAACTATGTGTCCCGGACAAGTACGTGTGGCGAAGACGGCGACCGCAACTGTTAGCGGTACCGCGCGCTCGCACTAAATTACAGAAAGAGGCGCCGCTGACGCGTGCGATTCGCATTCTAAATCTCATTGCGACAGAAACTGATTTATTTCACTGTACTCTGAGTGAATTCACAAGGATAGCTACATATGCTATTAGTTACAAATTGTGAACGTTACTGTATTAGGTTAAGGCCTGTAAAGGTAATGTTTTAAGGTTAATAAATAATAATAATAATAATAAAATTGAAACTTACTACAAGATATTTTCATCCGTTGCATAGATACGAGCTGTTTCTAAAAATCGATTAAAACATGTAATTTATATAATCGATTTTCTAAAAATCGATTAATATTATTATAAAAAATAAAATTATTATTTAAATAAAAATCGATTATTTTTTAACATCCCTAGAACAAAATTGAATCTTATTAACGGAACAAAATAAAAATGCTTCTTGAGTGGCAATGCCTTACAGCTGTCTATAGAAAGACGTGTCGCTTACCATCAGATCGGAAATAAAGTCCACAAAGCAACTGAATTTCAACATAAACTTAATTATTTAGTAATTAAACTACACACATCAAAAGTGTCTAGGGATCAAGCATTTTTAAGCGGATTTCTTGAGATTGAGATGTGGCTTTGTAATAAATTTATGATTTTATAAATTTATATGGATCCTTTTTGGTGCATTTCATAATTTGAATCAGGAACTGTGAATCAAATTCGAGTAAAAGATGAAAATCAGCTGTCAATATTTTCCCTATAAAAACATACAACGCATTGAAGACATTATTAGTGCTACTGTTTCCCTACTACTGATTAAAACCAACGTTATTATGGAGCGGCGACGTCATTTAAGCAGGGAAGAAATGCTCAGAGCCGTGGGAATGATAGAAGCTGGTTCCCGGCAACGTACTGTGGCTTTAGCTCTGAATACAAGTCAGAGTGTTATCAGTCGACTTTGGACACGTTACCGAAGCACTGGTACCGTGGCTGAGCGCCATGGAGGACGGTATCGCTGCACTACACGGAGACAAGACCGATATATTCAAATCTTAACTCGAAGAGCTCCAACAATAACTGCCATGATGTTAGCCGTGAGGCTTCATCACTCTTCAGGGAACTTAATTAGCGACCAAACAGTCAGAAACCGCTTGCATGAAGTGAACCTTCATTCCCGAAGACCGCTACGGGTACCACCTATAGCAATGCACAATCGTAGGATTCGATATCAATGGGCTCTTGAACACAGAAATTGGGCAGAAGAACAATGGCGTTTCGTGTGCTTTTCTGATGAGTCTCGTTTTGGTATGAGACCGGATACAAGACGTATACGACACTGGAGAACCCCTGGACGCCAACAGCGATTAAAATCCTGCCAGGAAGTCCATCCTTATAGTGGTGGAACCATCATGGTATGGGCGGGTATTTGGATCGGCGGAAGAACTGAGTTGATTTGGATCAGAGGCAACCTCAACGCTCAAATTTATGCTGAGACGATTGTATCAGACGTCATCGTTCCTCTACAAGTGCAAATCGGTCCCTTATTTCAGTTAATGCATGATAATGCACGACCGCACACCGCAAGAGTTGTAAGACAGACTCTCGCCGCAGCTAACATCAATGTCCTGCCCTGGCCTGCTCAGTCGCCAGACTTGAACCCGATTGAGCATGCATGGGATATGCTACAGAGAAGAGCTCTGCCGAATATGGAGGGTATCCAGTCGCAAGAAGACCTTTTTTTGTTGTTGCAACGAACATGGGCGGCCATTCCACAGCGTGATTTGGATGAACTCATTTTGAGTATGCCAAACCGATGTTCTTGTGTTGTTAGTGTTCGCGGTAGAAACACGGATTATTAATTGTTTAAGTTACCCAATAAAATTTTAAAGAAAACTGTTATTTCAGTCTTTTTTTCGAACTTTTGTGTTAGTGGTTCAAATGTCAAAAATCCCTTTATTAGGAAAATGGCAAATTTCTTTATTAATGCAAAGGTGACTTGGTTTATCGTTACTGTGACAAACGAAAACACTTTATTTGATGAATCCTTAAAGAAAATTTTAATTAATATCAATCAGGAGAAAAGTTATTGCAAAAATATATGTTGATCCCTAGACACTTTTGATGTGTGTATTTAATTGAGCTCAAACAAATATATAACAAGCAATGTATCCACGCATGCAACCAAAGATACTAAATTAACAATACCAACCAACGATCGAACGAAATATTTTTTATGCAATAAAAGATAACGCAAAAGGTCTGTCTGTGGTAAGGGCTAGAGGCAAGACAAGAGGCATAACATAAACTTAAAAGAAGCTTACTGCTTGACTAGAGATAACCTTTCTTTTTTCTTTCTTTTTTTTGTGTAGTTTGTACAAGGATGGCTGGCTTCGTTGTAAAGAAATTACACTGATCTTGTGTGATGAAGGTCCAGGGTCGTATTTTTACCGCAAAAAAACATTTTGGAAAAATAAAACAGATCTGGGAGGCGATTCTCGCACTTTCGAATCAATCACGAATTCGAAAAAATATTCGAATTCGAACTATTGGCGACTAAAAATCACGTAATTGTATTCTCGACATGTCGAGCCCAACCTATTTCGAACGCTAGCCGCTCGAACTGCTTCGACTAGTCAAGACCATTCGAATCGTCATCTCGAGTTCGAATCACAACAAATGTCAAACCTTGCCGTATAATATGATTATAATTTTAAGATGAGTACCGTATTCCTAGATTATTTTATTCAAAATAACATTATTGGATAGTTTATTAAAGTACAACTACACTTTACGAAGTCCTCGCACTTGATTAAAACTTAATTCATTACCAAACAAACAATCAACAACACAGACTATTAATTAAGAGATACTGCGATCGACAGCCAATTAAGATAAAATCATTATGCCGACAAGATTATATACACCTAAACATCACATAAACGCCTTTAAGAATACGGACAACAACAATAAAACTTATCTTTTTATAAATAACCTTTCGGGCATACTAAAACAAGATCGTAAACATAAATACCTAAACATATGGTATTTTTGTTTTAATTTTACTTCGCCGAAAGACAGGCAAAGGTACTAGGATCATACAGCCACAGACTACTAAGTAAGAACCATAGATTTATAAAAATCTATGGTAAGAACACACAGCTTTGTGTATTCATTACTCATTAATTTGTGATAAATTATGTGAAAAATCATATAAAATGTCGTTCTACCATTTTATAGACGTGAACCACTTTAAAGATATGTTTTTCTACTAAAAACATCCCATCCGGTAAAAAAACCGTATCAACTACTTGAACGGAATGACTCGCGGGACATTTATCTTTCATAATGGCAACAATTTCCTCATTCGAATAGAGATTATTTCGAAGTTTACTCCGATTGTTGCCCAGAATACAAGATTCGAGAAAATCACTTCGAGTTACGAGATTTCTTAGTAGAGATAGGCTTCGTATTGCAGATTCCAAATCGAAGTCGATTCGAAGTAAGCGAGAATCGCCCCCCTGATCTTTTCCCAAAAAAAAATATCGTTTTTGATAGATTTTCGGTACTTAATATTTTATATCGATATATCGAAAAAATATATATCGGATGAAAATATCGATATATCGAAAGAAAAAATATCGATATATCGATGTATCGATATTTTTTCAACAAACCTACCTTGCCCGCAGCCTGTAGTTTTCTTTCGTAGGTAGGTAGGTACTCAAAAATTCTAATATTGGTAACCTTTTTTTCACACATCATCAGCATCATCAGGGGGTCAGGGGGGTAGTGTGGGGTTACTGACTCCTACTGACTAAAATCTTAGTATCCTCATTCCGTGAGCTTCGATCCACCTCGCCCCCCGCGACCCTTCTTGACCTGCCTCGACCCTTTTTTTGTACTCACGGGGAAAGTGGTCCCTGAAACCCTGTGGGGTCAACCGGTGTATGTGGGATTCTTATCCACTAAATCGCCCGCGGCTTTCGCTTCGGCACATGAAAAGGGGGATCTGGGATCTGCATCCAGTGCCCCTTAGTGTTTTGCCTTGGAACCCGCCGCCGGGGGATGCACTTTAATCCCCGGGTACCGGTGCTCATGGGAACGGGGTAGCAGCCCAACTAAAACCCTTTTTTTGTTGTTGCGGGGTCCCCAGGTGTGGGGAGTCAACCTTGGTATGTGGGATTCTTATTCACTAAAGCACCCGCGGCTTTCGCATTGGTACGGGAGAGGGGGAACTAGGGTTGTCTGGACAGACAGAAATTATAAAAATGGTCAATATTTGTTTTGTTGCTTATTTCTAGCCTCACTGGCCATTTTGGTGAAAAAATATTCAATGTACTTCGACCTCTACTGTCTATTATTATTATTATTATTCCTAAAATTGGAGTGTTAACAAAATTGCGAAGCTGCTCACTCGTGGGGTGCCGGGTTAGAATTGTATCCCCCCATTTCCTTTCGTTGGGTAAGCGAGAACAGGAAGATGGGCAGCAGCGTCTTTCTTTTGGATCTATCTTCCACCTATACCGCGATCCCCAAGCCGCCTGCCAAGCGTGGGGATTATGGCAACCCCTCTCTTCTAAGGGGGAGGCATTAGTTCAGCAGTGGACGTCTATCGGTTGGTAATGAATCTAGTATAAATTTTAGATTGATGTAAGTAACAGGGGCGTAGCTACCGCTGTATCAATGATACGGGGGCCCAGGGCTACAGGGGCCCCAAACGGGTGTATGAAAAAGTTCGTAAAATGTTATCATGTTGAGAAATGTTACTACTCAATTAATGAATTCCTAAATAATTAATTATAACCTGTGACCTATCAATTTTTTATTGACATTTTATTATTATTGTATAATTATTTTCATATCTATTTTAATAATTTGATATCTTTGTTTGACATTTGTAATATAATCTGAGTTCTAATCGCAATGATACTAACAATAATCACAATTAGCAATAATCATTATTTAGCTGAAAATAACATTTTTGTACGCCATCCGGCATAACATAGTGCTCCACACCTTATTGTTAAATAAGGTGTGGAGCATCTAAATTGTTTTATTATTTACACCTATGTTAAACAAAATTAATAAATGACTTATGACTTATCCTCGTCTCATTCCCACTTTAACTCTTAGGCCTTACCTTCATTTGGGCCCCCCATTAAATTTTGATACTGGGCCCGTCTCTCACAAGCTACGCCACTGGTAAGTCCCTAATCAAAGTATTAATAGTCTATTTTATTATACTTATTCCAGGTTAAAACTGCTGTGGTTGACGCTGACTCAGGTGCACAGCTCGTGCGAGATTGAGTTCCTGCCGGTGTATTACCCGAACGAGGAGGAAAAGAGAGACCCTAAATTGTACGCAAGAAATGTACGCGATGTAATGGCCAGGTACGTTTATCATAAAGATATACGCTGAGATTTCTAGTAAGACTCCGAGGTCTTCAGTGTCGTTGGTCGTTAGAGGTGGTGGCCCTAGGACGTCCATGGTGTACGGCGGCGACTCCGAGGAGGACGGCGACGGGGTTGTGACCCCCGTCCCCGTGAGCACCGTGACTGGTTCCCGGGGGCCTACAATACGCCCCCCGGCGGCGGGCTCAAAAGCAAGGCGCCCCTGGTGTAGATCCCACTCGAGAGCCCTGGGGTCCCCTGTCATGTGCCGATGCGACAGCCGCGGAGGTTTTAGTGGGTAAGAATATCACATATCCCGGTCGAGCCCCACAGCTCCCGGGGACCTTTTGAAGGTTTACACGTGAAAAGGGGCGTGCAAGGGCTGGGATCGCAAGCCCACCGCCGTCCTCCTCGGAGTCATCGGCTAGCGATGGTCCTTCAACGCATTTACCGTCGATGAAACGAGACCGTTTATAGACAACGATAAACCAGTTAATAAAACAGTCTAGCCCGCGTGCACACGCTATAAAATTTCACAGTGTCTGCTGCTGATAGGACCAATTCATCATGTACACGACAAGAATTTTGTCGAATCTAGCCACGAAAATTTTCACCACACCTACCCCGCCCCCTATCGCACCGTAGCAACTTCGCGAGCCGGGTCTAGCGTAGACAAGATGTTTTTCTTAGTCAGCGCCGAAGCGGTGTACACAGTTCGTGTGTAGAAACGACGCTATTTCTTGCATAGACTCGGCGACTTTGCTTTGCCTGTACATCGGTTTTAATTGTTGACCGTTTATCGACGTTGGACGTTGACATGAAGATCTCGTTTACGATTCGACTGGTTTATCGGTAGACTGAACTAGATTATTCGTCTATGACAAAAAAGCAGTGCATACATGCATTCTTTTCTTGTGCGAATGAGAAAGAATGTGTCCATCTCTCTAGAGATCCTTGACTTAAGTCATATACTCGTAGTGACGACTAATGATTTCTATTATTTACGCGAATACTACACATTGAAATGAAACTAACTTTACGGATTATATCGCAGTCATAAATAAACCGCGATATAATCCGTAAAATTTGTTTTCATTTCAATAGTGACGACTGCTTGTTTAATAGTTATCAGGTCATAGGAAGCAGTGAGAGTTTATCAGAAGAAGGATTTTGGTTTTAATTTCCAGGGCTTTAGGGGTCCCAGTGCTGGACTACACGTATGACGACTGCCGACTCATCGCGCGCGCCAAGCAGCTTGGCATTCCATGTGCCGCCTCCGTCAGGGAGGTCAGCGAATTGAGAACACAACTGGGGTAAGCGCGTTTCCCTATTTATTCAAAATATCTTAACACTGGTTGGTAGACATCCCTATTTTTGGCTGGTAGACATATAATAACTTAATAAAATCTTAACACTGGCCGGTAGACATTTAATTACTCAGTCAAATCTTAACACTGGCCGGTAGACACTTAATTCCCTCTGATATGGTTGAGGGGAGTGATGGCTGCTGCTCGAGTCAACTCGTGCGCGGGTGCTGCTTGGGGACTGGTCCGATTACTATCCCTTTGGCCTTTTAGTTTGTTGAAATTTTTGTCATAATTTATTGTTTTCTTCTTTTCTCCCTTGCTTTATGTTTCGAACGGCAAGACACAATATCGCTAATGTCGATTCATTTGTAACAAAACAATGTTTAAAAAAAAAAGTGAAAAAATAACAAGCCCGCTGAGTTTCTTGCCGGATCTTCTCAGTTGAGGCCGCGTTGTGATCCGGTGGTAGCTTTTAAAAAATGACCATTCAAAAGTGCTAGCGTTAAGCCTATTTGAAATAAAGATTTTTGAGTTTGAGTTTGAGTTTGAATTACTCAGTCAAATCTTAACACTGGCCGGTAGACACTTAATAATTCAATTAAATCTTAACACTGCCTGGTAGACAAATAATAACCTAATAAAATCTTAACACTGGCCTTATATATATAATTAAATATAAACACTGGATGGGAGACAATTAATTACTCAATACAGTTTTAACTCTGGCTGGTAGACACGGCTGGTTAATAGAACGAACCATTCCGGTGTGAAGGACTCTGTAGCTGGTGAAAGTACCGGACACAAGAGACTTAATAATTATTGTCTGAGGTGACGAGCAGTGGTGCAGTGTAGGTCTCCATCAGGCGAACGTCTGGCTTGGTATCATCACTCGGTTAAATAAAAAAAAAGAGTTCGCTCGACAACCGAGGGTATGAGAAAGGTCGGGCGTAACCCGTTCTCCAATTATTATTTTTAGTCGTAGGGTTAGTGGCCGACCTGGTGTCAGAGTTTTCAAGCTGCCCTTAGGCCTCTGATTTAGCTTAACGACTGCTGTCTAGATCACAATAGCCGGGACCGACTTTTAACGTGCCCTCTGAAGCACGGAGACGCTCAGTTCAAATGCCACTAAACGGTCACCCATCTAAGGACTGACCGTGCCGGACGTTGCTTACCCAACTGATTGTTTACTGAACAGTGGTTACAACTAGCTATGAGCGTTCTCCAATACTTATTAAACTAATAATAATAATAAGTCTCGAGTCACGAGCAATGCAGCTGTTTTTAGGCGGGCGTGTCGCTTACCATCACGTATCCTCCGCAGGCTGGAGCGGTCGCAGCTGGAGCTGCATATATCGTCGCCCGGCGGCGCGCGCTGGGTGGGCGCCGAGGAGTTCTCGCAGCGGCTCGGAGTTCCTCTCGACCCTCGCACACAGAAACTCTTCCACATATTCGTGCAGGTTTGTACTAAATCGTGATTATTTAACAACCACCGCACTCAATTTGTTGTTTGTACTAAGCTCTAAGTTTAAAGTAGTCTAAGTTTTGGTTGTCTGGAAGAAATCGCTATTAGCGATAAGACCGCCAGTTGTACCGAATTTAAGTTATTTTCTAAGCTTTAAATATGTTTTTGCCAGAATGCCCCAGGAAGAGGGTTATGTTTTTCCAGAGTATGTATGTATGTCTATTTCTTTGGCGCGGCCTACAGCCTAAACGGCTTAATGGATTGTGAGTTATAATGTCTTTGGATTCGTCATAGTTGTGGGAGTGACATAGGCTATAAATTGCTCCAAAAAAAAATGGTGGCCGTTAGCCGCCATTTTGTATTTTTTTACTTCCAAAAACGTCATATATATACAAATGAAAGATCTTAATGAGACGAGTTGAAATATATATATATACATGTGTATACGTAAGCCCATTCTGTTTTTTCGCAGTCAGGCTTTTTGTGCTTTTATAACTTGTACTTTGGTAAATAAAGAGTATCCTAATCTACTCTATTCTCTGAATAAACAAAATAAACAGAAATGTCACCTATATAATTATAACGGATAGTTCAGATGAGAACTGGAAAGATATTTAAGGGAAAAATAAACAAAGCGGTACAGCCGTTTAATTACAACTAAACTAGAAAACCCGTGAGGGATTATGGTTATTAGAAGGGAGGGCCCTACTACGGGGAGGGCCTTTGTTTAGCGGTGGACATCTTTCCATCATCAATCATGCCTAAGGCCTCATTGTATTGTATTACGGAGGCGCGGAGCGTCGCGCGTCGCGTGTGGCATGGCGTCTTGCATCTCTCTCTCTCACTCCTACAACGCCATATGTTTTAACTCACTGCAGGCCGCGCCGCCCAACGCGACGCGTGACGTCCCGCGCCTCCGTAAACGAGGCCTTATAGATTTGTCAAAACACTTCCATGCGTTAATATAAATGTTTTCATCGGATTCGGATATGGAAACTTCCGACACTTGTGAATAGCCCACAGGGATATTTATACATGGTTCATTTCCAGAGATCGAGTGGTCTGGTCTACTTCCCCGACTACCTGTTGTGTGCGGTGTTCCTGTCTCTCCAACATGCGCCCCTCTCGCATCTCCTATCATACGCTTTTAAGGTAAATTAATAGGTGGTAGGTACACCTTCTAGGTAGGTACCACAGCAGTGTCAGTTATTCTGTCGTCAAGCAGCAGTTCCGGCGTGAAGGGCACTGTAGCTGGTAAAGTCACCGGGCACGAAGACTTAATACAACATGCTAGTGATTCTTCTGGTGTTGCTAGCGTCTATACGCTGCGGTGACTGCTTACCATCATGCGGGCCGCACGCGTGCTTGCCACCTTCCTTGGTAGTATATATAAATTCTTATTGATTAGAATCTGCAAGTTGAAGTGGCAGTGGGCAGGCCACATCACTCGAAGAACCGATAACTGATGGGATGAAAGGTTTTTGAGTGGCGATCACGAACTGGAAGACGCAGCGTAGGTAGGATTCCCAGTAGGTGGACAGACGACATTGTTCGCGTTGCAGGCAACCGGTGGATGCAAATAGCTAACTAGCGTTCATTGTGGCGGTCCTAGGGGGATATGTTTGTTCAGTAGTAGATGTCTTCCGGCTGATGATGATGATGATTTTTAATTAGATATAATTCATCATATCCTAGCTGGCTGGTTTAAGTGTGTTGTGGTTAGTTCTAAATTTAAAAAAAATAAAAATAAATCTATATTAATAAAAGAGCAGGGTGTTTTCTAGGAATCACGATACAGCAAAAACCATATTACGTACAATCTTGAAATTTGGAACCAACATTATTCAAATAGTCTAGGTGAACAATAAGAACGGATTTTTCGAAATTCCATACCTAAGTGGGTCAAATGGGCTCCCAAAGTTTGTATGGAAAAAAAAATTTTTTTCCTCACACGGACATGAAACTTTATCAGTGAACTAAACAAAAGAAATAAAGAAACACGTGTATCACACTTTTTGAAAATCGATCCATATTGGGATTTTAGCCTGGTTTTGAGTATGCAACGCGGAAAAAAAATTTCATACTGCATTGCTGAAACTTTGCGAATACATTAATCAAATTATAGCAATCCAAGTGCAAATAATCATTTTTTGAAAATCATCGCGTAAAGGGGTCCAATTGGGGTCCAAAAAATGTTTCTCGACCTACAGTCATAAAACTTAGTTTATATATTGCACACAAGAATCTAAGAAACCTATTTCCGGCATTTTTCGAAAAACTACCCCTAAGTTCATTTAATGGGGTTTCAAAGTTTGCACCACGAAGGATTTCCATTTCATCATATGATGCAGCTAGAGTAATGAAACTCGGTAAATAAACTCAACATATTAATTGAAAAAACTAATTTTGAGCATTTTTGTTAAATCAACCCCTAAGTGGATCAAATGGGCTCCCAAAGGTTGTATGAAAAAAAAATTTTTTTCGTCACACGGAAATGAAACATTGTTACAGTACTGAACAAAAGAAATAAAGAAATACGTATATTACAACTTTTTGAAAATCGACCCTTAAAGGGGGTTTAACATGGTTTTTGAGTATACAATCTAAAAAAAACATACTTACTGCATTGATGAAACTTTGCGAATATATTTATCAAATTATAGCAATCTATGTGTAAATAATCATGTGTTGAGAATCAACTCCGAAATGGGTCCAATTGGGGGCCAAAAAATGTTTTTCGACCTACAGTCATAAGACTCAGTTTATATGTTGTACACAAGAATCTAAGAAACCTATTTCCGGCATTTTTCGAAAAACAACCCCTAAGGTCATATCAAGGGGTTGCAAAGTTTGCACAAAGAAGGATTTCCATTTCATGCTATGATGCAGCTAGAGTAACGAAACTCAATAAATAAACTCAAAACAACAATTAAACAAACGTATTTTGAGCATTTTTGTAAAATCAACCCCTAAGTGTGTCAAATGGGCTCCCATAGTTAGTATGGAAAAAAAAATTTCATCACACGAATATGAAATTTAGTCAATGAACTAAGCCAAAGAAATTAAGAAACACGTGGTGTATCACATCTTTTTCATATTCGACCCGTAAAGGGGTGTTAGCATGGTTTTTGAGTATGAAACGCGGAAAAAAAATCATGCATTGATGAACCTTTGTGAATACATTTATCAAACTAAAGCAATGATTGTATAAATAATCTTTTTTTTTAAATCAACTCTTAAAGGGGTCCATTGTGGGTCCAAAAATGATTTTAGACCTACAGTCATAAGACTTAATTTATGTATTGCACACAAGAATCTAAGAAACCTATGTCCGGCATTTTGCACATAACAACCCCTATGATCATTTAATGGGGTTGTAAAGTTTACACGTAGAACGATTTCCATTTAATGCTATAATAAATCTAGAGTAACGAAAGTCGGTACATAAACTCAATACAAAAATTTAATAAACAAATTTTCAACATTTTTCGATAATCAACCCCTAAGTGGGTCAAATGGGGTCTCAAAGTTTGTATGGAAAACATTTTTTTTTCACCACACATACACGAAATTTTGTCAACGTACTAAACAAAAGAAATGAAGAAACACGTATATCACAACTTTTTGAAAATCGACCCTTTAAGGGGTTTTAGTATGGTTTTTAGTTTGAATCACGGAAAAATATTATGCTGCATTGATGAAACTTTGCGAATACATTAATCAAACTAACGCAATCCATGTGTAAATAGTTTTTGAAAATCAACTCCTAAAGGGGTCCATTTGGGGTCCAAAAATGTTTTTCGACTTGCAGTCATAAGACTTAATTTATGTATTGCGCACAAGAATCTAAGAAACCCATTTCCGGCATTTAGCGAAAAACAACCCAGGTAAGGTCATTTAATGGGGTTGGAAAGTTTACACGTAAAACGATTTCCATTGAATGTTATAATGCAGCTAGAGTAACGAAACTTGGTACATAAACTCAAAAAAACAATTTAACAAACTTATTTTCACCATTTTTCAAAAATCAACCCCTAACTGGGCCAAATGGGGTATCAAAGTTACTATGGAAAAAAAATATTCATCGCATGGACACGAAACTTTATCAGTGTACTGATAAAAAAACACGTGTATCACATTATTTTTTTAAATCAACCCTTGAAGGGGTTTTAGCATGGTTTTTGAGGATCAAGCGCGAAAAGAAAATCATGCTGCACTGATGAAACTTTGTGAATAAAATAAGTTAAAGCAATTTAATTATTTTGAAAATCAACCCATAAAAGGGTCTAATTGGGTCCAAAAAATATTTTTTTTTGTCCTAAAGTCACAGGACTTATTTTATGCATTTCACACAATAATCTAAGAAACTTATTTCAGGCATTCTTCAAAAAACAATCCCTAAGGTCATTTTATGAGGTTGCAAAGTTTGCGTGAAGAAAGATCTCCATTTAATGCTTTAATGCAACTATGGTAACGAAACTCAGTGAATGAACTAAACAAAACTGTTGAATAAACTTATTTCCAACATTTTTCGAAAATCAACCGCTAAGGGCATCTACCAACGGGGTTTCCACAATACCCTCATATGATTTTTAATGGAATTGCAAAATAAGTACAGTATCTTTTTAAATAAAGAAGTAAATATTTAAGAAATTGGAGCTATGATAGCTTACGCAAAAATACAGGCTACATACTTGATTAGATCAGGGTTAATAAAAGTGTGAAAATATTGAAATCGATCGTCCGAAGATCGGACCAACAATAATAACTAAGAAGACCTGAGGGTACACCGGCATAATTGTGACATACGGACGTTCAACATCTTAGTTCTTCCGTGACCATGGGTGCTGCAAAGCATTCGAAACGTCGGGATAGTCAAAGCTAAAATAAACCGCGATTAAATCCGTAAAAATTAGTTTGATTTCAATGTGTAATATTCGCGTAATTAAAACACAATAAGCTTATAATTTATTATGAAGCTGGGTTCAAAATACAGAAACGGTAAATGTTGTCCTTGAAAACTGGAAATGCATGACATCAAAAAGATTATCAATGCTTAAAGGATTAATGGAAATTCACAAATACATGGACGATAGATTGGTAAGTAACAATGTATTACGAACGTTTTAACTAACGCGAATGCTACACATTGAAATCAAACTATGATTTCAATGTGTAGCATTCGCGTAAATAAAAGACAACATTAGTGTAAACGATATTTTAAAAAACCTCGAACCATAACTCAAAACACGTTTGAGTAACAAAGTAAACGCGGGCGAAGCCGCGGGCTACTGCTAGTTAATAATAAAAAGCCGATTGTCAAAAAAGGCTTATTATAAAATCTCGGATTACCTGGAAGATAAAGTTGCATTGGCTCGAACTGCTGAACTCATGCACGCTTACAATTTTAAGACTTATAATAATTTGTAAAACTGTTTACACAATTTTAGTTTATTCATCCATGCAATTGTTTAGAAAATATAACAAAAAAGTCTTTTGCTGGATCTTCTCAGTAGCGGCCGCGTTACGATCCGGTGGTAGTTTGTAAAAATGATTTTTGTGTAAGTCGTGGGGCCTATGATATATGTTGAAGGTCGTGGGGTATATGATGAAGATATTTTGACTTTGACTTTTGACTTCTAGCTTGTTTCGGCACTAAATTAATTAAAAAGAATATAAATGACCAAGGCCCGTTAACTAGGTAGAGAAGGAGAGATTAGCCAAGCATGACGTAATTATCAAATATTGAAAAATAAATAATTCACAGTTGTATGACACCACTCGTACCGGGCGACTGAATTCCACTACCTTCGAGGAGGTGGCCACGCGATGCCTTGGCTTTTGCCAAGAAGACGCCGAAACCGTCTTCCGACAAGCTGACTTGGACGAGAAAGGATATCTGACGTATGGTAAGTAGTATTTAGCTGGCATGTTAAAACTGACTCAATTGCTAAACTTTTTTTAATTACAGTTACTTATTGTAATAATGACAAAAGAAACAGACAGAACAAAGAAACTGACATATGCCAAATGGGATCTATTAAATTGGCTCTACATTAATTTTATTAATGTCTTGGATGACTAGCGGCAGTGCGAAACAGCCGTCTATAGCCAGGCGTGTTGCTTTTCATTAGGAGTGGGCGTTGAATGAACGAACTGTCTTTTTAGACTGTTACCGAATAAACCAGTTTACAGTCCACCAATAAACAAGTCTAATGATAGATTAGTTTATCGGTGAACTTCGTGCAATACGTAAGTTGTCGGTGAACGTCGACCACAAAACTTTTCGTCAACAGTATAAACTAGTCTAAACTTTAGACTGTTTATCGCTAACGATTTGAGTACTTAGTTCCTAGGGACAAACCTTGTCGTTCAACCACTTCCCTTCTGTTGCGTACACCATCTCACAGCTCTAGCTGTTATGGTGGCTCCTTTACTATCCACGCAGTTCGTTTATGGAACTCGTTGCCACACTCTACCAGGGCCAGTTCATCATTGAACGTTTTTAAGACAAGAACTAAGGAGCATTTTCTGTCACAAGTAGTATATTTATGTATTTCTATATATACAAGTATATATATAAATAGCATAGTTTATATTTATATATTATATTATTAAGTAGGTATGTATTATATTTTTAACTTAATATTTAGGTATGTTGTACATTAATTGTACCCCATTACAAATCTCTCTTAGTAAATTGGTTTGCTGTTAGAAAACTCATGTTTGAGTTAAGCTCGCCAATGTACATGCATTTACTATCTTTTAATTACTGTATCTGTGTTTCTTTGTGTACAATAAGAATAAATAAATAAATAAAAGATAAACAGTTTCGTCGCCAGTAAAGGCGTCGAAGCATACGAAAGACAAGACTTTCGTATGCTTCGACGCAAGTATGTTCGTATGTTGCGAGACAAGTCTCGCAACTAGGTTAAATAAAAAAATACTTAGAATTATTTATCTTGCTATTGCTTTTTTTCTAGATGAGTTCATCTCCTATGCTCAGAAGGACGCAGAGCTTGCGTTCATATTCGCGACTGATACTTCGCATAAACCGAAGACTCAGTGAGGGTCACCAGCTCACATACCGACCGTCTGCAGCCAAGTGCCCTGAATAACGAAACGAGGACGCTGACATCCAATGCCGAACGAATCGTAAGTCTTTGATTGACAACGTGGACAGGAGACGCGGGAATTAAATTATTGGACGCGATCTATAGAGATGGTTTAGAGATGATGTATTATATAAATCAAATAGATTTTTTTCGTACCCGTCAGTAAAAATAACAGAATTAATGGATAGTTATATTAACACTATTCTTTTCAACGAGACATTTAACCCATGTATATAATGTGTTGTTAATTTTTTTTTTACGTTTAGTATTTTACGTATGCCTGTGTGATATTTACGAGAAGGCTTAATCCGACGATACGTTGTCGAGGCTGAGTGACTCATATTAAAATAATATTTATATATATTATATTGTATTTTATTCTTATTTACTCGTATGATAAAATTATGCCAAAATTGTAATTATGTAACTACAGCAGATGTAGCCGCGGCGATAGGTACGGTATGATCAAGGATATGATCAATTAATCACAAAGTAATAAATGACATTCTCTCGAAATAATAACGTGGTTTCAAACATTTTGGTATAATACTTATAATACCAGCCCTTGTTTTTGTCCCACTGTTTGGCACAGGCCTCCCCTCAAGATGAAGGAGCTTAGGCCGTAGTCCACCACGCTGGCCGAGTGCGGGTTGGCGGATATTTTGGTATAATTGAGTCAAAATAACGACTTAACCTCGTTAAAATTTTTAGTTAATACTTAATGTCCATCAGGTATATTATGTATAAACCACTTGCTCAGAAGACTATGCTCATTCAATATACTACACATACATCTGTGTAACTGTCACACTCATAGTCCTAAAATGATTATTTCGTCATTTTAGGATAGATTTTAATCTATACGAAGAGAAGAGATATTGACTCATTAATTGACTCTAACTGCGGCAGCAAGACTTTTACCTAGTATGGGTTCAATAATTATGGCATTTAAACGGATAGGAAGTGTTAGATTGGACGTTTAGGGACAATTGCGGACTACTGGTGTGTGAATGTAAAGTAGGATATTCATGCTGAGGGTGGATAGCATTCAGAAAGATAGGTACAGAATATGTGGGTGGGTTGTAATGTATTCGATCTGGCTATCGTTTGTGACATTATTTCCTTATGTTACTTTGTGTAAAGTAAATTTAATTTACTAAGCGGTAGGTCTCCGTCCAGCCCCCCTAGACAATGTAACATTCTACAAACGTTATCGCTAATAGAAACTATAAAAATGTATGAGAATGACATAAGTCATCGAAAAATCACGTGACAAATTATAGGGAATTCACACCGTTAGCGAATGAAAAAATAGATTCGCTATAAAGCGATTGCAACTTGTCTAGCCCCTCTGGCAGGTTCCACCGCAGTGTCAGATATTCTGCCGCCAAGCAGCAGTGTGTAAACATTTCTGTGTTCCAGTGTGAAGGACACTGTAGCTGGTAAAATTACCGGACACAAAAGACCTAATATCTAATATCTTCAGGGTCGGCAACGCGCTTGTCATTCTTCTGGTTCTTCTTTCTGTTGATAGCGTCCATAACTGCTTACCATAACGGTAGTTTATCTATAAACTAAGGTTAGGACTATACATCCCGATCACCTGATTCTCGTTAACAGTGGTTAAAGTGAACTCAACTTTAGTTTCAATGTTTTTTTAAAATATGATTATTTTGACTCTTTGATTCGTTTATTATTATGTACCTACCATTATTAAGTACAAAATAATGAATAATAGGCTTTAACGGTTTCCAAGAGACAAAATGATTAGATTTCTTTTATGTTACCAAGGTGGCAATCACGAGGCCCGCCTAATGGTAAGCAGTCACCGCAACCTATAGATGCTAGCAACACCAAAAAAATCACTAGTGCGTTGCCGACCCTTAAGACATTAGCCATTAAGTTTTTGTGTCCCGTAATTTCACCAGCTACAATTAATTAGAATTAACGATAAAAGTGAATACTATTCACCCTCAGTTTTTTAATGTATAAATATTTATTTGTGAATAGACTTAGTATTACGCCTTATTCCATAATGTAGGGTGATCAAATTACTCATTTGTGTAAAATATATTAAAAAAAATATTTTATTTCATATTCATCGTAAGTATAGAATTGTGATGAAATATGAATTCATTTATACAATTCATTCTTTAAAATAAGACAATTATGAATGATAAATTTAAAAAATAATTGTTAATCTACTTAATATATTATTAGATTTAGGCGTATTATGTCAGAATCTCCAACAACAATTAGTCCACAAACAGCTTAGTCTCCGAATGGTAGATTCTATAAACGGCGCATAATGTCTTATTTGTAGGTGTGGTATTCTATTGTGAGACTTTTGTGGGAAGTGTATGCACATTAATAAGTTAAAGAAAAGAAATCATAAAAAAATACTTAAGCATACAATCCGGTTTAAGAAAATGTCGTCACCTATTCTGTCTCACTCTTACATACGCATCGGAAGGACTAAGAGAAAGAGATAGAGATAATGATGAATGGAGACGCCATTTTTAGGTCTATCTGCGCTTTCATAATTAATTTCTATTATATAACGACCGATTTGTGAATTGATCATTTTAATATTGAACAGTAGTTATTTATATAAAACGTGTTTTTAGGAACTTTAGCTTCCCAGTTGAACAATAGTTTTTCTGTTTTGTGTGAAAGCGCGTTGTCTGATAAACCGCGCCATAATTATCAGGTATCCATACTACAGTATAGATAGTTCATAGTTCTTATATTATTGTAGGTATTTATTATTGTTTTTGTTGTTTTTATTTTTGTATTAGTTGTTCATAGTTATTGTTCATAGTTCTTTCTATGGACAGCGCAGACCATTATTAAATGTGATAATGCTAAGATCATATTATTATTATAGTACAATTTTATTTCGACTACTATTATAGTACAACTTTATTTTGACGGTTATTATTAGTGATTATCATAAATGTTGCGCAATCTTGCGTGTGCCGTTGCGCCTGCAAAATATTTTACTTTCAAAGGTGATTACGATTGGATTATGTATATAGCTTTAGTGATAAATATGTCACTATTTGGTTGCAAATAGCAAAGAAATACAATACGGAATCGTTGTTTTAAATTTATTCA
Organism: Furcula furcula; assembly: GCA_911728495.1. Classification (NCBI taxonomy): domain Eukaryota; kingdom Metazoa; phylum Arthropoda; class Insecta; order Lepidoptera; family Notodontidae; genus Furcula; species Furcula furcula. The sequence continues at coordinate 23,981,082 of OU452252.1, forward strand.
ATATACAGTATAAATACAATACAATCAATACAATCGTTGTTTTAAATTTATTCAATATACTTACAGTATAAATACAATACCATCAATACAATCGTTGTTTTAAATTTATTCAATATACAGTATAATTACAATACAATCAATACAATCGTTGTTTTAAATTTATTCAATATACAGTATAAATACAATACAATCAATACAATCGTTGTTTTAAATTTATTCAATGTAAGTTATCAAAAGTGTCCATTTCGTACGAAAGCGTTTATATGGATTATTTAGCTAAAAATTTTTTTTTTATCATGAACAATTTTTTTATAGGTATGGAAGGATTGCTCATTGATTTGGTACATTCGTAATGGTTTTTATCTATGTAGGCACCTCAAAGGAATATTAATTTTGAACTCAACGGTAAGAATTCGGTCAAAACATTGCGCAACATTTAGTTGATCAAGTGTATAATAAATGAGATTACATTAAATAATTATTATTATACTTATTAAGTTTTACGTGTGCAATTAACAATCCATTGTTTATTCTTCCAATCAATTAAATGTTATGTACTTAAGTAGTTTACTGATAATCACATCGCAATATGTTGGTAATGGCTTCTTCAATAACAGAATGTAATAGAAATATAAATGTATTCATACGTAATGAATATCCAATTAATAGATATAAATTTAAATAATAAAAAAAAAGTTTTTTATAACCACATTTTTATAGATCTTATTAGAACTAAAATAAGCAAATACAAATACGATTTAGATCTTCATTATGAGTATTTATTTATTTTTGATATTTTTTTTAGGGTGTGAATATAAATATTAATTCGTTGAATAAAAACTTGCCCAGTCTCTGTATTGAGAACAGAGGGCGACGAACCGTAATGGTTCTTCGCCGCATTTACCGTCAACGAAACGAGACCGATTATCGTTAACAATAAACCAGTATATAAAACAGTCTAAAGATTAGACTAGTTTAGCATTCGACGTTGTACGTATTGCATAGAGTCCACCGATAAACTAGTCTAATTAATAGACTAGTTAATCGTTTCGTAAACTAGTTTATTCGGTTACGACAAAAAAACGCTGTGGCCATGACCTATAAGGGTCATGGCGTGCATAAACGGCCATTATGTAAACTTATCCTGAAAGTCAATCTTCGTTATATATATCTTAATATCTTCCTCTTTTATGCAACCCTCAGTGTTGATATACATACGTGTAGCTAAAACGTAGTACCAGTTATTGCTAACAATATAACTTATCTTGATCTATAATCTTTAGAGAAAGGGAAAGGACCTTGTCTGCAAAAGACTGACGAGGTAGGTGCCACCATTGTTTAAGATATTCTTCAGCAAAGCAGTTATGTGTATAACGTCTTCCGGTGTGAAGGGAAAGCGAGGAAATTACCGGTAGTAAGGGATTTAGTACTAAGTAATGTGATTTGCGACGACAGTACAATAGGCATGATGACTGCAACACAATACCAATAAATTAATGATGACAATTAATGACTGTCATCTCTTTCAACAGGACTTGGATAGGTTGTGTGTATATTGCCAGGAAAATAAGCTTCACCTCAGTATATCTAAATGTAGTAGCATCACATTTACTAAAAATAGGAATACCATAACTCATAAATACAAGCTTAATGGAACTGATCTCACCAAAGTCTCGACGTTACGCGACCTGGGTATACTATTGGATACTAAGTTACATCTTGATGGACACATTGACACCATTGTGAATAAAGCCTACCAGATGTATGGTTTCGTTATGAGAGCATGCAAGGAGTTTAAGAGTGAAGCCACTTATCTAGCCCTTTACAAGACCCTAATAAGACCTCAACTTGAATATGCCTGTTGTGTTTGGAACCCCTTATACAACAAATATGTTGATAAAATTGAGTCTGTACAACGTAAGTTCCTTCGCTCCATGCATTACAGGTGCCACCGCGCACGTCTAACTTATAGCCAGTTGTTGAGTAGGTACAAGATTTTAACATTAAAGTCTAGACGTCTACAACTGGAAGCAATGTTGCTATATAAAATTTGTCATGGTGATATTGATTGCACTGAAATTAGTAATAAATTATGCTATATAGTTCCCAGAACTGTGTACCGGCGCGAGGTGAGGGCGCGTACAGTTTTTGCTACGACATCTTGTAGAACCAATGCTGGCCTACGCTCTCCTCTACGTCGAATTTTAGATAGTCATAAGAAGTTATTTACAGATATTGATATATTTGCTGTTACTATAAACCAGTTTTAAAAAATGGTAGTTGAGGTGCTGCGTAGTGGTTAACTCACTGCAGTGTCTCATCTTCCACATCTTTAACATTCTAAGTACATCATTATTTTCTTTATAAGTATATTTCTATTATTTTGGCAGACGGCAGAAGCTATTCAGCTATATATTTATATATTATCTACAGTTATAGCTACGTTTGTAACATCGAGCCTGTCCCTAGAATAACCATTAATCTTATTTATATGTAAGCCGTGGAAAATGTTGTTGGTTGTACATTTGTCTATACATTGCATGCACATTGTGTACTGATATTATAATGTATAACTGTTTGTTTTCCCCAATAAAATAAAATAAAAATAAAATAAATCTGTGGTTTTAAATATTAGAACAGATTGCACTGATTCCAAAAATGCATCTCATTTTCATAATAATAGAGAGATTTTCGTGATATTTATGCAAATAAATTACTCAAATACAGCTAATCGCCATTTTGTAACAAACGCTGATCAGAGTGAATGACGTCAATCCTGTGTAAATAAACAACTGTCAAACTGTCATCTCAACATTTTCTTTCATACAATGATACAATGATTCACTTTTATACCTAGACAGATGTTTATTTACACCACCGTAGTGACGTCACAAAATGGCGCCATGCACCGGCCATCGTTTTGGAACGAAATTCAAACTCTATTTTAAAAATTGAAAATATTGCTATTAATTGTAAATTTAATACAAAAATATGATTATTTTTGGCAATAGTAGACCCGTAAGTACATTATAGAGTATTTTTTCAAAATTAGTCATATGCCTATTCAAATGTCTAAATGTTTTGATGGTAAGCATACCATCAGGAAAAAGTTCAAGGCACCACGTTACTAAATTGTTTAAAAAATATTTCTCAAAGCAAACTCGCTCGAAACTTAAAACCGTTAGATTTTGTATCAAAATGCTGTAATTTAAATGAGTGACAATGCAAATAGCAGTTAAATCTGCAATTATTGTAGTTGATGAAATTATCGGGCTCAAGGGACATATTAATTAATGTCTCGGGTCATGAGGGGCAGTGCATTTCAACTGCGAGGAGGCACGTCCCATTTCGTCTCTAATATTTATGGATCATGATCAGTTATTTATACTAATACTCATATTAACTCATACCGTTACTCATATTGTTGTCGTTACTGTAATAGTACATATTATTATAAGTTAAGTGACATGTTTATTTAGTTAAAGCCTCAGCACACGCGATGCTTAGTATTAGCGTTCATGATTTAATAGCTTACGAATGGCAGACACAACGACCGATCTATAACCCTTGTACATAAATAGCATCGACGACTTATATAGCATCGACGATGATAATAATACAACGTCTTACTTAAATAAAGGAAAACCTCAGAAGCCCCAACTTATTTTTATTTTTTATTATTAGTTTAACACAATACTATTTATTTCCATAAGTTATCGTCAAAGATATTTGTAATTTTTTAGTACCATATCTACTATGTTTATAACTCTATGAGTTTCGTATACACCGAGCGTGTAGGCACAAAATATCTATATTTTGTGCTGTAGGTGAATAACTTCTCACTGTTTCCGTATTGATCGAACTGTCTGAACTTTTCGACTCGGCATGATGAATACATAGAATAGTAATCAATTCTGTTCTGTCTGTAAAACAATCTAGTTTGAGGCAATACCTTAATTATTTTACAGGGTGTATAATGTGCTGTGAATGTAATACAGGTAGTAAAGTCTAAAACACAACCCAGCACTGATGCTGACGTAAAAACGCGCGATTTTGCTGCAGCTATCGGACGCGAACGAGTGTATCGCGAAAACACGATAGTTCTTATTATGTAGTCTGTGAACGCGATGCAGTATCAAAGCAAATCACTAACCGCTGATGCTAAAACTAAGTGTTTCGTGTGCTGCAGTCCTTAGCTACTATATAAACTAGTTTTTTTTTTGTAAATAGCAGATTATATTTTTTTTAAGGCAGTATAAATAAATGGTTAAAATATTGATGTTTTATTATTATGAAGTCCCCAGTTTTTTTTATTATTAACGCTTAATTAATAAATCGCTGGAAAACAGGCACTGACTGCCTACTGTGGGTGGAGTATAAGTAAGTTTACGAGATACGAGGTTCCTGTGTCACCACCACAACACCAGGTGATAGCAAGTATCACCACTTAATGCAGCCATATATATATATATACTAGCTGACCCACGCAGCTCCGCCTGCGCTATTTTTACGTTAACTAAACTTTGAGTAACAGACATTAGCATCGAATACATAACCTCATTTTTTATAGTCGGTTAAAAACTGAGACCCACTTTTTACTTGCTCTCCGAAGCACAGACCCGTTTAGTTCAAATGGCCTTAAACGGTCACCCATCTATTTAATGACTTTACCTAACGTTGCTTAACCCGATCGATTACAAAACCTTGATAACAACTCTCTATGAGTGTCCCTTACTAATATTTATTATATTATAAAGAAAAATTGATAAAATCGGACCAAGCGTATAACCAACTACCCGTTTTGACTTTAATCCCTTCTCCCAAACGAACCGTGCTAGATTACGGGATAAAAAGTATCCTATGTCCTACCTCGTAGTAAGATCTCAAATCATGCCAAGTTTCAATTGAATCCATTCAGTAGTTTCGGCGTGATGCTCAGCCGTGATACAGACAGACAGACAGACAGACAGACAAAAATTAAAAAAATTACATTTTCGGCCTCAGTATCGGTTATAGAATGCCCTCCAAATATAATTTTCAAAATATCTTCAATGTACAGAATTGGACCTGTTACAGTTTTATTATAAGTATAGATATACAGACGAATTGGGAACCTCCTCCTTTTTGAAGTCGGTTAAAAACAGGCACTGACTGGCTACTGTGGGTGGAGTATAAGTAAGTATACGAGATACGAGGTTCCTGTGTCACCACCACAACACCAGGTGATAGCAAGTATCACCACTTAATGCAGCCAAATATATATATATATATACAGACGAATTGAGAACCTCCTCCTTTTTGAAGTCGGTTAAAAACAGGCACTGACTGGCTACTGTGGGTGAAGGTATAAGTAAGTACACCTACGAGATACGAGGTTATTGTGTTACGACTACAAAACCAGCTGATAGCAAGTATCACCACTTAATGCAGCCGAGAATGGAAGTGCACTGGCTAGAAATGGAGTAAATATCTCGCTAGCAAATTTGAATTAGTGTTAAGTTTAACTTATCGAAGTCTTTAGGTACCCTTCCCTCCCAGTGCGGCGACTTTGAGGAAGTTTTTTACCTAGTTTAACTTGTCGCGTAGCGGGTGTAGTGGCCCTACGAAATGAAAAGAAAGAAGAGAATACAAGCGGTATATTTAAAAAAGAGAAAGTAACCGACTAGAGAGCAAGGGTCGTGAGTAGGCTAAGGGTTTTTCAATCGGTAGTACGCGCACTGAGAGTTGGTCAGGTTTCCCCCTATGTAAGGTGGACTTATCAGAGGCGTCGAAGCGGCCGCAGCACGGCGACGGCACGGCGACGGCACGGCGTGACGGCACAGGACGTGACGGCACGGCGCAGAGACTAGTCCGGCAGAGGACAGGCTCAGCAGCCGTCCTTAGGCTCGACCGGTAGGGGTCGACAGCAGTAGCAATGGAGCCGGAAGGGTATGATGACTCGTATAGTGGAGATCGTAGAGTGAACTCGTACGGTAGAACCCCGTAAGTAGTTTTAACAATACTAGTACAAAATTACAGACGCTATGGCGTCTACTTATTCAAAGTAAAATATACGTCCGCACTCGGTTATAGTGAGACGAGGACTTTCAGTATATACTATTCTTATCTATGCGAGGACTGCGCGGGATTCGCCAGCGAAATGGCTCGTCGTGTCATATATGTGCAGTTATAGATAGTAATATAGCGCATTTATTTTGTTAAAGGTGCGTACACACGGTGTAACGTCACAAAGTGTACATGTTTGTAAATAAACAGCACGTGTTAAGTGTTAATTAAGTATCATTAATCTGATTCTTGAAAAGGGTGAATTCGACTCTCGAAGCTAATTTATACTTTATATTCAGATAGTGAGTCAGATAAACGATTTGCCTCTTCGTTTATAAGGGACAGCTAAGGATTGGAACAGTTTGCCTGCGTCGGTTTTCCCGCCAGATTATAATGTGGGTGTGTTCAAGGCTAGAGTGAATAGGCTTTGATTAAGCTAGGGTACTTTACGATTGCGTCGCCACTTTCCATCACGGGGGTCTGCAGTCAAAAACTAGCTTATATTGAATAAAAAAAAATATATATCTCGAACGTCGTCTAAACGTCTCCGAGACTCGGAAAAAACAGCCTATTAAAAACAAGTAAGTATAATTTATAAAAGCACAAAGAGCCTCATGATCTGATAGTCTGATGATGGAGCAGGAATGTGATCACTGGATTTTTGCACCAATAAACGTAGACCCACTGAGTTTGGGCTCGTTGGGTAGGTCTCGACGATTAGTTGCTAGAAAAATTGTTATCTGGGTCTGATGGTGAAGCAGGATGGTGGTCACGGGATCTCTGCACCAATAAACGTAGACTAACCGAATTTGGTCTCGTTGCGTAGGTCACGACGAGTAGCTGCTAGAAAAATGATATTCAAAGTCTGGTGATTCTCATCACCAGACTCTGAATATCATTTTGCAAGCAGGAAGGTGGTAACAGGAACTCTGTTCCATGAAATGTGGAAGCAACCGAATTTTAGATCCATGGCAATTTTTTTTTTAATTTAGGGGTTTTTAAAATTTTTAAATTTATACCTGTTGTTGTATAAAGCTTTATATCCAGATCGGTATAGTTAATTAAAGACTATTCAAGATAATAATGACTAAAAAGAATAATATAATTTTTTTAGAAAAATAACTTCAGAATTCAACAGACACCACACTAAAAAGTGAAAAATAACTTAAATATTATTGAAGTTGGTGCTGGTTAGTCGATTCTTGTGTTAGCGTGTGTTTTTACTGATTTTTTCTTTATTTTTTATTATTTTTATCCTTTCAACCTATTGAGGTCGGCATCCAACTCCTTATCATTCCCGTAATCCGGCATCTCATCACCGCCGAACTGCTGAAAGAACATCTTGTGATAATAAAATATCTGTTGCACGTTATCACTGATGTCTATATTGTGCGCCATAATCTTCTCATACAAGATCAGGAACCAAATGAAATGCGTTTTCCACGGCAAACTCTTCATCTGTGCGTAATAATTGTCCATTCTGTACATTATTTGCCGGCACGCGCCGTACAATACGGCAATCTTGAACGAATAATCGTTAGCAAATTTATCCCTGATCGGTTTTGTTCTCTTTATTCTATACCTGGTAGCGTAAATACTTTGTTTTATCAGTTCTAGAGATTTATTTACAAGGAAAGAGTTATTACGCCACGCCATTTCATCTCTTTCGTCGGACGTAAAGTACGGGTTGCGCTGTCTTCTCGCGTTCCTAATGATTTTCCTGACGTTGTCGACGTCCAAAACGTTCATGGCTAAGTTTTCCCGTGAGTTTGGGTTGGAGCTGTTGCCCATAATGTATTCGATGATTGAGTCAGGGTTGTAGTTACTGCTTTTGGGAATATGCGCTGCCAATATTTCGTCCAGGATCTCGGCGTGGGGGACCGCCTTGCCCGGTATGTTTCTTATAGATGGAGCGTAATGGAAACCTGTAATAATCATTAGTAAGATACTTCTTCATCATCATATTCAGCTGCAGCCGAAAGACGTCCCCCTTAGAAGGGAGGGGTTGCCATAATTCCCACGCTTGGTAGGCGTCTCGGAGATCGCAGTTTCGATGGTAGGTAATATATTAGAAGGACGCTGCTGCCCGTCTTCTTGTTTTCCCTTCGTCGCCTCTTACAGAGACCCAACGGGAGGAGATGGGTGGGTGCTTTTTTAACTTGGACATCTCACGGTTTATGGTATACTTAAAGTAGCTTTAAACTAAATTCCTTAAAAAAACAAGAGTTATTTAATTTCGTTAGTTTTTAAGGTCAGTTACAATTATTGCTAAAGAGGTTTTATCCTTAATAGACCCTGTGGATTGGTTAATGGATGATCATTTTTTTTAAAGTACGTAGTAGGTATAGCGTAGTTATGCTTTTTTTTGTAAACTAATGCGAATTATGCGTTTTTTTAACTCGCTGATTTTATGTCCAGCCAGAAGGGCAGCGGAGCGACGAGCTCAAGGGCACCTCAGTGAGCCACCGATGGTACCCAGGGTCTGATAATATTTTTACAAGGAGGAGGTAGGTTCTTTAAACCAACTTCAAAAAATGAACAGGTAGGTTTTAGTCCCGGGTAATTCAATCATTTATTTATACCTACTCATCAGCGGCCAAAAGACGTCCACTGCTGAAAAAGGCCTCCCCTTAGAAGGGAGGGGTTGCCATAATCCCCACGGTAGGTAATCTATTAGAAGGACGCTGCTGCCCGTCTTCTTGTTTTCCCTTAGTTGTCTCTTACAGACACCCAACGGGAGGAGATGGGAGGGTACTATTCTTACCCGGACACCCCACGGGGACTGTATATACTCACATAATATAAACGATATTAAACACTTTAACATCTTGCGGACATAATTATTATTCTTGATTGTTTTTTTGTTATCACATTGTAAATATCAAAGTATATTGTGTTTGTATTAATTAATAAGTGTTTGTGTAATTAAATCTTTAATTAATCTCATGAGTACTTACTTAAGTATTTATTGATACTCAGTACCCTCCATGGCGTAGCGGGAAACCGCTTGCTTTGCAAATCGGAGGTCGCGGGTTCGAATCCCGTCGGGAGCAATAACTGTGTTCCACGTTGTTCCTTACTGGTTAGCATAATGCAGGTTAAGTACCTCCTTCGGAGTCGCTGGACGTTCGTGGTGTGGGCCCTAAGAATGTTCATTGAGTATGGCGGCAACTCGGCGGTGGGGCTTAAAGGGGCCACTGAGGGGCTCTCATGTGCCGATGCGACAGCTGCGGGGGTTTTAGTGGGTAAAATTTTTTATTTTATTTTATTTATTTCTTTATTTTATTTATTCAATATAACACCATTACAGAATATCCAAATCGATGTTATACTTATAATACATTTCAATATCTAGTTACATAAAACATAGGTATTCTATTCTATATTGTAGCCTAATTAAACTCTCAAATATGTTTATATTCATTGCACTATTCCTAATTCTATATACCTTAGCGCCATTTCCATGAACTTCACCAAGTGTTAGGGTTTGCAATTTTGTAGAGATTTATCGCAAATTATTTAATTCTTTATTTTCATTGTTTAATATTTTAATATGCTGGCTTTTTTTTTACTTTTAGAGTACTGACAGAAGAAGAAGCTATTCAATTGATTCGTAGCGCCGGCCAATCACGGGGCCGCATTAAAGAGAACTGATGCGGGCTGTGATTGGTCGTTGTGAGATGTTTGGGGGTTTTGTGTTCTGGTAGGGATTTTTACCGATAAAACCATGGTTGGGAGCACAATACAAAAATTCGAGTGTCAACCGCGAGACTGTTAAGAGTTGGAAGTAACTGTTTATTGTGAATTTAATTTATCTAATTTATATTAGTCGCGTATATTGTAATGTCTTAGTATGGAAACAGTGTGTTTTAATAAAAAGTGATTTATATTCTGTGATATCGTATATTCTTCTTCTCGGAGCCTGGTCATCCTTATAGATCAGAAGTGGCTATCGCAACTAACTTCAACAAAACGTAAGTACACGCCCAAATCTATAATTTTTAGACAAGAAGTGTTCTAAATTAAGTAATTTTTGTCTTTCGAATTAGTTTGAATTGATATTTATCTCTGTGCGTTGTAGTTTTTCTATATCGGCTTGCTGCTTAAAATTTATTATTGTGCATTGTGATTTCTAAATGAAATTTGAAGGTACCCGCTATACCTGGAAAAATAATAATGTTTAAATATTTTTAAAGTACCCTCTATTTTTATGTACAACGCTAATTGAGCAAATCAAACTGTTCGTATATTATATTTTGTATTTTCTTTAAGTGATTACCTTGTAATCTTTTGAGAAAATAAATGTCTTAAACCGTATAAGTATAATCCGCTATTTTCTGCAAATAAAAACAGCTGACAGTCAAGACGGAGAAATTTCAATAGGTAGTCCAATGATTGACAGATACATACATACCAATTGTATTCTTAAAAAAAATACAAAGGTATGTAACAGTTTCGGATAGCCTATAACTAATAATATAATTGGGAGATTGTATTTATTTCTTGCATGATATGGAATAATATGGAAGATGATAGCACTGTCTGTATTGTATCAAATTATAGCTGAAGTGTGCAGTATTAGTGTCAGATTGCAGTATTAGTAATGTATTATGGTCTCATCGGTTATTATTGGGTGACCTGATACCAAAATATTCCTACAGTGTATGGCAGTCATTGTGTTAGGTAGTCATGGAACCACACCCTATACAAATTGTGCGTGTATAGCAAAAGCTCAGGTGTGTGACCATAATTCTTGGTAGAGATAAGACATTTGTTTAGACTATAAGAAATTATTAATCATGACTTGTAAGAGCATTGTATTCATTCGTGTTGTACATCTAACTCTGAACGCACGTATTAAATATTAATTTTAATTTACATTTTATATTTTATTTTTAAAAAACCATCAGCCGCTCCCAGTAACCTGACTGGCGCAGCCGGTAGGATCGCCGCGAAGGGCTACGCCACCGTTCGTTATATTACCGGGATCGAATTTTCCGTATTTTCGCGACGGCGGGCGACTTATAAAGTCTGGTGATCTGAAGAACCAATAAATATCGTCTGGTACGAGGAGTCGAAGCAGCTGATGATGGGCTTGGCAGGCTGGTGAGTACGACTTTTCACCTCCTTACCTTTTTGTTAACTTGAAATCGGACATTTTCCATTTTAACTTTATTTGGTTTTCTTAAATACTACATATAAACTTTGTTAGTAAATTACGTGTATAATTATTATAATAAACGCTCTATCGAGTTAATAATCACTTGTAGAGTTCATAGAGTTCTTATTTAGTGCAGTTTTGTATTATTTCTCATAAATATGGCGGAAATCAAACTTATTCCCGTTGAATTAGCTAAGATTATACCTAATTTTGATGGCGATAAACGCCAATTAAACTTATTTCTACGTAAATGTAAGTATGTTATAAGTAAATTTAGCTCAACCGATCTGCAGGAGGAATATTTAATGCATGTTGTGACTAGCCATTTATCTGGTGACGCCGCCGCACTTATAAGTGAACGTGAGGATATTAAGACGTGGGATCAATTCGAGGAATTGTTAATACAACACTTCGGTGATCCACGAAGCGAAGAGTGTTTGGCTATAGAATTAGAAACTTTAAAGATTAAAAATAACGAGAGTTATCCCGATTTTTGTGCACGGATTCAATCCGTAAAATCAGTTTTATTGTCAAAAGTGAATCAGATCAGTGATTTAAATTTACGAGCAAGTAAAACCATTATATATAATAATACCGCTTTACAGGTATTTTTGTATAACTTGCCCGAGAATATGGTGCGTATTGTTAGACTGAAAAATCCCAGTACATTAGAACAGGCTTTAAGTACGGTTTTAGAAGAAGTTAATTTCTACGAACAATACCAAATGCGTTCTAAAATGTTACAAATGAGTCATACACCTAAAATACAAAATTCGCCAGCGTCACAACCGACCTTTAAGTTCGGTGTGCCTTTACAGCCTACAGGTTGTAGACCGGTAGCACCACCTAACCAACAATTTAGGAATAATTTTGGCGCAACACCTAAATTTAATTTTGGTATTCCGCCAAATAGACCAGCAGGACAAACTGCAACTCAAGCACAATTTGGCTTTAATAGACAAAATAATAATCCGCCTCAATTTGGGTATCGCCCAAATTTTGGTTATAGGCCGACTTTAGGGTATAGACCTCCGGGTTATCAGCAGATGCCACCAATGCAACCGCAACAATTTGGTAATCGATTTAATAAGCCTTTTCAACATAACACTGATGTCTCTATGCGAACTGCCCCACAAGGCCCAACTCAACCAGCGGGTTTTCGTTTAAATGAGTTAGAACTGTACCCTGCAAATAATTACTACTCTGCACCACAGGGTAATGCATATTATGATTATGATGAGACTGATTACTCTTATGATCATAATAATTACTACCCAGTAGAAACCATGCCGGAAAACTCTGAATGCCGTGAAAACGAACCAGAGGAAGCCGACATTAATACCCATAATGACAAGACCGACTCTTGCGACCAAATTGAAAATTTTTACATAACAGCCTCCATAGACGAAATGAAGTGATAGAACTGAATTGTGACACAAAATTAAAACTACCATATATTTATATTCCTGAAATTGATGGGAAATTTATGATCGACACCGGGAGTACGAGGTCATTTATACATCCCCAAAAGGCAAATCAATATTTTTCTAATTATATAACACAAGAGCCATTTGAAGTAATAAGTACACATGCTTCCAGTAGACATAATCAAGTTATTAAGATTCCCTTATTCCCTATTTTCCAAAGCAAAGATCAACATAAATTTTATCTATATAATGTAGACTCGCGTTACGATGGGTTAGTTGGGAATGATCTTTTAAAACAACTTGATGCTGTAATAGATTTAAAAAGACAAGTATTAACAACAAACACCACACAAATACCAATTATTCATAACAACACGGAACATATTGTTTTAATTCCCTCACGATCTGAGACTAGAGTAAAATTACCGACAAACATGTACCATGGTGAAGGAATACTTGAACACAAACAATTTTGCGAAGGAGTTCGCATGCCGGCTGCCCTTGTAAAGTGTGCTAATGGCTATGCAACTACAATTATTCAGAATACACTAGACACACCAATGAAACTTTGTATTACCAGACCTTTTATAATTTCTGAACATAAAGCAGACGAATGTCTTGTGAATTCTTTAGACGATTCTGAATTACAGACTGACCAGATATTGACTGATAATTTACAAAAACTGAGACTTGATCACATGAATGAAGAAGAGCGCGAAAGCATTAGTAGACTATGTGAAGAATACAAAGATATATTCTACAGCGATCAAATTCCCTTGACTTTTACTAATCAGGTAAAACATTGTATACGGACCAAAAATGAAGACCCCCTTTATACAAAGCCATACCGACAAGGTCCCGCTCTAAGCGCTGAAATTGATAGACAAGTAGAAAAACTTTTATCTAATAATGTAATAAAAGAATCTTTTTCCCCCTGGAGTTCACCAGTGCATCTTGTGCCGAAGAAAATGGATGCTTCTGGTGAAGTAAAACATAGAATGGTAATTGACTACAGAAAATTGAATGAAATTACAATAGATGACAAGTACCCACTTCCCAACATAACAGACCTTTTTGACAAATTAGGAAAGAGCACCTACTTCACAACTTTAGACTTAGCCAGTGGCTACCATCAGATTGAATTGAACGAAGCTGACAGACAGAAAACTGCTTTTAACACCCAAAATGGACACTTTGAGTTCTTAAGAATGCCGTTCGGACTGAAAACAGCACCGGCGACATTCCAAAGGGCTATGGATAACATCATGAGAGGTCTTCAGGGCATACACTGCCTGGTATATCTTGATGACGTCATCGTATTTTCGTCCAGCTTACAATCCCACCTACATGATCTTAGACAAGTCTTCGACCGACTAAGAATGACCAATCTTAAAGTACAGTTAGACAAATGCGAGTTTTTACGCAAGGAAGTTTTATACTTGGGACATACCATAACTAAAGATGGGCTACGACCAAATAATGATAAAATTAAAGCCATTCAGAATTACCCTATTCCCAAAACAACAACAGAAATCAAAAGCTTTTTAGGTTTAGTGGGGTACTATAGGAAATTTATTAAGGACTTTGCGAAGATTACCCAACCATTAACTAATTGCCTGAAAAAACGGAACAAAGTAATTTTAGATCAAAACTACATAGACGCCTTTGAGAAATGTAAAGAAGTTTTAACTACCGTACCTCTATTACAATACCCAGATCCCACTAAATCATACATTTTAACTACAGATGCTTCGGAAATAGCCCTTGGCGCTGTTTTATCTCAGGGTCCTATTGGATCAGATAAACCAGTTGCATATGCAAGCAGAACACTGAGTGATACTGAAGCGCGTTACAGTCCAATTGAACGCGAACTTCTAGCAATAATTTGGGCTGTAAAACACTTCAGACCGTATTTGTACGGGCGTAAATTCGAAATTGTAACGGACCACAGGCCCTTAGCATGGTTATATTCACTCAAAGAACCAAACAGTAAATTGACACGTTGGCGCCTTCACCTACAAGAATACGACTTCTCTATTTCATACAAGAAGGGTAAACAAAACACCAATGCAGACGCGTTGTCCCGCATAAAGCTTAATGCCCTAGATTCAGATGATGAAATTTCCATGAACGTAAATGTAGACGATACAGAGATACAGACAGTCATAAAACAACTCAAGGAGCTTGAAAAATTTGAGACTAAACGTAAAATGACAAATGAGACAGAAGTAGTGACAATTTCGGATTCAGACTCTACAGTAACAGACGTAGTAGGACTATTTGACGAAACATTCCCTATCCCTTCATTGACTAACAGTAGTAGAACAGAGACAATAGCTTCCGACAAAGAACCCGATTCATCTGGAATCCCCATTTTAAGGGAGGCGATCGATACGAAGCCTAACCAGATCTTAGTATTCTATTGGTTTAGAAACAAATTACAAGTTAAAGATTTATCAAGAGACAGACAAAAGGTCTTAGAAATTTTCCTACCATTAGATAATGAAGATTTAATTAAAGAATTTTTTAAAAAATACATTATACCAAGTCGTAAATATTTCATTTATTTTGAGAGTGAAATACATAGAAAATTATTTACTAAAGTCATCATAGAACTATTCAAAAAGGGATCGGTACAGTTTTTTGAGTGTACTGATAGAGTAGTTTACATAGAAGACGAGCAGCAGCAGAAAGCTATTATATTAAAGCACCATGAAGGAAAAACTTGTCACCGGGGTATCAGGGAAACAATAGTTAGAATACGTAGAAATTATTATTGGGAAAACATGCAAGATTCAGTTGCAGCAGTAATAAATATGTGTGAGCCATGCAAACAGATGAAATATGACCGAAAACCAATAAAACCAACATTACAATTAACCCAAACGCAGGATGCACCCTTTCAAGAAATATTTATTGATTTGTTTAACATAGAAAAGAAATATTATTTAACACTAGTTGACGCTTTCAGTAAATTAGGACAGGCTATTGAAATATCAAGTAGACAAACAGCGGAAGTAGTACGAGCATTGATAAAATACTTTTCCACATATGGAATACCCAGAAAAATATCGTGTGACCCAGGTAGTGAATTCAATAACGAACTTATTCGTGAACTTCTATGTATAAAGTGGAACTTCATATTACAACAACAAATAACCCAAATTCAACCGGTATTGTGGAAAGATTCCATTCTACATTGATAGAAATTTACAGGCTAGCTAAGTACGAGCGTAAATGTACGGATGCAGCGTCCGTTATGACCTATTCTATCATGGCATATAACCACACCATACATACAACAACAGGATTAACACCTTTTGAGGTCGTTTTCGGCCATACAGATGCTGGTAAAATCTTTGATGTAGATTTAGAAAAAGCATACACACAACAGTTAATTAGAGATCATGTTAAGCGAACAAAATATTTGTACAAATATATAGCTGAAAAATTTATAGCAAATAAAGAAAAAATTATAGCTAAGAAAGGTGGCGAAGCTGGGTTAGATCTTAAAACAGATGATATTATTTTTGTTAAAGATATTAATACTAGGAAAAGTAAAGACAAACCAAGATATAGGAAGGCGATAGTTCAGGGCGAAACGGAAAGAAATGTAGTACCAGTAAAAATAGGAAATAGACAGACTAGAGTACCTCTAAAGAACGTTAAACGTCCTTCGCAGGTCGTTGCTGGTCGTCACGATCTTGAACATAGCGATCAAGATCCACGCCCTTCAACTTCGAAAGATTGATAATAACCCCGGCATCTTACCAGTTAAGTACGGACAAGCATACGTTGAAAAAGATAAGTGGACCATAGTTAAGTTATTAGATTTTAGCAGTATAGAAGAAGGTTTGATTTTAAATATAAATAAATATAAGGAATTTAGTAATCTCATAGATACTAAGAGATCGTATGTGCACGCGTTTCAAGGTATGATGGTAGAAGTAGAGTACTTACGTGATGCAGCAGCTGAAAAACTCAGACAGCTTATCCCTGTAAAAAGATTTAAACGCGGTATCATTAATCCACTTGGTTCTATAATCAAACTTTTGACTGGTAATTTAGACCACCAAGATGCAATCAAATATGACCACCAAATATCAGAACTAAATTTAGGCCAATCACATACAGATAAGAAAATTACTATTATATCTGAAATGCTGGATACTATTATAAATAATACCGGATCTCTCCAAGAAAACATACAAATTTTGGATGTACGTATAAATCGCATAGAAAGAGCACTTGAAAATATTACTGAAACGAGCCCTATGCACTCTACATATATATTATTTATCGGAATGTTTAATATGTTTATTAGTAATTTTAGGACAATATATATATTGTTAAGTGAAATTGAAACCGCCTTAGCATTCACAAAAGTGTCTGTTCTACATCAGGCTATTATTGATCCACCCGAATTATTATCATTACTAAATAATATATCAAAAACTGAAAACTTATTATATCCTGTGACCGAAAATAATTTAGTAAATATAGAAAGAACCATGACCGTCAAAGCATTTGTAAAAGAAAACCAAATAACTTTTATTATGGAAATTCCGCTAATCAGTGATAAAGTCTACAATTATTTCAAATTATATTCTTTACCTATTTTTAATGAGTTTATAAATCAGACTACTATTATTATCCCCGAATATCCTTACCTGATGGTGAAAGGTCCCATGTACTTACCGCTAGCCAGCCCCTGTGAAGAAATTGGTCCCAACCAGTTCTTGTGCAAAGAAGACGATGTTGTAAGGTATCCTGAAAGCACCTGCATAGAACAATTAATGAATTTTGCTCATAATCTCAGCTTATGTGAGTCTTTTGTGGTCAACCTGGAAAACCTTAAGGTTCAGCCGATCGATTCTGTTAGTTGGATCCTTTATACGAGAGACGAAAGAATACTCACCGAAACATGTTCTGAAGACATAACCAGAGAATCAATTAAAGGCACATATCTTCTGGAAGTAAAAGACAGCTGTAAAGTCGAATTGGAATACATCAAATTGTATAAAAAGCGATCTATTTCGGGAAACATACGATATAGAGTAACTCCGATTATTACTCTACCTGAGTTGAAGGAAACATCTATTAACTGGAGAAAGACAGTGAGTCTTAAGAATCTACATTTGGATGATTTGAGAAATCTATCGTTTAGACTGAAAAGTGAAATGGTGAAAAGTAATAGTGTAGTGCAAACGAGAAGTGTGAGTTTAGCCACTATTCTACTCTATGTAATTTTAATTATAATATGTATTAGTATAGTATGTTTTAAAAATAAACTATGTATAATCCAATGGTGGCGAAATCATCGGAATACAAATATTACCGATAATTTCGCTCTTGGTGAGGGAGGAGTCATGGAACCACACCCTATACAAATTGTGCGTGTATAGCAAAAGCTCAGGTGTGTGACCATAATTCTTGGTAGAGATAAGACATTTGTTTAGACTATAAGAAATTATTAATCATGACTTGTAAGAGCATTGTATTCATTCGTGTTGTACATCTAACTCTGAACGCACGTATTAAATATTAATTTTAATTTACATTTTATATTTTATTTTTAAAAAACCATCAGCCGCTCCCAGTAACCTGACTAGGTAGTCGTCAATCTGTTTTCTTTTAACTACGTAGGTAGTCATTTTAGCTTGCCTATATAAAATGCTCTCTAATATTTACAAGCTACCGTCATAATACGATACACGTGTAAGTCTGTAACATAATATTCACACAACCTTTTTGTTGCGAGTCGAGCGTGAGCTACGGAATGACTGCCACGAGGATGACTAAGGTGGAACGGAATCAGCGTTCACAATCACGGCGGGACAACGACCGTCGTGGAAGGAGCCATCGCAATCGGTCCGCTGACTGCCGGTAGCACAGAGCCACGTGTCGACGCGGGACAATCTAACAGGTCACGTAGTCCTTCATTTTCCAAAAAAAAATATGTTTTCGATATTTTTAAATGCGTTAGGGATCGTCTTGCATCTTTCCAGGACGCAAAAACCGAGGCTATTAGATTTTGGATCCTTCAACTCAACGCATGCATGCTTTGTTAAATTAATGATATTTGTTTACCAAGTGTGCATCGCTATACGGGAGGGTGATAGAACTATCACTGATTTTGGTATTTAGAAGTTCTAGGATCTGGCAGAGGTCTGGTAGTTCGATTCTATTGACCTGGTAGGAATGGCAAGAGAAATTACTGTTTGCTTTTCCTTTCGAGCAGAACATAGCCGGGTCTTATGTCTTGAAGGGGGGGCTACTTAGGAGTCTTAGGACGAAGGAGTAGTTACGAGGTTTATTACGAACAATTTCGTGACACACAATCAACGTGATATTGTAGGGAAAACGTGCGGTAGATTGTATTATTCACAGATAAAACTATCGAACTTTGAGGTCTGGTTCTCTGGCATCGCGATGCTCATATCCTGATCTGCTCTTGCAATATCTTTGTGGCATTAAAGATCATCAGTCCTGTTGCTGACAGTTCCCCAGTATGAGCTCCCCAGTATGAGTTCCCCAGTAAGAGTTCCCCAGTATGAATTACTGGTGCTGTCCTAAATCTATTAAAATGCATTGCAAAAAGCGACATGTATAGGTTTAATTAATAGTCTGAATAGCCGAGCCGTTACTCAAAATTTATGAATGAAGTACGGAAAATAGGACTCTTCACCGCCTTTGTACCCTTTGGCAGTGACTCCACTTTAACGAATAGATATGTTGTGCAAAAATTAGGACTTTGTCTAATCATCTCTCATCGGTTTTACAAAGTACAATGCCCATCGGTGCCCCAGAAATGCCCAGATAAAGTATATTACAAGATTGCTCTAACTATAATTATGTTGTTAATTTTAAATCATATGAAGCACTAGATAAAAAAAAATAATAATAAGACGTTCTTGTTAACATTGCAGTACCAGTGTATCTAACCAAATTGTTTTCACATACATATTGACATTATACAATGGAGACAGACTAGATAATTCCAAATAACTGACATGTTTATCTGATAACATACAGATAAGTATATAAAAGAACACTGATCTGGCTTAGCTTATGTGATGATCATGAAGTTCTATAACTGTAGTGAAAAACTAATAGCAATGCTGTCTGTGAACGATAAAATAAAAAAAAACCAGTAGGAAGTTATCATGTTTAATGTCCAATATCATGACATTAAATCTAGATATCATATACATACTGTTAAAAAGTTATCTTATGACATAGTGCAATTTGGGCATTGCATTGCTGACTTTCAGCTCCATACTATGGGCATGGTCCTTTGTTAAGTCTGGGTATGTTATCACCTCAATTATGCATAAACGTTACTGCCCAAGTTGTATCCGGGGGTGGTGAATTGCATGTAAGACAAGCCAGTGTTGATGTGGCTTCAGCTGAAGCGCACGAACATACTTAATCGCTTATAAAAACTTGACTCAGTTGCAATTTCTTGATGTAGGTAATAAATTCTCCTTAACCTGAGTTAGACAAATGAGTGAATATTCCCTTACGGCTTGATCAGACGATGTCTTTGGGTTGTACGGTGCAGCCACGGTATTGACTGATTGATCTACCATTTAGTAGCAGTTTTGAAAAAAAAACCGCATTGCAACCGAATAGTACACATGAGAGTAGAAACAGTAACACAGTCATGTCTAAAGGACTTATCAAGCTAAGTGCGGACGTGTTGATGTTGTGATAGTGCAATCATCAGCCATATGTCGGATCTTGATAGATTTTGTATTTTGTCGTGGGGATAGTGCAATTTTTTGACAACGTAATAACGGGACCACCGTCAAATGTAGTCACAAGCACAGCATTATAATAATCAGGCTCGTGTGTCTGAAGATAAGCAACGTCTATTAGACATACTGAAACTCTAAATAATGTCGACGTCCCTCCATAATTTAGGACGCGCAAACATCACGAGTTGAATAGTTAACACTCAAACAGGTTGTCCCATCACGAATGCGAAGGTTCTCTCCATGTTACGCGAAATGTTATATCCCGGAATAGTTAGCCCGTCTCAAGCTAGTCTTAGTTTGCTTCTTCGTAAAAGGGATGGCTCATTTAGGATGTGCATGGATTATTATTATTTATTTTATTTTATTCTTCATGCACAATTGTACATAGGCGGACTTAATGCCTTAGGCATTTTCTGCCAGTCTACCTTAGGGTGATTCAGAGAAGATTCGAGGTAGGTGCAAATAAAAAGAAACAAAATAAACCAGACAAAACAATGATAATAATTATTAACTAAAATATACTTAGATAAATAATTAATACAAACTAATTTATAAAAATATATAAATATTAAATAAAATTCATAACTAAAAATAAATACTATAGACTAAATATAAATATTGAGTATCTATAAAATTAAATATTTGCAAAACAAGATATAAATACAATAACAACATATAAATGAATATATATATATATATATATATATATATATAACAAAGACTAGTGTTGAAATGATTCCAAAGGCAAATTATTAATGTGCTCCCGCAAAAGCTTTTTAAAAGAAAACATGGTTTTGGCCATCCTGATATCCTGAGGCAGCGCATTCCAAAGGAGTATGGCCTGAATACGAAAGGATGAGTGCAGAAAATCAGATCGGTGTAAGGGGCATTGCAGAAGAAGGTTGATTGAAGAGCGAAGGTGTCTATTATGGAAAGAAGATAAATATTGAAAATGTGATTATCGGCTGTTAACTTGAGATTATCTTATTCCTGTCATTGAAGACTAAATGCCTCTACTAGCTGAACAGGCCTGTCGTCGGTATTACCCGTAGTGCTGTTCTCTAAGCAGCAAGGGCTCGAGCTCGATGCTACGACAGTGGCTTGTCACGTTTTCGTGTTCACTAAATTTGCTTAAGCAGCCCTACCGCCACGAGGGTCTAATAGCGGTCAGCTCTACGTTGAGCAGAAATTCGATAGTGAGTACGGATCCCAGCTGCGTTAGGTTCTACGTCTAATTCGGTGCTGGCTCGACGTCTAGCATGCACTGCTACAATAAGTTGGGTTGATAGCTGGGTCCCGATTTCTGAGTAGAGCAAGCATATCGTCGCTTACTATACTATATCATAGACTTTAGCAGAAGCGAAGAACCTCTACTCAGTTATAAAGTTTAGCTGTTATTTTCTTTCTGCGAAAGTTTAGGGTTATCTGCTAGGTACGGTATTTTAATAATTACCGGTTAGTGCGCTGCATTCCACATTTCTGTACCGGGGTTAATTCCGAGAACCTCTAGTAGGTGTCTATATGTGTAAACTTTGCAAGAGTTCGATTGTTCTATAACATAGGACTGGTTCTAAAGTGAGCCATGTCGCCAAATAAGCTACCGCGAAATCCCGTAGCCGTCAATGTGGAAGCCTTTTCTGACCAATTTCTGAGTGTAATAACAAACTTTAGTGACTACTGGTTGCACTGTCCAACTGGGAGACAAATCTGTAGGATCAAAAGTATTAACAGCGATTGTGATGAAAAGTGCCTAAATTACATAAATAACTACGTTTTAAAAGACTCAAGTATTATGTTATGTACATGGTAATAATAGCAGTATTCGATGGGTAGTTCCGAGGGATGCGGGGTGGCAACTGTGTCGTATGAACAGGTATGAACCACGGCGACATTGAACATTTCAGTGTCAAAAGAAGACCTTAGAACTGACAATCCTGGTTCGTCAGAAAATAATGTTAAAATTAATAGATTCATATCCATAATATTTACAAGGTGGTTATTTGGTGGTTATTTATTAAATTGGTAGCTTAAAGCTAAGTATAATTATGGACCGTGTAGGGCCACAAAAAAAATGTAAATAAAATTAAAATTATGATACAATATCGTTGGTATATACGATTAAAGTATTAATAAAATAAGAAACGATTTATGTATTGGCAAATAAAAAAAATTATAATCGTTTGCATAGAATTCTCTTATTAAAAAAAAAACATAACTTAAAAGCGAATTACTCTGCAATGTCACAAAAACAAAAGTAGTGGTGCCGTTTCATGATTTGCATGTTGACCACCTTGGGCCCTTCGTAAGATCTAAGTGAGGTTATACTCACCTACTTGTAGTTGTGGGTGTGTTTACCTGATTGTCTGTTTTCTTGACAGGTATAATCAATCTGTGTTCGTTTTTGAAGATTATAAATTACACAATTGGGGTCGATCAGGGGATCGCTTGGCAAGTGATCGCTGTAGTTATTCTGCATCACATGCTTTCATAAGATTTGAACACTGTTTAGTCGGTGTTCACGGTTAGTTGGAAGGGTTCAATCGTACTATCCTTGAATCGCTAAACGAACTAAACAAAATGATGAGAAATATTGATTTAGGCTTTTGGGGAGAGTTTGTTGGATACTTAAAAACGCTAAAAAAAAAACATAGGTGTATCTGATTCAGAGGTGTTATTTGGTGCCAGCATGAATGGGATAAATCTCTATTCTTAACGTGATAGTCTATCAAAATCTCCTTAATAGCGGTTTCCGTTATTCGAAATGGGGTTCAAGATAGGATAGATAAGAGGACAGAAATATAAACCCTGCTTTAACAGTGATGGGCAAAGCAAAAAGCTATAAACGTGGACATATCCACGTTTATAGAACCCTGTAGTCATTAATGTTTTGCGGATTAGCACGCATGCAAAACGAACTATAAACTAGCAGGCCTTGGAACTACATAGGTGAAATAGAAGTTCACGAAAATGAATCTAAAGCTAATGCAGTAGAATAGTAATGATAGTAATTAATTTGAATCCGTAATTTTGTGTGTATAATATGAGATATTAAGAGTAATGTTGCTACAGAAGGTCTTTTGTATGTTTCCAGATAAATCACAAGCAATCGATCGGTTTGTGCGCATCGACCCACTGCGCCGTCTCAAGTAATCGATCGGCTTGTGCACGCCGTTGGTGTTAATCTGATTTCGAATTGGTAGTCGGGCGGTCATGCATGGTATCGAATCGATCGTGCCATGTTTTGATACGTTCGGTGCCACGACGGTGCGTCTCCACAAGTAATCGATCGGCTTGTGTGAGCCACCACAATGCATCCACCCACTGTGCGGTATCAAGTAATCGATCGGCTTGTGCCGCCAGTTGGTGTTTCGAATTGGTAGTCGGGCGGTCATGTATGGTATCGAATCGATCGTGCCATGTTTTGATACGTTCGGTGCCACGATGGTGCGTCTCCACAAGTAATCGATCGGCTTGTGTGAGCCACCACGATGCATTGTCCCACTGTGCGGTATCAAGTAATCGATCGTCTTGTATATCCGCCAGTTGGGGTCTATATGATTTTGAAATGGTAGTTGGGCAGTCCTGCACGGACTCGATTCGATCCCAATGCCATTAAGTAGTCTCACCTGCGCCGTGTGAAGCAATCGATCGGCTTGCGCTGGTGTGCCATTCACCAGTCTTTCGTGGACCTGAGTAAGTCCATATATGTACATATTGATATTTCGATGTGGTTTCGATTCGTTGTCTAATAAATTAGAATAGAATGGAATACTAGATGTTTACAATACAAGTGTACAGTTTTCCTAACAGCAATTATATTGATACATTTGTTTTTAATAAAATAAAAGGAATGGAATTAATTATCTAATTAACTAACGAAGTTTATTGTAATGTAAAATATTTACATGATGTAAATAAAATAAAAATAAAACAGGTTCTAAACTATAGTTTGTACAAATTGTTGATGTTTAATTGATTGTATTAGAATGTTTAATTGTCAATTTATGTAATGGTTATGGTATTTGGGGACTTTCGTGCTGCTGACCATGTATTCGATACCGATTGTTAGGGTTTCCACCTGGGTCGTGTGCGGGGACGCACACGTCGTCAGGATGGTCGATTGTTAGGGTTTGCAATTTTGTAGAGATTTATCGCAAATTATTTAATTCTTTATTTTCATTGTTTAATATTTTAATATGCTGGCAACTACTTTTAGAGTACTGACAGAAGTAGAAGCTATTCAATTGATTCGTAGCGCCGGCCAATCACGGGGCCGCATTAAAGAGAACTGATGCGGGCTGTGATTGGTCGTTGTGAGACGTTTGGGGGTTTTGTGTTCTGGTAGGGATTTTTACCGATAAAACCATGGTTGGGAGCACAATACAAAAATTCGAGTGTCAACCGCGAGACTGTTAAGAGTTGGAAGTAACTGTTTATTGTGAATTTAATTTATCTAATTTATATTAGTCGCGTATATTCAATGTCTTAGTATGGAAACAGTGTGTTTTAAGGGGGTAACATGCGCCAATGACCTTGAGAATCTGACCGCTCCGGCCGAGAGTTGTCATCGTAGAGGGCGCTACCAGCAAATATGAATATTACATTTGAAAAATTATAGACTAAAATATGCAGATGTGTCAAATTAAGTTTTGTTAATTTTGCCTATTCCGTTATAGAATGAAATTTCAATAAAATTATATCTATTGCAAATATACTTAATAATATCACTTTTCAATGTTTTGTCGATTATGTATACGTAAAATAAATGACTGATGAATTATTTAAATGCATGATGAAAACCGATTTTAACTCAAAGCTTTTTGTCATTTCATAGTGACACGAAAAGAACAAGACTGATGCAGTTTAAGAACGGTAACCCAATATTTAATATCTTGATTTATACCTTGGCGTGCCACCTAATTACAATCTGATAACAACAACTTACAGTGGTAACGTAGTTGACGTGTTGCGTCAGGATATGGATGATTGCATTTCATATTCCAAACTTCATATCAAAGGTTCAGTTCGTCTATTATAGAATGGCCAATACCTGACTAGTAAGACTTATACATACTTCTATTATATTATTGGTGGTTATTAGTTAGGTCCGGTTACAACCGGAACGCACTTCGACCCAGCTGAATACATTGTGCCTGCCATTCGGAATCCATATGAATTCGTACTACTTATAACTTACAGTAGTCATAGCGGATTTTTGTGTGTCTGAAGTTAGGGTTGGCGAACCATTGCGCAAGTACAGTTGTGAGTACTGAATACATAAACATAAAAATAGCTACTGCGCAGCGTCTTGCAGCCAACTTCAGACACACAAAGATCCGCCGTGACTACTGTAAGCGTATTTGAAATGAAACTATGCACAAAGTTCTAAGGTTTCTGTTCTGCACGTCAAAACAAAAGCGTTTAATAGAGCCTTCAAAATATAGTTTTTTTTTCTTAAAAAGTAGATTTTTTTCTTAAAAAGGGACCTTTTTAATATATTTCCTGAGTTCCAAATTCTCTAACCAATAAACATCCATCTGATAGTTAAGCTTTTTGATCCCTGGAAAAATAAACTGAAACCAAATTGATGATTGATTGAGATGTTCGAGTTTGATAAAGAGAGTGACTTAAGATACTGCAATGCATGCCAGTGGCCCTGATGAGACACTAGCGGTATTATTAAAGAAGCGTGTAACTGTAGTGTTTCCTATTCTAATGCGTATATTCTCTTTAAGAGCGGCACAAGTACCCGAATCTTACAAGCTTGCTAACATCCAACCTTACTCAAGACCAGATACCCAAGTCGTGCAAACGTCGACCCAAGTCGTGCAAACCCAAAAATCATAAATTATTATTATTGCGACAATTAGTTCCGTGATAAAAATTATAGCACCCATCCATCTCCTCCCATTGGGTGTCCGTAAAAGGTAACAAGAAGACGAGCAGCAGCGTCTTTTTATTGGATTACCTACCACCTATACTGTGATTCCCAACCGCCTGCCAGGCGTGGGGATTATGACAACCCCTCCCCTCCAAGGGAGAGAGGACCTTTGTTGAACATTAGACGTTTCGGCTGCTGATGATGATGTTGATGAGTTCCGCGATCGACTCCATAATGGTCATCGAACTGAAACTATGATAAGATACTTAACTTTTTACATCATTAAGTACAGGTAAAAATGACCCAGACTCAAGACAAACAGATTATGTTCATGCACATGAATGTTTTTCCTGTGTGGGAATCGACCCCAAGACCTTAAGGGCAGCGGCCAGGGTAGTAAACTACAAAATCAGCTGACCTGTGTTGTTATTCAATATACGTGGCTGCCAAAGGAATCCGTAGCACTGTTTGATTGAACGCACGAATTCAGTAATAGTCTTTTTTAGTGTAACGTCATATTATGAACGTAACGTAACTTCATCTTGAGTTCTGTACCTCTTGCGGGGTTTGAACTACGCGGAGCATTTGACATTGATTGTAATAAACAATCTGGTTTTAGACTAACTAATATATTATTATTAATATGTTAGTTACTCTAAAACCATATACGGTGGTATTTTTTCTCGTGTCTGCCAACAACACCATCAGTTTATTGTTACGCAACTTAGTTAAGTAAAAAGGTATTACCTGATAGTAATCGAAGCACCCACCCATAGAAAAGTCTCTTCCTGTCCCTGTCATCCAAAACTATAATTATAGCCTTTTGGTCCAATAGTTTTTTTGCCAGCTACAGTGACCTTCTACTTATGTTACACAGCGGAAGAAATCTAAGATTAAAGTGGCGCCACCTAGATAGCACACAAGTACCCTTCAACTTAACCATCCAGATGTCTCAAAAGACGAGCAACTGTCCAATGCAACTGTCCGTAGGTAAGCGTGTTGCTCACCACCAAGCCAACCCATGTACTCGACTCGTTGCTAAGTTGCAAAAACCAACATGATAGTAATAATAACACCGTTAATGTTTTGACAAAAAAAATCATAATGTAAAGGATAAATGATATCATAATGTATGTCATTTTGTTGACCTACACAGTATAAAATACGATTTAAATTAGTAAGATCATATGACTCTGATACGCTTTAAAAGTTAGGCATAATACTCGGCAACAATACTTTCGCATACTCTATGATGAACCAAAAATATGGTATTACCATAAAAATATATTTAATTAATTATACATGTATAGATTTCATTTGAAATGATTTATAATGTTATAATTATACCATTTGTAACATATCTTAATTAAAAATATGTTCAAAATCATTTAAATTAATTTCGTCTTGTCAAAAAAAATTCGAGCACATCCACCCGCCGTAACAGTCCACGAAGGACTGATAGAAGGCGATCGCGGGGGCGCTGCAAGGGGAAATGCATAGCGTACGTGGTTTTCCTATAATTTCTTGTAAAACATGTATGAAATTAAGAAATGTAATCAATACAAATTGTAGAATAGATTATGTGCTTTTTAATAGTCCAAGTTTGACGTCTATCCGATGAACGGATGTTGAACGCTAACGCAATTCATATCCAACATAGTACATTTTTTAAATACATATTGCTTGAAAACGTTATACTTAATCCAATATCTAATCAATAAAACTATTTGCTGTAGATCTGAGGTATAAGTACATATAATTTTCATAGCCAATGCAATAGCGGATTGATCCATCGAACTCTTTAAACTAAGGCCATTTTTGCAATTTTACCGTTGTTACCCCCTTAATAAAAAGTGATTTATATTCTGTGATATCGTATATTCTTCTTCTCGGAGCCTGGTCATCCTTATACAAGCTTTCACCAAATATATCAATACTTGGGGGTAAATTGTTTATCATACGTATGGCGCGTGACATAGGGGCAAACTTAAGCAAGTTAGTCCTAGCTGAAGGCAAGTTGAACACAGCGGGGCGGCGGCGCACGCCCACATAGTACCTTAGAAGGGCACCTTCACACAGAAACCCTTACACACGTTGCTTTGTGGTAGAATATCTTAACGTACACTGACACAGTCTTTTTTCTCTTTTTCTCCAGAGAGGCATAGGTCGGTTACCTATAGTTTGATACTCATGTTAATATTTTTTGGATATCTTATCAGCCTACGCTGCCCCACTGCTGTGTCCCCTTCGGTACCTTCCGTTTTTCTATTTTTCCCTATTTTTGGCATTAGTTTTCTAATCCCCACGAAACGCTCGCAGCCTACACACCATCGTTTTTTCTGTGTCGAGATCCCTCAGGGGTCAACTCTGTAGTAGGTACCTTTTGGCAGGTTGTTTTGGCTTCATGTCATGCAGCGAACATGATCAGCCCAGTCCCATTTTAGTTTTTGGAAATAAAATAAGTAAATAGGTGAACAATGATTTCGATTTTTTGAAATTGATTTAGCCTATGTCACTCAAACTACTGAAGACTAACGGTCTTATTCATAAAAAAAGCTTATCAAAGGTTTTAAGCACTGATTAGTTATAGTGTTCTATAAGGTTATAAAACGTTCTATAAGGTTGCTTATTCATAAACGTTTCATAAACCATCTATAACTAATACGTCTCTATAAAACGTTTTTCAATCAAAGTATTGCCATTATAATGAAGTTGGTCAACAAATTGACCGAATACACCCAATCGTCACAGATAATATGTATCTACACAAGGTCTACACACCGCCTAGGTGTGATCATAGACATTATTACAGATTATAAAACATTTTATTGTCTACGAAACGATGACGACTGTCGATTTGACGGGCGTGTTGGTCTAGTGGTTGGACACCCTGGCTGCTATCCAATAGGTCGTGGTTTCGATTCCCGCTAAGTGTCTAGGTGTTATTTATCTATTTAATTATGTATTTACAATAAAAAAGTACTTATATAAGTATAAGTATCAATTATCAGGTTTCCATAGTACAGGCTGTGCCTAGTTTGGGAACAGATGACCATGTGTGTATTGTCTCAGAATATTTATTTATTGATTTTATTTATGAAGCCCATGCGGAATACGTCATACATCCATCGATCATTGGCATTGTTATTTGATTGTTATATGTTTGTTTGGTAATGTTGTAACAAGCGCGTAATAATAACTAACCTAAAATAAACTTTAATTAAAATATATTAAATTGTATAATAATAATAAAATAAACGTTAAGTACTGAATAAGATAATAAATCATAATAGTTTGTAGTGTAGGTACTTTTATTTTGATTTCTTACGAAATTGAACTGATATGATGCCTGTATGGGCTAGAACTCTTTGCCTTCCCAATGTGGGTCAACTAAAGAAAAAAATAGAAATGATGGATGTGACACAAATGCCATTTTCTTAATAATTAATAATCAGCTTTTGAAAGTCGGCCATTTTTTACCTTATATCACGCTTATAGCACTGTTATAGTAGGGGTCTGCCCTCTATCGGTCTTATTCATAAAAAAAGCTTATATCGGTCTTATTCATAAAAAAAGCTTATCGGTCTTATTCATAAAAAAAGGTTTTAAGCACTGATTAGTTATAGTGTTCTATAAGGTTATAAAACGTTCTATAAAGTTGCTTATTCATAAACGTTTCATAAACCATCTATAACTAATACGTCTCTATAGAACGTTTTTCAATCAAAGTATTGCCATTATAATGAAGTTGGTCAACAAATTGACCGAATACACCCAATCGCCCACAGATAATATGTGTCTACACACCGCCTAGGTGTGATCATAGACATTATTACAGATTATAAAACATTTTATTGTCTACGAAACGATGACGACTGTCGATTTGACGGGCGTGTTGGTCTAGTGGTTGGACACCCTGGCTGCTACCCAATAGGTCGTGGGTTCGATTCCCGCTAAGTGTCTGGGTGTTATTTATCTATTTAATTATGTATTTACAATAAAAAATGTACTTATATAAGTATAAGCATCAATTATCAGGTTTCCATAGTACATGCTGTGCCTAGTTTGGGAACAGATGACCATGTGTGTATTGTCTCAGAATATTTATTTATTTATTGTATTTATGACGCTCATGCGGAATTCGTCATACATCCATCGATCATTGTCATTGTTATTTGATTGATAAATGTTTGTTTGGTAATGTTGTAACAAGCGCGTAATAATAACTAACCTAAAATAAACTAACTTATATTAAAATATATTAAATTGTATAATAATAATAATAAAATAAACGTTAAGTACTGAATAAAATAATAAATCGTAATAGTTTGTAGTGTATATACTGCTATTTTGATTTCTTACGAAATTGAACAAATATGAAACCTGTATGGGCTAGAACTCTTTGCCTTCCTAATGAGGCTCAACTAAAGAAAAAAATTGAACTGATGGATGTGACACTGACACAAATGTCATTTTCTTAATAATTAATAATCAGCTGTTGAAAGTCGGCCATTTTTTACCTTATATCACGCTTATAGCACTGTTATAGTAGGGGTCTGCCCTCTATAACTTTATAACATAGCTAAAGAACGTTTTAGTGCTAAAATGCGTTTATGAATAATACTTTTTGAAAATCATACTATAGCGAGCCTATAAGTGTGTGATAACTTTTTATGAATAAGACCGTAAAACTTTAAACCTATCTAAAGAACGCTTTAGTGCTTTGCGTTTATGAATAATACTTTTTGAAAATCATACTATAGCGAGCCTATAAATGTGTGATAACTTTTTATGAATAAGACCGTAACAAAATTATCTTAATAATCTGTAGAAGGGACAACACATTCAAATGAAACTAATTTTATATGAAATCAAAAATAATCCACGATTATAGGTCCCTAAAATTAGCTTCATTTAAAAGACTCGTAGGTAAAAATCTATCAAGCCGCTCAGGCTGCATGCCGTGCCGAAGAAACAGACACACACACTCTCGAAAATATAGCCCTCTTTCTAATGTTATAGTTGAGTAAAAAAAACAATGACGATTTCTGTGGTTTAATAGAACAACGTACACTTCACGGCGGAGCCACAACCTTATCATAATACGCGGGTTTTACGTAAGTAGCCCTGATCAAATCTATGGTGTCCCTTATATCCACGTCTAAACGCACCATCCTCTCATAGAACCTCATGTAGACGTTGACACTTCTGTATTCATAGTTAGCATAATACTCTGCGTGCGAAAGTATCTTTACTTGCTCATAGCTGAGCCTCCTCAGGCGATTGAACAAGTACCCCAACTGAAATCTCTTGTCTTGCCTAATAGGCTCTCTTTGCCTCAAAGCTCTGGAAACGAAATACCTAGTGTGCATCAACCATTGGATATTTACTCGTGATAGAGTGTATTTTTTCTTGTTCTCAAGGTATCCTATGCCAAACAACTTGAGGAAGTAGTTGCCCTCATCCTGGTCTTCGTAAGCCCATCTGGAAAATTTATATAGTGGTGATACCCTTCCTGGTTTTAAAATGTTAGTCAGAAGCAATCATGTTAAACCCTCAAATAATATGTTATATCCCTACTAAAAAATTGCCAAAAATTGTATACATATGTTACAATTATTTAAATATTTTTCTTCTTTCTATAAAGGGTGTAAGGGACCACGTACTGAAAAAAAAATTATAAGATGTCAAATAATGTCCGTTACAACATTACAGAAACCATTTATATGGAAAATGACAAATGACTAACTTATTAATTTTCGAGCATGTAATGAATATGAAATATGCGGAATAATATTTATTTCTCAAATTACATTGCTAATTTTCTAAAATAATAATAATTAATTGCCTAGTACTGTTTTAGTGAATAAAGTATAAATAAATTTTCGACAAATAAGTAATTTATTGTTTTTAAATTAAAATTATGCTTTATTATTATACCAATAATGATGCCATACTAATTTTATTTTTAAGTGTTTTTTTTTTTGGAAATTCATGAAAAAGCCTATGAAAAATTTCAACACTAGAGTGTTCAGAATTATGTACTGGATCCCTGGTATCGGTTTTCGGTACCATGTCCCTTACACCCCGTATAGTTAAGGTATGATATCCCTTCCTTATTATTTACTCTGATGGTAAGCAGTCACCGCAGCCTATAGACGCCAGCAACACCAGGAGAATCGCTAGCGCGTTGCCTACTCTTAAGACATTCAATATTAAGTCTTTTGTGTCCAGTAATTTCACCAGCTACAGTGCCCTACACACCGGAACACAGCAATGTTTATACACTGTTGCTTGTCGGCAGAATATCTGACACTGCGGTGGTCCCTACCTGGACGGTTCCTTGCACAAGGAACCTACCATCTAGTAAGTAGTAGTTTCTCGGATATGCAGGTTTTCTCACTATGTTTTCCTTCACCGAAAGCTAGTAACAATCGCAGATGGCGGGTCACCCCCTTCCCTCTAATATGGTTGAGGGGAGTGATGGCTGCTGCTCGAGTCAACTCGTGCGCGGGTGCTGCTTGGGGGGACTGGTCCGACTTCTATCCCTTTGGCCTTTTAGTTTGTCGTAATTTATTGTTTTCTTCTTTTCTCCCTTGCTTTATGTTTCGAATGGCAGGACACAATATCGCTAATGTCGATTCATTTGTAACAAAACAATGTTTAAAAAAAAAGTGAAAAAATGACAAGCCCGCTGAGTTTCTTGCCGGATCTTCTCAGTTGAGGCCGCGTTGTGATCCGGTGGTAGCTTTTAAAAAATGACGATTCAAAAGTGCTAGCGTTAAGCTTATTTGAAATAAAGACTTTTGAGTTTGAGTTTGAGAAAAACGATTCGAAAATCAAAGGTGCAAGTCTGCGCACCTTGTTTTCCAAGGCAAGCGCTCGCCCACTGTGCTGCCACTGCTTAACTCCTTCAGTGCGGAACAGGCCCATATCGGCCTGCCGCGGTACTTCAGCTGGTGCGGTCGAACTATGTCCCTCTCGCGTATGCTTAACTATTATCTCAGGTGTAAGAGTACGACAGGAACAAATATATATTTCAACTTATCATTTCCTGTATGGTAGATCCGGGGCGAATCGAAATTAAGGAAGTTGGATTCAAAGTTGTAACAGTACAAAAAAAAATTGTATAGGTACACCATGTTTACGGAAAGTTATACTTAGCATTTTAATCTACCCTAGTTCTGGTAGGTCGATAAAGACCTGCCACGCACTGCCGGAAATATCGCATTTCGACCCGCCGCCGCACCAGATAAAGGTGTATGATTTTACTTGCCGCAGCCAATGTGTTTATAGATTCTCACCTTCTCGTTATATTATTCGCTAGTTCCGTGATGACGTGGTAGTCCAACATATCAGGGTGTGTTGCATGCTGCGATATGTTATATTTAAACAGAATTGTGTCTCTGGTGCGAGAAGCGTTGTCTTGTTTTACTGTTTTTTCTGTCACCTCTGTCTCCTCGAATCCGTCTTCTAATGGATACTTGTTTTTAAATGAAGTGATATCTCCAAATAATACGTCGTATATCTCGCTGGGATACACCGACAATTGAGCGTTTGTTTGTGCATGCCCTGGAAAATAAATATTGGCATATTTGGAAATAATGACTAATTTTCTATCTAGCCCGTTTTAGGCTGCAAGACTTACAAAAGCACATTAAGAGTATAGAACCCAGCATTTCAGTATAGAATTCTTATCTGAATTAATTTGAGTGTACATTAAACGTAAGTACATTATAAACGTAAATAATATTTTTTTACGGCTGTTGGTTTACTTTAAATCGTATTTTTTAAACGATTAAATAATAATATTTTTAATTTAGATCATCATCATCATCATCAGCCGAAAGACGTCCGCTTCTTAACAAAGGCTTCCCCCTTTTAAGGGAGGGGTTGCAATGGCATTGCTTCACAATGGTTTAAGAGCTACCTAACACAACGAAAACAGTGTCTGACTATAAATACCATGACTAGTGTTTGAAATTTGGGGTGCCTCAGGGCAGTATTCTAGGACCTACACTTTTTAGTATTTATATAAATAATATTCTTAATCTTCAGCTACCAAATGCACATATCGTATGCTATGCTGACGATACCAGAATATTTTTCCAACGTTCCAATTGGCAAGATGCAAGAGAAGATTCAGAAAATTGTAACTGTGATGTGATAAGCCAAAGCAAAAGTGTCAAATATTGGAAGTTGTAGTGGATCAGAACCTTAATTTTAAAGACCCAATAAGTAGTTTATCAGCTAGATCGGTGCGGTGAGCGGGTGAGACACTGAAAGGCTCCTGATGCAGAACCCACCGATCGCCCCTCTCGTGTGCCGAAGCGGCAGTCGTGAGGGTTTTAGTGGTTAAGAATCTCACATAACCCGGTTGAACCCCCCCCCCCCACAGGAAACCTTTTGAAGGTTTTCCCCGCGAATAAAAAGTCAATGTGCTAGTTATAATCTAATAGAAAGACGCCGTCCCGTCCGCTGCCCGTCTTCGTGTTTTTCCTTAGTCTCTTACACACACCCAACGGGAAATTGCTATTCTTACCCAAACACTTCACGGGTTTTTAGATAATCTATATAATTAATCACACTGTATTCTGTCTTTTTGTTGTTCTTTACTGTTTGTTTTTAATTGTTTGATTTTGTAATACCTACTGTAGCAATAAACGCTTTTTCTTTCTTTTTTCTTTCTTTAAAATTATATATACTTTCCGGATTTGTCGAACACTGTAATCTATTACATCTGAAACAGAGACCCTTGTGTAAGCTGGGTACCACCTTAGTCCTTTGGAGTCGCTGGACGTTCAGCGTGTGGGCCCTAGGACGTCCATTGAGTACGGCGGCGACTCCGAGGAGAACGGCGGCGGGGTTGCGAGCCCCGTCCCCGTGAGCACCGTGACAGGTTCCCAGGGGGCTACAATGCTCCCCCCGGCCGCTGGCTCAAAGGCATGGCCCCTGGTGGAAGGAAGGAAGGAAGAAAGGAAGGTTCCCCCAAAAAATAAATCTGATGTAAAGTGTTTTGTTAATTAAGTTTTATATAAGCAGAAAAAAAAATATTTGGAAATCGACTCGCAGAAAAATGTATGGTAATGACATATCATAACTCTTCACGTTACTTATCCAACCGGCTACAGGCCCTGGTGCAGATCCCACCGAAAAACCCAGGTCTCACTCTCATGTTTTAGTGGGTCCCCGAGTGACCTCCACTGGTCCCTTGGAACCTTTTATTTTTTCACGGGGAAACCTTCAATATGACCCCCGGCTGTGGGGCTCGACCGGGGTATGTGGGATTCTTACCCACTATAACCCCCGCGGCTGTCGCATCGGCACATGAGAGGGGGGGGGGGACCCCAGGGCTCTCCGGTAGGATCTGCACCAGGGGCCCCTCAGTGATAGAAGCCTCGGCCACCACATTTCCGTGGGATATACAACCTCATCACGGAAGAGCGAGAGGATGATGCATACGATATGTGGTTAACAGTGTACGGACTGTTCTATCCAGGGTGTCTGAGTCCACTTGAGTATGCCAAAGGAGTACATCAAGACTGGCATGACCCAACCGTTCTAGGCTCGCACCCTGTTTCCGCCCGACAAATGACTTAAGTACTTTTCTCAGGCGGCCCAGGAAGCGTTCCCGCAACGACTGTTTTATGTCAGTCTCATTGATACCCAACGCCTGTGACATACCCAAGTATTTGTAGGTTTCGGTTGCAGAGAGTGTCCTCAGATCGGTAGAGTCTGAGAGCTGTACGCTCCTAGACTCAACCAATCTCCCCCGCTTTACATGCATAACCAAACTCCATCCTGATAGAATTACTGAAGGTTTCTGTGACCTTCAGCAGGCCCATCAGTTGGAGTTCAGTGGGGGCAAACAATTTCTAGTCATCCATGTAAAGCAGGTGAGATATGACCTGACCACCTCTCCGCAACCGACAACCTAGCCCTGAACTCTTTAAGAGAGTGCTTAAAGGGTTCAGGGCCAGACAAAACCACAAGGGACTCAGACTATCACCCTGAAAGATACCCCGTTCTATCCTTATTGGTTCACCGTCACCAAGGGTCTGTCGAGATCTTGGATAGAGAAGGACCGTTCTCCACTGCCTCATACACAACGCCAGGAAGGTGCGTAGAGTTGTATTGACTTTATACAACTCCAGCACTCTCATAAGCCATGTATGGGGCACAGAGTCATAGGCCTTCTTATCCAGCATGTCGACAGATCCTTCCGGTTCCGGCGAGCCTGCTGGCAGATGGCCATATCAATGAGGAGTAGCTCCTTAGTACCACGAGCCCCACTCCTACATCCATTCTGAGACGAAGACATGATGGAGTTGTCCTCAACATGCCTGTAGATGTTTGCTCTCAGAATGGATGTAAGAGTTTTATAAACTGTAGGCAGACACGTTATCGGCCTATAGTTCTTTGGGTTCGTGGTACTATCGGTCTTATGGAGCAGGTGGGTTATTCCAGTAGTCATAAATTCTGGCAGCGACCCAGATTCCAAAGCCGATTGGAACAGAGATGCCAAGCAAATATGCGAGCTACGTATACACTTGAGCCAGAAATTATGCAGTCCGTCTGGTTCGGGTGCCTTCCAATTAGGCAAAGGACGGACTGCATCTGCTACATCTGCATCAGAAACCTTCAGTAATTCTATCAGGATGGAGTTTGGTGTGGACAAATGTGCAGTTATTCATGTAAAGCGGGGGAGGATGGTTGAGTCTAGGAGCGTACAGCTGTCAGACTCCACCGACCTGAGGACACTCTCTGCAACCGAAACCTACAAATACTTGGGTATGTCACAGGCGTTGAACATCAATGAGACTGCCATAAAACAGTCGTTGCGGGAACGCTTCTTGGGCCGCCTGAGAAAAGTAATGAAAAGTCTTTTATCAGGCGGAAACAAGGTGCGAGCCTACAACGGCTGGGTCATGCCAGTCTTGATGTACTCCTTTGGCATACTCAAGTGGACCCAGACTGAACTAGACACCCTGGATAGAACAGTTCGTACACTGTTAACCACATATCGTATGCATCATCCTCGCTCATCAGTGATGAGGTTGTATATCCCACGGAAATGTGGTTGAATGCCAAGGCCCTACATAACCGTGAGATATGTAACCTCAGGGAATACTTCCTCCACTGTAGCGGGGAGATGCATACGGATGTGGTTGCTGTGGACAATGGACTGACCCCTCTATCCTTAGCCAAAGGGAACTGGCGCAAGCCTGTGGTGCTCACCACTGGCGATCTCGGGGCGGTATGGCAAAGTAAGGAGCTAGTAAGTAAGTAAGTAAAAAATGTATTCGACGCAAAAAAAACTAACAATGTATAAAATAGGAAATACACACAAAAAAAAAATGTTACAAAGAGAATTTAAAACAAAAATTGTAACCTAATTGTGCGTTATGCGACTCCAGTACACTTGCGTCGAAAAGGTGCCTGGCTCAGCATATGCTGGTCACCAAAATGCAACCAGCGCTGGTTTTCAGCCAGTACCACCGGTGATTCAGGAAAGTCTAAGTAATACATCGTTCAGGATAGGTTACAGCATAAAATCAATATAATATATATATTTATAAAAATAGATTTCGATATACATATTATGTCTATAGTTTTAGTGATAAATATTTATTTACTTTTGTATGAACTTAAGGTGGCGCATATACTATACAAAAAAAAAAAACTGTACAAAAAACAATTTTGTAATTTCTAGTTTTCATTGTAATAGGTATTTTGATAAGTACTAATAATAAAATAAATGTTATCCTTTAAATGCAATATCATATCATTTTGGAAAAAATAAAAGAATAATTGTTACAAGTCTGAAAGTGTAGTAAAAAAAAAAAAATAAGATCAAATTATAGAAATATCTGGAATAATATTTTCATTTCTTAATTGAATAAGCAACACAAATTCTTTCAACCTTGATCTAAAAGAGGAAATGTTATTGAGATTTCTAATCGGTGGTGGTAGGTTATTCCAGTATTTGGATGCTGCGTAGCGGAAGCTACCACGAAATGATGCGGATTTATGTCTAGGTATACCCAACTGCTGAGCACAGTGTCTGGGCTCTCGGTTCCTATATTTATTTACCCAGTTTAACTTTTCAAATAAATAAGAGGGCTTTTGAAGCTTTATGACGCCAAAAAGTAAACAAGCTAAATGTATTTTGCGACGAGACTTCATCTTTATGCAGTGGTGCTGGTTCAAGAAAGGTGTTACATGAGCCCGCGGCGGGACAGAGAAACAAAAACGGGCACAAGCATTTTGGACTCTTTGTATAAGGCGTTCCGTTTTAGCTGAAAGCCTAGGTCCATATACAGTGTCTGCATAATTTAGTTTAGCTAGTACCAAGGCCTCAACTAGTTTAATTCGTAATTCAGTACTAAGAAATGGCCGAATTTTATATAAAACTTTCAGGCGATAAAAACAGTTGCGTACACACTCAGAGATATGCGCCTCAAACCTGAGATCTGCATCCATAATGAGCCCGAGATTGCGTGCTTCGAAAACCCTATCAATTTTGGCCCCCATGACTGTCAAATTATTTTGACTTGGGTGAAGTGAATTTAATTGATTTGAGGAACCAAGCAACATAAATTTTGTTTTTGAGGGATTTAAAGTCAGGGAGTTGTTACTTGACCAATTCACTATCCTTTGCAAATCTTCATTTACTGTAGCTATGGCATGATCGTACTCTTCAGGTTTGAAGGAATAGTATATCTGCAGGTCATCAGCATAAATATGATATTTACAATTTAATATTTCTTGGACTATGTCTGCTGTGTACAGAGTGTAGAGCTGAGGGCCCAAAATAGACCCCTGAGGTACACCTCGATTTAGTGAAGCTAGTTCAGACCGTACCGTATTTCCTGTCATATCACGAAGTTCTACAAATTGAGTACGATTGCTTAAGTAACTATTGAACCATTGAATAGCAGAAGCATGAAAACCATAATACGCCATTTTGGACAACAGTAGTGATATGTTGATAGAGTAAAATGCCCTCGAAAAGTCGAGCAAAACCAGAATAGTACACATACCGTTATCTTGGGCAGTAAGTATGTCGTCAGTAACATCAATTAATGCAGTAGCTGTGCTATGATTTTTTCTAAAACCAGATTGTTTACTTGGTAAAATATTGTTGCCCTCAAGATAGTCGGTCATTTGCATACAAACCGCCTTTTCTAATATTTTTGATAAGAGGTAAAATACTAATAGGCCTAAGATCCTTTACGTGAAGAGGATTAATTTTTTTGGGAATCGGACGAACTAATGCAGTTTTCCAAAGCTCAGGGAAAGTCGATGTGATAACAGATTCATTTACCATACGAGTCAAAATATCTAATGTCTGTGGGAGGGTGAGTAGGATCATATTTAAAGATATACCATCATACCCTTGAGCGTTAGATTTAAGTTTACTTACAATAGTTGTAATAACCGTTTCATCTCCAGGCGTTAACGAAAACATATTATGATCACTGTAACGATTAAATTCAAAGAATGTAAGATGAGACAGTGATACTGATGAAGTTTCCGGAACATCCAAAAAATGGTTATTTATTTCCCTAGGATCCTTAAAAAAACTAGGTAACTCTTTTTCTTGATTACTTCTCAATACTGTTGATTTGAGATTTTTCCATAATGATGTGGGATCTTTAATTTTGCTATCAATATTTTGTTCAAAATATGCGATTTTTTCTAACGACATGGTTTTATTTATAAGTGATTTGAGTTCTTTGTAGTATAACTTCTTGCTTTCTAATTCCGTTTTAGTAAATTGTGCATGTGCCTGATCTCGCAAATGCATCATAATTTGAGATTATCGGTGATCCAAGGGTATGAAGGCTCTTTTATAGAACATACTTTCAAAGGGGCATGTAGGTCGAAAATAGCAATTAGATTAACATTGAAATAATATACTAACTCATTTAAATCAGTAATTGCTGAAAGTGAGTTAACTAAAGTCCTTAGGTCATTTTTGAAAACTTCTGGGTCGATATCCTTGAGGGGCCTGAACGCAACAGTTTTTGGTTTTATTTTATCACGTTTAAAACAAAATTCAGCACTGATGAAGGCATGGCCACCTAGCTCAGCAATATGTTCAACGTTACGTTACGCACATGAGCATCACTGCAAACTACATCAATTAACGTTTGACTATGATTAGTAAAATGAGTGAATGAAGGCACAAATTGCTTAAGGCTAAGACAGTTAAGTGTAGTATGCAGTTTTTTAGTCCTAGAATCATTGCTATCTAAAAGATTAATATTAAAATCCCCTACCAGAATTATTTTATCACAGTGCGAAAGCGAATTTATAGACGCAGTAATAGAATCTAGAAAAATATCTACGTCTAGCCACGGTGGACGATAAGCAGTACCAACCGCCAATTTAAAGCTCTTAAAGTTAGTAATAAGCCACATTTGCTCCACAGATACATGTAACGGATCCATAGGATGGGGGTGATTTCGGATATTAATACCACTCTTAATATAAAAACCTATACCCCCTCCATGCCCGCGTTTTATACTCGTCGGACGAGGAGTGTGTCTTAACCGGTATCCCGGTACAACTGGTGCCCGGTTGTCTTCACCTGCTTTTAGCCAAGTTTCGTTAATAGCCATTATGTCAGATTTATGTCGGTCTATAGCAACAATCAGTTCCTCATGGTTAGTACATAAGGAGCCAGCATTTAGAAAACCAACTTTAAAAAATTGCTAGCCATTAAATACATAATTTATATATAAGTATCTTTATATTCTTATATCTTTATCTTCAGCTGATATGTCGGGTTATGCCAAACTCAATAGACGAATCTCGAAATCCGTGCGACACGACTTGCGTTCCTATAATACAGCATGTATTAAGGACGCAATTGAGCGGAACCAAGGCTCTAAAGTGTTCGCAAAGAATTCGTCTATTGGGCGTAGCCAAATAACAAAGCTGAAGATCGATGACGGCAGTGTCATCTCATCAAAACCGGAGATATTGAGAGAGCTTGAGAGATTTTACGGACAGTTATACACCTCAACACGGGATCCCATTGCCAGAACAGCTCAGGACACCAGAGCCAAACTAACCCGACATTACACTGAAGACATCCCAGACATCAGCCTGTACGAGATTAGAATGGCTCTCAAACAGCTTAAGAACAACAAGGCGCCGGGTGAAGACGGAATCACAACAGAACTTCTGAGAGCGGGTGGAAAACCGGTACTTTTAGTCCTCCAGAAGTTATTTAATTCCGTCTTACTCGAGGGTACTACGCCAGAAACATGGCACAGGAGTGTGGTGGTTCTTTTCTTCAAAAAAGGTAATAACACTTTATTGAAGAATTATAGACCCATCTCACTCCTGAGCCATGTATACAAGCTGTTTTCGAGAGTCATTACGAACCGTCTCGAACGCAGGTTTGATGACTTCCAGCCTCCCGAACAAGCTGGGTTCCGAA
This sequence comes from Furcula furcula, assembly GCA_911728495.1. Classification (NCBI taxonomy): domain Eukaryota; kingdom Metazoa; phylum Arthropoda; class Insecta; order Lepidoptera; family Notodontidae; genus Furcula; species Furcula furcula. The sequence goes on from OU452252.1 coordinate 24,022,810, forward strand.
AAGGCTTTAGCACCGTAGACCACATACATACGCTCCGCCAGATTATACAGAAGACCGAGGAGTATAATCGGCCATTATGTCTAGCGTTTGTGGACTACGAAAAAGCCTTCGATTCAATCGAGACCTGGGCAGTATTGCAGTCCCTCCAGCGGTGCCACATTGACTATAGGTACATCGAAGTGTTGAAGTGTTTGTACAGCAACGCCACCATGTCGATCCGACTACAGGACGAGAGCACGAAACTAATCCCATTGCAGCGAGGTGTGAGACAGGGAGACGTTATTTCTCCGAAACTGTTCTCAAATGCATTGGAGGACGTTTTCAAGCTCTTGGACTGGTACGGATTCGGCATCAACATCAATGGCGAATACATCACTCACCTTCGTTTTGCCGATGATATAGTCGTTATGGCAGAGTCGCTGGAGGACCTCAATACGATGCTCAGCGACCTCAGTAGCGTTTCCCAACAGGTGGGTCTTAAAATGAACATGGACAAGACGAAGATCATGTCTAATGTCCATGTTGCACCCGTACCGGTAGTTGTTGGGAACGATACACTCGAAGTTGTTGACCACTACGTATACCTAGGACAAACTATCCAGTTAGGTCGGTCCAACTTCGACAAAGAGGTCGCCCGAAGAATCCAACTCGGATGGGCAGCGTTCGGGAAACTACGCGATATCTTCTCGTCCGAAATACCGCAGTGCCTGAAGACGAAGGTTTTTAACCAGTGTGTGTTGCCAGTGATGACATATGGTACTGAGACGTGGTCTCTAACGGCTGGCCTTTTAGAGAAGTTCAGAGTCACACAACGAGCCATGGAGAGAGCTATGCTCGGAGTTTCTTTGCGCGACAGAATCCGAAATGTGGAGATTCGCCGAAGAACCCAGGTCACCGACATAGCTCTCAGAATCTGCAAGTTGAAGTGGCAATGGGCAGGCCACATCGCTCGAAGAACCGATAACCGTTGGGGAAGAAAGGTTCTCGAGTGGCGACCACGAACCGGAAGACACAGCGTAGGCAGGCCTCCCACTAGGTGGACAGACGACATTGTGCGCGTCGCAGGTAACCGGTGGATGCAAATAGCCAATTTTCGTTCATTGTGGCGTTCTAAGGGGGAGGCCTATGTTCAGCAGTGGACGTCTTCCGGCTGATGATGATGATGATGATGATGATCTTTATATTGTAGGAAGTATCCAAAAATATATAAGTATTTATAAAAGACATCAACGAAAGAGTATATAAATGATCATATATGAAAAATATTAATAATAGACAGAATATTAGGCTTAGACGATTAGCAACTATCGGGAAGTGAGCGGTAACGTGGGTCGCATGACTTATACATAGCAATATTCTCTTCGCTCAAGTGTTCTGGAGCGCACAAGGTGAGTACATAATATAAACCAAAAGATAAAAAAGACAAGAGTTAAACGAACTTAGATTTAGGCATACTAACATAAAACACATATACACTGCTAACAAAAACAAGAACTCAAAACAAATTACACATGAAAGCGATATAATTCTACACACAAAAAATGTATACATTTTTAAATTATTTAATAGCCAAATGCGTACACGGTTATAGCAACTACAAGCGTAAAATAAAGTATTAAGACGTGAACACAAAACAATTAACCAAACTAAATAATAATAATTTCTAGTAAAACTATTACAACTAAATACACACATCAAAAGTGTCTAGGGATCAAGCATTTTTAAGCGGATTTCTTGAGATTGAGATGTGGCTTTGTAATAAATTTATGATTTTATAAATTTATATGGATCCTTTTTGGTGCATTTCATAATTTGAATCAGGAACTGTGAATCAAATTCGAGTAAAAGATGAAAATCAGCTGTCAATATTTTCCCTATAAAAACATACAACGCATTGAAGACATTATTAGTGCTACTGTTTCCCTACTACTGATTAAAACCAACGTTATTATGGAGCGGCGACGTCATTTAAGCAGGGAAGAAATGCTCAGAGCCGTGGGAATGATAGAAGCTGGTTCCCGGCAACGTACTGTGGCTTTAGCTCTGAATACAAGTCAGAGTGTTATCAGTCGACTTTGGACACGTTACCGAAGCACTGGTACCGTGGCTGAGCGCCATGGAGGACGGTATCGCTGCACCACACGGAGACAAGACCGATATATTCAAATCTTAACTCGAAGAGCTCCAACAATAACTGCCATGATGTTAGCCGTGAGGCTTCATCACTCTTCAGGGAACTTAATTAGCGACCAAACAGTCAGAAACCGCTTGCATGAAGTGAACCTTCATTCCCGAAGACCGCTACGGGTACCACCTATAGCAATGCACAATCGTAGGATTCGATATCAATGGGCTCTTGAACACAGAAATTGGGCAGAAGAACAATGGCGTTTCGTGTGCTTTTCTGATGAGTCTCGTTTTGGTATGAGACCGGATACAAGACGTATACGACACTGGAGAACCCCTGGACGCCAACAGCGATTAAAATCCTGCCAGGAAGTCCATCCTTATAGTGGTGGAACCATCATGGTATGGGCGGGTATTTGGATCGGCGGAAGAACTGAGTTGATTTGGATCAGAGGCAACCTCAACGCTCAAATTTATGCTGAGACGATTGTATCAGACGTCATCGTTCCTCTACAAGTGCAAATCGGTCCCTTATTTCAGTTAATGCATGATAATGCACGACCGCACACCGCAAGAGTTGTAAGACAGACTCTCGCCGCAGCTAACATCAATGTCCTGCCCTGGCCTGCTCAGTCGCCAGACTTGAACCCGATTGAGCATGCATGGGATATGCTACAGAGAAGAGCTCTGCCGAATATGGAGGGTATCCAGTCGCAAGAAGACCTTTTTTTGTTGTTGCAACGAACATGGGCGGCCATTCCACAGCGTGATTTGGATGAACTCATTTTGAGTATGCCAAACCGATGTTCTTGTGTTGTTAGTGTTCGCGGTAGAAACACGGATTATTAATTGTTTAAGTTACCCAATAAAATTTTAAAGAAAACTGTTATTTCAGTCTTTTTTTCGAACTTTTGTGTTAGTGGTTCAAATGTCAAAAATCCCTTTATTAGGAAAATGGCAAATTTCTTTATTAATGCAAAGGTGACTTGGTTTATCGTTACTGTGACAAACGAAAACACTTTATTTGATGAATCCTTAAAGAAAATTTTAATTAATATCAATCAGGAGAAAAGTTATTGCAAAAATATATGTTGATCCCTAGACACTTTTGATGTGTGTAGTATAGCCAATTCTACAAAGCACAATACAGCAGAATATTTAAACTGAGCTTTATTCAAACTATGTGTAAACCCATGGCCAGAGATGTCGTCTGCAAAGATACTAATGAAATATTTAACTTATCAGACGGCCGTAATGTTGAGAGCTTCTTGTCCAAACATGCGTGTAAGGTCTTCAGCACTCCTAACACGAAACGCCTGCTGTCCATGGCTTTTACGCATCATAATGCGTCCATTTCTTGTCCAGGTAAATTTCCAGTCATTTTTACGCCCAAGTTCGCGTGCCTTATAAAAAAGGTAGCGGTTCAGTTTGGTGAGACGTTCATTTACGTAGAACTTACGATGTGAGTTGTCGGAGGACAGGCCAAGATCAGCAATGCTAGCACCTCTGCGCACTCGCGCGCTCTTTAAAAAGTCATCCCGCAGAGTGCGTCGTGTAAAGCGAACAGCTATGGAACGCGGACGAGATGGGGAAGGATTGGTTTGAGCATCGGTGGTGGGTGGATTTATATCGTTCTTGTTCACACCATCACGACTAGCGCTGACGATGTCTCGCTCTTCAAGGTTAATTCCCAACTTATTCGCCACTAACATGACCGTATGCACGACATTTTCGCTTTTATTTTCCGGTATATTAGAAACTTCGATGTCATTTAAAAGCAGGTCCTGATCTCTCTCATTAAGCTCTATTTTCAATTCGGTAATGGTGGCTTCTAGCTTAGCGCCCTCTAGTGACTGAAATCCCTGTTTTTCCTGTTCAAGCATTCCCAGTCTCGCTTCAAGCGAGTCTATGCGGCGATTATATTCAACTATAGAACAGCGAAACTCGATAAACTCAGCACGAATGTTTAAAATGTCCGCCCGAAAACCTCGCATCTCATCTCGAAAAGATCGGAGTTCAGTTAAAAAATCCATATTTGTGTTAGCGTTGGTTAGCGTTGGTTCAGTAAAAACTTCCTCCTCAGTCGATTCATCACTCTGCAGTGGCTTCTTCGGTGTGTCCGCATTGTTACCTCTAGGTTTCCTAGGTTTACAAGCCGGACACGCCCACGTCGTGATCCGCGAGTTATCAGAGAGTCCGACACAACTTCGGTGATAGGCTGATGGACATTTGGTGCATTTAACGACATCTGTCTGCGCTAAAAAGCGACCACAGGCAGCGCATTTAACCATTTCGGTCATAAAAATAAACAAATGCAACTACTCGCCGCTAGAGGGGCTAGTGTGCAGATAGTTCAAGTATAAGTAAAGTATATTCTCACCGCTAGTGACAAGATAGTATGTATTGCGCGTAATTTGTGGGTAAAACCAAAAACTTAAAGAATATTATTATTACCGAGCTATTGACACAATAATCACATCAATTAAAACGTTGATTATCACGATAAACACTGAATAAACACACAAAACTACACTAGATCGTAATAGTTATTAGTTCTTCTAAGTTTTTTTTTATAATAAGTGTATGAATAGAAGTGTTTAACTATTTTTATTGGATCGAAAACGTAACAGACGATGTAAACACTTAGACGTTCATGACGTCACCTCTCCCTCTTGAGCTACACGGGAGGTTCTAACGGTCTCTTCATGGGCCCGATGTAGACTTCACTGCTTCCGTGGCCTGGCTACGATTCGGTGACCTCTTTGGGGAAACCGAAGGTTTTGTCTGTGCAATTATGGACGAAGTGGTATGACGAATAACTACCGGAGATATATCCTGCGGGATGGCACCATCGACATTTGTCGGGCATGTCATCGCCCTGGTGAATCCCTCAGGCATATTATCTCCGGTTGTTCGCGTCTCGCAAACGGTGAATACTTGCACAGACATAACCAAGTGGCCAGGATAATCCACCAGTAACTTGCTTTGAAATACCGCCTTGTAACGTCAGAGGTACCGTACTACAGGTATGCACCAGAACCAGTTCTGGAGGATGGCCATATTACCTTATACTGGGATCGATCTATCATCACAGACAGGACTATTGTTGCCAATAAGCCTGATATTGTGCTGATAGATCGCACCGAGCGTCGTGCAATGATTGTAGACATCACTGTCCCCCATGATGAGAACCTCGTGAAGGCGGAAAAAGATAAACAATGTAAATATCTAGATCTTGCGCACGAGGTTGTCGACATGTGGGACATTGATGACGCAATCATTGTACCTATAGTCGTTTCCGCCCATGGCCTTATGACCAAGAGCCTCGATAAACATCTCAAGAGGCTCTCGTTAGACGGCTGGATCAAGGGCCAGATACAGAAGGCAGTGCTATTGGAAACGGCACGCATTGTGAGGAAGTTCCTCTCTCTGGAGCCTTAACCACCGTCTGCTAGGACCCTGTTCCCGCAGCCGGTTGGAAGGTGTTTTTTATATTTTTAAATGTATTTGTGTTTTATATTTATATTTAAAAATGTAATTAATAGTTTAAAGAGTAAATAAATGGAATAATAATAATAAATTTATTTCACAAATAAATTACACATTTGCGCACTTATAAATAAACAGTTTTGTAGGTGTATCTTAATTAAATAAAAATTACCAAAGAGCACCCGAACAATTTAAATTATATATCAATATTTTATATATTATATCAATATTTTATAACCCGCCCGAATTAACTGTGCACTTGGCACTAAGACGTCGCGTTCCAGCGAGGTGCACAGTTAATTCGGGCGGGTTGTAGAAAATTGAGTGTGAGTGTGAGAGAGTGAGTATATTATTGACAGTGTGTGAGGCGGCATGATGTGTCATGGCCCCTATTAGCTTCATGGTCATGCCGTTTGCTATCGCGACATACGAGTTGGACTTAATGATATGTTTGATGTTTCACATTAAAACCGTGATTACTTTGGACGGTTTGATGTTTCACAGTGAGACAGCTTTTGATATTATAAGTAAACAGTGCAAGTCCAATCGTATATGGAGTAATAAGGTAAGGTATGACATATTTCTTCGTGCCAACACATTTGTTCACGTCTCGTATTGTAGAATGACAATCTGTCTAGTACGTATGGGCTGGTGCTGCAAAATGTCAAATAGCAGTTTAGGACTCAGTGGAGAGGCAATCTATAAGGCGAATTAGTGATCCCGGTTTAGCGGGAGCTAGCTTACAAAGCCAGACAGGGACTTACGGAGCACAGACACAGAATAGCAGGTCTCTCGGTAGTGTAGAGGTTACAATTTTCTACAGGTTACATCCTATCATTGGAGGATGAAACGCACAGCAACTGCACCGCGCACACTCCGTTTGTAAATGTAATATCAGGGTAAGGTACCATGAAATCTAACTACTAATACTAATAGCAGAGTAGCTTAACATGAAAGTGACCTGTGCACTTACCATGAGCGCACGAATCAGCAGGCCACCCAGCTATTACGTCACCCAAACAGGTGAGTGGTCACGTGACAATATTATTGTCACGCTGATTAGTGCGCTCATCATCATCATCATCATCAGCCGGAAGACGTCCACTGCTGAACATAGGCCTCCCCCTTAGAACGCCACAATGAACGACAATTGGCTATTTGCATCCACCGGTTACCTGCGACGCGCACAATGTCGTCTGTCCACCTAGTGGGAGGCCTGCCAACGCTGCGTCTTCCGGTTCGTGGTCGCCACTCGAGAACCTTTCTTCCCCAACGGTTATCGGTTCTTCGAGCGATGTGGCCTGCCCATTGCCACTTCAACTTGCAGATTCTGAGAGCTATGTCGGTGACCTTAGTTCTTCGGCGAATCTCCACATTTCGGATTCTGTCGCGCAAAGAAACTCCGAGCATAGCTCTCTCCATGGCTCGTTGTGTGACTCTGAACTTTTCTAAAAGGCCAGCCGTTAGAGACCACGTCTCAGTACCATATGTCATCAGTGGCAACACACACTGGTTAAAAACCTTCGTCTTCAGGCACTGCGGTATTTTGGACGAGAAGATATCGCGTAGTTTCCCGAACGCTGCCCATCCGAGTTGGATTCTTCGGGCGACCTCTTTGTCAAAGTTGGACCGACCTAACTGGACAGTTTGTCCTAGGTATACGTAGTGATCAACAACTTCGAGTGTATCGTTCCCAACAACTACCGGTACGGGTGCAACATGGACATTAGACATGATCTTCGTCTTGTCCATGTTCATTTTAAGACCCACCTGTTGGGAAACGCTACTGAGGTCGCTGAGCATCGTATTGAGGTCCTCCAGCGACTCTGCCATAATTACTATATCGTCGGCAAAACGAAAGTGAGTGATGTATTCGCCATTAATGTTGATGCCGAATCCGTACCAGTCCAAGAGCTTGAAAACGTCCTCCAATGCGTTTGAGAACAGTTTCGGAGAAATAACGTCTCCCTGTCTCACACCTCGCTGCAATGGGATTGGTTTCGTGCTCTCTTCCTGTAGTCGGATCGACATGGTGGCGTTGCTGTACAAACACTTCAACACTTCGATGTACCTATAGTCAATGTGGCACCGCTGGAGGGACTGCAATACCGCCCAGGTCTCGATTGAATCGAAGGCTTTTTCGTAGTCCACAAACGCTAGACATAATGGCCGATTATACTCCTCGGTCTTCCGTATAATCTGGCGGAGCGTATGTATGTGGTCTACGGTGCTAAAGCCTTTTCGGAACCCGGCTTGTTCGGGAGGCTGGAAGTCATCAAACCTGCGTTCGAGACGGTTCGTAATGACTCTCGAAAACAGCTTGTATACATGGCTCAGGAGTGAGATGGGTCTATAATTCTTCAATAAAGTGTTATCACCTTTTTTGAAGAAGAGAACCACCACACTCCTGTGCCATGTTTCTGGCGTAGTACCCTCGAGTAAGACGGAATTAAATAACTTCTGGAGGACTAAAAGTACCGGTTTTCCACCCGCTCTCAGAAGTTCTGTTGTGATTCCGTCTTCACCCGGCGCCTTGTTGTTCTTAAGCTGTTTGAGAGCCATTCTAATCTCGTACAAGCTGATGTCTGGGATGTCCTCAGTGTAGTGTCGGGTTAGTTGGGCTCTGGTGTCCTGAGCTGTTCGGGCAATGGGTTTTCGTGTCGAGGTGTACAACTGTCCGTAGAATCTCTCGAGCTCTCTCAATATCTCCGACTTTGATGAGATGACACTGCCGTCGTCGATCTTCAGCTTGGTCACTTGGCTTTGCCCAATAGACGAATTCTTTGCAAACACTTTAGAGCCTTGGTTCCGCTCAATTGCGTCCTTAATACATGCTGTATTATAGGAACGCAAGTCGTGTCGCATGGATTTCGAGATTCGTCTATTGAGTTCAGCATATTCCGACATATCAGCTGAAGATTGCAGTCTCATCTCAGTTCGGGTTTCCATTAACTTAATGGTTTGATTGGAGAGTTTCTGAGGCTTATTACGGCGTGGGGTCTTAAAGAACTTGGACCCCACTGCATGGAAAGTTTGCACCAACCCATTGTTTAACTCGTCCGCAGTTTCGCATTCGGCTAGGCACTGGAAGCGATTGTATAGTTCGAGTTGAAAGTCTTCGGGGTTTTGGATTTGGGCGGTTCCCGGACGGAGCGTGGACTTCATCAGACGGGACCTCTCAAGCTTGACATTGATATTCAATGTGCCTCTAACAATGCGGTGATCGCTACCGGTTTTCACCCTGCCGATCACGGAGACATCATCGAATATATGCTTGTTGGTCGTCATGATGAAGTCGATCTCATTTTTGGTTGAACCATCGGGGCTTATCCACGTCCACTTCCTGGATGGTCGCTTCTTGAAGAAGGAGTTCATCACAAAGAGTCCCTCCTTCTCCATGAAGTCGACCAGCCGCTGGCCCTTTTGGTTCCGCTGCCCGTACCCATATGACCCCACTTTCAACTCATCGCCATTCCGTGTGCCCACCTTCGCGTTGAAGTCCCCCATAACAACGGTGAAGTGTGTTTTGGAGGTATGTATGGCTTCTGCTATCTCCTCATACATAGCCTCTACTTCATCGTCAGGGTGTGCCGAGGTCGGCGCGTAAACCTGTATAACCTTCAACGAATACCGGCTGGTTATTCTGAGTATAAGGTACGCTACCCTGCTCGACACACTATCGACCTTTATAACGTTGTTAATGAGGGACTTACGGACGAGAAACCCAACACCACCCTGAGATTTTCGGTCTCCTTCCCGGAAGAAGAGCAAGTTTCCGGAATCAAGGGTTATCGTATCCTGTCCTTCTCGTCGGATTTCAGATAATCCCAAGATATCCCAACGTAACTTGCTCAATTCTTCCTCCAGCTCGATAATCTTCTCGTCAGTCCTAAGCGTGCGGACATTATGTGTTGCCAGGGCCAAAGTTCGGTAGCGGGTGGTAGCGGGGCATCTGCCGGAGATTCTTCGCACCCCCTGCTCGACCGTTACCCCGCCCGCTACCAAGGCGGGGAATAGAGGAGCTGCCGGGGACTGGGGGCCGTAAATTAGCATTGTCAATCATTGGGGGGGGGCGGGGGGGGTTGCCATAATCCCCACGCTTGGCAGGCGTCTTGGGGATCGCAGTTTCGAAAAGATGGATATATTACACAGAAGACGCTGCTGCCCGTCTTCTGGCTTTCCCTCAATCGCCTCTTACGAAACCCACGGGAAGAGAGGGGGGGATGCAAATTCTTAGCCGGCATCCCACGGCGCATAGTATTATATAAAACAGGTCACTTTTCTTGTTAAACCATCATCATTCGGATCGGCGCTTTTCATCACGTGAGATTGTAATGCTAGAAGGTAAAATTTATGATAGGGTAAAACTATATCGATTTTTTTTGGGACTTATCCCAGCACTCATTCCCATCACTGTGACTCCTGTCAGCCAGGATCTACAGTGGTCACCAGCGAGACCCGGAGAAACGCTAAATTGTCTTGGAACCCGTAACAAATTTAATTAGAAAAGTATATAGGAGGAGTTGGAAAAATAAAAATTCCACTTCCCTCCTTTGCAAAGCGGGAGACAAGTAAAAATCACACAGGTCGATAAAACCTCAGAACGAAAGATTCTTACAGGTAGATATATCGATCGATCATAAACAATATCGATGTGTAAAAATAAACTATTTTTATTTACTTTCAAATATTTTGTTAAGTTTATTTTTGGAATATTCTCATAATTCAAGTAGCAGGTAGTACCCTTGCATTCTGCTAAAACATTCTAAAAGTCATACCTGCCTGCAGTAATTCACCAATTACTTGGTAGCTAACTAACTTAATAATAAATTAATCAATAAACTTCCAAGCCCTCTTCCTGTCCGTCATGTTTCTTTTAAGCGTCATCTTACACCGTTCGTCGTTCCTTTTGATCAAATCCACTAAGAGTTCGATATTGAACCAGTGTTGCAGCTGCCTCTCATTCGCCTGCATCATTTCGTACAAATGCACCTTGCTGATGACCTCCTGTCTCCTTAGCAAACACATACGGATCGCGCGGAAGGAGAACTGCGAGAATATCTTGCAATTCGTGTCAGTTCTGCTGATCAGAAATCCCATCTTGTACAGCGGTGACTTCTGGTATTTCTTTCGGAATATCTGCATCATCACCATTTTGTTTCTAGTCTGGTATATGGCTTGTTTCATGAGTTCTATCAGTCTTCGCCTGACGCTGAATGGGTCTTGGCCACCTTGGACACCAAATGGTGGCATCCAATTTGGTTTATATGAGTCGTTCCCATTTTTCACTGGGATATTTGGAGTAGTCCTTGGAAGGGTGAAATCGGGTATACTCACTGTCGATGTAGCTGTTGGTTTAGGTATCCCAGTTACTGGAAATCCAGGTGCCACTTGGTTTCTTCTCATTGACCGCTTTCTATCCATTTGCTCATATAAATATCTCGGTTCAAATTTCTCAGCGATGTCTTCGAATCGGATTTGCTTTTTGACTTTGGATTCCACTCTTATGTGAATATGGTAGAGTATAGTTAACGAGGCTAGAGCACCTGAAAGTATATTTTTATTTATTTAAGTAGCTGTACCCGTATCTTCGCACGCAGCCAGTAATTCTCGCGTTATACTGAAACAATCAAATTCAAGCGATAAGGGGCCTGCTTAGCGCTTGCCACCCTTTTTTTCGCGTGGGAAAGCTTCGATAGGTTCACCTTCACCTTCTTCGGGGTCACTGGACGTTCAGGGTGCGGGCCCTAGGACGTTCATTGTGTACGGCGGCGACTCTAAGGAGGACGGCGGCGGCGGCGGGGTTGCGCGGGTACCGTGAGCACCGTGACTGGTTCCCAGGGGGCTACGGGCTCAAAGCAAGCCACTGAGCCTCTGGTGCAGATCCCACCGGACAGCCGCGGGGATTATAGTGGGTAAGAATCCCACATACCCCGGTCGAGCCCCACAGCCGGGGAACTATTGAAGATTTCCCCGCGAAAAAAAATAATCCCCGGGACCAGTGGGGGGTCAGTAGGGGACATTTACCCACTAAAACATGAGAGTGAGACCTGAGAGGTTTTTCGGTGGGATCTGCACTAGGGCCTGTAGCCGGTTGGATAAGTAACCTGAAGAGTTATGATATGTCATTACCATACATTTGTCTATTCGTATTGTAGCGTTTCGTATTGTAGAATGACAACTTTGCTTTGGTGTCCCTCAGTGGGATTCAGAATTTTTACCCCATATTATGGGGAATTTTACATAGAATGCAAATGACTTGTACATCATTGGTATCTCTTTAAGATAAAGCCATGTAATTTTTTTTTCGGCGAGTCGATTTCCGAATGTTGTTTTTTTTTCTGCTTAAATAAAACTTAATTAGTTTTTTTATATCTTTACATACAACTTCAATTAAAAATTATCTTAATGATGGTGAAAACCGCTTAAAGATCCGTTGCCTGGTTTAGGAGGAGTTACTGGATAGACGCTGAAAGCGACTTTGTTTTATATTATGTATAGATATAGAAGATTTTTGAGAAATAAATAATGAGAAACACCCCAACATTAATTGGATCGGTCTCCACCAGCCGTAGTAGGGGCCGTAGCCGCCAGCAAATGTGCGGTCGGTGTGGACGTGGCTCGGGGTCGTTCAGGCACACGTTGGCTCGGTTGAGCGTGCATCGGTGTTGAGCCGTCGGCTGTCGGTAAACGGGACGCGCTCAAAGGTGCCTCGGTGTACGGTGTTTTTTTGGCTCACGAGCCACGCAACTGTCCATTTCATCGCCTGATGACTCGGCCTGCCTCGCGAGCCACGGCTCGGGGTTTCCGGGAAAACTCTGAGGCTGGCGCGCGAGCCCGTGCGGTGGTAGACACCGACCCATTGATGCTTGCTAAAACATCAGATTGTTTGACAACGGTCTTTAAAGTCTTTCCTACAACTTCATGGTCATTTCAGACACTTTCAACATTATATTGTGGGCGTGTGCTGATTTTCTTATGAAATGTGGAACTTTAAATTTTTGTATACCTATAGATGCAAAACGCATCGTGTAAAATGATCAATTATGTGTTATAATGTATATCTTTATCTAGCTCTAAGAATAGCACCCTCCCATCTTCCCGTAAGGTAGGGTAAGAGGCGACTAAGGGAAAACAAGAAGGCGTCTTTCTTTTGGATCTATCTTCCACATATACTGCGGGCGGGCAGCAGCGTCTTTCTATTGGATTACCTACCATCATACTGCGATCCCCAAGCCGCCTGCCAAGCGTGGGGATTATGGCAACCCCTCCCTTCTAAGGGGAGGCCTTTGTTCAGCAGTAGACGTCTTTTGGCTGCTGATGATATTCTTATAATAAAAGTCGCTTCCGCTGTTTGTACGCTTAAATCTTATTAATTTTACTACGTTACGGATTTTATTGCAGTTTTCAGCAATGTATAGAGTGATTCAAGAGGAAGGTTTCTATGTAGAATACCCGTGCAAATCCGGGGCAGGTCGCTAGTATTTTGATAAAACAGAATACAAGGCATACTATAAACTGGTTTTTCAAAAACTGTTAACTAGCCTATTATGTGTGAAGTATCTAATCATTACAACATAACATTGTGTAATACGTACCGACTAATTTCAACATTTTTCTTTAATAATATCATGAAAGTGTTGGACATGAACACTCATATGAACGATGCGATTATAAATGGTACATTAAATTAAACTAGGTATGTAATTAATTCGCTATAAATGATTAAATACGTTTTAGTTTGTTCCTTATTCAGCTCATTCAGCGGAGCTCAGTAATATTCTAGTTATTGTCTTTTACTTACGCGAATATTGCACATTCAAATCAAACTACTTTTACGGATTTTATGGGATTTTTGTCGGGATAGTAAAATCTAAAATAAACCGCGATAAAATCCGTAAAAGTAGTTTGATTTCAATTCTAGTTATTTTTTTAAGCAATATTGACTAGGATACCAGCGCTTTGTTCGCCTGCCCGTAAGCTATTGTCTTGCTGCTCCTCGGGGAGGGAGTAGGGAGTCCTTAGTGCGGGACGTGTTTCCACTGCTGATGATGCCCCGGGCTCCGGGTGGCAGTGCAGTGACGAGCGTAATTTTTTTTTTTATTTTTTTTTTTCGTTGGAATGATAGACGCTGTTGGCCGCAGATGGCCATTACAGCTTCACCGGACAATAGGAGGCGAGCACTTAAAGCGCTCTAGCCTTAATGGCAGAAGTAGCGACGAGCTCAAGGGCACCTCAGGGAGGCACGGCCTCGGCTTGGGCTGTCGCTTAAGAGAGGGCTAAGTTTACCACCGGTTCACAACGCGCCCCCACTGAGAAGAACCGGCAAGAAACTCAGTGGGGTGATGCACGTCGTTGAGGTCGCATACGTACGGCCCTTCGGCCTCGCCGGCGAGACCGGTGTCTGATAGCTAGTGTAGCCTACGGTTGTCGGGGAGGGTTCGGCGCATCCCGGTCCTCAGTGGAATGCAGCTGTATATAGGCAGCGACCCGCCTGCCATCTGGCGAACGTCTTGCTTGTCTCGTCACTAGGTTGAATAATAAAAAAAATACCAGTTAAGTGCGAGTCGGACTCGCACAGCGAGCGTTCCATAGGATCTTTGCACATATTAAAGTAAATTTACTATTCATGTAACACGCACATGATAGCAAAAAAACAAACTGCAAAACTAAGTTTGTTTGTTGAAGTTTTTAAGTTTTTTAGGGTTACTTAAAAACTGTAGGTACTACTTAGAAAGATCATTTTATTTTTCCTGTAAAATATAGGTAGATACGGATTACCCATAGTTATTTCAGAGTTTTAACCGACTCCAAAAAAGAAGGAGGTTCTCAATTCGTCTGTATATGTTTTTTTCTATGTATGTTCGCGCGTAACTCTGGCAATTATGAACCGACTTGAAAAAATCTTTCTTCCATCCATTCTTTAATCCGTTGATAGGGTATCATTAAAAAAATTTGCATACGAATAAGTAGTTCCTAAAAAAAACAGAATGACGAATGCGCAGGAAACCTGCAGGAATGCCTAAAAGATGACTTTAAGTAGCTTTTTAAGGACAAAAATGGTCATAACTCTAGCAAATATTTACCAATTTCAATGAAGCTTTTTTTATTCGAAAGAAGAATCCACTGTAATGAATCTGTATGAATTTTATCAAAACCAGATAAGAACTTCCTGGAGGACCATAAACGATGTGGAGGAATTTATCTGGTAAAAACCATAAAACTGATGTTCTCCATTACATTACTTTGACAAATATGAACCGATTTCGATGATTCTTTTTTTATTCGAGAGAGTAAACTGATGATTCCATGCAAATTTCATTACGACCAGACAATAATGTGTTCATAACCTACCTAGATCATTTTACCGTCTTCGATGGTTCAATCTTTATGTATGAAAATATCACTGAAAAGTATAAAAAAATTTAAATATTATTGAAGTTGGTGTTAGCGTACCTGCTGTGTATATTTTATTCCCTCCACAAACTTCGGAGATAAAGGGGGGGGGGGGTGTTTGACTGTTTTGATTATCAGCCAAAAACTACGGGACAGCCAAAATAAAAATCTGTTTTGAAATGTGCAAATGAAGCCCTTTCTTATGACCGATATAGTAGTCTCACTTTGAAATTTTGATGACCTATTTCGACCACCACTTTTTTATAAATCCCAAAACATATTTTTTTTCGTTTGCGATGAGGTTGGGCAAGTAAGATCTAAAACTATTCCAAGTTTCAAGTCGATAGCATCACTGGTTCCTGAAATATATATATGTGACAGACAGACAGACAGACGAAGTCAGACCATAAGGGTTCCTTTTTTACCTTTTAGGTATGGGACCCTAAAAACTGCGATACCATCTTGATGATGGGATACCACTTTGTAAACATATGGAGAGCAATAAATGATTATGATTATCTTTAGATGACAGCGATACAGCTGCAGCAGGTGCCATGTCATCAACAGCAGCCAAAAGACGTCCACGGCTGAACAAAGGCCTCCCCCTTAGAAGGGAGTGGTTGTCATAATCCCCACGCTTGGCAGGCGTCTTGGGGATCGCAGTATAGGTTGTAGGTAATCCAATAAAAAGACGCTGCTGCCAGTCTTCTTGTCTTCGTGTCCATAAGAGGCGACTAAGGGAAAACGTCGCCTCTTACGGACGCGAAAGGGGGGAGTATTAGGGTGCTATTCTTATCCGGACACCCCACGGGTTGGTAATCGCAAATATTAGTCGATATGAAATATTCACCATTGTTGAAACGCTGGGTGAACTGACGACTTCAAGGCGGGTGACGACGCGGTGTAGGGCCTGGATAGCGAGAATCGTGGGGGTGCCGGGGGGAAGCGTGCATTTCTGCTTCCCCGGGACCCCGAGAGACTCTGGTAAGTTCAGAACGGAGTGACCACAGTCTCCTCATAGCATCGACAAACGCCACCGGAAAGGTTAGAAGATTTCACCAATTGATAGAGTGGTTCATGAGGAAGGTTTCGATATATAATTTGTCAAGGTTTTGTGTAAATGGGTTAAAATATAACGATAGTTCTTGGCTGTGTCGAAAAAAACACGGGCGAAGCTGCGCGGGTGAGCTAGTATGAAAATAAACAGTAGTCTTATTCGGACTTCAGTCATGTTGTCATAGTAAGAATTGCAATTTCGCTACACGAAATTAGGCATATTTTCTTCAAAAATATTATTTGCAAGCTAACTAACTTATTACAGGTGTAGCAAGTTTTTGATGAAATTGCGCTCGCTCGCTAAGGCTGGTCTGTTCCTAAGTTGTTAAATATCTTTGTCCCGAATAGAAGCCGTAAACAACCGTAAAACATATACGCTTAAAGCCCTATTCAAACGTAATCATTATACTTTGTGATCGATAAAGTAAGGTAATTGAAGAATAATGTCACGCATACAACGCGGGACTTCATGTATTATTTGAACAGAAAGAAAACTTGGTCAAACATGGTCCAAGCCCGTCGATATGCGTTGTCCCTTTCTAAACTCGCGGTTTATTGCATATCGTGTCTCGTTCTCACTTGCCCCGGAACAGTCAAAGATTATTGGGTCAGGTGGATAGTAGGTTTATGCCTAACAACGTGATGCCGCTATGAGGCTCGAGAGACAGTAGCAGTTTAAGATTAATTAGTAATAATAACAATTTGTTCGGTGAAGAAAAACATCGAGAGAACACCTGCATGAGAAAGCCTAACTAGCTTTCGAATGACGTGTGAAGTCCGCCAACCCGCACTTGGCCAGCGTGGTGGATTATGGCCTTAGCCCTTTCATCATAAGGGGAGGCCCGTGCCCAACAGTGAGTCATAAACAAGGGCTGGTATTAATTTTAACAAATTGTTAGACTTCTTCCTAACATAATATTTTCTAGTTTTCGGTTTCGTTAATAATACTACTAGGAGAGGTGGGCAAGATAACTTTTTATAAGTTTTTGTCTTAAACACTACTTTTTCGGGACTCCCTTTGTTACTTTCCCCGTGACTACGCAAGACAACAGGTAGATTATTCTTGGGCTGTCTTGGGTTCTTTGAGAAAAAAAAATGAGAAGTTAAATTTGTGTTTTTTTTTTTTATTAGTGATTATCGCAAATGTTAGTGTGATTTAGATGGGTTCTATTACGCACGTAAATAACGATATCCTGGTATGGAACCAGTTAGATCCGATACGCCAAACACACTGTGATGGCAATCCGAAAGCATTGAATAAATATCGCTCAGGTAGACCAGAGTCACTAATAGTACTAGTAAGATTCACAAGATTGTTACTAAGCGATTATTGCTTAAATTATTGTCAACGTCCGATAATTTTCTAGAAAAAAAAATTGACACATATCAATGGGAAAATTTCATTCTGAAGTTCCTTACTCTATGCCCGTAGTATCGGAGTATAGGGGTTTACTTTTCAACCCCGCAGGGCAGTCCTAACGCGAGATCGAATGACGCAACCCGTGCTGCGTCTCTATACTGAAAAATATTAAACACCTACGATATAAAAAATGTAGACGAAATAAATTATTGAATCACGCGATGCTACGCGACGAACCGAATAATATATTGTCTATAATTTGAATTTTAAAGTTTTGGTGGTAGTGCTTGTGTGTGCTTCTGAAAGTAAATTTTTCTTCGCTCAACGTGTTTAGTGCAAAGCTTTTGAATTGTAATTACAGGTGAGTCGGCTGTACCTATTATTTATATTACGTTTACGATTTTGAGCCATTTATTTTATATTTCGCTCTCTAAGTTAAGAGTAGGCTAGAGTACTAGCTACCTAGAGTACCTATATTGTCTTTAAATTTAACAACACGTTTTTTTATAATTATTCAAACGTAGAAATTAGAGCTTTAATTATTATGTACCGGTACCTATATAACGATAGTTGTACTACAATTAGAAAACGGAATATGTACCTAGAGGATAGGTAGCCTCAAAGAATTTTTACAAACAATAATGGAATTCACTTTTCACATGCGATTTTTATATATTCGGAATCTTTTGTCATGTACGACCGACTTGTTAATTTTTCTTTTATATTATAAACTTGTGATATAAATATGTATATACACAATTATTATAAAATGGTATCAGGATTCGGGTCAACAAAAAAAAAAGCGCGTTAAATGCAGAGGTAACTTTAACATTCGCCAAATGGAGAGTATGAACTAAAACTCTTTTAAAACTGTAGGAGGAGAAGGAGAAGGATTTTACTTTACAAGTTATTTTTAATCTGTCATTAAATACTTAATAGACCTGTCACAAATTTCGCTCTTAACAACTGCTAAGATATGCTGGTACTGTGTAATCAGTCTATTAAATACGCGCGAACGGTTAAGTATTGCAAATCTTTTTATCTCTGTTTAATTTTTTTCTCTCAACAGGAAATGTAAGTATTGTTATTAGTTTCTTAAACTCGTAGAGCAGAAACTGAGTCTTTTTCCCCAATTCCCCAGAAGGAGAGCTATGTTTTTCGAGTGTGTATGTATGGATGTATGTCATGGATGTGTGAGCGGATAGTTCGGCGTACAGGGAAAACGGCACGATGAATTTTGACTTATAATTATTAAGTCGTTAGTAAGTCGTAGTCGTGGGCTTTTTTATAATTTATACTTGTTAAATTCTTTATTATTATTAAGGTGCATCAACAATATACATATTACACACTTACAATTTGAAATGTCCAACAAAAATTCTTAATTTATTTATTTATTATTAAGGCACACCACCAGTAGGTATACATAAGCATAATTTCTATATGTACATGTACACCAATAACAGGTATGCACAGCATTTACCAACTAACATTAGCAAAAATAATATTTAACATTAGAAAAAGATTAAATTAATATTAAGTACATTAATAATTAAGTAAAAGAAGAAAAAAAAAATTGTTAAAAGGTGACCTTAATGAAAATCACAAGAGATTTGTGCGAATGATTTCAGTACCATACTTTTAAATATTTATTAAAATCAAATCAATCCATCAATCCATAATTTTATAATCTTAATTTATTTATTTACGGCAACTTGCCCCACATTGTTTTTGGCAGATCATAAAAGTAAAACTTCGCGACTACGATTTACAGAAGGAGTTTTAGAGCGTCCATGTATTTTATGCCTATTTCTTAATGGATTGTAGGATTTTATGTACCTAAAGGATGTCACCTCTACATTTACAAAGGTATGTATGTTTTTATTTACAAAGGTTTTTATTTAAATACGCTTATCGCGTATTTAAATAAAAACCTTGATTTCTGATATTTTATGATATATGATAATGATTTCTAAAATTAGTTCAAATTAATTAAATACGAAAACTAGGTGGTAGGTTCCTTGCGCAAGGAACCACCGCAGTGTCAGATATTCTGCCGCCAAGCAGCAGTGTATGAGCATTGCTGTCTTCCAGCGTAAAGGACACTGTAGCTTGAAAATTACCGGACACATGAGACTTACTAATGTCTTAAGGGTCGGCAACGCGCTAGTGATTCTTCTGGTGTTGCTAGCGCCTATAGGCTACGGGGACTGCTTACCATCAGGCGAGTCGTAGTAAGGCCGTAAAATTGCAGTGTGACAATTTTAGGTGGTCTTATCGCTATAGCGATCTCTTCCAGACAACCTTGGGATACAGGACAGTATATTGAAGGGCAAGTATAAGTATATATAAATAAAATATAATAACATTAATAAAATACTTATATATAACTGGGTGGAGACTGTAGGGTCTCCGGTGGAACGTTGGAGGTCCACTATTAATCCATTAAAACTAACAAGCAATTGAATTACCAGAATAATCCGAACAATGACAACCGAAACCCCAATATTAGAGGGCCAGCGTAACCTTCTACCGGAGACCCTACAGCATAAATATATATAATCAATAAATTATCAACAAGTAATGAATAGAATAGAATACTCTTTATTTGCACACCAAAGTAAAACATACAGATAAACTTAGAAAATAACTAATGAAATCCATGATGTGACTCTATGACTGCATATAAGCACTATTACAAACTATGAATTAGAGAAAGAAGTAATTTACGGCAGAGAAAGATAGTACAAGTTACCAGTTTTAAATGACCCCAGATTCTGAGCTCATCTTACATTCTGAGGCAAGGAATTCTACAGACGCCAGCTTGAACAGTAAACAATGTTGTGTATGAATGAGACGTTTTACTATGTTTTTTACCCGACTACGGAACGGAGGGAGGGTTATGATTTTAACAAGAATGTATGTAGGTATGTATGTATGTATGTTCATCTGTTCCCGCATATCTTCTAATCTACTTAACATAATTTGACAAGTAGGGTGTCGTTAGAAGCGTCTTGATTGTCCGCTGGTTATAGGCTATATAATATCACATTATTAGACTGCGATTTTATCCGTAGTCGGGTTTCAGTTTTTAAAACTTATTGTTATAAATACATATTTAAGATGTCCGTTTTGTGTTATTTATGTATACATGTCTATGTAAGCAAAAATTGGATCAGGGTGGAATCCACCGCGGTCACCGCCGTCCGGCGTCATGACCTTTAGTGCAGCTAGGGCGTCTATCGCACTACTATACCCCACGGGTCTATTTGATAGTACACTATTTAGGTATAAACCATATAGTCTCCGTGGTGCTCGGTTTACTTAATAACTTAGCCAGCTTTTACCCGCGCCTAAGTTATATTTTATTAATGCTAAGTTATGTAAGTATCCATTAGCTTAAGTATTCGTTTGAGCGAACAGACGATCGAAGCCATACCAACAAAACGTTAGTGTTTTACATAATCCAACAGATCCAATAATAACTTGGCTCTTCGTATTAATAATATAAGGCTTTTTGCTAAAATAACCTTTTTGGTTATACGTTTACATAATAAATGGAAGCGAATCTGTAAATGTAGAGCGAAATCCAATTTACGGCAGAACGGTAATAAAATATGTAACAAGTATAGATTATAATTATGGGTATAATTTATGAATATAATTTCTTAGCAAAGGATTAAGTCCGGGGGGGGGGGGGGTCGGTAAGGGAATACCCACTCACGGCTATAGTAGAGTTGGTAGACGCTTGCGTGAGGACGGATCCGACACGTAAAGGCCCTTTTAACCGACTTCGATATATTACTTGGATGTTGCTAGTCCAATTCTAAAAACGACAAAGTGAACAAACAAGTGAAACGGCTTAGAGTTAGCGAGTTAGTTTATAAAAGTAAGTATACATCGTGAACCGGGAAAAAGCGAGCTCCAACCGAATTATGCCAAATCACCCCGGACCGTGTAGGGGCCTCTGAAAGGCTTCCATTAGCTTTTTGCGTATGCCATTATTGCCCACGAATGTTTTCCGGCCTCTGTATTAATGTTGGCACAGCCTGTATAATCTGTTTTTAATACTTACTTATATTTTTACCGCTGAAGCACCATGGAATTTGAATCTGTGGAACTTTATAGAGAAAAGCGGAAGATAATTTGTTTCGCAAACTGTACGTAGATAGTTACAAGTATCTACGACGAAAGTTGTTGTGTGTTGGAAGAGTTGTGTACCCGAGTGCACTAGGGGGAGAGTCATGTTCCTTTAGCTTTAGTGTAAAATAATAATACCAGCTCTTGTTTATGTCCCACTGTTGGGCATGGGCCACCCCTCAAGATGAGGGGGCTCAGGCCGTAGTCCACCACGCTGGCCAAGTGCGGGTTGGCGGAATTCACACGTCATTCGAAAGCTAGACTTCCTCAGATATGCAGGTTTCCTCACGATGTTTTCCTTCACCGAAAGCTAGTAAGAATCGCACTAAGACGATTCGCACATGATTAATTAAATAAATCAGAGGTGAGAGCCGAAGCTCGAACCTGCGCACCTTGTTTCCAAGGCAAGCGCTCACCCATTGAGCTGTTTCCGTCAAGTAACTAGTAAAGTTTACTAAAAATCAACAAAAGAACTATCACAAACAAACTTAGTTTTGAGGTTTGGTCTTTTTGGGCTAACGCCACTGATAGCAGAAGGCTCTAACAAGTAAAGCCTGATTTACACGTATTAAGTTGCAAGTTGGTAACTAAATCTTTACTAAAGTTTCAGTAAATTATTACGTGTAAATAAACACTGTAGCAGTAAGTTCCAAGTTAATGAACAGGTAATTTTTTTGATTTACACGTACAGCCCCGGATCTAGGTTGGGGGGTTTGGGTTGTCAAGCCGGGGCACCGGGCCCTGGGCGGTAGTTCCAGGGGGTGCCAAAATCGTAATTTTATATGATTAAAAAACTTGTTCCACAAAGTGTAAGGCATAGATAATAAAGAGTACAAATTTATTAAAGAGTAAGTAGAGTGCGTTTCATGAAAGAGTTCCCTTCGTGGTTAAGTTGGTATAATTGAATTAGGTGTTGTCATTAAATTTAAAAATATTTACCCTCAATATAGGGAAAATACATTATTATAAATCATACGGATGTATTTATTTGTCCAAAATTATGTAAATACTCAGTACCCTAATTTATATTTTGCGATTTATACAGGTTAAATACATAGAATTAAAGACAGAAATCATTTTCAATCATTTTATGCTATCATAAGGTTTGGCTTGGCTGTTGTGGCCAATTGTAACGGATAAATACAACCATGTCAATAACTTGAGGACATAAATCGTTTACTATTTATAATTTTGATCATTTATTTACTTGGGAAAACATGGAATTAAAACATAGCCCTGGTAACATTATTTTACCTACCTGAAATGGCGGCAACTCAGGATCTTACTTGTTCGAAGGTAATTAAAGTTCTTTGGTGAGATTTTCAAGCGCACAAACCCTTTTCATATTTTTAAATAGATATCTTTCACTACTTCTCAATGTCTTAGACATGCTTTTGTCGTTTAATTAGCGAATAATGTGGAAAAACAAAAACATTTTGACACACGCGATCGTCACTGACCAACTTAACCCCGAAGGGAACACATTCGTGAAACGCACTATAGATGGGCGTGGTTGGTTCTCGATACGTTTGGATACACTTGAACATATTTCACGTTTGAATAGTGGTGATGATAAGTAGTGGTCTTGGGAGTTGCAGTGTAGTAATTTGTTGGTAGGTAATCCAATAGAAAGACCCTGCTACCCGTTTTCTTGTTTTCCCTTAGTCGCCTCTTACGGGCACCCAATGGGAGGAGATGAGTGGTGCTATTCTTACCCGGACACCCCACGGGTCAGCTTTTGAGTAGCATAGTTTTTTTAGGAATCATCAAAAAACATTGGCGAACAAACTTAAGTATGCAGTTTGGTCTTATTGCTACCTGAGGTGAATAGCAAATCAACTTTTACACTTCCAAAGAAGGTACGGAAACACCCATCGATATAATATATAAACTAGATAAGCATTCACGAACAAAAATACATCTAAAATGTGGTCGCGGAGGTTGCAAACTTATCTGTGCTGGTGGCGGAAACGTGAACTAACATTTCTATTATGATAATTACGTGTAGTTTGACAGTTTCATATAGACAGTAGCGACACTCCTATCGGCAAAAATAAATTTGTCAGGATGTGGCTTGTAAAGAAATAGCGACACAAGGGCGCTAGTTCTCGCTACAACTTTTTGAACCGTGACACCAAATCTAGTTTATATGTTATATTGATGGAAACATCGGTGCGCCAGTCTGCCTCGCACTTGACCGGTATTTCATATTACATACATACGCCTAAAATACAGAACCTCCTTTCGAGAAGTTTGATAATTAAATTCAATTATTTAAAAAAAAAACATAAAAAAAACAGCCAGCGTTTCTCAACATCATCGCTTAAAACGGGAAGACTGTAACGGAAATCCATTAGCGGTGTACCTAACATTTGAGTGGCGGGGAGCTTTGGCTGCGTCACGTTATTGCCCCGGATGCGTGTCGTGACGTAGCCGTACCGTGCACGTCGCGCCTCCGTTCCGTCCTGTTTAAACTACACACATCAAAAGTGTCTAGGGATCAACATATATTTTTGCAATAACTTTTCTCCTGATTGATATTAATTAAAATTTTCTTTAAGGATTCATCAAATAAAGTGTTTTCGTTTGTCACAGTAACGATAAACCAAGTCACCTTTGCATTAATAAAGAAATTTGCCATTTTCCTAATAAAGGGATTTTTGACATTTGAACCACTAACACAAAAGTTCGAAAAAAAGACTGAAATAACAATTTTCTTTAAAATTTTATTGGGTAACTTAAACAATTAATAATCCGTGTTTCTACCGCGAACACTAACAACACAAGAACATCGGTTTGGCATACTCAAAATGAGTTCATCCAAATCACGCTGTGGAATGGCCGCCCATGTTCGTTGCAACAACAAAAAAAGGTCTTCTTGCGACTGGATACCCTCCATATTCGGCAGAGCTCTTCTCTGTAGCATATCCCATGCATGCTCAATCGGGTTCAAGTCTGGCGACTGAGCAGGCCAGGGCAGGACATTGATGTTAGCTGCGGCGAGAGTCTGTCTTACAACTCTTGCGGTGTGCGGTCGTGCATTATCATGCATTAACTGAAATAAGGGACCGATTTGCACTTGTAGAGGAACGATGACGTCTGATACAATCGTCTCAGCATAAATTTGAGCGTTGAGGTTGCCTCTGATCCAAATCAACTCAGTTCTTCCGCCGATCCAAATACCCGCCCATACCATGATGGTTCCACCACTATAAGGATGGACTTCCTGGCAGGATTTTAATCGCTGTTGGCGTCCAGGGGTTCTCCAGTGTCGTATACGTCTTGTATCCGGTCTCATACCAAAACGAGACTCATCAGAAAAGCACACGAAACGCCATTGTTCTTCTGCCCAATTTCTGTGTTCAAGAGCCCATTGATATCGAATCCTACGATTGTGCATTGCTATAGGTGGTACCCGTAGCGGTCTTCGGGAATGAAGGTTCACTTCATGCAAGCGGTTTCTGACTGTTTGGTCGCTAATTAAGTTCCCTGAAGAGTGATGAAGCCTCACGGCTAACATCATGGCAGTTATTGTTGGAGCTCTTCGAGTTAAGATTTGAATATATCGGTCTTGTCTCCGTGTGGTGCAGCGATACCGTCCTCCATGGCGCTCAGCCACGGTACCAGTGCTTCGGTAACGTGTCCAAAGTCGACTGATAACACTCTGACTTGTATTCAGAGCTAAAGCCACAGTACGTTGCCGGGAACCAGCTTCTATCATTCCCACGGCTCTGAGCATTTCTTCCCTGCTTAAATGACGTCGCCGCTCCATAATAACGTTGGTTTTAATCAGTAGTAGGGAAACAGTAGCACTAATAATGTCTTCAATGCGTTGTATGTTTTTATAGGGAAAATATTGACAGCTGATTTTCATCTTTTACTCGAATTTGATTCACAGTTCCTGATTCAAATTATGAAATGCACCAAAAAGGATCCATATAAATTTATAAAATCATAAATTTATTACAAAGCCACATCTCAATCTCAAGAAATCCGCTTAAAAATGCTTGATCCCTAGACACTTTTGATGTGTGTACTTTTTTCAATTAAGAATGAATAGCACTTTAACGTATTGAAACCATTTAAGTAGATTGGTAAATTATGTTAAGTGGTTTTACTGTGTATAGCATTACGTATAACTTTTGAAATTATAAAACTTTAGTGGGTGGATCGGTCGTTTTGTAATGATTAGGGTACATGGGTGAAATCAAAGCTCAGACTGCTTTTTTGCAAATCAAACTACGTTTAGGTAAAATAAAAAGGATTCGTCCCTTGCAATATGGTCAGGAATAATGTAAAATTAGCCTTGTTAGCTTAGCCCTTGTAGTGAATTGTATTAGAAATTATAGTTAAAAAGGAGATTTAGATCCATCAAACCACACACAAGACGTGTGGCTGATAATAGCTGTGCTAGCCACGCATAGTGTGATATGATACTTTTTTTCAGTACAAGATACCATCCTGGTAGACACTGTACTATCGTGGACACCTCCACCACCACCCACCAAAAGCAAAATTATTTTCCCTCGATAGAAAGAGAGAGCTATAAACGACTTATATTGACATCTCTACCTAATGTCAAGTGAGATGATAGATGGTGGTTGGGCCAGACTGGTCCGGCCCCTTCGGAGTCGCTGGACGCTCGGGGTGTGGGCCCTTTGAGCGTCAATTGAGTACGGCGGCGACTCCGAGGAGGACGGCGGCGGGGTTGCAACCCCCGTCCCCGTGAGTACCGTGTCAGGTTCCCGGGGGGCTATAATGCGGGCTCAAAGGCAAGGCACTGAGGGGCCCCTGGTGCAGATCCCACCGGAGAGCCCTGGGGTCCCCCCTCTCATGTGCCGATGCGACAGCTTCGGGGGTTTTAGTGGGTAAGAATCCCACATACCCCGGTCGAGCCCCACAGCTCCCGGGGATCTTTCGAAGATTCCCCCGCGTCAAAAAAAAAGAGACTGGTCCGGCCATTGTATTTTTCTTTCTTTTTTTATTTATTCTTTTTGATTTATTTATTTATTTAACTTTATGCACATATGTACAATGGCGGACTTAATACCTAAGGTATTTTCTACCAGTCTACCGTGGGTGATGCAGAAATAAATTAATGATTTATTTTTATTTCTTTTTAAAATTCCGATAGCATCACATTGGCACTGGTATAATAATAATTATGTTTGTGAGAACCAGATGTAAATACTATGTTATAAACAAAAATATGCATAAAATAGATGAAATAATAAGTGACAAAAAAATTGCTAAAATTGACCCCAATAGATGTATTATTAGCATACTAATTTGACCCCAGCGTAACAGTTTGAGTATCTATGTTCCTAGCTAACCTTCGCAGATATCCAAAGACCTGAAGCCGAAACAGGTAATTGAGTTACCCCAATCAATATTAGTTTTCGTTAGAAATCCTAATTGCCTAGTTACTGAATAAATGTCCCATTTATTGAATAAATGTCTCGTTTGCTGAATAGAATTTATTGTAACGTTAGCAGAGTGAATTTAATAACTAAATACATTTTCTCTTTATTCTTTATCAAATTGGTAAGAATACCTTTTCTCGGGAGAAACATTCAAAAGATCCCCGGGATATGTGGAATTCTTACCCCCTTAAACCCCTGCGGCTATCCCCCAGGAACCTATCACGGTACCCACGGGGACGGGGGTCGCAACCCCGCCACCGTCCTCCTCGAAGTCGCTGCCGTACTCAATGGACGTCCTTGGCCCACATCCCGAACGTCCAGCGACTCCGAAGGTAGAAAGTAATTCTTCTTCTTCTTTCTTCAGCCTGTTGCCACCCAATGCTGAGTGAAAGCCCTCTCCAATGCATGCCACCCTTCTCGGTCTTGAGCCTTCCTCATCCAGCTTCGTCCGGCTACCATAACTAGGCCATCAGACCATCTGGCTAGTGGTCTGCCGACGCGTCTGTGTCCCGTGCGTGGTCTCCACTCCAGTACCTTTCTTGATCATCACGTCCACTTCCTCTTAGCCACGGTTTTAGCTGTGTCAGTCAGTTTAGTCTTTCTTTAGAAAGTAATTACCTCAGACGAATGGATAGTTCGTCTGAGGTAACACGAAAAAAAATATCGTTTCGAGATAAGCTAAGGGATCTTTGTATTTTACAGGAAAAATAAAATGATCGTTCTAAGAAGTACAACTTTTTAGTAAACCTAAAAAACCTCGACAAACAAATTTATGTTCGCGGTAGTTTTGTTGCGATAGTAATAGTATTTCGATAGTATCTTGACAGTCTCGTGGCTTTGAAAATAAGCTTTAGTATCGATAGTAAAATCAATAGTATCAATCCTTATTACTATCGGTAGCATCGATAGTTAAAAAAGAATAATACTCGTACTATTGCTCAAAATCTATAATATCGATATTATCAATACTATCGGTTGCGAAGACGTGGATAGTATCGATACTATCGAAGGTATCGATTGCATTAGGCTCAATTCACACCAGAACGAATCAAACGAGTCCAAACTCGATGGGATTGCTACTGTTCTTTTAATACTAGTAACATGAACAGTACATTACTGTTCATGCTAATAAGTTATCTATACTTAAAACTCAAAGTGCATTTTGTCTGTGTATTGAATATTTTTCCAATTTTTTTATGTGGGGATACTATACTATCGACATAGAGGCCAAAACAATTTTTTTTTGGAATTAATGTCTGTCTGTCTGTGGGTCCAGGTATCATTTGAAAACCCGTGCATAGATTTTAATAGGGCTTTCACTGATGTGTTGTGTAGAAGTCCAGGCATAAAATGGTATATAACATCACGCTATGTTTCATAGAGAACTACGTGTAGTTTGACTGTTTTGTTTAGACAGTAGCGGCAAACTTAATTTGGTCGGCTGGTAGCTTGGCGGTTGGCGAACTAGTAGCAGAGATATTTAAATAAATATTTATTATTTCGTGATATCTTGCTGATATCTATCATTTAATCTATTACTATTAACTACTACTAATGGGAAATATATGTTCCGTAAGAAAATTTGCTGTTGCGACGTGTATTAAGGCGTTTAAAGTTTTTACACGCAAATGAGGCTTTTCGACACGTCTTTACGCTAGCTGTTGTCGGCTTTTACTAATTTGAAATAGCGACATACCGTCTCCGTAGCTCTATTTTCGTGACCACTTTTCGGGCCGTGACAGCTAATCTGGTTTAGATAGTATATCGATGGATGGAGCATATTACCACAAAAATTATATTATATGTGAATAGGGTAATTATAACCTGACCAGTTAATTAATAAGATATGTATTATTACGCTATATACAATAGGGACTGAGCAGACATTTAGTTTGCATAAGGTAATGTATTTCGGCATATTGAGTAAGTGTTGCGTGGTCGAGTGGTTACGGACGCTTTTAGAAACCGTCGTAGGTCTCGGTTACGCATCCCACTCGGGGTTATATTTTAACTTTCTTAAATATTTTTTTTATTAAATTATATTTCGATATTATTTAGGTTTTTTTGCTTTGCAATTTTACGCAAGGTGGTGGTTTCAATTTTTAGGTTAAAAAATATAATGGTTCCATGAAATCTGAAACGAAACCCCTGTAAAATACGTTGATAGTACCTAAGATAGTACCTAATAAAAAAATATAAGAAGTTATTGATCACTTAAAATAACATTCTTCAATCTATAAAACTAAAGCTCCTTCAGAAAGTTTAAGGTGTGTGGCCCTAGATGTCCAACCAGTACGGCAGCTTACTTGGTGGATGTATAAAGTGTCTCCGGCGGCGGGCTTAAAGGCAAGATAAAAAAACGCTCAGTTTTCTGGTGCAGATCCCACCGGAGCGTCCACGCCTCCTGTCTCATGTGCCGATGCGACAGCCGTGGGTAAGTATCCCACATACCCCAGTTGACCCCATAGGTCCCGGGATCTATTGAAGGTGTCCCCCGCGAGAACAAAAAGCAAGTAGATGACACTTATCGTATAGACAGCTTACGAACAAGATCAGGGTTACTTGAACAATAGATTTACGGATAATTCAAATGGTGTCAGTATTACCTACTTAGTAGATACTTAGTTGTAAAATGGAAAAATGAATTTAGGTAATATGAAAATAGTTATATTTTGTACTAGCTGACCCACGCAGCTCGCCCGCGCTGTGTTTACGTTAACTAAACTTTCAATAATATACATTTGTATAGAATACAAAACCTCATTTTTTAGTCAGTTAAAAACTTGAACCCACTTTGTACTTGCCCTCCTAAGCACGGAGACGTTTAGTTCAAATGGCGTTAAACGGTCACCCATCTATTTAATGACCTTACCTAACGTCGCTTAACAACTGTCTATGAGTATTCCCTTACAAATATTTACTATAATTATAATGAAAAATTGTTAAAATCAGAGCAAGAGTATAACCAAGTACTCATTTTGACTTTAGGTCCCTCTTCCAAGAGAACCGTGCCGAATGTCGGGATAAAAAGTATCCTATGTGCTACCTCGGAGTATTAACTCAAATCATGCAAGTTTCGTTTCAATCCATCCAGTAGTTTCGGCGTGATGCTCAGCCGAGATACAGACAGACAGACAGACAAAAATAAAAAGAAATACATTTTTGGCTTTAGTATCGGTTATAGAATGACACCAAACATAATTTTCAAAAAATCTTCAATGTACAGAATTGGACCTGTTACAGTTTTATTATAAGTATAGATGTGACATACCTACATATAATCACCATCGTCGTTGTCATCATATTTCTAATAATAATAATGTTATCCAAGCCTCTCAGTGCCTATCCGACGTATGGATCATCTTACTTTCCAGACAAAAAGATCCGTCATTATCCTAACCAGTAAGAAACAATTACACAAAGTTGTTGCTCCCTGCGGGATTGGAACCCGTGACCTCCGGTTTGCAAAGTACTAAGTGGTACCCCGCTGACCGCTTAACTAAGAGACTCTTTATCCCGAAAAATTGAAGGGTTCCTGCAGGACGGGACATCAATATGTAGGGGTAACGCGCAAAATATATAGGATGATTTTGATATAATTTGTGTAAATCGATCGAGTCGGATCGGGTGGTCAGATGGGGTTGGATCGAGTCAGATTGAGTTCCTTCGGAGTCGCTGGACGTTCGGGATGTGGCCGTTACTTAGAATGTCCATCCATTACGGTGGCGACTCCTAGGAGGACGGCAGCGGGGTTGTTACCCCCATCCACGTCAGCACCGTGACACCATGAACGCTCAAATGCAAGGCACTGATCCCACTGGTGCAGATCAGGGATGTTGCGAATATTCGCATCCGCATCCGCAAATGCGGATCTTCCGCATAGAATTGGACTTCTGCATCCGCATCCGCATCCGCAATAATCAATACGGATTTTCATGCGAATGTGAATGTAATACGAGTTGCGACGAGAAAGAAATGGGCGGGGCCGCCTAGTGGCGCGTGCCGTTCGCACGTGACAATTAATGACCAATGGAAGCGAAGAAATTGGTGGACAAGATACGACGCGTTTGTTTTGGTGCATCATTTGTTTATTGTAAATAAATCATAACGTGTTTGTTTGCGCTGTGGATTACTTGTCGTACAGATAGATTTTGAATGTTATTGTGATACAGTGATCATTGTGTGTAATTTTTTTTTTTGACCCTTATTAATTACGATCTGTCGCTATGTAGGACATTCAGTAATATGTGTGACAAGTTTTTATAAGTCTCGATCGGTATGCAACCCATGTCGCATCCAAAAATAGTCTTCATAGCAGATAAATGCTATATTTGGATTAAATCTTGTGGAATCTTATGTTTAAGCCTGCGGGTTCTATGCGTGTCTTGCATTAGGTATATATATTGTGTGTACTTAAATAATTATTTATTGGGAAATCTTCAGGTAAATGCCAATAAGTTAGTACTTAAATAAAAATTGGAGTATTTTAAGTACTTAATACTCATTAATAAAAATGTTAATAATGACTTTACATTGTTTTAATTCTTCATTCATATACTATATTTATATAAGATCTTAAACTTCCGCATCCGCATCCGAATCCGCGGATGTGAGCCTTCAAAAATCCGCATCCGCATTCACATCCGCGGATGTGAAAAAATCGGCATCCGCAACATCCCTGGTGCAGATCCCACCGGAGAGCTTTGGTGTCGGCTTTAGTGGATAAGAATCCCACATACCCTGGTTGACCCCCACAGGTCCCGAGGACCTTTTGAAGGTTTCCCCGCGAAAAATAAAAGGGTCGGATCGAATTGCACCGAATCTGATCAAGTTGAATGGAGATGAATCGTGTTATGTCGAGTTTGATTTTAACTCTGGCAATAACTCTGGCAATTATGAACCGATTTGAAAAAATCTTTCTTCCATCCATTCTTTAAACCGTTGATTGGGTCCCATAAAAAAATATTGGTTACGAATAAGTAGTTCCTGAAAAAAATATTTAAAAAAAAATTTAACCGACTTCAATAACACTAAAAAGTATAAAATAATTTAAATATTAAAGAAGTTGGTGTTAGCGTACCTGCTGTGTATATTTGGCACCAACTTCAATAATATTTAAATTATTTTATACTTTTTAGTGTTATTGAAGTCGGTTCAATTTTTTTTTAAAATATTTTATTTTATACTTTTTAGTGATATTTTCATACATGAAGATTGAACCATCGAAGACGGTAAAATGATCTAGGTAGGTTATGACATCATTATGATTTCACATTATCGTCTACATACTTTTACATAATTCATGTTTCTTCAGAAACTCAGAAACATTTTATCCGATCGTAATGAAATTTGCATGGAATCATCATAGTAGTTTACTCTCTCGAATAAAAGAAGAATCATCGAAATCGGTTCATATTTGTCAGAGAAATGTAAAGGAGAACATCAGTTTTATGGTTTTTACCAGATAAATTCCTCCATATCATTCATGGTCCTCCAGGAAGTTCTTATCCGGTTGTGATAAAATTCGTACAGGTTTATTACAGTGGTTTCTTCTTTCGAATAAAAAAAGAATCATTGAAATTGGTAAATATTTGCCAGAGTTATGACCATTTTTGTCCTTAAAAGCACCATAAAGTCATCTATATAGGCTTTCTTGCAACTTTCCTGCGCAGTCACCATTCTTGTTTTCTCAGGAATTACTTATTACTAAGCAATATTTTTTTTATGGGACCCAATCAATGGATTCAAGAATGGATGGAAGAAAGATTTTTTCAAATCGGTTCATAATTGCCAGAGTTATGCGCGAACATACATAAAAAAAAAAAAATATATATATACAGACGAATTGAGAACCTCCTCCTTTTTTGAAGTCGGTTAAAAACAAGAATGGTGACTGCGTACGACAACTGCAGGAATGCATAAGATGACTTTATGTCGCTTTTTAAGGACAAAAATGGTCATAACTCTGGCAAATATTTACCAATTTCAATGATTCTTTTTTTATTTGAAAGAAGAAACTACTGTTATGAATCTGTATACATTTTATCACAACCGGATAAGTACTTCCTGGAGGACCATGAACGATGTGGAGGAATTTATCTGGTAAAAACCATAAAACTGATGTTCTCCATTACATTACTCTGACAAATATGAACCGATTTCGATGATTCTTTTTTTATTCGAGAAAATAAACTACTATGATGAATCCATGCAAACATTACGACCGGATATTTTTTTCTGAGGATACGTTAAATAAGTAAAACTTAGACGATAATGGGATCATAACCTACCTAGATAATTTTACCGTCTTCGATCAATCTTTATGTATGAAAATATCAGTAAAAAGTTTAAAATAACATCATTTTAAAAAAAAAATTGAATCGACTTCAATATCACTGAAAAGTATAAAATAATTTAAACATTATTGAAGTTGGTGTTTGCGTACTTGCTGTGTATATTTGGCAACAACTTCAATAATATTGAAGTCAGTTCAATTTTTTTTAAAAAGATTTTATGAATTTTTGTCATAATCATACACTCAACACTCATAGAGAGTTATCAATGTTTTGTAACCGATCAGGTTAAGCAACGTTAGGTAAGGTCATTAAATAGATGGGTGACCTTTTAACGCCATTTGAATTAAACATGTGCTTCGGATAACAAGTAAAAAGTGGTTTCCAGTTTTTAACCGACTATAAAAAAGGAGGTGATGTATTTGATGCGAATGTCTGTTATTAAAAGTTTAGTTTACGTAAAAATAGCGCGGGCGGAACTGCGTGGGTCAGCTAGTATTAAATAAAACTGTACTTATAATAGCTCTTTCTGTACTGTACTAGTACTTTGCTTTGCACGACTTAAAAAAAAAATGTATATAAGTATTAGTATCAGTTGTCTGGTTTCCATAGTACATAGTGGTGCGTTCCTCACTCATGAGTCGCCTCATTCGAGGTACTCGTGAGGACAAATTGAAAGAGTTCCTCATTTTTCAACGATGAACCACCTCATTTTATCTTTCATTCCTCGTTCTCGCTCGCGAGATTGAGGTTTGAGGCCGCACGCGTTTACCTCGTCGTGCGAGCGAAAGGCGAGCGAGTGAGGATTACTGAATGAGTGAGCGAACAAATCGACCAAATGAGTGAGGACGATCTGTGTGAGCGTGGTGACTGGTGAGGCGTGAGTAATATTTTTGCGAGTTAGGTTTGTATTTAGATAATCGTATCCTACTAATATTATAAATGTAAAATTTTGTGAGGATATTGGATGATTGACGATGACCTCAGTAGTTTAAACTTTATTTAAATCACGAATTGAAATATCAATATTAATTTCGTGATCTTAATTCTCTTAAATTATTATCTATTTATTTAGTGATGATTGAGTGTTTTTTGCTTATTTTGGACTAAAACACTGAGCGAAAGAAAATGATGTGTGTGAGAGAAATAGCAATAGAGAAGCACGCTGCAGCTGCAACGGTCAGGCGTCCTCCTCGCTTCCTCGTTTGTGGCGCGTGACTCGCGTGAGTGAGGCCATGAATTGATATCTAAAACCGTCCCTCGATAAGATATCCTCACCTCCCTCAAATGAGGTGTACCTCGCGAGTACCTCACGAACGAAAATGATGCACTCCCTCATCCTCATTTTAAATTTACGAGTTACCCATTACTAATAGTACAGGCTCTGCCTAGTTTGGGATTGGATGACCGTGTGTGGATTGTCCCAAGATATTATTATTACTTTTACACTTTTGTACTTACTAGTGCTGCAACTGCTGCATGAACCTGCAGATGTCCTTTTAAGCACAAGACTAGAGGGGACTCCCCACATCGTCAATCAAAAATTATAAAACATATTTTTTGAGATCGTACTAGTAAGTGATAGTAAGTAATCAGTTTACAAACTTTACAGCAAATAAGTTAACGTAGTAGTAGTATTCTTATGAAACTGATCTAGTCAAAACCATAGCGCCATTTATAACTACACTAGCGTCATCTAGGGAGTATAAATTACAACAGTACTGAATAAGTAAATCAAACATTGCACGGCTTCTTTTTGTGTTTTGGAATAATACAATACGAGTGTAATATTATATAAAAACATTTTTAAAAAATTGAATCGACTTCAATAACACTGAAAAGTAAAAAATAATTTAAATATTATAGAAGTTGGTGTTAGCGTACCTGCTGTGTATATTTTGCACCAACTTCAATAATATTCAAATTATTTTTTATTTTTCTATGATATAGAAGTCGGTTAAATTTCTTTTTTAAATATTTTATATTATACTTTATAATGATATTTTCATACATATAGATTGAACCATCGAAGACGGTAAAATGATCTAGGTAGGTAGGTTATGATCACATTATCTACGTCTACATAGTTACATAATTCATGTTTCTTCAGTAACAATTTATCCGGTCGTAATGAAATTTGCATGGAATCATAATAGTAGTTTACTTTCTCGAATAAAAAAAGAATCTTCGAAATCGGTTCATATTTGTCAGAGTAATGTAATGGAGAACATCAGTTTTATAGTTTTTACCAGATAAATTCCTCCACATCACTCATGGTCCTTCAGGAAGTTCATATCCGGTTGTGTTAAAATTCATACAGATTCGTTACAGTGGTTCCTTCTTTCTATTATAAGAAGAATCATCGAAATTGCTAAATATTTGCCAGAGTTATGACCTTTTTGTCCTCAAAAACCGACGTAATGTCATCTAAATGTCATGTATTTAAGCATTCCTGTAGGTTTCCTGCACAGTCACCATTCTTGTTTTTTCAGGAACTACTTATTACTAAGCAATATTTTTTTTATGGGACCCAATCAACGGTTCAATCAATAGATTGAAGAAAGGATGGAAGAAAGATTTTTCAAATCGGTTCTTAATTGCCAGAGTTATGCGCGAAGTCGCGAACATACATAAAAACAATATACTTATATATACAAAACAAAAATTCTTTATTGTACACCAAAAGAGAAGATATAGCTTAAAAGTGAAAAGTAAAATGGCAGTGTGACTTCACGAGAGACGAAGAAGAGACGCTTAAGCACGATACGAGTGCAATATGATAAGATTTACGTATTTGCGATTCTTAATGCTGCGTTACAGTCAGGACTGTATACTAATAATTATAAGTTATATCATAATACTTGTATCCCTAACATCTTTTGACTGTTTTTTTACACAGATATGACATGGCTAATATTGTGTTGGTAGTAGCTAGCATAATTATGTATAGTACATAGGTGATGTTTTAGTTGGTTAGCACTTAGCACCAATTTTTTAATTTTAGATCACTGTGCGAGTGAAGTGTATGTTTATTCGTTCCTTTATTCTTCTTTTACATTAGGCATTTTATGTATTTGTGTGTGCATGGCATAGGGTCCATGGGGTTGGAAACGGGTTCCAACGGAAGACCAGCGCGGCTTGGAAGCAAGCCGCTTAATGCTGAGTTGGAACCCTTTCGTAGCAAGTTAATTAAGTTATTATAATCATATTTTTGTTTGTTTTTCTTGTATCGTCTACGAATAAATGTTTTTCTTCTTATTCAATGATGCAGTTGTTAAGGAAGCTACAGACATCCTTGAAATATCCAGCTTTGGTAGTATCGATGTCAGCCGCTGTCATCGCATTCGACAATCCACCAAAAGTAAGCCAAAGCCGATTCTTGTTACACTAAGAGATATTACCATTCAAGACAAGTTATTAGCAAAGTCAGGCATGGGAATCACGATGTCTGAGTTTTTGACGATGGAGCGTCATAATGCGTTCCTTGAAGCGCGACGGTTACATATTCGTCTTAGGTCCTGATGTCCAACTAAGTTCGGACTAAGACTGCCGACTCGAAGCCCAAGAGAGCTGCGAGGAAGTAATGTTTTCACTATGTTGCAATTGGATGTTGGTACAATTCTTCTTGTTTACGCTGTGTACATTGATATCGCATCTCGTGGGTAAACTACTCGTAATATATAAGATATTTAAACTGTTATAGTAGGTGCCGTGTACATTGATCCAAAGTAGTAATTGTCCTTATAATAATCCACTAGTAAGTAATTTGTTATACTACTACTACTACTTTACTTTGATTGTTGTTTATTGTCTTGTTTTATTGTGACTTTTGTGACAGTGTCAAATATCTTTGACAAAACGTTTACAAGGTTTACTAAAGATCCACCAACTTATTCCTCCGGCATAATGATTTCTGATATTTACGCGAATATTACACATTGAAATGAAACTAATTTTACGGATTATATCGCGGTTTAATTACCCGACGTTTCGAATACTTTACAGCCTACACCTTACCCTTTTACCACCTTAGCCTTTTTAGCTTACTTTTTTTTGATTCCTCCGGCATTTTTTTTTGGAAATTCATGAAAAAGCCGATGAATAATTTCAACACTAGAGTGTTCAGAATCATGTACTGGATCCCTGGTATCGGTTTTCGGTACGATGTCCCTTACACCCCGTATAAAGAGCTCATTATTTGTTTAAAATTTATAGGTATAAGTGTGGTAAAATAAATAGCGAATTACAAATAACGCAAACAGGACATCTAAAAAAACATAAAAATGAAATATTAAAACTATAACGATCGGAGAACGATTTAAAAACTTATACCTTTTAACTTTCGCGTTCCATTATCAAACTTTATTTTATTCGGGAATTAACGCGATTTACCGTATATTTTGACCTGACGTTTCGGCCTGGTTACACCATCCGTGGTTACAAGTAGACTGGTTCAGCGAGACGGCGCCGTACGTGAGGTAGAGATTTAAAAACTTGCTAATAGTCGTCCATAGTAAGTGACGTGACATTTGCATGAAGACTTAGTTCAAATCCCGGGACACACACACTATCCTAAACAAACTGGGATCACTTCAGTTTCCAACCCTTTCTCGGTCCCTGTGTTTGTCTTTCATTTATTTTTTACATGTCAGTATAAACGGTACCCGTGGGTTGTCCGGGTTAGAATAGCACCCTCCCATCCGTCGGAGTCGCTGGACGCTCGGGGTGAGGGCCCTTTGAGCGTCCATTGAGTACGGCGGCGACTCCGAGGAGGACGTGTCAGGTTCCCGGGGGGCTACAATGCGCCCCCCGGCGGTGGGCTCAAAGGCAAGGCACTGAGGGGCCCCTGGTGCAGAGCCCACCGGAGAGCCCTGGGGTCCCCCCTCTCATGTGCCGATGCGACAGCCGCGGGGGTTTTAGTGGGTAAGAATCCCACATACCCCGGTCGAGCCCCACAGCTCCCGGGGATCTTTCGAAGATTTCCCCCGCGTCCAAAAAAAAAAATTATAATATAAAAAAAAAGCACCCTCCCATCTCCTCCCTTTGGGTGTCCGTAAGATGCGACTATCGGAAAATAAGAAGACACACAGCAGCGTCTTTCTATTGGATTATCTACCACCTATACCTACTGAGATCCCCAAGACGCCAGCCAACCCCTCCCGTCTAAAGGGGAGGCCTTTGTTTAGTAGTAGACGTCTCTCGGCTGATGATTTTTAACGGCCAATGTCGATCGTGTGTGAGGATTATTCATTTATATAACCAACACATGTGGCGGGTCACCCCCTTCCCTTCAATATGGTTGAGGGGAGTGATGGCTGCTGCTCGAGTCAACTCGTGCGCGGGTGCTGCTTGGGGGACTGGCCCGACTACTATCCCTTTGGCCTTTTAGTTTGTTGTACTTTCGTCGTTTTTTTTTCTCTTTTATTTGATCTTTTGAACGGCAAGACACACTGTAGCTAATGCTGATTTAATTGTACAGGATAAACACTGTTTAAAAAAAAAGTAAAAAAGTGACAAGCCCGCTGAGTTTCTTGCCGGATCTTCTCAGTTGAGGCCGAGTTGTGATCCGGTGATAGCTATTTAAAAAAAAAATTGACCGTTCAAAAGTGCTAGCGTTAAGCCTATTGGAAATAAATACCTAATTGTGACTGACTAACAGCGCTTATTATTTGATAACGAAACTCATAGATGCTAATTATTGTAACAAGAAAACAGTGTTTAAAAAAATAAATAAAATGTCAAGAACGTTGAGTTTCATCCCGGATCTTCTCAGTTGAGGCCGCATGGTGATCCGGTGGTAGCTTTAAAAAAATATTGACCATTCAAAAAAGTGCTAAGTTTGTTATAAATAATTTCATTTCATAAATAGTTTATAACAGAGTGAAAATATAATTTGAACGCAGTATTTTCTTGATTATATAATGTACAGCATGGTAGATGGACATCTATGCATAAATAAAAATGAATCGACGAAATGTATGTACTCGTATATTATATCTACGCGTATGTCTTCATAGACTTATGCTCATCGATATCGATGCATACGCTCATAACTTCCGAACGGTTGCACTAAACTGGATAATTCTTTTTTTTGTGTTCGTTATTGTTAGGAGAAAAATTAAGAAAGTTGTAACGGGAAAGAATAAAAAAATTATTTAATTTGCGCAGAAAGTTACGCGGGCGGAGCTGCGCGGGACAACTAATGTAGGGCCACTTTAGTAGATCAAATTTGACATCTGTCAGTTTCTGTTGTCGTTATTGCAATAAATATGTAATCGTAATTGAAAAAAGTTAAGCATGTGTGCAGTTCTTCATTCGAAAAAATTAATAATATTTTGTTCCCGCCGTCATAGAATACTTAATAGTACAAGGTTTCCCCGTGGGGTGCTGGGTTCTTAGAGGAGATACCACTGGAGATAGCATAATGCGCTAACCCCTCTGCCAAATTTTGTTCATATGGTCAGGTCATTCTTTATTTGTTTGCGTATCTTTTTGAATATGTTGCGAGTTTATTATAGTCTGGGTATGCGTGAAAATGTATCTGTGTGTGTTTACTTCGCCTCCCGCACCCCGCAAAAGTGCCACGAAAAATTTGTTCGGCGAATCGACTTGACACTAGCTCCATTCTAATTACTCTGAGGCTGGGTTAGAATTGAATCCCCATCTCCTACCTTTGGGTGTCCGTAGGATTCGACTATCGGAAAACAAGAAGACAGACAGCAGCGTCTTTCTTTTGGATTTATCTTCCACCTATACTGCGATCCCCAAGCCGCCTGCCAAGCGTGGGGATCATGGCAACCCCTCCCTACGGCCTTTTGTTTAGTAGTGGACGTGTTTTGGCTGCTGATGATGTTACAAGGTTACGTTGTTAAATTTTGATGAAGTGTCAAGTGTGAGCTTTTAAATTGGCCCTACTATAGTTTACGGATTTTAATCATTAAAAAAACCTTTACTCTTTTTTGGGTTCTTTCTTAATCAAATTATTGACGAGGCAGGTCCCTGATGACGCCTGAGGAGGCACCTGATGATAAGCGACAGTTGCCCATGGATGGGTAGCCGTACTGTACTACCACCCGTTACCCAAGATATTATTATCTTGACCTACTAAGAGTTTACTGGGTGGCAGGTCCTTGTGCAAGGAACCGCCCAGGTAGGTACCACCGGTAGTATCAGAAATTCTGCCGCCAAGCAGCAGTGTGTATGCATTGCTGTGTTCCGGCGTAAATGGCACTGTAGCTGGTGAAATTATCGGACTCAAAGACTTAATATCTAATGTCTTAAGGGTCGGCAACACGGTAGTGATTCTTATGGTTGCTAGCGTCTATAGGCTGGGGTGACTGCTTACTATCAGGCGGGCCGCATGCTTGCTTGCCTCCTTGGTAGTATATAAAAAATATTTTTCTTCTCATGCTAGCGTGGATGAGAACGTCTAGTGTTTTTTTTCTTAAATTGTTTCGAATTTTATAGAGTAAAAATACTTGAGTTGCCGTTTTCTCGTTGAAGGAATGTTAGGTATTCAAGGGTGTACAGCAAACAGAAAGATTTATTCGTTGCTTATTATTTAGATTTATTTCTTAAAATTTCGCTTTGCTTCTAGATTAGTCCCCAGTTTAGTCCCCAGTTTAGTCCCCATAAAGTCTTTGGAGTTCACTCGTAGGGGGTTAAGAATAACACCCCCCCCCCCCATTTCTTCCCGTTGGGTGACCGTACGAGGCGACTAAGGGAAAACAAGAATACGGCAGCATGGTCTTTCTATTGGATTACCTACCACCTATTCTGCGATCCCCAAGCCACCTGCCTGCCAAGCGTGGGGATTATGGAAACCCCTCCCATCTAAGGGAGAGGTCTTTGTATCTTTCGGTTGCTAATGAAAGTCTATAAAAATCGCACCTCAACTTTTGATTTTTGGATTTCAGATACGCCTTCGGTGAAGGTAATAAATCAATTATATTCAAGTTCCATGTAGTTCCATGCCATATAATCGAAGGCCATAATCAAATAATGCTGCTTGCACTGCCTGGTTGGCCAAGGTCTGGAAAACCCAGGTATTCCCAGGTTTACGGACGGTCTAGTAACTCTATTGAGTTACTATGGAAATCAATCGTACGTTGAACAAGAATCTGACTTCTGATTTAGGTCAAAGAAGAAAAACATACAGAATGAAGAAAAACCGTCAACTCTTATGTTATTATGTCAAGATCAGGGCAAAAATGGCGTCAAAATGACTAACTCGTTGATTTTTCAATTTACTCCTAAGGCATAATCAGTCAGTTTTCAAGAGTGCGCAATGTGAATTAAGAAAAATAAAAATAAAAAATAAAAATGTTTTATTTCAGACAACATAGCCCATATATTGTTAGTCACAGTTACTTATACTATGTTAGTAAACATTTTTTACAAAAATTCTACAATTAGCGAATTGCACCTCTCACGTGCAACTCGACAAACCGACTTAGAATGGCTGAGTCCATTCTGTCCGCAAACACCTTCAGGATTGTGTTGGTACTCCCCCGCAGTCTGTGCACGACCGACGCAGTTTTCTTGCGCATCATGATCGCATAAAAGTCATCAACTTTCGCATGTGCAAACATGCCGGACGCACTACAAAAACGCGGTAGCCCCAACAAAACCCTGAAGGCATTGTTATACTGCACTCTAAGGGCATTATAAGACCTTTGCGTAAAACTATTCCACAACCCACAGGAATAAAAGTTTTGACAAAACGCTTTAAATAACGTAACTTTAACATTAATATTACAGCGTGCAAATCTGTGTGACAATATATTGCCACGAACCGACAATGCTCAACGCTCTCTATCTATGTCTTGATCATCTTTCATGTTCTCTGTTACAATATGGCCAAGATACTTAAAAATAGGCACACGATTTAACCAGAGGGGGGTCCGGGTAAGATAGCACCCTCGCATCTCCTCCCGTTGGGTGTTCGTAAGGGGCTATTAAGGGAAAACAAGAAGTCGGGCAGCAGCTTCTTTTTATAGGATTACCTACCCATATATGATTATGATTGCTCAGCAGTGGACGCTGATGATTGTAAATATCAACTCAATTCGATTTTAAATTTCATGAACTAAGTGGCATGATGCTGCCGGATGCGCTGACATGACAGGGTAACATGTCAGCGCCACTAATATTACTGATTGGTGATATAATCTTGTGCCTATGATCACAGTTGCACTCCCGTTTATTGGAGTACCGACTCTTTATCTCTTTCTCTCTTGTGGCGATGAAGATCGTAAGAGATTGAAATTTTATTGTGCTGTCTAAATTGTATATTTATTATGTATATTGTCACGTAACGTGTGTAGGATAAAGTAGGACGTCACGTTACAATATAGGTGTGAGCATAGGTGTAGAGGTCAGATAGAGAAAACCCCGAGACCACTACGACGACAGGTAGGTACCTAAGGGAAAGTGGCAATTAAAGGAATGAGAACACAGAAGAACTTCAATTACACTATTATATATTTAAAGTTCACTACTAAGTTCTCAGTACATTCGCAGGAATTGGGGCCGCGGACACTTATAAACGTAAAAGATCACATAACTTGCACGTAAGAGTTCCTTGGGCGCAGGGAACGGTGCCCTAGCGCCTGCAAAAGCGAGGCGGCGTGCCTAAATAGCACAGCCGCAGCCAGGCAGTCAGACGCCGGCAGGTTCAGCGCCGGCCATGAAAGTCAGCCAGCAGGCCGACCGACGCAATGGAGTGCGGGCGTCAGCACGCTACCACAGCAGCACCCGTAGTCTCGTGGCCTCTGGCGTAGACTCTCCAGACTACAGACTCTGTCTCAGACACTCTCAGATCCCAGCTCAGGCCTAGGCTCTGTCTCAGCCTCTCCAGCTCAAGCTCCAGTCTCTCGACTCCAGACCCTCAGACTCAGACTCCAGACTGACGTTTATTTTTCTCTTGCCAAACTTGACAGCTCCGGTTGCCAATCAAATTTTGAAATTTAAAATATTAATTTAGAACTAAAGACAAATATTTATAAAATAATGAGTTATGAAAATGGAGATTGATATATTATGAGGAATGAAATGAGGTGAATATCCTACTTTTAGAAACCCTATGTGGAAATAATAAAAAATTAAAATTGGACATACCCAAACTGGTTTATTGACACTAAAACATCACTGACACAAAGGTTACACATACTGTGACATATTTACAGGTAATTATAAAAATGTGGGGACTCCCCCAAGTGGTCTCCGCCATCCCCAACAAACCACGCCAACACCAACTCTTTGAGGCGACAATTACTCAATAAGAAATACATCGAAACAATTTAACAGACACACAACTACGGAGAGAATGACAGAGTGACCGCACTATACAACTACAGGAACAACCGTTCCGCACGAGATCTAACAAATGAATGTCTCTCGCACCGCCAGAGCAGTGTTTTATATACGCGTTCGTTGCGTTCGGTCATTCTACCATTCTACCCTCAATAGTATTTATAACAGTTTTGAAATATTCGACACAACAATATTTATTATGAAACACTACATTGTACTTTTTATTAGTGTTGTGTTTCATAATAAATACATTCATTCGTTCATATTTTTCTAGTATCCACATATGGAATAATCGCGCGCGGTGGCTTATAGATATGTGCAGGCTGTTTTTCTATTGCTTTTTTTACTCCTAACTATAATTCTATAAGTACTTTATTTTTTTTTA
Source organism: Furcula furcula (assembly GCA_911728495.1). NCBI lineage: Eukaryota > Metazoa > Arthropoda > Insecta > Lepidoptera > Notodontidae > Furcula > Furcula furcula. The sequence continues at coordinate 24,066,793 of OU452252.1, forward strand.
TTGGAGAGAGTTAATGTTTTTACTAATATACTTTTATTCCGGTCGTGTCAATCTTCCGTCCCATCGGATTGTGAGAGGTAAAGGTAGAGAGAGTGCATTTGTGTCTACGGAAGCACTGGTGGTCTTCCGCGTATCTACGCGGACACACCGGCGGTACAGCCATCTGGCTGTACTGGTGAAATTTTGGCTGCTGTGGTCCTATCAGCCAGGAGGATAATATTATCTTATTATTAGTGGAAAAAGACGGTGCAGCCAATGCAAACTTCACTAATTTCAATTTCTGAATTTCTGTGACATGCAGACTTTTCTCGTTAGCGTGTGAGTTTTTAATTTTTAACCGACTTCAAAAAAGGAGGAGGTTCTCAATTCGTCTGTATATATATATATATATATTTTTTTCTATGTGTGTTCGCGCATAACTCTGGCAATTATGAACCGATTTGAAAAAATCTTTCTTCCATCCATTCTTTAATCCGTTAATTGGGTCCCATAAAAAAATTATTGCTTAGTAATAAGTAGTTCCTGAAAAAACAAGAATGGTGACTGCGCACTGAGAGCTGCAAGAAAGCCTATATAGATGACGTTTTAGTCGCTCGGACTCGCTCGGTCGGACAAAAATAGTCACAACTCTGGCAAATATTTACCAATTTCCATGATTCTTTTTTTATTCGAAAGAAGAAACCACTGTATTGAATCTGTATGAATTTTATTACAACCGGATAAGAACTTCCTGGAGGACCATGAACGATGTGGAGGAATTTATCTGGTAAAAACCATAAAACTGATGTTCTCCATTACATTGCTCTGACAATTATGAACCGCTTTCGATGATTCTTTTTTTATTCGAGAGAGTAAACTACTATGATGTTTCCATGCAAATTTCATTACGACAGGATATTTTTTTCTAAAGAAACATGAATTATGTAAAACTATGTAGACGATAATGTGATCATAACCTACCTAGATAATTTTACGGTTTTCGATGGTTCAATCTTTATAATGAAAATATCACTAAAAAGTTTAAAATAAAATCTTTTTAAAAAAAAAATTGAACCGACTTCAATATCACTGAAAAGTATAAAATAATTTAAATATTATTGAAGTTGGTGCCAAATATACACAGCCGGTAAGCTAACACCAACTTCAATAATATTTAAGTTATTTTATACTTTTCAGTGATATTGAAGTCGGTTCAATTTTTTTTTTAAAAGATTTTATATATAAATATTTTTACAGTGCAATGAAACTATTTTCAGGGATTATATCGCAGTTTATATTCATTTTTACATTCCCGACGACGTTTCAAATGCTTAGTAGCAGCCATGGTTAAGGCATTTTTTATATAAATGTAAGTAAAATATAGTTTGTGTAGATAGTTTTATTGGTTTTAATGCTATAAAGACATCGTGCGCCGCATCTAAGTTTGAATAAGCCCATTGTCGAGCAAGTATCAAGAAAAAAGTTTTCTCTTTATTATAAGAATAGCAATTTTATGAAAATGCTAGTTTATTATTTGTGTTGTTTTCTGTTAGTCTTCAAAGCCATAAATTTTTCTCAAATACCATTTACATAATAAGTATTTTAAAAAGGTCATTTATTTTGATTGGATGTAGACTTAATAATTCGTCTAAGTATTTCTTTCACCATTACCAAACAATTTTATTGACATTTGATTTTTACCATAAAATAATATGTCCGTCAAGACCTAAGAATTTGCATAATGTCTTCTTCTTCTTCTTTTACAAAAATATGGCTTCCATCAATTATTGATGATTTCACCAGTGCCAAGTAGTTGTTGTAATAGCAATTCTGCATGTCTTACTTCTGTACCTAAAATGATGTCTGTTTATAATTATTAAAATAGGGTACTTTGCACATCACTAGACAAGACTTAAGACCATGTTTAGGGGTAAACATAGGGCAAACACTGCCGCCTAATATCACTATCCCGTTCTCTGAAAACACAATAGTGTTATTACTCCAATTTTATAGCTTCCCCTAATAGCTTCATGGACAATTTATACAACTGTCTTGGACAAACGCAGACGAAGAAAAAATATTTTCATTTGATTTTCAAAGTACTTATAAAGAGTAGTTTCTAAAGCGATTTCAATTAAGTTCGGAGTTGATTCGGCGCAGGGACGAAAAGCGAAGGGGAACGCGCCGTGAAATTTCAGAGGAGGGGGAAGCTTTACTTGATTATAGACTACCAATATGGTTAATTGAAAATATTAAAACCCCGAGTCATAGATGATTTAAGGACTATTTAAAATAATTGTCTTACACTGAACTGTTTACTCGTCAAATCGTTTTGGAAATGAAACAGACGAACTACCACACACGTACGAACGCGAGGACAGTTAAATGCACCTCATGCATGAGTCCATCCATGTAGGCACCACCGCAGTGCAAAATATTATACCGCCAAGCAGCGGTATGTATACAATAATAAACATTGCCGCGGTCCAGTGTGAAATTTACTATGATAGTGTGAAGGGCCCTGTAACTGGGAATCGAGTCCTTGATATGGCAAACCAACGGCCGCTTAGACACGCTATAAAATGGACGATTAACAACAAGATTATCCTTATCTTTCTCTTAGGTAATATAAGCAAGACGAATGAAAAAAGAAATAGTAGCCACACTTTTTGAAATTACTTTATATCTGAATAAAAAAAGAAAAAATGTTTATTTGTAATACGGTAAGGTACTTTGGTTTATTGTCTTCAAATTTATGAAAGAAATTTATGAAAAATCTTTGATATTTCCAAAGTATTGGCGATTTTTGAGGACCTCTAAATTTTGGGGCATCTATCCCATATAGGGGATAATTACCTAATCTATGAAAATTATATTTAGTATAGATGCCCCGCTGAGAAAGAGGACATATTTCGCAAAAACTTTGATTTCACCTTGCTTTTCCATGCAATCGCACAGAGACATGCAACACGTTCATATTAGTAGTAGTAGGTAGTTGTAGAGTCTCTCGAAAGATAAATAAAATAACATGTGATTGATCCGCCAAACTAGAGAAATTACAACCGAGGCAATTATACCCCTGGGGCACCTACCTGGTTTTACCCTAATTGTACCATTACACTTAATTTTTGTTCAAGTTTGTGGTAGAAATAAATTTATTATCATTAAACATAATCCTCGTTTATGGAATCCGAAGATCCTGCAGAGGGTGCTCCACACTATCAATTTCAGAGTTTCCTTTGATGACACCGTAGTTTACTTTGCAGGTGAATAAACATTATTTTAACATGTACAGTAATTTTTCATGTAACGCGTCCAAAACATCCCTCGCTTACCTTATCGAAGGATATTTCTATCAGGAAACCTTATGGAGTCAATTTGTTTGCTGTCGCGAACGTACCTGAATTATATATTCGTTTTCCTACAACTTTGATTGCTTGACTATAAATAGGATTCCGGACAGAAAAACGATTTCTGAACCTTTTTTACGCTTACAATCTAATTTTTGTTGTCTACCCTGGGTTATGTTTTCTAGTCTTTTTATATACAACCAAGGTGGTAATCAAGTATGCGGCCCGCCTGATGGTAAGCATTCACCACAACCTTTATACGCTAGCAACATCAGTAGAATTACTAGCGCGTTGCCAAACCTTAAGACATTAGGTGTTAAGTCTTTTGTGTCCGGTAATTTCACCAGCTACAATGTCCTTCACACCGGAACACAGCAATGTTTACACACTGCTGCTTGGCGGCAGAATATCTGACACTGGTGGTACCTCACATACCTGGACGGTTCCTTGCACAAGAAACCTACCTCCTAGTTTATATAATTACACTTATTAGCGAGCGTTCGGCGCAGGAGAGACTCACGAGGTCTGAACGAAGTAATCCAGAGTCTCTCCATTAGCGTCCATGAAGGCCACCAGGCAGGATTCAGTAGGTAGAAATCCCACGTTACCTGGCCTTCGCCTCTACGGAGACCGGGTAACTTTTGAAGGATATTCCCCGACTAAAAGGCCTCTGACTTTAGTGGCGTCGCTTACAAGGATAATGGGCTCCGTCTATTCGTATTATTTTGGTCTGAATCCGTAAGTATCACCCGGCACGTTTAGCATTGACAGTTTGTTACTTCGTTCGTATCTTGTTTCGTAACTATTACGCTATTGTCATGGGAAAAGTGACACGTTTTATGTACAATTTGGGAGGAAAACTTTTTATCGCACGTTTGGGATAGGGTCTTGTAATTCACTATTCACGGCTTATTTATTTTATTATTTATGCACATTAGTACATAGGTGGACTTAATGCCTTAGGAATTTTTTGTCTACCTTAGGGTGGTTTAGAGAAGGTTAGAGGTAGGTGCAAATAAAAAACGTATTCGGAACAAAAACATATTGAGATACACAAGAACGGTTCTGCACAGTTTTTCACATTCGTTTGTAATTTAATGAAAACCTTTCCGGTGGTATTCTGTAAAAAGTTCAATGGTTTCTTTGAAGTTACGTTATCATTCCAAATCGTTCCAAATAGAATTATAATAATAATAATATAATATCTTGGGACAGTCCACACACGGTCATCCGATCCTAAACCAGGCAGAGCTACTATGGAAACCAGACAACTGATACCAATACGTATATACATTTTTTTTGTAAATACATACTTAAATATAATAAATAACACCCAGACAACAGAATTGCCGAAACTACAGTGAAGGATTCGTGAATAAAGTTTAGGATTATGAAGACGGACATTTCTGACACGTTTCCGACCATAGATTTAGGATTTTTCACTTGTTTCCGACGGTTGGTGATTGGTGCATTTAACAAAAAAAAAGCGAAATGACGTCTGACGACAACTTTTTTTTTAAACTGGCACCTAATTTAGGGCCAATTTAATAGATTGGCATCAGTCAGTTTCTTTGTTCTGTCTGTCTTTTGTCATTATTATAATAAAGATGTATTCGTAATCGAAAAAAGTTAAGCAATTGTGCAGTTCTAAAAAAAAAACATTTTATGCCCGCCATATATTATATTAAATATTTTACAAGGTTACGTTGTTACATTTTGATGAAGTGTCAAATGTGATCTTTTAAATTGGCCCTACTTTAGTCTTCGGTATTGTGGCCCTCAATTAAAGAGACAACATATAGGTGACGTTTCTACAGATATTACACGAGTAACAAGATTTTAATGAAAATGTTATTACGTTACGTGTAATATGTTGGTAGAAACGTGCGTACACTATACGCCGTCAAATAATATTTTCGGAGGAAATATGTCTCATTTCTTGTTGCTATATTTCAAGTTAGTTTGCCGTGGGATGCCGGCTAAGAATTTGCATCCCCCCCTCTCTTCCCGTGGGTTTCGTAAGAGGCGATTGAGGGAAAGCCAGAAGACGGGCAGCAGCGTCTTCTGTATAACATATCCATCTCATCAAAACTGCGATCCCCAAGACGCCTGCCAAGCGTGGGGATTATGGCAACCCCCCCCCCCCCCACAATGATTGACAATAATTATTTACGGCCCCCAGTCCCCGGCAGCTCCTCTATTCCCCGCCTTGGTAGCGGGCGGGGTAACGGTCGAGCAGGGGGTGCGAAGAATCTCCGGCAGATGCCCCGCTACCACCCCCACCGAACTTTGGCCCTGGCAACACATAATGTCCGGACACTTAGGACTGACGAGAAGATTATCGAGCTGGAGGAAGAATTGAGCAAGTTACGTTGGGATATCTTGGGATTATCTGAAATCTGACGAGAGGGACAGGATACGATAACCCTTGATTCCGGAAACTTGCTCTTCTTCCGGGAAGGAGATCGAAAATCTCAGGGTGGTGTTGGGTTTCTCGTCCGTAAGTCTCTCATTAACAACGTTGTAAAGGTCGATAGTGTGTCGAGCAGGGTAGCGTACCTTATACTCAGAATAACCAGTCGGTATTCGTTGAAGGTTATACAGGTTTACGCGCCGACCTCGGCACACCCTGACGATGAAGTAGAGGCTATGTATGAGGAGATAGCAGAAGCCATACATACCTCCAAAACACACTACACCGTTGTTATGGGGGACTTCAACGCGAAGGTGGGCACACGGAATGGCGATGAGTTGAGAGTGGGGTCATATGGGTACGGGCAGCCAAAGGGGCCAGCGGCTGGTCGACTTCATGGAGAAGGAAGGACTCTTTGCGATGAACTCCTTCTTCAAGAAGCGACCATCCAGGAAGTGGACGTGGATAAGCCCCGATGGTTCAACCAAAAATGAGATTGACTTCATCATGACGACCAAGAAGCATATATTCAATGATGTCTCCGTGATCGGCAGGGTGAAAACCGGTAGCGATCACCGCATTGTTAGAGGCACATTGAATATCAACGTCAACCTTGAGAGGTCCCGTCTGATGAAGTCCACGCTCCGTCCGGGAACCGCCCAAATCCGAAACCCCGAAGACTTTCAACTCGAACTGCATAATCGCTTCCAGTGCCTCGCCGAATGCGAAACTGCGGACGAGATAAACAATGGGTTGGTGCAAACTGTCCACGCAGTGGGGTCCAAGTTCTTTAAGACCCCACGCCGTATAAAGCCTCAAAAGCTCTCCAATACAACCATTAAGCTAATGGAAAACCGGACTGAGATGAGACTGCAATCTTCAGCTGATATGTCGGGTTATGCCAAACTCAATAGACGAATCTCGAAATCCGTGCGACACGACTTGCGTTCCTATAATACAGCATGTATTAAGGACGCAATTGAGCGGAACCAAGGCTCTAAAGTGTTCGCAAAGAATTCGTCTATTGGGCGCAGCCAAATGACCAGGCTGAAGATCGACAACGGCAGTGTCATCTCATCGAAACCGGAGATATTGAGAGAGCTCGAGAGGTTTTACGGACAGTTATACACCTCAACACAGGAACCCATTGCCAGAACAGCTCAGGACACCCGAGCCAAACTAACCCGACACTACACTGAGGACATCCCAGACATCAGCCTGTACGAGATTAGAATGGCTCTCAAACAGCTTAAGAACAACAAGGCGCCGGGTGAAGACGGAATCACAACAGAACTTCTGAGAGCGGGTGGAAAACCGGTACTTTTAGTCCTCCAGAAGTTATTTAATTCCGTCTTACTCGAGGGTACTACGCCAGAAGCATGGCACGGGAGTGTGGTGGTTCTTTTCTTCAAAAAAGGTGATAACACTTTATTGAAGAATTATAGACCCATCTCACTCCTGAGCCATGTATACAAGCTGTTTTCGAGAGTCATTACGAACCGTCTCGAACGCAGGTTTGATGACTTCCAGCCTCCCGAACAAGCCGGGTTCCGAAAAGGCTTTAGCACCGTAGACCACATACATACGCTCCGCCAGATTATACAGAAGACCGAGGAGTATAATCGGCCATTATGTCTAGCGTTTGTGGACTACGAAAAAGCCTTCGATTCAATCGAGACCTGGGCGGTATTGCAGTCCCTCCAGCGGTGCCACATTGACTATAGGTACATCGAAGTGTTGAAGTGTTTGTACAGCAACGCCACCATGTCGATCCGACTACAGGACGAGAGCACGAAACCAATCCCATTGCAGCGAGGTGTGAGACAGGGAGACGTCATTTCTCCGAAACTGTTCTCAAATGCATTGGAGGACGTTTTCAAGCTCTTGGACTGGTACGGATTCGGCATCAACATCAATGGCGAATACATCACTCACCTTCGTTTTGCCGATGATATGGTCATTATGGCAGAGTCGCTGGAGGACCTCAATACGATGCTCAGCGACCTCAGTAGCGTTTCCCAACAGGTGGGTCTTAAAATGAACATGGACAAGACGAAGATCATGTCTAATGTCCATGTTGCACCCGTACCGGTAGTTGTTGGGAACGATACACTCGAAGTTGTTGACCACTACGTATACCTAGGACAAACTATCCAGTTAGGTCGGTCCAACTTCGACAAAGAGGTCGCCCGAAGAATCCAACTCGGATGGGCAGCGTTCGGGAAACTACGCGATATCTTCTCGTCCGAAATACCGCAGTGCCTGAAGACGAAGGTTTTTAACCAGTGTGTGTTGCCAGTGATGACATATGGTACTGAGACGTGGTCTCTAACGGCTGGCCTTTTAGAGAAGTTTAGAGTCACACAACGAGCCATGGAGAGAGCTATGCTCGGAGTTTCTTTGCGCGACAGAATCCGAAATGTGGAGATTCGCCGAAGAACTAAGGTCACCGACATAGCTCTCAGAATCTGCAAGTTGAAGTGGCAATGGGCAGGCCACATCGCTCGAAGAACCGATAACTGTTGGGGAAGAAAGGTTCTCGAGTGGCGACCACGAACCGGAAGACGCAGCGTTGGCAGGCCTCCCACTAGGTGGACAGACGACATTGTGCGCGTCGCAGGTAACCGGTGGATGCAAATAGCCAATTGTAGTTCATTGTGGCGTTCTAAGGGGGAGGCCTATGTTCAGCAGTGGACGTCTTCCGGCTGATGATGATGATATTTCAAGTGTCATTTTAATCTAATTACTGAATGCGACTACAGTTTATTTTCATGTCTATTTTGTATGTTTACTGAAAAAATATTTAAAAGTCATCAGGGGACGACGAGACGCATGGCAGTTACGCACCCAATTTGTAAATGTCCCAACTGCACACTAAGCGATTTGTTTCCACATTTATAATCCGTAAAGCTTAGGACTGGAATAGTCTGCCTGCGTCGGTTTTCCCGCCCGATTGTAATGTGAGTGTCTTCAAGGCTAGAGTGAATAGGCTTTTAATAAGCTTGTGTGCTTTACCATCCTAGATTGCATCGCTGCTTTCCATCAGGCGGGATGCCATTCAAGCATAGCTTATAATGAGTAAAAAAAGGTAGTGGTTGTGTAAACTGGTGCCAGAATAGGCATGATGACTAATTTTGAAAAAATACTCTATAATGTACTTACGGGTCTACTATTGCCGAAAATAATCATATTTTTGTATTAAATTTACAATTAATAGCAATATTTTCAATTTTTAAAATAGAGTTTGAATTTCGTTCCAAAACGATGGCCGATGAATGGCGCCATTTTGTGACGTCACTCCGGCGGTGTAAATAAACATCTGTAGGTATAAAAGTGAATCATTGTATCATTGTATGAAAGAAAATGTTGAGATCACAGTTTGACAGTTGTTTATTTACACAGGCTTGACGTCATTCACTCTGATCAGCGTTTATTACAAAATGGCGATTAGCTGTATTTGAGTAATTTATTTGCTTAAATATCACGAAAATCTCTCTATTATTATGAAAATGAGATGCATTTTTGGAATCAGTGCAATCTGTTCTAATATTTAAAACCACAGATTTATTGGTATTGTGTTGCAGTCATCATGCCTATTGTCTGAAAAAAAAAACTCCATAAGCCGCTCTACGGCCTATATTTTACTTAATCTTTTTGTTATGAACACATATTATTACACGGCAATATATAACTGTCTCGGAGTCCACTATTCTCGATTGCAACTTTACATATAAATTTACCTTGACACTAACTGAACAGACCCTCCTGAGAGCTGTCTATTTTCGTGAGCAAACTGCTCGGGGGACACTCGGGTTACCGGTGTCACCTTCCGTTAAAATTGTGCTAATCGATAAACAGTACTTACCTGTTTGCTACCTTAGAATAATAACGCCTAGAACGATAGTTTCATACGAAAAAACTGTCTCGTTTGAGGCACAATATCATTGATGTAGGCGTAAGCCGCGCGTATTGACGCTCTGCGACACGCACACAAGTGAGAAAATAATGTTGTTAGGGGAATCAGATTTTCCCCAAAATTAGGGAAAATGGAATTGCTTCTTACTGAGGTCATTATTTAATTTTTAGAATAAAATTACTATTATTGCTGACAGTGATGAATTACTTTTTAATTTAAAAGATCTGAAATAACAAATCTACGATCTAAAAATCTTGTGTCACTGTTTTTGTGGTCGCACTCCTCCGAAACGGCTCGACCGATATTTATGATTTTTTTTATGTATACTTGTTAGGTGTGAGAATAGGTCGTAAAGTATATTTCATATCACTAGGTTAAGCAACGTTAGACAAGGTCATTAAATGGATGGGTGACCGTTTATTGCCATTCGAAAACGTAAGCGTGCGCGGATCATCTAGTACTTAAATAAATCTTTTCTTAATCAGCAAATTTAGGGTGGCAATTTTCCTTTTATTGGCAACATTTCATATAATGTCGTCTGTTGAAATTTAAAATTATTGTTTTCACTTTGGCGATTGTTTTACGTTAAAATATTAGATTAAACGTAATGCTTGCAAGTGAAATGTTATGTTACAATGTTTCTTAAGTTTTTCCAATGTACTATGATTTCCATTTATTGCACAAACCATCATTTTAAAATAAAATATCGAGAGCTGCTAGCCCTACGACTCGACTATAAGCACTGACGCGGGCTGTTCGCTACTGAGCCATTCTGGCTCGGTTTTACTTGCCTCACTGTGCGTACATGTTCACGGTTTCTATGCGTTATTATTCTAAGTTTGCTACGTTAAACCTTTGCAGTGGCACCAACCAGGTCACATCGCATCGATCCCATACAAGAGTTTTAAGACCATGGGGTGGGTGACTATATAGCGTTTCATCATTATGTGTCATTGAAAAGTCTTTGCTTGTGGCGGTTTCGTGTGGCGGGTCACCCCCTTCCCTTAATGGTTAAGGGGAGTGATGGCTGCTGCGAGCAGTCAACTCGTCGTCTACCCCTTTGGCCTTTTAGTTTGTTGTATTTTCGTCGTATTTTTTCTTTTTTCTCTCTCTTATTTTATCTTTGGAAGGACAAACTGTCGCTGATACTGATCTAATAGTAACAAGACAAATACTGTTTAAAAAAAATAAGTGAAAAAATGACAAGCTGTTGAGTTTCTTGCCGGATATTCCCAATTGAGGCCGCGCTGTGATCCGGTGGCAACTTATTTTTTTTAAATTTACCTGTGTCTTGAGTCATTATAGCTGGTAGATAGTCCAATAAAAAGACGTTGCTGTAAACTTGTTTTTCCTTAGTCCCCGATCGAACGGGAGGAGATAGTTAGGTGTTATTTTTACACGGACATCCTATTAGGTACTTCTTTGTATACACCCTATACTTACGTATATATTTTTTTTTTTACAAAATATTGTATTAATGTAGGACCTATTTAATAAATAATATTTGACATCTATCAGTTGCTTTGTTCTGCCTGTTTCTTTTGTCATTATTACAATAAATATATAATAATCGTAATTGAAAAAAGTTAAACAATTGTATTAGCGCCACAGATTTATGTTTGACACTGCGGGAAGCGTTATGTGCCCTAAGGCTTTATGGCGGGAATGAAAACATTAAAAAGGGTGGACTGTAGTTTTTAAATAGAATAGAATAGAATGTATTTTATTCCACACAGAATACAGATTACACAACAAAAAACTATAGAAAGAAAGAAAGAAAGAAAGAAATATTGATTTATGACACAGACATAAGAGAAAAAAAGAAAAAGAAAAACTATACTATAATATATTATGTATGTGCGCTACAAAACGGCCCCAACTCAGCAAAAATGCTGGTTGCAAACAACCAACGCTGATCTTCCGTTGGAGCCAATTGGTGTCGTCACGACGACGCTATAACAATATCACTACACAAAAAATAAAAAATAAAACGATTACGATCGAATAACGAATAATCGCATCGCGAACAAATTAATAGTATTTAATGTGTAGGGTACCATACTCACTGTTACCTACAACCGTTACCTGATTACCGTTAGCAAAACTAATACATTACCTCCTTCAAAACCCGAAGGTTTTGAAGTACAACATCTAGAGATCTGTTCAACGGAAACGGTCGAGAGAACCCGGAGGCCCTGATGCATATACCACCTAGCGATCGGTCAATGGAAAACAAGATGATCGACCTGAAAAGGTCGTTTTGTTACACCGCAGCGCAGTCCGGCCATCAGCACACCTCACTACGCGACGCGCGAAGACCGTGCGTCGTCTCATACGCGCAGCCCAGCGACACGGCCGCTCGCTAGCTACCTCGCTATCGACTGGCGCGCCGCGGCGGACCATTCGCCCGTCGTCAGCCGGCTCGCGAGTTGCCGCCGCCCCGCGCGCCCGCGCACACACCGCACGTAACACTCGCACGGCGATGTGCGATTTGTAGATAAATATTTATTACTCAGTAGGTTAAGCACTAGTGTAAGAATAATTTAATTGTATATATATTTGTATTTTAATCAATAAAGCATTCCCAATTTCCGACTCAACAATCTTTTAATCTACGAACACGCAAGCTACAGCAGCACCCTTCAGTGGTTACACCCGACGTTCAACCATGGAACAATCGCAACAAGAGATCGCAGGAATAGCCCTGTCCATGCGGATTCCTGCATTCTGGCGCGACCAACCAAGACTATGGTTCTACAGTTTCGAGGCGGCTACTAACGACCTCAAGAAGAACCAAGCACAACTGGCGCAGATGGTGATAGCTCAACTCGAAAAACAAGACATTGAACAGATCGCCGACCTGCTTTACAAGCCACCTGCCGCTGACCAATACACGGCGTTGAAAAACCGACTTATCTCCGCCTACGAGGAGTCAGACAGCCGTCAGCTGCAGAGGTTGCTGACCGAAATTGAGCTCGGGGAACAAAGGCCCACACAACTGCTACGGCGCATGCGAAGTCTCGCGAGAGAAAAAGTGCCAGAAGAGACGCTAAGATTGATGTGGACAAGTCATCTACCACCACACATACGATCCGTCCTGGCTGTGAGCGAAACATTCAGCACGCAAACCTCACTCGACGAGCTCGCCATTCTTGCAGACAAGATGATGGAAAATGCTACACAAATAGCATCTGTCACGGCGATCAACCCACTAGAGGCGGCACCATCAGCAAGAAACACCGGCACACTATCCCTCCTAGAGGAAATCCAAAAATTGTCGCTGGATGTCGCTGAGCTACGGAGAAGTCCACAACGCCTCAACGAACACTGTCCCTGTCAAGAACAGAACCAACGGCGTCGACCAATCTCACGATCACATTCACCATCCCGTCGGTATCGAAGCAACTCACCATCATATTCATCATTCTGCTACTACCACCGTCGCTTCAGGGAAAAAGCAAGACAATGTGCCAGCCCATGCTCGTACAGATGGAAGAATCCGGAAAATACGCTGGCAGTGGCGGAACCCAGCGTATCAGAGCTATCCCACCGCCTATTCGTCACCGACAAAAACTCCAGACTGACATTTCTCATCGACACCGGCGCCAACATATCAGTCATACCACGACGCACCGGAGTGAAGATGTCACCGACAGATTTTTGCCTCTACGCGGCGAACAACACACGGATACCCACGTACGGCGAAAAGCATCTGGAACTGGACCTCGGATTGCGAAGACCATACAAGTGGAAATTTATAATCGCAGCAGTCAGCAAACCGATAATTGGGGCTGATTTTCTGAACCACCACAAGCTACTCATCGATATCGCGAGTCGCAACATCACCGACAAGGTCACAAGCTTGTCCATCAATGCACCGATATGCAAATCGTCGGCACCTACGTTGCGCACCATTGATGCTGGGAGCAAATACCACGAAATTCTCGCCGATTTCCCAGACATCACCAGACCAACAGCAATGAAGACCAGCCCCAAACACAACGTCGAGCACTACATCGAGACGTCCGGACCACCGTTGTACGCCAAAGCCCGCCCGTTACCACCTCATCGGTACCAAGCGGCGAAGAAAGAGTTCGAGCTGATGATGGAGCAGGGCCTATGCAGACCAAGCAAAAGCCCTTGGGCGAGTCCACTGCACGTGGTACCCAAGAAGAACGGCGACATCCGCGTATGCGGCGACTACAGACGTCTCAATGCCGTAACAAAACCAGACCGCTACCCAGTACCAAGACTAAAGGACTTCACATACCAGCTGCATGGCATGCAGGTCTTCTCGACCCTCGATTTAAACAGAGCCTACCAACAACTTCCGGTACTTGAAGAGCACATCGAGAAAACAGCCATCATCACACCGTTTGGCCTTTTCGAATGTCCGAAAATGTGCCCAGGACTGAAAAATGCCGGACAAACATTCCAGCGGTTCATCCATCAAGTCTTATCAGGCCTGGACAACGTCTTTCCCTTCATTGACGACGTAATTGTAGCATCGCCCGATGAAGAAAGCCACGCCCGAGATCTACGCACCGTTCTAGAACGTCTCGACAAATACGGCATCACCATAAATCCAGCAAAATGCCACCTCGGGATGCGAGAGGTGAAGTTCCTGGGATACCATGTGTCGCCGGAAGGTATCAAACCCTTAGACGAAAAGGTCGAAGCCATCACTAATTTTCCGAAGCCGCAAACTATAGAAGAACTACGCCGATTCCTTGGAATGATAAACTTTTACCGTGACAGCATTCCAAACGCCGCTACAGTTCAAGCACCACTACATTCATACTTGCACAACTCCAAGAAAAAAGACAAGACGAAAATCGAATGGTCACCCGAAGCCACGGAAGCATTCGAAGCCTGCAAGACTAAAATGAAAAACGCGGCGACACTAGCGCACCCTGCTCACAACGCCCACATTGCCTTGTTTTGCGACGCATCGGACAAAGCGGCCGGATCAGTCCTACAACAAAAAATAGACGGGAAATGGCAGGCACTGGGGTATTTTTCAAAAAAGTTCTCACCGGCACAACAGAAATACTCCACCTTCGATCGCGAGTTAGCATCCATATACATGTCAGTCAAGCACTTCAGGAAGATATTCGAGGGAAGAGAACTCACTATCTTCACTGACCATAAACCGCTGATCTACGCACTCAACAAACCGCCATCGGATAATGACACGCAGCGCCGAATTCGTCAGCTACTTTTTATCAGCGAATTCACAAGCGATATTCGTCATGTCAGCGGAACGGACAACTCGGTAGCCGACTCATTATCACGCATCGAGGCAATAAACCTACCTACGGCACTCGACTACGCTAAACTAGCAACGGCCCAAGAGCGAGACAGCATGCTTACCAAATTACTGCAACAATCCAACATCGCACTGAAGAAACTCAAGATTCCCGGGTCCAATGTTGAAATATACTGCGAAACATCAACGGGAAACATTCGACCGTACCTAACGGAAGAATTCAGACGGCAAGCCTTCGATTCAGTCCACAGTATCAGTCATCCCGGCATACGAACAACACGCAAGTTAATGCGAGACCGATATTTCTGGGCATCGATGAATATCGACGTGGGAACATGGGCGAAGACGTGTGTGCCGTGTCAACAGTCCAAAGTTCAACGACACACACACAGCACCGTCGCATCGTTCCCTACTTGCGACAGATTCCAAGCCGTCCACATCGACATCGTAGGCCCGCTCACAACCAGCGCCAGTGGGCACCGCTACCTGCTCACCATGATCGACCGCAAAACTCGTTGGCCCGAAGCAATAGCATTGGAAGATATCACAGCAGAAAACGTTGCCAAAGCGTTCTACGAGACGTGGATATGTCGTTTCGGATCGTCATCACTACGGATCAAGGTCGTCAGTTTGAAAACCAACTATTCAACTCGATGGCTAATCTACTCGGCGTGCAACGAAACCACACCACTGCTTATCACCCACAAAGCAACGGGATCGTAGAACGCTGGCATCGGTCGCTTAAGGCCGCACTAAGGTCTCGGCTCAACGGCAATAACCATTGGATAAATGAAATTCCGACCGTGCTACTAGGACTACGAGCCGCCGCCCGCACGGACACGAACACTAGCGCTGCCCAACTAACCTACGGGCAGGCGCTGCGACTGCCGGGTGACTTTGTTAGTCCTACTAACACATCGCATTCAATGGACCACGACTACGTAGAAAAACTTCATCAGCACATCACCGCACTGACGCCCGTGTACGAACCACATAGCCAAAAACGCGACACGTTCGTACACAAAGACCTCAGTACGTGCGACTCCGTGTTTCTACGTGTCGATGCCGTCCGGAAACCCCTCCAGCGACCGTACGATGGCCCGTTTCCAGTCTTACATCGGACAGAGAAGACGTTCAAGATTCGCATGCCAGGCCGTGACGTCATCGTGTCAATCGATCGTCTCAAGCCGGCCTATACTTTGAACGAATCGGTAACCGAACCTCAAAACACGGTTACCGATTCGCACCAAGAAGCCCACGAACCAAGCTCGTCGTCTGCGCCCTCGTACGAGAGAACCCGGAGGCCCTGATGCATATACCACCTAGCGATCGGTCAATGGAAAACAAGATGATCGACCTGAAAAGGTCGTTTTGTTACACCGCAGCGCAGTCCGGCCATCAGCACACCTCACTACGCGACGCGCGAAGACCGTGCGTCGTCTCATACGCGCAGCCCAGCGACACGGCCGCTCGCTAGCTACCTCGCTATCGACTGGCGCGCCGCGGCGGACCATTCGCCCGTCGTCAGCCGGCTCGCGAGTTGCCGCCGCCCCGCGCGCCCGCGCACACACCGCACGTAACACTCGCACGGCGATGTGCGATTTGTAGATAAATATTTATTACTCAGTAGGTTAAGCACTAGTGTAAGAATAATTTAATTGTATATATATTTGTATTTTAATCAATAAAGCATTCCCAATTTCCGACTCAACAATCTTTTAATCTACGAACACGCAAGCTACAGCAGCACCCTTCAAATGCACGTCGTCTGTGTGAAACAGTGCTCCTACTCAGCTTAATGCTGTGTTGAGGAACAAACCCCAAATCGCTAGGATCGACTGGTATCACACGGTATTACAGCGGGATGATGTTCACTGGTAAAGAAATAAATGGAATTCCACACACCTGACGTTCAGCTGCAGCTTAGCTCGTCCCGGGACTCCAAAAACACGGCACAGGGTTCACAAAAGTCACTGATCACTGCTGAGCTATTGAGAGTTTGATATTACAACAGAATGTGCGTAGTATATGAATTATATCACGTATTCGCGGGAATGTCTTTGTGCAGTAATTACACAGCGACGCGTTATTCGCGGGGTTTATTGCCAATCAATTAGGACGACGACCGTGTCCTTCAAAGATTCATAGATTCAAAATTTTTATTTCAAATAGGCTTAACACTTTTGAACGGTAAATTTTTAAAAGCTACCACCGGATCACAACGCGGCCTCAACTGAGAAGATCCGGCAAGAAACTCAGCGGGCTTGTCATTTTTTCAATTAAATCAGCACCAGCGACAGTGTGTCCTGCCGTTCAAAATATCAAATAAAAATAAAAAATACGACGAAAATACAACAAACTAAAAACTAAAATGCCAAAGGGATAGTAGTCGGACCAGTCCCCCCAAGCAGCACCCGCGCACGAGTTGACTCGAGCAGCAGCCATCACTCCCCTCAACCATATTGGAGGGAAGGGGGTGACCCGCCACACGAAGCCGCCACAAGCAAAGACTTTTCGATGGCGAGCATGACCGATCCAAAATCACAGTGGCTCACGTTTAACATTTACCTTCTGCTGTTAAGCAGTGCCTCGTCAGGCAAGACACAAAGCACTTTAACATATTAAATTTTATCACAAGTCGTCTAAGTTAGATACACACCAAGAATAATTTACAAGCTCAAGTGAATTGCCTTCAGAACGTAAATAAGCAACAATCAATTTTGCTGCTAGACTATAAAAGAAAATAAAAAAAGGACAAAAGGACAGCGGCCGGACCAGTCCCCCCCAAGCAGCACCCGCGCACGAGTTGACTTGAGCAGCATCCATCACTCCCCTCAACCATACCAACCCCTTCCGATGACAGATGCGTAGTGGAAGGGTAGCGGATTCACATTGGTGGGAAAGAGAGGGTATGTATACCTGTAATACCGTGCGTACTTATAACAAAGCTAAATTAGAAATATTGCAATTAAATGCATAGAATGTGTATGGCGGTAACAAATTGTGCAGTTCTTCTAAAAAAAATATAATATTTTATGCCCACCGTTACAAGTTTTCGTTGTTAAATTTTGATGAGGTGTCAAATGTGATCTTTTAAATTGGCCCTACTTTTTTGTAGTCTGGTTACCATTGTAGAGGCAATGCCTAGTATGGGATTGGGATGTAGATTTTAATCATTGTATTTTACAATGTTTATTTAATAGATAGGAGCGAGGTGGTATTGTCATGGTTTATGACAATACCACCTCCAATGATATTTAGTAAAATATCATTGACCACCTCCGTAAAGAACAATTATTCATAGTTGTTGCTTCCTACAGTACGGTACGTTCTTGTTGACGAGTCTTCTAATAAACAAAAAAACTAATACAGTTACGTTGTTTGTATATTTAATATAACTTTAAGCGTAAAATATAAAAACATTTCCATAAGATATTTGTATTAAGATTCTTTGTTTTCGTGCTCTCAAAGAGTCTGGCGGCACTCATCTCATCTCGACTATAAAGCCCCAGTGATACATGTATCATCTCTTATTTTAAATTATGTAGATCCCTTTTAGAATATTGTATGTTTGGATGTTAGTTTTATTTGACTCAATGAAAGCAATCCCATTTATTATGACTGCAATCCTATTTAATGCATACTCGTAGCATCATGGATGATATAGCGTCAGCTTATTTTATCCTTTGTATCGTAGGGGGAAACAACTTGCTTTGTAAACCGGAGGACGTGGGATCCAATCCCGCAGGGAACAACACCGTTGTGTTACAAGTAGAAAGCAAGATTGTGAAAGTAAAGGAACAGAGAGGGCACTTGTGTACTGTTTTATCTCACGCGTAGCGCTTATCTTGTGAAAGATTGGTCGCTGGTTGCATCGGGTAGCAGAATATTATTATTATTTGAGAGTGTCCCTGTGTTCAGAGGATCTTGGGACTTCCAACCAAAGGGAACTGAGCGGAGATCTTTCAGTTTTCACCAAAGACATTTTTTGACATAAATTCCTGATGAAAACTGAAAATTCTACTTGCTGCGGCAATCAATACAATTCCTATCAACATCCAATAGGATCCCGGGGATCTATGGGGTCAACCGGGGTGTTTGGTTCTTACCCACTAAAGCTTCCGCGGCTGTCGCATCTGCACATGAGAGGGGTCTGCATCGGGAACCGGCTAGCGCCTTGCTTTTGAGCTGGCCACCCCGGGCTGTGCTCTATCGCCCCCCGGGACCCTTTCAGAAAATACTCGATGGACATATAAAGATATAAATACATACCTTCTCTAAGTTTCTTTTTGTTTTCGCGGGCAAAACCTTCTAAAGGTCTCCTGGACCTGTGGGGGCAACCAGGGTATGTGCGATTCTTACCCACTAAAGTCTCCGCGACTGTCGCTTTAGCACATGAGAGGGGGATCCGGGTTCTCCGGTGGGATCGGCACCTGGAACCACTAAGTGCTTTGCCATTGAGCCCTCCACCGGGTGGCGTATTATAGCCCCCTGGGAAACTGAAACGAAACCCCACCGCTGTCCTCCTCGGAGTTGCCGCCGTACTCCACGGACGTCTAGCTAGAGCCCACACCCCAAATGTCTAGCGAGTCTAAAGATACAAATACATATCTTCTCTAACTTTTTTTTCGCGGGGAGACCTTCAAAAGGTTCCCAGGAGCTGTGGGGGTCAACCGGGGAATGCGTGATTCTTAAAAGCCCCGCGTAGCGCCTTGACAGAGCCTGCGCATCGTGTCGTCTCGTACTCGATGGTTTAGAGATCTAGAGCTCGCACCCCAAACGTCTAGCGAGTCTAAAAATACAAGTACATGCTAACCCTAACATGCCAATGTTCCCGTATATAAATTGTTTCATTTCAACTTTGTCACGAATTGATATGTTAACAAACTTGTTCAATTTTCCCGGACATTGTTATACAAACAACCCTGGAATTTATTCACCGGATCTCCCGGGAATTTCAACAATTTTCTGAGTAACAAAGGTGATGAAAGAAAGACAGAAATAAGTAATAAAACCGGAAAAAAACTGACTGCGAATTTAGTTAAATTATGTAACATACCCTGTTATACTTTTCAAGATCAAAATGGGAATAATACATATATACATAGGAGTGATGGCTTCTTACCGGTGGCCAGCCAAAGACATTAGTAGGGTTGAATAGGACATATTGAATCCTATCAATTGTCTTTGGCAGCCATCACTCATGTGCTTAGGCCCGTATTAATAAACCAATCTCAGCTGAGATTCGGCACTTGAGTACGAACTTAAGTTGCTGTCATAATTAATAAATGAGTAAGTCAAGGTTTAAGATGCTGGCCTCAGCTGAGTTACTGTTGATTAATAAACAGAACTTGACACTTCAGTGTGCACTCAATCATTTAATTAATGTTGCTGTGAGCTGAGTGCAGTCAGTTCGTGACTTAAGTGCATGTATTTACGTTAAATGCGGTGGGTGTGCTAAATATATTTTTAGGTTAGGTTATGAAATTAATTATTAATTACAAAAACTAGGCTATAATGATGATATTTTTTGGATATTACAATATCGTTTGTCGGAAATGTATAGAGACTCCTCGAATATAAATGTATGTAATGTAACGATTTTGATTAACGATAAAAATATTTTAATGTATTTTTGGAGGTTAACACAGATAAAATATATTGCATGAAAAATCAAAATACATCAGCATCACAGCTTTGCGCAAAATTATCACCATAATATCTCATAACTGCTACTAGAAAAAAGAACTTAAATAGAACAGGGTGTCTAGAGCAGGCTTTATAGTTAACGAACTTGATCAATCTGTCGGTTTTCCCGCTTTTTTCCATACATTTCACACCAGCGCCCCTAGCGGTAACTGTCAAAAACTAGTAAAATGTAACCACAATGTAACAATATCGTCCATTCCGTGTGACGTAACGCTCTCAGAATACTCAGATCAGGCTCTCAAGTAGCTAACCGTAAGTTGCTGCACCTAAAACAATACTCATTTGAGATGCTGTTGATATTCGTTTATTAATAAGCGACGATATTAAAATGCTGCCCCCATCTTAAGTGCGTATCATATGATATCGTACTGAAGCGTCTACCTGAGATGAGTTTATTAATACGGACCTAACTGCCGAACCTGCAAACGTCAATTAAAGTAAATGATGATTAATCCATTTTTTGAAATCGGATTATTTCGACATTCGAAGCCAATGAATACTTAATACGCTGATAGTGAGTAGAGATAACAATTATCTCGTATTTAATAATCGAAATAAATCATAAATGCTACCGACAGTCGAAATTATTAGATTTTAAAAAGTGACTTAATTATAATTAAAGTTAATTAGGGTTTGTGAGTGCGGCAGTTAGAGCATTAACCTAACGCTCTAAGTTCCTATGTTCATACATTTATTGCTACGATTTTAATCTTGTAAGGGGCGGTCTTGGGGCGGGTACTTACCCGCCCCACTTGCCCTAGCCACTTGGCTAGGGCATGCTTTGCTTGCTTTCCTATGCTTGCTTAGTTTCCTTTCCCTTTCTAATGCACTAGCTGCTTGCCTACTTTACACACTAATCCCGTGTGTAATTTGGCAAACGGTCTTGGAGGGAGCGCAACAGTCGTGATTGATCTCCAGGGCAAGCCCGATGATCTAGCCTTCCCGAGGTTGCCGCCTGTTATTGGTTTGATTCCTTCAGAAACAAACGCAACAAAAAATCGTTGGGCGAATAACTCTTTCACCCCAATCCTCACCCATCCCTCATCCCCACCTTATATTTATATAGTATGAGTTTATGTATAATATATAGTATGTATATTTAAATCCCGCTATGTATGTATATATTCGTGTATGTAAGTTTATGCGTCTCAGTATATGTGTACGTTTATAAGCATATGTATGTATATGTATATATTTATTCAATACTGCGGCGTCATGAGGTCGGGCGTTGCGGTCCTACCATCTCAACAAACCAGCAGATGGTAGGAAGTAGGTAAGACCTCCCGCGTGTTTTTGCCGTGCGCGGGGACCCGTAATGAGGGGGAAGGGAGGCCTGGAGGATGAGCTGCACAGTGGGCCTGCGGACGCGGTCCCATGAGGCAACACGACTCTTCGGTCCCGGACTCCTATAACACGGGCGGTTGCGACTGAGCCGGTCGCAATCAATCGGCTGTTGGTGGTCCTTAAGACCAGCCGGCTAGTCTTCTTGGGTGATGGGGTCCGCAGTCAGCAATGTGAGCCGAGGACGTGGCGCGGCGCGGCGCTGCACAGGCGAACGTTGTGTGGACTCGTGGACAACTCACTTGGGAGGACTATATTTCACTGATAGCCCTGGTGCTTAGAAAAGCATCCCCAAAGGTGCGGGCTCCGTGGAGGGTGGGGAGTCAGTGAAATGAAGTTACGAATAATATTCGCATGGATTCGCACAAGAAACCGCGCACTGTCCCTAGGGATGACGGGGGTAGCCCTTCCAAGGGTTGCTCTAGAAATATGACGGCCGGTGGAACTACTGCGGGACCTGGTGTGTCGGTAGTGACAGGGAACAGGAATGGGACCGGAACTCTGACCCGATGGGCTCAAGGTGGCAAAACTGAGCTGGCAAGTAAAGGTTTGGCCCTGACTTCGGCTGGCGGAGCAGTCACTGGAGAAGGCTCGTTAGAGCCTGGTTTCAGGACAGCGATGCTGCTGGGAAGGGCCACTACCAATAACTTGCCGGCCGGTGGAGCTACTGAGGGACCAGGTGTGTCGGTAGTGACTGGGAACAGGAATGGGACCGGAACACTGACCCGAGGGGCTCAAGGTGGCAAAACTGAGCTGGAAAATAAAGGTTTGGCCCTGACTTCGGCTGGCGAAGCAGTCACTGGAGAAGGCTCGCCAGAGCCCGGTTTCAGGACAGCGACGCTGTTGGGAAGGGCCACAACCAGTACAGCGCAAACGCGCAGAAGCAAGCCTGGAGCCGTTGAAAGGAGAGGCAGGCGTGATCAGGCCATTGGTGTTGCCTCACCAATGGGTTATCTAAGATGTATACAAATTAATCTACATCACAGTAAGGCGGCTACGGCAGTACTCTGCCGGTCGCTTAATATGGATAAATATGATGTCGCTCTCATACAGGAACCTTATCTGTACAAGGGCGTCATCAGAGGTCTAAACGTTCGTGGAGGACAGCTTCTCTATAGATGCCCTACAAATAATATGAGGACCTGTGTCTTTGTCAGGAATGGCATAATGGCAATGCCTCTATATGACTTCTGCTCCAGAGACCTCACTACTGTGAGGATTAAGGGGTTAACGGGAGGGGGCAGTAAAGATACTATTATATCTTCTGCTTACCTACCCTATGAGAATGAGGACCCGGTATCAGCACTGCTGCAAGACCTGGTTAACAATTGCGCTCACGACGACCTCATCATAGGATGCGACGCGAACGCTCACCACGTTGCCTGGGGTAGCACAGACAACAACAAAAGAGGGGAAGCACTATTGGACTTTCTGGTAAGCTCGCCCTTACAAATTTTAAATAAAGGCAATAGACCAACCTTTGTGAATAGACGCAGGGCGGAGGTCATTGATATAACGCTTGCATCCAATAGAGCGAGTAAAGCGATCCGTAATTGGCATGTGTCGGAAGAGGTCAGTCTATCTGACCACAACTACATCTGCTTTAGGTATGTAACTTCCAATAATTATGGCAAGGTACGAAGGAGGAACCCAAGGAGAACCGATTGGGAATCTTTCAGGAGAGACCTTAAGGAACACCTCGGGGATCCTACGCAGCGACTCAACTCAGTTATAGATATCGAGTTTGAGTCTGACAGAATTACCCAGGCAGTTAAGACCAGCTGGATCAAGAACTGCCCGGAGAAAGAGGCGGCGACGCAAAAGGAACCGTGGTGGTCACCTGCCCTTGAGAATCTAAGGCAGGAGACGCGACGTGTTTTCAACTGGGCGAAGTCAAATAATGACTTTACGGTATATGCCGAAGCTCTTACGCACTATAGTAAGGAAGTGCGCAAGGCGAAGCGGAGATCATGGAGATCTCATTGCAGTAGCATCAATAGCCTTCCAGAGGGCATGAGGCTCAGTAAAGCAATGAGCTCTGCAAAGGTTAATCCACTTACATCTATCCGGAATGACCAAGGTAAGCTCACTGTAACTGGGAAGGAAACTCTTACGCATATGCTAAGAATGCACTTCCCGGACTCAGTGGAGATACAAAATGTGACTGATAATGTCATTACCATGGAAGAACAATTTACAAAAACTTCCAAAGACGACTGGCGTACAGCAAAGAAAGTAGTTGACGCAGACAAGGTACGATGGGCAATTGATAGTTTCAGTCCGTATAAATCACCAGGACCTGACGATATATACCCCATCTTACTACAGGAGGGAAAAGGTATTCTCATACCTCACTTGTGCAGATTGTACAGAGCATGCCTAGCCTTTGGGCATGTCCCATCAGCCTGGAGGCAGGCAAAAGTAATCTTCATTCCCAAACCAGGAAAGGAGAGCTATGAAGATGCCAAATCCTACCGCCCTATCAGTCTTACTTCATTCTTCTTGAAGACTTTGGAGAAGATGATAGACCGGTATATAAGAGATGGCCCACTAAGGAGACGACCGCTCCATGACATGCAATGCGCGTACCAACCGGGTAAGTCTACGGACACGGCACTGCACTATGTGGTCAACCGGGCAGAACATGCATTGGAGACCAAAGAAATCTGTGCTGGAGCGTTTTTGGATATTGAAGGGGCGTTCGATCGAACAACCTTCGCTTCAATAAGAACCTCAGCACAAAATCATGGCATAGAGGCGACAATTGTTAAATGGATTAGCACTATGCTGCAGGAACGTGTTATTAAAAGTAGTTTATTAGGTGATATGGTTACCGTAAAGGCAACTAAGGGATGTCCACAGGGAGGCGTACTATCCCCATTACTGTGGAGTCTAGTGGTGGATTCGTTGTTAGTGGAACTTAACAATGGACCATTTCAAGCCGTAGGCTATGCAGATGATATAGTCATACAAGTAAATGGCAAATTTCCAAACGTAGTAACGGATTTGCTGCAGGGTGCTTTGGTTAGGGTGGAAAGATGGTGTAAAGACAATAACCTTTCCATAAATCCAAGCAAAACGGTTATAGTGCCTTTCACGAGGAAAAGACATTTAGAGGGCCTTAGAGACCCAGAAATGTACGGCACCAGACTAAAATGGGCTACGGAAGTGAAATATCTTGGGGTAACTCTCGATAGTAAACTAACGTGGCATAGTCATGTTGAAAACATAACAAGAAAGGCCTTACGTGTCTTCAATATGTGCCGTTCTGCGTATGGCAAAACCTGGGGACTCAAACCAAAGGTAATGTATTGGTTATATACCACGATGGTGAGACCTATTCTCACATACGGCAGCGCTGTATGGTGGCCTAGGACCAAACTAAAGATCTGCAAGGATTCTCTTAGGAAGGTACAAAGAGTAGTTTGCATGGCAATTACAGGTGCCTTCAAAACAACGCCTACATTGGCTCTTGAGTGGATACTGGGACTAACCCCACTACACACTTACATACAAACAGAGGCAAGGAAGTCGCTATACAGACTTGCAAAAGCAGGAGTTTGGAATCGTAACAAGCCCTGTACAAAACACACTTTATTGGATCCCGTGAAAGAACTGGACGATCTAATGGACATGCCTTGTGATAGGATAAATCCAGTGTACATGTTTAACAAGAGGTACCGAGTACATATACCATCCAGGGAAGAGTGGACGAGGGGACTCAAACCGGTTGGTGGAACTCACCTCATATGGTACACTGACGGTTCTAAAATGGAGTCAGGTACAGGGGCAGGGATTTATTCCAAGGACTGTAGTGTCAGTCACAGCATGGGGCATTATGCATCGGTATTCCAAGCGGAAACCTATGCCATAATTGCCAGCATTAAAGAAATGCAAAGGAGAAACGTCAAAGGTAAAACCATTTGCATTCTCAGTGACAGTCAGGCAGCTCTGAAGGCTCTGAATTCCTTCCGAGTTGCTTCTAAACTAGTCAAAGAAGGTGTTACAGGTTTGAACAACCTGGGAAGACACAACAATGTCAGCCTTATCTGGGTACCTGGACACGAAGGCGTCGAGGGCAATGAGAAGGCAGATAGACTAGCGAGGGCCGGCTCACAGAGTCATTTGGTTGGCCCCGAACCATTTGTGGGGATTCCGTATGGAACATATCACCAAGCATTATATGCACATGCTAGGAACGAACACATGAAGGAATGGAGGGCAGCGTCAGGCCTAAACCACTCCAAAGCGTTCTCTAGCGGAAGGGTGGACTGTGGGGTTAAATTATTAAGCCTTAACAGATCACAAATAAGGCACCTAATAGGTGCACTCACGGGACATTTTGGCACCAACGAGCATCTACACAGAATGAGGCTAAGTACTGGTGACATTTGCAGATTCTGCGAAGATGAAAAAGAGTCAATGCGACACATATTGTGTAGCTGCGACGCTCTTGCGAGACGTAGGTTAAGTCATTTGGGAGTAGCCTATCCTACGCCAAATGATTATGTACAGCTCCAAGCTGGCGCGATCGTTGCGTACCTGAGGGAGCTCTTCGATACGCCAGCAACAGAGTAAGCGCTAGGGCATGCACAATGGATCCAACTGGGTCGAAGTGCGTTCCGGGGATACCGGGCCCAAATTTATAGCCACCAAGAATAGAATAGAATCTTGTAAAGAAAAATAACTTTTGGAAAAAAAATTAACAAACTTCAAGGAAAATTATCTATAAACTATACATACCAGACATAATTAATAAGCCTCCGCTGTTTGTCCGCCCGCCCGTCTGTCTGTCTGTCTGTCTGTCAGCGGGCTGTATCTCATGAACCGTAATAGGTAGAGTGTTGAAATTTTCACAGAGTTTCTATTTTTAGTGCCATTATACGACAAATATATGTATAGTATTGGATAGACGACATTGTGCGTGTCGCAGGTTACCGGTGGCGTTCGAAGGGGGACGCCTATGTCCAACAGTGGACGTTTTCCGGCTGGTGATGATGCTAATGGGTGCGGAACCCAAGAAAATAAAATACAAAATAGCGACTGACGACACCTGTATGTTAGATATTTTAAATAAATGGTCTCTCACATCTAAGGCAAATCTAAAATCTAACCCTAAATTGTAGAAATCCACCGTTAGGAACCGATGGTTGTAAGTAATTATTTTAGGTTAGAAGTTCAAGGGTGGATGGCACCATTTAAATCGACCGTTTAAGTAAGTAAGATTAAACAGACGTAGGTATAGCTATTGTATAAAACATCGGTTGATTCGGGGTTACCTGTTGGTAAACAGTAGTTTCCACACTACAAAATATAAATATAAATTATCTACACCCCGTACACCGGCTCCGGCCCGTTGGTCTAGTGGTTAGATACCCTGGCTGCTACGCAATGGGTCGTGGGTTCAATCCCCACCCAGAGTATAGGTGTTATTTATTTATTTAAGTTTATATTTTTATATTTACCAACAAAAATAATATAAGTTATAATATCAGTAGTCTGTTTTCCACAGTACAGGCTTTACCTAGTATGGGATCAGATGACCGAGTGTGAAGTTGTCCCAAGATATTATTCATCATCATCATCATTAGCAGTCGATAGACGTCCACTGCTGAACCAAGGCCTCCCGCTTAGAAGGGAGGGGTTGCCATAATCCCCACTCTTGGCAGGCGGCTTGGGGATCGCAGTATAGGTGAAAGATAAATCCAAAAGAAAGACGCCGCTGACTGTCTTCCTGTTCTCGCTCAGTCGTCTCTTACGACACCCAACGAGAGGAGATGGGGGGATACTATTCTAACCCGGCACCCCACGGGTAATTATTATTAGGTAGCTACTAAGTGGTAAGTCCCTTGTGCAAGGAACCATCCAGGTAGCTGTAATATTGAATTTTTGTGAGTAAAATAAAGAATTAAATAATTAAACGTTGCTGTGATCCGATGTAAAGGGCTCTGTAGCTGGGGAAATTGCCGGACTTAGTCTATAAGCAGGGATTATTTTAAAGGAGCCAACAAGATGTCCAGTGTGTTATAAATCGAAAATGAATTCGTTTTAATAAGAATATTATGTATACTTGAGTACTAAAAACATTTCTCAAAAACAATGAAACCTTTTGAAATATATGTACAGATTGAAACCCTTCTAGAAAAATCATACCAACAATATTGCACTCGTCCCTATAGATCAAATCCGTAACTCGTCACATTAGTCGTATTTATAACGCTTTCATACCAAAAGGACACATAAGCAAATTGACTCATAATCAAATCGGCCGAAATGCAATATGTGACCTGTAAGCAAAATGTCTAGAACACAGGGTGAAATGGGAAGCTAATTTACCTTAAAATAGGGATAATTTGCAATTTGGCAACACTGGTTAAGCTGTCGCGGAGTGCCTACCGGCGCCGGTACTAACCGATCACCGCGGCCTTGGCGTAATCGACCTGACCTTTACGCCACAATTCGCATTTTCGTGTATAGTCAGTGCAATATTTTCTGTGTACAAAATTAATTTTATGCTTTCAGTTAGATTTTGGGCACATTTTAAAGAAATCAAAATATATTTTCAACCCCAATAATAAACTCAAACTATGTAAAATTAAGTCAAAACATAACTCAAAACGACCTCAAAATGTATATAAAATATCAACACAAAAAACAAATCAAAAACATCCTACCTATAGGCAGCATTTTGTTCCAGCGTAAAATAAGAATAACGTGGCCTCCTTAGGAATACTATATTCCTATACATTCTATACTATAGTATATTATAGTATTCCTAAGGAGGCCACGTTATTCTTATTTTACGCTGGAACAAAATGCTGACCTTCAGCGTTATTGCCCGAATACTCCAGGAGGAGGGTTACGTTTTACGAGAGTATGTATGTAAGTATGTTTATTTGTTTGGCATGGCCTACATCCTAAACGGCTTGATGGATTTGACTTTTAATATGTCGTCAGATTCGTCTCAGTTGTGGGAGTGGCATACGCTATATAATTTTGCAAAACGTTAAAAAGGGCGGCCGTCAGTCGCCATTTTGTATTTTTTCACACCACCTGCTCGATAATGTCACATTATATGTCATATAAAGATGACATAAAGTGCCTCATTATATCCTTACGGTCTTATTCATAAAAAAAGCTTATCAAAGGTTTTAAGCACTGATTAGTTCTAGTGTTCTATAAGGTTATAAAACGTTCTATAAAGTTGCTTATTCATAAACGTTTCATAAACCATCTATAACTAATACGTCTCTATAGAACGTTTTTCAATCAAAGTATTGCCATTATAATGAAGTTGGTCAACAAATTGACCGAATACACCCAATCGCCCACAGATAATATGTGTCTACACACTGCCTAGGTGTGATCATAGACATTATTACAGATTATGAAACATTTTATTGTCTACGAAACGATGACGACTGTCGATTTGACGGGCGTGTTGGTCTAGTGGTTGTACACCCTGGCTGCTACCCAATAGGTCGTGGGTTCGATTCCCGCTAAGTGTCTGGGTGTTATTTATCTATTTAATTATGTATTTACAGTAAAAAAGTACTTATATAAGTATAATCATCAATTATCAGGTTTCCATAGTACAGACTGTGCCTAGTTTGGGAACAGATGACCATGTGTGTATTGTCTCTATTTATTTATTTATTGTATTTATGACGCCCATGCGGAATTCGTCATACATCCATCGATCATTGTCATTGTTATTTGATTGTTAATGTTTGTTTGGTAATGTTGTAACAACCGCGTAATAATAACTAACCTAAAATTAACTTATATTAAAATATATTAAATTGTATAATAATAATAATAAAATAAACGTTAAGTACTGAATAAAATAATAAATCATAATAGTTTGTAATGTGTATACTTACTGCTATTTTGATTTCTTACGATATTGAACGGATATGAAACCTGTATGGGCTCTAGAACTCTTTGCCTTCCCAATGAGGCTCAACTAAAGAAAAAAATTGAACTGATGGATGTGACACTGACACAAATGTCATTTTCTTAATAATTATTAATCAGCTGTTGAAAGTCGGCCATTTTTTACCGTATATCACGCTTATAGCACTGTTATAGTAGGGGTCTGCCCTCTATAACTTTATAACATAGCTAAAGAACGTTTTAGTGCTAAAATGCGTTTATGAATAATACTTTTTGAAAATCATACTATAGCGAGCCTATAAGTGTGTGATAACTTTTTATGAATAAGACCGTTATAGTCTAGCCGGGTAATAATGTTGTACTAAACTCCCTTGGGTAATAATGTGATTTGAATTTCGAACGTCAAACGAAAATTCCTCAACAATTTTACCACAGGTATATATTACTATTCTAAAGCAGAGAACTGCACGAAAAACAAAACATTTGAAAATCGAACTGAGCGCGACGAGCACAACCCAGTGTTCTATTCTAGAAAATAAAATTAAATAGATGATAACGCGGCAAATCACTATGTTGATATTATTGATGGTCTCGTTGGTCTAGTGGTTAGACACCCTGGCCGCTACCCAATAGGTCGTGGGTTCGATTCCCACCAAGTGTCTGGGTATTATTTAACTATTTAATTAATATTCGTTATCTGGTTTCCATAGTACAGGCTCTGCCTAGTTTGGGATCAGATTACCGTGTGTGGAGTGTGTCCCAAAATATTGTTATTATTTTAATTCTAGCAATATTTGTATTTTATTACCTCGCAGTAGGTGTGAAGAGTAGTGTATTCACCTCGGGGATAAAGGTGCCTTTGTCTTGGGCGAGCTTAAATCCCTCGCTGTACTCAGGATTCTAGTATTAACTCCCTCGCTACTATACTCCCTCGCCACGCTCGGGAGTTGCTATAATCCTTCGTTATGCTCGCGATTTAATTAAACGCCCGCGACATAAGACACTACTTTATCCCCTTGGTGCATAAACTACTATTATTACTTCCAAAAACATAAATCTATACATATAAAATTACTTATCCTGACCGAGTGATTCATCAACGCACAGACCAAACCGCCAGCGGTTTGGTCTGTGCGTTGCTTCCTAGGTCCAGACCTAGGAAGCTAAAATTTAGACAGTAGGTTCTTTTTATGACGTAAGCATCCACTATGAAAGGGTTTTTGAAAATTCCACCTCCTAAAGGGGTTAAATGGGGTGTTTTCATTTGTATGAGACTTTTCATTTTACGCATCGATTGACTTGAAACATATTTGAAAAAAAATAATAGTAAATACGTGTTTCCCGAATTTTCATAAATAATCTTTTAGGGGTGCGCTAGGGGTTGGTAAACTTTGTATGGAAAAATATAATAGCGGGTGAAGCCGCAGGGAATTGCTAGTATGGATATAAAATGAAAGGTCTTTACGAGACTAGTTGAGATATATATATGTATATATATTTATTAAGTATTTACAGTTTAATAACAAACATGTACACTTAAACTAGGTAAAAAACTTCCTCAAAGTCGCCGCACTGGGAGGGACCGCTCTCATCGTCCCAGCCCGCAGTGCGTCCACCGAACGCGTGGGATAAGACACTGCCATACGTCCGCCCCGCCGCTGCTCCTAAAGCAACGAGCGTCCCCGCCAAGCAACCGGCCGCGCCTGCGCCTTCAGCGCACGCGTCCAGCCTCGCTTCGGACTTCGAATTGGTCCGACGCTCTATCGATGGTATTAACATCGATAGAATCCGCCTTTTCGCGAGCCGCCTTCGGTGCGCACAGAACCCCTGCGATAGAGTACAAGCTATCGCCGAATTCGAGGACGTGTACTACGCCCTGTCCCCCGTAAACTCAAATGTAGGCCCGTAAATGGATTTACACCAGAGTAGACAAAAACCCCATTCCCTTTCCCTCGCATTTTTCAATGCGCATGGCCTCTCCCGACAAAGAGATCAGGTTGCTGACTTCCTGCGAAGTCACCAAGTTGATGTCTTGCTGGTGCAGGAGACCCTCCTGAAACCCTCTCATAGGAGTCCGAATATCGCCAACTACCATCTTGTGCGAAATGACCGTGACACCTCCCTCGGAGGTGGCACTGCCATCTATTACAGAAGGGCCCTGCACTGCATCCCTATCGATCCCCCTGCGCTCACTAATATAGAGGCCTCGGTTTGCCGCCTCTCTCTTTCCGGCCATTCGGCTGTCACTATCGCCTCTATCTATCTTCCACCTGATAAGCGGCCCCTCAGGAGTGATATCGAGTCACTCCTTGACCTGGACAACGCGGTCATTCTGGCCGGCGACTTCAACTGCAAGCATGTCAGGTGGAATTGTAACGTCACCACCGGCAACGGCAGGTGCCTCGACGGCTTGGTCGACGTTCTCGACTTTGACGTCATCGCACCTATGCGCCCGACCCAGCGGTCTCCTGAGACTTCGATAAGTTTGGATGAAATTTCTTTCACCAAACCATGCGTCTCATGCGTCGCGAGACCAAGTGACCTTTATTAAGTGTGTAAGTTTAACGTGATTTAAATCCATTTTGTTTGTACGCAGGCTTTTTATGCTCTTTTAATTTTAGTGATATCTTCCAAAAGATAATTTTTTAGTTGTGTATCACCTCTGACAACGGTTTTGTTAATTTGCGTGGAATTTATATCTTCAGAAATCGGTCTCGATACAAAACCGAACTTGTAACGAGTTTCGTAAGCAAATCTCCCGTTATAATTAGATTTTGTACGGCATCTTGTGTCTTTCGAACAACACATTTCCATAAAATTCGACGGCTTATTAAATTTCCAATCTCGCGGGCTTAACATAATATCGTGGATGTGCGGAAAGAGCATTTTGCGAAGTCTAATGGTAAAATAAAACTATATATTATGCCTTCACCGGACGCACTTTGAACGATTGTCTAGCCTGCTTGGAAGTCTAGAAGATCACGCTGATTGTCCAATTTTTCAATCTCGATCTAAATAACCCTACAACAGGGGTATATATTTATATCGACACAGTATTTAACAAAGTCGCTTTAGTCTGTGTATCCCCTAACTCCTTCTACACCACGCAACGGATCTTTCACCATGACTCGTGCAAACCCGCCGCTTGTATCAGATATAATCTTCGGCATGTGCATTGTACTCATATGTATACTAGATACACAAAAAAAAATATTTTGCGACCTTTGTACATCTGAATATACTACTCCGATCAAAAAAGAAAACTATTGGTTACATCAGCTACGAGTAGATATTTTAATTGATTATATCGTCACAACATTATAATGGATAACAATTAAAACATTAATAGATTAACATTTTAAAATATTATAAACTATACTTAATAAACACCGGAAGAATTGAAGTTTATTTTCTAAACAATATAACCCCATTCTTCAAATTCCTTAATCATACCACACTGTCTATCTCTAAACATATCGTTTACCTGAAAACTTAACCCTGATACTTCTTCATATTTTTCTTCGTCTTTCTCTTCACACACCATGGCTAGCGGCAGAAAAATGAAACCAAGCATCAGGCCATAGTCCAGCTTTTCTTTGTAAACCTTATCAAAAATCTTCCTCGGATAAATCCGCTCTACATCAATGCTAAAATATTCCATAAAACTTTTAAGAGTACCATGGTATAGATCCTTCAGATCCGTGAGATGGGCTTTGCGAAAATTGTGATCGGTGCTCATGAAAATGTAGAAGATGAAATCTAGCACTGGGCAACCGTAGTGCAGCAACTGGTAGTCCACAGTGACGATGTCTGTTACTTCACCTTTCTGGAAAGAAGAATAAAGAAAATGACACACGTTCCAAGTCGGAAAAGGCGTCTGGTGCCATCTTCCTAAAATACGACCCCTAACTTCAAGTTGTATTGTTTTTCTGCAGCCTTTATGATTCCCAATACTTTACAAAGATTTTATGTGCAATGGACTAAAGAACCATCGTATGTCACTGTTATTTTCAACATAGCGATATTTCTGACACAAAAGTCGCTTGCATCCAAAGCTGTATCACAATGTATCATGGTGATCAGACATTAGCTTTCGACAAGGACAATATAATATATGTATATTGTGTGAAATATTTGCATTGATGACGTAACAGGAATTCTTGTTCTAATATTTGTAGTAACCAGACTTAGGAAGTTTCTCCACCTTACAGAAAATTTCAACCAAATAAAGCCACTTCTTCAGTTAGGTCTTTATGGTACCTATCTCTATGAACTCACAGCAATATCTTCTCTTTTGCTGTTAGTGCAACTCCTCTATTGTTGTACCACACTGGTGTGTATGCGGTCAAGTGAAACACATTTTGTATTAGTATTGTTTGCTTAGAATTTATATGAGTTTTTAACCTAAAGAAACTAAGGGACCAGATTTTATGATTGTCTTAACTAATATTTCAGAGAATGTTAGCACATTTTTAAGGAATTGTAACTTTTTTAAAGCGGGTGAGTAACCAAACGACTGGAAAGTTCGCCTGGTGGCAAGTGACACATTTGTGTATCATTTCTATTCGTCACATAAACATTAGATGTTATGTTTCTTGAAAGGAACGCTAGTAAAGCACTAGCGTTCCTTTCAAGAAACATAAAGTACATATCATATGCTATAAAGTATAGCATATACATATGTAAAAATACATATGTAATACTTCAGTAGTACTTATCAGATCTCTTGCAGAAGAGCCTACATTTAAAACCGAATTACTTAATTTAAATATTTATTCAATTGATTGAATAAATATTTAAATGAAGTGAGTTGTTAAATGAGTTGATTTGTAACAAAACTAAGTCACGATACTTACATCAATTTTCACCAAAATGTTGTTTGTCTTATAGTCCCCGTGACATAAACACTGCTTTACTGTTTTATCTTGAAAATACTGAGCATATTTATTAGCTAGTTTGTAATATATACTTTCAATTTTATTTTTAATGTCATCATCAACGTATTTAACTGATAGTTTGATCATATTTTCAACAAATCTTTGCCACTCATCTCCAAATATAATTGGATATTTCATATCTTTAATCTTCCCATTGAAATATTCGGGTCGTCTCTCTTCTAACACAAATGATAGACCATGAAATTTGGCCAGCTGTTTTATGGCCATTTCAACGAACTTTAATGAGACTACGTCCATCCTGGGATATGTTTTAAATCCTTTTCTAGCGTAGTTGTCCAATATTATTGCTTCTATGCTGCTACCCTCGTAAGATTTGATCATTTTGTATCTTTCCTGTGTAGGCACTTCGTTTTCTTGCAACTCTGTAAATATATCGGAGAGTTCTCTATA
This sequence comes from Furcula furcula, assembly GCA_911728495.1. Lineage (NCBI taxonomy): Eukaryota > Metazoa > Arthropoda > Insecta > Lepidoptera > Notodontidae > Furcula > Furcula furcula. Next base: position 24,102,014 of record OU452252.1, read on the forward strand.
AGCGAACAATTCTATTTTAAATAAATCATCTAGTGGCAGCCAGGCCATATCATTGCCTCCTTTTAACTTTTTCACGAATAAGTTTGTTTCAGTATACCTGTCATTTGTTTCTCCTTTTACGTCTACTTCACAAAGCCCACCTAAAAAGCTGCCACCATTTGTAGAAATTTCTTTATTATTTATCTTGTATGTTTTGTATCCTTCTTTTTCTATTATTTTATTTATGATTTCTTCAAGATTTATTTCTAAAACGGAAGACATTATTATGCTACCTAATATTGCCCTAGCAGTCTTCTTGAATAAAATAGGAATTGCTCAGTAATATTAAAACTTGTGAAATTTATCCTTATATATACATATTGTGGAACAAAACAATAACTTGTGTAACTAAACATTTATTATAAAATTGTTCTGACTCGGAACTTATAAATATGTAAACACAATCCGGTTTATTTGGTTTGTTGAAAGTCAAGCTTGCTTAGTAATCAGTGCATTTTATTTTCTTTTGTTTAAACTAAATACTTACATGGATTTAATTAGGATTTTACAGCTCCTGGATCACGTGAAGACCTCAGAAAGAGAGAGCGGATTTTGTAGTGTTTAAAACAAAACATGATAAAATCTCTATAGTAGGTACCTATGTAATAGAAATAATATTGTAATTAAAATCTAAAAATGTTACATCGTTTTAATAACTATAAATCATCACGGTAAATAATCAATGTACAGAAAGTAAAAAAAATAGCTGTTTTGCAGGCCACAAGCGGTTGTGTTTTCTTTTGTTGTTGCAATTTACATTCTGTCGTCCAGCGACGGGCCCGTCCCGCCGGCCATCGGCACATGAGAGGAGGAACATGGGCTCTCGGGTGGGATATGAACCAGGTACTTCCAGTGGCGGACTAAGCCTGTCGGGGGGCCGGGGCGGCAACAAGTAATGAGGCCCCCGGTCAAAAAGTGACGTATTTCGCCGGACTACCGTAGAAGGAGGGCTATGTGTTTTTCGAGAGTATGTATGTATGTCTGTATGTAAGTATGTATGTATGTATATTTCTTTGGCACAGCTTACAGCCTAAACGGCTCAATGGAATTTGACTAGTGACATCTTCAAGTCGCCGTCAACGCCCTAGGCGAATGGTTCCGAAAGTGGCTCATTGATGTGAACCCGGAAAAGAGCGCCGCGGTGTTCTTCTCCCGGGGTACCATCAGATCCCACACTGTGGGCCATCCAAGTCGTCGTTTAGGTCCAATCACTCTCTATGGGCGTCCCATCCCCTGGACCAGAAAGGTCAAATATCTAGGCGTCACCCTAGACTCCCATATGTCATTTGGACCGCATATACGGTCAGTACTCAACCGAGCGGCCTTCGTCCTCGGTCGACTCTACCCCATCATCTGCAGGCGGAGTAAACTATCGCTTAGACATAAGTTGACACTTTACAAAACCTGCATGCGTCCCATCCTAGCTTAAGCCAGTGCCGTATTCGCAAACGCGGCTCCCACTCACGTCAATAGCCTCCAGGTTATTCAAAACCGATTCCTTCGACATGCCATTGGTGACCCGTGGTACATGCGGAATGTCGACCTACATTCCGACTTCGGTCTAGTCCCTATCCGCAAATTCTTCAAAGAAATCTCCGAACATTACTTTGAAAAAGCGTGCGTCTACCCAAGCCCGCTAATCGGCGCCGCTGCCGACTATATCCCCGACCCCGACCCTGGTCCCTCAGATCGTCGAACTGCCGTACATCGCCGCCATCCGCGGCATGTACTGCTCGCCCCACCCGACCCGATGTCCGTCCTCCTGGACCATGACACAACACCAACACCGACAACGACGTCACGGTCGTAAACACATCAACACACAGACACCGGTCTCGCCGGCGAGGCGAAGGGTCGTACGCATTCGACCTCGACATGCATCCCCTCGCTGAGTTTCTTGCTGGTTCTTCTCAGCGGGGGCGCATTGTGAACCGGTGGTAAACTCATTTTCTCTAAGCGGCAGCCCAAGCCGAGGCCGTGCCTCCCTGAGGTGCCCTTGTGCTAGTCGCTCGCTACCCAAACTCTTCTGGCTGGAGTGCTTTAAGCGCTCGCCCTCTTGTCCGGTGAAGCTGTAATGGCCATCTGCCGCCAACAGTACTACTCCTACAAAAAAAAAGACTAGTGACATGTTGTTAGATTCGTCTATGTTGTGGTATTGACATAGGCTATATATAGGTACAGAGTGGGAAAGTTAAATGTTAACAGGTCATGACTGAGGGACGTGACTAATGCAGACTCTTGGCACTACTCTTCTCTATGCTGCTCGATCATAAGCTCTATGCTTTCCTGTAGCGTTGTTTACATAACCGCTGTGATAGTGTCTGCCTATCGCATCGGCATGCATCCTTTGCTTTTCCTTGCCGTCCATTTGGCTTGTCACAATAAGCCTCTCTAGCCTGTCCGGTTTTCTACTGCCCGTGAGCCCTCTCAATACCAATAAGTTTAAATAGCTGTGGTGATGAAACCTTGACGCACACCTTGTTCCGTCTATAAAGATCCTAAGCCTGAGGCGCCGGATCGCTATAAGGCAAGCGCAATGTCCTGTTTGAGGCGAAACAGTCCTGGTGCGCTTTCCGGCCCTGAAACTCCCGGAGGAAATGGACGCAGGGGTCAAGGATCGAATCCACGTCCACTGCTAGCGGGGTAAAAGTGCACCCCTGCACTCAAATAACTACAGTTGGAGGATAGACGGTACGCACTTCAACAATTACGCTCATGGCTTTCTGATAAGCGAACACGAGGGAGTGACAGTGTTGTCCTGCCAATATTTGAAGCTTGGCTGTGACAGAAAGGTCGACAAAAAACCTGTAGACTTACTGAGATAAGAGGGCAAGAGTGGCACATTCTGGACACGACAACTCTCTGAAAGCAGCAGTATTTACTATATAGGCAGAGAAATCGATGCGGGAGGGTCCTTCTGTGAGAAGGTCATGTCCCAGAAGGAGAGCAAACAAACGAAGACGACGCATTGGGGCGGCAACTTGCATCGTCAGGGGTCCAATAGAAATGTGACCAGATATACGTTGCATTAAAGAGGTCTCGTGGAACGCGGACGCACTGGGTCGGGGCTGTGTGTGCATTAGGTACTATTCTGAAGTCCTAACTAAATGCGACCCCTTGGTAGGTAACGATGCGTTCGAGGTAGGAACTGCGTCCTTCTTTGGGAGCAACCACAAGCTCCTGCTTGTGGTTGCTCCCAAAGAAGGACGCAACGCTCCCTCCTGGGAGCGCACATTCCTGCTCCCAGACTCAGGATGACTCGTATTTTTTTTTTTCTTTCGCATGGCAAAACACGCAGTCGCTGATGGCAACAGGAAGAAATAGGCTGTTTAATAAAAGGAAAATGTCAAGTCCGCTGAGTTTGTCTTGCCGGATCTTCTCAGTTGATGCCGCGTTGTGAACAGATAGTAACTTTAAAAAAATACTGACAGGCACTTATAAAGTGTTAGCGCTAAGCCTATTTGAAGTAAATAATCACTTAATTTCAAGGTGCTCTTGTGTAGGTACTTGGCATATTCATATCCAATAATCAGATCCAGCCAGCAATGTGCTTGCTACCCTACATAAACTTATAACTTTCTTGTATCCAGCAGACATTGTTTTTAGTAAAACCTGGCTGCAGTCTACAATAATTTAATTTGTCAATTTTGTACTATATACGTATAATACTTATTACCCTTCACAAATGACCAATTGATTGATTGAGTTATCATTCTACAATGTACATTTTTTGTTAATTCCCTGCTGAATAGACCACATCCACCAAAAGTACATTACAGGTACGTTAGTATTTTGGTTACGTGCATCATGGGGCCCCCAAAACTCTATACATGTAAGATTATAGTCGTCTTTGAGGGGAGATATCGGCTAGATAATTTCCAACAAGCTTTAAGAATACCGATGCACAAACTCGGTTATCACAAATCAGGATCTAAAAGTCGCATAGACTAAGAAAGATTGTACGCCGGAGCTCTAAAATAATCTAGGTATGATGTACCTACTCTCTAATATGTAGGTAGTACTTAAATAGGTACTTAAATACCTCAATGATTAAAAAGAACTTTGGAGATTGGAGGCCCCCTTGGACCCGAGGCCCGGGGCGGACCGCCCCCTCCGCCCCCCCCGTTAGTCCGCTACTGGGTACTTCTCAATGCTGCCACGCCGGGTAACGCATTCCCCTGGAAACCTATCATGGTGCTCACGGGGACGCGATTCGCAACCCCGCTGCCATCCTCCCTAGATTCACCGCTGAACTTGATGGACGTTTACTACCCACACCCCCGAGCTCCAGCGACTACTAAGTGGTTCCAGGACCTAACTGAAATGCATTAACTAATTTAATTCTCCGCAAAAAACTAATTACATATACGAGTAAAATCTTTTTGGAAACACGTTGGAAACTTGTAATTAATTACATTACCCAGCCACCGCAATTGTCTTGAAATGTGGAAATAATTATGTTCACATAAACACACAAAAAATGCGAAAATGTTGTTGTTGTGAAGACTGTTAGGTTTTTATATACCACTAGCTGACCCGCGCAGCTCCACTCGCGCTTTTATTACATTTTGCTCCCCTTTTCACCCTCCTCCCTTGATTTATTTCTCTCCATCTCTCTCTCTCTCTCTATTATCCCCTCAAGCCCATGTGGTTCCAAAAGGAACAATGCGCGTTTTCTTTTAGGACCCAGCCGGGATTGAAGCCTTATAAGAAAAATGTAATTCTATGCTCTTTCTCTCCTCTCTCTTTCCCCCACCCGCATCGATCCCCCTCTTCCTCTCCCCGTTGTCCCCTCTCTGAACCCTATCCCCCCCATCTCTCTCTCCCAACTTGCTCCACCTAACTCCTCCGATCCCTCACCTCCTCCTCGAATCCCTTCTCCCTCTCTGTCCTCTCTTGCACCCTCCTCTCATTCTATATATCCGTCAATCATGGTATCAGCAGCATGAAATATACTTTACGACTTATTCACAGACCTACCCTATATGCACACAAAATTTCATACACATCCGTTCACCCATCTATTTAATTACCTTGCCTTATGTTGCTTAACCTTCACCTAGCGGCATGAAATATAATTAATGGCCTATTATTAGACCTACCCGATATACACATAAAATTTCATACAAATCGGTTCACCCATCTATTTAATGACCTTACCTAACGTTTCTTAACCTTAACCTACGGGTATAAAAAGTATCCTATGTCCGTCTCCTGCTCCTAAGCTACTTCCCTACCAATTTTCAGCCAAATCGTCTGAGCCGTTCTTGAGTTATAAATAGTGTAATTAACACGACTTTCTTTTAAATATATAGATTAAAGTTCTATGGTGATTGTATGTTCAATTTCACCGATAGATGGCGCTGTTCATAATGTAAATCACGCTAACATCGTAAATTACTGTCTAAAGATATTCGATAATGAAAGTTTTAAGTTTTTCGCATCTTTTATTGTTGCGACTGTAATACAATACCTACCTATACACTACCTGGACCTGTGGAGTTTCATTAAAATTTTATGAACAATTTCATGATCTAGTTTGGACTCGCTCGGGATTTACAGATTTTAACTTTTCAAAGATATAATGTCATATTGCTATCAGCAACGTACTTAGAACAATACGGAAATCTAATGAAAATGTCCTGGGTGTACCGGACCGGCTTACCCCTTACAAAAATTGACCCTTCGCCACTGCCATATCTTATTCAAATTAAAGGTCTGCTCAGTCCCTATTGTATATAGCGTAATAATACATATCTTAATGATTATCTGATCAGTCTATAATTACCCTATTCTCATACAAAGGAAATTACGTGGTAATATGTGCAAGTAATGTTTCACTGCTTAGCCCCTATGAAATATAGCGTGATGTTTTGTATACCAATTTATACCTTGACTTCTACACAACACATCAGTGAAAGTCCTATCAAAATCCATCCACGGGTTTTCAAATGATACCTGGACAAACAGAACGACAGACAGACAGACAGACAGACAGACAGACAGACAGACAGACAGACAGACAACAATTCCAAAAAAAATTGTTTTGGCCTCTATGTCGATAGTATAGTATCCCCACATAGAAATTTTGGAAAAATATTCAATGTACAGAAAAAGTGCTCTTTGAGTTTTATTATAGTATAGAAGATTAGTTATAAGTATTATTTTAATGTAGCTACTACAGCTAATGCTTTGTAAAACGTAGGTTGATCCATGCGTTGGATGAACCTGCAAAAATGTCGGTTCTGCACCTATTCTCTCCTCGGTCGTATTGGTCTTCTGTCCTATCGGATTGTGCGTTAGAGGTAAAGGAAGAGTGAGTGCACTTGAGTCTACGTAACTACGTGAGCACTGTATATACCTAATGTTTGGACACAGATTATTACCTTGGTTGTAACCAACCAATATTTACAAGCGAATGACGTTTTTCTTAAAGAAAAAAATGTTAACAATGCTTATTAATTCAATTATGGTAATTAAAACACGTTTGTTGGTTATAAATGTGTTTTGAATTTATTAAAAAATATACATAATAATAATGATGTTGACGGGCCCGTTGGTCTAGTGGTTAGTGACCATGTCTGCTAACCAACAGGTCGTGGGTTCGATTCCCACCAAGTGTCTGGGTGTTTTATCTATATATGTATGTATATACAAAAAAAAAAGTATAGATTAGTATTAGTATCAGTTGTCTGGTTCCATAGTACAGGCTCTGCCTAGTTTGGATAAGATGACCGTGTGTGAATGGTCCCAGGATATTATATTATATTATTATTATTATGTATTTTTAATTCAGTCACTCGAGCGACACTTCGTTAATTACATAGGTAAAATTTGAAAAACATTTATCAATTACTCAGTTATTTGTCTTTAATAACATTACCATACAGTCAAACTTAAACAATCGATTAATAACGAAATGTTGAATGAAATAACGTTGATACACCAGCTTGATATAATACACCTAACTATGGTCATCTTGGCGCATATTTCTTTATTTATTGAGCATAGCTACATCACATACATTAAAATTACATTACAAATATTGTTATAAAAATGTTAAGTTAAAATATACGGAAAAGACGAAGATACAGAAATAAATCGGTTCCTGAACCTACTGATGAACTAAGTGAATTTTTTGCTGAGTTAAAAGAAAATGCACAGGCTGAACACCAATTTGTCTGAAAAGTAATATGATCCATGCGTCAGATGGACATCGTTTTAAAAAGTTGTTCCTTTACATGCTCTTTCTGGTCGTGTCGGAGGACTGACACGGACGGTCCAATCGGATTTTGAGTGAAAAAGAAAACTAAAATGACCCTGTGCCTGCGCAACTACTTATATTTATCTTCGTAATCTCGTAAAAAAGATTGGCCATTGTGCCTGGAACTGAAGAAATATTATGAAAATGTAAAAATGTACGTCAAGGCAAAGCTACTCAATGTAGCCCCATTCTATAAAATCTTCAATAATACCACGCAGTCGGTCTTTGTAGGTATCATAAACAGTAAAATCAATTTCAGTCAGTTGCTTAGTTAAATCAGGTGCATCGCCTTCAGACGCTAGCATAAACGGTAAAAACATATATCCACTTAGCAGACCATAGTCCAGCTTTGCTTTATAAACCTCCTCGAATTTCTTCCTTGGATAAACCAGCTCCACGTCAATGTTGAAATGTTCTAGAAAGGTCTTCAGGGTGTCGTGGTATATATCTTTTAGTTGCGATAGGTGGGCTTTGCGAAACTCTCGGTTGGTGCTATGGAATATAAAGTATAGGAAATCAAATACTGGACATCCATAGTGCAGAAACTGATAGTCCACTAGAACAACTTCTGTTGCTTCCCCGTTCTGAAAAAAATTGAAAATATACCCAACACGAAAAATCAAAAACATATTATTTTTCGATAAGTGATCAATGCATATTCATAATCAATAACAATAATGTAATTTATAAAACCACTTACATATACTTTCATCATAATATTAGTAGGCTTATAATCGCCATGACAAAAACAGACTTTTAAATCTTCATCCGTCATGTATGGAATTAATTTATCAGTTACTTTATAGTAATTACTTGTGAATTTGTCTTTATATTCATCGTCCACATATTTATATATTAAACTGAACGTCATTTTTGCGAATCCTTGCCATTCATCTCCAAGAAACGGAAATTTCATCGCCCGCATTTCTTCATTGATATAGCCAGGTCTCTTCTTATGCAAGACAAATGAAAGACCATGAAACTTGGCAATCTCTTTAATGCACAGTACAGCATACTGAAAAGACACAATATTCATTCTTGTGTGCATTTTAAATCCTTTTTTAGTCATGTTCTCCAATATGATAGCGTTTGTACTACTGCCCTCGTAACTTTTGATAGGATTATATCTCTCTTGATGAGGTACGTCAGCCTCATCTTGTAGCTCGGAAAATATAGCAAAGAGTTTTCTGTAAGCGAAAAATTCTTTGCAATACATCGTATTGATTGATAACCATGGTCTGTCTTCGATAGTGTTGATTACTTTCACAAATAAATTCGTTTCCTTATCACCTTCTTTTGTTTCTCCTGTTATAATTATTTCACAAATCACACCAAAATAATTGCCACTATTTGAAGAAATGGCCTGTTTGTGTATCTTGTGTGATAAATATTTCTCCTTTTTTAAAATATTTTCAATTGAATATTTGACTGTATCCGGGAATTCTTTTATGGAGTCCATGGCTCTTAGCTTATCCTGAGCCAAATAGTTATAATTCATGATGATTTTGGCCATAATAATTATATATTTTTGTCATGACACTATTAAGTAAATAAAAATGTAAATGATGTCATTTAATTTACATATGTAAAGTTAGGGTTCTGTTTAAAATCTATACTTATAATAAAACTGTAACTGGTTCAATTCTGTACATTGAAGATATTTTGAAAATTATGTTTGGAGGGCATTCTATAACCGATACTAAAGCCAAAATTGTATTTTTTTTAATTTTTGTCTGTCTGTCTGTCTGTCTGTATCTCGGCTGAGCATCACACCGAAACTACTGGATGGATTGAAACGAAACTTGGCATGATTTGAGTTAATACTCCGAGGTAGGACATAGGATCCTTTTTATCCCGACATTCTGCATAGTTCCCTTGGGAGAGGGGACTAAAGTCAAAATGTGTACTTGGTTATACGCTTGCTCCGATTTTATCAATTTTTCATTATAATTATAATAAATATTTGTAAGGGAACACATTAGTGTTTATTAAAACAGTTGTTAACAATGTTTGGAAATCGATCAGGTTAAGCAACGTTAGGTAAGGTCATTAAATAGATGGGTGACCGTTTAACGCCATTTGAACTAAACGTCTTCGTGCTTCGGAGAGCAAGTACAAAGTGGGTCCAAGTTTTTAACCGACTTTTAAAAAGGAGGTTTTGTATTCTATGCAAATGTATATTATTGAAAGTTTAGTTAAAGTAAACACAGCGCGGGCGGAGCTGCGTGGGTCAGGTAGTATTTAATATAATTAGTACAAACCATTTCGAAAATTTTAACACATATTTGTCTGCAGTTTAGTTAACGATTAATATCAGTTAATGATTTGTTCATATTAATAACTGGAGGATATCTGTTAACTCCAGCAAAACCCAAGTCATATTTATCGTCAGTCCCTGATACAGATTCAACTTTAATCAGATTCCTCTTATTGTTTTTAATGGCGTCTTGATTCCATTTAGTGATGAAGTTAAAAACTTATGTAGTTGAATAAATGAAGTAGCTTATTTCGAGTCGGGACTTTATTATGTAGTGTTCGGTGCAGTGGAATCCTCGGTTTTTGACAAGTGACATAAGTACTCGAAATGAAATTATTTATTTTAAATACTTAGAGGAAATGTGTATAAGTGCAACTTTTGAATAGACGGTATTTCTTAAAGCTACCACCGAATTACAACGCGGCCTCAACTGAGAACCGGCAATAAACATAGCTGTCTTGTCATTTTTTTAAAATATACATTATTGTATAGATAAAAAAATAAAATAAAATGTATTGCCTACAAATTAAACATAAACAAAATTTAAACTTAAACAAGGTAACTTAAAAATAAACGGTCGTGGCAAATGGCAGTGACTCGGCTTGTACTGCTAGCTATTGAAATCACTAGCAGCGCTGATTTTCAGTCACACCCATCTCTCCCACTTGAAGAGCAGGAGTTTTAAACTCAAGAGAGAGTGGCCACCATCTATCAGACAAATATAAAGACAAAATAGAGAAACAAAAAAAAAATAGAGAAAATATAGATTCCAAAGGTGTCGGGGAGATAAAAATGCATTAAATCCGTAAAATAATAGTTTTGTTTTTGGCAGGAGTGTCTTATCGCAACTTTTGCCATCAGAACAGTAGGTAATAGACATTTTTATATACTTACCAGCAACAATTTTTTGCAGCTTAATTTACATAATTACATGTTAATTATGAGATAAATTCCTAATATTAATGACTCTGGCATGGGAGGAAGATCTTTGTTAACACTGCTAATAATTATTCTTAAGAATAAATAAATATGTAAATATGTATAAATTATAAACACACAAAAAACCCGACACGTTTTTTGTGTGTTTACAATTTATACATACGGACAAATATACGGATGCAAACATTCTATAGTATCAATCATCGATATAATAATATAAACTAGATAAACATTGACATCTAAAATGTGGTCGCGGTGGTTGCAAACTTATCTGTGCTGGTGGCGGAAACGTGAACTAACGATTTTATAATGATAATGACTTGTAGTTTGACAGTTTCATATAGACAGTAGCGACACGCCTATCGGCAAAAATAAATTTGTCAGGATGTGGCTTGTAAAGAAATAGCGACACAAGGGCGCTATTTCTCGCTACCACTTTTTGAACCATGACACCAAATCTAGTTTACATATTATATCGGTGGTATCAATGAAACTCAATTATAGGTAGGAGCTAATAGTAGACAAGTACCTGCAGTCATATTTCTATTTTTAATATATTACGTATTTATGTTCGTATAATAACATTTAAAATTAACTCAATGTCCTTGTCATTGTAGGTGTAGAAAGACTTTGTATTTAGTTTCAAATAGTACTTATTATATAACTCGTATTTAGCTAACTCTTTAAACACGGAAACCTGAGACGTTATCGATGCGTTATCGTAGTGAAGCCGATCGTTTCCGAAGATATCCGACCGTTGCCGAACTGTAGGCTTACATAGAATTTAGGTTAGTTTATGATTCAAGTAATACTTTTCATTTGCGTTTTTTTTTTCTAATAATATTAAAGAAGTGAAGTAATAATATAAGCCGTGCAGTGATATTTAACAAAAAAATAATTTCTGTTGTGAAAAGTGATTAAACAATTAGTAGTGAATCCAGATATCAATACACTTATTGAGGTTATCAAATATTACCGACACTATGGAAGATAAAAAAATGCACACAGACACTGTTGGATTACCTAATCAAATAGATGAATCTATTAGAAGTATCATTAAAAATATGGGATATAAAACTTACGAAATAAAATGCAAGAATATTTCAACAGATGGCAGTAGTTACATTGGAGTGTTGTATGAAATTGATGTAAAAGGATTGACATTGGACGGCATTAAAGAGACCAACATCTTTATTAAACAAAAAGTAGAAAATGATCAATTAAAAATTTACTCAATAGCAGATTGTTTTATTAGAGAGAGCTACGCTTACAAAGAACTTGATAGAATTTTTAATGAGCTTCAAAATGAAGCGAGAGTTCCTGATATTGAACGATTTAAAATGGCAAAGAGTTTTGATGAATGCAATAAATCATCTATAATATTAGAGAATTTGACTAAAAGAGGTTTTAAAACTTACAACCAAATGGATGCCGTCTCTCTAGAATACGCTGAAATGTCTATAAAACACCTTGCAAAGTTCCACGGTCTTTCATTCGTGATCCAAGAGAAAAGGTCTAGCTATTTCGAAGAGAACATTAAACCAATGCATCAACCGTTTGTTTTTGGAGATGATTGGCAAAATTTCATCAAGAATTTGTTTAATTTTTCGTTGGATTTCTTAGAGCCGGATATCAGATTGAAATTCAAAGAGTCAATTTGGAAAAAAGTAGAAAATTATGGAAATTATATGAACGATACTACTGCCGTTTATACTTTATGCCATGGAGACTATAAACACAATAACATAATGGCCAAAGAAGTAGTAAGTATTCTTGCTCACCCATAAGATATCATGAAAGAGTTTAATAAAAATCTGCTAGGTATTTGGTAACCTTAAGTTTTTTACGTAATATGCTAATTGTAACTAACATCTTTATTTCAGAATGGAATATTAACTGAAGTACTAGCAATTGACTATCAATTACTGCACTACGGGAATCCAGTTCTAGATCTTATATACTTCATATTCAATGGAACAGACCAAATATTTAGGCAGAACCACATGTCAAGTATAAAAAAACTTTACTACGATACTTTGAAGAAATTTCTCCAATATTTTGAGATTGATATCGAATCGGTCTTTCCTATGATGGAATTTGAAAGGGAATTCAAAGAGAAGTTGGATTTTGGTCTCATGATCAATGTTTTCTATGTACCTTTTTCGTTCGTTTGTAAAGAAAATGCTCCTGATGTCGTTACACAGTCGTTAGATAAAATTGATTTAAGTGTCGACAAAAGGTTTGCAGATCGTTTTCGTGGTGTCGTTGATGATTTCATGCATTGGGGATATTTGTAAACGACAGTAAAGATAATAATAATATATTAAGTACATACGTATCCTACACGTACGTACGTATCGTAACCTGGTTATCAATATCTATAATTCTATACTATAACTTATACTATAAAGGGGTTAAACGTTATTGAAATGAAAATAGACCAAATAACTTTTTATGAAATGGGACGCACCCATTTCATAAAAAGTTATTTGGTCTATTTTCATTTCAATAACGTTCACAAGATATAATAAACGTGAAATATACCATCTGTTGATATAATTTCTTTCGGTCTTATTCATAAAAAAAGCTTATCAAAGGTTTTAAGCACTGATTAGTTATAGTGTTCTATAAGGTTATAAAACGTTCTATAAAGTTGCTTATTCATAAACCATCTATGTCTCTATAGAACGTTTTTCAATCAAAGTATTGCCATTATAATGAAGTTGGTCAACAAATTGACCGAATACACGCAATCGCCCACAGATAATATGTGTCTACACACCGCCTAGGTGTGATCATAGACCATGAAGAAATAGGGTCAATTTCTTCATGTCATAGACATTATTACAGATAATAAAACATTTTATTGTCTACGAAACGATGACGACTGTCGATTTGACGGGCGTGTTGGTCTAGTGGTTGGTCACCCTGGCTGCTACCCAATAGGTCGTGGGTTCGATTCCCGCTAAGTGTCTGGGTGTTATTTGTCTATTTAATTATGTATTTACAGTAAAAAAAAAGTACTTATATAAGTATAAGCATCAATTATCAGGTTTCCATAGTACAGGCTGTGCCTAGTTTGGGAACAGATGACCATGTGTGTATTGTCTCAGAATATTTATTTATTTATTTTATTTATGACGCCCATGCGGAACTCGTCATACATCCATCGATCATTGTCATTGTTATTTGATTGTTAATGTTTGTTTGGTAATGTTGTAACAAGCGCGTAATAATAACTAACCTAAAATAAACTAACTTATATTAAAATATATTAAATTGTATAATAATATTGAAATGAAACTAATTTTACGGATTATATCAAAAATAAACCGCGATATAATCCGTAAAATTAGTTTCATTTCAATGTGTAATATTCGCGTAAGTATCAGAAATCATTTTGTATAATAATAATAAACGTTAAGTACTGAATAAACTATTTTTCAAAAAAATAAAAACCGACTTCAAAGTAAATAAAAAATTATCTAAAAAGCATAAAATAACGAAAATATATTGAAGTCGGTGCTAGCACATCATGTCAACTAAGACTAGCACGAGCTGACACCGACTTCAATATATTTTCGTTATTTTATGCTTTTTAGATAATTTTTTATTTACTTTGAAGTCGGTTTTAATTTTTTTGAAAAATAGTTTATTTAACACTTTTTAGTGACTTTTATTTGAGCAAAATAGGTATCAACACTATCACGCAACTCGAACGTCTACGTTACAGTAACTTACTGAAAAAATAAAAAGTTTATATCTCTTAAACTAATGAACCGATTTTGATGAAACTTGTACTCTACCCTAAGTTGAAAAATACTCTAACTATTGCAAAAATAATTTTCGAATTCGGACCTGTAGTTTCTGAGAAATCCGTGGACAAACCTACATACATGCATACATACATACTGTATGTATGTATGTATATACTCATAAAATTTGGTAAATTTGTTTAGAAGCCCACATAGACTAACAAATATTAATATTACGCATTTTTATTAATATTACATACATACGCGTCGAATAGAGAACCTTCTTTTTGAAGCCGGTTAATAAAATAAATAGTGTGTATACTGCTATTTTGATTTCTTACGAAATTGAACGGATATGAAACCTTTGAAATGAAACTAATTTTACGGATTATATCGCGGTTTATTCTTGACTAGCTGACCCGCGCAGCTCCGCCCGCGCTTTTATTACGTTTTGCTCGTCTCTCTTTCCCTCCCACTTCGGTCCTCGTCACACTTCCCCTCTTCCTATCCCCGTTGTCCCTTCTCTGAACCCTCTCCCTCTCTCTTCTCCCAACTTGCTCCACCTAACTCCCCCGATCCCTCACCCCATCACCCCCTCCTCAAATCCCCTCCAGTCTCTCTCCTCTCTTGCCGTAAACCTTAACTTACCGAGATAAAAAGTATCCTATGTCCGTTTCCTGGTTCTAAGCTACCTCCCCACCAATTTTCAGCCAAATCGGTTTAGCCGTTCTTGAGTTATAAATAGTGTAACTAACACGACTTTTTTTATAATTATGTAAAAATATTAAAGTTCTTTAGTGATTGTATGTTCAATTTCATGTATAGATGGCGCTGTTCATAATGTAAATCACGCTAACATCGTAAATCACTCATTATCGAATATCATTATACAAAGTTCCAAGTTTTCCACATCTTTTATTGTTGCGACTGTAATATAATACCTACCTATACACTACCTGGACTTGGGGAGTTTCATTAAAATTTCTTGAAATTCAATGTACAGAAAAAGTGCTCTTTGAGTTTTATTATAGTATAGATTTTAATTACCCGACGTTTCGAATACTTTACAGCATTCATGGTCACGAGCGGACTGAGGTGGTAGCTGTCCAAATGTCATAGTTGTCTGGTACCCTCAGGTCTTCTAATTATTATTATTAGTCCGATCTACGCAGAAAGAGCTTACAGTGTCTTGAGGTCTTGCAGTGGAATGCTTGTCTTTGGATTTGACTATGTTTATCACGGGATCCCAAGCTGGTGGTAGCACCCAGCCATCTTCTCTATTGAAATTTGGATGCTTTTTAATTTCAATAGCCTCTCGAATCATCCTTAGTAGGTAGCGCTGTTTTTTGCGAGGATTTGTGGTTTGTCAAATCTAATATAATGGCGGGTGCGATCCTGAACATGTTCACAGACTGCAGACTTTGTATAGCGTCGATGTTTAACGTCAGCTATATGTTCTTTTACCCGGGTTTTACTGATAGTTTTGTTTGCCCGATGTATGAGAGCCCACAATCACAATCCAGTTTGTATACTCCTGCATCTTGTAGAGGTATATGGCACTTGACTATACTTACTTGATATGAAACCTGTATGGGCTAGAACTTTTTGCCTTCCCAATGAGGCTCAACTAAAGAAAAAAATTGAACTGATGGATGTGACACTGACACAAATGTCATTTTCTTAATAATTAATAATCAGCTGAAAGTCGGCCATTTTTTACCTTATATCACGCCTAAAGCACTGTTATAGTAGGGGTCTGCCCTCAATAACTTTACAACATAGATAAAGAACGTTTTAGTGCTAAAATGCGTTTATGAATAACTAGCGACCCGCCCCGGCTTCGCACGGGTGTAATTGAGAAAAAAAAAGTGCGTGCGTGGAGTCCCTCCGCGCGGAAGAAGTGAAACTTCACTCTCGCTCTGTACTGTACGACACTGTACAACACCGTCCGACGCCGTACGACACCGTGCCACTCACTCACTCACTCACCCACTATCACCTACTATCACTCACTATCATTCACTATCACGCACTATCACTCACTATCACTCACTATCACTCACTATCACCCACTATCACCCACTATCACTCACTATCACCCACAATCACTCACTATCACTCACTATCACTCATTATCACTCACTATCACTCACTATCACTCACTATCACTCACTATCACTCACTATCGCTCACTATCGCTCACTATCGCTCACTCACTCACTCACTCACTCACCCACTCATCCACTCACCCACTCACTCAGTGACGGCTTCACATGAGCGCTTTCATAACCTTAACAAATTTAACGCTTAACGTTTAACATCTAACGCTTAACCTCTAACGCATAACGTCTAACGCGTTAAATGATGACATTTTTGGAAGTCGCATAAGAAGTTTCACTTCAAAAAAAAAATGTGCGTGCGTGGAGTCCCTCCGCGCGGAAGAAGTAAAACTTCATTCTAGCTCTGTCTCATTCTATTCCCCTCCCCAGGAGCGCTGAACGGTCAGTCCCGGTCAGTCTCGCTTAGTCCCGCTCAGTCCCGGTCAGTCCCGCTCCGTCCCGCTCAGTCCCGGTCACTCCCCGTCAGTCCCGCTCAGTACCGCTCAGTCCCGCTCAGTCCCGGTCAGTCCCGCTCAGTCCCGGTCAGTCCCGGTCTGTCCCGCTCAGTCCCGGTCAGTCCCGGTCAGTCGCGGTCAGTCGCGGTCAGTCCCGCTCAGTCCCGTTCAGTCCCGTTCAGTCCCGGTCAGTCCCGGTCAGTCCCGGTCAGTCCCGCTCAATCCCGCTCAGTCGCGCTCAGTCCCGCTCAGTCCCGCTACCACACCGTACCACACCGCACCACACCGCACCACACCGCACCACACCGCACCACACCGCACCACACCGCACCACACCGCACCACACCGCACCACACCGCACCACACCGCACCACACCGCACCACACCGCACCACACCGCACCACACCGCACCACACCGCACCACACCGCATCACACCGAACCACACCGCACCACACCGAACCACTCACACACACTCACACACATAAGAACCCCTTCTTGGGCTATCCGGTGGGATCTGCAGCAGATACCCTCAGTGGCTTGCCTTTGACCCCGCCACCGGGGGGCACAATAAAGCCACCCGGGAACCTGTCACCGTGCTCACGGTTACAGGGGTCACGCACGGGGGAAGCCTTCAATAGGTCCCCGGGACCTTATTGGCAGTCAACCGGGTTATGTAGGATTCTTATACACTAAACCCCCAACGGCCGTTAAATCAGTACATAAGAAGGAGACCTGGGCTATCCGGTGGGATCTGCACCAAGATCCCACAGTGGCTTGCCTTTGAGCTCGCTACCGGGGGGCACAATAAAACTATCATCGTGCTCAAACATACGGGGATCGCGGGGAAACTTCCAATAGGCCCCCAGGATCCTGCGGGTGATCGACTGCGGTATGTGTCCCCCACAGCTGTCCACAGAAAAGAGGAGGGCTGCACCGTGTACCCCTCAGTGCAAGGCAAGGGCCTTTGAAGCCGCTGTCGGGGGCGCATTATAGCCCCCCGGGAATCTGTCACCGTTGTCACAGTTAAGGGGGTGGCGGGGGAAACATCCAATATGTCCACGGGATCCCGTGGGGAAGTCAACCTGGGTATTTGGGATTTTTACCCACTAAAACTCCCGTGGCTGTCACATCGGCACATAAGAGAGAAACCTGGGTTCTCGGGTGGGATCTGCACCAGGTGTCCCTCAGTGCCTGGCCTTTAAGTCCGCCGCCGGGGGGCAAGCATATTATATCCCAGATTTACCGTATATTATATGGAACGAATGATATATAGAATGTCTAGTACGTACTTGATTGTTAAGTATGTAGGTACCTCTTTAGGTTTAGTCAACGTAAGCTAATTAAATTTATATACTTAGATAAAACTTCTAAATAAATTCAGTAAAAAACCTTCAGAGAAAAATAAAAAAAATAACAAAATGATCAAAAATAAAATGATTAAAAGTACACAAAAAAAATCCCAAAGAGAGATTTGATCCCGGACCCTGCTGTGCTTAGAAGACGCTTCCGTAACCTCCAGACCACGGCTACTCTCTATTATTCGAATTACTTGATCATATTCTTGTTATATGTCTGCTCAGTCCCTAATGCATATAGCGTGATATTTTACCTTAGATCCAATTGTACAAAAATTAAGTTTCCACTAATAACTAAATCATAACATTAGATAGAAACTAACCACGTATGCATGATTTTAAATTTAAAAAAATCATTAAATATAAGAAATATATTAGAGATAAAAAGTGCCGGAGTCAATATGCGTTAAATATTTAAAACATCGAACCTTAATATAAATAAAAAAATCAAAAACAAAGTTTAATAATACAAAAAAAAAATCCGCTCAGAGGTAGCGAACCCGGACAGTCCGTACTTAGAGGACGCTTCCGTAACCACTTGGCCAAGGAACTTCAATTTTATATTTCGAATTATTGTATCTTATTGTTGTAATATATTTGTACCGCCATCGGTTGAGTAATAATACTTCTTTTTTACCCTGTAAAGGGATAAATTATGAAAAATATGAATTACTAATTCAATTAATTTTCTTAACGAATGTCTGTGCAAAATTTCAAGTCAATAGGACCAAGGAATCGCGTTCTCCCATACAAACTTTACCCCCCTGTTTGACCCCCTTAGAGGTTGAATTTCGAAAAATCGCGTCTTAGTGAGCACCTACGTCTTAAAAGGAACCCCCATGCAAAGTTTGAGACTCCTAGCACTTGTAGTTTCTGAGATTTCGTGATGAGTGGGTTTTTGTCTACTCTTTTATATAATAAGATACTTTTTGAAAATCATACTATAGCGATCCTATAAGTGTGTGATAACTTTTTATGAATAACCGATATTAGATATTCTAAAACTTATTTCATATAATGTTATTGGATATAATGTTTATCTAATCGAAAATCGTTTCCTCCCTCCTCTTTTATGCTGATTGAATAGCCGTGAGTCCCCACTCACGGCTAGAGGGGATGTTTAGAGGGTAAGAATCCCACATACCGCGGTCGACCACTCGCAAGATCCTGGGGGCCTATTGGAGGTTTCCCCGTGATCCCGTACCAGTAACTTTGAGCACAGTGACAGATTCCCGGGTGGCTTTATTGTGCCCCTCGGTGGCGGACTTAAAGCCAAGCCTCTGCGGGGTACTTGGTGTAGATCCCACCGGATAGCTCAGGTTTGTGCTGATTGAACGGCTGTTTTGGGTTTAGTGTATAAGAACGTCCCGAGGACCTATTGAAGGCTTCCCCCGTGACCCGTAACCGTGAGCACGGTGATAAGTTCCCGGAGGACTACACTGCG
Organism: Furcula furcula; assembly: GCA_911728495.1. Classification (NCBI taxonomy): domain Eukaryota; kingdom Metazoa; phylum Arthropoda; class Insecta; order Lepidoptera; family Notodontidae; genus Furcula; species Furcula furcula. The sequence goes on from OU452252.1 coordinate 24,121,622, forward strand.
CCAAGGCAGGACTATTGAAAGATTATGTTAATAATACCTTGTTTTGTCCCACTGTTGGGCACGGTCCTCCCCTCAAGATGAAGTGGCTTAGGCCATAGTCCACCACGCTGGCCAAGTACGGGTTGGTGGACTTCACACGTCCGTCGTTCGAAAGCTAGTTAGGCTTTCCCCAGGGCTCTCCAGTGGTATCTGCGCCAGGGGCCCCTCAGTGCCTTGCCTTTGACGGGTAGGTACTTTTTGTTCTTGCGGAGAAAACCTTCAACAGGTCCTTGGGACTCGTGTCCCCACAGGTTTCAACTGGGATATGTGAAATAGTAACTCAGTAAAACAACCGTGGCTGGCGCATCAGCACATGAGAGAGGGAACTGGGCCCTCCGGTGGGATCTGCACCAGGAATCCCTAAGTGCCTTGCCTGTGAGCCCGCCGCCGAGGGGCGCATTATAGCTCCCCGGGAACCTGACACGGTGTTAACGGGGACATGGGTCGCAACCCCGCCGCCGTCCTCCTCGGAGTCGCCGCCATACCTACTAGGGCCCATACCCCAAAACGTACAGCGACTCCGAACAGTGAAATAGAATATAAGATACAGCTTGAGCCATTACAGCTGAATACAAACAAGGTGTCTGAGGTTAGTTGGGCATACAGTTTACGAATAATTCAACTAGAAGGTGTTAGTATCGCAGTATTTATAAGTGAATACTAAGTTATACATGTAATCATCAGTTTTTTATTTTTTGTCATTTGATTAGTGACCAAGCTCGTGTTGGTAGTTATTCAAGCTGCCGTTAGGCCCTCTGGCTGCATAACGTAAGGACTACTGTCTTTTTTCGCGGAGAACTTTCAAAAGGTCCCCGGGAGCTTTGGGGCTTGACGTGGTCTTACCCACTAAAATCCCCGCGGCTGACGCATCGGCACATGAGACCTCGAGCTCTCCGCCGGGATCACATTATAGCCCCCCCTCCGGGAATCAGACACGGTGCTCACGGGGACGGGGTTACAACCCCGCCACCGTACTCCTCGCAATCGCCGCCGTACTCAATGGACGTCCTAGGGCCCCCACTCCTCCTGGCAGATACGACCACAGCGGCCAATCTCTCACAAGATCAGCCATCTACGCGGGAGATTTTATAGTGCACAAATGCTTGCGTACACAAGTGCACTCTCTCTTCGTTTACCTCTCATATCCGATGGGATAGAAGACTGTTACGACCGGGGAGAGGTGAGTGAGGCGCAGGAGTGACTTTTTACATGCCTGCCCGACGCATGGATCATCCTATTTTACAGACCATCGGGTGATCGGCCTGCATTGTCCTAGCCAGTAAGGAACAACTACACAGAGTTGTCGCTCCCTGCGGGATTCGAATCCGCGACCTCTGGTTTGTAAAGCAAGCGGTTTCCCGCTGTACCACGGATGCTACAGGTGTTATTAGGATAAGCTTGTGCTTGACTGCACTCCCACCTGATAGAAAGCGGCGACGCATTTGAGGATGGTAAAGCACACTAGCTTATTAATAGCCTATTCACTCTAGCCTTGAAGACATTTACATTGTTATCGGGCGGGAAAACCGACGCAGGCAAACTATTCCAGTCCTTAGCTGTCCTTATTGTAAATAGTCCGGAGTCCGGACTGAAAGCACGTTTACGACATAAGGGTGCGTATGCACTGTGCGCCTCGTCGTACATTAAACCTCGATGACAATAGGATCTTTCTTTAATCTTACAATTCGATGGGACCGAAGACCGACACGACCGAGGCAATGTCAGTAAAAAAATAACCTTTTGTTTACGACTATTTTAATCAATGACTAAGTACATTTACAATAAGTTTTTTTGCTTACACAATGTAACCCCATTCTATGTAATCTTCGATTATATCATGTAACAAATCTTTGTACTTATCTTGAACTTGGAAACTTAATCCTTCCATTTTTCCAGTCAAATCAGGAATATCGTCTTCAGATGGAAGCATAAACGGTAGGTATATATATGCGATTATCAATCCAAAGTCTAGCTTCTCTTTATAAACCTGCTCAAACTTGCTCCTCGGATATACATGATCGACATCAATATTGAAATATTCCAGAAACGTTTTCAACGTGTCGTGATACAGATCCTTCAGACGCGAGAGATGGGCTTTGCGGAGCTTGCGGTCGGTACTATGGAATATGAAATATAGAAAATCAAATACTGGACAGCCATAATGCAGAAACTGATAGTCCACTGGAACGACGTCTTCCACATCCCCATTCTGAAAAAATCAACAACTCTCTTTATATATTATTTTAACACTTTGAGATAATTTACTGTTGATTAATAAAGTTACGATTGAAACATTGTTAAGTGGTATTAAAATGTATTACTATAAAAAAAAAACAATAATTCAAGCGCGAGTAGGACTCGCGCACCGAGGTTTTCGTACCTTCTTTGGACGGATAAGAGTTAAATTAAAGTTAACTTTACGTTACTTTAAAGTAAACTTGCTATTCATCAAACTACCCAGCAAAAAGAATAAACCGCATAACTAAGCTTGTTAATAATTTATAAAAAAAACAATTCTAGTTAGATACATTGTATTATTTTTCCAGTACCTAATATTTAAGTACATAAACTTGTAATTATTTCATATTTTTCTCACCACAAACTTCCTAGAGCTGTATGTTTTGACATTAATAATTCCAATTAAGAAATAAAACAACGTGACGTCAAATAAATATCTGTTTTGAAATAATATGTTAATGAAATCCTTTACTAAGATACCTCATATTAGTTATCAAATAAAAAAAAATCACAATGATTTCTGATATTTAGGCGAATAATACACATGTAAATGACAGACCTAATCACAGAAAAATAAGGAACAATTTGGATAAATCAGTCTTCAATAAATCATCAAAATTTGGTCAATAGGGCCAATGCCCTACCACTATCTACGAAGCATTTTCTACGGAAAAATAAAACAGTATCCATTAGTTTAAGGGGGTAACAACGGTAAAATTGCAAAAATAGCCTTAGTTTAAAGAGTTCGATGGATCAATCCGCTATTGCATTGGCTATGAAAATTATATGTACTTATACCTCAGATCTTCAGCAAATAGTTTTATTGATTAGATATTGGATTATATAAAATATTTTCAAGCAATATGTATTTAAAAAATGTACTACGTTGGATATGAATTGTGTTAGCGTTCAATATCCGTTCATCGGATAGACGTCAAACTTGGACTATAAAAAGCATAATAACCTATTCTACAATTTGTATTGATTACATTTCTTAATTTCATTCATGTTTTACAAGAAATTATAGAAAAACCACGTACGCTATGCATTTCCCCTTGCAGCGCCCCCGCGATCGCCTTCCATCAGTCTTTCGTGGACTGTTATGGAGGGTGGACGTGCTCGATTTTTTTTTGACAAGACGAATTTAATTTAAATGATTTTGAACATATTTTTAATTAAGATATGTTACATATGGTATAATTATAACATTATAAATCATTTCAAATGAAATCTATACTTCTATATTTAATTAAAGATATTTTTATAGTAATACCATATTTTTGGTTCATCATAGAGTATGCGAAAGTATCGTTGCCGAGTATTATGCCTAACTTTTAAAGCGTATCAGAGTCATATATGATCTTACTAATTGAAATCGTATTTAATACTGTTGACGAATGAATATAGAACGTTCTTTATGGTTTTTATACCTAGTTTTTATATAATAGCAACACTGCTTTTTTTTGTCTTCTTGTCAAAATGTATCGATGAATGGTTGATTTGTGTAAGAAAATAAATGGTGAAAAATAAGTGCCTCATCGTTTTTATTCGGATCCAGCCCAAAAGGGAGTCTTCTATAAACCTGCAAATTACTATAGAAATACACATTTCTAACATCTGGCGACCGTGAAGAGATGGAAGAACAATTAAGGCTGAGATCTGCGCTTCGAACGCAATTCACAAAGAATGCGAACAAATTAAGCGAAACATCAGACGGTGAGAAGAACATTTTGTTTGAAAACATAAAAAATATCCATGAAAAATTGGAAAAGACTAACGTAGAAATCCAATCATTCATTATTAAAAGACAAGATTTTAAAGAATCTATGATTGAGACGGATTTTGAAGATTGTGAAAAGTATACATTAAGATGGCTGAAAATAAAAAGTGAGAACACGCCATCAACTAACTTACAAAATAAAGGAAACACGCAGATGAAACTTCCCAAAATTGATATCCCAAAATTCGATGGACAGTTGAATAATTGGCTACCTTTTTGGAGCCAATTTAGGAAAATCCACGAAAGCAATATCGACACAGAGGATAAGTTCATATATTTAGTACAAGCAATATCAACAGAGTCAGAAGCTAAATCTCTAGTAAACAGCTATCCTATCTCGAAGGAAAATTACGAAAAATGTATGAAACACCTGAAATCGAGATATGGGCGAGAGGATCTGCAAATCCAGGTGTATGTCAGAGAGCTTCTAGCCCTGGTGCTACAAAAAGCAACTGGAGGTGAAGAGGAGTTAGCAGTGCTCTATGACAAAATAAGTGCACATTTACGAGCGTTGGAGACACTTGGTGTAACGAAACAACATGCTGCATTTCTGTTACCCTTAGTTGAATCTTCTCTTCCACAAGAAATATTGAAAACGTGGCAAAGATCAAAAACCAATGATAGCATTGATGACGAATTAAATAATTTACTAATATTTTTACAAAAAGAAGTTGAAAATGAACAAAGAATAAAAATGGCCAATAATTTCTCAAAGAACCATACCACAAATATTACAAATGAGGTGCCGACTGCAAACTGCCTTGCTGCAACAGTGAGGGAACCACATAAAAATGGCTGCTTATGGTGCGATAAAGATGGACATAGCAGTATAGAGTGTTACAAACTACAAAAATTATCTGTAGATCAGCGTAAAGAAATAATAATGAAGAAAAAAGCTTGCACAGTCTGCCTGAGAAAAGGTCATTTTTGGAAAAATTGCAAAGCTTCAGTCAAATGCCTGATCTGTAACAAAAGACATTCAACTGTAATCTGTACTGCTAATAAACAAACACCAAACAGTACCGACGAGTCAGCTCAATCTGAAAAGAAGACAACGGCAGCGACTTCTTCTACACATGGAAATACACTTCTTCAAACTGTGATGGTAAAAATACAATATAACGGCAAAAGTATTCATGTTCGTGCACTCTTCGATAGCGGCTCGCAGAAGACCTACATAAAGCAAGACATCATTGAGAAACTTCAAATACCAGCAATGAAAGAAGAAGTACTTACCCACAATCTCTTCGGGGGACTACAGACAGCATCACAGCTTCATAAAATATATAACTTAGAAATAAGAAGCTTAGATAATAGTTTTAAAATAGATCTTGAAGCGTTAGGAAGTTCATGCGTTTGTACTAATGTTCCTAGTTTTAACTCTAAGGATACTGTTATCTCAAAACTGTTAAAGTCACACAAAATATCTCTGACTGATAAAGGCGATAGTACTGATGTTGGGTTATTAATAGGAGCAGATTTCTCAGGTCTTCTGATGACTGGCACAATAGTTCAACTGCAAAATGGATTGGTGGCAATAAAGACGAAGTTGGGCTGGACACTACAGGGTAAACAAGTAAGTACTTTAAGTAATACCACAATTTCCATGTTCTGCTCTGACATCACAGGTTACTGGAACTTGGAGACATTGGGTATCCAGGATCCAGGGGAGACAAAATCCAAAGCTGCAGTCACAGAGGAGGTGTTAACATCATTCGAAGAAACAGTGAAGATAAATGAAGAAAACAGGTATGAAGTTCAACTTCCTTTTAAAGTAGGTCAAGAAGATTTATTATCTAATTATGAAAGAGCAAAACAGAGGCTTGATTCGACTACTCGGAAGCTAGTATCAGGAGGTAAATTTAAAGAGTATCATGACGTTTTTCAAGAATGGCATCAGGCAGGTATTATAGAAAAAGTGCCACAGTCACAAGTAGATCATGATACAGGGCATTACCTACCGCATAGGGCTGTGATTAAAGAGTCTAGCTTGACCAGTTCATTAAGACCTGTATTTGATGCTTCGGCAAAGGATAAGAATGGATTGTGTCTTAATGCTTGCTTAGAAAAAGGAACCAATTTAATTGATCTTATTCCCAATTTATTAATCGGTTTTAGAACAGGGGCAATTGGTATCACAGCAGATATACAAAAAGCCTTTTTGCAAATTAGCATCCCTTCTACTGATAGAGACTACTTAAAATTTTTATGGTGGGAAAATGAAGATTGCGACAATGTGGTGGTATACAGACATTGTAGGGTGGTATTTGGTTTAACATGTAGCCCATTTTTACTGTCTGCCACTCTTATACATTACCTTAATAAAATAACAGGATCACATGAACAGACAGCACAGCTCCTGAAAAACTCATGGTATGTAGATAATTGTTTAACAAGTTTAGATACAGAAATAGAAACAAGAAAATTTATAGAAGAATCCAAGCAGATAATGAGTGAGGCGAAATTCAATCTACGCATGTGGGTGACATCACCGCTGAAGATAAATGAAGCCGGTAAGGACATAATGCCAGTATTAGGTCTCAATTGGGATACTTCATCTGATCAACTGTACTGCAGCATGGGAAACCTACCTGTCTTCGAAGATATACAACAGCTTTCAAAAAGAGATTTATTATCACTCACACAAAAGATTTTCGACCCTATTGGATATACTTCACCGGTAATGTTGATACCAAAACTTATATTACAAGAAACTTGGAAGAGAGGTCTGTCATGGGACACTCAGCTCGACCCTGATCTGATAAGAAGATTCCATGGTTGGTATCAGCACATTTTTTGTTTAGAAAATTGTAGAATTCCAAGGAGACTAACTGAGGATATACTAAAGGAGTGTAAGGTCAGTTTACATTTATTTTGTGATGCTAGCAAAGATGGGTATGCCGCAGGTGTGTTACTACGAGCTGAAAAGGATAATAAAGTAACTACACAATTAGTTTCAGCCAAGTCACGTGTCACACCACCTAAAAAGATAAGCATTCCCAGACTAGAACTATTAGCTGCATTGATAGGCGCAAGACTTCTCACACAAGCCAGAGAAAATTTAAATTTAATAAACTGTCCAGAATATTGCTGGACAGATTCAGGCGTCACTCTGTGCTGGATTAAACGGGAATTACCTCTGAACACATTTGTAGGTAATCGAGTAAAAGAAATTAGACAACACACTAATGTAAACAATTGGCGTCACATTCCAGGTGAATACAATTGGGCCGACCTAGCATCCAGGGGCTGCAACGCGAAAACTCTACTTGAGACCCGTTGGTGGGAAGGACCGGCGTGGCTCCGTTTGGAGGAACTGGTGTGGCCGCAGTCCGACTTCAAAGTTGACGAGCGCCAAGTTCACCTGGAAACTAAAAAAGTCGTATGTAATGCACAAGTATGTTGTACCGAAAGTCTACTAAACAGAATACAGTATTTCTCTAAATATTCAAAGACTATTAGAATGGTAGTGTGGATGTTACGATTTATATATAATACACGACATTCACAAAATAAAAGAAAAGGAGAAATTACATATAGTGAGTACAGTAAAGCAGAAAAGACAGTTATTAAATTAATTCAAAAAGAAAGTAGTGAAATTAATAAGAAAAGAAGTGAACATTTAACACAGTATTTAGATAAAGAGGGTTTATTAAGAATTAAAACAAAACTTACAATATCAGATTTTCCAGATACCACTAAAGCACCTTACTTGTTGTGGGCAAAGAATCCACTTGTCACAGCCATGGTGAGACAACGGCATGAGCAGCTACAACACGTAGGAGCAAATCAGCTCATGGTAGACATAAGAGGTAGATTCTGGATCATAGGTATACGTCGATTAGTTAAGTCAATAATCTCTGCATGTGTTATTTGTAGACGTTATAGAGCAAAAGCTACACAGGCTCCAACAGCTCCTCTACCATCGGAACGCACAAGCTGTTCCGCGCCTTTTCAAACGACAGGCGTAGATCTCGCGGGCCCGTTATTTCTGCGTAACGAAGAGAAGTGTTGGATCGTGATATATACATGTGCAGTTTATCGAGCTGTACACTTAGAACTGACAAGATCACTCTCCACAGAGGCCTTCATTATGACGTTAAGACGTTTTGTAGCGCGAAGAGGTCGCCCAGATTTAATTATGTCTGATCAAGGCACAAATTTTTATGGTACTAAAAATTTAATTTCTTCTCTAGATTGGGAGGAGGTTCAGCGCAACTCTAGCGTACGACGCATATCGTGGAAAATGAACGCACCATCCGCAGCCTGGTGGGGCGGCTATTGGGAGCGACTTATAAGGATTATGAAAGACCTTCTGCGGCGTATTCTAGGAAAATCGTCAGTGTCATATGAGGAACTTGGAACTATATTATGTGAATGTGAAGGAATAATGAATGGCCGGCCTCTTACGTATATTAATGAAGATAAAAATAGTTGTTTAGAGCCACTCACTCCGGCACATTTCATTCAGCCCACATATAACACTGACATGACTGATTTTGATTGTATAGATGGTAAAAGTTTGAATAAACGACTGATATATTTATTAGAACTTAGAGATCAATTCAAACTTCGTTTCAAAAATGAATATCTTACCTTATTAATTCAAAAGGGAAAGGAAACAAAGGATGTCATAAATATAGGTGATATTGTACTAATAGAAACTGAGGAGAAGAGAATAAGATGGCCACTAGGCGTTGTTTTAGATTTGTTTACAGGAAGAGACGGTGTCGAGAGAACGGCGCGAGTAAAGACTGCCACCGGGACAAAGGTTCGTCCTATCCAGAGGCTTTACAAACTGGAAGTCTCCAGTCATACAGGTGACAATTTTCCTTTAGTAAATAATATAAACCAAAGTCCTTTCAGTGCAAAGAATGATTCAGAGCAACAAGAACAGGAGTCAACTGAACCAGTCCAGAGGCCTCAGCAATCTACTCGTAGGGGCAGAATTGTTAAAATGCCAAGTAAATACGATATTTATGCTTAATGGATATAAGTCGAGATATTTTATTATTTGTGTGACACATTTCCTATAATGATTAAGCTAATGTCAATTTGTTAAGCTAATAATAATTTTCCTTTCAGGTAAAATAATTCACATGTAGTAATTAAAACTAGACTTAAGAACTTTATGTTATTTGGTAATATTGTTTTTAACACCCTCTAGTATTTAGTAGCGATACTAAAAAATTGGTGATATCTACCGCCCTCTAGTATTTAGTAGTGATACTAAAAATTGGTGATATTTACCGCCCTCTAGTATTCATTAGCGATACTAAAAATTGATTTTCGTATACATTTTGTCTAAAATGTTTTATTAATTATTGTAACATTCTTTTGGCGTTTGGAGGATGTTGACGAATGAATATAGAACGTTCTTTATGGTTTTTATACCTAGTTTTTATATAATAGCAACACTGCTTTTTTTTGTCTTCTTGTCAAAATGTATCGATGAATGGTTGATTTGTGTAAGAAAATAAATGGTGAAAAATAAGTGCATCATCGTTTTTATTCGGATCCAGCCCAAAAGGGAGTCTTCTATAAACCTGCAAATTACTATAGAAATACACATTTCTAACAAATACTGTGTAGGTCGACAAAATGACATACATTATGATATTCTTTACATGATTTTTTATTGTAAAAACATGAACGGTGTTGTTATTACTATCATGTTGGTTTTTGCAACTTAGCAACGAGTCGAGTACCTGGGTGGTGAGCGACACGCTTACCTACGGACAGTTGTATTGGACAGTTGCTCGTCTTTTGAGACATCTGGATGGTTAAGTTGGAAGTCTACTCGTGTGCTATCTAGGTGGCGCCACTTTAATCTTAGATTTCTTCCGCTATGTAACATAAGTAGAAAGTCACTGTAGCTGGCAAAAAAACTATCGGACCAAAAGGCTATAATTATAGTTTTAGATGACAGGGACAGGAAGAGACTTTTCTATGGGTGGGTGCTTCGATTATTATCAGGTAATACCTTGTTACTTAACTAAGTTGCGTAACAATAAACTGATGGTGTTGTTGGCAGGCACGAGAAAAAATACCACCGCGTTAAAATGTTACTTACTCTAAAACCAGATTGCTTATTAGAATCAGTGTAAATTAAATATCTATTTAAATTTTACATTACCCATGCACCTACCACTATTACCCTCTGCATCATCCAAAGGTAGACTGGCAGAGAATGCCTAAGGCATTAAGTCCGCCTTGTACAAATTAAGTGTGCTAAAGAATAAATAAAATAAAATAAAATGTCAAATGCTCCGCGTAGTTCAAACCTCGCGATGGGTACAGAACTCAAGATAAAGTTACGTTACGTACTCTCGCGGTCACGAACGGTCTATCACCTTTAGGACAACAATCGCTTGCACGTGGCGGCCCAAAATACATGCGGGCGGGGTAAGCGCCCGGAACGTCGTTCAAACTATTTTGATTGAAAACTGAAACTTGCACTAAAAAAGACTATTACTGAATTCGTGCGTTCAAACAAACAGTGCTACGGATTCTTTTGGCAGCCACGTATATTGAATAACAACACAGGTCCGTTGATTTATTAGTTTGCTACCCTGGCCGCTGACCTTAAGGTCTTGGTGTCGATTCCCACACAGGACAAACATTCATGTGCATGAACATAATCTGTTTATCTTGGGTCTGGGTCGTTTTTACCTGTACTTAATTATGGAAAAAGTTAAGTATCTTATCATAGTTTCAGTTCGATGGCCATTACGGAGTCGATCACGGAACTCATCTACATCATCATCAGCAGCCGAAACGTCCACTGTTGAAAAAAGGCCCTCTCTCCCGAGAGAGAGAGAGGGAAGGGGTTGCCATAATCCCCACGCCTGGCAGGCGGTTGGGGATCGCAGATAGGTGGTAGGTAATCCAATAAAAAGACGCTGCTGCTCGTCTTCTTGATTTTCCTTAGTCGCCTTTTACGGACACCCAACGGGAGGAGATGGATGGGTGTTATTATTCTTATCATGGAACTAATTGTCACAATAAAAATATATTTATGATTTTTGGGTCTGCACGACTTGGGTCGACGTTGGGTATCTGGTCTTGAGTAAGGTTGGAAGCTAGCAAGCGTCCAAGATTCGGGTACTTGAGCCGCTCTTAAAGATAATATACGCATTAAAATAGGAAACATTACAGTTACACGCTTCTCTAATAATACCGCTAGCATCTCATCAGGGCCACTGGCATGCATTGCAGCATCTTAAGTCACTCTACTTGTCATACTCGAACATCACATCAATTTGCTTTTAGTTCATTTTTCCAGGAATCAAAAAGCTCACCTATCAGATGGATGTTTATTGGTTAGAGAATTTGGAACTAATTTAGGAAATATGTTAAAAAGGTTCCTTTTTAAAATAAAAATAAAAAACTATATTTTGAAGGCTCTGTTAAACGCTTTCGTTTTGACGTGCAGAACAGAAACCTTAGAACTTTGTGCATAGTTTCATTTCAAGTACGATTACAGTAGCTATTTTTATGTTTATGTATTCAGAACTCACAACTGTACTTGCGCAATGGTTCGTCAACCCTAACTTCAGACACACAAAAATCCGCTGTGACTGTAAGTTATAAGTAGTACGAATGTATATGGATTCCGAATGGCAGGCACAATGTATTCAGCTGGGTCGAAATGCGTTCCGGTTGTAACCGGACCTAATAACAACCAACAATAGAATATAAGTATGTATAAGTCTCACTAGTCAGGCATTGGCCAATTGGCCATTCTATAATAGACGGACTGAACCTTTGATATGAAGTTTGGAATATGAAATGCAATAATCCGTATCCTGATGCAACACGTCAACTACGTTACCACTGTAAGTGGTTGGGTTGTTAGATTGTAATTAGGTGGCACGCCAAGGTATACATAAAGACATAAAACAGTGGGTTACCGTTATTAAACCGCATCATTTCATTGAAATCAAACTACTTTTACGGATTTTATCGCGGTTTATTTTTTGAAAGACATTATGTATCATTTCATTCTATAACGGAATAGGCAAAATTAACAAAACTCCATTCGACACATCTGCATATTTTTAGTCTATGATTTTTCAAATAAAATATTCATATTTGCTGGTAGCGCCCTCTACGATGACAACTCTCGGCCGGAGCGGCCAGATTCTCAAGGTCATTGGCGCATGTTACCCCCTTAAACTCAACAAAAATAATTAGGGGAGAAGTCTCCCTCACGTGATAAGGAACAAGTCTACCCTGAGGTAATATTTTCAAATCATGATTTTTACAGACACATGTCGCATTTTATTTTAAACCTAAAATCAATCCCACAATCAAAACTTAATAAGTTTTAGACAACTATATGACCTATAAGGTCATATAGTTGTTTAAATTATTAAGTTTAAATGTTAAAAAAGTGGGTAAATAAACTATTTTTAAAAAATTAAAAACCGACTTCAAAGTAAATTATCTAAAAAGCATAAAATAACGAAAATAATAATAATTATATTGAAGTCGGTGCTAGCGCATCATGTTAACTAACACTAGCACCAGCTGACACCGACTTCAATATATTTAACACTTTTTAGTGACTTATTTTACCAAAATAGGTATCAGCACTATCACGCAACTCGAACGTCTACGTTACAATAACTTACTGAAAACATAAAAAGTTTATATCTCTTAAACTACTGGACCGATTTTGATGAAACTTGTACTCTACCCTAAGTTGAAAAATACTCTAACTATTGCAAAAAGAATTTTCAAAATCGGACTCGTAGTTTCTGAGAAATCCGTGGACAAACCTACCTACATACATACATACATACACTCATAAAATTTGGTAAATTTGTTTAGAAGCCCACATAGACTAACATATATTAATATTACGCATTTTTATCAATATTACATACATACGCGTCGAATAGAGAACCTTCTTTTTGAAGCCGGTTAAAAAATAATTGAAATACTGACAAAAAAGAATAACATGATTTAAAACAAAAACACGTCACCGTCGCTAAGTTTACGTCGCAGAACTTTCAAAATGACATTCGATGATTTCGGTTGGTAAAGCTGAATAATTTTGCCACATTAAAATATTGATAACTATTAGAGTTAAGTGTAAAATCATAAGGGAACTAGTCTCCCAAGGGAACAAGTATCCCCAGGTTCCCCTAATGTCACTTTTTAAGCCGTAGCATAATACTATAGTTTTAGTTGATTTAAAATAAAAAAGTCTTGTTTGTTTCTTAATTATACGAAAGGTTTAATAAATGTAAAATAATCAATTGAGTTTTCTCCAAATTTTCCAACAACTTGTTCAAAAGAGTAGACTTGTTCCTCTGGGACCAAGTCTACCTATACTTGGGAACAAATCTCCCTGAAAAATACATTTGTTCCTTTTGACACATTTTAGGAAAATTATAATTTTAATAAGTTTTTTTATTTTCAATATTTTCCCAAAATGCCGTTGAATTGTCATAAAGTATTAAATTATCTATGCTATTAATTAAACTTTGATGGATTTTTATTGACAATTACTGAGATTTAAGGCAAAAGAAAAAAGGGGATCAAGGTTCCCCTAATTTTTAATTGAACTTGCTTTAGGTGTATTAACAAATACTTACATAATGGATACTACTTACATTAATCTTTGCCATGATGTTGCTGATCTTGTAATCGCCGTGACATAAACATACTTGTATTGATTTATCTTGAAAATACTTAGAACATTTATAAGCAACATTATGATAAGAATTTTCAACTTTATCTTTAAGATCATCGTCAACGTTATTCAGTATTACATTGATCAATGTCTTGAGAAATCCTTGCCAATCATCAGCTTCAAAATTAAAGGGATATTTTATTGTTATTATCTTTTTCTCAAAATATTCCGGTCGCTTCTCTTGCAACGCAAAAGATAATGCGTGATACTTTGCGATCTGTATTATAGACATTTCAACCAATTTTAAAGATACATCTTGTACCTTGTACGTTTTGAATCCACTCCGTGCGATATTCTCCAATATTATCACTTGGGAGCTGCTGCTTTCGTAACTTTTCACCATTTTGTATCTTTCTTGTAAAGGAACATTTGCGTCATCCTGTAGCTCTGTGAGTATCTCAGACAGTTCCCTATAAGCAAACAATTCTTTGTTGTACACATTGCTGATTGACATCCACGGTGTTTCTTCACTTGCATTGATTATTTTTACAAATAAATTTGTTTCTTGATCACCATCTTTGGTTGTACCTTTCACGTCTACTTCGTAAATTACTCCAAACAAATTAATATTAGATGATGATAAAACTCGTTTATGTATATTGTACTTCAAATATCCTTCCTTATGAATTATATTTTTAATAGGATTTTCGACTATCGCCGGTAATTCTTTAACGAAGCTCATTTCTAGTGTGTGTATAATATACTGGGTGTATTAGGTGTGAGCTGTTTTATAATTACTGAATTAAATTCGTGAGAAAAACCTTTTATATTTCCGCATACATGTCATACTGTCTTGGGGTATTTTAGGTATAAGGGTAATTAAAATGCAAATTACGATGCAGACAACTTGCTTTGTGTAGGTTGATTTATTTTATTGAAAAAAAAAAGTAATAGTTACGTTAAAGCTAAACGCAACAGAAAGTTATGCATGCAGCTAATATTTCATCAGGCGCTTCTGAACATATACCCCCGGGCGTTGGAAGCTTGCCTTTCAATCGACGACATCACGTTGAAAGTTCAGGTAGAGGGCAGATCTTGCTGAATGCTCTTCTTACAATACCGGTGCTTGTTCTGATATCAGCCACTCTACTTATTCCATCAGATCCAGGATGAACTGCGACGACACGACCAAGTCGCCATTTCAGTGGCGGTAAATTGTCCTCTTTGAGGACAACTAAGGAATTCAATTTAAGTGGTTCATTGTCCGTCCTCCACTTCGTCCTTTGTTGGAGTTCAGCAACATACTCCTTACTCCATTGTATCCAAAAGTGCTGACGGAGCTGTTGAATGCGTTGGAAACGCGTCAGATGATTGAAAGAGCAATTTTCATAGTTTCTTTCGGGCATTGTGGTGAGTGGTCTCCCAATCAAAAAGTGGCCGGGTGTGAGAGGGGTCAAATCTTCAGGGTCTGGTGACAATGGCGTCAGCGGTCGAGAATTAAGTATTGCTTCGATTTGAATAATTGTTGCGTTAAAATGTTCATACGTTAAGTGACAATTTCCCAGCACTCTGACCAGATGATACGCAAACTTTATTAATTACAGATGTGCAATACCAAATAAGCTAATTAATTATATAATATTAATCCCTAAAAACCAACGATCACCTACCTACTAAGTGAATGATCGATATAATTAAAGGCTTGCAAAATAGTTAAAAATAGACAAAAATACTGACCTTTAGTACGTAAATTATACCTAAATACTACCTGAGTGCTGGGTGGGAAATAATTTAATCCATTAAATAAATTACGAGACCACTGTTACACCAACGACCTTTAGGTGACCTCTTCTACTTGCACTCAGAGTCCTGTATTTTCCACAATTTATCCTTTCTAGCATATATTCCTCTTCAATCGCTAGTTATCTGGATCCGGCTCGAAGGACCATGTCTTGGGGTATTTTAGGTATAAGGGTAATTAAAATGCAAATTACGATGCAGACAACTTGCTTTGTGTAGGTTGATTTATTTTATTGAAAAAAAAAAAGTAATAGTTACGTTAAAGCTAAACGCAACAGAAAGTTATGCATGCAGCTAATATTTCATCAGGCGCTTCTGAACACATACCTATAATTAAAGTTTCTCATTTATCATATTAAAATTAATACTTATTGTTTCTATACAGTTCCATAGATTAGGAGATATATATTTGGGTCTTCTATCATCGGACGACGTGACGCACTGCGCATACGCACCCTTATGTGATGAACGTGCCTTCAGTCCGGACTTAACGATTTGCTTCTTCGTTTATAGCAAAGCACAGCTAATGACTGGAACAGTTTGCCTGCGTCAGTTTTCCCGCCCGATTATTATGTGGGTGGATGTCTTTAACGCTAGAGTGAATAGGTTTTTCTTAAGCTAGTGGGCTTCACCATCTTCGATTGCGTCGCCTCTTTCCATCAGGTGGGTCTGCAGTCAAGCACCAGCTTATGACGAATAAAAACTAAATAATTCAAATTATTTTAGTATTCCTCAAACACCTTAGATAGCAAACAAACCAAACAGTAAAAAAGTACGTTTGTAGACTTTTTTTAGGATTAATAAAAAACTGTACTATTTAGAAACATCTTTTTATTTTTGCGGTATAATAGTAATAATATACTGGGACAATTCACACACGGCCATCTGATCCCAAACTAGGCAGAACCTGTACTATGGAAACCAGACAACACTTAGTTATACGCTTGGTCCGATTTTATCAATTTTTCTTTATAATATAATAAATATTAGTAAGGGAACACTCGTAGAGAGTTGTTATCAAGGTTTTGTAATCGATCGGGTTAAGCAACGTTAGGTAAGGTCATTAAATAGATGGATGACCGTTTAGCGCCATTTGAACTAAACGGGTCCATGCTTCGGAGAACAAGTAAAAAGTGGGTCCCACTTTTTACTTGTTCTCCGAACGGAGGTGGGGAGGTTATGTATTCGATGCGAATGTCTGTTATTAAAAGTTTAGTTAACGTAAAAATAGCGCAGGCGGAGCTGCGTGGGTCAGCTAGTTAAATATATACTTTTCTTGTCAATACCTACTTAGAAACACATACAACGCCCAGACACTTGGTGGGAATCGAACCAACGACCTATTGGGTAGCAGCCTGGGAATCTAAGACCAACAAACCCGTCAAAAATATAGATAGACATATATTACCTATAATTATTTCCGATTATTTTCCTTCACAAATGTCGGAGATAAGAGGAACGGTATGTACATTTTTTTATTATAAGCCAAAAACTACGTGAGGTAACCCAAAATAAACTTCGTTTTGACTGCCAAATGCCCTACACTTTTACACTTATTGTAAACATTTATGATTTTATTTTACAACATATTCTTTCATTAGGTTTATTATTAGTTTTTTTTTTCGCAACCTCTTCGGCATTATAATATTTACCATGAAATTGGCTGACCTTCTGAAACAATTTTTATTTAACTTAAAAGTTAATTTTTTTTATAAGTACTTTAAAATTTATTAACAATGTAAAATTTCAATATTAATGACTATCTGGCGTGGGAAGAAGGTATTTGTTAAAACTACTATGTATTATTCGTATGAATAAATAACGTTCAAGTTGGCACATAAACAAACCAGTTTAGGATCCCATACTAACTATAAATATGTTTTTAAAATAATTTACAATGAGCGATAACCCGTGGGGTGTCTGGGTAAGAATAGCACCTTCCCATTCCCATCTCCTCTCGTTGAGTGCCCGTAAGAGGCGACTGAGGGTAAACAAGAAGACGGGCAGCAGCGTCTTTCTATTAGATTAACACCTATACCTACTGCGATCCCCAAGACGCCTGCCAAGCGTGGGGATTTTGGCAACCCCTCCCTTCTAACGAGGAGGCCTTTGTTCAGCAGTGGACATCCTTCGTCAGCAGCTGATGATGATGATAAAAATGAGGGAATCACTGTTCTAGTGACTTGTGGGGCTATTCACAACTGTCGGCATTTTCCGACGAAAACATTGTCGCTGAAATCTTGAAATGAAACCCTATTTACGAATGCATTATCGAAGTGTTTTGTTCATTCTATTTGGAATAGTATTGTACTTTCATAGTAACCTATCGCATTTATACGTAGCGTACAAGATATCATCGGAAACGATTCATCGGATTCGATAGACAGTTCTGAATAGTCCTTAGATTTTTAAAATCACTGCTAAATGTTTATGACCGCTCCACATTCACGTGTCAACCCGCAGAAAGGTGGTATTTCACTCGACAATCTTTGTCCCCTATATACAAGATTTCTTTTTAATAGGCATTTAGTCCGTCATTTAGATTATCAAAAAATATTGGACACGTATTTTTTCTTTTGTCGATTAAACGAAGATGCTTTCAAATGTTGCGTGACGTCACTCCGGTATACAATTTTTACTGAGGCGTAACGTAAAAAGCCCCCACTCCCGAACGCTCCACTATTCTTAGACGCTCTATATCTTTATCAATTTTTATTAATTTGTTAAATAAAAGAATACGTGTCCAATATTTTTTGATAATCTAACTGACGGACTAATTAGATTTTCTTTTATCCAGTCATCATCCCTATTCGCGTAGTTGAGAAAAAGGAAGCATGTGGCGCGATCTTATGTGGCTACTAGCTATTGAAAGAGAAATATTCATAACAAAAAAGATCATCAAAGTATCATAAATACATTAATTGTTTTTTAAGCAAATACTAGATGTTGGTTAACGTATGATCAGATAATAATAGATATATTACAAAAATGACGGTAAAATTCATGTTTTTAGCGTTCCGTACCTAAAAGATAAAAAAGGAAAAATAATTGTGCTATTTTCAACTCAGTATTCTGTCTCTTAAACCAATATATTTCGTAATAGATCTTCCCGTTTAAAAACCAATGTATTTAGATGCACCCTCAGGAGCAAAAATAATTGACGACAATTTCAAAATTGTTAAGTACGTTACATAGAAAAGCCTTTTACCTACTCAATATATCCCCATTCTATGTAATCTTCTATTATATCACGTAACAAATCTTTGTAAGTATCCTGAACTTGGAAAGTTAATCCTTCCAGTTTACCAGTCACATCTGGAATATCGTCTTCGGATGGAATCATAAAAGGCAGGTATAAATAACCAACTATCAGTCCAAAGTCTAGCTTCTCTTTATAAACCTGCTCGAACTTGTTCCTTGGATATACATGATCGACATCAATATTGAAATATTCCAGAAACGTTTTCAGTGTGTCGTGATACAGATCCTTCAGACGCGACAGATGGGCTTTGCGGAGCTTGCGGTCGGTACTATGGAATATGAAATATATGAAATCAAATACTGGACAGCCATAATGCAGAAACTGATAGTCCACCGGGATAATATCTTCTACATAACTATTCTGAAAAAAAAGCAACATTATTTTACTTTCTTTTTTGCTTAGATATTGATACCAAGAACAATCGATATATTAGTATTGATGCTAGGAACAACGCAGCTCTCATTTCCAAATATGTTATATATAAAAGGTATTACTTAGGTACTTTAAAATTATTAAAAATATATATTCAATAATTTATAATCAAACGCCCGTTGATCGTTGATCGTTGAGACGGGCCCGTTGGTCTAGTTGGCAGACACCCTGCCTGCTAACCGATGGGTCGTGGGTTCGATTCCCGCCAAGTGTCTGGGTGTTGTTTATCTATTTAAGTATGTATTTACAAAAAAAATATATATAAGTATTAGTATCAGTTGTCTGGTTTCCATAGTATAGGCTCTGCCTAGTTTGGGATCGGATGACCGTGTGTGGATTGTCCCAAGATATTATTATTATTTTATTAAATATTTAAAAAATAAAAACCTGGATAAACGAGCGACTGCAGAAATGTGACTGGAGAATGATGATTATGGAGAAAAGATAAAGGAGCTCTTATCAAACAGCTGAACAAACTGTACATAGTGAACATTAATGCTAACTTCATCTGACACCATCCCACCATTACGAAAGCTTTGAATGTGTTATCAAATAATTGATACTACTTACATTAATCTTTGCCATGATGTTGCTTATCTTGTAATCGCCGTGACATAAACATACTTGTATTGATTCATCTTGAAAATACTGAGAACATTTGTAAACAACATTTGGATAAGATTTTTTAACTTTATCTTTAAGATCGTCGTCGACGTAATTCAGTATTACATTGATCATTGTCTCCAGAGCTCGTTCCCAATCATCGTTAAAATTGAAGGGATATTTTATTGTTCTTATCTTTTCCTTAAAATGTTCGGGCCGCTTCTCTTGCATCGCGAACGATAATGCATGATACTTAGCGAGCTGTATTATAGACATTTCAATGAATTTTAAAGATACATCTTGTACCTTGTACGTTTTGTATCCACTCCGTGCGATATTCTCCAAAATTATCACTTGGGAGCAGCTGCTTTCGTAACTTTTGGCCATAATATATCGCTCTTGTAAAGGGACATTTACGTCATCTTGCAACTCTGTAAATATCTCAGACAGTTCCCTATAAGCAAACAATTCTTTGCTGTACACGTCGCTGATTGACATCCACGGTGTTTCTTCACTTGCGTTGATTATTTTCACGAATAGATTTGTTTCTTGATCACCATCTTTGGTTGTACCTTTCACATCTACCTCGAAAATTACCCCAAACAGATTAGGACTAGATGATTTTAACACTCGCTTATGTACATTGTATATCAAATATCCTTCCGTTTCTACTATATTTTTAATAGGATTTTCGGCTATCGTCGGTAATCTCATTTCGGAGCTCATTTTTCACGTATATAGTCTATTGTCTATAGTTGATTCTGTAAGAACTGTGGTTTAAATACTGAACGAATTTCGTGGGAAATATTTGTTTTTTTTATATTTCTATAAGAATTGCCTATTAAGGCAGTTTTTGTAATTGTATTAAAATATGTTAAGAGCACACGTCAAGGGTGCATGCGCAATGTCTTCCATGACCTATAAAACTGAAAAGTATAAAATAATTTAAATATTATAGAAGTTGGTGTTAGCGTACCTGCTGTGTATATTTGGCACCAACTTCAATAATATTTAAATTATTTTATACTTTTCAGTGTTATTGAAGTCGGTTCAATTTTTTTTAAAAAAAGGATCTTTTTTAAACTTTTTAACCGACTTCAAAAAAGGAGGAGGTTCTCAATGCGTCTGTATATATATATTTTTATTTATGTATGTTCGCGCATAACTCTGGCATTTATGAACCGATTTGAAAAAAATCTTTCTTCCATCCATTCTTCAATCCATTGATTGAGTCCCATAAAAAAATTATTGCTTAGTAATAAGTAGTTCCCGAAAAAACAAGAATGGTGACTGCGCAGGAAAGCTGCAGGAAAGCCTATATAGATGACTTTATGTCGCTTTTTAAGGACAAAAATGCTCATAACTCTGGCAAATATTTACCAATTTCAATGATTCTTTTTTTATTCGAAAGAAGAAACCACTTTAATGAATCTGTATGAAATTTATCACAACCGGATAAGAACTACCTGGAGGACCATGAATAATGAGGAGGAATTAATCTGGTAAAAACCATAAAACTGATGTTCTCCATTACATTGCTCTGACAATTATGAACCGATTTCGATGATTCTTTTTTTTATTCGAGAGAGTAAACTACTATGATCATGCCATGCAAATTTCATTACAACCGGATATTTTTTTCTGAAGAAACATGAATTATGTAAAACTAACTGACGTGCATAGGTAGGTACTAGGTATCTATAGCACTTTAGCCCTTGATATATCGATCTCCCAATGAATTCAATATTCTTTTCGTGTCGTAGTGGAACGATTGGTGTCAATCTGCAAGTACTTATCCGGTTTATTGTCCAGAGAAAACTCGAAGAACATAGATTATTATGCCATTCGCTGACGCTCTTCTTTCGTACAACTATAAGTATATAGTTCGATTCACCTGCCTCCGAGGAAAATCTGCCTACGCATTGTTTAAGAGCTAAAAAAAATTTATGTTAACGCGTTAACTCTGCAAATCACTATGCTGATATTATTGACGGTGTCGTTGGTCTAGTAGTTAGACATCCTGGCCGCTACCCGATGGGTCCTGGCTTCAATTCCCACCAAGTGTCTGGGTGTTATTTAACTATTTAATTAATATCAGTTGTCTGGTTTCCATAGTACAGGCTCTGCCTAGTTTGCAATCAGATGACCGTGTGTGAATTGTCCCACCCAACATATTAATTAATATTATTTAAATTCTAGCAATATTTGTATTATATTACCTCGCAGTAGGTGTGAAAAGTAGTGTATTCTCCTCGGGGATAAAGGTGTCTTGGTCTTGGGCGAGCTTGAACTCTGTACTCCCTCGCTGCGTACGGGAGTTGCTAGAAACCTTCGTTATGCTCGCGATTCAATTTAACGCCCGCGACATAAGACACTACTTTATCCCCTTGGTGCATAATAGTAGTTTATGCACCTAGGGGATAAAGTAGTGTCTTGTCGCGGGCGTTTAATTGAATCGCGAGCATAACGAAGGATTCTAGCAACTCCCGAGCGTAGCGAGGGAGTTAATACTAGAATCCTGAGTACAGCGAGGGATTTAAGCTCGCCCAAGACAAAGACACCTTTATCCCCGAGGTGAATACACTACTTTTCACACCTACTGCGAGGTAATACCATACAAATATTGCTAGAATTAAAATAATAACAATATTTTGGGTCAATCCACACATGGTAATCTGATCCCAAACTAGGCAGAGCCTGTACTATGGAAACCAGATAACTAATATTAATTAATAGTTAAATAACACCCAGTCTCTTGGTGGGAATCGAACCCACGACCTATTGGGTAGCGGCCAGGGTGTCTAACCACTTGACCAACGAGACCCTCAATAATATCAACATAGTGATTTGCCGCGTTATCATCTAAGTATTTCATTTTCTTTTCTAGAACACTGGCTGGAACGCGCTCGGTTCGATTTTCAAATGTTTTGTTTTTCGTGCAGTTCTCTGCTTAGAGTAATAATATACCTGTTGTAAAAGTGTTAAGGAATTTTCGTTTGACGTTCGAAATTCAAACACATTATTACCCAAGGGAGTTTAGTACAACATTATTACCCGGCTAGACTATAGGGATATAATGAGGCACTTTATGTCATCTTTATATGACACATAATGGAACAATATCGAGCAGGTGGTGTGAAAACTACTTTTCACACCTACTGCGAGGTAATAATCTTGGAACAATACACACACGGTCATCTGATCCCAAACTAGGCAGAGCCTGTACTATGGATACCAGACAACTGATATTAATTAAATAGTTAAATAACACCCAGATACTCGGTGGAAATTGAACCCACGACCAGATAGCGGCCAGGATGTGTAACCACTAGACCAACGAGACTGTCAACAATATCAACATAGTGCTTTGCAGCGTCAACATCTATTTTCTTTTTCTTTTCTAGAACACTGGGTTCTGCTCGTCGCGCCCGGTTCGATTTTCAAATGTTTTTTGTTTGTGCAGGTCTGTGCTTAGCGTTGCATTACACCTGTGGTAAAAGTGTTAAGGAATTTTCGTTTGACGTTCGAAATTCAAATCTCATTACTACCCAAGGGAGTTTAGTTCGACATTATTACCCGGCTAGACTATAGGACAATAATGAGGTACTTTATGTCATCTTTATGACGAACCGACTTCAATAACACTGAAAAGTATAAAATAATTTAAATTTATAGAAGTGGGTGTTGGCGTACCTGCTGTGTATATTTGGCACCAACTTCAATAATATTTAAAGTATTTTATACTTTTTAGTGATATTTTCATACTAAAAGCACAATCTATAAACCAATACAGTCGCCCAACGAAGCCGTCTAGACAGGGCAATCGTGCGGGGTGTGAGGGGTGAGACGCGGGTAGGCGCGCCCGAGCTGCGTACGCTGCTGCCGCCCGAATCAGTTAGTAGCTCGGGACATAACTTCCAGGGCTGACGCGTATTTGTTTTAATTAACCGACTTCAAAAAAGGGGGAGGTTCTCAATTCCTCGTGTATGTATTTTTTTTTGTAAGCAGTTATAATGGTTTATACTACCTGTGCTGTGTGAGAGATATTATTTTACACATTTTCAATTCCAAAACGGCGGATATTTTCTTTTTTCAAAAAAAGTTTTTGGTGTCATTTTAAAGGTTTCTCGGGGTGCTGATTACGAAAATGGCATCCATTTTCAAATCCAAAATGGCGGATCTTTTTCATTTTTCAAAAAAATGTTATTGGGTGATTTTTGAGTTTTCTCGGGGTGCTGATTACGAAAATGGCACCCATTTTCAAATCCAAAATGGCGGATATTTTATTTTCCAAAAAAGATTTTGGTGTCAATTTGAGATTTCTCGGGGTGCTGATTGCGAAAATGAAATCCATTTTTAAATCGAAATTGACTGACATATTTTACACATTTCACTAACAGAAATTTCAAATCCAGTAAATATACACACCGAAAATATTTTTCAGTTGGCCATTTATAATAAACGATTTGGAAATTTATTAATTAATTACAATATATTACATAACATTGTAAAACTCTATTTGAATTTGTCTCCACGAAATGCCTTTTTGTATTTCTTACTATGAAGAACTTCAATAAATAAAGTAAATATAAACAAAGAAATCATTACCATCCCTTGCGCTAATAGAAATGTACTTTACTTAGTATTTTACTATGACCAAATAAGTAATAAATAATATAATATTTTAAGTAAATTATAAAAACAAACTCTGACAACCCTGCGTGCAACGGAGTACGCCATGCGGTGTCGGCTTTTACTCAAACATCAAAGGCGTCGACCCACTGTATTATTAGTTTGTACACTGTGCTAAAAGATTGAACCATCGAATACGGTAAAATGATCTAGGTAGGTTATGATCACATTATCGTCTACATAGTTTTACATAATTCATGTTTCTTCAGAAACAATTTATCCGGTCATAATGAAATTTGCATGGAATCACCACAGTAGTTTACTCTCTCGAATAAAAAAAGAATCATCGAAATTGGTTCATATTTGTCAGAGTAATGTAATGGAGAACATCAGTTTTATGGTTTTTACCAGATAAATTCCTCCACATCGTTCATGGTCCTCCAGGAAGTTCTTACCCGTTTGTGATAAAATTCATACAGATTCATTATAGTGGTTCTTTCTTTCGAATAAAAAAATAATAATTACAATTGATAAATATTTTCTAGAGTTATGACCATTTTCGTCCTTAAAAAGCGACGAAAACGTCATCTTTTAGGCATTCCTGCAGGTTCCCTGCGCGGTCTTCGTTCTTGTTTTTTCAGGAACTACTTATTCGTAAGTAATATTTTTTTTTATGGGACCCAATCAACGGATTAAAGAATAGATAGAAGAAAGATTTTTTCAAATCGGTTCATAATTGCCAGAGTTGTGCGCGAACATACATAAAAAAAAACCGTGTGGTGTCGTGGGACACCGGATAGGAACAAAGTTCCAAAAAAATTGATTTTAAGTTTTATTCGAGGTATAAAGAAAATAATTATTCGTGTATACATTTTTTATTATGATTTTTTTATTTATTAAATTAAAAAAATAAAAAAAGCTTAAAAACAAAAATATCAAAAAAAAAAAGAAATTCAAAAAAAATTAAAAACACACTGAACACACACACACAACTTCGTTCCAATAATAATAATTAAGCCTAATAATAATACCTTCGGACAATCCACACACGGTCATCTGATCCCAAACTAGGCAGAGCCTGTACTATGGAAGCCAGACAACTGATACACCCAGACACTTGGTGGGAATCGAACCCACGACCCATCGTTTAGCGGACAGAGTCACTAACCACTAGAGCAACGGTCCCGTCGTTAGGCGTCGGTGGCGTATGGTCGTCGCCCATATAATTGGTTTATTACTTACGATTATGGCTTGGGATTATCTGAAATCCGACGAGAGGGACAGGATACGATAACCCTTGATTCCGGAAACTTGCTCTTCTTCCGGGAAGGAGATCGAAAATCTCAGGGTGGTGTTGGGTTTCTCGTCCGTAAGTCCCTCAATAACAACGTTGTAAAGGTCGATAGTGTGTCGAGCAGGGTAGCGTACCTTATACTCAGAATAACCAGTCGGTATTCGTTGAAGGTTATACAGGTTTACGCTCCGACCTCGGCACACCCTGACGATGAAGTAGAGGCTATGTATGAGGAGATAGCGAAAGCCATACATACCTCCAAAACACACTTCACCGTTGTTATGGGGGACTTCAACGCGAAGGTGGGCACACGGAATGGCGATGAGTTGAGAGTGGGGTCATATGGGTACGGGCAGCGGAACCAAAGGGGCCAGCGGCTGGTTGACTTCATGGAGAAGGAGGGACTCTTTGCGATGAACTCCTTCTTCAAGAAGCGACCATCCAGGAAGTGGACGTGGATAAGCCCCGATGGTTCAACCAAAAATGAGATTGACTTCATCATGACGACCAAGAAGCATATATTCGATGATGTCTCCGTGATCGGCAGGGTGAAAACCGGTAGCGATCACCGCATTGTTAGAGGCACATTGAATATCAACGTCAAGCTTGAGAGGTCCCGTCTGATGAAGTCCACGCTCCGTCCGGGAACCGCCCAAATCCGAAACCCCGAAGACTTTCAAATCGAACTGCATAATCACTTCCAGTGCCTCGCCGAATGCGAAACTGCGGACGAGATAAACAATGGGTTGGTGCAAACTGTCCACGCAGTGGGGTCCAAGTTCTTTAAGACCCCACGCCGTACAAAGCCTCAAAAGCTCTCCAATACAACCATTAAGCTAATGGAAAACCGGACTGAGATGAGACTGCAATCTTCAGCTGATATGTCGGGTTATGCCAAACTCAATAGACGAATCTCGAAATCCGTGCGACACGACTTGCGTTCCTATAATACAGCATGTATTAAGGACGCAATTGAGCGGAACCAAGGCTCTAAAGTGTTCGCAAAGAATTCGTCTATTGGGCGTAGCCAAATGACGAAGCTGAAGATCGATGACGGCAGTGTCATCTCATCGAAACCGGAGATATTGAGAGAGCTTGAGAGATTTTACGGACAGTTATACACCTCAACACGGGATCCCATTGCCAGAACAGCTCAGGACACCAGAGCCAAACTAACCCGACACTACACTGAGGACATCCCAGACATCAGCCTGTACGAGATTAGAATGGCTCTCAAACAGCTTAAGAACAACAAGGCGCCGGGTGAAGACGGAATCACAACAGAACTTCTGAGAGCGGGTGGAAAACCGGTACTTTTAGTCCTCCAGAAGTTATTTAATTCCGTCTTACTTGAGGGTACTACGCCAGAAGCATGGCACAGGAGTGTGGTGGTTCTTTTCTTCAAAAAAGGTGATAACACTTTATTGAAGAATTATAGACCCATCTCACTCCTGAGCCATGTATACAAGCTGTTTTGGAGAGTTATTACGAACCGTCTCGAACGCAGGTTTGATGACTTCCAGCCTCCCGAACAAGCCGGGTTCCGAAAAGGCTTTAGCACCGTAGACCACATACATACGCTCCGCCAGATTATACAGAAGACCGAGGAGTATAATCGGCCATTATGTCTAGCGTTTGTGGACTACGAAAAAGCCTTCGATTCAATCGAGACCTGGGCGGTATTGCAGTCCCTCCAGCGGTGCCACATTGACTATAGGTACATCGAAGTGTTGAAGTGTTTGTACAGCAACGCCACCATGTCGATCCGACTACAGGACGAGAGCACGAAACCAATCCCATTGCAGCGAGGTGTGAGACAGGGAGACGTTATTTCTCCGAAACTGTTCTCAAATGCATTGGAGGACGTTTTCAAGCTCTTGGACTGGTACGGATTCGGCATCAACATCAATGGCGAATACATCACTCACCTTCGTTTTGCCGATGATATAGTCATTATGGCAGAGTCGCTGGAGGACCTCAATACGATGCTCAGCGACCTCAGTAGCGTTGTTTCCCAACAGGTGGGTCTTAAAATGAACATGGACAAGACGAAGATCATGTCTAATGTCCATGTTGCACCCGTACCGGTAGTTGTTGGGAACGATACACTCGAAGTTGTTGACCACTACGTATACCTAGGACAAACTATCCAGTTAGGTCGGTCCAACTTCGACAAAGAGGTCGCCCGAAGAATCCAACTCGGATGGGCAGCGTTCGGGAAACTACGCGATATCTTCTCGTCCGAAATACCACAGTGCCTGAAGACGAAGGTTTTTAACCAGTGTGTGTTGCCAGTGATGACATATGGTACTGAGACGTGGTCTCTAACGGCTGGCCTTTTAGAGAAGTTCAGAGTCACACAACGAGCCATGGAGAGAGCTATGCTCGGAGTTTCTTTGCGCGACAGAATCCGAAATGTGGAGATTCGCCGAAGAACCAAGGTCACCGACATAGCTCTCAGAATCTGCAAGTTGAAGTGGCAATGGGCAGGCCACATCGCTCGAAGAACCGATAACCTTTGGGGAAGAAAGGTTCTCGAGTGGCGACCACGAACCGGAAGACGCAGCGTAGGCAGGCCTCCCACTAGGTGGACAGACGACATTGTGCGCGTTGCAGGTAACCGGTGGATGCAAATAGCCAATTGTCGTTCATTGTGGCGTTCTAAGGGGGAGGCCTATGTTCAGCAGTGGACGTCTTCCGGCTGATGATGATGATGATGATGATTTGTCGGACTAAGGTTGTGCTATACTTTTAGTAAAGATTTCACCTACACAATGTAACCCCATTCTACGTAATCTTCTATTATATCACGTAACAAATCCTTGTAAATGTCCTGAACTTGGAAAGTTATTCCTTCCATTTTTCCAGTCAAATTAGGAATATCGTCTTCAGATGGAAGCATAAAAGGCAGGTGTATGTATGCAACTATTAATCCATAGTCTAGCTTCTCTTTATAAACCTCTTCGAACTTGCTCCTTGGATATACATGATCGACATCAATATTGAAATATTCCAGAAAAGTTTTCAATGTTTCGTGATACAGATCCTTCAAACTCGACAGATGGGCTTTGCGGAACTTGCGGTCGGTACTATGGAATATGAAATATAGGAAATCAAATACTGGACAGCCATAGTACAGAAACTGATAGTCCACCGGCATAATATCCTCCACATCCCCGTTCTGAAAGAAAAATGAATTATAATTGTTTTAGTTTCTATTTTGATATAATAATATAGGATGCAATCAGATTTTCATCAAATATAGAGATATTAAAAAAATCATCTTGAATAAATGATACCAAGTTAAATTTTACAAATGAGTTTAATTGTATGTGTTTTAATATAAAAGTAGGATTAATGATATTAATAATATCTTGGTACAATCCACACCCGGTGATCCGATCCCAAACTAGGCAGAGCCTGTGCTATGGAAACCAGACAACTGATACTTATAAACACATTTTTTTTTGTAAATAAATACTCAAATACATAAATAACACCCAGACACTTGGTGTGAATCGGACCCACGACTCATCGGGTAGCAGCCAGGGTGTCTAATCACTAGAACAACGGGCCCGTCGCTGATTGTCGTATAAATGCTATACAGAAGTTTAAGGGGGTAACATGCGCCAATGACCTTGAGAATCTGGCCGCTCCGGCCGAGAGTTGTCATCGTAGAGGGCGCTACCAGCAAATATGAATATTACATTTGAAAAATCATAGACTAAAAATATGTAGATGTGTCGAATGGAGTTTTGTTAATTTTGCCTATTCCGTTATAGTATGAAACTTCAATAAAATGATATCTATTGCAAATATACTAAATAATATAACTTTTGAATGTTTTGTTGATTATGTATACGTAAAATAAATGACTGATGAATTATTTAAATGCAAAAAATCGGTTTTTATCAAAGCAAAGCTTTTTGTCATTTTATAGCGGCACGGAAAGAACAAGACTCATGCAGTTTAAGAACGGTAACCCACTGTTTTATATCTTGATTTATACCTTGGCGTGCCACCTAATTACAATCTGATAACCCAACAACCGACAGTGGTAACGTAGTCGACGTGTTGCGTCAGGATATGGATTATTGCATTTCATATTCCAAACTTCATATAAAAGGTTCAGTCCGTCTATTATAGAATGGCCAATGCCTGACTAGTGAGACTTATACATACTTGTATTCTATTGTTGGTGGTTATTAGTTAGTTTCGATTACAATCGGAACGCACTTCGACCCAGCTGAATACATTGATTTTATTTTTATTAAATTTAAAAATATTTATTTCAAAATACGCTTCACAACGCGGTCTCAACCAAGAAGATCCGGCAAGAATCTCAGTGTTGTCATTTTTTTACTTTCTAAACAGTTTTTGTCTGGTTACAATTTGATCAGCATCAGCGACAGTGTGTCCTGCCGAATAAAACAAGAGAGAAAAAAAATACGGCGAAAATACAAAAAACCAAAGGGATAGTAGTCGGACCAGTCCCCCCAAGCAGCACCCGCGCACGTGTTGCCTCGAGCAGCAGCCATTTTACTCATTACCTGACGATTCCACTCATGATAACGGACAACGAAAATTTTATTTCCAAAGATAATTGTCTTAAATATAAAAGTATAGATATAAAATAATATGTTTTAAAAACTAAAACCCGACTACGGATAAAATCGCAGTCTAATAATGTGATATTATTATACTTAGCCTATAACCAGCGGACAATCAAGACGCTTCTAACGACACCCTACTTGTCAAATAATGTTAAGTAGATTAGAAGATATGCGGGAACAAATGAACATACATATTCTTGTTAAAATCATAACCCTCCCTTCGTTCTGTAGTCGGGTAAAAAAACCTAGGATAAAAGGAGCTCTTATCAAACAGCATAACAGACTGTTTGACTTCATGTGGCGTCATTATGACCATCACGAGCGCTTGAGGCGTGTTAAGATGATACTTGATACTTACTTTATCAATCTTTGCCATTATGTTGCATGTCTTGTAATCGCCGTGACATAAACATACTTGTATTGATTTATCTTGTAAATACTGAGAACATTTGTGAACAACATTACGATAAGAATGTTCAACTTTATCTTTCAGATCGTCGTCAACGTTATTCAGTATTACATTGATCATTGTCTTGAGAAATCCTTGCCAATCATCAGCTTCAAAATTTAAGGGATATTTTATTCGTATGGATGTCTCGAAGCTTCATAAAGAAGCTGCTCAAATTTGCTGGGAGCCCCTTGTAGATGCTAGCACAGTTGATGATAAGATCAACATCTTTAATGACATAGTTAATAAGCTTTACGACGTGCATGCTCCCGTTAAGAAGGTTAAGTTGAAGCGATTACCTGCACCGTGGATGACTAGGGGGATTCGGATGGCGATGAGGCGAAGAAACCGTGCTTTTCGGAAATTTAAAAATGATCGTTCCGAAGACAACTGGACTTTCTTTAAAACTGCTAGGAATTTGTGCAATAAGATGATACGCGACGCTAAACGCCGCCATATTCTAGATAATATCTCTTCTTCTTCTTCTGCTGATGTTTGGAAATTCCTCGGAACTCTTGGCATTGGTAAACAAAGTCATTTTGACCTTCCAACCACAATAAAGTTAGATGATCTGAATCATCATTTCACCACAGCTTCTTCATTAGATCATCAAACAATAAACAAAACAGTAAATTATATAGCTAGTTTAAAGGCTCCAGCAATCAATTCTTTTAATTTCATTCCGGTTAGCTCTGAAGACATCAGGAAGATAATTCTGTCCATAAAATCTAATGCCATTGGCTGTGACAATATCAGCCGACACATGATTGTAACAATACTAGACTTCCTTTTACCGGCTATAACGCATATTGTTAACTTTTCCATTGAGTCCAGTGTTTTTCCGTCCTTATGGTGCAAAGCCTACGTTCGACCACTTCCCAAAATCCCTAATCCCTCTCTTCCCAGTCATTTTCGTCCAATTTCTATTCTTCCTTTCTTGTCCAAAGTGCTTGAGGCTTGTGTCCATAAACAATTCTCTAATTTCATTCATCGTAACTCCCTGATTAATTGTTTTCAATCTGGATTTAGGCCCGGGCACAGCACTGTTTCTGCGTTACTTAAAGTGACTGGTGATATAAGAACTGGTATGGAGAACAATAAAGTTACTGTTCTGGTGTTGGTTGATTTTTCCAACGCTTTCAATACTGTCAGTCATAAAATTCTTCTATCTATCCTCTCCCACCTGATGGTGTCTGATGAGTCATTGGAATGGTTTTCTTCTTATCTTCGGGAACGTCAGCAGTCAGTTCGTGTAGATGAGTCGTCATCGGCTTGGTGTAACATTAGTACTGGCGTTCCTCAAGGCGGTATTCTTTCTCCTCTTTTATTTTCAATTTTTATAGATCTCTTGACTCCTGAACTTCAGTGTGCGTATCATCTTTATGCTGATGATTTACAATTGTACTCACAAGTGGATGTTGATAGCGTCTCTGACGCAATCAATAAATTAAACGATGATTTAGTTGCTATTAAAAAATGGTCTGACAAATTTGGTGTGTCAGTTAATCCTGCAAAATGTCAAGCTATCATTGTAGGTAGTTCACGAAATTTCCGAAAAGTTAACGAGTCATGCCTGCCTGCCCTGCAGTTTAACGGTGCTGTCATCCCCTTTAGTTCTAGTGTAAGAGACCTTGGATTGTATATTGATAACACACTCAATTGGCAAACTCAAATTAAGAACATCAGCCAGAAGGTCACTGGAATTCTAAGATCTCTTTATCGATTAAAAAATTTATTACCATCAAATATAAAAGCAATGCTCGTACAGACCTTAATCTTTCCGATAATCGACTATGGTGATGTGTGCTATTATGAACTGAATGCAGATCTACTCAATAAACTTGATCGCCTTCTGAATAACTGCATTCGGTTCGTTTTTAATCTCCGTAAATATGACCATATTTCCACGCATCGTGCCCTGTTGCAATGGTTTCCTATTCGTGAGCGCAGAATTTTAAGAGCTTTGACTACTCTTTTTTCTATACTCTTTTCACCTAACTCACCTACTTATTTAACTTCGCAGTTTACTTATCTATGCTCTACTCATGATAAAATTCTTCGTTCTTCTAATAATCGTCTTCTTCTATGTCCTTCTCACAGAACTGATTTTATACATTCTTCTTTTTCGTCCAGTCCATTCTCCTCTGGAATGCGCTCCCTCTAGAACTCAGGATGGCTACAACACGTTATACATTTAAAATAAAGTTACAGGAATACTTGCGCAGTAAAATGGCAGATTCTTCTCGAAGATAATTATGTATATAATATATATATTAGTATATTTTATTTTCTGATATATAAGTATTAGTATTATATTATTTATTGTAATTTAAATTATAGTTTTAAAATATTTATCTATGATTATTTCGTTTCGCTTGTTTTGTTTGCACCTACCACGATTTGTCTCTGCATCACCCTAAGGTAGACTGGTAGAGAATGCCTCTGGCATTAAGTCCGCCTATGTACTGTTTTGTGCATAAAGAATAAATAAATAAATAAATAAATAAATAAATAAATAAATAAATTGTTTTTATCTTTTTCTGAAAATACTCAGGTCTCTTCTTTTGTAAAGCGAAAGATAATGCGTGATACTTTGCGATCTGTATTATAGATATTTCAATGAATTTTAAAGATACATCTTGTACCTTGTACGTTTTGAATCCACTCCGTGCGATATTCTCCAATATTATCACTTGGAAGCTGCTGCTTTCGTAACTTTTGACCATTTTGTACCTTTCTTGTAAAGGGATATTTGCGTCATCTTGTAATTCTGTGAATATCACAGACAGTTCCTTATAAGCAAACAATTCTTTGTTATAAACGTTGTTGATTGATATCCAAGGTGTTTCTTCACTTGCGTTGATTATTTTCACGAATAGATTTGTTTCTTGATCACCGTCTTTGGTAGTACCTTTCACATCTACTTCGTAAATAACTCCAAACAAATTAATATTAGATGATGATAAAATTCGATGATATATATTGTATGTCAAATATCCTTCGGTTTCAATTATATTTTGAATAGGTTTTTCAACTATCGCCGGTAAATCTTTTACAGAGCTCATTTCTCGGGCGGTTAATGTAAAATGCTGAGTTGATTTTGGACAAATTCCGTATACTCTCTGAAGGAAGTTCGTGGGAATCATCGCTTATATTTCTGTATACCTGCATGACTATACATAATTACCGGTTATTTTTTATTCAAGTGGAAGGTAATTTATTATTCGGTAGATAACAGGTGTACACGGAAATGGTTAAGCAAGTTTCCCAAGATTTTTTACATTTCAGTTATATTGGGATTTAAGCAACTGGCTGTAAATTTACTATTATTTTCAAAGCAGCAATAGCATCAGCTCAGTTAAGCAGTAACAGCTCAATGGGCGAGCGCTTGCCTTGGAAACAAGGTGCAGGTTTGAACCCCGGCTTGCACCTCTGATTTCTTTGATTAATCATGTGCGAATCGACTTTGTGCAATTGTTACTAACTTACGGTGAAGGAAAACATCGTGAGGAAACCTACATGTCTGAGAAAGCTTATATAGCTTTCGAATGACGTGTGAAATCCGCCAACCGGCACTTGGCGAGCGTGGTGGACTATGGCCTAAGCCCCTTCATCTTGAGGGGAGGCCTGTGCCAAACAGTAGGGCATAACAAGGGCTGGTATTAATAATATTATATTATCAACTGAACGGTGAGAGCCACAGTTATTTTCTCGAGTTTCTCGTTGACTACAATGCAATACTTAAAGACTTAAAGTCTTTAATCAGTCAGTGCGTCCTTCCCGTGATGACATACGGAGCCGAGGTGTAGCCACTCACGGTACGACTAGTCCACCTGCTATACTGGGTGTTTCTCTAAGGGACCGAATACGGATTGACGTGCGTGTGTTATTTGTTATAGTGTATTATAATACTAGTCAGCTAAGTTCCTCATTGCACACGAGGCTGTGGGTTGCAGCCCAAGCCGCAGGCGAGGGCGTAATTCAGCTGAGTGTGTAATGAACAGAGCTCACGAGTTTCATACAACGTTTTTCAACATACTTGCGAGGAAAAATCAAAATAATTTACCACACAACGAAAAATTCGATAAAAACAATGACAATTATGGAAAATTGCATGCGTTTTTTTTTCACGCGCTCAATGCATTATGCGTGAACAAACAGCCTACTTCAAATTATACGTTTATGTGGAAGCAATCCAGGTTTCGGTTTTCATTAAGACGGGAATCGACCGGGGAATTCTTACCCATTAAAACCCTCGCGGCTCTCTGGTGGGTTCAGCACCAGATACCCCTGCCTTTACGCCAGCCGCGGGCGAGGGGGCGTATAGCCCCCAGGGAACCTGTCATTGTGCTCACGGTTACGGGGTCGCAGGCAAGACTTTCTATAGGTCTTCGGGACCCTTTTTTGCTGTCGAGGAGGAAAAAGGGTACCCGGCCAGGTTATGTGGGATTTGACCCCGCCAAAAACCCCGCGTTCATGACGCTATGAAGACTCTGGGCTCTCCGTTTGGACCTTCGCCAGAGCCTCTCTAGCGCCAGACGCTCGCTAGAGCACGCCCCGGGAGGTTCTCAGGACCTAGCGAGTTCAACCGAAGTATGTTAAGAAAGGGAATAATAGAAAAGAAAAAAGGAGAGAAGTATAGAGAAAAGAAGAGAATTTATTTATTCAATGACGTATGCACCAATTGTATCAGCTCCTACCATCACCAGAATACATTATTAATTTTCAGCATTTTTAGAGGATTTTGATGAGGTCACAAAGCTTGCATGGAAAAAAAAATATCACACGGGCACGACACTTGTTTAATGTGTCAAGCAAAAGAAAAAGTGCGAGTCTGACTCGCACACCGAGGGTTCCTATATACCTTCTTAGACGAATAGTAAAATAACTAATGACTAAACACCTCGGATAGCATAAAAGAATTAAACCGCAAAACTAAGTTTGCTTGTCGAGGTTTTTGTAGGATTACTAAAAAACTGTACCTACTATTTAGAAATTTCTTTCTTTTTTCAATGGCGTGATTTGGGGTATTCATAGGAATACCCCAAATCACGCCATTGAAAAAAGATGAATAACAAGAATTTAAGAAACCCATCTTCCACCGTTTAACGAAAAATGACCCCAAACAACTATTATTAAGGATGCAAAGTTTGCAGGAAGAAGGGCTTCTATTTATTGTTATAGTTCAGGTACAGTAACAAAACTTATTAGAAAATAAAACCGCGGAAAACAGCTATTATACTTTGATTTATTTGTAATTGATCAACTTTAGTTTCCGCAGTTGCACAGTTCATTATTTTTCCATTCATCATTAGTAGCCGATAGACGTCCACTGCTGAAAAAGGGCCCGTTGGTCTAGTGGTCAGACACCCTGCCTGCTAACCGATGGGTCGTGGGTTCGATTCCCGCCAAGTGTAGCCGACCTTGACGTCTTCTTTGACTCACTCAATAAATTCAAGAGTAAAATCATGACAAGCATAAGCGCTGAACTATAGTTTATTGGCATGATAGTTTAGTTTCTTTTTAGTTTCTTTTAAGTATCCAAGTAGTTAATTTATAATATAATTCTAATTTTAACTAACTTTAGATATTTTTTATCTCAATTAATTCAATTAACACAATGATTACAAAATTTTATCGTAAATATTGTACTATGAGTCCTATACCTATGTACTTATGTTATGTCCTATTATTCTGCCATGATGCACTTTCGAAATTTTCTTGTTAAAAAAACTATCCCTTTGTTTATTTTTGAAATGACTATATATACTGAGATACTACTATACTATACTATACTATATATACTGAGACTATAGATAATACAACGATGTGAATACCTGTAACTGGCATACTTATAAGACCAAAGTTTCTATTTCATGATGTAATGTAATATTGATATTTATGCTGTTGGTATTTCTAATTATAAATAAAAAAAAAAAAAAAAGTGTCTGGGTGTTGTTTATCTATTTAAGTATGTATTTACAAAAAAAAATGTATATAAGTATTAGTATCAGTTGTCTGGTTTCCATAGTACAGGCTCTGCCTAGTTTGGGATCAGATGACCGTGTGTGGATTGTCCCAAGATATTATTATTATTAAAAAGGGTCGCCCCTTTAGTAGGGAGGGGGTTCCATAATCCCCACGCTTGGCAGGCGGCTTGGGGATCGCAGTGTAGGTGGAAGATAAATCCAAAAGAAAGACGCTGCTGCCCGTCTTCCTGTTCTCGCTTAGTCACCTCTTACGACACCCAACGAGAGGAGATGGAGATGCTATTCTAACCCTACGGGTTGCACAGTTATCTACGAGGCCTGCCTTTTAAGTTCTGTCGTTTCCATATTTCCCCGCAATTTTGAATTTGGAACTGTTCTATATTCGAATGTGTTTAAATTTTGAATTTCAAAACAGTTGAAAGTATTGGGATTAATGCTATTGTTTACTCACAGCGTCGATTGGAATCTGTCAGGTTACGTACGAAAATGAATCATTCTAAGGAAAATCTTCGTGCAATAATTTTCTACAACTTTAGAAGAGGCCTGACACGGCTTCAGTGTTTTGAAGATCTAACACCTGTGTTCAGTGATGAAGCCCCATGTCTGCGGACTGTCGAACGCTGGTATTTAGAATTCCAGCGTGGACATACTAGTGTTAGTGACAAATCTCGCGAAGGACGCCCAAAATCCGCCTTCACTGAAGATAACATCATTGCTGTGAGACAACTATTTCTCGACGTATCGAGAGATAGAGGCTCTATTAGGCATCTCAGGGACAACCATTCAGAAGATCTTGCATGAAGCGCTTGATGTGAGAAAGCTAGTTTGCCGTTGGATACCGCATCTGCTTTCCGACGACGATCACAAGGCGGCCCACGTCAGATGGTGTAAGAAAACTCGGCAAAGGTTCAACCGAGGAGAGTCAAATCACGTCTACGACATCATCAGTGGTGACGAATCTTGGATCTATGCCTACGATCCTGATTTCAAAAAACAATCTACAAAGTTGTTCGTTCTCGAAGCACTTCAAAGAAGATGGTGGCCACGTTCGTTGGAAAACCCGGCCATGTTGCGACTATTGCACTTGAAGATCGTAGAACGGTTAACGCAGAGTGGTATACCACAGTTTGTTTACCACAAGTCATCGTCGAACTTCGAAAATCTAACTCAAAGTGTCGCATCATCCTGCACCACGACAACGCAAGCTCACACAGCGCTCGTCAAACGATTGAG
Source organism: Furcula furcula (assembly GCA_911728495.1). Lineage (NCBI taxonomy): Eukaryota > Metazoa > Arthropoda > Insecta > Lepidoptera > Notodontidae > Furcula > Furcula furcula. The sequence goes on from OU452252.1 coordinate 24,159,629, forward strand.
TATTTGAAGCAGGAAAAAGTAGAAATTCTTGACCATCCTCCATACTGTCCTGACCTAAGCCCTAACGATTTCTTTACATTTCCTAAAATTAAGAAAAGTCTTCGTGGTCAAAGGTTCCAGTCCGGTGAAGAAGCAGTCGTCGCTTTCAAGTCAGCCATTTTGAACACCCGCACTTTAGAGTGGAATAAATGTTATAATAACTGGTTTGAGCGAATGGAAAAGTGTATTAAGCTACGTGGTGAATACTTTGAAAAACAATAAGAAGTACTATAGGTTCTAGTTGTGTTTTTTTTCTTCAAACGACAAACCTTAAAAGGCGTCCCTCGTATTAGATATTATAGACAAGATTTTACTAGTGTAAGCATCCACTCAATCCCTCTCGTTGGATGTCATACTAGGCGCCTAAGGCAAAACAAAAAGATGGGCAGCAGCGTCTCTCTATTGGATTATCTACCTATACTGCGATCCTTAAGCTCTGCGAGGCGTGGTAATTGTAGCAGCTCTTAAACTGCGAGGCCTTTGTGGCCAGCAGCAGATGACTGACGGCTGATGTTTATGATAAATACATTAATAATATCTCTAGAATCTAGACGTGCGTTAGGGATTAGGTTTTCAGTTTTATTACTTAATATTTCCATTCCAGTATTGAAATCAGTTTTTTTTATAACTAGAATGCTAGAGGCAAAGGTGTTGAACGTCTTATAAAAACGTTATCCCTAGTAAGATTTTCACCTATACTATATAACCCCATTCTACGTAATCTTCTATTATATCACGTAACAAATGCTTGTCCGTGTCCTGAACTTGGAAAGTCAATCCAGTTAATTTTCCAGTCAAATCAGGAATATCGTCTTCAGATGAAAACATAACAGGTAATTTTAAATATCCAAGTGTTGGGAAACTTTCCTCCCCACTGCGTTTTGGGTCGGAAAGGGTTCTGTTACATATCCCTAGCAACACATTTGCATATAATAATAAATGCTGTGCTTGCATCCTCCTTATACGTCATTGGCGTTAGCGTCATTTTAATATTTTATTGTTAGAGTGATTTTGGCCTTTGTCGCGGACGGACTTATTTCTTGTTAACTGCTATTTTCTATTTCTTTTCAATTTCATCTTAAATAAAGTCAAAGTTATCTTCAGTGAAATAATTGTTTTTTTTAAAAAGAGCTCAAGGACCCACTCCGTAACAGTGGTGTCAGAAGTGGGATAGCCAGAAACGTCGTGCTGGCTATCTTTCGTAAAAACTTCCCTGAGCTTTGTGCCGCCGCGCCGCGTTCGTGTGTATATCACTCTCCCCAAGAAATCTTCACCACGAACACGTAAGATCTTTTCATACCGCTCGCGCTGTGCCGAGTCCTGCACAGCTGGTGTCAAGTCCTGACCTGAGTGGCCGACAAGGTGTGGTCACCATCGCTATCTCGTACCTGTTGACTCGTTCCTGTTGGCTCGTTCCTGTTGGCTCGTTCCTGTTGGCACGTTCCTGTTGGCTCGTTCCTGTCGTCTCCGGTTCCTGTACTTACCTGCTGGCACTAGTGCCTGCTGCGTAAGCCCGCTGAGTCGCTCTGGTTCATCGCCGCCTCTTGCTGGTTGGTGCTGTGCTGTACCGGCCCCTGCTGGTTGGTGCTGTTCGCGACAGTAAGCCTTGCCCCGTGTAAGCCTGCCGAACACTCCGCTGCTGTCAAGCCTACAATGATAAAAAGTGTGTTCCTCTTACAGTAAGTGAAACTTATCTGTTATCCTTGTCATTGCCACACGTATTTTAATTCTTTATTTGTATTTTATTTTTGTACATTCGTGTCGATTTTCTGATTTTTAATAGCTAATCATCATGTCGAAAAGTGAAGGCAAGGAAATAGTAAGTGAGCCGTCGCCTGTATGTTACAATATTGAAGTCTTAATGAAATTTATTAATTCATACGACGGAAGTCGCGAATTCCTCGCGGCTTTTCTCACAAATTGCACTGATGCGTTAAATCTCGCATCAGAAAGCCAAAAGAAATTACTATTAAAATATATTATATCAAAATTAGAAGGTAAAGCTCGAATAGCATGCTCTAATAAGATATTTGATAAGTTCGAATCCCTCAAATTATTCCTGCGGCAAAATTTTGGAGAAAGAAAACACTATAGTCATCTTTTCCACGAACTCCAGGCATGTAAACAACGGCCTAGTGAGTCCGTGTCACAATTTGGTCTTCGCGTCGATAATTGTTTAACCGATATGCAAACCGAAATATATAATTCTGAACCTTATAAAAAAGACATATCCGGTCGCTTAGCAATGACGGAAGACCTAGCTCTGCATTCATTTATGTTCGGGTTACCCCCTAGTATCGGTAACATGGTGCGCTGCCGTAGTCCCAAAACCCTAAATGACGCCATTAATGTCGCGATTGAGGAGGAGAAAATTCAGAATTTTACACGCAGAAATTATACGCATCCGCCGCCTACGTCCCAGTCCCGTGATCCCAGGCCAAACCCATCACGAGACCAAACCCGGGATCCGAGAACCTATCCTAGAAATTCGCAACTAGTTTGTAGTTATTGCAAAAACCCCGGGCATCACATATCAAACTGTCGTAAACGCCTATATAATAATTATAACAATTCCCATAGGAATAATATGCCGCTGAATCAAATAACTGCGGAATCGCCGCAAGTATTCCATGAAACAACCGACGAACGCGCTGGTAATTTAAACTAGCGGTTCGGGTATCGTCTTCGTGCCGGCGAGTACCTGTGAAAATAAAAGGCACAACTCCGCATAATGCAACTTTTAATTCTAAATCCTATAGTAACTCTTGTACTAATTCGTATGCTAATAAATCGTGTGCTAAGTCTTATGCGGAAGCGTGTTCAAGTTCTAAGTCGTATTCTAAGTCGTGTTCTAAGTCGTGTCCTACTATGTCGTCGAGTCCTAAATCATGTACTATGTCGTGGAATCCTAAGTCGTTTACTAAGTCGTGTCCTACTATGTCGTCGAGTTCTAAATCGTGTACTAAATCTTTACCTACTATGTCGTCGAGTTCCAAATCGTGTACTAAATCTTTACCTACTACGTCGTTGAGTTCTAAGTCGTTTAATACTAAGTCGTTATCTACTAAGTCTTGCCCTGAATCGTCCTACGCCACTGCGTCTACAAGTTCGTGTACTAAATCTTTAACAAATAACCATAATAATTCTAATGCTAAATCGTATAATCAAAACGACTTTAATTTCTCTATAAATAAATCTTTGCTAAATCATAGTTCGGGTGACCAAAATCAAGTAAGTCACGGAGACACATCCCCTAAACGTTCAATTCCTAGCAAAGTCTTAGACAAATTTGTAACAACCAAGGAATTTTTACCCACCGTCTATGACATATCTAATCATAAAAGCATCCAGTTACCTTTCATCGTCGTGAACACATCTCATACTTCGAGACCCGTTTTCCTACTAGTAGACTCTGGTAGTTGCATCTCTCTTATAAAAAAATCTAGTCTTCCAGCGCTACCAACTCTCGAAAACCATACGGTCATGTTCAAAGGAATTAGTGATATAGACTCCTATTCAGTCACTTTAGGCAGGTTTTTATTAAGCTGTGGCGACTCGACACAAGATGACGCCACATGTGGTACAGCGACGCGAGGAAGAAGCGAATAGTACTACATATAACAAGACAGATGGCGCCACCGATTTCTGAATCGTGCAAGCGAAGTTTCTCCAACTCGGAGAATATATATGTCACAGTAAAAACTCTGAGGCACCATAAAAATAACGTGATGTCAGCAATGCCGACGTTACTGACACAAGAGTTACTCCTGCTATAACATTTTGACAGGTTAATTATTATAAAAAATATGGGGACTCCCCCAAGTGGTCTCCTCCGGCCCCTACAACCACACCAACGCCAGCCTTTAACCATCAGTGGGATTATCATTGCTTATGATTTTTAATTATTATCTCAATATTGCTTGACTAATTCATATTAGTAATTCAAACGGACTTTGCTAGTCCGACTCACCGACTTATTACGCCAAACCTTTAAAAGCCGAATCGGACACATCCAATCCAGATGAGTAAATGCAGCACCCAGGAAAATCTGCAAATATAACTTAAAACACACATCATTAGTTGCAAAGACCACAATCTCACAACTGATCGTTACGAAACGAGACAGGTCCGAACGGTCTGACGATCCGAGCGACACTGCTACGAATGCGGCCATTGCGTTTTATTTATAGTAAATCCAAATTCACTTTTGTGTAAAACTACCCCCAATAATTATTATTAATTCTACAAATAACGTTGTATTTGTAGTAAATCCAAATTCACTTTTGTTTAAGAATTATTAATTTAACAAATAATTTAATCACAAGAATAATTCGAATAATGACAAGTTAAACTTCAATAAGAATGACGAAACAAGGAGGCCGAAACGTCTCCACCCCGACATATACAACATCCCGACAACATCTGTCGGGGGCTTCGGCCCTGGCCGAGCATCACACCTCGCTCGGTTGGAGGATCCTCCCTTTAGCACCGCCGTCTCATCCCTAAACTGGTGACCCCGCACAGAACATCGTCGCAGCCTTCAGATCCGGACCACAACGCAGCTTCGCCATCGCTCTCTCCTCACAGCAGCAACTCTCCAGCAACAACCAGCAAGTCACAAGCCAGCCAGTACCCCGGCCTCATCGGACGACCACCGCATTGCAGCTGCAGATGCAAGCCTGGTCTACCTTCGGCCACAACTTGGCACAGCACCCCTGCACTACGGCCGGTTCTTGTAAGAAGAGCACATTCCTCTCACAGGTACGTCTAGCAGCCGCCAGCCATTCACTGCATACCTCGACTCACAGAGGACGACGCAGCTTCAGTTCCGACTCACTGGAACTGTATCCACTGGCACACTGGCATAGCGACTGGAGCGCAAGGACAAGCTGGCACGAGAAGACCGTTCATCGACTTCCAGTCTTCGGGGGGGAGTGATGTGGCGACTCGACACAAGATGACGCCACATGTGGTACAGCGACGCGAGGAAGAAGCGAATAGTACTACATATAACAAGACAGATGGCGCCACCGATTTCTGAATCGTGCAAGCGAAGTTTCTCCAACTCGGAGAATATATACAACATCCCGACAACATCTGTCGGGGGCTTCGGCCCTGGCCGAGCATCACACCTCGCTCGGTCGGAGGATCCTCCCTTTAGCACCGCCGTCTCATTGCTAAAAAGCATTAAGTCTGAAGAGTGTGTCGCGTTATCCCCATTTTATTTCCACGTCGTCGAGGATGTCAATCTACAATACGATGGCATCATAGGTTCCGATTTTCTAGAGCAAAATAAGAGCTTAATCAATTATCCGGATAAAGTCCTACAAATTCGTGGTCACCCTACCGCTCGTTTTAAGTTACACACATCGCAGGTTTCCTATGTCGTGCCGCCGAGATCTGAAATGTTTATCGAATGCGAAGTCTCCAACCCAGAATTACAAGAAGGTCTCATTTTAAGTAACCATTTAAAAGAATACCCCAATATTTATTTTTCTAAATGCTTGGTGAAGGTCAAGCCTAATAATAAAATAACTATATCGGTCCTAAATACATCCGAATCTGAAGTAACCTTAAGCGATTTAAAATTTACATTAGAACCGGTTGCAATTATCCTAGAAAAGAACGCCTCACACACTTCTAACACAGATCAAACTGATGAGTCACGCTGCTACCAAATAAGGTTCGACGCAGATCGTGAAAATCGAGTCCAAAAGGCAATCCGCTGTGAACACCTTAACCAAGAGGAAGAGGCTTGTTTACGGCAGATATGCTCAGAATTTTATGACGTGTTCCATCTTGAGGGGGATAGTCTCACGTGTACAAGTACCCTTGAGCACGAGATTCGGACGACCTCCGATATTCCAATAGCCGTTAAGAGCTACCGGTTCCCTGAGTGTCATAAAGAGGAAGTCCATAGACAAATTAATGACATGCTAGAACAAAAAATAATTCGTCCCTCAGTTTCACCGTGGTCGGCACCTATCTGGGTGGTGCCAAAGAAACAAGATGCATCTGGCAAACCCAAATGGCGCATCGTTATCGATTATAGGAAATTAAATCAAGTAACAATCGGTGACGCCTATCCAATTCCTAATATCGCAGAAATCTTAGATCAGTTAGGTCAAAGTAAGTACTTTTCGACGCTTGACCTTGCCTCCTCTTTCCATCAGGTCAAGGTCAAGGACACAGAGAAAACCGCTTTTAGCGTCCCGTCTGGTCACTATGAGTTCACCAGAATGCCCTTCGGTCTTCGCAATGCTCCTTCTACATTCCAGCGACTTATGAATATCGTCCTTAGTGGTCTCCAGGGTACTCACTGCTATACGTACCTGGATGACATCGTAGCCTTTAATCATGACCTCTTATCACACTGCGAAAACCTTCGTAACATCCTCCAAAAACTTCGTGATCATAATCTAAAGATACAGCCTGATAAGTGCGAGTTCTTCTGCCGGGAGGTACAGTACCTCGGCCATATTATCTCAGACAAAGGTGTAATGCCCGATCCTAAAAAGGTCCTATGCGTCAAAGAGTTTCCAGTTCCTGAGTCCCCCCGTGACATAAAATCGTTTCTAGGTCTGGCTGGTTATTATCGCCGTTTCATTGAAAACTTTTCTTATATTACTAAGCCGTTAACCAGTCTCCTTAAAAAAGACGCCTAATTTCAATGGGGTTGCGAACAGCAAAAGGCGTTCGACTTGCTTAAATCGAAAATAACGTCTGCCCCAATTCTTCAATATCCTGATTTTTCAAGACCTTTCGTATTAACCACCGACGCGTCAAACTATGCTGTGTCTGCAATTCTTTCTCAAGGCGAGGTCGGTAGTGATCTTCCAATATCTTTCGCGTCGAGAACCCTAAACAGTGCCGAAGGAAATTATTCCACCACAGAAAAAGAATGCTTGGCAATCATCTTCGGTACCAAAGTCTTCAGGCCTTATTTATACGGTCATAAATTCAAAATCGTCACAGATCACAAGCCTTTACAATGGCTTTTCAATTGCAAGGATCCTAGTAGCAGATTGGTTAGGTGGAGGTTAACTTTAGAGGAATTCGATTACGAGATTGTTTATAAAAAAGGAAAATTAAATTGCAACGCGGACGCTCTATCTCGTAATCTCGTGCATGCTCTTGATGAGCCGCCCTTGTCACAACCGCTGCCCGTGAGCTTCGACGATGGTTCTCCCGAACAATCACCCATCACCTTCGATGATACGTCTCCCATGCCACCACCTTTAGACTTCGAGGCTCCGCCATCCATTCCGCCAGCTGCGCCCATCGATGATCAGCTCCAAACGCAACCCGCGATTCAATCTCCTCCTATCCAACCCTTAGATCAATCTCCTCTAGTTCAACCCTCAACTTCTGAAACCTACGAACAATTCCTAAGGTTATCTCGTCAATCCGATGTCCCATTCAACACTAACATCCAGGAATTTAACGAATCTCTTCTTAAGGCCAAATGTAAATTGATAGCATATCCTACCTCGATTGACCTGGATGACTCAGTTCCCTATTGTTCGGACATCATAGATATGTCCACGAGTACTCCAAATATCCGGGACGTCGAAAGAGAATTGTATTCATTCTACTCAACCGGTAATTCAAGTCATTTGTACACACATCTATTTATTCGTGTCCATTTCTATGACGAATTTACGTATAAAGATATTTTTAATGTTTTACGTGATTATCGTGATATGATAACTACGTGGTATAGCGAGGAAAAAGAATGCGCTATATCAGACTTCTCCGATCCTTATACTAAATTATCTTTTACCAAAATCTATAATATTGTTTCTTTTCTATTTCGTGATACTAACATTAAGGTTAACATCTATCATAATAATATCCTATATCCTACTCCCGACGAAGTTAAGAAAATACTCAGGGATCACCACGATTCCGCTGCAGCCGGTCATCCCGGTATCGCTCGTATGTTAGGGAGAATATAAGAAACATATTGGTGGAAAACTATGCGTCAAGATGTTGAAAACTACGTTAAAAATTGTAGGTCGTGCCAAATAAACAAACCTTTACGGCAAACTAACCGTGCGCCTATGATAATTACGTCTACTGCAACAAGGCCTAATGAAAAGTTGTACATAGATCTAGTCGGGCCCCTGCCCGAAACTCACTATAATAAATTCAAATTTATTCTAACTCTACAAGACGACTTAACAAAATATTCTCAAGCGTATCCCATGCACACGTGTTCTGCCGAAGAAACAGCTCGTCTAATCGTTTGCTATATCTCTCATATAGGTATACCTAAAATGATCGTCACCGATCAAGGCACTAATTTCTGCTCGGAAGTTATTAAACAGTTAGAACGTTTGTTCGGTATCAGACACATCTTTGCATCTCCTTACCACCCTCAAACGTGTGGTGCGTTAGAAAGGAGTCATTCGACATTAAAAGAATATCTTAGATCGTATGTCTCAGATAACCAGCACACGTGGGACTTGTATCTCAGAACAGCTATCCTAGCTTATAATTCTAATGTACATTCAACCACCGGATACTCACCTTTAGAACTCCTATTCGGGTTTAAACCCTACATTCCTAAAAGCATCGATACCTTAGAGTCAAATACATACACTGATTACATTAGAGCCTTAAATCATCGACTCTATTATAGCCGCCAGAAGGCCTTAGAAAACATACAATCGTTTAAAGAACGATCGAAAAGATACTACGACGCACACTCTAAACCAGTCACTTATAATGTCGGTGATATGGTATATGTTCGTTGTCATCATAAACAAAACAAAGCGTTATCTCCAGTATGGAAAGGGCCGTACAAAATCGTAAAAATTACCGGCAACCATACTGTCACTCTATTAATAAATCGTAAACATGTGCGTCATCATTTCGATGAAATAAAGCTGGCTACAAACGCTCCTCAATAATAATTTAATTAATAATCATATTTAATAAGCTCGCGTAACCTACTATTTTACACGTTAATTATACTAAATTATATACTAAATCGTATACTAAGTCTTATACAAAATCTTATACAATGCCTTGTACTAAATCTTTAAGTTATACTCTTATATTTTACACTAATTACTATATCGTAAATTTAAGCTACTTATATAATAAACTACTTAGTAAATAAAGCTTAGTCTATCTTAGGTCTTTAAAACGTAGAATACTAGCCACTAAACATTCGTATCTCTTTCTATTTCAGACTTGCCCTAACATTATGCATGGCTCATCAGTTTATAACGCAAATAACCGATAGTTCGGGCCTGTACTTCGATAAACTATCCGACGTTAAGTTTACTAGCAGCGTTTTCCCTGAAAGAAAACGCATATTAAACTACTTACCTTATTCGAAGCTTATAATGAGAGCGGCACTTCCGGTTTCCCGTCATATTTGTTCCTATTGGTCTACTTCACTGTGATTTGATCGGACGTGACGTCATATTGCCAGGCGGGTGGGGGGAGCTGTTGTAAAACACGCTCACTCCATTCGTGTTCATTGTGTCGAATAAATACCAGGCAGGTTTAAAAAGTAAGCTTCGAATAAGGTAAGTAGTTTAATATGCGTTTTCTTTCAGGGAAAACGCTGCTATTAAACCACAGTACCGTTATTCGAAGCTTATAATGAGACGTGTTTGTTATCGCCTGGTAATATCAGTAGATTAATGACGCCAATGTGATTTACGGATGTGTTTTAAATATCCAAGTATGAATTTTAAATAAGAATTCAATAGATTGCATTCTTATATATAGATATTTGTATATGCTAATTATTTCTTTTAGAAACGAGTAGCAGAGAAAGAGAAGAGAAGGAGAATAGAACTGTATCAATCATTAAAATCAATATTATGGCAATTATTCATTGTGTTTTTTTTTTAAACAATCCAGTACATCAGTACTTTATAATATAGTTTAAAATGTATTAAAGTCTCCAATTTCAATATGCTAGCTATTATTAAAAACCACTACGCCTGTGACGCATGATAGGTAATTTAATGAAGCTAAATTATATTCGTGATTTTAGTCTTTTTGACCCATCGACTGCAGCTAACTAAATAAATAACTAATAAAGATAAGATAACTGAATACATATACAATTTGTTTTTGTCACTTTTAAACACAACGCCAGCTACTGCGATGTTGTATATTTTGCAGTACGTGGCCTTCCGATTAACGCACTTCTTGGACATGACTATGCTTTACAGAGTACTAGGTGATGTTGCAATGTTTACCTCTAATTATTATGCAGTGTGATAATCTTTAGCATCCAGCAAGCAACAGTGTGAAGGGTAGACTTCACTTTGTGTAGTAATAGATAAATTATATGGGATTTTTATCTAAACTCTATTAAGGCATTACTCTAGTCATTAGTCAGGGTCTTTTTATAAATGTTAAATCGTCTATATATTGCTATATATGCATGTATGTGTTCTACATGTGAAGTAAGCTACTTCTTAGAAAATTGCTCACTAAATCATATCCTAAATAGATGAGTAAAGGGTTAATAAGTAAAATCGATTTAAGAACATGTTGCTAAGAATTGACAAGCTTGACTGATCAGTATTGCACATTGTCAGAGAATATTTAGAATTATTTTTATTTAGTTTAGAAAATCAAGAGCAGCTCATGATGATTCCAAACTACTTCGTGAATTTTTAATGTAATATTTGGTTTGATTTGAAAGATCAAGTCTGGATCACCAAAACTCACATTTTTAAGTTTCAGAACGAAACGTTGAACGTTGTCTGTATGTGAAAACTAGGACTCTTTAAAAGTTGTGTCATATGAATAGTGGACTCAAAACTCGTTCAAGAACAGAGTCTGCTCTCCGAAATAATTCAGGGCCAATACGATTAAATATATATTTAATCTATACCAGAATACTTCAGATCCAATACGAGTAAGTATATGTTCACTGAATACTCGAGTAATCATACATGGAGGATGATTTGTAGTCATTCTGCTCCAAAGTACCTTAAATATTTATGGACATATGTACTCCATATATCCTACTATCTGTCTCTACATGGATATTGTATAAAAAATTATCAATGAAATTTGATTTATATTAAAGAACTAATTGAAAAATATAATATAATATTCATAAGCATCTGTGAATGGTTGGTCCCACCCCCTGTCTGCATACTAGTTTCCCTTACCTCTGTAAAGGAAACTTGTGTTCACTTTGTAATAAATGCGAAATTACAAGAGATAGTAAGCAGGATTGCAAATATTTCTTTTGGTTGCAATGCAACTGCTTTCTTTATATTTTCTTACTCCTGACATTGATCGGAAGTTAAATTATGGGGTGAAAGAATCTTTATTCTCATTAGAACAATTACAGTTCGTACAATTACACGCCTGTTCTCCGCAATTGTGAATGAGGACTACATTACTTTTGGCTAATAATGCAGGCGATGCATTTTTGCCACAAACTTGGTTACTTACACCCAGGTACACCCACAGAATTGAGTTTGATATTGTTATAGAAACTAGTGAATGATTCCATCTTTATGGATACCCAGAATTCCCAATGCTTTATTGCTTAGCTATTATCAATATATGATTACATACCTTTTAACTTTGAAATGGGATATAGTATAGAAAAAGTAATGGTGGTCTTCAAATAAAGGACATGTTGTCCCCACATCATATCCATTCATTGTTTGAAGAACTTTCTTAAAATGTTGTATCCAAAACTTTGATAAACTAATAGCAGTTTACGCTCGACTGGTCCTGATATTTTAAGACAGTAAAAATAAGGGACCATGATTAGGATCCAAAACGTGTGAAAATTATATATTTATATATAATTGATTCATAGAATCACGTACGTGCTATTTTTAATAGCAACTGCAACCTTCTTCTGAAAGATAAATCTCTGTATTCCCTCCCCTCGAGAGTGGGTGATAGTCAGAAAAAACTCCCAAGAAAAAGGATATTAATAATAAGATGTGCCAGGCACGCACACACACACACACACACACACTGTTAATGTCATAATATATCTGCTGAATTTATCAGAAAAACAGACTAAGAGCAACATGCATTTACCGATTTACCACTCCTGCAGGGAACTGTTACTTATTGGGGTACCCTGCGGAGGTACGTAACAATTGCTAAAAACGCCCTGTCAATGGCACTTTATTCTGCTTATAATAATAATATCCTGGGACAACCCACACACGGCAATCCGATCCCAAACCAGATACAGTCTGCACAACGGCAACCATACAACTGATACGAAGGCACACGATTTTTCTACATCGATCGATAAATAGTAACAGAACCTTGGTGGGAATCGAACCCACGACCACTGAGTAGGACTCAGGGTGTCTATGAGAATGACGGGCTCGTCAAATTATTATAATGAAATGCGACTTCAGAAAATAACATTCAGACTGACAAGAATGCCAAAATTGATTTAGAAAATTAGGTACGTGCTCTCTCCACGAGCTGCTATATATGTTACTGTCCCTGCGAGGGAGAGTAATAAAATGTGCAGTCCTTGCGAAGGACAATATACTGATGGTGAAATAGACTTCAGCCAACCACTTCCAAATTGACAAAACAAAATTGATTATAAAAACCGGATACTTGCTCATGTCCCATCTTTGTGTATCTACCCTGCGAGGGTGAGTAATAAAATGTGCAGTCCTAGCGAAGCACAATATACTGATGGTGAAATAGACTTCAGCCAACCACTTCAATATTCTAAAAACCGGATACATGCTCTTATGAGAAACTAAGAAATAAATATCTATACTTATATACATATGTACCATCACGGGATGGAGGTTTATTATTTATATATATATGCCCCTCACCACCCTGCGAGGGTGGTGGTTTGTGCAACTCCATGCAATTTAAAATAGAATCTAGAAAATATGCCACGTGATGGTACATAATGCTGATTGTGAAGTAGAAGTCAGCCAACAACGGTCAGACTGACAAGATTGTCAAAATTGATTCTGAATCAGGTGCTCATGATCAACATACATGAGATGATGCATACCATCCTGCGAGAGAGGTTAATTATTTGTGTACCCATCCTGCGAGGGTGGGTGATATTTGCAAATGTTATGCAAAGGAGAATAGAAATTAGACCTCGTACCACGCGATGGTATGCTGGTAAAGTAGACTTTAGCCAACAACATTTAGGCTTTGACAATATCAAAATTAAATCTGGAAACCAGGAGCTTGCCTTACGACGAGCAACTGTACATGTACTGCCCCCGAGATAGGAGGTTAATGATTTGTGCACCCATCCTGCAACGATGGATGACAACTTGTCCATGAGAGTACTTTATATTGATTGCACTATATACGTGCCCCACTTGCCATATATACGTGGATTTTGTGTATTAGACACTAAAAGGTACTGCGTGGCGTACTCATGCACTGGATTTCTCCAAGACAGATTTGTTAATATGATACATCTCTAAGTTTCTCTACGCATCTCTCAATACTCAAGAATGCTTCGCACAAACTTATTGAAAAAGTTCTAAGAGATTTTAAGAAAACCGTAATTGTATTACAATTAATTTTGAAACAGTTATCTTTCCACCTTTCCGCTCACAGACTATAATAGTAATTAACCTACTTAGCCCACACAAGACTACGAAATACTGACCTGCAAGCAATGATATTGTATATAATACCATTGACTACCTTTTTTTTTTTTTTTTTTGTTAGATACAAAAAAAAATATGGTCGCAAATGGTTTGTCTAAAATTGAGGTGGCGGCCACAATTATAAGACAAATACTCCATTTTTACTGTATCTAGGCTTTAATTCCCAATGCTAGGTTACCCTATAAGTATAGGTCTACTTGTCAGCACACGTGAACTTACAGATACCGCACAATCAAAAGTAATACATAAACAAAACTCACTTGTTTACTGAATTTATCCAATCCTTCACACCACATTGATAACGCCTGAGCGCCTTTTCTTCTTTCAAGTACAACTAATGTCACTGTTTCACTGTTCAGATTGTCTGTTCAGATTTTATTATTGTAAATTGACAGTATTGATGTCTGTAGTTGGCACATGTTCTAAAAGAACCATCCATTCTGAAAAAAAGCTTAGAACTAACTGTAAGAGATGTATTATTATTGTAGAACTCGCCTACAAAATAATTCTGAAAATGCTTAAAACTGCAGGTGGATGTACTATATTATCGTAGGACTAGGCTACAAAAAAATACTGCAAATGTTTTAAACTGCAGGTAGATTACAATTTGTAATAGTAACACGTTACTAAGTGTTATTTTATCCACTCAGAAATATCGTACATATATGCTTACCCACATTAAACTTTAATAAAAAAATCAATTAAGCACAAGTATTAAATATTAATCTTTAAAGTTTTCAAATATACAAATTACCGTCAGTGGGTTAAATGAAAAATTATTATTTACAAATTATGACCAACATAGCCCAATTTACTTGCACTATATTCAAACCACACTATTTAATAGTATAAAACATTTCATTATCAATAGTATAAAACATTTCATAAGGAACACACAAACAAAACGAACGGCAAACACCGTTAAAAATGTTTTGTACTTACGTGCATTTTGTTCGGCTTCAACTATTTGTAGCAAATATTGTTGTCCAATATTGTATTCTTTTGGAATTATTTAGCATTTGATTTAAATTCCACAAGCAGTTGTATATTGTAGCCTCGGACGGGTGTCCGTGACGGGAAACAAGACGCCAATGAACACGAATGGAGTGAGCGTGTTTTACAACAGCTCCCCCCACCCGCCTGGCAATATGACGTCACGTCCGATCAAATCACAGTGAAGTAGACCAATAGGAACAAATATGACGGGAAACCGGAAGTGCCGCTCTCATTATAAGCTTCGAATAACGGTACTGTGGTTTAATAACGATTTTTGGAATGTCGTGACATACATGGATATAAGTAATATTCAACCACATATGAGCCATGTAGAACAATTATTTGATAAAATAAACTCATTTTGTAGAGACTTTGAGTCTACAAAGGTGCAATTCGATTGTGTAAATTCTATTGCGTCGCTCCAAAGTCTTCATGCAAATAATGTTAAAAAGTTCGCCGCTGTATCTTATCTCATAACTAACAACAAACCGAGTAGGTCAAAACGTGCGTTACTCGATCTTGGTGGATCTATCTTAAAAACATTCTTCGGTACACTGGATTCTGATGACGGTGTCAAATTCTCTGATGCAATTGACCAAGTACAGTCAGACGGAAAAGCATTAGCTCATCTCATGAAAGATAATATTCATGTCATTAAATCAACTATCTCTTCTTTTAATAACTCTGTACATAAAATTAACGAAAATGAAAATCGCTTAAATCATAACCTCGAGGTCATAAATTCGGCCTTCGAACAAATGATTAATTCTAATGATAAATTACAAATTAAGGCTAATTTAAATTCATTATTTACTGCTCTAGAAAGCATAATCGTTTCTATTTCTTTTGATATTGAAGATATTAATAACGCTATATTATTTAGCAAAATGAATATTTTGCACCCGACCGTACTTAGTCCGTATCAGTTATATGTTGAGTTAGAAAAACATGTAAATAATCTACCTAAACATTGCGAACTTCCTATCTCCTTATCCTTACAAAATATCCACGAAATTATCGATATATCTAAGTTAGTGTGCTATTTCCATAATAATAGGGTCGTAGTTATAATTAAGATTCCACTTGTTTTGCCACAGATCTATAATCTGTATAATGTTGTTCCTATGCCAGTTCCGTACGATGTAGCGAAACCCGACACGTATGCGCTTATCGCACCTACTAAACCTTATGTGGCATTGACGAGTGATCAGATGTTTTATTCACTGTTCGAGGACTTAGACAAGTGCAAGGTCATAAGTGAAAAGTGCTATGTGTGTGAACTCGGTAACGTATATTCGACTCTCGTGAACCCAACGTGTGAAACTGTACTCATGACGGACATCGTAAATAAAGTGCCAAATTCATGTAACGTTAAACTTTTAAAAGGTCATATAGATATATTTTTTAAGTTGTCTAGAAATAAGTGGATATTCGTGCAATCTGAGCCTGGAAAATTACATGTATCTTGTTCTATTTCTAATCCTAATTATGATTTCGTTTTGCTCGGCTCAGGTATTTTATCTTTACCCAAAGGTTGCAAAGCCTTCTTTAAAACTTTACAGTTTTATGCTAGTGAAACCTATGTATCTAATGTAACCGCCACTTCGTTGGCGAATTTTAATATTCTAGAGGACGATTGTTGTGAGAGAAATAAAATAAATAAATCATTGTCAAAACTTCCTTTTACCAAATTAAATAATGTGAATAACTTAGACTCATTATTACATGCGAGTATACATTTAGACTCTTTAGAAAAAGAATTAAATAATCTAGAAAGCCCCTCGCATTTCCAAAAATACAGTTTTCACTATTTATCGTTCAGTTATCTGCTTACAGTTATGTTTTTAATATTTTTGTTAATCAAATTTAGGAAATTATTGTGCAACAAGCCCCGATCGCAGTGTTGTATTCAGATCTTTAACCAGTGTGATAAGAAAGATGATAGTAATGTAGTCCAATCGATTCAGATCGGAACCATGGGTGTTAGCGAGGTCCAACAAGAGTTAGACCCGCCTAAACCTTTCAAAAGAAATCTCATGTTAGCAAACACCTTGTAATAACTATAATTTTTATATTTCTTAATTTTAATTTCAATTTAATGTCAATTTAAAATCTTTTACATTGCTATTTCTTACTAGATCGTAATTTACTATTTTTACTTTGTTTAAATATTTTGCGTTTTGCTATATCTTGGAAGAATTAAAATGTTAAGTTAAATTTTACTAATTCTATTTTATATACAATTTAATTTACAAATTCTTACTTTTAGTTTTAAAAAATTATCAATTGTTAATCCAAGACAAACGCCAAACTCTTAATCATTTTTCCAAATTCTTAATCACTATTTATCATCACTACATCTGTGATGATAAATCTTAAGGAGGGGGGTGTTACATATCCCTAGCAACACATTTGCATATAATAATAAATGCTGTGCTTGCATCCTCCTTATACGTCATTGGCGTTAGCGTCATTTTAATATTTTATTGTTAGAGTGATTTTGGCCTTTGTCGCGGACGGACTTATTTCTTGTTAACTGCTATTTTCTATTTCTTTTCAATTTCATCTTAAATAAAGTCAAAGTTATCTTCAGTGAAATAATTGTTTTTTTTTAAAAAGAGCTCAAGGACCCACTCCGTAACAGTTCACCCAACGTCTCCGCAAGGCGCTGGTTCAGGGCGTTACAATCTTTCTCCTGCCTTGTAAAAGTCGCCCTGTCTTTGTGTAATGATGAGAGAAACTATAATAAGATAAACTTATGCCCTAAACTCACCCCAAGAATATTGTCTGGTCCTTTTCACATATATACAACGCTAAAATAATAATTTGTTGAACTAAATCATATCGGCGACCGCACAGCCATCTTTTCTTCATATTATTCTTTTTTAAATGGCATCCGATGACACATTAAAACCAAAAACCCTTGTCGAAAAGAGGATATATATTATGATTTCTGATACTTACGCGAATATTACACATTGAAATGAAACTAATTTTACGGATTATATCGCGGTTTATTTTTGATTTTAATTTCCCGACGTTTCGAATACTTTACAGCATTCATGGTCACGGGCGGACTGAGGTGGTAGCTGTCCATATGTCATAGTTGTCTTAGGGTACCCTCAGGTCTTCTAATTATTATTGTTAGTCCGATCTACGCAGAAAGAGCTTACAGTATCTTGAGGTCTTGCAGTGGAATGCTTGTCTTTGGATTTGACTATGTTTATCACGGGATCCCAAGCTGGTGGTAGCACCCAGCCATCTTCTCTATTGAAATTTGGATGCTTTTTAATTTCAATAGCCTCACGAATCATCCTTGGTAGGTAGCGCTGTTCTTTTGCGAGGATTTGTGGTTTGTCAAATCTAATATAATGACGGGTGCGATCCTGAACATGTTCACAGACTGCAGACTTTGTATAGCGTCGATGTTTAACGTCAGCTATATGTTCTTTTACACGGGTTTTTACCGATCTTTTTGTTTGCCCGATGTATGAGAGCCCACAGTCACAATCCAGGAGTATACAAACTGGATTGTGACTGTGGGCTCTCATACATCGGGCAAACAAAAAGATCGGTAAAAACCCGTGTAAAAGAACATATAGCTGACGTTAAACATCGACGCTATACAAAGTCTGCAGTCTGTGAACATGTTCAGGATCGCACCCGTCATTATATTAGATTTGACAAACCACAAATCCTCGCAAAAGAACAGCGCTACCTACCAAGGATGATTCGTGAGGCTATTGAAATTAAAAAGCATCCAAATTTCAATAGAGAAGATGGCTGGGTGCTACCACCAGCTTGGGATCCCGTGATAAACATAGTCAAATCCAAAGACAAGCATTCCACTGCAAGACCTCAAGATACTGTAAGCTCTTTCTGCGTAGATCGGACTAACAATAATAATTAGAAGACCTGAGGGTACCCTAAGACAACTATGACATATGGACAGCTACCACCTCAGTCCGCCCGTGACCATGAATGCTGTAAAGTATTCGAAACGTCGGGAAATTAAAATCAAAAATAAACCGCGATATAATCCGTAAAATTAGTTTCATTTCAATGAGGATATATATTTATATTATGGTGTATGTTGTGCATGAAGGTGTAAATGTAATCGTAAACTAAACAGCAAGTATCAATCCAAAGTCTAGCTTCTCTTTATAAACCTGCTCGAACTTGTTCCTCGGATATACATGATCGACATCAATCTTCTTCTTATCTTATACTAGCTGACCCACGCAGCTCCGCCCGCGCTGTGCTTACGTTAACTAAACTTTCAATAATATACATTCGCATAGAATACAAAACCTCCTTTTTTAAAGTCGGTTAAAAACTTGGACCCACTTTGGACTTGCCCTCCGAAGCACGGAGACGTTTAGTTCAAATAGGGTTAAACGGTAACCCATCTATTTAATGACCTTACCTAACGTTGCTTAACCTGATCGATTTCCAAACATTGTTAACAACTGTCTATGAGTGTTCCCTTACAAATATTTATTATAATTATAGTGAAAAATTGTTAAAATCAGAGCAAGCGTAATAACCAAGTACACATTTTGACTTTAGTCCCCTCTCCCAAGGGAACCGTGCCGAATGTCGGGATAAAAAGTATCCTATGTCCTACCTCGGAGTATTAACTCAAATCATGCCAAGTTTCGTTTCAATCCATCCAGTAGTTTCGGCGAGATGCTCAGCCGAGGTACAGTCAGACAGACAGACAGACAAAAATAAAACAAATTACATTTTTGGCTTTAGTATCGGTTATAGAATGCCCTCCAAACATAATTTTCAAAATATCTTCAATGTACAGAAATGGACCTGTTACAGTTTTATTATATGTATAGAGTATAGATTATTATGATTATGTATTCGATGCGAATGTCTGTTATTAAAAGTTTAGTAAACGTAAAAATAGCGCAGGTGGAGCTGCGTGGGTCAGCTAGTTTTTCATATACGAGTATACTTAGTTGTTTTGTCGGACTAAGGTTGTGACAGCGATGTTAAACCTACTTTTTGTAAAGATTTCACCTACACAATGAAACCCCATTCTACGAAATCTTCTATGATACCACGTAACAAATCCTTGTAAATGTCCTGAACTTGGAAAGTTAAACCTGTAACTTTTCCTGTCAAATCAGGTATATCGTCTTCAGATGGAAGCATAAAAGGCAGGTATATATATGCAACTATTAATCCAAAGTCTAGCTTCTCTTTATAAACCTCCTCGAACTTGCTCCTCGGATATACGTGATCGACATCAATATTGAAATATTTCAGAAACGTTTTCAATGTGTCGTGATACAGATCCTTCAGACGCGACAGATGGGTTTTGCGGCACTTGCGGTCGGTACTATGGAATATGAAATATAGGAAATCAAATACTGGACAGCCATAGTACAGAAACTGATAATCCACCGGGATAATATCTTCCACATCGCCGTTCTGAAAAAAAAAATTGTTTTAGTTTCTATTTTGATATATATCAACACCGGATGCAATAAGGTGATATATTCATCAATTATAGAAATATTAAAAATGAATCTTGAATGAATGATATTAAGTTAAATGACAAATTAGTTTAATTGTATGTTTTTTAATATAAAAATAGGATATCCGAATAATAAGTGAACAGGCATCTTATGGGTAAGCGCGGTCCATCCTAGACCACATCTTCACTTACCATCATGTGAGATTGTGGTAAAGCGCAAACCTATTTACTATAAAAAAAATAAAAAAAGTACATGTCAAACAAAATTTTGAATTAAATTTTCCCTTCTTAGGTACTTATTCCCATTCTTAGTTTAATTAATTAGTAGGTTATATGGATAAAGTCTGTCGGACTTTACCTAAAAATGTTAGATACTGTTCATATAAATTTAAAATTTTAGCATTAATTAGACGAATGCCCCAGGCGGAGGGTTATGTTTTTATGAAATAGGGGTTTTTGGATAATAAGCGTTATTATAAATTGTTGGACTTTAACTGTAAATGTTAGTTTTCTCTAGATTATTTTGAAAAAAAAAAAGTTATTAATGCCATTTTACTCATTACCTGACGATTTCACTCAAGATAACGAACAACGAAAATCTTATTTCCAAAGATATCGTTGTGTTTCAATGTATTTTAAATATAAAAGTATAGATCTAAAACAAAACCTAGGATAAAACGAGCTCTTATCGAAGCATAATATACTGTTTTGACTCCATGTGGCATTATTATGACCATGACGAACACTTCAGGTGTGTTAGCATATAATTGATGCTGGATACTTACTTTATCAATCTTTGCCATAATGTTGCTTATCTTATAATCGCCGTGACATAAACATACTTGTATTGATTTATCTTGTAAATACTGAGAACATTTGTGAACAACATTATGATAAGAATGTTCAACTTTATCTTTCAGATCGTCGTCAACGTTATTCAGTACTACATTGATCATTGTCTTGAGAAATCCTTGCCAATCATCAGCTTCAAAATTTAAGGGATATTTTATTGTTTTTATCTTTTTCTGAAAATAATCAGGTCTCTTCTTTTGCAAAGCGAAAGATAATGCGTGATACTTTGCGATCTGTATTATAGATATTTCAATGAATTTTAAAGATACATCTTGTACCTTGTACGTTTTGAATCCACTCCGTGCGATATTCTCTAATATTATCACTTGGGAGTTGCTGCTTTCGTAACTTTTGACCATTTTGTATCTTTCTTGTAAAGGGACATTTGCGTCATCTTGTAATTCTGTGAATATCACAGACAGTTCCTTATAAGCGAACAATTCTTTGTTATAAACGTTGCTGATTGATATCCACGGTGTTTCTTCACTTGCGTTGGTTATTTTCACGAATAGATTTGTTTCTTGATCAACATCTTTAGTTGTACCTTTCACATCTACTTCGTAAATAACTCCAAACAAATTTATATTAGATGATGATAAAATTTGATGGTGTATATTGTATGTCAAATATCCTTCGGTTTCAACTATATTTTTAATAGGTTTTTCAACTATCGCCGGTAAATCTTTTACAGAGCTCATTTCTCGTGCGGTTAATGTAAAATGCTGAGTTGATTTTGGACAAATTCCGTATAATCTCTGAAGGAAATTCGTGGGAATCATCGCTTATATTTCTGCATACCTGCATAACTATACATAATTACCGGTTATTTTTAATTCAAGTGGAAGGTAATTTATTATTGCTTTTATTCGGTAGATGACAGGTGTACTCGTACACATAGGTAAATGGTTACGCAAGTTTCCCAAGATCTTATACATTTCAGTTAAATTAGGATTTTAGCAACTGGCTGTAAATTTATTCACTATTATTTTCAAAGCAGCAATAGCATCACCTCAGTTAAGCAGTAACACCTCAGTGGGCGAGCGCTTGCCTTGCAAAGAAGGTGCAGGTTTGAACCCCGGCTCGCACCTCTGATTTCTGTGATTAATCATGTGCGACTCGACTTTGTGCGATTATTTCTAAGTTACGGTGAAGGAAAACATCCATAGGAAACCTGCATGTCTGAGAAAGTCACAAACGTATTCAATTTTTTTTAATTTATACTCAGAGCATTGTACTATAATTTTTGATTATTAATTACGATATAATAGATATATCTACTTAAGAGCGTATTAAGTATTAATCGACTTCGAGTGTCAAAATAAACTGAGAGAAAAAAATGGTTTAAATATGATTGATCAAACTTTATTTTTAACCGACTTCAAAAAGGGAGGAGGTTCTCAATTCGTCTGTATATATATATATTTTTTTTCTATGTATGTTCGCGCATAACTCTGGCAGTTATGAACCGATTAGAAAAAATCTTTCTTCCATCCATTCTTTAATCCGTTACTTGGGTCCCATAAAAAAAAATATTGCTTACGAATAAATAGTTCCTGAAAAAACAAGAATGGTGACTGCGCTGGAGAACTGCAGGAATGCCTATATAGATGACTTTATGTCGCTTTTTACGGACAAAAATGGTCATAACTCTGGCAAATACTTACCAATTGCAATGACTCTTTTTTTATTCGAAAGATTAAACCACTGTAATGAATCTGTATGAATTTTATCACAAACGGCTAAGAACTTACTGGAGGACCATGAACGATGTGGGGGAATTTATCTGGTAAAAACCATAAAACTGATATTCTCCATTACATTGATAAAGATTACTCTGACAAATATAAACCGATTTCGATGATTCTTTTTTTATTCGAGAGAGTAAACTACTATGATGATTCCATGCAAATTTCATTACGACCGGATATTTTTTTCTGAAGAAACATGAATTATGTAAAGCTATGTGATCGTAACCTACCTAGATCATTTTACGGTCTTCGATGGTTCAATCTTTATATATGAAAATATCAGTAAAAAGTTTAAAATAAAATCGTAAAAAAAAAATTGAACCGACTTCAATATCACTGAAAAGTATCAAATAATTTAAATATTATTGAAGTTGGTGCCAAATATACACAGCCGGTAAGCTAACATCAACTTCAATAATATTTAAATTATTTTATACTTTTCAGTGATATTGAAATCGATTCAATTTTTTTTTAAATATTTTATTAATAAGTAATAATATTACTGTACCTTCACTATAGCAATAGATAGAAGCCCTTCTTCGTGCAAATGTTGCATCCCTAATAATAAATGATTACTGAAGTCGTTTTCATCATAATCAGCATACATTAGTTCACTGCTGAAAATCTTCTTCTTCAATTAAAATCTATTATCTGCCTTTATTTTGACCTCCTGGTACGACACTCCACCCACTTTTTCTACTATCTGCTTCATGAAACTTCGCCGAGGGAGAAGAGGAAGAGGAAGACCATCCTCTTCCTCTTTTCCCTTCTATTTTAACTTTTACTATCGTTTTAAAGTTAACTAGTATAGTTTTAAAACAGTATAGTTTTTAATGAGCCGGTTTTTTACAGCAGTTGCTTTCCTGGCTTTGAACAAATGTTTCTTGTTATTGAATGCCCTTTTAGCCATTGAAATTCTAGCAATAATATCAGGTGTTGATCTAGAGTCATGAGTTATTTGACTACCCAAGTAATTAAAATTCTTTACTGCTTGTACTGAGGTGTTATTTAAAGCAATTTGTCTGTTGATTGATGGAAACTTAGCAGTTGTTAAAATTTTAGTTTTTGTTTTGTTAATTTTTAATCCAATTTCCTCAAAGGTTATATTCATTATTTGTAAAAGTTCTTCTAAATTTTCTATACTATCAGCTAATGCTGCTACACTCCTGAAAATAGGTATCCCCAAATCACGCCATTGAGCCCGGTTTTCGGCTCTCCTCATCCAGTCACAGCCAACTGCTTTTAGTATATCGTTACTAAACCTGGTCACAGGGCGTCCGCTACGTTTTCCCGATCGTGATCTCTACTCCAGAATCAGTCTTCCCCAAAGATCATCGGATATCGCCCACTGCCACTTTGGCTTCCTAATCCGTTAAGCTTTGTCGAAAACTTTGGTTATCTGGCGATTACTTCGTTTCTTATACGATCCCCTAGAAAAACGCCGAGCATACTGTGGCATAGCTCAAAGCTCGCTGAGCAACCTTGAATTGGTGGACTAGTCGTACCGTAAGAGACCACGTCTCAGCACCGTACGTCATTATTGGTAGGACGTACTGATTTAAGACCTCAGTCTTCAGACATTTCGGTATCGGTAACGAGAACACCTGACAAATTTACCGAATTCTATATGTTTCTAAAAATTACAAATTCTGCAAAATTCACTATATGTAAAATAAGTGTTACTACCCAAATTAAAAACTAATTAATTTTAATAATGTATTCGCAAGGTGGTGGGAACCGTGGGGTGTCCGGGTAAGCAAAGTGGGCGCTTTGCTTACCCGGACATGAAATTCCCATCTCCACCCGTTGGGTGTCCGTAAGAGGCGACTAAGGGAAATCAAGAAGATGCCCGGCAGCACCTTTATATTAAATACCTAACACCTATACTGCAATCCCCAAGACGCCTGCCAAGCGAGAGGATTATGGCAACCCGTCCCTTTGAAGGCCTTTGTTTTGCAAAATCATTCGCAAAATTCATTTTTTGTAACCATGCTATAGTAGGTACCCCAAAAAGGGTCAATTTTCAAACATAGTCGTGCCCGGGTGGTCTATCTTTTTTCATGCAAACTTTATGACCTAACTAAAACCCTCTAAAAGTGCTGTAAATTAGTTTATTTCTTGTGTGGAGTTTATTTACAAAGTTTCGTGTTACGGAGTGTATCTGCACTATAATGTTGTGGTGCGGACGTGCGTGGTCGACATTAAAACAATGACATCGTGTCGTTAGGAGCTGAATAATTAGGATTGCACCTACAAACATCAATTATATTTTTTCTGGCGCACTCACAAACATCAATTAGCGTTAATTCTTATTAAGCCATTTTTTTAAATTGGATATTTGGTATCTCGGAGCTGCTTGCATTAGTTTCATTATTGAGTACAAGATGGATATCTCTGCTCGCCATTATGTATTAATTGTCTTCAAGTATAGGCTAGCCGCACGTCAATAATATTGTCAATATTCTACAACCCGTGCGACTTAACTGTGCACCTGGCGCTGTGAGGTCGCATTCCAGCGAGGTGCACAGTTAATTCGGGCGGGTTTTAGAACATTTACAATATTATTGAACGTGTGCAAGCTACCATATAAATAATTCGATTTCAAGAACTAGGTTCATCATCATCATCATCAGCCGGAAGATGTCCACTGCTGAACATAGCCTTACAACGCCACAATGAACGACAATTGGCTATTTGCATCCACCGGTTACCTGCGACGCGCACAATGTCGTCTGTCCACCTAGTGGGAGGCCTGCCAACGGTACATCTTTCGGTTCGTGGTCCCCACTCGAGAACGTTTCTTCCCCAACGGTTATCGGTTCTCCGAGCGATGTGCCCTGCCCATTGAACTAGGTTAATGATCATTAATACTAATTAATGTTTGTGAGAGCGGTAATTAGACTTCCGCGTTCCATTATCAAACTTTATTTTAATCGGGAATAAACGCGATTTCGGCCGGGTTACGTGCAGTGGTCACAAGCAGACAGATAAATCGCGTTAATTCGAGAATTAACGCGATTTATCTGTCTGCTTAAGAAGCTCGGGGAAGAAACGTTCTCGTGCGGCTAGCCTATACTTGAAGACAATTAATACATAATGGCGAGCAGAGATATCCATCTTGTACTCAATAATGAAACTAATGCAAGCAGCTCCGAGATACCAAATATCCAATTTAAAAAAATGGCTTAATAAGAATTAACGCTAATTGATGTTTGTGAGTGCGCCAGAAAAAATATAATTGATGTTTGTAGGTGCAATCCTAATTATTCAGCTCCTAACGACATGATGTCATTGTTTTAATGTCGACCACGCACGTCCGCACCACAACATTATAGTGCAGATACACTCCGTAACACGAAACTTTGTAAATAAACTCCACACAAGAAATAAACTAATTTACAGCACTTTTAGAGGGTTTTAGTTAGGTCATAAAGTTTGCATGAAAAAAGATTGACCACCCGGGCACGACTATGTTTGAAAATTGACCCTTTTTGGGGTACCTACTATAGCATGGTTACAAAAAATGAATTTTGCGAATGATTTTGCAAAACAAAGGCCTTCAAAGGGACGGGTTGCCATAATCCTCTCGCTTGGCAGGCGTCTTGGGGATTGCAGTATAGGTGTTAGGTATTTAATATAAAGGTGCTGCCGGGCATCTTCTTGATTTCCCTTAGTCGCCTCTTACGGACACCCAACGGGTGGAGATGGGAATTTCATGTCCGGGTAAGCATAGCGCCCACTTTGCTTACCCGGACACCCCACGGTTCCCACCACCTTGCGAATACATTATTAAAATTAATTAGTTTTTAATTTGGGTAGTAACACTTATTTTACATAATTATAGTGAATTTTGCAGAATTTGTAATTTTTAGAAATATGAATACATATAGAATTCGGTAAATTTGTCAGGTGTTCTCGTTACCGATACCGAAATGTCTGAAGACTGAGGTCTTAAATCAGTGCGTCCTACCGAATGACGTACGGTACTGAGACGTGGTCTCTTACGGTACGACTAGTCCACCAATTCAAGGTGCTCAGCGAGCTTTGAGCTATGCTCGGCGTTTTTCTAAGGGATCGTATAAGGAACGAAGTAATTCGCCAGAGAACCAAAGTTCCTGACAAAGCTCAACGGATTAGGAAGCCAAAGTGGCAGTGGGCTGGTCATATTTGATGCATACCCGATGACCTTTGGGGAAGACTGATTCTGGAGTAGAGATCACGATCGGGAAAACGTAGCGGACGCCCTGTGACCAGGTGTAGTAACGATTGTAGCCTAGTCGGCGAGCAAGAGAATTAAATATTACAAACACAGAAGAGGCTACACAAATTTATTATTAATTGATTAAAAGAGAGAAAGATACGGTACAGGGGGAGGTTCGATATTACTATGTGTACGCATATAAAAATAGTTGTACACTCAACTAAAGGTCTATAGGGAACGCAACGGCGATTCCGGCGGTCCTCTGACGTCTGTCTTCTATGGGTAGTGGCCAAAAACGACACGGACGCAGAGCCTGGACTAGGCCCGGTCGGTCAGCAGCACGGGCGTATAAACCGACGTCGAAGCCAAACTTCAAGGAGCCTTGTAAACCGTAGGTCGAAGTCTTGACCCCGTAAATATAATTCTCGACCCCGAAGGTTGAACCCTGGAACGCCACATAAGCGTCCCTGTAGTCGCCGTTCCCTAACGCGACACCCTCCAGACCAGCTTTCAGTTGGTGGAGGCTGCCGCATTATGGAGACGTCTACAGGAAATAAGTACACCCTAACAATAGATAGGCCTAACAAACTTTAATTGACTGTTGCAACTATATTGAACACGCTGGCAGTATTAAACATAAAAAAAAACTATTTGAAGTGGTGCTCGGTGCTCAGCTCAGATGGTAATGGCTTGACCATCCACTGAGCCAAAAACGAAGCCTAGGGAAAGCGAAAGGCGTAGAAAAATCTAGAACACCCAGTACCTAATGCAGTGGCCGCCGTTGATTTGTCGACACTTTATATTTGCAGGTACTGAGTGCTAGTCGCATCGTCTCGAACCACGCCAAACCCCGCCTATTATAAACTTAATACCCTCTGTTACAAAGTGCCCCTTACATAGGTATCCAAATATTACCTATGGTTCTACTAATGAAATTACTAAGTAAACACGATGCAGCTTTCATCGCCTATTACTATGAATAAATAAAATAAGAACAAAGTATTCCCCATTCAATATAGGAAGGCTGTAATATTTATACGTACGCCTAATAAATAAATACTAGCGATAAAGTTAATTATGCGTTTGCTATTATTAACACGCTTTTATTAGCTTGACCTGTATGTATGTATGTATGTATGTATGTATGTATGTATGTATGTAACTATGTATGTATGATGGTATTGGAATCTTGCGATGCAATTTTGACCCATTTCTACACGTCCAAAACATTTGAAATTCTGCACATGTATCAAGGACCGGTGACAATACAATAATATGGTATCATCGAGCTGATCTGATGCTGGGGCTCGAAGGTGGATAAGAGAACCCTTGGATGGCTACTAGTAAACACATCGAGTTTGGTCTCATTTGATTTGTTTTAAAGAGTTCTTTGCACATTAACCATTATTCAGGACCTGATGATGGAACAGGAATGTGGGTGACGGAACCCTGGATTGGCTACTAGTAAACACATCGAGTGTGGGCTCATTTGATTTGTTTTAAAGAGTTCTTTTCACTTTGACCATTAATGAGGGCCTGATGATGGAACTGGAATGTGGGTGATGGAACCCTGCAATGGCTACTAGTAAACACATCGAGTTTGGGCTCATTTCATTCGTATTAAAAAGTTCTTTTCAGTTTGAACATTACTGAGGCCCTGATGATGGAACTGGAAGGTTGGTGACGGAACCCTCGAATAGCTACTAGTAAACACATCGAGTTTGGGTTCATTTGATTTGTTTTAAAGAGTTCTTTTCACATTAACCTTTAATCAGGACCTGATGATGGAATAGGAAGGTGGGTGACGGAACCCTGGATTGGCTACTAGGAAACACATCAAGTGTGGGCTCATTTGATTTGTTTTAAAGAGTTCTTTTCACTTTGACCATTAATGAGGGCCTGATGATGGAACTGGAATGTGGATGATGGAACCCTGCAATAACTACTAGTAAACACATCGACTCATTTAATTTGTATTAAAGAGTTCTATTCACTTTGCCCAGTAATCAGAACCTGATGATGGAACAGGAACGTGGGTGACGGAACCCTGGAACGGCTACTAGTAAACTCGTTGAGTTTGGGCTCGTTTGATTCGTATTAAAAAGTTCTATTTTACTTTGCCCAATAATCAGGGTTGATGATGGAAATAAAAGGTGGTTGACGGAACCCTGGAATGATTACTAGTAAACACATCGAGCTTGGACTCATTTGATTTGTATAATGGAGTTATATTCACTTTGCCTAATAACGTGGACCTGTTGATGAACCCGGAAGGTTGGTAACGGAACCCTTGAATACTACTTGTGAAGCTATTGACTTTTAGCGTACTTTCGACTGTTTAAAGGGTAAATACGTAGTGCTTTCTTAAACTCAATCAGATACCTACGCGTAGGTAATACCTAGTTTAGTAAAAATATGTTTTGCCACAACCTGCCTACGATTCAAGCTACGAACAAATAGTACTTGGGCTAATTTTATCCATAGTTTAGGAATATTTCTAAGACTAAAAAGTATAAAATAAATTACTAGTTTAAAAAACTAAAAATACACGCTTTTATAAGGACTACTGCACTAAAAAGCAATAATTAAATTATCGAAACCGTTCGTTCTTTCTTTCTACCCCGTGCTTGTAATTTATGGATTATATTTATGTGTAAAAGCGTGGGGCGCCTTTTCTGAATAACAGCTTAACATTTCTGTCAAATTTCAAGAATGCTAAGTATTTGTATTCACATGACAATCCTTTACACACCCCACGCCTTTACACATAAATATAATCCATAAATTACAAGCACGGGGTAGAAAGAAAGAAAGAACGGTTTCGATAATTTATTTATTGCTTTTTAGTGCAGTAGTCCTTATAAAAGCGTGTATTTTTATTTCAGTTTTTTAAACTAGTAATTTATAATTTGTATAAGAACTATTACGCTTCCTAATAAAACAACTGTTTTTTACTTGTTTATTTACTATAATATATATAAAACAATGTAGCTATGCTACACGATATACGAAAAGCAGTTGGCTGTGACTGGATGAGGAGAGCCGAAAACCGGGCTCAATGGCGTGATTTGGGGATGCCTATTTTCAGCAGTGATCATAATTTCATCATAATCAGCCTAGGTACATTAGTACCTAGGCTGATTATGATGAAAACGACTTCAAAAATAATTTATTATTAGGGATGCAAAATTTGCACGAAGAAGGGCTTCTATTTATTGCTATAGTGAAGGTACAGTAATATTAAAACTTATTAAAAAATAAACTTAACACCAGAATTAAAGATATTTATTTTTAGCATTATTCACAAATTACCTTTATATTAAGATAAGACGGGCCCGCCCAAACAAGAAGATGGGCAGTAGCGTTTTTCTACTGGATTACCCACCACCTGTACTGTGATCCATAAGCCGTCTGCTAGGTGTGAAAATGTGGCAAACCTTTTAAGTGGGAGGCCTTTGTGGCCGGCAGTGGATGTCTTTCGGTTCATAATGATGATGCATATATTAGTAATATCTCTAGAATTTAAACATGTATTATTAGTGATTAAGTTCGCAGTTTTACTTAATATTCTCATTCCAGTTTCCTATATAAATATAACGCTATTTCCAAATTAACTTATCTTCTCTGTAGAGGCCAAGGCATTGAACGTCTTATAAAAAACGTTATCTGTAGTAAGATTTTCACCTATACAATGTAACCCCATTCTACGTAATCTTCTATTATACCACGTAACAAATGCTTGTACGTGTCCTGAACTTGGAAAGTCAATCCTGTTAATTTTCCAGTTAAATCAGGAATATCGCCTTTAGATGGAAATATAAGAGGTAGTTTTAAATATGAAAGTACCAATCCAAAGTCTAGCTTCTCTTTATAAACCTGCTCGAACTTGTTCCTCGGATATACATGATTGACATCAATATTGAAATATTCTAGAAACGTTTTCAGTGTGTCGTGATACAGATCCTTCAGACGTGACAGATGGGCTTTGCGGAGTTTGCGGTCGGTACTGTGGAATATGAAGTTTAGGAAATCCAATACTGGACAGCCATAATGCAGAAACTGATAGTCCACCAGGACAACCTCTTCTACATCCCCGTTCTGAAAAAAATTAAAGAAGCAATTAAAACGATATTATTTTAGATATAAGATATAATTTTGCAGGCCACATGGCGCGCACGTTAGGTGGATTGACGAAATTTTGCGCGTTGCAGTTTATGGTGGCCTATGTTCAGCTGTGGATGTTTTCTGGCTGGTGATGACTTTGAACCCTCGATAAAATCATGTTATATCGTGTGCTATATACACAATATATTACTGTGTTATATACACAATAATATATCGATTCAATGAATAAAAGGTTTAAAAGTGTTTGAAATTTTCATGGCGATTTACTATACAAACAGGTATTATCGGGTTTCCAATATTTTGGCGCTGTTACAAACGTCATGATCACGGTATATCTCTTGGTATAACCACAACAGTTTGATGCAAAAAAAATCCTACCACTAAACTCCCGTACGTCAATATACTTCATCTTTAGCAAAAATATGTCTTCCATCCATCGATATACTATACCAACTAGATTAGCTGTCACGAACAAAATGACATCGAAAATGTGGTCGCGGTTACATAATATGTATATTATACTTACACAACTATACACGTAGCTAGAAATTGTAGAAAATTGTTTTAAATAATTCGGAACGTCGGACTAATAGAAGCCTTCACATGTAGTAATAAAGTCTAATTCTGTATGCAGTAATGTTGGCACATAAAACCTTTACATCGGAGACAAAGAAAAATCAATAAAACCGCCAAAGCTATACGAAAAAAATTAGTTGTTTTGACTTAAACAAAAATGTACTCATTTAAAAGAAAATCTTAACCACTATATAATAAGGTTCAAAACAGGTGTGTTTACATTGTGTGTGTACTGACTTACAAACTTATCCGTGCTGGTGGCAAAAATGAGAACTAACTTTTTTATTATGGTAATGACGTGTAGTTTAACAATTTCGTATAGACAGTGGCGACACGCCTATCGGCAACATTAATTTTGTCAGTCTCTAGCGGAGAAAATATCAAATAAATAATTTTTATTTCCTATTATAATGATATCTTACTTATATTTATTATTTAAACTAGTTAACATTATTTTAACACGAAACGAAAAAAAAATTCTCCATCTGCAATTTTAGTATTACGATAAGTATTATATTATTTGGACAGTTTATAAACGCGCAATAAGGAATTTCGATACATCCTGTTGTCGGCTCGTACTAATTTGAAATAGAGCGACAGCCGTCTCCGTAGCTCTATTTTCGTGACCACTTTTCGGGTCGTGACAGCTAATCTAGTTGGTATAGTATATCGATGCTTCCATCAAATTATTGATGATTCCGCCAGTGTCAAGTAGTTAAATCACAATTGCAAAATAAATTCTAATATCAAGTAATAATGAGAAAACATTAATTGGAGAAATTGTGTTCGTGATCGCTACTACGGAGTTGGCGGCCGCGAACCAAATTTTCTAAGTCAATATAACCGAATTCTATTATCCAAAGGTATCTTTACTGTGTAAATGTGATTTAAGAGAATGGACAAAAACAATCTCATTATTCAGCTGAACCTTGGAGGAAGGACTAAAGAATTCAACAGAGGGTTCATAATGAACATTCATGTTAACTCTTTGTGACATCATCATGAACGTCACGAACGCTTCAGTTGTGTTAGCAAATAATTGATACTACTTACACTAATCTTTGCCATAATGTTGCTTGTCATAATATCGCCATGACATAAACAGACTTGTATTGATTTATCTTGTAAATACTGAGAATATTTGTAAACAAGATTATGATAAGAATTTTCAACTTTATCTTTAAGGTCGTCGTCAATGTTATTCAGTACTACATTGATCATTGTCTTGAGAAATCCTTGCCAATCATCTCCAAAATTAATGGGATGATTTATTATTTTTATCTTTTTCTCAAAGTATTCAGGTCTCTTCTCTTGCAACGCGAACGATAATGCATGGTACTTGGCTATCTGTATTATAGACATTTCAACGAATTTTAAAGGTTCATCCGTTGCCTTGTACGTTTTGAATCCACTCCTTGCAACATTCTCCAAAATTATCACTTGGGAGCTGCTGCCTTCGTAACTTTTGACCATTTTGTATCTTTCTTGTAAAGGAACATTTGCGGCATCTTGTAGCTCTGTGAATATCACAGAAAGTTCCATATAAGCGAACAATTCTTTGCTATACATGTTGCTGATTGACATCCATGGTGTTTCTTTACTTGCGTTGATTATTTTCACGAATAAATTTGTTTCATGATCACCATCTTTAGTTGTACCTTTTACATCTACTTCGTAAATAACTCCAAAGTAATTGGGAGTGGGAGATGATAAAATTCGTTTATCTATATTGTTTGTCAAATACCCTTCATTTTCTATTATATTTTCAATAAGTTGGTCGGGTATTGTAGGTAGTTCTTTTAGAGAGCTCATTACTACTGCGAATGATTATAATTCTGAGTTTTTTTCTGGGAAAACTGACTTATATACAGTATAACCGCCTAAAACAATCATGGGAAATAGAAATATTATTATATAGTTTAGACTATAATAATTACGTTATTTAATTATATTCAAATGCAAGAAATATGTAGATTATTTTTTACGATAGATATTATTTTTTACGATACTTACGATAGATTAGAGGCGGGGATTTTCCAAGACCTACTTCCTACATTACATATAATATTGTAATACTTTGTTACAGTAGAATTCAGGATAAAATGAGGTAGGACTTTAACTAGGACAGGATTATCACAGGGTAGAAATACTAGGAAGACACGACAATACGACTAGAAAGACATAACAACGGGTTTTGTAATAAATTTATCGTTTTTAGTGCAGTACTGTAAACGCTTGTGTTTTTTATTTTCTAAAGCTATTAATTTATGATTACTGAGCTGTTAACCTAATTATTAAAATAAAATAAAAACATACCTACATTTATATGAGTTAGTAATCAAATTAGCGCAGATCCTCAACTATGGTAATTAGAAAACTACTAATAATACTTATATACCGCTACTATTTTGTAAATTAACACTTACATATATAAATAAATAACACACAGATACAAGGTAGGAACCGAACTCAATACCTATTGGGAAGCGGCCAAGGCGTCTAACGATTAGACCAAACGATTAGGGGGCTCGTCAAATATTTCTATGCAATGTAACCCCATTCTACAAAATCATCGACTATGTCCCGGAGCCTATCCTTATACGTATCATTAAGTTGAAAATTCAATCCTGTTAAATCCTGAGTCAAATCTGGAACATCGTCTTCGGATGCTAGCATGAACGGCAGATACATGTATCCAACTATCAGACCATAGTCCAGTTTCTCTTTATAAATCTGTTCAAACTTCTTCCTCGGAAAGATCATTTCCACGTCAATGTTGAAATAATCCATAAACTTCCTGAGAGTGTTGTGGTACAAATCCTTTACATGTGACATATGGGCTTTACGAAATTTTCGATCAGTGCAGGTGTAAATTAAGTAAAGGATATCGAATACTGGACAACCATAATGCATTATTTGGTAGTCTATGGGAATAATATCCAACACCTTCTCGTTCTGAAAGAAAAGGAAATTCCAGTAAGAAATCAAGTTAGTCAGGTTAGAAGTAAGCACCTTAACAGATTTGTGTTCATTTAGTGTCGACATAAATACTGCAGGAATATTCATATCATAATGAAAAGATGCACCCATGGGTTGTCCGTCTAAGAATAGCACCGACAACAACAACGATAGAACTCTACAGGATGCATTTTCGCAGGAAAGATAAATCATAATGAAAACACGTTTCTTTTTTATCAGCGCGCTATTTATATTAAGCCTCAATACAAAAATACTTACATTTATTTTTGTCATAATATTATTTGGTCTGTAATCTCCATGACACAAACACATCCACAATGTTTTATCGTGCATATATTCGACACATTTTTCTGTTATTTTAAAGTATGTGTTTTGAACTTTGTCTTTGATATCATGTTCAACGTTGTTTATCGTTATATTGTACATGCTCGTGACAAAATTTCGCCAATCCGCTTCAAAAATTATTGGATACTTCATTGGTTTTATGTTTCTATTAAAATATTCTCGTCGCTTCTCTTGCAAGACGAAGGATAGACCATGAAACTTTGCGAGCTCTATAATACACTTTTCAACGAATTCCAAAGGTACAGTATTCATTCTGTTATACGTTTTATATCCTCTGCGAGAGACGTTCTCCAATATTATCGCGTCCATGTTGCTATCATTATAACTTTTCACCATTTTGTATCTTTCTTGTAAAGGTACGTTTGCGTCCTCTTGCAGCTCTGCGAATATATCAGATAGTTCTCTATAAGCGAAAAGTTCTGTTCGATAAACTTCATTAATCGAAACAAAAGTCATTTTGTCGCCACAAACTATGCTTTTGATGAAAATATTTGTTTCTTTATCACTGTCTTTTGTGGAGCCTTTAATATCAACTTCATAAAGTAATCCAAGGTAGTTTCCGCCATTTGTCGAAATAGTTTCTTTTTGTACTTTATATTTTACATATCCTTCATTTTTTATTATGTTATCGATAGTTTGATCGAGTTTCGAAGTTGGGTCTTCAGAGTAAGTTTCTTTGCCATCATATTTGTTATTGTCGATCAGAGTGACCACTTCCATTGCACACGATGCAAACTTAAACAATATCTTCGTCGTTAACAACAACTGATGGTCTCTATTTGTAATGCCACATATATACTACAGCGGATAATTCTATAATAAGATCGTTGGGGCCTTTTCACATAACATTATGCTAATTCTTAACCTTCCGTAAATCATGTGCATAAAATTTATATTGCAAACCATGTGGGGTTTCTCAAACCCCAAGAATTATCAGGGCAAGGAATATCTAATTTGTAAATATTTGTTTATTTTATTTATAAATATTTATTTTTGTCTTGGAAAGCCGTTGGTGTGGGATGCGACATGACTGTGTCGACACACTTGCTGCGTCCCGCACCCCGGCAACTTGTAGGGCGGCTGGAGGGGCTGCGACCGCTAGTGATGCAAAGTGGTGCAAATATGCAGCCCTAGGTTTCAGTTATATATTTGCGCCCTTTGCGGTGGAGACCATGGGGCCCTGGTCTCATGAGACGCACTTAATAACTAATGTCTCCGATGACTAGCTCATTGGAGAGATAGTATTCAAATAGTAACTGGAACCAAGTGATAAAACACTCAAATACTACTTGATGCTAGTTGCATTAAAAAAATGATTGCCTTAATAGTTTAGAAATATTTATCCACTAGTATGCATTATTCCTTACGATGACTCTATGAACGATAACGTTGTTTACGCCAAAACAACCTGCCATTATTTCGAATGAACTGAGATAAAGTTTTACAATTGTATATTATTATAAACAATCATCTGATGTCTTCTAATTTAGCTTCCAGTTCTCATTATTTACGCTCCAGCAATAACTAATGTATGTATAATAATTGGTGGTAGTGTGTAAAAAATGTTTTTGTGTAAGTACATCCGTAGAGCTTATACATGTGACTTTGACATCACCAGCTGAAAGACGTCTACTGCAAATCTACGGGTTGCCTATGACTCGCAAAATATGTCAGTCTACCGCATCGATATACTATACCAACTAGATTAGCTGTCACGACCCGAAAAGTGGTCACGAAAATAGAGCTACGGAGACGGCTGTCGCTCTATTTCAAATTAGTACGAGCCGACAACAGCTAGCGTAAGGAGGTATCGAAATTCCTTATTGCGCTTTTATAAACTGTCCAAATACTTATCGTAATACTCAAATTGCAGATGGAGAATTTTTTTTTCGTTTCGTGTTCTTATTACTACTAGTTTAAATAATTAATATAAGTAAGATATCATTATAATACGAAATAAAAATTATTTATTTGATATTTTCTCCGCTAGTAGTTCGCAACTGCCATGCCGAGACTGACAAAATTAATGTTGCCGATAGGCGTGTCGCCACTGTCTATACGAAATGGTCAAACTACACGTCATTACCATAATAAAAAAGTTAGTTCTCATTTTTGCCACCAGCACGGATAAGTTTGTAAGTCAGTACACACACAATGGAAACACACCTGTTTTGAACCTTATTTTATAGTGGTTAAGATTTTCTTTTAAATGAGTACATTTTTGTTTAAGTCAAAACAACAACTTTTTTTCGTATAGCTTTGGCGATTTTATTGATTTTTCTTTGTCTCCGGTGTAAAGGTTTTATGTGCCAACATTACTACATACAGAATTAGACTTTATTACTACATGTGAAGGCTTCTATTAGTCCGACGTTCCGAATTATTTAAAACTATTTTCTACAATTTCTAGCTACGTGTAGGTATATTGTGTAAGTATATGTAACCGCGACCACATTTTCGATGTCATTTTGTTCATGACAGCTAATCTAGTTGGTATAGTATATCGATGGTCTACCGAGACCTTCATATACACGCTGCGTCTTCCGGTTTGTGGTCGCCACTCGATAACCTTTCTTCGCCATCGGTTATTGTCTCTTCGAGGAATGTGGTCTGTCCATTGCCAACTTGCAGATTCTGAGAGCTATGTCGGTGACTTTAGTCCT
Source organism: Furcula furcula (assembly GCA_911728495.1). Classification (NCBI taxonomy): domain Eukaryota; kingdom Metazoa; phylum Arthropoda; class Insecta; order Lepidoptera; family Notodontidae; genus Furcula; species Furcula furcula. Next base: position 24,197,272 of record OU452252.1, read on the forward strand.
TCGGCGAATCTCCTCATTCCGGATTTTATTGCGCAAAATAACTCTAAGCAAAGCTTCTTAGCGTCGTTGTGTCAGCTCTGAGCTTCTCTAAAAGGTCAGTAGTTAAAGATCACGTCTGAGTACCATATGTCATCATTGGCAACAAACACAGGTTAAAAACCTTTTTCAGGATTGTGGTATTTTGGATGAGTATATATCGCGTAATTTCCCGAGTTGGATTCTAATACATATGTTCAAAGCAGGAAAAGCTCCATTGGGATACTACCTCCAGCTTATAGAAGATCGCTTAATGCCAATTTCGGGTATATTGTACCACTGGTGACCTCATCACTCATGCTCATTGAAGAGTCCCAATGCTTACGATTAGGTGACCATTGTTCATCTTTTTGTTCCCGTCGCAACGATACCTACCTATGATCCTATGAAAATCCTTTAACCGTCTCTAATAGCCGCCAACCTCAAACCGCCTCAAACAGCGGACGCTATAGTTCTTTGACACTGCTTTTTAGCCACAGATGAATCGTCACCTGTTGTCGTCTCGAATTGGTTAGTTCCCATGCTGACATTTTTGACTTTTGATTTGTCTAGAACGTTTGTACACACATCAAAAGTGTCTAGGGATCAAGCATTTTTAAGCGGATTTCTTGAGATTGAGATGTGGCTTTGTAATAAATTTATGATTTTATAAATTTATATGGATCCTTTTTGGTGCATTTCATAATTTGAATCAGGAACTGTGAATCAAATTCGAGTAAAAGATGAAAATCAGCTGTCAATATTTTCCCTATAAAAACATACAACGCATTGAAGACATTATTAGTGCTACTGTTTCCGTACTACTGATTAAAACCAACGTTATTATGGAGCGGCGACGTCATTTATGCAGGGAAGAAATGCTCAGAGCCGTGGGAATGATAGAAGCTGGTTCCCGGCAACGTACTGTGGCTTTAGCTCTGAATACAAGTCAGAGTGTTATCAGTCGACTTTGGACACGTTACCGAAGCACTGGTACCGTGGCTGAGCGCCATGGAGGACGGTATCGCTGCACCACACGGAGACAAGACCGATATATTCAAATCTTAACTCGAAGAGCTCCAACAATAACTGCCATGATGTTAGCCGTGAGGCTTCATCACTCTTCAGGGAACTTAATTAGCGACCAAACAGTCAGAAACCGCTTGCATGAAGTGAACCTTCATTCCCGAAGACCGCTACGGGTACCACCTATAGCAATGCACAATCGTAGGATTCGATATCAATGGGCTCTTGAACACAGAAATTGGGCAGAAGAACAATGGCGTTTCGTGTGCTTTTCTGATGAGTCTCGTTTTGGTATGAGACCGGATACAAGACGTATACGACACTGGAGAACCCCTGGACGCCAACAGCGATTAAAATCCTGCCAGGAAGTCCATCCTTATAGTGGTGGAACCATCATGGTATGGGCGGGTATTTGGATCGGCGGAAGAACTGAGTTGATTTGGATCAGAGGCAACCTCAACGCTCAAATTTATGCTGAGACGATTGTATCAGACGTCATCGTTCCTCTACAAGTGCAAATCGGTCCCTTATTTCAGTTAATGCATGATAATGCACGACCGCACACCGCAAGAGTTGTAAGACAGACTCTCGCCGCAGCTAACATCAATGTCCTGCCCTGGCCTGCTCAGTCGCCAGACTTGAACCCGATTGAGCATGCATGGGATATGCTACAGAGAAGAGCTCTGCCGAATATGGAGGGTATCCAGTCGCAAGAAGACCTTTTTTTGTTGTTGCAACGAACATGGGCGGCCATTCCACAGCGTGATTTGGATGAACTCATTTTGAGTATGCCAAACCGATGTTCTTGTGTTGTTAGTGTTCGCGGTAGAAACACGGATTATTAATTGTTTAAGTTACCCAATAAAATTTTAAAGAAAACTGTTATTTCAGTCTTTTTTTCGAACTTTTGTGTTAGTGGTTCAAATGTCAAAAATCCCTTTATTAGGAAAATGGCAAATTTCTTTATTAATGCAAAGGTGACTTGGTTTATCGTTACTGTGACAAACGAAAACACTTTATTTGATGAATCCTTAAAGAAAATTTTAATTAATATCAATCAGGAGAAAAGTTATTGCAAAAATATATGTTGATCCCTAGACACTTTTGATGTGTGTATATATTCAATAATGACCAATGACTGTAAATTTTGCATACCAGTATCCTACTGGTAGAATGAAATTGGTTCTTCTATATTCTGTAACAACTTTTCTGTGACATTTCATTCGCAAATAAATATTTGAATAATGAAAATGACGAAGCCTTTGCCGTGGCAGAGTTTAACAAGCTAAGGTATTTATTAATTATCAACACGACGACGAAGAAGATCAGTTGGGATTGTGATCAAGTGCTTGAATTGAGTCAAATAAATTAAAACTTCGTACAAAACCATAACAACCTGCAAATAACTGCAAACACCCTTAAATAACCATATCTCCATTATGTCATAAGATAAGACCCAGTGCCAGGTTTACTATCTACGGGGATATTGCGTATCTCGTTTGACATACAAGTGATGGTCGCTATAGCAAAGTGATTATCAAATAACTGTCAAATGCTTCATTCGGTATTGCCTAACTTGAGTGACCAACCGACCATTCGGCTGACATCAAAGTTCGGTGGACAACTGAAGCTTGATAGTCACTTGGGTGGCTAAAGATATGCAATAGCCCCGCTGGTCCTTGTTATCAGGTGACGTGAATTGGGTTAGTTATGATACATACATACATATAATCACGGCTCTTTCCCGTAGGGGTAGGCAGAGACCACTTCTTTCCACTTGCTACGATCCTGACATACTTGTTTTGCTTCGTTCACATTCATTATTCCCTTCATACATGCTCTTCGGTTAGTTATGATAAATCTAATAAAACTTGATGGATTTACTAGTAGCCATTCAAGGGTACCGATAACCGTTGGGGAAGAAAGACTCTCGAGTGGCAACCACGAACCGGAAGACGTAGCGTAGGTAGGCCTCCCACTAGGTGGAGAGACGACATTGTGCGCGTCGCAGGTAACCGGTTGATGCAAGTCGCCAATTGTCGTTCATTGTGGCGTTCCAAGGGGGAGGCCTATGTTCAGCAGTGGACGTCTTCCGGCTGGTGATGATGATTCAAGGGTACTGTCTCTGTCACTCACTTTCCAGGTCCATCATCAGACCTTCGATTTGAATGAATAGAATTCGTCTTAACAAATCCTATAAAACCAAACTCGATGGGTTTACTAGTAGTCATTCCAGGGTACACACTTTTTTTGGGATTGATGGAGACACTGTTGTCCGCAGATGACCATTACAGCTTCACCGGGAAGCCAGCGCTCCAATATAAACCACTAGACTAAACTATTTAAGGTATTGCCATCGGTTCTTGATACTTAAAAGTACGAAGGAAGTGGAAACTCCAATAAAATTTTCTAGTTAAATTTTTTCCTGGTTCCAAGATAATTTAGCGTTTCCCCGGGACTACCTCGCCGAGGGTCAAACCTCGGTGTCTTCTCTGGTGACCACTGTATTATCCTGGCTGACAGGAGTCACATTGGTGGGAATAAGTTGTGGGATAAGTCCCATTAAACAAAACCTACCTAGCATACCATTCAAGTCAATATAAATGTAATAAAAGGATCAAAGTCTCTACAGTCTCCAATAATATACACAGACGACGCATTTAATTTGTGTTACAACAATAACGCATGTCAAGCATAATGACATGCAATTAGCCGTACAAATTGCTTTACAGTAGTAAATATACCATCCGAACGTATATAATAGGCAATTATTTTATTGCTGTCAGCATTACTAGACACGAACGAAATGAATGAATATGCTGTTTTATGCCCGATGCCTAAAAAATGAAACGGTCACACGGCTTGACCGATAAATTATTTTAGAAAAGATTGGCAATTAGCCAATTTTGTTTCCAAATTGTTCGATATGTATTACGCGATAGTATATGTATTACGCAGTGACACAGATCTAGATATATAATATAATATCTTGGGACAATCCACACACGGTCATCCGATCCCAAACTAGGCAGAGCCTGTACTATGGAAACCAGACAACTGATACTAATACTTATATACTTTTTTTTGTAAATACATACTTAAATAGATAAACTACACCCAGACACTTGGCGGGAATCGAACCCACGACCCATCGGTTAGCAGGCAGGGTGTCTGACCACTAGACCAACGGGCCCGTCAAGATATAGATACACGTTACCTACCAAGAAACTTAAAAATATTTATTAACTACATTGTTGTCATTATAGTTTAAGAAAAATGATTGATATTTCATTGTGAGATGGATTTGACTGGATTTGACCAGCTTCATGGATTTGACCCAGCGACATAATATGTTAATCAAGAAAGTTACTACTATACTTCTGAAGCCATTGATGCCATCAATAATGATCTTGAAAACATTCGCACATGGGCGAAATCTTTCGGTCTCCTTGTCAATCCGTCTAAGTCACAAGCTCTCATTATTGGTGGCAGGTATATGTTAAATTTGTTGGACTATGATTCTCTTCCGCCAGTTCTCTTCGATAATGCTCCTATTGCCTACTCTAAACATGTCAAAACTCTTGGAGTTCTAATTGATTGCAATCTTTCGTGGTCTAATCACGTTGCTGAAGTAAGTAGGAAAGTTTTTTACTCGTTCCAGTCCTTTAAGCGTCTTCAAAAAAATTTACCCTTTTCTACTAAAGTTTATCTTGCCCAATCCCTTTTACTTCCTCTTCTTGACTATGCCGATATCTGTTTCCTTGATGCAAATGAAGAGCTTCTTAATAAGCTTGAACGACTGCAAAACCTATGCATTCGATTTATATTTGGCCTTCGTAAGTATGATTATGTCACAGCTTTCAGGGAGCAACTAAAGTGGTTACCTATTCAACGTCGACGAGACTGTCATATTCTTTCTTTTCTTTACACTATTTTTCGAATTCAACCAAAAACTTAAAATTATGGATCAACTTCAGCTTCTTATGTAGGTACCTAAATAATTTATTTCGTTCATCACGAATTCACTTGTTTATTATTAAGATACATTGTATGTTGATGATAAATGTTACATTTGTAAAGGACGATATCGTAAATTAATGAATGATTTTTACAAACATAAATTAATTAATTAATTTTTGTATTAAAAAACGACAACCAAAAATGTGTAATGCGTCTTGTGGAGGCAAGGCATATGAAACTATTTCTGTGACGACGAGTATAGTTGGACCTACAAACATCCCCACTCAATATAATCATCAACGATATCTTCAATTCTTTCCTTAATCGCGTCATTGTTGTATCTCTTTAGCTTATTTATATCAGCAAAATCAGATAAATCTCCCCCTTCATCACACAATAAAAAAGGCACTAAAATCAGGCTCATAAACAGGCCGCATTCCAACCTTTCTTTGAAGATTGTCTCAAAGTCTTTCCGTGGATAAATAGTTTCGACGTCCAGATGAAAGTGTTTGAGGTAACTTCTCATAGCTTCGTAGTATACGTTCTTTAAATTCGTCAGATGAGTTCTTCTGAACTTCTGATCTGTATTTGGAATAATGAAATATAGGAAATCCATCACTGGACATCCGTAGTAGACCAGCTGATAATCGATTGGTTGGACTTTTGATATTTTTCCGCCCTGGAATATAAGACATTTATGATTTGTGGTTATTAAATAGATATATACAGCCAACTTAGCGGTAGTTGTAGAGTCTCTCAATAAATAAATAAAATAACATGTGATTCATCCGCCAAAACTAGAGGAATTACAATCGAGGCAACTATTCCCTTGAGGCAACTATCCGGCTTTTACCCTATTCTAATTTTTGAAATACTTCCAAGGAGGCAAGCAAGCATGCAGCCCCCCTGATGGCATGCAGTCACCGTATCCTATAGACACTAGCAATGGTGAAGAGGAATTTATGTCTTTCCAACTCGTCCTATCTACCTTTTTAATTAAATTTGTTGCGGGTTCTAAGCAATTTAACGTTGCCCTGGGACTCACCAAGGGCCAAACCTCGGTGTCTTCACTGGTGACCACTGTAGATATTGGCTTACAGGAGTAACAGTGTGGGAATGAGTTTTGGGATTAGTCCCAAATTAAAAGATACCATAAATAACCAATACCAGAAGAATTAGTAGCGCGTTGCCGACTCTTAAGATATTAGATGTGAAGTATTTTATGTCCGGTAATTTCACCAGCTACAATATTCACATCACCGGAACACAGCAGTGTATACACACAGCTGCTTGGCGGCAGAATATTTGTCAGTGCGGTGGTATGTACCTGGACGTTTCCTGACAAGGAACCTAACACCTAGTAAAGAGGAAGTGTAGCGTATTGATTGGTGAAGAGTCTCTGTTGGTAGCGGCTGAAAAACCATGTTTCACAACATTATAATGAGTAACTTACAATTTTTTTATACAGCATGTTACTAGGTCTGTAATCCCCGTGGCACAAACAACATTTTATCCCATTAATTGTGCTTGCCTCTAAATATGATTTATATTTTTTGAAAATCTTGGGCACAGACTGCTCCAATTTCCGTTTCTTCTCCCCGTCGACATTATCGATAGATATTTGACTCAAACTTATCAAGAGCGTATCATAATTCTCATTAAAGTTAAAGGGTTGGCGTATCGTTTTAACTTCCTCATTGAAAAAATTAGGTTTCCAAGCTTCTAAAATAAATGACAGTGCGTGGAATTTCGCTAGTTCCTTTAAGGCCATCTCTGCAAATTCTAAAGTGATTAAATCCATTCGATTTGCAGTCAAGTATCCTTTTTTTGTCATATTCTCTAACATCACCACTTCATGATTATCTTCATCGTAAAAATTCTTTACAAATGTGAACTTATCCTGTTCACGCAAGCCGAAATCATTCTGAATTTCGTTAACGATTTTGCATAAATCATTGTAGCAAAATAATTCTTTCTTATACGCGTCCTTCAAAGAAAGATACGTTATTTTCTCATCAGGGACGATCACTTTAATAAATAAATTAGTTTCTTTACGATCTTTATCCGTAAGGCCTTCTACGTCCACTGAGCAAAGAGTAGCTAGATAATTTTCTCCATCAGGTTCGAATATTTTGACAGTGACATTAGAAGATACATATCCCTCATTCTGTATAATTTTCTTCACAGACTTTTTGACTTTTAAAATTAACACATCTTCGTCTGACAAGATTTCAGTATAGTTCTGAGCTTCCATTGGCATGTTATGTTACGATGTTTAATACTTCAATGGACTTCCGATGTTATTGCACCATTTATATACGACGCTCAGCACTTGCGCTGATAACAGTATGTAAATAAACATATAAAATGTATGTTTTGATTTGGTTTTGATGTATGTTTTATCAGAAGTTACATTGTATTATCAATATAGGTCTTTCTTTGGTCTTTCTAAATAGGATTCGTGTTTATTGCAACATGAGATTTTCTACTATTTAATGATTCCATCTAAAACAAATAATTAACTTTCAGAATAATAAATAGCAGTAAGCAAATAGTTATCATTCATCATTAGCAGCCAATAGACGTCCACTGCTGAACAAAGGCCTCCCCCTTAGAAGGAGGGGTTGCCCCACGCTTGGCAGGCGTCTTGCTGATCGCAGTATCGATGGACGATAAATCCAAAAGAAAGACGCTGCTGCCCGTCTTCCTATTATCGCTTAGTCGCCTCTTACGACACCCAACGAGAGGAGTTGCTTGCACCCCACGGGTTTAAGCAAATACTTATTAATTGAGTATGACACCCGTCGCCTCCCGTTAGGTGTCCTAAGAGACGACTAAGGAAAAACGAGAAAACGGGCAGCAGCGTCCTTACTATTATTCCTATTGGATTAACTACCTCCTATACTGCATCGTCCCTAAGACTCCTGCCAAGCGTGGGGATTATGGCAACCCCTCACTTCTAAGAGTACTCTGCACGGGTCCTGCCGTATTTAAATACCTTTTCCAAATAGGTACTAAATGATTACATCAAAATCATGATTGTATTAATCGTGTGAAAATTATTCTGCTTAAGACAATACATAAGTAAAAATTTTATGATTCGTCTCGATGATTAATGGTATAATTGTATCTTGTCTTTAATATCACGTGATGAAGAATTGAATTAACATAAGGTATTTAAATACAATACAGATAAACACATTAGTATTTGCGTCATAGTATATTTTAAGAGTAAATGCAACGATGTCCCCGTTTTATTCAATTATGAACTATACTCAAGAGTATTAAAGAAGATGTTTGATTGAGATCTCACGTGTTGCCTTGAAAATTAATTAAATATGTATTAAGTAAACAAATTCTAGTATCTAATCTATAAAAAAATGACATAGTTACGTGTGCCTTTACAAGATGTACCCCACACTGCCTTGCCGTAAAATTATTAGTGAGTGTAATTAACGCGATTTAAGATGAACATACTTATCTATCAAATTTCAAACTGTTTTCAATTTGGTCTTTTATGAAAGGCCTAAATAACGTAAAGAAATGAAATCGTTTGGAATCGTCATATTTTATAGAAAAAAACTACCACCGGATCACAACGCGGCCTCAACTGAGAAGATCCGGCAATAAACTCAGTGGGCTTCGCATTTTTTAATCTATTTCATGTATTTTTTGACACTGAGTTTCTTGCTGGATCTTTTCAGTTGAGGCCGCATTGTGATCTAGTGGTAGCTTTTAAAAAAATGACCATTCAGAAGTGCTAGCTATTTAAGTCATCTTCTGACGTCACATCACATTACTCGTCTGGAGTAGATCTAAGGGAAAGCAAAGACAAACATTTACCCATTACATAAAATATTATCACTCACAAGTAAACAAATTTACCCCCAAAGTGTCCTCTCTTATCAGTTCTTTGTACATACACTATTAGGAGCAGTGCAGTATTCCGTATTTAATTGCAAATTCAATAAAACCGCTTGATGTGTGGTAACATTTAGTACAGGGGCGTAGCTACCGTCGTATCAGTCGTATCAATTATACGGGGCCCCCGGCTACAGGGGGCTACAGGGGCCCTCAGGCCTTACCTTCATTTGTGCCCCCTAACAAACTTTGATACAGGGCCCGTCTCGGACAAGCTACGTCACGGATTTACAGTCCTTAAATCTGTATTATACCCGTATTCACAAACAAAACTCAATGGGCGTTTGGCACTTAGTATTGAAAACAGTAGCGCTGTGATTTGGTCGCAGGCCGCTGTAGTCGTATCGGCCAGGAGGACATTGTTGTTTAATATTATTTAAAATGTACAATAAATTGGTATACTTACGAATACTTTAGTAACAAAGCCTTCGCACGAACATAGAGCAATTTTTTCACGCTGCTTCATTGCGGTAGAATATAAAAGGCGTTAAGAAAGACAACCGAAATAGATAATATTTTGTATCCATGATTTTATTCTGCATTTTTTCTTAGGTACTGAATATAAGACTTCACTGCAGTCCCACCTGATGGAAAGCGGCGACGCAATCGAAGAAGTTAAAGCACACTCGCGTATTCACAAAGTCTATTCACCGAGATACAATCGGAAAATTGAGGTGACAATCCACCAAAATAAGGATTCCTGATAAAGTACAAGGCTTACTCGTCATAAGAGTACAATACTTTGCGAAGTTGGTGCAAGATACTCTAAAGCAGTTACTAAAGTTTTTCACCCTATCTAAATCAATTAACAATGAAGGCTTGTATAATAATGTAACTTTTCTCTTCCACAGGCACATTGAAACCATGATTTTGACAAAACTCGTAAAGAAACGGAAACCCCTATACAAATAAGTATAAAAAATGCCACCCACTAACCAGATAACGTCGAAACCAATGCGATGGCTGAAATCAAAAAACCCTCACAAATTCAAGATGAATTCAATACTGATGACGATGATCATCTTAGCTTCGTTGCCTTATAGTTCTGCACTGAGCTTGCCAAACGGCGACCCGGCGCCCGGCAGATCTCCCGGACCTCCTGAATCTGGATCTACAGAAGTGAACAAAGAATCAGATTATGATGAAACGACAACAGATAATGTTGAAGTGACAACAGTTAGTGAGGTAGTGAGTGAGAGAACAGATGTGAGTGATGCTTGTGCCTTCGCGAGGGTGCCAAGTGATAGTGAAGATATAGTGACGCTAAGTGACGAGGATAGTGATGTTAATTTGACAGTGAACCATCCTGTGTTCGACGCTGAGGAACTGGTGCGAGGAGTGGTGTATGATGGTGAGTACATTAATTATAATTCTTTTGATTCGGATTTATTCCACGATACAAGTTAGACTCGATTATCTAAATAATAAGGAATTATCTCTATTAACCTGTTGTGTAGCTTGTGGCTTGAAATTTCAGCCGATTTTCATTTCAAATTGCAAAGTTTTGTCAAAGTCTAATTACTTGCACAGTTAACCTTGAAACCTTCACGATTGAAATTTTTATATATATTCCTGTTAATTGCTTCACGAACAACTCTTGGGGTCAAGATCGCTCCACCTAAATTGTGTTCCTGTGGTGGCTTATCAGTGCTCTACAGTTTTCACTGTATTGTCTGCTGAGGGGGACTCTAGGTCTTGCAATACGGTAATTTGGTGGCTTACAGCACGGTTCGACAGATTGTCACTGTATTGACGGCTGAGGGACTCTGGATGGTATTTTGGAAAAAGGATTCCTTATAATTTTAAGATATTTTTTTTCAAGATATTATTTTTATTTTATTTATTTAATTTTGCTCCCAACACATCGATTTCTCTGCAACAGAGTCCGTGTTATACTAGTTGGTAAGTTGCACAAGAAATCACTTCGCGAAGGGCTTAGTACCCTTAGAGAACCTTGACCTTAAATCTGTCTGCAACATGCACTTCATATCCATATGACAAACAAAGAATGATTAAGTTTGTTACCAATGAGAGTATCACAGGGTACTATCGGGATTGTGGTCAAATTTGGCTCAATTAATAGCATAAATTACCAACAAAAATAAACTAGTCTAGCAGCATCGTATAGAAAGTTAGCAATCACGTAAATCAGGGTTAACAAACACGATCCAATTAATCCTCTCTTAGCACAGCCTTGGCTTTGTGAAATCCCTTCGCCCGAGGATGTCACGCAAGCCCCGGGGTTTATACAGTTTGTGACATATTTACTTGGCATATAACGTAAACGCTTTTCGAGATTACCTACATAAATTAAGAGATATGATTTATGCGCAACAGAATTTATGTGTATACTAGGATATCGGTCCCTTATGCAAGGGAACGTAGTGTCAGATGTTCTGACCCTAAGCAGCTGTGTGTAAACATTCCGGCGTGAAGGGCAGGCTAGCTGGTGAAATTACCGGACACAAGAGACTGAAGACTGATTTACATAATGTCATTTTCTGGTACATACAAGAGCAATAATTGAAGGCAATAAATTAAGCGCAATATTTGACCTTCAAGAATTGTAAGTGATTGTAAGTACACGCGGCTACTAGTAAAAAAATGCAAATCTTGCCCAGTAGACCAAGAATGTGACATGTTGTTTAGACGATGCAAGGCATTTATTGCTTCAATATTATTGTATGGAACAGGCAAGAAAGCGGCATCGTGTAAATCAGTATTTAATAACTAATGTCTCGGAAGACAAGGGACAGTGCAATACATTAAATAATATCCTGGGACAATTCACACACGGTCATCCGATCTCAAACTAGGCAGAACTCGTAATATGCAACGGGAGTGCTGGCCCGTCGCACACAGAGTTACAGTAGGATTCAAACGCAGGACCTTTGGAAGCAAACGGTTTCCCAAGGCTACAAAAGAACTTTAATATTATATCAAACAAGGTATCCGTCTATTGTGAATAAACTTTGGAGGGCCATAGCCTCCTTCTGTGAGAATGTTACGTCCCTCAGAAGACGCTGTCGCGACATCGTCGAAGTCCTACCACCGGTTGCTACTCTCTCCGGCCCTCAAGCTGCATCGTAAATGGAAATGCTACAAGTTATATGACTTAAATGGGACTTTTAGATCGCGGACGCACAGTTTAGGGCCTATCCTATAGGAGTCCGTACTAAATGTTTAGCGTTGTCACGAGCACCGCGGGTGTGCTGGTGCATTTCTGCTCTCCTTCAGGACGTTTTCTAGCTAGCGTCTGGCGCTGAAGACTCTGGTGAGGTTTGAACTCCAAGTGCTCAGAGTCTCTATAGCATCGATGTAGGCCACTGGGCAGGTTTTAGACACTACGAAGACTTTTGTTAAATAGAATTTAAATAAAAATGTAATATCCATTGTGAACCAGTCGGGAGTTAGAATTTTGTACGTCATTAACCCTTTATTATCTCGGAGCGTGTACCTAACACGGTAAACTGTTCAGGGATTCCATTGTAAAGTCTAGAGTTGGTTGGGTAGTGTGTAGATACGTTTAATACCTAACAATACCCTTTGGAGTCGCTGGACGTTTGGGATGTGGGCCTTAGAGGTCCATCGAGTATGGTGGCGACTCTGTGGAGGACTCTAAAGAGGAGTGAGCACATGTCAGGCTGGAGCCCCCCAGCGTCGGCATAAAGGCACTGAGACCCCTCAGTGTAGACCTGGCGCAGAGCCAGAGAAAACAAGGAAGGAAAGAAAAAAAGGTTCCCCTCGATGTGACTTCCGCGGGGGCTTTAGTGGGTAAGAATGCCACATACCCCGGTTGACCCCTACAGGGCCCTAGGGACCTGTTGAAGGTTGCCCCCGCGAAAGCAATATAAAAGACCCCTTGTAGTACAATAGACCATCTAGGTAGTTACTGTCGCGGTGTCAGATATTGTGCCACAAAGCAGCAATATAGAAAATACTATAATTAAAGTGTAAACTGTGAGAAATTATTGGGCACCAATTGGGCCCAAGAAACTTAGTGACCAATGTCTCAGGTGGCGGACATCAGAGCTTGTCCCTTCATTAAATCGTATTTTTAACAAATATCTACCTATAGATATCTTTCTTCTATCTATCTATACTTATAATAAAACTAACTGCAATTCTGTACATTGAAGGCGGGCGCTGTGGCGGAGAAAGCTGATCTGGACAAGCGACGCAAATACGTGTCTCTAGCAAATACACATATGTTTGTGCTTGCTGTGGAAACGTTTGGTCCATGGAGCTCCAGCACAAGAAACTTTTTCCAACAAATTTCTCCACGACTGATCGCCTCCACTGGTGACAAGAGGGCTGGCTCTTTTCTCGCTCAAAGAATCAGCATTGCAATTCAGCGAGGAAATGCAGCCAGCGTTCTTGCCACCATTCCGCGCGGTCACGATTTATTTGATAATTTGTAAATAGTTTGGTATCTTTTTAATTTAAATGATAACTGTACATATCTATTATTAATAAATCAATATAGATATTATGAATTTTTTTTTGGAGGGTATTCTTTAACCATACTGAAGCCAAAACTGTATTTTTTATCTGTATCATGGCCGCGCATCACGCAGAAACTATAAATACCAGTTCAAGGGATGTAATAGGTTAGCCGCCCATTCTTGAACTATAGCGATAATCTATATAACCCCGGACACTTTCAGCCATTTAATTTTATATGCTCGTAAAACCATAGTCATACATAGGCAATACGGTTTAGTGATGTGTTATCAGCCCTTCATAGATCACGTAACTGTTTAATAAAGGCCCTCCTAATTTGATGTGGCTTCCTGTCTATTCCTTCCGGTTATTGGAAGTATGTTCACTTGCATGCACTTTCAGAAAATAATACAATAATAACGTATTATTTTTTTCGTTTTTTTTTTTGCTTTGCCTTGTAGTTTGTCAAAATATATTTTTTTCTTTCATTTCTTAAATAAATTGTGAAGAGTAATAGACCTTATAAAATAAGATGACGATCCATTACAAGAATAAACTATTTAAAAAAAAATAAAAACCGACTTCAAAGTAAATTATCTAAAAAGCATAAAATAACGAAAATATTATTGAAGTTGGTGTTAGCGTACCTGCTGTGTATATTCTGCACCAACTTCAATAATATTTTCGTTATTTTATGCTTTTTAGATAATTTACTTTGAAGTCGGTTTTTATTTTTTTAAAAATAGTTTATTTAACACTTTTTAGTGACTTATTTTACCAAGATAGGTATCAGCACTATCACGCAACTCGAACGTCTACATTACAGTAACTTACTGAAAACATAAAAAGTTTATATCTCTTAAACTGCTGGACTGATTTTGATGAAATTTGTACTCTACCCTAAGTTGAAAGATACTCTAACTATTGCAAAAAGAATTTTCGAAATCGGACTTGTAGTTTCTGAGAAATCCGTGGACAAACCTACATACATACATACATACATACATACATACATACATACATACATACATACACTCGTGAAATTTGGTAAATTCGTTTAGAAGCCCACATAGACTAACATATATGAATATTACGCATTTTTATTAATATTACATACATACGCGTCGAATACAGAACCTCCTTTTTTGAAGTCGGTTAAAAAAAGGTTCGCCCGAGGCCACAATGCGTTGATTCTATTGAAGACGAAGCATCTATTCATAAGAGAATTATAATGAAATGAGAACCTTTTCTATATTGCCGCTTTTGTTTGTGTATTCTAATATATGTATTTTATATAGATAGGCAATGATATTATAAACCATATATTCATATTGTCCTACCTGTAAGTTATAATATAAGGTTAATGTACTCGGGAAGGAACTATCTGCTGAGATACAGGTTAACACCCTAGTTCAGGAGATAGGACTATTATGTAATTAGTGATACTTAATGGTTTTCAATAAAGTTTATTATTATTATTATTAAACCATAGATTATGTTATATTCCTACTACTGCGCACCAAAAATGGCGATTTTATCATATATACTTAGTTAAGGTACGAATCCTTTCCTTATTATAGTCAAACCCACCGAACGCCACAATGAACGACAATTGGTCAACTCGCATAATGTCGTCAGCCCACCTAGTAGGGGTCCTATCTACGCTGCGTCTTCCGGTTCGTGGTCGCCACGAATTCTCGGTCGGTTATGGGTTCTTCGAGCGAAGTGGCCTGTCCATTGTCACTTCAACTTGCAGATTCTGAGAGTTATGTCGGTAACCTTGGTTCTTCGGCAAGTCTCCTAATTACGGATTCTGTCGCGCAAAGAAACTCCGAGCATCGCTCTCTCCATAACTCGTTGTGTGACTCTAAGCTTCTCTTCAACTGTCGGTCAACTGTTATGGACCACGTCTCAGTACCATACAAAAGTCGTTAAACTGATATTAAAAGGTCAGCAACAGTCAAGTGAATAGACTAATAGAGAGTCAGGAATTACATGACTTGATTCCACCATCTCCCTTCTATTATAGGACGACAAGACGCCCTGCAACTACGCACCCTTACGTTGCGAATGTCCCATCAGTCGGACTAAGCGATTTGTTTTTCCATTTATAATACGTACAGCTAAGGGGTCGTCCATTAATCACGTGATGTTGTTTAGCAACTTTTTAACCCCTCCCCCCCCCCTCCTGGTGATATATGGTGAGGTTTTAAACTACCCCCCCCCCCCGCCTATCCAAAATCACGTGTATTTTTTTTGTACAAAATGTCAATATAGTTTATATTGAAATTTTCGGAATATTATCTTTAAATACAGGTACTTAACTGATTAAATGTTGAAGGGGAAGTCGTTGCCGGCAACGGTGAGTCATGCCACGTGCCGCTGTTTGATTTAGAAATCCTGCATTCAACGAAAAATAAATACACGTGATGTCTCATTATACCCCTCCCCCCTCCTGGTGATATTTCGTGATTTTTTCGGAACCCCTCCCCCCCCCCTTTCGAGCCTCACGTGATTAATGGACGACCCCTAAGGAACAACCGATCCTCAAGACGCTTGTCAGGCGTGGGCCTGGCAACCCATCCTTTCTAAGGGGGATGCCCTTGTCCCAGCAGTGGTCATATTTCGGTTGATGATGAAGAAACAACTACACAAAGTTTATCCTGCTCCTGTGGGATTTGAACCCGGCCTGCGGTTTTTAAAGCAACCGGTTTCCCGCTGCGCCTCGGAGGCCAAAAAAATAGTGCGTTATTCACAAAATATTTTGGAAACATTTTGCTTTGTTCAATTTTATCGAGTTTCGATCAATCATGGCCGCTTGACGTTAGGCCTGCGAGTAGATTGCCTGTTCCGACGGGCCCTCTTTTGTGTGTTGGGTAAATTTACTGTCTGTACCCAAATCGAGTCAAGGCAACGCCGACGTTAAAATAAAGTGGATCAGGGTTGGCAAATTTGGTTAATTTCGTCGACAGATGCGGATTTCATCGCGATTTTTATGTTCTTGACAGGTACTCCATATCTGCTTTAATGTATTTGTGAGTAAGGGGCACGGCGATTGTATTTAAAGTACCGATTTATCCGGAAGTAATCTTACTTAAGACGGTTAGGGTAAAGAGGAAAGGACCCAAAAATTGGAGCAGCCCGATTGGGAACTACTTAAAAAACACTGCATGATATCCTATCATCATGGAACCACTGTCACCCTCCCCAGCTCACCTCTAAGGAATAACAAATAAAATTGGGTAAAAGGTGAATAAGTGTTTATTGGTTCTATCCGTAAATAACCTTGTTCCTTGCCAATCGGACATATAAGTGAGAGGTCGTGGGCACTGGCCTGGTCAAATGGTATTCCTCCGATGCTCTCCTCCGGATGATTCTCACTATGGTGGAAGCTGCTGCGCGGCTTACGTACAACAGCGACGGCCGTCGACGGAAGCAGCGGAACGGTGGTATTCTTCGTGGGCCTCTGGACGCCACAAGCCAATCCGTCCAATTCCTTAGCTGGTACGTAATTCTGGAATCCCAGATGCGAGCATTAGACGCAGAAAAACAGACGTCGCTGTCCTAACGCAGGTCCTAGTACCCACTATAACCTACGCACAGTACTAAATTTCGCTAGCGGCTACAAGCAACAAGAACAGTTACATTATATAGATACGCTTTTATTCTACGTTCTAAGCCATAGAAACTCACAGTACAGTTATTTACTTACGCTCTATTTTTTGTTCAATATAAGCTGAGGTAGTCGTCTAAAATTCCGCAGAGCCTGAAGACGTAGGTTTCTAACTAGTTTGTGTTGCCAGTGACTTATGGCACTGAGGCGGTTTCGTCGCGCGCTGCCTTTTTTCGCACTTTGGTAACTTTTTAGTATTTTAATGTAATTGGTAGCACAATGCCAACTTTTTAAAACCACCATACATTAGATCGCACCATGCCTCCTTTTTTATTTCTGCCACAGTTACACCGCAATTCACCAACATTATAGAAATTCAAATCTTTCGATCGCCTATTGCCTATTTTAGTACAGTTACGTTAAAAATAATTATTTCGAAAAACATGCCGCCATGGTTATTGAAAGATTATATTTTTCTCATATTTTTTTAATGCATTTGTTTATTGTATTGACTTATAACATTATTACTAAACATTATTGTGACAAACTTAATTTGGAGTTGGTTGCTAGTAGGAAGGTATCGGAAGTTGTAATATTTTTGGTTCTCGGACCCCGGGCCTATTTTTTTTGCGCGGTTTTTTCTTGTTACGATTCGAGCCAACGGGCTCCGAGTTCCATGAAAAATTCATAGATACCTACGACATCGTGGCATTTAATTCCCAACGGAAGCGTTGATAAAATTATTTGCGATTTTATGGGCAGACATGTACAAATTACGGATTTTTAATACTCAAGTAATCCAAAATATTTAAACTTTAAATAGATTACTTAAAATACGTTCCATGTGAACAAAAAAAAACAAATGAGTAAATATTTCTTATTATTTTTTAACCTATGTTGTCCGACCACTGGGCCAAGATCTCGCCATAAGGCGTGAATGTATCTCATCACGTCAACGTTGCTTAAGCCTTCCCCGGCGACTACGTCCATCCTTCGGCATCCATTGCGTAATATCTTTGGCCCATTGGTTTGTAAAAGTTTAATACAGGTGCCTCTAAAGCTCTTTTTCCAAAATTTACTAAACAGCCACAGATCCACAATATAACAAATTTTGTGGTGACTGTACAATTTGTAGGCAACATACATATTTAATATACCTACTGCCGATAATAAAAGTAGGCATGTTGCGATAAGAATATTGTGTTAAGAAAAAAGTTGTCCATATGCGAAAGTAGGCAAAGTACGATCTAATGGATGATGGTTTTAAAAAGTTGGCATTGTGCTACCAATTAAATTAAAATACTAAAAAGTTACCAAAGTGCGAAAGTAGGCAGCGCGCGACGAAACCAGCTAGGTCGCGTGTATGTCCCGCAGTCGCAGTCTCGTATAACCGCAGCCTAATCGCCTCAACTTCAACTAATATGTATTCACCCTTATTGAATCTCAAGCAAACTTTATCCTCCCTCGTGAATCAAATGTTACTTGAATTTATTACCCAAATTTGTTTTGTTACCATGTTCTTGCGACGCCTGTTTGTCTCCCAAGTTGAGTGCTTAATGCTTAGCAATGATCGATGGTACAGCCGTTTGGCACAGTGATCTGAAATTCTGAAACAAGCAGGTTGCTGCTTCGATTCCTGCAGGGACATAGTAG
Source organism: Furcula furcula (assembly GCA_911728495.1). Classification (NCBI taxonomy): domain Eukaryota; kingdom Metazoa; phylum Arthropoda; class Insecta; order Lepidoptera; family Notodontidae; genus Furcula; species Furcula furcula. The sequence continues at coordinate 24,215,903 of OU452252.1, forward strand.
TTTTTACTTCTTATTGACTAGTAATGATATAGAATTACTTATCGAAACATTATCATTATCATCACCACCAGCTGGAAGACGTCCACTGCTGAACATAGGCCTCCGCCTTAGAACGCCACAATGAACGACAGTTAGCTATTTGCATCCACCGGTTACCTGTGACGCGCGCAATGTCGTCTGTCCACCTAGTGGGAGGCCTGCCTACGCTGCGTCTTCCGGTTCGTAGTCGCCACTCGAGAACATTTCTTGCCCATCGGTTATCGGTTCGTCGAGCGATGTGGCCTGTCCATTGCCACTGCAACTTGCAGATTCTGAGAGCTATGTCGGTGACCTTAGTTCTTCAGCTATTTAATAATTTGAAGTGTATACTCGATTAGATTTAAATAATTTATCTGAATTGAATCGTTTCGATAACCGCTATCGACGGCATATAATCTGCTATAAATCTCTGGGTTGGCGAGATATAAGTTTATGCGAATCATGTTTTGTGGGCTTCGCAATAAATTACTGTGGATCTGAAATTACTTTTCGTTTTCACCATAATAAATTATGTTACAGCAAAATAAATGGATTTTTTTATTACCAGAAAAGATATGGATCGTTTTGAACCCATATTCAAAGATAATCAACGTTGTATGATATCGATTCGAAACCTCTTTGATCAGGTCAGAGGGACTACCAACATCTGCTCGTTATTTTTTTTTATACTACCATGGTGGTAAGCAAGCATGCAACCCACCTGATGGTAAGCTGTCACCACAGCCTATAGACTTATTCTTGCTCGGACACTGAACGTTCCGTACAAGTACAATCTTATAAATGTACTAATTCACTCTTTTAGCACTTTTAGTACCCACATATCATTCCCGGTCATTCAGTCCCGTTCAGAGTTAGCCAGCGAGCGACTGATCGGACCAGTTCGTACAGAATCAGAGACTAGGAATACATCGCGAGCGAAAGACGAAGTACCTACTAAATTAATCGAAATTAATGATGTACTAAAAAGGAATTGGAATAGCTGACCAGTTATTACAGAATCAGAAATTACGAATACATCGCGAAAGACGAAGTACCTAAAAGGATGATGTACTAATAAGGAAAAGGAATAGTTCGTTCTAGGGTCGGGAATTATTTCCTTTTAGTACTTAGTACGTGTACTACACAAGTCTACAGCCTATAGCAACACCAGAAGCATCACTAGCGCATTGCCAACCCTTAGTACATTAGATATGAGTCTTTGTATCCGGTAATATCATCAGCTACAGTGCCCCTCACACCGGAACAAAGCAATGTTTAAGATTACATTAATACTGTTATTAGAAGTGGTGGTAGGTCTTTAATATTCATATTCATTTATTGCATTCTATATGTACATTAATTGGATGTCATTAAAATAGTTGCGTAAACATATAGACCCAGGTTGGTACACAGCAATTTGAGATGGTAGGGAGTTGACCGAAATTTACTGGTATTAATATTTTTCGTTTAAAAAGTCAGGTAATGAATAAAAACATTAGTCAATAAGGTGGTCTTTTAATTCTTTTATAAATAATTTTGTCTTTTTTATTTCTTTTATTTTGTCAGGTAACTTATTATATATTTTAGCTGTCATGCATGACGGTCGGACTATTGCTATGTAGATTTAATTTTGACTGTGGTACGCATAGATTATAATTTATATCTACTGGGATAGCGTCTTGGCTGGTCAATGTTTTTTTTATATAAATTTGGGTTGTTTCTAATGAATAGGCATGCTTCTAAAATATATATCGAAGTGAAGGTTAGAATTTTATAATTAATGAAATAGGGCCTACAACTGTCGGTTTACTCAATATTCATAATAATTCGTATGCATTTTTTTTGAAGAACTATCACGTGGGTGATAAAGTAATAGCAGCAGTAGCATAGTATTTTCGTCAACATTGTCATCATTTGCAAACGCCGAAAGTGTCTTAGTTGGTAACAATACCTTTTAATGAAAACATCAACACAAAACAAAAAATTCTTCAAGAAAATTATTAAGTTAAATATAAAATATTCATAACTTGTTGCTACCAGTTCACCATAGGTAGCCAACACGTACAAAGTCTAATATTCAGTTCTCACTGAGATTATAATATAATTATTGTTATTTTTAGCAATACAATAGTGATGAAGCCCCTTGGTTGACGTCATTTGATAATTTTATTAATTATAGTAAATCATGCATAATGTTTTTGTTATTTTAACGCGGATATAAAAACGCGGATATAAAAATAAGCCCGTAGTTTGTCCGGGTAAGAATAGCACCCTCCCTTCTCCTTCCGTCGGGTGTCCATAAGAGGCCACTAAGGGAAAACAAGAAGACGGGCAGCAGCGTCTTTCTATTGGATTACCTAACATCTGTACTGCGATTGCCAAGAGGCCTGCCAAGCGCGGAGATTATAGCCTTGGTTCGGTGAAGGAAAACATCGTGAGGAAATCTGCATGTCTGAGTAAGCCTAACTAGCTTTTGAATGACGTGTGAAGTCCGCCAGCCCGCACTTGGCCAGCGTGGTGGACTATGGCCTAAGCCCCCTCATCTTGTGGAGAGGCCCGTGCCCAGCAGTGGGGCATAATTCAGCAGTTGACGTTTTTCGGCTGTTGCTAATATCACGATGATTCATCTATATCTATAAAAATCAAAGCCACTTTTCGTTGTAATTGTATAACTCAAGAACAGGCTCACCTATCCAAACCAAATGTTTAGGCTTTGTTCGGACTATTTAGTAGATGGTTTATGTGAAGTTTGCACAAAATCGGTAGAGCGGTTCTTCATTTATCACATTTTTTGTAACAAATGAATTCAATAAATGGCGGATCATTTTGTAAATGGGGATTTTGCTGTCAAATTGAACCTTTTTTCAGAATTAAAACTTTTTTTAGTGTTGACAGTAAAAGCATGTTGTTATTTCATTCATGCGGTCATTTCATTTTGGACGTGCTTCGAATAAAGCAAATTGTCAGCGATAATTATTGCTTTGTGTTTATATTTTTTTGTTCAAATGTTATATGTATATTATCTATTATAATATGTGCGTGTACTTTTCTCAGTTTTTTAGCGAGCCGTCGGTGTTTCATATCGTTTACAGGCTTATTTGAATTAAATTGTCAAAAGCATTTACACAAACGGTAAGTTTTGAACTGTTGAAGTGAATAACATGTACGCATGTGTGTTTCTTTATTTGAAAAAACATATTGTGTATTTTTTGTTTGAATAAATGAATTTGAAAACTGAAATGGCACCGGGCTGGACATGTAACAAGAATGTCTGACAGAAGGTGGACCACACGAGTTACACAGTGGAAAGGACTTTTCGTGTCTTCACTTTTCATGCGCTAACGGCATGACATCAATCGGATAAATAGCAAACAATAGCAGTGAAATAGCTACGCAGCCATAAATATTCATTAACACGTTAGACAATGTATCTAATGTAAATGTAATTATTAAATAAAATGTAATTATTATGTGTAAAAGTAATGTAATCATTACTTTTTCCCACCGTTTCGTAGGACGCTTAACAATCTACAAAGCCATGTTTAATCTCCAGACAGAGACAGACGGGCTTATTTAAATATGTAATCCGTGAAAACGTTTAGAATTTTTTCGTTTATTTTTAAGTTTTTAATATCAGTGTAGCTACTGGTTTTATTTAAAAATAAAATCTGGTTATAAATCATTGACGAAGCTGCGATCTGATTATGTTGCTCAGATGGCCGAAATTTGCTAAAATGTAATTTAATTATTAAATAAAATTAACTAAAGACACTTATGATTATATACGATGCAATGCTTATGCTTATGGACTTATGGCTGTAGCCTTCCTGGGGGTCGCGGGTTTGAATCCTGCGGGAAGCAACTACTTTGTTTGACTGTCTACTAATTACGTAACTTCGGGATTGTAAAATCAATAAATAAACCGCGATAAAATCCGTAAAAGTAGTTTAATTTCAATGTGTAATATTCGCGTAAGTAAAAGACAACATTATGTCTACTAATTGTCTGTCTACTAATTTATACTTTCTGTGAATCATATGTTTAATCCAAAGAAGAAGAAGAAAGAAAATGAAATATCAATCATTTGATAAATGGTAACAAAACATTGTAAGAAAATTCAGGCCTGGCCCAAAAAAGTGTGATTTACCAATCCGCGCTGGGCTCCCGTCGACCTTTATTTGTCTACTATTTGCCCGACTGCCCCAGAAGTCGGTTAAAAACTGGGACCCACATTTTACTTGCCCTCCGAAACACGGAGACGCTTAGTTCAAATGGCATTAAACGTTCACCCATCTATATAATGACCTTGCCTATCGTTTCTTAACCTGATTGATGGAATCAAATGCCAAACATTGATAACAACTGTCTATGAGTGTTTCCTTAGTATTATTTATTAAAATTATAATAAAAAAATTGGACCACGCGTAGAACCAAGTAAACATTTTCTCTTTTAATTCCCTCTCCCAAGAGAACTGTGCTGGATTACAAGATAAAAAGTATCCTATGTCCCACCTCGAAGCATTAACTCAAATCATGCCAAGTTTCATTTGAATCCATTCAGTAGTTTCAGCGTGATTCTGATGTTCCCATCAGAGGCTCAGCCCATCCATGGTATAATTCTGAATGACGTACTAGTGAGGTTCAAAAGCAGACAGCGTACATTGAATGGTGCTATGCACGATGTACTAAGGCCTCTGATCTGCATATCAACAAGAAAGCATTTAATAGAGCTGCCAAGATGTGCAAAAAAGTTTAAAAAAAGGCTCGATTCAACCATATTGCCCGAGTTGGTTCCAAATTGTCTAATCACCCTACAGGTAGGAAGGCTTTTTGGGCGCTGGCAAAATCGGTTGAAGCAAACTTTTGCCGCTCGTCACTAGCTCCACTGACTAAACCTGACGGGTCATTGGCTCATAGCGCTAAGGACAAGGCAGAATTACTCGCAAACCTATTCGCTAGTTACTCTTCCCTAGATGCCACCAGCCAATCTCCACCTCATCTGCCTCACTGCGGCACCGTAATGTCGAATGCTCGCATTCACCAAAAAGAGGTTCTCAAAGTGCTGCGAAGTCTGGACGTGAGTAAGGCCCTGATGAGATTCCTGCAATAGTTTTAAAAACATGTGCACCTGACTTGTCGGGTCGAGTACCCAAGTCCTGGAAGCTTGCTACCATCCAACCTATACCCAAGAAGTGTAGTCGTGCTGACCCGTCGAACTACAGACCTATCGCAATCACTTCCGTAATCTGTAAGATTATGGAACGTGTATTAAATGCCCAACTTCTCGGCTACCTAGAAAGTAATGATCTCCTGTGTAATCGTCAATTCGGCTATCGTCGAGGTCGATCTACAGGGGATCTCCTAGTATTTGCCACTCACTTTTGGGGCGAAGCCATCGAAAAGCATGGCATTAGCGGTATCACTGGATATCAGTGGCGAAGGGTCAATTTTTGTACGGGGTAAGCCGGTCCGGTTCACCCAGGACATTTTCATTAGATTTCTGTAATGTTCTACTTTGCTGATAGTAACATGATATTATAACTTTGAATAGTTAAAATCTGTAAATCCTGAGCAATTCTAAACTAGATTAGGAAAGAAATAGGTAGGCAAGGGAAAAATACAATTTTATTTTATTCAAAAGCCAGCGATTAGGTCCACTGCACCACCAAGGCTACATTTGTATAGGTAGGTAACTAGAAATTAAGAATACGAATATGCATCTATATAATATTTGTTCATATATTATATCGATGCGAATATGCTTAATTTTTACTTCAATAAATCTCATCGATAAATTACCTAAAATGACTCATATCTATGAAATGACCTAACGCAATAACATACAATGCACACTACACACAATGAACAGCTCTCCCAAAAAAAAACGCTTCAAGGTCAGGGCTCAGACAGAGGTTCATGAAATGAAACTCTCAAGTCCAGGTAGTAAGTATATATTATGTATACATATTATAATAATAATTATTGCAGTTGCCACAATAAAAGATGCGAAGTTATTGTATGTTTCATTATCGAATATCATTAAACAGTAATTTACGATGTTAGCGTGATCTACATTATGAACAGCGCCATCTATCGGTGAAATTGGACACACAATCACTATAGAACTTTAAATATTATTATACACAATAAACAAAACTGTAAACAACTATAGAATCTATTAGATTCTAATTATATTTAGTAGAATTAAATTGTCATGTACCGTATATGCGATACAAAATCAATATCAACGAAGACGAAAGATTATGATCGATCGAAGTACGCGTACGCAATACTACACTCTATTTCGTGCGGTATACATGTCATTTTTCTATCCATAACATAACTCCTCCCAATCATAACCCGGCGTATATCGGCTTGCCGTCGTTCCTATAATCAGCGAGTGTCGCGTCTGCGCGTGGACGTTTTCGGTCCTGATTTTACATGGTAGTTGCGCATGGAATTCCTGATCTTGAGAGCGGCTTGCCGCGCCGCGACTTGCGCGCGGTTGAAGTGAATGAAACGTGCAACTTTATGCTATTAATAAAAATGGCGATTTTTAGATTAATTTTATTTGATGTATTAATTGTATTAAATACCTATGTTTTTAACGTTATGTTAGTAAATTAATGTCTTGTTAGATCGTCGTAACAAACGCCTGTTTTCAAAGGGAAGCCGGTAGGAATCGAGTTATATGGACCCTTCGCCACTGCTGGATATCTCGAAGGCTTTCGACAGGGTTTGGCATGAAAGTCTGCTTAGCAAGCTTCCTTCATATGGGTTACCTGCTAGTCTGTGCGCGTGGATCTCCGATTTTCTGAGTGAGCGTTCAATTCGAGTGGTCGTAGATGGCTGCTCATCTGAACTTAAGGCCATCAATGCTGGAGTTCTTCAGGGGTCTGTTCTCTCTGCTACGCTTTTCTTGCTGCATATAAATGACATGATCGGACCCGGTATTTACGGGTATGCAGATGACAGCACAGCAACACAGATACGTGTCCGATCCACGGGCTAGTAAGGCCACAATTGAGTCTCTCAGAGAGAGTATGGTGGAACGGTTGAATTCAACGCTACAGCCTGTATACAAATGGGGAATCGCAAATAGGGTTGAATTCAAACATAGGCCTGTTTCTTTTCTGCCAAAAAACATCCTTTTCTGCTTGATCCTGCTTTTTGTGGTGTATCTATACCGACTTCCAACCATCTAGATTTGTTAGGTCTCAATTTATCCTCCGACCTTAATTTCGGACGATCCATTGAGTCAAAAGCCAAAATCTCGGCTAAAAAACTTGGTATCTTGAATAAGGTGAGGCGGTATTTCACAAAGGAATAGCTTTTGATTCTTTACAAAGCTCAGATTCGACCCTGCATGGAGTACTGTTCTCACCTGTGGGATGGCTCTGCCAAATATCAACTTGACTCTTTGGATTCGCTAGACAGACGCGCTCGCAGGATAATTGATGATAACGACCTAACAAATGAAAAACTGCAACAATTGGATCATCGTCGCCTAGTTGCATATTTATCGATTTTTACAGATTGTTCCACGGTGAATGCGTTCAAGCACTTTTTGACCTTGTACCACCATCCCCTTTCTTTTACCGGACTACCAGGTGCCGGCAGGGTCTCCACCGGTTTGTCGTGACACTCCAACTTGCCGCACTAAGCGTTTTGCTTCTTCTTTCCTCATGCGCACGGCCAAGCTGTGGAATACCCTCCCGGACAACGTTTTCCCTGATAAATATAACTTGGGTGTATTCAAGTCTAGAGTGAACAGGCATCTTATGGGTAAGCGCGGTCCATCCTAGACCACATCTTCACGTCATGTGTGATTGTGGTCAAGCGCAAAACTATTTATTATAAAAAAAAGGGTAGGACCACTCCTCCCGACCTTGCCCAACGTGAAACATTATGAGTTACTTAAAATGTACAAAGTATAGATGACCTACTTCTGTCATGTTTTGTCGTTTGCGTCGAAAATATTACGGAGTCATCGTCAACCAAAAGTAGGTCGCCAATATTGGCCCGTAAAGATATGATATCTATATTCGTTAGGTGTTGTATCAGCAGTAATATAGTTTAGTACAACTTTGGGCAAATAAAAATTTCATATTGCCCATTGATACCTTACATTAGTTATATCCGGTCGTCCCAAGGCTTAAGGCGCGGACGTTACACCTTGCCGCACCAAATCAGTAACACGAAAAAAATATTTGAAACATAGCTTTCCTTACGGGGAAAATCAAGATGAATTATTAATTTGAAATGCTTAACATATTTACGTCAAAAATTGCAAAATTCAAAAAGAAACTGCTTACTATTCCGTTAGTGAGCTAGGATACCAAAACAACCAGACACAGACACAAACAGTCGTAAGCTTCAAAATCTACCCTAACTACGTTTGGGGGTTAAAGTCAGTAAAAATTGTAACAGTCAAAGACGTGGCAATTCATGAATAAGAGATTGCGATTTCACAGTCCATTTCCCGGATTGCGGAATTATTGCTCGGATAAGCAAAGTGGATAAGAACTCAAGGCACTTTGATGCGCTATTAGTTTTCTTAACAATACTACTATAATATTTTAAAATTTTATGCTAAAATTTAAAAAAATCCTCGTCTCTGTTTAATGAGGTGTACTATTTTAAAGAATGGCGGTAGGTTATCCAACAGAAATACGCTGCTCCGCGTCTTCTTCTTTTCCCTAAGTCGCTTCTCACGGACACCCAACGGGAGGAGATGAGGGGACACCCCACGGAATAGTTGTTACGTAAATTGATTATGAGAATTGAGTTTGTTTGGTAGATCGTCCAGGGTTTTGTCAATGCACAATACATTTTGTATCTAATCAAGTTAGCCAGCCCTGCAATAGCCTACCGCATCGGGAAATGCATTAGCTCGTACACGGTCACTCGGGTTAGCCGGGTCGTTGACCTCGTCTAGATGGCACGATCGTTAACCTCACCTGGCCGTGACGTAACACCCCAGGATATATTTTCACAAACTTGGTGCAGCTCGCTCGCTATTGCAACTTTTACTACGTAGATAATACTTGTTTCATCTACTTTGTTAGCAATAAAATGTTTGGAAGGATTAGCAAGTAGATATTTTTTGTTAGTGATGCTCATTGAATTTAAGGCATGTAGAAAATTTGGTGGTAAGCGTCACGCTTACCCATAAACATCTGTATTCAAGTCTCGCCAACTCGGTAATTTTACCAGCTCTCCTCAGCACAAGAAAGGAGAATGACCAAATTTTTATGGGCTCTGGTCCAAAAAAAAAGTTCTGCTGCCCGCAGGGTTCAGTTTCATAGAAGAAGATGTGGTACTAGAACCCGTCTCTCAAATGAGCTATGTAGTAAATCTGCAGGCACACTTTGTTTTTTTTTTGCCCTATTTTTGGACCATTTTGGTCATTCTTCATTACCACCTAGATGTGCTTTGATCATAAGTTCTGGGTTCTGTTGTGTCTGCATTTGTCTGAGTGAGAAAATTGCGGGGCTAACCCGTCGGAGTCGCTGGACCATCCTCGTGAGCAACGAGTCTGGTTTACGGGGGGGCAATAATGCACCGGCGGCGGGAATGGTCTAGCAGGTGTTTCTCGTAAAAAATCATACAAAGAATATTTTAGCTTGAAGAACGGCCAAAGGTCCAATAATTGCACAAAATGTAAAATAATAAAAATCCGGGCGTCACCCGGCCCCCAAAATACAAAGGCCCGAGTAACATTATATAAGAGATCCTATGTTACATAAGTAATCAATACAGTTTGGAAATATGCCAGAATGTCACACACAAAGAATAGGCAGGATTGCTGGCATACAGGATCGGAGAATGTAATACCACATATTTATTCACTACGGATGTGGTTCTGCAATGGCATAATATAAAGATCGATTTTGTCAGCCTGTGTGGCAGGTACCACCGCAGTTAAAAATATTATGTTGCCAAGCTGCATTATACCGCAGCCCGCAGCATACCCGTGGGTGTCTGTGTAAGTATAGCACCCTCCCATCTCTTCCCGTTAGGTGTCCGTTAGAGGCGACTAAGGAAAAACAAGAAGACGGGCAGCAGCGTCTTTCTATTGGATTCACTACCACCTATACGTACTGCGATCCGCAAGACGCCTGCCAAGCGCGAGCAATTATGGCAACCACTCTTTTCTAACTGGGAGGCCCTTATTCAGCAGTGGTCATTCAGCAGTTTCTAATGACGATGAAGCAGCACTCTAAACATTGCCGTGTTCTGGTACGAAGGGTATTACAGCTGCTATCTTTAGGCGGACGTATCGCTTCATAAATAAAAGTACCTTTAAGGTGGAAATTGAACCCACAACTATTTGGGTACCCAGGATGTCTGACCACTAGACGATAATTATGACGTAGCCAAATTAATGTAAATTTAATAACCCACCGATATTTCATATCAATACGTTAATGCTGTTAAGTGCAGGTTAACGTTAACTGTATTGCAGATCCTGCAAGGCGAAATAAAAAACAAGTAACCTGTGTACAGAAGTAAGTATGCGCCAGACTGGATTTTAGAGCCTTTTTTTTTACGCGGGGGAAACCCAGTAAACATCACTATTATAATAGGTACCTATTTATAGTTCTTGTACTGAGTTGGCCTTGTATTTTCTTTGTTATATTAACAGAATTTTGGCATCGCACAACTTGGTAATGATTAATGTTATTGTTTTTTACTTTTATGTCAATGTAGTTCTTTCTTTTTTTCCCTTTCTCGTTAATGTATGTCTCTTCTTGTATCAGCTGTGTGTTCATTACCATGTCTTGTGTGTGTCAAAATAAATAATTTTCTTCTTCTTCTTCTTCAGAAAGTTAGGTACAAATTAATATTAACTATTTTTCACTGATAACCTGAATTTGAATCTTAATAATATATAAACCCACCCCCTCACTACCACCATCATCATTTCCCAATAAGTTTGCTGTACTGTTCCACATTATTTATATATATATAGATTAACTAGCTGACCCGCGCAGCTCCGCCCGCGCTTTAATTACATTTTGCTCCCCTTTTCTCCCTACTCCCTTGATTTATCTCTCTCCATCTCTCTCTCTTATAATAAAAATCTAATTCTATGCTATTTCTCTCCCCTCCCGCTTCGGTCCCCGTCACACTTCCCCTCTTCCTCTGCTCGTTGTCCTCTCTGAACCCTCTCCCTCCTCTCTCTTCTCCCAACTTGCTCCCTCTCACTCCCCCCCCCCTTGCACCACCTAACTCCTCCGATCACTCACTCCATCACCCTCCCCTCTCCCTCTCTTGCACCCTCCTCTCGTTAAATCCTCTTCTCCTATATCTTCTACTACGTATCAGCGGCATAAAATATACTTTATAACCTATTATCAGACCTACCCGCAAAATTTCATACATATCGGTTCACCCGACTCCTGCACGTAACTCAGAGGTTCTCAGATTTTGTTGTGCAAGGCGTTGCGAACGTTCAGATGAAGATTCTCCCATACGACGTATTCTTGCTGCCCGTGCTTGAGAACTATGTTTAGAAAGTTGAGACCTGGCTCTCATAGGCATTTTCAAATGTTTAAGAAAATGCTAACAGCGTGTAATATTCTAGCGCTGAAAAGAACTGTTGTTTAGCCCTGAAAAGAACTGTTGTTTAGCCCTGAAAATAACTGTTGTTTAGCTCTGAAAAGAACTGTTGGTTAGCCCTGAAAAGAACTGTTGGTTACCCCTGAAAAAATCTGTTGGTTAGCCCCTTAGAGAAAGAAACCAATAGAGAGCTGGCACTTTCTTTCTCATTCGCGCAAGAAAAGGATGCATTTATATAATATTATATGTGATAGAAAGAAATAGAGCATATGATTTTTTGTCCCTCAGCGTGTGTTCAAAATCTGGCGCACCTACGGTGCGTTTTCTTCAAGTACTCATGAAATTTTCTAGTTCACGACCTAGCTTTGGAGTTTTAAATTGAATTGCATTATGAAATATCGTTTATACTACATAATAGGTGCATTTGAATAAATATCCATAACATGTGTTAAGTGTACGAATGATTATTTTCCGTTATTTTCTGTCCTTATCAGCGGCACGCTAGCTAGATGTCTTGTTATATTCTGTCTACGGTTAGCCCTGAAAAGAACTGTTGATTAGCTCTGAGAAGAACTTTTGCGTAGGTGTAGTTTTAAGAAAGAAATCTAAAAAAAATAGAGAGGGAGCCGACCTCGCGTCTGAGCCGCGCGGGTACCTTACTCATAGATCTAAACTCCCCTCCCGCATGCGCACCCCCGCCTTGGTGACGCTCACTTCGCAACGGGCCGTGCAGCAGAAATCGTAATATTTTAATTTGGCAATAACTTCAAAACGAAATGTCCAATTTTAATCATTCAAAGACCAAATATTATCTACATAAATTGTACTTAATGATGAAATAATTTATTTTGATAAGGATTAATAGCATGAGTAAAATAAATGCGTTTAAATGTAGTCCAAACAAAATTCAAGATTTTTAAATAAAAAAATGGTTGTTGGGCCTCGACATAGACAGTGTCCCACGGACTTTTTTGTAGATATTTATAAGATCTACAATTAATTAGAACATTTTATGGTTCTATTTTTTATAGTTTAGGCAGCGTACGCAAAATAAGTAACTTTTCTGGTTGATTTTTTACACCTTGTGTCCGAAAAAACCCAAATATCTTACGGAACCCTATTTTTTCCAAAATAAAATTTAGCCTATGTTACTCGTAGATAATGTAGCTTTCGAATGGTGAAAGAATTTTTAAGAACGGTCCAGTAGTTTTTGAGCCTATTCATTACAACCAAACAAACAAAGTTTTCCTCTTTATAATATTAGTGTAGATAAAAGAGCAGAGTGTTTTCTAGGAATCACGATACAGCAAAAACTTACAATCTTGAAATTTGGAACCAACATTATTCAAATGGTGAACAATATGAATGGATTTTTTAACCGGCTTCAAAAAAAGGAGGAGGTTCTCAATTCGTCTGTATATATATATATTTTTTTTCTATGTATTTTCGCGCATACCTCTGGCAATTATGAACCGATTTGCAAAAATCTTTCTTCCATCCATTCTTTAATCCGTTAGTTGGGTCCCATAAAAAAAATATTGCTTCCGTATAAGTAGTTCCTGAAAAAACAATGATGCTGACTGCGCAGGAAACTTGCAGGAAAGCCTATATAGATGACTTTATGTCGCTTTTTAAGGACAAAAATGGTCATAACTCTGGGAAATATTTACCAATTTCAATGATTTTTTTTTATTCGAAAGAAGAAGCCACTGTAATGAATCTGTATGAAATTTATCACAACCGGATAAGAACTTCCTGGAGGACCATGAACGATGAGGAGGATTTTATCTGGTAAAAACCATAAAACTGATGTTCTCCATTACATTTCTCTGACAATTATGAACCGAATTCGATGATTCTTTTTTTATTCAAGAGAGTAAGCTACTATGATGATTCCATGCAAATTTCATTATGACCGGATATTTTTTTTCTGAAGAAACATGAATTAAGTAAAACTATGTAGACGATAATGTGATCATAACCTACCTAGATCATTTTACGGTCTTCGATGGTTCAATCTTTATATACGAAAATATCACTAAAAAGTTTAAAATAAAATCTTTTTAAAAAAAAATTTAACCGACTTCAATATCACTGAAAAGTATAAAATAATTTAAAATAATAAAATAATTTATTGAAGTTGGTGCCAAGTGCCAACTATACACAGCCGGTAAGCTAACACCAACTTAAATAATATTTAAATAAATAATACAATGAATTGAAACAAAATATTTACAGTTTATTTACTAATATGTACACTTAAACTAGGTAAAAAACTTCCTCGAAGTTGTCGCCGCACTGGGAGGGAAGGGTACCTAAAAGACTGGCGGCATTACCCCTTTGTATGGCCAAGCTTATACGTTGGCAGAAAAAGCTACCAGCCCGGCGGTCTCCTGAGACTTCGATAAGTTTGGATGAAATTTCTTTTACCAAAGCGTGCGTCTCATGAGACCAAGGCCCCATGGTCTCCACCGCAAAGGGCGCAAATATATAGCTCGAACCTAGAGCTGTATACTTGCGTCGCTTTGTATCACTAGCGGTCGCCGCAGCCCCTCCAGCCGCCTTGCAAGTTGCCGGGGTGTGGGACGCAGCAAGTGTGTCGACACATGTCGCATCCCACACCAGCGGCTTACCATGTTGCCATGGTATTAAAGTGACACCATCAGTGCCGTCATCTCGTGTAATGCCGACTGATTCCAGTACGGCAGGGACACCGGCAGTGACAAGCCCCCTGCGAATAATATCATTAAGGGCGGCATGGCGTGACATACGGCCAGCGCTACGCGAGCAAGACAGCCCGTGGTGACCATATTTATCTACGTACTCCCCACAGCGACAACGATGAGGAAGGTTGGTCCTGGCACCCACCCGCAAACAAACTGCAAGACTAAGTGTGGTGTTGGTCAATAGGGTACCAATATGAGACGATGGCATAGCCTGCAGCCAGTGACCGGACTCCTTCGCAGAGACAGCTAGCAACCGCGCACGATCCAAATCGTTAACGCTGGATGATAAAAGTGAATGCCAAATTGAATTACAAAGTGGTTTATCCCACTGTCTCTGAGAGTGAGTTACGATTGGAGGGTCGGAACCCGGGCAAGCCAAAAGCCAGACATTTCTGGCCTCACTCAAATACGTCACCTCAACAGATCCTAAGGCTGAGACAATTATAGACCTGCTGAGGATTTCCGTACTATATACCGAGGACAAAAATGCCGGGAGTGCTAGATCGGAAATTTTGCGGACACCCAGACCACCTAAACAAATCGGTAAAGTAGCCTGGGTCCATACCCACTCCTCTTCAAAAGGACAGTTTAAAATTTTTGTTAAACTACACCGAATTAAATCACCCAAAGTTGTTAAATGACTTTTAAATTTAAATAGTTGAGAACAGCGAAGAAAATAAGTGAATTTGGGCACAAAAAGGCAAAAACGCATAATGAAGAATGCCAAATGTGAGTTAATTTTGAAGATTCGATCAGAGGAATCATGGAATTTTTTATTTTTTTCATCCACGAAACTGGGTATGGCTTCGTCCAGAATGGGGGCACCGAGAAGGTACAGAGATTCCTTAGACAGTACCTTAATATTAGATGCCAAAATACTAAATTTGTTAATAATGAGGTTCTTTCGAGCCTCAGCCACTGAGTCCGAAACAAAGATTTCACACTTTGAAAAGTTAAATTCTAGACCGATTTTTTGAAACTCGTTAATAAGAATTTTGAAGTCAGCATAGACCGAATCTGCTGAACCCCCTAAAGTGCCATCATCCAGATACCAGACATTAAATTTGGAATTTAGAGTACATATGATCTGATGGATTGCCAAACTAAAGATAGCAGGACTAAGAGGGTCACCTTGTTGACATCCAACAGCTGAACAAATAGGATGTTCATTATATAATAATTTGGATGGTTGGCCATAACATTGAAAGACATATGGGTAAATTTCTGGAATGTTGTTTTGTACTTGTGTCAACAAAGCAGCTCTGTCTACAGAATTGAAAGCATTTTTGACATCTACCTTAAGCAAGACCTCACCTCCGTTCTGCAGTAAAAAGGTGCGTGCCGCATGGACGGCTGCCTCACAACCACCCTTTGAGCCAAATCCGAGTTTTATAGGCTGAAAAATTTGGGATACAGTAGGGAGGATGCGACGGCAACAAACTTTAGAAGCGATACGGCGGATGGTAGAGCCTATCGCTATAGGCCGAATGCCACCGTCTTTTTTGGATAGAGCGCACAAATTAGCGCCATATAAAACATCAGTAATTTCTAGAGGCACCTTGCCCGCCAACATTAGATTAATCAGAGCGGTTAAATTAAAAAGGAGTGACCTGCCCGCGTCCCCGACGGCCTTACTTACAAGGTCTTTGAGATGTTGAGGGGTAAGGCCATCAAGGCTGCCAGCAGAGCCACTCTTAAAGGAAGAAATGCAGTTCATAATTTCGACAGTATCCGAAATAAGAATCCGCTGATCTGAAGGGGGTGCGTTAGGGAAATGAAGACCTACTGAAGGTGAGGGATGTTTGGAAATCAATGCGGAAAGCGTGTCCGCATTATTTGGAGCAATAATATCGCTGGAAAAAAGCATCCGTGCTGCGCCTTTAAAATCACCATCATTTGCTTTTGTTTCAATTTTGTGAATGATATTACCAGAAACTCGTGATCGAATAGGGAAAATGCCAAAAGACAAATCCGAAATAACGTTATTCAAATCAGAACAATTTAGTTTAATTTTTTGCTTAAGAGATATTTTTTCATCTGCCTTGATTGCAGTAACATGCAGCACTCTGTAAGGAAATGTTAGCAGCTCTTAAATTATTAATATATATATATTTAAATTATTTTATACTTTTCAGTGATATTGAAGTCGGTTCAATTTTTTTTTAAAAAGATTTTATCGAAATTACATACCTAAGTTGGTCAAATGGGCTCCCAAAGTATGTATGGAAAAAAAATATTTTGCACAAAGAAGGGTTTCCATTTCATGCTATGATGCAGCTAGAGTAACGAAAGTCAGTAAATAAACCCAGCACAACAATTGAACAAACTAATTTTGAGCATTTTTGTAAAATCAACCCCTAAGTGGGTCAAATGGGCTCACAAAGTTTGTATGGAAAAAAAACTTTTTTCATCCCACGGATTTGAAATTTTGT
This sequence comes from Furcula furcula, assembly GCA_911728495.1. Lineage (NCBI taxonomy): Eukaryota > Metazoa > Arthropoda > Insecta > Lepidoptera > Notodontidae > Furcula > Furcula furcula. The sequence continues at coordinate 24,232,644 of OU452252.1, forward strand.
CAATGTACTAAGACAAAGAAATTAAGAAATACGTGTATCACAACTTTTTCAAATTCGACATCACTATCACATTATTTTTTTAAATCAATTCTTGGTTTGAAAACCCCTTGGTTTTAGCATGGTTTTTGAGTATCAAACGCGGAAAGAAAATCATGCTGCACTGATGAAACATTGTGAAAAAATTCATCAAGTTAAAGCAATTTATTTTGAAAATCAACCCCTCAAAGGGTCCAATTAGGTTCAAAAAAAATTTTTTTTTGTCCTACAGTCACAGGACTTATTTTGTGCATTGCAAAAAATAATCTAAGAAACTTATTTCAGGCATTCTTCAAAAAACAACCCCTAAGGTAATTTTATGAGGCTGCAAAGTTTGCATGAAGAAGAATTTTCATTTTAGCTATAATTCTGCTACAGTCACAAAACTCATTACATAAACTCAACATAAAAACAAACTAATTTTCTGCATTTTTTGGAAATCAACCCCTTAGTGGGTCAAATATGGTATCAAAGATTGCAAAAAAATATTTTTCATTATACTGAAACAAAACTTTGTCATCAAAAGAAGTTGAGAAACACGTCTGACACATTTGTTTTGAATAACAACCCTTGTCGGGGTTTGCACGGTTTTTGAGTATGAATGCGGAATAAAAATCATGCTGCACTGATGAAACTGCGGATGCATTTATGAAATTAAAGAAATCCATGTGAATTTTTTTTTTTTAAATTGAAGAAGAAGAAGAAGAAAAACATTTATTTGTGACACGCACAACACACACGAATAACAAAACAGTAAAACAAAGTACAATTATCAGACATGTCACAAAAAGGTCCTAACTCAGCAATATGCTGGCTGCGGACAACCAGCGCTGGTCTTCCGCTAGGACCTTTTGGGTGACGTCACGTTAACTACGACGTCTATGTACACACACATACAAACAGAAATAAAAAACAGAACAGATCACAGGAACAGATTATAGTAAAAACAGTGAATTACATAAGAAAACCTAAATGATACATTGTTTTTTTTTTTTTTTTTTTATTATTATTTGATTTATTACTACGTCTGTGGTACATTCAGAAGCTCTAAATACCTGGAGTAACTGTTAACGGTAACTTAATTTAACGAACCCAACATTTTTTTACCGGTAACGAGTATCATAGACAATTATATGAAAATCATCACCACATAAATCAACGTTACAGGTAATACGTATGCAAGGTAAATGCTGTTGAATATCGTCTACGGTTCCCGCTTTGATATAACATAAATTAACATAAAATTAATCCATAACCTCAGAGTAATTATAATGGAGCTAGTATCGCGTCGATTCCCCGAACAAATTGACCCCAAAAGGGATTAATTTGGGTCCAAATCATGTTTTTTTACCCTACGGTCACAAGACTTATTTTATGTATTGCACATAAGAATCTAAGAAACCTGGTCAAATTAATGGTTTCAAAGTTTGTATTCAGAAGGACTTCCATTTAAGTTATAATGCAGCTACAATCACGAAACTTGGTAAGTAAACTCAACACAACATTAGTTTGTTAAATCAAACTAATTTTCTGTATTCTTCACCATTTCTGTTTTTTCAGGAACTGCTTATTCGTAAGTAATATTTTTAATATGGGACCCAACCAGTGGAGCGGCCTATCCTTACCAGAAAGAATTTTTGAAATCGGTTCATAATTGCTAGTCATGCGTGAACATACATAGAAAAAAAATATGTACAGACCAATTGAGAACCTCCTCCTTCTTTGAAGTCGGTTAAAAAACCATTAAACTGTAAATTTTCTCCATTACATTACTATGACAAATATGAACTGATGATTCTTTTTATTCAAGAGAGTGTTTACTCTCTTGAATAAAATGAAATCATGAAATCATTACAGTAGTTTTACTGTAATGATTTCATGCAAACATTAGGGACCGGATCCACACGCAAAATACGCGCTTTGTCGTGGGGTTGCGGAAACCAGCCCGCTATACCAATAGGGACCGGATAAAGTGTTTCTGGAGAAAATATACACAGTAGGTACTATCGTGGACACGAACGGTATACCAGTTTTCAATCAAAATCGTTTAAACAACTTTACGTGCGCTTACCCCGCTCGCACGTATTTTGGGCCGGCTCATACAATCGATTGTAGTCCTAAAGATGGTATACCGTTCGTGACCGCGAGAGTACGTCAACACCAACCTCACTAACATTTAAATTATTTTATGCTTTTTAGTGTTGTTGAAGTCGGTTCTTTTTTTGTTGTTGTGTTGTGTGCAATTTTTTATTCGAAAATCAACCCGTGGGACAAATGAGGTATCAAAGTTCGTATGAGAAAAAATTTTTTTTCAGAGACACGAAACTTTGTCAGTGTACTCATAAAAAAATTGAGAAACACGTCTAACCCCTGCCATATCCCGTGGCCTTCTGGTGGTCGCGGTTTTTTATAGTACATCTGTCCGCGACCTTCTCGTGGTCGCGTTTTACCGCACTATTTTAATAAACAATTTTACCTCTATACAGTGTATCTGTACTGCTCTAACTTTCACAAGGAGTTCGTTATTAGATAAGGATGACATATAATATCACTTGTCATAAAAATACACTCACTGAACATCGAACATTTGAATTATTGCAAACATTTTGGCGCGCTTTTTGGCGCGCTTCGTCACTCGGTAGTTAATCGCCGTGGAAAAATGTATGGGGAGGCGTGTTTTTTTAACTAATATGTGTAAAATAATATATATATTTGCAAATAAAACAAATACTTTTACTAAGAATGTTTTTAATTATATTTATTATAACTTTTTTCACAAACCTAGAAAAAAAAAACATTAGTAAAAAAAAAACTCGGAATTAACAGTAGATAAATGCGTACTCATTCATACATATCCTATTAGCTTAATTCATAACGATTCTAACGATGTATGTATCGTATAGTACTCTAATACAAACAACTTGAGATATCGTCATTTCAATGACGTGCGCCGTTATCGCGCATGACACTTGAGACTAACATAAACGCCGGCGCGGAGCACTTCAAAATGGCCGGGACATTGCAGAGGCTAACACATTTGTTTTGAAAATCAACCCTTAACGGGGTTTTAGCACGGTTTTTGAGTATCAAACGCGAAAAAAACATTCATGCTGCACTGATGACACTTTGCGGATACATTCGTCATATTGAAGCAATCCATGTCATTTTTTTAAATTAACCCCTAAAAGCTGAACGCTTTTGAGTTCCATAAAATATTTTATTCCTACAGCCACACGACATATTTTATGTATTGCATACAAGAATCTATGAAACCGTTTCCGGCATTCTTCGAAAAAGCTCTTAAGTTTGCGTTAAGAAAGTTCTCCATTTAACGCAATAATGCAACTATGGTAACGAAACTCAGTGAATGAACTAAACAAAACTATTTTTCGAAAATCAACCACTAAGGGCATCTACCAATGGGGTTACCAAATGGTTTCACTTAACAACCTCATAAGTTTTTTAATGGAATTGCAAAATAAGTACAGTATCTTTTTAAATAAAGAAGTACATACATACATTTAAGAAATGGGAGCTATGATAGCTGACACAAAAATACAGGCTACATATTATACTTGATACCTATTAGGTCAGGGGAACGGGTATGAACAATATTGAAATCGATCGTCCGAAGATCGGACCAACAATAATAACTAAGAAGATCTGAGGGTACACCGGAATAATTATGACATAAGGACGTTCAACATCTCAGTCCTCCCGTGACCATAGGTGCTGCAAAGCATTCGAAACGTCGGGATAGTAAAAGCTAAAATAAACCGCGATTAAATCCGTAAAAATAGTTTGATTTAAATGTGTAGCATTCGCGTAAATAAAAGACAGCATTAGTGTAAACAATATTTTAAAAAACCTCGATCCATAATGCAAAACACGTTTGAGAAACAAAGTAAACGCGGGCGATGCCGCGGGCTACAGCTAGTTTATTAATATAACATGTTTCATTGATTTGTCTATCATCATTTGATTAACAAATTTTCTCTACAAATAACCCCATTCTATAAAATCTTCAATCACATCTTGCTGTCTCTCTTTATACTCATCATTGATTTTAAAACCAAATTCAAACGATTCTTTATATAAATCGGGAACATCTTCCATTTTCGCCATGAATAAAGGCAATAACAGAAAAGAAATAAGCAGACCATAGTCTAAATTCTCTTTATAAAACTTATCAAACATCTTCCTGGGATAAATTAGCTCCACGTCCAAATTGAAATATTCCAGAAATGTTCTGAGTGTGTCATGGTATAAATCCTTTAGATACGACAGATGATCTTTGCGGAATTTTCGGTCGGTGCAGAGGAATATAAAGTTCATGAAGTCTATCACCGGACAACCGTAGTGCATGAACTGATAGTCCACTGGGATGACGTCCACCACTTGATTTTTCTTTAAAAAATAAGGTAAATAGGACATTAAAGAGAACTTAATCAAAAGGAAACCAAAAATATTTTGGTGACTAAAACCGACACCAGGGATTCAGTACATGATTCTGAACATTTTAGTGTTGAAATTTTTCATCGGATTTTTCATGAATTTCCAAAAAAAAAAGCCACTTTTTTTTAATTAAAATTAGTATAACATCATTATTGGTAAAGCCTAATTTTAAACAATAAATTACTTATTTGTGGAAAATATATTTATTCTTTATGCACAAAAACAGTACATAGGTAATTAATTAATAGGCAATTAAATATTATTATTTTAGAAAATTAGCTATGTAATTTGAAAAATTAATATTATTCCGCATTATATTCATTAAATGCTCGAAAATTAATAAGTTAGTCATTTTCCATATAAATGGTTTCTGTAATGTAACGGACATAATTTGAAATCTTATAACAAAAAATTCGACTACTTTATGAGAAGTGCAGGACTTATGCATAAAATACTTACATTCATTTTTGCCATAATATTGGCTTGTCTGTAATCACCATGACATAAACAAATATTCATGTTCTCTTTATTAAAATACTGAGAAATATTTTCACCCAGTTTGTAAATCGTATTTTCCACTTTATTCTTTACATCTTCATTGACGTATTTCATCGTTACATTAATAGTTTGTTTAATGATTGGCTGGTATTCATTATTCAAAATGTATGGATGATTTAATTTTTTTATTTTCCTTTCGAAATATTCTGGCAGCTTCTGTTGTAATACAAACGAGAGGCCATGAAATTTCGCGAGCTGTTTTATGCACATTTCAGCAAAATTTAGAGAGATCACGTCCATTCTTTCGACTGTTGTATATCCTATTTTAGCGATATTTTCTAATAGTATGAGTTCTGCATCGCTTTCTTCGTAACTCTTAATAAATTTGTATCTTTCGTGAGAAGGTACATTTGCGTCCTCTTGTAGCTCTGCGAGTTTCTCAGAAAGTTCTTTGTATGCAAACAATTCTGTTTGGAATGCCTTACTTATTGATACCCATTCTATTTCTTTGTCCAAAATTAAACTTTTAACAAATATGTTTGTTTCTTTATCTTTATTGTGTGTTTTTCCTTTTATATCTACTTCAAAAAGGTCATTAAAGAAACTTTCACCCTTCATTACAACTTTTTGTTTATTAATCATGAACGTCGAATATCCCTCTTTTTCAATAATAATATTGAGACATTTTTCCAATTTTGATGTTAACTTATCTACGTTGCACATGTTTCCCGTTCAAAGTCTAATGTCAGTATAAAGTCATGTTGTAACAGCTTGATGGGTTATGGCCGTTTTTATACTATTTTAAATCAAGTTATTTTGAATAACGCAGTGTTCTCAAACAACTTTAATTAGTGGTCAATTTGAGTTTGACTTCCATATTGTATAAAGATTCGTATACATTATTGATTCAACGCTTTTTAAATTTTCATGGTAAATTACAATTCTACATTGACTTACGGGCTTATTGCACTTTGTTTTATTTAGTTTTTCGATGATTATGGGCGGCCATGACTACTTTATTGTTTGAAAGGCGGCATTGGGATAAGAACATCAAGAATAAACCGCGATACACATATAATCCATACAATTAATTTCATTTCAATTTGCAATATTTGCGTAAATATGAGAAATTAATGTAGTATACTTATAGGTATGTATAATCATAATAATATACTGGTTGCTGATTTAATCACCAGAAAACTTCAACAATGTGAGGCAACCCAGCTAGATACCAAAACTATTAAAGTAAATGTTTCTTAATTTCCACAGAAAATATTTATTTATTTCAGGAGTCAAAGTAAAACAAAACAGTGCCGATGATCATCGACAAACCTAGTCATGTAATGAAGTGGTAGGTGTCATATTTCTGATGCAGCGCAGATGTTATTTCTGCAAACGTAGAATAATTACTCTTTCTCCTAGAATCTTTCTCTCTTCTTTTCACTAGAATCTCAGACATTTACCAAAATCTCAGACATATACCATGCTTTCGCTACTTGATAGTGAGCAGTCGCCATGACACTTGGCAATCGTGACTAACGACGAATTCTGCAATACCTTAAGCTGCTAGGGTAACATCATTTAAGATTAAGTGATTGAAAAATCTGTATTCAATAAAATATGTCTGGTGCATGCCTGCCTTTAATATTTATATCTATAATATTCGGTAGAATTAACTTAGGATCAGGCATCTATTGTATTTGATTTTCACACGCTATAATGGCTTCTTTTTGCATGGGTTTTATTTATTCATCCACGTGATCTAAATTATCACTTATTTTTTCACGTTAGTACCACATGCCGCAAGATTAATAAACAAGATAATAATAACTTTACAGCTACTTGCTCTTAAACGCTTAGGCTTAGGACTGATGCTTGATTATTTTGAAGTTAACTCCGTGATTGTACTCAGGGTTTCATTATTGATAATATACTCAGTGATAATCATCATCAAACGTCCACTGGTGAACACAGGCTTCCCCCTTAGAAGGGAGGGGTTGGCATAATCCCCGCGCTTGGCAGGTGCCATGGGAAAAGACGCTGCTGGCAGTCTTTTTGATTTGCCTTTGTTGCCTCTTACATACACACGACGGGAGGTGATGGGATACCCTGGTGCTTAAATAAGTGTTTATACATGACACTCAGAACTATCGTTATATAGTACCCTAAGCACACGCAGATATAATATGGTTTGCAGGCCCAAGAACAATAGGTTTGTACTGGCTGGGCAACATAACTACTATGCAATGTAAGATCCTTACCATGAAAATTACATGATTTTTAGGAACTCAGTCTTAATAAAATGAAGAGTCTAATAGTGCTAGGTATCCTGCACGCAGTATGCAGGGGAGCGCCGCGGTTTATAGTTTGTTGCGATTCATAGTAAGGATTTGAACCTCTGGGATCGGTTCAAAAGTTAGATTTTTTAATAATAGGTTTTCGCTTGACCACAATCTCACATGATAGTAAGTGAAAATGTGATCTAGGATGGACCGCGCTTAGTCATAAGATGCCTGTTCACTCTAGACTTAAATAAGCTCAAGTTTTATTTTCCTAGGAAAACAGTGTCCGGTTTGTTTAAAAAGGTCACTTTCGGTAAAGAAAGCGGCACAAAAGAAATGTATAAGATCAATCTATAGTATGGGTCCGCTTGAGTCATGTAGACCTTTGTTTAAGTCCATGAAAATGTTAACTCTTGCCGGATTCTACATCCTTGATACATGTTTGTTTATAAGAAAACATCCAAAGATGTTTACTGCAGTTCAAAAGAAGCAGTTAGTTAGGTTATCTACCTAATCTGAGAGATCCTACAGGTTTTTTAATGACCTCTTGTATTTACAGCCTTCTTTCACAAAAATTGTTATATAATGAGTATTAGGATATGTAACCATTTACCTAAATATTTTAGGGAAATGCCTTTCAGCAAGTTTAAGCGTCGCCTAAATGTTTCTACACGGTTAAGGAGTTTTTTGAAAACAAAGAAAAAAAAAACTGATTACCTACACTGGGCCTAGTTTGTGTATACCTAATAATTTTATAATTATATTTTGCATGTTATTGATCGTAACTAATGTGAAGCAACTTGTTATCTATATTAATAAAAGAGCAGGGTGTTTTCTAGGAATCACGATACAGCAAAAACCATTTAACGTACAATCTTGAAATTTGGAACCCACATTACTCAAATAGTCTAGGTGAACAATAAGAACGGATTTTTCGAAATTCCATACCTAAGTAGGTCAAATGGGCTCCCAAAGTATGTATGGAAAAAAAAATTGTTTTCGTCACATGGACACGAAACTTTGTCAGTATACTGAGTAAAAGAAATAAAGAAACACGTATATCACAACTTTTTGAAAATCGACCCCTAAACGGGTTTTAGCATGGTTTTTCAGTATGAGACGCGGAAAAAAAATATACTACATTGATGAAACTTTGCGAATATATTTATCAAATTAATGCAATCCATGTGTAAATAATAATTTTTTTGAAAATCAACTCTGAAAGGGGTCCAATTGGGGTCCAAAAAATGCTTTTTGACCTACAGTCATAATACTTTATTTATATATTATACGCAAGAATCTAAGAAACCTATTTCCGGCATTTTTCGAAAAGCAACCCCTAAGGTCATTTTATGGGGTTGGAAAATTTGCACAAAGAAGGGTTTCCATTTCATGCTATGATGCAGCTAGAGTAACGAAAGTCAGTAAATAAATTCAGCACAACAATTGAACAAACTAATTTTGAGCATTTTTGTAAAATCAACCCCTAAGTGGGTCAAATGGGCTCTCAAAATTTGTATAGAAAAAAAAATATATTTCGTCACACGGACACGAAACTTTGTCAGTATACTGAGTAAAAGAAATAAAGAAACACCTATATTACAACTTTTTGAAAATCGACTCCTAAAGGGGTTTTAGCATGGTTTTTCAGTATGAGACCCGGAAAAAAAAATTTATACTACATTGATGAAACTTTGCAAATATATTTATCAAATTATAGCAATCCATGTATAAATAATCATTTTTTGAAAATAAACTCCCAAGGGGGTCCAATTGGGGTCCAAAAAATGTTTTTCGACCTATAGTCATAAGACTTAATTTATATTACACACAAGAATCTAAGAAACCTATTTCCAGCATTTTTTCGAAAAACAACCGCTAAGGTAATTTTAAGGGGTTGGAAAGTTTGCACAAAGAAGGGTTTCCATTTCATGCTATGATGCAGCTAGAGTAACGAAAATCAGTAAATAAACCCAGCACAACAATTGAACAAACTAATTTTGAGCATTTTTGTAAAATCAACCCCTAAGTGGGTCAAATGGGCTCTCAAAATTTGTATAGAAAAAAAAAAATATTTCGTCACAAGGACACGAAACTTTGTCAGTATACTGAGTAAAAGAAATAAAGAAACACCTATATTACAAATTTTTGAAAATCGACTCCTAAAGGGGTTTTAGCATGGTTTTTCAGTATGAGACCCGGAAAAAAAAATTTATACTACATTCATGAAACTTTGCAAATATATTTATCAAATTATAGCAATCCATGTATAAATAATCATTTTTTGAAAATAAACTCCGAAGGGGGTCCAATTGGGGTCCAAAAAATGTTTTTCGACCTATAGTCATAAGACTTAATTTATATTACACACAAGAATCTAAGAAACCTATTTCCAGCATTTTTTCGAAAAACAACCGCTAAGGTAATTTTAAGGGGTTGGAAAGTTTGCACAAAGAAGGGTTTCCATTTCATGCTATGATGCAGCTAGAGTAACGAAAATCAGTAAATAAACCCAGCACAACAATTGAACAAACTAATTTTGAGCATTTTTGTAAAATCAACCCCTAAGTGGGTCAAATGGGCTCTCAAAATTTGTATAGAAAAAAAAATATATTTCGTCACACGGACACGAAACTTTGTCAGTATACTGAGTAAAAGAAATAAAGAAACACCTATATTACAACTTTTTGAAAATCGACTCCTAAAGGGGTTTTAGCATGGTTTTTCAGTATGAGACCCGGAAAAAAAAATTATACTACATTGATGAAACTTTGCAAATATATTTATCAAATTATAGCAATCCATGTATAAATAATCATTTTTTGAAAATAAACTCCGAAGGGGGTCCAATTGGGGTCCAAAAAATGTTTTTCAACCTATAGTCATAAGACTTAATTTATATTACACACAAGAATCTAAGAAACCTATTTCCAGCATTTTTTCAAAAAACAACCGCTAAGGTAATTTTAAGGGGTTGGAAAGTTTGCACAAAGAAGGGTTTCCATTTCATGCTATGATGCAGCTAGAGTAACGAAAATCAGTAAATAAACCCAGCACAACAATTGAACAAACTAATTTTAAGCATTTTTGTAAAATCAACCCCTAAGTGGGTCAAATGGGCTCACAAAGTTTGTATGGAAAAAAAACTTTTTTCATCCCACGGATTTGAACTTTGCGAACACATGTATCAAACTACAGCAATTATTGTATAATTAATCATTTTTTTAAAATCAACTCATACAGGGGTCCAATTGGGGTCCAAAAAATCCACTCCTATAGTTATAAGACTTCATTTATGTATTGCACACAAGAATCTAAGAAAGCTATTTCCGGCATTTTGCAAAAAACAACCCCTATGGTCATTTAATGGGGTTGACACGTAGAACGATTTCCATTTAATGCTATAATACAGATAGAGTAACGAAACTTGGTACATATTCTCAATACAAAAATTGAATAAACTAATTTTCAGCATTTTTCGATAATCAGCCCCTAAGTGGGTCAAATGGGGTCGCATACTATGTATTGAAAACATTTTTTTTCATCACACATACTCGAAATTTTGTGAACGTACTAAACAATCTTTTGTTTAGTAATGAAGAAACACCTCTATCACAACTTTTTGAAAATCGACCCTTAAAGGGGCTTTAGAATGGTTTTTAAGTTTGAACTGTGGAATAATATTATGCTGCATTTATGAAACTTTGCGAATACATTAATCAAACTAAAGCAATCCATGTGTAAATAGTTTTTGAAAATTAACTCCTAAAGGGGTCCAATTGGGGTCCAAAAATTTTTTTCGACCTGCAGTCATAAGACTTAATTTATTAGTCCGGTCAATTTAGACCAAAAAATGAGAGTGAAGTTACATAAAGTCCTAACAAGCTGAATTTCAGTGAAATTTTTCCGGCGCAGGTGGAAGTAAAGTTTGAACTGGCTCTAATATATTGTTGACCAACTTCCAACCCCAGTCTGTAGGGTCTAGCTGATAACCAAGCCACATTTGAACTTGGTAATATACTCGAAAAAGATGTTGGTGAGCAGCAACTGAGGTTGGAGGAAGACAAGCTAATTGAACTTGTTTTTTATTTTTAGTATTTTTAACGAAACAACTCTAGATGTATATACGTGGCGTACTCATGCATATTATGAAGATAACAACTTTTATAACTTTTTGAATCGTTATATCTCAGAAACGGTGGCTCGTAAGAAAAAAAGTATTGATACATTTTTTATAGATAATTTTATGATCTACAATTTTTGTCTGAGGTACTTTTATGATAAAACTTACCGTTTTGCTGAAAATCGCGAAAAACTCATTTTTTTGACCTTTGACCTTGAATAAAAAATTTTCCTTACAGGGGAATGATGGGGAACTTCTAGACTTTGTTTATAATTATGTTTTGAACAATTTCACAGAAATTCAGCTTGTTGGGACTTTATGTAACTTCGAATGTCTAAATTGACCGGACTATTATGTATTGTACACAAGAATCTAATGAATAAATGATTTATTTTTCTTACAAACAAACAACAAAAGTTTTTGCATTACATGGTGAAAACAAGTTTCAATACAAAGATAATTAATGCCTCACAAATAAATGGCCATAAATAATTACAATAATATGTGCCGTTAGTTATTCTTGGCTAAAACTGTTTCCACTAGCTATTATACAATGACAAAACTATCCCCCGCACTAGTATAAAACTGTGTTGCGGCAGAATAGCATCACCGTTCAAATAACCAGTTATGTTTGACACATGAGTAACTACTTTCCACCTGGCAGAGTAGCTCAAGATAGGTTGGTTAGTTAGACATATGACCATAGTACAAGCAAGGATTTTAGACAATCTTACTTACTAACTACAAAAGGAATTTAATATAAAGTGATGACCACACTACGATAGCAATTTAATTATTCGTATAATTCTGATTAAAGCACCTACATATACATATATAAGTAATATATATGAGACAAAGAATATAAAAATAATAATAATATAATACATAATAGTAAATTTAATAATATATCTACGGGTTTTTTGCATGAAATGCATTTCAGTACTTTATATATGTAAAGTTAATTCAAGATATACATACATATCTAAAAAAAAATGTATATACTGGGTATAAGAGGAAGTGGTAAGTTCTGTAATCTACATTATAATCACTAATAAGCAATACTTATAGTGGTTCGATCGTAGATAGGAAAAGTATATAATATATATGTATTTATTATAAGTATAATAATATATAATGACTCATGGCTTGAGAATATTTTCAGTAGATTCATAGTCTAGTGTAAATAAGTAATTAGAGATCGTTTTCTTACAAGTGTAGTGAGTTTTAACCACAATTTGCTGAACAGTTCGACAAACTTTGTTATACAGCCAAGGTCCAAGAAAAGTAGCAAATTTACGTGCGAACATAGTTCTGCATGATGGTATTTGATATGCAGGAGGAGCACGCCTTGTCGCAGAGATTTGTACTAGTGGTGGAAACCGGTGCTGTCTCAGTATGACAGTCCTAATAAATAATTGACGTACCGTTAGTACAGAGAATTCATTATATAGCTCAGTAGTAGGGTATCGAAAGTTTTTGAAATTTAGCACTTTTATCACAGCTCTTTGAGCCCGTTCAAGTCTGATCAGATGTGTTTTACTTGCACCACCCCATGCTGATATACCATATGTTATTAATGATTGGCACAGCGAGTAGTATATTAATCTTAACGTTTCGGTACATTTAATACGCCTAACCTTTTTGAAAATACAAATGAGCTTTCTTATTTTATTGCTAAGTGTATCTATTTGGGTTTTCCAGTTAAGATTTTTGTCCAGCATTACGCCTAGATATTTAACAGAAGAAGAAGGTTTTAGAATGGGGCAGAGACAATTAAAATTAGTACTACATGTATGAGCTTTTATGTCAAGATTGAATGGTTGATTATTTGCATATATGCTGAAAGTAATGCATTTAGTTTTACATAAGTTAAGCGTTAAAAGGTTATTTTGGAACCAATTCAGGATTAGTCTAAGGTCATTTTCACACTGCCTTTGTACTTCCTCCCAGGAGGGCCCATCAAAAAGGAGTACAGTGTCATCAGCGAAAGATGTTATTCTAGCATTCTTTGTTTTAACATGAAACAGGTCATTTAAATACAGCAGGAACAGTGTCGGGCCCAGCACTGATCCCTGCGGGACTCCGAAATTAATATTTAGATATTGACTCTGTATGTTGTCAATTTTGACTGATTGGCTTCTTTCGCTAAGGTAGGATTTAAATAACTGGAGGGGAATACCATGCACACCTGCACACTCCATTCTACGTATTAGTATGGGAATAGAGACAGTATCGAACGCTTTCTCCAAATCTAAAAATATACCTAGGCATTTGTCATTACGGTCAAGCTTTTGAGCAATATGGTGAACTACTTCTTCAATTGCATCAGTGGTGGACATTTTTTCTCTAAAACCGTATTAAATAATTTAATCTAAGAAACCCATTCCATAATGGGGTTGGAAAGTTTACACGCAGAACCATTGAATGTTATAATGCAGCTAGAGTAACGAAACTCGGTACATAGACTCAACAAAACAATTTAACAAACTAATTTTCAGCATTTTTCGAAAATCAACCCCTAAGTGTGCCAAATGGGGTATCAAAGTTACTATGGAAACAAAATCATAACAAAACTTTATCAGTGTACTGATAAAAAAACCACATGTATCACATTATTTTTTTAAATCAATTCTTGGTTTGAAAGCCCCTTGGTTTTAGCATGGTTTTTGAGTATCAAACGCGGAAAGAAAATCATGCTGCACTGATGAAACATTGTGAATAAATTCATCAAGTTAAAGCAATTTATTTTGAAAATCAACCCCTCAAAGGGTCCAATTAGGTTCAAAAAATGTTTTTTTTTTGTCCTACAGTCACAGGACTTATTTTGTGCATTGCAAACAATAATCTAAGAAACGTATTTCAGGCATTCTTCAAAAAACAACTAAGGTAATTTTATGAGGTTGCAAAGTTTGCATGAAGAAGGATTTTCATTTTAGCTATAATGCTAAGTTAATTGTTAATATAATATTCTAATTTAAAGTCAGAACGTATTACGATTTATTGATTTGTTTAATTCAGTCAAAGTTTTATTTAATTTTTTTTGATATTCCGGAAATTATGATGTATTGAATTCATATAATAATTATTATCGATTGTAATGAAATGTTATGTTGACTAGTGTTTTGGAAATGTTGTGTACGCTTTTAAGTGGAATTTGTATCAGCACAAAAACAGCTAACCATTATTTGATATTGTAAGTTACGATATACGTTCTGTTGGTGTACCTTTTTATAAATAAAAAAAATAAAAAATGCTGCTACAGTCACGAAACTCATTACATAAACTTAACATAAAAACAAACTAATTTTCTGCATTTTTTGGAAATCAACCCCTTAGTGGGTCAAATATGGTATCAAAGTTTGCAAAAAAACATTTTTCATTATACTGAAACAAAACTTTGTCATCAAAAGAAGTTGAGAAACACGTCTGACACATTTGTTTGGAATAACAACCCTTGACGGGGTTTGCACGGTTTTCGAGTATGAATCCGGAATAAAAATCATGCTGCACTGATGAAACTGCGGATGCATTCATGAAATTAAAGAAATCCATGTGCAAATTATTATTTTTTTAAATTGACCCAAAAGGGGATTAATTTGGGTCCAAATCATGTTTTATTTACCCAACGGTCACAAGACTTATTTTATGTATTGCACATAAGAATCTAAGAAACCGGTTTCCTGCATTCATCAACAAACAACCCCTAAGGTCGATTAATGGTTTCAAAGTTTGTATTCAGAAGGACTTCCATTTAAGTTATAATGCAGCTACAATCACGAAACTTGGTGAGTAAACTCAACACAACATTAGTTTGTTATATCAAACAAATTTTCTGCATTATTCACCATTTCAGTTTTTTCAGGAACTGCTTATTCGTAAGTAATATTTTTAATATGGGACCCAACCAGTGGAGCGGCCTATCCGTACCAGAAAGAATTTTTGAAATCGGTTCATAATTGCCAGAGTCATACGTGAACATACATAGAAAAAAAAATATGTACAGACCAATTGAGAACCTCCTCCTTCTTTGAAGTCGGTTAAAAAACCATTAAACTGTAAATTTTCTCCATTACATTACTATGACAAATATGAACTGATGATTCTTTTTATTCAAGAGAGTAAACTACTGTAATGATTTCATGCAAACATTAGAGACCGGATAAAGTATTTCTGAAGAAAATATACACAGTAGGTACTATCGTGGACACGAACGGTATACCAGTTTTCAATCAAAATCGTTTAAACAACTTCACGTGCGCTTACCCCGCTCGCACGTATTTTGGGCCGCCTCATACAAACGATTGTAGTCCTAAAGATGGTATACCGTTCGTGACCGCGAGAGTACGTCAACACCAACCTCACTAACTTTTAAATTATTTTATGCTTTTTAGTGTTGTTGAAGTCGGTTCTTTTTTTTGTTGTGTTGTGTGCAATGTTTTATTCGAAAATCAACCCGTGGGACAAATGAGGTATCAAAGTTTGTATGTGAAAAAAAATTTTTTCAGAGACACGAAGCTTTGTCAGTGTACTCATAAAAAAATTGAGAAACACGTCTAACACATTTGTTTTGAAAATCAACCCTTAACGGGGTTTTAACACGGTTTTTGAGTATCAAACGCGAAAAAAACATTCATGCTGCACTGATGACACTTTGCGGATACATTCGTCATATTGAAGCAATCCATGTAATTTTTTTAAATTAACCCCTAAAAGCTGAACGCTTTTGAGTTCCATAAAATATTTTATTCCTACAGCCACACGACATATTTTATGTATTGCATACAAGAATCTATGAAACCGTTTCCGGCATTCTTCGAAAAACCTCTTAAGTTTGCGTGAAGAAAGTTCTCCATTTAATGCAATAATGCAACTATGGTAACGAAACTCAGTGAATGAACTAAACAGAACTATTGAATAAACTAATTTCCAGCATTTTTCGAAAATCAACCACTAAGGGCATCTACCAATGGGGTTACCAAATGGTTTCACTTAACAACCTCATAAGTTTTTTAATGGAATTGCAAAATAAGTACAGTATCTTTTTAAATAAAGAAGTACATACATACATTTAAGAAATGGGAGCTATGATAGCTTACACAAAAATACAGGCTACATATTATACTTGATACCTATTAGATCAGGGTTAATAAAAGTGTGAACAATATTGAAATCGATCGTCCGAAGATCGGACCAACAATAATAACTAAGAAGATCTGACTCACCCTCTCTGGGTACACCGGAATTATTATGACATAAGGTCGTTCAACATCTCAGTCCTCCCGTGACCATAGGTGCTGCAAAGCATCCGAAACGTCGGGATAGTAAAAGCTAAAATAAACCGCGATTAAATCCGTAAAAATAGTTTGATTTAAATGTGTAGCATTCGCGTAAATAAAAGACAGCATTAGTGTAAACAATATTTTAAAAAACCTCGATCCATAATGCAAAACACGTTTGAGAAACAAAGTAAACGCGCGCGAAGCCGCGGGCTACAGCTAGTTTAGATATAAGATCTTTGTTTACCACATTATTGCAAATAAATAACCTTATTATTATTATATTTCCATGGTATTTTATTCACGGGTTATACCCGGACATTTAAGAGGCTTGCGTGGGGACGGATCTAACACGTAGAGGCCCTTTGTAATAAATAAATGGCGTGTAAAACACCTTCCGGTATCAACGGCTAAAATGGTAAAAAAAATACGGTTGACCTCGACAGATGTAGGAACTGTTGTAAGTACATGGAAAGATTAGAAAGTCTATGATGTTGAACATTTGGTGGACTAGAAACTAGGCTATTGCAAAGGCCGGGGTCACTTGCCATAATTACATTTAGTATTATTATTATTATAAATCATAATATGAGTAAGTTACGGTTTAATTTTTATTCTAATGACAGCATTAACACCAAATATTAATATTCCTTCAAAATGAAATGCTTGTGTGGTGTGTGTGTTATTAGGCCTGCGGGTTTATTTTTATCTGCTGTTTATCAAGTAAGGTAGTATTTTTTTATCCATCTGCCCCTCAGTTTTTGTCGTTGAAAAAGGTTGAATTAATGAATCTGACATACTGTTGATTTGCCCTCTCTTTTGCGACTACGAAAGGTGGAGTTTTAGAGTAACAATTTTTTTAAGTAGGTAGTGAAATGTATATAAATGATCAAAACTGGAAGAACAAAAATAGTGTTTAATATAATGGAAAGGTCCCCGATGTTGGAAGTATTTTTAAATAAATGCTTTATATGCTTTTTTGTACTAGGTGGTAGGTTCTTTGTGCAAGGAACCGTCCAGGTAGGTACCACCGCAGTGTCAGATATTCTACCACCAAGCAGCAGTGTGTAAGCATTGCTGTGTTCCGGCATGAAGGGCACTGTAACTGGTGAAATTACAGGACACAAAGACGTAATATCTAATGTCTTAAGGGTCGGCAACGCGCTAGTGATTCTTCTGGTGTTGCTAGCGTCTATAGGCTGCGGTGACTGCTTACCGCACGCACGCATTTTACGTGTTTGCGTTGGTGCGGGCCGCACGCTTGCTTGCCACCTTGGTAGTATAAAAAAATGCTTTATTGTTCCTGCAGGACAAAATTAAATGATGTTGAGGTTATTAAAAACCAATTTATTTTGGCTGTTAATTTTATTTTAATCTGCGCTAAGATCATTAAACCATTGTATTTTTTTTAACTGTCTACTAATTCAAATGAATTAAGCATTGTTGGTCTCTATTGTTACGTTGTTGGTTATTATAAATATAAGCGGTTTTCTCAAAAGTTATCACACCCATAATACATTCGTTTTTGGTCAGGAAACATGTGTTCCATAAATGAGGTGCCACCAAAATTTTTAAAATCTCTGAATTCAATTATTGAAAAAGAAGGATATACAACGTATAAAATAAATAAAAAAAAATTGAAATGAAGGGTGAAAGCTATTTTAATGACCTTTTTGAAGTAGATATCAAAGGCAAAACAAATAAAGGAGATAAAAAAACAAACATATTTGTTAAAAGTTTGGTACTGGAAAAAGAAATAGAATGGATGTCAATAACTAAGGCATTTCAAACCGAATTGTTTGCGTACAAAGAACTTTCTAAGGTATTCGCAAAGTTACAAGATAATGCAGGTGTACCTTCCCACGAAAGATACAAATTTGTTAAAAGTTACGAAGAAAGCGATACAGAAGTAATATTGTTGGAAAATGTTGTTAAAATAGGATATACAACAGTCCAAAGATTGGACGTGATCTCCATAGACTTTGCTGAAATGTGCATAAGACAACTCGCGAGATTTCATGCACTCTCGCTCGTATTACAAAAGAAGCTACCGGAATATTTTGATAGAGAGATAAAGAAAACAAAACATCCTTTTGGGTCTAATAGTGATTTCCTGCAATTTACTAAAAATATGATTAAATCGTCAATGAAGTACGTGGATGAAAATGTTAAGGACCGAGTGGAAAACGTAATTTATAAATTGGTCGATAAAACGTCTCAGTATTACTGCAAGGATGAGATGAATATTTGTTTATGTCATGGTGACTACAGACCGAACAATATCATGACAAAAATTGTTGTAAGTAATTTTCTTTCAATTCAACCTAGTGATAAGGTTAAGCAAGACGTTCGCCTGGTGGTATGCGACATGCTTGCATACAGACAGCTGCACCTCGTCACCCGAGACACTAGTTACTATAATTCTCATGACTCTGGTAATTTCACCAGCTACATTGTCCTTCATACCGGAAAACAGCAATGTTTACACACTGGTGCTTGTCAGAAGGATATCTTACTTACCACTGATGAAATTAGTCTAAGTAGTAGTGTAGTAACTGGACTATTTACTCCTTTCCTTACGTACTAATTTCATATGTCTGAAGTCGCAGGCAACGGCTAATTTACAATGTAATTGTAACCCAACCTTAATGCTGTTGTTTTTGTTTAATTATTGTACCGACTGGGTGGCTATGGCAGTGAAACAAAAACAAGTGGTACAAAAATATAATCATTTAACTATTCTACAAACTATTCTACGTATTCTACGACTATTCTATAAATAAAAAAAAAACAAAAGGGTCCCGGCTAGGTCGTGTGAATAGGCCAGGGTTAGGTCATTTGGTTTGTACTCCCCTGGTCACCAACGTCCCGTCTATTGGTCTGGAGTCTGGACACCAGCAAGAATTAGAAGACAGGAAGTGATCCAGCCCGTACGGTGGACCCCAAAAGTAGGGGAAATCCAGCACTACAATATGTATATAGACAATTACTCTGTATTTTAATTAGTTTTTTTTAAATAGTACAACAAGATGGCGAGATAAGACTATGTTTAGGCTGTGTGTATCGCTCGTCACGGAAACAAGCGACGTACGCCCAGTGCCGTGGCTCAAAGTTGTCTCCGGGCGCCGCGCGCTGCTGCGGCGCGTCGAGCGACGATATCGCAGTGGGACGGAGAAATAGGGAGAAGGGCGTGTCGATAATCGATAATCGATAAAATAATAGTAACCCACTATCACCCAAATAAATTAACACTACATTATTTAATTAACCTATTTTTTTAGAATAACAAAGTGGCGGACGTTATCCCAGTGGATTATCAGTTCCTGAACTACGGTTGTCCGGTGATAGACTTCTTTTATTTTATATTCCTAAGCACCGACAGGAAATTTCGTAAAGCCCATCTGTCGCATCTAAAAGATTTATACCACGACACAGTCAAAACCTTTCTGGAATATTTCAACATTGACGTGGAGCTGGTCTATTCGAGAAAGATGTTTGAACAGTTTTATAAAGAGTATTTAGACTATGGTCTCCTAGCTTCTTTTTTATATTTACCATTTTTCATGGTGGAAAAGGAAAATGTTCCTGATTTATATATAGAATCTGTAGAAGTTAGTTTTAAGCTCAGCGATGCGTATCAACTGAGACAACGCGATGTGATTGAAGATTTTATAGAATGGGGTTATATTTAGAGATGTTTTAGTACATTAAATGACGATCGAGGAATAAATAAACAAGCAATATAGAGAATAGGTACCTATCGTTGGAGAATATTATAATAAGCAAGAAGAAACAGCTGTGGCATATTTACTGTGGAATGTTTTTGTGGCGAACGTCGCCGGTTGGATTGTCTGGGGAGGATAAATGATATTCAAGATACAACGGTTTGCAAATAACAAATCTGACTATATGAAGACCACATAATCAAAGGTATAATATATAGGGAGTCAAGGCATGATAGAACTAACAATTGGAGATCCATTTCCACCTAACAATACTCCCTAAATGAAATGTATCGATGTGATACTATAGCACTTCATTATATCAAATAATACACGTGGAAATCGTGGCGAGCCCGCTCGAGAGCCACAAACTATGGATTGATCGTGAACTTTATTCAGAACTTGTACAATCTGCGTAATTGATGCTTTTGTCTGTAAAGACCACTAAAGTAGTCAGCCGCTGCGGGCGCTGCTTCCGCTCCATATACCGGTCCGACGCACACAAATTTATTTTCCGCAGTACTCCCGGGTAAGCCTCACCCCACAATAGTTCAACGGCATATTTGGCAAACGTGAATTCTTACTGCACGTTCCAAACTAGTTTGGCACAATGTAATGGTTGAGTTCATTTTCTTTTGTGAGATGTTGGTTGTGGATTAAACTAATAACGGGTGTGGTGTTTTTATGGCTCTCCTGAATATCTTATGTTCTAAGACTTTAAGAGTTTTAATATCAAACAATCAACATACAAGTTGAAGAAAATTACATATATGACATTCTGATTAAGCCTAACTTAAATTAAATAAGTATGTTCATTCATTTGGGCACTATATTGTCACAGTCACAGTTTTTTTTTTATTTAGTGCTTGATTGCAGACCCACCTGATGGAAAGTTGCGTTGCAGTCCTTAGCTGTTCTTATTATAAACGATCCGGACTGAAGGCACGTTCATCATAAGGATGCGTATGCGTAGTGCGTCTCGTCGTCCGATGATAGAAGGGGGATGGTTGAATCAAGTCATGAAATTCCTGCGCACACTTCAAAATGCATCCTGTAGAAAACTGAAAGGCTGGCTACTCTGCGTCTGTGTATAGGCTTTGTAGATTGGCTTCCACTAACTTAGTATCACCAGTTAGCCTCTTACTTAGCACGCCTCTCTACTGAGTCCAAAGCTATAAACTTTAAATACATCACCTTTTTGTATCGGCGGTTAATAAAATATAGTTGAGTAGTAATTATGTCCGATAATGAATTTCATAAAACTCAAACGATAAAAATATTTTAGTATAATTATGATTATGATTTAGGTTCAAATATAGGAATTTGTTAGGAACTCGTTTGTATAAGTTGTCTATGTAGTCTGAGTTCACTCCTTGCAGATTGTCTCTGTTACTTTTACATATAGAACGGTTGCGTGATGTGTGTCTGATGAATAAAAATTCTACTTCAATGGCTTTTCACTGCGCAATGCTTCGTAATTTCTTCGATTGATAGTTTTGCAGGATTTTATTAGAACTTTCAATTCAATTTAATTAATATATGTATTGCAAAATATGAGTAAATTATTTATAGATGTCAAATAGCAAAATATAGTACCATCATATTTGATCTTGATGTGTCATCATTAGCCGTCCAATACGTCCACGTCCCCCTTAGGCCTCATTTACGGAGACGCGGGGCGTCGCGCGTCGCGTGTGGCGGCGCGGCCCGCACTAAATTCAAATGTAGGGCGTTGTATGAGTGTGTTTACGGAGAAGCGATTTTACACGCGTTTGCTTGAAATGGAGCGTGTTTTACGGCGGCGCCCGTGGATGGCATCGCCGCGTCTCACGCGGCGTTCATCGCGGCGGCGCACGCAGCGGCGATTCTCGATGAAGCGATGCCTGTGGCGGAACCTTCTGCCAGTCTATTTGGTAATCATGCAACACAGACGTAGTCACCATCGCAATGGAGTATGATATGATCGATTTTTTTTTAGAAGAAAATTGTATGTTAAAAAGTGAGTTGCACCGCTGTTGCACGCGGCGGTGGCCGCCGCGGGCGCAGCGGCGGGCACCGCCACTCTTCCCGTCCCGCGTCTCTATAAACAGCATCATATATTGCTATAAGTTTGTGTTTACGCGTGCGATGATATGCGCCGCTTCACGCGCCGCCGCTACGTAAACAATAAAAACGTCCGACGCGCCGCGAGACGCCACGCCACACGCGACGCGCGACGCCCCGCGTTTCCTTAAACGAGGCCTTAGACCTCCACAATGAACGACAGTAATCCATTTGCATCCACCGGTTGCGTGAACAATGTCGTCGTCCACCAATTGGGAGGCCTGCCTACGAAATAATATTTAAATTTTATTATAAACATGCTGCAACAAGGATGCTTATTCTTCAACTTATAACACACACAATAACAATCAACAATTCAACTTATAGTTTCGTAACGTTTTCTAAAACCATAGTCTAGATTATAAAGTACTTTAAACTGGTCTTTGACAGAGCTGATCCCTCTTATATCAACTGGTTGACATATTTAAAAGTTTGGACAGTTTTATCAGGAGCATGCAGTAATGGATACTTTCGGCGGAACGCTCCTAAAATTTAAAGATTACCTACGTATCGCATTCTGCTAGATAAAATTACTTTATTTCTTAAAGTATTTAATAAAACGAGAAACCTGTCTACCATGGTAGACAATGTTATATGATATGATGTTGACCCTAAATTGAAACCCAAAGAGCACCAGGTGTGGTTTTTAGTTTTAGGGATATAATCTTACTAGCAATTCCGGCTACGCCCGCTGTTATTATTTTCCACCCCATTTAACCCCTTTGGGAGTGGAATTTTCAAAAACCCTTTCTTAGAGGATGCTTACATCATAAGAGGAACCTACTGTCCAAATTTCAGCTTTCTAGGTCCAGCGGTTTGGCCTGTGCGTTGATGAATCAGTCAGTCAGGACAAGTAATTTTATATGTATAGGTTATTTTGCAGTGAAGGAGGAGTTAAATAACTTGGGTCAACATACCCAGTCACTATTATAGTACCTATCGGCCAGATTGGTGGTAAACGGCCTATCGGCAGCCGCCTATAGACAATTGCATTGCAACATTGCTTAAAATCGGAGAAATACCAGGTTAGCTACTAACAATACAAAAAAAGAAAAATAAAATTAAGAGAGCACTACGTCCACGGTAGAATATGGTAATGTTAATCCAATGCTGCTTAGTGGCAGAATATCTAATACAGGTAATGCCAATGCATTCCACAAACTTCTTTGATAAATCCTTTTCCGTACAAGCTGTTCGTTTGTGGAATGCATTGCCTGTTTCAATAAGAAGTGCTCAATCCTTGCTGTCTTTTAAAGAAATGGTCAAAGACCATTATCTGAGCCTATAAATTCCTGATACTGTTCTAACTTTTTTTTTTTAAATGTATATATTAATTGCTATTAGATACTGTAATGTATAACTACGTATGCGTGTATATATAATGTGTATAAGATGTACAATTTAAGATATGTACCAAAGTATGTACACCACTAACTACACAAATAGTTGTTTCTTCTTTTTAATGTTTTGGTTGTCTGGAAGAAATCGCTATTAGCGATAAGACCGCCATTTGTACCTAATTTAAGTTATTTTTGTAAGTTTTTCTGTATGTTTTTCTTTGGTGTGCAAGTAAAGAGTATTCTATTCTATTCTATTCTACAGGTAGTATTGCACTAAAGGTAAAAATGGAATTGCCTATTTCATTTTATAACTTGCAGTAGCATAAACACTGTTTTACGTATAAACCGTACTACGTAGTTACTTCTATCCATTCCCCTGGGGTGACACACATGTGAAATACTTTGAACCCTTGGCTTGGGATCGGTTTATAAATGTCATGTGGCAATAGTTTGTTATTTTTTGATGAACAAACTAGACTTGGTGAAATTTGAATGTTAGGTAAATCATGAAATATGGACTTAGGTTATTTGATGTTGTAAGTTCATATTGTGTACATAAAACCAAAGATATTATCGAAAATAAAATAATACCGGTCAAGTGCGAGTCGGACACGCGCACCGAGGGTTCCATACCATCTTTGGACGTATTAAAGTTATTTTACTATTAATGTAACACCTCAGATAGCAAAAACTAAACCGCAAAACTAAGTTTGTTTGACGAGTTTTTTTTAGGATTACTAAAAAACTGTACTATTTAGAAACATCATTTTATTTTTCCTGTAAAATATTGATAGACATGTATTACCCATAATTATTTCAGATATATTTCCCTTGACAAACTTCGGAGATAGGAGGGTCTTACTTTTAAATTTTTAGACCAGTCAAAAAGGATAAGAAAAAATATTTTTGATAGGAAAAATATTAATAGACAGACAGACAGACGAAGTCAAACCATAAGGGTTCCTTTTTACCTTTTAGGTATGGAACCCTAACAAAAAATATTATAAAGTCTGAGGGATAAATCAACACCAAGGTGATTGAGATCAAGACGTTCAACGATTCAGTTCATAAATAGATAGGTAACTCCCACGTCAAAACGTGCCCCCTAAACCAGCGCCTCCAGCGGTGTGATTTGAAACTCTAATAGCCTCGAGCATTTTTAATAAAAAAAAATTGCTAAAACTTTGTAGTATTCGATATAAAGTACGCGGACGTCAATAGTATATGCATAAGTAATAAAGGAATGAAATAAAAATAACAAAAATGAGTTCATACGGGTTAGGGTTCGAACCCGCGCCCCCTAGACTTCGTATTAATCTGATTCCAACCTATTTACCGCTACCGCTGTATATCTTATGACGTCAATTGCAAAATACTGATCTACTATCTTAGTTTCATTCCGAACAGAGAAAAGTTGCAAATCACGCCGCATGAGGGTGCTATTGGTAGCTTTTTCCATTTCTTCTAAGATACCATACCATGATTCAGTTCTCCCGAGGCCATGAGTGCTGATGAGAAACAGGAATTTATCAGTCAATAGATGCGCGATATATGAAAGTATGTTGTATAAATCGTTTTATTTTAATGCAAAATACTTCGCGAACGGGGTTACAGGGTAAAGTTTCAGGGTTGTACATACGAGTATTAAACTATTTGAAAACTTTTGCTACACATAATTATATGTAGTTTTGGAATATAGTTTCGTGTTGTATGGAATTTTATTATGAAAAACTTTTAAAACATTTTCAATAAACTACCTTGTTTTTGTTCAGAGTTTCTATAAAGGTAACCTTTAGAGTTT
This sequence comes from Furcula furcula, assembly GCA_911728495.1. Classification (NCBI taxonomy): domain Eukaryota; kingdom Metazoa; phylum Arthropoda; class Insecta; order Lepidoptera; family Notodontidae; genus Furcula; species Furcula furcula. The sequence continues at coordinate 24,258,280 of OU452252.1, forward strand.
TCCAATGTTCATAATACTTCTACTACTACTTAGTCGTACACTCCTGGCGGAGAGGTCGTGGTCATGGATTGTCTGGTATATTGGTCACGGCTATTGCGAGACTTCTCCATCTCTCCCTATTCGTGGCACTGCGTGTACATTCAGTAAGGGAACACTTTGTAGATCATTTTATGAGGTCTGTCCATCTTGTGGGTGATCATAATAATAATTCACATCCATTACTAGGAGGTAGATTCCTTGCGCAAGGAACCGCCCAAGTAGGTACCCGCAGTGTCAGACATTCTGCCGCCAAGCAGCAGTGTGTAAGCATTGCTGTGTTCCGGCGTGAAGGGCACTGTAGCTGGTGAAATTACCGGACACAAAGACTTAATATCTAATGGCTTTACTATGGAAACCAGACAACTGATTTAAAACCAGACTTATATACATTTTTTTGTAAATTCATACTTAAATAGATAAATAACAACCAGACTCTCGGTGGGAATCGAACCCAGGACCCATCGGGTAGCAACCAGGGTGTCTAACCACTAGACCAACGCCGTCAAATCTCGATGTCGGGCTTTGCATCACTAGCGGTCACCGGAGCCCCTCCAGCCGCACTACAAGTTGCCGGGGTGTGGGACGCAGCAAGTGTATCGACACAAAGTGGAATAAATATTATCGTTAAATTTTATTTCTTTTTACGTTAACGTTAACATCACTAGCAGTGTAGAGAATAAAGCAATTGCACAAGCCCAATACGGCTCTACGGCTCTATTGTTCTTACTAGTTATATTTTTGCGAAGGAATTGTTTTGCTGGGATCGATATAGTTTTATTTTTTGTTCTGTATTGGAACTCATGGCTAGATTGGCGATTTATGCGAAGTTATCATTTTAAATTGGCTGTCCTTTGTTTTTATTATTAATGTTTTATGATTAATTTCGGATTCTATTTTTCCCAAAAGCACAGTGCTGTTATGTTTTTGTTTTAAATTATTATTTGGAATTTAGGATAATAACTCTGACAGTGTTGAAAGTTATAAATAATTCTCATCATCATCAGCAGCAGCCAGAAGACGACCACTGTTGAACGTTCTAAGGGGGAGGCTCCTTCGAACGAAGGGGTTGCCATAAGCCCCACGCTTGTCAGGCGTCTTGGGATCGCGGTTTGGTAACAGCTAAATTGAAAAGAAAGACGCTGCTGCCAGTCTTCCCGTTCTCGCTTAGTCGATGGGGGGATGCAATTCTAACCCGGCACCCAACGGGGAACTAACAAATTGTTAGAATATGAATCAGTACAAGTACTAGCTTAATTTAAGAAAGAATATGTAGCCACGAGTAAGAACATCAAAGTATATAAATATCAGGTACACGACAATATGTACTATAACGTCAGCTGTATTTATCGACATTTGCGCTTGTGACAGATCAAACCCATCACTACTTATCACCTACATACCAATATAACTCTTATAATATAACTTTAAATAGTTCAATTCACCTGCATTTCTATATTTTGTGCCGGCATCTTATAGGAAACTCTGCCTCTTGTCGCCTGGTACGATTTGTTTAAGGGGACCATAGTCAAACGAGTACTCTATTCTTAATACGGCGGCGGTTTATTTGACAGGCCCGTTGGTCTAGTGGTCAGACACCCTGCCTGCTAACCGATGGGTCGTGGGCTCGATTCCCGCCAAGTGTCTGGGTGTTGTTTATCTATTTAAGTATGTATTTATATAAAAAAAAAAGTAAATAAGTATTAGTATCAGTTGTCTGGTTTCCATAGTACAGGCTCTGCCTAGTTTGGGATCGGATGACCGTGTGTGGATTGTCCCAAGATATTATTATTAATAATTATATAAACTCTATGAACAAATTACATAGACTAAATATAACTATTCTTACATAGATACATAAAACAACAAAAATGCTTGGTTAATGTGTTTTGTTTTAAATAAAATACTCGCATTTTTTTGCGCTGGCAACTGTTTAATATGTTAAACATTTCAGCAGCAATCTCTCTGTTTTATTGGCACTATCCAAGGGAAAATGAAATGAATGTTTAATGAGGGTAGTCCGGCGATTTGCGTGCAAAATACATGTGATCTTGGGCTTTGGACACGAGTGGATTACACCTGTTGGGGTGTGACGTCACAATTTGAGTCAGTTTATGCCCAACTGCCCAGCAAGAGGGCTATGTTTTTCGCGAGTATGTTTGTATTTCTTTTGTACGGCCTAACTCATTGAAATGAAACTAATTTTACGGATAATGTTATTATTTCCTTATTCTTTTTTAACCTATGTTGTCCGACCACTGGGCCAAGATTTCGCCCTATGGCCAAATACGTCCTTGTCATGGGCACAGAATACTTATAGTCATGGTCAACATCAGATCAATCCATCGTGAATGCATCTCATCACGTCAACGTTTTTTAGGCTTTCCCCGGCGAGGACGTCTATCCTTCGGTATCCATTGCGTAATAACTTTGTCCCATCTGTTTATCTGTTTGAAAAAGTTTAATACAGGTCCCCAAAGCTGTTTTTACAAAGTTTACTAAACAGTCACAGATTCACAATATAACTATGTCGCCTCCGGGTCATTAGTATGGGTTGTCAATTGACTACGAAATACAAAGTATCGTGTTGATTCTTAAATGTAGGGTAGATGTCATTTCACAAATTGTAATGGAGAGGGAAACTAACTAACGTTGGGCTTTATAAGAAGTGTCCCGAGCGCGGAGAGGTCAGTCTGTTTGTGGCAGTCTGTCTGGGAAGGTCTGTCTGAGGTGGTCTGTTTGAGTTAGTCGAGTCGTTATGTCGTGACAGTGAGTCGGTCTATTGTGATATTTCTGGATGAGTGGGACTAGTTCCTGATGTAGCTTGAAGGTCGGAGTAGGAAGCTGGTCGGTCAGGGTTGGCTGTGAGGGGATATGGTGGAGGCCAATCGTTAGGTAGGTAGGGCTTCGATGCCCTTCTCTAATCATGATCTGTTGGTAACCTTGGTGACGCAAGGGTCACTCAAGTGAGGTTTTGTAAGAGTTGCTTCTGGGCGCTAGCGAGTGAGTTGCGTATTTGAGAGATGAGGGACTGGGCGAGGATGCTGCTGCCATTCAGTTTGTTCTTGTTCGTATGTACCCTTACCCGTGTTTCTACAACTAATTTTGTGGTGACTGTACAATTTGTAGGCAACATACATATTTAATGTACTGCCGATAATAAAAGTAAGCATGCTGCGATATTTATTTTGTATGGCCTGCAGTCTTAACGGATTGATGGATTTTAGCTTATAATAATTTCTGATATTTACGCGAATATTACACATTATATTACACATTGAAATGAAACTAATTTTACGGATAATGTTGCGGTTTATTTTTTTATTTTAATATCCCAACTTTTGGAATAATTTACAGCATTCATGGGTGGACTGACAGAGGTACTAAAGTCCGTTTCACGAAAGAAGTCCCGCAGACGCGGCGCTACAGTCCCACGACGGAATGTTTCTAGCATGTATAGTTTTAAACTCCCCTAAAATTTCTACATACTTATAATTTTAGAATTAATTATTATTGTTTTTGTAAATTATTTTGATATACATTACAAAACGATACGTTGTACACATATTTCGTCATAATTATTTCCAATTTTTGCCGCGGGACTTCTTTCGTGAAACGGACTTATTAGCTGTCCATACGTCATAGTTGTCTTAGGGTACTCTCGGTTATTCTAATTATTATTATTAGTCCGATTTATCCAGAAACAGCTAGCAGTATCTTGAGGTCTCGCAGTGGAATGCTTGTCTTTGGATTTGATTATATTTATCATCGGATCCCCTGCTGCTGGTTATACTATGTCTTTAGATTCGTCTTTGTTGTAAGAGTGAAAGGCTACACATTTTTTTTTAATTTGACAAAGTCAATCGCCTTCTTTTACTTCCAAAATATCAATATGAATATTGGTATTGGTATAACGGGCTGGTTTCCACAACTTCACGTCAAAGCGCGTATTTTGGGTGCGGATCAATATTGGTATTAAATAAAAGGTTCAAGGAGACGAGTTCAAATATAAGTATACACGTGTATTCGTTATTTACCTATGTATGTATAGTTACTGTAATTTATGACAAACATGCCTCATGCATGCATGGTGATCTGTAATACAGGCTTGACCTACAGCAGACACCAGTCTCTATATAACTTGTTTTATCATGACTGTACCTAATTGTGATGATGAGAAAATAAATAAATTTGAATTTTGATTGTTAGCGGTTAGGCTTTTTACGTATTTATCATATTTTATACTTGTTACGTCAATACCTTTTACCTAAAATATAACACTGCAAATGAAAAACTCTCTGATGTGTGGTACACATTATTACATCCAGTGGGAGCAGTCGTTATATGACGGCACGGCTCATTAAAATAACTCATAACATTCCTTTCTCATATAATTCATACGACTTTAATTCAAAAATGTATTTCATTTGCGTACAATAATAATTTATCTACCTCAAATATTCGGGGATTACGCATAATACGTTCCATCGCCCTTTCATTATTCGTCATAGAAATAAATTTAAATGGATTCATAGTATCTCAAAGTATTGGCAGCAAAATTCTATTAGGCTTTAATTAACGGACGGATAATTGTTGTTTACCGGTTCCGGTTCACCGGTTTCGCTCAAAGGATAATAAAACTAAAAAATAATATCGGTTCAGTTGTTAGTCTATGCTTTCATTGTGCCGTATCGTATGTAGTATCTGGGAAGTGGGTGAGTTTTTCCTTTTATATCTACTTCAATAAGGTCATTAAAAAAACTTTCATCCTTCATTACAATGTTTTGTTTGTTAATCATAAACGTCGAATATCCCTCTTTTTCAATAATAATATTGAGATTTCCAATTTTGATGATGACTTGTCTACGGTGCACATGTTTCCCGTTTAAAATCTAATGTCAGTATAAAGTCATGGTATAACAGCTTGGGATTATGGCCGTTTTTATAGTATTTTATCAGGTAATTTAGAATAACGGAGTGTTAACTCAATTAACTATAATTAGTGGTCAAATTGACTTTGACTTAATGTTTAAAGATTGGTATACATTATAGATTCAACGCTTCCTAAATTTTCATGGTAAAACTACTGCGACTAGAGGCTGATTTAGTATATAAGATTGCCAATGGCACTGTTGATTGTCCAGAGCTTTTAAGTAAGCTAGGATTAGTAGCTCACCGCAATAGATTACGTAAGCCTTCTTTGCTTCACGTACCGTGCGTTAACACCTTGGCTGCAGCAAGTAAAATCATAAACCTTCATCTGGTGCGGCGGTGGGTCGAAAAGCGCCCCCAACGATATTTCCGCCAATGCATGGCAGGTTTTTTTCGACCCACCAGCACTAGGATATTTAAAATAGATTAAAATGCTATAACTCTGCGAAAACATCATGTATACAATTTTTTTTTGTACTGTTAGAATAACCTTGAACCCAACTTCCTTAGGTCCGATTCGCCCCGGGATCTACGAAACACGAAATGAGAAATAAACCAGTGAAAGCGGCAGGCCGATATCGACCTGAACCGCATTAGAAAGTATGTTTAGTGACAAAAATAGGGGGATATCGAAAATAAAACAGAATTATCGTAAAAGAAACGAAAAAAGTTTTTTATGTACTTATCCCTGTCTTTAAAACATGTCACGCAAAGGTTTTGGTTGCATTTCTTGCAATATTTATTTATTTTTTATCTTTTTTCTTTGCCTGGTTACTATTAAATTTATAACGCAGTCTCTCGTAGCACCCTGCACAATTTCTCCATTTAGCGCTCATCTCTAGGACATGACAATTGTCCTTAGGTTTTACTTGATTTTCTAAAATTGTTATTTTATTGCTTGCCATCGATGATTATATCGAACGAACGCTACGCCAGATCAGCTAGATCACAACACTAACTTGCGGGGCGCGCGCTCTGTGCGGCATCGGGTCACCGGTTGCCTGTTGGGACGGCGGGCCGAAATAGACCCACTGTCGCACTGACCGGATGTATTTCACCGCCAGTGCATGATAGGCTGAAAAGGGCCTGCCGTGATGTTTTGATGGGGAACACCTACAATTTTGACAACAAGCTCAAATATATATTTGTCTCTGTCGAACTCTTACAAGCACCTGAGATAATCGTTCCGCACAAGCGAGCGGAACAAAGTTTTCTTCGACTGCACCAGCTGAAATACCGCGGCAGGCCGATAAGTGCCTGTTCCGCACTGAAGGTGTACATATAGGCAAAACTCTTGTCTCATACAATCATGTAGACAGTTTAATGAGATTGTGCACAATATTGATGTAGATTTATTCCATACCAGCGTCCCACTTCTTAAACGGATATTGACTAATTGTTCTTTTTTGTACCATTAATTTATAATTTTTAGTTTTTCAAACTATTCATGTAGATATACTTCTACTTACTTATTTTTCTGAATCGCTAGCAGTTTTCTGATTCTGCCGATTGATCCACTAAATTGTATTACACTGTTGCTTATCTGTGGAAACTAGTACTTAATACTTGTATATTAGCCGTAAGTTTACCTAATAAGATAAAATAAAATAAAACTACCCCACATAGACTTAAATATTGAGTCATTATCTCCTCCAAACATCCATAGTTTTTCTAATCTACAGTGAAAACTCAAAGTAAGAAGTAACAACGTAAGAAATTTACAAAACCTATGTTTTAGTAAATTTCTTACGAATTATCTTCGTTATTTGATATGTCCACCTAACATCTAGTAAAATGTAAATGGTTATCAAATAAAAACAGTAATCTTCTACTAAAAAAGGAGTTTAAAAAAGTTTTTACTTTACTAGGGAGGAAGGCAAACATACTGCACCTAAGACAAAGTATTTTCATTTCCTGGGCAATATACGCTGCAATCAAACTCCAAGTCTCATAACGTTAAAAGGCAGTCGTTCTAAGCGTCAGCTCATTGGGAAAGTTTTCCCAACTTGCTCGTCCAGATTGCATTCATATATTCCAATATGCTGAATCGAAGGACCTCTGAACCCACTCTATTATAAAGCACACACACGATCAGTTTAATGTTGAAATGAAACTAATTTCAAGAATTATATTGCGGGTTATTTATTTATTTTAATTACCGGTGTAAAAGAACATTTGGCTGAGATTAAACATCGAGACTTAACGAAGTCTTCAGTAGGTACGTGAACAAGTTCATCAGAATCTGCCATTTTTATTAGATTTGACGAACCCTCGCACAGCAAGAACCCTCGCAATAGAACACCATTTCTTACCAAGAAAGATTCGTAAAGCTATTGAAATAAAAAAAAAAAACATAGAGAGGACCCTCAGTTAGTTTCGTGACTTTGGATCATCGATACGATATCTATATATATAAAAATCAATGCCACTTTTCGTTGGAATTTTATAACTCAAGAACGGGCTCACCTATCCAAACCAAAAGTTTAGGCTTTGGACTATTTAGTAGATGGTTTATGTGAAGTTTGCACAAAATCGATAGGGCGGTTCTTCATTTATCATATTTTTTGTAACAAATAAATCCAATAGATGGCGGATCATTTTGTAAATGGGGATCATTTTCAGAATTAAGACTTTTTTTATGGACTTTATGTAAAGGCGGATCATTTTCAGAATTAAGACTTTTTTTAGTGATGACAGTAAAAGCATGTTATGTCATTCATGCGGTCATTTCATTTTGGACGTGCTTCGAATAAAGCAAATTGTCAGCGATAATTATTGCTTTGTGTTCATCGATATACTATTATATCGATGTTTGTGTTTATATATATTTTTTGTTCAAATGTAATATTTAAGTATATAATGTGTGCGTGTACTTTTCTCAGTTTTTTAGCGAGCCGTCGGTGTTTCATATCATGCTTTATTTGAATTAAATTGTCAAAAGCATTTACACAAACGGTAAGTTTTGAACTGTTGAAGTGAATAACATGTATGCATGTGTGTTTCATTATTTAAAAAAACATATTGTGTACCACTATTAATGTAGCAATCTGTTTTTAATTTCATTTATTCTTTTTTGATTGAAGGAAAAATATCATTTTTGGAACGAAGTTCCATAAGGGACGATAGCCGGGAAAAAACGTCCGAAACGTAACCATCCGATCATTATTCACAAATATATATCTTATTTTAGTTACCATAAAAGTTAAATTTCTATGACCGAACATAATTAAGCTTAATTATTATTATTAGAATGATGTTGTGTGTGTGGTGTGGTGTGGTGTGTGTGTGGTGTGTGTGTGGTGTGTGTGTGTTTGTGTGTGTGTGTGTGTGGTGTGCCGGTTTGTTCAGTGTGTGTGTTTTTGATTATTTTTTTGTATTTTTTTTTTTCAATGATGAAATGACTGCGTCGCGTGAGCGCTTTCATAAGGTTAACAAATTTTCGCTTAACGTTTAACGCGTTAAGTGATAACATTTTTGTAAGTCGCATAAGAAGTTTCACTTCAAAAAATGTATGTATACCCGAATAATTATTTTCTTTATGCCTCGAATAGAACTTAAAATTAATATTTTTATAATATGGAACTTCGTTCCTATCCGGTGTCCCACGACACGACACGGTTTTTTTTTTGTTTGAATGAATGAATTTGATGTTTCAATTTTTTTTTTTAAATATTTCTCTTTATACGTAGCGAAGCACGTACTGGGCCGGTAGTAATATATAAACTAGATAAACATTCACGAACAAAATGACATCTAAAATGTGGGCGCGGAGGTTGCAAACTTATCTGTGCTGGTGGCGGAAACGTGAACTAACATTTATAATAGAAATGATAACATTTAGAATAGAATTACGTGTAGTTTGACAGTTTCATATAGACAGTAGCGACACTCCTATCGGCAAAAATAAATTTGTCAGGATGTGGCTTGTAAAGAAATAGCGACACAAGGGCGCTATTTCTCGCTACCACTTTTTGAACCGTGACACCAAATCTAGTTTATATATTATATCGATGCTTTGGATGTAGTAAAGTGTTTTTTTTTATTATTTTTTTTTATTTTATTTAACACAAAACAGGTTACAATCTGAATTGCGTTGAGTCGTAACATACATGAAATTATATAACGATAATTATAACCCAAAACATGTGTTTTAAACATGTGATTGAAAGATCAGGAATAATAAACAATACAATACAATACAATAAAATACAAATATTCTTTATTGTACACCAAAAAAGAAGATACAACATAAAAAGGAAAAGTAAAATTGCAGTGTGACAATTTAAGGCGGTCTTATCGCTAAAGCGATCTCTTCCAGATAACCTTGGGGTACAGGACCGAATATGAAAGGATAGGTGTGTCATACAAATTCAGTACATATATATATATATAACAATAACATATATAAACCATGACATAATCCGTAAAAATATGTTGTACTTATGTTGTGTGTCACAAAACCAGGTTTAGGATGACACTTATAGCTTTTGCAGCGTTTTGGGGCTGCCTAGATGCTGCGTCGCATCTCAGCTGTACACTGCACAAAATTCTGCTGCTGTGAACAAGAACATTTTTCTTATTTCGTTCTAAATACAACTACAAAATAGTATTTGTGTTAATAGAAGAAGCCTTTCATATATTAGCATGAAAATTAACGTTGGTATTGTGCAAATTAGGTTCTAACACGTCTTAATCCGACATATTGTGTGCGAGACGGGTGACGGTTAGGTACCTGCTTAATTAACAGTGAACGCAGTTGGCAGCATTGTGGCGGTGTTGCCAGGAGTAGAAATAATGCTTTAAAAGGGTTCCAACGATTAATTACAGTTCTGAAATGTGATACTTGTTTGAAGATTTACTCTAAACATTTTGACTGCATAAGTCACGAATTTTAAAGATAAGACAATATGTAGTGGTAGATTCTCCTCCAGTATCAGATATTTCGTCGCACTGGAGTGGTGTGTTAACATTGCTATATTCCAATGAGTAAAAGTCTCTATAGCTGGAGAAAATACTGTACAAAATGTAATTTTTTTCATTAAATCTAGTGACGAGATAAGCAAGATGCTCACCTAATAGTAAGCGACACGGAAGTCTCTGAACTCGGTTATTTTATTAGCTACAGTGATTTTCACACTGGGACAAACTCAAACTCAAACTCAAAAATAGTATATTTCAAATAGGCTTAACGTGGTAGCTTCTTAAAAAAAATTTCTTAAAAAAAAACATGACCTTTCAAAAGTGCTAGACTTTTGAAAGGTCATGTTTTTTTTTTTTTTAAAGAAGCTACCACCGGTTCACAACGCGGCCTCAACTGAGAAGATCCGGCAAGAAACTCAGCGGGCTTGTCATTTTATCACTTTTTTTTAAACAGTGTGTCATGTTACAATTAGATCAGAGCGACAGTGTGTTTTGCCGTTCAAAATATCAAATAAGACAGAAAAAAATAAAAAAATACAAAGTACAATAAACTAAAAAGCCAAAGGGATAGTAGTCAGACCAGTCCCCCCAAGCAGCACCCGCGCAAGAGTTGACTCGAGCAATGTTTTCACAGTGCTGCTTGGCAGCAGAATATCTGGAACTGCGGTGGTACATACTTTGGTTAGTCCCTTGTTTACGGTACAAAAACTTTCAACTGTTATTTTATTACTCAGTTAAACACACACACCAACGTAACACACCAACGTTTTATTACACAGTAACATTAAATCGATAAATTTGTAATTATAAGCGAAAATGTACAGCAAATATAACAAAAATAAATTAATATAATCAAAACGTTAAATTAAAACTGACTGCAAAAACTACTAATGCAACACGTTTCATTACTTGGCAACATTAAAGCAATTCACTTTTGAACATTAAATTCGTTATTCAAAATAATGAATCAATTTTCACTCGTCCACCTAAAATAACGGCGTGGCGGCGAGACGGTATTATTTTGTCGATCTGGCAACAACGTAGACTTTCGCTAATGGAGCTCGCAATTAGGCGCGGCCGTGCCTCTAGGATTAATTACCTCGACTTTTATGTTATGACAGTCACCAAGCGAATGAACTGGGAGAGGAGTGGGGACTGATTTATTTAAGTTAGGTACACTGGTATGACCTTTGGAGTCGCTGGACGTACGGGGTGTGGGCCCTAGGACAATGGACATTGGACAATGGACAATGGACATTGAGTATGGTGGCGACTCCGAGGAGGATGACGGTGGGGTTGAAACCATGAACTCATGAGCACCATGTTTACTTCCTTGCAAACACTTTGCGTTCAACTTCGCTCCACTTTGTCCCAGGCCGTCTAAGTGTTTAGGTTAGTGGTCAGTCCACTGCCTATGCTATTTTGATAACTTCCACATTTCATTGATGGAATCAATCAGGGACAGAGCTCTTGACCTTTTGACTTCATATCTGAATAATAGAATTCAGAAGGTTGACATTAACGGTAAGAGATCTCCTGGTTCTGTGGTCTCCATGGGCGTCCCTCAAGGTTCAATATTAGGCCCATTTCTGTTTTTAATGTATATTAATGACTTACCCTACTACGTAGGGGACAAACTAAATGTTGTATTGTTCGCTGATGATACCTCTCTTTTATTTAAAGTCAGGCGTAAACTCTATGAATACGACGAAGTAAACAATGTACTTTCTAAAGTTGTCCATTGGTTCAATGTTAATAATTTGAAACTTAATGAGAGCAAAACCAAATGTGTGAAATTTGTAACACCAAATGTAAGACAGGTGGCAACCAATGTGGAAATTAATGGAGTGAAGTTGGACCTTGAGGAGTCGACTGTGTTCTTAGGTATAACAATTGACGCTAAACTACAATGGGGCCCACACATTAAGAAATTGTCTGGTAGACTGAGTTCCGCGGCTTATGCAGTTAAAAAAATAAGACGTTTAACTGATATTGAAACCGCTAGAATTGTTTATTTCAGCTATTTCCACAGTATTATGTCTTATGGTTTATTACTGTGGGGATCTTCTGCAGAACTTAATACCATTTTTATTCTGCAGAAAAGAGCTGTGAGAGCCATTTACAATCTGGCTCCTACTGATTCACTAAGGGAAAAATTCAAAGAAATAGATATTCTAACGGTTGTTTCGCAATTCATATTTGAAAATTTAGTTTATATTCAGAAGAATAGTGTATCTTTTAAAAAGTACAGTGCGATTCATAGTGTTAATACCCGGAACAAACACAATCTTGTTTTACATTCCACACGTATCCACAGAACAAGCAAATCGTTTATGGGCCAAAGTATACGCTTCTATAACAAACTGCCACAGGATATCCGAGATCTTCCACTGAATAAATTTAAACCTTTGATAAGAAGCCGGTTGTCGAAAAAGGCTTATTACAAAATCTCGGATTACCTAGAGGATAAAGCTGCGTGGGCTTGAACTGCTCAACTCATGCAAGCTTAGAATTGTAGGCTTACAGTTTGTAACACCTCTTAATCTGGTGGATTACTGATGGCTGTTTCACAAGTCAATAGATTGATAATATAAAGATTATGTGAAAGTGTTTTGTGTCTTGCCTGTCGAGGTACTACTTAACAGCAGAAGTTAAATGTGAGCCACTGTGATTTTGGTTCGGTCATGCTCGCCATCGAAAAGTCTTTGCTTGTGGCGGCTTCGTGTGGCGGGTCACCCCCTTCCCTCTAATATGGTTGAGGGGAGTGATGGCTGCTGCTCGAGTCAACTCGTGCGCGGGTGCTGCTTGGGGGGACTGGTCCGACTTCTATCCATTTGGCCTTTTAGTTTGTCGTAATTTATTGTTTTCTTCTTTTCTCCCTTGCTTTATGTTTCGAACGGCAGGACACAATATCGCTAATGTCGATTCATTTGTAACAAAACAATGTTTAAAAAAAAAAGTGAAAAAATGACAAGCCCGCTGAGTTTCTTGCCGGATCTTCTCAGTTGAGGCCGCGTTGTGATCCGGTGGTAGCTTCTAAAAAATGACGATTCAAAAGTGTTAGCGTTAAGCCTATTTGAAATAAAGATTTTTGAGTTTTTGAGTTTGAGTTTGAATCATGATTGAAAAATGTTCAATGGTTCTGTCCCATAATGTAAACGTTACAAGACATTTAATCCTGTGGGACGAAAACTTTCTACGGAAGTGTGATCCCGTGGGCTGAGCTTGCTAAAAGACTTAATAGATTATATTGAAAAGATTTCTAACTTCGAACACGGGGACCAATAAAGCCCTTAAAAACAAATAAATAAAAACTGTTTTTACCTCCTGCGAGAAAAAAAACTATCTAGGCACTCAAAGTGTTGCTTCTATAAAGCTCGCAGGCTGTGTAAAACGTTATAATTTTAATGATATGTCTTCAGAATATATACCATTTGTGATCTAACTCACCAAATAGAACGTTCATCTATTTTTTGTACAAAAAAGTATTGACGTTTATCTTAGTGTATTCAAATCGTAATACCTATCGCTCACCACGACATCATCATCATTATCAGCTGCCAAAAGATGTCCACTGCTGAAAAAAGACCTCTCCCTTTAAAGGAGTGGTGGATGTGACATAATCCCCACGCTTGGCAGGTGTCTTGGAGATTGCAGTATGGGTAGTAGGTAATCCAATTGAAAGACGCTTCACGACATCCCTAACGAACCAATTCACAAAAGACTTAAATTAATAACGACCACTTCAAACGATGTGTTAACTGTTTGACTAATGACGATCATGAATCCGATAGTGAGACTGACTATAAAGAAACTTCAATTTGTTTTTTAAGAAACACAGCTGATGGAAAGTCATCTGCTTATAAACTGTACTGCACTATCCATGATTATCAAAGTCATACCTTACTAATTAAGAAATACACCAATTAGCAATTAGTCCACATTGCTGCTTGATGGCAGAATATGTTACACGGAGGTAGGACAGTCGTATGCACAAAGGACTAACTAAAATACTAGTAACTTAGTGGAATTTGTAGATGGACTTAGTAAAAATGTTAAGGAGGATTGAAAAATAAATTATTTCTTCTAACAATAAAATGAAACAGGGAATGTAAAAAATAAAACTCAGTAGTTGTTTGGCAGACTACACCCAATTGCTCCCAGTAGGCATGCTTGGAAAACAAAGTACATATTGTAGTATTGGAATACGCCCAGAAGTAAAATTGCTCTTGAAGATAAAAAAATTTCACAGTCACTGAAAAGAGTTTTAGGGTCCTGCAGTTATTTGATTTAGCCTACATTCAATATTATGAACTGGTTAATGTTATTGGAGAGATCTCAGACCTTCTTCTAAGATAAGTCCATAAACATTACGAAAAAGATAATTTGTTGACGACGTAAACAATTTTTTAGGCATCACTTTTATAGGAAATTTCTCTTTTTATTCATAAATTAAGTTCTTTTTAACACCTTTAAGTTTATCAAATCTGTTATTTAAAACTTTGCGAATTGAAAAATTATTATCAGTCGCATCATAGATGCACATAAAACTCGGAGTTTTTGGTCTGTAAAGATTGTTACATTAAGTTGTACTTGGGTCATGTTAAAGCATCAGGTAAAGGGAGACACAAAACTGTTACACGTTTTGGCCTCTTTATCGCTTGCTCAAAAAGGTTTCCAAAAAATTCTGTACAAAGAGAAAACCCACTCAGTATTCTATCAGTGAACATATGTTTTGTTCTCAGAAGTATTGTTTTATATTGCAGAATTAATTCATTGTAATATTATATATACGAGAGATGTTTAAAGCGGTCACAATTATTGGCTTAAACCGCTCTTATGCTGGTGAGTAAGCCCTATTGTTGAGAGGCTATACCTACGACTGCAACTTTAACATTTGTATTTATAGTTACCGTAGCTGATACTGACTGGTAGAACTAATATTTTAACATTAAAACTAATGAATGTTGTCTTTTACTTAAGCGAATATTACACATTGAAATCAAACTACTTTTACGGATTCTATCGCGATTTATTTTAGATTCTACTATCCCGACGTTGCGAATGCTTTGCAGCACCCATGGTTACGGGAGGACTGAGATGTTGAAAGTCCTTATGTCACAATTATGCCGGTGTACTCTCAGTCTTCTTAGTTATTATTGTTGGTCCAATCTACGCAGTAAGAGCTTACAGTATCTTGAGGCCGTTTTTTTTGTGAATGATAGACGCTGTTGGCCACAGTTGGCCATTACAGCTTTACCGGAAAATAGGAGGCGAGCGCTTGTAGCACTCTAGCCTTAACGGCAGAAGGAGCGACGAGCTCAAGGGCACCTCAGGGAGGCACGGCCTCAGCTTGGGCTGTCGCTTAAAGGAAGAAGCTGCTAGGTTGAATATAAAAATAATGTTTCGCTATTTTGTAACAAGAATAAAATTCGGTGTGATACTACAAATTTTAAAATACTCTTCAAAGTAAATTATTTACACAGCACGGAACTGGATTTTTATTTAGTTCCATGTTCTCTTTTATGCGTAAAATGCACATCGCAATCAGACTCTTGGACTCGTTCCAATGTACCGTTGTACAATCTAGTGTTTTGTTAAATTCCATCCAATTTGGGGAACAATAGGAGCCAACCGGTGGGATGTTTGTCTGTCGGGGTGACGGGTAACGGATAGGGATTTGTCGTGGTAGAAATGGCAAGATATATAAGATATCGTTCTGGCAAAGTGTATTGTGTAATATCAGAGCATGTTTTGCCTTTCAATTTGAGCCGGATTTGTTATTCTCAGGGTTATAAAACAATGTTGTATCTTTCCTTTTATCACTAGATTTGTTTTTGTAAACAAGCTTTTAGTGCTTGAGTTGCTTGAGCTTAGCCCTGAATGTAAACGATGATATAATCGTGGATAGAACAGAAAGCTAGTGTAGTTAAACCGAAAAAAAAAGCTCTAGCAGCAGCAGAAGGAAAGAAGTGATCATCTTTCAGAGTCCAGCTTTGTACTTTACACTTCATTCAGCATTGATAACTGTACACATCGCAAAACGATGCCTCACGAAGAAAGAGGTAATCCCGGTCTTCTGTGAGGAAGTTGCTTATATTTCCGAAATCAGGTTGCTCCATTTATTACAGGGCCTTTGAACTAGGGTTCTCCTTGTGTCCTGCTTCTATTAAAGGAATTTAATTTTCTATTTTAATGCCCTAATGTCAACAAGGCTCTACTTTCATAATGAGATTTAAAAGAGACTATTAGATCTTTAAATTATTTCTAAGTATGCTTATTAAGATCCATTATGAAGCTTTTTTGCCATTCGAAGGGCAAATCTTACAATCAAACTAATTTTCTATATTCAACATTAACTACATTTCTTAATTAAAGCTGCTATAATTGGATATTCCAAATCAACAAACTTTTCGGTGGCATGGGGATATGAAAAATTTATGATTTCCCCCTTGCAATTCCCATTTCAGTAATGTTTTTCTAAGTAGCACTCCAAGGTTTGGCAGCGCGCCCTGTAAATTGCCTTCAATTACAGAGCCCAAACAATCGACGAAATGTGTAATTACCAACATTTGCCATCTGAACCTTTTGAGAAAGGGAATCAGTATTTTTTCTAAAGTACATATTTTGTGGAGCAGAAAAAACAATTCCATTGATTTAGTGCTGAGTTTATTACATAAGGTTTTTGAATTAATTGTGTCTTTGGGAAAAAAATTGTGCTATTCAGAACCGAATAATGCCACTTTTCTCTCATAAACAAGTCCATAGAAGGTATTATTTTATGCTTAAAATGTATACAACGGATATGTACATATGAATGAATTTAGTGGTAGTAGTGCTGTAATGGCTGTTGGTTAGTAGCATCTGTGTCGCAGCGGGATACCAGGTGCTTTGCAATCCGAAGATCACGGGTTCCAATCCCCCGGAGAGCACCAACTTTGTGTAGTTGTTTCTTACTGGTTAGGGCAATGCAGATGACATATAAGAAGGTCATGCACCTGATCTCTCTCTCGTCGTGTTGGTCTTCCATCCCATACCATTGTGAGAGTAAAGGAAGAGAGAGTGCACATATGATTATTCACAATTCATATTTGAAAATTTAGTTTATGTTCAGAAAAATATTGGATCTTTTAAAAAATATAGTGATATTCATGGTGTTAATATCCGGAACAAACACGATCTTGTTTTGCATTCCACGCGTCTCCACAGAACAGGCAAATCCTTTATGGGTCAAAGTATACGCTTCTATAACAAACTGCCACAGGATATCCGAGATCTTCCACTGAATAAATTTAAACCTTTGATAAAAAGGCGATTGTCGAAAAAGGCTTATTATAAAATCTCGGATTACCTAGAGGATAAAGCTGCGTGGGCTTGAACTGCCTGACTCATGCAAGCTTTGAATTTTAAGGCTTACAATTTGTAACACCATATAAAGTGGTGGATAACTGATGGCTGCTGCACTAGTCAATTAATTGATGACATCAATAATATGTTAAAGTGCTTTGTGTCTTGCCTGACGAGGCACTGCTTAACACCAGAAGTTAAATGTTAGACGTGTGCCACTGTGATCTTAGATCGGTCATGCTCGCCATCGAAAAGTCTTTGCTTGTGGCGGCTTCGTGTGGCGGGTCACCCACTTCCCTCCAATATGGTTGAGGGGAGTGATGGCTGCTTCTCGAGTCAACTAGTGCGCGGGTGCTGCTTGGGGGGACTGGTCCGACTACTATCCCTTTGGCCTTTTAGTTTGTTGTACTTTCGTCGTATTTTATTATTTTTTTCTTTCTTATTTGATCTTTTGAACGGCAAGACACACTGTTGCTCTGATCTAATTGTAACATGAACCACTGTTTAAAAAAAAAGTGATAAAATGACAAGCCCGCTGAGTTTCTTGCCGGATCTTCTCAGTTGAGGCCGCGTTGTGATAACGTGGTAGCTTTTTTTTAAAAAAAACATGACCTTTCTAAAGTGCTAGCATTAAGCTTATTTGAAATAAACTATATTTAACTGACTTCAAAAAAGGAGGAGGTTCTCAATTCGTCTGTATATATATATATATTTTTTCTATGTATACTCGCGCATAACTCTGGCAATTATGAACCAATTTGAAAAAATCTTTCTTCCATCCATTCTTTAATCCGTTAATTGGGTCCCATAAAAAAAATATTGCTTACGAATAAGTAGTTCTTGAAAAAACAAGAATGGTGACTGCGCAGGAAAGCTGCAAGAAAGCCTATATATATGACTTTTTGTCGCTTTTTAAGGACAAAATGGTCATAACTCTGGCAAATATTTACCAATTTCAATGATTCTTTTTTTATTCGAAAGAAAATAACACTGTAATAAACTGTATAAATTTTATCACAACCGGATAAGAACTTCCGGAACATGAACGATGTGGGGGAATTTATCTGGTAAAAACCATAAAACTGATGTTCTCCATTACATTACTCTGACACATATGAACCGATTTAGATGATTATTTTTTTATTCGAGAGAGTAAATGATGATGATACTACGAAAATTCGAGAGAGTAAGGTACTATGATGATTCCATGCAAATTTCATTACGCCCGGATATTTTTTTTTGAAGAAACATGAATTATGTAAAACTATGTAGACGATAATATGATCATAACCTACCTACCTAGATCATTTTACCGTCTTCGATGGTTCTATCTTTATGTATGAAAATATCACTAAAAAATTTAAAAAAAATCATTTAAAAAAAAGAACCGACTTCAATATCACTGAAAAGTATAAAATAATTTAAATATTATAGAAGTTGGTGTTAGGAGCGTACCTGCTGTGTATATTTGGCACCAACTTCAATAATATTTAAATTATTTTATACTTTTCAGTGATATTGAAGTCAGTTCATTTTAAAAAAAAATTAAAAAAAAATTATTGAGTTTGAGTATGATATCACAAGCACTTGTGCACTATAATATCTCCCGCGTAGATAAATAGACCTTGTGAAAAGTTGGCTTTTGTAGTCGTATCGGCTAGGAGAACATATTATAAATAATTTATAGAATGGGTAATACACCACCTAAATCTTCATAAATCCAGTAGATAGGTAGACCCGTGGAGCTACGAATGCTTAACCATGGTTTATTTGTGGATTCTTTGGTTGTGTGGGGAAAGAACCTCCACGAAAGGTATCACAATATATAAATGTATGTTCGCCGGACGCATTGAAAAAATCAATCCTAGAAGAACTTACTGATTTATTAAAATTTCCATTATATGAGGTAGCCCCTAATAACATTTATGTTGATAGGAACAGAAGAATCACTTTACGCCTTACTCTTATCTCCTGTTGTCTCCTGTTGAGTTATTTCCCAAAATAGAGTTGGCAATGCGTGAATAAATGAAGGAAGGCATCCAAAAAATTCGGTAACTGCTAATGCTTCTTTGCCACCTCTGCTGTATAAATGAAAGATACACAAAGAAACCACAAATTTAATATTTAGATTCTTTTTTTAATTAAAGTATAACAGTAACATCGCCTTTATCACCGAACGTTATCAGACTTAGTGATTCCTTTTTTTGCTGGTTCTCTTGCAGTAAAACTGGCTGTTTTGGTAGATCTTTAAAGCGTATCACGTGTTTCTCTTTTCTTATTGGTTGAGAATATTGAAGTTTTCTACTTACAATCTTCTTTTTATTAGTTTGAAAATCCATATCATTATCAAAATCATCATTGATTTCATCTGGAATCTTGGTATGCCTTCTTAAATCAGTATTGTTAACTTCTGGTTCAAGTTTCACAGTGTTATTAATATCATTTGTTTTATTATATTCTTCGTTTAGCAAAACGCTTCCAAATCTAGGTGAACCGTTAATTGTGAAATTAGACACATTAAAATTGATAATTTTCGCATCACATTTTAACATTAAAATAGAAATTATCGGAAGCAAAAACATTGTTGGGTTAATAAGCGCACGTGCCTAAGTAATCATGTTTCAAGTCCCCGTAATTAGTTGAATTTCACGCGTATTTACGTGTATTCGTGCGGTGTAAATCGGTTAAATTAAAAATTCCTAAGTAAGTGCCGAGATGCCTAGAAGTTGTGCAACGTTTCAATATGGTCGTTTAGGATTTCATATCGGTGGAATAATGACTGTAAGAATTGAAGATAGTGAGCGGAAAATTTTCAAATGATTACTGACCATGAAAGTCAATAATAATAATATTTCAGCCGCTACTGTCCCACTGCAGGGCAAAGGCCTCCCTTTCCTCTTTCCACTTTTCTCGAACCATAGCGATTTGTGGCCAGTCCTTCCTAAAATTGTCTAGCTCATCCCGCCATCTCCGTCTAGGCCTACCACGACGTCGTGTCCCAGTGCGTGGCACCCATAGTGTGGTCGTTTTGGCCCATGCAGTATCCGTAATGGATATGATTATATCATTGAGTATAGTCGCATGTTCGAATCCTACGGAGAGTAACAACTTTGGGTAGTTATTTTATACTAGTTAGAGCAATACAAGCCGATCACGTGATTGCCTGTGAAGTAAGGAAACCCATGCGTCCTATCGGCTTGTAAAAAGTTGACCCTACACTTTCCAGTCGTTTATAATAATATAGGGATAAAGCCAACTACCCGCGGGGTGCCCGGGTAAGAATAGCACCCACCCCCCATCTCTTGCCTTTAGGTGTCCGTAAGAGGCGACTAAGGGAAAACAAGAAGACGGGCAGCAGCGTCTTTCTATTGGATTAACTACCTACCACTTATACTGCGATCCCCAAGACGCCTGCCAGGCAGATTATGGCAATCCCTCTTTTCTAAGGGAGAGGCCTTTGTTCAACAGTGGACGTTTTTTAGCTGCTGCTGATGCTGAAGGCCACCTAACTCACTGTAGGAAGGATTATTCTCAAGGCTATAACGCGCAAAGCGTTTCGTATCTGCGTCAAAACCCGCTTTTGACACCAAACCAGTGGTTACATTTATGATGCTCATCAAGGCAAATCCTTGCTCTCCTGTTTTGCTACCCCTTCCTAATTCCTTCCTAATCTTACTGTAAAATGTGATGTAACCTAAACCATACCAGCCTGATACCGTCAAGTGTTCCACACTATTCGATCGATCATTGGAGGGTTTTTATGAAGCATAAATATATATTGCGCGTGTATCCCATTTATTGGATATATTTATCTATTAGTAAGTCCATCCATCAAATATGAGTTTACGTCGTCCATCATCGGGTAATTCTTGATACAAATTGTAATAGAAGTACCATTAGATATTTTAAGAAAGACGTAGTATATTATTTCTTATTGAGAACGACACTATAATACAACGCATAATTTTACCTTTTATTTTCCCACGTTGGATTATTTTATTTTATTACAAGCGATAGCGATAAATTTTTCGCCATTTGCACCCTAGGACAAAGGCCTTTTTCATGTTCTCGAGGAGGTCGCCACTCGAGAACCTGTCTTCCCCATCGGTTATCGGTTCTTCTGCCACTGCCACTTCAACTTGCAGATTCTAAGAGTTACATCGGTGTCCTTGGTTTTTCGGTGAATCTCGTCATTACGGATTCTGTCGCGCAAAGAAACTCCGGGCGTAGCTTTCTCCATAGCTCGTTATGGTACTCTAAGCTTCTCTAAAAGGCCAGCTATTAAGGACCATGTCTCAGTACCATAATATGTCATCACTGGCAATACACAATTTTTTATTAGTTTTACAGAAATCCTGGATCGTAGTCTGATAACGATATCGGATCGGACAGTGTAAAATTCTAACAGGGTGTCACAACCATGAAGCTATTAGGGTCAAAGTGGAGGAAACACTCCCAAATACATGCCTGAGGTCAACGCTATCCCTTTCATTGAGGTCGGATCTCTCTTTCTAAGAGGGCAACCTTAATGTTTCATGAAAAATCAGGACATCTTTTTAACTTCGTCGCATAATACGACTTACTTGGCTTGTTTACCAAGTGTCTGGGTGTT
The DNA here is from genome assembly GCA_911728495.1 of Furcula furcula. NCBI lineage: Eukaryota > Metazoa > Arthropoda > Insecta > Lepidoptera > Notodontidae > Furcula > Furcula furcula. The sequence continues at coordinate 24,280,127 of OU452252.1, forward strand.
TTATCTATATAAGTATGTATTTACAAAAAAAAAAGTATATAAGTATTAGTATCAGTTGTCTGGTTTCCATAGTACAGGCTCTGCCTAGTTTGGGATCAGATGACCGTGTGTGAATTGTCCCAGGATATTATTATATTATTATTATGCTTTAAGTTTAAACCGATTAAATATGTCTAGTTGCTTAATCAGTCTGATTATGGGTTGGAGCAGCCCAAATACGGAAGAACTGTGTACAAGAAGAACAAACTGTGATTGATAGGGAAACAGATGATAAATAAATAAGGACCTCCTTCTGGCCGATATGACCACAGTGGGTATTTTGAAAGATCTCAGTCTACGCAAAATATATTATAGTGCGCAAGTGCTTGCGTCGACACAACTGCACTCTCTCTCTCTCTCTCTTCCGTTTACCTCTCAAAATACGATGGGATGAAAAACCGACACGACCGGGGAGAGACCAGGTGCAGGATCAACATTTTACATGCCCATCTTACGCATGGAGCATCTTACTTTACAGAAAATCAAGGGATAAATAATAAGCTAATGGTTGTGAAAATAAAAGCATATGAAGTTATGATAAAAAAAAATATTGTGCTATAAAATCATTTATTCAGTACGTTTAACGATCACCGATTAATCACAAGATACTGAATAGCAATTAGCATTATATGCAAACAACTAAAACACCTTTTAACCAACACATTAGACGATAGAAAAAGCATTCGCGGTAAATTTAGTTTTCCATTGGACCAACAGCAGATCATTGCAGCTTCATCAAATTTATTTTCCAATGGGACAATGGATAGTCATAGGTATATTCCTTAACTCAATATTTTTAGGAAATCTACAAGAAAATAAAAAATGTATTAATATTGACCAGGGGTAAATAAAACAGTATGTATATTTATGGAATGATATAGGTACTCTCGCCGATACGGCCAATCCAACCACAGCGGCTAATCTTTCGCAAGATCAGCCATCATCCAGTGCACAAATGCTTGCGTAGACACAAGTGCACAAGTGTACTTTACATGCCTATCCGACGCATGGATCATCTTACTTTACAGACAATGACCGGCCTGCATTATCCTAGCCAGTGAGGAACAACTACACATAGTTGTTGCTCCCCGCAGGATTCGAACCTGCGACCCCCGGTATGCAAGCAAGCGGTTTCCCACTGCGCCACGGAGGCTACTAGACGCGACAGGACTAGGAGGCGACAAGAATAAATATGATTTTAATAATATGTATCTAATAAGTTACAATACTAACTGTACCTAAACTTAACCTACATACCTACACACTTGTAAAATTAATGAACATACAATATGTTTTCAATATCAATCCTTTGAACTAAATACATCGTTTATTTTTTGATCATAAAGTGGCGGTAAAAAATCCCCAAAACGGAAAGTCTTCAAAAAATCTTTACCATGGTTACTCTATTAAAATAATGTGAAATATTTTAAAATTAAATAATTCAAGTACAAATTAATATAAACTTAAACCCAATACTAACAAACGAACTGAAAACGTGTTATGTGCCTATCGAAAGAAGAACTGATCGAAAATATGGTGCATAATGCACAGGGATCATCGGTAGGTAATTATTGAACAAAATCGCACTTACGAGTGATATTCGGTATTAAATACTGGATACAACATATTTTTGCAACCAAGTACTGCACATTTTATCACCATTTTTATGATTTTAATTCACTTTATCGTGAAATTATGGTATTTAAATGTTTGATCGATTTATATGACAGACAGTTTCATGCTGACAATAAGCGACAGTGTTGCCACAAAATACGAACCCTTAAAATCGGTAATTAAAATTGCATTTGAGTATAATTGGCGAAAACACAATAGAGCATTATTCTAATCGATCTCGCAGAACAGTACCAATATTTTTTTTATTAGACATGATTGTCATCGTATTTTAAGTTTTCGGGTGGAAAACATTCTTTTGATGTGTAAGTAAAGCATTTCTATATTAGGGTATCCATTTCTCGGGTAATTTCAATTATAACATGGACCACACATCGGACCTCAATGAAAGGGATATCGTATGCCTCAATCAAGTATTTGGAGTTTGGGCTCCATTGTTGACGCAGTCGTAGGTCGTAGTCACATTACTTCCGTACGTAATTATAAGGCCGCGCGCACTTTGGACACGAATTTGTATCGTACGTAAACGTATGATCGTGGTCGTACGAATTAAATGCGCACATTGAATACGTTTTCGTACGCACGTACCACATTTATGCAAATAAATTGAATTGATTTCTTTCCGGTTATATCGTACTAGTGAAGTCCTCTTTGTAGCGCCATGAATAACCTGTATCTGATAATGCTCCTAGAACTCGCAGACTGCGGCAGCGTCATCGCTGTCGTAGAAAAATATATCTATCGGTGCATGAAATATATTTAAAAAGACGTGAATTCAGTGAATACCATCATATTATGAAATACATATATTGACCACATACTGTTTCACGTTCGTAAACCAAGTTAATAATTTTTTCTCCATCCATTTTTAATTTTAAACGTACGAACTTGTTTCAAATCCCAACAAGTTCGGATTGTTTTCGTAAGTCTGAACTACACGTACGTATACGCACGACTAACTCGCACCCAGTCTGCGCGCTCCCATAGTACTTGGAATGTCGGGATCGTTCGTACGTGTCCGCACGAGTAAAATTCGTACGAAAACGTGTCCAAAGTGCGCGCGGCCTAAGGCTGCTGACATACGAGCTGTGCACGGTATCATTACGAAAAGAGTCCCTACTCTCTAGCACACTTATCTGAATGTGACGATTTTACTTTTCATCATTATTTATTTTGAAGCCTCCATAATACAGCGGATAAATCCGCTCGTTTGCTAACTAAACTCCTCCATTCTTTAATTCTTTATTGAAAACACAAAAAAACAGTAACGTAATCTATCTATACTTATAATAAAACTGTAACAGGTCCAATTCTGTACATTGAAGATATTTTGAAAATTATATTTGGAGGGCATTCTATAACCGATACTGAGGCCGAAAATGTAATTTTTTTAATTTTTGTCTGTCTGTCTGTCTGTCTGTCTGTATCACGGCTGAGCATCACACCGAAACTCTGAATGGATTTAAATGAAACTTGGCATGATTTGAGATCTTACTACGAGGTAGGACATAGGATACTTTTTATCCCGTAATCTAGCACGGTTCTTTTGGGAGAGGGGATTAAAGTCAAAATGGGTACTTGGTTATACACTTGGTCCTATTTTATCAATTTTTCTTTATAATATAATAAATATTAGTAAGGGAACACTCATAGAGAGTTGTTATCAAGGTTTTGTAATCGATCGGGTTAAGCAACGTTAGGTATGGTCATTAAATAGATGGGTGACCGTTTAACGCCATTTGAACTAAACGGGTCCGTGCTTCGGAGAGCAAGTAAAAAGTGGGTCCCAGTTTTTAACCGACTATAATAAACGTTATGTATTCGATGCGAATGTCTGTTATTAAAAGTTTAGTTAATGTAAAAATAGCGCAGGTGGAGCTGCGTGGGTCAGCTAGTACTTATAATAAAACTGTAACAGGTCCAATTCTGTACATTGAAGATATTTTGAAAATTATATTTGGAGGGCCTTCTATAACCGATACTGAGGACGAAAATGTATTTTTTTTAATTTTTGTCTGTCTGTCTGTCTGTCTGTATCACGGCTGAGCATCACGCCGAAACTACTGAATGGATTCAAATGAAACTTGGCATGATTTGAGATCTTACTACGAGGCAGGACATAGGATACTTTTTATCCCGTAATCTAGCACGGTTCTTTTGGGAGAGGGGATTAAAGTCAAAATGGGTACTTGGTTATACGCTTGGTCCGATTTTATCAATTTTTCTTTATAATATAATAAATATTAGTAAGTGAACACTCATAGAGAGTTGTTATCAAGGTTTTGTAATCGATCGGGTTAAGCAACGTTAGGTAAGGTCATTAAATCGATGGGTGACCGTTTAACGCCATTTGAACTAAACGGGTACGACGTACGTGCTTCGGAGAGCAAGTAAAAAGTGGGTCCCAGATTTTAACCGACTATAAAAAAAGGAGGTTATGTATTCGATGCGAATGTCTGTTATTAAAAGTTTAGTTAACGTAAAAATAGCGCAGGCGGAGCTGCGTGGGTCAGCTAGTTAATAATAAAGTTTGATGTACAGAGGCGATCTTAACTCATAATGAGTTTTCTTCCAGTAAACCCTTTAAAGAGAGAATAAATAATATATGAGGACAGTATCAAGTGTACAATACAGAAATCAAATGAAAAGAAATACATATATTGCAATATTATACTACATAGAAATAAATACATAAACAGACAAATAAATAAAAATACTCCATCATCATCAGCCTACATCAGTCCACTGTTGGATATATCCAACAGTGGACTGATGTAGGCTTGGGGAGACCTATAGGTCTCCCCCAAGACACGTGACTGAACCCGATCTTCGGCTCTCCTCATCCAGTATCTGTCAACCGCTCTGCGAATATCGTCTCTCTAACTGGTCACAGGGCGTCCCACACTATGCTATGCTTCCCGATTCGCGGTCTCCACTCCAGAACCAGTTTACCCCAACGGTCATCGGTTCTGCGGCAAATATGCCACTTCAGCTGGCTAATCCTTTGAGCTACATTATGTCGGTTACTTTAGTTCTCTGGCGGATCACTTCATTCCGTATTTCTCCATAAACTCCTCCATTATACCTTAATCATTGCTCTTATAGTTTCTTTGCACAAGTAGGTCCGTAGGCAAGGGACCGTCCAGGTAGGTACTACCACAGTGCCAGAAATTATGCCGCCAAGGAGCAGCATTCTCCATACATGAGAATGAAACTGTATTGCCGACAACAAAGAACTTTAAATTAAATGCCTTGCTGATACTTGGTCATTGACAGAGTCTGATTTAAGTAAATCAGCACCCGTGTTTAATAATTTAATATCTTTGCCTCCATTACTTTTGTTAAAAGCAGATTAGTATACAGGTTAGTGAAATTTAGTTATCTCTACATTTGAAAGTAGAATTTTACCACGTTCTATTTTCAAATTCATTGGAATCCATTTTGATCTGAGTTTTTTATCAACTCAAAGATGCGACGATGCATAATAATAAAAAGTTATAAAAACATAGACGATCCACTTCACAGATAATACGATACGGCACAATGAAAGCATAGACTAACAACTGAACCGATATTATTTCTTAGTTTTATTATCCTTTGAGCGAAACCGGTGAACGGAGTTCCGGCAAACAACAATTATCCGTCCGTTAATTAAAGCCAAATAGAATTTTGCTGCCAATACTTGGAGATACTATGGATCCATTTAAATTTATTTCTATGACGACGAATGAGAGCCATGAAACGTATTATACGAAATCTCCGAATATTCGAGGTAGATAAATTATTATTGTACGCAAATGAAACACATTTTTGAATTAAAGTCGTATGAATTATATGAGAAAGGAATGTTATGAGTTATTTTAATGAGCCGTGCCGTCATATAACGACTGCTCCCACTGGATGTAATAATGTGTACCACACATCAGAGAATTTTTCATTTGCAGTATTATATTTTAGGTAAAAGGTATTGACGTAACAAGTACAAAATATTTTAAATACGTAAAAAGCCCGACCGCTAACAAGCAGAATTCAAATTTATTTATTTTCTCATCATCACAATTAGGTACAGTCATGATAAAACAAGTTACATAGAGACTGGTGTCTGCTGTAGGTCAAGCCTGTATTACAGAACACCATGCATGAATGAGGCATGGTGGTCATAAATTACAGTTACTATACATATATAAATAACGAATACACGTGTATACTTATATTTGAACTCGTCTCCTTAGGACCTTTTATTTAATACCAATATTGATCCGCACGCGCTTTGACGTGGAGTTGCGGAAACCAGCCCGTTATACCAATATATGGGTATTGGACCCATATAGATATTTTGGAAGTAAAAAAAGGCGCTTGACTTTGGCGAATTAAAAAAATATATATGTAGCGTTTCACTCTTACAACAGCTATAGAGCGTCCAACCGTTTATTTTCTTTTTGACAGCACTAATAGAACGTAACTGCGTCATGTTACGCAAAAGTTCACTTTTAAAAGTGAACTTCACTTTAAGTGAACTTTTAAAAGTGAACTTTTGCGTAACATGACTCAGTTACGTTCTATTGGTGCTGTCAAAAAGCAAATAAACGGTTGGACGCTCTATAAGACGAATCTAAAGACATAGTATAACCAGCAGCATGGGATCCGATGATAAATATAATCAAATCCAAAGACAAGCATTCCACTGCGAGACCTGAAGATACTGCTAGCTCTTTCTGCATGAATCGGACTAACAATAATAATTAGAAGACCTGAGGGTACCATAAGACAACTATGACAAAAATAAACCGCAACATAATCCGTAAAATTAGTTTCATTTCAATGAGTTAGACCGTACAAAAGAAATACATACATACTCGCGAAATACATAGCCCTCTTGCTGGGGCAGTTTGGCATAAACTGACTCAAATTGTGACGTCACACCCCAACAGGTGTAATCCACTCGTGTCCAAAGCTCAAGATCACATGTATTTTGCACGCAAATCGCCGGACTACCCTCATTAAACATTCATTTCATTTTCCCTTGGATAGTGCCAATAAAACAGGGAGATTGCTGCTGAAATGTTTAACATGTTAAACAGATGCCAGCGCAAAAAATACGAGTATTTTATTTAAAACAACACACATTAACCAAGCATTTTTTAACCGACTTCAAAAAAGGAGGTTCTGTATTCGACGCGTATGTATGTAATATTAATAAAAATGCGTAATATTCATATATGTTAGTCTATGTGGGCTTCTAAACGAATTTACCAAATTTCACGAGTGTATGTATGTATGTATGTATGTATGTATGTAGGTTTGTCCACGGATTTCTCAGAAACTACAAGTCCGATTTCGAAAATTCTTTTTGCAATAGTTAGAGTATCTTTCAACTTAGGGTAGAGTATAAATTTCATCAAAATCGGTCCAGTAGTATAAGAGATATAAACTTTTTATATTTTCAGTAAGTTACTGTAAATTAGAAGTTCGAGTTGCGTGATAGTGCTTGTACGAGCCAATAATGCTCATACAGCAAATTAATAATTAACCTACTTTATATAGACGAGCAGTCGTGCTACAACCTCCGTCACGCGCTAATGTGTCAATAACTACAAAAACATTACGTAAGGTGCGACTCAGACACTAAACATAGCCGTAGACTATAACTATAAATAAATACGTATAAACAATAATCAGTGGTTTTGGTGTGATCTACATACTACAACAACCGGGATACCGTCAACGACAGGATATCCCCAACAGTGCTGATACCTATCTTGGTAAAATAAGTCACTAAAAAGTGTTAAATAAACTATTTTAAAAAAAATAAAAACCGACTTCAAAGTAAATTATCTAAAAAGCATAAAATAACGAAAATATTATTGAAGTTGGTGTTAGCGTACCTGCTGTGTATATTCTGCACCAACTTCAATAATATTTTTTTTTTTTAAATAGTTTTGTAGTTTTATGTATCTATGTGTACGATCTGGTAGCCGTACAGAAGTATTTATAATGGTATATAAATAAGAGAAAGAGTTAAGTACAGATAAATGGTTTATTATAAGCACTTAACCCTAAATGGTATGAAATGGTTAATGGTTATGAGCACACGCGAACCGATTGGCTATTAAACGTGAACTGACTGTGAAATCGTTGCAATACTGCATCTCGGCGTAAATGATGACACAGCGCAACGTAATGCACGATGCTTGCACCGTACATGCTCCCACAGCCAGAAGAAGAAAGTGATGGTAGTGATGGTTATGAATGATGTGAGACAAAGGTGATCAACAATATTTCCTTAGTCTACACTAGTGTCCTTATGGTTACGAATTATTAAGAACACTAAAACTTGGTCTATAAACTGTAGGCGACGAACAGTGATGTAAACGGCCACTAGGTCCGTCTATGGTCTCTTTTATACACAATTGATTGTCATTATGGTTCAGATTGTCACTTACACTCACTACACTTTGGTCACTAACACTAAAACGGTAGGCAGCGTTGGTCACGCCGCGCAGGGCAGGTCGCGCCGACGGCGCCGGCCCCGGCGTTGGAGTCGCTCCGGCGGCGGGCGGGCGGCGCGCGCGGCATCTGCGCACCGCGCATACTGCGCCCACAGCGCACACCACTCCCACCAGCACGTAGATCAAGACGTAATGGTGCACGTCGTGGTACGAAATGCTCCTTACCAGGCTCCGCTGTGACTGCATTTGTCTTATTCTAAGACATATACCCGTCAGTTCGTCTTCTGAACCGTTGACCGGAAATTCTGGTTTCAGAGCCGCTAATGGTCTTAGTTCGCTCTAACTAGATACATCGATGTCCTGTTTATACTGTTCCCTCACTCGTCTGGTTGGTTTCTTGGTTATGCTGGTCATGATTATTATTTATCGGTAAAAGGGATAACTTAATAATCGGCCTTTTAATGGTCCCGTTTTTGGTTTTAACGGACACCACCCGGACGCACCCATCCTTTCCAGGATGGAGCTCCTCTACTCGACCTAGAGCCCACTTTCCCGGTGGTAAATTGTCTTCATGAATAATGACAACGTCCCCAATTTTTATATTAGGCTGGACGCGTTGCCATTTGGACTTGGTATTCAACTGGGTAAGGTACTCTGTTTCCCATCTCTTCCAGACATCTTGGTATGAGTAAGTTGCTGTCTGGTGCGTTGATAATTTTTAGCCTCAACAATGGTTAATTTAGACATTACTAAATTATTTTGGTTCTTCTTAATAAACTACAATGTGTATATATCCTTATTGATGTACATTTTTGTAGAAATGCTATTCGTATTCGTATAAAATACTTCTATCACGTAGTCCCCATGGCGTGGTAGGACTGGTGCTTTCACCGCATTCTGTGTGATGCGTTATGTTTTGACTCGTGGGTTTACAAGGAGACGCATGGTATGGTACGAACCGTCTACGTCTTCGGTGTAATTTAGGCTTTACTTCTGGAGACATACTTGACACAAATACATTAGATTCCTGTGTATGGTTCTTTGTCTCAGTCGGACTCTTACTGGTAATTGGTACCAAGGTCACTTAAGCACTGTGCAGCAATGTATTATGCTGATCATTGCAAAATCGACACGTTTTACTCGAATCACACGTATTTCCGTGATGGTTTATTAAACAATTTTTGCATAGATGGTTATTCTTGACTAGGTCAAGTTTGTTTTCTGGCCCCAATCGACGAAATGCCTTACATTGGAATAACGCATGTTCGCCCTTGCAAAGTATGCACTTCCGTGTTGACGCAATACTTGTAGGCTTAGTCACCGAATGATTTATTGATGGTCGATATTGATGTTTATTTATATTTGATTGTGTATTATTATTTGATGGTTTATAAGTCATTCGTTTTTGAGTTTCATTTTGATGGCATAATGTTGGTCTCACCAAATCTTGCTTGCGTTTTGCAGACTCCAATGACGTAAACTTGGTCTCTAGAAACTTAAGGAACTCTGGTATGGTTGGTAAGTCCCTAGGGTTCTGGAGCGATTCAATCCTATGCCTGGTGCGATTCGGTATCTAGCTTCTGTGCTAAAATGTAAACAATGACTGGATCCCAATTGGTAATGTCGACCCCCATTGCCTTAATAGCGTTAAGACACTCGTTGGTGGTGTCATGTAATTTTTTCAGGAGCGCGGCAGATTGCTGTTGAATGTTTGGTAAGGATAAAAGCGTATGAATGTGGGAATTGAATATGGCTCTCATATTACTGTATCTGTGGTTTAATATGTCCCAACAAATTTGGTAATTTTCGGAACTAATACGCAAATGTTGAGTCAATTTTTCCGCTTCTCCCGTGAGCTTGCCTTTGAGGAATTGCATTTTTTGGGCATTTGGTACGGATTTATTGTTGTGTATGGTTTCACAAAATAAATCTTTAAATGACATCCACTGCTGGTAATTCCCGCTGAAGGTTGGTATCTCCACTTGCGGAGTGGACTTCTCTCGATACGAACATGACCACATCTTATGGTTAATTTCCTTTTTAACGTTATTAAATTTCTTTTCATACGTATTAAATGCTTGTTCATATTCCTCGTTATCAAAAAGGTTCTCACTATCGATATCCCAATGTAACGAATCGATGACCGACCACCTCGACTGGATAGTTCGTAAAATATCTTCGAATTCCCACCTCTCGGAAATACTCTCGAGATCGACAGCCTCTATGGTACGAGAAAGCGCTTTAAAATTACTCTTCTGCTTCCGAAGCATCTCTTCTACCTTACTGCTGATACCTCGACTGGTTACTTGAGGCATCAATGTACTGGATGTACCTGCTTGGCCAGGGGTAGAAGGAATCATTTGCTGATCGGATAGCCTGGTTAGTGGTGTCGCTGGTTTAATTAACGGCTTATTTGATTCAATAGGCTTGTAACTTGAAATGAGACTTTTAACGTCCTGGTAAAAAGTGAACGCCTGCTGGTAAAAATTCTCATTAAAGTATTGATGGTCAGCACCTTCGAATTCAGCACATAATCTGGTATGATTAATCTTAAATTCGTTCCAATAGGAATCTAAAGTGCTAAGCCGTTTTTCGATGTAAGCTGGTGTTTTACGCTCCGGTCCGTCCTTTTTGAAATTACTGCGAATATTCTCCATGGCGGCCGTGATTTGATCTTGAGCGGTTAAAAGATCTTGCATCTTGGTAGACATCGTGCGTGGTTAAATGGTTAAAATTGTAAATATGGAAAGATCTTACTCAAAGACTGGCTCTTGGTGACCTGGTTTGTCCTGGAGAGATTCGATCCTGGTTTTCGTCAGCCGAAGTGGTTTCTTCACTTAACGATGGTTATTTAAAATGGTTGTTGGTAAATGGAATTGGTAGTGGTAAATGGTAAAGATAATGGTAATTGGTAAAAATAATGGTAAATGGTAAAGATATTTGTAATGGTAAAGGAAGCTGGTTTAGCCGTAAGTGGGATACACTGACACTAATTGTTCCTGTAACACTCGCGTAGATCCCGCCTTACGGTTTAAGGCTCGAAGGACCACTATGTACGATCTGGTAGCCGTACAGAAGTATTTATAATGGTATATAAATAAGAGAAAGAGTTAAGTACAGATAAATGGTTTATTATAAGCACTTAACCCTAAATGGTATGAAATGGTTAATGGTTATGAGCACACGCGAACCGATTGGCTATCAAACGTGAACTGACTGTGAAATCGTTGCAATACTGCATCTCGGCGTAAATGATGACACAGCGCAACGTAATGCACGATGCTTGCACCGTACACTATGTAAGAATAGTTATATTTAGTCTATGTAATTTGTTCATAGAGTTTATATATTAAGAATAGAGTACTCGTTTGTCTATGGTCCCCTTAAACAAAGCGTACCAGGCGACAAGAGGCAGAGTTTCCTATAAGATGCCGGCACAAAATATAGAGATGCAGGTGAATTGAACTATTTAAAGTTATATTATAAGAGTTGATATTGATTTGTAGGTGATAAGTAGTGATGAGTTTGATCAGTCACAAGCGCAAGTGTCGATAAATACAGCTGACGTTATAGTACATATTGTCGTGTACCTGATATTTATATACTTTGATGTTCTTACTCGTGGCTACATATTCTTTCTTAAATTAAGCTAGTACTTGTACTGATTCATATTCTAACAATTTGTTAGTTCCCCGTTGGGTGCCGGGTTAGTATTGCATCCCCCCATCTCCTCTCGTTGGGTGTCGTAAGAGGCGACTAAGCGAGAACGGCAAGACTGGCAGCAGCGTCTTTCTTTTCAATTTAGCTGTTACCAAACCTCGATCCCCAAGACGCCTGACAACCGTGGGGATTATGGCAACCCCCTCCCTTTTGAAGGAGAGGGCTTTGTTCACTAGTGGACGTGTTTTCGGCTGCTGCTGATGTTAGAATATAATAGAATTATTTAAGCCGTAAGAGGCGACCATGGAAAAACAAAAAGACGAAACAAATCTATACCTACTGCGACCCCCAAGACGCCTGCCAAGCGTGGGGATTGTAGCAACCCCTTCGTTCGAAGGAGCCTCCCCCTTAGAACGTTCAACAGTGGTCGTCTTCTGGCTGCTGCTGATGATGATGAGAATTATTTATAACTTTCAACACTGTCAGAGTTATTATCCTAAATTCCAAATAATAATTTAAAACAAAAACATAACAGCACTGTGCTTTTGGGAAAAATAGAATCCGAAATTAATCATAAAACATTAATAATAAAAACAAAGGACAGCCAATTTAAAATGATATCTTCGCATAAATCCAGCCATGAGTTCCAATACAGAACAAAAAATAAAAATATATCGATCCCAGCAAAACAATTCCTTCGCAAAAATATAACTAGTAAGAACAATTGAGCCGTAGAGCCGTATTAGGCTTGTGAAATTGCTTTATTCTCTACTGTGCAGGACGGGCGGACCCGAATGCACGAGCCACTGACGTCCTGTGTGTCTGTAGCTATCGCTGGTACGGTATGAACCCGCCGAAGAGTGTTGACGCTTTTGGTTACAATGTAGGTTGGTTACACGGTGTCCGTGAAATAAGAACTCCCAATTTGATAGCAAGCTTGATAGTGGCTTCGACGGTGGCGCTCTTCGTACTGAATATTTTTTTTTTTTTTTTTTTTTTTTTTTTTTTTTTTTTTTTTTTTTGGGAATGATAGACGCTGTTAACCGCAGATGGCTATTGCAGCTTCACCGGACAATAGGAGGCGAGCGCTCGAAGCGCTCTAGCCTTTACGGCAGAAGTAGCGACGAGCACAAGGGCACCTCAGGGAGGCACGGCCTCGGCTTGGGCTGTCGCTTAAGAGAGGGCTGAGTTTACCACCGGTTCACAACGCGCCCCCACTGAGAACCCCACCTCGCCGGCGAGACCGGTGTCTGATAGCTAGTGTAGCATACGGTTGTCGGGGAGGGGTCGGCGCATCCCGGTCCAATAGGACCGTCATGGGGTCAGGAGGGTCGAGCAGTACGTGCCGTGGTCTGCGGCGCGAGTCAGAAGGACTAGCGGCGTAATCGGCGGCGGCGCGGATTAAACTGTTCGCGTGACGGGACGCGGATTCAAAGTAGCGTTTCGACGCTTCTTTGAGGAACTTACGAAGGGGATCTAATTTGAAATCGGAATGCAGATCTACGTTCCGCATGTACCACGGGGCACCGACGGCGCGACGGAGGAAACGATTCTGGATAACCTGGAGGCTATCGATATGGGTGCGGGCGGCGTGCGCGAAAACTACACTCGCGTAAGTCATGATAGGGCGAATGCAAGCTTTGTATAATGTCAACTTATTTCTAAGCGACATTTTACTCCGCTTGCAGAGAAGGGGATACAGGCGACCTAATACGAAAGCCACTCGATTGCGGACGGACCTAATGTGCGGGCCGAAAGTCATGCGGGAGTCCAAGGTGACTCCGAGGTACTTAACCTTCCTAGTCCAAGGGATAGGGCGATTGAATAGGGATATTGGGACTAGTCGTCTGTTGGGCCGAAGGCTCCGCGCGGAGAACATATTGGCGGGTCCCCGGGAGAAGACCACCGCGGCACTCTTCTCCGGGTTCACCTCTATGCGCCACGTACGGAACCATTGACCCAGGGCGTCGACTGCGGCTTGAAGAGCACGCGTCAAAAAGGACATGTTCCTATGGGAATAATAGAGAGCGGTATCATCCGCGTAAAGGGCGAGTTGGACTCTGCTCGAACGAGGAATGTCGTTCGTGAACAGGCTGAACAAGAGGGGAGAGAGCACGGAGCCCTGAGGGACTCCGGCCTGTATAGGATGGGGTGAAGAAAACGTACCTTCGACCCGGTATCGAAAGGTACGATTCGAGAGAAAGTCTCGTATGATGAGTACGAGCCTATCGGGGACTCCTAACTGGAAGAGCTTGTATATCAAGCCGTTGTGCCAGACCTTGTCGAAGGCCTTGGCAACATCGAAGAATAGGGCGCCTGTGTAGACGGGCTTGGGCTGGTTGAGCCCGGTCAGGATGTGCTCCGTGAGGCGGTGCACCTGGTGGACGCAAGAGTGTCTGGTTCGAAAGCCAAACTGCTCGTCAATAAGGATATTATTAGAACTGACAAAGTCTTTGAGTCTCGCTAATAGCAAGCGCTCATAGAGTTTGCCGAGAGACTTGAGAAGACTGATAGGCCGGTAGCTCGCAGGGCTGCTGCGAGGCTTACCCGGCTTAGGGATACCTACTACATCCGCGTCTTTCCATTCGGCAGGAAAGACGCAGTGGGACATGGCTGCGTTGAAGATAGTCACTAAAAGACATATCAGATGGACAGGGAGAACCTTGAGAACGCGATTGGAGATGCCGTCGGAGCCCGGTGCTTTCTTCGGCTTAAGGCCTTTGATCAGGTCTTCCACCTCGGTTTGCGTGACCGGGGAGAGGGATTCGGTGGGAGGGAGTGAGGACCTGCGCTCTACTTCCCTATCCACAAGATCGAGGTGCGCCGGATCGACGGGAGCGGAGCTGGGTGTGCACTGACTCTCTAGAGAGTCAGCGAGATCCTCAGCCTTCTCGTCGTCCTCGAACGCGGGTGGGTCGCCTGAAGGGCGGGTCAAGGGGGGCATGGTAGCTACAGTGTCGGTTTTGAGGGATCTCGCGAGCCGCCAGTAAGCCTGGTGTGACGGCGAAATCTCCTCTAGAAACCCTCCCCATCGAGCCTCCCTGAGTTCCGCGATGCTGCGCTTCACGTCCCTCTGCAAAGCACGCATGCGGACCCGATTGGCATCGGTGGGGTAGGAGTCGTACGCGCGAATAGCCGCGTTTTTAGCGCGGACTAATTCCCTAATGTCATCGGGCAGCTTGAAGCGCACAGCGTAAAAGTTGTCCGCTTCAACAGTGGCGCCGAATGCGCATTTACTATCCTTCCAGGGAACTTTACCGTAACGAGAGCCCCACCGAGGCAGCCACTAACGTTTAATTTTTATTATCAAAACTGTACATTTTCACTTATTCTACTTAGGCTATTCTAGACACATACATGATACCTATACCGTTAGAAAGTGCGTGTAAGCAGCTTTCTAACGGAACTACAGGCCGATAAATACTGTAATAGGGGCGCGACGACTATGCTTTGGCCGCTTGTCACTTCGCCTGCGCCCTGCCCGTAGCATCCACATGCCCGCAAATAGTACCGATAGGTAGCCTGCGATGTGTACTATCTGTATATCTATGATGAAACCCTAGAAAACATGATATGCGATAGAACAACTGCCTATAACTATGGAAATATGTACATCAGTGCTGTTTAGGCACTTAGACCCACCAAGGCGGACCCAGATCTAGGTCCTGAGTTGGTTCCTAGATTTGGGACCTAGCTGCAAATAGCTATTTGCCGTTCATATATGTGCTTAGCACATCTAGGGCATGTGGGTACTTCTATTATACTATTACCCTACGCTAATTACAAATAGCAAGTACTATGAGACCTAGGCTAGGCTATCTATAACTGATTCAGCTCACCCCTCCTCGGGATAGTGAGCTTATACACAAAACTATATTATAATTTATTAGGAAATTAAATCTAGGCTCTTAACTATCGCAGAGTTATAAAACTTAACTATATATTACTATAAAACACAACACTCTGTAACACAAACACTATTTTGTCCTTTCTTCCTATTGTAGTCGTCCTGAACATCTACACTGCTAGTGATGTTAACGTTAACGTAAAAAGAAATAAAATTTAACGATAATATTTATTCCACTTTGTGTCGATACACTTGCTGCGTCCCACACCCCGGCAACTTGTAGTGCGGCTGGAGGGGCTGCGGCGACCGCTAGTGAAGCAAAGCCCGACATCGACATTTGACGGCGTTGGTCTAGTAGTTAGACACCCTGGCTGCTACCCGATGGGTCGTGGGTTCGATTCCCACCAAGTGTCTGGTTGTTATTTATCTATTTAAGTATAAATTTCCAAAAAAAAATGTATATAAGTATTAGTATCAGTTGTCTAGTTTCCATAGTAAAGCCATTAGATATTAAGTCTTTGTGTCCGGTAATTTCACCAGCTACAGTGTCCTTCACGCCGGAACACAGCAATGCTTACACACTGCTGCTTGGCGGCAGAATATCTGACACTGCGGGTACCTACTTGGGCGGTTCCTTGCGCAAGGAATCTACCACCTAGTAATGCATGTGAATTATTATTATGATCACCCACAAGATGGACAGACCTCATAAAATGATCTGCAAAGTGTTCCCTTACTGAATGTACACGCAGTGCCACGAATAGGGAGAGATGGAGAAGTCTCGCAATAGCCGTGACCAATATACCAGACAATCCATGACCACGACCTCTCCGCCAGGAGTGTACGACTAAGTAGTAGTAGAAGTATTATGAACATTGGAAGGTTACCTCTATAGAAACTCTGGACAAAAACAAGTCAGTTTATTGAAAATGTTTTCAAAGTTATAAAATACCATACAACACGAAACTATATTCCAAAACTACATATGTGTAGCAAAAGTTTTCAAATAGTTTAATACGTATTAATGTTGTCTTTTACGTATTTGTTCGCATTGCAGGCAACCGGTGGATGCAAATGGATAACTGTCGTTCATTGTGGAAGTCTAAAGGTGCGCGTCCATTGGCCGACGCTGGACGCACCGCACACACGGCACGCAACGGATTTTAATTTACTTTCTATGATTTTACATAGCGCTGCGTCCATTATCCGCGCCCGGCATTTTTCGATGCGGGCCGTCAAAATCATAGAAAGCAAACTAAAATCCGTTGCGTGCCGTGCGTGCGGTGCGTCCGGCGTCGGCCAATGGACGCGCACCTTAAGGGGACAACTTTGTTAAGCAGTGGTCGTATTGGACGGCTAATGATGACACATCAAGGTCAAATATGATGGTACTATATTTTGTTATTTGACATCTATAAATAATTTACTCATATTTTGCAATACATATATTAATTAAATTGAGGTTCTAATAAAATCCCGCAAAACTATCAATCGTGAGCAATTCCTATATTTGAACCTAAATCATAATTATACTAAAATATTTTATATCGTTTGAGTTTTATGTAATTCATTATCGGACATAATTACTACTCAACTATATGTTATTAACCGCCGATACAAAAAAGGTGATGTATTTAAAGTTTATAGCTTTGGACTCAGTAGAGAGACGTGCTAAGTAAGAGGCTAACTGGCGATACTAAGTTAGTGGAAGCCAATCTACAAAGCATATACACAGACGCAGAGTAGCCAGCCTTTCAGTTTTCTACAGGATGCATTTTGGAGTGTGCGCAGGAATTTCATGACTTGACTCAACCATCCCCCTTCTATCATCGAACGACGAGACGCACAGCGCATACGCACCCTTAATATGATGAACGTGAAGGCACGTTTATAATAAGAACAGCTAAGGAACGCAACTCACCATCAGGTGGGTCTGCAATCAAGCAAAGTAAAAAAAACTGTGACTGTGACAATATAGTGCCCAAATGAATGAACATACTTATTTAAGTTAGGCTTAATCAGAATGCCATATAATTTCTTGAACTTGTATGTTGATCGTTTGATATTACAACTTTTAAAGTCTTAGAACATAAGATATACAGGAGAGCCATAAAAACACCACATCCGTTATTAGTTTAATCCACAACCAACATCTCACAAAAAATTATAAAAAATGAACTCAACCATTCCATGGTGCCAAAGTCGTTTGGAACGGAAAAATATGCCGTTGAACTAATAAGGGGTGAGGCTTACCCAGGAGTACTGCGGAAAATAAATTTGTGTGCGTCGGACCGGTATATGGAGCGGAAGCAGCGCCCGCAGCGGCTGGCTACTTTAGTGGTCTTTACAGACAAAAGCATCAATTACGCAGATTGTACAAGTTCTGAATAAAAATCACGATCGATCCATAGTTTGTGGCTCTCTAGCGGGCTCGCCACGATTTCCACGTGTTTGATATGATCGATACATTTCATTTAGGGAGTATTGTTAGGTGGAAATGGATCTTCAATTGTTAGTTCTATCATGCCTTGACTTCTTATATATTATACCTTTGCTTATGTGGTCATCATATAGTCAGATTTGTTATTTGCAAACCGTTGAATCTTGAATGTCATTTAATCTCCCCAGACAATCCAACCGGCAACGTTCACCCCAAAAACATTCCACAATAAATTTGCCACAGCTGTTTTTTCTTGCTTATTATAATATTCGCCGACGTTAGGTATGTACCTATCTCCATATTGCTGGTTTTTTTATTCCTCGATTGTCATTTAATGTACTAAAACGTCTCTAAATATAACCCCATTCTATAAAATCTTCGATCACATCGCGTTGTCTCTGTTTATACGCATCGTTGAGCTTAAAACTAACTTCTACAGATTCTATATATAAATCAGGAACATTTTCTTTTTCCACCATGAAAAATGGTAAATATGAAAAGGAAGCTAAGAGACCATAATCTAAATACTCTTTATAAAACTGTTCAAACATCTTTCTCGAATAGACCAGCTCCACGTCAATGTTGAAATATTCCAGAAACGTTTTCACTGTATCGTGGTATAAAACTTTTAGATGCGACAGATGGGCTTTACGGAATTTCCTGTCGGTGCTGAGGAATATGAAATTAAAGAAGTCTATCACCGGACAACCGTAGTTCATGAACTGATAATCCACTGGGATAACGTCCGCGACTTTGTTATTCTAAAAAAATAAGTTGATTAAATAATTAAACAAAAAAACAGCATTAAGGTTGCGTTACAATTACATTGTAAATTAGCCGTTGCCTGCGACTTCAGACATATGAAATTAGTACGTAAGAAAAGAGTAAATAGCTCTTTAGCTATACTACCTAGACAACATTCATCAATCAAAGGGACCAGGTAAGTACTACCATAGCGTTAGATATTCTGTCGTCCACGCACCAGTGTGTAAACATTGCTGTGTTCCGGTGTGAAGGACAATATAGCTGGTGAAATTACCAGAGTCATGAGAATTATAGTAACTAGTGTCTCGAGCGACGAGGTGCAGCTGTTTGTATGCAAGTATGTCGCTTACCATCAGGCGAACGTCTTGCTTATCCTATCACTAGGTTGAATTGAAAGAAAATTACTTACAACAATTTTTGTCATGATATTGTTCGGTCTGTAGTCGCCGTGACATAAACAAATATTCATCTCATCCTTGCAGTAATAGTGAGACGTTTTATCGACCAATTTATAAATTACGTTTTCCACTCGGTCCTTAACATTTTCATCCACGTACTTCATTGACGATTTAATCATATTTTTAGTAAATTTCAGGAAATCACTATTAGACCCAAAAGGATGTTTTGTTTTCTTTAACTCTCTATCCAAATATTCCGGTAGCTTCTTTTGTAACACGAACAAGAGACCATGAAATCTCGCGAGTTGTTTTATGCACATTTCAGCAAAGTCTAAGGAGATCACGTCCAATCTTTGGACTGTTGTATATCCTATTTTAACAACATTTTCCAACAATATTACTTCTGTGTCGCTTTCTTCGTAACTTTTAACAAATTTGTATCTTTCGTGGGAAGGTACACCTGCATTATCTTGTAACTCTGCGAATACCTTAGAAAGTTCTTTGTATGCAAACAATTCGGTTTGAAATGCCTTAGTGATTGACATCCATTCTATTTCTTTTTCCAGTACCAAACTTTTAACAAATATGTTTGTTTTTTTATCTCCTTTATTTGTTTTGCCTTTGATATCTACTTCAAAAAGGTCACTCAAATAGCTTTCACCCTTCATTTCAATGTTTTGTTTATTTATCTTATACGTTGTATATCCTTCTTTTTCAATAATTGAATTCAGAGATTTTACAAGTTTTGGCGAGAACTCATTTACGGTGCACATGTTTCCTGACCAAAAACTTTTTTCTTATGGGTTTGAAAACTTTTAAGAATACAAGCGGTATTCTTAAAATATTAATATTTATAATAACCAACAATGTAACAAAGGAGACCAATTTAATTAGTAGACAGCTAACAAAAATAAAACAATGGTTTAATGATCTTAACGCAGATTAAAATGTTGGTTAATTAAGAAGCTCGGGTACCTACCTTTAAGTTTGTCGAATAGGTAGAAATAAATAATAACACTAGCTGTAGCCCGCGGCTTCGCCCGCGTTTACTTTGTTACTCAAACGTGTTTTGAATCATGAATCGAGGTTTTTTAAAATATTGTTTACAATAATGTTGTCTTTCATTTACGCGAATGCTACACATTGAAATCATAGTTTGATTTCAATGTGTAGCATTCGTGTTAGTTAAAACGTTCGTAATAAATTGTTACTTACCAATCTATCGTCCAGGTATTTGTGGATTTATTCCATTAATCCTTTAGGCATTGATAATCTTTTTGATGTCGTGCATTTCCAGTTTTCAAGGACAACATTTACCGTTTCTGTATTTTGAAGCTAGCTTCATAATAAATAATAATCTTGTCTTTTACTTACGCGAATATTACACATTGAAATCAAACTACTTTTTACGGATTTAATCGCGGTTTATTTTAGCTTTTACTATCCCGACGTTTCGTATGCTTTGCAGCACCCATGGTCACGGGAGAACTGAGATGTTGAACGTCCTTATGTCACAATTATGCCGGTGTACCCTCAGGTTTTCTTAGTTATTATTGTTGGTCCACAATAAATGGCTCACAATAAAGAGCAACGTTTCATGGGTTACAAATAATATAAGGAGCATTATTTCATGGCTCACACAAAAACATCTATACGAGCATTTTTTCATGGCGCATTTTGAATATCGAGCATTATTTCATGGCTCAAGTTTATTAATAAGTGGCAATATTTCCCGGTCATAAGTCAGGAAACTTAGGGATACATCTCTAAAATTCAAGATTTAGTCACGATGTAATATAAAAATAATCAGACTTTAGGTAATTGGCACCCAGTTAGTTATATACTATCACTGTCCGAAGACTCGTGTACTCTAGTAGTAGTTCAGACAAACCTTAATTTTATTACTTGCAGCAACTTAAATTCTGGGGAGAAAAGAGTTTTCTCAATAATTATTTATCAAAGTATGCAATATTTCGTATAGGCCTCACAGAGGCTCACACATGTTTCGCAACGTTACTTGCAATTGATCATACATTAGTAACATCAAAATAGGTAACGACACCAAGCATCATTACGAGAACATGAGGTTATGTGCAATCGGTAGACAATAATGTTACTTTATGAGGTATCATTAACAGAATTATAAAGCTAAATAGCAATTTTGCTGCAAAATGATGAATTGGGAACGTTAGCATTTCCTACATGCAGATAACGTTGCACCTCATCGATTTGATCTCCGAAAAGACCAGATGAAGTAACAATACGAAAATAAAGTCCTTTCTCTAACGGCTGTGCGAGGCTTTGCAACAGCGGAAGAGATTGAAACAATTCTACAGATAATATGTGCCAATCTATGAAGTTAGGAATAATTTCAGCCTTTCTTTCCTCACGTCAGTTCGACAGCCATTGACAGGGCATCGACATCCAAATATTCAATTGACCCACCAAAAATATTATTCGGGAATTTTAACGAGTCTCATTGCCGAACACACGCAATACTAACTAATCACGAGATCCCTTCAGTCATACCTTTCGAAGGAGTACAGTCTAATACGAGTTGGCGTGGGATCTCCTATTTCGAAGATTGAAATCGTTCACTGTTAAATAATACAAGTCAAGAGGTTGGAGTCCGTCCAACGGAGGGCAATATACCACTAATTTTATAAGGAGACAAATTATCTATTTTGATCGGTACTGTTATAAGTCCATAACGTAATAATGACTTCACCTAAGCGAGGAATATTTTTTAACTTGCCTGAGCGCATATAAAAGTCTGTTTATTTTTAACCGACTTCAAAAAAGGAGGAGGTTCTCAATTCGTCTGTATATATATATATATATTTTTTCTATGTATGTTCGCGCATAACTCTGGCAATTATGAACCGATTTGAAAAAATCTTTCTTCCATCCATTCTTTAATCCGTTAATTGGGTCCCATAAAAAAAATATTGCTTAGTAATAAGTAGTTCCTGAAAAAAACAAGAATGTTGACTGCGCAGGAAAGCTGCAAGAAAGCCTATATAGATGACTTTATGTCGCTTTTTAAGGACAAAAATGGTCATAATTTTGGCAAATATTTACCAATTTCAATTTTATTACAACCGGATAAGAACTTCCTGGAGGACCATGAACGATGTGGAGGAATTTATCTGGTAAAAACCATAAAACTGATGTTCTCCATTACATTGCTCTGACAATTATGAACCGATTTCGATGATTCTTTTTTTATTCGAGAGAGTAAACTACTATGATGATTCCATGCAAATTTCATTACGATCGGATAAATTTTTTCTGAGTTTCTGAAGAAACATGGATTATGTAAAAGTATGTAGACGATAATGTGAAATCATAATGATGTCATAACCTATCTAGATCATTTTACCGTCTTCGATGGTTCAATCTTTATGTATGAAAATATCACTAAAAATTTTAAAAACAAATCTTTTAAAAAAAATTGAACCGACTTCAATAACACTAAAAAGTATAAAATAATTTAAATATTATTGAAGTTGGTGCCAAATATACACAGCAGGTACACTAACACCAACTTCTTTAATATTTAAATTATTTTATACTTTTTAGTGTTATTGAAGTCGGTTCAATTTTTTTTAAAAGATTTTATATTGGACACTATCTACATTTAATTTCCAATTTATGTCTTTACATATAGTTTACAAGGCACCGGGTGAAGACGGAATCACAACAAAACTTCTGAGAGCGGGTGGAAAACCGGTACTTTTAGTCCTCCAGAAGTTATTTAATTCCGTCTTACTCGAGGGTACCACGCCAGAAGCATGGCACAGGAGTGTGGTAGTACTTTTCTTCAAAAAAGGTGATAACACCTTACTGAAGAATTATAGACCTATCTCACTCCTGAGCCACGTGTATAAGCTGTTTTCGAGAGTCATTACGAACCGTTTCGAACGCAGGTTTGATGACTTCCAGCCTCCCGAACAAGCCGGGTTCCGAAAAGGCTTTAGCACCGTAGACCACATACATACGCTCCGCCAGATTATACAGAAGACCGAGGAGTATAATCGGCCATTATGTCTAGCATTCGTGGACTCCGAAAAAGCCTTCGATTCAATAGAGACCTGGGTGGTATTGCAGTCTCTCCAGCGATGCCACATTGACTATAGGTATATCGAAGTGTTGAAGTGTTTGTACAGCAACGCCACCATGTCGATCCGACTCTGTAGTCGGATCGACATGGTGACGAGTGTACTAAACCAATCCGATTGCAGAAAGGCGTGAGACAGGGAGACGTCATTTCCCCGAAACTGTTCACGAACGCATTGGAGGACGTTTTCAAGCTCTTGGACTGGTACGGATTTGGCATCAACATCAATGGCGAATACATCACTCACCTTCGTTTTGCCGATGATATAGTCACTATGGCAGAGTCGCTGGAGGACCTCAATACGATGCTCAGCGACCTCAGTAACGTTTCCCAACAGGTGGGTCTTAAAATGAACATGGACAAGATTAAGATCATGTCTAATGTCCATGTTGTACCCGTACCGGTAGTCGTTGGGAACGATACACTCGAAGTTGTTGACCACTATGTTTACCTTGGACAGATTGTCCAGTTAGGTCGGTCCAACGTCGACAAAGAGGTCGCCCGAAGAATCCAACTCGGATGGGCAGCGTTCGGGAAACTACGTGACATCTTCTCATCTAAAATTCCGCAGTGCCTGAAGACAAAGGTTTTTAACCAGTGTGTGTTGCCAGTGATGACATATGATCTTTAACAGCTGGCCTTTTAGAGAAGCTCAGACTCACACAACGAGCTATGGAGAGAGCTATGCTCGGAGTTTCTTTGCGCGACAGAATCAGGAATGAGGAGATTCGCCGAAGAACTAACGTCATCGACATACCTCTCAGAATCTGCAAGTTGAAGTGGCAATGGGCAGGCCACATCGCTCGAAGAACCGATAACCGTTGGGGAAGAAAGGTTCTCGAGTGGCGACCACGAACCGGAAGACGCAGCGTAGGTAGGCCTCCCACTAGGTGGACAGACGACATTGAGCGCGTCGCAGGTAACCGGTGGTTGCAAGTCGCCAATTGTCGTTCATTGTGGCGTTCCAAGGGGGAGGCCTATGTTCAGCAGTGGACGTCTTCCGGCTGGTTCAAAGATTCAAAGATTCAAAATTTTTATTTCAAATAGGCTTAACGCTAGCACTTTTGAACGGTCAATTTTTTAAAAGCTACCACCGGATCACAACGCGGCCTCAACTGAGAAGATCCGGCAAGAAACTCAGCGGGCTTGTCATTTTTTCACATTTTTTTTTAAACAAAGTTTGTCTTTTTTCAATGGTGATAATATAGTCACACCCAGGAATCTATATCTAATATTTATTTATTTATTTTTATTGCTTTTATATATTTATTTATTTTTACTGCTTTTTCTAATATTTAGTACATTCATCTTAATGTTTAATTTTTAGTTAAAGATTTATTAAATTGTATATATACAGATTTACCAAGTTTATTTTTAAATTATTTATATATATATCATCGGTAAATGGTCAACTCGCAATTGGTTATGTTAGCAATGTCATCTACATATAGTATATAATAATAATAATATATCGTTTATTTTCATCTCACAAAAATATGAAGATATTTTATGAATTAAGCAGTAAGCAGATTAATAGTCTAATATTTCTGAGAAGCGAGGCAGGCGTAAACCTGTATTACACCTGATCCCCACACAACGAACTTAAGGCATTGCAAAATAATACAATGAGACCTAGAATACTCCCTTTGGGACTCCGCGTTTATTCTGTTTTCTGAAGAATGCGAATGATCTCATTGATTTCAATAATCATTCACATCAGAAAGACTTTATAACATAATTTTAATAATTCAGGGATAGATCCAGATAAGGACGATCTATTTAATAAGATATTTCAAAATCATAATTATCAGAGCCTTGAGAGTTTGTACTAGTCAATGTAGCTATTTCCCCTTTATCTTCATATACAATCATCGGCTAAGGAAATTGTGTAAGAAGTTGAGTCTTTAACTAGTTTTTTTTTTTGTGTTTTTCAGAGTTGTATCAACAAATTGATTGTTAAAACGGGTTTTGTGCATCTTATACTATAATAAAACTCAAAGAGCACTTTTTCTTTACATTGAATATTTTTCCAAAATTTCTATGTGGGGATACTATACTATCGACATAGAGGCCAAAACATTTTTTTTTGGAATTATTGTCTGTCTGTCGTTCTGTTTGTCCAGGCATCATTCGAAAACCCGTGGATGGATTTTGATAGGACTTTCACTGATGTGTTGTGTAGAAGAAGGGGTATAAATTGGTATATAAAACATCACGCTATGTTTCATAGGGGCTAAGCAGTGAAACATTACTTGCACATATTACCACGTAATTTCCTTTGTATGTGAATAGGGTAATTATAGACTGATCAGTTAATCATTAAGATATGTATTATTACGCTATATACAATAGGGACTGAGCAGACATTTAGTTTGCATAAGATATGGCAGTGGCGAAGGGTCAATTTTTGTAAGGGGTAAGCCGTTCCGGTACACCCAGGAAATTTTCATTAGATTTCTGTATTGTTCTAAGTACTTTGCTGATAGCAATATGACATTATGTCTTTGAAAAGTTAAAATCTGTAATTCCCGAGCGAGTCCAAACTAGATTAGGAAAGAAATAGCAAGGGAAAAATAACATTACATTTTATTTAAAAGCCAGTTCATGAAATTTGTATGAAACTCCCCAAGTCCAGGTAGTGTATAGGTATTGTATCACAGTCGCAACAATAAAAGATGCGAAACACTAAGAACTTTCATTATCGAATATCATTAGACAGTAATTTACGATGTTAGCGTGATTTACATTATGAATAGTGCCATCTATCGGCGGAATTGGACATACAATCACTATAGAACTTTTATAACTCAAGAACGGCCTATCCGATTCGGCTGAAAATTGGTGGGGAGGTAGCTTAGTACCAGGAAACGGACATAGGACATAGGACTTTTTATCCCGGAAGGTTAAGGTTAAGCAACGTTAGGTAAGGTCATTAAATAGATGGGTGAACCGATTTGTATGAAAGTGTGCATATCGGGTAGGTCTGAGAATAGGTCATACAGTATATTTCATACCGCTAGGTTAAGGTTAAGCAACATAAGGCAAGGTCATTAAACAGATGGGTGACCCGATTTGTATGAAATTTTGTGTGCGTATCGGGGAGGTCTGAGAATAGGTCATAAAGTATATTTAATGACGCTGATATCATGATTGACGAGGATATATAGAACGAGAGGAGGGTGCAAAAGAGGAGAAAGAGGGAGAGGGGATTCGAGGAGGGGGTGATGAGGTGAGGGATCGGGGGAGTTAGGTGGAGTAAGGGGGGAGTGAGAAGGAGCAAGTTCGTAGAAGAGAGAGGGGAGAGGGTTCAGAGAGGGGACAACAGGGAGAGGAAGAGGGGGAGTGTGACGGAAACCGAAGCGGGAGGGGGAAAGAGAGAGGAGAGAAAGAGCATATAATTAGATTTTTTTATAAGAGAGAGAGAGACTGATATGGATAGAGATTAATCTAGGGAGGAGGGAGAAAAGGGGAGCAAAATGTAATAAAAGCGAGGGCGGAGCTGCGCGGGTCAGCTAGTCTTTAATATTTGCCAATGTGTCTTTATATTGTGTTTTTATTTATGTTTAAAGCTGCTGTTATAAATATTGATTTTAAATTTATATAGATTATTCTATTTAGCTAAGAACTGCGTAGGGTCTGATTATGGTGTTCGGTAAAGGCAAATTACATCTACAGGGCTATTGCGTATCCTTATCAACATAAGTGAATAAAGCTTCAGTTTTCCATTGAACTTCGATGTCAACTGAAGGTGTGTTGGTATTTATTGGTCACTCACGTTAGGTAATACCAAATAAACCATTTGATAGTTATTCGATGGTCACTTTGGTATAATGATCATCACTTTAGCTGTCAAACGAGAAACATAGTAAGGGACAGGTTCTCTTACTGATTCTTTCAACTCAACATCCTACAGAGACAGACTACAGAGTAGTGCAATAATTCGCAGAACCCAAGAATATGGTTTATGATATGGGTTACAAATTAGTTGACGCCTTCTCGAGGCAGTCTGATATTAAGTGCCTGGAATTATATTGGACCACGTTGTTATCTGATTATAGTCCGATGCAAAGATTAAGGTAATGTAATGTAGATTACCAGAAAGAACATAATATAGGTCATCGTTAATTAATGCCATGGGGTAGATTTTACAAATACCTTTGTAAGCACATTATTATACATTAAGTTCACTAGATGTATTTCTGAAGAAAGCAATTTATATTCAAAATTCTCTATTATGCATAGGCCTCACAGGGCTCTTACATATTGTCATTCTTTCAACTACCAAATTTACAATTGTACTTGAGTACGGTAGCGTGATAGCCCAATTATATTTTAATAACCATGAAATCATTTTCCTAATTCTGTCCACTGATTGAAAGGTCATAGAGTCCATAAACGACTGGTCCATTAAAGAGAAGACTAGCCATTTTCGCAGCCATAGTTTACTACTGAAGAGGTTAAGCACAAAACAGGAGTAGGGGTGTATTAGGATACAGTAGGGCGAGGGTCCAATTGTATTTAATAACCATGAAATTATTTCCCTAATCCCTTCAACTGATTGAAAGGTCAGAGTCTATAAACGACTGGTTCATTATCGTCAAGACTAGCCATTTTGGTAGCCATGGTTTACTACTAAAGAAGTTAAACGCCAAACAGAAGATGGACGGAGTCTGTCCATATAAAATATAGGTAAGTCAACCAAGTATGCACAGAATAGAATTTTCAAAATTCAAATTACCCTGCGCAATAGACAAGGTCATTGCTAGGTTTCGAAGAAATATTTCTGACCCCTTGCGCTACACAATCAAGGGAAGGATTAAGTGAACCATAGCGACGAGGTCTGATAACGATCTGTGTTGCTTCATTTTGCATTTGAAATGTTCTGGTTACTACACCCTCTAAGAGATGCATATCTAGTATAAGATATGGTATAAAATAAGTATTTAATAGATTGAGAATATCAAGACTACTCGGAAGAGTTTAGTGTTTCAAAATTCCAATCAACCTGTAGAATAGACAGGGTCTTTGCTGGAAATAATTTTATTGATAAAACCCTTTAAGCTTTAAGACAACTACTCAATACCTCGATCCTACCTCGGAGTGCAGTGACAGCTTAATCATAAGACATTCATTCCCAAATTCAAATCACTCAGTAGATCTAAATTATATATTCAAGCTAGCCTTACTAGAGTTTAACTCAAAGATGGTATAGTTAAAGGAACCAAACTTCTCTCGATAGTAGGTGGGAATTCGGCAAGTTAAGAAATTGACTCACCGGTAGTGTAGTGCTGGGCTACGGGTGAGCAACAGTCCGGTTTAACAACCGGAGAACGTAGACGTATTGCTGCGGACTAACGTCCGCATACTACGTCTACGTTCATATAAGGGAAGAATGTCACTAATCTAACATGTATGTTTTTATTTATATAAAGCATTCCATAATATCTGGGATCATACTTAATCGTCCTACGTAAGCTGTCATCATGATCCCAAAGGCTAGCTGCACACGCTCAAAAATATTTTCAATACAATATTGTCAAATAATGATTTCTGATATTTACGCGAATATTACACATTGAAATAATAATGGTAATTAAAATCAAAAATAAACCGCGATATAATCCGTAAAATTAGTTTCATTTCAACAATATTGTCAATACAATTTATGTATTGAAAAAAAAACGCAAGACGGCCACACAGATATTATTGAACAATATCTACTTTTTTACCTTACCGGGATCTGATTAGAAACAAACTTTAATGTTGCGAAAGCTACATTAAATATAACAATAAAACTATGTTTTTACAAACAAAACATTCCCAACTGACTGATAATAATTAGAATCCAAGCCTTACTAACAGTCCACCAGGGAACACACTAAGCCACTATTGATGTGTGTATCAAGATAATAAAACTTTTCGTGAACATCGCCTTATCCCATAAGGAAAAGTCGTGTCATAACCATGCCAGTAACATAAAATAATAAAAGACGCGGACTATCCGTGTAACAGTTGGCGTTCCTCTCTGGCATCCCTCCAAATGTCTCAACGAAATGGTGCCACGAGTAGGCCACCACTAAGTACTGTTACTGTAACTACGATATATCTATGTTACATCCGGTAATTGGGGCCTTGCTAGCCACAGTGTGGTAATTGCTAGACGTAGTATTTTTTGCCCGACTGCCTTAGAAGGAGGGTTATTTTTCAAGAGTATGTAAGTATATATGTACATTATGTCTATGTCTTTGGCACGGCCTACAACTTAAACTACTAGATGGATTTTGACTTATACACGTAATAATATTATGTGTTTAGATTCGTCTCAATTCTGGGAGTGATGCTATATATATTTTCAAAATAGTTATTGCGGCAGTCAGTATATTTTAATTTCCAAAAACATCAATATGGTTATCAAATGAAAGGTCTTAGCGAGACGAGTTGAAATATTAATAAATTAATATTATTTTATGTATGTATAATATAATTTAAGTATACTTTTATAATAAAAATAATAATATTCTGCGCTTATTTATAGAGGATGTTTTTTGAGTCGTCTGGGAATAGCCTGTGCTATGCTAGATGATTATGTAAATGTTCAAGCTGGCGTAACCGGTGTGTACCTACGGGGACTCTTCTAAACGTCAGCAACAGAGTAAGGGCTAGGGCATGAACAACGGATCCAACTGGGTTGAAGTGCGTTCCGGTGGTACCAACTTAGAATAGAATTTAGATAGAGGATGTTTTATAGGTTGAAAATCTTTCAGCTCTTATGATAGATGTGATGAGGAGTGAATGGTATTATAATGTAGGTACTCACTTATACAATCATTTGGGAGGAATAGTGTGGGAAATCAAAATACAATGCAATACAAATATTAATTATTGTACACCAAAAGAGAAGATACAATTTAAACGGAAAAGAAAAATTGCAGTGTGACAAATTAAGGCCGTCTTATCGCTATAACGATCTCTTGCAGACAACCTTGGGCTACAGGACAGTATATTGAAGGGCAACTGTACATTAGATAGGTAAATATATGAATAAGATATAATAACATAAAATATATTTTTTAATTTTTTTAAATATATTGTATTCAAAAGAAGAGTACATTTAACTTATTTCACCTTCTGCTAAACATAGTAGTTTATCGGCAGTATATATTATAATATATAAAATAACACATAATTCAATCAATACTGAGCTCTTAATTACAGCTCTAAATATAGATAGATTCATAAATAGACTTTACAGGACATCACCGAAAATGGTTTCATCGGATTCGGATACAGAAAATTCTGACGGTTGTGTATAGCCCCACTGATGTCAAAAGTATCGAATATGCTATGACACTTAGCCCTAGCACAGTTATAAAGTAAATAGCATTCTCGATATTTTGTATATTCGACCTTGCTTTTAGCAAGGTTCGATCCAGAACACAAAAGTCAACTTTATTTATCATGCCATTGGGCTTAAAATCTTTGACATAAAAATATCCAACGCTCAATTCCCCATAGTCTTCTTCGATGATTCAATAGCTTGAACCTTCACCTTTGTGCGCCTTTTTTCCAGCCAACGTTCGTAGTGCCTCGCTTCCTCAATATTTCACATAGCTCACTATGATATCCTCATAACTATTTCTGTTGGTCGAAAAAAGGTCTGGCACAGATTGATGACCGGGGTTTTCGCGATATGTAATTTATTTACGTGTACGGTAGCCATTGTTCCTTTCTTCCTTTAGTGGTCGACTCTTTAATGTAGGTTTATATGCGCTGATATTATTTTGCATTACGCTGTAGGATGTACTGATAATCTCAATTTTTATTAATTTTATCTTTTGTTTTATTTATATGTACTTATTTGAGTTATCAGACCAATAACATTATTAGCGTAGCAAGGTCGAAGTCATCTTCTTTTCACGTCGACGTAAATTCTAACTTCTTAATTACTGTTATTGAACTAATCGTAAATGAAGATCAGAACAATATCAGATATTGTATAGATTCTATACTTATAATAAAACTGTAACAGGTCCAATTCTGTACATTGAAGATATTTTGAAAATTATATTTGGAGGGCATTCTATAACCGATACTGAGGCCGAAAATGTATTTTTTTTAATTTTTAATTTTTGTCTGTCTGTCTGTCTGTCGGTATCTCGGCTGAGCAT
This sequence comes from Furcula furcula, assembly GCA_911728495.1. Classification (NCBI taxonomy): domain Eukaryota; kingdom Metazoa; phylum Arthropoda; class Insecta; order Lepidoptera; family Notodontidae; genus Furcula; species Furcula furcula. Next base: position 24,311,645 of record OU452252.1, read on the forward strand.
CACGCCGAAACTACTGGATGGATTGAAACGAAACTTGGCATGATTTGAGTTAATACTCCGAGGTAGGACATAGGATACTTTCTATCCCGACATTCGGCACGGTTCCCTTGGGAGAGGGGACTAAAGTCAATATGTGTATTTGGTTATACGCTTGCTCCGATTTTAACAATTTTTAACCGACTTCAAAAAAGGAGGAGGTTCTCAATTCGTCTGTATATATATCTTTTTTTTTTTTTTTTTTTTTATGTATGTTCGCGCATAACTCTGGCAATTATTAACCGATTTGAAAAAATCTTTCTTCCATCCATTCTTCAATCCATTGATTGGGTCCCATAAAAAAATTATTACTTGGTAATAAGTAGTTCCTAAAAAAACAAGAATGGTGACTGCGCACTGAGAGTTGCAAGAAAGCCTATATAGATGACGTTTTAGTCGCTTGGACTCGCTCGGTCGGACAAAAATGGTCATAACTCTGGCAAATATTTACCAATTTCAATGATTCTTTTTTTATTCGAAAGAAGAAACCATTATATTGAATCTGTATGAATTTTATTACAACCGGATAAGAACTTCCTGGAGGACCATGAACGATGTGGAGGAATTTATCTGGTAAAAACCATAAAACTGATGTTCTCCATTACATTGCTCTGACAATTATGAACCGATTTCGATGATTCTTTTTTTATTCGAGAGAGTAAACTACTATGATGTTTCCATGCAAATTTCATTACGACCGGATATTATTTTCTGAAGAAACATGAATTATGTAAAACTATGTAGACGATAATGTGATCATAACCTACCTAGATAATTTTACGGTTTTCGATGGTTCAATCTTTATATATGAAAATATCACTAAAAAGGTTAAAATAAAATCTTTTTAAAAAAAAATTGAATCGACTTCAATATCACTGAAAAGTATAAAATAATTTAAATATTATTGAAGTTGGTGCCAAATATACACAGCAGGTACGCTAACACCAACTTCAAAAATATTTAAATTATTTTATACTTTTCAGTGATATTGAAGTCGGTTCAATTTTTTTTTAAAAAGATTTTATTCATTATAATTATGATAAATATTTTTAAGGGAACACTCATAGACAGTTGCTAACAATGTTTGGAAATCGATAAGGTTAAGAAACGTTAGGTAAGGTCATTAAATAGATGCGTGACCGTTTAACGCCATTTGAACTAAACGTCTCCGTGCTTCGGAGGGCAAGTACAAAGTGGGTCCAAGTTTTTAACCGACTTTAAAAAGGGAGGTTTTGTATTCTATGCGAATGTAGGTATATTATTGAAAGTTTAGCTAACGTAAACACAGCGCGGGCGGAGCTGCGTGGGTCAGCTAGTAACATATATGAACAGGTATGCAACAGTATTAATTATTATTATAACCAGTTGGTAGGTCCCGATAAGTTCCGACTACAGTGTTAGATATTCTGCTGCCGAGCAGCCAAGCAGCAATGTAGCTGGTGAAATTACCGGATGCAAGAGACTTAATAACTAATGTCTCTGGTGACCAGCTGCAGTGCAGCTGTCTATAGGCTGGCGTGCCTGGCGTGCCGCTTACCATCAAGCGAACGTCCTGCTTGTCACTAATTTGAATAAAATTACAATATTCGTATAATCCAAGTAGTCCGACTAGTAGTAATAATTCATAATATGTATATCGAAATCTAATGTTTTTTAACCGGCTTCAAAAAGAAGGTTCTCTATTCGACGCGTATGTATGTAATATTAATAAAAATGCGTAATATTAATATATGTTAGTCTATGTGGGCTTCTAAACAAATTTACCAAATTTTATGAGTGTATGTATGTATGTATGTACATATACATATATGTGTGTATGCATGTATGTAGGTTTGTCCGCGGATTTCTCAGAAACTACAAGTCCGATTTCAAAAATTCTTTTTGCAATAGTTAGAGTATTTTTCAACTTAGGGTAGAGTACAAGTTTCATCAAAATCAGTCCAGTAGTTTAAGAGATATCAACTTTTTATGTGTTCAGTAATTTACTGTAACGTAGACGTTCGAGTTGCGTGATAGTGCTATTGGTGCCGATTCTGTTGTCACCACTACACTAAACTAGACTAAATTTTAGGTTAGTGATGTCAAACGATGATTAAGTGCTTAATTTGATTTCAACAGCTACTAAATTGAGTTGATAGTGAGGTTTTCATTGGTCAAATCATGTTAGTTGAAAACAATTCTCTTGTTCATCTGATTACACTAAACTAAAATAATTCTCCGGCTACGATACTTATATTAATTTTAATATTTATTTTAATATATTTATATATTAATATTTATTGTAATAGTTGTTTAAATATTTATTTAAATATATGTTTAAATATTTATTTTAATATTTGTTTAAATATTTATTTAAATATTTGTTTAAATATTTGTTTTAATTTTTATTTTGATATTTGTTTAAATATTTATTTTAATATTTTTTTAATAATTATTAATATTTATTTTAATTTCTATTAATATTTATTTTATTTTAATATTTATGTTAAAATATTTTAATTTATTTATTAATATTTATTTTATTATTTATATTATTTTTTTTATTAATATTTAATTTATTATTAATATTTTTTTTAATCGTTATTAATATTTATTTTAATATTTTATTTATTCATAAAAAATATTTTATTTTTATTTTGTTATTTATATTAATTTTAATATTTATTTCATTCTATTTTAGTCTAATCTATTTTATTTTAATCGACATCTTTTAGATGCCGACTATTTTGATCTAATTTTAGTTTGAAGTTTCTAATATTAGGCATAAATGACGTAAACTGTGCACAACAGAATAGCAAAATACATTTAAAACTTAGTTGAGTAACTAAAACCATTATATTCTATCAAACTATACCTAATTTAATTTAATTCATGGATCTCTGAATAGGAAAGACACGACTAAACTAAAATTTAGTCTAGTTTAGTCTAGTGTGTGACAACAGAATCGGCACCATTACCTATTTTGCTAAAAAAAAATTAATAAAAAGTGTTAAATAAACTATTTTAAAAAAAAACGACTTCAAAGTAAATTATCTAAAAAGCATAAAATAACGAAAATATATTGAAGTCGGTGTCAGCTCGTGCTAGTCTTAGTTTAACATGATGTGCTAGCACCGACTTCAATATATTTTCGTTATTTTATGCTTTTTACATAATTTACTTTGAAGTCTATTTTTATTTTTTTTAAATAGTTTATTTCTATATATATTGATTTTATGCTGTAACCTATCCTATGAACTATGTATTTCATTTAGACTTTCCTGAATCACCGGTGGTACTAGCTGAAAACCAGCGCTGGTTGTATTTTGGTCACCAGCACATGCTGAGCCAGGCACCTTTTCAACACAAGTGTACTGGAGTCGCATAATGCACAATTAAGTTACAATTTCTATTTAAAACTCTTTGTAACTTTTTTTTTGTGTGTTTTTTTTCCTATTTTTGTACTTATATTGTTTTTTTTTGGCGTCAAATATTTTTTTTATTTACTTACATACTAGTTCGATCGTCAGACAGTTTGGAAAAAAAACCGACTCGGTTCCTTTCGAAAAATATTGGCTGATCAACAAAATAGAATGAAGTGAAAACTTCAACTACTACGATGTTTTGGATTATGCATCGAGTCGGTTCAAGTCCACTTGAGTTGGTTAGAGTTCGTCCCAGTTGGTCCCAGATGGTTCCAGTTGATTTGAGGTGGATCTAGCTACTTCGGAGTCGATGGACGTTCCGGGTGTGGGCCCTAAGATGTCCATTGAGTACTGCGGTGGTTTTAGTGGGTAAAAAACCCTTTGAACCCCCGCGAAAACAAATAAAAAGAGGTGAATCGAGCCAAAGCTGGGGTGGGTTTGAATCTAAGCTATCATTGCTAGAATTTTATTTTTTTGGCATAAAACAAAAATTGCTGGCTACTGTACTAAATAAGATAGGACTGTCGCTAATCTGTACTATAACGGAAAGGATAAGTTCTACTGAAACATAATGGGAACCAAATCAATAGTCTCATGTCAACTGAACCACGACGAAAGGAAATATTACTTTATCTTTGCTTTATTCACTTAAGAGATTCCTTTCGCCATGAAATATTCATAATGGTGGAACAACGGATTGGACTTTTATGAAACGGTCCGGATTTATTGAATGCGTTGTTTTCGGTGACTCGATCGAGTTTTGGCAAACAAATACTGTTTGGAAGTCGGTAGATAATATTATCCAATAGGTTTTCCATTCTTTCAAGACGGTGGATACTTTTTTCAATTCGTTTAAACAATTTATTACTCAACCTTTAGAATTTTGTTGTTTGCAATATACCTAACTGAAAGAAAAGCTTTACACTATTTTGGACTCGAATCCTATCAAACCTATAATGAAGTTCTGAAAATACCTATTAAGTTTTGTTGTTATCACTTAATAATTCACGTCATTATCATCATCATCAGACGGAATATGTCCGCTGTTGAACATGGGCCTCCCCCTTAGACCGCCACAATGAACGACAATTGGCTATTTGCATCCACCGGTTGCCTGCGACGCGCACAAGCCCTCCGTCCACCTAGTGCGAGGCCTGCCTACGCTGCGTCTTCGTGGTTCATGGTCGCGACTCGAGAATCTTTCTTCCCCATCGGTTATCGGTTGTTCGAGCGATGTGGCCTGCCCAGTGCCACTTCAACTTGCAGATTCTGAGAGCTATGTCGGTGACCTTAGTTCTTTGGCAAATCGTGGAGATTTTGGATTCTGTCTCGCAAAGGAACTCTGAGCATAGCTCTCTCATTGTGTGGCTCATTGTGTGAGTCTGAACTTCTCGTAGATCGTGAATTCTCGTAAATGTGATTATATGTTTGCGAGCTGTAAATTCGTTTAATCCCTTAATCCTTATCAATTCTATTTAGTGTCCACCTCATAAATTTATGTACAGAAAGAGGTCAGTTGCTTGGGAAATGTAACGGTTTGTAGCCTACAATAAATTCTGATAAGGTGTATTTACAAAACTTGAGGATGTAAATCCTAAATGTAATTATTTTATTGATCTTGAAAGTCATTTTTAAAACTGATAACTGATATGCACCATAAAAGCATGTAAGCTCAAAACATTTTCATAATTAACAACATTTTGTACATAATAAGTACCTCAATTCTTGGAAGAGGGTTATTAATATTGTACGGTTTAATATATTTTTCGTAATAACGTAACAAATTATTTTCCGCGCAAAACACGAACATGATTTACCAACATCACAATTCTTTTTTTTTCTCAGCAAAAGAATGTTCTACAATGGACATATTCCCGGATAACCTTTCTGAACAATAACCTTTATTAATGAGGCTGGCTTTATTCTCTCATAATTTCGTTTGGCCATTAGGAGGCTTTGTTGTGGCCGCAGGGACAACAACATGACTAAACAGTTGTAATTATTTGCATAATACAGTTGTTAATGTACCTAACTACGAAGAAGAACTTCATCATACATTATGCTCCATTGCTCACGCATTGTGGACGGACGACATATAGTGAAAGCCCGCCCTAAGATCCTTGACATTATAAAAATTAGTATAATAAAAAAATAGGTATCTTTTTTTGGCCGATTGCCCCAGAATGATTTTATTTTTTATTTTATTTATTATCATACAAACAACTATCTTTACAGGCAATCCCAATTCGATAGTGTAAGTTCCTATTTTAAACAACACATAAAAAAAATATACATAAACTTATACCTAAACATAATAACATATTACAAACAATGACACTCTTGTGAATTCCCCCAGTGAACAAGAAAACAAATCCAGTCTTTCGGCAACGAGGTTTAGTGTGCGCAACGTTCGTGTCAGTGGTATCTGTTCGGGAGTTTAATAAGCTCCGCTTACAACACCGTCACTGACGTTTATGAGTTTCTATACTCTGTGAAAGACTATGTTTTTTTTTTTTTTCTATCTTTGAACGCCGCATAAAACTGTACAAAATTTTCTTTATTCAGTTAATTAAACAGTATTTATACATATCCTACTTGTTTCCATTGATAAAACATCGAACAAATAATATTGGCGACCGTACAAGGACGGCGAATCGTATTTACGGCGACACGGCATAAAAACAGTTCGACAATTCATCCAAGCCAGTTCAGTTATTGTTACTCCATTCCAACTACAAAACATTGAAGAGCCAGCCTTCGCAGCCAAGCCGGACAGTGACGAGCAGCGCAACGAGCATAACCAGCACAAGTTGTCGCAATCCACTCCGCAGCCAGGCCAAAGAGCTAAGTGCCCTTCCTGTCTTTTCCGTCAAATATTCCGCATATTTCATTCCAAACATTGCTTAAACTTGAGCCAATAAGTCTGTTTGTGCTAATAATATTAATCAGTTTCCAAATCATACGTGAATTTAAGCTGCATTTCAGTTTATATCCCCAAGTTTTACTTATACCGACAACTACCTACAAGTGTCGTGTATTTCATAAAAATTATACGCAATTACAACGAGATCATTTATTAACCGTCGCATTAATAGAAAATACGAGGCTCAAGTGTGATGTTATCATATGTTAATGTTTGTCATATAAAAATTACTTACCTACAATAGCCATACCCATTTGCATGTCACCTTTATTCTATATTAAAGTTCAAAGGTGCATTAAAATATCCCTATTTATATATACAACAACAAAGGTGCCACATATAACCAACATAATTACTACCCAGTGTAAAAAGAATTCTCCATAGCACATTATTCGCTAACAATACATAAGGTAGCGCCTGACCTGTGCGCATTCAAAGATATCTCTACCATTAACTATTGTTATAAGCTGGATTACACATTGACTTGATGCTGCCTGCCCAACCTACTCAATTGTGGAGTGTGATTATTAGTATTTAATTACTATTGTAGTATTTAATTACAAGTTATACTTAACTTGATTTTGTTTACATACAATATTTCTTGTTTTGTTTACATACCTGTTTCTTTCCTCATTTATTTTACAATTAAATCTCAATCTTTATATAGTTAACTACATTATTTCAACTATAATACAATGAGCAAAGAAAAGGGAGATGGAAGTGAACAACCAACCTTTCAAGAACTGCTAACCAGACGCAGTTCGATGAAAGGTCAAATCACTAGGTTTAAAAATTACTTATCTAATATTTCTGCAAAGACGGTGTTAAGTCAAATTGAATTGACAGAATTAAAATTAAAACTAAATAAATTTGAAAGTTTATTTCATAAATATGAAGACTTGCAAAGCCAAATTGAAGTATTAAATTCAGACAATTTATCGGATGAGATTGATGAGAGGGAAGGTATTGAGCAATTGTTTTTTAGCAACACCGCTGTTGCTCAGAGCATAATACAGAAGCATAACTCAATTGTTAAAACTGATGAATTAAACAAGGACCTTGATTCTTCTTGCGTCTCCGCTCAATGTTCTCCGAACCATCAAGAGATCAGTTTTAAATTACCACAAATACAAATTGCTAAATTTGATGGCAGCTACTTTCGATGGCTTGAGTTTCGCGACACATACATTTCATTAATACACAAAAATGAATGCATCTTACCCATACATAAATTTCACTATCTTCTTAGTTATTTAGAAGGTGATGCCGCCCGAATCATAAAAAATTTGGAAGTGTCTAATGCCAACTATGACACTGCTTGGGAGTTGATCTGTGAACGTTATGATAACAAACGGCAGTTAATAACCCACCACTTAAATTCTCTTTTGAACATTACTGTTTTTACACGTGAGTCTGAGCGATCTTTGCGGTTTCTTGTCGACCATGTTACAAAAAATTTACGTGCATTGTCAACGTTAAAGCAACCTACTGACCAGTGGGATGCATTAGTCATTCATATTATGTGTACTAAATTGGACAGCCGAACTTTAACCAAGTGGGAAGAATACCGTAACGGTCTAGATGCTGATGTTCCTAATTTAAAACAATTCTTTAAATTTTTGACCGATCGTGCTGATGTTATAGAATCACTTACTCAAAATAAAACTAATAATATGACTACCAAACCTGCAAATTCAACTCAAATAATAAAACCTAACCGCTCACAGACAAAGACATTTAGATCTGTGAATAATGTAGAACAAAATTCCCTTAAGTGTGTAGTCTGTATGGGAGAACATAGAATTTATAATTGCCCTATATTTAAGGCCAAAAGTGTAGATGATAGAAGGTTAGAGGTTTCCAAATTAAATCTATGTTCTAACTGTCTTCGTGTTGGACATACTGTCCGGGATTGTCGTTTAGGCCCATGCCGCGAATGTCGTCGCAGACACAACACTTTGCTCCATATGGCTGTCGACTCCAGTTCTACAAAGGATAGTACGTCACAGGAAACATCAACAAATTTTTCTAAACATTTATACAATGAGGTTCTTTTGTCGACTGCCTTGGTAGAGGTATGTAACCCACAAACAAACGGGACTGAAAGGGTGCGTGCTCTTCTTGACTGTGGGAGTCAGTCATCGTTCATCACAAAGTCGCTTCAAAGTAGGCTGTCATTAAGTACTAAGTCTACCAACAATATAAACGTCATAGGTATTGGTAACACTTGTGACAACCAGGTGACAGAATCTTGTCATGTAGAATTAAACTCACTGCACAATTCTTACAGCATTACTACCCATTGTCTGGTACTTCCTGAACTAACAGGTGTCCTACCAAAGTCTTCTGTTGACATAACTCAATATATTTCACTATTGAAAGACTTCAAGCTAGCTGATCCTAGTTTTAACGAACCCGCAGAAATTTCCATTCTGCTGGGTGCTGATATATTCTGGGAGGTTCTTGGCTGCGAGCAACATTCTCTTGGTCCTAAACTTCCTAAATTAAGAAGCTCTCAGTTTGGTTGGCTAGTAACTGGTCCTATGTATAACAAAACAATTAAATCAAATGTCCAATGTAATCATGCCATACTTAAGGAAAATAATAATCCTCAACACACCCTAAGCAAACAAATTGCCAAGTTTTGGGAACTAGAGGAGTTGCCTCAAAAGGCAGCTTTTAGTGAAACAGAGAAGTCTTGTGAGACTCACTTTTTAACTCACACCACACAGTTACCTTCAGGTAGGTTTTGTGTGAGACTACCCCTGAAAGATTCTCCCGATGCTCTGGGTGAATCCTATGATCTTGCTAAGAAACGTCTACTCAATTTAGAAAAACGCTTTCAAAGACAACCGAATGTCAAACTCCAGTATTCAGAATTTCTTACAGAATACTCTTATTTGAACCATCTTTCTGAATCTCCAATTTCAAAACCTGATCCGTCCTACTTTTTATGTCACCATGCTGTGTTTAAGGACAGCAGTGAAACCACAAAGACTAGAGTCGTCTTCGACGGGTCCGCTCCTACTACCTCAGGGTATTCACTTAATGACCTTCTTATGGTAGGTCCAAATATCCAGGACTCCCTATTTTCTATACTGATCAGAGCTCGCCAGTGTAAATATGTCCTTACAGGCGATGTCGAAAAAATGTATCGCCAGGTGGAGGTACATGCTGATGATCAGAACCTTCAGTTAATTTTGTGGCGAGAGGATGAGTCTACGGCCATCAAAACACTTAAGCTAAGAACTGTAACATACGGTCTTGCAAGCTCTAGCTATCTAAGCACTAGATGCCTTTGGCAATTGGGGGAGGAGTGCGAAGACCCATTAATTAAAAACATTATTCAACATGACTTTTACGTTGACGATTTGTACACAGGCTGCGATTCAGAACAAGAATTAATTTACATCCACAAATCCGTAACTGAAGCATTAAAGAAAGGTTGCTTTAATTTACGCAAATTTAAATCTAATTTACCTTCTCTGTACGACTGTTCTAATTCAGACGGTATAGATAAGCCACTTGATATTACTAAGGAACCTTCTAGCACTCTAGGTATGCGTTGGAATCCAGATTCGGATAGTATTCATTTTTCATTTAAAATTCCGTCAGAGAAAAACGGTATAACCAAACGATATATTTTGTCTTCTTCCTTCAAGATTTTCGACCCCATGGGTTTGTTAAGCCCTTGTATAATTCTACCTAAAATCTTAATTCAGGAATTATGGTTGTTGAAGGCCGATTGGGATGACCCTGTCCCACCGAATATTGCAAGATCTTGGAGCAAGTTCATAGCGTCACTTTCGTCTATAACCACTTTATGCATACCCAGATTAGTGTTGTGTAATAATTCCGTGTTAACAGAACTACATTCTTTTAGTGACGCTTCTCAATCTGCCTATGGCGCTTGTGTGTATATGAGAACCATTGACGTTGACAACAACGTCACTGTGAGACTACTTTGTGCCAAGTCAAAGGTTGCACCTACCAAGTCTACCACTATCCCTCGTTTGGAACTTTGTGCAGCCCTTCTTGCTGCTCGACTATGTAAATCTGTTCTTGAGTCCTTACGAAACAAACCATCTTACTGCTACCACTGGTGTGACTCAAGCGTGGTATTGGCGTGGCTGAGAACTAGTTTTCGTGATCTAAAAACATTCGTAGCTAACAGAGTTGCTGAAATATGCGACATAACCGAGTCTAATTCATGGCGTTATGTACCCACAACCTTAAACCCCGCTGATCTTATATCAAGAGGTGTATATCCTGATCAAATTCAAAGCATGGATTTGTGGTGGTCTGGTCCCAAATATCTTTTACTTCCCGAAACTGAATGGCCTATTCTAAAATACTGTGCAAAGCCTGAACTTCCCGAAGTAAAATCAAATATAGCCACTACTCAATATGAATCCCCAATACATTTCTCTAATTACTCAAATTTTAATAAATTAAAAAGATCGTTTGCTTACATCTTAAGATTCATCGCAAATTTAAAGGCACCTGAATCTAAGCAGTTATCCACATTAACCGTTGATGAGTTGTACAACGCTTTTATACATCTTTGCAGTTTAGCCCAAAGAGAATCATTTCCTACTGAATACGCTCTTTTGGCACGCGGTAAGGCATTAAGTTCAAAATCAAATATTTTATCTTTGAGTCCATTTTTTGATGACAACGGAAACGTTATTCGTGTCGGTGGTCGAATCGATTCATCGAATTTTAGTTACGACAAGAAGCACCCGATTCTGTTACATGCTTCTCATCACTTTACACAAATTCTTTTTGAATACGAACATAAGCGAAACCTACATGCAGGTCCTCAGTTACTGCTTTCATTAGTGCGCGAAATAATCTGGCCTATCAATGGAAGACACCTCGCTCGTCGCACGGTGTTCAATTGTGTAGTGTGTAGGCGTCTTCAGGGTAAAGCTTTACATCCTATAATGGGTAATTTGCCCCCCCAGAGAGTTACTGTCGACTATCCATTTAGTACCGTAGGAATCGATTTTGCAGGACCGTTTTATATATTAAACCGCAAAGGCCGTGGATCCAAGGTAGTAAAATGTTACCTTTGTTTATTCATTTGCTTACGATACAAATGCATACATTTAGAAGCTACTAGCGATTTGACTAAGGATGCTTTCATTATGACTTTCCGTAGATTTGTAGCTCGTCGCGGCAAGCCATCGGAGGTTTTTTGTGACAACGGGGGAAACTTTGTTGCCACTGCCAGAGAATTTAGTGACCTCATTAAATCAAATCAAAGTGCTCTATCTGACTTTGCAACTGACCAAGGAATTAAATTCATCTTCTCACCCTCCTACGCTCCACATTTCGGTGGATTATGGGAGGCAGGTGTCAAGTCCGCCAAACATCACATTAAAAGGGTCATGGGCAATAGTCACTTAACCTTCGAAGAACTAATAACCTTATTTGCTCAAGTTGAGGCAATTCTCAACAGCCGCCCGTTGTGTCCTTTATCTCCCTCTCCAGACGATTTCCTCGCCCTTACCCCTGGGCACTTTTTAATCGGCCGACCCTTAGCGGCACTGCCATCGTCACCACTCACCGAGTATAATCCCAACCGATTGCAACGCTTCGCTCGCATAGAACAAATGCGTCAGCACTTTTGGCTTCGCTGGCAAAGAGAATACGTTGCAGAGCTCCAGCAGAAGACTAAATGGAAGCAGAACCATTCTAAATTGAAGATTGGTGATTTGGTTTGCATCATGGAAGATCATTCGCCTCCTCTATGCTGGCGCCTAGGACGCGTTGCCAGACTATATCCCGGAGCAGATGGGATAGCCCGCGTGGCTGATGTGAAAACACTTAAAGGATGCCTACGACGTCCCCTGACACGCCTGTGTCCTCTGGTTTCTACACAAGTTGAAGACCTTCCTGCTCAAGATCCTCAACGGGGGGGAGGATGTTCGGGAGTTTAATAAGCTCCGCTTACAACACCGTCACTGACGTTTATGAGTTTCTATACTCTGTGAAAGACTATGTTTTTTTTTTTTTTCTATCTTTGAACGCCGCATAAAACTGTACAAAATTTTCTTTATTCAGTTAATTAAACAGTATTTATACATATCCTACTTGTTTCCATTGATAAAACATCGAACAGTATCTTCTGCAGTAATTTAGTGCGACTGCGTGGTACTGCGAATAAGCAGGGCCGAAGTCGCCGGTGCACGTATCTATCAGGAACTGATAACTTTATCCACTGCAGGACACCCAGATTGTTTATTTTTCCTGTAAATACTTTAAATATATACGACGCCATTGCCAGATCTCTCCTTGTCTCCAACTTATTATATGATATTGAAAGTGTGTGTGTATGTTTATTTTTTTAGCACGCCCTACAGCCTAAACGTCTCAATGGATTTTGACTTATGATAATGTCATAATTGGTCTAAGCTGTGGAAGTCATATACCCTATAATTGTATTTTTAAATTCACACTAGCTGACCCACGCAGCTCCGCCCGCGCTGTGTTTACGTTAACTAAACTTTCAATAATATACATTCGCATAGAATACAAAACCTCCTTTTTTAAAGTCGGTTAAAAACTTGGACCCACTTTGTACTTGCCCTCCGAAGCTCGGAGACGTTTAGTTCACATGGCGTTAAACGGTCACCCATCTATCTAATGACCTTACCTAACGTTGCTTAACCTGATCGATTTCCAAACATTGTTAACAACTGTCTATGAGTGTTCCCTTACAAATATTTATTATAATTATAATGAAAAAATTTTTAAATCGGTGCAAACGTATAACCCAAGTAAACATTTTGACTTTAGTCCCCTCTCCCAAGGGAACCGTGCCGAATGTCGGGATAAAAAGTATCCTATGTCCTACCTCGTAGTATTAACTCAAATCATGCCAAGTTTCGTTTCAATCCATCTAGTAGTTTTGGCGTGATGCTAAGCCGAGATACAGACAGACAGACAGACAAAAAAAAAAATTTTGGCTTTAGTATCGGTTATAGAATGCCCTCCACACATAATTTTCAAAATATCTTCAATAAAAGTCAAAAGTCAAAAATAGTTTATTTCAAATAGGCTTAACGCTAGCACTTTTGAAAGGTCATGTATTTTTTTTTTTTAAAGCTACCACCGGATCACAACGCGGCCTCAACTGAGAAGATCCGGCAAGAAACTCAGCGGGCTTGTCATTTTATCACTTTTTTTTTTTTAAACAGTGTGTCATGTTACAGTTAGATCAGAGCGACAGTGTGTCTTGCCGTTCAAAAGATCAAATAATACAGGGAAAAAAAATAATAAAATACGACGAAAGTAGGTACAACAAACTAAAAAGCCAAAGGGATAGTAGTCGGACCAGTCCCCCCAAGCAGCACCCGCGCACGAGTTGACTCGAGCAGCAGCCATCACAATGTAAAGAATTGGACCTGTTACAGTTTTATTATAAGCAGGGAGATTTTCCCGCCACAGCTCTCTCAACGATATCATCAAGAGGGCTCTTGCCACCATCAACGTTCCTTCACTATTGGAGCCTTTAGGAGTGTTTCGCGATGATGGCAAGAGACCTGATGGAATGACACTGATTCCCTGGAAGAGGGGGCGGGCTCTTGTTTGGGATGCCACGTGTGTCTATACACTGGCCCCCTCCCACTTCAGGGACGCGGTGTCTAAGGCGGGCGCTATGGCGGAGAAGGCTGATCTGGGCAAGCGACGCAAATACGTGTCTCTAGCAAATACACATATATTTGTGCCGCTTGCTGTGGAAACGTTTGGTCCATGGAACTCCAGCACAAGAAACTTTTTCCAACAAATTTCTCCACGACTGATCGCCTCCACCGGTGACAAGAGGGCTGGCTCTTTTCTCGCTCAAAGAATCAGCATTGCAATTCAGCGAGGAAATGCAGCCAGCGTTCTTGCCACCATTCCGCGCGGTCACGATTTATTTGATAATTTGTAAATAGTTTGGTATCTTTTTAACCGACTTCAAAAAGGAGGAGGTTCTCAATTCGTCTGTATATAAATATATATATTTTTTATGTATGTTCGCGCATAACTCTGGCAATTATGAACCGATTTGAAAAAATCTTACTTCCATCCATTCTTCAATCCATTGATTGGGTCCCATAAAAAAAATATTGCTTAGTAATAAGTAGTTCCAGAAAAAACAATAATGGTGACTGCGCAGGAAAGCTGCAGGAAAGCCTATATAGATGAATTTATGTCGCTTTTTAAGGACACAAATGGTCAATATCTGGCAAATATTTACCAATTTCAATGATTCTTTTTTTATTTGAAAGAAGAAACCACTGTAACGAATCTGTATAAATTTTATCACAACCAGATAAGAACTTCTTGGAGGACCATGAACGATGTGGAGGAGTATTATTCAGTTTGTATTGTGCGGATATAGTTAAATGTATTCAATCAAGTAAATATCATATATATGCAGATGATATACAAGTGTATATTTCTTTTAAGCCACGCCAATATGAATCTGCTCTAGCTAATTTGAATAGTGATTTAATTAGGATAAGTCAGTGGGCAGATAGTAATTGTCTGTTGCTTAACCCATCAAAAACCAAGTATATGTTATTAGGTACAAATGGACAGTTGAATATTATACCACCTTCACTCAATGTAATGGTAAAGGATCAGCAAATAGAGAGAGTTTATGAGGTTCGTAATCTTGGTTTATGTTTTGATAGTCAACTTAGATTTGAAAAACACATTGCTTCGTCAGTTCAAAATTGTTTTTACCGTTTAAAAATATTGTATCGGATGAGACCTTATTTGTCTGAAAAACTACGAGAGCAGCTAGTGGAGTCATTAGTTTTGTCAAAATTAAATTATGCAGATGCAGTTTATGGCCCACGACTATTGAGTAGAACAAAGCGATTAATTCAAAGAGTGCAGAACGCCTGTGCTCGTTTCTGCTATTCTGTACCCCCAAGAAATCATGTGACACCTTTTCTAAATCAACATTTAGTACTTAAAATGGAATTGCGAATAAAACTGCATCTCGCGTGTCTTCTTTTTGGCATTATACAGTATAAGGAGCCATTCTATTTATATGACAAGCTAAAATGGATCACTGATAGGAGAGAGTGTATGGGTAGGCATTGTGCGAACCAATTATGTATACCACAACATAAATCTGCAGCATTCAGGGGTAGTTTCAGTTACGCTGCAGCCAAAATATGGAACAATCTACCACCACCTATTAGGCAATTAAACAGCATAATTACTTTTAGACATCACCTTCGTGAGTTTCTGTTCAAAGCACAGTGTGATGCAGGCAATTTAATCACGAATCTTTCAATTATTTAAGTATGTTGTATGTAATTTATTTAAATTGCAGTAATAATTAAATTTAATATCATTCAATTTAATTCAATTTACTTATTAAATGTTATAATATAAATAAAACTTAAAATTAATCGAATTAGAATTATGAATATGATGTAGTATGTATTTTTAAAAGTATTCTTTTAACATATTATTATTAAATAATATTAATCTAATTATAATTATGATGCATTTTGTATATGATTACCTATGTTATAATATAACTATTACTATAATATAACTATTATTTGTTTTTAGCCAATTATTAATTTCTTTTTTCACTCCTGTAGTAAATACCTATATAATTTTTTATTAAAATATATTTTCCCACTTAAGTTAAAATTATACTTATATCAACTGCTTGACATCCGTGGACCTACTAGGTCCAGATGAAAACCAGCGCCAAGCTCTTTTGCTTGGCAATAAAGCTGATCTGGAACCTTTTTGGTCCAGCCATGGGGCACATTCTTGCAATTACTCTTTTGGTATAATTTTTTATGTTTGTTTTTTCTTTATGTTTGTGTGTTTTGTTTTGTCGTTATGTAAGTATGTTAATTGTGTCTCATTGTTGCATGGCCAAATAAATGTCTTTTGTTTGTTTGAATTTATCTGGTAAAAAACATAAAACTGATGTTCTCCATTACATTGCTCTGACAATTATGAACCGATTTCGATGATTCTTTTTTTATTCGAGAGAGTAAACTACTATAATGATTCCATGCAAATTTCATTACGACCGGATATTTTTTTCTGAAGAAACATGAATTATGTAAAACTATGTAGACGATAATGTGATCATAACCTACCTAGATCATTTTACGGTCTTCGATGGTTCAATCTTTATAAATATGAAAATATCACTTAAAAGTTTAAAATAAAATCTTTAAAAAAAATATACACAGCCGGTAAGCTGACACCAACTTCAATAATATTTAAATTATTTTATACTTTTCAGTGATATTGAAGTCGGTTCAATTTTTTTTTTAATAGATTTTATTAATTTAAATGATAACTGTACATATCTATGTTTTTGAAATAAATAAATATTATAAGTATAATAGATATTGCGTCCGTCGGCTGCTGATTTGTATTTTTTTTTCTTCCAAAACTATTAAAGTGTATATTATATGAAAAGTCTTAAAGAGACAAGTTTCAAAAGCGGCCTATTAAAAATTCACATGTACCTTGTCTAGTATATTGTATGATTGTTTTTTTCCTTTTGCCATATGTTTAGTGGCCAACCAGAGGGCCTAGACAAGATGCAATCGCTTCATAGCGAATCTATTTCTTCATTCGCTAACGGTGTCAATTCCCTATAATTTGTCACGTGATTTTGCGATGACTTATGTCATTCTCATACATTTTTATACTTTCTATTAGCGATAACGCTTGTAGAATGTTACATTGTCTAGGGGGTCTGGTGTCAGAGTTTTCAAGCTGCCCTCAGGCCTCTGACTTAGCTTAACGACTGCTGTCTAGATTACAATAGCCGGGACCGACTTTTAACGTGCCCTCCGAACCGTGCTTCGGAGGGCACGTTCGAGAGAGACGCTCAGTTCAAATGCCACTAAACGGTCACCCATCTGAGGACCGACCTTGCCTGACGTTGCTTACCCAACTGAACGTTTACCGAACAGTGGTTACAACTGGCTATGAGCGCCTGGCTATGGTTATGATTGTGTGCTATATAATATATCGTAGCAGGTGATCATATGTACCTACCTATATGTAATTAAGTACCTCCCTAGCGAGGTTTATATAGACTTGTAATGGTGTAAGGGTAAATAGTCTGAATAACAATGGCGCGGCGGACAAAGGCGTGTCCAATGACATGGAATTAATCAATTTGGATACGAATAATTTGCATTTGAATTTTTTTTATTATGTTCATCCATACTGTCGCAAAACTTGTTTTTTTTATTTCCACTTAGCGAAAAGACACACAATGCAATCGCCTGATGCTAAATGACACGAGCTGCACAGCGCTGCCGCTACCGTCATCCGAGATATTAATTGTAAGTTATGCCTGGTAGCGGTACCATATGTATCTACTATCGCGGATATGAACGTTGTACCAGTTTACAATCAAAATCGTTTGAACGATGCTTACCTCGCCCGCATGTCCGACTCGTGCAAGCGATTATCGGCGTAAAGGTAGTGGGTACATCGTTCGTGACCTCGAGAGTACATAGAACCTACCACCTAGAAATACTATCTTTACAAAGAAGAAAACATACATACCATCTTATACGTAGCCGATAAAGGTATAATAAACGAAATCAGATTTCAAAATTTTCTAGTTTATTTTTACTCCCCCCTCATTATAGTCAAATCACTCTGCATAATTATAAAATCGAGTACATAACTAAAACTCATCTAATACCCATTGGATCTCCAAAATCACGTCAAGGTTTTTTTTTAAATATTCTTTTAGTCCTTATCCTGATTTCAATGTTCTAAGTTGCACGCTTGAACTACAAATCGATTTTGTACCTATTGTCGTATTGAAGTACGTTGGTAGCCGTGCGAAATAGCTTCACAGCGTCATCAAATATTTACTGTTACTACGCCCATAGACGATAACTACCACTGGAAAAGAAGTAAAATATTAAGTAATCTATTAAAGAAGTATACGTACCTACTCCTTCATATAATACACACTCTTACACTACACGCACACGCATGCACATACGCACTTAAGCACACATTATGCAACAAACCTAAAAATAAAGTTCAAAAATTCAAACCATCTGATCACCAGAGAAAATCATCTGAAAAGTAAAAATTATGCAATAGTAGATTGTGTCACAAGGGAGCAAAAGAATATTTTTTTTGCGGCGCACTTATAAAGAGGATAAAAGTCTTTTCTTCCCTGTTATTAAGTGCGCCGGAATGAACTACTTTGGTCACACTTATCGAGGAACAAAGTATCGCTTTTCGAATAAGTGGGATGAAAATATTTTTATTGCACTGAATTCCAATCAACACATTACCTAAGTACAGTATTGTGCAGGTTATAGACGTAGTCGCATTAATAGGTTTCATATTTATTTTTCAACTGAACTATTTCAAAATCTTTCTATTGGCACGTGGGATGCAAAGTAGAAATTACATTAAAAGAATGCCTGATAGGGTTCAAACAACACAAACAACATTTCAAGGCACTAGAGTGCCTTGAAATTTTAGAGTATTGAAAGCAATGTTCTAGCATTTCAAGGCATCTTTCTATAGTCTATATATATTCTATTCCATCTAGAGTTATAATTAAACTGTAACAATTCTGTACATTGATGATATTTTGAAAATTATTTTTGGAAGGCATTCTTTAACCAATACTAAAGCCGAAACTGTTTTTTTTTCTGTCTGTCTGTATCATAGCTGCGCATCACGCAAAAAAACTACTGAATAAATTCAAATGAAACTGGGCATGATTTGAGTTAATACTACGAGGTAGGACATCACATACTTTTCATCACGTATTCCAGCACGGTTCTCTTGGGTGAGGGGATTAAAGTCAAAATGTTACTTGGTTAAACGCGTGGTCCGATTTTATCAATTTTTCATTAATTATAATAAGGAAACAATCACAGACAGTTGTTATCAACATGTGGCAGTCGATCAAGTTAAGCAACGTAAGGCAAAGTCGTTACATAGATGGGTGACCGTTTCATGTCATTTAAATTAAGCGTCTCCGTGCTTCGGAGGGCAAGTAAAATGTGGGTCCCAGTTTTTAACAGACTTTGAAAAAAGAGGTTATGTATTCGACGCAAATGTATGATATTAAAAATTTGGAGAGCGCGGGCAGAGCTACGCGGGTCAGCTATTCTTACATAAACTCATTTTAAAGCATTGAAATATCGACATATATGTGTAAACGCCTGTCCTAGTGACCTATTTTAAATGGAGCAAACGCAACCTGCGTGTGATATAAAAATACCATTCAAAATACCGTGAGCACGTCGTTGACGATGCGATAACGACTATTCGATTTAAAAAAACGTTCTATTCGACACGCGATGGTGCCTGTTATGTTATAATTAGTAAACTAAAGATATATCTTTACTTTTTTATTATCATTAGATACTGCTGATACTAAAAAAGGGTTTTTAGTACTTAATTACAAACGAATGCAGGCCCAATTTAATAGATCACATTTGAAATCTGTCAATTTCTTTGTTCTGTCTGTTTCTTTTGTCACTATTACAATAAATATGTATGTAATCGTAATTGAAAAAAGTGACGCAAAAGTGCAGTTCTAACTTCGAAAAAATTAATACTATTTTATACTCGCCGTTACAAGGTTTTAAAAAAAAATGTCAAAAAAGACAAGCCCGCTGAGTTTCTTGCCGGATCTTCTCAGTAGCGGCCGCGTTACGATCCGGTGGTAGTTTGTAAAAATGATTTTTGTGTAAGTGCCTCCGTGGGGCCTATACATAATAAAGATATTTTGACTTTTTGACTTTGACTTTTGAAGGTTACGTTGTTAAATTTTGATGTAGTGTCAAATATGATCTATTAATTGCTTATTAAATGCTATATAAATGCTTGACCATAGTCCCACCAGATAGAAAGCGGCGACGCAATCAAGGATGGTAAAGCACACTAACCTATTAAAAGCCTCACTCTAGTCTTGAAGACACCCACATTATAATCGGGCGGGAAAACAACGCAGGGAAACTGTTCCAATACTTAGCTGTCCTTATTATGAACGAAGAAGCAAATCGTTTAGTCCAGACTGAAGGCACGTTCACCACTTAAGGGTTTTTTTTTTTTTTTTTAATGAGATCTGCAATCGGTCGAAAGACCTTAAGAAGATTTGGTGTGCTTTAATGTTTTTAGAAGGGAAAAGGCCACTGCCTTGTCTCCTTCAGAGAATATGCTTCCTTTTGAGCCTTTTAATTTGATTGTTGGTGTCCAGCAAAATTAGGGCCAACGGGTTCACATGGTGGCTCAGTCTTTGAGCATGTTTTTGTCTGAGGCTTTCGATTGTTGATGCTACAGTTGGGACCTGAAGATAGTCATGGGTCTCATCATTGCGGCAAAACCAGGGTGCATTAGATATCGTTCGCAAGATACAGTTCTGTGCTCGTTGAATAATCTGTATGTTGGTTTTGCTGGCGGTTCCCCAAATCTCAGCGCCATAGGTCCATATAGGCTTCAGAATAGAGTTGTATATAAGTAGTTTGTTGTCGACTGATAGTACAGAATTCCTGCCGAGGAGCCAGTGCAGATTTTTAAATTTGAGCAACAGTTCATCACGTTTGCGTTTTATATGAGTTTTCCATGTCAATCGTCTGTCAAGACTAAATCCTAAGTATTTTACGCAATCAGATTCTGGCAAAGTAGCTGCACCCAGTGACACTGGTGGGCATGAGTCTCTTCGCAAGGTGAAGGTGATGTGGTTAGATTTGTGTGCACTGGTGCGAATTCGCCATTTCTGGAGCCAATTGTGAGTTCTGTCTAATATGTTTTGAAGCTTAGCACTGGCCGTAATGGCATTGGGGTCGCTAGCTAGATAGGCAATATCATCAGCGTAAGTGGCAACAGTTATACTGGGATCGTCAGAAGTTGGTATGTCTGATGTGAAGATATTATACAAGACTGGTCCAAGAACCGAGCCTTGTGGCACTCCAGCTGTGATTTCGTATAGACGTGATCTGGCTTCACCAAGCTTTACTTGGAATAATCTGTTTGACAGATATGACGCTGTTAACAGAAATACGGAGTGTGGAAGAACTTTTTTGATTTTATATAACAGACCATCGTGCCAGACGCGGTCGAAGGCCTGCTGAACGTCCAGGAAAGCTGCTGAACAATACTGTTTGCTTTCCATGTTTTGCCTAACAGAGTGGTACACACGATGCATTTGCTCGATCGTTGAGTGGGATTTTCTAAACCCGAATTGGTGCTTGGGGACTATTTCTGCCTCATCCATAAATTGTTTAAGTCGTATGAGATATATCCTTTCCCACAGCTTAGAGAGAATTGGCGTCAAGCTAATAGGTCTATACGACGAAACTTCGTGGGCTGGTTTTCCCACTTAAGGGTGCGTATGCATTGTGCGTCTGGTCGTTTATTAATAGAAGGAGGATGGTGGAGTCAAGTCATACAAATCCTGCGCACACTCTCCAAGATGCATCCTGTAAATTGAAGTGAAACCACTTTCATCATCATTATCATCAGTAGCCAAAACACGTCCACTGCTGAACAAAGACCTCCCCTTAGAAGCGTTCCCAGTTTCCCAGTTTATTCCCAGTCGTCACCGCTGGCTACGTTCCCACAGGTGATAAGCGGGGAAATTAAGTCCTTGTTGTCACCACTGGTGACCACTGACATTTCATTTTCTCATTTCATTTAAACAAATTAGGGCTATGTCCAGCAGAGGACGTCTTCCGGCTGGTGATGATGATGAGGGTGGGTATTCCATAATCCCCACGCTTAGCAGGCGTCTTGGGGATCACAGTATAGGTGATAGGTAATCAGTAAAAAGCCGCTGCTGTCCGTCTTCTTATTTTCCCTTAGTCGCCTCTTACAGACACCCAACGGGAGGAGATGGGAGGGTGCTATTCTTACCCGGACACCCCACGGTATGGTACGGTACAGGTTACAGGGTAGACGGGTTTTACAGATTATATTGCGTTGTATTTAGGTCTCATTACTGTGAAGTTTCGAATGCTTTGCAGCACTCATGGTCACGGGAGAACTTAGGTGTTGAACGTCCTTATGTTTTCTTCTTCTTCTTCTATGGGAATCAAAAAACATCCGAATTAAAAAAATCCGCAATATAAGTAAGTAATTTTAAGCATAAACCAGCATTATTTTGCATGCTGTGTTCTCCTGTCTCTTCTTCTTTCGCGTGCCATCTCTATCACGAATGTTAGCAACCATTTGTCGATATGTCTCTCTGTCACAAGTCAGACGAATTAATTTGTCCGTGTCTTCTTCTTTCAACCAGTCCCTTATGTTTCCAGTCCATGACATCCTTCTTCTACCAGGCCTTCTTTTCCTCCAATTTTGCCTTCAATGATTAATTTTAGTAATATTTACTTTTCGTTTCTATAAATATGTCCAAAATAAGTATAGTTTGTCTTTTTTTAATAGTTTTCACTACTTCTAATTTTTTAATTTTTTTTCTAATCAATTATTTGCAAATCCTTAACGTTTGAAATTTTATCAGTCCTAGTTATTAATTCTTATAGAACACATATTTTCATCACATATAGATTTACGACCGTTCAGGACGGTACCACCACAGTGTCAGATGTTCTACCCACAAACAGCAGTGTGTAGACATTGCTGTGCTCCGGTGTGATCACTGTAGCTGGTGAAGTTGACGGGCTCGACAGAT
This sequence comes from Furcula furcula, assembly GCA_911728495.1. Taxonomy (NCBI): domain Eukaryota; kingdom Metazoa; phylum Arthropoda; class Insecta; order Lepidoptera; family Notodontidae; genus Furcula; species Furcula furcula. Next base: position 24,334,686 of record OU452252.1, read on the forward strand.
CTACTTACTAACATCTATCTCTGGTGACGAGCGGCAGTGCAATGCAGCTGTCTATAGGCAACCGTGTTGCTCACCATCAGGCGAAGTCTTGCTTGTATCATTAAGTTAACATACCATACTATAATATAAACAGCTTAATTAAACTTGTTCCAAAATAAATAAAATCGTGTAAGTATAAATTATTTGGGAGCTACAGACACAAACGTCATAAAAACCCGTCCGTTTTGCGTCAGAGATTAAAAATCAAAGATATAAGCTAACGTTAACAAAAACACTAATTACTTATGCGAAAATCACAGTAAAAGGTCGACTCTTTAGACCGGAGATTTAACTTAGATAATATTACGGGCAATCGTGATTCCGAATATTGTCATGCAATATTCGTGAACTTTAACAACTTAATATTTTGGAATTAGGTTTATTATCCTGCAGCAACTAATAAAAATTATTACCGCACTAAACGTTGTATAATAATGTCCATATCTAGAGCGTTAAGTCCAACAACATAATTGCCAGAATATCTGGCATTATTCGCCTTTAACTACTTCACGAATGCTGGCATAAAATAATTAAGAAAATTTTCGAATGGAGGTCGTGAAAGATAGCAGCGTTTAAATTTCGAATATTACACGTCTTACCAGTGTTGCCAGTCCGTTTGGCACGCTGCCAGGGTAACTCGCAGCGGCTATGAATAAATGAACATGGCTGAAAAACATTTTGTTGCTTTTAACTATTGTTCGTTTGTTTTTTCCGGTTTTACGTTCGGAGCAGAGTGAAAAAAAATCTAAATCTATGGTTCAGAACTCGCAATTTTTTTTTAAAGATGGATTCCAATAATTTTTAAAGTCGTTAAGTCGTTGGTGCTCCGTACACGTCAAATGATTAATTTTAGGAGTAGATATATAGCGAAAGCGAAACGATCGTCTCTGTAGGTATAGCACGACTTGCAAATCTTGACAGATAAGTGTGAGTATGTTTTTAACCGACTTCAAAAAAAAGGAGGAGGTTCTCAATTCGTCTATATATATATTTTTTTTTCTTTATTAGATCAAAAATGGAACAATTAAATGGATGAACACTGGAATGATGGGTGACCGGTTGGTGATGGTGATGGGTGATTAGGGTTGAATATTTCATATTCAAAGCGGCTGATCGCAGACGGTTTGATGCTTTTGAGATGAGGTACTGGAGGAAAATGCTCCGGATACCCTAGACTGCAAAGAACCAACGTATCGGTTCTTGAACTGAAGATCAAGACACGACCATCTGTCTGAGACGAACTCTTGAGTACTTCGGTCACATAGCTAGCACATAGTAAAAATCCTGACAGCTTGGAAAAATTAATTGTTACAGGTAAGATCGAAGGAAAGAGGCCACGGGGACTTTCGTCGACACGTTGGTCTGACCAGATTCGCTCCACTCTCGAAACCCCACTGCACGTAGCGTTCCATGATGCCCCGGATCGTGTTAAATGAAAACCGTCGTCCGAAGTAAGCTGTTATCTGCATCCATAACAATAGGTCACGACCCTCAGCATTGAGGTATCGACGCGAGGAGGAGGGATGACATATCACTATCAATCGTCTTTGGCTGGCCACCAGTCAGCCTGATGATGATGGCTCCAGTGTTCATACATTTATTTTTCTATTTTTGTTCTTGTAAATAAAAACTGGGAACTTCATATTTTTGTATAAAGGATCCTCGGTGGTTTCGGTCATGAAAACTCCGTCATACTACACATCGATCTGTCAAGTCTTGCATGTTATGCTGGGCCTGCTGTTATTTGTTCATCGAGTACGGTGGTGGTGATTCGGAGGAGGACGATAGCGGGATAGTTCCTGGGGAGCTATAATGCGCGCCCCGGTAGCTCCAGGTGCAGAGCCCACCGGAGTCCGGGTGTCCCCTCTCATGTGCCGATGTGAGAGTCGCGGGGTTTATAATGGGTAAGAATCCTATTTACCCTGGTTGGTTGTCATATACATTGGGAGTGTGATCTGGATCTGGCACAATGAGGGTATATGAGGTATATTACTCGTACCTTGTGGCGACTACGGAAAATTTCCGTGCTATCAAGCGTTTTTGCCATACCTACCTATAATTGGAAGCAAGTTTAATAGTATAAATCTAAATATAGATCCCTTTAAATCTAGTAACTTCCGTGGTGCCTTACAGGTGGACTGAAACTAGTTGGTGCACCTGCAAGAATCTTCCGTTCTGAGGTTATATCGACCTGTGTGATTTTTCTTGTCTTCTCCGCTTTGCAAAGGAGGGAAGTGAAATTTATATTTTTCTAACTCCTCCTATATACTTTTCTAGTTAATTTTGTTGCGGGTTCCAAGACAATTTAGCGTTTCCCGGGGACTCGCCGAGGGTCAAACCTCGGTGTCTTCGCGGGTGACCACTGTAGATCCTGGCTGACAGGAGTCACAGTGGCGGGAATGAGTGGTGAGATTAGTCCCAATAAAAAAAATACCCTGATTGACCCCAACAGGTCCCTGGGAATTAGTGAAAGTTTTCCCGTGAAAAAAAGCCTGCTGTTTATAAGATAGACCAATTTGGTTCAGTGATGTGATCAGTTTGACCGTTTTTTTAAGCTAATCGTTGATGGCACCTGATGGTAAGCAATAGTGCTGTGATGGATGGTAAAGTACCTACACTAAAGTAGGGCCAATTTAATAGATCACATTTGACACTTCCTCAAAATTTAACAACGTAACCTTGTAACGGCGGCCATTTTTTTTTAAAGTTAGGCAGTCCTTAGGCGGGCGAACTTAGAGGAGATACTACTGGAGAGATCATGATGCGCTAACCCTTCTGCCAAATTTTGTTCATATGGTCAGGTCATTCTTTATTTGTGTGCGTATCTTTTTGAATGTGTTGCGAGTTTATTATAGTGTATAGGGTATGCGTGAAATTGTATCTGTGTGTGTTTACTTCGCCTCCCGCACCCCGCAAAAGTGCCAGAAAAATTTGTTCGGGGAATCGACGCGATACTAGCTCCATTCTAATTACTCTGAGCGGGCGAAGGATGTCTAGTGGTTAGACACTTGGCTGCAACCCAGTAGGTCGTAGGTTCAATTTCCTATCACGACAATACATTCGTGTGCTTGAACAAATCTGTTTGTTCTAAGTGTGTATAGTCCTAGGACATAATGGGGATGATGACTGGATAAAAATAACAATTCTAATTAGTCCGTCAGTTAGATTATCAAAAAATATTGGACACGTATTTTTTATTTAACAAATCAATGACAAATCCTTCACGGTGCAGGCGGTTCGCCTGTGGAATTCCTTGCCCGTTTCTATAAGGCGTGCTTCGTCACTGCCAATTTTCAAAGATCTAGTGAAGAAGTTTTATTTGGCGGAATAAGTTAATCGGTATTTGTGTAATTTTCTTGTTATATTACGTACGTACGTACTGATTTATGTATGTTTATAATAGTATTATTTGATGTATGTTTATATATTATACTCATATGAATATATATTATTATAGTTTACAGCATATGTGTTTTTATGTGTCTTTGTATTAATGTTACCTATTCATGTCGAGTGCGCGCACCCTCTGCTCTTTGTAACTTCTTTATTTTCCTCTCCATCCAAAGGTTGCCTGAAAGAGATCGCTTTTAGCGATAAGGCCGCCCATTGTTGCATGTTTTATTAATTTGTGTCTTATTCTTTTTGTATCTGTTTGTTTGTGCGCAATAAAGAATTGTCTATCTATCTATCTATCAATGACAATTGCCAAACATATAGAGCGTCAAAGTTCGGGAATGGGGGCTCGTGACGTCAAGCTTCAGTAAAAATTGTATACCGGCGTGACGTCACGAGGCATTTCAAAGCACTATATCTTCGTAATTTTTCCCTTAGAAGGGAGGGGTTGCCATAATCCCCACGCTTGGCAGGCGGCTTGGGTATCGCAGTATAGGTGGAAGATAAATCCAAAAGAAAGACGCTACCCGTCTTCCTGTTCTCGCTTAGTCGCCTCTTACGACACCCAACGAGAGGAGATCATCTAAATAACGGACTTAAAATATTTTTTTTTGTCATCTAGGCTATTATGTAAGTAAATGATATTGTAAATACATTCTAATATTTAGGGTACGTATGATTTCTGATATTGAAGCGAATATTACACATTGAAATGCAACATATTTTACGGATTATATCACGGTTTATTTTTGATTTAAATATCCCGACGTTACGAATTCGTTCATGGTCACGGGCGGACTGAGGTGGAAGCTGTCCATACATCATTTAGGGTACTCTCAGGTCTTCTAATTATTATTGTAAGTCCAATCTACGCAATAAACCACGATATAATCCGTAAAATTAGTTTCATTTCAATTTAGGGTATGGCTAACATTTCCCATTCAACGAAAATGGTGAAACTTACGATTACTGGTTAACATAAAGAAACGATCACATTGGTTCTGCCAAGACTAAGCTGGGGTTCAAACCGGTGCCTCACGACGGTCTAGGATGATAGAGGCTTAAGGATCTGCCCTTGACCTATACTATCGCATTCATTTCAACATTAATTTTCATATTTTTTTATCAAGTGGATCGCTTTGTGAAAAAGTTCCCCACAGCCAACGCTATCTAAACACGACTGACTGAACTCGTTCGAATCTAAAATGTTACTCTCATAAAATAAATGGTTAAAAAATAACTATTTGAAAAAATAAGTTGTAATGAGATTTTTTGCCTTTTATTTTAATGGAAAGTAGCAGTTTTTAGTTAGGCTATTCAATAAAATATGTACGTTATTAAAGTGTATTAGGAAAATAGGAGCACTAGCTCTTAAAATCTGCAAGTTGCAGTGGCAATGGGCAGGCCACATCGCTCGAAGAACCGGTAACCATTGGGAAAGAAAGGTTCTCGAGTGGCGACCACAAACCGGAAGACGCAGCGTAGGTAGGCCTCCCACTAGGTGGACAGACGACATTGTGCGCGCCACAGATAACCGGTGGATGCAAATAGCCAATTGTCGTTCATTGTCTTCCGGCTGGTGATGAGGAAAATAGGTGGCGTGTTTGCACATCATAGAAACATGATAAAAAACACGTGATATAAGAAAAAAAATTATTCATTTATTAAATAATCAAATTATAAATAATTTCTCTATTATTATCATAATTAATTAACACTCGTAAGCTTATCATAAAAGTAGTTTTATTTCAATTATAATTAATTGTTTTGTATCAAAGACGTATGATAAAAATAAAAACACAAAAAGCATTTTCATTTGATACCCATAATGATGTTTTTGTAAGTAAAATACGAAATGGCGGCTAACGGCCGCCATATTAACTTTTTTAGAGAAATATACAGATTATGTCGCTCCTACAAGCAAGATGAATCCAACGACGAATTCTGTAGGCCGTTCCAAAAATATAGACAGACATACATACATACGTACATACATACTCTCAAAAACATAACCCTCTTCTTGGGGCATTCGGGCAAAAAGATGCAAGACAGGGCCCAATCTTGCAGCTTTTTAATTTCAATAAAAAAATATATGACCCACTTATTTTTAGTAATATTTTTTTTTATTAGAGTTAGCGGAATCTCTTTAAAATGTGTGACCAGCACGACCTGAGTAAGTACTTCCACTATACAGTATAGCGCAAAACTTCTTGTCAAGCTGGCAACTGGGACTCTGGGTAAAAAGCAATTCTTTGCAGACCTTAGAACACAAATAAAACATAAAATCTAGGTGTAGCAGGAGATGACTGAAGTCTGATGAGCTCATAATGTAATAATTAGCAATCTACTTTTTACTCTCCAAACTGTAGTCATAGAATTTAGGATCCATTGCTAACTTCCTTAAATATTCCAGTTTCTTCAAGTAATTGATCACATCTCTCATATCGACTTCTAATCTAACAATCCTCTCGTACAACTTCATGAAGATATAAAGACTTTTGAAAATGCTAATGTATCTCACAAAAGTGCCAGATATTCTCCGAAGATGAAACCATATCCTCCTAAATTGACACAAACAAAACCCTATTTTGTACTGATAGCTACCCGAATACTTTCTTCGTAGCGCTTGTGATTGTGGTAGCATGTATCTTACTTGATACACGAACTGTTGCATCAGTGTTATTATTTTTCTCTTTTTCCACGGATCCATTTTTGGTTCGTATGTATCATATTTCTTATCTCGAAGCGCGTTGTCGAACCTACGCGTCTCTATCGCTGGGTCATCTTCTTCGTCCATAAAGTTTGGTACAAACGATTCGTTGTCAGCCAGAAATCTGTTTATAAATATTTGAGCGCGTCGCTCTTGAAGAAATCTCATTGTCAAGTTAAATTTCTCTTTCCTTGTTGCGTTAAACAGTTGTAAATCGTTTATGCTTTTAATTATATACGAACCATATTTATTTGTACTAGCTTTATTAAATTTTCTACTATCTTTACTGAATAATTCTACGTAATGATCAAATTTATCATATTTTTTTGTTACTCGTGTTACTTTGTCTAGCTTAGTTCTCGCTTCATATATATCACCGATTATGGATTGAACAAGATAGTCTGGATCCATTTCATTAAAAAATTTGTCATTGAGTTCAACTATTTTAAAAGTCATTGCTAAAAATTAAAATTATTAAAAAATATAATTTGATGAGGTGGTTCCAAAAGCAAACAACTGTATGTGTAGTGTATAAGCATTGTTTTATTCCGTAGTCAATGTCACTGTACCTATTGTAGCTGGTGAAATTATTGGGCCCGGGAGACTTAACAACTAATAATAATACTGAGGAATACCTCAATATGAGGAGTCTATGAGCAGACCTAAATGACCGTGTCTCATCATCATCATCATCATTATCAGCCGGAAGACGTCCACTGCTGAACATAGGCCTCCCCCTTAGAACGCCACAATGAACGACAATTGGCTATTTGCATCCACCGGTTACCTGCGACGCGCACAATGTCGTCTGTCCACCTAGTGGGAGGCCTGCCTACGCTGCGTCTTCCGGTTCGTGGTCGCCACTCGAGAACCTTTCTTCCCCAACGGTTATCGGTTCTTCGAGCGATGTGGCCTGCCCATTGCCACTTCAACTTGCAGATTCTGAGAGCTATGTCGGTGACCTTGGTTCTTCGGCGAATCTCCACATTTCGGATTCTGTCGCGCAAAGAAACTCCGAGCATAGCTCTCTCCATGGCTCGTTGTGTGACTCTGAACTTCTCTAAAAGGCCAGCCGTTAGAGACCACGTCTCAGTACCATATGTCATCACTGGCAACACACACTGGTTAAAAACCTTCGTCTTCAGGCACTGCGGTATTTCGGACGAGAAGATATCGCGTAGTTTCCCGAACGCTGCCCATCCGAGTTGGATTCTTCGGGCGACCTCTTTGTCGAAGTTGGACCGACCTAACTGGATAGTTTGTCCTAGGTATACGTAGTGGTCAACAACTTCGAGTGTATCGTTCCCAACAACTACCGGTACGGGTGCAACATGGACATTAGACATGATCTTCGTCTTGTCCATGTTCATTTTAAGACCCACCTGTTGGGAAACGCTACTGAGGTCGCTGAGCATCGTATTGAGGTCCTCCAGCGACTCTGCCATAATGACTATATCATCGGCAAAACGAAGGTGAGTGATGTATTCGCCATTGATGTTGATGCCGAATCCGTACCAGTCCAAGAGCTTGAAAACGTCCTCCAATGCATTTGAGAACAGTTTCGGAGAAATAACGTCTCCCTGTCTCACACCTCGCTGCAATGGGATTGGTTTCGTGCTCTCGTCCTGTAGTCGGATCGACATGGTGGCGTTGCTGTACAAACACTTCAACACTTCGATGTACCTATAGTCAATGTGGCACCGCTGGAGGGACTGCAATACTGCCCAGGTCTCGATTGAATCGAAGGCTTTTTCGTAGTCCACAAACGCTAGACATAATGGCCGATTATACTCCTCGGTCTTCTGTATAATCTGGCGGAGCGTATGTATGTGGTGGTGGTGGTATATGTGTGGTGGTGACCGTGTCTAAATTCAATGAAAAAATAATAATATACGTATGTAAAAATACGATGGCATTTCAATTATACTTGAAAAGGATTACAACCTTAGTATGCGGTCGTGAAACATGCTTCACCATATGTCTGCCAACACACCGCGACAGCAAAAAAGGCTTGGTAAAACAAAGTTGTATTTGCAGTTACGCCAAGTTAACAATGTAGGCGTTATGTAATTATTGAAGCGCAAACGAATTTGTAATCATGTACACGTATATTTGAAACTGAGTGTAGAATAAATCTTATAATCCAACCCAGAAGATTATAGAAAATATTTACTATACTTGCCTAATAATAATATGGTTTTAACAAGCACACCAAACATTCTCGGATTTGTGTATCACAAATAGGTAATAATTATAATTCATACTTGTATTGAGAAATTTTACAACAGGCAATTAATTTAAATTGCGTAGCTGATTTAAATTGGTCGTGTTATTAATTTGAGAAATAATAGCTAAATGGCGAACGAAAGAAAATTCAAACTCTCGTACATTTAGCCCGGTTCGACTGGTGAAAGTTTTCAACTTTAACACAATTTCACTTTACTATTTTCATAAAATATTAAACATGAAAGAAAGCAGTTCCTTTGATGCCTTTGAAATTGTGAAAGTTTGGTGACATAATGAAAGACTGGCCCAAAAGATACTTGTAATTGTTTTTAAAGCTGTTTTTTTATGACTATATCACTTTATGGAATAAGGCCGTATAACATTAAATACCTATGTATTATTATTATTGTACTGTTTTTCTTTTTCAAAACCAAACTTTATTAGTATATTGTGACTAGCAATTCCTTGCGGCTACGCCTGCTATTATTTTTTTCCACCCCATTTAACCCCTTTACAAGTGGATTTTTAAAAAACCCTTTCTTAGTGGATTCTTCCATCATAAGAAGAACCTGCTGCCCAAATTTCAGCTTTCTAGGTCCAGCGGTTTGGCATGTGCGTCAATCAATGAATCAGTCAGTCAGTCAGGACAAGTAATTTTATATGTATAGATATGTGACGGCCAACAGACTGGGTCCTGGGTACACGACCAGCTAGCGTAATATTTTGAAGCTGTAGGCTTTTGAAAACAAAATTTTGGGCAATAGAAAATGTGTTCCGGTGCGAAGGGTATTTAGCTGGTTTACCCAAACCATCCGTTATAAAGTATATTCGCAAATAATTCGAGATGTAAGGGGGAGGCCTGTATTCAGCAGTGGATATCTTACGGCTGCTGATTGATTAATGCTGGCAAGCGCAGAATCTGTGTCCATAAAGTACACTATGAAATTAAATATTTTTCTTAGTCAAATATTTAAGTACCTAATTTAAATCATATCGAAATTTCCGCTTTAAAATATATCATCGTACATCAGTTCCACATCGAACGGATAAAATGATAGATAGATAGATAGATTAATACTTTATTGCACACATTTTGTTGAACAATGCATGAAACAGTTACATAACTTAATGTGAGCAAAGGCGGTCTTATCGCTCAAAGCGATCTCTTCCAGACAACCTTTGTAAAAGGAGCTATACTAAAATAAAACTGCAGTATAGTGCACAGTAATAATAAAAAGTAGATAAACAATAAATAATATATCAACAACACATTATGCATATATAAAAATATTATTATATACTAATACATATTTAAATGAATATATATATATTATATAAGATACTATACTTATAAAATACCTATTTCACAAAAAATACCTTTATTTACATTATATACAACAAGGACTGGTATTATTTATGGTATATATATATACATATAATATATATAAATATATATATATAAATAAACGTGTACCAAATAGTTCACAACGTACAGGTAAGATGTTAGTTGCTCACTAGGGATTTAGCAAGAAGATGCTTATGCAGGTTGTTCCGAAAGATAGGCAGAGACTTGGAATGCCGGACATAAGGAGGAAGATCATTCCACAAATGCGTAGCTCTAATAGTAAAAGAGTCCCCGTAATAGCCAGATTGAGTAAAAGGAGCCTTTAGCACATTATCCGTTTTGGAACGCATCATGAATCTCACAACATCTAATAATTTTTAAAATTAAACAATCATTATCGTTTACAGATTGTTTCATAGTAATATATGTACCTACTATCGCGGGCATGAACGGTGTATGGACCAGTTTTGAACCAAAATCGTTTGAAAGACGTTACGTAGGTTGGGCTGGCTCGTGCAAGCGATTATCGTCCTAAAGGTGATACACCGCTTGTGACCGCGAGAGTACACACAATACCCATATATGTAGGTATACACCTCAAAACCATTAACCTCCTTCCAGACGATAATATTTATAAATTCATGAAACCTGATTTCAAAGTACCTACGCTAGAAGAATAACCAATTAAACTTGAAACCTCCACGGAATATATAATGAGAGGGGGAGGGATGATAAATGATTTCAAAGATGGCTGCCGCAATTATGATGTACCGAGTGATGAAGATGCCGTCGCTCGGGTATCTTACTACAGTGACATAGAAAGCTGATTAATTGAGAAAAACGAAATCCTTGAGTTATAACGATGCGTTTGGATTTTGTAAGACAATGAGGGAAACTGTAACAAATTACAACAGTCGTTCATTTCCGATGTGAAAATAATGTTTCAACAAAAACTTGAAGATGAGTCATATTGCAATTGAAATATGAAAACTTCATGTGAGAAGCAGCATTATCGGTCCTTGAGGAGTGAATAGAATTCTATTGAACTAGTGCGCTTTGCCGTCCTTGGCAGAGTTGCTACTTACCAAATGGATGCAGCCAAGTGTCAAGCTTGTAGCCTTCATGGCACAGCGGGTAATGGCTTACCTTGCAAACCGGAGATGAAATTCTGCAGGAAGCAATAACCTTACTGGTCAGGGCAATGCAAGTCGACCACCTTATTATCCAACAATACTTGTTGGACAATAAGGTGGTCGACTTGGGCATATAAAAAGTCGGTATTTTGCATGCCCCGTCTCATCTCTACCATCCCTCATCCCATCCCTTCCCATCCATCTCGTTCCATCGGATTATGAGAGTAAAGGAAGATAGAGTGCACTTGTGTCTACGTAAACACATGGTTGATCTTATGAAAGACTGGCCGCTGTGCCTATCAGTCAGAAGGACATTATTATTATAATGTATTTTTTACATTTGTGGTATTTCTATTGCGTTATGGAGTTTAGACTTATTAGATTTCTGACAGGTGGGTTTGAATGGCTTCTAATTTACCTATCGGGTTTATTAGATATATGTATCTAAATGAATCCAATTCATATCATCTGATAACGAAGACCTGTTGATGGACCTGGAAAGTGGGTCAAGGAACCCTTTTATAGCTACTAATACTTATAACTATCATGTACGTACTGTACTATAAAGTAAGCTATCGCCAGAATCGACTAACTATGATACCGTCGAATCGAGAACCACCTCTTTATTAAGTCGCTTGAAGAGCAGCTACTATCAAACCTGTTCTCTCTGTCTACCCCGTACGGGCTTTAGCCTAAATCGTGTTTGAAAGGGAGCGGTGTAGGACGCTTTTCGGCCATATAACATTGCGAATTCAACAAGCACCGTGGAACAAAAGATTTTAAAAGTCACCCACTTCACGGCTTGCTGCTCAGGCTATATTATCATCCACCACTTTACTGAGTGTTGTCGAGTTGCGCTAGAGAGCGATGACATCTATATCTATACTTATAATAAAACTGTAACAGGTCCAATTCTGTAAATTGAAGATATTTTGAAAATTATATTTGGTGGGCATTCTATAACCGATACTGAGGCCGAAAATGTAATTTTTTAAATTATTGTCTGTCTGTCTGTCTGTCTGTCTGTATGTCTGTCTGTATCACGGCTGCGCATCACGCCGAAACTACTGAATGGTTTCAAATGAAACTTAGCATGATTTGAGATCTTACTACGAGGTAGGACATAGGATACTTTTGATCCCGTAATCTAGCACGGTTCTTTTGGGAGAGGGGATTAAAGTCAAAATGGGTACTTGGTTATACGCTTGGTCCGATTTCATAATTTTTTCTTCTTAATTTTATTAAATACTAGCTGACCCACGCAGCTCCGCCTGCGCTATTTTTACGTTAACTAAACTTTTTAACAGACATTCGCATCGAATACATAACCTCCTTTTTTATAGTCGGTTAAAATCTGGGACCCACTTTTTACTTGCTCTCCGAAGCACGGACCCGTTTAGTTCAAATGGCCTTAAACGGTCACCCATCTATTTAATGACCTTACCTAACGTTGCTTAACCCAATCGATTACAAAACCTTAATAACAACTCTCTATGAATGTTCCCTTACTAATATTTATTACATTATAAAGAAAAATTGATAAAATCTGACCAAGCGTATAACCAAGTACCCATTTTGACTTTAATCCCCTCTCCCAAAAGAACCGTGCTAGATTACGAGATAAAAAGTATCCTATGTCCTACCTCGTAGTAAGATCTCAAATCATGCCAAGTTTCATTTGAATCCATTCAGTAGTTTCGGCGTGATGCTCAGCCGTGATACAGACAGACAGACAGACAGACAGACAGACAAAAATTAAAAAAAATACATTTTCGGCCTCAGTATCGGTTATAGAATGCCCTCCAACTATAATTTTCTAAATATCTTCAATGTACAGAATTGGACCTGTTACAGTTTTATTATAAGTATAGATTAGTAAGGGAACATTCATAGAGAGTTGTTATCAAGGTTCTGTAATCGATCGGGTTAAGCAACGTTAGGTATGGTCATTAAATAGATGGGTTTAACGCCATTTGAACTAAACGGGTCCGTGCTTCGGAGAGCAAGTAAACAGTGGGGTCCCAGTTTTTAACCGATTATAAAAGTGGATGTTATGTATTCGATGCGAATGTCTGTTATTAAAAGGTTAGTTAACGTAAAAATAGCGCATGCGGAGCTGCGTGGGTCAGCTAGTTAGTAATATACTAACATACCAATAATTTTAATGTCTTCGTATAATTAGATGTTGACCAGGGATCGAATGTTTTCGTTGCTGGTTTTTTTGTAAATGCATACATAAGGTAACAGATATTCTACCAGGTGGTACGTTCCTTGTGCAAGGGATAGTCGAGATACATACAGTAACAAGTAGCTAAATATAAAATGGTTTAAAACCAAACAGTATTTATGCTCGGGCGGCAAAAGTAAACTGCGATCGATTGACCTAAAAACCGCTGAGTCATCGCTACAGACACCTGACAGGTCGCCGCAGACATTTGGATCCATTTTCTTTTAATATTTTATATTATTTACATTAGGTGTGTAACGTTACGGTATAGGTAGGTAGCTAGATAGAGATGAGATATTAACCCGGAGACCGCTACGGGGAACTACCACGTCTACCGCTACGGGGAACTACCAAGTTACGTATTTTAACGGTTATTTCTATAAGTGCCCGTTTGTGTGTTATTTAAAATTACTTTTACCAGTGAACTTCTGACTCCAGTGAACGTTATAAGGACTTTAAATATAGTATTTATAAACATTCTGTGTTCTTATTCCTTAAGGTTACCACTTCCCCTTAGGAACCTGTCAACGTAGCGGTCTCTGGGTTAATATCTCATCTCTACCTAGCTACCTACCTATACCGTAACGTTACAGGTGTTACGGTCAAATTGAAAATATCAATATTGGTAAAAGAAGTAAGGTATTTTTTTTAAATCAAGCTTCCTGTAAGCGATAGCCCTACCCGATAAGGACTATAATCGCTAATAGCACTCAAGTCTCAAGGGCAGGAGAGGGGCGAGCTGAACCCTAGGGAGGCCCAGAATCAGCTTGTGCTGTCGTACAATACTTTTTATTTTGAATTTCTTCTATTGTAATTAAACTTATTTTACAATAAAAGAGTTAGGTTATACAAATGTTCTAAAACATCATCTTTATGCTGGGCAATCGAGTATTTAAGTTCCTATAAAACTTAAAATTAAATTGTAATATTCTCACTACACAAAGCCAAATTTAAAACAATGTTAAATTAAAACAAAGGGCTGGAGATGGTTCCGAATTAATAATTAGAGAGGTATTTTCTGGTGAAACTCTCGCAGTCCTGTGGGTGTCATAATTTTTAGGTATAACGTAATTATGGAAAATTATGAGTGTAGCCTCTGGCTTTATTAATATATCATATCATTTACTATGTACTATCATATCATACTGCTATGTACTAATGTGTAGCAGTTATATTTTTTCTCGAATCTTTTACGATGTCACTATGTTCTAAGCTTGCTCTTTGTGTCGGGGTCGCATATACCTAGTAGGGATACTAGGTATATGCGACCCCGACACGAATGATGATGCAGGGGGTCTAGTACGGGTTCTAATAGTTTACTAGCTCCATCAAACTGTCAGTTGTCTCCCGGAAATTTTACTAGTTGATAGTTACCGCTAGGGGCGCTGGTGTAAAATGTACGGAGAAAACTGGCAATATGATCGAGCTCATAAATTATCAGAACACGTACTACACCCGCAGGATCTGCGTCATCATGAGCACAAAGTGCCGAGGGGGGGGGATCTCATGGCTCTAGCGAGTGTTCTGCGCTGGAAAGGCCTAGCGAGTTCTGAACGGAGTACCTAGAGTTTCTTCATTGTTTTGATAAAAGCCATCGGGAAAGTTGTAGTGGGTAATAATTTCACTTAACCCATCCGCCGCCCTTATGGTTTCGGGTATCTTTTGGTATCCTTTGGTATCCTTCCCGATAGCAAAGTTCTAGTAACTATAAGAAAATGTGGTCGCAGACATTGCGAACTTAGTGGCGGAAGCGTGAACTAACGGTTTTATTATAACAGTTTCATATAGACAGTAGCGACACTCCAGTCGGCAAAAATAATTTTGTCAGGCTGTGGCTTGAAAAGAAATAGCGACACAAGGGCGCTATTTGTGTGTGCCACTTTTCGGACCGTAACAGCTAATCTATAGGCCGACCGTTTAACTCGCGAATCGCCTGAGGGGGTAGAAGGGAGCGAGGAAGGATGTTAGCGGATGGGTGAAAGGGGTGCGCGGAGCAGAGAGCTTACGTCAAATGCGGCAGTGCGCTGGCTGTGCTCGCAGCGCGCGGTTGGTGTTTTTGTTACGGACGCTTGAAGATAAACGCACAAGGTATACGACTGCCAAGATAAATCTCAAGATGAATCACTCTTCCAGTTTTGCGAACAAAATTAACAAGCAAGCTAAACAAATAGCATACAATGTATATTCCTTTTTTAAAGCCAGAAAACAAGATCATGAATCGATATGAATATTAGTGACGAATAGTCCTATAATTTTTTTATCTTAGGTTAAATATTTCTTAAACGTAGTTAATTATTGTTTTATGATTTTGTACCTATGAAGCTATTATAAAATATTTGTAAAACTTAAAAATAAATACTTAAAAAAAAGATACTTATTATTTTATTCTTTACCAACAATGTCTATCTCGAGATAAATCTTTGGATTATTGACTCCGTGTGTAGCGTTACCCGCCCCCGCTCCCTTCTTACCGCGCAGGCGAATCGCGAGTTAAACGGTCGGCCTATAGTTTAAATACACACATCAAAAGTGTCTAGGGATCAACATATATTTTTGCAATAACTTTTCTCCTGATTGATATTAATTAAAATTTTCTTTAAGGATTCATCAAATAAAGTGTTTTCGGTTTGTCACAGTAACGATAAACCAAGTCACCTTTGCATTAATAAAGAAATTTGCCATTTTCCTAATAAAGGGATTTTTGACATTTGAACCACTAACACAAAAGTTCGAAAAAAAGACTGAAATAACAGTTTTCTTTAAAATTTTATTGGGTAACTTAAACAATTAATAATCCGTGTTTCTACCGCGAACACTAACAACACAAGAACATCGGTTTGGCATACTCAAAATGAGTTCATCCAAATCACGCTGTGGAATGGCCGCCCATGTTCGTTGCAACAACAAAAAAAGGTCTTCTTGCGACTGGATACCCTCCATATTCGGCAGAGCTCTTCTCTGTAGCATATCCCATGCATGCTCAATCGGGTTCAAGTCTGGCGACTGAGCAGGCCAGGGCAGGACATTGATGTTAGCTGCGGCGAGAGTCTGTCTTACAACTCTTGCGGTGTGCGGTCGTGCATTATCATGCATTAACTGAAATAAGGGACCGATTTGCACTTGTAGAGGAACGATGACGTCTGATACAATCGTCTCAGCATAAATTTGAGCGTTGAGGTTGCCTCTGATCCAAATCAACTCAGTTCTTCCGCTGATCCAAATACCCGCCCATACCATGATGGTTCCACCACTATAAGGATGGACTTCCTGGCAGGATTTTAATCGCTGTTGGCGTCCAGGGGTTCTCCAGTGTCGTATACGTCTTGTATCCGGTCTCATACCAAAACGAGACTCATCAGAAAAGCACACGAAACGCCATTGTTCTTCTGCCCAATTTCTGTGTTCAAGAGCCCATTGATATCGAATCCTACGATTGTGCATTGCTATAGGTGGTACCCGTAGCGGTCTTCGGGAATGAAGGTTCACTTCATGCAAGCGGTTTCTGACTGTTTGGTCACTAATTAAGTTCCCTGAAGAGTGATGAAGCCTCACGGCTAACATCATGGCAGTTATTGTTGGAGCTCTTCGAGTTAAGATTTGAATATATCGGTCTTGTCTCCGTGTGGTGCAGCGATACCGTCCTCCATGGCGCTCAGCCACGGTACCAGTGCTTCGGTAACGTGTCCAAAGTCGACTGATAACACTCTGACTTGTATTCAGAGCTAAAGCCACAGTACGTTGCCGGGAACCAGCTTCTATCATTCCCACGGCTCTGAGCATTTCTTCCCTGCTTAAATGACGTCGCCGCTCCATAATAACGTTGGTTTTAATCAGTAGTAGGGAAACAGTAGCACTAATAATGTCTTCAATGCGTTGTATGTTTTTATAGGGAAAATATTGACAGCTGATTTTCATCTTTTACTCGAATTTGATTCACAGTTCCTGATTCAAATTATGAAATGCACCAAAAAGGATCCATATAAATTTATAAAATCATAAATTTATTACAAAGCCACATCTCAATCTCAAGAAATCCGCTTAAAAATGCTTGATCCCTAGACACTTTTGATGTGTGTATTATATCGATGTTTAAAAAGTATGTATTTTACTTTGAAAAATCAACAAGAAGAAGAAAATCATTGTCAAAATGTCTGGCCGCTAAGAAGAGCTTGCGTTATAGAATTATAAATAAGCAGTGACAAGTGAAATATAAAAATAATTAAATAAAATCCACAAAAAAAACTCCGTCAAAAATTATTATTATAAATATTCCCAATATCATTTCGCTTGAAGTGGCTCCTCTTAAAAATGGCCCCTCGTTAGAGCGTTAATTAAGTGGTGCAATAAATTGAAGCGGTGTACACCCCTCTTCACAGCGTGAAACAATTTGTTGCGCACCGGAACGTGAAAGAGTACCAACTTTGTTGGCAGGTTGTTTATCCGAAGTTTCCGAAACAAAAAATGTATATTTACAAACGTCGTGTTTAAAAAGTTTCATCCGACATTGTTTTGTCTTTTGTGCGTTTGGTCTCAAATCTCAAATGTGGCTATCACACAGCTCATAGCCACTTAGGCCCTTATTCTCTATGACATATATAAGACTCCACGCCCAAATCTTGTCTAGGAAATTACATATAGCGTTAAATTAAAGTTACTTTGTTAGAAATGTATAAAAGTCGTGTACAATTACCGGCTTTTATCAAATTATACTTTACATATTGCTCTATTGGGCGACATTGACGCGTTTTTTGCAGGCCAAGATATTAGCCTGAAATTTAATTGGTCATAGAGCTAGCGAACCTATTGGTTAGTGATAAGCCACCCCTTTGCTGAAACTACATACACATTACATTACACAGTGTCTACCAAAATTTGAGTCCTTTTTATTCACAGCCTTATTATATGCCTTTACGCTATAACAAATCTGTGTCTGTCCATTTGGAAAACTGAGGCAAGATGGTATCCACGAAAGATAACCAATACGCGGCTGTCTTGTTCGTCGGCCTGAGTCGGAAATTGGGCCGTTTGCTGGACATTTTTGGGGCAGATCCGTTTCCGCTTTCGGTATGGCGACGCTTCCGTTCAGCTAGCTAGACGAATAGATGACAGTGTCCACCGTGATTGGCGGATTCAGTTCTGCCATTTCCTTTACCGTTGACTAATTCGGGATATTGTCGGGTTTCCGTTCGGTCGATTAGTTCAATATCTTCGTTTACTGTGAAGTCGCTTTAATCGGAGATCGGGTTGGAGTATTTTTATGCTCTTTATTTTACCTAGTGACGAGATTAGTTCCCGTGGGGTGCCGGGTTAGAATCGTTCCCCCCCCCCCCCTCATTGGGTGTCGTAAGAGGCGACTAAGCGAGACAAGGAAGACGGGCAGCAGCGTCTTGCTTTTGGATTTATCTTTATACTGCGATCCCCAAGCCGCCTGCCAAGCGTGGGGAATATGGCGACCCCTCCCTTCTAAGAGGGAGGTCTTTGTTCAGCAGTGGATATCTATCTGCTGCTAATGATGATAATGATATTAGCTCACCTGATGTTAATCGACATGATTCGTCACCAAGACAACAATTACAAAATTGTTTCTGGAATCCGGTAATTTAACAGCTACAAATACCCTGCACACTACGCAAATGCCCTAGTTTATTAGCCATCACAAAGAAAATGACTCATGTGTCACAGAGGAATATAATTATGCTATCGGTAAGAGCCTAACAAAGATTCCCCTACCTGCCACCATATCGACTTCTTGAAGGCACTGGCTAGCACTTAGCACAGGACCAGAACGCCACACGTTGTTTATTTGTGGTTTATTTGATTCTGATGTTCTTTATAGTGGTCCTTTTCCAGTTTTGTTAATCCAATACCAAGTGGCGTAGCTCTATTTAGTACAACTTAAGCTTAAAACACTTTCTTTTCTTACAGTCCACCTCCAATTCGAAGACCCAGCGCTCCGGGACTACGTGCTGCATTCAGTAGTGGACAACTTCATTAGAGGGAACTTCACGCCAACCACCTTTACCGAGCGACCCTGCAGAGACGAGCCACTACCCTACTTCCTACCAAAACATCGTCCAGAAAGATCAAAGCACGCAAAGAAATCCAAACATGACCGACCAAGCTTCAAAGATAGAATGGAGGTGTTCTTCAGACCAAAGTTTCGAAGAGGCGAGAGGTCGATCAGAAGATTCGCCAAGAGTCTGAGGTTACGAAGACGGTATCTGCCAGCGAGAGTTGTAGGTGGGCCGTTGCATGGCAGGAGTGCAGTACTGCTGCAGTGGTCTTTGAATGATGCAGTGCATTTAGATAATCAAGGAACTAGTGTCATTTTTAGGTAAGTTTTTCTTTAAATTCAATAACTAATATACCTACATTCGTATTAAAATCATAACCATCCCTCCGTTCCATAGTCGTGTAAAAATACTGACGGTCTGCCCCTAGGGTGTCCGGGTTTAGTCCTTCAGACTCACGCAGCCGTCCGCGGCACGAATTGATAGATTCCCCAGACCCAATGTCGGCCCTATTGGACCATGGCATTGAGCCTGCCACTCCCCGACAACCGTATGCTACACTATCAAACAGACACCGGTCTCGGCGAGGCCGAAGGATCGTACGTATGCGACCTCAACGACGAGCATCGTCCCACTGAGTTTCTTGCCGGCTCTTCTCAGTGGGGGCGCGTTGTGAACCGGTGGTAAAATCAGCCCTCTCTAAGCGACAGCCCACGCCGAGGCCGTGTCTCCATGAGGTGCCCTTGAGCTCGTCGCTCCCCCTGCCTTTCTGGCTGGAGCGCTTTAAGCGCTCGCCCTCTTGTCCGGTGAAGCTGTAATGGCCATCTGCAGCCAACAGCAACTGTTCCCCCCCCCCCACCCCCGCAAAAAAAAGGTATCCGGGTAAGAATAGCACCCACCCATCTCCTCCCTTTGCGTGTCATGCGAGGGGACTAAGGAAAAGCAAGAAGACGGTCAGCAGCGTCATTCTTTTGGATTACCTACCAAGCGTGGGGATTATGGCAAGCCCTCCCTTCTAAGGGGGAGGCCTTTGCTCAGCAGTGGACGTATTTCGTCTACTGATGATGATGATTGCTGGTTGGAAAAGGAAAAAAAAAATATTAAGCTGTCTTGAAAAACTTTTTACTAAAGATCTAGCCTAGCAAATCGTTTTCACTACATGATTCAGAATTAAAAATGAAATTCCATAAATATATTTCGTCAAGCACTGCACATGCACTGCGTAGGCATACAACACACTTAACCTACATTAGTATCTACCATCTACCATTGCGCGCATTCTACCGCACTGGATGAAAAAAGGAATCACTCAGCATGAGAAACACAGTGTTTAGTGTTGTTTGTGATGCTTTTCAAGAAGCTCAGCCTTTTATTTCAGTTTTTTCTGTATCTATTGCAGTCAAAAACATTAATTCCAAATAAAATAATTTAGAACATAGTCCCAGAGAACTAAATCTTTAAAAGAATATACGAAGGGTTTCCCAAAAAGGGTACCGTGAAAAGCGATGTGGATTCGGGTAAATTACGATGATAGGACGCTGGACCCGCCTTAGGGGTTGATACGCTCTTTGCTCAGATATCACGTATCCAGGACAAAGTATTATTGAGTAGAAAGAAATATCGAGTTATTTGAGAAAATGTTGCCGAACACTGATTTTCCTGTAACCTACCCTAAAGGTCCTTCATACGGAGTGGGTATTAGTTCCAAGGAAGTATACGCTTGTTCCTAATCATTGTCCCGTGAGTGCACCTATTAGGTGCCTTATTTTGTACCTATTAGGTGCCTTATCTGTTCAATATACCTAACACGATAGTAAATACTCAAATCACAATTTTTCGAATACTGGTGGTGTATTTTATACAGCCTCAAGAAACAGTATATTCTTCATAGTATTTTCAATCATCATGGACAGTATCGCGAATAGTTACGCGTACTTTCTTGATTACGGTGTCCGTCT
This sequence comes from Furcula furcula, assembly GCA_911728495.1. NCBI lineage: Eukaryota > Metazoa > Arthropoda > Insecta > Lepidoptera > Notodontidae > Furcula > Furcula furcula. The sequence continues at coordinate 24,355,728 of OU452252.1, forward strand.
GCTTCTCATTGAACTAATAGATCCTGGCTGGCCTGAAAGCGATCTCATCTAAAATAGGTTACGTGCAAATGAGAACTATATTGTCTCATATTTAAAGTCTATTTCCGTAATGTCCATTACAAATGCAGATTCGCATAACACAGTGGTTGAAAACAATTTTCGCTGGTATTGCCTCCAGAGACCCCCTCTCATGTGCCGATGCGACAGCCGCGGGGGTTTTAGTGGGTAAGAATCCCACATATCCCGGTCAAGCCCCACAGCTCCCGGGGTTCTTTTGAAGGTTTCCCCCGCGTCAAAAAAAAAAAGGTTAAATAATAAGTAAATGTACATAAAAGTTAAACTCGTTTCGTTATTTTTATTTATTTCTCAACTAATAATTATATTGCTATTTTGGCACGGTGACCTTTTAATTTTAATGCCATTTGAAATAAGCGTCTCCGTGCTTCGGAGGGCAAGTAAAAAGTGGATCCCAAATAAGGATATCGTATTCGACGCATATGTATCTAATACTATTAAAAATTCGTAATATTCACATTTTAGCGATGCATCGGCGGCGGTGTTAAAGGGAGGGTCTTCCGACCGAGCGAGGTGTGATGCTCGAAGCCCCCGACAGTTGTTGTCGGGATGTTGTATAATATGTTCTCCGAGTTGGAGAAACTTCGCTTGCGAGATTCAGGATTTGGAGGTGGCGCCATCTATCGTGTTGTATGAGGTACTACTCGCTTCTCATCGCGTTATACCACATGTGGTGCCATCTGGTAATGTCGAGTCGCCACAACATGTTATGTAATATTCGGAAGTCTGTGTGGGCATGTAAAAACGTTAAAAGATCGGAGCTAGGGTCAGCTAGTATTATAATAATATCAAATGAATCGCCTTCCCTTAATCGGTACTGATCAGAATATGTTGACGCTTATAGTCCGGTCAATTTAGACATAAAAATAGTGATCAAATAAAGAAAATTCCGACAGAGCCAAATCTTCGTAGAGACCTTAGGTTTACCACAAGGAATAAAGTGTCAAAAGTCCCAATCAGTCCGATGTGTGCTGAGGGACTTATTCGGGGCCCAAGGTCAAAATTTTAGGTTTTTTGGAGTTTTCTCGAAAACGGTAAGTTTTATCGAAAAAGTACTTCAGAGCGAAGTTGTAGATCTTAAAATTCTCTATAAAATGGTCCTAATGATTTTTTCTCTAAGACCCACTATTTCCCAGATATTGTGCTTGTAAGAATCACGTTCTACATAATATGCACACATTTCCACACCACCTGTGAAATTGTGTACTAGGCACGTTTTTTTTAACGTGGTATCCCCGGTAGGCCTATTCCACGAACCTTTATGACGTTATTTTCAGGAACAATAATTATTTAATAGTATGAAGATTATTGATATGGGTTACTGAGTTTAACTGTCGTTCTAACTTTTTTTTATTACTTTAATCTGACTCATACTCTTCATATTCAACTTCAACAATCATGTTTTCTTCAATTTCTTCTTGTTCTTATTCTTCTCCTTCCTGTTGATGAATACTTAGAAATTGTTCAAATGAAGATGAATCAGTCTCTTCATCAAAATCACATGATTCCTCTCTTGTATTTAATTGAACATTTGAGCAAGAGACACCTTGGCAATTGGTACACGCTGGAGAACACTGCAACCCTACTTTATTACAGCCACATTTGGCACCACAACCTTTCTTGCAATTGCAAAAAACAGTGTTAAGAAGTTTTTCTGGAGCAGGGGGCAGTAAAGTTCGAATCGGTTCCAAAGTATTATTTATCAATTTCCAACCCCAGTCTTCAGGGTTCAGTTCATTGCCTTGCCATGTCTGAACTTGATAGTATACTCGAAACAAATGTTGAGTAGCAGATGCCGATGTTGGAGGAAGACAAGATAGTTGTACTTGCTTTTTGTTTCGTGTATTTTTTACAAATAAGAATAAGAATAAATAAGAATAAATTTTATTTTACCAAGAAAAATACAAACAAAACAGAAACACGATTACCATAAATCCCCACACTAGGCGTAGCCTGTTAAAAAATGTAAATGTTAAATATCTGTACGTATCTATGGAATCAATTTTTTTTGGAGCCCCATAAACCGCAAGAAGAAACCGAATTCCTTTAGTAATTAGTATTTGAGGTGAAGAATTAATTTCTGTAAATACTTTTGCGCAGTCAATCAAATCAAACTGCCGACAAACTACTATGTAGTTTGGCAGAAGATGAAATATGTCAAATGTACTGTTCTTTTGTATACAATAAATAAAAAAATAAAAAAAAAATCTTTTTTTGCAAATAATTTTAATACTGAATTTTTGCCCCTTCTAAACATTATAACGTCTTTTTGATGCAGAGATTGAAGTTTTCCGGGTGTATGATTTTCTGCAACCCACGTGAATTGTAACAGACGTTTGGCTTCTTAAATAATCAGCAAACTCATCACTTCTCGCGGCACTTGCATCGATTAAAGTTGGCATTCCGCGACTGACCACAACAGTTTCATCTTCAGTCAAAAGTTTATTACAAATAAAGCAAAATTGTAACTTTTTTTTTTAAATATTGATCAGCACTAACTACAATAGTAGACGCTTGTAATAAATACGTATAGTCACTCGAACTGCTCATTCAACACTAAAAGAAGCAGGTATACGTGAACAACACCACACGGACAAAAGAATATGCACATGTTATTCAAGTAGAGGGGATTCGGTAAGGGACCGGCGGTCTTTTTAGAGTATATTTTCTTAGAATAGTATAATGTATACATAAAAGGAGACACGAGTAGGCATTGCTTGCTTGAGTACCTAAATATGTATATACGTGGCATATGTGTGCATACTATATGTAGAACATGATTCTTACAAGCGCAATATCTGGGAAATAGTGGGTCTTAGAGAAAAAATCATTAGGACCATTTTTATAGAGAATTTTAAGGTCTACAACTTTGCTCCGAAGTACTTTTTCGATAAAACTTACCGTTTTCGAGAAACTCCAAAAAAACCTAAAATTTTGACCTTGGGCCCCGTATAAGTCCCTTAGCACACATGGGACTGATTGGGACTTTTGACACTTAATTCCTTGTGGTAAACCTAAGGTCTCTACGAAGATTTGGCTCTGTCGGAATTTTCTTTATTTCAATTGTCTAAATTGACCGGACTATTACCGATACTATCAACGCATAATCGGCCGAAAATAAGGCTGCATAATGACATCCTAACGATTATTGTATTAGCTTGGTTTTTCGAGCAAGAAATTCCTGATTAGAATAAAAGTATTTTGTTATTTAACCCAGTGACGAGACAAACAACGCGGTCGCCTTATGGTAAGCGTCACTCTTGCCAGCCCAAGACGAGATTTAGAACTTAAAGAAAGAGAATTTGTAGAGTTGAATAGGATACATATTGAACCCTAGAATTGCTAGATGTTTATATATTTATTGCTACCATTTTGATCTTGTAAAGAAGTATATATGTATAGGCAACTAAGCCTCCTTTAAATTATCATCATCAGCTGGAAGGCATCCACTGCTGAACATAGGCCTCCCCCTTCGAACGCCACAATGAACGACAGTTGGTTATTTGCATCCACCGGTATAATCTGCGACGCGCTGCGGATCCGGTTCGTGGTCACCACTCGAGAACGTTTCTTCCCCATCGTTTATCGGTTCTCCGAGCGATGTGGCCTGCCCATTGCCACTACAACTTGGAGATTTTGAGAGCTATGATCTGATGAGCTATCCGTAAAGAGATTCGCCGAAGAACCAAGGTCACCTGGTTCTTCGGCGAATCTCTTTACGGATTCGGTCGCGCAAAGAATCTCCGAGCATAGCTCTCTCCATAGCTCGTTGTGTGAATCCGAGCTTATGTAAAAGGCAGCAATTAGGGTACGTCTCAGTACCCTATGTCATTATGGAAACACTAAAGCAAGCTCGTTTAAATAATTACGATTAATAACGCTAAAAGCCAGTCACCCGCACCGCATTTCCCCTGCCTCCAAAGCGGAAACCAGCAAACAATACAACATAGCTTCACGGTTCATTTACTCAGTTCGAAGTTCAAACGGATCGTGGTTTAAAACACTTGTGACGAAGACAAATGATCGGTTTTGCGGTGCCATTGTGACACACTAGCAAAAAAGTTGGCGAACATGTTCTAGGCTTAACGCCGCGCCGACTACGTATAAAACCTCTACAACGAATTTCAGTTAAATGGTCAATGAGTAGGATTATGAAATGGAGTAGGTGTTAGATTTTTTCTTTACTGGACATTTGGGATGGCACGGAGGGGTACCTGGTGCAGATGGTACTGGGGGGCACAGGACCCACGTGCCGATTTCCAAAGCCGCAGGGTTTTAGAGAAGAAGAAGTAGAAGAAAAGATATTTTTATTTTTCTAGTGCAGTAAGAATCCCACAGATTCCCGGGAAACTTTGGAACGATCTCCAAAAAGTGGATTTCTCGTCAAGATTTTGTTCAAATACGTAACTTCGCAGTATTAGATAACATAATTATGTATTATAGGCCCTACTGCTGCTTTGTACAAAGCAGTGGTGTGTAAACATCTCTGTATTTCAGTGAAAAGGCACTGTAGTTAGTGTGACCTGGCTCAAGAGATTTATAACTCTGGAATGACGAGCAACGGCGTAGTACTCTGCTGGGCAGACATTTCGCTTAGCATCATAAATAGATCTTCTATTTAATATAATCTAATCTTGCTGCTGTGGTAAAGAATATAATAATATCCGACTTAAAACTGACTTTAACTTACCTGTCCGGTAGTTGTGGTATAGTATACGGGTATGCGACCCCGGCTTCCCTAGCTATTACTGTCCCATCCCTTGCCCTCCTGGGTGGTAATATCCTACTTTTCCCATTTCCTTTTTACACCACCTATCCTTCCCTTTCCCTCGTTATGTCGTGAGAACGTGGTTAATCATAAAATAATTTAATTAAACTAAAATGGCGGCGATGTGGTTCGCCACCCATCACGTCTCGTTTCACACGGGGGCGAAAAGCGGCCCATGGGCTCTGCCTACCCCTACGGGAAAAAGGCGTGAATATATGTATGTATGTATGTAAAACTGAGTTTTGTGACCCATATAGTTGCACAAACATTTTTCCCTTGTGTCCGTAGCCTAGATTAATAGGGCCGTAATTACCAAGGGCGGTATTGAATTTTGAACGAATTCCCTGAACGCTGATCGATCGCTACCTACTTATTCAGTCCACGCGTACGCACCCCTAATGAACAATACATAAGTGGTTCAATTAGACTGTGGTTTCAGTAGAGAGCTTGTGGCGAAGCGTAGTGAAATTAAATAACAGTACATTATGTACTAACTGCTAATGTGCAAAAACTAATGTATTTTTTATTTCTGCGTCTTAATGACAACCACCGTGACTGTCTTATAAGTACCCTCCGAAGCACGAAGACACTTAGTATAAATTCCATTAAACGGTCACCCATCTATGGACTGACTTTGCCTGACGTAACTTAACCCACTGATCGTTAACTACTGTTCGGTAATCAGTTTATTATGAGCGCCCCAATCATCATATCTAACTCAAAATATACTATAAAATGGCACCTTATTTGGTGCTAAATGGCAGCGCTTAATTGGTGCTAAAATGGCACCAATTATTTGGCCCCAATGGCACCATTTGTTGGGCGCTAAATGGCAGCACCTGTTTGGTGCTAAATGGTACCATTTGTTTGTTGCTAAATGGTACCAGTTGTTTGGTGCTAAATGGTTCCACTTTTTTGATGATAAAATGACATGATATTGGTTTAAAATGGCACCACTTGAATGGTGCTAAATGGCACCAATCGTTTGGTGCTAAATGATATCACTGGTTTGGTGCTAAAATGGCTGAAATTAATGTATAATGGCACCATTGGTGCTAAAATGGGACCACTTGGTTGGTGCTAAATGGTACCACTTGTTTGGTGCTACAATGGTCCCCCTCCTCCTTAGTTGGTCCCCATTGCTGAGGATCGTGACTCCTACCGACTGCAGTCTCTGTCGAGGTCCTCCACTGTTGTCGGTCTTCGGCTGTGTGGATTGCCGTACTCAAGGGAATGTCCAGATGTTCGGACACTTGATCTGTCCATCTCATAGGACTTCTACCCCTCGATATCTTCCCTGTACCTTTCCGGTCACTAGCAGCTTCTCCAGATTTCCAGGCTGCCTTCGGACTATGTGGCCGAAGTATTGGAGAACTCGCTTCGTGCATATCGTTGAGAGTCGAGGTTTTTTGTCTAGTCCCAGCTCTTTCAATATGGACAGATTTGTGCGTCGAGCAGTCCAGGGTATCCGCAGCATACGTCCCCAGCACCACATCTCAAACGCGTCAACGTGACGTTTATCGGCGGCTTTCAGGGACCCAAGTTTCTGAGCCATATAGGAATATGGTGAAGACAAGTGCGTGGACAATGTGCATTTTTGTTCTCCGTAAGATGTTACTGTCCTTCCATATCCTATTAAGCTGGGTCATTGTGACTTACCATTATTATTGCTAGCACCACGTGTTTGGTGCTTAAGTGGCACAACTTGATTCATGTTAAATGGGAGCACTTGCTTGGTGCTATATGGCAGCATTTGATTGGTGCTAAAATCATCACTTGATTGGTTCTAAAATGCCGTAACTTAATTGGTGCGAAATGGCACCAATTGAATGGTGCTAAAATAGCAGCACTTGTTTAGTACTGCAATGGCGCCACTTGTTTCGGTGCTGTAACTCGTCACGAGGACACGCGTTTTTGATCGCAGTCTTTACAATACATATAGTAGTAAATTAATCAGTTAAACGATAAATAGGTTAAATTTTTGATAAAAAACAACATAATGTTGCAGTTTTCAACATAAATGTATACCTTTTTTTTTGACACGGGACAAATCTTCCAAAGATCCCCGGGAGCTGTGGGGCTTGACCTGGGTATGTGGGATTCTTACCCAATAAAACCCCCGCGGCTGTCACATCGGCACATGAGAGGGAGGACCCCAGGGCTCTCCGGTGGCATCTGCACCAGGGGCGCCTCAGTACCTTGCCTTTGAGCCCGCCGCCGGGGGGCGCATTGTAGCCCCCCGGGAACCAGTCACGGTGTTCACGGGGACGGGGGTCGCAACCCCGCCGCCGTCCTCCTCGGAGTCGCCACCGTACTTAATGGACGTTCAAAGGGCCCACACCCCGAACGTCCAGCGACTCCAAAGAACATAAATGTATACCTACTCTACATAATTTACATAGCCTCTACATATTTAAGTAGGAACAGGAAACCGCTGGCTTTGTAAGCCGGAGGTCGCGAGTTCCAAACCCACAGGGAACAACAACTTCATGTACCTGTCCCTTACTGGTTAGGACAATGCCGTCTATAAAATATTTTTTACAAAAAAGAAGAACCGCCTCCAAAATGCAACTAAAAAGCCTGAAATAATTTCTAAGAATTAGTGGTTTTTACATCTACATTGTTGGACTTGGACTACAACAATTATAAATACATATTACTATCAAAGACGGCGCCAAACTGGAAAACAGTTACTTATTGCCCTTGTAAGTATTTGCTAGACGTTAGGCGCCGACTTCGATAGTAATATGTATTGATAATATGTTGTAGTCCAAGTCCAACAATGTAGATGTAAAAACCATTAATTCTTAGAAATTATTTCAGGCTTTTTAGTTGCATTTTGGAGGCGGTTCTTTTTTTTTGTAATTTTTTATTTTATTCTTTTTAGTGGTTCCCTTGGTGTATTATTAGGTTAACTTTTAACAACTTATATTTTATTCTGACAAACAGCCAGTTTAATATTTATTTTAAAAACACCCACTACATAACACAACTATGGACCATCACTAAAATATAAGCATAAGCAAAAATTTTTAAAAATGTAGATGTGACAATATCTGAATAAAACTAACCAATTGCCATAAACCGAAGATATCTAGGTGTTATACTCGTAGTTCTCAAGAACCATGGACTGCAAGCTCGGTGGGTCTACATTTATTTGTGCCGAGAACCCGTGTCCACCTTCTTGCTCCATCGTCAGACCCTGATCACCATTTTTCTAGCAACTAATTATCGAGAGCTACCCAACGAGCCAAAACTCGGTGGATCTGCGTTTATTGGTGCAGAGATCCCGTGACAACCTTCCTGCTCCACCATCAGACCCTGATATCCATTTTTCTAGCAACTACTCGTCGAGAACTATCCATCGAGTCCAAATTCGGTAGTTCTACGTTTAGGAGGCACGGCTAGGATAGGATGGATTGTTAATTTTATTACAGAGTTCCGGTGGCCATCTATGGCCTTCTTCATCAGATCCACTTCACCAAATGATACTTTCTGAATGAAAATGTTTGACTAGTTTCTAAAAATACCAAAAACGTTATATGTATGCCTATAATATTTAAGGAGTTCCCTCAGTTACTCATGGTTCCCATCATAAGAACTTGATTTTGAAAAAAATGGGACCAATCTGGAAGCATAACCTTTCAATTAAAAAAAATATTTTCCAAATCGGTTCGTAAACGACAGAGTTCTGAGGTAACAAACATAAAAAAAAAACATACAACCGAATTGATAACCTCCTCCTTTTTTTTTGAAGTCGCTTAAAAATTCTGCACCGTCTGGAAAATAAGATAGTCTAAGCGTCGCGTCGCATGTAAAAAGTCGTTCACGCGCCTGACCTCTCCCCGGTCGTGTCAGTCATCCGTCCAAAGTGAAGGAAAAAAATTAATAGTTTAAAAAACTAAAAACACGCGCTTTTATAAGGTATACTTACTTACGATTAGTATTAACACAGTACTAAGTGAAACTCGATGTGTTTACCAGTAGCCAGTCCAGGGTTCCATCACTCAAGGTGAGTGACTCCAGTTCCAACATCAGGTCCTTATTAATGATTCAAATGAATAGAACTCTTTAAACAAAACCAATGAGTCCAAACTCGATGTGTTTAATAGTAGCCATCCATGGGTTCCCTTAACCACCTTTGAGCTCCATCATCAGATTAGCTCGACGATATCATATTATTGTATTGTCACGGGTCCTTGACACATGCGCAAAATTTCAAACGATACGAACGTGTAAAAGTGGGTGAAAATCGAGTCGCAAGATTCCACTCGAACAAATTACATACATTACAAGTTAAATAAAAGCTTGTAATAATACACTTATGTCAACGAAAGCACTTGTGCAATATTATTTTGCGTCGATGGCTGATGATAAAACAATAATGAACCACAATTCACTAAAAACGCGCCCAACCTTTACATACCAGTTAATTAACAGCAACTACTACGAGTTTCCTCTATTGTAATGAAGATTAATTATAAACGATCGTTTTACTTAATGTACTTATATTAAAACTTTAATGGATATTTTATTACTGTAAGCCAGCTGGCATAACTGACGTTACGTATTCAAGCAACACTAAACGAAATAGGGTTTTGGTTTATAAATGGTTATTAGCCGGTGTTTCTAGGTCTAAATATTATATCGATGCTCTTGGGAGCATGGTATAACAATAAAATTACTAACATTTCTTATTATCTTATATTTCTTATTATATTATCTATTAATATTGATTTCTTCTACGTTTTATATCATTTTTTCTAGTATTCTGTGTGTTACCGTCCAAGAAATGAGTACCTTGTTCTGTGTAATTGTCAAAATAAAACCTTTCTTCTTCACCTATATTTCGACCTGACTATTAGAAGTGCAAAATAAGTGTAAATAAGAGTTTCTCTGAGCTGTTTATATTTGAAAAAAGAAAATAACTAGAACGTACAGTATATTAAAGTAGAAAGGGTGTTAATAAATAATAACATAATATTGTGGATGTAACACGTGTTTTAAATTTTGTCGTTCATTTTGTGCGTAAGGAATTTCTTTACCGTTTATTCTATAATGTCATTAACCCGTCTCAATTTTCTTAATACATTTTTTTTTTCAAGAGAGTTTAATCTTCCAGTAATCTTTTTTCTTCCATACAAATATACTTATATACTTTTCATTCCAGTAATATTTAAATGCAAGGATAAATACTGAAAACAATTTTTAATAATTTTGAAAAATTAATATATAGGTATTCTACCAGGCAGTAGGTTACTTGTGCAAGGAAAGGTGTACCATCGCAGTGGCAGGTATTCTACCACCAAGTAACAGTATGTAAACATTGCTGTTATCCGATGTGAAGGGTACTGTGACTGGTGGAATTACCGGGCACAAAAGACTTAATATCTAATGTATTAAGCACAGAACAATAATCAGTACAAGTACTATAGATTGCTCAAATGCAAGTAAGAACCGTAGGCACAGGTAAGAACATCAAAATACATAAATATCAGGTACACGACAATAGTTACTATACCGTTAGCTGTATTTATCGACACTTGCGCTTGTAACAGATCAAACCTATTACTAATTATCATTTACATATCAATATAACTCTTGTAATATAACTTCAAATAGTTCAATTCACCTGCCCCGTAGAGGAAAATCTGCCTACGCTTTGTGTAATGGGACCATAGACAAACTCGTACTCTATTCCTAATACTTAACTCTATGGTATTAAGGGTCGGCAACGCGCTAGTGATTATTCTGGTGTTGCTAGCGTCTATAGGCTGCGGTGACTGCTAGCCATCAGGCGGGCCGCACGCTTGCTTACCACCTTGGTAGTAAGGATATAAAAAAAAATACAAGTTAGTACCTACCTAAGTAAATCACATAAAATCGATGAAACAAATTCATACAGTAATTTAGGAATGCGAGAGTAGCCATAAGTAGAAAATAAATGCTCAATCGGAGCTGTAATCACGAACTCCGTTTTATATAGAAAAAAAAGAAAATAACAAAATTACTATAATCATGACGTAGATGTATGTCAAGTACGCAGGAATATAAAATGGCGTACAGTGGGCGGGAAAATATCTATACTAAAGCTCGTGCCACATAACAAGCTATACTTAATTTTACTTACTTTTTTTTTTTTGTTCTACTTGTTCTTAATGTTAATTGTGTGTCACAAATAAATTATTCTTTCTTTCTTTCTTCTTCTTTAAATATTTAATTGAAATCAAACCACTTTTACGGATTTTGTCGCGGTTTATTTTAGATTTTACTATCCCGACGTAATAACGCTGCGACAAAGCTATGATAAAATCCGTAAAAGTAATTTGATTTCAATGTGTTTTATTCTCATAAATAAAAGACAGCATTAAATATTTTAATTATTACATATGTATTAATGGTATGCGGTAACAGCTCAGTGGTAAGAGCAACCCTGGCTCGCACCTCTGATTTCTTTAATTAATCATGTGCGAATCGTCTATGTGCGATTGTTACTAGCTTTCGGTGAAGGAAAACATCGTGAGGAAACCTGCATGTCTGAGAACGCCTTTCGATAGCTTTCGAATGACGTGTGAAGTCCGCCAACCCGCATTTGGCCAGCGTAGTGGACAACGGCCTAACGGCCCTCATCTTGAGGGGAGGTCCGTGCCCAGTAGTGGGACATAAACCAGGGCTGGTATTATTATAATTTTATTTTATTTTAGCAGGTAACCGGTGGATGCAAATAGCCAATTGTCGTTCGTTGTGGCGTTCTAAGGGGGAGGCCTATGTTCAGCAGTGGACGTCTTCCGGCTGATAATGATGATGATGATGATGATTTTATTTTATTTTATTTTATTTTTTAACGAATGGTAAACAAAATGCCTGCCAACTGGACTTTGAGGGAGTGTCCTAATAGAACGCGATCACGCGATCATCGCGCGAACGAACGACGCGACCATCGCGCGGATGAATCTCAAACATATGGACGTCAAACGAGTGTCCTAACTGGAATCGCGCGACCTCCAGTACATTCCCCAGTCATAGCGCGATGGTCGCGTCGTTCGTTCGCGCGATGATCGCGTGATCGCGTTCTATTAGGACATCGCCTGAAGCCGCTGTTTACCATAGACAAAAGTTATTGTCTCCTTGAGCCCGGCATTTGCACTAAAGTCTCTATCATAGTGGAATACAGCAATTATCGGACATTGCTGTATGGCGCCAGATTATCTATACTTACAGTAGTTTAATATAATGAAGTCGGTTAAAAAAGGATAATGCTATGGGTAATATCTTTACACCCCCAAAAAAATTTATTAGATCTCTGTCATAAATAACATTTATTTTGTGTGCAAGATTAATTTGTGTGTAAGAAACCGTCCAGGTAGGTACCACCGCAGTGTCAGATATTCTGCCGCCAAGCAGCAGTGTGAAAGCATTGCTGTGTTCCGTTGTGAAGGGCACTGTAGCTGGTAAAATTATTGGACACAAAAGACTAAATATCTAATGTCTTAAGGGTCAGCAACGTGCTGGTGATCTTTCGGTGTTGCTAGCGTCTATATGCTGCGGTGACTACTTACCATCAAGCGGTCGCATTCTTGATTGCCACCTTGGTTCTATAAAAAAAAAAGTTAGATCTCCGTTATTTATGGATTAATTTAGATATGACTAGTTGAAAAGACACAAATTCAAATGTACGTATAACCTTTTATTTCCCGTCACGTTTTGTATTTTTCGTTATTACATTCCCTTGGTTATTTCCGTAAAGCTAGACCAAAAAACTTATCACACTATAGCTTCAGCTAGTTTCAGACGACAGATCGCTATCAGTGTACGAAAACTTTATACCCATCTACTTTAATGACTCGCGCAGCATTTTCATAAGTTATCTATACACATATAAAATAACGGCCTACATACCGTTTTTACGTATGAATAATTTATTATAGGCAGGATGATCGAGCCGTTAGTTAAACGAATCGATACGAATCTGTTGTGGCAGGTTTTACTTGCGATCCTTCGGAGTCACTGGACGTTCGGGGTGTGAGCCACAGGACGTCCATTTAGTCTCAAAAAAAAATCCCACATACTCCGGTTGATCACAGGTCCCGGGGACCTATTGAGGGTTCCTCGCGAGAACAAACAGTTTTTAAATTTAAACTAACGTACAGAATCCGGAATTAGGAGATCGCGGAGAATCGCGGAAGAACCAAGGTCACCGACATAGCTCTTAAAATCTGCAAGTTGAAGTGGCAATGGGCAGGCCACATCGCTCGGCGAACCGATAACCGTAGGAGAAGAAAGGTTCTCGAGTGGCGACCACGAACCGGAAGACGCAGCGTTGGCAGGCCTCCCACTAGGTGGACAGACGACATTGTGCGCGTTACAGGTAACCGGTGGATGCAAATAGCCAATTGTCGTTCATTGTGGCGTTCGAAGGGGGAGGCCTATGTTCAGCAGTGGACGTCTTCCAGCTGGTGATGATGATGATGATGTACTAGGTGGTGTGCCGCATTAGATATTCTCCCGCCAAGCAGCAGATTCCTCGTCGAACGCTGGCAACATCGATTGCCCACTGACACTGACAGGATTCAATTTTGACTTCATAATGTGAAGCTTGTTTTTTACTACTTATAAGTTAGTACTTGACTGCAGAAACTCACCCACCACCTGATGGAAAGCGGTGACACAATCGAGGATGGTTAAGCACACTAGCTTATTAAAAGCCTATTCACTCTAGCCTTGAAGACACTATCATTATAATCGGCTTCAGCTTCTTTTAGTCTACAATATTTAATTGTATAGGATACAAAATACCTACATTTATTTGTATAGAGTGTAAACACTTAAAATAATACACATTGACCTATATCTGATTTGTACATGTAACAACCGCAAATATAAATTAAGGTCTTCGAAACGGGAAATTAACTTACAAAGTTAGATTTGTTTCGAGATCGTTACCATGTTGAATCGATTCCATATTAAATTTTATCTGCGGGTCTACCGTCACCTGTTAGAGCAGTGTTATTGCAGCCTTGTTTTCGCGAAAGAAAGGGATGGAGCTATAAGCTGCATATAACTGCGTCTCTGTCCCACGTAAACGTATGATTGTTTTACTGTTAATATAATCATACGTTTACGTGGGACAGAAGCCATAAGAGTTGGTGGTATGGCCCCTGGTCTTTAATATAACATTTGGGTATAAGTAACGTTTTTGTTAATGTCATTTTAATCAAAACTTAAAAGCAATCAGCCAACGCAAAAATAAAATTCATTTAAAATACTGTACAAGTCATCATCAGTAGCCGAATCACGTCCACTGCTGAACAAAGGCCTCCCCTTAGAAGGGAGGGGTTGCTATAATTCCCACGCTTGGCAGGCGGCTTTGGATCGCAGTGTATGAGGTAATCTAATAGACAGACGCTGCTGCCCGTCTTCTTGTTTTCCCTTAGTCGCCTCTTACGAACACCCAACGGGAGGAAGTGGGTGGTTACTCCACGAGTACAAGTATATGTGCTGAAATAATTTCCTTATCTTTTCTTTTATTATCATAGTCTGATAGGACAAAAGATGAAAGACGAAAGACACAATGGATTAAGCGATGCGTAACTATGCATCATAATATACGCATAAATCGTCTTACTTTTCAGACAGTCAAGCAAGCAATCAGCCGTAATAGCAACTAGAAGGTAGGCTCCTTGTGTATGAAACCAAACCAGGTACTTAGGTACCACCGCAGTGTAAGATATTCTGCCGCCAAGCAGCAGTGTGTAAACATTGCTGTGTTCCGGCGTGAAGGGCACTGGTGCTGGTGAAATTACTGGATACAAAAGACTTAATATTTATTGTCTTAAGGGTCGGCACGCGCTAGTGTTTCTTCTGGATTTCCTAGCGTCTATAGCTGCAACTGCTTACATCAGGCGGGCCGCATGCGTGCTTGCCAGTTGCCACCTAGGCAGTATAAAGCAAGCAAACTTTATTCAAATCTGCGACTACCGGTTACCGTTTACCGGTAAGCTCAAGATAATCAACCAATACTATCGAATATTGAATGTTCTTGCCTTTTAGAAAGCGATTAAAATTGTGTATGTGTTCTATAGTTTAATTTAATTGTGTATTTTTTGTTACAGGTTACGTTATAGGAAGACAACGAGTGCCACCATATTCCAAGTGTTCTTTACTAAACTATTAAGACTAGGTGAGTCTCTTAGTATCAGGTATTATTATTTTCCTAATAATCATAGAATCAAAGGCACGTCCATGACCTTATTAAACATCTATATATATAAAAATCAATGCCACTTTTCGTTGTAATTTTATAACTCAAGAACGGGCTCACCTATCCAAATCAAATGTTTAGGCATTGTTCGGACTATTTAGTAGATGGTTTATGTGAAGTTTGCACAAAATCGGTAGTGCGGTTCTTTATTTATCACATTTTTTGTAACAAATGAATTCAATAAATGGTGGATCATTTTGTAAATGGGGATTATGCTGTCAAATTGAACCTTTTTTCAGAATTAAAACTTTTTTGTGTTGACAGTAAAAGCATGTTGTTATCTGTTATGTCATTCATGCGGTCAGTTCATTTTGGACGTGCTTCTATTAAAGCAAATTGTCAGCGATAATTTTTGTGTTCTGAATTTGATGTTTCAATTATTATTTTTTAATATTTCACTTTATACGTAGCGAAGCACGTACCGGGCAGCTAGTTTCTTTATAAAAATGGCACGTTGATACATAATAATAATTTATTTACGCAAAAAAATAGGTACATTTGAAGTCTCTGACTCCTGAGCTAGATTAAATTTGTGTTACAGGAGTCAGTTTCCTCTCACAATTAGTTACAAATACTATTTCTTGTGCAAAATAAAGGCAAATAAAATAAAAAAATAAAAACATAAATGAATTGTGGGTGTGTGTATACGTGTGTGAGTATGTGTGCGGGTGTGTGTAAGTGTTGGCATGTAAATTTATGAGCGCAATACATTTGTTGTGCAGAAATATTTTATAGACATGTTCAGAGTCACAAAAATTAAATTACTTGATGAAGTAGATCTTCTGTTCGCTGATAGTCCATTTTTAATAGCCAGTTTTTTATCCTATTTTTAGCTTCATGACAAGTTAAGGGATGTATATTGAGAAAACCATTTATCTTAT
Source organism: Furcula furcula (assembly GCA_911728495.1). NCBI lineage: Eukaryota > Metazoa > Arthropoda > Insecta > Lepidoptera > Notodontidae > Furcula > Furcula furcula. Next base: position 24,371,713 of record OU452252.1, read on the forward strand.
TATAAAGGCGAGCGGCCATACAAGCTTGTTGCCATGCTGCACTAGAGGATTTACATTGGACAGGTAGACATACGTTACTTTTGACTCGCTTGGCACTGACTCTAACATTGTGTTGTTTTGTAACTTGATTTAGAATATAAATTTGTCTTACTGTCAGAACCTGACATTCTTCATATAACTGTTTAGTAGGGAATCTAAATGGCTTTAATGTCATAACTTTTAGCGGTTACATAAAGGTTCGCCACCCCTGGTCGGGTGCGTCCCATTTCATATAAAGTTATTTGGTATATTTTCATTTCAATAACGTTCACAAGATATTGTTACGTGCGGGTGGGCAATTAAATGCCGATTAACGTAAAAGAAGATTTTATTCCACGTACACTCACAATGTATACACTAAACGGCACAGTATACACACAAGGCACAGTAGTCCGAGTCGCACAGTACTTCACAGTAGTCCAAAGTCTTCGCAAGGGTCGCTGGTACAATTCTCTTCGATCGCTTCCTTAAGATGTTTCCGCTGTCGCTTGTAAACACAAACTGTCTGGGCGCCTCTATGCGTCGGCTTATATACCTAAATTAACAGAGGGGTGGAAACTTCTAGATCATTCACGTATATACCTACTTCTAGTGTTTTCGCGAGCGGATACAATAGCGCACTTGATCGAGAAAACGAACAATAGGCGGGGTCAGTGAACCGAGAGCGAGCGAGTGGTAGGTACTTACACAAGTACTTGCCGAATTTGAGGGAACTACTTTCTATTGAGAATTCCAGATTTTTCGGTACGAATCGATAGTAGACCTATAGACTAACAATGCGTTTTGAGATCATTGCAATTAAGTAATAATTAACAGAGTAATTAACATTTTTATGTCGCGGTCGTAACACTACTCCCGTCTTAGTTATGCTCGTCCCGAGCATCATTAGCTCCATGATAACGTGCCAATCTATCCAGGTGAACAATCTTAGGTTTGCCTCGGGGTCCCTTCTTGATGCGGTAGGTGACGTCGTTGATCCTTGTAATAACAGTAAAGGGTCCTTCCCAACGGGCTTGTAGTTTCGGAGACTTCCCTTTTCTGCGAAGCGGATTGTGAAACCACACTAGCGTTCCTTCATCGAAACCAACGGTATTCGCATTTCGATCATAGCGGGTCTTCATCCTCTCGCTGGTCTTCAGACTGTTCTCCCGCACTCTCTTGTGCACTTCATCCAACTGATTTTGAAGATCGTACACATAGTCCGTAACGGGCTTAAGGCTGTCAGGTGGGGTACCCGTTATTGCGTCCACCGGAAGTCTCATCTCTCGCCCGAAGTTCACCTTGGCTGGCGTGTTCCCCGTACTATCATGTACTGCAGAACGATAGGACATCAGGAATAAAGGGATGTACTGATCTCAGTCCCTTTGATGATCATCCACTACTTTGGCCAAGTGATTCCCTAGAGTTTTGTTAAATCTCTCGACCATTCCGTCTGATTGCGGATGTGCTGGTGTCGTACGGGTCTTGTGGATTCCAAGAAGTTTGCACATTTCTTGAAATACGGCAGATTCGAAGTTACGTCCTTGGTCAGAATGAATTTCCATGGGTACACCAAATCGACATATCACCTCCTGGACCAGTTTCTTGGCTACCGTTATTGCTTCTTGGTTGGGTGTTGCGAACCCCTCAGGCCACTTACTGAAGTAATCCTGCACTACTATTATGTACTTGTTCCCATCGTCAGTCTGTGGAAACGGCCCAGCTACATCAATCGCGATGCGCTCCCATGGTGCCCCAACGTTATACAGCTTCAGCTGTCCCTTACTTCTGGTTTGCGGGCCTTTTACCGAGGCACAAGCAGTACATTTACGGCACCAATCTTCGACATCTTCACGGCATCGTAGCCAGTAGAACCGCTGTCTGACTTTAACGAGGGTTTTCTTGACTCCAAGATGACCACCAGAGACACCATCGTGGACGTGCCGTAGAAGAGGGGCCACCATGATTCGTGGTATTACCACTTGCAGAGTGACTTCCCTTCCGTCGTTGGACTCCCATTTCCTGCACAGCAGATTGCCTTCCAGAACTAAGCTGTCCCACTAAGCCCAATAGCTTTTAGTAGTCGCGCTGTAAGCAGACACATCCTTCCATTGGGGTTTGTTTCCACTTTGCTTCCAGCGCAGTACAGGTCCAAGGTCATCATCTTCTTCTTAGGCCTTCCTCATATTGGGTCCAGTCCACTCATCGTCTAAGCCATGCGTCCTTATAAGGTTTACTTCTTCTCGGGCTTCATTTTTACTAGCACCACAGGTGATGACCATGGGCTTGTAGAGGGTTCGATGATCTTGTTTTCAGCCATGTCTTTAATCATTTCGGCTACCTCTGTTTCTTTTGCCCACGGTATACGTCGAGGTCTCTGTTTAATAGGCCTGGCATCGCCTGTATCAATCTGGTGCTTCACAAGGCCTGTTCTACCACAGTCATTTCCAGTTGCAAAAATGTCCCTGAATGTAACCAAAAGCTCTTTGGCTTGCTGCAGTTCCAGTGGTGATAAATTTTCCTTACAATCTTCCAAAAGCTGTAGAATGTGATCGTCTTTGGTCGAACTTACGTTTTGATGAACTGCGGAAGTGTCTAACCGTTTCAGGTACTTTACTTCTTCGCATCTTCCAATCAGGCTATTCTTCCTCAGACGAACTTCTTCATTACTCAAGTTTAAAATTCTTACTTTTGCTATTCCATTTGTCATAAGTAATGTCCTGGCCGTGATGGTCTGTGGATGATTGCCGGAGTCTTCTACTATAACACATTTGTTTGATTTGATCTTCTTAGGGAATTTCACTGATACTAAATTTTCAGATCTTGGAGCCAGTATGAAATCCTTTAAACAATAAAGATTGCATGGGTGTGATCCTTGCAGACAAACTTCTTGATCAGGAAACCTTAACACTCCTTTATCAATATCCAAAACACATCGCTGATCCTTCAAGAAGTCTAGGCCCAGAATGCAATCATCCGTGATATTTGCGATAAGAACTGAGTGGATGTATGTTCGGTCACCAATATTAATCTCTACGTCTGTATCACCGAGGACGGAGACTGGCTGGCCGGTTGCTGTCTGGAGGCGACATGGTGGGGATCGCCTTTTCCACATAACAGTGCGTTTCAGTAGCTCTGGTCTGACTATAGTCCGCGAAGCCCCAGTGTCTACTGTCAAACTGCATGTCTTGTCATTTAATGTGCCCTCGATGGTCAGACTATTGCCATTGCGAACTTGAGTAATGGTTATTGCGGGGGCCTTATCGTTACCAGCCAGCACCCGCCCCGCGGTCCTGGCGACACTTAGTTTAACGGAAGGTCTTGATCCACTTGGGTCCCGGAGTTCGTGACCCTCTTCCTCTTTTTACGACATTCCAGTCGAATATGCCCCTTTTCTCCACAGCCATAACATGTGGGGACATACTGTGGTCTCCTGTCATCCGACACTATTTCGCGAACTTTATATGCACGACTGTCCTGTTGTACAGCTTCCACTTCAAGCGCATGGGCCAGTGCGCTCTTTAGTGAAGAATGATGGCCCAGGCGAACGGCGGATCTGACTTCCGCGTCCCGTATGCCATCGACGAATGCTTGTAACAAAGTTACCTCAACTGTCGCCGGTGACGACGAGTACGCACGACGAACCAGCCTTTCCACCTCAAGCGCCCACTGTTGGAGACTTTCCCCAGCCTTCTGTGTTCGCTCGCGGAGTTCTGCTCGATAAACGTGTTCCAGATGCTTTTCACCATAACGTGTGTCCAAGGCATCTAGAAGAGCCTCCAACGTCCGTCCTTCAAGTGGCAGGTTTTCCAATATCATCAGAGCGTCTCCTCGCAGGGCAAGCGTCAGGGCCATAAAAGATTGCCCGTCAGTCCAACCGTTCCCGTTGGCCAGTGTTTCGAACTGGTAGCGGAAGGCTGTCCACGAGGAAGACCCGTCAAAGTGCGGAAGGTCGAGTTTCGCTGCTGATGGTGATGATGAAGCCACGGCCAGTGGTTGGCGAGTCTCTAGTTTCGTTACCTTATTAGTCAGTACATGAATACGGCTATCATGTTCATCAATGCGGCCTTCCAGGTTTTCAGTCTTAAGAGTAACCTCTTTGACGTCCACTTCCAGTTTTGTGACTTTCTCGCCGAGTATAGAAATGCCGGCGTCAATCTTGCCTAGAACGGCCTCTTGGTTGGCCTGGATAACCTCCTGGATCTCACGTCGGGAAGCCTCCTGAATAGCCTGAATAGCAGCCATCAGGGTTGTCAGGTTCAGCTCTGTTGAGTTTCCCCCCGATGCGGTGCCAGACGAAGTAGCAGTCTCAGGCTGGACCTCCTCCTCTTGACCACGGCGACGTGCAGCATCCATCTCCACTTGTCTCCTTGTTCGCGGAGTACGCGCTTCTTCTTCACGCGGCAGAATCGGCATTCCGCTTCTGACACCAATTGTTACGTGCGGGTGGGTAATTAAATGCCGATTAACGTAAAAGAAGATTTTATTCCACGTACACTCACAATGTATACACTAAACGGCACAGTATACACACAAGGCACAGTAGTCCGAGTCGCACAGTACTTCACAGTAGTCCAAAGTCTTCGCAAGGGTCGCTGGTACAATTCTCTTCGATCGCTTCCGATGTTTCCGCTGTCGCTTGTAAACACAAACTGTCTGGGCGCCTCTATGCGTCGGCTTATATACCTAAATTAACAGAGGGGTGGAAACTTCTAGATCATTCACGTATATACCTACTTCTAGTGTTTTCGCGAGCGGATACAATAGCGCACTTGTTCGAGAAAACGAACAATAGGCGGGGTCAGTGAACCGAGAGCGAGCGAGTGGTAGGTACTTACACAAGTACTTGCCGAATTTGAGGGAACTACTTTCTATTGAGAATTCCAGATTTTTCGGTACGAATCGATAGTCGACCTATAGACTAACAATGCGTTTTGAGATTTTGAGACATTGCAATTAAGTAATAATTAACAGAGTAATTAACATTTTTATGTCGCGGTCGTAACAATATAATAAACGTGAGATATATCAACTGTTGATATAATTTCTTTACATTAACATTTATATATTCTAAAACTTATTTCGTTTAATGTTATTAGATATAATGTTTATCTAATCGAAAATCATTAGGTCTATCGTTTAAAATGTATATTGATACCATCATGGTTAACACCTCGATTAAGAGCAATCCGACTCTAATAGGTTAGGTTAGAAGGCTAAGGCTGCCTGTCCACCGGAGCGGAGCGAGGCAGCGGAGCGGAGAAACGGTGAAATATTAACCAATAAGATTGCACAAAATCTTCGCTCCTCTTTTTTGCCTTAGCCTTCGTGGTTATTTTTTTTATGACTACTGCTCAGGTTACTGACTATGACAGAAATTACAAAAACATAATAATATTATTATTATTTTGTTTTTATCACATTAGGCTAAATAGGTTTTATTTCTTGTGACTGATATATCAAACGGATTTATATTCAATGTACGTTATCTATACTTATAATAAAACTGTACATTGAAGATATTTTGAAAATTATCAATCAATCAATCAATCAATCAAATCATTTTATTTGCGTAATATGGGTTAAACATTACATTTTGATGTTTCATTCTAGCATAGTACCTCCATATTCGGCCAACAGGCATGCAAATTATACTTATTACTATTTATACATTAGTTAAAATATGTCAATTCATTTATACCAATTATTAATTATATTAACTAGTACGTTAAACATTACTAATCAAGTTCTATTATTCGATACCTACTGTAAGTATAATATTTACCATTTTCACAAATAAGTAAGTCAAATTATAATTCATTCAGTCATTTTATATTCACTAATTATTATTGGAATTATAGAACTATATATTTGGATATATTTGGAGGGCATTCTATAACCGATACTGAGGCCGAAAATGTAATTTTTTAAATTTTTGTCTGTCTGTCTGTCTGTCTGTCTGTATCTCGGCTGAGCATCACGCCGAAACTACTGAATGGATTCAAATGAAACTTGGCGTGATTTGAGATCTTACTACGAGGTAGGACATAGGATACTTTTTATCCCGTAATCTAGCACGGTTCTTTTGGGAGAGGGGATTAAAGTCAAAATGGGTACTTGGTTATACGCTTGGTCCGATTTTATCAATTTTTCTTTATAATATAATAAATATATATAAAGGTAAGGTCATTAAATAGATGGGTGACCGTTTAACGCCTTTTGAACTAAACGGGTCCGTGCTTCGGAGAGCAAGTAAAAAGTGGGTCCCAGTTTTTAACCGACTATAAAAAAGGAGGTTATGTATTCGAAGCGAATGTCTGTTATTAAAAATTTAGTTAACGTAAAAATAGCCCAAGCGGAGCTGCGTGGGTCAGCTAGTGCTTAATAAAAATAGATATTTTAAAATTATATCAATCGTTTATTATATCAACTGATCATTATATCAAATAGAATTATAGATTCAGTTGATATATCTTGTAAATTTTAGAGATTTTATTATTATATCAAATATTACTTACCCCCCTGGTCTAGTGATTAGACATCCTGGCTGCTACCCGATGGGTCGTGGGTTCGATTCCCAGAACGAGCCGTCCGTTCAGTGTCATTCAGTGTCATTCAGTGTCGATCAGTGTCGTTCAGTGTCGTTCAGTGTCGTTCAGTGTCGTTCAGTCGCGGGGAGGGCGAATAGAAAGAGACAGAGCGAGAGTGAAGTTTCACTTCTTCCACGCGGAGGGACTCCACGCACGTACATTTTTATTCTCAAAGTGGGTGATGGAAAGTAGAGTGTGTCACTCGGGCTCAAAATATATTTTTGGCTCGGGCGACGTACTTTGAATCCCTCGCTAGGTTCAGGATTCTACTAAAAAATCCCTCGCTAGGTTCAGGATTCTCCCTCACGTCCTCATCTAAGAATCCCTCACTTCACTCTGGATTCAAAAAAGCGCCCTCGCCGTAAAAATATTATTTTGCTCCCTTGTGACACAATCTACTATTTCATACTTTATTAGTTACACTGTGGCCAGAGCTTTGCGATTTGGTATTCCTTTAAATGGCTTCACTTACAAATACTATGCGCTGCTATTATTTCATTTTTTAGTCCGGGACTCGGAGCAATGCATTCGGGTAAAACCAGGTCAGATTCTGGTCAAGTGCACTCAATAAACAACTGCTACATATATTGTTTTTACTACAGTCCCTATCACTGCCGAAGCAATGTTTATTAGTACCAAAAATGTAGTAAGCATCACCTTGTACAAAGGAAAATAAATTCTAATATCTGCGCATTAAGGTTGCTATGTGTGATGCGTTATGATTTGGGTATCACTGCCATTGCTTGTAGGGTAACCATTAATATAGGTTTTTAAGGATGTTACTGAATTGAAACTGATTCCAATTGCAAATCTAAAATGAACGTTTAAAACTACACGATTGGACGAAAAATGTATTAGACCTTGGACTCGACTCTACCCTAGACTAGACTCTTCCTTCATCATCACCAGCCGGAAGACGTCCACTGCTGAACATAGGCCTCCCCCTTAGACCGCCACAATGAACGACAATTTGCTATTTGCATCCACCGGTTGCCTGCGACGCGAACAATGTCGTCGGTCCACCTAGTGGACCTGCTGGTTTCTTACCTTTTCCTAAACGAAATACAAAAAAAATAATAAATTAAATTTGATTTTTAAACACGATTTATTTAACGCAAGTTCTAGATATTTGCAGAAAGAGTTTTCTATAATGCTGTAACATTTTTTTTCTGGACGGTGCCTGGATATTTTCATTACGAAACGCATAACTCGAGACTAAGCTTTTAAAAGATTTACTATTGAAAAAGGATACAAGGTACCCTTGAGCAGTCTTCCCTTCTAATAAAAAAAAGCTGAGGGCAGTAGGGGGTGGTATGTTCTTAACCATATCATTAAAAAATATTTTGTGGAATGTCCTATAAAGTGTGAAAGCCTCGACACTTACTTTAGGGTAGCAAAATAACATACATTATGACGGCCGTAAACATTTATAAATTCCCGACGGAATCGCTGTATCTTATCTATACGTATGTATATTTGGCAGCTTACATCAAGCGTTCAGAAAAATAGGCTATTTGTTGTTTGTAGCTGAATCATCATCATCATCAGCTTACATCTATGTCCAGCAGTGGACTCCCCAAGGCACGCCATTGAGCCCGATCTTCGGCTCTCCTCATCCAGTGTCTGCAAACCGCTCTGCGAATATCGTCGCTCCACCTGGTCACAGGGCGTCCTACATTTCACTTCCCGATTCGCGGTCTCCACTCCAGAATCAGTTTACCCCAACGGTCTTTGGTTCTTCGGCAAATATGACCAGCCCACTGACTTCAGCTGGCTAATCCTTTGAGCTATGTGGGTTTGCTTCTCTGGCGAATTACTTCATTCCGTATCAGAATCCCTTAGAAAAACACCCAGCATAGCTCTCTCCATAGCCCGTTGAGCGACCTTGAATCGGTTGACTAGTCGTACCGTGAGTGGCCACGTCTCGGCTCCGTATGTCATCACGGGTAGGATGCAATGATTAAAAACTTTTGTCTTCAAATATTGCCGTATCGGCGACGAGAAGACTTGACGTAGTTTCCCGAATGTTGCCCAGCCTAGTTGTATTCTCCTTTTGACTTCCTTCTCAAGGTTGTCTTTACCTAGTTGTAGCGTCTGCCCTAAGTATGTATACTCCTGAACAACTTCGAGAGGAACTCCATTGACGGCAACCGGTCCCGGAACAACGTGCTCGTTTATCATGACTTTGGTTTTATCTAAATTCATCCAGAGACCGATGCGATGAAAAGAATCAGCCAGGTATCATGTAGCTGTATAATTAAAACTACTGTTGCTGTGTTTCGATTCGACATTGTTGTTAATTATTGAGGATTTGAGATCTTTTTTAAGAAGAAGAAGAAGAAAACATTTGTTCGTAGCAAATTAAAAGTATATGTTTTTTTTTTAATATACATAAATAATGTAACTTGCCACAAAAGGGTTCCAACTCAATGTGGTTATCAAGGCGCATTATGCTGAGTGCCTCGGCTTGGTATCAACAAAGCCGCGCTGGTCTTCTGTTGGAGCCCGTTGCAACCCCGTGGACCCTCTGCCATGCACACATAACACAGATTCTTAAAATACAATAAAAAAGGAGTTACATACAATCTGCACTTATCTTTATCTTTACATAGTATTAAAACAAAGTCGCTCCCGCTGTTTGTACCTTAGGTCTTATAAACTACGCAACGGATTTTCTCAGTTCTCATAGATAGAGTGATTCAAAAGGAAGGTTTATAATATGTAGTATACATACATGCATATTATACTAGAGAAAAGCTGAAAAATTCAACGATTTGTCATCTAAAAGAAGTTTAGCCGCAACGTTGTTTCCAAAATTATTGGTAAAAAGATGATTCAAATCAATTACACAAATCACGAAAAGGCTACACAACTGTTTTCGTCACTGACTAGCGCTTTTGTGGCTACAGAGATAGTGCATTACATTTTGGCTAGTTCAGTCGCAGTTAGGGATGGGCGTTGAACTAAGAGACTGTTTTTTTCGACTGTGTTTTTTTAAAACGAATAAACTAGTTTACAGTCCATCGATGAACTAGTTTAATGATTAGACTAGTTTATGGGTGAACTTTTTGCAACACGTAAGTAGTCCTGAACTTTTCGTCAACGGTATCAACTCTTTAAAACCCTAGACTGTTTTATTAACCGGTTTATCATAAACGGTCTCTTTTAGTTGACGGGTTAGTTTGTTTTTCAAAATGGCTAAATCAACAAGTTAGTTTAATAGGTCAGTCGCTGCGTCAAGCTTTCGAAAACCAATAAAATAACTGATCATCGTCATCAACAGCCAGAAGAGGTACACTGCTAAACATAGACCTCCCTTGGAACGCCAAAATAAACGACAATTGGCTATTTGCATCCACTGATTGCCTACGTCGTCAATCCATCTAGTGAGAGGCCTGCCCTTTCAGTTCATGGAAGCCACTAGATAACCTTTCTTCCCCATCGCTTATTGGTTCTTCGAGCGACGAGACCTGTCCATTACCACTTCAACTTCTGAGAGCGATGTCAGTGACCTTAGTTCTCCGTTCAAATCTCCTTATTCCGGCTTTTTCGCGCAATGAAAATCCGAGCATAGCTCTCTCCATAGTTAGTTATGTGATTGAGCTTTTCTAGAAGGCCAGTTGTTAAGGACCTTTGAATCTCTGATTGTTGTTGTTATAGTTAATGCGTGTCTAAAATAACAGATCTGTAAAAAAAATACTTTGAAAAGCTTTGTGTGTGCATAAGTGTGTGCATTGAGTGTGTGATTGTGTATGTGTGTATTTCTGTCAATAGCAATAATGGATTATCACTTACAGCACTATTTTCATTTCGCTTCGCTTAATTCTCAAGATAGTAATAGTATATTACTAGCTGACCCGCGCAACTCCACCCGCGCTTTTATTACATTTTGCTCCCCTTTTCACCCTCCTCCCTTGATTTATTTCTCTCCATCTCTCTCTCTCTCTATTATCCCCTCAAGCCCATGTGGTTCCAAAAGGAACAATGCGCGTTTTCTTTTAGGACCCAGCCGGGATTGAAGCCTTATAAGAAAAATGTCTTTCTCTCCTCTCTCTTTCCCCCACCCGCATCGGTCCCCGTCACATTCCCCCTCTTCCTCTCCCCGTTGTCCCCTCTCTGAACCCTATCCCCATCTCTCTCTCCCAACTTGCTCCATCTCACCCCACCCTTGGTCCACCTAACTCCTCCGATCCCTCACCCCCTCCTCGAATCCCTTCTCCCTCTCTGTCCTCTCTTGCACCCTCCTCTCATTCTATATATCCGTCAATCATGGTATAAGCAGCATGAAATATACTTTACGACTTATTCTCAGACCTACCCGATATGCACACAAAATTTCATACACATCGGTTCACCCATCTATTTAATGACCTTACCTAACGTTGCTTAACCTTAACCTACAGGTATAAAAAGTATCCTATGTCCGTCTCCTGCTCCTAAGCTACTTCCCTACCAATTTTCAGCCAAATCGGTTGAGCCGTTCTTGAGTTATAAATAGTGTAATTAACACGACTTTCTTTTAAATATAAAAGTTCTATGGTGATTGTATGTTCAATTTCACCGATAGATGGCGCTGTTCATAATGTAAATCACGCTAACATCTTAAATTACTGTCTAATGATATTCGATAATGAAAGTTCTAAGTTTTTCGCATCTTTTATTGTTGCGACTGTAATACAATACCTATACACTACCTGGACTTGTGGAGTTTCATTAAAATTTCATGAATAATTTCATGATCTAGTTTGGACTCGCTCGGGATTTACAGATTTTAACTTTTCAAAGATATAATGTCATATTGCTATCAGCAACGTACTTAGAACAATACGGAAATCTAATGAAAATGTCCTGGGTGTACCGGACCGGCTTACCCCTTATAAAAATTGACCCTTCGCCACTGCCATATCTTATTCAAACTATATGTCTGCTCAGTCCCTATTGTATATAGCGTTATAATATATATCTTAATGATTAACTGATCAGTCTATAATTACCCTATTCTCATACAAAGGAAATTACGTGGTAATATGTGCAAGTAATGTTTCACTGCTTAGCCCCTATGAAACATAGCGTGATGTTTTATATACCAATTTATACCTTGACTTCTACACAACACATCAGTGAAAGTCCTATCAAAATCCATCCACGGGTTTTCAAATGATACCTGGACAAACAGAACGACAGACAGACAGACAGACAGACAGACAGACAGACAGACAGACAGACAGACAGACAGACAGACAGACAGACAATAATTCCAAAAAAAATTGTTTTGGCCTCTATGTCGATAGTACAGTATCCCCACATAGAAATTTTGGAAAAATATTCAATGTACAGAAAAAGTGCTCTTTGAGTTTTATTATAGTATAGAAGATAGAAGACAATACATATTTTGTAATCGTGAATACACTTACATTCTAATATTCGTTTTGATAGATTTGTCAGCTACAGACACTTTTGTATTTTGTATAATAGCTTTTAAACTAAGTTTAAGATTCCATAGTTTACCAATGCAAAGAAAAGTCTATTTAGTGCATTGTTTTTTTTTTGGGAATGATAGACGCTGTTGGCCGCAGATGGCCATTACAGCTTCACCGGACAATAGGAGGCGAGCGCTTAAAGCGCTCTAGCCTTAAATTAGTGCATTGAACAATCGATTACATCAAATGTCCTGTTCACCAATACCCTAACCGCTTACATATTATGGTTATGGAGGGTAACCCTTTATTTTTTGTTGACCCGGGGGAAATCTTCCAAAGATCCCCGGGAGCTGTGGGGCTCGACCGGGGTATGTGGGATTCTTACCCACTAAAATCCACGCGGCTGTCGCATTGGCACATGAGAAGGCACATGGCTCTCCGCACACAGGCACTAGCACTAGGGGCCCCTCAGTGCCTGTGCCTTTTAGCCCGCCAGGGGGGGCGTATTTTAGCCCCCCGGGAACCTGACACGGTGCTCACGGGGACGGGGGTCGAAACCCCGCCGCCGTCCTCCTTGGAGTCGCCGCCGTACTCAATGGACGTTCTAAGGGCCCACACCCCGAACGTCCAGCGATTCCGAAGAACGGTAACCTGGGTTAACGTCGTAAACTACCAAAGAGTTTTTATATCGCCATTATTGTAATTTCATCATTGTAATTTTTCGATTGTCATTACTATTTTTGTTGAATCAAAGTGTAATTTAGAAACCAGACATTTTACAATTATCGTATCTAATTAATATATTTTTTGTCCTAAATCTCAGAGTAATTAGAATGGAGCTAGCATCGCGTCGATTCCCCGAACAAATTTTTCGTGGCACTTTTGCGGGGTGCGGGAGGCGGAGTAAACACACACAGATACAATTTCACGCATACCCACACTATAATAAACTCGCAACACATTCAAAAAGATACGCACACAAATAAAGTATGACCTGAACATAATAATATGAACAAAAATTTGGCAGAGGGGTTAGCGCATCATGCTCTCTCCAGTGGTATCTCCTCTAAGTCCTAAATAAATAGCTCCACGAAAGTTTAGCTCGAATTTAAAGCTAATTAATTTCTTTGGTTATGTACAATTGTTTTATTTATGAATGTTTGTTTAAATTTATTATTATATATTTAACAACGTTGTGCTTACATTTCATTGTTTTGCAGTGATGTGCTTAACAAATACAGCAAATAAACCACTACTTTTATAGTTACTTGATATTATTGAAATAACTTTGTTTGTTTTGAGTATTATTTATCATCATAGGCAACCGTTAAACGTCCACTGCTGAACAAAGACCATCCCCTTTAATAGCAGTGGCTGCCACAATCCCCACGCTTGGCAGATATCTTGGCGGGCGGCTCGGGGATCGCAGTATACGTAGTAGGTAATCAAATAGAAAGACCAACGGTAAGAGATGGGAGGGTGCTGTTCTTACCCGGCCACGCCACAGTGTATGGGGGTATTTATCATCATGATCATCACCATGAGTAGCCGAAAGAAGTCCTTTGAAAAAGGGGTTGCCATAATCCCCACGCTTGGCAGGCGGCTTGGGGATCGCAGAATAGGTGGTAGGTAATCCAATAGGAAGACGCTGCTGCCCGTCTTCTTGTTTTCCCTTAGTCGCCTGTTACGAACACCCAACGGGGGGAGATGGGAGGGTGCTATTCTACCCGGACACCCCGCGGGGAGGGGGGTATTTATATTTAACAATAATTATAATAAAATCTTGTACTTAACTAGCTGACCCACGCAGCTCCGCCCGCGCTGTGTTTACGTTAACTAAACTTTCAATAATATACACTCGCATAGAATACAAAACCTCCTTTTTTAAAGTCGGTTAAAAAGTTGGACCCACTTTGTACTTGCCCTCCGACGCACGGAGACGTTTAGTTCAAATGGCGTTAAACGGTCACCCATCTATTTAATGACCTTACCTAACGTTGCTTAACCTGATCGATTTCCAAACATTGTTAACTGTCTATGAGTGTTTCCTTACAAATATTTATCATAATTATAATGAAAAATTGTTAAAATCGGAGCAAGCGTATAACCAAGTACACATTTTGACTTTAGTCCCCTCTCCCACGGGAACCGTGCCGAATGTCGGGATAAAAAGTATCTTAAGTCCTACCTCGGAGTATGTTAATACTATGTTATGTGATTTGAGTTATCAAATCATGCCAAGTTTCGTTTCAATCCACCCAGTAGTTTCGGCGTGATGCGCAGCCGAGATACAGACAGACATACAGACAAAGATAAAAAATTTTTTTTTTGCCTTTAGTACCTATCGGTTAAAGAATGCCCTCCAAACATAATTTTCAAAATATATTCAACGTACAGAATTGGACCTGTTACAGTTTTATTATAAGTATAGATTGTACCTAAATTACTTGGCCAATGTCATATGTGGCGAATTTCATAATTAGACAAAAAGACGATTTGACGAACTACCAATTTGACCAATATCAAATTTGACGAATTCATGATTTGACTAATATAAAACTTGACCAAAATCGTGCAACCCTTTCCAATATACTTAATAACTAATGTCTCTGTAGTCGTGTGGTAGTGCAGCAGTCTATGCAGGTTTTAATAGACTCGTCGCGACAATAATAAAAATCTATAAAGCGGTTTATTTTTCTGCAAGAGGAGGGTATATCCCTGCGCCCTTACACACGCCAATGACCTGAAATGATAGGTCACGGGTTTATCGTAAATTCCGTATGTGTGGCGGCATCTCTGAATAATGCATGAGAGATGAGACCACCATGCCCCTGGAAGAGGCTTATGTTATTCGAGAGTATGTATGTATGTCTATTTTTGGCACGGCCATCGATATACTATCTAAACAAGATTAGCTGTCACGGCCCGAAAAGTGGTCACGAAAATAGAGCTACGGAGACGGTTGTGCAGGCGCGGTCGCAGCTAATGATTTTGGGGGGGGTCACATTTGACGGTCCCGTTGGTCTTGTACCTAGACTAGGTTAGGGTTAATTGCTACCCAATTTTTCCGGGTACGAATATGGATTTTGGGGGGGGTCATGACCCCTACGACCCCCTCTCTCGGACCGCCACTGCGGTTGTGTTGCTATTTCAAATTAGTAAGAGCCGACAACAGCTAGCGTAAAGACGTGTCGAAATGCCTCATTTGCGTCTAAAAACTGCCTTAATACACGTCGCAACAGCAAATTTTCATATGGAACATATATTTCCCATTAGTAGTAGTTAATAGTATTAGATTAAATGATAGATATCAGTAAGATATCATTAAAACACTAAATAATAAATATTTCTTTAAATATCTCTGCTACTAGTGCGCCAACCGCCAAGCTACCGGCCGACCAAATTAAGTTTGCCGGTACTGTCTAAACAAAACACTCAAACTACACGTAGTTCTCATAAGTTTATAGTTCAATTCTCGTTGTGCCACCAGCAAAGAAAAGTTGGTCGGCCTACGTTTTTTTTTTGGGAATGATAGACGCTGTTGGCCGCAGATGGCCATTACAGCTTCACCGGACAATAGGGCCTACGTTGAGACTTGTTCGGTCGCCCCCCTTGCCACCGGTTATCCCGTTCTCCCTTTCGCGCGTTGTCCGCCACTATCCCTGTCTCGTTCGTGGCGTGGCTTGAACGGTACTACGGGTATAATGCGCTACGGTAGGAACATCGCAGAAATAGTTTTAACGCTATACATCGTTGTTTTGGTAGCGTAAATATTGATACAGCATTGTACAAAAAAATTAATGTACAATGACCATTGCGCCTCTAAAACCGTTTACATCCTGCGCAGTCCTGGACGGGTCACTCGGGCTCTTACGTTCATACGGAATATTTTAGCTATCACTACCATATTTTGGATGAAATTTAGTAGGTGACTGCTTATCTGGTTACTTATTATATATCGATGGGCACGGCCTACAGCTTAAACTGATGGACTGCGAGTTATATGTCCAAAAAATTAATATGGCGGCCGCTAGCCGTAATTTTGTAGACCAAAGTCGTGGGCCCGGCCACACAATCAATATAGGTATCATATTGAACCCTACCAACTGTCTTTGGCTGGCCACTGGTCAGCCATCACTCTTGTAGTCATGCATTTATTGCTACAACTTTGATCTGGTTAAGAAAAATAGAGTATACACACAAGTTGGAGAGTCATTAAAAATATCCTATTAATAATTCTGAGCAGAAACCCAGTAAATACACAAATAACATTATACCTTTTTTGCTCATACAGACTTTCCCTCATCCCTTCCTTTGTAATAACGAGTATGAGGGCTATTCGCTTTTTATTATCCACGACACGAATATGACTGCGGCGTTTTTAAACTTTTATCGTTAAAAGGGTAATTTGAGAGCTGAATCGCCCACAATGTTGAGTGGCTTTACACGATATAGGGGTCCATCTGTAAGATTTTTTGGATCATTCCCAGTAGTTCCATTGATCTTAGTTCCATATAACTAGTAAGAATATTTATTCCTCGTAGTTCCATTGCTGCAGACAATGGAATGAACAGATTCTTTTACAGTCAATAATTTAAAACCATACAAGCGATGATTTATAATCCATAGATATGTCATATCCCTACTAATGCGTGCCAAAAATTGTGACTCATGTAATTAAAATATTTTCTCATATATAAGTAGTTAAGGCATGATATCCTTTCCTTATTTATTTACTTTTGTACAGTACTATATGCATTTTCTAAATAGGCATGAAGGCATTTTACTTGATTTTCAAAGGCACGCGTCACGTTTGTTACATTTTACCGACGCGTAACTTACTGCTAGTACGCCCAATAGTATAAAATATCACTGCATATAAGGCATTAATTATAATAATATCCCGGGACAATTCACACACGGTCATCTGATCCCAAACTAGGCAGAGCCTGTACTATGGAAACCAGACAACTGATACTAATACATATATACTTTTTTTTTGTAAATACATACTTATATAGATAAAACACCTAGACACTTGGTGGGAATCGAACCCACGACCTGTTGGGTAGCAGACAGGGTCACTAACCACTAGACCAACGGGCCAGTCAAATTATTATAATTATTGTTACCGACAGATGTTATTTTACAATTGCTTTACTTATTTTTTATTACTTGGTGGTAAGTAGGTTTCTTGTGCAGTATGTGCAGGCTGCAGTGTCACATATCATCCCGCCAATCAGCACTATCTACTGCTCTGTTCTTGCATAAAAGTGAAATTACTGGTCTCACTAAAGTCTTAGGCGACGGGTGGCACTTAGTAATCTTAGTTTCTGCAGGCAGTGTCGCTTCAGGCGTTTACCATGTTATACGTACTTTTCGTCTCGTCATTAAGCTGAATAAAAAAAAGAATTATATTTAATAAAGAATTATAATTACGGCTATATCCTCCGTGGCGCAGTGAAAAACCGCTTGTTTTGCGAACCGGAGGTCGCAGGTTTGAATCCCGCGGGGAGCAACAACTTTGTGTAGTTGTTCCTTACTGGCTAGGACAATGCAGGCCAATCACCAGATTGTCTGTAAAGTAAGATGATCCATGCGTCGGATGGGCATGTAAAAGTCGACTCTGCGCCTGACCTCTCCCCGGTCGTGTCGGTTTCCCGTCCCATCGGATTGTGAGAGGTAAAAGGAAGAGAGAGTGCACTTGTGTCTACGCAAGCATTTATTTGTGCACTATAATATCTCCCTCGTAGATGACTGATCTTGTGAAAGACTTGTCGCTGTGGTCGCATCGGCCAGGAGGAAATTATTATTATGTATATTAGTATGTTGTTTGATGTTGTGATTATGTAATGGGTTTACCCGTGGCCGTAACCCGGCACGGTTAAGTATTGCATCCCCCCATCTCCTCTCGTTGGGTGTCGTAAGAGGCGACTAAGCGAGAACGGGAAGATAGGCAGCAGCGTCTTTCATTTGGATTTATCTTCCACTTATGGCTTATGGGAGTGATGGCTGCTGCTCGAGGCAACACGTGCGCGGGTGCTGCTTGGGGGGACTGGTCCGACTACTATCTCTTTGGCCGCCTAGTTTGTTGTACTTTCGTCGTATTTTTTTTTTCTGTCTTATTTGATATTTTGAACGGCAAGACACTGTCGCTCTGATCTAATTGTAACATGACACACTGTTTAAAAAAAAAGTGAAAAATGACAAGCCCGCTTGAGTTTCTTGCCGGATCTTCTCAGTTGAGGCCGCGTTGTGATCCGATGGTAGCTTTGCTTTAAAAAAAAACATGACCTTTCAAAAGTGCTAGCGTTAAGCCTATTTGAAATAAACTATTTTTGACTTTGACTTATACTGCGATCCCAAGCCGCCTACCAAGCGTGGGGATTATCCCCCGCCCTTCTAAGGGGGAGGCCTTTGTTCAGCAGTGGACATCTTTTGGCTGCTAATGATGATAATGATATGTTGTTTATTTGGTATAATTTTGGTATTGGGTTATACTAAGTATTGCCTTTCATTTACCGCATTTGAACATAAATTATTCCATTTTACTGGTTCGTGTTACGTAATCAGACCAAAACAAGAATGTTTAAACTAAATTAACATGCAACTAGTGCAATACCGATTGGTTTTCGGAATTGCGGATATACCTTTGTAGAACGGAATATTCAATTCAAGTTCGTTACTCGTGTTTATTCGTTGAATAATTGATTTGAATGCAATTAATAACGGAGCTTGTTCTCTTGTAGCCAGTAACTCTAATTCGATTAACTAAACCGAACTGATATTTGCAATCTACTGGGGACTACTATCCTTTTGGCCTTTTAGTTTGTTATAGTTTCATCGTATTTTTTTCTCTCTCTTATTTGATCTTTTGAACGGCAGGACACACTGTCGCTGATACTGATCTGTAACAAGACAAACACTGTTTAAATAAAATCTTTTTAAAAAAAAATTGAGCCGACTTCAATATCACGGAAAAGTATAAAATAATTTAAATATTATTGAAGTTGGTGTTAGCTTACCGGCTGTGTATATTTGGCACCAACTTCAATAATATTTAAATTATTTTATACTTTTCCGTGATATTGAAGTCGGTTCAATTTTTTTTTTAAAAGATTTTATTTTAAACTTTTTAGTGATATTTTCATATATAAAGATTGAACCATCGAAGACCGTAAAATGATCTAGGTAGGTTACGATCACATTATCGTCTACATAGTTTTACATAATTCATGTTTCTTCAGAAAAAAATATCCGGTCGTAATGAAATTTGCATGGAATCATCATAGTAGTTTACTCTCTCGAATAAAAAAAGAATCATCGAAATCGGTTCATAATTGTCAGAGCAATGTAATGGAGAACATCAGTTTTATGGTTTTTACCAGATAAATTCCTCCACATCGTTCATGGTCCTCCAAGAAGTTCTTATCCGGTTGTGATAAAATTCATACAGATTCATTACAGTAGTTTCTTCTTTCGAATAAAAAAAAAACATTGAAATTGGTAAATATTTGCCAGAGTTATGACCATTTTTGTCCTTAAAAAGCGACATAAAGTCATCTATACAGGCTTTCCTGCAGCTATCCTGCACAGTCACCATTCTTGTTTTTTCAGGAACTACTTATTACTAAGCAATAATTTTTTTATGGGACCCAATCAATGGATTGAAGAATGGATGGAAGAAAGATTTTTTCAAATCGGTTCATAATTAAAAAGTTATGCGCGAACATACATAAATATATATATATATATATATACAGACGAATTAAGAACCTCCTCCTTTTTGAAGTCGGTTAAAAATAGTGAATAAATGACAAGCCCGCTGAGTACCTTGCCGGATCTTCTCAGTTAAGGCCGCGTTGTGATCCAATGGTAGCTTCTAAAAAAAAGAAAATTGACTGTTAATTTTTTTTTAAATAAATGATTTTGAAATTGAATCATTTTATACCGTAGTACCGTAAACACATAAACCTTGTGGCAATGAAGTATTATGTTTGCTTAGTGGTTGTTTGGTTGTAACCGTGGGGTGTCCGGGTAAGAATAGCACCCTCCCATCTCCTCCCGTTGGGTGTCCGTAAAAGGCGACTAAGGGAAACCAAGAAGACGGGCAGCAGCGTCTCTCTATTGGATTACCTATACCGCGATCCACAATACGCTAGCTAAGCGTAAGGGAGTATGGCACCCCTCGCTTCTAAGGGGACGCCTTTGTTTAGCAGTGGACATCTTTTGGCAGCTGATGAGTGGATGTTTGATACTGGCATGATCTCACAGCTGGCTGGTCACATACGAGCTCCCTCGGCATCTAAGATATTAAAAACAAAAGGAATAGGATCCTATATCAGAAGTCAGGCCCGGTTACAGTAGCGACAAACCATGGACCTTCAGCAGCCACTGACTAACCTACTCACCATCTATAATATTATCTATGAGACATGTACTTTTATTGGCGAAATACCCCAATGTTAGTAGGTGTTCCCACTATGCGGTATCTTTCTAAGCGTTCACTGTTTCGTTGTTCCAGATTGTGCTATAAGGCTCCGAGCGGCGCGGTCCGGTCGCGTGCACTCCGGCCACCTGCCCCGCTCCC
Organism: Furcula furcula; assembly: GCA_911728495.1. Lineage (NCBI taxonomy): Eukaryota > Metazoa > Arthropoda > Insecta > Lepidoptera > Notodontidae > Furcula > Furcula furcula. Next base: position 24,392,331 of record OU452252.1, read on the forward strand.
ATGGCTGCCGTCTCCTCGTTCCCCCAACTTCGCCCAAAAACGCCTTACTCATCGAACTACACAAACTCAACGTGCCCTGCTCAGCAGGCTTCATCCGCTTCGCCCCAAACACTCCGACACTCTGCGGCAAACTCGACCAAATTCCGATACCAAATAGAAGATTTCTGTATCCTTCCACGTCGAAGAACCCCGCTGTTGAACTCCACGGCCGACCCACGTTCGCCGCGATATACCGTCTAGTGGATCACTGCCATAGTGTCCTGCTGACGGCTAAGAACGGCTCGTTCGAAGTCAGCCCAACAGTCAAGCTACTATGCTCGTACAAAATCCACTTGCCTTACGGAAACCGTGTGGCTTTGAGGCTCCAAATGGGCACTGGACCAATGGACACTAAGGAGGATGTATTATCGAATATTATCCATGAAGACAATCAAGTTTTGTGCAGAGGAATGGAGTTAATTCTAGAAGATGGGGATTCCTTGTGGAGACACTGCTCTCAACCGGGAGATCCTTTGAGAAGTGTTCAGATTGTATCCGAAAAGAATTCTGTGAGGTTAAATATTAGTGTTTCTGCAAAGAAGAATACCACAGCTATGTGGCTGAAAGTATGGTGGATGGATAAGGCAGTGGAGGAAGTGGTGGGGCACTGTGATTACGGGTGGGTTCTTTCGGGGGATTTTTGCATATCAGCTGTTCGGGAGGCGAAGAAGGCGTGGAGGCAAGCTGAAGCCGAGTGCGTGAGGCTGGGGGGACACCTTGCTAGTGTGTTGAATGAGAGGCAGCAACAAATAATGGATCAATTGCTTATCCATGCGTGAGTATTTAACTATAATTAACTGTTAACTCGTAAGGTGCCCGAGTAAGAATGAACCTTCCCATCTCCGTGTCCTTAAAATGCGACTAAGGGAAAACAAGAAGACGGGCAGCAACGTCTTTCTATTGGATCACCTACCACCTATACTGCGATCCTCGTGACCTACCTGTACTACGATCCCCGAGACGCCTGACAAGCTTGGGGATTATGGCAACTCCCTTAGTGGTCATTTTGCCAAGTGGTCATATTGCGAAGTGGGCCTTCTGCGAAGTGGTCATTATGCGAAGTGGACGTTTTGCGAAGTGGACTTTTTGCAAAGTGGACATTTTGCGAAGTGGACATTTTGCGAAGTGGACATTTTGCGAAGTGGACATTATTCGACGTGGACATTGTGTGAAGTGGACAGTTTTCGAAGTGGACATTTTGCAAAAAGTCGAGTTGACATTATGCAAAGTGGACAGTTTGAGTCGAAACCTTCAGGCCTTTGTTCAGCAATGGACGTTTTTCGGCTGCTGAAGAACTGTTGACTGCTCTTAATAGAACTCAAACTTTGATGCTGAAATTTTGAAGAGTATATAATAACTCTATCACTATATTGCAATGGCGAGAGATACTGGTCTATTGAACAAAATAAGTGTTGACTTTGATGACATGTTTATTACTGTCTACCCCCGTTCTGTCAAACATTCTGCCCCTGAGCCGCAATGTGTAAACATCACTGGGTTCCGTAGTGAAGAAAACAATTTCTGGTAAAATTCAAAGGCTCAAGAGATTTACTAACTAATAAGACAAACGGCAGGCGTGTCACGTCACAAATTACTTGAATTAATTTTTACAGGAAATTAATTACAGATCTACATTGTTTTATCTTTCCTCTAGTATATTTGACCAATTTCTTACCTATTCAACAGTCCTGGGTCTGGTGTGGACGACGTGTACTGGATCGGAGCGACCGATGCCGTCCATGAGGGAGAGTTCCGATGGTCCGACGGTCTACCTTTCTCCTACGCACGTGAGTCACTTGTTACCTTGCTTTTGAAAACTTAAACCATAACCTTTAGACTTTTGCGTTCTCTTCTATTACCAGCACTGCAGAACACATGTCTTCCCCTTGGAACGCCACAATTAACGACTATTGGTTATTTGCATCCATCGGTTACCTGCGACGCGAACCATGTCGTCAATCCACCTAGTGGGAGGTCTGTCTGCGCTGCGTCTTCCGGTTCACGGTTGCAAAAGGTTCGCACCTTTCTTCCCCATCGGTTCTTCGATTAATTTGGCCTACTTATTGCCACTTCAACTTGCAGATTCTAAGAGCTATATCGCGTTCTAGTAACGAAATTATTTAAACCATGAATTAAGGCGATATTAGGTAAATATATGATTCGTAATTGAAAACATAAACTATTTCGCACTTATTGGTGGTGAAATTAACTGCCTGTCTTAGTGATTTACAGTACAGGAAACGGCTTTTATAGGGCCGGCAACACACAACTAATGCTTATATTAATGTCTGCGTCCATAGGCTCTGGTAGCTGCTTAATATCAGGCGGGTCGTATACATGTTTGCCTCTGTAGCGTCATAAAAATACACTTATCTAAACGACAAAGTCACTGTAAGGAATCCTGTAAATATCTCAGACCGTGCGCGTGTGGTATACTTAATACAAAACCTTCGGCTGAGTAATAAACCTCGCAACCACTGCATTTTTTACCAACTTCTACAAAGTATTGGCTTATGTTGTTGGCTTTTATTTATGCGAATACTACACATTGAAATAAAACTACTTTTACGGATTATATCGCTGTTTATTTTAGATTTTACTTTCCCGACGTTCCGATGGTCGACCCATGGTCACGGGAAGACTGAAATGTTGAACGTCCTTATGCTGGTGTATCCTCAGGTCTTCTTAGTTATTATTGTTGTTGGTCCGATCTATTTAGTAAGAGCTTACAGTATCTTGAGGCCGTGCAGTGTTTTGCTTGGTTTTGGATTTAATTATATATATATATCACAGAATCCCAATCCGGTGGTAACACCCAATCATCCTCATTCCTCTCGTGACCATGGGTGCTGCAAAGCATACGAAACGTTGGGAAAGTAAAATCTAAAATAAACCGCGATATAATCCGTAAAAGTAGTTTTATTTCAAAACTCTTGGCTCTGTAATGGTCAAGTACAACTACAGAGATCATAAGGTCTTCGGTTTGATTACTTCGTCATCGTACAAAGATGTTTTTGTTACAAACTGTTGATAGCTGTTCGGAGTTCGAATCTCTAACATAGTTTGCGGTTCATGGAACCGATTACTTCGATGAGCGTACATTACCGTAAGTGCTTAACGAATACTGGCACTACGAAGAACGGATACTTCCTTACTACTGACGTAATTTAATCTTACAGCTGTATTTATTATGTATAAAATTATTAGATTTAAAATACCTACTACTACCTAATATTTGTACACCGATATGGTGGGATATAGTGGAACCTGTACATATTTAGTATCTTTTCTATTACCTATGTTCTGACAAATAAATCATTCATTCATTCCATATCAGAAGGAATATCTAGAAAAAGGATGAACTCAGCCTTTGTGAAAAGAAAATATGGAAACCCGTAACACACTTAGCTACTAGTTGATAGGTCTCGTCCAGGTAGGTACCACCGCGGTGTAAGATTCTGCCGCCAAGCAGCAGGGTTCCGTTGCTGTGTTCCGGTGTGAAGGGCACTGTAGCTAGTGAAATTACCGAACACAAGAGACAACAACAACATTATGTGAACACAAGAGACTTAATAACGAATGACTCGTGTGATGAGCGGCAGTGCCATGCATCAGCTTTCTATAGGCTGCCGTGTCGCTAACATCAGGCGAACGTCTTGCTTGTTTCGTCGAATATAAAAAGCATAGGCCTGCTGTCTACGTGAACAGTGAGTCATGCGCATGCTACTGTCAATTGAAGATTGCCTGCATCTCGCGTAGAAACTATCAACACTGTGTCTACGGTTCGGAAAGGTCGCGTCTGGCTATCGGCATGCGATCGTCATGCGGTTCGCGCGGCTGCATGAACACAGTGTTGATTGTCCAACAACACTGTGTCCAAGTTGCCCCAGCACCACAGATTAGCGACAATCAGAGGTAGTTTTCGATATGCCGCGTCCAAATGTTGGTATAATATTCCGCCGCCATTAATGAATCTGCAATGTTTACACAGTTTTAAGTCTAAACTCAAAGATTTCCTTTACTATCACCAAAGACAGCAAGAAACTCTCTTGTATGACACTTAACTTAATTAAGTAATTTATTTTCCTTTTATTTTCGATGTAATGTTGGCCATGAATAAAGTTTTTTCTTCTTCTTCTTCAACACTCCAACTTGCCGCACTAAGCGTTTCGCTTCTTCTTGCACGGCCATGCTGTGGAATACTCTCCCGGACAGAGTTTTCCCTGATAAATATAACTTGGGTTTTTTCAAGTCTAGAGTGAACAGGCATCATATGGGTAAGCGCGGTCCATCCTAGATCACATCTTAACTTACCATCATGTGAGACTGTGGTCAAGCGCAAACCTATTGATTAAAAAAAAAGATGCATGCAAGATGCAAGCAATTGACGATAGCGTGCGCACGACCGCGACGCGCGGTTTAGTAGAACCCTCTTCTAGTAATAAAATGTTATACCAAACTGTATAGATAGAGCTGTGTCAAAGTCCTAAAACTTCAATCTGAGTGTTAGTCGGTTGCAGCTTTGATGTGGTGACAAATCTATTCGATGGATTGCACTCAAATAAGAGCCCTCACGAATGAGTGGCGTTCGTGACTCAAGTGTACGGTACACTTCGAACGATGCAGTGGATTTAGAATGACTTGATAACGAGAAAAATGCACGCAAATTATAATAATAATATTCTGGGACAATCCAAACAGGGTCATCTAATCCCAAATTAGTCAGAGCCTGTATATACTTATACTTGAATACATTTTTTTTTTGTAAATACATACTTAATTACATAAATAACACACAGAGACTTGATAGGAATTGAACCCACGACCTGTTGGGTAGCGGCCAAGGTGTCTAACCACTAACCACACATAAAAGGCCCGTCAAATGTTTACAGTCTGATGAAATTGACAACACGAGGAGGACGATAGCATGATGGTACGCAATCCCCCTGCACTTGTTTAATTACAATGCTCCTATTCACAGTAGATAGGCAGACAGACAGACATATAGATAGTAATAACAGCTCACTGGGTAGATAGATATAATAGATATAGTTTTTAAAAATGTTTGTATGTACAGTCCAACAGCCTACATGGCTTGATGGATTTTGACTTATGATATGTTGGTATATTAGTCGAAATTCAGGGAATAGCATATGCTATAATATATATATTTCCACTAAATTAATTATGGCGACTGTCAGGCACTGATTTTTGTATTTTTTTCTTTTACTTCCAAAAACCTCCCTGTATGTGTATCAATTTAAAATAACTTAACAAAATAAGTTAAAATATACATGCGTTGTAATTTTGATGTATTTGTAATGTATCTTACCTTTTAGTTTGTTCGCAGTCGGGCTTTCTATGGTTTCATAGTTTATACATGTTAAATACCTTTCTTTTTTTTTTTTTTGACGCGGGGGAAATCTTCGAAAGATCCCCGGGAGCTGTGGAGCTCGACCGGGGTATGTGAGATTCTTACCCACTAAAACCCCCGCGGCTGTCGCATCGGCACATGAGAGGGGGGACCCCAGGGCTCTCCGGTGGGATCTGCACCAGGGGCCCCTCAGTGCCTTGCCTTTGAGGCCGCCGGCGGGGGGCGCATTGTAGCCCCCCGGCGGCGGGCCTGACACGGTACTCACGGCGACGGGGGTCGCAAGAGTCGCCGCCTTACTCAATGGACGCTCAGAGGGCCCACACCCCGAGCGTCCAGCGACTCCGAAGACATGTTAAATACCTTATGTCAACTTAAAACAACGTTAACACACTGCTGCTTTGAGAACGCATATCTGACACTGCGATAATAAAATATCCTAACAACTACACAGTCTGTAACGAGGTACTAACTTATATTAGCTTTAGGTACATAGTGACTATAAACATATGACCATGTGATAATCATGCAATAATATTTTAAAAAGTCAATCCTAAGTACAACGTGGTTAGATATAAATTGATAGTTCAAACAAGCAAAAAGGGCATAAATCGCGTGACAAGAATATTTTAAACCTGGCGTGCAGTGTCAGCCGACGCCATCGTGTCTAGACTGTGAACTCCACCGATGAATAAGGCCGGATACACACGTTATTGAGAATGAATAAATAAGTGATAATGTAGGGCTCCCGCACATAACTGCGAATTCGCATCGCATCGCAAATATCTGCGAGAAATAAATGCATTTACAATACAAAAATTCATTTGTTTCTCGCAGATATTTGCGATGCGATGCGAATACGCAGTTATGTGTGGAAGCCCGTAAGGCTATTATAAAACAAAAATAGATATTGGAGGAATGTATCTGATTTGTTCAGACAAACCGGTTCGCAATTCGTGAACGAATTCTTGACAACGGGCCACATGCTTGCTTGCCACCTTGGTAGTATAAAGAAAAACATACGGTCTCAAGTATACTAATTTACAAATGCTTCAATTGAGCGCTGATAGTGTGTCACTTCGATGTTTACACAATTAGTAGACTAATTTTGTAAAACCAGTGGCGTGTCGGTGGCTTGTCACTGACCTGGGCCCCAAGGCTACCAATTTTAATCAATTGCCATACCAGCGACAAACGATTGTGGCCGAAAACCATAATGGACTCTCAATGGTGTGTCGTAATCTTTTATTGATAGTAAACTAGAGCGCTTTTTAACTACGGTTGTACACCACTTAGTATCGGATGGGGTTACAGCTAAACACTACTATATATTGAGAAAAAGATACCTCAGTGTTTTAGTTAAATATAATGAAAAAAAACTTATTCGAATTTACTTCAAATACGTGTGCAGCTAACCTTAATAAGTTCTGAAAAGTCTGGACTTCTTAGTATCGTTGAATTTTTAATCCATTAATTTAGAATTGACTATGCTTTCAAATAGAACCAGGTCTTAAAAACTAAATAAATAATTTCGAACTATCAGAAAATACTACCTACTTAATAATTTGCAAGGTGATAGGTGCCCTGCCCAAGGGACTGTCCGGGCAGGGAGTGCAATGTCCGCATGATATTCTGCCGCCAAGCAGCAAAGCGTAACATTGCGGTATTTCAGTGTGAATGGCACTGTAGCTAATTAAATTACCGGACACAAGTGACTTAATATAACTAATGTCTCGCGTGATGGGCGACAGTGCACTGCAGTTGCAAACCATTAGCCGAACGTATTACCTACCACAAAATAATCAGTGTAGGTACGGAGTCACTGGACGCTTGAGGTGATGGCCCTAGGTGTCCATCGAGTATGGCGACGACTCCGAGGAGGACGGCGACGTGGCTGCTAACCCTGTCCCCGTGAGCACCGTGATGGCACCCGGGGGACTACATCCCCCGGCAGTGGGCGCAAAGGCAAGGCACTGAGGGGCTCCTGGCAGAGATCCCACCGGAAGGCCCAGGTCACCTATCATGTGCCGATGCGACAGCTGCGGGGGTTTTAGTGGGTAAGAATCCCACATACCCCGGTCGAGCCCCACAGCTCCCGGGGACCTTTTGAAGGTTACCCCCGCCAGAGTTAATACTTATACGTATGGAAAATGAGATGCATTTTGACTTCTGTACACAGATTATTTGTGGTATTGCTAACTCGTGCAATTTTGATGAAATAGAAAAAAAAACAAATTTGAGAAAACATTTCTTGCTGTTGAAATATTTATCGAAGCATAAAGTGAATCGCAAAAGGACAAAATAAATAACAATATTTTATCGTTTCATTGAAATGTTCTCGGTCGTTTTGTGCGGACCGTGTCCGAAATGAATGATTGAACGAAATTAATGAACTGGAAACTGCAATAAAGAGCGGTCGCTAGCTATTAGTGAATTAAAATAGTTCAAATTTTAGTTGGAAAAAAAAACGGAAAAAAAGCCTATTTATGATAATAAAATACCATTAATATGTGGTAAGTTCCTTATTATTTGCTTGTGTACAGTACTTTATGCATTTTCTAAATACACATTAAGGCATTTTACTTGATTTTCAAAGGCACATGTCACGTCCGAAATACCGCAGTGCCTGAAGACGAAGGCTTTTAACCAGTGTGTGTTGCCAGTGATGACATATGGTACAGAGATGTGGTCTCTAACGGCTGGCCTTTTAGATAAATTCAGAGTCACACAACGAGCCATGGAGAGAGCTATGCTCGGAGTTTCTTTGCGCGACATAATCCAAAATGTGGAGATTCGCCGAAGAACTAAGGTCACCGACATAGCTCTCAGAATCTGCAAGTTGAAGTGGCAATGGGCAAGCCACATCGCTTGAAGAACCGATAACCGTTGGGGAAGTAAGGTTCTCGAGTGGCGACCACGAACCGGAAGACGCAGCGTTGGCAGGCCTCCCACTAGGTGGACAGACGACATTGTGCGCGTCGCAGGTAACCGATGGGTGCAAATAGCCAATTGTCGTTCATTGTGGCGTTCTAAGGGGGAGGCCTATGTTCAGCAGTGGACGTCTTCCGGCTGATGATGATGATAATATCACGTTCGTTACATTTTACCGACACGGGACTCATTGCTGCACACACATCATTGGTGTACATATAAAAATACATAAATAAATAATAATAATACCAGCCCTTGTTTATGTCCCACTGCTGGGCACGGGCCTCCCTTCAAGTTGAAGGGGCTTAGGCCGTAGTCCACCACGCTGGCCAAGTGCGGGTTGGCGGACTTCACACGTCTTTCGAATGCTAGTTAGGCTTTCTCTGACATGCAGGTTTCATCACGATGTTTTCCTTCACCGAAAGCTAGTAACAATCGCACAAAGACGATTCGCACATGATTAATTAAATAAATCACAGGTGCGAGCCGGGGTTCGAACCTGCGCACCTTGTTTCCAAGGCAAGCGCTCGCCCACTGAGCTGTTACAGCTGTAAAAAATACTTAAATACTTCTAAAAAACAGAGCGCTCCTTTTGGGTCAGAAATAAATCCTGATTGAGTGATTTCATATAAAAGGCTCTAAATCTCGGCTCAAGTCACGATTTAGCATGACGACACTTGTTCACTGTGCTCTTTAGCTGATATTAAGTGCATTGTGTCGCAGCAAGTAAATCATTGTCTACTTACAATATTTCTTGCAGGAATTATATAAAGATAAAAGTATTTATTTCAGCGAAAGAAGTATTCACTTCAGCGAACTTAATAAGATAGTCTTGTTAAGATTATGTAGATAAATACATAACAAAAACTAATTTACAGGTACATTACAATCTAGCGCTGTATAATAATCGAGGTAACATTTAACTGCGATACCCCCACTAGACCACAGTCTGTATCGGAGATACCAGAATAATACGTTTAACAGTGAGTTTAATTAAGTTACGTTACTGTTGAGAGAAGACTTTCAGTGCAGTCGTAGGTGAGAGAAGATAGCCATTTGATTAAAATATATTTGGGTCTCATGTACCGAACAATGTTTTATGTTACAATATTTGATAACTTTGCTATACAAGGATGATGAGGTAAGGATTAAAACGTTTTGCAAAGGTCGTATTTACTGGAACAACTGGGGTTGTAAAAACTCGGCGGTTTAGCATATCGTGATAACCATCACCCCTTATTTATATATAACAGTCTTGTGGAACGGAAGGCATACTTGTAGAAAAAGAATTTGCGTGCGCGAAGTCCCTCCGCGCAGAAGAAGTGAAACTTCACTCTCGCTCTGTATCTTTCTATTCCCCCTCCCAGCGACTGAACGACACTGTACGACACTGAACGACAATGAACGACACTGATCGACACTGACCGACACCGAATGACACCGAACGACACCAAACGACACCGAACCGCACTGAACCGCACCGAACCGCACCGAACCACACCGAACGACACCGAATGACACTGGACGACACTGAACGACACTGAATGACGGAATAACTGCGTCACGTCAGCGCTATTATACTCCCTCCATGGTAGCATTTAACGTTTAAATTTTAGAAGTCACAAAAGAAGTTTCACTTCAATAAAAAGTTTGTGGATAAGAAGAACACCACTTTAACTATAAACTTTTTCCGTTGAATATCTAAAAGGCTTTTTTAACATAGTTTTCAACACTGATCTCTAAGCTCTTTTAAAGATCAGTGTTGAAAGCTATGTAGGTACATAATTCTATGAGGCGTTATGCTGAGGAGTCAAGGGTACTGTGAGTACCACCTCTCACAATAAAGAAGGAAACAGTAGATAGGAACAATTGAATTAGGAATAATCATGGTATAACTGTAATAATGTACGAGTACGTGTTCGAGTCAACTCGTGCGCGGGTGCTGCTTGGGACTGGTCCGAGTACTATCACTTTGGCTTTTTTTTTTTTTTTTTACTCCCTTTAAGACAGTGCTTGACTGCAGTCCCACCTGATGGAAAGCGGCGACGCAATCTAGGATGGTAAAGCACACTGGCTTATTAAAAGCCTATTCACTCTAGCTTTGAAGACACCCAGGTTATAATCGGGCGGAAAAACTGGCCTATTAGTTTGTTGTAATTTTTGTCGTAATTTATTGTTTTCTTCTTTTCTCCCTTACTTTATGTTTCGAACGGCAGGACACACTATCGCTAATGTCGATTCATTTGTAACAAAACAATGTTTAAAAAAAAAGTGAAAAAATTTCAAGCCCGCTGAGTTTCTTGCCGGATCTTCTCAGTTGAGGCCGCGTTGTGATCCGGTGGTAGCTTTTAAAAAATTACAATTCTAAAGTGCTAACGTTAAGCCTATTTGAAATAAAGATTTTTGAGTTTTGAGTATTTCCAAATTTAAATTCAAAATCTCTCCCGAAATCATCATCCCGAGAAAGACTCATTTTTATGACATAATGGAGAATCTGGTAGAAACTCAGCGGGTGTATCTTTGTCCTTCTTATAACTGGTATATGTATTTAAGTACTGGTATTCAAAACTTTGGCTGACCCTCAAAAGGCAGGAACTCAAAGTTACACGTTATGAAACTTAAAGTTACAGTGTGAGTACCTACCACCTCTCTCAATAAAGAAGGAAACAGTAGATAGGAACAATTTAATTAGGAATAATCATGGTATAACATTTACACCAGGCCGTCGACACTGCCTAGAAACCGATATTTGTATGGAGTTATGAACGTACTTATAAGAAATAATGGCACTAATTAGGTAGGCATTATAAAGTTACCAAATTAAAATGACTGCTAATACGTATTGGCTTCAACTGTATGAAGTTCTGTTTTAATTTGGACGTATTATATTATAATACGAATTTGTTATTTTTTTTGTTGTCTAACCTGTGGATGTAACTTGACATTTGAAAATTTTATTCTGGTTTGATTTTTGGCGGCTAATAAGTTATTATATTATTTACATTTATTTAAGCCTTAATGGGCGTTGTGTTAATATTATGGGTGGTAAATCGTTAAGAAAATATGAAATATGTGGTGTTAGGCGAGTCACAAAAAAGTTTTCTGAGATATTTTTGGCCAGATTTCCACATGACCCGGCAAGGTAAAATTTTATTATAAATTAATATAAAAATGTAAATATTTCTTGTGGTGTAGCAGTTACATTATTTTTGAATCCTATTTAGTAGTCGATCGCAAGTTTTGTAATGGAATTATGAATTTATTCATAAAACTTAGTTGTTGAACAAAATAAATAGTGATGTACATATTATATACTGATAAGTCCATAAATATCGATATTTTTGCCTGACTAGCCCAGAAGGAGGGCTATATTTTTCGAGTGTGTGTATGTATGTTTTTATTTGTAGTTGTTTTTTGTGCTTTTATAATATTATGCTTTTTTCTTCAGATGGGTGAAGTTAATTGAAAATGAAGACTTGTTGTATTTATCCATACAAAGATATGGCACAACGTGTTATCAGGATTAAGAATAACTAATACAGCATATAAATAAGCATATCTAGTATGACGACTCCATTGTGAATCGAATTTTGAGATTAATGATCGTAAAGCATTCAAAAATCATAAATATTTCTTTATTTTATTTGTAAAAATGGCTTAATTTTATTTTGAAAACATAGTTATTGTACATAGGTAACTTTGCGTAAACTTAACAAGTGTTACAGACTTCCGGTCCCTGCTCAACTTTGTGCACCTAGATAATTATATATTGATTATATTTGTGATTTAATTTGTTCTATAGCATGACATTATTTTGATTTGTGTTTAAATACTTATTTGTAACTACCTACTAAATGAAATATAATTATGTCGCCGTGCGCTTGACAGCTTCCGGCGTAACAAAATACTGATTATGAGTAATATTTACATTAGTTGTGGTTTATATGTATTATTGATTGATAATTCTCCTAATTAAATCTCCAATCTAAATAGTATTAATTAATGTTAAATATGTAATAGTTTTTGTATATGTATGACTCTTGATTAGCTTATCTGTTTGCCTATATATACCGGTGTCACAACGTTCGAGTTATTCATTCTGTCACCGTCGTTGAGAACAGTTGTAAGTGGAAACTCTGCACGATTGTTTATAAAATATAATTGACCGTCAAATGCTTATGTGTTGATTATTGTGACCATCCTGATTACCTGAAGTATTACACTTCAGAAGTGGGATATATTCAGGCCCACATGTTGATGGAATTGGTACAAAGATTTATGGAAACTACACAACAATTTCAAGAGATTACGAAGAAAACTAAGATTTTTTTTTCTTGTTCACCTGACTACGAGGAGATCGATAAGGCATGTTCAACGAAAAAGGCGCCGCGGACTTCAAAACGATGATGAGATTATTCCATTATACTACCGGATGAAGAATCAAGCAACGACAAAAAATTAAATTAACCAGTGGGACGACATGTATGATTGTGGCGAAACTGTTCGACAGCTCACCGATTAGTCTTCAAGGATCCACAAGAGATCGGAAATGCTACGCGGTTAGGAGGGCCATGTAGTACGGGGCTGCAAGATGCCGTGCTACGAGGCGCTGCGGCTGGCTCTTCACATCGGCACAAAAGGTCAGTAGCGTTTTAATTATAACTTAAAATGTTTATATGGACTTTTACAGGAATATAGCAAATAGTAATAGTAATGGTTAGCACCTTGTTGCATGTACAGACACTGGTAGTAAAAAAAAAAAAATTCTTACAGTACTTAAGCTTACGAAGCTCGTAATTTAAAGCCGAGGATCAAACCTTCTATAGTTAAAATGAAAGGATTTGGTGGTTGATATTCAAACTCATTGGAAACTTCTTATATTATTATAATGTTCATGTTTTGTGCGGTATTGTTGATTTTTGATGATGAAAATCTTGCTGATAATAATTAGTCTTAATAATTGGGTAGTCAATGGTAAATCAAAAGATATTTTTAGTTACCACAGAACATTTTATAAGATTAATTCATAACTTTTAATATAAAAAAAAAACTTAGTATGCAACAAGCAATTGAATTCCTAGTCTATTTAGAATACAGTAATGTAATACCGCCACGATATTATGCATTTGTACAAATTTACGTCAATATCAACCCGAACCTTATATTTCTCACGAATACTTATTGTTGTAGTGGAGTTGACAGTAGTCGTATCATAAGGTTGAGGAATTGTTTTTTGTAGTTATCCTCTGAGATAATAATTATCACAGAGTAGCAAGCATAATATTGTGATGGCACAGCCTCTGGCGAGGTGTGTAAAGTATGTGATCGTGATCGTCTATATATATATATATATGTATGTATGATAGTGCACTTGAGATAATTTGAATCGACAGGGAGATGCCATTGTTAACAGATAGCAGATTGATGTCTCTTTAGTTTTCACTGTCGTTCAGACTTGAGTCTGCTTTTAATACATAGTTTGACAGCCGAAGTAAAGCCACTGGTTTTCTGACTAGGTTCACCTTAGATAATAGCTAATCTACCGGCCCAAACAGACGCCAGTAGCTTAACTCTAATAAATTGGAGAAAACGATAGTTATTTAATCCAGCTCAATTTAGCTGAGGTAAAATCGTTGAGTTTAACTAACACCGACGGCAATTCGATTCCTTACGTCCTATCAACAACTAAGGTGAGGGATCTAATCAGTGGAACACAGGTGAACTCTACGACGGGGAGATACCAAAGGTGTCTGCACTCTCTGGGCCAGCTCGGTTGCCGCCCTAACCCTACTGCCAATCCAGGCGGAGGCAATAGACCTTTCCCTTGTCCCTAACCCGCTGCGAAGCGATAGATATCATTAGATATCTTAGATATTTGTTATTGACCGTTATAGTCATTGACCTCCAGATAAATTTATCGTCATATGTTATATGTTTCATAGCTACGGAGTTTAATTGGGTGGCCACCCAGCAAATCGGGAGTCGGTCTGAGGAGAGCGTGTATATGCGACCCAAGCTGCACCCAAAGCTCTGTCAATATGTAGAAATTAGTGAAGTGATATTCGCATCGGTCGAGGCTAGAAGGTATAATCAATTAAATTATCCCTGTCAACATGGCACCTCTGAGTCCTCTATCATGGCCCTACTGTCCGCCTAATCTAATGGTTACTTATCCGCCGAAGTCACGAAGATTCCCGTTGGTCGCTTCCGTGGCGTGGCTTCCGCTGCTCGTAGTAGTGTGCTAATATCCCTAATCTAATCAGAACATAATACTGCGATCTGAACAGCTAGCCTGAAGAGCCAGTCGTTCTATATCTACGCCTATCTTTTTTTGATCTATCTCTATAATCCATAGTCGAGTTAATCTGGCAAACCTACCTAGGATTAGATGAGTCAGTGTTCAGTGTTAAGTTACTGTCTGTCAGACGGGTTGCAATAGTGTACCTATTATATCGCCCAGAGTATGTTATAGTAAGACTTATTTATAAAGGACTTATACTAAAATAAGAAAGGAAAGACTTTTTAGAGTTCAATTAATTAGTATTTATTCATTTAAAATATTTGATATTTGACTCGGGAGAAGGTTTTACAAGACTATCAGAAGTTGAATATTGATCTACAACACCCTGAGACGATCAGAGTGATCTCTCGTTAATTTATGTATATTAAAGTATGATATAAAGTCTCTGTGCTATTTTGCACATACACATAAAACCGTGGGTCTAAACATGTATCTTCACATCTTTTACATCTTTTACTCTAATTTTAAGATAAAATTATAATAGACTTGTTTCCTTCCCCCAAATCTCGAAACTGATTATTGTGATTTAGCTCAACCTCTCAACACTAGTGAGGGGTTGAACCGATCTTTGGGTTCCTAGGGCCTTGAATAGTAACGGGAAAATCCAAAGATCGAAACAGAAAAACCCGTTACTTTGCCAAACAAACTTACTCTAAACACAGTATGGACACAAAATGTAAAACACACATGCAAACACAAGATAAATTGTACATTCTCTACAAGATCCCTGAAGTAACATAACTTAATTAAGGTTTCATAAACCAACCACACACACAGATAGAGAATCCCACTATAAATTCCACTTTACAATAATTACATAATTTCCAATGGTATTGGTGGATCTAGGTCCCTTGTTTAGGCATCCGCCCCAGTCTTCTCGTTAGAGTAACCGTACGAGCACGTGAATATTCACGGTGACTGGTAATACAAACATAATAACAATAAAATAATTACTTTGGTGATGACAGGTAAATGTTTTGTAATGAACCTGTTTGTGGCTGAACATGAGCCAATATTCACCTTTTATAATCAGTGTGATTAGTTTATTCCTATAATCTGAAAATGACCTATTTTAATAATATATTTTATTAACTATAACTTACTTGACGAGATCGGGTTTCCCCGATCTGTACTTGTGACGACACTGACTCTAATATAAATAAATATCAAAACTAAATAATTTAAATTTTTACTACAAGATCTTAATTATCTAAACACGATGTCTCGTGCGTTGTCTCGTTGGTCGTTGAATGTCCTCTTCCAAGCCATGCTTGGCCTTTTTCCCTATCCGCGTGGCGTCACCTCGGGCCCGCCGCCCACACCCCGCGGCCGCCCTCTCTCTCTGCGTACGATTACCTGAAAAACTTGAAACACAAAACCACGCGACCCCTTTCTTTTTTGTAATGTCGACCGTAATAAATTCCGTCAGTTAAAATGGCTATTAGCCCATACAGTATTTAGAATTTCCTAGTTTTTGTGTATTCGTTAACACTTATGACCCTCTCTAATAATTCACTGCGTTTGGATTTTTATTTTTACCAGATGTTGGCCTTCTCTCCGGGTCGTGGGATAGTATATTTCTATTTAAAACATTTCGCCGTGTTAGCTGCAAAAA
The DNA here is from genome assembly GCA_911728495.1 of Furcula furcula. Classification (NCBI taxonomy): domain Eukaryota; kingdom Metazoa; phylum Arthropoda; class Insecta; order Lepidoptera; family Notodontidae; genus Furcula; species Furcula furcula. The sequence goes on from OU452252.1 coordinate 24,408,588, forward strand.
AATACCAATGATTCTATCGCGGACCTACGTGGACATTTTACCTATTAGGCTTACTATCTCACACGCCCCCAAATAGGTTTCTGAAACATCGCCTCACCCTTCATTTCTGCTCAACGCGTTGTTTCAAAATCTATTTCAACTGTATCCGCCACGAATTTTCTCACAACTCCTAATTTGTTCCCACGTTTCGACACATATTCTCACGGTCAAAAAAAAAAAATTCTCATAATCCCCACTATTCAAACTCTACCCTAATAAATCCCTATCCGCTATCAGTTATACAACGGTTCTATTGTCTTGAGTTGTTGATCTGATTTATTTTGGTTTGGTTTAACAATATCGGAGGACAGCACAGTCTCAGTCCTGTTGACTATCTCGTTTGGTGAATAACCCGTACTAAAACAATCCTCAATATCAACTAATAAGCCAACCCACGATCTATGTGACACGTCACAATAGGTTCTAAATAGTCGCCCTAGTTCCTTATTTAGCCTATCAGTAAGCCGTTATGATTTTTCCTATCTCGCGCGACATATTATTAAAGTAATAACGCCTTTTCATCAGTGAATAAACTCTATATCACCCGTAATTACCTATTTCCTCATGCATGTTTTTATGATCAGCCTGAATATTTGACCATGTGACCTAGGTACTAGAAAGACACAACTCTACCGAAGTTAGTATCACTCAACATTATAGGTGGCACGCAAACTGTGCTTCGAGACCTCACTCGAAATACCATACATTCTCTTGTACTAGTGTTATACAGGAGACCAAACTGACCAGACACCCCTGTTTCTCTTATTTTATTCCAAAGAGTATCATATCTAACCAAGTCAAATGCCTTGGAGAGGTCAAGAAATGTAGCACATACACTAGTGTTTCCGTATAATATTTGACGTTATGCTTCAGAGATATGATAACACATTCCGTTAATGATCCGGGCCTAAAACCGAACTGACCATCATGAAGTTTAAATGTATTTTATGCTGTCTCCCAAACAAACCATCAAGCACCTTGGATGCGGCCGCGGTAAGCGAGATTGGTCGATAATTACTCTTATCAGAACAGTCACTAGTCTTACTTTTTCCTATCAGTACTACTGCGGTATCTATAAAACTTGCTAGTAGATATAAATGTCTTATACACATAGTAACGAGCTTGCCTAATAATCTCGAGAAGTGAGATCCCACATATTGGAATTCCTCAATGCTAAAGCCATCGTGTCCAGATAGCTTGCCCTTCGACATTGACTTTATTATGAAAGCAACTATTTTGCCGAGACACGTTCTGGTATACTAGACACCGCCCCCTCATCGTAGCTCTCCTCTACTATTTGCAGTGGTGACTTCACCCGGAAATGAGACCTAAACATGTTTGTTATGTCCCTAGTTTTGCTTGCACTATCTATGCTCCCTAAGACACAAAACCTGAGACTAACCTTTTGTCTCTTTCCAAAACCCGCGAAATCTAAAACCCGCGTAATTGTTTCATGGTCTTTGGCGCTGTGAAGTTTACTATGGTATCTATCCGATAAATGTATACATACATATTCCGTGAGCGCTAATTATATGTCCTAGCACTTAACCACGACGCACAAAAATCGACATTTGTCTACTCTGCCTGTCATCTCCGCGTCTTCTAATATTACCTAAGCCTCGGTCTAAGTGGTCTAGATGCAATTCTAGGTCCCCCGTAATGAAGACGATTATATCATTCAAATAATTCATACAGAAGTCCCAAACGTCATCTAGTATAATATTCACGACCCTAGAAAAGTATGCTACTGAGGTCTTTAATACTTGTGGTAATACGCGATAGATATAAGTTTTTCCCCATGAACGATAAACCAGTGTACTTTCTGGATTCCTCGTATAATGACAATTGAAATTAGGCATCATTACAGTCGATTAAGCTAATGTAATCAACTCCTTAAAATTACTGTAATATTTCCGAGGTAAGTGGTGGCGATCCGGCGTCGCCTTTAATTTCCTTATTGAGCTCCCGCACATCTAACAAGATTCTAATTGTACCATCTCGTTTATGGGTGTATGTTAGCGGATACCAATACGGCGTCAACTCTTATTGGACAACCCCAGACTCTCTTATTCGACTAACCTTTCCCTAACTTGTTCTCGATGCCCGCACGGCTCCGGATAATCGCGTCTAATAAACGGTTCTCCATCTACCAACTTTATGACGTGTTCGTATTTATTCGTCAACCCCAATCTATTTGCCAAACCTTGTTATGTTTTTTCTAATATCGGTAGCAATAGATCGTTTCGTTCGCGCTCAAATTGTTACTACCCAATTGTGTCTTCCAATTGGACCTTTGCAGTGACATTCTGATTCGATTCACTTGTTTGGTGAACGTCTTGTCCTATAATTGAGTTAATTTACACCAAAGTTCGATGCGCCCCCAAATCGTTCGATCTTGCAATTTGATCCACAATATCAATGACCTAGGTAATCTACGCATGATTAGTACCGGTGCTTCTACTAAAATACTACCTAGCCTTTTATTAACACTAACCGATTTGTGCTCTCACTCCGTTATCCGAACGCGCCCCCCAGCACTTATAACGTTGGGATAGCAATATGTTTTGCTCGAGTCTCCTAAGAAATCCGCGTTGTTTATAATGGTGGATTCGTCCGCTCTAGTAAAACATAATTGTTGTCTGTCCACGGCATCTATTTGCACGTGCCTAGTGAAGCCTTCTAGAGCAACATCTACCTCTCTATCGTGAGCATTAATCGAATTATTATACCTTTAAGCCTTCTCAAAACATACTTGAATTAATCCGCGACCTTACATCAAAATAGGTTTGCTAACCGTTAGCTGAACCACGTATATGTCCCGTGCGTTAAGTGACTTTGCGCTATTGCTTTCCGCGATGAAACTAGTAATCTCCTGTGTGTTGGCCCCAAGTCCTAGATCGCTAGTCTCCTCTAAGATGACACGTGTAGACTTACTAATCGCGCTAGCCCCGCCCCCATTATTGCAGTACGAGCTAACTGACTCTAGTTTGACTCTGACTAAACTGTTTCATTTTCTGTAATAACATTTCTAGTGTAGCATTATCGGGGTTCCCGCTAAAATGCTTGCCTTTGATGTTATCTTTACCATCTGGGAAGTTACTATCCGTTGTTCGATTTTTTCTAACTCCTGCCCGGCTGTCCCTCGTACATTGTACGCTCAAAACAAAGCATCGGCTTCGAGCCCCTGAGTTTATGACCGAATATTATATTATAATGTTTACTTTCTAACTTCTTAACAGAAAAAAATCTAAAACGAAGGATGCTATTCTCCTTACTTTAAATATTATAACGTAAAGTTTATTTCTTAACTAACTAACAATACAAAAAAAGGATCTCGTGGCGTGTTATTTTAAAATAAAGGATGTTATTATCAACAATACAAGAAAAAAATGTTAGTTTCAACTAAAGGGTATTGTTTCCTTTGTCGTGACCTGTAAGCAACACAGTTATGGCTAATTTTTATAAAGTTATATTATACACATTTTATATTGCAGTCATGCGATGTAGAATTTCGCCCTTGCTGGTTCTGGCATCTCTGAAATGGATATAGTTAGCAATACTCTGCGCGTTATTTCTTAAATTGTGTGGTGATTTACCTACTATGTGTTACGATTTACCTACGTTGTGTTATGATTTACCTACGTTGTGTTATGATGTAGTGTGTTTCCGATTAGTTCTTGACCAGTCGCGTCACCTTTTGACACGTAGCTGTGGTCATCCTGGTCACGCGGCATCACTTTTTATGTGATGGCACAGCCTCTGGCGAGGTGTGTAAAGTATGTGATCGTGATCGTCTATATATATATATATATGTATGTATGATAGTGCACTTGAGATAATTTGAATCGACAGGGAGATGCCATTGTTAACAGATAGCAGATTGATGTCTCTTTAGTTTTCACTGTCGTTCAGACTTGAGTCTGCTTTTAATACATAGTTTGACAGCCGAAGTAAAGCCACTGGTTTTCTGACTAGGTTCACCTTAGATAATAGCTAATCTACCGGCCCAAACAGACGCCAGTAGCTTAACTCTAATAAATTGGAGAAAACGATAGTTATTTAATCCAGCTCAATTTAGCTGAGGTAAAATCGTTGAGTTTAACTAACACCGACGGCAATTCGATTCCTTACGTCCTATCAACAACTAAGGTGAGGGATCTAATCAGTGGAACACAGGTGAACTCTACGACGGGGAGATACCAAAGGTGTCTGCACTCTCTGGGCCAGCTCGGTTGCCGCCCTAACCCTACTGCCAATCCAGGCGGAGGCAATAGACCTTTCTCTTGTCCCTAACCCGCTGCGAAGCGATAGATATCATTAGATATCTTAGATATTTGTTATTGACCGTTATAGTCATTGACCTCCAGATAAATTTATCGTCATATGTTATATGTTTCATAGCTACGGAGTTTAATTGGGTGGCCACCCAGCAAATCGGGAGTCGGTCTGAGGAGAGCGTGTATATGCGACCCAAGCTGCACCCAAAGCTCTGTCAATATGTAGAAATTAGTGAAGTGATATTCGCATCGGTCGAGGCTAGAAGGTATAATCAATTAAATTATCCCTGTCAACATGGCACCTCTGAGTCCTCTATCATGGCCCTACTGTCCGCCTAATCTAATGGTTACTTATCCGCCGAAGTCACGAAGATTCCCGTTGGTCGCTTCCGTGGCGTGGCTTCCGCTGCTCGTAGTAGTGTGCTAATATCCCTAATCTAATCAGAACATAATACTGCGATCTGAACAGCTAGCCTGAAGAGCCAGTCGTTCTATATCTACGCCTATCTTTTTTTGATCTATCTCTATAATCCATAGTCGAGTTAATCTGGCAAACCTACCTAGGATTAGATGAGTCAGTGTTCAGTGTTAAGTTACTGTCTGTCAGACGGGTTGCAATAGTGTACCTATTATATCGCCCAGAGTATGTTATAGTAAGACTTATTTATAAAGGACTTATACTAAAATAAGAAAGGAAAGACTTTTTAGAGTTCAATTAATTAGTATTTATTCATTTAAAATATTTGATATTTGACTCGGGAGAAGGTTTTACAAGACTATCAGAAGTTGAATATTGATCTACAACACCCTGAGACGATCAGAGTGATCTCTCGTTAATTTATGTATATTAAAGTATGATATAAAGTCTCTGTGCTATTTTGCACATACACATAAAACCGTGGGTCTAAACATGTATCTTCACATCTTTTACATCTTTTACTCTAATTTTAAGATAAAATTATAATAGACTTGTTTCCTTCCCCCAAATCTCGAAACTGATTATTGTGATTTAGCTCAACCTCTCAACACTAGTGAGGGGTTGAACCGATCTTTGGGTTCCTAGGGCCTTGAATAGTAACGGGAAAATCCAAAGATCGAAACAGAAAAACCCGTTACTTTGCCAAACAAACTTACTCTAAACACAGTATGGACACAAAATGTAAAACACACATGCAAACACAAGATAAATTGTACATTCTCTACAAGATCCCTGAAGTAACATAACTTAATTAAGGTTTCATAAACCAACCACACACACAGATAGAGAATCCCACTATAAATTCCACTTTACAATAATTACATAATTTCCAATGGTATTGGTGGATCTAGGTCCCTTGTTTAGGCATCCGCCCCAGTCTTCTCGTTAGAGTAACCGTACGAGCACGTGAATATTCACGGTGACTGGTAATACAAACATAATAACAATAAAATAATTACTTTGGTGATGACAGGTAAATGTTTTGTAATGAACCTGTTTGTGGCTGAACATGAGCCAATATTCACCTTTTATAATCAGTGTGATTAGTTTATTCCTATAATCTGAAAATGACCTATTTTAATAATATATTTTATTAACTATAACTTACTTGACGAGATCGGGTTTCCCCGATCTGTACTTGTGACGACACTGACTCTAATATAAATAAATATCAAAACTAAATAATTTAAATTTTTACTACAAGATCTTAATTATCTAAACACGATGTCTCGTGCGTTGTCTCGTTGGTCGTTGAATGTCCTCTTCCAAGCCATGCTTGGCCTTTTTCCCTATCCGCGTGGCGTCACCTCGGGCCCGCCGCCCACACCCCGCGGCCGCCCTCTCTCTCTGCGTACGATTACCTGAAAAACTTGAAACACAAAACCACGCGACCCCTTTCTTTTTTGTAATGTCGACCGTAATAAATTCCGTCAGTTAAAATGGCTATTAGCCCATACAGTATTTAGAATTTCCTAGTTTTTGTGTATTCGTTAACACTTATGACCCTCTCTAATAATTCACTGCGTTTGGATTTTTATTTTTACCAGATGTTGGCCTTCTCTCCGGGTCGTGGGATAGTATATTTCTATTTAAAACATTTCGCCGTGTTAGCTGCAAAAAAATACCAATGATTCTATCGCGGACCTACGTGGACATTTTACCTATTAGGCTTACTATCTCAATATACTCTTAGCAAGCGGGGAAATAGGTACTGATGAGAATTATATATGAAATATAACAATCTTACGACAATAAAATACAGTTAAATAAAGTTTAAAGTTAAATAAAGTTTAAAGTTAAATAAAGTTTAAAGTTAAATAAAGTTTAAAGTTAAATAAAGTTTAAAGTTAAATAAAGTTTAAAGTTAAATAAAGTTTAAAGTTAAATAAAGTTTAAAGTTAAATAAAGTTTCAAGTTAAATAAAGTTTAAAGTTAAATAAAGTTTAAAGTTAAATACAGCTAAATACAGCAAAATACAGCAAAATACAGCAAAATACAGCAAAATACAGCAAAATACAGCAAAATACAGCAAAATGCAGCAAAATGCAGCAAAATGCAGCAAAATGCAGCAAAATGCAGCAAAATGCAGCAAAATGCCGCAAAATACAGCAAAATGCAGCAAAATACAGCAAAATGCAGCAAAATGCAGCAAAATACAGCAAAATACAGCAAAATACAGCAAAATACAGCAAAATACAGCAAAATACAGCAAAATACAGCAAAATACAGCAAAATACAGTAAAATACAGTAATATACAGACACCGACAAGGTCCATAATGGGTTATATACAGAATTTAATTACTTAATGCATAATTTTAGTTTAAGTACCTGCCCGCGCTGTTTGACACACCGGGTGTGCTCAGCTCAGCTCATGTGAATGTACCCAGTGCCCCATAATTGGACAATCTGGCTTACTAGGTACTAATAACATTCAGCATGGTGTTGCTACTCCCACGCACTGTACGCATCAGTGATGCAATACGTTATGAGGGAATCTGTCTATCTATGCGAGTCTAGGAGTTGTAGTGGGAAAAGGGGTTTATTCTAGAGTATATAATTAGACTACAGAGCGCACAATGCACGTACTGCTAAATAGCAAAATCCATCATAGGAATATGCCTCATGTCCTTAGACAAGCGTTAATTATTTAGAACACAAGATTTCCGCGGGAACACTGCGGCCGGGATAGACTCAAATTCGTTGCATAGCTGAATATAAAAAAAACTTACTAATTTGTTTGGGATGCGTCAATTAGGATTAATGTTGTATATTAGGTTTACTCGCGGATTTGCTGATGTCTCTAGGTCCCACGCAGTAGACCAAGAAGGACGTAGAATAGACGGGGTCCTGTCCAAGAATCTATATTCCATACTGAGCAAGTACGCTTGGATTAGGTGGAGAGGAGTACTGTTGCAAAACCAATCTGTTGGCGTTATATAACAGATTGCATATTTAGTAATTGACTAGAGAGAAACAATTTTTATCATAGCTACGAGCTAGATACATTAGCAGTTGGTCACTAAAACGTTATCGGATATATTTCATTGGCATCCCCGTGGATGCAGAGTTGGACTGCGCCGCATTAGAGACCACCTTAGTTATTATTCCCCGCATAGCTCGCTGATGGCTTTCAATTTAAGACTTTGATCTACTAATAGACTATAGACTATGGCCGTGTGAAAGTATTTTCTAAAGCTGTTCGTAAACTGTAATAATGTCGTAACTTTATAACATTTAAAACATCTGCATGTATACAAATCTTACCATGATCTCGCTAATTTATAATACTGATTTTGCGATCGCTAGGTTCCCTCCTTTTCAGCCATTATTCGGGCATCAATTCACGTATATAGGAAGTGCGTTAACTACTCTGTAGGACAACTTAAAATGCGTATGTTACTAGAAAAAAATAACGGATTGTACCTATAAAGGATGTAAAGCCGACCACTCAATAGATATGTTATAAGTTATATCAAGGGCATGAAAAGATATCGAAAATTTATTCCAATAGTACGTGGTGAAGTCCTTACACCATATACTTCACCCATACCTAATGAGAACATAGTATCCTCCGATAAATAGAAATATATAGGGTTGAGAAATTAGACTTGTTAGAAAGTTAAGTTAATGTATCTAACATAATCATAAAAGTTTAGTTTGACAGGAAGCTGCATCGCGCGCCAGACTTTCAATATTATTACGCGTCGCGCGCCAGTTTTGGGGATATGTAAGAGTGATACTCATTATTGGTAACTCACGAAAGTGATTATCAATGATTACTGATGTAATTAATAATCCCAACAAATCAATGTAAACTGAATTTCACCATCCCATACCATGTACATAAAAGCTGTGTGATATGGATTAGATTGGATCTGTGTTATATGGATTAAATAAGATCTGTGTGATATGGATTAGATTGGATCTGTGTTATATGGATTAAATAAGATCTGTGTGATATGGATTAGATTGGATCTGTGTTATATGGTTTAAATAAAATCTGTGTGATATGGATTAGATTGGATCTGTGTTATATGGGTTAAATAAAATCTGTGTGATATAGATTAGATTGGATCTGTGTTATACGGGTTACATAAAATCTGTGATATGGATTAGATTGGATCTGTGTTATATGGATTAAATAAGATCTGTGTGATATGGATTAGATTGGATCTGTGTTATATGGTTTAAATAAAATCTGTGTGATATGGATTAAATTGGATCTATGTGATATGGGTTAGTCAAAGTCCGTGTTATATGGAATATGTTGGATCTGTGTGATATGGGTTAGATATGGTCTATGTGATATGGATTAAATTGGATCTATTCTTATTCTTTATTGCACACAATAATATTACACATTATTATAAAATAAAGAAAATTAATGTACAAAGGCGTACTTAACCCAAACATTGAGTTTTCTGACAGCTAACCTTTGAGTGATGGAGAATTTGGAGAAAAATTTAAATACTGTTGGGGATACAAACAAGTGTACAACAAATTACTACATACAAAAATACAAAGTAAATTATGTAATAAATAAATAAATTAAATATATAAATAAATTATAATTAAATATAAAATAAATTATGTAATATATATATATTTATATAAATAAATACATGGATAAATTTATAGGTATATATACATACATATATATAAACTGCTACATTAATATGAAATAATCTTTAATTCTGTGAGATATGGGTTAAATAAAAAGCTGAGTGATAAGGGGTTAATTAAATGCAATGTGATAAAAATCTGTGTGATATGGAAGTGTGATATGAAAAAAGTGGGTGATAAGGGATATATAAATGCTATGTGACATGGGGTTCATTAAAGCTTTGCGATATGGAATAAATAAATGCTGTGTGATAAATAAAAACTTTGTGAAAGGTGATAGATATAGGATACATTATGAATATAGATGTTGTCATTCATGAATGCAATGATAGAAACTGAGATCGGGACATAATTTATGGTTTATTACTAGAGCAGTAGCAGCAGCAGCAGCCTACAAGCTTAATACCTATTAGTTACGACTACATGGATAGATGTTCTGCTTTTGTATTTTTTTTTTCAGATGTTGTATATCAGGGACAAACTAGGCTGAAAGTGGTAATACTGATCGCCGTGGGGCACGGCAAAGCAGGATGGCCGAGTGTTACAGACTTCCGGTCCCTGCTCAACTTTGTGCACCTAGATAATTATATATTGATTATATTTGTGATTTAATTTGTTCTATAGCATGACATTATTTTGATTTGTGTTTAAATACTTATTTGTAACTACCTACTAAATGAAATATAATTATGTCGCCGTGCGCTTGACAGCTTCCGGCGTAACAAAATACTGATTATGAGTAATATTTACATTAGTTGTGGTTTATATGTATTATTGATTGATAATTCTCCTAATTAAATCTCCAATCTAAATAGTATTAATTAATGTTAAATATGTAATAGTTTTTGTATATGTATGACTCTTGATTAGCTTATCTGTTTGCCTATATATACCGGTGTCACAACGTTCGAGTTATTCATTCTGTCACCGTCGTTGAGAACAGTTGTAAGTGGAAACTCTGCACGATTGTTTATAAAATATAATTGACCAAAATATAATTGACCGTCAAATGCTTATGTGTTGATTATTGTGACCATCCTGATTACCTGAAGTATTACACAATAAACACACCCGTATATTGTGTTCTTTCATTTTCATCGATATCGATAGACAAACATACTAAGGGGTGGCAAGCCCTAGCGGTATACAATATTCAAAAAAAAAAAATGGCAGGTTGGCCAACTGGTAACCATTAAATTTTATGTTTGTTAAGTTAGGAAAAGTACGTTCATGATTCGATTCAGGGGTTTGTATGGGAGTGCCGACTCTTATACGTAGTGTTAAATCCTCTTTGATTTACACCTTCAGTGCGGAACAGGCACATATCGGCCTGCCGCGGTACTCCAGCTGGTGCGGTCGAAGAAAACTATGTCCCTCTCGCGTGTGCGGAATGATTATCTGAAGTGTTTGTAACAGTTCGACAGGAACAAATATATACAGGGTGGCCAGAACAGTGACGTCATAAAAATTTTTTTAGGTGCCTCGTGTTGAGAGGTATCTGAATCACCCCTATGTATGTTCTACGACTTTTAGTTTTCGAGTCATGATTTTATTCCAAACAGGAAATGCTGTTTGGTAGATCCCGGGGCGAATCGAACCTAAGGAAGTTGGCTTCAAGGTTATACAAATAGTACAAAAAAAATTGTATACATCGTGTTTTAGCAAAGTTACCCTAATCTACCCTAGTGCTGGTGGGTCGAAAAAGACTACCACGCACTGGAGGAAATATCGTTGGGGGCACATTTCGACCCGGCGCCGCACCTGATACAGGTGTATGATTTTACTTGCTGCAGCCAAGGTGTTAAATACCCGTATTCAAAACTTTGGTTGACCCTCAAAAGGCAGGAACTCAAAGTAACATATTAAGAATTCGGGATGTTCCACCGAATAGTTTCAAGTGACTTGTCCAAATTGTAAGATATCTCGACTATGTGTGGAATTCGAAACGACCCTTTCAGGAATATTAGCATAGGATATCTTTCGTACATTGTTACACGCGCCACTTACGAGAACTTGGTTCAGAAAGTTTGGGAAAGTCTTACTTAGGTCTAGAGAAAATATTTTAGTAAGATACATTCAAAAAACTTGACGGTCAAGTAACTATTGGTAAAATCGACAAAATGTACCATATTTCGCAGTAAGTTATCAAATTCCTTTTATTTTACAAATTATTTGTAACCCATATAGAAATAGGCCGGTGGTTTCCCGTGGGATGTCCGGGTAAGAATAGCACCCTCCCATCTCCTCCCGTTGGGTGTCCGTAAGAGACGACTAAGGGAACACAAGAAGACGGTCAGCAGCGTCTTTTTTTTTTGGATTCCCTACCACCTATACTGCGATCCCCAAGGCGCCTGCCAAGCGTGGGGATTATGGCAACCCCTCCATTCTAAGGGGGAGGCCTTTGTTCAGCAGTGGACGTTTCGGCTGCTAATGATGGTGAATGATGATAAAAATAGGCAAGACCCTTATTTTCTCGCAGAATTAGAAATCACTAGTTCGAGGAGAACGTAATTTATTTCTAAAAGATAACAAGAAATTATAAAATTTCAACAAATTCATGCGTGAAACCCGTACTTAAGGTCTATTATCCCCAATTCAGAATACGCACTGCATTCAACAAGTTTGGGACCGCAGCGGACCGCAACTTCCCCCTCCCTTTCCTCTGATGTAATTCAACGTGTTGATAATTTTAACCCACCTTTGTTGAAGTGAATCCGCTTTGTTCTATGAAGTGAACACATCAACGTAGCAGTTACGTAGCTATATCGTAGCTTAGTCGAATTGCTACGCCGCGTAGGTAGTCGTAGTAACTAGCGTAGAAGTTCGTAGCCGTACAATACGTAGTACTTACGTAGTGTATTCGTAGTGCTTTCGTAGTACTTTCGTAGTGCTTTCGTAGTGCTTTCGTAGTGCTGTCGTAGTGCTTTGTCTCGTCATGCTCGTCATGCTCGCCATTGAAAAGTCTTTGCTTGTGGCGGGTCACCCCCTTCCCTCTAATATGGTTGAGGGGAGTGATGGCTGCTGCTCGAGTCAACTCACGCGGGGGACTGTTTCGACTACTATCCCTCTGGCCGCCTAGTTTTTTGTATTCTGGTCTTATTTTTTTTCTCTCTTAATTTATCTTTTACACAGCAGGACACACTGTCGCTGATGCTGATCTAATTGTAACAAGACAAACACTGTTTAAAAAAAATTGAATAAATGACAAGCCCGCTGTTTCTTTCCGGCTCATCTCAGTTGAGGCCGCGTTGTGAGCTTTTAAAAAAAATCCTCACGCTTGGCAGGCGGCTTGGGGATCGCAGTATTGGTGGTAGATGAATCCAAAAGAAAGACGCTACTGCCCGTCTTCCTGTTCTCGCTTAGTCGCCTGTTACCACACCCAACGAGAGAAGATGGACGGATTCTATTCTAACGCGGCACCCCACAGGCACAGGACGTATCAAGTGTGTCATAAATCTCTTTAATGGAAAGAAAGAAAAAAAAAAAGATCATAAAAATTCAAAAGAAAATCTTACAAGAAGCGAAAAAAAATTAGTTTAAATAAATATGCCATTGAAAGGGTCCACTCAGCTTAACATAGTCTCTCCAAAAAAGCAACGACGCTGGTCTTCGAGTACCAAGTCATCATCAGCAGTCGAAAAATGTCCACTGCTGAACAAAGGCCACCCCCTTAAAAGGAAGGGGTTACCAAAATTCCCACGCTTGGCAGACGTCTTGGGGATCGCATTGTGGTAGGTAATCCAATAGAAAGACGCTGCTGCCCGTCTTCTTGTTTTCCCTTAATCGCCTCTTATGAACATCCAATGGGAAGAGATGGGATGGGATAAGATGGGATGGGAGTTCCAAGTAATGATACAAAAAAAATACCAACTAGGCCATGGAATATCCCGTTGAGCAGACAGCCATTAGGGCATGAATCTTCTTACTTAATTAGGAACTCCAATTTAGTTAATAACATAATAATAATATCAACCCTTGTTTATGTTCCACTGTTGGGCACGGGCCTCCCCTCAAATTGAGGGGGCTTAGGCAGTAGTCCACCACGCTTGCCAAGTGCGGGTTGGCGGATTTCACACGTCATTCGAGAGCTATGTAGCAGTGGCGGACTAAGCCTGTCGGGGGCCCGGGGCGGCAAAAATTTATGAGGCCCCCCGGTCAGAAAGTGACATATTTTTCCTTCCTTCTAACGAGGGCTATGTTTTTCAAGAGTATGTATGTATGTTTATTTGTTTGGCACGGCCTACAGCGTCGCAACGTCTCAATGGATTTTGGCTTATGATATGCCTTTAGATTCGCCTTAGTTGTGGCAGTGACTTAAAGAATACAGGGTGGAAACGTTAAATGACAACAGACGATATTTTCGTAAATTATAGTGATATTCTTTTTCTTAGTCGTGACCTTATGACCGAGAGACGTAACGAACGCGGACTTTTGCCACTGCTTTTCACTATGCCGCTCGATCTTGAGCTCGATGTATGTTTTTCTGTAGCGTCGTTCACGTAACCGTGATTGTGTATGCCTATCGCATTGGCATGCAGCCTTTGCTTCTTCTGCCGTCCATTTGGCACGATAAGCCTCTCTAGGCAGTCCGGTTTTCTTCTGTCCGTGTGTCCGAAAAAGATGAGGACGCGTTTAACGCAGATAGTGAATAGTCACTCCTTGATATGTAGCTCTTCGGGAATAGACGCATTAATACGACGCTCTGTCCACGATATGCCTAGCATTGCACCAACACCACATTCCGAATGCATCTATTCTTAGAAGATTGCGAGGCTTGTCCAGGTTTCAGAGGCACATAGAAAGATCAAGAAGACTAGAGTATGCATTAATTTGATTATTGTGCGGCTAACACCTCCGTCCTTCTCGAGTCTTTACAGCTGTTTTTTTCCATCTGGGATCTTCTAATTACCTCTTGAACACATTCTCCATCATAGCTTATTTGTGAGCTTAGATATATACACTTACATTTGTGCATTAAATCTAGGTCGCGCAGCTCGTTGGTTCGTTTCATGGGATCCCGCTACGGTCGATAAACATCAACTTTATCTTACTCCTGTTGATGAGGAGCCCACAGCTCTATGCTGATGCGCTCAATTTTTTCTAGAAGTTCGGCCAGTTTTTTGACCGCGGATCCTATTATTGTGGTGTTATCTGCGAAGCGGAGATTATTCAATAGATTCCCACTAATCCGGACAGCTGCCTACCAGTCCTCTAAAACTATATGCATTATTATGTTCACCAATTAGATAAAACAGCTGTGGTGATAGTATGCAACTTTGACGCACACCTCGTTCCATCTAAAAAGTCCTGAGCCTGCAGTGCAAGATTTATGAACATTTATGTGGCTCATGGTCTCTAATGAGCATACACGAGTAATAGGAGTAGTCAGTGTTGTCCTGCAAGTCTTCGAAGTCTAGCTGTGGCAGAAAGGTATACTAAGGGGGTGGGCATGTAAATTCATTTAGACTGGTCAGTCGGATTGGACACGACTACCCTGTACCAGCAGCAGTACCTAGGTATCTACTATATTGGCAGAGGAATCGGATGTGAAGGGTCTTTCTGTGAGATGGTTATGTCCCAGAAGGAGACCAAAAACACGAAGACACCGTGTCGTCATAGGGCGGTGCAACTCGCATCGTCAGGGCCCCAATAGAAAACAAAGACAGGTATTATCTGGCTTAAAGAGGCCTCATGGTTTCCGGACTCACTGGATGGCGGCTCAAAACCAACAAAATGCGACACCTTGGTAGGTGACGATGCGTTCGAGGTAGGAACTGCGTCTATAATTCAGAGCAACCACGAGTGTCCTGGATGAAGCGGACATTCCTGCTCTCAGGCCCGGGATGTCTGGTAGTTTTTTTTAAATTTTGTCTATCGATCGGTAAAACACGGTGTTGCTGATGGTAGGAAAAATCAATCAAAACCGCTGAGTTTCTTGCCGGATCTTCTCAGTCGTGGCCGCGTTGTGATCTGATGGTAGCTTTAAAAAATACTGACTATTAAAAAGTGCTAGCGCTAAGTCTATTCGAATCGAAGTCAATTATTTCAATCAGGTGCACTTGTGTACTTGGCATAGTTATTCAATCACATTCATATCCAGCCAGCGATGTGCTAAGACTATAAAACTTTCTTATATCTAGCAGACATCTGCTTTTTGGTTTTTAATCAAACATGGCTGCACTCTACGTTAATTTTGTTTGTCAATTTTGTATAAGTATATTACACTTCTTTTACAAATCACAAATTGATTGATTCATTTTACAGTGTACATTTAGTGTACATTGTAGGTACGTTTGTATTTTAGTTACGTGCATCATGGGGCCCCCAACTCCAAACTGCCTAATACTTACAACACAACACATTATGGCCGTCTTTGATATTTAGTTGAGAGGACATAATATATGCTGGATTATTTCAAACAAGCTTTAGGAGTTCTGATGCACAAAATCAGTTCACATATCAATCTTTTGATCTGAATGTCGCTTTGTCAGACTAACAAAGTTTATGCGCCGGAACTGTAAAATAATCTAGGTATGATATTACTCTCTATTACGTAGTATAGGTACTTAGATACCTCAATAATTAAAAAGAACTTTTGGAGATTGGAGGCCCCCCTGGACCCGAGGCCCGGGGCGGACCGCCCCCTCCGCCCCCCCGTTAGTCCGCTACTGCTATGTAGTTAGGATTTCTCAAACATGCAGGTTTCCTCACGATGTTTTCCTTCACTGGAAACTAGTAACAATCGCACAAAGTTGATTCGCACATGATTAATTAAAGAAATTAGAGGTGCGAGCCGGGGTTCGAACCTTGCGCACCTTGTTTCCAATGCAAGCGCTCGCCCACTGAGTTATTAGTTGAAACTGAATTGACTTTTGTACTATTGGATTTTGTATTAGTAATAAATGGTATCATTTGTTTGTTTCCCAAATAAAATAAAATTTAATGTTTCTAGAACCATCGAATTATGACATCACATTGTGTCAGTCCGTCAATCTTAGTAGCTTTTTTTTTATTTAACAGATGCTTCCCCAAAAACTTAAAGTGAGAAACTTAATTCAATTCCGTCCAATAGCTTTAGCGGGATTTTGCGAACAAATTATAAGGGTATAGTAATCCCGAGAATATCGAATATTGCTTCCAAGCCTCTTTTTCTTTCCCCAAAAACGGCCCACGGCCACAATTAATCAGAATCCGTTGTAATAAATCACTTTGCCCGCCCAACTTGATATAAATAATATCCCCGAAGACCACCGGATTCATTAATATCTATACTATGTTCAAGACACGACGACGTCTCGCACCCACTTTTTTAACCTACAGGAAGCGGTAGAGGGGGTGGGGGATATTTTTAATAATGTCTTGGAAGCGTATATTTGATTGTATGTCTGTCTGTTACATTATACTCCCAAATGGATACATAACATGAATTTAATAATGGTTTGCAAGCTGATTTATTTCGAATGGTTTTGACTACGACTTTTAATTTTATAAAAAAAAATCTATGACAAACCACACACGGTTATCTGATCCCAAACTAGGCAGAGCCTGTACTATGGATACCAGATAACTGATACTAATACTGATATACTTTTTGAAGTGAAAACTTCTTTAGCGTCGTTGTAATTTGAAAGTCAATGAAACGCCGATACATAACATGAATTTAATAATGGTTTGCAAGCTGATTTATTTCGAATGGTTTTGACTACGACTTTTAATTTTATAAAAAAAAAATCTATGACAAACCACACACGGTTATCTGATCCCAAACTAGACAGAACCTGTACTATGGATACCAGATAACTGATACTAATACTGATATACTTTTTGAAGTGAAAACTTCTTTAGCGTCGTTGTAATTTGAAAGTCAATGAAACGAAAAAGCGACAGTATATTTTTTTTATTTTTTTGTTGAAGGTTCACTTTTACCACGTGTGAATTGCACACATAGTATTTTTTTTTGGAAATACATACTTTAAAAGATAAATAACATCCAGACACTTGGTGGGAATCGAACCCACGACCTATTGGGTAGCAGCCAGGGTGTCCAACCACTAGACCAACAGGCCTGTCAATATCAATCATTACCTGTTATATCTTTTAACTCTGACTTCTAAAACACGATTATGACCCCGACAGAGTAAGTGGAAGAAAACATAAATTTTGTATAGCGCTGTTTCTTTCTAACCATTTCAACTTCGTTCAGCTACACGAGGGCCAACAATGTCTGCTTTTATGAACTCCCTTGAGATTACTAGATTGTAAGTGTTAATCCGGATAGCCAAGTGCAGACAATACATGACCTGAGTACGTCAGCATTGTAACAATCTCAATAATTCCGACCTAATCCTGAAAGCGTATCAACTAAGATTACCACAAACAATGGTATATAACATGATGAGTATTAAATAATAAAATAAGGCTTTATAAATAGAGCGAAGTATATTTTGGGGTGAACAATCTATCTCGCTCCTACAAATCACATCTCTTTCTAACCTCCAGCCAATTTTTTCACCGGAAAAATTAGCTGGTGGTTTAAGTTCGATTATATAATTGTATTAAGTACTATAAAAATACTCTTAAAGATAGATAGATAGATAGACAATTCTTTATTGCGCACAAACAAACATATACAAAAAGAATAAGACACAAATTAATAAAACATGCAACAATGGGCGGCCTTATCGCTAAAACCGATCTCTTCCAGGCAACCTTTGGATGGAGAGGAAAATAAAGAAGTTACAAAGAGCAGAGGGTGCGCGCACTAGATATGAATAGGTAACATTAACACAAAGACACATAAAAACACATATGTTGTAAACTATAATAATATATATTCATATGAGTATAATATATAAACATACATCAAATAATACTATTATAAACATACATAAATCAGTACGTACTAATATAACAAGAAAATTACACAAATACCGATTAACTTCTTCCGCCAAATAAAACTTCTTCACCAGATCTTTGAAAATTGGCAGTGACGAAGCACGCCTTATAGAAACGGGCAATGAATTCCACAGGCGAACCGCCTGCACCGTGAAGGATTTGTCATAGAAGGAACTGCTATGTAATGGCATCGTAAGACAAAGGTTTTCCGAGGATCTCAGACTATAGGTGCTAGAATTCGACAAATAATCGTAACAGTTAAAGAAATATATTCACTAGTTGGTAGGTTCCTTAGGCAAGGAACCGTCCAGGTAGGTACTACCGCAGTGTCAGATGTTCTGCCACCAAGCAGCAGTGTGTAAAAAGTCACTTAATATCTAACGTCTTATGGGTCGGCAACGCGCTGGTGATTCTTCTGGCGTTGCTAACTTCTATAGGCTGCGGTGACTGCAGCTTACCATCAGGCGGGCCGCACGCTTGCTTGCCACCTTAGTAGTACAAAAATAATTAATATGAGACGGGGTGTACCTACGGGTAGGGAAATTAAAGGCTAAGAAAAACAGCTAAGGCTATTAAAGAACTGTAAGCTTATTGGTACGGTTGTTTTTGGTTGTTATTGTAATTTATAAGGCCCCGTTCTACTGCCTAAATGTTTTCTATGAGAATTCCCGCCGAGCGTCTGAACTATTTGAAAAGTAATAATAAAACGCTTAAGTAAGACACTTAATTCTCCTAAAGTAATCTTGACTTTGCCCGGCTTATTTTTTTCTTCGGTCATCAAATTACCAATGTTTCTCTCAGAACTTTTAAATAAAATTCAATCCAACTTATAATGCAAGTATCTGCGGCGGGCCTGTTGGTCTAGTGGTTAGACACCCTACCCGCTGACCAATGGTCGTGGGTTCAATTCCCACCAAGTGTCTGGGTGTTTTATCTATATAAGTATGAATTTATGAAAAAAAAAAGTATATATGTATTAGTATCAGTTATCTGGTTTCCATAGTACAGGCTCTGCCTAGTTTGGGATCAGATGACCGTGTATGGATTGTCCCAGAATATTATATATTATTATATTATATATCTGTTTATTCCATTAACATATATATCATAGACTATAATATCATAGACTATATCATAGACATGGCCTGTTGGTCTAGTGGCTAGACACCCTGGCTGCTACCCAATAGGTCGTGGGTTCGATTTCCGCCAAGTGTCTGGGTGTTATTTATCAATTTTAGTATGTATATAGAGAAAAATATGTATATTCTGGGAAAATCCACACACGGTCATCTGAGCCCAAACTAGGCAGAGCCTGTATTATGGGCACCAGATAACTGATACTAATACTTATATTAGATTATATAGAGGACGCTCATTGGTGAGTAATTCATTCAGACATTTACAGTGAAATTCGTCAATTAATTATGAATAATGTTGTCTTTTACTTATGCGAATATTACACATTGAAATCAAACTACTTTTACGGATTTTATCCTCAAATCCTCGCAAAAGAACACCGATTCCTACCTTCGTGAGGCTATGGAAATCAAAAAACATCCTAATTTCAATAGAGAAGATGGTTGGGTGTTACCACAATATTTTGTGGTGTTACCACCGGCTTGGGATCCTGTCATAATTAAATCCAATACCAAGCAAAACACCGCACGGCCTCAAGATACTGTAAACTCTTACTGCGTAGATCGGACCAACAATAATAACTAAGAAGACCTGAGGGTACACCGGCATAATTGTGACATAAGGACGTTCAACATCTCAGTTCTCTCGTGTCCATGTGTGCTGCAAATCATTCGGAACGTCGGGATAGTAAAATCTAAAATAAACCGCGATAAAATCCGTAAAAGTAGTTTGATTTCAATAATTATGAATAATTTAGTCGTGTGCTCGATAAATAACATTTATACATAATTCATAAGCAATAGGAAAAATGACCGAACAATATTAATATTTCAATGCCGCGACTTCCTGAAAACAATTTGTGAATTGGAAATGAAACAATAATAATTGCCATGATCCGATTAATAATTTGATTTGAAAAATGGAAAGCTTACATTTATTGAAAGTTCGTTATGTAATTAATTTGTTTGACGCTCTCTTGAGACGTACGACATATCGTATTTTATGAAGGTTTGAAAGAAATGTATTTTTAAGTTAGTTTAGAATATAGTGTACACCACTTTTTTAAACTTTAGATCTTTCGCACCAATTTAAAATAAAAACCGGTAATTGCGAGTCGTACTCACGCACCGAGGGTTGCATGCCTTCTTTGGAGCTATTAAAGTTATTTTACTATTCATCTAACACCTCAGATAGCATAAAAGAACAAACCGCAATATCAAGTTTGTTTGTCGAGGTTTTTTTCAAGATTGCAAAAAAATAATTCTAAGTTTCCAATCGATAGCGTCAGTGGTTCCTGAAATATATAGGTATGACAGACAGACGAGGTCTCACCATAAGGTTTTCTTTTTTACCTTTTAGGTATTTTTTTTTATTCAACATATGCTATTGCTTGTCTGCAGACCCACCTGATGGAAAGCGGCGACGCAATCGAAGATGGTAAAGCACACTAGCTTATTAAAAGCCTATTCACTCTAACCTTGAAGACACCCACATTATAATAGGGCGGGAAAACCAACGCAGGCAAACTGTTCCAATCCTCTGTCCTTATTATAAACGAAGAGGCAAATCGTTTAGTCCGGACTGAAGGCACTTTCACCACATAAGGGTGCGTATACGCAATGCGACTCATCGTTCGATGATAGAAGGGGGATGGTGGAAACAAGTCATGTAATTCCTGCGCACACTCTCCATAATACATCCTGTAGAATACCGAAAGGCGGGCTACACTGCGCCTGTGCTCTAGACATTGTATGAAACACTAAAAAAGTACTTAAATAAAGGTGGCAATGATAAAATTATATTTTGTCCACAGATTGGTTCCCTGGCTGGCGCAAGCACAGCGGGCAGCCGAATGACGATGGAACATCGGGGCAGGACTGCGTAGAGGCTCGGAGGGAGTTCCCTCCACGTCCTCCTCCCGCGGTTCCCACCTTCATGTGGAATGATCGAGGCTGCAGGGAACACAATTACTTCGTCTGCGAGAAACCAAGTGTTGAAGGTAGGTTATATTATGTTTGGGTTTAATAGGACAGCATCTTTTTTTTTATATTAGTAAGACAAATTATGACAAACACATTTTTTAAATTTAATCCCAAAACCCTAATAAAATTATGTCTGTGTGGACAAGATGTTGTAATCTCGCGGTCATGGACGCTGTACGCTTCACGATCCGGCCCAAAATACGTGCAGGCGAGGTTTAAATTATTTCGATTGAAAACTGTTACAGCGTTCATGACCATGATAATATATACAATGCTGAAAAAAGCTCTCAGTTGATGTCCGGTGGTAGGTTTATGAAAATGACAATTCGATAGGTCTAATTTTGGCTTATTCAAAATAAATAAAAAAACATTTCATTTCAAATTATCAATAACATATAAATCAATACCCTGGCTCCGTCGAAATAATAACTCTCGTAAACTTGAGTCATCTGTAAAGTGGGATTATTTCACCAGCGAATATTAAAGTAACCTTATTTTAAAGTGGCGTTTCCATTATGGCCTACATTTTTTAACGGTCTGCTGGAAGTTTGGTGCAGAAAAACACCTCCAAGGCGGCAAGCTATGTAGAGAACATTTGACTAAATAGTTTAAAACTTATAACAATTCTGACTTTCACAACAGTATTGCGAGTATACACGAACAACGTTATAAGTGCCGCAGTCACCGTATATTGCAGTTGCACTAATAAGCAATTTGCACAATAGTTAACTTATTACGTAGCGCCTTACAAACGCGTCATAAAAATTAAAGTGGCCGACTATCCCTGAATTAGGGTAATGTTTTTGAATTGTAGATACGTATTTTATCGTAGGTCTCTAACTATAGGCCGAAATCGCTAGATTTTTGAGATTATCGCAGCAATACGTACGTGTTACCCTACTCCTTAGTTGACCAACAATCCAATATCATCTAACTGCTGACGTGACCAGCGCTGCAGTTGTAAAAATGTAATACTATCGCTGCAGAAATTTCTGCGACATTGAGGCACTAAAGCTCTCACCATTGAGGCACTCACCGTATCAGCTAAATATTTCTAAATAATACAACTACTACTTATGGTTACTCGACAATACGAAAGTCATCATCAGCAGGCGAATGACATTAACTGGCCTCCTCTTAGAAGGGAGGGGTTGCCATAATCCCCGCGCTTAGCACTTACACTATAGCATGATCGAAGGCTTGGCAGTAGTGGAAAGTTGGAAGAAAGAAATGAGACGTAGTGTGGTAAAGATAAATATCACATAAACGAACTAAACTAAATAAAAAGAAAACATGTGTGCAATAGGCATGATGACTAATTTTGAAAAAATACTCTATAATGTACTTACGGGTCTACTATTGCCGAAAATAATCATATTTTTGTATTAAATTTACAATTAATGGCAATATTTTCAATTTTTAAAACAGAGTTTGAATTTCATTCCAAAACGATGGCCGGTGCATGGCGCCATATTGTGACGTCACTGCGGTGTACATAAACATCTGTCTAGGTATAAAAGTGAATCATTGTATGAAAGAAAAAGTTGAGATGACAGTTTGACAGTTGTTTATTTGCACAGGATTGACGTCATTCACTCTGATCAGCGTTTATTACAAAATGGCGATTAGCTGTATTTAAGTAATTTATTTGCTTAAATATCACGAAAATCTCTCTATTATTATGAAAATGAGATGCATTTTTGGAATCAGTGCAATCTGTTCTAATATTTAAAACCACAGATGTATTGATATTGTGTTGCAGTCATCATGCCTATTCACACGTGGTAAAAGTGAATACTTAAAAAAAAATACTGTCACCTTCAAAAAAAAATACTGTCACCTTAAAAAAAAATACTGTCACCTTATAAAAATACTGTAACCTTAAAAAAAAATACTGTCGCTTTTTCGTTTCATCGACTTTCAAATCACAACGATGCTAAATAAGTTTTCACTTCAAAAAAAACTTATAACAATTGAATGAAAAAAAATGAAACTTGAAGAACATTAAAACGAAGTGACACTATCAAAGCTTCCGTGGGTGGTGTGCTACTGATTCAAGTTGTGTTAATTAGGTCACATTTTCGCGTTACCTACCTTCGGATCGCCTATAACCTATCTATCCCTTTTGACTTTATAATATTATTGCTTACTGAAACTAAATATTTACATTTGATTTACAAATAAGGATACTTAAACTAGGTAAAAAACTTCCTCCATGTTGTCCGATTGCTTACTTCCATACAAAAACTAAACATTAGGCACCTCATCACATTCGACCAAAACAAAGGCAGACGGAACATGTCCGAACATCGGGAAACAGTTTATTAAGTGTTTATTGGACACGAACAATGATAGGACCGGACTTAGTGCCGATACGAAACAATACCGAACTTTTACGGTATGGATAATCTTATTTCACTCAGTTGTGCTTTGTAGGTACAATAAATCCGTTTTAGTATCTTCTAGTCCATACTGAGAAAGTAATTTTGTCATTTTGTTGGTTGTTTTTAGGGTTCCTACCTAAAAGGTAAAAAAGGAACCATTATGGTAAGACTTCGTCTGTCTGACTGTCACACCTATATATTTCAGGAACCACATACGCTATCGAAATGAAACTTAGAATAGTTTTAGATCTTACTTACCCAAACTAATCGCTATTTTTTTGTTTTACGTTTTTTAAATGGGAGCCGAATTGGGGTCTCAAAATTTCAAAGTGAGACTACTATATCGAGTGGGGTATCTTATGAAAGGACTTCATTTGCACATTTCAAAACACATTTTTATTCTACAGTAGACCGTCTAGGTAGGTGATTCTGCAGTATTAAATATTATTATGCTGCCAAGTAGCATGAAACGTTGCTGTCTTCTGGAGTAAAGGAAACTTAACTTACCCGTGGGATTGTCCGGGTAATAAAAGCGACCACCCATTTTTAAGAGGTGGCTAAGGGAATACAAGAAGATAGGCAGCAGCGATAGATAGATAGATAGATAGATTGTAATGTATGAATTAATACTTTAACTGCGACATAAGATTGCTGACAATAGCGTTATAGTTTTATAAGTTAATGTGCATTTTTATAATAAAAGATTCATTAAACTATGGATACTGACACGGGATAGACGTCTCTTATTTATCTCCATCATCCACCAAGAATCACCTTATTAGATGGCGACCATTGCCAGTCCGAACTTGGCAAATTGAGAATAAGAAAATAAGTATGAAGACTAATCTATTATAGAAGAGAACCATGATCTGCAGAAGAAAGAAGACAGAAGAATGGGCAATACAAAGTCCCAACGTGACCTATGCCTATGGGGTCGTTCCGGCGTAAACCTTATCGTCGAACTACAGCAGTCAACCAGCATTGAACGAGCGGTGTCCAGGGTAATCCCGGCCCACGGTGTCCAGGGTATAGCCCGGCCCAACCAACAGTGAACGAGCGGTGTCCAGGGTAATCCCGGCCCACGGTGTCCAGGGTATAGCCCGGCCCAACCACGTTTTTTTTTTTTCTTTAACCAGGGGGGTGATATGTGAACTTTTTGAGGGGAGTTGTAATGTATGAATTAATACTTTAACTGCGACATAAGATTGCTGACAATAGCGTTATAGTTTTATAAGTTAATGTGCATTTTTATAATAAAAGATTCATTAAACTATGGATACTGACACGGGATAGACGTCTCTTATTTATCTCCATCATCCACCAAGAGTCACCTTATTAGAAGATAGACAATTCTTTATTGCTCACAAACAAACAGATACAAAAAGAATAAGACACAAATTAATAAAACATGCAACAATGGGCGGCCTTATCGCTAAAAGCGATCTCTTTCAGGCAACCTTTGGATGGAGAGGAAAATAAAGAAGTTACAAAGAGTAGAGGGTGCGCGCACAAGACATGAACAGGTAACATTAACACAAAGACACATAAAAACACATATGTTGTAAACTATAATAATACATATATATTCATATGAGTATAATACACACATCAAAAGTGTCTAGGGATCAACATATATTTTTGCAATAACTTTTCTCCTGATTGATATTAATTAAAATTTTCTTTAAGGATTCATCAAATAAAGTGTTTTCGTTTGTCACAGTAACGATAAACCAAGTCACCTTTGCATTAATAAAGAAATTTGCCATTTTCCTAATAAAGGGATTTTTGACATTTGAACCACTAACACAAAAGTTCGAAAAAAAGACTGAAATAACAGTTTTCTTTAAAATTTTATTGGGTAACTTAAACAATTAATAATCCGTGTTTCTACCGCGAACACTAACAACACAAGAACATCGGTTTGGCATACTCAAAATGAGTTCATCCAAATCACGCTGTGGAATGGCCGCCCATGTTCGTTGCAATAACAAAAAAAGGTCTTCTTGCGACTGGATACCCTCCATATTCGGCAGAGCTCTTCTCTGTAGCATATCCCATGCATGCTCAATCGGGTTCAAGTCTGGCGACTGAGCAGGCCAGGGCAGGACATTGATGTTAGCTGCGGCGAGAGTCTGTCTTACAACTCTTGCGGTGTGCGGTCGTGCATTATCATGCATTAACTGAAATAAGGGACCGATTTGCACTTGTAGAGGAACGATGACGTCTGATACAATCGTCTCAGCATAAATTTGAGCGTTGAGGTTGCCTCTGATCCAAATCAACTCAGTTCTTCCGCCGATCCAAATACCCGCCCATACCATGATGGTTCCACCACTATAAGGATGGACTTCCTGGCAGGATTTTAATCGCTGTTGGCGTCCAGGGGTTCTCCAGTGTCGTATACGTCTTGTATCCGGTCTCATACCAAAACGAGACTCATCAGAAAAGCACACGAAACGCCATTGTTCTTCTGCCCAATTTCTGTGTTCAAGAGCCCATTGATATCGAATCCTACGATTGTGCATTGCTATAGGTGGTACCCGTAACGCTCAAATTTATGCTGAGACGATTGTATCAGACGTCATCGTTCCTCTACAAGTGCAAATCGGTCCCTTATTTCAGTTAATGCATGATAATGCACGACCGCACACCGCAAGAGTTGTAAGACAGACTCTCGCCGCAGCTAACATCAATGTCCTGCCCTGGCCTGCTCAGTCGCCAGACTTGAACCCGATTGAGCATGCATGGGATATGCTACAGAGAAGAGCTCTGCCGAATATGGAGGGTATCCAGTCGCAAGAAGACCTTTTTTTGTTGTTGCAACGAACATGGGCGGCCATTCCACAGCGTGATTTGGATGAACTCATTTTGAGTATGCCAAACCGATGTTCTTGTGTTGTTAGTGTTCGCGGTAGAAACACGGATTATTAATTGTTTAAGTTACCCAATAAAATTTTAAAGAAAACTGTTATTTCAGTCTTTTTTTCGAACTTTTGTGTTAGTGGTTCAAATGTCAAAAATCCCTTTATTAGGAAAATGGCAAATTTCTTTATTAATGCAAAGGTGACTTGGTTTATCGTTACTGTGACAAACGAAAACACTTTATTTGATGAATCCTTAAAGAAAATTTTAATTAATATCAATCAGGAGAAAAGTTATTGCAAAAATATATGTTGATCCCTAGACACTTTTGATGTGTGTATATAAACATACATCAAATAATACTAAACATACATAAATCAGTACGTACTAATATAACAAGAAAATTACACAAATACCGATTAACTTATTCCGCCAAATAAAACATCTTTACCAGATCCTTGAAAATTGGCAGTGACGAAGCACGCCTTATAGAAACGGGCAAGGAATTCCACAGGCGAACCGCCTGCACCATGAAGGATTTGTCATAGAAAGAACTGCTATGTAAGGGCATCGTAAGACAAAGGTTTTTCGAGGACCTAAGACTATAAGTGCCAGAATTCGACAAATAATCGAAACGTTCCCTAAGATAAGAGGGGGCGGGTTAAACAATATATTATAGAGAAGAGATAAAATGTGAAGATTTCGTCGGAGACGAATGGGTAACCATTTGAGTTTTGCACGGAATTGGGAAATATGGTCAAATTTACGCAAGCCAAATATAAACCTAATGGACAAATTTTGCAATCGCTCTAGCTTATTCAATTGAGCGATATGCCAAGAGTGGAGATTATAACAACCCTTCCCTTCTCTAAGCGGGAGGCCTTTGTTCAGCAGTGGACGCCTGTCGGCTGGCGATGTTGATGAAAGGAAAGTTTAGCTGGAGTAATGAGAGTCTGTAAGTTGAAGTGGCAATGGGCAGGCCACATCGCTCGAAGAACCGATAACCGTTAGGGAAAAAAGGTTCTCGAGTGGCGACCACGAACCGTAAGACGCAGCGTTGGCAGGTCTCCCACTAGGTGGACAGACGGCATTGTGCGTGTCGCAGGCAACCGGTGGATGCAAATCGCCAATTGTCGTTCATTGTGGCGTTCCAAGGCGGAGGCCTATGTTCAGCAGTGGACGTCTTCCGGCTGCTGATGATGTGATGCATGACTGGGCTCTTCACGTAGATTTAAATAATATACTAAAGGGGGAATAATGTATCAACAATTAAGTGCGACAATTAATAAAGAATTTCCCTCTGTATGGAGTGTATTATCTATGTATGTATCCTCCGTGTCGCACTAGAAAACTGCTTGTGAATCGGAGGTCACGCGTTCAAATCCCGTAAAGAGCAAGAACTTTGTGAGTTCTTCCTGACTGGCTAGGACAAAGCTGATCACCTGATTGTCTGGAATCTGATTGTCCAGATGGGCATGTAAAAATTCGGTCCTACGCCTGACCTCTTCTCGGTCGTGTTGGTCTTACGGTGAGTGGTAAAGGAAGAGAGAGTGCACTTGTGTCTACGCAAGCACTTGTGAAGATGACTGATCATGTAAGAAATTAGCTGTTGTGGTCGTATCGGCCAAGAGCACCTTTTTTAATTATCTATGTGAATGTATCTATAAATATGCGTATCGCTTACGACCAGATAAACTTATTGCTCATCCCGTCACTAAAATGTAATAAAAAACTACGTAAGGAATATTTTTCTACGATTCTAAGCCATTATTCTCACGTGCACACATTGTTTTTCTTTCCTTAAGCACCACTTTAACCTTCTAACGCCTTTAGCGGTGCCTATTTTTTAGCACTTTCGCTAGTCGTTTCATACTCGAAATATTTGTTATAAATAATAAAACCACTTAGAGAAAAGCCTTTCATTGTGAATAAGCTTTTTTGAATAAGATTGTGAATAAGCCTCCGTGGGGTGTCCGGGTAAGAATACCACCCACCCATCTCCTCCCGTTGGGTGTCCGTAATAGGCGACTAAGGGAAAATAAGAAGACGGGTACGAGTAGCAGCGTCTTTTTATTGGATTACCTACCACCTATACTGCGATCCCTAAGCCGCCTGCCTAGCGGGGGATTATGGCAACCCCTCCCTTCTAAGGGGGAGGCCTTTGTTCAGCAGTGAACCTTTCGACTGCTGATGAAGCTTTTTTTTTAGTTGGTTTAACCATGAGGATTTTACTGTTCTCCGACACAAAACTTGAGTTCTTATACATACCATATTTTTTGCTGCCGGGCAGGAAAGTTTCAAAAGACACCCAGTCTCCGTAGGGGCGAAGGCCGGGTTATGTTGGTTTTTTACCCCCTAAGACCTCCCAGTGGCCTTTATCAACGCTATGGAGGAGAAACTCTGGGTACTCCGCCAGAAACTCTCCAACGCCAGACGCTCGCTAGAGCACGTCCAGTACCCTGGTGGTGATTGCGACTTACCCATACCTACCAAACGATGGTATTGGATGGGTTTGTCTAAACCTAAGTTGTGCATATGCGCCACAATGAACGACAATTGGCTATTTGCAGCCACCGGTTACCTGCGATGCGCACAATGTCGTCAATCCACCTAGTCGTGTCCCGGTTTGTGGTCGCCACTCTAGAACCTTTCGTCCCCATCGGTTATCGGTTCTTCGAGCGATGTAACCTGCCCATTGCCACTTCAACTTGCAGATTTTAAGCTATGTTGGTGAATTTAGTTCTTCGGCGAATCTCTAGATACTCATCATCATCATCAGCCGGAAGACGTCCACTGCTGAACATAGTCCTCCCCCTTCGACCACCACAATGAACGACAATTTGCCATTTGCATCCACCGGTTGCCTGCGGTGCGAACAATGTCGTCTGTCCACTTAGTGGGAGGCCTGCCAACGCTGCGTCTTCCGGTTCGTGGTCGCCACTCGAGAACACTGCCACTTCAACTTGCATATTTTTCGAGCTATGTCGGTGACCTTAGTTCTTCGGCGGATCTCCACATTTCGGATTCTGTCGCGCAAAGAAACTCCGAGCATAGCTCTCGCCATGGCTCGTTGTGTGACTCTGAGTTTCTTCAAAAGGCCAGCTGTTAAGGACCACGTCTCAGTACCATATGTCATCACTGGCAACACACACTGGTTAAAAACCTTTGTCTTCAGGCACTGCGGAAATTCAGATGAGAGACTATAAATCTCTAGATACTATAAATCTTTAATGGCTTAGAATTTGTGGATTTGCCTCTATTTAAATATTTAAAAGCTGTGCGATTAAATGATCAGACAAATCTTCTTTCGCATAAATATTTATTACACTAAATTCAGAATTACACTTCAAACTTCGAATGTTTTTCTTATTATTAAATAATATAAATAAAATAATAAATAAAATTGTGAATGACTAATTCATAATTTTATTTATTATTCAAAACAATGATATTATAATACAAAAAGATTTAGAAGAACTAAGAATCTGAATTTGCGAAATTCTTATACCTTAATCTGAATAAAACGTGTAAAACCATTTGTTACCCTATTTCATCATCGCAATGAGAAAATCAAGACGTTCGCCTGATACATACATACACTACACTATCCTTCTGTAGTATTCAGATAAAAAGTCCAATTCATTCATTCTTATCGCTGCAAAAAATATAGCCAGGATCCATCTCGGAAGTTATCTGGCGGCCCAAGGGCGGCTCGCCTCCCGAGACGCGCTGTAATCCTACAACAAATGACGCTTTACGTCAACTATTCTCCACTTTAACACTCTGGACCCAGGTCAGCCGGCCATATATCTTAGGTAAAACATTAGATACTGTACTTTTTAGAAAATATTACAGCAATCGGTATGGGTCCGTCTCAGTAAGTTAGCTAAGAAAAGCCGTTGGGTACTTTGTTCGATTTACTCATTTTTTACCACCTGCATTGTGTTTGTATTTTCCTGTTTTAATTCAAAAACCTTGAGTTGGATCATCAATCACAGAAAGAGCGTTTCTGTGTAAAATAAAGTTTATTTTCCTTCTTTCTAAAAATTCTTCTATAATTTTTAACCGACTTCATTTCTCTAACATCTGCTATTTTTGTATATTTTAAGCGAACAATTCGTATTATTGTAACTGCCGAAACGAACATCTTATCATGATCAACAATCTAAGATTTAGCTATCATTATCATAGTTTATTTTTATAACATTACACCAAATTGATGCAAAATTTCTAGAATTCTGACCTAGTTTATTTTTATTTAGCCTACTAGGTGACGAGGCAAGCAAGACACTTGTAAGCGACACGGCTGCTACACTGCACTGCCGTTGGTCACTCAAAACAACAGCAGTTATTGTTACTTTAGACGTAGGAAGTTAGATTCCAAAATAGTAATAAAGATTATAAAATATTTTATAAGTAGGTTTTCTAAAGTGCTGCAACACTGGCTGAAAATACGGTTTTACATTTTGCACTAGAAAAAAAGGCACAATGCATCTCTGGTAGTCATTTGGTTGACAATGGTGCTCACGTAACGTGCGTCCCGTTCCCGTCCCGTCGCGCGTCCAACTAGGTCACGCCGTGTTGGCGTCAAAGCGAACCGAGGTGATACAGCCCATTATACGTTGAACCACCCGTTAGGCTTTTATTTTTAAAAGTGGAAGCGTTGAGGGTTGAGGAGTTAGGGGTCATGGTATTTTGGTAAATGAACTTTTAAAATTTAAATTTAGAATAATGTTGTTTTGTTAGTGATGTGAAAAGGTAAGATTTTTTTTGATTTAGTCATTCTAGTAACGAGATAAGTAAGACGTTCGCCTGATGATACGCGGCCCGCCTGCCTATAGACAGCTGCATTGCACTGCCGCTCGTCACCACAGATATTAGCTATTATGTGTCTTGTGTCTCTGGTCTTGGAAAACTTAGGAGCTATGGAGAAGTTTACCACCTCGAAAGCAAAAAAGGGAAAATTGGAAAATTACGCCGTAGTGCCGTAGGAAGCAAGAAGATGGTGTTGCTTGCAGAATATCTGACACTGCGGTGGTACCTACCTGGATGTTCCCTTGCACTGTGGACTTTCTTTTTCTTTTTAACCGGCTTCAAAAAGAAGGTTCTCTATTCGACGCGTATGTATGTAATATTAATAAAAATGCGTAATATTAATATATGTTAGTCTATGTGGGCTTCTAAACAAATTTACTAACTTTTATGAGTGTATGTATGTATGTATGTATGTATATATGTATGTATGTAGGTTTGTCCGCAGATTTCTCAGAAACTACAAAACCGATTTCGAAAATTCTTTTTGCAATAGTTAGAGTATTTTTCAACTTAGGGTAGAGTACAAGTTCCATCAAAATCGGTTCAGTAGTTTAAGAGATATAAACTTTTTATGTTTTCAGTAAGTTGCTGTAACGTAGACGTTCGAGTTGCGTGATAGTGCTGATACCTATTGTGCTAAAATAAACGTCGTAAAAAAATAAAAACCGACTTTAAAGTAAATTATCTAAAAAGCATAAAATAACGAAAACATATTGAAGTCGGTGTCAGCTCGTGCTAGTCTTACTTAACATGATGTGCTAGCACCGACTTCAATATATTTTCGTTTTTTTATGCTTTTTAGATAATTTACTTTAAAGTCGGTTTTTATTTTTTTTTAAATAGTTTATTTTACCTAGTATAATCTTAGTTAGGTAATCGTAGTTTAATCTTAGAAGATGCGTGTTTGTTTGTATAGGTACCCTGTTTTTCTTTAAAAGATCAAGATCGTAGACACAGGAGTGATGGCTAATCGGTGGCCAGCTAAAGAAAATTGTTAGGGTTGATTATGACATTAAATTCTTCCAATTATCTTTGGTAGGCTAGCGGTCACTCTTGTGGTGATAGTATATTTATTGCTACGATTGATACTGTAAAGAAAAACAGTATATACGTGGATATAACTGACATACAGTTACCACTTTCTCAAAAACCACTGAACCTGCCTGTTTTTGATAAATATTTGCAGCATCACTATTCAGCATTAGGGCTACGGCAGATCTCAAAAGAATAGGAGACCCTGGATATTTGGGATGTACCCTAGGACGTCCATTGAGTACGGCGGCGGGGTGTCGACCCCCGTCCTCGTGAGCACCGAGTTAAGTTCTCGCGGGGCTATAGTGCGCCCCGCTGGCGGCGTGCTCAAAGTCATGGCAGTGCATTGAGGGTTTCCTGGTGCAAATCCCACCAGAGAGCCCAGGCCCTTCTCATGTGCCGATGCGTCAGCCGCGGGAGTCTTAGTGCATAATAATCCTACACACCCCGGTTGATCCCCACATACATATCCCGAGGATCTATCGAAGGTTACCCCCCGCGAGAGCAAAAAAAGGTCTAACTTGTTAATATAATTTCAAGATGGTAGCGGAAGATGGAACCAAATATCGAAATAATTCAATTTCAATAAATGTTTTAATAATAATTAACACTAATTATCATTATGAATCTGGCAGCATGACTTTTCTCAAGCCGTTCTGAAAGGGTTTTCCTGTGGTATTTAAAGACATCTTTATTTAAACTATTTGCGACCTAACGGTTATAAATATATATCTATTCACAATCTGAGGGACACATAAAATGAAATAGTCTAATAAAACAGCTATATTTTAAAACTATGAAACAAGTTTAATAGCTGAAGAGGTCATTTGCTTGTTGCAACGACCTTTTCAACTTGATAGTCGCTTTTAAAGACAGAAGTGAAACCATTTCATGGTCGTATCATTTTACTAAATGTTTGTATATTTTGCTTTCATTTAATTTAATTTGTTTTTATTAGCTTTCGAAAAATTGAGACGATGTTGTCCTTAACAGCTGGCCTTTTAGAGAAGCTCAGAGTCACAAAATGAGCTAAGGAGAGAGCTATGTTCGGAGTTTCTTTGCGTGACTGAATCCGAAATGAAGAGATTCGCTCGCTTTATTTATACCCATATTTATGTTATTGGTATGAAAATACATAATGGCGACTGACGGCCGCCATATTATATTTTTTGAAAAAATATACAGGGTATAAGGGACATCGTACCGAAAAAAAATTTGTAAGACGTCCAATAATGTCCGTTACAACATTACAGTAACCATTTATATGGTAAATGACAAATGACTAACTTATTAATTTTCGAGCATGTAATGAATATATGCGGAATAATGTTTATTTTTCAAATTACATTGCTAATTTTCTAAAATAATAATAGTTATTTGCCTATTAATTAATTGCCTATGCACTGTTTTTGTGAATAAAGAATAAATAAATAAATATAAATAAAATAAAAACACAAATAATTTAATTAAATGTTTTTAAATTAAAATTAGGCTTTATTATTATACCAATAATGATGTTATACTAATTTTATTTAAAAAAAGTGAATTTTTTTTTTGGAAATTCATGAAAAAGCCGATGAAAAATTTCAACACTAGGATGTTCAGAATCGTGTTCTGGATCCCTGGTATCGGTTTTCGGTACAATGTCCCTTACACCCCGTTATAGCCTATGTCACTTCCACAACTGAGACGAATCTAAAAACGTATTATAAGTCAAAATCCATCAAGACGTTTAGGCCGTTTAGTCATACATACATACATACATTATACATACTTACATACATACATACTCTTGAATAACGTAAGCCTCCTTCAGGGGCAGTCGGGCAAAAAAAATAACATGTTAGTCTGCCCGTGACTACGGGTGCTTCAAAGCATTCGAAACGTCGGGAAAGAGATTTGTGAATTATCTACTTACTTACTAACGAATCACCGAAAATGTTTTTTATACCACCAAGGTGGCAAACATGGTATGGTATCTTAGAAGAAATGGAAAAAGCTACCAGTAGCACCCTCTTGCGGCGTGATTTGCAACTTTTCTCTGTTCGGAATGAAACTGAGATAGTAGTTCAGTATTTTGCATCTGACATCATAATTATGACTTACAGCGGTAGCGGTAAATAGGTTGGAATCAAATTAATACGAAGTCTAGGGGGCGCGGGTTCGAACCCCAACCAATGGGTGGGGCTGTGGATGGGGTTCGAAATCATTTTTCTTTTTTTATTTCATTCCTTAATGCATATACTATTGACGTCCGCGTACTTTATATCGAATACTACAAAGTTTTAACTATTTTTTTTTATTAAAAATTCTCGAGGCTATTAAAGTTTCAAATCACACCGCTGGAGGCGCTGGTGTTAGGGGGCACGTTTTGACGTGGGAGTTACCTATCTATTTCTAAGTAATATACTTACTCTTATCTATGGTGGCAAACAAGCATGCGGCCCACCCTTAGAGAATTAAACCAAATTCTCTACGAGCCCACCTGATCGTAAGCAGTCGCCGCAGGCTATACACACTAGCAACACTTAAAGAATCACTAGCGCGTTGCTGACCCTTAAGACATTAGATATTAAGTCTTTTGTGTCCAGTAATTTCACTAGATTTCGTCGGATTCAAAAACGAAATCTTCCTGAGGTTGTGAATAATCAGTGGTCTCCTTTGTTGTGTAGTTATGTTTCAGTGTGCAGGAAAGCGCGCATAATGGCGTAGGTGTCCATTCCCGATATACTTACATTGTTAGTAGTTGGTCAGCGCTATTGTTTTACGTCGTGCAAATCGTGCAGCACGGCGCAACGTCGCGCGATTGTTCCAACTTATGTGTTGTCTTGCATACGAATGAAAATAAACTTTTGGCTGCTAATTATTTAAGTTTATAACGTTGCGCTGAATTTTTTGAGGCTATGATTGTGCACATACTTACTTATTATAATAACTTGATCTGATCGATCGGCCAACTCCCAGTAGTCTTACCAAGTATCCCTACTAGTTGAACTACTAGGAATATCCTTCCCAATAGACTTACTGATAATAAGACTTCAGGTTTTATTTTTTTCCAATATTTTTGCCCGAATGCCCCAGACGGAGGGTTATGTTTTTCGAAAGTAGGTATGTATGTATGTACTCGTATGCATGTATGTCTATTTGTTTGGCACGGCCCACAGCCTAAGCGGCGTGATGGACAGTGACTTATAATATGTCATTAGAATCGTCTTAGTTGTGGGAGTGTGTGGCTATATATGTTGTGGGAGTGTGTGGCTATATATAGGTGTGTGTGGGAGTGTGTGGCTATATATTTTTCCAAAACATTAAAATGGCGGCCGCCAATTTGTTTTTTTTTTAGTTCCAAAAATATAAATGTAAGGTCTTAACTAGGCAAGTTGAAATATATACATATGTATGTATAATGTAATTTAAGCCATTTTTGTTAGTTCGCTGTTGGGCTTTTTGTGTTTTATAATGTATACTTATCACTATATTTACATTAATAAATCATAGACCTTGTTATTTATAGACAGTAGCTTTATTGCGAGGCCGATCGATACGGCCACAATATTTAATGCACAATGGATCCATTTACGTCAGAGTGTATTCCAGTGGTTACCAGGCCAATTTTATAGCCACCATCAACAGAATAGAATAGTTTTACATTTATAAGTGCAGCCGTCTACATGGGAAATATTATAGTGCACAAGTTCTCGCGTAGACCAAAGTGTGCCATATTTACCTTACTTACTATATTCGATAGGACGGAAGACCAACATGACCAGGGCGATTCAGGCGCCTAATAATCATGTCTGAGGCCAAAACATCTTACAGCGTGATTTGTTTTTTATACTACCAAGGTGGCAAGCAAGCATGCGGCCCGCTTAGTGATAAACAATCACAGCAGCATATAGACGCTAGCAACAACAGAAGAATCACTAGCACGTTGCTGACCCTCAAGGCGTTAGATATTAAGTCTTTTGTGTCCTTTAATTTTACCAGCTACAGTGTCCTTCACACCGAAACACAGACACTGCGGTGGTATCTACCTGGGCGGTTCCTTGCACAAGGAGCCTGCTGAATTCTTCTCATAAAAGCCTTAATGTTATACCCCTATTAATAATGTCTAGGCTAGTGTGTCAGAGAAGTCTAGTAACTAGTAAACACCACATGTAAAGGAAAACTTTGTTCCAGACCCTTACGTAGCATCGAAGATCCAATGCAACGAATCGATATTGCTGTCTCACTCGCACCCGCACGCTATCATCTCGAGCCCCGGCTTCCCCCGGCCGTACCCTGACGACGTGGACTGTGTGAGCGAGATCCAAGCCCCCCCAGCTCACACCCTGAGGCTGCAGTTCGAGGAGTTGCTGACTGAACACGAACCACAGTAAGTACGCTAGCAGATATAATCATCTTTGTTTAACATACGGCTGTGCCCACAAGCGAGAGTGAGATAGTAACGCTCTGTGCTGTTGTTTCAAGCTTTTAATTCTCAAACATTTTACAAACCGTTATCATTTTGAAAATGTATTCAGGTAATTTCGGGCTAACAATTTACAAAATTTATTACAAAAGTTACAGGAAAGAAGTAGGTACCTTAATTGGTTGAGATTCTTCATTGTAAATATTCAGACTACATAGATAATGTACTCATATAGATGTATTTTGGTCACGATTAAATATATAAAATACTGTTACGACCGGGACAAAAAAGTACAAATTACTCGGTTAATTATGACTTAATTGCATTTATGACTGCTTTGTTAGTTTATAGGTCTACTATCGATCCGTATAGAAAAATCTAGAATTGTCAATAGAAAGTTGTTCCCTCAAACTCGGCATGTACTTAGGTATTGTAACCTACCTATAGCTCGCTCTCGGTTCACTGCCCCGCCTATTGTTCGTTTACGTCTCGAAATGTCGCCTATATTTTGTGGGCTCGCAAAATGTTAGACTTATAGTACTTACTAGTACTTTCGAGAAATTTCCACCCTTCTATTAATTTAGCTATTATAAGACGCATAGAGGCGTCCACACAGTTTTTGGTTAAAAGCGAAAGCAAAACTATCTCAAGGAAGCGATCGAAAAGAATTGTACCGGCGACCTTTGCGAGCTAACTTCCCAAATGACGAGCGGCAGTGCAATCCAACTGTCTTTGGCAGGAATGTCACCTAATAGCTTTGCATTGCCGACCATTTGTTTCCACTGACTTCCCAGCCCTTCAAACAAAAACACAGCAATTTTGACATAAGTACTGCTGGTTAACAGTAGAATATCTGACACTGCAGCGGTAACTACCTGAACATAGACCTATTGTACAACCAATATAAAACATAACAAAAATAAAGCAAATGTACAATGGGCTCTTCCAGGCAACCTTTGGATGAAGAGGATCTGTAACAGTTAATGGCGGTACAGCATATATGTATTATGGGCTTATGGGATCTTTATCTTTCCCAAGGGTGGGTTCCTAGTAAAACCCCTAGGCGGACGACATGGTGTAGGCACTGTGTCGTCCTTCGCGGCGCTTGCGAAGGTGCCGGGGGGTGCATTATTTGCTCCACCCGGGACGTGCTCTAGTGAGGATCTGGCGTTGGAGGGATTCTGGTGAGGTCCGCACGGAGAGCGGAGGACTGGCTGAGGTGTGTACGGAGTGGAGAGACTGGCTCCTCATAGCGTTGATGAAGGCCACTGGAGAGGTTTTAACATATCGAGATATAATAATACCAGCCCTTGTTTTTTCCCACTGTTGGGCACGGGCCTCCCCTCAAGAAGCTTAAGCTATAGTCCATCACGTGACGCTGGCCAAGTGCAGGTTGGCGGACTTCACACGTCATTCAAAAGCTAGTTAGGCTTTCACAGACATGCAGGTTTCCTCACGATGTTTTCCTTCAGCGAAAGCTAGTAACAATCGCGCAAAGACGATTCGCACATAATTAATCAGATGTGCGAGCCGGGGTTCGAACCTACGCACCTTGTTTCGAAGGCAAGCGTTCGCCCACCGAGTTGTTACCGCTTATATTTCGAGATATAGTTTTATTTATCTGTTGTTGTTTTAATCCTTATAAAATATGGATACAGCATCATTATAGTAATTATCACAGATGAATAAATAAATTCGAGATTAATGCAAATGTCCGTGCGCCAGACGAAATAATTTGAAATCATTACGATTACGCTCCACTGGTTCTGAATAATAATCGCTTTGTTTTAATGAAAATGTTAAATCGATTCTGTGAGCGACGAGGTTTGTTGGCACCGACTGGCGTCTCAAACATTCAAATTTGGCTCTCCAGTGGCATCGTTTTAATTTGCTTTGACAATAACAAACGCCCTGTTGTATTATAATATTTCATTTGGAATTGAAGTGAATCCATTTTATAGCCATCTTCAAAAAGAAAAAGTGTACTCTCGCGGTCACAAGCGGTGTACCACCTTTAGGACGACAATACGTGAGGTCACGGCGGGGGCGCACGTCACGTCGTTCAAACGATTTTGGTTGAAAACTAAGACACCGCTTGTTTCCGCGATAGTACCTACCTCAGAACCAAGAGAAATAAAACTTTATTAATATTTTGGAAGCCGAGTAGAATTCTAAAAAAAAAGAACATACAACCGAATTGATAACCTCCACCTTTTTTTAAGTCGGTTAAAAAAGAAGATAAAACTGCACGTCTAAGGGCCACAGCCCACTAGCGTTTTCTAGCTGCAGCGACTGGCAATTTTGCGACTGCATCGCGTTTTAGCAACTCATTAGCGACCTTTGAGCGACTCCTTCAACTCCTTGCACTCGATCGCTGTTTCGGAGTCGCGCGTTTTAGCAACCGCATCAATGCTGCATCGCGTTTTAGCGACTCGTTGCACGCGATTGCTGTCATCGATGCACAGTGGGCAAAAAATAAGGTTCACTAGCTTAATTTTTTTGAAAAAGGTTATATATTTTATGTAGTTCAAATACATGGTTTTGTTAAAATTACTATAACATCGAATTACTTAGTATATACAAGTTTTATTTTTAACTAAACAACATTATTACATTAAATGTAAGTACATTCCTAATGTATCAAATTATAATTTGTTTCACCTTTTTTTGTGTTTAAATTGAAAAGCTGAATCTTTTTGGTTACGGTTATGGTAACAAAACCGCCTGAGTTTCAACTTTGACCCTTTTACAAATATCACATGCTGCTATTGAGGTTTTATAGATGTCATTGTTATTATGTTGTTTTTTTTTATTTATTCCAAGTACACTACACATTATATTGAAAAAAAAAACTAAATAACTTAACAAATAGCTTAGACCTGAAATATAATGTAAAAATATGTACCTACAACTAAGCATAATAACTATTAACAGAAGAGTAACTCTGTATCCGAGCTACCTAACATTAAACCACACATATGCGAGTATATATAAAAGTGATAACAATTAATAATTAGGTGATATTACAGGTATGAGTCTGGATAGAGGCGGAGGATATATTTCAACGTAGTTGTAAATTTACCGAGACTGGGATTAAAAATATCTAAAACCGTACTTAATTTTGCCAAGTCGTTATACAAACGGGCCATCCTGGTAAGCGGGTTGAAGTAAGAAATAAACCGGCTTCAAAAAGAAGGTTCTCTATTCGACGCGTATGTATGTAATATTAACAAAAATGCGTAATATTAATATATGTTAATCTATGTGGGCTTCTAAACAAATTTACCAAATTTTATGAGTGTATGTATGTATATATGTATGTATGTAGGTTTGTCCGCGGATTTCTCAGAAACTACAAGTCCGATTTCGAAAATTTGCAATAGTTAGAGTATTTTTCAACTTAGGGTAGAGTACAAGTTTCATCAAAATCGGTCAAGTAGTTTAAGAGATATAAACTTTTTATGTTTTTAGTAAGTTACTGTAACGTAGTCGTTCGAGTTGCGTGATACCTATTTTGCTAAAATAAAAGTCACTAAAAAGTGTTAAATAAACTATTTAAAAAAAATAAAAACCGACTTCATAGTAAATTATCTAAAAAGCATAAAATAACGAAAATATATTGAACATTAACTAAGACTAGCACGAGCTGACACCGACGTGTCAGCTCGTGCTAGTCTTAGTTAACATGATGTGCTAGCACCATTCGGACAAAGTATCCAAGTCTTTCTGTAACATTGCACAGTCTTCATCTTTAGAAATTGAGTTGAAATTTTTTAAATCGTCTGCATACAGGAGACATTTGCAGGCTAATTGTTGCACCAGATCATTTATAAAGATTATAAAAAGAAGGGGTTCTAAATGAGATCTTTGTGGAACCCCGACGTCATAACTACATGTGAAGATACAAAGCCTCTCAACGCAACCAACTGGCTTCTGCTGTCAAGGTATGAGCATATCCAGCGAAATAAACTACCATGAATTCCACATGACGAAAGTTTACGGCTAAGTAACCTGTGGTTAACTTTGTCAAAGGCCTTAGAAAAATCAGTATAAACGGAATCAACTTGACCTCCAGCAGCAAAAGCCTGACATAGATAATTTTTGTATACTAACAAATTGGTGACTGTCGACCGATTTTTAACGAAACCATGCTGATCATCTGAAAGCATTGTTTTACGTGATTATAGAGATGACCGTACACTAGAGACTCGAAAAGTTTTGCAAAACAAGACAAAATACTGATAGGCCTATAATTTTCACAACGTGATTTATCGCCGCTTTTGTAAATAGGGACGATATGTGCAACTTTCCAACGTTTAGGAAAGACGCCACTGCTTAACGACTTATTGAAAATAATACCTAACGGGATGGTTAATTGCTCACCACAATACTTGACAAATAATGGTGGCAGCATATCAGGACCAGCACCTTTATTTTTATCCAGCTGTTTAATTTTATCCAAGATATCTTGATTACTAAATGAAATATTAGAAAGTGTGTTATGAGTATACTCCTTAACAAAGTCTGACTGATTGTAAGTGCCACTAGGGTTGTCTGACATGGAAACATCCTCGAAAACAGAGCTAAAGTATTGAGAGAAGAGTTCACATACTTCCTGACCATTCGATGATGAAGTATTACCAAGTGTCATAGTATGTGGGATAGAAACTTGGCCTCTCCTATTATTGATAAAACTCCAGAAAGATTTTATATTCTTCTGTAGGCTCTCTTCAGTGGCGGATAAATAATTATTATAACATTCCTCGGAGAGAATTTTGCACCTTTTACGAAGCAATGAAAAAGTGTCATAGTCGCGAGGGTTTTTGTATTTTTTGTACAGCATATGATATTGATTTTTTTAATTATTACTTATTAACGATTATATATCTTATTAACGATTTACTATACCAAATAGGATAAGATGAACATTTTGATGTAGTCAATGGAGTATGCCTGTTTATAATTTGCAAAAGAACTTCATAAAATTTAGCTACACAAAAGTCAACGTCAGTAGAAGACAATAGATCGTCCCAGTTTATACACTGTAGATCAGATTTTATATTATTATAATTACACCTTGACCAGTTTAGATGTTTCGTTTTATGATTTTTAAGGACCTTTGACAATTAATTGAATATTCAACATAATAACAGGGTGATGCATGTCCAGTAGACTCAATGCAGAGGTTTCATCAACTGAAATAGTCTCAATATTTGATAAAACTGAATCCAACAAACGACCATTAACATTTCTCACATTATTAAATTGTTTTAAGTTACAAAGTGATAAAAATTCATGTAGTAGATTGAGCTTTTTACTAGTCACTGAAGTTGCTGAGAAAGGAAGATCACAATCAGATGGACTTAAAGAACCAATATCATAATCAGGCGTATTAAAATCTCCTATTAATAATAAATTGTCGTCAGAAAAATCATTCAATATTAGCCTCTGGCAATTATTATAGAATATTTCTAATTTATCTAAGGTCATATCAGGCGGTAAATAGCAGACACATATATTGAGTCGGGGTGTACTGCGTGAGTCCGGCAAAATCGTAATCCAGATATCCTCCATGTCGCTATCCCAAGATGCCTGACGGATAACATCAAATTTCTTATGAGTAGCAATTAAAACACCGCCACCTTCTCGTTTGTGAGATGTAGTATCTTCACGGTCTCTTCTAAAAACATTAAAACGAGCATCGATAACTTCACTATCAAAAACACTTTTATTTAAATTTGTTTCCGTCAGGCATACAATGTCAAAATTAGAGTTTAACAAATTTAGTTGAAATTCAGAAAGTTTACTCAAACTCAAACTCAAAAATAGTTTATTTCAAATAGGCTTAACGCTAGCACTTTTGAAAGGTCATGTATTTTTTTTTAAAAAAGCTACCACCGGATCACAACGCGGCCTCAACTGAGAAGATCCGGCAAGAAACTCAGCGGGCTTGTCATTTTATCACATTTTTTTTTAAACAGTTTGTCATGTTACAACTAGATCAGAGCGACAATGTGTCTTGCCGTTCAAAAGATCAAATAATACAGAAAAAAAAAATACGACGAAAGTAGGTACAACAAACTAAAAAGCCAAAGGGATAGTAGTAGTACTACGAATCCTATTTACGTTTTGATAATATACATTAACCATAAAAGTAAATAAACAAAATAAATCAAACATAAAAACAAATATAATGAAGGTGTTATTACAGACAAATTATTGTAAACTCTTTAACATTTCAACATTTTTAATTAAAATAGCAGGGTGTTTTTCATATTTGCGAATGTAGACTGGACCATAACGCACCCATACAAACTTATAATTCTTATTTTTACAGAAGTCTCTTGTGACTTTGTGTAATTCTTTAGCTTCTGGGGACAAATGCTCGGACAAATATATTCTAGAAACTTTATTATCCATACCAATATGACTAGTACAAAGTTTATCATCAGGATGTTTCTTATTAGCGAATAGTTGCAGATAGGAGCTCGTCTCGGAGGCGCTGCGATGAAAGAGTGACTAGTATATTTCTGGGTCTTTTAGAATTTGTATTTAACTTCGCAACTCTTCGGCACGATTTTATGTCACCATCAGATGTTAAGACCTGAAGACACTCACAAAGCTTATTAAAGAGATCCAATAGATTCTCGTCCTTACTCTCTGGAACCTCATGAATTTCGGTTTAACCCACGTGAGACTTTTTCGACAGTCGAAATACGGTATTGAAGTTTCCCTATATCATTTTGAGACTTAGAAAGCTCAGACTCGAGCACTTTAATCCGCTTATCCTTTTCCATTACAAACGATTTAAGCTCCCCCTGTTCAGCAGTAATAAAATCAGTTGTAGTTGTAAAATCAGTTTTCACTTCCTCGATAGCACGATTAACCTCTACAACTACCATTTCCTGGACATGCTGGACATGCTGGTGGGCATGCTGGCGAACATGCTGGACATGCTGGTGGACATGCTGTTTTTATCATAACTCAATTAATTTTTGGATGCGTAGGGTGATTGGTGAGACGTGTAGGAATGTAAGTAGATCACGCAACTATATAAGTTCAATTTTTGTTTACCTTAATTGGTAAGTTTTATAACAGTGTACAATAATAATATATAATGGTAATCGTTTGGGTAAAATCTAAGTGAAATATTTTATAATCCAGGCCATAGGAGTAAAAAAAAATTTCATCGTTTTTTGTTATTCAAATCAGTCTTTTGTCTTTTTTTGACAGCCCTCTTGCTTGCTATCATCCTACTACGAGTAAATGAATGATTTATTTTGATAAAAGTAATCATTTCACCACATTTCAGATTTTTATTTACTTATAAAATCATTGCAATCAATCTATTCTTACGGATTATATCGCGATTTATTTTATTTTTCCCGACGTTTATAA
This sequence comes from Furcula furcula, assembly GCA_911728495.1. NCBI lineage: Eukaryota > Metazoa > Arthropoda > Insecta > Lepidoptera > Notodontidae > Furcula > Furcula furcula. The sequence continues at coordinate 24,452,922 of OU452252.1, forward strand.
AATCATATTATTTCTTCATTGTGAACTCTGAGCTTTGTTTTGTACTAAAGTTACATTTCTAAAGCAAGCGGTTTCCCTGCGCTTCTGAGTAAGTTTCATAAATGAAAAATGGTCAGTTCATTGAACCTTGATTCCAATGAACTGCGGGACAAAATTTTCATCATTTTCCTATACCTAACTCCTAGTGCATTCCTAAAATGCCTTAAAGCTTGCGGAATATTTATTTATTTAATTTATTTAAAAAGTCTTTTCATTACGTATTGAGGTAATCGAACGCACTGATATTATATCGTTATGATTATGAATATGGTTGTTTGTATTTAAAAACCACAAGAAATACATTATTAAAAATCTTATGAAAGAGAAGCTTGTTTTAATGCCCACTGTGCTCTGGTGTGGCATGTTTTGCCTTAGGTTTACCAACTTTTTCTGGTATTCTAGATTAGATTATTTTCGGGGTCGATTTAAATTACCACTTTTAAGGAATACTACTGCTTTGGTTTTTAATTTCAAAGAAAGCACGTATTGCAAAAGTATGTATTTCACCGTCTATATGATTTTTAACACAAATCTACATTAATGATAATGTTTGCTTGTACACATAAGTTTTTGAAAACTGGTAATTGGATGTAGCCAGTACCGCCTTCGCCGCTATTGATATTTTCGCTTTATTAGTAAAGCAAGAAGCAGTGCAGCTTTATAAGAGTCCATGGTAACGTTTAGCTTCGTCAAGATTTAGCTTCAGGGCCGACTACTCTTAAAAATGTTTATTCCCTAACTCAAATCAAATTATCCCCAATTATACTTTATATTTTTAGTTGTCTTAAAAAAGGAGGTTCTGTATTCGACGCGTATACATACATATGTAATAACTAGCTGACCCACGCAGCTCCGCCTGCGCTATTTTTACGTTAGCTAAACGTTTAATAACAGACATTCGTATCGAATACATAACCTCCTTTTTTATAGTCGGTTAAAAACTAGGACCCACTTTTTACTTGCTCTCCGAAGCACGGACCCGTTTAGTTCAAATGGCGTTAAACGGTCACCCATCTATTTATTGACCTTACCTAACGTTGCTTAACCCGATCGATTAAAAAACCTTGATAACAACTCTCTATGAGTGTTCCCTTACTAATATTTATTATATTATAAAGAAAAATTGATAAAATCTGACCAAGCGTATAACCAAGTACCCATTTTGACTTTAATCCCCTCTCCCAAAAGAACCGTGCTAGATTACGGAATAAAAAGTATCCTATGTCCTACCTCGTAGTAAGATCTCAAATCATGCCAAGTTTCATTTGAACCCATTCAGTAGTTTAGGCGTGATGCTCAGCCGTGATACAGACAGACAGACAGACAGACAGACAGACAGACAGACAGACAGACAGACAGACAAAAATTAAAAAAAATACATTTTCGGCCTTAGTATCGGTTATAGAATGCCCTCCAAAAATAATTTTCAAAGTATCTTCAATGTACAGAATTGGACCTGTTACAGTTTTATTATAAGTATAGATTGACTTAATTATGTTAGACTATATGGGCATCTAAGCATATGTACATATATCCGAGTAACCCCTTCGGATATCGTTAGTCTCCCTTCCCATTACAATTTGTGAAAAGAAGTATCGTTTTCACACCTTCCATTTAAGACACAACAAGACATTGACCTTTACTTGTCAATTAACAACCCAAAAACGATCTTGTTGTAAGTACATTCCACGCGTCTCAACCGAACAGGCAAATCGTTTATGGGCCAAAACATACACTTTTATAACAAACTGCCACAGGATATTCGAGATCTTCATCATTGCGTCGGGTACCTCCACGACAGGTGCAAGTGACCCGGGTTATTTTTGTGTTCACTAATTAAAATCCACTGTTTTGCTATAATAGTTCAGTGTTAAATAGTGTTGTCATCGAGTGTTATATCACCTAAAGTGTTGCTTAGTAACTTAAATCAGTCACACGATCAAATTTGTTCACAAAACAAATTAAATTTATGTGTTTACAATCTCAAACTACCTGAATTAAAAATATAAACGGATCCGGTACTCATTTGAGTTGTAATTAAAATAACTTTAAACTGATCACTTTCGCCCGATTAGAAATATCAACACAATAAATAACAAACAACAGTTTTAATGATGTCTAGTAAACTTCGTCCCAAACTTCAACATTCCTGTGCAGCTTGCTTAAAGGAGATCACAGATCATAATTTTATTACTTGTAAAGTCATCGAATGTCGAAAAAATACCATAAAGATATCTGTGTCGGTGGAAAAGTCCCGTTCAATGAAGAAAGTCAGCTTGCTTGGAAATGCCCAAAATGTCTCTGTGACCAAAAAAAAGGTGGGGATAACTCATCTACTCCAGTCAGGGGACAGGACCAGACTGACATCTCTAATGTTACTGTACGCGCAAGAAAGTTAACTCCGTCGTCTGATTTGAAAATTCTAACCGCTGAAATTAAATTGCTTCGAGAAGATATGTCCGACATCAAAGCGCCAATTTCTAGTATCTTCGGATCGATTGCTAAATGTCACGAAAGATTAGGTGATGTGGTCGCAGGTTTATCAAAAGCGGTCGGCCGCATAAACATACTTGAAAAACAAGAAACTCAAATTCTACATCTTGAAGAAAAAGTTCAATTGTTGACTGAGCAGATCGATATCCAAGCACATAGTGTGCGTCACCATGCAACGCGCGCTACACCTAGCGCGCGGTTGCTGCATCCAGCGACCGGAAAGCGACTGAGTTGCCGGTCGCTGCTGCTAGTAGTGTGCGAGGGTTCGCGATCGACCACGGTATCAAGCTTCCGAAAAGCAACTGAGTTGCCGATCGCGGATGCAAAAAGTATCGTGTCCGCTGTGGCCCTTAAGGCGATTTCAAATTTGCCGGAAAGTGCCGCGCGGCCGTAGCGCTGCAGCCGCGCGTCAATTCATTGATCTAGTGAGGTTGCGCACATAGTTTTTTATCGATGAGATTGACAGTCAAGAGTTTCTTCGTCAGAGTCCATCGAGAAACTAAATGTAATATGAAGCTCGAACTTAGCAACAGATTCTGCTTTGCTACGGACTTCCGACACTGCGGTGGTACCTTCGTGTATGGTTTCTTGTGTAAAGGACCTTCAATTCACTAAATGGCCTAATCAGCTTTTTAGGAAATTTGCAACAAACGGTTGAAGACGCGTAAAATGTCAGCAGTTCACCTCCCACTGTATAACAATTTGCGTGTAGCAATATAATCCTGCTGACCCCCTCAAGGCTACGGTGTTATGCTGCAGCTATTGTAATTTACTCAAACAACCTACTAATATTGTTTGACTAAGTTCATACAGCCAAGATTTGAGGTATAAACTCGGAAATCAGGGCGCTGAATTAGCTGCATTGTTACTTTAAGCCATGTAAGTGTTAACATAAGGCCTAATTTTGGATGACACGGAGTTAGACCCCATTATTCATACAATGTTCGATACATATTCATAAAGCATTGTTTGGTACAAGTTTAAAGAGATGGGCTTAGTTTAAAACTTGAACTAATTTAAACTTGATAGATGTTGTTATAATTATGTTACGTGGAATAATATTTAAAGAAAATCTGTCATTTAGCTATGACATTAGACAAATTGTTGGAAATCTTGCTTCATATGCAAAAGATTCTTAGAGTTGTTTCTGTTTATTTCGGAAAATGTATAATTGTCCTCAATGAACAATGCTGAAGTTAGGAAAGTTGTTTCTCACAGGATTCCCCGTGACCTCCGGTTTGGCTTCCCACTTGAGCCACTGTGAGTCATGGAGGCAGCAACTATACGGATTAACCTTTTTTGTGCTGCATAAATTTTGCATAATTCTAAATTGTTGAAAAATAAAGATACGTTTTTTTTTGTTTTACCCACCTGGGTACAAAAGTATCAAAATAATAATAATATATGCCACACATCACCAGCAGGAAGACGTCCACTGCTGAACATGCCTCTCCTTTCGAACGCCACAATGAACGACAATAGGCATGATGACTGCAACACAATACCAATGAATCTGTGGATTTTCATATTAGAACAGATTGCACTGATTCCAAAAATGCATCTCAATTTCATAATAATAGAGTGATTTTCATGATATTTAAGCAAATAAATTACTTAAATACAGCTAATCGCCATTTTGTAATAAACACTGATCAGAGTATATGACGTCAATCCTGTGTAAATAAACAACTGTCAAACTGTCATCTCAACTTTATCTTTCATACAATGATTCACTTTTATACCTTATTTTTAGACAGATGATATATACACCGTAGTGACGTCACAAAATGGCGCCATGCACCAGACTTCGTTTTGGAATGAAATTAAAACTCTATTTTGAAAATTGTTAATATTGCTAATAATTGTAAATCTAATACAAAAATATGATTATTTTCGGCAATAGTACATTATAAAGTATTTTTTCAAAATTAGTCATCATGCCTATTCTACATTGTTGAAAAATAAAGATACGTTTTTTTTGTTTTGCCTACTTGGGTACAAAAGTATCAAAATAACTTCACTTGATCCAGAACAAGCGCACTAATCATGCGGCAACTACATAAAATATATGTCACACATCACCAGCAGGAAGACGTCCATTGCTGAACATGCCTCCCCTTTCGAACGCCACAATGATCGACAATTGGCTATTTGCATCCACCGGCTACCCGCGATGAGCACAATTTCGTCAGTCCGCCTAATGGTAGGCCTACCTACGCTGCCTTTTCCGGTTCCTGGTCGCCACTCGAGAACCTTTCTTCCCCATCGGTTATTGGTTCTTCGAGCGATGTGGCCTGCCCATTGCCACGTCAACTGGCAGATTCTGAGAGCTATGTCGGTGACTTTAGTTCTTCGGCGAATCTCCTCATTCCGAAGTTTATCGCGCAAAGAAACTCCATACATAACTCTCTCCATAGCACGTTGTGTGACTCTGAGCTTCTCTAAAAGGCCCGCAGTTAGGGTCCACGTCTCAGTACCATATATCGTCATAAAAACATATGTACATATACTTATAATTATATATTGCAACTCGTCTATTTAAGACCTATAATTCAATATAAGTATGGATGTTTTTGGATATAAAAATAAATTATTGCAACAGTGATTAATAATACCAGCCCTTGTTTATGTCCCACTGTTGGGCACGGGCCTCCCCTCATGATGAGGGGGCTTAGGCCATAGTCCACCACGCTGGCCAAGTGCGGGTTGACGGACTTCACACGTCATTCGAGAGCTAGTTAGGCTTTCTCAGACATGCAGGTTTCCTCACAATGTTTTCCTGCACCGAAAGCGAGTAACAATCGCACAAAGACGATTCGCACATGATTCATTAAAGAAATCAGAGGTGCGAGCCGGGGTTCGAACCTGCGCACCTTGTTTCCAAGGCAAGCGCTCGCCCACTGAGCTGTTACCGCATTAGTGATTAACAGCACCGCACCAACAGTGATTAACGGCAACCATATTTTTATTTTCAAGACAAATCTAACAATAATGTAGAAATAATTCCGCTTTTGACTTAAACATAACACCGGATAACGCAAGTCACTAGTAACGCAGGCAAAACGCGCAAGTTTAACAGTTAAAAGTTAACATAGTTTCGGAAGTTTAACATCCTGACGTAGGTGACACATTTTAGTTAACATTAAGTTAGTTAATTATTAACTTGAGCGTGAGATTAGAGTTAGCGATTACAATATAAATTGGTAGAGACTAGAGATCTCGCAGCTGTTCAATTACTTTACAATTGATAACCATAGAGTAAGCAAAGATAATAGGTATTTACGTCTATAATATCCTTGATAATATCAATGAAAAAAAAAACTAGTAGTGATAATCAAACTCTTCTTTCGAACTAATAGAACTAATGACAAATGTCTATTGTACCTATACGAAATATCCCTATCTTGACTCGGAAAAGAGCAGATGGTCTTTAAACGCTTGGACCGATTTTCATGAAACATAGCTAAGAACCATCTCGCATAAACTAGCATTCAAATAAAAAAAAACTCATTCAAATACATTCGCTGGTTGGAGCGCTACGATGCCACAGACCGGCATACAGACAGACACAGACTTCCAGACATAGGCGTCAAACTTATAACTCCCCTCGTTTTTTATTGGGGGTTGAAAAAAGATGAATGAAATCGGTAAAGCCTCCAGGTTAATTTTTATATACATAGACTAGCTGACCCGCGCAGCTGCGCCCGCGCTTTTGCCGACACTTTCAATAATTTGTTATATTTCAATCAATTTACACAAAATCTTGACAAATTATATATTTAATTTAAACCTTACTCATATATCACTATCTATTGATGAAAACCACATGAAAATCCGTTTAGTAGTTTTTGAGTATAACGCCAACAAACGCGGCGCAGGACTTTAATTTATAATCTGTAGAGATAATGATTAGAAAGCGGGTCGATTCATTCTGATAAAATGGCACCACTCGATGTGAGCCACCCGATATACATAATATGTATGTATAGTAACGACTAGAGAGATTTAAAGCTAGGCTTATTTTACGCCCACATAAATAAGAACATCATCATCAGCAGCAGCAGCCGAATAACGTATACTACCGAACAAAGGCCTCCCTCTTAGAAGGGAGGGGTTGCCATAGTCTAGGGGATCGCAGTATAGGTAGGCAATACAATAGAAAGACACACCTGCCCGTCTTCTTGTTTTCCCTTAGTCGCCTCTTACAGGCACCCAACGGGGGAGATGGGAGGGTTCTATTCTTACCCGGACACCCCACGGGGAAAATAAGAACGTCTATAAAAATTAAATATACAAACATCTATAAGTGTGACTCTAGACAGTTAGGCTCCGGCGGCGCCGCACTTTTCAAGCGATACTGGTCTGTTACGTATTGTAGATAAAGTTTAAAATTCTTTCACTCTGAAAGTGCGCTGCCGGCCGCTGGCATCTTGGTGTGAATTGAGCCTTAGGGTGCTATTCCGACCCAGACACCCCAAGGGCGACCAAAATAAGAACGACTATGAAAAAATACTAAAAAATATGCAAACTGTTTTTGTGTATAACTCTTGACAGCAATTTACAATCTCATCATGGTAGCATCGTATTATGGATGTAATGTCTGTCGTTACATTCATGTGTAACATTGAAAGTATGACTTATTCGTTCATCGTTTTAATATTTATGTGAACACAGTAAAGGTAATTTTACTACGCGACGCCATTGTTGGAAGAACGTGTCGTTAAATTTGACGGTTTTTTTTACAAATATGCTTAAACTGACTAAAAAACTTCCTCTAAGTTGTCGCCTTTGCCACTTCAATGTGCAGATTCTCTATCCGAGCATAGCTCTCTCCATAGCTCGTTGTGTGACTCTGAGCTTCTCTAAAAGGCCAGCAGTCAGGGACATCGTCTCAGTACCATAGAAAGGTTCATAGAAAAAATAATGTAATTTTAATATACGTTAAAATAATAGGTTGCTTTAAAGCGGGACTGCGTAATCCGTTACGATTAACATTCACGCTTGAATCACATTATATTTATCTGAGCATTATAACTCAACCTTTATTATTCTCAGTACATCTCATAACATTATCGTACATAAACTGAAAATTACTGTATATTATATACAACACAATATTTTCCATGATACATAATGTATATTCATCGTTCACGTATGTTACGGCTCTTATATATTTCATAGAGATTGCATGTCACTAAATCGGTTTTTGATGTACATCGGTCGACTGAACTACCTATTCTTCACTTCTATCTGTGAAAACTGGTAGATGGGTGTTTTGTTGTATAAAATTCCTAGATAGAATAGAAAAGTGCTCACTTGTACTTATCTAGGAATTTTATGATAAAGTTACCATACCATTTTGATGTGAGCTTTGAACATTGTGCTGAGAGCACAGCGAATAGGATAGTTTGAACTTATTTTCTTCTCTTTTGTTTGAATAAAATGGAAAACGAACCGTTGGTTGGCAACATTACATACAAAAACAACAGTAATGTAATAATGACAAATTACTTCCGCTTTGATGGCTAGTTTATAGATATTGGTGTTGGATGGGATGACTGCTGCGTACGTCATACGAGTACTAGTGCGCGGGTGCTGCTTGGGCGGATTGGTCCGTTGAACCTTTGTCCTTTTCCTTTTTTTGTTCTCTTTGATTTGTTTTTGAAGTGAAAATTTCTTTAGCGGCGCTGTGAACTTTTTCGGATGGGGATTTTTTTTTTAATTCGCGTCAGGACACGTGACTGAAAGAAATAAAAATCGCAATGCAAGGTAATACGAGTATGTGGATGTGTAAAGCAGCGCCATCTGCTAACTTTACTTATTATCACGTCGTATCATGAACAAGTTATTTCAGAACCAAAATAGTCTCAATAGACCATTCTAATAAAACAACACCATCTGCTAACTTTACTTATTATCACGTCGTATCATGAACAAGTTATTTCAGAACCAAAATAGTCTCAATAGACCATTCTAATAAAACAACACCATCTGCTAACTTTACTTATTATCACGTCGTATCATGAACAAGTTATTTCAGAACCAAAATAGTCTCAATAGACCATTCTAATAAAACAACGCCATCTGCTAACTTTACTTATTATCACGTCGTATCATGAACAAGTTATTTCAGAACCAAAATAGTCTCAATAGACCATTCTAATAAAACAACACCATCTGCTAACTTTACTTATTATCACGTCGTATCATGAACAAGTTATTTCAGAACCAAAATAGTCTCAATAGACCATTCTAATAAAACAACACCATCTGCTAACTTTACTTATTATCACGTCGTATCATGAACAAGTTATTTCAGAACCAAAATAGTCTCAATAGACCATTCTAATAAAACAACACCATCTGCTAACTTTACTTATTATCACGTCATATCATGAACAAGTTATTTCAGAACCAAAATAGTCTCAATAGACCATTCTAATAAAACAACACCATCTGCTAACTTTACTTATTATCACGTCGTATCATGAACAAGTTATTTCAGAACCAAAATAGTCTCAATAGACCATTCTAATAAAACAACGCCATCTGCTAACTTTACTTATTATCACGTCGTATCATGAACAAGTTATTTCAGAACCAAAATAGTCTCAATAGACCATTCTAATAAAACAACACCATCTGCTAACTTTACTTATTATCACGTCGTATCATGAACAAGTTATTTCAGAACCAAAATAGTCTCAATAGACCATTCTAATAAAACAACACCATCTGCTAACTTTACTTATTATCACGTCGTATCATGAACAAGTTATTTCAGAACCAAAATAGTCTCAATAGACCATTCTAATAAAACAACACCATCTGCTAACTTTACTTATTATCACGTCGTATCATGAACAAGTTATTTCAGAACCAAAATAGTCTCAATAGACCATTCTAATAAAACAACGCCATCTGCTAACTTTACTTATTATCACGTCGTATCATGAACAAGTTATTTCAGAACCAAAATAGTCTCAATAGACCATTCTAATAAAACAACACCATCTGCTAACTTTACTTATTATCACGTCGTATCATGAACAAGTTATTTCAGAACCAAAATAGTCTCAATAGACCATTCTAATAAAACAACACCATCTGCTAACTTTACTAATTATCACGTCGTATCATGAACAAGTTATTTCAGAACCAAAATAGTCTCAATAGACCATTCTAATAAAACAACACCATCTGCTAACTTTACTTATTATCACGTCGTATCATGAACAAGTTATTTCAGAACCAAAATAGTCTCAATAGACCATTCTAATAAAACAACACCATATGCTAACTTTACTTATTATCACGTCGTATCATGAACAAGTTATTTCAGAACCAAAATAGTCTCAATAGACCATTCTAATAAAACAACACCATCTGCTAACTTTACTTATTATCACGTCGTATCATGAACAAGTTATTTCAGAACCAAAATAGTCTCTGTTCAGGACGACTACAATAGGAAGAAAGGACAAAATAGTGTTTGTGTTACAGAGTGTTGTGTTTTATAGTAATATATAGTTAAGTTTTATAACTCTGCGATAGTTAAGAGCCTAGATTTAATTTCCTAATAAATTATAATATAGTTTTGTGTATAAGCTCACTTTCCCGAGGAGGGGTGAGCTGAATCAGTTATAGATAGCCTAGCCTAGGTCTCATAGTACTTGCTATTTGTAATTAGCGTAGGGTAATAGTATAATAGAAGTACCCACATGCCCTAGATGTGCTAAGCACATATATGAACGGCAAATAGCTATTTGCAGCTAGGTCCCAAATCTAGGAACCAACTCAGGACCTAGATCTGGGTCCGCCTTGGTGGGTCTAAGTGCCTAAACAGCACTGATGTACATATTTCCATAGTTATAGGCAGTTGTTCTATCGCATATCATGTTTTCTAGGGTTTTCGCTATGACCTAGGCCCCTAGGTGGTCTAGATCATAGATATACAGATAGTACACATCGCAGGCTACCTATCGGTACTACTTGTGGGCATGTGGATGCTACGGGCAGGGCGCAGGCGAAGTGACAAGCGGCCAAAGCATGGTCGTCGCGCCCCTATTACAGTATTTATCGGCCTGTAGTTCCCTAACAGAAATAGATAGATAAACCCTATGTACACCGTTAGAAAGCTGCTTACACGCACTTTCTAACGGTATAGGTATCATGTATGTGTCTAGAATAGTCTAAGTAGAATAAGCGAAAATGTACAGTTTTTATAATAAAAATAAAACGTTAGTGGCTGCCTCGGTGGGGCTCTCGTTACGGTAAAGTTCCCTGCAAGGATAGTAAATGCGCATTCGGCGCCACTGTCGGTGAACGAGCAAGCGGTCGACGCGGGAACTAAAAGCAAGATATAAATAGAAGAAAAGAATATTCAGTACGAAGAGCACCACCGTCGTAGCCACTATCAAGCTTGCTATCAAATTGGGAGTTCTTATTTCACGGACACCTTGTAACCAACCTACATTGTAACCAACAGCGTCAACACTCTTCGGCGGGTTCATACCGTACCAGCGATAGCTACAGACACACAGGACGTCAGTGGCTCGTGCATTCGGGTCCGCCCGTCCTGCACATTCGCTGGTCCTTCGAGCCGGATTACCGAAGAATCGGCTGAAGAGTACCAACCAGCATTCGCTGGTCCTACGGAGCCGGATTACCGAAGAACCGGCTGAAGAACTGAAAATTTGGACTGAAGACTTACAAGATGCCCATAACGCGTTCAAGAGGACGGGCTCCCGAGGCGTGGATGATTGAGGTGGGGGGGGCCCCCACCCCCAGAGAAGAACCGTCCGTTCGCCACGAGCTGCCGCCGCGTTCCCCGTCGACCGTCAGCACCGACCCGCCGCGGCCCGCGACCCCGCGGCGGTCCCCTCCGCCGGCCCCGAGGACTGTTCCAGAGAGACCAGAGCCGCCGAGCCAGAGGAAGGGGAAACATACAGGAAAACATTCAGATGCGACGCTGCGCCCCGCCGACGAAGCACACCGACCGGACGCAGCGACCGTAAGCCGGGAAGAAGAAACCCGGACCGAAGAATCGAAGAGGCCGACCGGCCCACCGAAGTCCCACAGGACTCATCGATCCCAGAAGAGGATACTGAAAGCCCGTGAAGAAATACTGAAACTCAAGTTGGAATTAGCCGAGCTAGCGCTACAGAAGGCTGAAGAGGACTCATCGGAGGACGACTACGATGACGACGGTCACTCCAAGACAGAATTCGTACGTTCCTGGCTGGAAGAAGCACCGGAACCAGAGTCACAGCCACGCCCAGAAGAGGACGAGACCACCGGGAGGGATGCCGACGCCGCCGACGCCGCGCAGCCCGTTCAGACACTGCCTCTCTGCCCGGAGGACATCGCGCCGGCTCAAGACAGAAGACTTCACGAGCATCGACCGGATCCCGACGCCGCACAGAAGACTGGGGTTCCGGATACAGAAGAACAGAAGTGTGCTGATCCAGTGAAGATCCCGAAGGAAGGCGACGCACTCCGTCCGTTCATCAGCGAACTAACGTCCGCTATCGCCGCGCTCGCCGACCGAAGCAAACCGTTCGAGACGTACGCAGTCACGCCGGTTGCCGCCGCATCGAAGGTCATCATGGACCTGCCAATCTTCAGTGGAGCACACACCGAGTGGTTATCGTTTCGCGCCATATATGACACCACTCGCAGCTACTTCAACGACGTTGAAAATACAGCAAGACTAAGAAGAAGTCTCAAGGGAAGAGCCTTGGAAACAGTTAGCTCGGAACTCATCGGGCACGCGAAGCCGGACGACATTATGAAGGAATTGGAACTACAGTTTGGCCGTCCGGACTCCATCGCTCAAGCGGAAACAGAAAAACTCCGAACTTTGCCGCGCTGCACAGAATCGCCGAAGGACATCTGCACCTTTGCAAGCAGGGTCAGAAGCAGCGTGGTCACACTTCGCGCGTTGAAGAAAGAATATTATCTCATCAACGCCGAGCTACTGCGGTGTCTCACCGAGAAGCTACCGAACTCTCTGCGCGTCCAGTGGTACAAGATGTTCACCGAGAAGTATAATTCAGTTCCGGACTTAGCAAGATACAGCGACTTCGTCACCGAGCAAGCCCGCTACTGCAGCGCCTTCGCACCGCCGGAGCTGATCACCGAACCACGGGCCAGTCTACGGACGACGCCGACGCACAGAGCGCACACCGCAACAGAGAAGCAGACGCCGCGGTGCAGGGTCTGCAACAAGGAGGGGCACGCCATTACAGATTGTGCCAAGTTCAAGGAAGCCGATTCAGATGGAAGGTGGGATCTCGCGAAGAAGCACAGCCTATGCTTTCGCTGTCTGAAGCCAAGATACGCGAAGCATCACTGCAAGATCAGAAGGTGCGAGATCAAGGGATGCAAGAGGACGCACCACCGCCTTCTCCATCACGAAAAGGCGGCGTCGGTTGCGTCCACCGAAGACAGCGTGGAGGAAGCCAAGGAGACAGTCGCCAACGCATGGATGTCGCAGAAGCCTCAAGCCTATCTGAAGATAGTTCCGGTACGAGTCATCGGACCGGCGGGAGAGACCTCGACGTACGCCCTGCTGGACGACGGGTCTACGGTGTCTCTCATCGACGAAGAGATCGCCAAGCAAGTGGGAGCCGAAGGACGTCTGGACCCGCTCAAGATGGAAGCCATCGGGGACATTATCGTCGACACGCCAGAGTCTCGTCGCGTTGCGGTCTCGCTCACGGGGCCGCAAGGACAGCGCGTTAACCTACACGCGCGCACCGTACCAGGACTGCACCTGTCGCCGCAAACCGTGGACCGGAACGACGTCACGGGCTGCGAACACTTAGAAGATCTGCGCGAGAAGCTCGCCTACGAGGGAGCGGTGCCACGAATACTCATCGGGCAAGACAACTGGCACCTGCTTCTCGCCAGCAACGTGCGAAGAGGCCCGCGACATCAGCCGGTAGCTTCGCTCACTCCGCTGGGATGGGTGCTACACGGCGCGCACACCAGAGCATTGGGTCAGCGCGTCCACTTCGTGAACAGATTGACTGCCAGCGAAGACAGCATAGAAGAGCAAATGAGGGAATTTTTCGCCATAGAATCTCTCATCGTCAACCCTCGTCGGCCGGCGAACGACCCCGAGAAGAGGGCCGAAGACACGCTCAATAAGCACACACACCAGTTGGAGGACGGACACGTACAGACTGCGCTGCTATGGAAGAAAGAAGACATAACGATGCCAGACAGTTACGGCACCGCTATGAAGAGGCTTGTCTCCACGGAGAAGAAATTGGATCGCAATCCCGACCTGAAGAATAGGTACGGCGAATACATGGATTCGCTCGTACAAAAGGGATACGCAGAGATAGCACCGAAGAACAGCGTACCCGGAAGAACCTGGTACCTGCCCCACTTCGACGTCCACAACCCGATGAAGCCTGAGAAGCTGCGGATCGTACACGACGCCGCCGCAAGATCAACAGGAATGTCTCTCAACGATTACCTGCTCACCGGACCGGACTTGCTGCAATCACTGCCAGGAGTGATGATGAGATTCCGCCGACACCCCGTCGCAGTCTCGGCGGACATAGTTGAAATGTTCATGCAAGTCAAAGTGAGACCAGAAGACAGAGACGCGCTCAGGTACCTGTGGAGAGGACACCGGCGGGAGGGAGCCCCGCAAGAATATAGGATGACGTCGATAATTTTCGGCGCAGCAAGCTCACCGTGCACCGCCATCTTCGCCAAGAACTGGAATGCACAGAAACATGCCAGCAAGCATCCGGAGGCGGTTGAAGCAATCGTCCATAATCACTACATGGACGACTATCTCGACAGTTTTCGTACAGAAGAGGACGCTGTGCGAATAGCGAAAACAGTACGTGACATACACCGAGAAGCACACTTCGAGTTACGAAAATGGGTCTCCAATTCAGAAGACGTCAAGAAGACGCTGGAACCAGAACGGGACGCAGTCAACACAGTCAGTATAGGCTGCAAATCGACAGAAGAGAAAATTCTGGGACTGATCTGGAAGCCGGAAAAGGATGAACTGAGCTTCAATCTAAAGCTAGCACGTCTACCAGAAGACATACTGCACAGAGTCGCGCCGACCAAGAGAGAAGCCCTCAAGATCGTGATGTCGCTATACGATCCCCTCGGCCTCGCCTCACCGGTCACAATACGGGCCAAACAAATACTGCAAGAAGCCTGGAGAAGAGGAATCGGATGGGATCAACAGTTAGACGAAGACCTGGCGCATCAATGGAAGGAATGGGTCGAGCACCTCAAGAATCTCAAGACCGTCAGTCTGCCGAGAAGCTATCCCGGATACACAGACGCAGAATCTCTCCAAGTACACGTATTCACCGATGCCAGTGAAGCCGCCTACGCTGCAGCCGTCTACTGGAGGACGACTTCGCTCGACGGAACACCGCACATCAGCCTGGTCATCGCCAAGGCGAGGGTGGCGCCGCTCAAGACCACGTCAATCCCACGTCTTGAGTTGCAAGCCGCCGTAATGGGAAGTAGACTGGCTGCTGCCGTCGTGCAAGAACACCGGGCGAAACCAGAGTCGGTAACATACTGGACCGACAGCAAGACCGTTCTCACGTGGCTTCGAAGCGGCGCGCGGTCGTACAAACCGTTCGTCGCTCATCGCGTGGCCGCCATAGAAGAGCACAGCAGGGTGACGGACTGGCGCTGGGTGCCGTCCAAAATGAACGTCGCCGACGTCGCTACCCGCGACGTGCCGCCGAACTTCAACGCCGGACACGAATGGTACCGGGGCCCGACGTTTTTGTATGAAGATCCGTCACAATGGCCGAACGAGAGACCAAGCATCAACGAACCAACGGGAGAAGAGAAGACTCTGACAGTAACAGAAGCTCGCAGCGCACCGAAACACAGAGAAGTCGTTCCCGATCCGCACAGATTTTCGAAGTGGGAACGATTACTGCGGGCCACGGCAAGAGCGCTTCAATTTATAGCACTGTGTCGAAAAACCACAGCGAAAACGTGTTACAAAAGGACCAGAAAGAATCCGGAACAAGATCCCGACTGGAGACGACAGAAGAGGACTCAGAAGACCTGCAGACCTCCACAGAAGACAGTCACCACTCGAAGATTCGTCACGTTACCGGCCGAATTCCTAAGGGAAGCAGAAGTACTACTGACCCGCGTAGTACAAGAAGAGTCCTTCGGACGGGAAATCAATGACCTCCGGAAGGGCAACAGTATCGCCATCGACAGTCGCCTGAGATCGCTGCCGATAGAACTCCGCAACGACGACATCATCACGCTCAGAAGTCGCATCGCTGCTGCTGAAGATGTAACAGAAGAGACGAAAAGACCGCCCGTGCTAGACGGCGATCACCACATCACGCAGCTCTACATCGACTGGACGCACCGCGATCTACACCACAGTGGAACAGAAATGATCGTGAACGAGGTGCGCCAGCACTATTGGATAGTGCGACTTCGACCCGTCACGAAAAGCATCGTGAACCGTTGCTTGAGATGTCGCATACGACGAGCACAACCTCCAGTACCGTCCACCGGCGACCACCCGAAGACACGACTGGCGCATCACCAGAGACCGTTCACATTCACCGGTCTGGACTACTTCGGACCGTTCTCCGTCACCGTCGGTCGTCAACACCAGAAGAGATACGTGGCCCTCTTCACCTGCCTCACCACACGGGCCGTACACCTCGAAGTCGCGGCCAGCCTCAGCGCGGACTCCGCCGTGCTCGCGCTGCGAAGGTTCGCGGCGCGCCGCGGGTGCCCCGCGGAGATCTATTCCGACAATGGCACCAACATGCACGGCGCGGACAGGGAGCTGCGTGACGCACTCGCCGAGGAAGCCGGCCGTCGTGGGATGGCGTGGCGCTTCATAACGCCCTCAGCACCCTTCATGGGAGGCGCCTGGGAGCGTCTCGTTCGCTGTGTCAAGACCACACTGAGCACAGTACTACAGGAGAAGCACCCGCAAGAAGAGGTTCTGGCCACGCTGCTCTGCGAGGCCGAATACACAGTCAACAGCAGACCACTGACGCACGTATCAGTGGACACCGGGGACGACGAAGCCATCACGCCCAATCACCTGCTGCTCGGGGGGTCGGCGCGGCTGCCGACACCCGGGACGTTCGACGAGAGCGACCTAGACAGCAAGAAGCAATGGCGACGCTCGCAAGCGCTCGCCGACATGTTCTGGCGACGCTGGGTGCGCGAGTACCTGCCCGAGCTACAGTACCGGCGGGAGCCCCACGGGAGGGGTCCCAGTCTCCAGGTGGGCGATCCCGTCCTGATCGCCGACGGACAGCTGCCGCGCAACACTTGGCCGCGCGGGAGGGTCGAGGCAATCTACCCCGGAGCCGACGGAGAAGTCCGCACTGTGGAGGTGCGCACTGCGGGGGGCATCTTAAAACGCCCCACGAAGAAGATCGTGCCACTACCGAAATAGAAGCGTCGAGAGCGCCGGAAGCGTCGCCCTTCACCGGAAGAGGATGCAGCATCGCTCCGGCCCGTCGCGCTGCAGCACGGCGGGAGAGATGTTCAGGACGACTACAATAGGAAGAAAGGACAAAATAGTGTTTGTGTTACAGAGTGTTGTGTTTTATAGTAATATATAGTTAAGTTTTATAACTCTGCGATAGTTAAGAGCCTAGATTTAATTTCCTAATAAATTATAATATAGTTTTGTGTATAAGCTCACTTTCCCGAGGAGGGGTGAGCTGAATCAGTTACAGATAGCCTAGCCTAGGTCTCATAGTACTTGCTATTTGTAATTAGCGTAGGGTAATAGTATAATAGAAGTACCCACATGCCCTAGATGTGCTAAGCACATATATGAACGGCAAATAGCTATTTGCAGCTAGGTCCCAAATCTAGGAACCAACTCAGGACCTAGATCTGGGTCCGCCTTGGTGGGTCTAAGTGCCTAAACAGCACTGATGTACATATTTCTATAGTTATAGGCAGTTGTTCTATCGCATATCATGTTTTCTAGGGTTTTCGCTATGACCTAGGCCCCTAGGTGGTCTAGATCATAGATATACAGATAGTACACATCGCAGGCTACCTATCGGTACTACTTGTGGGCATGTGGATGCTACGGGCAGGGCGCAGGCGAAGTGACAAGCGGCCAAAGCATGGTCGTCGCGCCCCTATTACAGTATTTATCGGCCTGTAGTTCCCTAACAGAAATAGATAGATAAACCCTATGTACACCGTTAGAAAGCTGCTTACACGCACTTTCTAACGGTATAGGTATCATGTATGTGTCTAGAATAGTCTAAGTAGAATAAGCGAAAATGTACAGTTTTTATAATAAAAATAAAACGTTAGTGGCTGCCTCGGTGGGGCTCTCGTTACGGTAAAGTTCCCTGCAAGGATAGTAAATGCGCATTCGGCGCCACTGTCGGTGAACGAGCAAGCGGTCGACGCGGGAACTAAAAGCAAGATATAAATAGAAGAAAAGAATATTCAGTACGAAGAGCGCCACCGTCGTAGCCACTATCAAGCTTGCTATCAAATTGGGAGTTCTTATTTCACGGACACCTTGTAACCAACCTACATTGTAACCAACAGCGTCAACACTCTTCGGCGGGTTCATACCGTACCAGCGATAGCTACAGACACACAGGACGTCAGTGGCTCGTGCATTCGGGTCCGCCCGTCCTGCACAGTCTCAATAGACCATTCTAATAAAACAACACCATCTGCTAACTTTACTTATTATCACGTCGTATCATGAACAAGTTATTTCAGAACCAAAATAGTCTCAATAGACCATTCTAATAAAACAACACCATCTGCTAACTTTACTTATTATCACGTCGTATCATGAACAAGTTATTTCAGAACCAAAATAGTCTCAATAGACCATTCTAATAAAACAACACCATCTGCTAACTTTACTTATTATCACGTCGTATCATGAACAAGTTATTTCAGAACCAAAATAGTCTCAATAGACCATTCTAATAAAACAACACCATCTGCTAACTTTACTTATTATCACGTCGTATCATGAACAAGTTATTTCAGAACCAAAATAGTCTCAATAGACCATTCTAATAAAACAACACCATCTGCTAACTTTACTTATTATCACGTCGTATCATGAACAAGTTATTTCAGAACCAAAATAGTCTCAATAGACCATTCTAATAAAACAACACCATCTGCTAACTTTACTTATTATCACGTCGTATCATGAACAAGTTATTTCAGAACCAAAATAGTCTCAATAGACCATTCTAATAAAACAACACCATCTGCTAACTTTACTTATTATCACGTCGTATCATGAACAAGTTATTTCAGAACCAAAATAGTCTCAATAGACCATTCTAATAAAACAACGCCATCTGCTAACTTTACTTATTATCACGTCGTATCATGAACAAGTTATTTCAGAACCAAAATAGTCTCAATAGACCATTCTAATAAAACAACACCATCTGCTAACTTTACTTATTATCACGTCGTATCATGAACAAGTTATTTCAGAACCAAAATAGTCTCAATAGACCATTCTAATAATATTTGCTCATTTATATTACACGTTGTACTAAAAATTCTAGACGGAAAATAGTAACATTCAGCCTGTTGAGATGTTCAAGTTAAATGTGAATAATCAAGTTTTCACTTCTGCCGGCACTCGCGGAGTACAACCCGTTATTTTTTTTATTTACTTTTGTTTTTATTCCGATAGCAACACATTTGGCATTGATAAAATATCTTTAAAAGATAAAATCTTTTTTTTTAAATTGAACCGACTTCAATATCACTGAAAAGTATAAAATAATTTAAATATTAATGAAGTTGGTGTTAGCTTACCGGCTGTGTAGGTATATTTGGCACCAACTTCAATAATATTTAAATTATTTTATACTTTTCAGTGATATTGAAGTCGGTAAATTTTTTTTTTAAAGATTTATTTAAAACTTTTTAGTGATATTTTAATATATATGTCGGGATATGGAAGAACCAACCAAGAAGGCTAGTTTACAGTACCGCGAGTAGACGTCAGGCGGCGTCACTTGCGCGTGCTAACAAAACACAGGGGCCGGCCGGCGCGGTCGCCATATTGGGTGAACACAGTCGCCGTCGTTGGATGCTTTTAGCAGTCCCCTCAGGATTGTGACCTTTAGAGTAAACCGTTGTTACCAATGTGATCTGAGAATAAACGACTGTATAATCTTTCAAGTCATCGTTTGTTATTGGGGAACCTGGGGTCAATACCCGGGTCAGGGATCTGATGTTCCGTGATACGCCAGGAATCAGGGGGTGATGGCCATCTGCCGACATATAAATATTGAACCATCGAAGACCGTAAAATTATCTAGGTAGGTTATGATCACATTACCGTCTACATAGTTTTAAATAATTCATCTTTCTTCGGAAAAAATATCCGGTCGTAATGAAATTTGCATGGAATCATCATAGTAGTTTACTCCCTTGAATAAAAAAAGAATCATCGAAATCGGTTCTTATTTGTCAGAGTAATCTAATGGAGAACATCAGTTTTATGGTTTTTGCCAGATAAATTCCTCTACATCGTTCATGGTCCTCCAGGAAGTTCTTATCTGGTTGTGGTAAAATTCATACAGATTCATGACAGTGGTTTCTTCTTTCGAATAAAATAAGAATCATTGAAATTGGTAAATATTTGCCAGAGTTATGACCATTTTTGTCCTTAAAAAGCGACTTAAAGTCATCAAGGCATTCCTGCAGGTTTCGTGCGCAGTCACTATTCATGTTTTTTCAGGAACTTCTTATTCGTAAGCAATATTTTTTTTATGAGACCCAATCAACGGATTAAAGAATGGATAGAAGAAAGATTTTTTCAAATCGGTTCATAATTGCTAGTTATGCGCGAACATACATAGAAAAAAATATATATACAGACGAATTAAGACCCTCCTCCTTTTTAACCGACTTCAAAAAAGGAGGAGGTTCTCAATTCATCGTGTATGTATTTTTTTTTTTTAATGTATGTTCCCTCATAACTCCGCCAAATATGTACCGATTTGGATTATTCTTTTTTGTACATAATGGACGTTCCATCAAGTTGGTCCCATAAATTTTTTATCCCTTATGAACCAGTAGTTCCTGAAGAAACATGAATGGAATGTTAGAATTATCTGGTAAAACGCCTAAAAATAGATGATGTTCTAATCAATAATAGTTATAACTCTTACAAATATTTATCTATTTCGGTGATTCTTTTTTTATTCGAAAGCATGAACCATTAGGATGGTTCAGTCTGAATTTCATCAAGACCGGATGAGAAC
This sequence comes from Furcula furcula, assembly GCA_911728495.1. Classification (NCBI taxonomy): domain Eukaryota; kingdom Metazoa; phylum Arthropoda; class Insecta; order Lepidoptera; family Notodontidae; genus Furcula; species Furcula furcula. The sequence goes on from OU452252.1 coordinate 24,473,741, forward strand.
TTTTTCGAAGAACATGAGTGATGGGAAGGAGATATAACTGGTAGAAACCATAAAATAGATGATGTCTTCGTCTACAAAATGGTCATACACCATCCAGATCATCCTACCGAATTCAATGGTTCCTTTTGAACCCCCGACCAAAAGCAAGGGGTCCAATAAGTTTGACGCCTAAAGCGGTGGGGGGGGGGGGCATAATGTCTTGTGTGTCTGTCTGTCTGTGGCATCACACACACCGCTCAAACGAGTGGACAGATTTGTATGCGTTTTTTTATTTGTAAGCTGGTTTAATCGAGATAGTTCTTAGCGATATTTCATGAAAATCGGTTTCGCTATTTGAAGACCATCAGCTCTTTTCCAAGTCGAGGTAGGGATATTTCGTATACAATGGACATTTTTCATTACTTCTATAAGTCCGTAAGATCTAAAATTTAGAAGATATGTAAATCCGTTGATACTAAAGAAAATGATAACCTTTACCAGGGTCTGATGATGGAGCATGAAAGGTGGTCACAGGATTTCTGCACCAATAAACGTATACCCACTGAGTTTGGGCTCGTTGTGTAGGTCTCGACGAGTAGTTGCTAGAAAAATGGTTATCAGGGTCTGATGATGGAGCAGGAAGGTGGTCACGGGATCTATGCACCAATAAACGTAGACCCATCGAATTTGGTCTCGATGCGTAGGTCTCGGCGAGTAACTGCTAGAAAAATTATATTCAGAGACTGGTGATAGGAGCAAGCAGGAAGGTCGTAACGGGAACTCTGCTCCATTAAATGTAGGATACACCGAATTTTATATCTATGGTTGGGGGTTTTTAGAAATTTTAAATTTATACCCGTTAGTGATAAAACTATATATTATCCAAATCGGTATATAGTTGAATAAAGACTACTCAAGAGAATATGACTAAAAAGAATAAAATAAAATTGTTGCAAAAAGTTGGTGCTCAAATAAACACGATACGTAAGTACGCTACCACTCGAATCGTCTGACCAGCACCAACTTCAATAATATTTAAGTTATTTTTCACTTTTTAGTGTGCATGGTGTCTGTTGAAGTCGGTTTATTTTTTTTTATAAAATTTTTTTTGAAGTCGGTTAAAAAAGACAATTATGTTCAAAAGAAAAAAAATAGAGGAAAAAATGCCAAGCCCACTGAGTTTTTGAATTTTGCCGGATCTTTTCAGTTGCAGCCGCGGTGCCGGTGGTAGTTTATAAAATTTTGCCCTATTTGGAATAAACGATTACATTTCATTTCAAACGGCAAGAAATCTATTTATGAAGTGTAAATGTTTATCTATATCTATACTTATAATAAAACTGTAACAGGTTCAATTCTGTACATTGAAGATATTTTGAAAATTATATTTGGAGGGCATTCTATAATCGATACTGAGGACGAAAATGTATTTTTTTTAATTTTTGTCTGTCTGTCTGTATGTCTGTCTGTCTGTCTGTCTGTCTGTCTGTCTGTCTGTATCACGGCTGAGCATCACGCCGAAACTACTGAATGGATTCAAGTGAAACTTGGCATGATTTGAGATCTTACTACGAGGTAGGACATAGGATACTTTTTATCCCGTAATCTAGCACGGTTCTTTTGGGAGAGGGGATTAAAGTCAAAATGGGTACTTGGTTATACGCTTGGTCCGATTTTATCATTTTTTCTTTATAATATAATAAATATTAGTAAGGGAACATAGAGAGTTGTTATCAAGGTTTTGTAATCGATCGGGTTAAGCAACGTTAGGTAAGGTCATTAAATAGATGGGTGACCGTTTAACGCCATTTGATCTAAACGGGTCCGTGCTTCGGAGAGCAAGTAAAAAGTGGGTCCCAGTTTTTACCCGACTATAAAAAAGGAGGTTATGTATTCGATGCGAATGTCTGTTATTAAAAGTTTAGTTAACGTAAAAATAGCGCAGGCGGAGCTGCGTGGGTCAGCTAGTGCTTAATAAATGTCCCTTTTCTTGGACGCCGTAATATAAATAAATCGTCTTTTTTATATTTCACTTAATACAAGTTTCACATAAAAAATAACATCTTACCGTCACATATTTAACATTCTCGGTACGCGTATGCGATTTCAGAAAATAAGATCACTTAACCCTCGATATCAGCCCATCGTGACGGGATGAAAATAAAATATTTCCTGAGGGCTCTGGATAAGAAATAATATCATTTTTATTAGGTTGGTAAACGAAACGTTCACTTCTTTATTTTTTTTAGCGAATGGTTCAACGGCTTGTGTAAATAGATGCTTTGTTTGAACTTACTGTACTATGGCGCAGTGCGAAACCGCTTGCTTTGCAAACCGGAGGTTACGGGTTCGAATCCGAAGTTGTTCCTTACTGGCTAGGAAAATGCAGGCTGTTCACCTGATTGTCAGTAAAGTAAGATGATCCATGCGTCGGATGGGCATGTAAAACGTCGGTGCTTCGCCTGACCTATCGCCGGTCATGTCGGTTTTCCGTCCCATCCGATTGTGAGAGGCAAAGGAAGAGAGAGTACACTTGTGTTTACGCAAGCACTTGAGCACTATAATATCTCCCGTGTAGATTGCTGAACTTGTGAAAGAGCCACTGTGTTCGTATCGGCTTGGAGAACTTTATTATAAACTTACTAGGTATACGATAATTTATTATTATAAAAGAGGGTATAAAAGAGGTGTAAGGTATCGCAATATTATGATTCTATTGTACCGCACACTATAAAACGAATGAAAATAAATATAATAGTTCACGAATACCCTCTAATGTTCTTGTCCAGTTGTAAGTAGGTAGACTATTCAGGGAGTTTAGGTTTTGAAAAAATAACAATCTTGATTAAATATCAAAGATGGTCAGTAGGAGAAAAATATTAGTAAAAAAAAAAGTTTAATAATTAACAAAACGACAATGTTACTTTTGGAATTTTGCATTTTTTTTTTTTTTTAATTTTTTTTTTTTGTTTTTTTTTTTTTTTTTAAGACCCCTGGGGTGTGCCGGTAAGCATAGCACCCTCCCGTCTCCTCCCGTTGGGTGTCCGTAAGGGGTGATTAAGGGAAAACACGAAGACAGGCAGCAGCCTACCACCTATTCTGCGATCTCCGAGACGCCTGCCAAGCGTTATGGCGACCCCTCCTTTCGTAAGGGGGAGGCATTTGTTAAGCAGTGGACGTGTTTCGTCTGCTGATGGTGATTCAAAACGTTCGGTCGCCAAACTTTAACGTAACGACTGGAGAGAGATAATCTTAGCGCGAGCGTTAACTTGGTACCCTAAGGGAAGGTTTTTAAAGGTCGACTTTAGAAATAATTATGTTGCAATAATAGTAGTAGTAGTGAGCAGTAACAGCTCAGTGGGCGAGCGCTTGCCTTGGAAACAAGGTGCGCAGGCTTGAACCCCGGCTTGTACCTCTGATTTTTTCGTCTTTGTGCGATTGTTACTAGCTTTCGGTAAAGGAAAACATCGTGAAGAAACCTGCATGTCTGTGGAAGCCTAAGTAGCATTCGAATGACGTGTGAAGTCCGCTGACCCGCACATGGCCAGCGTGGTGGACCATGGCCTAAGCTCCCTCAATATGAGGAGTGGCCCGTGGCCAACAGTGGGAAATAAACAAGGGCTGGTATATTTTTTTATTATTATTAATAGTAGTGTATGAAACTGCTGCATAATAGGGGTTATTAACAGACGAGTGTGTGTATGAACCGAGCCGAGGGCAAGGTTTATAATAATACCACACGAGTGTATTAATACCTAATTATGTGCAGTTTCATACACTACTCCATCTAAGACAGAATGACGTCCACTGAACAAAGGCCTCGCCCTTAGAAGGGAGGAGTTGCCTTAATCCCCACCCTTAGCAGGCGGCTTGGGGATCACTCATGTAATAGGTAAAAATAGAAAGTGTAAACCATCAAACTACAATACAAAACAGATAATATGGCTGTCAATAATTATTACAAATAACTCCTATGCGCATGCGTTCAAATGCGTCACATCAAAGACAATCTATCGCGGACTACGAGATCAGCTTAAAAATTCAATTTGTAATCTCTTTGATCGGTAAAAGAATGAATAACTAAAGACTTGGCAGTAGATGTGGTACCAGATAAAAAAAAACACTACAGTGTTTTAAAATAGATTTATTTTAATTTTAAAGCATCGTTTTGTTCAGGAGACCTATACTTTAAAAAACTGTTAACTTTTTTTAAAGAGGCATCTGAATAAAGTTAGTCATGGTCATTAGAGTACTGGTTTAGTTTTGAGTTCATAATAGGCATGATGACTAATTTTGAAAAAAAATCTATAATGGTACCTACGTGTCTACTATTACCGAAAATAATCATCTTTTTGTATTAAATATACAAATAACAAAATTTTCAATTTTTAAAATAGACTGAATTTCGTTTCGAAACGAATGCCGGTGCATGACGCCATTTTGTGACGTCACAACGGTATAAATGGGTATAAATAAACACCTAAGTTGAAGAAAGAAGAAAGGAAAAGTTGACATGATGACAGTTTGACAGGTGACTGGGATAACGTTATTCACACTGATCTGTGTTTATTACAAAATGGCGATTAGCTGTATTTTAGTTATTTATTTTATATTATTTAAATATCGCGAAAATCTCTCTATTACTATGAAAATAAGATTCATTATTGGAATCAGTGAAATCTGTTCTAATATTAAAAACCACAGTTTCATTGGTATCGTGTTGCAGTCATCATGCCTATTTGACTATTAGATATGAGGTTAGATAAATAAATACTTATATTAAATAAATAATAAGTTAATTAAAGTCTTTAGTCACAGTCTAAAATGTAAAAAAATACACAATTAAATATGATTTATTTGCCTTGATAAGATATTTCGCATTTATAACATAATTATTTTAAATATTTTTTCAATTAATTATCAAAGATCACAATGGAGCTAAGGTTTCTGTATATCTCCAATATCGTGGGATTATTATATATTTGTACCTATGATGCTAAAAATGGCAGTAATTTATTATATATATACTTTTTTTTTTTTTAAGGCCAATACACATTATATTGCAAAAATAATGTGGCGAATAGTTTTGATCTACAATATCTACAATGTACCTACTTCATCCATTGTATTTATTTATTTTTAATTTATATTCAGATACAAGTCCATACTATACACACAATTAGGTATTTTAACAAATTACTTGCCTTATATAATTAATTTAAAATAAAACATACATTCTAAAATAAAGTAAAAAAACAAAACTAATGTTTGTTTACATTGCTAACTGACATATCAAATGTCACTAACTTGACAGCATACGTCACTGTCTTGTGAGACGTATCGATACTGTACCGGTGACTCAATAAAAACAATATATCTTTTTGCTAGGTACTAATTATCTGTAAAAAATGTTAAAGTGCAACGCAAAATGCGTAGTCTCATATTTTAAAAAAAAGTACTCAGCTGGCAACATAGTGGAGGGACTCGGCTTCCATATAAAAGCCCTCGTCTTAACCGGAGGTTCCTTTTTGGATCCCCATCACTCGGGGTTCCTACGGCGGGGCGTCGTCTCCGGACGCCTCCGCACTCCATCCTACGGCGGGGCACCGCCACTCGGGTGCCCCCGCCCACTGCTACTACGGGGCGCCGTCCTTGGGCGTCCCGCAACTACTAGCTGGGGGCACGCCGCCCTTGGGCGTCCCCCGGTCTTACTTCCGGCCTGCTACCAGGCCGGACTACTACACTGCTGCTGGCATGGTGCCCGTCTGGCCCGCTGCTCGGGACCAGGCCGCTAGCACCATGCCCGGTGGACCGCCCAGTCTGAGGCTGCCATCCTTACCTCGTCGTGCCCTGGCCAACTAACTCCAGGTGCATCGTACCACACTTCCGATCACTCGACCACGACCCTAGCGATCTCTTGCTCTGTTTTCTGAACTATAACATGAAACTGTAAAATTATATAACTACATAAACCCACCTATCTTTATGTAAAACCTTTGTTTGTTTTACTTGTTATACCTGTAACACCTAAAAACGTTACAACCTGTGTCAAGGACAGTGCGTCGTTACCCAGTGCCGCAATATGGGGTTGTCCAGCTTGTCCGCAAGCATGTTTATATAAATGTCCAAATGTGAAAGTAATAAAAAAAAGAATAATCTATGTTCTGTAAGAACTTAATCCTCTAATCATTTATTATTATGGTACCAAAGCTGAAGCGCGATTGTCCTTGATTTTATACGCGTTCGAAACATCGGTTTTTGAAGCATGTGTGTGTGATTTCATTTTTATGTACCTACCTGACAGATGACTAATATAAAAGGGTCAAAATTAATTCAAAAAGGATCAACCTTCAAACCTGGACTCTCAGAGCCAGTGGAACCATGAGTCCCAGGGATAGGCTAACAAAGATTCGATTTCAAGTTGCAGGGCTTGCACGCCTTTCTGTTTAGATGGGGATCGGCTCCCATCAGTACAACATGGAACCCTTTCCGATTTGCTATATGCTATTTACATTAATACAATATATACTATTTACAGTAAAAAACATAATAAAGAGGACGTCTTGTCGACGAAACAAATATTACTACACCAAACGTAATTTGGTTTCAAATATACGAATATGTGTGCCAAGCATTATTTTATTGTAATAATTATCATTATTTTCTGCATTCGTTATTAACTAACGAGTATAATATGCATTATAGTAAATTATTTTGTGAATAAATCTTAATGCCTATTATCCGAATTTATACATATTGTATATAAAGGCGAACTATACATACTGCTAAGCACATACTTGTATGTATTGGTAGTTCATGGTCGAACATTTTGTACAACGAAAATAAAATGAGTTCTGAAAATAAATTTGCAGAAAAACTCGAAAAAATTGTTAGCAATATAATTGAAAAAGAAGGATATTTAACATACAAGGCAAACAGAGAAATGAGCTCCGTTGATCCAGCTAGTTATCTTAGTCAAAGATATGAAATAGATATTAAAGGAGAAACAAATAACGGTGCTAAAGAAACTAATTTGTATATTAAAAGAAGGCATTTACGTGACCATATTCAATGGCTGTCTGTAACAGATTTATACAGAAGAGAATCGTTTGTGTATCGGGAACTTTCTAAGATATTTAAAGAGCTGCAGGAGGATGCAAATCTACCTTTACACAATAGATTCAATATGGTCAAAAGTTATGAAGGAAGCGATACAGAAGTGATTATAATGGAAAATGTTTTGAGAAGAGGATACAAACCATTTGAAAGAATGGAAGTAGCCTCTTTGGAATTTGTCGAGATTTGTATAAAACAACTCGCGAGGTTTCATGGCTTGTCGTTCGTGTTGCAAAAAGAGCGACCGGATTATTTTGAGAAGCACCTAAAACAATTGAATCATCCATACGCGTTTGAGAGCGGTTGGCCGGTATTTATGAAAAGTTCTATAAAATTATCAATGAAATACGCAGATGAAAGTATTAAAAACAGAGTTGAAAGCAAGATCTACAAATGGGCTGACAATTATTCTCAGTACTTTGAAAGACAGAAAATGAATATTATATGTCTATGTCATGGCGATTATAAACCAAACAATATTGTGACGAAATTCGAAGTAAGTAATATTCTGTAGTATTCATTATCATCTCTATCATTCATATTGCGAAAAAAGTGGTACTTATCACTTAATGGTAATAATAATAATAATACCAGCCCTTGTTTATGTCCCACTGCTGGGCACGGGCCTCCCTTCAAGATGAAGGGGCTTAGGCCATAGTCCACCACGCTGGCCAAGTGCGGGTTGGCGGACTTCACACGTCATTCGAAAGCTAGTTAGGCTTTCTCAGGCATGCAGGTTTCCTCACGATGTTTTCCTTCACCGAAAGCTAGTAACAATCGCACAAAGACGATTCGCATATGATTAACTAAAGAAATCAGAGGTGCGAGCCGGGTTCGAACGTGCGCACCTTTTTTCAAAGGCAAGCGCTCGCCCACTGCGCTGTTACAGCTTTTACTTACAGCGTTTACTTAATGGTAAACGGTGATGCAATCGTGGAGGTAAAACGCACTAACTTCCCAAAATCATGGGGTTATTTAAAAAGGGAGTTAATACATTTCTACTGGTGCATTAGTGGTCCTACAGGTGTTGCTAGCGTTCATATGCTGCGATAACTGCTTTCCATCAGCTGGACCGCATGCTTGTTTGCCACCTTTGGTAGTATAAAAAAACCTTTTTAATTTAAAGCCATAGCAGCGCTAGTAGCCAACTTCCTTTAGTCGCCTCGTACTAAACTCAACGGGAGGTGAGGGGATACCACGGGCATCAACGGGCATGGAGACGTTGCTTTATTAGTACAGAATAATATAACTTCATAAATTAGCTAAATGGAAATTGACTCATGTTTTTGTTCTGTTTTAGAATGGAGAAATCAATGATGTGCTTCCAGTAGATTTTCAGGCAGTGCACTGCGGTAATCCAGTGTTGGACTTCTTATACTTTGTCTTCATCGGCACAGATCGCAAGTTCCGCAAAGCTCATCTGTCGCACCTGAAGGATCTGTACCACGACACCCTGAGAAAGTTTCTGGAGTACTTCAACATGAATGTGGAACTAGTATATCCGAGGAAAAAGTTTGATGAGGGCTACGATCAGAACCTAGAGTATGGTCTGCTGGCGTGCTTAATATTTTTGCCATATATAATGGTAATGGATGATGAAAATCCTATTAATTTAAATGAATCATTAGAGTTTGATATTCGAATAAGCGATGCATTTAGGGATAGGCTTCGTGATTTGATAGAAGATTATATAGAATGGGGCTCCCTTTAAGGTGGGTTTAGACCAAACGAACAAAGAGCTAGAGCTAGAACAAGAGCATTCTGTCTTGATCTTTATGTGTAAACGAAAACTCGTATTCAGCGTTTAGTTCAGTTATAAATCCACAATAATAGTATGTGATTCATTTACTTAATTTTACTCTTTATTCTAAACATTTATTTCTTATTTAGTTCCCACCATTTATAATATTGTCACATTTGCGTATTGCGAAAATAGTATGGTTTGTAAAAAAAAAAACTGATGATATGGTAGTTTTAAAAAATTGACAATATGTAAGTGCCCTCGTGAGGCCTATGCATAATAAAGATATTTTGATTTTAATTTTGAGGATAAGTAAGATCGTTTTTACAAATTATTAAGTACACGTCACAAGAGATGGTAGCCTGGTAGCAAACAGACCTGCTTGGGCACTCTTGGGCAGGCCCTGGGGTAGGCCTGGGGGGGGGGGGGGGGTCACAAACATCCAACCAATAAGTCCCATTTTGTAATTTTACGGGAATCGCACTAGTCAAAAAATATACCATTTGCTAACAATGAAGGAAGACATCGTTTGAAGACTCTTGCATAAATTCGGTGCGTCTGATCAATGCGATCAAAACAAAGGACTTCTAACAGCATACCAGTTAAGGCATCTTCTTTCCAGTTTCAATTTAGCATCGCAAGATGTGTTTTAGTTTCCGAGATAAAAATATCAGCTGGAATACAGTTTACATCACTGGAAGATGCACTGCATAAGAAGGCAGTATAACTGGTGTCTGATGCGGACTGGAAAACGTTTAAAATTGGTTTAGACGTGTAAAACTATGTACATAAAATGATGGAAAGTTCTTTCTTAACATTTTAAGTAGCGTATCTTTCTAGTTTCATAAAACATATAATTGAAAAGCAGAATTATAGGGCTTGGCAGTTTTAGGCAAAGGCTAATGATTAATAATTAATCATAGGTACTTTAGGCATAGTTTACGAATTTTGAGCGATCAGTAATCGCAAATGCAGGCATCAAGAAATGTTGTTAAAGAAATTTTAGCCTCAGTGACGCAGTTGAAAGCCGCTTACTGTACAGTCGCGGTCGCAAGATCGAATTCCATGCGGAACAATGTTCATGTAGTTGTTCCGTACTGATTAGGAGAATACTGGACAGTCACATAATTAACTCTATAGTAAAATGATCTAAAAAGACGACCCTGTGCCTGATCTCCCTGGTTGTGTCGATCTTACAGAGTTTCGGTTTTAGGAGTGAGATTCACTGCGGGGTTCGGTGTAGCGCCCACTCTTGTTCTGCACCAGTTCAATCTAACTTCCCGGCTCTTTACATAAACATGACTTTGGTCTTACTTCGGTTGATGCATAGCCCGTACTCTTCACTTATATCTCAACCCGATCTAAAAGTTCTCCCAATACTGTATCAGTGCTAGCAAACTAGGTGGTATCGCCAGCGTATTTCAGGTTTGTAATTTTTACACCACCCAGGGTAATGGCACCTTCCCAACCTGCTAGTGCCTGCCTGAGAATGTATTTTCCATATATGTTAAAGAGAACCTGATAAAAACAATAAACAAACCCTGTCGCACGCCCTTTTCAAAGGAAAGTTTACCAGATAAGGTATTTTCCACTCTGACAGTAACCCTCATGTTACTATACATATTCCTTATGAGCATCACAAGCAAGATGATAAGGGATCGCCATTTCAAGGAGACGTACCATCCACAGTTTATTCCATGACCCTCAGTCGAAAGCCTTTTTATAATCGACAAGACACATTACTAAAGGTTCGTTAAAGTCTCACCATATGGGTTCCTTTTTTATCTTTTAGTTAAACAACCCTAAAAACAATAAAGTTCTACGGTATATACTGCAGTGGGAAACAAAGTCATCAATACGAGTACTCAGTCGCGGTATCCCCCTCCGGCGGCGTCGACATATCGCCCGCATCTCGGATGAGATACGATGCGAGTAATAAATCACATCCGAGCGGCAAGCTGGCAGCCGTATTCGGATACGAGCTAATCGATTCATCATCGAATTGATACGAGACCGGTCGGACTCATTTTAGATGACTTTTGCTGCTTTTCGCATTGAAATGAATGGGTACTTCAGGGTTCGTGTATTGCTTGTGGGGTATCCGGGAAAGAATAGCAACCGTCCATCTTCTTCCGTTGGATCGTAAGAGGCAACTAAGGGAAAACAAGAAGACGCGTCTTTCTATTGAATTACCGACAACCTATACTGAGATCCCCATAACTCCTGCCAAGCATAGGGATTATGGCAAACCCCCTATAAAGGGCCCATTAAAGGGCTCTGTTCAGCAATTGACGTCTTCCGGCTTAATCTTATTCTTTCTTCTTATAAAAGAGTTATTCATATCGCGATGGGAAGATTGGTCAATCAGCAAGATCTTCTATGACTAATTTTCCAGGTTGCGCCCAGCGAACGTTATATCATATTATCTTAGAAGGTTTTTTTGCGTGCTTCCCTATATATTATACGAGCATGTTTATTACTACTCTTTTTGCTGTTGCTAATTCGTAAATTGATTCAACATTTATTCAACACTAGCTGACCCGCGCAGCTCCACCCGCGCTTTAATTACATTTTGCTCCCCTTTTCTCCCGACTCCCTTGATTTATCTCTCTCCATCTCTCTCTTATAAGAAAAATCTAATTCTATGCTCTTTCTCTCCCCTCCCGCTTCGGTCCCCGTCATACTTCCCCTCTTCCTCTCCCCGTTGTCCTGTCTGAACCCTCTCCCTCCTCTCTCTGCAACCAACTTGCTCCCTCTCACTCCCCCTTGCTCCACCTAACTCCTCCGATCACTCACTCCATCACCCTCCCCTCTCCCTCTCTTGCACCCTCCTCTCGTTCTATATATCCTCGTCAATCATGGTATCAGTGGCATAAAATATACTTTATAACCTATTCACATACAGACCTACCCGAAATGCACACAAAATTTCATACAAATCAGTTCACCCATCAATTTAATGACCTGGCCTTATGTTGCTTAACCTTAACCTAGCAGTATGAAATATACTTCATGACCTATTCTCAGACCTACCCGAAATGCTCACAAAATTTCATACAAATCAGTTCACCCATCAATTTAATGACCTGGCCTTATGTTGCTTAACCATAACCTAGCGGTATGAAATATACTTTATGACCTATTCTCAGACCTACCCGATATGCACAAAAAAATCATACAAATAGGTTCACCCATCTATTTAATGACCTTACCTAACGTTGCTTAACCTTGACCTGCCGGGATAAAAAGTATCCTATGTCCGTTTCCTGGTTCTAAGCTACCTCCTAATTGTTGCGACTGTAATACAACACCTATACACTACATGGACTTGTTGAGTTCCATTAAAATTTCATGAAACAAAAAATTGTTTTGGCCTCTATGTTGATAGTATAGTATCCCCACATAGAAATTTTGGAAAAATATTCAATGTACAGAAAAAGTGCTCTTTGAGTTTTATTATAGTATAGATAAACCCTATTAAAATGAGTGTAACATTTTAAAGGACAAACTAAAAATTGGTTGTTTCTTTATTTCACCATGCATTCTAAACCGAAATAGTAATCCGGATTTTAGGCTGCATGTAGGTAAATATTTCATAACAATCTAATTTCGATAAACACACTCATTTTCTCGACTCAATTCGTACTCGAAATCGAAATCAATTATTTGAATAACAATCGAGTGCTCGGAATAGGTTGTCAGATATTGGCGGAGATAACAAGACGTGGCGGGTGCGGACGTGCGTCTTTGCAACTTGGGGAAACTCGGATAAAATCGTCTGAAATTCTTACTAGGATTTGTTGGAGTTTACGTCTTTATCTTTTTGCCTTTATACTTTGTTGAAAGAAGATGTCATCAAGATTGTACTTTTCTATACCACTCTTATGATAAATATGCAATGCAAATATCAAGAATATTCCTTAAAATGCCACTAATTTTAGGTATTATTCTTTAAACCTCGTGATACACTTTCTGCTTGAAGTTCATAGATCCTCCCCATTCAAATGTTGCTTAGTAGAGATCACTAATTAGCGATAATCATCATCATTAGTAGTCCACTGCTGGATATAGGCCTCCCCCAATCCACGCCATTGAGCCCGGTCTTCAGCTCTCCTCATCCAGTTACTGCCAGCTGCTTTGCGTATATCGTCATTCCACCTGGTCACAGGGCTTCCTACTCTACTTTTACAGTTCGTGGTCTCCTCTCCAGAACCAGTCTTCCCCAATGATCATCGGTTCTGCGGAAAATATGACCAGCCCACTGCCACGTCAGCTTGCTAATCCATTGAGCTATGTCGGTAACTTTATTTCTCTGGCAAATTACTTGACGTTAGGTCAGGACGATAGGTCAGACCTATAAGATTTTAAGGACGTACATATTATTCCATAATATAATATATTAAGCCTTTCTCATATTACCCAAATGTAGCCACATGATAATCGCATTTAAACATAACATCCCATGACTAAAGCATTATCTATTACTGAAATTACGTCAGCCGCTGTTCTCGGCCTGCCAACCGCTTGGCGATAATGGGCAGCAATTATGGGGGTCTACAGTTTGACTTATGGGGGTCGTTTAACGTTTCAGGGATTTGAAGGGATCGTGACTGACGCTTATCTGGGGCTTTGAATATACGTTGGTGTGACTGTCTAGTTTATTTAGTAGTCGTAAACATAGTTGGCAATGGTTTGCCCCCTGAATTTATTGTTGTTACTGGGTCTCAATCAATTCATTTTAGTATGTCTTATGGTTTGTGGCCAACCTGGTGTCGAACTTCTTGGCTTAGGTAACGATTGCTATCTAAATGCCAAAAACCGAGGCCAAATTTTTCCGAAGCACAGACATGGTCAGTTCAAATACCACTAATCCCATTCAAGGAATGGACTGACTTCGTCTGTCGTAGCTTAAAAAAATTATCATTTGACGACAATGATTACAAATTATAATGTTTATTTTATTTATTTAAATAGCCTCACGGATCATAGGAATCGGAGTTATTTTGCGAAAATTTGAGGTTCATCATTATCATCATGAAAAGCCTTCTTTTTAAAGGGGGTGGGGGTTATTCCATAATACCCAGGCTTGGCAGGCGTCTTGAGTATAGGTGATAGGTAATCTAATAGAAATACACTGCTGCCCGTTTTCTTGGATTCCCCTACTCGCCTCGTACGAAACCCACCTGGAGGAGATAGGCGGTTGCTATTCTTACCCAGACACCCCACGGACTGAGGTACATCATATTCTAATATAATGGCAGTCGCGCTCCTGAACGTGTCCACAGACTAGAAACTTCGTACAGCGACGTGCAACGTTTTTTTTTTTTGCTAGTCATTATTATAGCCATACAGCGTCGTGACGACACCAATCGGCTCCAACGGAAGATCAGCGTTGGTTGTTTACAACTAACATTTTTGCTGAGTTGGGGCCGTTTTGTGGCGCACATGCATAATTTGTAGGTATACTAAATTACAGTATAGTTTTTTTCTATGTCTGCTATATGTATGTAAGTGTCACAAATAAATATATATTTTCTTTTCTGAAATAAGCTGCGATATAATCCTTAATTTGCACATTCCTACTTTTCGGCGAACTATCTGATCTTTTCAGGTATCTTTTTTTTTGACAGAATATGATCAATTCAATCGTAATTACCTTTACCGTCATTCTGGGGTTAAATGAAGCTCTTCTTTGCCGGTATAATACCTACTTGGATAATTTCCATTTTTTCGTTACACATTCCAAAAGTTTGCTTTCTCGAGTTACAGTAAATTTGTATAATTTAGGTCTCGGAACAAAATTACTTTTTACAAGTTTCACGCAAATAAATCCTCGGGACAAAACACGGTCTTGCTATTCATAACATATACCTACATTATGTATATCCTAACCAGTGATGCGTGATTTTTCTAGTAATATAAAAAGTTCTATTCAATTAACGCAACACGAAACCACTCAAACTCGTATCCCCTATCCTGGGAAGATAACAGATGTGTACCTCACCCTCTATCTAGCGTCCATAAACTACACGTGTACGCACTGGGCGTTAACAACTCCGGCTATTAACTGCTTGATTTATAGCCGTATCATAAACGACTTACAGTTTCAATTGTGCATATTATTATTATCTTACAAAGCGCAAACAGGTGGGGCAGTGGGAAACCGCTTGCTCTGTAATCCGGGAGCAACAGCTTTGTGTAATTCCTTATAGGCTAGGACAATGCAGGCCGATCACCTGATTGTGAAGTAAGATCATCCATGCGTCAGATGGGCCAAAATTCGATTCGAAACATTAGCCACTGTGGTCGTATCGGCCGAGAGCACATTATTTGGACATGTTATTCCCAAAATAGGGCCAACGGTTTTATCTTGCACATTTAACCAAACTTGTAACTAAAAATGAGGCTGCTGAAACTATTGCCATTTCTTTAAATACCTATTTCATTTCTAGTAACAATATTAGGCCAACGTAAAAATAAGTCATTACGGGCCTCATGTTGCTAATAATTATCTCAAGTGCAATGCACAATAAATCGTGGGATAAAAAGTATGGGATGATACAAAATAACGCTAAACTCTGACTATGAAATCAGTAATGTGGACATGAAAAGCACTTTTCGGTACAAAGCCATTTTGAGGCGATTGGCGGCTAATCGCTTTGCTGCGTAAAGCCAGTACGTACCAATACAAGAATATTAGCTACCGTAACCGTAGCTAGGAATTTGATTTATGATTGTAACTTTTTTTTATTAATCGTTGAATTTCGAAAGGTTGGAAGGAAAGGCGATGAGTCGTGTTTTCTTTTTTTTTGTTAGCCGGAGATTGTTGAGTTCTAATTTTAAATATTAAATGTCATCTGAAGTTAATAGCATTAGCTTCATGGTTAATAGGTTTTAGTGAGTGTTCATAATAGTACAGTACGAAAGATATTATCTTCTTTAGTTTGTTTGACGGAGTGTCTTATTTTTAATTTGTTTACTGGAGCGTTTGAGCATTGCTAATAATGAGTTTACTAAATTATTACAAAATTAAACTGAGTAACTTATTGCCGTATTTTTATTATAAAGTTGTCTTTTTTTAATCAAATATAGTATGAATTTGTTTCCATTACAACCTATACTAGTGGCATGTAATGTAAGGTTGCTAATATTTGATTGTCTATTCCGTTTATATCAACAAAAACATTTATATATTATAGAGATACATTTTCATTTGAGGTACAGTTATGAAAAATAAACCATTTTCACTTCTGGCACCATTTTTATTAGATGTCGTAAACAAGATGTTTATCATAAATAATATTTTATCTGTATACCCGTCACACGTGCCCATATTAAATCTAAAACCTTCATAGTCAAATGATATTTTACGTGCAAACGTGATATGAACCTTAAGTGAACTAGTTTAAGAATGAAAGTTAAATGACGAATGAAATGCTCGTTTAGATATGACCTGACCATAGACATTTAACTATTTATGAATAGATCGGTAAATTTTTTATCTACAAAACTTATTATATCACCATAAATTAATCAATAGGTGACTGGTGAGACCTGGGCTCGGTGACATCTGCACCAAGTGCCTTGCCTTTGGCCCTCTGCCGGGGGCACGGTGTAGTCTCACGGGAACGAACACAGTGCTCAAGGGGACGAGGGTATCAGCTGCCACCGTTCTCCTCGGAGTCCCCACCATTCTCGATGAGCGTCTAGGGCCCACACTCCACCCAAACGACCAGCGAGTCCGTTGCCTAATCTATCATAACGCAGCACTCAGCCTAGTCGGTATTGAAACTCACATTTCCACTCCAGTAATAGTATCCTTGCTTCTAACCACGAGCATCAAGCTAAATCCAGTTGATATTGAAGAGACTGTTTCCATACGAATGGATACAGCTTTGAATGTTTCAACGCCCGAGCCAAATCGAAGCTAAACAAGTATGTTCCGTTTGTGACCTAAATATACTCACTTTAGCTCGTGCAGCTCGTGCAAGAAATTCTGCAGGTTGGAACTATCACTGTGTTATGCTGTTAATCTGCTTACAAATAGTAGTGTATCAAACTTTTGACTTTTCATAATATAACCGGGAGGATATGTAGTTGCTAACACACATAGGACTAAGACAGTATCTGCCAAACGACAATTTCAGGTTCAATCTGCGCACATATACAACAAAATTAGCAAAATTATAAATATCTTCCACCATAATGATCTAAATTGTAAAAAAGCAATAAAAAGGATTTCTGTTTTTTTTTTCACATACAATCGAATATTTTGTTATAAAAGAGCAATGTCTCCTGACACAGGTATCTTAGGACACCTAATAGGTGACTTCTACCTTTATATATGTTAATGTACCTTTAGAAGAAATAAATAAGCTTTCCATGTCCATTTTTTTTTCATTTTCAACACTGCTGGTTTACAGGGCTGTGCTCATGCAAAGTGCACTGAAAGTTGTAAAATTACCTAATTGTGTGTGTGTGTTGTTTCTTGTAAGAACGACGTTGGTAAAAGAAGGATCCTCCGACCGAGCGAGGTGATATGCTCGATCGGGGCGGAAGCCCCCAACAGCTTTTTTTTTTGTAATGGACGCTGTTAGTTGCAGATGGTCATTACAGCTTCACTGGTCAAACGAGGCGAGCACTTATAGCACTCCCCCCAACAGCGAATGTTGGGATGTTGTATATAAGTATACTTCATGTACGTTGAAACTTTACTAGCGCGATTCAGAAATCGGTGGCGCTACCGGTGGTACACGTTACATCATACCACATGTAGCGTCATCTATGCTACAGCGCAGCGCCATCTGGTTATGTGGAGTCGCCACATACTTAACAATTAATGTCTTTATTGACGAGCAGCAGTTCTCTATAACCATATTCAGATTCCAAGCTTAAATCTTGTCTACGAAATCATGTTTATATCGTTATATTGAAGTTATTTTGCTATGGATTTTTAAATGAAGTGTAAAATACCTGGTTTCCAATAGAAAAAAAAACATAAAATATTATTTTTTTCCGCATTATTGACGTTGTTTTAAACTTTCATGGCAATATTTATATTGACTTACGGCTAAGCAAGCATGTCCAAAACATAGCACTACAGGCAGCCATCTTGCTTGTCTCGTCACTAAAATAACAAAAAAAAACTGTTACATGATAGTAATATTAATGAAAATTGCTCAAGTTGATCCGAAACTAATCCGCTTTACTCTTCGATTTTAATTAAAAGAAAAATAATCTGAGAATATTATTTGCGTGTTGTTTACTTTTAATTAATAATTTAACACAGATTCTTGGAACACATATACCTATTGAAGAATACAGCGATTTTGCCGAAGTGGGCTTGGGTCTGTAGCTAACTTGTTATTCTACAATACACAATGTTAGAGAATAGAAAACAAACAATGGGAATGACATATCTCTTCACGTGACTAAGTGAAGAGATACGAGTATGTCATTACCATACATTTATTTTCAATTCTAGCGTTCCGTAATGTAGAATGACAACAATGTGGCTATTGGGGTGAGTTTTTGAAGCTATGATTCATAAGATATTTACACTAGCAACGTGACGCCTGTCAGCACCAGGTTTTTATTTATTCTGTAATCAGCGCAGCAACTTGGCTGGTAATGGTACGCTAGTGTAATTTACCATCCTAGGCAGCTTTGCCGTTTACCGCTATGACATGTGCACAAGCGTTCTGATAACTTGTACCGTTATTATATTTTTCATTGATACTACTAATCGATCAGTAGAGATAAGTGTAATGGTACTAAGTCCTACTGGTAGGTAGAGTAAACGATCGCAACTCTGACAAGTTAGGCCAACTATGCAGAAGAGCTATGCAGAAGATAGTGTATTGGCATACAGGGTCACACTCTCTTCCTTTACTCTCATAATTCGATTCGGCGGAAGACATAACTATGGCAATAGGCGCAAGATCAACTTTTTACATATGTATTACGTAATCTATACTTATAATAAAACTGTAACAGGTCCAATTCTGTACATTGAAGATATTTTGAAAATTATATTTTGAGGGCATTCTATAACCGATACTGAGGCCGAAAATGTAATTTTTTTAATTTTTGTCTGTCTGTCTGTCTGTCTGTCTGTCTGTCTGTCTGTCTGTATCACGGCTGAGCATCACGCCGAAACTACTGAATGGATTCAAATGAAACTTGGCATGATTTGAGATCTTACTACGAGGTAGGACATAGGATACTTTTTATCCCGTAATCTAGCACGGTTCTTTCGGGAGAGGGGATTAAAGTCAAAATGGGTACTTGGTTATACGCTTGGTCAGATTTTATCAATTTTTCTTTATAATATAATAAATATTAGTAAGGGAACACTCATAGAGAGTTGTTATCAAGGTTTTGTAATCGATCGGGTTAAGCAACGTCAGGTAAGGTCATTAAATAGATGGGTGACCGTTTAACGCCATTTGAACTAAACGGGTCCGTGCTTCGGAGAGCAAGTAAAAAGTGGGTCCCAGTAAAAACTGGGAATCTGGGCATCGAATACATAACCTCCTTTTTTATAGTCGGTTAAAAAACCGACTATAAAAAAGGAGGTTATGTATTCGATGCTAATGTCTGTTATTAAAAGTTTAGTTAACGTAAAAATAGCGCAGGCGGAGCTGCGTGGGTCAGCTAGTAGTAAATGAAATCGTTTATTTCAAATAGGTCATAATTACCACTTTCTAATTGTCATCAAATTGTCAAAAACTCTACCACCGGATCACAACGCGGCCTCAACTAAGAAGAACTGGCAAGAAACTCAGTGGGCTTGTCATTTTTATTTATTACTATAATTTATCTATTTTTTTTTCAACATAGTATTACAAACATAATTATTATATTAGTTCCAATGTGTTGCTCTCAGCATTGACAATTTGTATTGTTTTTTAGTGTTTTTACCAATCACAAGTAATTGCTCCTGACAGGATTTCAACTTGCGATATCCCCGGTTACTTGCAAAACAAGCGGTGTACCGTTGCACAACAGAGGCTAACATTTGAACAATTAATAAGTAGGTAAATAGGGAAGATTACACGGTGTTAAGAAGAACATACTCACGCTGTTCAGTCGGTTCGATAAATACGTGAATACTGTGCTCACTCGTATGGAGCCCACAGGCGTGTTTTAGGATATTATCAATTCTATTTCAATACGGCAATGACTCTCATAACGCATATTCTATTATTTAGATAAGATAATAAAATTTATTTCACACAGAGAGAGCGATGCTTAAAAAAATTAAATAAAAAAATAAAAATTATAAACTACTTACTTATAACATTTACATTTATATACATGTTTATAAGAAAATAAAAAGAGAATAATACGTACACAAGTAACAAAAAAAAACAAATAAATTACAATAAATATGTTGGTGCATCGCTGTCGCGTCTTTGTGGTCTTTGTGCGATTGTTACTAGCTTTCGGTGAAGGAAAAACATCGTGATGAAACCTGCATGTCTGAGAAAGCCTAACTAGCTCTCGAATGACGTGTGAAGTCCGCCAACCCGCACTTGGCCAGCGTGGTGGACTATGGCCTAAGCCCCCTCATCTCGAGGGGAGGCCCGTGCCCAGCAGTGGGACATAAACAAGGGCTGGTATTATTATTACTATTATTATGTTGGTGCATCGCTGTCACCTGGTAATGTACCCAGAAGACTGGCAGCGTTACCCCTCTGGATGGTAAAGCTAATATGCTGAGCAAGGTACGTGCCAGCCCTCTGGTCCCCTGTTGACTCTACTAGCCTTCTTGATATATCATTAAAAAGGCGATGAGCGCTAGGACCCCACAGACCCATTGTCTCAACCCCAAACGGCTCAAACATATAGCCGCGATCGAGGCTACTATATTTGCGCCGTAACATTACTAACTAGGTGCTATAACTAATGCACGCCGGCTGTGGTGTGAAACACATCTACCACTCAGCTAAATGCACGCAGCATTTGCGACAATAGCTGCAACACAGCGCTGGTTTTCAGTGGCAAATCCCCAAGAGATATCAAAAACTTAAAATGAATACATACAAAAATTTACATGAATTAATTGAATCAGTACATACGAATTAAGTGAGATGATAGTGACATTAACATAATAAAATTAATGACTCCAAATCGCGTAAATGCACTTGGCATCGAATATACCTGCCCCCAAAAATATAAACATTAATACTAATAAGTGAAATATTTTTTTCTTTATGGTGTTTAAACGTATCTTTAATTTTCATGGATTTTATTGGAGGAGGTATATTGTTACAACATCTAGTGGCGGTAGTATATTGAAATAAATAACACCCAGACACTTGGTGGGAATCGAACCTACGACCCATCGGTTAGCGGAGGTTAAATCCAACTCAAATATCATGAACTCAAAAATATACTTACCTGGTTTTTTGAGTTGGTATTAGACATTATGAACTGAAACGTTAAGTTAATTAATTACCAAAAATACACTCCTTTGCAAAATAATACCAGTCAAGTGCGAGTCGGACTCGCGCACCGAAGGTTCCATACCATCTTTGGACGTATTAAAGTAATTTTACTATTCATGGAACACCTCAGATAGCAAAAAAAAAACAAACCGCAAAACTAAGTTTGTTCGACGAGGCTTTTTTAGGATTACTAAAAAACTGGACTACTTAGATAGATCATTTTATTTTTCCTGTAAAATATAGATAGACATGCATTATCCATAATTATTTCAGATTTTTCCCTCCACAAACTTCGAAGATAAGGAGGGGGAACGGTATTTTTTTTGACATTTTTGGTTATCAGCCAAAAACTACGTCACTTAAGCCAAAATAAAAATCTGTTTTGAGATGTGCAAATGAAGCCCTTTCATATGATACTCCACTCGATATAGTAATCTCACTTTAAAATTTTGATGACCTATTTCGACCCCCATTATAAAAAAAGTAAAAGAAAAAATTATTTTTTTTTATTTGCGATGAGGTTGGGTAAGTAAGATCGAAAACTATTCCAAGTTTCAAATCGATAGCATCAGTGGTTCCTGAAATATATAGGTGTGACAGACAGACAGACGAAGTCAGACCATAAGGGTTCCTTTTTTACCTTTTAGGTATGGAACCCTAAAAAGTATAAATCATTAAACCACAAGAACTCGACTGTAATCATCATTGGAGTCAAATGTCCAGCAGAACAGCCGAACGGCGTCTACTGTTGAACGAAGGCCTCCGCCTTAGAAGGGAGAGGTTGCTATAATCCCTACGCTTTTTATTATGGGACTAATCCCACCACTCATTCCCACCACTGTTACTCCTGTAAGCCAGGATCTACAGTGGTCACCACTGAAGACACCGAGGTTTGACCCTCGGTGAGTCCCAGGGGAACGTTAAATTGTCTTGGACCCCGCAACAAATTTAAGCATAAAGGTAGATAGGAGGAGTTGGAAATACATACATATATTCCACTTCCCTCCTTGCAAAACGGGAGACAAGCAAAGAATTAACAAACGGTCGATACAACCTCAAAAATCCCCACGCTTGGCAGACGGCTTGGTGATCGCAGTATAGGTGGTAGGTAATCCAATAGAAAGACGCTGCTGCCCGTCTTCTTGTTTTCCCTTTTACGGACACCTAACGGGAGGAGATGGGTAGGTGCTATTCTTACCCGAACACCCCACGGGGTAGAATATCGTATTCAAATAAATAAATCAAATATCTTGGGGCAATCCACACACGGTCATCCGATCCCAAACTAGGCAGAGCCTGTACTATGGAAACCAGACAACTGATACTAATACTTATATACTTTTTTTTTTTGTAAATACATACTTAAATAGATAAACAACACCCAGACACTTGGCGGGAATCGAAGCCACGACCCATTGGTTAGCAGGCAGGGTGTCTGACCACTAGACCAACGGGCCCGTCCGTCCGTCCGTCCGTCGTATTAAAATAAAACTTTTACACTTTTCAATATTCATCAGCAGATACTCACTTTTTTTTCATTTTCATTTTAACACAATTAATGGGAACATTATATATTCCACATAATTTACCAGCAGTTAATTTCTTAAAATGTATAACCTGCCTAAGGGTGCAAAGGAAAATAGTAATTTACAAATATAAAACAGAAATATCCTTACATTACTGTTGAGGGCACCAATAATGCTTTGAGTATTAAACCAACCGGAGAGGCCACTGTCAGGCGTTCCCCTCTGTCAAAGTACGAGAGCACCGGTCATACCCGTTATATAAAACTAGTTGACCCGCGTTCCACGCCATTCAACAAATCCCGGTGCGCGCGGAACGACGTAAGCTAAAAATGCCGAATGCCAGCGCGTTTTCGTGTAAAAAAATATAAGACTTATCTAGTGTACCCAAGGATAACGTTACTTTTCATCTGTAAATATTATTTCGTTTATAAATTGTCAAATAATGCACTAAATTTGCAAAAAACTAAAAAATATTATTAATCAATAAGTGTTGCCACTAAATCGTACAAAAGCGTAACGAGCGTAATTTTAAAAGTTGAATGTACTGACATTAGTTTAAGACTTCTATTTCACGTAAATGATTGTTAATACCATTTATTTCTGTAGATGCATAATTAATTAATTAAAGATTACTGTTTGAAATTCAGTATCTTTACTTGAATTTTCTACATATTTTTTTACTAAACACTTTAAAAATTATCGATTCTATGAAACTGTATGTTTATGTTTGGGTGTACTTAATTATTATAAGATATTTACGGTCGTCACAGTATATCGATGGTCGTCACTTTTATTCCGAATACTTTTATTTATTTTTAAATACATTGGCCACACCGCAGCAAAGTTAGCGCTGGGACAGCTCATAATCAAATATCGATATCGACTATCAGTATGTTATTCTGACTATTTATTAATCAGATATCCAAAAGAGTTTGTGTAGTGTACCGCATGCCGTGTCACTTTTTAGCCGACTTCAAAAAAGGAGGAGGTTTTCAATTCGACTATACATATATATATTTACATTTACGTATGTTCGCGCATAACTCTGGCAATTATAGACCGATATGAAAAATTATTTTTTGTACGGATAGGCCGATCCCCTGATCGGGTCCCATTAAAAACGATTGCGATTTACGAATAAGTAGGTAGTTCCTAAAAAAAACAAGAATGTCGCGTCAGAAAAAATTTATAATAACGCCTTATGGATGAGACTCGTCGTTTTTAAGGAAAAAATGGTCATAACTCTGGCAAATGTCTTTCTTTCACACTGAAAGTGCGCTGCCGGCCGCTGCCATCTTGGTGTGAATTGAGCCTAACTTCAAATATGAACCTATTTCGATTATTCTTTCTTTATTCGAGAAAGTTAACTACTTGTTACAGACTTCCGGTCCCTGCTCAACTTTGTGCACCTAGATAATTATATATTGATTATATTTGTGATTTAATTTGTTCTATAGCATGACATTATTTTGATTTGTGTTTAAATACTTGTTTGTAACTACCTACTAAATGAAATATAATTATGTCGCCGTGCGCTTGACAGCTTCCGGCGTAACAAAATACTGATTATGAGTAATATTTACATTAGTTGTGGTTTATATGTATTATTGATTGATAATTCTCCTAATTAAATCTCCAATCTAAATAGTATTAATTAATGTTAAATATGTAATAGTTTTTGTATATGTAGGACTCTTGATTAGCTTATCTGTTTGCCTATATATACCGGTGTCACAACGTTCGAGTTAGTCTTTCTGTCACCGTCGTTGAGAACAGTTGTAAGTGGAAACTCTGCACGATTGTTTATAAAATATAATTGACCGTCAAATGTTTATGTGTTGATTATTGTGACCATCCTGATTACCTGAAGTATTACACTTCAGAAGTGGGATATATTCAGGCCCACATGTTGATGGAATTGGTACAAAGATTTATGGAAACTACACAACAATTTCAAGAGATGACGAAGAAAACTAAGATTTTTTTTCTTGTTCACCTGACTACGAGGAGATCGATAAGGCATGTTCAACGAAAAAGGCGCCGCGGACTTCAAAACGATGATGAGATTATTCCATTATACTACCGGATGAAGAATCAAGCAACGACAAAAAAATTAAATTAACCAGTGGGACGACATGTATGATTGTGGCGAAACTGTTCGACAGCTCACCGATTAGTCTTCAAGGATCCACAAGAGATCGGAAATGCTACGCGGTTAGGAGAGGGCCATGTAGTACGGGGCTGCAAGATGCCGTGCTACGAGGCGCTGCGGCTGGCTCTTCACATCGGCACAAAAGGTCAGTAGCATTTTAATTATAACTTAAAATGTTTATATGGACTTTTACAGGAATATAGCAAATAGTAATAGTAATGGTTAGCACCTTGTTGCATGCGCAGAAACTGGTAATAATAAAAAAAAATAAAAAAATCTTACAGTACTTAAGCTTACGAAGCTCGTAATTTAAAGCCGAGGATCAAACCTTCTATAGTTAAAATGAAAGCATTTGGTGGTTGATATTCACTCATTGGAAACTTCTTATATTATTATAATGTTCATGTTTTGTGCGGTAGTGTTGATTTTTGATGATGAAAATCTTGCTGATAATTAGTCTTAATAATTGGGTAGTCAATGGTAAATCAAAAGATATTTTTAGTTACCTCAGAACATTTTATAAGATTAATTTATAACTTTTAAAATAAAATAAAAAACTTAGTATGCAACAAGGAATTGAATTCCTAGTCTATTTAGAATACAGTAATGTAATACCGCCACGATATTTTGCATTTGTACAAATTTACGTCAATATCAACCCGAACCTTATATTTCTCACGAATACTTATTGTTGTAGTGGAGTTGACAGTAGTCGTATCATAAGGTTGAGGAATTGTTTTTTGTAGTTATCCTCTGAGATAATAATTATCACAGAGTAGCAAGCATAATATACTCTTAGCAAGCGGGCAAATAGGTACTGATGAGAATTATATATGAAATATAATAATCTTACGACAATAAAATACAGTTAAATAAAGTTTAAAGTTAAATAGAGTTTAAAGTTAAATAGAGTTTAAAGTTAAATAGAGTTTAAAGTTAAATAGAGTTTAAAGTTAAATAGAGTTTAAAGTTAAATAAAGTTTAAAGTTAAATAAAGTTTAAAGTTAAATAAAGTTTAAAGTTAAATAAAGTTTAAAGTTAAATAAAGTTTAAAGTTAAATAAAGTTTAAAGGTAAATAAAGTTTAAAGGTAAATAAAGTTTAAAGGTAAATAAAGTTTAAAGGTAAATAAAGTTTAAAGTTAAATAAAGTTTAAAGTTAAATAAAGTTTAAAGTTAAATAAAGTTTAAAGTTAAATAAAGTTTAAAGTTAAATAAAGTTTAAAGTTAAATAAAGTTTAAAGTTAAATAAAGTTTAAAGTTAAATAAAGTTTAAAGTTAAATAAAGTTTAAAGTTAAATAAAGTTTAAAGTTAAATAAAGTTTAAAGTTAAATAAAGTTTAAAGTTAAATAAAGTTTAAAGTTAAATAAAGTTTAAAGTTAAATAAAGTTTAAAGTTAAATAAAGTTTAAAGTTAAATAAAGTTTAAAGTTAAATAAAGTTTAAAGTTAAATAAAGTTTAAAGTTAAATAAAGTTTAAAGTTAAATAAAGTTTAAAGTTAAATAAAGTTTAAAGTTAAATAAAGTTTAAAGTTAAATAAAGTTTAAAGTTAAATAAAGTTTAAAGTTAAATAAAGTTTAAAGTTAAATAAAGTTTAAAGTTAAATAAAGTTTAAAGTTAAATAAAGTTTAAAGTTAAATAAAGTTTAAAGTTAAATAAAGTTTAAAGTTAAATAAAGTTTAAAGTTAAATAAAGTTTAAAGTTAAATAAAGTTTAAAGTTAAATAAAGTTTAAAGTTAAATAAAGTTTAAAGTTAAATAAAGTTTAAAGTTAAATACAGTTTAAAGTTAAATACAGTTAAATACAGTAAAATATAGTAAAATACAGTAAAATATAGTAAAATACAGTAAAATACAGTAAAATACAGTAAAATACAGTAAAATACAGTAAAATAATTAGACTACAGAGCGCACAATGCACGTACTGCTAAATAGCAATATCCATCATAGGAATATGCCTCATGTCCTTAGACAAGCGTTAATTATTTAGAACACAAGATTTCCGCGGGAACACTGCGGCCGGGATAGACTCAAACTCGTAGCATAGCTGAATATAAAAAAAAACTTACTAATTTGTTTGGGATGCGTCAATTAGGATTAATGTTGTATATTAGGTTTACTCGCGGATTTGCTGATGTCTCTAGGTCCCACGCAGTAGACCAAGAAGGACGTAGAATAGACGGGGTCCTGTCCAAGAATCTATATTCCATACTGAGCAAGTACGCTTGGATTAGGTGGAGAGGAGTACTGTTGTAAAACCAATCTGTTGGAGTTATATAACAGATTGCATATTTAGTAATTGACTAGAGAGAAACAATTTTTATCATAGCTACGAACTAGATACATTAGCAGTTGGTCACTAAAACGTTATCGGATATATTTCATTGGCATCCCCGTGGATGCAGAGTTGGACTGCGCCGCATTAGAGACCACCTTAGTTATTATTCCCCGCATAGCTCGCTGATGGCTTTCAATTTAAGACTTTGATCTACTAATAGACTATAGACTATGACCGTGTGAAAGTATTTTCTAAAGCTGTTCGTAAACTGTAATAATGTCGTAACTTTATAACATTTAAAACATCTGCATGTATATAAATCTTACCATGATCTCGCTAATTTATAATACTGATTTTGCGATCGCTAGGTTCCCTCCTTTTCAGCCATTATTCGGGCATCAATTCACGTATATAGGAAGTGCGTTAACTACTCTGTAGGACAACGTAAAATGCGTATGTTACTAGAAAAAAATAACGGATTGTACCTATAAAGGATGTAAAGCCGACCACGCAATAGATATGTAATAAGTTATATCAAGGGCATGAAAAGATATCGAAAATTGATTCCAATAGTACGTGGTTGAAGTCCTTACACCATATACTTCACCCATACCTAATGAGAACATAGTAGTATCCTCCGATAAATAGAAATAGATAGGGTTGAGAAATTAGACTTGTTAGAAAGTTAAGTTAATGTATCTAAACATAATCATAAAAGTTTAGTTTGACAGGAAGCTGCATCGCGCGCCAGACTTTCAATATTATTACGCGTCGCGCGCCAGTTTTGGGGATATGTAAGAGTGATACTCATTATTGGTAACTCACGAAAGTGATTATCAATGATTACTGATGTAATTAATAATCCCAACAAATCAATGTAAACTGAATTTCACCATCCAATATGTACATAAAAGCTGTGTGATATGGATTAGATTGGATCTGTGTTATATGGATTAAATAAGATCTGTGTGATATGGATTAGATTGGATCTGTGTTATATGGTTTAAATAAAATCTGTGTGATATGGATTAGATTGGATCTGTGTTATATGGTTTAAATAAAATCTGTGTGATATGTATTAGATTGGATCTGTGTTATATGGTTTAAATAAAATCTGTGTGATATGGATTAGATTGGATCTGTGTTATATGGGTTAAATAAAATCTGTGTGATATAGATTAGATTGGATCTGTGTTATACGGGTTGCATAAAATCTGTGATATGGATTAGATTGGATCTGTGTTATATGGATTAAATAAGATCTGTGTGATATGGATTAGATTGGATCTGTGTTATATGGTTTAAATAAAATCTGTGTGATATGGATTAGATTGGATCTGTGTTATATGGTTTAAATAAAATCTGTGTGATATGTATTAGATTGGATCTGTGTTATATGGTTTAAATAAAATCTGTGTGATATGGATTAGATTGGATCTGTGTTATATGGGTTAAATAAAATCTGTGTGATATGGATTAGATTGGATCTATGTGATATGGGTTAGTCAAAGTCCGTGTTATATGGAATATGTTAGATCTGTGTGATATGGGTTAGATATGGTCTATGTGATATGGATTAAATTGGATCTATTCTTATTCTTATTCTTTATTGCACACAATAATATTACACATTATTATAAAATAAAGAAAATTAATGTACAAAGTCGTACTTAACCCAAACATTGAGTTTTCTGACAGCTAACCTTTGAGTGATGGAGAATTTGGAGAAAAATTTAAATACTGTTGGGAATACAAACAAGTGTACAACAAATTACTACATACAAAAATACAAAGTAAATTATGTAATAAATAAATAAATTAAATATATAAATAAATTATAATTAAATATAAAATAAATTATGTAATATATATATATATTTATACAAATAAATACATGGATAAATTTATAGGTATATGTACATACATACATATATATAAACTGCTACATTGATATGAAATAATCTTTAATTCTGTGAGATATGGGTTAAATAAAAAGCTGAGTGATAAGGGGTTAATTAAATGCAATGTGATAAAAATCTGTGTGATATGGAAGTGTGATATGAAAAAAAGTGGGTGATAAGGGATATATAAATGCTATGTGATATGGGGTTCATTTTATCGCAAAGCTTTAGCTTTGCGATATGGAATAAATAAATGCTGTGTGATAAATAAAAACTTTGTGAAAGGTGATAGATATAGGATACATTATGAATATAGATGTTGTCATTCATGAATGCAATGATAGAAACTGAGATCGGGACATAATTTATGGTTTATTAATAGAGCAGTAGCAGCAGCAGCAGCCTACAAGCTTAATACCTATTAGTTACGACTACATGGATAGATGTTCTGCTTTTGTATTTTTTTTTTCAGATGCTGTATATCAGGGACAAACTAGGCTGAAAGTGGTAATACTGATCGCCGTGGGGCACGGCAAAGCAGGATGGCCGAGTGTTACAGACTTCCGGTCCCTGCTCAACTTTGTGCACCTAGATAATTATATATTGATTATATTTGTGATTTAATTTGTTCTATAGCATGACATTATTTTGATTTGTGTTTAAATACTTGTTTGTAACTACCTACTAAATGAAATATAATTATGTCGCCGTGCGCTTGACAGCTTCCGGCGTAACAAAATACTGATTATGAGTAATATTTACATTAGTTGTGGTTTATATGTATTATTGATTGATAATTCTCCTAATTAAATCTCCAATCTAAATAGTATTAATTAATGTTAAATATGTAATAGTTTTTGTATATGTAGGACTCTTGATTAGCTTATCTGTTTGCCTATATATACCGGTGTCACAACGTTCGAGTTAGTCTTTCTGTCACCGTCGTTGAGAACAGTTGTAAGTGGAAACTCTGCACGATTGTTTATAAAATATAATTGACCGTCAAATGTTTGTGTTGATTATTGTGACCATCCTGATTACCTGAAGTATTACACTACTATAATGATTCCATGCAAATTTCATTACGTCCTGATAAATTGTTCCTGAAGAAACATGAATGATGTAAAAAAATGCAAATAAGTATACTCCATAGGTACGCTAACACCAATTTCAATAATATTAAAATTATTTTATGCATTTTAGTGTTATTGAAGTCGGTTCAATCTTTTTATATATTTTATAAAATGATCATAAATTCTTTGGAATACATCTATACTCCTGCTTTTTGTGGTGTATCTATACTGACATCCAATCCTCTAGATTTGTTAGGTCTCAATTTATCCTCCGACCTTAATTTCGGACGATCCATTGAGTCAAAAGTCAAAATCTCTGCTAAAAAACTTGGTATCTTGAATAAGGTGAGGCGGTATTTCACAAAGAAACAGCTGTTGAATCTTTACAAAGCTCAGGTTCGACCCTGCATGGAGTACTGTTCTCACCTGTGGGATGGCTCTGCCAAATATCAACTTGACTCTTTGGATTCGCTAGACAGACGCGCTCGCAGGATAATTGACGATAATGACCTAACAAATAAAAAACTGCAACAATTGGATCATCGTCACCTAGTTGCATGCTTATCGGTTTTTTACAGATTGTTCCACGGTGAATGCGCTCAAGCACTTTTTGACCTTGTACCACCATCCCCATGGGCGCTGGCAGCAGGGTGCAAGGGGGTGCACTTGCACCCCCCTGCCACGGAAGAATATACATAGAAAAAATACATAAGTACGCTTTTGATTAGCGAAACATACTCAATCAAATACCCGCGTGTTTTGAATTTGACATTACATTTATTTACATCATATACATGTATAATTCTATAGTAAAATGTGTAGATGCAGATGCACCCCCCTGAAAGTAACTCTGGCGGCACTCATGACCATCCCCTTTCTTTTACCGGACTGCCAGGCGGCGCGGCAGGGTCTCCACCGCTTTAACGTTGACACTCCAACTTGCCGAACTAAGCGTTTCGCTTCTTCTTTCCTCATGCGCACGGTCAAACTGTGGAATACCTCCCGGACAACGTTTTCCCTGATAAATATAACTTGTGTGTTTTCAAGTCTAGATTGAACAGGCATCTTATGGGTAAGCGCGGTCCATCCTAGACCACATCTTATCTTCACTTACCATTATGTGAGATTGTGGTCAAGCGCAAGTAAACCTATCGCATCGCTGACGCATCGGCACATGAAAGGAGACACCCGGGCTCTCCAGTGGGATCTGCACCAGCAGCCCGTCAGTACCTTGCCTTTGAGCCCGCCACCGGGGGATGCATTATAGCCCCCCTGGAACCAGACACAGTGTTCAAGGGGATAGGGTCCCCGCCGCCGCACAGTGGACGGAAAAACGAAGTTCCCTTTCATAGGATTATTTAAAAATGAAATATTTTATTTGATACTTTCAAGTATACAGTTTTGTCAAGTACATTAAAAAATTGAAAAACCAAAAAAAAAAAAAACCACTTGACATTTGACCTTGAACCCGAACTTCCCCGTTCAAAAGATATGAATCAATTAAAAATGCATAATTAATGCATTTTATTTATATTTATTTATGATACTCTCTTTTTTTTGTGATTTGTTTAGATATTCTTTTTTATTTTAATATTTTTCCTGTATTTAATCATTTCCAATATTTTTTTATTTTAATAATCTAACTATTTATACTTTAAAGAACACAAGCAAGCATATCGACAATGTTGTTTATACCTGTAATAGGTTCACTTATCAGAATTTATATTAACTGTGAACGTTGTAATGTTACTTAATCATAAGTATACTGTTGGTATATAAATAAATAAAATAAAATATTTGGACGATGTTTTAACACGCGGTAATGTACTTCAAAAATAAGTTTTGTTTTATTTTTTTTACCCTTTATTGATCCCTGATAGACAAGACAACAAACCTATATGAGTAACGATCTTGACGAAAAGCGTACATATTCATAACGTATGCACAACACAACAAATAATGCGATATGAATGACTGATATTTTATATTTGCAAGAATATAGGTAGCTAACACAAGTTCTTAAAATACATGGGTTTCACGTAAATATTTGTACGGCTGAAATGCCGAATATAGTGATCTGGCAATTCAGCCGTAAAATTATTAAAAAAAAAACCGGTAACTACTAATTTATTCAATGTTTTAATGTACTCGACAAAACTGTATACTTGAAACCATCAAATAAAATATTTATTTTTTAAAAATCCTATGAAAGGGAACTTCGTTTTTCCGTCCATAGTGCGCCGTCCTCCTCGGAGTCACTGCCATACTTAATGGATGTCCTAGGTCCCACGCTCCGTACGTCCAGCGACTCCGAAGGTAACGACTACTGTCTACAACAACCGAGACCGAAGCACAGGGAAGCTCAGTTCAAATGTTCAAGAAAATCCAGACGACGGCTATCTATGTATTGGCCTTACTTGACATTGCTTAACCAACGCTAGCTTATGTCAAAAATACAACATATTTAGCAAAATATTTTTCCCTTTTTGGCCGTTAAAATTTTATCATAGGAATGAGTAAAGATATTTATTTCTTTTTATTGCACAAAGTTGTTTATAGACAGACTTTTCATAATATAAGAGTAAGAATGCAGCTTAGGCATTTCTTGAAGTTTCAGACTTAACCATACTGACTTATCCTAATTAATCGGATTTTGACGACAACCCAAGGTTCTTTTCCTATGATCCTAAATTAATAAAAATACCTTACACCTATTTAACTTTCACCAAAAATATTATCGGAAGTCATCGACAATAAAATATCGATAGTGTCATGCACTATCCTCGTTTACTTAAAATTGACGTCATCTCGTGTACAGACAGTGTTGTCACTGTGTGTGAATTTACTTGTGTGCGTATAGATTATGTTAGTGTTTGATAATATTGTAGTGTGCCTGCGTAGCGACGTGGCGAAGAATGCATTAGTAGTAGATAGTATTTGTGTGAGTTACCTCGTCCCCCGCGCAGAAAGTGACAGACTTTTTCTCATAGCGAATAGTGCGCGTGTCGTCTCCTTTTGGTTTAATACTCAAAGCCAATAATGTGTAATGAGGTACCTTAGATCCAGGCTTATAAGGGTCAGCGGTGTGGATAAGTCTAAATATTTCTTTATGCCGCGCGATGCGTATAGCCAAGGTAAAGATGAATACGTATCGTTAGCGAGTCCTGAGAGATTTGCATCGAGAAACCTCGCTGGGCGTACCTGTATTTGACAACCCTATTTAGTCTATTTATTTACGTCGGTTTGTAGAGAAATCGTTTCAATATTGACATAGGGAACGTATTTAAATCGTTTGGCAGTAAGTATAAAGTTTTTTATAAAAATAAAATTATACTGACTTCAAAAGAACGTGAATTTTTAAATTTCAAGGTCTTCTTTTAAAGGAAGATACAAAGTCAATTCGAGAGATTTTATCCTTATCAGTTACCCTATCGATTACTGTAGGGCCAATTTAATAGATTACATTTAACATATGTCAGTTTCTTTGTTCTGTCTGTTTCTGTTTTCATTATTGCAATAAGAATAAGAAGATTAAGAATGATTTATTGTGACATAATAAACTGACACAAGATACTGTGAATCCATAGCCTCCCGAACTAGTTATAAACTGTGTGTCGGTGTCAATCAGTGGCTTCTCCCAATTTTTATAGATACTTTAAGTATTATGCCATTTTTATCATATTAAATTTACAAATTTAAATAAATACTTTAATTACTTTACTTTAATACTAAAATTTAGGTTACAAATCCAAATTTTACTCTACTCTTTGATCAAAGAACAGAAATCAAAGCAGTGTGTGTGTGTGCGCGTGCATGTGTGGTTGTGTATGTGTTTTATTTGTGTGTATGTTGTAAATATTGTCGTGCCACTGCGTATATAAATGGTTTACTATATTATTTAAGATGAAATGTATAGTTAAGAGTCAACTAGTCGCGGCCCTGAACTCAGTCGTGGGCGTAGTCAAAAAGCACGCTGTCTCGCCTGGCATCTTGCCCGACAGAGATAGTATCAGTATCTTTTTTTGAAGTCGGTTAAAAACAGCGTGTACACAAGTGTAGTTAAATTAAAAAAAATTAAGGCGTCATCAAAAGTCTAAGTCAAAAATTATTTACTTTTGAAACGATTTTTTTTTTAAAAAGCTACCACCGGGTCACAACGCAGTCTCAACTAAGAAGATCGGCAAGAAACTCAGCGAGCTTGTTATTTTTCACTTCTTTTTTTTAAACAGTGTGTCATGTTACAATTAGATCAGCATCAGCGACAGTGTGTCTTGCCGTTCAAAAGATCAAATAAGAGAGAGAAAAAAAACATTGGAAAACGAAATCTAAAAATAACTTTTCTGAGCCCAAACTCGGTGGGTCTATGTTTATTGGTGCAGAGATCCTTTGAACATCTTCTTTCTCCTTCATCAGACCCTGATCACCATTTTTCTAGCAACTTCTCGTCGAGCCCTATCCAAGGAGTCCAAATTCGTTGGGTCTACGTTTACTGGTGCAGTGATCCTTTGAACATCTTCCTGCTGCATCAGCAGACCCTGATCACCATTTTTCTAGCAACTTCTCGTCAAGCCCTATCCAACGAGTCCAAATTCGGTGGGTCTACGTTTAACAGTGTAGTGATCCTGTGACCACCTTCCTGCTCCATTATCAGACCTTGATCTCCATTTTTCTAGGAGCTACTCGTCGTGACCTACTCAATGAGCCCAAACACGATTTGTCTACGTTTATTGGTGCAGAGATTCTGTTACCACCTTCCTACTTCATTATCAGACCCTGAACATCATTTTCAAGCAACTACTCGTCCTACCGTACCCAACGACCATAAACTCGGTGGGTCTATGTTTATTGGTGCAGAGATCCTTTGACCTCCTTCCTGCTCTTTCATCAGACCCTGATCATCATTTGTCTAGCATATTCTCATTGAGCCCTATCCAACGAGTCCAAATTCGGTGGGTCTACGTTCACTGGTACAGAGATCCTGTAATCAAGTTCCTGCTCCATCATTAGACCTTGGTGAAGGTCACCACAAATTGTTCAGTATCAACGGATTTACGCAAACTACAAAAAAATCATGTACCTATTTCGAACCACAAGAACAAATAGAATAAGTTTATTTAAATAAATTCCAAAATACATAATTATCATTGTAAATACCCAATGATATTAAATACCTATCTATCTAACCAACATCTAACCCGGTGAAAAAGCGCCAATACCGTTGGCACGGCGCGGGCGGGGCGGCGGCGTGGTGAACGTCTTCCCCGGTCCCCCCGCACCACACCGTCGAGGGGAACATTATTGAGTGAGATGCACGAAAATTCATAGTAAATCGCGCGCCTAAAAAATTACGAAAGGCCCTTTGGAAGAAGGGGTTTTATGAAAAAAATACTGGACAAATCAATTACAACTAAAGTTAATTGAAATCTTCGATAATTTTGCAATGTCGGTACGGATTTTGTTTTGTAGATTTTACACTCCTTTTCTAACTTATTTAGGCCCAAAGTTGCGTTAAAATAAGCAAAAAAAACGAAACTTTAGTGGCTCATATCTTTTGAATGGATTTTTATTTTAGTATTCTGTTTCCGTACAGACATTAGTAATAATGAGACAAAACGATATCATGTTTGACTTTGGGTAATACAATGTCAAATAATGGAGTAAAACCCCCCCGAAATTTGTATGGAAAAAAGTTCGACTAGAGGAGCCTTAAGTATGAATAACAATTATTAGAAATGAAAATCATTTAACATTTTTTCTACACCTTCATAATCCAATTTTTCTAGTCATGTAATTAAATGTTTTTTTAGTTGGTTGTCACTATAACTTTTAACTTACAATAAAATAATATGTAATCGCAATTGAAAAGAGTTAAGCAATTGTGCAGTTCTAACTTCGAAAAAAATTTATAATGTTTTATTCCCGCCGTTACGAGGTTACGTTATTAAATGTTGACGAAATGGCAAATGCGATCTATTAAATTGGCCCTACTTTAGTTCGATAAAATAATGGCTGTCTATTTTTTGCATGTTTAGTTGGTTCGACTCCCGGCTACTTTTTACTTTGGTAAACGTAAAGAATGTGAGTGTTTAATTTATAATTTTAATGAACTTTGTGTGGAAATGTGCATACTATTAGTTGATCTAGCTTTGTTGATTCACCTGGACACTAGCGTGAAAATATAGCACCTACCTACCGGTAAACCTCGACGGTCAACTTTGATGAGGTTTTGAAAGTTCGATTAGGTATTGAGCGCGCAAGCTACTCTGCGATATTTGCAAATATCGACGATACAACACATCGATATACTATTTAAATAGTATATCGATAATACAACATAATGAATATACTAGTTTATACTTACATACTTCTACACTTAGAGAGTTGGAAATTGCTAATATTTTTACAATAACTGTAATTTTTTGAGACAGTTCGTAATTCCGATATCCCATTTCGGTTTTATTTTCATTTGCGAAGAAGGTGCCTAAGCAAGATCTAAAACTATTACAAATTTCAAATTGATATCATCAGAAGTTACTGTAATATTATAGGTGTGGCAGACAGACAGAGAGACGAAGTCCTTTATAACTTTTAGTGACGGAACCCTAAAAATGAAAACCGCTGAGTTTTTTACCGGATCTTCCCAGTTGAGACCGCATTGTGATCCGGTGGTAGCTTTAAAAAAAATACTGACCCGACTGAGAGAGATAAGTGACGTTATAGCACCGTATGTGCGATATATTGAGGTTTTAATTTTTTTTTCTAAAAATAGTAACACATACCATTGAAAATATTAACACTTGTTTGTGACTTTTATTTTACCAAAATACGTATCAACACCACACAACTCGAACGTCTGCGTTAGAGTAACTTCATCATCATCATCATCATCAGCCGGAAGACGTCCACTGCTGAACATAGGCCTCCCCCTTAGAACGCCACAATGAACGACAATTGGCTATTTGCATCCACCGGTTACCTGCGACGCGCACAATGTCGTCTGTCCACCTAGTGGGAGGCCTGCCAACGCTGCGTCTTCCGGTTCGTGGTCGCCACTCGAGAACCTTTCTTCCCCAACGGTTATCGGTTCTTCGAGCGATGTGGCCTGCCCATTGCCACTTCAATTTGCAGATTCTGAGAGCTATGTCGGTGACCTTAGTTCTTCGGCGAATCTCCACATTTCGGATTCTGTCGCGCAAAGAAACTCCGAGCATAGCTCTCTCCATGGCTCGTTGTGTGACTCTGAACTTTTCTAAAAGGCCAGCCGTTAGAGACCACGTCTCGGTACCATATGTCATCACTGGCAACACACACTGGTTAAAAACCTTCGTCTTCAGGCACTGCGGTATTTTGGACGAGAAGATATCGCGTAGTTTCCCGAACGCTGCCCATCTGAGTTGGATTCTTCGGGCGACCTCTTTGTCAACGTTGGACCGACCTAACTGGACAGTTTGTCCTAGGTATACGTAGTGGTCAACAACTTCGAGAGTATCGTTCCCAACAACTACCGGTACGGGTGCAACATGGACATTAGACATGATCTTCGTCTTGTCCATGTTCATTTTAAGACCCACCTGTTGGGAAACGCTACTGAGGTCGCTGAGCATCGTATTGAGGTCCTCCAGCGACTCTGCCATAATGACTATATCGTCGGCAAAACGAAGGTGAGTGACGTATTCGCCATTGATGTTGATGCCGAATCCGTACCAGTCCAAGAGCTTGAAAACGTCCTCCAATGCGTTTGAGAACAGTTTCGGAGAAATAACGTCTCCCTGTCTCACACCTCGCTGCAATGGGATTGGTTTCGTGCTCTCTTCCTCTAGTCGGATCGACATGGTGGCGTTGCTGTACAAACACTTCAACACTTTGATGTACCTATAGTCAATGTGGCACCGCTGGAGGGACTGCAATACCGCCCAGGTCTCGATTGAATCGAAGGCTTTTTCGTAGTCCACAAACGCTAGACATAATGGCCGATTATACTCCTCGGTCTTCTGTATAATCTGGCGGAGCGTATGTATGTGGTCTACGGTGCTAAAGCCTTTTCGGAACCCGGCTTGTTCGGGAGGCTGGAAGTCATCAAACCTGCGTTCGAGACGGTTCGTAATGACTCTCGAAAACAGCTTGTATACATGGCTCAGGAGTGAGATGGGTCTATAATTCTTCAATAAAGTGTTATCACCTTTTTTGAAGAAGAGAACCACCACACTCCCGTGCCATGCTTCTGGCGTAGTACCCTCGAGTAAGACGGAATTAAATAACTTCTGGAGGACTAGAAGTACCGGTTTTCCACCCGCTCTCAGAAGTTCTGTTGTGATTCCGTCTTCACCCGGCGCCTTGTTATTCTTAAGCTGTTTGAGAGCCATTCTAATCTCGTACAAGCTGATGTCTGGGATGTCCTCAGTGTAGTGTCGGGTTAGTTGGGCTCTGGTGTCCTGAGCTGTTCGGGCAATGGGTTTTCGTGTCGAAGTGTACAACTGTCCGTAAAACCTCTCGAGCTCTCTCAATATCTCCGACTTTGATGAGATGACACTGCCGTCGTCGATCTTCAGCTTCGTCATATGGCTACGCCCAATAGACGAATTCTGTGCGAACACTTTAGAGCCTTGGTTCCGCTCAATTGCGTCCTTAATACACGCTGTATTATAGGAACGCAAGTCGTGTCGCATGGATTTCGAGATTCGTCTATTGAGTTCAGCATATTCCGACATATCAGCTGAAGATTGCAGTCTCATCTCAGTCCGGTTTTCCATTAGCTTAATGGTTGTATTGGAGAGCTTTTGAGGTTTTTTACGGCGTGGGGTCTTATAGAACTTGGACCCCACTGCGTGG
The DNA here is from genome assembly GCA_911728495.1 of Furcula furcula. Classification (NCBI taxonomy): domain Eukaryota; kingdom Metazoa; phylum Arthropoda; class Insecta; order Lepidoptera; family Notodontidae; genus Furcula; species Furcula furcula. The sequence goes on from OU452252.1 coordinate 24,512,786, forward strand.
ACAGTTTGCACCAACCCATTGTTTATCTCGTCCGCAGTTTCGCAGTCGGCGAGGCACTGGAAGCGATTATGCAGTTCAAGTTGAAAGTCTTCGGGGTTCTGGAGTTGGGCGGATCCTGGACGGAGCGTGGACTTCATCAGACGAAACCTTTCGAGCTTAACATTGATATTCAATGTGCCTCTAACAATACGGTGATCACTCCCGGTTTTCACCCTGCCGATCACGGAGACATCATCGAATATATGCCTGTTGGTCGTCATGATGAAGTCGATCTCATTTTTGGTTGAACCATCGGGGCTTATCCACGTCCACTTCCTGGATGGTCGCTTCTTGAAGAAGGAGTTCATCGCAAAGAGTCCCTCCTTCTCCATGAAGTCGACCAGCCGCTGGCCCCTTCGGTTCCGCTGCCCGTACCCATATGACCCCACTTTCAACTCATCGCCATTCCGTGTGCCCACCTTCGCGTTGAAGTCCCCCATAACAACGGTGAAGTGTATTTTGGAGGTATGTATGGCTTCTGCTATCTCCTCATACATAGCCTCTACTTCATCGTCAGGGTGTGCCGAGGTCGGCGCGTAAACCTGTATAACCTTCAACGAATACCGACTGGTTATTCTGAGTATAAGGTACGCTACCCTGCTCGACACACTATCGACCTTTATAACATTGTTAATGAGGGACTTACGGACGAGAAACCCAACACCACCCTGAGATTTTCGGTCTCCTTCCCGGAAGAAGAGCAAGTTTCCGGAATCAAGGGTTATCGTATCCTGTCCCTCTCGTCGGATTTCAGATAATCCCAAGATATCCCAACGTAACTTGCTCAATTCTTCCTCCAGTTCGATAATCTTCTCGTCAGTCCTGAGCGTGCGGACATTATGTGTTGCCAGGGCCAAAGTTCGGTGGGGGTGGTAGCGGGGCATCTGCCGGAGATTCTTCGCACCCCCTGCTCGACCGTTAGCCCGCCCGCTACCAAGGCGGGGAATAGAGGAGCTGCCGGGGACTGGGGGCCGTAAATGAGCATTGTCAATCATTGGGGGGGGGGGGTGCCATAATCCCCACGCTTGGCAGGCGTCTTGGGGATCGCAGTTTCGAAAAGATGGATATATTACACAGAAGACGCTGCTGCCCGTCTTCTGGCTTTCCCTCAATCGCCTCTTACGAAACCCACGGGAAGAGAGGGGGGGATGCAAATTCTTAGCCGGCATCCCACGGCCTTACAACTTGCCCAGAGTAACTTACTGAAAACTTAAAAAGTATACGAAAAACTTAATAAGTGCCTATAGAGGGTTGCCCTGAATTTCCCTGGGATCTCATCGTCAGATCCTGACTTTAAAAGTTTTTTTTAAATCGGTTAAGAGTTGACGGAGAAATCAGTGAACAGATATAAAAAATATACAGTGAAACCTAGAACCTCCTCCTTTTTTGAAGCCGTAGCCAAAACCTTTGATGGGCATTTCGAGTAGTTCTCGAATTCTACTTTAAAATACGTAACGATCCACATCTCTTTATTTTACTCTACGCCAATCAAACAATGAATCATCATCATCAGCCTTAAGATGTCCATTGCTGGACAAAGGCCTCCCTGCGACGTGCACAATATCGGCGGTCCACCTACTGGGAGGCCTACCTATGCTGCATCTTCCGGTCCGTGGTCGCCACTCGAGAACCTTTCTTCCTCATCGGTTATCGGTTTTTGGAGCGATGTGGCCTGCCAATTGCCACTTCAACTTGCACAATCTGAGAGCTACTTCTACTCTTTGAGAGTCAAAAATTATTAAGTATCTGTAATGTGTTTGAGACACTGTAATTCCGATGTCTCATTTCGGCCCCTATTGTAAAAAAAAGAAAAATATTTTTTCCCCCTGGGACTTTAACTTCAATAATACCTAATGTTGTCTTTTACTTACGCGAATATTACACATTGAAATTAAACTACTTTTAGTCCTCCCGTGACCATGGGTGCTGTAAAGCATTCAATCAAAAAATAAACCGCGATAAAATCCGTAAAAGTAGTTTGATTTCAATAATACCTGCTTATTTTTTTCGCCAGAAACACCCTGTCACAATATCTTTTATTGCAGTTGCGGCTACGACTACTTGGAGATCATTGAGGTTGGAGTGGACAACACCACGGATGGGGCTCAAGCGTGGCTGATTCAGGATCACCAGGACACTTTCAGCTCTGAAAACGAGGTATTTGTGATAAGCCTTTACTAGGTGGCAGGCCTTTACTTACTGCAAAGACTAATCAATAGACACCTCATTGGTCTAAATCGGATAAGTAGCTAAACTTACAAACATAGACGCATACATACGTACATAGACTGTTAAACTTATTACCATCCTTCTCCGTAGTCGGGTTACTATAATAGAATTGGATGTACCTTTAAACATTTCATCAAGTTTATACCTGCTTACTTACAGAACTGAGAAGTTAAATTAATTACAATTTAAATAAAGGTAGATCGAACTGAAGAGACCGACTACAAAAACTTGGAGCATTTTGATTTTAAAATAAACTGAAAGGTTTTTTTGTGCTTTCTAAATTCTAGTCTAGCTAGGTTGACCACATCCCGTGCGGAGTCGCTGGACGTTCGGGGCACATCCGAGGGCCACAGGCTTTAGGATGTCTATTGAGTACGGCGGCGACTCCGAGGAGGACGGTGGCAGGGTTGCGACCCCCGTACCCGTGAGCACCGTGACTGGTTCCCGGGGGGTTACAATGCGCCCCCTGGCCACGGGCTCAAAGGCAAGGCACTGAGGCAGATCCCACCGGAGAGTCCTGGGGTCCCCTCTCATGTGCCGATGCGACAGCCACGGCGGTTTTATTGGGTAAGAATCCCACATACCCCGGTCTCGAGCCCCACAACTCTCGGGGACCTTTTGAAGGTTTCCCACGAGCCAAAAAAAAAGTTGACCACATCCACTAATGTCACATTGGGACCATTGTTGTAGTGAGTTCGATTCCCACCGTACATCTTTGAGCACAAACATGCATGCATGTCTTGTATCTGAGTGATATAATAACAGTGGCGTGCACAGAGGGTAGGCAAAAAAATGTATTCGGTTTGTTTCACCTATTTTAAGTATGTTATTAAACCATTTCAAATATCCATAAGCAAGCAAATACTATAGACATATTAATTTGTATTTGAAAACATTAATAAGTTTATTCAGCGGCTCCATACTGACAAAAATACTTTGCCTACCCCTTTTTAATGTAAATGGATATGTTGGTAATATTGGTTAATTTAAGGATATTTGTGCTGAAACACGAATAAATAGCTTAAAGAATAAACAACACGCAGATATTTTTGCAGGCTTTCAGTGCACGCCACTGTATAATAAACAGATGTATAATTTAGACTAGCCTTCGTTGGTCCGCCTGTGAGTCTTCCTTTTTGAGGTTGTATCGACCTTGTGTTAATTCATTGCTTTTCTCCCTCTTTGCAAAGGAGGGAAGTGGAATTTATGTATTTCCAACTCCTCCTATCTAGGCACCTTTTTAATTAAATTTGTTGCTGGTTCCATGACAATATAACCTTCCCCTGGGACTCACCAAGGGTGAAACCTCGGTGTCTTCAGTGGTGACCACTGTAGATACTGGCTTACAGGAGTAATAGTGGTGAAAATGAGTGGTGGGATTAGTACCAAAAAAGATGAATCATTTATATAATTAAGTAGGTATGCTTTTAGAAGCAAACATATGCATGTATTTGTCTCAGTGCATAGTAAGTACAGGTTCAGCCTAATATGGGCACAGATGGGTGTATGCAGATAGTCCTGGACTGCCCCAGGATATTATTAGTTACTAGCTGACCCACGCAGCTCCGCCTGCGCTATTTTTACGTTAACTAAACTTTTAATAACAGACATTCGCATCGAATACATAACCTCCTTTTTTATAGTCTGTTAAAAAGTGGGACCCACTTTTTACTTGCTCTCCGAAGCACTGACCCGTTTAGTCCAAATGGCGTTAAACGGTCACCCATCTATTTATTGACCTTACCTAACGTTGCTTAACCCGATTACAAAACCTTGATAACAACTCTCTATGAGTGTTCCCTTACTAATATTTATTATATTATAAAGAAAAATTGATAAAATCGGACCAAGCGTATAACCAAGTACCCATTTTGACTTTAATCCCTTCTCCCAAAAGAACCGTGCTAGATTACGGAATCAAAAGTATCCTATGTCCTACCTCGTAGTAAGATCTCAAATCATGCCAAGTTTCATTTGAATCCATTCAGTAGTTTCGGCGTGATGCTCAGCCGTGATACAGACAGACAGACAGACAGACAAAAATTAAAAAAAATACATTTTCGGCCTCAGTATCGGTTATAGAATGCCCTCCAAATATAATTTTCAAAATATCTTCAATGTACAGAATTGGACCTGTTACAGTTTTATTATAAGTATAGATGAAGTAAGATAGGATCTATCCCCAATAGGTTTTTTTCCTCAATTGATTGATACAGCACTCATAGTTGTTTTTTTAGCAGCCCTTATTTTTGTCCCACTGTTGGGCACGGGCCTCCCCTCAAGATGAAGGAGCTTAGGCCATAATCCACCTCGCTACCCAAGTGCGGGTTGGCGGACTTCACACGTTATTCGTAAGCTAGTTAGGCTTTCTCAGACATGCAGGTTTCCTCGCGATGTTTTCCTTCGCCGAAAGCTAGTAACAATCGCAAAAAGACGATTCGCACATGATTAAAGAAATCAGAGGTGCCAGACCGGATTCGAACCTGCGCACCTTAGTTGTTTGATGTGATGGATGGATTGCGACTAAACGTTAATTTGTTTTGCATATAAGAAACCCTAGTTGGGATCCAATTACCGTACCATGTGACCTGTATCATCATCATCATTACCAGCCGATAGACGTCCACTGCTGAACAAAGGCCTCCCCCTTAGAAGGGAGGGGTTGCCATAATCCCCACGCTTGGCAGGCGGCTTGGGGATCGCAGTATAGGTGGAAGATAAATCCAAAAGAAAGACACTGCTGCCCGTCTTCCTGTGACCCGTATACCATTTTGTTATTATCACAGGTACAGTTTGTAGCCTCCGTGGCGCAGTGGGAAACCGCGTCCTTTGTAAACGGAGGTAGCGGGTTCGAATCCTGCGTAGGGCAACAAATTTGTGTAGTTGTTCCTTACTGGATAGGACAATGCCGATCACCAGATTGTCTGTAAAGTAAGATGATCCATGCGTCGGATGGGCATGTAAAAAGTCGGTCCTGTGCCTAACCTCTCCTCGGTCGTGTCGGTCTTTCGTCCCATCGGATTATGAGAGGTATAAAGGAGGAGAGATTGCACTTGTGTCTACGCAAACACTTGTGCACTATAATATCTCCTGCGTACATGGTTGATCTTGTGAAAGATTGGCCGCTGTGGTCGTATCGGCCAGGAGGATATTATTATTTTCGTTTATGTGTTTATCTTCACGGATTATACCCGGACATTTTAGAGGCTTGCGTGAGGACAGATCCAACACTAAAGATGGGTTAATACCGATATTTCTCAAGATTAGGTAATACTAATATATTCGCCTGGCAATATTATAATATTGTAACTAATATATCAGTATTAGTAATATTTTACATTTCACTAATATCATTAAAATAGACTTGGCAGGCGTATCACTAATCTACAGACAGATTACTGAATATTACGAATATTACCTATCCATCTCATTCGTACGTTAATATTTGTATGAATGATCGCTTCACGAATCTCATGAGCGCCAATCGAGTGAATCCGAACTAATCCGAATGGTATTATCCGGTCTATTTAGGAGGGTCATTACAGAGATTAGGCTAATATAAAATATTAGCATATCATAGTTCGTCGGATTACTAATCCACGAATCCCTTCAATATTACTAATCTCTTAACTAATACTAATATATCAGCCACACCATTATCCAACACGTAAAGGCCGTTTTTAATAAATAAATGGTGTATAAATCACCTCCCGGGATCAACTGCTAAAATGGTGATAAAAATGACATTTGACCTCGACAGGTGTAGGAACTATTAGACTAGATTAGATTTAACAGTACATCCGGAAAGATTATAAGTTTATGATGTTGAACATTTGGTGGACTAGAAGCTAGGCTATTGCAAAGGCCGGGCTCACTTGGCATAATTAATAATAATAATAATAATATCTTGGGACGATCCACACACGGTCATCCGATCCCAAACTAGGCAGAGCCTGTACTATGGAAACCAGATAACTGATACTAATACTTATAATTACATTCATAATTATTTTAGATGGCTCACCAAATGATCGTCCGATGACGATAGAGAGCAACACCGGTGTGGGTGACTCAGGGGTGTCGAGAGGTGTGCTGCGCTTTCTCCGAAGTTACTCGCGGCGTTATGCCCTTTAACACTTCCACCCCTGGAGCATATACCTCTAACAGCTCCTCTCTGGACGGTCAATTAAGGCAAGCCAGAACTGAGAGTCCTGCGGGGGCGGGCCCCTTTGGGTTTCCACTCGGCCGACGAAGACACGCCGAGGTGGGGGTCCTGACCGACTCTCTGGAGCACTCGGGTCCGTGGTATCGTTACCCACCAACAGCTCGCCACAAGCTGCCCTGCGGGCTTAATATTATTATTATCACAGGTATGGGAAGAAATCGAGAGCCAGCTGCCGGAGTCGGACGCGATCAGCGCGGGCTGGTTACGGGAAGCGCACGGGACACACGCGCGACGTCTGTGCGGCGACTGGAGCGGCAAGCTGAAACTCCTACGCTACCAGTCTCGAAGCAATGCGATCAGATTGCGGTTCAGAGCGGACCATTCGAGGCACTACGCAGGGTACAGGGCGAAGGTCACCGTCGCCAACTGTGAGTACAATACTAATGTACGTTTGACGTCTGTCAGTGTCTTTGTTCTGTCTATTTCTTTTGTCATTATTACAGATAAAAAAAATATTTTATGCCCGCCGTTACAAGGTTACTTTGTTAAATTTTGATGAAGTGTCAAATGTCGTCTATTAAATTGGCCCTACCTTAGCTCAGAAGTACATCATGCGTTGCATTATAATATTTTACTGAAGGTTTAGTAAGTACAATAAGTACATAATATAAAAATCTAATTAGGCTTTAGGTAAGAAGAAAAACTATATATTTTGCAACCGTCTTCTAAATTACACCCGGTAACCAGGAACATAAAAAAACGAAACATTAAAGTTGAACATGAAAACTAAAGCAAAACTTTACACAACCAACCACCGCAGTTAATTAAAACTAGTCTACGCTTGCAACGTCACAATACATTAAGAACATTGAATAATAAACCTTATTTGCATTCAACAAGACTACCCCCAGGTGTACTGCGAAGTTTGTTCTTTTTTATTCAATTCAGTCACGCGAAATTAAACTTTATTGCATTGAGGTAAAAAACATCGGGAGCGAGCGATAATAGGACCGAGTTGGTAACTTTATTTTGTCAGAACATAGCACGCTTCATTCCATAGTTCGAACTTCTGCACGAGTTGGAAATTCAATGTTTTATAAATTTATTCCTATTTTTTTATAGCTTGGTATCAAGACCTTTAAGCCAATATTTTTACCTATGCATACGTAACGGATTCGTATAGTACACTATTACAAAAATAACCTACTTCATTAAGTTTTATCGTTACAAATGTCTTTCTCTGTGTTTTTGCAGGCCCGTTTCAGTTTAACTACAATATTGACATTAATAAAACTTAGATGAGAATGACTTAGAAGTAAATTTGATGAAAACTAAATATATTCAGTTTGTTACATATGCATATAACGACGCATTACATATAACGACACTAAAATAACTGAAGTAGACCAAACAACGTTTGTAGGTGTCATTTTAGATAAATATATTAATTGGAAACCCCATGTAGAAAAGGTTTGCAACAAACTCAGCCGATTAGTAAACGTGCTCGCTAAGCTTAAAAAAATCATCCCAAAAAACAGTAGTTGCTGCATACCACGGTTACGTTGCATCTGTTCTCAGATATGGCATAATTCTTGGGGGTAATTCGACAAATAATGGCAAAGCATTCATTGCACAAAAAAAAATGCATACGCGCATTCTATGGGGTAGCACCTTGGATATCATCCAAACCTTTATTTAAAGAATTAAACTTGCTTACACTCCCCAGTTTATATATTTTAGAAATAGGTAAATTTGTAAAATGACAAATTAGGTGACTCCAACTTTGACTTTGGTTCTTCGGCAAATTCTGTCACACAATGAAAATCCGGGGAAAGGCATAGCTCTCTCCATAGCTCGTTGGGTGACTGTGAGCTTCTCTAAAAGGCCAGCAGTTAAGGACTAAAGCCAGGAAAATAATACTTCATTGTCATCATTATCAGCAGCAGCTGAAGGACGCCAATTTCTAAACAAAGTCCTCCCCCTCAGAAGGGAGGGGTTGCCATATTCCCCACGGTTGGCAGATGTCTTGGAGATCGCAGTAGGTATGGGTAATAAGTAATTCAATAGAAAGATGCTGCACCCTGTGTTCTTGTCTTTCCTTAGTCGCCTCTTACCCAGACACCCCACGGGGATATTAAAACGTAGTTAAAAAAATATATTAATTTATTTTAAGCGGATATTTAATATAAAAAAAGCCCACTAATGAGATTACAATGCATGGCGGGAGCGCGCAATATGGCCCACAGATTATATCTGGCATTATGCTAAGTCTCTGTGAGATTGGAAATTTAATAAGCCGCTGAGTTTTATGGAAATTTATCGGAAAAATAATTTATTTCAAATAACCATCAACTCCCAAATTTTTTGTTTAATTTATAGGATAACAATAATTTACTCAATCATAATACTCTAATTTGTAGAAAAATCGTCTTTGCTACCTCAGCAAGTCCTCTCTTCTTCTTTTTCTTCTTCTGTACATATTTCTCAAAATTATAAATCGATCAAAGATACCTAACTCTTTTATTTGAATTCGTATAATTTGTACTAGAACAACACAAACTTTTCCAGTCCTTAGAATGGATGTCGTGCTCTGGTTTACACAAAATGTAGGTGTCTTCAAGGCTAAAGTGATAGATAGTGTGCTTTACAAACCCCCATTAAATAGCCGCTTTCTATCAGGTTAAGCAGTCAAGCACTGGCTTATGTTGATTAAAAACTTTCTGACTTATTAGTTACATGAAAGCGAACTTATTTAAAACTTGGGGCAAATTAAAAGAAAAAACATTAAAGCGTTGCATATTTTAAAAATACTGAAATATTAAATTACTTTGGCCTAATTGACACTTAAAAACTAAATATTAGCTCATTTGAGCGTAAATATTTCAAAATTCTTCATCTTGTCTAGACACATTCTGTCCCAGATTTCATGTAATCAACGTGATTCAATCAAACATTGAAAAATCGACTTTATGAAAAAAGCACACACGAACAAGTTTATTCCACGTCGACTATTAAATTCAAAACATTTCTGGAACGGAACGAATGATTGAGCTGAAATTCCGTTCGCGAGCGACCGAATGAATGGATGAATGAAACTAGTTAACGAGGCAGCGTTTTTGCCGGATTTCATCGTCGTTGGCAGATGTAAGAAGTGGTAGCATAATTTTGTACTAACGAGCCCTTTTGATACGATTTTAAAAGCTGACATATGCCTACCTTTTACACTTGAATTTTAGCCTTTGAATAATAGAACAGAAAATTTAAATTTGTATAATCTTATGTAGTTTAACCTTATTCTGAATGTTGTTTAACCTTGCCAACAGCTATTGAAACTAGTCTATTTCCTAATTTTCAGTTGAGTCCTATCGTCTAGTACCTACTATCGTGGTCACGATCACTTAACCACTGTTCAAACAATATTTCTTGAACGACGTAACGTGCGTTTACCCTGCCCGCACTTATTTTATGGGCCGGCTCCTGAAAGCGATCATTGTCCGAAAGGTGATCGACCGGAAATATATCGTAAGTTTTATAAGTCGAATTGTATTTCCTAATATCTATGTGTCTAAAAAAATGATTCGGTGTGAGCAGAACCACTCCAACTGTATTACTCCTTGACATTCTATTTGTTTTGCTCTTGGGCATTCTCCCATAAACTGTAGCGAAATAGCAGCCGGCATTTTTGGATGCATAAATTGGGAGTTGAAGCGTTACGACATACTATCTTGCGATACACGATGCAGGTCGTATTTTTCAATGTATAAAATGTCAATATGCGTATCTTTTCCCATCTACCTTTTACCCAGAATAGCTGGTATTACTAGTGGTATAATGGATGAAATAACAGATAAACCTATTACCATTATCAGCCGGAAGACGTCCACTGCTGAACAAAGGCCTCCCCCTTAGACCGCCAGAATGAACGACAGTTAGCCATTTGTATCCACCGGTTGCCTGCGACGCGAACAATGTCGTCTGTCCACCTAGTGGGAGGCCTGCCTACGCTGCGTCTTCCGGTTCGTGGTCGCCACTCGAGAACCTTTCTTCCTCATCGTTCTTTCTTACGTTTTTTACATGCTGCTTCAAGACAGATAATCTGATACTGCGGTGATAGGCACCTACACACTGCCACAGCTGCTTGGCGGCAGAATATCTGACACTACAGAATACCTACCTACCTGGATGGTACCTTGCACAGGGACGGAATAGTATTATTCCGTGCAAGGGCCCTATCATCCAGTAAAAAGTTTTCTTAGTAGTAGGTAATGTCCTTTTGCAACACATATACTCGTAAAGAAAGTGAGCCTTATTACATCGCTTTTAGGGCCATAAACCGAGCTATAACAAACGCGTCCGTAATAATGACATTGCGCACTAGTGCGTAATAGAATTATCCCTACGAAGTAGAATTAATACCTTACAGCATGTTATATGCGAGGCGTTCCAAAAAAATCACGAAATATCACCAGGAGGGGGGAGGGGTATAATGAGACATCACGTGTATTTATTTTTCGTTGAATGCACGATTTCTAAACCAAACAGCGGCACGTGGTTTTGTCTCACCGTTGCCGGCAACGAGTTCCCCTTCAACATTTAATCAGTTACCTGTATTTAAATATAATATTCCGTAAATTTCAATATAGTTTATAAAAAAAAATACACGTGATTTTGGGTAGGGGGGGGGGGGGGGTAATTTAAAACCTCACCACATGTCATCAGGAGGGGGGAGGGGTTAAAAAGTTGCTAAAAAACATCACGTAATTAATGAACAATCCCTAATTGAGTCAAGCAAACATTTATTATTATCTAATTATTTATAATTTACAATAATAACTTATAAAAAATTAAAATATTCGCATTTTATCACTTAAAATTCTCAGAGTAAATAGAATGGAGCTAGTATCGCGTCGATTCCCCGAACAAAATTTTGCGTGGCACTTTTGCGGGGTGCGGGAGGCAAAGTAAACATACACAGATACAATTTCACGCATATCCACACTATAATAAACTCGCAACACATTCAAAAAGATACGCACACAAATAAAGAATGACCTGAACATATGAACAAAATTTGGCAGAGGGGTTAGCGCAGAGGGGTGATCTCTCCAGTGGTATCTCCTATAAGCTTAAAATTATAATATTTAAGTAGGCTGTATGTTCACTCACAATGCATTAAGCGTGTGAAAAAAAAACGCGCGCCATTTTCCATTATTGTCATATTTTGCTTGTTTACGTGTTTATTTGGTACCATTGATTGGTTACTTCATCTTATCGCCTACAAAGAAGAAAGAAGAAAGAGACAAAGGACTCTGTTCCGTGGAAATTGAGATCCGCCGAACAAGTGCATATAAAAGGCTTCTGTTGTAGTCTTTTTTAACCGGCTTCAAAAAGAAGGTTCTCTATTCGACGCGTATGTATGTAATATTGATAAAAATGCGTAATATTAATATATGTTAGTCTATGTGGGCTTCTAAACAAATTTCCCAAATTTTATCAGTGTATGTATGTATGTATGTATGTATGTAGGTATGTATGTATGTATGTAGGTTTGTCCACGGATTTCTCAGAAACAACAAGTCCGATTTTGAAAATTCTTCTTGCAATAGTTAGAGTATTTTTCAACTTAGGGTAGAGTACAAGTTTCATCAAAATCGGTCCAGTAGTTTAAGAGATATAAACTTTTTATGTCTTCAGTAAGTTATTGTAACGTAGACGTTCGAGTTGCGTGATAGTGCTGATACCTATTTTGGTAAAATAAGTCACTAAAAAGTGTTAAATAAACTATTAAAAAAAAAAAACCGACTTCAAAGTAAATTATCTAAAAAGCATAAAATAACGAAAATATATTGAAGTCGGTGTCAGCTGGTGTTAGTGTTAGTTAACATGATGTGCTAGCACCTTTGAGTATTTAATACTCAAAGGCTAGCACCGACTTCAATATATTTTCGTTATTTTATGCTTTTTAGATAATTTACTTTGAAGTCGGTTTTTTTTTTTTTTAAATAGTTTATTTTAACACGCTTTTATTAGCTTGACCTGCATGTATGTATGTAACTATGTATGTATGATGGTAATGGAATCTTGCGATGCAATTTTGACCCACTTCTACACGTCCAAATAATTCGAAATTTTGCACATGTATCAGGGTCCGGTGACAATAAAATAATATGGTATCATCGAGCTGATCAGATGCTGGGGCTCGAAGGTGGATAAGGGAACCCTTGGATGGGAACTAGTACCGCTCCCACACGGCAATATAATGTTCATTGAAATGTGAGCTTTAGAGCGTCCTTTGTAGACATACTTTACATTGACAACACAAATTAGCAGCCAGCTCGCTGTAAGCGAGCGAGTAAGACATCTCGCTTACCGCATGCTTACCACGCATTTCAGCGGGCGACCCGAGCGATGGCCGCACGCCGACTGCTCACTTGAAGCACGTTGCTGCTCTGCTAGCTTGTCGGTACGCGGGACACTACGACTAATTTCATACTGATCACAAATTGCCAGTCAGTTGGCGCGTGGGCAGTGCAGGTTACTGCTAGCTAGTAAGCGCGGGTACAGCTAGTTGTCTGACAGCTATAAGCGCGTGGACAACTAGTAGTAATCTCCGTTTACAGGCGGTGTTGTGCGGGAGCGGGGTCTTGTAAGTGAGCTACGACCTTAATGCTATTCGAATGTATGTTCTGTCGAAGCAATGACAAGTCGAACTGTTGATTTTCGAAATAGGACCGTGTCAAAATAATTAACTGTAGAAATTCTGTGTCACTGGACTTACACCCCATTCGGCGTTCAACGTGAAGCCCACTTATTATGGGAAGCTTTCAACGGGAAGCTTAAGTGGTTGGCCACAGTGAACGCGCGGTGACTTGAGCCTAGCGCGGGCGCGGCGGCGGGCGCGCAGGGTGGCCACAGTGACGCGTGGGCTGTTGTGGCGATAACACTTATTGCAGGTGTCGCAAACCTTTTATGAGGATTCTGTATTTTTTACTGGATAGGCCAATCCTGAGATGGGAGGCGTTGATCATAAGAGATGGTGTGCTGGGTGCGCACGAAATAACTAAAAACAGTTATTTGAACGGAGATTTTTTTTAAAAATATATAAAGAATTGAAATTGTAGTCAAAAAAGTTTATTTTATTTATTAAGGAACATCAACAATATACATATTATACACTTACAAATTCAAATGTCCAAAAAAACCTTTTTTATACATGTATTTAAAGTTATTTAATAATAAAAAAATACTTAAAACGAGTGACAAGACCGAAATGGTTTCATACCCCGCCAGCCGCGCGATCGGTCGCTTGTTGACTAGGCCCGCAGTGTGGCCAGAACGAGCGGATAGGAACGTTTGAAAAGTACGCCTGCTAACTCGCTCAAGCCGGTCGCGCTAGGCTAGGCCTAAGTCACTTCAGTGTGGCCGCAAGCGGCGGTTTCATATGTTTGATATTTCGCGCCCGCCGCCGCCGCCGCGCTAGGCCTGCAGTGTGGCCGACCACTTAGTCTTGAACATGAACACACATTGAAATCAGTAGAGGGTTTTAATTCTTCCTATTCTTTTTCACAGCTCAATCTTGCATGGACACAAAGCAAGTTCTGTTCAACGGCCACTGCTACCTCTTCTCTGGGTATCCGAAAGCATCGTGGGCGACTGCTAAACAGGTAATTTATCTTGAAATAATAGTCATTTAAGTCCCACTCGGTGTTAAAATGAGACTTAAACATTATTTTTGGAACAGACAGAACTTGGCATAAGCAAGATAAAACAATGGTGAGATAACAATCTTCTTCACCTCAACATAAACAAGACCAAATATACTTATGTGTTGTGCAAGGCAAACCCCAGTAACTTTGAGAGTACTCTCTCCACTTCAAAACTACAACAATGCCTGTGACTATTTAACTAAAGTTGATAGTATTATGCAGATGGTATTAGCTCTTCATGTCAACTACGACTTCTTACTCCTGCTCTACTTCTCATGCATACACAAAGTCTTTTACTGTGCTATAGGGACGACTTTGGAACTCACTACCGCAACATATAAGACGAGCTCAGAGTCTACTATCCTTTAAAACTCAAGTTACATCGCACTATCTCTCCCTTCAATAATGGTTTATAGCTATTGATCACCTCTCACTTTCTTGGTAATAAATATGTATTAGTCTATCATATTATATTATAATGTGTAGTTTATTTATTTATTTATTTTTAATCCACTTTATTTATTCATATAATTGCACCTGCCCATAAGAATGCTCTGTCCTGTACCCCAAGGTTGACTGGACGAGATCGCTTTAGCGATAAGTCCGCCTTGTTCACAGTTATTAATTGTTTTAATTTCAAATGTATCTTTCTTTTGTGTGCAATAAAGAGTATTTGTATTGTATTGTATTAGGTATTTGGGTATAGAGCTGGATTAAGGCCTCACTTTTAGAGCAGGTCGCTCCCGCTTATCTCCGTGAACACTTTGGAATTTGGTTCCTCGTGATAAAGCCTCTCGCACAGTCACTTCCCTTCTTCTTAAAACTCCTTTTCACAGTTCCAGTCGATACGATGGCTCTTTTACTATTTAGGTTGTCTAGGTGGAAGGTTCCTTGTGCAAGGAACCGTCCAGGTAGGTACCACCGCAGTGTCAGATATTCTGCCGCCAAGCAGCAGTGTGTAAACATTGCTGTGTTCTGATGTGAAGGGCACTGTAGCTGGTGAAATTACTGGACACAAAAGACTTAATATCTAATGTCCTAAGTATTTGTGTATGTGTATTGTTTTAGTATGTATAATGCTTACATTGGATTCGGTGATAAAAATACTACATAATTAAATCAAAAACTAAGCATAACACTGCCTCAAGATCCTGTAAGCTCTTTTTACATAGACTGGGCCAACAATAATAATTCAGAAGACAGGTACACCGGAATACTTATGGCATAAGGACGTTAAACATCTTAGTCCTTTCGAGGCTATGGATGCTACAAGCATTCAAAACGTCTGGAAATATACATATATAATCTATTAATAATATCCTGGGAAAATCCACACACGGTCATTTGATGCCAAACTAAGCAAAGCCTGTTCTATGTAAACGGACAACTTATACAAATACTTTTTTGCAAATAACATCCAGACATAGGACAAACAGACATGTCCTTGTACACAAATGTTTGTCCTTGGTAAGAATTGAACCAACGACCTATGTCTAACTAGACTAGACCAATGCGACCATCAATAAAATGGCTGCATTATTTGGCAAATGTTTTCTCTATACATTTCACAACAGCGCCTCTAGTGGTAACTATTAAAACTAGTAAAATGTAAGAAAATTGACAGTCTGACCAATTTCTTTAGTATCCCATAGATGATATTACGCCCGGTTTCCGAAAGGATGATCAACGCAAAAATCAACTAACTAGATGTCAAATCTCCTGTCAAGTGTATTTTGGGTTGCAGAAAGCATGATCAACTATTTTAATTTGAACAACCTGTCAGTTGACACCACGAAGATATAGGGTCAAAGTGGAGGCAACACTCCCAAATACATGCCTGAGGTCAACGCTATCCCTTTCATGGAGGTCGGATCTCTCGTTCTAAGAGGGTAACCTTGATGTTTCATGAAAAATCAGGACATCATCTTAATTTAGTCGCATACGACTTACTTGGTTTGTTTAAGCTTTAAGTTTAAACCGATTAAATATGTCTAGTTGCTTCCGTTTACCTCTCAAAATACGACGGGACGAAAAACCGACACGACCGTTGAGAGACCAGGCGCAGGACCTACATTTTACATATCTATCTGACGCATGGAGCATCTTACTTTACAGACAATCAAGTAATAAATAAATAATAAGTTAATGGTTGTGAAAATAAAAGCATATGAAGTTATGATAAAAAGAAATTGTATTACAAGATCATTTATTCAGTACGTTTAACGATCTCCAATTAATCACAAGATATTGAATAGCATTTTCCATTATATGCAAACAACTAAAACAGCTTGTAACCCACACATTAGACGATAGAAAAAGCATTTGCAGTAAATTTAGGTTTCCATTGGACCAACTGCAGATCATTGCAGCTTCATAAAATTTCTTTTCGAATGGATAGTCATAATATTCCTTCGCTCAATATCTTTAGGAAATCTACAAGAATATAAAAAAATGTATTAATATTGACCACGGGTAAATAAAACAGTATGTATAGTGACAGATATAGTGACAGGTTAATAAATAGTGACATAAGGAAACGTTGTGGTATGAAAGAAGATGTTGTGACAAAAATTGAGGTATGCTGAGATGGTTTGGTCATGTCGAGAGAATGAATGAGGAACGATTGACGAAAATAGTGTATAAGGCGGGTGTGAATGAAAGTGTTGGAAGGGGTAGACTTAGGCGGACGTTTCAAGACCAAATCAGGGACGTCTTGAAAAAAGGCCAGGTCAAGAGTACCCTAAATCGAAGAGCATGTATGAAGGGAATAATGAAAGTGGACGAAGCGAAACAAGTATGTAAGGATCGTAGCAAGTGGAAAGAAGTGGTCTCTGCCTACCCCTACGGGAAAGAGGCGTGATTATATGTATATTTATAGAATGATATAGGTACTCTCGCCGATACGACCACAGCGGCCAATCTTTCGCAAGATCAGCCATCAGCCAGTGCACAAATGCTTGCGTAGCCACAAGTGCACTCTTTCTTCCTTTTACCTCTCACAATTTAGTGATACGAAAGATCAACACGACCGGGGAGAGGTCAGGCGCAGGAACGAATTTTATATGCCTATCCTATAAATATATTATAATAATATGTTTAAAACTACATACACACTTGAACATACAATATTTTTTCCATATCAATCCTTTGAACTAAATACCTACATCGTATATTTTTTATCATAAAGTGGCGGTAAAAAAATCCCCAAAACGGAAAGTCTTCAAAAAATCTTTACCATGGTTACTCTATGAAAACAATGTAAAATATTTTAAATTAGATAATTCAACTACAAATTAATAGAAAGTTAAACCCAATACTAACAAACGAACTGAAAACGTGTTATGTGCCTATCGAAAGAAGAACTGATCGAAAATATGGTGCATAATCCAAAGGGATCATCGGTAGGTACATTATTGAACAAATCGGACTTACGAGTGATATTCGGTATCATCTAAGGGGTACAACATATTTTTGCAACTAAGTACTACACATTTTATCACCATTCTTATTAGTTTAATTCACTTTATCTTGAAATTATGGTATTTAAATGTTGGATCGATTTAAATGACAGACAGTTTCATGCTGACAATAAGTGCCAGTGTTGCCACAAAATACGAACCCTTAAAATCGGTATTTAAAATTGCATTTGAGTACAATTGGCGAAAACACAATAGAGCATTATTCTAATCGTACTCGCAGAACAATACCAAAAAAAAACATTATTAGACATGATTGTCATCGTATTTTATGTTTTCGGGTGGAAAACAATCTTTTGATGTTGAAGTAGAGCATTTCTATATTAGGGTATCCATTTCTCGGGTAATTTAAATTATTACATGGACCACACATTGGACCACTTAGAAAGAGAGAACCGGCCTCAATGTAAGGGATAGCGTATGCCTCAATCAACTATTTGGAGTTTGGGCTCCACTTTGACCCTATATCTTCGTGGTTGACACGGCTGTTAAAATTTGCTATGTCAAAGCCAATTTGGGACATCGGGCCAACATCTTCGCGGGATGAAGGCCCAAGAAATAAGAGTGTGGAGCCGCTTGACCATCAAAAATATTATGTCTATGGGGTACCACGGGTGCTTTTTCTTCACATGGTGAAGGACAAAAAATACTCTGTTCCTTTCTATCACATGTAACCCATATAAATGCATTCTTTTCTTGTGCGAATGAGAAAGAAAGTGTCCATCCCTCCTGTAGAACCTCCATCTATGGTTACAGATTATAATATCTTTGAATTGAATGAGCTATTGAATGAAATATTGAACTAAATAGGCAATGTAGCCATACTTAAATAATATTCTTCATGTCAAGTTATAATGATCATAGATTAGTAAATTTTTCTATAATTAACGTTTCAGAAACCCGAATTGATTTGAACAAGCTGTCAAGTTAACAGTCATGTTAGTTGAATATCCATTTGAATAGCCTTTCAGAAACCGGGTGGTCGGCTCTGTCCTATTGCCATCGCTCGCGCGATGATGCGTTGCGTCCGACGAAAATTATTGTGCGTCCGTGCGTTCAAACATACTGGTAACAAATGAATGTCCTATTGAATGTCGTGCGATCATGCGATGCGACCGTATGCGGTTTCATCGCACGATGAAATCGCATCGCAATAAGACAGCGCCTAAACTAATGGCGGCGCCTAAACTAAAACCAATGGCTACTAAATTCTGCGCACATAACCTTTTAGAACCACAGAAGGTTATAACCTCCCCGAGGAACGGTCTTCGGTCTTCAGCAATAAATTACTTTAAAGAGTAGATGGTCAGAAACAGATATGAAGCAGACTGGACCCGCGACTAATCCACAATGATATGTATCTCGATATAAATGTATAATCCGACCTATTCTTGAACACTACACCAAAGAGGACGTAAACCTAAGAAGAGTACATACATTCGTTCGATATATAGATTTATAATGTTCGATATTTCAAGGTTTGTGTACACAGTGTAGCTTGTAGCTAACCTAATGAATTATCTGCCACGTACAGTTTTTGAAAAGGGTCTAGCTCAGCACGTGCTGTAGATAAATATATCTACAACAAATAATAATAATAGGGATACATATGCCCTATGTCTTGAATATTATAAATTGGTAGCGTAGTTTTTATTATTATTAAGTTTCTGAAACTGTGTACACAAATCCATACAATTGTTTTGTTCTATTTCAAATAATGTCCGTTACAACATTACAAAAACCATTTATATGGAAAATGACAAATTACTACCTTGTTAATTTTCGAGCATGTAGACCTTGTTCAGATAGAGCGAATTACGCGCGTGTGCATACGCGCGAGACAATTCTTGATTGCGTTCACATAACGCGGACTACACGCGTAAGAATATGGGCGATTTGGACGAAGCCAATATTACAATTTCACAGACAAATCCGTCCACTCACGCTTAGTAACGCGCGTATACTGAACGCAACAAGGAGCTCTGAGTATCTCGACTCGCGCGCACTACGCGCGTACAACGAGCGAGTCGAGATTCCGTATTACGCGCGAGTGATGTCTCTCGCGCGTATTATGTGAACGGAATCACTGTACCTATATATATACCAATAATGATGTTATACTAATTTTACTTAAAAAAGCGGCATATTTTTTTGGATATTCATGAAAAAGCCGATGAAAAATTTCAACACTAGAATGTTCAGAATCATTACTGGATCCCTGGTATCGATTTTCGGTACGTTACACCCAGTATATTTTTCTTAAGTTACATGTTTTTAGATATTTTTTCTTAAAGCTGTATTTTTTTAGTGACAGGCCCGTTGGTCTAGTGGCTATATACCCTGGTCTGCTACCCAATAAGTCGTGGGTTTGATTCCCACGACTAAGTGTATGTGTGTTAAAATAAATAAAGTATTAGCATCAGTTGTCTGGTTTCCATAGTAAAGTCTCTGCCTACGAAAACCATGTGTGGGTTGTCCCAAGATATTATTAGGTATATTATTTAGTCTACTGTGCCCAGTAGTGGGGCATAAACCAGGGCTGGTATTATTTATATTATTTAGTGTTGTTTTTTTTTTAAATTTTTAATTTTTACTGGTTCATCTTAATGATCAGATTCAAGCCTCAAGAAAATTAATCACGAATATCATAATTACACGACCCCGAACAAGTTATAACAAGTTTGTTCCAGTTGTTTTGTTAAATTATAATTTCGTCGAAGCGTCGAGAAAGGTTTAAAATTTAATCCTCTTCTTACTCGTAGAACTCGTCGGGGGTGGGGGGGGGGGGGGGCACTCCCACCGTCTGGCGAGCTGGCTTCTATTGTTGTTGTCTTGTATACTTATACTTGCCCTTTCGTTCAATGTAAGTTTTCAGCATGATTGACGTTTTATATATATCAAGATATTACGTTAGACAAATCACTGAAAGGCAATCAATCATTGCTGATCGACGTCTTGGATGTATTGTTATGAATAAGTTATTGAAAAAATTATTGAAAAAATACATACTACTTAGGATATGTAATACTTAGGATTACAAGAATCAGTCATTTCAAAAATATTATTAACATTTATCATTTAATGATAGAGATATTTACAGTTTATTTACAAACATGTACACTTAAACTAGGTAAAAAACTTCCTCGAAGTTGTCGCCGCACTGGGAGGGAAGGGTACCTAAAAGACTGGCGGCATTACCCCTTTGTATGGCCAAGCTTATACGTCGGCAGAAAAAGCTACCAGCCCAGCGGTCTCCTGAGACTTCGATAAGTTTGGATGAAATTTCTTTTACCAAAGCGTGCGTCTCATGAGACCAAGGCCCCATAGTCTCCACCGCAAAGGGCGCAAATATATAGCTCGAACCTAGAGCTGCATACTTTCGTCGCTTTGCATCACTAGCGGTCGCCGCAGCCCCTCCAGCCGCCCTGCAAGTTGCCGGGGTGTGGGACGCAGCAAGTGTGTCGACACATGTCGCATCCCACACCAGCGGCTTACCATGTTGCCATGGTATTAAAGTGACACCATCAGGCCTCTTGCCGTCATCTCGTGTAATGCCGACTGGTTCCAGTACGGCAGGGACACCGGCAGTAACAAGCCCCCTGCGAATAATATCATTAAGGGCGGTATGGCGTGACATACGGCCATCGCTACGCGAGCAAGACAGCCCGTGGTGACCATATTTATCTACGTACTCCCCACAGCGACAACGATGAGGAAGGTTGGTCCTGGCACCCACCCGCAAACAAACTGCAAGACTAAGTGTGGTGTTGGTCAATAAGGTACCAATATGAGACGATGCCATAGCCTGCAGCCAGTGACCGGACTCCTTCGCAGAGACAGCTAGCAACCGCGCACGATCCAAATCGTTAACGCTGGATGATAAAAGTGAATGCCAAATTGAATTACAAAGTGGTTTATCCCACTGTCTCTGAGAGTGAGTTAAGATTGGAGGGTCGGAACCCGGGCAAGCCAACAGCCAGGCATTTCTGGCCTCACTCAAATACGTCACCTCAACAGGTCCTAAGGCTAAGACAATAATAGACCTGCTGAGGATTTCCGTACTATATACCGAGGACAAAAATGCCGGGAGTGCTGGATCGGAAATTTTGCGGACACCCAGACCACCTAAACAAATCGGTAAAGTAGCCTGGGTCCATACCCATCATCATCATCATCACCAGCCGGAAGACGTCCACTGCTGAACAAAGGCCTCCCCCTTAGACCGCCACAATGAACGACAATTTGCTATTTGCATCCACCGGTTTCCTGCGACGCGAACAATGTCGTCGGTCCACCTAGTGGGAGGCCTGCCTACGCTGCGTCTTCCGGTTCGTGGTCGCCACTCGAGAACCTTTCTTCCCCAACGGTTATCGGTTCTTCGAGCGATGTGGCCGGCCCACTGCCACATCAACTTGCATATTCTACGAGCTATGTCGGTGACTTTGGTTCTTCGGCGAATCTCCTCATTCCGGATTCTGTCGCGCAAAGAAACTCCGAGCATAGCTCTCTCCATAGCTCGTTGTGTGACTCTGAGCTTCTCCAAAAGGCCAGCTGTTAGAGACCACGTCTCAGTACCATATGTCATCACTGGCAACACACACTGGTTAAAAACCTTTGTCTTCAGGCACTGCGGAATTTCTGATGAGAAGATGTCACGTAGTTTCCCGAACGCTGCCCATCCGAGTTGGATTCTTCGGGCGACCTCTTTGTCGAAGTTGGACCGACCTAACTGGATAGTTTGTCCTAGGTATACGTAGTGGTCAACAACTTCGAGTGTAACGTTCCCAACAACTACCGGTACGGGTGCAACATGGACATTAGACATGATCTTCGTCTTGTCCATGTTCATTTTAAGACCCACCTGTTGGGAAACGCTACTGAGGTCGCTGAGCATTGTATTGAGGTCCTCCAGCGATTCTGCCATAATGACTATATCATCGGCAAAACGAAGGTGAGTGATGTATTCGCCATTGATGTTGATGCCGAATCCGTACCAGTCCAAGAGCTTGAAAACGTCCTCCAATGCGTTCGTGAACAGTTTCGGAGAAATAACGTCTCCGTCTCTCGGATTGGTTTCGTGCTCTCGTCCTGTAGTCGGATCGACATGGTGGCGTTGCTGTACAAACACTTCAACACTTCGATGTACCTATAGTCAATGTGACACCGCTGGAGGGACTGCAATACCGCCCAGGTCTCGATTGAATCAAAGGCTTTCTCGTAGTCCACAAACGCTAGACATAATGGCCGATTATACTCCTCGGTCTTCTGTATAATCTGGCGGAGCGTATGTATGTGGTCTACGGTGCTAAAGCCTTTTCATCAAACCTGCGTTCGAGACGGTTCGTAATGACTCTCGAAAACAGCTTGTATACATGGCTCAGGAGTGAGATGGGTCTATAATTCTTCAATAAGGTGTTATCACCTTTTTTGAAGAAAAGAACCACCACACTCCCGTGCCATGCTTCTGGCGTAGTACCCTCGAGTAAGACGGAATTAAATAACTTCTGGAGGACTAAAAGTACCGGTTTTCCACCCGCTCTCAGAAGTTCTGTTGTGATTCCGTCTTCATTCGGCGCCTTGTTGTTCTTAAGCTGTTTGAGAGCCATTCTAATCTCGTACAGGCTGATGTCTGGGATGTCCTCAGTGTAGTGTCGGGTTAATTTGGCTCTGGTGTCCTGAGCTGTTCTGGCAATGGGTTCCTGTGTTGAGGTGTATAACTGTCCGTAAAACCTCTCGAGCTCTCTCAATATCTCCGGTTTCGATGAGATGACACTGCCGTCGTCGATCTTCAGCCTGGTCATATGGCTGCGCCCAATAGACGAATTCTTTGCGAACACTTTAGAGCCTTGGTTCCGCTCAATTGCGTCCTTAATACATGCTGTATTATAGGAACGCAAGTCGTGACGCATGGATTTCGAGATTCGTCTATTGAGTTCAGCATATTCTGACATATCAGCTGAAGATTGCAGTCTCATCTCAGTCCGGGTTTCCATTAACTTAATGGTTTGATTGGAGAGCTTCTGAGGCTTATTACGGCATGGGGTCTTAAAGAACCTGGACCCCACTGCATGGACAGTTTGCACCAACCCATTGTTTAACTCGTCCGCAGTTTCGCATTCGGCTAGGCACTGAAAGCGATTGTGTAGTTCGAGTTGAAAGTCTTTGGGGTTTCGGATTTGGGCGGTTCCCGGACGGAGCGTGGACTTCATCAGACGAGACCTCTCAAGCTTGACATTGATATTCAATGTGCCTCTAACAATGCGGTGATCGCTACCGGTTTTCACCCTGCCGATCACGGAGACATCATCGAATATATGCTTCTTGGTCGTCATGATGAAGTCAATCTCGTTTTTGGTTGAACCATCGGGGCTTATCCACGTCCACTTCCTGGATGGTCGCTTCTTGAAGAAGGAAGTCGACCAGCCGCTGGCCCCTTTGGTTCCGCTGCCCGTACCCATATGACCCCACTCTCAACTCATCGCCATTCCGTGTGCCCACCTTTGCGTTGAAGTCCCCCATAACAACGGTGAAGTGTGTTTTGGAGGTATGTATGGCTTCTGATATCTCCTCATACATCCTCCATACATCCATAGCCTCTACTTCATCGTCAGGGTGTGCCGAGGTCGGCGCGTAAACCTGTATAACCTTCAACGAATACCGACTGGTTATTCTGAGTATAAGGTACGCTACCCTACTCGACACACTATCGACCTTAATCACGTTGTTAACAAGGGACTTACGGACGAGAAACCCGACACCACCCTGGGATTTCCGGTCTCCTTCCCGGAAGAAGAGCATGTTGCCAGAATCAAGGGTTATCGTATCCTGTCCCTCTCGCCGGATTTCAGATAATCCCAAGATGTCCCAACGCAACTTGCTCAATTCTTCCTCCAGCTCGACAATCTTCTCATTGGTCCTCATCGTGCGGATGTTGTGTGTTGCCAGGGCCAAAGTTCGGTGGGGGTGGTAGCGGGGCATCTGCCGGAGATTCTTAGCACCCCCTGCTCGACCGTTACCCCGCCTGCTACCAAGGCGAGGAATAGAGGAGCCGCCGGGGACTGGGGGCCGTATGCAATTAGTGTCTATCTTTGTTTGGGGGGGGGGGTTGCCATAATCCCCACGCTTGGCAGGCGTCTTGGGGATCGCAGTTTTTGTGAAGAGATGGAATTAAAACAGAAGACGCTGCTGCCCGTCTTCTGATTTCCCTTAGTCGCCTCTTACGTACACCCAAAGGGAAGAGATGGGTGGGTGCTATTCTTACCCGGACACCCCACGGGCAGGGTCCATACCCATTCCTCTTCAAAAGGACAGTTAAATTTTTTTGTTAAACAACACCGAATTAAATCATCCAAAGTTGTTAAATAACTTTTAAATTTAAATAGTTGAGAACAGCGAAGAAATTAAGTGAATTTGGGCACAAAAAGGCAAAAACGCATATTGAAAAATGCCAAATGTGAGTTAATTTTGAAGATTCGATCAGAGGAATTGTAGTATACGAATGATAAGTCAAGTGTCAGACAGCAACTGATTTTATTTATATTTTATTTACCACTACCCACAACATCTTCCCCTTAAATTTAATAGCTTAAATTAATAATAAACTTAATCTCTAATTATTAAGTAAACAAAAAAAAAAAAACTAAAGTAGGTAGTCTTATTTACTTATAAATAATATAGTTCATTTCTAGCTAGGATACATTTCTGCAATTTTTTCCCCTATATACATAAAAAAAGTAATGAAATATAAAAACTAATGAAATGGAAACACGCATTAACATTTTTATTTATCTGCATGCATTAGGCGTTGCGCAGCGATTGTTTTGGCTTTGCGTGTTAGACGGAGTGCCGGCGGGGTTGTAGGACGAGGTGGACTGATGCATTTTTGTTGCATCCTCGAAGCTTCCTCCTTACAGTCCACATCCTCGCAAGCATCTTTAAAGATATCGTTTTCTCCATGCGATTCTTCACTTTCACATTTAATTAAGTGACGCCTATTGCGTCTGTACTTAGAACCTTTGATATTTTTTACAATAAATGACCGAGGAGTATATGAACGACCTACAATCGTACTTCGGCTCTTAAGTTTTCCATCTATGCATATTACTGAATCACCCACCTCTAATTGGGGTAAATTTTTACAGTGCATATCGTAATATTTTTTTACATTGTTTTGATTGTTTAACATCCTATGATATTCTGACGGGTCGATAGATTTTGGCTTTAATAAAGTAGAATGTACTGGTAATTGACAACGTAGTCTACGTCCCATCAGAAGCTGTGCAGGAGAGCTCAACCCGTCCCTCGGAGTATTTCTATAGTTGAGTAAGGCCAAGTTGAAATCGGTATTATTCATAATAGATTTTCTTAAAAGCATTTTAATAGTTTGAACTGCGCGCTCACTTTTGCCGTTTCCTTGTGGATAATTTGGAGACGACGTTATATGATTGAATCCCCACACACAAGAAAATTGCTTAAATTCCTTGCTACTATATTGCGTACCATTGTCACTAATTAAAATTTCAGGTATACCGTGACGTGAAAAAACTTCTTTCATATTTTGAATAACCGCAAAAGATGTTAAATTGTTCAGTTTACAAACTTCAATGTAATTAGAATAATAATCTACCAAGATAAGAAAATATTTATTTTTTAATTCGAATATGTCGGAACCAACTTTGTTCCACGGAAGGTCAGGTATTGTAACAGGTAGCATGGGTTCTCGCGAGGGGGCGCTCGAGCACTCCTGGCACGTGTGGCATCGTTTCACATACATTTCTACCTCACGCGACATACCCGGCCAGAACAATACTTGCCTCGCGCGTCGCTTACACCGGTCTATACCTAAGTGACCTTCGTGAATTAATTTTAACATTTCATTTCTAAGCGTTTTAGGTATAAAGACTAAATTATTTCTAAATATTACACCATCAACTACAAATAACTCATCTTTTATGGACCAGTAAGTTTTTACTCCGTTCTTTAAGCTGCATTTGTTAACTGGCCATCCTGATTGTATGTACTCTAGTAGTATAGATAATTCAGGATCTCGTTTGGTTTCTTTTTTTATAAGACATAATTTATCATTCGATATAGGCATATTATTAATGACCATTTGTACCTGATAGACAACGTTATTGGTGATCTCGTCATTATATAACTCTGGAAGCGGCGCGCGGGACAACATGTCGGCAATAAACATATACTTGCCGGGAACATAGGTGACTATGATATCGTAGCATTGAATTTTTAATAACATTCTTTGCAGACGCGCCGGGACAGAATTTAATGATTTCTTGATAATACTTTCTAAGGGTTTGTGATCAGATTCCACCACTACGCCTCTTTGACCGTAAATGTATTGGTGAAATCTCTCACAGGCGAAAACAATGGCCAACATTTCTTTTTCCACCTGTGCATATCTTCTCTGCGTGTCGGTGAGCGTGCGCGAGGCGTACTCGACCGGGCGAGCATCCTGCATGAGTACGGCGCCGAGCGCATCCCGCGACGCGTCCACCGACAGCACGACCGGCCGCGAGGGGTCGTACAACGCCAACACACTCGCTCCACACACACACTGCTTCAATTTTTCAAATGCATTATTCTCGCTCTCTTCCCAACGCCAGTCATTTTCTTTTCTTAATAAATTAGTTAAAGGTATTGCTGTTTCGGAGTAATGAGGAATGAATTTTGATAAATAATTGACACTACCTAAAAATCTTTCTAAATCTTTCCTGTTTTTCGGTGTCGGCATTTCTTTGATTGCTTTTATTTTATCATAATCGGGTCTCATACCACCTTTATCAAAAATGTGCCCTAAATATTTCACTTCTTGTACACCGATTTTACACTTGTCTTTATTAAATTTTAAATTAATCTCTCTAGCCCTTTCCAACAACGCCTTTAACCTTCTGTCATGCATCTCTTTCGTTTCTCCCCAGACAATTACGTCATCAATATAATGATCGACCCCTTCGAGGTCCTCTAAGTGCTGTCGCAACTTAGCATGATAAACCTCTGATGCACAATTTATGCCGAATGGAAGGCGAAGAAATTGATAACGCCCAAATGGCGTACTGAACGTGCATAAGTCCGCGCTCTCATCATCCAGGACCACGGCCCAAAATCCTGCAGTTGCATCTAGAACCGAAAAGAATCTAGCTCCGTGCAATCGAGACGCTAACTCAGACACTGTAGGAAGCTGAAAATAAGCACGTTGCACGGCGCGGTTCAAATCTCGCGGGTCTAGACAAACTCTGATACCGTTGTTCTTTTTTGCGACTAATACCAGAGGATGTACCCAATGTGTCGGATGATTGACTTTCCTAATAACTCCTAATTTTTCCATATTTTTGAGTTCCTCAGCCAAACGATCACGTAAGCCGTGTGGGACTTTTCTAGAAGCACATACTACAGGCGGAACGGACGGATCGACTACTATGTGATATTTTCCCGGTAAACGACCGAGACCCTTAAATACGTCAGCGTAATTCGATAACTCGACCGATTGAATACGTTTGACTAAACTTAACGCCTCACATGATTTCTGTCCCAGCACGCTACTGCATTCCATATCTGCTACGGCAAATTTAAGTTTATATGTTACATTTTTGTACACCCACGGTAATATACAAATACCTATCATAGGTATGACATCGTGCGTGTACGACAACAAAGGTATCGATTTCTTAATTATAATATCATCAGTGAAACCTAATTCTAAAAATCTTCTATACGAAATAATATTATAGTCGGCGCCCGTATCTAATTTAAACGTTTCTGTGCCGTTTTCACACTTCAGTTCTTGGAACCAATTATTAGATTTGCATCTTTTGTCCTCGATCGACGAAATGTAAAAGTTATCTTCGTCGGATTCACTGTCCTTATACTCATCGTCATCACACGTCAACTCATACACGCGTTTCACTCTACCGCGATCGTTGTTATTAAATGAATCGGTCAACTTACACATTCGGGCGAAGTGTCCACGATTACCACATACGAAACAGTCGACTCGCTGCGCCGGGCAGCTGGGTCCTCGATAGCAGCGCGCTGCTCCGCAACACTCGCACGCGTAGGACGGGCCGGCGCCGACGTCGCGGCCGCGCCCTGCGCCGCCGCGGCCAGCGCCGCCGCGCCACGCGCCAGCCCGGCCCGCGCCGCCGTGCGTCGCCGCCGCTACGCCCGGCCGCTGTCGGCCGGCGCCTGCGCCGCGGCCTCGTCCGCGCCCGAATACACTATCTATGTGCACTACTCCATCATGTTTGCCACTCATTTGGCGTTCACTCTCTTGTGACACCTCCTCGGCTTGACAAATCCTTATGGCTTTATCTAAAGTGAGCTCCTCGCTACGCAGGAGACGGTCCCGGACCGTCGACTGGCGTATGCCACAAACGATTCGATCGCGTATCAATTCATCATTTAAAGTGGAGAACTCACACGTTTTGCTCATGAGACGTAAGGCTGTGACGTATTGTTGAATAGTCTCTCCTTCTTCCTGATTACGTGTAAAAAATATGTATCTCGACATCGTAACGTTCGGTTTCGTGCCGAAGTAATCATCGAACTTTTTCAACACTTCGTTTACGTCATCTCGTTCACTATCGGTTTCAAACGTAAACGTTTGGTAGATATCAAATCCGTCCGGGCCGATTAAGTTCACAAGCAGACTCGCTTGGACACTTTCGGATTCAGACTTCACACCCGAAGCCTTCAAAAATAATTCGAATTGCTGCCTCCATTTTTTCCAAGCGTCGGCCCGGCTAACGGGTCCACCGACGCCGTCAATATTCAACTCAGCGGGCGGTCTAGCGTGCTCCATATTAAATCACTCGTATATATTTAAATTAAAATCACTAATTATCACTAGAAATTCACGAACAATTAAGCTTATTTTAATTAAAACACCTGGCACCATGTAGTATACGAATGATAAGTCAAGTGTCAGACAGCAACTGATTTTATTTATATTTTATTTACCACTACCCACAACAGGAATCATGGAATTTTTTAATTTTTTCATCCACGAAACTGGGTACGGCTTCGTTCAGAATGGGGGCAACGAGAAGGTACAGAGATTCCTTAGACAGTACCTTAATATTAGATGCCAAAATACTAAATTTGTTAATAATGAGGTTCTTTCGAGCCTCAGCCACTGAGTCCGAAACAAAGATTTCACACTTTGAAAAGTTAAATTCTAGACCGATTTTTTTAAACTCGTAAATAAGAATTTCGAAGTCAGCATAGACCGAATCTGCTGAACCCTCCAAAGTGCCATCATCCAGATACCAGACATTAAATATGATAGAGTTAAAAAAATATGAATCCATAGACTTCGTTAACAGTTAGCTTGATGTCAGCTGCAGAAAGTTTATAGTTAGGGGGAGAGTAACACCCAGTATCCGTGGATCCCCCAGAGGGACCAAGTGTAATAGCGAGAATCCGCGGAGCCCTAGGCGGATCAAGTGTAATAATGAGTATCCGTGAATCCCCCAGGGGGACCAAGTGTAGTAATGAGTATCTGGGGTTCAAATGGGGGAAGCATTCAAAGGTTAGGCACGTTTTATAAGTCGGATCCACCCTGACTTCTTTAAGATTTAATTTAGCTGATGTATAAAACTATAATAAAATAAGAATTGACTTTGAGTACCCCAAATGAAATAATATACCAAATTCGCTTCCCAGGTTTGCGAAGGTCTAAACATGCATCTATCATCCGTCCATTCATCAGAAGAGGAACGCTTCATCGTCTCTGGGATACGTCAGTCGAGCGACTACAGTGCTGGGTCAGTGTACTGGTTGGGGGCCCAACTAGCGGGGGTCCAGGAAGACCAGGGAAACTTTAGGTGGATAGATGGCAGCACTGTAGTGTACCAAGGGTGGCCACCATTTAATGACACTGAAGATATTGATGATGCGTGTTTGGGTGTTCAGGTAAGATTTTTTTTTTCATTCAACCTAGTTTTACGGAACAAGGAAAACAATCGCCTGGTGTTAAGCGCCTCCTGTGTATAGACACAGGAGGCGCTTAACACCAGGCGAGACAGCAACACACTGCACTGCCTGAGACAGTAGAGCCTGATAATTTAATCAGCTACAGTACCCTACACTGTTGCTTGTAGTCAGAATTACTGATACTGCTTACCTATCTGGATGATTTCTTAGAAATACCACCAAAAGGTATATGGAAAGAATGAAGGGAAGCTAGAGGCATCAACCAGTATAAAACATTTTCCAACACTACTACCTACTATTTGTCGATAAAGATTTAAATTCATAATTTGACATGCCTTTTCTATATGGTAGACCTGATACTGAGGGAGTGTTGGATATTTTGTCGCAAAGCCACCACCAGTATGTATTAATTACGATATGAAGGAGAATGTTTAAGGTAAGGAAGATAGTGCCGTGCACCTGAGTGGTAAGCAAAATACTTAGGGCAGGTACTTATTTCAGGTTAAAATCCAATTCATGTCGTTACTAGTAATAATAAGTGCAAGAGAGTTTACTCTATAATGGTTATGCATCGTGGCTCTGTTCAGTGGAAGTCCTCACCAGTACCATCGCAACCTAGTGGCATCTACTGGACGCTTCACAAGTGCTCCGTGCCTGGTGGGTACGTGTGCAAGCGGCGGCTCAACCCTGAACACGTGGTTAAGAACAGAACCGTCGAAGGCACATCAGGTAACAATTTTACCGATACTTATCACTATTTATTTTCATTCAGAAGGTACTGCTAACAGTCGTAGATCTGTTGAAAGTATGACATTTTGAGTTCCAGTCTAACCTGATTAACTGTTGAATTTCTATTACCTCGATCCGGTAGCCTTGGTAGTTCCCCTTAAACTGATCAACATGCCAAACTGACAGTCCCGCCTTCCCTTTTGAGTAAATAATGCCCGTGCCGAATAGACGCGTAGGTCGTTTGATAATTCTGATGATTATTTAGACCTTTTAGACGTAAACGCATTATTAGAAACATTGCTACGTTTTTTTTATGTAACAACTCTTTTTTGCTACTAATTTGTATGTAACAACTATTTATATTCCGAGTCCTTGATCGATGCAGTAATCATCAATTTTCTCGAATTACAGCCGTTGTCGCCCAACATGGGACTTTCCCGCGTAATTTAATCGTCCTACTTTTTAGGTGTATTATCAAGCCCGAATCATCCAAGTCTGTACGACAACAACCTCGACTACTGGGTACACATCGTGGGACCAGAGGATACGCGTCTAGTCTTTGTATTCCAGATCGTGGAACTTGAGTTTCAGAAAGACTGTCTTTACGATTTCATTGAGGTATGTTTTTTGCTTCATTGATACTCCATATTATAACTTTAGTTCAACAAAAAAATTATCATAATAGGCAACCAAAAATATGGTAACAGCTTATTTCTCAAAAAAAATACATTGATAATTCCTAAGCTTTTTATATTTATAGCTCCGGGACCTCAAGAGCTTGAAGTCATCCAGGTACTGCGGATCAGTCAGTAGTGCGAGATGGGTGGCTACCTCTCATAGAGCTGTACTCCACTTTCATTCTGATCATAAGTAAGTTACCAGGTAATACAAAGGTTACGCGAGTTACAATAATTCATACGATATTGCGATTACGGATTCAAGGACTATAAAAATAGAAAGAAGTTTGAACTTGTAACAAATTCTAATCTTAAAATATAGGTTATCATAGCATAATATCTTAGAAATGTGGCTACAATATATGTTCAGTCAGCTGCAACGAATGCTAAAATACAAGCAAATAGACAAATTAAAACAATGCAGCAGATTATGCGAAAAATCTTTACATGACATCGTCAAAGTTGAATTGAATGCGTACGAGTATTATGAAGTTCTATCGATTTAACTGCAAAAAGTATCAAAATTACACTTATCAACTTAACGAGACCAAATCTTTGTTTTCAGCACCCAAGGCGCTGGCTTTTCCGTGACATGGCGCGCAGTTGAATTAGTCGGGTGTCCATTACAAACAGTGACATCCAAGGAAGGGGTGATCCGAAGCCCTAATTATCCTCACTTCCTACTGCCGAACCTGGACTGCACCATTGACATTTTGGCACCAACAGGTATCAAAGCCTATTTTAAATTCGACGACATGTCAAATCTTGTTACGACTTACGTGATTAACAGGGGTTTAAGAAATTAAAGCATCCTAACAGTATGCACTTATAGAATTCTGCAACTAAATAATGGTGCCTTCATTTGAATGGCGTTTTCCTTCAGTGAGTAAGGTTTTTACTGCTGTATTAAAAATCCGCAGTGGTTGCGAATCTTTAACTGTTGGTCTTTTGGAGAAGCTCATAGTGGCACAACATAACTATGCTTGGAATTTCTTTGCATAACAAAATCCGGAATGAGGAAATTCGTCGAAGGACCAAAGCCAAACACACCATATTGTTTTTAATAAAAGCTTCCGAGTAAAGGAATACTAACCTAGGAATAATTCTTAAAGCATGACTACTAGACTACAAACAGTTTTTCTTATTGGCAGGGAAACGCGTCTTCCTAAACATAAGTTACTTCGACTTCGGATACGGTGTCTTTGAGAACGGAGTTCCAGTCAACGGGACAGAGGTGACGTCAGAAGACTCCTTCCTGGATGTACAGATAGATTTGCAGGACGTTCCCATCAGGCTCTTTCAGGGTCTGAACATTTTGACCAATGGCTTATTCGTGTCACAGTCGGAAGTGTTGAGGCTGAGGCTCAAGACCGGAGAGAATGTCACAGGACAGGGGTTTTTAGCTCATTTTAAAACAAGTTAGTATATATATCATAATACATTTACATAAGCAAATCTTTTGCAAGCACGTAAATTCAAGGTTTTCATTTTGTAGAGTAAATTACCCTAATTAATAAGTACAATTCAAATTTGAACTACATACAAAGTAGCCCATCAATGTACAAATCTTGAATAGTCTCATCTTGATTTTTCTCATGTTCTTCTGATCAGTAAACTACGCAGAATATATTTTTGCTCACAAGTACTCTCTCTCTCTCTCTCTCTTCCTATACTCTCACAAGCCAAAAGGCGGAAGCTCGACACGATCGGGGTGAACTCAGGTGGAGCGACTTCTTACATGTTCATCCGTTTCTATTTCGGTGTGTGCAGTGTCACACGTGAACGTATCACGGGTGGTATCGGTGCGCAGTGTGGGCGGAGTCGCGGTTTCAGTGGGGTCATTGAACTGGCCGCGAGCGCCGCCGCCACGCACTGCCCTTCACACACGTCTCGTAGCGCCGCACCGACACACGCTCACACTCGCTCTGCCCGCCGCCGCGCTCGCTCCAGCGCCCGCACAACTCACTACCGAGCTCGCGCCTTGCGGACTTGGCAACGGATGGATTGAGGTATGCTTCATAAACCGGTACATAATATGATCCGGCTCGAAGGACCATATTTGGGTTTACACATGAATATTATTTGAAATGATTATATACCTAGCCGCTACCCAATAGGTCGTGGATCCTTATACATATTTCATGGTTTTAAATGATAACGTACATATCAGAACTGACATGGAGTAGGTAGGTGCTTTAATGGAGATCTATGAGACGTAGTCCTCCATCTCATATTATTCGTCTGATGGACGACGGTCCTATCTCATATAATTCATCTGATGGGCGAAGGTCCTGCTTTTGATCACTAAATTGTTTTTAAGAAAAGTAGAAATCATCATCATCATAAGCCGAAAGACGTCCACTGCTTAGCAAAGAAGTGAGGGGTTGCCATAATCCCCACGCTTGGCGGACGTCTTGAGGATCGCAGTACAGTACAGTGATAGGTAATAGAGAGTCGCTGCTGCCCGTCTTCTTGACTTACGACACCCAACGGGAAGAGATGGATGGGTGCTATTCTTGCCCAGAACACTTCCTTGATGACCCAGGTCTATTAATGTCCAGGTTAAGGACAGCTACAGCGACAACAACGGCACGCAGTGGACGCTGTGCGCAGTGCCACGTCGCCGCCGCAAGCCGGAGCCGGGCGGCGCCGCGCCGCTGCTCGTCCACTCGTACCTGCACTCGCTGCAGCTCACGCAGTACTCCGGCGACCGAGGCCTCGACGTGCAGATCTCGCTCATTGTTAACAACGGTACATACTTCTACTAGGTGATAGGTCCGTTGTGCACGTTTGGTGTGTGGGCCCTAGACGTCTATCGAGTACGGCGGTGACTCCGAAGTTACAGATTCCCGAAGGGCTTTGAAGCCCCCCGGCGGACTTAAAGGCGAGGCACTGAGAGGTACCTTTTTTTATTCTCGGAGGAGTTACCTTCAATATGTGTGCCGATGCAAGCTGCGAGGGTTTTAATGGCTAAGAAACAGGTTTCAGCAAAGCTATTCACAACCATCAGCATGTATTCGATGAAAATATTTCCATAAACGGTATTCACAAATCCATCATAGAAAAGTTTTGACAAAGATGATGCTGTTATATAGAAAGAATGGGTTTTTGAAAAGCGTTCATAGGATATCAACGGAAATATCTTTATTGAATTTGAAAACGGAAATTTCCGACAGGTTTTCATTATTATTCTTTTTAAAAATGCTAAATGTGTTTATGACAAAATCCTGATGAACCACTAGACATTAAACTCCCAAAAAGTACGTGTTTCGTTTTTGTTTAACCATTTTCGATTATACTCAAAGATAACACAAAACTGAACGTAAACTTTACTTACAGATCCAGAATATCAATCGAAAGTATTGTTGTTATCAGAAGAAACAAGTTTAGATTCGTGCTATCCGAATCCGTGCCTTCACGACGGGCGATGCGTGACAGAAGATTCTAGAAGTTTTTGCCAATGTGCCGGATATTATACAGGTTTGAAAGAATTCTATTATTAACACGTTCATAAAGTCCCAAAACAAACAGCACTTAAAACTAACTTAGCTTCTCAAAAGTTTTGACCAAAGGGTGTCTTGTACCGAAGATTTCGAGGTTGGACGGATAATCCTAATTAATATTAAGTTAAATCCAAACTATTTGGATCTAGGTATCATTATATCAATTACTAAATGAAACCGTTATACTCAGAGTTTGTGTTTTCTTATTAGATACGATCACACAACATTTCAATGTAGTTTACGCGATTATTTAAGGCTACGTAGGCCCGTCAGTGGGAGGGCTAGGATTTTAATTAAACGCCTGAACGGATCCTTCTTATCACATGCATAATTATTTCAGTTGAAGTTGTTGTTTTGTTAAGTTCATTTATTTTTAATTTCATCAATTAAAGTGTAAGAACGGCTACAATGTTTAAGATATGCTGCTGTTAAGATTAAGATACTATTCCAAGAGATTTACTTCTACAAGTGTATTTACTTTTTTGGTGTCTTTTGGAGCACAATTCAATACAGTAGTCGGTGAAGCCAGGTTTTCACTGCAACATCAGCTTTTGAGCGAAGTTCAACCCTTCACTTCAACTGCGATTTTGTCAGATGAATTAGAGAATTTATCAAGTGATGATGATGAAAGACTTATTAAATATACTTTACATAAGTAGATATATTTTGTTAGAATAGAACTGCAACTGATCCGAGTCAAGACCGAAAACAAGATCCTCGCTTATGATATAATCGTTTTAGTGACTCTCTAGCGACTGTCGATGTGGAGCCTAGCGACTCGAGAGTAGGCAGCACGTACTTTGAGAGACGCTACGCCGCTACGGTCCTCGAAATAAATTCCAGCCCCTGTATTCGACTCTATTTTAGAGCCGTCAGTGTACCATATAAATTGAGTTCCACCAGCTGGTTTGAATCTGTCAGTTTTGGATGGCGTCGTGTTTTATTGCAGGCGTATTCTGCCTAGTGACGGCGTGCGAGCGCTCGCCGTGCGTGTACGGCAACTGCAGCCTGGTGGTGGGTGGGGAGGGGGGCGAGGGAGGCTCGTACTCGTGCTCGTGCGCGCGCGGCTGGCGCGGGCGGCGCTGCGCGGAGCGCGTGCGCGCGTGCGCGGCGCGCCCCTGCAACAACCGCGGCGCCTGCACCGAGCGGGACGGCAGCTTCCTGTGCCAGTGTAACCCCTCGTGGAAGGGGAAGAGGTGCGTTCGACCTTTCTCATACCATTTCACTTATTCTACTACGTCTAGTCCAGTGCAGTTTGTGACGTGAGGTCCAGTGTGACGTAGCGGCTATTGTGTGTGATGTGACGTCAAATGCTTAATAAAACTAGGCGCTTGTTTAATCGCCGGTGGCGGTGGTGATGGTCGACGCACTGCAGAATTTCGTGCTTTTCTCTTGAACCCCCCATTTGAATCCCTGAGGGGTTCCACGGATACTCACTATTACACTTGGGCCCCCTGGTCCCCCAGGGTCGACGGATACTCGTTGTCGACGGATACCCTTAGAACGGCTTAGTATGAACTTTCTGCTACTGACATCATGTAGTTTATTTATTTACAATTCAGATAATAGTGCTCTTTACGCTGGAACAAAGTGGAAACTACCTACCTGAACAGACCCTTAAACTTGTAAAATCCATTGTTTTCCAGATGCGAAATCCCGAACCCTACTCCGCAAATCCTCGGTCTCGGCCAACGGATGCTGCAAGAGCCATTCTGGCTCGGCCTGATCGCAGTCTTCATGGTCCTTGGCATCATCGGCTTAGTTTGGTGTGCTAAACGCCACTTCCCTGAAAAAATTGAAAAACTCCTTGCAGAAGAAGCCGACAGATGCGCTAGACGTAAGTACCGGCGATTAGATTCACGGAGGACAAATCTTTAGGCCCAAAATTTACCCTGAAGTTCTAAAATGATTTTTTCCATAAGCACACTTTTAATATACGTTCAATTCAGCTTACCACTATCACAAGTTTCGTTAAAAACACGGGTAGTGCTAATACCGTATGATATGTAAAATGCTGGCTTCTGCCACTATATAAATTTGACATTTGCTGCATTCAGTCTTAAAGTTAGTATTCTACTACTATTTGAGCAGTTCATTCCCAGGATGTGAGTGAGTGAAAATTACATTTTAAATTATTTGTGACACCTGTTAAAATATTTATCTTCTGAAACGTTTCTCTAAACGAGTCTCTAGGAGCCAAATTGTATATTGCTCTTACGGCTCTTTTTGGGGCACGTAATCAATTTTGAGATCTGCGGCATTTCCCCACAGCAGTATTTCATAATACTGTAGATGTAATTAAGGTAAACTATTTAGGCAGTGTCAACGTCAGTTAAAAGTCTAATTTTCTAAACTGCAAACGCCGCTGAACTAAGCCTGCCGGATAATTTTGTAATATGAGCACCCCGTTGCAGTTTGTTATCTATAGTGATTCCTAAAAACATAGTTGATTCAACAGGATAGGATAGCCCAGTTCGATTTACTTCCACGATTTACCTCTCACATTAGGGGGTTGAAAATTTAGTTTTTGCTTCATTTAGGCGGTTGGCGGTTTGATTTTAAATATTGTGGATCCCAGAATTGAGCCCTGTGGTACGCCCATTGTGACTTTAGCGCCCGGAGATTTTTTTTTCCATTAAAATCAACCTTTTCATCTCTATTGTCTAAATAATAAGTCAAAAGGTCGAAATCCTTATTCCTAACTCCATAGTAGTGTAACGTCCATATAAGCGTGATATGATCAACGCAGGCAAAAGCTTTAGATAAGTCGCAGAATATACATAAAGCATACTGCGATTCTCACGCATCGTAGATATTTTTTCAACAGTTCTATCACAACGTCTACTGTGGAGCGATTCTTTGTAGCACCGAACTAATCAGTTCACAGTAATAATAATCACTCTGAAATTATTTGTTATCATTAACATTACGTAACATTAGACTAAGTATGTATTAGTTTTTCAAAAATTTTTATTAGTGTCAATAGTATAGAAAAAGTTATTTGTGATTGCCGTGTTTTAGATATCGTACGGTAATTATATGGAGGAGGTAATTTGTGATTCACAGTACAAATAACGCTTGTTTATCCGTATTTGTCAGATGTTTCCGCTATACTCATATGTTTTCTTGATAAATGCACTGTCTCTGGGATGGTAAGGACACGTTTTGCGTAATTTTTCCTTTCTTTATCTTCCTTGTCTATGTTGTTACGAATCCAGAAATTGTTACCATAGACTATGTAAATATCGCAAGAACGAATGCATGTAAATTATAGTTTTGATAGATGCATTTTGAAGTTTCTGGAATCAGTAACGGTTCTTTTAACTTGATACCTAAAATAAAAAAATTGTCATCTGTTCGTGGTTTAATTTTGGGTCGCCAAGTTAAAATAATCGACGATAGTTATGATGGAAAGGATTGCCAGAGGAAATTATTCTGCTCATATAAATATTCATTCATATACATAAGAGTTTGTATTATAAATACAATTACAATGATCAGATTTAACGGTTCAATGCCAAAGAAGAGTTCAATCAAAACGTTCTTTAAAAATATTGTTGGAGGTGTCAGCTCAGAAAACTATCAAAACGGTAGAATTAGTTTCCGGCGACAATCTGGCAATCCTATATGTGTGGGGGTTAGCGCCGCGCTGCGGGCGCGGTGGGCGCGGTGGGCCAGAAGGGCGCGGGGCGGGGTACACGGCGGTGCCGCAGGCGGAGCGCTAGCGGCCGGGCGCGGCGCGGGCGCGGCGAGGGCGCGGTGCGGGCGCGGCACTCACGCGGCGTTTGTCCACAGCCAGCGGGCTCGAGGCGCCGCCGCACCGCACGCTGCTCACGCGGCTCGGTATCCGCAAGCCGTCCGTCTCGGGGCCCGCGCACCACCCGCGCGCCGCCCGGACCTTTAGCTTGGACGATCTGTTAAAGCCGCCGCCCGGACGTAAGGACTGGAGCGACCCGCGACCGGCGACGACCGCGCGCTCCGCGACCGCGCTACCTGCGATTTCGTTTCTCGTTTTGATTTATTTTCATAGTTCCAGCCGTTCTTAGAGTAGGATGTTCGTACTCATGCGATCGACGGATCATCATTATATCATCCGGTAAACTCTGAAAGCTTGAAGTCGTTCGACTCTAATCGAGTTCGTTTACTGAAAGACCATGGCTTTGAGTTTGCCTAGATTTGAGTATAATTTGCTGGATCATGCAAAAATGCGGAGCGCGCGGTAATCGGAGTTCAGTTAGCACTAGATGTGACCCGTTGTGAATGAAATTTCTATGTGGAATGCAAAATAAACCAACGTTACGTGGATCCCGCTACCCTTGTTCTTTCTCTTTCTTCTGATGTCGATGTGTGCACCACTGATAGCACAAACACTAAAGCATCTTAAATGTAGACGCTCCTTCCTACGTTGACACCTTTTTAGATCGTCCAACTAATGGGCCCTTGGTTTGTCAATAATACTGATTTGTAATTATTCTACCTTCTACCATATTTAATCTAATAAAACTAAAATGATTATTTCATACAGTGTTCCTGACAATCCAAGGGCTGTTATAAATATATGATGTTACCAGCATGCTCTTAGTGCATTGCTTTGGTTTACCATTTACACAAATACCTACTAATTTTATTGCAAGTTAAGATTTTTTAACGTATTTAACCAAAGCACTGCTCTAACACAGTAGAGTTATTAAAACCGCTTTTACTTGTGCAATCCTGTCAACAACTTTTCTATCGCTTTAAATACCAATAATTATAAGTACCTATACAACATGACAAATAACATACAATCATTCTCATATCATGACCTCATCACATTGATATAAAGTAACAATTGGCACAATTTTTGGATTATGGCACAAATCCTAAAGAATTGGCTTCCATAGCGTGCACAGAGGTTGACGCATGACGGTGATCTCTTAAACTGTTCTTGATATTCCTGTTTTAAAATATCAATATTGTGTAGCTTTTGTCATGAACATTCGATGTCGTTGCTTATCATAACATAATCCGCAAAGTAGTTGAGTATATTGAAGCGTTTGGATACAGGAACGCCGTCGCCGCGTAAAAAACGTAATAATTCAACGCCGACAAAGAAGAACGCTGCCGAGAAAAAGCAGATTTTGCAGCAACTCATAAGTCCCGCGACAACTAACGAACACTCCAAAAAAATTACAATGGGGGAACTAATACAGATGTCTGAAAAGAGGACCCTTAGTACCGTAGAGAGTGCACCAGCGTTTATAGATTATGGAAATGAGAATAAAGAGACGTCTTTTGCTAGTGAGGCATCTTCGCCGTCGACTTCACCATCCATGCGGCACATATCTGATCCGAAATTGGAAAAGAAGGTCACGTTTGCTAGACTACTGAACAAAGTGTCAGCAGAAATGAGTTCGAGTTCTGATGTTGATATGGTGAATACTATAGCGATCCCCATGGCAGTGATAGCTAATAGAGGGATGAGGGCAAAAGCATCGAGCACTCCGCCGTCTCCGGGAGTAGAAGTACGATCTCCGCATAGCACGTCAAGCAATCAGGGCAGTGACTCGATGTCTAGTCTAGATTTGACTTTAGCTCATGCTGCTTTAAAGAAGTATTCCAGGTTCGTAGTATTTTTACAAATTATGATCTGATTACCATTTTACTCATTGCTTGCAATGTTATTTATTTGAAGATTAATTTATTCAGCTAATCGTTACGTGTTTTTTTAAAGGACACCAAAAATCTCCAGCGCCGACTCTATCCTTGCCATGTTCCGCAACTTTTCATCATCATCAGCAGCGATCGTCTCTCGAGCTTCGTCTGGCGGAGTGTCTATATCTAGCACACCATCGGCCTCGTCCCCACAGGATGACACAGTGGACGGCGATGATTTATCCTTAGCTTCTTCTCATATTCCTTCACTTGCACCAGACTCACCGGTGACGAGGCCCCATAACACCATTGAAATCCAGGTACTAATATCGGTATAGATAAAGAGGCCGAATTTTATTACTTTAACTTTTTTTTTTAACTTTATATTAATTTGGTATGGTTTCCAGATTACAACAAGTAATTACTTTCATAACATGGGTTAATGATTACCATCAACTATTGTATTTTATATTTAGTTTACATTCTAATCAATACATTAAACCAATATTCACAAGAAAACGAGTCAGCTAACTTACTATGAGAGAAGAATCCATAATCGGTGTAAAATATTGAAACATAATACTTTTCCACAGGTTCTAGACCCTCTCAGTGCCCACAAGTCTTCATCATCTGGCAGTAACCTACTCCATCCGCCGTCCATTCTCTTAGAAGTCCCGAGCGGGATCAATAAGTGCCTCTCTCCAATAAGAGAACTACCTACTCCTCTACCCACCCCCCTACCTACTCCGTTGCCTACACCTTTGCCATCCCCTCGAATGCCGCGAGCTATGATG
The DNA here is from genome assembly GCA_911728495.1 of Furcula furcula. NCBI lineage: Eukaryota > Metazoa > Arthropoda > Insecta > Lepidoptera > Notodontidae > Furcula > Furcula furcula. The sequence goes on from OU452252.1 coordinate 24,554,689, forward strand.
GAACCTAATGTTAAGAGTGGGTCAACGTACGTGTCTCCCAGTGAGGACGAATTAGATGAGATTAGGTATGAGACGAAGCCAGAAAGACCGACTTCTGGACTGAGGCTAAAGGTAAGTTAATGATCTAATCTAATCAGACAAAAAATAGACTTTTTTTAGTGATCAGGGGGTCAATATTTTACTATTTTTAAGTCATTCTCAAGGACAAGCAATAATCAACGGTCCTACGGTTAACATTATTTGAATTCTTTCTCATTGTTTTAATTAAAGCTAAAACTGGAGCCCCAGTTGTGAGTTTTAGATCAAACTTTCTATTAGAAGGAAGAGCCTTCTACTGCTAGTAGTATCTTACTACTTTTGTTTATTTGTTCCAGCTGCGACCACAACACCTTGTATCAGACACACCTACTCCGTCTACTCAAGTGACGGAGTCTCCAAGCCCGACCTTTACACACAGCCAGGATTCAGAACGCGAGATGTCCTCCCCGTCTCCCGCACCACCGTCCCTCCGGGTTCCCCTACTCACTATAGAACGAGCCTCACCCGGTTCCCCACCACCGCGAAGAACCCCTCCACATTTAGAATTTCAAGCTCCACCTCTAATCACAGTAACTTATAACGCTAGCGAAGAATCTGATGAGCCAATGTCTCCTAGACCGCCTCCAACATCAAACATGTGCTATTTGAGTCCATTCTCTATGTCTGCGAGAGGGGAAAGAGCTCCATCCGAGTCGAACTTATCTTCTTCTGGATATAGTTCTATGGCTAGTCCTGGCCCTTCAAGGTGTGGCTCTAGCAACCCTCTATGTCCTTCCGAAATGGAAGATCCAGGATCCGGAGGTGGTCCATCCTGTTTTCAATCGAGAAGACGGCCGTTAATGAAGACCAATTCAAGCCCAGCTGGGTCTACTGATGATAGCAAAGAGAGGAGACGAGGTCGATCCGATTCAGAGACGCTGTCCGATGATCCACTGTTAGAATCAAATGATGAAGGAATAGGGACAGATGAGAGAGTTGATGATTTGCCTTCAAGTGCAAAAGAAATGGAACTAGTTGTATTGAAAGAGATTTTAGAGGTGCCTCAAGCAAATTTGTGTTCGCCCAGTGGAGTGACGAAGTGTTCTATAGTTAAATGTGTAAGCGTAGAAAGGGGATTGGATGAAAAAGCAAGTCTTCGACCCCCGACGTTGTTGGCCGACTGCAGCAGACCGCTGAGTCCAGTTAGTTCTAGGAGTGAAAGTCCTTTAAGCGACAAGACTGGCTTAGGCCGATTTTCGCCGCAATTTTACGGTCGACAACTGCCATTTACGGACTCTGATGGATTGTATGACTTCCCCAGTTCAGAGTGTGTAAAAGGTAGTGCCAAGACTGGAGGAAACTCGCAAAAGAAGAGCGGAAAGCGAAGAGACAGAAAGACAACTAGGACAGTCTCGCATGAAGTGACCGGCACCACGATATCCACTCTACCGCATATGCCACATTCTATGCACAATTTGTTAGAGGTGAGTTAACCCGTTGTCTTTCTTAGATTCGATGTATTTAGAAGTGGTCCAGGTAGCGCAATGCAAATATTCTGTTGCAAACCAGTGGTGTAAAAACATTGCTATGTCCCGGTGTGAAAGGTGAAAGACATTGTTCCTGGATAAATAAGCCTATAGGAGACTTAGACCTACAAGATACCTAATTTAGACCCACCAAACACAGTGCTTTTCACACCGGAACACAACAAAATACACAGCGCTGCTTGGCGACAGAATATCATCATCAGCAGTCGAGAAGTCCACTGCTGAACAAAAGCCTCCCCCTTAGAAGGAAGGGTTGCCATAATCCCAACGCTTGGCAGGCGGCTTGAGGATCGCAGTATAGGTAGTAGGTAATGCAATAGAAAGACGCTGCTGCCCGTCTTCTTCTTTTCCCTTAGTCGGCTCTTACGGATCTCCAACGGGAGGAGATGACTTCCCACGGGTGAATATACGGGGTATGAATGTAAAGTGGCAACAGCCGATATTTTTGTAAAAATCCGAAAGCTGGGTTATGTGGGATATGCACCAGCTAAGACCTCCCCGGTGGCCACTCCGTTCTGACTTCATCAGAATCTCCACACCAGATGTTCGCTAAAGCAACTCTCGGGGGGAAACACTAATGCACGCCGGCACCCTCTCGACGCAGGGCTTGCACCGCGTCGTCGTCCGCCTCGGGGTCTCGTTTAGTAGGGACGCCTCACCCCGCCGCAAGGGACTTACCACCTAGAAGTCTCCCCTCACCTCTCGTGGGCCAGTGCTGCTTGTGGGGACTGGTCCATCTATTATCCTCTAGACTGTTACGTATCTATTCTGTACTTTTAATGGAATTACCCGAGCCCGTGGGATGCCGGGTTATAATTGCATCCCCCCCCCCCCCTCTCATTGGGTGTCGTAAGAGGCGACTAAGTGAGAACAGGAAGACGGGCAGCAGCATCGATATATGATGGGCAGCAGCGTCTTTCTTTTGGATTTATCTTCCACTTATACTGCAATCCCCAAGCCGCCTGCCAAGCGTGGAGATTATGGCAACCCCTCCCTTCTAAGGGGGAGGCCTTTGTTCAGAAGTGGACGTCTATCGGCTGCTAATGATGAAAATGATGAATTAAGTTACCATCTGTCTTCCGATGGTAACACTCTAAACCTGGTAAATAGATTTATTGCTAGATTTTTGCTTGGGTTAATTGATTAACAGGCTTTGTGTCTTGCCTGACGAGGCACTGCTTAACAGCAAAAGTTAAATGTGGGCCACTGTGATCGGTCATACCGTCCGTCGAAAAGTCATTGCTTGTGGCGGTTTTGTGTGGTGGGTCACCCTTCACTCCAATATGGTTGAGAGGAGTTGGCTGCTGCTTGAGCCATAGTGCAAGGGTGCTGCGCGTGGGGGACTGGTCCGTTTACAACTGGTCTTTGGCTTTTTATTTTGTACTATTTTTCTCGTATAGCTGATTCTCATATAATTAGTAAAAAGAAAAAAGAAACTGTTTAAAAAAATGAAAGAATGACAAGGCCGCTGAGTTTCTTGCCGGATCTTCAAAAATTGACCGATCAAAAGTGCTAGTGTTAAGCTTTCGGCCAGGTCCCGGGTAGTCGTGAGAGCAGCGCGCGCGGCCGCAAGGGGGGGCGGCGGCGCTCGCGCTCGCAGGCGCCGGCGCCGGCCACCTCCTCCTCCTCGGAGGACTCCGTGTCCAACGCCAGCGTCGCCTCCGTCGCCTCGGCCAGGGAGCTCAGGGTGCCCGACCTTGACCTGCAGGTACACATACATTGACAAGTTATTTTATTACATTACCACATTATTGTGTGTAATAGGCATGATGACAAATTTTGAAAAAATACTCTATAATGTACTTACGGGTCTACTATTGCCGAAAATAATCATATTTTTGTATTAAATTTACAATTAATAGCAATATTTTCAATTTGTAATTTAAAGTTTGAATTTCGTTCCAAAACGACGGCCGGTGCATGGCGCCATATTGTGACGTCACTGTAGTGTAAATAAAAATCTATCTAGGTGTAAAAGTGAATCATTGTATGAAAGAAAAAGTTGAGATGACAGTTTGACAGTTGTTTATTTACACAGGATTGACGTCATTCACTCTGATCAGCGTTTATTACAAAATGGCGATTAGCTGTATTTGAGTAATTTATTTGCTTAAATATCATGAAAATCTGTCTATTATTATGAAAATGAGATGCATTTTTGGAATCAGTGCAATCTGTTCTAATATTTAAAACCACAGATTTATTGGTATTTTGTTGCAGTCATCATGCCTATTCCCCTTTACTCTCATAGTCAGTGACCGTTTAGTCGCATTTGAACTAAGCGTATCCGTGCTTCGGAGGGCACGTTAAAAGTCGATCCCGGCTATTGTCATCTAGACAACAGTCGTTAAGCTAAGTCTCAGGCCAAAATGTCTACTGTGTTAACTTGACACATTTTTTTAGGGACCATCCACACACTGTCATCTGATCCCAAACTAGGCAGAGCCTGTACTATAGAAACCAGAAAACTGATAGTAATACTTATATACTTTTTTCTTGTAAATATATACTTATATAGATAAAACACCCAGATAGTTGGTGGGAATCGAACTCACGACCGGCCCACCAACCGGTCAACGGCCAGGGTGTCTAACCACTAAACCAACAGGCCCATCAAACTTTCGTCTGTTGTAATATGTGAAAGTAAATAAAATAGACATTGTAAAAAAACATGAAAATCCTGCTTTATACTATAAAAACTATTTTTTTTACGACAATTTTACCTCAACCACACTAGACAGTGGACTCGTCTACGTCACCGCACCGTCAAGAATGTTTTTCTGGAAATTTTCAGTATTTCTAATGTATATATATATATTTATTTTACATCATTATTTTTTCCTCTACACTTTATTAATTTAAAAACAAAGCATTTTAATTGACGTGTAGGTTGTAGTGTGTGTTGGATTATTTTCAGCCTTGTGAGCCGATGCGCTTGCGGAAACCACTAAGAAGACAAAAGTGCCGTAGCTCAGAGGTGATAATTAAATACCGCATAGAAAAATACCAGAAAATGTTCTAAATACTACGTATCTTAGCTTAGTTACAAATGTCCGTTGACTGTTTACAGAATGACACCGGAATTTCGAGAAAATTTTCCTTGTAGTTTTTGTGGTTGCGTAGTTTTTTTTTTATATTTTCGTTAGACTGACTAAATTAACATAATATGTTGACTTGATTGAATTCAAAGCATAGAAAGATAGATAGTATAAGAAGTATGATGTACCTGGACATACCTATCCTAGTATTTAGGCTTCATCTCTCGAATGAGTTGTAGAATGGAATGATATCAAAATGCTTTCAGTCGTGCAACTAATTAAACTCATAACATCACTCTAGTGGCATGGTGTTGAATTTAGTGTTTCATTTCTATAGCAATCTCTTAGACGTCTCTTTTTATTTTACAGGACACGTCTTCAAAAATATCGTCCAGCTTAGATTTGACAGAAGATTCGCGGAAACCGCCTAAGATTAGTAAATTGAGGACCATTAGCAATCAGATTAGGTATGTCTATAACTAACGACATTATATCTTAATGATAAGGTTAAAAAGTACTTTTAAACCACTGAGGTGTCTCGATTTCTCAGTAGGCATTGTCACGATGTCACAATACCTCATACTTTGATGCTGCTTTAGACGTGGGGTTCAATTTTATTGTTGGTTGCTATTAATTGGACCCGATAACCACGGGAACGCACTTCAACCCAGCTGGATTCATTGTGGCTGCCCTAGCCCTTACTCTATTGCCGACTTAACGAAGAGTTCCTTAAGGTACGCCACGATTGCGCCAGCTTGGAACTGTAGGTACATAATATCTGGTATAGGATAGGCTAATCCCAGATGTCTCAATCTACGTCTTGCAAGAGCGTCGCAGCCACATAGTAGGTATGTGGCGCATTGACGTGGGGATAAGATCATTTTTTTAAGAGTATTTAATTAGACAAATCCTTTAACATTTTCAGATTTCTCCGGCGTTTAGAAAAAAGCTTAAAAATGAAAGAAAGCTATCCACCTCTCTCCGACGACGAGGGTGACGAATCTTCAAGTGTAACATCCCCACTCCTCCAAGCACGAAAAGACTTAGGTCACCTGCCCAGTCACGCAATATCAGCCCCTTTACTCAGTGCTGTTAGACCCAAAATTACTAGACAGAGAAGATATGACCGTTCGTTAATTAGTGAAGATACTAGGACATTAAACACTGCCGCGGGACAAGACAATTCTGATTAAATTTATGTTAGTAAGCACGTATCCCTTCGTAAATATTTTCAGTCGGTTTAAGCTCTTCAGTAGAATATTAGTGTTCCATGAATTTATAGATATACGTACAGTTTTGGACAAACATAGTCGATATTCTAGTAACACCTGTCATTGACTTATGTATACAAGATTCTAATCTAATGTGATATATTAAACTAAGCGACGAGAACGATAGAACAATTGTTTTTATTAGATTTATATAGATATGCGGAGAAATATCGATTAATTTACTTTGGTTCACTTTTGATGTCTTAACTCGGTGTTGTACATATTTTTCTTGATAGCAATAAATTATTTGTAGAAGTTTTTGTAGATTTAACATTATATTGTAAGTTATATTAGGAATTTAGAACTTAGAAGATAATTGTCATCACACTACTATGTTCTACAAAAGTGTTTTAGTTTAATATTGAGTGTACTAGTTTCCATCATGTAAACATTCGGTTCCGCTTGGTATTCGTAGTTTTCGTTCAAACTAAAACTATATATACAAATGCTTCATGTAAATATATTAAACATATTGCTCAAATGCATATTTTGTGAAATCGTTTTTTGTGCACTTTTTGCTATTTTGTAAATAATAACTTGTTTAATATTGTAAATATCGAGGATCGAGAGAAAACATTTTGTTTTTCATGATAAACTACTTGGTATAGTGTTATAGTAGATCGTAAGTATAAAAACAAAATGAAAGGCCCAAAAAAAACTGTATACCAATTGCACAATTATTAATTATATACAACTATATGTATTGATATAAGCACTCATAATATGCTAAGATATTTATATGTTATATAATACCTTTTAATTAAGTATTATAATTATAACTGACGCACCAATAGAATAATATTGCATTGATGTCTAGATATATCAGTTATTTATACCAAGTCCCTATAAAGCTCATTGCATAAAGTAATTAAATCCTTCCTCTTGATGTTTTCATTAATATTTTACTTATTTCTAAATTATTTTCATTGTTAGGATAATATATATATATATATATATATATATATATATATATATTAGTTATAAAACACCTTCTATAACCTAATTTGAATATAAATTTTAAACTTTTTTTATTTTTACCTAGTTTTTGTATATATATGACCTTATTATTATGCATATAATATGCATTTCCAGCAATAATTTTATGTGATTCGACTGTTCAAAGACTGATGTTATTTATGTGCACTAACTTATATAATAATCTACGTATTATATGTTGATGTTCCGTAAGTATTATTATGTGTATCATTGTCGCCCGGTTTCCGAAAGGATGATCAACGCAAAAATCAACTAACAAGATGTCAAATCTCCTGTCAAGCGTATTTTGGGTTGCAGAAAGCATGATCAACTATTTTAATTTGAACATCCTGTCAGTTGACACGGCTGTTAAATTTTGCTTCAGAAAGTTCATGTCAAAGCCAATTTGGGTTTCTGAAAGGCTAATTAAGCCATGATCATAGATTATTCTCTTGTCAAATACAATGTCAACTAATCGGTGTTGGTCGACCAATTAAGTATTAAATTATACTATTTGTTTTGGATAATCTACTAGTTTATGACAGATTACGTAATTATTAGGTATAAAAAGTCCTTTGCAACAAAAATACCAAGATTGTATTAACAATTGCTACTTTTGAAATTTACGATAGTCAAATGCGCACTCCAGATCCGCGCGGGATGAAGGCCCACGAAATAAGAGTGTGGAGCCGCTTGACAATCAAAAATATTTTCTCTATGGGGTACCACTGGTGCTTTTCCTCCGAATCGTGACACATGGTGAAGGACAAAAAATACTCTGTTTCTTTTTATCACATGTAACCTATATAAATGCATTCTTTTCTTGTGCGAATGAGAAAGAAAGTGTCCATCCCTCCTGTAGATCCTCCATCTATGGTTACAGATTATAATATCTTTGAATTGAATGAGCTATTGAATGAAATATTGAACTAAATAGGCAAAGTAGCCATACTTAAATAATATTCTTCTTGACAAATTAAAATGATCATAGATTAGTAAATTTTTCTCTAATTAACGTTTCAGAAACCCGAATTGATTTGAACAAGCTGTCAAGTTAACAGCCATGTTAGTTGAATATCCATTTGAATAGTCTTTCAGAAACCGGGCGTTAGTGTTGTTAATTTTGTAATTAAATGTGTAGGTTTTCAGATTTCTACAAAAATTAGGGCATCGAGACGGGCCCTTTCTCTTATTAGAAACTGAATGAATTATACTGCTGCTATGACTCTCTAATAATATCACAAAAATGAAAATGGGAGAACAGATTACGTAAGATAAGAGATACAACGGTACGTATGGATGGATTGATTGTACACCCGTTTATATATTAAATACACGACTGCATTATTGCTTGATATTATGTAATATACTACTACTAGTAGGTATGTTATTCATAAATAACATAAAATATATACTATACTACACTGGCATACAATCAAGAACTTTAAGTAGTATTAAGTATTAATTTAGACGAAAAGGCATATAACATAAAGGATAATTCCTAGATAATCTTCATCGTCCGATTAGGATATTAATTAATTATTTTACCACAGTCTACATAATATACGCTATCGTTATTTGTTGCTTAATAATCGTCTATATGTAAAATAGTATAACTAAAAAAAATAAAAATGATGGCCTGTTCATTGAGACTGATTTTCTAAAACTTAACTCTTAAATATTGCTTATTTGTTTCGCGCTCGTTTGGTGTGTGGATGTGCTTCATTTTGGTCTGTCTATAGTTTACTCAAAACCTGGGATCTTCTAAGATCTGTGTTTCCGTGCCTTCAATCTGTCAAAATTATACACATAGATGTGAACATTCGGCCATGCTCATAATATTATCATAAAAAAGACAACAGAGTCATAGTTTGTTTATTTTAATATAGATTTATGCACTTAATAGGTCTGGATCGAAGTTATTAACATTATTTCTAATTACGAAACACATTCAACTAAATATTGATAATCTTTTCCACATAACATTGTTAAATTATAATCGAAAATAATAAGTTATCATGACAGCACCCATTTTACGTAAGCAATTTTATTATTAAATTAGTGAAATAAATATATTGTATGATAAAACTTAACTAGGTATATACAAATGCTGTGATTGGTAGCATGTGGCACAATAAATGTGGTTTACATGTTTTGGAAAAATAAATACATTGGTCTTTCAGAAAATAATCCCTTAAAGAAAACTCGCTGTTTTGTGAAATGTAGGACACAATATTTTTTTATGTATACTTCTGTAGTAAAAGTTATAATGGTGTAACCAGCATGGATGAAAGTAATAGTTATTGATATAATCAGTTACCTACAGTAATCGGAAATCCATTAGAAATCATTCATAATCCTATGCTAATCAAAATAGAAATACCTAAGAATTCACGATACTTAACTTTTACCGTAACATGAAACAGCCTTCTTTATTACCTGTCGTACATCGTAATGTTTGATTTATACAGGTGGTCATTACAAAATGTTATTGAATTTAATTATAATTATTTTATGTTTAATAATGTGCTTTATGTTTAATTATGTAATTATTGCTAATTATGTGCATCGTTTAAAATCATATATTTACCTAACATAATATCATCCGTGAACGCAAATAATGTAATATTTTTATTCGTTCATTCAGTTAAAACGGTCTAACTGCCGCACTGTTACCATTGTTGGTGCGTCACTGTCGCATCCCTTATTATCAAATGTTATTTAGAACAAGCGACGAGATATTAAATAATTGTTCATTAACAAACTGAGTGCGGCAGTAACATTGATAACTTGTTTTAAAAGAAAATGTTCACTCCTATATCAGGGTTTACAATGTAAAAGCATTTCTAGCGAGCGCCACCGAAATATAGCCTTCGTCTACAGGGTGTAAGGGACATCGTACTAAAAACCGATACCAGGGATCCAGTACATGATTCTGAACACTCTATTGTTGAAATTTTTCATCGGCTTTTTCTTGAATTTCCAAAAAAAAAAAAAAACACTTTTTTAAAATAAAATTAGTTTAATATCATTATTGTTATAATAATAAAGCATAATTTTAATTTAAAAATAATAAATTACTTATTTGTGGAAAATTTATTTAATTATTTATTTATTTAATATGTATGCACTAAAACAGTACATAGGCAATCAATTAATAGGCAACTAACTATTATTATTTTAGAAAATTAGCAATGTAATTTGAGAAATAAATATTATTCCGCATATATTCATTACATGCTCGAAAATTAATAAGTCAGTCATTTGGCATTTTCCATATAAATGGTTTCTGTAATGTTGTAACGGACATTATTTGACATCTTATAAATTTTTTTCGGTACGATGTCCCGTACATATTACATCCATGGATGTCCCTTACACCCGTTATATCAATCAATCAATCTTTAGGGGCGCTATACATTTAAGCAGACCGGCATAAATTGGCACACCCGGGCGGCAATTTCGAACAAACATAATGTATACCCGATTTTTATTTACAAGATCAATAATGGCTAACCGGTGGCCAGTCAAACAGGGCCAGTAGCGTAGACAGAATATAACAAGACATCTACCTAGCGTGCCGCCGATAAGGACAGAAAATAATCATTCGTACACAAAACACACGTTATGGATATTTATTCAAATGCGCCTATTATGTAGTATAAACGATATTTCATAATGCAATTCAATTTAAAACTCCAAAGCTAGATCGTGAACTAGAAAATTTCATGAGTAGGTACTCGAAGAAAACGCACCGTGTTGGTGCGCCAGATTTTGAACACACGCTGAGGGACAAAAAATCATATGCTCTGTTTTTTTCTATCACATATAATATATATATAAATGCGATATATAAATTCTTTTCTTGCGCGAATGAGAAAGAAAGTGCCAGCTCTCTATTGGTTTCTTTCTCTAAGGCCAGTAGAGTCGAATATGATATATTCGACCCTACCAAATGTCTTTGGCTGGCCACCGTTCAGCCAAAACAGGGTGTAGATTAATTTTCCAGAACAAGGCCGCTGGGCTTATTCCAGTCGGGTTTTGGAGATCAATATTAGTTGGGACGAAGACGAACGAAATTACGAACCCGATTGGCTTTCATTCGCTTGTCGTTCAACAAATATTGTCTAACCGAACTACTGCCGAATCGGATGTGCCAGCGGCCCGCTAACTGTCGCTCCCATCGTAATAGCGCGTGCGGAAAATAAGCAAAGTAAAAATAGAGCAGCACAGTAAGAGCAACTTATTTTTTATTAAATTTATTACTATCCTATATAAACTTTATTAACTATCTAGAATCCATTGTTCTTAATTATCCAGAATGAACAATAGTTAAAGATTCGTACGTAACTATTCCAAAATAAAACAAAAATACGATCTTAATTATACATACCAATCTTTGTACTTGCAAAAACTTCAAGGCGGGTGACCTTTGTAGTTTTTCCCACTGCTTGTGAAGCATTGTTTTTCGGGGAAAAGTTTAATTATTATTTTTACTAATTAATATTCTGAGAAGCTACAATGTGAATTCACAAACAACTATGTTCGTAGACAGAATATGAAAAGACATCTACGAAAGAAATACACGTTATGGATATTTATCTATTCAAATGCGGCTTTAATGTAGTTTAAACAATATTTCTTAAATGCAGTTCAATTTAAAAAACACCAAAGCTTTCCATCAAAAGTAAAAAGCACCACTGGTGCGTTTTCTTCAAGTCCGTGACAGATGCTGAACACACGGTTAAAGACAAAAAATCATATGCTCTGTTTCTTTCTATCACATGTAACATATATAAATGGATACTTTTCTTGTACGAATGAGACAGAAAGTGTTCACCCCTTCCTCTAACATTACGTTATAGTACGGTGGCGCCTCTAGCTCTATAAATTAGCAGTAATATTCCCTATTCGTATTTCGAAAGTATTCTAACAACTTTCTTCTTTTTTTTGCTCATAATTTGTTCCTCCACAAAGACAAACAATATTCTTGTTTTGCTTTTCTTTTATTTAACAGTACAGAGAATGTCTGCCTGCATTTAACAGATAATGTAAATATGTTTCACACGGTACACGTAACGTTGTAAGTTGTATATTATTCAATATTATATTAACGTCTTATTCACAATGTAATATATAAAGATAAATAAATTTTGCTTGTTACCAATTCTTTTCATTTTAATTTTAGTATACATGATCAGCCCAATTGCGGTAGTGTCTTCAAAATACCAACCAAATAAAGACAAGTTTATGTCCTGGTTTTCCAGGTTCTCGGGGGGCTATAATAATATTAATATTCTGAGACAATCCACACACGGTGTAATCCCAAACCAGGCAGTGCCTACTATGGTAACCAGACAACTGATACTAATACTTATGTACTCTTTTTGTTATTACCAGTGATCGGAGTAGGTAGATTGATTTTTCGTACTTGCAAAAAATTATCCTAACCAACAACCTAAACAACAATGGGACAAAATAATGGGACTACGAGAAAACACCGAAATTAACCTGTAGATGCAAATGGATCTATAATTACTAGGAAATTCATTTAAACGGATTATACTTACTTGCGCAGTACAACAATATACCATTAGTTACTGATTTATTAAACAAACTACTAAAACCTGGTATGTTAATAACTATAATCTGCCTAAAGGTAGCCCCATTCTATATATTCTTCAATCAAATCACATAGTCTATCCCTAAATGCATTGTTTATTGGAAAATTGAATTTTGATGCTTGACTTAAATTACGGGGACGTTGGTCGTCCATCATTATGAACGGCAAGAATATTATGGGAGCCAGCAGACCATATTCCAGATTCTGATCGTAGCCTTCATCAAACTTCTTCCTCGGATATAACAGCTCCACGTCGATGTTAAAATATTCCAGAAACTTCCTCAGGGTGTCGTGATACAGATCCTTCAGATGCGGCAGGTGAGCTTTGCGGAACTTGCGATCGGTGCCGATGAAGACAAAGTATAAGAAGTCCAACACTGGATTACCGTAGTGCAGAATCTGAAAGTCCACTGGAAGTACGTCTGTCAGTCTTCCGTTCTAAAACAGGATAAAACGAAATTAAAAATTAACAGCGGCTATAATTACAATGTTTGCTAGCTTCTTGAAAGTTTTTCTCAATATGTAGAACAAATCTATTAGTCACAAATCTGTCTCATATTTCATAATATCAACACATGAAATTTGTAGTCAATCTTAATTAAACAGCAGCGATATTAGTTTACTTGAGAGAGACTCATAGTAATGAAACGTAAATGTATGAAGATAATTGTGAGCCACATAGAATTTTACTTACGTCTATTTTCATCATAACATTGTTTGGTTTGTAATCACCATGACATATGCATGCTATATCCATTTCCGTACTATCAAAAAACTGAGATTGTTTCTCAGCCAATTTGTAAATCTTACATTCAGCTCTGGTTTTATTATCTTCATCTACGTATTTCATGGATAAATCAATAATCTTTTTCATAGTCAGCAGCCATTCATTTTTAAAAGCGTAAGGATGTCTCAGGTCTTTTACGTTTTCCATAAAATGATCAGGTTGCTTTTTTTGCTGTACAAATGACAGTCCGTGAAACCGCGCGAGTTGTTTTACGCATATTTCAACTAATTCCAAAGAGGCTACTTCCAATCTTTCAAATGGTTTGTATCCTCTTCTTCCAACATTTTCCATTACTATCACTTCAGTGTCGCTTCCTTCGTAACTTTTGACCATATTGAATCTATCGTGTGAAGGTACCTTTGCTTCCGCCTGCAGCTCTTCAAATATCTTAGAAAGTTCCCGGTACGCGAACATTTCTCTTCTGTATACATCTGTTACAGACACCCATTGAATATGGTCAAGTAAATGCCTTCTTTTAATATACAAATTAGTTTCTTTAGCACCGTTAATTGCTTCTCCTTTTATATCTATTTCATGTCTTTGACCAAGATAACTAGCTGGATCTATTAAACTGATTTTTTTGTGTACCTCGTAGGTTAAATATCCTTCCTCTTTAATTATATTGTTAACGATTTTTTCTAGCTTCTCTGCAAAATCATTCTCGGAACTCATTTTTGTTTCACGTACTAGGTTGAGTTACAATGGCAATGCTAGAGCATTGCATTTATATATAAACACGTACTTATCAAATTAATTATCTACTTATTTCTGCTTATTTTATGTAGTCAGTATAATAATCATAATTAATTAAGTATAATAATTCTACCTAAATATAATGTTAAACTTGAGTTCTCACACGGAACCGATCGCGGAGTAATGTAAAGCCTAACACACAATGCTCGTATATTGAGACTTTCTGCAAAAACGTATAGAACCGTTAAGTATGTACATACATAAACAAAAACATTTTGTCATCTTCGTTACGGTAATTATAAGTAGTTTTAAGTCCTCACCCGAAATCGAAGAAGAATTAGAACATAATGTTATCAGAGGGCACATTATTATGTTTTACTTACGGATGTTAAAACTACCTCAAAGGTTTTAAGGGGGAATTGGCTCAACGTCAACAGAGCGGTGAAGAAAATCTAGTCATTCGATACATTAAAGGCGCACCAAGAATCATTCACACAACAGTCAAAAAACTAAGCACACTTTCGGTTCTATCCACGTCAGGCTATACAAATATAAACACGGAATGCAGAAATGATGACATAAATTACGCTATACTAGATAATTACCAACAAATACCTAAAAATCCACACTCCTTAATACTATTCTATGCGATTTTTTTTTTCCTTAATGCTGCTGCCGTAAGGTAACACCATATAAATTACAATCTAGCCTAAAGACTAATGAGTAGTATTAATTTGACCTAAACGAATAAATTAAAATAGTTTAAGAATGTGTCCAATGGCACTTTTCTTATTGTCTCTATTATGGTGAAGACACTTTGTTATTGTGTTCTACACTGCACTACACACTGCACTAATTTAATATTTAAACTAACTCAAAAGGTTTTGTCCTTTTCAGTCTTCTCACTATGTCCGTGTTATCGAGGAGCTGGATAGCCTCGACATTCACATGGTGATGAAGCCGATATTGATGAGCTTCAGCATAATCTTTAATAATTTTGGCAACAAGGTCCACTTTGAGGTCCCGATGGAGGTCGTTAATTCTTATGTACCAGGGCGCATTTACAATACCTCTGAGTACTTTGTTCTGGAATCGTTGTATTGTCTGTACGTTACTTTGTTTGGTACAGCCCCACAACTGTATACCATAAGTCCATACTGGCATCAGGACTTGCTTGTATAAAAGTATTTTGTTTTGCACAGACAACACGGAATGTTTTCCAAGGAGCCAGTGCAGTTTCTTGTAGCGAAGGCCTAACTCTTCGCGTTTCTTTTTGACATGAGCCTTCCAGCGAAGCTTTGCGTCAAGTGTCATGCCAAGGTATTTAGCAGTATTCTCATAGGGTATAGGTTGATTATTTATGTATACCGGATGATAGTTAGACCTTTTGTTGGTAAAATCAATATGAACAGACTTCGATTCATTTAATTTTATTCGCCACTTTCTTGTCCAATTATAAATGGTATTAACGGCACTTTGTACATTCTCCACAGCATCTGCGTGAGTGACCCCTGTAGCCATAATGGTCATCAGCGAAGGTTGCGATAGTATTGTTTTCTAATTCTGGAATATCGCAGGTGTATAATAGATACAGGACCGGACCTAGAACACTTCCTTGTGGTACTCCAGCTTTGATTTGCTTAAGATCAGAATAAGCATCTTCCTGCCTTACTCTGAATATTCTATCTGTAATGTAGGACTCCAAAATATCTGAGAATTGTTTGGGCAACATTTTCCTTAGTTTATGTATGAGGCCCTGATGCCACACCTTATCGAATGCCTGGGCAACGTCCAGGAAAACTGTGGAGCACACTTTCTTCTCTTCTAATGCTTTTTCAATTATATTTGTAATTCTGTGAACTTGATCTATTGTAGAGTGTCTTTCTCTAAAACCAAACTGATAGTCAGGGATAAGATTTCTAGCTTCTATGATAGGTTTCAAACGCTTCAATAGGATCTTTTCAAATAATTTAGATATTATTGGCAACAGTGATATCGGTCTATATGAAGTTACTTCATAAGGTGGTTTACCAGGTTTTGGTATCATTATAACTTCAGCAACTTTCCACATATCAGGTACGAATTTTAATCTGAACGAAGCATTTATAAGTGTCGTAAGTTTCACTATAGCTTTATGTGGCAGATTACTGAGGATTTCCCCGGTAATGAGATCATAGCCAGGGGATTTTTTCTTGTTTAAATGTTGAATTTCTGTGTGAACCTCTTTTGGTGTCGCG
Source organism: Furcula furcula (assembly GCA_911728495.1). Lineage (NCBI taxonomy): Eukaryota > Metazoa > Arthropoda > Insecta > Lepidoptera > Notodontidae > Furcula > Furcula furcula. Next base: position 24,570,878 of record OU452252.1, read on the forward strand.
AGTTTTATGTCCATTTCGTCTTGTATTATTTCTTCAAATATGATCTCTTCTGTGTCAAGTTTATTTGGTTGAAATGTGTTTTCCAAATGATGTGCAAATCTGATTGCCTTTTGCTCATTATTTACAGCCCATTTTCCGTTCACTTCTTTTATAGGAGGAATTTGGGTAATGGGTTTTTTTAAGTTTTCCATAATGAATAATCTGAAAGAAAAAAAGAAATAAAGAATAGAAGTTTTATTTGGCGGAATAAGTTAATCGGTATTTGTGTAATTTTCTTGTTATATTAGTACGTACTGATTTATGTATGTTTATAATAGTATTATTTGATGTATGTTTATATATTATACTCATATGAATATATATTATTATACTTTACAACACATGTGTTTTTATGTGTCTTTGTGTTAATGTTACCTATTCATGTCGAGTGCGCGCACCCTCTGCTCTTTGTAACTTCTTTATTTTCCTCTCCATCCAAAGGTTGCCTGGAAGAGATCGCTTTTAGCGATAAGGCCGCCCATTGTTGCATGTTTTATTAATTTGTGTCTTATTCTTTTTGTATCTGTTTGTTTGTGCGCAATAAAGAATTGTCTATCTATCTATCTATAATCTGTTGCACGATCACTAGTTAACTGTGTTAGGTAAGTGTGCATAGATTCATCACGGAACTTTTTTATTTCCCTGCTCAACTGCTTCGTAAGATTATTCAGCAGTGTTTTGTCGGGTGGGTATCTGGTTCGTTGCCATCTTTGTCTCTGTCTTCTTTTTTCAGATATAAGATTACGAATTTCCATGGGGTAGTTTCTGGAACTAGATTTAATTTTTAAATCAGGCGTGTTTTTCCAAGCACATTGTTGGATATCGCTTATAAATTTTCTTACTTCTAATTCTATTTGCGTCTGGTTTCTTTAAAGGAACTTTCAGAATTACTAGGGAGTCCAAATCATGCTTAAAGCTATCCCAATCTGTATTTTTACTGACCAAAGTTGGGAGTCTTTTTCTGTATAATATGTCTTCATTAGTGTAATTGGTGAATGGTCTGAACTCATATCGAAACCCTCTTCAATAGACGAGATGTTTTTGTATATGAAAAAATCGATCAAGTCAGGAATTTTATGTGGGTCAGTGGGCCAATAGGTAGGCTTACCCGTTGATATGATGTCACATTTTATATTTCTGATTGCACCTAAGAGTTCTTTCCCTTTAGTTGTGGTTAGCCTAGATCCCCAGTAGATATTTTTTGCATTAAAATTACCTCCGAGAATGAATCTGTTGCCGAGTTTTTTCAAGAGACTTTCATATTGCGTTGCTTTTATCGAGTACCTTGGTGGGCAGTATATAGCAGATACTGTAACTGGAAAACGTTTTGTTTTGACACATACAGCCACAGCTTGAATTTCACGGTCTTCGTGCTATAATAACTCATAATGATAAATATTTTCCTTTATTATGACGGCGCTGCCTCCTCTCGCTTTATTGTCCGGGTGCAATGCGTGATATATTTTGTATCCTTTCATTTGTATGTAGGATTCAGTCGTAAAGTGTGATTCGGATATAAGACACACGTCGATGTTTTCTGTATTTAGGACTACTAGCAGCTCATGTTGATGCTGACGTAGTCCATTAGCATTCCATGCCATAATTTTCAGCGAGTTAACCATTATTTATGTGTAGTACCAGCCAATTTAGTGCTAGCTTCCAATTTCTTGAGCCGTGCGTCAAATGATGTTATGACGCTTAGGATTTTATTTAATTTATCATCTAAGTTTGAAGTTTTCTGTGTTTGTAGATGTTCCTGTGGCTGTGGTTGCGCCTGAATACCTTTGGTTATTTGAGCAAAAGACAGGTTTTTTGTAACAGGCTGGCTCTGTACCTTTTTACTGATATTAATGCTTGGGGTCTGGTGAGTAGGGACATTGTGTTTCTTAACTGCCTTATTTTTTAAACTTTGGAGTTCTTTTGCTACTATGCATCCCCGATAGTTAGCAGGATGTGCTTCACCACAGTGGACACATTTTGGCTTAGTGTCTGCGGGTTTATTGCAGTCTTTTGTTAGGTGCTTACCTGTACATTTGACACACCTGGGCTCTTTAGAACAATATTTCTGTGTATGGCCGTATGCTTGACATCTTTTGCACTGGGGGATCAATTTCGACGCTTTGATCGGTTGCATGTCTACTCTGCAACCAAGAATAGACTTGATATTGTAAATTTTATTAATATCTTCACTCTTACCAAATGATAGCACAAACATGTTAAGAGGTTCTTTAGTCCTCCAATTCAGCTTGTTCGTAGCATCTTCAATCTTGTAACCTTTGGATGTTAGATATTCGACTATTCTTTCGGGGTTGCATGAGAAATGCAAATTTTTTGCCACTACCCGGACTGGCCGGTCCTGTTTGTTTTCATAAGAATGCCATTGAGCTTCGCTGTCCAATGGCAACTTTGTAATTGCTCTATACGATTCTTCATTGTTGGCATTAATCTTAACACTGTCTCCGTTTCGCATTTTAATTAAAAATGAGTCATTGGATACAGTTGTTGTTAAAAAATCGTAGATCTTTTGGTAGTTCTTAACATGTTCTACGATTATAGGAGGCGGCTGAGGAGCCTTTTTGGCTTTCGATGTATGTTCTTCTTTCTCACTGGAGCTTGCTCCTTGTTGTTGTGGTGAAGGTGTTTGGAGCCTTACAGTATTTTGCGAAGCCATTTTTATTCAAGTAGAACTTCGCCTTACTAATATTTACGCATTTTAATATTATTATGATTCACAACATATCGTACCGAAGGTGCGGTATGTAAATTATGGGTCATCGCGGCGACCGGTGACGATTACGCGCGACAGTATTTCTGCTGCGTAAGTGCTTTACCCGAGTACGGACTAGGGCAAAGGCAACGCAACCGTTCTTTACGGATGCTGAACGAACACTGACTTTCTTCTCTGCAAATTCATTCTCGAAACTCATTTTTGTTTCACGTACTAGGTTGAGTTACAATGGCAATGCTAGAGCATTGCATTTATATATAAACGCGTACTTATCAAATTAATTATCTACTTAATTCTGCTTATTTTATGTAGGCAGTATAATAATCATAATTAATTAAGTATAATAATTTTACCTAAATATAATGTTAAACTTGAGTTCTCAGACGGAACCGATCGCGGAGTAATGTAAAGACTAACACAAAATGCTCGTATATTGTGACTCTCTGCAAAAACGTATAGAACCGTTAAGTATGTACATACATAAACAAAAACATTTTGTCATCTTCGTTACGGTAATTATAAGTAGTTTTAAGTCCTCACCCGAAATCGAAGAAGAATTAGAACATAGCAAAGGGGGTGGAGTATCGATATTCATACATAACAGTCTAGATCATAATCTTTACGAAGATCATTATGTGGATGGTAATAATTATCTCTGGATATTGCTTAGTAAAATTTCCCTTAGTATTGGGGTGTTATACAAACCAGGAAGAACAAATTTCAAAGAATTCATGAACACTTACGAACACCAACATGAAAAACATAAGAGAGCTATTGTTATTGGAGATTTTAATATAGACTTGCTATCTAATTACCAAACTGTATCACAATATATGACCACCCTAGAAGAAGTGGGCTACTGTATTATCAACAAGGTGGAAGACAGTTATTGTACTAGAGAGACAATCACGTCTAAAACGACATTAGATCATGTTCATACCAACCTACACGAAGACAAATTTAATTTCTATATTATAGACTCAGCTATTTCAGATCATAAACAAATATATTTAGAATTAATAAAAAGGAACTTACCATGTGAAATAAAAACTCAATATCATGCTGTGGACTATGATAAACTTTATAAATTAATAAAGGAAATAAACCTTTTAAGCAAAGAACACAACTACTCTAACTTTGAAAGTAAAATAAAATCGATGATAGAAAATAGAAAAATCACTAAAACAAAAATATTGAACTTACCAAAAGAAGATTGGATTAACAAAAATACTTATATTAACAGGAATTAAGTTAAGAAACATGCTATGGAAAAAGCTTAAAAAAGAACCTAACAGCTATGAGTTACGACAAGACTTTATACGAGAAAGAAATAAACTAACATCCAATATTCACAAAACGAGAAGAAAATACTATTACGAAGCTTTTGGACAGTGTGGTAATAACCCTAAGAAAATGTGGAACCTCATTAACTCGCTGGCAAAAAACAAGACGATGAAAAATTACGTGCCCTCAAAAATCAATTGTGAATTCGGAACAATAACAGACCCCCAACAAATTTGTGAACATTTTAATACTTTCTTTACCACTATAGGAATTAAATTGAGTAACCAAATTCCAGCAGACTATCACAAACCTAACGATATGAACTGTAATAAAAATAGCTTTAAAGGCACAGAACAATAATCAGTACAAGTACTATAGAATGCTCAATTCAAGTAAGAACGCGTAGGCACGGGTAAGAACATAGCTTCGTTCCGCCCGCAAGCGCTAGTAGTCATACAAATGCCAACGTTGTGTGCGCCGGTTGGGAGTTCTTGGTTGATGATTTCATTCTATAACTAGGTTATATGGTTAAATCTACATTAAAATCTTGTAAATCGAATACTCTGAAACACACTAAAGATAATTCAAGCATTACATTTCACCATTAAATTATTTTTGTATACTTTTGATTTAAATAAAAATCACGCTTCGCGGGGGTGAAGGAGGTGCAAGACGCGAGGCTACATGTACCACCCCCCACAGCCCCACACCCCGCCGAGACGAATAGTGATTGACGCGTTCGATGCCGTTGTCGATATTAATAATTTCATCGATATTAAATTATTGGTATTTACAAATAAAAAATATCAGCTTAGGACAATTTGATTTGCAAGTTAATTGATAAAATATAAGTATATAAGTTTATTTGATGGGCCCGTTGGTATATTTGTGTCAGTTGTCTGGTTCGGTACCATAACACACACTATTTAATATAGACTTTACTTGGGATCAGATGGCTATGAGATATTCATTATTTTCTATATTCCAAAATACCAGAATTGATGGAGAAGTGGTATGGTACGACAGATGGATTGGGTTAGAAAACAAATATTATGACGATAATTTCTAATTATTAATAAATACGTGTGTGGATTACGGCGGCTGGTTGCAGTTACCGTGCTGCAGGTAAATGAAAGGGACGGGGATGCTTCTTCACAGAGTTCTTGACTGTATTAAAATATGGTACGAGTTGATGAAATCTTTAAAGTCTATTATATTTTATGTACTTTGTAATAAAAACTTAAAAAATTATGTTTTAAGTTATTTCTGTAAAACACGAATTAAAATATGGGTTTTCTCGAACTCGGTCACGTGATCGCTAACGTCCTATTAATGGATGAGTGCCTAGTGACATAACATACCCAATATACAGATAATCATAAAATAATATTTTGTTAGGCCACACCACCATTGTGTCATGCCACTACTGGGGAAACGTGTAATAAGTCCCCACGGTACCTGTGGGGGTCAACCGGCGTATGCGTGTCCTGTACGTTTTTGTTAACGATAACTTTTCAACCGGCTTCAAAAAAGAGGTTATGTATTCTGTGTTCTGTGGGCTTCTAAACCAATGTACCAAATCTCATTAGTGTATGTATGTAGGTTTGTCCCCTGATTTCCCATGAACTATAAATCCGATTGTGGTAATTCTTTTGAAATAGTTGTAGTATCTTCCAAATTAGGGAAGAGTATAAGTATCATCAAAATCGGTTGAGTAGTTTTAAAGATATGGACTGTAAATGTTTTCAGTAAGTTAATCTAGCATAGCCGTTCGAGTTGCGTGATAAGGTGAACGCAAGTTAAATGATGAATTGAGCTTGTCATTTTTTTGACTTCACGATCATATTCCGAAAAAGGAGCCAGAGAAGTATATTTTTTGTATACATTCTATATTAACTGATTTGATGTAGTAGCCTACGTAATGCGACTATAATCGACGACGATACGACTTCGATATATTTTCGTTTTTAATGCTTTTTAGATCACTTTTTTCTTTTAATCACATCTTTTGTTCGTACGAAAAAGTTCGCGTGTACTTGCGACAATCGTGTGATCGTGTTCTATACATCGCCTTATAATACCTTTGTGAGCTCTAGATGCGAGTCTGATAATTTCATTGTTTTACTAATAAAGATGGTTAAATGTGCAATAAAGTCTTGCAAGTCCGATACTCGGAAATACAATAATGACCGTAAAATTAATAAATTAGTAACGAAAAAAATAATATCATATTCACGACAATAGGTACCGTTAGCGTATTTATCGACATTTGCGCCTGTGACAGATTACACCCATCACTACTTGTCACTGGGTTCACCTGCCTACGCCATGAAGCTAGTAGGTCAACAATGGAGCCCAAACTCCAAATACTTGATTGAGGCATACGCTATCCCTTTCATTGAGGTCCGATGTGTGGTCCATGTTATAATTGAAATTACCCGAGAAATGGATACCCTAATATAGAAATGCTTTACTTACACATCAAAAGAATGATTTCCACCCGAAAACTTAAAATACGATGACAATCATGTCTAATAAAAAAAATATTGGTACTGTTCTGCGAGTTCGATTAGAATAATGCTCTATTGTGTTTTCGCCAATTATACTCAAATGCAATTTTAATTACCGATTTTAAGGGTTCGTATTTTGTGGCAACACTGTCGCTTATTGTCAGCATGAAACTGTCTGTCATATAAATCGATCAAACATTTAAATACCATAATTTCACGATAAAGTGAATTAAAATCATAAAAATGGTGATAAAATGTGCAGTACTTGGTTGCAAAAATATGTTGTATCCAGTATTTAATACCGAATATCACTCGTAAGTGCGATTTTGTTCAATAATTACCTACCGATGATCCCTGTGCATTCCATATTTTCGATCAGTTCTTCTTTCGATAGGCACATAACACGTTTTCAGTTCGTTTGTTAGTATTGGGTTTAAGTTTATATTAATTTGTACTTGAATTATTTAATTTTAAAATATTTCACATTATTTTAATAGAGTAACCATGGTAAAGATTTTTTGAAGACTTTCCGTTTTGGGGATTTTTTACCGCCACTTTATGATAAAAAAATAAACGATGTATTTAGTTCAAAGGATTGATATTGAAAACATATTGTATGTTCATTAATTTTACAAGTGTGTAGGTATGTAGGTTAAGTTTAGGTACAGTTAGTTTTGTAACTTATTAGATACATATTATTAAAATCATATTTATTCTTGTCGCCTCCTAGTCCTGTCGCGTCTAGTAGCCTCCGTGGCGCAGTGGGAAACCGCTTGCTTGCATACCGGGGGTCGCAGGTTCGAATCCTGCGGGGAGCAACAACTATGTGTAGTTGTTCCTCACTGGCTAGGATAATGCAGGCCGGTCATTGTCTGTAAAGTAAGATGATCCATGCGTCGGATAGGCATGTAAAGTACACTTGTGCACTTGTGTCTACGCAAGCATTTGTGCACCGGATGATGGCTGATCTTGCGAAAGATTAGCCTCTGTGGTTGGATTGGCCGTATCGGCGAGAGTACCTATATCATTCCATAAATATACATACTGTTTTATTTACCCCTGGTCAATATTAATACATTTTTTATTTTCTTGTAGATTTCCTAAAAATATTGAGTGAAGGAATGTACCTATGACTATCCATTGTCCCATTGGAAAATAAATTTGATGAAGCTGCAATGATCTGCTGTTGGTCCAATGGAAAACTAAATTTACCGCGAATGCTTTTTCTATCGTCTAATGTGTTGGTTAAAAGGTGTTTTAGTTGTTTGCATATAATGCTAATTGCTATTCAGTATCTTGTGATTAATCGGAGATCGTTAAACGTACTGAATAAATGATTTTATAGCACAATATTTTTTTTAATCATAACTTCATATGCTTTTATTTTCACAACCATTAGCTTATTATTTATCCCTTGATTTTCTGTAAAGTAAGATGCTCCATGCGTAAGATGGGCATGTAAAATGTTGATCCTGCACCTGGTCTCTCCCCGGTCGTGTCGGTTTTTCATCCCATCGTATTTTGAGAGGTAAACGGAAGAGAGAGAGAGAGAGTGCAGTTGTGTCTACGCAAGCACTTGCGCACTATAATATATTTTGCGTAGACTGAGATCTTTCAAAATACCCACTGTGGTCATATCGGCCAGAAGGAGGTCCTTATTTATTTATCATCTGTTTCCCTATCAATCACAGTTTGTTCTTCTTGTACACAGTTCTTCCGTATTTGGGCTGCTCCAACCCATAATCAGACTGATTAAGCAACTAGACATATTTAATCGGTTTAAACTTAAAGCATAATAATAATATAATAATAATATAATAATATCCTGGGACAATTCACACACGGTCATCTGATCCCAAACTAGGCAGAGCCTGTACTATGGAAACCAGACAACTGATACTAATACTTATATACTTTTTTTTTTGTAAATACATACTTATATAGATAAAACACCCAGACACTTGGTAAACAAGCCAAGTGAGTCGTATTATGCGACGAAGTTAAAAAGATGTCCTGATTTTTCATGAAACATTAAGGTTGCCCTCTTAGAAAGAGAGATCCGACCTCAATGAAAGGGATAGCGTTGACCTCAGGCATGTATTTGGGAGTGTTTCCTCCACTTTGACCCTAATAGCTTCATGGCCTACGCCGTGTATAAGGGGACCATAGACAAACGCTTACTCTATTCTTAATACTTACCTCTATGTTTAAAGGTCTCTCACAATTCGTACCAACCAATGCAACAGAGGTAATAAAGATTATAGATTGTTTAAACTCCAAATACACTTTAAACTTTTAGTGGAAATGCCATCTATACATCTATTGGTATAGATGGCATTTCCACTAAAAGTTTAAAGTGTATTAAGTATTTAATAGCAGAAGAATTGTCTGATTGTATAAATAATTGTTTACAGAAAGGCGAATTCCTCGATTCACTCAAAGTTGCAAAAGTAACACCAATTCATAAGTCAGGACAGAAGTCTGAACCTGGAAATTATAGACCAGTGGTTTCAAAAATGTTTGAAAAGATTATTTATAAACGTCTTGTAACATTTTTAAGAAAGAGGAGGCTTCGTTACAGGTATAGTATAGAAAGAAAAACAACAAGGATTACAAAAAGATAGGTAATTTTATTATAGTAAGTTTGTTATACAGTTTTAAGTTAATAGCGGAACAGTTTTAGAAAGAACAGAGCACGTGATCTCTAGGGTCGTGGTCGAGTGGTTGGAAGTGTGGTACGATGCACCTGGGGTTAGTCGGCCAGGGCACGATGAGGTAAGGGTGGCCGCCTCAGACCGGGCGGTCCACCGGGCATGGTGCAAGCGGCCTGGTCCCGAGCAGCGGGCCAGACGGGCACCATGCCAGCACCAGGGTAGTTGTCCGGCCTGGCAGCAGGCCGGGAGTAAGGCCGGGGGACGCCCAAAGGCGGCGTGCCCCCAGCTAGTAGTCGCGGGACGCCCAAGGACGGCGCCGTAGTAGCAGTGGACGGGGACACCCGAGTGGCGGTGCCCCGCCGTAGAATGTGGTGCGGAGGCGTCCAAGGACGACGCCCCGCCGTTGGAACGAGTGCGGAGGCGTCCGGAGACGACGCCCCGCCGTAGGAACCCCTGAAACAAACCGTGCACAGTGCTTAGCATCATGCTGAGGCAAACAAGGTAGCAGGCAGAGCTTATGGTGCACTTAGTTCCAGGTGAAAGATGAAGTTAAGCAGATGTTACCAGTCAGGGTATAGGTTCAGTGCACGGGCTAAGCATGAGCCACGTGCGTATCCAAAACAATGAGAAATGTATGTAGGCACTTGCTGAGCAGCATTTAACCGGCAAGCAGCAACCGGTATATGAGGTTAGGGACGCTAAAAGATGAAGAAAAACGTACGAACACGTGGCGATGGGTGGCGGTGAAGCAACTGCGATGCAAATCACTTCAGCCCGCACAGGTAGAAAGTAAGGTTAAGTATTTCACAAAATGTGAACAAAGAAAAACACATTGCCACGCGGTCGAGATACTACGTACTAGGGACACTTAGAAAGAAAAACACACTAGACTCACCAAGTGATGGGGATCCAAAGAGGAACCTCCGGTCATGCTATGGAAACTTAGAACAAAGTCACTGGGTCGCTGTTTACATTGCTCTCTAGTAACACATTCAGCAAAATAAGCCCTTTGTAAATAGTTTTAAGCTATCTAACACTAGATGGCGTTGAATAACAATAACAGAATTTCACACAGAAAGGTCTTTCGAAGTTACCAATGTAAAAAAAAAAACCGTAGGTTTTCTCTAAAATAATTTAAGCCAGGTTTTCATTCTAATATCAATGTAATGTAATTATGAAAAGACAATGAAAAATTATTATTATTTATGTTACGACCATCAACTATTATAGAACAACTATTAAAAAATGGCTGTTATGTGATATAGTATCAGCGTTGTTAGATCAACAAAACTGTGTCCATCTTTTTAGTATCGGTCTTTCGTCGGCCTTTGAGTCTTTATTAGCCATAAACCACAGAACATTTTTGACTAATAATTGGGTCAAATATTAAGTACCGTAAATGCGGGTTACTTTACCTCTAGCAGGTTACATTGGCTCATAACGGAAAAAGATTGAATTTCCTACCTTTTCGTAACTATGACAGAAAACGATCTAACTTTAGACGGAAATGAGAGATGGCATAGTACTGCCATCTCTAATTTCCGACTTACTTGCTTCTTATTGGCTGCACAAATGTATAATTTCATCAATTTTTGTTATAAAGTTCTTACATTAGCTCTAAAATAGAAAATGTATGGTTTTTGGTATATAAAAATCCCACGCCAAAGTAACCCTCTTCATAGAATAACTTTGGCTCAAAATAAAAAATAAATAAGAAATATTTAAACATGTATGTATTGTATTGTATGTACATATTATGTATGCATACATTTTGAGGACAAGTGTTTATTACTTGCTTAGATACTGTCATTATTTATCAAATAAAAGCACTAAAAACTTTACTAGATAGGAACCACACTTCACAACAATTTCTGAAAATAACATTAAAAGAAGCCGAAGTAACCCGCATCTACGGTACCCATTTTTAACACGCTTTTATTAGCTTGACCTGTATGTATGTATGTATGTATGTAACTTTGTATGTATGATGGTAATGGAATCTTGCGATGCAATTTTGACCCACTTCTAAACGTCCAAAACATTTGAAATTTTGCACATGTATCAAGGACCGGTGACAATACAATAATATGGTATCATCGAGTTGATCTGATGCTGGGGCTCGAAGGTGGATAAGAGAACCCTTGGATGTCTACTAGTAAACTAATCGAGTTTTGGTTCATTTGATTTGTTTTAAAGAGTTCTTTTCACTTAGACTATTAATGAGGACCTGATGGTGGAACTGGAGTAGGTGGGTGACGGAACCCTGGATTGGCTACTAGTAAACACATCGAGTTTGGGCTCATTTGATTTGTTTTAAAGAGTACTTTTCACTTTGACCATTAATGAGGACCTGATGATGGAACAGGAAGGTGTGTAACGGAACCCTGGAATGGCTACTAGTAAACACGTCGAGTTTGGGTTCATTTCATTTGTTTTAAAGAGTTCTTTTCACATTAACCATTATTCAGGACCTGATGATGGAACAGGAAGGTGGGTGACGGAACCCTGGATTGGCTACTAGTAAACACATCGAGTGTGGGCTCATTTGATTCATTTTAAAGAGTTGTTTTCACTTTGACCATTAATGAGGACCTGATGATGGAACTGGAAGGTGGGTGACGGAACCCTTGAATGGCTACTAGTAAACACATTGAGTTTGGGTTCATTTGATTGGTTTTAAAGAGTTCTTTTCACTTCGACCATTAATGAGGACCTGATGATGGAACAGGAAGGTGGGTGACGGAACCCTGGATTGGCTACTAGTAAACACATCGAGTGTGAGCTCATTTGATTTGTTTTAAAGAGTTCTTTTCACATTGACCATTAATGAGGACCTGATGATGGAACTGGAAGGTAGGTGATGAAACCCTGGATTGGCTACTAGTAAACACATCGAGTTTGGGCTCATTTCATTCGTATTAAAAAGTTGTTTTCAGTTTGACCATTACTGAGCACCTGATGATGGAACTGGAAGGTGGGTGACGGAACCCTTGAATGGCTACTAGTAAATACATCGAGTTTGGGTTGATTTGATTTGTTTTAAAGAGCTTTTTTCACATTAACCATTAATCAGGACTTGATGATGGAACAGGAAGGTGGGTGACGGAACCCTGGATTGGCTACTAGTAAACACATCGAGTTTGGACTCATTTAATTTGTATTAAAGAGTTCTATTCACTTTGCCCAATAATCAGAACCTGATGATGGAACAGGAAGGTGGGTGACGGAACCCTGGAACGGCTACTAGTAAACTCGTTGAGTTTGGGCTCATTTGATTCGTATTAAAAAGTTCTATTTACTTTGCCCAATAATCAAGGTAGATGATGGAAATAAAAGGTGGTTGACGGAACCCTGGAATGATTACTAGTAAACCCATCGAACTTGGACCCATCGAATTTGTATAAAGGAGTTATATTCACTTTAACTAATAACGTGGACCTGTTGATGGACCCGGAAGGTTAGTAACGGAACCCTTGAATACTACTTGTGAAGCTATTGACTTTTAGCGTACTTTCGACTGTTTAAAGGGTAAATACGTAGTGCTTTCTTAAACTCAATCAGATACCTACGCGTAATACCTAGTTTAGTAAAAATATGTTTTGCCACAACCTGCCTACGATTCAAGCTACGAACAAATCAATACTTGGGCTAATTTTATCCGTAGTTTAGGCGAATATTTCTAAGACTAAAAAAGTATATAATAAATTACTAGTTTAAAAAACTAAAAATACACGCTTTTATAAGGACTACTGCACTAAAAAGCAATAAATAAATTATCGAAACTGTTCTTTCTTTCTTTCTACCCCGTGCTTGTAATTTATGGATTATATTTATGTGTAAAAGCGTGGGGCCCTTTTCTGAATAACATATATTAGCATTTCTGTCTAATTTCAAGAACGCCAAGTATTTGTATTCACATGACAATCATTTGTAATCATTTACAGAGAAAAGGCGCCCCACGCCTTTACACATAAATATAATCCATAAATTACAAGCACGGGGTAGAAAGAAAGAAAGAACAGTTTCGATAATTTATTTATTGCTTTTTAGTGCAGTAGTCCTTATAAAAGCGTGTATTTTTAGTTTTTTAAACTAGTAATTTATTATTACATATTTAGGACGAGAATCGAGTACCGAGCGCTCTGTATTAATATGCTCCATGTTCAACATTGTAGTGTAAAAAATGTAAATACATTGAAGTATGTTAAATATAATTCGTTCAGTTCGGAGTTTCTGAATAAATTATTGTACAAGTTTTTTTAATCCCTGGTGATGGTAGTGGTTATTTACGAATTGATCGTGATCCAGGCACTAGCTAAATACATATATAAACTTGAAAAACATAATCCTCATTCTGACGCAGTTAGGTAATAAACCTTTTTTTAATATTTCCTTTTTCTACCAAAAAACGTCCCTTTCCAGTACTAATTTCGCGACCTCGGCTATTATTTTAATTCAGTTGCTGGCAACACTGTGCAGTAGTAATATTCCTCAGAGGTTATAGTTTGTTTTTATGAAAATTTCGGTTTACTGTGAATATGGAAGCTGCTGTAGTTTCCTTTTTAATACAATATCAATGTTTACAAGTGTTTTTAGTGATATCATAAAGTGAAACTTAGTCTGAGTGTGATTATATTACGTCTGTTGTGATATGTTGACTTCCGTTCGTGACTACATGGAAACTTTAATTCTAGCTTAGATTAACTTATATTTAGTGACTTGAACCATTTATGATATTAAATACTATATTTCACATGTTGTGTTTTTTTATTTTATAACTAAATAACCTATTTGGGTTTTGGTTGGTTTGATATAGTATAGCACTATAGGCCGACCGTTTAACTCGCGAATCGCCTGAGGGGGTAGAAGGGAGCGAGGAAGGATGTTAGCGGATGGGTGAAAGGGGTGCGCGATAAACGCACAAGGTATACGACTGCCAAGATAAATCTCAAGATGAATCGCTCTTCCAGTTTTGCGAACAAAATTAACAAGCAAGCTAAACAAATAGCATACAATGTATATTCCTTTTTTAAAGCCAGAAAACAAGATCATGAATCGATATGAATATTAGTGACGAATAGTCCTATAAATTTTTTATCTGTGGTTAAATATTTCTTAAACGGAGTTAATTATTGTTTTATGATTTTGTACCTATGAAGCTATTATAAAATATTTGTAAAACTTAAAAATAAATACTTAAAAAAAGATACTTATTATTTTATTCTTTACCAACAATGTCTATCTCGAGATAAATCTTTGGATTATTGACTCCGTGTGTAGCGTTACACGCCCCCGCTCCCTTCTTACCGCGCAGGTGAATCGCGAGTTAAACGGTCGGCCTATATACGTACAAATAGTAGGTATGTAGCTAGCTATAGGTATGTAGTAGCAGAGCCGTAGTAAATGAATGAGCTACAGGCGGGCAGCACTTTAGCGTCCTCGAGCCACGGGAGAGTTTCCTATCTATTTCAGTATATACTATTCTTATCTCCGGTGAAGCTGCAATAGCCATCTGCGGTTAACAGCGTCTATCATTCCCAAAAAAAAAAAAAAAAAAAATATATATATATTTTAAATATGGAACTACGCATATTGCGTTGCACTTTACGTTTTTTACTAATACTTGGTTAGTACCTATTAACGAGATAATAATATACTGTTTTTATCGAGTCACCGGTACAGTATCGATACGTCTCCCAAGACAGTGACGTATGCTGTCAAGTTAGTGACATTTGATAATTATGTCAATTAGAATGTAAACAAACATTAGTTTTGTTTTTTACTTTGTAGAATGTATGTTTTATTTAAATTAATTATATAAGGTAAGTAATTTGTTACAGTCTGGATATGTATTTAACTTCAAACAAGTTTCTATTCGAGAGGCAATATGGATTTCGTACAAAATCAAATACCCTATCAGCTACTGTAGATCTTATAACCAACATTAAAAACAATATTGACTCCAAAAATATTGCACTTGGGATATTTATAGATTTAAAAAAGGCATTTGATACTGTCAGTCATAAACTTTTGCTATTTAAACTGAAAAATGCTGGAATAGTCGGCTCAGCCTACGATATTTTAAAATCTTATCTTGAAAACAGATGTCAAATAGTTAAAATTGAAAATTATGAAAGTACTCCTCAACATATCAAGTGCGGTATACCTCAAGGTTCGATTCTTGGCCCTCTGCTCTTTTTAATTTATGTAAATAATTTACATGAAATAGGTCTTCATGGTCACTTAACCCTTTATGCAGATGATACATGTTTATTTTACTTTGGGCAGACCCTCAATGACATCCTACAATATGCTCAACAAGATCTTGACTTATTATTTGACTGGTTTCAATATAATTTGCTAACAGTAAATATTTCTAAAACATGTTATATGATTTTTGCCGCTAAAAATAAAAAGCTTGAAGGACAGACACAGTTACATATTAATGGCGAAATTATACAACGAAAAAGTAATGAAAAATATTTAGGTTTAACTCTGGACGATAAATCGACATGGAAAGCTCACTTAGATCACATCAAACCAAAAATTTCTTCTTTAACAGAAGCCGTAAAATATCCAAATTACTTCCTTTACAAGTTCGAATCAACATTTATAATTCTTTAGTCAAACCACACCTGGAGTATCTAGCAGAAATTTGGGGTATTGCAGCAATTACTAACTTAAAGGAACTTCAAAGAGCACAAAATAAGGTCATAAAGGTTTTATTTCATTACGATTATTTAACACCGACAAAAAAATTATATACAGAAAGCAAACTTATGAATTTAACGCAAATATATACATATAAAACTATCATTTTAATACGTAAACTACACACATCAAAAGTGTCTAGGGATCAACATATATTTTTGCAATAACTTTTCTCCTGATTGATATTAATTAAAATTTTCTTTAAGGATTCATCAAATAAAGTGTTTTCGTTTGTCACAGTAACGATAAACCAAGTCACCTTTGCATTAATAAAGAAATTTGCCATTTTCCTAATAAAGGGATTTTTGACATTTGAACCACTAACACAAAAGTTCGAAAAAAAGACTGAAATAACAGTTTTCTTTAAAATTTTATTGGGTAACTTAAACAATTAATAATCCGTGTTTCTACCGCGAACACTAACAACACAAGAACATCGGTTTGGCATACTCAAAATGAGTTCATCCAAATCACGCTGTGGAATGGCCGCCCATGTTCGTTGCAACAACAAAAAAAGGTCTTCTTGCGACTGGATACCCTCCATATTCGGCAGAGCTCTTCTCTGTAGCATATCCCATGCATGCTCAATCGGGTTCAAGTCTGGCGACTGAGCAGGCCAGGGCAGGACATTGATGTTAGCTGCGGCGAGAGTCTGTCTTACAACTCTTGCGGTGTGCGGTCGTGCATTATCATGCATTAACTGAAATAAGGGACCGATTTGCACTTGTAGAGGAACGATGACGTCTGATACAATCGTCTCAGCATAAATTTGAGCGTTACGGGTACCACCTATAGCAATGCACAATCGTAGGATTCGATATCAATGGGCTCTTGAACACAGAAATTGGGCAGAAGAACAATGGCGTTTCGTGTGCTTTTCTGATGAGTCTCGTTTTGGTATGAGACCGGATACAAGACGTATACGACACTGGAGAACCCCTGGACGCCAACAGCGATTAAAATCCTGCCAGGAAGTCCATCCTTATAGTGGTGGAACCATCATGGTATGGGCGGGTATTTGGATCGGCGGAAGAACTGAGTTGATTTGGATCAGAGGCAACCTCAACGCTCAAATTTATGCTGAGACGATTGTATCAGACGTCATCGTTCCTCTACAAGTGCAAATCGGTCCCTTATTTCAGTTAATGCATGATAATGCACGACCGCACACCGCAAGAGTTGTAAGACAGACTCTCGCCGCAGCTAACATCAATGTCCTGCCCTGGCCTGCTCAGTCGCCAGACTTGAACCCGATTGAGCATGCATGGGATATGCTACAGAGAAGAGCTCTGCCGAATATGGAGGGTATCCAGTCGCAAGAAGACCTTTTTTTGTTATTGCAACGAACATGGGCGGCCATTCCACAGCGTGATTTGGATGAACTCATTTTGAGTATGCCAAACCGATGTTCTTGTGTTGTTAGTGTTCGCGGTAGAAACACGGATTATTAATTGTTTAAGTTACCCAATAAAATTTTAAAGAAAACTGTTATTTCAGTCTTTTTTTCGAACTTTTGTGTTAGTGGTTCAAATGTCAAAAATCCCTTTATTAGGAAAATGGCAAATTTCTTTATTAATGCAAAGGTGACTTGGTTTATCGTTACTGTGACAAACGAAAACACTTTATTTGATGAATCCTTAAAGAAAATTTTAATTAATATCAATCAGGAGAAAAGTTATTGCAAAAATATATGTTGATCCCTAGACACTTTTGATGTGTGTACTTAATGGAGATATACATTCGGAAATAAATCTTACCAGAAATTATGAAACACAGAAAAAAATACTAAGGAGTGCTAAAAATATTAAGTTACCATTTGCTAGAACGAAACAATATGGATTAAAAAATATAAATTATGAAGGAGCAAAATTATACAATAAATTACCTAATACAACTAAAGATATTAAGTCAACGACTAATTTTAAAAAAGAAGTTAAAGAAATATGTAATGGAAAATATCCTATAAAATTCTGTAAAATCCTAGATGTAAATTAAAAAAAAATATTCTACATAAGTATTTACATAAGTCAACATACGAACATATTAACATAAAGTAACGTAGATACTAAATTAATATGCATGCTCTCTCTCTTATATTATTTTTAACTACATATTATATTTTTAAGTTAAATTGTCTTAAGTGAAATTTTGTAATTTCTTGAGACAATAAAGTTCTTTAAACCGAAACCGATGTTATTAAAAAACTTTATCTACACGACTGGATTTCAATATATAACAACAATACGTCTCCCAATAAGTCTCCCAAAGTTAAATATATATTTTTTTTTTTTTTTTAAAATTCAACACATCTGTTTTTACAGGGTAACCTAATGCAACAGTGTGATACCTTAACTTAATACACATAATGTCACTATTGTGAATTCATTCAAAGTACAGTAAAACAGGTCAATCCTTTCCGCTACTTGATTGAGTGTCCGCAGCGCGCGCGTAAGAGGCGCCTTGTTAACTAAGTTCGTGCAGCCGCGCGGCACCGCCAGCAGTGGTGGCCGACGTCGCCGCCCTACATAATTGTCCGGTACACATAAACTTACGAGGCTCAATACTCCCGGATTGCACGATTTACCCCGCAATAAATTGAACACGTACAGCATTAGCTTCATATCCCTTCTTGTCTCTAATTTATTGTACCCAACCATACCTAAAACAAATAGGGTTGGATACATCAACGGATAGAAAGGATAGACCCCATACAATCTTAAATACAAGAACCTGGTAAATTTATTTTGTATGCGCTCCAACATAAGTGTATATTTTGCTTCATGTGGCGCCCAAATTTCCGCATTGAACTCCAATTGCGTCCTTATCAGAGCGTTGTATAAAACTACAATAGCCTTTATATTCGTAAACCCTTCAGAGCGTCGAAGTATAAAGCCTAAGCTTCTGTACGCTTTCTTACAAATATCTGTTATGTGATGACGGAATGTCAACTCAGTGTTCAAGCTAATACCAAGATCCCGCACCGATTCCTTACGTTCCATTACTGTGCCATTTAACTCGTAATTGTAACAAACCGGAGCTCGCAGACGACTGAATGTTATAATGGAGCATTTCGAGACATTAAAATTTAACTTATTTCTCTTGCTCCACTCTACTACGTTATCAATATCTTGTTGTAAACGCGTCCTGTCCCTATCATCTTTGACAGCAAGAAGCAACTTCAGGTCATCTGCAAATAGCAGACAAGTGGCATCCCTAACGACCTCTGGCAAGTCATTTATCATAATAATAAATTGTAATGGCCCTAGGTTACTTCCTTGGCTTACTCCCGATCTCACAAAATATGGTTCTGACCTATGACCAGCATAATCAACAAACTGTTGTCGGTCCCTCATATAACTGGCGAAAAACTTAAGCAATTTCGGAGTGCATCCCATTGCCGCCAGTTTAGTTAGTAAAATATCTTATATCTTGCGTTCACCCTACTTCACGAGGCGCTCATAGCTAGTTGCAATCACTGTTCGGTAAACTATCAGTTGGTTAAGCAACGTCAGAAAGGGTCAGTCCTTGGATGGGTGACCGTTTAGTGGCATTTGAACTGAACGTCTCCGTGCTTCGGATGGCCCGAGGAGATGGGAGGGTGCTACTCTTACCGGACACCCCAAGGGTAGTAAGTATTAAAATAATAATAATACCAGCCCTTGCTTTGTACCACTGCTGGGCACGGGCCTCCCATCAAGATGAAGGGGCTTAGGCCATAGTCCACCAATCTGGCCAAGTGCGGGATGGCGGACATCACATGTCATTTGAAAGCTAGTCAGGCTTTCTCAGACATGAAGGTTTCCTCACGATGTTTCCTTCACCGAAACCAATTTGCATTTTTGTCTACCCTATCGTAAAAACGTGTGCACGCGACTGATTGTAGATAAATATCATGTTTAAATACTTTGCATTCACAAATTATGGTACACATGCTACGAGCCTTATTAACAAACATAATTGAATTTACACACAATACGTTCACACGAGCAATTATAGGTACCATTAAGACGTCATTATTATTAAGTACCTTCCTATATTAATACGTGAAACAGAAACTTTGTACCCCTTTTTAAGGTAACTACATGGACAGAGTAGGTACAGTTAAAGTTTATATGGAGAAGGAATGCAAGAAGCTAATAAATATTTCTAAATAATATGAAATAAATTAAATTTAAAAAAACACACACTGCCATGCATTTGACACACACAAATGAATTGTGGGCGAATATCTACCACTGTGGGCCATTTAGTGACAATATTAATAATAGTAAAGATTAAGAAGAATAAGAAAAACATTGATTTGAGCAACACATCTTACAACTAAGACTATCTAAGTTAATGTCTACAAAAACTGTGTGGGACCAAAAAGGGCTCTGTTTCAACATTTTGCTGCGCCATAATAACTATGAGGCAGCGCTGTTATTCTGACAGCACCTTTAAAAAGAAAATATTCAAGCACACCAGCCAATATTCAAGTAGGTCAGACAACTATGCACAAAATATTAGTGTAGACGGGCTAGGCAGACAAGGTACATTCTCTAATCCTTTATACCAATGGGACGGCCGACTGACACGACCAGGAAGAGAGTAGGACCTCAAGTATACTTATTTAAAAATGCTTTAATTGAGTGTGGATCGGGGTTCAGTTGGATTGTTTTACACATTTTGTAGTCTACTAATTTTATAAGGTCAGTGGCTTTTCATTGAACGGGCACTAGGCTACTAATTTTAATGAAATTACACACATTTGCCATTCCAGCGAAACACTATTGAAACGCCACAATGGCGTTCTTAACCAGTGGTGTCACACCACCACTGGTTATGGTTATTTCAGCAGAATCCCGAATCATTTATAGATTTCCGCCGTCATTTTTTACTCCTTTTATATCTCTAATATATTTGACTCAGATAACTAACAGGATCTAATAGGCTGATTTCTTTGTGAACCACATAAGTTGAATATCCTTCCTCTGCAATTATATTGTTATCTACTTGTTCTAGCTTCTCTGCAAATTCATTTTCGGAACTTATTTTTTGTTTCCTTACTAAACAAGCTACCAAATTGTTTACAGTGATCTGTAGATGGTTCATTGCCATGGCAATGCTTGAGTCTACAGTCGACTATAAGCACTTTCTGCGTAGATCGGACTAACAATAATAATTAGAAGAACTGAGGGCACCCTAACACAACTAAGACATATTGGACAGCTACTACCTCAGTCCGCCCGTGACCATGAATGATGTAAAGTATTCGAAACGTCGGGTGATTAAAATCAGAAATAAACCGCGATTTATTCCGTAAAATTTAGTTTCATTTCGATATACTTATATGTTACCGGCAATCTGTAAAATTCAGGTATTCTTTACAATACCTAGGTAATGAATAGAATACCTAAGGGCCTCCGCCGACACGATACTTTTTGCATCCGCGTTCGGCAACTCTGTTGCTTTTCGGAAGCTTGATACCGCAGCCGATCGCGAACCCCCGCACACTACTAGCAGATAGCGACCAGCGATTTCGACGCTTTCCGGTCGCTGGATGCAGCAACCGCGCGCTACACCACGCACACTACAGATGCCAGTCGCCGCGACTTTGGTAGTTCCGGGGTTCCCAACTTTAAGGATTTCTCCCTAAATAAATGGAGCATAATACATTGAACTATTTGTATTCTGATTACGTAACATTTATTAATGGGCAATGTTATTAATCTTAAAACCGACTTGTAGTTAAGATCTTAGTGTAAAAAACTTGCTTCGAGGAAAATATATTGAGATTGATTAATTTTGTTAAAATTTTATTCGTTGAAAAAATTTTTCGTACCGTGCAAAGCCGCTTGTAGTGTATGAAATTTAAAACAATCTAAATAAGTAGATACCTAGGTACTTAATAGATATAAAATCAGTCACTATCCGTGTTATACGTATAGTCGCTCCTGTTTGTTTGTTTCCTTAATCTAAACTAAACATTGAATTTTGACCCAATTTCTACAATCATTTTGAGGGTTTCGGTACGTTTTAATATTATACGTAGGTATAATTATAATGTATAATTATAAGGTTTAAAACTCCGGCGAGGGAAGCTGATGTCAGTTAATATGTTATGTTAAGCACCGACTTCAATACATTTTCGTTAAAGTACTTTTTAGATCATAATAATATCGTTAAACTCGGATTTTAATATACTAGAAATATTTTATTTAATCTTTTTATTGACTTTACCTATTATAACGCTCTGAATGCATGAAACTACCACGCAACTAGAACAACTATGCTAGACTTTACTAGGAACAAAACAGTGCAAACATACTAAAGTACCGAACTGATTTTGATGAAGCTATTACAACAAGAATTACCGCAATCGGATTTGTAGCTTCTGAGAAGTATGGGAATAAACATATATACATACACACACAGACACACATATATGTATGTATATATGTCGCAGCCGGATCATTAGTATAGGCTGTCAATTAATACTAAATGTCCTGTTAATTCTAAAATGTAGGGTATGAGGTCAATAGTATCAAAGTCAAAGTCAAAATAACATTATTATGTATAGGTCCCACGGAGGCTTACACAAAAATAATTTTTACGCGGCCGCTACTGAGAGGATCTTTTTTTTTTATTTATTTAAGGACAACCAACAAGACTTACACTAATACATTGCATTTTTTACATTGGTGAACTAAGTGCAAGCTTAATTATAGGTCGCCACAGCATGCAAAAAACGCGTTAATCTTGGAAGACACTCAGCGGGCATGTCCTATTTTGTAATTTATTTTAAACAATTGGGTAAACAGTTTTACAAATTATGTATAGGTAGCCTTAAAATTCTAAGCTTACATGATTTGAGCAGTTCAAGCCCACGCAGTTTTATCCTCCAGGTAAATCGAGATTTTATAATAAGCCTTTTTTGACAATCGGCTTCAAAAAGTTTAAATTTCTTCATTGGAAGATCTCGGATATCCTGTGGCAGTTTGTTATAAAAGTGTATACTTTGGCTCATAAACGATTTGCCTGTTCGGTGGAGACGCGTAGCATGTACAACAAGATCGTGTTTGGGTTGTTATTTGACAAGTAAAGGTCAATGTCTTGTTGTGTCTTAAATGGAAGGTAGAAGTATCGTTTTCACAAATTGTAATGGGAAGGGAGACTAACAATAGCCGAAGGGGTTACTCGGATATACATATGCTTAGATGCCCATATATAGTCTAACATAATATGTCAATTATTACAATATGTATACGCGTCGAATACAGAACCTCCTTTTTTAAGACGGCTAAAAAAATAAAGTATAATTGGGGATCACTTGATTTGATTTAGGGAGGAAACATTTTTAACCGACTTCAAAAAAAAGGAGGAGGTTATCAATTCGGGTGTATGTTTTTTTTTAATGTTTGTTACCTCAGAACTCTGTCGTTTACGAAGCGATTTGGAAAATTATTTTTTTAATTGAAAGGATATGCTTCCAGATTGGTCCCATTTTTTTCAAAAACAGGTTCTGATGATGGGAACCATGAGTAACTGAGGGAACTCCTTAAATATTATAGGCATACATATAGCGTTTTTGGTATTTTTAGAAACTAGTCAAGCATTTTCATTCAGAAAGTATCATTTGGTGAAGTGGATCTGATGAAGAAGGCCAAGACGGCCACCGGAACTTTGTAATAAAATTGACAATCCATCCTATCCTAGCCGTGCCTACTAAACGTAGAACTACCGAATTTGGACTCGATGGATAGTTCTCGACGAGTAGTTGCTAGAAAAATGGAGATCAGGGTTTGATGGTTGAGCAGGAAGGTTGTCACGGGATCTCTGCACCAATAAACATAGACCCACGAGTTTGGGTTCGTTGGGTATCTCTCGACGACTAGTTGCTAGTACAATGGTGATCAAGGTCTGATAATGGAGCAGGAAGGTCGTCACGGTATCTCGGCACCAACAAACGTAGAACTACCGAATTTGGACTCGTTGGACAGGTCTCGACGAGTAGTTGCTGGAAAAATGGAGATCAGGGTCTGATGATGGAGCAGGAAGGTCGTCACGGGATCACTGCACCAATAAACGTAGATCCACCGAGTTTGGGCTCGTTGGGTAGCTCTCGATGAGTAGTTGCTAGAAAAATGGTGATCAGCGTCTGATGATGGAGCAAGAAGGTCGTCACGGGATCTCGGCACCAACAAACGTAGACCTACCGAATTTGGACTCGTTGGATAGGTTTCGACGAGTAGTTGCTAGAAAAATGGTGATCAGGGTCTGACAATGGAGCAAGAAGGTGGACACGGGTTCTCGGCACAAATAAATGTAGACCCACCGAGCTTGCAGTCCATGGTTCTCGAGAACTACGAGTATAACACCTAGATATCTTCGGTTTATGGCAATTGGTTTGTTTTATTAAGATATTGTCTGTCACATCTACATTTTTTAAAATTTTTGCTTAAGCTTATATTTTAGTGATGGTTCATAGTTGTGTTATGTAGTGGGTGTTTTTAAAATAAATATTAAACTGGCTGTTTGTCAGAATAAAATATAAGTTTTTAAAAGTTAACCTAATAATACACCAAGGGAACCACTAAAAAGAATAATATAAAAATATTTTTTACAAAAAAAAGAACCGCCTTCAAAATGCAACTAAAAGAATTAGTGGTTTTTACATATACATAATACATTGTTGGACTTGGGCTACAACATATTATAAATACTATTAGCAATCCTAGGTAGGATTACTTAAAAAAAAAGATAAGCTGTCCAGAAACCATTGTCTCTGGAGCACCTTAGTATAACAAGAACTGAACATACCTCTGAAGTATTATTACCACACTCCTGTAACAGGAATACATTGTAATCACCAAGACGCAGCTACTTCACTAAGACTTCCGCACTGTACGAGATCTGTGAAACGAATGACCACGGTGCCGCTAGAGCAGTGACTTATATACGGGTTCGGCTATCCTTCCTACCCACAATTTATTTGACGACAACTATAATTCCTAATACGGCCTCTCCTGACATGAGCACGTCCTCGGGCTCGCTGTTTCCCGAGAGCAACACGAAGGGGATCCATCGTTCACAGGAAATCCCGGAGTCTAGGCTGCCACGAGCACCGCCTAGGAGCGTTTGCTGGTCCTGCACAAAACACGAAACAGCACCCAAACAAAGTGTGCACATAACATTACATTTTAAGAATGCAACTCAATTCGAACGTAAAAATGTCCCTCGATTCGAACGTAAGAATGTCTAACTCTGAATTACAAATAATGCGTATAGTTACTACTACTGTGCAGTAAAGCAAGAAGTGCACAAGGGGCGGCTTGCCATACAAAGATTTTAAACTTTCTCAAAAACAAATTTAAAAAAAAATAGGAAAGTTAAAATAAGAATAAAAAGTTAGTGCTGTTACTCATATCCTTGTGCTTCTTTGACTGCGCCCACTGCATGGCACCAGTTAGGCAGTCATACCCGGTGCGCAGATCTTCGCTGTTGAACAGGTCACGCTAGGACACGCCCTGCAGCTGTCTGCATGGCATGGCACGCGGCTAAGAAAAACAGAATAAGCAGCGAGCAATAAGCGCTCACATAAACACAGTCAAGTTATGAAGTAGTAATAATTACAGAAAACAAATAATCATAGGCTTTAATCAGGTCTCTTCCTGCGCAACAGATACCTTGTATGCCACTAAGCTTTATATCGGTCTCTAGTCTTTACGCATGTCTAGACAGCGTGGGTCCCGCTGACGCAACCTGTTATAAGAAATAACGATATGTAAGAACATGTCATGGTTATTCCAAAACCATGTTTGCATGGCTTTACATGGGTGTCTTCCATCGACTGACAACAAAAAACGTAGGTTAGAAGGCATAGGTAGATGGCATAGGTAGATGGCATAGGTAGATGGCATAGATAGATGGCATAGGTAGATGGCATAGATAGATGGCATAGGTAGATGGCATAGGTAGATGACATAGGTAGATAGGAAGGCAGAACCGAAGCTCAATGCCCCCTATCACGGACAGAGGCGCCAAGTTTGCATGTCCAGGCAGAACCGAAGCTCAATGCCCCCCTATCATGGACAGAGGCGCCAAGTTTGCATGTCCAGGCAGAACCGAAGCTCAATGCCCTCCTATCACGGACAGAGGCGCCAAGTTTGCATGTCCAGGCAGAACCGAAGCTCAATGCCCTCCTATCACGGACAGAGGCGCCAAGTTTGCATGTCCAGGCAGAACCGAAGCTCAATGCCCCCTATCACGGACAGAGGCGCCAAGTTTGCATGTCCAGGCAGAACCGAAGCTCAATGCCCCCTATCACGGACAGAGGCGCCAAGTTTGCATGTCCAGGCAGAACCGAAGCTCAATGCCCCCTATCACGGACAGAGGCGCCAAGTTTGCATGTCCAGGCAGAACCGAAGCTCAATGCCCTCCTATCACGGACAGAGGCGCCAAATTTGCATGTCCAGGCAGAACCGAAGCTCAATGCCTCCCTATCGTGGACAGAGGCGCCAAGTTTGCATGTCCAGGCAGAACCGAAGCTCAATGCCTCCCTATCATGGACAGAGGCGCCAAGTTTGCATGTCCAGGCAGAACCGAAGCTCAATGCCCTCCTATCACGGACAGAGGCGCCAAGTTTGCATGTCCAGGCAGAACCGAAGCTCAATGCCCTCCTATCACGGACAGAGGCGCCAAGTTTGCATGTCCAGGCAGAACCGAAGCTCAATGCCTCCCTATCACGGACAGAGGCGCCAAGTTTGCATGTCCAGGCAGAACCGAAGCTCAATGCCACCTAATCTCGGACAGATATGAAAGCTAAGCTCACCTGACTCACCCTAAGCACAAGGGTATAAAATAAACTGATAACTGTACCGACCACCCGGGGCAGGTCCCTTCGGGGAGTGCCACCTCACGACTCGCTAGAGATCTACGTGAGACATAACTTTGCGTGTGTGAATCGGTTCCAGATAAAAGCATATTTCAACCCGAACTATCAATAATACGTCGGATACACCACGGCTAGTCAGTGGCCAACCTGTGGCATGACCCTGCGTGTACTACAAGCTCCAGGACCACGAAAGTAGTTATAAGGATCTAGCTTTTTTACAACGATACACTAAGAGACCACTATCGGTGGGCAAGCTTTGCTTTTCTCACTAAGATTCATAAATTTGAATTCGGGATAATTATTATCACTACTAGTAGATTTATAAGCTCATACAGTCAACTACTGATGAAAAGCACAACAAAATATGTAAAACTCACGCCAGTGGGGCTGTTATAACCACACAATTAAATCAGTAGCTGTTTCCTTGTTTCGATGTCCGGCCACGACCACGGCGTACCGACCAACGCCATGGCACAGCGCATTATATAGGCTGCCACGCCACCGTTAGGGCGGCCACGCCACCGTTAGGGCGGCCACGCCACCGTTAGGGCGGCCACGCCACCGTTAGGGCGGCCACGCCACCGTTAGGGCGGCCACGCCACCGTTAGGGCGGCCACGCCACCGTTAGGGCGGCCACGCCACCGTTAGGGCGGCCACGCCACCGTTTGGGCGGCCACGCCACCGTTTGGGCTGCCACTGCACCCTTTGGGCTGCCACTGCACCCTTTGGGCTGCCACTGCACCCTTTGGGCTGCCACTGCACCCTTTGGGCTGCCACTGCACCCTTTGGGCTGCCACTGCACCCTTTGGGCTGCCACTGCACCCTTTGGGCTGCCACTGCACCCTTTGGGCTGCCACTGCACCCTTTGGGCTGCCACTGCACCCTTTGGGCTGCCACTGCACTGTTGGGCGGCCACTGCACCGTCGGGCGGCCACTGCACCGTTGGGCGGCCACTGCACCGTTAGGCGGCCAAACCACCATCTGGGTGGCCACACCACCATCTGGGCGGCTACACCACCATCTGGGCGGCCATGCCACCGCTTGGGTGGCAACGCCACTGTAGGGCGCATAAAGCCACTCATGCAGCAGCGGCCAGCGCCACAATGCAGCCAGTAACGCCACAATCGCCCTTGCGCGTGGCGACTCGCACTTACATATTCTGTGAACATAACTACAGAAACCGAATTAAAAATTTGATGTAAAAATCAGGTAGGTACATAGTTAAATCAACAAGTACATAGACACAATCGGCACTTGTCAATATATTAGGCCCGTACGACCGACCGGACAGTAACCGCTCGGCCGTCCTTCAAAAAAGGTATCCAGATCGAACCAGAATTCAAATACGATTATTAGTCCATCAACTGAGAAAATAAACAATAAGACAACACTTTACAAATTGCAATGACTCATCAAGATTAACCACAAAACATCTTAACGAAATACAATTTTACTGCCAGATTTATTAGTAATCGCACTTTATTATAACTAGCAATCAGAACTCAAATCAACCCACTGCTTAAAATAATACGAACAAACGAAATAAATCCATCTAGTTCATTTGTACTCGTAATCTAGTCGTAACACTAGACTTTGGCTGTCCTTTGGTACTTCTACTATATTATAAAGGATGGATCCTTCAGTATGTGCTGGTATAGGGTTCTGGGTATATTGATGAATTAATACTTCATGTTTGAGTTCTAAAGATATAATGAATAACTAAAAGACATACGTCGGTGCACACAACTAGTCAAAGTATTACATAGCGCTAAGTAGACAATAAAACGATACGTTGAAGTAAAGGAGCATGCATACTAAATAATATAAAGAAGCTTACATACACTACACCTCCGGCAATATAAAAAAGAAAAAAAATCATAGGTTTTTTTTCTTTTTACATTCTTTACAAATTTAAGATACAAATGGTTTGGTCCGATTCTTATGTACAATATCAATTTTATTGTTTTTCAAAAATTTTACATTACATCCTAAATCCTCTAGAACAGTAAATGGACCTTCAAATAAAGAATTTAGCTTTCCTCCAACTTCTTTTTTTATTAATATTAAATCATTTTTATCGTATTGAATAGGGTTCAAATATTTATCATAATTAGTTTTACGATTACATTTGCTTAAAATTAAATTATTTCTAGCATCTCTAAAAGCTACTTGAAGTTTATATTTAAGACTACTACAATAATTTTCAGGATTATATAATGGTTCTACTACATTACATAACCTAGAAGGGACATTACAAGGTCTGCCAAAGACAAGCTCAAACGGTTGGTATTTAGTTTCCGAATGAACGGTCGTATTATAACTGAAAGTCCAATAAGATAACCAATGAGACCATGACTGTGGGTTATTATCGCATTGAATTCTAAAAAATGCTCCTAAATTTTTATGTGTATTTTCCAACGAACCGATTGATTGATGATGGTATGCAGTTGATGTTATTTTATCAATGTTTAAAAGCTTACATACCTGTTGCATTACTCCTGATGTAAATTCAGCGCCTCGGTCCGTTGCTATCGTTTTCGGCAGCCCAAACCTTAAAATAAAATTATCGACTAGCGCTTTACTTACTGCTATAGTGTCTTTAGTCCTAAGTGGATAAGCTTCCACAAACTTACTTAACTCGCATTGGAGACTTAATATATACATGTTTCCCTCATAATCTTGAGGTAAGGGACCTACGATATCTAAAAATATTTTTTCGAATGCATACGACGCAGTTGTCGTAATGCACATAGGAACTTTTATGTACATATTTACCATGTTTCATTTTTTGGCATTTTTCGCATTTTGCCACAAAATCTGAAACGTCTTTGTCGATACCTGGCCAGTAAAATTGTCGTTTAATATTATTTGTCATTCTGCGTACACCAGCGTGCCCACTGGTTGGCAGTAAATGAAAATCATGTAATATAAATTGTATATCTTCGTCCTTAGTAATTCTAGTAATACCTCTTAATACATGTATTTGTGGTCCGGACCAACTTTTCATTGAATCGATTTCTTTACAAAGGTCTATAAGAAAGCTAGCATTTTTTATATCTTTTATTATACATATCTCTTTTATGTTTATTTTTTTACAAAAATTGCTCAATTTCGACACAAATTCGGCTCGCGTAAACTGTGCACGAAAATTGAGATTTACATATATAATCTTTTTTATTTCTTCATATGTAAAACATTCCTCTTCTAAGGATATCCTTTTATTTTTAACTAACTTATTTAAGTCATTACCTTCTATTAATATCATTTCGACAGAAACAACAGGCTTTTTTAATATTTCTGCGACCCTTGGTTGATCAGACCTAGTGTCAGCGGACTTATTAAATGATCCTGTATCATCTACACTTTTTATATCTGTTAACTTTTTACTTTGAGCTCTTGTTAATACAGTTACTACTTCATTATTCATACACTTTAATTCATCCGATGTTATAACAATCCTTGACAATGCATCCGCGGCGACATTGTCTTTGCCTTTAACGTATACTATTTCATAATCATATTCCTCTAATGTTAGTCTAAATTTTAACAAACGACTTGAAGGATCTTTCATCCCAAATAAATATATTAAAGGTTTATGGTCTGTTTCAATGATGAAATGTCTACCGTACAAGTAAGGTCTAAAATATTTTACAGACCAAACAATCGCTAATAAGTCCTTCTGAATTGTAGGATAATTTCTTTCTGCCTTATTCAATGGTCGGCTAGCATATGCAATTGGTTTCATGTTTTTGTTACATAATACTGACCCGATTGCTACGCCTGAAGCATCAGTTTTTAATATAAATTTATTATCATCTGAGAAATCAGGATACTGTAATATAGGTGGATTAATCATAGAATTCTTTAATCTTTCAAACGAATTTTGACAATCTAATGACCAAATGAAAGGTTCATTTTTCCTACACAATTTATTTAGTGGAATTGTAATTTCAGTGAAATTAGGTATAAATTTTCTATAATAATTGCAGAATGCAATAAAACGCTTTATTTCATCAGAATTTTTTGGTACTGGATAATTTAGCAAAACTTTAATTTTCTCCGGATCCGGCAAGACACCTTGCGCAGACACCACGTGACCAAGATATAAAAGTTCTTGTTTTAGAAATTGACATTTAGTAGGATTTAATTTCAAATTTACTTTTCTTAGCCTTTCAAAAATGTCCATGAGATTACGATTATGAGACTCTAAATTACGACCAAATACGATTAAATCGTCCAAATAAATAAAGCATTTTTCAAAAGCTAGACCAGACATAGCTACTGTCATAACTCTACTAAAAGCACTTGGAGAAATTTTTAAACCCATTGGTAGACGTTTCATCTGAAATTGACCAGCGTTTGTACAAAATGCTGTGCATTTTCTGCTTGTAGGTTCTAACGAAACTTGATAATAGCCAGAATGTAAATCAAGATGGCTGAACAATACAGCCCCTGAAAGCGAATCTAAGATTTCAGTGATGTTTGGTAGTGGAAACTTATCATCCTGAACTTTTTCATTAAGTTTCCGATAGTCCACAACCAAACGCCATTTTTTGTCATTATTTTCATTACTTTTCTTTGGTACTAGCAGTATCGGACTAGACCATTCACTTTGTGCTTCCTCAATAATATCATCTTTCAACATATTTTTAATTTGTTTATTTAATTCTTGCTTTAATTTTTGTGGTAATCTATAAGGTTTCGTGTAAATAGGATTAGTATTAGGTTTTAAAGTTATTTTTTGTTCGTAAATATTTGTCTTTGTAAGTTTGTCATAAGGCAAATGAAAGATATCTGAATATTTTTTACAAATATCTTCAATAGACTTTTTCTCGTCAGTTTTAAGATGATCTAATTTTAAAAGTGAACATAAAGTCTCTGCTCTACTTGCATCAGCTTTATGTTTATCAAAAGTATAACACTCATATTGGGATAACGGTTCTAGTACCGGAGTAAAAATAGGAATACGTATACTGTTCTCACTTACATTTAAAATTTTAATTGGTATTTTACTTTTATTTGCATCTACAATAGCACTAGCTAAAAACAAATCTTTACCCAGTTCTTTAGGGCATACAACACAATCTTCTTTAATATTTGACTTTAAATTTACATAGTGAAAAGATTCACAGCGCGCAGGAATAGTTAAAAATTCAGTGTTGATTTCTGTAATATCAAATATCCTAGTTTTAATATCTTTTCCATTAATATTTAACGTTAATACATTATTTTCTAAATTTATTTTTGATAAACAAGTGCTTAAAAAATCTAACCCTATAATTCCATCAGCCTTAATTGGCAAGTTTTTGAATACATGAAACTTATGTTTAACTAAATCATTATTACCACATGACAATGTAAGATACACATGTCCTAGTGAACGAATCTGACCTCCTATACCGTTGACTAAAATGTCACTTCCATAAATGGGAATATCTTGAGGTAGACATTCCTTACGTACTACTGACACAGACGCTCCTGTATCTAATAACCAATAATATGAATTACCATCTAAATTAAATGAAACAAATTTATTTTGTCCATTAAATGCTAGAATTTCATTTTTAAACACGAAAAAACTGATCAGTCTGACCTTGCTTATCTTCTGTAATATTTGAATCAGCTACTTCAGCAGAATAAATTCTACGCGTATTGCCTCGAAAATTATTTCGAAAATTTCTGCCTCTAAAAGATTTATTATTCGAATTATAATTGTAATAATCACGTGAATTTTGTTTAGTACGATTGGTGTAATAATTGCCACGTACGTACCGATTTGATGGTTGACCTCGCCCTTGTGCAATTCTTCCCCGATGGCCTTGATTCCTCTGAAACTGAGAAGAACCGTAATTATGTCTTTGTTGTGCAACAGAAGTGTACGACGACGCTTTTCTAGGGAAATGCAATGACATATAATTGTCTCCATTTGATATTCTTGATGAGAATGAACTTTCCTCATCCTTCGCAGCCTGGATAGCATCCTTTAAAGAACTGTAATTACGAGCTGCAAGTATAACGCTAAGTTTTGAATTTTTTAACCCGTCTGCAAATTTCCTAACAGCTAACTTTTCATTTATCGGCTTTAAAATGTCATATTTAGTGGACTCACCATCTGATTGGGAAATTGTTAGGTCCGTGAAAAGTTTTTCCAACTCAGAGCCATATTCATCAATGGATCTCCAACCTTGTGAAGTATTTTGAAGACGTGACTGAATTGCTGTAAAAGATTTTTTAGTCAAAAGATGAGTGCGCATGTCCTTAATAAGTTCGCGAATAGATGCGTAGGTTGAAGCCATTCGCAGCTTCGCGTTCTCTGAAAGTCGACTTTTTAAAATAAATTTAATTAATAAATCATTATCAGATGCGTTAATCATATCCGAATACATCTCAATACCATCAATCAATCGTTTCGTTACGCTTTCCGTATCATCCATAACAGGTAATAAACCACAAGCCGTTTTTAATTCGAACTCCATTTTATTAGATTCCAAGGACTCAGCTACTGGATAAGAACACAATTTATTAATTTCCTCAATTATTATTATTATTATTTATTAATTTAATTATCTTATTTTATTTTTATTATCTTATTTTTTTTTTTTTAATTTCCTCATACAGTTGTCTTATATTTTCAAAAATACTTGTCGCTGAATCTAACAGCTGTGTGTCCTTATTTGTTTTCAAAATTAAAAATAATTCATTGCATTTATCGAATGCATTTTTCGCCTCGATTGATTTATTTTCAATCGTTTTTCCTTTATACCTAGATTTACCCTTTTTAACTAAATATTGCCTAATCTCCTTTAAAACAGTGTAATATTTAATTAAAGTATCAATCATATTCTAAAAATAAAAATTATTACTAAACCATTCCAGCATTTTTAATTCTAAGTTACAAGGATAGTGTAAAATTACTTAGAAGCGGCGAAAGAATGTCATACGTTTCCATAATCGCGGCCGGGTGTTAAATTGCATGAGTGATTATGCACCATTGTAGACAATTTATAATGCAAAGTTATAACGTAATTAATATTGCTATTCTAAAGTATAAACTTAATTAATATTAAATGTCCTTAATACATTATTTCGTAATTATGACGACACAATTAAACGCACTTTCTGTCTTTTAATAGTTTTTTGGGAAGAAAATTCACTTTTTCAAAATAAAATATAACTCACAGTTTACGCCGTAGTTTCCGCGTTTCCATGTCCTCGCAGTGAAGCTCGGATACGTGCTATAGCCTGGAGACCCATCTCCTCCTGGATCCAACGCCGATGGCACTTTTTGTACAGACGTGCTAGGAAGTAGCACGCAGCGATGATGAAAATCACCAGCATCCCAAACACCATAATATTAGTACCCGTCATATATTGTAGATTGGCCTCATTATTGCCTGCAGTGTTCTGGGTTATAAATACCTCGTCTTTTTCTACTGTAGATCGGCACATTGTATAATATTATTATTGACGGAATAATTTAAAAATATATTATTATTTTCCCTGTACTCGCAACGCATGGCAGGTGCGCCATATATTATAAAGGATGGATCCTTCAGTATGTGCTGGTATAGGGTTCTGGGTATATTGATGAATTAATACTTCATGTTTGAGTTCTAAAGATATAATGAATAACTAAAAGACATACGTCGGTGCACACAACTAGTCAAAGTATTACATAGCGCTAAGTAGACAATAAAACGATACGTTGAAGTAAAGGAGCATGCATACTAAATAATATAAAGAAGCTTACATACACTACACTACGAACGAACTCACTATAGACCTAAATAGACTCACTGGCTCGATCGTTCAACCATCGTATGTGTCTACTGTACTACTGGACTACCAACAGTACTATTACAACTGTAAGATGAAGTATTACATATGATCGATTGATCTAACGATAGATCGTAATAATCCTTATCCTATTCGTGTTCCATTACCAACATGAACCGTATCGTGGGCATCATTAATATTTTTTTCAAAACACGAACTACCCGCATATGTATCTTTTTTTTCGTGAAAAACAACATGAAAATAATGGAAACGAATATAACATAATGCATCAGAAAGCGAAGAGGATAGGGCAGAATCCAATCCCACTTCTGATATTAGCAATCCTAGGTAGGATTACTTAAAAAAAAAGATAAGCTGTCCAGAAACCATTGTCTCTGGAGCACCTTAGTATAACAAGAACTGAACATACCTCTGAAGTATTATTACCACACTCCTGTAACAGGAATACATTGTAATCACCAAGACGCAGCTACTTCACTAAGACTTCCGCACTGTACGAGATCTGTGAAACGAATGACCACGGTGCCGCTAGAGCAGTGACTTATATACGGGTTCGGCTATCCTTCCTACCCACAATTTATTTGACGACAACTATAATTCCTAATAATACATATTACTATCGAAGTCGGTGCCTAACGTCTAGCAAATACTTACAAGGGCAGTAGGTACCTAACTGTTTTCCAGTTTGGCGCCGTCTTTGATAGTAATATGTATTTATAATATGTTGTAGCCCAAGTCCAACAAAGTATATGTAAAAACCACTAATTCTTAGAAATTATTTCAGGCCTTTTAGTTGCATTTTGAAGGCGGTTCTTTTTTTTGTAAAAAATATTTTTTAAGAGTAGTAGTCGGCCCGGTGCGGAACGAGACTCGTGCAATATGTGTTCAGTGTAATAATAAATATTGACGATGCTAAACGTTACCATGGACTCTTATAAAGCTGCACTGCTTCTTGCTTTACTAATAAAGTGAAAATATAAATCACGGTGAAGGCGGTACTGGCTACATCCAATTACCAGTTTTCAAAAACCTATGTGTTGAAGCAAACATTATCATTCAATCATTCATGTAGATTTGTGTTAAAAATCATGTACAAGGTGAAATATATATTTTTGCAATACGTGCTTTCTTTGAAATTAAAAACCGAAGCAGCAATATTCCTTAAAAAGTGGTAACTTAAATCGACCCCGAAAATAATCTAGAATACCAGAAAAAGTTGGTAACCCCCTAAGTCAAAACATGTCACACCAGCGGTACCGTGTGAATCCAATACAATGTAACTTCAGATACAGTGTTTTGAATTAACAACGTTCATTCGATTTCTTTTAACCTGTTTGATGTTATAGCATTCATAGTTTTTTTTACTTTGTATGAAAAATACTGAGATATTGCAATGCAAATTACACTGTTTTTACTAAAAACTACAGGCCTGAAATAGTAAAACACGGCAATTGATGATGCAGTGCATTGTCCAAATAATCTTCGCGGATTGCAAGATACAGTGTTTTGTCAAAACAAAGTAGAAGGGCTAGCGCGACGCGGCTGCGCCAATCAGATTGAGGCTGGGCTATCGATTTCAATTATCATTGGTCGATCTGGCCGAGAGCGACGGCGGCGCAGTGGCTGGAAAGTATGAGCTGATGAACTAATACGTACTGAAATTTAAAAATAAATATAGTATTATAAATACACTAAATATTAAAATAAATCTATCTGGAGAGGAAATGTTGTTTTTTAAATATGACTAAATTACAGCTACTACGCAAGGAATGTGGAAGCGAATTCCATGGCTCCATGCTTGCATGGTAAAAAAAAAACATTATAGCTACTATAATAATGAGGAGGAACTTCAAAATGCAGAGATATACTGGAACGTCAAGGCTTGTCACAAGACACGAGCAAGGAATAACGCTCACAAAGATAAAGAGGAGATTAAGGATTGTTAAGTATACAATTTAGAAAATAAAAAATGTACCAGTTCCGCCGCTGACGGATTGGCAGACATTCTAGTTGAGCCCGAAATTCCGACACGATCATATTTCCGCAGACCAAAGATGAAATGAATACACAAATTTTACAATTGCTCCAGTTTATTAAGAAGCTCCTCAGTTGAATCTAGAAACATACATCAGCATAATCGAAAAGAGCTAAAGATCAAGCAAAAAAGATTTTTGTCTGACGCAGAAGAAATTTTTGGAGACGCTTGTGAGACTGATAAGAGTAAAAGATCTTCTTACTTATACCTATCTCCAACATGAGATTCCCAAGAAATATTATAATCAAACAGAACTCTAAGAATTTTAACTTTATTTGAGTATGCAATTGGTACGGAATCGAAAACTAAACTGGAGAGTGAGTTAATGTCAACCAGATTCATCACGTATCCGCCACCAAATATGTATGATAGCCTGAGAATTAGTAGAGTTCACTAACAAGCCAATTGATTTAGCCCACTGACTTATGCTATCTAAATCTTTATTAAGCTTATATATCGCTTACCGAAGCTTATCAATATTGGCATGACGATAAAGCTAAGGATGATCATGCATAGAGATGATAGTTAGAAAACCCTCGCGATAACATTCATGAAAACTGAAAAGAGGAGAGATTACGCCACCCAGTGGAACACCCGCCTCAAGCTCACACCACACAGGTGATGTCTCCTCAAAGCGGACAGACTGGGAGCGCCCACGATGATATGAATATGATCAAAGCAATTGATAGCTGAAAAAGCGACATAGAGAGAGGAAAGAATGCCTAGAAGTATGTCAAAATAAACAGAATTGAAGTCACTACCAAGATCCAATAATATCAGAATAATCAGTTGTTTGCTTTCTATAACCAAGCGTCAACCATCACTTATTTTTACTAAAACTAAGGACTAAAAGACAATTAGGTGTAAAATAGTCTGTCATTTGTTTGTAAACAATAAATACCTTCCAGGACTTCCAGAACAGAACAAGGAGTGTAGATATAGGACTAAAATTTGTAACAGAAAAATTTGGCTGTTTGGGAAAAGGAATGACAATGACAAGCGTTCTTCCCAAGACGGGAAAGAACAGGATTCAATTTAAAAGTTTAAGAAACGAGTGATTATTGGACAAGGATTGGTCAAGGTTACTTCAATGTTAGGTAACAACAATTTTAGTTGAAGACCATGATGATATAATTCCCAACCCCCTCAGTAACCGAACTCAAAGAGAAAGGAGAAGATAAAGGCAAAGATAGCTAAGAGAGACAATTTAAAGTGGACAACTTAACATTATCAAGAGTAACAAGTGACTTCTAAAAATGTGCATTAATTGAAATCAAGATCTAAATATGGAGCATTCTCAATAGAAAATACCAAAATATATCAAGAACTGCCACGTCTGTGCAGTATTATGGTTCTCCAACTTATACCTACCAATACACTTTTAGGCCCTGTTTTCCCAAGTCAATACACTGTAACTATATGATACAGTGTATTGCCTTAACAATATCTTCCTTAGCTTCTGACAACTATTAGAGCAACACAAGTTATCGACGATAATTCATTATATATACTCTAAATATATATAAAACTTAATAGGCTGGATAACTTATAAAATTATTTTTAAATTGGCAGCAAACACTAAAAACTTTCTAACGAAAATTTTGGAGTAATCTTGAAAAAACTAAAAAAAACTATTTTGCTCATTTTCTCAAAATCAGTTTTTCGTAGTTACAGTGTATTGGATTCACACGTTACAGCGCACAGTGGGCGTTAAAACAAGCTTCTCTTTCATAAGATTTTTGATAATGTATTTCTTGTGGTTTTTAAATACAAACAACCGTATTCATAATCATAACGATATAAGAACATTGCGTTCGATTACCACAATACGTAGGTACTGAAAAGACTTTTTAAATAAAATAAATAAATATTTCGCAAGCTTTAAGTGATTTTAAAGATGCACTAGGGGTTATGAAAATGGAGAAAATTTTATCCCGCAGTTCAATCAAGGTTTCATGAACTGGCCGTTTTTCATTTATGTAACTTACTTTGTTGCTTCGGAAGCGCAGGGAAACCGCTTGCTTTAGAAACTGAAGAGCTCCGGGCTCTTCTTTACACTTTGCTAAATGCGACGAAACGCGAAACGCGCGAAGTAAGTTATTTATTATTGGTTTGGACAATACAGGCCGATTGAAAATAAGATGAAAATGAAATGACGACGTGTAAAGGACGAAGTTTTCTTGCATGAAATTATTATACAAAATGCGTTGTTTGTTACTGATTGTTTAAAACCTATAAACAATCTATACCTAAGTACTAACTGATGACGGGCCCGTTGGTCTAGTGGTTAGTAACCCTGTCTCCTACCCAACAGGTCGTGGGTTCGATTCCCACCAAGTGTCTGGGTGTTTATCTATATAAGTATGTACTTACAAAAAAAAAGTATATATGTATTAGTATCAGTTGTCTGGTTCCATAGTACAGGCTCTGCCTAGTTTGAATCAGATGACCGTGTGTGAATTGTCCCAGGATATTAACTAAATATGTGCAAGCGATGCTGCAGGATAAAGCTAGTACATAATATACAATACAATACAATACAAATACTCTTTATTGCACACAAAAGAAATATACATTTGAAATTAAAACAATTAAAAACAGTGAACAACAAGGCGGACTTATCGCTAAAGCGATCTCTTCCAGTCAACCTTGGGGTACAGGACAGAGCATTCTTATGGGCAGGTGCAGTTATATCAATAAATTTAGTGGATTAAAAAAATATATATATATTTTTTTTTAAAAATAATAAAATAAAAAATAAACTACATATTATAATATATTATGATAGACTAATACATATCTATTACCAAGAAAGTGAGAGGAGATCAATTTTTTTAAAGCTAATGTTCAAACTTAAGTGCATTTATTTGAATCATACTGTAAAAACTTCTACACTTGCCAACTCTGGACAAATTATAAAAGGAGGTCATTGGATGGTATTCGTGTACAATATAATAACATTTTCAGACACCTAATGGGTTTTAAATAGGTACTGTAGTGCCTCTAGCAAGTTTACGGAGGCGCGTCTGAACACGTTCAATGCCATTCAGAGAAGCTGAATTGCTTCATATATGGCCAGGGTTGGTCAGTGTAGAAACGGTATTATTAAAGAAATCGCGGACCGTTGGTCTATAACGAACATGTGTAGACGTTGGCGTGAAATAGCTGCTTAAAATTCTTTTTTTTACTGGAATGTCTGTTTTTTTTGTTTAGTTTGGTTATTATTTATTTATTCTGTTTGTTCTTCCTTTTTTTTGTCAATGTGTCTTTGTATTTTTTTTGTATGGATCAAGAGTCTGAAATAAACGTATATTATTATTAAATACATTGGTTTAATTAAAAGGCAGATGAAGTTCTCTTTTTATAAAAAAAAACTACGCATTTGTAGTTTTTTTTTCTGTCTAAATTGTTCTTATTGTGCTTGTTTATCGTAAAGATTATATAATTAAATAATACCTGAAAATTGTTTTGGGTGAAGTATATAATATCATTTTTTTTATATTTCATTCAACTTCTTGATTATGTATTTGCATTTCAAAGTTCTTAAGCGATTTTACCATTATTCAGAAGGATTAGTCAAATCCTGGTGACTTAGATGCAAAGCGAACTTGTTTTTTTATAAAGTACCTACTGGGTATTAGTTTATACATACTTATATGTATATCAACATAATAACAACGACATCTATAATACCGCAATAGCAGCATGTGATATTTGTAAAAGGGTTAAGGTTGAAACTCAGACGGTTTTGTTACCATAACCGTAACGTGACCAAAAAGATTCAGCTTTACAATTCAAACACAAAAAAAAAGGGGAAACAAATTATATTTTGATACATTTGGAATGCTGTTACAACATTTAATGTTGTTAAGTTAAAAATAAAACTTGTGATTACTAAGTAATTCGATGTTATGGTAATTTTAACAAACCCGTGTATTTGAACTACATAAAATATATTTCATTTTTCAAAAAAATTAAGCTAGTGAACCTTATTTTTGGCCCACTGT
Source organism: Furcula furcula (assembly GCA_911728495.1). NCBI lineage: Eukaryota > Metazoa > Arthropoda > Insecta > Lepidoptera > Notodontidae > Furcula > Furcula furcula. The sequence continues at coordinate 24,611,516 of OU452252.1, forward strand.
GCATCGATGACAGCAGTCTTTTTTTTTTTTTTTTTTTTTTTTTTTTTTTTTTTTTTTTTTTTTGTATGAGTAGTACTGTTGGCCGCAGATGGCCATTACAGCTTCACCGGACAAGAGGGGCGAGCGCTTTGAGCGCTCCAGCCCGGAAAGATAGGTAGCGACTAGCTCAAGGGCACCTCAGGGAGGCACGGCCTCGGCTTGGGCTGCCGCTTAGAGAGTGTGTGAGTTTACCACCGGTTCACAACGCGCCCCCGCTGAGAAGAACCGGCAAGAAACTCAGCGAGGGGATGCATGTCGAGGTCGCATGTGTACGATCCTTCGGCCTCGCCGGCGAGACCGGTGTCTGTGTGTAGGTGTGTGTACGACTCGTGACGTCGTTGTCGGTGTAGGTGTTGGTGTTGTGTCAAGGTCCAGGAGGACGGACATCGGGTCGGGTGGGTCGAGCAGTACATGCCGCGGACGGCGGCGATGTACGGTGGGTCGACGATCTGAGGGACCAGGACCAGGGTCGGGGTCGGGGATATAGTCGGCAGCGGCGCCGATGAGCGGGTTCGGGTGGACGCAAGCTTTTTCAAAGTAATGTTCGGACATTTCCTTGAAAAATTTGCGGATAGGGACTAGACCGAAGTCGGAATGAAGGTCGACATTCCGCATGTACCACGGGGCACCGACGGCATGTCGAAGGAATCGGTTTTGAATAACCTGGAGGCTATTGATGTGGACGGGGGCCGCGTGTGCGAATACGGCACTGGCGTAAGATAGGATGGGACGGATGCAGGTTTTGTAAAGTGTCAACTTATTCCTAAGCGACAGTTTACTCCGCCTGCAGATCATGGGGTAGAGCCGGCCGAGGACGAAGGCCGCTCGGTTGCGTACTGACCGTATATGCGGTCCAAATGTCATGCGGGAGTCTAGGGTGACGCCTAGATATTTGACCTTTTTGGTCCAAGGGATGGGACGCCCATAGAGGGTGATCTGACCTAAACGACTCCTGGGATGGCCCGCAGTGTGGGATCTGGTGCTCCGGGAGAAGAGCACCGCGGCGCTCTTTTCCGGGTTCACCGCGATCAGCCACTTTTGGAACCATTCGCCTAGGGCGTTGACGGCGACTTGAAGAGTGCGCGTCAGAAAAGCCTTATTTCTGTGTGAGAAATATAGTGCGGTGTCGTCCGCATATAGGGCTAGTTGCACCCTGTCCGAACGAGGGATGTCGTTCGTGAACAGGCTGAACAGGAGTGGAGAGAGCACGGAGCCTTGAGGGACTCCGGCCTGAATAGGGTGGGAAGTGGATCGCGCACCTTCGACTCGATATCGAAAGGTGCGATTCCTGAGAAAATCTCGTATGATGAGGACCAGACGGTCTGGCACGCCCATGAGGTAGAGCTTGTGAAGCAAGCCATTGTGCCAGACCTTATCGAATGCCTTGGCGACATCGAAGAATAAGGCTCCGGTGTATATGGGTCTGGGCTGGTTGAGCCCGGAGAGGACGTGCTCCGTGATGCGGTGCACTTGATGGACGCAGGAGTGTCCGGCTCGAAAGCCGAACTGCTCGTGTATGAGTATGCCCTTCGAGATGACAAACTCTTTGAGTCTTGCGAAAAGCAAGCGCTCGTAGAGTTTGCCCAGGGCGCTAAGGAGACTAATGGGACGGTAGCTCGTGGGATCGTCACGTGGCTTACCGGGTTTGTGAATGCCGATGACGTCTGCTTCTTTCCACTCCGAAGGGAATATAGCGTGCGTCATGGCGGCATTGAAGATGGCTACCAAGAGGTAGATCAAGTGGTAGGGAAGGATTTTTAGTACGCGGTTCGAGATGCCGTCAGGGCCGGGGGATTTCTTAGGCTTAAGGCCTTTGATGAGGTCTTCCACCTCGGAATGGGTGACCGGGGTGAGAGTGTCGGATGGCGGGGCAGAAACCCTGCGCTCTACTTCCCTATCTACGAGATCGCGATGGGGTGGGTCGGAAACTGAGACACTAGGAGAGCATTGTCTCTCTAGAGAGTCTGCGAGGACCTCGGCTTTTTCCTCGTCGTCAAAAGCTGGAGGGGCGCCTGAAGGGCGGGTCAGGGGAGGCATGGTGGCTACCGTGTCGGACTTGAGAGCCCGCGCTAGCCGCCAGTAGGCTAGGTGAGAGGGGGTGATACCCTCGAGAAAACCGTCCCACCGGTCCCCCCGGAGTTCCGCGATGCGGTTCTTTACGTCCCTCTGTAAAGCGCGCATGCGGATCCGGTTGGCTGCGGTGGGGTAGGAGTCGTGAGCGCGGATGGCCGCGTTTTTGGCTCGGACCAATTCTTTGACGTCGGCCGGCAGTTTGAAGCGTTGGACATAAGGGTCCACCGCTTCAACCTGCCGGGAAGATTGGCTGATGGCCGATTGGAGGTTGTCAGTGAAAGCACTGACGGCTTGTTCGGTGTCCTGAGGGGACGAGAGGTGGACTGGGATACGATGACAGCAGTCGCTAAAACGCGGTGCAGCATTGATGCGGTTACTAAAACGCGCGACTCCGATACAGCGACCGAGCGCAAGGAGTAGCTCAATGGTCGCTAATGAGTTGCTAAAACGCGATGCAGTCGCAAAGTTGCCAGTCGTTGCAGCTAGAAAACGCTAGTGGGCGGAGGCCCTAAAACGTTAAGGTAATGTATGAAATATTATTTTTCAGTATATACTTTACCTAGGTAATGTATACAATTCCTAGGTATTGTATAGAGTACCTGCTGGTCCACCAGCCATGTGTAAAATAACTATATTTGGGCCTGTATTTATCAATGTTATGTAAGTAAGTATAAGTAGAAGGGTATAAAATGAGAGACAAAAATAACAAATTAGATTTGCTTTTGCATTATATGAAGCAACCTAACACGAATGGGCGACGTCACGGTAGGTACTCTGTGAGCCCGAGCTCGCTTCGTTCGCTCCCGCGTGCCATTTTAATGAAATAGATTACGCAATGAGATCAGTGAACGCAGCGCGCACCCTCCCACTCACGTCTTTTACACACATTGCCGGCAGCGCATTCGGTATTGTATAGAATGCCTAGGCAAAGTATAAAATGAAAAAATATTTCATACATTACCTTAACGTTTTAGGTATTTTATACATTGCCTAGGTATTGTATAGAATACCGTATTATACAGATTGCCGGTAACATATATACTCATGTGAAAACCTTGGTCGTACGATTATTAGAAACTGACACACAAATATATATTATATAATCATCATCATCAGCCGGAAGACGTCCACTGCTGAACATAGGCCTCCCCCTTAGAACGCTGCATCCATCGGTTACCTGCGACGCGCACAATGTCGTCTGTCCACCTAGTGGAAGGCCTGCCAACGCTGCGTCTTCCGGTTTGTGGTCGCCACTCGAGAACTTTTCTTCCCCAACGGTTATCGGTTCTTCGAGCGATGTGGCCTGCCCCTTGCCACTTCAACTTGCAGATTCTGAGAGCTATGTCGGTGACCTTAGTTCTTCGGCGAATCTCCACATTTCTGATTCTGTCGCGCAAAGAAACTCCAAGCATAGCTCTCTCCATGGTTCACTGTGTGACTCTGAACTTTTCTAAAAGGCCAGCCGTTAGAGACCACGTCTCAGTACCATATGTCATCACTGGCAACACACACTGGTTAAAAACCTTCGTCTTCAGGCACTGCGGTATTTCAGACGAGAAGATATCGCGTTTTTTCCCGAACGCTGCCCATCCGAGTTGGATTCTTCGGGCGACCTCTATGTCGAAGTTGGACCGACCTATCAGAATAGTTTGTCCTAGGTATACGTAGTGGTCAACAACTTCGAGTGTATCGATCCCAACAACTACCGGTACGGGTGTAACATGGACATTAGACATGATCTTCGTCTTGTCCATGTTCATTTTAAGACCCACCTGTTGGGAAACGCTACTGAGTTCGCTGAGCATCGTATTGAGGTCCTCCAGCGACTCTGCCATAATGACTATATCATCGGCAAAAAGAAGGTGACTGATGTATTCGCCATTGATGTTGATACCGAATCCGTACCAGTCCAAGAGCTTGAAAACGTCCTTCAATGCGTTTGAGAACAGTTTCGGAGAAATAACGTCTCCCTGTCTCAGACCTCGCTGCAATGGGATTGGTTTCGTACTCTCGTCCTGTAGTCGGATCGACATGGTGGCGTTGCTGTACAAACACTTCAACACTTCGATGTACCTATAGTCAATATAATATGGCACCGCTGGAGGGACTGCAATACTGCCCAGGTCTCGATTGAATCGAAGGCTTTCTCGTAGTCCACAAACGCTAGACATATGGGCCGATTATACTCCTCGGTCTTCTGTATAATCTGGCGGAGCGTATGAATGTGGTCTACGGTACTAAAGCCTTTTCGGAACCCGGCTTGTTCGGGAGGCTGGAAGTCATCAAACCTGCGCTCGTGACGGTTCGTAATGATTCTCGAAAACAGCTTGTACACATGGCTCAGGAGTGAGATAGGTTTATAATTCTTCAGTAAGGTGTTATCACCTTTCTTGAAGAAAAGCACTACCACATTCCTGTGCCGTGCTTCTGGCGTAGTACCCTCGAGTAAGACGGAATTGAATAACTTCTACTTCTGGAGGACTAAAAGTATCATCAAATCCATGCGACACGCCTTGCGTTCCTATAATACAGCATGTATTAAGGACGCAATTGAGCGGAACCAAGGCTCTAAAGTGTTTGTAAAGAATTCATCTATTGGGCAAAGCCAAATGACCAAGCTGAAGATCGACGACGGCAGTGTCATCTCATCAAAACCGGAGATATTGAGAGAGCTCAAGAGGTTTTACGGACAGTTGTACACCTCGATACGAAAACCCATTGCCCGAACAGCTCAGGACACCAGAGCCCAACTAACCCGACACTACACTGAGGACATCCCAGACATCAGCTTGAACGAGATTAGAATGGCTCTCAAACAGCTTAAAAACAACAAGGCGCCGGGTGAAGATGGAATCACAACAGAACTTCTGAGAGCGGGTGGAAAACCGATACTTTTAGTCCTCCAGAAGTTATTCAATTCCGTCTTACTCGAGGGTACTACGCCAGAAGCATGGCACATGAGTGTGGTAGTGCTTTTCTTCAAGAAAGGTGATAACACCTTACTGAAGAATTATAAACCTATCTCACTCCTGAGCCATGTGTACGAGCTGTTTTCGAGAATCATTACGAACCGTCACGAACGCAGGTTTGATGACTTCCAGCCTCCCGAACAAGCCGGGTTCCGAAAAGGCTTTAGTACCGTAGACCACATTCATACGCTCCGCCAGATTATACAGAAGACCGAGGAGTATAATCGGCCATTATGTCTAGCGTTTGTGGACTACGAGAAAGCGTTCGATTCAATCGAGACCTGGGCAGTATTGCAGTCCCTTCAGCGGTGCCGTATTATATTGACTATAGGTACATCGAAGTGTTGAAGTGTTTGTACAGCACACACACACTTGTGTTTTGGAGGTATGTATGGCTTCTGCTATCTCCTCATACATAGCTTCTAATTCATCGTCAGGGTGTGCCGAGGTCGGCGCGTAAACCTGTATAACCTTCAACGAATACCGACTGGTTATTCTGAGTATAAGGTACGCTACCCTGCTCGACACACTATCGACCTTTATAACGTTGTTAATGAGGGACTTACGGACGAGAAACCTAACATCACCTTGAGATTTTCGGTCTCCTTCCCGGAAGAAGAGCAAGTTTCCGGAATCAAGGGTTACCGTATCCTGTCCCTCTCGTCGGATTTCAGATAATCCCAAGATATGCCAACGTAACTTGCTCAATTCTTCCTCCAGCTCGATAATCTTCTCATCGGTCGTCATCGTGCGGATGTTGTGTGTTGCCAGGGCCAAAGTTCGGTGGGGGTGGTAGCGGGGCATCTCCCGGAGATTCTTCGCACCCCCTGCTCGACCGTTACCCCGCCCCCTACCAAGGCAGGGAATAGAGGAGCTGCCGGGGACTGGGGGCTGTAAATAATCATTGTCAATCATTGTGGGGGGGGGGGGTTGCCATATCGATTCGAAGAGATGGATATGTTGTACAGAAGACGCTAATTCTTGGCCGGCATCCCACGGCCAATATAATATATAATAATAATATTGTATAATATTCTGAAAAATAATAAGATTTGTTACGACGATCGCTGACGGAATGCTTCTACAGTAGGAAAATGAGCCGCCGTAAAACTACTATTATTGTCATTTATTTATAGCATATGATTTACAATATGGTACAGTTAGTGTACAGTCTGGATGCCGGACACAATACATATTGAGTTTATAGTAGATAGAATTAGACCATTTGTTTTTCGTATCTGATACATTCATTTTATAGTCCGGCTAGCTAAGTACGTGGCAGACACTTTTATTAAAAGGTAGATGAAAAAATCAAAATCTCGTATTTTATTTTTATTTCCATAATATAATGTTTGTGTTTCTTTTTCGCTAAACCACATTATAATTAAGTACTACTGTTGCAATCACCGAAACACCAATACATATTGCAATCTTAAAAACTCTAAACGTTCTACAGGTAGCCCCATTCTATATAATCTTCAATCAAATCACGTAGCCTATCCCTGACTGCATCGCTTACTCGAATATTAAATTCTAATGATTCATTTAAATTAAGAGGACTTTCGTCATCCTTTACCATGATGTATGGCAGAAATACTACGGAAACCAGCAGACCGTATTCTATATTCTGATTATAGTCCTCATCAAAATTCTTCTTCGGATATACCAATTCCACATCAATGTTGAAATACTCAAGAAACTTCCTTAGGGTGTCGTGATAGAGATCCTTCAGATGCAACAGATTTTTTTTGCGGAACTTGCGGTCGGTGCCGATGAAAATAAAGTATAAGAAGTCCAACACTGGATTACCGTAGTGCAGAATTTGATAATCCACTGGAAGTACGTCTGTGACTGATCCATTCTAAATCAGACCAAAAAAACACATGAACAACAATCACTCTAACAAAATTTTTAACAACAAGTTTGTGAATTGTATACATAACGTTGTACTTATTTTGCGTTTAGTTACTTAGAAATTAACTTTACTTCAACTGGTTTTATGCCTAAGAGAAGCACTAAAAATAGTTTATAAATACAGAAGACTGGAGCAAAATAAGCTAACCATCAAGCGGCATCGTATTCCTGCTGTGTGTGTGAATAAGGTTTCCAGCATACTAGGCGGCGTCATTCTCGCTTACATGTGGTTCTTACTTATTAGTTATTTTATATATCTATCATCGTAAATTTAACATCTATAGTGGTAAGATATCAAATTCGTTGATCCAGCTTTCAACTGTGTTAAATGTTCTTACAAAATACCAATACAAGGGTGGTAAAGCGCTAGCTTATACTTACTTTGTTTTTAATAAAAAATAAATTATGCATAAAAGGTATATTACCGCAATATACGTGCATGAAGATTTAATTATAAACCACACAGAATATTAACTTACTTCCAGTTTCATCATAATATTGTTTGCTTTGTAGTCGCCATGACATAGACATATATGTTTTCCCTCTTTATCAAAATATTGAGAATGTTTCTCGATCAATTTGTATATCTTACTTTCAACTCTGGATTTAATATCTTCATCGAGGTATTTCATTGATAAATTAACAGAACTTTTCATAAGTACTGACCATCCGCTCTCAAATGCGTAAGGATGTCTCAATTCTCTTAGGTTTCTCTCAAAATAATCCGGTCGCTCTTTTTGCAACACGAATGACAGTCCATGAAACCTCGCGAGTTTTTTTATGCAAATCTCGACAAACTCCAAAGAAGCTACCTCTAATCTTTCAAATGGTTGGTACCCTCTTCTCAAAACATTTTCCATAACTATCACTTCTGTATCGCTTCCGTCGTAACTTTTGACCATATTGAATCTATTATCTAAAGGTACCTTTGCTTCCTCCTGCAGCTTGACAAATATCTTAGAAAGTTCCCTATACACAAATGCTTCTGTTCTGTATACATCTGTTACAGACACCCACTGAATATGGTCACGTAAATGCCTTCTTTTAATATATATATTAGTTTCTTTAGCACCGATATTTGTTTCTCCTTTTATATCTATTTCATATCTTTGACTGAGATAACTGGCGTAATCCATTGAACTGTTATTTCTTTGTATGTTGTATGTCAAATATCCTTCTTTTTTAATTATATTATTAACAATTTTGTCGAGCTTTTCTGCAAATTCATTTTCGGAGTTAATTTTTTTTTGTACTTATAGTTGCTACAAAATTTTCGACAATAAGCACTCGTAAATATAAAAATATGAAATACTTCATCCAATGTTAGCCTTTATATACTATGTATAAATTTGGACAATGCAAATTTCTTCTTTAGGGCTCCCACACATAACTTAGGTAGGTACCTACAATGAAATATACTAATAATATATTATAATTAACTATAATAAAATAAAGCTTGGCACACAGATTCGTATATTCTGAATACTGAGTTTTGAAAACCCCTGTCCGATCGCTGATTGTATCTAATATTCAGTATCGCAATACAGTCGTGCGTTGGCATATAAATTATTTGGCGAATATCTTAACAGACAAGAAGGTGTTTCAATGATACCTGACGGCTTCTTTAGTCTGGCTGACTCCCACCTAGAAAGATATAAAATTATTTATTTAGTAACTGCAATGAGACACTAACAAAATAGGAACAAAAAAAAGAAGGGAACTCAATTATAAAGTCATCGATATAATATCGATGAATGAAATACTTAGGCAATGAGGCCGCGTTGTGATCCGGTGGTAGCTTCTAAAAAATGACGATTCAAAAGTGCTAGCGTTAAGCCTATTTGAAATAAAGATTTTTGAGTTTGAGTTTGAATTTTAGATTGCAAACGAGACGGTCCCATGACTGGCTCTGGGAGAACACAGTGGTCTAAAGTTTGATCCATTTTCGGTCATTATTTGTTGATAATTTTAATGCCAGTATGTTTTATATGTACCTATAAAGACTTGTTTAATACACTACCTGTGCAATGCGACATGCTCATAAGTTAACATAAAAGCAAAAATGCTACTCTCTGATATTGCAAATTTACGTTATTACGTAGTGAAGTGCCTAAGTACGTATCGATAATTCAATATTAAAATCGAATAATTCATCAATGTTAAAATATCTGTCTAGTCTGTCCTGGTAGTCAGATTCGTCATAGTTGTGGGCATGATAAACCGCGATAAAATCCGTAAAAGTAGTTTCATTGCAATGTGTAATATTCGCGTAAATATATATACAACACACACATCAAAAGTGTAACACACACCAAACACACATCAAAAGTGTCTAGGGATCAAGCATTCGCTGCACCACACGGAGACAAGACCGATATATTCAAATCTTAACTCGAAGAGCTCCAACAATAACTGCCATGATGTTAGCCGTGAGGCTTCATCACTCTTCAGGGAACTTAATTAGCGACCAAACAGTCAGAAACCGCTTGCATGAAGTGAACCTTCATTCCCGAAGACCGCTACGGGTACCACCTATAGCAATGCACAATCGTAGGATTCGATATCAATGGGCTCTTGAACACAGAAATTGGGCAGAAGAACAATGGCGTTTCGTGTGCTTTTCTGATGAGTCTCGTTTTGGTATGAGACCGGATACAAGACGTATACGACACTGGAGAACCCCTGGACGCCAACAGCGATTAAAATCCTGCCAGGAAGTCCATCCTTATAGTGGTGGAACCATCATGGTATGGGCGGGTATTTGGATCGGCGGAAGAACTGAGTTGATTTGGATCAGAGGCAACCTCAACGCTCAAATTTATGCTGAGACGATTGTATCAGACGTCATCGTTCCTCTACAAGTGCAAATCGGTCCCTTATTTCAGTTAATGCATGATAATGCACGACCGCACACCGCAAGAGTTGTAAGACAGACTCTCGCCGCAGCTAACATCAATGTCCTGCCCTGGCCTGCTCAGTCGCCAGACTTGAACCCGATTGAGCATGCATGGGATATGCTACAGAGAAGAGCTCTGCCGAATATGGAGGGTATCCAGTCGCAAGAAGACCTTTTTTTGTTGTTGCAACGAACATGGGCGGCCATTCCACAGCGTGATTTGGATGAACTCATTTTGAGTATGCCAAACCGATGTTCTTGTGTTGTTAGTGTTCGCGGTAGAAACACGGATTATTAATTGTTTAAGTTACCCAATAAAATTTTAAAGAAAACTGTTATTTCAGTCTTTTTTTCGAACTTTTGTGTTAGTGGTTCAAATGTCAAAAATCCCTTTATTAGGAAAATGGCAAATTTCTTTATTAATGCAAAGGTGACTTGGTTTATCGTTACTGTGACAAACGAAAACACTTTATTTGATGAATCCTTAAAGAAAATTTTAATTAATATCAATCAGGAGAAAAGTTATTGCAAAAATATATGTTGATCCCTAGACACTTTTGATGTGTGTATATAAATGCAACTTATGAGTACAAATAGTTTTTCATGTTTAAAAAATACCTGAAGGTTTGTCGTGTTGTAAGTGTACCATGAACTTTATTAATTATTTCGAATAATTAGCATTACAGGTAGAGTTATCATAGACAACAATTATGCGCTCCCACGATATTAAATTAAAAAAAACCTCTTCCTAATAAAAACGTGGTTCCATTGTAATAATTATAGGCAATTTGCAACTTCATAAATGTAATGTTAATTGATTGGAATAAATTACTGGAATTATTAATTAAATAATTCCAGTAATTTATTCCAATTAAGTATTAGAATTTTTTGATAGTATGCATGTGGGATGCGACATGTGTACTGTGTCCCACATCCCGGCGGCAACTCGTAGGGCGGCTGGAGGGGCTGCGGCGACCGTTAGTGATACAAAATGCAGCCCTAGGTTCCAGCTATATATGTGCGCCCTTTGCCGTGGAGGAGGAGACCATGGGGGCGTAGTCTCATTAGACGCTCGGTTTGGTGTAAAAAAATATATTCAAACTTATCGAAGACTCAGGGGAGCGCCGCAGGGGCTGGTAGCTTTTTCTGTCAACGTATAAGCTTGGCCATACAAAGAGATAATGCCGCTAGTCTTTTAGGTACCCTTCCCTCCCAGTGCGGCGACAACTTTGAGGAAGTTTTTTACGTAGTTTATGTAAGTACTTATAAGTAAGTATTTAAAAAAAAAAACTGTTAATATTTGGTTATTATGTACTTACTTACTTACTTACTGTATTGGAATATAATATTTGTTACATGAATGTAAAATGTATTACTTAGGGCACACTGAAAGTTCTGCGCTGCTATTTATTCGTTATTGTTATTTAAACATAAGAAATTCAATTATTGTGTAAAAAAAATGACGGGAATTCGCGTGTCAGTTGTTTTTTATCAAAAATTGATGTTCGTTGTCCGTAGCAAAAAAAATGGAGTCCCTCCGCGCGGAAGAAGTGAAACTTCACTCTGTCTCTTTCTATTCCACCTCCCCGCGCAACGAAGTCAACAAAGTCAACAAAGTCAACAAAGTCAACAAAGTCGACAAAGTCGACAAAGTCGACAAAGTCGACAAAGTCGACAAAGTCGACAAAGTCGACAAAGTCGACAAAGTCGACAAAGTCGACAAAGTCGACAAAGTCGACAAAGTCGACAAAGTCGACAAAGTCGACAAAGTCGACAAAGTCGACAAAGTCAACAAAGTCGACAAAGTCAACAAAGTCAACAAAGTCAACAAAGTCAACAAAGTCAACAAAGTCAACAAAGTCAACAAAGTCAACAAAGTCAACAAAGTCAACAAAGTCAACAAAGTCAACAAAGTCAACAAAGACAACAAAGACAACAAAGTCAACAAAGTCAACAAAGTCAACAAAGTCAACAAAGTCAACAAAGTCAACAAAGTCAACAAAGTCAACAAAGTCAACAAAGTCAACAAAGTCAACAAAGTCAACAAAGTCAACAAAGTCAACAAAGTCAACAAAGTCAACAAAGTCAACAAAGTCAACAAAGTCAACAAAGTCAACAAAGTCAACAAAGTCAACAAAGTCAACAAAGTCAACAAAGTCAACAAAGTCAACAAAGTCAACAAAGTCAACAAAGTCGACAAAGTCGACTTTGTCGAGTCGGAGTCGGCGGAGTCGGCGGAGTCGGCGGAGTCGGCGGAGTCGGCGGAGTCGGCGGAGTCGGCGGAGTCGGCGGAGTCGGCGGAGTCGGCGGAGTCGGCGGAGTCGGCGGAGTCGGCGGAGTCGGCGGAGTCGGCGGAGTCGGCGGAGTCGGCGGAGTCGGCGGAGTCGGCGGAGTCGGCGGAGTCGGCGGAGTCGGCGGAGTCGGCGGAGTAGGTGGAGTCGGCGGAGTCGGAGGAGTCGGCGGAGTTGGCGGAGTCGGCGGAGTCGGCGGAGCTGAGTCGACGGAGTCCGCGGAGTCGGCGGAGTCGGCGGAGTAGGCGGAGTAGGCGGAGTCGGCGGAGTCGGCGGAGTCGGCGGAGTCGGCGGAGTCGGCGGAGTCGGTGGAGTTGGGGTGAGTTGGGGTGAGTTGGGGTGAGTTGGGGTGAGTTGGGGTGAGTTGTGGTGAGTTGGGGTGAGTTGGGGTGAGTTGGGGTGAGTTGGGGTGAGTTGGCGTGAGTTGGGGTGAGTTGGGGTGAGCTAGGGTGAGTTGGGGTGAGGTGTGTGTGTGTCTTCGGAGTCGCTGGACGCTCGGGGTGTGGGCCCCTTGAGCGTCCATTGAGTACGGCGGCGACTCCGAGGAGGACGGCGGCGGGGTTGCGACCCCCGTCCCCGTGAGCACCGTGACTGGTTCCCGGGGGGCTACAATGCGCCCCCCGGCGGCGGGCTCAAAGGCAAGGCACTGAGGGGCCCCTGGTGCAGATCCCACCGGAGTGCCCTGGGGTCCCCCCTCTCATGTGCCGATGCGACAGCCGCGGGGGTTTTAGTGGGTAAGAATCCCACATACCCCGGTCGAGCCCCACAGCTCCCGGGGATCTTTCGAAGATTTCCCCCGGGTCAAAAAAAAAAAAAAAAAAAAAAGAGGTGTGTGTGTGTGTCTCTGTGTGTGTGTCTCTGTGTGTGTGTCTGTGTGCGTGTGTGTGTGTGAGTGCGTGTGTGTGTGTGTGTGTTTGTGTGTGTGTGTGTATGTGTGTGTATGTGCGCGTGTGTGTGTATGTGTGTGTGTGTGTGTGTGTGTGTGTGTGTATGTGCGCGTGTGTGTGTGTATGTGTGTGTGTGAGTGAGTGAGCGAGTGAGGGGCCGACCGACCGATCGACTGAGCGACTGAGAATGAAGTTGCACTTCTTCCGCGCGGAGGGACTCCACGCACGCACATTTTTTTTTGTGCAGGTCTCTGCGTTGAATACAGTATTACACCTGTGGTAAAAGTGTTGAGGAAGTTTCGTTTGACGTTCGGACGTTCGTTTCAAATCACATTATTACTCAAGGGAGTTTAGTACAACATTATTACCCGGCTAGACTATAGGGCTATAATGAGGTACTTTATGTCATCTTTTTATGACAGATAATGCAACATTATCGAACAGGTGGTGTGAAAAAGTAAAAAAACTTGGTTCCACTGGATTCCTCATGACTTCTAGAACAAAAACAGACTCATGTTGATCGGTGTAACAAATTTTGTACGATCACGGACGATCAAATTCTGTGTATGACATTGTGACAGGAGATGAAACATGGATATTGTTGCACCCGCACGTAACAATAGGCCTATTCTCTTCCAGTAGTGTAGGGCTTCTATTTTGTAAATGTATTATGTTAAACTGGGTGAATATTTACAAAATTTGCGCATCTTCGCTTCCCAGTAATGTAATCATAGTTAGTGTTTTCTTGGGATTCGCAAAGAACTAAATCAGGAGTCATTGGTGATAAAGTTCCGGAGGAAACAGGAGCTTTTATTTAATATTCAACAAAACCGATATAGCTATAGTTGCATGCGTTAGTTAACTAAAATCATTGTAAATATTAGCATTATTAGAAACTTAAAAAAATCTATAAGTTATTTACATTTTATAATTTTATTAATAATTTAAATATTGTTTCTAAATTTTATCTGGAAAGGGAAATCAAAGAGAACTCTATTTAACGTTGTTAAATGACACGTTCGTGCTCAAATTGCTAATCTAGGTGCTCTTTACCAGGTACCAGGGTAGGCTACACACCGCGTCGTCACTAGCACCGGGACGTGTGCTAGCAACTGTGCAAGTGTCCGGCGGTCGAGAGATTCTGGCGTGGCGAGGTCCGAACGGTCGATGAAGGCCACCGGTTAGGTTTAAGTGGGTGAAAATGATTTAAGGGGTCCGGCTATCCAGCTATGTGGGCAGACACTTTTAAAAGGTAGATGAAACAATCAAAACCTTAATACCTTTTATTTTTAATTTCTAAATAATATATTTATCTGTTGAAATCAAACTACTTTTACGGATTTTATCGCGGTTTATTTATTGATTTTACTATCCCGACGTTTCGAATGCTTTGCAGCACCCATGGTCACGGGAGGACTGAGATGTTGAAGGTCCTTATGTCACAATTATGCCGGTGTACCCTCAGGTCTTCTTAGTTATTATTGCTGGTCCGATCTACGCAGTAAGAGCTTACAGTATCTTGAGGCCGTGCAGTGTTTTGATTGATATTGGATTTAATTATATTTTCACACCACCTGCTCGATAATGTCACATTATATGTCTTAAAAAGATGACATAAAGTGCCTCATTATTGCCCTATAGTCTAGCCGGGTAATAATGTTGTACTAAACTCCCTTGGGTAATAATGTGTTTGAATTTCGAACGTCAAACGAAAATTCCTCAACACTTTTACCACAGATATATTACTACTCTAAGCAGAGAACTGCACGAAAAACAAAACATTTGAAAATCGAACCGAGCGCGACGAGCACAACCCGGTGTTCTAGAAAAGAAAATATTTAGATGATAACGCGGCAAATCACTATGTTGATATTATTGACGGTCTCGTTGGTCTAGTGGTTAGACTGGTTAGACACCCTGGCCGCTACCCAATAGGTTGTGGGTTCGATTCCCAGCAAGTGTCTGGATGTTATTTCACTATTAATTAATATTAATTATCTGGTTTCCATAGTACAGGCTCTGCCTAGTTTGGGATCAGATTACCATGTGTGGATGGTCCCAAAATATTGTTATTATTTTAATTCTAGCAATATTTGTGTTTTATTACCTCGCAGTAGGTGTGAAAAGTAGTGTATTCACCTCGGGGATAAAGGTGCCTTTGTCTTGGGCGAGCTTAAATCCCTCGCTGTACTCAGGATTCTAGTATTAACTCCCTCGCTACGCTCGGGAGTTAACTCTATACTCCCTCGCTGCGCTCAGGAGTTGCTAGAATCCTTCGTTATGCTCGCGATTCAATTAAACGCCCGCGACATAAGACACTACTTTATCCCCTTGGTGCATAAACTACTATTATCACAGGATCCCAAGCCGGTGGTAACACCCAACCATCTTCTCTATTGAAATTAGGATGTTTTTTGATTTCAATAGCCTCACGAATCATCCTAGGTAGGAATCGGTGTTCTTTTGCGTGGATTTGTGGTTTATCAAATCTAATATAATGGTGGGTGCGATCCTGAACGTGTTCACATACTGCAGACTTCGTACAGCGTCGGTGTTTCACATCAGCTATGTGTTCTTTAACGCGAGTTTTTATTGCACGCTTTGTTTGCCCAATGTAGGAGAGCCCAAAGTCACAATCGAGTTTATAAACTCCTGCATCTTGTAGAGGTATATGGCACTTGACAGGTGGTAAAAACTGACTAATCTTCCTTGGTGGCTTAAAATAAGTTTTGATCGAAGCTCGCTTTAAGATGTAGCCAATCTTGTCCGTAACCCCTCTAACATATTTTAGAACAGCAGGCTGACGCTCGACAGTGGCTGGTTTGACACGTTCACTATGATGGCGGCGCGGGACTTGGAGCTTGTTGTCATGCAGTACTTGCTTGACATGTTGCAGCTCAGCGCTCAGATGGTCATCATCACAGATTCCGCGTGCTCTCTGAAACAAAGATTTTCCGACAGTAGCTAACTGTGTTGGATGATGGTGACACTCACCATTCAAGTACCTATCTGTATGGGTTGGTTTTCTGTACACAGTATGGCCCAAGGTGTTATTAGGATTACGTATTACTAATACATCTAAGAAAGCTAGTGAGTTATTTGATTCCAACTCCATTGTGAATTGAATTTTTGGATTGATGGAGTTAAGATGATTTAGGAATACAGTTATTTTATCAGATGGTAGTATTGTGAAAGTGTCATCTACATACCGCTTGTAGAATCTCGGAGTAACAGGTGAAGTTCGGAGGGCTGTCTCCTCGAAGTCTTCCATAAAAATGTCAGCAACTACAGGAGATGGAAGACTTCGAGGAGACAGCCCTCCGAACTGCCACTGCCGAGCGTCAGCCTGCTGTTCTACCATATGTTAGAGGGGTTACGGACAAGATTGGCTACATCTTAAAGCGAGCTTCGATCAAAACTTATTTTAAGCCACCAAGGAAGATTAGTCAGTTTTTACCAACTGTTAAGTGCCATATACCTCTACAAGATGCAGGAGTTTATAAACTCGATTGTGACTGTGGGCTCTCCTACATTGGGCAAACAAAGCGTGCAATAAAAACTCGCGTTAAAGAACACATAGCTGATGTGAAACACCGACGCTGTACGAAGTCTGCAGTATGTGAACACGTTCAGGATCGCACCCACCATTATATTAGATTTGATAAACCACAAATCCTCGCAAAAGAACACCGATTCCTACCTAGGATGATTCGTGAGGCTATTGAAATCAAAAAACATCCTAATTTCAATAGAGAAGATGGTTGGGTGTTACCACCGGCTTGGGATCCTGTGATAAATATAATTAAATCCAATATCAATCAAAACACTGCACGGCCTCAAGATACTGTAAGCTCTTACTGCGTAGATCGGACCAGCAATAATAACTAAGAAGACCTGAGGGTACACCGGCATAATTGTGACATAAGGACGTTCAACATCTCAGTCCTCCCGTGACCATGGGTGCTGCAAAGCATTCGAAACGTCGGGATAGTAAAATCAATAAATAAACCGCGATAAAATCCGTAAAACTAGTTTGATTTCAATGTGTAATATTCGCGTAAGTCAAGTCAAGTCAAGTCAAGTCAAAATATCTTTATTATGTATAGGCCCCACGGAGGCACTTACACAAAAATCATTTTTACAAACTACCACCGGATCGTAACGCGGCCGCTACTGAGAAGATCCGGCAAGAAACTCAGCGGGCTTGTCTTTTTTTGTCATTTTTTTTTTAAAATAGTTTTACAAATTTTACTTATGTCAGCCTTAAACTTCTAAGCTTGCATGAGTTGAGCAGTTCAAGCCCACGCAGCTTTATCCTCCAGGTAATCCGAGATTTTATAATAAGCCTTTTTTGACAAACGGCTTTTTATCAAAGGTTTAAATTTCTTTATTGGAAGATCTCGGATATCCTGTGGCAGTTTGTTATAAAAGCGTATACATTGGCCCATAAACGATTTGCCTGTTCTGTGGAGACGCGTGGCATGTACAACAAGATCGTGTTTGTTCCGGGTATTAATATTATGTGTATCACTATACTTTTTAAAAGAACTGATATTTTTTTTTAACATAAACTAAATTTTCAAATATGTATTGTGACACAACCGTTAGAATATCTATCTCTTTGAATTTCTCTCTAAGTGAATCAATAGGAGCCAGATTGTAAATGGCTCTCACAGCTCTTTTCTGCAGAATAAAAATAGTATTAAGTTCTGCAGAAGATCCCCACAGTAATATGCCATATGACATAACACTGTGAAAATAGCTGAAATAAACAATTCTAGCGGTTTCAACATCAGTTAAACGTCTAATTTTCTTGACTGCATAAGCCGCGGAACTTAGCCTACCCGACAACTTCTTAATTTGTGGGCCCCACTGTAGTTAGTAAAAGACAACATTATATTTATCTGTGTTATGTTGTAATTTTTATTTGTTAATCCACATTATAATTACTACTAGTTCATTCACCGAAATACCTATAACTTAAAAACTCTAAACTTTCTAGAGGTAGCCCCATTCTATATACTCTTCAATCAAATCACGTAGCCTATCCCTGAATGCATCGCTTACTCGGATGTTAAATTCTAATGATTCATTTAAATTAAGAGGACTTTCGTCATTCTTTACCATGATAAATGGCAATAATAGTAAGGAAGCCAGCAGGCCATATTCCAGATTCTGATTATAGTCCTCATCAAAATTCTTCCTCGGATATACCAGTTCCACATCAATTTTGAAATACTCCAGAAACTTGTTTAGGGTGTCGTGGTACAGATCCTTCAGATGAAACATATGGTCTTTGCGGAACTTGCGGTCGGTGCCGATGAAAATAAAGTATAAGAAGTCCAACACTGGGTTACCGTAGTGCAGAATCTGATAATCCACTGGAAGTACGTCTGTGACTGTTCCATTCTAAATCAGAACAAAAAAAAACAGAAACAACAATCAGTAGAGCATTTTTTTATTTGGGACTAATCCCACCACTGTAACAGCGCACGCGGCTGTTACAGCTCAGTGGGCGAGCGCTTGCCTTGGAAACAAGGTGCGCAGGTTCGATCCCCGGCTCGCACCTCTGATTTCTTTAAATAATCATGTGCGAATCGTCTTTGTGCGATTGTTACTAGCTTTCGGTGAAGGAAAACATCGTGAGGAAACCTGCATGTCTGAGCAAGCCTAACTAGCTTTCGAATGACGTGTGAAGTCCGCCAACCCGCACTTGGCCAGCGTGGTGGACTATGGCCTAAGCCCCTTCATCTTGAAGGGAGGCCCGTGCCCAGCAGTGGGACATTAACAAGGGCTGGTATTATTATTTATTATTATTTATAATCCCACCACTCATTCTTACCACTGTGACTCTAGTAAGCCAGGATCTACAGTGGACACCTAGGTTTGACCCTGGGCGAGTCCCGGTCAAACGCTAAATTGTCTTGGAACCCGCATCGAATTTACAGCAGCAACAAGTTTGTGAATTGCAAACATAAACTAGTCCTTATTTTGCGTTTAGTGACTAAACTTCACGATGGTATGTAACACAAGCCTAAGCATGTACGCTTAATGAAACCGATATTAAATTAATAACATATCTTGCGCAGTTGTTCATGTTACTGAGACCAGCTGCGACTGATACAAATCGATACTGGATCTGAATTGAGTCTATTGAGATCTTGGTAGTTATGTAAATTCAGTTAATCCGTAACTTTAGAAACGAACTTCAACTGGTTTTATGCACTGGAAATAGTTTAGGAATACAGAAGACTGGAGCAAAATAATGCTACCATCAAGCGGTATCGTATTCCTGCTGTGAATAAGGTTTCCAGCATTCTTGGTGGCATCATTCCCATTCTTACATGTGGTTCTTGTTACTAGTTAGTTATTTTACTTTACCATTCATCCGACGTGGTATTTTTTAAGAACACCTAACAAACTGGAAAGCCGAATTAACGAATTTGATACCTCACTACGGATTCAGCTTTAGTGTTTATTAAATGTTCTTACAGAATACCAATACAGGTGTGATTTGATAAAGCGCTAGGTTATACTTTGTTTCTAATAAAACATAAATTTTGAATTAACGGTACCGCAATATGAATGCATGAAGATGATTACTGATGGGGGCTATCACTGAAAACCAGCGCTGTACTGTGGTTATGCCTCAATGCAGCATGACGCTGAGTGGTAGCCCGGTCTCACACGGACAACATATATCAATTTGTTATTTAAGTTATTTTTCTGTTACAGTGTTATTTGTTTGTGTGAAATAAAACATATTCTATTCTAATACCACATAGAATATTAACTTACTTTCAGTTTCATCATAATATTGTTTGGTTTGTAGTCGCCATGACATAGACATATTTTTTTTCCCTCTTTATCAAAATATTGTGAATGTTTTTCGGTCAATTTGTATATCTTACTTTCAACTCTGGATTTAATTTCCTCATCGAGGTGTTTCATTGATAAATTAATAGAACTTTTCATAAGTACTGGCCATCCGCTCTCAAATGCGTAAGGATGTCTCAATTCTTTTAGGTTTCTCTCAAAATAATCCGGTCGCTCATTTTGCACGACGAATGACAGTCCATGAAACCTCGCGAGTTTTTTTATGCAAATCTCGACAAACTCCAAAGAAGCTACCTCTAATCTTTCAAATGGTTTGTACCCTCTTCTCAAAACATTTTCCATAACTATCACTTCTGTATCGCTTCCGTCATAACTTTTGACCATATTGAATCTATTATGTAAAGGTACCTTTGCTTCCTCCTGCAGCTCAACAAATATCTTAGAAAGTTCCCGATATACAAATGCTTCTGTTCTGTATACATCTGTTACAGACACCCACTGAATATGGTCACGTAAATGCCTTCTTTTAATATATATATTAGTTTCTTTAGCACCGATTTTTGTTTCTCCTTTTATGTCTATTTCATATCTTTGACTAAGATAACTGGCGTAATCCATTGGACAATTTTTTCTTTGTATGTTGTATGTCAAATATCCTTCTTTTTCAATTATATTATTAACTATTTTTTCTAGCTTTTTTGCGAATTCATTTTCGACACTCATTTTTGATTTATTTGGACTGATAGATGCCACAAGATGTGCGACCATGAGCTCTTGTATATATACAAATACTTAATGCCTAACTAAAAGTTAACCTTTATATACATATGTATAAATTCGAATAATGTTAATGATCGTTTTTTCATTGTCTAGAGATCCTAGACAACGAAAAAACTAATAATTATAATAAAATAAAGCTTGGCACACATATTCTTATATTCTGAATACATGGGTTAAATTCTATTTAAAAAAAAATAAAAACCGACTTCAATATAAATTATCTAAAAAGCATAAAATAACTAAAATATTATTGAAGTTGGTGCAGAATATACACAGCAGGTACGCTAACACCAACTTCAATAATATTTTAGTTATTTTATGCTTTTTAGATAATTTATTTTGAAGTCGGTTTTTATTTTTTTTTAAATAGTTTATTTAACACTTTTTAGTGACTTATTTTACCAAGATATGTATCAGCACTATCACGCAACTCGAACGTCTACATTACAGTAACTTACTGAAAACATAAAAAGTTTATATCTCTTAAACTACTGGACCGATTTTGATGAAATTTGTACTCTACCCTAAGTTGAAAGATACTCTAACTAAGAATTTTGGAAATCGGACTTGTAGTTTCTGAGAAATTCGTGGACAAACCTACATACATACATACATACATACA
Organism: Furcula furcula; assembly: GCA_911728495.1. Taxonomy (NCBI): domain Eukaryota; kingdom Metazoa; phylum Arthropoda; class Insecta; order Lepidoptera; family Notodontidae; genus Furcula; species Furcula furcula. The sequence continues at coordinate 24,632,824 of OU452252.1, forward strand.
TACACTCTGGTAAATTCGTTTAGAAGCCCACATAGACTAACATATATGAATATTACGCATTTTTATTAATATTACATACATACGCGTCGAATACAGAACCTCCTTTTTTGAAGTCGGTTAATAAAACCCTGTCTAATCGCTGTGAGTATTATTCAGTGTCGAAAAAAGTATAGTTACTTGTTGAATACCTTATAAATATTTTTCCTGGTTTGTACCATCAATGCAAATAATTCTCCTTACAAATCGGACAGGGATTTTTTAAGATTGCACTACTCGTATTCAATTTGGTATGGCAATCTTTGTATTGTCGACAAGACGTCACCTAAACTCTTCGTATTATGGAAAATATCCTTACCATCAGGTAACAAACGAAATAAACTATTTAATAAACTATTTTTGAAAAAATAAAAACCGGCTTCAAAGTAAATTATCTAAAAAGCATAAAATAACGAAAATATATTGAAGTCGGTGCTAGCACATCATGTTAACTAAGACTAGCACGAGCTGACACAGACTTCAATATATTTTCGTTATTTTATGCTTTTTAACCGGCTTCAAAAAGAAGGTTCTCTATTCGACGCGTATGTATGTAATATTGATAAAAATGCGTAATATTAATATATGTTAGTCTATGTGGGCTTCTAAACAAATTTACCAAATTTTATGAGTGTATGTATGTATATATGTATGTATGTCTGTATGTATGTTTGTATAATTATATGTATGTATGTAGGTTTGTCCGCGGATTTCTCAGAAACTACATGTCCGATTTCGAAAATTCTTTTTGCAATAGTTAGAGTATTTTTCAACTTAGGGTAGAGTACAAGTTTCATCAAAATCGGTCCAGTAGTTTAAGAGATATAAACTTTTTATGTTTTCAGTAAGTTACTGTAACCTAGACGTTCAAGTTGCGTGATAGTACTGATACACTAAAAAGTGTTAAATAAACTATTTTACGCCGCCATATTCTAGATAATATATCTTCTTCTTCTTCTGCTGATGTTTGTAAATTCCTCGGAACTCTTGGCATTGGTAAACAAAGTCATTTTGACCTTCCAACCACAATAAAGTTAGATGATCTGAATCAACATTTCACCACAGCTTCTTCATTAGATCATCAAACAATAAACCAAACAGTAAATTATATAGCTAGTTTAGAGGCTCCAGCAATCAATTCTTTTAATTTCATTCCGGTTAGCTCTGAAGACATCAGGAAGATAATTTTGTCCATAAAATCTAATGCCATTGGCTGTGACAATATCAGCAGACACATGATTGTAACAATACTGGACTTCCTTTTACCGGCTATAACGCATATTGTCAACTTTTCGTCTATTGAGTGTTTTTCCGTCCTTATGGTGTAAAGCCTACGTTCGACCACTTCCCAAAATCCCTAATCCCTCTCTTCCCAGTCATTTTCGTCCAATTTCTATTCTTCCTTTCTTGTCCAAAGTGCTTGAGGCTTGTGTCCATAAACAATTCTCTAATTTCATTCATCGTAACTCCCTGATTAATTGTTTTCAATCTGGATTTAGGCCCGGGCACAGCACTATTTCTGCGTTAGTTAAAGTGACTGGTGATATAAGAACTGGTATGGAGAACAATAAAGTTACTGTTCTGGGAGGTGATTCTCGCACTTTCGAATCAATCACGAATTCGAAAAAATATTTGAATTCGAACTATTGGCGACTAAAAATCACGTAATTGTATTCTCGACATGTCGAGCCCAACCTATTTCGAACGCTAGCCGCTCGAACTGCTTCGACTGGTCAAGACCATTCGAATCGTCATCTCGAGTTCGAATCACAACAAATGTCAAACCTTGCCGTATAATATGATTATAATTTTAAGATGAGTACCGTATTCCTAGATTATTTTATTATTAACTAGCTGACCCGCGCAGCTCCGCCCGCGCTTTTATTACATTTTGCTCCCCTTTTCTCCATCTTCCCTCGATTTATTTCACTCTCCATCTCTCTCTTATAAGAAAAATCTAATTCTATGCTCTCTCTGCTCTCTCTTTCCCCCTCCCTCTTCGGTCCCCGTCACACATCCCCTCTTCCTCTCCCCGTAGTCCCCTCTCTGATCCCCGTCCCCCTTTCTCTTCTCCAAACTTGCTCCCCCTCACTCCCTGTCACTCCTCCCTTGCTCCATCTTAATCCCTCACCCCATCACCCCCTCCTCGAATCCCCTCTCCTCTCTCTCCTCTCTTGCACCCTCCTCTCGTTCTATATATCCTCGTCAATCATGGTATTTGGGGTTCTTACCCATTTAAACCTCTGCAGCTGTCGCATCGCCACATAAGAGGGGGGACCTGGGTCCTCCAGTGGGATCTGCACCATCTGCACCAAATACCCCGCGGTGCGCATTCTGGCCCCCTTAAACCTGGCACCATGAGTCGCCGCCGGTACCGGTTTTATTAGCCTAACGTTGCTTAACCTAGCGGCATGAAATATGAATTATCTAGAATTAAATTCCTTATCAGTTAAGATTACTCATAGTTTTATTTAGCAGCGAAATTAAATGTTATGATGAGGTTTACGACCTATTCTCAGACCTACCTAATATGCACACAAAATTTCATACAAATCTGTTAACCTAGCGGTATGAACAACGTTCACAGCTTTTTTGTCATTGGTGTATATATTAGTGAAGTTTATGTTATATTGAAGAAGGGACAAATTCGTGCTAACAACAATTTATTAATAGTTAATTATTTGTCATAAAAAGTAAAGGATAAAAAATGGTTATTGTGGGTTATCTATAAGAGATAAACATATACCATTGCGAACTTTTTTGTAGACCTTGTTAATATGTACAATACTGTAGTACATTATTTTGATCTATCTCGTAGGGTTCAGCCAGCGTTTGCAATGTAAGCGCAAAAAAATGTGCTTATTTACGACATCACATTAGAAACCTCAAAAATTATCAGTGTTTCTCTACTATATTATGCATGTATTATACATATAAACCTTCCTTAAGAAACACTCTATCTATTAATAAAAACCGCATCAAAATCCGTTACGTAGTTTAAAAGATTTAAGCATACATAGGGACAGACAGACAGCGAGAGCGACTTTGTTTTATAATATGTATAGATTAGATTATTTTATGATAATTTTAACCAACTTTAATATATTTTTTCTTATTTTTTCTTTTTTGTTTATAGTTAGAAGAACAGCTAGAACATGCTTTGCTTGCTTCCTATGCTTGCTAAATTTCTTTTTATTTTTGCTTACGAATGTGCTAGCTGCTTGCCTACTTTACACACTATTCCCATGTGTAATTTGGCGAATGGCCTTGGAGGAAGCGCAACAGTCGTGATTGATCTCCAGGGCAAGCCCGATGATCTAGCTTTCCCGAGGTTGCTGCCCGTTATTGGTTTGATTCCTTCAGAAACAAACGCAACAAAAAATCGTTGGGCGAACATCTCCTATACTCCAGCCATTTCCCATCCTTCATCCCTACCTTATATTCATATATTAACTTTATATTTGTGTATATATTATAGCAAATACATAGTATATAGTTGTGTATGTAGGTATATTCGTATGGGTTTATATATGTATGTGTATGACCATATGTATGTATATGTATTTATTTATTCGCTTTCTGCGGCGTCATGAGGTCGGGCGTTGCGGTCCTGCCATCTCAACAAACCAGTAGATGGTAGGAAGTAGGAGACCTCCCGCGTGTTTGTGCCGTGCGCGGGGACCCGTAATGGGGGGGAAGGGAGGCCTGGAGGTTGAGCTGATCAGTGGGCCTGCGGTCGTTGTCTGCTGGCGGCAACACGCCTCTTTGGTCCTGGACTCCTCTAACACAGGCGGTTGCGACTGAGCCGGTCGCAATCAATCGGCTATGGCTGGTCCTTCAGACCAACCGGCTAGTCCTCTTGGGTGATGGGGTCCGCAGTCAGCGATGTGAGCCGATGGCGCGGCGGTAGCGCATAGGTGAACGTTGTGTGGACTCGTGGACAACTCGCCCGGGAGGACTATATTTCACTGATAGCCCTGGTGCTTACAGAAGCATCCCCAAAGGTGCGGACTCCGTGGAGGGTGGGGAGTCAGTGAAATGAAGTTAGGTAGGAAACACGCATGGATTCTCACAAGAAACCGCGTACTGTCCCTCGGGATAACGGGAGTGGCCCCTCCAAGGGTCGCTCTGCAAATAAGCCGACCGGTGGAGCTGCCGTGAGACCTGGTGTGTCGGACGGGCCTGTGACCAGAGATGGGAACGCCTGTCTGAACCGAGGGGATCATAGTGGCAAGACTGGGACGGTGGAGACGGGTCTAGCCTCGACTTCGGCTGGGGGAACTGTCACTGGTAAAGGCTCATCAGAGCCCGGTCTCGGGACAGTGACGCCGCTGGGAAAGGCAGAGACCAACAAGGCGCATATGCGCAAAAAGAAGCTTGGAGCCGCCGAAAGGAGGCGTAAGGCATTTGAGAGGCAGGACGCGGAACCAGGGGTTACCCCATCGATGGAACCGCGGCATGCTAAACGAGCGAGAGCGGAAGTCAGTGGCGATTCCACGGGCGTGGCCAGCGAGCCCAAGAGGACCAAAGTCGGGTCCTTTAGGGACGCGTTGGCCTGCGTCAAAATGGCAATCGTCGCTGACGATCATCCCGTTCAAGTGATCAAGGCCGAGATGGTGGAAGACATCCGGGACTTGATCTGGAGGCGAGTGGTGGAGACACCAGAACCGAAACCGGATCTGGTTCTAGGCAACCTCGCGTCTGGGGCCGTCCATGTGGCCTGTATGGGTGAGCCTTCCGCCCTGTGGCTTCGGTCGCTGGGAGGGGTGTCTTTAGGCGGCCTAAAATTAAGAGTGGTTGAGGCGAAAGATCTGCCGAGACCAATTAAAATGGCATGGAGAAGGAGACCGTCGAAGTCTGCAAAGATTCCGGAGGAATTCTCCATGCTGAAAAGCATTAACAAGGGCCTCGACACGAGTGAGTGGAGGGTCGTTGGGCATGCGCTCGACGCTGGCTTCGCCCGCACCATCATCCTGATGGATAAGGCTTCGGCCGAATTCATCAGGCAACATGACTACAGTCTGCGCACGGGGATAGACCGGAGCTACTTCAAGCTCCTGGAGGATGCGTCCGGGAAGGAAGTGGCCCCGGCCTGTCCCTCGGGGCGGACTGAGGACTCTGGACCGGCAGCCTCGACCTCAGCCGAGACTGCCGTTGCAAGCGAAGCCCCTACGAAGGAAGAGGGGGAGGGCGGCTTGGGCAGACTCGCGCCTATGTTGGATGATCCGGCTTCCGATCATCCAACATAGGCGCCCGGTTCCGGTTGGATGGTTCGGTTGGATTATAACCGTTAGGGGGAGGCAATCCAAATAATACAACCGGTACGTGCAGCTCGTATATTCGACTGACACAACAGTCAACTCAAACAAATGACAATGTTAGTTAGTACCCACATATGGGTATTAATTATTACCGTTAACGTTACCCTAACATCCCTCCACCAGTATTTAAAAGAACTTCCTATAGTCTACAGGGGTTCTCTTGCGCCTTGAACGAGTGTTCCTCTCACTATGTAGATTTCCTGGCGATTCCGACTCATTTATCATAGTTGGAGCCGGAATGCTGTTGGTATTTGCCTCATCACATTGGTTTACATTATCTTCTGAATGCTGTCCTGGACCAGACGTGCTAGCTTGTTCTGCCGACTGTTCGTGTATAATTTCTGACGTTGACTGCCCTGAACTAGAATCAGCTACATCATTTGAGGCAGGTGAGACGAAAGCTGGAACCACACTTCCTCCTCCTCTAAATTTCAGCAACTGGTTTACATGCCTCTTAATTGTCTGATCCGTTCCATTTATTTTTATAATGTAAATTGAATTTCCTATGTTCTTAAGCACTGAACCTCGAGACCAATAATGTTTTTGCTGTCTAAACAGTTTTACTAGGACTTCCTCACCCACACTAAAAGCCACTTTGCGATTACCGTGGTAATAGTCACTCTGCGAGCACTGTTTGGATTTCACAATTAGATCGAGTGCTGGATCGAATGGTGCTGAGACGGTAGGCTTTAATAAATCTAATCTACATCTTAATTTCCGCCCAAATAAGACCTCAGCAGGTGATCTGTTTGTAGTCGAATGATTAGAATTTCTATAGCGTAGCAGAAATTCTTGTACTCTAATGTTCACGTCTCGAGAATTCGCACCTGATAGCAAAATCGATTTTAAAGCTTTTTTTATTATTTTGACATAACTCTCCGCTTGACCGTTGCTGGAAGGATTATATACAGGAGACGTTATGTGAGTTATGCTATTCCGCAAACAAAATTGTTTGAATTCATAAGATATAAAAGGTGTACCGTTATCTGAACAAAATGTATTAAATAATCCAAATCTCGCCATTACTTCAGAAATTTTTTCTATAACAATGCGAGAACTAAACCCTGATGACACATCAAAACATTCGACCCATTTTGAATAGGCATCTACAACTATTAAATATGTTTTACCGTTAATCGGGCCCAGGAAATCTAAATGCACGCGAAACCACGGCTGTGTAGGATAAGGCCAAGGCGTAAGCGGAGCGCGCGGGGGTGCGGGCCGCAACGCTGTACATATTCCGCATGTGCCGATAAAATTTTCGATAGCGAGACCCATACCTGGCCACCAAAATCTGTTCCGCGCTTCCTCTTTCACCTTTGTTACCCCCAAATGACCTTTGTGCAATTCAGATAACACTTTGATTTGTAGGCTACTGGGAATAACTAATTTATGTCCTCTTAAAAGGCAGCCATGTTCAACGGATAGTTCCGATCGGTGACTAAAAAAAATACGCATTTGGGGATCATACATTTTAGGTGGCCACCCATTTATGACGTAATTTACAACCTTTGAAATGACCTCATCACATTTAACCGCCTCTCTGACGTCCGATAAGGATAGAAAACGTTCTCCTTCGTAAACAAATCGTACATACGTCGATCTGTCTAGCACTGACTCATCGTCAGCTTGCACTGACTGAGTACCCCGCGCACCAGCCGGCAACGGCTCGCTGCCCGCCCCACCGCTCGGCGCCCGACTTAGGTAATCCGCACTATTATGAGCACTGCTTATATATTCAATTTTGTAATTGTACGCTGACAGAAAGATCGCATATCGTTGTAGCCTGTTTGCTGATATTTCAGGTATACCCTTGTCTGGGTTAAATATTGATATTAAAGGCTTATGATCGGTTCTTAAGGTAAATGGTATTGTCCGCCCATACAAATATTGGTGAAATTTCCTTATACCAAAAATAATGGCTGTTGCTTCCTTTTGAATTTGGCTGTACCGTTTTTCAGCTGTGTTAAGTGAACGCGACATATAGGCGATGGGTTTTTCTACTCCGTTCTCGATCTGTGATAAGATAGCACCGAGTCCGGTTGGTGAAGCGTCCACTGTTAGAATTAGCTGAGCGTCAGGGTTAAAATGTGCTAACGTGGTCTCAGAGGCTAATTCGCGCTTTATAATGGATACAGCATCCTTGTGTTCCTTAGTCCAAGACCAAGGCACATTTTTTTGTAATAATTTATGAAGGGAACTTAAAATCGAGGAAGCGTTTTTTATAAAACCTCTATAGTAGTTTACCATACCCAAAAAAGATTTTAATTCTGATAAATTTGTAGGAGATCGGAAATTTAAAATAGAATCTACTTTACTTGGAGACTTATGTATACCTTTACTATCTATAACAAAGCCTAAATAGGAGACAGATTCCTGAAAGAACGTGCATTTTTCTCTTTTTAAAACTAGCCCGGCGTCTTGTAGTCTATGGAATACCTCCTGTAGCCTATTTAGCATTTGTTTTTTGTCTGTTCCCCATACCAAAATATCGTCCAAAAATAGTAACGTTCCATCTAACCCTGTGAGTACAGATTCTATGGTCCTTTGGAATATAGCTGGCGCGCTAGCCAAACCAAACACCAGTCTTGTAAATTTGTATAGTCCTTTATGTGTATTTATACAAGTTAGCATTTGTGATGACTCATTAAGACATAGCTGATTGTAAGCTTGGGAGAGGTTCAATTTACTAAAATATCTTGCTCCATGAAGCTTAGAGAACATCTCTTCATATCTAGGCAACGGATATTTATCTACGAGTAACTGTTTATTAATAGTTACCGAATAATCCGCGCACAAACGTATAGAGCCATCACGCTTTAAGACTGGAACAATCGGGCTTGCGTATTCTGAATATTTAACGGGAACGAGAATACCTAACCCTACTAGCCGGCTAAGCTCACTTTCTACGCGGTCCCGTAATGCAAACGGCAAGGAACGTGCTTTGAAAAATATTGGTTTTGCATCAGATTTTAGAGTTAAATTTAGTTTTATCTCCTTACAACAACCTAATTCATCGGGAAATAATTTAGGATATTTTGAAACTATTTCCTGGACAAGGTTATTGCATTTATTAACAGAACAGATTTGCATGTTAAAACAAGAAAAAAAATCTCTGCCTAACAATGGTGGCCCACCATTCCTTACCACGTACACATTTAAATGGTTCGAGGTCCCGTTATATGAAAAAAGTAGTAATGTTTAATCTGTCACCACTGTAACTGTGCAAAATAATGTTACTAGTTGTTAACTTAAGTTGAGAAAAGTATTGCCCATACATCTGCTCAGAGATAACGGTAACGTATCTATTTCAAAAGATAATTTGACGTCATTGACTACAACAGATTCCTGCATCGGTTCACCGCGCATAGTACGAATATTGCAACATCATCGCTTACCGTCGTCATCATCATCCGCGAAGCACTCGATGTAATGCTGACCCTTTACCGTTTGTTTACACATGCGTTTCAAATGGCCTTGAGCTCCACACTTTTTACATTTGTAGCGCGCAAAACGACACGATGACGCTTGATGCCCGGTGTAGCCGCATGCCGTGCACCCGTTGCCGTTATCATTATAGCTACGGCCGGCGGTCGCTGGTAAAGCGGCTGACGTCCGGCCGCGCTGCTGCGTCGAAGCCTGGCGCGCCGCTCCGCTCCGCCCGGCTCCCGAGCCTGACACGGTCATCTTCATCAACTGAAGCGGTGTTGTCGTCGTAGATAAATCAGGACGACGTAAGGTGTCCCGAGCCCCCATACGGGCACTGTGTACCCCCTCCGCTATTTTTAAAGCTTTGTCTAGGGTCAGCTCCGTCATGGCCTCGGTGAAAAGTTTATCTCGTTCTGGTCCATGTTCCATTCCCAAAATAAAACGATCTCTTAGTTGTTCATCCAGAGTTGTAGACACGAAACCACAGTGCACCGCAAGCCCACGGACACGCGCCGCCCATTCCGCAAGCCCTTCACCGACATTTTGACTGGCACTATGAAATTTGTACCTCTCCGCAAAAGTGCACGTCCTTGGCTTGAAATGTCCATCCAATAGCTCAACAACATTTTTATAGCTTAAAACTCCAACTTGTTTTGGTAACGCTAGATCACGAACCAGTTTATAAGTTGACTCAGCGAGATTGCTGAGTAAAATAGCTCGACGTTTACAACCGGCTTTGTCTACCTCCGCATCCAAGTCATTGGCTAGAAACCATTGTTCGAGTTTTTCTTTATAAATACACCAATCTTGAACTTCATGATCGAAAAATGATAAGGTGCCGACTGTAATTTTAGCCATATCTATCCCATCCTCGTCGCCAAATATTATAACCGTTAGGGGGAGGCAATCCAACTAATACAACCGGTACGTGCAGCTCGTATATTCGACTGACACAACAGTCAACTCAAACAAATGACAATGTTAGTTAGTACCCACATATGGGTATTAATTATTACCGTTAACGTTACCCTAACATCTCCTGTCTAGATGGTGCCGGATTATCTAGCCATGGGGTTGGACGAGCTCGGGCTACTCTCCTCTCCAGCCGGACTGGAGGAAGACGATCTCCCGTCGGGAGATGTTCGAATGGCTCGTCAGTAGGCGAGCTAACAACACGTCGCTCAAGTTTTAAAAATGGGCAATTTAAGGTGTGTACAAATCAACTTACACCACAGTAAGGCGGCAACGGCTATTTTATGTCGTACGCTTAATATGAACAAATTTGATGTTGCTCTCATACAGGAACCCTATCTGTATAAGGCCGACATCAAAGGTTTAAATGTTCGTGGAGGCCAACTTTTCTTTAAATGCTCCACAAATGATATGAGGACTTGTGTGTTTGCCAGGAATAGCATAATGGCAATGCCTCTTTATGACTTCTGTTCTAGGGACCTCACTACTGTGAGGATCAAAGGGGAAACAGGGGGGGGCAGCAAAGATACTATTCTAGCCTCCGCCTACCTACCATACGAAAACGAAGACCCGGTATCAGCACTACTGCACGACCTGGTTAACAACTGCGCTCGCGAAGATCTTATCATAGGATGCGACGCGAACGCCCACCATGTTGCCTGGGGCAGCTCAGACAACAACAAGAGAGGGGAAGCACTTCTGGATTTTCTGGTAAGCTCACCCTTACAAATCTTAAATAGAGGCAATAGACCAACGTTTGTTAATAAACGCAGAGCGGAGGTCATTGATATAACGCTTGCATCTAACAGAGCGAGCAAAGCGATTAGTAACTGGCATGTGTCGGAAGAGGTTAGCTTGTCTGATCACAACTACATCTGCTTCAGGTATGTAACTTCCAATAACTATGGTAAGATACGAAGGAGGAACCCTAGGCGAACCGATTGGGAATCTTTTAGGAAGGACCTTAAGGAACACCTCGGGGATCCTACGGAGCGACTCAACTCAATCATAGATATAGAGTTTGAGTCAGATAGAATTACACAGGCTGTCAAGGCCAGCTGGACCAAGAACTGTCCGGAGAAAGAGGCGGCAACGCATAAGGAACCGTGGTGGTCACCTGCCTTAGAAAGTCTAAGACAGGAGACCAGACGTGTTTTCAATTGGGCAAAGTCGAATAATGACTTTGCAAAATATGCCAAGGCCCTTACGCACTACAGTAAGGAAGTGCGCAAGGCGAAGCGTAGGTCATGGAGAGCTCACTGCAGTAACATCAATAGTCTCCCAGAAGGTATGAGGCTCAGTAAAGCGATGAGCTCTGCAAAAGTCAATCCGCTATCATCTATCCGGAATGACCAAGGTAAACTCACTGCAACTGGGAAGGAAACTCTTACACATATGCTAAGGATGCACTTTCCGGACTCGGTAGAGATACAAAATGTGACTGGAAATGTCATCACAATGGAAGAACAGACTGCAAAAACTTCCAAGGACGACTGGCGTACAGCAAAGAAAGTCGTTGACGCAGACAAGGTACGATGGGCAATTGATAGTTTCAGTCCTTATAAATCGCCAGGACCGGACGATATATACCCCATCTTACTACAGGAGGGTAAAAATACTCTCATACCGCACTTATGCAGGCTGTACAGAGCATGCCTAGCCTTTGGGCATGTCCCATCGGCTTGGAGGCAGTCAAAGGTAATCTTCATTCCCAAACCAGGAAAGGAGAGTTATGAGGATGCCAAATCTTATCGTCCCATCAGTCTTACTTCATTCTTTCTTAAGACTTTGGAGAAGATGATAGACAGATATATAAGAGATGGCCCACTAAGGAGACGACCACTCCATGATATGCAATGCGCGTACCAACCGGGTAGGTCTACGGAGACGGCATTACGACGACTAAAGAAATCTGTGCTGGAGCGTTTTTGGATATTGAGGGGGCGTTCGATCGAACGACCTTCGCTTCAATAAGAACCTCAGCACAAAATCATGGCATAGATGCGACAATTGTCAAATGGATAAACACTATGCTACAGGAACGTGTTATTGAAACAAGCTTATTAGGTGATAAGGTTACCGTAAAGGCAACTAAGGGATGTCCACAAGGAGGAGTATTATCCCCACTACTGTGGAGTCTAGTGGTGGACTCATTGTTAGTAGAGCTAAACAATGGACCACTTCAAGCGGTAGGCTATGCAGATGATATAGTCATACAAGTAAATGGCAAATTTCCAAATGTAGTAGCGGACTTGCTGCAAGGTGCTTTGGGTAGGGTGGAGAGATGGTGTAAAAACAATAATCTTTCTATCAATCCCAGCAAAACTGTTATAGTACCGTTCACGAGAAAAAGACATTTAGAGGGCCTTCGGGAACTAGAAATGTACGGTACCAAACTGAAATGGGCTACGGAAGTTAAATATCTGGGGGCAACTCTCGATAGAAAACTCACGTGGCATAGTCATGTTGGAAATATAACAAAAAAGGCCTTACGAGTCTTCAATATGTGCCGTTCTGCCTATGGCAAAACTTGGGGACTCAAACCAAAGGTAATATACTGGTTATACACTACGATGGTGAGGCCTATTCTTACATATGGCAGCGCCGTATGGTGGCCTAGGACTAAACTAAAGATCTGTAAAGATTTACTTAGGAAGGTGCAAAGAGTAGTTTGCATGGCAATTACGGGTGCCTTCAAAACAACGCCTACACAGGCTCTTGAGTGGATACTGGAACTAATTCCACTACACACTCATATCCAAACAGAGGCAAGGAAGTCTCTATACAGACTTGCAAAAGCAGGAGCTTGGAATCGTAACAAGCCCTGTACAAAACACACTTTATTGGATCCCGTGGAAGAACTGGATGATCTAATGGACATGCCCTGTGATAAGATAAATCCAGTGTTCATGTTTAATAAGAGGTACCGAGTACACATACCATCAAGGGATGAGTGGACGCGGGGACTCAAACCGGTTGGTGAAACGCACCTCATATGGTACACTGACGGCTCAAAAATGGAGTCAGGTACTGGGGCAGGAATTTATTCCAAGGACTGCAGGGTCAGTCAGAGCATGGGGCAATATGCATCGGTTTTCCAAGCGGAGACCTATGCCATAATTGCCAGCATTAAAGAAATGCAAAGGAGAAATGTTAAAGGTAAAACCATTTACATTCTCAGTGACAGTCAAGCAGCTCTGAAGGCTCTAAACTCCTTCCGAGTTGACTCTAAACTGGTTAAAGAAGGTGTTATAGGTTTGAATGACCTGGGAAGACACAACAACGTCAGCCTCATCTGGGTACCTGGACACGAAGGTGTCGAGGGCAATGAGAAGGCGGACAGACTAGCAAGGGCCGGCTCGCAAAGACAGCTGGTGGGTCCTGAACCATTTGTGGGGATTCCGTATGGAACGTACCACCAAGCATTATATGCGCATGCTAGGAATGAACACTTAAAGGAATGGAGGGAAGCGTCAGGCCTAAACCACTCCAAAACTTTCTCTAGCACAAGGGTGGACTGTGGGGTTAAATTATTGAAACTTAACAGATCACAGATAAGGCACCTGATAGGTGCACTCACGGGACATTTTGGTACCAATGAGCACCTTCACAGAATGAGGCTAAGTACTACGGATACTTGCAGATTTTGTAAAGGTGAAAAAGAGTCAATGCGACACATTTTGTGTGGCTGCGACGCTCTTGCGAGACGTAGGTTGTGTCATCTGGGAGTAGCTTATCCTACACCAGATGATTATGCACAGCTCCAAGCTGGCGCAATCGTTGCGTACCTGAGGGAACTCTTCGACACGCCAGAAACAGAGTAAGGGCTAGGGCATGCACAATGGATCCAACAGGGTCGAAGTGCGCTCCGGTGGTCACCAGGCCCAACTTATAGCCACCAAGAATAGAATAGAATAGAAGTACTGGATATGAAAACTTAATGGTTAATCATTTATTTATTATTAATTTATTTACACTTATTTGCACAAACAATATAAACAGGAATCAGATCACACAAAACAGAAACAAAAGAAATACAGTGCAGATAGGCGGCCTTATCGCTGACAAGCGTTCCTCAAAGAAGCGTCGAAACGCTACTTTGAATCCGCGTCCCGTCACGCGAACAGTTTAATCCGCGCCGCCGCCGATTACGCCCCTAGTCCTTCTGACTCGCGCCGCAGACCACGGCACGTACTGCTCGACCCTCCTGACCCCATGACGGTCCTATTGGACCGGGATGCGCCGAACCCTCCCCGACAACCGTATGCTACACTAGCTATCAGACACCGGTCCATATTACTATGATCTGTGCACCGGTCTCGCCGGCGAGGCCGAAGGGTCGTACGTATGCGACCTCAACGACGTGCATCACCCCACTGAGTTACTTGGTCACTCTCCAAAAAAAAAAATAAAAAAAATCGCTGACAAGCATCATTTATCGTAATGTACACTTAATGTAAAAATTTAATGGTTAATAAAGAAATATTATTATTATATTATTATATAATATAGTGAGTAGCCGTGGAACCCCTAGGGGGTTCAAATGGGGGGCTCAAGAGGAAGGCGCGGATACTCTGCCGCTAAGCAGCAATGTGTAAACATTGCTACAGTGTCTTTCACACTGGTGTGAAGGGCACTGTAGCTGGTGCTTGTAGTATTGTTCTGTGAGCTGGTGAAATAATAGTAAGCTGTGATAGAAAGTGGCGGTCTCATGAGACTTAGTAACTAAACTAATGTGTCGAATGTTGAGCGGCAGCTGTTTATAGGCAAGAGTGTCGCTTCCAGGCTAACTTCTTGCTTGTGTCGTCACTAGATTGAATGAAAATTAAAAAGTAAAGTATGTACCTAATGTAAATTGTTAGACTATGTAACATAGATTGGTAGTATACAATAGGCATGATGACTGTAACACAATACCAATAAATCTGTGGTTTTAAATATTAGAACAGATTGCACTGATTCCAAAAGTGCATCTCATTTTCATAATAATAGAGAGATTTTCGTGATATTTAAGCAAATAAATTACTTAAATACAGCTAATCGCCATTTTGTAATAAACGCTGCTCAGAGTGAACGACGTCAATCCTGTGTAAATAAACAACTGTCAAACTGTCATCTCAACTTTTTCTTTCATACAATGATTCACTTTTATACCTAGACAGATGTTTATTTACACCGCCGTAGTGACAATATGGCGCCATGCACCGGCCATCGTTTGGGAACGAAATTCAAACTCTATTTTAAAAATTGAAAATATTGCTATTAATTGTAAATTTAATACAAAAATATGATTATTTTCGGCAATAGTAGACCCGTAAGTACATTAAAGAGTATTATTTCAAAATTAGTCATCATGCCTATTACGAAAATGATCTTCTGTAGCATAGCTCCATTATATATACTTAAGTACTTATTATATCTCATAAACTATTTTAAATAAAATAAAAACCGAC
The DNA here is from genome assembly GCA_911728495.1 of Furcula furcula. NCBI lineage: Eukaryota > Metazoa > Arthropoda > Insecta > Lepidoptera > Notodontidae > Furcula > Furcula furcula. The sequence continues at coordinate 24,648,035 of OU452252.1, forward strand.
TTCAAAGTAAATTATCTAAAAAGCATAAAATAACGAAAATATTATTGAAGTTGGTGTTAGCGTACCTGCTGTGTATATTCTGCACCAACTTCAATAATATTTTCGTTATTTTATGCTTTTTAGATAATTTACTTTGAAGTCGGTTTTTATTTTATTTAAAATAGTTTATTTAACACTTTTTAGTGACTTATTTTACCAAGATAGGTATCAAAACAATCACGCAACTCGAACGTCTACATTACAGTAACTTACTGAAAACATAAAAAGTTTATATCTCTTAAACTACTGGACCGATTTTGATGAAATTTGTACTCTACCCTAAGTTGAAAGATACTCTAACTATTGCAAAAAGAATTTTCGAAATCGGACTTGTAGTTTCTGAGAAATCCGCGGACAAACCTACATACATACATACATACATACATACATACATACATACATACATACATACATACATACACTCGTGAAATTTGGTAAATTCGTTTAGAAGCCCACATAGACTAACATATATGAATATTACGCATTTTTATTAATATTACATACATACGCGTCGAATACAGAACCTCCTTTTTTGAAGTCGGTTAATAAAACTTGAGAAATATTAGGTATTACACAAACAATAGACGAATTTCTTAATGATTAATTTTAATTACTTATATTAGAATCCACCACTCGTTAACGAGAATATATATTTAACTTAATTACCTCACCTTGTTATCATATAAAAAATTAATTGCTAAAATGTAATAATAAATAATAATTAAAATTAAGTTAATGATGTTAAAGATTCAAATCGCTTCTAATAAATAAAAATATTTAGTTCATATTCTAAAAAATTATATGTAACCCCACTCAATGAAGTCTTCGATTAAATCACGCTGTCTATTTATAAAAATATCGGTAACTGGAAAACCAAATTCTAACGATTCTTCAATCAAATCAGGCACATCTTCATTAGTTGCGAGGACAAATGGCAAGAAGACAAAGGAAATTAGCAAACCAAAGTCCAACATCTTTGTGTAGAACATTTCAAACTTGCTTCTCGGATATACCAGCTCCACGTCGATGTTGAAATACTCTAGAAACGTTCTCAGGGTGTCGTGGTACAGATCCTTCAGGTGCAGCAGATGAGCTTTGCGGAACTTGCGGTTGGTGCTCATGAACACGAACTGTATGAAGTCCAACACTGGACAACCGTAGTGCAGGATCTGGTGATCCACTAGGATCATGTCCGTTATTCGTTCATTCTAAAAACAGATAAAAATAAGTAAGACAACAATTACTTTTATAGGATTTGGAATTTGTCTCTAAGGTCGGTTTTTAACGGTTTTGTAGCAAATCATAAAATCCGAAGCTCAGATGTCCAAAACATTTAATAATGGTCCCCTTTTGTATATATGCATAAATCGGTATATGGCATTGACTGTTTAGTTCATTGCCAAGCTGATGTATATTTCTAAAATGTCATTGGTTCAATAACCTTATTAACAAGACAGATATTCATTATAAATTCATAGTTTTCACACCATGTGTTCCATATTCTATTTTAAGTTAAAGCAAGCTCTCTTTATTGTAGAGCTCTGCTGAGATTTTTATTTTACAATAGGTATCAAAATCTACTCAATAAAATACTTAACATATTCTGTCAGTCAGACAACGTATAAGCCGATGATTCTTGCTAGAATTATAAAACTTTGCTGAAGAAATCGTAACGCACTAAGGCCCAAGTGCACCGACATTTAAATGTTCGTTATCTATTTTTCAGATTCGATTACCTATCTATTTTTCACCACCACCATAACCCCGGTTAACAGTTATCTACCCTTAACAGTTCATTATCTTAACCTAGCTTGACACCCCTGGGCACCGTTAAGGACTGTTAAGTAGTTAAATAGATAATCAATTCTGTCTGAAAAATAGATAACGGACGTTTAAATGTCGGTGCACTTGGGCCTAAGAAGAAGAAGCACTGAAAGGTTTTATTAAGAAACAAGAAACCCCCATCGGGCTCACACCCAATACCTACTTACATATGTTTTAATGAACATATTGCATGGCCTGTAGTCACCGTGACACAAACTAATGTTCATTGCGTCGTTGTTGAAATATTGATTATATTTGCTTGCTAATTTGTGATATCCCTTTTCCACTCTGCACTTAACGTCTTCATCGACGTATTTAACACATTTACTAATCATATTTTTAACGAATGCCTGCCATTCACTTCCATTAATAAATGGATATTTCATTTCTTTGATCTTTTTATCAAAATACTCTGGCTGCCTTTTTTCCAATGCAAACGAAAGCCCGTGAAATCTCGCGAGTTGTTTTACAGCCATTTCAGCGAATTCCAAAGAAATCACATTCGTCCTCTGGAACGCCTTGTATCCTTTGTTCACGATGTTGTCCAATATTATCATTTCTGTATCACTTTCCTCGTAACATTTGACCATATTGAATCTTTCTTGTGAAGGTACGTTGGCATCCTCCTGGAGCTCTGCGAATATCTCAGAGAGATCTCTGTAAGCGAATAGTTCTGTACGATATATGCCAGGAAGAGATATCCATCCTACGTCCTTACTTTGTGGTAACGTTTTCATGAACAAATTAGTTTCTTGTTCCCCATCACTCGTTTCGCCTTTTATATCCACCTTATAAATTTCACTTAGATAACCATTGCCACTCATCGGTACCTTATGATTATTTATCTTGTATAACAGATATCCTTCTTTTTCAATTATATTCCTGATAGATCTGTCGAGTTTCGTCGAAGACTCATTTACAGAGCACATTTTTATATTTTTTTAATAAATCTTTCGAAATGTGCCTTCTAAGAGATTCCTAATAAGAATGAATTTATTTGTCAGTAATTATTTAAATAAGAAATGTAACAAAGAACAATAAAAAAACCAGCCCATTTCCCAGTGTTTGGCAGTTTAAAGCAAATTTTATCACTACGGGTTCCGTACAAACACGTACTATAATAGTAATAGTAACCTAGCAATGACATACAATCAAATCAAATTTATTTGCAACGAGCGCAGGTAACAATACGTTTATGTGAACATTCTATACACTGGTAAGCAAGATGATACATGCGTCGGATGGGAGACCTAAGGCCTCACCACCTTACCACCCTGCGACCCTGGTCGTGTTGCTCTTCCAATTAGGTATCAGGGTAAGAAATGCACTTGTGCCATGTATTCTGTGCTTGTGCATTAAAATATCTTCCGTTTAGATGTTGTGAAAGACTGGCTGCTGTAGTCCTATCGGTCAGGAGAACAGTATTATTATAACGGGTAAATAATATTTAGGTATAAAAAAAGGTATGTTAGCCTAGTACTTATAATTATTACTCTGATAATTCCATAACGATTCAATATTATTTTAAGTGGAGTCACTTACTAGTAGTACTACACTGACTTAACTACACGTGTGCAATTTTTCTAGAATCTAGTTACATTACAAGACATACTTACTAGTATTTCTTATTTACGATCATGACCCACCAAGTATGAAAACTTTACCCACGGTGTACAGATATGAGAAACAGGGAAATATTTATACTATGCAATGACATGTGTCGCATTACTGTGGGTAGGTAATGGCAATTATAAAAAAACCTACCTACTTCACTTATTTTAATATTAGTGCAAAGTATTTGTCTCGTAGACAGAATATAACAAGACATCTAGCTAGCTCTTGTCCGGTGAAGCTGTAATGGCCATCTGCGGCTAACAGCCTACTCCTACACAAAAAAAAAAAAGACATCTAGCTAGCGTGCCGCCGATAAGGACAGAAAATAATAATTCGTACACTTAACACACGTTTTGGATATTTATTTAAAATTGCGCCTATTATGTAGTTTATACGATATTTCATAATGCAATTCAATTTAAAACTCCAAAGCTACGTCGTGAACTAGAAAATTTCATGAGTACTCGAAGAAAACGCACCGTAGGTGCGCCATATTTTGAACACACGCTGAGGGACAAAAAATCATATGCTCTGTTTCTTTCTATCACATATAATATATATATAGATGCATCGTTTTCTTGCGCGAATGAGAAAGAAAGTGCCAGCTCTCTATTGGTTTCTTTCTCTAAGATTTGTCTGGATGGATGGAAATGGATTTCTTTTTTTATGTTAGTCACTTATAGGTACCTGACCGCGTAAGGGTTGCTTACGAGTGTAGGTAACGGTATTTATTTGACAGAATGTTTTACTTTTAATTATAATATTTTAATTAGATTTCACCACGGGTTATCTTGCTCGCGTAGCGCTGGCCGTATGTCACGCCATGCCGCCCTTAATGAGATTATTCGCAGGGGGCTTGTCACTGCCGGTGTCCCTGCCGTACTGGAACCAGTCGGTATTACACGAGATGATGGCAGGAGGACTGATGTTGTCACTTTAGTACCATGACAACATGGAAAGCCGTTAGTGTGGGATGCGACATGTGTCGACACACTTGCTGCGTCCCACACCCCGGCAACTTGCAGGGCGGCTGGAGGGGCTGCGGCGACCGCTAGTGATGCAAAGCGGCGCAAGTATGCAGCTCTAGGTTTCAGCTATATATTTGCGCCCTTTGCGGTGGAGACCATGGGGCCTTGGTCTCATGAGACGCACGGTTTGGTGAAAGAAATTTCATCCAAACTTATCAAAGTCTCAGGAGACCGCCGGGCTGGTAGCTTTTTCTGCCAACGTATATAAGCTTGGCTATACAAAGGGGTAATGCCGCCAGTCTTTTAGGTACCCTTCCCTCCCAGTGCGGCGACTTTAAGGAAGTTTATTACCTAGTTTAAGTGTACATGTTTGTAAATAAACTGTAAATATTTTGTTTAAGTATGATCTATTATCAATACTGATTTTAACACAATTAAAAATGTGTTTATGTGTTGTGTGTATGTGTTTTTTGTGTTTGTTTAACGTCCAGTCTTTATTAAGCATTTACGCTTTGACTTATGTTTGACTTTGTAATATTTTTGTTACATAAAACAAACTATATCTTCTATTACATACTTATAAAAAAACTGTAACAGGCACAATCCTGTACATTGAAGATATTTTGAAAATTATTTTTGGAGGGCATTCTGTAACCAATACCTACTGAAGCCAAAACAGTATTTTTTTTTAAATTTTTGTCTGTCTGTATCATGGCCGCGCATCACGTCGAAACTGCTGATGGATTCACGTGAAACTTGGCCTAATTTGAGCACCTATATTTAAGGCGATTCATTTTTATTTATTTAAGTAGGTAGGGTAAGTTATAGGCGACTTTTGTGTTACCACGCTTTTCGTCTTCCCCCCACTTACCCTAATAGATTGATCCTAGTAAGAAAACTTTCACTAGAAGTTTAAGAAACCGTTTCAATAAGTAGACTTTTTAATAATTACCAACACCAACCACCAACCATTCAGTGGCATGTCGCATTCGTAGGTTATATAATAAGAAATTTTCGTCGGTGGATTTATTTAACACAACAAAAGATGTATTTAGAAAACAAGTTACATTATTGCTTTAGTTATTGTTGTATTATATATCTATAGTACTAACAATGATATACTCGTAAGTCTATACATAGTATCATTGATCACCAACTTTTCTTTTTGATAAGTATGTAGTAAAATAAACACACACTCACGCACAAAATCACACTCACACTTTCACACACACACACTCACAACATGTAATTAATCATACTCTTTATGGCAATTGGCTGTTTCAGTTATGAATACTAATTCTGCACTCCCTAATGATTAATTTTCTTTCTCTGATTGTATGTAGCCTTAGTTAAACATAGTCTCTGACTAAATATTCTGTAAATTGTAAAACCTTAATTGGCTGTAAGATTTACATGTATATTTACGTTTACTAATATGTCTAATAGCTGTGGTTTTTGTAATAAACTTATAATAAAATAAATAAAATAAAATAATTCTATGGGGACAACAGCTCCTATGGCAGTGTTAAAGTAATCTTACTTTGTCGTGGAAAAGAGACGCAGATATCCACAAGCCCGCTGAGTTTCTTGACGGATCTTCTCCGTTGAGGCCACGTTGTGATCAGGTGGTAGCTTTTTTTTTTTAAAAAAGATCTTTCAAATTTTTGACTTTTCGACTTTTGATATACTTACTTACGCAGTTTATAGCTACGTTCCTTTCTCTTATGAAAATAATATTACAGTAATACTGCTCAAACAGATGGTGGTGGACCCCTATCATCATCATCAGTAGCAGCAGTAGCCACAAGACTGAACAAAAGCCTCTCCCTTAGAAGGGAGCGGTTGCCATAATCCCCACGCTTGGCAGGCGTCTTGGGATCGCAATATAGGTGGTAGGTAATCCAATAGAAAGACGTGGCTGCCCGTCTTCTTGTTTTCCCTTAGTCGCCTCTAACGGACCCCCAATGGGAGGAGATGGGGGGGTGCTATTCTTACCCAGACGTCCCACGGCTTAGGTATACCCCAGGACGTACAAATACTATTTATTTACAGGCAAGCACCGGAGATTCTTTCGAAAACCTTTTTGCCACGGAACCATAAATACAGATCTAATAATTGAATTACAAATTACCTATATAAAACTTGTTTCTCACAAATATCGTCACCATTATAGCCATAAAGTTACTCCATTAAGCCTTCTTTATATGTTTATAGTTAGTGAAGTAGCATCTTGCAAGGCCACAATTTTGTAACTTAGACAAAAACCCGTTACGTACGTCGATTATTCTTTTTTCACGTCTGAATCATTTTAACTAATCAAATATTTAATATAAATTGTAGATCTGTTTTTAATTGGTATTCATCATCATCAGCCGGAAAACATCCACCGCTGAATATAAGCCTCCTCCTTCGAACGTCACAATGAACGACAATTGGCTATTATAATAAAGATAAATAAATGTCGTCTGTCCACCTAGTGGGAGACCTACCTACGCTGCGTCTTCCGGTTCGTGGTCGCCACTCGAGAACTTTTTTCCCCATTGGTTGTCGGTTCTTCGAGCGATGTGGTTTACCCATTGCCATTTCAACTAGCAGGTTCTAAGAGCTATGTCGGTGACCTTGGTTCTTTGGTGAATCTCTTCATTACGGATTGTGTCACGCAAAGAAACTCCGAGCATAGCTCTCTCCATAGCTCGTTGTGTGACTTTAAGCTTCTCTAAAAGGCCGTTAAGGACCCCGTCTCGTTACCATATCATTATCACTGGCAACACACACTGGTTAAAGAACGTTATAATAGATCCAACCGTTTATTTTCTTTTTGACAGCACCAATTGAACGTAACTGCGTCATGTTACGCAAAAGTTTGCTCCTTGATCCCGTATAATAATCATCTTTGACAAATTGAGTCCATAAGTGCAGTAGTTTTTTTATAAATTACATAAAATAACAAACGTTTTTAAAAATTTACGTTCTATGACTATCAACATAGTGATGTTACGTTTGAGATATCGATATTGTTTATTAACTATTTTTACACGGGTATAATGTAGCATTCTAATGTAGTATAAATATAGATTGGTATGAAATGATATGAAACAATTATTGTGACTTTTACTTTTATTTATTTATTAATCAAAATCAGATTCATCGTCGCTGTCACTCGAGCTATCGCCGACATTTATAATTAATTGTTGATTCATATTATCTATCGCCACGTGTTTATCCCAATCTGCCATTATAGTTTCTTGTGTTTTTAACCGACTTCAAAAAAGGAGGAGGTTCTCAATTCGTCTGTATATATAACAGTTTGCCTGCGTCGGTTTTCCCGGCCGATTATAATGTGGGTGGCTTCAAGGCTAGAGTGAATAGTCTTTTAATAAGCTAGTGCGCCTTACCATCTTCGATTGCGTCGCCACTTTCCATCAGGTGGGTCTGCAGTCAAGCACTAGCTTATGTTGAATAAAAAAAAAAAAATATATATATTTTTTTTTTTTTCTATGTATGTTCGCGCATAACCCTCGCAATTATGAACCGATTTGAAAAAATCTTTATTCCACCCATTCTTTAATCCGTTACTTGGGTCCCATAAAAAAATTATTGCTTACGAATAAGTAGTTCCTGAAAAAACCAGAATGGTGACTGCGCAGGACAACTGCAGGAATGCCTATATAGATGACTTTATGTCGCTTTTTACCGACAAAAATGGTCATAACTCTGGCAAATATTTACCAATTTCAATGATTCTTTTTTTATTCGAAAGATTGAACCACTGTAATGAATCTTTATAAATTTTATCACAACCGGCTAAGAACTTACTGGAGGACCATGAACGATGTGGGGAAATTTATCTGGTAAAAACCGTAAAACTGATGTTCTCCATTACATTACTCTGAAAAATATAAACCGATTTCGATGATTCTTTTTTTATTCGAGAGAGTAAACTACTATGATGATTCCATGCAAATTTCATTACGACCGGATATCTTTTTCTGAAGAAACATGAATTATGTAAAACTATGTATACGATAATGTGATCATAACCTACCTAGATCATTTTACCGTCTTCGATGGTTTAATCATTATTTATGAAAATATCGAAAATAAAATCTTTTTAAAAAAAATTTAACCGACTTCAATATCACTGAAAAGTATAAAATAATTTAAACATTATTGAAGTGGGTGCCAATTATACACAGCAGGTACGCTAAAACCAACTTCTATAATATTGAAATTATTTTATACTTTTCAGTGATATTGAAGTCGGTTCAATTTATTTTTAAAAAGATTTTATTTGAATTACATTTTGCCAGTTTTCCGCAGTTACTTCCACACATGCATTTTTTAATAAATCAAGCATTTTGTTTGCCGTGAATGGGGGTTTTGTGTTATTTCGAGCGGCGTGTCCTTTTACTTGAGCCCATATTATTTCAATGGCATTGTATTGACAATGATAGGGTGGCCAAATGAACATGTTCTGCAGCTATTTCGTCGATCACATATCGTTTTGGGAAGTGTTTTTTTGTTCCTAATATATTTAGTAATTGTACTTTTAGTAAGGAGTTATCAACATTTTCGCCATGTCGTTGAAGCCAGTCAATGATTACTTGTTTTTTGTCGGCCTGGGTCGGCATTTTATCAATTTGGCGTGAGTGATAGGATGCGTTATCCATAATAAAAACTGACGGTTCTTCCAATGATTGCACCATTTCCTTAAACTTTCGTAAACCTCAGAATTCATTTCTTCGTGGTACTCAACTGTTTTTTTGGATTTAAAGGCCAACAAAGCATCTGGCATGAATCCTTTCATAGACCCTGCATGGCAAATGATTAGGCGTTCTCCTTTTCCCATCGGCACTGAGCTAGTGGAAGCAGCGGTGTCATCAGTCCAGTTCTTAGACACTGTGTGGTTCGCATTCAGCCAAGTTTCGTCAGTGAAAACATACTACTGCTTACCCATAGACAAAAAATGGGGTAAGTAATAGAACGTTTTAAAAACCCCGCTCTAATATTTAGGAATATTATTATTACGTGTCAATGTAACAGAAGTGATAATAGAATGACGTTCTACTACTTACTAGCGCCATTCCTACGACTGTTCTCTTTCCGCACAGACTCGGTAGAAAAATGAATCGATATCGTGTCCACTATAATCACTTGGTCACAACACTATAACTGTCAAATTAGATCTGTCAAATAGAAAATAAACGGTTGGATCTATTATAGCTTCAGGCACTGCGGAATTTCAGATGAGAAGATGTCATCAAGTTTCCCAAACGCTGCCCAATCGAGTTGGATTCTTCGGACGACCTCTTTGTCGAAGGTCTGCTGTATATAGGCGGCTGCATAGCGGTCAACAACTTCGTGTGTATCGTTGCCAACGACTACCGGTACGGATGCAACATAAACATTGACATGATCTTCGTCTTGTGCGTGTTCATTATAAGACCCACTGTTGGGTTAACGCTACTGTGGTCGCTAAGCATTGTATGGAGGTCCTCCAGCGATTCAGCAATAATGACTATCACAAAGCGGAAGTGAGTGATGTATTCGCCATTGACGTTGATGCCGAATCCGAACCAGTTCAAGAGCTTGAAAACGACCTCCAATGCGTTCGTGAACAGTTTTGGAGAAATAACGTCTCCCTGTCTCACGCCTCTCTGCAATCGGATTGATTTTGTTGTCTCGACCTGTAGTCGGATCGACATGGTGGCGTTGCTGTAAAAACACTTCAACACTTCGATGTACATATAGCCAATGAGGAATCACTGGAGGGACAGGATTACCTCCCAGGTCTCGATTGAATCAAAGGCTTTTTCGAAGCCCCCAAATGCTAGATATAATGGCCGACTAGGAGTATATGTACTCCTCAGTCTTCTGTATAATCTGACGGAGCGTATGAATGTGATCTACGGTCCTAAAGCCTTTTCGGAACCCGGCTTGTTCGGGAGGCTGGAAATCATCACACCTGCGTTCAAGACGGTTCATATTGACTTTCAAAAACTGCTTATGCACATGGCTCAGAAGTGAGATATGTCTATAATTTTTTAATAAGGTGATATCACCTTTTTTTGAAGAAAATCACTACCACACCCCTGTACCGTGCTTCTGGCGTAGTACCTTCGAGTAAGACGGAATTATATACCCATATAGCACTTTTCGGTCACAGAATCATAAAAGCAGTAACACGTTGCATAGTTTCGTAATTGTTACGAAACATGGTTACTGTGTGGGGTTTGGTCTCTATGTGTGGTAACAGTTCGCACACAATGTGACCAGAAATTTTTTAGTCACTATGTGTAGTCTCTGTGTTCACACGTAACGTAATCATTTGTGTCGACTTATTTTTAAACACTATGTGTTTATGTGTAGTAACGGTGTGGTAATTATGTTACAAGAATAGTAATTTAAAATATATACTTACACGAAGTGTTGTAACGTTACGACATTGTTACTGAACAATATATTGCTAAAATGTAAATAAATAAGTCGTCATAAGACACTGTTTTTCAAACTGTTCCTACAAGTGTAGTTAAAAATGAGTAAAAATCCGTAACGATTCCGTCTCACATTTTTTATGGGACCCAATTAACGGATTAAAGAATGGATGGAAGAAAGATTTTTTCAAATCGGTTCATAATTGCGGTTCAAAATAAGAGTTATGCGTGAACATACATAGAAAAAAATATATATACAGACGAATTGAGAACCTCCTCCTTTTTTGAAGTCGGTTAAAAACACCAAAATTTAATAATATAATAACAATGGAAAATGGAAAATATTGGTAAGTATAATGGCATAGAGCATTGTTTAAAAGAAGTTTTGTCTCAAATGACCACAGAGTTGCCGACATGCATATTTTTGTCTTTCAACATAGACGGCTTACCGATAGCTAAAAGTACAAAAAATGAATTCTGGCCTATTTTGTGTAAAATAGACGTCATAGATTGCTCCATTAGTTATAGCAATATTTTTAGGAAGCAGAAAACCGCGTTTGGAATTATTTTTGCATCCATTTGTAAATGAGCTCTTAAAGTTATTTCATGATGGATTATTGGTTCAAAAGCAAATAGTTACCATCAAAATTCGTTGCTTTATATGTGATACACCTGCGAGGTGCTTTATAAAAGGTGAGTGCAAAATTAAATATACAAGTAGTGTACCGGAGCGGAGGTACGGTGCGTTTTAAATAATGTAATATATAAGTATTTCGTAATATTTTTTATTTCAGGTACTGTGGGGTTTAACAGTTACCACGGATGCATGAAATGTACAGTAATCGGAGAATACGATAGAAGAGGTCGGCATATGAGTTTTCCCAGAACGGACATGCCTTTGCGTACTGATGATTCATTTAGAAATCGATTAGATCCTGATCACCACTTGCCACACTTGCCACCACATTTGCTTGTAGTCGTCATTTTATTTGTATGGCCTCCAAAAGTTTGAGAATTGCTGGAAACAATATACCATTTTGTAAATTCGGTAACTTTATAACTACTTCTGATTTCGCGTCGACATATGTCGACACAGTCTCGTAACTTAGTGACCAGTTGTGACTTAAATATTTTCTTTAAATAAAAATATTTTATCCAATTATTTACCAACTTTATGGTGTATTCTTGGTTCCATAATATATAGTAAGTATTAAAAGAGATTAATCTATTAAAGCAAAAGCTTCCAAGCTCTGGGAATGTAAAGACTTTTCAGTAAAAATATTGTTTACATTGTACTACACAGGTGAAATTACATTAATATGATGGCGCGTTGATAAATTTCAAACTATTTCAACAAATTACACAATGAATTTCCTTTCCCACCTCTATTTGAACGATAAAAACCAAGTAATTTAGTAATAAAAACTTATGTTGACAAAACAATGATGGCCGATAACTTTTTCACCTTATTATTTTTTTCATTTTAAAATTTCACTTCGCTTAACAAAAAGTGAATGAAAGAACCATGAAAGAACGAATGATTTCTGAGAAGTGGTCGCAGACTAAGAACAATGTTACCACACAGCAACGTAACTTTAAAACCAAATGTTACTGTGTCGACTGTTCCCCATTTTTAGTCGTAGCGACGGAACAAGGTCGACTCGGCGACCAGAAAATGTTACTAGAATCAATCAGTGTCGACACAAAAGTGTCGACTTGTTTCGTAACGGCTACCAAAAAGTGCTTTATAGATAACTTCTGGAGGACTAAAAGTATCCGTTTTCCATTCGCTCCCAGAAGTTCGTGATTTCGTATTCACCCGGAGCCTTGTCGTTTTTAAGCTGTTTGAGAGCCATTCCAATCTCGTACAGGCTGATGTCTGGGATGTCCTCAGTGTAGTGTCGGGTTAGTTTAACTCTGGTGTCCTTATATTTTAAACACTTTTTCATTCAGTCAAACTATTTTTGAAAACATGAGGACCATTGGTTTAAGGGCATTTTTTTCACGTGCTAGTTATAAGCTATCACGGCCTCTTCCGGCCCCGTAAAAGTCTCTCAGTGACCGCAGTTGAGGGCCGCACTTCACGAATTTCATAATGGAGAGAAACACGGCCACGATCAAATACTGCATAACAACGCATTACGGTGCTCAAATGTCGTGCTTTCCACCCAAAAGCATTTTGAAGACGAGCAGACTGATTGCGTCTATCGCCTGTGCCATTTAAAAAGGCGTGTATGTTTTTAGGCGCCATTCCTGAAAACAAGGTTATTGGAAGTATTGGAACACATGGAATATCCAATCATCGACACAACAGTCGATCACTGGAAGCAGTTTGACGATTTAAATGAAAGAACTATATTTTTAAAGTGCTGAAGAAACATAGCTACGTAATAAAATAAAGTGAAAAAATTAATAAAACAAAACGTTTCGACATTTGTCGAAGTTTGGAACAAGCGAAGAAAAAAACTACCTACTTACCGACAGGCGTATTTTCATATATTATTATAACCTCACCCTTGTAGAACATATATTAATACCTAGTAAATTTATGTCCTAATTTTATAATTAAACAACATTTTCGATACAGCAAAACAATTAAAAGTTATGAGCAATAAATCTTACTCACCTCCTTAATGATTTTACTAGTAAAACTAGATGTACGATGGAGGATCGCTTGCGGTCGAAACATATATCAAGTAATTTTCTTCAACATGGCCGAATGTGTAAAGCGTCATTTGCAGTGACAACTAGAGGACCCGGGCTTATTGTTTATCCTTGAAATCCATTCAGAAAGGAGAAACTACTCTTGTTTTTTTAATAAACTTTTTAAATTTCGGACAATGGTGCTGTGTCGGACAATGTTTTCACCAAAGATATAAATTTTAAATCTATGGTTTTCACATTACTCTTCAATAAAATAATTAGGCTAAGTTTGTTTTAAGTAAATTCAAAATGCCAACTTTACTTCTCCAATTTGCCTCTTATGGAAACAAATCCAAAAAGAATATACACCCTGGCGACGGGTGATGTACACCAACTATAGCAAGAACCTTGAAGTTTCTCCACAGACACCTATTATTGAAATAATAAAATATTTAAAAAAATTGAACCGACTTCAATAACACTAAAAAGCATAAAATAATTTCTTGATGTGTTAGTGCTAAATATGCACAGTAAGTAGGTACGGTACGCTAACACCAACTCCAATGATATTATTTATTTAAATTGTTTTTTAACCGACTTCAAAAAAGGAGGTTCTGTATTCGACGCGTATGTATGTAATATTAATAGAAATGCGTAATATTCATATATGTTAGTCTATGTGGGCTTCTAAACAAATTTACCAAATTTCACGAGTGTATGTATGTATGTATGTATGTATGTATGTATGTATGTATGTATGTATGTATGTAGGTTTGTCCGCGGATTTCTCAGAAACTACAAGTCCGATTTAGAAAATTCTTTTTGCAATAGTTAGAGTATTTTTCAACTTAGGGTAGAGTACAAGTTTCATCAAAATCGGTCCAGTAGTTTAAGAGATATAAACTTTTTATGTTTTCAGTAAGTTACTGTAATATAGACGTTCGAGTTGCGTGATAGTGCTGATACCTATCTTGGTAAAATAAGTCACTAAAAAGTGTTAAATAAACTATTTTTTAAAAAATAATATCCGACTTCAAAGTAAATTATCTAAAAAGCATAAAATAACGAAAATATTATTGAAGTTGGTGCAGAATATACACAGCAGGTAGGTACGCTAACACCAACTTCAATAATATTTTCGTTATTTTATGCTTTTTAGATAATTTACTTTGAAGTCGGATTTTATTTTTTTTAAAATAGTTGCTTTTTAGTGTTAATAAAGTCGGTTTAATTTCTTTTTTAACCGGCTTCAAAAAGAAGGTTCTCTATTCGACGCGTATGTATGTAATATTGATAAAAATGCGTAATATTAATATATGTTAGTCTATGTGGGCTTCTAAACAAATTTACCAAATTTTATGAGTGTATGTATGTATGTATGTATGTATGTATGTATGTATGTATGTATGTATGTATGTATGTATGTATGTATGTAGGTTTGTCCGCCGATTTCTCAGAAACTACAAGTCCGATTTCGAAAATTCTTTTTGCAATAGTTAGAGTACTGTTCAACTTAGGGTATAGTACAAGTTTCATCAAAATCGGTCCAGTAGTTTAAGAGATATAAACTTTTTATGTTTTCAGTAAGTTACTGTAACGTAGACGTTCGAGTTGCGTGATAGTGCTGATATCTATCTTGGTAAAATAAGTCACTAAAAAGTGTTAAATAAACTATTTTATAAAAAATAATAACCGACTTCAATGTAAATTATCTAAAAAGCATAAAATAACGAAAATATATTGAAGTCGGTGTCAGCTGGTGATAGTGTTAGTTAACATGATTAGCTAGCACCGACTTCAATATATTTTCGTTATTTTATGCTTTTTAGATAATTTACATTGAAGTCGGTTATTATTTTTTATAAAATAGTTTTTTACTATTTTATCTAGGTACATAATCGAAACATGTACAATACAATACAATACTATAACTTTATTGCTCACCATAACAAAAATACATTTAAACTTAGATTAGGTACTACAACTTCCTTCGGAGTCGCTGGACGTTCGGGGTGTGGGCCCTTTGAACGTCCATTGAGTACGGCGGCGACTTCGAGGAGGACGGCGGCGGGGTTGCGACCCCCGTCCCCGTGAGAACCGTGACGTGTTCCCGGGGGGCTACAATGCGCCCCCCGGCGGCGGGCTCAAAGGCAAGGCACTGAGGGGCCCCTGGTGCAGATCCCTAGTGTTACATGTACTTAGTAATGAGTAGGTAATGTATGTGGAACAACACAATCTGTTGGGACAGCTGTGTAAATCTATAGTGGCGGAGCTATGGTGCTAGTAGTGCTAGGTGGCGGGGCACCCCCTACCCTCTAATATGGTTGAGGGGAGTGATGGCTGCTGCTAGAGTCAACTCGTGCGCGGGTTCTGCTTGGGGGGACTGGTCCGACTACTATCCCTTTGGCCTTTTAGATTGTTGTAGTTTTTGTCGTAATTTATTGGTTTCTTCTTTTCTCCCTTGCTTTATGTTTCGAACGGCAGGACACACTATCGCTAATGTCGATTCATTTGTAACAAAACAGTTTAAAAAAAAGTGAAAAAATGACAAGCCCGCTGAGTTTCTTGCCGGATCTTCTCAGTTGAGGCCGCGTTGTGATCCGGTGGTAGCTTTTAAAAAATGACTATTCAAAAGTGCTAGCGTTAAGCCTATTTGAAATAAAGATTTTTGAGTTTGAGTTTGAGTACATAGGTCACACTAAAAGTTTCCGAAACTGGCCACTTACATATAAACAATATTTAAAAAGTAATTACATAATTTTAAAATGGAACTCTTTGGCTGTAGAATGCAGTTTGTTTCATCTGACTGTCAATTGTTTTTACATTGTGGCGCCATTTTAAAAATTGCGTGTATACATTAACATGGATTTAACTCGGGAAAATTTTCGTAGTATGATTGTCTACGATTTTAAGTGTAATTTGACAGCTCAACAGAGCATCTCTCGGCTTCAATCTGCTTTTGGAGATGCTTGCATGGTGCATACATACATACATAAAATCACGCGCTTTTTCCCGTAGGGGTAGGCAGAGCCCAAGGGCCGCTTTTCGCCTCCGTGAGAAACGAGACGTGATGGTGCATGGTGCAAGACGACTATTTATAGCTGGTTTGCAGAATTCAAGCGCGGTCGTGTCAATCTCAGTGACGAATCTCGAGATGGTCGCCGGTCGTCGGTCCACCGGTGTGAACAACAAAAACATCGATGCTGTGCGCCGTATGATTGAAACTGAAGCCCGAAATTGAGCCGAAGCCAACCAAAGCGGCGCGCGCGAAAAGTGCATCTAAGCGGATGATTGCTTCTTTTTTTTAATAAAACTGGTCACGTGGCTACTGTTGCTATAAAGAATTATCGTACCGTGAATAGTGACTGGTACACGACCATCTGTTTGCCGGTAATTATTGACTAACTCCGTAAAAATAACCGGAAACGCCAGAGAACACGGCCAGAGAAACAAACGAATTTTAGAAGGTGAAAAACGTAGAACTTTTTAGCCATCCTGCATACAGGGCCGACCTGGCACATTGTGACTTTTTTCTGTTCCCAAAAATTAAGAACCAATTACGCGATCGACAATTTTCGTCACCAGAAGAGGCTGTCGAAGAGAACGAAAAACACGTTTCTGAGGTCACCACGGAGGAGTGGCACAAAAGTTCAAGTGCCCACCCTCCGCCCTAACTTGAATCTAAAAAAATCTTTTTAAAAAAAAAATGAACCGACTTCAATATCACTGAAAAGTATAAAATAATTTAAATATTATTGAAGTTGGTGTTAGCGTACCTGCTGGGTATATTTGGCACCAACTTCAATAATATTTAAATTATTTTATACTTTTCAGTGATATTGAAGTCGGTTCATTTTTTTTAAAAAAAGATTTTAGTTTAAACTTTTTAGTGGTATTTTCATATATAAAGATTGAACCATCGAAAACCGTAAAATTATCTAGGTAGGTTATGATCACATTATCGTCTACATAGTTTTACATAATTCATGTTTCTTCAGAAAAAAATATCCGGTCGTAATGAAATTTGCATGGAAACATCATAGTAGTTTACTCTCTCGAATAAAAAAAGAATCATCGAAATCGGTTCATAATTGTCAGAGCAATGTAATGGAGAACATCAGTTTTATGGTTTTTACGAGATAAATTCCTCCACATCGTTCATGGTCCTCCAGGAAGTTCTTATCCGGTTGTAATAAAATTCATACAGATTCAATACAGTGGTTTATTCTTTCGAATAAAAAAAGAATCATTGAAATTGGTAAATATTTGCCAGAGTTATGACCATTTTTGTCCGACCGAGCGAGTCCGAGCGACTAAAACGTCATCTATATAGGCTTTCTTGCAGCTCTCAGTGCGCAGTCACCATTCTTGTTTTTTAGGAACTACTTATTACTAAGCAATAATTTTTTTATGGGACCCAATCAATGGATTGAAGAATGGATGGAAGAAAGATTTTTTCAAATCGGTTAATAATTGCCAGAGTTATGCGCGAACATACATAAAAAAAAAAAAAATATATATATATACAGACGAATTGAGAACCTCCTCCTTTTTTGAAGTCGGTTAAAAATCAACAACAACCTTGTTCCGTTCACTTTGCCGCTAGTAATTTTTTTTTTATAAAATTGTATGGTTAGTTTGGGTAGATTCATACTGTTTGCAGGTAATTAAATTGTCACCCTGTTGGTTCTCCATAATTATCATGGGTCACATTGTTTTAAGCTACAGTTAGCCTACGTGTTGTTTCAGTTAGGACAACCGAAAATGTGCACCAATCTTTATATAAGTAATTAGTGTTTATAATAACGTGGCTGGTTACTAATTAAGTCGTGTTGGCTACTAATTAACCTTAATTGTGCTTCGTAACACCTTCTAGTTTAGGTAATAATGATAGGTATATAAACGGATATTAACTGAAGTTTTACTTCCTTAACTATTCATATTGTTGTTACTTTTCTACACGAAAACATGTGTACTGTAAATGAGTTATTACCAAAATTTGACAAATATTTTAATACTATTATTGAAAAAGAGGGATATTTGACGTACAAGGTAAATAAACGAAATATTTTAATGAAGGGTGAAGGATTTTTTAACGACCTTTATAATGTGGAAATAAAAGGAAAAACACGTAATGGAGATAAAGAAACAAACATATTTGTTAAAAGTTTGGTACTGGATAAAGAAATAGAATGGGTGTCATTATGTGAAACATTCCAAACAGAATTGTTTGCATACAAAGAACTTTCTAAGATATTCGCAGAGCTACAAGAGAACGCAAGTGTACCTTCCCACGAAATGTACAAATTTGTTAAGAGTTACGAAGAAAGTGATAGAAAAGTTATACTATTAGAAAATGTAACTAAAATAGGATATACAACCGCCCAAAGATTAGACGTGATCTCTTTGAATTTGGCTGAAATGTGCATAAAACAGCTCGCGAGATTCCATGGGCTCTCGTTTGTGTTACAAAAGAAACTACCAGAATATTTCGATAATAAGATAAAAACATTGAAACATCTATATGCTTTTAATAGCACATACCCGCAATTAATTAAAAATATGATTAAATCATCAATGAAATACGTCGATAGTGATGTTCAGCATTTAGTGGAAAACGTGATTTATAATCTGGCTGATAGAATTTCTGATTATTTCAATAAAGAGAACATGAATATTTGTTTATGTCATGGCGACTACAGACTGAGCAATATTATGACAAAATTAAGTGTAAGTATTTTATGAATAAGTCCCGCACTCGAACTCCACAGTTGCACTTTCAAGTTAGTATTTCGTTGGCAAATAAACGCTGCCTTGCCTAATATATGAAACTTGTCTACTTTTCTTTTCTGCAAGGTTGTTTAAATTGTATTTCATTTTTTTTTCGGTATTCAAATAAATTACTTTGCTTTTCTTTTATTTTATTTTTTTCATTGTATTGGCCTTTCTTGGAACAAAAAAGTAATTAAAATAACAATGGCTCGTATTAAAGTGTGTATTCATGGGGCTGTTTCGCTCCTATATGTTTGATCTAATTTTATCTATAGTTACTTCTATTTACTACTTATGGTTTGTTTTTCCCTATTTTGCGACCTTATTCTAAAAACGTCCATATATATTCATTAATGTTTTATTATCTACTTATTTAATTCAGCAAAAATATTCATTTTGGTTTTGCCTTACTTTTCATATTGAGTCGATCGATTTCGTTTACTCTTTTTAATTTGATATATAACTTAATAATAAATACACTTTATTGTACACCAAAAGTATATATCATTATTACTTATTTTTTTTAAGGACAATGAAGTGGCAAACGTCATCCCAGTGGACTATCAGTTCATGCACTACGGTTGTCCGGTGATAGACTTCATTAATTTTATATTCCTCAGCACCGACAGAAAATTTCGCAAAGCCCATCTGTCGCATCTAAAGGATCTATATCACGAAACTCTGAGAACTTTTCTGGAATATTTTAATCTTGATGTTGATATTGTTTACCCTAGGAAGATGTTTGATAAATATTATAAAGACAATTTAGACTATGGTCTGTTAATGTCATTTGTGTTACTGCCACTATTCATGGCACAAGATGAAAAAGTGCCTGATTTATTTATAGAAACTTCTGAATTCGATTTTAATGTCAACGACAAGTATAAGGAGAGACAGCGCGATGCAATTGAAGATTTTATAGAATGGGGTTATTTGTAAATCACATGACCGAAGGATAAATCAAAGAAACATGTATATTATGGTGTGGTGTTAGAGTGTTAGTCAATTAAATTATTTCATTAAACTAAGAACAAAAGCCGTAAATTCATTTTTTATCATAGTTATTAAGTAGGGTATTATTGGGCATTCTACTTCACCGATAGTGACGATCTTCGTCACTATCGGTGAAGTAGAATGCCCAATAATATAATTGGAATGGCCGCTATTCCACTTATATATAATGCCACATCTCACTCCGTTCGCCTTCGACACTGTCGGTGGAGTAGCCCAAGAATATAATAGGAATGCCCAGCTGTTTCTCAGGCTCACTCTGTTCGCCTGCAAAATTAATTAAAACCATTAATTCATATAACCAATACCACCTTGTTCCTCTTCGCTACTAGTCTAATTAACCGTCCAACTTCCAACGGTTTGTAAGGTAAGGTACTTTTACACTCGACGATACACTTGCCGTTCTCAATTGTGAACCGTTCGACTTTAGTTTCGGACAAGGTGCTATGTATTATTAATAATAATAATAATATCTTTATTTGTCATACACAAGATCCAAAAAAAAAAAAAGTTCCAAAAAGAACATAAAAAGAAAATACAACTACTTACTTATTTAATAATATACCTAAAATACAGTTATATAATAGTGTAAGTACCTATACATAAATGAAGTAGGTACCTATATTACTCAATCAGGCTGCGATTAGTAGCCAGCGTTTGTACATGTCTGATAGGAATATCCTATCTGATAGTCCTTTAATGATCGAGTTCGTACACATGTCAACTCTGGACATGAACTTAGCTATTCTGGTTCTCTGAATCGCAGTGAAGGAATGAATGCGCGCCTCCATAAACATACTGGTGGCACTACAATAGCGGTCTAATCCCATTAACTGTCTAAAGATGTTATTATATGCAATGTTATTATTAGTATCATGTGCTCTTTTTGTAGTTTGTCCAAAGTTGACATGTGTAAAAGCTCTGAGAGTAGGAACGAAACAAGGTAACTTTTACGTCCGCCCAAGTAACACATCAAAGCAGTATAACGGCCGACACAGCATTTCTGTATCGTTTTCGCATTTTTAAGTTAGTTTTAAAGAAGCATTATAAACGTTTATACGGCTACTGAAACGCTTATTTGGGCACAAATTATACGGCTTTTGATTCTAAATGGGTTCACAGCAGTTGTTTAATAGCATTACATGTGCATTATATTAGCAATATTGCGGTCAAGGAAGGTGTCAATCGCATTAAAGAAGCATTATTATGGTCAATGAAGTTGCCAAGTGTATTACAGAAGCATTATACTAGCAATATTATTGATAATGAAGATGTTAATTGCATTACACAAGCATTATACTAGCATTCGAATGTAGTAAAAGAATGATTGGAGCTATTTAAGTGTTCACAATTAGAACTTACATAAACCCTGCATCATTGCAAAAACATCTCTAATACCATACAATACAAAATGTTATACATTAACGTTATAATTTATAAACTATACTTGTCTCACAATATAAATGGCCAATATTAAGACGGTCAAAACTGAGTGATATTTATTTTTAAAATACTGGATAATGTTTTTGACTCTTTTGTTATTTCATGCCTTCAATTAATACTGCGCAATGTGGTTTACTGTAAATGTCTATATAAGTTTCATTGAAAATTTTCACGCGCCTTCGATATTTTGTAGTTTTTATATAAAATGCTATATAAAGATATGTGTGAAATAACCAAAAAAATTGTGTATTCCTAGTGTAGAACGAATTTTGCATAAATAACATAATAGTAGTGGTTGGGCAGTATTAAATTAAATTATACCATTACTTTATAGGTCTATTTCTTTTATAAATAGGCCCGAATGATTATATTTTTTGGTTATAAAACATTTACAAAATGGTGTCGGTCTACAGCAGCCCAGTGAGCTTTCAAAATGGCTAATTAATGCCGCAAGTAGTATAAGTAGTCACACGTGAAAAAATATTAAGCCAGAGGCCGGAGATAAGACTTTTGATGAACCACTGTGGTGTCATTGTCTATAAAGTAGTTCTATATGGGTTCACCGGTATATCAGTAGACTTTATGTAGACTGAAATCGTTCCATTACTTGAACGGAATTTTGGGGATCCTTGAGAAAAACAATAAAACCCATTTCAATTTTTTGTACTTATAACATGAATCAGTTTGTCTAAGAGTTGATAAAAAGGCTTTCTGAACGCATTATCTACATAATTATTCCTGAGGTCGTATTATGAGCTCTCAATTCCAAGCTAGTTTTCGCGTCAAGTCAATCAGCTTACGGCGAAAATATCGCGTAACGTAGTCTTTTTCCCAAATATGGCCGACAAATGGTTTTAATAATGCAGCAAAATGAATGTATATACAGCTTTACCCATTACAATTACTCACGTGTATTTGATTAAAGAGCTGTTAGCTGCATAACAGAACTCAGGTGATCTTTCAAATGCAAGCATTACAGTGATTCACGTTTATGCTGTTCAGCAGTACTAGGCTTTTACTTATCACTTAAAAGTGCCATTACACAACAGAGGGCATTAAAAATAGCCTAAAGCTGTATAACGGATTTACGGTGCATTATAATGCTTCATGTTTATGCTATTAAACAGCATTAGGCATTTATTTACTACTTACAAATGCTGTTGTAGATCCAAATGCACAAAAAACAGCTGAAAGCTGTACATCTGCGTTGTGGTTTGCTGCACTAAAACTAAAGGCTTTACAAAAGCATTTTGATATGCCATTATCTAACCGTTATACAGTGTAAAGCATCATAATGGTTTTGAAATGCCAATATAAAGCGTCAAGATGCTCGGTGAACTTATATAAGAGTTTATACGGACATTAAGTTCTACATAAGTTTACTATTCGTTTGTTAAAATGCTTCCTGTGTTACCTGGGCGGGGAGGATTTGTAAAATTTCCAATCATATTGCCAACGATGCACAGTGCTCTGCGCTGTCGTTCAATATCTTCGTCATCTTTTAGGCTAGATGTCACGACGTGGCCAAGGTACTTGAAACTATCAACAATATAAATAGGCTGTTTATTGAGTTAAACGCGGGGAATATTCTCCGGTCCTTTTCCAGACCTAAATATCAACATCTCCGTTTTTTTAACATTGTATACAAGATCTTTAGCATATTTCTCGCAAATAGATATAAGTCGTCTCAATCCTTTGATCGAGGGGCTGAGCAACACCATATCATCAGCGTAACTAAGATTATTAACATACCTGTTATCTAATCTAAGCCCAACTGGTGTGCTGCTCAGCTCCACGATCAGGTCATTAACATAAACATTAAAGAAGTCCGGTGAGGTGACCCCGCCCTGTCTCACACCGCTTTTTTTTTATGTAGGAGTAGTACTGTTGGCCGCAGATGGCCATTACAGCTTCACCGGACAAGAGGGCGAGCGCTTTAAGTGCTCCAGCCAGAAGGGTTTGGGTAGCGACTAGCTCAAGGGCACCTCAGGGAGGCACGGCCTCGGCTTGGGCTGCCGCTTAGAGAGAATGAGTTTACCACCGGTTCACAACGCGCCCACGCTGAGAAGAACCGGTAAGAAACTCAGCGAGGGGATGCATGTCGAGGTCGTATGCGACCTCGACATACGACCCTTCGGCATCACCGGCGAGACCGGTGTCTGTGTGTTGATGTGTTTACGACTCGTGACGTCGTTGTCGGTGTTGGTGTTGGTGTTGTGTCATGGTCCAGGAGGACGGACATCAGGTCGGGTGGGTCGAGCAGTACATGCCGCGGACGGCGGCGATGTACGGCAGTTCGACGATCTGAGGGACCAGGACCAGGGTCGGGGTCGGGGATATAGTCGGCAGCGGCGCCGATTAGCGGGTTTGGGTGGACCCACGCTTTTTCAAAGTAATGCTCAGACATTTCTTTGAAAAATTTGCGGATAGGGACTAGACCGAAGTCAGAATGAAGGTCAACATTCCGCATGTACCACGGGGCACCGACGGCATGTCGAAGGAATCGGTTTTGAATAACCTGGAGGCTATTGATGTGAACGGGAGCCGCGTGTGCGAATACGGCACTGGCGTAAGCTAGGATGGGACGGATGCAGGTTTTGTAAAGTGTCAACTTATTCCTAAGCGACAGTTTACTTCGCCTGCAGATCATGGGGTAGAGTCGACCGAGGACGAAGGCCGCTCGGTTGCGTACTGATCGTATATGCGGTCCAAATGACATGTAGGAGTCTAGGGTGACGCCTAGATATTTGACCTTTCTGGTCCAGGGGATGGGACGCCCAGGTCCGATCACCCTGATCGGACCTAGGCCTCACGCCGCATGAGAGCCGGTAACTATCAGACAGCTCTTGATCCCATCTGATGTTGTTGACTTGATGGGAATACCAAAATGCCAGCAAGCCAACGACATCAGCCAATTATTAGCATGGTGTATAAACAAGTAACAGGGGGGTGGCTATTGCGTTTGCCAAACGTTTTCACAGTCTTATGTACTAGAAACAGTACACACGGGTCGTCCGGCGGTCACCGCTTGATGACGCTATCGGAAACGGTTTCATCAGGCAGTTGTCACAATGATAGGTGTAAATGGTATTCAATATGTGCAAGACTGCAATCTTGCATTATGTGAATTTGCAGTGTGCGAACTTTATTATAACAGGTGTGAGGTATGACTTGATTAATTTGCATGTAATCAACAGTTACATTGTACGATGATACCACAATGTTGCAGGCTGTGATTAAAATTAGACTTTACAGGATTTCCCATGCCCATTGCAATTAATGTAAATAGAGGACTTTTTGATCAGTTTTGATAACAGCAAAATACTCATACACTAATCCTTTGTCATAACTTTGCGTGTGTTTTTAGTTTAATCCACATAGGAATGTTTGAAATATGATTTTTAAGATCATTAGCTACTAAACCTTTGCATGAAATGATTACAAAATGATATTTAATATATTGACCCCTTGGGTGTGGTAAGAGACGACTAAGCGAGAACAAGAAGCCAGGCAGCAGCGTCTTTCTTTTGGAGTGATCTGTCACCTATACTGCGATCCCCAAGACACCTGCTAAGCGTGGGGATTATGACATCCCACCTTAAGAGGAGGTCTATGTTCAGCAGTGGCCGTCTTCTGGCTGGTGATGATTTAAAATATTATTTTATACCAATTTAAAGTTTTACTGCAACATACCTGTAGGTACCTTTTTTTTTTTTTTTTTTTTTGACGCGGGGGAAATCTTCGAAAGATCCCCGGGAGCTGTGGGGCTCGACCGGGGTATGTGGGATTCTTACCCACTAAAACCCCCGCGGCTGTCGCATCGGCACATGAGAGGGGGGACCCCAGGACTCTCCGGTGGGATCTGCACCAGGGGCCCCTCAGTGCCTTGCCTTTGAGCCCGCCGCCGGGGGGCGCATTGTAGCCCCCCGGGAACCAGTCACGGTGCTCACGGGGACGGGGGTCGCAACCCCGCCGCCGTCCTCCTCGGAGTCGCCGCCGTACTCAATGGACGCTCAAGGGGCCCACACCCCGAGCGTCCAGCGACTCCGAAGGACCTGTAGGTACCTAAACTAACTTTTCGACGCAAATCCGTTTCCATGAATAGTTCTAACAAAAAATGTTTTCAGGATATTACTATTTTAGCAGAGTTTGTGATCAAAGTATACGCGCCGATGTGCTTTCAGATAAATACACAACCTTACTGTATGAATGGAATGCAACACGCATTTGAGATCATTAAGCTAGATAGCTTAATGATCTTCTTTAAGTTTTTAACGAAGAAAACTTAAAGAAGGTAGTGAATCCAGTTATTCAACGGAATGGCTATTTTGGCCACTGTGAAGACGTAATGATAGCAATTCTATGCGATGAAACAGGGCACATAAAAGAACTCGGTCTGAGACTTATTCTGAAGACTCGTATGAGGTCGGCATTCAAACTTAGAAGGGAGTTTCAAGTGCCATCATTTAATTTCGAAGCAAAGGACTACACGGACTTGGTCGATTGGAGAGAGATTACGAAACACCACTTAACCATGCCCGTGGGGGGTCCGGGTAAGAATAGCACCCTCCTATCTCCCCCCGTTTGGTGTTCGTAAGAGGCGACTAAAGGAAAATTAGAACACGGGCATCAGCGTCTTTCTATTGGATTACCAACTACATATACTGCGATCCCCAAGCTGCCTGCCAAGCGTGGGGATTATGGCAACCCCTCCCTTCTAAGGGGGAGGCCTTTGTTCAGCAGTGGAGGTGTTTCGGCTGCTGATGATGCTGAAGACGACATGATGGATATAATATAAGAAATAAATTGGAGTCATGCCGAATAATACCCATATTCGAGTCCAAGAACCATTACAAAATTGGCTACCATTTGTTGCCAATGATTTTATGTAATTTTGTTTTTAATTACTTTTTGTGTATCAGAATATATATTAAAATAACCACAAAGTCGTTTTTATTAAATGAAAGTACTTTTATTCCTTGACGAACTTAATTTTTGGCATTTTTTCAAACTTCAAGTCCCTTGGGGCAGTATTTCTACTCATAATACATTGATTCTGTCATATTGACTTAATATAGTATTAACATAGAGCATCCATCCCGCAGTGGCCCAAAACGAAATAAGAAA
Organism: Furcula furcula; assembly: GCA_911728495.1. Lineage (NCBI taxonomy): Eukaryota > Metazoa > Arthropoda > Insecta > Lepidoptera > Notodontidae > Furcula > Furcula furcula. Next base: position 24,674,910 of record OU452252.1, read on the forward strand.
AGAATTGAAACACTCCACCCTATTATACACCTAAGTGTAACAAATATATCATAGTTAGTTACTAAAAACTTTGAAACTATTATGTCAGACGATTAAAGGGTTATAGCCATTTTTCTATAAGATATTTGTACGAACGCACCCCACAGGTGGGGTACTTTCATACAGCGAGTGGGGTACATTCGTACACCATGGGGTAGATTGGTACAGGGTAATTAAAAAGCCTATTAAACTCGTTAATTTTATTAAATCATAAAGAATAATGTAAGTATTTATCATAAAACTAACTTAATAATGTTTAACTTGACACATAAATAATCAATTGTTCTTCCGTAAAATAACGAAATATAAAATATTTTCCTTTTTGATAATTCTAAAATTTACTATCAGTCTGTAAGAGGTATTTATAATCAATATGTGTGAGATCTTTGTAATAAATCTTTGACAATTGAAACCTAAAGTAGGTATATAAATATTTGGTTGTTACTTTAGAACTTATTGCACATTAAAATTATTTATATTAACTGCAAAAGTAAAAAGTCTAGCCATTCTAGGTGTAGAATCTGCCCGTGGCGGAGGATCAGAGAGAATCATGGCGATGCCTCCAAAATACAAAGTATGTATATCTTCTACATCAGGGTAATAGAATCGCCATGATGATTTCGGTTTCTTCCGAAGATAAGATACTTTCAGCTCTTCGGTTCACGTACCCTTTTTAAAACTTCCGCACCATGATTCTGCAATCAAATATTATTTAAAATATTTACTTAATAAAACTAAGCAGCTGAGCTAAATAAAGGTTTCTGATCGGTATAAATAAAAAGCACCTTAATTATAGTAATGTACTTATGTTTAAAACAAATTTTGACATGTACCTACTGTATATATTTCATGAAAAAAAATGAAATTTGATGTACTGGCGGTAAATAAGATATTAAGGGGGAGCATTCGTACAAGTACGAATGTGCCCCCTGCAGTACTGTCCGAAAGTGCCCCAGGCCTTACTCTAAAGTTAAAATTACAACTTTTTATAAATTCTACTTTAGTATGAGAAATATTACAATTAAAGCTCAAAATAAACAATGATAACATTAATTAATCATCACTATTTAGTCAAAAACATAAAAATTCTTGTTACAATTATGAACTAAACTTTAGTAAGAAAAATTACTCACCACGCGCGGAAACACTTAACATCTTGTCAGCTCATACAGCGTGGTGCGACTGCCTCGAAGTTCCGTTAGTAACATGGTGACCAGTATGTCTATGCACACAAGCAAAGGTGTGTTTGTGTGCCATTTAGTTTTTCTTCTAAACTTACTGTACGATTGTGCCCCGCGTACGAAGGGTGACCACTTTCCCTATACAAGATATCTAGATTGAGGAGGATTGTGTATTTAGACAATTTTTTGATAGCCAATTAAAATCGTGAACCATGACCGGACCAAGCTGCGGAAGCTGTCAGTGTCCTATCCTCTCTAGGTTGACCAATCAAAATCATCAACCATGACCGGACCAATCTGCGGAAGCTGTCAGTGTCCTATCCTCTCTAGGTTGGCCAATCAAAATCGTCAACCACGACCGGACCAATCTGCGGAAGCTGTCAGTGTCCTATCCTCTCTAGGTTGGCCAATCAAAATCGTCAACCATGACCGGACCAAGCTGCGGAAGCTGTCAGTGTCCTATCCTCTCTAGGTTGGCCAATCAAAATCGTCAACCACGACCGGACCAATCTGCGGAAGCTGTCAGTGTCCTATCCTCTCTAGGTTGGCCAATCAAAATCGTCAACCATGACCGGACCAAGCTGCGGAAGCTGTCAGTGTCCTATCCTCTCAAGGTTGGCCAATCAAAATCCCTTGCCCTTGGCCCTTGGTGCAGATCCCACTGGAGAGCCCTAGGGTCCCATGTGCCGATGCGACAGCCGTGAGGGTTTTAATGGGCAAGAATCGACCTTTTGAAGGTTTCCACCGCGACAGTGGCTGAATTCCATTACTCCATTATAGCAACTCAGCAGTCACCAATCGATATTAACAATGTGATGACACATATTGGGGGCAATAACATTTTCATAACACTTGTTTTCGTTACAATGTTGCCTCCGGTAAAAAGGTTCTAATTTTAAACATTAATGTAAACAGTACTGAACTTTATGACGACTAGTTAAGGCTGCTAATTAATCCGAAGTTGTTAATTCTCTAGAATTATTTAGAATAATTGCTAGTAACGCAACCATATTTTGGACGTCTGTTTGTACGTGATTATTTGATTTATCTTATTATATAAAAGAGTAGACAAAAACCCACTCATCACGAAATCTCAGAAACTACAAGTGCTAGGAGTCTCAAACTTTGCATGGGGGTTCCTTTTAAGACGTAGGTGCTCACTAAGACGGGTTTTTTCGAAATTCAACCTCTAAGGGGGTCAAACAGGGGGGCAAAGTTTGTATGGGAGAACGCGATTCCTTGGTCCTATTGACTTGAAATTTTGCACAGACATTCGTTAAGAAAATTAATTGAATTTGTATTTCATGTTTTTTTTTAATTTATCCCTTAACGGGGTAAAAAAGGAGTATTATTACTCAACCGATGGCGGTACAAATATGATAAGATATTTCGAAATATTAAACAAAACGTCCTTGGCCAAGTGGTTACGGAAGCGTCCTCTAAACACGGACTGTCCGGGTTCGCTACCCGTGTGCGGGTTTTCTTTTTGTATTTTTAAACTTTGTTTTTGATTTTTTTATTTACGTTAAGATTCGATGTTTTAAATATTTAACTCATATCAACTCCAGCACTTTTTATCTCTAATATATTTTTTATAATTAATGCTTTTATTTTAATTTAAAATCATGCATACGTGGTTAGCTTCTCTCTAATGTCATGATTTAGTTATTAGTGGAAACTTAATGGATTTTTGTACTATTGTATCTTATATTAGTAATAGTGGTATCATTTGTTTGTTTCCCAAATATAATAAAATAAAATAATGAAAATATATTTCCAAAATGTCTGTTTGGGTAGGAATAAAATAATTATGTATGTATTGTACGTATGATATAAAAGCCAAAACTTTATTGGAATTATTGTCTGTCTGTCAGTCAGGGGTTTTTCTACAGGTTGGCTGGTGTTGTTACCGATCGATCGACGTCAAAGTATCTTTACATAGAGTGAAACAAAGTCGCTATCCGAGTCTGTCTATATCCGATAGCACCTCCCTAAATCACGCAGTGGTTTTCACCATCTCGGTTAGATAATTTTTCATTGAAGGTTTTAAGTTTTATCTAAGTAAATAAACTTACATAGCTTTTAGCTAAACCTAAATAGATACCTACATAGTTCACAATCAAGTACTAGAGAATTTCATTAATTCCATATATTATAAGGTAGGTAAATACCCGGGATATAATATACCCGCCCCACAGCGGCGGACTCAAAGGCAATGCACTGAGGGACAGCTCATGCAGATACCACCGAAGAACCCCTCTCATGTGCCGATGTGACAGCCACGGGAGTTTTAGTGGGTAAGAATCCCCCACAGGATCCCGGGGACATGTTAAACGTGTCCCCCGCCACCCCTTTAACTGTGACAACGATGACAGATTCCCGGGGGGCTATAATGCGCCCCCGGCAGCGACTTCAAAGGCCCTTGCCTTGCCCTGAGGGGTACCCGGTGCAGCCCCAGATTTTGTGCGGACAGCCGTGGGGGGTTTAGAGGGTAAGAATCCTACACACCGCGGTCGACCGCCCGCAGGATCCTGGGAGCCTATTGGAGGTCTACCGTGATCCCCGAAACTGAGCACGGTGACAGGTATTTTTTTTATTGTGCCCCCCGGTGGCGGGCTCAAAGGAAAGCCACTGAGGGGATCTTTTTTTAAAATTATCCCTTAACAGGGTTAAAAAGCAGTATTATTACTCAACCGATGGCGGTACAAATATTCTCACTTAGATTTGCTTAGTACGTAAATTAGGTACTGTACACGGATAACTTTAATACTTAAAGCAAAATATCACGCTATATGTATTAGGGACTGAGCAGACATATAACAAGAATATGATTAAGTAAGTCTGGAGGGAAGTGTCTTCTAAGCACAGCAGGGTCCGGGTTCAAATCTCTCTTTGGGATTATTTTTGTGTACTTTTAAACTTTTTATTTTTGATCAATTTTTTTATTTTTATTTTTCACTGAAGGTTTATATATTAACTGAATTTATTTAGAAGTTTTATCTAAGTAAATAAATTTAATTAGCTTACGTTGACTAAACCTAAAGAGGTACATACTTAACAATTCCAAATACCCAGGTTGACTTCCCCACGGGACCCCGGAGACATATTGGATGTTCACATTATTTATGAAGAAATTCTATAATCAAAGATAGTAACTTTAAATTATTCACTTCTTTTTTTTTCTCAATTACACCCGTGCGAAGCCGGGGCGGGTCGCTAGTACAGTATAAATAAATTAAATCAATGCTTTTTAGAGTTCCTTAAGTAAATAAAGGTAAAAAGGAACCCTTATAGTGAGACTTCGTCTGTCTGTCTGTCACAGCTATATATATCAGGGACCACTAATCATTTATTGATTTACAACTTGGATTTTTTTCAAGTTTGAATCCCTTACTTTATAAAAGATATTGAACTCTTAGCAAAAATGTTCATCAAACTGTCATTGCCTCAAACTGTCTACTCACCAAGTTTTTGAAAAATAACCCTCATCAAAACAACTGAGCGGTTAGAGCTTGGAACAACCTCCCAGAAGAAGTTGTCACGTCAGTTAAAACCAACCATGCCAACCAAATTAAAAATCGTCTTGACTCATATTATTATAAGTATTAGCAACCGCAACAAAACAACAACAACTTAATAGAGAAGAACAGGATACAGGCTATTATTAGTTGTTCCAATTGCTTTGCCTATTGATTAATAATAATAATAATAATTTTAGATAGGACTTATACCTAACTTAAAAAATCTTTTATTTTCTTTTATTGGGGTCGAAACGGACGAAACGACGAAACAAACTTTCAAAGTGAGACTACTTTAACGAGTGTTGTAATATAAAGGGTTTTATTTGCACAACTCAAAACAGATTTTTATTTTGGTAAAAAATGCGTGACATAATTTTTGCCTAATAATCAACAATGTAAAAAAAATACCGTTATATCTCCGAAGTTGGTGAAGGAAAAAACTGAAATAATTACAGGTAAGTACTTAATACATGTCTATTTAAATTTAGCAGGAAAAATAAAAGGATCTTTATAAGTTGTACAGTTTTTTAGTAGTCCTACAAAAACCTCTACAAACAAACTTAGTTTTGCGGTTTGGTTTTTTATAGTAAAATAACTTTAATAGTTCCAAAGAAGATACAGAACCCTCGGTGCGCGAGTCCGACTCGATTTTGACCGGATTATTTTGTATGTTGAGTAGCGACGGAGTCTTATTATAAAAGAAGTATCGCAGTATTCGCAGCAGTGTTGTTATTAGTTAACAGATCCACTTCGAAACATTTATTTAAGTAACTGAAAAATGTGTTCAGTAAGTAAATGAATCTCTGGCGAAACTCAACAGATCCATTGGGAACATAATTAGAAAAGAGGGGTTTTTCTCATACAGGATAACTAATTATAAGGTACCAATGAGTGGCAATGATTTTCTCAGTGAAGTTTATAAGGTAGATGTAAAAGGAGAAACAAGAGATGGTCAGCAAGAAACTAGTTTATTCGTGAAAATATTACCACGTGCCGCGAACATAGAATGGATATCAGTACCTGGCATATAACGTACAGAATTGTTCGCTTACAGAGAACTCTCTGAGATATTCGCAGAGCTGCAGGACGATTCCAACGTACCTTCGCAAGAAAGATTTAAAATGGTCAAATTTTACGAAGATAGTGATACAGACATGATAATATTGGAAAACATCGTCAACAAAGGATACAAGACATTCCAAAGGATGAATGTTATTTCTTTGGAATTCGCTGAAATGGCTGTAGAACAACTTGCGAGATTTCACGGTCTTTCGTTTGCATTTGAAAAAAGGCGACCAGATTATTTTGATAAAAAGATTAAAGAAATGAAATATCCAATCATTACTGGAAGTGAATGGCAGGCATTTCTTAGAGACATTATAAGTACATGTACCACGTATGTCGATGACGACGTTAAGGATAGAGTAGAAAAGGGATATCATAAATTAGCAAGCAAATATAATCAGTATTTCAAGAACAAAGCAATGAACATTAGTTTGTGTCACGGTGACTACAGGCCATGCAATATACTCACAAAGGATATTGTAAGTATTCAATAGTATAGTATACTAGCTGACCCGCAAACGTTGTTTTGCCATAAAATAAAATAAAAAATTTTTTAGGGGGATGAAAAATAGATGTTGGCCGATTCTCATAGATACTGGATAAGCACAAAAAAATTCATCAAAATCGGTCAAGCCGTTTCGGAGGAGTATGGCAACGAAAACTGTGACACGAGAATTTTATATATTAGATAATCCTTCGTTCATAGGGCTGTCACACTTTTATTGCAAATATTAATTTAATACATAGCTGCATATGGTACCCCCAGGGTATCATCCAGGGGTGGCTTGGGTACGGAACGGATTTTATCCTTTACATACGAATGTTAAGATTTTACATTGCAAGCGATTCTCATGACGTAGGTATACCTAGTAGATACTTGTCTTACATTAACACTTCCGCTGCTAAGCAAAAATCGGGCGCTCGGCGTATGCGGTTCAATATAGACAAAGTGAGTTTTGCGCACAGCCGTTTGCTCAATCAACGCGTGTGCTAACCGTCTAACACGTTCGAGTCGGGCGTGTCGCGATGGCTATGCGCATCGACTCACTAGTCTAGTTGGCCGGTGGCATTACGTGTATGCGGCTTCGACTAGACAAGCGAGTTCCGCCGAGACACGACGGCTATGCGACTGGTAGTGGCCAGGGAAGTCGAACGCGTAGCACAACGGGTGTGCGAATTAACTATCGAGGGGAGTCTGTCCAACTAAAACAGCAGTGCGCATTGCCTCACGTGGCTAGTTTATAGTTTAGTGCTTTCAGTTCGAATATTTACGAATCAATGTATCTGTGTACCTATTCAGTTTTAATTCAAATTCAAAATTACTTTATTTCGCATAGCCCTTACGAGAGCACTAATCGATATACTATATATCGATGGCACTTATACATTATTGTCAAGTTTTTTTGAAATACCACAGGATCACAACGCAGCCTCTACTGAAAAATTTTAATTTAAAATTATGCTCTATTATTATTACCAATAATAACGATAGACTAATTTTATTAAAAAAAAGTGGATTCTTTTTTGGAAATTTATGAAAAAGACGATGAAAAATTTCAACACTAGAATGTTCAGAATCATGTACTGGATCCCTGGTATCGGTTTTCGGTACGATGTCCCTTACACCCCGTATAAAGGAAATGTGTGGGGGGTTATTTCGAATTTCAAATGATGATGGTGATGAAGATGTGAAAGATGATGATGATGAATGGTGGTGATGATTTTGATGAAATGTGAATGATGGTGATGATGTGTTATGATGATGATGAAGATGTGAAATATGATGATGATGGATAGTGATGATGTGTGATGATGGTGATGAAGGTGTGAATAATTATGATCATAATGAAAGGTGATGTGTGATGATGATGGTGATGAAGATGTGGATGATGATGATGATTTTTGATGATGGTGTTAAAGATGTGTATGGTGATGATGATGAATAGTGTTAAAGATGATTAATGGTGACGAAGATGTAAATGATGATGAAGATGATGAATGGTGATGAAGACGTGAATGATGATGATGATGAATGGTGATGATGTGTTATGATGGTGATGTAGATGTCAAAGATGATGATGATGGATAGTGATGATGTGTGATGATGGTGATGAAGATGTGACTGATGATGATCATGATGAATGGTGGTGTGGTGTTGATGTGATGATGGTGATGAAAATGTGAATAGTGATGATGATGAATTTTGATGATGGTGTTAAAGATGTGTATTGTGATGATGATGAATAGTGTTAAAGATGATGAATGGTGACGAAGATGTGAATGGTGATGATGATTTACATATGTAGACTTGAAAAAAGACACGATATACTTAATTCAATTTGTAAATAAAATTCGTTGATCCACCGATCGGTTATCGTAAACGAAAAGACTAAACTAGTTTATGCCCAATTAGATCACAAAGTATTGAATGGATATATACTGTCTTGTTTTAGTCGAATGTAACACTTTCGCTGCTAAGCAAATATCGTATGCGCACGACGTATACGGCTCAATATAGGCAAGGTGAGTCTTGCGCACAGCCGTTTGTTCAATCAACGCGTGTGCTAACCGACTAACACGGTCGAGACGGGCGTGCCGCGACGGCTATGCGCATTGACTCACTAGGCTAGTCGGCCGGTGGCATTACGTGTATGCGGCTTCGACTAGACAAGCGAGTTCCGCCGAGACACGACGGCTATGCGACTGGTAGTGACCAGGGAAGTCGAACGCGTAGCATAACGGATGTGCGAATTAACTATAGAGGTGCGTCCGTCGAACTAAAACAGCAGTGCGCATTGCCTCACCTGGCTAGTCTAAACAATAGTGCTTTCGGTAGGTGCTAGTTTTCAAAATAAAGTAAATATTTAAGCATCAATGTACTTTATATTCAGTTTTCGAATTGTTATTGTAAACTACGTTAAATAATTATATATATAATATAGGTGACGGTTGTATAGAAGTCTGGTCAAGTGGTTCAAGGGAGTGGTCTTTTCATCGGCCTGCATCTGAACTTGTCTGATTCACTTGAATTACTTATAGTTGTAATTTATATATAAAATCTATGTAACTTCTACATATATTCACACTTTATGCAATGGACCGACCAAATCAACAGCGGTGGGTGGTCCCTTGCGTGAGTGTACCGATTCAGCAAACAGCGAGAGATGCCGACATGACAGCCACCATGACCTCTCTCTCAAGCCTACCTTCGGTAGACCTGCACTTTTAAAGGCAGTAGGCAAGGTCATTACAAAGATGGGTGATTGTTTAATTATATTTGAATTAAGCGTCTCCGTATTTAGAGGACATGCAAAAGTGGGTTTTAGTATTTAACCGACTACAAAAAAGGAGGTTATGTATTCGACGCAAATGGATCTATTTTATTGTTCAAAAATTAAAAATAAACGAATAATATATTAATTGCCAATGCTAGGCAAATGCCAATTTTTTGGTGTTTGGAGAAGACTGGCGCCATCCTTCGTTGTAAACAGCGCGGATATAATCGAGCGAAGTAATTGTTGAGTGGCGAAATAAGCAATGTCTTACTTGGCACGGGCATCCAGCGCTGGCTCAGGACCAGTGCCGTGTCAGTTCACTTTCCACTATGAAGTCTAGAGTTAAGCACGGATGGACACCGATTTTCTTTAGTGATCACAATTAGATATTTACGCGGCAACGACTTTCTTGGTACTGTCCTGTCGCGGTGGTTTGCAGGAGGGCCAACCGCACACACGGGCAAGCCCAACCAATAGCGACAAAGCGAATACACCACCAACATACAAAAAGATGATCTAACTGTATCACGTTCGGAAAACTACACAAATTACTTGTTTCGGGACGAAACATGCCGCTCACCTTAAAAGAATATGTTATATTCTTTTAACAATAATACGAGATGCAAATTGATCTTATTATGATTGTAAACTAAAACTAAATTATAATGGAAAAAAAAAACAAAAAACTAAAACTAGATACTAAGTTCGATGAACAATCATTCAAATGGAAGTTTACAGACCTTAACAACCGCTCGTTTGAAGAGACTTGCCTGATTGCAAGGTCACAACTCTAACTTTATTATCAACGGGACTCGGATGGAGCGCATGCACACGAGCAAGTTTCCACTGGAGTGGAGGGAGATTGTCATCTACCACCACAACAATATCACCCACACTAATTGGGGACCCACGGTCACTGTACCATTTACTACGTTGTTGTATTTCGTGAAGATATTCACGATGCCATCGCTTCCAAAAATGTTGGACGCTTTGTTGTATTAAGCGCCACCTGGTTAATCTGCCAGGTTTCGATTCTATTAGGGACACATCCGGAATTGCCGTTAAGGGACCACCAATAAGAAAATGCGCGGGAGTTAATGGTAACGGATCCGCCGCATCAGCACTAAGTACACATAAAGGTCGGCTATTGAGTACTGATTCGATTTGACATAACAAAGTGTGTACCTCATCATAAGTTAATACTTGATTACCGACAACGCGAGGTAAGCAATGTTTAAAACTTCGCACTCCTGCCTCGAATAGGCCACCGAAATGAGAAGCATAAGGTGGTTGGAAATGCCATGTGATACCACTCTGTAATGTTTGAACATTCAAAGCTGCTTGAACGGAATCATTCTTTAGAAAAGCGTAAAGTTCTTTTAAGTAATTGTTGCAACCAATGAAGTTTGTACCACAATCCGAATAAATATCTGTAATTAATCCTCGACGGGATGTAAAACGACGCAACGCCGCTAAGAAAGCATCGGTGGATAGGTCCGAAACAATTTCTAAATGTATGGCCTTCACGCTCATACATACAAACACGGCTACATAACATTTAATAATTTTAGCATTACGTACTTTATTTGCCCGCACGTAGATTGGGCCCGCGTAGTCTACAGCGGTTTTGAGGAAAGGCCGCTCGGCTTGCAATCGAGACGCCGGGAGCGGTGCCATAGCTGGCTGTGGACGCACTGGACGCGCACGAAAACAACGCACACAACGATAGATTTGTTTACGTATAGTATCACGGCCAGATAAAATCCAGTAATTTTGCATAAGTACGTATTGTACCGATTGCGTGCCCGCATGAAGATGCGTAACATGGGCATTATCAATTATCAAACTAGTTAAACGATGTTTCTTTGGTAAAATTAACTGATGTTTAGATTCGAACGATAACAACGATTTATGAAGACGACCACCCACTGGCAAAAATGTATGTTCATCAACAAAAGGATTAAGACGTTTCAACTTATTTGAAGGAGACTTTCCTTGCGAAATATTTTTAATGTCTTCGTGAAATACTTGATGCTGTACTAAATGAATTAACCTATTTAAAGTTGAATTATACTCAGGGACTGTAATATATTGCGGAAAAGATTCAAGTTTTTGTTTATTTATTTTTAATTTAAGTTGTTTATAGAAACGAAATATATATGATGTCACTCTTACTAGTTTATTTAATGTTGAAAATCTATTTATAATTTCAATATCTTCGCTCAGTGTAACTGACGCGGAAGCAACAGGTGGATTCCGTTTTTCTTCTACAGTAGACGGAATGTTTTTTTGAACTGGCCATGCCGTAGGATTCTCACGAAGCCAGGGGGCGCCGTGAAACCACAATTGATTTTGTAACAACGCTGACGGCAGAAGACCCCGAGAAGGTGCGTCTGCTGGATTAGTTGACGACGGAACATGTCTCCATTTACAACTCGGTACACGGGAAAGAATCTCACTTGTTCTATTGGATACGAACGTTTTCCACTCGTAAGGGGGAGCACGAAGCCAGGCTAATACAATAGAAGAATCGGACCACGCATAAATTTCATCAATAGAAACGCGATCCCGATAGGTGTGCAACACCTTTTCAATAAGTTTGGACAACATAACGGCTGCCATGAGCTCGAGCCGCGGTATAGACAAGCACGGGGAAATTGGTGCAACTCGTGTTTTTGCTAAAAGTAGAAACGTCCGGATTTCCTCGTTTTCATCGATAAACCTAATGTATACTGCTGCGGCCATCGCCCTCTCACTAGCGTCACAAAAGCCATGAAGTTCGATTCTACATGACCTTGGAAAAACAAAACGAGGTATGACAACTTGTGACAAGAGTGGCAGCTCTTGCGTAAACCTAGTCCAAGCATTGACAATATCAACAGGCGGACGCTCGTCCCATTGAACGCCTGAGATCCACAACAATTGCATTAAGTGCTTAGCAAATAAGGTAACGGGTGATAACCATCCCATGGGATCGTAAATCTTAGCTATTTGCGAAAGAATAGTTCTTTTTGTAACATTATCAACCACACACCTAACATTGAACGAGAATTGGTCTGTCTGAGGGTTCCATTGCAACCCTAGAACCTTTATTTGGTTATCTTTTTCCATGGGTGCGAAGCACACTTCTTCCCGCCGCTCACCATGAACAGGTGACGGCTGACTAGCGGAAACTATAGCGGGCAAGTTACTATGCCACTTGCGCAGCTCGAAACCGGCGGAACTACAAATACCTATTAGTTCCTTTTGTAACCCGAGCGCTGCAGACTCGTCGTCAGCGCCAGCGACGACGTCGTCGACAAATACTTGGTCTAACAACACTTTAGACGCAAGTGGAAAATTACATTTTTCGTCATAAGCCAACTGCTTGATGACGCGTAGAGCTAAATACGGAGACGCATTTACCCCAAAAGTAACTGTTCGAAGGCGGTACTCACGTATCGGCTCATCGACCGAAGCACGCCACAAAATACGTTGGAGGTCCCTGTCCGATTCGTGAACTAAGATGTTCCTATACATTTGTTTAATATCGGCAGTGAACGCAATACGAGGTATTCGAAATTTTAGAATAATTTCAACTATGTCCTGGTGTAACTTGGGACCTGTCAAAAGAATGTCATTGAGACTAGTACCGCTCGAACTTGGCGAGTTCGCATCGAAAACAACTCGTACTCTTGTCGTTTCAGACGACTCCTTAACGACGCAATGATGTGGGATATAGTACGAACACGAATTATCTAACACGGGCCGATCGCAAACCGGTTCCATGTGATTTAAATCTATATATTCCTGTAAACACGAACGATATTCAACACCCAGACTTGGGTTACGTTTCAAACGGTTCTCCAACTTGAGTAACCGAGCGAGAGCAAGTTCTCGAGAATCACCAAGAGGCTTGGTATCAGGCTTACGTGGTAAGGCTACCGAATACCGGCCGGTGACATCACGACAATGTGTTTCTTCAAATATTTTTTCGCAGAGACGTTCCTCCGGGGTGAGTACCTTCACTTCCGGCACGGATTCTAATTCCCAAAATCGTTTCAAGTCACTGTCATCGGATAATGAGCTAAAGCAAGCTTGAACCGGGGACGAAATCGATGTATTGAACGCTAGCTTCCCTAACAACAAATAACCAAAAATACTATTCATAGCCATTGGCGTTCCAGGCGGACCTGTTATCACGTCACCCAATAGAATATGGGGTAGTGTATCTGACCCTAACAATATTTCTACGTTTTGTGGAGTATGATATAATGGGTCTCCTAATTTCAAATCTTTAATATGTGACCATCCTGTATATGGCAACTGAGTACTCGGCATGCGCGGTACAAGTTTCGGCAAAACAAATGCATCAATCGGTACAATAGGTTTAAGCGCGTCCGTTGGCGTGATACTAAACGAAACTACGCCCCGAGGGCGCACCGGTTTGCTATCACCTATCCCGCAAATAGGCACGTTTGTATAACTACGTTTTAAACCTAATCTCTGTGCGCACGCTTCTGTTATAAACGACACCTGACTGCCAGTATCAATGAGGCAACGAATAGCACACAACCTCTGTGCACCTGCGTATACATCGACGCGCGCAGTAGATAGCAACACCGTGTACGTCCTAGCACACGGATCATTGGATGACTCGCCCGTGCGCGGTGTCGCATGGCTCGTTGATGTCATAACAAGCTGAGTACTAGAAGTCGTACCGCAATCCTCCGTAAGAGGGTGCGATATCTCTTTTTCGGTCGAAACATTAACGCTATGTTCCGTGGGAAAATGTAACAAGCTATGATGCCGCCGTTGACAAGCACGGCAACTAAATGTCGATTTGCAATCTACAACACTATGACCTCTACTCAAACAATTATAACAAACATCTTTAGATTTTAATAACAAGTATCTATCGTTAGGTGCCAAACTCAGAAACTTAGAACATTTCGCAAGAAAATGTTGACTACCACAACACGCGCAACTTTTATCTTTATTATCAAAGCCTGAAGGGCGAGAATCGGTTGTATTCGAATTTGAATAATTCACCGAGTTGGCGGCAAACGACCGGCCGTAGGCCGGCTTGGGGGTACTACCTACATTACCGCTGCGCGACGGATTTTTTGAAGTACCCACATTATGTATTTTTTGATCACCGGAATCAATAATTTCACAGGTGATCACTTCTTTTTCAAGAAATTCGACTAGTAATTTAACACAAGGTATTTCGGATGGTTTACATAATGATAATTCGAATCGTTTACGGATCGAGGTTGGTATTTTACGTAGTAAAATGTGCAACAGTATAAAACTCCACTGAGTAACGGGAAAATTCATGGCTTCTAGCGCTTTTATATTTTCTTGATATGTATTTAACAAGATACGTAGACTGTGATTACTTTTTTCTGAACAAGGCTCAATATCCATAATACGGTCAAGATGTTTGGAAGCGATGACTCGTTTGTTTTCATACCGCGAAACTAAAATATCCAATGCGATAGAATAGTTTTCGTCGGTAATAGGTAAAGACTTTATTAAATTATGTGGCTCGTTTTTTAGTGTTAAAAGTAGGTATCTAAATTTCTCTGCATCCGTGTATGCGTCGTTGTCGTGGACAACAGACCTAAACAAATCGTAGTACGATGTCCAGTCCGTGGATTCACCAGAAAATGAAGGGAGTGGCAAAGTTGGTAACTTTTTTATACTACAATGACTATGGTTGAATTGTATACTACTATTTAAATTAATACGACTCATGCGCCTGCTTTCCTCTTCATTTTTCTTCATTTCATCCACATGACTCAAAATCTCATAGTAAATATCATTGAATTGGTTTCTAATGCGTAATTGTTCATCTCGATTAAAAGTATCTAATTTTATTAACGACTTTTCTATTTTATTTTGTACTTTTATGAATTTTCTCTGAACACTTTGGATATCTTTAGCTCGCAAGCGAAATTTTTGTAGATTACTTTCAAAAAGGTCTAATGTATGTTTGATTTCGTCAAGAATAACATCTCGTTCGAATAAATCTTGTTCCGCCATTTCGAACGATGCGTAACACCGGTTACAAAACGGGCAAAAAACAAGTGAAAATCTATTGAAACTTGTCGGGACACGTAATGTCGCTACGACAAAACAAAATATGCTCGAAACTAACGAAATATGTACGAAATATACACAACTAGGAAATCAGCGAACGTGACACAGCACAGAAAGATCCGGATCGAACGGATCAAAACAAATCTTGAGTGGCGAAATAAGCAATGTCTTACTTGGCATGGGCATCCAGCGCTGGCTCAGGACCGGTGCCGTGTCAGTTCACTTTCCACTATGAAGTCTAGAGTTAAGCACGGATGGACACCGATTTTCTTTAGTGATCACAATTAGATATTTACGCGGCAACGACTTTCTTGGTACTGTCCTGTCGCGGTGGTTTGCAGGAGGGCCAACCGCACACACGGGCAAGCCCAACCAATAGCGACAAAGCGAATACACCACCAACATACAAAAAGATGATCTAACTGTATCACGTTCGGAAAACTACACAAATTACTTGTTTCGGGACGAAACAGTAATATATTATAACGTAAAAAATAATAGACGTTTTATAAGTAGCGTATCGTTATAACGCGTTTTCAATATATAGCCTTTGCGAACACTCCTGATTACGATATGAGTGTAGATAATTATCTAGCTCACTTGTATCATAATATACAATTGTATATTATGCTGTTGCTCATTACTCATGAGGCTGTGGTTTGCAGCCTGAGCCGTAGGCGAGGGCGTAATTTAGCAGAGTGTGTCATCATGAACAGAGCTCACGAGTTTTATACGACGTTTTTCAACATACTTGTGAGGAAAAAAAAAACAAATAAAAATTAACACAGCGACAAACACAATAAAAACTAAATATGACAAATAAGGAAAATGGCGCGCGTTTTTTTTTTCACGGTCTCAATACAATGTGAGTGAACATACAGCCTACTTAAACCTAAATTATAATCTTAAGTGATAAAATGCAAATATTTTAACAGTTTATAACACATTATTGTTATTTATAAATAATCTGATAATAGTAAATGTGTTTTTGATTTAATTAAGGGCGTACACATTTCATTATTCCAAAAAATTTAACTTTGTAGGAATAATTCTATTATACATTAGTACGGTAATGTCATTACGCACGCGTGTCTTATAGCTATGTTTATGACCCTAAAAACGATGTAATAAGGCTCACTTTACGAGCAAGTGTGTTGAAAACTTTATTACAGTCGTATGCAACGCAGAGCAAGTAGCTAGTCTCATCAGAGCTAAATTATAACAAATGCCCTGGATGTTATGTTCGTTTTCTTCCCGGATCTTCTCAGTTGAGGCCGCGTTGTGATGACATGACATGACCTTTCAAAAGTGCTAGCGTTAAGCCTATTTGAAATAAACTATTTTTCAGTTTGAGTTTCTAAACGAAACGGAATTTTATGTCCATGTAGTAAAATATCATAATTATACGAGTATACTGTGAAGTAAAGGAGCTATAATTTAACGATAACGCTTAAACTAAGGTGTAAAATTGAATTTGAAAAAATACTGTATTGCTGTATTTTGATTGACCATAATCGTACGTATGTACACGTAAACATTATCTCTCTCCAACTTAAAAGCTGGGTTCTTGTCGGTGAAGCAATTTCCACTCTGCTCTATTATATACCTTCATTTTGAACTCCTGATACGACATTCCACCCACTTTTTCTGCTACCTGCTTCATAAAACTTCATCTGGGTCTTCCTCTTCCCCTTTTCCCTTCTATTTTAGTAAACATTATATATATTATATAATCGTACGTGTATACGTTATTGTAGCCTTAATACATTAAGGTCAATTTGACAATAAACTTGATTTTTTGATTGGGTTATTGTAATGTCGGCGACTACTATTGGCAGATTGATATGTCTGTTATTTTTAATAATGATAATTATTTAATAATAAAATAAGGAATATTAATATTAAGAATAATGCATAAATTAAATGTTATTGAATATAACGACCAATACTATACACTAGTCCCGCGGGTTTGGCAGAAGGTTCATCCGCATGATGTAGGACTAAGGCATGCAACCTCGACATGTTCACGTTGCCCCACTGAGTTTCTTGTTGGTGCTAGTAAATGAATCATGGGTTTTCGAATTGAGCAATATGATTCGTTAGAAACATTTTTGTTTATGGCTGTATTCCCGAGCGTTTCCAAACTCGAATAGGAAAATAATACCACTTCTCTTGAGCCATAAACCTGTTGATAACTAATAAAATATTTGCAAACCCCGTTACGACTTTTGTAATCAATAGTTTACTTCTATTCTATTTGATTGTTAAAAGAAAACGTTTTCTCGCATAAGCATGTACATTTTAGTACCAGTATGTATAGCCTCCAGTAGTAGTAATAAAACGCCACTGTTTAAATAACAAAACAGAAGCACTAATGAGCACCATAACCAAATGGCGGTATTTTTTACTAACGAATTAGGGTGAAAGAGCCGACAATAATTGTGTACATATTGAACAATAGAGCATAGCTATTTATTTATACGTCGTAACTTCCAAAACTACAAAGCAAATTTACAAAAAAAAAAGTACTTATAAGTACTTAAATAACTTGGTCTTTTGTGTTTATATATTCATGCAATAGTATAGTTGTTGGTCATAGAAAAAACAACAACAGTTAACATACATTAGAAGGATTCCAATTACTATTTGAAGCAAAACTTGTGAAATATTTAATAATGTTTGAACAACACTCAAATAACTACCTACCTAATTATAGTCTTATTGTTGGTTTTATGGTAAGAAAAAAATTTAAATATGTTATTTAAGAGTACCGGATCATCATATCAATATTTTACTGACCTAGTTTATTTAGGTACCATCGGTAGCAAACAACATAGTAAGTAGATAGTTAATTCTTTATTGTATGTGCAACCAACATGAAACTTACACACACGGTTATTTGATCCCGAACAAGACAGAGCCTAAACCATGGTGACCAGGCAACATTTGGCTGGCCTGTTAGTCAAGTAGACACCCTCGTGGTTATCCTATCCTATAGGTCGTGGGTTCGAAAAACACATACACTAATGTTCGTCCCACCCAGGACAAACATTTGTGTCTGTTTGTCTTATTAAGTATGTCTAATAACACCTAGATAAGATTTACCTATATAAGAGTGTAATCTATCTTCAATCTATATACTATAACAAAACTCAAAAAGCACTTTTTCTGTACACACTATACTATATTACACTACACTTGACACTATACTATCGACATAGAGTTTTTTTGCATTTATTGTCTGTCTGTCGGTCTCTCAGTTTGGGTATCCAGGTATCATTTGAAAACCCGTGGGTGGATTTTAATAGGACTTTCACTGATGTGTTGAGTAGAAGTCTGGGCATAAACTAGTATATCACGCTATGTATCATAGGGGCTAAGCAGTGAAACATTACTTGCACATATTACCGAGTAATTTCTTTTGTATGTGAATAGGTCACTTTATAATTTATAAAACTGATCATTTAATTATTAAGATATGTATTATTACGCTATATACAATAGGGAATAAGCAGACATTTAGTTTTCATAACATAAGGTATTTCGCAATATATCGCATGCGAATTGTGGCCAAGTGGTTACTGAAGCATCTTACCAGTGCAGTAGGTCCCAGGTTCGAATCCGACTCTTTTATATTTTTTTGTTTTTATTTTTTATAAATTATATTTTTAAATAGTTGTTTTTGTGGTGGTTTCAATTTATTGATGGCGTCATAGTGTAAAAAAATATAATGGTTCCATTAAATCTGAAACTTCTGTACCTACTATGTTGATGTGATATATTATCATTATTTAATATATCAAAATTATTGAAGTAAATCTTAAAATTCAAAAGATAGGTAGGTAAACTAAGTATACAAAAATGTATAAGAACTAATTGACCACTTATAAATATAAAATTTAACATACTCCATTCTCTACACAATATGTACAAACTTTATGTAAGGTTATTTATGTCGTCTTCAGTTTTGCAATCAAGCTGGAGCTAACAACGACTTTAGTCAGTGCCTACCATTTCACTCAGTAGGTGGCATGAACGATATGGTTCCGCTTAATGTATTTCGTATAAATTACTAAAATCTTATCACGGTACCTACTTACATCCTTCTGGATCCGTAAATTTATATAGTAAAAGGCTTTCTAACTATTCTTAGCCACTCTAAACAATTTATCCCACTAGATGGCGCTATACCATTTCTAAATCGCGATATGGTTTCGTTTAATATAGATTCGGCTCAATAGATTACTTAGTAGATTTAATATACTGAGAATGCAGATTATGGTCTCGCTTAAAGTATTTCATAATAATGTATCATGTATCAAATTTTTTATCGCGGTACTTATAACATAAGCGCAGGCGCAGCTGCGCTGGTCAGCTAGTTGCCTGCCAAGCGTGGGGATTAATTATGGCAACCCTTCACTTCTAAGGGGGAGGCCTGTGGGTAGCAGTGGATGCCTTTGGGCTGTTAATGACTAATGAATGAGATATCTTTTGCAAGAAACCATCCAGGTAGGTAGTGTGACACATTCTGACACCAAGTAGCAGTGTGTAAACATTTGCTGCGTTCCGGTATGAAGGGCACAGTAGTTTACTTTCGAAATTACCAGACATAGGCAGGTGTGTCGCTTACCACCAGGTGAACGACTTGCTTGTCTCGTCCATTTATTGAATAAATAAAACTTTAATGAGTAAATATTTACTTTATTCTGAAACTAGAACCTTCTGAAAACACTATTGTACCTATAAACTAGCCATGTGAGTCAATGCGCACTGCTGTTTTAGTTCGACGGACGCACCTCTATAGTTAATTCGCACACACGTTTTGCCACGCGTTCGACTCATCTGGTCACTATCAGCCGCATATCCGTCTTGCCACGGCGAAACTCACTTGTCTAGTTATTGCGCACAGCCGTTAAACTTGGCGGACGCACCGCGTTAGTTGAGCGCACTGGCGTTTTGCTTTAGCGCCGAACTATACAGGCAAGTCGGCGCGCACAGCCGTTACAATTTCACGGACTCACGGCGATAGTCGATGCGCACTCGTGTTCAGACATTTCGTTGGACTAGACAGGTGAGTAATTGCGCACACGCGTGATATTTTCTTCGACTCACCGCTATAGTTTTCAGCAGCGAAAGTGTAAAAGCATTGTGTGTCCTTATTTGCATAAAATACAACAATTTAAGTACCTAAGTATTTAAAAAAAACTGGAAGCTACTGCCGCTCTCACAAACGTCGTTTTTAATCGATACTCGATGTCTAATGATACTTTATACTCTGTTATTGAGTAGAGCTCTAGATTCTCTCGTAGAAAATAAGCATCTTTATGCTTATTTTCTCGGAGCCTTTGCTCCGAGTCGAAATCAAAGAATTTGCATATTATCAAACTAAAATATAAAATTATTTATTTCAAATAGGCTTAACGCCAACACTTTTTCTTTTAAAGCTACCACTGGATCACAACGCGGCCTCAACTGAGAATATCCGGAAAGAAACTCAGTGGGCTTGTCATTTGTTTACTTTTTTTTAAACACTATTTGTCTTGTTACAATTTGCATCAGCGACAGTGTGTCCTGCCGTTCAAAAGATCAAATAAGAAAGAGAAAAAAAATACGACGAAAATGCAACAAACTAAAAGGCCAAAGGAAAGGGATAGTATTCTGACCAGTGCCGCCAAGCAGCACCCACGCACGAGTTGACTCGAGCAGCAGCCATCCGTCCCTCATTATTGCGTAGAAATAATTAAATTTAAAAAATAAAGACGTAAAGCGAATAGACGTTTGTAAGTGAAGCAGCAAGACTCTCGTAGATACCACAATCTAAATATCGCACTTGTTAGTAGGTAAGTACTTATCTTTTTTCAGAATGAACGAATAACAGACATGATCCTGGTGGACCACCAGAGCCTCTTCTACGGTTGTCCAGTGTTGGACTTCATAGAGTTCGTGTTTATTAGCACCGACCGCATGTTCCGGAAAGCCCATCTGTCGCACCTGAAGGATCTGTACCACGACACCCTGAGGAAGTTTCTGGGGTATTTCAATGTCGATGTAGAGCTTGTATATCCAAGGAAGAAGTTTGAAATGTTTTACAAAGAGATGCTGGACTTTGGTCTGCTAATTTCCTTTATATTATTGCAAATACTGAAAATATTCCTATTCTCACAGATAAATCATTGGAATTTCGTTTTCAAGTCAACAATGTTTTGAAAGATAGACAGGGCGATTTGATTGAAGACTTTATTGAGTGGGGCTACATATAGATACGTGTGTATATGCTTATTACAATAAAGTATGTAGGTACTTCCTTAGGGGTCGTCCATTAATCACGTGAGGTTCGAAAGGGGGGGAGGGGTTCCGAAAAAATCACGAAATATCATCAGGAGGGGGGAGGGGTATAATGAGACATCACGTGTATTTATTTTTCTTCGCTTTCTAAACCAAACAGCGGCACGTGGCCTTGCCTCACCGTTGCCGGCAACGACTTCCCCTTCAACATTTAATCAGTTACCTGTATTTAAAGATAATATTCCGAAAATTTTAATAGTTTGTACAAAAAAATACATGTGATTTTGGGTAGGGGGGGGGGGGTGTAGTTTAAAACCTCACCACATATCACCAGGAGGTGGGCAGGGATTAAAAAGTTGCTAAAAAACCCCCCTTACCTACTTACATATATATTCGTATATTTGTTACCTAAATCATCTGTATAACAATGTGTCTAGATATTTCAACCGGATCTATTATTTGTGACCTATCCTATAACTACCTACTGCGATCCCAAGACGCCTACCAAGAGTGGGGGATTATGGCAACCCTTTGTTCAGCAGTGGACGTCTTTGGCTGATGATAATGATAATAATCAAACGAAATTTTGTACTTTTTGACGCCAGTTAGCAATTTTTATCAGCAGATTGCTAACTTTTTGATAACGGGTCATATTAAGCGTCCTGAATCCTTGCATAGGAACGCCTGGAATCAGCGGAACGTATAGTCACGTTAGGCATGGTTCCCGCCTTCATGCTTCATTGTTGAAAATCAAAATAAAAAACGAATGATAAAAATGTGTACAAGGTACCTATTGTATTAAAATAATAACTACACGATATATTTATTTATTGTTATATTTACATAAGCGTGTTCTTTATTACATTTAGAAGTGATGACATAATTTACACAAATGAATAGAATACAATACTCTTTATTGTACGTTAAATTTATATACTTACATTACAGAAAAGACTTTAGACAGGTACAATAGGCGGTCTTATCGCTAAAAGTAATTTCTTCCAGACAGCCTAAACAAAAGAAATAATGATTAATATGAACGCACTTTTAATCAGGCGTATTAATATTAAATAATATGGCCAAATCATCTCTTCATGATAATTTTTTTGTGATGAGTGTTGCGAAACTTAAACGATTGATAAATTGGATTGAATTAAATAAACGAATAGAAAAATACTTAAATTTACATTTACGAGTAGTATTAAAAAATGTAGAAAATGTTTATTCAAAAATGGTTTCAATTAAATAATTTCGAGATCATAGTTTACAACTAATTGCTAACCATCGATATAATATATAAACTAGATAAACATTCACGAACAAAATGACATCTAAAATGTGGTCGCTGAGGTTGCCAACTTATCTGTGCTGGTGGCGGAAACGTGAACTAACGTTTTTATAATGATAATGACTTGTAGTTTGTCAGTTTTATGTAGACAGTAGCGACACTCCTATCGGCAAAAATAAATTTGTCAGGATGTGGCTTGTAAAGAAATAGCGACACAAGGGCGCTATTTCTCGCTACCACTTTTTGAACCGTGACACCAAATCTAGTTATATATTATATCGATGTTGGTAACACAACTCTTTGAGATGCACTTTACATAATGCTAATATTTACATGCACTTTTAAATTAACACTAACACAAACTATGTACTATCGCGGACACGAAAGATGTACCATTTTTCAAACAAAATCGTTTGAACAACATTACGCACGCGCTTACACGCGAACACGTATTTCGGGCCGGCTCGTGCCAGCGATTGTCATCCTAAAGGTACACCGTTCGTGACCGCGAGAGTACCTATGTAAAAATAACCATTTAGTTACCATGTATTGTTACGATTTCCGTTTGTTGTACATTATTTGTTCTCGCGGAGGATGCGATTTTTTTTCTGAAATATATTCGTATTGCCTGTCAATTCCACTACTTAGACGAATCTAAAACGTAATACTATAAGCAGAAATTCATCAAGCCGTGTAGACCGCGCCAAAGAAATATACATACTCTGGAAAAACATAACCCCCTTCTGGGGCTTTCAGCCAAAAAATCCTCAAGAATCACCCTCCGTAGCTACGTACACGATCTAAAACATCCCATCATGTATACCAATAGGCACCAGAATCGCTAGAAACACGCCGAAATTCCTCAACACCAACTTCCAATCGTCCGGCACCGCGTACGGCAATATGACCCTTGTCAGCGCTCGGATCTCATGAGCCGCGCACACAAATATATAAGAGCTTAACATCAAATTCAATACCGGTGCACTTGGCATTAGCACTAATACACCATGAGTATCCGCCGCAAGCCAAATATGGGACTGACTGGCAAATAACTCCAGAGTGATTCGTCCAAACCAGGCGAATAAGCTAGAATGCCTCATCCTCAAAGCCCCGGAGACGTTTCTAAGTATAATATAACTGACGATGGGTAAGAAAGCCACGTAGCTGTGTATTTCGTTGCAATCGAAAGTGTTTGTGCAGAAGAATGTGAAGGTAACGTAGCTCCCGATGCCTGTGAAGGCTAGGAGGGTCGCTGTGAGGGACAGGCCAGGGGTGAACAGGTTGCTGTGGTTATTGTCGTCTAGCAAGTGGTATCTCTGAGCAAGGAGGTAGGCTAGAGCGAATATTATGCCGTACGCCATTGAATACCTGGAACAAAATTATTCATATTGTTATAATAATGCCTTGGGACAATCTACACATGGTCATCCGATTCCAAACTAGACAGAGCCATGGAAACCAGACAACTGATACTTGTATACTTTTTTTTTTGTAAATACATACTTAAATAGATAAATAACACCCAGACACTTGGTGGGAATCGAACCCACGACCCATAGGGTAGCAGTCAGGGTGTCTAACCACTAGAACAACGGGTCCGTCAAGTCTTTATGATTCGACCTTATACTTAAAATGCCGATGAGTCTTGAGCTTTTTGTTTGCAATAATCTTGAGCATAGACAGCGTCGACGTAGATATGACTCATACATTTTACTGTAGTGGATAATGAACCGTCCAACCTAGATCCTAAAGTCGATAATGCGTCGGTGGTCCAGTTTGTTGTACCTAAACAAACTACTAGAGATAGTATACCACGCATGTGTAACTCGAGAAGTCTTTGACATATCCCCTCTTCTAATTACCCATTTCTAGGTGGTCTTGTTTTTGCTGTTGACATCCAAAATGTCTGGACAAAGCGCTGTGCTTCGTCGCTTATACCACTTATATAGAACTGGAATAAATTGCTTGCGTTTTTGCTGTCAGATTATAATGTGGGCAACAGAAAACTATTACAGTTTTGTAATCTTCTAATAGCGAAATAATCAATGTTCACCGGGCGGACCCTGGGCAATCAACAGTAGAAGATCTCGCTGATTGGCCAATCTTTCCACCACAACATTAAGAATATCCTGGGACAAGGTGGGAATCGAACCCACGACCTATTGGGTAGCGGGCCAGGGTGTCTAACCACTAGACCAACAGGCCTGTCATGCTTCATTATAATCATGATCGGACCATCGATGTAATATATAAACTAGATAAGCATTCACTAACAAAATGGCATCTAAAATGTGGTCGCAGACTTATCTGTGCTGGTGGCGGAAACGTAAACTATACTCTGTCCATTTTATTATTGGTTTTTTGATAGCTGATGCCCATAAAGTTTCGTATTGTTAAAGTTACAAATTCACAGAAAAAATATTGTACTTTATGGACGCGTACCGCACTTTAGTGAGTTGCCACACGTAACGATTACTACGATTGTGCCACAGATTACAAATAATCGATATAAATAAATGCTAATATGTAAATAGGGGCCGTCCATTAATCACGTGAGGGGTTCTGAAAAAATCACGAAATATCACCAGGAGGGGGGAGGGGTATAATGAGACATCACGTGTATTTATTTTTCGTTGAACGCACGATTTCTAAACCATACAGCGGCACGTGGCCTTGACTCACCGTTGCCGGCAACGACTTCCCCTTCAATATTTAATCAGATAAGTACCTGTACTTAAAGATAATATTCCGAAAATTTCAATATAAAGTATATTGAAATTTTGTACAAAAAAATACACGTGATTTTGGATAGGGGGGGGGGTAGTTTAAAAACCTCACCACATATCACCAGGAGGGGGGGAGGGGTTAAAAAGTTGCTAAAAAACATCACGTGATTAATGCACGACCCCTAAGGTGTAATATGTTTTCATTACTTTCATTCATTTTATTTTGAGAGCCTCATGCATAACATAACAAAGAAAGACAACATTTTAAGGTTGAAACATTAACATGAGTCGTCAGAATCAAAAAAAAAATTTTTATCGAATGTACATTTTTCGATATCGATTTTTTCGTTTACTTACTATGTTCACGTTCCTATAAACTTCAAACGTCGAACTGTCAAAAAACCAATAATAAAATGGACAAAGTATAACGGTTTTATTATGATGGTGACGTGTAGTTTGACAGTTTCGTATAGACAGTAGCGACACTCAGCCTGTGGCTTGAAAATAAATAGCGACACAACCGCCTCGAGGGCGCTATTTCTGTGTACCACTTTTCGGGCCGTAACACCTAATCTACATTAAATATTACATCAATGATGGGGCTTAATGTTAATTCAGAAAGTTCACTATTGTTAGTATTTGTTTGAAATGAACACCGTTGGCGAGCCGTAGTTATGACTCATACATTTAAGTGCCGCTGCACACGGGCCACCAGCCACAGCCACAAAACGCAGCCACCGACCTATTTCCTGTTGTTTTCATACATTTTGCATGGACTCGCCGCACACTGTAAACGCTGGTGGTCGCCACACGCCACAAATCGCCACTGCTCGCCTCTAGTGGTCGGCTCGGCCACAAAACGCCGACACAAGCCACTCGCGCGACTCCCAACCCCTCTCTCCCTTCATTTCACTGCGAGCACGCGTTAAAAAAAGTAGCGGCCACCGACCGCAACCAACATGGACCACAAGTGGCTGTCGCGCGCGTCAGCTTCTTCAGTAGCCGCTTCTAGCTTCAAGTGGCGGCGATTGTGGATGTGGCTGGTGGCCCGTGTGCAGCGACGCTTAGAGCCGCTGAGATTGGATTTAACCGCTTAAGGGGTCGTCCATTAATCACGTGATGTTTTTTAACAACTTTTTAACCCCCCCCCCCCCCCCCCCCCCTCCTAGTGATATGTGGTGAGGTTTTAAACTAATATCCAAAATCACGTGTATTTTTTGTACAAAATTTCAATATAGTTTATATTGATATTTTCGGAATATTATCTTTAAATACAGGTAGTTATCTGATTAAATGTTGAAGGGGAAGTCTTTGCCGGCAACGGTGAGTCAAGGCCACGTGCCGCTGTTTGGTTTAGAAATCGTGCATTCAACGAAAAATAAATACACGTGATGTCTCATTATACCCCTCCTCCCCGCTTTTGGAGCCTCACGTGATTAGTGGACGACCCCTAAGACATAAGGTCGATGTTCATCGGTGCATATGTACCTATCTTGTTTTGACTATATTGTTCTAGATTTTTCAAGTAATCACTAGTAGTGAGCTAAGTTCATACTAACCTATCCTGCTTCCACTGCAGCCACCACTGATGTATGTCATCGTCTGAATTGACGAACAACGCCTTCCACGGTCTCATGACGAAGATCTTCTGGAAGAACACCTCGCTCATGTACAGCACGGTGACTATCGCCAGGAGACCAATCA
This sequence comes from Furcula furcula, assembly GCA_911728495.1. Taxonomy (NCBI): domain Eukaryota; kingdom Metazoa; phylum Arthropoda; class Insecta; order Lepidoptera; family Notodontidae; genus Furcula; species Furcula furcula. The sequence goes on from OU452252.1 coordinate 24,702,078, forward strand.
CTTTGGTCGCTATGTACAGGTACTGGTACGGTTTGGTCTCCACCGTGTGGCTGGACGACGGCGTTATGTGAGGCGGGAGGGCGAATATCGCGAAGAACTGAAAATTACGTTTATAGTTTTTACTCGACAGGACTAGGCTAGTGTCTGGACCCGATTTTAAAATGAAGAAATTATATTAGGCTGCGACTTTGTGTTGGCTCTAATATTGAACAGAGGGCCTAAAGTATGGCCACTTGAATAGATCACATTTGACACTTCATCCAAAGGAGTTGTTCCAGAAATGTATGGAGCCTGGGCCAACACCATGTACACTATATGAATATATAACTATGCAATATAGTAACTGTTTTGTAATGTTCTCTTTTTTTAATATTGCTTCGTTTTATTGTACATTTAAGATATCTTGGTCAAGGAGAGCAACACCAAAGAGAATATAATACTACTGTAGCAACACCACACAATAATATTATGATGGATCGGAAATACGTAACTAAAATGTCATTTTGACGGATTTTGATTTTGACGGACGGATTCCAATCCAAATCACAGGCGATAATCAATACAGTAAAGCCCAGTGTCAAGAAAGAAACAGTCAATTAATGTCCGTAAACATAAATATCACTAAAAACTCCGAAATACAATATGTACTCCATGTGTAAACAATCTATTACGAAATGTCACCTATAGCATTAACTGTCATGTAGTAAACCAACGTCAAACGCAACTGTCATGGCTGCCCTAAAAACAGGGTGGACATATTAAATAACTCCATAAGTAATCATTTATGTACTATTTATGTACAATTGATAATATTTCTTTTTTCGAAGTTTGTTCTGCATAATTGCTTAAATTGTTTTGAATTACGTATTTATTGTAATTCGTAATAATGATAAAAGAAACAGACAGAACAAAGGAACTGACAGATGTCAAATGTGATCTCTTTATAATATTAGTATTGATATCATCCCACTTCTGAGCCAAGGTCTCGGTACTATCATAAGATTTAAAGGCAGTCATATCAGTGCGGTTTTTTTTAAAATTCAAATTAGTGACTTGACAAGCAAGACATTCGCCTGATGGTAAGCGGCACGCCACCCGAGACTAAGTTACTTAAGTGCCTTGAACCCTGTAAATTCACCAGCTACAGTAGACACAACGGATCTTTGTTCGTCTGAAATTAGCTGCAAGACGCTGCGCAGTAGCTATTTTTGTATTGACAACTCACGACTATAGTTGCGCAATGGTCGCCAAACCCAACTTCAGACGCACAAAGATCCGTTATGAGTACTACAGAATAGCTATTAAAAAAAAATTACTCACCAAAGTATACCAAAAAGACACCAGCGGTATGAAACTGTAGAACTGATAAGGTCTATTCATAGTCAGGCACAGCACAACTGTTAGAAAGTTGAGCCTGAATATCACCCTGAAGTACCGCACCAGGCCCATGTCTCCGGTCTTCCAAGTGTAGTAGAAATGTCCGTAGCCGGTTAGAAACAGGTAAGCGGAGACCAGAGCTCTGACCAGCATGTATATGGGCAGTATCTTGCTGGCACCGGTGACCTGGTACACCAGGATTACTAGCTGCATCCAGCCTTTCCACTCGTCTGTTTGCTCACGGTGGAGAACTCTGAAATGGTTTCTTTTTTAAAGAAGCCGCTTCCAAACGAATTTCCGCATCATCATCATCAGCCGAAAAACGTCCACTGCTGAATAAATGTCTCCCCCTTAGAAAAGATGGTTTGTCATAAACAGCACGCTTGGCAGGCGTCTTGGGGGGGGGGGGGGGGGTGTAGGTGGTAGGTAACACAACAGAAAGACACTGCTACCAGTCTTTTGGTTGACCCATAGCCGCCTCTTACGACATCCTACAGGAGGACATGGCTGGGTGCATTGGACCCCTCACGGGGAACCGGGACACTCTAGTTGGTGTTCTAGTGTCGTTAAACACATATGCTTGCTGAGGTAATACCTCAGAATAGAATAGAATATTCTTTATTGTACACCAAAGCGGTCAGTCTCTTCGCTGTCAGATGTCAGAAACCATTTTAAAAATACGGGCATATGGTGGTGTACTTATCAATGTATATAATTTATATACTTAATATATATAGGTATATTATACCTATACATATTTATATACATATCCTACGTAAATATTATTAAAAAAACACCGATGACACACCTATACACCTATGTTATTTTATCATAGTTCAATTTGATATATTGTGTAATAGTTATTTTCTTTTTCTCTTTAGATTCTTGCTGTGTACACTTGTTTCTATCCTCGTTTTTCTTTATTTTCTCTGTCATTCAAAGGTTTGCTGTAAGAGAACTCATCATTGAGTTAAGCTCGCCTTTGTACATAGATTCTCCGTACTTTTGTTTTTATGTATTATTTTTTTATGTGTACAATAAAGTATTAAATTAAATTAATTAAATTAACTAATATAAGTGACTGTAATAGTGGTCTACGACCATCTTTTTAAAAATGGTAAGAATTAAAAAAGTCTAATTGGAACAGGCATTGTTGTGTTGTTGTTGTATTATAAGTATCGTGGCCACGTGAAGAGTAAACTCACCTATTAGACCTAGAGTCATCCGTGAAGAAGAGGCCCAACGCGAGCACGTAGCCAACGGGCAGCCAGAAACTCCACTCGGAGTAGTATTTGTTCTCCTTCATAAAGAAGTTAGTTCTGTCGCACAGGTAGAAGTACGCCATGATGGTGCCCAGCTTCGCGAGGGCCGCGAGGGGCGAGGGCCGAGGGGCGGAGCCCTGGGACCCCGCCCCCACGAGGGCGTAGCCCCCGAGCCTCTGATGGATGGTCTGGGACCAGCGCCAGACCGCTCGCATCGATGACACGACTGCACTAGAGAGAGTTCGCTGTTTTCAGACATCCTATCTTTACTAGGTGCAGGAGCGTAGCTACCGCCGTATCCGCCGTATCAATGATATGGGGCCCCGGGTCTACAGGGGCCCCGAACGGGTGTACGAAAAAGTTCGTAAAATGTTGACCGCCGACTAGGTGGTAGTTTTGTTATGCAAGGACGGTGTCAGGCAGGTAACAACGCAGTGTCTGATATTTTGCCGCCAAGCAGCAGTGTGTAAGCATTGCTATGTTCCAGTGTGAAAGGCACTGTAGCTGGTGAAATTATCGGACACAAGAGACTTAGTAACTAATGTCTCGTGTGACGAGCGGCAGTGCAATGTAGCTGTCTATAGGCAGGCGGGGTCGCTTTCTATGAGGCGCTCTTATTCCTTGTCTCGTCACTAGGTTGAAAATTAAATTAAATAATAGTGATTATATCCACACCCATCGATATAATATATCAACTAGATAAACTATAACTAAATTCACTAACAATGACATCTAATATGTGGTCGCGGGGGTCGCGGTCTTATCTGTGCTGTGGCGGAAACGCGAACTACCTGTTTTATTACGGTAATGAAAGTTTCATTTAGACAGTAGCGACACTCCTATCGGCAAAAATAATTTTGACAGCCTGTGGCTTAGCGACACGAGGGCGCTATTTGTGTGTGCCACTTTTCAGACCGTAACAGCTAATCTAGTTTAATTATTATAAGGATGCACACACCATACTATTGTTACAGCTCTGGACTAGCGTCGAAATATCGAGACGTCTTTTGTTTCATAAAATTCCCACGTTTTTAGTTTTAAGACAATAGCCTATTTTTTCATGTTTACTATCAGTTCCGTGAACCCCGGTATTGTTTCTATTACTCTTTATTGTTTCATTGTTCCTTTTATTAGGGTATTTACAACTTTAAGCCTATTGTTGAAATATTGTTATTGGTTCCACGAACGCTATTATCACCCCAAGTTTTACAACTTTGTTTACAACTTGCGAACCTTCCAGAAAGGTTCATATAAAATACGCCGCCGAGCCGACCAAGAGTTAGTGTGTTTTACGCTGCGATACCGGAAGAATCCCAACGCGATATAGTGTGCGATACGCTGCGATATCGGAAAGATCTCAACGCGATACAGTGAAGTGATAACCGTGAACGACTAAAGCTTGTGATAACGGGCTCCGAGTGATATACCTGCGATCTGGACTGTAATATTGCTGTACTCTTAAGTGTGTGTGGAAATAAATCATCTTCACCAAGCAAACGGCATTTTGAAGAACCCTGCGACGGAACACTATTATAACCAGACAACTAAAACAGACCCTTATTTTTTGGAAATACATACTTATATATATCAACAGCCCAGACATACACACAAGTACACAAACGCAGTTATTGAGAAAGAGGTTCGGATAGTTTATCATAGCGCCAACATTACAGGCACTATGTTTTTTAGTTCCCTTGCATTCGGACCTCTCATATGCAACCACATTTAAAAAAACTACACTTTCACGGTTTACATTAGTCGCCATTTCACATTTAGCGGAGTTTGATAGTGGGTGGTGGGTTAATTTATCTAAGCGCCAACAGTACAAGTATTATTGTCGCTTACATAAACTAACTTTGTAGTTTTTAGTTCTCTTGTGCCATTCCCACAAGTGCAAACGCTTCTAATAGTTCACCAAAACAGGAACAGCGCGATCAAAGCAAAACTACACTATTCCCAGTGTACATTAGTCGTGATTTCATTCATTTAGCCCAGTTTTAGGGGAGTTTATTGGGTTAGTTTATTTAAACGCCAACATAACAAGTATTATTGTCGCTTAGATAAACTAACTTACCTTTTTTTTACTCCTTTGCTATCCCTACAAGTTAGAATACATCGATATAATATTTAAACTAGATTAGGTGTTACGGTCCGAAAAGTGGCACACAGAAATAGCGCCCTCGTATCGCTATTTCTTTTCAAGCCACAGGCTGACAACATTATTTTTGTCGATAGGAGTGTCGCTACTGTCTATATGAAACTGTCAAACTACAATAAAATTGTTAGTTCACGTTTCCGCCACCAGCACAGATAAGTCCGCGACCCCCGCGACCACATTTTAGATGTCATTTTGTTAGTGAATGTTCATCTAGTTTATATATTATATAATAATACTAGCCCTTATTTATGTCCCACTGCTGGGCACGGGCGTCCCTTCAAAATGAAGGGGCTTAGGCCATAGTCCACCACGCTGGCCAAGTGCGGGTTGGCGGACTTCACACGTCATTCGAAAGCTAGTTAGGCTTTCTCAAACATGCAGGTTTCCTCACGATGTTTTACTTCACCGAAAGTTAGTAGCAATCTCACAAAGACGATTCGCACATGATTAATTAAAGAAATGTTACAGCATTGTTCATATATTATATCGATGTTAGAATACGTCAAATAACTCACCATAACATGAACAGCGCGAAGGTAAGCATCTGCAGTTGCGTGTATTTCTCTGGTTCAGCACAGCAGGAGCCATCGTTGAAGTTCATGTGGTCGTTGCAGAACATATTCAGTAATATCTGCGCGCAATGTCTCAGTGCTGTGGTAGTGAGGGTGATGCCGTCGTCGGAGATGGCTCCCGTGGCCACCAGCCGGGGGGAGTTCCAGATGTTAGCAGCGCTGTGGGTTAGGATCTGTGGACAACAGACTACTAAGAGAGGTACGATACTGTTAAAATATTAGCAGTATCCGTGGTGCCTTACGGGTGGACTAGCCTTCGTTGGTCCGCCTGTAAGAGTCTTCCTTTTTGAGGTTGTATCGACCGTTTGTTAATTCTTTGCTTGTCTCTCGCTTTGCAAAGGAGGGAAGTGGAATATATGTATTTCCAACTCCTCCTATCTACCTTTTTAATTAAATTTGTTGCGGGTTCCAAGACAATTTAGCGTTCCCCTGGGACTCGCCGAGGGTCAAACCTCGGTGTCTTCAGTGGTGACCACTGTACATCCTGGCTTACAGGAGTAACAGTGGTGGGAATGAGTGGTGGGATTAGTCACAATTTAAAAAAAAAATCGTTGCATGGATACGGGAGCGATAGTTGACTGGTGGTCGGCCAAAGACAATTGGCAGGATGCAATATGACAATATTGAATTATATAAAATCTTTTCTTTGGTGTTAGCGTACCTGCTGTGTATATTTGGCACCAACTTCAATAATATTTAAATTATTTTATACTTTTCAGTGATATTGAAGTCGGTTCAATTTTTTTTAAAAAGATTTTATTTTAAACTTTTTAGTGATATTTTCATATATAAAGATTGAACCATCGAAAACCGTAAAATTATCTAGGTATACCCAAAACCAGATATAAAGTCATTTTTTGTAATCAAACCGGGTACTTCAAAACAAACCTAAATTTCTTCACCAATACAAGATGAAAACTTTCCATTTATCACCACACACACGTAAAACATCCAACTGATTCAGAAAACTAGTTAAACTACTGAAAATATAATTAAAATCTTAAGATATACGAATAAATAAAATATTTTTGACATGAGAATGCCACAGATAAAATATGTCAATATATAGAACACACACTTTGTCTATGGAAATTAGTGATGTCCAATATTTAAAGATCTAAATCTCGATATTGAATGATTTGAAATTGATCCACAACCAATCATTTTATAAAATAAAAAGTATTATATTAAACTCAGACTAAACTGAGGTAGATTCAATATAAACAGTAGGTCCGCCGTCCCTATTTCAAAGTAAATCGCTACTCTGCCCACGTCTACACGGATTATATTATGTTGATTGTAAGATAATATTTTATATTACGTATTTAATTATTTATTTAAATAAATATCAATAAAATTGAGTGCCGAATATGAAAATGTATGCGGTTTGACAGGTTCCGGGACTTACGCCTTAGTGCTGCCACCTGGTGCACGTCATTTTTGAACACCCTCATTGTGTTATTCATAGTCATTCATTCGTCGCTTCGTATCGATGTCGTACGTACTGAATGCTCTCTGGTGTCTTTTCTTTAACGACTTTGCTTTCGATTTTTGGTTTTGTGTTTGCTTTGTGATTTGGACCGTGTTTTCGATTGGACTGACGCCTTATTGCTACGATCTAAGGATTTTGATACTCTCGATTAGATTTCAATTGAAGTGTTTGTGTGTATATAAGGTAAGATTTTATAAGATTATTTTAGTTTAAAGTAATTTAAGTAAATTGCAAAAAAAAATTATGATAAAGTAAAAAAAATACATTTATCAATAGAAATATACAACATCGTTTAAAAAAATTCAATTCACATACATGCACTACCGGTTCTTTTTTCCATCCATTTTTTTACACGTAGTTTTACTAAGTGTTGACGATTAAGTCTCCAAAGCTATTATACATTTGCACTGTCGTGCACTCATTTGTTTCAATGAGCATTATTTTATAAGCTTGAATATTTAATTTATAAATGATGTCAATACTTTTTATTAGTAATTACAACAAGTCAATAAATCCATTTATTTCGTTTGAGTCCAAAATATAAATGGGTAATTACCCGGGTGGAACTCACGAGTGGGTTAAAACCCATTATAAATCAGTTCGCTCCACACACTGGATGGCTTGACAAAATGTATATAGATTTCACTCTGTTGAACCATACAGTGGGTTGAGCTCAATTGGTGATAATCTTCGGAGTCTCTGCACGTTCAGGGTGTGGGCCCTAAGACGCCCATAGAGTATGGTAATGACTCCGGCGGGGTTGCGACCCCTATCACCCCACGTCCCCACAGGTACCAGGTACCTTTTAAACTTTTTTCCCGTGAGAACAAAATAAAATGGGTGACTTTATTACAAGAATTATAAGTAATCACTAAATGTGTTTTTAGTGCTTGAGGATGAGCGAACCTCGTCCTGGGCCATCTGAACCTACATCGTCAAAAAGGAAGAGACGTAACTCCCCGACAATTTTGAGTAGTCCCATGAAAAAAAAGGCCAAGACCTACACAGTTAACTTCCAACGAAAAAAAAATTGCAATCAATATTTATAAATTTGTAGCGAAAGCTATGCCCACATATCCGTATAAGTCGGAGGTTTCGCAGGCTACTGCGGAAGTAATGGGCATTTCTAAAAGAACTGTGGAGAGAATTGTACGTGAATACAAAATAACAGGAAATGTAGTTTCACCTCATCACAAAAAGAAAGGAAATCACTGTTCTTCACAAAAACCTTGGACGATTTTACAATTAGCGCCATTAGAAGAAAAGTTCACCAATTTTACTTTAGCAACGAAATTCCGACTGTAAAAAAAGTATTGGTGGAAGTTAACAGTGATGAAATCCCAAATGCTACCCTTTGACGTATTATATTCAATCTTCTAGAGAATAAGTAAAATTGTTGTACACTCAAATTAACATTTTAATACTGACGCATTTGTTAATTATTTTGAATTAAAGGGTATCGAGTTGTTATTTGTTTAAATAAAGGTGAAATTATCAATAAAAATAATTCACAGTAATAATGTATTCTTTTTAATCCTACCGTTGCTGACATAAATATCGATACTGTAATGGATTTATCCTCAGAGTAATTAGAATAGAGCCAGTATCGCGTCGATTCCCCGAACAAATTTTTCGTGGCACTTTTGCGGGGTGCGGGAGGCGAAGTAAACACACACAGATACAATTTCACGCATATCCACACTATAATAAACTCGCAACACATTCAAAAAGATACGCACACAAACAAAGAACGACCTGAACATATGAACAAAATATGGCAGAGGGGTTAGCGCATCAGCAGCATTGCTCTCTCCAGTGGTATCTCCTCTAAGGGATTTATCATACATCTATGATGTGGTCAGATTCACTCGTTCATGAGGCGTCACCTCCCTAATATTGTCGATGGTTGCAATACCGCCATGTTTATTTACTTTTTACGACGGAATACTTGAATTCGAGTATAGGTTATGATCACATTATCGTCTACATAGTTTTACATAATTAATGTTTCTTCAGAAAAAAATATCCGGTCGTAATGAAATTTGCATGGAAACATCATAGTAGTTTACTCTCTCGAATAAAAAAAGAATCATCGAAATCGGTTCATAATTGTCAGAGCAATGTAATGGAGAACATCAATTTTATGGTTTTTACCAGATAAAATCCTCCACATCGTTCATGGTCCTCCAGGAAGTTCTTATCCGGTTGTAATAAAATTCATACAGATTCAATACAGTGGTTTCTTCTTTCGAATAAAAAAAGAATCATTGAAATTGGTAAATATTTGCCAGAGTTATGACTATTTTTGTCCGACCGAGCGAGTCCGAGCGACTAAAACGTCATCTATATAGGCTTTCTTGCAGCTCTCAGTGCGCAGTCACCATTCTTGTTTTTTCAGGTTCTACTTATTACTAAGCAATAATTTTTTTATGGGACCCAATTAACGGATTAAAGAATGGATGGAAGAAAGATTTTTTCAAATCGGTTCATAATTGCCAGAGTTATGTGCGAACATACATAGAAAAAAAAAATATATATATATACAGACGAATTGAGAACCTCCTCCTTTTTTGAAGTCGGTTAAAAAGCATAGAAAACCCGACTGTAAATAAACAAAATGGTCCTAAATTACATTATACATACAAAATACGTATACATATTTCTACTCGCCTCGTTAAGACCTTTCATTTGATACGCATATTGATTTGTTTTTAAACATATATAGCCTATGTCACTAAGACGAAAATCAAATCAAATAAAATCAAATTTAGTTTATTGTTGTTGCAGGTGATAAAGAACAGGTCTTAGGTCTATACTTTACATTTGTTCCTCTGCAGCATACCCAATCTAACCGACCGAATTCAACGACATATTATAAGTCACTGTCCATCACGCGGTTTAGGCTGTAGCTCGTGCCAAACAAATAGACATACATACAATCATACTCTCGAAAAACATAACCCTCCGCCTGGGCAGTCGGGAAAAAACAGTATACTAGTAGGTACTTTTAATAGATGGTAGTCATCTATACTTATAATAAAACTGTAACAGGTCCAATTCTGTACATTGAAGATATTTTGAAAATTATATTTGGAGGGCATTCTATAACCGATACTGAGGACGAAAATGTATTTTTTTTTAATTTTTGTCTGTCTGTCTGTCCGGCTGCGCATCACGCCGAAACTACTGAATGGATTCAAATGAAACTTGGCATGATTTGAGATCTTACTACGAGGTAGGACATAGGATACTTTTTATCCCGTAATCTAGCAAGGTTCTTTTGGGAGAGGGGCTTTAAAGTCAAAATGGGTACTTGGTTATACGCTTGGTCAGATTTTATCATTTTTTCTTTATAATATAATAAATATTAGTAAGGGAACATTCATAGAGAGTTGTTATCAAGGTTTTGTAATCGATCGGGTTAAGCAACGTTAGGTAAGGTCATTAAATAGATGGGTGACCGTTTAACGCTATTTGAACTAAACGGGTCCGTGCTTCGGAGAGCAAGTAAAAAGTGGGTCCCAGTTTTTAACCGACTATAAAAAAGGAGGTTATGTATTCGATGCGAATGTCTGTTACTAAAAGTTTAGTTAACGTAAACACAGCGCGGGTGGAGCTGCGTGGGTCAGCTAGCAGTGGCGAAGGGTCCATATAACTCGATTCCTACCGGCTTCCCTTTGAAAACAGGCGTTTGTTACGACGATCTAACAAGACATTTATTTACTAACATAACGTTAAAAACATAGGTATATATTACACCATCAAATAAAATTATTCTAAACATCGACCTGTGTGAACTTGGCACCCGACTTTGGAAAAACGATTTTATTTATAGTTTTTTCAGAAGCTTACGATAGGTAGTGGATAGTAGTGAAACTATTTTCGTTTGTAGTAATTCCAAAAAAAAAAAAAAAAATTAAAAAAAATTGCTGTCCCCCGAAATTTGAAAATTCAAGTTTTTTCAGCTGTATCCTTTAAATAATCGTTATTAGTGAATTGTAGTTCAATTTTTATCGTTAGTAGTAAAAAAGAAAAAAAATGAAAAAAAACATTTTTAATTTGGAGTATTATTTTAACTTCATTGTCAGTGAATAATTCTGGTTTTAAAGGCTATACGATTACTACAAACGATGAAATCGATAGAGGAAGGTTCGTAGAGGTTTGTAGTGAACGAATTTTCGTTTGTAGTAACTGTAGTGAAAACATAGGTTGATCAGAAGTGATAAAATCAAAAAAATCTTGTTAGGTCGTCATTGTCAGTGAATAATTCTGGTTTAAAAGGATATACGATTACTACAAACGATGAAATCGATAGAGGAAGGTTCGTAGAGGTTTGTAGTGAACGAATTTTCGTTTGTAGTAACTGTAGTAAAAACATAGGTTGATCAGAAGTGGTAAAATCAAAAAAATCTTGTTCGGTCGTCATTTTCAGTGAATAATTCTGGTTTTAAAGGATATACGATTACTACAAACGATGAAATCGATAGAGGAAGGTTCGTAGAGGTTTGTAGTGAACGAATTTTCGTTTGTAGTAACTGTAGTAAAAACATAGGTTGATCAGAAGTGGTAAAATCAAAAAAATCTTGTTCGGTCGTCATTTTCAGTGAATAATTCTGGTTTTAAAGGATATACGATTACTACAAACGATGAAATCGATAGAGAAAGGTTCGTAGAGGTTTGTAGTGAACGAATTTTCGTTTGTAGTAACTGTAGTAAAAACATAGGTTGACCAGAAGTGATAAAATAAAAAAAAATCTTGTTTGGTCTTCATTGTCAGTGAATAATTCTGGTTTAAAAGGATATACGATTACTACAAACGATGAAATCGATAGAGGAAGGTTCGTAGAGGTTTGTAGTGAACGAATTTTCGTTTGTAGTAACTGTAGTAAAAACATAGGTTGACCAGAAGTGATAAAATAAAAAAAAATCTTGTTTGGTCTTCATTGTCAGTGAATAATTCTGGTTTAACAGGATATACGATTACTACAAACAATGAAATTGACTGAGAAAGGTTCGTAGAGGTTTGTAGTGAACGAATTTTCGTTTGTAGTAACTGTAGTAAAAATCTACATAGACTAGAAGTTATAAAATTAAGATAATCTTGTTCGGGCGTCAATCTCGCTGAATAACTCTGCTTTAAGAGGATGTACGATTACTACAAACGATGAAATTGACTGAGAAAGGTTCGTAGAGGTTTGTAGTGAACGAATTTTCGTTTGTAGTAACTGTAGTAAAAATCTACATTGATTAGAAGTTACAAAATCAAGAAAATCTTGTTCGGGCGTCATTCTCACTGAATAACTCTGGCTTTAAGAGGATATACGATTACTACAAACGATGAAATTGACTGAGAAAGGTTTGTAGAGGTTTGTAGTGAACGAATTTTCGTTTGTAGTAACTGTAGTAAAAATCTACATTGACTAGAACTTATAAAATCAAGAAAATCTTGTTCGGGCGTCAATCTCACTGAATAACTCTGCTTTAAGAGGATGTACGATTACTACAAACGATGAATTTGACTGAGAAAGGTTCGTAGAGGTTTGTAGTGAACGAATTTTCGTTTGTAGTAACTGTAGTAAAAATCTACATAGACTAGAAGTTATAAAATCAAGAAAATCTTGTTCGGGCGTCAATCTCACTGAATAACTCTGCTTTAAGAGGATGTACGGTTACTACAAACGATGAAATTGACTGAGAAAGGTTCGTAGAGGTTTGTAGTGAACGAATTTTCGTTTGTAGTAACTGTAGTAAAAATCTACATTGATTAGAAGTTACAAAATCAATAAAATCTTGTTTGGGCGTCAATCTCACTGAATAACTCTGCTTTAAGAGGATGTACGATTACTACAAACGATGAATTTGACTGAGAAAGGTTCGTAGAGGTTTGTAGTGAACGAATTTTCGTTTGTAGTAACTGTAGTAAAAATCTACATTGATTAGAAGTTACAAAATCAATAAAATCTTGTTTGGGCGTAATTCTCACTGAATAACTCTGGTTTAACAGGATATACGATTACTACAAACGATGAAATTGACTGAGAAAGGTTCGTAGAGGTTTGTAGTGAACGAATTTTCGTTTGTAGTAACTGTAGTAAAAATCTACATTGATTAGGAGTTATAAAATCAAGAAAATCTTGTTCGGGCGTCATTGTCAGTGAATAATTCTGGTTTTAAAGGATATACGATTACTACAAACGATGAAATCGATAGAGGAAGGTTCGTAGAGGTTTGTAGTGAACGAATTTTCGTTTGTAGTAACTGTAGTAAAAACATAGGTTGATCAGAAGTGGTAAAATCAAAAAAATCTTGTTCGGTCGTCATTTTCAGTGAATAATTCTGGTTTTAAAGGATATACGATTACTACAAATGATGAAATCGATAGAGGAAGGTTCGTAGAGGTTTGTAGTGAACGAATTTTCGTTTGTAGTAACTGTAGTAAAAACATAGGTTGATCAGAATTGGTAAAATCAAAAAAATCTTGTTCGGTCGTCATTTTCAGTGAATAATTCTGGTTTTAAAGGATATACGATTACTACAAACGATGAAATCGATAGAGGAAGGTTCGTAGAGGTTTGTAGTGAACGAATTTTCGTTTGTAGTAACTGTAGTAAAAACATAGGTTGATCAGAAGTGGTAAAATCAAAAAAATCTTGTTCGGTCGTCATTTTCAGTGAATAATTCTGGTTTTAAAGGATATACGATTACTACAAACGATGAAATCGATAGAGAAAGGTTCGTAGAGGTTTGTAGTGAACGAATTTTTGTTTGTAGTAACTGTAGTAAAAACATAGGTTGACCAGAAGTGATAAAATAAAAAAAAATCTTGTTTGGTCTTCATTGTCAGTGAATAATTCTGGTTTAAAAGGATATACGATTACTACAAACGATGAAATCGATAGAGGAAGGTTCGTAGAGGTTTGTAGTGAACGAATTTTCGTTTGTAGTAACTGTAGTAAAAACATAGGTTGACCAGAAGTGATAAAATAAAAAAAATCTTGTTTGGTCTTCATTGTCAGTGAATAATTCTGGTTTAACAGGATATACGATTACTACAAACAATGAAATTGACTGAGAAAGGTTCGTAGAGGTTTGTAGTGAACGAATTTTCGTTTGTAGTAACTGTAGTAAAAATCTACATAGACTAGAAGTTATAAAATTAAGAAAATCTTGTTCGGGCGTCAATCTCGCTGAATAACTCTGCTTTAAGAGGATGTACGATTACTACAAACGATGAAATTGACTGAGAAAGGTTCGTAGAGGTTTGTAGTGAACGAATTTTCGTTTGTAGTAACTGTAGTAAAAATCTACATTGACTAGAACTTATAAAATCAAGAAAATCTTGTTCGGGCGTCAATCTCACTGAATAACTCTGCTTTAAGAGGATGTACGATTACTACAAACGATGAATTTGACTGAGAAAAGTTCGTAGAGGTTTGTAGTGAACGAATTTTCGTTTGTAGTAACTGTAGTAAAAATCTACATAGACTAGAAGTTATAAAATCAAGAAAATCTTGTTCGGGCGTCAATCTCACTGAATGACTCTGCTTTAAGAGGATGTACGGTTACTACAAACGATGAAATTGACTGAGAAAGGTTCGTAGAGGTTTGTAGTGAACGAATTTTCGTTTGTAGTAACTGTAGTAAAAATCTACATTGATTAGAAGTTACAAAATCAATAAAATCTTGTTTGGGCGTCAATCTCACTGAATAACTCTGCTTTAAGAGGATGTACGATTACTACAAACGATGAATTTGACTGAGAAAGGTTCGTAGAGGTTTGTAGTGAACGAATTTTCGTTTGTAGTAACTGTAGTAAAAATCTACATAGACTAGAAGTTATAAAATCAAGAAAATCTTGTTCGGGCGTCAATCTCACTGAATAACTCTGCTTTAAGAGGATGTACGGTTACTACAAACGATGAAATTGACTGAGAAAGGTTCGTAGAGGTTTGTAGTGAACGAATTTTCGTTTGTAGTAACTGTAGTAAAAATCCACATTGATTAGAAGTTACAAAATCAATAAAATCTTGTTTGGGCGTCAATCTCACTGAATAACTCTGCTTTAAGAGGATGTACGATTACTACAAACGATGAATTTGACTGAGAAAGGTTCGTAGAGGTTTGTAGTGAACGAATTTTCGTTTGTAGTAACTGTAGTAAAAATCTACATTGATTAGAAGTTACAAAATCAATAAAATCTTGTTTGGGCGTAATTCTCACTGAATAACTCTGGTTTAACAGGATATACGATTACTACAAACGATGAAATTGACTGAGAAAGGTTCGTAGAGGTTTGTAGTGAACGAATTTTCGTTTGTAGTAACTGTAGTAAAAATCTACATTGATTAGGAGTTATAAAATCAAGAAAATCTTGTTCGGGCGTCATTGTCAGTGAATAATTCTGGTTTTAAAGGATATACGATTACTACAAACGATGAAATCGATAGAGGAAGGTTCGTAGAGGTTTGTAGTGAACGAATTTTCGTTTGTAGTAACTGTAGTAAAAACATAGGTTGATCAGAAGTGATAAAATCAAAAAAAACTTGTTCGGTCGGCTGGTGTAAAAGGATATACGATTACTACAGTTATTATAAAGTTTTTTTTGATTTTATCACTTCTGATCAACCTATGTTTTTACTACAGTTACTACAAACGAAAATTCGTTCACTACAAACCTCTACGAACCTTCCTCTATCGATTTCATCGTTTGTAGTAATCGTATATCCTTTAAAACCAGAATTATTCACTGACAATGACGCCCGAACAAGATTTTCTTGATTTTATAACTTCTAGTCTATGTAGATTTTTACTACAGTTACTACAAACGAAAATTCGTTCACTACAAACCTCTACAAACCGTTCTCAGTCAATTTCATCGTTTGTAGTAATCGTATATCCTGTTAAACCAGAGTTATTCAGTGAGAATTACGCCCAAACAAGATTTTATTGATTTTGTAACTTCTAATCAATGTAGATTTTTACTACAGTTACTACAAACGAAAATTCGTTCACTACAAACCTCTACGAACCTTTCTCAGTCAAATTCATCGTTTGTAGTAATCGTACCTCCTCTTAAAGCAGAGTTATTCAGTGAGATTGACGCCCAAACAAGATTTTATTGATTTTGTAACTTCTAATCAATGTGGATTTTTACTACAGTTACTACAAACGAAAATTCGTTCACTACAAACCTCTACGAACCTTTCTCAGTCAATTTCATCGTTTGTAGTAACCGTAAATCCTCTTAAAGCAGAGTTATTCAGTGAGATTGACGCCCGAACAAGATTTTCTTGATTTTATAACTTCTAGTCTATGTAGATTTTTACTACAGTTACTACAAACGAAAATTCGTTCACTACAAACCTCTACAAACCGTTCTCAGTCAATTTCATCGTTTGTAGTAATCGTATATCTTGTTAAACCAGAGTTATTCAGTGAGAATTACGCCCAAACAAGATTTTATTGATTTTGTAACTTCTAATCAATGTAGATTTTTACTACAGTTACTACAAACGAAAATTCGTTCACTACAAACCTCTACGAACCTTTCTCAGTCAAATTCATCGTTTGTAGTAATCGTACATCCTCTTAAAGCAGAGTTATTCAGTGAGATTGACGCCCAAACAAGATTTTATTGATTTTGTAACTTCTAATCAATGTAGATTTTTACTACAGTTACTACAAACGAAAATTCGTTCACTACAAACCTCTACGAACCTTTCTCAGTCAATTTCATCGTTTGTAGTAACCGTACATCCTCTTAAAGCAGAGTTATTCAGTGAGATTGACGCCCGAACAAGAATTTCTTGATTTTATAACTTCTAGTCTATGTAGATTTTTACTACAGTTACTACAAACGAAAATTCGTTCACTACAAACCTCTACGAACCTTCCTCTATCGATTTCATCGTTTGTAGTAATCGTATATCCTTTAAAACCAGAATTATTCACTGACAATGACGCCCGAACAAGATTTTCTTGATTTTATAACTTCTAGTCTATGTAGATTTTTACTACAGTTACTACAAACGAAAATTCGTTCACTACAAACCTCTACGAACCTTTCTCAGTCAATTTCATCGTTTGTAGTAATCGTATATCCTGTTAAACCAGAGTTATTCAGTGAGAATTACGCCCAAACAAGATTTTATTGATTTTGTAACTTCTAATCAATGTAGATTTTTACTACAGTTACTACAAACGAAAATTCGTTCACTACAAACCTCTACGAACCTTTCTCAGTCAAATTCATTGTTTGTAGTAATCGTACATCCTCTTAAAGCAGAGTTATTCAGTGAGATTGACGCCCAAACAAGATTTTATTGATTTTGTAACTTCTAATCAATGTAGATTTTTACTACAGTTACTACAAACGAAAATTCGTTCACTACAAACCTCTACGAACCTTTCTCAGTCAATTTCATCGTTTGTAGTAACCGTACATCCTCTTAAAGCAGAGTTATTCAGTGAGATTGACGCCCGAACAAGATTTTCTTGATTTTATAACTTCTAGTCTATGTAGATTTTTACTACAGTTACTACAAACGAAAATTCGTTCACTACAAACCTCTACGAACCTTTCTCAGTCAATTTCATCGTTTGTAGTAATCGTACATCCTCTTAAAGCAGAGTTATTCAGTGAGATTGACGCCCAAACAAGATTTTATTGATTTTGTAACTTCTAATCAATGTAGATTTTTATTACAGTTACTACAAACGAAAATTCGTTCACTACAAACCTCTACGAACCTTTCTCAGTCAATTTCATCGTTTGTAGTAATCGTACATCCTCTTAAAGCAGAGTTATTCAGTGAGATTGACGCCCGAACAAGATTTTCTTGAGTTTATAACTTCTAGTCTATGTAGATTTTTACTACAGTTACTACAAACGAAAATTCGTTCACTACAAACCTCTACGAACCTTTCTCAGTCAAATTCATCGTTTGTAGTAATCGTATATCCTTTTAAACCAGAGTTATTCAGTGAGATTTACGCCCAAACAAGATTTTATTGATTTTGTAACTTCTAATCAATGTAGATTTTTACTACAGTTACTACAAACGAAAATTCGTTCACTACAAACCTCTACGAACCTTCCTTGGTAAATTCTACCATTAGTAGTAATCTTTCAGACCTTAGGAACTGAATTTACTTCTAAAGCATGTTGAAATACTACTCTAAAATAAAAAGTTTTTTCTTTTTTTTTCTTTTTTACTACTTACGATAAAAATTGCACTACAATCCACTACTAACCATTATCTAATGGAAACAGTAGAAAAAACGTGGTTTTTAAAATTTCGGGGGACAGCATTTTTTTTTTAATTTTTTTTTTTTTTTTGGAATTACTACAAACGAAAATAGTTTCACTACTATCCACTACTTACCGAAGGCTTCTCGAAAAAACTAAAAAAAAAATGTTTTTCCAAAGTCGGGTGCCAAGTTCACACAGGTTAAACATCGCCATTTTTATTAATAGCTTATAGTTGCACATTTCATTCACTTCAACCGCGCGCAAGTCGCGGCGGGCGTGGCAAGCCGCTCTCAGGATCAGGAATTCCATGCGCAACTACCATGTAAAATCAGTACCGAAAACGTCCCCGCGCAGACGCGACACTCGCTGATTATAGGATCGATGGCAAGCCGATATACGCCGGGTTATGATTGGGAGGAGTTATGTTATGGATAGAAAAATGACATGTATACCGCACGAAATAGAGTGTAGTATTGCGTACGCGTACTTCGATCGATCATAATCTTTCGTCTTCGTTGATATTGATTTTGTATCGCATTATACGGTACATGACAATTTAATTCTACTAAATATAATTAGAATCTAATAGATTCTATAGTTGTTTACAGTTTTGTTTATTGTGTATAATAATATTTAAAGTTCTATAGTGATTGTATGTCCAATTTCACCGATAGATGGCGCTGTTCATAATGTAGATCACGCTAACATCGTAAATTACTGTTTAATGATATTCGATAATGAAACGTACGATAACTTCGCATCTTTTATTGTTGCAACTGCAATAATTATTATTATAATATGTATACATATTACATACTTACTACCTGTAGCCCGATTCTCGTAATAACAAACAGTCCAAATAGCGGTGACGTTTTGTTGTCGTTAGATCGAAGTCCTATCCAAAATCGGTATACTCGTATACCATATACGTAGTTCGATAGGACTTCAACTCAATTGGATCGAAACTAAACGATTAGTCAACGAGTCATTGTTCTGTACGTTTTGCTATTCCCTGATAGATGTCGTCCTAATCAATTTTTGGTCTTGGTAGGAGTTTTGTGAGATAAGCTAAGAGCTTAGGCTTTGGGAAACTCGAGATTAATTCGTTTCCGTTCCCTCCACAAACATACTAATTGTTTATTAATTAAAATACGTGTTTTTCTCTGTTTATTAGTTTATTCTATCTCTCTTACTCTAATTATATTTACCTTAAAACCATCTCGCTCACACTATCTTCTAATTACTCTCTTCACTCACAGAGTACGATCCTATTTTCGTCTCACTCACTCACTCCTAGCTCTTATGTTCCAGCTTAGTGCTACAATCAATCAATATATCTCTAACATGAGTTCTATCATGCCTAGTCGCGTTCCATATCCCAAAAGTTACGTATTTATTTATATTATACATATTTCGCCTTATCAGCTTTCTTTTTGTATTTCTTGCTGTGCAGACGAATTTGATAGTAAATATGTAAGTCCGTGGCTCATTTAAAAGTTATTTTATTACTTTGACTCGTACCACAAGAATAAGAAAATCAAAAATCGTCTCAATTAACCAACGTTTGTTCAACGACTCTTGAATCGCGGAATTTGACGCTTACTCGTTGGCATCCGATCGGTTGTGACGTCATTTTCATACGAGAATACCATTTCGTCAACGTTATAAATCGATTGAACGACGATTATTATACCAGAATACGTTCCAACGATAGTTTAATCGAACGACTTTTAAATCGTTGCCGTTGAAGTAAAATCGACGGACGTGAATACGAAAAGTGTTTAAACGACTGAGTCGCTACGTTAACGTTATTGTTTTGATTACGAGAATCAGGCTACTGGACTTGAGAGTTTCATTTCATGAACCTCTGTCTGAGCCCTGACCTTGAAGCGTTTTTTTTGGGAGAGCTGTTCATTGTGTGTAGTGTGCATTGTACCTACATGTTATTGCGTTAGGTCATTTCATAGATATGAGTCATTTTAGGTAATTTATCGATGAGATTATTTTATCGAAGTAAAAATTTAGCATATTCGCATCGATATAATATATGAACAAATATTATATAGATGCATATTCGTATTCTTAATTTCTAGTTACCTACCTATACAAATGTAGCCTTGGTGGTGCAGTGGACCTAATCGCTGGCTTTTAAATTAAATAAAATTGTATTTTTCCCTTGCCTACCTATTTCTTTCCTAATCTAGTTTAGAATCGCTCGGGATTTACAGATTTTAACTATTAAAAGTTATAATATCAGCAAAGTAGAACATTACAGAAATCTAATGAAAATGTCCTGGGTGTACCGGACCGGCTTACCCCGTACAAAAATTGACCCTTCGCCACTGTCAGCTAGTCTAGAATACAATCGTTAAGCCAAGTCAGAGGCCTAAGGGCAGCTTGAAAAGCTCTGGTAGTAGCTTGGCCACTAACCATACGACAAAAAAAAACCACCTACATAAAAATAAGTCTTTCCGACTTACCTCAATAGCAGCTCTGTTATACAAGTCTATATCGCTATTATGTATCCTCTTGTTATCTCCTTTCAATTTATTCGCGTCCACAGACTCTAACAGTTTCCATAGCACTTGAGTGTTCCTTGCAGCAAGCGAATCTATGGCTTGCACCAAGTGCGTAAGGTTCCTTTTGTATTCCTCCATTATAAGGTCCGTTGTGTTCCGAGTTTTGAGCAGTTCGACGCCCGTGGACGCTACGATTACCGACGGCGGCTGGTCTGACCGTTGCCTGTTAATGGAAAATCAGTTTTATATGAATGTACAATGAGTATTTTTTACAATAATCATCAGCCTTCAAAAGGTCCCCGAGAGCTATGGGGCTCAACCGGGGTATGTGGGATTCTTACCCACTATAACCCCCGCGGCTGTCGCATCGAGAGGGGACCTCAGGGCTCTCCGGTGGGATCGCACCAGAGGTCCCTCAGTGCCATGCCTTTGATCCCACCGTCGGGGGGCGCATTGTAGCCCCCCGGGAACAGTCATCAGCATATTGGTGGTGTATTGGTGGTGGTGGTGGTCGTGGGTTCGATTCCCACTAAGTGTCTGGGTGTTATTTATCTATTTAAGTATGTATTTACAAAAAAAAAAAGTATATAAGTATTAGTATCAGTTGTCTGGTTTCCATAGTACAGGCTCTGCCTAGTTTGGGATCGGATGACCGTGTGTGGATTGTCCCAAGATATTATTATTATTAACTTCAAAAGCTGATGAAGTTAGTGGGCTCAAAAGACTTAACAACTATGAGGTAATGTCGCAGTAGAGTGGCAAGACATCTTTACATCAGCCTAACCCCTGATTTGTCTCATAACCACGATGTATAAAAGTTCTTGTATTTTCACCTACCAAAGCAAATCTTGTCTTTTTACCCACCAACGCAAAAAATGGGGAGGAGTTATTAACTTCTATGCCATGCATCATATCAAAGAATGTGTTCAGGACGACTATAATACGACGAAAGGACAAAATAGTGTTTGTGTTACAGAGTGTTGTGTTTTATAGTAATATATAGTTAAGTTTTATAACTCTGCGATAGTTAAGAGCCTAGATTTAATTTCCTAATAAATTATAATATAGTTTTGTGTATAAGCTCACTATCCCGAGGAGGGGTGAGCTGAATCAGTTATAGATAGCCTAGCCTAGGTCTCATAGTACTTGCTATTTGTAATTAGCGTAGGGTAATAGTATGATAGAAGTACCCACATGCCCTAGATGTGCTAAGCACATATATGAACGGCAAATAGCTATTTGCAGCTAGGTCCTAAATCTAGGAACCAACTCAGGACCTAGATCTGGGTCCGCCTTGGTGGGTCTAAGTGCCTAAACAGCACTGATGTACATATTTCCATAGTTATAGGCAGTTGTTCTATCGCATATCATGTTTTCTAGGGTTTTTGCTATAACCTAGGCCCCTAGGTGGTCTAGATCATAGATATACAGATAGTACACATCGCAGGCTACCTATCGGTACTATTTGTGGGCATGTGGATGCTACGGGCAGGGCGCAGGCGAAGTGACAAGCGGCCAAAGCATAGTCGTCGCGCCCCTATTACAGTATTTATCGGCCTGTAGTTCCCTAACAGAAATAGATAGATAAACCCTATGTACACCGTTAGAAAGCTGCTTACACGCACTTTCTAACGGTATAGGTATCATGTATGTGTCTAGAATAGCCTAAGTAGAATAAGTGAAAATGTACAGTTTTGATAATAAAAATTAAACGTTAGTGGCTGCCTCGGTGGGGCTCTCGTTACGGTAAAGTTCCCTGCAAGGATAGTAAATGCGCATTCGGCGCCACTGTCGGTGAACAAGCAAGCGGTCGACGCGGGAACTAAAAGCAAGATATAAATAGAAGAAAAGAATATTCAGTACGAAGAGCGCCACTGTCGGAGCCACTATCAAGCTTGCTATCAAATTGGGAGTTCTTATTTCACGGACACCTTGTAACCAACCTACATTGTAACCAAACCAAACCAGCGATAGCTACAGACACACAGGACGTCAGTGGCTCGTGCATTCGGGTCCGCCCGTCCTGCACAGAATGGGTCAATTTCAATGCATTTTTTTTAAACCTGAAAACTACTTTAATCCGGGTGGGGTCAGTTATGTTTGAATAATATCTGTTGAGCCATATATAATTATTCTAATGTTGGTTAAAACTGGATGTTTTTTTTCTTGACGCTGCTTTGCACGCATATATAACTGCAGTTGTTTCTCGGCTGCATACCCAACTCTTGGGTATCAAAGGAAAGGTCTTAAGGAGACAAGTTGAAATATACATATATGCATATGTATTATTTTATGTATGTACTAGCGACCCGCCCCGGCTTCGCACGGGTGTAATTGAGAAAGAAAAGAAGTGAATAATTTAAAGTTACTGCCTTTGATTATAGAATTTCTTCATAAATAATGTTTGTAGCTGACTTTTCGTAACGCAATATGAACAAATTTTGTTTAGAAGTGACGGGTGAAAGGGCTACGTAAAGCTGTCTGTCCATGGGAGAAGTACTCGACGCTTAGGTTTAAGCCTGCAACGTTGAATCTCTGGGCTTGTGATTTGTTAATTGTATTTATAATTTTATTAGAAAGTGCTGACGTGTACCGGTGCACAATTTGGGTGGATTAAGGACAGGAACAGGACACCATTTATTTAAAACCAATTTATGGAAGCAATACGGGCTTCCTTGTTCGGTTTCATCGTTAAGACGTAAACGGGGGTCAACCGAGGAATTCTTACCCACTAAAACCCCCGCGGCTATCACGTCGGCACATTAGAGGGCGGACCTGGGCTATCTGTCGCGATATGCACCAGCTGATACCACTCAGTGCCTTGACTTTGAACCCGCCGCCCGAGAGGCACATTATAGTTCCCCGGGAACCTGTCACGGTGCTCACGGTTATAGGTGTCACGGGGGAAGCCTTTAAGGGATTTACGGGACCCTGTTGGTGGTCAACCGGGTATGTAGGATTCTTATACACTAAACCCCCAACGGCCGTGCAATCAGCACATAAGAACCCCTTCTTGGGCTATCCGGTGGGATCTGCACCATGATACCCTCTGTGGCTTGCCTGTGACCCCGCCACCGGGGGGCACAATAAAGCCACCCGGGAACCTTTTATCGTGCTCACGGTTACAGGGGTCACGGGGGAAGCCTTCAATAGGTCCCCGGGACGCTGTTGGCGGTCAACCGAGTTATGTAGGATTCTTATACACTAAACCCCCAACGGCCGTTAAATCAGTACATAAGAACCGGCCCGCTGCCGGGGGCGCATTATAGCCCCTCGGGAATCTGTCACCGTTGTCACAGTTAAGGGGTGGCAGGGGAAACATCCAATATGCCCCCGGGATCCCGTGGGGAAGTCAACCTGGGTATTTGGAATTCTTACCCACTAAAACTCCCGTGGCTGTCACATCGGCACATGAGAGGGAAACCTGGGTTCTCGGGTGGGATCTGCACCAGGTGTCCCTCAGTGCCTAGCCTTTGAGTCCGCCGCCGTGGGGCAAGCATATTATATCCCAGATTTAAATTATATTATACGGAATGAATGATATATAGAATGAACTTCTATAATACTCGATTGTTAAGTACATATGTACCTCTTTAGGTTTAGTCAACGTAAGCTAATTAAATTTATTTACTTAGATAAAACTTCTAAATAAATTCAGTTAACCTTCAGTGAAAAATTAAAAAAATAATAAAATGATCAAAAATAAAAAGTTTAAAAGTACACAAAAAAATCCTAAAGAGATTTGAACCCGGACCCTGCTGCTTTTAGAAGACGCTTCCGTAACCTCTAGACCACGGCTACTCTCATTAAATTATTCGAATTACTTGATCATATTCTTATTATATGTCTGCTCAGTCCCTAATGCATATATTTTACCTTATGTATTAAAGTTATCCGTGTACACTACCTAATTTACGTACTAAGCAAATCTAAGTGAGAATATTTGTACCGCCATCGGTTGAGTAATAATACTGCTTTTTAACCCTGTTAAGGGATAAATTTAAAAAAAACCCCTCAGTGGCTTACCTTTGAAGCCGCCACCAGGGGAGCATGAAAAAAAATAAGACACCTGTCATCGTGCTCAGTTGGGGAGTTATGTAAGTTATGGGGATCACGGGGGAGACCTCCAATAGGCTCCCAGGATCCTGCGGGCGGTCGAGCGCGGTATGTGGGATTCTTATCCTGTAAACCCCCCACTGGTGTCCGCACAAAATCGGGGGGGGGGGGGGGGGGGCTGCACCGG
This sequence comes from Furcula furcula, assembly GCA_911728495.1. Lineage (NCBI taxonomy): Eukaryota > Metazoa > Arthropoda > Insecta > Lepidoptera > Notodontidae > Furcula > Furcula furcula. The sequence continues at coordinate 24,726,952 of OU452252.1, forward strand.
GTACCCCTCAGTGCAAGGCAAGGGCCTTTGAAGCCGCTGCCGGGGGCGCATTAAAGCCCCCCGGGAATCTGTCACCGTTGTCACAGTTAAAGGGGTGGCGGGGGGCAGGTTTAATATATCCCCGGGATCCTGTGGGGGATTCTTACCCACTAAAACTCCCGTGGCTGTCACATCAGCACATGAGAGGGGTTTTCCGGTGGGATCTGCATCAGCTGTCCCACAGTGCATTGTCTTTGAGTCCGCCGCCGGGGGCGGGGTATATTATATCCCGGATATTTACCTACCTTATAATATAAAATATGGAATTAATGAAATTCTCTAGTAGGTACTTCATTGTTAACTATGTATCTCTTTAGGCTTAGTGAACGTAAGCTATGTAAGTTTATTTACTTAGATAAAACTTAAAACCTTCAATGAAAAATTATCTAACCGATGGTGAAAACCGCTGCGTGGTTTGGAGGTGCTATCGGATATAGACAGACTCGGATAGCGACTTTGTTTCACACTATATAAAGATACTTTGACGTTGATAGGGGACAACACCAGCCAACCTGTAGAAAAAACCCTGACAGACAGGCAATAATTCCAATAAAGTTTTGGCTTTTATATCATACGTACAATACATGCATTTTGTATTCCTACCGAAACAGACATTTTGGAAATATAATATATATTTTCATTATTTTATTTTTATTTTATTATATTTGGGAAACAAACAAATGATGCCACTTATTACTAATACCTATAAGATCCAATAGTACTAATATAAATTAAGTTTCCACTAATAAATCATAACATTAGAGAGAAGCTAACCACTTATATGCGTGATTTTAAATTTAAAAAAAGTATTAAAAATATATTACAGATAAAATGTGCTGGAGTTAATATGAGTTAAATATTTAAAACATCGAATCTTAATATAAAAAAAAATCAAAAACAAAGTTTAAAAATACAAAATGAAAATCCGTACACGGGTAGCGAACCCGGACAATCCGTCCTTAGAGGACGCTTCCGTAACCACTTGGCCAAGGACCTTTTGTTTAATGTTTCGAAATATCTTATCTTATTTGTACCGCCATCGGTTGAGTAATAATACTCCTTTTTTTACCCTGTTAAGGGATAAATTTAAAAAAAACATGAAATACAAATTCAATTAATTTTCTTAACGAATGTCTGTGCAAAATTTCAAGTCAATAGGACCAAGGAATCGCGTTCTCCCATACAAACTTTGCCCCCCTGTTTGACCCCCTTAGAGGTTGAATTTCGAAAAAACCCGTCTTAGTGAGCACCTACGTCTTAAAAGGAACCCCCATGCAAAGTTTGAGACTCCTAGCACTTGTAGTTTCTGAGATTTCGTGATGAGTGGGTTTTTGTCTACTCTTTTATATAATAAGATTGTAATATAAGCATATTTTGTTTGTGTGCAGGGGGCTCGGGCTTTTAGTGCTTTTATAATTTGTACTCGTTTTATACAAGGTCAAAAATGGGACAAAAAATGTATGAACGCACACGCACAAGGGTCCCAAGTAGGATCAGTGGGGTTTGTTTTTGGTACCGGAAACCTTTTCATCGAATTCGTATACGAAAATTTCTGACATTGTGAATAGCCTACCTAAATCGATGTACGGTTAGAAAGTCAGTCGACATAAACTCACCAAGCCCTGAACTGGTCGACCATAGTTTTGGAGACATCTTCACTATAGATGAAGGTGACTGATAACCTCAGTTTGTTGTCCACGTACGTATAGTTAGGCATGTGATGGTCTTTCGTTGAATACGACGCGTCCATGTCCAGGCGAGTCCGTAACACACCTGAAATTTTAAAAATAATTACATAGCGTGTTCTATTAGGGGGCTTTCGATTTAATCAACAGCCAAAACACGTCCACTGCTGAACATAAGGCCTCTTAGAAGGGAGGGGTTGCCATAATCCCCACGCTTGGCAGACGTCTTGGGGATCGCAGTACAGGTGGTAGGTAATCCAATAGAGACGCTGCTGCCCCTCTTCTTGGTTTCCCTTAGACGCCTCTTATGGACACCCTATGGGGTGAGATGGGGGGTGCTATTCTTACCTGGACACCCCATGGGTGATGGCTTTCGGTTTGATCATGGTAAAATAAAGACCCTGTAAACCACAGCCCCATTTTCTCCTGATGACAGTGAATTCTCTGCTAACAGTCTTTGGTATCTTAAAGCAAGCTCAAAAATCATTCTACAAAAAAATACCAGTCTAGTGCGAGTAAGACTCGCCCACTGAGGGTTCCATACCATCTTTGGTTGTTTTAAAGTAATTTTACTATTTTGCGCAAATTTCTGAAATGTATAGGGTATAGGTGTGAGACAGACAGATGAAGTCAGACCATAAGAGTTCCTTTTTTGTGTGGAACCCTAAAAATGTACTGGTGACCCAATCGGTAAATTATTTAAATTCTTACCAATGAAGTACTCGTACAGTTGTTCAAGCCGGGAGTCGCCTATGAACGCGAAGCTGTTGTACTTGCCCCAGAACGCCAAGTATCGGAGGCACCTTCTTGCATCACTGGAAAAAAGTTTTTTTTTTTAAATGATAGGCGGTAATGACGTTGTTAGAGAATGCATTCTCTTTGACAGGCCCGTTGGTCTAGTGGTTAGTGACCCTGTCTGCTACCCAGCAGGTCGTGGGTTCGATTCCCAATGTCTGGGTGTTTATCTATATAAGTATGCAAAAAAAAAGGTATATAAGTATTAGTATCCGTTGTCTGGTTTCCATAGTACAGGCTCTGCCTAGTTAGGGATCAGATGACCGCGTGGTAATTGTCCCAGGATATTGTTATTATTATTCTCTGCTCCGAATCCAAAGCCCTGGGATGTTCTCTACCAACCATCCGATGTTGGAGATTTTGGCGAGTACTGGTCGGAGTAGGCAGTCTTAACAGCATGAATTCAGCCACTGAGGAGATCTTAGTGAGTAGAATTCCCACATGTCTTACCCCTATGGAGAGTGGGTACCTAAAGAAGGTTTTCTTCACAACAACATAACAAAAGCCCCTTAAAAACAAAAAAAAATGTCAGTTGCTATGAGGTTGGATAAGTAATATCTTAAACTATTCCAAGTTTCAAATCGATAGCATCAAGGTTCCTGAAATATATAGGTGTGACAGACAGGCAGATGAAGTCTCACCATTAAGGTACGCGTCCATTGGCAAGCGCCTATGATTTTACATAGCGCTGCGTCCATTATCCGCGCCGTCAATTTCCGATGCGGGCGGCGCGGATAGTGGACGCAGCGCTATGTAAAATCATACACAGCAAACTAAAATCCGATGCGTGCCGTGCGTGCGATGCGTCCGGCGCGTGCCAATGTACGCGTACCCTAAGGGTTTCCTTTTATGTATGGAACCCTAAATATGGCAAAACTAGATATTTTGTTTGTTTTGTTTATACTTTCTATTTTATTATTGTGTATATTACATTCTTATTGATATATTTCTGATCGCAAGTGGTGAAACAATCATGGATGGCAAATAGCACTAGAGTGTTGACACAGTATAGGACCCTGTGACATAGTAAAGACCAATGTGTACTAGTTTTGATAAATAAAACTTACGTTTTAGAGTATCTATGCAACATACAGCCATACGGCTGCCATTCATGATCACCTTTGTATCGACCAGATGATAACAACCAGGTGCACGAGTCAGGCCCTGAAAACATTTTTTTAGTTCATAACATCGATATAATATATAAACTAGATAAACATTCACGAACAAAATGACAGCGACACAAGGGCGCTATTTCTCGCTACCACTTTTTGAACCGTGACACCAAATCTAGTTTATATATTATATCGATGGTTCATAAGTTTATTACATGCATATGGTCATAGGCCACACAGTGGTTTCTATGGCAACAATGCAGAGAATGGGCTCAAACAATAAAGGGGCCGTCCATTAATCACGTGAGGCTCGAAAGGGGGAGGGGTGCCGAAAAAAATCACGAAATCTCGCCAGGAGGGGGGAGGGGTATAATGTAAACATCACGTGTATTTATTTTTCGTTGAATGCACGATTTATAAACCAAACAGTGGCACCTGGCCTTGACTCACCGTTGCCGGCAACGACTTCCCCTTCAACATTTAATCAGTTTCCTGTATATAAAGAAAATATTCCGAAAATTTCAATATAGTTTGTACAAAAAAATACACGTGATTTTGGGTAGGGGGGGGGGGCGTTAGTTTAAAACCTCACCACATATCACCAGGAGGGGTTAAAAAGTTGCTAAAAAACATCACGTGATTAATGGACAACCCCAAAGAGGATCAACCATGGATACTTTATACCAGCGATTCCCAAAGTGGTCTATATCGACCCCTAGGGGTCTATGACAACCTGCAAAGGGTCTACGTCCAAAAATTGGGGGTCCATGAAATGAAAATTCGGGTCCACGATAGTGGATCTCAACACATACACTGATAGTACCTATTTACTTACATCATACTATCTTATAATATCAAGACATATACATTATTTATAAAATTACCTATGAAGTAAAAAAAATATTATACAATATGGCATATGTTCGTTTTATTATGAATCATGAAATCTATGAAGAACTGCTCTTTGCAAGAACTTTGATAACCGACACTAAAGGTGAATCAATATTTCATGTTTTAAATTTTAAAGGATTACTTCATTGAAAAAGCAAATCCTTTATCAAATATAATATCAGTAGCTAGCTGGGGGGGGTTTGGTAAGTAGGGGTCTACCCAACACGGAAAAACATGGCAAGTGGTCTACGACACAAAAAACTTTGGGGAACTCTGCTTTAGACCCTCAACCTATAGTGCCAATCCATTTTGGACACCTATGCAGCCTAGTATGACTGTTCACTAGAGACAAATTAAAAAATATCTTTATTTCAGACAATTACCATCTGTAAAAAATTGCAACATCATCATTTTATTTGGTGGATCTCAGTGGCATGTACAGAAAGTAGGCAAAAATATCTGCGTGTTATCTGTACTCTAAGCTATTTGTTAGTGTGGCACCACAAATATGCTTAAATGAACTAACATTACAGACGTATCCATTTACATTTAAAAACATCACGTTAATAACATGTCAGTACAAATTTTTTTTAAATTATGATTGTTTAGATAAATCTAGGGTAGGCAAAGTCTTTTTGTGTGTATGGACCGTCTGAATAATCTTATTACAGTTTTTAAATGCAAATCAATATGTCTATAGAATCTGCTACCTAATGGATATTTGAAAAATAGTATACTAATATACATGTAATAGGTTAAACAAGCCGAATATGTTTCTTTGCCCTCCTCTGTGCACTCCACTGGTAGATCCGGCAATTTATCACGAGTCTAAATAACTCATGCTACTATCCAGGTTTTGCCCATAACCCCGCATACTTACCATTATGTCATGAATCAGGTTTTTTTTAAAACCTATAATATGAGTGCTTGACCTAAAACCTAATGCTAAACAGTGATGGAGACATTAATGGTAAAGTGCATTTGTTTAATAACAGAGGAATTGGTGTTAGTAGCAAATAGGACAACAGTGTTGCCCCCTGGCTGCAAGCAGTGGCTCTTCATAGATAACAGTATACTAATACACCTTTTACTAGTCTTCTGTAAGGAGAACCACTCCATACACATTTATTTAGTTCACAGGGAGGTTCCTGCATTAACCAGCTTTTGAGCATAACTGGATGGAAGTATCTAGCGGGTCATCGCGATAAAATCCGAAATAAGTTCAACCGTTCACACCACAATAAAAATACAAGACTGTTATGATGTTAATAACAGCCAAAAGACATCCACAGCTGAACAAAGGCCATAATCCCCACGCTTGGCAGGCCGTCTTGAGGAACAACTTAACTTACCATAACACAAAGTTAACCCTTACCATATCTTAGATGAAGTATACCATGATATCCAATAAACCCTATAACTAGCACGAAAGCGACTAGTTTCGCATTCTCCACGTTGAGCTGGTCTATAAACCACTCTGCTGAAGACTTTTTACTGCTGGAAACCATTTCAACAGTTCGGGCAGCTTATATTATTTTCCCATAAAATTACGCAGTTATTCAATAAAACTCAAGATTAACCTCATCTTTATATTACATTTAACTTAGTACTGTTTTCTACAAACAAATTACATATGTTAAGTATGTATTTTCATTACAATTTCTTTTTTACAATAATTATATTTCCTTTTATTTAATTTTAAATCATAGATTATTTTTTTGACGTGTCTATTTTCATGACACGCCAGGCAATGTTCGAACAAACAAAATGGTCCGTATAGATTGACAGTGCAGGAATTCATATAGACGTTTCGTACCCCTCTTTCACCTTCTTCACCCCCGGGAACACCAGGCGCCATGTTTCTTTGTCAGTCGGACAATCCACCCGCTCGCCGCGTCCGCTGTCCGCGTGTTTACGTCGATTAAATTCCGCCTCTTTTAAAGCGATACCCGGGTAAAGTTCGGCATTTTTATCAATGTATTGATAGTAATGTGTATCCTATTGCTATAGTTTACGACAGGACGCTAAATTACTTCAAGAAAAGTAAAAGTGTGCCGCGGTTACAGTACAGGTTATGAAAATTGTGAAGTCACCGAGAACATGCATGTCTGCCGTATACATTTTGAGAAAAGATTGGTCAACCCGGCGACAAATCGGCTTATGCATGTCGCGTGTCCAAATTTATATACCGATATTACGATTTCTTCAGAAAACCAGTCAGACCAGAAACGGGTAAGTTATCCTGTTTAACCGTAAACAAAATTGTGTTTAACTCTTATCTATCAAATTAATAAATAAGAAAAATCTATTTGTTTCTAGTTCCCCAGAAGACATAGTGCAAAGAAGATCATTTATATTCAAAACCAATGGACAGCATACCTACCTCTTAAAGTGGCCCCGTTCTGAAGTTAATGGTATGTAGTAAATAGATATATTTGGCCTCCCTTCTTTCCTTCCACTGCGCTGAAAGTATCTAGTACTCCGTATTATATCAAAGTACTTATTTAATTCTTCATGCACACATTTTGTACATAGGCGGACTTAATGCCTTAAGCACTAGTATCTTTATTATGTATAGTTCCCACCGAGACACTTACTCAAAAATATTTTTTTACCTACTACCACCGGACTGTAGCACAGAAGCTACTCCGATCTGGCAAGAAACTCATTGGGCTTGTCTTTTACTGGCATATGTTTTTAAACAATTGTTACAAATTATATAATGTATATGATAAGCATACTGCTTTATGCTCCAGGTATACTAAGATTTTATAATAAGCCTTTTTTGTCAATTGGCTTTTAATCAAAGGTTTAAATTAATTTATTTATTCATATCTCAGTGTCTGCAGTATGTTATAGAAGGATATATATGAAGGCCCATATTTGTTTGCCCATATATGAAGTACAATGCAATACAATATAATTACATTACTACAATTTCATCTTTGTATGTTTCAGGAAGAGAAATAAATATGCACACAGGACAAACATTGGTTGTACGCGACCATGTGCACGCCCTGCAAGTCCTTGGTGCAGAGAGTAAACCTTTTGTCAAACAGCATACGGGATGGGACGGCGGGCGACATGACGCTGGCGGGACGTTAAGAGTTGGAATGTACTAGTTAATAAAGAATAAGTATGTATGTTAATATAGAGGCGTAACGCTCTGCGCTCTACTACTAGTGGTTGCGTCACGTCTTATAATATTGCTTGTAGCACCTAGTCAGACAGCGTGACCCACCGTGTCAGCTGTTTGACGAAAGCTACACCGTTCTTATGATGATCACCAGTTAGATTGCCCCTACACGCGTCACTGCTGTAGCATGTGGTAAAATCCAGTGTGAACAACGTAGTTGGTTTTAAATGTGGTTTTGTGAGTGTAATTTTAATTAATGTTATATAATAAATTTTATTTATTTTATGGTACTATGTACTGACATTCCGGAAAAAATCTAAAAATAATTTTATATACTAATAATAGTTATAGGGATCTTTTGTACTACATTAATGCAAATAAATGATTTTATCTTATCATGTTTCATGTTTATTTTTTAGTATCCACCTATTTCGTAAATGATAAAATTGAAATAATAAAAAAGAGGATGGAACCCAACCCAACAAAATAATTAGGCTGTATAATCTTAAACCTTTGCCTAAGCTACACGTGCAAAAAGAAAAAAAAAAGAAATGTCATTTTGATAGAAAAAATGACTGCATTATGGTTCAAAGGCAATGTACCCGACATGAAGCTAGTAGGTCAACAATGGAGCCCAAACTCCAAATACTTGATTGAGGCATACGCTATCCCTTTCATTGAGGTCCGATGTGTGGTCCATGTTATAATTGAAATTACCCGAGAAATGGATACCCTAATATAGAAATGCTTTACTTACACATCAAAAGAATGTTTTCCACCCGAAAACTTAAAATACGATGACAATCATGTCTAATAAAAAAATTATTGGTACTGTTCTGCGAGTTCGATTAGAATAATGCTCTATTGTGTTTTCGCCAATTATACTCAAATGCAATTTTAATTACCGATTTTAAGGGTTCGTATTTTGTGGCAACACTGTCGCTTATTGTCAGCATGAAACTGTCTGTCATATAAATCGATCAAACATTTAAATACCATAATTTCACGATAAAGTGAATTAAAATCATAAAAATGGTGATAAAATGTGTAGTACTTGGTTGCAAAAATATGTTGTATCCAGTATTTAATACCGAATATCACTCGTAAGTGCGATTTTGTTCAATAATTACCTACCGATGATCCCTGTGCATTATGCACCATATTTTCGATCAGTTCTTCTTTCGATAGGCACATAACACGTTTTCAGTTCGTTTGTTAGTATTGGGTTTAAGTTTATATTAATTTGTACTTGAATTATTTAATTTTAAAATATTTCACATTATTTTAATAGAGTAACCATGGTAAAGATTTTTTGAAGACTTTCCGTTTTGAAGATTTTTTTAACGCCACTTTATGATCAAAAAATAAACGATGTATTTAGTTCAAAGGATTGATATTGAAAACATAATGTATGTTCATTAATTTTACAAGTGTGTAGGTATGTAGGTTAAGTTTAGGTACAGTTAGTTTTGTAACTTATTAGATACATATTATTAAAATCATATTTATTCTTGTCGCCTCCTAGTCCTGTCGCGTCTAGTAGCCTCCGTGGCGCAGTGGGAAACCGCTTGCTTGCATACCGGGGGTCGCAGGTTCGAATCCTGCGGGGAGCAACAACTATGTGTAGTTGTTCCTCACTGGCTAGGATAATGCAGGCCGGTCATTGTCTGTAAAGTAAGATGATCCATGCGTCGGATAGGCATGTAAAGTACACTTGTGCACTTGTGTCTACGCAAGCATTTGTGCACTGGATGATGGCTGATCTTGCGAAAGATTAGCCGCTGTGGTTGGATTGGCCGTATCGGCGAGAGTACCTATATCATTCCATAAATATACATACTGTTTTATTTACCCCTGATCAATATTAATACATTTTTTATTTTCTTGTAGATTTCCTAAAAATATTGAGTGAAGGAATGTACCTATGACTATCCATTGTCCCATTGGAAAATAAATTTGATGAAGCTGCAATGATCTGCTGTTGGTCCAATGGAAAACTAAATTTACCGCGAATGCTTTTTCTATCGTCTAATGTGTTGGTTAAAAGGTGTTTTAGTTGTTTGCATATAATGCTAATTGCTATTCAGTATCTTGTGATTAATCGGAGATCGTTAAACGTACTGAATAAATAATTTTATAGCACAATATTTTTTTTAATCATAACTTCATATGCTTTTATTTTCACAACCATTAGCTTATTATTTATCCCTTGATTTTCTGTAAAGTAAGATGCTCCATGCGTAAGATGGGCATGTAAAATGTTGATCCTGCACCTGGTCTCTCCCCGGTCGTGTCGGTTTTTCATCCCATCGTATTTTGAGAGGTAAACGGAAGAGAGAGAGAGAGAGTGCAGTTGTGTCTACGCAAGCACTTGCGCACTATAATATATTTTGCGTAGACTGAGATCTTTCAAAATACCCACTGTGGTCATATCGGCCAGAAGGAGGTCCTTATTTATTTATCATCTGTTTCCCTATCAATCACAGTTTGTTCTTCTTGTACACAGTTCTTCCGTATTTGGGCTGCTCCAACCCATAATCAGACTGATTAAGCAACTAGACATATTTAATCGGTTTAAACTTAAAGCATAATAATAATATAATAATATCCTGGGACAATTCACACACGGTCATCTGATCCCAAACTAGGCAGAGCCTGTACTATGGAAACCAGACAACTGATACTAATACTTATATACTTTTTTTTTGTAAATACATACTTATATAGATAAAACACCCAGACACTTGGTAAACAAGCCTAGTAAGTCGTATTATGCGACGAAGTTAAAAAGATGTCCTGATTTTTCATGAAACATTAAGGTTGCCCTCTTTGAAAGAGAGATCCGACCTCAATGAAAGGGATAGCGTTGACCTCAGGCATGTATTTGGGAGTGTTTCCTCCACTTTGACCCTAATAGCTTCATGGTACCCGACATGGCGGTCTGAACGTAATTCTTACTGAGTAGTCTGTGTTTCATGATTCGACCATAGCACAGACGTATTAGGGATGCTACGCATCAGACGGTGAACTGCCCTAGAGGAAAAATCACATTACGGATTTGCAGTAATAGAATATGACGTCTGTTTTTTTTTTTAATTATACGCTCATATAATGTGCCGTGGGTCAGGACTTTTCGCCCAGTTTAAAAAAAACGGAGACTAGTCTTTTAAGCCGCTTTACTTTTCATATTCCTATTCCATTTTTCTTTAATATTTCATATTCAGGCTTAGAATAAAATACAATATACATAATTTAAATTATTTTTATTCTTTATAAAAAAAATATACATTTAAGGTAAATAAGGTTAATACTTTGGTCAGGATGTGACTCTCCGGGTAGTTTTTAGTTAATTCATTTGTTTGATAAACTGTCTCCATTTATAATAGCGGCTAGTTAAATATTATTAAAGAATGGGTTAATGCCATGGTCGAGATGTGGCTTGACACAGCTTTTTAGAGATATGTTTGTTTGTCCGATAAATTGGCATCGTTAACAGCATCAAAGGGACCATCGCAGAGTGTACAAATTCCAACTGAAACAAAAGAGGGGCATGCTTTAGTATTTTGTATGACACACACAATTACTAGAGAGAGAAGATAAGAGAACCTAGTGCAAAGTGAATAATTCCGGTTAATTATGATTCTATCTTATTTTTACAGTAATAAGTTTTCAGCACTTGCAGATTTATTAGCCTAGCCTAATAGTATGGAACTGTCCTACTACAGCACAAAATTTACATCATTATCATCGGAGTAAATGAGGACAAATTAGATACAATAATGTATAGTATAGATACAAGACAACTGTGTAAAATATATAAAACTAATGTCATAAATGTTAATTCATATATTGCATGATATAGTAGATTATAAGTTAAATTAGGTAGCATTCTAATGAAAAGTATGAGAAAATATTCGTAACAAGGTAAGTACTTACCATTGTGGTCAGTGTGCATTGTATAAGGAGAGCATTTGTTGATTTCGTAAGCCAAAAATAACGTAGCATAGGCTTCAACACGAAGACGAAGCCTCACTGGTATGAGGCAATGAACTTTTCCGTGAAGAATATCCTTTCACAGTTCATGTTTATATGTTACAGTCCTGCATATTACAATCTTGGGGAAAAACATTAAATTGATTGCCGTCCTTACTCCTACAAGCACAATTCACGACACAGTCTTTTAAAACGTAATGCAAGTTGTTATTTAAAGATTTTACACATTCAATATGTACAAAATTGTAAAATTACAATGAACAACGAACTTGGTAAAATCACAATGGCGTCCTTGTTTCCTGTCTTAATCAAATCAAATATGGCGTCTATATTACAGACGACAAAGGAATGAAGTATGAAGGAGGGAGGAGGGAAACTGTCAAAATGGATAGTTACAATATGGCTACAATGCGAGGAATAGAAGTACCGAGATTTATAGCCGTGGACCATAGATTGGACTTGGCCATAGAGTACTTTGTGAGACTTGGCTTGGCCCTAAAAACCCCCAAAAAAATTCATTGGAATAAAAATAACGTGCAAGAAAAAGACTTTCATATTTCGAAGATTATTTTTTTAGGTAGGATATAAGATTGTTATTTACATGCACTTTCTAAAATGAGTCAGCCAACATCAGCCCGAATAGTGCGAGTCAATCAAATACATTTTTTTTTTTTTTAATTTCACATGTAATTTCTATATTTTCAGTATTCACACAATACCCCTAGATTAAAATATTATACCATTATTACCCTTATGAAACCCACAGACATTATTCTCCCTAAATCTAGGGGTAAAACCAAAGATATTATATATAGAAGATAAACATAGTCCGATAAAAAATGAAACCAAAAAAGAAAAACCTAGGTATGTGTGAGTGAATTGTTTATGTGTAAAGGAAAAAAAGTGTTGTTAAAAAGTACTACGTACGTAATCGATATCGATGATATTTTGTGTGAATATATACACAATTATCTGTATAATTTAAAATTGATGTTGATTTAAAACAAGTTACTAATAACCTTTAGTATTGCAAATCTCATAATGAAATTGTCAAAAGTGGTAAAACAGTCATTCTAAACAAAAATTGTAGTTTATTTTTGCTGTAAACATCGTAAATCGGATCATGAAAATAAGCATGCATTATAAACTGTAAATAATAATTAATAAAGTTCAGTATAGGTGAAGGAGCTTCCCCTATGAGATTCTTGAGAAGTATGCAATATTTCTAAATAGTATAAAACCAAAACATTAGGCGGACGTGTTGGTCTAACAGTTCAACATCCTGGCTGGCTACCCAATAGGTCATTGGTTCGATTTCCACCAAGTGTCTGGGTTTTATTTATCTATTAAGTATGTATTTACAAATAAAAGTATATGAGTATGTATTAGTAAAAGTTGCCTGGTTTCCATAGTAGAGGCTCTGCCTTGTTTGGGATCAGATCAGCATGTGTGGAGATCAAAGTGGAATAGACCTTCGTCCCAGGTTATTATCATAAAGACAAGCAATATACTTATATTGTAAAATACATACTTATTGCGAACTGCTAATACGAATACTGCTGCTGCTTTACGAATTGCTAATTCTGTGGAGACGCGTGGAGTGTACAGCTAGATTGTGTTTGTTCCGGGTGTTTACATTATGATGGTCACTATTCTTTGCAAAAGCACTTATGTTTTTCTTTACGTACAACAAATTTTCATAAATATATTGTGATACAACCGTTAGAATATCTATTTCTTTAAATTTCTCTTCTTCTTCTTTAAGTTATCACCAGAGAATCAAATTTGCCGACGTAGCTTAACGAATTACCAGACTGGAGTGGCTGCTCATATTTGCTGTAAAACCGATGGTCATTGGGAAACAGTGGTTTTGGAGTAGACACCACTAACCGGAAAACGCAGTGTAGGAGGTTCTGTGTTTCTAGGTTCTGATTTTATTTTCTGACTAACGACTTGACATAAATACCTGGTGGCGTATGGGTAAATTAAAGTAAGTAAAGTTTAATCATAATAATAGGTTCACAGGGTATCGATAGCGGTAAAATAACTTTATTTATGTAAGAACAAGATCATCTGTTTTTCAATTGGAACTGCTAACAAACATAATTTATTTAGTGTTATCGTTTCCTAAAGGAACTGGTACTGACTTATATTTTTTTCAGTGTCATACATAAGTACAAGTAAATTAAATAAGGTACAGCCTCTTATTAGGCAACGTTGATGTTGTGACACACTTTGTATAAAACATTATGCCTCAAAATGTATATCGCAGATAGAAATCAAAATCTTTATCACAGACACTGGAATATTGTAGGGATTCCATCCATCCTAGTCTTTAATCCGCATCTATTTTTGTCTTATCAAATAATTATTTTGATAATCTGAAAGAATACATTTGAATTATTATTATTATCATATCAATTTACATAAAGAATATAGAGACTGCAAAATATTTTTATACCGTATAAATATAAACTCCTTGAAACTAAAACAAAAAGACGTAGAATTTATATTTGTGCCACTAATAAAAACTATTTGCTTTAATATCGATATCGATACTCATGACGTCAGGACTTTTTCAAGCCCTATTGTAAACAAATCGTTTTACATTTTACACAAAATATCCCGCTATTCTTCATATAAAAGTAATAAATTATGATCAGTTTGAAGAAAAACATGTATTCTACGATATTATTAGGATTTTCAACCAAATTTTCAACCAAAACCATAAAAATATAGCAAGCAAAAATGCAGTCAGGAATAGTAATCAATTACCTGTTAAATGTTTACTTATTCGTTGTATTACGATTTGTAACATCACATGTACTTATTGCACAAGCCACCATAATGGAACAATAATATTTTATATTATAAATTTTAGATCGTGCTAAATTATTATGATTTACTTTGACAGTAAACAGACCGCGAGGCAGCGTTGCAGTGGCTAATGTCAAAAGTGATGCCGAATAAAAAAAAAGAATTTTATCTCTGCCTCTGTTGCACTCGTGCAGTTTGTATTTGATTAGAACTTCTCCTTCCCACGCTATGTTCATCTTTTTGAACGTAGTGAAAAAAATCAATCTATGGGTAAAACTAAAACCCCAAGTTGGGAACCGTGATTCACGCACGAAATATAAATCCGTGGATTCACGTTATTTAAGCAGGCCACACCAACACACGATTGCCAATGTTGCCAATCTAAAATAACAAGGAAGTATGGCGGCTATGTCCCCGTCTGAGGTAAGTAAAAATAAATCGAATAAAATATGAATAGTTCATTTGAAAACATAATAAGTGTGTGTAAAAAAAGCTTTTTTTAGAGCAATTTAGCATTACCCATAAACTTAACTCTCACGTCGCTAAAACAATGTGAACTAATGCAATGATTTTCGTATTAGATTTTTTGCTCAAATTTTGTTGTGTCGTAATAAATAGGACGTTTACTAATTATCATGTTTACTTTATAATGTAACTGTGACCATTTACGACAGTCACTTAACTCGCTTTATATTTTAGCGGAGATTACAAAAGGAACTCATGTCTTTGATGAAGGAACCTCCTCCAGGGGTCACCGTGGACGGAGATCAAGCCAGCCAAAATTTAACACTGTGAGTAACATTACTATATTTGTATTATCATAGTGCTCTCAATGGGCTAACTTAATCTGAGACTGTAAACATTATCAGTTATTACTGATACTTATTTACAAGAAAATATCTATTTAATTCTTAGCTGCAATTTATTGTAATACAGATACGCTAGTCCGTGGGGTTTTCGGGTAACAAAAGTCCTTTTGTTACCCTCCCATCTCCTCCTGTTGGGTGTCCATAAAAGGGGACTAAGGGAAAACAAGAAGACGGGCAGCACTGTGTTTCTATTAGTTTACCTACCACCTATACTGCGATCCCCAAGACGCCTGCCAAGCGTGGGGATTATAGCAACCCCTACCTAGATAGGTAATCTAATTATTATAGTGCACAAATGCTTGCGATCTGATGGGACGGAAGACCGACACGACGGGGGAAAGGTCAGGCGCAGGACTGACTTTTATGTGCCCATCCAACACATGGATTATCTTACTTTACAGACAATCAGGTGATTGGCCTGCATTGTCCTACTCAGTAAGGAACAACTACACGAAGTTGTTGCTCTCCACGAGATTCGGACCCGCGACCTCCAGTTTGCAAAGCACACAGTTTCCCACAGTGCCACGAAGGCTACAAACACAGATATACATTCATTTCTCTCGCGAAAATAAGATTGCAATGATACTGAATGAACGGATGGTAGTAAACCCAGGTTGGCCACTAAACTAATGACAAATGTAAAAGAATATATACAAATATGACAAATGTAAAAGAATATACAAATATGACAAATCTAAAAGAAGATATACAAATAAGACAAAAGTATAAAATTCTAATATATTTTTGAAACTAGTGCTTGTAATCATCGATATAATATATAAACTAGATTTGGTGTCTCGGTTCAAAAAGTGGTAGCGAGAAATAGCGCCCTTGTTTCACTATTTCTTTACAAGCCACATCCTCACAAATTTATTTTTGCCTATAGGATTGTCGCTACTGTTGGTATTGGTATTGGTCTCACGGGCTGGTTTCCGCAACTCCACGTCAAAGCGCGTATTTTGCGTACAGGTGGGAATAGATTCACTCGATCCACCCCAACTCCTCGAGAAAGGCCAGCTACTGTTTATATGAACCTGTCAAACTACAAGTCATTATCATTATAAAATCGTTAGTTCACGTTTCCGCCACCAGCTCAGATAAGTTTGCAACCTCCACGAACACATTTTAGATGTCATTTTGTTCTTGAATGTTAATCTAGTTTATATATTATATCGATGCTTGTAATACAGTAAGCCAATTTAATCTCAGTGTGGTAAAGTGCTGATGATTTCTCTGACTCATTAAAAATGTTTTAAATAATCATGAGTCATACTTTTAATAACACAGCTGTATCATATTTAGTACATAAATAAGACATTGCATATAGCATGCAGCACAGCTATTGGTTATACATATCTACTTCTTGATCATTTAATCAATGAGTTAGAAAAAAATATATACACAGTTGAATTGAGAATCACCACCTTGTTATTTAGTCAAAATTAAAATATGGTTTGTATAATATGTGGTGGGCTGATAAACCCTGTTTAAGTGTGCTACTTATAAAACTGGCAACTTGTTTATTTTTCTTATTCTTAATTCATACAGAATAAATCATATTTATTTATCCTTTCCTGTGGCTGCAAACGCAGTTGTAGGGATAATATCTTGGGACAATCCAAACACGGTCATCCGATCCCAAACTAGGCAGAGCCTGTACTATGGAAACCAGACAACTGATACTAATACTTATATACTTTTTTTTTTTGTAAATACATACTTAAATAGATAAACAACACCCAGACACTTGGCGGGAATCGAACCCACGACCCATCGGTTAGCAGGCAGGGTGTCTGACCACTAGACCAACGGGCCCGTCAAATGGGGTCCAGGGGTCATAATGGGGTCCAGGGTTGCATTGCTGGATCATCACCATCATCATCAGTTGGCCTCCCTCTTAGAAGGGAGGGGTTGCCATAATCACCACACTTGGCAAGCGTCTTGGGATCACAGTATAGGTAATCCAATAGAGAGACGCCTGAATTGGATGAGGTTAAAATTAAAGTGTTATTGGTGAAAAGCAGCACTCTGTACATTAATGATTCATTATGGCAACTCATAGTAAAGATTTTTTTATATTTACACCAGGTTACCGTAGTACAGGCTTTGCCTGGTTTGGGATCAAATGACTGTGCGAATTGTCTCAGGATGTTAAGGATATTATTATGTACAGCTCCAAACTGAAATTGTGGTGTAAGAGCTCTTCGACACATTAGCAACAGAGTAAAAGGTTTCCGAGTCCAGCACAGACGAGAACACAGAATAGAGAAGTTAAACCTATATTTAGTTTTAGCTAGGAGTTTTCATCATTAGAATGGACATGAATTGTTAAAATTTAAAATTATAATTTTCCTTCTTCAGGTGGACAGTACATATGGAAGGGGTTCCTGGGACATTATATGAAGGCGAAAAATTTGTATTGCAATTCAAATTCACAAACAAATACCCGTTTGACTCTCCTGAGGTAAGTTTTGTTATTGTCTTACTATGTTCTTTGTGCTTATAAATGGAGTACCTATTATAACAATATAACCACAGCGGCCAATCTTTGACTAGATCAGCCAACTGTACACTGTCTTATGTCTGTCCATTTTCTCGCATAATTTTATGGGAGAGAATACAACACACAACCGAAGAAAGATCAGTTTTACTAGATTTTTTACATACCAAAATTGAACGTTGATAATAACACAGACGAAAAAAAAATTGAAAAAATATTAAATAAATTATAAAAATACGAAAACCCCGACTGCAAACGTCTTATATTACATTATACATACTTAAAAAGTATACACATGCATATATTTAAACTTGTCTTGTTATGACCTTTCATTTGATATCTATATTAATTATTTTTTTAAATAAATATAATAGCCTATGTCACTCCCACAATTTAAACGAATCCCCCGACATAATTATTGGTAGTCGAAATCTATCGACCCATTTAGGCTGTAGACCGTACCAAACAAAATAGACATAAATATACATATATATACAATAGACACATACTGTCGAGAAACAGCCCTCCTGGGGCATTCGGGCAAAAAGTTTGGTGGCGATCCCAGTAATGCTAGGAACAAAGAAAATTATAAAAAGGCTATTTAGTATCTTTATGCAGGACACAACCTTCGCTAATTAGCACTTAAGGTTCACTCTAGGTCGACAAAACGACCTTGGCTACAATGAGCGTACAATGACTAGTTATAACATTTATAAAAAAAAAAAAAAACTTCACTTTAAGTGAACTTTTGCGTAACATGACGCAGTTACGTTCTATTGGTGCTGTCAAAAAGAAAATAAACGGTTGGACGCTCTATAGTCGCCCTGACCTCTACTTACCAACCCCCCCCCCCCCCCCCCCCTAGCTACTGATATTATATTTGATAAAGGAATTGCTTTTTCAATGAAGTAATCCTTTAAAATTTAAAACATGAAATATTGATTCACCTTTAGTGTCGGTTATCAAAGTTCTTGCGAAGAGCAGTTCTTCGTAGATTTCTTGATTCATAATAAAACGAACATATGCCATATATAATAATTTTTTTACTTCATAGGTAATTTTATAAATAATGTATATGTCTTGATATTATAAGATAGTATGATGTAAGTAAATAGGTACTATCAGTGTATGTGTTGAGATCCACTATCGTGGACCCGAATGTTCATTTCATGGACCCCCAAATTTTTTTTCGCTGACTCAGACCCTTTGCAGGTTGTCATAGACCCCTAGGGGTTGATATAGACCACTTTGGGAATCACTGCATTGGACCATTACGTTGCGTTGTAATAAATGAGTAAAACGCACAGATTCGAATCCTCGACGCCTACTCGACAACACTGCAACAATACACCCCCTGCTCACGACCAAGGGGTCGACTTCATTTCAATCTAGAAATAAACTATATTAATTAGTAATAAGTATATTGTTGATTGTTATCTGCTATGTTGACCAAATAAATAAAATATTATTTTATCGGTAAATCTGAGTGCTATAAGACTACTTTTTAATTTTGGAAACGTAAAAAAATCGCGGGCGGAGCTGCGCGGGTCAGATAGTCTTTGATTTAATACTATGTGCTATATTTTACCAAGGTCAACACTATTGTTCGTTTTTCCTGTGAGGAAGGAAAGTGTATATTATTTACTTCTCATAAATTTTTATAGGGTCGCATTTAGTTGCTTGTTGCCTTGTTTACAGGAAAAATAGTTTAATAATAGCGTGCAAGCCTTGATAAAACACAGGCTTCTAGCCTTTCTCAGAATTACATTCGTTAACTCTAATTAAGTTACAAACTATCATGTCTTTTGTTCGCCTAATTCCTATAATAATATAGACAATAAACAATGGATTGTTTTCATAATTGAAATAATCTCTTCTGGTAGGTTTGTCTTTGTGTTAACTAATACGAATAAATAACATTAAAATGCATTTTTCGTATTTTTGTATGTTATCTTCTGCTGGTAACTTCGATACCTCAAATAGTTTACCAACTCTAATACCTCAACCAGATGGAGGTTCAGGATTACAGGAGTTACAGTGGTAGGAATGTGTGTTGGGAGTAGTCACAATCCCTTTACCAGATCTAACAATTAAAAAATTGTCTATAAGAAATGATAACTTGTATGTGTTTGTAGATTGTGGTCTTGGAATCAACATAGGTTACTTTTTACCGCGTAAAATATTGAATCCCGTGGGAAACAGTTTGTTACGGGTAATCTGCAATTTAACACACTAGTGCTGTACGTAAACTTCTCATTAAATACCGATATCAAATGATGCCGTGGGCGACAGCTAGTTCATCCTAAAACAGATAATGCTAAATCCTCATGATTCAGGAGTATTGTCTCATAATATCTTCGGGCCGGTCATCGCCGGTAAAACGTACTCAATCGTTTAATAGTTACAAGCTACTTTTAGACATGATGCAGCCAGATAAGATTATTTAAATTAGGTTATTGATAAAACGCATTAACATCATTATCGCGGCTGAGAATTGCATGTTGTATGCTAAATAATGTAACTTCTATAAATCTCTCGGCTATTAGTCACATTGCGCACTAAGCCACAAGTTACAGTAGACATTTTCATACTCTCAAATGCACGCATCTATTAATAAAACTTCAATAAAAATGTTAGTCATATGAGTATTTATATTAAGTGGTTATATTTATGGACGTTTCAAGTTACTTTTATTAAGTACCTACCGATACTTACCACTGTTTAATATTAGATGATGGCCTCCAATGAAAAAGGATGGAGGATGAAGGTATTTGTACCAGTTGTCAGATTGCATAGTAAGAAATCTGTCGGTTGTGTGAGGCGTCCCATGTTATTATAATAATTATATCATAACCAGATGGTTATGACCATATTTTATCTGTACAAAAATCATGCCAATTGTTGTCAGGTCACGTTCGTAGGCAACAACATCCCGGTGCACCCGCACGTGTATTCGAACGGGCACATCTGTCTGTCCATACTGACGGACGACTGGTCGCCCGCGCTGTCCGTGCAGTCGGTGTGCCTCTCCATCGTGTCTATGCTCAGTAGCTGTAAGGAGAAGGTAACTAACTACCCGCGTCAACATATACATACTATTTTTTGCGCTATCTGAGCACAGGTCCCTTGTGCAAGGGACCGAGCTACCACCACAGCTGCAGATATTCAGCCTCCAAGAAGCAGTGTGTACCCGTGGGGTGTCCGGGTAAGAATAGCGCTCACCCATCTCCTCCCGTTGGATGTCGTAAGAGACGACTAATGGAATGGAAGACAAGAAAACTGGCAGCAGCGTCTTTCTATTGGATTGCCTACCACCTGTACTGCGATCCTCAAGACGTCTGCCAAGCGTGGGGATTATGGCAACCCCTACCTGACCCCCTACTTCTGGGGGGGGGGGGGTAACTAGCAGTGTGTAAACATTGCTGTGTTCCGGTGCACTGTACCTGTACCTTTTTTTTTTGTCGTATGTTTAGTGGCCAACCTGTTGTCAGAGTTTTCAAGCTGCCCTTAGGGCTCTGACTTAGCTTAACGACTGCTGTCTAGATGACAATAGCCGGGATCGACTTAACGTGCCCTCCGAAACACGGAGACTGTCAGTTCAAATGCCACTAAATGGTCACCAAACTAAAGACTGACCTTGTCTGACGTTGTTTACTCAACTGATCGTTTACCGAACAGAGGTTACAACTAGCTATGAGCGCCTCTGGTGAAGTTACCGGACACAAGAGACTTAACAACTTATGTCTCGGGTGAGCGGCCGTGCAATGTGGCTGTCTATAGGCAGACGTGTCGCGCGACCATCAGACGAACGTCTTGCTTGTCTTGTCAATAGATTTAATAAAAAAAAAACATCTACGCGTTTGCTCAAAATTGGAGTCGACTGAAAAAAATTGAATTCTAGGCTTGCTGCAATGGCTTGAAGACAATAAAATGCAATGAATTCTCTCTATTTATTTAGACGATGCTAATAATGGATTGGCTTGATTTATGTAAACGGAACAAGGAAGACGTTCGCCTGCCTATACACTGCTGCGTTGCACTGCTGCTCGTCACTTGAGACAATAGTTACTAAATGGTTGGAGCCCGGTTATTTCATAAGCTACAGTCGGCACTGTAGCTCATGAAATAACACTAAAACAGCAATTTTCATACATTGCTGCTTGGTGGTAGAATAACTGAAATTGCTCGTGCTCCACCGAGCGTCCTGCGCTACAGATAACGTTGGAGAACCTCACACGAGGTCCGAAAGAAGTGCTTAAGAGTCTCCATAGCATCGATGAAGGGCAGGGGGAGGTTATAGTAAAAATCCCACATAACGCGCACCTCACTTTATGAGGGGTTTTTCCCGACAGAAAAAAAAGGTATATTATGTTATACACGTTACCTTACTCCAGTGGCGTGCAGTCCATACAGGAAAATATACTGTCTACCCTACGCCTTCTCTAAATGACTGATATAATAAACTAAGAAATTTGTTTTTTTGCCTACCCTGTAATAAATTCAGGCCCCTGTCAGACACCCGCTGCGGCTTTGCAAGGTTATTTAAGGTTCTAAACATATACAAATACACACATCAAAAGTGTCTAGGGATCAACATATATTTTTGCAATAACTTTTCTCCTGATTGATATTAATTAAAATTTTCTTTAAGGATTCATCAAATAAAGTGTTTTCGTTTGTCACAGTAACGATAAACCAAGTCACCTTTGCATTAATAAAGAAATTTGCCATTTTCCTAATAAAGGGATTTTTGACATTTGAACCACTAACACAAAAGTTCGAAAAAAAGACTGAAATAACAGTTTTCTTTAAAATTTTATTGGGTAACTTAAACAATTAATAATCCGTGTTTCTACCGCGAACACTAACAACACAAGAACATCGGTTTGGCATACTCAAAATGAGTTCATCCAAATCACGCTGTGGAATGGCCGCCCATGTTCGTTGCAACAACAAAAAAAGGTCTTCTTGCGACTGGATACCCTCCATATTCGGCAGAGCTCTTCTCTGTAGCATATCCCATGCATGCTCAATCGGGTTCAAGTCTGGCGACTGAGCAGGCCAGGGCAGGACATTGATGTTAGCTGCGGCGAGAATCTGTCTTACAACTCTTGCGGTGTGCGGTCGTGCATTATCATGCATTAACTGAAATAAGGGACCGATTTGCACTTGTAGAGGAACGATGACGTCTGATACAATCGTCTCAGCATAAATTTGAGCGTTGAGGTTGCCTCTGATCCAAATCAACTCAGTTCTTCCGCCGATCCAAATACCCGCCCATACCATGATGGTTCCACCACTATAAGGATGGACTTCCTGGCAGGATTTTAATCGCTGTTGGCGTCCAGGGGTTCTCCAGTGTCGTATACGTCTTGTATCCGGTCTCATACCAAAACGAGACTCATCAGAAAAGCACACGAAACGCCATTGTTCTTCTGCCCAATTTCTGTGTTCAAGAGCCCATTGATATCGAATCCTACGATTGTGCATTGCTATAGGTGGTACCCGTAGCGGTCTTCGGAAATGAAGGTTCACTTCATGCAAGCGGTTTCTGACTGTTTGGTCGCTAATTAAGTTCCCTGAAGAGTGATGAAGCCTCACGGCTAACATCATGGCAGTTATTGTTGGAGCTCTTCGAGTTAAGATTTGAATATATCGGTCTTGTCTCCGTGTGGTGCAGCGATACCGTCCTCCATGGCGCTCAGCCACGGTACCAGTGCTTCGGTAACGTGTCCAAAGTCGACTGATAACACTCTGACTTGTATTCAGAGCTAAAGCCACAGTACGTTGCCGGGAACCAGCTTCTATCATTCCCACGGCTCTGAGCATTTCTTCCCTGCTTAAATGACGTCGCCGCTCCATAATAACGTTGGTTTTAATCAGTAGTAGGGAAACAGTAGCACTAATAATGTCTTCAATGCGTTGTATGTTTTTATAGGGAAAATATTGACAGTTGATTTTCATCTTTTACTCGAATTTGATTCACAGTTCCTGATTCAAATTATGAAATGCACCAAAAAGGATCCATATAAATTTATAAAATCATAAATTTATTACAAAGCCACATCTCAATCTCAAGAAATCCGCTTAAAAATGCTTGATCCCTAGACACTTTTGATGTGTGTATGTTCCAGAAACCATGAACCTCCTGAATGAATTCTCTCTCTGTTCCAATATAATAGCTGTGCATTTGTATTCACAGAAGCGGCCACCGGATAATTCGTTTTACGTTAAGACCTGCAACAAAAATCCTAAAAAAACGAAATGGTGGTATCATGGTGAGTATACTAAGCACTTTTACTGTTAAATTAATAAAGACGAAGGCATTATTTAATACCCGTGGGGTGCCGGGTTAGAATTGCATCCCCCCATCTCTCGTTGGGTGTCGTAAGAGGCGACTAAGCAACAGAAAGACGGGCAGCAGCGTCTTTCTATTGGATTTATCTTCCACCTCTACTGCGATTCCCAAGCCGCCTGCCAAGCGTGGGGATTATGGCAACCCCTCCCTTTAAAAGGGGAGGCCTTTGTTCAGCAATGGACGTCTATCGGCTGCTGACGATTATTTAATATCAGAATTGATTGATTTGTATATATATCAGAATTGATTTATATATGTATAATACATATATTTATAGTTCTCTATATATATATATATATATACGTGTATTGAATATATGCTGGTATGTAAGAAATATTTATATATATCTGTATGTAAGTATAATAATACATTATATGTAAATAGGTAAACTTATTATATGTATTTTTATTAGTGTATATTGTGTCACATATTAACTACCCCACTTTTCGTATTCCATGCAATCTTTTTTCCATCCCAAGGTTGCCTGTAAGAAATTGCGGATAGCGATAAGGCCGCCCTTTGTACAAATTTCTTCAAGTCCTCTTAATTTTATTTTTATGTGTGTACAATAAAGAGTATAAATAAATAAATAAAATAAATAATAAATCACTTAATTTCCCTAGCTACAGTGCCCTTCACACTGCAATACAGAAATATTTATACAATATATTAATAAGAGGAATATTGCTAAGAGGAATAATGTCTGATATTCTGATGCATCGATTCGTACCTGTCTGGACGATATTATGCACAAGATGCCACCTTGCAATATTCCTACAAATAGTTTTTGTAGCTACTACTTAGTAAAAATATTCGGTAATAACAACCTAAATGGGAAAGTACCTTCAAATCCTAGCTAATTAGTTGGCCCTGTGATTATCTTTAAAGCGTTTGCCTATTGCCTTGGTCTATACCATAAGTTATAATGCCCACAATATACTTTTATATAATTTCCTACATGCCATAAACTTCAATATCTATATAATGTCCATGTTCAGTAATACTATACAGTCACTTCACTTTATTCAACTTAGTGACGAGACTAATAAGACGTTGCTTGATGGTCGCGCGACACGCCCGCCTATAGATAGCTGCAGGCTTAGCCTAATGTACAAATCTTGACAGTCAAGTGTGAGTATGACGTCACTATGACGTAGTATTTCACATTGTTCTATGGAGAATTGACGTTTCGGTGTTGACAACTACGTCATACTCCACACCGAGCTGTCAAGATTGCAGGTCGTGCTAGGCCTGCTGCATTGCACTGCCGCTCGTCACACAAAACCTGTCACCTTGTGTCCGGTAATTTCACCAGATACAGTGACCTTCACCGGAAAACAGCAATGTTTACACACTGCTATTTGGCGGTAGAATCTCTGACACTGCGGTGGTGCCTACCTGGACAGTCCATTGCACAAACCTACTAAACATAATTATTATTACTGATATAGTAATTTCATCTAAAGATAATTTACTTTTGCATTCCAGACGACTCCATCTAACATAACATCGCGGCGCTGTATCGAGCATGGACGATAAAATCTCAATTTGTGTTAAGTGTTTAAATACGACATGTTATAAAATGTTATGTACATAATGAGGAGCGTGCGTACAACGGCGAGCGTTAGTGTGCAGACTTCACGCTGCACACTTTGTATATGTAGCAGACTTCAAGCTAAACAATGCAAGACTAATACTTCAGAGACATGAAGACGAACACTAAAATTGCAGAGTTCTGATCTCGGCGAACGTTGTAATATAAGTGTGGAATTGAATACCGAGTGTGTGCAGAATGCAGAGATGTCCAAGTGCAGCTTTAGATTGCAGACTTAGCAGTGTGGGTGTTGATCTATGGAGTGCAGTCTCAGGACTACATTGCAGACTTCAAATACTTGGCGAGGTACAAAATGAACGAGTGTGTAATATAATTTCACTCGAAATTTCGGTGAGTACATGTAAAGACGTGTTTTTTTTTAATTATTAGTGACGTTTTAACAAATGTACGAAAATAATTTTTCAACATAATTCCAGTGTTTTTGTGTGCACATCTAAATACGATTGTATTAAAAGTAATAAAAGTTTATTTCATGTAAAAATTAACATTATAACTTACATCAAAATGTAATTACTTATGTATTGTTTACCCAAATGTTTCAATTATACAACCTTGTGTGATTATAGCTAGCGATATGAAATGTAAAAATGATTACTGTTTATACAGGAAAACATTATGTGTAAAAATAATATAGTTAATTATTTTTTGAATTTCTTCCTGCATATTAAGGAATTATTACCAAAAACTGTACTTTGAATTATGATATCATCTATGTTAATAAATTGGATTAAAATTAATATGGCCCTACAATATAAATTGGCCGATGCTAAGGCGAACTTTTTTGCACTTTTGGCCTATAGGTTTGGTAAGTTTGTATCAATATATCTGTCTATTGCAGTTTGTAACAAACTGTGCAGTTTATCTTGCTCATACATATGAGGTTGGCATTAAAAATATACATTCCAAAACTGAACATGGTAGTGTTGCTAGCTATCACTCACTGACCAACAAATCAATGTTACCAGCGCAAAATTAAAGGTAAATTGTACGGACCATGAAACACGCAATACTATTAGTATCAGTGCAAACAGCAATTTTGTATTGCGTTTTGACCGTTCGATCGCTGTATAAAAAGCGCTTTTTATGCGACGTAAAATGCCTTAAATTATGCGCCTATTTGTAGTTCCAAGCTAGTCACTGGCGCAGTATCATGCTTTCAAAAACAAGAAATTAGTGATGCTTAAAGCATCGCGAATCTTTTAACCCGTTGGGTTAAAATATTGGGCTTATGAAAAATAATATATCTGCAAATGTTTTCACAACGTCGCGGTCGTTTGTTTTATCAGTCTTCGATTGTTCTATTGTATATAATTTCTACTTGTGATTTTATAAAGCCGACTACACACACGCTATTTTATAGTGGTATCAACTGCCGAGCCTGTCACTTGAATTTTTAAAACATCGCTTTTTTTTAAATAATTTATACACAAAAATGTTTATAGAGGCTGAAAATTTACAGGCAGACGAACGTTGCACCAATTTATGATCTAAAATATTATAAAATTTATAATTGACCCTGTCGTGTGATATGGGCGTAATGAATTGTATTTAAAAAGAATGGAATCATTAAAATAGCATGATTTTTATGTCTTCTTTTTAGTCATCGACGCTTAATGTAATTGTTCATATTAGTATGTTATTTAGCTCATATACATCCTTATATTTTGTGATTGTAACAGCAATATATAATTAAAATACTGTATATAAAGTTTTCTTTTTATTTTTAGCTTCATGGACATGGACAAATTAGATGTGTAACACGTCACCACATTTGGTTTGACTATTGTCTACTTGCGTCCAAAATACCAATCTCTAAAACAAAGCCACATATTTTATCAATACAACTAAATGTAATATTTCATTTATATCGGTGCTGTTTTCATGAGATCTTTTTTTGTGAAAATATTATTTTAGGCTAGCAACATTCCTGTATTATTATTAAAAAGAAATTTTAAATGTCGGGTGATTTGTTTTAGTAAAAAAAATGCATTGATTGTGTATTATTGAAACAACCTGCTTAATTTATTGAAATAAAAAATAGATAAACATGGCATCTGCATTTTATTTTTTATTTACAGAGCTGTGCATAACCTGTTCACTACAGTGCAGTGTTAGCTACACACATACTAATTATACTCTGTGGCCAAATAGCAAAAATATTTTTTTTATAAGTAATAATAATATTGTGGGACAATCCACACATAGTCATCTGATCCCAAACAGAGCCTGTACTATGGAAATCAGACAACTGATACTAATTACTTATATACTTTTTTTGTAAATAGATTATTACCCAGACACTTGGTGGAAATCGAACGCACGATCTATCAGGTAGCAACATAAGGCGCTGTCCTATGCTACCATCGCTCGCGCGATGATGCGTTGCGTCCGACGAAAATGATCGTGAAGTGGTAGTCCTATTTACGATAACAGAAATAATTCTGGACAGGAGAAACTGTACATCACTGTAGCTGTATCTAAAGTGATCGCATCGCTCTAAAATAAGACGGGAGCGGTTTCAAATCGGCAATAGGACAGCGCCTAAGATCGTCGAAAGCTATTGCTCGGTCTTGGCTACAGAAAGCTGTTCTCTCTCTGGTTCTAATATTGTCATGTGCTACTGCATAACTGCGAGTCACACCTGATTGTTAGTCGTGATGTAGTTAAAGATATAAGTAAACGCACTTATTAAAAATACAAGAGATGGTGCTCCAACACTGTTAAAAATTTTTTAACAAATATAACATTTGAAAACATGAAATCGGCTCGCAGTTCGACATTCCGTGGCGCCAAGGTTAACAAATGTTTTGTTACAATTTTTTTAGAAATGTTTACTAACGTTAAAACGTTTTCTTAACATTGTGTTCAATTGTTAGTTTAGAACATGTTTGTAAACATTTTGAACAGCAATGTGTGGGGATGATCCATCTTATCATTGACCACATGCCAGAGAAATCGCTGAGCTGGTATTGAGAGCTAAACAATGGTCGTCAGCAGCATTACCTGGAGATACTATTGATCGGATAGATTTGACGATAGTGCATGGTAATCAATTTTCGTTTAAATTATTTAATCAAATAATAAAATAAATACGTACAACATTTCATAAACTATTAACTATACAGTTATATATACATTCAATGATATTTTATACAATAGATATGCCATTAGCGCACGAAAAGTGAAAAACTAAATTCACCCAAAATGGGTGAACTAGCAGTAAGTCACGCGTCGGTAAAATGTAACGAACGTGTCGTGTGCCTTTGAAAATCAGGTAAAATGCAATGTAAATAATATCATTGTACTTATACATTACTTAAAGTACATTTCCTCAAATCACATTTGAAGTTACTAAGATATTATAACTCAGAACAATTGGGTCTTATCGATTAGGCTGAAAAACTTGTATGTAACAATAAAAAACAAATTAATTTAATATAAACATTAACCCGTGGGGTGTCCGGGTAAGAATAGCACCCTCCCATCTTCTCCCGTTGTGTACCTAAGAGGCGACTAAGGGAAAACAGACGACAGAAGACTGGCAGCATCGTCTTTGTATTGGATTACTTACCACCTGTACTGTGATCCCCAAGAGTGGGGATTATGGCAACCCCTCCCTTCTAAGGGGGAGGCCTTTGTTCAGCAGTGGATGTGTTTCGTCTGCTGATGATGATGAAACATTTGCTCACCCCGCGAGAAAACGAAACCTTACTTAGTACTTCTTAGTTTGTACTGATAATTGACGTGACTTATTTCTACCCTTGCTGCTACCATGAGTCTGAGCGGAGTTAGCCTTCCTTTAGTTATACATTTTATATTGGATTGAACACTAAAGTCTTACAAAAATCTATATCTCACAAAACACTATGTGTCGACATAATGACAGCCCCGGATCTAGGGAGGGCAAACCGAGGCAGGCGGCAGTTTCAGGGGGCGCCAAAATAATAATATAATTAAAAACGCTCCACCAGCACCTAGCATACGGAAGCCTGCTTGGCTTACCCTCGACTGGTAAGTAAAAGGCGCCATACAGGCCCAAACCACAAGTTAACTTGCAGACTCGTAGAAGCGACTTGAGATTTTTTTAGTTCCTTTAGACAAGGGCGCCACTGACAAGTTTCTACCCCGGTTTGAAAAAAACGTAGATCCGGGGCTGCATGATGATTCAATAACAGACTGAGTGCAGCGGTTAATAGTGATTACCTAGGTATTTAATGTATGTATACGTTCAGTAAAGTAAAAAATATTGGTTAGTAAATTTAGCAAACTGTTCACAGATGGCGCGTGTTTAAAACATAACTGCAGGTTTTCTCTGCACGTCATTAACTGCCGGTCCCAATATCCTATCGATCCCTAAAGGTCGTCAATTTCCAATGCGGGCGGCGCGGATAGTGGACGCAGCGCTATGTAAAAGCATACAAAGCAAACTAAAATCCGTTGCGTGCCGTGCGTGCGGTGCGTCCGGCGCGTGCCAATGGACGCGTACCTTAACTATAAGTTAAAATCATCGATATCCCACGATAAACCTCCGAAATAGAGCGATAACTAAAACCCTGACAGACTGTCATTTGAACAACCAACAGTAAGCTGCTAATATGTTTTATTGAAAATGAAATATGTCATTATAGCTATCGATGGTAACTATTTTAACTTATAGTAAGGGATCGATAGGATATTGGAACCGGCAGTTAGTTTGTTTAGTTTTAATAAATTAACATTCTTCACAGCCTTTCAGTTACTACCGATATCACGATTGATTACGATCCATGAGGCGACTAAGGGAAAAGAAGAAGACGGGCAGCAGAGTCTTTCTATTGGATTACCTACCACCTATACTGCGATCCCAAAGAGTGGGGATTATGGCAAACAAACAAGGTTTCAATTTCAACTTATAGCTTGCTCCCAAGACTAGAATAAATATTAATAATAGTATCTGCTATAACCAGCCACTATATAGATAATAACACTATTAACAGACAACCACACTCAACCCTTGGATCAAGTAAGAAATCGCTGGAAAATCTCAGATGGACCAATCTGGGTTTTATTTGGATTAAGCTACAGCGTTCCTAACTGATAATTGTTACCATATTGACTATCCCTAACTTTTTTAATTAATAAAATTCAGTTTTTCTTAAAAGTTGTCGAAATTGTTAAATGCTATGATCAAGTAGTGTTTGAAAAGTAAATTAAGCATTCGCACATATTGAAGAGTTTTTTATTGTATTTTTTGAACACATTTTAGTAGGTGGTAGGTTCCTTGTGCAAGGAACCGTTACACCGTACCACTGCAGTGTCAGATATTCTGCCGCCAAGCAGCAGTGTGAAAGCATTACTGTGTTCTGGCAAGAAATATACATAATACTCCACACTGTATGTTTTAAGTTCTTGGTGGTACTGTAACCACAAGCAGCCCAGTCATTTAATGACCTTCAAATAAAATTATATTCTTTCAGATTCAATTTTTTAACTCTCTTAAACTGAAATGACAGTCATACATCAGTAATTTGATTCTTAATCTTCGTCTTTAAATAAAAAAGGAGCACCCTCCAACTCCCTACACCCCCAACATCAACTTTTCCGTTCTAGGGATAGATCTTCTGAGCTGATACAATAATTTTAAAGTCTTTATTATGCACATATCTCACCAGCCTCTTACACGGTTAACTTTTTCACAGCTACCTCCGGAGCGTAACGCACCCACTACTGAGAAATCCGGCAATATCTCAGCATACATATTAGTGTAAAAGTTTGAGCGGCCCAATATTTATCCACACTTCAAGACTAATGTACCGCACCCATAACTTTGGGCATTTTACTCAGATAGTAATCATGGTCGTACCGCGTCACTAGGATCCCGTCCGTCACTTTCACTTCACTGTCCGTAGAATAATCGATATTATCACCATTGGTTGTGGTCATCCTTCCTCCCACAGTCTTGATGATGGCATCTCCAGCGCACAGGTCCCATTTCTTGATGGCTGTAGCGTGGAGGTACACGTCGTATGTACCGTTTACTACTTCCATTACCTTGTAGCCGGCGCCCGCGGCAGATGAAACAGTCGTTTTGGGCCCGAACGCTTCCTTCGCTATCTCGGTCACTTTGCCCGGGTGTGAGCGAGATACAACCACTCTGGGGTGCTCTTTGTTCTCTTTTTTCTGTAATTGAATTAGAATTAAATTTATCATGGTTTTCTTAATCTTGTGTCTAAGTGAGACGGCATTACTATGAAGTTCCTTGGCGGTAGTTTTACATGTTAGCAAGCTGATGGTGCCGGCTGTCTTTTTTGAGATAGAACCCAAACCTGTTTATTTCTGTATTCAGATGGAAACACTCCTATCATTACATCCTTTATATTCATACAAAGCCATCTGGACAAAGCAATCGTGCAGAGGGATAGCCCAAGTAGCATATACGCTACCCATATTAGTAGCTCAGGGGTTGCAGTCTCGACATACATAGCGATGTCATCGCAAACTACCGATCGCTAAATAATACCGAAAATCATCGGTTGCCATAACGATCTTTACGATAAATGCAAGTCTCTACTCATAGATGATACTTAATTGTCTCTACTGCCGAGATACCGCGCAAACTCGTGCATTATCTTTAGTTTACGATATCGTTACGCTACCGAAAAACGTATTCAGAGTGCAGCGTTTTTAACCGGCTTCAAAAAGAAGGTTCTCTATTCGACGCGTATGTATGTAATATTAATAAAAATGCGTAATATTAATATATGTTAGTCTATGTGGGCTTCTAAACAAATTTACCAAATTTTATGGATGTATGTATGTAGGTTTGTCCGCGGATTTCTTAGAAACTACAGGTCCGATATCAAAAAATCTTTTTGCAATAGTTTGAGTATTTTTCAACTTACGGTAGAGTACAAGTTTCATCAAAATCGGTCCAGTAGTTTAAGAGATATAAACTTTTTATGTTTTTAGTAAGTTACTGTAACATAGACGTTCGAGTTGCGTGATAGTGCTGATACCTATTTTGTTAAAATAAAAGTCACTAAAAAGTGTTAAATAAACTATTTTTAAAAATAAAAACCGACATCAAAGTAAATTATCTAAAAAGCATAAAATAACGAAAATATATTGAAGTCGGTGTCAGCTGGTGCTAGTGTTAGTTAACATGATGTGCTAGCACCGACTTCTATATATTTTCGTTATTTTATGCTTTTTAGATAATTTACTTTGAAGTCGGTTTTTATTTTTTGAAAAATAGTTTTTGTATGAAAATATTGGACAGTATAAAATCTCCCCGAATTATAGGGAAAATTAATAGACATGATATTAAAAAGAAAATTGTTTTTCTTTGAAAAAGGGCTCCCTTACGATATATTCTGTCACCACAAAGGCTTGCAAAATCTTTCAATTAAGTGCTTGTCTACCGTCGCTTAACCACGTGCCGTCGCCGCCTGCGTTCGAGCATAACCATATCCCACGTCAAAGACGCTTCTAATATAACTTATTTTTACACTATTGCCTTATAAATAAATCAATAAATTAGCTAACGAGCGTACCGATCACTTGGCGTTATTATTCTAAGTTGCAGGCTGTCAAAAATGGTAGCAAAGTTATTCGCTAACATTACGAATAATCGTACACTTTGCTTTAAGGTACCGAAAAAATCGATAGCTTTGACAGTAGAGACTAGCAAATATAGATAAAAGCGGATCGTTAAGAGGTAACGACAAATTTCGGTCGCAAAGCTATCGCTATCCATGTCGAGACTGCAGCCCCAGGACACTACTGAACGTAGGCAGTAATGCGGCCTATGACTGGGTTAAGAAGACCTTTATTCTCATAAGAAATACTTTCACTTACATGAGAATTGGCTATGTGTTGGCTTTTATGCAAAAATCATAGGCAGGCCTGTGTATTATTGCCACTATGATCCAACTAATTAGTTATATATTTCCATAACTTACATGATTCACATTCGGTATATTAGCAGATGGCCGCTTTGTATACCATCCCCAGTATGTCCTCGGTGGGAAGGGATAATGTATTACACCAATAACAGGTACACCTCTTATAGCAACACACACCATCGTCGTAACATACTGATATAGTGCCTCTGGAAACAAGAAATAATTGAACATAGCATCATTAACGGAGCGGACAAATTGCTGTGCATTGCTAAAAATTTACTGTGCTTTAACATACATAACTGTGTCACCTCTTAGCAACATGATGGGATCATCGTGGTCACAAGCGGTGTATCACCTTTAGGATGATTATCGTTTGCACGAGCCGGCCCAAAACCGTGCAGACGGGGTAAACACACATAACATCGTCACACAATTTTGATTGAAAAATGGTACACCGTTCGTGTCCGTGATAGTACAGTGATGAAAATTTCCAGTGTATCCCTCTCTAGAACAATAATCTCATGCACAAGCGTGGGCAAGAGGCAAGCGTGGGCGTGCATGTAACGTTGTTCAAGAGATTTTGTTAAGTGCTAAATCATTTGTGATAGCGCTAGTACAATATTTTTAATAAATGTATCTTAAAATATTTTGTTTTATGATTTCACTGTTAATAGATAGGAACTATCTCAGATAGCCTGCTATCAAATAGATAACACACTATTAAAATATGGATTTTAAAGTAGGGTAAACATACCGGTTTACCGGCCTCTACCCTTTTTCGGCCACTTCGCACGTTATTTTGAATAATAGACAGTGTTATAGACCGCACCTTCCTAATTTCACGCCATTCGATCCGGACGAAGTTCACAATTCATGATCCAATAGCATGGCCTCACAATTTGCGAACTGAGCCCTCAGTCGCCATTTCAAATTTTGGTGTGTGGACGCGTGTCAAATTTAGCGAAAAAAATAGCACGTGGATTGATTTTCAATGGTAAGTTTTTAAGTGTTACTGTTGGTTTATTGGTGATTGATTTAGTTTGTGTGTATTTAGCATGTATTATTTCAATATTTAAGTGCCCAAACTCATCAAACTTGGCATAATTTGTGATATTTTTGGTGGCCGGACAATACGTTAACGATTAATTTCAAAATCTACTTTCCGACCGGGTGGTCGCAAAACCGGTTTATTCAAGTCATTTCTATTTGCCTTTATTCCGGAAACCGTAAATTCACCAACATAGATTCCATTATATTTGTGAACAGCTAGAATTTTGTGAATTTACAACTAGATTCCGGCCGCCAGTATACCTCATATTTTCAAAGATATGACCTTCAAAAATACCGATCGTTTAGCGGCCGATAACCAGTAAAAATAAAACCCGTTTCCGGCCGTTTGAGATAAAGGACGGCCGAAAATTAGTAAAAATTAGACCTGTATCCGGCCACTTGAAATAAAGAGTGGCCGAAAATTGGTAAAAATTACACCTGATTCTGGCCTTTCTATAAAAGATCGGCCGATAAATGGTAAAAATGTAACCTATTTCCGCCCGTATGAGCGCTTTCATAACCTTAACAAATTTAACGCTTATTTGTTTGTTACCACTTTATCCTGCAACGGTTAGATGGGTTTGAATGAAATTTGGCTTAAATATAGCTTTACTCTGAATTAACACATAGGCTACTTTTTAACCGCGGGGACAAAGCTAGTTAACTAATAATTACGACTTATTAAAGCTTATTTACCAGTTA
Organism: Furcula furcula; assembly: GCA_911728495.1. Classification (NCBI taxonomy): domain Eukaryota; kingdom Metazoa; phylum Arthropoda; class Insecta; order Lepidoptera; family Notodontidae; genus Furcula; species Furcula furcula. The sequence continues at coordinate 24,762,400 of OU452252.1, forward strand.
TATGTATATGCTATGTGGTAATGGATTCATTTCATGCTTGGTGTTGGAATTGAGCTTTTTTTTGTAGATGGCACCTTTCGGTAAAGGAAAGGAAAAGAAAAAAAGGGAAGAGCCTTCCCGAAGGTTTGCTTATAGTGAAGAAGCACTGACAAACGCTCTTTCAGATATACGCGGCAACATTCGCGGCATAAGAGAAGCATGCCGGCAGTACGGAGTTCCAAGATCCACCATACAGGACAGGCTTTCCGGTCGTGTTGCTGATCAAAGGAGAAAAGTTGGCCCAGACCCCATATTTGGTTTTGAAGGAGAAAAGAAAATTGTTGATTGGATAATTGAGTTGGCGAAGGCCGGAATTCCAATCAACAAATATGACCTTCTGGATACGGTGGCTGAGCTTGCAAAAGAACTTGGCATAGACCATCGCTTTCCAGGAGGTAAACCTGGTATACGATGGTATCTCAGCTTTCTCAAACGCCATCCAAACATCAGCATCCGAGAGCCAGAAGCTATTAATAAGGCGCGAGAAGCCATCAAGGAAAGTTCAATTCGAAAATGGTTTGCAGACTTACACACTTTCTTGGTTGAACGAAATGTATTAGACATTTTAGATGATCCGAGTCGTATTCTAAACGCTGATGAAACTGGTGTTTCATTGTCTCCTAAATCAGGGAAAGTTCTAGCCCCTAAAGGCTATAAAAATGTATACGTTGTCAAGAAAGGCAATGAGAAAGAAAATATTACAGTTCTGGTGGTAATGACTGCATCTGGGGAGATATGTCCGCCATTAGTGGTGTTCCCATATAAAAGACCACCTAAAGCAGTCGTTGACAGCATGCCGCCTGAATGGATTTTGGGAAAATCGGAAACTGGGTGGATGCGTTCGTATACATTTTTCGAGTACATGTCTAACGGGTTCAACGATTGGCTCACGAAACAAAATATAAAAAAACCTGTACTATTTTTCGTAGATGGACATAAGTCACACATGTCCATGCCACTGAGTAAGTTTTGCGAGCATAATGATATCATTCTCTACGCTTTACCACCTAACACCACTCACATTCTACAACCAGCAGATGTAAGTGTCTTCAAGCCACTGAAACAAGAATGGAAGCGCACCGTAAAAAATTAGCAGAGTCGGTCTGAAAACCTAAACAAATGCGTAACAAAAACAAACTTCTGCCAAGTTTTTAAAGAGACGCTGGACATGGAAATGACTCAGACGATCAAGAATGGATTCCGTAAATGCGGCCTTTATCCATTTGATGTAGAACAGGTAGACTTTTCCAAATGTGTAAAAGACGCTCAGATACGAAATACAACTGCTACTCAAACAAATTCACAAAAACCTCTGAACGAGAGGCATTTTGAAATAGCCAGAAAAGTTTTTTACCTAATGGAAGAGAATATAGGTAAGCTTGGTATAAATCCAAGCATAATATTACAAGAACTTGATCACACTAAGGAGTCGTATTTACAAAAACGGCGATCTAAATCAAAGACACCACGAACTTCACATTCCAGTACCACCGCAAGACGCTCGATATCATTAGAATTAAACAAATCCTCAAAGATACCAGGAACTTCACGATCTAGTTCAATCCTTTCTAAATCGATTGAAGTTAACCAATCCTCTGAGAAGACCCCAAAGACACCCCAACCTTCACAATCCGGTTCAATCCTGGAAAATACAAAATTGTTTGAAGTTAAAGGATCCTCTGACATTACATCGAAGACACCCCGAGGTTTAATCCATCCATCCACTTCAACCCCCAGACATTCAGAAACCTTTAAATTTAAAAATCCGTCTGACAAGGCTTCGAAAAGCCCCAGGGAAAAAACTTCAGGATATTGTTCTATTCAGGACATGGACCACAGCTCTATTCAAATTCCAGAGATTGGTTCCTATGTATCTCTCAATGACATCTCAATAGCATCATTACGTGACCTACATTTTTCAGAAATATGTCAAGTTAATAACGATATCGTTATTCCTTTTGATGACAACCCCACGAGCCATGCTATCCAAATTGAAACTGAGCTACACAAAGATCCCCACCTGGAAATGAATACAAATCTAGAATCAGAAAAGTACCAGGATCAAATAGAAAATATGAGGATGGATGTAACATTTGCAGATATAGATCACGATCATGTCCTCTTGAATAGGTCTTTGGATATTTCAGTAGACAAACAAAAAACATGCACTAAAAACTCTGACACTAAAAAGAACCCTCCTATGATCAAAAGTTATAGTAATACAGAGGCTAGGACAATTTCTGACATGAATCTGACTTCTTCTGCATTGAAAGTTCATGATGTTAATGCAATTGGACAACAATCAATACCTTCAACAACAGAATCTTCGAACAATAAATCGGGAAATACTAATAAAATAAAGGTCATAGAAAATATATTAATAGCATCGGCTCCGGAAACATCAGCAACTGTTATAGATGAGGATCCATTTAAAAAACATCTTAAATTTCCTGATGTTGTCACTAAAAACAAAGGAACCCGTAAATCCAACCAGTTTCCGAGTGCTATAACGTCTAAAGCTTGGCAACAATATTACGAAAACAAAGAAAAAGCAAAACAGGACAAAGAAAACCAAATTAAGAAAAGAAAGCTTGAAAGAGAGCTAAAGAGAAAAGAACCACCACCAAAACAGAAGAGGATGAAGAAAAGGAAAACAGAAGAAACTCAATCCCATGTTAAATGTGGTTGTTGTGATCTTGACCTTATAAGTGACACTGAAGAAGAGGGTGAAATGAATATTGGCTGTGATCAATGCATTCGTTGGTATCACCTAAAATGCACGAAACTAAAGAATTTATCATACAATCAAGCAGCTACCGTACCATATGAATGTATGTTGTGTGAAACTGCTGAAAATGCAAGAAGAGAAGTTTTGAAGACTTTCATTAACAATACTGACTGACTGATTGATAGACTGATTTTTGATTTACTTAATTAAACTTTGTGTTGATTTATTTTTAAATGTTTACTTTATATAATAATTTTTATATTGTTTGTAAACCATTTATTTGTTTTATTAATGGTAGTGGTACCTATTTTAGTTCTTCTTAATGTCTCGGTTATACTGGGCATAGAATTTTGTTATGTTTGAAATTTATTTTTATATGATTGTGATAAGAGATGTTTATTGATGGTTGATCTAATAGTAGCTGTTTGTTTGAGTCAAAATTTTAATCTATTATTTATATCTCTTTCTTCTTGTAAAGGTATATTTGTTTTGTTTTTTAATTTTAATCCCTTTTTTGTTAGTTTTAAGTCGTAGAAGAGTAAAAATATACCGCCTTTTGGGATTTTATTAATTGTTTTACTTTCATGCCATTATGAACTCTATGAGCTATTGAATAAGAGTTGATTTTCTACTGTGAATTAGGTGGTCGATAACCAGTGCACTGGTGGACGATAACTGAGTGAAAAGGCCGATAACTGGTATATTTGCTATTTTTACAAATAATATTTTTTAAAAAATAATGTATCACAGATACGTCTACAAACGTTAGATTTTATGAAACTAGACTAATTGTAGCATGGAATAAAATATTTTTTAATGTCTTGAGGTACAGAATTATGATAGAAATCAACTCTGAAATCAACAAGCCGCTTAAACGGCCGATAACCGGTATGTTTACCCTATTAGCAGCTTGCTTCAAAAATGCACTGCATTTTTGGTTTAAAACATACCTATTGTATTAACATAATACAGACAAACCAACAAAGGGAATTCAGTGCAGCTATCAACTCTTTTTCAAGGGTCTGTTGGTTGGTCTTATGATAAGACCAAAATGAGTTACAAAATAGTGTGATTTATCAGAATACTTTTCACTACTGTAGTTACTGTTAATATTTCACCTGTATACTCCTGAGTGGCATCTAACGGGTCAATCCACACTGTTAAATCTTTCACATACACCAACTCATCATTCATGTATTCAATAATACGATGGTCTTCCAGAATTTTGTCAACATCGATCACTGGCTGTTCCTCGCAGCTAGGGTCATGTTTGGAATGCTCCTCTGACACTACAGTGAGCTTCGAAAACGTGTTTTTCATAGCATAATACATTGCGCAATGGGACGCGTAATCAGCGGCGGTGACTGGGTCATTTGCGCCTTCTAGCGTTTTGCCTTTACTTTTTATATTTAAGTCATGATTTTTCCCATCTATCACCTTCTTGCCGCCGCGTTCGGAGGCCTCTATGGCAGCTTTCAACACGCTTTTTAAGTTAATAAGATCGCTTTTCTCTGCGGGGTAGCTCGCTCCGCCAGAACGCCAATAAATTATTAGAAATAGTATAAACACTATTGTGAAACAAGCGAATTTATTCACTCTCAATGTCCCACCAAAGTTCATTGTGGTATTTTCTGAAAAATTTCTTGAAAGAGTAGAAAGTTAGCTTTAGGTATGTACATTACTTTACTTATTTAATTAAAATTATTATCAATATCATTAAAAAAACATATGGTGTTTAAGGTTTGGTCTTAACAATCTGACCTGACCGATCCTATTTCAATGATTGAACCACAGATTAGATAGTTATATGGATTGAACCACAGACTACTCAGTAATGCCTGATTTACACGTATTAAGTTGCAAGTTGGTAACTAAATCTTTCCTAAAGTATAAGGAAATTATTGCGTGTAAACAAACACTTTAGTAGTAAGTTCCAAGTTAAAATTTAGTACCTAAGAAACTTCTTTTTATGTTTTCCATACTCAGAGAAAGTACCAAAGGAGGTAGTATCGCGTCGATTCCCCGAACAAATTTTTCGTGGCACTTTTGCGGGGTGCGGGAGGCGAAGTAAACACACACAGATACACTTTCACGCATACCCACACTATAGTAAACTCGTAACACATTCAAAAATACACGCACACAAATAAAGAATGACCATATGACCAAAAATTTGGCAGAGGGGGTTAGCGCATCATGCTCTCTCCAGTGGTATCTCCTCTAAGTTTCCATACCGAAAAGGTAAAAAACTATTTAAAAAAAAAATAAAAACCGATTTCAAAGTATATTATCTAAAAAGCATAAAATAACGAAAATATTATTGAAGTTGGTGCAGAATATAAACAGCAGGTACGCTAACACCAACTTCAATAATATTTTCGTTATTTTATGCTTTTTAGTTATTATACTTTCAAGTCGTTTTTTTTTTTTTAAATAGTTTATTTGAAGTCGGTTAAAAAGGAACCGTTATGGTCTGACTTCGTCTGTCCGTCACACCATAATTCTGGAACCACTGATGCTATCGATTTGGAATTTGCAATACTTATAGGTTTTACTTATCCAACCTCATCGCAAATAAATAAAGGTATTTGTTTAATGGGGTCAGAATGGGACTACTATATCGAGTCGGAGGATTTATTTTCACATTTCAAAACAGATTCTTATTTTGGTTTATATCACGTAGATTTTGGCTGATAATTAAAAATGTAAAAAAAAAACACCGTTACCCCCATATCTCCGAAATTTGTGGAGGAAAAAATCTGAAATAATTATGCATAATACACGTCTATCTATATTGTACAGGAAAAATAAAATGATCTTTCTAAGTAGTACAGTTTTTTAGTAATCATAAGAAAACCTCGACAAACAAACATAGTATTGCGGTTTGTTTTTTTTTGCTATCTGACGTGTTAGACGAATAGAAAAATAACTTTAATACGTCCAAAAATGGTATGGAACTTACGGTGCACGTGTCCGACTCGCACTTGACCAGTTTTTTTTTAGTATAATTTTAGTATAATTCTGCATGATTTTTAGTATTTTTTAGTACTGAAAACATAATGTTTTAGTAGATTACCTTTTTATGAAACGGTCACACTGGCACTGAGCTATAACCACAGATTAGATACTAGTAACCACTAGTAACTTACCGCGACTGAAGGACTCTGTATCCATGGTCATGAATAAATATTATTAAAAAAAAAAGCTATAACTTACCTAGTTAGTTATAGTAATGGGTAACTCGTAATTTTAAAATGAGGATGATGGAGTACATCATTTTCGTTCGTGAGGTACTCGCGAGGTACACCTCATTTGAGGTGAGGATATCTTGACGGGGGACGTTTTTAGATATCAATTCATGGCCTCACTCACGCGAGTCACGCGCCACAAACGCCGGACCGTTGCAGCTGCTGCCTGCTTCTCTATTGCTATTTCTCTCACACACATCATTTTCTTTCGCTCAGTGTTTTAGTCCAAAATAAACAAAAAACACTCAATCATCACTAAATAAATAGATAATAATTTAAGAGAATTAAGATTACGAAATTAATATTGATATTTCAATTCGTGATTTAAATAAAGTTTAAATTACTGAGGTCATCGTCAATCATCCAATATCCTCACAAATTTTTACATTTATAATATTAGTAAGATACGATTATCTAAATACAATCCTAACTCGCAAAATTGTAACTCACGCCTCACCAGTCACCACGCTCACATAGATCGTCCTCACTCATTTGGTCGATTTGTTCGCTCACTCATTCAGTCAGTAATCCTCACTCGCTCGCCTTTCGCTCGCACGACGAGGTAAACGCGTGCGGCCTCAAACCTCAAACTCGCGCGCGAGCGAGAACGAGGAATGAAAGATAAAATGAGGTGGTTCATCGTTGAAAAATGAGGAACTCTTTCAATTTGTCCTCACGAGTACCTCGAATGAGGCGACTCATGAGTGAGGAACGCACCACTAGTTAGTTACCTACTAGGTACCTACTTTCTGAGAATTTCGTCTAGATTTTATTCAAATTTTAGTTTTAGCTGCAGCATTTAAAACCAACCAATACAAATCATAAAACATGATCCTAGTTGATATTTACGATATGGTAAGTGTTATTACATTTTATTACTTTCTACATTTGTGAGGTATTTATGACTAAGAAATGAGCAAACATACAATTTTATCATATAAATTCCTTATAGGCAGGCTGGTGGACTCTCGTTATCGCTTTACAAGTAATAGTAATTTCAACATACTATGTTATGGTCAGAAAGAAGTCTAAAACATTCAAGCAGACGTGTAATGGTGAACCAATAGAATGGAAGCCTGTTCCCATTGTTGAACATGATATAGAAGTAGAAGAACCACCTTTGATGGGGAAAATTGATGAAAACGCATTGAACGTAGGCTCGATGAGTTTCCTGTGCCTGGATAAAGAAGAGACAATAGTAGAAAGTGCATTAGAAACTCTAGACAAATATGGTGTTGGGTCTTGCGGTCCCAGGGGCTTCTATGGTACCATTGATGTGCACCTGACCCTAGAGGAGCGTCTGGCCAACTTCTTGGAAGTGGAGGAGACATGTGTGTACTCTTACGGGTTTTCAACGATAGCCAGTGCAATACCGTCTTATGCTAAGCGTCCTGACATTATATTTGCGTAAGTTTTTATCTCATATTTTATTATGTTCTTTGTGAAAGTATTAGCACCCGTTCCCGTCAAGCTAGCTGGTCATGGCATAGCTGATGATTAGATCATCAGCTAGTTATACATCTCACTAGCAACCTGCTACTTTATATGTATACTGAATGTCTTGCTTGTTGTCTTGTAACAACTAAGGTTGAATTTAGAAAGAGAAATGTATGTTTAAAAAAAAGCCTGACTTAGTATAATAATAATAATAATATCCTGGGACAATTCACACACGGTCATCTGATCCCAAACTAGGCAGAGCCTGTACTATGGAAACCAGACAACTGATACTAATACTTATATACTTTTTTTTTTGTAAATACATACTTATATAGATATAATACCCAGACACTTGGTGGGAATCGAACCCACAACCTGTTGTTTAGCAGACAGGGTCACTAACCACTAGACCAATGGGCCCGTCAGAAGTACTTAGTATTTTCATTTACTATCTAAACTCATACTAGCCCCTGTTCCTGAATTGCCTGGTACCGTAAGAACCTCCTAATGAAACCACAAAAAACCACAATGAAATTTCACCACACAATAACATAAACATATCTTGAAAACTATTTATTGCAGCGATGAAAATGTCTGGTTTGCCATACAAAAAGGTATTGAGGCGTCACGCAGCACAGTTCGGTACTATAAACACAATGATATGGATCATCTTGAGGAGTTGTTGGCTGAAGCTTTAAAGAAGAAAGAACTGAACCCCCGGAGACGTGCTTTCCTCATCGCTGAAGCTATATACTTCAACACTGGAGAAATGTGTGATGTCAGGAGGTTGGTGCAGTTGGCCAGGAAATATAAATTGAGGATCATCTTGGATGAAAGTTTGACTATTGGGGTGAGATCAAGATAATACTCTTACTTTTAAACTTACTAGGTACTTCTCTCATAGTTCTATATTGAGTCACTATAACTTAGTATAAATTTTGTCTTAAAATCATTCTGATAGATACAGGACGACTGATGGTGTGAACACAAAGAAATAATAAATGTTTGCCGTGACCACCCTGGGCAATCGATGTTAGAAGATCTTGTTGATTGACCAATCTCTCCACTACAATGTGATTAGCTCAAAAAAACATAAAAAGAGCGCAGGCAGAGCTGCGCGCGTCAGCTAGTATTGCATAAAATGCATTGAACCCATCTTCTTTTCATGTCAACATGAAAATGTTGAATTTGAGATATTAGTAAGTAGAGTAATTAGTAAAATATTCTATAACCGATTGTCAAGAATGCACCAGGAAACATAATGTAGAGGCTAACTCCATTGAACCAACATATTATTCAGGAAGCGGTTGCATCACTTTCCAATATTTAATGTACGAAATCCATTTAACCAACTCTAAATTGGAATACCCATGATGAAATAAACATCAATTTGTATCTACATAATAATTGATACTGCTCGCAATCATTTGAAGGATGCCGTATTTGATTTCGATAATGAGGATGACCTATATAAAGTTTTCCTAAATATGCTTGCATGTTTGCTTAAAATGAAGCTATGTAGTTACTTTTTCTAGCATATGGTTCAAAATCTACATCTCGAGAGTATAGATTACTATTTTTTACTACCAAAATCTGTAGGTGTTGGTAGTTGGGAATAGGTATTGGCGACAAACTGCAAGTTTGAACGTTTTCGTCAACTATAAAGCTCACTTCCGTTTCGAATGCTCCGACAGTCTTGTAGAAGAAAAACGACTACGTCAACATTAAGAAGGAATTCGTAAAACACTAACAATGATTAGTCACAAATTCGTAGATCCAATATTCAGAGAGTTGTAAAAGTTTACCATGTCCGCGCGGTCGAAACATGGAGAACCAGGCGCCACGCACCTTAAACGGAGCTTAGTAGAGGTCCAGGGACGTAGCTACCGATGTATCAGCCGTATCAATTATACGGGGGCCCCGTTTGCCCTTCATTTGGGCCCCCAACAAACATTTTTATACAGGACCTGTCTAAGGCAATCTACGCCAATGTAGAGGCCCCACTTTTTTGCCAATTGCTAATACGATTTCGAAAAAATATACTATGAAATAAGCCAAAGCCAAGGTTGTGAAGTCAAAGTTTTTCTTCTAAGACACTGTGTATGAGCAGTCAAAACAGACACAAACTAGAGGTATATAGACATTGGTATTTTCGGTTGGTGTTGTATTTTACGCCATTTGTTTACAGGTGGTAGGCAAACACGGCCGTGGTATTACTGAGCTACTCGACATCCCGAGAGACGAGATCGATCTGATCATCGGCTCCCTGGAGCATTCCTTCGCTTCTGTGGGTGGATTCTGCGCCGGCAGCCATTTTATAGTCGAACACCAGAGGTTGTCTGGCTTAGGTATGTACTATTGGGTAAGAATTGTTGATCCCCACAGGTCCCGGGGACCTATCGTAGGTTAGCCCGAAAAATATTTGGAACTTCTCTTGATTTATTATCAGCTACACCCATCAGTACCGTCTCTACTTAGAGTACAATGGGGGTTGTGCACCTGGGCACCAAGTCTTGAGAGGCACCTTTCAAAGCAAAATGTTAGTAGTGCGATTACCAATCCTATTATTTTAATCTTTTCCTTTCTTTCTCTATATCCGCGCATTGGTTTCTTGCAAACTACACTCCAAACCAAATAAGCTTGAAGGCGATTACAACTTTATTATGCAGTCATAAAATATCCCCGCTGTATATTCGACCGTAAACGCGGCAGCAAAAAAGGTTGGTAATACAAAGTTGTTTTTGCTGACGCGCCTAGTTGACAGTGTATGCGTTATGTACGACAAACTTGTCAGATGTATATTGACGTAGGTATTTAAATAGCACATTATACCTATGGCATATTTACAGGTCACAGTTTATCTCAGGTCATTATATGTTATTCACTTTTTAACATACAGCTTTTTATTGTGCCGTTAATCTTGTCTGACATGTTCCCACCCGCTCGCGCGTCGTACCTAACGGTATCAGTATCACTCCAACTTACTACTTAATGATAAGTCTAGATAATAAGCACCATATAGCATGTACTGTGAAACACTGCGCCCAGATGAAAACCAGCGTCAGGCATTCACTTGACAATAAGCTGATTTGGGACCCATTTGGACCCACCTCTTTAGGGCAAATGCATTTTCTGTTTATTTTTTTAACGACTTCAAGGGTTACTTATTTATGTAAATTTCTTTATATTTTTTGTTTATTGTATTTGGTCGTTTTTGGCTGTAATTATCTAGTACTTAACTCCACCAGAAGATCCTCCTGAAATTACTCCTGGCACTAGCACCGTCGAACTATTAAAAAAAATCGAGTCAGTTAAAATTATTATGTGGTCTTCAATTTCTAGTTGAGTCCTACCTCACTAAGTCATCAGCTGCCGAAACACCTCTACTATTGAACAAAGACCCTTCCCCATAGAAGGGTTGCTATAAACTCCGCTATTAGCAGGCGTATTGGCAATCCAATAGAATGATGCTGCTACCCGTCTTCTTGTTTTCCCTTAGTCAACTTTTACGGACACCCAAAGGGAGGGATGGGAGGGCGCTATTCTTACCCGGACACCCCACGGGTAATACTAATTAATAATTAGCTTTTATTATTCCCAGGGTACTGTTTTAGTGCGTCGCTGCCTCCTATGTTGACGCAGGCTGCCATATCGGCTCTGGACATTCTAGAAGCGAAACCGTCTATTGTTCACGAATTAAATGAAGTCTCGAAGAAACTCAACAAGTAAGAGTGAATACTATTTCATTCAGAAAATAACGCGATGTATACCTTATATTTTGGCTAGACGTTTCGCCTGTGCACCGATTGACACCTTCATTCAAGAGTCGTACGTGAAGATATTTCAACAAGAAATATTTTTAGATTATGTTGCATTATTGTATTAATTGGGGTTTTGAAGTGATTCAAATGGTAACCTTGCCCTTTGTTGGTGGCCTGTTATATGTATAATATAATAGTAATACACTACTGTGAACTAGAGTCTACGCAAGCACTTGTGCATTATAATATCTCCCGCGTAGATGGCTGATCTTGTAAAAGATTGGCCGATGTGGTCGTATCAGTCAGGAGGGTATTATATGTGGTATAAGGATGCCGTGTTTAACAGTGGTAGACGAAGATAATAATGTCTACCTTGCACGGACTGCATTCCGATTTCAAATTAGATCCCCTTCGTAAGTTCCTCAAAGAAGCGTCGAAACGCTACTTTGAATCCGCGTCCCGTCACGCGAACAGTTTAATCCGCGCCGCCGCCGATTACGCCGCTAGTCCTTCTGACTCGCGCCGCAGACCACGGCACGTACTGCTCGACCCTCCTGACCCCATGACGGTCCTATTGGACCGGGATGCGCCGACCCCTCCCCGACAACCGTATGCTACACTAGCTATCAGACACCGGTCTCGCCGGCGAGGCCGAAGGGTCGTACGTATGCGACCGCAACGACGTGCATCACCCCACTGAGTTTCTTGCCGGTTCTTCTCAGTGGGGGCGCGTTGTGAACCGGTGGTAAACTCAGCCCTCTCTTAAGCGACAGCCCAAGCCGAGGCCGTGCCTCCCTGAGGTGCCCTTGTGCTCGTCGCTACTTCTGCCGTAAAGGCTAGAGCACTTCAAGCGCTCGCCTCCTATTGTCCGGTGAAGCTGCAATGGCCATCTGCGGCTAACAGCGTCTATCATTCCCAAAAAAAAAAAAAAACCTTGCACGGACTCAGGAGCCACCATCACACTAAACTCGTCATCTTGTGACCCATAGTTCATAGTTGCACTATACTAGCCACTCGATATCTGTGATATTAGTTAGTAAGTCTCTTGTGTCTAGTAATATCTACACCTTTAGTGCTCTTTAGTTGAACTTAAATTTAATAAAATGACATACTTAATAAAATACTTAAAAATTATGTAGGGGAAACTAGACCATAATAATTACTACACCTGTAAAAGGTGCTAAGTCATAAGTATAATGTGTTATTATTAAGATCTTAATGTACACTTAGCAAGCAATAAAACATTTGATTTGATTTAGTTGTTTGCACTAGATCAAAGAGAACAAAAAACTATTGAGTCGATTTTTATTAGTTTTTTAATAGCAAACGTATTTCAATACGATTCTTTGTTGAGTATAGGAAAAGAAGACGTGTCTTTTAATTTCAGATTTTGTGTTACAGATACCTCAACCAGCTAAAACACTTCACTTACCGCGGCGACGAACTATCCCCAATCAAGCATGTCTACCTCAAAAATGACGATATCACAGACAGACTGAAACATACCTATCTTAGGAACATCACTAAATATTGCTTAGAGAAAGGCATCGCCATAACGGTCGCGGCGTATCTGAGAGATCTGGAGCACAATTGTCCAGAGCCTTCGATCCGTTTAGCGTGCAGAAGGACATTGACAGATGATACGATACATTTAATTTGTTCATTGTTAGACGAAGCTTATGAGAAAGTAGGCCCGAAACCGGAGTTGGTTGCAGTTTCATAAAAAAAATTGTTTGTTTTCTTGGTCTTATTTCGATAGTTTTAAACAGTTTTGTGCCCGGTTTTCGCGCCTTTCCTATCCCGCCTATCATAACCACCGTTAATATATTTTAGAATTGTATTAATTTAAAAACGGTGGCGGGTATTCTAACATCGCCTTAATTATCGTTATTAGGAACGCCTTTGTTATGTTATTCTATAGATGGTATGATAATATTTGTCCAAAACGGAAATTAAGTTGCTTCTTCATAAAATGGTTTTAGTTTATAGTTCCCTGGTGGGAAGTTCCAACCGAAGAACCATAGACTAAAGGGAAGGTATACCACTTAGTTGTAGACACATAATCGCTACATTAAATTCCATATAAGTTTATTTTTATCGTTTTCAAGAGAATATAAATTGGTCTTATTTCGATAGTTTTAAACAGTATTGTGCCTGGTTTTCGCGCCTTTCCTATCTCGCCTATCATTACCACCGTTAATATACACACATCAAAAGTGTCTAGGGATCAACATATATTTTTGCAATAACTTTTCTCCTGATTGATATTAATTAAAATTTTCTTTAAGGATTCATCAAATAAAGTGTTTTCGTTTGTCACAGTAACGATAAACCAAGTCACCTTTGCATTAATAAAGAAATTTGCCATTTTCCTAATAAAGGGATTTTTGACATTTGAACCACTAACACAAAAGTTCGAAAAAAAGACTGAAATAACAGTTTTCTTTAAAATTTTATTGGGTAACTTAAACAATTAATAATCCGTGTTTCTACCGCGAACACTAACAACACAAGAACATCGGTTTGGCATACTCAAAATGAGTTCATCCAAATCACGCTGTGGAATGGCCGCCCATGTTCGTTGCAACAACAAAAAAAGGTCTTCTTGCGACTGGATACCCTCCATATTCGGCAGAGCTCTTCTCTGTAGCATATCCCATGCATGCTCAATCGGGTTCAAGTCTGGCGACTGAGCAGGCCAGGGCAGGACATTGATGTTAGCTGCGGCGAGAGTCTGTCTTACAACTCTTGCGGTGTGCGGTCGTGCATTATCATGCATTAACTGAAATAAGGGACCGATTTGCACTTGTAGAGGAACGATGACGTCTGATACAATCGTCTCAGCATAAATTTGAGCGTTGAGGTTGCCTCTGATCCAAATCAACTCAGTTCTTCCGCCGATCCAAATACCCGCCCATACCATGATGGTTCCACCACTATAAGGATGGACTTCCTGGCAGGATTTTAATCGCTGTTGGCGTCCAGGGGTTCTCCAGTGTCGTATACGTCTTGTATCCGGTCTCATACCAAAACGAGACTCATCAGAAAAGCACACGAAACGCCATTGTTCTTCTGCCCAATTTCTGTGTTCAAGAGCCCATTGATATCGAATCCTACGATTGTGCATTGCTATAGGTGGTACCCGTAGCGGTCTTCGGGAATGAAGGTTCACTTCATGCAAGCGGTTTCTGACTGTTTGGTCGCTAATTAAGTTCCCTGAAGAGTGATGAAGCCTCACGGCTAACATCATGGCAGTTATTGTTGGAGCTCTTCGAGTTAAGATTTGAATATATCGGTCTTGTCTCCGTGTGGTGCAGCGATACCGTCCTCCATGGTGCTCAGCCACGGTACCAGTGCTTCGGTAACGTGTCCAAAGTCGACTGATAACACTCTGACTTGTATTCAGAGCTAAAGCCACAGTACGTTGCCGGGAACCAGCTTCTATCATTCCCACGGCTCTGAGCATTTCTTCCCTGCTTAAATGACGTCGCCGCTCCATAATAACGTTGGTTTTAATCAGTAGTAGGGAGACAGTAGCACTAATAATGTCTTCAATGCGTTGTATGTTTTCATAGGGAAAATATTGACAGCTGATTTTCATCTTTTACTCGAATTTGATTCACAGTTCCTGATTCAAATTATGAAATGCACCAAAAAGGATCCATATAAATTTATAAAATCATAAATTTATTACAAAGCCACATCTCAATCTCAAGAAATCCGCTTAAAAATGCTTGATCCCTAGACACTTTTGATGTGTGTATTTTAGAATTATATCAATTTAAAAACGGTGGCGGGTATTCTGACATCGCCTTAATTATCGTTATTAGGAACGCCTTTGTTGTGTTATTCTATAGATGAAATGATAATATTTGTCCGAAACGGAAATTAAGTTGCTTTTTCATAAAATAGTTTTATCAATGGTTCCCTGGTGGGAAGTCTTGACCGAAGAACCATAGACTAGAAGGGAAGGTGGACCACTTAGTTGTAGACACATAATCGCTACACTATATTGCGTATAAGTTTCTTTTTATTGTTTTCAAGACGGTATAAATTAGTTAAATCAAATCAATTATTTTTTGAGATAATTATGTATTTTTTTTTTGCAAACCTACTGTATTCCTTATATTTTTTTATTTGCTATATTTATTTTAATTATCATCTATTTGAATTAGTTACTAAATTATTAGCGACCCACCCCAACTTTTAAAACTTATAAACTGTATAGTTTCTTATGTACTTTATTTTTATAGACACCACAACCACACCACTTAGGAATAGTAAATTTGTATTTTCAGAATTACATCCTCAAAAAAAATATTTTTACCTGTTTATAACATTAGCATAGATTGTAGAATAGATATCATACCAACAGTACGAACGCTATCAAAATGAATGTGGCCTTATGGAAATAGTGTTAATATTAATTGTATTATATGTTGAAAATTTTCACTTATTAAAGCCATTGTGGGTATTTATGTGCTACATATTAAAGGAGATATTCATCGATATACTATACCAACTAGATTAGCTGTCACGACCCGAAAAGTGGTCACGAAAATAGAGCTACGGAGACGGCTGTCCCTCTATTTCAAATTAGTACGAGCCGACAACAGGATGTATCGAAATTCCTTATTGCGCGTTTATAAACTGTCCAAATAATATAATACTTATCGTAATACTAAAATTGCAGATGGAGAATTTTTTTTTCCTTTCGTGTTCTTATTACTACTAGTTTAAATAATAAATATAAGTAAGATATCATTATAATACGAAATAAAAATTATTTATTTGATATTTTCTCCGCTAGTAGTTCGCAACTGCCATGCCGAGACTGACAAAATTAATGTTGCCGATAGGATGTCGCCAATGTCTATACCAAACTGTTAACTACACGTCATTACCATAATAAAAAAGTTAGTTCTCATTTTTGCCACCAGCACGGATAAGTTTGTAAGTCAGTACACACACAATGGAAACACACCTGTTTTGAACCTTATTTTATAGTGGTTAAGATTTTCTTTTAAATGAGTACATTTTTGTTTAAGTCAAAACAACCACTTTTTTTCGTATAGCTTTGGCGATTTTATTGCTTTTTCTTTGTCTCCGATGTAAAGGTTTTATGTGCCAACATTACTGCATACAGAATTAGACTTAATTACTGCATGTGAAGGCTTCTATTAGTCCGACGTTCCGAATTAATTAAAACTATATTCTACAATTTCTAGCTACGTGTATAGTTGTGTAAGTATATGTAACCGCGACCACATTTTCGATGTCATTTTGTTCGTGACAGCTAATCTAGTTGGTATAGTATATCGATGGAGATATTACAATTATTTTATTTAAAACAAGCTTCAGAGAGCGCACAAACTTAGAAAATATATCAGTTATGTTATATAGACGGGTCCTGTATAAAATATTTGTTGGGGAGCTCAAATGAAGGGTAAACGGGGCAACTGTGGCCCGGGGGCCCCGCATAATTGATAGGGCGGTAACTACGCCCCTGGTTATATGACGGGCCTGTGGTCTAGTTAGACACAGTGTCCGCTACCCAATAGGTCGTGGGTTTATTCCCATCTTGCGGTGTGTTATTTATCTATATAAGTACTTATGTACCTATTGACAATAAAAAAAAAGGAAATAAGTATTTGTATCAGTTGTCTGGTTACAGGTTCTGCCCAGTTCGGCATCAGATAACCATGTGTGGATTTTCCTAGAATATTATATTACAGACCAACGAGTTTGTGGGCCTTAGTAGGGATGTCTCCTATACGTATGTAGTACATATATATAACCTCAATGATTGAAGCTAGTGCTTCATCGCTTTTCCACCCGATGGTAAGCGGTGAGGTAGTTATAAATGGTAAAACACTAGTTTATTAACTAGAGAGTAGGAAGGTAACCAAACGCGAGCCTCGATTACCACTCTGGTATTTGTTGATGTTATTTTGCACTAAGAAATGGAGCAATATTAAAATCGTTACCCACATCTGCACTTGTTTAAATATTTTATTATGATAAATAGTGTAATTTAGAATAAGAGGCACAGTTTTCTATTTTAATTCTTTATGATTGTGAATATTATGTAACTAACAATAAAAAGAATAAGAACCAATATCATATATTCCATTTTTTTAATTTTTAAGTCATGTGAAATGAGAATTCCGAAGTGTTTAAAATGTTGGCTAAATGTTTAATTTTTGTTTAGGTATAATGTCTCTGTTATCCATTTATTTATTTTATTATATCGACTCTCGGAGACGTTTATGCTTATATTCCATTACTAAGTATGATATTTATATCTCTGCTTACTAACACAGTATAGAGCAATACTCGGATTGAGTATTGAAATAATCAGATTTAAGAACTAGGCTAGTAGTATTTAAAACTAAATGACGTTTTTGAGTGCAGCAGTTATTCTGTTACGGGTTGTATATTTGTTTGTGCCGTAAATGCGGATAAAACCGATTATCTGTTCTAAGTCCCTGAAAAAGACATTCGATATTAAAAATCGTAGATAACAAAAATTCTAGATAAATAGGCAAATATATACATACTTGGTTTCCTATAGCTGGTTTTAACTTCTTGTTAATATAATTGTACTAAAGAATAGTTTCAAAAATTTGTCACAAAATGTTATACTTTTACAAGCATTTTATTGAATATTATTAACATTGTATTAATATAATAATGTATAGTTATTGATAGCACAGTGCTTGTTACGTTATTGAAATAAATATGATTATTACAAATAATCTTTTTACTTTTTTATTTATTATTATTAAAATAAATGACGTGCTTTATTGCTACGTTTATATTATGCAAACTTACTTACTATTGTAAAGTTCCCAGGGTGTTTATGAAGATCTGGGCGCACTACTCAATAACTTAAGAGAGGTATCGTAGACCATATTATTTACTACTGGGAACATCTATACTTACCTACTTTTCTAAGTGAGGACACCTATACCTCCTTTTCTAATTATTCTTAACTAATTGAACACAGTTGCTGATGGTGCCAGATATAGTTCCCTGGTAACGGAGGGCAAGCCGAAGGTGCTTTGCGAACGCGGACGCGCTATCAAACTATCTCTATTTACTAATTACATACTACAATGATAACGATTAACTAATACATAATGCATTTTATAGAAATGTAATGTAATTTTATATTTTGTACATAACATCGTCTACAGACAGCTCAAAAAAGCGCGGGCGGACTGAATCGGAAGTAGGTACCTTAAAAAATTAAAAATGCTGGCAATGCAACAAAATGCAGAGCTGCCAACATCAGCATCACATTGCGTTCTATGTTCTCTGCTTACATGCATTCATAACTTACATTGCTAGTCTTGCTACCTTAATATATTTAGATATTCATTGATTTCGATTTTTTTATTCACTACGTTCCTTGCTAATTGCTGCTCTACCACCATATTAATAATTACGAACACTCCACCGCTGCCGGCACAAGGACGGCCTCAAGAAATTAAAAATCCGGCACTAATTCATCGCTCATATGGCAATAACCGACGTTCCTTTTGAACTCCGTCTCGTCAGCACCATGTAATGGTTTCCTGATCTCCATAAGCCGCCTGTCGGTCTCTAACGCTTGGTTTTTGTACTGCAAGTCTTTAGTCACGCGCTGATGATGATTGTACATCCCGTGGTAGGTTGACCTATGAGTATACAAAATCAAAAAGTATTTGTTGAGTTCTCCGCGAAGAATTAATTTATAGAACAAAAAATAATGACGCTTTCAACTAGTTTACTTGGCCGTTGATGTTAGCATTCTGAATACTTACAAGGCTTCTTCCAGTTTTTTCTCCAACATGTTGTAGCTAATGTGCACTCTCTCGAACTCTTCGATCAGACCACGCATTGGTTTATCCTGAATAAAGACATTTATGATGATTCATTCAATGCAAGTATCTTGGCATTCTACATGAATATGACGTGGGCCAGGCCCTCTTTTGTATTTAACATACGAGATTACGAATGCCCTAGTAAATGTATGCACCTTTTGACAAGGATTTGTTAGTCTACTGTCGCATTATTTAAGTGTGAAGTTAACAATCACGTAAAAAAGGCATCTAATTGTAGGTAAGGAATACTTACTTACATATCTTTTGAATCACACCGTTTTCATCCCTAATTTTTTCGGGTTTTCTGCTAAGAATCTTACCTGCACTCGCTCCAACACTGGTCGTCTGGTCCGTGTTTCAAGTCTCGTCTCCACCAGCTTGGTTGGAGGTATTTTATCCGCGACCGCTGCCCGTAGTCTTTCAATCTCCTTATCCACTTTTCCCATGTTAGTCTCAAGCTAAATAACAAATGATTAAAAGAGAGCAATTCTGATTAAAACGGAGCGCGGAGTATCAAACAAGAAGAAGGGTAGTAAGTAGTGTATTTTTATTGGATTAGCTACCACCTACTGCGATCACCAAGACGCGTGCCAAGCGTGGGGATTAAGGCAACCCATCTCTTCTAAAGGAAGGCAAAACGCCTTCCTCAGCAGTTGACTTGTTTTGGCTGCTGATGACGATGATGTACCTACTGCCTACAATAGAGAGGGTCAAGTTGTACGTATCTCTTGATCTACTTGACCGATTTTGATAAAATATAGTACTTCACTATATAAATTGCATTGATATGCATCCAGCCGATTTCCCGTGATGAGGTAACAAACGTGTTATGATGCTTCTAGCCTCCCTGACCTATTTTGATGAAAAAATAATTAATACTTACAGACTTTTCGACCTCTACTGTTTTATTATAGTAAATAAGTAGCATTACGTCTGTAAAGAATGGATCAATTCTTAACCAAAACTGTACCTTATACTTCTGCCACTCCATCTCATTCCTAGCTCTCTGTATGTCGTACACGCGTCTTCTCATAATCAGTTCCACTCTTTGGCATTGTTCGTGCATCTGGTTCCTAGCCTGCTCCCGGCTCCTGAACATTGTAGCTCTCAACTCTTTCGACTCTGTCATAAGTTGTTCGGCTATCTTTATTGTGTTTTCTATACAGCTGACGTAGCTTTCCTCTGTCATGGTCCTGTAAACAATGAATATTTGTGGCAGACACTACGTAGTATCAGTAATCTGCTGTATTGATGTTATTTGGAAGTTACTCCCCAGTTCACTAGATAGATAACTAAGTGAGTGATCTTATTATTTGCTAAGTTTGTTTGTAAATTATTATCAAAATAGCCTTCTTGCTATGGTCTATTCGTAATCCTATTTTAGATTTGTACATCTATACTTATAATAAAACTGTAACAGGTCCAATTCTGTACATTGAAGATATTTTGAAAATTATATTTGGAGGGCATTCTATAACCGATACTGAGACCGAAAATATTTTTTTTTTAATTTTTGTCTGTCTGTCTGTCTGTCTGTCTGTCTGTCTGTCTGTCTGTCTGTATCACGGCTGCGCATCACGCCGAAACTACTGAATGGATTCGAATGAAACTTGGCATGATTTGAGATCTTACTACGAGGTAGGACATAGGATACTTTTTATCCCGTAATCTAGCACGGTTTTTTTGGGAGAGGGGATTAAAGTCAAAATGGGTACTTGGTTATACGCTTTTTCCGATTTTATGAATTTTTCTTTATAATGTAATAAATATTAGTAAGGGAACGCTCATAAAGAGTTGTTATCAAGGTTTTGTAATCGATCGGGTTAAGCAACGTTAGGTAAGGTCATTATATAGATGGGTGACCGTTTAACGCCATTTGAACTAAACGGGTCCGTGCTTCGGAGAGCAAGTAAAAAGTGGGTCCCAGTTTTTAACCGACTATAAAAAAGGAGGTTATGTGTTCGATGCGAATGTCTGTTATTAAAAGTTTAGTTAACGCAAAAATAGCGCAGGCGGAGCTGCGTGGGTCAGCTAGTATTATATAATTACATTCTATCCGTGGACCATTAATTTTAATACGGATTAGTATCATGCCAATGTGTTCATTGTTCCTACTTAAAACCTTCCAGTTTATAGAACTTGCGCATCAAACAAAGGAGAGGATACTTATGTCCAGTACCGGATTAAGCCAGCGCGGGGCCCGTAGCAAATATGAACGCGGGGCCCTTAACTTGCATACTTTTTTTTGTTGCTATAGTGAGGTTATTTAGACGTTCTCAGAAGACAAAAAATTGCATACACAAACAATTATAGCCTGTATAAACCTCCGTGGTTTTTTAATACTATATTAAGCTAACAGCATATTATATGTATTCATCAAACGATAAATAAATGAAAAAATAATATATATAATTGACTGGGCAACTGGCAATAAAAACACGCTATTCCAGTCTTCATTTGTAAATATTGACGAAGCAATCTGCTTTGTCCGTTCAGATGGGACGTTTAGGTACAACGTAAGAGTGCGTAGCTACGCCGTGGATCTCATCGTCCGATGATAGAAAGGAGAAGGTGGAATAAAATTATGTATTTATCCTGTGTACACTCTGAAATAATATTCTGGAGAATACCAAGAGATTTTTTCTTTCTTTTTTACATGGGGAAATCCTCATGAACACCTATACTAGTGTAGCATCACTGCTACACCAGTATGGGTAGGTTCATACTCACGTATGGTGTCATGACATGTCACTCCTACTGACTAAAATTCCATGGTGTCCTCATGCCGTTATGTTGACGGGCCCCGCCCGGTTACGTACGTGTGTACTCGATCAAGTCCCGCCAGCGGCTATTCGCCTTGCGGCAATTCCTACGTCCGTGGGTGTTTAAGACCACGGACCTATATGCGGGTATAAAAGCCCCGCAGACTATCATCCAGTAGCGAGCCGAGACACCTTAGCAGGCCAGCCTCCTCGAGGGCGACTTGTTACTGTGCAGTTCACAGGCGACCGTTTAACCGTTCTTGCTGCCTGGCAACGGGGTCATAAGGTTGGCCCGCCTTCTGCACGGGCCTCCTGCGGTATTGCAGATCAAGAACGGGATCTAAACCGTTCCATTGCTTCCTTCTGCGAAATAAGGCTTTCACAGATGGAGGCCATTGTCAACCACGCCCTTTCACTGCCTATTATGTTTTGGTGTTATCAAGGCGGACAGCGACAAGTCGACCCCAATCGCGGCGCACAGCTGACTGCGCCTCACCGTCCACGCCGTGCAAACCTAAAGTGTGTGCTGCGCTGCTGATCTTCAGTGCAGTTACTCTTATGGCAGCTGGGGTTATAATACCTACTGAAGTAACTATGCCCCGACAGGATCTGCATGAGCCGCTAGAATGTGAGCGTACCGTATTTTCGGTGCACCCAGTCTGTCATGACTGGGTGCACCGCCGATATGCTCAAGTAGCCGGCGCTTGGAGCCACCACTCGCTTCTGTGACCACACAATGGTGTCGTCTTGTGCTTCCCTTCGCCACCACTGAACTTCACTAGGAGGTGCTCCATCCCTGCACTTCTGTGTTCTGTCAATAAACTGCGGTCAAAACCAGCGCCTCCAAGTCCCAGTGTAGCGCGCCTCAACAGCGCGCATGCGGCCTCGCACGAATTTGTGTGCTATCCTCGAATCACCCGGACCACCATGAATCTCTGTGGTCGTTGCAACAGGGTCTTGATTTAGACAGTCAGGATTTCGGCCCACACTGGTGCACCATAAAGGGACATCGTTCGTACTACCCCGATATACAGGCAAAGGCAACTAGCACTCGGGCCACCCGGATACGGAAGGAGCCGCGACAGAGGACCCACAGCTGAATCAGCTTCGGCTAGACCCTTGAAATGGACGACGAATCGCCATTTCGGGTCGCGGACAAGACCCAAATATTTCATTTTTGCTCCCGACTTAGTTCGTGATACCCTCGACGGCAGCTGTACCGGCCCATGAGGGCGCGGCCTCTTCCTAGGTCCGTGGAAACACAGGGCCTAGGTCTTATCTCGGACCACCCTCTAGCCCAGTCATAACAGACGAGCTGGAACCCGCAGTGTAAGTAGGTAGCTATGGAGTACCCAGACGTATGCGATGTTCCACAGAAGAGGTCCGAGCACCGAACCCTGCGAACACCACTTGGGTGTTGGAGACTCGGGCACTACTTTCTAATAGGAAAGTAGCCGATAGACTATCAACAGAAAACTATTCTAAATGGCCGGGTTATACGAACAGCTTGTAGCTAACAGTAAGGGCTATTTAACTTCCTTGGAAGGACAGGCTCGAAGACCCAAGTTGAAGACACTGGTTAGTATTGTATTGTCGTGTTGTCAACTTCTAAAATCACAATAATAGATGTGGCTGCACTGATGACTTTTAGAATAACTAATGAAGTCGGTTAAAAATGAAAAGAAAGAATGATAATTTTATATGACTGATACATATTCCAAATAGACGGTGGATGGTCTGGCAATTATGAACCGATTTGAAAAAATCTTTCTTCCATCCATTCTTTAATCCGTTGATTGGGTCCCATAAAAAAATTATTGCTTACGAATAAGTAGTTCCTAAAAAAACGCAGGAAACTTGCAGGAATGCCTATAAGATGACTTTATGTCGCTTTTTAAAATGGATGCAAAAATGGTCATAACTCTGGCAAATATTTACCAATTTTAATGATTCTTTTTTTATTCGAAAGAAGAAACCACTGTAATGAATCTGTATTAATTTCCTCTCAGCCGGATGAGAACTTCCTGGAGGACCATGAACGATGTGGATCCATTATATTACTCTGACAAATATGAACCGATTTCGATAATTATTTTTTTATTCGAGAGAGTAAACTACTATGATGATTCCATCCAAATTTCATTACGACCGGATATTTTTTTTCTTTAAAAACATGAATTATGTAGACGATAATGTGATCATAACCACTAATCAATCAAAAGATTAAATTAAAATCTTTAAAAAAAAAATTAATTGACTTCAATAACACTGAAAATTATAAAATAATTTAAATATTATAGAAGTTGGTGTTAGCGTACCTGCTGTGTATATTTGGCACCAACTTCAATAATATTTAAATTATTTGATAATTTTCAGTGTTATTGAAGTCAATTAATTTTTTTTTAAAGATTTTATTTTAATCTTTTTAGTGATATTTTCATACATAAAGATTGAACCTATGAACTATTAAATGATCTAGGTAGGTTATGATCACATTATCGTCTACATAATTCATGTTTTTAAAGAAAAAAAAATATACGGTCGTAATGAAATTTGGATGGAATCATCATAGTAGTTTACTCTCTCGAATAAAAAAATAATTATCGAAATCGGTTCATATTTGTCAGAGTAATATAATGGATCCACATCGTTCATGGTCCTCCAGGAAGTTCTCATGTGTTATTGAAGACGGTTCAATTTTTTTTTTTTTTTTTTTTCTTTGTTATACGTGCGGGGCCCTCCAAGGCGCGGGGCCCGTAGCATTTGCTGACCCCTGCTATATGGCTAATCCGGCACTGCTTATGTCCCGTTGTCTAGGTTTTGGGTGAAATGGGCCGGGGGTTGTGTACTATTACTTACTCAGGAGGCACTCTGTTGGGGTCTAATTTGAAGCTAATTTCAGAGCTGTCTCTATTTAGTTCTCGGACGTAATACTCCAAATTGAGAGTATCGTCTTTATTCTGAATCTCCCGTTCCAGTCTACACATGACGTTTGTTAACTCCTTAATCTTCTCCCAGCCCATGTGGCAGACATCTGTGAGTACTCTTTTGCTATTTTCTGCTATATGAAGCTCCTGGAAACCAATTAATGGTTTGCTCTGTAGAGTGATGTGGTAACAACGTTCTCCACCACTAGTATTTAGATAAGTAAGTACATAATTTTATATGATGACTAGCAATTCCCTGCGGCTACGACCGCAATTTTTCTTTCCACCCCCATTTAACCCCTTTAGGAGTGGAATTTTCAAAAACCCTTTCTTAGTGGATGTTAACGACATAAGAAGAACCTACTGTCCAAATTTCAGCTTTGTAGGTCCAGCGGTTTGGCCTGTGCATTGATAAATCAGTCAGTCAGGACAAGTAATTTTATATGTATTGACAGAGTGTTTTTTTCTAAGGTCAATTACATTTTTTTGATATAGTAAGCAAATAGAATTCAGTGATAGATCAGCGTAAAATGCAAAAGTGCAATACATTTCTATTTATCGCGATATAAAACATGGTTCGAATTATTTTCCCTTATGTTTTCTATACGATAAGTATATAAAATAGATAAGCACGTACCTTATTTAACTCCTCTCCTAGCTGGTCCCTAGTCAGCTCCGGAGGTACCCTCTGGTCTCTGTTTGAGAGACACTGTGATATCACCATCAGAGGCACTTGCAGTGACTCCAAGTGAAGTTCAGTGGCATTCTTCTCTTCTTTGAGAGCTCTTATTTCATCTTTTACACATTCTCTCGTGAACCTCTGTTTCTCCCGCCATGAGGATACTTCGAATATTCTGTAATGATTACGATTGTATATGTGCGTTCAACCAATAGCGACCTTACAATCGTGTTAAATATTGATTTTCACTCTTGTAGCAAATTTATTGATGTTTTAAAGTGTAATGTAATGCTTATTGTTTATTGGTCTGTCGCTGGTTCAAATCTGGCTTGAAGGACCAAAATATATGTGTTTTTATATGCATCGGACACTGAGTATGCTTCGCTCTCTCTTGTGACTTGCTTGGGTAACCCCGCAGAGATTGATCCATTTGAAACGGTATGAGTAGCTGGTAAGTTAGTATATTAATTTACAGCAATGTGTCAGCTCATCGTTAAACAGAACTCAATTTCGAGATGTGCAGCAAAGTGGTATCAATCAATATCATGCCAGAAATTATTGCAGTAACATTGAAGAAGTATATACACCATGTAGAAGATTGCAGGCAATACGGTGGCGTCACCTTCGAGTTACATCGTGTTTCTGCGTTCCTCTTATAACATGGCACTGTCAGAAAGGATTCTTCCTCGCGAGTTATCAATAGGTAATTTTTACATAACGTCTGCGTCACCATCACCACTCACCAGGTGGGCGACCCAGTCATGCATGCATAAATTGATTTTTATAAAAGAACCCTAAGTATATTGGTGTTTAACTATGGTGTTTGTCACAAACTCTGACAAGCAAACAAACAAACTTGTTTCGCTGATTGCAGTAACAAAAATCTAAACGAATATATTACTGTTTTTAGATAATTAAGCAGAACAGCTCAGTGCGCATGCTTTGGAAACAAGGTGCGCAGGTTCGAACCCCGGCTCGCACCTCTGATTTCTCTAATTAATCATGGGCGAATCATCTTTGTGCGATTGTTACCAGCTTGCGGTGAAGGAAAACATTGTGAGGAAACCTATATTTCTGAGAAAGCCTAACTAGCTTTCGAATGACGTGTGAAGTCCGCCAACCCGCACTTGGCCACGTAGTCCACCACGTGGCCAAGTTCGCTATGGCTTAAGCCCCTTCATCGTGAGGGGAGGCCCGTGCCCAACAGTGGGACATAAATAAGGTCTGGTATTATTATTGTTCTATTTATTTTTAATATAACAACATTATTTACATTTTTTAGATACCTAAGTATAGATTACAAAAATATACTTTTAAAATTATAAAAAAACTACAGACGGCGGTTAAGGCTGGTGGTTATTATTATTAGATATTTATTATTACCTATCTCGTAATAATTCGTTGTTCATATAAGTGTCCCATCTTGTAGTCACGGATGTTTCGTTCCGGAGCTGGTTGCCTCTCTGTCGTAACTCGTATGATTCAAAACGTCGGAGCCTAGCTTCATTTTGCAGTATTTGTATGTTTCTGGTCCAGTCTAGTACCGTTAAACGACGATGAGGCTTCTCGAAAACGGGTATCGAAGCGTCCATATTTTTTTTGGTTCATGTCCCATTTATAAGGTAATGTTAAATCAATATTGGTTGGTAACAAAGCAAACTGAGTCTTTAAAATGGTGCCAACGGTTGAGTATAAGTTAATTGAATTTAAAGAATTCATCATCATCATCACCAGCCGGAAGACGTCCACTGCTGAACAAAGGCCTCCCCCTTAGACCGCCACAATGAACGACAATTTGCTATTTGCATCCACCGGTTTCCCACTTGTCCACTTAGTGGGAGGCCTGCCTACGCTGCGTCTTCCGGTTCGTGGTCGCCACTCGAGAACCTTTCTTCCCCAACGGTTATCGGTTCTTCGAGCGATGTGGCCGGCCCATTGCCACTTCAACTTGCATATTCTACGAGCTATGTCGGTGACCTTGGTTCTTCGGCGAATCTCCTCATTCCGGATTCTGTCGCGCAAAGAAACTCCGAGCATAGCTCTCTCCATAGCTCGTTGTGCGACTCTGAGCTTCTCCAAAAGGCCAGCTGTTAAAGACCACGTCTCAGTACCATATGTCATCACTGGCAACACACACTGGTTAAAAACCTTTGTCTTCAGGCACTGCGGAATTTCTGATGAGAAGATGTCACGTAGTTTCCCGAACGCTGCCCATCCGAGTTGGATTCTTCGGGCGACCTCTTTGTCGAAGTTGGACCGACCTAACTGGATAGTTTGTCCTAGGTATACGTAGTGGTCAACAACTTCGAGTGTAACGTTCCCAACAACTACCAGTACGGGTGCAACATGGACATTAGACATGATCTTCGTCTTGTCCATGTTCATTTTAAGACCCACCTGTTGGGAAACGCTACTGAGGTCGCTGAGCATTGTATTGAGATCCTCCAGCGATTCTGCCATAATTACTATATCATCGGCAAAACGAAGGTGAGTGATGTATTCGCCATTGATGTTGATGCCGAATCCGTACCAGTCCAAGAGCTTGAAAACGTCCTCCAATGCGTTCGTGAACAATTTCGGAGAAATAACGTCTCCCTGTCTCACGCCCCGCTGCAATGGGATTGGTTTCGTGCTCTCGTCCTGTAGTCGGATCGACATGGTGGCGTTGCTGTACAAACACTTCAACACTTCGATGTACCTATGGTCAATGTGACACCGCTGGAGGGACTGCAATACCGCCCAGGTCTCGATTAAATCAAAGGCTTTCTCGTAGTCCACAAACGCTAGACATAATGGCCGATTATACTCCTCGGTCTTCTGTATAATCTGGCGGAGCGTATGTATGTGGTCTACGGTGCTAAAGCCTTTTCGGAACCCGGCTTGTTCGGGAAGCTGGAAGTCATCAAACCTGCGTTCGAGACGGTTCGTAATGACTCTCGAAAACAGCTTGTATACATGGCTCAGGAGTGAGATGGGTCTATAATTCTTCAATAAGGTGTTATCACCTTTTTTGAAGAAAAGAACCACCACACTCCCGTGCCATGCTTCTGGCGTAGTATCCTCGAATAAGACGGAATTAAATAACTTCTGGAGGACTAAAAGTACCGGTTTTCCACCCGCTCTCAGAAGTTCTGTTGTGATTCCGTCTTCACCCGGCGCCTTGTTGTTCTTAAGCTGTTTAAGAGCCATTCTAATCTCGTACAGGCTACTGTCTGGGATGTCCTCAGTGTAGTGTCGGGTTAATTTGGCTCTGGTGTCCTGAGCTGTTCTGGCAATGGGTTCCTGTGTTGAGGTGTATAACTGTCCGTAAAACCTCTCGAGCTCTCTCAATATCTCCGGTTTCGATGAGATGACACTGCCGTCGTCGATCTTCAGCCTGGTCATATGGCCGCGCCCAATAGACGAATTCTTTGCGAACACTTTAGAGCCTTGGTTCCGCTCAATTGCGTCCTTAATACATGCTGTATTATAGGAACGCCAGTCGTGACGCATGGATTTCGAGATTCGTCTATTGAGTTCAGCATATTCTGACATATCAGCTGAAGATTGCAGTCTCATCTCAGTCCGGGTTTCCATTAACTTAATGGTTTGATTGGAGAGCTTCTGAGGCTTAGAATAATAATTATTCTAAGTTCTGAGGCTTATTACGGCGTGGGGTCTTAAAGAACTTGGACCCCACTGCATGGACAGTTTGCACCAACCCATTGTTTAACTCGTCCGCAGTTTCGCATTCGACTAGGCACTGAAAGCGATTAAAGAATTAAACTAATGTAATTATTGATTTACAATTCAATTACTTAAATGTAAGTTTACAACTAATTGGTTTATTGAGTCAACATGATCAATCTAAAAGGCGTCATTCTTTTACACATCGTATAGCGTACGTAATATTGTTGCTGAGACGCATAGCCAGTGATAATAATATTATGGCGCATTATCAGGTTACATCAGCTTAGAACAATGTCCTTTTATATTATCGACGTAACTAATTATAGTGATATACTTACACATAACTGCGAATTTGCATTTTCAATACAATAAATAATTTGTTTCTCGCAGATATTTGCGATGCGATGCGAATTCGCAGTTATGTGCGGGAGCCCATAAACTAAATTCGAAAAAGCTGCATCGTGATATACCAGCCACAGACTACTCAGTAAGAACTACGTTCTACCAGCCAATCACTCCAACCAGCATGTCCCCACCTGAGGTACTGTCCCCAGCATAGATTTAAGATTTTTCACGTGTCCCCAGTCCCCCCACCCCAGTAGCTAGCTACTACTAGTATCTAATCTGTGGTCCCCAGCCAGCAGATATACTTACTATTCTTATCTATGCCAGCCAGCATGCAGCATGCAGGCCATGCTGCATTTTGCTGCATGCCAGCCACAGAGTACATTCAGCCCAGCCAGCTATATTAAAAGTCGTGAGCCAAGGCAACCAACTAGCCCCTTCCTCCAAGAACTAGCCAACAACCATAAACGCCAACTTGAAGATTTGAACTTCCTATGAATTCATAACAAACTTTTTTTAATTATTAAAGGTCAGTTTATGTAGAAATTTATTAAATTATTAGCTAATAAACGTTTATAAGCTTTATTAAGTTTTGTATTTTATAGTATAACTATATTTTATTATTAAATGATTAATTAGTATTCAAACGAATGTATTTTGCAACGCAATGCAAGCAAGCAATGGCTGACGGCTGTCAAAAAAAGTAAGATGGCGGCCGGCCAGTAAGCAAGCAATAGAAAATTCGGTGTTTGCTTGGTGTACTGCATGTGTCTTGTCTAGATTTGTTAAAAATATAAGTAGTATTTACTGGACCAAACATAAATAATTTATTTGCGTGACTAGTGCGACTGATAATACAAAGAAAAAAATGTAAGCCGAGAAATATTGTCCTACTTTACATACTTTCCTGCGGTTAATATTTATTCATCGGACTTTTTATTCAGGTATGACGACAGACGTGGCGGTCGCGGCGGGGGTCGTGGTGGTGGCCGTGGAGCCCGCGGGGGCAGTAGGGGTGGTTCCCGTGGAGGCCGATCGAGTGATAGGTCACAGGAGAGAGGCGGCAACCGATTCGGTGGTCGGGACGGTGGTAGAGGTGGCCGTGACGGCGGCAGAGGTTTCGGGGGCCGCGGCGGCCGTGACGACTTCGGTCGCAGCAACTTCAAGAACGACCAGCCGGGTGGTAATCTTAGGAAAGTTCGCTGGGACGACTTCCAGCTGACCCCGTTCGAAAAAAACTTCTATGTGCCGCATCCTAACGTGCAAGCGCGCACTCAAGCCGAAATTGAGGCCTACAGGAGTCAAAACCAGATCACTGTTAAAGGCCGCGATGTTCCCGCGCCTAGCATTTATTTCGAGGAAGGTGGTTTTCCAGATTATGCTATGAAAGAGATCTTGAAGCAAGGCTTTCCCCACCCGACACCTATACAAGCCCAGGGCTGGCCTATAGCGCTGTCTGGAAGAGACTTAGTGGGTATTGCTCAAACTGGCTCTGGGAAGACATTAGCATACATTTTGCCAGCCATTGTGCATATCATTAATCAACCGAGGCTACTGAGAGATGATGGACCCATAGTGTTGGTGTTGGCTCCAACAAGAGAACTGGCGCAACAGATTCAACAGGTTATAATTTTTTATTTAATATTTTTTTCTAGCCTGCCAAAATAAAATTATATTCTTAATGTTATTTGAATTAATTTTTTTAATGATGTCAATTACAAAAAACGAATGAGGATTTATTTTTTATTATGCCACTCCAGGCCTTGATCTCAATGAATGGAATTGCAGCGGAGATGGCGGACAAACCAAGTGACTTGGAAATAGTAAATTAACTCAATTATACTAGTAGAAAATTAGATTGTTGGCAGGCTATGTTCTCAAACCTGGTTATAAAGATTTTTGTTACAAGAAAAATTATAAATAATATTCAAAATTATTTCCTTCAGTAGGTATGGTTTCTGAACGTAACCTTAATGTATTTGTACATAGCACATTTTAATTATTTTTATGTTGGAGCTTATTGAAGTTGAGTTATATGCTTTGTTGGCACAATTGGCTATTTTCTTTAATATATTCAATGTATTTTTTTATATGTTAGTTTCCTAAAAATTGGATTTGTATAATAAGTTTTTTATTTATTTATATAATTTGTAAAAACTATTGAAAGGAAATCTAGAATAGTCTGTATTTGTAGATTTTATTTGTTTGTTTTTCATTGTTTTGTTATCTTTTGTAATTTTAGATCTGGAATGTTATCTTTGTAAATGCAAGTTAAGAGCATCTCACTGTATTATTTACCAATACATTTCAACAAATTCTTACTTCGCACTAAATTAAAACAACATGTTTCCAGATGTAATGTTACCCTTTGTGTATGCAGTTACATATTTCACTCCATTTCTGTGTCACTAATATCATCTTTGCTTGCAGGTTGCCAATGACTTTGGTCAAAGTGTGCAAGTTCGTAACACCTGTGTGTTTGGTGGAGCACCCAAGGGACCGCAAGGGAGGTGCCTGGAGAGAGGTGTGGAGATAGTGATTGCTACACCTGGAAGATTGATAGACTTTTTGGAGAAAGGTATAAAATACAAAATTTTTACTACTAATGGCAGCTTAGGAACAGATGATCTGAAGAGTGTCTGTGATGGCAGATACAAAGCACTGGCTACTTCATTGCAGGAACACAACATCTCCTGTAGCTGGTGTTGTCGGTTCGTGGTCATCTGTATGGTGAAAGTACTAACCTAGTCTGGCTGCTCCAATTTTAAGAGGAATTCCCACTTAGCCTTATCTTTCATACAATTCACTTCAACATTTTTTTGTTTAACAGATACAACGAACCTACGTCGTTGCACCTACTTAGTGCTGGATGAAGCTGACAGAATGTTGGACATGGGCTTCGAGCCTCAAATCAGGAAGATCATTGAACAAATCCGACCAGACAGGCAGGTATGTATACTAAAATGCAAGCGCTACTGGGATCACCCAATCCACTATCCATCCACTACAGTTGTCTCACTTATGTTTCCTAGGTACTCATGTGGTCAGCAACCTGGCCAAAGGAGGTCCAGAACCTAGCTGAGGAGTTCCTAGAGGATTATATTCAAATCAACATTGGTTCCTTGAACCTGTCCGCAAACCACAACATCCTGCAGATTGTGGATGTGTGCGAGGATTGGGAGAAGAATGACAAGCTAATCACACTGCTTACTGAGATATCCTCTGAGGAGGAGACCAAGACCATCATTTTCGCTGAAACTAAGAGAAGGGTAAGTTAGGTTTCTTCAAAAATAATTGCATGGCTGGCTCTGATGGACCTCTTTCATAATGAAGAAAGCAATCATTTTCATTCTTTCTAAAATCAATGTTCCCCATCCTTATCTACATTTTACTTCACTTGATATTTTATAAACCAAAACCATAGGTTGACGAAATTACTAAAGCCATCAACCGCGTTGGATGGCGCGCGCTCGCCATACACGGCGATAAGAATCAGCAAGACAGGGACTACGTCCTCAACCAATTCCGACAATCCACCGGCGGCATATTAGTGGCTACTGACGTCGCCGCCAGAGGCCTTGGTAAGTTTTTTACCATTAAGACGGGCGTGTAAAGGGGAAAAGTTAAAAAATGTAGATTCAAATGTATTGAATGATGTTAAGAGGCCGCCAAATCTTAAATTTATTAACGCCGATGAAATACGATCGGTTACTGTAAGTTGCCCAGATGTTGACGATCTTATGTTTGTGCCACCAATTAACCTTTTCACCGTCAGCAATATTGCAGCATTGGCAGATTAAAATTCCAAGTCTTAAAACAACGTCATTATAAAACAACATTGTGATGGCTTGACTTTATATTGTACTAGTTTGATGTAATTTATCAATTCCATTTCAAGTGGTAATTAAATTGTCTGGCGGCAGAAATGTTAACAAAGTCTATTAAGGTGGTGATGAGTCCCGCTTAAACTTTGAAGGCATCAAACAAAAGATGGATTTCGAAACAGATGCGAGAAAAACCAAAGTACTCTATACAAACGCAAGTACTATGTAACTCGCACTGTTTTACCGGGGTGTTAGGTCTAAGACATGTCAGGGGCGTAGAGGAGGTAAATGCCATTGCTAAAAATGAATTTAACGAAGCAGACTTAGGTCATCTGTTTCCAGTATTCACGTTTTTCAATATTGATGCCGCCTCTCTGTTGTTAATGTATGCCCTTCTGTTGTAAAGATTATCCATCTTTAGGCCTCAAAAAATATAGTAAAATAAGGTAAGGTGAGTTAGGATTATGCTATCATTTGTACTGTAAAGTACAGAAATTGTAATAATAAGTCGTGGGTAGGGTGATCGCTATGAGTTTCGTCAAAATGTAAAAATTGATTGTGTTGACGTATTTAATATTGTGTATCAAGATGATTTTATATGTCCCAACACATTTTGTCGGAATGCCTTAAGTAAATTAAAGTGCAATGTTTGAAGAAAAGTGAATATTGGAACGATAGGCTACTATAATATTGAAAGCAATGGTTCACTATATAGCCGTATTCTCGGGCCACGATGATATAAATATTTCATGGTAAACGTTTACGACAAATTATCGAAGTTGTTTTAAATATGGCATATGTGCTACATAGACATGGTGTTAATTTTTGTAACGAATAAAATCAAATCACAGTTAGGAAAGGCCCTAAAGCTTAATATATCATCATAGCGAAATATGTACTTAAGCCTACCCCATTCAAAGAAAATAAGTGTTTACTTGATGAAAAGGTTTTGTCGTGATAATTTGCCATAAAGAAATCGAAATCCTTGCCCGAAAATAGAAAAATAATAAATTTCCATGACTGACTTGGCATTATTCTCGATTGTTTTTCATTTCAGAGGCGCATGCGTGCAGTGTTAAAGGCTAGAATATCGGTGTGTTGCTGACTTGATTATAAAACCGTTACGTTATGACGATGCCATCACTTTGACAGCATTATGTAAAACTGTCAGCGCACACTGTTAAATTGAGCATGCTGCCTCTAAACAAGTTATCCATATATGTAAATGAAACAATTAGGACAGTCTTACTGTTAAATAAATGTTTATAAGGGAAATTTTGGAGCATGGGTGGATAATAAAATCTGCACTCTGTACCATTTTCTTCTAAGACATTTGTGATATATGCTTAGTTATCTGTCATGAGAGATTTAAACGTAAAGGGCCTACCCTACGCAACCTGACAACGTCGCGAACACACGGGCGGTTTATAAGTCAGCACACCGACTCTTGGCCTGAAACACTCCGGACTACTGACGGGCATAATACAGTTATTTCCAGCAGTTTCAGCGACGCGACTTCGTAATAATGACAGGGTAAGTAAATTGTGAAATTTATTGTTTGCGATGGGTATTCTTGCATTAATAGATATTACTGGCGATGTTTATCCAAATAATAGTGCTTATTGGACAATATGTAGACCCATTGTTGACCAACAGGTTTTCTTTAAAAATATGCCTTAATCGTTCACGTACGTACATGATATCTTATGAGATAAATTGGTATATTCTAATTATATTTAAAATTCAAATCCATTCTCTGGTTGGACCGCTACGATGCCACAGACAGACATTGTCATACATACAGACAGACTTCCGGACATAGGCGTCAAACTTATAACTCCCCTCGTTTTTGGTCGGGGGTTAAAAAGTGATATTTATCAAAGTCGTGTATCCATAATTTAAATTTGATTTATCATAAGCCTTTGACAGTGTTAGGGATGTCTTCATTCGTAAGGAAAATCATGTTTTTCTTTGTTCAATTAACTAAAATTCACATTATAACTTACTTTTTCACTTCTATATTCTATTTTTAAAAGCTAATTATACTTGAAGTGCGATAGTTTTAACATATAAAAAAACATCCCGCAGGGCTCAATTCTTAGACCTTTTATTTATTTATTAGTACAACAAGAATACTCATCTCGAACATCATAATGTTTACAATTGAAATATTTATGTACATTAATAATGACTGAATGTATCAAATAAGTAATTATATCATCTATATCAAATGTCTTGCACAGATGTGGAGGACGTGAAGTTTGTGATAAACTATGATTATCCGAATAACTCTGAGGACTATGTGCATCGTATTGGACGCACGGGCCGCTCGCAAAACACCGGCACGGCTTACACCCTATTCACGCCTAACAACTCCGCTAAGGTAACATAAATGGATAATTTAAATGATAATTTCAATAGCACTTACATTTTTTCAATATCTTGATACGTTTAGATAATAACTTCATTAACTTTGTTTCGTACTTAATGTGTGCTTATATCTTGATAGCATCCTATCGATTGTTTAATTAATATGTTATGTGCGGGCGAATTTGTGAATTAAATATTTTCATAACAGCTATATGTATAAATATAACTAAGTCGAATAAGTGTGTAGGTAAAATTTTGAAGAGTCCTATTGGAAATTTAAAGAAACTAACCAAATTGATATTCAAATAACTTCCATGCGACATAGTCTGTATTTCATGCTTTACAAAAATAAACTTTCAAATTGTATTTTTTGTAGAATCCCTTCCCTAGACATAATGGATAGATGGATGGATGGTTTGATGTGTTGTTCTGATGATACTGATTTATCTAACAATTACAGGCCAAAGATCTGATGTCAGTGTTGCAAGAAGCCAACCAAGTGGTGAACCCGAAATTGTTGGAGTTGGCGCAATGCGGTATGGGCTTCAAAGGAAAATACGGTATGCGAAAACAACAAATTACAAAATATCACTATTTGTATATTTTAAATATAACTATTTCTATTGATGCTATTTATATTTATTTTGCTCGCAATCACTAACCGAAGTTAACACACTCGTGTGCGAGGTTTTGTCATCTTTAGTTAATTTTTTTTAAGTAAGGTATGACGTAAAATGGCACATGATCCAATAATCCATAATCTACCTACCAATATTGTGGTCGATCCCTAACTTATTCAGGGCTATCAGCATAATCAGCAGCCAAAAGACGTCCACTGTTGAACAAAGGCCTCCCCCTTAGAAGTGAGGGCCTGCCATAATCTGCACACTTGGCAGGCGTCTTGAGGATCGCAGTATAGGTGGTAGATAATCCAATAGAAAGACGCTGCTGTTTGTCTTCTTGTTTTCCCTTAAGTGTTTTTCTTTGTTTTGTTCAGGGTTCTATGGGCTTTATGCGTGGTGTGAAAGGGTTGAGCCAAAAACAATCTTTGTAATGTTTTTTGAAGTGAAACTTCTTATGCAACTTCCAAAAATTTTATCACATAACGCGTTAAGCGTTAAGTGATAGGTGTTAAACGATAGGCGATAGGCGTAAATTTGTTAAGGTTATGAAAGCGCTCATGTGACGCCGTCACTGAGTGAGTGGGTGATTTGGGGTGATTTGGGGTGAGTTGGAGTGAGTTGAGTTGTGTGTGTGTGTGTGTGAGTGAGTGAGTGAGGGACCGACCGAACGACCGATCGACTGAGCGAGAATGAAGTTTCACTTCTTCCGCGCGGAGGGACTCCACGCGCGCACATTTTTTTTTTTTGGGTCTTCCTATCAGTATCAGTCTTTTATTTACGTGAATACTACACATTGAAATAAAACTACTTTTACTTTGGCTTGGGACCCTGTGATAAACATAATTAAATCCAAAACCAAGCAAAACTCTGCACGGCCTAAAGATACTGTAAGCTCTTACTGCGTAGATCGGACCAACAATAATAATTATGAAGATCTCAGGTACACGGTCATAATTATGACATAAGGACGTTCAACATCTCAGTCCTCCCGTGAGTCACGGGCAAACCCATGGTCACGGGCCGTGACCATGGGTGCTGCAAAACATTCAAAACGTAAAAGTAGTTTTATTTCAATATAGGAATTATTCATGAAAATCAACGATATTTTTTTACCTACCAGGCCGCAGTCGCTACCGTGAGCGTGATGACAACCAGGGCCGCTCGGACCGCGGGGGACGCGGACGAGGGAGGGGACGCGGTGGCTTCGGGGGAGAGCGAAGTAAGTACATACACACAATGAATGGCTGACGTGATTTTTTTTAGCGGGGATACCTTCATAAGGCCTTCACCCTCAGTGCCTTGCCTGTAATCCCGCCGCCGGGGGGCGCATTGTAATCCCCCGTGAACCAGACATGGTGCTCACGGGGACTCCTGACCTGAACCTGATTGTTTACTAGGTTGGTAGGTTCCTTGAAAAGCTATTCAGCTATTCATTCAGCTAGGCACCACCGCAATGTCAGATATTCTGCCGCCAACCAGCAGTGTGAAACATTGCTGTGTTCCGGTATAAACAGCATTGTAGCAGGTGAAATTACCTCCTCCGGTCCGGTCCTTCTGGGGATCAGGCGGGCCG
This sequence comes from Furcula furcula, assembly GCA_911728495.1. Classification (NCBI taxonomy): domain Eukaryota; kingdom Metazoa; phylum Arthropoda; class Insecta; order Lepidoptera; family Notodontidae; genus Furcula; species Furcula furcula. The sequence continues at coordinate 24,800,256 of OU452252.1, forward strand.
CATGCTTGCTTAATACTTTGGTAGTATAAAAAACAATCATTCAAATCCCTAAAACCCAGTAACATCTCTAAGCTCTTCATACCAATGTTTGTTAACACACTGCTGCTTTGGGGAAATAGTACCCTGGCCTCTTCCACTTGTTCAAAATCTACTAAAGTTCATTTGTTGACAGGCTCCCGGTGGGACGATTCGAACAACGGCGGTGGCGGCGGCGGCGGCTATGGCGGTGGCGACGATTACAACCGACAAAGTTACAGGGACAATTCCGGCTTCCGGCAAGACAACGGCTTCCGGGGCCGCGGCGGCGGTAGGGGAGGCCGTGGCGGTAGGGGGGGAGCGGGCTTCCAAAGCCAGGGCTACGGCCAGCAGCAGAGCTACAGTCAGGGACAGGACTTTAGCGCCCCACCGCCCCCCACCAACTACTACAATATGTACTCTCAACCGCCTCCGCCCCCGGCCGGCAAGTTCGGAGCCAAATAGACATATTATTAGAGTAAACTAGATGTGATGGGATATGGTTTGGTATCGACTTGAAATATTAACGGGTGCGACTTAGTGACTGCTGGTGTTGACTTGAAAAGGATGCGACTTACATCCACGATTACTGTTGTATCTTGTCTATGAAATGCTATATTATAATAGTTTATTTGTATTAGCGAGTAAACTTAGACACATCCAGCTCGTCTACGGTATTAAGTCGCGTCCAATGTATTGTTTTACACTTTTTATTTACCAAAATATTTGAAATGTAATTTTTTGATTATAGAAATTTCTAATGATTTTCAACCATAGTTCAATGGTTTATGATAATTTTGGCAGTTGGTAAGTGGGGCAAAGAATTGTTTTTCATGTTTTATTTTTTCTAGAATCTTAAAAAGACAAATAATGTAAAGGTGATTGCAATATTATGTCGATTCGATCATGTCTAGTTGCGAATGAATAGTGATATCTAATTGTAAGTTTCTGTAATAGGAAAATAGTTTCACTAAAACTGACCTATGAGGTGACCTAGCTTGATTGATATAAATAGCTTGAATAGTAATTTCACATCGTTTATGTGCATTAAATATTATGTTCTAGTAAATAAGTAGCAATTGCTTGTCTTCAGTCCATATTTTGAAAATAAATCTTCCTCTAAGATAATCTTAACAAGTTCTCATTAACGGTATTATACTTTTCTGCAGCATCCATTTTAAACAGCATAAAATGTTCAACATTCCGAATATTTAACTTTGTGACCATATACTTCATGTGATGTATGTGCAATTCACTTAATAAATTTTAATCAATTAAACTTGTGTTTTATATTACCACTATGTACCTTTTCCTCAGTCATTTAAACCCTTTGATTATTAAAGGTTTAATACTCAAAGTTTAAACCCCATCTTGACTTATAGTAATTCATTACCAGTTACCTGCAACGCGCACAATGGTGTCCGTTTCGACTGCTCGGCCAGTGTCGTAGAAAATCATGTGTTGTCCTACTTAGTGTGAGGCCTACATACGTAGCGTCTTCCGGTTCGTGGTCGCCACTCGAGAACCTTTCTTCCCCATCGGTTATAAGTTCTTCGAGCAATGTGGCCTGCCCATTATCGCTTGAAGATCTTGAGAGCTATGTCGGTGACCTTGGTTTCTGGCGAATCTCATTACGGATTCCAGTCGAGAAACTGCGAGCATTGCTCTCTCCTCCATAGCTCATTGTGTGACTGAGCTCTAAAAGGCCAGCAATTAGGGACAACATTTCAGTACCTTACCAACCAGCCAACATTTACTGAAAGCAAATAGTCTCGCGTAAAATTTGATATATTTTTTATTCCTTATGCTTTTCTTGCACTATGTTAATTACAATTAACTTATGTACTTACTGCCGAACCCACAAACGTCAATTAAAGTTAATGGTGATTAATCCATTTTTTGAAATCGGCTTATTTCGACACTCGTAGACAATTAATATTTAAAATGCTGATAGTGAATAGCGATAAAAATTATCTCGTATTCAGGGATCGAAATTAATCATAATTGGCTCTGGCAGTCGAAATAAATAGATTTTAAAACGTGACTTAATTAGAATTAAAGTAATTAACTTTGGGGTTTGTGAGTGCGGCAGTTAGTCTATATACTAAGTGAATATGTTGATCAGGAATGTGTCCTAAGGTATGAAATCTAAGTTTACAAATGAGAAAGGTCAAAATAACAGACCAGTTACTCATATTATGATTACCGAAAGTGACCATTAAAGACCTGCAGTTACAAAAAAGAAAATTTTGTTCTGTTCTTATTTTTAAAACATAAAATGTAGATACACAATTAAAACACCAGATAAAATGTTGGTAAATATTACACTTTATTCCTACATAAATAGAACAAGATGTTTCCTAAGATGACTTCAAGATCATTACCATCAGTGTGGTAATGTTTTATAGATTGTGTTCTGGATCCTGAAGCTAGAATGTAACAATTAGTGGCCGGAGTGAGCTGGCTTGTCAGGGTCAACATAGTCCAACTGTTCGTCAGGAGTGTGGGGCCAGAATGTGGGCTTGTTGATAGAGTCCAGAGCTTGTTCAGGATGGGCATCACGGTAGTCTTCCATTGTCATCTGGCTATATGACAGCATAGCATTGATCTCTTTGATTTCCTTTTCAAACCTACAAAAGAAGATATCCAAGGTGATTATTCAGAGAATATTAAGAATACATTAAACATTTTATGTGTAGTTAATAAATTCATTCCCACCCACACACAAAATATGCGCAATGACGTGAAGTTGCATAAACCAGCCCATTATACCAATGTGTTGCTATAGACCACAGTAAACTAGTACCAGTTTTTTAAGGTTATTCAGATTCAATTTACACCCTTGGATCAGTATAGGTGATAGGTAATCCAATAGACAGACACTGCTGCCCGTCTTCTTGTTTCTTTTGGTCACCTCTTATGGATACCCAACAGGAGAGTGCTGATGTGCACCTTTCTTGCTAGATCACTTGGACCTTGACATTGGAATAATCATTGGTCTAGATAGCAACAGAATAATTATTACAATAACAAAAAGTAAAAATCTTACTTTGCAATGTTTGCATTAGATTCTTGCACGAAGGCATCGATGGCCTTCTTCACTTCAACCCATTGCCCCTCAACCTTGGAAGTCAAGGTGTCCGCTGGGTAGGGAATCTTCAATGCTTCATACTGCTTTTGGAAGGTATCTACCATGCCAGGGATTGGCACGGCTTGCTTGTAAACAGACCAGTTGATCTTCGGCGGCTCTGGAGGGTTAGCCAAAACCCTGAAAATATTATCACACTAACCAAGAAGCTCTTAGAAAATTATGTAACCAATCGATCTTATCAAAACTAACCTTCGCAGGTATCCATCGGATTTGGTTTTGAAAGCGGTCAGATGGGCTTTCTGCTCAGCCGGAACCCTCTCGGCGAGGGCTGCCCAGTTTACAGAGCTCTGTGCGATCCTTTTCGCCATTTTTTCGGCGATTTTTATACGATATAATTATGCTAAGGCCTGTCAGCCAAATTCGAACGTCGTGAGCAGTGTTGCCAGCTGTGATCATAATGGTGGATGATGGATCATAAAAATAAAATAAGTGTACTTTTTGATTTTGTGCATATCTACGTTTTATTAAATGAAAAACAATCATGACAAAAAAAAAAGTTAGTAAAAATAATAATAACTAACTATGGCAAGTGACCCCGGCCTTTTACAATAGCCCAGTGTTCAGTCCACCAAATACTCAAACAAAAAAATCTAGAAGTATTTCCATATACTGTACAATCTTAGAGGAAGAAAACAATAGAGGGCTGGACTTTCTTTCTCATTCACGCAAGAAAAGAATGCGTTTATGTAGGTTACGTGTGATAGAAAGAAACAGTGTATATGATTTTTTGTCCCTCAGCATGTGTTCGATTTTTCCGCGCCGTGGGTGCGAAACAAATTTGACGTTTGCTCCCACTTTGCTCCGTGACAATTTTATCGTGGTTTTAATATTAAATAAATAACTTAAAATTCAATAAAAAACTAACTGTGACATTACTCTGTGTTGTGGAAATCCTGAATCGTGCAGTGCAGTATTATAGGCTGTAAAAGAGACAGTAAACGTAAAATTAGTGGAGTAGGTATCGTTTCACAGGTAAACGTGAATTATTATGGCCAATTTAGAGATTACATTTAGAAACTAATACATGTAAACGACTTATTTAGATCTTATTGCTCTAAATTAGTTACTATTTTACTTGAAAGTTACGTGTAAGATCGATAAATTCTTGTTTTTCATCCATAACCTAAAATTTTCAGTTTATTGATCGCCATTATCAGTGTTGCCAGTGTATAAAAGAGAGACTACCATAAATAAGTGGTAAATTATTATTAAGTGCATCATACACGATCCCACATGCTGGGTGCATCGAAGAATTTCTCAGATTTCCCGAATTTATTTTTATGATTTCTTGAAAATATGGATATTTGTATACTGTGGATAGCAGCAACAAAAAGAATTAATTAGGTTGCTAAAAGTTATTCCCGAATGCTTAAATGTTCAGAAATAACGTAAGCGCTCAAGTAATTCGTCCAAGGCTGCGCAGGACGTATTCATTCGTTATTTATAGGCACAATGGTCATTGTACATTTAATCGTGCTTTTACTATATGCATGTTGTTTAAATATATGTATGTATGTTGTTGGTTACAATTTATTGGTAAAAGAGTTGTTCCAGAAATGTATGGAGCCTGGGCCAACACCATGTACACTATATGTATATATAACTATGCAATATAGTAACTGTTTTGTAATGTTGTCTTTTTTTAATATTGCTTCGTTTGATTGTACATTTAAGATATCTTGGTCAAGGAGAGCAACATCAAAGAGAATATAATACTAATGTAGCAACACCACACAATAAGATCGGAAATACGTAACTAAAATGTCATTTTGACGGATTTTGATTTTGACGGACGGATTCCAATCCAAATCACAGGTGATAATCAATACAGTAAAGCCCCGGGTCAAGAAAGAAACAGTCAATGAATGTCCGTAAACATAAATAATCACTAAAAACTCCGAAATACAATATGTACTCCACGCGTAAACGATCTATTACGAAACGTCACCTATAGCATTAACTGTCAAGTAGTAAACCAACGTCAAACACAACTGTCATGGCTGCCCTAAAAACAGGGTGGACATACTAAATAACTCCATAAGTAATCATTTATGTACAATTGTACTCTGCTTCAAATTAATTTATAAGTATTTTTATGAAACTCTTCTATGTTTTTCCTATTTTTCCATGTAGTGTACATAGTGTTGGCCCAAAATGGAACATCTCCTTTGTCTGAATTATAAATAAATAGTACCGACGTTGAATAGTTTGTTTGCCTCCTATGCATTTGCCCCCTATTATATACATATCTCGTTTGACAACTAAAGTGATGATCAATAAAGCAAAGTGACTATTAAATAACTATCAAATGATTCATTTGGTATTGCCTAACTTGAATCACCAATAAATACCAAACACACTTTCAGTAGACATCAAAGTTTGGTGGACAACTGAAGCTTGATAGTCACTTTGCTTTATTGATCATCACTTTTTTTTTTGTAGGAATAGTACTGTTTCACCGGACAAGAGGGCGAGCGCTTAAAGCGCTCCAGCCAGAAAGGTTTGGGTAGCGACTAGCACAAGGGCACCTCAGGGAGGCACGGCCTCGGCTTGGGCTGCCGCTTAGAGAAAATGAGTTTACCACCGGTTCACAACGCGCCCCCGCTGAGAAGAACCGGCAAGAAACTCAGCGAGGGGATGCATGTCGAGGTCGCATGCGTACGGATCCCTTCGGCCTCGCCGGCGAGACTGGTGTCTGTGTGTTGATGTGTTTACGACTCTTGACATCGTTGTCGGTGCTGGTGTTGGTGTTGTGTCATGGTCCAGGAGGACGGACATCGGGTCGGGTGGGTCGAGCAGTAAATGCCGCGGACGGCGGCGTTGTACGGCTGTTCGACGATCTGAGGGACCTGGCCGCTGCCCAATAGGACATGGGTTCGATTCCGAACAATTGTCTGGGTGTTATTTATCTATTTAAATATGTATTTATACAGTTTACAAGTATTTGTAATCATTTATCTGGTTACCTTACTAAAGGATCTGCGTAGATTGAGATCAGGTGGTCATTGGTCAAGCGTAGATTGTCCCAAGATACTAGTACTATAGATTTGTATATTGGAGAAATTTACTAAAACTTACCCGGTAAATGGCCATAGTATGTATTATATTAAGTTATAAGAAAGCCAATTTTTGCCTACCTCTCTGGGAAATAATGTTTTTATCTCTTAACTTTTTGGTATGAGGCTAATAATTATCTACAGCTCTTAGCCACTTTAATCACCACGTGATATCACCCAGGTGAACAATGTGGAATAGACCTTAGCTACAGCATATATGATATTAAGTGTACATTCACTTTGTAGCCTCCGTCGTGGGTTCGAATCCTGCGAAGGGCAACAAATTTGAGTAGTTGTTCCTTACTGGCTAGGACAATGCAGGCCCATGACCTGATTGTCTGTAAAGTAAGATGATCCATGTGTCGGGATTTGCGATAGGACGTATGCCCGACTCCTGTCCGTCAAATTAAAACACCGAGCTTTGGTAATAAACACTTATAATCAAATTGAGAGAGATCAACTTATAATACAGTGGAGTAATCGTAATAATTAAAACATGTCTCTGCCATAGATACTAGCGGGCTGTCATCTTTTTGACAGCCCCTTTGGCGTTCCGAAACCGTGATCCGAGATACGCCACACATGCGTCGGATGGGCATGTAAAAGTCGGTCCTGCGCTTAACTTCTCCCCAGTCGTGTCGGTCTTCCGTCCCATCGGATTATGAGAGGTACCTATTATATAAAGGAAGAGAGAGTGCACTTGTGTCTACGCAAGCACTTGTGCACTATAATATCTCCTGCGTACATGGCTGATCTTGTGAAAGATTGGCCGCTGTGGTCGTTTCGGCTAGGAGGACATTATTATAACAATCACTTTCGTACTTTTTGCAGACTGTCATAGATTAAGACGATATAATGTAAGAAAAGTAAATGTTGTGTCAAAAAAGTGGTTTTTGGTTAGGAAAGAAAATATAATTTACAACAACCTCCGTATTTGCTTTACACAAAGGGTAAAATATCCCTTACGTGGCAACTCTAAATTTAGTATGTACTTATTTTTCTGTCCTTATCGGCGGCGCGATTGGTATATGTCTGTATTATATTCTGTCTACGTGAACAATAGTACCTACACCTGCCAGAGTCACCTGCTATTTATAAAAAAATCCCGTCTGTACGATGATCGGACTACCAATACAAGGTTATACGAGGAATAAACCATCTTTTTTCCTGCAGTTGGTACTGGCAAGTGTGTTCCATGTCATTTATTTCTCCCATCAGGCCCCTACTTGTACGTGTTGGATTCGACCCCACGCAAGCCTTTTAAAAAGTCCGGGTGTGAAAGCCTGAGAAAGTAAATATCTACAAAATAATAATAATAAACGTTCATTTCAAATCAAAATACCCATATTAAAAGTACATAATTGAGCTTACAGAAAATATTTATACAGATCCAATTATCGTAACCCAGAAGTGAAAAAATCATAGCAAGAGATCAGGCAGCAGGTTAATTTATTGTGAACATTAGTAACACGTTCTAAAATAAACGTGAAATCATTAAAATAAAAGAACAGTTCGGCGCAGGTTTAGTAGGAATTACTACACCAAAGACATCTGTGAACGAACGAACTAAAGAATAATTGGAAAAATCTTAGAATATGTATAACTAGCTGACCCGCGCAGCTCCGCCCGCGCTTTAATTACATTTTGCTCCCCTTTTCTTCCTACTTCCTTGGTTTATCTCTCTCCATCTCTCTCTCTTAAAATAAAAATCTAATTCTATGCTATTTCTCTCCTCTCCCGCTTCGGTCCCCGTCACACTTGCCCTCTTCCTCTCCCCGTTGTCCTCTCTGAACCCTCTCTCTCCTCTTTCTTCTCCCAACTTGCTCCCTCTCACTCCCCCCCCTTGCTCCACCTAACTCCTCCGATCACTCACTCCATCACCCTCCCCTCTCCCTCTCTTGCACCCTCCTCTCGTTCTATATATCCTCGTCAATCATGGTATCAGCGGCATAAAATATACTTTATAACCTATTCTCAGACCTACCCGCAAAATTTCATACATATCGTTACACCCGACTCTCGTGCACGTAACTCAGAGGTTCTCAGATTTTGTTGTGCAAGGCGTTGCGAACGTTCGACACTCGACTCTCATGCGCGTACCTGAGAGTTTCTCTGATTTTGTTCAGCAAGGCGTTGTGAACGTTCAGGTGAAGATTCTCCCATACGACGTATTCTTGCTGCCCGTGCTTGAGAACTATGTTTAGAAAGTTGAGACCTGGCTCTCTTAGGCATTTTCAAATGTTTAAGAAAATGCTAATAGCGTGTAATATTCTAGCTCTGAAAAGAACTGTTGTTTAGCCCTGAAAAGAACTGTTGGTTACCCCTGAAAAAATCTGTTGGTTAGCCCTGAAAAGAACTGTTGATTAGCTCTTAGAAGAACTGTTGTTTAGCTCTGAGAAGAACTTTTGCGTAGGTGTAGTTTTAAGAAAGAAATCTAAAAAAAATCGCAGGAAAATTATTAGAATTCGCGCACGACCGCGGCGTAGGTTAGGTAGCCGACCTCGCGTCTGACATAGATAAGAATAGGCGTCTGAGCCGAGCCGCGCGGGTACCTTACTCATAGATCTAAACTCCCCTCCCGCATGCGCACCCCCGCCTTGGTGACGATCACTTCGCAACGGGCCGTGCCGTGCAGCAGAAATCTTTTAATTTATAAGCAGTAATATTTTAATTTCGCCATAACTTCAAAACCAAATGTCCAATTTTAATCATTCAAAGACCAAATATTATCTACATAAACTGTACTGAATGATGAAATAATTTATTTTGATAAGGATTAATAGCATGAGTAAAATAAATGAGTTTCAATTTAGTCCAAACAAAATTCAAGATTTTTAAATAAAAAAATGGTTGTTGGGCCTCACTCGACATAGATACGCGCATGTGCTGCGTACTTTTTTGTAGATATTTATAAGATCTACAATTAATTAGAACATTTTATGGTTCTATCTTTTATAGTTTAGGCAGCGTACGCAAAATAAGTAACTTTTCTGGTTGATTTTTTACACCTTGTGTCCGAAAAAATCCAAATATCTTACGGAACCCTATTTTTTTCCAAAATAAAATTTAGCCTATGTTACTCGTAGATAATGTTGCTTTCGAATGGTGAAAGAATTTTTAAAAACGGTCCAGTAGTTTTTGAGCCTATTCATTACAACCAAACAAACAAAGTTTTCCTCTTTATAATATTAGTGTAGATAGTGTAGATAGATTAATAGAAAAGAAGGGAAGGAACGTTATAATAAAAATTGTATGAATTTGTCTTGAATTTCGTAAATCTACTGAAAAAAGTTGGCAACTGGAAGTATGTAATCATTTAATATATGCATTTCATCTTGGAGGAAGGCTCTGTGCATTTAATCAACGTCAACGAGTCTTTTTTTTTTCTTTTTTTTTTATTCAAGATAAGCTAGTGCTTGACTGCAGACCCACCTGATGGAAAGTGGCGACGCAATCGAAGATGGTAAAGCACACTAGCTTATTAAAAGCCTATTCACTCTAGCCTTGAAGACACCCACATTATAATCGGGCGGGAAAACCGACGCAGGCAAACTGTTCCAATCCTTAGCTGTCCATATTATAAACGAAGAGGCAAATCGTTTAGTCCGGACCGAAGGCACTTTCACCACATAGGGGTGTGTATGCGCAGTGCGACTCGACGTCCGATGATAGAAGGGGGATGGTGGAATCAAGTCATGCAATTCCTGCGCACACTCTCCAAAATGCATCCTGTAGAATACCGAGAGGCTGGCTACTTTGCGCCTGTGCTCTAGGCTTTGTAGATTGGCTTCCACTAACCCAGTATCACCAATCAGCCTCTTAGCGCGCCTCTCCACTGAGTCCAAAGCAGCTAGATGGCATTTTGCAGCACCGGCCCATATATGACTACCGTACTCCACACACGACCGAACTTGTGCTTTATACAACATCAGAAGCTGTCCCGGTGTGAAGTACCGTCGGACCTTTGCAAGGACACCCAGCTTCCTTGCAGCTACTTTGGCCTTGGACTCAATGAACCGCCCAAAGTTTAGGTTTGAGGAAATTTCAACTCCCAACAACTGAAGGCGGTCGGTGTATTCCAAGGATGCATTCTGAAAAGTAGGAGCCAAGTTAAACGGACTCCTTTTGGCGGTGAACAGACACGCTTGTGTTTTGGTGGCATTGAAACTCACAAGATTGGCATCGCCCCATTCGGAGACTGCCTGAAGTGTGAGATTAGCGCGCTCCACCATGGCCTCTCTTTCGGACCGAACAATATCCTTACCGGCCCGAGCACTCGGCAGATATCTTTCCACAACAGTGCTGTCATCTGCATACCCATAGATACCGGGTATCATCAACAGATCGTTAATATGCAGCAGGAAGAGGGTTGCGGAAAGAACGGACCCCTGAGGAACTCCGGCATTAGTTATCATCGGCTCCGATGAGCAGCCGTCAATAACAACTCGGAGAGACCGTTCACTCAGGAAGTTCTTTATCCAGCCGATCAGGCCTGGGGATAAGCCGTACACTGAAAGCTTGCTTATTAGGCTAGCGTGCCAGACTCTATCGAAGGCCTAAGTCTAACCTCCTCTATAACGACGTGTACACACAGGCTCAACGAGGGCCAACGAACGAAATTTGTTGGGCCTGTCTCTCAGAGAAAGTACCAAAGGAGTTAGTATCGCGTCGATTCCCCGAACAAATTTTTCGTGGCACTTTTGCGGGGTACGGGAGGCGAAGTAAACACACACAGATACACTTTCACGCATACCCACACTATAATAAACTCGCAACAAATTCAAAAATACACGCACGCAAATAAAGAATGACCTGACCATATGACCAAAAATTTGGCAGAGGGGGTTAGCGCATCATGCTCTCTCCAGTGGTATCTCCTCTAAGGCCTGTCTGGACGTTTCGACGAAAGCTAACGATCGTTCGATGGCTTTCATGCGTTTAGATTAACCAAGGGATCCTATCGAATGGTTTTCTTGGCCTTCATTGGTCATATTTGGGCGTAATTCCAACAATCGTTTGATGGTTCGCTAGCCTTAGTCGGTCCGATGTGGACGCACCGTAAAACGATGGTCCACCGCACACTTAGAGGAGATACAACTGGAATTAGCATGATGCGCTAACCCTTCTGCCAAATTTTGTTCATATGTTCAGGTCATTCTTTATTTGTGTGCGTATCTTTTTGAATGTGTTGCAAGTTTATTATAGTGTGGGTATGCGTGAAATTGTATCTGTGTGTGTTTATTGCGCCTCCCGCACCCCGCTAAAGTGCCATGAAAAATTTGTTCGGCGAATCGACGCGACACTAGCTCCATTCTAATTACTCTGAGACCGCACACCGTCCAACCAACGACTAAAATGGTAGCTACCTAACTTGCTAGACTAATAAAGACGCTGCATTGTCAATAAATATTTTATTGGTTCAAGTTCAGAAAGAAATAAATGTATCTACGTTTGCGAGCTAAACGTATGACGATGACGTGCGCCAAAGTAGCGCCATCTATCAAATGGACCCATCATGTCATGCTCATCTCAAAGGTGCTCATCTTCCTACTTCCATCTACTTCATAATGACTTCTCATGTTAAATAAAAAAAGTCACTCACATTCCGCGCATAGATAAGAATAGTATATACTGATTCCGCGTTTGTCCATAGATAAGAATAGTACAGTTTGTCTGTCTGTAGCTTAGAGGAGATACCACTGGAGTTAGTATCGCGTCGATTCCCCGAACAAATTTTTCGTGGCACTTTTGCGGGGTGCGGGAGGCGAAGTAAACACACACAGATACAATTTCACCCACACTCTTGCAAATGTCTAATGTAAACTCTTCATGTTTCTATGAACACACACTATAATAAACTCGCAACACATTCAAAAAGATACGCACACAAATAAAGAATTCATCGTTCCTACACATTTTATTGCACGTCCACAGACGTAAATTGTAGTGATGTGGTGCGTGCAAAGACCGATAAATAATGAACGGGTTCAAAGAATGGAATGTTTTAAAGAATCTAATAATTCAATATGGAGATTATTGTATTCATTTTGTAAATCAAACAAGTAACGCATTTAAATTAGTTAGTATTATATAAGTACATCATTATATACTTATGTTATCATATCATTTCAAATATTTAGGCCATATATTAATCCCGAGCTCAATGATGATGCAGACATTGAGTGAGAGCGGAGGGTATTGACAGTGAGAGTAAATATTCTGGCTCACTGGTTTGCACCATGCTCACTGACTGTTAAAATTACATTCTGTAGGGTTTAATAGGTGGTAGGTTCCATGTGCAAGGAACAGTTCAAGTAGATTCTTCCGATAAATATAAGGTAAATCGCGCTAATTCCCGAACAAAATGACGTTTAATTTTTTACTAGTTACCGCTTTAGACGCGTCGAGAACATAACCTCCTTTTTTGAAGTCGGTTAAAAACCAGGACCAACTTTTTAGTAGCCCTCTGAAACACGGATACGGTTAGTTCAAACGTCGCCCATCTATTTATTCTTATACCTTGGTACCATATTGTTATGTATACACATAAAAAAATCATAAACATTGGTCCAGCCGTTTTGGAGGAGTGCGAATGCCGTGAGACGAGATTTATATATGGATTTTGCATTTTAATAGTATTATATACATACGCGTTAAATACATACCTCCTTTTTTAAAGTCGGTTAAAACCGGGACTCAAATTTTACGTTCTCGCTTATTTGTGCCCTCCAACCGAAGCACGGAGACGTTTAGTTCAAAGAGCATTGTACATATATCTTAGATCACATATTCCTTACACAATTGTTGATATGTCGCCACAGCCACCACCAGTCAACGCTGGCGAACATCTCTTTGTAGAGGTCGAGATGAACCACACCAAAGTCCTTCTTGGTGTCTACTACTGCCCCTCTTTACGCATTAATTTCTTTTCCTCCCTTGACAATCTTTTAGAGAAGTTGGTGTCTTTATACAGGCATACTATCATTATGGGTGACTTCAACACATGCATTCTAAAAAATGACTCTCGTTCTGCATCATTTTCTTCTGTCGTAGAATCCAATAACTTATCTATTCTTCCACTCAATGCCACTCATCACCTTCCCAATTGTACTCCATCATTACTGGACCTCATATTAGTTTCCTCTTCCCAACATGTTGCTAAACATGGTCAGTGTTCAGCCGATGCCTTTTCTTACCATGACTTACTGTACATGTCCTATACGGTACGGCCCCCAAAGAACAAGGTAAAAATTTTTAAGCAACGTAATTATCGTGCTATCGATCTTGTTGAACTTCGTAAGGATGTCAGTAACATAGATTGGACTCCCATTTTTTCTTCGCTATCTACTGATGATCAAATTAATCTCTTTAATAAACGCCTATTAGATATATACGACATACATGCGCCGATTCGCTCAATCAAGGTAAAACATCTTCCGTCTCCCTGGCTAACAGATGATATAAAAACTCTCTTAGCAAAAAAGGCTTTGGCTAAGAGCAAATTCAAGAGACGGTCAACTCCAAGTAATTGGGACAAGTTTGTTACAATTCGTAATCACTGTAATAAGGTATGTAGGAAAGCTCAACGCCGCCACATTCATAGTTCCGTGGTAAATGGAGATCCCGCAAAGGTTTGGAAGTTTCTAAGAACATTAGGAGTTGGAAAATCACGAATAAACACGGTTCCCAAACATTTCAGCATTGATTCTTTAAATAAACACTTCTCGGCTTCGTCCAATTTTGATAGCACGGTTAAAGCTTGTACGCTACAACATCTGTTATCGCTTCCTGCTCCTAATTATTCTCAATTTGTCTTCACGCAATTCACTGATAGTGATGTTCAGAAGAGTATTTTATCAATTACATCCAATGCAGTTGGGGGTGATGGTGTCAGCCGTGATATGATTCGTCCTATCCTTGATCTGATCCTTCCTGTTCTTAGTCATATATTAAACTTTTCGCTATCCAGTGGTGTCTTTCCGACTATATGGAAAGATGCTCAAGTCACCCCTTTACCCAAGGTGCCAAATCCCTCAACCTTTTCAGAAATTCGTCCCATATCTATTCTTCCATTTCTATCTAAAGTACTTGAACGGTTAGTCCTTAATCGGCTAAGTAAATTCTTTACTGTAAATAATCTTTTAAATCCTTTCCAATCAGGTTTCCGTCCCGGTCATAGACTACTTCAGCCTTGGTTCATATCACGGATGACATCCGCACCGGTATGGAAAACGGCAAACTGACAGTGCTTGTTTTACTAGATTTTAGCAATGCATTTAACACAGTTGATTTTGATGTCTTACTTCACATATTGCGCTCTCTGAACATATCTCCAACGGTGCTTGACTGGTTTCGAAGTTACCTATTCGGCCGCCGGCAGCGCACTCGAATAGAAGATGTACTGTCTTCTTGGTGTGAAACATCTGCTGGTGTACCTCAGGGCGGCGTTCTCTCCCCTTTACTCTTCACAATATTTATAAACTCTATTTCTAAACAACTATCTTCATCCTATCACCTTTATGCAGATGATCTTCAAATTTATTTTCAAGCCCCATTTACAGATCTGACGGAAGCTGTTAATGTTGTAAACAGAGATTTATCTCAGATTTGTACATGGAGTAAAGCACATGGTCTTACAATTAATCCCTTGAAAACCCAGGTCACTATCATTGGCAGTTCTAAAATGGTTTCTAAAATTAACTGGCTGCAACTTCCTAAAATTGTTTTTAGCGGAACCGTTATACCATACAAGGATGTTGTGAAAAATCTAGGCGTTTACATTGACAAAACTTTATCTTGGGATCATCAGTTGAAGGAGCTCAGTCGCAAAATTTTTGCTTCAGCAGCATCCTTACGAAGACTTCGTAACTTCCTTCCAATTTCCACTAAGACGACTCTTGCACAGTCTCTTCTTCTTCCAATTCTTGACTATGCCGATGCCAGCTATCCTGATCTAACTGAAGTACAACTTAATAAACTTGAGCGTCTCCAAAATTTCTGTATACGATTCATATTTGGACTTCGTAAATATGATCATGTCTCAGTATTTCGTGATAAGCTCAAGTGGTTGCCAATTCGCTATCGCCGGAATACTCACATTCTCTTACTACTATATAATATTCTTTTCAATCCCTCTTCTCCGTCGTATCTTAAAGAACGGTTTAGTTTCTTACATGAGACACATACGCGATCCCTGAGATCATCTGAAACTCTCGAGTTGAAAATACCACCGCATTCCACAATATTTTTAGATAAGTCTTACATGGTTAAAGCCGTACGCTTGTGGAATGCGTTACCCACACCAATATGACAAGCAACTCCTGTCATTTCCTTCAAATCTCTTTTAAAGGAACACTATCTGTCCCTTTCATTCTAATTGTATTATTAACCCCTTGGAGCCCGCCAATTCTAATTTAATTCTGTCAGTATCTGTTTCTAATTTGTATTTATATATAATATGTTATGTATTAGTATATCCTAGAAATTATTTAAGTATTAGTATGTAAATTATATTCTTATTTAAGAAGGTAGTTTAAGTTTAGTTTACTTTTATAGTTTGTTGCACCACGATTGCCCATTGCATTTAATATATTTTCATTCTGTCCATTCAAAGGTTGTCTGGAAGAGATCGCCATGAGTGATAAGACCGCCCATTGTACTTTTTATACTTGCTAAACTTGTACATTTATTACTATCTATGTGTGCAATAAAGAGTTTATAAATAAATAAATATAATGCTGGCCGGTGATTGACCGTCTGGTCACCCATCTGTATAATTACCCTGCCTAACGCTGCTTCACCTAGCGGTATATAATATACTTTAAGACCTATCCTCATACCTACTAAATATATGTACATAAAAAGAAAATCTCATAAAAATCAGTCAAGCCGTTTTGGAGGATTTCGACCACAAACACCGTGACACGTGATTTTTATGTATAAGAAAAGGAGAAGAAGATTATTGTTATTTATCACGATACTCTCGATACATTAATCTATTTTTATAACAATAACTTCATTATAATAAACATCATTCATAATTATTAGAATTTCCTCCATTAGCCTAGAATGACCTAACTTTTTCGTACATTCAATACTGTCCTCGCACTATGCTGTAACTAGGATAAAACATGGCGCGAAATTTAGATTCAGAAATAACAATATTTGGTTTCTATTTTTTAAATACTAAAATATTCGTTAAAAATAATAGTTACAAATGATAGGAAACTCCATTCTCTCGCCGATTTATGGTACCTAATCGATTTTAACAGTCAAATATTGCTCAAACATCCATTTTCACGGAGCTGTATAATGCATGACGACCTGATACGGACTGGACAAAAATCGCCCGTGAACTAGTTTTTATAAAACGACCTGACCATATGACCAAAATTTTAGCAGAGGGGTTAGAGCGTCATGGTCTCTCCTTTGGTACTTACTCTAAGGTCTGTAGCTCAGAGTAATTATTCGCGTCGATTCCCCGAACATAATATGTTCGGGGAATCGACGCGAAGTGCCGAAGAAGCACCGCGCAAAAGTGCCACGAAAAATATTATTTTTCGTGGCACTTTTGCGAGGTGCGGGAGGCGAAGTAAACACACACGGATACAATTACACACACGCATACCCACACTATAATAAACTCGCAACACATTCAAAAAGATACGCACACAAATAAAGAATGACCTGAACATATGAACAAAATTTGGCAGAGGGGTTAGCGCATCATTATCTCTCCAGTGGTATCTCCTCTAAGTTCTGTAGGCAATGATATTATATACAATAGATATGCCATTACCGCACGCCAGACGTTCAGCGACTATCCCCCAACTGGGTTTTGTAGCAGTTAGTCGCACGCCCACAGAACACTATTACCGCACGCCATCCCGCGTAGTTAATGCGACATCGTGACATCTATCATAAAAAAATGAAAATGCCGTTCTGCGTATTTAATATGTGCACAAATTACCAGGCAAAAGTAAATAAACAGTCAGGGATAATATCACTGAGTGAGTGGGTGAGTGGGTGAGTGGGTGAGTGAGTGAGTGAGTGAGTGAGTGAGTGGGTGAGTGAGCGAGAGAGTAAACTACTGTGATGATTCCATGCAAATTTCATTACGACCGGATATTTTTTTCTGAAGAAACATGAATTATATAAAACTATGTAGACGATAATGTGATCATAACCTACCTAGATCATTTTACGGACTTCGATGGTTCAATCTTTATATATGAAAATATCACTAAAAATAATGATTTCTGATACTTACGCGAATATTACACATTGAAATAATAATTGAATGAATGCTGTAAAGTATTCGAAACGTCGGGAAATTAAAATCAAAAATAAATCGCGATATAATCCGTAAAATTAGTTTCATTTCAATATCACTAAAAAGTTTAAAATAAAATCTTTTTAAAAAAAAATTGAACCGACTTCAATATCACTGAAAAGTATAAAATAATTTAAATATTATTGAAGTTGGTGCCAAAAATACACAGCCGGTAAGCTATCACCAACTTCAATAATATTAAAATTATTTTATACTTTTCAGTGATATTGAAGTCGGTTTAATTTAAAAAAAAAAGATTTTATTTCACTGAAAGTTACATACCTTTAAAAAGGGGTATGGATATATTTTAGCTATCGAATATTAAGCAGCAGATGGCGTTGTCTGACCCTAAAATAAATTAATAGTTTAAAAAACTAAGAATACACGCTTTTATAAGGACTACTGCATTAAAAAGTTATAAATAAATTATCTAAACCGTGCTTTCTTTCTTTCAACCTCGTGTTTGTAATTTATGGATTATATTTATGTGTAAAAGCGTGGGGCGCTTTTTGATTTCAAATTATTGTCATGCGAATACAAATACTTAGCTTCTTGAAATTTGACAAAAATGTTGTTGTTGCAAAACATATTTTTATATTACGCGTAGGTATCTCATTGAGTTAGCGAAGTTTAAGAAAGCACTACGTATTTACCCTAGTAAGCCAAAAGTCAATAGTTTTACAAGTAGTATTCAAGGGATATCTAATGGTATAACTGGTATTAACTAGTACCACCTATACCCCTCTGTCAATGCTCTACGGTGAATAATGAGTTCGAACAATCTGCGCATCATATACTTTGGGAGTGTGATCTCTGGCACAATGAGCGCAAAGTTATGTTGGACAGTTTGGAAATAACATCCGGACCTGTGTATTACTCGGACCTTGTGGCGACTACGGAAAATTTCCGTGCTTTCAAGCGTTTTTGCCATACCTATTATTGGAAACAAGTTTAACAGTGGAAATCTAAATCTAGGTCCCTTTAAATTCAGTAACTTCCGTGGTGCCTTACAGGTGGACTGAATCTAGTTGGTGCACCTGTAAGAATCTCTCGTTCTGAGGTTGTATCGACCTGTGCGATTTTTACTTGTCTCCCGCTTTGCAAAGGAGGGAAGTGGAATTTATATTATTCTAACTCCTCCTATATACTTTTTTAATTAAATTTGTTGCGGGTTCCAAGACAATTTAGCATTTCCCCGGGACTCGCCGAGGATCAAACCTCGGTGTCTTCACTGGTGACCACTGTAGATCCTGGCTAACAGGAGTCACAGTGGTGGGAATGAGTGGTGGGATTAGTCCCAATAGTACCACCTATACCATTATAGTTATAAATGGGACAACCTTAGATGAATAATATTATTCATCTAAGGGGACAACTTAGTACCATTTATATCATTAATGGTATAACTGGTCCGAAGCCGTTCGGTGGCTTACCAACCTTCCGGGTTCATCAACGTCCACGTTATTATGCAAAGTAAATATAACTCCTTAATACAAATCAAATGAGTCCACGCTACTAGTAAACCCATCGAGGTTTACTAGTAATCATTCCATGGTCCCGTCAACCACCTTTCATTTCCATCATCAACCCTGATTATTGGGCAAAGTAAATAGAACGAATCAAATGAGCTTAAACTCGATGAGTTTACTAGTAGCCGTTCCAGGGTTCCGTCACCAACCTTCCTATTCTATCATCAGGCCCTCATTAATGGTCAAAGTGAAAAGAACTCTTTAAAACAAATCAAATGAGTCCAAATTCGATGTGTTTACTAGTAGCCATTCCAGGGCTCCGTCACCCACCTTCCTGTTCCATCATCAGGTTCTCATTATTGGTCGAAGTGAAAACAACTCTTTAAAACAAATCAAATGAGTCCAAACTCGATGTGTTTACTAGTAGCCATTCCAGGGTTCCGTCACCTACCTTCCTGTTCCATCATCAGGTTCTCATTATTGGTCGAAGTGAAAACAACTCTTTAAAACAAATCAAATGAGTCCAAACTCGATGTGTTTACTAGTAGCCATTCCAGGGTTCCGTCACCCACCTTCCTGTTCCATCATCAGGTCCTCATTAATGGTCAAAATGAAAAGAACTCTTTAAAACAAATCAAATGAGTCCAAACTCGATGTGTTTACTAGTAGCCATTCCAGGGTTCCGTTACCCACCTTCCAGTTCCATCATCAGGTCCTCATTAATGGTCAATATGAAAATAACTCTTTAAAACAAATCAAATGAGCCCAAACTCGATTAGTTTACTAGTAGCCATCCAAGGGTTCCCTTATCCACCTTCGAGCCCCCAGCATCAGATCAGCTCGATGATACCATATTATTGTATTGTCACCGGTCCTTGATACATGTGCAAAATTTCAAATGTTTTGGACGTGTAGAAGTGGGTCAAAATTGCATCGCAAGATTCCATTACCATCATAGTTACAAAGTTACATACATACAGGTCAAGCTAATAAAAGCGTGTTAATAAAAAACACGGTTTTTTAGACCCCGGTGATGTAGTGGTTAAAGTGGGTTAGAGCCTTGCTACCTACCCAAAAGGTCGATTCCTATCTAAGTACCTTCTATACCTATTTGTTTATGTTTTAATCTACATAATCCCTAGGTTTGAGTTATTATTATAAGGAATAAAAAAGAGAGAATCCGTATCAGTCGTCTGATTCCCATAGGCCTTGAGGCCTTCATCACCACCATCCATCATCAGCAGCTGAAAGACGTTCACTGTTGAACTAATCCCTCCTTTGGGTTTGCCATAATCCTCTCGCTTGGTAGGGTAGGCGCCTTAAGGATCGCAGTATAGGTCTGTCCACCGGAGCGGAGCGAGGCAGCGGAGCGGAGAAACGAGAAATATTAACCAATAAGATTGCACTAAGATTTTGGAGCGGAGTTTTTGTGCAATCTTATTGGTTAATATTTCTCGTTTCTCCGCTCCGCTGCCTCGCTCCGCTCCGGTGGACAGGCAGCCTAAGTCGCCTCTCACAACACCCAACGGTAAGAGATGGCTGGGTGCTATTCTCACCCGGACTCCGTACAAGCTACCCTACGAAATGGAAATATCACAGACCAACAGCTAGGCTCAATTGATACCAAGATGGCAGCGGCCGGCAGCGCACTTTCACTGTGAAATAATTTTAAACTTTATGTACTATACTTAACAGACCAGTATCGCTTGAAAAGTGCGGTGCCGCGAGCGACCGCGCGGCCGCCTGCTGCCGCCCGCGCGCCATATTTTTCAAGTGGTCTGTTACGTATTGTAGATAAAGTTTAAAATTCTTTCACACTGAAAGTGCGCAGCCGGCCGCTGCCATTTTGGTGTTAATTGAGCCTTAGAGTTGGTGTTGGGAGGAGTGTAGGAATATTTTGTAAGAAAAACTTGAAGGAAACAACGTCGTATATAAATACATTTATTTTACCTTTGGTTCACTTACTATTTTTTATAAACTACGCATTAAACTAATACAATAAATTATTTTAAAAAAACAATGTTTTGCTATTACTTTTCAACATATCTTCGCCTAACTTTAAATAATCAATTATTACTTATTAAACAACTAAACTAAAAGGTATTTTCAGGTTGCATTATGTGTTTAGCAAGCACAACGTATGGAGCTTTTAAACTAATTGACTTTTACATATCAGTCTTCGCAAGAATTATAATAGTGTATAGCTAATACACTTGTATGGAGAGCCATTATTTGTTGTGATAAATTAGTTAAGCGGTAAGATTAATAGACGATAAAGCGCTGTTTTACTCAATAATACCATAAAAAACCTACTTACTGACGGCATAAATATATTATTTTTATAATACTAATTAAAAAAGTATATCGATGTTTAGTTTTACAAAATATTTAGGAATGAATATTTGGACGTCAGAAAGTAATGGCTCGATGATATTATAAGTAGTATAGTCTTACGTAACTTAATTTTTTTGACATAGTGCGGACCTCTTGTCTTTTAGAGACATTAGCATGAAGATATTGATTGAGGAGATTTTTGATGACGAGGGCGACGGGGTTGCAACCCCATGAACACCATGACTGGTTTCCGGGGAACTATGTGTATTCTGCGCCCCCTGGCTCGAAGGCAAGGCACGGAGGGACACATGATGAAGATCACACCGAAGACCCCATGACCCCCGTCTCATGTGCCAATGCAACAGCTGCGGGTGTTTTGTGTTGTAAAAATACCAGATACCGGTTGACCCCCTCATAGTCCAGAGAAACTTGAGATTTCCGCACTAGAATTAGGAAGATTGGATTGAGAAGATACTGATTGAGTTATGTAAATATCCAATCACATAATAAATAAAAACAAAATAAATATATCTTCATGACTTCTGAGAAGATTTTCAACACTATTTTTTATTACAACAAATAATGATTATTATGATAATTTGAACCGGATTCAGACATTAATCGTCTAAATCTAATATTAGAGGACTGAATATATTATTAATAAAAATCTACAAACTAAAGGAATGCAATGCTTATAAAAATATAATATTAATCGTAATTACAAAATATTATAAAAATCATTATTTAATAATAAAGGTAATATTTTACTTTGGTTAAGTATAATGGTTGGTAAGCACATTAATCTAAATCAATCAACTATCAATAATATAATTAATCATTTATATATAATATTTATTTACAATATTTTGTCTGACAATATTTATTTACAGTGATAAAAGTCATATCAATCTCATTTTCTACGTATCGCCGTTTTTCAGATCTACTAGAAAATTTTACGCAGTATCCCAACTATTTGAGATTACGAACACCGTTTTTTTTTATACTTAATAGATTTTTGAAATACATAATATGGGTACCTAATATAATACACAGTAAATGAATGAAGACATTTCGATATTCAATAGTAATCGAATAAATGACTGTCACTATTTCTATGGCCCATTCTCTCAATAATACAATAGACATACTGCAATGATTTTCAAGCACTTTTTTAAGTGGTGCCTAAATAAAAACCCCTAAGAAATGATTTAGCTAAGATTTTGTTTCACATTGAAATGCTTTTTCTTTCAATTTCTGATATAATGAGATTCAATAGGGATACCTTAACAAGTTCATTTTATTATGCGGTTTTAGTAGGTAGTTGAATTTTCTTAAAAGTTTGCAAATTTGGCCCAAGAATAACTTCAATTTTTAATTTAACTATTAACAAAACATTAACACCAGCGTATACTTTTTTTG
This sequence comes from Furcula furcula, assembly GCA_911728495.1. Classification (NCBI taxonomy): domain Eukaryota; kingdom Metazoa; phylum Arthropoda; class Insecta; order Lepidoptera; family Notodontidae; genus Furcula; species Furcula furcula. Next base: position 24,823,032 of record OU452252.1, read on the forward strand.
ATTACATATTACTAACAATATTTTTTATACTACAAACGTGAGAAAATGATCTTACAATACGTCAATTTCCACGAGCTGAACAGAGAATCATAGGAACCACCCTTGCTCTGAGATATGATAGGGAACAAGTTATCAAATACTTTACATACATGGGTACGTGTTTAAATCATAACCGTTTCGTAGTCGGGTAATAATAACAAAATGATACAAGATCCCGATCACAGACTAGTAAGAGATATGATCCCGATGTGACTAACATGGTCAATATTGCAATAATCATTTAAACTGCCATTTCAAAAACCGATGTTTACAATGTTACAAAAAATAGTAGGTACCGGTTTTTAAACGACACTGCCCACCTCATGATAGGTAGCCGCCAAGGATTCCACGTCAAAAATTACAAGTAATTAGTTCTACAATTCGACGCCAAATTTACGTCATCCACCGCTAGATGTCGCTAAACACATTTTTTTCTATTTTATAAATCTGCCGGCTTGTCCTTCGCGTGGTTCCGTTTTTCCCCGTAATTTGGCGAGTTGGACGAGTGTCCCATAGTTCTGCTGCCCCAGGTGGTTCGTTTGCCGGCGGGACTATTGCAATTTTTGCAAAACTTAAATAAATTAGCGTACGCCGCTCTATACTGTCGGTTGGTGGCTGCGTATATCAGTGGATTGACGACGCTGGAAGCCCACGCTAAAATGGACGCTATGATGTGGAGCCAAGGGTATGTTATCCCGTCGTCGGCCACGTTCATGATCATCAGTGGAAGGAAACACGCGAGGAATCCAAGGAAGATTAGAAGCATTAGTGTTGTAAGCCGGGAGTCTTCCTCTTTTTCTCTAGCCGTTTGACCGCTCAACTTGCTGTAGACAAATAAGAAAATATAAACAATTGGTACCTACAACGACAAGACTTGCGACCTTTGTAATAAATAAATTGACGGATACATATAAAGATAAGCCTGACACATGAAAAAAAAACGGCTGAGAACAATTTATTATTATTATAATGTGCACCGATTCCTACTAAACTAAAAGGATTTCTGTCCTTATAGGGCATAGTTCTAAATTGCGGGCTGCTACTGAGATTTTCTTCACCACAAATCTCAAAATACCAGCGAACCCAGCGCTTTACGATCGACAGCCGTCTTTGGGACCATATGACCACCGAGGTAGTCACAATTAAGGTGCTTATTACACTACACGGTATTCAGGGTTTAGGGTCCTGATTTAGAGTGGTGTAATAACAGTTAGCGAGTTAGGGTCCCTAATTAGGGCGAGCCCGATCTACAGAGTTTCCTAACTACCTTACTACCGGGCAGTGTAATAGCGTTTAGAGCACTGCACTAGGGAGGTTCCTAGAAACTATAACTACTATAGAAAAATATTTTTGCTATTATAGCGGGCGTGCAGCACTTGTGACGGTCACTTTACAAATGAGCATATAACATAACAGAGTTAGGACCAAATCGACCAGCTAGTGTAATAAGCGGCTCCCTAGTCAGGGGCCACGCCTTCTACCCTTGCCACAGGGCCCTGAATACCGTGTAGTGTAATACCCCTTTCATTTCAACCCATCTGGATCCAATGTACCTGATACTGCCTAATCATCACTATACTGGTACACAAGGCAGCTAGTAGTCGCTGGGATTACTGTATAAACTGTAAAGCTCATCGAATGATGCGTTTACTTGCGTTTATTGACGCTTCATTGGTCCGCAGTATCTAAGGAAATCGTCGGCTTCAACCACCAACACGCAACGCCTACCGGCGCTGGCTGGTCAGCTTTTAGCTGTCGTCTTTCCAAACGATCGTTCCTTTATCATCATCAGCAGACACACTGCTGAACAAAGCCCTTCCCCTTAGAAGGGGTTGCTAGTATAGGTAGTAGGTTATCCGATAGAAAGACACTTATACCCATTTTCTTGTTTTTCCTTAGTCTCATCTCAACGGGAGGAGATGGGTGGCTATTCTTACCCGGACTTCCTACGGACAGATACGCCTTATAACTAAACAAATACCACCACCGTATTAGTCACAAGAAAACATTGTGACTTGGATACTTCACCCGCATACGCACCTGCGGCCCTCTATCTTTCTCTTGCTCTCCCGCACCCGCCAGTATATGCAAGAGTAGGACACGATGATGACCACGCACGGTAGCGCGAACCCGAACACGAACAGGTACTTCTTCGGCGACTTGCCGTCCTTCGGCAGGATTGTGCAGGAGAACGTGCTGGGGTCCAAGCCTAGCTGACCCCACACGCCGAGAAGCGGTGGTATCTGCGAGGGATTAACGGGACAATACACCAACAGGGTTATAGTTCGATTCAAACTATATAACTATATTTGACGGGCCCGTTGATCTAGTGGTCAGACACCCTGCCTGCTAACCGACGGGTCGTGGGTTCGATTCCCGCCAAGTGTCTGGGTGTAGTTTATCTATTTAAGTATGTATTTACAAAAAAAAGTATATAAGTATTAGTATCAGTTGTCTGGTTTCCATAGTACAGACTCTGCCTAGTTTGGGATCGGATGACCGTGTGTGGATTGTCCATAAAATAAAATAAAAAAAACTTAAAGACGGCTCTGTGAAGTTCGTGCATTGCGTCTTCGCGCATGTACAGTCAAGTTGACATCGACAACCTCGGCTTTACCCCGCTGATTGGTTACTGCGCAGCGACTTGAGCCTAACTTCACGGCCGCCTTTAAGTTTGCATCGCACTGTACTCTCGAAGCTGAAGTAAATCAAATCCACCTACAAAATATCTTGGACTACGGCGACTCTTTATGTATATTGATGAAGAAAATGGAAATCTATGCGAAATCGCGATGACCATTAAAAACAAAGGCAAGGTTTACAAAACTGCTTATGCTATCTATACAGAGCTGCTGAATGCTGCTTTAAAAAAGCTCGACCAATCATCACTACCGTCCATCAAACACAGGCCCACCATTAAACCGGGATGAGCATATAAATTATACGCTACAATATGTGTTGACCTAGTAAATACAAACGAATAAACTAAACCCGACAACGGTTAACTCAGTTTAACGATAGTTAACGATAAATTGGATGTAAGTACTGTTATAGTAATTCATCTAGTTTTATTGTGTACCTACTTAACGCACTGTTAAGTTTTCTTAACGAGGGAAAACACAAGATTTAAGTACTCGTATGTATTTGGTTTAATAACGGGCAGCTTTATATGTGGTCTAAAGTAAAAGTGAGAGCGATTAACTTTTGCTTTTATATGCAACAAAAAACTAATTAATCCCTGGCTTTTAAAGTAAACCATGCAATAGGTAGAAAATATTTTATTGGTATCTCCTCCAAGGAAAATATAGCTCATATTAGGATTATTTCCTTAACCGTATTATATATGTATTAATTAACTAGGCTATAAGATCATGAAGCTGAAGGATAAGCTCAAGGATAAGTATAGGCGAATGCTCAATAACCACCTGCACCACAGCATCAGACATTTAGTCATAACGTAGCTGTTTCAATGTACAAGGCACTGTAGCTGGAAACATTCGTTATAGTTGGTGATGGTATTTTGAGCTATAGACATAATAACTAAGTAGGTATAGGGCATGCGTTGCACGACCCACCCAAAAATATCCTAGATAGATCTGCTGAAGGCGGGCTTACGAAGATCATCGACGATCGTCATCGCGACTTGCGTAAGCGTATCTTGAGCTATTTTTATACCTGTGCGATTTTCGCTAACATTCCTAAGTCCTTAAAATACGACCTACAGTTTTTCAATCAAACCAGTGTCAGTATTATTTTTTAAATCGGATCTTTTAAAAGAATCTACACACAAAGCCCAATTTGTAGTCAAAATACAAGATGTGCAAGTTTGCGTTCCATCTCAGTCGTAGAATAAAGTGAGTAAATGTACCAGACTCATTCGAGGCCCATAAAGGATGTACCTTAATTCAGGACAATTAAACAACACAGTATGCACCCAACTAATTCTGGCTTCCTCTACAAAAAGTTTATTTTATTCCCATCGCTCTGGGTTGTAACTATGAATGGGCTGCGTTATGACTGTTCTATGAAACGGTTGAATTAATATTATCGTAATAATTCCGGTTGGAACATAAACTTGTAAAATTCTGTATGGGGTTAATATTTCGAGTTATGTGTTTTTGTAATGTTTAATTGTTACTACTTGGGAGGTTTAGATCGAGTTATTGAGTTCTTTTTATAGTATGTTTTTTAACTTTCCTTACTGTTTATTTAGTTACAAAAAGATTAATAAACTAGGGTTGTTCCTGCAAAACCACCATGGTTTATAATTTTAAGTAACTTAACGAGAGAGATAAGCCTTCCGCCTGATGGTAAACGGCACGCCTATCCATATATAGTTTTAATGCATTCGATACATTAGATACTAAGTCTGCAGAGTCCGGTAATATTATCAGTCCGGAATATCAATATCCGGTATACGTAGACACTACGATCCTGAACGGTCCCTTGAGCAAAGGACCTGTTATCTAGTAATTAACAGTTGATAAGCAGGTATTTACGTCTCTTAACGGATACGATTCTAAAACTACCGACTACAGATAACCAAGAATACTGGATAGCGAATGTTTGCTATCAATCATTAGCGCGTGTCGAAACAAAATTTCCCGGTATTTTGATAACAAAAACCATGTTGCATCTCAATGGTATCAAAACAAAAATCAGCGTGTCAGTCAACGCAAGCTTTCGTCGACTTCGCCGACAATTTGTTAACGTTATATCCGTGCTTCGTATTGTTTAATTGCAATTTCTGTTGAAATGAAACTACTTTTACGAATTATAATCGCAGTTCATTTTTAATTTGCAGCACCCATGGTTCCGGGATCGTGAGGACTAAGATGGTAAACGTTATTTCTACTCTATATAATTATTTAGGTCTTCTTAGTTATTATTGTTGGTCCGATCTACGCAGAAAGAGATTACAGTTTCATTTTGCAATGTATGTACTAGTTCTTTTCTACTGTTGTTCTACTGCATGTTTTAGTGATTTTTACTATGCATCGCGTTTAATCGCGCTGAACTTGCTGAAAGCATCGTAGTTCTTAGAGTTAACACGACAGACTATAGATATAGGTAGAAATAATGATGTAACGACAATTTAAGGTGTTTTTTATCAGACACATTACCATCTTCAGATCATCATCAGCAGCAGCCGATAGACGTCCACAGCTGAAGAAAGGCCTCCCCTTTAGAAGGGAAGGGTTACCATAATCACCACGCTTGGCAGGCGTCTTGGGGATCGCAGTATAGGTGGTAGGTAAACTAATAGAAAGACGCTGCTGCCCGTCTTCTTGTTTTTCCTCAGTCGCCTTTTACGGATACCCAAGAAGCCGGAAGAGATGGGAGGGTGCTATTCTTATCCGGCACCCCACGGGTGTCTTCATGTACTAACTATAAAGTCTTTTTTGAATCCATCACACTACCGGAATATTTTAAGATCGTTTTGACGTGTTGATGGTGAATTTGAAGTCTATTATTATTATTTTAGTACTATCAATTTTAGGTTTCACAATGTATCACAAAAACAAAAACAAGGCTGCTATAGTTAGTAGAAGGCGGTATGATAATAATTATTCTTACCATGAGACCAAAGGACACGACCCATATCGCCACCAGCTGTATCCAAATCTTGGTAGTCGTGTATATTTGGGAATACATATCGTAGTACGCTATTAAAGTGTATCTGAAACAACGGAAATATAAAATTTAAAAGTTGCGTAACGTAGGCAATAATTATTTACAAAACTATTTGAAAACTTAATTATATCTTCGTTCATTATATTTTTTTTTTATAATTCATTAGCTTTCAATATTTTTTTTTTTTAACAACTAAGTACATCACCTTTGTATCACTGTACTGACAGAATCACTGTATTGGCAGCTGAAGGTCCAACATTTGTTTCTTATGCCTTTTCCTCATCGATTTATTATCGATGCTTTTTCTTTGCCAATAAGCCAGTCTACTTCCATCCTCGGCTATTTAGCTGCTTACCATCAGGTGTGATCAGACATAGTCATTGAATACAGTAAATCGAAACCCCAAAATCTTGGGTAATAAATCATAATAATACGCCCCAAGCCGCATCCGGCGAAGGCGGCGGCGTGTTGCAGGCCCTCTCTCTTCTTTTACTGTCACAATCTGATGGGACGGAAGACCGTGACGTCAGGGGAGAGGTCGAGCGCATGCGACCGACTTTATTGCTATCACCATCTTACGCATGGATCATCTTACTTTCAGAAGGTCAGATGATCGTCCCGTATTGTCCTAACTAGTAGGTAGGTAACAGTGGCGTAGCTTGCCTCAGATGGGCCCCGTATCAACATTTGTTGGGGGCCCAAATGATGGTACGACCTAAGAGATTATGTGAGAACATGGATATTACGAATTGTTGCTTACACGTGTTCGGGGCCCCTGTAGCCCGGGGGCCCCGTATCATTAATACGGCTGATACGGCGGTAGGTACGCCCCTGGTAAGTAACCACTAACACAATATTGTTGCTTCTCGAAGGATTTAAAACCGCGAGCTCCGGTTTGCAATGCGAGCGTTTTCTGCTGCGCCACGGAAGCTAGACAGACAGCGTGTGATTTAGGTAAAAGCTATAACATCGTCAACTAGCCCATCAAAGTCCTATAAGGCAGTGACCCGCTGCACTGCCTCTCAGCCTCCACTTCACACTAGGTACAATGTCTAAAAAATGAATAACAAAACGGGTCCCACTCAACTTGATAACATTTAGTTTTCGCTTTCATAATGTAATCGTGGCACTCGACGCTCAGAAAGCACTCAGCGCTTATCTATCGTGGGAAAGCAAGCATGTTTGCCTATAAACTGGATTAGATAACAATTTGTGGCGGCTTAACTTACTATAAATATGTTTACGGTGCGTTGCGATTGATTAATTGAAAGACTGGGTACATGGGTTGATGAAGAAAGGAGGGTTTATTGTGACAGAAGCATAAAAATACTTGGATTTGTTTTAAAACTACCTACTTAGCTAGTGGGCACTGGTCACACACTTGTGTGGGCACTGTAGTAGCCACTATGCTACTAGAGAGAGGAAATAATGCAAGTGCTTTAGAATTGGCGCAATATTAATACCCCGTATTTTTTTATACTATAAGGTGGCAAGTAAGCTTGCGGCCCGCCTGATGGTAAGCAGCCACCGCAGCCTATAGACGCTAGCAACACCAGAAGAATCACTAGCGTGTTCCACACCCTTAAGACATTAGATGTTAAGTCTTTGTGTCCGGTAATTTCATCAGCTAAAGTGCCCTTCACGCCGGAACACAGCAATGCATACACACTGCTGCTTGGCGGCAGAATATAGACACTGCGGTGGTACCTACCTGGACGGTTCCTTGCACAAGGAACCTACCACCTAGTAGGTACTGTCCTACTAGGGGCATGTCAGCCAGCCGCTAGCATAATAATTCCTTATTAATAATATTCTCCCCGCCGAATCCAGGGCGAATTCGATGGGACGGAAGACCGACACGACCGGGGAGAGGTCAGGCGTAAGACCGACTTTTTACTCCGCTTTATAGAGTAATTTAATCTCTATGCTTTGATTAGTATATCAGCAGGAGCAGCCGCAAGACGTCCGCTGCCGAACAAAGGCCTAGTCTAGTCTTCTGCTAGCAACTTCATCTGATAATCCACAATAGCCAAAGAGGATTTAATATGACTATAACTTTTTGTAATTTAATACGACGTATACGCGTCACTACCTGCAATACAAATACGCCTCGCCCAGCAAGATAAACAGCGGTGATACATTTTAAAACATATTTCACACTAAAACACCCGATGAATCAAACAAGAAGGGCTTGAGTTAGCCTGCACTGGTGGGAACAGACAGTGGGTTCTTTGTGCTTCGGATACTGACCCGCGCATCGAGGCGTTTATTTTCGTTGAGCCCTTTGGAACGTTATTAACTTGAGGCATGTAAACAAGTTAGTCTTTATAAAAGCTAACGTCGTAATGCAGTAGCTTGTTCCAGGTGCCTACTTATAAAGAACAAACGAAATTTCAACCAATACATGAAGATATGAAACTAAATCTAGTCTGATTGATTAACCTACCATCTATACTGCGATCCCCAAGCCGCCTGCCAAGCGTGGGGATTATAAAATTACTGTCTAGCTGAGTACACTTATTTTGAAGCACAAATAGAAGACGCTGCTACCCGTCTTTTTGTTTTCCCTTAGTCGCCTCTTACGGACATCCAACGGGAGGAGATGGGTGGGTGCTATTCGTACCCGGACACCCCACGCCCCGGGGAAAAAACAAATTAATCTGTTGCAAATAATTTAAAAAAATATTTTTAAGCTGCTCACTTTTTTATGAATTTAGTTATTACCTGTGATAACATTGTAATAAGTAAGCAAGTTTAAAATATTGTTATCGTAGTATTGCGAAATAATAGAAATAGTAAACATAATTACTTAGTAGTAACTTACTCGTACTACCGAATAAGTTGTTCTAGTAGTATGTCAATGTCACAATCCCTCACTTCTATCCATCATACAAATAGATAGCCATTTTTAGAAGTTTTCACCATACAAGGACACTATCATCGAGGTATTCTAAAAACGCTATCGCTTATGGATTACACCCACTACAATATTACGCACGTTGTTTTATGCGTGCGGTTTCATAAATTAGATCAAAACCATGTTAGCGAAAATTGGGCCAGCAGTGATGCGTCGACATTTACTACCCAAAAATAATGTTTTATTGCTGCGATATTTCAAAAGAAATCGTACGCCATTGACATAAATAATATTTGAATCGTGGGATCGTCAAAAGCGGGTTAAATTTAGATATGTTTTTATAGACCATAATTTGAATGTTATTGAGGAAAGTATATGGTGCAAGTGACGTCATATTGCGAGTTAAATAAACACTCATGCTTCATTAGAACAAGTTGGATACAAACTTATATTATAACATTTGACGGGCTTGATGGTTCATGCTATGGGATAAGTGCGATGCGCGGGGAATCACAATTTAGAGGTAGGAAGGGAACATGCACTCAAATTTATCGAAAAAGTACCTCTAAGGCACTATCGCGGATACAAACGGTGTACCAGTTTTCAATCAAAATCGTTTGGACAACATTGCCCGCACGTATTTGGGGCCGGCTCGTGCAAGCGATTGTCGTCCTAAAGGTGGTACAACGTTCGTGACCTCGAGAGTAGCTATTTTGAGCTGTGTCGGGGAGGAAATCTTCAAAAGATGGGGTATCTTTTACCGGGAGGCCGGGTTATGTGGCCTCCATTGGTGCTATGGAACGGATGGGATTTTGAGTAGGTACTCAGTTTGCTAGGACTGTTTTAGAGTACGTCCCGGGGAAGGTGGAGGTACCTACGTAGCAGCTACTGCCTAGAAGACACAGTACAGGGTTTGGTAACGTTATTTGAATGTTGTGAAACAAGGGGGTCGTTGTGACTCTTATTTGTCGTTATTAAACACCCTCTCGCATCTATTTTATCGGTTCTTGGAGCAATGTGGATCTGTATAACACCCTCAAATATACCAAACGAATATTGATTAACAATTAAACCTCAGGGTTTCCCTGCGCGAGACGTATCACGAGAAATGTTGATATTAACACTATTCTAAGTTAACACCCCTATTCATACAGACTGTTAATATGCACCCACATATTAATAAGAGTAACATAAATTTTGTTTACGTTTAACTAGAAACTAATAAGGATTTAGATAACTGCGGGAACGCCAGCAATTGTACTGAGAGAAAGTTCGTCCGCTTTAGAGAAGACCACAGCCAAAAATGCTGCTATCCAGTAGCTTTGTGTTCTTCGAAAAGCATGCAGCTATTTAGATTTCTATGGGGCCATCTAAACAGTACTAGGTTGCAGTAGTGCACCAGCACGAGTTCCACTTGCGTGTTTAAGATAATAATACTGCGTATATTGCTGCTTTGCGTTGTAAGAAAGCACTGACAAGCTTACAGGAACCCAACGTGACTCAAAGATGGCTGCAATAAAAGATCCCCCGTCAAGCTGCTACAACTTGAGCAGCTGTTTCCGCTTTACTATTTAAATAATAATATATAATATGCTATAAAATTTACTACTCCAAAAAACTACGATGGTTTGTTGGGATAACTAAATTGGCTATAACTAAAGATCTATCACTTACATTGCGATTCCCAAGACGCCTGCCAAGCGTGGGGTTTATGGCAAGTATGGCAACACCTCTCTTCTAAGGGGGAGGGGCTTTGTTCAGCAGTGGACGCCCTTCGGCTGCTGCTGATAGCGTTGATGCGATGATGTTATAAAACGTATGTGTATAAGGTGTTTTGTTTTTTTTTTTTTTTTGGGAATGATAGACGCTGTTGGCCGCAGATGGCCATTACAGCTTCACCGGACAATAGGAGGCGAGCGCTTGAAGCGCTCTAGCCTTTACGGCAGAAGTAGCGACGAGGGCACCTCAGGGAGGCACGGCCTCGGCTTGGGCTGTCGCTTAAGAGAGGGCTGAGTTTACCACCGGTTCACAACGCGCCCCCACTGAGAAGAACCGGCAAGAAACTCAGTGGGGTGACGCACGTCGTTGAGGTCGCATACGTACGACCCTTCGGCCTCGCCGGCGAGACCGGTGTCTGATAGCTAGTGTAGCATACGGTTGTCGGGGAGGGTTCGGCGCATCCCGGTCCAATAGGACAGTCATGGGGTCAGGAGGGTCGAGTAGTACGTGCCGTGGTCTGCGGCGCGAGTCAGAAGGACTAGAGGCGTAATCGGCGGCGGCGCGGAGTGACGGGACGCGGATTCAATAAGGTGTCTCAACTAACTACGATGGTTTATTAGGAGGCTGTATCTAACATATTAGATTACATATAACTGCATTAAGTATGGAGTGTATCGTGTCATCTTGGTCGTCGTATTTTGTGTCGTTGTTGTATAATATACATATTGTCCCAGAAATGGGGTATCAAGCCTGTAATAACGCATTGCCTTACTGTGGGTAGCTACCAATTTATGAAAGAAAATAATGAAAAAAGTTAATAGTTTTAGTGCAGTGAGCTCGAAAATTTTGTTCGTTATTTAACCGAAAACGAATGAATTTCTTATTAAAAGAGAGGGAAGCAATCAAAACAAATAAACTATTTAAAAAAAAATAAAAACCGACTTCAAAGTAAATTATCTAAAAAGCATAAAATAACGAAAATATTATTGAAGTTGGTGTTAGCGTACCTGCTGTGTATATTCTGCACCAACTTCAATAATATTTTCGTTATTTTATGCTTTTTAGATAATTTACTTTGAAGTCGGTTTTTATTTTTTTTAAAATAGTTTATTTAACACTTTTTAGTGACTTATTTTACCAAGATAGGTATCAGCACTATCACACAACTCGAAAGTCTACATTACAGTAACTTACTGAGAACATAAAAAGTTTATATCTCTTAAACTACTGGACCGATTTTGATGAAATTTGTACTCTACCCTAAGTTGAAAGATACTCTAACTATTGCAAAAAAAAATTTCGAAATCGCACTTGTAGTTTCTGAGAAATCCGTGGACAAACTTACATACATACATACATACACTCGTGAAATTTGGTAAATTCGTTTAGAAGCCCACATAGACTAACATATATGAATATTAAGCATTTTTATTAATATTACATACATACGCGTCGAATACAGAACCTCCTTTTTTGAAGTCGGTTAAAAACAGTGGCTCCATTGGAGTACGCACGATGACACTGGGCTGGGCACATTGCTTAGACACAGATTAAAGACGACAATATATTTTTTTATGTAATTTAAAAATATCAACTCTTGCTATATTTGTCATTTTTTCCGGGGTCTTTACTATCAATACTTTACATTCCCTTTGGCTTGATATACCCTTTTCGGGACACCCAGTATATCAATTGTGTTGTGTGCTTCCTCGGCTAAGTCTGTATATCGAGAGGTTAGGTGGAATGTCCACAGCCGCGTTCGTTAACCGCAGAAATCGGGACGTCTAGTGCAGCCAACAATAGTCAGTAATTAAACAAGGACCACACGTGTACAATGAATGGTAAAACGAGGTGCGCACACGCACCGTACACCGTACATTACACATGGGGCCATACTAAATTGGTTACGTCCCATTAATATTTATGCGGGATTATGGTAATAGGTCAATCAAACCGGTCTGTTCATGGACGCTATAGTATAATTGAGCGTGGGGATATTCTATTGTTAGCATTTTACTGTGAACTCTTGTTGAACCAAATAAGAATATAGAGGGCAATTCATTACAACTTACTGACGAAGCCAGCAGGAGGTTCGTCTGATGATAGGTGACACGCCTATTCGGAGTCGCTGGACGTTCGGGGTGTGGGCCCTTAGAACGTCCATTGAGTACGGCGGCGACTCCGAGGAGGACGGCGGCGGGGTTGCGATCCCCGTCCCCGTGAGCACCGTGACTGGCTCCCGGGGGGCTACGAAACGCCCCCCGGCGGCGGGCTCAAAGGCAAGGCACTGAGGGGTCCCTGGTGCGGATTCCACCGGAGAGACATGGGACCGTCTCATGTGCCGATACGACAGCCGCGGGGGTTTTAGTGGGTAAGAATCCCACATACCCCGGTCGAGCCCCACAGCTCCCGGGGATCTGTCGAAGATTTCCGCCGGGTTAAAAAAAAAGTGACACGCCTGCCTATAGACAGAGGTCTATAGGCAGGCGTGTCACTTTTTTTTCTCTAAGCTCGTAAACTATCGGAACTCGTACTAGACCCCCAGTACCTACATGAGAGTGGGGCACCAGGGCTCTCCAGTGGGATCTGCACCAGGTACCCCTTTGTGCCAGGCCCTTGAACCTGCCGCCGGGAAACGAGAGTCGACACTGTGCTCACGGGGACAGGGATCAAAACCCTGACGCCGTCCTCCTCGGAGTCGCCCTCGTACTCGATGGACGTCTAGGGCTCAGACCCTAAACATCCAGTGCCTCCGAAGACACCAGACAGCTTCTATGCTAGCCATCGATATATGCTAATCATTATTCAAAGTATAACTAAGTCGTGTGAGGCAAGGCTGAACATGTATCTACTAAGTACTGGCTTTGCACGTTCATAGGGACAGTTTAAATTGGTGACGGGGCATTAATATTAATGTGTTTTATTGTAATAGTTTAATCTGAGGGCGGGTCGATGAACTGTGAATCGGCTTATTCAGTACAGTTTGCATGCTAATTGATTTTATAGTAATTAACGGTGAAGTGGAGCCACGGGTATTATAGTGTTATCTGTAAACTTATTCCTAGCCGTAGTACATATCGATATAATATTTATCGATGCCGTTTACAGAACAGAATATCAAAAATTAAAAAAAAAATCAAATTAGTTCAACTCTCAGTCGATCGATTTTTCGTATTTGGATTCTGAAAATATGCATTTCGCAGTAGAGTCAGTTTTGCCAACCTATTGTTACCTTTTTACTAACGAATTGCAAGCCTTTCGCTTTTGGTTATGGCCTCGATTAATCAACGCTTATGTTATGTGCTGTGGTGTGGTCATACATGATCAATGTTCTTGATGAACATCTAACAGAGATTCCACAAGTGCTACTAGCTTGTACACACGGCTCAGCAGTCGGATAAGGTTAATAAGGTGTTATTAACTTATTTGACGAAAAATACCACACTCCTGTACCCATAGAAATCTAAAGTTTGAAAACTCACACAGTCCTGCAATGACGCCTGCCATGAACCTCGAAGACAAATATGTCACACACAACTATTAAAATATTACACTCCCACACGGTACCTTTTGCAGTCTAGAATAAACTAATTTTAAAAAATAAAAACCAACTTCAAAGTAGATGATCTAAAAAGCATAAAATAACGAAAATATATTGAAGTCGGTGCTAGCACATCATGTTAACTAAGACTAGCACGAGCTGACACCGACTTCAATATATTTTCGTTATTTTATGCTTTTTAGATCATCTACTTTGAAGTCGGTTTTTATTTTTTAAAATTAGTTTAATTAACACTTTTTAGTGACTTTTATTTTAGCAAAATAGGTAATATTACGCACGCACTATCACGCAACTCGAACGTCTACGTTACAGTAACTTACTAAAAACATAAAAAGTTTATATCTCTTAAACTACTCGACCGATTTTGATGAAACTTGTACTCTACCCTAACTTGAAAAATACTCTAACTATTGCAAAAAGAATTTTCGAAATCGGACGTGTAGTTTCTGAGATATCCGTGGACAAACCTACATACATACATATATACATACATACATACATACATACATACATACATACACTCATAAAATTTGGTACGTTTGTTTAGAAGCCCACATAGATTAACACATATTAATATTACGCATTTTTATTAATATTACATACATACGCGTCGAATAGAGAACCTTCTTTTTGAAGCCGGTTAAAAAGATAATAATAAGTTTACTCGACTAAAAACTATTCAAATTGGATCACGAGAACTCTGCAGTACCTACCTACGTCAATATCGCGTTATCGGGTTATCACTCGTATTCGACGTTCAAAAATAACCGCGAAATATTATCTTTTTCTTCCCAGCCAGCTCCAGCGTCAGTAAAGACTAAAGAGGTTTGTTTTACAACTACACGGCTGAGTGGTGGATGGCGTGATAAATAACCCGTCGACATTTATAATCTGTTACAAGCCACGAACAAATGTATTTTTTACGGTGCCCGAGTAAGTATGTGTAGAGGAAATATCGCGTTCTGCCTAAGAGCTATACACATTACCCTTACAAAATTAGGCTGAGTTACAAAAGTCAAGGCGTTTAATAAAATATACATACAACGAATCCATTTGTGTTCTCTTTCGGGTATTTTTGCATCTAATAAGTATAGAATACTTAGTAAGTAAATCGCCCCCGATGATAGTCTTCTGACGTTAACGTTGGTTGGTCATGTGGTAGCCACGGCATATCTGGGAAATGCCAGAAAGCTAGGACACATCGCATCACACTAAATAGGGCAGCACTACATACGCGTAAGACCTTTTTTTTCTTTAAGTAATTGTACGTCATTTTGTTGCACATTTAAATGTAAACAAAACAAAGTACTGCGGGTCTAAAAAGGCCACTTTCGGGGAATCATAATATGAGTAAGTTACCGTTTATTATATATTCGTATGGCAGCATTAACATCAAATATGAGTCTGCTAATTAGTGTTAATAAATGAATTGAGTATGATTGACCTAAAATGTGTGATCATTTTACGAAAATTACAGGAATTGCGAAGAATTTGATAGAAATTCAAAATACGAATTCCTTATAGAGGAAATGCTTAATGTGGCCTTTTTAGGCCCGCTGGAAGGAGGCCAAACTAACCGTCTACCGGAAATATAATACTACCATAAGTTTATTTGTTTCATATTCTACATAAACCATATGTAATTATTGTGTTATACTGAAAAATTGTGAATTCAGTTTTCATTAAATTAATATAAATGGAAAGTTCGTGATCGCGTAGTATACTATTTATTACATTGACTAACCCCTGGCTAACCACATGTAGACGAGTTTAGATCTCAAGTACATATATTTCGACCTTGGTGGTCTGGCGGTGGTATTACGCGAGGTCCTGTGTTCAATACCCAGATATAAGATTGATTGCTTATTTTTCAGTCAAAAAACCGTCAGGCCGGTGTTAGGTAAGGGACCGTCCAGTAATCACGTGAGGTTCGAAAGGGGGGGGGGGGGGTTGCGAAAAAATCACGAAATATCACCAGGAGGGGGGAGGGGTATAATGACACATCACGTGTATTTATTTTTCGTTGAATGCACGATTTCTAAACCAAACAGCGGCACGTGGCCTTGACTCACCGCAACGACTTCCCCTTCAACATTTAATCAGTTACCTGTATTTAAAGATAATATTCCGAAAATTTCAATATAGTTTGTAAAAAAATACAATTGGATAGAGGGGGGGGGGGGGGGTTAAAACCTCACCACATATCACCAGGAGGGAGGGAGGGGTTAAAAAGTTTCTAAAAAACATCACGTGATTAATGGACGACCCCTAACTGGCTGGGTAAATAGCGATAGACTTGTGTTACCTACGTGAAAAAATCGGAATATTACTGATAGACCCATGATATGCCAAAAAACATTAAAAATGTTTGTTCGAGCATTAAGCCTTAAACAATAATGTAGTGTTTTTAACCGACTTCAAAAAAGGAGGAGGTTCTCAATTCGTCTGTATATAATTTTTTTTTTTTTTTATGTATGTTCGCGCATAACTCTGTCAATTATGAACCAATTTGAAAAAATCTTTCTTCCATCCATTCTTCAATCCATTGATTGGGTCCCATAAAAAAATTATTGCGTAGTAATAAGTAGTTCCTGAAAAACAAGAATGGTGACTGCGCACTGAGAGCTGCAGGAAAGCCTATATCGATGACTTTATGTCGCTTTTTAAGGACAAAAATGGTCATAACTCTGGCAAATATTTACCAATTTCAATGATTCTTTTTTTATTCGAAAGAAGAAACCACTGTATTAAATCTGTATGAATTTTATTACAACCAGATAAGAACTTCCTGGAGGACCATGAACGATGTGGAGGAATTTATCTGGTAAAAACCATAAAACTGATGTTCTCCATTACATTGCTCTGACAATTATGAACCGATTGCGATGATTCTTTTTTTATTCGAGAGAGTAAACTGCTATGATGATTCCATGCAAATTTCATTACGACCGGATATTTTTTTCTGAAGAAACATGAATTATGTAAAACTATGTAGACGATAATGTGATCATAACCTACCTAGATAATTTTACGGTTTTCGATGGTTCAATCGTTATATATGAAAATATCACTAAAAAGTTTAAAATAAAATCTTTTTAAAAAAAAATTTAACCGACTTCAATACACTGAAAAGTATAAAATAATTTAAATATTATTGAAGTTGGTGCCAAATATACACAGCCGGTAAGCTAACACCAACTTCAATAATATTTAAATTATTTTATACTTTTCAGTGTATTGAAGTTGGTTAAATTTTTTTTTTTAAAAGATTTTATTAAACAATGCACATGACAATAATGATTTTTTTTTTACCAGACACGGTCAGTATGGGAAACATAACATCTAGCGGAACCCGGACAATAATGAAATTCGTATGGGTTTTTCCCAGCGTGCGCCAAATCTATTGTTATCGCCGATCCAATTATAACTTCACACCAAAATAATTTCAAGTAAGTACAAAACTCGCGATTCCAAATTGTAATAAAAAAATTGAGAGGTGTCTTAAAACGGAGTTCTTTCCTTTTTTGTTCTCCCTCTGGCTCTCCCCCTCTGCGTACCCGCTTCTAACGTCACGAGAGCTGATATGCAATAATCTGTCCACCGTGTCAATATTTTTTAAGGGAATTAAGACCTTATAATGTTGACATACAGTGCAAGTCCATTTGAATCTGTATAAAAGTTAGACAGCTTTTTACATAACTTTATTAAAATATGTCGGTCTTTGGTGTCGTATTTCATTGTTACACATTTTTCGGTCTAGCCGCTCAGCCAGCAAACATCAGAACTCCATTCTAAAAATTGATGAGAGCAAGGAGCAAAATAAGAAATTCCATTTTGCCGCATATTAATACCAGTCAGCAACAAATTGCTTATCTGTCAATCTTTAACGTATCGTGTCTTGGATACATGTCTTAAGCGTCACACAAATCTCAACAGCCAGCAACTAACCTGTTAATAGTAATAGCGACCATAGACAGCAGCGACACCGCCTCGTTCCCGTAGAACACGAACGCGAACATCTGGCAGAGCTGCGGGCCGAGCCCCCAGTGCTGCTTGATGTACCGGTTCGCTGTGAGCGGCAGGTTGATGGCGCAGAACAGCAGGTCCGACACGCACAGGGACAGCACGAACATGGTGGTCACGTGGCCGCGGAGCTTCGGGTGCATCAGCAACGCCACCGTTGTTACCAGGTTACCTGGAACACGAGAGAAATGGGTTGCAGAAAACTTCAAAAGTTCCCCGGGAGCTGTGAGGCTCGACCGGGGTATGTCGGATTCTTACCCACTAAAAACCCCCGCGGCTGTCGCATCGGCACATGAGAGGGGCCCCCGGGCTGTTCGGTGGGATCTGCACCAGGAACCCCTCAGTGCCTTGCCTTTGAGCCCGCCGCCGGGGGCCGCATTGTAGCCAACCGAGCACCTGTCACGGAAATCACGAGGACGGGGGTCGCAACCCCGCCACCGTCCTCCTCGGAGTCGCCGCCATGTTCAATGGACGTCCAAAGGCCTCATTTACGGAGACGCGGGGCGTCGCGCGTCGCGTGTGGCGGCGCGGCCCGCACTAAATTCAAATGTAGGGCGTTGTATGAGTGTGTTTACGGAGAAGCGATTTTACACGCGTTTGCTTGAAATGGAGCGTGTTTTACGGCGGCGCCCGCGGATGGCATCGCCGCGTCTCACGCGGCGTTCATCGCGGCGGCGCACGCAGCGGCGATTCTCGATGAAGCGATGCCTGTGGCGGAACCTTCTGCCAGTCTATTTGGTAATCGTGCAACACAGACGTAGTCACCATCGCAATGGAGTATAATATGATCGATTTTTTTTTAGAAGAGAATTGTATGTTAAAAAGTGAGTTGCACGCCGTTGCCCGCGGCGGGGCGCAGCGGCGGACACCGCCACTCTTCCCGCCCCGCATCTCTATAAACAGCATCATATATTGCTATAAGTCTGTGTTTACGCGTGCGATGATACGTGCCGCTTCACGCGCCGCCGCTACGTAAACAATAAAAACGTCCGACGCGCCGCGAGTCGCCACGCCACACGCGACGCGCGGCGCCCCGCGTCTCCGTAAATGAGGCCTAAGGCCCATATCCCGAACGTCCAGCGACTCCGAAGGGGATGACCGGTACCTATATTTACAAAATTCTTTAGTGTCCCACTGCAAAAAGGTTGCCAAACGTTTATAACTCAATGCATAATAGATACAAAGTGTGATAGTTACAACTTCATCATCTGCAGCCGAAATACGTCCAGTGCTGAACAAAGGCCTCCCCCTTAGAAGAGTCGATTTGCCATCATCCCTACGCTTGGCAGGCGTCCCAGGGATCTTAGTATAGGTGGTAGTTAATCTAATAGAAAGACGCTACTGCTCGTCTTCTTGTATACCCTTAGTCGCCTCCTTCTACACCCAACGGGAGGAGGTGGGTGGTTGCTATTCTTACCCGGACACCCCATGGACGTTATTTATGTATAGAGCAAGTTTACGAGCTAATTACGAACCGGACAAAAAACGAACCAAGACCGACCCTGATGTTAAAACCCTAGCTTCTAGAATAGAATCTACCCAGGACTTAGCGGTTAGCTGCCTCCCTTGCTACCACACATCGAGTCTGGCTATAAATGTAGCTAAAGTTGCTTATCGATATGATTCATTCGAGTGGAGCCACTTGATAAATCATCTAAGACGTGGGCAGGCAATCTAAATGTTCTGCTTATTGGCCCCGAACTATGACGTAAACCAATATTTACCTGTTTTGAACAGAGAATAATAATCGACTTAGGGAAAACAAGAAGGGCAGCAGTGTCTTTCTATTAGATTCACTACCACCTATACTAGGATCCGCAGGACGCCTGCCAAGCGTGGGGGTTATGGCAACTCCTCTCTTCTAAGTGGAAGGACTTTATCCAGTAGTCTTTCGGCTGATGATGATATAAACATTACGAGTTATTAAAAGTGTTCAAAGGCCCTATAAGAAAAAGTATAAGTTAAAATACTCGTACGTCTTCAGATAGTCAGTTGTCTTGTTGACATAATATAAGGCTTTGCCTTGGTTTAGACAGTGGAGGATTTCTTAAAAGATACCTGGACTTTTTTGCAGTCACAAATAGTAAAGGCCGCCATGTGGTAAGCGCAAATAGACATGTTCATTTAGGTAATGTTTGTCTCGGGTGGGAATCAAATCCACGACCTATTGGGTTGTGGCCAGGGTGTATAACCACTAGACAAACGGGCCCGTCAAAAATATACCACAGACGGCGATTTGGTTAATCGGCTACTGGGTTTGGATCATAAATCAAATGGCCATGTGTGGACTGCTCCAGACAGGATATTATTATGATAAGTTATAGCATCATGCCTTTTCCCGAAAGCCTGGAAGAGGTTTCACTACATATGTCCTATGTTGTAATTTGGACAATGATCATTTATCGGACACACTTCCAAACTGTACACCCAAAAAACGCTTTTTATCTGCTTTTCTGAAAACTTCGCTATCCATATTCACATAATCCATGGGTTATGTAAAATAATGATTTTATCGATTGCGCTAACTCGGTGGTCCCCCTCTCTATTAAACGGCTGGGGTCGTCTGTCAATCGCCCGAGCAGATAGATTGACATTTGACATATTTTATTGATTGATCTGCATGTCTGCTGTTCGATTTCCGCTCAATAAATCTTTGTAATTAATGTTTAATGGTATCATTTTTATATTATCACCTCAGTATTAAAATAATGTTCCGCTCCCCCCCCCCCCCCCTCGATGTGCTCTAGCCAGCGCTGGAAGGACGTACAAGGTCTGAACAGATTACCCAAACTCTCTCCAGAGCGTCAATTAAGGCTATCGAGGAGGTCTTAGTGGATAAATATCCCAAAAAAGCCCAACCTCCGCCTCTAGAGATAGTGGGAAACTGGGAACCTGTCCGACGGCTAACAAGCCGATTCCGATGATTGTGAATAAATGACAGACAAGCCTAGAGACAAGCAGTCAGCAGTGACAGTGCTCAGTGGGCAAGCACTCGCCTTGGAAACACGGTGCGTAGGTTCGGCACCCGGCCCGCACTTCTGATTTCTATAATTACTCATGTGCGATTCGTCGACTGTCGGTGAAGGAAAACATCTTGAGAAAACCTGCACGGTTGAGAAAGCCTAACTAGCTTGGCGTGTGAAGTACGCCAAAATGCACTTGAGCAGCGTGGTGGACTATGACCTAAGGCCTTTCCTCTTGAGGGGAGGCCCGTGCCCAACGGGATGTGGAACTGTGAGTGCTTCAGTAAGAGTACTAGCCGAACTTCGATACGAATCTTCGATGATCTAATGGACGCGCCCTGTGATAAGATAAATCCAGTGTACATGTTTAATTTAATATACATGTTGATTTTAAGAGGTACCGAGTACACATACCATCAAGGGACGAGTGGATGAGGGGACTCAAACCGGTTGGTGGAACTCACCTCATATGGTACACTGACGTTTCTAAAATGGAGTCAGGTACAGGGGCAGGAACACAGGCAGGAATATATTCCAAGGACTGCAGGGTCAGTCAGAAATTATGCATTATGCATCGGTATTCCAAGCGGAAACCTATGCCATAATTGCCAGCATTAAAGAAATGCAAAGGAGAAATGTCAAAGGTAAAACCATTTACATTCTCAGGGACAGTCAGGCAGCTCTGAAGGCTCTAAACTCCTTCCGAGTTGTCTCCAAACTAGTTAAAGAAGGTGTCACAGGTTTGAATAACTTGGGAAGACACAACAGCGTCAGCCTTATCTGGGTACCTGGACATGAATGCGTCGAGGGTAATGAGAAGGCAGACAGACTAGCGAGGGCCGGCTCACAGAGATATTTGCTTGGCCCCGAACCATTTGTAGGGATTCCGTATGGAACATATCTCCAAGCATTATATGCACATGCTAGGAACGAACACATGAAGGAATGGAGGGGAGCGTCAGACCTAAACCACTCCAAAGCGTTCTCTAGCACAAGGGTGGACGGTGGGGTTAAATTATTAAACCTAAGCAGATCACGAATAAGGCACCTAATAGGTGCACTCACGTGACATTTTGGTACCAATGAGCACCTTCACAGAATAAGGCTAAGTACTATTGATACTTGCAGATTTTGTAAAAGTGGAAAAGAGTCAATGCGACACATATTGTGTGGCTGCGACGCTCTTGCGAGACGTAGGTTGGGTCATCTGGGAGTAGCCTATCCTACACCAGATGATTATGTACAGCTCCGGCTGGTGCAATCGTTGCGTACCTGAGGGAACTCTTCGACACGCCAGCTACAGAGTAAGGGCTAGGGCATGCACAATGGATCGTTCAAGTGCGTTCCGGTGGTTTACCGGGCCCGATTCTTAGCCACCAAAAATAGAATAGAATAGAAGTAGCCGAAGCAGTTATGGTGATATCTGAAAGTGTTTCGTTTCATCTAAACTATGATGATATTGTGAGCGGCGGTTGTATTGTAGTATTTATTGCACCCTATTTATAGACTATGGTATTACGGGGGTGGGTTGCGGATGTCCCCATGCCCGCTAATTGCTTTAGACAATAACCATCACGCGACTATATTGCCTACATCGTTAGATCGACGGGTAATTGAATTGTTGGTTAGTTTTGGTAGTTATGGAGATGTATAAAATAAGTATCTATGCGTGTGTAGGTACGGAGTATCGAGTAACTCAAAAAGCGAAGTAAAATTCTGTCAAAAAAAATCTCGCTTATAAAAATTATAATAAGAGTAACTTCGTATCTAGGGTATTTTTCATTCCAAGACTGAAATAAAATAATTTAAAAAGAAATGAAGTTAAACGGTTTTATTTGTTAACGGCTAACAAATAATTAGGTAGGTCTCAGGTACCAGTCGACACACCACTCTCCTCATCAATTTAGGGCTTTGACCAGAAAAAAAATCGTCCCTAGAATTGCCAATATTTTCTTGTGCTTTTAATACCCGTAGGGTCTTTTTGTGACCCTCGCTCATTGTAAATTTAGGGTCGACCGTTGTTCAATGCTTCAAGCCGATATTTGAACCATAAACTGCGTACCTCATAAAAGACAGTTCTTTACTGTTATAACTTGTAGTTTTACCTTTTTAAATGTAACGGTATTGTATAATAACTCGGATCGAAACACCCTAACATCTGCCTTGATGAACAACAAGCTTACTTACTAATTCTAAAAGTAATTCCGACTAATATTGACTGGAAGGGCTTAGTCACGTCCGCTCAATGAGCCCTTTCATCGCCACAGCCCCGGTGAAGTTTTATTGCTTTTTTACTTTTAGGACGAGATGATTTAAATGCACGTAGATTGGTAGTTGGTTGTTTACCTATATATTGGTAAGTATGAGAATTATATTGATGCATATTTTTAGAATGTTTTTTTTTTTTTATTATTTATTTAAGGACAACCAACAAGACTTACACTAATACATTGCATTTTTTACATTGGTGAACTTAAAACTAAGTGCAAGCTTAATTATAGGTCGCCACAGCATGCAAAAAACGCGTTAAAAGTGAAAAAACTAGTAACAATGTAGAAAATTGCTTTAAAAAGAAAAATTAAAATATAAAATAATGATTGGCTTTTCGGTTAAGTATATCTTTTTTTTAGTAAACTAACAAGTAACATGGCAGAATGGCCGAAGGCAAGACACAGAGTATAAAGTAAAGATTGTGTACCCTATAATAGAATATTAACGGAATATAAGTTATGTACCATTACTTAGAGGACATCATTACTTTACGACGAAAACTAGTGATTTTCTCTGAGAAGATGTCTATTTTGTACTTTTTTGCTAATACATTGTACTGTCTCAAAAGTCTGTTCATTGGGGAATGGAGTCCCAAATTACTTTTGGACGAGGATATCTCGAAGGTATAGAATGTTCCTGATCTGGGTAATTTTCTTGGGACATGAAAATTCAGGTTTTCGCATAAGGCTGTACAATCAATTTGGCCACTGAGTAATTTGTACAGAAATATATGGTCGAGGAATTGTCTACGTTGGAGCAAAGTGTCAAGTTTATAGTACGAAAGACGTTTGTTGTAAGATGGGTACTGCTTGGCTTGTTTGTATTTAAACGCGAGGTGCCAAAGAAAACGCTTTTGAACAGATTCTAAGCGTTTTATATGCACATCATAGTTTGGAGACCACACTTGACTACAATATTCCAAACCCGAGCGAACTAACGTTTTGAAAAGTATTATATCTATTTTCGGATTTTGGAAAGCTTTGCTGTTTCTGTTAATAAATCCCAACATTTTAAATGCCCTTCTTACTATTTTATCGATATGAACGTGAAAGCGTAGTTTTTTATCGAGATGAACTCCGAGGTCGCGAATAGTAGACACCTCTTCAATAGCCGCCCCATTTATATTGTAAGATAACTGAGTTTCAATGTTACTTCGTGTGAATCGAATACATTTACATTTCTCAATATTTAATAGCATTTTATTTGAGTTACACCAATCATAAAGCGAATTCAGATCTTCTTGCAGTAGCTTAGTATCGATAAACGAACGAATCGGTCTTAGAATTTTTAGGTCGTCGGCAAAAAGATAACATTCAGAGTGCTTTAGAATTTTAATGATGTCGTTTATAAACACTGTAAAGAGAATTGGGGCTAGGTGTGAACCTTGCGGTACCCCAGTGATTACAGGGAAATGTTTGGAGGAATATCCGCTCATTACAACTCTAGTATTACGTTGGTGTAAATAAGAAGTAAACCATTGTAATAGGTTACCAGTTACGCCATGAGCAGCCAGTTTATGGAGAAGGATTGCATGATCAACTTTGTCGAATGCCTTAGTTAGGTCCGTGTAAATTACGTCAACTGGAATCCGGGTGTCAACAAATTTTGCAACTTTGGTTATAAATGACATAAGATTTGTAGATGTTGATCTAGATTTAAAAAAGCCATGCTGCTCATTAGAAATACATTGCTTTAAATGTGAAGTTAGGATGGGGCACAATATTTTTTCCAAAACCTTTGCGAATACTGGTAGGATAGATATAGGCCGATAATTTGAAACAAGCGACTCATCACCCGACTTGTGAATAGGAACAGTAAGTGACTCCTTCCATTGGTTAGGGAAACTACCGGTTTCTAACGACATATTGTAAATCATAGTTAACGGTGTTGCAAGTAGTTTCGAACATTTGTTAACAAATAATGGAGGAATATTGTCTGAACCGGCGCCTTTGAAGGTATTTAGACCTTGAAGCTCTTTTTGAACAATTTCCTCTGTGAATGAAATGGAACCCAAAGTGTTTGAACATATGTCTTCTGTGGGAGGTAAAGATATTTGAGTCGTGTTGTTGCTGTTATAAACTGAGGAAAAACAGTCAGCAAAGAGGTTACAAATAGTTTGTCCATCCGAAGCACTTGTATCATTCAAATACATCGTAGATGGATAAATGCTCTGATTTTGCCTTTTATGCTTTAGATAAGTCCAAAAGATTCGAGGGTTAATATTAATAGAGCTTTCCATCTTTGTTATATAATTACGGTAACATAAGTTGATGCCAGATTCGCAACGTTTTTTTAACGACTGAAATGCGAGATAATCCATGGGATTATTATATTTTTTATAGCGTGTACGATATTTGAACTTTTCTTTTAATAGTCGCTTTAAATCGGTGCTATACCAGATAGGAAAATTATTTGATGTGGTTTTTGTTTTCGGTACATGTTTAATGATTATTCTGTGAAGTATGTTATAGAATATTTCAACCATAGTATCCACTGTCGTACACGACCTGAACTCAGAAACCCAGTTAACATTAGACAAATCTTTCGAGATTAGGTCGAAATCAGCTCTGTGGAAATTTAACTTGTCTGTATTATTAGGATGTAGTTTTTGACTGTGGGAAAATTTCATTATAATCTCAAGGGGAGGGTGGTATAGATCAATTGAGCTTAATGTATAGTGGCTTTGATTTACTTTAACAGTATCATTGTTCGATAATATAAGATCGAGTATTCTATTTTTGTTGTTTTTAATTGTGTTATATTGTGTTAGGTTCTGTAGGGCAATAAAGTCATGCAGAATATTTACGTTTGTATTATTTACTACTGTGTTTTTAATATCCTTTGATGAAGCTTGCCACATTATTTCGCTCATATTGAAGTCGCCAATAATAAGGGTATTCGGGTGAGATTCCATTACACGTGCGGTATTGACCAAAAAATGTTCTAATATACACACATCAAAAGTGTCTAGGGATCAAGCATTTTTAAGCGGATTTCTTGAGATTGAGATGTGGCTTTGTAATAAATTTATGATTTTATAAATTTATATGGATCCTTTTTGGTGCATTTCATAATTTGAATCAGGAACTGTGAATCAAATTCGAGTAAAAGATGAAAATCAGCTGTCAATATTTTCCCTATAAAAACATACAACGCATTGAAGACATTATTAGTGCTACTGTTTCCCTACTACTGATTAAAACCAACGTTATTATGGAGCGGCGACGTCATTTAAGCAGGGAAGAAATGCTCAGAGCCGTGGGAATGATAGAAGCTGGTTCCCGGCAACGTACTGTGGCTTTAGCTCTGAATACAAGTCAGAGTGTTATCAGTCGACTTTGGACACGTTACCGAAGCACTGGTACCGTGGCTGAGCGCCATGAAGGACGGTATCGCTGCACCACACGGAGACAAGACCGATATATTCAAATCTTAACTCGAAGAGCTCCAACAATAACTGCCATGATGTTAGCCGTGAGGCTTCATCACTCTTCAGGGAACTTAATTAGCGACCAAACAGTCAGAAACCGTTTGCATGAAGTGAACCTTCATTCCCGAAGACCGCTACGGGTACCACCTATAGCAATGCACAATCGTAGGATTCGATATCAATGGGCTCTTGAACACAGAAATTGGGCAGAAGAACAATGGCGTTTCGTGTGCTTTTCTGATGAGTCTCGTTTTGGTATGAGACCGGATACAAGACGTATACGACACTGGAGAACCCCTGGACGCCAACAGCGATTAAAATCCTGCCAGGAAGTCCATCCTTATAGTGGTGGAACCATCATGGTATGAGCGGGTATTTGGATCGGCGGAAGAACTGAGTTGATTTGGATCAGAGGCAACCTCAACGCTCAAATTTATGCTGAGACGATTGTATCAGACGTCATCGTTCCTCTACAAGTGCAAATCGGTCCCTTATTTCAGTTAATGCATGATAATGCACGACCGCACACCGCAAGAGTTGTAAGACAGACTCTCGCCGCAGCTAACATCAATGTCCTGCCCTGGCCTGCTCAGTCGCCAGACTTGAACCCGATTGAGCATGCATGGGATATGCTACAGAGAAGAGCTCTGCCGAATATGGAGGGTATCCAGTCGCAAGAAGACCTTTTTTTGTTGTTGCAACGAACATGGGCGGCCATTCCACAGCGTGATTTGGATGAACTCATTTTGAGTATGCCAAACCGATGTTCTTGTGTTGTTAGTGTTCGCGGTAGAAACACGGATTATTAATTGTTTAAGTTACCCAATAAAATTTTAAAGAAAACTGTTATTTCAGTCTTTTTTTCGAACTTTTGTGTTAGTGGTTCAAATGTCAAAAATCCCTTTATTAGGAAAATGGCAAATTTCTTTATTAATGCAAAGGTGACTTGGTTTATCGTTACTGTGACAAACTGTATCAATCAGGAGAAAAGTTATTGCAAAAATATATGTTGATCCCTAGACACTTTTGATGTGTGTACTTGTTTGTATTGGCGGTGGTAAATATATACTACATATTAACAATTGATCTAATGAAGCAGAAGAATTAGTGACTGAAACGTCGATCGCAACCCATAAATCCTCGCAATCGCTTTCGAAATCTCGTATTCGACGTGAGTTAAAACGTGTCGATACCGCTATTAATACGCCGCCGCCTTTTTTTTTTTAATGAAACCCTGTTGTATATCTGTCTCGTCTGTAAACTTTATAAGAGTTTGGGAATAATTCAGAATCGAATATTTCGTCATTCAGCCATGTTTCGCACAATACAATTACATCGTAGTTTGCACACATTACATTTTTGTATAACTCTGTAGTTTTCGTACGTAGTCCTCTAGTGTTTTGGTAGTATAAATTTAACGACATGAATTTTAATCTTAAGGTAATCTAATACACATGCATAAAAGATACAAAAATTTACTTAAGTTTATCAAGCGTGTCTTTGTTGCGAACAAAAATGTATTCAGAGTCGTCCGTTTTTCTCATGTATATTCGACCATTTCTTATCCATACGTGCTTGTACCCTTTTAGCTTAGCTGCTTGTCGTGCAGCAGCGTGCAGGGCTTTATTAGCAGGTGACAGATGTTCGCATATGTAGATGGGCATTTTGTTTCCAGTGTGTCCGATGTGAGTGGTATTAAGTTTATTGGTTGAGTTCATTTTATTAAACTTAATACTTGCAGCTAGAAATTCGTCTCTTAATTTAGTAGTGGAGAATTGGACTACAATCGACCGAGGTCTATCACTATTTGTGTTTATTTTTGCTGTTCGGGTACAATTGGATATATTTTCTGTGGTTATTCCGGAGTTTATTATTTTTCCCAAGTGTGTTACAATGTCTAGCAGGTTCTCGCCTCTTTTTTCTGGAACGCATTGTATTTCAATGTTGTTGGCGCGAGTACTTTGTTCCAACTGATTTATACGTACGTTTAGTTCTGCCACAGAAATCGTGATTTCCTCTTTCTGTTTTTGGAGAATCTTTACCGTCTCGGTGGATGTCTTAAGTTTTTCACGCATGTCCTCGTACTCTTCGTTAGTAAAATTAATAGATTCCTTAACTGATTGTAGTTCATCCTTGATATCCTTTATTTCATTTCTGAAGAATGCCATTTGTTGTGTAATAGTGTCTTTCACAGAGACACTTATTTTGTCCAAGAGGCAATCAAATTTCTGGTCGATGATATTTTCTATGGTAGAACGTATTTCGTTAGCAGAAATGGAATTGCTCACACCTTGTGGTGGGGATTGCAGAGCTTGCCTTTTGTTTACTCGTAAGGTTACATTGGGATTGAAACGCACGGGGGTGTTATCATTATTTTTCCCCTTAGATTTACTACCAATACATTCCGGGCATTTCCAGGCTGCAGGTGCTCGGTCGGGATGGATAGAAGTAGAGTTGTTAAGCCTCAAACATGCTATATGGAACGCTTTGTCACACGAGCAACACATAACGTATGCGTCGTCATCTACTCCGAGACTACAGCAGCCCCAGATAATGTCTTCTGCAGCCATGATTATATTATTAGTACAAATGTTTCGAACTTAGTCGAGTACTTTAAAGTGTTGTTGCTGTATTGTGATCACAAGAACATAGATATATGGTTTTCTGATATATGGTTAGCCTTTTGTAATTTGATTTCCAAACTCGATAAAAAGTTATCTTTGGCCGCTTTGATTTTTATGAGGTGATACAAAACTGACGGTAAATTATCATATTTGCAACACAGGCAACACTAAAGTATGTAGAAATTGTCATCTGACATGTTGTTGAATTTATGTCAGTTAGTGTCAATATCAAGCAAAAGTTAGTACTTTGGTTTGAGGGTACTAACGCAAAGTTGAATAATATGTTGATGTCAATGCATAAGTTTTTCTTACAATTTGTGCTTGATTTTGCGAGAAATACGTAGTAACTTCAATCACACTACCACTGCAGACTTTGAATAACAATTCAGTTGTAATTTTGTGGTGGAAAAAGCACTTTATACTTAAAGATTTTAAAAATAAACAATCTACACTTGTTAACGCTAAAAACTTTGACAGATGAAAAAAAAAGGAATTGCGCGCAGTTATTGAATATAGTATAGGAATCCGTAATGATTGTAAAGAGATTAGGGAATATAATATATTTACCCTGTTTTCCTTTACACGGTCAAAAACGAAACAATATAATGTAGGTGTGCACACAGGAGTGATGGCTGACCGGGGTGGCCAAAGAAAACCAAAGTAAAAACTACTAGCGTTATATTAAAAGAAATATTGCTTAGTTTACGGGCCAGCATTGTGTTCTAAAATTAAAAAAATATAATTCAAACATCGAACGCAACCAGCTAGTGATGTGCAGTGTTTGTTTACGCAGCTGGCGCATGGCGACCGAGAAGAGCGCGCGTCCACATCTTTGTGTGTCGGTCGGTATCGTATCGAGTCGGTAGCAACAAAACGTTTGATGTCCGATTGCTGGCACTTAACATTTTATGTTACGTTTGTGTTAAGTGACCGATTATTGAACGTTTTCTAGTGATAGTAAGTACATCACATAGCAAACAAAAGAGAATTTTATAACTACCGGATAATCAGACTTAACTGCTTGTTGATAAAGTTGAAAATGTTAGTACTACACTTAACCTAAGTCAGTGATATTCCAATTTACACCCTAAGTAAGCACAAATTATTAAGGAAATACGGAGACTTGTGGAAACTTTTTTGATTTACAAGTGTGCCAATTTAATAGATCGCGATGTTTACATACATGCAATAATCAATCTTTGAAGTAAAGACCAATAAACAATGGCGCGGTATTGTAAAGAAACAAAAGTTTCACAACACATATTTCTTGAAGATTTCTGAATCTTCGATAAGTATTGTAACAACAAATAATCTGTTGAACATCTACTACAGATTTTTTTAGGTTTATTTAATAAACTAAAGGAAGTGACAGGAGCATGGAGCAGTAGCCTAGCCGTACTGTTATATTTAGTGAATCGCATTATGTAGGTTAGAAGAAGCAAACAAAACAAATACATGCCTCGATTTATTTAGAGAAGAGACAATATCTGCGGCAGACTGTGATGGCTACCCTGACGGGCTCCTTAGAGAAAGAAAACAATAGAGAGCTGGCACTTTCTTTCTCATTCGCTCAAGAAAAGGATGCATTTATATATATTATATGTGATAGAAAGAAACAGAGCATATGATTTTTTTTTTGTCCCTTAGCGTGTGTTCAAAATCTGGCGCACCTACGGTGCGTTTTCTTCGAGTACTCATGAAATTTTCTAGTTCACGACCTAGCTTTGGAGTTTTAAATTGAATTGCGTTATGAAATATCGTTTATACTACATTTGAAAGGCGCATTTGAATAAATATCCATAACGTGTGTTAAGTGTACGAATGATTATTTTCCGTTATTTTCTGTCCTTATCGGCGGCACGCTAGCTAGATGTCTTGTTATATTCTGTCTACGCTGGGCTCGTTACCCGACTAGCGACTGGTCCTATTCTCCTTGATGTTTCATAAAAACGGACAGCTGCGTTTAAAGGACCAAATTATTGTTACATCCTTGGGGGTTCTATCAAACGTAGTTGCCAACTTCAACGAAACAAATAAGAGAGAAGGCAAACTTTAAAACGGTGCTATATAGTCTGCTATTAATAATAATAATATAATATAATATCTTGGGACAATCCACACACGGTCATCTGATCCCAAACTAGGCAGAGCCTGTACTATGGAAACCAGACAACTGATACTAATACTTATATACATGTTTTTTTTTGTAAATACATACTTAAATAGATAAATAACACCCAGACACTTGGTGGGAATTGAACCCACGACCCATCGGTTAGCGGACAGGGTCTCTAACCACTAGACCAACGGGCCCGTCAAACGTCTGCCGTCGTTATTGTGTCATTGGTTATTATAAGAAGGCATACTGTCCAGCCGCCGAGAGAATGCGTTCCTGACGTCTGTCAGTTGGTCATGACCAGTGATGGGAAATAATTAACACTGTTATTACCTGATCTAAGAAAAAAGTAACATAAGTTTCAATAATTGTTTATTTGGATTCTAATTTGTGAATGTAACAAAGAAATTAAAAATGCGATAATTATAATATATAAACCGTAAGCAATACAACAAAATCACTGTCACGTTGAACAAATATTTTAGATATCTTATAAAAAAATGTGAAAAATGTCGAGAAATTCTCACAGGTGAACTTCCTTATCCTATGTTTTTGCAGTGACTAAGGCTATGAGGTATCGTCACTGAGCTGGTTTATGGATCTGCGGTTTTGCGGTAACGCCGCAGTCCCTTCTGCTGCCTGCGATTTGGTTCTTCTGAATGAATGGTCCATAAGTAGCAATAATTGCTTATCATATGGCGTGGTTTGCAGTACAAATAAAAATGTTTCTAGCAAACGGTACCGACGTAATTTCTACGGTACTAAAAATGAAATGAAGTTTATTACAATATGACACATTGTTTGTGATACACGACGGCGTTGTAAACAAACACTTAACGTTTACCTCGAAGTTGCATCGACCACGTATTGAACATATCTTTGACTATATAAGCATTTTGTAAACACGATAATTATTTGTTGACTGTTGGTTTAGTAGCCCCGAGAATTGGGTCATTTGTATATGAAATTCACAATTTTAGTAAGCTACTTTGGATACTTTAGTAGTTAATGGCAATTATGGTATTTTAATTAATACTCAGTCACTGACAAGAACAATGTTTAAAAAAAGTGTTAAATAAACTATTTTATAAAAAATAAAAACCGACTTCAAAGTAAATTATCTAAAAAGCATAAAATAACGAAAATATATTGAAGTCGGTGCTAGCTAATCATGTTAACTAACACTATCACCAGCTGACACCGACTTCAATATATTTTCGTTATTTTATGCTTTTTAGATAATTTACTTTGAAGTCGGTTTTTATTTTTTATAAAATAGTTTATTTAACACTTTTTAGTGACTTATTTTACCAATATAGGCATCAGCACTATCACGCAACTCGAACGTCTACGTTACAGTAACTTATTGAAAACATAAAAAGTTCATATCTCTTAAACTACTGGACCGATTTTGATGAAACTTGTACTCTACCCTAAGTTGAACAATACTCTAACTATTGCAAAAAGAATTTTCGAAATCGGACTTGTAGTTTCTGAGAAATCGGTGGACAAACCTACATACATACATACATACATACATACATACATACATACACTCATAAAATTTGGTAAATTTCTTTAGAAGCCCACATAGACTAACATATATTAATATTACGCATTTTTATCAATATTACATACATACGCGTCGAATAGAGAACCTTCTTTTTGAAGCCGGTTAAAAAAGGATAAGAAAGCATCTGCTCAGGGGCCAGGGCAAGTATTGTGAAGTGCGCTTAATGCATCATAGGTATTTTGTATAATAAGTGTATTTATATATTTTTTTGTTAATGGAAGTAAACGACATTAGGTACTAATTTGTTAAGAGAGCAGCGACGCCAACAAACTACTTTGCAGTTTGTCGAGCCATATAAGTTTAATAGAAATGTTTTTTTAGATATCCTATGTTAAAGAAATTAATAAAAATAAAAAAGACGTCAAAATATTTGTATAGTACATATTTATAAACTCACCAACAAGTCCGACAACACTAAAGATGCAAGCACACACCGCCGCCAATATCGTAGCCTCGGTCGGATAAAAAATAGTATTGTTAAATTCCATATTAGAAAAATTATCGTACATTTTGAATCAACACAGCACTGTCACGTCACTAGATTTTAATTTGGATTTTTTTCTTGACATTTTATTCTAGAATATTGATCGGTGTTCATATTTAGGCGCGCGCGCATCTCGCGTGTGGCTCATAGCCGCTGCATCGTATATCTGTAACAAAAGATGCCTAATTAGGTTACATTTTTTTATTTGATCTTAGCACGTGTTCGTCTTAGTCATATTGCAAATAATATGTGATGTTATATTTAGTCATAACATAAGCTTTGTACCTACATGGTGCCTTTTTATGGAAATGTCAAGGTGGCTTTGTAAATTATTTTTAAGTGCTTGGTAACTTGCGACTAGACTAGACTAGATTTTAGAGATATACACATAGAAAAGCAAGAATACGACTAATAAATAGGAAGAAAGTACATTAATTAGTGTCCTAGGTTGTAGTATTTAACGAAACGACCCTTGAGATAACAATTCTGTATTAAATGAATAAATGAACTAGCGTGGAACGTTCGCAACAGCTGATAGAGGTCAGGATTTATAAACCCAGTAAGGGTGGACTTCAAACATAATATAACTTAAAACTACATTACCAGGTTAACAAACAACAACAAATGAACAACCGTCAGTGGCATACTATACAATTCTTGAAAGATGTATACACGCTTATAATTGGATAGCCACTTATTTTAAATTGTTGTCCTAATGAGATCATGCTAAACGCAATTTAGGATACATGTTTTAGGCAATTCCATGTGGGAGGTCAGATTATCATATTTGAATCATTTGCATGATTTTATGATTGATGTCGTCCATA
The DNA here is from genome assembly GCA_911728495.1 of Furcula furcula. Taxonomy (NCBI): domain Eukaryota; kingdom Metazoa; phylum Arthropoda; class Insecta; order Lepidoptera; family Notodontidae; genus Furcula; species Furcula furcula. The sequence goes on from OU452252.1 coordinate 24,857,154, forward strand.
TGTGGGGAAAAGTTATTAATAAAATGTAAAATTATAGACAGAACAATAAGACACATTAAAGCGGTCACGCAAATACATTTGCCGTTGATGGTGATCTTTTGTGATAAACTTGTTAGATAGGCCCTAAATGTTTTGAGTTTTGATATAATTTATGACGAATTATGAAACAATAAATATACTTATTAGCATGTCGTTGTCATATATTAGTACGCGACTTAGTACAACCCGCGATGCAGCGGGAAGCAGCTCAGTTTACATTTGGAGGTCGTGCGTTTGAATCCTGCACGGAACAACACCTTCGTATAACAAACAACTTCTTACTGGTTAGGATAATACTGTCAGATGACCTAATTTTCTGTAAAGTCGCATCGGATTGTGAGGGTAAAGAAAGTGATTAGTGACCATGTCCCTTAGAGGGGCATTATATAGTATATAGTTAATATTACTATGTGTAACCAGTCTTATATTTAGACCTGTCAAAGCTCGTGTTTATGCATAATGCAAGCACATAATGCCCTAAATCTACATAGTTCTTACATTTTTTATTTATCATAGCGGCATTTTAGAGATGACTCTTTATTTTTATTTTAACTAAACCGTACTATCTATTTCTTTTTATTTTAGCTCATTTCAAACTACTCACGAGCATGGGTGCTGCACAGTGTCTAAAATGTCAGGAGACATTTTAAGTCGCAATGAAATTACCTTTTCTTTTTAGAAAAACAAATAACTATCGTGTTTACAACAATTAATTAGTTCTTATTGTACAAAGAATATTTGAACTCTACCTGGTTTTACCAGGACATATTTGCATGCCTTTGCAAGGCGGAATATGGAACAGCACTTTTTATTTACTGTACAACTTCTCTAATTGTATTCTAAGCAAATAAATGATTCTTATTCTTAAAGGCCATTTTATAATTTTTTTTTTAATTATACTTATGTTTTAGAGTGTTTTTCACAACCTGTGAATAGGTGAGCGAGACACGCGGAAAAGGCGTAGAAAATTAACATAATGTTACAGATTACTCACAGAAAGAAGTGGAAAGCATGAATTTCTTTACAATTGCCATTTGGTCTATTGACATGCATACAGTATTATAATATTACAGTTTCGTTAGCTATTTTACCTACTGACGCACAATTTACATGTTGTATTTTGCTTGGTGATTCACGCAAGTATGAAGGCTGTAAGTATACAATATATTGTAAAAAAATATCTAAAGAGGAAATCGTATATCTTTTTCAATGAGCAGCAGTATAAACATCGATAAAAATAAAAACAACCGCCCCGCACTAAAGAATTTGAATTTCGAATATGAATGATTAGAATTTAGCAACAAAATATTTGAATTTATTTGAAAGATTTTTTTAAGTAAATACTAAGTACCTACCGACATAATTTCGTCTATTCAACCTTGTTGTCTTCTTGAATAATAATTAATGTTATATTTTTAATTATGTAAATATTTTATTTGTAACTGTTTACCGTGTTTACCTATTAATAATAGCCCGCAGATAGTAGATGGACTGTATGAATTATTCACTTGGCTAAGTACGTACAATCTCCATTGAATTGATGAATTCCTAATATACTTACTTCAATTAGGTTTTCTTCATTTATTTCAAATGGATTTTGTATTCAATCGATTTATGAATAAACACTAAAAGTATATACGTAGGTATGTATCCTCACTGGCGCAGCGGGAAACTGCTTGCTTTGCAAACTGGAGATCGAGGATTCAAATCCCGTGGAAGCAACACTTGTGTAGGACATCCTTACTGGTTAGGGAAGCAGAATACAGGCCGCACCAGAGTGTATAGAAAGACTAAGAAGAAAGAGATTCGCCGAACTACTAAGGTCACCGACATAGCACTCAGAATTTGCAAGTTGAAGTGGCAATGGGCAGACCACGCCGCTCAAAGAACCGATAACCGATGGGGAAGAAAGGTTCTCATAATATTTCGGATTTGACTCAGGGGGAAATTAAATTCTACAATTATTTTTGAATCCCCTGGTAGGGGAACCAAGAGGAATTGCGAGTATCCGTGGAACCCCTGCCTCAGAGTCAGAGGAAGGCACGTCCAGTGGCGACCACAAACCGGAAGACGCAGCGTAGGCAGGACTTCCAATAGGACAGACAGCATTGGTCGCGTCGCAAGCAACCGTGGATGCAAAAAGCCAATCGTCTTTAACTGTGGCGTTATAAGGGGGCCTTTGTTCAGCAGTGGACGTCTTCCGGCTGATAATTATGACATATCTATTAAATGCATTGGCTATAATAATAGTAAACTACAATCCAATGATATCGAGGACAGTTTTGTTTGTGCACTGAGCCGGTCACCTATAGTTCCCCATCGCCCCTGGCATACAAACAACAGTTAATAAAGCTAATAATGAGCACTGTTCTTACCACGAACTACTTCGCATCCTTATTAAGACTACGTTCTCGGAAAGTGAACGGGTAATCGATTATTAATTTGCATGATCGATCGATATTTAATTTTACTAATATTGCATTGACCCTACATAAAATGCATTCGTAAAACATTTTTATTTTTGTAGGTACGCTGCGCAATGCCAAAAAAAGAAATATATAAATTTTTTCTCACAGACCATTTTTTTTCTAATTCAGGTTTAAAAGTTTCTAAGATCGCAATCGATGTCTCAAAAGCCTTCTTTTTATTTAATGCATGTGAAGATAATACGGTATGTAAGTACTTCGCTATTTTATTTAGAATTCCTTTTAGCTCGGCATCTTGCTACCAAAATAACCGCATTCTTGACTAATTACCCACTGTTCTAGACACGGCTACAAAACTGTCCACAACAGAAATAAATGAGTACATAACAACGCGGACGTGATTGTTTCCTTTTTAAGGTTCCATACCTAAAGGTAAAGAATGAACCCTTATAGTGTGACTTCGTCTGTCTGTCTATCACACCAATATATTTTAGGAACCACTGATGCTATCGATTTGAAATTTAGTTCAGTTTTTGGTACCGGGGTATGTGGGATTCTTACCCACTAAAACCCCATGCAGCAGATGTAAGATGCAATGCATAGTCGCATCGGCACATGAGAGGGGACCCCAGGGCTCTCCCAGGGAGTTAAAACCTTGGAGGAAGGAATAAAATGGAGAGGTTCTAGGAATTCGAAATCAACCACTTAGTATCCATCCTCTTTCCCCATATAGGACATGCATCAAGACAAACAAGGACACCTATATATTTCTTAATGCGTCATTTAGAAAGGTTGAACACACTTTTAGATTTAAAAAATAAAAGTTAGTGGTGTCCATGCAAGGATACGCATATCGATATTTAGACAATGTCATCGAAACCATTTTTAATGCAGCGTTTCAGTACTTTAATGTCTTGAATCAATATATTTTGTTAGTATGTTTAATTAATGAAAGTTATAATTTATTTCAAATAGGGTAAAATTACCACTTTCGTATTGTTATATTTTTCTGTAAAAGCTACTACTGGATCATAACGCGGCCTCAATGTAGAAGATCTGGCAAGAAACTTAGCGGGCTTGTCTTTTTCTTTTATTATTAGTAAGTAATTAAGTTTTATCTATGTTGATGGAAAATAAAACTTTTTTTGTTATTATTTTTATCTAAGAAAATAAATATGCAATACAGGCAAAAAGGTGACGGTGGCCAGGTATTTAAAAATTTCAATAGCCAGATTAATAGTGAATCATATTAAAAATAATTATTGGTACCCGTGGGGTGTCAGAATCAGTGGCGGTCCGAGAGGGGGGGTCGTAGGGGTCATGACCCCCCCCAAAATCCCAAAATCTTACACGTCATATCGACAAATTTAACTACCTTCTTTGAAACGTCGAAACAATTAAATCAAATATATATCTTATCAAAATAATTTTGAAAAAGGATGAGAGCGAGCAACCATGTTAGAAGAGTGGCTGAAAGGTTTAGCTCCACTAAATTTTTCTGGAAACCTCTTTGTTCTCTTTGTCTTTTTGTTGGTAAGAATAGCACCCTCCCGTCTCTTCCCGTTGGGTGGGCAACCTCTCTCTTCTATGGGGGAGGCCTTTGTTAAGCAGTAAAGATTTTTTCGGCTGCTGTTGTTGTTGTTGATGAACCTCTTTGTGGAAGTTGGATTAACCTAATTGGATAGTCTGTCCTAGGTAAACAAAGTGGTTAACAAACTCAAGAGTGTCGTTCCCAACGACTATCGGAACGGGTGCTACATGGACATTGATTAGCCATGATCTTCTTCTTGCCCGTGTTCATTTTAAGACCAACCTGTTGTAAAACGCTCCTGAGGTCATATAGTATTGAGTCCTCCAGCGACCTCGCCATAATGAGTACATTATCGAAGTTGAGTGATATGATTTCGATGCCAAATCCCTTTTTCAGTCCAAGAGCTTAAAAACGTCTTTCAAGGCGTTCGTGAACCGTTTCGGAGGAATAAAGTCTCCCTGTCTTACACCTCTCTGCAATCGGATTGATTTTGTACTCTCATTCAGTAGTCGGATCGACATGGTAGCGTTGCTCTGCAAACACTTCAACCCTTCGATATACTGCCAATGTGGCTTCGCTGGCTACCGCCTAGGTTTTGATTAAATCGTAAGCTTTTTCGTAGTCCTTAAATGCTAGACATAATGGCCGATTATACTCCTCGGTCTTCTGTATAAACTGGCGAAGCGTATGAATGCAGTCTAAAGTTGGAAGTCATTAAACCTGCGTTCAAGTCGACGTTTCGTATGACTCTCGAAAACAGCTTGAAGGCGTGGCTCAGGAATGAGATAGGCGTAAAAGTCTTATTTTTTTTAAGAATATTGCCACCACTCTCATGTGCCATTTCTTCTGGCGTATACCTCCGTAAGACGGAATTAAATAACTTCTGGAATAATAAAATTACCGGTTTTCCACCCACTTTCAGTAGTTGTAATTCTGTCATCTGGCGCCTTGTTGGTCTTAAGCTGTTTCAGAACCATTCTAATCTCGTACAAGCTGACGGATGACCACGGTGTGGTATTAGGTTAGTTTGGCTCTGGTGTCCTGAGATGTTCTGGAAATGGGTTTTCGTGTCGAGGTGTATAACTGTCCATAAAACTTCTCGAGCTCTCACAATATTTCCGGTTTCTATGAGATGGCACTACCATCTTCGATCTTCAGCTTGGCCATTCGGCTTTACCTAGTATATGAATTCTTTGCAAACACTTGAGAGCCTTCGTTTCGCTCAAGTGTGTTCTTAATACATGCCGTATTAGTAGAAGGCAAGTTGTGTAACAGCGATTTATAAATTCGTCTATTGGATTCGTCATAATATTCCGTCATATTAGCTGAAGATTGCAGTCTTATCCCAATCCGGTTTTCCATTAATTTAATGGTTGTATCGGAGAGCTTCTGAAGCTTTTTGTGGCGTGGGGTCCTAAAAAGCTTGGATCCTATTGCGTGGACAGTTTACATCAACCAATGGTTTAACTCATCCGCAGTTATGCATTATATGTTGGGCTAGAAGATTGTGTATTTGGGGTTCAGGATTAAAGTGGATCCCGGTCAGAGCGTGGACTGCATTAGACGAGACCTTTTAAGCTTGACATTGATATTCGATGTCCCTCTTACAATACGGTGATCGCTACCAGTTTAAACCTTACCAATCACGGAGACATCATTGAATATGTGCTTCTTGTTCGTTTTGATGAAGTCGATCTCATTTTTGGTTGAACCATTGGGGCTTATTCACGTCCACTTCCTAGATGATCGCTTCTTGAATAAGGTTCATCGCATTGAGTCCTTCCTCCTCTATGAATTGGACCGCCCCTGGCCCCTTTTGGCCCCGCCACTCATACTCATACGACCCCACTCCCAACTCATCGCCATTCCACGTGCGCGCACCTTCGCGTTGAAGTCCCTCCATAACAACGATGAAGTATGCTTCTGGAGGTATGTATAGCTTGTACTATCTCCTCATACAAAGCCTCTATTTCCTCGTCAGCGTGTGCCGATACCGAGCGGTTATTCTGAGTATAACCTTAAACTGTTTATGCTACCCTGCTCGACACACTATCGACTTTTAAGACTTTGTTAATTACGGACGAGAAACCCAACACCAACCTGGTATTTTCAGTCTCCCTCTCGGAAGAAGAGCATATTGCCGCAATCAAGGGTTATCGTATAGTATCCCTCTTTTTGGATATCAGATATTCCCAAAATATCCCAACGCAACTTGCTAATTCTTCCTCCAGCCAAACTTTGGTAGGGGTTGTAGCGGGCATCTTCAAAAAAAAGGGGGGGGGGTTGTAAATACATATTTATACAGATTCATAACCCACGCCCACGACCTATTGCCTTAGACCAATGGCCTGTCCAATATGACCCCCCCCAAAAACTTTGGCTGCGACCGCGCCTGGTCAGAATAGCAACTATCCATCTCCTACCGTTGGGTATTCGTAACAGGTGACTAAGGGAAAACAAGAAGCCGGACAAGCAGCGTCTTTCTATTGGATTACCTACCACCTATACTGCGATCTCCAAGCCGCCTGCCAACCGTGGGGATTATAGCAAGCGATTATGAGAGGCATAAAGGAAGAGCGAGCGTACTTGTGTCTACGCAAGCGCTAGTGCACTATAATATCTCCTGCGTATATGGCTGATCTTGTGAAAGATTGGCCGCTGTGGTCGTTTCGGCCAGGGAGGCATTTTTTTTTATCTAACATACATAAATTATAGGAAAATGTAGTGATAAATAAAAACAAACTTATATTAAATTATTTAATATAATAATATATTGGCCTTTTCGATAACATTTGTACTCATCCTGTAGTGCCAAACAGCTGTTGCAGAACGTACTCGCAGAGGAAACACATTTTCATTGATGTCCATGGGTTCCGCACTGGTAAACTGGCAACAAAGTATACACTTATTAGACTTATGAATTGCAGTACCTACGTACCATTCTATGATAGACATTATCAATTGATGTTTGACAGGCCTTATTAACATTTTTCGAAAAGTGTATACTTCGCCTATGTCAGAATCCGTCAAGCCATTTAGGCTATAGACCGTACTAAAGAAATGTGTAGACATACATACATCCACACTCTCGAAAAATATAGCTCTCCTCCTTAGGCAGTGAAGGCAAAAATGTATACAGGTATTCGTATCAGTTGATTTGATACCATGGTACAGGCTCTGCATAGTTTAGGATTAGATGGCCGTGTGTGGCTCTCCCAGAGTATAACTGTAAACAATTTATAAGTACTTTAATTCCTAAATTTGGATTCATTCCATATAACTTTAGTTCGTAATAAACATTTTAACTTTAAATTAATACATAATGTTAATTAAGCTCACAACGGACGGTGATTCCGTTCTGCACCATGTTTATCACGGGATCCGCACGATCACGCGTCGACCGTCGACGGATTAATAAGTATCGATAAAAAAAATTCCATCACTACGATAAAATTTTATAACCTAAAAGGTTAACTATTCTGATCGAAATATCTCAAAATATTGCGCATTTCACAAATATGCTTTATCCTTCGATGATAATTAATGTATTTAAAGAGTTTTAATGAAGTTATAACGCTTTGTTATTAGCACTTTTATTGTAAAATCATGAAATGTACTTACCGATGAAAACTTACATATTCAACTTCATTTCGCTTTCGCCCCGTAAGGAATCGACATCCACGCACAACACACGACATATACAAGTTGTTTTTATATGAATACTAATGTAATTATTATAATAAACACATTTTTTTTTCAAATCAAAACATCATCGAGAAAGTAAACAATGCTGTCAATTTATATGACTAAATTAAAAAGTCTATCACTATAAGTTCCACCATAGACAAATATTGACTTTTAAATTTTGTAGTATTCGAAAGTAGTATTGTGGTCCCCATGGGTCCATTGACGTTTAAAAAAAGTGTACGGCTGAAAAAGTGGGACGTGAGAAATATTATCTGTCTCTTTTTTTCTAATGCTCATTCCCCATAAGAGTAAACGAGATAAATATTCATTTTAGTTAACGCTTTTAGCTTATTTTTGAGACCCTCTCTGTATTACTCTGTGGTTAAAACGATAAGTGCAGGAATTAAATGTACAGAGATAATTGAATGTTTTCTTCTTGAAGTTTGACGTCATGACTGATAAAATCTTTAAAAAAAAAATTGAACCGAGTTCAATATCACTGAAAAGTATAAAATTATTTAAATATTATAGAAGTTGGTGTTAGCGTACCTGCTGTGTTTATTTGTCACCAACTTCAATAATATTTAAATTATTTTATAGTTTTCAGTGATATTGAAGTCGAATCATTTTTTTTTTAAATATTTTATTTTAAACTTTTTAGTGATATTTTCATACATAAAGATAGAACCATCGAAGACGGTAAAATGATCTAGGTAGGTTATAATCACACTATCGTCTACATAGTTTTACATATTTCATGTTTCTTCATAAAAAAATATCCGGCCGTAATGAAATTTTCATGGAATCATCATAGTAGTTTACTCTCTCGAATAAAAAAAGAATCATCGAAATCGGTTTACATTTGTCAGAGTAATGTAATGTAGAACATCAGTTTTATGGTTTTTACCAGATAAATTCCTTCACATGGTTCATGGTCCTCCAGGAAGTTCTTATCCGGTTGTGAAAAAATTCATACAGATTAATGACACTAGTTTCTTCTTTCGAATAAAAAAAGAATCATTGAAATTGGTAAATATTTGCCAGAGTTATGACCATTTTTGTCCTTAAAAAGCGTCATAATGTCATCTTATAGGCATTCCTGCAAGTTTCTTGCGCAGTCACCATTATTGTTTTTTCAGGAACTACTTATTCGGAAGCAATATTTTTTTTATGGGACCCAACTAACGGATTAAAGAATGGATGGAAGAAAGATTTTTTCAAATCGGTTCATAATTGCCAGTTATGCGCGAACATACATAGAAAAAAATTTATATACAGACAATCAGGTGACGAATTGAGAACCTCCTCCTTTTTTTGAAGTCGGATAAAAACTACTAGAAAGGATTTATATTTCTTGCCACCTTGATTGTTCAGTAGGTACATAATGTATGTACCTACGTGCGTATGGTGTGCAAATCATGAAAACGAGAAAATAATTATATACCTTATTACCTGGCTATAAATAAAATATTGATAAATATTTATTATTTTCCCTTTCCGGCATTATGTAATAGCCGATGTGACAAGATCTTGTATTGTTTGTACAGGAGATGTACTATCGTGGTCACAAGCGGTATATCATCTGCCCGCACGTACCTATTTTGGGCGCCCCCATAATATATCGATGGCCGGCCAAAAATACGTTCGGACGGGGTAAGCGCACACGGTTCAAACGATTTTGATTGAAAACTGATACACGTTCGTGTCCGCGATAGTACATCTCCTATCCTTCGAATAAGTTTTATATAAAAGAATTGATTGCACTTATCATAATGTTATGGGCAATTGGGCATTATCAGTTTAGTAGTAGCTTCCGTGGCGCAGTGGGAAACCGCTAGCTTTGATAGCCGAAGGTCGCGGGTTCGAATCCCGCGGGGAGCAACAACTTTGTGTTGTTGTTTCTTACAGGCTAGGACAATGCAGGCCAATCACCTGATTGTCTGTAAAGTAAGATGATCCATGCGTCGGACGGGCATGTAACCTACGCTTGATCTCCCCCCGTGGTGTTGGTTTTCCGTCCCATCGGATTGTGAGCGGTAAAAGGAAGAAAGATTGCACTTGTGTCTACGCAAGCACTTGTGCATTATAATGTCTCCCGCGTATATGGCTGATATTGTAAAAAATTTGCCGCCGTGGTCGTGTCGGCCCCTAAATCCTTTAGACAGGGAACAACATAATTAAATCTCTCTTTGGTTCGAACAATGATATTTCGAATGTTTCTGCTCTGGCCCCGTTGACTTCTTTATTATTTGAATCGCTGCCTGTATGAAGATTTCCCAGTTTCTAGGCGCCGGCGCAAATGAAACTGTTCATATATTTCATGTGAGAACTAAAATAACGCGTGATCATTACACCAGCCGGATCCATTCTGCTAACGAGTCTAATGTCGAATATTTTCAATCTCTTCCATATGACGACGATGCTCTTGCTCTGTTTAACTAAAATGTAGCTAAACAAAAGAATGGCCAGATGAAAATATGTTAATAAATATTTACCGACGGGATTCCGATTTCGTTTTAGAAATGATCATTTCAGTGTATAATATGCTTCTGAATCGTGTAGTCATTTCATGACCAGGGGCTTACTAAGAACTCTTATAGCACCTGTCTTACAAATTTGTACTTTGAGTGCACTAATTAGCCTTACCTGTTTGGGTGACGTAATAGCTGGGTGGCCTGCTAATTAGTGCGCTCATGGTAAGCACACAGGTCACTTTTCGTGTTAAACTGCCCTGCTATAAGAGATCATGGTAAGGCACCAGTAAGGTCTCATTCACCGACTTTCAGTTATATACGAAACAAAATTCTTCATACGGTCGGTCGGTACGTGGAAATATGGCATCGTTTAAAGTAGGTTTACCTCTGCTTACTTGTTTAATTGTTTTGCCGTCCATCTTGGCAATTGGCACGTCCTTATAATTAGGACTGATAGGAACCGCTATTAAAATATTTTAAACGTTGTATAATAATAATATCCTCCCTCCTCCTGGCCGATACGACCACAGCGGCCAATCTTTCACAAGATCAACCATGTACGCAGGAGTTATTATAGTGCACAAGTGTTTGCGTAGACACAAGTGCTCTCGGCTCTCTCTCTCTTTTATACCTCTCATAATCCGATCGCGATGGCACGGGAGACCGATACGACCGGGGAGAGGTTAGGCGCAGGACCGACTTTTTACATGCCCATCCGACGCATGGATCATCTTACTTTACAGACAATCAGGTGATCGGCCTGCATTGTCCTAGCCAGTAAGGAACAACTACACAAGTTGCCCCCCGCAGGATTCGAATCCGCGACCTCCGGTTTACATAGCAAGGTTACCCACTGCGCCACGGAGGCTACGTACGTTGTATACAGCGTGTTCTTTAAATGGGGTATTATGCCGATGCCGCTGCTAATGTAATGACACATAATGAAAGTCTCAGTCATAATGACAAAATCTTATAATTACACTCGCTAGCGGTGGCGCGCTAGGAATGACTGCGGTGCCTTAATTGTAGGCATTATGCATGACTTAAAGGTGCTGATGAACTTGAAAATAATAGCAAATGTTACATTACAGAAGGAGCGTTTTAGCAAGCATTCTAGCGAGCGGTTCTTCGAGCATTCTAGCGAATAGACAGTAAATTTGCTTCAAGCTATGTGCTGAGCCGAGCCATTCTGACATTGTTCCGCCGTAGAATATTTTTAGCGTTCGCTAGAATGATCGTGAAAATGTTCGTAGCGATGTTTGACACTATGCTTGGCTCTGTTCGTTGTTCACTTCGACAAATTTAAAAACGGCGAATGCTCGATGTTCTTGTACAGGTGAATGCTCAAGTTTTAAGAGTATACCGTGACGCCAGATTTAAAAAAAATATGTTTAAAATGTTTGTTAAATGTCAAATGTCTTTATCTGTACTCGAACGGTGTACCAGTTTTCAATCAAAATCATTTGAACGACGGTTACGTGCGCTTACCCCGTCCGCATGTATTTTGGGCCGGCTCGTGCAAAACGTGCAAACGAATTCAAACGATTATCGTTAGAAAGGTGATACACCACTTGTGACCGCGACAGTACCTTTTTGTCTATATTTCTTTGATTTTCGGGACACCCGTTACTCTGTAGATATTTGAACAGTGTTTCTTATCAAACGTAAATACAATTTACCTATCACACTAATTAATACGCAAGCAATTCGCCTATTCCAGCATGATTTACTGGCCATTACATAGCGTCATGCGATATCTCATTGTCGGCCGGGGATCGTAAATACGTGGCTTTATTAACACTACCACTGTATATGGCGGTTATGCGTGATTATTCTACCGATCTCGCGTCACATTAGTATTTTTATTGATATATGAATTAAATTATACCAATTGTTTGTTTGTATTTAGAACATAATAATATGGGGCCTTCATAAAACGATGTGAGGCATGGTTCGATCCTCGTCTAAAAAGTCTGCTACTAGAGTGATTTTGACTGAATTTTAATCCAAGTACCTACATAGCCTATACTTGAATTAGTTGCAGTGCCCTTCACACCGGAAGGGCAGGATATTTTAAATTGCGATGGCACTTTCTTGGACTATACCTGGCTTAGGGCATATCTTTCTTACTACTAAGTACCTACAATACATAATATTTGTCATAATATATTAATGCATAAAACTGTTAAAACATGTAAGTGTGTAAGTACGTATTTACTATAATTATTCAAAACATTCATTATTCTTATGTAGATAATTCATAAGCAGATAAAACACAAACTTAACGTTTTAATGACATCTGTCAATCTAATTTAATCGAGTGGTCGATGTTTGCACACATCACTAATCTACGAAGAGCTACCGAATCGATACGCGGCCATCACTGGCTAACAGCAAGATGGCCGCTGTGACGTCACCTGTTTGATAACGTCGATTGTTTGATGGGTTAATTAGTTAATCATCCACGTTGATGGGCCTGGCGCTAGGATCTCGACTTTTCACGATAAAAATATTGCGATGATAAACATATCTAGCGAGCTTTTTACACAGAGGAGAGATAAGAAAACGCGCGATCTTCCGTACGAACAAGTGGGGTACCTAGCATGTGTGGGGAATTACCTACCTGTCGTGTCGTGGGGCGTCAGAACATTTAACACGCTGCGCTAGGGCAAGCCACGCCCTTAATCATCATAATGCTAAATGTATGTTATGCCGTTATGCTTTTCTGTCTCGTCACAACACGATACGACATAATAGTAACCTTCGAGCGGCGAAATTGTTGTATTGGCGGAACGGAAGGGCTATGAGCGGTTGATTGCGGATGGTGGATGGCGGAGCGAATTCGTCATTTTCGCTACTAGCACTGCCTTACCTCTGACGCAGAATTCAGTTTCTTTTAGGGCTGCACAAACAGTTCCCACCCAAGTTTTGAACCCGTTTAAGCTTATATTGTTTAAAAACGCCAACTGAGAGGCGATGTATTCCTAGTTCCTATTGCTACCTCTGATTTGTAAATAGGACACTACTTCGGTTCCTGTTTAACACTTAAGGTTTATCGTGACCACTAACACATGGCAGCGTATTGTTTCTTCTTTCTGTTTTGGCACAGGTTGCAATGGAATAGTACTTTTCCGTTTTTCCTAATACGCGACGAGCTTACAAATGATCTCTTACAGTGTGTAAGGAATTTCAAGCTAATCGTCATCGTATGAAATTACACTTACAAATTGTTTGAAAGATCTCATTCTAGTATTATAAATGGGAGTAAGCGGCTCGCGCTTACGTCCAAAAATAAAGAAACCCCATTCGGCCGCTGATGATCCGGGAACGAAAAATCATAGCTACGATTGTTTATCTTCCAGCGCTATTAAGACAGCTGAAGCAAATAGGTTACTGTTATGGGCGATTACCTGTATATCTATGTAGAAATCACGTGAAGTTTTCCTCATTACAGAGTAGCAAGCGTTTGGCTTAAAAACAAAGTATTGGTTGATAACTTCAGTATATTCCAGTGTAGAAGAAATCGACTCATCGTTAAAGGTTGTTTCGAAGTATTATTACCTCTCGCTGTTCATTAATATTTATCTTGTAGGAATGGAGTCCGTTAGCACGTTAAGTATACACGGGACTAGTGATATGATAAGTGATGCCAATCTAAAAATAAAGCGAAATAATCACTGCTCCTTTTGGCGAACTATTCGAGAACGCGCTTTGTGATCTACATGCATGGACTGAACGAGACTGCTCGTCGTTTGAGACATAATTTACTTTGTCTTTTAATTCCAGTAGGTTATCTAGCAATAGCGCCCTTGACATCGGAATTCACTGCTTACGTATAGCTAGCCAGTTCGACGCAGCTTTCTTTAGACATTGAATAATACGCGTCCATATTTAGCCTTCAGCCAAAGCGAATTCACCCACCTGGCAAGTAGGTTTGTGGGCAAACTGTAAATCATAAGGTTACTGTGTAAACGCCCTGAACCGCTGTTGACACAGCACCGTATAGTCACTTGAAGGGCAATCATATTGGAAGGAATTATGAAATAGTACTCCCTACGTAGTACTTAACCTGCAGGTATTCACAACCGTCGGAAATTCACGTTTATAGCCATTTTTTGAGTGGAGTCGGAGATATGAGGATATGATAATATGCCGATATTGAAGGCAACGAAGTAAAGCGAACAATCTATCACTTTGGCTATCCTACCCGTTCTAAGTCAAATAAGTATGTTATTTTATATTCAACTAGCAATAGTTAAAATATGGTTTTTAATTAATACAGTAACGGATGTAAAAAAAAAATAGAAATGACTGTTCCTAACATCATGCAATTCTCTCAGACCATTTATTTATAAAACTTTCGCGTGGTTTACCAGGAGATCATAGAGTTAGCGATGGTGTAGAAAATGACCTCTCGACTCCTTTGTGCGATTAATGAATCTGTAATCCTTTGTCATACGTTCTGCACTATTTCAGAATGTTAAAAAACAATTTTGCGGTAGGTGCGTGATTTGAATCATCGTTGCTAAAACACCTGGTGACGCAATGTTTTGTGAAAACATGTACAGGGTTTTAAAACAATAATGCACTTGGAACCTGATCTGCGGCTAGTTCTTGGATCTAGAGTTAATTTTACAGTATTGGTCTGCACTATATACCAATACCAGTATATTCATAAACCGTATAGTAGACGCGTACAAGTCTTCATATCTCTTGTTCCTTAATACTCTGTCTATCTTGCAGTGGTAATATTTGCAAAGTGGATGAAGCAATTTGGAGAATCGTGTGAGTTACGTTATCTGAGGCCATAGCAAACCATATGACCCTATCATATGGTTTTAATGTTACTGTGTTAACATCTCCAAGAATGGTATGTCGACCACGATTAACAAGGCTGGAATATTTACTAAGACAAATTATGCAGTCTCTAATACTAGAGTGTATAAGTTGTTACGCAGAGTTAGTTAAATTAATGCTGGATGGTAGGTCCCATCAGCAAAAGTCCAACCAGTGACCAAACACTGCTGTGTTCCGGAGTGAAGGGTACTTTAGCTGGCGAAATAAAGCTCGGCTCAACAGACTTAATACTAATTTTGCGGCTAAGAGCGGTGGTGGTAGTGCAGTGCAACTGTCTGTGGGCAGGAGACTCGCTTACCAACGGCGAACGGATTAGTATTATCAAGCGGCATATTTGTTTGTACATTGTTGCGAAATTCAGCAATAGCGCATCATTAAAAATTACTTTCATTTTCATATCCAGCAGAAAATTATGATGAGAAATCATAACCAGTCATTAACCGTACCGTGCATACGAAACACATAATTAATTTAATTAAAAAACCGTTTTAAGTTTAGAAAGCGAGTTGTAAAAGATTATGACTCGTATGTTGTAAATGCCACGTCACACTCTCATTTTTATAATCGATGACTAATCAGATATTGTAATGGGATATAGTTAGATTATGATTCGTTTATATTTGATTATTATCGTCAGCAGAATTCCTTTCAAGGTTCCTTAGATATTGTTACTACGATTGGCCGATGATAATGGTACATATAATTAGCATGGTGATTATGGTGATAAACATAGTTATCAAACCTCAAAATTAGGCTCAGGCACAGGTAGGGTTAAGGCAGTACATTTGCAGCATAATTAATTAATCATTTTCAGTAGTTCTATTAAAATATGAAGTGGATCATAATTGTTCATCAGATTTGGGGGAGTGCAGACAACGGAGTTTACTGGAATCTGGAAAAAAGGTTCTGGAGCTTTTCTTTAAGCAACAATATTTAGACATTTGTTACCAGACATTTATATCTTGTTGATGAGCTTTGCCTCCTGTGAATATTGCATCAGAAGTTCCAATTTTTAAATATTTTAATTGCAATACAAATATACACACATCAAAAGTGTCTAGGGATCAAGCATTTTTAAGCGGATTTCTTGAGATTGAGATGTGGCTTTGTAATAAATTTATGATTTTATAAATTTATATGGATCCTTTTTGGTGCATTTCATAATTTGAATCAGGAACTGTGAATCAAATTCGAGTAAAAGATGAAAATCAGCTGTCAATATTTTCCCTATAAAAACATACAACGCATTGAAGACATTATTAGTGCTACTGTTTCCCTACTACTGATTAAAACCAACGTTATTATGGAGCGGCGACGTCATTTAAGCAGGGAAGAAATGCTCAGAGCCGTGGGAATGATAGAAGCTGGTTCCCGGCAACGTACTGTGGCTTTAGCTCTGAATACAAGTCAGAGTGTTATCAGTCGACTTTGGACACGTTACCGAAGCACTGGTACCGTGGCTGAGCGCCATGGAGGACGGTATCGCTGCACCACACGGAGACAAGACCGATATATTCAAATCTTAACTCGAAGAGCTCCAACAATAACTGCCATGATGTTAGCCGTGAGGCTTCATCACTCTTCAGGGAACTTAATTAGCGACCAAACAGTCAGAAACCGCTTGCATGAAGTGAACCTTCATTCCCGAAGACCGCTACGGGTACCACCTATAGCAATGCACAATCGTAGGATTCGATATCAATGGGCTCTTGAACACAGAAATTGGGCAGAAGAACAATGGCGTTTCGTGTGCTTTTCTGATGAGTCTCGTTTTGGTATGAGACCGGATACAAGACGTATACGACACTGGAGAACCCCTGGACGCCAACAGCGATTAAAATCCTGCCAGGAAGTCCATCCTTATAGTGGTGGAACCATCATGGTATGGGCGGGTATTTGGATCGGCGGAAGAACTGAGTTGATTTGGATCAGAGGCAACCTCAACGCTCAAATTTATGCTGAGACGATTGTATCAGACGTCATCGTTCCTCTAGAAGTGCAAATCGGTCCCTTATTTCAGTTAATGCATGATAATGCACGACCGCACACCGCAAGAGTTGTAAGACAGACTCTCGCCGCAGCTAACATCAATGTCCTGCCCTGGCCTGCTCAGTCGCCAGACTTGAACCCGATTGAGCATGCATGGGATATGCTACAGAGAAGAGCTCTGCCGAATATGGAGGGTATCCAGTCGCAAGAAGAACTTTTTTTGTTGTTGCAACGAACATGGGCGGCCATTCCACAGCGTGATTTGGATGAACTCATTTTGAGTATGCCAAACCGATGTTCTTGTGTTGTTAGTGTTCGCGGTAGAAACACGGATTATTAATTGTTTAAGTTACCCAATAAAATTTTAAAGAAAACTGTTATTTCAGTCTTTTTTTCGAACTTTTGTGTTAGTGGTTCAAATGTCAAAAATCCCTTTATTAGGAAAATGGCAAATTTCTTTATTAATGCAAAGGTGACTTGGTTTATCGTTACTGTGACAAACGAAAACACTTTATTTGATGAATCCTTAAAGAAAATTTTAATTAATATCAATCAGGAGAAAAGTTATTGCAAAAATATATGTTGATCCCTAGACACTTTTGATGTGTGTATTTAAACGAAGTAAAAAACTTCGTCTAAGTAAAAAACTTCCTCTAAATAAATTAATATTAAACCACCTCGTTTAAGCGTCAGTTTCAAATTATTATGAAATGTGGCGCTTTCATGTTTTAATTAGCCAATTAACGCATATTCGCGTAGCTGCGGAATCATATATCGAAACATTTTTTCTTAACCTTGAAGAAGTATAGATCAATCAAAGATCAGTCTATAATTAAATGTTATTCGATATGAGTTTTGAATCTAATCTAATACCTTTTAATAAGTTTTGGTTATTTTTTCAGTGTACACTTTAGTTAAGCCATTATTTTCCAGTGAGCTGCTAGTACTACGTAGTAATAACAGCTCACTGTTGTTTTCCTTATTTATTAAACAGTTTAGCAACAACTGTCATTTATAATTAGAAATTTCTTTTTTTTCAGTCCCTTTAGACAAAAACGTCGAAAGTAACAACCAAAGATTTTGAACTAGGTATACTAATTTTGGTCTTGTCTTTGGGACGGGGTGGTATGTACTAAAGAATTATGGTCATAGAAGATTGGCGTACTGAAACGGAAAACGACGAGCTGGTGGAATTACACCCACCCAACACCTTTATATTCTTTGCAATGCACCATATGCCACTCTTACAAAATATAAAATATCATAAAGATTTATCATAAGAATATAGTTTTTACAAAACCAATGAGTAAGTAATCTTAGTCATCTGCAGGGAAGTCAGAGGGAACTGGATCTGACTCACGAAGAAGATTACTTACTTGCGGTTTTGGAAATGGAAATCACATCAAAAATATAAAATAGCCCTTTGGTTCGAAAGAAGAGCATTTTTAAAACAAAGCTGTGATAATCAATATCTCAGAAAAACTAAGGTAATCTCAAAGAAGATTATAGAGGTTGGTGAATTTACTTACGAAAAAACTATGTTTTTACAGGTTATAAAAGACTCGTGTCCGTGTATGGATATGGATGGCTCAGTCGTAGCAGGTCTTCTAAAATGAAATGAACGAAATGAAAAATTGGTCTTTAGGCAAGGTCCCAGGTATACCAGGCGTACATACATACGAGTATGCATCGACTTACAGTAAGTCTGTGCTAGTATGTTTGCTGTTTCGCCGCACCCCCATACGACCTCATTATAATGCAGCAGTGGTCAAGTGCAAGTGTAGTCAGAACTATGTTTGTTTATAAAACAATACTAGCTATACTTAATTATAATCAGGAAATAATCAGTTATATGTACGTATTGGTACCATGAATTATTTATAAAAGTTCGATTGTGAAACGCAATCAATGACGCAAGGAGTCAGACAGCTGGGCGATGGCTCTCCTGTACAAGTGGCAAGTATTTCTGGCATTAAACATTAGCATCAAACGAATCGATCGAGAACAACGTTAGAGTTCTTCCATACCGTTTTATTGTGGACTTACGGTTTGATTTTCAGTAAACCATGTAATGAAGATTACGGGCTTAGACTATGATCGAAGATTGCGGTTTTAATTGCAACTCCGATAATATTGTAAACGATCTTTTTGTAATACGATTTGTCCTCAAATTCTTGTAATTTACATGAACCTAAAAGCATTATGGTCACACAACGAGCTATGGAGAGATCTATGCTCGAAGTTTCTTTGATAAACTCCGGAATGAGGAGATTCGCCGAAGAACTAAAGTTACTGACATCCGCTGTCAGAATCTGCAAGTTAAAGTGGCAACGGGCAGGCCACATCGCTTGAATAACCGATAACCGATGGAGAAGAAAGGCTCTCGAGTGGCAACCAGTAACCGGAAGACGCAGCGTAGGTAGGCCTCCCACTAGGTGGACTGACGACATTATGCACGTCGCAGGTAACCGGTGGATGTAGATAGCTCAAAAAATTAAAAAAAAATCAGTCATTTATTAGGCTTAACGATCAATTTTTAAAAGCTACTATTGGATCACAACTTGGCCTCAACCGAGAAGATCCGGTAAGAAACTCAGCGGGCTTTCTATTTTTTCACATTTATTTTACACAGTGTTTGTCTTGTCTTGTTACACTGTCGCTGATGCTGCATCATCAGCGACAGTGTGTCCTGCCGTTCAAAAGATCAAATAAAAAACAAATACGACGACAATACAACAAACTAAAAGGCTAAAGCTAATTGTTGTTCATCTTTACCCGACCCATCTCTCTCTTTAATTTACTCTACCTCGCGTAAAATCAGAGTATATTAATACTATTGTGTTAGAAAGAAGAGTATGACTGTCTCTTTGGGAATATGGGCTTTATGTTCTATTATAATTTATTTTTGTTACCTATACCTATCGTTGTTAACACATTTGCTCACCTTTTCTGGGACGAGCGTGAGAGGTTTTATAATAGAACAGAAATGCCGATAGTAGCAAATACGCGAGATATGTTTGAAAGTAAATATTCTGGATTTAGAATTTACGTAGCGAAGGCGTTACGGGGAACGCGGAATTGAATACTGTGAATACACAATGGTTGAAAATTTTGAGAATGTAGTATTCATATTACGTTATCATTGTCTTTGTGACCTTTTGGTTTGTTTTAGTCGCTTACTAATGCATATACAAATAATAGTACTCGTAGTTTCTTTATTACCTGGTGTAATGTATAATTGTTTAAGGTAGGTAGGTGTAGGAGGTAAGGTAGGTAAAGTACTTATATCCCGACGTTAATAAATTGGCTGATAAAATAAA
This sequence comes from Furcula furcula, assembly GCA_911728495.1. Lineage (NCBI taxonomy): Eukaryota > Metazoa > Arthropoda > Insecta > Lepidoptera > Notodontidae > Furcula > Furcula furcula. Next base: position 24,877,477 of record OU452252.1, read on the forward strand.
ATGAGTGTAAAATGTAATAAAATGTACTTACATTTTATTACATTTTACATAAAATTTAGAAAACCCATAGACAAATAAAGCCGACCGTGTGGTATCCGGGTAAGAATAGCACCCCCCCATCTCCTCCCGTTGGGTGTCCGTAAGAGGCGACTAAGGGAAAACAAGAAGTCATGCAGTAGCGTCTTTCTATTGTTTTTTTTTTCTATTGGATTAACCTACCATCTATACTGCGATCCCCAAGCCGCTTGCCAAGCGTGGGATTATGGCAACCCCTCCCTTCTAAGGAGGAGGCCTTTGTTCAGCAGTGGAAGTGTATCGGCTGCTGATGAAGATGATGATAGAAAAATAAAACGTTAGGCTTCAACCTACTTGAAATTTAAAATTTCGTTTTATGTGTCTAAATATTGACGATGATCTTAGGTAACCTATGTAATCATAACAGAGTAAGTACTAGATTATACGCGTGAATAACTTCGGCAAATACACTTAGGGGTCGTCCATTAATCACGTGAGGCTCGTAAGGGGGGGGGGGGAGGTGTTCCGAAAAGATCACGAAATATCACCAGGAGGGGGGAGGGGTATAATGAGACATCATGTGTATTTATTTTTCGTTGAATGCACGATTTCGAAACCAAACAGCGGCACGTGGCCTTGACTCACCGTTGCCGGCAACGACTTCCCCTTCAACATTTAATCAGTTAAGTACCTGTATTTAAAGATAATATTCCGAAAATTTCAATATAATCTATATTGAAATTTTTTACAAAAAAATACACGTGATTTTGGATAGGGGGGGGGGGGGGTAGTTTAAAAACCTCACCACACATCACCAGGAGGGGGGGAGGGGTTAAAAAGTTGCTAAAAAACATCACGTGATTAATGCATGACCCCTTACCTATACAAAAAATCTCCGGTAAATAAGTTTTTTTTAAATCCATGGCATTGAGGCACAGATAATAGTCGATTATTTGTCACTAGTCTAGTGTCGTCAGTCGCGCTGTCGTCGTCAGTAATAATTTACATTTCCAAGATACTAATACTACATTACCATACAATAACATTGTACCGATGACGATCTTCGTGCGCATTGTGGAATTGTAGACATAAATGTTTTCTGTACTAAATTTTACAAAGACAGCAAAGATACCAAAAACTCGTTGAACGCCTTGCATAAAAATTCATTGACCAATCTTTAGAAGAAAAAACAACAATTTTATTACTAAATAAAAAAACAGGTCACCGCAACATACATTAATAACTCGGAGCCCGTTGGCTCGAATCGTAACATGAAAAAAATAAGCCCGGGCTCAGGTTCGCAAAAAAAAAGGTTTGGCCTGAGTTTCTCAACAGTTATTTTTTTTAAGTTGCAACATTTGCAACCATTTACATAACAATTAAAAACATATTTAAATTTAGAATCCCAACGCAAGTGTCAGTGGTGTAGGTTCAATTACAGCGCAGGTCATCGGACGTGACCGGCAGATATCGACCTCGTTAATTAAACAATGCATCTAATATTGATACGCTATCACTCAGTAAGCAACAATATAGTATTAATAGCAAGCATCACTACACAGGATCGGTCGCTAAAAACATGGAGCAGTACGAAGTATCTTATGGCGGTTGTACACTCTCGCGCGAGTGCTCTCGTGATGTCTCGTCGAGAGCTCTCGCGCGAGAGGTCGAGGGACGAGCGCGACCCTGTACACACTCGCGCTCGCCCAGCCTCGCCCCGTCCCTCGACGAGAGTGTACAGCCGGCAGTGTACAGTGATGCACTTGCGCTGCCTCGCGAGGGTAAGCGAGGCCCTTTGACTCGCGCTCAAAAAACCGACTCGGAATGGAGAGCCCACGAGTGACTGCGAGGCTTCGCGAGACAGAGCGAGTGTACCTTGTACACTCTCACGCTCGCCCAACCTCGCCGTCCCTCGACGAGAGTGTACAGCCGGCATTACAGCAGATGATTTTTGCCTTCAAGTTTTGTTATATTCTTGCGGTGTGCATTTTCTATTATTTTTTCTTTCTCGGCTATGTACCGGGCCCAGCAGGCTTAGCACGATATGCAAAATTTGACAGATTAGAGTGAGAAAGAGATTCTCTAAAATAACGTTTCGGTGTTGAAAGCTACGTCATACTTCACAGCGGTCTGAGCTAAGCCTACAGCAACTACCGAATGCACTTCAACCCACTTGGATCCATTGTGCATGCTAAGGCCCTATACGCAGACGCTGATATCTTCAATAGCTCCTTAAGGTAAGCCAGGATTGTGCCAGCTTGGAACTGTGCATAATAATTTCGTGTAGGATATGATATTCTGAAACAATCCATGTATGATCCTATGTAGTAGTATCTCAGTTTATGTAACTGAGATACTCTAACATAGGATCTTACATACGAGTAGCATTTAAGTACTGATTTTTCACCTTCACAGAATCTGCAAGTATTTAGAGTACTTAGCCACGTCCTGTGGAAATATTCGGTGAGCTTAGTTAGTACTTCCTCCCTTCTGTATTCAACGCAGCGAACCCTCGCTATGGGACTACGTCCTAGTTCATTCTACACCATGATGATCATTCAGCGCAGATCAAAGTGCGCTCCAGTGGTTTCCGTGCATAAAACATAGCATTAGCAATAAAAAATGATAATATATTATGAATTATTTATAATTAATCAATACATATTTTAGGGGAGAATGTAGTTTTTCCGCAACACTAACGCCATAAGCGGAAAAGTAGCAACCACTGCAACTAACTTTAGTTTACCGTTTGTGCGGCATAGGCAGCACTTTGCATTTTTTTTTTGATTTGTAAACGGCTGAGATATAATATCATTTTGCGAACGACCTGCGAAATTTGTATAGATCAAATGTTGCCCACGCTAATCTTTTGAAATATTAGGTTTTATTAGTATCTTGCACATCAGCCTACGGGAGGTTTCGCCATCTCGGGTCGTACTCGTGTGTCACGGTTATATACCCTAAATTCTACCTTCAAAATATGCACGTAGAAAGTGTATCCACATTAACTTTCATATGAAATTCTTAATAACACTTCTAATTGCTCTGCGTATTCTTCACGCATAGTTGAACTTCTGTAATACGTTTCTTGTTCGGAGTGCGTTATACTCCAGATAATGTGGGTCATATATATCTGTACGTAGTAATTAGTGTACGAGCGAGCCTTCGTGCAGCCACGCTAACAGATGGGTGCTCACACGATCAGGGTAATTAGTGCGTTTCTAATAATTAGGTTGTTTCAACGTACTACTCTTGACTGTTGATTGTGAAAGATAAAGGATTTGCTTCAAGAGAAATTGAGATTGCGCTAAGTGATCAATAAACATAATAAAACACAAGTACGTTATACAAGGGCTCTTTTTAGGTAGGGGAAACCTTAAGAAGGTACCTGGAACCCTATACGGACGACCATTAAACCCTTCGGCCTCACCGGCGCGGCGGCGATGCGTAAGAACGCATGCGACCTCAACAACGTGCATCACCTCACTGAGTTTCTTGCCGGTTCTTCTCAGTGGGGGCGCGTTGTGAACCGGTGGTAGAAGCCTCCGCCTCTATAGAGCTCGGGTACTTTATGAACGCTTACTCCCCGACACAAAAGGTAAGGTATGCGTATGCGAACGTCATGCGATGAACTTATGCGATGTCTACCCCCTGTGGACTAGTATTGATGGCATTTTTTTTAAGCTTCCTTCTTATTTCATTTTATATCAGCGGCCTCAAGCGTAAATTGTGGAAAGTGATATAAGTATATAGCAAAAAGCTTCTAGTACTATGCATATAATTTCTAAATAAATATAAAATACTTAATATTATCCGCATCTGTCCGTCTATTTGTTCACCGCTAATAACACACATCTTAAAAACTATTTTTAACCGGCTTCAAAAAGAAGGTTCTCTATTCGACGCGTATGTATGTAATATTAATAAAAATGCGTAATATTAATATATGTTACTCTATGTGGGCTTCTAAGCAAATTTACCAAATTTTATGGATGTATGTATGTATGTATGTATGTATGTATGTATGTATGTATGTATGTAAGTATGTATGTATGTATGTAGGTTTGTCCGCGGATTTCTCAGAAACTACAGGTCCGATTTCGAAAAATCTTTTTGCAATAGTTTGAGTATTTTTCAACTTAGGGTAGAGTATAAGTTTCATCAAAATCGGTCCAGTAGTTTAAGAGATATAAACTTTTTATGTTTTCAGTAAGTTATTGTAACGTAGACGTTCGAGTTGCGTGATAGTGCTGATACCTATTTTGCTAAAATAAAAGTCACTAAAAAGTGTTAAATAAACTATTTTTCAAAAAATAAAAACCGACTTCAAAGTAAATTATCTAAAAAGCATAAAATAAAATATATTGAAGTCGGTGTCAGCTGGTGCTAGTGTTAGTTAACATGATGTGCTAGCACCGACTTCTATATATTTTATTTTATGCTTTTTAGATAATTTACTTTGAAGTCGGTTTTTATTTTTTGAAAAATAGTTTATTAAAAAAATAAAAACCGACTTCAAAGTAAATTATCTAAAAAGCATAAAATAACGAAAATATTATTGAAGTTGGTGTTAGCGTACCTGCTGTGTATATTCTGCACCAACTTCAATAATATTTTCGTTATTTTATGCTTTTTAGATAATTTACTTTGAAGTCGGTTTTTATTTTTTTAAAAATAGTTTATTTAACACTTTTTAGTGACTTATTTTACCAAGATAGGTATCAGCACTATCACGCAATTCTAACGTCTACATTACAGTAACTTACTGAAAACATAAAAAGTTTATATCTCTTAAACTACTGGACCGATTTTGATGAAACTTGTACTCTACCCTAAGTTGAAAAATACTCTAACTATTGCAAAAAGAATTTTCGAAATCGGACTTGTAGTTTCTGAGAAATCCGCGGACAAACCTACATACATACATACACTCGTGAAATTTGGTAAATTTGTTTAGAAGCCCACATAGACTAACATATATGAATATTACGCATTTCTATTAATATTACATACATACGCGTCGAATACAGAACCTCCTTTTTTGAAGTCGGTTAATAAACTTAAAACTCGGCCATAAGGCTTTATCCGCCAAAGTTCCGATATGTTCACGAGTTTTAATGGATATTTTCCTCTAACATCACACTAATTTCTAAATTCATTCCGTAACAATGTAGTTTATTAGCATTGTCCGCTCAATAACAATTGATAACATTCATTAATTCCACAGAAATTAAACTGATAACTTAATTTGTTTCGCCTGTTCAACTATTGTGTACACGAATATAATTCGTAACATACAATTACTAGGGACCTGTCTTAGAGGAGATACCACTCTGAGGGACCTCTCGTTGCTTTTTGACTCGGTTTAGAATTAGGGATGTTGGAAATGCCAAAAAATATCGATATGTCGATAATCGATATTTTTATAATATATATCGTTATCGACTTCGATATATCGAAACAAAAAATATCGATATATCGGGACCAAAATTGTATCTTATTAACGGAATAAAATAAAAATGTTTCTTGAGTGGCAATGCCTTATAGCTGTCTATAGAAAGACGTGTCGCTTACCATCAGATCGGAAAAAAGTCCACGAAGCAACTGAATTTCAACATAAACTTAATTATTTAGTAATTAAACTATATAATTGAACTCAAACAAATATATATCAAGCAATGTATCCACGCATGCAACCAAAGATACTAAATTAACAATACCAACCAACGATCGAACGAAATATTTTTTGATACAATCAAAGATAATGCAAAAGGTCTGTCTGTGGTAATGGTAAGGGCTAGAGGCAAGACAAGAGGCATAAACTTAAAAGAAGCTTACTGCTTGACTAGAGATAACCTTTATTTTTTCTTTCTTATTTTTGTGTAGTTTGGACAAGGATGGCTGGCTTCGTTGTAAAGAAATTACACTGATCTTGTGTGATGAAGGTCCAGGGCCGTCTTTTTACCGCAAATAAAATAATTAGGTAAAATAAAACAGACCTGATCTTTTCCAAAAAAAATATATCGTTTTTGATACGTTTTCGACACTTAATATTTTATATCGATTTATCGATATATCGAAAAATATATATCGGATGAAAATATCGATATATCGAAAGAAAATATATCGATATATCGATATTTTTTCAACAAGCCTATTTAGAATTATAAACCTCATACCGCCCATACAAACTAGTTTATCCCTTTGGGGCTAAGGCCTCAACAAAATAAATTAATTAGGTTTTATTCCAGCACTCATAGATAGGAGTTGGCTATCGGTAGATAAAGTGCACTATCTTTTTGACCCCCGAGATAAATACGTCGAAAATGCGTGACAAATTCATCAATAAACTAGCCTTTGCATATCACTATTTCATCCCAAATAGGACTGCTGAGAGCTACACCCTGCCCTGCCCTGCCGGTCACTAAACCCTAACAATTGTCTTTGGCTGGCCACCAGTCAGCCATCACTCCTGTGTTCATACATTTATTGCTACGATTTTGATCTTGTACAGGGTGCTAGGAACAATCTTGCATTCTCTACACTTGGCTGAAATTGGAACTAATACTAGTCTTCTTAACAAAGGCTGCATGGCTCTTTCGCTAGTTGCAATATATTAGCTGCAGTCCTTTTTTTGGGATTGAAAGCGCTGTTAGTTATCGTGCCATGCAAACACAGGACAAGAAGGCCGAGCGCTAAAAACGCTACAGCGCGGCAGCGCGACGAATTCAAGAGCATCTCAGGGAGGCACGGCCTCGGCTTGGACTTTCGTTTGAGATTATCTTTGCCACCGGATCACAACGTGCCCCACTGGATCTTGTAACCGAGTATGGCGGTATTTTTTGAGGTCACATGCGTATGACACTTCGATATTCGTGTACCTTGCGTCTACCACTTTACCACTAGGTCCCTTGTGCGCGAGACCGTCCAATCAAAGGTTCAGATATTCTGTCGCCAAGCAGCAGTGTGTAAACATTGCTGTGTCCCAGTCTGAAGAGTGCTGTAGCTAGTGAAGTAATCGGGCTTATGAGAGTAAATAACTAACGTCTCGGGTAACAAGGTAGTGCTCTAAGCTGCATTAAAAAGTCCCGAGATGCTGGTGTAACTCAGTCATACATTTAACTGTTTCCCGAGTTCGTTCGCGTGGTGAACAGTAATATAAGCTGTAAGGTAGCCCGGTAGTTGACCTTACCCACCATAAAAGACAATTTCTACGGAATCTGTAATTTTTTTTTACTCGCAACTAAATAGTCACGGAAATAAAATGGTCCGTGGCGTGCGGCTACTAAATGTTGGATTCTATTTGGTAGTACAAAATACTATAAACGCTATGATTGTGTTACTACCTCCCCAGGTAGTAACACATAATACTACATAGTAATACTGCTCTAACTGATATAGATGGTGTTAAGCCTCCGCTTAACACCATCTATATCAGTTAGAGCAGTATTATTTTAATCTTATGTTTGCGAGAGATAGGTACGGCGCTATAAATATATCTGCGTCTCTTTCCCACGTAAAAATACTTAGGAGTAAAGATTACAGAAGATACACCCACAAAGACTCATATATCTACAATCACAAAGAAAGCCAAAAGTCTGATAGTTCTCATCAGGAAAGCATTTGGAATCTTGACACCAGATATGATGCTAAAGATTTACAAAACATTCATTAGGCCGATCTTAGAGTACGCATGTCAAGTTTGGAGCCCTTACTTTATTAAAGATATTGAACTCTTAGAAAAGGTAGCGCAGTTTCACGAAAATCCCAAGCCAATTAAAACGGAAATCTTATGAAGAACGCTTACAAATGCTAAATCTCACTACCTTAAAAGACCGCGGGGAGCGTGGCGATTTAATCGAGACATACAAGATCTTAAATGGACACTATGATGTACCAGATTTCGACAAGTTATTCAGACTTAGCAAAAATGATCATCTAAGGGGTCATTGCCTCAAACTGTCTACCAGGTTTTCGAAAAATAACCCTCATAAAAATTTCCTAAGTAACAGAGTGGTTAAAGCCTGGAACAGCCTCCCAGAAGAAGTTGTCACATCAGTTAACACCAACCAATTTAAAAACCGGCTTGACTCATATATCAACAACCGCAACTGTACAACTTAGAGAAGAACAGGATACGGGCTATTATCAGTTGTTCCAACTGCTTGCCTGTTAATTAATAATAATAATAATAATAAAAGTAAGATTAACCCTGCCATAAAAGCAGGTGGTGGCGTGGTGGGTCCCTGAGCGCAACGATTTAAGAAACAGCCTTTCCCATGTCAGTCGTATCAATAGAGGCTGAATTTTACGATATCATGGATGTCGCAATGATTATGGGCCGAATGCAAGTTTCTTAGTTTATGACGCGATTTCTAAAGTACAAATGGAGGCGGTACGATGATAATAATATATCTTTACGACTGAGGGAATATGATATAATATTATGCAATTCTATACCTACAGTAATAGAGTTATTTATACTTACTTAGATAAATAGACGATAGACGTCATTTGTACTTATTTTTCCCGAATGTGCGTGAACGCCTTGCTAGAGCGTGGATAGAGGTGGGCCACTGTGTCGCACAATTCTTGACGGACATGGGTACTTTAAGAGTAAACTATTTTCCTTTAATCTAGTGCCTTCGCCTCTCTGTCAGTGTTCTACGATAAATAATGAGTACGAACAATCTGCCCATCATATACTTTGGGAGCAGTGCCGGATTAGCCATATAGCAGGAGTCAGCAAATGCTACGGGCCCCGCGCCCTGGAGGGCCCCGCGCATATAGCAAAGAAAAAAAGAAGTAAATAAGATAATGTTTTTATACGATCCATCGTCCATTTGGAATAGGTAGTAGTCTATATCGGTGAAATAAAAGTATCTTCAGATGACATTAAATGGTCGAATGGACAAGGGCGCTTTTAGCCTCGCTCGCTTTAAAGCTAAAAGTTAGATCCAACATGTACCCGTCCTTGAAACTGTTTATGCCGATGATGTCTGCCTCATGGCTGACAGTTTGCAGCGTTTGCAAGGCTATCTAGACCTCAGATCTAGACAGTTTAGTCGCATCCTGTCATAAATTCGGTTTAGTTATCAATATGTCAAAAACTCAGATTTTGAAACAACCTGCAAAAGGTCACTTTGCATGACGGCAATCTGATGACGCTGCGGTAGATCTAGCTGAAAAACCACCTGACGAAGTTGTAGCCTTTCGGTATCTTGGAAGTCTAGTGCGCAACAACAATCTTCTTTTTCTGAGATACCTGCCAGAATCGCGAAAGGTGCTGCAGCCTTTGGAAAATTAAGACAACATGCTTGGAAATCGCACGACCTGAAACTCAAGACCAAAATTGCCGTGGACAAAGCTATTGTGCTTCCTATACTATTATACGCCTCTGAAACCTGCTGCCTTTACAGTAAAGATATTAAATGCCTTGACATCTTCCATTATAAATGACTTCGCACTAATTTAAGGCTGAGATGGCAAGATCATGTAGCTAACACGGAGGTACTTCGACGAATAGGGTTTGGAGGGCTTGTTTATGAAAAGCCAACTGTGTTAATGTAAGCACTTAGTTTGCATGGGCTCATCCAGGTTACCTAAGATTAGCTCCTGCGTTGAGATCGGCTCAGGTAAGCACAAACCCGGAGGGCAGTACCTGCGCTACAAACTACAAAGGCGTCCTAAAACGTCACCTTAAATCATGTAGCATAAGTGGTGATACGTGGGAGGGAATTGTGGCACAAAGACCGGAGTGGTGAAAAGCTATCACGTCGGGTGTAGCAACATGAGATAAATCATCTCGAAAACCTCGACGCCAAGCGCTTACTCCAAAAATCCCGGCCCAAGCCTAAATACGGGTATACAAAGTGATACGAATAGCAACGGGCAGTTTTCCTGACCGAATTTTTAGAGGAAATTTGGTTTCGCCAGTCATGTTAGCAAGATCTTTTAACTGACAGGGTGTCGCCGCCGGCGGATACGTCTGGGAGGACATTATCATCATCATTAGAAAGTAGTGCCCGAGTCTCTGACGCCCAATACGGATTTCGAGAGGGTTGGTCGAACATAGACGCGATCCCTCGCGTCAAGGCCTTTTCGCATGAGGCAGTGTCTCAGTTGTGATGTTGGTGGTGTCTTAACATCGCCAATGCTTTCAGCACACTTCGATTGAGATACGTAATGGATGTCCTCTGATCATGTTTCAGCCAACTTAAGGCGAGTCCTATTTCGAAGACAGTGTCGTGACGGTCTATTGCACTGTCACATGGCGTGTGGTGTTTCGCGGGATTCAGTCCTCGGATCTCCCCTATCGCATACGTGCAACATCACGACTACGTGCTATAAGGCCATTTACACCGCGAGCTCCAGCTCGTCTATTACGCTGATGACATTGCCTGTGCGCAGGGAGTCCGCTTCGGCGAGACAGCCTCTCTGGCTGAGATTGATGTGGGAGAACTGGTCTACAGGATCGGACAACCTGGCTCGAGGGTGGTCCTGGATAAGACCTAGGCCTGTGTTTCTACAGATCTCAGAAGAGACCGTCCTCGGGGGCCGGAACAGCTACCAAAGGAGTCATGATCTAAGTCAGGAACCAAATGGAATATTTGGGTTTTGTCCTCGGTCGAAACGGCAGTTCGTTGTTCATTTCAAGGGTTAAGATGATACGGACTGCGAGGGCTTTGTCGTAGCTCCTGCTGAATCTGAGTGGCCCAAGTGATAGTGTTGCGGTCGCCTATATACCGGGGTAGTACGATCGATGTCCCTCTATGGCCCGCCAGTGTGGGCAGACATCCTGATTGCCCAAACCGAGCTCACTGCAACGACCACAGAAGGTCATGGTGGTCCGGGTGATACATGGATACCGCACAATTTCGTAAAGACTACATGCGAGCTGGCGGGGGCAATACCCTAGGACTTCGAGGTGCTGGTGTTGACTACAGTTCACTGGCAGAACACAGAAACGCGGAGCCCGGGTGGAGCACCTCCTGGTGAAATTTAGCGATGGTGAAGGGAAGCACGAGACGACGCCCTTGTGTTGTCATATCGGCGGTGCACCCAGTGATAAAAGACTGGTGCATTGGAAATACGGCACGCTCACCTTCCGGTGGCTCATAGGCGAATAGCCGCTGGCGGGATGAGGACACGGCGAAGCTACTCACTATTACGTTGTTAATGTCCAGTCTGAACGAAAAAAGCTATTTACTTCGTCATTTACAATTTATGTACCTACAAATAAAGACTGAAATTGCGTTTTTTCCTGCCTGTTGTCCAGGAAATAAAATAATGTGTTTTCAAGGCTAGATTAAATATGGTTTTTATAAGCTAGAGTGCTTTACCATCCCAGATAGAATCGCCGCTTGTCATCAGGTGGGATTGCGGTCAAGCAAGCACTACCTCTTATATTGAGTAAAAAAGGTAGTGAAGTGTAGCGTATAAACACTACTACTACTACTACTACTAGCGTACTTTGTTGGCTAGACGTTTTATTTGTATGTTCTATATTATGAACTATTTATACTGTTTGTTTCTCTTATCTAAATAAATAAATAGCAAATATTTGTCTTCTTTCAACGTCTAAATGACCTCACTATAATATAACAACAAAACCTATGCAAGTCAAGGGCCCCGCGTTCATTTTTGCTACGGGCCCCGCGCTGGCTTAATCCGGCCCTGTTTGGGAGTGCAGTCTCTGGCAACATGACCGTAGCCTTAAGCGTTGGCTACACGGTTATAAACCACAGGCACTAACTTGATAAAGTGGCTATGATTCCAGGAAAAATATCGATATGTCGATATTTTATGTTTACTAGTCTTGTGTACTACAAGAACGGTGAACGGTTAGGAACCGTTGCGCAATGCTCACCGAATAGATTCGGTAATCTTAATCGTACATCGGACACTTGCTGTTTTAGTTCAGCTTGAACGATGAACAAGCAACCGTACGAAGTACTACGTACGAAAGAGTCCGGTCCTCATCTTGCGGATATTGTGTGTTGCCAGGGCCAAAGTTCGGTGGGGGTGGTAGCGGGGCATCTGCCGGAGATTCTTAGCACCCCCTACTGGACCGTTACCCCACCTGCTACCAAGACGAGGAATAGAGGAGCCGCCGGGGACTAGGGGCCATTTGCAAGTCGTGTCTGTCATTGTGTGTTTAGTGTGTTAGTTTACGGATTTGCCATAATCCCCACGCTTGGCAGGCGTCTTGGGGATCGCAGTATATATGAAGAAATGAATCTCAAACAAACGACGCTGCTGCCCGTCTTCTTGATTTGCCTTAGTCGCCTCTTACGATACACCCAACGGAAAGAGGTGGGGATGCAATTCTAACCCGGCACCCCACGGGTATTTTATACTACATATACAAAATTCCTGTGACCAGTAACACACTCAGAACGGGACTGAATGAGCGGGAATGATATGTACTATAAGTACTAAAATAATAAATTATTACATTTAAAAGATTATACTAGTACGTAGCGCTCCGTTCAATGTCCGAGCAAAAACAAGCCTAGAAGATATGCATACCTATATGAATGTTAAAGAACATGAGGATTAGGTTATTATTGAATATTAATTATTTAACGTTTGTGATTTTAATAGTTTTTGAAATATTATTGTTGTATGTCGCAGTATGTAAACAAATAAAGCTAACAAAAAAAACAAGATAATTAAATGGCTGAAATGCGTGGGGTGGTGGCGTCTTCAATTCAAACAATGATGATGATATAGATGATGATGGTGATGATTATGATGATAGTTGTGTGATGAACGTGATGAAAATGTGAATGATGATGTTGAATGGTGATGAAGATATGAATGGTGATGATGGTGTGAAAGATGTGAATGCTGATGAATGGTGATTATGTGTTATAATGGTGATGAGGATGTGAATGATGATGATGATGAATAGTGAAAATGTGTGATGATGGTGATAAACATATGAATAGTGTTGATGATGATGCAAAAGCTTGAGAACATAGGCATCAGGGGTACCCCGCTACTGCTTTTCAAAGACTATTTGAGTGGTCGGAAACAGAAAGTAAAAGTTGGACAATATGTCAGTGATGACTCACATATATCTTACGGAGTGCCGCAAGGCAGTGTGTTGGGCCCGACGCTGTTTTTGATTTATATCAACGGGCTGTGTAATTTACAAATTAAAGGTGCTAATATATTTTGCTATGCCGATGACACAGTCTTGGTTGTTAATGGTTCTTCATGGAATACTGTTCATAACGATACTGAACTGGCACTTATGCAGGTGGCTCATTGGTTAAGGATGAACCTTCTTTCGCTCAATAGTGAGAAGACTAACTATATATGTTTTTCGAAAAATATTCGTACCCAGCCTGCTACTAACTTTAGTATTCAATTACATACTTATCATTATTCACCTGAAATAAATTGCAATTGCTCTACACTTAATAAAGTAGCTTCGACTAAATACCTAGGTGTAATGATTGATCAATGATTATCATGGCACAGTCATATAGATTTAGTTTCTACCAGAATAAGAAAGTTAATTTGGATTTTTAAAACATTAAGATATGTAGCCTCTGAATCACTTTTGAATAGAATATATTTAGCATTAGCTCAGTCTGTGTTAGGTTAGGTTAGGTTGCTCATTTACGGCCCCCAGTCCCCGGCAGCTCCTCTATTCCCCGCCTTGGTAGCGGGCGGGGTAACGGTCGAGCAGGGGGTGCGAAGAATCTCCGGCAGATGCCCCGCTACCACCCCCACCGAACTTTGGCCCTGGCAACACATAATGTCCGCACGCTCAGGACTGACGAGAAGATTATCGAGCTGGAGGAAGAATTGAGCAAGTTACGTTGGGATATCTTGGGATTATCTGAAATCCGACGAGAGGGACAGGATACGATAACCCTTGATTCCGGAAACTTGCTCTTCTTCCGGGAAGGAGACCGAAAATCTCAGGGTGGTGTTGGGTTTCTCGTCCGTAAGTCCCTCATTAACAACGTTATAAAGGTCGATAGTGTGTCGAGCAGGGTAGCGTACCTTATACTCAGAATAACCAGTCGGTATTCGTTGAAGGTTATACAGGTTTACGCGCCGACCTCGGCACACCCTGACGATGAAGTAGAGGCTATGTATGAGGAGATAGCAGAAGCCATACATACCTCCAAAACACACTTCACCGTTGTTATGGGGGACTTCAACGCGAAGGTGGGCACACGGAATGGCGATGAGTTGAAAGTGGGGTCATATGGGTACGGGCAGCGGAACCAAAGGGGCCAGCGGCTGGTCGACTTCATGGAGAAGGAGGGACTCTTTGCGATGAACTCCTTCTTCAAGAAGCGACCATCCAGGAAGTGGACGTGGATAAGCCCCGATGGTTCATCCAAAAATGAGATCGACTTCATCATGACGACCAACAAGCATATATTCGATGATGTCTCCGTGATCGGCAGGGTGAAAACCGGTAGCGATCACCGCATTGTTAGAGGCACATTGAATATCAATGTCAAGCTTGAGAGGTCCCGTCTGATGAAGTCCACGCTCCGTCCGGGAACCGCCCAAATCCAAAACCCCGAAGACTTTCAACTCGAACTACACAATCGCTTCCAGTGCCTAGCCGAATGCGAAACTGCGGACGAGTTAAACAATGGGTTGGTGCAAACTGTCCATGCAGTGGGGTCCAAGTTCTTTAAGACCCCACGCCGTAATAAGCCTCAGAAGCTCTCCAATCAAACCATTAAGTTAATGGAAACCCGAACTGAGATGAGACTGCAATCTTCAGCTGATATGTCGGAATATGCTGAACTCAATAGACGAATCTCGAAATCCATGCGACACGACTTGCGTTCCTATAATACAGCATGTATTAAGGACGCAATTGAGCGGAACCAAGGCTCTAAAGTGTTTGCAAAGAATTCGTCTATTGGGCAAAGCCAAGTGACCAAGCTGAAGATCGACGACGGCAGTGTCATCTCATCAAAGTCGGAGATATTGAGAGAGCTCGAGAGGTTTTACGGACAGTTGTACACCTCGACACGAAAACCCATTGCCCGAACAGCTCAGGACACCAGAGCCCAACTAACCCGACACTACACTGAGGACATCCCAGACATCAGCTTGTACGAGATTAGAATGGCTCTCAAACAGCTTAAGAACAACAAGGCGCCGGGTGAAGACGGAATCACAACAGAACTTCTGAGAGCGGGTGGAAAACCGGTACTTTTAGTCCTCCAGAAGTTATTTAATTCCGTCTTACTCGAGGGTACTACGCCAGAAGCATGGCACGGGAGTGTGGTGGTTCTCTTCTTCAAAAAAGGTGATAACACTTTATTGAAGAATTATAGACCCATCTCACTCCTGAGCCATGTATACAAGCTGTTTTCGAGAGTCATTACGAACCGTCTCGAACGCAGGTTTGATGACTTCCAGCCTCCCGAACAAGCTGGGTTCCGAAAAGGCTTTAGCACCGTAGACCACATACATACGCTCCGCCAGATTATACAGAAGACCGAGGAGTATAATCGGCCATTATGTCTAGCGTTTGTGGACTACGAAAAAGCCTTCGATTCAATCGAGACCTGGGCGGTATTGCAGTCCCTCCAGCGGTGCCACATTGACTATAGGTACATCGAAGTGTTGAAGTGTTTGTACAGCAACGCCACCATGTCGATCCGACTACAGGAAGAGAGCACGAAACCATTGCAGCGAGGTGTGAGACAGGGAGACGTTATTTCTCCGAAACTGTTCTCAAACGCATTGGAGGACGTTTTCAAGCTCTTGGACTGGTACGGATTCGGCATCAACATCAATGGCGAATACATCACTCACCTTCGTTTTGCCGATGATATAGTCATTATGGCAGAGTCGCTGGAGGACCTCAATACGATGCTCAGCGACCTCAGTAGCGTTTCCCAACAGGTGGGTCTTAAAATGAACATGGACAAGACGAAGATCATGTCTAATGTCCATGTTGCACCCGTACCGGTAGTTGTTGGGAACGATACTCTCCAAGTTGTTGACCACTACGTATACCTAGGACAAACTGTCCAGTTAGGTCGGTCCAACTTTGACAAAGAGGTCGCCCGAAGAATCCAACTCGGATGGGCAGCGTTCGGGAAACTACGCGATATCTTCTCGTCCAAAATACCGCAGTGCCTGAAGACGAAGGTTTTTAACCAGTGTGTGTTGCCAGTGATGACATATGGTACTGAGACGTGGTCTCTAACGGCTGGCCTTTTAGAAAAGTTCAGAGTCACACAACGAGCCATGGAGAGAGCTATGCTCGGAGTTTCTTTGCGCGACAGAATCCGAAATGTGGAGATTCGCCGAAGAACTAAGGTCACCGACATAGCTCTCAGAATCTGCAAGTTGAAGTGGCAATGGGCAGGCCACATCGCTCGAAGAACCGATAACCGTTGGGGAAGAAAGGTTCTCGAGTGGCGACCACGAACCGGAAGACGCAGCGTTGGCAGGCCTCCCACTAGGTGGACAGACGACATTGTGCGCGTCGCAGGTAACCGGTGGATGCAAATAGCCAATTGTCGTTCATTGTGGCGTTCTAAGGGGGAGGCCTATGTTGTATGAGTATGAAAATTGTATATTTTATTTGTAGTACTGAAAAGGCATAAATCTGTAGTCTTTGATCCCAGTATTTTAACTAAAAGGAGGAAAGATATTGTTTTCACTATAGACAATGTCAAAACTGTTTTTGCTCAACGACAGTATATTAAACAATCGGCCCTCTTATATAATAAAGTTAATAAAATCTTAAACATCTATCCTATGGATACTCGTACTTGTAAATTAAGGATAACTAATTGGTTAAAATCTTTAACATATGAAGATACAGAAACATTATTACAATCATCTTCGTAATTTATATTGTAGTAAGTACCTATAATAAAAATTAAAAATCGTGAATTTGAATCATTCGTATGAGACGTTTTTGGATTATATTTATACTTATACATAGTTAAATATCAACACTCTCTCTCTCACACAACTACACACACAGTCACACACGCACACACGCACCTACACACACACACACACACATAGGCAAACATACATTCAGATACAGAATACAAAAAAAAACTTACCTTTTCTTTATTTTTTGTCTGTTAATGTTAATATTTACAATAACACACAATTTACTGCTAGGTTTATTGAAATGTATAAATACATATGGCTATGGGAGAGCGGAATCGTCTGGCACAGGTGTTACACTTAAAAGGCGATTCCAACCTTGTTTTGAAGTTTGTAATCATTCTGGTTAATGAATAAAGATTTATTTATTATTTATTTATTATTTATTATTTTGCTCGGACATTGAACGGAACGCTACGTACTAGTATAATCTTTCAAATGTAAAAATTTATTATTTTAGTACTTTTAGTACATATAATTCCCGCTCATTCAGTCCCGGTGTCAACGAGTAACTGATCGGACCAGTTCGTGCAGAACCAGAGACGAATAAATCTCGAGCGGAAGACGAAGTACTAAATTAATCCAAATGAATGATGTACTAAAAACGAATAGGAATAGCTTACCAGTTATTATCTGTAATAACTGGTCAGCTATTCCTATTCGTTCATAGAGCCAGAGACTACGAATACATACCGAAAGACGAAGTACTAAAAGAGTGTTGTACTAAAAATGAAAAGGAATAGTTCTCTCATGTACTACACAAGTCTATCGTCGACGATAAACTAGTAATATCGTCCACGATAAACTAGTTTATAAAACAGTATAATCTTTCAAATGTAAAAATTTCTTATTTTAGTACTTTTAGTACATATAATTCCCGCTCATTCAGTCCCGGTGTCAACGAGTAACTGATCGGACCAGTTCGTGCAGAACCAGAGACGAATAAATCTCGAGCGGAAGACGAAGTACTAAATTAATCCAAATTAATGATGTACTAAAAACGAATAGGAATAGCTTACCAGTTATTATCTGTAATAACTGGTCAGCTATTCCTATTCGTTCATAGAGCCAGAGACTACGAATACATACCGAAAGACGAAGTAAAGTAAAAGAGTGTTGTACTAAAAATGAAAAGGAATAGTTCTCTCATGTACTACACAAGTCTATCGTCGACGATAAACTAGTAATATCGTCCACGATAAACTAGTTTATAAAACAGTCTAAAGTTTCGACTAGTTTATATCGTAAACAGAATGTTTTTAGCTGTCGACGTCGTTGTCAATCGTTGACGATGCATCCGTCGTTTTTTCAACCTCAAAACTAGTTTAGTCTTTTTGTTTACCTTTACCAACCGATTAATAAAGGAATTTTATTTACAAATTGAAATAAATACATAGTGTATTTTTCATGTATACATAAGTACACGTGAAAAGATAAATCATCATCACACATCATCAACTTCGTTCATATCTTGGTGATGAAGATCATCATCACACAACGATCATCATTATCATCACATGGTTTGGGGCTGGTCACAGGAATTTTGCATATGTAGTTTAAAATACCCGTGGGGTGCCGGGTTAGAATTGCATCCCCCCATCTCTTCCCGTTGGGTGTATCGTAAGAGGCGACTAAGGGAAATCAAGAAGACGGGCAGCAGCGTCTTTTGTTTGAGATTCATCTCTTCATATATACTGCGATCCCCAAGACGCCTGCTCCTGCGTGGGGATTATGGCAACTCCCCCCTAAACACACAATGACAGACACGACTTGCAAATGGGCCCCAGTCCCCGGCGGCTCCTCTATTCTTCGCCTTGATAGCAGGCGGGGTAACGGTCGAGCAGGGGGTGCTAAGAATCTCCGGCAGATGCCCCGCTACCACCCCTACCGAACTTTGGCCCTGGCAACACACAACATCTGCAAGATGAGGACCGGACTCTTTCGTACGTAGTACTTCGTACGGTTGCTTGTTCATCGTTCAAGCTGAACTAAAACAGCAAGTGTCCGATGTACGATTAAGATTACCGAATCTATTCGGTGAGCATTGCGCAACGGTTCCTAACCGTTCACCGTTCTTGTAGTACACAAGACTAGTAAACATAAAATATCGACATATCGATATTTTTCCTGGAATCATAGCCACTTTATCAAGTTAGTGCCTGTGGTTTATAACCGTGTAGCCAGCATGTTATGTTAGACAGTTTGGTTGTGACATCTGGAGTCATATATTACATGGACCTTGTGGCGACTAAGGAGAACTTCCGTGCGTTCAAACGTTTTTGCCATACCTATTATTGGAAACAAGTTTGAAAAATCAAATAGGCCCCTTTAAAATATTAGCAGAATCCGTGGTGCCTTACGGGTGGACTAGCCTTCGTTGGTCCGCCTGTAAGAGTCTACCTTTTTAAGGTTGTATCGACCGTTTGTTAATTATTTGCTTGTCTCCCGCTTTGCAAAGGAGGGAAGTGGAATATATGTATTTCCAACTCCTATCTACCTTTTCAATTAAATTTGTTGCGGGTTCCATGACAATTTAGCGTTCCCCTGGGACTCGCCGAGGGTCAAACCTCGGTGTCTTCAGTGGTGACCACTGTAGATCCTGGCTGAACAGTGGTGGGATTAGTCCAAAAAAAGTTACTTAGATAGATGGTAGAAACTTGAGATCAAGCAAAATGAAAGTTGTGTATATTACCGTATCTGACACTTACCTACTATCTACTAAATTGCACTTACATAAAACTCCTCATATTTTATCCTTGTTTTTCGTGTGAAGCTTGCGGAGTTTATCTATTTGCATATTTTATAAAGGTATTTTGCATGTTTTATAAAGGTAAAAAGATCTTTACAAACAACTTTTCTTTATTTCGTAGTCATGTATAGTTTTAGGGTCGCACATACGACAGGTGCATAGCCACGTGCTTGACGTGCGCAACC
This sequence comes from Furcula furcula, assembly GCA_911728495.1. Lineage (NCBI taxonomy): Eukaryota > Metazoa > Arthropoda > Insecta > Lepidoptera > Notodontidae > Furcula > Furcula furcula. Next base: position 24,897,334 of record OU452252.1, read on the forward strand.
TGGATGGGTTGCGCGCCTGCCCCGATCAAAAGTCCGTAACGACCTTGCATAAAAAAAAAACTAAACCCATTATTCCACATAAAACTATAGACTGTGAAAAAATCTAGACGTAAATAAAACATTAATTTAAATGATCGAGACTTAGTGCTACTGTTTGTAATAGTTGGAAATAGAATAAATAGTTTTGTTTAGTCGAGCGCTGTTTAGGTGTGGATAATGTTAAGTCAGGTTGATTTTTAGCTTGTTGAGATTTTAACAGCCGCTATCAGATACGTTTTTATACATTTGCAGTCGTAAGAAGAAAGGGCGCAACTGGAATAGTTGCAAAATTACATATGTAGAGTTGGTGGTGACTAAGTAACTCTGAACTCTAAGTACGTGTACTATTAAGAAATATTCTTCCGGTATAGACATTTATTGGGCAAGTGAGTCGCTTACCATCAGGAGAACGTTTCACTCGTTATTAAGTTATTACTTAAGTACATCATGTATAAAAAATATAATTAGGAATCGATTCAATATAAGAGCGTAATATAGCGAGAATATAGTGTGAGCGTTTTTAACCGACTTCAAAAAAGGAAGAGGTTCCTAATTAGTCATGCAGGTATTTTTAGCCAAGTAAACGCATAGGTATGGGTAAAAAAAGTACCATATTTTTTTATAGACTAAAGTCTACAACTCATTTTTTAAATAACATCGAACGTGCGATAAGTTTTCTTAAAACAATGCTTAAATTATGTTTCCATCTACCCCCTTACGTTATAACACAATCATAAATCTTAGAAACAAATGTCTACCTACCTAACTACGGCTACGTAACAATTATTTAACTTCATACTGATTCTTATTAACACGTTCATTACCACGTACTATCAAAAAAAAATTCTAAGTACATAGGTAATAATATGAAATATTTATTATGTACTCTACTCTACCTAGTTCATCACACATACGCCACTTTAAACCACGGTCCAACGAGATAATTTTAATTTATTAAATACAGATAAATTAAGTATCAGTTTTGTAAATAAACATAAAATAAATCAATCAACATTTATTTCACATAGGTAATTCATTTAAATCCAAAGAAATATTTATTTACATACGTACTTACCATGTAAATAATGGTAAAAACCGATCGCACGAAAAGTCCACAAACACGATAAAGTTTCACTATGATTTTGTGACACAACAAAACACAACATCCACAAAACGCATTCGGCGCGCAACTGCGGTTGGTTCGGGCGGGCGGAGTCGGGCGGACGAACGAACGAACGAACGGAGACGGACTGCCGTAATCGTTTCTGCCAGCCAGTGCCATGCCATGCCGCCTGGCGGGAGCGAATCAGCGACTTGTAGATCAGTCATCAGCGTAGCGAGCGAGGATGATGGGCCGCGAGCGCTGGCTGGATTCTTTTCGGGAGCTTTTTGCCCGAAGACCCCAGAAAGAGGGTTTTTTTTGCCCGACTGCCCCAGAAGGAGGGTTATGTTTTTCGAGAGTATGTATGTACTTATGTGTGTCTATTTCTTTGGCACGGCTTAAGGCCTACACGGCTTTTTGGAGTGTGACTTATGTCGTTAGATTCGTCTCAGTTGTGTTGTGGGAGTGACATAGGCTATTTTTTTTAACCGGCTTCAAAAAGAAGGTTCTCTATTCGACGCGTATGTATGTAATATTGATAAAAATGCGTAATATTAATATATGTTAGTCTATGTGGGCTTCTAATTTTATCAAATTTACCAAATTTTATGAGTGTATGTATGTATGTATGTATGTAGGTTTGTCCACGGATTTCTCAGAAACTACAAGTCCGATTTTAAAAATTCTTTTTGCAATAGTTAGAGTATTTTTCAATTTAGGGTAGAGTACAAGTTTCATCAAAATCGGTCTAGTAGTTTAAGAGATATAAACTTTTCATGTTTTCAGTAAGTTACTGTAACGTAGACGTTCGAGTTGCGTGATAGTGCTGATACCTATTTTGGTAAAATAAGTCACTAAAAAGTGTTAAATAAACTATTTAAAAAAAAAAAAAACCGACTTCAAAGTAAATTATCTAAAAAGCATAAAATAACGAAAATATATTGAAGTCGGTGTCAGCTGGTGCTAGTGTTAGTTAACATGATGTGCTAGCAGCGACTTCAATATATTTTCGTTATTTTATGCTTTTTAGATAATTTACTTTGAAGTCGGTTTTTATTTTTTTTTAAATAGTTTATTTAAATAATTAAAATGGCAACCGTCAGCCCCTATTTTGTATTTTTAACACGCTTTTATTAGCTTGACCTGTATGTATGTATGTATGTAACTATGTATGTATGATGGTAATGGAATCTTGCGATGCAATTTTGACCCACTTCTCCACGTCCAAATAATTTGAAATTTTGCACATGTATCAAGGACCGGTGACAATACAATAATATGGTTTATTGTTTATTGTTTAATTGTTTATTGTTAATTAAAACGATATTTACATCAGTTACATTAATTATCATAATTTCATAATTGTACAGTTATAGATAAATACTTATTAGCTAAATTAGAATTAAAACTAACACAGAACAGTAGACAACCTCGCATATTTTCTCTCACAGAACTCCAGACACACTCGGATAATTTTCTTCCACTCATCAGCAAACACATCACATTCAGGGTAGGCAATCAAGAGGGCATTGAAGACCTCAAGAGTACGACACACCGGGGACTTTGCTCTGGCAACAGTATGACACGTAGGCGGTGCAAACAATCTGTGCCGGCGGTTTCGACGGTGCGCAATGTAGTTACCAGGTACATACAGACGGCAGATTAGGTTGTGAAGTTCAGGGCAGTCAATACGTCCTCGAAGGGTTTTGCATGCCACTACAAGCTGATCGAGACCTCTCCTCACCTCCAATGAATTAAAGCCTAACATCCCCATAATATAGTTAGTCGGGTACATGTATGGAAAGAAGTAGTATATCCTCTTGAACTTAACTAACTTTCCTCAGCCACCTAGCTGAGGAAAGTTTTTTGAATCTTTTCGAGCATCAGTACTTGATTTGCTGAATGAGGATTCCAGACACAGGCACTACACTCGAGTTTACTTCTAACTAGAGCAGTATACAGAAGGCTGATGATTTGTGGGTTTTTGAAGTTTGGGTTTCGTTTTGCGTAATGCTCGAGGCATTACGCAAAACGAAACCCAAACGTCTAAAGGATTCCTTGGCAAGGGCAGAAATATGATCTCTAAATGTCAGACGTTGGTCAAATGTTACTCCCAGGTCCTTGATGTTGGTTACACGAGCGATTGGCTTACCACCTAATGTATAATTATATAGTATGGGCCGCAACCCTCGAGTGTAAGTCATTACTTGACACTTAGTCGTATTGAATGACTGTTTGTTCTGGATTCTATTCTATTGTTGGTGGCTAAGAATCGGGCCCGGTAAACCACCGGAACGCACTTCGACCCAGTTGGATCCATTGTGCATGCTCTAGCCCTTACTCTGTAGCTGGCGTGTCGAAGAGTTCCCTCAGGTACGCAACGATTGCACCAGCCTGGAGCTGTACATAATCATCTGGTGTAGGATATGCTACTCCCAGAATACCCAACCTACGTCTCGCAAGAGCGTCGCAGCCACACAATATGTGTCGCATTGACTCTTTTCCACTTTTACAAAATCTGCAAGTGTCAATAGTACTTAGCCTCATTTTGTAAAGGTGCTCATTGGTACCAAAATGTCCCGTGAGTGCACCTATTAGGTGCCTTATTTGTGATCTGCTTAGGTTTAATAATTTAACCCCACAGTCCACTCTTATGCTAGAGAACGCTTTGGAGTGGTTTAGGCCTGACGCTGCCCTCCATTCCTTCATGTGTTCGTTCCTAGCATGTGCATATAATGCTTGGTGATATGTTCCATACGGAATCCCTACAAATGGTTCGGGGCCAACCAAATGTCTCTGTGAGCCGGCCCTCGCTAGTCTGTCTGCCTTCTCATTACCCTCGACGCCTTCGTGTCCAGGTACCCAGATAAGGCTGACGCTGTTGTGTCTTCCCAAGTTATTCAAACCTGTGACACCTTCTTTAACCAGTTTGGAGACAACTCGGAAGGAGTTTAGAGCCTTCAGAGCTGCCTGACTGTCACTGAGAATGTAAATGGTTTTACCTTTGACATTTCTCCTTTGCATTTCTTTAATGCTGGCAATTATGGCATAGGTTTCCGCTTGGAATACCGATGCATAATGCCCCATGCTCTGACTGACCCTGCAGTCCTTGGAATAAATTCCTGCCCCTGTACCTGACTCCATTTTAGAACCGTCAGTGTACCATATGAGGTGAGTACTACCAACCGGTTTGAGTCCCCTCGTCCACTCGTCCCTTGATGGTATGTGTACTCGGTACCTCTTATTAAACATGTACACTGGATTTATCTTATCACAGGGCATGTCCATTAGATCATCCAGTTGTTTCACGGGATCCAATAAAGTGTGTTTTGTACAGGGCTTGTTACGATTCCAAACTCCTGCTTTTGCAAGTCTATATAGGGACTTCCTTGCCTCTGTTTGTATATAAGTGTGTAGTGGAGTTAGTTCCAGTATCCACTCAAGAGCCTGTGTAGGCGTTGTTTTGAAGGCACCTGTAATTGCCATGCAAACTACCCTTTGCACCTTCCTGAGAGAATCTTTACAGATCTTTAGTTTAGTCCTAGGCCACCATACGGCGCTGCCATATGTGAGAATCGGCCTCACCATCGTAGTATATAACCAGTATATTGCCTTTGGTTTGAGTCCCCAAGTTTTGCCATAGGCAGAAGACATATTGAAGACTCGTAAGGCCTTTTTTGTTATATTTTCAACATGATTATACCACGTTAGTTTCCTATCGAAAGTTACCCCCAGATATTTAACTTCCGTAGCCCATTTTAGTTTGGTGCCGTACATTTCGAGTTCCCTAAGGCCCTCCAAATGTCTTTTCCTCGTGAACGGCACTATAACAGTTTTGCTTGGATTTATGGAAAGGTTAGTGTTTGTACACCATCTTTCCACCCTACCCAAAGCACCTTGCAGCAAATCCGCTACTACGTTTGGAAATTTTCCATTTACTTGTATGACTATATCATCTGCATAGCCTACTGCTTGAAGTGGTCCACTGTTCAGCTCTACTAACAACGAGTCCACCACTAGACACCACAGTAGTGGGGATAGTACGCCTCCCTGTGGACATCCTTTAGTTGCCTTTACGGTAACCTTATCATTTAATAAACTGGTTTCAATAACTCGTTCCTGTAGCATAGTGCTAATCCATTTAACTATTGGCGCTTCTATGCCATGACTTTGTGCTGAGGTTCTTATTGAATCGAAGGTCATTCTGTCGAACGCCCCTTCAATATCTAAAAACGCTGCAGCGCTTATTTCTTTAGTCTCCAATGCATTTTCTGCTCGGTTGACTACGTAATGCAGTGCCGTTTCCGTAGACTTACCCGGTTGATACGCACATTGCATCTTATGGAGCGGTCGTCTCCTCAGTGGGCCATCTCTTATATATCTGTCTATCATCTTCTCCATAGTCTTAAGAAAGAATGAAGTGAGACTGATAGGACGATAAGATCTGGCATCCTCATAACTTTCTTTCCCTGGTTTGGGAATGAAGATTACTTTTGCCTGTCTCCAAGCTGATGGGACATGCCCAAAGGCTGCCCTGTACAATCTGCATAAGTGAGGTATAAGAATATTTTTCCCCTCTTGTAGTAAGATCGGATATATATCATCAGATCCAGGTGATTTATACGGACTGAAGCTGTTGATTGCCCATCGTACCTTGTCTGCGTCAACGACTTTCCTTGCTATACGCCAGTCGTCTTTGGAAGTTTTTGTGTTTTGTTCTTCCATGGTGATGATATTATCAGTCACATTTTGTATCTCCACTGAATCCGGGAAGTGCGTTCTTAGCATATGCGTAAGAGTTTCCTTCCCAGTTGCAGTGAGGTTACCTTGGTCATTCCGGATAGATGTAAGTGGATTAACCTTTGCAGAGCTCATTGCTTTACTGAGCCTCATACCCTCTGGAAGGCTATTGATGCTACTGCAATGAGATCTCCATGATCTCCGTTTCGCCTTGCGCACTTCCTTACTATAGTGCGTAAGAGCTTCGGCATATACCGTAAAGTCATTATTTGACTTCGCCCAGTTGAAAACACGTCGCGTCTCCTGCCTTAGATTCTCAAGGGCAGGTGACCACCACGGTTCCTTTTGCGTCGCCGCCTCTTTCTTCGGGCAGTTCTTGATCCAGCTGGCTTTAACTGCCTGGGTAATTCTGTCAGACTCAAACTCGATATCTATGATTGAGTTGAGTCGCTCCGTAGGATCCCCGAGGTGTTCCTTAAGGTCTCTCCTGAAAGATTCCCAATTGGTTCTCCTTGGGTTCCTCCTTCGTACCTTACCATAATTATTGGAAGTTACATACCTAAAGCAGATGTAGTTGTGGTCAGATAGACTGACCTCTTCCGACACATGCCAATTACGGATCGCTTTACTCGCTTTATTGGATGCAAGCGTTATATCAATGACCTCCGCCCTGCGTTTATCTGGATATTTTGTTCTGGATACTCCATTGATAAATGGCGTCTAGATCGTTTTGTAAGAGTTTACAATCTTCATCAGTTTTTATTTCCGTTGCTATTTTTAAATCATCGGCATATAATAAGCATTTCGAAAATGCTACTTTGTTGACGAAGTCATTAATCATGATTAGAAACAGAAGCGGGCCCAACACGGATCCCTGACTGATTCCTGATCGGGTATCATATGGCTTTCACTCGAAACAGCCATGTCTGACGAACTGCTTACGATCGCGCAGGTAGTCTGCGAAAAAATTCAGAAATCCCGAGGCAAAGCCTATGGCTCCCAGTTTATTCAAGAGCAAATCATTGTCGAAAGCTTTGCAAAAATCAAAATACAGAACATCAACTTGCCTTCCTGCGTCCAAGCTTCTAGAAACAAAATCCGTGTGGATTAATAGGTTCGAATTTATAGAACGACCCGACCTAAAAGCGTGCTGGGCATCAGACAAATACACGTTTATGTTTCTGTAAATGTACGCATGAAGAATATGCTCGAAAACTTTTGCAATGGTCGGGAGGACTGCGATAGGCCTATGCTTTTCCACTGACGATTTATCACTAGTTTTAGGAATAGGCGTGACTCGCGATAATTTCCATTGCTTAGGGTATACGCCAGACCGGAGAGCTAAATTAAAGAGATGGCATAAAGGTACTATTATGAGGTCTTTACATCCCTTAAGAATGTAGGCGGGAATGTTGTCGGGACCAATCGAGCTACGAGGTTTAAGTTTGTCAATAGCTGTTTCTACATCCTGGGGAGTCAGAGATGGAAGAGGTATATTGCCACCTCCCGTACATGGATTCAGACTGTTCAAATTGGGAGTATCGGGTAAAAATACGCTCGCAAAATATTGTGCAAAAGCTTCAGCAGCTTTGACGCCCGAACAAGATTGTTCGTTATAGGTAACAGTTGGTTCAAAACCACCCTTTGATCTTAGACTAGATACGTGTTGCCATAACTGTTTTGGATTGTCTTTTATGTTAGCTTCCACGCTACATGAGTATAATCTATAGGCTTCTTGGATTCTTAATTTTAATTCCGACCGTAATGCTGCAAACTTTGCGTATGTTTGTTTGCACTGTGTGAGTTTCCATGTTTTATGGAGCTTAATTTTTTGCTTAATATCGCTGATTATATCACGAGTGAACCAGACTGGATACCTCCTATTACCCGAAATATGTCTCTTTTTCTTGGGGATGGTGGAGTCGAACAAATTGTACATTATGGCATAAAACTTATCCGCAGCGAAACATGCATCGTTGCAGCTAAGAACTTCATGCCATGGTGCCGAACGTATTTGATGGTATAAACGTTTGAAATCTCCTTTAGCAAAGTTCCAGTCATGAGTTTGATCTATGTTGCTAGGGTCTAATTTTTCATCGATAGTATTTTGTCTAGTTACGGGCAAAGCTATATCCAATGGGGGATGATGGTATCGTCGAGCTGATCAGATGCTGGGGCTCGAAGGTGGATAAGGGAACCCTTGGATGGTAACTAGTAAACACATCGAGTTTGAGCTCATTTGATTTGTTTTAAAGAGTTCTTTTCACTTTTACCATTAATGAGGACCTGATGATGAGACTGGAAGGTGGTGGACGGAACCCTGGAATGGCTACTAGTAAACACATCGAGCTTGGGCTCATTTGATTTTTTTTGAAGAGTTCTTTTCACTTTAACCATTAATGAGGACCTGATGATGGGACTGGAAGGTGGGAAACGGAACCCTGACATGGCTACTAGTAAACACATCGAGTTTTGGCTCATTTGATTTGTTTTAAAGAGTTATTTCCACTTTAATCATTAATGAGGACCTGATGATGGAACTGGAAGGTGGGGGACGGAACCCTGGAATGGCTACTAGTAAACACATCGAGTTTGGACTCATTTGATTTGTTTTAAAGAGTTCTTTTCACTTTAACCATTAATGAGGATCTGATGATGGGACTGGAAGGTGGGGGACGGAACCCTGGAATGGCTACCAGTAAACATATCGAGTTTGAGCTCATTTGATTTGTTTTAAAGAGTTCTTTTCAATTTGACCATTAATGAGGACCGGATGATGGAACTGGAAGGTAGGGGAATTATGTAGTGCTTTCTTAAATTTAGCAAACTCATTGCGATACCTACCCTGTAATATCCTACCCTGTAAATATATGTTTTGCAACAACCTGCCTACGATTCAAGCTACGAATTTGAATTTCCAAGTTTATCCGTATTTTAGAATAATATTTCTAAGACTAAAAAGTGTAAAATAAATTCATAGTTTAAAAAACTAAAACTACACGCTTTTATAAAGTACCTATACTGCACTAAAAAGTAATAAATAATTTATAGAACTCGTTCTTTCTTTCTACCCCGTGTTTGTCATTAAGAATTATATTTAAGTGTGAAAGCGTGGGGCGCCTACTTCATCAAAATCTAACAATGTAACCTTGTAACTAATAAAATATTTAATTTTCGAAGTTAGAAATGCACAATTGCTTAACTTTTGTAAATTACGATTAAGTAAGGTAAGTACATATTTATTGTAATAATTCCAAAAAACAAACAGATAGAAGAAACTGACAGATGTCAAATGTGGTCTATTAAATTGGCCCTACATTAATCGAGCAATGCGATGCACTCTTACTTATGGCGGGGCGGGGCGAAGACGAAGTTTTATCGCGACAGGGCGACACGAATATTCGCGTGCAGATGTAGCCCCGGGGTTATGGCGGGGCTACATCTGCACGCTTCGGCGAAGATTCGCGTTATCGCGACAAGTGTGGCCAAACAATTCGTGCTAGCGGGATGTATTCGGGCGAACACGAATGCCTTTGCGGTGTTGTCGGTAAATTGACACGCATCAAAGGATTTTGTCGCGACAAACTTCGCCGTACTGGCTACATTTCGCCTTTGCAGTTGCAGCAGCGTTGCCATATATCAGATTTCTTATTCCGTAGTAAATTATAATAATCTTAAATGTTGTCCCCCTGTTGTTTCCTTTGGTCACGGCAATATGCAGGCATATTGGCGGCTAGACCAATTTCGCTAATTCTTTTTGAAGTGAAACTTCTTAAGCGACTTCCAAAAATGTTATCACATAACGCGTCAAGCGTTAAATGAGTCATCTTAACGCGTTATCGCTTAACGCGTTAAGTGATAGGCAGTGGCGGTCCTATCAATATTTTTAAACGGTGCTAGATCTAAAAGTGGCGCCCCTTCAAATATAAAACTGTACTCGATTTGACATTTGTCACCATCGATATACTATCTAAACAAGATTAGCTGTCACGGCCCGAAAAGTGGTCACGAAAATAGAGAGGCTGTCGCTTATTTCAAATTAGTACGAGCCGACAACAGGATGTATCGAAATTCCTTATTGCGCGTTTATAAACTGTCCAAATAATATAATACTTATCGTAATACTAAAATTGCAGATGGGGAAATTTTTTTTCGTTTCGTTTTCTTATTACTACTAGTTTAAATAATAAATATAAGTAAGATATCATTATAATACGGAATAAAAATTATTTATTTGATATTTTCTCCGCTAGAGACTGACAAAATTAATGTTGCCGATAGGCGTGTCGCCACTGTCTATACGAAACTGTTAAACTACACGTCATTACCATAATAAAAAAGTTAGTTCTCATTTTTGCCACCAGCACGGATAAGTTTGTAAGTCAGTACACACACAATGGAAACACACCTGTTTTGAACCTTAGTTTATAGTGGTTAAGATTTTCTTTTAAATGAGTACAGTCAAAACAACTACTTTTTTTCGTATAATTTTGCCGGTTTTATTGATTTTTCTTTGTCTCTGATGTAAAGGTTTTATGTGCCAACATTACTGCATACAGAATTAGACTTTATTACTACATGTGAAGGCTGCTATTAGTCCGGCGTTCCGAATTATTTAAAACTATTTTCTACAATTTCTAGCTACGTGTATAGTTGTGTAAATAAACGTAACCGCGACCACATTTTCGATGTCATTTTGTTCGTGACAGCTAATCTAGTTGGTATAGTATATCGATGTTTGTCACACACGGTTTTAGTCGCCATAACCATACATTCGATGTATAAAATAATAACAATAAATTTTATGATTAACAAGTTTTATTTATTTTTAACCGACTTCATGTTCTATTCTATTGTTGGTGGCTAAAAATCGGGCCCGGTAACCACCGGAACGCTCATCGACCCAGTTGGATCCATTGTGCATGCCCTAGCCCTTACTTTGTTGCTGGCGTGTCGAAGAGTTGCCTTAGTTATGTCTTAGTTATGCAACGATTGCTCCAGCTTGGAGCTGTGCGTAATCATCTGGTGTAGGATAGGCTACTCCCAGATGATCCAACCTACGTCTCACAAGAGCGACGCAGCCACACAATATGTGTCGCATTGACTCTTTTTCACCTGTACAAAATCTGCAAGTATCAATAGTACTTAGCCTCATTCTGTGAAGGTGCTCATTGGTGCCGAAATGTCCCGTGAGTGCACCTATTAGGTGCTTTATTTGTGATCTGTTAAGGTTCAATAATTTGACCCCACAGTCCACCCTTGACAGTCTTTGTTGATACATAGTAGACCGCAGGTAAGTTTTTATTAGTTTTTAATCGACTTCAAAAAAGGAGGAGGTTCTCAATTCGTCTGTATATATATTTTTTTTATGTATGTTCGCGCATAACTCTGGCAATTATGAACCGATTTGAAAAAATATTTCTTCCATCCATTCTTCAAACCATTGATTGGGTCCCATAAAAAAATTATCGCTTACGAATAAGTAGTTCCTGAAAAAACAAGAATGGCGACTGCGCAGGAAAGCTGCAGGAAAGAATATAAGATGACTTTATGTCGCTTTTTAAGGACAAAAATGGTCATAACTCTGGCAAATATTTACCAATTTAAATGATTCTTTTTTTATTCGAAAGAAGAAACCACTGTGATGAATCTGTATGAATTTTATCACAACCGGATAAGAACTTCCTGGAGGACCATGAATGATGTGGTGGAATTTATTTGGTAAAAACCATAAAACTGATGTTCTCCATTACATTACTCTGACAAATATGAACCAATTTCGATGATTCTTTTTTTATTCAAGAGAGTAAGAGTAAACCACTATGATGATTCCATGCAAATTTCATTCATCATCATAATCATCACCAGCCGGAAGACGTCCACTGCTGAACATAGGCATCCCCCTTCGAATGCCACAATGACCGACAATTAGCTATTTGCATCCACCGGTTACCTGCGACGCGCACAATGTGTTCTGTCCACCTAGTGGGAGGCCTATCTACACTGCGTCTTCGTCCGGTTCGTGGTCGCCACTCGAGAACCTTTCTTCCCCAGCGGTTATCGGTTTGCCAAGCGATGTGGCCTGCCCATTGCCACTTCAACTTGCAGATTTTAAGAGCTATGTTGGTGACCTTGGTCCTTCGGCGAATCTCCTCATTCCGAATTCTGTCGCGCAAAGAAACTCCGAGCATAGCTCTCTCCATAGCTCATTGTGTGACTCTGAGCTTATCCAAAAGGCCAACAGTTAGGGACCACGTCTCAGTACCATATGTCATCACTGGCAACACACAATGGTTTAAAACCTTCGTCACTGCGGTATTTTGGACGAGAAGTTTTCGCGTAGTTTCCCGAACGCTGCCCATCCGAGTTGGATTCTTCGGGCGACCTCTTTATCGAAGTTGGACCGACCTACCTGGATAGTTTGTCCTAGGTATACATAATGGTCAACAACGTCGAGTGTATCGTTCCCAACAACTACCGGTACGGGTGCAACATGGACATTAGACATGATTTTCGTCTTGTCCATGTTCATTTTAAGACCCACCTGTTGGGAAACGCTACTGAGGTCGCTCAGCATCGTATTGAGGTCCTCCAGCGACTCTGCCATAATGACTATATCATCGGCAAAACGAAGGTGAGTGATGTATTCGCCATTGATATTGATGCCGAATCCGTTCCAGTCCAAGAGCTTGAAAACGTCCTCCAATGCGATTGTGAACAGTTTCGGAGAAATAACGTCTCCCTGTCTCACACCTCGCTGCAATGGGATTGGTTTCGTGCTCTCGTCCTGTAGTCGGATCGATATGGTGGCGTTGCTGTACAAACACTTCAACATTTCGATGTACCTATAGTCAATGTGGCACCGCTGGAGAGACTGCAATACTGCGCAGGTCTCGATTGAATCAAAGGCTCTCGTAGTCCACAAACGCTACACATAATGGCCGATTATACTCCTCGGTCTTCTGTATAATCTGGCGGAGCGTATGTATGTAGTCTACGGTGCTAAAGCCTTTTCGGAACCCGGCTTGTTCGGGAGGCTGGAAGTCATCCAACCTGCGTTCGAGACGGTTCGTAATGACTCTCGAAAACAGCTGGTATACATGGCTCAGGAGTGAAATAGGTCTATAATTCTTCAATAAAGTGTTATCACCTTTTTTGGAGAAAAGAACCACCACACTCCTGTGCCATGCTTCTGCCGTTGTACCCTCGAGTAAGACGGAATTAAATAACTTCTGGAGGACTAAAAGTACCGGTTTTCCACCCGCTCTCAGAAGTTCTGATGTGATTCCGTCTTCATCCGGCGCCTTGTTATTCTTGAGCTATTTGAAAGCCATTATAATCTCGTACAGACTGATGTCTGGGATGTCCTCAGTGTAGTGTCGGGTTAGATGGCTCTGGTGTCCTGAGCTGTTCTAGCAACGGGCTCCTGTGTTGAGGTGTATAACTGTCCGTAAAATCTCTCGAGCTCTCTCAATATCTCCGGTTTTGATGAGATGACACTGCCGTCATCGATCTTCAGCTTTGTCATATGGCTACGCCCAAGAGACGAATTCTTTGTGAACACTTTGCGAGCCTTGGTTCCGCTCAATTGCGTCTTAAATACACGCTGTATTATAGGACCGCAAGTCATGTCGCATGGATTTCGAGATTCGTCTATTGAGTTCAACATATTCCGACATATCAGCTGAAGATTGCAGTCTCATTTCAGTCTGGTTTTCCATTAGCATAATGGTTGTATTGGAGAGCTTTTGAGTTTTTTACGGCGTGGGGTCTTATAGAACTTGGACCCCACTGCGTGGACAGTTTGCACCAACCCATTGTTTATCTGGTCCGCAGTTTCGCATTCGGCGAGCCACTGGAAACGATTATGCAGTTCGAGTTGAAAGTCTTCGGGATTCTGGATTTGGGCGGATCCTGCACGGAGCGTGGACTTCATCAGACGAGACCTTTCGAGCTTAAGATTGATATTCAATGTGCCTCTAACAATACGGTGATCAGTCCCTGTTTTCACCCTGCCGATCACGGAGACATCATCGAATATATGCTTCTTGGTCGTCATGATGAAGTCGATCTCATTTTTGGTTGAACCATCGGGGCTAATCCACGTCCACTTCCTGGATGGTTGCTTCTTGAAGAAGGAGTTCATCGCATAGTGTCCCTCCTTCTCCATGAAGTCGACCAGCCGCTGGTCCCTTTAGTTTCGCTGCCAATACCCATACGACCCCACTCTCAACTCATCGCTATTCCGAGTGCCCACCTTTGCGTTAAATTCCCCCATAACAACGGTGAAGTATGTTTTGGAGGTATGTATGGCTTCTGCTTACATAGCCTCTACTTCATCGTCAGGGTGTGCCGAGGTCAAACTTTATGTATGAAAATATCACTAAAAAGTTTAAAATAAAAACTTAAAAAAAAATGAACCGACTTCAATATCACTGAAAAGTATAAAATAATTTAAATATTATTGAAGTTGGTGCCAAATATACACAGCAGGTAAGCTAACACCAACTTCAATAATATTTAAATTATTGTATACTTTTCAGTGATATTGAAGTCGTTTTTTTTTAAAAAAAAAGGATTTTAATTTACTGAAACTTCGTTCTCCTTTGGCGACAGTAACTAACAGGTAAGTACAGTAAGCAAGTTACGAAGCGCTGTCCAAGATCTTTTAAAGATCTTTTAATGGATTCAGGCTCACAAGTTCTTCAACCAATTCATGTTCAGATATATTATCACAGCCATCGGTTAAAATTGCATATTTGCAAATCAGCACAGCCTTTTTCCAACATGGATATTTCTGGAATTATTTTTATGTCGTATCATGTATCATTGAACTTTGACAATTCTTGAATACGGGTAACCAATGTACTTATTCTCAACTAGCTGACCCACGCAGCTCCGCCTGGGCTATTTTTACGTTAACTAAACTTTTAATAACAGACATTCGCATCGAATACATAACCTCCTTTTTTACAGCCGGTTAAAAACTGGGACCCACTTTTTACTTGCTCTCCGAAGCACGGACCCGTTTAGTTCAAATGGCGTTAAACGGTCACCCATCTATTTAATGACCTTACCTAACGTTGCTTAACCCGATCGATTACAAAATCTTAATAAAAACTCTCTATGAGTGTTACCTTACTAATATTTATTATAATTATAAAGAAAAATTGATAAAATCGGACCAAGCGTATAACCAAGTACCCATTTTGACTTTAATCCCCTCTCCCAAAAGAACCGTGCTAGATTACGGGATAAAAAGTATCCTATGTCCTACCTCGTAGTAAGATCTTAAATCATGCCAAGATTCATTTGAATCCATTCAGTAGTTTCGGCGTGATGCCCAGCCGTGATACAGACAGACAGACAGACAGACAGACAGACAGACAAAAATTAAAAAAAATACATTTTCGGCCTCAGTATCGGTTATAGAATGCCCTCCAAATATAATTTTCAAAATATCTTCAATGTACAGAAATGGACCTGTTACAGTTTTATTATAAGTATAGATTGTATCTATCAATTAATTCGTTTTGAATGCGTTTGCTGAAATAATGGATATTAGCACATATTAGTCTCTTTCTTTACAATACGGCGGAGGTCGTCACAGTGTCAAATTTTCCTAGTAGTTGCACAAGACCAAAAACGTTGCCATTATTAGGAGTGTATAACATTTCAGATCCAGAGCTCCCTCTAAACGCCAAATTATTGCTTGCCAAGAAGAACACTATGGATATCTTTCGTTCGAGAATAGCAACCCATCTCGATTTCTCATCTTCAATCTGTTTTTGTATATGTTTGTCTTCCGATGAAATTCTTCAATCTCATCGACGCTTCTATCCAACTGTTCATAGCACGGTGATCTGGGGATGTTTCGTGAGTTTTGAGACACGATTCGCCGCTCCCGACCGATCGTCGCGTCGTCGCGCGTCGGAGGATTTTGGCGCCCCCCCTATGATGGCGCCCGGTGCGGTCGCACCGCTCGCACCGCCCTAGGACCGCCACTGGTGATAGGTGTTAAAAGATAGGCGATAGGCGTGGGCGAGTTGGCTTGAGTTAATTTGAATTAGTTTGAGTGTTGGTTTGAGTGTTGGTTTGAGTGTTGGTTTGAGTGTTGGTTTGAGTGTTGGTTTGAGTGTTGGTTTGAGTGTTGGTTTGAGTGTTGGTTTGAGTGTTGGTTTGAGTGTTGGTTTGAGTGTTGGTTTGAGTGTTGGTTTGAGTGTTGGTTTGAGTGTTGGTATGAGTGTTGGTTTGAGTGTTGGTTTGAGTGTTGGTTTGAGTGTTGGTTTGAGTGTTGGTTTGAGTGTTGGTTTGAGAGTTGGTTTGAGAGTTGGTTTGAGAGTTGGTTTGAGAGTTGGTTTGAGAGTTGGTTTGAGAGTTGGTTTGAGTGTTGGTTTGAGTGTTGGTTTGAGTGTTGGTTTGAGTGTTGGTTTGAGTGTTGGTTTGAGTGTTGGTTTGAGTGTTGTTTTGAGTGTTGGTTTGAGTGTTGGTATGAGTGTTGGTTTGAGTGTTGGTTTGAGTGTTGGTTTGAGTGTTGGTTTGAGTGTTGGTTTGAGTGTTGGTTTGAGAGTTGGTTTGAGAGTTGGTTTGAGAGTTGGTTTGAGAGTTGGTTTGAGAGTTGGTTTGAGAGTTGGTTTGAGAGTTGGTTTGAGAGTTGGTTTGAGAGTGGAGTTGAGTTGAGTGTGTGAGTGAGTGAGGGGCCGACCGACCGATCGACTGAGCGAGAATGAAGTTTCACTTCTTCTGCGCGGAGGGACTCCACGCACGCACATTTTTTTTTGTTTGTGTTTGTTATTGTCAAGAGAAGGTTCATATGAAAGAAACACTAGAAAATTATGAGGGCAGAGCTGCGCGGGATATCTAGTGGTTAATACAAACGTCGTTATTATTTTTTATCCTCGACTATCAAACTGAGTTTTTCCGGTTTAGTTTATGAGGTATTAGACGAATAGTAAAATAACTATACGTCCAACCAAAGGTATGCCCTGGAACCCTGGATGCGCGTGTCCAACTTGCAGGTGACTGTTTTTTTGTATTTAATCCTACCTAACCAATTCACTTATTTTAGCTCTTTTGTCCATACATATTTTATACAGATTTCATGATAATAAGGCATACCTAGGTAGGTACAGATTTATATACTGATTATAAAACGCTCAATGCATCTGGCAACACTGATTCCGACGAATATTCGCCCGAACACCACGTGCTTTTGCTAGGACGATAATGTAGCCAGCAACTTCGCCGTTGGGCGAAGACGAAGTTTTATCGCGATAGGGCGACACGAATATTCGCGCGCATATGTAGCCGAGAGGTAGACTATAGAATACATATATAGAATACATATTTCTTTTATATGATCTAAGGATGCACTCTGCTCCGCATGTTGCTTTATCCTGATTTTTTATACCAAAGCGCTACAATAAATGTATGAAAATAGGAGACAATTGGTGGGGTTACATAATATGACATTATTGAATACCCTAGACTACACCCTACCGATAGTCTTTGGCTAGCCACCACCACCGGTCTGTCCTGTGTTCATAACTTCATTGTTCCGATTTAGATTAGAAAAAAAAAACAGTAATATTTACAGTGAGCTGTTATTACTACGTAGTAATAACATAATATTTATTATATACGCACGTGGGGTGTTCAGGTTAGAATAGTAGGTACCCTCCCATCTCTTCCCGTAAGCAGCCATTATGGGAAAAATAACAAGAAGATTGGCAGCGGCGTCTGTCTATTGGATTACCTACCACCTATGTATACTGTGATCTTCAAGACGCCTGCCAAGTGTAGAGATTATGGCATATACATAACCCTTCTAAAGGGGAGGCCTTTGTTTCGCTGAGGACGTCTTTCGGCTGCTAATGATGATGACTATGAAAGAAAAACAGGGTATACAGTACACCATTCACAGCACGCATCCAAGTTGGATGTGTGTTAAATATTAGTTTAGTTAGATATAGATAATTAGATACTATCTATAATATCTAATAATCTGTGGTATTTTAGGCGACCCGTACTTGGAAGCCCTGGTTTTGCATAGGGATGTTAAAAAATAATGGATTTTTATTTTAATCGATTATTATTTTCTAATAATCGATTTTTTATTGTCGATTTTTATAATAATATTAATCGATTTTTAGTAAATCGATTATATAAATTATGTGTTTAAATCGATTTTTAGAAACAGCTCGTATCTATGCGACCGAAGAAAATTTTTTGCAGTAAGTTTCAATTTTATAAACAGGGCCATCTATGCGTTGAGTGAAAAATCTCGAATTAAGTTCAATATATAAAACGGCGCCATCTGTATGTATGTAGGTATGTATGCGTATAAAGTAGTTTCAGTGCAGTGTGACCAGATTTAGCAGAATTCTGCTATTTTAGCCAAATTGATTTTAGGGTTTAGCCGATTATGTCGCAGAATAGAAAATTTTAGCAGAATCTAATGAACTTCAGCAGAAATTTAACAGAATACGGTAGTTAACACATAGAACGCCAAGTGCCTGATACGCAATGGATTTCTCTATTGGTATGTTGCCTAACGGCGGTTAAAGGGTTAAACAATAATTAACAGGGTTTTATTTGAATAGCTGTGAGCAACCGCTTCGGCTGCGTACGAAACCAGTTTCGTACAAGGATTTTTTTCCTTCTACGTCACCAGTTTCTTACGAAGATAATTAAATATAAATCCAATTTCTATTTATGTTATTAAACTTCGTGTTAATCTAAACCTGCGCTTACCTCAATTTCTTGTTTTACAATCAACTTTAGCCAGTACGATTACGGGTAAACCTGATTTAGTATCACGGGCTAATGCATATCTAATTTATAAATAAAACTGATACTAATATTTATAAATTTGTTTTTTGAAAATGGATATGTGCTTAAATAGATGAATAACATCCAGATTTTTTGCATTTAACATGTACCTTATAATAATACAAAAAAAATCGATTTTTTCGCAGAAATCGATTATTTATTTTTATTAAAATCGATTTTTGGCAAATCGATTAATTTTGAATATAGAAAAATCGATTTTTATTTAATCGATTCTTTTCCATTAATCTCACATCCCTAGTTTTGCATTTGCATTTATGACCCATTCCTAATAAATAAATAGTTAAAGAACTTCGATCGAAGGAGTAGGAAGGAATTAGTTAGACGTTCAGTTCGAACGTCTTCAAAAATTAAAGTGATATAACTTAGTAGTTATAATTATAACGTAATAATAAACCAGTTTGTGATTGAGTATGGTGTACTATTTGACATAGCTGTATGGCTGATAATAAAAATATCAAAATAAAATACCGTCCCCCCCTTTATCTCCGAAGTTTGTGGAGGGAAACCCATAAAATAATAATGTCTACATGTCTATCTACAACTTAGAGGAAGAAAACAATAGAGGGCTGGACACTTTCTTTCTCATTCACGCAAGAAAAGAATGCGTTTATGTAGGTTACGTGTGATAGAAAGAAACAGTGTATATGATTTTTTGTCCCTCAGCATGTGTTCGATTTTTCCGCGCCGTGGGTGCGAAACAAATTTGACGTTTGCTCCCACTTTGCTCCGTGACAATTTTATCCTGGTTTTAATATTAAATAAATAACTTAAAATTCAATAAAAAACTAACTGTGACATTACTGTGTGTTGTGGAAATCCTATAAGGATCGTGCAGTGCAGTATTATAGGCTGTAAAAGTGACAGTGAACGTAAAATTAGTGGAGTATCGTTTCACAGGTAAACGTGAATTATTATGGCCAATTTAGAGATTACATTTAGAAACTAATACATGTAAACGACTTATTTAGATCTTATTGCTCTAAATTAGTTACTATTTTACTTGAAAGTTACGTGTAAGATCGATAAATTCTTGTTTTTCATCCATAACCTAAAATTTTCAGTTTATTGATCGCCATTATCAGTGTTGCCAGTGTATAAAAGAGAGACTACCATAAATAAATGGTAAATTATTATTAAGTGCATCATACACGATCCCACATGCTGGGTGCATCGAAGAATTTCTCAGATTTCCCGAATTTATTTTTATGATTTCCTGAAAATATGGATATTTGTATACTGTGGATAGCAGCAACAAAAAGAATTAATTAGGTTGCTAAAAGTTATTCCCGAATGCTTAAATATTCAGAAATAACGTAAGCGCTCAAGTAATTCGTCCAAGGCTGCGCAGGACGTATTCATTCGTTATTTATAGGCACAATGGTCATTGTACATATAATCGTGCTTTTACTATATGCATGTTGTTTAAATATATGTATGTATGTTGTTGGTTACAATTTATTGGTAAATTTGTCTGAATTATAAATAAATAGTACCGACGTTGAATAGTTTGTTTCATTTGCCCCCCTATTATGTACCTATCTCGTTTGACAACTAAAGTGATGATCAATAAAGCAAAGTGACTATTAAATAACTATCAAATGATTCATTTGGCATTGCCTAACTTGAATCACCAATAAATACCAAACACACTTTCAGTAGACATCAAAGTTTGGTGGACAACTGAAGCTTGATAGTCACTTTGCTTTATTGATCATCACTTTTTTTTTGTAGGAATAGTACTGTTTCACCGGACAAGAGGGCGAGCGCTTAAAGCGCTCCAGCCAGAAGGGTTTGGGTAGCGACTAGCACAGGGGCACCTCAGGGAGGCACGGCCTCGGCTTGGGCTGCCGCTTAGAGAAAATGAGTTTACCACCGGTTCACAACGCGCCCCCGCTGAGAAGAACCGGCAAGAAACTCAGCGAGGGGATGCATGTCGAGTTCGCATGCGTACGGATCTCTTCGGACTCTTGACATCGTTGTCGGTGTTGTGTCATGGTCCAGGAGGACGGAAATCGGGTCGGGTGGGTCGAGCAGTACATGCCGCGGACGGCGGCGATGTACGGCTGTTCGACGATCTGAGGGACCTGGCCGCTGCCCTATAGGACATGGGTTCGATTCCGAACTATTGTCTGGGTGTTATTTATCTATTTAAATATGTATTTATACAGTTTACAAGTATTTGTAATCATTTATCTGGTTACCTTACTAAAGGATCTGCGTAGATTGAGATCAGGTGGTCATTGGTCAAGCGTAGATTGTCCCAAGATACTAGTACTATAGATTTGTATATTGGAGAAATTTACTAAAACTTACCCGGTAAATGGCCATAGTATGTATTATATTAATTTATAAGAAAGCCAATTTTTGCCTACCTCTCTGGGAAATAGCATATTATTGTTTTTATCTCTTAACTTTTTTGTATGAGGCTAATAATTATCTACAGCTCTTAGCCACTTTAATCACCACGTGATATCACCCAGGTGAACAATGTGGAATAGACCTTAGCTACAGCATATATGATATTAAGTGTACATTCACTTTGTAGCCTCCGTCGTGGGTTCGAATCCTGCGAAGGGCAACAAATTTGAGTAGTTGTTCCTTACTGGCTAGGACAATGCAGGCCGATGACCTGATTGTCTGTAAAGTAAGATGATCCATGTGTCGGAATTTGCGATAGGACGCATGCCCGACTCCTGTCCGTCAAATTAAAACACCGAGCTTTGGTAATAAACACTTATAATCAAATTGAGAGAGAACAACTTATAATACAGTGGAGTAATCGTAATAATTTTCATGTCTCTGCCATAGATACTAGCGCACTGTCATCTTTTTGACAGCCCCTTTGGCGTTCCGAAACCGTGATCCGAGATACGCCACACATGCGTCGGATGGGCATGTAAAAAGTCGGTCCTGCGCTTAACTGCTCCCCAGTCGTGTCGGTCTTCCGTCCCATCGGATTATGAGAGGTACCTATTATATAAAGGAAGAGAGAGTGCACTTGTGTCTACGCAAGCACTTGTGCACTATAATATCTCCTGCGTACATGGCTGATCCAGTGAAAGATTGGCCGCTGTGGTCGTTTCGGCTAGGAGGACATTATTATAACAATCACTTTCGTACTTTTTGCAGACTGTCATAGATTAAGACGATATAATGTAAGAAAAGTAAATGTTGTGTCAAAAAAGTGGTTTTTGGTTAGGAAAGAAAATATAATTTACAACAACCTCCGTATTTGCTTTACACAAAGGGTAAAATTTCCCTTACGTGGCAACTCTAAATTTAGTATGTACTTATTTTTCTGTCCTTATCGGCGGCACGCTTGGTATATGTCTGTATTATATTCTGTCTACGATCTACAATGTATTTTACAGGAAAAATAAAATGATCTTTCTAAGTTGTAATCCTAAAAAAACTCGACAAACAAACTAAGTTTTGCGGTTTGCGCACGAGTTGACTCGAGCAGCAGCCATCACTCCCCTCAACAATGTTGGGGGTGACCCGCCACACGAAGACACCACGAGCAGAGACAATTCGATGGCAAGCATGACCGATCATTTTAATGCTGCTGTTAAGCAGTGCCTCGTCAGGGAAGACACAAAGCATATGAATTGAAGGCACATATCATTTGTTATTAAGTATTTTGTTTTCCCTGTCATTTCATGGATTAAGGTTTATTATGTAATTTCTTCGAGAGCGAATATGAAACATGGGAAACAGCGGGTTCCAACCAAATGCTGTCGTTCAAGGCTCCTTTTACCTGAAGTCTGAACCCATAAGCCGGATATTAGTAGCTTGATGCGGCTTGTTGTTATCTGAGTTTCCTATTCGCGTAGATAAAACATTCTCGTCCTTACTTATATTATCACTGTTCTAAGATGTGTTTCAGTGTTATAAATGTATATGCGAAAAACGAAAAAAAAAGCGCAACTTTAAAAGAGCGCAAGCCTCGCGTTGGCTTAATTATCCATTAAAAGTTCACTTAAAGTGAACTTTTAAAAGTGAACTTCACTTTAAGTGATCTTTTAAAAGTGAACTTTTGCGTAACATGACGCAGTTACGTTCTATTGGTGCTGTCAAAAAGAAAATAAACGGTTGGACGCTCTATAGTGTTTTAGAAAACATTTATCTCATCCTGGCCAAATCGACAAGTAGGTAAGTATGTGCAATGCAAATCGTAGAAATAACTTTGTTCATAATAGTCATTGTGTTCTGGTTTGGCACCAAACATCTCCCTTACCTTAGTTTACCGCCATTTCTATGACAGCTGCCGCTTCGATGACCCATTGTCACTATTTTACCCCTAGATTTTACCTGCTCACGTTTGTGTTTATCGCAATGTAATGTATGCTATATCCCAACGTCATAAAGACTATTTCCGTTAGAATGTCTATTATCGAATGTTTTACGCGGCCGAATCAAATGTGCTATTATTAATCGGAAATGAGAATATTTATTGGGGTTTTATTGAAATACTATAATATGTATGCTGAACGTTATTTTTGGCGAGTTATTTAAATTTAATATGATATTAATATTAATTTACGTAACGTATGGTGGTTATCGGTTACGGGTTGTACCGTGTCATGTACTTTATTCTCACGACATTTAGAGGAAATTACGTAATCTCAAAGTGCGATGAGTTTATAAAAAGTATTTTTACAATGATGTGTTTAAAATTGATTGAGCTTTTTTATTTTCACGAATTTGCGCCGAGACGAAACCTGGCCGATACGACTATAGCGGCCATTTTTATGCAAGATCAGCCATCGATATAATATACATAGTTTAAAGTAGATTTGGTGTCCCGGTTCAAAAGTGGTAGCGAGAAATAGCGCAAGAATAGCGCCCTCGTGTCGCTATTTCTTTACAAGCCACATCCTGACGAAAGCGCTCGTGTGACGCCGTCACTGAGTGAGTGGGTGAGTGGGTTTCAGTGGGTTTCAGTGGGTTTCAGTGGGTTTCAGTGGGCTTCAGTGGGTTTCAGTGGGTTTCAGTGGGTTTCAGTGGGTTTCAGTTGAGTTGAGTTGAGTTGAGTTGTGTTAGTGTGTGTGTGTTTGTGTGTGTGTGTGTGTGTGTGTGTGTGTGTGTGTGTGTGTGAGTGAGGGTCCGACCGACCGATCGACTGAGCGAGAATGAAGTTTCACTTCTTCCGCGCGGAGGGACTCCACGCACGCACATTTTTTTTTTTAAGGTGGTGTACATATTCATAGCCCATTTTGCAACAACTCCTTCCTTTATATCTCGGACAAGAGTCTTGTCACAAGACTCTTCTTGGAATAACAATACTTACAACCATCGATAATTATAAAACATTCACGAACAAAATGACATCTAAAATGTTGTCGCGGAGGTTGCAAAATTATCTGTGATGGTGGCGGAAACGTGAACTAACGATTTTATAATGATAATGACTTGTAGTTTGACAGTTTCTTATAGACAGTAGCGACACTCCTATCGGCAAAAATAAATTTGTCAGGATGTGGCTTGTAAAGAAATAGCGACACAAGGGCGCTATTTCTCGCTACCACTTTTTGAACCGTGACACCAAATCTAGTTTATTTAATATATCAATGCTTACAACCGATATTCTATAAAAGATTTGGCAGTATGGAGAAATTCCTTCGCCTGTCCTGTATAAACTATCATCAGTTGTCATGTCACTGTCAGTGAATCGTCCGTAATGTCAAATGTCAATTAATTTGTCAAATGTAAAAAACCAAAACATTGCGAAAATGCCAGGTGTTTGTGAGGAAATTATTGATGATATTGAAGATTTAATATCATCACAGGACATCACACCGAAGGAACGGTATTCAACGAGGAAGAATGTGAACGTCAGGTCTAGAAAACGTGATATCAAGAATGATTCAGAGCCCGTTGAGAAAGTTATATTCGAGAGTGTCGTGCCAGGTAATAACCTAAAAATGTGTTTATTTAACTATAATTGTATCGAATGATTGGGATACTTGTTAATTTTATAGGGATACAATATTCATTACTAAGATATTGAGCCTGTGGGGTGTCCGGGTAAGAATACCACCCTCCCATCTCCGCCGTTGGGTGTCTGTAAGAGGCGACTAAGTTAAAACAAAAAGACAGGCAGCAGCGTCTTTCTATTGAATTATTTACCACCTAAATTGCGATACCCAAGCCGCCTGCCAAGCGTGGGGATTGTGGCAACCCCTCCCTTCTTAAGGGGGAGGCCTGATGTGATGATGTGAAGATATTGAGTTGTAAGAGGCTAAATTATCATAGATCCTCTGTGCACGGACTTCACACGTCATTCAAAAGCTAATTAGGCTTTCTCAGACATGCAGGTTTCCTCACGATGTTTTCCTTCACCGAAAGCTAGTAACAATTGCATAAAGACAATTTGCACATGATTGAAGAATATTTTTTTTTTTTTTTTAACACTTATAAGCTAGTGCTTGACTGCAGTCCCACCTGATGGAGAGCGGCGACGCAATCGAGGATGGCAAAACACACTAGCTTATTAAAAGCCTATTCACTCTAGTCTTAAAGACACCCACATTATAATCGGGCGGGAAAACCGACGCAGGCAAACTGTTCCAGTCCTTAGCTGTCCTTATTATAAATGAAGAAGCAAACCGCTTAGACCGGACTGAAGGCACTTTCACCACATAAGGGTGTGTACGTGCCGTGCGTCTCGTCGTCCGATGATGAAAGGGAGATGGTGGAATCAAGTCATGCAATTCCTATGCACACTCTCCAAAATGCATCCTGTAGAATACCGAGAGGCTGGCTACTCTGCGCCTGTGCTCTAGGCTTTGTAAATTGGCCGCTACTAACTCTGCGTCACCAATAAGCCTCTTAGCACGCCTCTCCGCTGAGTCCAAAGCTGCAAGATGACATTTAGCAGCACCAGCCCATATGTGACTACAGTACTCCACACACGACCGGACTTGTGCTTTATATAGCATCAAAAGTTGCTCCGGTGTGAAGTACCGGCGGACCTTTGAAAGGACACCTAGCTTCCTTGCAGCTACCTTGGCTTTGGACTCAATGAACCGCCCAAAGTTGAGGTTTGAGGAAATTTCAACTCCCAACAACTGAAGGCGGTCGGTGTATTCCAAGGATACATTCTGAAAAGTAGGAGCCAAGGTGAACGGACTCCTTTTCGCGGTGAATGAGTTTTGGTGGCATTGAATCTCACAAGATTGGCATCACCCCGTTCGGAGACTGCCTGAAGTGTGAGATTCGCGCGCTCCACCATGGCTACTCTTTCAGACTGGATAACATCCTTACTGGCCCGAGCACTCGGCATATATCTCTCCACAATAGTGCTGTCATCTGCATACCCATAGATACCGGGCAACAGCAGATCGTTAATATGCAGCAGGAAGAGAGTTGCGGAGAGAACGGACCCCTGAGGAACTCCGGCATTAGTCGTCAACGGCTCCGATGTGCAACCGTCAACAACCATTCGGAGAGACCGTTCACTCAGGAAGTCCTTTATCCAGCCGATCAGACCAGGGGATATGCCGTACGCTGGCAGCTTGTTTAAAAGGCTAGCGTGCCAGACCCTGTCGAAGGCCTTCGAGACATCCAGGGAAACAGCGAGCGCTTCCCCATTTTTCTCGAGGGCCTCGCCTCATAAGTGAGTGACATACACTAGAAGGTCTCCCGTCGACCGATTTCGGCGAAATCCGTACTGTCGGTCGTTGAGGAGATCATTCTGTTCTAGGTATGCCAAGAGGCGCGAGTTCAATATACGCTCCATAGTCTTACAGAGTATGGAGGTTATTGAAATCGGCCGATAGTTGGCTGGATCGGCACGACTGCCCTTTTTGGGCACGGGTTGCACGTTAGCGAGCTTCCAGGACTTGGGCACTATTCCAGTCTTAAATGAGAGAAGGTACAAACGTGTCAATACCGGAGACAACTCGGGTGCACATGCCTTAAGTACTATTGCTGGAATACCGTCAGGACCACTAGCTTTATTCACATCTAGACGACACAGTGCTCTCATTACCTCCTTATTTGTAATGCGGACTTCCGCCATTGACGAACCGCAATGAGGCAGTTGTGGTGGAATAGCACTGCCAGTGTCTAAACGCGAATTATGGGCAAAGAGAGATGCAAATAAACCTGCTTTCTCTCCTGCCGTATGAGCTAGAGTTCCATCAGGCTTTACTAGCGGAGGCAGTGAAGGCCGACAGAAGTTCGTTTCGACTGATTTGGCAAGAGACCAGAAAGCTCTACTGCCAGATGGCTGGGCAGCGAGCTTTGAGCCAATGCGGTTGACGTGGCCGAAACGAGCCTTCTTTAACGCCTTCTTGTAGAACTTAGCGGCTTGGTTAAAGGCTCTCTTCTTATTGCTAATATCCGGAGCTTTGCGGTCACGAGCTTCAACCCAGGAAAGATACGCCGAATGTTTGCTCTTTTCAGCTTGAGCACATTCAGCGTTGAACCATGGGCGAGCTTTGCCACCGACAGGTACATCAGCGAAAGGGATAAAATATTCCATTCCTTGATGTACCACGTCGGTTATAGCATCCGCGCAACTCGACGGATCTTCGGAAGAGAAGCAGACCTGCCGCCAAGGATAAGATGCAAAGAAATGCCGCAACTCATCCCAATCTGCTGACTTGTATCGCCACAATCGCCGCACACCACGAATATCGCAGTCAGGTGGAGAAAAGGTCGATACAGATTTCAGTAGACAATGATCCGAGGTTCCTAAAGGTGAGGAAACTATTACATCATACCTGTCTGGATCAGTTGTCAGCAGAAGGTCTAGACAATTGGCTGTATGACCAACAACATCAGGTACCCTAGTCGCTTGCTTTACCAGCTGGGAAAGCCCTAGCGACAGCGCAAAGTTCCGCGCTTCTCTCCCAGCATGGTCAGTCCTCTGGTATGGGAACAGCCAGTCCTGGTGACAGGCATTAAAGTCCCCCAGAGTGACCAGCTGCGCATCAGGGTACCGATGCAGGGCCTCATCAGCGGCCTCACTAAGGTGGTCAAAAAGGCGAGTTGTCTCCAGGTCACCGCTATGTGATCTATAGACACAAGTATAGACAATTTTATCTATACCAGTGTCTACTAACATCCACATTGTAGAGAATGTGGGGTCCTCGAGTTGACGGAGACGCTGGCAGCAGATGTCATTGCGGACGTACACACAGACTCCGGCGCGCTGGTGGAAATTATGCTCTAATGAATACCCTGGGTAGTCGAGGTACGCCGCATCTGATGGACATCTAATCTGCGTTTCCGTCAAGAAAAGCAAGTGCGGCTTTTCAGTCTCAAGGTGGTGGTGGACTGCATTGAGATTTGAGTGCAGACCTCGAATATTAGTGAGGTGCACTTGCAGTGAGAGGACGTGCATCCGCTGTACACACTTACTTTTCTTGCGTTTTCGATTCATATTTTAAAGAGGTGAATAGTAAGGATGAAGGATGGCAGTTGACGAGACTTTGCAATGTTAACCCAACAATACGATCAGTCTTATTGCACCACTGGAGGCTTGAACTGGAGACTGCGGGGACGCCCGAACCCCCCCCCCCCCCAGAGATCGCCATCGGGTCCTCTCGCCCGGTCGCCAACCGGCACGATGAAGCCACCCTGGGATTTTTCACAGTTGGCGGGGCAGCCTTTCATGTGTGGCTAGCACACTACTTGGGCTATCTAACTATCTGCGGTCGGCCAGCGGAGCACCGTGCTTCGGATCCCGCTACCCTCCGAGACCAAGCATCCGACACAACAAAAAAACTGACGCATCGTACCCGGTATCCATCGCAAAGCAACTGTTCAAACCCATCCTCCATGCGGCTTCATCAGACAACATGCCGGAACACGACGAATCGTTTGGCGGCATGGCTTAGTCTGATGGGTGGTAACTAAAAAGCCGGCAGCCGATGGTTTGGCCTACCACCAGAGTCGCTACTCGTTTAGCACTACCCAGGGGACACGTGTAGGGAATTCAGAAGTCAAGTAATTCCTATGGACGCGAGTAGCCCGCCCCCCAAATCAGAATTAGAAATAGAAATCAGAGGTGTGAGCCGCCGAACAATTTATCTTGATAGAAAAAGTTACAGGGGGTATTGCATGGAGTTATAGAAATAAGCGTCATATATTACTTTACTGAACCACTGTTCTTAATCTAAGTTTGATATCATCAGGCACACAAACTATATATGTGAAGACATGGGGCTGTGCACACAATAACTCAGACTCGGAGTACATGGCCGGGCTGCTGGCAGCACATGGCTACCCGCTCACGGAGGACAAATGGCAAGCCCAGCTGTGGCTCCTCAACTCTTGCACTGTCAAGAGTCCAGCTGAAGATCATTTCAAGTAAGTGTTGTATGGTTTTTATAAAAAAAAAACACTTTGGTAGGTTCTTCTTTCACTATTCATTTTAAATATTGGTCTCATGGGAAACAACAGACAACTATTTGTCCATTACTGGATGTAGACTACTTAAAAAAGAAGAAGATAGTGATAGTGTTTTGATCTGATATATTAAACAACTTGATACCACCATCCGGGGGCCCCCCGGCAGGGGGTTGGTGGTGTCAAGGGGGCTTCAAACATCAGATGACGAGACTCCCCGGGGCACACACCTGGGTAATGTGCCTTTAGTCCAGACTAAGCAATTTGTTTCATCATGCATAATAAGGACAGCTAAGGACTGGAACAGTTTGCCTGCATCAGTTTTACCGCTTGATTATAATGTGAATAGGCTAGTCAGTCAAGCACTGGCTTATTACCTAAGTAAGAAGAAAAATATTGGGTGGCAAGTCTCCCTTAGATCAGAATCAGCCATTCAGCAATGTGTCTGTTTTGATTGTTGCCAGTAAAATTGCCTAACTTAATAACTAAAGTGAGGTCACAAGGAGCCAGACAAGCCAGCGACTCCAAACGAATTATCAATACTTGTGCTTTTTTTTTGTTGTATTGTTAGTGGCCAACCTGCAGTCAAGAACTCAAGAGTTTTCAAGCTGCCCTTAGGCCTCTGACTTAGCCTGCTGTCTAGATGACAATAGCCAGGACCGACTTGCCCTCCGAAGCACGGAGACGCTATGTTCAAATGCCACGCTGACGTTGTTTACCCAACTGATTGTTTACCAAACAGTGGTTACAACTGTCTATGAGCGTCGCTTGCGCTAAGAAGGTGATGGTTAACGTGCAGGAACGAAATAGAGTTGGGTCGCAGCCGCGGCGCGCACGTGGTGGTGGCGGGCTGCGTGCCGCAGGGCGCGCCGCGCGCGGAGTACCTGCGCGGGCTGAGCGTGGTCGGCGTGCAACAGATAGACAGGATCGTCGAGGTCGTAGAGGAGACACTCAAAGGTAATCATAATAACAGTGAATGAAATCTAACTACTGTTACGGATTATATCGCGGTTTGTTTTAGATTTTACTTTCCCGACGCGACGTTTCGAATACTTTGCAGCACCCATTGGTGCGTGTGATAGTAGTTATTGTGTAACATTCGGGTAAATAAAAGACAATATTCATATTCATTTATCATTTATTGCATTCCATAATGTTTAATTAGTGGCTTAGAGTGTGTGTGTAAGTGCCCGGGACCTGTGAGAGTGAACCAGAATAATCTGGCATTCTTAGGGTTCATCCATTAATCACGTGATGTTTTTTAGCAACTTTTTAACCCCTCCCCCCCATCCTGGTGATATGTGGTGAGGTTTTAAACTACCCCCGCCCTATCCAAAATCACGTGTATTTTTTTTTATAAACTATATTGAAATTTTCGGAATATTATCTTTAAATACAGGTAACTGATTCAATGTTGTAGGGGAAGTCGTTGCCGGCAACGGTGAGTCAAGGCCACGTGCCGCTGTTTGGTTTAGAAATCGTGCATTCAATGAAAAATAAATACACGTGATGTCTCATTATACCCCTCCCCCTCCTGGTGCTATTTCGGAACCCCTTCCCCCGCCTTTCGAGCCTCACGTGATTAATGGACGCCCCCTTACCCACTAAAACATCCGCGGCGGTAGCATCGGTACATGAGAGTACCTGGGCTTTCCGGTGGATCTGTACCAGCAACCCCTCAGGGTCCGCCGTGCTCTTCGGAGTCGCCGCAGCGTAGGCAGGCCTCCCACTAGGTGGACAGACAACATTGTGCACGTCGCAGGTAACCGGTGGATGCAACTAGCCAATTATCGTTCATTGTGGCGTTCGAGGAGGAGGCCTATGTTCAGCTGTGGACGTCTTCCGGCTGGTGATGATGATGATGAAATCTAGAGCACTTACAAAATACTCTTTCTCTCAAAAACTCAGGTCACACAGTGCGTCTCTTCGGCCAAAAGAAGACCGACGGCGGTCGGAAGGCCGGAGGTGCTTCCCTCCTCCTCCCCAAAGTCCGCAAGAATCCCCTCATCGAGATAATCGCCATCAACACCGGCTGCCTGAACCAGTGCACGTACTGCAAGACCAAGCATGCCCGAGGGGAGCTGGGCAGCTATCCGCCCGAAGAGATTGTAATGAGAGCAAGACAGGCCTTTGAAGAAGGTGTTTGTGAGATATGGCTGACTAGTGAGGATACTGGTAAGATTGTCTTTTCGTATTTTACTCTTTTTTTATTAGTGAGTAATACATCTATACACTGCTATTTATGACAGAATGTCTGACACTATGGCCTATTAGTAAATCTTCAGCTTACTTACACAGTAAAAAAGTTGAGAGGTCTGCTACAATTTGTATAATTTCCATGTTCTTTTTTTGTTGAGGATAAAATTGGTTCGGTCAAAGAAGTATTAATAACAACATTCTATTAGCCTGACGCAAATCCTAGTACAGGTAGTTGCACACACGGGGCAGACGGTAGACATTACATTTACTACGGAGTGGCTGGACATTCGAGGTGTGGGCCCTAGGACGTCCATTGAGTACGGCGGCGACTCCGAGGAGGACGGCGGCGGGGTTGCGACCCCCGTCCCCGTGAGCACCGTGACTGGCTCTCGGGGGGTTATAATGCGCCCCTCGGCGGCGTGCTCAAAGGCAAGGCACTGATACCCCTGCACAGTGTGGAATTTGGCCTTAGTTGCGGCCATCTCTTTTTATGTATTCTTTGAAAAGATAACCATCAAACGAAACTACTAATAAGACTCCGCCGGCTCTATGCGTCATAGTTTTAGAGATATTGAGATAATCGAGAAAAGTCCATAGAAACCAATTATCTCTTTTTCTGATATTGATTTTTCATTAAATGATTGACTGTATGATCGATATTTTCTAAAAGTTCCAATATGTTGAAAAACAGGTAATAAATTATGCTCTTTCAGGCAATAAAGTCGATTTTTCTAAGATTTTCTAATATTTTTTTTCTACTTTATCTCTACAAAGTCGCTTTTTTTTTCAAAACGCATGTGTTAAGTACACTAATAAGTATTACCACAAAAAAAAATCAGATGCTATAAGCCCAGGACTTCGGAGATATTACGTTTCAAAATTTAAAGTTAGGGTTGTCAAACAATGTACCTAGTCAGTGGTGGTGGTGGTAGTCAGTGGTGTGTAAGTTATATTTGCAATATTTCAGATGTTTGATCGTGACTATAGGCGTCCCTTAGGTAATAATATAACTAGGTCGCGAAAATCATCAATTATTAACTGACTTTAAAGAAAGAGGTAGTTATCAATTCATCGCGTAATCTATTTTGTATAATGTATGCTCTCTCATTATTCCGCCAAATATGTACCGATTTGGATTGATTCTTTTTGGTATCTAAAGTACACTGCATTAAAATAGTCCCATGGAAATTTCACCACCAACGAAGCAGTATTTCCTGAAAGCACATGAATGACACGTTGAAATTACCTACTAAGATGATATTCTCAGCAACAAAAAACGAATAAACTCTTCAATTTATTTATAAGATTATTTTTTATTAGAGAGCATTACAATGATTCGGTATGAATTTTATCAAGACTGAATATGAACTTCTTCGAGGAACATGAGTGATGAGGACGAATTTATCTGGTAAAACCATAAAATCGGTGTTGTTTACTACATTACTCTGACAAATATATTATGACCCATCTTAGATAATTATATGATCAAAAATTTCAATATCTATCTAATCCATATAGGTATCCAATCTTTTCTATACAGCGTATAGCGTATTATACTCTTGTATAAGACTTTATTTACAACGAAGATCGGGCTCAGTGGCGTGCCTTGGGGTCCAGCAGTGGACTGATGTGGGCTGATGATAATGAATTAACATTACACTAAAAAGTAACTAAAAAATCGAAATATTATTGAAGTTGGAGCTAACTAAACACAGTACTTACGTTTACATCAAAATCAACTGTCTATCACTAACCTCAATAACATTTATTTTTCACTTTTTAGTGTGGTGTCTATTGAACAGAAACCGTATAATTTAAGAAAATGATAAATGTCAAATAAACTGATTCTTCATTGTACTTACATAAAAGGATGCTAAATGTAATTTACCACCATTTTAATCAAGTGTTATTATTTATATATCTATGTACATACTTTTATTCAAGTTGTAATATTAATCTGCATAGAGCGCTTCTAACATAAAGGCCTTTGTTTTCTATTGGTATTCATATAAATATTTACATAGCACTACTTTTTGTGACAACCCTATTTCCATAGAAACCTGAAAAGAACTTAGAAACACAATATCTCAGAGATCTCGCTGGATAGATGTTCGGTATTTTGTCAATTCGAAGATAAATTACGTTAGTGTATTTCAGTGGTAGAAAAAAATGCTACTGTTTTAAGGATAATTTTATATTAATTATTTATTGAAATTTACAAAATATTTTTTTTCGCCATTCTTAGTGCGGTTAGGGACTTGAAATTTAGCAATCTGAAATAATACATATCAACAATCAATGTGTATTTTTTATAAGAGTGGGCTTCCTTTATTACAAGAAATACAGCCGAAAACAGATTTCATGGAGGTCAATGACCTTTTAAAAATGCTCTGTATCTTCAAAATTAAGTGAAATATCTAATCTGGTATTTTTTAGTATGCTTTATAATAACCAAATCTATTGAATTCTAAAATAAAATGAGGATGGCCGCTACTAAGGTCAAATTCTACACTGTGCCCTGGGGTCCCCTCTCATGTGCCGATGCGACAGCCGCGGAGGTTTTAGTCGGTAAGAATCCCACATACCCCGGTCGAGCCCCACAGCTCACAGGGACCTTTTAAAGGTTTCCCCGCAAAAAAAAGACATTACAGTTAAAGCTGGCCTTGATAGAGGTCTATTGGTTAGCTCTACAAACAACCATTTTCCATTAGCCCTAATATTGGCTGTTTTTACGTCTATTCGAGATATCCATGTGATTCCCAGATGGGACATTGTTAAACTAAAAATTATATAAAAATTAATGTTTGTCTGTATGCCCTTTATAGAATCGTAAACTATGCATTTGGTCATGTCATGATCTTCAGCAAAGTGAAAGAGCGCGAGCGGAGCTGCGCGGGTCAGCTAATTGTTTATAGAATTTATTAACCGGCTTCAAAAAGAAGGTTCTCTATTCGACGCGTATGAATGTAATATTAATAAAAATGCGTAATATTCATATATGTTAGTCTATGCGGGCTTCTAAACAAATTTACCAAATTTTATGAGTGTATGTATGTAGGTTTGTCCGCGGATTTCTCATAAAATACAGGTCCGATTTCAAAAATTGTTTTTGCAATAGTTAGAGTATTTTTCAACTTAGGGTAGAGTACAAGTTTCATCAAAATCGGTCCAGTAGTTTAAGAGATATAAACTTTTTTTCAGTAAGTTACTGTAACGTAGACGTTACAGTTGCGTGATAGTGCTGATACCTATTTTGCTAAAGTAAAAGTCACTAAAAAGTGTTAATAAATAAAAACCGACTTCAAAGAAATTATCTAAAAAGTATAAAATAACGAAAATATACTGAAGTCGGTGCTAGCGCATCATGTTAACTATAAGACTAGCACGAGCTGACACAGACTTCAATATATTTTCGTTATTTTATACTTTTTAGATAATTTACTTTGAAGTCGGTTTATATTTTTTTTAAATAGTTTTTATTATTTTATTCACTGGTCACGGGTGATGGTTGTGATATATTCTGGTCAAGTACATGTTTCTAATAGATGATAACCTCTGCAGGCACATACGGGCGGGACATAGGCAGTTCCCTACCGGAGCTGCTGCGGAGATTGGTGGAAGTGATCCCCTCGGGGTGTCGGCTGCGGCTCGGCATGACCAACCCGCCCTACATCTTGGAGCACCTGCCCGACGTGGCCGACATCATGCACCACCCGAGGGTCTACAAGTTAGTCCCTCATTTGTGTGCAGTTGTTCCTTACTAGTTAAGATAATGCAAGCCGATCACGTGCCCGTGGGGCGTCCCATCTCCTCAAACACAGAAGACGAAGGGAAAATAAGAAGACGAGCAGCAGCGTCTCTCAGCGTCGCGACAAGTTTCACCGTTGACGAATACGTCAAGGAGGACATAGTATTACCTATACTGCGATCCCAATGCCTGTCAAGCCTGAGGATTATAGCAACCCTTTTCTTCCAAAAGCCTCCCCTTTTGTTCAGCAGTGGACGCCTTTAGGCTATGGATGATGATTGTCTAATTGGCCCTGTGACTGACCTTTCAACGGTCGTGTCAGTCTTCCGTCCCGTCGGAATATCAGACTAAAGTCTGCGTCATCACACCTGTAAATATGAATCAGTCCTTTTCCTTTAGTTTGCCGTGTCATTACTTCTCAGAATTCGATCCTTACTAGCGACACTATCGGATAGTGTGCGTTCAAAATCAGCTATTTCGATTCCTAGCTAGGAATATTGATATTCCATAAATTCAAATAAAAATCGGGCCCGTGTCTGTTCTAAGTGTTTTCCGCTATTCCCACTTGAAAAATTCACCTGTATACTTTGGCTGATGCATCGAAGGCAATCTTTCACAGCGGGCAATACCGGCGTGGCCGTATGTATGAATATACATGTATGTATGGATATGTAGTCGGATGACTATTTGAATACTTCTTTATATTTCTAGTTTGCAGCTATGATTGGGCGGTTTAGCTGGTAATTATTAAAACAGTTTTTTGTTTCAGATTTCTGCATGTGCCGGTCCAATCTGGTAGCGACCAAGTCTTGGCTGACATGAAGAGGGAATACACTTGCAAAGACTTCGAGCGAGTCGTCGACTTCCTAAGAGAAAAGTAATACATATACAATATTAGTTTTTGTATACCCTAAAGTGGAAAACCCCAAATGGGTGATGTAAAAGGCCAGAAATAGAAATAATGGAAACTTTTATAATAATATCTTGGGACAATCCACACACGGTCATCTGATCCCAAACTAGGCAGAGCCTGTACTATGGAAACCAGACAACTGATACTATACTAATATACTTTTTTTTTTGTAAATACATTGATTTGTAAATTGATAAATAACATCCAGACACTTGGTGGGAATAGAACCCACGACCCATCGGGTAGCAGCCAGGGTATCTAACCACTAGACCAACCGGCCTGTCAAATAATGAATGGAATGTGTGGATCTTATCATCTTTCTTGTAAATAAATACATCATCACCATGACCCCTGGAAGACGTCCACTGCTGAATATAGGCTTCCTCCTTGGATCCTTTACCAGGTGGTAGGTTCCTTGTGCAAGGAACCGTCCAGGTAGGTACCACTGCAGTGTCAGATATTCCGCCACCAAGCAGCAGTGTGGAAGCATTGCTGTGTTTCGGCGTGAAGGGCACTGTAGCTGGTGAAATTACTGGACACAAAGACTTAATATCTAATGTCTTAAGGGTCGGCAACGCGCTAGTGATTCTTCTGTTGTTGCTAGCGTCTATAGGCTGCGGTGACTGCTTACCACCAGGCGGGCCGCATGCTTGCTTGCCACCTTAGTAATATAAAAAAAACTTCCACTGCTGAACATAGGCCTCACCTTGGAACGCCACAATGAACGACAATTGGTGATTTGCATCCTAGTGGGAGGCCTGCCTACACTTCGTCTTCCGGTTCGTGGTCGCCACTCGACAACCTTTCTTCCCCAACGGTTGTCGGTCCTTCGAGCGATGTGGCCTGCCCATTGCCACTTCAACTTGCAGATTTTAAGAACTATGTCGATGAATTTAATTCTTCGGCGAATCTCTTCATTACGGATTCTGTCGCGCAAAGAAACTCTCTCTCCATAGCTCATTTTAGTACATATATCTTTGTTTCAGGGTACCAGGTATCACCATAGCAACGGATATTATTTGCGGGTTCCCCACGGAGACTGAGAAAGACTTCGAAGACACCATGCGGCTCTGCGACAAGTATCGCTTCCCGTCGTTATTTATCAACCAGTTCTTTCCCCGGCCAGGCACGCCCGCAGCCAAGATGCCCAGGGTTGGTATTCATTACATAAATATTCATATCACGATAAAGATTCCGTTGCTAGTGGGGTGTCCGGGTAAGAATAGCACCCACCCATCTCCTCCCGTCGGGTGCTCGTAAGAGGCGACTAAGGGAAAACAAGAAGACGGGCAGCAGCGTCTTTCTATTGGAATATCTTTCACCTATTTATACTGCGATCCCCTGTCAAGCGTGGGGGATTATGGCAACCCCTCCCTTCTAAGCGGTAAGCCTTTGTTTTTCGGCTGAAGGTTTCCGATAAATACCATTTGCTGGCTGCCTGCTTCATGGAACTTAAAGGCAACTTGCGATACGTAGGTGTATGTCGGTGGTGAGCCATTGTCACCGTCTTGAAGTTCCATGATGGGGGAATCAAAAACGCCAATCAGCCAATAATGGTATTTATTACTTGTTGAAGTGTCGACAAGTATCGAAGTGTCGAATCGAAGTACGAAATACGAATGAATCGAACATTTTTTTTTTTTTTTTTTTGGGAATGATAGGCGCTTTAGCCGCAGATGGCCATTGCAGCTTCACCGGACAATAGGAGGCGAGCGCTTGAAGCGCTCTAGCCTTTACGGCAGAAGTAGCAACGAGCTCAAGGGCACCTCAGGGAGGCACGGCCTCGGCTTGGGCTGTCGCTTAAGAGAGGGCTGAGTTTACCACCGGTTCACAACGCGCCCCCACTGAGAAGAACCGGCAAGAAACTCAGTGGGGTGATGCACGTCGTTGCGGTCGCATACGTACGACCCTTCGGCCTCGCCGGCGAGACCGGTGTCTGATAGCTAGTGTAGCATACGGTTGTCGGGGAGGGGTCGGCGCATCCCGGTCCAATAGGACCGTCATGGGGTCAGGAGGGTCGAGCAGTACGTGCCGTGGTCTGCGGCGCGAGCCAGAAGGACTAGGGGCGTAATCGGCGGCGGCGCGGATTAAACTGTTCGCGTGACGGGACGCGGATTCAAAGTAGCGTTTCGACGCTTCTTTGAGGAACTTACGAAGGGGATCTAATTTGAAATCGGAATGCACCGACTTATATAAGCCTCTAACGACCTATTATCACCCCACTCTACTCAAGTGGCGTGATTCACAATCAAATCAACTATTTTTAATCACATAATCATTAAATTAAATAATTTTAATATATTAACTATCTTAAAAAATAATATAATTAAATTAATATAATAAATAATTCAATTTCACAATTTAAAGTTCAAAAACTAATTAATAAATCACAAATTATAAAGCAACCGGAAGGAAGTCAAAAATAAAATGACACAATTATAAATCAACCGGAAGTCTTCAAAAGTTACATTTATAAATCAAGCGGAAGTCTTCAAACTTAGAGGAAGAAAACAATAGAGGGCTGGACACTTTCTTTCTCATTCACGCAAGAAAAGAATGCGTTTATGTAGGTTACGTGTGATAGAAAGAAACAGTGTATATGATTTTTTGTCCCTCAGCATGTGTTCGATTTTTCCGCGCCGTGGGTGCGAAACAAATTTGACGTTTGCTCCCACTTTGCTCCGTGACAATTTTATCGTGGTTTAAATATTAAATAAATAACTTAAAATTCAATAAAAAACTAACTGTGACATTACTGTGTGTTGTGGAAATCCTATAAGAATCGTGCAGTGCAGTATTATAGGCTGTAAAAGTGACAGTGAACGTAAAATTAGTGGAGTATCGTTTCACAGGTAAACGTGAATTATTATGGCCAATTTAGTGATTACATTTCGAAACTAATACATGTAAACGACTTATTTAGATCTTATTGCTCTAAATTAGTTACTATTTTACTTGAAAGTTACGTGTAAGATCGATAAATTCTTGTTTTTAATCCATAACCTAAAATTTTCAGTTTATTGATCGCCATTATCAGTGTTGCCAGTGTATAAAAGAGAGACTACCATAAATAAGTGGTAAATTATTATTAAGTGCATCATACACGATCCCACACGCAGGGTGCATCGAAGAATTTCTCAGATTTCCCGAATTTATTTTTATGATTTCCTGAAAATATGGATATTTGTATACTGTGGATAGCAGCAACAAAAATAATTAATTAGGTTGCTAAAAGTTATTCCCGAATTCTTAAATATTCAGAAATAACGTAAGCGCTCAAGTAATTCGTCCAAGGCTGCGCAGGACGTATTCATTCGTTATTTATAGGCACAATGGTCATTGTACATTTAATCGTGCTTTTACTATATGCATGTTGTTTAAATATATGTATGTATGTTGTTGGTTACAATTTATTGGTAAATTTGTCTGAATTATAAATAAATAGTACCGACGTTGAATAGTTTGTTTCATTTGCCCCCCTATTATGTACCTATTTCGTTTGACAACTAAAGTGATGATCAATAAAGCAAAGTGACTATTAAATAACTATCAAATGATTAATTTGGCATTGCCTAACTTGAATCACCAATACATACCAAACACACTTTCAGTAGACATCAAAGTTTGGTGGACAACTGAAGCTTGATAGTCACTTTGCTTTATTGATCATCACTTTTTTTTTTTAGGAATAGTACTGTATCACCGGACAAGAGGACGAGCGCTTAAAGCGCTCCAGCCAGAAAGGTTTGGGTAGCGACTAGCACAAGGGCACCTCAGGGAGGCACGGCCTCGGCTGGGGCTGCCGCTTAGAGAAAATGAGTTTACCACCGGTTCACAACGCGCCCCCGCTGAGAAGAACCGGCAAGAAACTCAGCGAGGGATTGCATGCGTACGGATCCCTTCGGCCTCGCCGGCGAGACCGGTGTCTGTGTGTTGATGTGTTTACGACTCTTGACATCGTTGTCGGTGTTGGTGTTGTGTCATGGTCCAGGAGGACGGACATCGGGTCGGGTGGGTCGAGCAGTACATGCCGCGGACGGCGGCGATGTACGGCTGTTCGACGATCTGAGGGACCTGGCCGCTGCCCAATAGGACATGGGTTCGATTCCGAAGGATTCCGAACAATTGTCTGGGTGTTATTTATCTATTTAAATATGTATTTATACAGTTTACAAGTATTTGTAATCATTTATCTGGTTACCTTACTAAAGGATCTGCGTAGATTGAGATCAGGTGGTCATTGGTCAAGCGTAGATTGTCCCAAGATACTAGTACTATAGATTTGTATATTGGAGAAATTTACTAAAACTTACCCGGTAAATGGCCATAGTATGTATTATATTATGTTATAAGAAAGCCAATTT
This sequence comes from Furcula furcula, assembly GCA_911728495.1. Classification (NCBI taxonomy): domain Eukaryota; kingdom Metazoa; phylum Arthropoda; class Insecta; order Lepidoptera; family Notodontidae; genus Furcula; species Furcula furcula. The sequence goes on from OU452252.1 coordinate 24,937,650, forward strand.
TTGCCTACCTCTCTGGGAAATAGCATATTATTGTTTTTTCTCTTAACTTTTTTGTATGAGGCTAATAATTATCTACAGCTCTTAGCCACTTTAATCACCACGTGATATCACTCAGGTGAATAATGTGGAATAGACCTTAGCTACAGCATATATGATATTAAGTGTACATTCACTTTGTAGCCTCCGTCGTGGGTTCGAATCCTGCGAAGGGCAACAAATTTGAGTAGTTGTTCCTTACTGGCTAGGACAATGCAGGCCGATGACCTGATTGTCTGTAAAGTAAGATGATCCATGTGTCGGGATTTGCGATAGGACGTATGCCCGACTCCTGTCCGTCAAATTAAAACACCGAACTTTGGTAATAAACACTTATAATCAAATTGAGAGAGAACAACTTATAATACAGTGGAGTAATCGTAATAATTAAAACATGTCTCTGCCATAGATACTAGCGCGCTGTCATCTTTTTGACAGCCCCTTTGGCGTTCCGAAACCGTGATCCGAGATACGCCACACATGCGTCGGATGGGCATGTAAAAAGTCGGTCCTGCGCTTAACTTCTCCCCAGTCGTGTCTGTCTTCCGTCCCATCGGATTATGGGAGGTACCTATTATATAAAGGAAGAGAGAGTGCACTTGTGTCTACGCAAGCACTTGTGCACTATAATATCTCCTGCGTACATGGCTGATCTTGTGAAAGATTGGCCGCTGTGGTCGTTTCGGCTAGGAGGACATTCTTATAACAATCACTTTCGTACTTTTTGCAGACTGTCATAGATTAAGACGATATAATGTAAGAAAAGTAAATGTTGTGTCAAAAAAGTGGTTTTTGGTTAGGAAAGAAAATATAATTTACAACAACCTCCGTATTTGCTTTACACAAAGGGTAAAATTTCCCTTACGTGGCAACTCTAAATTTAGTATGTACTTATTTTTCTGTCCTTATCGGCGGCACGCTTGGTATATGTCTGTATTATATTCTGTCTACGTCTTCAAAGGAATTAATATTTAAATAAATCATATTTAACTGTGAAAATAACTAAAACGCATTTTAGGCTAGTGATATAAAATAACATAAGGAACGCCGCCCATATGTACATCTGCCAACCCCTTTAGAAAAACTGCGTGATGCTATGATTATTTTTGTTCTCAGGTACCAGGTCAAGAAGTGAAAAAGCGGACAAAAATGCTGTCAGAACTATTCCGCTCGTACGAGCCGTACGGCCACAAAGTGGGCGAGATCCAAGAGGTGTTAGTCACAGACATATCTCACGACAAAAACTACTTCGTGGCCCACAACGAGTTCTACGAACAAGTTCTGGTTCCTAAAGACGAGAAGTTCATGGGGAAAATGTTGACTGTCAAAATTACTAGTGCTTCCAAATTCTCTATGGTCGGCGTGGTCATAGACAAACCCAAGATGGCGGGTTTGACAGCTCCGTTAAAAAAGGGCGCGGTGTCCGGAGTGTACGTTAAAAGTGGAAATAAAATACCTTTGCCGATATACGTATTGGTGCTAGCTGTACTGTTTAGATTAGTATGGATATTGTTATAGGAAATATATTATTATAAGGAAATTTAAATGTGTTTATTTTTAACAAACGCTTTTTCGGTTCTCTCACATTTAGGGAAACAGCCTCGTCGGATCGCGAAATGGTATATAATCACAAGGATCTTTATATGACAGTTGATTGACCAATCTTTCTACTACGATATGCTTAACTTCATAGAAGTTTTGTTGATACGGTTAGCAACAGGCTTCTAAACACCGAATTGACTTATAATATTACGGATAAAATGAAACATTTAAAAACTGGTTTTGCAGGCTTTAAACAAATTCCCACCATTATTCAGAATTTTGATTTGATTTGAAATAAAAAAGTACGTCTGTGTACCATAATATGGCTGGCATATGCCCATAATCATACTGAGACTGACTACGGTTTTTATTACGGTTTATTTTTTTATTTTCTATACTATCGCAAGTCTATGATTGCGCCATTTCGCTAAATAAAAAAATAAAATAAAAGAGTCCTTTTTTTTGAACCTATGTCTTTGTAATAAACTTTGGAATAGGCTTTCATCATTCAGCTAAGAATCAGCCCGATCAAACGAGCTTTTAAAGAATAAACCGCATTTAAATACATATGTCCTTTCTTTTGAGAGCTACAAAACTTCAAACAGACACAGGCTCTTGCTTTTCGCGTTGGAACTAGAAATTGCACTATTGCGCTAAAAATATCCATTTTTATTTTTCGCTCTTTATCACCTACATAGGTCTTTGTAATAAACTTCGGAATAGGCTTTCGTCATTCAACTAAGAACTAGCCCAATCAAACGAGCTATTAAGTAAATTAAAAAAAAACGCATATAAATCTGTCCTTTCTTTGCTTTTAGCGTCGGTAATAAAAAACTAACACTATAGACAAAAACATATTAATTCTTTAACAAAAAACCTCGAACAATAGTAGATATTAAGTGCAGATCACAATAGCGGGACCAGTATCCAGTTCGTCAAACAATACGGCGCACGCGCCGCTGCTTCTATTCACACAATGTTATATAATGGTGTGACAGTTTGTCTGTCCGTCAGTCACAATGGCCGCGTACAACCAGCCCGGGTCGAAACGACAGAAGAGGGAGACGAGAGACAATGTCGATTATTTCCAAGGTGAGATTTATTTTTGAGTTGTACTCACCTACGCACCCTTAGGTTTGATTAGCAGTCCCGTGCGACTGCACCCGCGATAGGTGTAGTGATTATGGGAATGGATTTCATTACCTTGTGACAATGAGGATGAGGAGGAGGATGGTAAGCGGCACACCAGCCCACGAATAGATGTCTTAGAGTTATTAAAGTAGGGCCAATTTAATAGATCACATTTGACACTTCATCAAAATTTAACAACGTAACCTTGTAACGGCGCGCCGTTGCAAGCCGTGCACCGGGCATAAATTTTTTTTTTTTCGAAGTTAGGCATAAGTACACATTTATTGTAATAATGACACAATAAAGATTAGAAAATAAAGAAACTGACATATATCAAATGTGATCTATTAAATTGACCCTACTTTACACCGGTTACTTCGTAAGGCCGGTGGAAAATATAGCACCCTTCAATCGAAACAATAATATTTACTTACGCATTGCTGTTTTGCGGCTGATTTTATACTGCAGTGATAGGTACTATCGTGGTCACGAACGGTTACTCGGTTTTCAAACTAAATCGTTGTGCGCTTACTCCGCTCTCATTGGGTCAGCTCGTGCAAGCAATTATCGTCTTAAAGGTGATACACCGGAAATGTCTCTCACTGTACCTATCCTTATGGTCTCTAGCACAAGACATCTACCACATTATAGCTCAAAAGGCTTACTGCCGCACTCACAATCGTTTATTAGCGTTGATTATTACTAACCCAGTTTTTGAAATCAGCTTATTTCTACCCCCTAAACCGATCCTATAATATAATCTGTTAGTCAGTAGCAATACTGATAGGCGTCACTCTTGTTCTTAATAATGACACAATCTTATAAATGACTCTTTCCATCTCAGTATCGGGTATCGAGCTTAAAACACTTGTTTCTTACAGGCATAGACAAAATAGAGTACAACAACATGGCAACACCGTCAGAGACGACGAGCTACCGTTATTACAATAATACAGAGAGGCTGCACTCTCGAACCATGGAGGAATGGCTGAAGTACAGCATCTCACTCACAGAGTTCAGAATTAGTGGTAATTTTATTTATATATGTATGTTGCCTCAGTGGCGTAGTGGGAAACCGCTTGCTTTGCAAACTGGAGGTCGCGTGTTCGAATCCCGCGGGGGGCAACAGTGTTCGTTATTGGCTAGGTCAATGCAGGCCGTTCACCTGATTGTCTGTAAAGTTAGATGATCCATGCGTCCGATAGGCATGTAAAACTTCGGTCCTGAGCCGAACCTCTCCCCAGTCGGTGCCGGTCTTCCGTCCCATCGGATTGTGAGATGTATAAAGGAAGAGAGAGTGCACTTGTGTCTACGCAAGCGCTTCTGCACTATAATATCTTCCGCGAGCTGATATTGTGAAAGATTGGCCGCTGTGGTCGTATCGGCCAGGAGGACATAATTATATTCCTTTTTTTAGTACTTAGCTAGCTTGATAACGGATATGTATAACTGTTTTTTTTTTTATATTGTCTGCTTGGCGTTTGTTTCTGCCCCGGTGGTCTGTAGTTCGAAAAGTTGGGCTCAGGGGCGTAGCTACCACCGTATCAATGATACGGGGCCCGCGGGCTACAAGGGCCCCGAACATGTATAAGCAACAATTCGTAAAATCCATGATCTCACATAATCTATGAGGCCGTACCATAATTTGGGCCCCCAAACAATTTTAGATACGGGGCCCATCTAAGACAAGCTACGCCACTGGTTGGGCTGCTAACAGCGAGGTCCTAGGTTCAAATAAATAATGGATTTAGGACTAAACGTTAACAGTCCGATTGAGGAAGTACCATTACAGAAGACCGCTAATCGAATAAACGCTATCAACATTGCCAATTTGTGTTGTAATTTCGCAACTAAGTACTTACTAAGTGATGTTTTTTAATAGCTTCAGAAAAATATGGCCGTCTATCCCACTCCCGCGCATGGGACGACAACACAAACACCATGGAGAATTACAAACGATGCATCAAAGCGATATTCGAGCTGTGCTCTAAACTGGGCATCAAATACTGGACCGCATTTGACAGCGATTTGATCCCTTCGAGCGACAACTGGGAGGAATGCAAGGCCCACTGGGACGATGTCGTGGAGTACATAATGGATCTGACGCAGAAATATCACGTTAAATTATTGTGGCTAGCCCCTGATCTTCACTCGCATTCTCGGTGCGTTATATAATATAAAAACTACTTAGATAAACATTCACTAACAAAATGACATCTAAAATGGAGGTCGCGAACTTATCTGTGCTGGTGGCGGAAACGTGAACTAACGGTTTTATTATGATAATGACGTGTGTTTGACAATTTCATATAGACAGTAGCGACACGCCTATCGGCAAAAATAATTATGTCAGGCGGTGGCTTGAAAAGAAATAGCGACACAAGGGCGCGATTTTTGTGTACCACTTTTCGGACCGTAATACCTAATCTAGTTTAAATATTATTTCGATGCCTTAAATAGTCTTAATAATTAGACCCATTTACGTATTTACCCGTAGGGTGTCCGGTTAAGAATAGCACCCTCCCTTCTCCTCCCTTTGGGTGTCCGTAAAAGGCGACTAAGGGAAAACAAGAAGACGGGCAACAGCGTCATTCTATTGGATTACGTACCAACTATACTGCGATTCCCAAGACGCCAAGCGTAGCCTGCCAAGCGTGGGGATTATGACAACCCCTTCCCTCTAAGGGCGATACCTTTCTTCAGCAGTGGAAGTCTATAAAACCGATTTGTTTATCTTATAGATAGTAACTACTACCACACACACACACGCAACACTAAAATATATCGGATGTGTAGGACGTTCTCCTGATAGTTATATACTGACATGCCCGCCCATAGACCGCAGCAATGCATTGCCACAGCATTGTTTTGATATTGCTGCTTTGCTGCAGGATATCGTGCCACAGTGTCGGCACTGCAGTGATTACACTTCTTTGGTGTCTTCCTAAAAACCTCTTTTGAATGAACGTCTACTCAAGCCTGCTACTCAAGCGTCTTAAGTTCGAAACCATCTTCTGACAAATGGTAAATCTCAGAAGAACAATTGTTCAGCTGGGACTTAGTTTTTTTTTTATACAAAGTAATTAGAGTCTATTCCTATTTACAGATTCACTTCGGGAGCGTTTACAAGCAATGATGCAACCACATTTCTCCAAGCAGCATCGCAAATAAAGAGATGTCTCGAAATATCCCACCGATTAAACGCCGAATGCTTCTTAATCTGGCCACACCGAGAAGGCTACCATACAATATTCCAAACCGATGTAGCCAGAGAAATAAAATTATTCGCTAAACTACTGAAAATCACCGCCGAATACAAAGACAGATTGAACTACAGATGTCAGCTGTTGATAATGCCGTATTATAATAATTATGGAGCGTGGCAACACACGTATTGGCGGGAAAGCGACGTGATTAATCTTTACATGTGGGATGTTACCAGCTGTCTGTATTTGTTGAAGAATTATAATTTGGATCGGTATTATAAAGTGGTTACGGCGCCCGGCCATCACATGTTTATGGCTAATGTGTATGTACATATCTATAACATATAAAACACCACCCTTCCTTAACAGTCTGGTTCTTAGCCGGCTGCTCCAATTTTGAGCGAGCGTGCCCGCCATTCCCCACATTTTGAGTGAGCATCCCGTCGTGCCCCACATTTGGAGCGAGCCTTCTCATCGTGCCCCACATTTGGAGCGAGCCTTCTCATCGTGCCCCACATTTGAAGCGAGCCTTCTCATTGTGCCCCACATTTTGAGCGAGCGTTCCCACTGAGCCGTAATATTTTAAATTATTTGGTTATGTGGCTCTTGAATGGTTAATACATTTGCAGGTACAACATGCTCGGCGGCGTGACGATATCGAATAAATTGAATCAGTACGACAACAAAACGCTAACGCTCATGATGAAGTGTATCGTTGACCAGGTAAGACGATCATCATAACCGCTACATGCCGTCTTCAGTAATTGTACGCGACTGGCTCCTTGCTACATTATATAAACTTGACATTTGATGGTCCTTCGCAAGATAAGTATATTATAAATATTAGGTAAATACCTACCTTTTGTTGCTATCGCGGGGAAAGCTTCTAAACGTCCCTGAGACCATTAAGGGGACCTGGGCCCTATGGGTATGAGGGCTTCTTACCCACTAAAACCTCCATGGCTGTCGCATAGGCACATGAAATATCGAGCAGGATCTGCACCAGGTACCTCTAAATACCTTGCCTTAGAGCCCGCTGCCTGTCACGGTGTCAATGATGCAAATAAATACAAAATATTACTGGAAATAAAGAAAATTAGGTTAAGTAGGAATTGAACCTTTAGCGTAGCCACCAGGATGTGTAGCCACTACATTTACAGTTTAGTCAAACCTACAATATTCATAGCAGCGGCATTTCTATCGGTTTCAGGGCACACCGCCAGTAGGAGGTATGAACTTAAAGATAATAGTGAGAAGGGACAGTGACCTGCGCGAGCTGGTGACGTCATACATGAAGTATATAGACGCTATAGCGAAGGGCCTGCGACTCGCCTGCAACGTGATAGCTGATCAGGTCTTCTCTAAACATTTGCAGGTAAGTGTCGACGACAATTTTATAGAGATTTACAATATGGTACCCGTGGGGTGTTACGAATAGCACCCTCCCATCTCCTCCCATTGCGTGTTCGTAAGAGGCGATTAAGGGAAAACAGGTAGACGGGCAGCAGCATCTTTCTATTGGATTACCTACCACCTATACGGCGATCCCCAAGACGCCTGCCAAGCGTGGGGATTATGGCAACGCCTCCCCCCTCCTCCCTTCTCAGGCGGAGGCCTTTGTTCTGCAGTGGACGTCTCTCAGCTGCTGCTGATGATGATTACATTATGGTAAGTGACACGCCGGCATACAAAAAGCTGCACTTCACGATATTAGCTGTTAAGTGTCTAGAGTCCGGGAAATTGCCCCCCAGCTACAGTGCACAAAATAGCAATGATTACACACTGCAGCTTGGCGGTATGATATCTGACACTGTTGTGGTACCTACCTTGGACTGTCCCTTGAACAACAGAACCTTTTTTTATCCTCGCGGGGAATATTCGATAGGTTCCTCAGACCTGTGGGTGTCAACCGGGGTATGTGGGATTTTTAACCACTCAGACCCCTCAGTACCTTGCCTTTGAGCCCCCCAGGTACCTGTCACGGTGCTCACAAGGACGGGGGTCGCAACCCCGCCGGCGCCGTCCTCGTCGGAGTCTCCGCCGTACTTGATGGATATCTAGGTCCCACACCCGTCGTCCAGCGATTCCGAAGAACAGAAACACACCTAATAAAAAACAATAATGATGTTTTCAGCAACGTTACGCCACATATTACAGCGGGTTCGGTTCCCGGCTCGTCAGTACCGACGTATCATTGGAGGAATGCGAGGAGTACCACAAGTAATATTTTTTTTTTGTTATTTAATATAATCTACACATTCCAACCACCTGATGGTAAGCGGAGTTGCAGCAATGGATGATTGATGCGCAATAGACTTTGAACACAAGAAAAAGGACCGTCTATTTAGCTGCGGGCATTATGATACCTCTGCCTCATTACGTCTATTTGCAGTTTGATTTGCCACAAGTTCCATCGCATCCCATGGATTTTTTTATGGCGGTCAACCGCGGGACTATCTGTAATGGGGGTAACCACACTATGAATGTGGACACTCAGCGTCTTACTATAAGATTTGAATTTTGCGGCCAATCACTCACTGAAAAACAAATTAAAATTTTATTTACACGATAGATTACCAACAAATTGAAGACTTAATTCATCATTAACTAGATATTGCTGACTTCATTATGTACAAATATATAATTTGCCATAATAGCCGCCCACAATTATCCATGCACACACACACACACCCACACACACAATTAAGATAATTTTGTAGTTAATTACTTACTTATAATTTACTTAATTCTTACACATGTACTCGTATTTACAAGAATAATTTATACGTTGAACGGGGAAGACGCTGTAGTCTGTAATACAGTTTATTAACTAGTGCAAGCTACAGAGCCTCAACTGATTATATATTTTGTATTCAGGTAAATAAATAAATAAAAAAATACTTACTGGCTCGTGGGGCATGCGGGTAAGAATAGGACCCACTAATATCCTCCCGGTGGTTGTCGTAGGGGGCATCGTCTTTGTATTGGATTACCTATAACTGCGATTTTATTTGTGTTGTTGCATTGTTTTCATTGTGTGTGTGTGCCCCAGCTGGGGCCTGCATACTGTGGGTATGTAAAGTGCACCCTATAGATAAGAATAGTATATCTGAAAGTGCACCCCTGGCAACCGCTAGGCTACGAAGCGATTGAAATATCATCGTTAGCAGCCGAAAAGACGTCCACTGTTGACGTCTTCCATAATCCCCACGCTTGGCAGGCGTCTTGGGGATCGCAGTATAGGTGGTAGGTAATCCAATAGAAAGACGCTGCTGCCCGTCTTCTTGTTTTTCCTTAGTCGTCTGTGGAGACAGTTTCTTAGAGAGAAATGTAAATACTGTGTGCAGTTTAATTGAAATATAGACCGTAACACGTTGCAGGAAGAACCAGATTCCTCATAGCGACGCGACATCCAAGCACGAACATTTGGACGTCGTGTTTCAACGGCACTTGGACGCGTGCGATCATATATAGATAAAGAATCTTCCGTTTTGCAAAGTTACAAGCCCGACGTAATTTACACAACTCACCCTTGTCCTCACACCCGAGTCCATTAAGTTCTTCAGATACAGTCAGTAGTGTTTACTGCTAGTTGGCGACAGAATATCGAGACTGCGGTGGTACTATCTGGACGGTCCTACCATCCAGTAAACCTTGGTAAAATTCAAAAATGAAAGATGCAACACCACGTACAAAACTAATTATTCTCCTCCATCTCTCTTTATTGTAATATAGTTCAGTTGATAGTGGTAATGTTTTTAAACCGTCGAGCCGCGGCACCATTTTTTATATGGCAATCGTAGAGATTAAATTGCATTTACTATTTGCGCGAAACTGCAGGCAATGTTAAGTTGGGTTTCAATAAATAAAAGAGTAAAACATGCTTCATTTGTTTTTATTTTACATTTCATATTATTTTCGTATTATTTTTTTTACACATTTTTTGTATTTCGACATCGACTTAGCTTTATATAAGATACAATATGTATTTAACAGTACACACTTGTGCTAAGTAGTGAGGCATTTGAATACCAAAAAATAATGATAAATAATATTAAAAAATAATAAGTAAAAAAAAATTACTAACAAGCTAATAACAACCAAAAAAAACTACTTTTTATCGCTAAATAAACAAGTTTGATGTATCCAGAAATTACTTTTTGGCATTCAAATGAGCGAGTTAAAAACAAAAACAATTATAAAAGTTTGTGTATCCTTTGTAAATTGTACGCGTTTAAATTCGAGCATCAGACGATAGTAAAGCATAGTACACATTAATTACAACATGTCAACATTTAACAGGGAATATGTCAATTTTTTTTAACTGGATATTGCTTTACTTCCCGTCATTCATTTGGAGGTTAATATTTTAAGTCCAAGTTTTTAATTACATTCAAAATCTTATGACTTGTAATAAAAAAATAAGTTTATTGCCGTGTCTGGTGTCTACCACTATGAATTGACTAAAGTCAAAATCAAGTTTATTATAAGTACATTAAGTAACAATGCTTTTATTAAGAGTGACAGTGATCCTATCAACACTGGCAACGATGGCAGTTAAATTAAACCATTAAATGAAACTCTTTGTACAATCTAGAGGTGTGCTGTCAGCAATATTAACAAATTAAGCACAATCCTTAAGTCAAGTAATAACTAAAAACTGTTTTTTGTTATGAGAAATTTATGAGCAAGGTCATAGACAGCACATAGAGTGTATAAACTAAAAGCAAACTTTATAAGTTTAGTTAAATACTGTCAATTTTTTCACAATTGTCGCTGTTATAACAGCGTATAGTATATACAAAAATAAACGACTATGACAATATAATTAAAACTGTATTAACAGAATTCAGGGAACAGATTTTTAATAGAATTTCTCGAAAATCTCGGTTTTCTCCTGATATGACCAACATGTAATCAATGCCTAAGCGACGGTTATCATAAACTTCTCAAAACAATAAAAAAATCAGAGAACTTATACTAAGCACAGTACACTAATACTGTAAAAACATAAATAAATAAAATTACACTAATCATAATATCAATCTTTTTCACATTATCGACGAAGAAAGCGAGGTCTACATATTCACCTAAAATGCAATTTTTTTTCTAGTATATACATAATAAAGTCATTTTTAAATAAATATTACTTACGTTTTTTTTAATACTGAAATAACAAAAGAAAGTGGCAGTCATCAAGTAAGGAATGGAAGATAATAATCATAAATATGTATAATTGTACTTATTGAAAGCTAAAAGCTGTAAAACGCCTCGTGCGGCGTTGTAATACATCACCTGGCACATCCCTTGCAATCGTGGCATGAATGTATTCATTGCATTCATGTAACACAAAAAGAAGGAATACACACTAACGTGATAAGTGCGTTCGGTAAAACATAATTTAAAAACATGTATATAATACAGACAGAAATAGGTAAGTATATACTCTAAGTTTTTTGGATTTATAAATTCAAACTAAGCTTTAAGCTCAACATTCATGACATGTTTACAAGACTGTCAAATATTTTTTTTTGTATTGATCTGCACCAAGCTTTATTGATTAACTTACGGTAAATAAGATGGCTCAAAGGGTCATCCTGTTCTGAACGAAGTTCATATACTAATACTTTTCTTTTAAACTGTTGTGAATATAAAAAGTCAGGCACGGTTTATTCGATTGTATAAACGAGAAAAATATTAAAAGATTTGAGAAGATGCATTCCATTACATTAAGTAAATATTCTTAAGCGTACCATTTTTTTAGAAATGTAAGGGCCGTAATGCAATTCTGAACCTAATGTTAACGTATTATGACCTAATTTCTCTTACAAATAAGCCCTAACACTTCTAAGCTATATAGTTTTTTCACAATTAAATAATATTTTTTTATAATAAAAATTTCAATAGCAATCTAAAAGCGTTTCAATTTCATACGTATTAAGTTAGGAATTCGTCTAAAATATTATGAAATAATAAGACAAGAGGAGTAAGTGTTATATGTCACGTGACCCAGGGTTGTTTTGTTAACATTATATATTTGTCAAAAATATTAAAAAATCCAAAATTACCAATTTATGTTAATTTTCAACATAACACCACAGTGAACGACAGTTATATTATTTGACGTAAATATACATACAGAATATATAGTACAGTGTAATGTCAAATGTTGTGAAGGATTTCTTTATTCATACCCTTTATTCAGGGCACAGTTTTAATTAAGCAAGTTACTATGGAAGTAGTTACGTTGTAGGAGTGTTATAAAATTGTTAGATTAGTAACTACCTAAACTTTTCATAATATGGTCGAAGAAAGTTATAATGTTTAGCAGGGGTAGGGGGGCGGGTGGACTTAATCATCCTCTGCAGCCGAAAGACGCCCCCCCCCCCCTTAGTAGGACTTTATACGTCCACACAGACATAAGTTTTTTTTAATTGCGTCATAAATATTATTTTATTTGTTTTTATTTAGATTCTACTCTTTGGCTACGTAATGAAATATTACTTTGTGACTTACAACTCCGAAGTTAATTTAATTCGTTAAATATATCTATGATTACCAACCCATTAAAGGGATAAATAAATAATAAGTTATGTTTTGGCTTCAAAATTTTTTGGTAGGTTTAATTAAACAATATACAGGGTGTCCCACAAGTCGACGTCAAGCCGAAAACGGGTGATAGGCCGAGTAATAGTAGTTATCAGAATAATATAAAAAAAATAAGATGTATTCTTAAAATTATAGGTAAAGAGTTTTAATTTATGTAATCCTGAATATGCTTTTGTAAACTTGTCTAAAATTTTAAACCAACTGCTATAGCTTGGAAGAAAATGACACTTTTTGCCAACCAAACAACCAAATATTAAATTAAATTTTTAGCTTGTATTTAACTGATTGTTATAATTTATGATTTTTTTTAATATTTTGCTGATTAATACTATGACGGTTTATTACCTATTTCCGGCTTGACGTCGATTCCTGGGAGACCCTGTATATTGATACACAAATTTAAGTTAATTTCAACGCGGTTATTATACGAAAATCCATGTAAACTTTGATAATTTACATAATTCAAATCTTTGAAACAAAATTTTGTTTAATATTAGCATTGTTAAATTCATAATCTCAAGGGAATCTAGACTCGTATTGTTGCGCACATTTAATTTATTTACTCAATATATAGATATTTAATTTTATAAAATTACGTTTATCGGGCGATAGAGATCTTTCAGCGAGTGGTTCTGATTGTTAGTATGGACTAGATATAATCGTAATACAATTATATTGTTTTAAAACATTTTTAGTACATTATAATGATTATTTTTTTAATACGTGCAAGAGACCATCCAACATAGTTTACTTCCACAACAACTTGCTTATATAACTTATATACAAAAATACTTATATGCAAGTACATATATTTATTAAGCGTACTATCAGTACATGACGTATAATGCGATTGTCGCAGAGATATTATGAAATTTGGGAATTAGTTATATTTTGAGTAATATGTCTTCAAATGATATTTGGTTATGTGTGTTATTAAAAAAATATAATTAAAAGAAATTTATGAAAAATAACACGATACACATTATAATTACTGTATTCATAATAGCTCCAACGATCAGGCAGGAGTTTTTTAGATCTATGTATAAAACAGAAATAAAAAAAGCATTTTAGCTTTCTGTATATAAAAAAAAATGACAACGACGCACGCGGCGTTAGGAGCGAGCCAAGCGAGCTTGGGCATCCGGAGTACACCGACTTCGCTCGTTTAGGTTACGAAATGTCAGGTTTCTAGATTATTTTATAAACATTACGATCCCAGAGAATTTACAAAATCCCATAATTCATAATTCAATGCGACATACATTTATAAATAAAATAAGTCCACTATGCTCACGAACTACACCCACAGCACACGATGCTTTCAGCATCCGCGAAACGCAATATCACACGGTCAACGAAATTGTTTTAGTTCTTGCGATGATTATTTATTAGAGTCGTGTGACACAAATCAGTTCCGACAAAACCTAAATCGCAGATGCTAAAAATATCGTGTATAATTATACTTAGTGAATCATTCCAGGGGCGTAGGTACCGCCGTATTAACCATACGGGGCCCCCGGCTAAGCCCCTTAATTGGGGCCCCCAACATTTTTTTACACAGGGCCCGTCGCACTATATTTTTCAGTGGTTGCAGGACTCGCAGATGTCTACCGCGTTTATAAAACAGTTCCTATTCAAAGTTCTACAAATCAAATTCGCGTTGCCACAACGGCACAATATATTTTCCAAAACTATGCAAATAAATAGAGGTATAATTACGGCATACGTCGGGTCTCATTCCTCGTCGGCGGGCTCGGTGCCGAAGTACCGGTCCCCGAAGTTGCCGATGCCAGGCAACACATAGAACTTCTCATTGATCTCGGGGTCCAACGCGGACGTCACTATTTTCACCTAAAGAATATCATCAAGATATGAAAGGTGGAATTATTCCCACCAACTAGGTGGCAGGTTCCTCGTGCAAGGAACCGTCCAGGTAGGTAGCAAGTAGCAGTGAGTAAATATTGCTGTGTTCCGGTGTGAAGGGCGCTGTGTAGCTGGTGAAATTACCGGACACAAGAGACTTAATATCTAATTCTTTTAAGGGTCGGCAACGCACTAGTAATTCTTTTGGTGTTGCTAGCGTAGATTGCCGTGACTGCTTACCATCAGGTGGGCCGTACACTTGCTTGTCACCTTGGTATTATAAAATGGGTAACGCAGTAACTCTAACACTACAACTGATGGATAATGGATATAGAATGTTGAGATATTGTGGCACTTTGGAGTCGCTGGACGTCAGGGGTCCACACCCCTACCTCGATAGACGTCTAGGACCCACGTCCTGGACGTCTATCGAGGAAGGTGGCGGGGGTTGCGCCACCGTCCCTGGGGCATCCGGCTCGAAGGACCACAACGACCGGCACTGAAGAGTACCTGGTGTAGATCTCGCCGAAGAACCAAAGTCCACCCCCTTATGTCGGCAACATTTGCTGGGGATAACAACCCCGAATACTTCGGGTAGACCTCTAAACTCCCCCGGAGACCTTTTTTATTGTTTTCACTGGAGACACCTTCAATAAGTCCCGGGAGCTGTGGGGGTCGACCGGGGTATGTGGTATTCTTACCCACTAGACCCCTAGGGCTGTAGCATCTCCGGTGGGATCTGCACCAGGACCCCTCAGGCATGGCGCCTTTGAGCCCGCCTCCGAGGGGCGCATTGTAACCCCCGGGAAGCTGTCACGGTGCTCACGGGGACGGGGGTCGCAACCCCGCCGCCGTCTTCCTCGGACTCAACACCGTACTCAATGGAACCGCACATACCCTGGTTGTACCACCCCCCAACCCCCCGGAGAGCTAATGTTTCCCCCGCGAGACGCAAAGGTACCTGCGGGAAGGCGTATGCGATGGTGTGCACGCCGATCTCCGCCATGAGCAGCGACACGAGGCTGATGCAGTGCTCGGGCACGTCGTGGTCCAGGAGGACCCTGATGGCCATCATGGCGGCCGCGCCCGTGGCCACGGTGGCGTCCATCAGGATCACGCGGTAGTCCTTGATGTCTTTGGGTAGCCGCAGGTAGTACAGCTGGCGGGCGCAATGACGATACGTTGTACTCTACTACTATCGCGGTCACGAGCGGTGTATCACCTTAAGGACGATCGCTCGCACGAACCGGCCCGAGATACGTGCGGGCGCTGGGTGAGCGCAAGTAACGTCGTTCGAGCGATTTTGATTGAAAACTGGTACACCGTTCGAGTCCGCGATAGTACATAGAGAGAATGAGAGAAAAACCGTTCGGCTTGACTCGAAGAATAACTTTTTTGTCTATTATAAAACACTAGTTTTTTTTAAGCTGCCAAGTTTTCAGTTATTCATTCTTTTACTGATTAAAGAGATTACAAATCAAATTTATAAGCCGCGATCTAGTAGGCCGCGATCGAGTAAACCGGGATAAATTGCCTTTGGTGAGACGCATGCGCATAAAGTTATTTAAATTAATACAGCGACAAAATATTACCTGTTTTGTATTGTAATTTGGTGGTAAATTTGTTTTTCTATTATCTCGTACATAAATGTAGATAAAATAGTCTATTAAACTGCACATAATAAAGTATCAAAACACTTGTGTGATACTATTATAAACCTCACCTTCGACTCTGTTTATAAACACACACTCATACATTAATAAACTTAATTATGCAGCAATTTCATAAACTACTAGTATTAGTTATACTTTTAGAGTTTCAGATTTCGCCATCCACGCCCACTTGAAAACTTTACTCTATGTATATATTACAAATGTAGCGTTGTTCACTAGCGCAATTCAAGAATGTAAAAAAATACAGGTTTTTAGTACATTAGCAAGTAATATTTACCTCAGGCTCGTCAGTCTGTTGGTTGGTCTGTATGAGTATCTTGCCGATGCGAATGTCCTTGCACACGTCACAGACGGCTTGCTCCATGGTTTCACCGGCACGGAGGATTGAGACCCCGCAGATCTTCTCCACATCGCATTTGCGACCTTGATACAATTAAATAGCGATCAGAATTGTATGTTAGTTAATATCAATAGTATACGGTATTTAGGTGTACCCTATGCAGGGCTCTATGCCTCCGGCCCTATAGAGACCTTTTGAAGGTTACCTCCCGACAGTCAAAAAAAGGAGTACACAACGCCACATTAAACTAACTTGATTTTCTAAGGACTAACTACTTATTTAACTAACGCCATCTATTCTTCTAAGGCAGAACTAAAACAAATATTTTGACGCATTGCACCTATTTGCAAAAGAAAAAATATTTATTATCTACTGCTGTTTCTTATTTGTAAAATTGGCCTGACAATGGCGGTAAAATATCATCATTCTCATCAACCGATAGACGTCCACTACTGAACAAAGGCCTCCCGCTTAGAAGGGTGGGGGTAGCCATAATCCACGTTTGGCAGGCGTCTTGGAAATCGCAGTATAGGTGGTAGGTAATCCTTTTAGTCTTTTAGTAGGTTCTATTTTAGCTGTCTCTTACGGACACCCAATGGGAGGAGATGAGAGGGTGCTATTTTTACCCGAACGGGGAACTTTTTTTTATGTTTAGTGCTTATCTGCGATCAGTACATATACTACAAGCAGATGAGGGGAGAAGAGTAACGTGAAAGGGTCTCGATCAATGGATTGAGACCCTATCACGTAGTAATAAACGGGCTCCAGCCATTGCTACAAATCTTTCATCCAGCTCAAGGATCTGTGCTCTTTTCAATTGTTTTAGAGGATCGCTGCGAAGTAGCTTCTGTGCTAACGCATGTGGGTGAACGTCGAGACGTGCTTTGCACTTGGAGCAGGTTTTGGAAATGATGGACTTCAGCATTGGCCACCACGGGTAACATAGATACGAGGATTCGAAGTCACAAGTTTGTATACTGACCAGTATAAGAGAATCCCTGCGGGGTGTCGACCGCGTGGTCGGAATAGGGCAGCAACGAGAGGGTGAACTCGATCACGAGCCGCATGAGCCGCTTCGAGTAGAACACGAACTCGTCCCGGGGGGTGTCCTTGTTGCGGATGAACGTGTGGAGACCCTGGACCTGGGGACGAGAGGCGATCATTGCCTTGTGGCCGGGGGGTGGTCGAAGGACCATAATCGAAGGACCTTAATCAAAGGACCTAGTGTAGTCATCATAATCATCAGCAGCCAAAGACGTCCACTGCTGAACAAGGCCTCCCCCTTGGAAGGGAGGGAGTTGAAATGATATCCAAGTTTGACAGGCGTCCATTCCCCAGTATAGGTGGTAGGTGAAACAATAGAAAGACGGTTCTGCCCGTCTTCTAGTTTTCCCTTAGTCGCTTCTTACACATACCCAACGGGAGATGGGAGGGCGCTATTCTTACCCGGACTACCCACGGGTTCCATCGTGGGTTCATTGAGACGTGTGGCCTGTGGATGATCGAAGGACCATAACCGAAGGAATCGGTATCGCAATGTAGTATCGGTATACACCGTTAGTCTTTGTCTTCGTTCAGGAAAAAGGTACAGTTCGATGCAGCTGTCTATAGGCAAGCGCGTAGCTTACTATCAGACCAATGTATTGTTGGTCTCGTCACTAGATTGAGTATAAATAAAATTGTATTTAAACTTAGTACAATGTCTTACTTGTGGCGTGTTTTGGAGCACGAATAGTGAGTCTGGCACGGGCTGCCCGACGTGGGCCACCGCCAACTTTTCACGGACTTTGAAGCCGCGCTGAAATGAATGAAAAACGTTTAAATAATTCCATTCCAATTTAATTCAAATTGGAATCTTCCTTTCTTCAACCAATAGGTCAGCTATCCTTATTAGAAATATGCTTCTAATCCCTTCCATTGAACACTTTACATTTATAATGTACTAGCGGACCGCCCCGGCTTTGCACGGGTGGTAAAAAATGTATTTATACTTAATTGGATAAAGATTAATACTGTATTGCTTAAAATCGCTTCATAAATAAGCCATTATTTCTCATAAAAAGTAAAGGATAAAAAAATAGTTACTGTAGGTTATCCTTAACGGCCGGTCCCAATACTCTATCGCCGATAGCAAGCTCAGATAAAAAGTTAACTTTAAACTATCTGTTACTGCTGTTTCAATAACAAAATTGACGTCGTTGTAACCTTAGGATTCTTAAGGTACGCGTCCATTGGCCAGCGCCGGACGCATCGCACGCACGGCACGCAACGGATTTTAGTTTGCTTTCTATGATTTTGACGGCCCGCATCGGAAAATGCCGGCGCGGATAATGGACGCAGCGCTATGTAAAATCATAGAAAGCAAACTAAAATCCGTTGCGTGCCGTGCGTGCGGTGCGTCCGGCGCGTGCCAATGGACGCGTGCCTTTAGTGTTCCTGCGCTCAACTTTCTTCCACTTGACACAAATGACGGCCCCGTTGGTCTAGTGGTTAGTGACCCTGTCTGGTACCCAACGGGTCGTGGGTTCGATTCCCACCAAGTGTCTGAGTGTTTTATCTATTTATGTATGTATTTACAATAAAAAAAAAATACTAAAAGTATATAATTATGTATTAGTATCAGTTGTCTGGTTTCCATAGTACAAGCTCTGCCTAGTTTGGGATCAGATGACCGTGTGTGAATTGCCCCAGGATATTATTATTATTATATGTTGCTAACTAAGCTATTTTAGGGTTCCGCAGGAACCCTCACAGGGTCCTGGGGACCTTTTGAAGGTTTCTCCCGCGACAAAAAAGGCATCGGTAGTAGCCCGGGACTCTAATATAACGATAAAGCTTCGGAGTCACCAGGACGCGGTCACCTGCACGATCAGGTGTATGGCCACCTTGTCCTCCCCCTCCCCCCACTCACCAGCTGCAGCTGCTTGTGCACGTGCTGCACGATCAGGTGTATGGCGACCTTGTCCCCCCCTCCCCCCACTCACCAGCTGCAGCTGCTTGTGCACGTGCTGCACGATGAGGTGTATGGCGACCTTGTCCCCCCCCTCCCCCCACTCACCAGCTGCAGCTGCTTGTGCACGTGCTGCACGATCAGGTGTATGGCGACCTTGTCCCCCCCTCCCCCCACTCACCAGCTGCAGCTGCTTGTGCACGTGCTGCACGATGAGGTGTATGGCGACCTTGTCCCCCCCCCTCCCCCCACTCACCAGCTGCAGCTGCTTGTGCACGTGCTGCACGATCAGGTGTATGGCGACCTTGTCCCCCCCTCCCCCCACTCACCAGCTGCAGCTGCTTGTGCACGTGCTGCACGATGAGGTGTATGGCGACCTTGTCCCCCCCCTCCCCCCACTCACCAGCTGCAGCTGCTTGTGCACGTGCTGCACGATCAGGTGTATGGCGACCTTGTCCCCCCCCTCCCCCCACTCACCAGCTGCAGCTGCTTGTGCACGTGCTGCACGATGAGGTGTATGGCGACCTTGTCCCCCCCCTCCCCCCACTCACCAGCTGCAGCTGCTTGTGCACGTGCTGCACGATCAGGTGTATGGCTACCTTGTCCCCCCCCTCCCCCCACTCACCAGCTGCAGCTGCTTGTGCACGTGCTGCACGATGAGGTGTATGGCGACCTTGTCCCCCCCCCTCCCCCCACTCACCAGCTGCAGCTGCTTGTGCACGTGGTGCACGATCAGGTGTATGGCGACCTTGTCCCCCCCCTCCCCCCACTCACCAGCTGCAGCTGCTTGTGCACGTGCTGCACGATGAGGTGTATGGCGACCTTGTCCCCCCCCCTCCCCCCACTCACCAGCTGCAGCTGCTTGTGCACGTGCTGCACGATCAGGTGTATGGCGACCTTGTCCCCCCCCCTCCCCCCACTCACCAGCTGCAGCTGCTTGTGCACGTGCTGCACGATCAGGTGTATGGCGACCTTGTCCCCCCCTCCCCCCACTCACCAGCTGCAGCTGCTTGTGCACGTGCTGCACGATCAGGTGTATGGCGACCTTGTCCCCCCCCTCCCCCCACTCACCAGCTGCAGCTGCTTGTGCACGTGCTGCACGATCAGGTGTATGGCGACCTTGTCCCCCCCCTCCCCCCACTCACCAGCTGCAGCTGCTTGTGCACGTGCTGCACGATGAGGTGTATGGCGACCTTGTCCCCCCCCCTCCCCCCACTCACCAGCTGCAGCTGCTTGTGCACGTGCTGCACGATGAGGTGTATGGCGACCTTGTCCCCCCCCCTCCCCCCACTCACCAGCTGCAGCTGCTTGTGCACGTGCTGCACGATGAGGTGTATGGCGACCTTGTCCCCCCCCCCTCCCCCCACTCACCAGCTGCAGCTGCTTGTGCACGTGCTGCACGATGAGGTGTATGGCGACCTTGTCCCCCCCCCTCCCCCCACTCACCAGCTGCAGCTGCTTGTGCACGTGCTGCACGATGAGGTGTATGGCGACCTTGTCCCCCCCCCCTCCCCCCACTCACCAGCTGCAGCTGCTTGTGCACGTGCTGCACGATGAGGTGTATGGCGACCTTGTCCCCCCCCCTCCCCCCACTCACCAGCTGCAGCTGCTTGTGCACGTGCTGCACGATCAGGTGTATGGCGACCTTGTCCCCCCCCTCCCCCCACTCACTCACCAGCTGCAGCTGCTTGTGCACGTGCTGCACGATCAGGTGTATGGCGACCTTGTCCCCCCCTCCCCCCACTCACTCACCAGCTGCAGCTGCTTGTGCACGTGCTGCACGATCAGGTGTATGGCGACCTTGTCCCCCCCCTCCCCCCACTCACTCACCAGCTGCAGCTGCTTGTGCACGTGCTGCACGATCAGGTGTATGGCGACCTTGTCCCCCCCCTCCCCCCACTCACTCACCAGCTGCAGCTGCTTGTGCACGTGCTGCACGATCAGGTGTATGGCGACCTTGTCCCCCCCCCCTCCCCCCACTCACTCACCAGCTGCAGCTGCTTGTGCACGTGCTGCACGATCAGGTGTATGGCGACCTTGTCCCCCCCCTCCCCCCACTCACTCACCAGCTGCAGCTGCTTGTGCACGTGCTGCACGATCAGGTGTATGGCGACCTTGTCCCCCCCCCCTCCCCCCACTCACTCACCAGCTGCAGCTGCTTGTGCACGTGCTGCACGATCAGGTGTATGGCGACCTTGTCCCCCCCCTCCCCCCACTCACTCACCAGCTGCAGCTGCTTGTGCACGTGCTGCACGATCAGGTGTATGGCGACCTTGTCCCCCCCCTCCCCCCACTCACTCACCAGCTGCAGCTGCTTGTGCACGTGCTGCACGATCAGGTGTATGGCGACCTTGTCCCCCCCCCTCCCCCCACTCACTCACCAGCTGCAGCTGCTTGTGCACGTGCTGCACGATCAGGTGTATGGCGACCTTGTCCCCCCCCCTCCCCCCACTCACTCACCAGCTGCAGCTGCTTGTGCACGTGCTGCACGATCAGGTGTATGGCGACCTTGTCCCCCCCCCCCCCCCCCCACTCACTCACCAGCTGCAGCTGCTTGTGCACGTGCTGCACGATCAGGTGTATGGCGACCTTGTCCCCCCCCTCCCCCCACTCACTCACCAGCTGCAGCTGCTTGTGCACGTGCTGCACGATCAGGTGTATGGCGACCTTGTCCCCCCCCCTCCCCCCACTCACTCACCAGCTGCAGCTGCTTGTGCACGTGCTGCACGATCAGGTGTATGGCGACCTTGTCCCCCCCCTCCCCCCACTCACTCACCAGCTGCAGCTGCTTGTGCACGTGCTGCACGATCAGGTGTATGGCGACCTTGTCCCCCCCCCTCCCCCCACTCACTCACCAGCTGCAGCTGCTTGTGCACGTGCTGCACGATCAGGTGTATGGCGACCTTGTTCTCGCCGCCGCGAGGCACGATGATGTCCGCGTGGGCCATACACGGAGCTATGTAGCTCTGGTAGGCGGGCTTCACGTGGCTCATGTACTGCTTCAGGACACCCTCAAGGTCTCGACCTCGCTGGACTATATCCCTGGAGAGAGGCACATTTCACTAGGTGGTTTCCCGAAGTGCACAACGACGCGAATGCCATGAGGAGCGTACTTCCAACCCCCGGCGTTGGAGAATCTTGTGAGGTCCGAAAGACCACTGGGGAGCTTTTAGTGGGTAAAAATCCCGCATAGCCCGGCCTCCTCCCCTACGGAGACTGGGTTTTGAAGGTTGCCTCCCAGACAGCCAAAAAAGGTGGTTGCTTCGTTATGCAAGTCCAGGTGGACACCACCATAAAACTTGAGTAAATATTGCCGTGCTCCGGGATTTTCCTCAAATTCCCGGACACAAAGGTCTATCCTAATGACCAGCGGCAGTCCAATATAAGTGTCTATGAACAGGTGTGTAGATTATCAGATGAGTGACGTCATTAGATTGCATTAGAAACTCTATGAAGGGTTTTTACAAACAATACAAAGTGAAAGTATACTAAATGTTAATGAAGTTATAATAATAGGCATAGGATGCGTATATCCTTACCTTCTAAGTCTTCTGGCGAGCCGTATGTCTGCGTCGGTGTCAACAAATACCTTCATATCCAAAATTTTCACTACTTCCATGTTGTAAAAAGCAAGTATACCCTCAAATATGATCACGTTCGCGCCGTACATGGTTTTCTGAAGACAAAACATTTCAACTCAAGCAAACGTTTCAAAACTTACGGAAGTGAAGATGGATGGCACATTTAATACAGGCTATATGTATATTGTACTCACAGTCCTATTCTCTCTAGAATGCGTGACATAGTTGTAGATAGGCACTTCCACTTTCTTGCCTTCTTTGAGCCTTTGCAGCACTGAGATTAGCAACTCCATGTCGAACGCGTCCGGGTGATCGAAATTGTATTCATTGCGCATGGCCGCGTGGTGTTGTTTCTCATTAAGTACCTGTCAATATATAAACACCAATCGTATACTTTGTTATTTAAACACAAATCTTAAACGGCGGTGTCGTGGGAAGCAAAAATTGCAATCAGTGCATTCAACATCTTCGCTCGAATTAATAAACTTAGAAGGTTCTACGTAACTGAGTTCGATCCTCATTTTCTCGCTACCTGGCGAAGATTGTCGCTCCACTTAGCCTGCAGGCTTCCTACACTATCGACATCAATCATCAGCTATTTCATCCAGTTCTGGCCACTATGATCATCGCTCCACCAAGCCTACGGACTTCCTACACTTCTGAGCTGAATCTTGGGCCTCTTTAATCTAATTCCAGATTGAAGAGAATGGTTCCCCAATCCTTAGTGTTTCCTACACTACTAAGCTAGTATTTTCTTCTAGTTTCTGTCATCTTGCTAAGATCTTCGCCCCGCCTAGCCTTCAGTTTTCCTACAAATTAGCTTCGGTTTCTGTCATCCAGAACCAGTCACATTGCGAAAATCATCATTCTATCTAGCCTGAGGGTTTCCTACACTACTAAGCTGGATTCTGAGCTTCTTTAATCCTGGGGCCTTAAGACTGTCGTTGCACCAAACCTGAGGGCGTTAGCACTACATTTGATATCTGTAAGAAATATTAACCTCGTACTCACTTTGTAGAAGGAGTCCATACTGACTATGGTGACCCATGGTATATTGAGAGATTCTATTATTTTGGCTGCGACTGTCGTCTTGCCGGAGGCGCTTGCGCCGCATATGCCTTTAAAGAAATTTATTTATAAGTAGTAATTTATTTATTAATTAATTTATGCACACTCAGAAACAATAAAAGTGAAAAGAGGAAGGAGGTGAAAAATATAAGTAGTATCTATATTATTTGATCTCTATCAAGTCGTATCCACTTACTCTTAGTTACAATTGATTTAGCAAATACCTTTTTGTATAAAGTTGAATGATTACATTATTTTTATTAACATACAGATTTTGGTGAAGATTTTTCAAGGAAATGCCAGAAATAGAAACCAGCTCCAGCTGCTGAAAGAACGAAGGAAGAAGAATATGTAACGTCAAAGTTTTATTATTATAATATTGTTACCTATAAGGAATGGTTCGACCTCCTGACCGCCAGTACAATTGTACCAAGGCGGTCTGCCGGCTGTGTATATAGTTCTGCGGTCCGCGTGCAGTATGCTCTCTGCGGTTGTGCGTTTATTCGACTGGGACATTGAAGTGGTGCGCACGCGCCGTGCCCGAGGTGACTTTAATATATTTGAACCTGTAAGGAAAATAGTCTATACAACGTGTTAGAATTTTGACTTGTTATATTTATCCATAAGTATTCGGTACTTCACCCTCTTGAGTGGAGAAACTCTTTCTACAGACTGCACCCCCACCTAATAGCTTTATTTAAGTTTTTATGAAATAGTGAATCCTTTTCCAATAAAAGTGTCAAAAAACCCTCCCTGACCCTCTTGGGTAAAACTGGGCCGAACCGTGTATCCGCAACGTACAAGTTAACTGCCAGTATACGGCAACAAACATGCCATTGACCACTGGACAATGAACTTCAAATAAAGAGTACAAATGTTAAACCATTCCCTTCAAATGTCATTTTCACACAGAAAATAAATTTCCTAAAATCACGGAAGTCCTGATTTGTAAACCTTACTAGGCCTACAAATACGTGATGATGATGTTTCAGTTAAGCATGTCATTCCTACCACAATCCGTGTAACTGTTAAGGCGAGTAAGGCCTTAGTTAGATAGATAAATTCTTTATTGCACACATTTTGTAGAACAATACATGAAACAGTAACATAATTATTAAACAGTGAGCAAAGCGGTCTTATCGCAGCCTTAATTACACTTGTGTTAATTACACTGTTTGTGGTACATTATTTGCTAAAGTATTATGTATAGAAAAACACAACAAACTATAATAAAACCCAAGTCAATATTCTTAATAGAACTGATAGGAAGTGCCGTTAAAATATTTGCCAATCTAACAATCACACACTGTGTATGTATGTATGAAAGCGGAAACGTGAAAAAACTTTAATGATTACAGATTATCAGTTTAAGTAATATTAAACACTTGCTATTACAAATATCACACTTATTATATCTTGTTTATCAGTGGTTTTTTAACTGCACTAAATAAACCACTCACTTTTAAACTGATTATAGATAATAGTAGTTTATGCATCAAGGGGATAAAGTAGTGTCTTATGTCGCGGGCGTTTAATTGAATCGCGAGCATAACGAAGGATTCTAGCAACTCCCGAGCGCAGCGAGGGAGTACAGAGTTAACTCCCGAGCGTAGCGAGGGAGTTAATACTAGAATCCTGAGTACAGCGAGGGATTTAAGCTCGCCCAAGACAAAGGCACCTTTATCCCCGAGGTGAATACACTACTTTTCACACCTACTGCGAGGTAATAAAATACAAATATTGCTAGAATTTAAATAATAATAATATTTTGGGACAATCCACACATGGTAATCTGATCCCAAAGTAGGCAGAGCCTGTACTATGGAAACCAGATAACTAATATTAATTAATAGTGAAATAACACCAAGACACTTGGTGGGAATCGAACCCACGACCTATTGGTTAGCGGCCAGGGTGTCTAACCACTAGACCAACGAGACCGTCAATAATATCAACATAGTGATTTGCCACGTTATCATCTAAATATTTTATTTTCTTTTCTAGAACACTGGGTTGTGCTCGTCGCGCTCGGTTCGATTTTCAAATGTTTTGTTTTTCGTGCAGTTCTCTGCTTAGAGTAGTAATATATATCTGTGGTAAAAGTGTTGAAGAATTTTCGTTTGACGTTCGAAATTCAAACACATTATTACCCAAGGGAGTTTAGTACAACATTATTACCCGGCTAGACTATAGGGATATAATGAGGCACTTTATGTCATCTTTATATGACATATAATGTGCAATTATCGAGCAGGTGGTGTGAAAAATAATGAACTAACTCAAATCACTTGTACTCATTCACTATTGAAAGGTATTTTTTTGTTTCTTCAGTGCCAAAACAATTGAACCGTGAAGGATGTTAGAGAAAATGCACATTTTATTTGGATAAACATTGATTAGAGATTTAAAACTGTAGGGTCGAAATACTTGATTTTGTTCTGGGTATTATGGTAATTTAATAAACTAACGGGTCGCTGTGGCTTGGTGAAAGGTCGAATATTTTATAAATAATGTACGTACGTGTTATACACATAGCATATTATATAAATATTCAATGAATAATAATATGGCGGCCCAAACGGATTGCCGAATTAAGGTGCGCGCCGGACGCACCGCACGCGCGGCACGCAACGGATTTTAGTTTGCTTTCTATGATTTTACATAGCGCTGCGTCCATTATCCGCGCCGGCATTTTCCGATGCGGGCCGTCAAAATCATAGAAAGCAAACTAAAATCCGTTGCGTGCCGATGGACGCGCACCTTTATAATGCGTTTACTACTTTTAAACCGAGTTTAGTTGAGATGGTTTAACAATGTTAAATCGGTATAGATAGTGCACGGTTCAGCCGTTAATTATAATGTTTATTTTGTATTCGATACAATGTTAATCATGTATATGCAACTAATAATAAACTAAACTGCCTGTGGCGGAACGTAAGAGGCGACTAAGGGAAAACAAGTAGATGTAGCAGAGTCTTTCTGTTGGATTACCAACCGCATCAACGACTCCCAAGACGCCTGCCAAGCGTGGGGATTATGGTAACCCCTCCCTTTCTAAGGGGGAGGCCTTTGTTCAGCAGTGAACGTCTTTAGGCTGTTGATGATGATGACAAATAATGTATATACCTATAGTTAGTTACCTGTAGAGGGTGGTCTGTACGGGCGTACATTGGGTACGGTGGTCGGTGACGCCGGCGCTCGCGTCGAGAACTCGTCATCATCCAGAAACACCTGCTCGCTCAGTTCCAACGCTAACTCCGTATCACTGGGGGCATACCGCATCAATGTCAATAAAAAAACCTGAGGGCCAGCCGAGGTGTGTGAGATTCTTACACACTAAAATCGCAGCGCCACATGAGATGGGACTCTCCGGTGGGATCTGTACCAGGAGACTCTCAGTGCCAGTTTTTTATAATACTGGTATGAATTAATTATTTTAACAGCAGTTCCAGTTCTTCATTCACTGCACAGTTATCTAATAAATGATTGTTAATATTGTTTTTATACATTTGTGATTTGCAACACTGCAAATGGCCAATATATTGACACCATTATCAGGTGATCATTAATATGTTATTCACACTGCATAATATATAAATAAACATTGTAATGTTTATTTTTCCTTTGTAAATAACAAATGAGATCAACTAAACAACAGGCTAGCAGTATGGTTGACATTATAAGAAAATATTATACCCTTTGGCTTTATTGAAAATTGGGGTTTAGTTTAAATTTATTTCAAATAATATATTTATTTATATTTTTATAGTATTGAATACCTAGAAAGATAGGTGATCCAAGTACTTCTGAGAGGTCATTCATAGCATCAAGTGTGTGCTGGACTTTCTTGAGGAGTTAGGGTGGTTAAAATAATATTGTAGATAAACACCCAAAACTGTTTGAAATCAATCATACAGGATTTTAAACTATATATCTAAACAAAGTCATGTTTGAAATATGTTAGTACCAATAGATAGTAAGAGCTGTTGAATATGAAACTGATATAATAGTTCAAGGTTAATGTCAGTGACCTTAGGACACAAGCAAATTTGCTATCCCATCTATGACAAATTTAACAAACTATTAAAACTATAATTCATTTGCTTATCATGATTACACCCATTTTTAACAAAATCTCCTTATCAGAGATAAGGGTTTTATCAACAAATTAATAAAATTTGTTATATCAATTTATAGGTTTCTGCAAAATAAGCTACAGAATTATCACTCTCTGAAGGTCAATGTTTGTGTTTACATTGATTGTTTAGTCAACAATCAATTCTCAAACGTCAGCTGTGTATCATAGAATCATGACAGTTGAATCATTTAAAAAATAACATTTTTAAATCATAACTGATTTGCTAACACGTGCCTTTACAGATAATATGTTACAACATCAAGATGCAATCTATAATGCATGCGTGTTAAACGGCACAAAAGCGAAAGTGAAGCCGGTGGCTAGAACACAGACGACCTAGTATCTTATTGTGAAAATCTTACGGGTTCGCGAAGATTAAATCAGACGCCATATCTGCAATATTCCCGACCTTCCGTCAAGACAGCGTGCTACGGGACACGTCCTGACCCGGCCACGTGTTTTACGCTGCGCTCATTCAGCGAAAAGCGAGCTGCCAAATGTACTAAATGATTTTCTAAAAATATCACAATGCACGCGGAGGTTATAATTCAGCGTTGCTTCCACGAACCTAAGTAATATTGGGTTAAGCACTTAAACACCTCACAGATGGAACGATGACTAAGCTAACACTGAAAATTTTCACAAACAGTGCATTTTTTTAAAACACAACTCAGCTGTATAAATAAACAATTCGTAAGGTTATTACACTCGGTTTACCTATCTGAACTGGCCGAGCTGGGCGTTTCGAATTTGTTCAGCATCCCAGCCATCACTTGAGGTTGCGTGATTTTGTAATTTTATTTCAAAAATTGTGCTAATACGCTAAAATTCACGAGTTTTAATTTGCACACGCAGATACTGAATTGACGTTTTTTCAGTGTTGCCAGATGTATTTTAAAAATATCCATGAACTCCCTATGACCAAAATCAGGTCAGAAAAAATACGAAGTTTAATTTTATTATGAATGCGATAGATAAAACACACTAATATAAATTAAAATAAGAAGGTAAATTAGTATAACCTACAGCCTATAGCTCCATATAGTTAAGTAGGAAATGTATCTGAGTAATATAATTAAAAAGAGGTAGATAGGTTACAGGGAGGTTACAGGCGACCCAAAAGCGGCGGAAAAAGCAGAGCTAATGAACACAACTCGAATTAGTAGTATATCACCCACGGAAGCATTGACAGTGTGACTTCGTTTTAATTTTATTGAATAATCGCATCAAAACAATCGCAAATACCATTATTACTCTTAAACGCGATGTTGGAGTGTTGTCTTCTTTACCCGCACGTCTATTATGTCATTCTGTCTTAGTTCCACGTGTTCTCAATTGTCAAATCTTGCGCACGAATTTCGTGTTACGGCTTTGAGAGACGTGGTTATTATAATGTTATGTACTGTAAAAACAATCGATGTACAACATAGATGAATTAGTGTGATGTTACAATATCAGGTTACTATATATTATGTAAGTGCTGTGCCACTTGTAAACACCGATGGCTTAGTAGCGTATCTACACTTTTTTACTTATGATTGTCATCCACTTTTTGTAAGATAATAGATAAGTATTTTTATGAAAAACAAAATATTTAATGAAATCTGTCAGCAATAGTTAATTTAAATCTTAACGCTTGGTAGGAAACAAGAAAAATTAGCTAAATAAAGTTTTTTTTTTCCAAGTTTTAAGGCAAACCAAATGCGTAGACGTAAGCGCGACGACGTGCTTGTGCACGTACTATGACGTTGTAATGTCTGGAACAAACTAGAGTTCATTTGTGATTTTATATCAAATTCTGTAGACTTTATAAAAAATCAGGAAATTGGTCCGTAAATTTTTTTTTTTGGCTTACCTCAAATTTAGTAGGTCTCCTAATAAATCAATAGAACTGGTAACCCTGAGCTTGTTCGTTCTAAAACTCGATAATTTACAGAACGCCCTTGTCAAATTCAATGACATGCACTCAGGAGCCTCAGACATGCCGCATGCGGCGCATGCCACATGGTCCAGTCTATTATATTTTAGTGTGAGTGAGTATAATATGCTGGTGGATGGGACAATTTTGAGGACTTTTTGATTGAACTTTGGGGAAATATTTTTGCTATATAGTTTCAGAACATAGATAAGAGTATATTTGTTTCAGAACATTATAATACGTTTCGTCCGTCACAGACGTTTACATGTTTCGTGCGTGTTTCGCTGAAAAATTGTGTCAGGAGCAAACTTAGAATAACATGTATTATATCAAAAAAGCATAAAAAGCCGCTAGAAATGTCGCTAAATAAAAATAAAATGTCGTTTTTGATGTCAAAATATCGCTGAATCTAGCGACAAAGTTGCTAAATTGGCAACACTGTCTGTGGCACAATATCATTGATGTAGGCGCAACGTAAGGCTCAATTCACACCAAGATGGCAGCGGCCGGCAACGGCGCCTTGCGCACTTTCAGTGTGAAAGAATTTTAAACTTTTCCTTGTAGAATGTACGAACTAGACTAGACTCAAGCTCTGCTGGCTGCGTCGCGCCTCTGGTCGCTGCTGGCCGCTGCCATCTTGGTGTCAATTGAGCCTAACCTTGGAGGAGAGCCTAAAGGTAGCCACTGACGATACGTCTGTTTGGAATGCTTCCAAATGGAATACTTCCGAATGGAAGTACATTGACTGTATGTCCATTTGGACGTACGCACAGTCATTTCGAATGTTGCACGAACTTCGAACATTGATTAAAGGATCTTTTTTTAACCGCATTTAAGTTAGCGTCAGCACCCTTTCTTTTTAACCGACTTCAAAAAAGGAGGAGGTTCTCAATTCGTCTGTATATATATTTTTTTTTCTATGTATGCTCGCGCATAACTCTGGCAATTATGAACCGATTTGAAAAAATCTTTCTTCCATCCATTCTTTAATCCGTTAATTGGGTCCCATAAAAAAATATTGCTTACGAATAAGTAGGTCCTGAAAAAACAAGAATGGTGACTGCGCAGGAGAACTGCAGGAATGCCTATATAGATGACTTTATGTCGCTTTTTACGGACAAAAATGGTCATAACTCTGGCAAATATTTACCAATTTCAATGATTCTTTTTTTATTCAAAAGAAAAAACCATTGTAATAAATCTGTATGAATTTTATCAGAACCGGCTAAGAACTTACTGGAGGACCATGCAGTGGCGGTCCGAGAGAGTCTTAGGGGTCATGACCCCCCCAAAATCCATATTCATACATGGCAAAATTGGGTAGCGGCTAGGGTGTCTAGGTACAAGACTAATGGGACCGTCAAATATGACCCCCCCCCAAAATCGTTGGCTGCGACCGTGCCTGGGACCATGAACGATGTGGGGGAATTTATCTGGTAAAAACCATAAAACTGATGTTCTCCATTTTACATTACTCTGACAAATATAAACCGATTCTTTTTTTATTCGAGAGAGTAAACTACTATGATGATTCCATGCAAATTTCATTACGGCCGGATATTTTTTTCTGAAGAAACATGAATTATGTAAAACTATGTAGACGATAATGTGATCATAACCTACCTACTTAGATCATTTTACTGTCTTCGATGGTTCAATCATTATTTATGAAAATATCACTAAAAAGTATAAAATAAAATATTTATAAAAAAAATTGAACCGACTTCAATGCCACTGAAAAGTATAAAATAATTTAAATATTATTGAAGTTGGTGCCAAATATGCACAGCAGGTACGCTAAAACCAACTTCTATAATATTTAATAGTAGTTTATGCACCAAGGGGATAAAGAAGTGTCTTATGTCACGGGCGTGAAATTGAATCGCGAGCATAACGAAGGATTCTAGTAACTCCCGAGCGCAGCGAGGGAGTATAGAGTTAACTCCCGAGCAAAGCGAGGGAGTTAATACTAGAATCCTGAGTACAGCGAGAGATTCAAGCTCGCCCAAGACAAAGACACCTTTATCCCCGAGGAGAATATACTACTTTTCACACCTACTGCGAGGTAATGAAATACAAATACACACATCAAAAGTGTCTAGGGATCAAGCATTTTTAAGCGGATTTCTTGAGATTGAGATGTGGCTTTGTAATAAATTTATGATTTTATAAATTTATATGGATCCTTTTTGGTGCATTTCATAATTTGAATCAGGAACTGTGAATCAAATTCGAGTAAAAGATGAAAATCAGCTGTCAATATTTTCCCTATAAAAACATACAACGCATTGAAGACATTATTAGTGCTACTGTTTCCCTACTACTGATTAAAACCAACGTTATTATGGAGCGGCGACGTCATTTAAGCAGGGAAGAAATGCTCAGAGCCGTGGGAATGATAGAAGCTGGTTCCCGGCAACGTACTGTGGCTTTAGCTCTGAATACAAGTCAGAGTGTTATCAGTCGACTTTGGACACGTTACCGAAGCACTGCTACCGTGGCTGAGCGCCATGGAGGACGGTATCGCTGCACCACACGGAGACAAGACCGATATATTCAAATCTTAACTCGAAGAGCTCCAACAATAACTGCCATGATGTTAGCCGTGAGGCTTCATCACTCTTCAGGGAACTTAATTAGCGACCAAACAGTCAGAAACCGCTTGCATGAAGTGAACCTTCATTCCCGAAGACCGCTACGGGTACCACCTATAGCAATGCACAATCGTAGGATTCGATATCAATGGGCTCTTGAAAACAGAAATTGGGCAGAAGAACAATGGCGTTTCGTGTGCTTTTCTGATGAGTCTCGTTTTGGTATGAGACCGGATACAAGACGTATACGACACTGGAGAACCCCTGGACGCCAACAGCGATTAAAATCCTGCCAGGAAGTCCATCCTTATAGTGGTGGAACCATCATGGTATGGGCGGGTATTTGGATCGGCGGAAGAACTGAGTTGATTTGGATCAGAGGCAACCTCAACGCTCAAATTTATGCTGAGACGATTGTATCAGACGTCATCGTTCCTCTACAAGTGCAAATCGGTCCCTTATTTCAGTTAATGCATGATAATGCACGACCGCACACCGCAAGAGTTGTAAGACAGACTCTCGCCGCAGCTAACATCAATGTCCTGCCCTGGCCTGCTCAGTCGCCAGACTTGAACCCGATTGAGCATGCATGGGATATGCTACAGAGAAGAGCTCTGCCGAATATGGAGGGTATCCAGTCGCAAGAAGACCTTTTTTTGTTGTTGCAACGAACATGGGCGGCCATTCCACAGCGTGATTTGGATGAACTCATTTTGAGTATGCCAAACCGATGTTCTTGTGTTGTTAGTGTTCGCGGTAGAAACACGGATTATTAATTGTTTAAGTTACCCAATAAAATTTTAAAGAAAACTGTTATTTCAGTCTTTTTTTCGAACTTTTGTGTTAGTGGTTCAAATGTCAAAAATCCCTTTATTAGGAAAATGGCAAATTTCTTTATTAATGCAAAGGTGACTTGGTTTATCGTTACTGTGACAAACGAAAACACTTTATTTGATGAATCCTTAAAGAAAATTTTAATTAATATCAATCAGGAGAAAAGTTATTGCAAAAATATATGTTGATCCCTAGACACTTTTGATGTGTGTAGTAGGAAGAGATTGCTTAGGTTATCTGGAAGAGATTGCTTTTTAGCGATAAGGGCCACCTTTTTACATCATCAACGTATTGTTCAATTTACATGTAAGTTTTGGTGTAACATCTCAATGGTACATTGAAGTATATTTATTATTATTAAATACTTACTGCTAGAAATAAAATAACATCAATACACCGATTTCCAACGTTCGCGCCCACACCTACTGCGAGGCGAAACAGTAAAATACAAACTGGTAGAATTAAAATAATTTAATATCAACAGCGTTAGCGCTTTCTTTTTATCAATTTTTTTCTTTTCCTATAAGCTAGAACAAGGTTCGGCTCCAATTCGGCTCCTGGCGCTCGGTTCGATTTTCAAATGTATGTTTTTCGTGCAAGTCTTTGCTTAGAGAGAGTGGTAATACTGTAGTCTGCGCGGTAAAAAAATATTTGACGTTCATAATTCAAATTACATTTTAATGAAGAATTTGCTTCGGCCTAAAAACATAAATGAAAAATGACAACAATTTAATGAAGCATTGGCTTAGGCCTAGCTA
Source organism: Furcula furcula (assembly GCA_911728495.1). NCBI lineage: Eukaryota > Metazoa > Arthropoda > Insecta > Lepidoptera > Notodontidae > Furcula > Furcula furcula. The sequence continues at coordinate 24,971,891 of OU452252.1, forward strand.
CAAATTGATTTATTACGAGATTACTTATGACGAGGCTGTATGAGCTAGAACCCTTTGCCTTCCCAATTAGGGTCAACTAAAGGAGAAAAAAAAACAAATCACATTATTACCCAAGGGAGTTTAGTACAACATTATTACCCGGACTAGACTATAGGGATATAATGAGGTACTTTATGTCATCTTTATATGACACATAATGCAACATTATCGAGCAGGTGGTGTGAAAATTATTTTATACTTTTCAGTGATATTGAAGTCAGTTCAAATTTATTTTTTTAAGTTTTATTTTTTGGAATAAAAAAAAAAATATATATATACAGACGAATTGAGAACCTCCTCCTTTTTTGAAGTCGGTTAAAAATTACTATTATATACAGAAAGGAATTAAGTACTTTATTTAATATAAAAGATAAAAATCTGAAATAAAAATAATGAAATAAATCTCTTCTTATGAAACAAATGGTTTTATGTAGGAAAACCTTGGCTAAACCACGCTAAACTTCATCCCTTTTCTTGGTATATTTCCTTAAATGGCCTTCGTGCTGAATAACATTATGTATGTATAAACAGGTAAAGTCAAAGTTAAAATACTTAGGTAATTAAGTATAAGTTTATCGTATATTTTGTCTTCAGAGACACTCGTATGTAAGTATAAAGATTTAGGATAGCAGTCTTCGATCATCGCGGTATTAAAAAAACCTTTAGAGTTCCGGCCCCCAAACTCAGTTTTCAAAATTAAATATTAGTCTAGTGTCATAGGCCTTCCCCAAGCCACGCCACTGAGCCCGATCTTCGGATCTTCTCTTCCAGTTACTGCAAAGTTGCAAACCGCTCTTCAAATAACGTCGCTCCACCTTTCCACCTGTTCTCTACTCCCAAACCAGACTACCCCAACGGTCATTGGTTCTGTAGAAAATATGACCAGCAAACTGGCACTTCAACGTGCTTCAACCGACTAATCCTTTGAACTATGTCGGTCACTTTGGTTCTCTGGCAAATTACTATATTTCATACTAAATCCCATAAAATATTGAATAAAAGTCCTATATTAAATTGAAAATTCAAAGTTCCAAAACCGCTCTTGAAACTAATAATGTAGCCAGAATTTCGTTTTGAATAAAGTTTTCCAAAACTATATTACAGCAGGAGAGCGAACCAGACCAAATCGTCGATCGTGGAGAAACTTTTTTTAGTAAACGGACATAGAGGACCTTTTGGTAGACTATTCAGTTTCTATTCTGACAATATTTTGATGAATAAAGTTTGCAAGAGTTTATTAGAGACTGAGATTTTCATTCAAAACTAAATATTGGCAAAGACCGAGCTTAATTTTTCTAAAGGCTTTTACGCTTATATAGTGCTGCAATCTTAGTTTTTAATTGATCTTGAGACGTATTAACAGAATATGCCTTAAAACCAATTTATTGTGCATACATTTTTCTAAAGATTACAGATCCTTACCATTACTACGGTTAAAATGTAGGTAGCTAAGGCTAAGTACCGAAAAGTATACACGACAGCTTGACTACAATCTATCGTTTGGTTTACTTCTCCTACTGTACTGACTGACCGATCTTTTCATTATGATGTGTAACTTCATGACTGAAAAGAAGAATTATTTAGTTCATTATTAAAATAATTATATTACATCACCACTAATATTTTGAACTTCTCGTATCCATTAAGGTCGCAGTTAAAGGTTCCATTTCGGAGTTTTATCGCGGGATATCGATGACCTGATCGATTATTTTAACTTATAGTTAGGGATCGATAGGATATCGGGACCGGGAGTTAGTCTGTTTGATTGTCGGCTTACTTCTCTTCTTCTAAATACCACAATGGATTTAATGCATTTTATTTAGAGAAACCTTTATATAGAGAATTCCTTCCAATAGATGTATTATATAAGCATACAATTTATGCAAACGACCTTACAGTTTTATTACCTACTTAAACGGCTGGGCGAAGTCTCGGCGAGTCTCTAGTTATAGGTGGGTAATTTATTCCAATAATGCACCGAAATCTACTACGTCGTAGGTATTTAAGATTGAACGTTTAATTAACTGCGTTCGCGCTGGGGTGCCTGGCGACAGTCTTGCAGGCAATTAGCCCAACTTTTCCCATTTGCATGTTATGGGCAAAGTTCGCCAAGATAGCCCCCACAGCTCGTAACAGGCCACTTGCAATTGAATTCTGTTTTTAATTTCAAACAGTCTGTAGATTCTAACGGGGAACTCAAGAACTCATAGATTTAAGATTTTTCACTACGTTCAATCTTTGCGTTCAATTTAAATAGGTAAGTATACTTAATATCTTTGCAAGAACTGAAATTCTTTATTTGAAATTCCTTTTATTAGTAAGTAGGTACTTACTTACCTATATTCGTAGTGTGTACGTAATAATAGTGAAAAAAAATCTAAATCGATGGTTGCATGTTTTCAAATAATCTGTCGAGGATAATCACATGCTATATGGATGAGGCTAATACAACTGGTCATAATTTCTAAAACATGACGGGCCATACAAACGGACCATACATGACGATTGGAACTAGGCCGTGATATAATATTAGTATAATAAAATTAAAGAAAAAAAACCTTTTTTAAAAACAAGCTTTTATTATTTGTTAATAAAATGAACTAAAAAGTTAAAAATAAATTAACTCTAATAAAATCGTGTTACATTGTGATAGCAAGAGGAAAAAGAAGGTGCTACATGTTCTTAATTATACAATTAATATGTAACACTTTAAAACGGAACGAACTTTTTTCCCAAATTTGTTAGAGTTGCATAGTGAATATGCCAACCAAGATACTCGTCAAGACGAATCAAAGGAGCCCAAACTCGATGAGGTAGCGCCGTTTAATTACGGAGTTCCTATGGCCAGCTTCCAGGTTCATCATCAGACCCTGGTTACCATATAGTATCAAAGTACTCGTCTAGACGAATCAAATGAGCCCAAACTCGATGGGGTTGCGGTCGTTCATTTAATTACGGAGTTCCTATGGCCAGCTTCCAGGTCCATCATCAGATCAGCTCTATGTCACAATAATATTGCATTGTCATCCAATTTATAAATGCATGCAAAATTTCAGCTTAATCGGAAACCGGGAAGTGGATCAAATTTAACTTGCAAGATTTGATTACAGACAACGGGACAGGTGAAAGTAAATAAAAGCTTGTAAAAAGAATAGGTAGGTATCTATTTAAATAGTCACATTCAAAGCCTAGATCATTTTTTTTTTGTTTCCGCGCTTTCCGGCAAGGTTTCCCGCCAACTTTGACATTCAATTTGACGTTTATACTTTTTTATATAACTTTTACTGCGCGACCACGTAAAATGGCACGCAGGAAGAATGTTTAAATAAAACCTATTTGCTCGGAAGTTTCGCGCTGGGAACGCTGTTTTATTGGATATTGGAAGTGGCTTTTATTGGCTCTCAATCTGTGTTTAGTGTGATGGCGCAGGGTTTCTAAACTAAAAGTTCTACATCAAACGCCGCCGCGGGCGGAGGGCAAAGTGTCTACTCATTGCTGGCGACATTTAATCGATGCCATCATTATAGGAAACACTAATTCCGTATCTAATTTGACATCAGCATAATGTATGTAGCAAGAGCCATAAAAAATTGTGTACAGATTTAACAGCTCGGAATTTAATTACGTTCGCACACTCATAGATAGTAGGGCCAAAAGATAGCATTCCACCACCATCACAGAGACACTAGAATTATTACTTACCGCAGGCCTTTAACTGCATCTATAATCAAGCCTGTTCTCCAGTTCCAGCCAGCCAGTCCAGCTGCTGGGATTTTGAGTGGTGCTCCCAGTATGATCTAACTATTTTTTTTGGATTCCGTAACTAAAGCATGATCCACGTTACACCGTGACGGGGCCGGAACAAGCCACGCCCGGGGGTGTGCATTATCCCAGCAAGAAAATAGATCCTAAATTGAATTGAAATCTTCTTCGATCTTCTGACTTCATATCTGAGTAATAGAATTCAGAAGGTTGATATTAACGGAACGAGATCTGCAGGATCTGAAGTTACGTTGGGTGTACCACAGGGTTCAATACTAGGGCCATTCCTATTTTTGCTATATGTTAATGACTTACCCTATTTTGCAGGGGACAATTATAAGATTATATTGTTCGCGGATGACACCTCGCTTTTGTTTAAAATTAAGCGTGGTCTACAAGATTACGACGATGTGAACAATGCTGTATCTAAAGCTGTCCATTGGTTTAATGTCAATAATTTAAAACTAAATGAAAGTAAAACCAAATGCATAAAATTCACAACACCTAATGTCAGACAGGTGAAAACCAATGTTGATATCAATGGAGCTGTTTTGGACCCTGTAAATTCAACTGTATTCTTGGGCATTACTGTTGACGCCAAGTTGCAATGGGACCCACATATTGAGAAACTGTCGGGTAGGCTAAGCTCGGCGGCTTATGCGGTTAAGAAAATTAGATATGTCACTGATGTTGAAACCGCTAGAATTGTTTATTTTAGTTATTTTCACAGTATTATGTCTTATGGCATATTGCTGTGGGGATCTTCTGCAGATCTTAACACCATTTTTATTCTGCAGAAAAGAGCTGTGAGATCTATTTACAATCTAGCTCCTACTGATACACTAAGGCAGAAATTTAAATAAATAGATATTCTAACGGTTGTATCACAATATATTTATGAAAATTTGTTGTATGTAAAGAAAAACATAAGTGCTTTTGCAAAGAATAGTGACCATCATAATGTAAACACCCGGAACAAACACAATCTTGCTGTACACTCCACGCGTCTCCACAGAATTAGCAATTCGTTCATGGGCCAAGGTATCCGTTTCTATAATAAACTGCCACAGGATATCCGAGACCTACCAATAAATAAGTTTAAAAGCACTATTAAAAGCCGGTTATCTAAAAAAGGCTACTATAAAATCTCGGATTACCTGGAGGATAAAGCTGCGTGGGCTTAAACTGTGATGCTCATGCAAGCCTCTAACTTTAAGAAATATTTATTGTATAAATTATTAAAAAAAAATACATACACACTTATATTAAAAAATGATAAGCTCACTGAGTTTCTTGCCAGATCTTCTCAGTAGAGGCCGCGTTGTGATCTGGTGGTAATTGTAAAAAAGTTGACAATATGTAAGTGCCCTCGTTAGGCCTATGCATAATAAAGATATTTTGAGTTTTTTGTGTTCTTCTATCTTCTTCTATCTATACTATAATAAAACTCAAAGAGCACTTTTTCTGTACATTGAATATTTTTCCAAAATTTCTATGTGGGGTGTATTCTATAAATCCAAACTATACTATCGACATAGAGGCCAAAACAATTTTTTTTGGAATTATTGTCTGTCTGTCTGTCTGTCGTACTGTTCGTACAGGTATCATTTGAAAACCCGTGGATGGATTTTGATAAGACTTTCACTGATGTGTTGTGTAGAAGTCAAGGTATAAGTTGGTATATAAAATATCACGCTATGTTTCATAGGGGCTAAGCAGTGAAACATTACTTGCACATATTACCACGTAATTTCCTTTGTATGTGAATAGGGTAATTATAGACTGATCAGTTAATCATTAAGATATGTATTATTACGCTATATACAATAGGGACTGAGCAGACATTTAGTTTGCATAAGATATGGCATTGGCGAAGGGTAAATTTTTGTAAGGGGTAAGCCGGTCATAACACCCAGGACATTTTCATTAGATTTCTGTATTGTTCTAAGTACTTTGCTGATAGCAAATAAAATAATAAATAATGAAAGTTATAAGTTTTCTGCATCTTTTCAAAGATATAATGTCATAACATTATATCTTTGAAAAGATGCAGAAAATTTATAACTTTCATTATCGAATATCATTAGACAGTAATTTACGATGTTAGCGTGATTCACATTATGAACAGCGCCATCTATCGGTGAAATTGAACATACAATAACTATAGAACTTTAATCTATATATTATATCAAAGAAAGTCGTGTTAGTTACACTATTTATAACTCAAGAACGGCCTAACCGATTCGGCAGAAAATTGGTGGGGAGGTAGCTTAGAACCAGTAAACGGACATAGGATACTTTTTATCCCGGTAGGTTAAGGTTAAGCAACGTTAGGTAAGGTCATTAAATAGATGGGTGAACCGATTTGTATGAAAGTGTGCATATCGGGTAGGTCTGAGAATAGGTCATACAGTATATTTCATACCGCTAGGTTAAGGTTAAGCTACATAAGGCAAGATCATTAAATAGATGGGTGAACCGATATGTATGAAATTTTGTGTGCATATCGGGGAGGTCTGAGAATAGGTCATAAAGTATATTTAATGATACCATGATTGACGAGGATATATAGAACGAGAGGAGGGTGCACGAGAGGAGAAAGAGGGAGAGGGGATTCGAGGAGGGGACGATGGGGTGAGGGATCGGGGGAGTTAGGTGGAGTAAGGGGGGAGTGAGAAGGAGCAAGTTCGTAGAAAAGAGAGGGTTCAGAGGGGATAACAGGGTAGGAAGAGGGGGAGTGTGACGGAAACCGAAGCGGGAGGGGGAAAGAGAGAGGAGAGAAAGAGCATATAATTAGATTTTTTTTATAAGAGAGAGAGATATGGAGAGAGATAAATCTAGGTCCTCCCTAGATTTATCTCTCTCCATATCTCTCTCTCCTGGGAGAAAAGGGGAGCAAAATGTAATAAATGCGCGGGCGGAGCTGCACGGGTCAGCTAGTCAACGTATAATTAGAGCATATAATAAATATATATATATTTCAGACAACAGAGCCCATATATTGTTAGTCACAGTTACTTATACTATGTTAGTAAACATTTTTTTACAAATTTTTTACAACAATTCTACAATTATCGAATTGCACCTCTCACGTCCAATTCGACCGACCGACTTAGAATGGCTGAGTCCATTCTGTCAGCAAACACCTTCAGGGTTGGTGTTGGTTGGTGTCTGTGCACGACCCACGCAGTTTTCTTGCGCATGATCGCATAAAAGTCATCAATTTTCGCATCTGCAAACATGCCAGACGCACTACAAAAACGAGGTAGCCCCAACAAAACCCTGAAGGCATTGTTATACTGCACTCTAAGGGCATTTTAAGACCTTTGCGTAAAACTATTCCACAACCCACAGGAATAAAAGTTTTGACAAACCGCTTTAAATAACGTAATTTTAACATTAATATTACAGCGGGCAAATATGTGTGACAACATATTGCCACGAACCGACTATGCTCAACGCTCTCTATCTTTGTCTTGATCATCTTTCATGTTCTCTGTTACAATATGGCCAAGATACTTAAAAATAGGCACACGATTTAGATTGACCCCATTTAGAGACAGTGAAGGTACATTATCAGGCCCTTTATTTTTACCTGTGAATATCATATATTCAATTTTCTTAACATTATATAACAAACCATGTTTCGTAGCATAACATTCACAAACTTTCAGTAATTTTCTCATTCCGCTAATTGAAGGGCTGAGCAACACCATGTCATCAGCATAACCAATGTTGTTAATGCATACATTATCTATGCGACATCCGACATTGGTGCTGTTCAGCTCTCCAATCAACTGATTTAAATAAAAATAATAAGCCTGGGAGAAGTAAGTCCTTGCCTTACACCACAGCATAATGTGTATTCATTCGAGTAAGCATTTGACCATTTTACAATATTTTTCTGATTACTATACCAAAACGAAAGAATTCTTATCACTTCTGGAGAGACCTTTGCCTCATCCAGTTTTGCCCACAATAGGTCATAACAAACCAGGTCAAAAGCCCTGGATAGGTCTAAAAAACAAGCATAAATTGGAGTCTTTCTTTTGACATAAAAATTTACTGTATGCTTGAGTGCCAAAATGGCACTTTCAGTTCAAGATTCAAAGATTCAAAATTTTTATTTCAAATAGGCTTAACGCTAGCACTTTTGAACGGTCAATTTTTTAAAAGCTACCACCGGATCATAACGCGGCCTCAACTCAGCGGGCTTGTAATTTTTTCACATTTTTTTTTTAAACAAAGTTTGTCTTTTTACAATTAAATCAGCACCAGCGAAAGTGTGTCCTGCCGTTCAAAATATCAAATAAAAATAAAAAATACGACGAAAATACAACAAACTAAAATGCCAAAGGGATAGTAGTCGGACCAGTCCCCCCAAGCAGCACCCGCGCACGAGTTGACTCGAGCAGCACCTCAACCATATTGGAGGGAAGGGGGTGACCCGCCACACGAAGCCGCCACAAGCAAAGACTTTTCGATGGCGAGCATGACCGATCCAAAATCACAGTGGCTCACGTTTAACATTTACCTTCTGCTGTTAAGCAGTGCCTCGTCAGGCAAGACACAAAGCACTTTAACATATTAAATTTTATCACAAGTCGTCTAAGTTAGATACACACTAAGAATAATTTACAAGCTCAAGTGAATTACCTTCAGAACGTAAATAAAGCAACAATCAATTTTGCTGCTAGACTATAAAAGAAAATAATAAAATAAAAAAAGGCAGTAGACAAACCTTCACGAAAACCGAATTGACCCTCATGTAAATCTAGTTGACTACTGAGGTGCCTATCAAGGATTCTATCAAAGACCACTACCAACGCATAAAATGCTGAGTGTGTGGGTGAGTGAGTGAGTGAGTGAGTGGGTGAGTGGGTGAGGTAGTGGGTGAGTGGGTGAGTGAGTGGTTAAGTGGGTGAGTGAGTGGGTGAGTGGGTGAGAGGGTGAGTGGGTGAGTGGGTGAGTGAGTGGGTGAGTGGGTGAGTGGGTAAGTGGGTAAGTGGGTGAGTTAGTGGGTGAGTGGGTGAGTGAGTGGGTGAGTGAGTGGGTGAGTGAGTGGGTGAGTGAGTGGGTGAGTGAGTGGGTGAGTGAGTGGGTGGGTATTCAGTCATCATCATCATCAGCCGGAAGACGTCCACTGCTGAACATAGGCCTCCCCTTAGAGGGCCACAATGAACGACAATTGGCTATTTGCATCCATCCATCTCAAATGTCAAGTTCTGTTTATTAATCAACAGTAACTCAGCTGAGGCCAGCTTCTTAAACCTTGACTTAATACTCATTTATTAATTATGTCAGCAACTTAAGTTCGTACTCAAGTGCCGAATCTCAGCTGAGATTGGTTTATTAATACGGGCCTGCATGTCTAAAACGAGGAAAGGTTTCACAAGAAAAGGAAGTAAATTAAGCCACTATTAATTGTACTGATATAAAAAACGATTACACATTAATCCCAATTGCTACTTCAAATTTCCACTAACCATTAAATGCCTGTAAACCTTCCGCACAGACAAGACCGCTGTCAAGCACCCGTATCAACTATAATTAAGATAACTGTAAATGATGGATCTCGGAAATCCCTTGATTTGATTGCGGTGCTGATTAATCAAGATATTATTGGTAGTGTTTTGACAATATTTTGGACCAAAGAGGTTGACTTTTTCCAAGAGACTATCCAGATAACTTTAGAGGTAGAAATAAGGCAGTTCAGTAGTGAAATATTCTCAGTACAATGGGTTGATCGGACCAAACAGTCGTCGTAAATGCAAGTAAGATGCTTAAAGTCGGGGTTCGTGTCCTGCGGGGAGTAACCAATTTGCGTGGTAGTTGCTTACTAATTACAGGTTAATTGATTGTTTATTACGGAAGCTATCCATACTTTGGACGTAAAAAGCCCACCGGACTATGTGATCAAAGGAAGCAAGAGTTCACATAATATTTGCGCAAGCACTTGTACGCTATTATGACGTACGTGACTGATCTCTTCGACGATTGGCTGCTGTGGCCATGTCGGTCAGGAGGCTATTACTATTGTAATAACTATTACGTTGTTTACAGCGATATGATTAGCGTTCTTCTGGCAATTTACAGATAAAACTACCAATCTCACATTTACTCAAAATCACGGCAACATTAGCATTCCGCATGTACGAGTGAGTACCTACCGAGGACGGGAGGGTCTGCCGGCCCTGCTGCGACGTGACTTGAAACTTTAACGTCTAATTTACGAGTGCACTGGACGGAAGGAATAATTTTTCAGTCCATTCTTCTCCGTCTGAAGACTATTGGAAAACTATGTATCTTGTAAGCTTGTGTATACCTATGGAGTCTGAAGTAAATTGTCGGTCACCTGGGAGTCTAGTACCGGTCTTGTTAGAGTTAACGAAATTGTTCAATGGCCCAATTCTGTAATAACCATTTACATTCCGCGCTTAAGTCTTATCTTGCTAAATTAACGTAAATATCGCCTAACAGAGTTCAGAGAGAGAACAGGAACCCTTATGGTGTGACTTCGTCTTTCTATCTGTCTGCCACAGCTAATATTTCAGGAACCACTGATGCTATCGATTTGAAGCTTAGAAACGTTTTAGATCTTACTTACCCAACCTCATTGCAAATGAATAAAATATTTTATTTTCTTTAATTGTTTTTTTAATTTTTTTCAATGGGTTTGAAATGGGGCGTCAAAATTTTAAAGTGAGATGACTATATCGAGTGGGATAACGAAGGATATTATATGAAAGGGCTTTATTTCAAAATTTATTTTATTTTGGTTTATGTCACGTAGTTTTTGTAAGCCATAAACACTGTACGTAATACAGTTTTTAGTAATCCTAAAAAAACCTCGATAAAGAAGCTTAGTTTAATATATTTTTATATTTATCTGTAGGTAGGACCTACATAATCTGTAGTACGATCGAGTTGCTTGGTAGACAGAATCGTTGGTGCAATTCAATGTGTATCTATCTTCTCTTCTCGAGTGTCAACGATTTATTTGTTTGTCTCGCGAGAGACGATGTGTTTACGTTGCGTATTTAATTTCACTGTATTGCCCATAGATAAGAGTATATTACTTAGAAATAGATAGGTAACTCCCACGTCAAAACGCGCCCCCTAACACCAGCGCCTCCAGCGGTGTGATTTGAAACTTTAATAGTCTCGAGAATTTTTAATAAAAAAAATAGCTAAAACTTTGTTGTATTCGATATAAAGTACGCGGACGTCAATAGTAATGCATTATGGAATGAAATAAAAAAAGAAAAATGATTTCGAACCCCATCCACAAGCCTCACCCATGGGTTGGGGTTCGAACCCGCGCCCCCTAGACTTCGTATTAATTTGATTCCAACCTATTTACCGCTACCGCTGTAATTCATATGACGTCAGATGCAAAATACTGATCTACTATCTCAGTTTCATTCCGAACAGAGAAAAGTTGCAAATCACGCCGCAAGAGGGTGCTACTGGTAGCTTTTTCCATTTCTTCTAAGATACCATGGTATTGCCTTTAGACTCTACCATTGGTCGTGCCTCGTGTAGTCTCTACACTGCAGTATACGCCTATAAATTAGTGAATTTAAAAAAACAATGTTTTAATTTGTGAGCTTCGAAAAGAATATACAAATTCTACGTACTACCAAACTATTCATTTAACTATTTCTTAAAATGCTCCCTATTTATTTTTACATCTAGAAGTATTCCAGGCCGGTACCACAGTATCAGATATTTTGCGGTAAGGTTTCGTAAGGACAATTGGCTGTTTGCTTGCTCCCAGTAGGCGGTCTGCCCACACCGTGAACGCCATCCGAGAACCTTTCTATCCTATAGGTTATCGGTTATCGAGTAGTAAGAATAACATGACACATTATTAATTTGGTAGTGGAAATGGTGGTGAAGTAGTGCGGGGACAGGATTGCAGACAGACGAATATCCGATCCGAGCCGACAGCGCTGCGGATGCTAAGACGTTGTGGCCATTAGGTTTTAAGTTATTGGTCTTAAGTTCGGACCATGTGTCCGGATTATGTTCCGAAATTCCGAACAGTAAAATTTATATCATTTGAATTATAAAGACGTACCTACATTGCTTAACAAAAGCCTTCCCCTTAGAAGGAAGGGGTGGTATATATCAAGCGTCTTGGGAATCACAGTTAAGTAGGTAATCAAATAGAAAGACGCTGCTGCCCGTCTTATTGTTTTCCCGTAAGGTGGGTTCTAATCTTACCCGGACCCCCGACCCCCACACACGGGCTTAGTTTTTGAATATTTTTCTAAAACTTTTGATTTGTATAACTTTAACCCTGAATAACTCCTTTGAGCGATCGAAATCGCTTCTCTAGTGACCCTACTCACGGGAAATTCATTGCGATCGAAAAGGAACGAATCCTTTTGATTTGTCTGCGTTTCCGAGCGGTTATTTAGCTCAGCGGAAATAAGCAGCTTGCGTCTCAACAAGTTTGTTTTACCTTTTTAGAAAACGTATCTCCTTAACGGATTTATGTGTTTTCAGTTGAAACCTATCGGTTTTCTAATGTATTACTTTGGATGTAATACTATCCGAGATTGATTTCGTGTATTTGGAATGCATTTTTGCGACGCCTTTATTTAAAAAAAATAAATGATCATCTATTTTCAGATTTTAGATTTAAAAATAAATTTAGTTGAGGCAGATCATGTTACAGATCCCATTGAGACTTACATAGTGACTATAGTTTCCAATAACATCGGGAAATGTTTTAAAAGACATGGTTTCTTAAATCAAATTAAGTAAATTAAATTTCAGATAATTAGGTACCGTGCATACATTAATTACAAAATCATTAAAAACAATTATTATACCTCAAGTCAAATTAAATTAAAAATTGAAATATAAATAATAATAATAATTCCAGCCCTTGTTTATGTCCCACTGTTGGGCACGGGCCTCCCCTCAAGATGAGGGGGCTTAGGCCATAGTCCACCACGCTGGCCAAGTGCGGGTTGGCGGACTTCATCAAATAAAATAAAAAAAATTAAAACAAAATCACAAGTTTATTGCAATCAGTGTAGTGTTGGACCAGAATATCCTTTTTTTTTTTTTTTTTTTTTGACGCGGGGGAAATCTTCGAAAGATCCCCGGGAGCTGTGGGGCTCGACCGGGGTATGTGGGATTCTTACCCACTAAAACCCCCGCGGCTGTCGCATCGGCACATGAGAGGGGGGACCCCAGGGCTCTCCGGTGGGATCTGCACCAGGGGCCCCTCAGTGCCTTGCCTTTGAGCCCGCCGCCGGGGGGCGCATTGTAGCCCCCCGGGAACCAGTCACGGTGCTCACGGGGACGGGGGTCGCAACCCCGCCGCCGTCCTCCTCGGAGTCGCCGCCGTACTCAATGGACGCTCAAGGGGCCCACACCCCGAGCGTCCAGCGACTCCGAAGGTTGCCCATTGTTTATAGCCCCGGGCTCAGGGCTGGGGAGCGAGACGTTGGGCGGCCGCTTGTGGCGGCCTGCGCCTTCGTCGCCGAGCGGGATCAGCGCGTTCGCGTTCCCGCTCGGCGGCCTCCTTCTTGGACATGACAGTCTCACAGAAGGCGGCCATCGCTCCCCACGCCGCATCCCCGGACAGCATAGCCGACACTACGCTGCCCAGGGAGAGGTCCGATCCGATGACTGCGACCAGGTCTCGACGCTCCAACGACCACGCGGGGCAAGCCTCCAGCGTGTGTTGGGCGGAGTCAGACTGGTCGCAGTGGAAGCATCTCGTCGTCGCTTCACGTCCGATCTTATGCAGATAATCACCGAAACAACCGTGACCGGTGACTATCTGCGTAAGCCTATAGGTGAGTCGTCCGCTCCGTCGCTGTATCCAGGCTTCGAGATGCGGCAGGAATGCCTCAACGACGCGTTTGCGCGCTATGTGCTCCGGCTGGAGCCGCTCGCGCCACGTCGTGAGAGCGATGTGTCGTTCCTGCCGCTTGATTCGAGCGCCACCGGCTCGCCTCCGCCACTCTGGCGGGCGATGCGGATCCGGTCATAGACCCTCGCATACATGCCCGCCAGGATGTCTAAGGGCGGAAAGCGTGCCAGTATGGTCGCCGCCTCGAAGGACACCGTTCGGTATCCTCGTGCAATCCGCAGTGCCATCCTCCGCTGGACGCTGTAGATTTTTGTTCTATAGCGTCGTATGGCCAGCCTCGGCGCCCAAATGGTACGCGCCCCGTAGAGGACTACGGACTGCACGACTCCGGCGTAGAGGCGGCGAACTTCCTCGCTCGGTCCCCCGAGATTGGGGAGCAGCCTGTGCAAGGCCGCTGCAACCCTATCGACTCGGGGGACCAGGCGCTCGAAATGCTCCTCGAAGCCCCAGCGACTGTCAAGGGTGAGGCCAAGATATTTCATGTACGGCCCCACCCTGACTTCCGACTCACCCACACGGACGCGCAAGTTGGGCGGTGGCTCCCGGCTCCTAGGTAGGCCGTGGAACCACAGCGCCTCGGTTTTCTGAGGCGCTATCTCCATGCCCAACTCGCGTATTTTCGCGACGACGATTTCCGCCCCAAGCTCGGCGAGCTCTTTGGTCCTCTCGAAGGTGTCCCCACCGGCTACGATCAACGTGTCGTCAGCATAGCAGACGACACTTACGCCAGCGGGGAGTTCGACACGCAGAACCGCGTCGTAGGCGAGGTTCCATAGCAGGGGGCCTAACACTGACCCCTGCGGAACCCCTCGCTCTACTTCCCTCCGGATCCTCGTACCGTCTCGATCCACGTACAGGATGTACCTGTCGCGCAAGTAGTCCCTGATCAGGGCCTGCAGGTAGGGAGGCACTCCATGGTAGACCAGTGCCTCCCAGATCGCATCCCAGGGTAGGGAATTGAAGGCGTTGACAATGTCGAGTGACACCGCCAACGCCACGCCACCCCGGGAGACCGCCTGATCCGACAGGGCGCGGACGCGAGTTATCGCATCCACGGTCGAACGGCCCTGTCGGAAGCCGAACTGGCTGTCGGCCAAATCGGGACCGACGCGCGACAGATGCCCGCTGAGACGAGAGGCAACTATTCTCTCGAACAGTTTGCCAACCTCGTCCAGCAGACATATGGGACGGTACGCGGAGGGAGAATCCGCGGCTCTGCCTTCCTTCTTGATGAGGACCAAACTAGCCTCCTTCCAGGCCCTGGGGAACGTAGCTTCACGGAGGCAACTAGTGAATAGCTGCCTCAGCACGTCCCCCAGGGCGGCCAGGCTCAACACCAGCACCCTACCCGGAACACCGTCGGGTCGGGCTCTCAAGCGGCCAACGGCCCAGTCCATCTCCTCTATGGTCACCCCCAGATCGTCGCGCCATTCGGGCAACTGAAGGGGGTGGACTGAGGGACTTGACCGACCTGCCGGGAACAAGGTGTCTACCACACGTCCCAGCAAAGCCGGTTCTAGAGTCTCCGTCACCGGGGGCATCCATGGGCGTAGTTTGCCCAGCACCATATGGTACGGGCGCCCCCACGGATCCTCGTTGAGTCCCTCGAGGAGTTCGTCCCAGGACTGCTCCCTGGCGCTCTTGATGGCGTTTTGGAGCGCCTTGGTGGCCACTCGGTATGCCCTGTAGAGCCTGGCTACCTCGTCGGCTTGAGCTCGCCTTCGCCTTCTCGCCCTGGTGAACTCTCGGCGGCTTCGCCAGCAGACCTCGCGCAGTTGTGCGATCTGCGGCGTCCACCAGTACACCGGGCTACGGGACCAGAATATCCTACATGAACTCTGGTCTAATACATTTTTCTTTATTTTTTTTGCGGAGAACGGTCGAACGAACAAACCTTCAAACGGTCCCCGGGAGCTGTGGGGCTCGACCGGGGTATGTGGAATTCTTACCCACTAAAACCACCCGAGGCTGCCGAGAGGGGACCCCAGAGCTCTCCGGTGGGAGGTGCATTGTAGCCCCCTGAGAACCTGTCAGGGTGCTCACGGGGACGGGGGTCGCATCCCCATCCCCGTCCTCCTCGGAGTCGCCGCCGCACTCAATGGACGTCTAACGTCCAGCGACTCCTAAGGAAGTATATGAGTATCCAACCAACCCTACTTGCGTCCAGCTGTATGTAGCTGTTGTTTCTTAAAGAATACTACCACAGCATTGACAGGAATTGTGGTTAATGATCAGCTTGTACACTGTACTTTGGGCTAAATACACTTAATTAAGTAAGTACTAAGTAAGTCATTTCTCTAGTTACGAGCAGCAGTGCAATGCAACAAGTCCACGGGGAGACGGACGGTGGCTTACCTTTTTTCAGACATTTTGCTCGACTGCTCATTAAATTTTATGAATTTTTTTTTATTAATTTCGCCTGTATAAGTTGTCTATACCTATACTTGTCAAATAAAGACGTGAACACATGAATCCTAATTCGATTTTCACCGTTAAACTTTTAAAAGGCAATGATATCGGTTGTAAAGCCAAGCGATCCCGCAATTCAGACCGACATTCACTATTATCCGAGTCAGTGGCTCGTGAGTTCTCATTCTTATGTAAAACGATTTCAGGACGAGTGCGGGATTGGGGAAGGTGCGTATTCTTGGCACGCGTTTCAATCCCGCGGGGATTGATTTGCGTCTATTTTGTGACTAAACTTTTCATCAATTCATGGCGTTTAATTCTTATCGTTCAAACTAAAAGAAGAAGTAAACTGAAGTCATATCTATAGTACAGACCCAATGATATTTACAGACCAAATCCGATGCACACGATAAGGGTCATCTCTTAAAACGTGGGGAACGACAGGGACGAATTTCTTGTGCAAGGAATGCGTAAATCTCATCACGACCCGATGTGAATGACTCTTGGTTAATAGATATTCAACCGTTTAGCTATCAGTACTATATAGAATGCTTATTTCCAAGTAAGAACCGCAGGCACCGCAAGAACAACATACACATGATAATACTACCGTCAGCTTACTTATCGACATTTGCGCTTGTTGTGCTTGTGAGGTCAAACCACTTGTCAGCTACATATCAATATAACTTTAAACAGTTCACCTGCCTCTTGGAAGAAGAACTAAAGAAACCTGCCTAGGCTGCCTACGATTCGTTTAAGGGCACTATAGACAAACGCCTACTCTTAAATAAACTCTATGCATATAATTTTTAACTGGGATGTCTAGACATCCGATCTTAGATCGATATCTGGGATGTTTAAAATCTAGATTTTGACAAGATTTTGGTATAAAAACTTACTTAACTTACATTGTTTTTCTAGTTTGTTCGTATATATCTAAATTCACCCCGGCTAACATTGTTACAATGCATATTTTACTTTTTAAACTAATTTACATGAAAATGGAAAACCGAAACTAATTTGGGAGTTGCTCCCCGCGGTGCCATAGAGCAAAAAATGTTAGCATTTTGTTTTATTTTGCAATTTTGGTGTTCCTTTTTTTTGTGTTGCACTGTGTTTGTTATGGAATAAATAAATACATCGGCGACAAATTGAGAACCGCCTTTTTTTTAAGTCTCTCTGCCGCACCTAAAAACGTCAATTAAAGTCATCATCAATTAAATTATCATTAATTAAAGTCATTGTCAATTAAAGTTATCAATAATCCGATTCTTGAAATCGGTTTATTTTGACACTCGCAGCCAATTAATACTTAATACTGTGATTGTGAGTAGAGATATCAATAATCTCGTACTCAATAATCGCAAATAACCACAAAAGGCTGCCAGAGTTAAATTAAATAGATTTATAAAAATATCTTAATTACAAATAAAGCTAATTGTCGTTTGTGAGTGCGACTCACAAACCGCGACAAACAAAGTATTAAGTATTAATTGGCTACTAGAGTCGAAATAATCGAATTTCAAAAAATGGATTAATGGTAATTAACGTTGGTAGGTTCGGAATTTAGACAGGTAAGTACATATCGTATGTATGATATGAGTTAATTTAGTTTTAACTTACTTTGAGCGAGATGAATTAAGATCGAGAATAATTCGAGTTTAGGACATAAAACCGATGGAACTCCATCTATTATTTCCATCCGGCCTACGTATAGTCTGTGGCAGCGATACGTGATCCAACTTACTGAATCACACACCCTAAAAACGTGCGCAAATTATGAGCTTCCGAATAGACGGGACCACAAACTAGTGGATTGCAGAAATGCCAATCTTTTTAACTGCTTGACCTGTATGTATGTATGTATGTATGATGGTAATGGAATCTTGCGATGCAATTTTGACCCACTTCTACACGTTCATAACATTTGAAATTTTGCACATGTATCAAGGACCGGTGACAATACAATAATATGGTATCATCGAGCTGATCTGATGCTGGGGCTCGAAGGTGGATAAGGGAACCCTTGGATGTCTACTAGTAAACTAATCGAGTTTGGGCTCATTTGATTTGTTTTAAAGAGTTATTTTTACTCCACCTAGTGACGAGGCAAGCAAGTCGTTCACCTAAGGGTAAGTGACACGCCTACCTATAGACAGCTGCATTGCACTGCCGCTCGTCACACGAACGAGACATTAGATATTAAGGCTCATGGGTATGGTAATTACATAAGTCACAGTGCCCATCACACCGGAACACAGCAATGTTTACACACTGCTGCTTGGTGTCTGAATATCTGACACTGCGTTGGTACCTGGACGGTCCCTTGTACTAGGGTCCCGCCGTCACATATTTAGGAATAATACGATCTTTTGATTGGCTTGACGTTGTCGCGACGTTTCTATATAAGTATAATAACCAATAAGCCGTACCTCAACAGATAATAAATAATATGCCTAAACAATAGAATAGAGTAGAACAGAGCAGAACAGAGAGAACAAAGCAGAACAGAGCAGAACAGAGCAAAACAGAGCAGAACAAAACAGAGTAGAATAGAATACTCTTTATTAACTTACCAAAGTAAAACACATAGAAAAACTTAGAAAATAACAAAAATTAGGTAAATGGTGGTCTTATGGCTAATAGCGATTACTTCCAGACAAGCAAAACTTAAAGTAATAAGTTTTAAAAACTGAAACCCGACTACGGATAAAATCGCAGTCTAATAATGTGATATTAATTTATCCTATAACCAGCGGACAATCAAGACGCTTCTAACGACACCCTACTTGTAAATTTACAAATTATGTTAAGTAGATTAGAAGATATGCGGGAACAGATGAACATACATACATACATACATTCTTGTTAAAATCATAACCCTCGTAAAAAGAAGTAACTGAACTGGTAGTAGTAGTGGTGTACTCTTGCGGTCACAAACGGTGTATCACCTTTAGGACAACAATCGCTTGCACGGGCCAGCAATGTCGTTCAAACGATTTTGATTGAAAACTGGTACACCGTTCGTGTCCACGATAGTAGGTACATACCTTCAATTGTACATCCTATAAAATACACATTCCATAAATAATAATCTATACTATAATAAAACTCAAAGAGAACTTTTTCTGTACATTGAATATTTTTCCAAAATTTCTATGTGGGGATACTATACTATCGACATAGAGGCCAAAACAATTTTTTTTGGGATTATTGTCTGTCTGTCTGTCTGTCTGTCTGTCTGTCTGTCGTTCTGTTCGTCCAGGTATCATTTGAAAACCCGTGGATGGATTTTGATAGGACTTTCACTGATGTGTTGTGTAGAAGTCAAGGTGTAAGTTGGTATATAAAACATCACGCTATGTTTCATAGGGGCTAAGCAGTGAAACATTACTTGCACATATTACCACGTAATTTCCTTTGTATGTGAATAGGGTAATTATAGACTGTTCAGTTAATCATTAAGATATGTATTACGCTATATACAATAGGGACTGAGCAGACATTTAGTTTGCATAAGATATGGCATTGGCGAAGGGTCAATTTTTGTAAGGGGTAAGCCGGTCCGGTACACCCAGGACATTTTAATTAGATTTCTGTATTGTTCTAAGTACTTTGCTGATAGCAATATGACATTATATCTTTGAAAAGTTAAAATCTGTAAATCCCGAGCGGATCCAAACTAGATTATAATAATAATAATAATATCCTGGGACAATTCACACACGGTCATCTGATCCCAAACTAGGCAGAGCCTGTACTATGGAAACCAGACAACTGATACTAATACATATATACTTTTTTTTTTGTAAATACATACTTATATAGATAAAACTCCCAGACACTTGGTGGGAATCGAACCCACGACCTGTTGGGTAGCAGACAGGGTCACTAACCACTAGACCAACGGGCCCAACGGGTATGTATGTATTACAGTCGCAACAATAAAAGATGCGGAGAACTTAAAACTTTCATTATCGAATATCATTAGACAGTAATTTACGATGTTAGCATGATTTACATTATGAACAGCGCCATCTATCGGTGAAATTGAACATACAATAACTATAGAACTTTAATCTATATATTATATCAAAGGAAGTCGTGTTAGTTACACTATTTATACCTCAAGAACGGCCTAACCGATTCGGCTGAAAATTGGTGGGGAGGTAGCTTAGAACCAGTAAACGGACATAGGATACTTTTTATCCCGGTAGGTTAAGGTTAAGCAACGTTAGGTAAGGTCATTAAATAGATGGGTGAACCGATTTGTATGAAAGTGTGCATATCGGGTAGGTCTGAGAATAGGTCCTACAGTATATTTCATACCGCTAGGTTAAGGTTAAGCTACATAAGACAAGGTCATTAAATAGATGGGTGAACCGATATGTATGAAATTATGTGTGCATATCGGGGAGGTCTGAGAATAGGTCATAAAGTATATTTAATGCCGCTGTTACCATGAGTGACGAGGATATATAGAACGAGAGGAGGGTGCACGAGCGGAGAAAGAGGGAGAGGGGATTCGAGAAGGGGGCGATGGGGTGAGGGATCGGGGGAGTTAGGTGGAGTAAGGGGGGAGTGAGAAGGAACCAGTTCATAGAAGAGAGAGGGGGAGAGGGTTCAGAGAGGGGATAACAGGGTAGGAAGAGGGGGAGTGTGACGGAAACCGAAGCGGGAGGGGGAAAGAGAGAGGAGAGAAAGAGCATATAATTAGATTTTTTTTATAAGAGAGAGAGATATGGAGAGAGATAAATCTAGGGAGGAGGGAGAAAAGGGGAGCAAAATGTAATAAAAGCGCGGGCGGAGCTGCACGGGTCAGCTAGTTATAAATATATATGAAGTAAAACAACACATTGATTTAGAGTTGGACTACTGCGATCTATTACATAATATGACACGACCACAATGCTAGAAGGTGAAAGGATTCCCGGATTGGAGCCATCATTACCATCTCGTCGCTTGAAATCAGATTAGCAAGGCTTGTACAGATACCTATATGATAGACGTACTCGTAAATAAAACGAAGAAGTGAACATGACATAAAAAATACTATAGCGTCCATCGATATAATTATATCGATGACTAGCTGACCCTCGCAGCTCCGCCTGCGCTATTTTTACGTTAACTAAACTTTTAATAACAGAAATTCGCATCGAATACATAACCTCCTTTTTTATAGTCGGTTAAATACTGGGACCCAATTTTTACTTGCTCTCCGAAGCACGGACCTGTTTAGTTCAAATGGAGTTAAACGGTCACCCATCTATTTAATGACCTTACCTAACGTTGCTTAACCCGATCGATTACAAATCCTTGATAACAACTCTCTATGAGTGTTTCCTTACTAATATTTATTATATTATAAAGAAAAATTGATAAAATCGGACCAAGCGTATAACCAAGTACCCGTTTTGACTTTTGTTACGTTGTAACAACGTATAATCATCAAAATAGTAAAATAAAAAACTTTAAGAACAAACAACTGCAATAAATATTTTTATTATCGTACGGAACCCGCGCGACGCAACTAGTATTAGCGCTCACAGCGCTATTCAGTGTCAACATCGGGAACAGTCTAGAAATCATGTCTACAATTCTCACACCTTCACCGTCGAGATTCTTCTATGTATGCTCCTTCTCGCTCGGAAGCATTAGTGTTTTCCATTTCGTATCTCTGTCGCACTTGTTTTGTTGGCGGATAGAAGGGATGGATCGGAATTCCATTCTAGATCGCCTCGTCCGCGCCGTAAGTTATCGTCTGAATATATATTCGGGTAGTTGACCCGGGAAGCGGTCATTATCATGTTTATTCTTTGTTCAGTGTAGTGCTGCAAAAAAATATATAAAACAATGTAATATAATTGTGATAGTGTTGTGATTAGGCGGTTGGAACCCCCTGGATTGGGGGTTCACCGTACCCATCGTTCACCGTACCCATCGTTCACCGTACCCATCGTTCACCGTACCCATTGGAGTGCACCGCTAGGGGTTCACCGTTCCCCGTTAGAAGTTCACGGTTGGGTCTACACCGTGTCCGCTTGGAGTTCCCCGTTACACCGTTTACCGTTGGGACTCCATCATTCACCGTACAGATTGACTGTACAAGCGGCGACGCTTCAGGCTGCACTGTAACACCCGAGCCACCGGTGCCCTTCAAGAAACAGAGTGTCGGCTGAAGGCACTACCGAAGACCCCCAAGCGTCGAGGACTCGGACGGCCAAAAGTTAAGCCCCAGCACCTTTTTTTATTATTCCGACCAGATAACTTCCCTGTGCCGCGAATCCACACCCGTGTGTTTTGACTTTATTTAGAGACATTAGAGTTTGGTTCTAGTGCGATTTTTTTAGAGACTTTATAGTTTTAATTTTATTAGTGGAAATTTAATTCCTGCCGGGTTAACGTATATGTTTTTATTTTCGATTCAATAAACAACTTGTAATTTTACTTGTTGTTTTTATTCTTGTATCTAGCCGTCAGGCGAACGTAACAGTAACGTCCAACGTACTGTCTACGTAACAGTTGGCACCCCACGTAACAGTGGCACCCAACGTAACAGTTGGCACCCCACGTAACAGTGGCGCCCAAATATTAAAGGCAAAGCACAGGGAAGTTTTTTTGTTTTGTGTATTATTGTGGTGTCGG
This sequence comes from Furcula furcula, assembly GCA_911728495.1. Taxonomy (NCBI): domain Eukaryota; kingdom Metazoa; phylum Arthropoda; class Insecta; order Lepidoptera; family Notodontidae; genus Furcula; species Furcula furcula. The sequence continues at coordinate 24,994,644 of OU452252.1, forward strand.
TATTTTTCAGCTCCAAGTGGTAAGCCTTTTGTGGACGGAGGCTGAACGGGGGAGTACCACTAACCCGGTTCTCCTTAAAGAGGAACGGGTAGCCGATTATTGTTTTCTGGCTCCACAGGGTTATCCAATGCCATCTCGGATTACCCACACACAGGCATAGTCTGCACAGTGGACTGATTTTTTTTTTTCTCTTTCACTTTGCAATATTTTAGTGACAATTTCCTACTATTTTTTTCTGTGCATACTGATTTTTTTGTGTATTTATATTTTGTGTTTTTTTTTTATTTATTTTTTTCTCTAACATTTTATATTTGCATTTGTGTTGTGCGTAATTAACGTTCTTTTCAGAGATTTTAATTTTTCTTTTTTGCTGCAATTGTTGCATTAATTATTTTTTATTGTTGCAAAACATTTATTGTTTTGTGTTTTTTTATTAATTTTTATATTTCTTTTTGTGCTCTGAAAAGATAATAGTGGTTACGTACATTATTTTACTTCATTCTTAATATATTTATTATTATTTATTTTTTAACTTTGCTCACATCGTGTCACATTTCATTGCGTATTGTTTTAAAAATATTCAATTCTTTATTTCTTAATTTCAATTAATTGGGTCACATTTTTTTCGTTAAAAATAATTCCGATCTACCTTATCATTTTAGTTCCGCGCGTGGTTTCGTCTCATATTCTTCTTTTATTTAATTTTTTTTGTTTTTGTCTGTCGTTAATCAATATTGTGATACATTAGCATTCATTTTGTTTTATCATGAATAGGCAAATATTAATCTCAACATTATTTCGCGCAGTAGTTGATTGTGTTTGTCTTTAGCGGATTAAAACAAGCCTACACGAATTTTGATGTTTTGTTTGGGAGTTTTGTTTTTTGTGTTGTATGACTTCGTTATAGGTCTACACACGTTTGTTTTATTTGCGTTTTGTTTTTTTTTAGCGGAGTATGACAGTTTCTTGTTATAGGTCTACTCGTCTGCTGTTTTTCTTTTTTTCGTTACAGCGGGTCGTGACTGTAACAAATTCGCTAAAGACTAGACATACTCACAATGCCGCTTAATTTATTTAATTTTGTTTATTCATATATTTTTTTTATATAGTCATCACCGTTATCGGTTCGACTCTCGTTTTTATTGCTACATAGTCTTTCGGAATTTGGTTTAATTTTTTAATAAATTTGAATTGTCTGTTATTGCGTTTCGGTCTCTGTCTACATTGTCTTTGATGAATTCATTTAAGCCTACACGGATATTGATGTTTAGTTGGGAGTTTTTTTTTTTTTGCGTTTTTCGCGTTATAGCGGGTTAGTAGCCTTGTATAGGCCTAATTCGTTTATTGTTTTTTTTTTTTTTTTTTTTGCGCTTTTATGGCGCGTTGTGACCTTTGGTTTGGGTCTGTTTTGTATTTTGTTTTGCGTTTTGCGCGTTTAGAGCGGGTTGTGACTCTTTAAATAAGCCTTCACTAATTTCCTCGTTAGAGCGGGTTGTGACTCTTTAAATAAGCCTTCACTAATCTTCTTGTTACAGCGGGTCGTGACTGTAACAAATTCATCAAAGACCAGTGTATTTCACAGTGCCGATTCGTCTATTGTTCACGTGTCAATATTCTTTCCCTTAGACGCTCCTTGTCACGCAGTGCTGTTCTTGAGTCCAATCTTTTAATAGAGTTGTACTCTAGTTGTATGGTAGTCTGTGGATTATAATTTTCCTCAGACAACTATGACAGGTCGTATGTTAGGTCGCATGGTAGGTATTTGGATGTGGAAGTATGAAAGTGAAGACAGTTACTGGGCGGTTCTGTTCTTCTTAAGCGCTTCATCATCATCATCATCAGCCTACATCAGTCCACTGCTGGACATAGGCCTCCCCCAATACACGCCATTGAGCCCGGTCTTCGGCTCTCCTCATCCAGTCACTGCCAACTGCTTTGCGTAAATCGTCACTCCACCGGGTCACAGGGCGTCCTACGCTACGTTTTCCAGTTCGTGGCCTCCACTCCAGAACCAGTCTTCCCCACCGATCATCGGTTCTGCGGCAAATATGACCAGCCCACTGCCACTTCAGCTTGCTAATCCGTTGAGCTATGTCAGTAACTTTTGTTCTCTGGCGAATTACTTCGTTTCTTAATCGATCCCTCAGAGAAACGCCGAGCATAGCTCTCTCCATAGCTCGCTGAGCGACTTTAAATTGGTGGACTAGTCGTACCGTAAGTGGCCACGTCTCAGCACCGTACGTCATTACGGGTAGGACGCACTGATTAAAGACCTTAGTCTTCAGACATTGCGGTATCGGTGACGAGAAGACCTGACGAAGTTTTCCGAATGCTGACCAGCCCAGCTGTATTCTTCTTTTGATTTCCTTCTCAAAGTTGTCCTTACCTAGTTGGAGCGTCTGTCCTAGGTACACATACTCCTGGACAACTTCAAGAGGTATCCCATTTACGGCAACCGGTCCCGGAACAACATGCTTGTTCAGCATTACTTTTGTTTTATCTAAATTCATCCGGAGACCGATGCGATGAGAAGAGTCAGCTAGGCCATTCAGCATTCGTTGCAAGTCTTCCAGCGTTTCGGCCATAATGACGATATCATCCGCGAATCGCAAGTGAGAGATAAGCGCTTACCGCAGCGGATTTTACTACGTAAAATCCTTTCTCTGGGAGAGGGGGTATTGTTACGTTGTAACAACGTATAATCATCAAAATAGTAAAATAAAAAACTTTAAGAACAAACAACTGCAATAAATATTTTTATTATCGTACGGAACCCGCGCGACGCAACTAGTATTAGCGCTCACAGCGCTATTCAGTGTCAACATCGGGAACAGTCTAGAAATCATGTCTACAATTCTCACACCTTCACCGTCGAGATTCTTCTATGTATGCTCCTTCTCGCTCGGAAGCATTAGTGTTTTCCATTTCGTATCTCTGTCGCACTTGTTTTGTTGGCGGATAGAAGGGATGGATCGGAATTCCATTCTAGATCGCCTCGTCCGCGCCGTAAGTTATCGTCTGAATATATATTCGGGTAGTTGACCCGGGAAGCGGTCATTATCATGTTTATTCTTTGTTCAGTGTAGTGCTGCAAAAAAATATATAAAACAATGTAATATAATTGTGATAGTGTTGTGATTAGGCGGTTGGAACCCCCTGGATTGGGGGTTCACCGTACCCATCGTTCACCGTACCCATCGTTCACCGTACCCATCGTTCACCGTACCCATTGGAGTGCACCGCTAGGGGTTCACCGTTCCCCGTTAGAAGTTCACGGTTGGGTCTACACCGTGTCCGCTTGGAGTTCCCCGTTACACCGTTTACCGTTGGGACTCCATCATTCACCGTACAGATTGACTGTACAAGCGGCGACGCTTCAGGCTGCACTGTAACACCCGAGCCACCGGTGCCCTTCAAGAAACAGAGTGTCGGCTGAAGGCACTACCGAAGACCCCCAAGCGTCGAGGACTCGGACGGCCAAAAGTTAAGCCCCAGCACCTTTTTTTATTATTCCGACCAGATAACTTCCCTGTGCCGCGAATCCACACCCGGTGTTTTGACTTTATTTAGAGACATTAGAGTTTGGTTCTAGTGCGATTTTTTTAGAGACTTTATAGTTTTAATTTTATTAGTGGAAATTTAATTCCTGCCGGGTTAACGTATATGTTTTTATTTTCGATTCAATAAACAACTTGTAATTTTACTTGTTGTTTTATTCTTGTACCTAGCCGTCAGGCGAACGTAACAGTAACGTCCAACGTACTGTCAACGTAACACTTTAATCCCCTCTCCCAAAAGAACCGTGCTAGATTACGGGATAACAAGTATCCTATGTCCTACCTCGTAGTAAGATCTCAAATCATGCCAAGTTTCATTTGAATCCATTCAGTAGTTTCGGCGTGATGCTCAGCCGTGATACAGACAGACAGACAGACAGACAGACAGACAGACAGACAGACAGACAGACAAAAAATAAACAAAATACATTTTCGGCCTCAGTATCGGTTATAGAATGCCCTCCAAATATAATTTTCAAAATATCTTCAATGTACAGAATTGGACCTGTTACAGTTTTATTATAAGTATAGATAGCGACTATAATTCATGCTGCAGTTGTATAATTATTATGGTCATTGTGTAATGGTCGAAAATAATAACTATTATTGATCTTCAATGTTGGTTTATCATGTGATTCTAGTAAGCACTTATATACAAAAGTTTAAATCAAGAGATTTAGGGGAGGGAGGGGGAATGGCGTTCACTTAAGGAAAGTACGCTGTATTTTTCAAAATAATGATTTTACTTAAAAATTTTAAAACATTACATTTTCTTTACCTATTCAGCAATCAACATTTCAACACCAAACGTATTTATCCTTGATTTACATATATTGTTATTTAGTGGGAAGTTGTTTTAAAAAAAAAACAGGTTTGAGCTCCATTGCCCCTGACTTTGGGTAATGCCACTCAGGCTAAGGGGTAGTGACGATTACATATGTTTTTTGAAAAAATATCTAGTAAGATCCATTTAAATTAAAGTGCTAAGCGTGAAATCAATCTTAAACCATACATAAACATCTTTCGAGTACACTAAAAAGACTACAGGATAGGCTCTACTCCCAGAAGACTTAATCTTCGTCTAGTATAGACCACATGGAAAATTAGATCAGCGCTGCCGTATACGGAGAAACACACTTTACGGTCACATGCCGCGAGCTGATTGCCCGTACGCGTCGCTGCCAGTTATAAGTCCTCAAGCCCCGCACTTCAAGCGCTGCGGCGTTTTCCTATCTTCCATTTTGACAAGGTTACAGAGGTGAGCGCCATTACCCAGTGAGCACTATTCCCCCTGCTTACCCTACTGCCCCAATAGCGTTAATTTTCGTTAAGCGTATTTTTAAAATCTGATTTTTTCGGTTTCGAAATCAATGCTTATGTTCCAGTATTGAGAGTATAACGTATAATTTATCCTCCTTGTGTCGAAATAAACCGATTTCATGAACTGTGTTAGTGATTCTTAACTTTAAATGTCGTTTGTACGTGCGGCAGTGATAACGAATCCGTCTTAAATCTAAGGATTTCGGACGGATTAAAAGGGATGACGGCACTAAGGAAGGATTGGTGCCGAATTGTCAGACGGGCCACCACTTGGCCACCACCACTCACATGACAACTATGAGCCTCTCTGTCAAGAGTGTAACGACTGAGATAAATAACAAAAGGGATGCTAAAGTCCAAGTATTAATTCACTGGAGTAAACTGACAAAAATATAGTGAAGAACAAAATGATTCTATTGATCACTCACTCATTTCGCTTGAGCAAACAATACATTCGTGCACTTAGACCAGAAGTTAGAAGCCGAATGACAAATAAGATGCCAGCGTGTCGCGGCGTGTGTAAAGCTAAGATCGACTCCCTCCCGCCAACTCGGTGTCGGTGAATGTGTGTTGTTTTTATGATAGAATTATAGCCCAAGCAGCCTTGTTGTTAGTCAATTTCACTAGATTTCTTTATAGTTATAATCTATTTACAAATAATACTAATTTCTATTCAAAATTATTGTTAGTATTAGGTATGCCGTTAACTTTGTGCAAGTGATTGAATCACTATAGAACTTGAACATCACTGCTACTCTAATATGGCAACATTATTTTACAAAGTGTCATTAGCAATTGTCAGTTTACTCCAGTGAATTAATAATTGGACTATAACTAATATCGCCATGAGATATAAGTTAACATACCTACATAGTTGACCAAATACTGCCTAATCATAACACGAGGAAGTTTGCGGGTTCCGAGCGAACACAATGCCTTTTTATTTCCTTGCTGTACATAAGGAGACACAATTTTCCTTTGTCGCCTACATATGTCCGCACCTAATAAAAACACAGATGTACTTAATTGAGAAAATTTCTCTATAAAGCCACGCTGAAAGATCATAAGCTGAGCGTTAGCGGAAACATTACAAATGATATTTTCTTGTTATTTTAGGTGGTTTTTATGTTTTGTGATGTAAGTGATGAAACGAGCGGCAGGTTTACGTGATGTTAATGATGCGCTAGACGATAAACAGTTTATTATATATATATTGTTTATTATATACATCGCCAATACTATTGTGCCGCTGCAGAGTAGGTACGGGGTGGTACGGGTTTCATTCTGAGGTTCCGGCAAAAAACCAGCATCAGAGAGTATGCAATTGTGCATGCCTGATATCATGCTGAGCTCGCGACCTTTTAGCCGTGATTTATTGTCCGAATGCCCCAGGAAGAGGGTTATGATTTTCGACAGCATGTATTTATGTATATTTCTTAGGTATAGTCGAAACGGCTTTATGGATTTTGACTTATAATATGTTTTTTGATTCGTCTCAGTTGTGGGAGTTACATAGGGTATATATTTTTTCAAAAAAGTTTATATGGCGGCCGTCAGTCACTATTTAGTATTTGTTTTTTAACCCAAAATCATTAAAATGGGTATCAAATAAAAGGTAGCAACATAGCAAGACGAGTTCAAATATATATACGTTTTATGCACGTATAATGAACTAGCGACCCGCCCCGGCTTCGCACGGGTTTAATTGAGAAAAAATAAGTTAAAGTTACTGCCTTTGATTATAGAATTTCTTCATAACTAATGTACCTGACTTTTCGTAACGCAATATGAACAAATTTTGTTTAGAAGTGACGCGTGAAAGGGCTACGTGTGCTATTGTTCGCCCTATTCCCAAAAATAGTAACCCAAGTACTGTCAAAGACCTTCGACCTGTAAGCATACTGCCCTGTTTATCCAAGGTTCTGGAGCGTGTTGTATATAATCAGATGTCCGACTACCTGGAGGAAAATGAGATCTCCAGTCTGGGTTTAGGAAGGGCCGAGGAACGGCAACAGCCCTATCAGATGTGGTAGGCTATATTCTTGAAGCGAGGGACTTAGGACACTGCTAGCACTTCTAGATTTTTCCCGTGCATTTGACTCAATTGACACATCTCTGTTACTTTCAAAGTTGGCATATTACGGCTTCACACCAAATACCGTAAAATGGTTTGCTAGTTACTAAACGGGACGGTCACAATACGTTGAGATTCAGCAAGAGGTCATACTTATCGTCTCCTCCAAGACAGGTAATACGAGGAGTTCCCCAGGGATCTATTTTAGGGCCGCTTTTATATATTTTATACAGTGCAGATATCATTAAGTCATTTAAATACTGCAGGTATCACATGTATGCAGACGACATTCAATTGTACATATCATGTAAACCTGATGATACTTTGGAAGCAGTACAAAAAATCAATGCATATAGCGCCCCGGGAATCTGTCACGGTTGTCACAGTTAAGGGGGTGGCGGGGAAATATCCAATATGTCCCCGGGATCCCATGGGGAAGTCAACCTGGGTATTTGGGATTCTTACCCACTAAAACTCCCGTGGCTGTCACATCGGCACATGAGAGGAGAACCAGGGTTCTCCGGTGACATCTGCATCAGTCGTTCCTCAGTGCATTGCCTTTGAGTCCGCCGCCGGGGGGCGGGTATATTATATCCCGGATATTTACCTACCTTATAATATATGGTGGTTCTTGGTGTACAATGAAGAGTATTCTATTCTATTATATATTTCTATTCTATTCTATCTCTATTTTTCGCCAGGTGGCGCTAAAAGTATAAACACTTACCTTAGTAGCTGCGTTTCTAAAAAACATTTAAAAAGTGTAATAAGTTATTAAACTAATCAAAAGTTACACAAATATATGCTTCATATCATAAACTTCAAGTGCAAATGTTATCTTTTAAGAATATGTGCTGTTCGATGTAAAACTTAACTCAGTGTTTATGTGATACCGATTCATAAGACAATTTATATCTGCAATCATTCCTGTGAATATAAGTGACACTAAACCAATTTATAGGTGTAATTATGGTGCAATAATTCATAATATTATGTGAAGTAAAGTGAAAACACATAATAAAATACTTATTGACTTTTAAGAACAAATAATTTTAATTGGGGTACTTTCAACGGATTATATTTCAAATGTAGCACATAACTAGAATAAGAACAATAATTTAGCCACAGTTGACTAGATTGCGGTAGCTGCATTGGTAAAACGCTCTTACAGTGGAAGCTCGAGGTCGTGGTTTCGAACCTCGCCACAGTCGTGGTCTTTTTGAGATTTAAAATAGTCAAGATATTTATTACGATTACAAAACTGCGAAGACATTTGAACTTAAGACACAAAGAAAAATTAAATAAGTAATTACATACGCTTAAAACAACAAACAAATTCTAAGAAATGGACGAGTCCCAGAATATTACTACGAGGAGGAATAAAACAGCGAGGAATAATGACTCATTAAATCTATCATTTACTTCAATACAATCAGATTACTTAGCACAAAGTTTGCCAGATTTATCAACAAGAAATGATTTTAATGAACAAATACTATGCGTTTCAACTAAGAATGTGGCCGTCATGATAATCGCGACTGCGGAACTTCACTCGTTTTTTACGATTTTTGTACAGGCAGCAGAGTAAACACAAAATGAAAATTTCACCACGGTTTTGATTATTTATTGTAATGTCTTATCTTGCTATCTATTTTTGTTAAAACATAATTTTTAGAAATTATATATCTGAAATGTCAAGATGGCGGCCACATTCTTAGTTGAAACGCATAGTAGAAGACTATAAAGATCAAATACAACAGTTAAATGAACAACTACAATCGGCACACATGGAAATAGAAAATTTAATATCAGAAAATAATATTTTGAAAATACAGTCTCATGACCAGGAATGTACTATCATACAACTCAAGAAATTATGTACAAACTCTCCGATTGTGATGAATTCACCTAGATCAGTAAAAAAACTTAGTAAATTGCGGAACTTACACTCAGAAAAGGCTCAATTACATACTGCGATCAGCCCTAATAATAAATCAAAAAGAAAACTCGATGAAGATATCAATATAAACTGCGATGACACCGACACTCGGCAATCGAAAAAAACCGAAACTAAAGAACCCAATTTGCAAAAAAAATATGTAGATGGCGTTGAACACGAATTAGCAATCGAACCTTCTAACTTAACACAAAATGAAGTCAATATAAAGGAAACACAAGGGCAGGTATACATACTAGGAGGACATCAGACAACTGGCTTAGCGTCCAAACTTATTCAATCTAGGATGGGTACCAAATATGACGATTATAGTATCTCTTCAATTTCGAAACCGGATGCGAGTTCAGCGGAAATATTAAAATCATGTCAAGGACTTGAAGACTCTAAGAATAACTATTTAATATTAAGTATAGGAGAACATGATTCGAATCCAAATAAATTAATGATTGAATTAGCCGCTTGTCTAAAACATATTCAAAAAACAAATATTATTATACTAAGTATTTGTAGAAATAAATATTTGAACGAAGTAATGCTAAATAATCTCTTAAAAAACATTTGTATTAACTTTGCAAATTGCACTTTTTTAGATCTCGGAAAAAAGTATCGCAGTAAAGAGGAAAATTTAAAAACTATTTGCTATAAGATAAATTTGATGCTAGACAAACATTATTACAATAAAATATTTCTGCATTTTAAAAACTCACGAAAACAAATATCACAGTTACATACTTTACAAAAGCGACCTCTCGCGCCTAAACGAGGGACTATACCTTATTATTTTAAGCCCATAACTACATCCAAATTGTTTGTAAAATCAACAGAATCCACATTATCTGATACATTTTTTCGTTAAAGCCTAAAACAAGGGTAAAAATCAGCACGGGTCCGAATAATGCAACTATTAGATTATTTCACCAAAATATAGCAGGATTACTTAACAAATTAGATCAAATTGAAATTTGCTTAAACGAGTTTGATTTGGCAAAGAAACCAGTAAAAATTTTGTGTTTCTCTGAAACGTTTATTGAATCGGGGGATGAATCAAATATATATCTTAATAGCTTCAGATTGGCCAATAATTTCTCTAGAAAAAAATAAAAACGAGGAGGTGTATGCATTTTAGTACATAGATCTCTAGATTTCAAAATGGCACAAGCATGTGATGAGTTATCATGTGAAAAAGTGTTTGAATGTTGTGGTGTTGATATACCGGCACTTCATTGTATCATCATCATCATCATCATCACCAGCCGGAAGACGTCCACTGCTGAACATAGGCCTCCCCCTTCGAACGCCACAATGACCGACAATTGGCTATTTGCATCCACCGGTTACCTGCGACGCGCACAATGTCGTCTGTCCACCTAGTGGGAGGCCTACCTACGCTGCGTCTTCCGGTTCGTGGTCGCCACTCGAGAACCTTTCTTCCCCAGCGGTTATCGGTTCGCCGAGCGATGTGGCCTGCCCATTGCCACTTCAACTTGCAGATTTTAAGAGCTATGTCGGTGACCTTGGTTCTTCGGCGAATCTCCTCATTTCGGATTCTGTCGCGCAAAGAAACTCCGAGCATAGCTCTCTCCATAGCTCGTTGTGTGACTCTGAGCTTATCCAAAAGGCCACCAGTTAGGGACCACGTCTCAGTACCATATGTCATCACTGGCAACACACACTGGTTAAAAACCTTCGTCTTTAGGCACTGCGGTATTTTGGACGAGAAGATTTCGCGTAGTTTCCCGAACGCTGCCGATCCGAGTTGGATTCTTCGGGCGACCTCTTTGTCGAAGTTGGACCGACCTACCTGGATAGTTTGTCCTAGGTATACATAGTGGTCAACAACTTCGAGTGTATCGTTCCCAACAATTACCGGTACGGGTGCAACATGGACATTAGACATGATCTTCGTCTTGTCCATGTTCATTTTAAGACCCACCTGTTGGGAAACGCTACTGAGGTCGCTGAGCATCGTATTGAGGTCCTCCAGCGACTCTGCCATAATGACTATATCATCAGCAAAACGAAGGTGAGTGATGTATTCGCCATTGATATTGATGCCGAATCCGTTCCAGTCCAAGAGCTTGAAAACGTCCTCCAATGCGTTTGTGAACAGTTTCGGAGAAATAACGTCTCCCTGTCTCACACCACGCTGCAATGGGATTGGTTTCGTGCTCTCGTCCTGTAGTCGGATCGACATGGTGGCGTTGCTGTACAAACACTTCAACACTTCGATGTACCTATAGTCAATGTGGCACCGCTGGAGAGATTGCAATACTGCCCAGGTCTCGATTGAATCAAAGGCTTTCTCGTAGTCCACAAACGCTAGACATAATGGCCGATTATACTCCTCGGTCTTCTGTATAATCTGGCGGAGCGTATGTATGTGGTCTACGGTGCTAAAGCCTTTTCGGAACCCGGCTTGTTCGGGAGGCTGGAAGTCATCAAACCTGCGTTCGAGACGGTTCGTAATGACTCTCGAAAACAGCTTGTATACATGGCTCAGGAGTGAGATAGGTCTATAATTCTTCAATAAAGTGTTATCACCTTTTTTGAAGAAAAGAACCACCACACTCCTGTGCCATGCTTCTGGCGTTGTACCCTCGAGTAAGACGGAATTAAATAACTTCTGGAGGACTAAAAGTACCGGTTTTCCACCCGCTCTCAGAAGTTCTGATGTGATTCCGTCTTCACCCGGCGCCTTGTTATTCTTGAGCTGTTTGAAAGCCATTCTAATCTCGTACAGGCTGATGTCTGGGATGTCCTCAGTGTAGTGTCGGGTTAGTTTGGCTCTGGTGTCTTGAGCTGTTCTATCAATGGGTTCCCGTGTTGAGATGTATAACTGTCCGTAAAATCTCTCGAGCTCTCTCAATATCTCCGGTTTCGATGAGATGACACTGCCGTCATCGATCTTCAGCTTCGTCATATGGCTACGCCCAATAGACGAATTCTGTGCGAACACTTTAGAGCCTTGGTTCCGCTCAATTGCGTCCTTAATACACGCTGTATTATAGGAACGCAAGTCGTGTCGCATGGATTTCGAGATTCGTCTATTGAGTTCAGCATATTCCGACTAGTGATGTGAACCGATTACAATTTTCAACACCGGTTTTTATCGATTACTTTTAAAAAAAAACCGGTTTTTTAAAGGTTTTTTTTAGGTTTTCAATGAAATACACTAAAACAATATCTAATCATAGGCTTAGTGTTTATTTATCATAAGATAATCACATTAATTGTACTTTAGACAGTAATAATCGTCAAACATCAGTGGATAACTTGTCTTGCCCTAATAGTTGTCAGAAGCTATAGAAGAAATCGTGAAGGGAATAATATGTATTATATCGTTACAGTGTATTAACTTGGTAAAACAGGCCCTAAAAATGTATTGAACCTTAATACTGTGCAGACGTGACAGTTCTTGACATCTCGTGGTATTTTCTAGTGATGCTCCATGTTTAGATCTTGATGCACATTTTTCATTAATGCACATTTTTCGAAGTCACAAACTAATGATCATGTTCAGTTGTCCACTTTAAATTGTCTCTCTCAGCTATCTTTGTCTTCATGTTCTCCTTTCTCTTTGAGCTCGGTTACTGAGGGGTTTAGGAATTATATCATCATAGTATTCATAAAATTGTTGTTAGTTTGACCAATACTTGTCCAAGCTATCACTCAGCTATCAAGTGGTTTGATCGTATTCATATCTTCGTGGGCGCTCCCAATCTGTCCGCTTTGAGGAGACATCATCTGTGGGCTTAAAGCGGGTATTCCACTGGGTGGCGTACTTTCTCCTCTTTTCCGTTTTCATCAATATCATCACGAGGGTTTTCTAACTATCATCTCTATGCAGATCATATGTAGCTTTATCGTCATGCCGATATTGATAGATTATCTCGGAGAAGCGATATATACGCTTAATAATGATTTAGATAGCATAAGTAAGTGGGCAAAATCGTTTGGCTTGTTAGTGGACCCTACTAATTCTCAGGGTATCATATTTGGTGGCAGATACATGATGAAACTGATTGTCATTAACTCACTCTCTAGTTTAGTTTTCAATTCCGTACCAATTGCATACTCGAATAAAGTTAATTCTTGATGTTCTGTTTCATTCTAATCTTTCTTGGGAATCTCATGTTGGAGAGTTATTATTATATGATATCAGTCTCACAAACGCCTTCAAAAATTTCTTCCGCGTAAGACAAAAATCTTTTTAGCTTAAACTTTACCTCTTTTCGATTATGCAGATGTATGTTTTCTAGATCCAAATGAGGAGCGATTGCAATATTTGTGTATTCATTTTATCTTTGGCTACGGATATAATATGGTTACATTATATCATCATGGAATTTCGGACTCAACTAGAATGGCTGCCAATCCCTCAGCGACGGGACTGGCATATTTTTTTTCTAAATTGTATACTTATGAATCTTAACTCTCCTCTTTATCTTCGTGAGCGTTATTCGTTGCTTGAATCTTGTGACAAGCCTTGGTGTTCCACTGCATCTCTTATTTTTAAGTTCCTCCTCATTATTCTAGTCACTATAACGTTTTTTTTACCATGCAAGCAGTGTGGCTATGGAATTCTCTTCCACATTCCTTGTGTGCTAGTTGTAAATTAGTAACAATTTAAAAAAACATCTCTCCAGATAGATTTATTTTAATATTTTTATTTAGTGTATTTATAATAATATAGTTATTTTTATATTTATGTACGTATCAGCTCAGACTTTTCCGCCGCCGCGCCGTCGCTCTCGGCCAGATCAACCAATAATCATTGAAATCGCCCGGCCTTGCTCTGACTGGCGCACACGCGTCCCGCTAGCTCTCCTACTTTGTTTTGATAAAACACTGTAACACTGTCTTGGGATTTCGTTAAACGAAGGAAGGATTGCTTAACTAATTTTCTGTCTTCTATTTTATTCTAATTAAAACGCTCGCACATTTTCCACCATCTTTTTATTAATCCTGTAAATAGACTATCACACTACAATAGACCATAAACCAAATTATGGAAATAGGTAACTAGTACATATATTTAAACCATAGACATATCCAATACCCCCTCTCAATTTCATATCTAAATTTGAAATTGGCTTATCCAGAATTATTTATAACAAATCAATAAACTTTTCAGAAACTTAAATACAGTATTTTAATTCTATACTCACTAATAATTTAACCTATTTATGTAAACTATAATAGTTAACTTATACAATAAGTTCAACTTCCTGTAAATATCATTATATCAAGACTAACAAAACTTTACTATGTAAATACATTAATAACTTATTTTATTACCATCACCAAATTTATAAACTGAAAACAAATTAACATGTGCCATTCTTCTTATTATTCATAACTTTATATTTTATATATCTATTTTATTTACCTACCTCTGATATTATGATACAATATTTTTATATATGTAACTAATACTATGTAAGTACTATTATAAATTACTTATTTTCATATAAGTAATTACTAACCGAATTTACATTAAATAACACTTAGAGTATATGTATACCATTTTAATTGATTGTAAGTATGTATTTATTACAATATATTCATTTTGAAAGTTAAATATGAATGTTGATTAGTTGACAACGCTTTTGTTAGTATATCTGCTATGTTTTTATTACTTTGTACATAATCTAAAGAAATTATTTTCTTTGATATAATATCTTTGACATAATGAGCTTTTATATCTATGTGCTTAGATCTTTTACTATTTTCATAACTCTCTATTAATTTCAAGGTACTTTGATTGTCAATTAATAATTTAAAACAAATGTTTCCTGAGTTAAGATCCGACAGGATGCCCTTTAAGTTAACAATTTCACATACTGCTTGTGCTCCTGCCAGATATTCAGCTTCCGCTGTTGAAAGGGCTACACAGCTTTGTTTCTTCGAAAACCATGTGATTAATTTTCCACAAAAGAATACTGCACAGCCACTAGTACTTTTCCTGTCACTTTTATCTGAAGCCCAGTCTGAGTCCGAGTATGTAATTAGTTCCTTGATATTTCCTTTCCTTAGATAAACCAATCCTTTCTCTTTTGTACCTTTCAAATAGCGTAATATTCTTTTCCCTGCTTTCCAGACATTCTCCGTAGGTTTGTCTAGGTAACGGCTTAAATACGCTACTCCAAAAGTAATATCTGGTCTAGTGTTTGATGATATAAATAAAAATGAACCTATTAATTCTTTATATGGTACATTTATGATATCTTCATTAAGATCTGCATTAAATCCCGCTTCCATAGGTGTTGACGCAGCCTTGCATTCAGTCATTTTAAATTTCTGTAGTATTTTCTCTATCTGCTTCGTCTGTTGAATTTTAATTCCATTTTCAATGTTCTCAATTTCCATTCCTAAAAATGTATGTATTTCTCCTAAATCTTTAGTATTAAATTCGTTATGTAATATCTGTTTAATGTCTCTTACTTTTTCCTGCTGTCCCATCAACAATATGTCATCGACATACACTATAAGCTTCACATCGTCTTTATAATATAAACAGAAGTCATAACCTGATCTTTTCAATCCTGCCTTAATCATGACCTTGTTAAACTGTATATTCCAACACTTAGGACTTTCTTTCAATCCATACAGGCTTCTTTTTAATTTTAAAACCTTATTTTTATGTATTTCCACTCCTTCAGGTACTTTAATGTATATGTCCGACTCGAGTACACCATTTAAAAATGCAGTTGGCACATCCAATTGGTAAACAGGTATTTTCTCTTCTACTGAATGTGCTAAGAATGCTCGCACTGTTGACATTCTAGCTACCGGAGCATAGTTTGTCTCATAATATTTATCTGGTATTTGGAATCCCTTCACCACTAGTCTAGCCTTCTTGATACCATTTTCTTTTATAGTAAATAACCATTTTGTATCTATTGGTTTTATTTGCTGTGTATTTTCTGATACCGTCCATGTTTCCAATTTTTGTAATGATTCTATTTCTTTATTTATCGCTTTTCTCCATTCTCTATCTTTCATTGCCTCCTCATATGTCTTTGGCGTTTCTTCTTGTAAATTTGTTACCAAACAATACACTGTGTATGACTCATACTCATTTAAATATTGTGGTTTCTTTATAATTCTTCCAGATCTAGTCCTTCTTTCTTCATTTTCTAATGAATCTTCTTCACTCTTATCTTGTTCTGTATTTTGGTTTTCTAAATAACTATCTTTTTCCAGACTATGTGTTGCATCCTTCTTTTCTTGTTTCCTAATCTCTATTATTACAGGATTATCACTATTCTCTTCTTCTTCAGATGTACTTCTTCTGTGAATATCATCTATTTCAGTGTCTCTAATTTTATTATAAACAAATTCGGTTTGATTTTCATCAAAAATCACATCAGTTGAGTAAACAATTTTATTATTTTCGGGATCCCACAGCCTATAACCAGATCCTGTATAACCTACCATAATCATAGGCTGTGCTCTGGCTTCTAGTTTGTTTGGTTTCGGTAGAATAATTTTCCATGCTTTGGAACCAAATACTCTCATCTTAGCTATGTTATTTTCTCCCAGCCACAGCATAGCAGGGGTAGCATTTTGTAGTACCCTACTGGGGCACCTATTTAACTCGAATGCAGAGTAACAAACTGCTTCTCCCCACAATTGTCTTGGTAATTTTGTCTCTGCAAATTTAGTTATAGTTTTGTCCAGTAATGTCCTGTTCATCCTTTCGCTTGTTCCATTCTGCATAGGTGTATAGGGTGATGTATACTGTAGTTGAATTCCTTTCTGTTGACAGTAATTTTTGAAAAAAGTAGATGTGAACTCACCTCCATTGTCGAGGCGTAACTTTTTCGTCTTGTATCCCAACTGTGTTTTTACTTGCTTTATATAATCAATTAAATTCTGTTCAGCTTCATTTTTATGCTTCAATAATTTTACTGTAACAAAATATGAATAGTCGTCCACAATTACTTGAAAATACTTTTCTCCATTTATATTTGCTGGTGTTATTGGACCACAAATATCTGAATGAATTAAATCTCCAATCTGTTTTGAATGTTTCTCCGTTACATTAAATGTTCTCCTTGTACTCTTACCTTCAGTGCAATTTTCACATTTGTCATTAGATACTGGTAGCTGTAATATTCTTAATCCCCTACGATTTAAATGACCTAACCTCCGATGCCATAAAGAGTTGTCCTTGTCTTTGTCTCTACTCAGCATACATTTGTTTAAATTAATATTAAAATCTATTTCAAATAAACGGCCACGTAATATTCCTTGAATTTTATTTTGTTCCTTACCTATTGATACTACATTATCACTAAAAATTACTTGTAATCCTTTTAATAACAGCTGTCTAACTGATATTAAATTATGAAATAATTTTTTAACAATCAAACATTCAATAGTTATTTGTTCTTTTTGCCAAGTAACTACAATTTTACCTTTTTCCGTACTAGTTAAATATTCACCGTTAGCAACATATATTTTAATTTCTTCTACCTGTCTAATGTCAAACATATGGTTTTTATAACAATCTTTTATTAAATTCTCTGTAGCACCAGAATCTATAATAAATGTAATAATACCTGACCTTATACCTCATGTAGAGTCTCCTTGCCCTTCCAGAGCAGTGAACACCCATTTACCCTCAGTGTCCTCTTCTTCCGCAGCACAGTTTGCCTTGTCTGGTATCTTCCTTCCTCGTCCTCGCATCATTGGTCTCCTCTGCCATGGTCTTCCACGTCCTCTGGTACTCATACGCTGTGATGTAGTCCGACTTCCTGGTCCATAAGTTCCATGCCATTGCAATTCTCTCTGATTCTGCCCAAATCTGTGCCTACACTGGTAAGATTTATGTCCTTTTCCTCCGCAAGTGTAACACGAAAATATTTGTTCAGGTGTAGTACTAATTTTCTGAGAGAACTTCATTTCAGCATCCAGTAACCTTGCTTTGACAAAATCTATATTTATGTTTGTGTCTGTAGACATGGTTTCTATAGATGTTATTATAGCATCATATTCTGGGGGCATCGCCGCCAACAAATAGCATACCTTGTCCATTTCTTCAATGCTGCTTCCAACAGCAGTTAACTCTGCCAGTAACCGGTCAAATGACATGAAGAAGTCTTGCAGTTTCTTATCCGATGGGCATTTTATGTTCTGCAGCTGTCTTCTCAAATGCAGTTTATTAAATACACTTTTTCTTTCGAACAAATGTTCAAGAGCATTGAGCATCTCCAATGCCGTCTTGCAATTTTTGACGACCTCTAAGTATTTGTCGCTTAAGCACTGTACTATAATGTATTTTGCTTTATTATCATCACTTTTTTGTTCTTCTTCGGTTTTCCCCTTTTTATGTGAAGGATCGATTAAATATTCTACTTCTTTTTCTTGTAGAAGCATTTTAAGTCTAAATTTCCAATTTGAGAATGAGTCGCCTTCCCGCAGTATAGGCAACCAAGATTTTTCCATTTTTAATCTTTTTCTTTTACCACGTGCTTTTACGCAGTAAAGCCTTTGTTCAAAGCCTTTGTCTAAAATGGCGCAGGCCCACTCGATAGCGATTTGAAATTCTTTACCTTGCGGCGCAGTTGTATATTTTCTCAGTATGTACTTATTTTCCTTGTTGCGCAGTGGAAGCGTGCTCTTGGGATTTCGTTAAACGAAGGAAGGATTGCTTAACTAATTTTCTGTCTTCTATTTTATTCTAATTAAAACGCTCGCACATTTTCCACCATCTTTTTATTAATCCTGTAAATAGACTATCACACTACAATACAACCAAATTATGGAAATAGGTAACTAGTACATATATTTAAACCATAGACATATCCAATATCTTGCAATGCACGAAGATTATTTGGACTGCATCTTAAATTGCCATGTTTAATTATTTCAGGCCTGTAGTTTTAAGTAAATACAGTGTAATTTGCATTGCAATATCTCAGTATTTTTCAAACAAAGTAAAAAAAACTATGAATGCCATAACATCAAACAGGTTAATTAAAAGAAATCGAATGAACGTTGTTAATTCAAAACACTGTATCTGAAGTTACAGTGTATTGCATCGATATATAATAAGTAACTCTAAATAATATATCGATGATGTATTGGATTCTAGGGTACTATTGTAGGTATTTAATGGCTAAATGATTATTGTCGGACCAAAAAGCAACCGCACTTCTAAGAACTGTTGTCATTGTCTCTCTACCTAAATATATCATTCTCTTCATGTTATCCTTTGGGTTGCCTGGAAGAAATCGCTCATTAGTGATAAGGCCGCCTCAATGATTCTGTTTTCTTTTTATATGTATTCTGTAATTTGTGTTTGTACGAAAGTGTAAATGAATAATATTGTTAAATTAAGCTTATATATTTGAACAAATATCCATAACGTGTGTATCGTGTAACTATGTTGATTTTTTGTTCTTATTGGCGGTACGCTAGCTGAATGTCATGCCATCTTACTGGATACATAGGTAATCGGTTTTTTGAATAAAAAACCGATATTAACCGGTTTCTACAAAAACCGGTTTTTTATCGGTTTTCCTAAAACCGGTTCACATCACTAATTCCGACATATCAGCTGAAGATTGCAGTCTCATCTCAGTCCGGTTTTCCATTAGCTTAATGGTTGTATTGGAGAGCTTTTGAGGTTTTTTACGGCGTGGGGTCTTATAGAACTTGGACCCCACTGCGTGGACAGTTTGCACCAACCCATTGTTTATCTCGTCCGCAGTTTCGCAGTCGGCGAGGCACTGGAAGCGATTATGCAGTTCAAGTTGAAAGTCTTCGGGGTTCTGGATTTGGGCGGATCCTGGACGGAGCGTGGACTTCATCAGACGAAACCTTTCGAGCTTAACATTGATATTCAATGTGCCTCTAACAATACGGTGATCACTCCCGGTTTTCACCCTGCCGATCACGGAGACATCATCGAATATATGCTTCTTGGTCGTCATGATGAAGTCGATCTCATTTTTGGTTGAACCATCGGGGCTTATCCACGTCCACTTCCTGGATGGTCGCTTCTTGAAGAAGGAGTTCATCGCATAGAGTCCCTCCTTCTCCATGAAGTCGACCAGCCGCTGGCCCCTTTGGTTCCGCTGCCCATACCCATACGACCCCACTCTCAACTCATCGCCATTCCGAGTGCCCACCTTTGCGTTAAAGTCCCCCATAACAACGGTGAAGTATGTTTTGGAGGTATGTATGGCTTCTGCTATCTCCTCATACATAGCCTCTACTTCATCGTCAGGGTGTGCCGAGGTCGGCGCGTATACCTGTATGACCTTCAGCGAATACCGATCGGTTATTCTGAGTATAAGGTACGCTACCCTGCTCGACACACTATCGACCTTTACCACGTTGTTAATAAGGGACTTACGGACGAGAAACCCGACACCACCCTGGGATTTTCGATCTCCTTCCCGGAAGAAGAGCAAGTTTCCGGAATCAAGGGTTATCGTATCCTGTCCCTCTCGTTGGATTTCAGATAAACCCAAGATGTCATTGTATAGTGATTTGTATATATAGGATACCGAATTCTGATGTCAATATTTTCTTTCGTAAATTAGAGTTGTTACTTCATAAGTTGAGGCTAAACAATAATAAGAGAATTATTATCACAGTTGATCTTAATATAAACACTTTAAAAGACGACGTTACATCAAATAACTTAAAGGATATTCTTCTAAATTATGATTTACAGTTACATATTACTGAACCTACACGCCAACAGGCTTGTATAGACCATATAATAATTAGTAACATGAAAAGTGCTGTTGGAGAAGTACACTATCTATACTTATCTGACCATGACACTGGTCAATCCCTTGAATTTTCCGTAAAGTATAAAAAACCACCATCAACATTCCATTATGTAATGAAAAGAAATTACAGTCAGGAAAATGTTACATAAGTTGAAAGAATGCCTGTCAACTCTATCATGGAAAGATGTATTATCACTAGATTCCGATTGTGATAAAGCATTTAACTTGTTTCATGAAACTGTGATGTTATATTATAACCTTTGCTTTCCAATAAAAAAAGTTAAAATTAACACAAATATAACAGCTCCTAAGTGGATAACAAAAGGAATAAAAATATCAACAAGAACAAAGAGGAATCTTAGATATAAGTGTTATAAAAATAAAAATAATACACATGAATATGTAAAATATAATAGATTCTTAAAAAAATGTATATTTAATTCAAAGAAAAAACTAATACCAATAATATCAATAGCGCAAAAAATAAATGCAAAGCTTCATGGGACTTAATTGGAGAAAGGTTGAACAGAACGGAAATTAGGCAGAGTATAAAATACATCAAATCAGGAGACAATCTTATATATGATCCAAATGACATAGCAAATAAATTTAATGAACACTATATTACAAAAACTAATAAAACTAATAATTTTGCCGCAAGTTATAAGCTCATAGACACAGTGCCCTCAACGATGTTCCTATTGCCATGCTCTGAGCACGAAGTTTTTAATGCAATCAAAGCGCTAAACAATACTAGTGCGGTTGGTTATGATAGTATATCAACAAAAATAATAAAAGAAGTCGGTAAGGAACTCGCTAAAGTACTGTGTCATGTCATTAATATTTCTTTTAGCGAAGGTATTTTTCCGGAAGGTCTTAAACTATCGGTCGTAAAACCGATGTATAAAAAAGGTGATACAGAGGAAATGGGTAACTATCGCCCCATTACACTTATTTCAGTTTTATCGAAAATTTTTGAAAAGTTAGTGCATTCGCGCATCACTAATTTTCTAAATAAATATAATATTATAGCTAATGAGCAGAATGGGTTTCAAAAAAATAAATCCACACAGTTAGCTGCGTATACATTGATTCGAAATGTTATTGAACATATCGACAAAGGTGAGCGGGTATCAGTGCTATTTTTTGATATGACTAGTGCCTTTGACTTTGTGGATCATCATATTCTATTGAGTAAATGTGACCGCTACGGAATAAGAGGAAAAGCATTACAGTGGTTAAAAAGTTACCTCAGCAACAGAAAACAATGTGTCGAAATTAATTGTGAAGACGATAAACATGTTATAAATTCTCATAAATCACCATATATTATTAATAAGTATGGAGTGCCACAGGGAAGTGTTTTACGCCCTCTGCTTTTTTTGATTTATATTAATGACATACCAAAATCAATAGATCATAAATGTATTTTATTTGCAGACGACATATCAGTAGTAATACCTGACAGCTATAATAATCCTGATTATGAAAATATAATAAATATAACAGTAGAAAATATTACAAATTGGTTTGATACAAACAATCTGACAGTAAACATATCGAAAACGAAAGTTATACAATTTAGAAATTATAAACGCGTTGTGCAAAGTTTAAAAATCAGTTATCAAGGCCAAAGTATTGAAGAAGCTAACGAAACCAAATTCTTAGGGATTTTGCTTGACAAAAATTGCAATTGGAAAGCGCATGTTAAAAATGTATGCATACGTGTAAATAGGTTTGTTTATGCACTAAAAAAATTAAGACAAATTACTAGTCAATGTACAGCTCTCTTGGTATATCATGGTTATGTGGGATCAGTGCTAAGATATGGAGTGCTATTATGGGGAAATTCCACTGATATTACCAAAGTCCTTATATCCCAAAAAAAATGTATCAGAGCAATTTGTGGTGTAGGACCTCTTGAATCTTTCAGACCCCTGTTTAGAAGCCTGAAAGTTCTAACTGTAACGTCTTTATATATACTTGAAGTTGGAATTTTCGTAAAGAAATATCCGGAATTATTTAAGACAGTCAGTCAAAATAACAACTTAAGACCCAGAGACTTGACTAAGCTACAAGTACATAAATTTAAGAGTGACATATTAAAAAAAAATTGTAACTTTATGATAATTAATATTTACAATAACATACCAGGACATATAAGAGAACTGCTGTTTGACAAGTTTAAAAACACACAAAAAAAATGGCTAATAGAACATTGTTTTTACACACTTAAAGAATTTTTTGATTTTAAATAGTAAGTAATATCAATGGCATTGACGAATTTAACTGATTATTTTTATATTATTTATTTAATGTTTTTAATTATCATTAAAAATTTGACATTATATAACAATTTTAATCTAATATAATTAAGTATAAAGCCAATATCTGTTTGACATTCACATGCCTTACTACCTAGCCAAAATAGATGTAAGCACTTTTTAAATACCTATTACAACTATTGTACTCTATTTTATAGTGAATAAATGATTATGATTATGATTATGGAATTAATGAAATTCTCTAGTACTTGATTGTTAACTATGTATCTCTTTAGGTTTAGTCAACGTAAGCTATGTAAGTTTATTTACATAGAAAAATTATCTAACCGATCGATGGTGAAAACCGCTGCGTGGTTAAGGAGGTGCTATCGACAGACTCGGATAGCGACTTTGTTTCACACTATGTAAAGATACTTTGATGTCGATAGGGAACAACACCAGCCAACCTGTAGAAAAAACCCTGACAGACAGACAGACAATAATTCCAATAAAGTTTTGGCTTTTATATCATACGTACAATACATGCATATTGTATTCCTACCCAAACAGACATTTTGGAAATATATTTTCATTAATTTATTTTTATTATATTTGGGAAACAAACAAATGATACCACTTATTACTAATCTAGGATCCAATAGTACAAAAATCAATTAAGTTTCCACTAATAACTAAATCATAACATTAGAGAGAAGCTCGCACGCATGCATGATTTTAAATTCAAAAAAGTATTAAATATAAAAAATATATTAGAGATAAAAAGTGCCGGAGTCAATATGAGTTAAATATTTAAAACATCGAATCTTAATCTAAATAAAAAAAATAAAACCGTACACGGGTAGCGAACCCGGACAGTCCGTGCTTAGAGGACGCTTGCGTAACCACTTGACCAAGGAGCTTTTAATTTATCTTTCGAATTAACTTATCTTATTCTTGTGATATATTTGTACCACCGTCGGTTGAGTAATAATACGTCTTTTTTACACTGTTAAGGGATAAATTTAAAAAAAATATGAAATACAAATTCAATTAACTTTCTTAACGAATGTCTGTGCAACATTTCAAGTCAATAGGACCAAGGAATCGCGTGCTCCCATACAAACTTTGCCCCCCTGTTTCACCCCCTTAGAGGTTGAACTTCGCAAAATCCCGTCTTAGTGAGCACCTACGTCCTAAAACGAACCCCCATGCAAAGTTTGAGACTCCTAGCACTTGTAGTTTCTGAGATTTCGTGATGAGTGGGTTTTTGTCTACTCTTTTATATAATAAAAAGAAAAGAAGAAGAAGATTTAAGCCCATTTTGTTTGTTCGCAGTCGGGCTTTTTGTGCTTTTATAATTCAGGTATACTTCTTTTATATTTTTTTCTTGTTGTCAGCCAGCACCATGTGACATTTATCGCATCAAGCAAAGTGAGAGAGATGTACACGTTTGCCAAGTCTAGTGTGTTCCAAAACACACTTACTTTAATCGGTGGTAGGTTTCGAACTCAGGAAACCAAGTCAGGCCATTGAAATAAACTATTTTTGAGTTTGAGTTTCGAGTTTGAATGGTGTCCGTTTCAACTGCTCGGCCACAGTATTGTAGAAGAAAAATGAAAACGAGTATAAAACAACCCCGCGCAGTTCTCTTAAGCTTTGCAGATGTCTCATTATTTTTGCTAATCGCTGATACTATTTTGAGGAAAATGCAGAAGGTATAAAAAAAACATCTATAAGTACCTTAGAGGAGATTACTCTGAGATAAGTAGGTACTTATAATAAAACTGTGACAGGTCCAATTCTGTATATTGAAGATAAGTATAGATATTTTGAAAATTATATTTGGAGGGCATTCATTAACCGATACTGAGGCCGAAAATGTAATTTTTTTAATTTTTGTCTGTCTGTCTGTCTGTCTGTCTGTATCACGGCTGCGCATCACGCCGAAACTACTGAATGGATTCAAATGAAACTTGGCATGATTTGAGATCTTACTACGAGGTAGGACATAGGATACTTTTGATCCCGTAATCTAGCACGGTTCTTTTGGGAGAGGGGATTAAAGTCAAAATGGGTATTTGGTTATACGCTTCGATTCGGTCCGATTTTATCAATTTTTCTTCATAATTATAATAAATATTAAGGGTAATAATAGTAAGGGAACACTCATAGAGAGTTGTTATCAAGGTTTTGTAATCAATCGGGTTAAGCAACGTTAGGTAAGGTCATTAAATAGATGGGTGACCGTTTAACGCCATTTGAACTAAACGTCTCCGTGCTTCGGAGGGGGCAAACTGGGTCCAAGTTTTTAACCGACTTTAAAAAAGGAGGTTTTTCGCATAGAATTATGCGAATGTATATTATTGAAAGTTTAGTTAACGTAAACACAGCGCGGGCGGAGCTGCGTGGGTCAGCTAGTTATACATAAATCTGCATTTAAGTTCTTAAGTCGTGGTGTTTTTCCAATAAAATATTGAATGACCCTGAAGTACTTATTTTCTTTTTTTTTACAGAAAATAATAAAAATGTCACAAAAAATCGCTCCGCTGTCAGCTCTGCTAGCACAAGACCTTATTATCATCGGGACAAGTGACCCACTTCAGCGGACAATAGCGAACCAGTTGTAATATGTTCTAGTTAGTTGGGTCGCCATTTTAATGAAACAAGTGTACGTAGATACAGTTTATGGCTAGATTTATACGGCCTGATACTAGGAGGTAGGTCTCTTTGTCTAAGAGGCTATTCAACAACCCAGATATCCAGAGATTACAACAATGAACTAATAAAGATTTTGGATTAATTTGTTGTCATTTTTAGTAACGCATTTCTTGGTAAGTAGTTGAAAAAAAAAACTTAGTTAAAATCAATCAATGACCTTTGGCTTTGGCATTTAGATTTTTTTTGCATCAAGCTTTCTTTGGCACCAATCAATATACATATATATATATATATATTTTATTTTTATATATAAACTTATCGGCCTGTGTGTTGCCATTGGAAATGAAATAGATCGAAATATATATGAGTTACAAAAGCTAATATCCAGAAGGATTATGGGATTCTAGATCAAAGTTACTTAAAATCCATGTACGGTTTTCATAGCATTATTGGTAACTTGCAAGTTCTCACTTGCAAGTTACTACTATTTTTCATAGAGTAAAAATGGCCGCGCGGGGTTGTCTATGAACGTACGGCGCTATTGTTTTCCCGCGTCTTTTGTCGCACAGCGTGACCATTGCCGAAGAGCCGTCGAATTAACCCCTCTTTTGAACGATGTGAATATAAAGATTTTATAGATTAGATCATAAATGTAGTAAATGTAGTGTTTTACTGTTTTTTTTTCTTGTATTTTTGTGTTTTTTAATAATGGTGGAACAATAAAGTATTATCTATCTATCTATCTATCTACTAAGTACCTAAAGTATGACTAGAAATACACACTTAACCGGTAAAGATAAAGTCTACAATAGATAGTCTAGTTTTGCTATGTTAATTTATTTACTAAGTAAAAATATAAAAATAACATCTATAAAATCTTCCTCATCAATGGTTTGGAAATATTTGTTTGCAAACTAAATTAATCAGAATTACATATAGATTTCTTTTTACGAATAGGAAATAACTTAAATCGATCTTGTTAATTCTGAACGACATTCAGGATATTACGTTAATGTATATCGTACATTATATTCCGTAACCAGGTGGCGTAAAAATCTACGTAATTATTTAAACGAAAGGAGAAGGAGCATGCACTTAGAGACCACTTGACTTACGGCAACCATACTACGACAGATCTCTGTAAACTAGTGATTTCTATTCATTGTTGTTTTCAAAGGCAGGTCAACCTACGTTGGTCGGTGATCCGGCACTCCAACGCCCTCTACCCGAAGTAGTTCCTAACATCACTCAAGATATTTCCGATAAATTCTTTGTTGCATTTTTATTAGGGGCTTAGTGGACATAGCTGCGACTTTTTTTAAATTCCTATGCAATATGTGAAATTTAACATGTTAGTTTAGGTACTTATTACAGAGTCTCTAAGTAACGGATAACCTTCGGAGGCGCTGGAAGTTTGGGGTGTATAGGCCCTCTACTAGACGTCTATTGAGTACGGCAGCAGGGTTACGACCCCAGTCCCCGTGATCACAGTGAAAGGTCTCCACATTGCGCCCCCCCGGTGGCGGGCTTAAAGGCAAGGCACTGAGGGGATTCTGGTGCAGATCCCACCGGAGAGCCCATGCCCCCTCTCATGTGCCGATGCGACAGCCGCGGCGATTTTAGTGGGTAAGAATCCCACAACTGGGTTTAGCTGGGGTGCCGGATACAGGTCCCGGAGACCTATCGAAAGTTTCCCCAGCAGGAAAAAGGGTATTACGGTGTTTTAAATTGCCTAGTTGATGAATAATAATTTTCTCAAGGCGCTACTCTCACAATCCAATGTACGGAAGACCGATACGACCGAGAAGAGGTACAGTCGACTCTACAAGCCCATTCGATGCATACTTTTCAGTCAGATGATCGGCCTGTATTGCTAGCCAAACAGGAACAACTGACATAAAATTGATGCTCCCCGCGGGATTTTAACCCGCGACCTCCGGTTTATAAAGCAGTATCCCGCTGCAAACCCGTGGGGTGTCCGGGGAAGAATAGCCATCCATCTCCTGCCGTTGGGTGTCCGTAAGAGGCGACTAAGGGAAAACAAGAAGACGGGCAGCAACGTCTTTCTATTGGATTACCTACCACCTACACTGCGATCCCAAGCCGCCTGCCAAGCAAACGTGGGGATTACGGTAACCCCTCCCTTCTGGGGGGGAGGCTTTTAGTTCAGCAGTGGACATGTTTCGTATGCTGATCCCGCTGCATTACTGAGGCTACCTAGTTTATTAATACCACACTGGTGGGAGACTAGCATTTTGACCACTTGACAACGCTAACAGCATCGTTTGACCAAAACTTACTGCCGAACCTACAAACGTCAATTAAAGTTAATGATGATTTTTCCATTTTTTGAAATCGGATTATTTCGATACTCGAAGCTAATTAATATTTAATACGCTGATAGTGAGTAGAGAAAACAATTATCTCGTATTCAATAATCGAGTTAATCATAAATAGCTCCGACAGTCAAAATAAATAGAGTTTAAAAAGTGACTTAATTAGAATTAAAGTTAATTGGGGTTTGTGAGTGCGGCAGCTAGAGTATAAAATATTAATTATGTTTCGAAATAAACCGATGTCTAGAACTGGATTACTGATAATGAACAGTAACTAACGTTTGTGATTGCAGTTATTAATTATGTCCTTTAATGATGGCCTTGCATGTCTGAATACCTCTGGGATGGGTTTAATGTGTATTTCAGTGGAAGTCAGGCTGAGGTGATGGATGGCAGACGGGCAGGCAACAATCGGCCGGCTCCACGCGATACATTAGCGGCGATCAATCAAGTGCCATGTGCGATGGATGCCTTATCTCGTTTGGAGATGCTGCTAGCCTGGAAGACTAGTATGATACTATTCCATGTATCATAATACATAAGTTACCGTCCATCGCACGTGTGAAGCTTACCATCAATCGCTCGTCACTGAGTTAAATAAAATGATCGCGAGGTCTCTCTATTTCTACATCAATTTAGGCGGATAACCGGAAAGAAATGTAATTACTCCAAAAATCAGCAGTAATAGCTCAGTGGGCGAGTGCTTGCTTTGGAAACAAGGTGCGCAGGTGCGAACCCCGGCTCGCACCTCTAATTATTTTAGCTAATCATGTGCGAATCATTTTTGTGCGATTGTTACTAGCTTTCGTTATAGGAATAAATCGTGAGGATACCTGCATGTTTGAGAAAGCCTAACTAGCATTCGAATGACGTGTGAAGTCCGCCAAACTGCACTTGGCCAGCGTGGTGGACTATAGCCTAAGCCCGCTACCTTTACGGGAGGCCTGTGCCCAACAGGGGGACCAAAACAAGGGCTGGTATTATTACACTCCAAGAATTCCCTCAAAAAATGTTAATGCAATATTGTCATATAAATCTGCCAACAAATCCGATGTTGATTCAATAAAAATCGCGACACGATTGCGGCGACACTGTGAAAAGCGATTATATTTGCTACACTGGGTTGCAGAGAAATACGGCTCCATATTTCGTACTTAATTTACAACTTAAAGACAGATGGAAATGGACGCGCCTGCTTTATGAGTGACGCATTGCACCGCCGGTCAATCGTTCTGGCTTTCTTTGTTTTGCAATTCCTATTTATTACAGTGACACAAGTGAAATCACTACTAGGTGCCCTAGGCGGTAGGTTCCTAGTGCAAGTTTTCGTCCAAGTAAGTACCAAGGCAGTATCAGATATTCTGTCGAGAGGCAGCAATGTGCCAGCATTACATACAAGAAACTTAATATCTAATGTCTTGGATGACAAGTGGTAGTTCGATGTAGCTGCTTAAAGCCTTTAGGAAGAGGCTTTAAAATTTAGGCGTTTACCATCAGGCAAACGTTTTGCGTGTCTTGTCACCAGATTTGTTAAAAAAAAATCATATTTACTTACATAATATCGACAATATTTCATAATTAATAGTATAAGTAGGTATAGTGAATGTTAGACCGCTCACTCGTATGTTTCCAGAAAGGGCGGCTGGCTCCCAAAGGTGAAGGGAATTATGAAAAATGCTCCAGCTTGTTATTTCCCTGTCGTGTCTAGCCACCGTGCCCTCATTATGATAATAACCCACCCCAGAGCTACCCCGTTGCTGTCAGACACTTCGTACCTGGTTTTTTATTTATCCAATATGGGCATTATGGGATTTATTACGAATAACTTGATGATCAGATGATCATCATCATCACCATCATCATCATCATCATTGATGGTTTTTAATATGCATAAAATATTTTGCTTAAAGTCGTTTATATCTTAGCTTGTTTTTAGGGTTCCATACCTAAAAGGTAAAAAAGGAACCCTTATGGTCTGACTTCGTCTGTCTGTCTGTCACACCTATATATTTCAGGAACCACTGATGCTATCGATTTGAAACTTGGAATAATTTTATATCTTACTTACCCAACCTCATCGCAAATAAAAAAAATATATCTTTTCTTTTACTTTTTTTATAATGGGGGTCGAAATAGGTCATCAAAATTTTAAAGTGAGACTACTATATCGAGTGGGGTATCATATGAAAGGACTTCATTTGCACATCTCAAAACAGATGTTTATTTTGGCTTATGTGGCGTAGTTTTTGGCTGATAACCAAAAATGACAAAAAAAATACCGTTCCCCCCCTTATCTCCGAAGATTGTGGAGGGAAAAATCTGAAATAATTATGGATAATGCATGTCTATCTATATTTTACAGGAAAAATAAAATGATCTATCTAAGTAGTACAGTTTTTTAGTAATCCTAAAAAAAACCTCGTCAAACAAACTTAGTTTTGCGGTTTGTTTTTTTTTGCTATCTTAGGTGTTACATCAATAGTAAAATTACTTTAATACGTCCAAAATGTATGGAACCCTCGGTGCGCGAGTCCGACTCGCACTTGACCGGTATTTTTTTTGTATGCTCAGATTTTGTCCCGGGGTTAAGCAATGATATTATAAGTAATATTTTTTTTTATCATTTCCCGCCTGGACCGCATAAGGCAATTACTTCGAACATTAAAAGATTATTAATTAAGTACATACGAAAGACTACAATTAATTGACAGTTATGGAATGCATCGTTCGGAAACTCAGCGATATTCTAGCATTTATTTTAAAATCAGTGTCTGATGCATCATACCACACTTGGGCTTGTAGCGTATTATTCTTCCCTGATTGAGAAAATTCTTGTCTGGCAGTATATGACCTGCCCGTTATCAGTCCGGGTAAGAGTAGCACACCCACCCATTTCCCCCGTTAAGTGAAGGAGACAACTAAGGGAAAACAAAAATACGGGCAGCAGCGCCTTTCGATTGGAATACTAGGTTGAGGTATTCCAATAGAAAGGCGCTGCGAGCCACAATACGCCTGCCAAGCGTGGGGATTGTGGCAACACATCTATCATACTAAGGGCGATGCCTTTGTTCAGCAGTGGACGTCTTTGGCTGATGATGAGTATATTACCTATGAGTATATTAAGAATTCGTCTTCACAAATCCCAAAGAACGTTTACACACAGGCAAAAATTCAATATTAAAAGAACCAAACCAACCAAACTATCGCATAATAAGTATTGAACAGATAATCAAATATTGTCCTGAAAGCATTATTATTATTATTTCCTTCTACATATTTGTTTTTGAGCGACGCCACGGGCAGTCCTCAACGGCCGGTGGTTCCGATCTGCACCAGCAATCGCATAAGCGCGATCACGCACGCATCGACCGCCGGCGGATTGAGAAAATTGTGGAGTTTTATTTCTGACTTTTTTTTTTGGACTAATCCCACCACTCATGCGAGCGGCGAGTCCCGGGGAAATGCTAAATTGTCTTGGAACCCGTTTAATTAAAAAAGTATACCTATAGGAGGAGTTAGAAAAATATAAATTCCACTTCCCTCCTTTGCAAAACGGGAGACAAGTAAAAATCGCACAGATCGATACAACCTCAGAAACGAGAGACTCTTACAGGTGCACCAACTAGATTCAGTCCACCTGTAAAGCACCACGGAAGTTACTGAATTTAAAGGGACCTAGATTTAGATTTATACTATTAAACTTGTTGACGTAAGTATATTGGTACATTCGTGAAAACAATAAAACTGCACAATTTTTCATCTGGGGCTAGGAATCGCAGTTGTGAACTGCGAAAGATACGGACCTACCTAATCTCGTATCTTTTTGAATGTTTATTCTGTAGAAACAAATAAACCGACGGATAGATTGTACTCTCGGTCCCCTAACGATATTGCCCGCAGAGTCAACTGTTTTCAACCACTATTTGTTTGCACCCTTTGTTTTGGGGTTCCGTATACTAGAAGGTTTTATTGATACAGCTTTGTTTACTACTTATGTGCACTTACAATCCCTATAAATATTTAGTTTTATTATTGTCGTTTCATAAATAAGGATTATTAGACCAATAACCGATAACTTCACTAGGTGGCACAGTACTAATGCAAAATTCGTCGGTACACACGGCGCCACCTCAACCTAGACTGTTTGGACTTTGAACTATTAGAACTGAATGCTGCGAATCGTGCTAGAGGGTGCGATATGTTGTTGTTATTTCGTCCCACTCAGCGGGTGCGTGCCTTTCCAACAATAGGGGTGATGACTGGGTAAAAAAATTATAATTCTAATCAGTCCGTCAGTTAGATTATAAAAAAAATGGACCCGAATTTTTTTATTTACCAAATCAATAAAAAATGCCAAAGATATAGAGCGTCAAAGTTCGGAAGTGGGGGTATGGGGGGGGGGGGGTCTCGTGACGTCACGCCTCAGTAAAAATTGTATACCGGCGTGACGTCACGTGGCATTTCAAAGCACTAAGTATATCTTCGTAATTTTTTGTTTAATCGACACAAGAAAAAATAGGTGTCCAATAGTTTTTGATAATCTAAATGACGGACTAAAAAGTTTTTTTTGTCATCTTGCCTATTCTCTGTGTTGTAGGTATGTAGCGTAGTTATCGTTATATAGGGAGTCGTACTTGGTGTAGCTGTGTGTACCATCACAGTGCCGGTATTCGGTGAAAGGCACTGTTACTGGCAAAATTACTGGTCGTGTCGCATCGAGCAAATGTTCAGCATGTTATGTATAATTTTAATTACTGCCGTTTATAAAACATGCAGATTAATACTAAAAGGTAGTTACTAAAATATAACTAAAAATTAACTTAACAAATATAATACTCATCTAGAAATTAAATACAACTATAATACAACTTAAAATAAAAAATGTTGTCCACGTGGGATGCCACCATCCTACGTGGACAACATTCAACCAAGAATGCTGCAGGCTTAGCACGACTTGCCAAGACTTCGTAATCTTGACAGTTCGGTGTGGAGTATGACGTAGTTATCGACCTAGCTAATACCGAAAATGACGTTTCTACGTCGATAACTACGTCATACTCCACACTGAACTGTCAAGATTACGAAGTTTTGGCAAATCGTGCTAAGCCTGCTGGCTGCATTACCTCGTTGAATCGCTATGCCGATCCTTTGAGCGAGGAATGAGCCAGCCCTCTTGTCGCCCGAGGAGGAGGCCAGTTTTGGGCTTATTTTTTTGAAGAAGTTCCTCGTCGAGGTACTCCAGGGTCCAAAGGTTTCAAAAGCAAGCGGCTCAAATATGTAACTATTAGTAACAGCTACATATTTGCGCCGCTTGGCAGAAGCAGCCCGCTCAGCCGCAGCTCCCGCTGCAGACGCTGACTCACTGAGGTGTGAGGGTGCGAGGGTGTCCACACATGTGGCATCCCAGACAAGGGCACGCCCACGCTCCCAGGGGATCAGCGTCATGCCGTCGGGCCTCTTGCCGTCATCGCGTAACACTCCACCCGGTTCTAAAACGGATGGTACGTCGATGGAGGCAAGAGCCCTTTTTACGATGTCAGTCAGGGAGTCATGGCGAGAGAACCTACCGGCACTTCTCCTGCATGAAAGACCATGAAGACCAAAACTGTCCACCTCCACCCCACATGGACACGTGTGCTCGCAGCACACCGGAGCCCCGAGACGGATCGCCACAGCTACGCGAAAACTTTCCGAATCGAGTAATGTACCTATTGCAGAAGAGGGTAGAGCCTGAAGCCAATGGCCTGATTCGTTACGACCTAACGCTAGAAGCCGGGCACGATCACGGTCACTGGTACAATTTTGGATCAAACTTTCAGCGGCTGACTGTACCAATGGCAGATTCCAAAGTTTTTGCACGTTTAGTTCCTTAGGGATCTCACCATTGGGACAATTCATTTTCCAGCTTTCTAAAGCCTCATGTGCGCACAAAATGCGGAGATCATCTTGCTTTAAGATTTGGCAGCAAAGACCCCGCACACTGTGTACCGAAGCAAGGAAAGCTGGGAGAGCTACACTCGAATTTTTTCTCACGCCGATGCTACCATATCTAATGGGAAGCGTAGCTTGGGTCCAAGAATTATCATGCAGACAAATATTTAGAATTTTTTCAAGAGAATCTTTTAGGGTGGCATCCATTCGTTCGATAAGGCCGAGACATTTCCAGATTGGGCTGGCGCGTAGCACATACATAAATGTTGGTACTAAAAGACAGTGTTTCATGATTGTGAATGCTATATGAGAATTTATAATGCCCAATCTGTGTGAATTCTCAGAGAAATGTTGAATTTTATCTTCCAAAAATGGTTCCATACTTTCTGGGAGCAATGGAGCACCTAGAAGGCAAAGTGAATCTCTCTTTAGAATTTTGATATCAGGCGAGATGTGATGAAAACGTTTAACTATACTGTCAATTTCAGGAGGAAACAGAGAGTCTGTAACAAAAATTTCGCATTTTGAGGCATTTAATTCCAAACCCATTAATTTAAATTCATTATTTATTTTAATCAAGTCCGAAATAACTGTGTTAGCATCGCCTCCTAAGGTGCCATCGTCAAGGTACCACACATTTAATTTAGAATTTAGAGATGAAACAATGGAGTGGATACCGAGACTAAAAAGCGCAGGCCCGAGTGGATCTCCTTGTTGAAAGCCAACAGCCGAGTCGATAGTATGATCGTCGTACAGTAGTTTAGATGTAGTGTGATAGCACTGCGAAACGTAAGGATAGATTTCTGGAAGTTGCGTGGCTACTTCATTTAGAAATACAGATCTGTCTAGAGAGTTAAAGGCATTTCTAACATCGACTTTGAGGAGAACCTCCATGTCACTCGATGATATGAAAGTTCTCGTGGCATGTACGGCTGCTTCACAACCACCTTTGCTTCCAAATCCTAACTGTATAGGTTGGAATTTAGATTTCAGGGTTGGCGATATGTGTTTACAAATTATTTTGGATGCAAATCTTCTAATGGTGCAACCAATAGCGATTGGTCGAATGCCGCCATCCTTTTTATTAAAAGCGCACAGTCTAGCTCCGTAAATATAGGGTAGAAAAGAGTCAGGCACTTTCCCTGCAAACATAAGGTTACATAATTTGGTTATGTTAGTAAGGAGGGCTCTGCCGCTATCTCCAGCAGACATACTAACGAGATCTTTGAGATGCTGCGGAGTAATTCCATCAATACCGGCGGCAGAGCCGCTTGGAAATGATGTTATGGCAGCCAGAACATCTTCTTCTTTTGCTTCTTCTACATGCAGATTGGGTGGTTGAAGTGGCAATGGGCAGGCTACATAGCTCGAAGAACCGATAACCGACGAGGAAGAAAGCTTCCGGCCTCCCACTAGGTGGACTGGCGACGTTGTGCGCGTCGCAGGTAATCGTCAAGGTAATCGTGGATACAAAACAATTGTCGTTCATTATGGCGTTCCCCATTAGGAGGTGGTTATGCTGAGTGTTCCAAAAAGAATATATCATACTGAAACACCAGTTAATAGAGTGACGATCCTTTAAAAAAAAATAATAAAGACGAAAACTTGAAAAGTGAAATTCCATGAAAAAAACCTAAAAATAATATTTTTTTTGTATTATTTCCTTTTACTATAGTGTATGTTTTTATGTAACAGTGTGTTAAGTATAACCCTAGTGACTCTCTTAAAAGGAGAGAGGTACGTAGTTACGTTTAAAGTACTAATTCCCATGATTAAGCCATTCCACCAGCATTTTTTTTTTTTTTTTTTTTTTGTATGAGTAGTACTGTTGGCCGCAGATGGCCATTACAGCTTCACCGGACAAGAGGGGCGAGCGCTTTGAGCGCTCCAGCCCGGAAAGATAGGTAGCGACTAGCTCAAGGGCACCTCAGGGAGGCACGGCCTCGGCTTGGGCTGCCGCTTAGAGAGTGTGTGAGTTTACCACCGGTTCACAACGCGCCCCCGCTGAGAAGAACCGGCAAGAAACTCAGCGAGGGGATGCATGTCGAGGTCGCATGTGTACGATCCTTCGGCCTCGCCGGCGAGACCGGTGTCTGTGTGTAGGTGTGTGTACGACTCGTGACGTCGTTGTCGGTGTAGGTGTTGGTGTTGTGTCAAGGTCCAGGAGGACGGACATCGGGTCGGGTGGGTCGAGCAGTACATGCCGCGGACGGCGGCGATGTACGGTAGGTCGACGATCTGAGGGACCAGGACCAGGGTCGGGGTCGGGGATATAGTCGGCAGCGGCGCCGATGAGCGGGTTCGGGTGGACGCATGCTTTTTCAAAGTAATGTTCGGACATTTCTTTGAAAAATTTGCGGATAGGGACTAGACTGAAGTCGGAATGAAGGTCGACATTCCGCATGCACCACGGGGCACCGACGGCATGTCGAAGGAATCGGTTTTGAATAACCTGGAGGCTATTGATGTGGACGGGAGCCGCGTGTGCGAATACGGCACTGGCGTAAGATAGGATGGGACGGATGCAGGTTTTGTAAAGTGTCAACTTATTCCTAAGCGACAGTTTACTCCGCCTGCAGATCATGGGGTAGAGCCGGCCGAGGACGAAGGCCGCTCGGTTGCGTACTGACCGTATATGCGGTCCAAATGTCATGCGGGAGTCTAGGGTGACGCCTAGATATTTGACCTTTTTGGTCCAAGGGATGGGACGCCCATAGAGGGTGATCTGACCTAAACGACTCCTGGGATGGCCCGCAGTGTGGGATCTGGTGCTCCGGGAGAAGAGCACCGCGGCGCTCTTTTCCGGGTTCACCGCGATCAGCCACTTTTGGAACCATTCGCCTAGGGCGTTGACGGCTACTTGAAGAGTGCGCGTCAGAAAAGCCTTATTTCTGTGTGAGAAATATAGTGCGGTGTCGTCCGCATATAGGGCTAGTTGCACCCTGTCCGAACGAGGGATGTCGTTCGTGAACAGGCTGAACAGGAGTGGAGAGAGCACGGAGCCTTGAGGGACTCCGGCCTGAATAGGGTGGGAAGTGGATCGCGCACCTTCGACTCGATATCGAAAGGTGCGATACCTGAGAAAATCTCGTATGATGAGGACCAGACGGTCTGGCACGCCCATGAGGTAGAGCTTGTGAAGCAAGCCATTGTGCCAGACCTTATCGAATGCCTTGGCGACATCGAAGAATAAGGCTCCGGTGTATATGGGTCTGGGCTGGTTGAGCCCGGAGAGGACGTGCTCCGTGATGCGGTGCACTTGATGGACGCAGGAGTGTCCGGCTCGAAAGCCGAACTGCTCGTGTATGAGTATGCCCTTCGAGATGACAAACTCTTTGAGTCTTGCGAAAAGCAAGCGCTCGTAGAGTTTGCCCAGGGCGCTAAGGAGACTAATGGGACGGTAGCTCGTGGGATCGTCACGTGGCTTACCGGGTTTGTGAATGCCGATGACGTCTGCTTCTTTCCACTCCGAAGGGAATATAGCGTGCGTCATGGCGGCATTGAAGATGGCTACCAAGAGGTAGATCAAGTGGTAGGGAAGGATTTTTAGTACGCGGTTCGAGATGCCGTCAGGGCCGGGGGATTTCTTAGGCTTAAGGCCTTTGATGAGGTCTTCCACCTCGGAATGGGTGACCGGGGTGAGAGTGTCGGATGGCGGGACAGAAGCCCTGCGCTCTACTTCCCTATCTACGTGATCGCGATGGGGTGGGTCGGAAACTGAGACACTAGGAGAGCATTGTCTCTCTAGAGAGTCTGCGAGGACCTCGGCTTTTTCCTCGTCGTCAAAAGCTGGAGGGGCGCCTGAAGGGCGGGTCAGGGGAGGCATGGTGGCTACCATACTTGTCGGACTTGAGAGCCCTCGCTAGCCGCCAGTAGGCTTGGTGAGAGGGAGTGATACCCTCGAGAAAACCGTCCCACCGGTCCCCCCGGAGTTCCGCGATGCGGTTCTTTACGTCCCTCTGTAAAGCGCGCATGCGGATCCGGTTGGCTTCGGTGGGGTAGGAGTCGTGAGCGCGGATAGCCGCGTTTTTGGCTCGGACCAATTCTTTGACGTCGGCCGGCAGTTTGAAGCGTTGGACATAAGGGTCCACCGCTTCAACCTGCCGGGAAGATTGGCTGATGGCCGATTGGAGGTTGTCAGTGAAAGCACTGACGGCTTGTTCGGTGTCCTGAGGGGACGAGAGGTGGACTGGGATACGAGAGAGCTGTGGCGTGTCGGCATTGGCCAAGCAGGTGCTCAGCCGCTGCCAGTCCACCACGTTCTTCATGACCGGTTCCGGTGAGGGAGGTGGTCCGAGCTCCATGAGAACGGGACGGTGGTCGGAGTCTAGTTCATGGAGCACTTCTAAGGAGCGCAACCGAAGCGTTACGCTCTTTAGAAGTGCCATGTCTAGGACATCGGGACGGTGGCCGATGATAACGGGAAAATGGGTGGGGCGCATTGGTGCAATGACGTCAAAGTCGAGAGTATCGACTAGAGCGTCGAGGCGCACGCCGTTATAATTGGTGGTGTGACAGTTCCACCTGACGTGTTTGCAATTAAAGTCACCGCCAAGGATGACGGCGCTATCCATGTCAAGAAGTGCTTCGATGTCACTTCTGAGAAGTTGCTTGTCAGGTGGAAGGTACACCGAGACGAGAGTGACAGGGGGATGACCCGAGAGAGAGAGGCGGCAAGCCGAGGCCTCGATATTGGTGAGCGCAGGGACATCGAGTGGGATGCAGTGCAAGGATTTCCTATAATAGATGACAGTGCCGCCTCCGCGGGAGGCAGTTCTGTCATTTCGCACGAGATGGTAGTTGGCGATGTTGGGACTCCTATGAGCGGGTTTGAGGAATGTCTCTTGCACTAGCATGACGTCAACTTGGTGATCCCTAAGGAATTCACCAACTTGATCGCGTTGAGGAGAGAGGCCATGGGCGTTGAAAAACGCCAGGCACAAGGAGCGGGGCTTAATCCGTTTTGGGTGTAAATCCATTGATTAAGGATAAGATTGGGTGGTGGGAACCACTGACAGGGAACTGAGCACACTCTCGTGCTCGACAAGGGCCATGGTGCGTTCGAAGTCGTTTTTGGCGACTCGAAGCTTGTGCGCGAGGGCGCGGATGGCGGCAATATTAAAATTGCTCATGGTGTTACGGATCAGTTG
The DNA here is from genome assembly GCA_911728495.1 of Furcula furcula. Classification (NCBI taxonomy): domain Eukaryota; kingdom Metazoa; phylum Arthropoda; class Insecta; order Lepidoptera; family Notodontidae; genus Furcula; species Furcula furcula. Next base: position 25,033,644 of record OU452252.1, read on the forward strand.
GATGTCCGACACCAGGGTGTTTTGTGCTGAGGGCACTGGGGTGAAACCGGCGTGAGGCGCCGGGGCGCTAGTCGCAGGGTGCATGGGCGCGCTGGGAACATGGGTGTTCCATGCGTTGGGACGGTTGAGCCGTGGGTCGCGGAGCGCAGAAGGCGCGACGCCTTGTGGAGCCTGCGGCACGAAGGGTGCCGAACTTGACGGGACTACTTTTTGCGCAGAAGGCGCAGGAGGAGTAGGGGGCCCGGGCACAGTGGGTGCCGAAAAGATGGGCGCTGAAGGCGCTGGATTCCTGGGCGCACGGAGACCGTTGCGCCTCGCCACTCGGCTATTCCTCTTTGGGGCCTTCGAACATCCGCGATAATTCGCGGGGTGTCCGACGGTCCCGCAGAGGACACAGCCGGGAGGCTCGGTCGCGGTCTCCTGCTTGCGAGAGCAGGTGGATGTCGGGTGGTCCCCGATGCATTTAACGCATCGGGGAGTGGCGTGACAGTTGCGGGCTGAATGGCCGTACAATTGGCAATTGTGGCACTGACCGGGAGTGCCACGTTTGTGGGGGGGTTCGACATAGAAACCCCCGGTAAGGTCTAAAAGATGAGACAAGTCGAAAATACGCTTGCCTTCGGGGGTACGGTCGAGAATGACAGTCACCATACTGTATGGGACCTTGGGACCGCGGCCACTCGCCATGCGGTGGACTTCGTGGGCGGGGAATCCTTGGGACTGAAGGTCCTCAAGGATGAGAGAGGGCTCGAATTCCTTCGGAACTCCCCTGATGACCACTCGAAGGGTACGGTCCTCTTCGAGGGTGTAGGTATGGAAGGAGATCTTCTCCTTCCTGAGATGGGATGTCAGTTGACGGTGGTCGTCGGTCGTCATGGCACTGACACTGATGCCGTTGGCCGTGTTCGAGGCCTTCCACCAGCATTTTCTCGCGTGGTATTTAAATAATCGGCCCTTGTGGCACCACTTTACTACAACGTTCTACTAATTACAAATTATTAAGCGCAATTATCTCTAGTCTGTAAATAATATAAAACCAAGTCGTTTTCCATGTCGGTCTGTCTGTTCGGCTAAGTTTCAGTCTATCTGTTCTTCCAAACTGTTTCTAAACTGCACACTGGATGTTCACAACGTACCTAGTTCATGTTATTTGTAGTTTGTACATATTATGCTTAATATGTACAAATAACATGAACTAGGTACACACTGATGTAATTGACGTAATTAAGGTTATATATCTTGAAATTTAATTATTTAATTAATTAATTTAACCTGTAATGTTTTAATTTTGTTTAATTTGATATTGATATTAAGGTTTTAGTTATTACGTATTTTTTCTTGTATTTTATTTAGTTAGGCATAATCTTTTTCTTTCTTCATATCTATTCATTACTTATTTTTAAAATGTTTTCTTGATTTTATGTTACGTTTCCCAGTGTTATGGTACTACTGTGATAGTTGTGGTCACCTATAATTATGTGAGCACATTGCATGCTCCATAATGCACTTACTGTATTTTTATGTAAGCGAGTGTATCACATGTTGGTAACCCAAATAAAGAAATTAAAGATTAATAAAAAAACTATAATTTTATATACTTAACAGCTTTATGACTAGATGCCGCCAAGTCAATTATGAACCCGCATGTGAAATAATTATCTTTATAGTTTAAATATAATCAGCAGCTGAAAGACCACTGTTGAACGAAGGCCTCCTCCTTAGTAGGTACACCCTAGTGGGTACACCCTCCCTAGTGGGTGGAGTTAATCGCTATGCTTGACACGCGTAGGCGCGGCGTCGGTCGTGGGGATCGCAGTATAGGTGCGTAATAGAAAGATGCCGCCCGTCTTCTTGTTTTCCTTTAGTCGCCTCTTGTGGACACCCAATGGTAATGATAGGGTGCTATGGGCTTATGGGTTTCAATATATTTCTTTCTTATTACTTATTCGTTTCTTAATGTAAAATTAGTCCGAAAAAAAAACTTCAGCGGCAAAATAAAATGTAGCGTTTTCGTAGCAAGGAATTTTCTTAAGTCGTATTAATCATCGCGTGGGCAAAGATATTGTCGCACCTACCTATTAATGACTACCTAACATTCTCTAAAGATCAGCACTTGCTGTATAATGGATTTATTTGATATTTTCACCATCACTTAGCTCACACGTAGCTCTACTGAGCCTACTAATTTCAGGCCAATATCAGTGTTACCGACTTTGAGCAAAATTTTTGAAAAATTGTTATTAAATCAAATGTTAGAACATTTCAATAAAAATCATCTGTTTCACAATAAACAATTCGGTTTTACAAAAAATCGCTCTACAACGGATGCTGGAGTCGAGTTGTTAAAAAATATTTATGAAGCCTGGGAGGAATCACATGATGCCCTTGGCGTATTCTGTGATTTATCTAAGGCCTTTGATTGCGTAGAATATGACACGCTAGCCAGGAAACTACACCACTATGGTATAAGGAATAGAGCTCTCAACCTTCTGACCTCATACCTGTGTAACAGAATTCAGAAGGTTGATATCAATGGAAAAAGATCAGCTGGATCTGAGGTCACTTAAGGTGTTCCACAGGGTTCAATACGAGGCCTTTTTTTTATTCTTAGTATATATTAATGACTTACCCTACTTTGTAGGGGGCAATCATAATATTGTATTGTTCGCAGATGATACATCTTTGTTGTTTAAAATTAAACGTAAATTGCAGGACTATGACGATGTGAACAATGCGCTTTCTAGGGTGGTCCATTGGTTCGAAGTTAATAATTTAAAACTTAATGAAACTAAAACTAAATGTATTAAGTTTACTACACCTAATGTTAGACAGGTGGGAACCAATAGTGAAATTAATGGAGCGGTATTGGACCCTGTGATCTCTACGACATTCTTGGGCATTACTATAGACGCAAAGTTACAATGGGGCCCACACATTGAGAAACTGTCGGGTAGGCTAAGTTCAGCGGCTTATGCAGTTAAAAAAATTAGATGGTGGGGATCTTCTGCAGACCTTAACACTATTTTTATTCTGCAGAAAAGAGCTGTGAGAGCTATCTACAATCTGGCTCCTACGGATTCATTAAGACAAATATTTAAAGAAATAAACATTGTAACGGTTATATCACAATACATTTATGAAAATTTGATGTATGTAAAAAAGAATATAAGTACTTTCGCTAAGGTTAGTTCCTTTATGGGCCAAGGTATACGTTTTTATAATAAACTGCCCCAGGATATACGAGATCTACCAATAAAAAAATTTAAAACTACCATTAAGAGCCATTTGTCTAAAAAGGGCTATTATAAAATCTCGGATTACCTGGAGGATAAAGCTGCGTGGGCTTGAACTGCAGTACTCTTGCAAGCTTATAGTTTAAGATATATTTATTGTAAATTTGTTTAAAAAAAATCTTATATAATTGAAAAAAGACAAGCCCGCTGAGTTTCTTGCCGGATCTTCTCAGTGGAGGCCGCGTTACGATCCGGTGGTAGTTGTAAAAAATGACAATATGTAAGAGCCCCCGTGAGGCCTATGCATAATAAAGAATTTTGAATTTGAATTTGAATTTGAATTTGAATTCACTTAGATAATTTTCTACGGGTGGAATGTTTATAAATAAAAAATATATAAATAAATAAATTCATAGTTTAAAAAACTAAAAATACACGCTATTTTATAGTACCTTTAGTGCACTAAAAAGTAATAAATAATTTATGGAACTCGTTCTTTCTTTCTACACCGTGTTTGTCATTAAGCATTATAATTAAGTGTGAAAGCGTGGGGCGCTTTAAATGCGCTTATAATGCTATAATGCTTAATTACGCTTATAATGCTTAATGACAAACACGGTGTAGAAAGAAAGAACGAGTTCCATAAATTATTTATTACTTTTTAGTGCACTAAAGGTACTATAAAAAAGCGTGTATTTTTAGTTTTTAAACTATGAATTTATTTTACACTTTTTAGTCTTAGAAATATTAGTCTAAAATACGGATAAACTTGGCAATTTTTATTTATTCGTAGCTTGAATCGTAGGCAGGTTGTTGCAAATGTATATTTACAGGGTAGATATTACATACGCATAGGTATCGCAATGAGTGCTAAATTTAAGAAAGCAGTACGTAATTCCCCTACCTTCCAGTTCCATCATCAGGTCCTCATTAATGGTCAAAGTGAAAAGAACTCTTTAAAACAAATTAAATGAGCTCGAACTCGATGTGTTTACTAGTAGCCATACCAGGGTTCCGTCCCCCACATTCCAGTCCCTTCATCAGGTCCTCATTAATGGTTAAAGTGAAAAGAATTCTTTAAAACAAATCAAATGAGCCCAAACTCGATGTGTTTACTAGTAGATTGCTACTAGTAAACACATCGAGTTTGGGCTCATTTGATCATGGAACTGGCAGGTGGGGGACGGAACCCTGGTATGGACCAGGGTTCCGTCCCCCACTTTCCAGTCCCTTCATCAGGTCCTCATTAATGGTTAAAGTGAAAAGAACTCTTTAAAACAAATCAAATGATCCCAAACTCGATGTGTTTACTAGTAGCCATTCCAGGGTTCCATCTCCCACCTGCCAGTTCCATGATCAGATCCTCATTCATGGTAAAGTGAAAATAACTCTTTAAAACAAATCAAATGAGCTCAAACTCGATGTGTTTACTAGTAGCCATTCCAGGGTTCCGTTACCCACCTTCCTGTTCCATCATCAGGTCCTCATTAATGGTAAAAGTGAAAAGAACTCTCTAAAACTAATCAAATGCGCCCAAACTGGATGCGTTTACTAGTAGCCATTCCAGGGTTCCGTTACCCACCTTCCTGTTCCATCATCAGGTCCTCATTAATGGTCAAAGCGAAAAGAACTCTTTAAAACAAATCAAATGAGCCCAAACTCGATGTGTTTACTAGTTACCATCCAAGGGTTCCCTTATCCACCTTCGAGCCCCAGCATCTGATCAGCTCGATGATACCATATTATTGTATTGTCACCGGTCCTTGATACATGTGCATAATTTCAAATTATTTGGACGTGTAGAAGTGGGTCAAAATTGCATCGCAAGATTCCATTACCATCATACATACATACATACATACAGGTCAAGCTAATAAAAGCGTGTTAATAAAAAGGTACTTATCTATTACATTGTTCATAAATACGTACTTATAGATTAAGAAGCCTATAAGGCCGAGTATTTCCGCGGCCCTTTGCTAGTTGTTTATAATTATGATGCATGTGCTCCATTATAAGACCGATTTAGCAAATATAGTAGAAGCACGGTGAATATAGTAATTTATCTTGCAAACAGTGTATCTAGATTAGGTACGTTAGTCAATAGAATTTTTTAAAGAATTAACCGGTTGGAAAAAAAACGCAACGAAATTAAGTCCAAACAATAACAAATGACAACTTAAACTAGATCTAAAAGTAGACAAAAACGAAGATGTCATATCCCCGCCGCACAACCGCACAGAGAATGCCGCACAGCCGCACGCGCGCACAAACAAATCGTATAAACAAACGACTTCAATAGACAATGGACACTATAAAGTAGGGTTGCCAAACGCACACGAATGATTGTCCAGGGCGGGAATCAAACCCGCGACCTTTTGGGTGGCAAAATAAGAACCACTGCGATAACTCATCTGCCGTCAACTGTTCCTTAATTTTCTTAGTGTATCATTAATTTGAAGGCGCTAATAGTCAATCGTACTCACTGTGTCGGGAAACGATAAGTTGGTTAAGCCGCGTTACAACCTCTGAACCTGAGTGCCTCAACATTAACGGTAGTCGTGGAAAATTGACAGATAATTGGATATAGAAACCGATAGCTGTCACATGCATGGGTGGCAAAATTGAGAACCATTTCTATAGAAGCCTTTTGGTCTCAACTTTTCAGTTCTATGTCGGATAGCCCTACGCGAATGGCGACCAACGCGCAGTTTCGAGATTTACGAGGGAGCACCGCGCGCACGCGCGACGACTATGCGATTCCGTAGACATAGGTCTTTTGGAAGAGATAGAATTTCATAACTCGTTCATAAAGTATTTTTTTTTGTTTTCGCGGAGGAAGCCTTCCACGGTTCTCGGGACCCTGTGTCAACTTGGGTATGTAAGATTTTTAGCCACAAAAACTTCCGCGGCCGTCGCATCGGCTCGTTAGAGGGGAAACTGGGTTCTTTGGTAGGATCTGCACCAGGACCCCTCAGTGTCTTGCTTTTAAGCCCACCGCCGGGGGCACACTGTAGCCCCCAGGAACCAGTCACGGTGCTCACGGGGACTGGACTGGTGTCGCAACCCCACTGCCGTCCTCCTCGAAGTACCCGCCGTACTCAATGGACGTTCTTGGGCCCACACCCCGAACGTCCAGCGACCCTTACCTCAAGTAGCAACATTTTTACTTAATACAGGGATTTTAAAATTCTATTAAGGTCTTATCAATTGGTTATTCTTCATTATGTCGCATGCTTCTTCGCCATTTAATTTTGTAATAGTAAAAAACTCTGACGTTGATCGTTTGACAACATGGAAGACACAGCATTATCTCTTCTCCAAAAAGGATAAAAATATTGATAGAGTCTGCTTGCTCTTTCTAAACGATTGCTCCCTGAAATAATGCAATTAATTTTATGCTTTTCACCGTCACTCAGGGAATTTCCAGAAGATTGAGGTATGTGTATTAGCGAACCTGCGATTTGCTGCAAGTATTTTCTAAATTATAATTGATAACACATTGTGAATAGTACGAGTATATCTTTGTCTCAGTATGCTCGGAATATTATTTACATTGTCATAAGCGGTACAATGGGGCAGTGCGCGCGCAGCTAAGTCACAACTAAACTCCCATAATGGGATCTAAGAATGGGATAGTTCAAACTTGTTCTCATATTTAATAATAAAATAATGCCAAGGAAACAACAACTCCTTCCAAATTAGGTTATCTTATTAGCATATTATTTAATAACAATATTACAAACTTAGCAGAGTTTGTACTAATGGAAACCAGACAATTTATACCAATACTTATGTACTGTTTTGTTTTTGTAAATAAACCCAGATATTTTGTGCGAATCGAACCCAAGACCTATTGGGTAACGGCCAGGGTGTCTCATCAATCACTAGACCAACATACCCATATTGTTTATCAAGTCCCATGAACATTGATGAATCGTCAATGTGTTCTTAAAATTATTTTAATAATTTACATAACATCTTACTTTATTAGGCTACATGGCTTACTTAAAATTATTCCTCCATTCCTCTAATTTATTCTAAGCTACAGTGCTACCTTATACCTACCCAGGACAAGCATTTGTGAGGACGAGCATGGTATGTGAGTGTTGTGTCTGGTCCGGAATATAAATTAAAAAAAACCTCAAAAATCAAAAATAGTTTTTCAAATAGGCTTAACGCACTTTTGAAAGGTCTTGTTTTTTTTTTTAAAAAAAGCTATCAATGGATCACAACGCGGCCTCAACTGAGAAGATCCGGCAAGAAACTCAGCGGGCTTGTCATTTTATCACTTCTTTTTTATAAACAGTGTGTCTTGCCGTTCAAAAGATCAAATAAGACAGAAAAAATTTATAAAATACGACGAAAGTACTAAAAAGTACAACGTATTATTTACATGTGCCAACTTAAACACCAATAAATTGGGACCAGTAACCATACGTATATATATAGTATAGACAAGACAGACTTGCACAATATCACCATAAATGGCAAAAGCTGAAGGTGCACTAAATAAAACTTAAACTAATTTTCAAAATTAATAGTAATTGACTTTTATATTATGTAGATATTGTACAACCCACATTTGAACCCACGTTCTGCGGTTTCCAAAGCTAGCGGTTTTCCACCGAGCCAAGTTGTCATTAGCCAACATCCTACAGTCTCAACCATATCGATGGTCTCAACCTAGTTATCATTTATTTAAACAGGAGCCAAAACCAATGTGGAACGATTAAACAAGATATTTCGCTAACAGACAGGCGATGCATCACAGCATCTCGTGAACGGTCAGCACTGATAGATGGTCCGCCAATAACACCACTTACATATCTCACAATGATATTAATGTGGCCATTGAAAGAAATCAGTGAGTTATAAAGTGAAAGATTATTTTAATGTATGATCTGTAAAATATGTGCGGTTCTTAACCTCATACCATTCTATAATGTTTTCTTGTTGTTGACGTAAAAACTGCACATTTTTTATTATTTATTTTTATTTCAGATATCCATAGAATGTTAGTATTATTAGTAACAATTTTATCTTAAGCCTACGTTAGTATGTATTGTCAGTATTATAGCAATTAAGTATGTACATTTGTTTTTATTTGTTTTTACGCCATAATGCGGAAACGAGTCGCGTCACTAATGGGGAGAGTTCGCGGTAGCAACAACAGCCTCCTGAACGTAATCGCAGAGAGAATGGATGGGCCATTCTTAAAACACTGGACCCTAACACATGTGTCGCCGAACGTGAAGTATAGAAAATAAGTTAATGTTGTGTTGTGTGTATCTAATTGTCAAATATTGTTTACTGTCTAAGATGTATATGTGTAGTAAAAAAAAAAAAAAAACCTAAATCTGTGGGTATTGTTCTTGTGTAGTCCTTGCTTTTGTTTTGTTTTGTTTTATTTTTGTTTGTTTTGTGTCAATGTACCTACTAACAGTAGAATTTAAGATATATGTTACTAACAAAATATGGAATTATCCGAAATAAATAATTGAATTGAAATAATTGAATTATTCCAATCCTAAGACCACCCCAATCCAGTGTTTTTGAAAGGGGCAGTCATAGCGTTCATTTACTGCACTGCGTACCGTATTATAAATTTTGATGTTTTTGGAACTAAAGAAAATACAAAATAAGGGCTGGTGGCCGCCATAGTTATTTTTTTAAGAAAAATATATGGCCTATGTCACTCCCACAACTAAGACGAATCTGAGTGAATAGGCTTTTAATAAGCTAGTGTGTTTTACCATCTTCGATTGCGTCGCCACTTTCCATCAGGTGGGGCTGCAGTCAAGCACTAGCTTATGTCGAATAAAAAAAAATCTAACGACATATTATAAGTCACTGTCCATCACGCCGTGTAGGCTGTAGCCCGTGCCAAACAAATAGACATACATATTTACATACATACATACTCTCGAAAAACATAAGCCCGGGGCAGTCGGGCAATAAAAGAAACAATAAAATAGAACAAGGTAAGTATAAAGAGATCCAGATCTTCTCAGTAGAGGCCGCGTAGTGATCTGGTGGTAATTGTAAAAAAGTTGACAATATGTAAGTGCCCTCGTTAGGCCTATGCATAATAAAGATATTTTGAGTTTGAGTTTGAAATAAAAAGAAAGAAAGAAAATACACTTATTTGACACACTCAAAAACAAAAAGTACCTAACCAAAAACTACAGAAAACAAACAGAAGTTGTGTACTGTTAAAAAGGATGCTGCCACAGCATTTTGCTGCGCCACATATACCAACGCTGATTGATATTTAATGACTCAGCGTTGATATTCTGGCAGCACCTCAAAAAGGTGACACCTCATATGGTGGCAATCGTACGCCGCATTTCCGCCCAAATAAAGGTTGGCCATTCAGCATTTTTGTATATTAATTAGATTTAGAGGTGATCAGTGCGTTCGTCTCTCAATTTATTTATTTAAAAGCGAAGGATTAACATAATTTATAAGCAAGTTACACTCACAAAGAAACAATCCAATCCATTACCAATTATCCCGGGGCGCGGTGTAAATCCGGCATTATTTGGCGGCCGTCGAACCGGCCGGATAATCCGGCCCGGACGCCTCGGTGCGGATATAAATCACGGACAGAATTAGTGAAACGATAACGTCTCACGGATCTTTTGCTACGGGTTGTCCCGGAAGAGTTTTTGGCCAAGCATGGAGATTTTTTTAAATACTTACTGCCGAACCTTCAAACGTCAATTAAAGTAATGATCATACATTTTTAGAAATCGGTTATTTCGACACTAATACTACTAATACTTAATACGCAGATAGTGAATAGAGATAATAATTATCTCGTGGTCAATAATGGAAATTAATCATAAACGGCTCCGACAGTCGAAATAAATAGATTTGAAAAGGTGACTTAATTAGAATTAAAGTTAATTGGGGTTTGTGAGTGCGGCAGTTAAGTACTTATCTGATGGTATACATATTAGAGGAAAAACATACATTCCAATATTTTTAGAGTTCTTCGTTGTTGAAAATCCCTTTTTGCAGAACCTTATGCTGTAATTCCCGTGGGGTGTCCGGGTAAGAATACTGCCGTCATAAAACGAAAGGACGTATCTACCTAAAGTTCGAAACGGAGAAATAAAATAAAATGTATTTTTGAAAGTAAAAAATCCGCTGTGCTCAAGAAAATAATAAAAGTAATATTTTTTCTGTGAAAAAGTATGAATTAAAGTTTGGTCTATTGAATTAAAGATGCAAATATTATTAAAATAGATTTTATATATTAGCAGCGTTTTCCCTGAAAGAAAACGCATATTAAAATACTTACCTTATTCAAAGCTTATTATGAGAGCGGCACTTCCTGTTTCCCGTCGACTTTGCTCCTATTGGTCAACTTTCTTGTGATTTGACCGGAAATAGCATCACCATGGCAGGCGAGAGCAGCAAGGGTTCGTTAAAAATGCCCGCTCGCTCCGCTCTTGTTCATTGTGTCGAAGAATTACCAGGCAGGATTAAAAGTTAAGCTTTGAATAAGGTAAGTATTTTAATATGCGTTTTCTTTCAGGGAAAACGCTGCTATTAAATCACTGTACCGTTATTCAAAGCTTATTATGAGACGTGTTTGTTTTCGCCTGGTGATGCCAGTATACATGACGCCAATGTGATTGTGATACATAGATGTATTGTAATATCCATGTGTGAATTTTAAATAGAAATGCAATAAATTGCATACTTATATATCTACATAGTCTGCTACGAATTTCTTTTAGAAATGGGTAGCAAAGATAAGAGAACTGTATCTCAACCATTCCAATCAATATTATGGGCAATTGATAATCAATAGTTATTTATATGCGATGTACTTTTGACTTCGATTTTATAAAACTGTCTAAAATGTATTAAAGACCTCCAATTTCCAGGAGCTAGCTAGTATCAAAAACTTAACTATGCTTGTGACGCATGATAGCTAACTATTTAAGCTAGATTATGTTGGTGGTTTTAGTCTTTTTAAACCAATCAACGGCAGCTATCGTAACTGGAATATACAAACAATTTGTTTTTGGTATTTAACGCTGATGCTTTAACCGCAAAACAAATTTTATTTTAACGCTGCAGGCGTTGCAAGCAGGTGGTTTTCCGATTAACGCAATTCCAGGACGCGACTATGAATTACACCCTACCAGGTGCTGTTGTAATGTTTAGCTAAGCTACTGCATGAAAATTATCCTTGGACAGGAAATTCACTAAATCATATCCTATTTAAAAGACTCTTGAGGATGGACAAGTATAATCGATATAAGAACATATCGTGACAAGAAATTACTAGTAAAAAACTGGACTGATCAGTAGGACTGTACAATCATCAGACAAATGATTTAGGCCAAATAATGTTAAATGACAATTGTTTACTTATGTTTATTATGTATCTATGTATGAATCTGCTATAAAACTGTCCAAAATGATGCCAATACTTTAAATTAGATTAGAAAAAGTCGGCACAGATTTTACAGACTAGGTCCTGGTACTTTGTGAATTTCAATGTATATATATTTTAGATTGCAAAGTCAAGTCCTTCACATTTCCATTTCCAGGATCACATTGTATGTTAATAGACAGTATGCCCACCTGTACGTCCACTAAGACTAAGGTAGTGAGATATGAATCAAAACTCGTTCAAGAAACGAGTCTACTCCCCAGAATACTTCAGCGATTAAGTATGTGTTAACCCACACATTATGTTTACCTTATACCATATACTCAAAGATTTAAACATAGATGATATTTTACGGTATATCTGCTCTGAAGTCCCCAAAATATTTATTGTAAATATTAATTTATGGACTTAGGTAAGTACTCAGTCTGTAATACTATCTCAAAAAAAAAAAGATCTGTCAAGAGAATCTGTTTTTAAATGGATATTGTAAATAATCAATAAAAATTTATTTGTATTTGTTTAATATTTCGTAGCGAACTTTATCTGGTATGTACATACTTATAATGTAATATCCGTAAGTGAATGGATGAGACCCCCCCCCCCCCGTCTTTGCGGAGGTAAAGGCAACGTTTTTTGTCATAAAATCGAAATTGCAAGGGATAATAATCAGGATTGTTAACATTTCTTTCGGTTACAAATGTCCTGACATTGATCGGAATTTAAATTACACGCTTTTGCCTACCAAAATTGTGTCGGGAGTGAATTTCTGGCTGATAAAAATGCATGCGATGCAGTGTTGCTACAATTTCGGGTAAGTGGTTTACTTACCATACAATACAATTGAGTTTTCTAATATTATGGAAACTCCTGGATAATTCTTTTAGGCATTATCATTGATTGCATTATGTTATTATAGGTCCTCAAAACTTCCAATGATTAATTGCTAAACAGCTATTATAATTGTAAGATTACATACTTTCCTTTTTTGTAATGAGATAATAGTATAGAAAAACAAATGTTGGTTTTCGAATAAACTTGAAGGAAGGACTAAAGATGCCAGGAATGGCACTTGGGGCGGCCCTTCCCTCCATTATTTGTAGGAGTTTCTTACAATATTCTGTACGAAACTTCGGTATCGTAGTTTCTGCTTGGTGGGTCCTGATATACCAAGACTGTCAAGAGAGGGGACCAAGAGTAAGATCCAAGACGTAACTGCGAGCCATAATTATGCAATGAATCCTCAAAGTATACATATATTAATATATGTTAAATATTCATGTTCATACAATCACGTATGTGCTATTTGGAATAGCAATTATACATACATCCTTCATCTGCAAAGTAAATCTCTGTGTTCCATGCCCCACGAGAGTGGGTCATATTCTGTGCAAGCTCTTCGAAACAGAGGTCAATAATAAGACGGACGATGTGCCAAGCGATGGCACTTATGTTAAAGTATCTAGGCTGAATTTATTCTTAAATAAGAGGTGAGTGTTCTGTCAAAGCGCAACTGTGCAGAGCAGCAATGCCTTTATCCGTCCTGCAAAGGACTGTTTAATATCTCAGGCCAATCCACACTCATTCGTTTGATCCCAACCAAGACAGAGTCTGTACAATGGTAACCAGACAACTGATACAAAATACATATTTATAGACTTTTCATACTTATATTGATAAACATCACACACTTGGTAGGAATAGAACCCGGCGATAGCAGCCCTTATCTTACCATTAGAGCAACGAGCCCGTCAAATTATATGTTAAAATAGACTTAGCAAACAACTTTCAGACATTTTGAATGTCCCCGATATTCAAAATGATCCTCAAAATCAGGTACCTACGTGCTTTCTTCACGAGCTGCTATTTGTATACCATCCCTGCTAGGGAGGTTAAGTCTATGTGTACCAACCCTGGGTGAGTAATAAATTATTTAGTCCCTGCAAAGGACAATATCATCATCATCATTAACAGCCGATAGACGTCCACAGCTGAATAAAGGCCTCTCCCTTAGAAGGGAGGGGTTGCCATAATTCCCACACTTAGCAGGCGGCTTGGGGATCAATAAAGGACAATATGCTGATGGTGAAATAGACTTCAGCCAACCATTTTTTAAATTAACTAGGTTGTCAAAATTTATTCCAAATCCAGATGAGCAACCATCTATGTACCATCCCTGCGAGGGAGGTTAAGTCTTTGTGTACCCACCCTGCGGGGGTGGGCAGTAAATTGCTCAGTCCCTGCAAAGTAAAGTATGCGGATGGTGAAATATTCTTCAGGCAACCATTTTTATATTGACAAGATTGATAAAAATTGATTCCAAAACTAGATGAGTACTCCCATGATGAGCAACCATGTATGTACCGTCCCTGCGAGGGAGGTTTACCCACCCTGCGGGGGTGGGTAGTAAATGGTGTAGTCCCTGCAAAGGAAAGTACGCTGATGGTGAAATAGACTTTCAGCCAACCATTTTCAAATTGACAAGGTTGTCAAAATGGATTCCAAAACCCAGATGTGCTCTCATGATGAGCAACAATATATATATATATATATACCGTCCCCGCGAGGGAGGTTAGTTATTTGTATACCCACCCTGCGAGGGTGGGGTATTTATTTTATGCGATGATACGATGAAGTGGACTTCATTATCTGAAAACTACTACTTACCCTCTCGAGAAGCCACTGTACATGTCCCCCCCTTCTTTGGTTATTTATTTGTGTACCCAACCTGCGTGGGTGGATAATAACTTGTGCCATGGGATAGCACTATATACTTATTGTAACCATATCGGTTAGCCAGATTTGTGAATTTCGTGTAGGCTAGAATATATATTGCCTACGCCATCGGCTTTCTTGAACACAAACATAATTGAATACTTTTATGGATCAAGGTGGAATATTAATCTTTTGGTTACCATGATAGCTTCTCTACGTTACTTGATACTCTCAGCAATGTGTCCTTTGAACAGTTTCTTATAAATATTTTTATTTATTTATTACTAAAATTGTATTTTATTTTACTATTTTACATAGAATATACATTAACGTAATTGTATTTAACTCACAATTGTAATATTTTCACCTTCCGGCACAGAGACCATATCTGTAATAAACTACTTAGCCCACACAGGAAGATTACGAAAACTGTCCAGCAGGCTATTTTTTGTTTTAAGTCACAATAAAAACATAAAAGCGGACGCAATGGTCCGTCTGGGATACTAATTAACTGAACTCACTTGTTTGCTGCCTTTCACGTTGATAATAGAGTCACTATTTCACTGTTCAGATTTTCGTAAATTGACAGTATTGCGCTACTGTCTGCATAATAATGTGATTTAAAGAAATATTCATTCTGAAAAAAAGCTTAGAACTAACTGTAAGAAATGTATTATCATCGTAGGACTTTGCTACAAAATAATTCAGCAAATGTTTAAAACTGCGGGTAGATTGTAAAGAAAATAATTTGCATTATTAATATGATTTATCAGTCGTTTACTAAGAGTCGTTTTTTATCCACTTAGAAATCTCGTACGTACAATTACCAGCAATAAACTTTACGAAAAATATCATTTCTGAACAAGTATTAAACACTAAGTTTCGAGTTTTCAAAATAAAATTGTCGGTAGACTGAATGGAAAATAATTATTTATAAAAATATTGCTTATATAGCCCAATTTACTTGCACCACAAAATATTCATTAGTATAAAACATTTGATTAGGAACAAAGAAACAAAACGAACGTCAAAAACCGTTAAAATGTTTTTACTCACTGTTTGCTTGGCTTCCAACTATTTGTAACAACTATTGTTGTTCAATATTTAATTCCTTTGGAATTATTTAGAATTTGATTTGAATTCCATAAATAGTTGTAATATTGTAGCCTCGGACAGGTGTCCGTGACGGGAAATAAGACGCCAATGAACAAGAGCGGAGCGAGCGGGCATTTTTAACGAACCCTTGCTGCTCTCGCCTGCCATGGTGATGCTATTTCCGGTCAAATCACAAGAAAGTTGACCAATAGGAGCAAAGTCGACGGGAAACAGGAAGTGCCGCTCTCATAATAAGCTTTGAATAACGGTACAGTGATTTAATAAATAAATTACATTTTCCCTTTTTGCTTAGTAAAAAAATTACAAGAATATACATGATACTGCAATGAAAAGACGTTTCTGGCTAGATACTTCCTTTCAACTTAGTAATTTATGAAACGTCTTTTTTACTTAGCGATAATGGGTAACTAGGTTGTCGTTACCTAAATAAAATAGACGTATTTAGTCATTTACTGCTTTTCAACTTAGTGATTCTTACCTACAGTCGGTGAACTTACAATAGTACCTGTAGAAACGCCAATGTTGCATAATTAACTGTCAGATAATTAACAGCCCATATATAAACTGAAATAAATTTAATCATAAAATAAAAATGAAATATAAAACTACTTTTGATGGTACTCATTCATACCACCAAGGCACCAACAAACGTGAAATGTTAAGGTTCTGGGCGGAAAATTGTAGTAAACTTCTTAATATTGATCGCTCATCTGATTTTGATTACAATAAAACAAATATCTGAATTTCCTATAGATATAGCTCTAGACAAACCAATTTCTATCAGCAAAATTACTGCCGCCATTCAGCTACAAAAACTTTTTAAGCAAATGTGGCATGTTGAACTAGTTACCAAAGACTTCACAGAGTTAAAAATCTTTGCACTGTATGAAAATAAAGGTAACTCGGCTGATTGAAATTCTTATAGACCTCTGACCTCTAAATTCTTATGTACCTCACTTCCCACGGCTTTCGGAAAAACCTTGGTCAGAGTACTCCCCAACCGTCTCATAAATGATAAAAGAAAATATTCTTCCCCAACCTCAATTTGGCTTTCGTCTAAATAGAGGCAATATTTCGATTGGTCAATTACAAGAGAAAAGAACAACATCGAGCAGTATTTCTTTGTTTGGTAGACCTCGAGACTATTGATAGTGTGCGTCGTGTCACTTTTTGGATTCTGCTACTCAAACTTGGTTGTACAGAAAAGTTTGCACGGATGTTAAGACTGTTACATGATAACATAACCTGTGTTTATGTAAACGGTGAGCGGACAGATTTTTTTCCCGTGAGTTGTGGAGTGAAGCAGGGTTGCGTTTTGGCACTAATACTATTTGCAGTGTACTTTTTAGTGGTAGTGGTAGATACATTAAAAACAGCCAACAATACACACATTTGATATCGTGCTTACTAATGGCAAACTTTTTTATTTATCCCTGCTAAAACCTCAAAGAATGGTCTCCCATGATATATTCACAGACACAGAGATTTGGTATGCGGATGATCCTTGTTTTGTGGCGGAAACTTCGAATGCCTTTCAAGATTTGATGGAAAAACGAAATCTCTCGACTCATAGATTCGGCTTAAAAGTAGGTAAGTATAAAAAAGATAGAATTTATGTCTATGGACACAGAAGTTCCTACTCCATTTTAGCCGTATATACGGCTGAACGCCACAATTCTTAAATTTTTCAACTTACCCTCGTCGGAGACGTGGATACTTTATTGCAGACATACGAACATTGGATAGATTTCATCTCAAGTGCCTCCGTGAAATCATGAACTTTCATTGGTCTTATCGTTTGAGACACCAATGTTTTGCGTCGAGGTAAATTTTACGGGATTAGGCGTATCTAATGAAACGTCATTTACGCTGGAGTGGCCACGTAGTTAAGATGTCGGACGATAGAGTAGTAAAACGCATCATTTATTCTGAACTAGAGGAAGGTAAGCGGAAACAATGTGGCTAACTTCTCAGGTATAAAGATGGTCTGAAAAGACATGAAGGGATGTATAGCGGGACCTTCACTAGGAAAATTTGGCTAAGCAACGAAGTACATGAAGACAAAAAGTACATGGCCTGGTGCAGGTGTTCGAGGAGCAAAGGAGGCATGTATTGGATGCTAAGTGGGATGCGATTTAGAGCAGGCCACCCTCCTAAATGCAATACAATTATGTAACTGGTACTCTTATGTCCACATTGCACTCATATAGACAGTACCAAAACAGGCTATAACATTAATGTTAGAATTCATAGTGTAATCACATGATTTGTAGAGTTTTTAATATAGACCGTAGATAAAATAGATGCAGTAACGTCTTTTCATTTTATGATTAAATACATTATTGTGCAAACAAATAAGACGGTTCTACGTAAATGCGTCTTTTCAACTTATTATATGTCAGAAATGACTTTCTTACTTCGTAAACATTATGACTTGCAGCAGAAGCGTCTTAATTAATAGTGAGATTTATATGGTTCTGATTGTTAAAGCCAGAATAAAAAAATACTGGTAGATGCGTCATTTTTTTCTGATCCCGATGGCGTATTTAACTCAATTATGAAAAAAATGTCAGATACGTCTTTTTTCCTTATGACGGCAGAATAGCACTCCCCCATCTCCCGTTGGGTGTACGTAAGAGGCGAATATGGGAAAACAAGAAGACGAGCAGCAGCGTCTTTCTATTGAATTACCTAACACCCTTCCCTTTTAAGGGGGAGGAATTTGTTTTGCAGTGGACGACTTTCAACTAATGATGATGAAGATGATGATTTATCTAATTGTATAGGATTACTTTATAATTTGTATACCTTCGGATTCTGTAGAAAGATCCTTAGAAACGCATAGTTCAAAAAGGCATAAAGAATAAACTTAGCCACAGTACAGTAAAGTACATCTAGTCGTTTTTCGGAAGCTTGTTTCACCCACAGAAAGGCGTAATAAGATATTGTATATATAGACAAGTCGCGAGTCTATAAAAATGCTACGAATATGAAAAACTGTGTCCCGTATACACGTGGGGTGTCCGGGTAAGAATAGCACCTTCCCATCTCCTCCCGTTGGGTGTCCGTAAGAGTTGAGACTGAGGGAAAACAAGAAGACGGGCAGCAGCGTCTTTCTATTGGATTAACTACCACCTATTCTGCGATCCCCGGAACTTTTGCCGAGCGCGGGGATTACGGCAACCCCTCCCTTCTAAGGGGGAGTCCTCCCTTTATTAGCAGTGGACGTCTTTTGGCTGCTGATGATGAAAAACGGTCTCGGAAAAAAAATCTGGTTTTTGTTTGATGTGGCAACCCTATACAACCGGAACGAAAATCGTTTAGTAAAAACACTTCTTAGATCGTTACGTCCGCTAATGACATATTAGGAGCAGCCCTCGTTAGCACTGTTGTTTGCAGTTTTTGCCGTATCGTTGCTGTCTACCCCCTAATCCGAAGATAGTCGTTAAGATAAAATATCCAAGGCATATCTTCAGGCATTCTTTTTAGGGTTCTATACCTAAAAGGTAAAAAAAGGAACCCTTATGATGCGACTTCGTCTGTCTGTCTGTCACACCTATAAACAGGGTGGAATTTTCTAATGCCACCTGAAGAGGAAGTACTCTTAATACTGTAGATAGAAAATTTTACTCAAAGAAAACATTCCTTTATTTTTTAAAAGAAAGAAAACTGTATTCGAAGATTTTTAAAAATTCGCTTGCCGCACCCGGTAATCGAACCGACTAAAATCTCTAAAAGTTGCACCTTGTACTTTTATTGCATCGATCGTTAGGGTCAATTATAAGGATGAAATCTCTCTAACAAACTTCATAAATTAAATAAAAGGAAAACAATGAAATCTTAAATTATTTTAATTATTTACAAAAAATGGTAAACTAACTAATTAATTGCTCGAAATGGGCTCCATCTTCTTGGTTACACAAATTTATTCTTCTAACGAATTCATTTCTAGTAACCTTTAATAACGTGTTGTGGTGAATGTTATAAATCGTATTCTGAACTTCAACTCTCAACTCGTTTACATTCTCATAAGATTTAAATAAAATTATTCTCATAAGATGTAAATTTGATTTTTTACATATCCCCACAAAAAAAATCTAAAGGGGTGAGATCTGGTGATCTCGCAGGCCATCTGATTGTGCCGTTTGTACCAATCCAGGTGTTAAAATGGTTATTAATGTAGGCAGTAGTGATTCTGCTGTTATGGGCTGGAGCACCATCTTGCTGTAGAATTATTTGGTTTCGCTCTTCCTCGGGGAAACCATTTAACTCATTTCTTAATAAATCCAGTATTTCTAAATACTTGACAGTGTTTAAGTTACCTTCGTATACATGGACTAACACAACCATATTTCTCATAATTACGCACCAAACGTTGAAAGAAAATCTTACTTGACTGTTAGTTTCGTGAACACGAAGAAGATTCACTCGAGACCAATAGTGGTTATTGCGGCGATTGTACATGCCGTTATTGCTGAAGTTGGTTTCGTCAGACCATACAATGTTACTCAAAAAATTAGGGTTACGGTCAATTTCTCTTAGTATGTCTTGACAAAATTGTAGTCGTCTCTCACAATCCCCAAGATGCAATTTTTATACCAACCGACCATCGCGATATCATTTAAACTTATACTTTTTCAGCACTTTAAGTACGCGAGTATGGGTTGTTCCAATTACTTCGGCAGCATCTCTGCTTGAAGCCTTCGGAAATGCTTCGAAGTATGTTAAAACATTTAGATCAAAATCGAAGTTGTTCTGCTGAAGAGTTTGTCGTCGCTTTTTGAAACTACCCGTATTCTTTAAATTTTCTACCATTCTTTTCAGTACAAACCGAGTTGGTGTCTGTCGATCTCGATATCTCTCTCCATACCACCGCAGAGCACGATTCACATCTTTGTTATTTAAAAATAAAAGCTTCCATTAAATCAAATTGTTCTTGATTTTTACCGTGACACAAATATGAAATGATTTGTAAAAACAATCAATGTGAATAACAGATGAAAATCCATTTTCAAATGTAACATTCCATATTTAAACTACGACACACACGGAGTTATGTCGCATCTAAGAAAGGAGTCTGCATTACAAACACGTGCAAATTGCAATCGTCTTATCTAAATAGTAATACGTCATTTTAATGGATAAATGACGTCAATGATAATTATTAATTAATAACATAAGTAAACAGATGGATCTTTGAGTAAAAGTGCTTTAACTTGATCCATTGAATTAATAATTTAAGATTTCATTGTTTTCCTTTTATTTAATTTATGAAGTTTGTTAGAGAGATTTCATCCTTATAATTGACCCTAACGATCGATGCAATAAAAGTACAGGGTGCAACTTTTAGAGATTTTAGTCGGTTCGATTACCGGGTGCGGCAAGCGAATTTTTAAAAATATTCGAATGCAGTTTTCTTTCTTTTAAAAAATAAAGGAATGTTTTCTTTGAGTAAAATTTTCTATCTACAGTATTAATAGTACTTCCCTTCAGGTGGCATTACAAAATTCCACCCTGTATTTCAGGAACCACTGATGTTATTGATTTGAAACTTAGAATAGTTTCAGATCTTACTTAGGGCTCCCACACATAACTGCGAACTCGCATCGCATCGAAAATATATCTGCGAGAAACAAAGGAATTTTTGTATTGAAAATTCATTTGTTTCTCGCAGATATTTGCGATGCGATGCGAGTTCGCAGTTATGTGTGGGAGCCCTTACCCAACCTCAACGCAAATAAAAAAATACTTAATTTTTTTTAATGGGTGTCGATATCGGTCATCAAAATTTCAAAGTGAGACTGCTATATCATCTTTCTTTGTCACGTAGTTTTTGGCTTAAATGTCAAAAAAATACCGTTCCTTACCTCCTACTATTAAGTTTGTGGAGGGATAAATCTAAAATAAGTAGGGGTAATACATGTCTATCTATATTTTACATAAAAGAAAGATCTTTCTAAGTACTACAGTTTTTTAGTACTCCTAAAAAACCTCGACAAACAAACTTAATTTTGCGGTTTGGTTGTTTTGATATCTGAGGTGTTAGACAAATAGTTAAATCCAAAGATGGTATGGAACCCTCGGTGCGCGAGTTCGCCCACTTGAACGCTTTTTTATTCAATAGAAACTATTGTTTGAACATAATCCCATGGTAGGCGGCATTTAAGACATCCACGTGAGGTCCGAACGGAGTTTCCAGAGTATCTCCTCAGCGTTGAAACGTGAACGCCACCGGGGAGGTTTAGTGGGTCCTACGTAACCCGGCCTCTGCCCCTGAGGAGACCGAGTACTTTATAATAATAATAATATATCTTGGGACAATCCACACACGGTTATCCGATCCCAAACTAGGCAGAGCCTGTACTATGGAAACCAGACAACTGATACTAATACTTATATACTTTTTTTTTTGTAAATACATACTTAAATAGATAAACAACACCCAGACACTTGGCTTGGCACTTTTTTATGAGGGACATGATGTATATCTATATTTTACATACGTACATAAAGTCAAGCCTTTTTCCCGTAGGGGTAGGCAGAGCCCAAGGGCCGCTTTTCGCTTTTTTTTTATCTATATTTTACACGAAAAAAAAAATTATTTTGTCTGTAGTAGGTACAGGTTTTTAGTAGGTTATTATTATGTCAGCCTGTTCTATCCCACTGCTGGGCAAAGGCCTCCCTCCTGTCCCTCCATCTTGGTCTATTACCCGCCTCTATCGGCCAATATACAAGGAAGGCATCCAGGTCGTCGCGCCATCTTTTTCGAGGTCTGCCTCGTTTTCTTGTCGCTGTATCGGCGCTCCAAAATGTCGCTCTGTGGGCCCACTGCTCGTCCGACATGCGGCAGACATGACCTGCCCCGTCCTATTTCAGACTTGCAGCTCTTCCTGCTACGCCGGTGATCTGTGTAGTAGGTAATCCTAAAAAACCTCGACAAATTAACTTAGTGTTGCGGTTTTATTTTGCTATCTGAGGTGTTACACAAATAGTAAATTAACTTTAATAGGTACAAAGAAGTCCATACCTTCTTGCGCCTACCCTCAGTGCGTGAGTCCGACTCGCACTTGACCGCAGTACTAAAATAGAAGTGGGAACACTGTTGTCTATCAGTTTGCGTATGCCATACAAACATACGTATGTATTTATGATTACCAAGCTTTTAGTATGGTGTTGCCAATCAATGGCGTTCCCTAATCAAGTAAACAATACGTGACAACATCTCCCATGGTGCTAGACAAAGGGTGTTAGCTACGTAAACAAAGATTAAGCAGTCTAGCCGAGTATCAATTTCATTAGCGACGTGCAAACAGGGTATTGAACTGTTTATCGCCTTAAGTACGGTCGGGAGCAGTATTAATGAACAATATTTTAGGCGTTGAATATTAGAGACATTATGACTAGATCATTTCAAATAAGCTTTGAAGTTCCGGCTCACGAACTTAGTTGTCAAATATCGGTCTATGCCAATTGCCACATAGTCTGATATAATAAATTATAATATAATATATTATATATAAATTATATGGTACCTACCATCGTAAGACATTCTCTGGCCAAGCACCAGTGTGTAAATGTTGCTGTGTTCCGGTGTGACACTGTAGCTCGTGAAACTGCCGGACACAAGAGACTTAATAACTAATGATTGGGCGCAGTTCCTACATCGTGTTCTCCCTCGCCCGCATCAGGCTCTTGCATGAGATCTAGTAAACTTTTGAGAGGTGTTGTCTTATTGGTGGCAAGTAAGATTTTTTTTTTTAATAAACTTAAAATTAGTTAAAGGTTACAGTTAGCTACAAACTTGACAGGCCCGTTGGTCTAATGCAGAGGTTCCTAGACTTTTTTCTCAAGACCAGTTTCAAAATTTAGCTGGTTCCGGTCGACAACATCTACATTTCTACCAAAAAGTGGGAATAGATTGGTTAAATAATTAATGCCGCCAGTCTTTTAGGTACCCTTCCCTCCCAGTGCGGCGACTTTGAGGAAATTTTTTACCTAGTTTTAGTGTTCATGTTTGTAAATAAACTGTAAATATTTAGTTTCAATAAATGTACATATTAATTATTTGTCACGACAACGTAGAACCCGTCCACGTCCACTTCCACGTCCACGTCCACGACGGGGGTCCACTTTGGGACCCCCGTCGGTCTAATGGTTGGACACCCTGGCCGCTACCCGATGATTCGTGAGTTCAACTCCCACCCAGTGTGGGTCTGGGTGTTATACCTACTTATATAAGAATGAATTTACAAAAAAAGTATTTAAATAAGTGTTAGTATCAGTTGTCTGGTTACCATAGTACAGGCTCTGCCTAGTTTGGGATCAGATGACCGTGTGTAGACTGACCCATATTATTAGTAGAGTCGAAATAATGTAAATACCTTCATAACTCTCTATGGTCCATTCAATGGTTACGAGTAGGTATATTTCGCAAGCAATTATTTTGCACAACTCTTGTCGATAAGCATTGTTAGTGGAACATTTACTATTGTGTGGCGACGTGGATATTACAAGAACACCTGTTTCATGTTTGTCATTTTGTATAAATTATTGTTAGGAAATTGTGCAAGCAGGTTGTATAAACTTGGGCTAAAGAATAAAGGTGTAAGTATTTTTACTTAGATTGAGCGATTGAGCCTCTCGCTCAAAGAGAATAGTTGCGCTCGCGAAATGCCTCCCAGGGTTAAAAATTTAAACAATAAATAATTTAATACTAATATTGCTTTTAGCACAGCGATAGTTCAGACATAGGGACCATGTGTCTAACCTAGAAGTATGCCTGCAACAAAAAACAACGAATTATAGAGCGCCAGCCGACAAACCATCGACTCTTCGTAGAGAACTAGTCGTTCACACTAATCTATACCCAAATGACGTACACATATTACCTCAATGCCTGTGGACAAGGAAGCAGTACTCTAGATAGGATCTGAATTGTAGCTATATACATACATTATTGTGCCATTGGTTCGAATCCCGTGGGGGGGGGGTGGCACCTACTTCGTGTAATTGTTTCCTACTGGCTAGGACAACGCAGGCCTGTATAGTATGGAGATTCCCGTCGGATGGGCATGTAAAGTCGGTTCAGTCGGAAAATCCATTTTCAAATGTAACATTCCATATTTAAACTACGACACACACGGAGTTATGTCGCATCTAAGAAAGGAGTCTGCATTACAAACACGTGCAAATTGCAATCGTCTTATCTAAATAGTAATACGTCATTTTAATGGATAAATGACGTCAATGATAATTATTAATTAATAACATAAGTAAACAGATGGATCTTTGAGTAAAAGTGCTTTAACTTGATCCATTGAATTAATAATTTAAGATTTCATTGTTTTCCTTTTATTTAATTTATGAAGTTTGTTAGAGAGATTTCATCCTTATAATTGACCCTAACGATCGATGCAATAAAAGTACAGGGTGCAACTTTTAGAGATTTTAGTCGGTTCGATTACCGGGTGCGGCAAGCGAATTTTAAAAAATATTCGAATGCAGTTTTCTTTCTTTTAAAAAATAAAGGAATGTTTTCTTTGAGTAAAATTTTCTATCTACAGTATTAATAGTACTTCCCTTCAGGTGGCATTACAAAATTCCACCCTGTATTTCAGGAACCACTGATGTTATTGATTTGAAACTTAGAATAGTTTCAGATCTTACTTAGGGCTCCCACACATAACTGCGAACTCGCATCGCATCGAAAATATATCTGCGAGAAACAAAGGAATTTTTGTATTGAAAATTCATTTGTTTCTCGCAGATATTTGCGATGCGATGCGAGTTCGCAGTTATGTGTGGGAGCCCTTACCCAACTTCAACGCAAATAAAAAAATACTTAATTTTTTTTAATGGGTGTCGATATCGGTCATCAAAATTTCAAAGTGAGACTGCTATATCATCTTTCTTTGTCACGTAGTTTTTGGCTTAAATGTCAAAAAAATACCGTTCCTTACCTCCTACTATTAAGTTTGTGGAGGGATAAATCTAAAATAAGTAGGGGTAATACATGTCTATCTATATTTTACATAAAAGAAAGATCTTTCTAAGTACTACAGTTTTTTAGTACTCCTAAAAAACCTCGACAAACAAACTTAATTTTGCGGTTTGGTTGTTTTGATATCTGAGGTGTTAGACAAATAGTTAAATCCAAAGATGGTATGGAACCCTCGGTGCGCGAGTTCGCCCACTTGAACGCTTTTTTATTCAATAGAAACTATTGTTTGAACATAATCCCATGGTAGGCGGCATTTAAGACATCCACGTGAGGTCCGAACGGAGTTTCCAGAGTATCTCCTCAGCGTTGAAACGTGAACGCCACCGGGGAGGTTTAGTGGGTCCTACGTAACCCGGCCTCTGCCCCTGAGGAGACCGAGTACTTTATAATAATAATAATATATCTTGGGACAATCCACACACGGTTATCCGATCCCAAACTAGGCAGAGCCTGTACTATGGAAACCAGACAACTGATACTAATACTTATATACTTTTTTTTTTGTAAATACATACTTAAATAGATAAACAACACCCAGACACTTGGCTTGGCACTTTTTTATGAGGGACATGATGTATATCTATATTTTACATACGTACATAAAGTCAAGCCTTTTTCCCGTAGGGGTAGGCAGAGCCCAAGGGCCGCTTTTCGCTTTTTTTTTATCTATATTTTACACGAAAAAAAAAATTATTTTGTCTGTAGTAGGTACAGGTTTTTAGTAGGTTATTATTATGTCAGCCTGTTCTATCCCACTGCTGGGCAAAGGCCTCCCTCCTGTCCCTCCATCTTGGTCTATTACCCGCCTCTATCGGCCAATATACAAGGAAGGCATCCAGGTCGTCGCGCCATCTTTTTCGAGGTCTGCCTCGTTTTCTTGTCGCTGTATCGGCGCTCCAAAATGTCGCTCTGTGGGCCCACTGCTCGTCCGACATGCGGCAGACATGACCTGCCCCGTCCTATTTCAGACTTGCAGCTCTTCCTGCTACGCCGGTGATCTGTGTAGTAGGTAATCCTAAAAAACCTCGACAAATTAACTTAGTGTTGCGGTTTTATTTTGCTATCTGAGGTGTTACACAAATAGTAAATTAACTTTAATAGGTACAAAGAAGTCCATACCTTCTTGCGCCTACCCTCAGTGCGTGAGTCCGACTCGCACTTGACCGCAGTACTAAAATAGAAGTGGGAACACTGTTGTCTATCAGTTTGCGTATGCCATACAAACATACGTATGTATTTATGATTACCAAGCTTTTAGTATGGTGTTGCCAATCAATGGCGTTCCCTAATCAAGTAAACAATACGTGACAACATCTCCCATGGTGCTAGACAAAGGGTGTTAGCTACGTAAACAAAGATTAAGCAGTCTAGCCGAGTATCAATTTCATTAGCGACGTGCAAACAGGGTATTGAACTGTTTATCGCCTTAAGTACGGTCGGGAGCAGTATTAATGAACAATATTTTAGGCGTTGAATATTAGAGACATTATGACTAGATCATTTCAAATAAGCTTTGAAGTTCCGGCTCACGAACTTAGTTGTCAAATATCGGTCTATGCCAATTGCCACATAGTCTGATATAATAAATTATAATATAATATATTATATATAAATTATATGGTACCTACCATCGTAAGACATTCTCTGGCCAAGCACCAGTGTGTAAATGTTGCTGTGTTCCGGTGTGACACTGTAGCTCGTGAAACTGCCGGACACAAGAGACTTAATAACTAATGATTGGGCGCAGTTCCTACATCGTGTTCTCCCTCGCCCGCATCAGGCTCTTGCATGAGATCTAGTAAACTTTTGAGAGGTGTTGTCTTATTGGTGGCAAGTAAGATTTTTTTTTTAATAAACTTAAAATTAGTTAAAGGTTACAGTTAGCTACAAACTTGACAGGCCCGTTGGTCTAATGCAGAGGTTCCTAGACTTTTTTCTCAAGACCAGTTTCAAAATTTAGCTGGTTCCGGTCGACAACATCTACATTTCTACCAAAAAGTGGGAATAGATTGGTTAAATAATTAATGCCGCCAGTCTTTTAGGTACCCTTCCCTCCCAGTGCGGCGACTTTGAGGAAATTTTTTACCTAGTTTTAGTGTTCATGTTTGTAAATAAACTGTAAATATTTAGTTTCAATAAATGTACATATTAATTATTTGTCACGACAACGTAGAACCCGTCCACGTCCACTTCCACGTCCACGTCCACGACGGGGGTCCACTTTGGGACCCCCGTCGGTCTAATGGTTGGACACCCTGGCCGCTACCCGATGATTCGTGAGTTCAACTCCCACCCAGTGTGGGTCTGGGTGTTATACCTACTTATATAAGAATGAATTTACAAAAAAAGTATTTAAATAAGTGTTAGTATCAGTTGTCTGGTTACCATAGTACAGGCTCTGCCTAGTTTGGGATCAGATGACCGTGTGTAGACTGACCCATATTATTAGTAGAGTCGAAATAATGTAAATACCTTCATAACTCTCTATGGTCCATTCAATGGTTACGAGTAGGTATATTTCGCAAGCAATTATTTTGCACAACTCTTGTCGATAAGCATTGTTAGTGGAACATTTACTATTGTGTGGCGACGTGGATATTACAAGAACACCTGTTTCATGTTTGTCATTTTGTATAAATTATTGTTAGGAAATTGTGCAAGCAGGTTGTATAAACTTGGGCTAAAGAATAAAGGTGTAAGTATTTTTACTTAGATTGAGCGATTGAGCCTCTCGCTCAAAGAGAATAGTTGCGCTCGCGAAATGCCTCCCAGGGTTAAAAATTTAAACAATAAATAATTTAATACTAATATTGCTTTTAGCACAGCGATAGTTCAGACATAGGGACCATGTGTCTAACCTAGAAGTATGCCTGCAACAAAAAACAACGAATTATAGAGCGCCAGCCGACAAACCATCGACTCTTCGTAGAGAACTAGTCGTTCACACTAATCTATACCCAAATGACGTACACATATTACCTCAATGCCTGTGGACAAGGAAGCAGTACTCTAGATAGGATCTGAATTGTAGCTATATACATACATTATTGTGCCATTGGTTCGAATCCCGTGGGGGGGGGGGGGGGGGGGGTGGCACCTACTTCGTGTAATTGTTTCCTACTGGCTAGGACAACGCAGGCCTGTATAGTATGGAGATTCCCGTCGGATGGGCATGTAAAAAGTGGGTTCTGCGCCTGGCCTCCCCAGATTGTGAGATTAAAGGAAGAGAGAGAGAGCGCAATAGTGTGTACGCAAGTACTTGTGTAGTAGGTACTATAATATCTCCCGCGTAGATGGTTGATAAGGGCGCAATGGTTGTATCGGTCGGGGACATATTATCTGCGGTGCGGTGCCACCTACGATTTGCTATGTGCTAATATTACTAAGGAGGCATTTACGATCTTAACGCCCGAGTCTATCTCGACTTGGTTGGGTCAATATTGTCGTTCAAAGCTTCCTAGGGGTGATAATTCTGATACCCCTGTGCGTGGGGTCCCGCGTAGTTTACAATCCAGTGAGACCACCTCAAACGTTACGCCTACACCTACTTCGCCTATTTGTTTTGATAACGTCACAAATTTCCGAGGAGGCGCCCGCCATGCACGACAGCCGGTAGAGGCCAGCCTTACAGTCAACAATATCCGAGCTATTATTCGTGAAGAACTGGAGAAGATAGTTGTTAATCGGCTCCCTAAAATTATTAGTGAACTCTTAGAAAATCACTTAGCCAATTTCAAGCCTTCACAGATAGAAAAGTTGATGAATGATAAAGTTGTGGCTATTGACAAGAAGCTGGAGTCATTGATTATTGGTGAGGTGTC
Organism: Furcula furcula; assembly: GCA_911728495.1. Taxonomy (NCBI): domain Eukaryota; kingdom Metazoa; phylum Arthropoda; class Insecta; order Lepidoptera; family Notodontidae; genus Furcula; species Furcula furcula. The sequence continues at coordinate 25,062,939 of OU452252.1, forward strand.
GAAGAATGTCAGTGCCTCTAAAACTGAGGTATCAATGGTAAATCAAGCATCTACAGCGATGGATAAATCTACGGTAGAGGGCGATGGCACTGCCCGCGCCTCGTCATTGCATGGCCTGACGGCGCCGATGACAGCTGTCTTGGCCCCACCAGTAAACAACACCATCGCTGTGACTAAGACCACTGCAACAGAGATCACTAAACAAAGTGGTGCATCTTCTTCTTCATCTCTACCAATGACACCGCATTCCCGACAGCGTGACATAACCCGCCAGCCTAAAGTACCTGAACCTCGCGTTTCCTGCCCAGTACAGGTTGCAGTATTGACAAAAGGTGATAATGTCGAGGATGGTTGGACAGAGGTTCAGCGCCGGCGCCCCCGATCCTCACTCGGTTCAGTACTGCGTGGGACTGCAGCTCCTGGTACCACCAAGTTGGAGGCTTCGGAAAGATGGAGATACCTGCATCTCTACTATGTGAAGAAGGGTACTTCTGATAGTCAGGTGCGTGAGCATCTATCGGCTGTCTGTGGTGGTGATATCTGCACCGTGGAAGCTTTAAAAGCCCGTGGAAATTACGCTTCCTTCAAATTAGCAGTTCCGTCGAGATTGGCTGAGCAAGTTATGTCACCCGAAAACTGGGCAGAAGATATCTGTGTGAAACCGTGGCGCCGTAATTTTCGTGCCAAAAGTATTGACACCCAGACAGCCTCTTAATATTCAAGTAGCGCCGGTTAGTAGTGCGCGCAATACCCATCTCCAAGTATTGTACCAAAATGTGCGTGGGTTAAAAACCAAGTTACCAACATGGAGATCAAGTCTGATTCTTAGTGAGCACAATTTGGTAGCTGTTACAGAGACGAATCTAGACAATTCCGTAGAGGACTCTGAGGTGTCAACTGGGAACTGGAGCATTCTGCGCAGGGACAGAACGACTGCGGGTGGCGGCGTGCTGCTGGCCGCATGTCCGGGTGTTACCTTGAGAAGACGACGTGAGCTTGAGACAGACTGCGGAGAGGATATGTGGGCTTCTCTTACAATCTATGGACAAATTGTATTTGCGTGTGTCGTGTACATCAAGCCCACCGCAACCGATGACGATTATATGACGTGGTTTTGCAAGGTTGAGAGCTTCATTTTTAGTTTAAAAGGAATTGTAGTAATCTTAGGAGACCTTAATTTAAACAGTGCATCTGTAAATATCAATAACTATTACTGTTATTTTCTAAACTTTTGTAATCTGGCTGATTTGAATGGAGTGATGAATATGCGTGGGAGTAAGTTGGATGTAGTGTTAGCACGGGAGGGCACTGAAGTTACCTGCGAGTACATTAAGGGTATGGAACTGGTCCCTATCGATCTCTATCATCCCCCATTGGGTATAGCTTTGCCCGTAACTAGAGAAAATACTATCAATGAAAAATTAGACCCTAGCAACATAGATCGTGACTGGAACTTTGCTAAAGGAGATTTCGAACGTTTATACCATCAAATACGTTCGGCACCATGGCATGAAGTTCTTGGCTGCAACGATGCATGTTTTGCTGCGGATAAGTTTTATGCCATAATGTACAATTTGTTCGACTCCACCATCCCCAAGAAAAAGATACATATTTCGGGTAATAGGCGGTATCCAGTCTGGTTCACTCGTGACATAATCAGCGATATTAAGCAAAAAATTAGGCTACATAAAACATGGAAACTCACACAGTGCAAACAAACATACGCAAAGTTTGCAGCATTACGGTCGGAATTAAAATTAAGAATCCAAGAAGCCTATGGATTATACTCAAGTAGCGTGGAAGCTAACATAAAAGACAATCCAAAACAGTTTTGCCAACACGTATCTAGCCTAAGATCAAAGGGCGGTTTTGAACCAAATGTTACCTATAACGAACAATCTTATTCGGGCGTCAAAGCTGCTGAAGCTTTTGCACAATACTTTGCGAGCGTATTTTTACCCGATACTCCCTGTATCCCCGATGTAAAGACCTCATAATAGTACCTTTATGCCATCTTTTTAATTTAGCTCTCCGGTCTGGCCTATACCCTAAGCAATGGAAATTATCGCGAGTCACGCCTATTCCTAAAACTAGTGATAAATCGACAGTGGAAAAGCATAGGCCTATCGCAGTCCTCCCGACCATTGCAAAAGTTTTCGAGCATATTCTTCATGCGTACATATACAGAAATATAAACGTGTATTTGTCTGATGCCCAGCACGCCTTTAGGTCGGGTCGTTCTATCAATTCGAACCTATTAATCCATACGGATTTCGTTTCTAAAAGTTTGGACTCGGGAAGGCAAGTTGATGTTCTGTATTTTGATTTTTGCAAAGCTTTCGACAGGGTCGACAATGATTTGCTCGTGAATAAACTGGGAGCTATGGGCTTTGCCTCAGGATTTCTGAATTTTTTTGCAGACTACCTGCGCGATCGTAAGCAGTTCGTCAGACATGGCTGTTTCGAGTCAAAGCCATATGATACCCGATCAGGAGTCAGTCAGGGATCCGTGTTGGGCCCGCTTCTGTTTCTAATCATGATTAATGACTTAGTCAACAAAGTAACATTTTCAAAGTGCTTATTATATGCTGATGACTTAAAAATAGCAATGGAAATAAAAACTGATGAAGATTGTAAACTGTTACAAAATGATCTAGACGCCATTTATCAATGGAGTATCCAGAACAAACTGTCTTTCAATACGACTAAGTGTCAAGTAATGACTTACACTCGAGGGTTGCGGCCAATACGATATAATTATACATTAGGTGGTAAGCCAATCGCTCGTGTAACCAACATCAAGGACCTGGGAGTAACATTTGACCAACGTCTGACATTTAGAGACCATATTTCTGCCCTTGCCAAGGAATCCTTTAGACGTTTGGGTTTCGTTTTGCGTAATGCTCGAGACTTCAAAAACCCACAAATAATCAGCCTTCTGTATACTGCTCTAGTTAGAAGTAAACTCGAGTGTAGTGCCTGTGTCTGGAATCCTCATTCAGCAAATCAAGTACTGATGCTCGAAAAGATTCAAATAACTTTCCTCAGGCACCTATTCAAGAGGATATACTACTTCTTTCCATACATGTACCCGACTAACTATATTATGGGGATGTTAGGCTTTAATTCATTGGAGGTGAGGAGAGGTCTCGATCAGCTTGTAGTGGCATGCAAAACCCTTCGAGGACGTATTGACTGCCCTGATCTTCACAACCTAATCTGCCGTCTGTATGTGCCTGGTAACTACATTGCGCACCGTCGCAACCGCCGGCACAGATTGTTTGCATCGCCTACGTGTCATACTGTTGCCAGAGCAAATTCCCCGGTGTGTCGTACTCTTGAGGTCTTCAATGCCCTCTTGATTGCCTACCCTGATTGTGATGTGTTTGCTGATGAATGGAAGAAAATTATCCGAGTGTGTCTGGCGTTCTGTGAGAGAAAATATGCGAGGTTGTCCACTGTTCTGTGTTAGTTTTAAATCTAATTTAGCCAAATAAGTATTTATTTATAACTGTATATTTATGAAATTATGTTAATTAATGTAACTGGTTTAAATATCGTTTTAATTAACAATAAACAATTAAACAATTAAACAATCTGAAGGTTGTATTTTTGTTGGTAATGTTTTGATGTCATCTCATATCTCTATGTAGCGCTCTCCTTTTGCAAGTGAATTCAATTTTCAGTTCAAATATAAAATGCGTACGTGCTTACAACCGACGCAGGTCGTCAAAACATCGTGACTGTGCAAACTGGATGAGCAGAGAGCTCGTTTTGTGGCAGCCGTGGGCCAACGATAATATTTACTTCTATAAGTGTGCTGCCGGGTCCGGCTTACTTGTCGATATTTTTTCATGTTGGTACACAAACAATTCACCTTATAATTATAAGGTTTTCTTTTTTATAAATAGAATAAGCAGAAAGTATGGTAAGCGTCCAAATCGCCCATAGGGCTGCGTCAGCCGAGAGATGACAAAGTCTTTTAAGCCAGGAAAGTTTACCAGCTACAGTACCCCTCACACCGGAACGCAGCAATGTATACACATTGCTGCTTGGTGGCCGAATATCTACAATCCAATTACCTACCTACTTTGCCCAAGGGACCTACATGGGAGCTATGACCTAGTAAAAACTTTGGCAGGTATTAATGTAGTCTTTTATTTACGCGAATACTAGACATTGTAATTAATATATTCTTATGGATTCTCATGTCACGGGCGGACTGACTCAGTCCGCCCGTGACCATGGGTGCTGCAAAGCAATCGAAACGTAGGGAAAATTAAAATAAATCGCGATATAATCCGTAAGAATAGATTAATTACAATTTGGCAGGTATTATTTTCCCCCCACATTCACAAACGGTAATCAGTATTCATTATAATGAACACAGTTCTGGACTTCAGTTTATATCGGCTCTTGAAGCTAATTAATAATTTATACTTGCTCTGATAGTGAGCATTGAGGTATTATGTATGTACTTAATAGTGAGTAGAGATATCGGTTATCTCGTACATACTCAAAAATGGCACTTAGGTAAGCAAAAACGGGTACCCCGATTGACCCCCACTCATGGTAGATTACAATGGGCAACACCAATATATTTTTTTATTGACCAATACCATTCAACTGACACTGGACTTGAGCACTGGACCGACACCACAGACTACTCAGTAAGAGTGACCGACACTCAATTGACACATACCTAACTGAAGCGCCATTACGGTTTTAGGCACAGGTTTTAGGAGAATACCGAATCTGTTACAATCGTAATGGAGTCTTAATAGTGTGTCGCTGGAATGGCAATTGTATGTCATTTTATTAAAATTAGCAGACTTGGGGCCCAGGTCCGGGGACCTTTTGTTTCCGCCACGAGAATTAAAACGAAGGTTCAGACATGCTTCACGTAAAAAAGGAATATTTTCTGTATCAATGTTACTCAAAAGGAAAATAAATAGATTACACTGACCCCATAACTTTATACCGTTACCTCATGACCTCACTTCAAAAATTGTGTAAATACATTTTACGCACCGCTTAATCGAATAAGTGTCCGATGTTATAGAACTCTTCCGTAAATGTAGTTTCAACAATGGCTTCGGATAATTTCGCCCACATTGTAACGGAATCAGCATTAGGTGTGTTTGCATACGCCACAGTGTAACAAATGATAGATCCGGCAACAAAGTCACAAATATTCGCCGCTATTAAGCTTATCTATAGAATAGCACCCTCCCAGATGGGGGGTTCCGTTGGGTGTCCGTAAGAGGCGACTAAGGGAAAACAAGAAGACGGGCAGCAGCGTCTTTCTATTGGATTACCTACCACATATACTGCGATCCCCAAGACGCCTGCCAAGCGTGGGGATTACAACAACCCCTCCCTTCTAAGGGGGAAGGCCTTTCGACTGCTGCACTGCTGCTAATAGTAGCTTCTGGGGTGCAGTGGGAAAGCGCTTGCTTTGGAAATCGGAAGTTGCGGCTTCAAATTGCGCGGGGAGCAACAACTTGGTTAAGTTCTTCCACTGTAACAATACTAAAAAAAAAGTCAGCTCCCGAAACAATCTCCTGCGTCGCCTTACGTCGACTAAATAATAATAATAATAATATCCCGGGACAATTCACACACGGTCATCTGATCCCAAACTAGGCAGAGCCTGTACTATGGAAACCAGATAACTGATACTAATACATATATACTTTTTTTTGTTGTAAATACATACTTATATAGATAAAACACCCAGACACTTGGTGGGAATCGAACCCACGACCTGTTGGGTAGCAGACAGGGTCACTAACCACTAGACCAACGGGCCAGTCAAAACTAAACTAAATAACAATAATAATAGGGGACTAAATGGGGGGCAAACCCCAACGTATTGGGCCCCCCATACATCAGGGCTGTCTCTCTGCTTCTCTGCTGGCGAGTATGCGTGCCCAGTGTGGGCTCGGTCTGCTCATGCTAAAGAGGTGGATGTGGCTCTCAATGACACCTGCCGAATAACAGGTTGCTTAAGACAGACACCCATTAATTTTTTATACCCACTTGCTGACGTAGCTGCGCCAAGCGTTCGAAGAGAAGTTGCGAGTGCCATAGAGAGGAGGAAACAGGTGACTGATTCTAGGCACCCACTATATAATCACTACTCTGCATCACCCCGATTAATAAGTCGCCATGGTTTTCTCAAGTGTGTGCAGCCGCTCAATGGAAGCCCTATAAATATAAGGCAAAAAATCTGGATGGAACAGTACCCTCAACAGCTTTATGTTCCCTCTTTAGAAGATCTGCCACCAGGTTTCAAGCCGGCCATGGCCTACTTGGAAAAGTTTTAATAGGTTGCGATCCCAGGTTGGTCGATGCAGGTACAACCTAAATGTATGGGGGTACACAAGTAGCACCAATATCAGCTGCAAGTGTGGTGTAGCCCAACTGACCATGGCGCATCTTCCCGTCTGCCCCGCGTATCGAACTACCTGCACTGGGGAGGATTTGCTCCAGGCAAACCAAAGAGCGGTGGATGTAGCTTCTTATTGGGCCGATGAAATTTGATGTTATCATGTCGACACGAAAAGAAGAAGAAGTTCTTCCATACTGGTAAGGACCAACAATAATGGTCGATCACCCATTTGTCTGGAAAGTAAGATGATCAATGCGTCGGAAGGGGATGCAGTGGCGGTCCTAGGGCGGTGCGAGCGGTGCGACCGCACCGGGCGCCATCATAGGGGGGGCGCCGAAATCATCCGACGATTTCGCGTCGCGACGCGACGATCGGTCGGGCGCGGCGAATTACGTCTCAAAACTCACGAAACATCCCTAGATCACCGACGTGCTATGAACAGTTGGATAGAAGCGTCGATGAGATTGAAGAATTTCAGCGGAATAGACAAACAAAACAGATTGAAGATGAGAAATCGAGATGGGTCGCTATCCTCGAACGAATGATGTCCATAGTGTTTTTCTTGGCAAGCAATAATTTGGTGTTTAGAGGGAGCTCTGGATCTGAAATGTTATACACTCTTAATAATGGCAACGTTTTTGGTCTTTTGCAACTACTACTAATTTGATACTGTGACGATGCACCTCCGCCGTGTTGTTAAAAAAGAGACTTATATCCATTATTTCAGCAAACGCATTCAAAACGAATTAATTGATAGATACAATTGAGAATAAGTACATTGGTTACCCGTTTTCAACAATTGTCAAAGTTTAATGATACATGGTATTTTATATACGACATAAAAATAATTCCAGAAATATACATGTTGGAAAAAGGCTGTGCTGATTTGCAAATAAGTAATTTTAACCGATGGCGAAAAATGTGATAATATATCTGGACATGAATTGGTTGAAGAACTTGTGAGTCTGAATCCATTATTAAAAGATCTTCCATCAGCAGAGCCAATAAAAGTTCTTCAACTTTTAAGAAGAAATGATTGACAAGATATTTTCCCTGATATTTGGACAGCGCTTTGTATCTTGCTTACTGTACTTACCTGTTAGGTACTGTCGCCAAAGGAGAACGAATTTTCAGTAAATTAAAACTAATAAAAACTTACCTGCGGTCTACTATGTATCAACAAAGACTGTCAAGGGTGGACTGTGGGATTAAATTATTGAACCTTAACAGATCACAAATAATCGCGTCGCTCTTGCCAGACGTAGGTTGGGTCATCTGGGAGTAGCCTATCCTACACGAGATGATTACGCACAGCTCCAAGCTGGAGCAATCGTTGCATAACTAAGGCAACTCTGCGACACGTCAGCAACAGAGTAAGGGCTAGGGCATGCACAATGGATCCAACTGGGCCGAAGTGCGTTCCGGTGATTACCGGGCTCGATTTTAAGCCACCAACAATAGAATAGGACAAAATAAATAAAACTTGTTAATCATCTTAGAGGAAGGATCTCTATAGAGTAGGGAAAACTGAGGATACTTGATCCGCGTGGGAGACAAGGTACACCAACATTTTGAAAATACTAAACATATTAGATTAATTTAAAGTAGCAAAACTAAACCCAAATTGAAGCCAAATTACAAAGAAAAAACTCTCATGGCCAAAATCTATCACTTCTGCAAATGAGGTCGGTGTGTAGTCTAAGAGCACGTCGAACTAAAACTGTTGAGTTTTTGATTGCGATTTTTTCTGGTGTTAGCTTTATCACACGAATTGGTCAGATGGAAAAGGTATTGTGTATTTTATGTGCTTTCCTAATAATCGGCCCGTGAATAGAAAATCGTTAGTGGTTAACTATAATAATAGAGTTTTTACAGAAATGCCATTCGGGAGACGTGGTACACTTGGTTGAGGTAGACTTGATCCCCGGATCAAATCTCCCCGAAATTTTATTGTAGTTGCCTTGTCAATAGGTACCTAAATAAATACTTGACGTTTTATGATTCAAAATGCCACGCCATATAAGATAAAACGTGTAAGTAAAAGCGAGATTAAATAAATAAAGACAAACTTAAATCTGCCTTCATATCTTTCTATCTTAACGTAGCTGTCTTCAAGGCTGTAGTGAATAGGCTGTTAATAAGCTAGTGTGTTTTACCATCGTTGACTGCTTTCCATATAATAAGCTAATAGCCTCAGCTCCAGTTCAGTTTACAGTAAAAATATAACAGAAAAATCGTAAAAGAAAATAAAATTAATTTCTATGATTGGCTTCATGCGTAGTCATACTAATGTCTCTCAGAGTTCCAAAGCGACAAGTCTTTCACGGGCTACAAGTTTGAACAAACATAATTTTAGTTTTTTTTTTAAATTGGCAAAGACTGTAAGCTCGATACAATTTTCAGGCCCAAAAGGTGGAATTTATGATTATGATGTGGAATTTAGATGAAAATGGCATAACAAACTCAGATAAACAAAAAAAAAATTGCATGTAAAGGAAATTTGAAGCAAGTTTTCAGGGTAACAGGGATCCAGTTGAATGCGAATAATTAGTTACAGTTTGCTATGGTTTACCCCGGGGTCTGCAACAGAAAATTAGTTGCAGCCATATGGATGGCTGCAACTAATTTTCTGTTGTTTTTGAAACACTAAATAATTCGTGAGATGCTCCTTGTTGAAAATTGTATTAATTTATTAACCATTTCACCCCATACTTACACGAAAGTTGCAGACCCCGGGGTAGAATACTTTTCAGAACCCTCAAATCGTACTATAATACAGCGAGTGATGGTTGGATGCTGGCTCACCCTGGTCGTCCATTGACATATAATAATATGATTTCTCCCGCTGTTGTTAGGCAAGGCAAATTCCTTAGCAATGACGCCTCGAATAATAGTTCAAAGTTTATAAATAAATTAATGTTGTCCCTTTAGCAGTGATATTATTACCGATACAGAATTTCTTTTGTTTTTATGTTACTGACCGGTCCAGAAGATATTCAAACACATTTCGTAGTACCTGTCGACCGATCATGTCTACCTGAGGGTGGGGACCAAGTCTTCCACACATAGGGGACACTAAAAACAAATCTATGCTTTCGCTTTTTTTTTTATTATTCATTTGAAATAAACTTCAATTCTTATTTGTTTCATACAACATAAAACCAGATAAATTATGAACCTTTTGATCAAAGCACACCCTTACATTTGCTTTAACTTCAAGAGTTAGGACCAATAAACAAAAGGGGGGATCAAGTATCCTCAGTCTCCCCTACGCGTTTGTCTATGGTCCCATTAAACAAAGCGTAGGCAGATTTTCCTCTACGAGGCAGGTGAATTAAACTATTTAAAGTTATATTACAAGAATTATATTGATATGTAATATGTAAGTGATAAGTAGTAATAGGTTTGATCTGTTACAAGCGCAAATGTCGATAAATACAGCTGATGGTATAGTACCTATTGTCGTGTACCTGATATATATGTATTTATATGTTCTTAACTGTGCCTACGGTTCTTACTTGCATCTAAGCATTCTATAGTACTTGTACTGATTTTTGTTCTGTGTTAATCATATCTAATGTTATTATTTCTCGTCTCTTATTTAACACATCATTAAACTCATACATTGATTCTAATGGTTATGGCGACTAAAACCGTGTGTGATAAATGTCAAATCGTAAACAGTACAGTTTTATATTTGAAGGGGCGCCACTTTTAGATCTCACACCACTTAAAAATATTGATAGGACCGCCACTGAGGGGATGTAAAAGTCGATAACCCCCTGTCGTGTCGATCTTCCGTCACGTCGAATTGTAATAATTCGTAGTAAAGGAAGAATGCACTTGTGTCTATGCAAGCACTTGTGCACTAAGTAGGTATATCTCAGATAGTTGATGTGAAAGATTGGTCGCTATGGTCGCATCGGCGAGTAGGACATTATTTATACCCAAGAATTTGTTGGAAAAGCGTGTCGGACCTAACTATAAATTTTAAGTGTGCAGAAGAAATAACACATTGGTGGATCATGATGCATGATTCTTGAGTAAATGGAAACACACTTATCTATACCCTTTATTTTCTGTATAAAAGGCTTAAATGTATAAACGCAGGCGTGATGGCTGACGGGTGACCAGTAGTCATATTAAACCCAACCAATTTTCTTTGGCTGGCCACTGGTCAGACATCACACCTGCGTTCATACATTTATTGATCAATTTTTGATCTTGTGGACATATATAGTTCTTTGGTGGAATCGCTGCAACACGGACACAAAGCAGCAACCGCAGACAGTGTGTTGTTTCTCGGCAACGGTAAAAACGTAGATATCCTCTTTATGCAACGCAACGGCAGGGTACCAAAACACTCCAAGACAATAATGTTATTTGACTAAGTACAGTTTTCTCAAGCTGGAGGGGCTTCCTGGGGTCATGTCATTGTGATAATTTTTAAGCGGGAATTTTTACTGTTTTTTTTTTTTTGGGAATGATAGACGCTGTTGGCCGCAGATGGCCATTACAGCTTCACCGGACAATAGGAGGCGAGCGCTTGAAGCGCTCTAGCCTTTACGGCAGAAGTAGCGACGAGCTCAAGGGCACCTCAGGGAGGCACGGCCTCGGCTTGGGCTGTCGCTTAAGAGAATTTTTACTGCGTCCTGCGTAGAATGCATGCTTATACCTACTTCTCACAGGTATGGCATACATTAATAAAATACTTGTTCTAACTCTGTGGTTCTAACGCATAACAATAATACGCCGATTAAAATACGCGCACAGTTTATATTTCAACACAAAGAAAGTTATTACTGGCTATTGTTGGCGGAGAGTAGGAACCTACGTGCTTTGGTAGGCCCGCGGCATCGCTGCGATTATGCGACTAATTTGTCGGATGATGGATTTTTTTCACGTAGGTATTTGTTTTTGGATATACTTACTTTAAAAGTAGTTTCATTTCAATGTGTAGTATTCACGTAAATAAAAGAGAACAATAAACTTACTGTTTTACCAAAAAAATATTTATGTTTGTTATTAAAACTTTTCGTATGGGGCCGCACCTATGGCCAAGTACTGTCACGAAATAAATGGACACCACCCGATAGCCGCCGAAGCAGGGACAGACCAAGGAGAAGATGGCGGGGTGAGTGAGACCTGTTCTCGGATAGTACTTGAACAGAAATGGCAGTATGACTTACAAACAGGCTAAGCAAAAATAATTATAGTTTAGAAATGAGTACTAAATTGATCCTTTGTTGATTTTATGTGTAAGTAAATGGGTATGTTTCATTGTCATGTTTACTATATTGTAGGTCCCTTATGCAATCATATTTGACCATCGAGCAATATTATAATAATACTGCTAATAGAGGTGGTGGTATCGCCCCAAGTAGGTACGTACCCTTCATGAGTGCCGCCAGGATTACTTTCAGGGGTGCAACTTTATCTAATATGTAGTAGATGGAGATGCACCTCCCATATTATACTATTAACTAATATAAAATTATACATGTATAGTAATAGTAGTTTATGCACCAAGGGGATAAAGTAGTGGCTTATGTCGCGGGCGTTTAATTGAATCGCGAGCATAACGAAGGATTCTAGCAACTCCTGAGCGCAGCGAGGGAGTATAGAGTTAACTCCCGAGCGTAGCGAGGGAGTTAATACTAGAATCCTGAGTACAGCGAGGGATTTAAGCTCGCCCAAGACAAAGGCACCTTTATCCCCGAGGTGAATACACTACTTTTCACACCTACTGCGAGGTAATAAAACACAAATATTGCTAGAATTAAAATAATGACAATATTTTGGGACCATCCACACATGGTAATCTGATCCCAAACTAGGCAGAGCCTATACTATGGAAACCAGATAACTAATATTAATTAATAGTGAAATAACATCCAGACACTTGCTGGGAATCGAACCCATAACCTATTGGGTAGCAGCCAGGGTGTCTAACCACTAGACCAACGAGACCGGCAATAATATCAACATAGTGATTTGCCGCGTTATCATCTAAATATTTTATTTTCTTTTCTAGAACACTGGGTTGTGCTCGTCGCGCTCGGTTCGATTTTCAAATGGTTTGTTTTTCGTGCAGTTCTCTGCTTAGAGTAGTAATACATATATATCTGTGGTAAAAGTGTTGAGGAATTTTCGTTTGACGTTCGAAATTCAAACACATTATTACCCAAGGGAGTTTAGTACAACATTATTACCCGGCTAGACTATAGGGCAATAATGAGGCACTTTATGTCATCTTTATATGACATATAATGTGACATTATCGAGCAGGTGGTGTGAAAATAAATTTAAGGTCAAATTCAAATTGCGCAGTACTTGTAATTGGACTGCAATTAAGACGTGTTCAGTTTTTATTTAATCAGAAAGTTAAAAAAATATGTAATTTTATGTATTTTCTTTACTGACAGTGGGGTGCAAGTGCACCCCCTTGCACCCCGCTGCCGGCGCCCATGGTACCCTTGAAGTGTTAGATATTCTGCCGCCAAGTAGTAATAAATAAAAGCTTTGCTGTGCTCCGATGGCCTTCACTGCATTTTGGCTCGTGAAATTACCAAGAACTACAAACTTAATAACTAATGTCTGCTGGCCACTGTACTCAGTGCAGCTGTTTATAAGCAGGCGTTTAACTTACCAATAGGCGATACTAAGTTGAATTAAAAAACTAAGTATATAATTATTTTTGATATTTACACGAATATTGAGTGCGGTGTCCGGGAAAGAATAGCACCCACCCATCGTCTCCCGTTGGGTGTCCGTAAGAGGCTACTAAGGGATAACAAGAAGATGGGCAACAGCGTCCTTTTATTACCTACCACCTATACTGCGATCCCCAACTCACCTGCCAAGCGTGGGGATTATGGCAACCCCTCCCTTCTAAGGGGGAGGCTTTTGTTCAACAGTGTACGTTTCGGCTGCTGATGACACAAATATTACTGAACATTACTCCACATTGAAATGAAACTGACTTTACGGAATAAATATCGGTTTTATATTGATTTTACTATCCCGATGTTTCGATTGATTTTATGGTCACGGGTGGACTGAGGTGGTAGCTGGCCATACGTCATAGTTGTTTCAGGGTATTCTCAGGCCTTCTAATTATTATTTTTAGCCCTATCTACACAGCAAGAGCTTACAGTATCTTGAGGTCTTGCAGTGGAATACTTGAATTTGGATTTAATTTTATGTAATTATCACGGAATTCCAAGCTGGTAGCTGGTGGAGCTAAACCGCGATATAATCCGTAAAGTTAGTTTCATTTTAATTATAAAATACAGTCTAATCGTGACTGTATTTTTGTGGCGTAGCTTGACCGAGATGGGCCCTGTATCAAAATATGTTGCAGGGCTCAAATGAAGGTATTTAGACCCTTAGGGTCTAAATGAGACTGAGACCAGGACCATTTTACGAACTTTTGCTTACTCCCGTTCGGGGCCTCTGTAGTCTGGGGGCCCTGTATAATTGATACAGCTGATATGACGGTAGCCACGCCCCTGCTTACGCCCCGCCCCTAAACTAGAAAATTAAAACTAGAAAAGCACTCGATGCACCTATCACAATTCAATGTTCTATTTAAATTGTAACAATACTTGTAGCAAAGTCGCGCACATGTAGACAGCCTAATCCAATCGGCGTACAATCGCACAATTGCGCATCGTGATCGGGCATTACCTCGGGAAACGTACAGGCTGCGCGCGGCGCGGCGGCGCGCCGATCTCCATGCGTCGCACAATGCGACGCGAATTATAAGTAGTCCGGTGTGTATTGTGCCTAAGAGTGAGCTTTGTATGCACTATTGGGGTATTTATTGTAAAACAGTTGATTGCAACTGAACCGTTCAAAGAGCTTGTTCAATTCTTAGACAGAATATCTTGTAGTTATTTCGCGATTCAAAAACGTTCTATCTTTGTTTTCTTTATTAGATTTTTGTATGCCTTATATCGACTGCTGAACGTAGGCCAGTCACGGATCTACGATTTTTTGGAACCGAGGCAGAAACTTGATAGTGGGGCCCCTCCCTTCAGCGTTTGAAAAATTACCTACTTAAAAAAACTCAAATCACAAATCGCCATCACAAGTTCACTTGGGGCACCTTGTGGTGTGGGCATGTGTGGCGCATTTTTCTTACAAATCGAAGGTGAGCCAAGCAGGCTTCCGTATCCGCCCCGGATCGGACACCCAACGGGAGGAGACGGGAGGATGCAATTCTTACCCGGACACCCCACGGGTTCTATACCTATAGGTAAGGTAGCAGTGGTTGGGATTACTTACCTTTTTTGGTTTTAAAGATTCCCGGGATCGGTTGCAACCGGGGTTCATACCCACTAACCCCCATGGACGTCGCGCCTGTACATGAGGCTCTGTGGTGGGATAAGCCCTACATGCAGGGGTATTTTTAGCCCCCCTGGGAATCAGTAATGGTGCTCACGGGTATCGGGTTTGCAACTGCGCTGCCCGCGCTTCTTAGGTGCCAATTAGTAAATGAAACTACCTAAAGTAACACTCAATCGCAAAATACAAACCACAGTATAAATAATACAGAAGAAGCACTACGTACTAATAGCTGTAGTACGTGGTTAGAAACCTGTAGGTGTATTTATTATTGTTACTCTAATATTAAACGTTTTGATATCACTTGCGTAGCTGGCTGATTTATGAAATTTTGGCCACTCGCTGTGGCCGTGTATTGGTTAAATTTTAATTACTTTATTTTAAATTAAAAAAATGTAAAAAGATGTAAGTACAAAAAAATACATTCATAAAAACATATGCCAACGTTTACTAATTTAGAAAAAATACAAAACTGTTTAAATTATTAACGTTGGTAACACCGGCAAAGCGTGGAAGACGTGACGTCAGTGGACCCATGGGAAATCATTGGAGTGAGCTCGCACCCTCGGCGATGTCTCGAAGTCGTGGCTGATTTATGTTAACGCCGTCAGATTATACCGTCCGAGGTAAACACGTAATTGGGTTTATAGGCTATAAATTAAATTGAGATCTATAAAACCAAAGAACTTTATCTGTATGTCAAGGCCTTAGGACATGTGGGCGGCTACCTTTTAGCTAACGCAATAGTTCGCTAGTCAGTCATTTTTATTTAAGAAAAAACCACACGTTGATAGCAAAATGAGCTAATTTTTATGTTCCCCACCTAGTAAGTAAGTGAGATTACAGAAAATACAGATAGGTACCTACTAATTAAAAATATCACTGTTTGGTAAAAGATCAGTTGGTTATGTTGGGTGACCGTTTAGTGATTTGGAGGGCGCTTAAAAGTCCCGGTTGTTGTCAATTAGACAGCATCAGTAGAAGCCAAACGCCTAAGGACAGCTTGAAGAACTGACACCAGGCTATTAACCAAAGGATAAATAAAAAAATGTAGGTAGGGCGGCTTGTATGAGCTGATGGTAGAGAGAGTAGTTGTTGCTTCTAGATGCAGATTTACTGTATTTCTTAAAGCGATGGTATTGGCGCAAAATATGCTACAATTAAGAACATTGGATATCTCCCTTAAAAGAGCTAATACCTTTTTCTCGAAATCTTATTTTTACTGGACAATAATAATTGAAAACTCAATATTCCGTATATTAATGTACTTTTATTTTAAAATAAATATAACCAATAACATTTATTACATCACAGGAGCAGGGTATCGTGAAAACACAATTCAAATACGCGTCGATCTTTCAAATGACCCTATTACAAAATGTCGGCCATTTTGTATGGTCAGATTTGGCGCGTATATCTATCTCATAGTCAACTGACTAATATCCCTTAAAATTAAAATTAATTGCTAAATCAATATATTTAATACTATTATTTAACAGTACAGTAGTAAATTAAATATTATTTTTATTTTCTAATTTGCATTCACGATAGGAAGCATAAGATAGGCCTTAATTGTGCGTCATCCATTTATTTTATAAGGTAAAAAAAATTGTCTCTGAATAAAAACAGAAAAAAAAG
Organism: Furcula furcula; assembly: GCA_911728495.1. Taxonomy (NCBI): domain Eukaryota; kingdom Metazoa; phylum Arthropoda; class Insecta; order Lepidoptera; family Notodontidae; genus Furcula; species Furcula furcula. The sequence goes on from OU452252.1 coordinate 25,079,320, forward strand.
AACTTAAATTTTATCTCGGCGTTTGCAATCCATTGTAATTTTAATACTTGATTGTTTTTGTTTTCTCGCGTTTTTAAAGCAATATTTAATTTTTATAGATTTTACATTTTACTTTAGTTTGTTACTTAAGGTTAAAAAAAAAGCTAGAAAAAATAGAGAGCAAGACAGGACAGGATTATGACATCATATTATAATTGTGTGGTAAACAATAAGAATCGTTTATATTTTAGATACAATTGTGTTGTAATAAGAATAAGTTTAACTTTGACCATGTGAGTGTACAATTATATTATTAAATGCGTTCCATTAATATTGTAAATAAATTATTGTTAAGTATATAAAAATAATAAAACAATATTCACATATTATTACATTCGATAAAAATACAAACGGACTACGCTATAGGTACAATTACGTTCAGATAATTATAATTTTATATATTTTAATTAGATTTTTGCACACACATTTTCTCCAAAAAAATATATAATTTCATGGTAGCTAACAGCGTTATGGGATAGATAACTTTTTAGTTGTGGATATGTGTACGAAAATATAACTAAATAATTATACAAATTACGAAATCTAAAGATATGCATAACTAGAAACAGGTTAATATTTCAATCTACAACTAAATACACTTTTTACAATCCGTAGAACGATAAAGCGAAACTTCTAAGTCGTTTTAAATACTTATTTTTATCTAAAGCTAACTTCCCTTTTTGAGAAAGTACAAAACAAGTTCAAAATCAACAAAAACGTGTAAGTAGTTTTTTTTTATTATATAAGCTGTAAGTATATAAATATCCCTGGTTTTTTATTTACTTAACGGTTTAAAAAATATAATGATTATATCTTGTTCTTTTTGTGCGATCACTGGGAAACGTACCATCAAGTCCGTATGATTTATCGTTTTGTGTACTTACGCCGCCACGGACGGAGATAGCATAAATAACTTTGACCGCTCAATTGTAATTGATTACCTTTGTATTGTTGGGGTATTTTTTTTGAAGAATTAAGACATTAATATTCTTATTCGCATGAATTATGGCTGTGGAAAGTTCGAAAAGCTACAAAATTTTTGTTAAACAGGACAGTTAGGTATATTAAAACAGGCTTTGTGATGTAGGTATTATTATTCTTGAACATAGGCAACTAAAATTGGTGACATGTTTTGACTAAAAATAAAATTAAATTTCAGTTTTAAAGTTAAATTTCAGTTTTCATATTTGATAATCATATTAGGTTTGTAGGTTTTACGTAAATCATTACTTGCATTATTTTGACTTGTTTTATACCTTATCAAAAATGAAGAAATAAGTATCTTATAATTATTTTCTTAGTAAAGCTAGTAATACTGTACATACCTTTGTTAGGCAACGTATTTAAAAGTACTACTTTAACAAGAAGACTTTAAAACAGAGAGAAAAGACAAAAACTAAGTACTCTATACAAAAATAAAACAGTCACTTTGGCAAGATTTAATATTTAAAAAAATAATTTACAGAAAAAAATCTAAAGGAAAAAAACGAACACGTCTAGAAAGTTTCTTGTTTTTTGTATAAAATCTAAGCGCTCGCGATATAAATTAACTTTAATTCCTTACAAGATCTATATTATAATAAATGAGGTACGTTAATTAAACCATTGTGACTATGATTACGTGGTGATGATTCGCGATCGAATGAGTACTAGAGTCCTAGACCATCAATTTAAGCGGCTTAAGCCGCTGAGTACCTAACAATAGTGAGCCAACAAAATAAACTTACATATCTGTAAGGTACGAGTTTCTGGTCAACAGCACAATTATACTTGAAATGAAGGAGCAGAGAATAATGAATCTTCGGCTCCTGTTAAGACCCGTAAAATTTAAGGACGCTAATTAAGTTCATGGAAATCATCATTTATACTGGATGTGGTACTGCATTCTTGCCATATTTACGGAGGTTGATATACTGACTTTTTCCTTTAGATTTTAAAGAACATACTTAAATCAATCATTAAATGATAGACTTAAAATTATGAAATATTTTTTATGTTTGGTACGAAAAGAAATCCTGTGTGCAACAGTCACTATAAAATAACCCCGTCTGGCACCGCTCTTCGCGCAAAGTAGGTAAACAAGAGTACGCGCGGAATTGCCAACCTTGGGACCTATTCTGAGCACTCATGAGCTCTTAATAATAATAATAATACCAGCCCTTTTGTATGTCCCACTGCTGGGCACGGGCCTCCTCTCAAGATGACGGGGCTTAGGCCATAGTCCACCACGCTGGCCAAGTGCGGGTTGGCGGACTTCACACGTCTTTCGGAAGCTAGTTAGGCTTTCTCAGACATGCAGGTTTCCTCACGATGTTTTCCTTCACCGAAAGCTAGTAACAATCGCACAAAGACGATTCGCACATGATTCATTAACTAAATCAGAGGTGCGAGCCGGGATTTGAACCTGCGCACCTTGTTTCCAAGGCAAGCGCTCGCCCACTGAGCTGTTACCGCATGAGCTCTTATTCTGATTGAATGTTAATCATGAATCATTAATTATCTTTTAGTTATTAGCCACTGAATTATTAATCTATTTTTAATCAATTAACATAATCCTTAACTGTTAGGTCTACAAATATGGCAAAAATGCAAAACCACATCCTGTATAGTTCTTACCGGCTTGGCTTCTAAACATCGTAGCCAGTTTAACTAAAACAGCTAATAAATCTTTGCGGCTTAAAGTTGTCACTAAACGGCTTCAACTGTATCCGCATTAGTAAAAGTGAGGACTCGCTAAATCTAATACACATCCGCTGCTATGTCACAGTATCCGTAAAGGCGAAAACGAAATATAAAAGTAAAAATTGAGAATAATATGCTCGGTATATTTATTGTATGTAGATAAAACTTTTTACTCCTGTGCGCGATAAAATTGGTTTTCGTTGTAAGTTATATTCTTAAACCTTTTTACTTTTGTTAGAGAATTAATAATAAAAAAAAACGCAAATCTAACAGATACTGTGACACCAAAATCCGCATAATGTGTTTAAAAGTGTTAACAGTAGCAGCATTTTATATTAAAATAACAATATTATACAAAAAATGCAAGAATGGAACGATAAACGAGTGTCGCCTTAATCTACTAAATGAAATAAATAATAATTTACATTAAAAAAATCCTAGGATGGGAAAACGTATTTTTTTATGTAGGTATGACATTTAAGACACATGGTGCAAAGAACAATAATTATTTTGGCACGTTTCTTATAAATATAAAAACAGAGCGTTTTATTTTTTTTACGGTATTTGTAATCAAAATGAACTTATGAAATTAACAACTGTGGTATTGACTATTGATGAAGACTTATTTCAGAAAAATAACTGAAGTTAATTGGTATAGTTAAATAACAGGGCATTGATCGGAGAAGTTTTAACAGTTACGACGTTTTACATATTGCTATACGACTCCATTGGGAAATAAAGACGTTTTGGCATAAATAAATAAATAACTGAATTGCTCTTCATATTCCCTAGTAACGTAAGTAGGCATAAATACACGTTTTACTACCATGTGCCCTAAACTCTCTATCTTGCATTTTTGGCATAAAACTCGACGTTAGACAAGGTAGCAGTTGTGGAAACTACAGATATTACATATTATATTATTTTGACGTTATGCTAACGTTATTCCTAAAACGGACTAGGTAAACGTTCGCCGTTAGCGTCAGAAATTAATATTGGTGATTTGGATCGGGAACCAATTTCGATAACAGTATAATAATATAGTCTAAATTTTAATTCGTCGTCCGTAAATACTATGCGGTTTAAATTTTCGTTCGCTAAAACTTGTACGTTTGCTATGTAAAGAGGTACTTATATGTTTTTACTACTAAACATAGCCACACAGATAGTAAGTACATATTGAGGGTGCTTACTTTACGAGGTCTTTTTTATGATGCATACTATAGACACATTGCATTGCATATTAAACGGACATATAAAATATTTTCGTGAATTAGGTTAGTTAATTGAAACTTTTCTGTCAAATATTTACCTTTATAAGCATTAGAAAAGAATAATGGTAAATACGATGTTTGTAAGTTTTATCATAATATCAGTCTTAAAACGCACCACTATTAATTTCTGACACATATTAATAATGCATTTATAGACAGCACGTATATGGCAGTAACAGTTAAAAAACAACTACATTAATATCAATTCACGTGTTTGCGACGACGGATTACGATTACTGAGAGCGGTACGCTCCCATTGGTTGGTTTGTCCCCGCCATTTTCAAGATGGCGGCCGGCTAGTGGCAGTTGATGGCGCGCCGTTGGAGGCGGCGGATGCGTCGGTGCCAGTCGTCGCGCCATTCCAGCAGTAGTGTCCTCTCGCCGACTGTCAGCCCGGGTAGACCGGCCGCAGCCCCTTCTTTTTCCACTCCTAGGATTAGGTACGACCTGACAATAATACACTTTAATTAAAAAACATGTATGGTGCCCAGAATGCAGGCAGTACAGTCAATAGAAATAAATGCCAGTGTCCTGGTCTCCAGTTGCTCCTACTCGAAGCTTTGGAACACTATCTATCGTGTCCACGTAATGTAAAAAAACTAACTTGTCCATTAGAGGATAGGTTTCCCGTCAGTTCTGCTATGGTTTTACCGTTGAACGTCGTGAAAAATCATAAATCTATGGTTTTACCACGGGTTGACGGATAATCTACATAATTATTATTATTTCGATTGATGTTTCCATGAAATTGATGCACAATAATTTATTTTTTCATCATGCAAACATCAATCATACTGTCAGTCATATTAAGCTTGTAATGTCGCTATCATTCAATCAGTAATTCGTAATTTATTGTAAGTTATGATTGATGGAATCTGGTAATGTGGTAATATGTTCAAGATTTACGAGTTTTGAACGGAAAACTTTCGAACTAAAAGATATATCACAAAACCTACATTATTTAAGTTTCGCCACACGAATTCAGTTGTCAAATATCAATCTATGTCACATATTGCTGCACCTACACATGCCAAATATATTAAGCCTTACTGACCATTAGTTAATTGTAGTTAACGTTCTTTAAACGACTGAGAGTGACGCTTATTTGAAATCTACACTAAGGAAAGAGGATAATGAAATTAACCCACTTTAGGTGCAATTGATAGACTATTAAAGCTTGATTGAAATAATCTGGTTGTGATCACTCTAGTACGTATTACCTCAATCGAAGGAATAGATTGATGAAATATTGAGTGATGAATGGATCGAATCAAGTGATGAAAGATCAAGTGATGTATGAATAGAATTGAGTGATGAAAGATTGAATGATGAATGGATGAAGTCGAGTGATGAAATATCGAGTGATGTATGATTAGAATTGAGTGATGAAATATTGAATGATGAATGGATGAAGTCGAGTGATGAAAGATCGAGTGATGTATGAATATAATTGAGTGTTGATAGATTGAATGATGAATGGATGAAGTCAAGTGATGAAAGATCGAGTGATGTATGAATAGAATTGAGTGTTGAAAGATTAAATGATGAATGGATGAAGTCAAGAGATTAAAGATCGAGTGATGTATGAATAGAATAGAGTGATGACTGACTTGTTGATCTTGATCTTAGGGCACTTGCAGGCGAGGTCCTTGGCGCGCACGTGCAGGGCGGTGGCGCCGCGGCGCAGGCGGCTGCGCGGCGCGCGCTTGTACACCGCCTGCACGCTCAGCGCCAGCCGCGCCCACTCGCCCGCGCCCGCCTCGCGCCCCACCACCTTGCCCATGATGACTGCCCGCACACGACACACGTTATCGAACAAATACACCATAATTATCATCATCCTCACCCGGAAGACGTCCACTGCTGAACATAGCGCCTCCTTGGAACACCACAATGAACGGCGAATCAAATTGGCTATTTATATACCTCGGTTGCCTTCGATGCGCACAATGTCGTCAGTTCACTTAGTGGGAGGCTTGTTACAATCTGTCTTCGGGCTTGTGGTCCCCACTTGAGAATCTTTCTTCCCCACCGGTTATCGGTTCTTCGAGCGATGTGGCCTACCCACTTCAACTTGAACTTGAATTCTGAGATCTATGTCGGTGACCTTAGTTCATCGGCAAATTCTTTATTCCTAATTCTGCCGCGCAAAGAAACTCCGAGCATAGCTCCCTACATGGCTCATTGCGTGACTCTGACTTGCCTATCCAAGTTCGATTCTTCGGGCAGGTGGCATCAGATTAGATAAGTACGAAGTACTCCAGTAATTAGAGTGATTGGATGGATGATGGTAAACTTACCGTAGTCTCGGCTGCAGAACTTGTTGAGATTTAGCGTGCGAGCGGCGGCGCGACACCGGCCGCACTGATCCGCTGCTGGCAGATATTACCAACATTACAAACTTGTTGCTAGGTGCTGACCAAGAATGGAATCCAGTGCAGACAACTTTGAATGTTTTTTTTTTATCTTAGTGACGAGAGAAGACGTGAAGCTGCCGTTCATGACCCAAGATATGTTATGTTTATTTTATTCAACCTGATGACGAGACGAGAAAGACGTTCGCCTGATGGTAAGCCACACCCATATACATAGACAGCTGCAATTCACTGCCACTCGTCATCTGAGATATTAGTTACGAAGTCCGGTCTTTCACCAACCATTACGCTGCTACTTGACGGTAAAACATCTGACACTGCGGTAGTACCTACCTGGATGGTTCCTTGCATAAGGGGCTATCTATCACCGAATAATATCGTTAACTTCGAGCTTATTCTTCATTCTAGACTGCATTTTTGCATTAAAACGAATTTCATTTGTAAGTACATATATAATTTACTCGTAAAACCAGGAAATTCAGATTACAGTTGCGTTAGAGAAAACTTTACATATACTTAGACAAATTAATTTGTCTACCGTTAATATTTTTTGATGCTATTCAGCACATTATTGCACTGCTTTTCGTCACCAGAGACATTCGTTGTTGAATCTCTTGACCCCAGTAATTTATCCTGCTACAGTGTCCTTCACTGATTATAGAAACACTGTTAATTTACGACAGAATATTGATACTGCAATGGTAGATACCTACCTGGACGGTTTCTTGCACTAAATACCTATCAATTATATTATATTATTTTATTAAGAAAACCTTACATTAATCGAGATAATTCACTACAGACGTAAATGATTGTAAGTGTAATAATAAGACAATTCACTACAGACTTAAATGAATGTAACTGCGCGAAGTTACAACATTTTAAAACACGTTGTATAATAATGATAATGAAAGTGTTACCTCTCACTCGGCACTGACAAAATAAAACAAAAGAAAAACATAATGAGTTACACAATGGCTGATAGGAAATAAGCTTGAAATTAACAAGTCAATAATAATTAACATGTAAATTATCCCCGCACCACGGTAATACCTAAGTATTTCAAAATTGAGTTACGTATTTAAATATTTTAAAATTATATATACATTATATTTTTATTTGCCTATTATAAATAAGTTATAAAATACCTACTATATTAAATATTAGGCACATGATATTATTTTACAAAAAAATACCTATCTAAAAAGTATTAATTAACGGTTTAACTATGATATCGATCATAGTTACTTACTACTTTGATGATTAGTTGAATCCCTAACTGTTAGGTAAAGCGGTCGTGGTGTGAGAATTTAGTTCGCTATCTTTTAATAACGTTAGTAAATTATTAAAAGAAAGCCTATTGACAATGATAAAAAAATTAAAGTGCAAATTAATAATAAACAGAGGTACTGTACTTTTGTGTTAAACTCAAGTCCAACCCTGAAGTTGTGAACCCTTCTTTTTCTAGAGGTGGGCGTTGAACGAACAAACCGTTTTTTACGACTATTTTTTGTCTTCGGCTAATAAACCAGTTAACAGACTTCCGATGAACTAGTCTAATGATAGACTAGTTTACCGGTAAACTTCATGCAATATGTAAGTAGTCTGTGAACGGTCACATCTAAACTTTTCGTCAACAGTATTAACTATTTTTATATAACAAATTAGTTTGATTTGATTTAAAACTAGTCTAAACTGTAGACTGTTTTATAAACCGGTTTATCGATGGCAATATACGGTCTCGTGTCTTGGACGACCCATCACTAGCCTTTCCTTAGTTTGTATTTCAGTATAATTATTGACGAAGAGGAGATGCTTGGTTAATGGGGCTAATAATAAGAGTGTCCAAAGAAGAACTGGATCGCCAGGACGACGCTTTATAGATCCCAGACACAACTCACCGCAGGACTAGGTAAAATACGTTACTTAAAGTGACGTCGAAAAGATTCCAGTTAATATCAAAAGTACAGTTACTCTCAAGGGCACTCAGTCATCAGTCGCAGCAGTGTACATTGATAGATCGACGTTGGTACATCATAATTACGGACATATAGACAAGTATGTTGTTAAATAATTGTGCAGGACGGGCGGACCCGAATGCACGAGCCACTGACGTCCTGTGTGTCTGTAGCTATCGCTGGTACGGTATGAACCCGCCGAAGAGTGTTGACGCTATTGGTTACAATGTAGGTTGGTTACAAGGTGTCCGTGAAATAAGAACTCCCAATTTGATAGCAAGCTTGATAGTGGCTACGACGGTGGCGCTCTTCGTACTGAATATTCTTTTCTTCTATTTATATCTTGCTTTTAGTTCCCGCGTCCACCGCTTGCTTGTTCACCGACAGTGGCGCCGAATGCGCATTTACTATCCTTGCAGGGAACTTTACCGTAACGAGAGCCCCACCGAGGCAGCCACTAACGTTTTATTTTTATTATAAAAACTGTACATTTTCGCTTATTCTACTTAGACTATTCTAGACACATACATGATACCTATACCGTTAGAAAGTGCGTGTAAGCAGCTTTCTAACGGTGTACATAGGGTTTATCTATCTATTTCTGTTAGGGAACTACAGGCCGATAAATACTGTAATAGGGGCGCGACGACCATGCTTTGGCCGCTTGTCACTTCGCCTGCGCCCTGCCCGTAGCATCCACATGCCCACAAATAGTACCGATAGGTAGCCTGCGATGTGTACTATCTGTATATCTATGATCTAGACCACCTAGGGGCCTAGGTCATAGCGAAAACCCTAGAAAACATGATATGCGATAGAACAACTGCCTATAACTATGGAAATATGTACATCAGTGCTGTTTAGGCACTTAGACCCACCAAGGCGGACCCAGATCTAGGTCCTGAGTTGGTTCCTAGATTTGGGACCTAGCTGCAAATAGCTATTTGCCGTTCATATATGTGCTTAGCACATCTAGGGCATGTGGGTACTTCTATTATACTATTACCCTACGCTAATTACAAATAGCAAGTACTATGAGACCTAGGCTAGGCTATCTATAACTGATTCAGCTCACCCCTCCTCGGGATAGTGAGCTTATACACAAAACTATATTATAATTTATTAGGTAATTAAATCTAGGCTCTTAACTATCGCAGAGTTATAAAACTTAACTATATATTACTATAAAACACAACACTCTGTAACACAAACACTATTTTGTCCTTTCTTCCTATTGTAGTCGTCCTGAACATCTCTCCCGCCGTGCTGCAGCGCGACGGGCGGAGCGATGCTGCATCCTCTTCCGGTGAAGGGCGACGCTTCCGGCGCTCTCGACGCTTCTATTTCGGTAGTGGCACGATCTTCTTCGTGGGGCGTTTTAAGATGCCCCCCGCAGTGCGCACCTCCACAGTGCGGACTTCTCCGTCGGCTCCGGGGTAGATTGCCTCGACCCTCCCGCGCGGCCAAGTGTTGCGCGGCAGCTGTCCGTCGGCGATCAGGACGGGATCGCCCACCTGGAGACTGGGACCCCTCCCGTGGGGCTCCCGCCGGTACTGTAGCTCGGGCAGGTACTCGCGCACCCAGCGTCGCCAGAACATGTCGGCGAGCGCTTGCGAGCGTCGCCATTGCTTCTTGCTGTCTAGGTCGCTCTCGTCGAACGTCCCGGGTGTCGGCAGCCGCGCCGACCCCCCGAGCAGCAGGTGATTGGGCGTGATGGCTTCGTCGTCCCCGGTATCCACTGATACGTGCGTCAGTGGTCTGCTGTTGACTGTGTATTCGGCCTCGCAGAGCAGCGTGGCCAGAACCTCTTCTTGCGGGTGCTTCTCCTGTAGTACTGTGCTCAGTGTGGTCTTGACACAGCGAACGAGGCGCTCCCAGGCGCCTCCCATGAAGGGCGCTGAGGGCGTTATGAAGCGCCACGCCATCCCACGACGGCCGGCTTCCTCGGCGAGTGCGTCGCGCAGCTCCCTGTCCGCGCCGTGCATGTTGGTGCCATTGTCGGAGTAGATCTCCGCGGGGCACCCGCGGCGCGCCGCGAACCTTCGCAGCGCGAGCACGGCGGAGTCCGCGCTGAGGCTGGCCGCGACTTCGAGGTGCACGGCCCTTGTGGTGAGGCAGGTGAAGAGGGCCACGTATCTCTTCTGGTGTTGACGACCGACGGTGACGGAGAACGGTCCGAAGTAATCCAGACCGGTGAATGTGAACGGTCTCTGGTGATGCGCCAGTCGTGTCTTCGGGTGGTCGCCGGTGGACGGTACTGGAGGTTGTGCTCGTCGTATGCGACATCTCAAGCAACGGTTCACGATGCTTTTCGTGACGGGCCGAAGTCGCACTATCCAATAGTGCTGGCGCACCTCGTTTACGATCATTTCTGTTCCACTGTGGTGTAGATCGCGGTGCGTCCAGTCGATGTAGAGCTGCGTGATGTAGTGATCGCCGTCTAGCACGGGCGGTCTTTTCGTCTCTTCTGTTACATCTTCAGCAGCGGCGATGCGACTTCTGAGCGTGATGATGCCGTCGTTGCGGAGTTCTATCGGCAGCGATCTCAGGCGACTGTCGATAGCGATACTGTTGCCCTTCCGGAGGTCATTGATTTCCCGTCCGAAGGACTCTTCTTGTACTACGCGGATCAGTAGTACTTCTGCTTCCCTTAGGAATTCGGCCGGTAACGTGACGAATCTTCGAGTGGTGACTGCCTTCTGTGGAGGTCTGCAGGTCTTCTGAGTCCTCTTCTGTCGTCTCCAGTCGGGATCTTGTTCCGGATTCTTTCTGGTCCTTTTGTAGCACGTTTTCGCTGTGGTTTTTCGACACAGTGCTATAAATTGAAGCGCTCTTGCCGTGGCCCGCAGTAATCGTTCCCACTTCGAAAATCTGTGCGGATCGGGAACGACTTCTCTGTGTTTCGGTGCGCTGCGAGCTTCTGTTACTGTCAGAGTCTTCTCTTCTCCCGTTGGTTCGGCGCTGACTGTTCTCTCGTTCGGCCAGTGTGACGGATTGCTGTACGGGCTTCGATGCTGTCCGTTTCCGTCGTTGGCGTCCGGCGTTACGTCGCGAGCGGCGACGTCTGCGACGATCTTCTGATTTTTCACCAGGCGCCAGTCCGTCACCTTGCTGTGCTTCTTCACGGTGGCCGGGTGAGCGACGAACGGGTTGTAAGGCCGGGCGCCGCTCCTGTTTCTTGAGAGGTGTGTCCACGGCGCTTACTGCGTGGACACGCTGTGGTGGTTGCGTTCGGATGTACGTGCCGTGTAGCACCCAGCCCAGTGGAGTGAGCGATGCTACCGGCTGATGTCGCGGGCCTCTTCGCACGTTGCTGGCGAGAAGCAGGTGCCAGTTGTCTTGCCCGATGAGTATTCGTGGCACCGCTCCTTCGTAGGCGAGCTTCTCGCGCAGATCTTCTAAGTGTTCGCAGCCCGTGACGTCGTTCCGGTCCACGGTTTGCGGCGACAGGTGCAGTCCTGGTACGGTGCGCGCGTGTAGGTTAACGCGCTGTCCTTGCGGCCCCGTGAGCGAGACCGCAACGCGACGAGACTCTGGCGTGTCGACGATAATGTCCCCGATGGCTTCCATCTTGAGCGGGTCCAGACGTCCTTCGGCTCCCACTTGCTTGGCGATCTCTTCGTCGATGAGAGACACCGTAGACCCGTCGTCCAGCAGGGCGTACGTCGAGGTCTCTCCCGCCGGTCCGATGACTCGTACCGGAACTATCTTCAGATAGGCTTGAGGCTTCTGCGACATCCATGCGTTGGCGACTGTCTCCCTGGCTTCCTCCGCATTCCTCTCTTCGGTGGACGCTACCAACGCCGCCTTTTCGTGATGGAGAAGGCGGTGGTGCGTCCTCTTGCATCCCTTGATCTCGCACCTTCTGATCTTGCAGTGATGCTTCGCGTATCTTGGCTTCAGACAGCGAAAGCATAGGCTGTGCTTCTTCGCGAGATCCCACCTTCCATCTGAATCGGCTTCCTTGAACTTGGCACAATCTGTAATGGCGTGCCCCTCCTTGTTGCAGACCCTGCACCGCGGCGTCTGCTTCTCTGTTGCGGTGTGCGCTCTGTGCGTCGGCGTCGTCCGTAGACTGGCCCGTGGTTCGGTGATCAGCTCCGGCGGTGCGAAGGCGCTGCAGTAGCGGGCTTGCTCGGTGACGAAGTCGCTGTATCTTGCTAAGTCCGGAACTGAATTATACTTCTCGGTGAACATCTTGTACCACTGGACGCGCAGAGAGTTCGGTAGCTTCTCGGTGAGACACCGCAGTAGCTCGGCGTTGATGAGATAATATTCTTTCTTCAACGCGCGAAGTGTGACCACGCTGCTTCTGACCCTGCTTGCAAAGGTGCAGATGTCCTTCGGCGATTCTGTGCAGCGCGGCAAAGTTCGGAGTTTTTCTGTTTCCGCTTGAGCGATGGAGTCCGGACGGCCAAACTGTAGTTCCAATTCCTTCATAATGTCGTCCGGCTTCGCGTGCCCGATGAGTTCCGAGCTAACTGTTTCCAAGGCTCTTCCCTTGAGACTTCTTCTTAGTCTTGCTGTATTTTCAACGTCGTTGAAGTAGCTGCGAGTGGTGTCATATATGGCGCGAAACGATAACCACTCGGTGTGTGCTCCACTGAAGATTGGCAGGTCCATGATGACCTTCGATGCGGCGGCAACCGGCGTGACTGCGTACGTCTCGAACGGTTTGCTTCGGTCGGCGAGCGCGGCGATAGCGGACGTTAGTTCGCTGATGAACGGACGGAGTGCGTCGCCTTCCTTCGGGATCTTCACTGGATCAGCACACTTCTGTTCTTCTGTATCCGGAACCCCAGTCTTCTGTGCGGCGTCGGGATCCGGTCGATGCTCGTGAAGTCTTCTGTCTTGAGCCGGCGCGATGTCCTCCGGGCAGAGCGGCAGTGTCTGAACGGGCTGCGCGGCGTCGGCGTCGGCATCCCTCCCGGTGGTCTCGTCCTCTTCTGGGCGTGGCTGTGACTCTGGTTCCGGTGCTTCTTCCAGCCAGGAACGTACGAATTCTGTCTTGGAGTGACCGTCGTCATCGTAGTCGTCCTCCGATGAGTCCTCTTCAGCCTTCTGTAGCGCTAGCTCGGCTAATTCCAACTTGAGTTTCAGTATTTCTTCACGGGCTTTCAGTATCCTCTTCTGGGATCGATGAGTCCTGTGGGACTTCGGTGGGCCGGTCGGCCTCTTCGATTCTTCGGTCCGGGTTTCTTCTTCCCGGCTTACGGTCGCTGCGTCCGGTCGGTGTGCTTCGTCGGCGGGGCGCAGCGTCGCATCTGAATGTTTTCCTGTATGTTTCCCCTTCCTCTGGCTCGGCGGCTCTGGTCTCTCTGGAACAGTCCTCGGGGCCGGCGGAGGGGACCGCCGCGGGGTCGCGGGCCGCGGCGGGTCGGTGCTGACGGTCGACGGGGAACGCGGCGGCAGCTCGTGGCGAACGGACGGTTCTTCTCTGGGGGTGGGGGCCCCCCCCACCTCAATCATCCATGCCTCGGGAGCCCGTCCTCTTGAACGCGTTATGGGCATCTTGTAAGTCTTCAGTCCAAATTTTCAGTCCTTCAGTTCAAATCTTCAGCTCTTCAGCCGGTTCTTCGGTAATCCGGCTCCGTAGGACCAGCGAATGTGCAGGACGGGCGGACCCGAATGCACGAGCCACTGACGTCCTGTGTGTCTGTAGCTATCGCTGGTACGGTATGAACCCGCCGAAGAGTGTTGACGCTATTGGTTACAATGTAGGTTGGTTACAAGGTGTCCGTGAAATAAGAACTCCCAATTTGATAGCAAGCTTGATAGTGGCTACGACGGTGGCGCTCTTCGTACTGAATATTCTTTTCTTCTATTTATATCTTGCTTTTAGTTCCCGCGTCCACCGCTTGCTTGTTCACCGACAGTGGCGCCGAATGCGCATTTACTATCCTTGCAGGGAACTTTACCGTAACGAGAGCCCCACCGAGGCAGCCACTAACGTTTTATTTTTATTATAAAAACTGTACATTTTCGCTTATTCTACTTAGACTATTCTAGACACATACATGATACCTATACCGTTAGAAAGTGCGTGTAAGCAGCTTTCTAACGGTGTACATAGGGTTTATCTATCTATTTCTGTTAGGGAACTACAGGCCGATAAATACTGTAATAGGGGCGCGACGACCATGCTTTGGCCGCTTGTCACTTCGCCTGCGCCCTGCCCGTAGCATCCACATGCCCACAAATAGTACCGATAGGTAGCCTGCGATGTGTACTATCTGTATATCTATGATCTAGACCACCTAGGGGCCTAGGTCATAGCGAAAACCCTAGAAAACATGATATGCGATAGAACAACTGCCTATAACTATGGAAATATGTACATCAGTGCTGTTTAGGCACTTAGACCCACCAAGGCGGACCCAGATCTAGGTCCTGAGTTGGTTCCTAGATTTGGGACCTAGCTGCAAATAGCTATTTGCCGTTCATATATGTGCTTAGCACATCTAGGGCATGTGGGTACTTCTATTATACTATTACCCTACGCTAATTACAAATAGCAAGTACTATGAGACCTAGGCTAGGCTATCTATAACTGATTCAGCTCACCCCTCCTCGGGATAGTGAGCTTATACACAAAACTATATTATAATTTATTAGGTAATTAAATCTAGGCTCTTAACTATCGCAGAGTTATAAAACTTAACTATATATTACTATAAAACACAACACTCTGTAACACAAACACTATTTTGTCCTTTCTTCCTATTGTAGTCGTCCTGAACAATAATCTTGTGGAATGTCTATGCCGCGAACAACAGGACAGAATGTATACTCCTACAAACGCGTGAAACCGTCTTTCCGTCAGTGTACGGAAATATGCGTCTTACGTAGCAAAAATAAGGACTTTTCCTCGAGACTATTTATGTTATTAATCTTGGACAAAGATATTGGACAAGTGAAACGGTCAACTGTCAGAGAAATTTGACCAAATCTTGGACATAGCATTTGATGAGTGTAATACCAGCCTTAGCCAAAATTTAATTTAAACATGGTCCTTAGGTTTCAAAATCTATCTAGTCAGTTTAAAACCGTAATAGCAGCGTAAATAATTTTATCAAAATCTGAAAATCCGATATGTACACCTATGGAATCTTTATACGCTTAGATCTTTTAAACTACGCAACGCATTTCAACAATGGATAGAGGGATTCAAGAGGAAGGTTGTGGCCTAAGTCCCTTCATCTTGAAGGGAGGCTCGTGCCCAACAGTGGACAAAACAAGGACTGGTATTATTATTATAATTTATTATGAGGTAGGTTTATATGTAGTCTGGGCGGGCCTAATAGTAAAAGGATAATTTAATTTTTGCTGTAACAGTAGTTATGCTATACGAGGAACGAAGAAACGTCGGTATGGTGTGACAGAGTGCCCTTGTTGTGGGGTGTATGTGAGGTGAGAGTGCAATGAAGGTACACTTACTACTTACCGCGGCCCGGCTCGCCGTCCACCGCCTCCATCGCCTGCACAGCAGTCACCACGCGCGGGATACCTGCACACAAACATCAATGTATAGTGCCCTTTATGTCTGTTCATCTTAAAAAAAAAAAGAAATTCGGATTTTAAACTTCTTTATAGAGTAACTCAAACAAGTGCTCGAAATACAAATTAATATTTATTTAATAAAATAGTGTAGTGCTTTGACCATTATTCACATGATGAATTCAAAACTATAAAGAAAAGCGAAAAAAGCTTAAAAGGATTTTTATGAATACTGAAACTGTACCATTAACTTGCCAGGAAACGAACCCGTTGATTGTAGAAAAAAACACCATCCAATAGAGTAGCTAATACAGATTAGGTAAATTCTGGGGAGTAGGTAAATGGGAAAGTGGGTTATTTATTTTTACTTTTCTTCTCATTCTTAGTCTCGTAAGTCTCTCTCTCTCGTAGGTCCACAATAAATCACACAAAATATATACAAGTAAAGAAAATTAATGTACAAAGGCACACAACGTGCACACGCGTCTTACAACTAACCTTTGAGTGATAGAGAAAACCACGAAATATTGTTTAGGATAGAAATAAGTCACATCGTATGTATACATAAATGAGAACTAAAATACATAACAAACTATGCACTTCTCTGCATTATACAAAAGTACTATGTTAGGTATCAACTCACGTATACATGGCGCGATATGACTTCGCGACTGCTGGTAGCCCTTCGCGCAGCGGTTGCACGTGGTGCCGGTCACCCCGTCCTTGCAGGGGCACTGTCCGCTCGTCTGGTTGCAGGTCTTCCCACTCGCGCCAACCGGGTGACAGTCGCATGCTGTGAACAAAGAGATTAAATATATCTCCGGTCTATCACCGGTTATTCTATAGGCGGAGGTCCATTGCCACTTCAACTTGCATATTGTGAGAGGTATGTCGGTGACCTTAGTTTCAAAGTCAAAGTCAAAATCATTTATTTCAAATAGGCTTAACGGCCGGCTTCACTTTTGAACGGTCATTTTTTTTTAAAAAAGCTACCACCGTGTCATTACGCGGCCTCAACTGAGAAGATCCGGTAAGAAACTCAGCGGGCTTGTCATTTTTTCAGTTTTTTTTAAACTATATTTCTCATGTTACAATTAGTTCAAAAGATCAAATAAGAGAGAAAAACAAAAAACGACGAAAGTACCTACAACAAACTAAAGACCAAAGGGATGGTAGTCGGACCAGTCCCCCTAAGCAGCACCCGCGCACGAGTTGACTCGAGCAGCAGCCATCAGTCCCCTCAACCATATTGAAGGGAAGGGGCTGACCCGCCAGTCCTTCCACATTTCGGATTCTGTCGCGCAAAGAAACTCCGAGCATAGCTCTCACCAAAGCTCGTTGTGTGGCTCTAAGCTTCTCTAAAAGGCCAGCAGTCAAGGACCACGTCTCAGTGTCACATGTCATCACAGGCATTATAACACTCTGCATATGTGGATATATTCTCGGTCATTTTGTCATGTTATTCGTCGTAACACGTTTCTACTGACTTATTACACTTGTAAAAGTTATTGATGATTTTTTTTTCCCTGAGGCTATATTCGAAATAAGTTAAATGTCTGTAAACAACAACGGCTGAGTTCAAAAATATTAAAACTTTAAAAATACTTTTCTGCACTTTCGTTCGTAGCCACCTAGAATATGTTTCTCAAGTTTGGAATCCTAAATATAACGTGTATATCAATCGCATTGAACAAATCCAAAAACGCTTTTTACGACACTTGCAATTTAAAACCAACAGACATATCTCAGGTTACATTGATCGCTGTAAACATTTTCATATTTTGCCCTTAAGTGAACGTCGGTCAATAGCTGACCTTATCTACCTTACAAAAATATGTAATAGTTCTGTTGACTGTCCAGAATTGCTCAGTAAGATTAATATAAGAACGAATTGTACTACGTTACGTAAACCAACTCTTTTGTCTGTACCAATAACCAGTACAAATTACAGACAGAATTCATATATTGCTCGTGCATGTAGACAATTTAATAACTTGCCGCCAGTACTCGATATTGACTTATTTAATACAAGTGCATATGTTCTAAGGAATATATTAACAAAGAGTTTCTTTCTGAGATGAATTGTAATCTCACACTGTAATGATACATTTGCATGCTTCGATTGCTTAACTTTAATTTATCACTCTGCTGTAAATGTTAAGTTTCTTTTTCTATAGGCGGAGACTTGTAAATGGCCTTCCTATCATTATTATAATATACTATTATATCTGTATTAGCTGTAAGTCTTCCAAAAAGAAAAAAAAAAAAAAAATATACTTAATTGAAGCAAACAATAAGTTTATGAGTTCCAGATGTAACAAGAGATGTCCATTCTCGTGCGCCAAGCTAGTTTTCGGATCAAATTAAGCAAAGTCTAGCTCGTCGCGTCTCGAAGACAGTTCAAAACTTAGTTCGTATTAACTTAGTTCTAGTTATAGAGTAAGATTGCTGACTTGCTAAACTAATATTTGCCACTAACTGAAGTTTGTTCTGATGTTACAAATCACATCACTACGTTAAAGTACTATGGCGGACACAAACGGTATACTTACCAGTTTGCAATCAAAATCGTTTGAACACATTTATGTGCGCTTACCTCGCCCGCACGTACGGGCCGGCTCGTGCAAGCGATTGTCGTCCTAAAGGTAGTACACCGTTCGTGACCGCGAGAGTAGAATTTAACTCCATTATCATAGCGTTGGGTGTCCGGGTAAGAATAGTACCCACCCATCTCTCGCTTCCGCTTCCCGTTGGGTATCTGTAAGAGGTGACTCAGAGGAAACAAGACGACGGGCAGCAGCGTCTTACCTACCACCTACCAAGCTACCTACCTACCAAGATGCCTGCCAAGCGTGGGGATTATGGCCACCCCGCCCTTCTAAGCTTGTTCTTGTTTTTCTTGATTTGTTCAGCGGTGGTCGTTTTTATCAACCTACAGATTACATAGTATTATAATATCGCAATATACACAAATACACATATATCTATGTTGTACGCATTTGGAAATATAGGTATCGAGATATACCTTAATGTACTTCAAAAATTTCTCATAGTTTGCGGATTGCGAATGGCTATCGATAATCGAAACTATTCGATACACGATTCCATTTTTGTATTGTATTTCGTGATTCATGGGACGACAAGTATTTTTCTGTTTCTTATACGTTTCCATTTTTACAGATAATCGGGATTTTCATGTGTCCATAAAACAGTCAGGGGCCGAACTCAAATTTCTGGAGCGTTTTCTTAGGGTTGCCTCGAAAGAAAACGCTACCTAACTGCTAAAGTACCTAACTGCCGAACCTACAAACATCAATTATAGTTAATTGTCATTAAGTATTTTTTTGAAATTGGTTTATTTCGATACTCGAAGCCAATTAATGCTTAATTACGTTCAGAGTAAGTAGATATATCAATAATCTCGTCATATTTAGTCAAAAATAATCATAAGAGGCTCTGAAAGTCAAAATAAAGACATCACAAAAAATGACTTAATTGGAATTAAAGTTAATTGTCGTTTGTGAGTGCGGCTATAAGTATATTATTTTCTTTGTTAAAGTAATGCTAAATTATAAGTAAGTGTAAACCGTTATGTAAGTATTTTATAAATCGTAAAAGCTGGCTTAGACTAGTGTGGATAAGACAAAGATGAGGCTCAGGTTGTAGACAAAGATGTGATGTCTATTTTTTATATTTTAGAAATTATTTGTACCTAATCTAAGTATACTTATACAATTGTGATTTTATTTGTAGCAATAAGTAGTATAGTAGTTATTTATCTTCTAAGAAGGTGCTTGTTAATACTTGAGGAATAGAGAGTAGGGAGCGGATAAAATGGAAATATCAATTACTCACTCTTTTTTTTTTTTTTTTGTATGAGTAGTACTGTTGGCCGCAGATGGCCATTACAGCTTCACCGGACAAGAATTACACACTCGCTTTTTCTGGTAACTTAGAGTTACCAGAAAAATCTTGTATTTTAAATTAGTGTACTTTATTATTTTATTTTTATTCAATATAAGCTAGTGCTTAACCGCACCTGATGGAAAGCGGCGACGCAGGCGAGGATGGTAAATCACACTAGCTTATTAATAGCCTATTCACTCTAGCCTTGAACATATCTACATTATAATAGGGCGGGAAAACCGTCGCAGGCATACTATTCCAGTCTTTCGCTGTCGTTTCTAAAAAAAACCACCTGCGTTCTTAATTATATTTGCAAACCTTTTCGCTCTAGCACAAGGCAATATCACAGTAGGTACATTAAGTATATCTTATTCTTATAGGTAAAACTCCATAGCCAGCTACGCCCGAACCCCAAACGTATCAGTGTGATTTCTGACTCCCCATGGACCCCACACTTTATGGCGTCTTCGCTTATAATAGAGATCTGAAGATCTCGCTAGGGACTGGGAATAATGTTAGCAATTTTTCTATAAGAAAACAAATCTATTAAAAAAAATCATTAAGTACAATATTTTTAATATAACAGAAGTATACGTTATTTAGGCCCAACTAGGGAAAAAATAGCAATAAAAGGAAAAAGACAGACATATTGGAGATAGAAACACGCACTTCCGGCTGAGGGCTACTTAATACTTATATAACCTTAGCCTTTATTTTATCTCGACACAGTTCGCCGCACTATCAAACCATAATACTGAAAAAACTCACAAAACAACTAAACGAGCTTCAACAAAATAAAAACCTTTGTTGATGTTCGCGATATCGAGTTTTCACCCCATTTCCATGTTTGGGTACTCGCTCAATCAAGTCAGCGGAAACCACGCTCGGACAACGAGCCCCTGAGGGATTGACCACAAGCTACGCGCAATAAGGGCACCGGAAATAGCGCGGCGGTGAAGACGTGACTCGGAAAACGTGACTACGTGTTTTTGATCAACTGTTGTTTCTTTTGTTGTTAAGGCGGGTCTTGTGAGTTTGATTGAGGAATAGTAATTTTATTTAGTAGGTGCTAGGCTCTTTGAATTAGAGATTGTCTATGAAAGTTACCTACCACCGCGGTTTTAGATAGGTATTCTGCCGTGAAGCGGCAGTATACCAGTGTAACATTCTTGTGTTCCAGTTTGTGCAGCGTACACTGTAGATGGAGAAATTACCGGGCTGAAAATTCTGGATATCTAGTTTAATAAATTAATAATATCAAATTAGCTTGGCCTGTCACGTTGTTCAACTATATGTATTAATAGGATGCGCGAAATTGCAATAAATAATTTCATTACATTTCAAAAGACGTATTGGCGTAGTAATGTATTGTATTCAGTTGGCACGCTTTGAAAAATCAGGTCTTGATCTTACTGATTAACCAGTTCCGTTTATTCCAAGTAGTCCGATTAGTAGTTCGATCATCGGACAGATGGGAATGATTTTTTCTTCAAAATTTCCATCTGTCCGTCTGGCTTCTGCAATCAAACAGTTTCACTTGATATGAATAATTAGAATAGGCATGATGACAGTAACACAATACCAATAAATCTGTGGTTTTAAATATTAGAACAAATTGCACTGATTCCAAAAATGTATCTCATTTTCATAATAATAGAGAGATTTTCGTGATATTTAAGCAAATAAATTACTTAAATACAGCTAATCGCCATTTTGTAATAAACGCTGCTCAGAGTGAATGACGTCAATCCTGTGTAAATAAACAACTGTCAAACTGTCATCTCAACTTTTTCTTTCATACAATGATTCACTTTTAACTTTTATACCTAGACAGATGTTTATTTACACCGCCGTAGTGACGTCACAACATGGCACCATGCACCGGCCATCGTTTTGGAACGAAATTCAAACTCTATTTTAAAAATTGAAAATATTGCTATTAATTGTAAATTTAATACAAAAATATGATTATTTTCGGCAATAGTAGACCCGTTAGTACATTATAGAGTATTTTTTCAAAATTAGTCATCATGCCTATTACGATAATATCGGTATGAAAGGAAAATCACTATTTCACGTCGCGACGCTCAATCCGTCAAACGTATTGTGAAATTAGAATCCAAATAAACTTGACCTTAAACATTTTTTTTCTTCTAACGAGCGTGTCCACGCCCGCAACCATCGGAGCATACTTTATGGGCGAACCTTCAAACTCCTTTGGGATCAATTCTGCGAATAGTGGGTTTGTAGTTTTTATGTGCGAAGTATTCGACGTGGCGACCAGCGAAGGGCTCCATTCACTTTCCGTTACGACTTTTTGTTACGGTATTTTTGTTTTTTTTTTTGGACTCCGGTAATAAGGTTCCCGAAAATGTTTGCGAAGTAGATTTGCAACGACTATTTTAGATTATCTCTGTATAGGATTTTAGGGTGGCAAAAAATCCTTTTATGTGATTGCTATACTTTCTTTGAACGACCTTTTGACCAATACGGTTATAGAGACCAAACTCAGGCGATCAGCCATCTACGCGGGCGACCTTAATATATATAATATTGCAAAAGTGCACTCTCATGCTACGAACTACATGGTAAGAATAATACCCTCCCTGTTGGGTGTCTGTAAGAGGCGACTAAGGGAAAACAAGAAGACGGGCATCAACGTCTTTCTATTGGACTATAGGTGGTAGACCTATACTGCGATCCCCAAGCCATGGGATTATGGCAATGGCTTCTAAGGGGAGGCCTATGATCAGCAGTGGACGACGATGCACTCTCATCTTCTTTCCAGGAAATCGGGTTATCGGTCTCAACGAGCACTTATAGCTCCTTGCAAGATTTGAACACACAACCTTCGCTTTACAAAGCAAGCGGTTCCCCACCTATTGAAGCTTTTTTTTTTGTTCTTGTGGAGGAAACCTGCAAAAGGTACCCAGGGCCCGACCGGGGCATGTGGGATTTTTACAAACTAAAACCCTCGCCATCGCCAAATGAGAGGGGGGAGGACCTGGGTGCTCCGGCCAACGCCAAGTAGCTCCTAGTGCCTAGACCCCCACCGGGGGGAGCAGGCTCACGGGGACGGAGGACGCAACCCCGCCGCCGTCCTCCTCGGAGTCGACACCGTACTCGATGGGTGTCAAGGATCCCCACCCTAGCGACTTAGATAGAAGGAACCTACCGGAGCCTACAAAATATGCAAAATATCTCACGTTTGCAAGCCTTCTTATGCGTGATCGGCTTGGTAGGGTCCCTGTAGTAGCCCTCGCGGCAGTAGTGGCAGTGCCTGCCGGCGGTGTAGTGCCGGCACTTGATGCACACGCCGCCGCTGGCGCGGCCTGACAGCTTATACAGCTCCATGTTGAACCGGCAGCGGCGAGCGTGCCCGTTGCAGTTGCATTCTGGAAGAGAACGAAATATGTACATTATCTTTACCCGACTGCACAGGAGGAGGGTTATGGTTTTCGAGCGTACGCATGATTTTGTTTCTTTGGTATGGTTTAGAATCGCAACTGCTTGATGGAGCGTAATATACTATGTGTCGTTAGATTGGTTTTAGCTGTAGGAGTGACTTAAGACATATAGTTTAAAAAATACTAATTAAACCAGTCAAGTGTGAGTCGTAACCGCGCACCGAGGGTTCCGTACCCACTTTGACCGTATAAAAGACAGTTTGCTATTCATCTAACACCTCAAATAGCAAAAAGACTAATTATTTCAGATTTGATAGATGTGATATTTATAAGTGTTTACAATAAAGAATACAAAAAATAAATACATAAATAATCAGTCACCTGCTTTCTCATTCGACAGCTCCAGGGTCCCTTCTTCCCCTAGGAAGAATGTAGAGTATACTCATGTATAACTAATTGAGGCAGGCAGGGTTGATACCGAAGTTATTAGTACGTAAGTTATGGACCCCATTAGCCAACCGCTGCGAGTCCGTACTACTTAATGTACTGCAATTAATATTCGGCTAAAGACTACCCTCCAGCTTGCAATTTATTTGCCCGCAGATATTTATTATTTATTTTTACGATTCGCTTGAAAATTATGAATTTAATAAAGTTTTAATATAAATAGATTTCGCGTGGCAAAAACTATATTTAAGTATAAACATAACGATATAACTTAACCATCTGATAAAGTTCGCAGACGTTTGTGGTTCGTGAAATACACACATCAAAAGTGTCTAGGGATCAAGCATTTTTAAGCGGATTTCTTGAGATTGAGATGTGGCTTTGTAATAAATTTATGATTTTATAAATTTTTATTTATCCTTTTTGGTGCATTTCATAATTTGAATCAGGAACTGTGAATCAAATTCGAGTAAAAGATGAAAATCAGCTGTCAATATTTTCCCTATAAAAACATACAACGCATTGAAGACATTATTAGTGCTACTGTTTCCCTACTACTGATTAAAACCAACGTTATTATGGAGCGGCGACGTCATTTAAGCAGGGAAGAAATGCTCAGAGCCGTGGGAATGATAGAAGCTGGTTCCCGGCAACGTACTGTGGCTTTAGCTCTGAATACAAGTCCGAGTGTTATCAGTCGACTTTGGACACGTTACCGAAGCACTGGTACCGTGGCTGAGCGCCATGGAGGACGGTATCGCTGCACCACACGGAGACAAGACCGATATATTCAAATCTTAACTCGAAGAGCTCCAACAATAACTGCCATGATGTTAGCCGTGAGGCTTCATCACTCTTCAGGGAACTTAATTAGCGACCAAACAGTCAGAAACCGCTTGCATGAAGTGAACCTTCATTCCCGAAGACCGCTACGGGTACCACCTATAGCAATGCACAATCGTAGGATTCGATATCAATGGGCTCTTGAACACAGAAATTGGGCAGAAGAACAATGGCGTTTCGTGTGCTTTTCTGATGAGTCTCGTTTTGGTATGAGACCGGATACAAGACGTATACGACACTGGAGAACCCCTGGACGCCAACAGCGATTAAAATCCTGCCAGGAAGTCCATCCTTATAGTGGTGGAACCATCATGGTATGGGCGGGTATTTGGATCGGCGGAAGAACTGAGTTGATTTGGATCAGAGGCAACCTCAACGCTCAAATTTATGCTGAGACGATTGTATCAGACGTCATCGTTCCTCTACAAGTGCAAATCGGTCCCTTATTTCAGTTAATGCATGATAATGCACGACCGCACACCGCAAGAGTTGTAAGACAGACTCTCGCCGCAGCTAACATCAATGTCCTGCCCTGGCCTGCTCAGTCGCCAGACTTGAACCCGATTGAGCATGCATGGGATATGCTACAGAGAAGAGCTCTGCCGAATATGGAGGGTATCCAGTCGCAAGAAGACCTTTTTTTGTTGTTGCAACGAACATGGGCGGCCATTCCACAGCGTGATTTGGATGAACTCATTTTGAGTATGCCAAACCGATGTTCTTGTGTTGTTAGTGTTCGCGGTAGAAACACGGATTATTAATTGTTTAAGTTACCCAATAAAATTTTAAAGAAAACTGTTATTTCAGTCTTTTTTTCGAACTTTTGTGTTAGTGGTTCAAATGTCAAAAATCCCTTTATTAGGAAAATGGCAAATTTCTTTATTAATGCAAAGGTGACTTGGTTTATCGTTACTGTGACAAACGAAAACACTTTATTTGATGAATCCTTAAAGAAAATTTTAATTAATATCAATCAGGAGAAAAGTTATTGCAAAAATATATGTTGATCCCTAGACACTTTTGATGTGTGTAGTAGTTTATGCACCAAGGGGATAAAGTAGTGTCTTATGTCACGGGCGTGAAATTGAATCGCGAGCATAACGAAGGATTCTAGTAACTCCCGAGCGTAGCGAGGGAGTATAGAGTTAACTCCCGAGCAAAGCTCGGGAGTTAATACTAGAATCCTGAGTACAGCGAGAGATTCAAGCTCGAACAAGACAAAGACACCTTTATCCCCGATGAGAATATACTACTTTTCACACCTACTGCGAGGTAATGAAATACAAATACTAGGAAGATATTGCTTAGGGTATCTGGAAGAGATCATCAACGTATTGTTCAATTTACATGTAATTTTTGGTGTAAAATCTCAATGGTACAATGAAGTGTATTTATTATTATTATTAAATACTTACTGCTAGAAATAAAATAATATCAACACACCGATTTCCAGCGTTCGCGTCATTGCGCCCACACCTACTGCCAGGTGAGACAGTAAAATACAAAACTTCTAGAATTAAAATAATATCAACAGCGTTAGCGCCTTCTTTTTATCTATTTTTTTTTCTTTTCTAGAACCTAGAACAAGGTTCGGCTCCAATTCGGCTCCCGGCTCTCGGTTCGATTTTCAAATGTATTTTTTCGTGCAAGCCTCTGCTTAGAGAGACGTTCGTAATTCAAATGACATTTTAATGAAGAATTGGCTTAGGCCTAGCTACAATTTTTTTAATACGAGATTACTTATGACGAGGCTGTATGAGCTAGAACCTTTTGCCTTCCCAATTAGAGAGACAAAAAAAAACAAATCTCATTATTACCCAAGGGAGTTTAGTACAACATTATTACCTGGCTAGACTATAGGGATATAATGACCTACTTTATGTCAAGCTTATATGACACATAATGCAACTTTATCGAGCAGGTGGTGTGAAAAGGTGTTATTATAACGTACTCGCGTTATAACAGCTTTGTCTTTTGCAATTTACAGTCAAAACTACGGGCGGCTACTGAAAATATCAGTATTTTAATCAAAAGGTAACCAGTCGCTATGTTGTGGCAAAAAATGTGATGACACCTGGGTGTGTCGCTGGATGTTTGGGGTCCTAGACATGATCCAGAAGATTACGGTCGTAACCACTGTGCTTTTGCCTTTGTAAGTAAATGATCATCGTAGTTGTTATGCGAAAGTGGGCATAGTACAATCTAGTATAGCGGTTTCAATAACTTGTCATTGTGCTCCCGATTACATGATAATATTGAAAAGTCACTCGTCTGTGTGTTACCAATGGGTTGTCCGGGTAAAAAAAAAAATATATACAGACGAATTGAGAACCTCCTCCTTTTTTGAAGTCGGTTAAAAATAGCACCTTCCCATCTCCTTCCATTGGGTGTCCGTAAGAGGCGGCTAAGGGAAAACAAAAAGACGGGCAACGGCGTCTTTCTATTGGACTATCCACCATCTATACTGCAATCCCCAAGACGCCTGCCAAGCTTCTAAGGGAGAGGTCTCTGTTCAGCAGTGGATCTATTTGGGCTGCTGATGCTGAAGTCAACAAAGTGCTAAAGTAGGCAATGTGCGACGAAATCATTTATTTTAGTAATAAAGATAATTTAGTAAATTATATACTGGGTGTCCCGGAAAGGGTATATCAAGCCGAAGGGTATGTATAGTATTGATACTAAAGGCTCCAGGAAAAATATCAAATACAGCAAAAATTTATATTTTATATTACATAAAAAAATATTTATATCGTCTTAAAACTGTTCCTAAGCAGCCCTGTGTCAATTTGCCTACTTCTATGGAGCTACCGTTTTGTATTGATGGCGTGCCAGCCCTGTTTAGTAAGAAATTCATTTTCGATTAAATAACGAACATAATTCCGAGCTCACTGCACTGAAACTGTTGACTATTTTCATTATTTTCTTTTACAAATTGATTGCTTGTGTGTTACACATTGCGTCATTACTGGCTTGATACCCCCTATCTTGGACACTCTGTATAATAAATCCAACGTTAAGAATAAGTAAATAGATTTCTGTGAATACATTTATGGAACGCGGTTGACATTTTATACCAACCTTTCCATTTCCGTCTATAACGTCCTGCACTGCTTATACAGTTATTAGAGTATTAAGATTTACAACTTTTAGATTCGTGTCCTGTCGCATGTTATAGTGATTTGATTCAAATTCTTTGGTACAATAACCGTGAAGACATGTCACCATATTTCAAACCATAAATCTACAGGACGATGATCCAATCATAAATACAAAGGGAGAATTGTATATTTTTACAACTGCGCCATCTGTTGGACGTAATACTCAATTCAGTGCTTGACGACAGTTTTATGTGGAGGGGGCGGCGCGTGCGCAAGTTATGACCATTTTTTTTTTACATATTATGCAATATGTTTTTTAAATTATATTTGCAGTTGAATGAAGTCACTGTTGTTTCAGTTTAGACTGTGGAATAAATTAGTTTCTTTTGTTTGTATTTTTGAAGCTATATCCTCACTTCTACGTCATATTAAATACTTTCAATGCGTACCTAAGCACTAAGCGTGTAGAGTTTATTCACCATTAAGCAGCAGTAGACGCTAGCGTCACTTCATTGGTGGTATGGTTCAAATTAGATTGCATGTTTTCGTTGATTTTTAAAGTACCGATCTTGCGACTCGACTCAAGTTTTTAGGCGGCGCGGCTTGTACGTCTAAAAAGCGTAACAATTTCATTGAAATTTCACCTTTATTCGTAGTCACGTGCGATAGCATTGTGCTGGGAAAGTAGCGTCGGAAGCGACGGCTCACGTCTCGCCGAGCACACGTGTCCGGCTTGGCTCTTTCAGTTTGATTATACTTTAGGAACTTAAACATTACGTGATAACGAAAACAGCGTAAATGTTAGATAAACTTGCGCCGACGCAACGTACGCCATGCCCATGAGTCTAGATATCTTTCTTTAGCTCGAACTTTTAAATAAATAATTTTGTTTTGTTAGCCTACTTGGTGGGTATACAATAGAGGACACTAAAAATAACAGCAGCAGATCAGCTTTATTCAGCAATTGACGAAACTGTGATTTGATTTTAGGCATGTTTACTCTGAGCAAGTTTCTCTCCTCGGAGATGCTATAAAATATTGAAGAAAATTTGATTTTATTTGAGGTAAGTACTCGGAGAGTTTCTTTACTCGGAAATGCAATAAACGAAAGGGTACAAAAACTGGAATCATGTAAACTATAGAGGATATTACACTCAAAATCAAAGTCAAAATCATTTATTTCAAATAGGCTTAACGCTAGCACTTTTGAACGGTCAATTTTTTTTGAAGCCGCGCCGAGTTGCTTCTCGTCTACATATGTGTTTGTTACCCCAATTTTCCTAAAACACACAATGGATATATATGCGGTTGCAATTATTTAGAGTATCACTTTCTGAAGGTGTACACTTACACCTACCACCCAGGAATAGTCCCTAAATACTTCATGAAAAACCCCACCTGTCTATTTGTTCGCTTCGTACTACCCGATGGATAATTTAGACAATTGATTTCAAAAGGTTTGATTAAATGTGTACCGGTATACCTAGTACGAGTATAAAGATCATATGGAGGTAGGTACT
This sequence comes from Furcula furcula, assembly GCA_911728495.1. Classification (NCBI taxonomy): domain Eukaryota; kingdom Metazoa; phylum Arthropoda; class Insecta; order Lepidoptera; family Notodontidae; genus Furcula; species Furcula furcula. The sequence goes on from OU452252.1 coordinate 25,108,366, forward strand.
TATCTATGTTGGTGGAAACACGTAGTTGGAAGTAAGCACGTGCCAGCCACAGACCAATCAGTCGGCCACTAATTAATTTACTTCGATCCCTTCTTGTTGGCGTACGTGATCCGATCACGGATGCTTCAGTTTGACGCATTTAGAATGTGTTTTATACATTTCTATAAAGATCTACGCATCGAGATGCTAAGAATAAGCATTAAGAGGTTATCGGTAGGCCTACCTACATTAGTAATTAGAATCGTGTTTTATTAGATACTTAGAAAAGAAAGAAGAAAAAAGAAAAGAAAATATATTTATATGACACATACAATAACAAAATAGGTAAAAATTAACAGAAAGGAAAAAAACAGAAGTTGTGTGGGGCCAAAAAGGATGCTGCCTCAGCATGTTGCTGTGTCAAAAATTAAACTTACGGTTGGCTCCTTAATATAGTCGTGGTTCCATCGATATTCATGGAGAACTTTATTACGCCGAACCTTCTCTAAATCATTAAGGTGTGGCCTCTGTGGTGCAGTGAAAAATCACTTGCTTAACAAGCCGGAGGGCGGGTTTTAATCCCGCGTGCGTAGTTTCGTAAACTGTACATTTTTGTACGAACTTTCTTATCCCAGACTACAGACTATACGTAAATACGTTGCCAGGCGCGCTTTTTGGCAACGTTTCTAAATTATTCTAGCAACCCTACCCTTATCAAATCCTTTGCCTCTACTAAGCACATGTCACAACCATTGTACCATTAAATAAATAAAAAAACATTAGTAATACTAAAGGCATAAATCATGCGTCTCCGGTGGTGACGTGACCACTGCTCAGTATATCGTCTGTGTAACGACCCTCGCGACAAGACAAATAGACCTAAATAAGGACCACAGACCTATTACGAGCACATTCGTCTTATTTTGAAGCCAGAAAGCTTACTCCCGTAACCGTTTTCAATTCAAATGTCTAAGCAGTATAAAGAAAAGTCGTTATTTGCGTCTGTCAGTGTGAGTTATGAATACGATGATAGAATCTAAATATGATTTTTTTATCAGGCAAATTATTCATGCTCTTCCAGGAACTAAATTTTAGGCTGCAATAAAATTAAGAATAAATAAACTATTAAAAAAAAAACGACTTCAAAGTAAATTATCTACAAAGCATAAAATAACGAAAATATATTGAAGTCGGTGCTAGCACATAATGTTAACTAAGACTAGCACGAGCTACGAGCTGACACCGACTTCAATATATTTTCGTTATTTTATGCTTTTTAGATAATTTACTTTGAAGTCTGTTTTTTTTTTAATAGTTTATTTAACACTTTTTAGTGACTTTTATTTTAGCAAAATAGGTATCAGCACTATTACGCAACTCGAACGTCTACTTACAGTAACTTACTGAAAACATAAAAAGTTTATATCTCTTAATTAAACTATTGGACCGATTTTGATGAAACTTGTACTCTACCCTAAGTTAAAAAATACTCTTGAACTATTGAAAAAAGAGTTTTCAAAATCGGACCTGTAGCTTCTGAGAAATCCGCGGACAAACCTACATACACTCATAAAATTTGGTAAATTTGTTTAGAAGCCCACATAGACTAATATATATTAATATTACGCATTTTTATTAATATTACATACATTCACGTCGAATGAGAACCTTCTTTTTGAAGCCGGTTAAACATAGACGTTGTGACAATTGTAAGGTACTAACACCCAACGACCTTACATAAAAATAATGTATGTGCGGTTAGGTTACGATGAATTAATTATGGACCTCATCCTTTTTTTAGAAGTCATATAATAATATCACCGACTAACAGACACACAACAACACTGTGAACAAAATTTATTAAAATATGATGAACCTTAACTACCTATTTCAAAAGTACAAAATGTCGAAATACAAAAGTACAAATGGTACAAAATGTCGAAATTTCAAAAGTACAAATGGTTCGCTGCCACTGCGTACACACAGCCACCGGAAACTTCGTGACGTAGGTTATTTAATTAGCATTGTCTCCGGCAGGGGCGCTCCGCCCTCGGCAGAGTTATTAAGCCGATATGTCTATGAGCCGGGATTAATGAAATTAATAAAGTCGTTATCTTGAGTGTCGCAATTTGCCACCCCTGTCTAATAGCCTAGGGTTGGCATGAAATATTTCAGTATTGTAAGGTTCCTGAAGCTACAAACTTAATGTTCCTTGAATATGTGAATACATCTTCAAGCCCATTGTATCAAATTTGAGTGCGTAGAGCATTTTTGAGCATTTGTAGAGCAATTTGCGTGTATTTATACACAATTTTAATATTATTTTATTAATAATTTTAACTTCCGTACATAATAGAAAACCGGAATAAAATTTATGAACTTTAAAGGTATTTTTATAGCCGTAAGTTAAAGAGAAAACAATTTAATAATGTTTAATGATACAGATCTCATATTCTCTATCATTTCTATATATTCAGAGACAACATGGTGATACTTAGTACCGCAGCTGCAGAAATTACTGGAATGAGGAGATTTTATATCTAATATCTGAAGGACATCAAATCATCAATATATGTCCGTCAGCAACTTTTTTTTATCATGAATGTGGCATCCCTTCCTCGAGTACCTAATGCAGTTAGGGGCTTCACACGAGTTTCGCGCTGATATCGTGATATAAATTATATTAATGCTTAGCGTGATAGCTAATGTGTTGAAATTATGGGGGCGGTTTAACAGTGAAGTCACGTTTAAGTGATAAGTATATTAAAACTGAGTCCGTCTTATGACGAAAAGCAGTTTAACGTTAAACCTAGATTTAGACCCAAGAAATTGTTCCTTAAAAAAAGTGAAAAAATGACAAGCCCGCTGAGTTTCTTGCCGGATCTTCTCAGTTGAGGCCGCGTAATGACACGATGGTAGCTGTTTAAAAAAAAAATACCGTTCAAAAGTGAAGCCGGCCGTTAAGCCTAACCAGAGTTTAAGCCTGGGTTTATCGCAGAACCACAGAATAAATAATGTTAAACTGCTTTTCGTAATAAGGCGGAGTATGTTTTGTAGATATATAGAGCCAACTTAGTCAACTCGGTACTCAGCAGTTTGCGCGCGGTAACTGGCAATAGTCTTCCCTCCTATTACATGATACCAAACATAGCTGGCTAATTGCGGGTAGGACACCTCTATCGACCAAAAGACGTAATAAGTACTAGATTTATATGTAATCAAATAGTATTTGTGACAAGTAGGCATATTCTCGTACAAATGCCTATATAATGATTGGGTTATCGCATACTCTGCAAGCAAACGTCCAAAATAGTAAATTAAAAGGCTCTCGAATATCGACGATCCAATTTCCGAGAGCGGTCATCACTCATTTGACGACATTGATTGACGAATGACACCCTCGGCTCGTGGAGTAATTTTCCCCAAATGTTTTTGCACCTGATAACGTAATGAATGGCCTCTATGGTGCAGTGATCGCAAACATACTTACTATACAGAGTGGAATTTTGTAACCCCACCCGGAGGGAAAGTACTCTGAGATAGCCAATTTTACTAAATGGAAACATGCCTTTATTTTTAAGAAGAAACAAATCTGCATTTTAACATTTTCTAAAACTAGCTCGCCACACTAGGCCACACTCGGCCACACTCGGCCACACTCGGCCACACTCGGCCACACTCGGCCACACTCGGCCGAAAAAACTAGACTTGTACTTTTATGGCAATCGACAGGGTCAATCATAAGGATCTGATCTCTTTATCAAACATGGTAAATTAAGGATTACATGAAAGGAAAGCCATGAAATCTAAACTTATAAATTCAATGGGACAAGATAAAGTACGTTTACTCAAAGGTCCATCAGATTACTTAAGTTAGTACTGTAGTGAGAGAGTTTATTAGAGGAAGAGAACACTCTTTTGTCCTCTAATATCCTGTTCATGCGGCGTTACATCTATATGTATAAAAATGAATGTTTGTCTGTCTGTATGTCCTTTATAGAGTCGTAAACTATGCATCTGATCATGTCATGATCTTCAGCAAAGTGTTGTGCATGAGCCAAAGAAGGTTTCTGAGTAAAAAGAGCGCGAGCGGAGCTGCGCGTGTCAGCTAGTTACGTATATAGCTATATACACATGCATAAACAGGTGAGGTGTCTATACACTACAGTACCTTATTAACGTTAGTTTTCGAAAATGCAGATTTGTTTATCTTTAGAAACAAAGGAATCTAGTATTTAGAGTACGGAAAGTCCGAATTGGGCTAAAAAGTTCCACCTTTCTCTTTTTTTACGGGTTCCCGAGAGCTGTGGGGCTCAACCGGGGTATGTGGGATAAAACCCCCGCGGCTGTCGCATTGACGCATGAGGCTCTCCCGGGCTCTCCGGTGGGATCTGCACCAGGATCCCCTCAGTGCCTTGCCTTTGCGCCAGCCGCCAGGGGGCGCAAAGGTGCCCCCGGGAACGGGGGTCGAACCCCGCCGCCGTCCTCCTCAGAGTCACCGCCGTACTCAATAGACGCCCTAGGGCCCACACCCCGAAAGTCCAGCGTTTCCGAAGATACATAGATACCTATAGTAACATTACGTTGTGGCATTATTTTACGTACGGTCATCTTTCGAGTGACAGGCGGACTGAGTGGAGTCACGGACTGACTGTCTGACGAACCGACAACGGGCGCAACGAGGCTGAGTGGGTAACGTTACGCAACGATTACTAATATCATTCCCGCCTCGAATATTGGTGATTCGGGATGCCGGAAAGCTTCTGAGAAGCGTCTTTTACTATCGAAGTATCAATAATGGAGGTGTCAGTCAATAAATCGCGCTAAACTAGTGCAGTGACTAAACACTAATGCCAACTGTCCTGGCGGCTCTGGCTGGCTTCGTGCCAGACGATGGCACATCAGACATATATTGTCGCACGCACTATTTGTGTAAATTAGCTAGTGATTTAGTGGGCGGTACTTCTCCCGTTTGAGAGCTCTCGCTAGACAAACGAATGACACGGTGGTGATTATCAGATGTGCTTTGATTTCCTAAGTCATAAGTCATTTATTCATAGGTACAGAATATGATATAGGTTTTCATGAATGCAAGAGAACGCTATGTTGTGCCAGTCGGAGTACAGAAGTATTGTCCGTAATGAATTAATTTATTATTATTATCCTTAGGTTAGGAATTTGATTGGAATAATTATTAATAATTATTACCCGTGGGGTGTCCGGATAAGAATAGCACCACTATTCCGTGAATAGCACCCTCCCACCTCCACCCGCTGGGTGTCCGTAAGAGGTGACTACGGGAAAATAAAAAGACAGGCAGCAGCGTCTATTAGATTACCTACCACCTGTACTGTGATCCCCAAGACGCCTGCCAAGCGTGAGGATTATGGCAACCCCTCCCTTCTAAGAGGCCTTTGTTCAGCAGTGGGCATCTTCAGCTGCTGCTGATTATGATGATGAATTATAATTACAAATAACTAACGTTGCGACTATAAATGTCCTATACAGCTTATTCAGGTATAAGACACAGTCATTTCATGTCGGCCTAATTTCTGACTTCAATATACATAGATCTGTTTTACGGTCTATTTTCAGTCTGCTCTCGTTACCTCCTCTTGATCAGCTTTGTGGTGGATTATGACCCTGTTCTTACAGAAGTTCATATAAATAATTACTACCTTTCGTCACCAGACCATGATGGTTCTACTGGACTTTTCCCTGATTATAATAATACATGTCACGCCCTCGCGTGCTACTTCAGTTTACATTCCTTCATTAATTAATTATTTCCCAAATTTCCTCAGTGAGAACACGTTGCTAAGTATATATATAGTCAATATCGTCTCAGTGACAGCCCAAACTGACGTCTAGATTATTTAAACGCTTGTCTACCCTTCAAGCTGAGGTCGTATAAGCGCTGGATCATTTCCATGTACGGCCGTCAGTAACATTATTTACTCAACACAACTCCTCCAAGCCTATTTTCTTATATATATAATTCTACTGTACGTGTGTATGTCACTGAACTCCTCCTAAACGGCTGGACCGATGTAGATGAAATTGTTTGTGTGTATTCAAGGGGATTCGAGAATGGTTTAGATTCACACTTGCGCGAGCGGAGCTGCGCCGGTCAGCTAGTTTTCTTATAAATATCTAGAAGTATTACAGTCTATCTCGATTCTGCCTTGAACATATTAGAATAATATTACATAAGTCTACTTGCAGTCTTTGCAGTAGCCACAATGTATGCTAGTTTTTTTGCTACTAAATTTGTACTTGAAGTATATAAGACAGTAACCACAAGTGGTCGACTATTCAGGCCTTTACGGGGACAAGAAACAATGAATAAAACATGCTGCAATTGAACAGCGATTCTGAAGCGAACATGGTGTGCAGACATAGTAATGTTAGAATAGCGGGAATATTCAAGCGTTTTTGTAATTCCACTTAGTGACGAGAAAAGCTAGACCTGGTAAGCGGCACGACTTCCTGTTTATCGCTCTGTACTGCCACTGCACTGCTGTTCGTCACCTGACAGTATATCTCTTAAGCCTGGTGATTTCACCAGTTAGAAGGTCAAACAAATATAAATTACCTACATAATAGATATACACATGTATATATCATTCAACTCGTCTCGTTAAGCCCGTTAAACCATTTGATACCCATATTATATGTTATTGAAAGTAAAAAAAGTACAAAATAACGACTGACGGTTATTAACTTTTTTGAAAAAATATTAAGCATAATTATGTCACTCACACAACTAAGACGAATCTGACGACGTATTATCCAACATGCCGCTTAGGCTGTAGACCGTGCCAAAGAAATAGACATACATACATAGGTACATACTCCTGAAAAACATAACCCTCCGCCTGGGGCATTCGGGCAAAAGTTGTTAATTGAAGTCAATATCGAGATAACTGGATCAGCATCATACCTTTTGCCTGATGAGAAGTGTTTCTACACCCTTGTCACTTTGACGTTAAGTAATAATAATAATGGCCTCCTGGCCGATACGACCACAGCGGCCAATCTTGCACAAGATCAGTCATCTACGCGGGAGATATTATAGTGCACAAGTGCTTGCGTAGACACAAGCGCACTCATTCTTGGTTTATACCTCTCACAATCCGATGGGATGGAAGCCCGACACGACCGGGGTGAGGTCAGGCGCAGGACCAACTCTTTACATTCCTGTCCGGCGCATGGATCATCTTACTTTGCAGACAATCAAGTGATCGGCCTGCATTGTCCTAGCCAGTAACAAACAACTATACAAAGTTCCTCCCGCGAAATTCGAATCTGCAACCTCCGGTTAGCAATGCAAGCGGTTTCCCACTGCGCCACGGAGGCTTACAGGGAGGGTGTTTAACGTTAAGTAGGAAGTTACCCAAATGCTACTTCCCAGACACAGTTCTATAGTCTGGCCCGCTACAGAAATTTCCTGACGCTATCGCTACCGCTCCTGTCCGCTCTTCCCATGAAACTTTCTTGAGTTTCACATTGATTTCCCCACAACTACACAACTGATTATCCGACAAAATAAATATTACATGAGGACCGATGCAGGAGCTCCCGTCGCGGGGCCCTCCCGAACACAATGGGATTGTCGACATTTGTCACCGTTGATAGATTCTGTATTCCAACTTTGATAATACTATTCATAAGTTTTGTGCGATAAATCTGATGACAAATTCTTCTATAACTTTGCCTATATGTTGTCTAATTTCGCTAAAAAATAGATAGATAGATAGACTTCTTTATTGCGCACAAACAAACAGATACAAAAAGAATAAGACACAAATTAATAAAAAATGCAACAATGGGCGGCCTTATCGCTAAAAACGATCTCTTCCAGGCAACCTTTGGATGGAGAGGAAAATAAAGAAGTTACAAAGAGCAGAGGGTGCGCACACTCGACACGAATAGGTAAGAAAAAAAATAATGGTTATAAATACGATCGAATATATATGATAATTCCGATAAAATGTATCTTGGGAAGTTAGTTGCTATTGCAGATAATTAAAGCCTGCAGTACATGGCATATTCATCTTAAACATTCTACAACAGCTAAGTCACTGAAACAGTTATCAGAATCAACTCGTTGAAGGCAATGGGTAGGCCACGTCGCTGTAAGAACCGATAACCGATGAGGAAGAAAGGTTCTCGAGTGGCGACCACGAAGCGGCAGACGCAGCGATGGCAGGACTGACGACATTGTGTGAGTCACAGGCAACTGGTGGATGCAAATAGCAAACTGTCGTTAATTGTGGCGTTCCAAGGGCGTCTACGTTTCGCAGTGGACGTCTTCCGGCTAGTGATGACGAAGTACGTACTCGTATGAACACATATACTTGTTGGTGAAGTGGTTTAACTACCTGCTGGGCGTCAAACGCCTTAATAACTAGTGTGGGTGACAAGTGGCTCTGCAAGTGCAGATAGCTGTATAATAGGGAATCGAACTCACGAACGTCAAACGATGTTACTAAAACAAAAGACAAAATTATTCTTAGTTATGGTCAATGAATATAATTATAATTGATAATATTTAATAACCATTCATATTAAATTAATTCCCTATTAACACTGTATAAAACCTATTAACGTATAAATACACCTTGCGTAGTAAATTTATTTAATAAATTTATTGCGTTCTAATTTGAGCTTTATTGCGTAGTATTAAAGATGTAAAAATGGTCACTTTAAGATAATTATTAAGTGAAGTACAGTCGAGGTTATTTTTATAATGTTCAGCTGTTTATGTGCAGTTCGCGTCGTAAAATGTTAATTCATGATCACGATTTTCTTAATGTACAGTACTGAACAAAAGTGGTAACAGATATTACTTCAAAAACAGTTAAAAACCTGGGCACAGTCAGGTGGTACATACCAAGTCGATTTTCACTTCAGGTGAATCAAATTATTTCGCAATCAGTACTGGTGAAAAACACTGTCCGGAAATCGAGGCAAGAAATGCTAGAATTTATTGGAAATGTGTGTAGTTATCTCGCGTAAAATGAATCTTTAGTTATTATTCGTTTCAATTTAGCTTAGCGCTGGCTTTTGAATAGTCAGTAGGTATTTTAAATCTACCACAATTCGCCGTCAATTGAGATCCAACAAAAATCCCATTTCTTTCTCAATTTTAAATTATCTCTTTTTTTACAGCCTACGGACGCTAGCAACACTAGAAAATTCTCTACGCATTGCCGGCCCTAAAAACATTAGATATTAAGTCTCTTGTCGGGTTATTTCGCTAGCTACAGTATCCTTCACACCGGCACAAAGCAATTTTTGCAACCTGTAGCTTGTTTGATTAGTCTTAACCCTTTGAGTTCTCTAGATCAAGAAACATCTTATCCTAGCCGTGGGACTATGGTTTAAATTTTAAGTAATTTGTCTTTTTCAGTAAAAGTTTAAAGATGTAGTTTAAGTATGTCTTAGTACTCTAGGTAAACGTATAATTGGCTTATGTGAATATTAATTTAATTAGATAAGATTATTTTATATTAATGCTGTTGGTTTACTAATAAACAAATATCATTACAAGCACTATTGACACCGCTTGTACAATTTAATACCAGTCGCTGCGATTGCTTGCCTGTGCAGCTTTAATATCACAAGTTCGATAATTTGGTAGCTCGTATATGCGCCCGCGCCGCCCTGGCATCATAATGGCACCTTATTACCACTTTCCAAAGTGTGAGCGGTAATCTTAATAATCGAGTAACTGATATTCTTCAACAACATAAGTACCATACTTTACAAATTGGAGTGAGGATTGAGTGGATTAATATTAATAATATTCTGGGACTATCCACATACGGACATCTGATCTCAAACTAGGCAGGCAGTTAGGTCCCCGAGGAGGGGGGAGGGGGTGACCTGTGCACCCCGGTGAGATCTGCATCAGGAATACCTCAGTGCCTTGCCTTTGAGCCCGCCGCCGAGGGGCGCATTATTGATAATAGTATATATGGTAGGTAATCCAATAGAAAGACGCTGTTGCCCCTCTTCTTGTTTCCCTTAGTCGCCTCTTACGGATACTCAACGGAGGGAGATGCTATTCTTACCCGGGTAAAATTGCCTTAAATTGTCACACTGCAAATTTACTTTTCCCTTTTTAGCTGTATCTTCTCTTTTGGTGTACATTAAAGAATATTTGTATTGTATTTGTATTATATAGATCCGCATAGCTATTTAAGAACGAATGCAGTATAAATTAAACACAAAACAATAATCATCTTCTTTCTTGAATAATTCATCATTCTCTTTGACAAGCTGGTCGTAAGATAAAATTCTAAGGTTATTGGGTGTGAACGAGCCCCCACGTAAATATCTTCAATTAAATGAATCATCAAAACCATTAAATTCGTCATCTCGTTCTCGGAGCGACACGCGAATAAATATCACCAAATATTATTTTAAATACAGCGCATGAAACGCACGAAATTCAGTCGAAATTGCGTACGTAATACGCATTAAAATAATTAAGCGCTTTGATCGGACTCCGTCGGCTAAGAGAATTTAATATGCAACCTGCTTACATCAAAGGGAAACTCCCAAATAGAAATTAAATACACAATGTGGCCCAAATCACGAGAACCAGCGGGTATTAATTATTATTACATAGTTACGAAATGAGACAACTTTAAAGAAAAAGAAAAATATGTATTTTGACATGCACAAGACATAGTAATAATAATAATAATAATATTCTGGGACAATCCACACATGGTCATCTGAGCCTGTACTATGGAAACCAGACAACTGATACTAATACTTATATACTTTTTTTTGTAAATACATACTTATATAGATAAAACACCCAGACACTTGGCGGGAATGGAACCCACGACCTATTGGTCAGCGGACAAGGTGTCTAACCACTAGACCAACAGGCCCGCCAAAAAGTAATGAACATATAGAAGATAAAAAAGAGACAGGAAACGACGCAAAAGGAAAATAAAACATTGCCATACTAGTAACATTAAATCAGCACCAAGCTGTGCGATAGCAAAATGGATCCGATCACGTTGGCGTTGGTACTTTACTGGAATTCTGGGCAAGAGAATTTCCAGTAAGTAATCCACCATGTAGTAAAAATCATCACCTTTTATACAAACTTTCTATTTTCAGTGTTAACTTACTAAACTGTTCATCTTAAGTTAGACATCGTTCTAACGTAAGTGGAATCGTAAATACTGTAAGAAATAGTATTAATGTCCATGATACAGCAATGTATTTTTTAAGGTTAAGCTTTTAGAAAACGTATATTTTTGTTTTTATCTACTCGCTCTTTGTGTCTACACAACGTTGAATTATGTGTTCAAGATACCCGCGTACAGTTCATAACTTGCACCACACACTGTGACAGAGCAAATATCATTTCATTCATATCCGCACTCCTGATTCCTTGGAACAACAAATTAGATTTTTCCGCGACAAGCACTTGTGTCTCTAATATTACATTAAATATTAAAAATTGTTTCATTTAATTTACTGCTCGGCTGTACTTTACAGCAGCCGAAACACGTGCACTGTTGAACAAAAGGCCTCCCCCTTAGAAGGGAGGGGTTGCCATAACCCCACGGGTGACACGGGTAATCCAATAGAAAGACGCTGCTGCTTACTTCTTGTTTTCCATTAGTCGCCTGTTAGGGACATCCAACGGGAGGATATGGGAAGGTGCTATTCTTACCAGGACACTCGCGGGTATTTATATAATAAAGTAGAAAAATGTATAGGTTAATCTATATCCTTGGCCTTTATTGCTAGGTAATAGGTACATAGCTACTTATATAAGACAGGATTCAGTCTGTGTACACAGGACCTAACGAAGCGCTCCGTGACTCGATTTACAAACAGTGAACACAAATCCCATTACCGTTCGAATTTCCAAAGAAAAGTATGGAGGCTGCACCTATGTGGACTTAGCTCGGGCCCTACCACCAACTCTAATTACAGTGTTAAAGTAATCTTACGTTCCGTTCTCTCTCGAAAATAAAATTACGATATACTGCCCGTTATTTATGTAAACGAGTGTAAATATACAAGTAAGTATGACATTCTACGAATGGTAGACGACAAGCCTGGCTTATACTAAGTTGCATTTTGTTGCAGAATCGATGTATCGATGCAGAAGCCTATCTCATACAACGACAGCTGCGATGGTGCGGTCATGTATCGCGGACGGCGGACGAACGTGTGACAAAGTGCGTCTTTTAATTAGAGGAAGGTAAGCACATACGCATAAAAATACGCAACAGAAACCCTGCCAACTGGGAAAACTGCGCTGTAAGTCGGTCTGAGTGGAGAGGTTTGGTGAAAACAACGACCTTTGAATGCAATCGTCGTTCTGAGCTTGACGCTAAACGCGATGAAATAAGAGTGACCATAGTGTATTCCTGTCAGTGGCGTGCTCACGTGCCGTTTACATCAATATTTTTTTTTTAATTTTGAATCCCAATTTCACATGCTACAGTGCCATTCTTAATAGAACACAGAAAAACTGATTAGACAGCGTTACGTAACTACAGAAAGTCTCAATATCTGACACTGCGGTTGTATCTACATGCACGGTCCCTTTGCACAAGAGACCTAACCTAAAAACCTTTTTGCCGGAAACATAATGGACAAACCAAGCTGGGTTTTTCTTTTTTGTTACTGCATCAGTAGTCGAACTTCCACTGTTGAACAAAGGTATCCCCCCTTAGAATGGAGGGGTTGCCATAATCTCCACGCTTAGCAGGCGTATTGGGGATCGCAGTACAGGTGGTAGGTAACCTAATGAAAAGACGCTGCCTCCTGTGTTCTTGTTTTCTCTTAGTCGCCTCTTACGGGCACCCTACGTGAGGAGATGGGAGGGTGGTATTCTTACCCGGACACACCACGGGAAGTGTTAATAAACGAGTGGTATTCCAACCACGACTGCATGGTGGTCAAGCCCTAGCCTACAATTAGTAAAAAAAGGTAGGTAGGTTCTGCTACTGCGGTGGTGCAGATATTCTGCCGCCAAGCAGCAGTGTGTAAGCATTGCTATGTTCCAGCGTGAAGGGATCTGTAGTTGGTGAAATTACAGGACACAAAGACTTAATATCTAAACGCGCTAGTGATTCTTCTTGTGTTGCTAGCGTCTATATGCTGCGGCGACAGCTTACCATCAGGCGGGCCGCATGCCTGCTTGCCACTTTGGTAGTATAAAAAATATAGAAAAGAAAATCAAAACTGTGTGCCAGTATAACTTAAACAATAGTGCATACTGCATTTGACCAAGGTTAGTAATAAGCTTGCAAATACTAAATTGCTATGAACGAATGCTACTTCCCTATAGGACCTCATTTGGAACGGCAGCCCATTGTTTGAATGCGTATTGTTCCTTCACGGTTGCCGGCGAGCACAGCTTGCTGTTTCACGCTAATTTACATTAGCTAATACATATCAAAACGCTAAATTATTTCCGGGGCAAAAATAGAGTGTTATAGATCCTGTGCCTCATGCGTCTGGTTTCAATATTCGTAGTTCATTTACCTGTTTAATTTTTATATGGAGAGTTAATTGATCATCATTCTCCCTTGACACCTACGAACACCTTGACAGAGAGAGAGAGAGAGAGGAGAGAAGATTAAGTAAAGTTTTAAGTTGTAAATAAAAGTTATTGGTTGGTGTAAAAAGCTCTGTGCCTGGGGAAATTACTGGTCTCAGGAGATGATAGCTAATGAATCATGTCAAGCTTTTGCAAACTGGCGATCGACTTGTAATGTTTAGTATTTCCTTAGGTAAAAGCATAGATTTGGAATTACTTATTTTCACTTTGGTAAGAGACTCTCCTGTGTTGGTTGATCTTGTGAAAGATTGGCCGCAGCCGTGGCTGTATCAATAAGGACGACTTTTTTATTATTGTTAATGATTTAAGGTGACAAGCTGCAGTGCAATGGAACCATCTATGAACAGGTGTATTACTTAAAATTACGTTTTAACAAGCTTTTTTTAACAGTCCTTGTATTTGTCCTGCTGTTGGGCACGGGCTTCCCCTCAAGATGAAGGGGCTTAGGCCATAGTCACCACGCTGGCCAAATGCGGTTTGGCGGACTTCACACATCATTTGAAAGCTAGTTGGGCTTTTACAGACATGGAGCTTTCCGCAGTTTTCCTTCACCGAAAGCTACAATCACACAAAGGTTCACAAATGATTTATAAAATAAATCAGAGGTGCGACCTGCGCACTTACTTCTCCAAAGCAATAACTAGGATCCGAATCCAGAATCAAATCTTGTGATCAAGAATCACATTACTAACCTCCGAAACAGTTGGTATTCACTTCGTTAAACATCATCATTGAACACTTTTCGTCTCATTCTGTCATCCGAACTATCACTATCTATCTTTCTCTTTCCATCACAAGAGCACTGGAATTCAGACACTTTCACTATTGCCTGACTCCTGAACTGCCAGTCATTTGTCATAATGTATAAATGTCTTTATAATAACAGGTATTGTGTTGGAATAACCGTTTGTGTTGCTTATGAATTGTTATACAAACACTTTATAGTTAATCAATGCTCGTTTATTTAACTGTGATTAATATCACGATTTAACCCCGGAGGTTTTAGCATGATTTTACTATTGCTAAGCCCCTCGGCCCCATCATAAGAGCCAGCTCCTCCTGGCCGATACGACCAAAGCGGCCAATCTTTTTCAAGATCAGCCATCTACGCGGGAGGTATTATAGTGCATAAGTGCTTGCGTAGACACAAGTGCACTCTCTCTTCCTTTTTACCTGTCACAATCCGATGGGAAAAAAAACCGACACGACCGGAGAGAGATCAGGAGCAGGACCGACTTTTTACATGCCTATCCGACGCATGGATCATCTTACTTTACAGACAATGAGGTGATCGGCCTGCATTGTCCTATCCCGTAAGGAACTACACAAAATGGTAGCTCCCCGCGGGATTCGAGCCAGCGACCTAGCAAGCGGCCCAATGGTGAAATGTAGCAGGGTATCTCCCTGTCTTAAAGGGGGCTCGTGTGTCGCGGGCGCATAGGGTGGAGGCTCTGTGCGTCCCTTCTAAATGCGACCCCGAGGTGGACCACCAAGCGTGTGGGGCATTGTCTATTCTATTCTCTACTTCCCCCGGGACATGCTCTAGCGTCCGATGCTGGAGAGGCTCCGACGAGTTACGAACCCAGAGTCTTCTCGTCTTTGTGCGATTGTTACTAGGTTCGGTGAAGGAAAACATCGTGAAGAAACCAGCATGTCTGAGAAAGCCTAACTAGCTGTAGAATGACGTGTGAAGTCCGCAAACCCGCTGTTGGCCGGCGAGGTGGACTACGGCCTATGTCCCCTCTTCCTGAGGGGAGCCCCGTGCCCCCAATAGTGGGACATAAACAAGGGCTGGTATTATTACACAGCACTAATAATAATAATTTCCTCACACACAATCTACACACGATCATCTGATCCCAAACTAGGCAGAGCCTGTACTATGGAAACCCGACAACTGATACTAATACTTATTATACTTTTTTTTTTGTAAATACATAATTAAATGGATAAATAACACCCAGAATCCACACACAGTCATCTGATCCCAAACTAGGCAGAGCCTGTACTCGTATGGAAACCAGACAACTGATACTAATATTTACATTTTTACACATAAATACCGAATTAAATAGATAAATAGCACCCAGATACTTGGTGGGAATGGAACCCACGACCTATCGGGTGGCGGCCAGGGTGTCTGACCACCAGACCAACAGGCCTGTCACTAATAAATGCCACTGGTGGGGTATAGTGGGTAGGAATTCCACATAAACTGACCGCCGCCCCTAAGGAGTCTAGGTGTCTTGTAAAGGTTTCCTCTCCGACAGAATAAAAGTTAGTAGGACCCTTGTACAAGGGACATTCCAGGTAGGTACCACCGCAGTGTCAGATATCCAGCCGCCAAGAAGCAGTGTGTAAACATTGATGTGCTCCGGTGTGAAGGGCAGACTTGTGAACTGATGTCGCGGGTGACCTATCTATTGTCAGGCATGCTGCTTACCATCAGACGAACGTCTTCAGGTTGATTAAAAAAAAGCCTCTTAATATTTTTTTTTTGTTTTCAGTGTGGAACCCTAAAAATTAAAATTGTTAGCGAATTGGAAAGTACCACTTGAGATCACTAGACCAGATTTGACGGTTGATTAATTGATAGATATCATCTCATGCGGAGATATGATATGTGGAATGTGAACTTGTAATTAGACATTCATTTTGCACCTCGATATCAAGATATCGATAGACGGGCCTGTTGGTCTAGTGGTTAGACACCCTGGCTGCTACCCAATAGGTCGTGGGTTCGATTCCCGCCAAGTGCCTGGGTGTTATTTATCTATTTAAGTATTGTATTTACAAAAAAAAAGTATATATGTATTAGTATCAGTTATCTGGTTTCCATAGTACAGGCTCTGCCTAGTTTGGGATCGGATGACCGTGTGTGGAATTGTCCCAGAATATTATTATTATTATATATTAAACGAGGCTTTTGGTAAAGTAAAATCTTATGCTTCATGAGAACTCGTTGAACCGACGGATGGGAAACGATCGTGCATTCAAGTTATGCTTCCGACTTCCGACATAAGTTCCCTGTCCTTGTGTTGTCAATAAGTCTGTACTGTAATAATATAATAAATAATAATAATAATCCTGTAAAGTTTGAAAGGGTTCAAATCTGTACATAGAGATCCCAATGAACCGCGAAAAGCCGAATCGGCGTTGTTCAATCAATTTCAACAAATCGGTCATTAAATCCGCGGCTACGCCAACTCACCAGTACGCTACGCGGACTACGCCACACGACCACAGCCACAGCAATCATTGATTACAATACTCGCATCGGAATCCAATAGTATTGAATTTAAATTAAGTAAAATCTGTGTGCATATAGGGGAATATATTCGCCTCTCAATCAAAGAGCCTCTATCTATCCTGTATTACCCTTAGCCCGATTTTTTTGTAGCCTGATGCTTAAGTTAAGACTAATGCATGAACTGGGGTAGTAAAGTGTGGGAAAGATGCAGGTTTATCCATAGGTTAATAAGATGGACGCGCGCGACACCCCACAATGAAACGGTATGGCATCACTTGTCCGCGGTAAGAACACAAGCTACGTAGCAAAAAAGTGCTAGGCACTGCACTCTATTTCGTCTTTAACTAATTTACAGGCTACGGTAAAAGTTAGTTAGCAAGGCACAAGGCACACCTAAATCTATTTTAAGCTTTCCCGCTCGCCTGTACTTTACGAGCTCGTAAAGTCGCGCGTTCACCTGCGCGCGCGCGTGTACACTCGACCGCAATGGTGACTTTGATTTATTTTATGTCTTGTAAATGTCATTAAAGTCGTAATTGTTTAATGTTATTAATGTGTGCTGTAAAATATATTTGTTGATTTTTTAAATTAAAATATTATGCGTGATTTATCAGAACATAATGTATGTTGCACCAAAGTTGCACTCACCTGCAAGGCATAATATGTACTTATAATATGTATTTAGGATTGCGACAGCTGAACGATAAGAGAATGAATGATATGAGTATTGTAATAAAATCAGATAAGCTACAATCCCATATCACAAGATTATTACGTCATCAAGCGGCACGCCAACAAACAAAAACAAAGCTTCATTCTAAGCAACCGCCAGATTATCACCGTAATAAGCGCTTTCAATAATCAAATTATCGCTTTAGCGCGTGACTGTACGTTAGCACCTGCCCACGCGTCGACACCGGCGCGCGAGTCGGCATATAAACACAACTTTGCTGTCTTGATACAAATGTAAGTACCGAGTGTTAGCGATTAGCGATTTACGTTTTGTGAACATTGACAACTCAGAATATTGAACGCTTGTCTAAGTACGAGGAGATTAAAATCCAGCTGGTAGGTTTTCGTTTTCTAAATGTTTGATATCGTTAAGAAACCAATATTATTGAGACTTACACTAAACGGAGGTAAATACATCCATCAGTCATTCCAGTCAGTTTCAAGCTCGACGGCCTAGAAAAATGTGTCGTTTTGTTGGCGGCCGAGAAGCCATCCTTCGTCCCTTTTTCTGCCGGCAAAACTATACCACTGTCATAGGGCTTTCTCATTGTATTTTTAAGAGGGTAGTTAGTTGGCGCTTCCATTTGCAGCACCATCACTTTTTACGGCGAGATCGCGATCAAGTAAGCTTTTATTGGGTAAATAACTCAGAGTAATTAGAATGGAGCTAGTATCGCGTCGATTCGCCGAACAAATTTTTCGTGGCAGTTTTGCGGGGTGCGGGAGGCGAAGTAAACACACACAGATACAATTTCACGTATACCCACACTATAATAAACTCGCAACACATTCAAAAAGTTACGCACACAAATAAAGAATGACCTGACCATATGAACAAAATTTGGCAGAGGGGTTAGCGCATCATGCTATCTCCAGTGGTATCTCCTCTAAGGTAAATAAAGAAACCCTCTCAGCAAAAAGCTTATCGCTGTTACTAGCACCACGCCCGCTAGTGTTGTACCACGTCGGATGACATGCTCTAAATAGTGTCAGAGCAGTATAGAGTTACGAGCGCCGCCGACACAGATCGTATATCAACAGATCGCGTGTTTCCGGCTTTTTTCCTGTTTCAGCGGGTAATAGCTGACAGATTCTGTATCAAGGTGAAGCGGGGTTTTGTTTGTTTGATGGCGGGTAATTTGTTTTACTTTAGTGTAACTTGTTGGAGTAAATGTTTATTATTGTCGATCATTTTTGGGAACTAAATGAACTCAAGCAAAGAGTTCTGTACTTTTTGAAGGGGTGATGCTGAAATCGATAACCCCTACAACGGTTGTAGGGGTTATCGATTTCATCTGTACTGTTCATCAGCAGCCGAAAGAAGTGCACCGGCCTCCCCCTTAGAAGGTAGGGGCTGCCATTATCAGTGGCGTGCATACACTTTTGTGGCAGGGTAGGCAACAAAGCAAATTTCTTAGATTATTTACTGTGCTATGATCATTTAGAGAAGTCGTAGGGTAGGCAAAGTCATTTTGCCTGTATGGGCTGCACGCCACTGGCCATAATCCCCACCGCACCGCCCCGTTATACAGGTCTAATTTTAAAATACCTGTACCCGTGGGATATCCTGATAAGAAAAGCACCATTCCATCTCCTCCCGTTGGGTGTCCGTAAGAGCCGACTAAGGAAAAAAATGAAGATGGTGGGCAGGATCTTGGATGTTGGATTATCTACCACCTATACTCCCCAAGACACCTGCTAAGCGTGGGGATAATGGCAACCCCTTCCTCCTTTTATTTAGCAGTGGACGTCTTTCGACTGTCGATAATGACGATAATCATATTAATAAACTAGGACAATCCACACACGGTCATCTGATCCCAAACCAGGTAGACCCGGTACTATGGAAACCAGACAACTGATACTAATATCTTTTTTTTTTGTTACACTTAGTGGGAATCGAACAAACTTATCGGGTAGCAGCCAGGGTGCCTTACCAATAAACCAACAGGCCCGTCATATTAATGTGTCCAATTACGACGAAAAATGTATAATATAATAATATAATATATCTTGGGACAATCCACACACGGTCATCCGATCCCAAACTAGGCAGAGCCTGTACTATGGAAACCAGACAACTGATCCTAATACTTATATTTTTTTTTTAAATTCATTCTTAAATATATAAACAACACCCATACACACACATGTATGAAATAAATACAAAGGCACTGCTTATTTCTAAAGAAATTTCCTCCAGCAGACCTGCGAGTAGAAAGTGGGATGCTATCATGCTAGTTATGTTACGGTTCTATCCACATATTATTTGATTTATTATAAAAACTGCATACATTATGCATGACTATGCCGTTTCTATGTCAAGACTATTCAAACCAGTATCAAACACGTTGTGAAATCTAATAAAATTCCCAATTCCACATCTCAAAACATAACAATACCGTGAAACAATCTTTATCTCGAACAATTTCATATAAACGACCTTAGGGACTCGTTAATACCGTTACGTTAACAAAGATATAACGAATAACGGTGAAGTTATTTCGCAGATAACGGGCATGGAGATAACTCTATTGTCTGTGAGGCGGTAGGGACAAGTGTTTGGGCGTTACGGATATGTTATAAGGTATTTAGGGCCACTGCTGTTGAGAAATGGTGATACATACAGATGTTCCAGAAAACCCTTATAAAGTTCAACGAGCCGGCCCCGAAAAAAGCTAAAAAATAAAAAAAATTGAACTACTGATAAACATTATACCTTTATGGAGGCAGGAATTAAATGCGCTTATCGGGTAAAAATTCAATCATTATGATGCTAGTTACGAAAAAATCAGTACAAGTACCTTTTGATGAAGTAAAGTACCTATTGCTAGTAAATTAATGGACACATTTAGGAATTATGAACATCCGAAAGGCGTCCCCTGCTGAACAAAGGCCCCTTAGAAGGGAGGTGTTGCCATAATCCCCTCGCTTGGAAGGGAGGTGTTGCCATAATCCCCTCGCTTGGAAGGGAGGTGTTGCCATAATCCCCTCGCTTGGAAGGGAGGTGTTGCCATAATCCCCTCGCTTGGAAGGGAGGTGTTGCCATAATCCCCTCGCTTGGAAGGGAGGTGTTGCCATAATGCCTGGATCGCAGTAGGTACATGTGATCTAATAGAGAAACGCTGCTGCACGTTATTTTGTTTTCCTCAATTTCTTACCCAACTTTTTTTATATTATTTTACGAGGGGGAAATCTTCAAACGATCCCCGGGAGCCGTTGTATGTGGGATTATTACCCACTAAAACCCCCGCGGCTGTCACATCGGCACATGAGAGGGGACCCAGGTCTCTCCGGTGGGATCTGCACCAGGGGCCCCTCAGTGCCTTGCCTTTGAGCCCGCCGCCGGGGGTCGCAACTCCGCCGCCGTCCTCCTCGGGGTCGCCGCCGTACTTAATGGACTTACCCAACCTTATCTCAAGTGAAAAAATGTTTTTTTTCTCTTTTTAATAATCCAAAAGGTAGCGTCGAAATTTTATAGTGAACTACTGTTTCAGAGTATCACAATTCTTCATTCTCAGAAATGATCAAAAACATTGCAGCATTCTAACTTTTATACCTAAGTCTAAAGAACATCCGGAACTGTTCTGCAAGTCCGATTCGCAATTGACCGTTTTCTTTTCTAACCCCAGACCACACAGTTAATAATTTAGATGTCTGTGCCCCAGACAAAAGAATTTTATAGGATTATATACATAAATCCGATTACCTGGCCGAGCTAAAACGTTGTAATAAAATGTTCGCTACTGCGGAATCAAGAACTGTTTTACTGTGCGGCTTTGAAACTGAAGATTCGAAACTTTGGATAATATTAAAACAGAATCAGTAGGTAATCTTGTGATGTTGAGTTTGCTAAATGAACATTTAATTATTGAAATGCCAGAATCAAATTATTTTAAGCCACACTTTGTCTGGAAAATAAATGGATGTATTTTATCACACTAATTATTATACTTTTAGGATTCGGATTCTGCGGTGGGATCTGCAGCAGGTGCCTGATCAGTGCCTGGTCTTTGTGCCCGCCGCCCGCGTCGGGGGCGCATTACAGCTTCCGGGAACGTGTCACGGTGCTCAAGAGAACGGGGGTCGCAACCTTTAAATTTAAACCGTTGATAAAAAGCCGATTGTCGAAAATGGCTTATTATAAAATCTCGGACAACCTAGGGGATAAATCTGCGTGGGCTTGAACTGCCTAACTCATTCAAGCTTGGAATTTTAAGGCTTATATTTTAAACTCGAGTTAAACTCGTGCATAACTGATGGCTGCTGCACAAGTCAATTAATTGATGACATGAATAGCATGTTATAATGCTCTGTGTCTTGCCTGAAGAGGCACTGCTTAACAGCAGAAGTTGAACGCATACACTGTCGCTGATGGTGATCTACTTGTAACAAGACAAACACAGCTTTAAAAGAAAGTAAACAAATGACAGTTTCTTGCCGGCCGCGTTGTGATTCTGTTCAAAAGTGCTAGCGTAAAGGCTATTTGAAATAAATAATTTTGAATTTTAACCCCACCGCCGTCCTCCTCGGAGTCCCCGCCGTACTCGTTGGACGTCTAGGGCCCATACCGCGGCCCAGAAAAATTTCAATTCAAGCTACATCGGCCAATGTTACCCAACATATAACAACGTAAAAATTCAGTTGTCTTTTTCTGAAAGTCTCAAATAACATCGTCGAGGATAAAATGCGTGTGGCCCGCTGAAATAAACTGAAAATATAACGTTAACGGCGCCTAATTGAGATCAACTCGTAAAACTGATAATAGTAATGAGAATTAAAATGTATTACATACTCGTAATACAAAAATTGTATGTCGTTTTTGAGTACTCATACATACAAAGCCCCTACCAGATTCAGTAGCAGGCGATAGATGTCCACTGCTGAACAAAGGCCTCCCCCTTAGAAGGGAGGGATTGACATAAGCCCCACGTTTGGCAGGCGGCTTGGGGATCGCAGTATAGGTGGAAGATAAATCCAATAGAAAGACACTGCTGCCCGTCTTCTTGTTCTTGCCTAGTTGCCTATTACGACTCCAACGAGAGTAGATGGGGGGATTCAATTCGGCATCCCACGGGTACCAGATTAGAATGTTGATTTTACGTGGGTACCTATTTAATTGTAGGTAAGTACAGGCATTGTAATTACTACGTGTTCAAACGAACAACAAACATTTGAACCATCTTTGTGAAGATGCAGATCAAAATACATTTTATCAATTAATCTGTTACGCCTGGAGGCGTTATTAAGCGTGCCTGCAATTTTGCGATAAGTCGTAATTACGACTCGCAGCTATGTTGCAAGGCTTTATTATTATTATTATTTTTTTATTTGGCCTTATTCCATTGAGTCTAGGCCCAACACGATTCTGCAAGGCTTTATGGTGCGATCTGTGCGGGCAACGTCGCGTCGTCTGTCCGTCCGTCTGTCTGTCATACCAACTTACATATTTCAGCAACTAATGATGTTATCGATTTTAAATTTGGAACAGTTAAAACATTGCTTACCAACATTTTATTTTGTTTTCAGTAGGAGTCGAATTGGAGCGTCGAAATGTCTGTGTTAGACTGCTCGATCCAGTGGTGTATTATATGAAAGGGCTTTATTATCAAGTTAGGAGTATAAGAAAGAAAAATATCGTAAGGGTTCCATTAGGTAATATAATTTCATTAAGTGACGGTTTTCCTTTTGTTGCTTTGTTGTCAAGTTTTTGGCACATTATAGGGAGATTTTCCACTAACCGGACTGGCACAGCAAAACAACAGCCCAAATTCCGCCGGCACGTCTCGTGAGTGGAAATAGGTATACAATTCGACACATTTTCGACTACGTTTCGTACCTGGTAGAAATGGCTTAATTTGGCTGATGAACTCATACACATACTGAAACGATCTTAGATTTACCTTTAAGTGCTTTGCATAACCAAGAAAACAATCTCAAAAATCTTCCAGCCGCGCAGATTGAACGAAATTGGCAATTAGTTTTTTTACAATATCGATTATTATTAATCAAGTTATTATTAGTTATAGTTTTTCTAACCATGGCAACACAGCTGCGATCTCGGCGCGTGCGGTTGTGCCGGGCCAATTAACTTGTGATCATGTTCGCGATCGACGGGCCAATTAGGGGTGGTACGCACAGATTTTTTTTATGCAATTTAATAACAAAATATGAAGGACGTTCGGCTTTTTTTGGGACAGTTGCATACATCTGCTGCTCTACACTCGAGTTATTAAGTATCTTGAGTCCGGATATTTCACCAGCTACAGTGTCCTTTGCACTAGAACATAGCAAAATTACATATTAGCAATTCCCTGCGCATTCGCCCTCTATGATATATATATATTTTTCCGTACAAGGTTTCCAATCCCTAGCGCATACCCAAAGGCTGTTTTTTGATGTTTGCGAAACATTGTATTTATTTATTTTATTTAGAAAATATTTTCAGTAAATTTCAAGTCAATCAAACCATATAATAAAAAGTTTCATACAAATGAAGACACTGCGGCACTAAGAATATCAATCTGGGCTCATGGGCCTGGTTTACAAAACTGGATATAAACTTAAGACTCACAATTTTTGAAAATGGGTTTCTTGCGTGACCTTATAAGTACTTTTTGCATTTAGTTTCAGATCCATAATGTAAACAACATTACAACTTACGCGAATATTCCACATTAAAATCAAACTACTTTTACGGATTTTACCGCGATCCAGATCCATGTTTGTCTTGCCTTCTGAAAAAGTTGATATGTTAGTAGTTGAGCGTGCCAGCCCTGGCTGTAATTACTAGCTGGTTCGATCATGTTCACGGTGAATATTTTCCAAATTAAATTGTTTGTTTACCATCGGCATACACATTACTCGCTAGATACATAATCATCTGCAGTAATTGACCTGTTTGAACAATAAAAGGACCACCTGATTCTATGTAAATAGATGGCGGGCTGCGATCTGTCGTCTATGAATCAAAGACTCGCATTTTCTAAAAGAATTTTGAATAGTGTAGATCAGAGAGCGTCCCCAACTTGTCCCTTTGACAATCATTCGTGTATTAAAAATACAACGTGTAAAGCATAAACAGATTATTTTATTTTGTATTGTAATGTGTTAATTTTGCAAACGTATACAAAGATTATTGAAAAATCAAGAAGCAACTGTTTTTGGTTTTACTTGGTTTTGTTGGAGATATAATAGGGCACAAGTACTTGCGTAGACACAAGTGCTCTCTCTCTCTTAATTTATACCTCTCACAATCCGATGGGGCAGAAAACCGACATGACCGGGGAGAGATCACGCGCAGGACCGACTTTTTACATGCCTATCCGACGCATGGCTCTTATATTACTTTACAGACGAGCAGGTGATCGGCCTGCATTGTCCTAACTAGTAAGGAATAACTACACAAAGTTTTTGCCCCCCGCGGGATTGCGAACCCGCGACCTCCGGTTTCCAAAGCAAGCAGTTTCTCACTGCGCCACGGAGGCTACAGATATAAAATGCAAATACTACGTGTATTTACTTTACGAATGATTCATTCTTTCATTAGCATTCTTGAGAGAAAATGCCATGTGTCGTGTGCTATTAGTTGGAAGTGGAAGTGATCTGTCAGCGTGCTGAGTTGCGAGTGGGTGCCACCGGCTGTATTAGATAATTAATTATGTGATAATGTAATAAATTTATATTTTGACATGTACTCGAAATGTACAACTTGTGCAAGAGGCAGGGTACCATTGCTACATTGCAGTGATGCGGGCGTGTAATCATTTTTTTAAATATAATAACACCTAGAAGGTGGGAAAGTCTGTGTGACTGGAACATGGCTCAGGAGACTTAAAACAACAAATATCACATGTGACATTCATCAGTCAGTGGACAAGTTTCGTCAGTGTGTCTACCATGAGATGAAAGTTGTGCTGTTCTCATCACTAAGTCAAAATATCTTCATCATAAGCTCCACGGATCGATCGCTTTTACACATTGCAACAATTCTTTAAAACGACAAAAATCTACGCAAAAAACTTCCTTGAAGTTGTTGCACTAGAAGTGGAGAGCCCCTTCCAGTGCCTACCAGCGCAGCTTGGAAGCAAGCCGCTTAATGCTGAGTTGGAACCCTTTCGTAGCAAGTTAATTTTTTTTGTTTGGTTTTTCTTGTATCGTCTACGAATAAAAGTTTTTGTTCTTCTTCTTCCAGTGCGGCGACTACTTAAAATACAGGTGACATTTCCACTTTGTCTGGCCAAGACTATACGTGTAAAGCTGGCAGAAACAGCTACCAGTCCGATAGGCTGCTGAGACTTCGATCAGTTTGAATGGAATTTCTTTCACTAAACCATGCGTCTCATTATGCCAGCCCCTATGGTCATCACCGCAAAGGGCTAAAATAACCGTCAAGTTTAAAAGGGCTCCCAGTATTTTTATAATATATAAGGTCTTGCTAGAATTCTTGCTTCAGGCAGAGCAGGTATTTTTTATCGAGATAAGTTAATGTATGCGAGCATCCGCGCCGATAAGCATAATGAAAGGGAATAGCTGGTAATCGATACGAGCAAGTTTAATTTACGGACATTTACGATAATATTGTTTTATTTTAAGGGGGTAACATGCGCCAATGACCTTGAGAATCTGGCCGCTCCGGCCGAGAGTTGTCATCGTAGAGGGCGCTACCAGCAAATATGAATATTACATTTGAAAAATCATAGACTAAAAATATGCAGATGTGTCGAATGGAGTTTTGTTAATTTTGCCTATTCCGTTATAGAATGAAGTGATGTAGTTTAATTACGGTAACCCACTGTTTTATATCTTGATTTATACCTTGGCGTGCCACTTAATTACAATCTGTCAACCCAACCACTTACAGTAGTAACGTAGTTGACGTGTTGCATCAGGATACGGATTATTGCATTTCATATTCCAAACTTCATATCAAAGGTTCAGTCCGTCTATTATAATAGATAGATAGATAAGTCTCACTAGTCAGGCATTGGCATTCTATAGAATGGCCAATGCCTGACTAGTGAGACTTATACATACTTCTTTTCTATCGTTGGTGGTTATGAGGTCCGGTTACAACCGGAACGCACTTCGACCCAGCTGAATACATTGTGCCTGCCATTCGGAATCCATATACATTCGTACTACTTATAACTTACAGTCACAGCGGATTTTTGTGTGTCTGAAGTTAGGGTTAGGGTGGTTTAAGTGAGGGTTGGGTTCCGAAGTTCTGAATACATAAACATAAAAATAGCTACTGCGCAGCGTCTTGCCGTGACTACTGTAAGCGTACTTGAAATGAAACTATGCACAAAATTCTAAGGTTTCTGTTCTGCACGTCAAAACGAAAGCGTTTAACAGAGCCTTCAAAAGGACCTTTTTAACATATTTCCTAAATTAGTTCCAAATTCTCTAACCAATAAACATCCATCTGATAGTTGAGCTTTTTGATTCCTGGAAAAATGAACTGAAACCAAATTGATGATTGATTGCGATGTTCGAGTATGACAAAGAGAGTGACTTAAGATGCTGCAATGCTTACCAGTGGCCCTGATGAGATGCTAGCGGTATTATTAGAGAAGCGTGTAACTGTAATGTTTCCTATTCTAATGCGTATATTATCTTTAAGAGCGGCACAAGTACCCGAATCTTGGAAGCTTACTAGCTTCCAACCTTACTCAAGACCAGATACCCAACGTCGACCCAAGTCGTGCAGACCCAAAAATCATAAATTATTTTTATTGCGACAGTTAGTTCCGTGATAAGAATAATAGCACCCATCCATCTCCTCCAGTTGGGTGTCCGTAAAAGCGACTAAGGAAAAACAAGAAGACGAGCAGCAGCGTCTTTTTATTGGATTACCTACCACCTATCTGCAATCCCCAACCGTTTGCCAGGCGTGGGGATTATGGCAACCCCTCCCCTCTAAGGGAGAGAGGGCCTTTTTTCAACAGTGTACGTTTCGGCTGCTGATGACGATGTAGATGAGTTAAGTGATTGACTCCGTAATGGCCATCGAACTGAAACTATGATAAGATACTTAACATTTTCCATAATTAAGTACAGGTAAAAACGACCCAGACCCAAGGACAAACAGATTATGTTCATGCACATGAATGTTTGTCCTGTGTGGGAATCGACCCCAAGACCTTAAGGTCAGCGGCCAGGGTAGCAAACTACAAAATCAACGGACCTGTGTTGTTATTCAATATACGTGGCTGCCAAAGGAATCCGTAGCACTGTTTGTTTGAACGCACGAATTCAGTAATAGTCTTTTTTAATGTAAGTTTCAGTTTTCAATCAAAATAGTTTGAACGATGTTCCGGGCGCTTACCCCGCCCGCATGTATTTTGGGCCGGCACGTGCAAGCGATTGTCGTCCTAAAGGTGATAGACCGTTCGTGACCACGAGAGTACGTAACGTAACTTCATCTTGAGTTCTGTACCGATCGCGAGGTTTGAACTACGCGGAGCATTTGACCTTTTATTTTATTTTATTTATTCTTTAGCACACTTAAATATGTACAAGGCGGACTTAAAGCCTTAGGTATTCTCTGCCAGTCTACCTTTGGATGATGCAGAGGGTAATAGTGGTAGGTGCATAGGTAATGTAAAATTTAAATAGATATTGATTCTAATAAGCAATCTGGTTTTAGAGTAACTAACATTTTACCGCGGTGGTATTTTTTCTCGTGCCTGCCAACAACACCATCAGTTTATTGTTACGCAATTTAGTTAAGTAACAAGGTATTACCTGATAGTAATTGAAGCACCCACCCATAGAAAAGTCTCTTCCTGTCCCTGTCATCCAAAACTATAATTATAGCCTTTTGGTCCGATAGATTTTTGCCAGCTACAGTGACCTTCTACTTACGTTACATAGCGGAAGAAATCTAATATTTAAGTGGCGCCACCTAGAGAGCACACGAGTACCCTTCCAACTTAACCATCCAGATGTCTCAAAATACGAGCAACTGTCCAATGCAACTGTCCGTAGGTAAGCGTGTCGCTCACCACCAAGCCAACCACCCAGGTACTCGACTCGTTGCTAAGTTGCAAAAACCAACATGATAGTAATAATAACACCGTTCATGTTTTGACAAAAAAAATCATAATGTAAAGGATATCATAATGTATGTCATTTGGTCGACCTACACAGTATTAAATACGATTTCAATTAGTCATCATCAGATCATAATATATGACTCTGATACGCTTTAAAAGTTAGGCATAATACTCGGCAACGATACTTTCGCATACTCTATGATGAACCAAAAATATGGTATTACTATAAAAATATCTTTAATTAAATATAGAAGTATGGATTTCATTTGAAATGATTTATAATGTTATAATTATACCATATGTAACATATCTTAATTAAAAATATGTTCAAAATCATTTAAATTAAATTCGTCTTGTCAAAAAAAATTCGAGCACGTCCACCCTCCATAAGAGTCCACGAAAGACTGATGAAAGGCGATCGCGGGGGCGCTGCAAGGGGGAATGCATCGCGTACGTGGTTTTTCTATAATTTCTAGTAAAACATGAATGAAATTAAGAAATGTAATCAATACAAATTGTAGAATAGGTTATTATGCTTTTTATAGTCCAAGTTTGACGTCTATCCAATGAACGGATATTGAACGCTAACACAATTCATATCCAACGTAGTACATTTTTTAAATACATATTGCTTGAAAACATTTTATTTAATCAAATATCTAATCAATAAAACTATTTGCTGAAGATCTGAGGTATAAGTACATATAATTTTCATAGCCAATGCAATAGCGGATTGATCTATCGAACTCTTTAAACTAAGGCTATTTTTGCAATTTTACCGTTGTTACCCCCTTAATATTAATGTTTAAAAAGCACTTTCTCTGAGAGTTCGTTACCCACCATTTCCGAATGGTGAGTAACGTAGAACGTAACGTTTCAATGTGACTAAAGAATTCTTGTGTAGCGGCCATGATTTTACCACTAGACCAAAGGGCCCGTCAAAAATTATTTTCAGTTTCCGTTTTTATTATTGAGTAATTATGTACTTACTTTTAACTCAGTGTTGTACCGTGCCCGGGTATTATCCAAAAAGTGGGAATACTGCCGGCAAAGTTACCGGCGAATTTCAATACTTTTAGTAAGTTGTCAACAATATTCCTAATATTGCCGGAAGTTTACCAAAAATATGGCAGGGAATATTTAAAGCGGAAATAACCCCGGGAGTGGGTATATTCCAAAAGTACATCACTACTTTTAACCGACTTAAAAATAAAGAAAGAGGTTGTTCTTTTGATGTTCCTAAAAATAAACTATCTTCTGTAACTTAATTATAAAATTAGTTATAAAAACAGTAATTAATAATTGGAAATCCTAATAATTATAATAAACAAAACAAAAATCGCTACAGCATAAACATGAAAATTTCATTTCATCAGTCTAACCCTCCATGTCGCGGGCTTAATCGACCTGCGAACTTAACCCCCTTGCGACGGGGTCCATTCGGCCCGTGCACACTTAACCCTGCACGAGGTGGGGTCGGATCGACCCGCGAATTACTTAACCCTCGTCGTCTGTGTAATGAGCGCTGTATTGTACAGGTGCTTCGCGCTATGAATATAACGGATGAGCGTAATGTGCATTGTAAGTGTTAAGTGACGCTTAAGCCCTTGAGCCCACTATATTGGACCAGAACATTGTCGATTTATCGCCGCCCTGAATATTTCATGAAGTAATTATTCACATAGAAATCATGAAGCCTTAACAATGTCGGGATATCCTTTTCCAAGGGAAAAGTAGACAGGCAGCAGCGTCTTTCTGTTGGATTACCTACCAACTATACTGCGATCCCCAAGCCGCCTGCCAAGCGTGGGGATTATGGCAACCTCTCCCTTCTCAGCAGTGGGGGGAAAGCCCTTGATCAGCAGTGGGCGTTTATCGGATGATGATGATATCTTTATGTACAATTTAATGACGAGACGAGTAGGCCGTCCACTTGATGGTAAGTGACATATGAAGAAGAAGAAGAAGAAGAAAAAACATTTATTAGACACACAAGTAACACACACAAGGGACCACTAGATACAAACATAATAATTAAATTTAAAGGTGACAAACAGTATAAATAACTAGATGTAAGACACACTTAGCAATAGTAGCAGTCTCGGTGTGTGTAATGTGTCTCTAAAAGGCAACAGCTCCGCTAAATGCCGCATATAATATGCAGCGCTGATTTTCAGCTGAAGCCTTAGGTGGCTTACTAGTCAAAATATTAAATACACAATAAAAAAATTGTCAACGGTAAGTACCTTGTAAAAAGTAAACAAATTTATAGACAACACCAAACAGTACCTATTAGTTATATAATTATACACGGAATAATAAATATTTAATTATGATTTATTTCGTAGCAGGAAGAGCTGCAAGTCTGAAATAGGACGGGGCAGGTCATGTCTGCCGCATGTCGGACGAGCAGTGGGCCCACAGAGCGACATTTTGAAGCGCCGATACAGCGACAAGAAAACGAGGCAGACCTCGAAAAAGATGGCGCGACGACCTAGATGCCTTCCTTGCAGATTGGCCGATAGAGGCGGGTAATAGACCAAGATGGAGGGACAGGAGGGAGGCCTTTGCCCTGCAGTGGGACAGAACAGGCTGACATAATAATATGATTTATACAAGAAATAAGAATAATGTTCGTATCATATTTAATGTTAGCAGTGGGTATTTATTTCCTAATCATCATTTTTTTTGGCATGACCTTAGCATGATTTATTCAGTTTAATTAGTTTTTAAGAATTCAGATTAATTATTTTTTTATGAATTTTTACACACAATTATAAAGATATAAATAACAATAATAAGACCTAATGATACAACCAAATAAGAATTAATACCAGATGCTGGACTTCTGTTTCTCAAGAACAATCTTTTTAAAATTTTTACTGAAAGTTTTTACAGTACCAAGCAGGCGCAATGGCGGTGGTAAGATATCTACATATCAATCAATAGATAGTTGCACACCACTGCCGGTAAAATTCGTCTGCCTTCTGCATTTTGCTAATAATTACGTCGATAAGTATGTATGGATTTTTTTTAATAGTTTGTGTATATAAGCGACAGCGGAAACATCTTATGGAAGCGATCGAAGAGAATTGTACCGGCGACATTTGCGACGACTTTGGACTACTGTGAAGTGATGTGCGACTCGGACTACTGTGCCTTGTGTGTATAGTGTATACAGTGTGAGTGTACGTGGAATAAAATCTTATTTTAGGTTGATCGGTATTTTAATACCTTTCACACAAGGTCATCCGATCCCAAACTAGGCACAGCCTGTACTATGGAAACCAGACAGCTGATGCTAATACTTATATACTGTGACACTGACTGTGTTATTTTATGAGCTGTGGATTTTGTTTCAAAATAAAATAATAGTTAAAAATACACATTTAATTTTTTGTAAATACATACTTAAATAGATAAATAACACCCAGACACTTAGTGGGAATCGAACCCACGTGCCATCGGGTAGCAGCCAGGGTGTCTAACCACTAGACCAACAGGTCCGTCAATTTAAGATAATAATATTTAATCTTGTCGATACAGCGCGTTTAGCACTGAAACCTGTAGGTACTATACTAACAAATGTGTGGCGACTTTTCACCTGTACAGCACATCTTATGTACCCCGTACTAAATCGTCACAATCGGACTGAAGTAATCACATTAACATCTTCGTCTGCCACCCCCTTAAACCGCAGGGCTGCACTCACCCCTAGGGGAGTGCACCCCATCTGAGTTCGCACCTCACTGCACAGATTACAAATACCCTGTGTTAGTAATTTGACGACAAATCCGTGTGCGTTTGTGCTAGTTCTGTGATAATCTAGCCTTAACTTGAACTAAATTAAGATTTAAATAAATAATAGCTAACTACTGCATAACTCTACCTAGTGACTCGCCGTAGCTTAGTCCGCATTTTTATGGTTTGAAACTTTCTTTGAAATAGTGGTAAAAAGAATTTTGAAATCTATTTTATTTTATCCCCTCGGGGTCTGCCAGAGGGTGAACAGGCACAATAAATATTAATCATTATCATCATCATCATCAGCCGGAAGACGTCCACTGCTGAACATAGGCCTCCCCCTTAGAACGCCACAATGAACGATAATTGGCTATTTGCATCCATCAGTTACCTGTGACGTGCACAATGTCGTCTGTCCACCTAGTGGGAGGCCTGCCAACGCTGCGTCTTGCGGTTCGTGGTCGCCACTCGAGAACCTTTCTTCCCCAGCGGTTATCGGTTCTTCGAGCGATGTGGCCTGCCCATTGCCACTTCAACTTGCAGATTCTGAGAGCTACGTCTTGTGTGTGTCAAAATAAATATTTTTCTTCTTCTTCTTCTTAGTTCTTCGGCGGATCTCCACATTTCGGATTCTGTCGCGCAAAGAAACTCCGAGCATTGCTCTCTCCATGGCTCGTTGTGTGACTCTAAAAGGCCAGCCGTTAGAGACCACGTCTCAGTACCATATGTCATCACTGGCAACACACACTGGTTAAAAACCTTCGTCTTCAGGCACTGCGGTATTTTGGACGAGAAGATATCGCGTAGTTTCCCGAACGCTGCCCATCCGAGTTGGATTCTTCGGGTGACCTCTTTGTCGAAGTTGGACCGACCTACCTGGATAGTTTGACCTAGGTATACGTAGTGGTCAACAACTTCGAGTGTATCGTTCCCAACAACTACCGGTACGGGTGCAACATGGACACTAGACATGATCTTCGTCTTGTCCATGTTCATTTCAAGACCCACCTGTTGGGAAACGCTACTGAGGTCACTGAGCATCGTATTGAGGTCCTCCAGCGACTCTGCCATAATGACTATATCATCGGCAAAACGAAGGTGAGTGATGTATTCGCCATTGATGTTGATGCCGAATCCGTACCAGTCTAAGAGCTTGAAAACGTCCTCCGATGCGTTTGAGAACAGTTTCGGAGAAATAACGTCTTCCTGTCTCACACCTCGCTGCAATGGGATTGGTTTCGTGCTCCCGTCCTGTAGTCGGATCGACATGGTGGTGTTGCTGTACAAACACTTCAACACTTCGATGTACCTATAGTCAATGTGGCACCGTTGGAGGGACTGCAATACCGCCCAGGTCTCGATTGAATCGAAGGCTTTTTCGTAGTCCACAAACACTAGACATAATGGCCGATTATACTCCTCGGTCTTCTGTATAATCTGGCGGAGCGTATGTATGTGGTCTACGGTGCGAAAGCCTTTTCGGAACCCGGCTTGTTCGGGAGGCTGGAAGTCATCAAACCTGCGTTCGAGACGGTTCGTAATGACTCTCGAAAACAGCTTGTATACATGGCTCAGGAGTGAGATGGGTCTATAATTCTTCAATAAAGTTTATCACCTTTTTTGAAGAAGAGAACCACCACACTCCTGTGCCAGGCTTCTGGCGTAGTACCCTCGAGTAAAACGGAATTAAATAACTTCTGGAGGACTAAAAGTATCGGTTTTCCACCCGCTCTCAGAAGTTCTGTTGTGAATCTGTCTTCACCCGGCGCCTTGTTATTCTTGAGCTGTTTGAGAGCCATTCTAATCTCGTACAGGCTGATGTATGGGATGTCCTCAGTGTAGTGTCGGGTTAGTTGGGCTCTGGTGTCCTGAGCTGTTCGGGTAATGGGCTTTCGTGACGAGGTGTACAACTGTCCGTAAAACCTCTCGAGCTCTCTCAATATCTCCGATTTTAATGAGATGACACTGCCGTCGTCGATCTTCAGCTTGGTCACTTGGCTTTGCCCAATAGACGAATTCTTTGCAAACACTTTAGAGCCTTGGTTCCGCTCAATTGCGTCCTTAATACATGCTGTATTATAGGAACGCAGGTCGTGTCGCATGGATTTCGAGATTCGTCTATTGAGTTCAGCATATTCCGACATATCAGCTGAAGATTGCAGTCTCATCTCAGTTCGGGCCTCCATTAACTTAATGGTTTGATTGGAGAGCTTCTGAGGCTTATTACGGCGTGGGGTCTTAAAGAACTTGGACCCCACTGCATGGACAGTTTGCACCAACCCATTGTTTAACTCGTCCGCAGTTTCGCATTCGGCTAGGCACTGGAAGCGATTATGTAGTTCGAATTGAAAGTCTTCGGGGTTTTGGATTTGGGCTGTTCCCGGACGGAGCGTGGACTTCATCAGACGGGACCTCTCAAGCTTGACATTGATATTCAATGTGCCTCTAACAATGCGGTGATCGCTACCGGTTTTCATCCTGCCGATCACGGAGACATCATTGAATATATGCTTGTTGGTCGTCATGATGAAGTCGATCTCATTTTTGGTTGAACCATCGGGGCTTATCCACGTCAACTTCCTGGATGGTCGCTCTTGAAGAAGGAGTTCATCGCAAAGAGTCCCTCCTTCTCCATAAAGTCGACCAGCCATAATCCCCACGCTTGGCAGGCGTCTTGGGGATCGCAGTTACGAAGAGATGGATATGATATACAGAAGACGCTGCTGCCCGTCTTCTGGCTTTCCCTCGATCGCCTCTTACGAAGCCCACGGGAAGAGAGGGGGGGATGCAAACTCTTAGCCGGCATCCCACGGCCAACGGCCAATAAATATTAATAAAGAAGATAAAAGAAGAAAAAAGGATATGGTCATTACACACAAAAGATAAAAAACAGAGACAAACAATAGCGCGAAAGGGAAAGAGACATTGACTTTAAGGACATAACAGTTTAATTTTAGGAACCATTTTTAGGAACCACAGCAACCTGTGCGATGCCAAAAATGGTTCCTATCTAGGTAGGTAAGGTACTACAGCGCTGATTTTCAGACAGGACCACTATAAGTTGACGGGCAGTAGTGCAAGCAAAGAGACCGTTTATACACCGGTAAGTCGCTTACCCTCAGGTGAAATCAACCGTGTCGTCTCTAAACTATTACATACAAAAAATACTTAATACAAATTTTCTTTATAGAAAAATCGCCAATGTTAATAATAATAATAATAATCGCCGGTAAGCTCTTCAATATTGTGTTAAAATTGTTTTGTATCAAATTAACAGTATCAAATGAACAAAGTAAAGCACTTTACCCTCACGAGAGGGGTCGACTCGTGGATCGTGTTCATACGCAACGGGATACGTGATGTTGGGATGTAATTAATTATTCAGTGTGCCCTAAAGGGTGCTGGAAAATCAAATTGGCGCTGAATTGTACAATATATTATACTTTATTTGAAAACAGTCATATCGTGGTACATACAACAAAGCGCTCTTACCGCTTGAATCGATTTATTTCAGGAAACAGTATCCCCTGCTTTTACTATATTGTATAAATAAGTAGAAAGACTTACGCTGAGGTCCTTACGGGACCTTTCAAAAAGTGTGAGTATATCTAAGGACTGAATGGTAAAGAAATGGTAAAGAAGCAGCAATTGAGAACGAGCTGCTTCACCTACATTCATAGACGGATAAGTAAGGGTTTTCTTAACAGATACCTTACCGCTTAGTGAGAGATGTCTATCACACCCTTCTTTCAAACTCGAAGACTCGGAGCAATAGTCATGTCTGGGTTTAATTATGACTTTTACTTCACTTCCAACGAAAAGTACATCTTACGATTAGCATCAACATTATTCCATTTGAACCATCTTACACTAAACTTCGTTTTAGTCATGTCCAAATTCTGTCTAATTTAAATAATATTCAGAAATCGTGGAAACATTATTATTGATTTAATGATAATACGACAGAACTTTTAACTTTCTCGCATTCCAATCCACCATTGCCTTGTTTTAACGAAACAAAATGTACATTTACAACCAGGATACAAAAGTACCAAGATAAAAATATTTCCCGCTCACTGAATCATTAAGAAGCGGAAACGGACTGACCTTTAAAGAGGTCGATAATGCGCCATAAAACCACGGATTTCCACACGAATAAGTCGACTCGTTCCGCCGCACCGCGATTCAATTCATCGGTATCGATCCGTGTACGAAAATCGATTCATCAACGTCTCCGCCGTATCAGGCGGAATTACTCACCAGTAATCTTGATAAAATGACCGTCGCATTGCGCCCGCGCATCGCCCTAACGCGAGTCGCGCGATTTTCCTGAAGAATTAATATTGTTTAAGCTGTTGGCTTTATTTTGTGAAATATGGTTTCTGTTTTGCTTGAATTACTCATGTTGGATTAAAGTATGAGTTTTATGTGTTACAATTTCATGGTTCTAAGTTAGTTTAACGCTTGCGCAAGGATTGAATTCTTAATTATTTTACTCTAGCTTTTGTTAAGAGAGCGGTTCCATTTTCTGGACTAGATTACTAAAGAACGATAGTTAGTCGATACTGAATGGTATTTTAATACTAAATACAAAAAGATTACTGGACTAGTAATCTTTTTGTATTTAGTATGTTCAGTATGAACGATAGTTAGTCGATACTGAATGGTATTTCAATACTAAATACCGACTAATATAAGTATCGACTAACTATCATTACAACAATTATTTTAATCCTGCCCGTTTCAACTATCATGAACTGCTATCATGATCTTGTAATATTCCTGCAGTGTTGAGAAGGAAACTAAACTCTATATAATAATATCTTGGGACAATCCACACACGGTCATCCGATCCCAAACTAGGCAGAGCCTGTACTATGGAAACCAGACAACTGATACTAATACTTAAATACTTTTTTTTTGTAAATACTTACTTAAATAGATAAACAACACCCAGACACTTGGCGGGAATCGAACCCACGACCCATCGGTTAGCAGGCAGGGTGACTGACCACTAGACCAACGGGCCCGTCAACATATATGTATATATCCTTTCCAAAACAATTATTAGAATTTTAACTAATGGGTATACTCTAACTGCAAGTCACCCAGAGAGCCATGGAACGGGCTATGTTAGGGATCTCTCTTCGTGATAGAGTTCCTAACACGGAAATCCGAAAAAAGACTAAATTGACTGACACAGCCAAACCCGTGGCTAAGAGGAAGTGGAAGAGGGCGGGCCACATATGCCGTAGACAGGACGAGAGATGGGCAAAAAAGGTACTGGAGTAGAGACCGCGCACGGGTCGCAGAAGTGTCGGCAGACCACTAGCCAGATAGACGAAGCTGGATGAGGAAAGCTCAAGACCGAGAAGGGTGGCATGCATTAGAGGAGGCTTTGACTCAGCAGTGGGTGGCAACAGGCTGAAGAAGAAAATACTCTATATTTTATTAGTAATACACATTTCTATCCTATAGGTAATATCCTGTTATTATAAGTGGAGTCCTGTAAATAGCTCTATTGTTAAAAAAATCTAAATTTATCCACAAATTGATATTTCAAGTGATCTAAATCCGCAGAAGTTCAAAACAAACAAAATCGGTTCACAAAAACCACATGCAACCATTTCATCAGTTTCAAGTATCTTTATTGGCAAACTAACAACCCTTGGTACTTAATGGCGGGGTAGTTACCCCGAGGCGGTCGGGGAGTGCATTTAAAATATTTTATCTTTAAAATAAAAATCAAGTATTGCCTGAAGCATTGGCGGGATTCTACATTATATTCTGCATTTAAAGCGCAGTCTACACTGATGGAAATTTGCGTTGTGCGTAACGAAAACAATTGCGTTGAAGTACAAATTTGCATGAAATGCTTACTTTACAAAAAACTGCATTTTTCTACACGCAAATCGGTGGCATTCTCTCTGCTTTATTTTTTTACTGTACAAGAACGGGCTAGTTCCCACGCACAGCTGCCTGATTTGACATGGTCTATGGTCTGGTACACTAATTGGTCACGTAGCTTTAATTATTTATTTTATACAATATATTTGTATAATGAAATATTTTAAAATATACTGGTTTGATCTTATAACACAAAAATGTATCTCATTTAAAATGAAGAATATAGAAAGAAGGAGGTCTGATTTCGACAGACATGGGAAATAGGCACGGAAGATAAAGAATACTAATTTAAAAACAACATACAAGTTTTTTTAATTTAACTTAATAACGAGCCACAAGTTGTTCGCCTGACGGTAAGGAACACATCTATCTTGACAGCCGCACTGTACTGCCGATCATCACCCGAGACGTGAGCCAATAATTTTAATGAGTTTGGAAATTTTACCAGCTGTAGTTTACAGCAGTACCTACTTGTACTGTCCCTTGCACACGAAACCTTTTTTTGTTGATGGGGAGGAAAACATCAAATGGTACCCCTACGAAGGTGTACCTTACAGAGACCGGGTTATGTGGGATTTTACCCACTTAAAATACTAATAGTTTATAAATATTTGTGTGTGTACTTGTTTCAAGACCTCATAAATTATTCAATAAAAAAAACTAATAATACTTCAACGCACAACGAAAATTGCTATCAGGTAATATACACCCACCTTTATATCGAATCATTTTACTTTTAAAAGCTTTTTAATGTATTTTGTGAAATATCACATCCATACGAGAATAATGTTAAAATATTTTATGGTGAATTACATACAAAATCAATTTAGCATTTGAAACATAAATACATATAGTATCAATTTCACTAAGCGTGTCCGGGGAAGAATAGCACCCGTCCATTTCTACCCGTTGGGTGCACACGTCCGTAACAGGCGGCTAAGTGAAAACAAGAAGACGGGGAGCAGCGTCTTTCTATATAATATAATATCTTGGGACAATCCACACACGGTCATCCGATCCCAAACTAGGCAGCCTGTACTATGGAAACCAGACAACTGATACTAATACTTATATACTTTTTTTTTGTAAATACATACTTAAATAGATAAACAACACCCAGACACTTGGCGGGAATCGAACTCACGACCCATCGGTTAGCAGGCAGGGTGTCTGACCACTAGACCAACGGGCCCGTCATTAGTCATTAGTGGATGTCTACGTTATAAAAGGTACCTACCGTAAAAATTTCAAGTCTCTAACCAAAGCCGTTTAGGCTGTGCGTTGATATGTCAGTCAGTCAGTCAGTTTCTTCTTTTATATATACAGATGAACCCTAAACTTATACCTAGTGCATGAAAGTATCGTATAATATCATAAATAAAGTAGATATTTAAAAAAAAATGTTCATATGCGATCCTTAAAGTGTCGATGATTGGGAAAACAAGAAGACGGGGAGCAGCGTCTTTCTATTGTGAATTACCTACCAACTATACTGCG
This sequence comes from Furcula furcula, assembly GCA_911728495.1. NCBI lineage: Eukaryota > Metazoa > Arthropoda > Insecta > Lepidoptera > Notodontidae > Furcula > Furcula furcula. The sequence goes on from OU452252.1 coordinate 25,148,147, forward strand.
ATCCCCAAGCCGCCTGCCAAGCGGTGGGATTATCCTTCTTTCTAAGGGGTCGTGCATAAATCACGTGAGGCTCGAAACGGGGGGGGGGGGGGGAGGGGTTCCGAAAAAATCACGAAATATCACCAGGAGGGGGGAGGGGTATAATGAGACATCACGTGTATTTATTTTTCGTTGAATGCATGATTTCTAAACCAAACAGCGGCACGTGGCCTTGACTCACCGTTGCCGGCAACGACTTCCCCTTCAACATTTAATCAGTTAAGTACCTGTATTTAAAGATAATATTCCGAAAATTTCAATATAAACTATATTGAAATTTTGTACAAAAAATACACGTGATTTTGGAGGGGAGTAGTTTAAAAACCTCACCACATATCACCAGGAGGGGGGGAGGGGTTATAAAATGGCTAAAAAACATCACGTGATTAATGCACGACCCCTAAGAGGCCTTCGTTCAACAGGAGACGTCTTATGGCTGTTGATGTGACATATACCCCGTTTTTTCTTTACAAGACAAAGGAATGAACACAGAAGCCTCACCATCGGCTGCTCGGCCATCACTCCTGCCTGTGCAGCGATGTGGTTATGTAACATTTATAGAAATTCCTTGCTCTTGTGTTCGTTTAATTGTTCTGAATTTGATCTTGTAAAGAAAAACACGGGATACATACATAATTATAAAAAAAAAGTGAAAAAATGACAAGCCCACTGAGTTTCTTGCCGGATCTTCTCAGTTGAGGCCGCGTTGTGATCCGGTGGTAGCTTTTAAAAAATTGACCATTCAAAAGTGCTAGCGTTAACCCTTATTGAAATAAATATTTTTGACTTTGACTTTGATCATTTCAGTTTCCGCTATAAAATCATTTATTAGTTTACATTGTTATTCTTGATGAGTATAAACTAGTGGTTGAGCATAATCCCACTTGATAGTAAGCAGCGATGCAGTCTTAGACGGTAAAGCGTTTTGTGAATTCAAACACGCTGCGCTGGGCTGTGAACCGTGATATTGTATCTAAATCATTACAATAAAAGCGTACGTAGTAGGCGATACCAGCCCCCTTTGCCAAGTTGTCATTCTACAATCCGGACGATAGAGGATAGAAAACAAATGTATGGTAATGACACATCACATCGCTAAGTCACGTGAAGCGATATGTCATTCCCATAGGTACATTTTGTTTTCTTGGCTATGGCCCCAGGTCCCTCAGCCTTCAGGGGCCTTACCATGATCTCTTATAGCAGGGCAGTTTAACACGAAAAGTGACCTGTGTGCTTACCATGAGCGCACTAATTAGCAGGCCACCCAGCTATTACGTCACCCAAACAGGTGACTGGTCACGTGACAATATTATTGTAACGCTAATTAGCGTGGTACAATTTTGTACGACAGGTCACTTTTCATTGTACTGTCCTGCTATGAGATTTCATGGTAAGGCCCCAGGACCGCCCTTCACATTCATTTAGGTAACTACTTAGATATAGGTATAGTTTTTAATAAATATCTCCTTCGAGTTGCAACAAGTTACAATAGCTCAACTTTGTATATAGGTACAAGTTGAAAATATAACTAGCTATCAATAGTTTTCCTTGTTTTTTGCAATCATTTTCGCGAATTTAAAAAATAACATTTCTTTGAAAGCTGAACGACATAATAAACCATATTTTTATATTTTTATTTCCGTGGCTGTCAAAACATTTTACAATGTATTTCAATGTTTCACAGTCAGGGTTTTACAATAATCTAAGAAAATGTTTACTTAGCAAAAATCGAAATTTATGGTTCTCAATAGGGCTGTCAGGATGTAGTTACCTACTATGCGTTTCAACTAAGTATGTGTACGCCCCATGATGATCGCGACTGCGGTAACCTTGTTTACGATTTTTGTACCGCCAGCAGAGTAAACACAAAATGAATAATTCGGCCCGGTTTTTATTATTTATTGTAATGTCTTATTTTGCTCTCTATTTTTGTTAAAACATCATTTTTAGTAATTATATAATTATCTGAAATGGAAACATGGCGGACACATCCTTCAAAATCCAACATCATCCATCCATCCCAAAGCCAACAAAAAACCTAGTGGTTTATTCCGCATAATTTTGAAATACTCTTATTTTAGGTTCCAGTACTCTTCACCCAATAACCAATCCTTAGTTGAAACGCATAGTATCTATACTCCATCCCAAATAAGCTTGGAGGCGATTACAATTCGTTTGCAGCTCAATAACTACATAACGCATACATTGTCAACTAGGCGCGTCAGCAAAAACAACTTTGTATTACCAACCTTTTTTGCTGCCGCGTTAACGGTCAACTATACAGCGGGGGTGTTTTATGACTGCATAATAAAGTTGTAATCGCCTTCAAGCTTATTTGGTTTGGTGTAGTTTGATAAATTATTTCCATTTTTTTAAGACCCTGAGTAACAGCAGTGATCCGTAACCTTTTTAAAATTCGGGCAGGTTAATAGTATTGCACAGTGGATAGAATTGAAAGAACAGGATCTGGAGGAGATGATCTTTTCTTTATGGTAACCTTAAGTGTTGTACTTTGTTGGCTAGACGTTTTAATTGTATGTTCCATATTATGAACTATTTATGCTGTTTGTTTCTCTTATCTAAATAAATAAATAAGTGTTCCAATTAGAATAATCTAGACCCTAGGTTCCCAAACTGTGGGTCGCGACCCACTGGTGGGTCGCGAGCGAATATTAAGTGGGCCCTGAAAACCCACCGATCGGGCTTACAGCCGGTCCGCCATTGAGGGAGGGGTAAGGGCGCGGGCGCGCGCGACCGATGACTGCGAGAGGAGAGGAGCGAGCGGGGGTCGGGACAGGTGGCGAAATGCATTTCGTGTAAAGTGGTGAGCCTGAGTCGGACGTCTTTTGTTTTTGTGATATTTTTTAACCCCCGACCAAAAACGAGGGGAGTTATAAGTTTGACGCCTATGTCCGGAAGTCTGTCTGTCTGTCTGTATGTATGTCTATCTGTTGCATCGTAGCGGTCCAACCAGTGAACGGATTTGAATGCGGTTTTATTTATTTGTTTGAAGACCATCAGCTCCTTTCCGTGTCGAGAAAAATTAAAAAAAAAAAAAAAGTTTATTTAGGGTAGGTAGGTACGAGGTATTTTGTATAAAATTACTTCTATTAGTCCGAAAAATCTGAAATATAGAACATATGTAAATCCGATGATACTAAATAAAATGGTAACCTTCACCAGGGTCTGATGATGATCAGCAAGAACGTGGTAGCAGGATCTCGGCCCCAATAAACCTAGACCCATCGAGTTTGGGCTCGTTGGATAGGTCTCGACGAGTAGTTGCCAGAAAAATGGTGATCAAGGTCTGATGATGGAGCAGGAAGATGGTCACGGGATCTCTGCACTAATAAACGTAGACCCACCGAGTTTGGGCTCGTTAGGTAGGGTCTCGACGAGCAGTTGCTAGAAAAATGCTAATCAGGGTGTAATGATGGAGCAGGAAGGCAGTCACGGGATCTCTGTACCAATAAACGTAGACCAACCGAGTTTGGGTTCCTTGGATAGGTCTCGACGAGTAGTTGCCAGAAAAATCGTGATCAGGGTCTGATGATGGAGCAGGAAGGTGGTCACGGGATCTCTGCACCAATAAACGTAGACCCACCGAATTTGGGCTCATTAGGCCTACCTAATCAAACTCAAAACTCAAACTCGGTGACCTATCTCGACGAACAGTTGCTAGAACAATGGTAATCAGGGTCTGATGATGGAGCAGGAAGGCAGTCACGAGATCTCTGTACCAATAAACGTAGACCAACCGAGTTTGGGCTCGTTAGGTAGGTTTCGACGAGTAGTTGCTAGAAAAATGGTGATCAGGGTCTGATGATGGAGCAGGAAGGTGGTCATGGGATCTCTGCACCAATAAACGTAGACCCACCGAGTTTGGACTCATTAGGTAGGTCTCGACGAACAGTTGCCAGAACAATGGTAATCAGGGTCTGATGATGGAGCAGGAAGGCTGTCACGAGATCTCTGTACCAATGAACGTAGACCAACCGAGTTTAGGCTCGTTAGGTAGGTTTCGACGAGTAGTTACTAGAAAAATGGTGATCAGGGTCCGATGATGGAGCAGGAAGGTGGTCATGAGATCTCTGCACCAATAAAGGTAGACCCACCGAGTTTGGTCTCGTTAGATAGGTCTCGACGAGTTGTTTTGTGGCACAACTTTAATGAAGGTAAAGGAAGTTTTTTCAAAGAAAATTATTGGACATGAAATCGTCAAAAACATTGTTTCACATTTTATTAATATTATTGAAAATGCTTCGTACGCCTCGTACCTCATTAGCTTATCGCTATCTATATTATTATGGATCGCCAGAGCAGGAAAGCCTCACAACATTGGGGAAGACTTAGTGTTACCGTCGATTAAAGATGCTGTTGGAGCGATGTTTGGAGAAAAATAATTAAAGGAAATCGAGTGCATACCACTGTCAAATAATACTGTTGCACGACGTATAGACGAAATGGCTGAATGGGCAGAACACGAATTAATTAACACAGAGACTAGGGAATCCATCGATATACTATCTAAACAAGATTGGCTGTCACGGCCCGAAAAGTGGTCACGAAAATAGAGAGGCTGTCGCTTATTTCAAATTAGTACGAGCCGACAACAGGATGTATCGAAATTCCTTATTGCGCGTTTATAAACTGTCCAAATAATATAATACTTATCGTAATACTAAAATTGCAGATGGGGAAATTTTTTTTCGTTTCGTTTTCTTATTACTACTAGTTTAAATAATAAATATAAGTAAGTTAACATTATAATACGAAATAAAAATTATTTATTTGATATTTTCTCCGCTAGAGACTGACAAAATTAATGTTGCCGATAGGCGTGTCGCCACTGTCTATACGAAACTGTTAAACTACACGTCATTACTATAATAAAAAAGTTAGTTCTCTTTTTTGCCACCAGCACGGATAAGTTTGTAAGTCAGTACACACACAATGGAAACACACCTGTTTTGAACCTTATTTTATAGTGGTTAAGATTTTCTTTTAAATGAGTACATTTTTGTTTCAGTCAAAACAACTACTTTTTAAGTATAATTTTGGCGGTTTTATTGATTTTTCTTTGTCTCCGATGTAAAGGTTTTATGTGCCAACATTACTGCATACAGAATTAGACTTTATTACTACATGTGAAGGCTGCTATTAGTCCGACGTTCCGAATTATTTAAAACTATTTTCTACAATTTCTAGCTACGTGTATAGTTGTGTAAGTAAATGTAACCGCTACCACATTTTCGATGTCATTTTGTTCGTGACAGCTAATCTAGTTGGTATAGTATATCGATGAGGGAATCTGAGCGTTACCAATATTATATGCCCTTTTTAAGATAGCCAAGAGGTGGGTCCCGAATTTGGCAGTTTTTGTTAGATGGGTCGGAGCCCAATCAAGTTTGGGAACCACTGATCTAGACTATTAAACCCCGTGTGGTGTCCGGGTAAGAATACCATCCCCCGTTGGCCGTCCGTAAGATGCAATTAAGGGAAAACAAGAAGACGGGCAGCAGAGTCTTTTTATTGGATTATCTTCTACCTATACTGCGATATCGAAGACGTCTGCCAAGCGTGTGGATTATGGCAACCCCTCCCTTCTAAAGGGGTGGCCTTTATTCAGCAATGTCTTTCGGCTGCTGCTGATGATGAAACTATTAAACTGTACAATTAATACTCAATTGAAGGATTATAATTAGTACAACATACGTATGTATTATGATAATATTCGTTATTATGGCGCTTGCAATAGTGTCGGTAAACGAAAATAAATATTAACGTAAGAGATATTTACTAGGTGCTAAATCCCTTGCGTTAAATATCATTATAAGTAACATGCTACCGTAGTATCATATTTTCTGCCAAGCACCAATGTATAGATGCTGTGTTGTAGGTGTTCTAGTGTACGGCTAAGGACACTGTAGCCGGTAAAATAACTAACGAACGAACGTCCTGTGTCTCGTTAGCGTAAAATTACGAATTGAAACGTGGCAACCCTAAATTAGCGTGTGTTCAAGGTCATAGCAGGGTCATTGTTTTATTCGTTCCGTCTCGCAACACTTTAGCTACGCTTTCAAACCCTCTCGCGACAAGTCCGCTCTGGAACACATTAAATAAATAAATGTACATTCTACATGATATACTTACACCACCGAATTATAGCTTCTTAAAGTGACCAGAAGTATTGAAATGAAACTAATTTTACGGATTATATCGCGATTTATTTTTGATTTTAATTTCCCGACGTTTCGAATACTTTACAGCATTCATGGTCACGGGCGGACTGAGGTGGTAGCTGTCCATATGTCATAGTTGTCTTAGGGTACCCTCAGGTCTTCTAATTATTATTGTTAGTCCGATCTACGCAGAAAGAGCTTACAGTATCTTGAGGTCTTGCAGTGGAATGCTTGTCTTTGGATTTGACTATGTTTATCACGGGATCCCAAGCTGATGGTAGCACCCAGCCATCTTCTCTATTGAAATTTGGATGCTTTTTAATTTCAATAGCCTCACGAATCATCCTTGGTAGGTAGCGCTGTTCTTTTGCGAGGATTTGTGGTTTGTCAAATCTAATATAATGACGGGTGCGATCCTGAACATGTTCACAGACTGCAGACTTCGTATAGCGTCGATGTTTAACGTCAGCTATATGTTCTTTTACGCGGGTTTTTACCGATCTTTTTGTTTGCCCGATGTATGAGAGCCCACAGTCACAATCCAGTTTGTATACTCCTGCATCTTGTAGAGGTATATGGCACTTGACTGATGGTAAATACTGACTAATCTTCTTTGGTGGTTTGAAAAAACATACAGAACATATAGCTGACGTTAAACATCGACGCTATACGAAGTCTGCAGTCTGTGAACATGTTCAGGATCGCACCCGTCATTATATTAGATTTGACAAACCACAAATCCTCGCAAAAGAACAGCGCTACCTACCAAGGATGATTCGTGAGGCTGTTGAAATTAAAAAGCATCCAAATTTCAATAGAGAAGATGGCTGGGTGCTACCATCAGCTTGGGATCCCGTGATAAACATAGTCAAATCCAAAGACAAGCATTCCACTGCAAGACCTCAAGATACTGTAAGCTCTTTCTGCGTAGATCGGACTAACAATAATAATTAGAAGACCTGAGGGTACCCTAAGACAACTATGACATATGGACAGCTACCACCTCAGTCCGCCCGTGACCATGAATGCTGTAAAGTATTCGAAACGTCGGGAAATTAAAATCAAAAATAAATCGCGATATAATCCGTAAAATTAGTTTCATTTCAATGTGTAATATTCGCGTAAGTATCAGAAATCATTATGTGACCAGAAGTACTTTTTTTTCCCCGGGGGAAAGCTTCAGGAGGTCCCCGGTAGCTATGGGGCTCGACCGGGGGTATGTGGGATTCTTACCCACTAAAACCCCCGTGGTTGTAGTTATGGAACATGCTCGGCGGCTCTCCGGTGGGATCTGAACCAGGAGCTCCTCAGTGCCTTGCCTTTGAGCCCGCCGCCGGAGGGTGCATTGTAGCCCCCCGGGAACCAGACACGGTGCTTACGGGGACGGGGGTCACACCCGGCTGCCGGCTTCCTCGGAGTCACCGTCGTTCTCAATGGACGTCCTAGCACTCCTCCATTGTCCAGCGACTCCGAAGGAGGCTAGAAGTAGGTATCTTTTTTTTTTGACTCGGGGGAAATCTTCAAAAGATCCCTGGAAGCTGTGGGGCTCGTCCGGGGTATGTGGGATTCTTATCCACTAAAAACCCGCGGCTGTCGCATCGGGGTCCGGTTCCTGGTCGCCACACGAGAACCGTTCTTTGGTTCTGTATCGGTTCGGAGTTATTTAATTATCATTTATTTACTAATTTAAGTAAAGCTATTACTTACAAGAAAAAGTTTTCCTTTGCAAAGGTATAGATTCAAACAGTCCCCTTTGCAATTTCCGTTAAAAAACTGTCCGAACGTTCCGTTGTACGTAGTTGAAGTTGCTTTTCATTCCGTTTTACGTGCAAGCAGAAAGTTTCTCTCAAGTTTTTTATGTTGTGAAACTTTTAAATGAATTAGAAAATATTGCCTTGGCGGCCGAAAGTAAGGTGAGAAAAAATATTGATTAGAGAATGAGATAGTTTAGAAATATGTTTTTTGTATTGTCAACAATTTAATATTGATATATTGATACATCAGTTCTTATATTTACATAACCGCTTGTTGTTAAAAGTCATTTAAATAAATATCTATAGACTACCTACCTACTGAACGGATTTTTATTAAACGTATGTAAGGACCATGTATACCATTCCGTTCGTTGCGATTCCACGGACAAAAAGCAACACAGACGGACCATAGGCATAGGCGTTAAACTTAAAACACTGCTCTTTTTTTGCTTCTCTCTCTCTTGTTTTATCTTTCGATCGGCAGGACACACTGTCGCTGATCAAGACAAAAACTGTTTAAAAAAAGTAAAAACCCGCGGAAATGACAAGCCCGCTGAGTTTCTTGCCGGGTCTTCTCAGTTGAGGTCACGTTGTGATCCGGTAGCCTATTAAAAATAAATATTTTTGAATTTGAATTTGAAGGGGGTTAAAAATAAAACAAGATGACTTTCTAAACGAATAAAAAAACAATAATTAATGATTTACGCACGTGTAAACGCGAATTATTGCGAATGTTCCTTTAAACCCTGACTAATAAGCAGACGATAAATAAAATGCGCGCGAAATGAGCTCATTAATTGCTATTCGCCAGCGCGCCGCGCCATTTTAACTGTCATTTCCAAGATGGCGGGGTCGCCGATGTCATGGTTCGATTACGAATCTGTGTGTCAAATTAAACTGTAGAATGTAAACATTTAATTAAGTTTTTTATAGGCACTGTTGTGAATAGGGGACACCTAGCCTATAAGCTTCTTGGGCCTAGTAGTGGCTTAAAAACGCTACTACGCATAGACTTTACGGAAGCTCACGGAAGCGGAACTACTCTTACTTTCTTTAAATAGTATTTGTTGTTAAAGTAACATTGATGAATAAAAAATTTTGAGTGATGAAAATGATGTAGGTACACCTTTTTACATGAATATTATCTATGGTAATAGTGTAAAAATAAAAATAGTTCTGGAACACTGCCAAGTGGTCGCGTAGAAAAGATCGCCAATGTCGGGGGCAATTTACGCACATTTTTAACACCTGCTTTGAAATTCATAATTAATTATGACGTGAAGTAACTTTTTCAGCTTTAAAGTACACACATCAAAAGTGTCTAGGGATCAAGCATTTTTAAGCGGATTTCTTGAGATTGAGATGTGGCTTTGTAATAAATTTATGATTTTATAAATTTATATGGATCCTTTTTGGTGCATTTCATAATTTGAATCAGGAACTGTGAATCAAATTCGAGTAAAATATGAAAATCAGCTGTCAATATTTTCCCTATAAAAACATACAACGCATTGAAGACATTATTAGTGCTACTGTTTCCCTACTACTGATTAAAACCAACGTTATTATGGAGCGGCGACGTCATTTAAGCAGGGAAGAAATGCTCAGAGCCGTGGGAATGATAGAAGCTGGTTCCCGGCAACGTACTGTGGCTTTAGCTCTGAATACAAGTCAGAGTGTTATCAGTCGACTTTGGACACGTTACCGAAGCACTGGTACCGTGGCTGAGCGCCATGGAGGACGGTATCGCTGCACCACACGGAGACAAGACCGATATATTCAAATCTTAACTCGAAGAGCTCCAACAATAACTGCCATGATGTTAGCCGTGAGGCTTCATCACTCTTCAGGGAACTTAATTAGCGACCAAACAGTCAGAAACCGCTTGCATGAAGTGAACCTTCATTCCCGAAGACCGCTACGGGTACCACCTATAGCAATGCACAATCGTAGGATTCGATATCAATGGGCTCTTGAACACAGAAATTGGGCAGAAGAACAATGGCGTTTCGTGTGCTTTTCTGATGAGTCTCGTTTTGGTATGAGACCGGATACAAGACGTATACGACACTGGAGAACCCCTGGACGCCAACAGCGATTAAAATCCTGCCAGGAAGTCCATCCTTATAGTGGTGGAACCATCATGGTATGGGCGGGTATTTGGATCGGCGGAAGAACTGAGTTGATTTGGATCAGAGGCAACCTCAACGCTCAAATTTATGCTGAGACGATTGTATCAGACGTCATCGTTCCTCTACAAGTGCAAATCGGTCCCTTATTTCAGTTAATGCATGATAATGCACGACCGCACACCGCAAGAGTTGTAAGACAGACTCTCGCCGCAGCTAACATCAATGTCCTGCCCTGGCCTGCTCAGTCGCCAGACTTGAACCCGATTGAGCATGCATGGGATATGCTACAGAGAAGAGCTCTGCCGAATATGGAGGGTATCCAGTCGCAAGAAGACCTTTTTTTGTTGTTGCAACGAACATGGGCGGCCATTCCACAGCGTGATTTGGATGAACTCATTTTGAGTATGCCAAACCGATGTTCTTGTGTTGTTAGTGTTCGCGGTAGAAACACGGATTATTAATTGTTTAAGTTACCCAATAAAATTTTAAAGAAAACTGTTATTTCAGTCTTTTTTTCGAACTTTTGTGTTAGTGGTTCAAATGTCAAAAATCCCTTTATTAGGAAAATGGCAAATTTCTTTATTAATGCAAAGGTGACTTGGTTTATCGTTACTGTGACAAACGAAAACACTTTATTTGATGAATCCTTAAAGAAAATTTTAATTAATATCAATCAGGAGAAAAGTTATTGCAAAAATATATGTTGATCCCTAGACACTTTTGATGTGTGTATTAAAATTAGTTACCTACTAGTAAATTACTCCCTTTCAAGGGATAACCTTTGATTATAAGCAGTCAAGAAAAATCGTTGATATTTTTGGCGGACTTTTGAGCAAATTTGCCATCATGAGGTAAGATCATTATCTACATAACATGGTATCGGAAAACTAATTAGGATAAGAGGTTTTGCATGATATTTTCTTCACCCTAAATGAGAATCAAACATCAAGGAACTTATGATCCAAATATATGTAGATTTGGGAAAAAGTATGGTAGCCGAAATGCAAACATAAAACAAAGATTTCCTACCAGGCAATCCTCACCGACTTGGCTATCGCAGACTTCCTACAAGTCTTCAAAGCATCCTTGCTTATTAAGTGGTAAATGAAATGCAGGAGCATAGGTATATAAGTTTTGATATATTAGCACAGTGCTTCAGTGTGCGGGTGCCTGACTGTCTGTTCAGATTGAAGATTGCATTGATGGATGGAAATGCGAGAGCTTGGAGCGTTGAATATAATAATGATCAGATAGTAGAGCTTTACTTTTTTCGCAACTTACAAATTATGCGTGTCAACATTTTGCCATGCACGCCACGCCACTAACCAGATCAGAAATTATACAGATTCGGATGAGTTCGTGACTCGTCATTAAGGCCACAGAGGAGCAGAAATTTCAAAATCAATAAGCCATAAATATCATACCAATCGTATACGTGTTTTATAGTTTTTTGACCTGAGGCAACATTAAATAATTCTCTGACTGGAACGTTGGTAATATTTCGCAATTATAACAGCCATATTTGTTATTTTAATTGATCGAATTTAATTTATATACAGTGTGTTTCTGGAGTGTTGCTTTGATTCAACCATAGATAATACACTATATACTTAAGAATAGATGGGTCACTCTGGTTCATCTTTTAATAAACTAATTTTACCCTCGCCTAAAGATGGCGTAACTTTACAAGAATCCAAAATGTGCCAACAGATGGCGTTTTTTAAAATAATCACTTTACTTATAGGTAAATGAAGCATGAATATTTGTAAGGAACATGTTTAACACAGGCAAACCAAAGAGATATTTATTGTAAAAGTTTATTTGGTAACCAATAACTTTATTCAACATATCTGAAGCACAATCATACTCTATTAATTATATAGTCCAATCCCCTTGAGTTTCTTGTTTCAGTACAGCTTTGCATTAAATTTTTCCAATTCAAGCCATTGTGGTTAAAGACAATGATGTAGTGGACCTGAAATAGTTCACGAGTAGTATAAATATTATTATATTTATATACATAAGCTAGGTGCATAATGGCTTGTTTGTTTAAGCTTTTGTAAATAAGTACATACCTACATAAGTAGATAAATAACACCCAGACACAGAACAAACAGAATTCTTCAAAAACATATTTGTAAATAAACTGTAAATATTTAGTTTCAATAAAATTTATAAAAGCTGTTTATCTTCAATGAAACAAGTTATTTTGAAAAAATGACATAACAACTTAGGTTACCATAGTAACCGCCAAAGGCAATTTACAATAGTACCTGGTAACCTCCTTGAGTAAAACCATAGTGTTTTATTAGGCATCCGTTAAGGCCGGCTGTTGCATAGGTTTTATTACATTATGGAAGTTTACTAAAAATATACGAAATGTATCAGATTTACTCAAATAAATTGAAGATATACAATAACAATATTAAACTAATTAAATAAAAATATATAAACTGCATTTTTAACGCCATCTAGGCAAATTATAGTAGAATCTGAAAATTTAGTTCCTTCCCTTGCCTGAAGATTGTGCTAGTTTCCATACATTAAAATTTTGTCAGCTGTTTTAAGGAGAGTGCCACTGGCATGGATTCAACAACAGCGGGCCTAAAAAGGCCACTTTCGATGAATCATAGAGTAACGGTTTAATTTTTATTTACGGGAATTGCGAGGGATCTGCTGGGGATACAGAATATGAATTCGTTTTATTTGAAAAGCTTAATGTGGCCTATTTAGGCCCTCAAATATTGTATGTCAATAATCATTCCTAAATAAGTAAGTATCTACTGCAGAAATGCTAACATCATTCTACACAATAATGTGAATACTTAAGGGCGGTCAAGAAAAAACATATTCTATTACATCAAGCATGATTTTCCAATAGTTTCCGTCTTTTTCTTCAACGATCATACTTGAATCCTTACTGCATATTCACCTGAAAATGTAATGCTATACTGCACTGCAACTTTTGACTAACTGCTGAACCTACAAACGTCAATTATACATAATGATCATCAATCCATTCTTTATAATCAGATTTTTTCGACACTCGAAGCAAATTTATACTTAACTAGCTGACCCACGCAGCTCCGCCCGCGCTGTGTTTACGTTAACTAAACTTTTAATAACACACTCGCATCGAATACATAACCTCCTTTTTATAGTCGGTTAAAAACTGGGACCCACTTTTTACTTGCTCTTCGAAGCACGGACCCGTTTAGTTCAAATGGCGTTAAACGCTCACCCATGTATTTAATGACCTTACCTAACGTTGCTTAACCCGATCGATTACAAAACCTTGATAACAACTCTCTATGAGTGTTCCCTTACTTATATTTATTATAATTATGAAGAAAAATTGATATAATCGGACCAAGCGTATAACCATGTACCCATTTTGACTTTAATCCGCTCTCCCAAGGGAACCGTGCTGAATGTGGGGATAAAAAGTATCCTATGTCCTACCTCGGAGTATTAACTCAAATCATGCCAAGTTTTGTTTCAATCCATCCAGTAGTTTCGGCGTGATGCTCAGCCGAGATACAGACAGACAGACAGACAGAAAAAATAAAAAAAATTACACTTTTGGCTTTAGTATCGGTTACAGAATGCCCTCCAAACATAATTTTCAAAATATCTTCAATGTACAGAATTGGACCTGTTACAGTTTTATTATAAGTATAGATAGATACGCAGATAGTGAGTAGATATATCAATTGTCTAGTATTCAATCATCGAAAATAATCATAAACGGCAAAACTGACTTCGATTGTGAGTGCACCAGTAAGTGTTTCATGGAAGCGCTTCTACGATAAAAGTTATATAACAGTCATACAGTTGATGCTCATTCTAACTATAAGTTAATTACTAAGTGGTCGTTAATACTGCTATCGATTTTGCAATAGGAAAACACTGTCCGACCAAATTAAACTCAAAATACCATGATTATAGTTAGGCTTGCGGTAATCGTGTAGTCATAGGTGGTCAAAGTAAACCCAACCGCGCCTGAACCACGCTGTATACAAAATTAATTGTTTCCAATTTATGTCGGTAATTAGTCACTTTTTGTGTTGTCCACACACAGTTGTTTAATTTATGTTTGGTGTTTTGCGATAAACAAAATGTTGAATAATTAAATAAGCAATTGGAATAGTACTTCTCTTGGCTTTGACCCCCGAAAGGTATCATGTAATAGAAGGCAAGCCTGAAGCCATTTATCGAACGAGTTTGTGCTGGTACTAAAAATTATCTGACCAAAAGAAAAGAAAGAAGAGTTTATTTTTTATTCAAATACCATACAAGTAACTGGGTATATATAGGACAGTAGACACATACCTAAATAAAACTAAGGCAACAAAAAAAACACGAGAACTACCACATAAACTTTTGTTTAGATTAATATTTGTTAGTTTTTAAATCGTGTCCGTAAGTGACTCCAAAACGATTAGCTTTTTTTTATAAAATGTAGGTACTGGGTTCTTTAACACCAAAAAAGTAAGTAATCTAAGCAGCCCTACGAGGGAATTTACCTTATTGAAGACCAAAAAAGTTAACTTCAAATGGCATTGTGTTTCTTCTTTGAGGATTCGCTTCGCTGAGTAGTTTTTTTTACAATCCAAACACTGTCATCCGATCCCAAATTTAGGCAGAGCCTGTACTATGGAAACCATACAACTGATGCTAATACATATATACTTATTTGTAAATACATACTTAAATAGAAATAGATAAACAACACCCAGACACTTGGTGGGAATCGAACCCACGACCCATCGGATAGTAGTCAGGGTGTCTAACCACTAGAGTAACGCGCCTGCCAATCAGTTGGAGAAGGTTTTCCCTCTACGATTCTTCAGACCCAGGGTTATTGACTTCTTCATAAGAGAAGGCTTGTAAGCTTTATAATCCATATTACCACTTACCTGACAACATCTAACTAACTTACTGCCGTTCCCAATATCCTATCTATCTCTTACTATCAGTTAAAATAGTTACCATCGATATCTTTATGACATATTTCCGTTTCAATAAACAAAGATAGAAATATCTGTCCTTACTATTGGTCTAGCTTCGAGACATAGCTTACTAGAGATAAGAAAATTAATGTCAAATGTCATTATTGTTACTTTTTATCTGAGATTGCTATCGGCGGTAGAGTATTGGTACCGGCCGTAACTCAAGTACTACCTTATAGTCAGTATAAAAATATGATTAGAATGAGCTTACAGGGACAAAGTTTGAAAGGATTATCCAGTCTTCATTGCCAGCCAAGCCATTTACAGTTCTTTAAGAAACTTCTAACAAACCCATCGTGTGCCAACTACGCGGCCAACTTCCTGTTATCCAACTTTATGGACTTTTCACACCCCGTTGGATCTTAAATGAAGTCGAACTTAACTTTAGTGAGATGGGTAAGTAAGTATATCTGTCTGAGAAATTTTAAAAGTAGATTTTTAGTACACTGATATAAAATGGAGTTTGTAACCGTAGCGGGAAGCCGCTCTCTTTACAAACGGCAGGTCGCAGGTTCAAATCCTTTATTTCTTGTGTAGTGGGCTAGTCTTGAAGATTGGTTGCTTTAGTCATATCGGTCTGAAGGACACACGCGTATTATTAAAATAAGTCATCAAAAAGTTATCATTCTCTTGTTTCCGATTCCTATTGTTGTTTATTATATTCACGTTTTGCTCTCCCTCGTCTTGTGGCATGCCAATACCATTATCCGAAATCCTAGCCACACAATCATGACCAGCCCTCCCTATTACGTATCTCGTTTGACAACTAAAGTGATGATCATTAGAGCAAGTGACCATCAAATAACTGTTAAATGATTCATTCATTAGGTATTGCCTCACTTCAGTGACCAATAAATAAGAAAACTAAAACACTTTCAGTTGACATCAAAGTTCAGCCTCTAATAGCAATATTATCCTTATCTTATTAGACACGAGGTAGAGACGCCAATATATGTAGTTTATAGCTCTGTCACTTTCTATTGAGAAAGTAAGGAAAAAATAATATTGCTCTTAGAGGTGGTGGTAGGGCCCCAGTTGACAACTGAAGCTTGATACTTGATGGCCACTTGGGTGGTTAAAGATACGCAATAGCCCTGTAGATCTATCTACAATGCCTATAATATGATTGTAACTAGATCTATCTATAAAATAAATAATTTATAACAAAAAAATACAGAGCTCTGACTACCGCAAAACTCGTGAGACATCAAAAGTGGCACCTCATTACCCAAACTCATACTTATTGACATGCAATATTGATATAAGCTCGGATCCTGTCTTCCATTTTTACAATTACTACATTCTTAAATGAAACTAACTGCTATATAATAGTGGTTAAATTATATTTGTCCAACTGTGTACTGGGTGGACAATTTTTAAAAATATTAAAATAGAGGATATGTTTGAAACATAACATGTGTAAGGGACACCTTATTCGTGAGAACGCAATGGTCAATCATATAAATAATTTAATTAACCAAAATGGCGGCGATGTGCTTCGCCACCCATCACGTCTCGTTTATCACGGAGGCGAAAAGCGGCCCTTGGGCTCTGCCTACCCCTACGGGAAAAAGGCGTGATTTTATGTATGTATGTATGTAAGGGACATCGTACCGAAAAAAAATTAATAAGATATCAAATAACGTCCGTTACAACGTCACAGAAACCATTTATATGGAAAATGACAAATGACTGACTTATTAATTTTCGAGCATGTAATGAATATATGCGGAATAATATTTATTTCTCAAATTAAATTGCTAATTTTCTATAATAATAATAATTAATTGCCTATTAATTAATTGCCTATGTACTGGTTTAGTACACAAAGAATAAATAATGAAAATGAATGAATGATGTGAAACACCGACGCTGTACGAAGTCTGCAGTATGTGAACACGTTCAGGATCGCACCCACCATTATATTAAATTTGATAAACCTCAAATTCTCGCAAAAGAACACCGATTCCTACCTAGGATGATTCGTGAGCCTATTGAAATCAAAAAACATCCTAATTTCAATAGAGAAGATGGTTGGGTGTTACCACCGGCTTGGGATCCTGTGACAAATATAATTAAATCCAATAGCAAAACACTGCACGGCCTCAAGATACTGTAAGCTCTTACTGCGTAGATCGGACTAACAATAATAACTAAGAAGACCTGAGGATACACATAATTGTGACATAAGGACGTTCAACATCTCAGTCCTTCCGTGACCATGGGTGCTGCAAAGCATTCGAAACGTCGGGATAGTAAAATCAAAAATAAACTGCGATAAAATCCGTAAAAGTAGTTTGATTTCAAGAATAAATAAATAAATAATTTAATAAATATTCCACAAATAAGTAATTTATTATTTTTAAATTAAAATTATGCTTTATTATTATACCAATAATGATATTATACTAATTTTATTAAAAAAAGTGTTTTTTTTTTGGAAATTCATGAAAAAGCCGATGAAAAATTTCAACACTAGAGTGTTCAGAATCATGTACTGGATCCCTGGTATCGGTTTTCGGTACGATGTCCCTTACACCCCGTAGACATATAAATTGATAATTCAAATGGCGACTGATGGTTGCCATATTATTTTAAAACAAAGACGTTCTAAATAAGTATGTCTATAGCTGATAAATCTTAGAAATCACAAGCCCTATTGTTACAATGTTGAAGATTTTTCTGACATGCGTAGGTTGCTGTAATTACTGTGTTCTTGCAGTGCGCTCTCCCGATCGGAGCGGTCGGTGCCGCAGGCGGACCACTCGGCAACAGTTTATTCTTTATAAAGATTTGTGGGAATAGTTCGGGCTGGGGTAAAAAGGGTTTCGATGTAATCATTATAAGAGCTGTTGCATGTTTCGGGATCATGTACATCCTTAAAAGTTATAGTGCAGTCTGATGACCGTTGTTTAGACTCTGAAATAATAATCAATATTTAAAAATGTATGAAATAGCATTTTCTTTTTGACAAGTTTTAGAGATTTCACTATGATTTCTTGAATTCGCCAAAAACACGTAATTTTCAGGATATGTTTAGGACATAGCATTTATTCCATATTTCTTACAATGTAGACATAAACAATTACGAAACGAACCAAATGTGTAATAGGTACAATCATCCATGGACCAGCAAATTCGGAGTTCAGTACATATACGGGCAGTTTATGTATGTCACATTATACATTATGGAAACAACAAGATATTATTATTATCTATAAGATAATATTTTACATGTAGCTTTATAGCTTTATCTCATTTTAATTTATTTTGTTTTCTGTACATGGCTACCTTTCATTGCTAACAGCTGTTCTTTCCTCTACATCCTAAGGTTATCTGGAATAAATCTCAACTTGCGATACGACCGCCCAATGTATAACATTGTATATTTTTTGTACTTTGTATTTCCAGTTCTTTTTGTTGTGCAATAGAGAGTTGTCTATACATCTATCTATTATTACCAATTATGTATAATCATAATGTGGTTCCATACAAACAATCAAATAACCGTCACTATAATTTCTACACTATAACTTAAACCACGGAATATCGTACAAATAATTTGATCTGACCGAATAGCTCGCGGCGGAAATGCACGGCAAACATAACAACTCGGTGATTGCCTACTCAGATGATATGATTGTATGTTCCGCGAACACCGTAGAGCGTATAATGTTGTGGGCCTAGGAGGGCACCCTGAGGCACACCTTGTTTTAAAACTAAGATATAGTAATGTCTGTAAACTGATTCAGTGCCAAGTGTAATTTACGAAGAATCGGTATTTTCTCTATCAATTCCTGTCTATACCCCGTAGCAGTAGATTGTAGAACTTCGCTTCGTCCTTATTATGTCGTATTGCTATTTACTCATAGTTTTGTTTACCTATTATAAAGATCAATTGACTACCCTGCGGCATCTAATAAGATAAATTCATTATAAATTTAATAGAATTTATGTAGATGATTGAGGCATTGCTAACTTATAACACAAACAAATAATAATGATATCTTGGGACAATCCACACACGGTCATCCGATCCCAAACTAGGCAGAGCCTGTACTATGGAAACCAGACAACTGATACTAATACTTATATACTTTTTTTTGTAAATACATACTTAAATAGATAAACAACACCCAGACACTTGGCGGGAATCGAACCCACGACCCATCGGTTAGCAGGCAGGGTGTCTGACCACTAAACCAACGGGCCCGTCAAACATATTATAATATTTCCGGAGCTTCTTTAAGGAACTTAGTGACGAGACAGGCTCTCCTGCATAAGGACGATCTTCCATCCTGATGCAGGACAGCCTAATGACAGCTGCTGCACTGTCGTTTGACACTCGAGACAATTCACTAGCTGCTGTGACCTTCACGCCGGAACACGGAAATATATTCACACTGCTGCTTTTCGGTAGAACATCTACCCAAGCAATAACTTGCTCGATTCTTGGTACAAGGGACCAACCTACCAACTACTAATTGATTTGAAGTATTGCCTCCATTACCCATAGGGTGTCCGGGTAACAATAGCACCATCACCTTTCTTCCCGAGATGTCGCAGGAAGTGAAGAAGGGGGGGAGAACAAGACGAGCAGCAGTGTCTTCTGTTTGATGTCCAACTACACGTATACTGCGAATCCCAAGATGCCTGCCAAGTGGAGGGAACAAGGCAACACCGCCTCAAGGGAAGGCCAATATTTAGCAGTGGTGGACATCTTCCAGTTGATGATGAAGATTGTTTTCATAGATTTGAAAAGTAAGTTTTATTATTCTGAATGCTTGCAACCAATGACAAAGTACCTAACAAACATGTTACTTTGTCGATATAATCTTGACCATAGTAGTAATTTGGAGCCACTTAAGATAAAGTGAGCTAGACGTCTTAAGCTTGCAGGAAAATTGCTGTATCCAGGATATTTATGCGATGCCAACCACAAACTGGAGAATTTATTATATAAACAACAGAAGACCATTTCGCTCGAGGCTCGATACTTGCTAGTGAAGGCACTTTGGATCCGAGGCAAATAAAATTTGCGAACAGATTGCTGGTTATTTGAATAAAAGGAAAATGTGGTTATAAGAAACCCTACAATGAATACATAAAATAGGAAGAATATCGAAACGTCCCGGTATAAGTTCGATCGGAATATTTGGAAGACAAAATTTGAATAACATATTTGAAATTATTAATTGACATTTTAAACATTGTTATAGACTCAGTAACATAATACATATTGACATTTTATTTATCATTGATTATAAATTTGGAAATAATAATTAATTAAATTATAATTTTTGCTAGTATTATTGAATTATTATTAATTAATAAATTGTCTGTATTTTCGCATGCCTTACCCAGGCGAGATATGTTGAAACTTTTGTTAATTTTAAGATCTTGTATGTACCATTTCTCAAGCGATTAAAACCTATGACTATGACTATGATATTCTTATTATTCATTCTTCTATTCAAAATTGAAGTTGTGGCAAAAAGTTAACTATAGTGAACTAGGGTAAGTTAATTGAATATTGAAATTAAAAGGAAGTTTATGAGAGTTAAGTATGACACAGTCGCTCTTAAATTGGAACAACTTAACTAAGGAATTATCTTACGTAATCATCTTACAGAAGACCGCAGCCAATTAATACCTTCTTCTTTATGTTCTTAAGTTTTGTATGAGAAGGCTTTGTAGCAGCTATGAGAACCTGATTTGTCCATTAAATCGCCAGCATAATGACTCATTTAATTAATAAGCTAGGAGGTGGGATTTCCTGGGGTGCTATAATGTGCCCCTCGGCGGTGGACTCAAAACACAGGTCCCGGGACCCGGGAAGGTTGCCTCCACAACAAAAGAACAAAAAAAATGGTGAAGGTGCTATTGCGTTAAATTTGCATTAAAGAAACAGATTTAATCCACTGTATCAAAAGGAAATAATAATTTAAACTTGAGAATAGCAAAGCAAATCGAATTACACCGGTTAATTGCCAACTTAATTAGATTTCAGTCACCAAGCATCTTCAATACAATACGTTCGTTTTTATTAATCCTTTAGGAATAAACTTTTAGCACTTAAACAATTCTCTCTGTATAACGAGCTAAAGACTGACCGACCGACTAGTTCAGAAACCAAATTCGATAGTAATATAAACCTTATTTAGTATGCAGAAAAGGTCATTATGATTCCGATTGGTTGTTAAGTTACAGTTGCTTATTAAAACATGCCGGTTCTATTAAGCTGCTGTCGTAAAAATGGATAATGTCCAGCACAAAGGGAATTCTTAGGAGTAAACTTAAATTTTCAATTAGAAAAAGAATTAAGACGACGTTTTGTTGTTTATTACTTTAAGCATAAAGTTTACAATTAAGCGTAATTAGATGTAAGGGCGAAAAAGTTGTTCGGCAACAGTCGGAAAATGAAGCTAAAGCTATGTAGCTGCAATAATATGTACTTATAGAAAAGTCTGTAATATTTTAGCATGTACGTATACTGTATAATTCCAACTGTGCAGCCGAAACCACAAGAGGAGAAGCAGAGGTCTGCAACAACGGGTCTACAGAACGGCCAAGGTGACGAGGAGGGCTTTATCAAGGTGGTGAGGAGGAAGAAGAAGCCCGCGTATCGCAACAAGTGCGGCATCGCCCCGGCGTCGCCCCGGCGTCGCCCCGGCGTCGCCCCGATGGGACCGAACCCGTACCGCCTGCTTCGTCCGGCTGAATCCACGACGCTGCTTTATGTGTCAAGGCTTCATTATTCTACGAAGGCCGAGGAGATCGTAGAATACATGAGAGTGAAGACCAAGTTCTTTCTAAGGGTCGAACGGTTGGAGTCCCGCCATAGGGTGATTTTTAATTCCTTTGTGGTGAGAATACCGACCGCCCATCTGTCGTCCTTCATGTAGGAGGAATTTTGGCCGAAGGGTGTCTTGTTTCGCCGCTTCAGAGGTCGGCTACATGACACCGCGCGCGACACGAAGACTGATTAAGTTAATTCATATGTAATAATATAATATGATATTATGTATGTTAGTATTTAAGGTATTTGTTTCTGTGGGCCATAGTTGCCTGCATTAAAAGGTTATTATTATTATAATAATGATGATCGACTTGAGACTAAGAATGTTTAGCTTCATCGTTGAATAAGAATCAGAATAAATTATTTGTAATGAATGTAAGTCACAAAATCCAGGTGTTAAGACTTAAATAATTCAACATACCAATCAAGCAGTAGCGTCTGTATTACTTGTTTGAATTATACATATTGCCCATGGGGAGCCCGGTTAGAATTGCATCCCCCCATCTCCTCTCCTTGGGTGTCGTAAGAGGCGACTAAACGAGAACAGGAGGACGGGCAGCAGCATCTTTCTTTTGGATTGATCTTCCACCTATACTGGGATCCCCAAGCCGCCTGTCAAGCGTGGGGATCATGGCAACCCCTCCCTTCTAAGGGGGAGGCCTTTGTTCGGCAGAGGACGTCTATCGGCTACTAATGATGAATGATGATGATTATACATATAAAACGAACTAGGTATGTACGATCTACTTCGATGAAATTACAAGAAATCTTCTCCTTTTTCCATCTCTCTTCCCGTATTTAACTTTGAATCACCTTAAGTTTCTTCGTGTATTATTAAAGCGCAAACGAGCAATCATATTCTCAGATTTATTAATTCGGAAGTAATCTAAAATCAAGCAACGTCGCCTTCTATTTCGATAACAATAACATTGATTGGTAATTTAACTAATAACTGTTTTGGATTAAACTTTGATAAAGTTTGATAAAGGAAAACCTGTTTTGACGTTGAGAAGTTAAAATTATTGCTCATAAATAATGCAAAATTACCTATTAGAAATTGCTAGTAATTTAACATAAAAGGAAGCTTAAAACATAGCAGTGAGCTAATACAAAGTCCGCCTCGCAATCATGAGGTTCTAAGGTTTGATGCTCAACGGATTTTATAAAATCTATGTGCGTAACTTCGTTTAGATATTGCTCAAAATCTATTTAGAATGATAAAGAATGAGACATACGTATAAATATAGCTTAAAGACCACCAAACCAATTTGCATTGAAAATAAACATCGATACTTCACGCATTCTCGTTCGGTGATCGGGACACGGGCATCGAATAAAAATAAACCGAGAACAATCGAACCAGCCCGATGCTCGAGTCATTGTAAATATGCTACGGTGACCGGATGGCAATATTGCTTTTTTTATATCGAAAAACCTCGCTTCAATGGATGCTGTTTCCGAATGAACGAAGATCAGGTTTTCGACGAAACTTCAATCGCGGAACGGTGACCACCATAGGCTTTGTGGTAGTGGTAACGCGATCTTAACCACCTGACGAGGGTTGATGTGTTGTACCTGGTAATGAAGCGATAGTCTGACTATACTAGATATGTAGTTGCACACCAAACCATGCATGCCACTCGTCATCAGATAAATTAGGGATTTCTTCAGCATTTTGGATGATTCGGATGATTCACTTTACACCGTTGAGGTGCGCTAGTTGTAATCACTGTTTGGTAAAAGAGCAGTTGGTTAAACAACGTCAGGCAAGGTCAGTCCATGGACAGGTGACCCTTTAGTGGCATTTTAACAGTGAACTGGGCATCTCCGTGCTTCGGAGGACACGTAAAAAGACGGTCCCAGTCGATAAGCCCAGTCACCAGCACCAGGTTGGCACTAACGGTGTGACAAAAAATTCATATCGTTAGCTTGATCTAATAATCACCTCAAAGCATTCAATATGAACTATTTACTATATTCCTAAAACCCGGAAATATTTATTATTCTTAAGATATTTCTAGTTATTTTTTTTAACATCTATCTGCTAAGAGCTATCCGCCAAGCAACAGTAATACAAAACATTAATGCTGCACCCGTTCCATTGTAACTTTAAAAAAGAAAACAATAGATTCTCGGATTCAGGTAAATGAACCAGCCTGTGCATATCAAACAATAACGGGAACTGTCGTTTTTGTGTTTTTTGGATGCGCGAGCGACGCTGTGCTGCGGTGCACTGCGGGCTTGTGATCGACAATTTAGGACTCTACGGTCTATCAGAATTTACGGAAAAGGTTCCAATTTCTAAGAGGATTTAGGCCACTCCACTTACCTCTGAGGTTCAAACTCCTAAGAGGGTTAAGATCACTTCACTAAATTCTATCACATTTAATAGGACGTTTTTTAAGAAAATATATAGTGGGAAGACGTCAAAGAGGTAGACCAAGAAGGAGCTATGTAAAGAGATGATAAGATTACAATGTATATAGGAATAAACTATTGATGTCAGTCCGCCATTCCATTGGATTCTGGTAGTAAAGAGAGAGGTGCACTCTACCTGTGCTCTGCAAGGACATGAGCACTATAATATTTCCTGCTTAGTTTATGAACGCTCGTTCCAAATTGTAGCAGGGCAAATACCTCTACCTCACAGAAAATTGCAAAAAGCTTCGAGTGGTCTTATGTTCTCACAATAAGTAATATTCCCAGTACTCTATGAGGAGCTGCTGAGCTACTGAAATAATACGGAAGCCAATCCACGGAAAAAACGTCTCTAATATCACAGGATAACTTATCTAGTGGTCATGGCTCAAATCATCCTAGCTGTACCCGTAAATCAATATATTATTATAAATTGCAAATAAAGTTTAAGACAAAATTCGTTAAATTATATTCTTTGCGAGCATTCATTTTCTTTTTTAAGGGGTTTTTATCCCAAACGAACATGGTAACCTCATTATCTACATAACATATTGATCATCCAAAAATCTATATAGAAAATCCAGTTGATGCGACATTTTCATTGTGTATTTTCTTCAGGACCGTACTATATTTTTTTCAAGTTGTCACTTGTCAAGCAAGCCAGGGTTTGTGATCACGTTCTCGATAACGGTCGACTTATCGATAATGACCGATCGGATAACGACAATTAAAATGCGTCCATTGTCCGATCTTTTTCAGATATCGGGATTCAAAAAGAAGCCATTACGATTCGTTTAGTAATAAAGGATATTCCTTGACATTTTAAATATTCCTTTTTTCATGTTTATCGTTGTGGTTTTAAGTTAACGGTCGTTTAGAACATTAGGCGTGTTTTTATGGGGTGAATTTCTTTATTTTAAAACTTAAAGGATTTATGTGATGGCTTTGATGTAGGGTTTTATTATTTTAAAGGCTGGAATAATGCTTAGGTCGTTTATGGAAAAAATGAAGCATTAGTGCTAAGCAACAGTAGGTACCAAGTTAGGAATATTTAGTTTTATCTCCTAAGTAAATAAAGCGTATGGGTCCCAATTTCTCACTATCACACTGACTAATTAGATCAAAAGTATGAGATCAATATTTCATCTTCTACGATCTTTGTAACTTCATCATTTTCCTCTTCATCCTAGGGCGCTTGGAACAAGGAAAAGGTAAAAATTAATTATAACATTTAAATCTCCTAAATGTTATAATTAATTTTTACATCTTCCTTGTAAAATTGTAATTTGTGCACAATAAAGAGTTTATCTATCTCTGTATCTAGATTTTAATTAAATTTATAGCAGCTTAAATTATTTAGTTTATATCCCCATTTTGCTAAGTTGCCTAATTTAATTATAGTACATATATACCCCCTTAATGTTAGTTGAATAATTAAACTGGGTATTTAATATTTATGTGTAAAAAGTTGTCTGCTTGGTCATAGTATATATAGGCTCAGGATTCTGTCAGAATATTATTGTTATCTTCTATACTTATAATAAAACTGTAACAGGTCCATTTCTGTACATTGAAGATATTTTTAAAATTATATTTGGAGGGCATTCTATAACCGATACTGAGGCCGAAAATGTATTTTTTGAAATTTTTGTCTGTCTGTCTGTCTGTCTGTCTGTCTGTCTGTATCACGGCTGAGCATCACGCCGAAACTACTGAATGGATTCAAATGAAACTTGGCATGATTTGAGATCTTACTACGAGGTAGGACATAGGATACTTTTTATCCCGTAATCTAGCACGGTTCTTTTGGGAGAGGGGATTAAAGTCAAAATGGGTACTTGGTTATACGCTTGGTCCGATTTTATCAATTTTTCTTTATAATATAATAAATATTAGTAAGGGAACACTCATAGAGAGTTGTTATCAAGGTTTTGTAATCGATCGGGTTAAGCAACGTTAGGTAAGGTCATTAAATAGATGGGTGACCGTTTAACGCCATTTGAACTAAACGGGTCCGTGCTTTGGAGAGCAAGTAAAAAGTGGGTCCCAGTTTTAACCGACTATAAAAAAGGTGGTTATGTATTCGATGCGAATGTCTGTTATTAAAAGTTTAGTTAACGTAAAAATAGCGCAGGCGGAGCTGCGTGGGTCAGCTAGTGTACTATAAAGCTACAACTGTGCCTCTATTTGTGATAATAGGTGTGTGCGTGTGTACGCACCCTAATCAAAGGCTCGCATCTCGGCAGACGTTCTCTAACTGATAACGCTTAAATTACAGAAAACATGACATCACAATTTGTTAGGGAGTCCTCACTACTCGCTTCCTTGGAATAGCTCACACCTGGATAGTCATGGAACAATTCGTCATAAACGTTACAGTGAAAAATGTTGACGTTTTTTGGTATGTGTATACGTCTGTGTGAAGCGGCAAGCCTATTGCTATTTACTGAAATTCTGGGCTCCAATTGAAAATCTCAAATCATTTAGATTGAATTACAGTGTCCGGTCTGATAATTGTAAATGATCATGGACCTCACAGCCAAGAGCACCATACTTACACCCACCAGAGCAGTGAAGCATTACAAAAAGATCAGAATCAGATTTGCTTATCTTCTTCCTGATAACTTAAAAAAAATCCGTGGGGTGTCGGGGTAAGAATAGTATCCTCCCATCTCCTCCCGTTAGGTGTGCGTAAGAGGCGACTAAGGGAAAACAAGAAGACGGGCAGCAGCGTCTGTTAGATCACTTATACTGCGATCCCTAAGACGCCTACCAAGCTTGGAGATTATGGAACCCTCCCTTCTAAGGAAGAGGCCTTTTTTCAGCAGTGGATGGGTTTCGGCTGCAGATAAACTTAAAAAAATAACTTAAAACTTATTTATCTAACACCCCAGTAACAAAAAGGACCAAACCGCATAACTTAATTTTTTCGTCAATGTTTTTTGAAGATTTCTAATAGCTAAGTACGTATCTTAATTTTCCTGTAAAATATAGACATTAATTACTTGTAATTATTAGAAATGTTATCCTCCACAAACTACAGAAATAAAAGGGAAAAAGTAAAGAAAGTTTTTTTTTTGTTGCGATGACTTTATGACTGTAAACAATAAGTAAAATTTCATCCACATTTAACAACGATAGCATTAGTGGTTGCTAAAATATGTAGTTACGGTGTCACATATAGACAGATAGACGAAGTCAACAAAGTTTAGGTACGGAACCCGATAAATAATAAAAACCAGTTCTTTCCGAATCTTCATATCCAGTGATCATATTCCATGGTCTCCACCACTTCGGGGCCGGTTTCTAATTGCAGGAGTTTCTTAATTGAATGTTATTGAATTAGTATCACGCCCCACACGACTCACCGGGCACCGGGCACCGGGCACCGGGCACCGGGCACCGGGCACCGACACTGACGTACCTTTATATTTATGTACGTACCTGTGTGGACAAAGCCGGCGCTTTTAAGAAGAAATTCATTTCATGAGAGAGCTATTAGTAACGTTTCGTTTTTGTCTTATTTTGGTAATTAATTGTTTTACCCGTGATGTAATGGAAGATGTGTATACGATTATGAACGTTGGTTAACTGTTTTAAAAACAAATTTGAGGTAAGACAGTGCGAGAAAGATGGACAAAGTTATAGCAGACACAAAAAAATAATTTTATTGGCCGCTGTTATTTTTATCCCATCGATATAATATTTATACGTGTTATTACAAAATATATCGATGCTTTATCCACTCTATATTATCAACTCTCGCTCAGCCAATATTTGTTAAAATAACTAAAAGTAACAAATTAGTATACAGCTACTAGTATAACTTACATAAGAATCAGCGGATTTCAGTTTTAAATGGTGGATGACAGTTCATACCTGAAACAAATAACATATTACATTATAAGTTATAGAGTAGATAATTAAAAAACGAAATTTTGTATTTCAAAGATAACATAGTCGTTCTATATCTACAAACACGCCTATTTTCAAACAAGTAATTCAATTCAGCCAATCAAACAAAAACACACAAAACTTTTGCGTTTTCAATTTCCCACGGTGGCGGGTATCAACAAATTGCAGTATATTTTCACAGACAAACGGAAATGGTCGATACAATGACCAATATTGTTGTTTGTACTGCGGTCACAGCAGTATCGAACTATGCTAATATAACTGAAGCTTTAACAGTTAAATATATTAGCCGCAGATAGGGCTCAGTGTCGTGCCTTAGGGAGGCTTATGTCCAGCAGTGGACTGATGTGGGCTGATGATGATGAGATATTATCTTAACCACTCATTCCCACCTCTTATCTATCTACAGATTCAGTAAGTACATAAAGAAATACAAAAATATACTGTAGTCCCACCCATTCAATCATTTTATCATAATGGGATTTGTATTTCCGCAATACGAAATCAGGTTAGGTTATGCACGTTTCTACTGACTTATTACACGTGTAACAAGTTTTCGATGAAAATGTTGTTATCTAAGGCCGGTTTAAGCAGTTATATGTTTTTGACGTAGGTATGCTTATGTATCTAATAAGTGACTTCAGAAATCTGGTATTTAACATCTATGAAAGCAATCGGATTGTTCGCTTTTCAAATGGACAGTTCAACTAACTGGATCAAATTCACAAAGGATTTTAGCGCGGGAAATAAAAGAGGAGTCACAAAATGGAATCCTGGTGCCAGTGGAATTGCGACGATATATTGGTTTTATTTCAAGAGCCGGCGTCGGCGGGATCACGCGCGCCTATTGGATGCGGAAATCCGGCTTTGATTGGATGTAATGCCGCAAGAATCAAATAACGTTGTATGTCAGTGTTCCAAGATTTTGTTGCTACCTACTTAAACAGCAAACCAATCATCTTCTTCAGGTTATTATGATTGCCGCATCACCAAACAGCTGCTTCGACCATCAAAACTACAATTGCGTGTAGTCACGGCGGCATTTTAATAAACACCTTTTTGTCATAGGTGTCACAGACAGTCCTCTGTGCAGAGCGTGCATGGAGGAGGAGGAGACAGCGGCCCACGTGCTACTGAGTTGCTCGGAATTCGCCGCATACAAGGCTAAGTATTTCGGAAACCCGAGTACTCTCCGAGAGATTTTCAGCGGCATCAAGCGCTTGCTGGCCTTTCTCGAGGAGTGGGGGTGGATCGGATAAATGAATTCCCACCCGCACGCAAAATACGCGCTTTGCCGTGGAGTTACGGAAACCAGCCCGTTATACCAATACCAATATGATGGGTAAAATTGAGGAGGAAAGACGAGTCGGAAGACGCAAGCTATCGTGGCTTAGAAATATCAGGCAGTGGACCGGCATTGCCAGCGTGGAACACCTATTTCGCTTGGCAAGGGAGCGATCTAGGTTTGGCGAGCTGACGACCAACCTTCAACAGTGAAGACCGCCACCGCAATATGAAGAAGGAGAATAACAAAGAAAGCCTTTGTCCATAGACTTTATATTACGTTACCTAAGATACACAATCTACCTCTTTAACATTTGTTTCTCGCAGATATTTGCGATGCGATGCGAGTTCGCAGTTATGTGTGAGAGCCCTTACCGTCGTAAACTCAAGTGGAACAATCACTACGACCCACCTTTTTAGATGGGTCGTCGATCGTTGATCGTTGTGGGCCCCAAGTGGAACGCAGCCTATTCCGACGTTTCGAATGCTTTGCAGCACCCATGGTGACTGAGACGTTGAACGTCCTTATGTCACAATTATGCCGGCGTACCCTCAGGTCTTCTTAGTTATTATTGTTGGTCCGATCTACGCAGTAAGAGTTTACAGTATCTTGAGGCCGTAAATACGTAATAGATAATACTAAACGAATAAAATAATGTTGGTTAAATTTACTAGATGTAAGAAACCGTCCAGGTACCAGCATAGCGTCAGATGTTCTGTCGCCAAGCAGCAGTGTGTAAACATTGCTGTGTCCGGGATACAGTAATGTTTACACTGCAGTGTCGCTGGTGCAGCTACGTGAAGGCGCTGTAGCTGGTGAAATTACCGGTCACAAGATACTTAATAACTAATGTCTCGGGTGACGAGTGTGTGAACGTTTTGCTTGTAACTAGTGAATACGTACAAGTAAATCTGCCCCCCTAGACAATGTAACATTCTACAAGCGCTGTCGCTAATAGAAAGTATAAAAATGTATGAGAATGACATAAGTCATCGAAAAATCACGTGACAAACTATAGGGAATTGACACCGTTAGCGAATGAAGAAATGGATTCGCTATGAAGCGATTGCATCTTGTCTAGGCCCTCTGAGCAGAATGTACCGAATTCGACCATTATCACTGCGATAAAACTGTTTTTTTTTTGTATGAGTAGTACTGTTGGCCGCAGATGGCCATTACAGCTTCACCGGACAAGAGGGCGAGCGCTTTGAGCGCTCCAGCGATAAAACTGTGATTGTTATATGTAACATTTGAAAATGAAATTACAATCCACAAAGGTTGTCTGGAAGAGATCGCTTTGAGCGATAAGACCGCCTTTGTTCACATTAAAATGTACCTGATTCATGTAAACTGTCCTTTATAATGTGTGCAATAAATAATTTATCTATCTAGATAGATAGATAGATATCTATCTACAATATAACACTGTTATTTGAGTGCAGTCCATTAATATTCCCGCCATTACGTATATTGAAGCGAATGCAATAACAGGGACAACTCGTCACAACACCATTTGTATGATAATTTATTGTTGGAAACCATAAATTCTTCATACATTTTGTAATAGGGAAATTGTCACTCTCTACACCATTACCCCGTGGGGTGTCCGGGTAAGAATAGCACCCTCCCATCTCCCCCCGTTGGGTGTCCGTAACAGATGACTAAGGGAAAACAAGAAGACGGGCAGCAGCGTCTCTCTATTGGGTTACCTACCCACCCATACTTACTGCGATCCCCAAGACGTCTGCCAAGCATGGGGATTAAAGCTACCCCTTTCTAAGGGAGAGGCCTTTGTTAAGCTGTGGACGTCGTTCGGCTGCTACTGATGGTAGATACCATTTTATAGCATAGCAGTGACCGACGGGAGAGAGAGAGAACTCTCGCTGTTCTAACCTCGTCTCTTCTTTCGGCTCATACAAGCTAGTGCTTGAACGTTATCTCATGTAATGCTAAGTTCAGTCATGGTTTGTAAAGTAGGTACATTACTGCCAGCTTATTACTGCAGTCTTCTGGAAGGTAGAGTTTCCCAGTCGGTCCCAATTTTGTTTTCTTATCGCTGCTCCCATGAGGTAGCACCATAAAAATTAGAAGTTAAGTACTATTATTTTGACCTAAACGAATAAATTAATTAAATTAAGAATGTGTCCAACGGCAATTTTCTTATTATCACTATTAGTCGAAGACACATTTTTGTTGTGTTCTACACTGCATTAATTAACCCAAAAGCTTTTGTTCTTTTCAGTCTTCTCACTATGTCCGTGTTGTCGAGGAGCTGGATAGCCTCGAAATTCACATGGCGATGAAGCCGAAGTTCAGCGTTCAGCTTCAGCGTATTCCTTGATAACGTCAGCCATGAAGTCCACTTTGAGGTCCCGATGGAGGTCGCTTGTTCTTATGTACCAAAGAGGATTTAATACTACGTTTATACGAGTTCGCACTCCCATACAAGCCGCTGAATCGAATTATGAACTTACTTTGTGATATTCCCAACATGAAGCAAAGTTAAATGAGCGTTAAGTATAATTTAAACATATGACGTGTTGATTTTATAATAAAATAAATTAAAGTTGGTACACAAGGCTTTCATAAGTTCTTAGAATTATTTGAACATTATTTATTGCTGGGTAATGTCTGGCTTCTGAAAAAAAATTACATTAATATTTAAATATCTTTCTTGTAGATACTCTTCTGTATACTTACATTTATTGTAAAATAAATAATTAATAAATAAAGATTTTTTAATACGCGACTAAAGAGTTTATTTTGCTTGATGCTCGTAACATAAGTCATAAGATTTTTATGCCTATCTTCTATCTATCTCATACATATAAAATTACTTGTTCTGACTGACTGATTCATCAACGCACAGGCCAAACCGCTGGACCTAGAAAGCTGAAATTTGGACAATAGTTTCTTCTTATGACGTAAGCATCCACTAAGAAAGGATTTTTGAAAATTCGACTCATAAAGGGGTTAAATGAGGTGTTTTGTTTTGAATGAAACTTTTTATTGAATGGTTCGATGGACTTGAAATTTACTGAAAAGATTCTCTAAATAAAATAAATCAATACGTGTTTCGCGAATTTTCAAAAACAGCCTTTGCGGGTGTGTTAGGGGTTGGTAAACTCTGTAAAAAAATTAGCGGGCGAAGCCGCAGGAAATTGCTAGTAATAATATAGCCCGTAGCCAAGCTAAGAATTTTGTTTATAGGTATTTATACTACGTTATAACCACAACAAAAGCAAGATGTCAGATAATCCTGCGAGCAATTTTTGCGTTCATCTTATTTCAGTTAAATGTCCCGGAAACAAAGGAATGACTGTAATTGTCTTTTCGACTTCTTATGCGCCCATATTTATATCTGTGTTTATGCCATTAGGTACATTCGTAATTTGTACCTAGTTAAGACGTAGTACATTAGGTCAAAAAAAATGTGATTGTGTATGCACGAGTAGAGTGCGTTTCACGAAAGTGTTACCTTCATGGTTAAGTTGGTATAATTGATTTAGGTGTTGTCATTAAATTTAAAAATTATTATCCTCAATATAGGCAAAATACACTCTAATATAAATAACACGGATGTACATATTCATTAATCCAAAATTATGTAAATACGCAGTAGGTATCTAAATTTATGTTTATATCGATTTATACAGGTTAAATACATAGAATTAGTTATCTTCCACTTTTCAATGTCTTAGGCATGATTTTGTAATATAATTAGAGAATAATGAGGAAAAACCAAAACACTGACAGATGCGATCGTCTCTTACAAACAGGATGACCAACTTAACCACGAAGGGAACTCTTTCGTGAAACGCACTATACTCGTATGTGGACTAAGACAATAGCGGGAAGCTAGTGAGCTTATATCCACTTCAGCTCTGCTGAGTTGTACGGTCCTTGTCAACAATTTGTCGCATCATCATCATCAGCCGAAAGACGTACACAGAGAGAGGGGTTGCCATAATCTCCACGCTTGGCTGGCTACTTGGAGATCGCAGTATAGGTGGTAGGTAATCCAACAGAAAGACGCTGCTGCCCGTCTTCCTGTTTTCCCTTAGTCGTATCTTAGGGACACCCCACTGGTCAATATTAATTTCACCAGTCACAGTGCCCTTCACACCGGAACACAGCAATGTTTACACACTGCTGCTTGGCGGCAGAATATCTTACACTGCGGTGGTACCTACCTGGATGCACCACTACCGTTATTAATAAACTATCTCGCTTATACTATTTACACCGACATTATAACACACTGTCTGTTTCATATAAGCTTAGACTAAGGGTATGCTTATATAAAACAAATAAGGGCCTTAGAAGGGGTCGTGGTTAGCACTAATTAGTTGTGTAAAAAATCTAATTCCAACTTAGCCGGCTCAGCCCGCATCAGAATCTTACTAATTTCAGACCACTTTGCATCTAAACATGTTAGTTTATTCGGTTGCTTGCCCTCTGTCGGCCTGCGCACGCGCATAAATATAACAGTTTACAAACTAACCGCGAGACCACTTATCAACAATGCGATCAAACAGTACCTTGTTGTTAGTACTTAAGTTCACGGACCTATTCTTGAATTGTTCAACACAAGGTTATAAAGTTACGGTTATTTGTGTAATGTTTAACATAATTTATAATTAGCACATAAGTAATTTTCGCGTTTATTATACACGAAGGGGTGAGTATACTTTGATAGAAATAATGATCACGTTCCACGTGGTTCTTAAGATGCCAATTTTTAATGAAGGCAGCAATATAATAAAAACGCCTTTCGTGTGGCGATGTGATCTTACTTAGGTTTCCGATATATAGAGACAAATGAACTGACATCTGTCGGGCTGTGGTGCTACAGAACTTACTATCATCAGCAGCCGAAAACAGCTCCTCCAACCTTAAAAGGAAGGGGTTGCCATAATCCCCACGCTTGTCAGGCGTCTTGGGGATCGAAGTATAGATGACAGATAAATTCAAAAGAAAGACGCTGCTGCCCGTCTTCCTCTTCTCGTTTAGTCGCCTCTTACGACACCTAACGAGAAGAGATGGGGGGTAGCAATTCTAACCCGGCTCCTCGCAGGAATAATAATTATAATTGCCTAATATCTATTTGAAGGGCCAGACTTTATTCCCTGCCGATTAATCGGTTTCGTCGCACGTTGCCTACTTTCGCACATGCGTCGGATACTATGAAGACAATCCGGGGATCTGTCTGCATTGTCCTTACCAATAAATAACAACTACACAAAATTGTTGCACCCCGCGGGATTTAACTTGCGACCTCCGATTTGCTAAGCAAGCGGTTTCCCGCACAACCGAGGCTAGAAGTATAAGATAATTATTACCACTAAAACGTGGCAGTAGTAATCAGAATGTAAAATGAAAATGTGCATCACGTAATCCAACGTTCGAATCCATGTCTACAACATCAAACAATAGTGCTGTGTGGGGTTTACAAGGGCTTAGAACCGAGTAGGATTTAATCTCTGTAAAAGCTGACTGGGTTTGGCCGACTAAAACACGCCACGTTATATGAACATCTATATTAGAGGAAGGATGAAAAGGTTATTTGAACGTTGTGTGAGGAATTACGTGTACTAGTTTGGGGATTTACGCTCTTCTGTTGAGACTTAGTAATAAAAGGTTTAACAGCTCCAGACGCATTACCATACATTTGTTTGCCATTGCTATTATGTATTTGTATTTACGTTACCTTGCAGGTTAACCCATTAATAATTCCATAAACTTATAAAGATAAAAATTAAGTTATCTATAGAATATAATTGCTTTTCCAAATTTTAAAATGCTAGTACATTAAACCACCTTTTTCTTTGTAAGGACTGCACAATTTTGCTGACCTCGAAATAAAATTACATGGGTCTTACAGTCTTCTCTTAAAAGTGGAACCTATTACATTAAGTCATTGTTGCTCTATCACAACACCGTATGTATACGCGCTTGGTAAAATTATTCCCAGTTAAAATAAAGAACTTCCGTTGCATCGGAGATGGAAATAAGATCAAACTTTTAGTTCATATGACCATGAGGAGCAAATTCCACTTTACGTCAGCAATGTAATTAAACTGTGATAAAATCGAAAAAAAAACCTGAACAACATTCATTTATGTTGAACATTATGTGGTATCGTGTTTGCGGGCACTTAGACAGATTTATTATAACTTATGTGCGACAATCACGGGCACTGATCGCGATATTAATTCCCATGTACTCGTTTATTTTAATACCGCGCGAGTTTATTTTTGCATCGTTGTAAAATGTAAAGCATGATGTTTAGTCACCACGCTTTATTTGGTGAGAGCTAAAATTAGTTTTAAACCTTTTGGTGACAGCTAAAATTGGACAGTCATGTGGGGACGGCATTAAATACTGTTTTGCGGAAAACTTCAAAAGGTCGAACCCGGGAGCCATGTGGATGAACCTGGGTATGTGGGATTCTTACCCACTAAAACGTTCGCGGCTGTCGCATCGGCACATGAAAGGTTCTCGTGCCTGTGCTCGCCGTTGGGATTTGCATCAGGTCAGGGAAGTATCTACCTCTCAGTGCCTTGCCTTTGAGCTGAACTAAGCGTTAGCCCATTGGGATGGTCACGGCTTCCATTCACACACTTCTTATTTTTTTTTCTCTGATCTGAGCCATAACGTGTAAAATAATGCTTACTTTGTTGGTATTTGTTTTTTCAAATACACATTAACCAGATTTTTGTTTATTATTTTTTTATCCAAACAGGTATTTCTAATACACTATTTTTCCTAACGGGTTTCCGTAATATTATACGGATATAATTTCATACATCTGCAAGTCTTTATTAGAAGTGAAACGTAAAATTACAAAGCCGTATTGCGAAATTAGCTATCATAAATTTATACCAATATACACTAAGCCTTGATATATTATTATTATCATAATGAAATATGTACTATAGGCCACCCACGAATACAAAACGGTATAGCCAAGTTTTTACATAATAATATCACCGCTAAGATAGCGAATAACGCAAAAAATACTATCAAATTAAATCTGACAAGTAGTAAGTCGTGTTTTGTACTCATTACTGTGTCGGTACAAGTTTTTTTAAAAATCTTATCTGCATTTACTCGCCTCATTAGACATTCGTGTTATGCTATAAAATAACTACTGATAAGTACATACTGTTTTTTATACTTTGAATGTAATGGTATTTGCACACTAACCCAGGAGACATTTTATCGAAGTCGCAACTTAGCGCCATGTGGCGCACGGTATTACTAACGTAAATTGGGAAAATGAAATTAAAATCAGGATACGTTTATAGATGATTCGTCATATTTGGTATGTGTTTTTATCTACCTAAAATGGTTAGACCGAGCTTATAGACCACTCCGCTATCCGATGAAACACATTACGCTCTCGTAATGTTTGTTACCCCACCAAATTAATACGATATCAACTCAAATGAGGTGTGGGATTGGTGGCATATTCCCCAGTATCCATCTATAGGGATTTCCCTATGACAAATAAATCCTATGTGATTGAAACGCCACCGTGACTTGGCATGTGGAACTTTTATAGCCTTGATTTAATGTACCGAAAATAACGGTTCGGTATTTTCTTTGTGTTGCCAGTAATTTGTCTGTCTGTCTGTCTGTCTGTCTGTATCACGGCTGCGCATCACGCCGAAACTACTAAATGGATTCAAATGAAACTTGGCATGATTTGAGATCTTACTACGAGGTAGGACATAGGATACTTTTTATCCCGTAATCTAGCACGGTTCTTTTAGGAGAGGGGATTAAAGTCAAAATGGGTAGTTGGTTATACGCTTGGTCCGATTTTATCAATTTTTCTTTATAATATAATAAATATTAGTAAGGGAACACTCATAGAGAGTTGTTATCAAGGTTTTGTAATCGATCGGGTTAAGCAACGTTAGGTAAGGTCATTAAATAATTAAGGTTGTCTGGAAGAAATCGCAACTTGCGATAATACCGCCCAATGTATACCATTGTATATTTTCTTTGTACTTCTTTGTTTTCTGTACTTTTTGGTGTGCAATAAAATCAGAAATCAGAAATCAGAACCATTTATTTGTAAAACATAGGTAAACATAGGTATAATAAAGAGTTCTCTATCTATCTATCTATCTATTAAATAGATGGGTGACCGTTTAACGCCATTTGAACTAAACGGGCCCGTGCTTCGGAGAGCAAGTAAAAAGTGGGTCCCAGTTTTTAACCGACTATAAAAAAGAGGTTATGTATTCGATGCGAATGTCTGTTATTAAAAGTTTAGTTAACGTAAAAATAGCGCAGGCGGAGCTGCGTGGGTCAGCTAGTACTTAATAAAACCTATATCATAGGAATCACTGCGAGAGCAGTAGAAGGGACATAGCAAAAATCCCATCACCCGTCAAAGCAGCGACTAAACATACATAGCTTTATTTAACTTTTGTAAGAAAAACGACAGAAAATATCATCAAAAAAAAGTTATTGTCTGTAAGCGACCTAACATTCGAAAGTGTCAAATGACATCACAACGACAAAATGAAATCATAAAACGCGTGCGGCCGACAGACAGATTCGTCGCTCGATACGCCACCGACCGCGATTAATTGTCGCGATAACGCGCGACCGGGCCGTGTACGCTACCCCTTACGATATTTTTTGTACGTGAATTTTACACTTGTTTGTCATATTTTGATTGTGCGATGGTGATTGAGGTTACAAAGAATGACAGTGTGTAGCCTACTTTTTAAGCAACCTTTTACATTTTTTTTATAAATGTAAAAGTAATATTGATTTGATTATTATGAATGTTGGAATATCGTAAGTGCGATTGCAATTCTGGTCAATACTCTTAGTTACTTTTACTGTTTAGTGTGTTTATTTTAGGTGTGAATGGCACTGTATGGTGCCAGTCAGAGGGTATCCTGAGACTTCAATCAGTTTGAATAAAGATTTTTCCCCACACAGTGGGTCTCATGATCATGGTTGGATCCAAGGTTCTGTGGCCTTTCCCGCAAATATATATCAAGAACCTAGGCTTGCCAACATGCGCCGTTAACCTTATTTTATCTTACACATTCCGCAGGTACCAGGACCCTGCATCAATAAATTCAACAAGAAAGTCCATAAAACATGACTTGTCGACGAGCTAGTAACACGGACAAACATACTTTAATATATTACGCTTTGATCAAATAGCGCCGGTCGACATCAAAGGTGGTATTTATAAAGCATCGATTGATCGATTCCGCGATCTGACGGAACTCGATTCTATTCTTAAATCGATGTTGCGTCCGAATTTTTGCGTCACCTTTTATTTTTTCATAAATTTGTTTCAGGCATCGATGACCCACTGCACGGTATAGGCTATCCTCCTCTTCCTGAATTGCTTTTTTGTTTGTTTAATTGTTGAAAAATACAATTTGAACTGCTAATACAAGTTAACACTGTCCTCTACGCTAGGAAAACAATCCAATATGGAATGGAAATGGAAAGATGTTTACAATAAAAAATAATAAAATACTGCAGAAAAGGCTAAGCTAATTATTGTCAAATTTAAAACACTACTAGTCACTACCCGACTCGTAACTTATGGGGCGTCCGTAAGAGGCGACTAATGGAAAACAGGAAGACAGGCAGCAGCGCCTTTCTATTGGGTTACCTAGCGCCTACACTACGATCCACAAGACGCCTTCCAAGCGTGGTAATTATGGCAACCCCTCCAGTCTAAGGGGGAGGGCTTTTCTTCAGCAGTGGACGTGTATCGGCAGCTGCTGGTGATAATGACTACTCGATATTATTGTAAGTTTTATTTATACTCTTTATTGTACACACATAAAAATAAAATAAAAAGGACTTGAAGAAATTTGTACAAAGGGCGGCCTTATCGCTATCCGCAATTTCTTCCAGGCAACCTTGGGATGGAAAAAAGATTGCATGGAGTACGAAAAGTTCTCTTAGTTAGTTTTCTTAGTTAAGTATAATATTATTGCTACTTGTCATATTATATAGAGTTCTTGGTAGAGCTATTAATCTTGCGAGAAATCTATTTCAATCTACTTAGCTTTCTGATTCTGACTACACCAAACTATTTTTAACCGGCTTCATTTCTATTTTTTTTCTCATAAAAGTTAGGAAAATTCGTACTCGTGCTATGTATAAGCAGCGTAATGACTTCGTAATTGTAATTAATTAGTTGATTTGGTTCATAACCTTCTATTATCCTTAATTACCGTTTACGGTTACCCACTGATTAACAAATGGACCTATAAGTCTGGGTCATAATGCAAAGTTCATTTTTAGGGTTCCATACCTAAAAGATAAAAATGGAACCCTTATGGTCTGACTTTGTCTGTCTGTCTGTCACACCTGTATATATTTCAGGAACTACTGATGCAATCGATTTGAAACTTGGAATAGTTTTAAATATATTTTTTCTTCTAGTTTTTTTAAAATGGGGGTCGAAATGGGTCATCAAAATTTCAAAGTGAGACTACTATATCGAGTGGGGTGGTATCATATGAAAGGGCTTCATTTGCACATCGCAAAACTGATTTTTATTTTGGTTTATGTCACGTATTTTTTTTGCTGATAATCAAAAATGTAAAAAAAATATCGCCCCCCCCCCCCCTTATCTCCGAAGTTAGTGGAGGGGAAAATCTGAAAATCTGAAAAATAAAATGATCTTTCTACCTACCGTGTTACATGAATGGTAAAATTCTTTGAGTATTAATCCAAAAATTACTATAATACGTCCAAAGATGGTATGGAACCCTCGGTGCGCGAGTCCGACTCGCACTTGACCGGTATTTTTTTTAAAACAAATTGATTTCAGTTGTAAAAATAATAAAATGATAATACTACACACGT
Organism: Furcula furcula; assembly: GCA_911728495.1. Lineage (NCBI taxonomy): Eukaryota > Metazoa > Arthropoda > Insecta > Lepidoptera > Notodontidae > Furcula > Furcula furcula. The sequence continues at coordinate 25,188,552 of OU452252.1, forward strand.
CAAGTTTTCGGTCAATTAGTGACGATATCCAATGTCGTAACAAAAAAAAGAAACAAAATAAAGCATTCGATAACCGGCATAAAATATATCAATGCCCATGCCTCGGTTTAAAAAAAATCTCAACTGACAGTTTCGCGCGCTTTTTGTTTATTTTTTAAATATTATTTTTCACCGGATGATTGATGGTGGCATGGTGGGCAGCCGAGCGGGCCGGAGGAGGATGCACCATGCAAAAAGCAGCCTGCATTAAATAACCATTTTTCATTTTGATAAATTTTACGAGCGGACTTTTAAATCTTACTTTATGGCGCTCTGTATACTTAAGGGATTAGAGTTCTGTATAATATAAAGATCGATTATTACTTTTCTTCTTAAACTTCTCTATATAAGTATACGAAATAAATAAGTACTTACTTACTTACATTTTTTAAGTTGATCGCAAAAAGTGATAGAAATAATGTAATTAATAGTGAAATTATTTTACTATCAACAGTGTTTTAGTTAGTTTACTAATATTACCACCAATTTTATCCTGGAAATGTCGGCCAAGGTTCATCCCCACACCTACATTGGCCAGATATTTTTATTCATGTGACATAAGCAGCTACTGTATTGGCATTTACTTAATTTTCTGACAGTAACACTTACAGTGACATGACACTGCGGTGGTACCTACCTGAATAGTCTCTTGTACAAAGGATCCACCACTTATTAAAATATTTCCATCAACTTCGTAATATAATTAAATACCCAGCTCATCGGGGTTGCCATAATCCCCACGCTTGGCAGGTGTCTTGGGGATCGCAGTACACCTTGGCATGCAAAAGACCTCCCACATGGAAGGGAGAGGTTGCTATAATCCCCACGCTTGGCAGGTGTCTTGGGGATCGCAGTACACCTTGGCATGCAAAAGACCTCCCACATGGAAGGGAGAGGTTGCTATAATCCCCACGCTTGGCAGGTGTCTTGGGGATCGCAGTACACCTTGGCATGCAAAAGACCTCCCACATGGAAGGGAGAGGTTGCTATAATCCCCACGCTTGGCAGGTGTCTTGGGGATCGCAGTACACCTTGGCATGCAAAAGACCTCCCACATGGAAGGGAGAGGTTGCTATAATCCCCACGCTTGTCAGGTGTCTTGGGGATCGCAGTACACCTTGGCATCCCATATAGCACTTTTCGGTCACAGAATCATAAAAGCAGTAACACGTCGCATAGTTTCGTAACTGTTACGAAACATAGTTACTGTGTGGGGTTTGGTCTCTATGTGTGGTAACAGTTCCCACACAATGTGACCAGAAATTTTTTAGTTACTATGTGTAGTCTTTGTGTTCACACGTAACGTAAACATTTGTGTCGACTTATTTTTAAACGCAATGTGTTTATGTGTAGTAACGGTGTGGTAACTATGTTACCAGAATAGTAATTTAAAATATATACTTACACGAAGTGTTGTAACGTTACGACATTGTTACTGAACAATATATTGCTAAAATGTAAATAAATAAGTCGTCATAAGACACTGTTTTTCAAACTGTTCCTACAAGTGTAGTTAATAAAATCTTTTAAAAAAAAAATCGAACCGACTTCAATATCACTGAAAAGTATAAAATAATTTAAATATTATTGAAGTTGGTGTTAGCTTACCGGCTGTGTATATTTGGCACCAACTTCAATAATATTTAAATTATTTTATACTTTTCAGTGATATTGAAGTCGGTTTGATTTCTTTTTAAAAAGATTTTAGTTTAAACTTTTTAGTGATATTTTCATATATAAAGATTGAACCATCGAAAACCGTAAAATTATCTAGGTAGGTTATGATCACATTATCGTCTATATAGTTTTACATAATTCATGTTTCTTCAGAACAAAATATCTGGTCGTAATGAAATTTGCATGGAAACATCATAGTAGTTTACTCTCTCGAATAAAAAAAGAATCATCGAAATCGGTTTATAATTGTCCGAGCAATGTAATGGAGAACATCAGTTTTATGGTTTTTACCAGATAAATTCCTCCACATTGTTCATGGTCCTCCAGGAAGTTCTTATCCGGTTGTAATAAAATTCATACAGATTCAATACAGTGGTTTCTTCTTTCGAATAAAAAAAGAATCATTGAAATTGGTAAATATTTGCCAGAGTTATGACCATTTTTGTCCTTAAAAAGCGACATCAAGTCATCTATATAGGCTTTCTTGCGGCTCTCAGTGCGCAGTCACCATACTTGTTTTTTCATGAACTACTTATTACTAAGCAATAATTTTTTTATGGGACCCAATCAATGGATTGAAGAATGGATGGAAGAAAGATTTTTTCAAATCGGTTCATAATTGCCGGAGTTATGCGCGAACCTACATAAAAAATAAAATATATATATACAGACGAATTGAGAACCTCCTCCTTTTTTGAAGTCGGTTAAAAATGAGTAAAAATCCGAAACTCACACGTCTCACATCAACTTTCTACAGAAAAGTAAACAAATTAATGGTTCCAGAAAATCTACCTCCAAGTAAGTACATATTTTTAGCTCTTAAAGTTACTTCATGATAGATTACTGGTTCAAAAGCAAATAGTTACCATCAAAATTCGTTGCTTTATATGTGATACACCTGCGAGGTGCTTTATAAAAGGTGAATGCAAAATTAAATATATAAGTAGTGTACCGGAGTGGAGGTACGGTGCGTTTTAAATAATGTAATATATAAGTATTTCGTGATATTTTTTATTTCAGTTACTGTGGGGTTTAACAGTTACCACGGATGCATGAAATGTACAGTAATCGGAGAATATAGAAGAGGTCAGCATATGAGTTTTCCCAGAACGGACATGCCTTTGCGTACTGATGATTCATTTAGAAATCGATTAGATCCTGATCACCACTTGCCACACTTGCCACCACATTTGCTTGTAGTCGTCATTTTATTTGTATGGCCTCCAAAAGTTTGAGAATTGCTGGAAACAATATACCATTTTGTAAATTCGGTAACTTTATAACTACTTCTGATTTTGCGTCGACATATGTCGACACAGTCTCGTAACTTAGTGACCAGTTGTGACATAAATATTTTCTTTAAATACAAATGTTTTATCCAATTATTTACCAACTTTATGGTTTTATTCTTGGTTCCATAATATATAGTAAGTATTAAAAGAGATTAATCTATTAAAGCAAAAGCTTCCAAGCTCTGGGAATGTAAAGATTTGTCTGTAAAAATATTGTTTACATTGTACTACACAGGTGAAATTACATTAAAATGATGGCGCGTTGATAAATTTCAAACTATTTCAACAAATTACACAATGAATTTCCTTTCCCACCTCTATTTGAACGATAAAAACCAAGTAATTTAGTAATAAAAACTTATGTTGACAAAACAATGATGGCCGATAACTTTTTCTTCTTATTAATTTTTTCATTTTAAAACTTCACTTCACTAAACAAAAATTGAATGAAGGAACCATGAAAGAACGAATGATTTCTGAGAAGTGGTCGCAGACTAAGAACAATGTTACCACACTGCGACGTAACTTTAAAACCAAATGTTACTGTGTCGACTGTTCCCCATTTTTAGTCGCAGCGACGGAACAAAGTCGACTCGGCGACCAGAAAATGTTACTAGAATGAATCAGTGTCGACACGAAAGTGTCGAGTTGTTTCGTAACGGCTACCAAAAAGCGCTATATGGTGCAAAAGACCTCCCACATGGAAGGGAGAGGTTGCCATAATCCCCACGCTTGGCAGGCGTCTTGGGGATCGCAGTACACCTTGGCATGCAAAAGACCTCCCACATGGAAGGGAGAGGTTGCTATAATCCCCACGCTTGGCAGGTGTCTTGTGGATCGTAATTCAGGTGGCAGTTAACTTAATAGAATGACGCTGCTGTCTTCTTGTTTTCCCTTACTCGCCTCATACAGCCACCTGAGACGGGAGGGAGGAGATGAGAACATGCTATTCTTACCCTGACACCCTATTTCAGTATGTTATATAAGTTACATAATACATCAATAGTAACTTTGCCCCACCTGGGACACTACTGTCCCCACTCGCGACTAGTCGTGACCAATGCCTACCAAAATAGACTGTGTTTTTTAAATATACTTTAATGCAACCCTGCCCTGCAACACTAAAAAGTATTTTTTTACAACCCAACACTGACATTGAAAAGCCGAGAAAGTCCCGTCAACTGTAAACATCCGAAGTGTATCCAGACGTCCTTCTGATACAAATTTAACTCGTCAGAGGGCGCGCACCTCCCTGTGTTTACACTGCAAGCTTTATAGGGTGCTAATGACACGACGCACGCCCGCCTGCGCAGGCGCATCGACACTATAACTTATAAATATCGTGAGAATTGTGGTACGTGTCGGCTAATTGATTTGGTGACTTCATTTAAGGACTCATATTTACATAATTCCGTATACCCTGTTTTCCCCTTCCCTGAGTTACCCTAATTGAATATGACATATTGAACCCTACTCCTGTACTCCTGTATACATACATTTGCTACAATTTTGACCTTGCACAGAAAAACAAGGGTAAGTTTAAAGCCACATATTTTGCCCTTCCATCTTCGGCTGCTCACCAGTTTACTTCGGCAGCTCATCAGATCGCATAATATGACAAACAGGACCTTATGTTGATAGTGACGCCTGCTCATCCTTAGGTGCATTGCATTTCGAGTCCTCATGGAAGAAGTTCCTTGTTAGACGGCCCTGTTGGTCTAGTGGTTAGACACCCTGGCCGCTACCCAATAGGTCGTCGGTCCGATTCCCACCAAGTTTCTTAGTGAGAATCCTGGACCTTGAAGTAGTCCAGCTTAGTCTCTTGATTAAGGGACCACCTTGTAAATATAGGTAGGTTAGGTATACTTATTCCGACTCCGGTCAGGAATGTATATAACTTAAGACCTTCCCCATTGCACTATTTCCTAATCAAATTTAATCAGGAACGTTTCAGAAATTACGACCGCAGAAAAAAATATTGGTAACAGACATGAACAGAAATTGTGTATCTACAATAGATTTAAAGTGTTGGCCTATGACGAGGCTTTATGGGCTAGAACCCTTTGCCTTCCCAACTAGCTTAGAAATATCTATGGTGTACCACCATAAAAAATACTTATGTAGAGTCACTACTCGTAAAAGAATTTTATCCACTACATGTAGCTTAGTTATGCCACACTTTAATAGATGCAGATAAAGTAAATCAATGATGCAGATTCATATTTTAAAAGTGACACATTAAATAAAGTAAATAATACAACGAAAATAAACTCGACAAGCTACGAGGAGCAGTTTAACTTACTGTACACGGCTGTCCGACGACACTGCGCAAAGTTAATCTATGAAACCGCCGACAGATTTAATGCCACCGAGTGTAAGCTATCTATAATATTCCCCTGGGAATTCTTTATAGAACTGAGTTGTTTAAATAATTATTTTAAATATTTTTATGGGTATTACCATCCCTAGTACAGGATGACCAGACTCTTGGTATTTTGTAGGATATGTAATTGGAAGTGTACGTAGCGCAAGGAGTATAAGAATTGGTATATCACACGCCATTTCTATTATCAGATTAAGACCCTTGCAGACCTCCCTACAGTTCGGAGGAATCAAATCCAATTTATGGTAATTAAGGGTAAAAGCATAATGATTTCTATGATCGATGTTTCTGATATAGGTACGCGAATATTACACATAGAAATGAAACTCATTTTACGAATTATACAGCGATTTATTTTTTATTTTAGTATCCCGACGTTGGGCGGACTAAGGTGGTAGCTGTCCGTCCGCCCGTGACTATGAATGCTGTAAAGTGTTCAAAACGTCGGGATATTGCAATCCAAAATAAACCGCGATATAATTCGTAAAATTAGTTTCATTTTAAGGGTAAAAGATGAAGAGTCGTAATGCTGGTAATTGAATGTCCAATGTTTGCACCTTGGGACAAACCACAAAAGGTCATTTGATCCCAAACTAGACAGAGCCTGTACTATTGTAACCTGATGACTGATACTAATAATTTTTGTAAATACATACTTAATGTAATTACATAATGTTCATGTGTAAATATTTCTGTCTACTCGCGTGTATGGTAGAAGCATTATGTAAACACGATTTCCGTTTACCGATAATGACGGTCCATCTCAAACCAAATCATCATAACACATAAAATCCAAATCGCGCCCCAAAACGTCTTAAATGACACTCATTTCCCATTCCACCCCAAAACATTCCATTAGTCAAACCCGGACACCATTTTAGGGGTAATTTAATAACCCAAACGGTCTGTTAGTGACTGTGAAATATGGTTAAAATAGATTCAAAAAGACGTCTGTGAGTAAATACAAATATTCTTCATAAGTCACAAAAATGAGACACCCTTATTTCATACCTACAGATGTTTTGGTCACAATAATGTTTTTATATCAACCTATTGGCCTAGATGGAGGACGATTGCCTTAAGGTGAGAGGCATGCACAAGAACATTTAAATGTTTAGGGATAGATCAGAGCAGCCATAGCGAGCAATATTTTAATCACATAACTTATTACAGGTGTAATAAGCCTAATTTCGTGTTGCGGTATTACAAATCTGAACGAGACTCCAACTGATGCTCTAATTTTTTTGATTATTTAGTAAAGAATCTAATAAAAGTAATGACTGTTTTTGTATAAAACAAGTCCCAAAGGTCCCTCTATAGTGACGGAACACCACCTATGTAGAACCAAAGGATCCTACCGTCGCGCAAGATCACTTCATACAACAACAGTTGACACCGCATTGACACAGCGATGCTGCCTAGTAGAGACCTACCACCAAGTATGATATTCAACTAACGTGGCCAACAAACATGCGGTCCTCTATGGTAAGCAGTTCCAACATCAGCATCACTTGCGCATTGTCGATACATGGTATAAATTTTAAATTAATAGGTATACGTAAATGTGCGTGATTTATGTGTTAGTAATACAAACGTTACTGAAAGGAAGTTGTCCGTAATAAAAATACACGTGAAACAAAAAAAATATTAAGAAAAACGCCTTAAGTAAGCTGGATTCGGCGGCATGCGGCATATGAATAGAATGACATCTGTCAAAATACAAAATAGCGACGCGGCCCGCGGTATAAGAGGCGGCGTAGCAGATTTTTATACGACGAAAAAGAAGAAGAAAACAATGTTAATACTTCTTCAAGCAGCAACAGATTGTCGTGATTATTAAATAAAGATAGTATAGATACCTAATTTTGGCCGGAGAGTAACAGGCTCGTTATTCCAGACGAAAGCTCGCGTGTGTAATAATAAAACAGTTTATTTTAAAAAGCTGATGTGAAATACATCGATATACTATACCAACTAGATTTGCTGTCACGAACAAAATGACATCGAAAATGTGGTCGCGGTTACAACTATACACGTACACGCAAAACAATAATATGTTCATATAAAAAGATAACTTACATACTATAAAATAAGGTTCAATAATAATTGCAGACAATTGAGCGACAGCCGTCTCCGTAGCTCTTATTTTCGTGACCACTTTTCGGGTCGTGACAGCAAATCTAGTTGGTATTGTATATCGATGGTGAAATAGCTTCAATCATCATCAGCCGGAACACGTCCACTGCTGAACAAAGGCCTCCCCCTTAGACCGCCACAATGAACGACAATTTGCCATTTGCATCCACCGGTTGCCTGCGACGCGAACAATGTCGTCGGTCCACCTAGTGGGAGTCCGTCCTATGCGCCAATGACCTTGAGAATCTGGCCGATCCAGCCGAGAGTTGTCATCGTAGAGGGCGCTACCAGCAAATATGAATATTACATTTGAAAACTCATAGACTAAAAATATGCAGATGTGTCGAATGGAGTTTGTTAATTTGGCCTATTCCGTTATAGAATGAAATTTCAATAAAATTATATCTATTGCAAATATATTAATAATATCACTTTTGAATGTTTTGTTGATTATGTATACGTAAAATAAATGACTGATGAATTATTTAAATGCATTGCAACCGATTTTAACTCTGGCAAAGCTTTTTGTTATTTCATAGTGACACGGAAAGAACAAGTCTGATGCAGTTTAAGAATGGTAACCCACTATTTAATATCTTGATTTATACCTTGGCGTGCCACCTAATTACAATCTGATAACCCAACAACTTACAGCGGTAACGTAGTTGACGTGTTGCGTCAGGATATGGATTATTGCATTTCATATTCCAAACTTCATATCAAAGGTTCAGTTCGTCTATTATAGAATGGCCAATGCCTGACTAGTAAGGCTTATACATACTTCTATTCTATTGTTGGTGGTTATTAGTTAGGTCCGGTTACAACCGGAACGCACTTCGACCCAGCTGAATACATTGTGTGTGCCATTCGGAATCCATATAAAATTCGTACTACTTATAACTTACAGTAGTCACAGCGGATTTTTGTGTGTCTGAAGTTAGGGTTGGCGAACCATTGCGCAGGTACAGTTGTGAGTTCTGAATACATAAACATAAAAATAGCTACTGCGCAGCGTCTTGCACCCAACTTCAACCACACAAAGATCCGCCGTGACTACTGTAAGCGTACTTGAAATTAAACTATGCACAACGTTCTAAGGGTTCTGTTCTGCACGTCAAAACGAAAGTGCTTAACAGAGCCTTCAAAATATAGATTTTTTTTCTTAAAAAGAAAAATGAACTGAAGCCAAATTGATGATTGATTGAGATGTTCGAGTTTGATAAAAAGAGTGACTTAAGATGCTGCAATGCATGCCAGTGGCCCTGATGAGATGCTAGTGGTATTATTAAAGAAGCGTGTAACTGTAATGTTTCCTATTCTAATGCGTATATTCTTTTTAAGAGCGGCACAAGTACCCGAATCTTGGAAGCTTGCTAGTTTCCAACCTTACTCAAGACCAGATACCCAACGTCGACCCAAGTCGTGCAAACTCAAAAATCATAAATTATTATTATTGCGACAATTAGTTCCGTGATAAGAATTATAGCACCCATCTATCTCCTCCCATTGGGTGCCCGTAAAAGGCGACTAAGGAAAAACAAGAAGACGAGCAGCAGCGTCTTTTTATTGGATTACCTACCACCTATACTGTGATTCCCAACCGCCTGCCAGGCGTGGGGATTATGGCAACCCCTCCCTTCCGAGGGAGAGAGGGCCATTGTTGAACAGTGGACGTTTCGGCTGCTTGATGATGATGTTGATGAGTTCCGTGATCGATTCCATAATGGCCATCGAACTGCAACTATGATAAGATACTTAAGTTTTTATAGAATTAAGAACAGGTAAAAACGACCCAGACCCAAGACAAACAGATTATGTTCATGCACATGAATGTTTGTCCTGTGTGGGAATCGACCCCAAGATCTTAAGGGTAGCGGCCAGGGTAGCAAACTACAAAATCAACGGACCTGTGTTGTTATTCAATATACCTGCCAAAGGAATCCGTAGCACTGTTTGATTGAACGCACGAATTCAGTAATATTATTTTTTAGTGTAACGTCATGATATTATGTACGTGACGTAACTTCATCTTGAGTTCTGTACCTATCGCGGGGTTTCAACTACGCGGAGCGGACATTGATTCTAATAAATAATCTGGTTTTAGAGTAACTAACATATTAACGCGGTGGTATTTTTTCTCGTGTCTGCCAACAACACCATCAGTTTATTGTTATGCAACTTAGTTAAGTAAAAAGCTATTACCTGATAGTAATCGAAGCACACACCCATAGAAAAGTCTTTTCCTGTCCCTGTCATCCAAAACTATAATTTTAGCCTTTTGGTCCAATAGTTTTTTTGCCAGCTACAGTGACCTTCTACTTATGTTACATAGCGGAAGAAATCTAAGATTAAAGTGACGCCACCTAGATAGCACACAAGCACCCTTCCAACTTAACCATCCAGATGTCTCAAAAGACGAGCAACTGTCCAATGCAACTGTCCGTAGGTAAACGTATCGCTCACCACCAAGCAAACCACCTAGGTACTCGACTCGTTGCTAAGTTGCAAAAACCAACATGATAGTAATAATAACACCGTTAATGTTTTGACAAAAAAAATCATAATGTAACGGATATCATAATGTATGTCAGTTTATCGACCTACACAGAATTAAATACCATTTAAATTAGTAAGATCATAATTACATGACTCTGATACGCTTTAAAAGTTAGGCATAATACTCGGCAACGATACTTTCGCATACTCTATGATGAAACAAAAATATGGTATTACCATAAAAATATATTTAATTAAATATACAAGTATAGATTTCATTTGAAATTATTTATAATGTTATAATTATACCATTTGTAACATATCTTAATTAAAAATATGTTCAAAATCATTTAAATTAAATTCGTCTTGTCAAAAAAAATTCGAGCACGTCCACCCGCCGTAACAGTCCACGAAGGACTGATGGAAGGCAATCGCGGGGGCGCTGCAAGGGGAAATGCATCGCGTACGTGTTTTTCTATAATTTCTTGTAAAACATGTATGAAATTAAGAAATGTAATCAATACAAATTGTAGAATAGGTTATATGCTTTTTAATAGTCCAAGTTTGACGTCTATCCGATGAACGGATGTTGAACGCTAACACAATTCATATCCAACGTAGTACATTTTTTAAATACATATTGCTTGAAAACGTTATATTTAATCCAATATCTAATCAATAAAACTATTTGCTGAAGATCTGAGGTATAAGTACATATAATTTTCATAGCCAATGCAATAGCGGATTGATCCATCGAACTCTTTAAACTAAGGCTATTTTTGCAATTTTACCGTTGTTACCCCCTTAAATAGTTTACCTAGGTTTAAATAGCTGCTCAAGTTTTTAATAAATTAATGGGTACCGGATTGGGCAGGCCTTTTAAGTCTTATGTAATCTAAACCTTTCGGTAAAGATGATAATGATAAGATCAGAAATTCCGCAGTGCCTGAAGACAAAGGTTTTTGACCAGTGTGTGTTGCCAGTGATGACTTATGGTACTGAGACGTGGTCTTTAACAGCTGGCCTTTTGGAGAAGCTCAGAGTCACACAACGAGCTATGGAGAGAGCTATGCTCGGAGTTTCTTTGCGCGACAGCAGTAGCGGACTAACGGGGGGGCGGAGGGGGCGGTCCGCCCCGGGCCTCGGGTCCAGGGGGGCCTCCAATCTCCAAAAGTTATTTTTAATCATTGAGGTATTTAAGTACCTACTACGTATTAGAGAGTACATAATACCTAGACTATTTTAGAGTTCCGGCGCTTTTGTGCGCTGGCCTCTTAAAGATTGCTTCAAATGATCTGGCCGATATGTCAACTCAATTAAAACTCAAAGACGGCTAATAATAATCTTATGTGTTGTAAGTATTAGGCATTTTAGAGTTGGGGGCCTCATGATGCACGTTACCAAAATACTAACGTACCTACAATGCAACGTATACCTGTGGACCCTGTGGTCTTATCAGTCCTGCACCCGATTAATCAATTAGTGATTTGCGACAGGATAATACAAAATTGACAAATTCAATGAATGTAAACTGTAGCCTTGTTTTATTAAAAATAATAAATTACTAGTTTAAAAAGCTAAAATACACGCTTTTATAAGGACTACTGCACTAAAAAGCAATAAATAAATTATCGAAACCGTTCTTTCTTTCTTTCTACCCCGTGCTTGTAATTTATGGATTATATTTATGTGTAAAGGCGTGGGGCGCCTTTTCTCTGTAAATGATTACAAATGATTGTCATGTGAATACAAATACTTAGCGTTCTTGAAATTTCACAGAAATGTTAAACTGTTATTCAGAAAAGGCGCCCCACGCTTTTACACTTAAATATAATCCATAAATTATAAGCACGGGGTAGAAAGAAAGAAAGAACGGTTTCGATAATTTATTTATTGCTTTTTAGTGCAGTAGTCCTTATAAAAGCGTGTATTTTTAGTTTTTTAAACTAGTAATTTATTATTTTTAATAAAACAAGGCTACAAGGTTAGGAAAATGGATCGGCTGATCCCCAGAACAGTAATGTTCTGGGGATCAGCCGCACAGAGCCCCCAACCAGTACTTTTGCGTCCCACGAGGCCTCTATAAGGCAGAGGATATCTGGTCACATTTCGATTGGGCTCCTGATGGTACGATTTACACCACCGTCTCACAGAAGGACCCTCCACATCGATTCCTCTGCTAATATATTAAACACTGCTGCTGGCAGAGTGGTCGTGTCCAGTCCGGCTGACCAGGATCCGCCGCTCTAAGTTCCATACAGAGTATACTTGGAGCGCCTGTTGGGTGGAAGCCGGGTCCTCACCACGATTATTGCAAGTTGTTGTTATCTGTCACCCTTTCTCACTCAGATAATCCAGATTATCTAAGGAAGTCTGCGAGCTATTCGCCCATCTTTCTGTCACAACCAGGCCTCGAAGACTTGCAGAATCAATCTGACAACTCCATTTGCTCGTGTCCGTCCATCAGAAGGCCATGAGCGTAATTGTTCAAGTTCGTGCCGTCTAACCTCCAATTGGAGTTATATGAGCGCGGATGCGCTGTTACCCTGCTGGCAGTGGACGTGGATTAAATCATTGAACCCCGCGTCCATTTCCTCTGTAATGTTCAGGGCTGAAAAGCGCGCCAGGACTGTTTCACCTCATATAGGACATTGCGGTACCCTCATAGCGACCCGGACGGCCATTTTGCGCTGCAGGCTCAGGATCTTTTTAGACGAAACGAGGTGTGCATCAAGGTCTACTACCACCACAGCTCCTTAATCTAATTGGTGAACATATAATGCGTACAGTTAGAGAGGACTGGGAGGGAAACTGTGTTCAACAGGTATAAGTACCCAGATGGCAAAAACAGCTGTAAAAAGACTCTAGAAGATATAGAAGAACAGCAGTACTATCCGAGCAATAAAAATCAAATTAATGCGTGCTCTAGTCTTCTCGATCTATATGTCTCTGAAACCTGGACATTAAAGGTGCGAACCTTTTCTTCGAAGAATATTATGCATTCCAAATGTGGTTGGCGTAAAATGCTAGGCTTATCGTGGCCCGAGCGTCATACTAATGCATCTATTCTCGAAGAGCTAAATTTAGAGGAACGAACTTTCCACTGACTGCTTTAAATGTGTCCTCAATTTCTTTGGGCACACGGGCAGGAAAAAACTGGCCAGCCTAGAGAGGCATATCGTGAAAAGCCATTGGACGGCAGGAGAAGCAGAGGATGCATGCCATTGAGATGGGCAGACCCTATCACAGCGGTTATGAAAGCGCCGCTACAAGAACGCATATACAAAGCTTAAGATCGAGCAGCATAGAGAAGAATAGTGGCAAAAATCCGCATTAGTCACGTCAAAATATCGTCTGTTGATATTTAACGTTCCCATCCTGTATAGCCTATGTCACTAATCACTATCAAAATTAAAACGAATCTAATAATATATCACAGTCAAAATTCTTTAAGCCGTTTAGGCTGTTGGCCATGCCAAAGAAATAGACTACATACTTATATACAGACATACTCTCGAAAAACATAACTCTCCTCTGGGGTAGTCCGACAAAAATACGTCACTTTGTGTGGGGGCCTCATTGCTTTTTGCCGCCCCGGGCCCCCGGCAGGCTTAGTCCGCCACTGCGCGACAGAATCCGGAATGAGGAGATTCGCCGAAGAACCAAGGCCACCGACATAGCTCGTAGAATATGCAAGTTGAAGTGGCAGTGGGCAGGCCACATCGCTCGAAGAACCGATAACCGTTGGGGAAGAAAGGTTCTCGAGTGGCGACCACGAACCGGAAGACGCAGCGTAGGCAGGCCTCCCACTAGGTGGACCGACGACATTGTTCGCGTCGCAGGCAACCGGTGGATGCAAATAGCAAATTGTCGTTCATTGTGGCGGTCTAAGGGGGAGGCCTATGTTCAGCAGTGGACGTCTTCTGGCTGGTGATGATGATGATGATGATAATGAAATCCATTCATAGTTTAGGTTAGGTATAGTAGGTTAATGAACAGAAAGACAGACGCGGTTAGACTTCATTCTATTTGTAGACATAGGTATAGTGTCACCTGATCTTTTATAAAAAATATTTTATTAATGTCGCCTATGTCATATAATACATAGAACCATGAAGCTAATACTAATAGCTTCATGCATAGAACACCCGTGTATGCTTTTAACTTTCATCGTGTCTGATGACACATCAAAAGCTGTATGTGAAACGTCACGTCGGTCGGTTATATTTACAAATTGCTGTTCTGCCGTAAAACTGCCCACGCTGCGGCGGTACTTACCAAGGTGTAGATGGCGCCTAACAAAGACTATTAGCGTAATAATAAATTAATTTTCGTTACAAATGAGTATGTATTACAGACGTTAATATAACTATAAACAATCAACTACATATGTTATGTTAAGGCAGTCATTATCGGTACCTATTCGGATCTTGTTATCGCGAAGCAAAAATTGCATCCCAAATTGCATCTATATCTATAATATATGTAGCTTATATAATTTTGACATTTTGCGAACCATAATTTGAACATAATCCGTCTCATAACCCTAATTTAGGTTCGTATTAAATTACAACCGTGGTCGAAAATGCCTCGCGCTCGGCTCTACGAAGCGGCGCGCGATTGTGTGCGCACCAAAACAATGGGTTATTAAAGTTTTTGCCAATAATGTAATGACGATTGTCGGTTCGGTCCTTGCGACTGACCGAGCGGAAAGCGAAGGGTTAGGAACAAAAACGATAAGTAAGTTTTAAGCTATAGTGAAAATGACAGTAGGTACTGAAGATGTTGGGAGCTGCCAGATTGAATCTTTACCAGGCGACGAAAATAATATCTATTTCGCGGTCGAGAAGGAAACCTTCGTACCCGGTCTCTGTAGGGGTGTAGACCGGGTTATGTGGGATTCTTACCCTGTAAAACCTTCAGCTGCCAGTAATGATATACGGTACTGAGACGTGGCCCTTAACTGCTGGCATTTTAGAGAAGCTGAGACATACAAATATCTTTGTAGCTACGAGCTATGCTTGGAATTCCCTTGCGTGACAGAATCCGAAATAAGGATAATAGCTGAAGAATAAGGTTAGGACATAGCTTGTAGAATCTGAAAGTTGGAGTGGCAATGGGCAGGCGACATCACTCGATGAAAGGAAAACCGATGGGGAAGAAAGTTTCGAGTTGCGGCATCATCATCATGAATATCTTGGGACAATCCAGCAATTTATGTCTACCAACGTTTTTAATAATATCCTGATTTCCGTTCCGTACCTGTGGCACCATCTAACCGGTGGGTACTATACGAGGTGACTGTTTAGACATGGGACATACTTAAGTATATAGCAATTCAAGGTCCATAGGTAACGTATAAAAAAATTGAATGAAAAAAAAGAAAAAGCCTAAATTATAATAATGACTAAAGAGCTACCTCGCACTAGGTGTCTTCCGTCGTCCCGCGGCTATTTACAAAGAAAGAGATAGCCGACCGGAGCGTTATAAACAAATAAATAGGTATTAAAACTTATCGCTGCGTACCGAAAATCTGTTAATATATAAAATTTTCCCATGTCCGTTTTTTTGCTACCTATACACACAACGAGATACGATCATCTTGCACTCTCGAAATTTCCGAGCGGTAACACTTGTACCAATTTGTACTGTTATGATCGTTGTCGTTTTGACATGCCGTCATGTCTTTCAGACTGGATTCCACTGATGGACTGGCGATTATAACGTAAGTCCTTAGCATAATATTGATTTAAAATCAATTTTTAACAGACCATTTTCAACCCGACTTCAAAAAAACAAGTTCTGTACTCAGCGCGTACGTATATTTACTGGTCATAAAAATGCGTAATATTCGCATATGTTAGTCTATCTACCTACGCATGTATGCAAATGAGTACCTAATTACAGGATTATATGTATTACTTAGGTCTACCTAAGATAGATTTGTCCATGTATTCTCAGAAACTACAAATCCGAGTGCGGTATTTGTTTCTTGTATTAGTTTAAATATCTTTCAACTTATGGAACATATAAGTTGCACCAAAATTGGTTCAGTAGTTTAAAAGATATGGACTGTCTAGGTTTTCAGTAAATTACTCTAGAATTCCATTCGCATTGCGTGATAGAGCTGTTAGCATAAAATAATAAATATAATAATATTTTGGGACAATTTCACACACGGTCACCTGATCCCAAACCAGGGAGAGCCTGTACTATGGAAACCAGATAACTGATACTAATACTTATTTACTTTTTTTTGTAAATAAATACATAAATAGATAACACTCAGACTCTTGGCGGGAATCGAACCCACGGCCTATCGGGTAGCAGCCAAGGTGTCTTACTACTAGACCAACAGGCACGTCAATAAAAGTTACTAAAAAGCGTTAAATAAAGTCTTTTTACGTTATTTTTTTCTTTTTAGATAATTATCTTCAATGTCGGTTTTTTATTTCTAAAAATATTTTATATTCTTTAAAACCTCTGCTCAGCATTACCTCTACACAATTAATTTAATTACCTATTACAAAAATATTTGAATCGTTAGTGGATACGCGGAAATTAATTGAATCACAGATTATCTAACAAACTCCAACTGAACTTTGGCCATAATTGATCAATCATTTTGCCATCGAAATTATGGGAAATGACGTTAGCAATAACGTTAATTTAACATAACATTATGTAACTTTTAAAAAATCTCTAAAGGGTTCGGAAGTTCTAAGCAAGTTGTTAGTCGCGAGATGCGCCTGCCGTGGACAATGGAACTGCTGATGGTAATTATTATAATAATATTCTCATGGCAAACAACACAACAACTTTAACACACTGCTGCTCTGCGGCAGAATTCTGACACTGCTTTTATATTAGGTTAGTTATTAATTATTTTCACAACCGAATGACAAAATCATAACCGTAATTACTAAACAACAATGCTGCGCAACTGTGGCGCCATCTGTGACCATACAATTATTTGCTCGTCCATCATCATCGACCATACCCCATCGTAATAAGGACCTTATTTTCAGGCAATACTATACAATTTCCATTAAAACAAGATAGTAATTGCACATCATAATGAGTGACTAATTTTATTTCTTGCTGCAACGAGACAAGGTTTAATTTAGATTGTCACAGCAATCGATGGTGATTGATGATAATTTAAATGTAATTACCCGTAATAATGGCGACATAATTGATGTTTGTTCTGTCATTTGTTGTCTGTACTATGTAGGTATTAAGGAAAATGAGTAGAACATAAAACCGGTTGAAACAATATTTCAATATTATAAAGGTGATTTCCCACGGTGCGTGAGTTTACATACACTTGAGCGACCGCGCCGAGTGGTATAACGTATTAAGTTAATCACGGACGTTTGTACACCTTAGGGGTTTCAACCAACAGTAGTGAAACTCCACGCTTAAATGATAATTGCATAAATAAAATATTTAGTCAGTGTAATTATGAATAGGCATCATAAGTACCTAAGTAGGTACTTGAAATATTAATGGTAATATTTTCTAGCAATTACGTATTACCGTTTAGTCAGTTTATTTGTGTAAATCATAAATATCTAAACAGTAGTTTTAGGTCTATTTAGTCTAAATGGTCATAATCATAAATAGTCGTATGTCCATCCATACATAATAATAAAAGTTTCGTAAGATATTCCCCCCGTCAAAACATACGTAGTACAGTACTTATATATTCTTTACAATAGAAATCTCTAGAATACAAAAATTAATTTTAAAATCCTAAAATTTCTAATATAAGATACGAATAACGGATACTTCACTCAGCATTTACATATTAAGATTGTAGTTTTATTAATTCCCATAAATTAAATATATGAATAGTTGTTTTGTAAAGATAAAACCAAATAGGACATGATCAAAAAACATCAAACAAATGTATAAATTAATCATTTTGATACAGAAACATCGTAAAGAGTGACGTACACCTAGCGCGCGCGCCGCCCGAGTTACGCAAGATGGCCGCCTTTCCTTGAAAGACATTAATTTGTCGCTATCTTTTCATGTCTAAAAATATATACTTACTAGCTGACCCGCGCAGCGCCACGCATTATTTATTTATTTATACTTTACGTCCTATTCTCTTACTTACCAAATAGTTATAAGTACATAAAAAATGTCAAAATCGGGCGAGCCGTTTCGGAGGAGTGCGAGCACAAACACTGTGACACGAGATTTTTATATATTAGATTTGAATATTTTAAAGCATTAACAC
The DNA here is from genome assembly GCA_911728495.1 of Furcula furcula. NCBI lineage: Eukaryota > Metazoa > Arthropoda > Insecta > Lepidoptera > Notodontidae > Furcula > Furcula furcula. The sequence continues at coordinate 25,206,823 of OU452252.1, forward strand.
CCAAATAGATCAACCGTTCACTATACAAGCATATTAAGGTACTGGCGGTTTAAAACCCAGCTCACGCCTTTGGCTTTTACAAAGTCTATGGCAGGTCTTCATATGTTTAGAAAAATAATTATTTTTGTCAGTTATATTTTTGACATTTTTACTATAACATTTGTAGTCTACGGTATCCTTTTTTTTAAATAATATTTTGGGACAATCCACACACGGTCATCTGATCCCAAACTAGGCAGAGCCTGTACTATGGAAACCAGACAACTGATACTAATACTTATATACATTTTTTTTTGTAAATACATACATAAATAGATACATTTTATAGCGGCATCTGTGGCTAAAGAGATTATCTGAAGGCATCCTTAAAATAAATCGTTGCCAAAGAACTATTTCGGTTGCATATAAACTACTATGGACGAGGCCTTTCCCACGGTACACCGGCGCAAATCCACGAGGGATATACATACTACACCTCGTGAGTAAATAGTAATCCATACGTAGACAGAATATAACAAGACGTCTAGCAAGCGTGCCGCCGATAAGGACAGAAAATAATCATTTGTACACATAACACACGTTAAGGATATTTATTCAAATGCGCCTATTATGTAGTATAAACGATATTTCATAATGCAATTCAATTTAAAACTCCAAAGCTAGATCGTGAACTAGAAAATTTCATGAGTACTCGAAGAAAACGCACCGGTGGTGCGGCAGATTTTGAACACACGCTGAGGGATAAAAAATCATGTGCTCCGTTTCTTTCTATCACATATAATATATATAAATGCATTCTTTTCTTGCGCGAATGAGAAAGAAAGTGCCAGCTCTCTATTGGTTTCTTTCTCTAAGAATCCTATCATCACAACTCGCTTTAACAATTCGTACTTATGATAATAATAATATCCATTCCACATACAGTCATCTAATTCTATCATCAAGTAACACAAATTGGGATATCAATCCAAGATGCCAAATATAATGTATCTGAACATCAATTTACCGGTTTTGTTTATGCCACACCGGATGCATCTCGTACCTACAGCTTCAGCCGCTCACGGGGACTGTTAACGGCTTGTTAAATTTCGCAGTTAAGTTGCATTAGCAATGTAAATATTTATCATAAACATTTCAACTCGCACTCCGTTTAATATAACAGTTCAATTTGTTCCAAGGGGATATTGTTTAGTTCAGCTCCGAATGGTCGACAGAATCAAATAACACAACAGACTTACAACAAAGTAGGCAGCTTCTGGAATTATCGTTAACGATCAGAAAAAACGGATACTATGTTAATAGTTACTTGTGGGGTATCCGGGTATGAATAGCACCCTCCCATCTCCTCCCGTTGGGTGTCCGTTAGAGGCGACTAAGGGAAAACGGGCAGCGGCGTCTTTCTATTAGATTATTACCACCTACACTGCGATCCCCAAGCCGCCTGCCAAGTGTGGGGACTACGGCATCACCCCGTCTAAGAGGGAGGCCTTTTTTGTATGGGGGGAGGGCGAGCAGAAATACACGTGTCCCCCCCCCACACTGTCGCGTTGCCGCGTCATAGTTCGGCCCACCTAGAGGATCCCAGCTGAATAACGCCACCATTCGGTCCAGTCAGCCCTATCTTATATTTAAAATTAGGCATAGTACATTTCTGTCATGGGTTATTTATATCCATTTACACTTAGAATAATAACGCCTAGAACGATAGTTTCATACGAAAAAACTGTCTCGTTTGAGGCACAATAGCATAGATGTAGGCGTAACAGGCTGGCTACACGGTTATAAACCACAGGCACTAACTTGATAAAGTGGCTATGATACCAGGAAAAATATCGATATGTCGATATTTTATGTTTAGTAGTCTTGTGTACTACAAGAACGGTGAACGGTTAGGAACCGTTGCGCAGTGCTCACCGAATAGATTCGATTCCCTAATCATAATCTTACATCGGACACTTGTTCTTTTAGTTCAGCTTGAACGATGAACAAGCAACCGTACGAAGTACTACGTACGAAAGAGTCCGGTCCTCATCTTGCGGATGTTGTGTGTTGCCAGGGCCAAAGTTCGGTGGGGGTTTCCCTTAGTCGCCTCTTACGATACACCCAACGGGAAGAGATGGGGGGATGCAATTCTAACCCGGCACCCCACGGGTATTTTATACTACATATACAAAATTCCTGTGACCAGCCCCAAACCATGTGATGATAATGATGATCGTTGTGTGATGATGATCTTCATCACCAAGATATGAACGAAGTTGATGATGTGTGATAATGATTTATCTTTTAATGTGTACTTATGTATACATGAAAAATACACGATATATTTATTTCAATTTGTAAATAAAATTCGTTTATTAATCGGTTGGTAAAAGTAAACAAGAAGACTAAACTAGTGTAGAGGTTGAAAAAACGACGGATGCATCGTCAACGATTGACAATGACGTCCACAGCTAAAAACATTCTGTTTACGATTTAAACTAGTCGAAAATTTTCTGTTTTTTTTTTATATAATTGTTTTTCGGGGCTTTTACTCTGGTGGAGTACACCAGCCCTATTTAGACTGTTTTATAAAACAGTTTATCGTGGACGATATACGGTCTTGTTTTGTCGAATGAAAATGCGTCGACGATGGACTTGTGTAGTACATGAGAGAACTATTCCTTTTCATTTTTAGTACAACACTCTTTTAGTACTTCGTCTTTCAGTATGTATTCGACTATTCGTAGTCTCTAGCTTTGTAATAACTGGTCAGCTATTCCTATTCGTTTTTAGTACATCATTCATTTGGATTCATTTAGTACTTCGTCTTCCGCTCGAGATTTATTCGTAGTCTCTGGTTCTGCACGAACTGGTCCGATCAGTTACTCGTTGACACACTCAGAACGGGACTGAATGAGCGGGAATGATATGTACTAAAAGTACTAAAATAATAAATTATTACATTTAAAAGATTATACTAGTACGTAGCGCTCCATTCAATGTCCGAGCAAAAACAAGCCTAGAAGATATGCATACCTATATGAATGTTAAAGAACATGAGGATTAGGTTATTATTGAATATTAATTATGTAACGTTTGTGATTTTAATAGTTTTTGAAATATTATTGTTGTATGACGCAGTATGTAAACAAATAAAGCTAACAAAAAAAAACAAGATAATTAAATGGCTGAAATGCGTGGGGTGGTGGCGTCTTCAATTCGAACAATGATGATGATATAGATGATGATGGTGATGATTATGATGATAGTTGTGTGATGCACGTGATGAAAATGTGATGAAGATATGAATGGTGATGATGGTGTGAATGATGATGAATGGTGATTATGTGTTATAATGGTGATGAGGATGTGAATGATGATGATGATGAATAGTGAAAATGTGAGATGATGGTGATAAACATATGAATAGTGTTGATGATGATGAATGGCGATGATGGTGTTTGATGATGATGATGAACGGTGATGAATATGTGAATGGTGATGTAGATGTGAATAATGATGATGATGATGTGTGATAATGCTGATGAAGATCCGCCAGCTAGGTCTCTCAGGAAATAAGATAACTTCCTCTTTTAGTTATACAAATCCAAAAAGGGGCATATCCTTAGTCTGGAAGACAAAGGAAAAGCAAATGAGTATATTTTATTGACTAAATGATTACGAGTTGTTTGTTTTGAATCAATACAACTCATCCCCTTTGTGCATAATAGCTACACACATCAAAAGTGTCTAGGGATCAACATATATTTTTGTGCAATAACTTTTCTCCTGATTGATATTAATTAAAATTTTCTTTAAGGATTCATCAAATAAAGTGTTTTCGTTTGTCACAGTAACGATAAACCAAGTCACCTTTGCATTAATAAAGAAATTTGCCATTTTCCTAATAAAGGGATTTTTGACATTTGAACCACTAACACAAAAGTTCGAAAAAAAGACTGAAATAACAGTTTTCTTTAAAATTTTATTGGGTAACTTAAACAATTAATAATCCGTGTTTCTACCGCGAACACTAACAACACAAGAACATCGGTTTGGCATACTCAAAATGAGCTCATCCAAATCACGCTGTGGAATGGCCGCCCATGTTCGTTGCAACAACAAAAAAAGGTCTTCTTGCGACTGGATACCCTCCATATTCGGCAGAGCTCTTCTCTGTAGCATATCCCATGCATGCTCAATCGGGTTCAAGTCTGGCGACTGAGCAGGCCAGGGCAGGACATTGATGTTAGCTGCGGCGAGAGTCTGTCTTACAACTCTTGCGGTGTGCGGTCGTGCATTATCATGCATTAACTGAAATAAGGGACCGATTTGCACTTGTAGAGGAACGATGACGTCTGATACAATCGTCTCAGCATAAATTTGAGCGTTGAGGTTGCCTCTGATCCAAATCAACTCAGTTCTTCCGCCGATCCAAATACCCGCCCATACCATGATGGTTCCACCACTATAAGGATGGACTTCCTGGCAGGATTTTAATCGCTGTTGGCGTCCAGGGGTTCTCCAGTGTCGTATACGTCTTGTATCCGGTCTCATACCAAAACGAGACTCATCAGAAAAGCACACGAAACGCCATTGTTCTTCTGCCCAATTTCTGTGTTCAAGAGCCCATTGATATCGAATCCTACGATTGTGCATTGCTATAGGTGGTACCCGTAGCGGTCTTCGGGAATGAAGGTTCACTTCATGCAAGCGGTTTCTGACTGTTTGGTCGCTAATTAAGTTCCCTGAAGAGTGATGAAGCCTCACGGCTAACATCATGGCAGTTATTGTTGGAGCTCTTCGAGTTAAGATTTGAATATATCGGTCTTGTCTCCGTGTGGTGCAGCGATACCGTCCTCCATGGCGCTCAGCCACGGTACCAGTGCTTCGGTAACGTGTCCAAAGTCGACTGATAACACTCTGACTTGTATTCAGAGCTAAAGCCACAGTACGTTGCCGGGAACCAGCTTCTATCATTCCCACGGCTCTGAGCATTTCTTCCCTGCTTAAATGACGTCGCCGCTCCATAATAACGTTGGTTTTAATCAGTAGTAGGGAAACAGTAGCACTAATAATGTCTTCAATGCGTTGTATGTTTTTATAGGGAAAATATTGACAGCTGATTTTCATCTTTTACTCGAATTTGATTCACAGTTCCTGATTCAAATTATGAAATGCACCAAAAAGGATCCATATAAATTTATAAAATCATAAATTTATTACAAAGCCACATCTCAATCTCAAGAAATCCGCTTAAAAATGCTTGATCCCTAGACACTTTTGATGTGTGTATATATATATAGCTAAATTATTATCTCTCGCAAAATACGACCTCTCGCAAAGTACGTACATACCCACACCGCTTTATATTCTATTAAATAATTTAAAAAACATTACAAAAAGTAACTTCGATTCTAAGAGGATACGAACTCGCGTCTCGCGAATTGTTTCCGAACACCTTACCAAATATTCTACGGTTGCAACAACTGAGCATGTGAAATTAGCATTCATGTCGTAACATAAATATTTATCGGGACTAAACTATATTGAAATGTCACTTTTGGTAGGCAGTGTCTCTCTGTGCCTCTGTCCTTTGTCTGTGTGCGTGATATTTCTTCTATTATACAAGTCAGATTATTTATGGGTGCGTGTATCGGTGTGAGTCTGTGTGCAATAAATCTCTTTGAATGTGTGAAAATTCAGGCCCCGCCGTGTCGTGTCTTTGCGTGGCCCGCGCGCGAAATCTATTTATGAGTAGATATAGTACAGTGAATTTATAAGTTCGTCGCGCATAGGTGATTGCATTGATTTCAAACATTTTGTGTGCTTTTGTTTAATTACAATGGTGAAATAATTGAAAAGAAAACGAAATATTACTATGCACACTTTATATTGATATGTCTGATAGGGGAAATCACAGGGTAGGCAAACACTTTTTGCCTATATGGACTGCACGCCACTGAATGTATATTCCTTTTTTAAAGCCAGAAAACAAGATCATGAATCGATATGAATATTAGTGACGAATAGTCCTATAAAATTTTTATCTGTGGTTAAATATTTCTTAAACGGAGTTAATTATTGTTTTATGATTTTGTACCTATGAAGCTATTATAAAATATTTGTAAAACTTAAAAATAAATACTTAAAAAAAGATACTTATTATTTTATTATTTACCAACAATGTCTATCTCGAGATAAATCTTTGGATTATTGACTCCGTGTGTAGCGTTACCCGCCCCCGCTCCCTTCCTCTGCCTGCGTTAAACGGTCGGCCTATAACTTTAGTATTCAATTACATACTTGTCATTATTCACCTGAAATAAATTGCAATTGCTATACAATTAATAAAGTAGCTTCGACTAAATACCTAGGTGTAATGATTATCATGGCACAGTCATATAGATTTAGTTTCTACCAGAATAAGAAAGTTAATGTGGATTTTTAAAACATTAAGATATGTAGCCTCTGAATCACTTTTGAATAGAATATATTTAGCATTAGCTCAGTCTGTGTTAGGTTACTGTGTCTCTGTCTGGGGTGGGGCATCCAAAATAAAAATTTTGGGAGTGGAACGAGCTCAAAGGGCGCTCATATAAGTGATGTATTTCAAGCCGTACATGTACCCCACAAATGAGCTTTACATGGAAAGTAATTTATTGTATATTTTATTTGTAGTACTGAAAAGGCATAAATCTGTTGTCTTTGATCCCAGTATTTTAACTAAAAGGAGGAATGATATCGTTTTCACTATAGACAATGTCAAAACTGTTTTTGCTCAACGACAGTATATTAAACAATCGGCCCTCTTATATAATAAAGTTAATAAAATCTTAAACATCTATCCTATGGATACTCGTACTTGTAAATTAAGGATAACTAATTGGTTAAAATCTTTAACATATGAAGATACAGAAACATTATTACAATCATCTTCGTAATTTATATTGTAGTAAGTGCCTATAATAAAAATTAAAAATCATGAATTTGAATCATTCGTATGAGACGTTTTTGGATTATATTTATACTTATACATAGTTAAATATCAACACTCTCTCTCTCACACAACTACACAAACAGTCACACACACACACACACACACACCTACACACAAACACACACACGAATAGGCAAACATACATTCAGATACAGAATACAAAAAAAAAACTTAACTTTTCTTTATTTTTTGTCTGTTAATGTTAATATTTACAATAACACACAATTTACTGCTAGGTTTATTGAAATGTATAAATACATATGGCTATGGGAGAGCGGAATCGTCTGGCACAGGTGTTACACTTAAAAGGCGATTCCAACCTTGTTTTGAAGTTTGTAATCATTCTGGTTAATGAATAAAGATTTATTTATTATTTTGCTCGGACATTGAACGGAGCGCTACGTACTAGTATAATCTTTCAAATGTAAAAATTTATTATTTTAGTACTTTTAGTACATATAATTCCCGCTCATTCAGTCCCGTTCTGTGTGTCAACGAGTAACTGATCGGACCAGTTCGTGCAGAACCAGAGACGAATAAATCTCGAGCGAAAGACGAAGTACTAAATTAATCCAAATGAATGATGTACTAAAAACGAATAGGAATAGCTTACCAGTTATTATCTGTAATAACTGGTCAGCTATTCCTATTCGTTCATAGAGCCAGAGACTACGAATACATACCGAAAGACGAAGTACTAAAAGAGTGTTGTACTAAAAATGAAAAGGAATAGTTCTCTCATGTACTACACAAGTCTATCGTCGACGATAAACTAGTAATATCGTCCACGATAAACTAGTTTATAAAACAGTCTAAAGTTTCGACTAGTTTATATCGTAAACAGAATGTTTTTAGCTGTCGACGTCGTTGTCAATCGTTGACGATGCATCCGTCGTTTTTTCAACCTCAAAACTAGTTTAGTCTTTTTGTTTACTTTTACCAACCGATTAATAAACGAATTTTATTTACAAATTGAAATAAATACATCGTGTATGTTTCATGTATACATAAGTACACATGAAAAGATAAATCATCATCACACATCATCAACTTCGTTCATATCTTGGTGATGAAGATCATCATCACACAACGATCATCATTATCATCACATGGTTTGGGGCTGGTCACAGGAATTTTGCATATGTAGTATAAAATACCCGTGGGGTGCCGGGTTAGAATTGCATCCCCCCATCTCTTCCCGTTGGGTGTATCGTAAGAGGCGACTAAGGGAAATCAAGAAGACGGGCAGCAGCGTCATCTCTTCATATATACTGCGATCCCCAAGACGCCTGCCCCTGCGTGGGGATTATGGCAACTCCCCCCTAAACACACAATGACAGACACGACTTGCAAATGGCCCCCAGTCCCCGGTGGCGCCTCTATTCTTCGCCTTGTTGCAGGCGGGGTAACGGTCGAGCAGGGGGTGCTAAGAATCTCCGGCAGATGCCCCGCTACCAACCCCACCGAACTTTGGCCCTGGCAACACACAACATCCGCAAGATGAGGACCGAACTCTTTCGCACGTAGTACTTCGTACGGTTGCTTGTTCATCGTTCAAGCTGAACTAAAAGAACAAGTGTCCGATGTAAGATTATGATTAGGGAATCGAATCTATTCGGTGAGCATTGCGCAACGGTTCCTAACCGTTCACCGTTCTTGTAGTACACAAGACTACTAAACATAAAATATCGACATATCGATATTTTTCCTGGAATCATAGCCACTTTATCAAGTTAGTGCCTGTGGTTTATAACTGGCGTTTATAGAGTGGCTACACACTCTTTAAGTCGCGCGTATTGACGCTCTGCGACACGCACACAAGTGAGCAAATAATGTTGTTAGGGGAATCATATTTTCCCCAAAATTAGGGAAAATGGAATTGCTTCTTCCTGAGGTCCTTATTTAATTTTTAGAATAAAATTACTATTATTGCTGACAGTAATGAATTACTTTTTAATTTAAAAGATAAAAATCTGAAATAACAAAACTACGATCTAAAAATCTTGTGTCACTGTTTTTGTGGTCGCACTCCTCCGAAACTGCTCGACCGATATTTATGATTTTTTTATGTATACTTGTTAGGTGTTAAAGTATATTTCATATCAAGTATATAAGTATATAGGTCGTGGGTTCGATTCCCACCAAGTGTCTGGGTGTTTTATCTATATAAGTATGTATTTACAAAAAAAAAGTATATATGTATTAGTATCAGTTATCTGGTTCCATAGTACAGGCTCTGCCTAGTTTGGATCAGATGACCGTGTGTGAATTGTCCCAGGATATTATTATTATTATTATTATATCACAAGGTTAAGCAACGTTAGACAAGGTCAATACACGGATGGGTGACCGTTTATTGCCATTCGAAAACGTAAGCGTGCGTGGATCATCTAGTACTTAAATAAATATTTTCTTATTAAGCAAATTTTGGGTAGCAATTTTCCTTTTATTGGCAACATTTCATATAATGTCGGCTGTTGAAATTTAAAATTATTGTTTTCACTTTGGCGATTGTTTTACGTTAAAATATTAGATTAAACGTAATACTTGCAAGTGAAATGTTATGTTACAATGTTTCTTAAGTTTTTTCAATGTACTATGATTTCCATTTATTGCACAAACCATCATTTTAAAATAAAATATCGAGAGCTGCTAGCGCTACGACTCGACTTTAAGCACTGACGCGGGCTGTTCGCTACTGAGCCATTCTGGCTTGGTTTTACTTGCCTCACTGTGCGTACATGTTCACGGTTTCTATGCGTTATTATTCTAAGCATTTACAGTTATTAGAACTAATAATCAGTTTGAAGGGACATAACAATGGGTCGTTCTGCTAACTACTTTGCGTCGGCCGTCTTGTGTCGCTAATATTGTCTATGGTCACACACCGGAAAATTATGGCATAATTATGGTTTATATGATGCTATGTTGAGTGTATTGGATGCACGATGTAAAACAATTATGCAAGTTTCAAACTACGAAGATTTTTTTTTAGAACAGCAAGGCAGCCAGGTAAGCATTATCTCTCGTAGGTACATTTTATTCGTTTTTGAAATTTACCACTAGAGGCGCTGGTGACTGGTGTAATATACGTCAAATATATGGAGAGTTTAATCAATTTCGTTGTAAGTAAGTATATGAAAATCACCTGACAACTGTTAGTCGTCGCCAAAAACCATTCTGTAACATGATTTGTAGTTTTTAGATTAATAAGTATATGTACTTACTCGTAAGTTGCGTGTGATGTTAGTGTAAATATCCACTTTGCAACTAGTTTAAAAGTATTTCAAACTAAATTCAACATGTTTTTAAACACAGCGGGTGCAATAGACCCTCGAACAAACAGACAGACAAATATTTACGCGTACGAACAATGTTGCCGGGGCGTATTATGACTGCGCGCGCGCACTGTTTACGTCTCAAGTCGTAAAACAATGTTGCTTTACAATTACCAGGTTCGAATCCGATTTTAATTTGAACTTTGGTGACCTGAGCTTAATACGTTTTGTATATATTTCGTGCTTATCCCTTTCATGCTAATAACTGCAGAACAGTTAGGTTAACTTACATAACATCCTTAATTTAATATCCTTTTAACGCATTTCCGAAGTAGGTAATAATATTTATTTACAACTTGTCCAGACCGGATTCTGTTAAGTAGGTAATATATTACTTATAAGAATGACTTGATGCAAGAATAATACCTAGTATGAAATATAAATTGAACTATTACAGAGGTAAGTAGGTACTTTAATAAAATCTTTTTTTTTTAAATTAAACCGACTCCAATAACACTGAAAATTATATAAAATAATTTAAATATTATTGAAGTTGGTGCCAAATATACACAGCAGGTACCTACGCCAACACCAACTTCTATAATATTTAAATTTTTTTTTTTAAAAAGATTTTATTTTAAACTTTTTAGTGATAGTTTCATACATAAGGATTGAACCATCGAAGACGGTAAAATGATCTAGGTAGGTTATGATCACATTATCGTCTACATAGTTTTACATATTTCATGTTTCGTCAGAAAAAAATATCCGGTCGTAATGAAATTTGCATGGAATCATCATAGTAGTTTACTCTCTCAAATAAAAAAAGAATCATCGAAATGGGTTCATATTTGTCGGAGTAATGTAATGGAGAACATCAGTTTTATGGTTTTTATCAATTAAATTCCCCCACATCGTTCATGTTCCTCCAGGAAGGTCCGATTGTGATAAAATTCATACACATTCATTACAGTGGTTTTTGCTTTCGAATAAAAAAAGAATCATTCAAATCGGTAAATATTTGCCAGAGTTATGACCATTTTTGTCCTTAAAAAGCAACATAAAGTCATCTAAATAGGCTTTCTTGCAGCTTTCCTGCGCAGTCACCATTATTGTTTTTTCAGGAACTACTTATTCGGAAGCAATAATTTTTTTATGGGACCCAACTAACGGATTAAAGAATGGATGGAAGAAAGATTTTTTCAAATCGGTTCATAATTGCCAGAGTTATGCGCGAACATACATAGAAAAAATATATATATATATATATATATACAGACGAATTGAGAACCTCCTCCTTTTTTTGAAGTCGGTTAAAAACAGGTAGTAACTAAAGAGAAATATGATTCGTAACTTATTATACCATAAATTTGAGCGATCCAATTTTAAACGTTTACATTGTCATCATTTCTTACCGCAAATAATTTTGTCAACTCCGAAAAAAAAACATCGACTAAGTATATCGTCCTAAACAAACTTACACAAAAAAGCTTTTCATTCGGCCAAACCAAATTGAACTGTATCTCCATATGATAACAAAGCAATTCCTTTATACTCTCGTATGTAGCTTTATGGCAATCATCATGAATGACCAGCCGCGGTCGTATTTCGAAAAAAAGGTTCTTTTTGTTGCCACGATGTCTGCCGTAAATCGTCATTCATTGAGAAGCGGCGACTCGAAGGAACGGAAAAAAAAGAATACACAAGATGGCTTCTAACTACCTGCTATTAGAAATTGAAAATACAGTGAATTGTAATATTGTTACTCTAAATTCGTGAAGCTATATCTTCGGATGTTTTTTCAGACAATTCTAAGCTAAGTAGATATTTAATGAAAGCAACAATTGTCAACCTTAAACTAACTAGTATTGCTCGCAATGACTGCAGAGTATAGATGAGGCTAGCTTTTTACCAGAGCTAAATGTGTAACTAATGCGGTGGGGATTATGGCAATCGGTATGCTTTGAGCGAGTCTGGGAAAGGCCCAGACTCGCTCAACGAAACTTTTATGGAAAAGAGTTTACTTATAGCGAACCAAAGTCAAGAGTACGAAATTGAGGGAGGGATGACAACGTGCCAAAGATACCTGAACCTAATCCATTTTACCCATGAGAACCCTCCCATCTCCGTAAAAGGCAACTAAGGGAAAACCAGAAGATGGGCAGCAGCGTCTTTCTTTTGTATTACCTACCACCTATACTGCGATACTATTTAATAATATAAGACGCTTAGGGTAACCTGTAAAGATAGTGAACTTATGGAAATAAATTAATATGTCTTTACAGTACGAGAGAGATGTCAATTGCCGGCCTCAGATCACTCATAATACATAAATTGTTCGCATAGCTTGTCGGCGCTCTTATCAGGCGAACGTATTGCTTGTCCAACAAGTCAAAAAAGGTTTAATTAAAAAAAGCTTATCCACGAAGCTTTGATGAAAGGATTTCACAGGCCCGCTACAAATCCTAGCAACATTAAATCTTATACATCATCATCATCATCACCACCAGCCGGAAGACGTCCACTGCTGAACATAGCCTTCGAACGCCACAATGAACGACAATTGACTAATTGCATCCACCGGTTACCTGCGACGCGAACAATGTCGTCAGTCCGAGGCCTACCTACGATCTTCTGGTTCGTGGTCGCCACTCGAGAACTTTTCTTCCCCATCGGTTATCGGCTTTTCAGTGACAAATAATAATAATAATAAGTTTTAAAAACTAAAACCCGACTACGGATAAAATCGCAGTCTAATAATGTGATATTTATTGCCCATAACCAGCGGACAATCAAGACGCTTCTAACGACACCATACTTGTCAAATTATTAGAAGATATGCGGGAACAGATGAACATACATACATACATACATTCTTGTTAAAATCATCATAACCCTCCCTCCGTTCTGTAGTCGGGTAACAAGCCAGTAATAATATGCAACCAACCGTACTAATCTATGGAAGTCTTTTTTGTTTTTTTTTTTTGGGAATTATAAACGCTGTTGGCCGCAGATGGCCATTACAGCTTCACCGGACAATAGGAGGCGAGCGCTTGAAGCGCTCTAGCCTTTACGGCAGAAGTAGCGACGAGCTCAAGGGCACCTCAGGGAGGCACGGCCTCGGCTTGCGCTGTCGCTTAAGATATGGAAGTCTATTGTCGTACCTACGTTTCTTACTTGAAAATATGCATTCTATAGTACTTGTACTTATAAATATTTTAAGATTTTTTCGCAATCCATCCATGCAGCCAGTGATAAATCCAATTAGCGCTCATGAGCCACATTACACGGACTTAATACATGACGATTAACTGCCATGTAGCGTATCAGGTGACGGATCAGAAGCCAAGTGTGCGCGTGGCGGATTGATTGGCTCAATACCTGCCTTCACGCTTGTCACTGCGAATTGGGGCGGATAGACATCAGCGAATACTCCGACGGATGAGTGTTACATGATCTAACCTTTTGATGAGACAAGCAAGACGTTCGCCTGATGGTAAGCAACATGCCAGCCTATAGACTGCACAGATGCTCGTCACCGGAGAGTAATTATTAAGTCTCTTATGTCCTTTACACCGGAACACAGCAATGTTTACACACTGCTGCTTGGCGGCATAATATCTGACCCTGGCGGCTTCGTGTGGCGGGTCACCCCCTTCCCTCTAATATGGTTGAGGGGAGTGATGGCTGCTGCACGAGTCAACTCGTGCGCGGGTGTGCTTGGAGGGACTGGTCCGACTACTATCCCTTTGGCCTTTTAGTTTGTTGTTTTCTTCTTTTCTCCCTTTCTTTATGTTTCGAACGGCAGGACACACTATCGCTAATGTCGATTCAATTGTAACAAAACAAACAATGTATAAAAAAGGTGAAAAAATGACAAGCCCGCTGAGTTTCTTGCCGGATCTTCTCAGTTGAGGCCGCGTTGTGATCCGATGGTAGCTTTTAAAAAAAAGCGTTAAGCCAATTTGAAAATAAAGATTTTTGACTTTGACTTTGACCTGCGGTGGTGATACCAGAATAGTTGGCATATAACACTGGGTGTATACTATCAAGCATTCAGTCTGTACAGTCCTTTACAATTCATTATCAACCCTTCCCAAGCAGTAAACGGTAGCAGTAGCACTACTGCACTAATGGCCGAGATTAGACGAATAAATTAACCCGTGAATGTAGAGCTCATGTAATGTACAGACTACTTCACTACCGGTCTTATAGGCCGAGTTGTAATCTAGATAATTAGAATCAATAACATACTAGAATTATATAGTAGGTACTAGTGCAAGCGGCACTGTAAAATATAAATAAATAATAAGGAATAAATACAAAACCATTAGGTTACTTGCCGGAGTTTCCATGGTATAAGTTATACCTATAAATAATTATCAAAGCACAAAACCTAACTGTATGTATTTCAACTATAATAAGTTTTTAAAAATTATAGTTTAATGCATTCGCCTAAGTATTTAAAAATAAATACATTCAGCACTAAAAAATCCTAGTTTACAAGTGAGTTTCGTGGTTGTGAAATCATTTATGTGCTATGTGTAGTTTTTGGAGATTGCGAAATTTTCAATATTATGACTAGTTCACTAACGAAATTTTGATAAAAATCATGTTATAAGTGCATCAGCCATATTGTCAAATAACAATCTGTTTTGTGACAAACATGCACACAGCATATTTTATGCACATCGCAGTAATTGGTTTGGCAACGACGGCATGTTCTATACATTTAAAATTATTCAACAATACCAAATTTAACTTAGGAATCATCACTCGTAATTTCAAGGCTTACTTTTGTGAATATGTGTAGCGAACGGGTTGAATAATTGCAGAATGGGCGTGTAATTCGTCCCGCGATATTCGCCACCGGTCGTTGCGACCCATTTGTCAATCCAGCCCACGCATTCGCGGGTTGATTCTCGGCAGATATATTTTCTTGGTTGTAAGATAAAATAAAACTTTCTTTATCTGTGTTTATTTATTGCGTTTGTTTAAATCGCGCTACTGGAGAATCATTAGAAGATTAAAAATGGCGTCGCGCAATCTGTAAAATAAAACAATGACAATTGCTACCCGTGGGGTGGCCGGGTAAGAATACCACCCTCCCATCTCCTCCCGTTAGGTGTCCGTAAGAGGCGACTTAGGGAAACAAGAAGACGGGCATCAGCGTCTTTCTATAGGATTAATTACCACCTACACTGTAATCCCAAGACGTCTGCCAAGCGTGGGGATTATGGCAACTCCTCTCTTCTAAGGGGGAGGCCATTGTTCAGCAGTGGTCTTCCGACTGATGAAGAGCGTAGGTACGCGAGTTTTTACTAACTTATTCCACGTGTAACAAGTTTTTGATATTTTTTTTCTAAGGCGTCTATTCCTATGTTGTTAAATGTCTTTAATCACCATATACCGGGCACAAATTCAAATTCCGAAATGCTCTCTGAGGCATTGACTTTGTCAACAAAGTCCTAACAAAAACACTGAAATAAAATGTTTACTCTTTGGATTTAATCCTAGATCTCACGACCACAGTAACCGCACTTACGACATCTGGAGTTCTCGACCCTGCGGCATTCAGTAAAATAATTAATTAACACTTAAACGGCGTGCTAATGTGCAATAAGTTGTCTCCCGTCGGTCGTTTGTACCCGTTTGCTAGTCGCCCACGTCCACGCTACCGGTTAACATAACTAATCGCTCCATTAGCTTGAAAAAATCTTGGTACAGCTTGAATCTATTAAGGAGATAAGGCAAACATCACAAATCTGTGTGGTCTTTGAAGTTGAAATTGTAATACTTGCTCATTACTTACGTACTGTATTGAGTTGGAGTGCGTACACTTTAACGCCTGTTATAGTAATCAATAATCAAGTTGTGTTACTTCTGTTTCTGTACTCTGTTACTTGGATATATAAAAAAACAATAGTAAAAACCTACATAGGACCATCTGATCCCAAATTAAGTATAGCCTGTAATAATAATGTGACCACAGTCTCAAGATTAATCATTTATCGTAATAGTACGCAATTGCTTGCACATACACAAGTGGACTATCTCTTCCTTTACTCTCCCAATCCCACGGGATGGAAGACCGACACGACCGGAAAGAAATCGGGCCTTTTTACATACCATCGGATTAATAGGTCATCTTACTTCCAACATTCAGGTGATCAGAATGCGTTGTCCTTACTACTAAGTAATGACTACAACAAAGTTGATGCTTCTCTCGGGATTTAAACCCGCTACCTCCGGTTAGCAAGCAAGCGTATTTTCACTGCGGCACAGACTATATGATAAAAGTAGGATAGTTGCCACACTTTTTGAAATTACTTTATAACGCTCAGTAAAAACTGCAAAATTTTAGTACGGGATCTATAATACGGGTAGGTACTTTGGTTTATTATCTTCAAATTTCTAAAAGGAATAACCATTATCTTTGATATTTCCAAAGTATTGGTGATTTTTGCGGACCTCTAAATTATGGGGTATCTATCCCATATCCCATATAGGGGATAATTGTCTAATCCATGTAAATTACGTTTAGGATAGATGCCCCGCTGAGAAAGAGGACATATATACCGCAAATACTTTGATTTTACCTTGCGTTTCCATGCAATCGCACAGAGACATGCAACACGGTCAACTTAGTGGTAGTTATAGAGTCTTTCGAAAGATAAATAAAATAACATGTGGTCATCCGCCAAACTAGAGATTTTACAATCGAGGCAACTATACCCCTGGGGCAACTACCCCACTTTTCCCCTAATCCATGTAAATTACGTTTAGGATAGATGCCCCGCTCAGAAAGAGGACATATATCCCGCAAAAACTTTGATTTCACCTTGGCTTTCCATGCAATCGCACAGAGACATGCAACACGGTCAACTTAGTGGTAGTTGTAGTCTCTCAACTATCCTGGGTTTACTCTAATTTATTACACAGTGAGCCTACCACAATAAACTAAATATACTTACCAGATACTAGAGATTCGAGGATATAAATATTTGTCCTTGGTGGGAATCAAACCCACTTTTGGGCAGCAGCCAACAAGCGGCTCTTAATAATCATGATTTAAGTTTAATTAGTTTTACAGTTCTCATGGTCCTTCCACATTGGGCGCACGCGGGCTTCATTCCAGGAAATCTCCACTTAATTAAGTTATTAATGCCATTGTAGAGGGGACAGAAGTCGCATAGGGTTCTTCTCAAAATTGCTCGGGTTTAAATATGCATTACTGTTTGTAAGTTTTGGTACTTATTTGATTCTATAGAAAATAGATTCCAACAACAGGCCTCTACGTGTTAGATTCGTCCCCACGTAAGCATTTTAAAAGTCCGGGTGTAAAAGCCCGTGTGTGTAAAAGCTCGTTCAGCAGAGTGAACATAATTCGTGGGGGCTCCCTAATTATTACTAAAAAGAATATTAAATACAAAGAACGTACTGATCTGGTGAGCCTTTCTGTTGAACGAGTTATTGAATTAGCTTGCATTGAGACTGAGCAGTTTTTAGTTTTGAGCGTATACAGGCCCCCGTGTTCACCATATGATGATTTTGAACGAATATTAGAAACTGTTTTGCACAAAACGTCCTACACGAATAAAACAATTATTGTCTGTGGAGACTTTAACATAAATCTACTGGAAAATACCACTGTGACCAGTAAATTTATAACATTATTTAGATCACACAATCTGTACAACATGTTCTTGGAGCCCACTAGGATAACCTCTTTTAGCGCAACATGTATCGATAACATATTTACAAGTATCAAACCGATACACAAAGAAGTAATAAATAAACTTGATTCTGACCATTGTGGACAGCTTGCTGTGTTTCCTAGTAAAATCATGAAAACTAAAAGAAATGTTATGTTTGTTCCGATAACAGAACGTCGCTTATGTCATTTCAAAGTCACCCTGACTGACAGCTTGCCTGTGTTGCCCTGTCATGAAGATCCAAATATTTTGTATAACTCGTTATTCCAATGTATCGATAATCGCTTTGGAAAAATATTTAAACCTAAAACTTTATCGATTAATCATAATGTATCGTTTAATGATTGGGCGACGGTAGGTATCTATACGAGTCGGAGAAAATTGTACGAACTTTATAATGAAAGATGTGTTAATTCCTCGCCGCTATTTAAAGAATATGTAAAACAATACTCTAAGGTATTTAAACGAGCTTGTTCCATAGCTAAAGCTAATTATTTAAAACAAACAATCAGTAACTCTGAAAACAAAATTAAAATGACATGGAATATTATAAATAGTGAAACTGGTAGGTCATCAGTACGCAATAATGAATTTTGTTTACATGTGAATAATAAAGATGTAACAGCGGATTTAGATGTGGCGACAGAGTTTGAACGATTTTTTACTGATGTTCCCATTAATATAACGAAAACTCTGAATTCGTCGTCCATTTCCGCTGAAATTTTATTAAAAGAAAACATACCAGAGTGTGGCACAGCCTTTCAATTCTGTTTTGTTACTGCTAATGATATTATAAATACTTTCAAACAGCTTAATCAGAAAAAGACAGCTGATATATGGGGACTTTCTGTACAAGTAATAGCATCAATAATTGAAGTAATTGCCCCTCAATTAGCAGTGATATTTAATAGCTGTGTTATGAGTGGAGAGTTTCCTGACCTTATGAAGCACAGCAAAATTGTACCTATATTTAAGTCTGGCAGTACCGCTGAGCCTACGAATTTCAGGCCTATTTCGGTGTTGCCAGCCTTAAGTAAAATTTATGAAAAACTTATATTAAATCAAATATTAGATCATTTTAATAAAAACAATTTTATTCATGATAAACAGTTCGGCTTTAGAAAAAATCGATCAACTACTGACGCGGGAGTCGAATTATTAAAATATATTTACCAGGCTTGGGAGGAATCACATGATGCTCTTGGTGTATTCTGTGATTTATCCAAAGCTTTTGATTGCGTAGATCACGACACGATGGTCAGGAAATTACGCCACTATGGTTTGAGGAACAGAGCTTTAGACCTTCTGACTTCATATTTGAATAATAGAATTCAGAAGGTTGATATAAATGGTAAGAGATCCCCAGGATCTGTGGTTTCCTTAGGCGTCCCTCAAGGTTCAATATTAGGCCCATTTCTGTTTTTAATATACATTAATGATTTACCCTACTTCGTGGGGGATAAACTTAATGTTGTATTGTTCGCGGATGATACCTCTCTTTTATTTAAAGTTAAGCGTAAACTCCATGATTATGACGAAGTGAACAACGTCCTCTCTAAAGTCGTCCACTGGTTCAATATTAACAATTAAAAACTGAATGAGAGCAAAAATAAGTGTATAAAATTTGTAACACCTAATGTAAGACCGGTGGCTACCAATGTGGAAATTAATGGAGCATCGTTGGACCTTGAGGTTTCGACTGTGTTTCTTGGTATAACAATAGACGCTAAGCTACAATGGGGCCCACAAATTGAGAAACTGTCAGGTAGACTAAGCTCCGCGGCTTATGCAGTGAAAAAAATTAGACGCTTAACTGATGTTGAAACCGCTAGAATTGTCTATTTCAGCTATTTCCACAGTATTATGTCTTATGGTATATTACTGTGGGGATCTTCTGCAGAACTTAATGCCATTTTTATTCTGCAGAAAAGAGCTGTGAGAGCCATTTATAATCTGGCTCCTACCGATTCACTTAGAGAAAAATTCAAAGAAATAGATATTCTAACGGTTGTTTCACAATTCATATTTGAAAATTTAGTTTATGTTCAGAAAAATATTGGATCTTTTAAAAAATATAGTGATATTCATGGTGTTAATACCCGGAACAAACACGATCTTGTTTTGCATTCCACGCGTCTCCACAGAACAGGCAAATCTTTTATGGGTCAAAGTATACGCTTCTATAACAAACTGCCACAGGATATCCGAGATCTTCCACTGAATAAATTTAAACCTTTGATAAAAAGCCGATTGTCGAAAAAGGCTTATTATAAAATCTCGGATTACCTAGAGGATAAAGCTGCGTGGGCTTGAACTGCCTGACTCATGCAAGCTTTGAATTTTAAGGCTTACAATTTGTAACACCATATAAAGTGTTGGATAACTGATGGCTGCTGCACTAGTCAATTAATTGATGACATCAATAATATGTTAAAGTGCTTTGTGTCTTGCCTGACGAGGCACTGCTTAACAGCAGAAGTTAAATGTTAGACGTGTGCCACTGTGATATTAGATTGGTCATGCTCGCCATCGAAAGGTCTTTGCTTGTGGCGGCTTCGTGTGGCGGGTCACCCCCTTCCCTCCAATATGGTTGAGGGGAGTGATGGCTGCTGCTCGAGTCAACTCGTGTGCGGGTGCTGCTTGGGGGGACTGGTCCGACTACTATCCCTTTGGCTTTTTAGTTTGTTGTACCTACTTTCGTCGTATTTTATTATTTTTTTTCCCTGTATTATTTGATCTTTTGAACGGCAAGACACACTGTCGCTCTGATCTAACTGTAACATGACACACTGTTTAAAAAAAAAAAAGTGATAAAATGACAAGCCCGCTGAGTTTCTTGCCGGATCTTCTCAGTTGAGGCCGCGTTGTGATCCGGTGGTAGCTTCTAAAAAAAAAAATACATGACCTTTCAAAAGTGCTAGCGTTAAGCCTATTTGAAATAAACTATTTTTGACTTTGACTTTTGACTTATCTTATAAAACAAAAATAATAATAATAAATACACTTTATTGTACACCAAAAGTTACATGTAAATTGAACAATACGTTGAAGATATCAATGTACAAAGGCGGCCTTATCGCTAAAAAGCAATCTCTTCCAGGCAACTTATGTAAGTATACAAAGTTGTCGCTCCCCGCAGGATTCGAACCCACGTACTCCAGATTGTAAAGCGATCGGCTTTCCGCCGCACCACAAAGGCTCCAAGTTATACAAAACAAAAGAATGAAAATGTCCCCCTAGTATGCTTTGAAGCGTGTTCAAGTCGCAGAACGTACGGTCAGTGGGTTTGGTGTCGGGTTTCGACCGCACACGCGTGCTACATATAAGGCCTTGTCCAACAGAACTCATTATGCAGGCAAATATAATGGATTTGGAGTGGAACGGTTATAAGGGAAACGAAGTACTTACACCACAATCTGTTTATCTAACTGTCTTAAAAAGACGGCAATCACACGTTAAAGCTTTATAAGTGTGTGTTTTAATATTTCTTTGACATTTTTTGAACCTATACGATAGGTGTTCCTCTGGTTTATAGAAGTGATAAGGGATATATAAATTATTTTCAATAAATCAAATTGCACATTTTGACTTATTAAATTATACATGAAAAATTGAAAGGTCTTTAGAGGATTATCAAAAATCAATGTAAAAAATATTTGTGTACATTATTATTATTATATTCATTCGAATCGGTATGGCTTAGCCACGAATTTTAAAGCGTCTTTTTTTATTTGAAAGTTGATTAATTTGTTATTTATAGTGCTTAATCTGCGAACCGATAAGCGTTGGGGAAGAAAGGTTCTCGAGTGGCGACCACGAACCGGAAGACGCAGCGTTGGCAGGCCTCCCACTAGGTGGACAGACGACATTGTGCGCGTCGCAGGTAACAGGTGGATGCAAATAGCCAATTGTCGGTCATTGTGGCGTTCGAAGGGCCTATGTTCAGCAGTGGCCGTCTTCCGGCTGGTGATGATGATGATGATGATGAATCTGCAATTTCATTGATGAGTTAACACTGCACATTGTCGATTTGCGAGCGCAGTTCCTAAAAATATCATAAACCCTCAACAATTTAGTTTTAAACACTTTATATGCTTGGAATCAAACTCAATACTCCACAACCAATCCTAAACTCGTAAACCACTGCACTACCGAGACAGTTAACCGACTTTAATCCGACATTAATTAATTCCTGCCCCTCTATCAAATACCCCATTGTACACTATACACTATTATTAAATCAATAAAACCAACTAATTACTATTCAAATGCCTTCAAACAAACTGACAAGCTGTACGAATTATAAGAGCAATATCGTCCAGCATATTTAGGTCTCCCATCCTCGGCTTGGTATTTGTAACTTGGGTTATATGGAAGAGAATGCTATTCACAAGTGGGTCTCCTTACATTGGAAATGGGGTTCGCAATAATGAAATGTCCAGATCAGTGAACGCCGCGAGCAATTCGCAACTGTTTTGTCGATGATAGTTAAATCTGTGGAAACTTTGTATATGGATATTCACGTGGTTTACAATTAAACGCTGAGCTGAAATGGTATTGTATTAGTGACATATTTCTTATTTTTAGGTTAAAATAGTTCTTAGTTTTGCTTTTAACTTTTCACAGGCAGTTTTTCGCAAGCAGTTTTCACAAGCACTTTTTCTGATGCGACAACCGCGGGGGTTTTAGTGGGTAAGAATCCCACATATCCCGGTCGAGCCCCACATCTCCCGGGGATCTTTCGAAGATTTCCCCCGCGTCAAAAAAAAATGTTAAAATTATATTGTACAAACTTCTTATATCTACATTTATTCATACAACAATACCTGCCATATTACGTGAAACAAAAATAGAAACATATATATTTTTCTCCACAAAAAGACGCATTACTATGAACACTACAATATAGTGTATAAATATTATTATTTTCCTCGTCTCTACATGGTACAATACCAAACAAAATATACTTTTATCTCGGCATTTTGTACGCAACATTGCCTTTTGTTGGACATAGCTCAAATTCATCCCCAACTTTGGGGTCCAAACATCCCCCAGGGTTAATAGTGTCCACATTTTATTGACTTTTCGTTTCAGAGAATTTAGGGGTGGATTAAGTTTAGTAATATTGGCTGTATTAAATATTATGTAGTTTGAAATTATTTTGTACAATGCTTAAGAGTAACAGTTGTTAGGTGAGGGATAGTGGATATTAAATAGGGTAACATAAATCATTTATTTACCGATCATTTAATTTCGAGCATAACTCTTAATTGCAAAGGCAATGCTCACAGCCAAAATTTTGTACTTATAGAATTGCAAAGAGATCATTTCAACTGAGTTTATGAGTACATATACATCATTATACGTAAAATACACAACGTTTAAATAAGTAGGTATAATTAAAATAAAATTATATTCGTACACAATTACTGCCAAACATACATATTCTATGGAAGTGCGGAATGAAAAGTTATAATGGTCATGTTGGCCTATTCCAGAAAACCTCATTCCAGATCCAACACAGCACATTTATTCCAAGAAGTTCGCGGAGTTGAGGGAGTCGATGCGCTATTCTGCATTAAACATTATGTATCGATTCGCTAGCCCTCCCTCATTATATCGATTATCGAGCACGTGCCTTCAACTCGATACAGAAAGATAGTGGTTCCGATACAATAATAAATAAAATAAATAAATCGTTATTTAAAAAAATACAATATGTACCTCAAAAATTTTAAAACATTATTATGTCTGTAGGTACAACAGGTAATTATTACATACTAGCTGACCCGCGCAGCTCCACCCGTCCTTTTATTACATTTTGCTCGTCTCTCTTTCCCTCCCACTTCAGTCCTCGTCACACTCCCCCTCTTCCTCTCCCCGTTGTCCCTTCTCTGAACCCTCTCCCTCTCTCTTCTCCCAACTTGCTCCACTTAACTCCCCCGATACCTGACTTATTCGTCAACTCGCGCGCGTGGAACTCGCTCGTGCGCGCGAGTTGGCACCTTCAGATTTTACCTACTTTTTTTGTCGTCAACTCGCTCGTATGCTCATATGCTCGTTATGTACAGTCAACAACAAAAACGTTTTAATTTTAATATATTTAATATAGGCACCTACCTGTTTATGACACTTATTTATACAATATGATTTTGAAATAGTAGCTATATTTATTATAAAATTAAAAATAGAACAAAAATTGAAAACCGCGTATTTTTATAATAATAATCAATAAATACTATTCAAGTCATCAAAATAGCAAATAAAACAAAAAAAAAATTATATCACAAAATGTAAGTGAAACAAAGTCCCTTATTATCCGTTTGTTGTCCGTGGTACCACCAGTAGTACCACCAGTGGTACCACGGACAAAAATAATTATCCGTGGTACCACTGGGGGTACCACGGACAACTCCGTGGTACCACCAGAAATAAATTAAACAGATTTTAATTGGTATCTGGGTTGGAAGTACTAGGGTAGCATAAAACTGGTGCACAATCTTGTGCCATGTCAGCTCTAAACCAGATTCGCTCATGTGGTTTAGAGCTAAGTACCAGGTTAGCATAGGACTTATGGAGGCCCTTCGGAGTCGCTGGACGTTCGGGGTGTGGGCCCTTTGAACGTCCATTGAGTACGGCGGCGACTCCGAGGAGGACGGCGGCGGGATTGCGACCCCCGTCCCCGTGAGCACCGTGACAGGTTCCCGGGGGGCTACAATGCGCCCCCCGGCGGCGGGCTCAAAGGCAAGGCACTGAGGGGCCCCTGGTGCAGATCCCACCGGAGAGCCCTGGGGTCCCCCCTCTCATGTGCCGATGCGTCAGCCTCGGGGGTTTTGGTGGGTATGAATCCCACATACCCCGGTCGAGCCCCACAGCTCCCGGAGATCTTTGGAAATTTTCCGCCGCGTCAAAAAAAAAAAAGACTTATGGAGGAGTTCTCACGTCTTGTGATATCCAGAGTATGTCTGGCTTACTGGTATTGATTGCTTTCGCGAATCAAGAGGTGAGGGCTGGGAGGGAACGGATGTATCAAGAGGTGAGATATCCTTGTATCTTGTACTTCCCTGGTACTTCTGCTATAAATATGTTAACTACTACTCACTCAATAGGTACCACATGCTCAGTATATCCTGGACGTAGTTAAAAATCACATTGGATTGGAGGTGGACTTGAGGACTCTTCCTTATGTCCTATGCTTCCCTGGTACTTCTAGTATAAACATGTTAGCTTAAAACCACATTCATATGCTCATAAAAGATAAGGCACAAAATTATGCACCTGCTATTTTCTGCTAACCTAGTACTTCTGGTAATAATTGGTCGATTTTATTACTCCAATTTCTACCAAATACTAAGTAAACTATTACAAAATAAAGAAAATAATGGAATATTATTTAAATCGAATTAATTTATCTCTGGTGGTACCACGGAGTTGTCCGTTGTACACCAGTGGTACCACGGACAAAAAAATCACTGGTGGTACCACGGACAACAAACGTTATTATCATCTAAATATAATAAAACGTAATCAACAACAAGTATAGCATTTGGTTGGTGGCAATTTTCACGATCAAGCGAGTTGACGACAAAAAAAGTAGGTAAAATTGGAGGGTGCCAACTCGCGCGCGCGCGCGAGTTTCCCACGCGCGAGATGACGAATAAGTCCGATACCTCACCCCATCACCCCCTCCTCAAATCCTCTCTCAGTTTCTCTCCTCTCTTGCACCCTCCTCTCGTTCTATATATCCTCGTCAATCATGTTATCAGCGGCATAAAATATACTTTATGACCTATTTTAGACCTACCCGATATGCACACAAATTTTATATTAATCGTTTCACCCATCAATTTAATGACCTTACCTAACGTTGCTTAACCTTAACGTACCGAGATAAAAAGTATCCTATGTCCGTTTCCTGGTTCTAAGCTAACTCCCCACCAATTTTCAGCCAAATCGGTTCAGCCGTTCTTGAGTTATAAATAGTGTAACTAACACGACTTTCCTTTCTAAATATAGATAATAAAGTTCTATAGTGATTGTATGTTCCATTTCACCGATAGATGGCGCTGTTCATAATGTAAATCACGCTATTCGAGTCATTTTAGGTCTTTTACCTAAGTAAAAATTTAGCAATTTCGTATTCTCAATTTCTACCGACCTATACAAATGTAGCCTTGGTGGTGCAGCGGACCTAACCGCTGGCTTTTAAATGAAATGAAATGGTATTTTTCCCTTGCCTATTTCTTTTCTAATCTAGTTTGGACTCGCTCGGGATTTCCAGATTCTAACTTTTCAAAGATATAATGTCATATTGCTATCAGCAAAGTACTTAGAACAATACAGAAATCTTATGAAAATGTCCTGGGTGTACCGGACCGGCTTACCCCTTACAAAAATTGACCCTTCGCCACTGCCATATCTTATGCAAAGTAAATGTCTGCTCAGTCCCTATTGTATATAGCGTAATAATATATAGCTTAATGATTAACTGATCAGTCTATAATTGCCATATTCACATACAAAGGAAGTTACGTGGTAATATGTGCAAGTAATGTTTCACTGCTTAGCCCCTATGAAACATAGCGTGATGTTTTATATACCAATTTACACCTTGACATTTACACAACAAATCAGTGAAAGTCCTATCAAAATCCATCCACGGGTTTTCAAATGATACCTGGACAAACAGAACGACAGACAGACAGACAATAATTCCAAAAAATTGTTTTGGCCTCTATGTCGATAGTATAGTATCCCCGCATAGAAATTTTGGAAAAATATTCAATGTACAGAAAAAGTGCTCTTTGAGTTTGATTATATTACTAGCTGACCCACGCAGCTCCGCATGCGCTATTTTTACGTTAACTAAACTTTTAATAACAGACATTCGCAACGAATACATAACCTCCTTTTTTATAGTCGGTTAAAAACTGGGACCCACTTTTTACTTGCTCTCCGAAGCACGGACCCGTTTAGTTCAAATGGCATTAATCGGTGACCCATCTATTTAATGACCTTACCTAACGTTGCTTAACCCGATCGATTACAAAACCTTGATAACAACTCTCTATGAGTGTTCCCTTACTAATATTTATTATATAACTATGAAGAAAAATTGATAAAATCGGCGTAAAGCGTATAACCAAGTACCCATTTTGACTTTAATCCCCTCTCCCAAAAGAACCGTGCTAGATTACGGGATCAAAAGTATCCTATGTCCTACCTCGTAGTAAGATCTCAAATCGTGCCAAGTTTCATTTAAATCCATTCAGTAGTTTCGACGTGATGCGCAGCCGTGATACAGACAGCTGTCTGTCTGTATCACGGCTGCGCACAGACAGACAGACAAACAAAAATTTAAAAAAATACATTTTCGGCCTCAGTATCGGTTATAGAATGACCTCCAAATATAATTTTCAAAATATCTTCAATGTACAGAATTGGACCTGTTACAGTTTTATTATAAGTATAGATATATAGAAGAAGATTCCTACTAGCTCGTAAGTAAGCAGACACTAATGGCTTTATGTCATTACCAGAGAGTACTTTTACTATGTAAGTAAAGAAGCGAGATTACAGTGGCAATTTTGCCAAAGAAGTTACATGGTGCAATGACATAGTTGTGTATGTTATTGGTTGCTGTAGGCTTCCCCATGTACAGACGTATAAACAATTTTTCATTACATGATCAAAATTGGAACAATATGTAAGTAAGTATATTATGAACACAGACGTGATGGCTGTCCGGTGGCCAGCCAAATACAATTTGTAGGATTCAATACGTCATATTCAACTCTACTTCCGATTCCGATTTTGATCTTGTAAAGAAAAACACAAACAACATCGTCTGTGTAACAATACCTAAGTAAATAGTTCCCCGCAACAGTTGCGGGGAACTATACTGTGGAACCACAGTTTAAATGTATTTGATGTCGTAACCAATTTGCATTGAGAGACACATGCTAGTGGTATCATCTGATGGTATACTATGATCCAATAACGAATGACACAAGCTTATAAGATTTTGAGGAATCGCGCTGCGTAAAGGAATCGGTAAATGAATGAAGCAAGGCAGTAAGACTCCGCTGTTAGTTGCATCTTCAGAATGCCTATTTCGTTATGCCCTAACACTTATAAAATAGGATTGATCGAACTGTGAACTCATCAGCATTATCAATAGCGTTATCGGTTGTGCCACAATGACCGATGGTGGCCCAGCGTGAGGCCACTCCGTCAACAGACACCGATACATCTCTGGTTATCTGTAATATATTCTGAGGTTAACGTAGATTCCGTCTCCATCTATTATGGATTTCGTAATAGATTTGTACCACGTGAATTGTGAAACAACGAGATAGTATGGATGTTAAGAATGCTAGCAATTGGGGGTTTTTAAGACAAAATAAGCTAGGTTTGACTAAAATTAAACAGTGTTGGAGGTTACAGTAATACGCGGAGATAGATATGAAATAGAAGTCGCTGATGCCCGTCTTCTGGTTGTTCTTAGTTGCCTCCTACGATAGCCAATGGGATGGGATGGGAGGATGCTATTCTTACCCGGATATCCCACACGGCACTAAATGTACTCAATAATGATTCAATATAAACGTGACCGTGGGTGGTAATAATACAGTCTTGGAGGCGATTGTCTTATTAACAAAAAAAGGCATCCGTGTCAGAGGGCACACACATACACACACGCACACACACACATCACCACACACACATACACACACAGAAAGGGCAGAACTGTCGTGTAGCTGTTGAAATTACCGGACTCCGTAGACTTAGAATGTCTCAGGTGATGAGCGGCAGTAAATTGTAGTTGTCTTAAGATAGGTATCATCATGTGAACGCTTGTCTTCTTAAAAAACCAGCGGCTGTTTCCGACTATATCCTACTCGTAAGTACTTAATAAACGCAAAAATTTAAACAATATCACCAAAGGACTGTCTTGCCCTATGACCCACCCCTCCTCTGGCAACAATGTTAGGTAGGGTGTTCGTATTTTAGTCGATGACCACACGAATCGCGTCCAGTTTTATTATACGTTAGTTAAGAAGAGATTTAGTGTCGGTGTCATCCACTTTGGCAATCATAGCGATGACGCTACGTGATTGTGCATCAACCGGCGTCTAATAAAAATGCTATTTGTCTCGATTGTATTGCATTTGTTTAGGGCTGCTATTATACTGTGGCGACGCATAGCAGAACGGCAACGTCGCCTGACATGCAGAAGACATTCTTTTTAATTTTGACAGAAACGTACATGACACGGCCGGATGCTCGACGGTCTAGTCTAGAATTTTATTTTTGCCTGCTGCGCTCATAGCACGGTGATAGTATGGTCGTTCCACTGAATAACGTGCCTGATGTGTGTTTTTTCATTGCTTGCTGATTTACCTGTTCATAGACAATTGCAACACATCGCCGGTCAAGTCCAGAATTTTACCTTTTAGGTACACCAGAATACAACAGAACTTTACTTTTTTTTAAATCAATTTTTAAATCATTGTTTCTTCCATTGTGGTTTCAGCCATTTTTTTAATTTTTAGATTTTTTTATTAGTTTTCGACTGTTCTTTTCTAGCACACATTAGAGCCAAACTATAACAAGCTGTAAAAAATCTGCATACCGAATACGTATCAAACACTTTGGAATGAATTAATATTTGAACACCATAATTAAAGTAAACATTTGTAAATAAGCTGGCAACCCTGCAGGCGCATAATCAATTCGCTTGTATGTGGGACCGCGATGCATTTCACGTAATACCATTACCACCATTATGTTGCCGCAATTTACAGCCTTCCCACTGTTACTGGGGCTTGTATCTTTGCATACTACTATAATAGATCCAACCGTTTATTTTCTTTTTGACAGCACCAATAGAACGTAACTGCGTCATGTTACGCAAAAGTTCACTTTTAAAAGTTCACTTTAAGTCACGTTCTATTGGTGCTGTCAAAAAGAAAATAAACGGTTGGACGCTCTATAATATTATAATTTAATATCAGTTTCAGATACGTCTCTACAGATCATTAAATGAAAAGGAATAAAATATGTACATACGAGTATATTCAATATATGGTCACGCATTCAACGCAGCTATTTCTTGGACGAACAGAATAATCATTAAACATTGCAACAACCTGCAGCCCCAACTTAAATTATCGATATTGTTACTTCGAAGTTGTTACCTGTCGAGCGCAGAAATAAATGGCTCATTGTGTATTAAATGCGTCGGAGTTTTGCACCGTCACCAACCAAATCGAAGCTTTTTTTGGCGGGGGAAACCTTCAAAAGATCCCCGGGAGCTGTGGGGCTCGACCGG
Organism: Furcula furcula; assembly: GCA_911728495.1. Taxonomy (NCBI): domain Eukaryota; kingdom Metazoa; phylum Arthropoda; class Insecta; order Lepidoptera; family Notodontidae; genus Furcula; species Furcula furcula. The sequence continues at coordinate 25,237,132 of OU452252.1, forward strand.
GGTATGTAGGATTCTTACTCACTCAAACCCCCGCAGCTGTCACACCGGCACATGAGAGGGGCAGACTCTCTTAGTGCCTTGCCTTTGAGCCAGCCGCCGGGGGGAGGGGGGCTATCACGGTGCTCACGGGGACAGGGGTTGCATCCCCGCCGCCGTCCTGCTCTGAGTAGCCGCCGTACTCAATAGACGTCCTACGGTAGTCGGGCATACCCTGAACCAACTGTCCTGGAAGATCTTGCTAATTGACCAATATTTCCACTACAACATGCTTATTCATGTTATTCATGTCGACTTGATACGAATGAATAAAAGACTAGCAATTTTTATTGAAGTCGCGGGATTTAAATATTTAAATATTAAGCAAGCCGCCGCCGCCGCGCTGCGTCACAAGTAGGGAAGCACAATCATTATTCTTAAACAATGAATCAATGGATCAAAGTGAAAGTGCGGTGTATTGATTGATGTTAATTCAATTATAACGATAACCGTTGGGGAAGAAAGGTTCTCGAGTGGCGACCACGAACCGGAAGACGCAGCGTTGGCAGGCCTCCCACTAGGTGGACAGACGACATTGTGCGCGTCGCAGGTAACCGGTGGATGCAAATAGCCAATTGTCGTTCATTGTGGCGTTCTAAGGGGGAGGCCTATGTTCAGCAGTGGACGTCTTCCGGCTGATGATGATGATGATGATGAATTCAATTAATCAGACAATCGAATACTCGCATCAGGAACAATGGGATGAGGATCCGATTCCAGGAAATGTCACACTTTTTATTTAATAAGTGGATTCATCACCATCATCAGCCCGAAGATGTCCACTTTTGAATAAAGGACATCTTTGATATAATCCTCACGTTTAGCAGGCGTCTCGGGCGCATAATAGGAGGTGGGTAACACCAATAGAGATGCTGCTGCTCGTCTTCTTGTTTTCTGGGTGGCTGCTATTCTTACCCAGACACCCCACGGGATTACTTCTTAATGATGAGCAATTAATGTGTTCGTTTTCATTAGTAGTGAAGTAAAACAAGCTCCGTCAATAGCCTTGCACCAAAGGAAACATTATACTTTGAAATGAAACTAATTTTACGGATTATATCGCGGTATATTTTTGATTTTAACTTCCCGACGTTTCGAATACTTTACAGCATTCATGGTCATGTGTAATATTCGCGTAAGTATCAGAAATCATTATGTTAAACATTATACTTACTACAAGTAGGGATTGACTGGGATTGATAATTTTAACCTTTGCTCAATATTTGTAAGCCAGTACTTGATCATAATATTTTACCGATACATAGAAAAAAATCTCACATGCCAGTACCTATTATCAAAACAATTTTAAACGTCCACAAATAAAAATAGTCCATTCACACTTGTCGAACGAATTGCCGCCAAAACACGAGCCAGACACGTTCTATTTTCAAATTATTACAAACCGTCTGTGGAACGTTCCGATTAATTTGTCATACTATCATCGCGTCGCGGCCATGGCATGGCGGGAATGTTTATTTTTATTTTACACAACCTAATCTTCATCTTGGTGAGAGATTTATAATATAGCGTTTAGGGAGGGCAATTATAATTCTGAGCGCAACACGGAGACGAGGAATGTGCCGTATTTGTACCTCTCGCGACGAGTTTTTTGTTTATCAACGTATGCTCGCGGATATTAATGGCGCCGCGCGTAAGGTTATAATTCTTGTGTTGCCAGTGTGAAAATTTAATTTCGGTTGTGATTTGTGGGCTGTTTTATTAGTATGTTTGTTTTCATACTTTTGTGTGGTAACACGATTTTAAGTTAAGATTGCTGGTTCTTGTTGTATGTGTAATATAAATTGAGTGTAATAAAGAAAATAATAATATGTTATTATCGATATATCATGATAAACTGTCACGTCTGAACTGTAGACTCTACAGTCTCTCGAAAGATAAATAAAATAACATGTGATCATCCGCCAAACTAGAGAAATCTATAACTATCCCACATTTACCCTATGTTTGTCAAAAGGATAGGCAAGTATTTGTACCGGCACCCTCACGACGGTAGCAACAAATGCCTAATTTCACCAGCTAAACTGGTTAACACCGAAAATGGAACTCTTATTAAAAAAAAAAATAACTCTGGACTGGATCGAGAGTCGAGACTAATGTAATTAAGTCGAGCTGTTCGTAAAATTACTATCAGCTCGGATACTAATCAACCACTAGCTTACTTTGAATAAAAAATACTTGGGATATTTTATGTTCCAATTTTCGCAGGGGCACCAGAAGTATAATTATACTAGTATAATTTTCAATAACTAGCAGCTCGTGTATCGACTGTGGCGGTGATAATACCCCGCCTAGAGACCGGCCGAGGTGTGATATCGCCCTGAGCTGCAGTTAGTCGATTGCCCTAAAACAAGAGACGGAGCGGGAAATATTTTGGAACCTCATTCATTTAATTAGTATTCTTCTTCTTATAATGTTTCCCAAATTTTGCTTCGCTAATATTACGTTTTATTAGCTCTTTTTCAGACTCGATTTTGATGACTCTAGGTTTAAAGACGTTTAATAATATCTCAAAGAACATAGTTCACTTAGAAGATATCACAATTACAATAATTCTAAAAATATTACTAATCAAACAATCAATTTTACAAAGAATATTACTTATTAATTATATTCGACTACATTTGACAAACATTTTTATTGTATACATTCTATTACATAATTCAACAATTTCATTTTAAACTGCCTAAAACAAGTACAGTCTTTAATATAATCTGGTAAATTATTATATAACTGAGCTCCTTCGAATACTATACTTCTTTTACCGGTGTTGGTTCTGGGTTGTCGCAAACAAAGTAAGTTTTTCCTCCGCATGCTGTATTTAGACTCCTTTCTGACAAATGAGAGATTTGAGTGTATAGTTTTATTGAATAAAACTATACACTCAAATCTCTCATTTGTAGTCACAATACTTTCCAGATCAAAATACAGGTATTGTATGTATAAAGTTGATTTATGTTAAATAATTTAGTGTTTTTGTAGACTGTGTCAGTTGGTGTTAGGTAATCAATATTAAATAGTACTTTAATTGCTTTGTTCTGAGCTCTTTGTAATCTCATTATATTTGTTCTCGCAGCACTTCCCCACACCTCAATAAGGTACACCAAATGTGATTTGACTAGAGCATTATAAATAAGAGACTTTATTTTACTTGGAACACAACCAGCCATTTTACGAAGGGCCCCAGTTAATGAAATTATTTTGTTACGTAGTTTTTCAAGATGAGATTTAAAAGTTAATTTGTCATCTAATATTAGTCCCAGATATTTTTCTTCATGAGTTTGATGAACAACTTCATTATTTATTGTGAGTTTTATAGGACCCGGAATTTTCTTATTTTTTGCAGCAAAGAGCATGAAAGATGTTTTTATATAATTTATACTCAATAAATTCGATTGACACCAAATGCTGAAGATATCCAGATCATTTTGAGCCTGTGCAATTAATTCATCTACATTACGACCAAAGTAGAAAAGACAGCTATCGTCGGCATATAATGTTAGCTGTCCCGTCATACCCACCTTAGATATATTATTAATATATATCAGGAACAATAATGGACCTAAAACCGAGCCTTGAGGCACTCCACAGCTTAATATCTGCTGGCTGCTGCAGACATTATTTATCTTTACCACCTGTGCTCTATCAGTAACATAAGATTCCATCATCTTGTGTGCCAAACCTGTTATTCCCAAGTCTCTTAATTTTAAAAGTAGTATTGTGTGGCTTACGGTGTCAAACGCCTTTTGAAGATCTATAAAAATACCTAGGGCTATCTGTTTACTGTCTATACTTGTTTTTATTTTAGTGATAAGATCAATTGAAGCTGCTAAAGTACTTGACTCAGGACGAAACCCATACTGATGCTTTGTTAGATACTTTATTTTAGTTAAGTGCTGGTAAATTCTAGAATATAGTACCTTCTCGAATATTTTTGCTAGGACCGGTAGAACGGAAATAGGTCTATAATTACCGGGATCGGTTTTTTGACCAGATTTATATATAGGACAAACTTTAGCTAACTTTAGACTCTCTGGGAAGTATCCAACATTAAGACATTTATTAATGCAGTTGACAAGATCCTCTATTATTATATGTTTTACGCATTTAAGGGTTTTGGTACTTACACCATCAATACCGGTACTAGTGTTCGAGTCTAAGTTGTCAATAATATCAGAAACTTCTTTTCTTGTACATAGCTCAAAACAAGACAATTTCTGACTTGGCCTCTCTTTATCAAATGTAAGTGTATACTCAGTATTATTTAGATATTTTGTGGGAATTTTTCCAGCAAGTTTTGAGCCAATCGATGAGAAAAATGTATTGAAATGTTCACAGATGTCCCTTTCATTACTTAATTCTATCGAGTCAACAACAAGTTTCGAAGGAGCACATTTAATATTTTTTACTTTATTTACAGCTAAACTATTGATTAATTGCCATAATTTCTTAGGGTTTGCAGAACAATTTTGAAAAATTCTATGATAATATTTATTCTTTGTATCCTTAATCAATACATGCACTTTATTTCTTTCCTCTACAAATTTCTTCCTTAAGTTCTCGTTTTTAGAATCTTCTTTTACTTGTTGCCATGTTAAATTCCTTTCATTTATTCGATTTAATATATTTTTATTAATCCAATCATCACGAGGAAGGTTCTGAATTTTAGTTTTTATTGTTTTGTTATTTTCAACCTGGTGCTTTATGAACGATTGTAGAACATCAAAATTGTGATCTTCATTCGTGAAATCAGTTGCTTCTATACTCTTAAGTAGACTTTCAAAATTTACTCCTTCATATTGCGAACATGACTTAGTTTTAGGTATCTGTTTACTGAATTCAAAATAAATCTGTTTATGATCAGATAACACTGAATCGATAAGCTTAAGGGAACATTGCTCTTCCGCAAGATCAGTGCAGACGTGATCTATTATCGTCTTTGAGGTTAATGTTTCTCTTGTGCAGAATTCAATATTAATTTTGTTTACGATAGTGCAGCCAGCCTCTTGCAACATAGCCAAGTAATTTTTAGTGTCACTTGTTGTTTTCAATAGGTCTATATTAAAATCACCAAAAACTAGCACACGTTTTCTTTTTTCTAGTTGTTCTGAATAACGTTCTAAAAAAGTGTGTAAATTCTGTTTGTCAGGCTTGTAAATAGCACCTACATGTAGCGCAAATTTATTCAAATATATCCATAAATAATGTATTCCATTATCATAAACATCCTCTGTAACTTCATATTTTAAATTACTTTGCACATAAATTGAGACCCCTCCACCTCTCTTATCTTTTCTATGATTGCAAATGTGTACATAATTTGGTATCTGGTATAAATCAGCCTCTGTTTCATTTTGGATCCATGTTTCAGTAAAAATGAGTAAGTGAATAGATGTTTTACATGCCTTTAGTACACACTTTAACTCATCAAATTTACCTTGAGTCCGTATACTGCGTATATTCATATAGATGAATTTTAAACAATGTGCATTTGTAGTAGACAAGTTTTCATATTTTGATACATTGTTACAGCAGTTAGATTTTTCTGGTACCAATGTATCCTCTTCTTACCATCATACCTTGAAATTGGTAGTTAATCTTTATAGATATTCCATCTTGTTATCGGAATATTGTTTGCTAATTTCTTTGATTTTAGTTTCGGTCGAACGTTGCTCACTTTGGGACCGTATTGGTTGGTATGGTATGTTGTACCAGTTAATGTTCTATGGTTGTATCTATTTAATTTTATCGAGCGACATATTTCAGTAACGTCATGTAAAAAACTGTTTACCTTTTATACAGATTCAAACGCACTTGACCTGTATTTTAACAGACTAAGGTCTCAATTTTCTTAAAAAATATAGACTTTAATATGGAGACACGGTTGAAATCTGTCAACTGCATCATTGCACAAGAGCTCATTTAACTGTGGTAAAGTAAGTTCATCGCTTGTACCATAAACGAGATGCATAATTCGTAGGATCAAGTCACGAACGATGACTTTTAATAGTTGTCGATGGGATCGGCTTAGGTGAACCCGAACTAATGCGTGTTTCAACATTACGCCCGCCGGCGCAGGCGCAGTTGTTACAACCGTCATTAACATGATTAGATCGCGCAAGGTCAAGGAAGAGATGGGTAAAAAAAATATTAAAGAGAGTAGTAATAACGTTATGAAATATTGTTAGGTTATATCGAACCTTAAATTATGTTGTTGATTGTATGTATTTTCTGATCCGAACCAAACTAGACAGAGACTTTTTTTGTTGGCACTGGGGAAACCTTCGGATATCCCCGAGACCTGTGGGGTTCAATTGGGGTATGTCCGATTCTTATCCACTAAAACCCCCGCAGCTGTCGCGTTGGCGCATGAGAGTAAGGACATGGGCTATCAAGTGGGATCTGCACCAGGTTCCTTTGAGCCCGCTGCCGGATGGCGCATAATGGGCATCACCGTGCTCATAGGGAAGGGGGTGTCAACCCCGCCGCAGTCCTCCTCGGAGTCCTAAAACTGATACACCGTCCGTGGCCGCTAAAGTACAATCGATACTACCATGCTACGAAGGGATTAAAATGCTCGAAGCTTACTAGGCAGCTAGGTGAAACAGAATTATTTTGGTATGACCTGCACTACAGCTAAAGAAATAACAACTTAGACTTAGTAACTATGTAATATCTGAGGTGTAATGCAACTATCAATAGGCTAACGTGACGCTTACCATCAGGTTAAAATTTAGCTCGACTCATCATTAAATAGGACCGCATTTTGATTCTACTCAAAAATCAAGGTGCGTCTATTTTTTTATACCAGTTACTAAGTTATATCCTACAAGTAGAATTTGAGATATTTAATAGTTGTGAAATAACTAAAACAGCCTTGAATCGTAAACCATTAAATTATTATGACACTTGCATGTTATCGTTAAAATCGAATAAATCTTATCAGCCGGTTATCTGCGTGGTTTATAAACTACCAGTTAGACAATAGCGGCCGCTTAACTGTCGGTGTATCTTTGATCAGATAACCGTGATCAGGCCGGGTTAATTGAAATATTTAACGTTTAATACATTTTAGTATTGGAATTAATCGTGTTTAGATTGAATCGTATTTAGTTGGGACGCGTGGATTGGGGACCATACTCATTTTTTTTTTGTGTATAATAAAGGAAAAACAAAAAAGTAACACACTGCAAATAAAAAGTTGGTATCTCAAAATTCGCCCGAAAACGCAGGTAGTAGACGGTAAATAAAATAAATAAATAAAATAACATTTATTGCCTTACAAATTGAACATAAAAAACATAAACAAGGTAGCATAAAAATAAACTAAGTAGGTATATGTATAATCTATTAAGGTAAGTAATTTTGAAAGGAAAGATTGACCCGTGGGTGTCCGTCCGGGTATGAATAGCGCCCTTCCATCTCCTCCAGTTGGGTGTCGTTAAGGCTGCCTGTCCACCGGAGCGGAGCGAGGCAGTGGAGCGGAGAAACGGAGAAATATTAACCAATAAGATTACACTAAGATTTTGGAGCGGAGATTTTGTGCAATCTTATTGGTTAATATTTCTCCGTTTCTCCGCTCTAGTGGACAGGCAGCCTAAGAGGCGACTAAGGAAAAAAGAAGACGGGCAGCAGCGTCTTTCTATTGGGTTAATTACCTATCTATTACTGACTCCCCGGGTTGGAGGAAGGTCGCATACGTGCGTACAATTTAACGAGCTCTATAATTCTGATAGAATTGAAATGGCGGGGGTTGCCTATGACATTATATATGCCCCCGTCACATCAATATTCAGCGTGATGTCATTAATATTCAGCACTGTGTCGCTGTGCACTAACTTGTTCTAATCATACCATAATACGTTATTGGAAAGCTGGTGACGTCATGACCTGTGACATGTTTTTTTTTTACCTTTTTTTTCATCGATATAATATATAAACTAGATAAACATTCACTAACAAAATTACGGTCACGGGGGTTGGGGACTTATCTGTGCTGGTGGCGGAAACGTGAACTAACGGTTTTAATATGATAATGACGTAGTTTGACAGTTTCATATAGACAGTAGTGACACTCCTATCGGTAAAAATAATTTTGTCAGCCTGTGGCTTAAAGAATGAGCGACACAAGGGCGATGTTTCTGTATGCCACTTTTCGGACCGTAACACCTTATCTAGCTTAAATATTATATTTGGTTGCACCATCTACATGGACGCTATTACACTAACTAACATTCAATCATTCGCACACATCTATTTTAACTATGTACGCTAATTGCACCTATCCCAAACGAATGCACGGAATGGAACCATGGACCAATCGCGCATCGCGCTATTCGAAACCGTCGCACGCAACGTCACAGTCCACCAAGAAGCTTGAGCCCTCCGGACGCGTACGCTATCGAAGCTGAACTTACTTAATTTCATTATTTTTCGGGCTCGCTTTATTATCACGCGCAATCCTGCTTTCAGAAAATTATGGTGAATAAAGTAAGGAAGCGAATGCACTTTGTCAGCCTGTGGCTTAAAGAAATACCGACAAAAGGGCGATGTTTCTGTGTGCCACTTTTCGGACCGTAACACCTTATCTAGTTTAAATATTATATTGATGTTTTTTTTTACTTAATTTAAACCAGTTTTGATCATCATCCGACCTCTTGGCAATTGGTAATGCAACCGCAGATTAGTTTAATAATAACAAATATAAAACAAACCTTGTCAGAGGTAGCGCTCTGCCTTCAGTAAAGGTGGCAAATGTTGGTCACGGACTTCCTCACTCACAAACGTCAATTAACATTAATTCTCTTATTAAGTTTATTCAACTCAGATTATTTAGATTCTCGAAGCCGTTTATAATCGATTATTGCGTTTGTGATAACCTATATTTCTACTTACTTACTAATAAATAGGATCCTCCTGGCCGATACGACCACAGCGGCCAACTTTCCACAAGATCAGCCATGTACGTGGGAGATATTGTAGAGCACAAGCGCTTGCGTAGACCAAACTTTTTTTATTTTTTATACCACCAAGCACGCGTCCCGCCTGATGGTAAGCAGTCACCGCCGCCTATGGACGCTAGCAACACCTGTAGGATCACTAGCGCGTTGCCGGCCCCGTAGAAATTTGTTAACTCCCATTTTAAATAACCCCATGATGTAATTAGTCGGGAAAACCTCGGCAGGCAATTTATTCCACAATTTCAGGGTCCGAGGAAGAAAAAATCTTTGAAACCGCAAAGTGCGGGAGGGATGACATTGTTGCGGGATGACATTGTGCGATGATAAAAAGCGGCCGTGGGCATCATCAGTGGCGGTCCGAGAGGGGGGGTCGTGGGGGTCATGACCCACCCAAAATCCATATTCGTACACGGCAAAATTGTGTAGCGGCTAGGTACAAGACCAACGGGACCGTCACATATGATCCACCCCCCCCCCCCTAAATCGTTGGCTGCGACCGTACCTGGGCATCATGTCAAACAATTCTTCAGAACACTGTCGTTATACAATCGGTAGAAAACACACAGGGAAGCAAAATGTCTTCTCACCCGTAGAGACTCTTAACCGTTTGAGAGGTCAGGATCGTCGACGATCCTGATGGCTCGTCACTTCACCGAGTCGAGCGGTCAGGCACTCCCGCCCATAGGTGACAGCAGTAGGTACTCCATATGCGGCTGAACTCTGCGACTGCACTCTCTCTTCCTTTATACCTCTCACAATCCGATGGGACAGAAGACTGACACGACCAGGAGAGAGGTAAGGCGCAGGACCGACTTTTTACATGCCCATCCGCCGCATGTGTCATCTCACTTTACAGACAATCAGGTGATCGGCGTTTTTTTGGTGGGGAAATCCTCATAGGATACCCGCGCCGCCACGGAGGTAGCAGCATGTCGGACTCTTATCGACTAAAACCCCACGGTGTCCTCAACCCGCTGTGTCGACGGGCCCCGGGAACGTACTTGGTACTCGTCCGGGTCCCGTCAGCGGCCGCTTCCTTCCTCGTCCGCGGGTGTAAAGCCCACGGACCTGTCTGCGGGTGTAAAAGGCCCGCAGACCCACAACCGGGTAAAATCCAGGTGATTGGCCTGCATTGTCCTAGCTAGTAAGGAACAACTACACAAAGTGGTTGCCCCCCGCAGGATTCAAACCCGCGACCTCCGGATTGCAAAGCAAGCCGTATCCCACTGCGCCACGGCGGCTAATCACTAATATGTAAAGTATTAAGTATTAATTGGCTGTTTTTGTCAATCCAATGTTAAGCATTAGGTTAGTGATACTTAACTTTAATTCACGTTTGTGAGTGCGGTAACCAGCCAAATTGAACCGCTGAAGCATTAAGAGCTTCGCTTGTACTCTAAGAAAATTAATTGTGATGATATTATTATTACCTACCGCTGAAAATGTATATACAATTCATGCCTTATTAATTATTCTAAACCCGAAAAGTATGTGTCATCTAACGACTGAACACATGAATATTGATCATACCTTCACTATAAAATCCCTAAATCCACTCAACCCTCCACACTCACCTCAAGAACAGCGTGACATCGAACATTTTCGGCAGTAAGAACGTGACAATGAGAGCTATAGTGTTGTTTTGTCTCATGGCGTGTTTTTATAGCGTGTTAGCTGGTAGTGGGGCTCGCGTGTACTGCGGGCGAAGGCTGGCTGAAACCCTGGCCTACATGTGCGACCAAGAAGTGATGGAGAAGCGAGGGTCTTGGCAGTCTTGGTTGCCCGCTGAACGACCCAAACGAGGCATTATCCAGGAGTGCTGTGATAGCCCTTGCACTTTGAACACGCTGCTACAATATTGTTAATAACCGAATTGATCGTATCTAATGTTTGTAAATATGTATGTATACTTATATTACTTATGCCGAGACAAATAAATTGTAGAGTCTATATATTTTTTTTTTATTAAACACAACCTACTGTTGAATTGAGAAACTCTTCCTTATTGAAGTAGATTGAAAATTGATCACATCACACACATCACATCACCAGCTGGAAGACGTCCACTGCCGAACTTCCCCCTTTGAACGCCACAATTAACAACAATTGGCTCAAACTCAAAAATAGTTTATTTCAAATAGGCTTAACGCTAGCACTTTTGAAAGGTCATGTTTTAAAAAAAATATAAGCTACCACCGGATCACAAAGCGGTCTCTGAGAAAATCCGGCAAGAAACTCAGCGGGCTTGTAATTCATTTCACTTTTTTTAAACAGTGTGCCATGTTACAATTAGATCAGAGCAACAGTGTGTCTTGCCGTTCAAAAGATCAAATATGACAGAAAAAAATAATAAAATACTACGAAAGTACAACAAACTAAAAAACCAAAGGGATAGTAGTCGGACCAGTCCCCCCAAGCAGCACCCGCGCACGAGTTGACTCGAGCACAGCAGCCATTTGCATCCACCGGTTACCTGCGACGCGCACAATGTCGTGTGTCCACCTAGTGGGAGGCCTGCCTACGCTGCGTCTTCCGGTTCGTGGTCGCCACTCGAGAACCTTTCTTCCCCAATGGTTATCGGTTCTCCGAGCGATGTGGTCTACCCATTGCCACTTCAACTTGCAGATTTTAAGAGCTATGTCGGTACCTTGGTTCTTAGGCGAATCTCCTCATTACGGATTCTGTCGTGCAAAAAAAGTCCGAGCATATCTCGTTGCTCTCCATAGCTCGTTGTGTGACTCTGAGCTTCTCTAAAAGGCCAGCTGTTAAGGACCACGTCTCAGTACCATATGTCATCACTGGCAACACACACTAGTTAACGATATTGAAAATAGTTAACCTGTTAATTTAAATATCATACATGCTTGAAGTTGAGTACTTTTACTTTATTTATGTAATAATGAATAGTCGGAGACAATTACTTTTTTATGTATGACAAAGTACTTTGCAGAACTGTCGGCAGGCTTCAGAACTATAGACCACTCCAAATTTTCTAATGTCACATTGGCCTCACTAGTAGGTGACTTGTGCACCGACTAAAATGTTGCAAGACAACGCAGATACACTACTGCATGGAATAAACGGCTATGTCTTCCTGAAAGCCAGCCAGTGGCGCAGCAGAAAACTGCTCGCTTTGCAAACCGGCGATCGCGGATTCAAATCCCGAGAGACAACTTCTTTGTGTGTTCCTTACTAGTAGTAGACGAAACGGGCCGATCGCCTGACTGACTAGGTCTAGAAAGTAAGAGATGATCCACGCGTGTTAAAAGTCGGGCCTACACCTGTCCTCTACCCGGTCGTGTTAGTCTTCCTTTTCATCGATTTGTGAGAGTAAATCATCGTCGGCTTGTTGAATGTTTATCGTTTTTTTACAGATGGTTCCACGGTGAACGCGCTCAACCACTCTTTGATCTTGTACCGCCATCCCATCTCTTTTACCGGACTACCAGGCGCCGGCAGGGTCTCCACCGCTTTGTCATTGACACTCGAACTTGCCACACTAAGCTTTTCTTTTTTTCTTTCCTCATGCACACGTCCAAGCTGTGAAATTCTCTCCCGGACACCGTTTTCCCAGATAAATATAACTTGGGTTTATTCAAGTCTAGAGTGAACAGCGCGGTCCATCCTAGATCACATCTTCAGTTACTACCATGTGAGACTAAACCTATCTTATAAAAAAAATTGTACATATGGCTTTGAATGTTTTTTTTTCTTTAAACGACTTTTCTGGCATAGAAAAATATCTAAGTTATGTTTCACACCGGTGATGGTGTGAATGTCAGATACTATTTCTGGTCTTAATATTCTGGATGCGATCAATGGAATGTAACAAATATGTTTTTCTAGTTTTCAGCCATATCACACGGGGTAATATTTTTTTTAAACTACCTAGGCAATACGGCCCGCCTGATGGTAAGCAGTCACCGCAGCCTATAGACGCTAACAACGCCAAAAAAATCACTAGCGCGTTGCCTACCCTTAGAGATTAAGTGTCTGTCCAGTAATTTTACCAGCTACAGTGCCCTTTAAATCGGAATATAGCCATATTTACAAACTGCTGCTTGGCGCCAAAATAATTGACACTGCTGTAGTACCTACCTGGACGGATCCTTGCACAATGAACCTACCACATAATTAACATTTAATGATATGGAACCTTTCTATATATTTTTTTTATTAGCGGATAAATATCTGCTATTTGTTTGTATATGTTTAACGATAAAAGAAGTTCGCATTATGTAGTTTTTAATTTTGGTTTTAAAATACAAAATTGTTTCAATTCGTTTAAGTTAATATTACGTAGTAAATGCTTAAATTCTATTTGTGAAAACGATAGGCTTAAATTATGTTATAGTTTCTTTGTCTATAAGTACTTTATATTTATATAAGCTGCTGTTTTCCTAACTGTAAATAAATAAATAAAAATAGAAATATCTCAAAACTGTATAATTTCCTTTCCATAATTATTATGGTTATCAAAATGAAATTGCTTTTACCGATAAGATTGCCATTTTTATATTATACCTATGTACTACAGACAATTTAATTCTATGTAAGTATGTACAATAATGTACATTTAATGTAATTTTTTAATTTCCATAATGTACAGTAGGTACAGAGTGGGTACCTAATCTTATTTACCCTAGTTTTTTTGAACATGTAATGTAGGCACAATTACAGGGTATCAGCCAAGCCTTGCTGGTGGAATTGGCTCGAAACAAATGAATTTTCGATACAAGTTGCAGGAACTTGTATTGGAAAATTCATTTGTTTCTCGCCTCATCGCATCGCATCGCAGTTATGTGTGGGAGCCCTAAGGCATGCGAAAATACAGACAATTGATTAAATAATAAATTCTTTGTTAACTGGACTTTTTTAACATGAATTGTTATTAATTTCCCTTTTTAACTATTACAATTTCATCTACAGTACTGAAACAAATTATTTATATTGGCACCAACATTTAAATATATTTTATCGTAAAATAATCCAGCATTGCAAGGTATATGTACCTAATGAAAAAAGAAACAAGAGATAGGTATATTAATGACATTATTTATTTAATAGTAATGATATTTACAATTCAGTCATCCGATATTAACTAAGCAAGGAGTTGTACATTAATCAACAATACTGCATCAACGTATTTTTAGTGCAAGAATTGAAACAGCACTCCTCGACGATACCACGTTTAGGACGTTCAGCCGGAAACCAAGACTTCCATGACCCTCGTTTTTCGTATTCCATCTGTTCACATACCATCGACATGACCCGAGCGAGCCTACGGCCACAATACACTTGTGCATCTTCTGTAGCAAACACGCCCCAGAAGCAAGCGACGAGGAAGAATAACACTAGAGTCCTCATGTTGTCACGCTAGTGTTGTCAAGTCGTCACGGTGTCACTGTCACGCTATTAGGTGAGGCTCAGTGCTAGGAAACTAGACGCTGAGTGTGATGATACCGAATTGTCCAGTGACTTTATAGGGCTGTAGCGAATTAATATTCACATGTTCAGGCTTCATTTTCTTACAAATGACGCAGGTATCAATTTGGTTATCAATTTTCATTTGTTCAAGTTCAGTTCTCATGTGACGTCAACCAGCTAGTTAGCTGTCTGTCATTCTTAAGTACAACGTTTTTGGCTTAAAATAATAAGAATAGAAATGTCTAGGATCGAAATATTAATATTCAGCATCCGATGATGCGTGAATCTCTCCTACACAGCTTAAGACATTTTACTAACGAATATGAATATTAATCAATCACGGGGACTATAAAAAGGCTTTACGCCTCAATCTAACCACATTCAACCACCATACATCGTATCCAGAACATCAAGTCAGCAAGAGCGTGACATTCCGTTAAAGAAACAGCAACAACGTGATAAGGAACCATGAGGGTTTTAATACTGTTCTGTCTCTTGGCTTGCATCTGCTGTGTGATAGCAGATAGGGGGCATGTTTACTGTGGAAGACGGCTTGCAGAAGTGTTGTCTGTCCTATGCGATCAGCAGAACATGGTGAAGCGAGGGTCATGGGATTCCTGGCAAGTCGAGCGGCCCAAGCGGGGCATCGTTGAAGAGTGCTGTGAGAACCCTTGTACCATTGACACGCTAATGCTATATTGTTAAAGGACCGACACATGCTAATGAATTGATTTGCCTGTAAATAAATTATGGTTTACATTATCTCTTTTTCTTCCTTTTGTAAATGTTTAGGTCCATCGAAACTTTGTGCAAATTTCTACAGCCATTCAATTAAGTTATCGCACGTTCGATGATCACCTGATTATCTGGAAAGTAGTATATTTAGATTCATGCAATGGATGGGCATGTAAAACGTCGATCAAACGCCTTTTCAAAAGGTCCCCGAGAGCTGTGGGGCTCGACCGGGGTATGTGGGATTCTTACCCACTAAAACCCCCGCGGCTGTTGCATCTGCACATGAGAGGAGACCCTAGGGCTCACCGGTGGGATCTGCACTAGGAGCCTTTCAGTGCCTTGCCTTTGAGCCCGCCACCGGGGGGCGCATTGTAGCCCCCCGGGAACCTGTCACGGGGGTCGCACACTGCCGCCATCCTCCTCGGAGTCACCGCCGTACTCAAAGGACGTCCTAGGGCCCACACCCCGAACGTCCAGCGACTCCGAAGCGATCATACGCCTAATCTATCCCTGGTCGTGTCGGTCTTCCGTCCCTTTGGTTTGTGGTGGTAAATAATAAAGAGTGCACCTGTTTCACAAGCACAAGCACTTGTGCCCAATAATTTCTCCTGTATAGGCTAATCATGTTAAAAACTCCGTGGCCGGATCGGCTAGGAGAAACATTAATTACATGAATCGAACTTACAATTTCTGGGTAGCAGACTTGCAAGCTCTTGTATATCCTTCATTGCGGTACGAGTACAGAGTATATTACGCAAGGCAATAAAAAGGCCAACGAAGGATACGACTATTAGAGCCCCGAGTCACATCAAGTTGTTCAAAAACTTATGACGGATTGACACCAGTAAAGCGGTCGGTCGTAATCCGCGAATGTTTACGAGCGCACCGTAAACAGCGCCACTCGTAAACCAACTGAGATAGTTAATCTGTTCCTGAAGAACTCGTTGTACCCTTGCCGCATTGATGCAGCCTGGACTAGACAATTTTACTGAATATAGTACTTGACAGCGATCGCACGTGATAGCAAGTCGTCAAGCAAGCGTGGGTAGGATCGACTTAGCTTAAAACATAAAAAAGGACTTTATGTCGGAGGTTTGAACAGCAAATGCCACGAAGTCTTGACCCTCAGCCTCCTAATACAATGACAATCTTAATCTGGCAATAAGACCTTTAGGTACGTGCGAGTCTATTGCGGTGAAATTATCATCCTGCTATTTGATTCTACATAATTATAACAACGCTACTATCGCGATGATGTTATCAATAGTGACTATTTCCCCTTTTGCCTGTCACCTTTTTTATGTCAGGGATATACCTTCAATAGGACCCCGGCACCCTGTGGAGGGGAGGGTAACGTGGGTATGTGGAATTGTTACCCAATAAAACCCCCGTGGCTGTGACATCGGCACATGTGAGGGGGAACTGGGCTCTACGGTGAGATATGCACTAGCATCGCCGCCATATTCGGACGGAAGGATGTCTAGGATACAAACGTCCAACGACTCTTATTGAGCTCTTGGCAACACTGGCAATCTTACCTCAGGAACCTAAGGACTGAGCAGTTGCGGTATTTATTAGTTACAGGGCCACTAAATGTAAGAATCTAGGAAATGTAGGGTGCTGCCAAGGTGAATCAACGGTTTAGGCACGTGTAAACTTAAAAGAAATATGGTTGGTATACAATAAATTCCATTTAGTAATGTAAATTCAGTCAAAAAAGTATCGCGAATGGATGATTTGTTATGATACCAAATTCAATTTTTTGTTTATTTTTGTTGTTGTTAGATTGGCACAATCTGTTGTTTTCGATTTTGGCGCGGGGTTTGAGTTGCATCTATTATTTAGATTAAATACAGTGTTGTTTTTAGTTATATCATATCTAGTGTGTATTGTAAGTATCATAATGGACAAAAACATCGAACAAGAGTTTGTCTTAAATTTTGCATCGCCTTATTCACCAGATATGGCTCCAGCCGACTTCTTTCTTTTTCCTTAAATAAAATTACCACTTCGTGGCACCCATTTTCATTCGGTAGAAAACAAAGGAGAATTCGCGGCAAGAACTGAAATTAATTCCGGAAAAATCGTTTAATAAATGTTTTGATGATTGGATTATTCGTTGGCGAAAGTGTATCGTTTCTGAAGGAGTATACTTTGAAGGTGATAAAATTTGGATGAACAACTAACATTTTGTGTATTATTGATCTTTTCCCGGTACTTTCATGACAGAGACTACTCTGTCATGAAAGAAAGATTCATGGTTAACGTTCAACCAGAATAAGAGCTCTTGAGTGCTCAGAATAGGTCCCAAGGTTGGCAATTCCGCGCGAACTCTTGTTTACCTACTTTGCGCGAAGAGCGGTGCCAGACGGGGTTACTTTATAGTGACGGTTGCACACGGGATTTCTTTTCGTTCCAAACATAAAAAATATTTCATAATTTTAAGTCTATCATTTATTACATACTAATGTATTGGATTATTTATTACATACTTTCTAGAATCTCTCGAAATGTCTCGAATAGATGACAATAGTTACTTAATTCAGCACTTTTAGAAAATCGCCGACAAGCAAATATATCCGCATTTAATCATCTTCATCATCATCAGCCGGAAGACATCCACTGCTGAACATAGGCCTCCCCCTAGAACGCCACAATGAACGACAATTGGCTATTTGCATCCACCGATTGATCGCACAATGTTGTCTGTCCACCTAGTGGGAGGCCTGCCTACGCTGCGTCTTCCGGTTCGTGGTAGCCACTCGAAAACCTTTCTTCCCCAACGGTTATTGGTTCTTCGAGCGATGTGGCCTGCCCATTACCACTACAACTTGCAGATTCTGGATTTATTATCACTAGAGTTTTGATAGTTGACAAAAACGTTGATAATTTTCTAGTAAGTCTCCACTTACAGATTAAATCTGTGCTATACACCAGCGCCTCAAGCGGTAATTATCAATATTCATATGAGAAAACTGAACACTTTTTAGTGACTTTTATTTTACCAAGATAGATATCAGCACTATCACGCAACTCGAACGTCTACGTTACAGTAACTTACTGAAAACATAAAAAGTGTATATCTCTTAAACTACTGGACCGATTTTGATGAAACTTATACTCTACCCTAAGTTGAAAAATACTCTAACTATTTCAAAAAGAATTTTTGAAATCGGACTTGTAGTTTCTGTGAAATCCGCGGACAAACCTACATACATACATACATATATACCTACATACATACATATATACATACATACATACACTCATAAAATTTGGTAAATTTGTTTAGAAGTCCACATAGACTAACATATATTAATATTACGCATTTTTATTAATATTACATACATACGCGTCGAATAGAGAACCTTCTTTTTGAAGCCGGTAAATGAAGCCGGTAAATAACAATACATATGAACCACCACTATCTCTGCAAATAAGAGCGCTTATTTGCAACTTCGGAAAATGTAACTATTGATATATTATGATAATTATCGAATTGAATTGAATATTATTTTTTGTGAAAATAAAAATTTATTATTATTATTATTTATTATTATTATACAATCAAAGTAAGGCGTAATATATACAGTAGTGACCTATCTAGCGTACGTAGTTACCCCGGGAGCATTACTTGCTAACTAGCTAACTGTAAATGTCCATTATATTTGGAGCTATCTCAGTTCTGAATTATTTGATTGGCTGTAGAAATTATAAGCCGTGTTTCGGTTTCATAGCCCATTTTTGATAGGCTTACATTTTTACTGAAGGCAAGGAAGAAGGGAGAAATATGTAAGCCATTGTAAAATTGATTAGTATTTATTTACAGCCAAGTCAATTGATCAGGGTCGGTCCTTTAACAATATAACATTAGCGTGTCAATAGTACAAGGGTTCTCACAGCACTCTTCAACGATGCCCCGCTTGGGCCGCTCGACTTGCCAGGAATCCCATGACCCTCGTTTCACCATGTTCTGCTGATCGCACAGGACAGACAACACTTCTGCAAGCCGCCTTCCACAGTAAACATGCCCCCTATCTGCTATCACACAGCAGATGCAAGCTAAGAGACAGAACAGTACTAAAACCCTCATGGTTCCTTATCACGTTGTTGCTGTTTCTTTAACGGAATGTCACGCTCTTGCTGTCTTGATGTTCTGGATACGATGTATGGTGGTTGAATGTGCTAAGTTTATGGGGTAAAGCCTTTTTATAGTCCCCGTGATTGATCAATATTCATATTCGTTAATAATACGTGTAGGTGAGATTCACGCATCATTTGATGCTGAATATTAATACTTCGATTCTGAAATTGTTTTTAGCTAAGATTGCGATGGACTTAGGATAATAGATAGATAGTCAAGTGCTGGTTGACGTCATAAGATAACTGAACTTGAACAAATGAAAATTGATAACTTAGAGGATACCTGCGTCATTTGAATAAAATAATATGTAAATCCTGAAATTATGAATATTAATACGCCATAGCACTATAAAACCACAGGACAATTCGGTATCATCACACTCAGCGTCTAGTTTCCTAGCACTGAGCCTCACCTAATAGCGTGACAGTGACACCGTGACGACTTGACAACACTAGCGCGACAACATGAGGACTCTAGTGTTATTCTTCCTTGTCGCTTGCTTCTGGGGCGTGTTTGCTGCCGAAGATGCACAAGTGTATTGTGGCCGTAGGCTCGCTCGGGTCATGGAAATGGTATGTGAACAGGCGGAATACGAAAAACGAGGGTCATGGAAGTCTTGGCTTCCGGCTGAACGTCCAAAACGCGGCATCGTCGAGGAGTGCTGTCTTAATTCTTGCACTAAAAATACATTGATGCAGTACTGTTGATAAAATTGATTGTTTAGGTAATACTGATTTAATTGACTGATTTGGAAAATAGTATTATGATTAAAGTGTAAATAAATTATTCTATTAATGTATCTCTTACTTTTTCTTTCATTTTAGGATTCCGTACCTTAACAGTAACGAAACCGGCTAAGTGCGAGTTGGACTCGCGCACCGAGGTGTCCAAACTTCTTTGGACGAAATAAAGTTTACAGATTTTAACTTTTCAAAGATATAGATAATGTCATATTGCTATCAGCAAAGTACTTAGAACAGTAAAGAAATCTAATGAAAATGTCCTGGGTGTACCGGACCGCCTTACCCCTTACAAAAATTTACCCTTCGCCACTGCCATATCTTATGCAAACTAAATGTCTGCTCAGTCCCTATTGTATATAGCGTAATAATAGATATCTTAATGATTAACTGATCAGTTTATAATTACCTTATTCACATACAAAGGAAATTACGTGGTAATATGTGCAAGTAATGTTTCACTGCTTAGCCCCTATGAAACATAGCGTGATGTTTTATATACCAACTTATACCCCTACTTCTACACAACACATCAGTGAAAGTCCTATCAGAATCCATCCACGGGTTTTCAAATGATACCTGGACGAACAGAACGACAGACAGACAGACACAGACAATAATTCCAAAAAAATTTTTTTTGGCCTCTATGTCGATCCACGCTCCGTCCGGGAACCGCCCAAATCCGAAACCCCGAAGACTTTCAACTCGAACTACACAATCGCTTTCAGTGCCTAGCCGAATGCGAAACTGCGGACGAGTTAAACAATGGGTTGGTGCAAACTGTCCATGCAGTGGGGTCCAAGTTCTTTAAGACCCCACGCCGTAATAAGCCTCAGAAGCTCTCCAATCAAACCATTAAGTTAATGGAAACCCGGACTGAGATGAGACTGCAATCTTCAGCTGATATGTCAGAATATGCTGAACTCAATAGACGAATCTCGAAATCCATGCGTCACGACTTGCGTTCCTATAATACAGCATGTATTAAGGACGCAATTGAGCGGAACCAAGGCTCTAAAGTGTTCGCAAAGAATTCGTCTATTGGGCGCAGCCATATGACCAGGCTGAAGATCGACGATGGCAGTGTCATCTCATCGAAACCGGAGATATTGAGAGAGCTCGAGAGGTTTTACGGACAGTTATACACCTCAACACAGGAACCCATTGCCAGAACAGCTCAGGACACCAGAGCCAAATTAACCCGACACTACACTGAGGACATCCCAGACATCAGCCTGTACGAGATTAGAATGGCTCTCAAACAGCTTAAGAACAACAAGGCGCCGGGTGAAGACGGAATCACAACAGAACTTCTGAGAGCGGGTGGAAAACCGGTACTATTAGTCCTCCAGAAGTTATTTAATTCCGTCTTACTCCAGGGTACTACGCCAGAAGCATGGCACAGGAGTGTGGTGGTTCTTTTCTTCAAAAAAGGTGATAACACCTTGTTGAAGAATTATAGACCCATCTCACTCCTGAGCCATGTATACAAGCTGTTTTCGAGAGTCATTACGAACCGTCTCGAACGCAGGTTTGATGACTTCCAGCCTCCCGAACAAGCCGGGTTCCGAAAAGGCTTTAGCACCGTAGACCACATACATACGCTCCGCCAGATTATACAGAAGACCGAGGAGTATAATCGGCCATTATGTCTAGCGTTTGTGGACTACGAAAAAGCCTTCGATTCAATCGAGACCTGGGCGGTACTGCAGTCCCTCCAGCGGTGCCATATCGACTATAGGTACATCGAAGTGTTGAAGTGTTTGTACAGAAACGCCACCATGTCGATCCGACTACAGGACGAGAGCACGAAACCAATCCCATTGCAGCGAGGCGTGAGACAGGGAGACGTTATTTCTCCGAAACTGTTCACTAACGCATTGGAGGACGTTTTCAAGCTCTTGGACTGGTACGGATTCGGCATCAACATCAATGGCGAATACATCACTCACCTTCGTTTTGCCGATGATATAGTCATTATGGCAGAGTCGCTGGAGGACCTCAATACAATGCTCAGCGACCTCAGTAGCGTTTCCCAACAGGTGGGTCTTAAAATGAACATGGACAAGACGAAGATCATGTCTAATGTCCATGTTGCACCCGTACCGGTAGTTGTTGGGAACGATACAATCGAAGTTGTTGACCACTACGTATACCTAGGACAAACAATCCAGTTAGGTCGGTCCAACTTCGACAAAGAGGTCGCCCGAAGAATCCAACTCGGATGGGCAGCGTTCGGGAAACTACGTGACATCTTCTCATCAGAAATTCCGCAGTGCCTGAAGACAAAGGTTTTTAACCAGTGTGTGTTGCCAGTGATGACTTATGGTACTGAGACGTGGTCTTTAACAGCTGGCCTTTTGGAGAAGCTCAGAGTCACACAACGAGCTATGGAGAGAGCTATGCTCGGAGTTTCTTTGCGCGACAGAATCCGGAATGAGGAGATTCGCCGAAGAACCAAGGCCACCGACATAGCTCGTAGAATATGCAAGTTGAAGTGGCAGTGGGCAGGCCACATCGCTCGAAGAACCGATAACCGTTGGGGAAGAAAGGTTCTCGAGTGGCGACCACGAACCGGAAGACGCAGCGTAGGCAGGCCTCCCACTAGGTGGACCGACGACATTGTTCGCGTCGCAGGCAACCGGTGGATGCAAATAGCAAATTGTCGTTCATTGTGGCGGTCTAAGGGGGAGGCCTATGTTCAGCAGTGGACGTCTTCCGGCTGGTGATGATGATATGTCGATAGTATGTATAGTATTCCCCACATAGAAATTTTGGAAAAATATTCAATGTACAGAAAAAGTGCTCTTTGAGTTTTATTATAGTAGGTATAGAAGACAAATAAAATCTTTTAAAAATAAAATTGAACCGACTTCAATATCACTGAAAAGTATAAAATAATTTATATATTATTGAAGTTGGTGTTAGCTTACTGGCTGTGTATATTTGGCACCAACTTCAATAATATTTAAATTATTTTATACTTTTCAGTGATATTGAAGTCGGTTCAATTTTTTTAAAAAAGATTTTAGTTTTAGCTTTTTAGTGATATTTTCATATATAAAGATTGAACCATCGAAAACCGTAAAATTAGCTAGGTAGGTTATGATCACATTATCGTCTACATAGTTTTACATAATTCATGTCAAAAAAATATCCGGTCGTAATGAAATTTGCATGGAATCATCATAGTAGTTTACTTTCTCGAATAAAAAAAGAATCGTCGAAATCGGTTCATAATTGTCAGAGCAATGTAATGGAGAACATCAGTTTGATGGTTTTTACCAGATAAATTCCTCCACATCGTTCATGGTCCTCCAGGAAGTTCTTATCCGGTTGTAATAAAATTCATACAGATTAAATACAGTGGTTTCTCCTTTCGAATAAAAAAAGAACTTTGGGGAGAAATCTTTCATAAGTTACCCGGTGTCAGTAGTGGTGGAGGCCGGGGTATGTGGGATTTTTAGCAACTATAACCTCTCCGGTGGCCTTTATCAACGCTGTGGAGGGAATCTGGGAACTTCGATCGGACGTCGTTATGCTAGGCTGGGAAATGACCACCACCACCACCACGGGAGAGCCCTGGGGTCCCCCCTCTCGTGTGCCGATGCGACAGCCGCGGGGGTTTTAGTGGGTAAGAATCACACATACCCCGGTCGAGCCCCACAGCTCCCGGGGATCTTTAGAAGATTTCCCACGCGTCAAAAAAAAAATAGGCTGGGAAATGGCAGCAGACGTGCGCGCTTTACCTACCAAATTAATTTCTACCAGGTAATTAATTTAGATGTAGTTCGATTAACCTGCACAATTAAATTTAAATTTGATAGTGGCTAAAAATTCTCAATAATTCTATCAATTGAAAAATTTGAACTATCATTTTAAATGTTAAACGTGAGCCACTGTGATTTTGGATCGGTCATGCTCGCCATCGAAAAGTCTTTGCTTGTGGCGGCTTCGTGTGGCGGGTCACCCCCTTCCCTCCAATATGGTTGAGGGGAGTGATGGCTGCTGCTCGAGTCAACTCGTGCGCGGGTGCTGCTTGGGGACTGGTCCGACTACTATCCCTTTGGCATTTTAGTTTTTAGGTTGTTGTATTTTCGTCGTATTTTTTATTTTTATTTGATATTTTGAACGGCAGGACACATTGTCACTGGTGCTGATTTAATTGTAAAAAGACAAACTATGAAAAAAAAATTTGAAAAAATGACAAGCCCGCTGAGTTTCTTGCCGGATCTTCTCAGTTGAGGCCGCGTTGTGATCCGGTGGTAGCTTTTAAAAAATTGACCGTTCAAAAGTGCTAGCGTTAAGCCTATCTATACTTATAATAAAACTGTAACAGGTCCAATTCTGTACATTGAAGATATTATGAAAATTATATTTGGAGGGCATTCTATAACCGATACTGAGGCCGAAAATGTAATTTTTTTCATTTTTGTCTGTCTGTCTGTCTGTCTGTCTGTCTGTCTGTCTGTCTGTCTGTCTGTATCACGGCTGAGCATCACGCCGAAACTACTGAATGGATTCAAATGAAACTTGGCATGATTTGAGATCTTACTACGAGGTAGGACATAGGATACTTTTTATCCCGTAATCTAGCACGGTTCTTTTGGGAGAGAGGATTAAAGTCAAAATGGGACTTGGTTATACGCTTGGTCCGATTTTATCAATTTTTCTTTATAATATAATAAATATTAGTAAGGTTACACTCATAGAGAGTTGTTATTAAGGTTTTGTAATCGATCGGGTTAAGCAACGTTAGCTAAGGTCATTAAATAGATGGGTGACCGTTTAACGCCATTTGAACTAAACGGGTCCGTGCTTCGGAGAGCAAGTAAAAATTGGGTCCCAGTTTTTAACCAACTATAAAAAAGGAGGTTATGTATTCGATGCGAATGTCTATTATTAAAAGTTTAGTTAACGTAAAAATAGCGCAGGCGGAGCTGCGTGGGTCAGCTAGTTTGAAATAAAAATTGTGCATCTTTGAATCCTTTGAATCTTTGAAAGTTTTTAACTAAGTTGGTATTGATAAACTAAATCTAGATCAAATTGACAATTTGATAAGCTCTTAACTTAAAATAAATATTTTTGGCGTAATACTCTCATACGACATCAAAATCTGTTCAGAAATGTATGTATTGGGTTTATTACATACTAGCTGACCCACGCAGCTCCGCCTGCGCTATTTTTACGTTAACTAAACTTTTAATAACAGACATTCGCATCGAACACATAACCTCCTTTTTTATAGTCGGTTAAAAACTGGGACCCACTTTTTACTTGCTCTCCGAAGCACGGACCCGTTTAGTTCAAATGGCGTTAAACGGTCACCCATCTATTTAATGACCTTACCTAACGTTGCTTAACCCGATCGATTACAAAACCTTGATAACAACTTTTTATGAGCGTTCCCTTACTAATATTTATTATATTATAAAGAAAAATTGATAAAATCGGAAAAAGCGTATAACCAAGTACCCATTTTGACTTTAATCCCCTCTCCCAAAAAAACCGTGCTAGATTACGGGATAAAAAGTATCCTATGTCCTACCTCGTAGTAAGATCTCAAATCATGCCAAGTTTCATTTGAATCCATTCAGTAGTTTCGGCGTGATGCGCAGCCGTGATACAGACAGACAGACAGACAGACAGACAGACAGACAGACAGACAGACAAAAATTAAAAAAAAAATATTTTCGGCCTCAGTATCGGTTATAGAATGCCCTCCAAATATAATTTTCAAAATATCTTCAATGTACAGAATTGGACCTGTTACAGTTTTATTATAAGTATAGATGTACTTATTAAAATCTCTAAAAAAATTAGATGACGATAGTTACATAAGTTGATTCAGCACTTTTATAAAATCACGGACAAGCAAAGAGATTCGGATTGAGTAACTTTAGAGTTGAGTTTTTAATAAAGGAAAAAACTTTAATACTTGTAGTTTCTCCACTTACTTAAGCGGTGACTATCGAAGACAATTCAAATGAGAATAACATACCTGTGTGTGTGAAGGGTCATGTCATCATACGAGATGATGACATATTGAGATGCCAGGTTGTCTGGTCCACGCTGTGATATGAGATGACAACTACTAGAAGGGACGTCTTAGCCAGTTATGGTTTGCAGGAGGTCGAACATCACTGTGTGTTTGGG
Organism: Furcula furcula; assembly: GCA_911728495.1. Classification (NCBI taxonomy): domain Eukaryota; kingdom Metazoa; phylum Arthropoda; class Insecta; order Lepidoptera; family Notodontidae; genus Furcula; species Furcula furcula. The sequence goes on from OU452252.1 coordinate 25,263,348, forward strand.
GGTCATGTCATCATACGAGATGATGATATGATGAGGTGCCAGGTTGTCCGGTCCTCGCTGTCATATAAGATGACAAATAGCTGGTCGAAGGGACGCCTTAGCGAGTGGTGGTTTGCATGAGGTCGAACATCACTGTGTGTGGAGGATCATGTCATCATACGAGATGATGATATGACAAGATGTCACGTTATCAGGTTCACGCTATCATATGAGATGATGACTGATCGAAGGGATGCTTTAGTCGTTGTGTGGTTGTGTGTGTGTGTGTGTGTGTGTGTGGTCCTTAGTGAGGTTCGCTGGGTAAGACAGTTACAGTGGCCTCCTTGAGGGACCAGCTGGACAAGATTGTTACAGTAGTGTGTGTCTGTATGTGTGAATGTGTGTTGTAGTCCATATGTGAGGTTCGCTGGGTAAGACAGTTACAGTGGCCTCCTTGAGGGACCAGCTGGACAAGATTGTTACAGTAGTGTGTGTCTGTGTGTGTGAATGTGTGTTGCAGTTTATATGTGAGGTTCGCTGGGCAAGACGGTTACAGTGGCCTCCTAGAGGGACCAGCTGGGCAAGATTGTTACAGTAGTGTGTGTCTGTATGTGTGAATGTGTGTTGTAGTCCATATGTGAGGTTCGCTGGGTAAGACAGTTACAGTGGCCTCCTTGAGGGACCAGCTGGACAAGATTGTTACAGTAGTGTGTGTCTGTGTGTGTGAATGTGTGTTGCAGTTTATATGTGAGGTTCGCTGGGCAAGATTGTTACAGTAGTGTGTGTCTGTATGTGTGAATGTGTGTTGTAGTCCATATGTGAGGTTCGCTGGGTAAGACAGTTACAGTGGCCTCCTTGAGGGACCAGCTGGACAAGATTGTTACAGTAGTGTGTGTCTGTGTGTGTGAATGTGTGTTGCAGTTTATATGTGAGGTTCGCTGGGCAAGACGGTTACAGTGGCCTCCTAGAGGGACCAGCTGGGCAAGATTGTTACAGTAGTGTGTGTCTGTGTGTGTGAATGTGTGTTGTAGTCCATATGTGAGGTTCGCTGGGCAAGACGGTTACAGTGGCCTCCTAGAGGGACCAGCTGGGCAAGATTGTTACAGTAGTGTGTGTCTGTGTGTGTGAATGTGTGTTGTAGTCCATATGTGAGGTTCGCTGGGCAAGACGGTTACAGTGGCCTCCTAGAGGGACCAGCTGGGCAAGATTGTTACAGTAGTGTGTGTCTGTGTGTGTGAATGTGTGTTGTAGTCCATATGTGAGGTTCGCTGGGCAAGACGGTTACAGTGGCCTCCTAGAGGGACCAGCTGGGCAAGATTGTTACAGTAGTGTGTGTCTGTATGTGTGAATGTGTGTTGTAGTCCATATGTGAGGTTCGCTGGGTAAGACAGTTACAGTGGCCTCCTTGAGGGACCAGCTGGACAAGATTGTTACAGTAGTGTGTGTCTGTGTGTGTGAATGTGTGTTGCAGTTTATATGTGAGGTTCGCTGGGCAAGACGGTTACAGTGGCCTCCTAGAGGGACCAGCTGGGCAAGATTGTTACAGTAGTGTGTGTCTGTGTGTGTGAATGTGTGTTGTAGTCCATATGTGAGGTTCGCTGGGCAAGACGGTTACAGTGGCCTCCTAGAGGGACCAGCTGGGCAAGATTGTTACAGTAGTGTGTGTCTGTATGTGTGAATGTGTGTTGTAGTCCATATGTGAGGTTCGCTGGGTAAGACAGTTACAGTGGCCTCCTTGAGGGACCAGCTGGACAAGATTGTTACAGTAGTGTGTGTCTGTGTGTGTGAATGTGTGTTGCAGTTTATATGTGAGGTTCGCTGGGCAAGACGGTTACAGTGGCCTCCTTGAGGGACCAGCTGGACAAGATTGTTACAGTAGTGTGTGTCTGTGTGTGTGAATGTGTGTTGTAGTCCATATGTGAGGTTCGCTGGGCAAGACGGTTACAGTGGCCTCCTAGAGGGACCAGCTGGGCAAGATTGTTACAGTAGTGTGTGTCTGTGTGTGTGAATGTGTGTTGTAGTCCATATGTGAGGTTCGCTGGGCAAGACGGTTACAGTGGCCTCCTAGAGGGACCAGCTGGGCAAGATTGTTACAGTAGTGTGTGTCTGTATGTGTGAATGTGTGTTGTAGTCCATATGTGAGGTTCGCTGGGTAAGACAGTTACAGTGGCCTCCTTGAGGGACCAGCTGGACAAGATTGTTACAGTAGTGTGTGTCTGTGTGTGTGAATGTGTGTTGCAGTTTATATGTGAGGTTCGCTGGGCAAGACGGTTACAGTGGCCTCCTAGAGGGACCAGCTGGGCAAGATTGTTACAGTAGTGTGTGTCTATGTGTGTATGTGTTAGTGTGTGTTGTGGTCTTTATGTGAGGTTCGTTGGGTAAGACGGTTACAGTGATTGTTACAGTTGACAAATATGAAAACAGGGATCCGTAAAACAGAAGAGAGAGAGAGATCGGTGTTGGTGAACTAACGTACTGCAGCTGTTGGTTTAGATTGTGATAGTTTCCTGTGAGATTTCATGTTGAGTAGTTGTGCGATGAGTTGTCCTCTCTGGCTCGTGTAGTCCATTTATCTAGTGGTTGCAATCTACATTCCGGTGGGTTTGGTTACTAGGTTGATAGAAGGTCGAGATATGAAGCGGTCGGTCAGGGGTGTCTGTAAGGGGCAGGTGGAGGCCACTCTAGGTAGGTAGGTAGGGCTTTAGTGCCTACTCGAGACTTTATGCCGGTAGTTTCCTTGTGTGTTATTCTGGTGTGCATGGGTGAGATTGTGATTCTGTGTTTTGGCGATCATGTAAAGTTTAAAAAAAAAAGAATGTTACACGTGTTCCCGACATGTATATTATGTACCTACGCTTAAAAACAATGATATGTACATATAATGTACACTCTTATATGGAACTTCGGGAAATGTAAGTATTGATATAATATGATCATTATCACTAAGTGTCGAATTGAATATGTGTTATCCATCAAAATAGGGCGTAAGACTGCAATTGCGACCAGCATGATGCTAACTGACTAAGTCCACTAAATATCTAAAGCTAGCTCAGTTTTGAGTTATTTGATTGGCTGTAGAAATTATGAACGAAACAAATAGAACATTTTCGATAAGCTTAAATATTTACTGAAGGCAAGGAAGAGGGGACAAATATAAATAAGCCATTATAAAATTGATTAGTATTTATTTACAGCCAAGTCAATTGATCAGGGTCGGTCCTTTAACAATATAGCATTAGCGTGTCAATGGTACAAGGGTTCTCACAGCACTCTTCAACGATGCCCCGCTTGGGCCGCTCGACTTGCCAGGAATCCCATGACCCTCGCTTCACCATGTTCTGCTGATCGCACAGGACAGACAACACTTCTGCAAGCCTTCTTCCACAGTAAACATGCCCCCTATCTGCTATCACACAGCAGATGCAAGCCAAGAGACAGAACAGTACTAAAACCCTCATGGTTCCTTATCACGTTGTTGCTGTTTCTTTAACGGAATGTCACGCTCTTGCTGACTTGATGTTTTGGATACGATGTATGGTGGTTGAATGTGCTAAGTTTATGGGGTAAAGCCTTTTTATAGTCCCCGTGATTGATCAATATTCATATTCATTAATAATACGTGTAGGTGAGTTTCACGCATCATTTGATGCTGAATATTAAAATTTTGCTCCTGAAATTATTTTTAGCCAATAACATAGCGATGGACTTAAGATGATAGATAGTTAATTGCTGGTTGACGTCATAAGGGAATTGAACTTGAACAAATGAAAATTGATAACTTAGAGGATACCTGCGTCACTTGAATAAAATAATATGTGAAGCCTGAAAATATGAATATTAATACGCCATAGCACTATAAAACCACAGGACAATTCGGTATCATCACACTCAGCGTCTAGTTTCCTAGCACTGAGCCTCACCTAATAGCGTGACAGTGACACCGTGACGACTTGACAACACTAGCGCGACAATGAGGACTCTAGTGTTATTCTTCCTTGTCGCTTGCTTCTGGGGCGTGTTTGCTGCCGAAGAAGCACAAGTATATTGTGGCCAGAGACTCGCTCGAGTTATGGCATTCGTATGTGGACAGGTGGAATACGAAAAACGAGGGTCATGGAAGTCTTGGCTTCCGGCTGAACGTCCAAAGCGCGGCATCGTCGAGGAGTGTTGTTTTAATTCTTGCACTGAAAATACATTGATGCAGTATTGTTGATATAAATAAATGACAGTTTAGATAAAATAGTCCTACTGATCAAAATGACGGATTTGTAAAATATTATTGTGATGATAATTTAAATAAATTATTTTATTAATTTACTGCTTTATTTTAAAATTGCGTACCTACCTAAGTAAAGTTAAAAGGACCAAAGGAAAGTACGCGACTTCGTCTGTGTGTACATCAATATAAGTATAAATGTATTATAACAACACGTAACCACTATGCTATCGATACTCGTATGAGGAATAGATTTAAATTTTATTTACCCAACCTCATTGCAAATGAAAAGAACATTTTTTTATTTTATTTTCTTTTCAGTAAAGGCCAAAACGGGGCGTCGAAATTTCAAAGTGAGACGTATTAAATGGAATATCATTATGAAAGGGCTTTATTTGCACATTTCAAACCAGATTTTTTTATGTCCTGTAGTAACTAACTAGTATTTTAACTTATAAAAAAACGTGCCAAAAATATAGGTACATCTAAAAATCGGAAATATTGTACTTAAAAACTACTCTATATTCCGAGTAGTTTTTAAGTTTAAGTTTTCGCGGTTTATTTTAGGTTTTGCTTTCCCGACGACGCTTCGAATGCTTTGCAGAACTCATGGTCACGGGCGGTGGTCCGCCAGTACCCCGTAAGAGTAGCTTCATTAAAACGTGTGTCGTTTATTAAGTATGTATTTAGAAATATAAGTAGTAGTATCAATTATCTGGTTTCCATAGTTTCTGGCTCCGCCTAGTTTGGGATCAGATGATCGTGTGTGGAATTGTCCCAGAATATTATTATATTAATTATATTATTCGCGTAAATAATAAAAAACAACAAATAAAACAACAAATTATAACAACTTATACTAATAACAAATTATATTAATAGTTATATTAACATTACAGGAAAAATAGAACGTAGGCTCTAAATTTTTTAATGATTAACAAATAAAATCATCATCATGAATTTGATATTTTATTGATTTTTTAATGATTAATTTTTTTTATTGATTACTAGCTGACCCGCGTAGCTCCGCTCGCGCTCTTTTACTTGTGAATCTAAACCATTCTCGAATCCCCTTGAACACACACAAACAATTTCATCAACATCGGTCCAGCCGTTTAGGAGGAGTTCAGTGACATACACACGTACAGTAGAATAATATATATATATATATACTTAATATAAAGATATTGCGCGGCAGCACAATGCAGTTGTCTTTAGGCAGGCGTGTCGCTTACCATCAGGTAAGCAACTTGCTTTTCTCGTCACTAGATTGAATAAAAAAGGTAGTTCAGTGAACTAACAGTAAAAAAGTACTTAGGTAAATAAATAATGGCTATAAATTAACACCTATAAAATAAAATTCTTATTAAGAGTAGATTCTATATTAAGAGTAAGAATATATATATAGACTCTATATACTTTTATAGCTAAGAAACTGGTCCCAATTTACAGGATGATAAACAGACGGGATATTAAAAACACAGACACTTACTGCCCAGCCAGCGACACAAAATGCCTTGTTCTTGGCAGTAATAAAGGCATACATGTATGCCTTTGGGTGCACCCAACATTACGGACTCTTAGCATAATTGCGTATATTTAAAGAACAGTTTCGTAGCATAATCGTAAATATCATCAATTCTTGACAGGCTGATGAGAATAATACAGTTTTTTTGGGTAAAGAAGAATAACATTTTCTATTTTTGTGACGACTGACACTTTTCTGTAATCCTTTCCCGCCTTTATCGATCGCAACATTTTTGTTTTCTATATTTTAACAACCAGGCTTAGGCCTCATATAGGGCTCCCGCACATAACTGCGAATTCGCATCGCATCGCAAATATCTGCGAGAAACAAATGAATATTTCCATACAAATTCCTGCGATGCGGCGGCGCCGTATTGCATCGCATCGCAGTTATGTGTGGGAGCCCTTACGGAGGCGCGGAGCGTCGCGCGTCGAGTGTGGCGTGGCGTCTCGCATCTCTCTCTCTCACTCCTACAACGCCATATGTTTTATCTCACTGCGGGCCGCGCCGCCCATCGCGACGCGTGACGCCCCGCGCCTCCGTAAACGAGGCCTTAGGTGTAAACATATTATACTTCCTAATCTTATCGAGAAATATATCTAGTCATTTCACAGTTATTTTGGGATACCACTCATATTACAAAACAATGTTATTTTTCGAATATTTCTAATACATTTATTTGTATTGCTTTACTAATTTTAAAAGGTTTTCTGCCATCCTCTATGGAGGTTCTATATCCGGAAGTATACACGTTTGAATTATTATTATTGCTTAAGTGAATCGGTCGACATTACTTTTTATTTCGGGAACCCGATTTGAACAAATAAAACCCCACTCACTATGATTAGGGTCTATGTTTGGTATGGGGCTTCGAGTATCCATACAGTTCAATACATATTTTCTCTAGATTCCATATAAATTAAACATTAATAAGAATTAAGTATAAGAAGAATTATAATCATATCCATAGAAAACGCAATAATAACGACTTAATTTTGTACATTTAATTGATTTACAACTAAAATTTATTAAACAAAAAAAACAAAACTGGAGTAACAAGGGAATAATAAATACAATAAAATCAATTTTACAATATATACAAATCGTCCTCACTCTTTGGTGGCAAAGTCCCCAGAACGCTGGCAGCATTGCCACGCTGGATGGCAATGCTAATCTGCTGACCGAAATAAAAGCCAGCGTTCCGGTCTCCAGATGTTCCTACGAGGAGTTCGGAAATTTTTTGGAACACCTGGTGGGCTCCCGGCCCCCACGGACCCAACGTCTCTATCCCAAACGCCTCAAATATGTAACCCACTCCAAGACATTCATATTTGCGGCGTTTGAGGTACTCTGCGCTGTGAGCAGCAGCACCAGCCTCAGTCGACGTTACTGGAAGATGAGACGGCGCGAGTGTATCGACACAAGTTGCGTCCCATACAAGGGGCCGTCCCATCTTCCAAGGAACTAGAGTCATTCCATCGGGTCTCTTACCATCGTCGCGATGTAGGCCGCAACAAGGCTCTAAAACAGCGGCCATGTTGACAGTGGCTAGAGCCCGATATATTAGTTGGTTGAGACTGGCGTGGCGTGCTGCTCTTCCCGCACTTCTGCAGCAAGACAGTCCGTGGTGTCCGAAGTCATAATAATAATTAAAAAGAAATATTTTGTACCAACAAGAATTTTACCAGGTTTTATAAGTTTACGTAAAAGCAATAAAACAATACATTTAGTTTAGTCACAAATTTAATAATCTTATCCTTATTTCCACTCGCAGGACTGTTGGAAGAAGTTTTTTAGTAATAAGCAGTGCCTTTAGTACTTATGTTTCCTAAATCTCTTTTCACTTTTATTATTTCTGTGTGTGCATAAGTTATTAATTAAATAAAACAAACTGAATGTTTTTAATTATTCAACTTAGTTTTTTTAATGAAACTTAGTGATTTGCAGGTCATCCACCTAATCTCCGACAAGTTTATCCATAATTTATATCTTAACTTAACTTTTTTACAACACTTATGACATTAGTTATCAATTCTTTTGAATCCTGTTCCTTCTTCAGCACTGTAGCCCTCTGCGTTGATTCTGCGGTTCTGAATAATATGAATAATAATATCTTGGGAAAATCCACACACTGTCATCTGATCCCAAACTAAAAATGCCCGTCGAGCAATGTTAAAATATCCTCGTATGGGACATCTTGCAGTTTCTTTGGCAAGGCGAGATTCGAGGCAAGCTTATAGTACCCGTAGCTTCCATCGCTCATAGTGCTTAACAATATTGCACGCCTTCTTTTACCCGTTGAGTCTTTTTCAGTATCAATTTCGTTGGCTATATACCATTGTCCGATCTTTTCTTTAAACGTTTCCCACGAGTGGATATTGTGGTCAAATTGACTTAGTAACCCAACAGACATTGTAAATACATACTTAAATAACATCTAGACACTTGGTGGGAATCGAACGCATCGGTTAGCGGACAGGGTGTCTAACCACTAGACCAACGGGCCCGTCAAACAACACGACACTATCTGCAAGGGACCTAAGGATCTGGTGATGTTACGAAGAGATTTATTTTATAATCGGATTAATGTCCAACCGTATTTGATCGACAAAAGATCATGAACTCATATTAATTGGCTGAAAAGTTTTTTAACAAACATAATCAAGGCCATCCCAATTAACACAGCTTTGTAATGAAACTAATTTTACATATTATATCGCCGTTTATTTTTAATTTTACAATCCCGACGGCTCCACGTCCGATTTCAATCTATACCTACTTATAATAAAACTGTAACAGGTCCAATTCTGTACATTGAAGATATTTTGAAAATTATGTTTGGAGGGCATTCTATAACCAATACTACTGCCATAAATGTAATCTTTTTATTTTTGTCTGTCTGTCTGTCTGTCTGTATCTCGGCTGAGCATCACGCCGAAACTACTGAATGGATTGAAACGAAACTTGGCATGATTTGAGTTAATACTCCGAGGTAGGACATAGGATACTTTTTATCCCGACATTCGGCACGGTTCCCTTGGGAGAGGGGACTAAAGTCAAAATGTGTACTTGGTTATACGCTTGCTCCGATTGTAACAATTTTTCATTACAGTTATAATAAATATTTGTAAGGGAACACTCATAGACAGTTGTTAACAATGTTTGGAAATCGATCAGGTTAAGCAACGTTAGGTAAGGTCATTAAATAGATGGGTGACCGTTTAACGCCATTTGAACTAAACGTCTCCGTGCTTCGGAGGGCAAGTACAAAGTGGATCCAAGTTTTTAACCGACTTTAAAAAGGAGTTTTTGTATTCTACTAAACTTTCAATAATATAAATTCAATGTTATTGAAAGTTTAGTTAACGTAAACACAGCGCGGGCGGAGCTGCGTGGGTCAGCTAGTCTATACTTATAATAAAACTGTAACAGGTCCAATTCTGTACATTGAAGATATTTTGAAAATTATATTTGGAGGGCATTCTATAACCGATACTGAGGCCGAAAATGTAATTTTTTTAATTTTTGTCTGTCTGTCTGTCTGTCTGTCTGTATCACGGCGGAGCATCACGCCGAAACTAATGAATGGATTCAAATGAAACTTGGCATGATTTGAGATCTTACTACGAGGTAGGACATAGGATACTTTTTATCCCGTAATCTAGCACGGTTCTTTTGGGAGAGGGGATTAAAGTCAAAACGGGTACTTGGTTATACGCTTGGTCCGATTTTATCAATTTTTCTATAAAATATAATAAATATTAGTAAGGGAACACTCATAGAGAGTTGTTATCAAGGTTTTGTAATCGATCGGGTTAAGCAACGTTAGGTAAGGTCATTAAATAGATGGGTGACCGTTTAACGCCATTTGAACTAAACGGGTCCGTGATTCGGAGAGCAAGTAAAAAGTGGGTCCCAGTTTTTAACCGACTATAAAAAATGAGGTTATGTATTCGATGCGTAAAAATAGCGCAGGCGGAGCTGCGTGGGTCAGCTAGTCTGTAATATTCGCGTAAATATCCGAAGCCTAGAAACCTTACTCCCAAACGAATAAACGAGCTATGTTTGTACAGAAAAATATAGGGATCAAACTTATAATAAGTACCTCCTTTTATATTATTATTAAAAGAAAAAAAAACCTCTCATTGTGTGTTAAATAAAAATTAACAGGAAAGAAGTCGTAACAAGAAAAATTCAAGAAGTAAAATTAGGAAAGCGCTTGCATTTTATTTACATAACATTCCAATATTTACAAAATCAGTCATCAGTTCTCTATTATCCAGTAATATAATATCTTCAGCAATACTGGAGTAGCGTGTCAAGTGTACAAGGGTTGTCGCAGCACTCCTGGACAATCCCTCTCTTCGGGCGCTGCGCTGGGAACCAGGCGTGCCAAGACCCTCGCTTCTCCACCTCCTCTTGTTCACACAGGTATGCCAAGGCTTCTGCCAGCCGTCTCCCGCAGTACACGCGAGCCCCACTGCCAGCAAGCACACTCCAGAAGCAAGCCATAAGGCAGAACAACACTAGTGCCCTCATTATACCTTTGTCACGCTGTGACTGTTAAACTTTGTCACGCTTTAGCTGTCACGCTTCGATCTACAGTATGCGTCTGTTCTAATGTGTGAGGGATAACTGTGGGGAAATAATGTTTAACTCATGGTTTTATAGGGATGCTATTTATTAATATTCATATTTCAATTTTCTATAATGAGAGTTAAATTGTGTGGGTTTAAAAAGAGACATGGTGTGGTTATACTAATATCTCATATGACGTACCTATATATTGATTATTCGCGTATTTAATATTCATGGCTGTTCACTTATTTGTGCAGTCATCCCTGTTGTATAATCGCAAATGACAGCTAGTCACTATATATAATTTAACATTTACTTACCCGACTATGTTATTAAAAGGCTTGGGTACTGGGTTTATTATATTATGCTAGTCATTCGCCGTGGTTTTCACAAGTATATTTAAAGGTTTTAAATCTAAAACTGTAACTGTGTTACACAAAATTCTGTTAGAACTGCATCAAAATCTGTATATCGTTGCATACTTTAGAAGGTGTAAGAGAACAAACAAATAGACGAGTATATGCGACTTTGTTTTAAGCATAGCATTGCGAGCAGCATTTGTCTAATAGGAAGCGACATCCGGGGGGTGTCCGGGTAAGAATAGCACCCCCCCATCTCCTCCCGTCGGGTGTCCGTAAGAGGCGACTAACGGAAAACAAGAAGACATGCAGTAGCGTATTTCTATTGGATTACCTACCACCTACGAGTATACTGCGATCCCCAAGATGCCTGTCAAGCGTAGGGACTAAAGCAAGCCCTCCCTTCTAAGGGGGAAGCCTTTTGATCAGCAGTGGACGTGTTTCGACTGCTGCTGTTTACGGCAAAATATCTGACAATACTAGGTGTAAATGCCTTAAATGTCTATTAAACAAAAAAACAACCATTTAGTAAAATCCGTGAACTGAAAATACTTTCAGAACACACATACATTCCGGTCATCAAATGCCCTACAAGTAGGTATGGTATGGAATTCCTTAATCCACGACCTACACAATTTAAGATCACATATCGTTTTCCATAAATTATAATACCGACATCAGAATATTAATTACTTGCATCCCTTATAAAAACTATACTCAACACGCCATCCACACATTATTTGTACAATCAGACTCAATCAGTGGACTTAGAACACTGTCAAGAGTCAACAATGAGTTTTAAGAACACCCGTTTATCCCTAATTAACAATTATTATTATGGGGATTAAACGGAAAGAGCCTTCTGAAATGACGAAGTACGATAAGGTTATGTTTCGGTCTACTTGCTGAATTTATCCATAACGACATGTCCTAAAGTTTATTTTAACAACGAACAAAGTTCAATCTCGTTTTATAAAAACAAAAACCAACTAAAAACATCTAAATATACATCCTCAAATTCCTACAGTCTCTAGAAGCACTGCTTTCTGTACCTGTCTTTGATCCAGTCATCTAACGCGAGCCTCTTGAGAAGTTTACCAAGGCCATGAAATTGACCACTAGGCCACGAGTAGACACGATTTTGTTTTGTCGTATGGATAGTGGCCAACCTTAGGCCCTTAGCCCTCTGACTTAAGCTTAATGACTGCTGTCTAGATGACAATAGCCGGGACCGACTTTTAACATGCCCTAAGCACGGAGACGCTCTGTTCAAATGCCACTAAACGGTCACCCATCTAAGGACTGATCTTGCTTGACGTTGCTTACCCAACTGATTGTTAACTCTAATATTATTCTTATTAACCTTTTTTATCGATTTCCTGATTATTATTATTCGCATTATTCTGAATGCTTAAAGATCAGTCATAATTTTACAACATATTTTACAACAACAATTTGATTTTACCGCACAACCAATCTTCTAAAACAATGCCTAATTTGCGGTTGTACACATTCCTACTACGAACCATTCATGAAATATTATGTATTCGTCAATAGTTTCTCGTGTTCTTGTGACGCGTTCTCTCTACCTATTTGCGTCAGGCGCAAATGTTAAATGCCTCGACGAAAGGTCATAAAATAACTCACAAGCTGGTTAAATGTCCAGTGTAAAATACCGCACTCTATGCATCTACATATCTATCAACATAATTGACTGGTTCTCACAACTACCATAGTTAACACGCTCGCTGCGGAGCCGTTTTTCATGGACTTTCAGTCAGTGCGTATGAGGTCTTTTAGAGGCAAAGTTGAACTTCTTTGCAGTGCGTAAGATACCTTTCCGGCCTCATAAAATTTTGTTTCTAAAAACACCTTAGATATAGCCCAAATGTGACAATAATTGCTTGAAACTCTACCATTATAACAAAATAAATAGATGCTAAAGTTGAATCCAGCTTCGCCCACAGTTATGACTTTTTAGTATTGAAAAATATAAAAAAATATATATGACATCTGTTCTGCCTCACATCGCACTAAAAGAAAGTTCGATTTGTGTCTCAACTAGGGATGGGAACAAAAGAGAGTTGCAGTTACGATAATATTAAAATATTTATTCAAATAGTTCAGTAAAAATGTTTTTCATTAAAACAGGGCAATCAGAAAGATTTCGCACACTGGACACAAAAATAAATAAATAATACATTTTTTTTTAGGATTTTTTGCTGCCTGACTGCTATTTAACGTAAGCTTTAATTTGTCATAGCAACCTACGCAGCGCTTTCATTGACCACCTTTTTGAAGCACATGATCAGCACATCTTCCAGGAGGAAATCCTGAAATAAACACTTACGTTAGGTGTTTCTATAAGCGACCACTGAAGTAATGTAGCATGGTTCCAGTGGCCCACCAATAAAGGCGGAGAGGGCACACGGCGGGTTTATTTAGTGGGTAAGGGCCCTACACTACCCTATTCATTGCCCCGAATTACGGGGTGTGCGGTTGGGAACATTTTTTTCCCGCCTTAACAAAAAAGAAATGTGTCTATAAGCGGCATTTTTAGACTTTAAATGTACATGTATGTGTGCGTGTATGGATATTTGTGTGGGTGGATGAGTGACACAGATGAGTGTGTGTTTATGTTAGTGTCTAGACGTGTGAGTATGTGTGTATTTGTGTAGGTGGATGAGTGTATGTTTGTGTTAGTGGATAGATGTGCGATAAAAAAAGTGTATGTACTTACTCATACGCTTACTACTTACATGAATCCTAGTGTAAGTAGTAAGCGTATGAGTGTAATCGTGCTATGAAAACATTAAGCTTGAGTAGAATAGTTAACAGTTACAGCTTGGCTATTGTTGTTGGAAGTATGAAATTTCTACCAAACATAATACGAGTACGTCTAGATATGGAAGGAAGATCGAATCAAAATGACTGTCTTAGGAAGTACTATTTATGGCATAGATGTTATGCTTTTAAAAAAAATAACAATACCGATTCAAACAACTAGTCTATACTATTATAAAGCAGTAACAAGAGCTGTGTCTGTACATTTAAGATATTTGAGAAAAAAATCATAGGCTATATAGGCGTGTCTAAACACAAAATGTTTTTTTTTAGATTTTTTTGCTGTCTGTTTATCTGTTTGTTTGTTCGCGCATCACACAAAAACTACTGAACGGATTTTGATGCAACTTTTTTTGTTTGATGGCTCTTGATTAGACTTAACAACTGGTATACCTTTTATCGCTATTATATCGGGAACCTGAGATAAAACTAAATAAACCTACCTTTTGACTGCGGCGGAGCCGCGGGCAAATTCTAGTATGAACATAAATAAAAAAAGTACGGATAAATTGTCGAAATTAAAACTGTTGCTATGCCTTATTTGAATGCTCTCTCTCATTGTCAATACTTTCTATTTCAGCTGCTTGGTTGGTTCATCTACTTCTACGCCAGTTAATTCTGAGCTCTCAATCGAAATATCTGTGTCTTCATCTTCTTCGTTAACATTTCTTCTAATAGTAGCTTGAATTATAGTTTCACTCTCTGTTTCATTTTGTAATTGCTGTTCATCGTAATCTTGCACTGGATGTTGCTCTTCCTGCTCTTGATGTACCTCTTCCTGCTGTCGATATTTCTCTTCCTTTCCTTGATGTTTTTCTCCCTGCTCTTGGTGTTCTTCTTTTTGCTCTTCATGTAGATTTTTCTGTTCTTTTTGCTTTTTTGCTTGCTCTTGTTCTTGATGTTCTTCTAGGTGATTTTCTTCTTGGTGTGTTTTTTGGTATTCTTTTTGATTTATTGTATACGTTTCTAGATGCTCCTTTTGTTGTTCTTCTAGTTGTAGTTTAGAGTCATCTTGTTGCCATTTTTGATGTCCTTCTTTCTGTTTGTACTGTTCTTGTAAGTTTCTTTTTGCACTGTTTACGGCTTGATTGATCCATATTTCGAAAACTAATTATTTATAGGTACACTTGTGAATCGTAAAAATGCAAGCGCGCCGGCTAGTAACGTACTACTGCATCGTAACTTGTCACAACACTAAGTTAGGATGCGTTGCGCCCGCGCCGCCCGCGCCGCACTCCGTGCGTCTATGAGGCCTGCAATTTTTGAGGCAGATTAGACCTCCCTCCGCACTAGACGGAATTAATTTTTATTCAGTGCGTATGAGGTCTATTCAACCTCATATAGTATTAACTGCGCTGTTAGGCTAAGCTTCGTGAGAAAATAAATTTTATATATTTGTCTCTGTTATACTCATATAAATGTTAACATAAATGTCCTCCGCACAGAGTGAAAGAAAGCGATTTTGACTGCCGCACCTGCGCGGAGACACGCATGTGGCTTGTTAGACCTCATAATGCAGTGAGCGTGTTAAATCCCATTTAGCATTTGTGGTATATTTTGAAAAAAAAATACGGCGACGAAAGAAGATTGGTAGATAATACTTACTTGTTTTATATTTTGAAAAAAATATAGCGACGAAAATAGAAAATACCCGAAACCGAATTTTATAGCCTGGTAGCGTCTGTGCCTAGGAGAATCGCTGCAGTAATTTAAACCTGCTAAATACTAAGCGCTTGCCTTGGAAAAGAAGATGCGTTGGTTCGTACCCTGGCTCACAACCTTTTCTTTAATTTAACATGTGGGAATCGTCTTTGTGCTATTGTTACTAGCTTTCGGTGTAGGAAAACATCGTAAGGAAACCTGTATGTCTGAGAAAGACTAATCTTCGATCTTTCCAATTACCTGTGAAGTCCGTCAACCAGTACTTGGCCAGCATGGTAGACTATTGCCTAAGCCCCTTCACCTTGTGAGGAGGAGAAAAAACAAGGACTATTAAGGGTTACCGTAATCCCCACGTTTGGCAGGCGTCTTGGGGACCGCAGTGTAGGTGGTAGGTAATCCAATAGAAAGACGCTGCTGCCCGTCTTCTTGTTTCCCTTAGTCGCCTCTTACGGACACCCAATGTGAGGAGATGGGGGGGGGGTATTCTTACCCGGACGCCACACAGGTGCGGGCGGGAGTTGTGCCTCAGATACATCCAATCATAATAAACTTCTTGAAACTCGTATTAATTCTTGTTAATCTAATTATGCCGCCATGTAAACTGCGGACTGCGGACTAATGATGTTTATATTCGGCAGAACCGTGATTGTTGTCTGATTGCAACACTCCAAGATAATTTCATGTTAGAGGAACGTAATCTGAACAGAGAAAGGTCGATCCATTTATTATAATTGCGATGATTTTAAGTGATTATAGTTGAAGCATAAACTGTTTATTCAAGTATTTGGGTAGAGATCTTTATAAAAACTTAATGCGTAACTTGTACGCTTGCTTGCCACCTTGGTAGTATAAAAAAAATGCCATTTGAACTAAGCGTCTTCGTGCTTTAGAGAGCAGGCAAAAAAGTGGGTCCAGTTTTTAACCGACTACAAAACCAACGCTTATGTATCTAACACTAGGTACTAAAAATTCGTAATATTCACGTAATATGTAAGTCGAACCGATAACCGCTGGGGAAGAAAGGTTCTCGAGTGGCGACCACGAACCGGAAGATGCAGCGTAGATAGGCCTCCCACTAGGTGGACAGACATTGTGCGCGTCGCAGGTTACCGGTGGATGCAAATAGCCAAGTGTCGGTCATTGTGGCGAAGGGGGAGGCCTATGTTCAGCAGTGGACGTCTTCCGGCTGGTGATGATGATGATGATGATTATGTAAGTCTATGTTCCCCGTGGGGTGTCCGGGTAAGAATAGCAACCACCCATCTCCTCCCGTTGGGTGTCCGTAAAATGCGACTAAGGGAAACCAAGAAGACAGGCAGCAGCGTCTTTTTATTAGATTACCTACCACCTATACTGCGATCCCCAAGCCGCCTGCCAAGCGTGGGGATTATGGCAACCCTTCCCTTCTAAGAGATGTAAGTCTATGTGGAGCGCGGGCGAAGCTGCGCGGCTCAACTAGTAAATAAATAAAACATAATTAAAGAGATCATTATTTATTGAGATCGCCCATAATTGTCATCATATCATTATTTAGCATCATAATAACATCAAACAGTTATGATTAACAGTACATAAGCAGCGTGTCTAGACTGCAAGGGTTGTTACAGCATTCATCTATTATGCCTCTCTTAGGGCGCTCGACTGGCCACGAGTCCCAAGCTCCTCGCTTCATCATTTCTTGCTGAGGACACAGATACACTAGAGCTTCTGCCAGCATCCGACCGCAATAAACACGAGGTCCACTCCCCACTGCGACGCTGAACAAGCAAGCAACTAGGCAGACTAGGACTAAACCCCTCATATTGTCTTATCACGCTCTGGCTGTGGTTCAGTGTCACACCGTCACGGTGGTATCGATGTAGGGGGTTGATTGCGCCGAAAATGTATCGTGTAACGAGTTTTATATGGAAGTATCTTATAAATATTCATAATTTATTTTAATTCGTTATGGATAAATGTATTTGAAAGTGACATGTTTGTCGTGAGGTAGAACATCGTGGCTTTGTTATGTTTGGAGAAAATCGGTGACCTATTACGTATTTAATAATTCAATAGATACTGTTGATAGAAGGAAGAAATAGAAGAGAAGCTGCGTAACAATCAAAGAGGCAGTTAAAATGCCTTCACCTTCGAGTGGTGTTGGGTTCCAGCAGTAGGTAGCTAAGGTAGTGATTATCTAAAATAGAACGAGAGGCGACGAAGATTTTGAGTAAATCCCCGCGTAGGCCGCTGAGCGGCGGATTCTGGTCGGCCAAATCGGACACCACCTGTCTCTGTCAGCAGGAGTGTTGGGTATGTTGGCGGAGGAAATGGCAATAGCCTCTATCTGTGAGATGGTTAATGTGCTGCAGGAGGACGCCTCGAAGCGGGATCGTGAGAGGGCTGAACCCGCTTCCGAGAACCGCGTCAGTGCCGGGGGAGCGTACCTTCTCTTCTCCCCAAGGCACGTGCTCTAGCGAGTGTCCAGCGCTGTAGAGACTGATTAGTTCCGAGTGCCCTGAATCTCTCCTAAACACACAAATACTTCCACACTCATACACTTTCGCACACAAACCACCTATAGAAGTATATTTTTATTTTTCTTTATTTTATTTTATAAAAGTCTGAAGGTCTGTGTGTTGCCAGTGAAGACATATGGTACTGAGACGTGGTGTCTAACGGCTGGCCTTTTAGAAAAGTTCAGAGTCACACAACGAGCCATGGAGAGAGCTATGCTCGGAGTTTCTTTGCGCGACAGAATCCGAAATTTGGAGATCCGCCGAAGAACTAAAGTCACCCACATAGCTCTCAGAATCTGAAAGTTGAAGTGGAAATGGGCAGGCCACATCGCTCGAAGAACCGATAACCGTTGGGGAAGAAATGTTCTCGAGTGGCGACCACGAACCGGAAGTCGCAGCGTTGGCAGGCCTCCCACTAGGTGGACAGACGACATCGTGCGCGTCGCAGGTAACCGGTGGATGCAAATAGCCAATTGTCGTTCATTGTGGCGTTCTAAGGGGGAAGCCTATGTTCAGCAGTGGACGTCTTCCGGCTGATGATGATAAAGGTCTACAGCGACTGATTCAGACATTTCAGTTAATTACGAGAGCAATTGCGTGTTGCAGCCCTCTGGTATGCTCTGTTCTACCTGATCTTTTCACTAAACATGCACCTGCAAAGAGCGCACGTCAGCTCACCATTTATATAATTATGATTTATGGCTACAGCTGGTGAGCGGGACTTAAGATCGTCTCTTTTCTTGTCTAAATTAGACCTTCGCTCCAGTTCAAATTACGAAGCAGTCATCGCGCAGCGTCGCGCGGACGCAGGCAGACACTCGTCTTCTCCTCCTTGTGCCCAGTGGAACGAAGAACTGCTACGACCGGAAGTAGGGGTCGGATGCTGTATCTGGCCATCAGTCCCTTAACTGACGCATTAGGCCATTCAGCGTGCCTTGCTATCCCGCCAGATCCGCCGACTACATCGCATATCTGCTGCGAGTTACCTCCAATTAAGTATTTGCTACATCATAGCCATTCATCATCATCATCATAATCAGCGTACATCAGTCCTCTGCTAGACGCCTATACACGCCGTATACACGCCAATTCATAGCAATTAGTCAACTGAAAATCAATACATCCAACACGTTAGAGCACAATTTATTATCGGAGCAGTGAAAATGTCAAAACGCATTATTTATCAAAACTCATTCGTTTATGTCAGAAAATTCAGGTGTGATTAGAACAGGTCGGTGCACAGTGACGGGACACTGAATATTTATGCTCCAGGCGGGTATATAAGTGGGGGAGGCTGCATCCCTTACGCACTAGAACCCTTGCCGCGAAGACAAACACTTCTCTTCGACGCTGAAAATTCTTGCGTGTCATGAACAAATTGGCATTCGTCCTTTTGGTCCTGATTAGTGTTCTGGCTGTATATGAACAGGTATACCACCTTTATATTTCTTTTAACTTGCTTTTAACCCGGCTCCCTTCATTGCGAAGCTTTTTCGTTTTTTTTGGCCGTTTGATTATGCTAACGATTAGCAAGATATTGATTAACGAAGTGCGCAGGGAGTAATAAGTGCCAATAGACTTGTAAGGTCGTGTCATTTAAACCGTGGTCCGTGAAATCTTTTGGGTAAAAAAACGTTTTAGAAGAAAATATCTGTTTATTCGGATCTCAGAGTACAATGAGAATAAGAGTCATACAATAAGAGTAAATCATGTCCCACTTTTACGGTTAGTACAGACTCTATACTCTAGTGTCTTCAGTAGTTTAGCCATGTATAAGGTCTACGTGATGTATCCGATCAATTTTTGTTTTCATGATGCCTAGACACTAGTAACAGCCGGTACCTTTCCTGCGCAGTCACCATTCTTATTTTTTCAGGAACTACTTATTCGTAAGCAATAATTTTTTTATGGGACCCAATTAACGGATTAAAGAATGGATGGAAGAAAGTTTTTTTCAAATCGGTTCATAATTGCCAGAGTTATGCGCGAACATACATAGAAAAAGAAAAAAACATATATATACAGATGAATTGAGAGTCTCCTCCTTTTTTGAAGTCGGTTAAAAAGTAAGATGATCCAAGAGTCGGATGCGTTAAAGTCAGTCATGCGCCTGATCTCTCCCCGGTCGTGTCGGTTTCCCGTCTCATCGAATTGCGAGAGGTAAAAGGAAGAGAGAGTGAACTTGTGTCTACGCAAGTACTTGTGCACTATAATAGATCCGGCATAGATGGCTGATATTGCAAGAGATTGGCTGCTGTGGTCGTATCGGCCAGGAGGACATTATGTAAACAACAAATCTACCACCACAGTCTAACCTTTTTACAATAGCTACAGCTCTACAGCTACAGCCTATAATGATAGGGTAGCTCGAGCACACTTTACACACTACACACATACAGGTAGGGTACTCGTCATATCATCGTGAGTAAATCGTAGAGCGTTTTTTTTAAGAATATAAGGACTTGGTTTAAGGATTCCCTGCGCTGGCAGCAAGAGGCAAAGCTGAGGTCCCTGATCCATCAAACACAGCACCTCCTCATAGAATTAGCAACTTGATCTTGACCAGAAACACGAGGCTACTAACAAAGGTGCCGTTATATTTATAGGCTGGAGGTACTTTACCGGAGTATGTGGGATTTGGCCGGCCCGTTGGTTTAGTGGTTAGTGACCCTGTCTGCTATCCAACAGGTCGTGGGTTCGATTCCCACCAAGTGTCTGGGTGTTTTATCTATATAAGTATATATTTACAAAAAAAAAAAGTATATATGTATTAGTATCAGTTGGCTGGTTTCCATAGTACAGGCTCTGCCTAGTTTGGGATCAGATGACCGTGTGTGGATTGTCCCAAGATATTATTATTATTATTATTATTATTATTATTCTTACACACTAAACCCCCGTGGCTGTCGCATCGGCACATGATACTATGACCTGGACTCTCCGGTGTGATCTGCACCAGGTACCCCTCAGTTCCTTGCCTTTGAGCCCGCCGCCGAGAGGCGCATTATACGAGTAACCCTGTCACGTTGCTCACGGAGATCGAAGGTTCTCCTCGGAGTCACCGCGGTAATCGATGGACGTCTTGGGCTCACACCCCAAACGTACAATGAATCCGTAGAAGGGGCGTAGTGCCTAGAAAATATGGCTATAATCAAATGTTTTTCCCAGTTTCAAGACTACGAAAGTCGTATACACTGCGGGCGCCGTCTCGCGGCGGTCTTGGTGTGCCTCTGTAATGGTGCTTTGATGGGAAAGCATGGGGGAGGTCCTAGAGCGTGGTGGCGAGTTGGGGGCCCTCGCCGCTAGACGGCAGGTCCGGCCAGCGAGTGAGAGAGAAGCACCCTGCCTCATGTGACAGGTCCGGTTTGGCCATACTATATAATTATATAGTAGCGTGGCGCGCACACGACGCCGCGCATTGCGTGGGGCTCGGGCGTCGGGCTACGTTTATTTTGTTTGTATCGTCACTAGGTGCTCACGGATGACCAGCGTTGTTGCTTTTTGGAGCAATAACATTAAGCTGAGTGAGCACCATTTCAACGACTATAATGTATAGTTTTTAGTTATTTTTTTATACTTTCGTTTATTTTAAGATTTTTTTTGTGTCGTTAATAAATTTACTTTTCTTTTGTTTTCTTCTTTTCTTTCTTTGAGCCATGTTTCATTGAGGAGTAGCTGGCATACTGTTAAACTGGATTTGTTATTGTGGAAGTAAATTTTTTATATTGGTAAATCGTCAAATTAACTAAAAACATAACTGACAAAAAGAAGAAAATACTAAACTAAACATTACTGTGTTCTGGTGTGAAGGGCATGTAGCTGGTGAAATTACTGCAGTAGATAATCTCTACTCTAAGTCTTTTGTTACAAGCGAACAGCAGTGTTATTTCAATAAATTTTATAGTGAAAAACATAGTAGACAGTGCTGAAAGGTAGTTTGTTATTCGTGCATATAATAGTTATATACGAAAGATAGAAGATTGGATAACTAGATGGTAGCTCCCTTGTGCCAGTGACCGTCCAAGTAGGTACCACATGATATTCTGCCGCCAAGCACCAATTTGTATACAACGCTGTGTTCTGGTGTAAAGGGGCACAGCCAGTGAAATCACTGGGCTCAAGTGCCATAAAAAAGACAAAACTGCGGCCAATGACCACCATTATATGATTTTGGAAAAAAATATGCCACTGCACTCTCTCAAAATATATCAAGTCTTTTATGCTCTAGGCGTGCCAAAGAAATATACATACGTACGTGCACTCGATAAACATAGCCCTCTTTCTGAGGCAGTCTGGAAATTATGATGATTATTTCAAGTTTCCGGTCGCAGGTGAAATAGCTTTCTGTATATTAAACAACTTATCTCACCTTAAAAATTTACAATCATACCACTATTGCAAGTTACTAATGATTGTAATATAGTAGCAGTGGGCGTTGAATAAACGAACAGTTTTTTTCGACTGTTTTTAGTCGTCAACGAATAGACTAGTTTACGCCCACCTTAAAACTAGTCGAATCGTAGAAGACATCATGTTGCACCATTATTCGTGGACGTAACTAGTCTAAGACGTCAAAGTTCAACATCCACGGCTAAAAACGTTCCGTCAACAATATAAACTAGTCGATACTGTAGACTGTTTTATACACTGGTTTATCGTCAATAATAAACGGTCTTGTTTCGTCGACGACCCATCGCTATAATATTGTATAACTCGTAATATCTTCGCAATAAGTTTATAATACAGTAATAGAATCAGCATAACAACGGTCAAACGTATTGGGAATGTTTGTTAGCGCCTAAATCTATATGTAAATGTGTGTATTACAGGCCTTGTGTATATAAAAAGCCTATCTGACCGGTCGCCGGCTTGTAATAGAGCCTTCATATAAATTTGAGGTCCCCTGCGGTGTAGGGTGTGGTTTAAGCTACGATATTATGGCGATTTTTATATAACTACATATTTTTTAAGCTCTATCTACTTATATAATTATCATAGCGTTGAGATAAATATATGCATGATTTACTTCATCGGATTTACTTTAATTCACAGTCTTGACGTTTGTCATTTCTCTTTGTTGTTTCGGAGGAGTTGTACAACTATTTTTAGAAACAACAGTAGCTGAAAACTAGTAGGCAAAAATAAACCGCGATATCTATACTTATAATAAAACATTAACAGGTCCAATTCTGTACATTGAAGATATTTTGAAAATTATATTTGGAGGGCATTCTATAACCGATACTGAGGCCGAAAATGTATTTTTTTAAATTTTTGTCTGTCTGTCTGTCTGTATCACGGCTGAGCATCACGCCGAAACTACTTAATGGATTCAAATGAAACTTGGCATGATTCGAGATCTTACTACGAGGTAGGACATAGGATACTTTTTATCCCGTAATCTAGCACGGTTCTTTTGGGAGAGGGGATTAAAGTCAAAATGGGTACTTGGTTATACGCTTGGTCTGATTTTATAATTTTTTTTTTTAAATATAATAAATATTAGTAAGGGAATACTCATAGAGAGTTGTTATCAAGGTTTTGTAATCGATCGGGTTAAGCAACGTTAGGTAAGGTCATTAAATAGATGGGTGACCGTTTAACGCCATTAGAACTAAACGGGTCCGTGCTTCGGAGAGCAAGTAAAAAGTGGGTCCCAGTTTTTAACCGACTATAAAAAAGGAGGTTGTGTATTCGATGCTAGTGTCTGTTATTAAAAGTTTAGCTAACGTAAACACAGCGCGGGCGGAGCTGCGTGGGTCAGCTAGTAATGTATAAAATAATTTGTAATATTCTTGTAAAAATCAGAAATCATTAACAACTGTAGCTGTCAGATTTTGCAACGACGAGCAAACGAGCGAGACCAAATGAACAGCGAAGGAATAAGACGAACGTTATCCGTGGAGTAGTGCTGTAAATTGCAGTGAAAAAGAGTAAATGCTAATATTGTGTGACTCGATGCTCTAGCACGACGTAGGTTGAGGCATCTGGGGATAGCCTTTCCTATTGGTACCAGATAATTATGTACAAAGCTGGCGTAATCGTGGCATAACTAAGGGTTCTCTTCGACGCATCAGCAACAGACTGAGGGCTAGGACATGCGCAATAGATTAACTTGGGTCGAAGTGCGTTTCTCATAGCCACCAACAATGGAATACAATACCATACATCAATAAAACTACTTTTACGGATTGGATTAAGACAACATTAAACCATACATCAAATTTAACAAATAAAATAATCAAAATAATTGCACTCAATCATCGCTAATCGCTCCGCTTGTGACTTGGACAACAGTCACGCACCTCGCCTACAGTGTTGGGAAAATTATCGATAGTATTTTTTGTTTCTTACGTAGCGTCCGCACCTATCCACAAACCCAGCCGTAAACGAGAGAGACGCGCGAAATAACAGCAAGTTGCATATTTAATTGCTTTTAAGCTGAGTCTATACTATTTACAGTCCTATCAAATTGCAATTATACAATCAGTTACGTATTCTTTATTTGTGACCATTATGTTAACAAATTAAATACAAAGTGTTTAGAAAGTTATTTAAGAAAAATAATAATCTTCTGTATAATATAGAAAAGAAAAATAATAAAATGAATAATGGTAACAGATTAATAGTTATGACATGACAAAATAAAAAAATCAAATTATTATGATTAACAAACATAAGATTGCGTTTATTCCATTTTAGATTGACGGATACTAAGCTCTTTGTCATCTTTCCAAATCTAAAAATACTATTTCCTTTGATATTAAAACGCCAGCGATTAATTCGAGGTGGGTGCTAAGCTTTATTTATAGGTTCATAAAATTAATTGCAAATGAAAACTATTTTGTATTTCCGTTGCGTGTGTATTTATATATTCTGTTAGTGAATAACTAAGTGGGTGTAGAATTTTATTATCTCTTATTTCAAAATATAAATAATATAATTTAAATCCCGATATCAACAAAGTTAGGTAATGGAACAACAAAGAATATAAATAAAAGGGTACAAGTATAGTGACATGTTTTAAGTCGCCAATGATGTCAATATAAAGTAAATACCTACATGAATCATTTATTTAAGCAAACTTGACATTTTAGAGAAAATAATAATAATAATTTGTTTAATTTGTTTATTATATGCTTAAATGCCTAGAGTTGCCTTGCAAGGCATACTCGGACTAGCCCCCTTGTTTAAAACTGCCCTGGTATTTGACAGTTGACATTCTGTCGCAAAGCAGCAGTCTCTAAACATACTGTGAAAGCCCTGCAACTGGGGCAATTAGGCATGCACTGCAACAAGTACTAACGAGACTTGGTGCCTTAACAACGGTAATCACTACCTTGCAAAAAAAAAACATTACAGTTAACTAGGCTAAACGATGCCACTTTTGAGAAGTTCAAAATCTATTAAACTACTCCTCTTCTTCTCTTCTTCTTCAGCCCTATCTGGTCCATCTCTGGACATAGGCCTCTCCCAATTTCCACCACAAAATCCGGTCCCACGCCTTCACGCGCGCGCGTTAAACTACTATGAGCTTGTTATTTTCATCTTTATTTACTTTCAAATACCGTGTAAATTCTTGATTCAATCCTTTTATTAGGACCATGAATATTGCCGTGCGAACCATAATAGCAAAATTCTATCTACGTTAAACCTACGTTAAATAACTTATACAAACCAAAAGTTCTAAAGCATGCGCACGAATGCGACTTGATCAGTACCTTTCACTTACTTTGGCTATTTACTTCAACCTATGCAATGCAGTGTAAGATGGCAAAGGGTACTAACCTATACAATGCTTATCCACTAACGCCTTAAAGATACACCACATTATTATCGGACGAGTAAACCGAAGCAGGTGTCTAAACTACTTATTCAAGTGAGAGAACTTGGTAATAGTCAATGTTAAAATCCAAGTTGTTTAAAAAATCATTTTCAATATTAAATACATATTCCACAGCAAAATAATCCTCGGAAATTCGAAAATAATGCTTTATTACCACACAATGGCGAAGGTCTAAGGTTCAACTCGATTTATTTGAAATATTCCATAATTATTTAACCATAACCTATGTCAGAAATATTAATAATCAAATAGTCATAACTGCGTGCACCATCCAATCAATTATCAACCTTGTTGATTACCCATTTCGTTCTAAATTCAATAAACCTTTGTAAGGTCTTATATGAAATGTATTATAATAGATAATTAGTGATGGTACATCAATAATTGTGCAATAGTCGTGCCCGTAGGAGTCGACTAATTATCGATACCGGTTTTGTAATCACATCACTATTGTATAGTGCATTTTTAATTTAGAAAAATAGCCGGTCAAGAGCGATCCAGTTATAATTCCATTCCGGATTATTGGAGCACATGGAATTCAGATTATACGGTGAACTGAGAATTAATGACTTGAATGCCAACTGTACTTATCACAATTCGGCAGCTGATAGAACAGATGCAAGAATGAACGTCAAAAATACTTCATAAAAAATGGGTTCGTTTTGTAAAAACGTTTTTAAATTAATACGTAGGTATCTATAAACGATATATGTATGAAGTGATGTACCGAGCTGGTGTCTATATATCGCTATTAAACTACGATGGTTTGTGTGGTGATTCCCAATGTTAATTTGTTTAAAATAATAAACTAAGAAAAAATTCTTACCTGTTATGATGGTTCTTTATTATTAACATTTTCGCATATTTATATCATTATCAAATATTGCATCTGTGACATTGTCTGACATCTATGTACGAATTTGTACGATATCTATTAACAGAAGCACGTAGACGCATGGAAACTCAGTAGAAATGTAAATAACTACACTATTCTTACCATATCAGGCATGTAAAATTACCTGAAACAAATAAATTTAATAATTAACCAAAAAATAATTGCCAGACGATTCGCTTACCATCAGGCGAATGTCGTCACTACTTGGTATTAAAAACATATATGTAAGAATATATAAAAGAATAGCTGCTCGTTAGTATCGCTAAAACTCAGAAACGGATTGACCGATTTATATATATTATTTATGAATAATTTTTATTTTGATTTTAATTATAATTCTTCATCATCAACAGCAGCCGAAACACGTTCACTGCTGAACAAAGGCCTCCCCCTTAGAAGAGAGGGGTTGCCATAATCCCCACGCTTGGCACGCGTCTTGGAGTTTGCAGTATAGGTGGTAGGTAATCCGATAGACAGACGCTGCTGCCCATCTTCTTGTTTCCTATCCCTTAGTCGCCTCTTACTGACACCCAACCGGAGGAGATGGGTAGGTGCTATTCTTACCCGGACACCCCATGGGAAAGTTTATTCACATAGATGAAAATTTCATCACCAGCCGGAAGACGTTCACCGCCTCCGCCTTGGAACGCAACAATGAACGATAGAAAATTTAATACCAAGAAAATATAGACATTTTTAAATCGCCACTCCCAGGAATTGAAGTCGTGTTATCTGTCTGAACGACTGCATATCAAAGGGCCTGTTCCATTTAAATAAAATTGAAACTAGACATTTATTAATTTTGACCGTAAACAGACACAACAGTATCACAAAATAATATGAAATTCATAATAAAATACAAAAGCAATAAAATGTATATCTTTAGTGTATAAATTCCTGTAGCCTATAGATAAGCATCGTTTAACGGTTCGTTAAAGTTGAACTCCATAATATCGATATTTTAATTGCGTTTCAAAACGACATTTTATACGTTCCGCGTTTGCACGTGCTTATTTTATAGGCATTTGGTCTCAACAACTGTGTACAAATGAAACCAACGCAATCTGCGATAAACAACTAATTTACATAGTATAAGTATTAAAATAAAACTACTTTTACGGATCATATCAGTACAACCGTGACCATGGGTGCTGCAAAGCATTCGAACTTCGGGATAGTAAAATCTAAAATAAACCGCGATATAATCCGTGAAAGTCCAAGAGTCTGTGTCGCGCGTCCGAAGATGAACATTATTTCGCAAATTACAAGCACATATTTGGCACATATAGCGAGGACTAATACACTTACGAGTATTTTGTACAACTTAAATATCCCAATTTGCAGTCGTCAACGAACCGTAACAGCTCCATATCCTAATATGGTGAGCATTTACAAGGTCATTTAGCCTTAAAGATGTTTTTACGAAGAATAAAAGCTCCGTTTACCGCTTATCTCTCGCAAATCTGTCTTTTAGCCTTGTTAACCGGTTTTAGTATTCATTGTGGCGACATCTATGTTTGTTGGTATCTAAATTACAGGGTTATGTATCTTCAACTAAATTGATCGTGATCTGTAAGTTCTTTTTTATACTACCAAGGTGGCAAGCAAGCGTGCGGCCCGCCTGATGGTCAGCAGTCACCGCAGCCTATAGACGCTATAGTACAGGGTATAGTAGCAATACCTGAAAAATCACAAGTTTTGTTTATCCGCAGCCGGGCTTTCTGTGCTTTTCTAATTTATATTTGTTTTAATAAAATACTAGCTGACCCGTGCAGCTCCGCCCGCGCTTTTATTACATTTTGCTCCCCTTTTCTCCCTCCTCCCTAGATTTATCTCTCTCCATATCTCTCTCTCTCTTATAAAAAAAATCTAATTATATGCTCTTTCTCTCCTCTCTCTTTCCCCCTCCCGCTTCGGTTTCCGTCACACTCCCCCTCTTCCTACCCTGTTATCCCCTCTCTGAACCCTCTCCCCCTCTCTCTTCTACGAACTTGTTCCTTCTCACTCCCCCCTTACTCCACCTAACCCCCCTGATCCCTCACCCCATCGCCCCCTCCTCGAATCCCCTCTCCCTCTTTCTCCTCTCGTGCACCCTCCTCTCGTTCTATATATCCTCGTCAATCATGGTATCAGCGGCATTAAATATACTTTATGACCTATTCTCAGACCTCCCCGATATGCACACAAAATTTCATACATATCGGTTCACCCATCTATTTAATGACCTTGCCTTATGTAGCTTAACTTTAACCTAGCGGTATGAAATATACTGTATGACCTATTCTCAGACCTACCCGATATGCATACTTTCATACAAATCGGTTCACCCATCTATTTAATGACCTTACCTAACGTTGCTTAACCTTAACCTACCGGGATAAAAAGTATCCTATGTCCGTTTACTGGTTCTAAGCTACCTCCCCACCAATTTTCAGCCGAATCGGTTAGGCCGTTCTTGAGTTATAAATAGTGTAACACGACTTTCTTTGATATAATATATAGATAGAAGTTATATAGTTATTGTATGTTCAATTTCACCGATAGATGGCGCTGTTCATAATGTAAATCACGCTAACATCGTAAATTACTGTCAAATGATATTCGATAATGAAAGTTCTAAGTTTTCCGCATCTTTTATTGTTGCAACTGTAATACATACATAATATAGTTTGGACTCGCTCGGGATTTACAGATTTTAACATTTCAAAGATATAATGTCATATTGCTATCAGCAAAGTACTTGGAACAATACAGAAATCTAATGAAAATGTCCTGGGTGTACCGGACCGGCTTGCCCCTTACAAAAATTGACCCTTCGCCAATGCCATATCTTATGCAAACTAAATGTCTGCTCAGTCCCTATTGTATATAGCGTAATAATACATATCTTAATAATTAACTGATCAGTCTATAATTACCCTATTCACATACAAAGGAAATTACGTGGTAATATGTGCAAGTAATGTTTCACTGGCCTGTTTCGGCTGGCCTTTTAGAAAAGTTCAGAGTCACACAACGAGCCATGGAGAGAGCTATGCTCGGAGTTTCTTTGCGCGACAGAATCCGAAATGTGGAGATTCGCCGAAGAACTAAGGTCACCGACATAGCTCTCAGAATCTGCAAGTTGAAGTGGCAATGGGCAGGCCACATCGCTCGAAGAACCGATAACCGTTGGGGAAGAAAGGTTCTCGAGTGGCGACCACGAACCGGAAGACGCAGCGTTGGCAGGCCTCCCACTAGGTGGACAGACGACATTGTGCGCGTCGCAGGTAACCGGTGGATGCAAATAGCCAATTGTCGTTCATTGTGGCGTTCTAAGGGGGAGGCCTATGTTCAGCAGTGGACGTCTTCCGGCTGATGATGATGATGATGATGATGAATGTTTCACTGCTTAGCCCCTATGAAACATAGCGTGATGTTTTATATACCAACTTATACCTTGACTTCTACACAACACATCAGTGAAAGTCCTATCAAAATCCATCCACGGGTTTTCAAATGATACCTGGACGAACAGAACGACAGACAGACAGACAGACAGACAGACAGACAGACAGACAGACAATAATTCAAAAAAAAATTGTTTTGGCCTCTATGTCGATAGTATAGTAAGTATCCCCACATAGAAATTTTGGAAAAATATTCAATGTACAGAAAAAGTGCTCTTTGAGTTTTATTATAGTAGGTAGATTTATAGATTTCTTATATTTTACCGTGAAATCCCTTCAAAGCTTTTGTGTTTCATGTGATTGCAAGGTAACAAGTGACGTTTACACAACTAACAAGCAATCAATGAATACAATACAATTCATGACGTGTCGCGTCTAGTTAACACAATTCTAACAAGCTATTTACCACGCCCTACTACGCATTCTCGATACAATTTCACTGGAAAACGCTCAAGATATTATAAATTATGTATACAGTAATAAATATTACAAATTTATTGGAATCCGTTCCACGCAATTTGATATGTGGCGATGATATTCAGATTTAGTGTGGAAGGTGCAGTGTTCAATGTACTATCGCGGTTACGAATGGTGTACCACCTTTAAGACGATAATCGCTTGCACGAGCCGGCCCAAAATACGTGCGGGTGCGCCCCACCTCATGCTTGTTCAAATGATGTTAATTGAAAACTGGTACAGCGTTCGTGTCCACGATAGTACGCAACACTGCAAATAATCACGTAAACTCAAATTTTGGCAGATACAGAATTTGGCGTAGAAGGGGTAGTCAGTTTTGCCCTGAGGACCAATTTTGGTCTAAAAGACCTGCAACGCAGAAACGATAACATAGTTGTAAATTCCCGTAGGGTGTCCGGGTAAAAATAGCTTCCGTCGGGTGTTTGTAAGAGGCGACTAAGGCAAAATAAGAAGACGGGCAACAGCGTCTTTCTATTGGATTACCTACCATCTATAATGCGATCTTCAAGCCGCCTGCCAAGCGTGGGGATTATGGCAACCCCGCCCTTCTAAGTGGAAGGCGTTTGTACAGCAGTGGACGTCTTTCGACTACTGTTGATGATAATTAATTTGCGATAATGATTGTGTTTCCGATTTGCAAAATTTACAACATTGTATAGTTACAATGCTATCACTAAAGTAAGTTATTGATAGAATTCAGTTACTGGCAACAGAGAACTGCCAGCGTGAATGCAATTGACAGATATTGAAATATGAAGTATTGAAATTGGCTTTTACCTTCCGATCAGACGCTCCATCTTATTTGCACTTTAAATTTTCACAAGGAAGTATGCGAATTCAATTTGCGCAAATTAAAAGTATGAGCCAAATAGTTGCGCAAATCACGCGGACTCAGTCTATGTGTGGGTGGAGTACTATATATTTTGTACTTTGTACCCTCCGTGGCGCAGCGGAATACGGTTCGCTTTGCAAACCGGAGGTCGCTGGTTCGAATCTCGCGGGGAGCAACAACTTCTTGTAGTTGTTCCTTACTGAATAGGAAAATGCAGGCCGATCACCTGATTGTCTAGAAAGTATGATGCTCCAGACGTCGGATCGGCAAGTAAAAAGTCGGCCCTGCACCTGTCGTCTCCCCGATCGCGTCAGTTTTCAAAAATAATGAGCAACGTAGGTGATGAAATTATCGGGCCCCTCATACGACTAGGTCTCTTATAAGGTCTCGTGTCCCTTACCTTCAGCCGGAAGTCCTGGTGGCCTAAAAAAATATTGAATGGAACCTGGACATCACGATTAAAACAGCTTGCGCAGCTAATAAGGCAATCAAATAACCTCCTCCTTTTTTTGAAGTCGGTTAAGAATATAAATAATGACTATGCATAAATAACTAATTTCGAAGGTAAAAATACATAATAATTGTTGTCATTAAAAATATATCTTATTTGTATTTCCTGCTAACGAAGGCACTAGAGTCGGCAGAAAGAAAATAATTTACCTAAAATGAGTCGCGCCGGACGTGACGTCATGATTTATTCATCCCGACTTCCCTTGGAAAATTAACGAGTCCCATTCATTTGGGGGAAATAATATAAAAGGCGACGCTCGGAATGTGAACACTATGGAATTACAGGAGATTTAAATATTATCATAGCGAAATAATTATGTGATTCCCACTTCGTAGAAAATATCTAATGGAAACAATGCACAGAAAATATTGTCACAAATAGTCAATTTGTATTCGTCCGGCGTATCTTCAATTATCCCTAGCAAATTTCTTTAAGCAATTTTGCCCCGGGGGAGTACGGGGCAAAATTGCTCCCCTTCAGGTAAAATTCTGGATCATCATCAGCAGCCGAAAGACGTACTGCTGAACAAAGACCTTCCCCTTATAAAGGAGGGGTTGCCATAAACCCTACGGTTGGTAGGTGTTTCGGGGATCGCAGATTAGATGGTAGGTAATTCAATAGAAAGTCGCTGCTCCTGGTCTTCCTTTTTTCCTTTAGTCGACTCTTACGATACACCCAACGGGAAGAGACGGGAGAGGGCTATATGGACACTCTAAGAGCAAATTTTTTAATACTCCCCGGGGCAAAATTGCTCCCGTTCAGGCAAACCCCTATATATGCACCTGCAATGCATCGGTTTGCTCCAGAATTTTTGCAAACGGTGTGCCTAGTCCACCAATCTACACTTGGTACTTGTGGTGATAAAAATATCAGAATTCTATTTTATATTCTCATTATTAAAACAAATGTGATATTTTTATTTAATTCTTAAAGGATTTGGGTAGGTACTGATAAATTAAGAGATGTGTTGCCAAAATCAAATCAACCCTGTACTCGAAATTAATTATTATATTATAACCGCGTAATTACACTTTCGCTTCTGAATGAAAGAATCTGGAATAACGTTATTCAATTATTTATAACTTACATATACTAAGTATTCGAACCAGTCTCTGCAAAGTCAAAAATTATAATAATTTCCTACCTCCACTGCCAAGATCAGCATGAATGGTCTTATTACAATTCTGCGTTTAAAGAAAACAGTTTACATTGCAACATTAAACTTCAGCTTTATTACTTAATTTATAAAGCTTAAAATCGATCATGGAATGCAGAGTTGACAAATCATCACTGAAGTGTGTGTGCCTATGATATTATGCGTAGACACGCGCCGGCATGTTTATATTGCACTGATCAAACAAAAACCCACCCTAACTCAACACAATAAGGTATACACGGAAACGAACCAACGCAAACCCTATTTTTTTTACAAAATTTCTCGCGGGCTTACATTGTGAGGTCTACTTTAAAGCTTTAGACATAGAGTCGTAATTATAAATTTTGTTGGTTTATTAAGGGGGAGTTATAAGCTCTTCCGTGGTATTTATGTGATGTTAATCCATCAGAAGCATGCGCGAACGCGTCACTTTTGAACGTGCCCTTAGAGCGAGACGGGCTACGGATTACAGAAAAAGTGATTTCTTTTTTTAAGAACGTAAAGGTATCGATGACTTTAAAATTAAAATCTCCGTAAATAATCTGTAGCATATTATTAGGCTGATTAACAATGATGTTAATGGATTCAAACTGTATTTACAGATTTCATCGACTATATAACTATATTATATATGACTTTGAACAGACGTATGAAATGGAGGGTATGTGTTTCCTAACTGTAGTATATAATGTATAGTATTATAATAATATTCTAGGACAGTAAACACACGGTTATTAACATAATTCCAAACTAGCTAGAGCCTGTATGGTAAGCAGTCACCGTAGCCAGCATAGCCGCTACGCTAGCAACACCAGCAGGCTTAGCACGATGGACAAATCTTGACAGATAAGTGTGAGTGTGACAAGCCTATTGAAGAATCACTAGCGCGTTGCCGACCCTTAGGACACATTAGATTGGTTTACCTTAAGACGCAGAACTGACAATGCGAGTATATACCTACTTACCTACGTTTATGTTTATAATTTCAAAACACCAATAGCAAAATTATGCCTTGAGGAAAGCCAAGGCTTCCGGTGCGCGCCTACCATCTGTCGTGATAAAAAAAAACTGTCGCAATTTTTACCAAATTCACTTAGGAATCGCCGCCGTACGCAATAGACGTCTGCGATCTACACCCTGAACAAGTTTACAATCTACAGAAACTTTATCCTCTAAAACCTAATCTAACAGAGCTACATAATTACGTACCTACTTCATAAAACCGCAAAAATACAAATAAAGGAACGATATAACAACCGTTCCGACGGAAATTTGCAAATAATACCATCCGGCGAGTATTTTTACGTCCGAAGTTACAGAAGTTTGTAATGAGATGAAAAAAGTTACCGGAAAGCTTCGATTACCGAGAGTTAGGGACTTTTCACATGCATACGGTTACGGCACGGCGACCGTGTCGTGTAAAGTAGAAATGTATGAACTAAATAGACAGATTTTACTAGTGAAATCTGCCTATTTAGCTGCCGTGCCGTGAACGTCGTCGCATGTCACGGTTTGACGCAGCATCCGTCTTTATAGTAATGTATTGGCTTGTATAAACTCGTTCACATGAACAATAGACACACAGTACGGTATGAACACGGTACGGCGAAATGCCATTTTACTTCGAAGATTCGAAATTTAATGTTAAAAACATTATTATTAAAAACGACCGACGTGACTTCTTCAGTCTTGTACCCTCGGTAATACTGTTACAGACAGCGGCCGCCGCGCCGTGCGTAAACAATGTAGATGTGAAAAGCACCTTCGGTACCGCGCGCGCCGTTTAGACAGCAACCGTATACATGTGTAAAGGGCCTAAGGGGACAAGTTATATAAGATGTATTATGAGGGACTCCATAGTCCTTTTGAAAACAATTCGGGGTTGGCGATTTGCTCCATTAAATTTTGCGGTTGACTACTCTAGACAAATGTGTTTTAGATTGTAGCAAGCACATGCATTTGAAAATAAATAAGGACAAAAAACTGAAGGAGCAGTACGACTGGGGAAATAGGTACTATCTTACAAAAGACCACCGTCTGCCTGTAGACAGCTGTAATGTACTGCCATTCGTCAACCAAGACAATAGTTGTTCCATCTCTAGTGTTGCCATCTAAACACGGCAATGTTTACACTGCACATGTACGATCATTTGGTAAGTAGCGTTGTGATCATGGTTTTAGTAAGCATACTAGTGCTTTATTAGAAATCGTTGTGGTGGCTAAAAACCCCCTACGTTCGTTCTCCATCTCGTCCAAAACGTACTGTTAATTATAATTTCTGAGTAAAACATGAAGTACCTGGCACATCTTTATTCCACCACGCGCACATATAGAATCAATAGAATTTTTTTTTTTTGGGAATGATAGTAGCTGTAGGCCGCAGATGACCATTACAGCTTCACCGGATAATAAATAGAATACCACCACAGGTGGTATAGGTTCCACCTTAAATACTACTAGACATTTCCCCCCACCACATTGAATGTCATTACAACAACCAATTCATAACACATTACCAATACTACCTTCCAGATTGTTATTCTCAAAATACATCTCAAACTATTTTGAGTTGCATACCCTCAACAAGATCACAATTATAAAACTACCTGCCACAGAACTTTAAATCTGTGATCTTAAAAATAGAGTTTTACAATCACACTAACAGTACCTATCAGCATAGTACAAAACATACATACTGATCATGTAAGTATGTACTATGTGCAATGAAACACTTGCATTTCTAACATTTGTATCTCGCAATCCGTAATCAATCATACATACTATACAGTTCCCATAAGTTTTCCAATTACAAGTACTTAGCTTGTATCGTTATATTAAGTTAAACGTCTGTCCTCGGCCGAACAAACCCATCCATCAGCGTCATACACCATCATTTGTACCGCCGCCATTCCGCTCCAAGCAATCCCGGTATCGAGTCCCGGGACGCTCTGTTTGACTAATGGCAGCCCCGCCATCGTACAAACTGATTTATTAAATAAATTAACGTCCCTTTGATATACGAGCTTTTTAAAAGCAAATTCTATTGCGAATTTTTCCAACACTCTTCGCCTTAAGAGTTAATCTTTTTACAAAGTATTTTCCTTATTTTGATTACCGCAAGATAGGTAGAGACCTGGTATCCCCAATAGTCAAGGCTGATATTATATTTTAACATAAACCTCAATAAAATGTAACTTTTATTCCAAAATCCTTACTATAAAGAAAAAAAAATGTGCATCGAAACATAGCGGAAATCACCCCAGCGAAAACCGTAAAGTTTAGGGAGCATACTGCTAATAAAAACAGGGGCAAGCCACCCCCGCCTATTGAAACGGATACAATATATAAACGCCGTAATTAACTCCATTCATACATCAAATTATCTGCCGTATTTACGGGATATGATTTGTAAAAACATACAATAAAGCCGTAACAATTTGTATAGAATGCGCGCGAAATTGTTTCGAATGACAGTGAGCCGGCCATTTTGTATTGTTGCAATTACAAATGGTGGAGGTCAATGGAGAATGCCGGATGTCTGTGCGGTGACATCTGCGAAGTTTCAGTGTTCAAACATAATTTGTTGTAATTGAATTGTGACAGTAACATCTGTCGAATTAAGACCTATTCAAGCAGCAAATTAGTTAAAACATGATGATGTCATCGCTACCTCATCGGACTGACACTAATTTTGACGGACTGCTTCGCTCCACTTACAGGAACTGTTCTCTACAGTCAGACTATTATTTCTAAGTTAAATATTTATTACTAAGAGGTCAATATGAAAGAATTTAATATCCTCTTTTGTAAGATCATTCAGATCTTTGAATTAATTTGTAAAAGTGTTTGCAGAGGCCCGCAATCTAAGATCTCTTCTGCCCACAATAATCTCATTCCCGTTGAAACATGGCCCAAAGTACCATTCGACATTTCAGATGGCAAAAGTGGATGAAGATCAGTTATTAATTTCAGCTTTTTATAGAATCAACGACAAAGAAGAATATAACTTTTGACGTGGGCAAACATCGATAAGTATATTATTTAGACGTGGTCAAAGGAATTTTATTTTTTACTGCCGAAGTTTTAAAGCCATATAATGCGAAAGTCCGTTAGACTATTTTTAAAGCTATTGCAAGCATTAAAATAAATCAATGGACCACCTTATTCTATTTGAATATACGTATCTTTATATGGCTTTGGGTCGATCGGTGATAGGCGAGTTATTTTGGCTATCGGCCAATTTAAATGTGGGCGGAGTTGCCAACACTAAAGAGTTTTATCCATAAAATAAGCCGATAACATTTCATTTTTATTAACAAATTTAATATGCTCATATAGATAAACAATATGTATACAAAATTTACAATGCATTTGGAACGTACTAAGTTACGAACTTAGTACTGTTACTAACAGTGTGTGCTTAGTACTAGTAGGTAGACCTCAATGTTGAAAATATTGAACAATAATGTTTCTTATTTTCATAACTACTACATCATTGCCTTCTATTTTTGATGTAAGTATCTTTAAACAGATTTGAAGAAGTATTTCGGAAGGCCTAGTTTTAAAAAAACAAGCACACATCGTTCCGTAAAAAAAGGACAAGCACGCATGTATTTTAATATACGAAAAAATACAATACATAAATTAAATCGATTGATAATACGAATTCGATACGTTCGGTAGGTAGGTGATGTAGGTTAATCGATGTAGATGATAATGTACCTATATGTATAGATATAATGTATCTATAGGCGATTAAAAAGCTGTAACAGCTCAGTGGGCGAGCGCTTGTCTTGGAAACGAGGTGCGCAGGTTCGATCCCCGGCTCACACCTCTGATTTCTTTAATTAATCATGTGCGAATCGTCTTTGTGCGATTGTTACTAGCTTTCGGTGAAGGAAAACATCGTGATTAAACCTGCATGTCTGAGAAAGCCTAACTAGCTTTCGAATGACGTGTGAAGTCCGCCAACCCGCACTTGGCCAGCGTGGTGGACTATGGCCTAAGCCCCTTCATCTTGAAGGGAGGCCCGTGCCCAGCAGTGGGACATAAACAAGGGCTGGTATTATTATTATAGGCGATTATGTCAACTCCTCCTCTCTAAGGGGGAAGCCTTTTGTTCAGCAGTGGACGTATTTTGGCTGATGATGATGATATTAATGAAAATGAACAAGAACACAAAATAAGTTCATCTTTTTACGAGTCATAAATAAAAAAACGAATCTACATATTATTAGGACTTATTATGTATATTTACGAATAAATTTATTGAAACAGGCATCCCTAGTTGTGGATTTTCAAACACTAGGAGTTGCTGTGACAAATATAGAACAAATTGCAGACATTTCTTTGGGTTGACTTATTTATAATCCATGGTAGCAAGAAAATCTATTTTAAACTTTAATACTGTTTTACCTCTATGAAGCATAGATACTCTACAATTTAGAGGCATGTATGTTTTGAACATACCTATTTGACAATGTACGGTCTTTTGTTGTTCGTTTTTAGGTTATATTTTAGGGTATATTAAACTAGATAAACTTTCACTAACACAAAATGGCATCTAAAATGTGGTCGCGGTGGTTGAGGACTTATCTGTGCTGGTGGCGGAAACGTGAACTAACGGTTTTATTATGATAATGACGTGTAGTTTGACAGTTTTAAATAGACAGTAGCGACACTCCTACCGGCAAAAGTAATTTTGTCACACGTCCGTCGTAACACCTAATCTAGTTTAAATATTAAGTCGATGGTACTAAAACCCAAGAAGTTCGCATGCTTCTTTACTATTTTCTTCAATGTCAATGTCGGTTTAGTGATTAATAGTATGCTCAAAACATTTACTATTACTTCATAAAGCATTCACAGTAAAGTCTTTCATTGAAGCTAGTTGTGAGAGCAAAACGTCGGGTTACAAAACTGTTCATAAATCTCGACGTAAACGCGTGGTTAACAGTTCAAAATAAACCGAGAACTATTGTCACCATCCGATTTGTTTTAGATGGGATTTTTATTCTGCACCTAATGTTCTGAAAATTGTTCTTCGTCTTTTTCTTTTCTTCTACATATACCAGGGCCCTTGTGTTGATCGTCCATGTACCTAGACGCACGATATACCTACCACCGCAGTGTTTCATGATCTACCGCAAAACAGGATTATGTAAACATTGCTTTTTCCAGCGTGAAGGGCATAAGGGAAGTAATTTGTCTTTTCTGGCTTCTTGATTTAGCGCTCGAAAGGCTTTAATAAGTAGTTAATATCTCAGGTGATAAGCAGTATAATGCAATTATCCATAGCCAATGTGTTGTTTGTCTTTTTGGCAAGAACATCTAGGTCGTCTTGTTACTAATTTATATGAAAAAGTTTATATAAACATCTACACATGTGGAAAATTTTGCCTTCCATAGGAAAAGCAAGGAGTCCACGTCCACCGAGAACAGCGGCAACTCCAAGGAGAATACGAGACTCCATCGCGGCGAAGGCGGGTTGGGAACCCCATCCCCGTAAGCATCATATCGGGTTCCCGGGGGCTAATAATGCGCCTCCCGGCGGCGGCGGTGGGTTGATAGGCAGGGCACTGCGGGGTTCCTAGTGCAGATCACACTGGAGAGCCCAGCTCTCATGAGCCGATGCGACAGCCGTAGCCGCGGGAGTTTTAGTGGGTAAGAATCCCACATACCACAGTTGCCCCCCACAGGTCCCAGGTACCTATTGAAAGTTTCCCCCGCGAGAACAATAATATGGAAATGTAAGGAAGCCAATTGATAATCGGTTCCCACTGCATAGATTTTTTTAAAACCAAGAAATATCCAGTACTTTCCTAAAATGATGGTAACACTTCTAGCGTCTATACTTAACCCGCGGTTATTAATACAACGACGGCTTTATGACTGATATTCGAGAGTAACAAATCGTTATTTTGAAGTTTAAACAAATGCGTCGCTAAACTAAACCCCACAATTATGATTAACGGTAATTTGCTTCCTTATTATTAAACACTAAAGTTAAAATAAAAAATATACTTATTATTATTTATGTGAATATAATAAATACAGTAGCCACCGTGCTGCAGCGGGTAAAGAAGCAGTACTGGTATTCTGTAAGAACGTTTAAGAAACTCAAAAGCTGAATCCGCGGTGAGATATGGAGCTTCGTGCCCTACTGTTTAGAGCAGGCAGGACTTCGCAACCGGGGGCCATCGCAAGGGGTGTGTGACGATTGACGATTTCAAAAGAAATATCCATAGTCGTAAATGCCAGCCACTAAACGCAAAAAACCATATATTTGGCACAAAAAAAATTAAATAAAAAAAACAAAGCGATATGGGCACAAAGTGAAAAGAGCTTGAAAATTTCAGCTATGGACCAAGGGGGAGTGATTTAAAAACGATTGGGAACCTCTGGTTTAGAGCAAAGCATACAGATCCCATTATCAAAAAAAAATATGTACATAATTTATTTACGCGCTGGATGGAAGTGCAAAAAATGCGGTTTTGCACTTCCATCCAGCGCCGCGTTTTGCATTCCAATCTGATCGCACCCCGGTTATGTCAGTCTTCCATCCCAACGGAGTACAGGACTACAGGAAGAGAAAATGATTTTGTCTGTGACAGAAAAAACACATTGTGCATTATACTTATAACAATTAGTTGGCGAATCTTCTCGGAGTTTGGCCGCTGTGGCAATATCGTTCAGAGGAACGTTACATCTTAAAATTAAACTACTCGATAAACTATATAAATAATAAGTATATTGATTTAATATACCATTAAAGCTTGTCCGAATTTATGTACAAAGACAAAGAAAAGACTTTACCCTGAAACTAAATAAACAACGATATTGGTTCAGTGCTTGGGAGCAGTCCAATGTTACATCTTAATAGCCAATTATTACTAGGTAGGTCTCTATTGCAACAAACTGTACAAGCAGTGTCAATATTTTAAGCCAATCAGCAGTATGAAAACATTGTTGCGCTTTCGTGTGTAGAACACTGTGGCAAAAAGAATGGCTTGATCGACCAAAACATCGTTATTTTTAAAGCGACACAGTGAAAAAAATACCGGTCAAGTGCGAGTCGGACTCGCCCACCGAGGGTTCCATACCATCATTGGACGTATTAAAGTTATTTTACTAGTCGTCTTACACCTCAGATAGCAAAAAAAAAACAACCGCAAAACTAAGTTTGTTTAACGAGGTTTTTTTAGGATTACTAAAAAACTGTACTACTTACTTAGAAAGGTCATTTTATTTTTCCTGTAAAATATAGATAGACATGTATTACCCATAATTATTTCATATTTTTCCCTCCACAAACTTCGGAGATAAGGGGGGGGGGACGGTATTTCTTTTGATATTTTTTATTATCAGCCAAAAACTGCGTGACACAAACCAAAATAATAATCTGTTTTGAGATGTGCAAATGAAGCCCTTTCATATGATACCCCACTCAATATGAAACACTCACACTTTGAAATTTTGATGACCCATTTCGACCCCCATTATACAAAAAGTAAAAGAAAAAATAATTATTTTTCATTTGTGATGGGGTTGGGTAATTAAGATCTAAAACTATTCCAAATTTCAAATTGATAGCATCAGTGGTTCCTGAAATATATAGGTGTGTGACAGACAGACAGACGAAGTCAGACCATAAGGGTTCCTTTTTACCTTTTAGGTATGGAACCCTAAAAAACAGCCACAAAAATAAGTTCATTTATGTCACATTTATCCCTAATTCTGGCGCATAATCATTATAGCTTTATCGACCAAAACGTCATTTGAAAATGGTGTCTGTTATTATTACAGATTATCTTTTATAACCTTAATGGCATAAACATTAATTTTGATGGAATTCACCAAGTTGATTTATCATTAATGTCATCATCAATCAAATTACATAATGAAGGCTTAAAATTTTCTATCGACGACGGCACGATCGGAAGTCCAGGACGGATTAGAAATTATCTTTACTAAATCCTACTTACCATAACATTATACTTATTAATTATCAATAATTTTAGAAAAATATGTGTGTGCCTGTATAATTACAATTTTTTTTTTTTTTTTTTTTTTTTAATTTATTTGGAAAACAAACAGTGAGAAGACTTAAAAAAACTAATTAAAAAGCGATACACTATCCTAATGTTTTCGCATTTAAAAATCTTATTGCTAGTTTGCTTAAATACTACGTACTTAATAATAAGTCACACATATGTAGTTACACAAATACGTACTTTTAGTTAAATGCAAACTTAGTTATGTTAAGTAGGTACAACAGGTATTATTTTAGTTTTCGAACCAGTGCGCTGTAATTAACGTTTTGAAGGTAAGAGGGTTTGACGTAAATAAGTCCAGTTCGGGATATGTGACAAGAGCGTTGAAAAATTTTACCGACCTATTAAAGAAACAGTTTTGTCTATATTTAGTGCAAGAACGAGGAGCTGATAAATAATAAGGATGCCGTACCGATCTTCCAGGGACATGCAGGTTTATTTTAGACAGTAAATATGGGGAGTCGATGTAATTTTGAGCTATCTTTACTAAAAATAAGATGTCCGCAATTCTACGTCTTTCTTGTAGAGGGAGTATATGTTGTCTCTTACATCTTGCTTGATAGTCAATATCATAACAGTTGCATTTATACTGTAGAAGCCTCAAAAACTTTCTTTGTATAGTTTCTAGTCTATCTATATAAACATTATACTGTGGGTTCCAGACTTGGGAGCCATACTCGAGAATGCTACGCACATAAGAACAGTATAAGATTTTGATGACTTTAATATTAGAGAACTGTGCACATGCTCTCCGAACAAAACCCAAAGCTTTATTCGCTTTACTTACTATATGGTTTATATGTTTGTCATAAGCCATTTTAGAATCTTGGATCACTCCTAAATCCATGATTGAATCAACCTTTTTGAGTCGCATCACTTTGAATGTATAATATCTTTCAAATAGAGCAGTCTTACGTGTGAAGGTAATAAAATAACATTTTGATACATTTAAATCTAGCTTGTTTAAATTGCAGTATTCTTCAAACCTATGAAGGTCTTCCTGTAATAGTAAGCAATCGTTTGCATTATTAATTTTCATGAAGATCTTCATATCGTCAGCGTAGAGTAAGACCTCTGAGTATTTAAAGCAGGATATGACATCATTTAGGAAGATATTAAATAGCAAAGGTGAGAGCAAAGAACCTTGGGGGACACCGGAAGGCACCCTATACCAGCTAGAAGAGTACCCGTTAACAACAACAGCCTGGGATCGATTATTGATGTACGAACAGAACCATCTAAACAGATCTCCATGAATTCCTGCCGACAAGAGTTTCTGTAGGAGTATTTGGTGGTCAATTCGATCAAATGCCTTGCTGAAGTCCGTAAATATGGCGTCTACCTGACCTCCAGCGTCCATATTAGAAGTGGTAAACTCAGAAAAAGTAAGAAGGTTTGAGGTTGTAGATCTCTTTTTAAGAAACCCATGTTGTTCTGAGATAAACGTTTTATTAAGTGTACTATACAATTGATTATATATGATTCTTTCTAATATTTTAGCGAATATACATAACTTAGAGATAGGTCTATAATTTTTCACATCGTTTTTATTACCGCTTTTATGAATTGG
Organism: Furcula furcula; assembly: GCA_911728495.1. NCBI lineage: Eukaryota > Metazoa > Arthropoda > Insecta > Lepidoptera > Notodontidae > Furcula > Furcula furcula. The sequence continues at coordinate 25,306,801 of OU452252.1, forward strand.
GGTCACGAAGACGGACTTCCATATTTTAGGAACAATACCTTCATTAACTGACCGTTTAAATAATATTGTGAGTGGCTTACAAAGAGTATCTGCACATTTCACTATGAAAACAGGAGATATATGATCGGGTCCAGAACCTTTAGTAATATCTACTGATTTAAGATGCTGCAGAACCATATTTTCATTCATTTCTATATTGCTTAAATTAATGATATGATGACTAGTGTTATCTTGTGGGAATCCTGACCCTGTAGACGTTTGATCGGCGGATGATGGTGTGAGGAATACTGAATTAAAATATGTCGCAAAGAGGTTACATGCCTGTTCCCCGGATGCTGCTGAATGGTTTTCAAAGTATAATGTAGCAGGGAGGGAATTGAGACCTTTATTCATTGATTTAATATAGGACCAAAAGAGCTTGGGGTTTTCTGCTATCCCCTCTTCACATTTTTTAATATAAGTAGTATAGCATTGTTGTTCCATGGTTTTGACCCTTTTACGTAGTATTGCAAATGTATCGTAATCAGATTGGTTACCATATGTTTTAAATTTTCTAAAAAACTTAAATTTTTCCTTAATTGCTTTTTTCAAAGGGGAGTTGTACCATGGAGGGAAGGTGGAGGAAGTTATTAACTTCCGTGGAATATATTTATTGTGAAGGTCATATAAGTATCTATAAAAAACATCTACAGCGTCCTCTAATGAAATATTGCAAAGACTGTCTTCCCAATTAATAGTTAACATTTCTCTATTAATATTATCATAGTCCCCCTTGTTGTAAAAATATAACAATCGCGCATTATTTTCTAGGGGTTCCATTAACGATAGATTTATAATAATTTCTAACGACTTATGGTGCGCATCCTCTGGGACTAGAGGGTCGCCACAAGCGGTGATTGTTATATTCGAGTTACAGAATACTAAGTCCAACAGTCTGTTATTTACGTTGCGACACGCATTATATTGATTGAGATCTCCTTCGGAAAGGGTATCAAAGAAGTAAGTTTGCGCTTCACCTGTAATTCCCGTTGGCAGTAACGTACAATTTTCCTTATTCCATTCGATATTATTTAAGTTACAACGGGTATTGTTATAAACGACAATTAAATATCCATAATTTCAATGAAATCAAACAATTTTTCCGGATTTCATCGCGATTTATTTCATGGTCACGGGAGGACTCCCGTCCACATGGGTGCTGCAAAGCATTCGAAACTTCGGGATAGTAAAATCTAAAATTGACCGCGATAAAATCCGTAAAGGTAATTTGATTTTAATGTATAGTATTCGCGTAAATAAAAGGCAACATTATCCTTAATTTCGGTTCATTCTTTGAAATTTCATAAGAGTAAAGCTGTTTCACTCGCCTGGTTATGCGTTTGCATAAGTCAGTAAAACATGATATTTTCCTTTTTTTCTCAACCCATCACATAGCCCGAAACGATCCAATTTGAACATCATATATGTACCTACATTACATTATTCGAACATATTTAACGAATGTAATACACAAATTAATGCAAACAAATGATCCTATCTTAATTGAAAGCTTTTATCATTTCTGCATACTTTAACTGTTTTAGTTGTTAATAATTACTTAGACTTAACAAAGTTTAAGAACGATAAGTCATCATCATCATCACCAGCCGGTAGAACGCCAGAATGAACGACGATTATTGGCTATTTGCATCCATCGGTTACCTGCGACTCGCACAATGTTGTCTGTCCACCTAGTGGGAGGCCTACCTACGCTGCGTCTTCCGGTTCGTGGTCGCCACTCGAGAACCTTTCTTCCCCATCGGTTGTCGGTTCTTTGAGCGATATGGCGTACCCATTGCCACATCAACTTGCAGAACGATAAGTAAGTGTCCTAAAATAAAACCTTGAGGAACACCGCAAATAATTTTCTGTTGGGAACATTGACAGAGAAAAAAAAAGTTAGTCACTTCCGTAATAGATAGATAGATAGATAGATAGACAATTCTTTATTGCTCACAAACAAACAGATACAAAAAGAATAAGACACAAATTAATAAAACATGCAACAATGGGTGGCCTTATCGCTAAAAGCGATCTCTTCCAGGCAACCTTTGGATGGAGAGGAAAATAAAGAAGTTACAAAGAGCAGAGGGTGCGCGCACTAGACATGAATAGGTAACATTAACACAAAGACACATAAAAACACATATGTCATATGTAATAGTCCTAGTGATAAAAATAACATTACAACACCAAAGATAGCCCATCATTATACGAAAGTTTTTCTAAGAATTTCTGCTAAGCATGCCGCTATACTCATTATTCTGGCCTTTTTGAATACCAAGGAGTCATGATAAATCAACAGGAAGCTCAGGTACAAGCCTTAATTTCAAAGGAAAATATGTGTTTACTTAACTGTCATTATGTCTATCCACCTCAAGGAACTGTCTTGAAACCATATTGTTACTTACTCCTTTTGTGTTTTATAAATCCAATGTTAAACTTTGACAAAAAAATCATGGTTTCTGTGTAGGCGATCCATACATCAATTATATTGACAAACAGAATTACAATACATTTGCGTTCATTCTTTATATTTCATTAGTAATTTTCATCTTTAAATTCAGACAGTTAAGCATATAGTCTAGTTTTTGTCATTGTAATATTAACTTTGTAACATTGACATAAGAGTACAGTGACATTTTCTTTGTAATTTCGTCTTGAAAGAATGAAATATTACTTCCGTAAAGTGATTTGTTTACAAATTATATTTAATCTTATTATGTCACACTATGTCGTTAATTACTATGCTCTAACGCCTCCATTTAAACTGAGGTGGGTAGAGCTTCTGCAGCTGTTTGCTTATTGATTATCTTATAATTATTTTCTAACAAATTGCTACGAACATTAATTAAAGTCCGTTTAGACCCCTAAACGGTCTCCGGCAAAAATGCAAACAAACAAAATTTAAAGTGCTTCCATGAATTTTTTTTTTTTTTTTTTATATATTTGGTTTACAAAACTGGATATAAACTTAAGTCTTACAAATTTTGGAAATAATAATTACTTTAACATGCGTCAGTTTTACCCTATTGTATGTAAACACAGCATACTTGAAAAGCGAATGATTAAACTACAATAACAAAGTACAATTTAAATAAAAAACAATAATATTCAACAGTATACTTACTTAGAACTAATTATAAGGTAAATTTCATCCTCAACTTTTTTTTTATTAAACTTGGAGAATCATGAAATATATCTATTTCGAATTGGACAGCGTTACAACATGCTAACATTCTATAAACTGGAGAGTGTTGGCCAATATTAGTCCTGCATTGCGGTAGTTTAAACGTATTCCTATTTGAAAGACGACTGCTCGGTCGAGGAATAGAGAAACTTAGGCGTTGCAAAGTAGAAGGTGACTTTATATGTCCATGCAAAATTTTGTAGCAGTATAAAGTGTCAGAAATCTGTCTACGGTTCTTCAGCGAATTCATTTTGTAATGGTTTAACCTTTCCCCGTAAGATTTTAAACTGCGACATTTATTTTCAGAGTACGCAAGTAAATATACCAGGCGTTTTTGAACTCTTTCTAATCTATCAGAATGGACACAGTACCCAGGGTTCCATACCGTGCTACAGTACTCAAGGATACTTCGTATTATGCTGTTGTAAATAAGAATTGTTAAACTAGGTTGTTTAAATATTTTCATCTGTCTAGTAACAAATCCGCAGAGTTGGGACGACTTTTTTATGACGTTGTCAATTTGCAATCGAAAACTTAATGTATTGTCTATAATCACTCCTAAATCACGAATAGAAGATACTTCCTTAATCGTATCACTACCTATAGAATAAGTATACTCATGGGAACCCTTTTTTTTTCTAGAAAATTTTATATGGAAGCATTTATTAGGATTTAAACTCATTCCATTTCTGTGACACCAATCTCGAATACGGTCGACGTCTGCTTGCAGGGCTTCCATATCAGTTGGGGATTTAACTATTTTATAAATCTTTAAATCGTCAGCAAACATTTTAAAGTGACACTGTATAGAATCGCACAAATCATTAATAAATATTAAGAAAAACAATGGTCCAAGATGGGAGCCCTGTGGTACTCCTGATGGAACCGGACACTCAAGAGATTTGTATCCACGAAGTGCTACAAGTTGGGAGCGATTGCCTAAATAAGATTCACACCATCTTAGCAAGGATCCATGAATACCCATCTTGTCTAGCTTTGCAATAAGCAAATTGTGACTAACCATGTCAAATGCCTTCCGAAAATCTGTATAAATAGCATGTACTTCACCTCTTTCGTCTAAAGCTTCTGCAATATCGGAAACATATTCAATCAGATTTGAATTAGTAGACTTATGAGGAAGGAAACCGTGCTGATTGTGATTTATTTGATCTGTTACATGTGAGAGAATACATTTATGTACAAGCGATTCTAGAATTTTGCCACAAACAGATAATATAGAAATTGGTCTATAATTAGATATGTCATCTAAACATCCCGATTTATGTACGGGGGTTAGATATGCGAGTTTCCATTTATTAGGGAAGCAACCAGTTTCAAGAGATACAGTAAAAATTTTATGGAGCGGTTCATATAAATATAAGGCGCACTTATTAAATAATATTGGAGGAAGCGAATCTGGCCCTGGGCCTTTTTTAATATCTAGTTTATGCAATGCATTTAGTACTTCCTCTTTTTTTAAAATGCATTTGCTTAATGGAACATCATTATGACCAAATGACTCATCGTTTACTGCTGTGGTTGGTATATTAGATTGGGAATACACTGTTTGAAAATACGTAGAAAAAAGGTCTGAAATAGCTTGACCACCTATAGCAACTTTGTCATCTAGATGCATTTTATTGGGAATAGAACCACTATTCGATTTCCTGCTTCTTATAAATTGCCAAAAATGCTTTGGGTTATTTCGTAACTTATCTGCTGCGTCTTCTTTAAACTTATTGTAACATTGTTTGATCATATTGTCGCAACGATTTCTAAGGAGATTAAATGTCAATTTATCTAATGGGTTACCATATTTTTTAAATTTATGATGAAATTTATTTTTTTCTTTAAGGGCTTTTTTGAGGGGTGGACTAAACCATAGTGGGTAATTATCGTTCACATGTCTTTTGGCAGGTGTGTGTTTAAGAAATAACGGTGTGAGTGTATCGTAAAATATGTCCAACATAACATTCACGTCATTGACGCCACTCCACAGGGAAGACCAGTCTATCATTTCTAAGTCCCGGTTTAGGGCCTCATAATTTGTTTTATTATATAGCAAGTTGGTACGTTGGTTTGGTTTAATATTAGAAAAAGAAGGTTTTGTCACTAATATATTCAAACTCGGGTGATGGGGGTCGAGTGGCAGTAACGAGTCTGTAGCTGTTACTGATACGTTGGTCTGGTTGTCACAGAATATTAAGTCGAGTATACGTTGATTAACATTACAAATAGAGTTACACTGCGACAAGTTATTTAGTGCGATCACGTCAACAAACAAGTTGTCGATGATATTAGAACAAGGAGATGATGAAATACGTCCAGTTGCTAAATCCTTTTCCCACTGAAGATTGGGGAAATTGAAGTCGCCAATCAATATTGTTGACGACGTTATATTCTCTTTCTTTTGTAACACATTAGTAATATTTCTGAGAAAAATGTCAATGTAGTCGTATTTAACTGGAGGTGGAACATAAACCGCACAAATACTTAGACAGAACGAGTTACTGATTCTTATAGAGAGCCACAGGTCCTCACAAGAGGATTCCCAAGAAGACTTTCTGAGCACTTCATACTTTTTCAATACTGCCACCATTACTCCGCCACCATCCTTTTTATTAGAACTGGTTGAAGACCTATCACGTCTAAACACATTGTAACGCTGATCCACAATTTCATGATCATAAAAAGAGCTGTTTAGCCACGTTTCTACAAATACTATGGCATCATAATCATGATTTAAAACCGATAAGTAACATTCGTCTGTTTTGGTCCTAAGACCGCGGACATTTTGGTAATATATCTTGAACGTGAATTTTAACGATATAAATCAAACAAAAGCATGCACTATAATAATAGAAACAAACACTGTTATACAAAAATTAAAGAGTCTTTAAAGAATCAGTATCTCGAATCAATTTCGGTGGAGAATTGACTTCCTTGCGAATAAAAATCATGCCGTTGCGCACCCATACAAATTGATATTTTTTTTCCCGTGTTACAAGTCTAGTGGCTGCATGCAGTCTTTTATTTTCAATTGATAGGTGTTCCATTACATAGATTTGTATTGCGTCTCCTTTAATTCCCAGGTGTTTCGAGTTTAATTTGTCCGTACTGTGGGCTATGTTGAATTTCTTGACCGCTCCCAAAAAAACATCTCGAGCGCGAGGGCTTACCAGTTTAACTATAATGTTTCTTGGTCGTTGAGAATGTGTATCCTGCTTCGCAACTCTATGATAATTTACAATGTCACCTGCTTGCAATTCACATGATACAGTTTTTGCGATTGTGTTGATAATACTAAGCAAATTTTCATTTTTTTGTTCCGGAACACATTGAATTTCCACATTGCTGTCTCGCGCCTGTTGCTCCATGTGATTCAATTTGGTTGTTATTGTTTTCAACTGATTCGAGAATTTTCATCAACCAATTTAGAAATTGACGCCTTGTTTTCGGTGTTAGAGTTTATTTGTTCGTCATGAAAATCTGACAGGAAATTTACTGACTTTGTTATATCATCTAATTCTCCACGCATTACAGAAAAGTTGCATGTCAGTTCTTTCATTTCATGTTGAACTTTAAGCATAGTAGTATTAAAACGGTCTAAACACGCCTGCTGAGTATCGAATTTGGCATTCATATCTTTGCGTAAATCCCTTATTTCACTCAGAATTGCTTCATGATAAGATTGAGTCGGTGAAGACGAGGTAGTAGGCACAATACTGGATTCCCTTGGGAATTTAGCCTGAATTGGTGTGTTGCTGTTGTCGCCTTGCCTAGGACGCGCGGCAACGCATACCGGACAAATCCATTTAGCGCGGCCGGCCTGCGATGAATCGACGAACTTTGCACATTCTTGATGATATATAAGATTACAAGTGCCATTTGTACACTTAATTCTTTTCTGTGTAACTAGGACAGTGGAATTACAGGCTGCACACTGAACACCCATCTATACTTATAATAAAACTGTAACTGGTCCAATTCTGTACATTGAAGATATTTTGAAAATTATATTTGGAGGGCATTCTATAACCGATACTGAGGCCGAAAATGTATTTTTTTTAATTTTTGTCTGTCTGTCTGTCTGTCTGTCTGTCTGTCTGTCTGTATCACGGCTGAGCATCACGCCTAAACTACTGAATGGATTCAAATTAAACTTGGCATGATTTGAGATCTTACTACGAGGTAGGACATAGGATACTTTTTATCCCGTAATCTAGCACGGTTCTTTTGGGAGAGGGGATTAAAGTCAAAATGGGTACTTGGTTATACGCTTGGTCCGATTTTATCAATTTTTCTTTATAATATAATAAATATTAGAAAGAGAGTTGTTATCAAGGTTTTGTAATCGATCGGGTTAAGCAACGTTAGGTAAGGTCATTAAATAGATGGGTGACCGCTTAACGCCATTTGAACTAAACAGGTCCGTGCTTCGGAGAGCAAGTAAAAAGTGGGTCCCAGTATTTAACCGACTATAAAAAAGGAGGTTATGTATGCGATTATTGCAAGTATTTCTGTTATTAAAAGTTTAGTTAACGTAAAAATAGCGCAGGCGGAGCTGCGTGGGTCAGCTAGTTTTAAATAATTATATTAATTATCAGTATTTGTACCGAATATGTTTACGAAGAAAGTTTATGTCGGTAGTCAATAGCACATAGTTTAGGAAAACATTGATTGTACCAAAATATTAGCACTGACTCAACACTCACAACACTGGTAAATTGGGCTTCCAATATACTAAACGTCTTTAACGATATATGTACAAATCTTGCTGTTTAACTAGGTAAAAACAGATAATGTTAGGAGAGGATATATGTAAACAAGTTGATCACTTGACTTGCGGGTAGTGAATGATATTATTATCATAGATATTTAACCGAAATAGACGGACCTTAGCGAGCATAATTTTCATCAAAAACTTGTTACACGTGTAATAAGTCAGTAACAAGAAACGTGTACGTCTAAGCCGACAAAAAATATTTTTATAGAAAATACTAGCTGACCCACGCAGCTCCGCCCGCGCTGTGTTTACGTTAACTAAACTTTCAATAATATACATTCGCATAGAATACAAGACCTCCTTTTTTAAAGTCGGCTAAAACTTGGACCCACATAATACTTGCCCTCCGAAGCAAGGAAACGTTTAGTTCAAATGGCGTTAAACGGTCACCCATCTATTTAATGACCTTACCTAACGTTGCTTAACCTGATCGATTTCCAAACATTGTTAACAACTGTCTATGAGTGATTCCTTACAAATATTTATTATAATTATAATGAAAAATTGTTAAAATCGGAGCAAGCGTATAACCAAGTACACATTTTGACTTTAGTCCCCTCTCCCAAGGGAACCGTGGCGAATGTCGGGATAAAAAGTATCCTATGTCCTACCTTGGAGTATTAACTCAAATCATGCCAAGTTTCGTTTCAATCCATCTAGTAGTTTCGGCGTGATGCTCAGCCGAGATACAGACAGACAGACAGACAAAAATAAAAAAAACATCATTTTTGGCTTTAGTATCGGTTATAGAATGCCCTCCAAACATAATTTTCAAAATATCTTCAATGTACAGAATTGGACCTGTTACCGTTTTATTATAAGTATAGATGAAGAATAATAAGAAGTGTGTTAGTATAGTTTTTTTTAATCACTAAATTCCGTGTTAATCTCACTATAATACATTTTCTGAATACACCTACAGTTTACTGTTGTCTTTTATTTACGCGAATACTACACATAGTAATAAAATATATTCCGTAAGAGTAGTTTCATTATAACACCTACAGTTTATTTTGTATTATTGTTTTGTATATTTACTGCGAATTTAATATAGATAGATAATTCTTTATTGCTTCACATTATAAAAATAAAAAATGATATTAATAAAGTTAATTGTAACCATGGGCAATGTAATGTGGCAGGTGTATAAAGTGATGACAGTCTTTGTATGAAAGAGTTCCCAAAGGCCGCTCTGTGGGCTATACATTTAATCTCTGTCATAATTAATAGAAATACTGGCGTGTCTCTTGTGGTTTTATTACCCAAGAACGGCTGAACCGATTGATTGATCTATTAAACTTTCACCTATACATTCCTTACATTTTCCGGAAGAGAACTATATAATTAACATAGTAAAAAATACATTTTAGTCGAAGAAAAATCTACACATCACTGGTCTATTTAGCTTCTTGATTAATGCCATCTCGAAGAATCAGGAAGCGAATCTCTAGTACAAAATAGAACTTTAACTTTGAAATAGAATCCTCCACTCGCTCTGATCGCTGACGCTACAGCGCTATCAGAACACCAAAAAGATACAAAAGACAAATGTAAGTTAATATTTAAAAGGAATGTCTCGAGCCCTTATCTTTTGGGAGTCGTAATGTTATCTTAAGGGATAGGGTGGCTACGATAAATAAGGCAAGCTCGTATTGTAGCCCCTAAGAATAAGCATTTCAGACGATATAGAGCGGTTTTTAACAATTCGACATCGGTTTGGTAGAAGCATGCCCGATAAATTAGGGGGATAGACCTACCGCAGAAATTGTTATTATTATGTTATGATTTAATAAAGAATTAAATGTCTTTTTATAATTATTATCAGCAGCCAAAAGCCTTCCACTACTGAACAAAAGCATCCCCCTTAAAGGGAGGGGTTGCCATAATCCCCACGCTTGGCAGGCGGCTTGAGTATCGCAGTATAGATGGTAGGTAATCTAATAGACAGATGCTACTGCCCGTCTTCTTGTTTTCTCTTAGTCGCCTCTTACGGACACCCAACGGGAGGAGATGGGAGGGTGGTATTCTTACCCGGACACCCCACGGGTTTTATAATAGTAAATTGCTAAAAATCATGGATTGTTTGATCTTTGTTGAAGGGAAGTCTAGCTTTAAAATACATTTTACAAAAACGTCACTACAGTTTTAGAATATTTAGATTCATAAGAATTTATTTTAAAATGTTTTGAAGCAAAGAAAAGCGATTGTGCGATTGGAGATGATCGCCTCGACTAGGTGTAAACAAAAATGCATGATCGTGGATTCCTTCCTTATTGAGCACTCAAAAACACAACATCACTCGAAGTTGGTGTAATCTATCAGCGATCTTCTGTAAGATGGTTTGCTTACTTCCGGTCCCAATATCCTATCGATCCCTTACTATAAGTTAAAATAGTTACCATCGATAGCTATAATGACATATTTCCGTTTCAATAATAACATATTAGCAGCTTACTGTTGGTTGTTCAAATGACAGTCTGTCAGGGTTTTAGTTATCGCTCCATTTCGGAGGTTTATCGCGGGATATCGATGACTTGATCGATGATTTTAACCTATAGTTCGGGATCGATAGGACATTGGGACCGGCAGTTACCCATTCAGACAGCCCAGCTTCCAATTTTTGAGCGGATGTTCTCGATGTGATTTCCCATAATGTTATGTATGGTCCTATTTATTAATATAACGAAGGGCTGCTATACGGATCCGAGTAACGAAGAGATGCAGCAGGATGTTCATCTGATGGTAAGCGAATCGTCACCCAAGTTATTACTGATTAAGTCCTTTGAGCCCGTAATTTAGTTGTATTTTATTTATTGAGCACAGCCACATCATATACAATAAATTACATTACAACTATTATTAGAAAAAAAAGTATCTGAAACATATGACAATTTTGGCGTACATAAAATTCGCAGAACAAGTTATACATTAGCAGTGATTTACAAAAAAATATATTTACTAAAATTAAAAACTAAACATTAAATATAAATAAGGTACCATCATTATGTCATCATAATAAGAATTAAATAATTGATTAGATTAAAGTTAAATAAATTTAATTTAATAAAATAATGCATGTATTCTATTGATTCTATTAAAATGTCAGGTAGTTGGACGTCAAGTAAAAGCGAAGTCAATGTAACTGAACGAATGTTAGGAGAACTGAATGATAGGAGAATTGATTAAAGTTCAGAAATGGTTTGAAGTATTTTTTTTTGAAGATATAAATACTACTGTCATTAAATATATCGAGGTCAGGTATACGTTGTATTCGAGACTAGAGGGCTTTTAACAAGCTGGTGTGCTTACTACCTCCAATGGCCACACCGCTTTCCATCAGGTTCCCACCTGCGGTCAGGCACTGGCTTATACTGAGTGAAAAATCTCTTTTTTTTCTCTTATTGTATGTTAGCTGATAGCATCACAAATTATGTAGAGATAGCTGAAAATCTTTCAGTGCTAGTATAGAATTAGTCGTTTTTATAATAACTACGGTAATATTATTCATAATGAATGTCTACGAAGCAAAGCCAAATGGCTTACTAATCAGTTCAACCGCCGCCGGCGCTAGTCGCACGCGCCAGAAGCTCGACCCACTAAGGCCCGCCGTACACAACACACAATTCTAATATCTAATACCTTACCAATGAAACTCTAGAAAAAAAATAACTTTATTTTATATGTATGTGATGTCGCGTGATGTTGATTAATTACGTAAAACTAATATTTAAAGGACGAAAGGGCGATTACTTTCTACTTTGAATAAAGTTCTATCTTCTAATATATAAAATTCTCGTGTCACAGTTTTCGTTGCCATACTCCTCCGAAACGGCTTGACCGATTTTGATGAAATTTTTTGTGCTTATCCGGTATCTATGAGAATCGGCCAACATCTATTTTTCATCCCCCTAAATGTTAGGGGTAGTCCACAAATTATTTATATGGCAAAACAACGTTTGCCGGGTCAGCTAGTGTCATATAATATATTTTTTTTGTTAATTAGCTACTGCGCTTCCACCTTCGTATCAGGTTAGCTAGCACTATTAAGCGCTTTATTATGTAATAAATACTCGTATTTGATAAGCGTACTGTGATTGCTACTGGGTCGTGGTATATACAGGTTAGTGCGTATATTTTTTTATCATGTAATCAGTATCGTTAATAGATAATCATATTTAAACAAAAAAAAATATTTGCATTAATTAAATTATCCAACAAAATATTCATCATCATCATCATCATCAGCCGGAAGACGTCCACTGCTGAACATAGGCCTCCCCCTTAGAACGCCACAATGAACGACAATAGGCATGATGACTAATTTTGAAAAAATACTCTATAATGTACTTACGGGTCTACTATTGCCGAAAATAATCATATTTTTGTATTAAATTTACAATTAATAGCAATATTTTCAATTTTTAAAATATAGTTTGAATTTCGTTCCAAAACGATGGCCGGTGCATGGCGCCATTTTGTGACGTCACTACGGCGGTGTAAATAAACATCTGTCTAGGTATAAAAGTGAATCATTGTATGAAAGAAAAAGTTGAGATGACAGTTTGACAGTTGTTTATTTACACAGGATTGACGTCATTCACTCTGATCAGCGTTTATTACAAAATGGCGATTAGCTGTATTTGAGTAATTTATTTGCTTAAATATCACGAAAATCTCTCTATTATTATGAAAATGAGATGCATTTTTGGAATCAGTACAGTATGTTCTAATATTTAAAACCACAGATTTATTGGTATTGTGTTGCAGTCATCATGCCTATTGGCTATTTGCATCCATCGGTTACCTGCGACGCGCACAATGTCGTCTGTCCACCTAGTGGGAGGCCTGCCAACGCTGCGTCTTCCGGTTCGTGGTCGCCACTCGAGAACCTTTCTTTCCCAACGGTTATCGGTTCTTCGACCGATGTGGCCTGCTCATTGCCACTTCAACTTGCAGATTCTGAGAGCTATGTCGGTGACCTTAGTTCTTTGGCGAATCCCCACATTTCGGATTCTGTCGCGCAAAGAAACTCCGAGCATAGCTCTCTCCATGGCTCGCTGTGTGACTCTGAACTTCTCTAAAAGGCCAGCCGGTAGAGACCAACAAAATATTACGGAAAATGTATTCACAATGCGCCCGGCAATGGTAGCGGTCAGATGGCATGCGGCTACCGGCTGTGACCATGATCATTGCGCTTGTTGTGGATACTTTCAATTGAAATTATTTTGATATTTTGGCACCAAGGTGGGTAAACCCAAAATAAGACGCATACTTTTTTTTAACAATCTATAAGAATGCAAAATTTACGCATTACAAAAAAAAATAGTCTGTATAATAATCGAGACGCCGAGTATTGAATACTTGCCTTGTGTACGAAGGTCCTTACTCGCGCGAGTCAGTTGGTGCGTTGCCAACTCCGTATAAACACTGGCTCGTAAATATGCTTATCTTTCACTGTTTTTTTTTTGTTCGGCGACGAAATTAGTGTCGTGTTATATAAGATTAGAATGTATACGTCGCTCACGCTGGTTATACCTGAAGTAACTAACTACGAACAGTTACTATTAGTAACAGTTTATTACGTAAATAATAAAAGCACGAAAAACTCTATACGATTTAGACGCAAATGATCCACTTCGCATATTGTCAACTCGACTTTAATATACAAAATGGACACAAAATTCAAATTTGAGTCCAAATAGTATTTTTTTTTAGGGTTTCATACCTAAAAGTTAAAAAAGATACCCTTATGCGACTTCGTCTGTCTGTCTGTATATTTCAGGAACCACTGATTCTATCGATTAGATGAATAATTTTGATCTTACTTACCCAGCCAGCTGTGAAAACTATATCGAGTGGGGTATCATATGGAAGGGTATATATATAGGGTATATATCTTATATCTTATTATATAAAAGAGTAAGCAAAAACCACGAAATCACGAAATCTCAGAAACTACAAGTGCTAGAAGTCTCAAATTTTGCATGGGGGTTCCTTTTAGGACAAAGGTGCTCACTAAGACTGGATTTTACGAAATTCAACCTCTAAGGGGGTGAAAAAGGGGGGCAAAGTTTGTATGGGAGAACGCGATTCCTTGGTCCTATTAACTTGAAATTTTGCACAGACATTCGTTAAGAAAATTAATTGAATTAGTATTTCATATTTTTTTAATTTATCCCTTAACACGGTAAAAAAGGAGTATTAATACTCAACCGATGGCGGTACAAATATATAACACAAGAATAAGATACGGTAATTCGAGAAATAAAACAGAAGTTCCTTGGCCAAGTGGTTACGGAAGCGTCCTCTAAGCACGCACTGTCCGGGTTCGCTACCCGTGTGCGGATTTTCTTTTTGTATTTTTAAACTTTGTTTTTGATTTTTTTATTTATATTAAGATTCGATGTTTTAAATATTTAACTCATATTAACTCCAGCACTTTTTATCTCTAATATATTTTTTATATTTAATGCTTTTTTTTTAAATTTAAAATCATGCATACGTGGTTAGCTTCTCTCTAATGTTATGATTTAGTTATTAGTGGAAAGTTAATTGATTTTTGTACTATTGGATCTTATATTAGTAATAGTGGTATCATTTGTTTGTTTCCCAAATATAATAAAATAAAAATAAGATAAAGAAAATATATTTCCAAAATGTCTGTTTGGGTAGGAATACATATGCATGTATTGTACGTATGATATAAAAGCCAAAACTTTATTGGAATTATTGTCTGTCTGTCAGTCAGAGTTATTTCTACAGATTGGCTGGTGCTGTTCCCTATCGACGTCAAAGTATCTTTACATAGTGTGAAACAAAGTCGCTATCCGAACGAGTCTGTCTTTATGCGATAGCACCTCATACATCACGCAGCGGTTTTCACTATCGGTTAGATAATTTTTCTTGAAGGTTTTACGTTTTATCTAAGTAAATAAACTTACATAGCTTACGTTGACTAAACCTAAAGAGATACATAGTTAACAATCAAGTACTAGAGAATTTCATATTATTATAAGGTAGGTAAATATCCGGGATATAATATACCCGCCCCCCGGCGGCGGACTTAAAGGCAATGCACTGAGGTGTCCGTCAGTGCATTGTCAGTGGGCTCATGCCCACCGGAGAACCCCTCTCATGTGCCGATGTGACAGCCACGGGAGTTTTGGTGGGTAAGAATCCCCCACATGATCCCGGGGACATTAAACGTGTCCCCCGCCACCCCTTTAACTGTGACAACGGTGACAGATTCCCGGGGGGCTATAATGCGCCCCCGGCAGCGGCTTCAAAGACCCTTGCCTTGCACTGAGGGGTACCCGATGCAGCCCCATATTTTGTGCGGACAGCCGTGGGGGGTTTAGAGGGTAAGAATCCTACACACCGCGGTCGACCGCCCGCAGGATCCTGGGAGCCTATTGGAGGTCTAACCGTGATCCCCGAAACTTTGAACACGGTGACAGGTAATTTTTTTATTGTGCCCTCCGGTGGCGGGCTCAAAGGCAAGCCACTGAGGGGATCTTTTTTAAATTTATCCCTTAACAGGGTTAAAAAGCAGTATTATTACTCAACCGATGGCAGTACAAATATTCTCACTTGGATTTGCTTAGTACGTAAATTAGGTACTGTAGACGGATAACTTTAAAACATAAGGTAAAATATCACGCTATATGCATTAGGGACTGAGCAGACATTAACAAGATTATGATCAAGTATTTCGAATAATAGAATAAATAAGAGTAGCCATGGTCTGGAGGTTACGGAAGCTTCTTCTAAGCACAGCAGGGTCCGGGTTCAAATCTCTCTTTGGGTTTTTTTTTTGTGCACTTTTAAACTTTTTATTTTTGATCATTTTATTATGTATTCTTTTAATTTTTCACTGAAGGTATATACAGGGTTACAGGGAAAGTCGTGCTAGATCCGTTGAGGGCGTGGAGTACCCATCATTTCTGACTTATTTCACTATGAAACACCCCACCCTATATATTAACTGAATTTATTTAGAAGTTTTATCTAAGTAAATAAATTTAATTTGCTTACGTTGACTAAACCTAAAGAGGTACATACTTAACAATCAAGTACTAGAGAAGTTCATTCTATATATAATTTCATTCCAATATAAGGTAAATCTGGGATATAATATGCTTGCCCCCCGGCGGCGTACTTAAAGGCCAGGCACTGAGGGACACTTGGTGCAGATCCCACCCGAGAACCCAGGTTTCCCTCACATGTGCCGATGTGACAGCCACGGGAGTTTTAGTGGGTAAGAATCCCAAATACCCAGGTTGACTTCTCCACGGGATCCCGGGGACATATTGGATGTTTTCCCCACCACCCCCTTAACTGTGACAATGATGACAGATTCCCGGGGGGCTATAATGCGCACCCGGCAGCGGCTTCAAAGGCCCTTGCCTTGCACTGAGGGGTACACGGTGCAGCCGTGTGGAATTCTCTGTCTTTTGTTTGGACAGCTGTGGGGGACACATACAGCAGTCGATCGCCCACAGGATCCTGGGGACCTATTGGAAGTTTCCCCCGCGATCCCCGTATCTTTGAGTACGATGATAGTTTCTCAGGTGGCTTTATTGTGACCCCCGGTGGCGGGCTCAAAGGCAAGCCACTGAGGGATCTTGGTGCAGATCCCACCGGATAGCCCAGATCTCTTTCTGATGTACTGATTTAACGGCCGTTGGGGGTTTAGTGTATAAGAATCCTACATAACAAGGTTGACCGCCAACAGGGTCCAGGGGACCTATTGAAGGCTTCCCCCGTGACCCCCTGTAACCGTGAGCACGGTGACAGGTTCCCGGGTGGCTTTATTGTGCCCCCCGGTGGCGGTTCCTAAGTCAAGGCACTGAGTGGTATCAGCTGGTGCAGATCCCGACAGATAGCCCAGGTCCGCCATCTAATGTGCCGACGTGATAGCCGCGGGGCTTTTGGTGGGTAAGAATTCCCCGGTTGACCCCCGTTTACGTCTTAACGATGAAACAGAACAAGGAAGCCCGTATTGCTTCCTTATATTGGTTCTAAAGAAATGGTGTCCTGTTCCTGTCCTTAATTCACCCAAATTGTGCACCGGTACACGTCTGCACTTTCTAATAAAATTAAAAATACAATTAACAAATCACAAGCTCAGAGATTCAACGTTGCAAGCTTAAACCTAAGCGTTGAGTACTTTGCCCATGGACAGACAGCTATCCGTAGCCCTTTCACGCGTCACTTCTAAACAAAATTTGTTCATATTGCGTTACGAAAAGTCAGCTACAAACATTATTTATGAATAAATTCTATAATCAAAGGCAGTAACTTTAAATTATTCACTTCTTTTTTTTTCTCAATTACACCCGTGCGAAGCCGGGGCGGGTCGCTAGTATTATATAAAAGAGTAGACAAAAACCCACTCATCACGAAATCTCAGAAACTACAAGTGCTAGGAGTCTCAAACTTTGCATGGGGGTTCCTTTTAGGACGTAGATGCTCACTAAGACGGGGTTTTGTGAAATTCAACCTCTAAGGGGGTGAAAAAGGGGGGCAAAGTTTGTATGGGAGAACGCGATTCCTTGGTCCTATTGACTTGAAATTTTGTACAGACATTCGTTAAGAAAATTAATTGAATTTGTATTTCATGCTTTTTTTAAATTTATCCCTTAACAGGGTAAAAAAGGAGTATTATTACTCAACCAATGGCGGTACAAATAAGATAAGATAATTCGAAATGTAAAACAAAAGTTCCTTGGCCAAGTGGTTACGGACACGTCTTCTAAGCGCGGACTGTCCGGGTTCGCTACCCGTACACGGATTTTCATTTAGTATTTTTAAACTTTGTTTTTGATTTTTTTATTTATATTATGAATCGATGTTTTAAATATTTAACTCAATTAACTCCAGCACATTTTATCTCTAATATATTTTTAATACTTTTTAAAATTTAAAATCATGTATACGTGGTTAGCTTCTCTCTAATGTTATGATTTAGTTATTAGTATTAACTTAATTGATATTTGTACTATTGGATCCTATATCAATATTAGTAAAAAGTGGTATCATTTGTTTGTTTCTCAAATATAATAAAATAAAAATAAAATAATGAAAATATATTTCCAAAATGTCTGTTTCGGTAGGAATACAATATGCATGTATTGTACGTATGATATAAAAGCCAAAACTTTATTGGAATTATTGTCTGTCTGTCAGGGCTTTTTCTACAGGTTGGCTATTGTTCCCTATCGACATCAAAGTATCTTTACATAGTGTGAAACAAAGTCGCTATCCGAGTCTGTCTATATCCGATAGCACCTCCTAAACCACGCAGCGGTTTTCACCATCGGTTAGATAATTTTTCATTGAAGGTTTTAAGTTTTATCTAAGTAAATAAACTTACACAGCTTACGTTGACTAAGCCTAAAGAGATACATAGTTAACAATCAAGTACTAGAGAATTTCATTAATTCCATATATTAGATAGAAGGTAGGTAAATATCCGGGAAATAATATACCCGCCCCCGGCGGCGGACTCAAAGGCAATGCACTGAGGGACAGCTGATGCAGATCCCACCGGAGAACCCCTCTCATGTGCTGATGTGACAGCCACGGGAGTTTTAGTGGGTAAGAATCCCCCACAGGATCCCGGGGACATATTAAACGTGTCCCCCGCCACCCCTTTAACTGTGACAACGGTGACAGATTCCCGGGGGGCTTTAATGCGCCCCCGGCAGCGGCTTAAAAAGGCCCTTGCCTTGCAATGAGGGGTACCCGGTGCAGCCCTCCCGATTTTGTGCGGACACCCGTGGGGGGTTTACCGGGTAAGAATCCCACATACCGCGCTCGACCGCCCGCAGGATCCTGGGAGCCTATTGGAGGTCTCCCCCGTGATCCCCATAACTTACATAACTCCTCAACTGAGCACGATGACAGGTGTCTTATTTTTTTTCGTGCCCCCCTGGTGGCGGCTTCAAAGGTTAAAAAGCAGTATTATTACTAAACCGATGGCGGTACAAATATTCTCACTTAGTACGTAAATTAGTTACTGTACACGGATAACTTTAATACATAAGGTAAAATATCACACTATATGCATTAGGGACTGAGCAGACATATAACAAGAATTTAATCAAGTAATTCGAATAATATGAGTAGCCGTGGTCTGGAGGTTACGGAAGCGTCTTCTAACCGCAGCAGGGTCCGGGTTCAAATCTCTCTATAGGATTTTTTTTTTGTGTACTTTTAAGCTTTTTATTTTTGATATATTTTTTTTTTAATTTTTCACTGAAGGTTTTTATATTAACTGAATTTATTTAGAAGTTTTATCTAAGTAAATAAATTTAATTAGCTTACGTTGACTAAACCTAAAAGAAGTACATATGTACTTAACAATCGAGTATTATAGAAGTTCATTATATATATCATTCATTCCGTATAATATAAGGGAAAACTGGGATATAATATGCTTGCCCCCCGGCGGCGAACTCAAAGGCCAGGCACTGAGGGACACCTGGTGCAGATCCCACCCGAGAACCCAGGTTTCCCTCTCATGTGACGATGTGACAGCCACGGGAGTTTTAGTGGGTAAGAATACCAAATACCCAGGTTGACTTCCCCACGGGATCCCGGGGACATGTTGGATGTTTCCCCCGCCACCCCTTAACTGTGACAACGGTGACAGATTCCCGAGGGGCTATAATGCGCCCCCGGCAGCGGCTTCAAAGGCCCTTGCCTTGCAATGAGAGGTATACGGTGCAGCCCCCCTCTTTTGTGTGGACAGCCGTGGGGGCCACATACCGCAGTGGATCACCCGGAGGATCCTGGGGGCCTATTGGAGGTTTCCCTCGCGATCCCCGTATCTTTGAGCACGATGATAGATTCCCCGGTGGCTTTATTGTGCCCCCCGGTGGCGGGCTCAAAGGCAAGCCACTGAGGGATCTTGGTGCAGATCCCACCGGATAGCCCAGGTCTCCTTCTTATGTGCTGATTTAACGGCCGTTGGGGGTTTAGTGTATAAGAATCCTACATAACCCGTTTGACAGCCAACAACGTCCCGGGGACCTATTGAAGGCTTCCCCCATGACCCCTGTAACCGTGAGCACGGTAACAGGTTCCTGGGTGGCTTTATTGTGCCCCCCGGTGGTGGGGTCACAGGCAAGCCACTGAGGATAACATGGTGCAGATCCCACCGGATAGCCCAAGAAGGGGTTCTTATATGCTGATTGCATGGCCGTTGGGGGTTTAGTGTATAGGAATCCTACATACCCGGTTGACCACCAACAGGGTCCCGTAAATCCCATTAAAGACTTCCCCCGTGACCCCTGTAACCGTGAGCACCGTGACAGGTTCCCGGGGAACTATAATGTGCCGTGCCGTAAATGGCGGGTTCAAAGTCAAGGCACTGACTGGTATCAGCTGGTGCAGATCCCGACAGATAGCCCAGGTCCGCCCTCTAATGTGCCGATGTGATAGCCGCGGGGGTTTTAGTGGGTAAGAATTCCTCGGTTGACCCCCGAAACCGAACAAGGAAGCCCGTATTGCTTCCATAAATTGGTTTTAAATAAATGGTGTCCTGTTCCTGTCCTTAATCCACCCAAAAAGTGCACCGGTACACGTCTACAGTTTCTAATAAAAATTATAAATACAATTAACAAATCACAAGCTCAGAGATTCAACGTTGCAGGCTTAAACCTAAGCGTTGAGTACTTTGCCTATGGACAGACAGCTATACGTAGCCCTTTCACGCGTCACTTCTAAACAAAATTTGTTCATATTGCGTTACGAAAAGTCAGCTACAAACATTATTTATGAAGAAATTCTATAATCAAAGGCAGTAACTTTAAATTATTCACATCTTTTTTTTTCTCAATTACACCCGTGCGAAGCCGGGGCGGGTCGCTAGTAAGGTATATTTGCACATTTTAAAACAGATTTTTTATTTTGACTTGTGTCACGTAGTTTTTGGCTTATAATCAGAAATGTAAAAAAAAACTGAACCACAACGCGACCTCAACTGAGAAGATCCGGCATGAAACTCAGCGGGAGAAATCTTACGATACCGCATATTATGTATTGCCTTCTTCCTTCTGAGGCGTAGGGAAAAATAATCAACACTTTTTAGTTTTTTTACATTTTTTAATAGTATGTAAATTCTTCTAACAACTATTATAGACACCGTACTTGCACTGCCGAGAAATTATTTAGCGCAAATAAAAACAAATGAAAAATAATGACCATCGTCAGCAATAATTATCATTCCTTTTTTTAATCACTAATATTTCATAAATTACTAGCGGCCCGGTACGTGCTTCGCTACGTATAATAAAAATATAAAAAAAAATTGGAACATCAAATTCTTAACAAAAATCTCGCTAAAAAAAAATCGCTGACAATTTGCTTTATTCGAAGCACGTCCAAAATGAAATGACCGCATGAATGACATAACAACATGCTTTTACTGTCAACACTGAAAAAAGTTTTAATTCTGAAAAAAGGTTCAATGTGACAGCAAAATCCCCATTTACAAAATGATCCGCCATTTATTGAATTTATTTGTTACAAAAAATGCGATAAATGAAGAACCGCTCTACCTATTTTGTGCAAACTTCACATAAACCATCTACTAAATAGTCCGAACAAAGCCTAAACATTTGGTTTGGATAGGTGAGCCCGTTCTTGAGTTATAAAATTTCAACGAAAAGTGGCATTGATTTTTATAGGTATAGACAATGATATTTTACTAAAGATATGTTATATCCACGAAGCTAGTAGGTCAACAATGGAGCCCAAACTCCAAATACTTGATTGAGGCATACGCTATCCCTTTCATTGAGGTCCGATGTGTGGTCCATGTTATAATTGAAATTACCCGAGAAATGGATACCCTAATATAGAAATGCTTTACTTACACATCAAAAGAATGTTTTCCACCCGAAAACTTAAAATACGATGACAATCATGTCTAATAAAAAAAATATTGGTACTGTTCTGCGAGTTCGATTAGAATAATGCTCTATTGTGTTTTCGCCAATTATACTCAAATGCAATTTTAATTACCGATTTTAAGGGTTCGTATTTTGTGGCAACACTGTCGCTTATTGTCAGCATGAAACTGTCTGTCATATAAATCGATCAAACATTTAAATACCATAATTTCACGATAAAGTGAATTAAAATCATAAAAATGGTGATAAAATGTGCAGTACTTGGTTGCAAAAATATGTTGTATCCAGTATTTAATACCGAATATCACTCGTAAGTGCGATTTTGTTCAATAATTACCTACCGATGATCCCTGTGCATTATGCACCATATTTTCGATCAGTTCTTCTTTCGATAGGCACATAACACGTTTTCAGTTCGTTTGTTAGTATTGGGTTTAAGTTTATATTAATTTGTACTTGAATTATTTAATTTTAAAATATTTCACATTATTTTAATAGAGTAACCATGGTAAAGATTTTTTGAAGACTTTCCGTTTTGGGGATTTTTTTACCGCCACTTTATGATCAAAAAATAAACGATGTATTTAGTTCAAAGGATTGATATTGAAAACATATTGTATGTTCATTAATTTTACAAGTGTGTAGGTATGTAGGTTAAGTTTAGGTACAGTTAGTTTTGTAACTTATTAGATACATATTATTAAAATCATATTTATTCTTGTCGCCTCCTAGTCCTGTCGCGTCTAGTAGCCTCCGTGGCGCAGTGGGAAACCGCTTGCTTGCATACCGGGGGTCGCAGGTTCGAATCCTGCGGGGAGCAACAACTATGTGTAGTTGTTCCTCACTGGCTAGGATAATGCAGGCCGGTCATTGTCTGTAAAGTAAGATGATCCATGCGTCGGATAGGCATGTAAAGTACACTTGTGCACTTGTGTCTACGCAAGCATTTGTGCACTGGATGATGGCTGATCTTGCAAAAGATTAGCCGCTGTGGTTGGATTGGCCGTATCGGCGAGAGTACCTATATCATTCCATAAATATACATACTGTTTTATTTACCCCTGATCAATATTAATACATTTTTTATTTTCTTGTAGATTTCCTAAAAATATTGAGTGAAGGAATGTACCTATGACTATCCATTGTCCCATTGGAAAATAAATTTGATGAAGCTGCAATGATCTGCTGTTGGTCCAATGGAAAACTAAATTTACCGCGAATGCTTTTTCTATCGTCTAATGTGTTGGTTAAAAGGTGTTTTAGTTGTTTGCATATAATGCTAATTGCTATTCAGTATCTTGTGATTAATCGGAGATCGTTAAACGTACTGAATAAATGATTTTATAGCACAATTTTTTTTTTAATCATAACTTCATATGCTTTTATTTTCACAACCATTAGCTTATTATTTATCCCTTGATTTTCTGTAAAGTAAGATGCTCCATGCGTAAGATGGGCATGTAAAATGTTGATCCTGCACCTGGTCTCTCCCCGGTCGTGTCGGTTTTTCATCCCATCGTATTTTGAGAGGTAAACGGAAGAGAGAGAGAGAGTGCAGTTGTGTCTACGCAAGCACTTGCGCACTATAATATATTTTGCGTAGACTGAGATCTTTCAAAATACCCACTGTGGTCATATCGGCCAGAAGGAGGTCCTTATTTATTTATCATCTGTTTCCCTATCAATCACAGTTTGTTCTTCTTGTACACAGTTCTTCCGTATTTGGGCTGCTCCAACCCATAATCAGACTGATTAAGCAACTAGACATATTTAATCGGTTTAAACTTATAGCATAAACAAGCCAAGTAAGTCGTATTATGCGACGAAGTTAAAAAGATGTCCTGATTTTTCATGATACATCAAGGTTGCCCTCTTAGAAAGGGAGCTCCGACCTCAATGAAAGGGATAACGTTGACCTCAGTCATGTATTTGGGAGTGTTTTCTCCACTTTGACCCTATATCTTCATGGTTATATCCATACTAACGCACGATAAAAGTTGTCTCACTTGTAGTTAGCTATACCTAGCTATACATTTTCCTATCTATAGTCTGACAAGGACAGATACATAACGAGAAAAGTAAGAGAAAACGAGATGGCTATATTTTGTGCGTTCCGTTGTCAGCGTTGGTTAAACGCCTGTCAGTGTCATCTTGTCAACTGACACATTCAATTTTACAATTATTTCTTACAATATTATTATGAAAATTGAAATACAAATTGAAAATCAAATTATTTTTTCAAAGTTACATGTGCTGTATTATTCCTGACTGTTTATTTACTTTTGCCTGGTAATTTGTGCACATTATAAATACGCAGGACGGCATTTTCAATTTTTAATGATAGACGTCACGATGTCGCATTAACTACGCGGGACGGCGTGCGACTAACTGCTACAAAACCCAGTTGGGGGATACTCGCTGGACGTCTGGCGAGCGCTAATGGCATATCTATTGTTTAAAATATCATTGGGTATAGATTATTGACTATATTAAATAATTTATTGACCATGGATATAAACTGTAGATACCTACATTAGTTTATTATTATATGCCAATATGGCGGGTCATAGCAGATTTTAGTGTTTCTTGTAAATTTTTTCTTACATATAGTACCACAGTAAAAAGATATTTAATGTGATATGAGCAATCGCAAAAAAAGTATTTCCGAAGATGCATCCGAACCAGACCCTTCCACCAGAGAAGCTCTCGCTGCTTACCTTTTTAGAATATTCGTCGTAAATGCACTCGGGTAGAGTCTTATGGGTCATAAATCCAAACACGAGGTGATCAAATACACGGTTTTTATCACTTCCTCAGACCATAAACCATGGGGCAGGCATATCTCGACAAATAACTAGATAATTATCAATCATTCAACCCATAGGGTTGTGGGAGATGCCATGTTTGGTCGTTATTGGGTATATATAGGTATGGATAGGTAAGGTATACAGGAATTAAGACTACTGGTCAAATCACGATTCGTTTTCAACATCATTATCGGCTAGAAGACGTCCACTGCTGAATAAATGGCTCTCCCTTACACCGCCACAATGTACGACAATTGGCTATTTAAATTCACATTGCCTGCGATTCGCAGAATTTCGTCAGTCCACCTAGGCCTACTGCCTACGTTGCATGTTTTTATTCTCCGGTATATTTGCTTAGAAAAGGGCTCTCATTCTTCTCTGCTCATAAAACAAACTAGAGAGAGCTCCTGTGACTATCTATCCTTTATGGTAATGGCAAAATTCTTGGTTGCTCTACGTAAATTATCATCATCACCACCAGCCGGAAGACGTCCACTGATGAAGACAGGCCACCCCCTGAAGGGGGCTGCCATAATCCCTACGCCTGGTACGCGTCTTGCGGATTGCAGTATACCTATATGAAGATATATAGATGGATCTCAAACAGAAGACGCCACTGCCCGTCTTGATTTCCCTTGCCTCTTACGATACACCCAACACGATGAGGTGGGTGCTATTCTTACCCGGAATCCCCACGGGTGAACAACTCAGGTTATCTATACGCTGGCCAGCGGCAGTCCGAGGGGGGGTTGTAGGGGTCATGACACCCCCCCCCCCCCCCAAATCCACATTCGTAGACTAAATTGGGTAGCTTTTAGGGTGTCTAGGTACAAGACCAACGGGACCGTCAAATATGACCCCCCCCCCCAATCCCCCTCCTCCCCAAATCGTTGGCTGCGACCGTACCTGACGCTGGCAACCCTATAACGGATACAGGAGAGCAATAAAAATGTCACTAACCAAGAAAACATCGTATTTAACACTAAACTGAGGTAATAAAACAATATTATCTACCAACATAACCGAATCATGGAGTAATTTGTTTTTAAGATCGTCCTAAGTCCTCAGTGTATTTGAGCGTTGGTGGGTTTGCAACTGCATGGGAAACTATGCGATAACATCGTATTATTTATTACCCGAGACGAAACGAAGATATATCTATGCATATGCCTGTAGCGTACTCGAAGTTCGCACTTCAGTCATTTTCTTAATACTTTTTTTTGTATTATTTATTGTCCCGCAAGAAATGAAACAGAAAAAATACTAGCGAGTTTCGCACTAAATCGTAGTGTTTATATCCTCTTTGTTAAACACTTTGACTGGCAGTTTCTTACCGGTATTTGTAAATGCCACCACAGTGAATCCTGTAAGCCAAGATCTACAGTGGTCACTACTGAAGACGCTCAGGTTAAACCATCGGTGAATCTTACGATGCCTACTTTATTTTATCTTGGATATAATTAATACTGTAACTTTTTTGCACTTACTAGAGGCTTATAGAAAGTCAAATAACTATCTTAGCTTAAGATACAATTTATTAAAATATTTCAGTACATTAAATTTATTATTACCTACCTAAAAATTTCACCACTGAACATCTTATAGCATTATCTTTAAAAACAGTCACATACGACTATTTCACACGGATCCAGTAATATCCCAATAAATAAAAAGAAATATAAAAAAATATATTTCAATTCACTATAGCTCCTACTGTGCTGGTCGTTACAATTTCCCCAGTTCCCATTTATCAAGATATACGCCATGTGAATTGCAAACGGTATACAATAATATTGATTGTGACAACAATTGTCTGCATTTTGAAGACATTCCACATACGACTTGTCGAGATGGGACGCTACAATTTTTTAGTGTTAATACCTTTGTTTCTTATAGACACCTACACTATATTAGCAAAATGTATCTTATACTATGTGTCACGAGGCATGTAGGCGTAATAAATATGTTAAGTACAATGTCAAAACATTTCCAAATAATTATGTCATCGAAATTGATTGATGACTGTCGATATTTTTATAAGCTAATTGTGTTTGGGGAGGCCCACGCATATAGAAGCTAAGATACACCTTTTAACGAACGATAAAGTAGTTTTTCTACAATCGATATAACAATACACGTATACATACTCCGTTAATTAGGAATTAATGTACCTACCTACTTATAAAATATCTAAATATCTCTGAAGTTCAGCTAGCAGCTCTGGCTTGAAAACGAAATGTTTCCCTAACTGTAGGCAATACGCCTGGCAATGGATAGTTGCATTGTACCTGAGACATTAGTTAAGTCTGTTGAGCCGAACATGTTTTCTAGTTACAGTGCTCTTAACAGCGGCACACCGCAATGTTAGTTGACACACCCAGTAAACACAAAAGTATATGCATAGCTAATTACCACTCAGTTCCACAACTCTGAATGTATCTAATGTATATTTACGTCTTAACAGCTGTGGTAGGATTAGTGTCCGCGGAAAGAGGCTCCTAGATTTGTAGTCTTATTTACATTTAAAAAATCAAAATGCATGTACTTAAATGGGCAATTAAATGGGCTTTAATTTTAGAGGTTGGTTGAATTAATAAATACTAGGTTTGACACCATTTTCCGGTAAGTGGCAATTCAATTCAATTTCATTTATTTGCAATAGTATGGGTTAGATACAGTTGTTGATTGTCATCATGAGTATCGCCATAATAGCCATTAAATAGCATGCAAATCATTTTATATAAACGTAAACTTATAATAACCGGATAAGTTTGCTATTACATTTATCATGCGTTTTATTAGTAAAAAATAAAGTGAGTATCATCGCTCCAGTACTTATGTAGCTGCTAACAATCCAACTAACTAATAAACCATAAAATACAAATTCGTCCGTTTATACGTAAGACATTTTGCACGAGCGCAAAGAAAAATAAGGGTTTTACTCTTTTGTACACATTAGACATTTATAAACATGTCCGCTATATTTTATCACGTTCCAAGACCACCCTACCTCCTCTACTCGTAGCGTTATGAAATGATATAAAAGCATTCGAATTTTATTTACACCTTCACGATTCGGTCGTGGGCTCTCTATGGCGACCATGGTGGCACCATAGTGCCGGTTTTATTACAACCAAATCAATGGCTTTTTATGGCTTTATTCTTTCTCTATTTTTTTTCGAAGACAGTTTGTAACAGCCAAGTGCGGTAGTAATATTTAATGGTTTTCTTGTTACAATTTCACTGACTACCTGTGCGACCGTAGACCGTAGAGTTCATTGATGTACAGATACTAATGGTCTAGTGAACCTACACACTGTATTGGCAAACGTTGAAAGACCATATTGAATTTTGAAACGCGATTAAGACATTAATATTCCTTTTTAATCGCATCTAATTCAATAATATCGGTAAATAACACGCAATCACTAATAAAATATCCCAAAAACATATTAACGATTTACTCTAAATTTCTAAATATGTCCACTTCCCATTAAACTGAGAGGAGATAATAATAGACAAACACATAAAAAACTCATCCTTGAAACGTCTTTAAATAGTATAGTTTGTAAATTTATGATAATATTCGTCGAGCACAAATCATTGAGAGAAATAGGGATGTCACGCTTCTTTTTGAGAAATTTTTATTACGTGTGAAAATATGTATATTTCCGATCCAAAGAGATTTAATACGACTTTAGAGTAGAGCGGTTTTTGGGAACACTTGTGTTTCTCACTTCCTACAACTTCTTTATAATGTTCTTCAGCAAGAATATATAAAATACATATAAAAATACTACAGTCTCACTAAGTCATTTTAAGTACCGTAGATGATGATGATGGTGACCGTAGATACTTGCAGCTTCTGTGTAGATGAAAAAGAGTCAATATTACACATATGTACTGTGTGGCTGCGACGCTCTTGCTAAACGTAGATTGTGTCATCTAGGAGTAGCGACGTAGGTTGAGTCATCTGGGAGTATCTATCCTACACCTGATGATTATGTATAGCTCCAAGCTGCTGATACGTCAGCAACCGAGTAATAGCTAGGGCAGGTACAATGGATCCTCGTCCATTAAGTACGGCGGTGACTCCGAGGAGGACGGCGGCGGGGTTGCGACCCCCGTCCCCATGAACACCGTGACTGGTTCGATTAGTGCATATGTACGATGAATGACTTATATAAGTTTAGTGGTTACACTGGTTATAAGTTTAGTGATGAAAATTTTGCTTTCTATACATCCGATCCCGATCTACTCCTAAATTGTTAATGCCTTTGTTTCAAAGCGAGGGAACCAATGGATTACCAGCTTCTATCTATTTATCACAAAGGGCAACATTGTGGTGTTATTTATTGGATATCAAAGACGTAATATATTTTTTTCTAAGCATAGCAGTAGTTTACTCAAAGCATAATCGGTAGGAAACACATCACGATGCTACGAAACCGCAACTTCCGATCAACAAGGCCGCAGCTACGAAGTTACTAGCTTAATAATAAAAAATTTTTTTCTTAAAACTATTTTTATGACAAGGCTATTAAATATGCAATAGCACATTTACTCAGACAAGGCAGTGACATCCCTAGGCACAAATCAGTGGCGTACCAGCCAGCGTGGGCGCAGCTCTATTATCGCCTAGAGTTTGTTAGCTCTACATAGTGATGTGAAATGGATACCATAGATAATTAACATTTCATTTGATACCCGGTTATAAAGCGTTGCCTTAATTTGTGAACGTATTAAACCCTACACATTGTAACTAGAAAGTTGGAAAACTGATCTCTAAACAGTATTAAACAAAGTCGCCTTGTTTGTTCGTTTACAACTTCTTAAATACATAGTGCATATTGATTTGGATTTTAATATCATTTAAATAAATCATTCGGCAAGATTTATATGTATTAAACATATTCAAATATAGCACTGTTTTTGTTTAGAAGCTTAAAAACCAGGTGTAGCCGCTACAAGTCGCTACTTTTTATTACTATACATAATATGCAAGTAAGTATATGTTGTTAATCAAACTCGTGTCAATATTGGTTTTAAAATAATAATAGACGACAAATTTATAATTCATGGAAATTCTGGTTTGATGGTAATGCTTCTGAGGATAATAATAATGTTCTAGGACAATCTACACACGGTCATCTGAATTCCTGATCCAAAACTAGGCAGAGCCTGTACTATGGAAACCAGGCAACTGATACTAATATCTACTTATATACTTTTTTTTTTGTAAATACATATTTAAATAGATAAAATACCCAGATACTTGGTTTTAGATTTTTGGCCTTAGAATTGAACCCACGGTAGCGCCCAGCATGTCTAACCACTAGACAAACTGTAGGCTAGTTAGATGAAGATTATAGTGTACTGTCTCTTTCACCTAAAAAATATTTACTTTAAGTATACTTTTTATTTTAAATTTATTTTAAAGGCATACTTTATACAATTGCGAGATACATAGATAATTATTATTATCAAACAATGATGTATGATATCCTGCAAGAAGTTGATATAAAATGTCAAATAAGTCAAGCAAATGAATTTATTTCCTTTACATAGCGTTTGCGATAGTAACTTAATAAACGCACGTAACGCACCTGTGGTGCGGAACGTGTGGTTATAAAAATACAAGCCGAGGAACACAAAATAGTTAAGCAGAATAACTAGTAGTTGCTCCTACATATACTCAGCACAAGAGAATCCAACTTGGCAGCTTGAGCTAAGAACCTGACGATTGCACATCCGATCGTAAAGATAAGCTGCATCGAAAAAAATGTAACTGCCATCCATCAATCAATGGAAATAACTTAAAGTGATCTATCTCACCGTTAAAGTTTAGAACTCATAAATGTTAATTAAACGACAGTTATAGTGTGCAATAAATCAATTAACCTAACTGGCGGCTATGTCACGCTAACTGTACGGTGCAACGTTTGAGTGGAATTTATTATTTTAATGATAATATTTTATATTCACAGTTCAATGATAGGGTGGAGAAGCGAGCCGAGAGCGCTAACGCGATATATCTTCCCTCGATTGGTGATATGTCAAACGTTGATAATAACTTGCGATACTTTCCAAAAATAATAAGATATGGTCTCTGTGTAAGGATAATAATTCGTTAAATAATGATCTCTTAACCAATACGGCCAGAGCGGGTATTTTTCAAGAATATTCAAGTGGTTTTAGTACGTAGCTCTATTGAGTTAGTTTTAGTAGGAATAAAATAGAGACGATATCCCCGCCTGTCTGTTTGATGGCTTACCTCTTCGGACCTACACATCGGATTTTGATGCGGTTTACACCATTAATGGCCAGTCCCAATATCCTATCTATTTCTTACTAAAAGTTAAAATAGTTACCATCGATAGCTTTATGACATATCTCAGTTTCAATAAACAAAGATAGAAATATCTGTCCTTACTATTTATATATAAGCTGTAACAGCTCAGTGGGCGAGCGCTTGCCTTGGAAACAAGGTGCGCAGGTTCGAACCCCGGCTCGCACCTCTGATTTATGTAATTAATCATGTGCGAATCGTCTTTGTGCGATTGTTACTAGCTTTCGGTGAAGGAAAACATCGTGATGAAACCTGCATGTCTGAGAAAGCCTAACTAGCATTCGAAAGACGTGTGAAGTCCGCCAACCCGCACTTGGCCAGCGTGGTGGACTATGGCCTAAGCCCCTTCAACTTGAGGGGAGGCCCGTGCCCAGCAGTGGGACATAAACAAGGGCTGGTATTATTACTATTTATATAGCTTCGTTCTTCTAAGTTTTTTAGTGAGATAAGAAAATTAATGTCAAGTGTCATATTGTTACTTTTTAACTGAGATTGCTATCGGCGGTAGAGTATTGGGACCGGCAGTTAAAGAATTTCTTCCGTAAGCTTCATGTTTACATATAAATAGAGTTAATTTAATATACCTACCCCTCAAGGGTAGTTTTTTACATCGTACTGTGCCTCGTTTTTTCTACCACTCTTAATGTTTTTTTCAGTCATTATCATCACTATAAATTTTATATTGTTTGCTCTTGGCAATAAACTTGGTTGCCCAAAATAAGTCGTCGAACTTTCTTTTGTAACCGCGCAAAGATACCTATTGAAACTAACTAATATTTTTAGGGTAAGGGTTTAATGTTACTAACTAATATTTTTAGGTAAGGTTTCCCTTCTAAGGGGGAGGCCTTTGTTCAGCAGTGGACGTCTATCGGCTGCTGATGATGATGATGATGAAGGTTTTAAAAAAATGATAAATATTCAAAAGTCGAAAAACATTAATGTGTTATGTATATCCATAGGTCACTGGTTCAAATCCGAATCGAAGGAACATTTAATAATGTACGAGTTCTTACGAACCAGCACACTACTAAAGTATTGAAATGATTAAACTTAGTTAAGAGATGAATCTTGAATTGTTTAAAGTTGACTAAATTAATAAAGCGTATTGTTTGAAAATGGTATGATAGTTTTAGTGATCACACGCGGTTTTCTTGCCACCGATGTGCGAACTATCTAATTGGGCTACGGGTGCTACGTAAAATGTATAGACATAAAATTGTACGGTTGCGCTGCACCGTAGAATTATGATGTAAAGAAGCTACCCTTAATATACATTACATGTATGTATGTATAATAACTTCAAAGCTTTACACAGGTGCACTCTATCTTCCATCATTATCATAGTCCGATGAAAGAAAAGGACAATGACACCGGGGAGTGAGAGTGATCAATCGCAGGACGGAATTTTACCTTCGACGCGTGGATGAACGCCTTACAGAAAAAGTACGCAGAATTTTTGCAACTTGTAGAATTCGAACTTACAACCTCTGTTGTTAGAGTAGTTTTAGCTGAGGTAGGACTGACTGTAACCATTCTTATATCCAACAATCAAACTAACTATCGGTTGAGATTAATGAGATTAAACGCGTTTCCCATGAAAACTAATAAACTATTTGGCTACTTCAGTATTTAAGGACTGGTTATTTTCTACACTTTTTATGTTTGTTAAAAACTAAAGCACAATTTTTTCTGCAAGGAGAAATATATGCAGTGTACATTTTTATAGTACACTGCATACATTTTTCCTTACAGAAAAAGTTGAGAACTAGATACGATAAAGTAACATGAAGTGTGAATGAATCATCATTCATTGATTCGCTAAGAAAACACTTGAATGAATCTTGATTTGCTCTTCATGAAGATAAATAAAAAATGTTGTCCAGCCAGTGCTGGACTGCCAACTCACCTGACGGAAATCCTATCGAGATTCCAGAAACTGATTATGTAAGATAAAACAATTTTATTTACTAAAACAATAATGGATAAAGTTTAATAAATAAACAATGTTATCCGGCCACATAAAGCTAAGATAAGATAATTTATTTCCTTGTATTCATTTTAATGGTATTTCTCTACCTTCTTTGTGTTATGAATTTTAAGAGCTTATTAGAAATAATAAACCGAAAGGAATATAAATAGTAAACATCTTTAATAGCGTAGCGTGAATGAAAAATGTTGAAACAAGTATGTATCTGTATTTATCAATTAGCTGTGATAGCGTAGCGTAAACATTCTTGTAAAATTTTCTTCAGTTTTGAATCTTAAATATTAGCTATAAATAGAAACTTAAAGTTGATACATAAAACTGACCTTTGCATTCGTTAGCATCGCGCGCCGTCGCTCGTCCCCACGGCCTGTCGAAGTGGAACGGCTTGCATCTCTCGCAGTCTCTGCCGGCGGTGTTGTGCTTGCAGTCGCAGGTCAGCTGCTGCACTGCTCCTGCAGCCACTTCCTCGCCCTTCATCGGAATGCACCTCGACGCGTGCCCGTTACACTTGCATCTGCCACCGACGGCGAAATCCGACACAGCATAATGCTGGCTGCCTGGAGCCGCCTGCTTCTTACTATCGATCTCATCACCCTCGTTAACCATGTGCAGTCTATTGAAGACCACTCTTACATCAGTCGCCGTTACCCAGTCTTGCAGCACAGGGGATATGTCGAAGTTGGCAGCGCTAGGACGACCCTCCAACGTGCTGAATGCAAGCCGGGCTCCACCTGAGCTTTCTCCCGTCAGCCTATGGCTGTCCGAGCATCTAGCCTCTTGTTCGTTGGCTGCGGTCACCGTAGCCTTGTTCGGTCTCCCGTACACCCGCCTGCATTGGCTCGAGTAGAACTGAAACGGTTGCCATGTCACGCCGTAGTCCGCGCTCTTGTAAATAGCAACGGAATCCGGACGAGCGGCTTTCGGACAGAATTGCAAGCTCACGTAGGTCAATTCGTACTTTTTGCCAAGCGATAGGGTCAACGAGACATTGTCCGGGGGAGAATCGTAAGAAGTGGGCGGTATCGGTGCGGATCGCCAGCAGGTGACATCGTGAGGGTTGTTCAAATCTGTCAAATGGGTGGGTGGATTTCTACGGTCGGGTCTGGCGGCGTCACAAACCCTGCACGCGTTCTCCGGTGGCTGGTCTCCAGGTGGGTCGCATAATCGCTCGGGTCCTCGTCTGCCGCAGATGGAGGAAGCGACCACGGGTGCTCCGAACGCCGCGTTCACGAAGTCCGGGATGCATCGTCTCGGGCGGGCGTCCTCATAGCAAGGGTCGGGTGGGGTGGCCGCTATCGCGAGGGCCGCGGTGGCTAGCAGGGCCACGGCGCGGGCTGGCATGCTCACTCACTGTCACAATCACTCGCGTAAAGTTTCCGAGAGGGGGCGCTGCGAGCGACACGTGCGCGCCGGTCAGATGCCGCCGGCGGACTGGCGGGGCGCGGACGGAGCTTTGAGCTTCAGGCTCCGTCTCCGCGCACTGCGCTAGTGAAAGTTTTTAGTATTTTTAATGCCGTGATTCGATTAGATTATGAGATACTGTATAAATTAGCTCTCGTTCAAACGACATCAACGGGCGGCGGCATTGTTTGTGTGGGCTTATGGACTACTTCCGCGCATGTAAGTTTTATTGCCGTCTGAAACGAGACAGATATTTAGTAGTTAGTTATGATATTACAACGATATAATTATGATTTATATTTCAATATTCAGTATTTTAGGTAATATTTAAAGTATAATATTTTTTCTAGTAATCTAAGTTTCTTTGATATTTTACGGGGATGTTTTAAGGGTCCATTATATTAAAGCTTCGCTGGTTAAAAGAAAAAATAACGACCCCAAGGTAAAGCTTAAACTTTTTTACTTCTAAATGGTTTATTTACTAATATGGATATAATAAATTACTGTAAGTATGTATAAAATACTATATAATATTTAGAACCTTAAAGATGCCGCGTTTAAACTTGGGAGGCAATGTTTTTTTTTTAAAAAAAAGCTTGACTGAAAACGCCGCGTTCAAACTTGTGCACAAATAGACACTAAACCTCACAATTCAATAAAACTTGCAACGAGACTTTATTTAATGACTATTTTTACTAACCGACTTCTTTTAGTCACACAGAATATAA
The DNA here is from genome assembly GCA_911728495.1 of Furcula furcula. Lineage (NCBI taxonomy): Eukaryota > Metazoa > Arthropoda > Insecta > Lepidoptera > Notodontidae > Furcula > Furcula furcula. The sequence continues at coordinate 25,342,007 of OU452252.1, forward strand.
TATGTACTTGCATAGCCTTATATTACCTACACTTTTTTCAAAAATTCCTTCATACAATCGAGATTGAGTAGTACAGTCGTACTCACAATAAGAACAGCGGGCTAGCTTTCAACCGAGCACTCAACGCGACTGTACCGCCGTCTAATTCATGGCTCGCATGCCCTAGCCATGGCGGCCATGGAGTGCGCTTCGACGACTCGACGAGCTTTTGTTTCGATGTATAGAATATTATGGTGTTGGGAGAATTTAAGCCCTAATACTATATACTGGGTGATATTTTTTTGGTTTAATCAGTTATTATCAGTTCTCAACAGAGTAATGTTAAGTGAAGGATTTTTTTTTAATTTTCTCTTTAATATAATTAATATTTTAAACATTGAAAATAGATCATCTTCATCACGCCGTAAATAAATTTTGTAATCGTTTAGATTATAGACTTTAGCTTTATTGGAAACGGAATCTCACACTTCGGACTACCGGAATACCCAACCCGAACAAAGTTTTTCAGGATGGGTACTCCGTTTATCGTTAAGTGCCGAAATCAAACCTGCAACCCATTTAACCAGAGCTCTGCGGTGTCCGGCTGTGTGGGCAATAGATTATTGATTGGAAACTACGCTAACTGTAATATTATTTTGATAAAGTTAAAATGTGGGGCACGCCGCCATACCGATGCCTTCAGGCTGAGTACAGTCGTAGACAACATTCAATACCGTGCTAAGTTATATTTTTAATTCATAACTAAAATATAAGTACATAAGTATGTACATATATTATACTAGCTGACCCACGCAGCTCCGCCTGCGCTATTTTTACGTTAACTAAACTTTAATAACAGACATTCGCATAGAATACATAACCTCCTTTTTTACAGTCGGTTACAAACTGGGACCCACTTTTTACTTGCTCTCCGAAGCACGGACCCGTTTAGTTCAAATAGCGTTAAACGGTCACCCATCTATTTAATGACCTTACCTATCGTTGCTTAACCCGATCGATTACAAAACCTTGATAACAATTCTCTATGAGTGTTACCTTACTAATATTTATTATAATTATAAAGAAAAATTGATAATATCGGACCAAGCGTATAACCAAGTACCCATTTTGACTTTAACCCCCTCTCCCAAAAGAACCGTGCTAGATTACGGGATAAAAAGTATCCTATGTCCTACCTCGTAGTAAGATCTCAAATCATGCCAAGTTTCATTTGAATCCATTCAGTAGTTTCGGCGTGATGCGCAGCCGTGATACAGACAGACAGACAGACAGACAAAAATTTAAAAAAATACATTTTCGGCCTCAGTATCGGTTATAGAATGCCCTCCAAATATAATTTTCAAAATATCTTCAATGTACAGAAATGGACCTGTTACAGTTTTATTATAAGTATAGATAGATAGAAAGCGTAAGATATGTATGGGCAGAAAATTTGCTGAAGGTTGGAGAAAAGGTTGGTAGGTATTTCCCGAGTCGTTTCTAAATCGCTTGATGTTCATGGTGTGGGCCCTAGGACGTCTATTGAGTACGACGGTGACTCCGAGGAAGACAGCGGTATAGTTGCGACCCCGTCCCCGTAACCACCGTGTCTGTTTCCCGGGGGGCTACAATACGCCAACCGGCGCGGCGATGGCCTCAAAGGCAAGGCACTGAAAATGCAGATCCCACCCCAGATCCCAGTTGTCGCCACCCCCTCTCATATGCCTGTGCGATGTGCCGCGGGGGTTTTAGTGGGTAAGAACACACCCCGGTTGATCCCCACAGGTCCCGGGGACCCTTTGACGGTTTACCCTGGGAAAAAAAGAAAAAGGTATTTCCCGAGTCGAGTTCTCTTAGTACGAAGAATGTCAGTGTTTCATCTTTGGGTGGTGATTTAATAAATTAATCGAATATTGTATCCATCCGACTATGTAATTTTTTTTAGTATTGGGGAGGAAACCAAAAGGTATCCATTTTCAAACTTTATTTTGTTTTTTTTTTTACCAACTTGAACCTTCCCGGTAACCTTCATCGACTCTATGGAGAGTCTTTGGGCACTCCATTCGGACCTCGTCAGTTTTGTCCGACTGTGTCCAGAGAGTTTATATATTGGTCAGAAATATCTTACTAATCTGAATAACCCTAATAGCTGTGTCTGTGACTGTACCTATATGTAATTACAGTGTTATCTTGAACGTAGGACAGCGACGGCTAATTAGTCACTTCCGGTAGCTGGAGGCGGGTGCTGCTACCCCAGCTACTTACATGAAGGGTAGTTTATATATCAACGATACCATCTCCACGTAACCATAAGGTTTCAAAATAATTGAGTTACACCTTGTTAACATACGGTATGCGGATCACAATGATTAATATCTCCTATCTTGATCGAAGCCAAAAATCGCCAACGAACTAGTCGAGAGGCGTTTGGTTTAGTGTAGGCCAATTTACACCCTTCGGAGTCGCTGGACGTTCATGGGCTCTAGGACGTCCATTGAGTACGGCGGCGACTCCGAGGAGGACGGCAGCGGGGTTGCGACCCCCGTCCCCGTGAATACCTTGACCGGTTCGCTGCGCTACAATGCGCCCCTCGGCGGCAAGCTCAAAGGCAAGGCACTGAGGGGCCCCTAGTGCAGATCCCACCGGAGAGCCTTGGGGTCCCCTCTCATGTGCTGTTGCGACAGCCACGAGGGTTTTAGTGGGTAAGAATCCCACATACCCCCGTCGGGCCCCAGAACTCCCGGGGACCTTCTGAAGGTTTCCCCCGCGAAAAAATAAAAAAGTCCAATTTACAATGCTTAAAGCATAGGCGAAGAGAAGCCAGCATCTTGGTATTCTACAGGTTACATTTTGAAGAGTTTGCGCAGGAATACGTAACTTGATTTTACCATACCCTGTAGCAAGTAAGTAGCAAGTAGACACCCTTACGTGGGGAAATTTCCTTCAGTCCGGACTAAGAGATTTTCTTATTCAACTGTAGTACTCGCAGCCAAGGACGGGAGCAGTATGCCTGCGTGGGTTTGCCCGCCTGACTATAATTTAATTGATTTTCAAGAAATATGGTGACACCATCAGTGCTGACAATCCCCAGATTCACAGCAGTTTGGGCCTAAGGGCTACCTCTGCCCACGTTATACTTAACTGCCTGGACTACCTTGGAAGACAGCTGACATACAGCAGAGTCTAAACAAATACTTACTGTACGAAGAAAAACCTACCCGCAAACTTGTCCTTGCTTTTTGTTGTCATTAAACTTACTAACATGAACGTTATTTGAGTTTTTTTCTCAATATCAGAAAATAATGTGACAAATAGAATATACACTGTCGGGACTTTATAGTCGTGACGACAAACGTTATAGTAAATATTTTGTTGCGATCTGTTTAATCTCAAAGCGGTTTGCCATCAATAATTGCAGTTCATGGCACCATTGTTCGAGTCCCATCATCCGTGGTATTTGCGTAATGACATATGTTTACGGACGAGTTCTTCGAGCTGCGAGTAGATATATGGCTATAGGAATGAACAGAGTATTATAGAACAGATAGTGCATTTAAGAAGATGAATATCTTGTCGATAACTTTAAAACCGTCTACTAAAAATGATCGCCAACACACGACTACCGATAAAGTACTTTTTTTGCAGTAGGGGAGGAAAATTTTAATGGTTACCCATTCTCCCAGAATATATGATAATGTTACCTACTAAACCTTACCCGGTGGTCTCCATTAACGCTGTAGATAGACGTTGAGATCGTTTCAACCTCGCCAGAGTCTCTCTAGCGACAGACGATCGCTACAGTCAATTCCACTTATTCCACGACCTCAGTTTTTCTATATATGTTTGTATTTGTACTCTCTTCACTGTAATATGTACATAGTTTATGTGACGTCACCCAAAAGGTCCAAGCTGAAGACCAGCGCTGGTTGTCCGCAGCCAGCATATTGCTGAGCTAGGACCTTTTTGTAACATATCTGTAACTTGCACTTCGTTTGTACTGTTTTGTTTTCCTGTGTGTCTTGTCACAAAGTTTCTTCTTCTTCTTCTTCTAGTCGAGCAAGTTGCCTTCCAGTATCCTTGCGGGCTAATAGAATCTACCTAGTAGCCGCAGGGAAACGATATAACACAACGCACGTTATTTGACTCTTCTTTAATCCTTGACCACTGGTTAGTGAATCACGCATTTAACCCGCTGCAGATTATAATGGGTTTAATCTCTGAAATGTTAAGTACCGTTTCTGTATTCGGCCGATAATGTGACAGCAACACAATATATTTAGCAATCTTGCAAGGCGGGGACACGTCAGAGCTCGGTATCATAAGTATAGATAGTGAGGCAAAAAATGGCGTTCGTATTGCGACTAATCGTTGCCATTAACCGTGTATGGGCTGGTTATGCTGCATAGAGTAGTGTAGAACACAGAGACAATAAAAATAAAATGTATAATGTAAATTATAACTGCGAATTTTATTTGTATCTTTTCATAAGTAAAAAATGTAATTATAGGACCACATAGTATTTGCAATTTTCACTGATGTGATGGGTTTATTAGATCGACAGATATTAGGTCCCATGTGATAGGTTGTGAGTCTACAGCCACTTTAGTACAGTTCGTGGACCGAGATACTGTTAAAAATACAGACAGAAAACTCAAAACCAATTTGCCTGACCTGGTAATCGAATGCAGGACGTTACGATCAGCACGTACCAGCCGTCCTTGCAAACCACCAGACGACCAAGGCAACCATGAAAATCCTGCGGAACTTTAATCTCTTGCTTTGATTTTCCTTGTATGTAGCTACAAATTGGTTATCTAGTAACTTTCGATAAAAACCGTAATATACCGGGATATAGACGGGTAAAACATAATTTTATTTAAAAAAATATATTAATACCTATTGTATTATTTTCTCTGAAGGTTAGCTACTCTACAGAAGCCGCGGTGCATTTATGGTTTGGCCACAAAAACCGAACGACAGTCATTCCCTGTTTAGTCGACAATTACTTATCGACGCCGGAGACAAGTCCATCTTGTTATGGTGCCTTATTCTGGATATTACCAGCGACCTAATTGTTGTATCGACTCGTTGAAATACATTTATTCACATTGAATAGAGTACAAAATTAAATACGTTAGTATATCGTAATAAAAAAGAGAAATATTGAAATGATTGTTTAAAAACCAATACCAATAACCAATGATTGTTTAATTGCTTTGTTGTGTGTTGTTGTTGATGTTGTTTGAAATGATTGTGTAAAAGGATTACATCGCGATTTATTTTAGTTTTTATTTTCTCGTTCATAGCGGTTTTATTTCAATATGCAGTATTCGCGTAAACGAAAGACAACGTTATTTAAAGAAAAAGGTGTTTTCTGCGAATATAGTACGTGCCAGTTTTAATATTGTATATTTGGTTTAAATAAGTAAAAGAAGACGTCAAAATCAGTTTCAATAGACAAAGAACACCATACTTACTAACATAATGCTATGAAGATTATTTTATTTTATTTCAAATATTTACTCCTGTTTCAATATTAAGGAAACAAGAAGTATATATGTAGTTGAATATGATTTCCAGAATACGACCGCATCGTTATACTTACGTGGATGCCTGGTGGGTGAGCAGAGAATGTTATAAAAAAAACTTGCATACAAAAACAGATGCACGCGGAAGTGACTGTTATGTTACCCTACTTTTTGGATGCATTCTATCACTTTCGGGCTTTGCAGAACACATGAGTAATGTTTTTTTTAATATACCTGCTCCGAAATAACTGTCTTATTCTAAGTAGTCATACAGCTTAGTTATATATAAACAAAAAAGCTCGTCAATTTTATTTTTGTTCTCCTGAAATGTTAGAGTTTTGTACATCCAACCTTATGCATCTCATGTCGAGATATATTTAGGTAGTTCTACATTACGATGTAGTTGAGGCAGATCTGCATGAACTTCAAGCCATCAATTGAATTGAAGCCGCCAAGATCGGTGGAAGTGGATAATGCTCGTGACGGAGGCCAAGGCATTTTGGGTCGCTGAGCCATCTTTACTGCTTAAAATTGTTCGATCTGAGTAAGGTTGTCAATGTCGTCCCTTCTACTGCCTCCGCTCTGAGAGATGGCCCTTTTCCATGAGTTGTTTATACGCTAGAACACTTCCATTCGCTGCTGCATCACTAATTACAATCGCGAAGTTTGCAGTCAAGCTTAATAAATAAGTAATGACGTCCTTTTCGCCACGTCTACATTTCCTTTTTACACGGAGTTCCAGGAAATTAACTGATTCTATACACACTCCACTCATTTCCCCACAAGTATTTCAGTCAAGCCCCAAGGTATGTACCCCACACGTGCTATTCTTCCTGAGATTTTTTTAATCACAAAATAAAAATAGCAGCAACAATGTCCATGGGAATTGGATCAGAAAGCAATAGATTTTATGTATTAGGATTTAGGTATATATGTTTATTGAAATTAATAACGAGACAAGTAAGACGTTCGCCTGATGTCAAGCGCCACAACCGCCATATTCATAGCCATACTACATTGCTGCTGGTCATTAAGAGATTTGTTCTGATTTTCTTGCCGGATCTTTTTAGTGGCGCGTAGTTATCCGATGGTAAATTCATTTCTCTTCACGATTCCAAATGATGGTGTCCCTACACACACCTGATGTGCTCGAGCTTGGCTCGGGGCCAAACACAACCGAACAACAGCTCCTAATAGCCAATTATGCGTTTCCTCAGCGCTAGGCCATGATCACCGGTGACTACGGTCGATGACGGTGCCCATCACTGAGCTGTTTTGTAGGTGTTAGCTGACGAAACTTTTAAATCAACTGAGGTCTTACCATGAACTCTTTTAGCAGGGCAGTAAAGTGACCTGACCTGTCTTACAAATTTGTACCATTTGTGACAATAATATTGTCACGTGACCACTCACCTGTTTGTGTGACGTAATAGCTGGATGGCCTGCTAATTATTGCGCTCATGGTAAGTACACAGGTCACTTTTCCTGTTAAACTGCCCTTCTTTATGAGTTTATGGTAGGGCCCCTGATCATTGGACTATATAATAATACCAGCCCTTGTTTATGTCCCACTGCTGGGCACGGGCCTCCCCTCAATATGAGGGGGCTTAGGCCATAGTCCACCACGCTGGCCAAGTGCGGGTTGGCGGACTATATGAGTTAGGCCAATTGATGTAGCCGTTATATATCATGATTAAGGTTTTAATCAATCTAAACAACTATCGTCTATTTCTCCATAAATGTTGAACAGGCTCTGCCTATTTGGGATTTAATGGCCGAGTGCTAATTGTTCTAAGATGTTATTATTTAATAAGATTGTTGTTATAAATGTAGAATTTCATACATATGAATGGTGGAACCGATAACCGATGGGGAAGAAAGATTCTCGAGTAGCGACCACGAACGGGAAGACGCAGCGTAGGCAGGCCTCCCACTAGGTGGACAGACGACATTGTGCGCGTCGCAGGTAACCGGTGGATGCAATTAGCCTATTGGTGTTCATTGTAGCGTTCGAAGGAGAAGGCCTATGTTCAGCAGTGGGCGCCTTCCAACTGATGATGATGAAGGGTGGTAAATGAGTTTTATACCTATACAATAACCCTTAATAAGATTTTGCAAGTATGTAAATGCCATGTATTTTTTAAATGCCCACGTTTTTTCTCACGTAGTCAATCACTATTTTCTGTACCCTCGTGTAAGTCGAAATTTACCAAAAACACATTTTTGTATCGAGCGTGTCATAGTCATAATGATAATTATTCAAACATTGATTTGTTCAATATGAAATTAAAAGAGTTCAAAACCAAAACTAGGTAAGTATACTTAGTATGTTATTATAACTAATCAGTTCCAAATTTCTGTCACTTTCGCTGTCTACAGATAATATTATTTTGATTTATTTAGTTCTTATTGTTTTAACTTGTAATTTAATACTTTTTTTTTATTATTAATATCATGCATACGTACGTGGTTAGCTCTATAGTGTTATGATTTAGTTATTAGTGGAAACTTAACTGATTTTTGTACTATCGGATCATAATTTAGTAATAAGTTGTATAATTTGTATGTTTCCCAAATATAATAAAATAAAATAAAATAAATAAAATAAAATGTATTTCTCTTATTCCTATCTCAATTAAAATCTATGTCCGATTTCATCATCATCATCATGAAAGATGTCCGCTGCTCCGACAACCTCTTCCTTAGAACCCTTCTAAGGGAGAGGTTGCCATAATGTCCACGCTTGGCAGGTGGCTTGGGTATCGCAGTATAGATGGTAGGTAGTCCAATAGAAATACGCTGATAACCGTCTTCGTGTTTTCCCTTAGTCGCCTCTTACGGACACCGAACGGGATTTGGTGGAAGGGTGCTATTCTTACCCGGACACCCCACGGATATATGTCGGATTTAAAGTTTATATTTAATGACTAAATCCTCTTGGTATGATCAAGTAGAACGGAACATGCCTAAACAATTCGCCTACATAATCATATATTTGTACAGACATCGCAACATCTCCAAAGGTCTTCAACTGAAGCACCTCTCAACGGATCAAAACCTTCTCTGATTCGATGCATACTTTACAAATGACGTGCCAAAAGACACGAATATTAGAGAAACATGAAATCATACCATTTTCAATCTTATTCCAGTGTAATAGAGGCGTTATAGCTCTGATCGAGTTACGAAGTTATGTTTGTCTGTGTGTCTGTCGGCACTTTGTGAGTTCTATGATATACATGTACTCATAGAAGAGATGAGGTCTCATTAACTTTGTAGGTGTTGCCAAGTATCGGATTATTATTATTTATTTTGGTGATGATATTGTCTGAAGGTAGAATTGGCGCTTGATGGAGCCGATAAAAGCGCAAACTCTGAGCATTTATTGACAAAGACTTTGTACAATTATTGAATACCTGACGTTATGTTAAGGAAGAAAGTAATATAAAAAAAATAAAAAAAAAAACAAGATATCTTTCGATATTAAATACCTTCTGCCTGCTTACCCCGCAAGGAATCGGTCGTAAATGAAATAAATAAATCAATAATATCCTGGGGCAATCGTCACGCGGTCTCAACTTATACTAAACTAGGCAGAGCCGGTATTTCGGTAATCAAACAACTGATGCTAATTCATTTATATTTTATAAATAAGTACATTTATTATAGACTAGCTGACCCACGCAGCTCCGCCTGCGCTATTTTTACGTTAACTAAACTTTTAATAACAGACATTCGCATCGAATGTCTGTTATTAAAAGTTTAGTTCAGGTTAAAAGGTTAGTGGTAGCTTCTAAAAAATGACGATTCAAAAGTGCTAGCGTTAAGCCTATTTGAAATAAAGATTTTTGAGTTTGAGTTTGAGTTTGAATACATAACCTCCTTTTTATAGTCGGTTAAAAACTGGGACCCACTTTTTTGCTCTCCGAAGCACGGACCCGTTTAGTTCAAATGTCGTTAAACGGTCACCCATCTAGTTTATGACCTTACCTAACGTTGCTTAACCCGATCGATTACAAAACCTTGATAACAACTCTATATGAGTGTTACCTTACTGATATTTATTATATTATAAAGAAAAATTGATAAAATCGGACCAAGCGTATAACCAAGTACCCATGTTGACTTTAATACCCTCTCTCAAAAGAACCGTGCTAGATTACGGGATAAAAAGTATCCTATGTCCTACCTCGTAGTAAGATCTCAAATCATGCCAAGTTTCATTTGAATCCATTCAGTAGTTTCGGCGTGATGCTCAGCCGTGATACAGACAGACAGACAGACAGACAGACAGACAGACAGACAGACAAAAATTAAAAAAAAATCAATTTCGGCCTCAGTATCGGTTATAGAATGCCCTCCAAATATAATTTTCAAAATATCTTCAATGTACAGAATTGGACCTGTTACAGTTTTATTATAAGTATAGATACATGCTTATATAGATACACTAGCTGACCCACGCAGCTCCGCCTGCGCTATTTTTACGTTAACTAAACTTTGAATAACAGACATTCGCATCGAATACATAACCTCATTTTTTATAGTCGGTTAAAAACTGGGACCCACTTTTTACTTGCTCTCCGAAGCACGGACCCGTTTAGTTCAAATGGCGTTAAGCGGTCACCCATCTATTTATTGACCTTACCTAACGTTGCTTAACCAGATCGATTACAAAACCTTGATAACAACTATCTATGAGTGTTCTCTTACTAATATTTATTATATTATAAAGAAAAATTTATAAAATCGGACCAAGCGTATAACCAAGTACCCGTTTTGACTTTAATCCCCTCTCCCAAAAGAACCGTGCTAGATTACGGGATAAAAAGTATCCTATGTCCTACCTCGTAGTAAGATCTCAAATCATGCCAAGTTTCATTTGAATCCATTCAGTAGTTTCGGCGTGATGCTCAGCCGTGATACAGACAGACAGACAGACAGACAGACAGACAGACAGACAGACAGACAGACAAAAATTAAAAAAATTACATTTTCGGCCTCAGTATCGGTTATAGAATGCCCTCCAAATATAATTTTCAAAATATCTTCAATGTACAGAATTGGACCTGTTACAGTTTTATTATAAGTATAGATAACCCGTTACCTATAGATGGCCCGTGGGGTGTCCGGGTAAGAATACCACCCTCCCATCTCCTCCCATTGGCTGTCCATAACAAGCCTGCAGCGTCTTTCTATTGGATTACCTACCCCCTATACTGCGATCCCCAAAACACTTGCCAAGCGCGGGGATTATGGCATCCCCACCCTTCTTAGGTGGAGTTATTATTATTACTGCTGAAGAAAGGTTCTTCAGCAGTAATAATAATATAAAATCTTGGGATCCACACACGGTCATCTGATCCCAAACTAGGCAGAGCCTGTACTATGGTAACCAGATAACTGATACTACTTAATACTTATATACTTTGTTTTGTAAACACATACTTATATAGATACTAGCTGACCCGGCAAACGTTGTTTTGCCATAAAAATTAAAAAAAAAAATTTTGGCGTGGACTACCCCTAACATTTAGGGGGATTAAAAATAGATGTTGGCCTATTCTCATAGATACCGGATAAGCACAAAAAATTTCATCAAAATCGGTCAAGTCGTTTCGGAGGAGTATGGCAACGAAAACTGTGACACGAGAATTTTATATATTAGATAACACCCAGATACTTGGTGGGAATCGAACTCACGACCCATCGGGTAGCGGTCAGGGTGTCCAACCACTAGACCAACTAAATAAGTACTCGTATAAGGTAAAACACCCAGTGTCCGACAACGCACCATTGTCCGACATTTGAAAAGTTTATTATAAAAAATAAGAGGAGTTTTTCCTTTCTGAATGGATTTCAAGAATAAACAATAAACGCGGATTATCTAGTTGTCATTGCAAATGACATTTCACACATTCGGCCATTTTGAAGAAAATGGCTTGGTATAAGTTTCGACCGCAAGTGATCCTCCATCGTAAGTCTAGTTTTACTAGTAAAATCGTTAAGGAGGTGAGTAAGATTTATTGCTCATAACTTTTAATTGTTTTGCTGTATCGAAAATTTTATTTATTTATCAAATTAAGACATAAATTGACTAGTTTTTAATAATTGTTTGACAGGGGTGAAGTTATAATAAAATAAGAAAATACGCCTGTCGGTCATTGGAGTTTTTTTCTTCGCTTGTTCCTAACTTCGACACATGTCGATAGGTTTTTGTTTATTATTTTTCGCACTTTATTTTAATAATTGGCTATGTTTCTTCAGCACTCTTAAAATATAGTTCTTTCATTTAAATCGTCAAACTGCTTCCAGTGATCGACAGATGTGTCGATGATTGGATATTCCATGTGTTCCAATAACCGACATATTTTGCAAAAATGGCGCCTAAAAAGATACACGCCTTTTCAAATGCCACAGGGGATAGAAGCAGTCAGTCTGCTCGACTTCAAAATGCTATTGGGTGGAAAGCACGTCATTTGAGCACCGTAATACGTTGGTATGCAGAGTTTGATCGAGGCCGTGTTTCTCTCCATGGTAAAATTCTTGAAGTTCAGCCCTCAACTGCGGACAATGGGAAAATATGGCTACTGTCATGACATTTACGGGGCCGTGATAGCTTATAACCAGCACGTGAAAAAAAATGCCCTTAGACTAATCCAGTCCAATCCAGACCAATCAGGTCCTCATGTTTTCAAAAATGGTTTGACCGAATGAAAAAGTGTTTAAAATGTACACGGACACCAGAGTTAAACTAACCCGACACTACTCTGAGGCCATCCCATACATCAGCCTGTACTAGATTGGAATGGCTCTCAAACAGCTTAAAACAACAAGGTGCCGGGTGAAGACGGAATCACAACAGAACTTCTGAGAGCGGATGGAAAACCGTTACTTTTAGTCCTCCAGAAGTTATTCAATTCCGTCTTACTCGAAGGTACTACGCCAGAAGCATGGCACAGGAGTGTGGTAGTACTTATCTTCAAAAAAGGTGATACTGATGAGCCATGTGTACAAGCTGTTTTCGAAACGAAGGAATAGCGACAGTCTAGAACACAGGTGTCACGATTTTCAGTCTACCGAACAAGCCGGCTTCCGAAAAAGCTTTAGCACCGTAGACCACATTCATACGTTCCGTCAGATGATACAGAAGATTGAGGAGTATAATCGGTCATTATGTCTAGCGTTTGTGGGCGAAAAAGCCTTCGATTTAATCGAGACCTGGGCAGTATTGCTGTACCTCCAGCGATGCTATATTGACTATAGGTACATCGAAGTGTTGAAGTGTTTGTACAGCAACGACCACCATGCCGATCCGACTACAGGACGAGAGTCAACATCAACCCGATTGAAGAGAGCTGTGAGACAGGGAGAAGTCATTTCTCCGAAACTGTTCACGAACGCATTGGAGGACGTTTTCAAGCTCTCAAGCGAAGTTTCTCCAACTCGAAGAATATATACAACGTCCTGACAACAACTGTTGGGACTGACCGAGCATCACACCTCGCTCGGTCGGAGGATCGTCCCTTTAGCGCCGCCGTCGCATCGCTAAATAGTAATTACGGCAGAATCGCTGGAGGACCTCAATACGATGCTCAGCGACCTCAGTAGCGTTAACCCAACCGGTGGGTCTTAAAATGAACATGGACAAGACGAAGATCATGTCTAATGTCCATGTTGCATTCATACCGATAGTTGTTGGCAACGATACACACGAAGTTGTTGAGTCGAAGAATCCAACTTGGCGTTTGGAAAACTTGGTGACATCTTCTCATTTGAAATTCCGCAGTGCCTGAAGACAAAGTTCATTCACTACTGTGTGTTGCCAGTGATGACAATATGGTAATGAGACGTGGTCCTTAACAGCTGGCCTTTTAGAGAAGCTCAGTCACACAACGAGCTATGGAGAGAGCTATAGTCGGAGTTTCTTTGCGTGAAAGAATCCGTAATGAGGAGAGTCGACAAAGAACCAAGGTCACCGACATAACTCTCAGAATCTGCTAGTTGAAGTGGCAATGAGTAGGCAACATCGCTCGAAGAACCGACAACCAATGGGGAAAAAAGGTTCTCGAATAGCGACCACGAACCGGAAGACACAGCGTAGGTAGGCCTCCTACTAGGTGGACAGACGACATTTATTTATCTTTATTATAATAGCCAATTGTCGTTCATTGTGGCGTTCGAAGGGTGAGGCCTATAGTCAGCGGTGGACGTCTTCCGGCTGGTGATGATGAATACCAATTAATTAAAAACAGTTCTACAATTTATGTTAAATATTTGATTAATTAACATAATTCAGACGTGATAAAGAATAGTGGAAGTACGTAACGGGTTTAGATCCTTTCCAAAAGGATTTTTGAATAAAAAATATTGTTATAATAGCATTAAAAAGTCACTACTTAACTTTAGATGAGTTTAAGCATGCCACACATATGTACATGTCCCTGTTTGTTTGTTATAATTAAAGTACTTAATAAGACTTTTTTGGGCTTGGTGTTGGGATTCGGTCGATATTTGGGTGACGATAAATAGAACATGTCGATTACTAGATCACGATAATTGGATCATGTCGATTACTGGGTGTCGATATATGGAATTTCCTTGTCGATAACTAGGCCAAAAAGAGCCTAAATGTAATTTGATTTATTGATCTACTTATTGGTATTACACTCGTTTTTACTTTAAGGTAATGTAGAATGAACCTTAAACTTATACCTAGTCCATGAAAGTATCGTGTAATATCATAAATAAACTAGATATTTAACAAAATGTTCATATTCGATCCTTAAAGTGTCGATGATTGGGGGTTTTACCTTATTATGATTGCCGCGTTTACTTATTAAAATAACTCTAACTTTAAAAAAATTACATTACGTTTTTTAAAACAATTTTATGTTAATTAGTTATTCAATATGCAAATTAAGTTTGTAAACATTTACTTGTAAAATGAGTGTATATCAATATTGTGGGAGAAATCTCGCGTTGTGTGTGAAAACATAATGGATCCGACCGATTTTGATTGCTTCATTAATTATTATTTACATAATTAGGAAATGCTTTGAGTTTTGGAAACCATTTTTTCATCACTATACAATTCAAAGGTAAACTTTGATAGTACGGCAGTTTTAAATTACTATAGCAAATAATGACGGGCCCTAGTGGTTAGACACCCTGGCTGCTACCCGATGGTTCGTGGGTTCGATTCCCACTCGGGTTATTTATCTATTTAAAATTCATTGTCAAAAAAAATGCATATAAGTATTAGTATCAATTGTCTAATAATGTTGTCTTTTACTTACGCGAATTGAAATCAAACTACTTTTACGGATTTTATCGCGGTTTATTTTTGATTTTACTATCCCGACGTTTTCGAATGCTTTGCAGCACCCATGGTCACGGGAGGACTGAGATGTTAAACGTCCTTATGTCACAATTATGCCGGTGTACCCTCAGGTCTTCTTAGTTATTATTGTTGGTCCGATCAGTTGTCTAGTTTCCATAGCACAGACTCTGCCTAGTTTGGGATCGGAAGACCATGTGTGGATTGCGATTGATAGGCGGCTTGGGGATCACAGTATAGGTGGAAGCTAAATCCAAAAGACAGACGCTGCTGCCCGTCTTCTTCTTCTCGGTTAGTCGCCTCTTACGACACCCAACGAGAGGAGATGGGGGGATGCAATTCTGTCCCGGCACCCCACGGGTCTGGGGGTCTACCATCATCTATTTCAGGATTCATTATCATCATCGGTCGAAAGACGTCCACTGCTGAACAAAGGCCGCCCACATGTGGGTATAACTCAGCCATCAATTCCACCGTAGACAACGCTGAAGACGCTGTACGCCGTATTATCTTGCGCAAATTTTTGCACAAACTAATTGCGAATATACTTAAATCGCATAAAGCTTATTAGTTTATGAAACAGTTAAACAGTCCTTGTACGTATTGTAACAAAGCCGTGAACCCTTCCGGAAGGCGGGGATTAACTGCGGTATGCGCGAGCGCACGCGCTTCTTATCGTTTTGCTTCCGAAAGCAAGCGCCGCCAGTTGCGCAGCCGGTTGGAGATACCAGAATGTGAATTCTTAGTATGATTCATATTTTCTTTTTATATGGAAACTTATACAACGTGTTACAGAATACCCCGTAAAAAATATAATTAAATAATATTATTATTTTCACTGATGTGCAAACCCTATTTCAGTAAAATTAAAGAGTAAACTACGCAGAATGTACCTACATTTCTACCTAATTCGCGGAACGACAAAAATGTTATAAGACCTAACCTAACGAAACAATCTAAACGAACACTTACTTTTTCTTAATAAACGTCAACACATTTGAAATTGATACAGTGACAACATAATTATTCAGTTGATGAATAATTTTTTTTTTCCAACTTGACATTATTTGAAGCCAGTACTTGAGTATAATACAATCCTTGTATTGAGGTTGCAAGCATTTATGAATGAAAAATAGAAAAACTATTAAAGTAGACCATTATTAGGCAAAATAGGTACGTAGTCCTTTCTGTTAAATAATCTGGGTCCCTGGCATGACAGCTTATTATGGTTGACAAAACTTAATTATATTTTTACGGGGTATTTTGTAACATCCTGTATATACACTTGTGTCTCTATAAGTTTCCATATAAAAACACACACACACATATAGACGACGACGTTTTACGCCCGCGTGTAAGCGCGTAAGTATACGTTTACTTTTTACTCAGTACCTAAACCAGCGATATTATCTCAGAATATAAAGCGCCGTCTAGCCTTGAAACCACCAACATTATAATCGTGCAGGAAAACTGACGTAGAAAAAGTTTTCCAGCCCTTAGCTGTACGTGTTATTTATAAATTAAGAAGTTAAGGGCTTAGTCCGGACTGAAGGAACTCGCATGTGCGTGTGTGTGTGTGTACGTACACAAATATAAATCATCCACTCTGAAAGATCACGTTAATTTAGCAATATTTGCATCAGTAATTCGAAAGTGAGTGTTAAATTCGCCATTGATGTTGATGCCATTGTCCATATCGATAAGAAAAGAAGAAGCGACTACGCGTTGATTAGGTGTTAAATATCTTCAGCGACTCCGAGGAGGACGATGGCGGGGTTGCGACCGTCGTCCCTGTGAACACCAAATTGTTTGGGAGTTTTATTGTTTAACGTATTTGCGTAAATGAGGTTAAAAAGACCTACCTAATCGATACTTTCTCGCAATACGATCTGACTTGTTTAACATTTGTTTAGCATAAATCATAAATTCTCTAATAAAACGGCCGCATCCCAGTAAGGTATTCATAATTGTAATGTGTTAATGTTTATTTATGAGATGATAAATTTGTCCGTAAGCTGGCGTGTTTGCCCGCGCGTCCGTGTGTGTCGCCCTTATCGGGATAGGCTGTAAATTTTATAGACCTTAAAACAAACTTGAAATAATGCGGTTGAATAAAATGGCTGGCTGTTTAGAGACCGTTAGACTACACGATTTTTTGTCGCACCGATATCTAACGTATTGTTGAGATTAATTTAAGGTCTGTCAGGTTTCTCACTAAAATAAATCAGACACATATCTCGGGGAAGAACGCATACGAAAACTTTTTTACCATATTGACAACATTGAGGTAAAATGGTTAACATGATAGCTACTTAATAATTAGTTAATGGGCGTACCTAAAGCTAAATAAATCTGTCAAGGAGGGCTATTTCCGCTATTTCAATGTGACTTACAGTGACTAGACTACTAATATGATGGACAATGCAACTCTGAGATGCAACTCACCCCAGATAATCTAGATTATTTGCATACTTCTTACTTCAAAGAGTAGATAAGTACCTACTTACTTTTATAAAAAAAATGTGCGTGCGTGGAGTCCCTCCGCGCGGAAGAAGGGAAACTTCACTCTCGCTCTGTACTGTACGACACTGTACGACATTGTATGACACCGTACGACACCGTACGACACAGTGCCACACCGTGCCACATCGTGCCACACCGTGCCACGCCGTGCCACACCGTGCCACACCGTGCCACACCGTACCACACCGTACCACACCGAACCACACCGAACCACACCGAACCACACCGAACCACACCGAACCACACCGAACCACACGGAACCATACCGAACCACACCGAACGACACTGAATGACGGCGTCTCGTGAGCGCTTTCATAACCTTAACAAATTTAACGTTTAACGTTTATCGCTTAACGTTTAACGCGTTGAGTGATAACATTTTTGGAAGTCGCATAAGAAGTTTCACTTCAAAAAAAGTTACATTTCATTCTTTAAAAATTAAATACTATCATCGCACACAAATCGGATCGTAGACAGTAAAAAGGACATTACAATATAATTTTCAACTTGTTTCCCTGATTGAGTTTTTACTGCGATTCCAACTGTTGTCTGTCTGTACGTCTCGTTATCATATGTACAAGTCCAATTATAGATAGCTAAGCTACAAGATTAGAAAGGAGAGCCGCGCGGTATAAATTGTGAAGCCGTATAGCCCAAAGGCAAGGAAATTGGATGTTCTGCCGTTGTCATAGGTTTATTAACACATGTCTGGACTTTAAGCGATATAAATAATTAACATAATACGAGTATATGTAATTTAAGAACTGTATCCCAATAAGGTAAACCGGGAAAATAACTATATTCCCTTAACAACTTACAATGTATGTGTTGTTTTTTTGAAGATGGAACATGGAAAGCCGCTGGTGTGGGATGCGACATGTGTCGACACACTTGCTGCGTCCCACACCCCGGCAACTTGCAGGGCGGCTGGAGGGGCTGCGGCGACCGCTAGTGTTGCAAAGCGACGAAAGTATGCAGCTCTAGGTTCGAGCTATATATTTGCGCCCTTTGCGGTGGAGACCATGGGGCCTTGGTCTCATGAGACGCACGCTTTGGTGAAAGAAATTTATCGAAGTCTCAGGAGACCGCCGGGCTGGTAGCTTTTTCTGCCAACGTATAAGCTTGGCCATACAAAGGGGTAATGCCGCCAGTCTTTTAGGTACCCTTCCCTCCCAGTGCGGCGACAACTTCGAGGAAGTTTTTTACCTAGTTTAAGTGTACATGTTTGTAAATAAACTGTAAATATTTTGTTTCAATAAATGTCAGCTTTTTTGAAGATTATCTTGAAAGACAATTGGTAGGGTTGCATATTCGACCCTAGTGGCCCTACTTGGCTGGCCACCGGTCAGCCATCACGCCTGCGTTCATATATTTTTAGTTCCATTTTTGATCTAGTAAAGAAGTGCCTCTGATTTCTTCAATGAATCATGTGCTAATCGTCGTTGTGCGATTGTTACTAGCTTTCGGTGAAGGAAAACATCGTGAGGAAACCTGCATGTCTGAGAAAGCCTAACTAGCTCTCGAATGACGTGTGAAGTCCGCCAACCCGCACTTGGCCAGCGTGGTGGACTATGGCCTAAGCCCCCTCATCTTGAGGGGAGGCCCGTGCCCAGCAGTGGGACATAAACAAGGGCTGGTATTATTATAGAAGTACAGGATATAGATAATAAAAGTATTCAGAATAAGTGGCAGTCCGTGTTCGCTATAAAACATCCAGCTACAGGGAAACCATACCCACCTACCAGGTTAAGCGATGCTGTACTGCCACTCGTCACCCGATAAAATTGTGTCGCTGTGTACTCTTCACACCGTAACACATCAATGTTTACACACTGCTGCTTGTCTGAAGAATATCTGACACTGCGGTGCAGTACCACCTACCTGGACGGTCCCTTGCACTACCTACTCACCTAGTTAAGACAGATACGACAAGGTTCGAGGACAATTGCATAACGATTCCACCATCCCCTTGTATAATCGGATGACAAGACAAATGGCTTACACACCCTTACTCGTATGTAGTGAGCGTCCCATGAGTTCCGACGAACCGATTTGCGTCGTCAATTACGATACTGACGACTGGAATAGTTTGCCTGCGTCTATGTATTTTTTCGTCTGATTATAATGTATTTCCAAGACTAATGGGAATAGGCTAATGTGGTTGGTTAAAGCGTATTGTTAAAAAAATCCCAGATTTTGTGTGTACAAAATTACTCTTGTGTAGCTGGGTAAGAACCCAGCTACACAAGAGTAATTTTGTATCAAACTAAGCAGTATAACTGAAACCAAGGCATTCTGAGACCGGAAGTGCAACTACGCGCACTTTCCGGCCGCCGCTCAAAGTGCACTCTGCGAATTAGATTAAAATCATGAGGATACAGACTGCCACCGGCATAAAGGCATATAATAATTTTAATTATATCTAATTATATTGCTATTCTGTTTTTCAGTGTGAAGTATTTTTCAGTCGAATAGAAGCTATGAGAATATACTACAATTATAATTACAGATTAGGTTCCTGGGCCCCAAGTCTACTAATTTTAATAAAATTAGATACAATTGCCATTCCAGCGACACACTGTTGAGACTCCATCATGATTATGATAAATTCTGTGTTCTGGTAAAATAACCATAACCAGTGGTGTCACACCATTGAGACACCATTATCGTTTTAGGTCACAATAGTGTATCGCTGGAATGGCAATTGTATGTAATTTTATTAAAATTAGCAGCCAGGCCCAGGTCAGTGACAAGCCACTGACCACGCCACTGGTCTTATAAAATTAGTAGACTACCAAACGTGTAAAATCATTCGGCTCCACTATCGACACTCCATTGAAGCGTTTGTAAATGACAGTTGGGACCCTGAGATATACTATCCCTTTGGCATTTTAGTTTTTAGTTTGCTGTATTTTCGTCGTATTTTTTATTTTTATTTGATACTAGCTGACCCACGCAGCTCCGCCTGTGCTATTTTTACGTTAACTAAACTTTTAATATCAGACATTCGCATCGAATACATAACCTCCTTTTTTATAGTCGGTTAAAAACTGGGACCCACTTTGTACTTGCTCTCCGAAGCACGGACCCGTTTAGTTCAAATGGCGTTAAACTGTCACCCATCTATTTATTGACCTTACCTAACGTTGCTTAACCCGATCGATTACAAAACCTTGATAACAACTCTCTATGAGTGTTCCCTTACTAATATTTATTATATTATAAAGAAAAATTTATAAAATCGGACCAAGCGTATAACCAAGTACCCATTTTGACTTTAATCCCCTCTCCCAAAAGAACCGTGCTAGATTACGGGATAAAAAGTATCCTATGTCCTACCTCGTAGTAAGATCTCAAATCATGCCAAGTTTCACTTGAATCCATTCAGTAGTTTCGGCGTGATGCTCAGCCGTGATACAGACAGACAGACAGACAGACAAAAATTAAAAAAAATACATTTTCGTCCTCAGTATTATAGAATGCCCTCCAAATATAATTTTCAAAATATCTTCAATGTACAGAATTGGACCTGTTACAGTTTTATTATAAGTATAGATAAGTATAGATTTTGAACGGCAGGACACACTGTCGCTGGTGCTGATTTAATTGTAAGAGACAAACTTCGTTTAAAAAAAAATGTGAAAAAATGACAAGCCCGCTGAGTTTCTTGCCGGATCTTCTCAGTTGAGGCCGCGTTATGATCCGGTGGTAGCATTTAAAAAATTGACCGTTCAAAAGTGCTAGCGTTAAGCCTATTTGAAATAAAAATTTTGAATCTTTGAATCTTGAATTACTTGGTAAGTCACTTGAGCCCATCTCCAGCAGCAACATTACACAATGCTGTCATTTGACGCTGCAACGGTATCTCCTGGATGGTCACCGGTACAAGGTTCCTGGTGTTATTTATTTATATTATTCAGTGCGCTAACATACAGCTTTGAATCAAATTCCAGAACGTAGACTAGGAATGTACAATTTGTGCGTAAAACAAAGGGTTGCCGCCCCTCGTCTCTGTTAATTAAATGTTTTGAATGCGCACTGCTATTAGCCAGGGGTGGGAGACGGGAGGGCTCTAATCCTTATAATTTGTTACATAAATATTTTGTTTTATTGCAATAATGGAATCGCAAATGTAAAAGGATTGACGGACATTTTAATTTACGCAATACTTATCGTTCATTCCAAGTAGTCAACTAGTAGTTTGATTAGTTGTACTATCTAGTGATCCGGAGGGATATCTTGTGCTTTAGGCCGCTTCAAATGTCGTTGCCACCGATACAAATCTTGGACTTTGCAGAATGATCCTTTCGTAAAATGCCCCTTTCGCACATGTCACTATTGATCGATAATGGTGCCATTTTAACATGTTTGCTCCAGAAAGAGCTTTTATGTGATTTTGTGTATACTTATTTATCACATATCAAGTAAAGATGTACCTCACAAACAAGTAAAAGATCTACTATTGTGAAAACAAAGCCTTGAAACTTGATAAAATCCAAATTAAGTACCTAAGTATCCTATCGGAAAGACTTGGATTTAATTGATAAGTAAAAAACTGAACATATTTAATACATCTCTGCACACCCCTACAAGGTTGATTGACGCGATATATAAACATTTTATTGTTTACCGATAACAGCGCATATTCCCAAGTAAATACATGTTCGAGTACCGGGAACAAAAGCGTTCGCTTTAAGATTTCTTCGGAATAATAGGCCGACCCCGGGATACTTATTATTCCAAGTACTATATTTTAATTACGCTCTTATATTGAGCAATTTCTATGTAAAGCAATTTATGAATAGAATTCTTGGAATAAGAGGAATATAATATTAGGACAATATACCCACGGCCATCTAATCTGCTGATAGATACACAAACATATATAAGAATTTTTGTATATATTTATTAGATTATTTTACACAAAATAGATATGCAGCCATGTTAATTTCACGTACGCCTACCGCCACCTCTAAAGCAGTACTATTATAATCTTACTATGACACGAGGTAGAGACGTCAATATACGTAGCTCTGTCACTTTCTATCGAGAAAGTAACATTACAATAATAACGCTATTAGATATGGTGGTATGATCCCTGGTCTGTCAAATAATGCCTTTATTGCATTTAATAATCTATTAATATGAGCAGTGTCAGCTCAGTGGGACTTGCCCTGGAAAACAAGTTGCTTCGAACTCCAGCTCGCACCTCTGATCTCTTTAATAAATCATGTGCGAATCGTCTTCATGCGATTGTTACTAGCTTTCGGTGAAGGAAAACATCGTGAGGAAACCTGCATGTCTGAGAAAGCCTAACTAGCTTTCGAATGACGTGTGAAGTCCGCCAACCCGCACTTGGCCAGCGTGGTGGACTATGGCCTAAGGCCCTTCATCATGATGAGAGGCCCGTGCCCAATACGAAGGGACAAAACGAAGGGCTGTTAAAATAATATTTAATAACACCTAAGTATAAACAAAAAATTATTAATTTTATTAGTCCCTTAAATAAAGTTTAAATTAATGTCATTATTAATGTCCCCCCTATAGATGAACCACGTATAAATCATTCCCGTGGCTTGACGCAGCGTAAGTAGGTATATTCTTCATTGATTTTAAAGATAAATATATCAATAAAGTGAAGCGACGAACGGCATTGTGTACAGAAAGCGCCACAAAGTCTGCCGAGTCGAGTATTCCAGTCACGTTCATCTAATGCACTCCTCGGAGGACCGGCAGAAGGAACCATGCCGATAATATCATCGGACAGAATTTTGTTTTTGATAGACAGACAGTATGACAATATCAGATAGGTTGACGCTAATCTACTATGTGGTAGGTTTCTAGAGCAAGGGACCGTCCAGGTAGATACCACCGCAGTGTCAGAAATTCTGCCACCGAGCAGTAGGTAATGTCTAAATATTGCTGTGTTCGGGTGTGAAGGACATTGTAGCTGGTGAAATTACCGGACACAAAATGACTTAATCTCTAACAAATTCCTTCTGGCCTCAATATTTTATTTATGTGAGTGTAGATGGAAAATTTCTAATTAGTACCCATAATATGACATTTGTACGTCTATATGGCATAACATAGCGCTCTTCTATAATTATAAGACCTGCTTTGTACCTATGTTTTACAAATAAATAATTTGATTGATTGATTGATAATGTTTTTAGGGTCGGCAACGTGCTAGAGATTCTTCTTGTGATGCTAGCTTCCATAGCCTGCGGTAACTGCTTACTATCTATCACCTTGGTGGTATAAAAAAAGTCGTGTGTACCTGAGTTCGATTCCAGTGTGACATATCATTCTGTTTTAGTTTGAATTAATACATAGTCGATAAATATAGACCCTTTAATTTGGAACCTAGTGTAAGGGCTGGCGAAACTGTAGATTATGGCGGTATATGTTTGTTTGTTTAGATAAGTATACACGCGATTAAATTACTTAAATTTGGCTACTGGTGAAATACTTCAGATCCTTTAAAATACGATTGCCTGAACATATTTCGGAAAACACAGGAAAGCTGAATGAAAAAATATGACTTCTTTAAAAAAATAACATTATAACATATACCTACATACATTTACATTTACAAAATACATTTACCTTATATACATTTTACAAAATTCCCGTTAAATATACATATATTTAACGGGAATTTTGTAAAATGTATATCAATAATAATAATGTCAATGTAAATAGGACAGTCTCTTATAACTAGTGTAGATACTACCCTACACTCGTATATTATATCGATGCCTACACTACATGCCGCACGATTCTGTTTTGCGTTTTACTTAGAAATATGTATTTCGTGATATATTCCAAATAAATCGCATCGCGGGACCGATGCCGGCATACCTAAAGTATTGTTCGATTTATTCCCAAACCCGCTGCGGATTGACTCGAGTATATTCGCAAACAATGAATACACATAATAACTTAGTAATAATCTATTTATATAAGAAAAGTCCTACTCACTCACCACGAGATCTTTAGCATTTATTTTTACATAAATGGAAATACCCGCGGCGTGTCCATCAACAATCTCCTTCCGTTGCATGTCCGTAAGAAGCTACTAAGGGAAAACAAGAAGACTGGCACTGACCTTATACCTACTGCGATCCCCATGAAGCCTGCCAAGCGTGGGGATTATGGCATCCCCTCCCTTCTAATGGCCTTTGTTCAGCTGTGGACGTTATTCGGCTGCTGATTATGATGAAAAAGTGGATCGATCACAGTCAGTTTTTTTACTATCGTAGTCTTAGTCATCATCATCATTGGCAGCCGATAGACGTCCACTGCTGAACAAAGGCCTCCCCCTTAGAAGGGAGGGGTTGCCATAATGCCCACGCTTGGCAGGCGGCTTGGGAATCGCAGTATAGGTGGAAGTTAAATCCAAAAGAAAGACGCGGCTGCCCGTCTTCCTGTTCCCGCTTAATCGCCTCTTACGTCACCCAACGAGAGGAGATGGGGGGATGCTATTCTTACCCGGCACCCCACGGGTTAGTCTTAGTAGATATTGTTAAATAACTGTTAATACTTACTGTATTTATTGGTATTGTATCGTGAGCTAGTTTATCCTTATATCGTACTCGTCACAAAGTTTCATAATTAAAAAACCAATAAAAAATAACTAAAATAACTGTCGAGTAGGCCAAGCCAAAGATACCAGTATAAAATATATTGTGCAAAATAAATGTCACGTAAGACAAAGCAGCCGGCCCAGTTCATCTCGTCTGCTATGAATTATTCATACGAGATATAGGAGCGGGCAATCATTGCTCCATTTGTGATCGGTCCTCCATCCTGCCGCAGTAGCTGTGATCACGAATTGACTACCCTAAAAAAATGCTTTGAAACGAAAGTAATTTTCTGATATCCCTATTTTTACAAATGTGATTACTGGTTAATATATGGAAACAATTTTTTTAGTTAAAATTGTTTGCGTAATTAATTTGAGAAATAATAATGTCCTTCTAGATGGCCATAGCGACCAATCTCTCACAATATCAAACTATACCTATGGGAGATATTAATATTATAGTGCACAAGTGCTTGCGTAGACACAAGTGCACTTTCAGTTCAATTAGAGCATTTTTACTGAGTGACTTCTTTCATTTTTTCTATTATATTTTTCAGATCTCCATATCACCAGCCGGAAGACTTCCACTGATGAACATAGGGCCTCCCCTGCGAAGGTCACAATGAATGACAATTGGTTATGGCATCCACCGGTTACCTGCGACACGCACAATGTCGTCAGTCCACCTTGTCTCAGGCCTACCTACGCTGCGTCTTCCAGTTCGTTTCTTGAGAACCTTTCTTCCCCATCGGTTATTAGTTCTTCGAGCGATGTGGCCTGCCCATTCCCACTTCACACATTGACTTCGAAAAAAATACAAGCCGGAGTGAACTCTAAGGCCTCGTTTACGGAGCCGCGGATCGTTACGCGTCGCGATGGGCGGCGCGGCCCGCACTATGTTAAAACATATGCCGTTGTAGGAGTGAGAGAGAGATGCGAGACGTCGCGCGTCGCGTGTGGCGTGGCGTCTCGCGGCGCGTCGGACGTTTTTATTGTTTACGTAGCGGCGGCGCGTGAAGCGGCACGTATCATCGCACGCGTAAACACAGACTTATAGCAATATATGATGCTGTTTATAGAGACGCGGGGCGGGAAGAGTGGCGGTGCCCACCGCTGCGCCCACGGCGGTGCAACTCACTTTTTAACATACAATTTTCTTCTAAAAGAAAATCGATCATATCATACTCCATTGCGATGGTGACTACGTCTGTGTTGCACGATTACCAAATAGACTGGCAGAAGGTTCCGCCACAGGCATCGCTTCATCGAGAATCGCCGCTGCGTGCGCCGCCGCGATTAACGCCGCGTGGGACGTGACGATGCCATCCGCGTGCTCCGCCGTAAAACACGCTCCATTTCAAGCAAACGCGTGTAAAATCGCTTCTCCGTAAACGCACTCATCCAACGCCCTACATTTGAATTTAGTGCGGGCCGCGCCGCCACACGCGACGCGCGACGCCCCGCGTCTCCGTAAATGAGGCCTAATGCTTCCATGTTCAGAATCTGATCAAGTCACCGTCATTCCTCTTGTCCATTTAATTGTTCTAATAAAATAGTACCTACATTAAATTCGACAATTATCACAAGCGGTTATAACAATGTTAAGCGCTGAGGAGACGGTTTAATTACAAAAGCGTGATGTGACGAGACGCTATCAAGGTTCCACTGCACTGCAGGAGCGAGGCGATGCGAAGCTTTTACATATTTCACTATGCAGAAAGTGACGACCAAAGCGAAAGGATAAAACAAAAACTTAAAGAAATAAATGGATGTATTTTTTGGCTGTTTATTTAGCCTTAAGTTTGCGGCACATAAGCCGCAGACGAATCTAGACAGAGGCAAACACAATGCGAGGTAACAACGTAGCTGGGGCTTACCGCGATATGGTCAAGGCAATAAATCTGAATTTTACGATCCGTTATAGGTACTCTAAACGGTTTCAAAATAATTCCATCGCCTCGCTCTGTATAGTGCAAGTCTTAAGACCGCAGTTGCTCTCATTGTGTATGGGGGGGGGGGGGTCTGAGTGCAGCGGTGACGGCACTTACTGGCACATTACAAACGGAACTTGAACGCAGATTTGGTAGTGGTAGTATGGCTGCTGACCCTGAGTTCTGGAATTCATTTACCAAGTTGGACTTTCTTCAAAGTAGTAAGTATGCAGATAATTTTGGGATTTTTTTATGCTTCTGTTACGCTTAAAGGACCATAGCTTATTGGCGTGTTAATCGCATACGAATATGTAATATTTAATTTAGATTATCATGTAATTTAGGTTCATTTCTGAAAGGATAGAATTGATATTTTTTTAGAGTTACCTATGATACCTTACGATATTTCTAAAACTATATAATAAGCAAGACAACTTACTTCACGTAAGCACTCATTTAAAAATAGAATGGAATAGAATACTCTAATATACCTACTCAAATGGCATCGTCTTATCGATAAAAGCAATCTCTTCCAGACAACCAAAATGGAAGAGGTAATAAGTATAGATAAGTACATGTAGGTAATATTAACACACGTGTGTACATACTAGCATACATCCACGCTATTTCTAATAGTAACAAGCCCTCCACATTATGTTCCAGAAAGTTCATACATTACCTCCGCGCAATCTCTAGTAAACCCTTAAAAGAAAAACTCAATTTTCTCCCCAAAACCGATACAGAATAATAAAAGGTAATAGACAAATCGAATGTCATCTCCATTCGGCTCGGGATGACGGCGGATTGAAAAGCGTAAAACAGCTATAAAATCCCGCCCCCGTTCACGTGTCGGAGATCAAATCTATCTGAATTAGGATATCACTATGTAAAGAACGCGGCGCCACTCTATTTATGTAATACAGTCTATTTTTAGGGTTCCAAAAGGTATAAAAGGAACCCTTATGGTCTGATCTGTCTGTCTGTCTGTCACACCCATAGATTTACGATTTTTCTTATATTATTCACACAGACCTAAGTATATATTTCAGGAATCACTTATGCTATCGATTTAAAACTTGGAATAGTTTTACTTACTTGTTTGTACTTACTCAACTTCATCGCAAATGAAAAAAATATATTATTTTTAATGGACCCCCGAAATGGGTCATCAAAATTTTAAAGTAAGACTATTATATCGAATGGGGTATCATATGAAAGGGCTTCATTTGTACATCTAAAAACAAATTTTTATTTTGGTTTATATCACGTAGTTTTTGGCTGATAATCAAAAATGTCAAAAAAATACTAATACATGTCTATTTATATTTTACAGGAAAAATAAAATCATCTTTATATGTAAGTAAGTATCGTTTTTTAGTTATTCTAAAAAACACCTCGACAAACAGACTTAGTTTTGCGGTTTGTTTTATTTTACTATTTGAGGTGATAGACGAATAACTTTAATATTTCCAAAGAAGGAATAGAACCTTCGGAGCGCGAGTCCGACTCGCACTTGACCCGTTTTTTTTATTCAACGCAAGTTAATCCCACCTGATTGAAAGCGACGACGCAATCGAGGATGGTAAAGCACACTAGCTTGTTAAAAGCCTACTTACTCACTCTAGTCTTGAATACATCCACATTATAATCAGGCGGGAAAACCGACGCAGGCAAACTGTTCCAGTCCTTATATGTCCTTAGTATAAACGAAGAAGCAAACCGCTTACTCATTATCACCTTAATAAAATATGATAAATTACTTTCAACATTTCATAGACAAACGGACAATGTTAACAATCAACAATATTACTATAGCATACTTTGCCGAAGGAAAGTACCCCGACGTGCCCAAAGGGTCTGACACGAGCATGATAACGGTATTTTTAACTAGCATCGACGGGCCCAACCCTTGGTAAGGGTTTATCCCATATTTCACTGAGGGAAAGTAGATGTGTTCAGATAATCCCGGCAAAGAATAATATTATAAAATGTATTGTTGCTATTGTAACTTTATTTTATTTATTTATTCTTATTGTACACAAAGAAACACAGATACAGTAATTAAAAGATAGTAAATGCATGTACATTGGCGAGCTTAACTCAAACATGAGTTTTCTAACAGCAAACCAATTTACTAAGAGAGATTTGTATTGGGGTACAATTAGTGTACAACACACCTTAATATTAAGTTAAAAACACAATACATACCTACTTAATAATATACTTAATATATAAATATATACTATAAATTATGCTATTTACTTGTATATATAGAAATACATAAATATCATACTACTTGTGACAGAAAATGCTCCTTAGTTCTTGTCTTAAAAACGTTCAATGATGAACTGGCTCTGATAGAGTGTGGCAACGAGTTCCATAAACGAACTGCGTGGATAGTAAAGGAGCCACCATAACAGCTAGAGCTGTGAGATGGTGTACGCAACAGAAGGGAAGTGGTTGAACGACAAGGTTTGTCCCTAGGAACTAAGTACTCAAAGCGTTCACGGAGATAAGTAGGGGCATTACAGTTATTAAGAATAGTGTAAAGAAAAGAAAGAATATGACAGTCTCGTCGACGTCGAATAGGTAACCACTTTAGTTGCTCCCTGAAAGCTGTGACATGATCATACTTACGAAGGCCAAATATAAATCGAATGCATAGGTTTTGCAGCCGTTCAAGCTTATTAAGTAGCTCTTCATTTGCATCAAGGAAACAGATATCGGCATAGTCAAGAAGAGGAAGTAAAAGAGATTGGGCAAGGTAAACTTTAGTAGAAAAGGGTAAAAAAATTTGAAGACGCTTAAGGGACTGGAACGAGTAAAAAACTTTCCTACTTACTTCAGCAACGTGATTAGACCACGAAAGATTACAATCAATTAGAACTCCAAGATTTTTGGCATGTTTAGAGTAGGCAATAGGAGCATTATCGAAGAGAACTGGCGGAAGAGAATCATAGTCCAACAAATTTAACATATACCTGCCACCAATAATGATAGCTTGTGACTTAGACGGATTGACAAGAAGACCGAAAGATTTCGCCCATGTGCGAATGTTTTCAAGATCATTATTGATGGCATCGATGGCTTCAGAAGTATCTGCCACTTTAAAATGTCGGTATAGCTGCAAATCATCTGCATAGAGATGAAAGAGGGAAGATAACCTGTCGGTAATAGCATTGATGAAAACGGAAAAAAGAAGAGGAGAGAGCACGCCACCTTGAGGGACCCCCGAAGTAAGAGTACACCACTCTGAGAAACTCTCTTCGAGACGTACAGACTGCGAGCGCCCTCGCAGGTAAGAGTTAATCCAAGCAATAACAGCGGACGAGATATTAAGGGAGGATAGAATACCTAGGAAGACGTCAAAATCCACTGAATTAAAAGCGCTGCTAAAATCTAGCAAGACTAAGATTGTTAGCAGTTTCCGTTCCATAGCTTTTTTTCAACACACTTGCTCGTAAAGTGAAAGGCTCACTTTCATCACATCGCTTTTAGGGCCATAAACCTAGCTATAACACACGCGTGCATAATGACGTTACCGCACTAATGGGTAATAGAATTATTCCTACAAAGATACATTAGTACCTTACTGCAAGTTGTACGCGAGTAAACAGAGCATTCCTAATTTAACCGGGTAATAGTTTTTTTTTTTTTTTGTTAAAACAGGTTTTACGGGTGAGTGCCACTGAAAATCCATATTTTTTTTATTATATAGATGTGTACGTCCCTAATTAAGTCAAACCAACATTTATTATAATTAAATAATTCATAATTAACAATAATTTGTTATAAACTATTAAAATATTTGCATTTTATCACATGATTTTGAAGTAGGCTCTAAGTTCACTCACATTGAAGTTGAGCCTGGGGAAAAAAAAGGCGCGCCATTTTCCTTAATTGTCATATTTTGTTTTTATTGTGTTTGTCACTGTGTGATATAGTATATTTCATTACGAGTGCGGAAAGCCTGTCATTGCAAAGAGTTCCGACAAATGTCTACCCGAGCCGAGGCGCAGCCGAAGGCGAGGGTTGACAGTCGGAACAAGTTGCAATGACGGTTCCGCACGTGTACTGAACAACTATTTTTAATACAGTTGCGAAAAAACGAAGCAACTTAATAAAATAATAAAAATACCTTTGATTATATATACGTCTAGATACCTATTAGTCTTGTAACGTTACGTTAATAAGCATAACAACCTCATTATTCGTGTGTGCGTGCAGGCCTCGTTGTACACTCGCGTCATTTGTGGTTGTGTGCGTGTTTGGGGATCTCCAGTTATAAATATTTTTCCCATAAATAGCGTTATCGGTATAAAATAAAATAAAATAAAATAGAATAGAATAGAATAGAATAGAATAGAATAGAATAGAATAGAATAGAATAGAATAGAATAGAATAGAATAGAATAGAATAGAATAGAATAGAATAGAATAGAATAGAATAGAATAGAATAGAATAGAATAGAATAGAATAGAATAGAATAGAATAGAATAGAATAGAATAGAATAGAATAGAATAGAATAGAATAGAATAGAATAGAATAGAATAGAATAGAATAGAATAGAATAGAATAGAATAGAATAGAATAGAATAGAATAGAATAGAATAGAATAGAATAGAATAGAATAGAATAGAATAGAATAGAATAGAATAGAATAGAATAGAATAGAATAGAATAGAATAGAATAGAATAGAATAGAATAGAATAGAATAGAATAGAATAGAATAGAATAGAATAGAATAGAATAGAATAGAATAGAATAGAATAGAATAGAATAGAATAGAATAGAATAGAATAGAATAGAATAGAATAGAATAGAATAGAATAGAATAGAATAGAATAGAATAGAATAGAATAGAATAGAATAGAATAGAATAGAATAGAATAGAATAGAATAGAATAGAATAGAATAGAATAGAATAGAATAGAATAGAATAGAATAGAATAGAATAGAATAGAATAGAATAGAATAGAATAGAATAGAATAGAATAGAATAGAATAGAATAGAATAGAATAGAATAGAATAGAATAGAATAGAATAGAATAGAATAGAATAGAATAGAATAGAATAGAATAGAATAGAATAGAATAGAATAGAATAGAATAGAATAGAATAGAATAGAATAGAATAGAATAGAATAGAATAGAATAGAATAGAATAGAATAGAATAGAATAGAATAGAATAGAATAGAATAGAATAGAATAGAATAGAATAGAATAGAATAGAATAGAATAGAATAGAATAGAATAGAATAGAATAGAATAGAATAGAATAGAATAGAATAGAATAGAATAGAATAGAATAAAATAAAATAAAATAAAACAAAATAAAATAAAAATAAAAGATTTGATTGGATTTGATTTGATTTGATTTGATTTGATTTGAGTTTATTTGATTTGATTTGATTTGAAAAGAATTTAATTGAATTGAATTGTAATTAAATTAAATTAAATGGCGTGTCCCTTACCATCAGGTGAACGTCTTATTTGCCTCATGACCAGGAAGAAAAAATACTTCTAAGTACTTACCTATATAAAAGTAATTAATTTATCAAAAAAATAAATTAAAATTATTATAATTGATTTATTTCATGTGTTGGTCACTAACTACGTATTAAGTTTCATTGAATTCATTTTTGTCAAAAGAAAAATTACCCCAGACTTAAGACATATTCCCCCATTATTACCTAGCCACACCAGTCTAGTCGGACAATGTACAAATTGTGGTAAAAAATAAAATCTTTTTAAATAAAAATTGAACCGACTTCAATATCACTGAAAAGTATAAAATAATTTAAATATTATTGAAGTTGGTGTTAGCTTACCGGCTGTGTATATTTGACACCAACTTCAATAATATTTAAATTATTTTATACTTTTCAGTGATATTGAAGTCGGTTCAATTTTTATTTAAAAAGATTTTATTTTAAACTTTTTAGTGATATTTTCATCATATATAAAGATTGAACCATCGAAAACCGTAAAATTATCTAGGTAGGTTATGATCACATTATCGTCTACATAGTTTTACATAATTCATGTTTCTTCAGAAAAAAATATCCGGTCGTAATGAAATTTGCATGGAATCATCATAGCAGTTTACTCTCTCGAATAAAAAAAGAATCATCGCAATCGGTTCATAATTGTCAGAGCAATGTAATGGAGAACATCAGTTGTATGGTTTTTACCAGATAAATTCCTCCACATCGTTCATGGTCCTCCAGGAAGTTCTTATCCGGTTGTAATAAAATTCATACAGATTTAATACAGTGGTTTCTTCTTTCGAATAAAAAAGGAATCATTGAAATTGGTAAATATTTGCCAGAGTTATGACCATTTTTGTCCTTAAAAAGCGACATAACGTCATCGATATAGGCTTACCTGCAGCTCTCAGTGCGCAGTCACCATTCTTGTTTTTTCAGGAACTACTTATTACTACGCAATCATTTTTTTATGGGACCCAATCAATGGATTGAAGAATGGATGGAAGAAAGATTATTTCAAATCGGTTCATAATTGACAGAGTTATGCGCGAACATACATAAAAAAAAAAAAAAAAAAAATATATATATACAGACGAATTGAGAACCTCCTCCTTTTTTGAAGTCGGTTAACAATCGAGTTTTTATAATAATCCCTCACAGAATCTTAAGACTTATGAATGGAAAATTAAGTTAGGATCTTTATTAATTTTTCTTAGTTAATATTTTCACGATTTGATTACACAATTCGGCAAAAACTTTTTTTTTTGCGAGCACAAACCATCGGTAGAGTTCAAGTGATACTAAACAACCAAGTATACCAATTTGATGTTTTGGTATACTTGATATTGTCAAGTGTTTGAACATCGAACACGCTATCTAGACGTATATATAATCAAAGAAAAATACACAACAAACTCAACTAACTTATCATTTATTTCTTATAAAAGTTATAATTCACATGTACATAACGTAGAAGGTTTTAATTTTGCTGAGAGTTCGGAGAAGTATGCCAACATAACATTTTCTGAAAAACTATTTGCTTTTTTCTCTTCTCTCCACGCAATAAATTCGTCGTATGTAGATATGTAGCGACTTTTTGACTTTTCCGGTAAAATGTTCTCCGAAGCATTTTGTGCAGTTATACTGAGTTCGGGTGGTGTTAATTCAAAAAACATATCGTCGAAATTACTCATTTTGTGCAACAAGCAACTAAACTCACAACAAACAAAGTACAAGGATTTTTTTTGGAAAATGGCGCCAACCGTAAAATAATATAAGCAGTTTTTTGTTTTCTTTATCCATTCTGGGTAGGCAAAGGGAAATATGCCCATACAGCCAAATCTGATATTGAAACAAATTAGTAGCTGAATCGTAAAAACTTCTATGAATTCTTTTTAGTAAAAACTTCGTGGTTGTTTTTTTTTTCTCTTTTTAATAGACATTATTTTGACAGTTGGGAAAGAAAACGCACGAGTGCGGGGAAGGTAAAGAAAAAGCACTAGTGCGTAATAGCCTACATCCCGAACGCTATACATCCCTGCAATACGCCACTTTTTGAGCAACTGTATTAAAAAAATATTTTGTCTTATCCTTGCAAGTGTGTTGAAAAACGTCGTATGAAACTCACAAGCTCTGCTCATGACACACTCGGCTGAATTACGCCCTCGCCTGCGGCTCGGGCTGCAACCCACAGACTCATGTATAATGAGCAACTTAGCTCACTTGTAACATAATATACTATCTTCTATCTTTATTATAATAAAACTCAGAGAGCACTTTTTCTGTACATTGAATATTTTTCCAAAATTTCTATGTGGGAATACTATACTATCGACATAGAGGCAAAAACAATTTTTTTTGGAATTATTGTCTGTCTGTCTGTCTGTCTGTCGTTCTGTTCGTCCAGGTATCATTTGAAAACCCGTGGATGGATTTTGATAGGACTCTCACTGATGTGTTGTGTAGAAGTAGGGGTATAAGTTGGTATATAAAACATCACGCTATGTTTCATAGGGGCTAAGCAGTGAAACATTACTTGCACATATTACCACGTAATTTCCTTTGTATGTGAATAGGGTAATAGGCATGATGACTAATTTTGATAAAATACTCTATAATGTACTTACGGGTCTACTATTGCCGAAAATAATCATATTTTTGTATTAAATTTACAATTAATAGCAATATATTCAATTTTTAAAATAGAGTTTGAATTTCGTTCCAAAACGATGGCCGGTGCATGGCGCCATTTTGTGACGTCACACACGACGTCGACGGCGTTACGGCGTTTACGGCGGTGTAAATAAACATCTGTCTAGGTATAAAAGTGAATCATTGTATGAAAGAAAATGTTGAGATGACAGTTTGACAGTTGTTTATTTACACAGTATTGACGTCATTCACTCTGATCAGCGTTTATTACAAAATGGCGATTAGCTGTATTTGAGTAATTTATTTGCTTAAATATCACGAAAATCTCTCTATTATTATGAAAATGAGATGCATGTTTGTAATCAGTGCAATCTGTTCTAATATTTAAAACCACAGATTTATTGGTATTTTGTTGCAGTCATCATACCTATTATAGACTGATCAGTTAATCATTAAGATATGTATTATTACGCTATATACAATAGGGACTGAGCAGACATTTAGTTTGCATAACATATGGCAGTGGCGAAGGGTCAATTTTTTTCTTGGTTTCATGAAATTTTAATGAAACTCCCCAAGTCCAGGTAGTGTATAGGTATTGTATTACAGTCGCAACAATAAAAGATGCGAAAAAGTTAGAACTTTCATTATCGAATATCATTAGACAGTAATTTACCATGTTAGCGTGATTTACATTATGAACAGCGCCATCTATCGGTGAAATTGAACATACAATCACTATAGAACTTTAATCTATTATATTTATAAGAAAGTCGTGTTAGTTAGTTATACACTATTTATAACTCAAGAACGGCCTAACCGATTCAGCTGAAAATTGGTGGGGAGGTAGCTTAGAACCAGGAAACGGACATAGGATACTTTTTATCCCGGTAGGTTAAGGTTAAGCAACGTTAGGTAAGGTCATTATATAGATGGGTGAACCGATTTGTATGATTTTTTTGTGCATATCGGGTAGGTCTGAGAATAGGTCATAAAGTATATTTTATGCCGCTGATACCATGATTGACGAGGATATATAGAAGGAGAGGAGGGTGCAAGAGAGGGAGAGAGGAGGGTGATGGATTGAGTGATCGGAGGAGTTAGGTGGAGCAAGGGGGGGGGGGGTGAGAGAAGAGAGAGGAGGGAGAGGGTTCAGAGAGGACAACGGGGAGAGGAAGAGGGGAAGTGTGACGGGGACCGAAGCGGGAGGGGAGAGAAAGAGCATAGAATTAGATTTTTCTTATAAGAGAGAGAGATGGAGAGAGATAAATCAAGGGAGTAGGGAGAAAAGGGGAGCAAAATGTAATTAAAGCGCGGGTGGAGCTGCGCGGGTCAGCTAGTTAACTAAATATAGTTGGCTTAGTATATAAAATAAGTAGGTAATAGCATTTAGAACAATAAGTTAGAAAAAATACACTAACGTGACTAAGTACGATGTCTATGAATAATTTAAAACTCAAGGAAGCAGCCGGAGGCAGTCGCTAGTGAAGAACTAAAAATGTACTAGGTGGTAAGTCCAGGGCCCTTCTCTGTGCGTCCCTGCTAAAATAGAAAGTGGATTTTGCTTGCTACGGCCGCGCCGGTGTATACATAAGGAAGGAAGACCTAAGTCTTTGTCAAAATGTTAAATTACAAATTCGCTATCTCCACTCAAGCAAAATAGATACCCACATTATTAGCATATCGGTGTTCGGTGATGAACGTGGATTTCCAAGAAGCGCTGGCATTCTGCCAACTATAGTCCACTGTTCTCGCTAACTGCCAGACGCCCTTTGTAGTGCCGGAATAGGGCTTTTACACGCGTCTACAACATTATGTGACATGTTCATCATTTAAGTATTGAAGTCACGTCATCTACTGCTGATGCCCAGAGAATTTGCATATGTAGGGTAGCACGTCGCTGTTGATGCCTAGATAGGAACGTGTAGGTACACTTTGCAACGTCAAGAAATTAGTCTTTCCATTTGGAACTCGCGTTAACTCAAAATTTTCAGATATACTCATAGTACGACTGACTACTACTTTTTTTACATCGATATACTATACCAACTAGATTAGCTGTCACGAACAAAATGACATCGAAAATGTGGTCGCGGTTACATATACTTACACAACTATACACGTAGCTAGAAATTGTAGAAAATAGTTTTAAATAATTCGGAACGTCGGTCTAATAGAAGCCTTCACATGTAGTAATAAAGTCTAATTCTGTATGCAGTAATGTTGGCACATAAAACCTTTACATCGGAGACAAAGAAAAATCAATAAAACCGCCAAAGCTATACGAAAAAAAGTAGTTGTTTTGACTTAAACAAAAATGTACTCATTTAAAAGAAAATCTTAACCACTATAAAATAAGGTTCAAAACAGGTGTGTTTCCATTGTGTGTGTACTGACTTACAAACTTATCCGTGCCGGTGGCAAAAATGAGAACTAACTTTTTTAGTATGGTAATGACGTGTAGTTTAACAGTTTCGTATAGACAGTGGCGACACGCCTATCGGCAACATTAATTTTGTAGCGGAGAAAATATCAAATAAATAATTTTTATTTCGTATTATAATGATATCTTACTTATATTTATTATTTAAACTAGTAGTAATAAGAACACGAAACGAAAAAAAAAATCTCCATCTGCAATTTTAGTATTACGATAAGTATTATATTATTTGGACAGTTTATAAACGCGCAATAATGAATTTCGATACATCCTGTTGTCGGCTCGTACTAATTTGAAATAGAGGGACAGCCGTCTCCGTAGCTCTATTTTCGTGACCACTTTTCGGGTCGTGACAGCTAATCTAGTTGGTATAGTATATCGATGTTTTTTTACAACTTAATAGCTAGTGCTTGACTGCAGTCCCACCTGATGGAAAGCGGCGACAAAATTTAGGATGGTAAAGCGCAGTACAGTTTGATGATCGAACTACTAATCGGACTACTAAGAATAAACGGATATTCGCCTGATAGTAAACGATACACCTGTTAGACAGCAGGCCTAGCACGACTTGCAATCTGACAGATCGGTGTGGAGTATGACGTAGTTTTCAACACCGAAACGTCAATTCTCCATACAACAATGTGAAATACTACGTCATAGTGACGTCATAGGTCACACGACACTTGTCTATCAAGATTTGCACATCATGCTAAGCCTGCTGATGCATTGCACTGTCGCTTGTTTCCTGAGACATTAGTTAAGTCCCATCATTAAGTTTCACCAGCTACAGTTCTCTTCACACCGGAACACAGCAACGTTTACACACTGCTGCTTGGCGGCAGAATATTTGCAGAAGGGACCTACCACTAAATGAAAAACTGATGAATTCAAACTCTCGCAAACCGTCTTTTAAAGCCCACCGTACATTACGAGCAAATGTCCGATCCCACATTAATCAAAACAGAAAATCAAGTACAAATGAGGCGTGGAGATCACACCGCGCGGTTGACGGCGCGTCCAAGCGATTCGCGACGCTGCGCCCGCGCACCTCCGCCGCGCGATGATGCTGCGCATTCGGACCACCAACGGACTCCGCTCTCGATTGATATATCATTGGACTTTGTGGTGTACAAGCATTTTGAATAAATCTATTTGGCTGCAGTAATTACCGCTCGAATGGGTTAATGCGTCTGTACGTAACTTCATAGAAATAGCAGCCAGACGATCGATTCTGTCGAAATTATTGAAAGGCTGTATGATTAGTTACGCCTCGCGCCTATTAGTTTCTCTATGTAAACATATAATTATTGTTATTTAATTCAGTCGATTTAAAAGATCCGGATTTCAAATTACATAGGTTACAGACTAAAATAAGCCAGTATTTAAGTGGCGATACAGTCAGGAAAACTCATGTAGGATATTAATAACACAATGAAAAAACAAGGATTTAATAACACAAAGAAATTGCATGTTCTATGGTGTGGTGACATCAAAGAAAGGGGCCGTACCACCTCTAATTCCTCTTTATTTTGCTCAATTTGGACGTATTATGGTCATTTTACTTTCTCGATAGCAAGTGACAGAGCTATAAACTACGTATATTAACATCTCTCAGCATCATCATCAGCCGAAACACTTCCACTGTTGAATAAAAGACCTCCCCCTTAGAAGGGAGGGTTTGCCATAATCCCCACGCTTGGCAGGCGGCTTGGGGATCGCAGTATAGGTGGAAGATAAATACAAAAGAAAGACGCTGCTGCCCGTCTTCCCATTCTCGTTTAGTCGCCTCTTACGACACCCAACGAAAGGAGATGGGGGGATGCAATTCTAACCCAGCACACCACGGGGCATTGACATCTCTACCTCGTGTCGAATAACATGATAACAATACTGCTAATGGAGGTGATGGTAAGACCCCAGTCCTTTATCATGACTAAAATTAACATCGAAATCGCAAATATAACACAAGGTAATATCATAAACTCTCGACTCAACCCTCATATAAAGTATCACTGTACTAATGCGTCTTTGCTTATCCCTTCATGGATAACTAGCGTGAAAGATACAAATAAGAAATCATTAGCGTAATGGCATTTAATAATGAAATCGTAAATTTTAACTACACTCATAGATTCCCATCGGCAAAGTATCACCATGAAATTTTCAACAAAATTAATACAGACCCTATTAAATTTAGGGGGTGTGTAAACAAACGGATCTCGCAACTATCCCCGTCGCGCGTCGCCGAGGGCTGGCAGCGAGCTAACTCCCTGAAAAATGTCAGTAATATTTTACGGTGACGTTGCGTTGCCGGGGGCGAAGGGTGCAGACACAAACGGAATTAAACAAGTTCGGATCTAATTTGCAAAATCGCTGTGCAATGGTGGCACGGAAAACTATACAGTTACAAATACTCGAATAGTCACATATCAAAGACCGATTTCGCCAAATATTTTTTTTATTCGGTTGAGTGACGCGACAAGCAAAATATTTGCCTGATAATAAGCGACAGGCAGATGCGACGGCGGCACCGTACTGCATCTCAGTACACGAGATACTAGTTATTAAGTGTCTTGAGTCCAGTAATTTCCCCAAGTACAGTGGCCTTTACGCTGAACAGGTTTACCTGGATGATATCTTAAATAAATATTTATTTATAAAAGAACATTTATTGCCTTACAAATATACATTAAGTACATTTATTGCATTTATTTACAAATTGAACATTAAAAAAAATAAACATAAACAAGGTAACTTAAAAATAAACTGTCGTCGCAAAGGGCAGTGACTCAGCTTGTACTGCTAGCGATCGAGATCACTAGCAGCGCTGATTTTCAGTCACTCCCATCTCTCCCGCTTGAAGAACAGAAGTTTGAAAGGACAGAAAGAGCAGCCACGTTAAATATTTCATTATAATAATAATATTCTACAATCCACACACGGTCCCAAACTAGGCGGAGCCTATGGAGAGGACTATGGAAACTAGACAAATGATACTAATACTTATATACTTTTTTGTATATACTGTACGGTGCAAGCATCGTGCATTACGTTGCGCTGTGTCATCATTTACGCCGAGATGCAGTATTGCAACGATTTCACAGTCAGTACGCGTTTGATAGCCAATCGGCACGCGTGTGCTCACTAACATCTTACCATACCATAACCAGTTAGAGTTAACACTAGTAACCATTTAGTGAAACTTTAACTCTTATTTTTACCATTTCGGATCACGTACAGAGTGGTCCTTCGAGCCTTAAACCGTAAGGCGGGATCTACGCGAGTGATACAGGAACTATTAGTGTCAGTGCATCCCACTTACGGCTAAACCAGCTTCCTTTACCATTTACCATTATTTTTACCAATTACCATTATCTTTACCATTTACCATTACCTATACCTACCTACCAATTCCATTTACCAATTCCATTTACCAACAACCATTTTTAATAACCATCGTTAAGTGAAGAAACCACTTCGGCTGACGAAAAACCAGGATCGAATCTCTCCAGGACAAACCAGGTCACCAAGAGCCAGTCTTTGAGTAAGATCATTCCATATTTACAATTTTAACCATTTAACCACGCACGATGTCTACCAAGATGCAAGATCTTTTAACCACTCAAGATCAAATCACGGCCGCCATGGAGAATATTCGCAGTAATTTCAAAAAGGACGGGCCGGAGCGTAAAACTCCAGCTTACATCGAAAAACGGCTTAGCACTTTAGATTCCTATTGGAACGAATTTAAGATTAATCATACCAGATTATGTGCTGAATTCGAAGGTGCTGACCATCAATACTTTAATGAGAATTTTTACCAGCAGGCGTTCACTTTTTACCAGGACGTTAAAAGTCTCATTTCTAGTTACAAGCCTATTGAATCCAATAAGCCGTTAATTAAACCAGCTACACCACTAACTAGGCTATCCGATCAGCAGATGATTCCTTCTACCCCTGGCCAAGCAGGTACATCCAGTACATTGATGCCTCAAGTAACCAGTCGAGGTATCAGCAGTAAGGTAGAAGAGATGCTTCGGAAGCAGAAGAGTAATTTTAAGGCGCTTTCTCGTACCATGGAGATGGTTGACCTCGAGAGTATTTCCGAGAAGTGGAAGTTCGAAGATATTTTGCGAACTATCCAGGCTAGGTGGTCGGTCATCGATTCATTACACTGGGATATCGATAGTGAGAACCTTTTTGATAACGAAGAATATGAGCATGCTTTTAATGATTACGAGAAGAAGTACAATAACATCAAGGATGAGATTAACCGTAACATGTGGTCAGTCTCGTACAGGGAGAAGTCCACTCCGCAAGTGGAGATACCAACCTTCAGCGGGAATTATCAACAGTGGATGTCTTTTAAAGATTTATTTTGTGAAACCATTCACAATAATAAATCTATGCCAAACGCCCAAAAAATGCAATTCCTTAAAGGCAAGCTCACAGGAGAAGCGGATAAATTGACTCAACATTTGCGTATCAGTTCCGAAAATTACCGAATTTGTTGGGACATATTAAACCACAGATACAGTAATATGAGAGCCATATTCAATTCCCATATTCATACGCTTTTATCCTTACCAAACATTCAACAACAATCTGCTGCGCTCTTGAAAAAGTTACATGACACCACCAACGAGTGTCTTAACGCTATTAAGGCAATGGGGGTCGACATTACCAATTGGGACCCAGTCATCGTTTATATTTTAGCACAGAAGCTAGATTCTGAATCGCACCAGGCATATATTGAATCGCTCCAGAACCCTAGGGACTTACCGACCATACCAGAGTTCCTTAAGTTTCTAGAGACCAAGTTTACGTCATTGGACTCTGCAAAACGCAAGCAAGATTTGGTGAGACCAACATTATGCCATCAAAATGAAACCCAAAAACGTATAACCTACAAACCAAATAATAATACACAATCAAATATAAATAAACCTCAATATCGACCATCAATAAATCATTCGGTGACTAAGCCTACAAGTATTGCGTCAACACGGAAGTGCATACTCTGCAAGGGCGAACATGCGTTATTCCAATGTAAGGCATTTCGTCGATTGCGGCCAGAAAACAAACTTGACCTAGTCAAGAATAACCATTTATGCAAAAATTGCTTAGTAAACCATCACGGAAATACGTGTGATTCGAGTAAAACGTGTCGATTTTGCAATGATCAGCATAATACATTGCTGCACAGTGCTTATGTGACTTTGGTACAAATTACCAGTAAGAGTCCGACTGAGACAAATAACCATACACAGAAGTCAAATGTATTTGTGTCGAGTATGGCTTCAGAAGTAAAGCCTAAATTACATCGAAGACGTAGACGGTTCGTACCATACCAAGCGTCTCCTTGTGAACCCATGAGCCAAACCATACCGCATCACACAGAATGCGGTGAAAGCACCAGGCCTACCATGCCATGGGGACGACTACGTGATAGAAGTATTTTATACGAGTACGAATAGCACTTCTACAAAATATATATACATTAACAATTAGGATAAATAATAATCTTGACCAGTGTTAGGGTCCTAGTGGACGTTAAATAAAAATCGCGGACTGTATATAATAGGGCTGGTTTAATGCCGTGAAAATGACTAATATTAAAATAATAAAAAATAAATTTAAGTAGTCGTCCGTCGCGTATGGCCCAGTGCGTCGTGAGTGGCGAGCCGACGGTCTCAGGTACGTTGCCGGCGGTGGCGCGATGTACCCCGCCCGCGCGTCTCCTCCCGTGCGTTAGGACAGGTTCTTAACAGGCTGCCCGGGTTGAAGACTGAAGAAGACTTCAATATTCTGGAAGAGGACAAATATTATTAAACGCCCTCCGGATGGTGCCTCCCTTGGTCCTAATTTCGGCGACTCTAGCGACACCATCACTCCCTGGATATGTCTTGATGACTCTTCCCAAAGACCAAAGTAGCGGTGGAAGAGAACGTTCCTTGATGATG
Organism: Furcula furcula; assembly: GCA_911728495.1. Taxonomy (NCBI): domain Eukaryota; kingdom Metazoa; phylum Arthropoda; class Insecta; order Lepidoptera; family Notodontidae; genus Furcula; species Furcula furcula. Next base: position 25,385,444 of record OU452252.1, read on the forward strand.
ACAAGAGACCCATCCTTTAGGCATTTGTCTGATGCGTTCCATTTCAATTTTTGTTGCAATAGTGCAACATATTCTAAGGAGAATCTTTGCCTAAAATTCTGTTTAATGAGCTGAATTCGTTTGAATCTCTCAAGGCGGCTGATGTTTACATCTGGTATCTGTGGGTAAGGAATAGCTATAAGTGGTCGTCCAATGAGGAAGTGAAAGGGAATTAGAGCAGAAAAGTCAAGGGAATCTGAGGAAAGCTGAGTGAGAGGACGAGAGTTTAAAATGGCTTCAATTAAAGAGAGACAAGTAGCCATCTTATCATAAGTAAGGTGCGCGGTTTGCAGCAACCTTTTAAGGTGATGCTTAGTTGAGCGAACGGCTGCTTCAGCTAAGCCATTGAAATGAGGGGAATATGGAGGAACGAATTTGAATTCAATGCCTTCTTGAGCAATATGACTCTCGAGTTCTGACTGTTTGAGGAAATTACCTAAGTCATTACAAGCGCCTACAAAATTAGTGCCGTTATCGGACGTGATGCTTTGGGGTTTCCCTCGACGTGACACAAAACGATTTAAAGCGGCGATGTATGCTTCACTAGACAGTGCCGTGACAAGTTCGATGTGACAGGCCTTTGTGGAATTGCAAACAAAAATTGCCAAATATGATTTTATAAGTCTTTTTCGGTCACTAAAGAAAAAAAAGAATTTTAAACTTCGTGTACGGAAAGGTGACCAGATAATTTATTGTTTTTATTTCTACAGTTGAAAGTAAATCTATGTAAATACCTATGCTACAGTATTTTTTAATTATGTAAAGTTTGATTTTTTAGTAATTAAGTTAGAAATAAGATTAGCATTAGCGTTGTTATAAAGCGTAAATTGCAAGTAACTACATCGGGTAGATCCTGTTTCACGCTTTGATTTGGATTTTTTGGCCAATGGCATTCATATATATATTAATAAGTAGGTGGGGCCTTTCCACCATAAGGAAGAACTGCCGATACGATCGGCCTTCAGCCCGCGGGAAACAAGATCCGCCGGATTGTCTTTTGACGGTACGGTATAGCTCCACGCGTGACCCTGCGTGCTCTCCTGAATGCGTTGTGAGGGGGAAATTTCAACAGTTCTGTACATTTTCTCGATATCGCCAGTGGCGACATATTTGTGCTGGCGAAATCGTACTAAAATGGAAATAAGATCTTCTTGTACAGTTGGACCCACCATGTGGATGTCATTAAGCGACAACCCAGAAGAGGTGGGGGCCGAAGCGTCAAAGACTGTACGAAGCCTTGTACTAAGGCTTAATTCACGGATAACACCGTGATGAGGTAAATGACAAGTTACCTGTTGCAGACTATTTTGCAAAGGCTCTCTATTTTCGCTCATATGACCTAACCGTTCATATTCGCTCATAAATTGAACGTACCTCTCTTTGAAAGCAGGGTCTCGGGCAAACTTACGCTCAAGGGATAAAAAACGACATTTAGCCTGTTGAAATGAATCGCCTAGGACGGAAGGGTCTTCCTTTAACGGCATGGTAACAACAAATTGGCCATCATCCTTACGCGTGGTGTGTGTTAAAAAACTCTGCTCGCAGGCACGTTCCTCAGGGGATAGAGAGTGCTTAGCTGCTACGGTATCTAATTCCCAGAAACGAGATAAGTCTGGATTAGCTCCCTCGGTCACGTAATGACAAGCGGGGGATGAAGAGTGTGACTCATGATGGGCTACATACCCAGACACCAGCCAACCCAGTTTCGTTTCATATAACATAGGCTGATTTTTACCTAGGTCAATGGAATTATTACATAAGACTGTCCAGAAGCCTTCAGCGCCTACCAAAATGTCGGTAACCGAAGGTACATTGAAAAATGGGTCGCATAAAGCTATTCCCGAGGGAATATGAAGATGATCAATGTTAATAAAAGAAGACGGTAAAGCTTTAGTGATCTCTGGTAATACAAGACCGTCAACAGTAAGTCTATAATCGTCGTGGATGGACATAATAGTAAGACTGCACGACTGCGTACATAAGGAAGTATGATTATTTATACCTGTCACCGTGGAGCTTGCACTACGTCGCGACAAACCCAGCTTACCGCAAAGCGATTGTGATATAAAGTTGGTTGTGCTACCATTGTCGAGCAATACTCGAGCAGTGTGCACGTCGCCTTTGCTGTCCATCACCTTCACGAGCGCTGTGGAAAGCAAAATGTGAGGAGTAGTAAACTGCGTAACTTGAGCGGAATTGGCAAAATTATTTACTGGTATAGCAGGCACAGGAATCGGATCTGATTCATGTAAGTGCAAAAGAGTGTTATGCCTCTTCTTGCAATATTTACATGATACAAGATTACATTTATTTTCTATGTGTCCCGGTCGTAAACAATTAAGACAGACTTTTAATTCATTAGCCTTTTGTATACGATTTTCTATAGATAGGGATCTGAATGTTTCACAGCTAAATAAGAAGTGTTCTTGGTGACACATAGGACATTTTAAAGGTTTTTTATAATAATTATTGGGACTTTTATTTATATTTTTACTATTATTTTGATAATTTGTGCTAGCTGTAAGAAAATTTGTATTAGATTTATAAGTTTCTGATTTGTTTGACCTGTTATTTGTACTTTCTTGCAATGTCTCCAGTAAGTCTGCTCTGTTACTAAGGAAGGTAATAAAAATATTTAAAGTTGGTGGGTTAGTAAGCGTATTTCTGTGTTCCTCCCAAACTCTGTGGGTTACACTATCAAGTTTTTCGGCCATCATATGAATGATGAGCGTGTCCCAATGTTGAGTAGGCTGATCTAAAGTTGAAAGAGCACGAAGATTTTTATTTGTGACGTCTATAAGACGACGAATAGCACTACAAGACTCCTTCTGCATGTGTTCAACATTAAATAATGCATGAACGTGATTATTTACTAATAATCTTTTGTTGTCGTACCTACTGCACAATAAATTCCAAGCAGACTCGTAATTCTCGGCTTTAAAATCTAAATTATCAATTACAAGCAAGGCACTATCTTTAAGAGAAGCACGGAGATAATGCAGCTTATTTATATTATCAATATCTTGTCTTGAATGGATCAATGAACTAAAGGTGTCTCTGAACTCAAGCCAGTGCTGATAGTGACCGAAAAAGACTGGTAAATAAATTTTTGGCAATCTAACACAATTGGATTTGAATGAACCTGCCTGTGCATCATCGTGACCCGACACGGAACTGTCGTGAGGCTCGCATTGCTGGGCGGGCCGGGCGCCGAGCAGACAGCGCGCCGCTGCCACCAGCTTGTAGAACTGGTCCTCGAATTGTTCGCGCTCCACGCCCTCGTCGCTGGGGTCCTCCGAAAGCATCTCGATATCGCACTGCAACTTATCAAAATCCGCATATAAGGCATCACATTTTTTAAAGCGGCTTTCTAAATCTAATAGCTGTAATTCGCTTAGTTCGGTACTGCTTTTAAGCACATTTAGGTAATTACCGAAAATAGTCAGCTTAGATTTCATACAACTACGCCTTTTAATAAGTTTTTCAATTTTTTCATCAGCCATTGCGATGGAAGTGTGCAATTAATGCAGTAATGCGATGAAGTTATGATAATATGAGAAACCGACTGAGCAGGTTAAACGATAATAAAAATATGCAGCGAACTAATGACCTAACGGTGAGAATAATAGGCCAGATGTGCAGGTAAACAGCTTACGGTCATAAAAGAATAAAAGGCGTGCGATAAGCGGTAGCCGTAGATAAGCCGCGCACCGGTAATCCTTTACAATGACTTGCGTATTTCTATAGGCTGCTAAACTGGTTTAGAAAAAATATGAATGATTTTAAATAGTATGAATTTGAAGAAATAATGATTAAAGCAACTATGTATTTGAGATGTATCGACGGAAGTCTTAAATTTGAAAATTCACTCTTTAATTAAAGCCGTTTAAAGGAGGAATATAATGACGAAGAATAGGAAATAGATGGAAAAAATTGGAACGACTCACGAAATAACCATCCGTCCACTTGTGAAACGTATCTGATGGTGTTCTTTTGCAATCTCTTCTATCTTGAATGTGACTCGACGCGTAGGGTCCAAAGTCCGTGAAGGCGGGCGACCTCTAAATGACTTTGCGGGCGTATGGTATGCGAATGCTACGCATTGATGTCCAACAGGATATAGATGAACGAAGAAGGCTCCCGTTGATATCTTGCGCTGCTGAAGTCCGCTACCGAAGACCCGATTCTTTACGTGTTTTTAATTTATTTTAATTAAGAATTTATTTTTAAAGACGGCGAAGATCCTAAAGGACCATTGTTAGGGTCCTAGTGGACGTTAAATAAAAATCGCGGACTGTATATAATAGGGCTGGTTTAATGCCGTGAAAATGACTAATATTAAAATAATAAAAAATAAATTTAAGTAGTCGTCCGTCGCGTATGGCCCAGTGCGTCGTGAGTGGCGAGCCGACGGTCTCAGGTACGTTGCCGGCGGTGGCGCGATGTACCCCGCCCGCGCGTCTCCTCCCGTGCGTTAGGACAGGTTCTTAACAACCAGCATAACCAAGAAACCAACCAGATGAGTGAGGAGACAGTAAAACCAAGAACCAGACGTGTGCCCAGAAAAGGAATATTTCATTTCATAACCATGGCACTCATGCTGTTTACATTTTTTATGCCACCGATCCAATGTGTGCATAATATTATGAATTTAAATAACAGTCAGAATTTATACTTTGATAAAATGTCTACAGTGCATTTTGTTCGGGACGAATGGAATCTAGTAGTATACTACGATTTACAGCCTGATTGGTAAGGAAATAAGTTATTATTTAATTATATAAACCATTTAGATTCTATATGTACAAAGTCTGTAAGAAAAGAGCATTGTGAATCAATTTTATTGCAATTACGACATAGCTATAGCGAACTGGATCATTACAACAACATAATGTCGGGTCAGCAGTTCCCACGCGAGCACGTGCGAACGCGCCGCGGCCTTCTCAATGTCGTAGGTAATATTGCACATGGACTGTTCGGTGTACTCGATGACCAATTCGCCGAACAGTATAAACAGGACATCGATTTAGTTAGAGCGAACCAAGACCATTTAGCGGCACTATGGAAGAACCAGACCTCTGTAGTGGATTCATTGATAAGCACACGCAACATCTTAATCAAATTGAAGATGAAACCAGCAAGTTGCATAGAATGGATACTTACATTGAGACTACCAATGACTTTTTGTTGTCATCCATGGCAGCAAACAGTCTGTTACTCAATTTGAAAGGTATGCAAGATATATTATTGGATACAGTTTCGGAAGTATATTATGGAAAATTTAACATACATCTTTTGAAACCGGACCAGCTGCTGAAGGAACTAGATATAATTTCTGGAAAACTAAGAAAAGAGTTGAGCTTACCAATAAATCTCATTCCGTCGGACTTAACAAAATTATACCATTTGTTGAAAGTGAAGGCGAGAATGATCAATAGTTATTTTATTTTTGAAATTAAAATACCTCTTGTGAGTAGAGATAATTACGAACTTTACAAGGTTATTTCAGTACCAAAGAACGTTGGCGTCAATATGGTCACCCTAGTACCGGTGTCGGATTATGTGGCGATCAACTTGCGAAAAGATTCATATATACCAATCACAGAAATGGAGCTTCGTGGATGCGTTCATTTCGATGCCGATACTCAACTGTGCTCTTTACAAAAACCAATTTACCATATGAAGGCTGATGAGAACTTGTGTTTCAAAAACCAGGAAACACAAATCTGTCAGACAAGAACGGAGATATGTCATGATTCGTGGATTCGATTGTATAATATAAACACGTATCTGTTTTTCTGCTGCGATTCTCGTCAAGTCAGGATCATTTGTGGGAACGAAGTCTCTTCTGAACGCCTCACCAGAGCCGGTGTAATGATGATGAGTGCAGACTGCGTCCTCAAGGGAAATGATGTCACCATTCTTACGCAGAATCAACCATCTAATAACCTGACCATACAGGCAGATTTAGTGAAGATAGAGATACCAGCCATCAATCACGTCTTCAACCATAATCTATCCATGTCTACTCGGAAACCAGAACTTCCGGTCGACGGTTCAGAAGACGAGCTGACGGGTATAGGTCTTAGAATAAGACAAATGCAGTAAGAGCCGAGCCTGGTAAGGAGCATTTCGTACCACGACGTGCACCATTACGTCGTGATCTACGTGCTGGTGGGAGTGGTGTGCGCTGCGGGCGCAGCGTGCGCGGTGCGCAGATACCGCGCGCGCCGCCCGCCCGCCGCCGGAGCGACGCCAACGCCGGGGCCGGCGCCGTCGGCGCGACCTGCCCTGCGCGGCGTGACCAACGCTGCCTACCGTTTTAGTGTTAGTGACCAAAGTGTAGTGAGTGTAAGTGACAATCTGAACCATAATGACAGTCAATTGTGTATAAAAGAGACCATAGACGGACCTAGTGGCCATTTACATCACTGTTCGTCGCCTACAGTTTATAGACCAAGTTTTAGTGTTCTTAATAATTCGTAACCATAAGGACACTAGTGTAGACTAAGGAAATATTGTTGATCACCCTTGTCTCACATCATTCATAACCATCACCACCATCACTTTCTTCTTCTGGCTGTGGGAGCATGTACGGTGCAAGCATCGTGCATTACGTTGCGCTGTGTCATCATTTACGCCGAGATGCAGTATTGCAACGATTTCACAGTCAGTTCACGTTTGATAGCCAATCGGTTCGCGTGTGCTCATAACCATTAACCATTTCATACCATTTAGGGTTAAGTGCTTATAATAAACCATTTATCTGTACTTAACTCTTTCTCTTATTTATATACCATTATAAATACTTCTGTACGGCTACCAGATCGTACATATACATAGGTACTTAAATAGATAAAACACCCACACACTTTAAGGGAATCGAACCCACGACCTATTGGGTAGCGGCCAGGTTGTCTAACCACTAGACCAAAACGCCCGTCATACTTCGTCCGCCGTCATATTAGAATAGAATAGAATAGAATACTCTTTATTGTACACCAAGAAGATATTTACAATATAAACTTAGAACTAAAACATAAAATGTACAAATGGCGGTCTTATCGCTATAAGCAATTTCTTCCAGACAACCATTTTGCAGGAGAAACACAATCAGAATAAATGGGCAGCTGGTGGTGTACTACAAACATATACATAGGACACACAAATATAAACTTATATGCATATATATAAATATACTCAACAGATTTCACAAATACTATACATAAACTCAATACTATACTTATATGTATATTTAATTACTCTAGTACATTATATTATATATATGTATGTATATATATATATTATGTGTAATAAATCGTAGAACATGGTAACAGTTATGTCTTATTTGTAGTTGAAGAATAGTGCGATTTTACCATCTGTTTAAATGATAACAGAGTCTGAGCACGTCTAATAGGAACAGGCAGAGCATTCCACAGGCGGGCAGCCTGAACTGAAAAGGATTTGTCAAAATAGCTTGTAGAATGCACTGGTATTTGCAACTCTAAATTCTCTGATGACCTCAAGCACCTAGAATGTAACATATTGCATATATATTTATGTATGTATGTAGCATATTGCTTGTAAGCATCGATTATTAAATCGATGAGTCTGGCCGAATCGGCCTTTGAACCTTTTATATATAAGTTCACAATTTCGGACTAAATCGGACTAAAACTAACGAGAATTAGGTAATAATAAGCATTTAATATGAACGATAGGCACACACGTGACATAATCTTCTGGCTACTATCTAAATCAAAACGGGATTTAAGTAATAATATTAGTATGAGCATGGATAAATAATTAGTGACTAAAACAAACTCGAAAAAATCCGTTTAATATTCAGAGTTGGGCATGTGTATGCGTCCGCAAGTGTAAGAAATTTCAAAACAATATAATAATTTACAGCGTCCAAATTCATGATTAATTACGATTTGCCGTATACCATTTTGGAGTAAATAAATCTTAGTCTATGTTACGTAATTAAAAAATATATTTAATCACTTAAGTATATGGTAAGTAGATATCAAACCAACGTGCAATTGCAATTTAGACAACGTGGAAATGCCTTGAAGGACCATTATTAAATCTAGATTCGAAGGACCATTACTGTTTATGTAGTCGAAGAGCCATTATTAAATTTGATAGCAAATGTCAGTTTTAATTTTGGTCCTTGGAGCCCGATTTTAAAATTCTGTTATCGTACAGCCACGCCAAGAATCGACGACTGATAGCGCGGTGTAAAATTTAAGCCAGCTCTCAGGCTAACACTAACAAACGCTAGCTCAATTATATATTTATACTAGCTGACCCACGCAGCTCCGCCTGCGCTATTTTTACGTTAACTAAACTTTGAATAACAGACATTCGCATCGAATACATAACCTCATTTTTTATAGTCGGTTAAAAACTGGGACCCACTTTTTACTTGCTCTCCGAAGCACGGACCCGTTTAGTTCAAATGGCGTTAAACGGTCACCCATCTATTTAATGACCTTACCTAACGTTGCTTAACCCGATCGATTACAAAACCTTGATAACTCTCTATGAGTGTTCCCTTACTAATATTTATTATATTTTATAGAAAAATTGAGAAAACCGATTTTACAACCAAGCGTACCAAGCGTATAACCAAGTACCCGTTTTGACTTTAATCCCCTCTCCCAAAAGAACCGTGCTAGATTACGGGACAAAAAGTATCCTATGTCCTACCTCGTAGTAAGATCTCAAATCATGCCAAGTTTCATTTGAATCCATTCAGTAGTTTCGGCGTGATGCTCAGCCGTGATACAGACAGACAGACAAAAATTAAAAAAATTACATTTTCGGCCTCAGTATCGGTTATAGAATGCCCTCCAAATATAATTTTCAAAATATCTTCAATGTACAGAATTGGACCTGTTACAGTTTTATTATAAGTATAGATAATATGCTTCAATTTGTATAATTTTTCTATTTTTATTACCTAAGTAAGTACCTATATTTTATTAAATGCCATACGATTAAATAATAATACATGTAGGTAATTTTTATAGAAGTTTCCCTACAGTACCAACATCAATGATTTACTGTGAAAATAGACAAGACAAATATTGTCCGTGTCCATCTCAAAACAAACTGAGCATCCGCCCCTCAACACGTGGGGTAATAATAAAATAATAATAACGCACAGCCAGCCCGAGCGATGTCGTGTGCCGCGAGTAGGCGGCAAATCCAATTTTTAATAAACTCACTCTCTTACAGACGAAGGCGACCATGTTTGATCGGTGGAAATTGAGGATATTTTAAAAAAATCATTTTGGTATCTTTATTTATTTATTAATTCATATTGCTTACTTCTTACACGGGCTTGGGACCCTGAGGGGAGCCCGAGTAAGAATAGCAATATGCTCCTCCCGTTGGGTGTCGTTAGAAGAAACTAAGCGAGAACAAGAAGACGGGCTGCAGCGTCTTTCTTTTAGATAAGCTATCTCACCTATACTGGGATCCCTAAGACAGGCGTTTAAACAAAATAATAAACTATTTAAAAAAAATAAAAACCGACTTCAAAGTAAAATATCTAAAAAGCATAAAATAACGAAAATATATTGAAGTTGGTGCTAGCACATTAGCACCAGCTGAGACCGACTGCAATATATTTTCGTTATTTTATGCTTTTTAGATAATTTGCGTTGAAGTCGTTTTTTTTTAAATAGTTTAAATAACACTTTTTAATGAATTTTTCTTTTACCAAAATAGGTGTCAGCACTATCACGCAACTCGAACGTCTACGTTACAGTTACTTACTGAAAAAATAAAAAGTATATATCTCTTAAACTCCTAGACCGATTTTGATGAAACTTATACTCTTCCCTAAGTTGAAAAATACTCTAACTATTGCAAAAAGAATTTTCGAAATCAGGCATGTAGTTTCTGATAAATCCGGGGACAAACCTACATAAATACATACATACACTCGTAAAATTTAGTAAATTTGTTTAGAAGCCCACATAGACTAACATATATGAATATTACGCATTTTTATTAATATTACATACACACGCGTCGAATAGAGAACCTTCTTTTTGAAGCCAGTTAATGAAGCCGGTTAAAAAGAAGCGTAATTTTCAAGCAATTAAACTGAAAATTATGGTTTGTTTTTAATATTTTTAAATAGACTTGAATTCATTAGCGAGTGTACTTAATTCGTGCCATAGCTTAAATCTACCCCAGCAAAAAATATATATAATATGTAAGAGGCACGATGATTATTTAAATCTTTAGCATAATATTATATAGTCACAGTAAAAGATCATAAATCACAATAAATAGACAGTAGAGAGAATAATAATAAGTCACTTACAATATTTCTTCTTTAAACCGTAATAATATGCCGTCTATGCCGATGAGGGTAGACCGTTGACTGTTCCGTGGCCGCTGTATGAATGTTATTGTCTCAGCTTGCACCTCCTTTATATAGGCACGCCGGCTGGGGTGCCAACAAACATGTTATCAGGACTGTCCTGCGTTCTAAAACACCTATCGTCACCCGAAAGATTCCCCCATCGTAGAGACACTGTTTACATTACTACTGGATTATTCGCATCGCTCGCATTGCCATCTTTTACTATAGACTAGTTTGTTTTTTTTCAGCTTTCACCCCACGAGGCTTGGGGCAAAGACAATAGCTAGCTTCAGTCTCGTGCACCCCTCTTAGGTCATAGGGTTCAAATTTTATGGCACCTCCGTTTCGACGTTATTTATGAGGTTAAGGGATCAAATATAATATTCATATATCTCTTTAATACGATGCTTTATTTCAAAGTGTATTATTTCGTAGTATATAGTCTAGTATAGCTGTAACAGCTCAGTGGGCGAGCGCTTACCTTGGAAACAAGATGCGCCAGGTTCGAACCCCGGCTCGCACCTCTGATTTCTTTAATTAATCATGTGCGAATCGTCTTTGTGCGTTTGTTGCTAGCTTTCGGTAAAGGAAATCGTCGTGAGGAAACCTGCATGTCTGAGAAAGCCTAACTAGCTTTCGAATGACGTGTGAAGTCCGCCAACCCACAGTTGGCCAGGGTGGTGGACTATGGCCTAAGCCCCTTCATCTTGGAGGCCCGTGCCCAGCAGAGGGCTGGTATTATTATTATATAGTCTAGAACAATGTGAAGTAAGATGTCCTCAAAGTTAAGCTCCATGTGCTCCCTGTGTACCTTTAGCTTGGTGGTCTTCTAATTAGTGCGCATACAGTAAGTGCACAGGTCACTTTTCGTGTTAAACTGTCCTGCTATAAGAGTTCATGTAAGGCCCCAGGTGTTAAGGCCAGGTGTATCACACTTGTTTAAAAGTTACACATAAACTCAGTATGCAATTTCTCAATGTACCTACAGAAGTTTCACGTAATGCGGTGAAGTGTACGTGCATTCCTGTTGCCTCGGTCGATGCGACAGCAGCGCGGCCCGGTGACAAGGCGAAATGAAGTGAAATAAAATAAAATTCCAACGAGCAAACCGCGAGATGCGACGCCTAACGACTTTTAGGGCTGGGACGTTTCATACTTATTTATATATTGCTATCGATATGGCTATCGAAAACCTAACTAGTAATAATAATTTGCAAACAAAAATATCCGAAAAGCTTACGAATTACACCGAGCTCAAAGACGAAATTACTCGTCTCTGGCACCTACAAAAAGTAACCATAGTCCCAATAGTTATTTCTACAACCGGGGTCATACCAAAACAGTTACACCAGTCTCTCAAAACCCTTAACCTACCTCCAAATATTTACCTATTACTCCAAAAAGCCGTCATTCTGAACACATGCCGTTTGGTTCGCAAATTTTTGCAAACTGAACAGGAGAGGCCTAACCCAATTCCTCAATCAACTACACACGCCCCACCCCCTGATGAACACTTGGCTTAGGCCCGTGCCATCAGGTATACCGGTTCATTTGCAACCGAGATAAACTAAAGTTTAAAATAAAAATAATAATAATAATAATAATATCTTGGGACAATCCACACACGGTCATCCGATCCCAAACTAGGCAGATAGTAAAGTAGATTATAAATTACGGTACTCTTTTCCAAGATCATTGATGTTGAATGGAAATTGTTAAATAATCTACTTATTAGTATAGAGTGTGGTATAGGTTCCATTAACTAACAAGTCATTAAAAATCCAAATTTGGTTTGAGTAAATTGTTGTAGTCATTTTGTAGCAATATAATTTTGTGGAGTTTGTTATGCACATTGTATGTTTTACTTATATTATTATTATTAGAGTGGGCCCTGCTAGAGTGGGTCTAAAAAGGCTATCATAATATGAGCAAGTTAAGGTTTAATTTTCATGTATATGGCAGCATTAACACCAAATATGAGTCTGCTAATTAGTGCTAATAAATGAATTGAGTACGATTACCCTAAAATGTGTGATCATTTTACAAAAATTACAGGAGTCGCGAAGAATCTGATGCAAAATACGAATTCCTTTTTAACCGATTTCAAAAATAGGAGGAGGTTCTCAATTCGTCTGTATATATAACGGGTGTAAGGGACATCGTACCGAAAACCGATACCAGTGATCCAGTACATGATTCTGAACATCCTAGTGTTGAAATTTTTCGTCGGCTTCAATATCACTGAAAAGTATAAAATAATTTAAATATTATTGAAGTATTATTTTTATTTGTCACCAAATAAACACAGCAGGTACGCTAACACCAACTTCTATTATATTTAAATTATTTTATACTTTTCAGTGATATTGAAGTCGGTTTAATTTTTTTTTTTAAAGATTTTATATTAGATGAAATGCTTATAACGTGGCCTTTTTAGGTCCGCTGGTAAAGGAGAGTAGGTAGGTTACTGAGAACAGCTGAGTTACGTCATTATAACCCAGTTCAGAGGATGCAGAGCCACCCTTACCCGCCACTTCTCCGAAGATCTGCCCGTAATAAGCCAAGATGAGATCGTGACGGCCTTTAAACAGCTCAAAAATGGAAAAGCCCCGGGTGAGGACGGAATTACAACAGAGCTATTAAAAGCTGGAGGAGCTCCTGTGCTGAGAAAACTTCAGCAGTTGTTCAATTCTGTCCTTTCCACTGGGAGAACTCCAAAGGCATGGAACAGTAGCATAGTAGTTTTGTTTTTCAAAAAAGGTAACAAAACCCTTTTAAAAAACTACCGACCAATTTCGCCTCTGAGCCATGTGTATAAGCTGTTTTCAAGGGTCGTCACGAACCGTCTTGCGCGAAGCGTCGACGTATTCCAACCTCCAGAGCAGGCCGGGTTTCGGAGCAGGTATAGCACCATAGACCACATTCACACGGTAAGGCAGATTGTACAAAAGACTGAAGAGTACAATCAGCCCCTGTGCTTAGCGTTTGTGGATTATGAGAAGGCTTTTGACTCGGTCGAGACCTGGTCTGTTCTGGAGGCCTTGCAGCGTTGCCAAGTTGACTGGAGATACATCGAAGTGATGAGATGTCTTTACGATGCCGCGACCATGACCGTAGAAGTACAGAACCAGCGAACTGAACATATCCACCTACGCCGAGGAGTGAGACAGGGGGATGTTATATCCCCGAGACTGTTCACGAACGCTTTGGAGGATATGTTCAAGACGCTGGACTGGGAGAGGTCTGGCATAAACATCAACGGCAGGTTCATCTCTCACTTACGATTCGCAGACGATATCGTCATTATGGCCGAGACGCTGCAAGACTTACAACGAATGCTGAATGGCCTGGCTGATTCTTCTCATTGCATCGGTCTCCGGATGAATTTGGATAAAACCAAAGTCATGATAAACGAGCACGTTGTTCCGGTACCGGTTGCCGTCAATGGGGTTCCTCTCGACGTTGTCCAGGAGTATACCTACTTAGGGCAGACGCTAAAACTAGGTAAAGAGAACTTCGAGAAGGAAGTCAAAAGAAGAATACAGCTCGTTTGGGCAGCATTCGGAAAACTTCGCCGAGTCTTCTCGTCGCCAATACCGCAATGTTTAAAGACAAAAGTCTTTAATCAGTGCGTCCTATCCGTGATGACATACGCAGCCGAGACGTGGCCACTCACGGTACGACTAGTCCACTGATTCAAGGTCGCTCAGCGGGCTATGGAGAGAGCTATGCTGGGTGGTTCTCTGAGGGACCGAATACGGAATGAAGTAGTTCGCCAGAGAACCAAAGTGACCGACATAGCCCAAAGGATTAGCCAGCTGAAGTGGCAGTGGGCTGGTCATATTTGCCGAAGAACCGAAGACCGTTGGGGTAAATTGGTTCTGGAGTGGAGACCGCGAATCGGGAAGCGTAGTGTAGGACGCCCTGTGAGTAGGTGGAGCGACGATATCCGCAGAGCGGCTGGCAGACACTGGATGAGGAGAGCCGAAGATCGGGCTCAGTGGCGTGCCTTGGGGGAGGCCTATGTCCAGCAGTGGACTGATGTGGGCTGATGATGATGACACATAAAATAAAATTATCGAAGTATTGGTACTAACCAATAAACATAATATATACATACTAATGTATTTTATTGCATTTACAAATAATATCTGATATTTATACAATAATTTCCCATCCCTAAAACACAACAGACGTGTGTCGACATTAATCTTAGCACATGAGAAATTCGCGTTTACACTCGTAATGTGTTCTTGCATCTTTAAAATCTGGACATGTGACAAATATTAACGGGAGTTTTACTTGATAACAGTTTAATTCCGTCACCAAAATAATTATACAGTGATAAATATTTTGTCGGTGGTGCTTTACGGTATTTGGTCATGTTCTTAACGCGAAGGACATGTTTATTTTAAGACCGTATCTCCGCGTCTCTAAGCCAAAGAGAATGTTACCACTCTGTGGTCACTTTAATGTGCAGGCAGACATACCTACCTTACCCTCTTACTCTCGGGATTAATATTTGAAACTGTGATTTGAATTTCGAATCACGGGATTGATAAGGTAAAACCACCAATCATCGACACTTTAAGGATCGCAAGTGAACATTTTTTAAAATATCTAGTTTATTGATGATATTATACGATACTTTCATGCACTAGGTATAAGTTTAGGGTTCATTCTATATTATCTTAAAGTAAAAACGAGTGTAATACCAATAAGTAGATCAATAAATCAAATTAGATTTAGGCTCTTTTTGGCCTAGTTATCGACAAGGAAATTCTATATATCGACACCCAGTAATCGACATGATCCAATAATCGTGATCTAGTAATCGACATGTTCTATTTATCGTCACCCAAATATCGACCGAATCTTAACACCATGCCCAAAAAAGTCTTATTAAGTACATTAATTATTTTAATTATAATAAACAAACAGGGACATGTACATGTGTGTGGCATGCTTAAACTTATCTAAAGTTAAGTAGGTAATGACTTTTTAATGCTATTATAACAATATTTTTTTATTAAAAAATCGTAAATGATCTTATCCCGTTACGTACTTCCACTATTCTTTGTCACGTATGAATTATTTTAACTAATCAAATATTTAACATAAATTGTAGAACTGTTTTTAATTAATTGGTATTCATCATCATCATCACCAGCCGGAAGACGTCCACCACTGACTATAGGTCTCACCCTTCGAACGCCACAATGAACGACAACTGGGTATTATATAAAGATAAATAAATCTCGTCTGCCCACCTAGTAGGAGGCCTACCTACGCTGTGTCTTCCGGTTCGTGGTCGCTACTTGAGAACCTTTTTTCCCCAATGGTTGTCGGTTCTTCGAGCGATGTTGCCTACCCATTGCCACTTCAACTAGCAGATTCTGAGAGCTATGTCGGTGACCTTGGTTCTTTGTCGAATGTCCTCATTACGGATTCTGTCACACAAAGAAACTCTGAGCATAGCTCTCTCCATAGCTCGTTGTGTGACTGAACTTCTCTAAAAGTCCAGCTGTTAAGGACCACGTCTAATTACCATATTGTCATCACTGGCAACATACATTGGTGAATGAACTTTGTCTTCAGGCACTGCGGAATTTCAGATGAGAAGATGTCACCAAGTTTCCCAAAGGCCAAGTTGGATGCTTCGAGCGACCTCTTTGTCGAAATTGAACCCACTAAATGTATCCAAGGTAGACATAGTGATCAACAACTTCGTGTGTATCGTTGCCAACGACTATCGGTATGAATGCAACATGGGCATTAGACATATTCTTCGTCTTGTCCATGTTCATTTTAAAGACCCACCGGTTGGGTTAACGCTACTGATGTCGCTGAGCATCGTATTGAGGTCCTTCAGCGATTCTGCCGTAATTACTATATTATCGGCAAAGCGAAGGCGAGTGATGTATTCGCCATTGACGTTGATGCCGAATCCGTACCAGTCCAAGAGCTTGAAAACGTCCTCCAATGCGTTCGTGAACAGTTTCGGAGAAATAACGTCTCCCTGTCTCACAACTCTCTTCAATCGGGTTGATTTTGTACTCTCGTCCTGTAGTCGGATCGGCATGGTGGTCGTTGCAACACTTCGATACCTGTAGTGAATATGGCATCGCTGGAGGGACAGCAATACTGCCCAGGTCTCGATTAAATTGAAGGGTTTTCGTAGCCCACAAACGCTAGACATAATGACCGATTATACTCCTTAGTCTTCTGTATCATCTGACGGAGCGTATGAATGTGGTATACGGTGCTAAAGCTTTTTCGAAATCCGGCTTGTTCGGTAGGCTGGAAATCATTACACCTGCGTTCGTGCTATTCCTTCGTTTCGAAAAAAGCTTGTACATATGGCTCAGGAGTGAGATATGTCTATAATTTTTCGATAAGGTGTTATCACCTTTTTGAAGAGAAGCACTACCACACTCCTGTGCCATGCTTCTGGCGCAGTACCTTCGAGTAAGACGGAATTGAATAACTTCTGGAGGACTAAAAGTACCGGTTTTCCATCCGCTCTCAGAAGTTCTGTTGTGATTCCGTCTTCACCCGGCACCTTTTTGTTTTAAGCTGTTTGAGAGCCATTCCAATCTAGTACAGGCTGATGTATGGGATGTCCTCAGAGTAGTGCCGGGTTAGTTTAACTCTGGTGTCCGTGTACATTTTAAACACATTTCATTTAGTCAAACTATTTTTGAAACATAAGGACCTGATTGGTCTAAATTGGTCTAAGGGCATTTTTTTTCACGTGCTGGTTATAAGCTATGACGGTCTCTTCCGGCCCCGTAAATGTCATGACAGTAGCCATATTTTCTCAGTGACTGCAGTTGAGAGCCGACCTTCACGAATTTTATCATGGAGAGGCGGCCTCGATCAAACTCTGCGTACCAACGCATTACGGTGCTCAAATGACGTGCTTTCCACCCAATAGCATTTTGAAGTCCAGCAGACTGACTGCTTCTATCGCCTGTGCCATTTGAAAAGGCGTGTATCTTTTTAGGCGCCATTTTTGCAAAATATGTCGGTTATTGGAACACATGGAATATCCAATCATCGACACAACTGTCGATCACTGGATGCAGTTTGATGTTTTAAATGAAAGAACTATATTTTAAGAGTGCTGAAGAAACATAGCCAAGTAATAAAATAAAGTGCAAAAAATAATAAACAAAAAAGTTCCGACATGTGTCGAAATTTGGAAAAAGCGAAGAAAAAAACTCCATTGACCGACAGGCGTGTTTTCTTATTTTATTATAACCACACCCTTGTCAAACAATTATTAAAAGCTAGTCATTTTATGTCTTAATTTTATAAATAAATAACATTTTCGATACAGCAAAACAATTAAAAGTTATGAGCAATAAATCTTACTCACCTCCTTAACGATTTTACTAGTAAAACTAGACTTACGATGGAGGATCACTTGCGGTCGAAACTTATACCATGCCATTTTCTTAAAAATGGCCGAATGTGTGAAATGTCATTTGCAATGACAACTAGATAATCCGCGTTTATTGTTTATTCTTGAAATCCATTCAGAAAGGAGAAACTGCTCTTATTTTTATTAATAAACTTTTCAAACGTCGGACAACGGAGCGTTGTCGGACACTGGGTGTTTTACCTTATATGATTGATATTTTTTTCTTCCAACCAGCAATGCGAACCATGAATCATGAAACTGTGGGTAAAAGACGATAACCATCAGAGCCATTGATATCTAAACCTAACACTTATAAGTATCGCTATCATCATCATCAGCCCAATCAGTCCAC
The DNA here is from genome assembly GCA_911728495.1 of Furcula furcula. Classification (NCBI taxonomy): domain Eukaryota; kingdom Metazoa; phylum Arthropoda; class Insecta; order Lepidoptera; family Notodontidae; genus Furcula; species Furcula furcula. Next base: position 25,403,648 of record OU452252.1, read on the forward strand.
TGCTGGACATAGACTTCTCAGAAAGCTCTTCCAGTTATCTACTACTAACACTCACTATTCGTCACAGGATGCCCTTCGCTAATCTTCCCAGTTCGTGGTAACCACTCAGCCAGTTTTTTTTTTTTAACGTGGGGAAATACTGATGGATACCCGCGCTACGGGGGTAGCAGCGCGGGTTATGTCGGACTCTTACCGACTTGCGGTATCCGCGTATCACCCTGACTGCCATGACCCTCTGCGCTCTCCGCAGCAGGGTCTTAGTTTGGGCAGTCAGGGCTTCCGCCCACACTGGCGCGCCGTACAGGGCCATGGATTTCACCACCCCGGTGTACAAGCGACGGCAACTGGCACTCGGGCCGCCCAAGTTCGGCAAGAACCGCGACAGGGCTCCCGCAGTCCGTACCAGCTTCGGCGCTAGACCATTGAAGTGGTCGACGTACTTCCACTTCGGGTCGAGGATGAGACCCAGATACTTCATCTGTGTCCCGACCCCAACCGTGACACCTCCGACGGCTATACCGGCCCCTGACGGCGGTCTCCTCCGAAGTCCGTAGAAACACAGGTCTTGTCCAGCGCCACCCTCAGGCCCAACCGTCGGATCTTGTCGACCACTTCCTCCACACCGGTCTCAGCCAGAGTGGCTGCCTCGCCGAAGCTGCCTCCCTGCGCACAGACTAGAGTGTCGTCCGCAGCCAGTTTACCCCAACCCACGGTCATCGGTTCTGCGGCAAATATGACCAGCTCCCTGCTACTTCAGCTGGGTATTACTTTGAATTATGTCCCATGGAATCTTGTAAATTATAGTTTTGCTACGAATGTACAAACTCGACATAGGTATTTCATATTACAACATAAGGGACTTCTCATAAACACGTTTACAGTAAGCTACACATAGGATGAAAATTAACTTTCACTTTAAGTCAATACATTTTACAAACTAGTTACTTACATTTATGTATGTAACACAGAAAGTGTGTAACACCAAACCCCTCGTGTTATAAGTTGGTCGCCTACACACTACACATCTGTCTGCCTGTCTGAGGCATCGTAGCTCCGTGTTTCTTCATAGCAAAATATTTTCAGTAAGTATATAAGTACTTACTATTCTTATCTATGCAAAATATTTGCTGATAACGTCTCCATCGTCTGTCTTTATGTCACTCAAAGGTTTGCTGTCAGAGAACTCAGTTCATAGATTCTCCGTACTATTATTTTAATGTATTAGTTTTAATGTGTATTAATTAATTATAGTAGTAAGTAGTAATAAAATTCAATCACCTAATTATAATTAATTACTTATTTGACTACATTTTTTTGCGTTTGTTTGTTGCGTTCTAATCGTCGCCCCACCATCTTTGTACTTAGCTGTAGTCAGATCTTTAAATTTCAAATTGCCCGTCATTACAGTAGGTAGGAACCGAGCTAAATTTGCATAGATTTACGTAATCCAACCCTGTGCTACAAGGCTTAATTGTTATTAACTTACTCTTCTCATTTTTAATTGCCTCTTTTAATTGCGGGCCTTTCAGTTAAATGCGGGGTAAGCATTGTCTTAAATTTCAGCGATGATGCGATGTAACGGGTTTGTAGGGTACCATACTCACTGTTACCTACAACCGTTACCTGATTACCGTTAGCAAAACTAATACATTACCTCCTTCAAAACCCGAAGGTTTTGAAGTACAACATCTAGAGATCTGTTCAACGGAAACGGTCGAGAGAACCCGGAGGCCCTGATGCATATACCACCTAGCGATCGGTCAATGGAAAACAGGATGATCGACCTGAAAAGGTCGTTTTGTTACACCGCAGCGCAGTCCGGCCATCAGCACACCTCACTACGCGACGCGCGAAGACCGTGCGTCGTCTCACACGCGCAGCCCAGCGACACGGCCGCTCGCTAGCTACCTCGCTATCGACTGGCGCGCCGCGGCGGACCATTCGCCCGTCGTCAGCCGGCTCGCGAGTTGCCGCCGCCCCGCGCGCCCGCGCACACACCGCACGTAACACTCGCACGGCGATGTGCGATTTGTAAATAAATATTTATTACTCAGTAGGTTAAGCACTAGTGTAAGAATAATTTAATTGTATATATATTTGTATTATAATCAATAAAGCATTCCCAATTCTCAACTCAACAATCTTTTAATACACGAACACGCAAGCTACAGCAGCACCCTTCAGGTTATTGGGCGGCCCTATTGGACGAATATGAGATAGTAAATTACACAAAATATTTCTTCACTACCCTAAGGTAGACTGTTAGAAAATGCCTAAGGCATAAGTCCCCCTTGTACTTTGTGCATAAAGTTAAATAAATAAATTAGTAGGCTTAGAATAATAACGCCTAGAACGATAGTTTCATACGAAAAAACTGTCTCATTTGAGGCACAATATCATTGATGTAGGCGTAAGTCGCGCGTATTGACGCTCTGCGACACGCACACAAGTGAGAAAATAATGTTGTTAGGGGAATCAGATTTTCCCCAAAATTAGGGAAAATGGAATTGCTTCTTACTGAGGTCATTATTTAATTTTTAGAATAAAATTACTATTATTGCTGACAGTCATGAATTACTTTTTAATTTAAAAGATCTGAAATAACAAATCTACGATCTAAAAATCTTGTGTCACTGTTTTTGTGGTCTCACTCCTCCGAAACGGCTCGACCGATATTTATGATTTTTTTTATGTATACTTGTTAGGTGTGAGAATAGGTCGTAAAGTATATTTCATATCACTAGGTTAAGCAACGTTAGACAAGGTCATTACATGGATGGGTGACCGTTTATTGCCATTCAAAAACGTAAGCGTGCGTGGATCATCTAGTATTTAAATAAATCTTTTCTTAATAAGCAAATTTAGGGTGGCAATTTTCCTTTTATTGGCAACATTTCATATAATGTCGTCTGTTGAAATTTAAAATTATTGTTTTCAATTTGGCGATTGTTTTACGTTAAAATATTAGATTAAACGTAATGCTTGCAAGTGAAATGTTATGGTACAATGTTTCTTAAGTTTTTCCAATGTACTATGATTTCCATATAATGCACAAACCATCATTTTAAAATAAAATATCGAGAGCTGCTAGCCCTCCGACTCGACTATAAGCACTGACGCGGGCTGTTCGCTACTGAGCCATTCTGGCTCGGTTTTACTTGCCTCACTGTGCGTACATGTTCACGGTTTCTATGCGTTATTATTCTAAGTTAGTAGGTATCATCATGTATTACCTACTTAAGGGTCGAGAACGTGCGAGGTGGAGGAGGGTGACGGTCCTTCGTTCTGCATTCTTCTCACAATCCCCCATCTACCCAGGGAACGTGCTCCGACGCTGTAGAGATTCGGGCGAGGTCCAGTGTCCAGAGTCTCTCCACAGTAGTTATCCTCCCCGACGGCAAAAAAAAGGTAGGGTGAGTGGGGGGGAAGACGAAAGTAAGACGAAAGGCGGGGTAACACAAAAAGTCGCCTTTATGCAACGTACCACTTTTTGTAGTAGGTTCAGTTAGTGAAACTCGAGTCAACTCGTGCGCGGGTGCTGCTTGGGGGGACTGGTCCGACTACTATCCCTTTGGCTTTTTAGTTTGTTGTACCTACTTTCGTCGTATTTTATTATTTTTTTTCCCTGTATTATTTGATCTTTTGAACGGCAAGACACACTGTCGCTCTGATCTAACTGTAACATGACACACTGTTTAAAAAAAAAAAAGTGATAAAATGACAAGCCCGCTGAGTTTCTTGCCGGATCTTCTCAGTTGAGGCCGCGTTGTGATCCGGTGGTAACTTTTTAAAAAAAAAAAATATACATGACCTTTCAAAAGTGCTAGCGTTAAGCCTATTTGAAATAAACTATTTTTGACTTTTGAAACCATTTATGGGAATTCCAAATCGCAAAGCTATTTTCATTTGCGTAAAGGTTGGGTAAGTAAGATCTGAAACTGATCTGATTTAAATCAATAGCTGGTTCCCGAAATATTATTCTAAAGGTTTGACAGAACTATAGACAGACGAAGTCGCACCTTAAGGTTCCTTTTTTACCTTTTTGGTATGGAACCCTAAAAACAAACCAATACTCACCTATGACGCATTTTTTGAATCAGTCCTAAATACACTCCGACCGTATATCCCGAAATCCTGAATCCGTATCCCATTGCAGCTTCAGCTAAGAGATAACGACTTGGCACCGAGCTAAATGTGTCAGTGTAACGCGCGCCAAGGGATAACAACTGTTAGTTATGCGTCCGAGTTGGCTCCTACGTAGGTGCTTCGCATTTGAATGGACGCAGCCTTCCGTGAATGTTACGTAAGCAGTTCATTTAGATTAGGGCTCCAGTCTATTTTTTGCTATTCTATTGTTGGTGGCTATAAATATCGGCCCGGTAACCTCCGGAACGCACTTCGACACATTTGAATCCATTGTGCATCCCCTTTACCCAGCTGCCGACGTATCGAAGAGCTCCCTCAGGTACGCAACGATCGCGCCAGCTTGGAGCTGTACATAATCATCTGGCGTAGGATAGGCTACTCCCAGATGACTCAGCCTACAAGCAAGAGAGCAAGAGCGTCGCAGCTATTCAATATGCGTCGCATCGACTCTTTCTTACCTTCACAAAATCTGCAAGTGTGTTTAAACACCCCTGTCCGATTTGTATAGGTTTATTATGAGATATTCAACAATATCCCGCTGCAATGGCTTAAGATATTGTATGCTCTGACTCTGTAAATAGGACCAACGGACCTACAAACTTAATCAGTAAAGACTTCAAAAATGGTCAGAACACAATATTGATACTAATAGATATCAAAAAGCAAACAAATATTTTCAAAAAATAATATATTTTATAATAATTTTACAATAATCACGTCGTAACATTGCAAACATAATTTATATTGTCAAAACACAATTAGTCTACAACATTATCACATACAAGCAAGCGTTCGAACCACTAAACAGAGGAAATAACACTAACACATATAATTAAAAACATAAAAAATTCACCCACTTGATAAAAAATGTTTAAAAATATCTCCGATATTATAACTAAGCCTGAGTTGAGATTTTTCACCTGGAAAGGGTCTAAAATACAGTTAGTTACACAACCAGTATTACAATAATAGGATGGTAGCCAGAAAAGATCGCTTACAATGGTGGCTGAATAACGCAAGCTCCAATCTATACATATAAAATTACTTGTCCTGACTGACTGACTGACTGATTCATCAACGCACAGGCTAAACCGCTGGACCTAGAAAGCTGAAATTTGGACAGTAGGTTCTTCTTATGACGTAAGCATCTACTAAGAAAGGATATTTGAAAATTCGACTCCTAAAGGGGTTAAATGGGGTGTTTTCTTTTTTATGAAACTTTGTATATATTGTATGGTTCGATTGGCTTGAAATTTACTGAAAAGATTCTCTAAATAAAATAAATCAATACGTGTTTCGCGAATTTTCAAAAAAAACCTTTGGGGTGTGTTAGGGGTTGGTAAACTCTGAAAAAAAATTAGCGGGCGAAGACGCAGGAAATTGCTAGTATCTTTACATAATTCCATTGAGTCTAGGTCCAAAACGATTCTTCTAAGTTCAACATAGTTAAGACACACATGAGATTGGTCGGTTGTAAACGTTGTAAAGAATAAACAAAAGATAAAAGCAAAACATATGAGATTTGTCAATGTGCATTTGCCATCTTTAACAAAACAAGTAGGTATTGAGAAAGATAGACTTCACATTTAAGTTTAAAAGACAGGTAAATTATTAGCACATCCGTCACACATTGTCACCGCTGAATCGAAGCATTCAGATTTATCAGAACATTATTAACAAACACATTTATCATATAAAGCTACACAATAGATAGGGTATTTGACTGGAAAACCATCTCAAATTGTTAATTATTGTTACAATAAACTAGCATTAGTTAAGTTATTTTTCTTCATAATTATAGTAATTTTGTCCAAAATCATGAAACTTAATTTTGTCCAAAATCATGAAATTAAACAAAAAAAATACCGCAAAATCGATTACAGGTACAACATGACTGGGATGACGTCACAAGCATGTAACAATGGCGGTGCGGCATAACAAAATATTGTTTTATGATCATCTGTGTATTGGTATGTGACGTCACTAGGCACTCATCCGTTTTCGATCACGTGACCGAATTCGAAAAAAAACCGTATTGTTCGTGTTTTACAGAAACATTATTTTTAGAGTTTTTATTACAAAATACTTTTAAAATACTTGTACCATATTTTTAATACAGTCAAATACCGTATTCTAGTAGTTTGCAACACGAGCTGGCATACAGTAAAGTATGCCGGAAACAGAATAACCCGCTAAAGTATTATCGAGTTAAAGGATACCACAATATCGTGTGTTATGTATTTGAAATAGAATCATATTTCAAGGGAGAGTAGTAAATAGCAGCAATATTTTCAAGTGTGGTGCATTCTTTATAGTAAGAAAAAGAAATTAAATTAAAATCTTGTTTATACTTTAGTATACTTAAATATACTTACCACGATTTTTGAACAAAAAGAAATTAATACAAATACGTTAAACTATTAGACGTACTAAAATATCTAAAAATATCGCCTCTCGTTGCACAACGCCATCTTGAATGGAATGTCAATAGCTGCGGCCTCTACCGGTGGTGGAGACGCGGCTATTCATGGCGTCTTTGCTAACATCATTATTACTAATAATAAACAAGTCAGTCAAAAAAGCATTAGTTTATAGGTCTACTGAAATACCCCACATTACACCCTCTTTTTTATAAATAATAGGATTGTGCTCAAGCGCAACTCAAGTGTGTGGTCAACCACAACAATCTCACATGATGGTAAGTGAAGATGTGATCTAGGATGGAAGTAGCTGTAACTTCTTCTGCAAGAAGTGTTGATATAAGTTTCAGAAAGAGGCTGAGAGAAAACCTGATAAAATTTTGCATTCTACTAAGATTTATTTTGGTTTTTCCTAAAATGAATCGGGTCATATCGGGTATAAGTCATATTTGTCTCTAAAATGAGTTTTTTTACATTTTTATGATCTTCCAAGATAATCTCACATATTAGCCAAAAATCGTAGGGGTACGTCACTGCAATTTCATGGAATACAAAATTATAAAAATAAAATAAAACTAGCAAGCATTTATTTTTTTATAAGTATATAATTCAGAAACCCATAAGTCAAGTGGAGTGATTTTTCAGGCACTGAAAACCAACAAAAGCTTTTTTACAATTCAAAATATTGTGTACAAAATATAATACTTAAATTTTCGTTATGTTACAATAGTGAAGTGCAGTAGTTTTAAAGAAAATTAAAATAGTTTTTTGCATCTCCTGAAAAATTGAGTACGTTTGAATTATGGTATTTTTAAAATACCCATTTCAAATACTATAGTTTAATTATTTATTCAGTCAATCGGTATCGTTAATAGATTTAAATTAAACAATAAAAAACCTATTTTTCTGCACTTTTTAAATGATCTACCACAAAATTATGGAAAATGTATTTACTATGCGGCAGTGATAGGGGGAGGCAAGCGGCGCGGGCGGACGCCCGCGACCATGATCATAGCGCTTGTTGTAGATACTTCCAAGTGAACGTTATTTTGATACGTTTGTTCCAAAGTCAAAAAAGACGCATCTTTATTTTTCAACAATCTACAATTACGTAAAATTTACGCATAACTAAAAAAGTTAATCTTTATAGAAACAAAATCAAAATTGGTTATAGTCTGATCATTTATTCAAGATTTTTAATAAATTAAATAATGGGCTTTATTGACCACATGATATAAAACAGATATCATCTTGCGAAGCATATTATAATTTACGCACGGAGACGCTTGTTTGAAATGGCGTTAAACGGTCACCCATCTATGTAATGACCTTGCCTAACGTTGCTTAACCTGATCGATTGCCAAACATTGATAACAACGGTCTATGAGTGTTTCCTTATCATTATTTTTTATAATTATTATTATAATGAAAAATTGATAAAATCAGACCACGCGTATAATCAAATAACATTTTAACTTTAATCCCCTCTCCCAAGGGAACCGTGCTACCTCGTAGCGTAGTATTAACTCAAATCTAGCCAAGTTTCATTTGAATGCTGTAGTTTCGGCGTGATGCGCGGCCATGATACAGACAAACAGACAGACTGACAATTTTCAAAAAAATATAATTTTGGCTTCAGTATCGGTTATAGAATGCCCTCCAAAAATAATCTTCAATGTACAGAATTGGACCTGTTACAGTTTAATTATAAGTATAGATAATGTTGGATTCATTTTAAATAACTTTGCTGGTATATCATACCTCATCACGTCATATCTGAAGCCATGACAGTTCGGCGTTTTGGTAGGAATATTTAAATTCGTTCATAAAAATTCAAAACATATTGCATAAATGATCGATTTTGTGTAAATTTTTTGATAAATTAGAAAACCATAAAATAATATAAACCAATTTCTCAAAATTCGACCAGATAAAATCAACCTGAACACAGCTGTTCCGTAACTCTAGTATGGGTATTAATACATATCACTTCACATTAACTTACAGGTAGAGGGTACCATAGATATTTAATAACCAATGTCTGCTCAGCTAACAATTAAGGGTGCAATGATCTACTTGGTCCTAGGTCCTCCTTATCCCGTCGTAAAAAGTCATCCAGACTTACAATTATAAGGCTATATTGATATGCTATCATTTGACTCTGTTCATACATTAAGTCAAGCTCAATTGTTTACCCGTAATCAGTTCTGCACGCCACTTTTTCGTCTTCGCGTCGACCGTTTCTTCTGCACCTCCACATTATCCTCAGATTCTGTGAACACATTCGTCGATCTCGGAGTCAGCACATCCACTGAAGTATTCATGCTTTTGCGTCGACTTCGCGTCATAACCGGACTCCTGTCTTCCGCGTCTTGCCGCACCAATTTAGACTTTCTTCTGGAGTTTTCTTTATTTTCAACTTTATCCTGGTCCATGGAGGATATTCCGCTGTCCGTGTGTACGTCTGTGTTCGCTTCATTAGCGTCGCTGTCTGGTGTGAGGCAAGCGTTGGGTCCCTCGTCTGGGTGGTCAAATAGAACGACCTTGATGGACTTCTTGCCTGACTGGTTGATAGGTTTTGTGCAACTCGCTTTGAGTATACTGCGGCCCGGTGTCGCGTACAGATTTATTGGTGATTGCTGTTGAAAAGACTTTTATCATGGTTTGTTGCACATACATTACAAACTATAATATCTGCACCTATTAATCCTTTAAACTATAAAAAATGTTAGGCTCTGTAGCTGGTGAAATTACCGGACACAAAGACTTAATATCTAAAATCTTAAGGGTCGGCAACGCGCTAGCGATTCTTCTGTTGTTGCTAGGCTATGGGCGTCTATAGGCTGCAGTGACTGCTCACTATCAGGCGGGCCGTACGCTTGCTTGCCACATTGGTATTATTAAAAAAGATGAACATCTATTAAGCGGTATGTTAGCAGAATGTATGTATAGTTAGAAGTTGCCCGTGGGGTGTCCGAGTAAGAATAGCAACCTCCCATCCCCTCCTGTTGGGTGTCGTACGAGGCGACTAATGGAATACAAGAAAACGGAGAGCAGCATCTTTTTTTGGATTACCTACCACCTATATTGAGATCCTCAAGACTCCTGCCAAGCGTGGGGATTGGAAGGATTGGATTGTGGGGAGTGGGATGGCCACCCCTCACTTCTAAGGGGGAGCCATTTGTCCAGCAATGGACGTCTTTTGGCTGATTGTATTTACATCAGGAGTGTTCATAAATTTGTAATATTTGTTCGCGAATCGCGAAATACATATTTTCTGTTTCTACAGACTACCGCTGAGGCATGAAAGATCAAGTTTGTTATATACACACCGGCATTGGAGTGATTCCCTCGCACTCGACGTTCTTGCCAAACACTGACGCTCGCAGCATCGCGAACGAGGCTGTATTCTGCAACCAAATTATAAATCACACATCTGTTTTTATAATTAATAAAGCTGACATATTGATGCTCGCCCAGACGGCGGCCGTAGCACCTGTGAGAGCGTGACGCAATGTGATTTACGCAAGAGCGACAGGGACAGGTATGAACAGGTTAATGTCATAGAGGAAGGATCTCTGGAGTGATCTTTCTCATTCGCACAAGAAAGGTATGCATTTCTCTAGGTTACGATACGACGGTTGGATTTTAGCTCTATTTGAACAAATATCCATAACGTGTATATTGTGTAAAAATGTTTATTTTCTGTCCTTATCGACGGCACGCTTACTAGATGGCTTGTCATCTTCTGTATGCAGTTAATATTTATTTTATTCAATGATACATGTAAATAATAATAATAATGCCCTCCTGGCCGATACGACCACAGCGGCCAATCTCTTGCAAGATCAGCCATCTACGCGAGGCATATTATAGTGCACAAGTGCTTGCGTGGACAAAAGTCCACTCTCTCTTCATTTTACTTCTCACAATCCGATGGGACGGAAAACCGACACGACCGGGGACACGATCAGGCGCAGGAACGACTTATTACATGCCCATCCGACGCATGGATCATCTTACTTTACAGACAATCAGGTGATCGGCCTGCATTGTCCTAGCCAGTAAGGAACAACTACACAAAGTTGTTGCTCGCCACGGTATTTGAACCCGCAACCTCCGGTTTGCTAAGCAAGCGGTTTCCCACTGCACCACGGAGGCATGTAAATATATAATTTAATTACTTAATTGCATTAATTTTATATATACATATAATACACAAATAAGTATTTATAAAATTAATTTGATACCTACGTGTCACCGAGGGCCCGGTTGAAAATCAGCACCAAGCCTCGGCTCGGCATTATGCTAAATCGGAGGCCTGTTGCTACAGAGCAATGTGAGGCACTTGCTAACGTATAATGTAATCATTTTGTCGATAATATGTTTAGATGTTAAGGGATTTTTGTGTATATGTATCTGGTTTTTTTGCGTGACATTATCTGTAATCTGTAGCAATAAATGCTTTTTCATTCATCCTATGTATGGGGTAATTGAGTAATGTACCTTGGAGGCGGATGCTTTGTTGGCCTCGCTGGACAGCACGGCCTTCAGCAGAGTACTGCGGCGCGCCGGCGAGCGCAGCGGCGAGCTCAGCGGCGAGCTCAGCGGCGAGCGCACCGGCGAGCGCACGCTGAAGAACCCCGCCTCGAAGGTCTTGCTGTCTCCGCTACCATCCGCACTCTCTGGGAGGGACTCCGACCCATTCTCTTGCTCTTTCTTTGCTTTTCTTGCAGCTAAGAAACAGATTAATAGTAGATTGTATCACAAGGGAGCAAAGTGATATTTTTACGGCGAGGGCGCTTTTTTGAATCCAGAGCGAAGTGAAGGATTCTAGAGTAGTATCCTGAACGTAGCGAGGGATTCAAAGTACGTCGCCCGAGAAAAAAATATTTTGCGCCCGAGTGACACAGTCTACTTTTCATCACCCTCTATGAGAAAATAAAATTTATTGTAAAATTATTATTTAACTAGCAGTCCCCAGCGACTTCGTTCGCCTAAAGGTAGTTAATAAAGAAATACCGAACACATTTCTAAGAATTGGACTAATACCTACTGATAATGTCCTAAAAAAAACAAACTCAACCCGATAACATTTTTCACGACTTGGGAATCAAAATCAGGTCCATGCGATCAAAGGTCGTACTCGGGCCCATCGTCACCGAGGCAGTCGAAATAAAAATGTAAAATTTTGCAGAAAAAATAAAAGTAGTTCTAAAATGTTTCTAAGTAGTACTTACAGTTTTTTAGTAATCGTAAAAAAACCTCGAGAAACAAACTTAGTTTTGCGGTTGGGTTATTTGCTATTTCAGGTATAGTAAAATAACATTATTATGTGCAGAATGTATAGAACCCTCGGTGCGCGAGTCCGACCCGCACTTCACTGTTTTTTTTAAGTGTTATTTCGGTTCGATTCTGTACCTAGCTTCAACGTCATAAACTAAATTAGTTTCTGTTAAACTCTTTTAAAGGGTTAATTTGGATAAATTTGGTTGGGTTCAGTTCTGTTCGGTTCTGTTTCGGTTACGTTCTATTGCCAATCCAATCTTTTTTATTTCTCGCGGGAGAACCCTTCAAAAGGTCTCCGGAACGTGTGGGGGTCAACCGGAGTATCTTACCCACTAAAACGCCCGCAGCTGTCGCACGAAATAATTATAAGTATAGGTCTATCTATATTTTACAGGAAAAATAAAATGAAGTTTCTAAGTAGTACAATTTTTTTAATAATCCTAATAAACGTGAAAAATCCTGGCTGACAGGAGTCACAGTTGTGCGAATGAGTGGTGGGATTAGTCCCATTAAAAATAATCCTAAAAACACCTCGACAAACAAAGTTAGTTTTGCGGTTGGGTTTTTTGCTATCTGAGGTATCAAAGGATTCAGAGGAATAATAAAATAACTTTAATACGTGCAAAGAAGGTATAGAACCCTCGATGCGCGAGTCAGACTCGCACTTGACCGGTTTTTTTTTAGTTTGATTCGGTACCTAGCTCCGAACCGGAGTATCTTACCTACTAAAACGCCTCGTACTAAATGGACATCTAGGGCCCACAACCCAAACGTCCAACCGACAACTCCGAAGGTTGCCCGTTATTTGTCCGGGCTTATATATATATAGGCCTGAGGAGCGAGGCGGCAGCTTTTTTTTTTAGGCGGCAGCTTGACGCGAGTGTGCGCGGTGCAGGACACGCGCGTTTGCGAACACTCTCGACAGCCTCGTATTGAATTGAAACCTTGCGTGCATTTAGTAGCCACACTCAAGCTAACGCAGCAGTTATCCAAATACACACATCAAAAGTGTCTAGGGATCAAGCATTTTTAAGCGGATTTCTTGAGATTGAGATGTGGCTTTGTAATAAATTTATGATTTTATAAATTTATATGGATCCTTTTTGGTGCATTTCATAATTTGAATCAGGAACTGTGAATCAAATTCGAGTAAAAGATGAAAATCAGCTGTCAATATTTTCCCTATAAAAACATACAACGCATTGAAGACATTATTAGTGCTACTGTTTCTCTACTACTGATTAAAACCAACGTTATTATGGAGCCGCGACGTCATTTAAGCAGGGAAGAAATGCTCAGAGCCGTGGGAATGATAGAAGCTGGTTCCCGGCAACGTACTGTGGCTTTAGCTCTGAATACAAGTCAGAGTGTTATCAGTCGACTTTGGACACGTTACCGAAGCACTGGTACCGTGGCTGAGCGCCATGGAGGACGGTATCGCTGCACCACACGGAGACAAGACCGATATATTCAAATCTTAACTCGAAGAGCTCCAACAATAACTGCCATGATGTTAGCCGTGAGGCTTCATCACTCTTCAGGGAACTTAATTAGCGACCAAACAGTCAGAAACCGCTTGCATGAAGTGAACCTTCATTCCCGAAGACCGCTACGGGTACCACCTATAGCAATGCACAATCGTAGGATTCGATATCAATGGGCTCTTGAACACAGAAATTGGGCAGAAGAACAATGGCGTTTCGTGTGCTTTTCTGATGAGTCTCGTTTTGGTATGAGACCGGATACAAGACGTATACGACACTGGAGAACCCCTGGACGCCAACAGCGATTAAAATCCTGCCAGGAAGTCCATCCTTATAGTGGTGGAACCATCATGGTATGGGCGGGTATTTGGATCGGCGGAAGAACTGAGTTGATTTGGATCAGAGGCAACCTCAACGCTCAAATTTATGCTGAGACGATTGTATCAGACGTCATCGTTCCTCTACAAGTGCAAATCGGTCCCTTATTTCAGTTAATGCATGATAATGCACGACCGCACACCGCAAGAGTTGTAAGACAGATTCTCGCCGCAGCTAACATCAATGTCCTGCCCTGGCCTGCTCAGTCGCCAGACTTGAACCCGATTGAGCATGCATGGGATATGCTACAGAGAAGAGCTCTGCCGAATATGGAGGGTATCCAGTCGCAAGAAGACCTTTTTTTGTTGTTGCAACGAACATGGGCGGCCATTCCACAGCGTGATTTGGATGAACTCATTTTGAGTATGCCAAACCGATGTTCTTGTGTTGTTAGTGTTCGCGGTAGAAACACGGATTATTAATTGTTTAAGTTACCCAATAAAATTTTAAAGAAAACTGTTATTTCAGTCTTTTTTTCGAACTTTTGTGTTAGTGGTTCAAATGTCAAAAATCCCTTTATTAGGAAAATGGCAAATTTCTTTATTAATGCAAAGGTGACTTGGTTTATCGTTACTGTGACAAACGAAAACACTTTATTTGATGAATCCTTAAAGAAAATTTTAATTAATATCAATCAGGAGAAAAGTTATTGCAAAAATATATGTTGATCCCTAGACACTTTTGATGTGTGTAGTTTAAATAAACAATATAATCTTTTCCCATCACTTTTAAAATCACATCAAATTCAAATTTTAAACATCGATGTCGTATTTTAGTTTTAAAACCCATGATATAACTCCTACCGCTTATATCATAAAAAAACGGTTTTCAATTAGCTTTTAAAAGACACCACACGCGAGATTTTTAACTTACACGTCCTATTTTGACCATAAAATCCTCATAATTTCTTAAACCTGACTTCGTCCTAATCCTGTTTATCATATTGTATCGGAAGACAGTGAAATGTGTTAAAAAATGGTAAAATATTTATTTTTTACAAAAATTGAGGTCCTGTGACTTCTACTTAGAAAATTTCGAGAAATGCAAAAACACGTAATTGTGTATTTTCTTTGAGGCGTCTGCGTGTGGAAATTCAAGGCTCTAGTACCAACCGTTCATGAATTATAACGTTTTTTTATAAAACATAAAACCCCCTATTTGGACCGATACGAATTTTGAAAATTCCGTTCTTAGTGCGCGTCTACGTATTGTGAAGAATACCCCTGCCAAATTTCAAGTCTCTAGGACCAGCGGTTTAGGCTGTGCGTCAGTCTGTCAGTCAGTCAATCAGTCAGGACATCTCCTTTTATATATATTGATGATAAAACATAGAGTAATAACTTAATTTAAATTAAATAGTGTCTTATAATAAAACAACTAAAATCTTATTTACATTTGAGACATTTTTGCAATTATGAAAATTTATTGTTACAGTTTTATTAGGAATAGAGATTTTTGTAGATTTTATATTCTGCGTGTTTGAAACGTCAGTCTAATGCGTCCCATGCGTCAGTTCTAATACTTCCAGGAGTTAATTCTATACTTTCACTGTCACTTGAAGAACTCATTTTTCAAAACAAAACCATGAATTTCTACCAATCCGTGAAAATCGACGAAAACGCGAGCTGTAGTTTGTGCGCGTTTTTAAATTGATTTATTTTTTATTTTATTTATGGGCCGTCGTACTTGTCAGTCTTTATTCAAACAATATTTGCGTTCGATTTCCTTGGCTCTGAACACTGAGATGTTCCAAATGCAATAAATGAATTTGGAACTTTGGACTTTGAAAATATAGAGGATTAAAAACTCTTTCCGTCCCTGTTATTAAGTACGCTGCTGGAATGAACTACTTTGGTTGCACTTATCGGGGAACAAAGCTTCGCTTTTCGAATAGATGGGATAAAAAATATATTTCAATACAGTATACATCGATATACTATCTAAACTAGATACGCATTCACTAACAAAATGACATCGAAAATGTGGTCGCGGTTACACATACTTACACAATATAAACGTACACCCAAAACAAAAATATATTCATATAAAAATAAAGCTTAACAACTATAAAATAAGGTTGGAGCTGAGGGTTGTGTTCTTCCATTGTGTTCAACGATTAGACGTACAGTTGGCTAAGAAACGGTATGGAGTTGTTTACGTTTCTTTAATCCAGAATAAACGTAGTGTAAAAATATGGTAAGTTACGTATAATGTTATGCTAGCCATAAAAGTAAGCATTACTTTGTACTCAACTTCTCCAGAATGATGGATAAGTCTTTTTAGTAGTATATCAGCATTCATTTGTCACTATATTAATATGTGTATCAAATGAAAGTTCTTAATCGACTAGATGAAATATGACACACATATAAAATCAACATCAAATTCTCTAATATTCAGTTTAGTAAACTCATGGCCAGTTTCTGAGGAACTTTTATCGATAGTTTATCTATTCGTTAGCGCTATTGGTTCGATAACTTGACACATTGCGTTTCCGAACCACACATTGTCACATAAAGTCCGTTTAAACTTGGCTCAATTTAACTGACCAATGTGTGTAGTTTATTGATTCGATAACTTTATTTGACGATTTCAACCAATGATATTATTGTTTTCAACATCAAAATTGACGTTTTTGAGGTTGACGCTGCTGTAGCATGCGCGCGCAGGGAGCCTGCGGAAAATTGAATTTTTGTGTCACTTTGTTTACGCAGCACTAGCGCTACGAGAGTTAACGGCGGCGTTTTGGCGACACTACTTACGGTGAATTTTATTGAGTATTACTTAATTAATATCGTTCTTAAGCACTTATTTATGCCTGAAAAGTGTTAGTAAAAATAAGAACTGATAATATTGGCAATTTTAAATTTGATCTGAGAAAAAGACCCATCTAGCGTCGAATTATTGCACTGCTTATCAGTCTCATAGTTATTGTATAGCTTTCGGTGTACTCAGAAACTCCGTGAGAGTTAAACTAAGTATATCATATACACAACTTTATTGAACCAATAGCTAATGAACAGTTAACTATTTGGAATTATTGAAACAATTTCTACTTAGTAAAATTCTTGAAGCAGGATACCTCAATATCTATTCGTTTCTACGTTAATCTCACAATCTGCGTCTCGAACGTAAATCACTGTACCAATGAGATTAAATTTCGATACAATAGGATAAAAATTACCATTAAAATATAAACACTTTTTCTATTTTACGCAGTTGTGAAATAATTGCAAAATTTTATAACAATGAAACCACTCCATGCATTCTTTGTTCGAAGACTACGTAACGCACGTGTACCGATTGACCAACTTATGTATGCTGGTGGCGGAATTGAGAACTATCTGTCTTATTATGGTAATGACGTGTAGTTTGACAGTTTCGCATAGACGGTAGCGCCACTCCTATCGGCAAAAATTAATTTGTCAGCCTGTGGGTTGGCAGATGGCGAACTACTAGCGGAGATAATATCAAATAAATAATTGTTATTTCGTAATAAAGTGATATATTATTTATATTAGTAGTAATAAGATTACCGACCGAAAAAAATATATTTCATCTGCAATTTTAGTGTTACGATGAGTATTTAGAAAGTTTTTAAACGCGCAATATGGAGTTCGACACGTCCTTACGCCAGCTGTTGTCGGCTCGAACTAATTTGAAATAGCGACACAACCGTCTCCGTGGCGCTATTTTCGTGACCACTTTTCGAGCCGTGACAGCAAATTTTGTTTAGATAGTATATCGATGACAGTATAAAATAATCAGACAAAAAAATATATCAGAAATAAAGGACAGACGATATTATGCGCGTCGCATGTAATCGGTGGATGCAAATAGCCAATTGTCGTTCATTGTGGCGTTCGAAGGGAGAGGCCTATTTTCAGCAGTGAACGTCTTCTGGCTAGTGATGATGATGATATAATAAAAGACCCGAGCGGTCATTCTGTCACAAGTTCTACACATCTACGCGGGAGATATTATAGTGGTCAAGTGCTTGTGCAATCTCCTTCACTCTCACAATCCGATTAAGGAAGACAGACACAACCAGGGAGAGGTTAGTTGCAGGAGCGAATTTTTACATCTCTATCTGACGCATGGATCATCTCACTTTACAGACAATCAGGTGATAGGCCTGCATCGTCCTAGCCAGTAGGGAACGACTACACAAAGTTGTTCCTTGTTCGTTAGGATTAGAACTTCAAAAGGTCGAGCGCTGTTGCGGCGCTACTAACATAAGTTAGCCCGAACGCTGTTCCACCTGATAGCAAGCACTATAGAACATTGACAAACAAAAAATTACATAATATTACTGTGTACCCATCTCCTGCCGTAAGAGGCAACTAAGAACAATAAGACGGGCAGCATCTTACCGGCAATCATTTCCCTCAGTCGGCTTGGTCCAGCCGCTGGCTTCACAGATTTCTTCACATTCACTTTAGGAGCAGTTTTCTTCACTTCAACGACAGTCTGTTGCTCCACCCATCCCCTGGACCGTAGCTCCTCGAGCTTCTTGAACCTCATATCCACATTCTCAACCTGCGGGGACAGATACATTCTTATTTAATGTATATTTAACTCTATTCTTTAAAGGTTGCATTCTTGGATATAACCGCCGTTGCCGTGCAGGTCGGCGGGCGTGACGTACCTGCATGAACACCATGTCCCAGAAGCCGTGCAGGTCGGCGGGCGTGACGTACCTGCATGAACACCATGTCCCAGAAGCCGTGCAGGTCGGCAGGCGTGACGTACCTGCATGAACACCATGTGCCAGAAGCCGTGCAGGTCGGCGGGCGTGACATACCTGCATGAACACCATGTCCCAGAAGCCGTGCAGGTCGGCAGGCGTGACGTACCTGCATGAACACCATGTGCCAGAAGCCGTGCAGGTCGGCAGGCGTGACGTACCTGCATGAACACCATGTGCCAGAAGCCGTGCAGGTCGGCGGGCGTGACATACCTGCATGAACACCATGTCCCAGAAGCCGTGCAGGTCGGCGGGCGTGACGTACCTGCATGAACACCATGTGCCAGAAGCCGTGCAGGTCGGCGGGCGTGACATACCTGCATGAACACCATGTCCCAGAAGCCGTGCAGGTCGGCAGGCGTGACGTACCTGCATGAACACCATGTGCCAGAAGCCGTGCAGGTCGGCGGGCGTGGCGTACCTGCATGAACACCATGTCCCAGAAGCCGTGCAGGTCGGCGGGCGTGACGTACCTGCATGAACACCATGTCCCAGAAGCCGTGCAAGTCGGCGGGCGTGACGAGCGCGGTCCCGGGCTCGGGGCGGGCGCAGCGCTCCACGAGGGACGCGAACTGCTGCAGCTTCTGGGACATCAGCAGGCGCGCCTGCCCCACGGCGCCCAGGATCGCCTCCTGCGGGCGACAATAGGGACGGGTTAGCTGCCTTTCACCGGTAGCACAATTTGTAATTGCAAAAAATACAAATAAAACTAAGCTTTGACTTATTTCTATTGAGGTCAGTCAGTTATTAATAGCCCATGGGGTGTGCAGGTTAGAATAGCACCCACCCATCTCCTCCCGTTGAGTGTCCGTAAGAAGCGAGTAAAGGTAAACAAGAAGGCGGGCAGCAGCGACTTTCTATGAGATTATCAAATATACTGCGACCCCCAAGACGCCTGCCAAGCGTGGGGATTATGGCGACCCCAAGTCATACCTGTACAGTCTCCGGCAAGACCGTCTGGTCATACACTCGATCCCATGATTCGCACACTTCAGTCATGCGCTTGATTTCCGAAGCGAGCTGTCTACGGAAGTGGTCTACGCTGTCCATGTCGCTGGCGTCATCGTCCAGGAGACCTGGTAACAAGCAATCACTTTTACACACAAAAGCTGTTTAATAACCCCTGCCCAAGATGCCAAGCGTGGGGATAATGGCAAACTCTCTTCTAAGGTGGAGGCCTTTGTTTTGCCCCTGAAAATGTTAGAATTTTCATGTCTGTCTGTTTTGAGCATCCTTACTCTGTAATTAGAGGGCATATTTTAAAGCAGTTTTATTTTTATTTTAGGGTTGCATCATCGTTTTGAAAGAAAGATCTGTAGAAGGCTGAAGGGCACAGCAAGGATCCCAACTAGCTGGGGAACTTAAATGGAGTGGCGTTTTGTGATTTGAAGTGGTAATTGAAACGTTACCCAGTAAACATAATGTAGCTGATTAAATGTGTATGTAGTAAAACCTCAACCAACGTCTTCGGATTAACATGTCAATAGCTTATGTGATGAAATAGATCCTCATACTGAGGTGTCACTGGCCATATAGAATCTAAGGCACACTCAGGTAGAACCGACTCACCGGAATACATCAGAGTACTAGCGCCGAGTATTGTACCATAGGACAATTAAGCGCCGTAAAGCGCTGACTAGCGCCAGTACCTGAATGCCATTTGACATTATGCAAATTTGATTTTTTATACTATAACTCCCGTTAAGAAAAGCAAGGAAAACTGTCATACCTTCTTCCAATTTTTTCTTCATTTCTCTTCTGGCGTTGGCTTTCCCACGTGACAAAGTGACACATGGACTAATTTTAGTCTCATCCAGATCATGTTTTGGAGACATTGGTTCTTCTGATGGTGACTTTGGAGACCGCAGCCTTTCCTCTGAGCTTGATTCACTCTTTGGCACACAATTTTTAGGCGTGACGCTTTTAACAGCATGATGGATGGTGGACTTCCTTGGTGTTTTCTGACTTACATTTGGTGATTTTTGTGCTACAGTCTTTTGAATATTAGTGGGTAGTAAAATAGGTGATTTTATGGAATCTACTTCGCTTGAAGAATTGCTCTGTAAAGGCTTTACGGTCTTTGTGTTCGGTTTTGATACTTTACTTTTGGTATTCTTCTCTGCCCGAGTGTGTGCTTTGGTTTCTGCAGTCTGTTTCTGAGTCCTCGCCCGAGTTTGTCTTCCTGTCTCTTTAGGGAGAACAGGCTCAAAAGTTAAATTTGGTTTCTTGTCCTTTCTTGTCTTCACTGGTCTCATATTAGCCAATTTGGGTAGCTTAGGAATATTTTCAAATTCGGGAGGTTTAAATGTGGCATTCTTAGGTGCAAAGGACTGTGATGGCTTAGTGTCTTTATTTTCCTTGATCCTTGTGTTATTTCTAGTGGAATGGGAACGAGTAATCCTTCCTGAGGTACTTGGCATCGGTTTAGAAAGCGGTGGCGGTGGTTCAAATTTAAGTGGTGCATGTGGAACTCCTGCCAAAAACGGCCTTTTCTTTTGTGCGGCCGCTTCTTTCTTTTTCTTTTCTTTTTCCTCTTTCCATTTTTCTAGCTGCTGTCGCCGGTTCTCTATTTTCTGTTGGATATCTGACACCGGCGCTGGCGGTGCTGGGCTCTCGCATTTTGGTAAATTGCGAATGCTATCGAATATGGTCAAGCGGCTACTTTTTCTGATTTTTAAATTGGTCCCCAGACGTTTTTGAACCTGTAATTTTCAACATCATAACAAACACTCCAGAGCTAAATAAAGTACATTCTTTTATCTCAGAAACTAAGACTAATGTAACGTAAATGCGCATTGCCAAACCCGTGGAGTGTCCGGGTTAGAATAGCACCCACCCATCTCCTCTTGCTAGGTGTCCGTAAGGGGTGACTAATGGAAAACAAGAAGACGGGCAGCAGCATCTATCTATTGGATTACCTACCACCTATACTGCGATCCCCGAGATGCCTGCCAAGCGTGGGGATTATGGCAACCCCTCCCTTCTTAGGAGGTGGCCTTTTGCTGATGATTCCGCACAGAGCAAGCTTACAACGAACAGTATTTAGTAATAGTAGTTGTTTATTAGTTTATACGGGGTGCCACCACACAGATGAGTTGTATCACTCGAATGCCATACTATTATCAGTCTATAAACCAATACAGTCGTCCGACGAAGCCGTCTAGACAGGGCAATCGTGCGGGGTATGAGGGGTGAGACGCGGGTAGGCGTGCCCGAGCTGCATACGCTGCTGCCGCCCGAATTAGTTAGTAGCTCGGGACAAGAGTTTGAGGGCTGACTCCTATTTGTTTTAATTTGTAAGTAAGTTTTTAAATTAAAAATGGTTCATACTACATGTGCTGTGAGAGACTGCAGATCGACATCTCGCATAAATAAAGAACTGCGATATCATCAATTTAATTTCCGCACTCGGAAGAAAGGTAAATATGTACCTATTATTTAATTTTATTGTTACATTTTGTCATTACACAAAACATTGAAATGTCGCAAAAACTGTCAGACAAAGCATTAGCCATTTGTGTATATATTTGAAAAGATGGCGTACATGATTTTTTTAACTAAATGATAATGTAATAAATGAGTATTTGTGTAATGGCGCGGATTTGTCGGGATTACGATAATTACATCAATTTTCAAATCCAAGATGGCGAACACCATTTTCTCGGCGGACATTTTCTTTTTTCAAAAACTGTCATTGGTGTCATTTTCGAGGTTTCTTGGGGTGCTGATTACGAAAATGACACCCATTTTCAAATCCAAAATGGCGGACATTTTCTTTTTTCAAAAACTGTCATTGGTGTCATTTTCGAGGTTTCTTGGGATGCTGATTACGAAAATGACATCCATTTTCAAATCCAAAATGGCAGACATTTTCTTTTTTCACTAACTGTCATTGGTGTCAGTTTTAAGGTTTCTTGGGATGCTGATTACGGAAATGACATCCATTTTCTAATCCAAAATGGCGGAAGTACTATTTATTCAAAAAATCTCATTGGTGTAATTTTCGAGGTTTCTTTAGGTGCTGATTATGAAAATGACATCCAATCCAAAATATGTTGTATGTGGGTGTTTGAATCTAAACTTAGTTATATTTTCGCACCATTTATCAAGCACATATTTTATTAATACTCCGTAAACGCCGTATTTTAAAACCAAAAACCGCTCAGACACGCCGTATGACAATTTGTTTGCCGACTAAATCAACTTTAGCTAACATGTATCTTCCTATGGCAACGAAACTTAACGAACAAATGTGGGGTGTACAATCGAGCACATGTCATCTTCTGAAAAAGAGTGTGTGCTTTGTATGGATGAGATGAGTCTAAAATTGAATTTGTCCTATAATACGAAGGAAGATAAAATATTAGGCTTACATGAAGTAGATGGCCAACAGCAAAATGCTGCTGCAGGGTATGCATTTACATTAATGCTCCGAGGTGTATCTTCAAAATGGAAACAACCAATCGGCTTTTCTTTTATCACAAGCAGTACAATTGATGATCAGTTAAAAACATGGATAATCGAAACAGTGAAACGTCTTCTGCAGATCGGATTTAATATACGAGCTTTCATATCAGATCTAGGATCAGATTTTTTGGCACATTCAAAAACATTAGGAATCTCCAAAGAACGCTCATTCTTCGAAATTGACGGCCACAAAATCTACTATATATTTGATGTTCCCCATTTAATGAAGTGCGTCAGAAATAATTTGATAACTTATAACTTCGAGTTTGACGGCAAAACTGCTCAGTGGGAGGACATAATAAAAATGTATGAACAGGACAAAAAGAAAGATATGAGATTAGCTCCTCGTTTAACCGATGCGCATATACATCCCAATAGTTTTCAAAAACAAAAAGTTCGATTTGCTGTTCAAGTTTTCAGTAATTCTGTGGTAGCAGCTTTAAAAAATTACTAATCTTCGGGTACTCTACAAGTTGCTAATGGTACAATAGATTTTATTGAAACCATGAATAACCTCTTTGATTTATTGAATTCAAACAACATCGATTCACCGAAACCCCATAATAAAACTTATAGGGGTACTCCTATCCAAGAAGAATTGCTAGACAAAGCCCAGCATCTTTTTAATAACATGAGAATTATAAATAAAAGGAACGACCGTGATACTACCAATATCATAAAATTCTTAAAAGTTTTCAACGTGACAATTAACTCACTACGGCAGTTATATAACGATATGAAGTCTCAGGGATACGATTACATACTAACACGAAGAGTCAACAATGATTGCTTGGAAAATTTCTTTGGGTTAGTGAGGCAGGCTGGAGGAAATTGTCGGGAACCCACTTGCTTACAATACACCAGGGCATTCCGAAAAAAAATTCTATGTCAGATTTTAAATTTGTCAGACGATACAAACTGCACCGAAGATTTCGACAGCATATTAACACAATTTGTAAAATTTAGCAAAATTGCACCTCAACCTCAAGTTTGTATCCAGGATCCACTTGAAACACAGCATAAAGAGAAGTTTTTAAAGGAGTACGACATTCCAGAAGAAAATGCATTCCACTATATCTGCGGCTATTTGTTGCGAAGGTGTATTGAAAACCACAAGCATGACTGCCTATCGATAGTTAATTATGCCTCATCGTACGCGGATGAAGCAAATGAGAAAAATTTATACATCCGTTTGAGAGCTTATGATACCAGCAGTGATCGCTTCGGAGGACTACAAGTCCCTCCGGATGATTTTGTGGATTATATCCATCGCTTAGAAACAGAATGGATGTCGATTTTTACTACTTTTACAGGAAACAAAATTGGGTGCAAACTTTTACAGCGTTTGAGCCCAATAGAATTCAATACCAAACCATGTGCATGCTTCCCAACAGATTTTTTGTGAAAATTATTTATTAGAATGAGAATATTTTATATAATTAAGTTCAATAACAGAAATATCAAATCCACTAAAAATAGAAACCGAAAATATTTGTCAGTTGCCCATCTATACTATAATAAAACTCAAAGAGCACTTTTTCTGTACATTGAATATTTTTCCAAAATTTCTATGTACAGATACTATACTATCGACATAGAGGCCAAAACAATATTTTTTGGAATTATTGTCTGTCTGTCTGTCTGTCTGTCTGTCTGTCGTTCTGTTCGTCCAGGTATCATTTGAAAACCCGTGTATGGATTTTGATAGGACTTTCACTGATGTCTTGTGTAGAAGTCAAGGTGTAAGTTGGTATATAAAACATCACGCTATGTTTCATAGGGGCTAAGCAGTGAAACATTACTTGCACATATTACCACGTAATTTCCTTTGTATGTAAATAGGGTAATTATAAACTGATCAGTTAATCATTAAGATATGTATTATTACGCTATATATAATAGGGACTGAGCAGACATTTAGTTTGCATAAGATATGGCATGGGCGAAGGGTCAATTTTTGTAAGGGGTAAGCCGGTCCGGTACACCCAGGACATTTTCATTAGATTTCTGTATTGTTCTAAGTACTTTGCTGATAGCAATATGACATTATATCTTTGAAAAGTTAAAATCTGTAAATCCCGAGCGGATCCATACTAGATTATGTATGTATTACAGTCGCAACAATAAAAGATGCGGAAAACTTAAAACTTTCATTATCGAATATCATTAGACAGTAATTTACGATGTTAGCGTGATTTACATTATGAACAGCGACATCTATCGGTGAAATTGAACATACAATAACTATAGAACTTTAATCTATATATTATATCAAAGAAAGTCGTGTTAGTTACACTATTTATAACTCGAGAACGGCCTAACCGATTCAGCTGAAAATTGGTGGGGAGGTAGCTTAGAACCAGTAAACGGACATAGGATACTTTTTATCCCGGTAGGTTAAGGTTAAGCAACGTTAGGTAAGGTCTAAATCACAGTCTATAAACCAATACAGTCATCCGACGAAGCCGTCTAGACAGGGCAATCGTGCGGGGTGTGAGGGGTGAGACGCGGGTAGGCGCGCCCGAGCTGCGTACGCTGCTGCCGCCCGAATTAGTTAGTAGCTCGGGACATAACTTTCAGGGCTTACGCGTATTTGTTTTAATTAACCGACTTCAAAAAAGGAGGAGGTTCTCAATTCGTCGTGTATGTATTTTGAAGTGAAACTTCTTATGCGACTTCCAAAAATGTTATCACATAACGCGTCAAGCGTTAAATGAAGCACCTTAACGCGTTAAGTGATAGGTGTTAAACGATAGGCGTAAATTTGTTAAGGTTATGAAAGCGCTCATGTGACGCCGTCACTGAGTGAGTGGGTGAGTGGAGTTCAGAGTGGAGTACAGAGTGGAGTTCAGAGTGGAGTTCAGAGTGGAGTTCAGAGTGGAGTTCAGAGTGGAGTTCAGAGTGGAGTTCAGAGTGGAGTTCAGAGTGGAGTTCAGAGTGGAGTTCAGAGTGGAGTTCAGAGTGGAGTTCAGAGTGGAGTTCAGAGTGGAGTTCAGAGTGGAGTTCAGAGTGGAGTTCACGGTGGAGTTCACGGTGGAGCTCAGAGTGGAGTTCACGGTGGAGTTCACGGTGGAGTTCAGAGTGGAGTTCACGGTGGAGTTCAGAGTGGAGGTCAGAGTGGAGTTCAGGGTGGAGTTCAGGGTGGAGTTCAGAGTGGAGTTCAGAGTGGAGTTCAGAGTGGAGTTCAGTGGAGTTCAGAGTGGAGTTCAGAGTGGAGTTCAGAGTGGAGTTCAGAGTGGAGATCAGAGTGGAGTTCAGAGTGGAGTTCAGAGTGGAGTTCAGAGTGGAGTTCAGAGTGGAGTTCAGAGTGGAGTTCAGAGTGGAGTTCAGAGTGGAGTTCAGAGTGGAGTTCAGAGTGGAGTTCACGGTGGAGTTCATGGTGGAGTTCACGGTGGAGTTCAGAGTGGAGGTCAGAGTGGAGTTCAGGGTGGAGTTCAGGGTGGAGTTCAGGGTGGAGTTCAGGGTGGAGTTCAGGGTGGAGTTCAGAGTGGAGTTCAGAGTGGAGTTCAGTGGAGTTCAGAGTGGAGTTCAGAGTGGAGTTTAGAGTGGAGTTCAGAGTGGAGATCAGAGTGGAGTTCCGAGTGAAGTTCAGAGTGGAGTTCAGAGTGGAGTTCAGAGTGGAGTTCAGAGTGGAGTTCAGAGTGGAGTTCAGAGTGGTGTTCAGAGTGTAGTACAGAGTGGAGTACAGAGCGGAGTACAGAGTGGAGTTCAGAGTGGAGTTCAGAGTGGAGTTCAGAGTGGAGTTCAGAGTGGAGTTCAGAGTGGAGTTCAGAGTGGAATTCAGAGTGGTGTTCAGAGTGGAGTACAGAGTGGAGTACAGAGTGGAGTTCAGAGTGGAGTTCAGAGTGTAGTTCAGAGTGGAGTTCAGAGTGGAGTTCAGAGTGGAGTTCAGAGTGGAGTTCAGAGTGGAGTTCAGAGTGGAGTTAGTGTGTGTGTGTGTGTGTGTGTGTGTTTTGACTGTGTGTGTGTGTGTGTGTGTGTGTGTGTGTTCACACACACCCTCCCTCACTCACGTGAGTGAGTGAGGGACCGACCGACCGACCGACCGATCGACTGAGCGAGAATGAAGTTTCACTTCTTCCGCGCGGAGGGACTCCACGCACGCACATTTTTTTTTTTGTAATCAGTTATAGTGGTTTGTTTATACTACCTGTGCTGTGTGAGAGAGATATTATTTTACACATTTTCAATTCCAAAACAACGGATTTTCTTTTTAAAAAAAAAATGTTATTGGTGTCATTTTCGTGGTTTCTCGGGGTGCTGAATACGAAAATGGCATCCATTTTCAATTCCAAAACGACGGATTTTCTTTTTCAAAAAAAAATTATTGGTGTCAATTTCGAGGTTTCTCGGGGTGCTGATTACGAAAATGGCATCCATTTTCAAATCCAAAATGGCGGATGTTTTCTTTTTTCAAAAATATGTTATTGGTGTCATTTTCGAGGTTTCTCGGGGTGCTGATTACGAAAATGGCGGATGTTTTCTTTTTTCAAAAATATGTTATTGGTGTCATTTTCGAGGTTTCTCGGGGTGCTGATTACGAAAATAGCATCCATTTTCAAATACAAAATGGGGATTTTTTTTTTATGTTATTTGTGTCATTTTTAAGGTTTCTCGGGGTGCTGGTAACGAAAATGACTGACATATTTTATACATTTCATTAACAGAAATTTGAAATCCAGTAAATATACAAACCGACAATATTTTTCAGTTGGCCAATGGTGTTTTAAACGATTTGGAAATTTATTAATTAATTACAATATATTACATAACATTGTAAAACTCTATTTGAATTTGTCTCCACGAAATGCCTTTTTGTATTTCTTACTATGAAGAACTTCAACGAATAAAGTAAATATAAACAAAGAAATCATTACCATCCGCTAATAGAAATTTACCTCCTACCTAATTAAATTTAACCTCAATTAACTTAAATTAACAAAATGTAATAAATTGTAATTAAATTACAATTTATTACATTTCTTGAAATTGTATTATTTCGACACTTGAAGCCAATTAATACTATATACGCTGATTGTGAGTAGAGATATCAATAATTTCGTAATTACTAATAAAAAATAATCATAAGTGGCTCGGCGAGTCGAAATAAATAGATTACAAAAATACTTAATTGTAATTAAAGTTAATTGACGTTTGTGAGTGCGGCAGTATATTTAGTAGTATTTTACTATGACCAAGTAAGTAATAAAATAATATTTAAGTAAATTATAAAAACAAACTGTGACAACCCTACGTGCTACGGAGTGCGCCATGCGGTGTCGGCTTTTACTCAAACATCAAAGGCGTCGAACTACTGTACTAGTTTATATACTGTGGTCTAAATAGATGGGTGAACCGATTTGTATGAAAGTGTGCATATCGGGTAGGTCTTAGAATAGGTCATACAGTATATTTCATACCGCTAGGTTAAGGTTAAGCTACATAAGGCAAGGTCATTAAATAGATGGGTGAACCGATATGTATGAAATTATGTGTGCATATCGGGGAGGTCTGAGAATAGGTCATAAAGTATATTTAATGCCGCTGATACCATGATTGACGAGGATATATAGAACGAGAGGAGGGTGCACGAGAGGAGAAAGAGGGAGAGAGGATTCAAGAAGGGGGCGATGGGGTGAGGGATCGGGGGAGTTAGGTGGAGTAAGGGGGGGAGTGAGAAGGAGCAAGTTCGTAGAAGAGAGAGGGGGAGAGGGTTCAGAGAGGGGATAACAGGGTAGGAAGAGGGGGAGTGTGACGGAAACCGAAGCGGGAGGGGGAAAGAGAGAGGAGAGAAAGAGCATATAATTAGATTTTTTTTATAAGAGAGAGAGATATGGAGAGAGATAAATCTAGGGAGGAGGGAGAAAAGGGGAGCAAAATGTAATAAAAGCGCGGGCGGAGCTGCACGGGTCAGCTAGTTTATAATATATAAATTGGAAAATTAATAATGATTCATTAATTACATTATAATATATTAGCAGCGAGTGCTGCTTAATCCAATTCAAGCGATGGTATAGAGCGGCTAAGAGTCCTGATTGGCGCTTCGGACTAGTTTCAACGCCATCCCAGACTTGGCTCGGTTTAACTCGATCGAAGTCGACCCAACTCCACCCCATTCCGTCTCTATTATATTTGTTGGCTATAATTGGTCTCGCTAATCACCGGAATGCACTTCTACCTAGTTGCATTCATTGTATGCACAATAGGGCATGCGCCCTGCCCAACTCATACTCTGCTGCTGAAGTGTCGAAAAGTTACCTATGGTACGCACGCCAGGATTGCGCCAGTTTTCAGCTGTGTATAATCATCTGGTGAAGGATAGACTACTCCCAAATAATTCTACGTGCATCTTGCAAGAGCATGGCAGCTATCTGCACAATATAAATAATAATGATCTCTCTGATGATGTCTCTGCATCACCCTAATGTAGACTGGTAGAGAATGCCTCTGGCATTAAGTCCGCCTAGTACTATTTTTGTGCCTAAATACTAAATAAGTGCTCGCGTGAGGTTCCTAACTTGTGATCTGGTTAGGTGTATTAATTTAATCCCACAGTCCTTCCTTGTGCTGCAAAAAGTTTTGGAGTGATTTAGGCATCTCGCTTCCCTCCATTCTTTATTTTGTTCCATCCATCTTGGGGTTTCCGTACCAAAACGTTGATATATTCTATCCTGCAGAAACTTTTGGGGGTCTTCTTGGCTTATGATATCCATTTAGTAGTTTCCACCTAATGCGCGCACAGCAGACAGACAGACAAAATTCCAAACGTTGCGGTATCGATAACAATGACCCAAATAAAAAGTTTCGCGACCCATTTAGTTTTTCGTAAGATTTAAAGATAGAAGTCGTATTTTTAGAAGTAGTCTTTTTGTCGTAGTCTAACTTTACTTTCAAGCCTATGATAAGCCTAAGTTTTATTATAGTATAGATAGATAAAACATTGTAAAACTCTATTTGAGTTTGTCTCCGCAAAATGCCTTTTTGTATTTGTTACTATGAAGAACTTCGATGAATAAATTGTGCGAAAGAAATCATTCATAATTATATTGTATGAATTTATTGCACTGTCCCGTGTGCTAATAGAAAAATACTCTATTTAGTATTTTACTATAACTAAATAATATTATATAACTAAATAATATTAAATTGCCATGCGCCATGCGGTGTCGGCTTTTACTCAAACATCAAAGGCGTCGAACTGCTGTATTAGTTTATATACTGTGCTATTATAGAGCGTCCAACCGTTTATTTTCTTTTTGACAGCACCAATAGAACGTAACTGCGTCATGTTACGCAAACATTCACTTTTAAAAGTTCACTTAAAGTGAAGTTCACTTTAAGTGAATCGTTCTATTGGTGCTGTCAAAAAGAAAATAAACGGTTGGACGCTCTATACCACACGGTCATGTGAAATTAGCCCAAATAACTTACTAGGTGGCAGGTTCTTTATGCAAGAAACTGTCCAGGTGGTATTCTGTCATGAAGGGCACTGTACCTGGTGTAATTACCAGACACAATAGACTTAATATCTACCGTCTTAGGGATCAGCAACACGCTAGTGATTCTTCTGGTGGTGATAGCATATAGACACTAATACACGCCTATACAGGTTGCGGTGACTGCTTACCATCAGGTGAACCACATTGGTAGTATAAAAAAGTCCACCACCACTTAGTGTCATTATTACATTATTTACATAAACAACCATGAACTATACGTATTTTTTTTCTCCAAGCTTAACTTTTAGCCTAAATAAATCAATCACTACATAAATTATAGAACAAAGTCGCCTGCAAAGATCTGTCTGGCTATCTGTCTGTTCGCGATAAACTTAAAAACTACAAAACTGATTTAAATGCAGTTTTCACAAATACACACATCAAAAGTGTCTAGGGATCAAGCATTTTTGGGCAAAAAAATGGGCAGAAGAACAATGGCGTTTCGTGTGCTTTTCTGATGAGTCTCGTTTTGGTATGAGACCGGATACAAGACGTATACGACACTGGAGAACCCCTGGACGCCAACAGCGATTAAAATCCTGCCAGGAAGTCCATCCTTATAGTGGTGGAACCATCATGGTATGGGCGGGTATTTGGATCGGCGGAAGAACTGAGTTGATTTGGATCAGAGGCAACCTCAACGCTCAAATTTATGCTGAGACGATTGTATCAGACGTCATCGTTCCTCTACAAGTGCAAATCGGTCCCTTATTTCAGTTAATGCATGATAATGCACGACCGCACACCGCAAGAGTTGTAAGACAGACTCTCGCCGCAGCTAACATCAATGTCCTGCCCTGGCCTGCTCAGTCGCCAGACTTGAACCCGATTGAGCATGCATGGGATATGCTACAGAGAAGAGCTCTGCCGAATATGGAGGGTATCCAGTCGCAAGAAGACCTTTTTTTGTTGTTGCAACGAACATGGGCGGCCATTCCACAGCGTGATTTGGATGAACTCATTTTGAGTATGCCAAACCGATGTTCTTGTGTTGTTAGTGTTCGCGGTAGAAACACGGATTATTAATTGTTTAAGTTACCCAATAAAATTTTAAAGAAAACTGTTATTTCAGTCTTTTTTTCGAACTTTTGTGTTAGTGGTTCAAATGTCAAAAATCCCTTTATTAGGAAAATGGCAAATTTCTTTATTAATGCAAAGGTGACTTGGTTTATCGTTACTGTGACAAACGAAAACACTTTATTTGATGAATCCTTAAAGAAAATTTTAATTAATATCAATCAGGAGAAAAGTTATTGCAAAAATATATGTTGATCCCTAGACACTTTTGATGTGTGTAGTTACTAGTTAGGCTCTATTCACATCCGCTAGCGCACGCAGGCCGCTAGAGCAGGCACACGTCGCCGCACTCGGCCGCGCGCCTTCTCATCTTTAGTCTAGTTCGTACATTCTACAAGGAAACTCCGCTCCCGACGCCGCCGCGCCGGATGGCGTGAACAACAACGTAAAAAACAGCGCGGCAGAAGCTGCGCGGGTCAGCTAGTTGGTTGTAATATAACGATGATTGTTGGAAGTGTCGGAAAAACCGCAGGCGAATCTCTGCGTGGGTCAGCTAATTAATTTATAATTAACTGCAATTCCTGGTAACATTCCAATAGAGATAATGGTCCTGAGAATCTCCTGAGGGTCTAACACCAGAATATGTTCAAGCAGTATTATTGTAATCTTATTTATTATAGGGAGAAATAGTAACTTAACCATAAACAATGTCTCTTTTGCCTGTAAAAGATTACTTTAACACTGCCATAAGAGCTGGTTGTCAAGCAAGGAGATTATAAAACTCCCCCCTTTCTAAGTGGGGGGTTTTGTTCAGCAGTGGAAGTCTTTTGGCTGATAATAACTGGTGGTAGGGCCCGTGGTGGTAGAGAACTGAGAATTTTGACCTTCTCTTTAATAAGATAGTGGTTGTATCACATTTTACCATTAGGTGGGATTGCACCCCAGGATTTATATGTCTGATAATGCTGGAAGCAATATGTAGAACATGTATAAGAACTTTCTGAATCAAAGATTTTTGATTACAAATTCTGTATCTCAGATCTTTTTATTCTATCCTGTCAGGGGACTGCCTGGATGATGAGTAGAAATAAGTGATTAACCATTTGGAGCCCGGGCCTATTTTTTTTGCGCGGTTTTTTGTTGATACGATTCGAGCCAACGGGCTCCGAGTTTTTAAATATGGAATAACAACTCCACTACATACATAGTGCATTCAGTGAGGTGCAATTTAAAAAGCCAACAAATGCAATAGAACCCCCTTACTTTGGTATAATTTTTTTTCTCCTAATATAATTTGGCATAATTTTCTTTGGCAAACACAGTTCATGTAGACATAATTATCTTTTAGGCTAACTTGTAATATCAAGATTTTAATTTGCATAATGTTACTAGGCAAGATGACTAGGCCTAATAGCATTTAGGAATTATAACCAATATTATTTTTGTAATGTATCAATAGGTTAAGGTGCAGTGGGGGTGGCCCCTGGGCTACCCCTAAGCTGCCAATATGTTTTACATACATAATAATAATAATATTATATTTTAAATGTATTTTTTTTTATAATCTATATTTAAATATGTAAATAATGTTGTTTAATTGAAAATACATGGAATAATAATACCAGCCCTTGTTTATGTCCCACTGCTGGGCACGGGCCTCCCTTCAAGATGAAGGGGCTTAGGCACATAATATAATAAATTTGCAATACTTATCTTTATGAAATTATGCATAAGCTGTTGCGATGCGAATGCGAAAATAATGTTATGCGTAAATATCATTAGGAGAAACAAAACTATACCATGTTAAAAAATATAATGTTGTCCTAAAATATTATATGCAAATGGATAGGGAATTATTTATGTATATTGTCAAGAAATGAACTCTAATTATGAGACATGCACGGTATACAACTGAAAATATTTTTCAAATCTATTTTCAGTTAAATGCTTTAATACCTACACTATTTATTTGATGGGTACGCGGCATGCATGATGTGAACTCCATAAATTCTAATTAATGTTGTTGTATACAAAATATGAACGCACCCCGCCTGCAACGCTCTCGAACTGCGGCGGTTTACTTTTGTGCTTTCTCTCATGGATCTTCAAAAGTCTTCCAAAGTCGAAACTCTTGTCTGAAATCAACGAAATAACGCTATCATTCAAATCTAATAACTGGACATTTTAAACTTTCGTCCAACTCGCGTTTAAAAGTGAACATGCAATATAGCATATAGATCCATTGTAAAAGTAAAAGCTCAAATAATTTCGTAATTAATTTTAACTTACCCATATCACCTGAAAAAACTTAAATAAAAATTATCAACACAATCCAAAGAAAGCTCAACAGATTTGAACTGAAATGAAATAACTGTCAATATTGTCAAAACTTGGTCAAGTATATTTTAATGATTGAACCATAGATAGGGTTGCAGTAGCAAGGTGTTGCAATAATTTGAAGAAAATCCCCCTAAACTCAAGTCAGAATACCCTAATTGAATACTCCGATCATTCGGAATCTCAGAGTAATTAGAATGGAGCTAGTATCGCGTCGATTCCCCGAACAAATTTTTCGTGGCACTTTTGCGGGGTGCGGGAGGCGAAGTAAACACACACTGATACAATTTCACGCATACCCACACTATAATAAACTCTCAACACATTCAAAAAGATACGCACACAAATAAAGAATGACCTGAACATATGAACAAAAATTTGGCAGAGGGGTTAGCGCATAGAGTTAAGTATTAGGAATAGAGTACGCGTTTGTCTATGGTCCCATTACACAAAGAGTAGGCAGATTTTCCTCTACGGGGCAGGTGAATTGAACTATTTAAAGTTATATTACAAGAGTTATATTGATATGTAAGTGATAATTAGTAATAGGTTTGATCTGTTACGAGCGCAAATGTTGATAAATACAGCTATCGGTATAGTACCTATTGTCGTGTACCTGATATTTATGTATTTTGATGTTCTTACCTGTGCCTATGGTTCTTACTTGCATTTGAGCATTCTATAGTACTTGTACTGATTATTGTTCTGTGGGTTAGCGCATCATGCTCTCTCCAGTGGTATCTCCCATGTATCTCCTCTAAGTTCTGAATAGGCGACTTCCTGTCAATTCATCCGTATTTGTTACTGCAAAAATTCTTCTATTTGCCTAGTGAACAGAAACAAAACGATTCTGAGACAACACCTTTGAATAAGTTCAAGCGAACGCACGAGGAGGCAACGAGAACGTGCACTGCTGTGGTGAAGTTTGGTGCGCTCTCGCTCGATTGAACTATCTATACTATCTATATTGAGTTTTTTAATTAATGCAGACATTACCGTATACAATTATATATGTTATGTAAATTTTGTTCCAAATAAATATATATATTTTTTTTTAATCTCGCCTGGCCCTCGAGCATTGAAGTCTTACCCTGCGGCTACATCTGCACGCGAATATTCGTGTCGCCCTATCGCGATAAAACTTCGTCTTCGCCCAACGGAGAAGTTGCTGGCTACATTATCGTCCTACCAAAAGCACGTGGTATTCGGGCGAATATTCATCGGAATCAGTGTTGCCAGATGCATTGAGCGTTCTATAATCTGTATATAAATCTGTACCTACCTATGCCTTATTATCATGAAATCTGTATAAAATATGTATGGACAAAAGCTCCGAGAAAGTGCCAAAGGAGTTAGTATCGCGTCGATTCCCCGAACAAATTTTTCGTGGCACTTTTGCGGGGTGCGGGAGGCGAAGTAAGCACACACAGATACACTTTCACCCATACCCACACTATAATAAACTCGCAACACAATCAAAAATACACGCACACAAATAAAGAATGACCTGACCATATGACCAAAAATTTGGCAGAGGGGGTTAGCGCATCATGCTCTCTCCAGTGGTATCTCCTCTAAGTACCTAACCAATTCACTTATTTTAGCTCTTTTGTCCTTAAAGAATAAGTGAATTAGTTAGGTAGGATTAAATAATAAAAAAACAGTCAACTGCAAGTTGGACTCGCGCATCCAGGGTTCCAGGGCATACTTTTGATTGGACGTATAGTTATTTTACTTTTCGTCTAATACCTCATAAACTAAACCGGAAAACTCAGTTTGATAGTCGAGGATAAAAAATAATATCGACGTTTGTATTAACCACTAGATGTCCCGCGCAGCTCTGCCCTCGTAATTTTCTAGCGTTTCTTTTATATGAACCTTCTCTTGACAATAACAAACACAAACAAAAAAAGAATTAGCGAAATTGGTCTAGCCGTTCAGGCATGTTGCCGTGACCAACAAAGGAAACAACATTTAAGATTATTATAATTTACTACGGAATAAGAAATCTGATATATGGCAACGCTGCTGCAACTGCAAAGGCGAAGTTGTAGCCAGTTCGGCGAAGTTTGCCACGACAAAATCCTTTGATGCGTGTCAATTTACCGACAACACCGCGAAGGCAATCGTGTTCGCCCAAATACATCGCGCTAGCACGAATTGTTTGGCCACACTTGTCGCGATAACGCGAATCTTCGCCGAAGCGCGCAGGTGTAGCCGAGAGGTTAGAGAAAGAAACCAATAGAGAGCGGGCACTTTCTTTCTCATTCGCGCAAGAAAAGGATTCATTTATTTAAATTATATGTGATAGAAAGAAACAGAGCATATGATTTTTTGTCCCTCAGCGTGTGTTCAAAATCTGGCGCACCTACGGTGCGTTTTCTTCGAGTACTCATGAAATTTTCTAGTTCACGACCTAGCTTTGGAGTTTTATATTGAATTGCATTATGAAATATCATTTAAACTCTTAGAGGAGATACCACTGGAGAGAGCATGATGCGCTAACCCCTCTGCCAAATTTTTGTTCAAATGTTCAGGTCATTCTTTATTTGTGTGCGTATTTTTTTGAATGTGTTGTGAGTTTATTATAGTGCGGGTATGCGTGAAGTTGTATCTGTGTGTGTTTACTTCGCCTCCCGCACCCCGCAAAAGTGCCACGAAAAATTTGTTCGGGGAATCGACGCGATACTAGCTCCATTCTAATTACTCTGAGTTTAAACTACTTATTAGGTGCATTTGAATAAATATCCATAACGATGTCTTGTTATATTCCGTCTACGATTGAAGTCCACAAACTATACAGTGATACCTCAGAAGTGATACTGATACCTCAGAGTAATTAGAATGGAGCTAGTATCGCGTCGATTCGCCGAACAAATTTTTCGTGGCTCTTTTGCGGGGTGCGGGAGGCGAAGTAAACACACACAGATACAATTTCACGCATACCCACACTCTAATAAACTCGCAACACATTCAAAAAGATACGCACACATAGAGAATGACCTGAACATATGAACAAAATTTGGCAGAGGGGTTAGCGCATCATGATCTCTCCAGTGGTATCTCCTCTAAGACTGATACCAGTGTTGCCAGATCGGCCCCTGGGGGGCCGATTCTCGGCCTTTTCGAAACTATGTCGGCCTTTGGCTGCCGTCGGCCCTTCATCGGCCTTTAAGCCTCCGACAGCCAATCCATCGAAATCATTGGTTCGGTTGAGCAATTCCTATTCTAAAAGCATAGCACTTTATATAAAAAGAAATAGACATAAGTCATACGTTCTAAACATTAAAGATTAAAAATTAAAGGTGAAGGATGGGCTCTTGTAAAACAGAAAAACGAAAATTTTCGATGTTTTTTTTTTATTTACATCTCTTTTTTCCCGTTTACTAGTACTGTTTCTGATTGTTATCAACATTTAATCATTTGTTATTATTTGTATAGTTAATTTGTCAGTAAGATAGAGATTAGTAGTAAAAGTGTTGATTTGACCATCTGCGCTCGAGCCCGGCACGACTGGCCAATCACAACGCATTGTTCGTAATGAACGTAATGGTGGGGGAAACCATTACTTAGCAGTCGTGAACTGGACGTCGAGTTGTGAACATCACTGCCGGGTACCACGCATTGGTTGGGAAGTATAAATTATTAAATTTATAATAATAATATAATATATATATATAATGAAGTCTGTTGGGGGGGGGGGGGTAGTACACCGCCCCCCAACCTCTTCCCACCCCTCAATTCGACGAACGTCAATGGAAAGTCGTACTTCGGCCTTTACTGCCTAAAATCGGCCCCTGTCAGCACTGCTTTCGGCCCATTCTTAAATTGTCTGCTGGCAACACTGACTGATACAGACCCATCAAAAAATCCCCGACAAACAATCAACTCGATGGTACGGAAGTGATAAAATCGATGGGGTAAAATCGGTACAATCGGATAACCGGAAATAAAAAGTATATCATGTGGCAATACAGTTTCCGCGTCTTCCGGCTGTCAGCTGATAAACTCCCTGTTGCCATCCTATATCTATTTCGATTTTCGCAAAGAAATAAAACGTCAGGCACCATACAACATGGGCTTAAAATACGCGATCAAAAGCTAGTTATAGCTGAAATATTGCTCTAATTGTAGCGTTATTGTTATTATAGTTTCATTTTACATGTACATTGTGTAACTTTATTTAGAGTAGAAAATGGATACGTTCAACATAGAATGCTTCAGATATGGCGTTTGTTGATCATTAAAAAATTACGTTCGGTTCATAGTTTTTCCTTATATTTGATGTCAGCTTTTCGTTTGTGATCGTCTGTTTAGTTCGTGTTTACGTGTTTTATTATAATAATGGTGAAAGAGAAGCCTAATTCGATTCGGATTTACGATGACGAAGGCTTCAGACGTCGAGCTGCGTGTATCTGCGTTCGTTCGGACGCCGAAACCGAGGTTAGCGTCATGATTCTGTTGTTTGCGTATCGCGAGTGTGCGGCAGACGCGGTTAACGGCTATTGTGTTGCGTAGGTGCTTCTGGTGACGTCGTCGCGACGGCCCGACAACTGGATAGTGCCGGGTGGCGGCGTCGAGCCCGAGGAGGAGCCCTCGGTGACCGCGATGCGCGAGGTGCTCGAGGAAGCCGGCGTCATCGGCAAGCTGGGCAGGTGCCTTGGCGTGTTCGAAGTGAGTACCCCAGAAACACCCATACTTTAGCTATAAAAATTGCATCATATTTTCCTTCCTATATGGTAATTTTTGTGTTGTATTGATTTTGTTGAACAATATTGTACCATATGGTTATCTTTGCATGTACAAGCTGACACTATACACATAAATTTCCATAGAAAAATGTAAATACTACCTACAAAGTGATTTTCTGTATAAAATAATTATTATTTTAATGGAGGAAAGAAATTGTAATTAATATCAGTAAACATATCAGTAACAAATACAATGGACAAACTTTATATGTAGCTAGCTTTAAAATAAAATGCAAAACCACAGTGCCAGACTAGCATGTCACAAATGTAGCTATATATGGTAGTTATTAACTAATTGTTATATGTTTTTATCCACTAACACTTTTGAACTAGAAACCAAACAAGTATGTCTGGAGAAGACTTACACACAAAGTAATAATCTTATACCAATGATATATAGTATTTACTTATTGAGTTGCCTTTGACCTTCTTACCCAATTAGGTCATACTTAGTTAACACATTTTATTAATTAGGAATAATAAAATAGAATTAATATACTGATTGGGGTTGCGTTCATATGAATATCCCAATTTATAGTAAATGTATATAAATAATACATAATACTATAGTGTTTTATGCAATGGGTATCTAGTCCAGACTAC
Organism: Furcula furcula; assembly: GCA_911728495.1. Classification (NCBI taxonomy): domain Eukaryota; kingdom Metazoa; phylum Arthropoda; class Insecta; order Lepidoptera; family Notodontidae; genus Furcula; species Furcula furcula. Next base: position 25,442,786 of record OU452252.1, read on the forward strand.
CAATGTTTCTTAACTTTGTGTCTGGCCCTTGAGTGTAATATCTTCATGCATGCAGCATAAATTCAATTAAGTACTTTATGTATTTTTTTTTATATATTTTGAACTAGCTCCTCAACTCTTGCTGTATTCTTGAGAATGGAATTTGCAAACAAAAACTGTACACAATGTAGATAAATAGCTCACAGATTCGTGCCATGCCCTTCCCTGTTTATAAACAGACTTATTACACAATGATCCATTAGGAAGTGAGCCAAAATAAAAAATAGCCAGAACCATGTGAGTTCACATACCTCGCCGAAAAATATTATATTAGTCTACATAGCAGATAAAAGTGCTCTTGCATCCTGAAAATGTTGCTCCAATGATAGATGGATTTCTGGATGCAAACGGATAACTTGGGTTTTGATAGGGTAATGAAGAAAACCAAACGGTCAGTATTCCCCATACACCAGTGCCTCTAATAGTAACTATCGGAAACTAGATCAATTGTATGTTCCGAACATTGCACACCGCAAGGTATGATGGCACTATATTTTGTTTTTAACATGTTTAATTAATTTACTTGTATTGAATTAACTAGTAAAATTTATGGGAGAAAACTGATGGTTTGTCTGATTTGGAGCTCATAAAATCTGCCCTATGCCAGTTCAACTTACTAACTACCAGAGCTGTGGCGGTTACTTTAGTTCTTCATTGCATTGCAGTGGCGTGCACAGAAAGTAGGCAAAAATAATTGCAAATTATCTGTACTCTAAGCTAAGCTATTTGTTAGTGTACCACCACAAATATCCTTAAATGAACTAACATTACAGACATATCCATTTACATTTAAAAACATCACGTTAAATACCATGTCAGTATTAAATATTTTTAAATTAAGATTATTTAGAGAAATCGTAGGGTAGGCAAAGTCTTTTTGTGTGTATGGACCCTCTCAATAATCTTATTGCAGTTTTTAAAATGCAAATTAATATGTCTAAATCTGCTAACTTATGGATATTTGAAATGGTATACTAATATACATATAATAGGCTAAACAAGCCGAATACGTTTTTTTTTTTTTTTTTTTTAACACAAGCTAGTGCTTGACTGCAGTCCCACCCGATGGAAAGCGGCGACGCAATCGAGGATGGCAAAACACACTAGCTTATTAAAAGCCTATTCACTCTAGTCTTAAAGACACCCACATTATAATCGGGCGAGAAAACCGACGCAGGCAAACTGTTCCAGTCCTTAGCTGTCCTTATTATAAATGAAGAAGCAAACCGCTTAGACCGGACTGACTGTTTCTTTGCCTACCCTTTGTGCATGCCACTGATTGCGAATATAAAGTCAGTTATGCACCTGGTTTATCACCGATTATGTCCAATAGGATTGCGAGAGTGAAGGAAATGAGAAGGCATCAAGCAAAACCTCAACCATGTTATGATGTATTGATGGCAAATTATAATAATAATGTGAGTCACTCAACAACATGATCCAAAATTCAGCCATAAGCGGGCACTAGAAGGCTCAAGATAACTACTCGTGAAAAAAAAGATATAGGGTGTTTGGTGCATCGTTTGCCAAATTGATTTGTCCAAAAGAAGAGGTGTTTGGCTACTTCTTTAGGCCATAAAACTCATTACTTGCCACACCAGATTTTTTGTTACAACTTTTTAATATTTTTAAAAAAAAATCCAGAATTCAGCATTTAAGCTTAAATTAAAATAAAAGATATTAGTGTGGTGTTCAAATTTTATTTTATTTCTTAAATGTACAGTTGTGGGGTTCTGTCAAATACAAAAGTACTTGCTAGTAACATTTAGTATTTTTTTAAATAATAATAAAATTTTCTGAAAAAAAAAAATACAGAAAGTTAAACATAAAATTTAAATTGTTATAAAAAAAAAACTAAACGCAATCTGGATCTTCGAATTCTTTTAAAAACTTCTCTAGTCTGTCCCCTTTCTAACGGTATGAAATATGCCCAAAAAACCTTTAATTAACTTCACTAAATTTGTGTATCTAGTAAAAATCTAGTCTAGGAAAAATGCCTCGGGAGAAAGTACTTAATACATTTTACGGGTATTTTATTTGCTGTAGGTCTCGAGAATCAACTCTATGATAATCACATTACAATCCCTCTTGGTTCATCATCATCATTTGCAGCCAAAGATGGCCACTGCTGAACAAAGGGGGGAGGGGCTTCCATAATTAATCCCCACGTTTGGCAGGTGGCTACATCCACCACACAATAAGACGCTGTTGCCCGTCTTCCTGATCTCGCTTAATCGCCTCTTACGACACCCAACGAGAGGAGATGGGGGATGCAATACTAACCCGGCACCCCTCAGGTAGCCCCGCACGCTTTTGGTTCATTATAAGTTAATAAACCAGTCTCGCGTAAACATCGCACATTTTCCAGAACACTTATGTGTTCTGGAAAATGTGAAATGGTAGTTGTCTGTTAGAAAAGCGCTCCTGATAAATTCTTGTGCTTCACGAGGAACACCATCACCTCTTCATTAAGCCATCAAAATGTTAGCGTATTCTTCATTAGAGAATGTAGCCATTGTAACACGACAAATTAAATTTAAATTTATTTAACAAAAATATTTTTATTAACAAAACAACGATGCGTTACTTTCTAAAATCTATTTGTAAAATACTTAACCAGTTTGCGGCTTTCCCCCATGATAAAAAGAGACATAATAATATGAGGACTGCCATTGTGCAGGTGGTAGGTGTTGTATTTTAGTAGGATTGTTATCAAAAATGAGGGAAAACCTGTTAGTTTTCCCTGTTTAGCGCGTGTTATTTTCTATGAATTCTACGTCCCGATACTCGGATTTAGCGAATTAGTGAAGTTAATACAAGTTTTTTTGGGCATATTTCATACCGTTGGAAAGGGGACAGACTAGAGAAGTTTTTAAAAGAAATCGAAGATCCCGATTGCTTTTAGTTATTTTTTATAACAATTTAGATTTGATTTTTACCTTTCTGTTTCTTTTTTCAGAAACTATGTTTTGTATTTTTAAAAAAACTAGATGTTACTAGCAAGTAATTTTGTATTTGATTGAACCATACAACTGTACATGAAATAAAATGAAATTTGAACACCATACTAATATCTTTTATTTTAATTTGAGCTTAAATGCTGAATTCTGGATTTTACAAAAAAAATATTAAAAAGATGTAACAAAAAAAACTGGTGTGGCAAGTTATGAGTTTTATGGCCTAAAGAGGTAGCCAATGACCTCTTCTTTAAGCCAAATCAATTTGGCAAACGATGCACCAAAACACCCTGTACTTATATCAATATTTTTTATATTACAAAAAAAATTACTGGCATTATTAACACGCTTTTATTAGCTTGACCTGTATGTATGTATGTATGTATGATGGTAACGGAATCTTGCGATGCAATTTTGACCCACTTCTACACGTCCAAAACATTTGAAATTTTGCACATGTATCAAGGACCGGTGACAATACAATAATATGGTATCATTGAGCTGATCTGATGCTGGGGCTCGAAGGTGGATAAGAGAACCCTTGGATGGCTACTAGTAAACTAATCGAATTTGGGTTCATTTGATTTGTTTTAAAGAGTTCTTTTCACTTTGACTATTAATGAGGACCTGATGGTAGAACTGGAGAAGGTGGGTGACGGAACCCTGGATTGGCTACTAGTAAACACATCGAGTTTGGGCTCATTTGATTTGTTATAAAGAGTTCTTTTCACTTTGACCATTAATGAGGACCTGATGATGGAACAGGAAGGTGGGTAAAGGAACCCTGGAATGGCTACTTGTAAACACATCGAGTTTTGGTTCATTTGATTTGTTTTAAGGAGTTCTTTTCACATTAACCATTATTTAGGACCTGATGATGGAACAGGAAGGTGGGTGACGGAACCCCGGATTGGCTACTAGTAAACACATCGAGTGTGGGCTCATTTGATTTGTTTTAAAGAGTTCTTTTCACTTTGACCATTACTGAGGGCCTGCTGATGGAACTGGAAGGTGGGTGACGGAACCTTTGAATGGCTACTAGTAAACACATCGAGTTTGGGTTCACTTGATTTGTATAAAAAGTTCTTTTCACCTTAACCATTAATCAGGACCTGATGATGGAATAGGAAGGTGGGTGACGGAACCTTGGATTGGCTACTAGTAAACACATCACGTGTGCCTACACGTGATGTGTTGAGCCTTCATTTGATTTGTTTTAAACAGTTCTTTTCACTTTGACAATTAATGAGGGTCTGATGATGGAACTGGAATGTGGGTGATGGAACCCTGCAAAGGCTACTAGTAAACATATCGAGTTTGGACTCATTTAATTTGTATTAAAGAGTTCTATTCACTTTGCCCAATAATCAGAACCTGATGATGGAACAGGAAGGTGGTTGACGGAACCCTGGAATGATTACTAGTAAACCCATCGAGCTTGGACTCATTTGATTTGTATAAAGGAGTACCAGGAAGGTTGGTAACGGAACCCTTAAATACTACTTGTGAAGCTATTGACTTTTAGCGTACTTTCGACTGTTTAAAGGGTAAATACGTAGTGCTTTCTTAAACTCAATCAGATACCTACGCGTAATACCTAGTTTAGTAAAAATATGTTTTGCCACAACCTGCCTACGATTCAAGCAACGAACAAATCAATACTTGGGCGAATGTTATCCGTAGTTGAGGTGAATATTTCCTAAGACTAAAAAGTATAAAATAAATTACTAGTTTAAAAACTAAAAATACCCTCTTTTATAAGGACTACTGCCCTAAAAAGCAATAAATAAATTATCGAAACCGTTCTTTCTTTCTACCCCGTGCTAGTAATTTATGGATTATATTTATGTGTAAAAGCGTGGGGCGCCTTTTCTGAATAACAGCTTAACATTTCTGACAAATTTCAAGAACGCTAAGTATTTGTATTCACATGACAGACAATCATTTGTAATCATTTACAGAGAAAAGGCGCCCCACGCCTTTACACATAAATATAATCCAAAAATTACTAGCACGGGGTAGAAAGAAAGAACGGTTTCGATAATTTATTTATTGCTTTTTAGGGCAGTAGTCCTTATAAAAGCGTGTATTTTTAGTTTTTAAACTAGTAATTTATTAATGGTTGTAGTGGATAGCAGTGCTACTTAGGATACCGATACACAAAAAAAAACAGAACAATTTGAAAAACTGTGGTCATAACGATAGAAATATCCTATTGTTGTTCCTTAATAGTTAAGTTCTTTAAAATCTTCGGAGTCGCTGGACGTTTGGGGTGTGGGCCCGAGGCGTCCATCGAGTATGGCGGCGTCTCCGAGTTGAACGGCGGCGGGGCTGCTACCCCGTCCCGGGGGGCACCGTAACGGTACCCGGGAACTACGATGCGTCCCCCGGCGGCGGGCTCAAAGGCTAGGCACTGAGGGGCTCCTGGTGCAGATCTCCCCGGAGAGCCCAGGTTGCCCCTCCCATGTGCCGATATGACAGCCGCGGAGGTTGTAGTGGTTGGCTCTTCAGCCAAGGAACCTCTTTTGCGAGGGATGTCTTCGTATCCCCTGCAAAAAAGGTTCCTTACAAGTCACGCTTATCACCTTAATGTCTAGAAAGTAACATGATCCATAGGTCGGATTGGCATGTACGAGTAAAAAGTCTGTCTTGCTCTGGACATCTCCCCAGTCGTATCGGTCTTCCATCCCATCTGATTGCGAGAGTAAATAAAGAGAGTGCACCTGTGTCTGCATAAGCACTGCACTATAATGACTCTTGCGTAGTTGGCTGATCTTTTCAAAAATATATTTAACTACTATACTATATACAACTACTATCAGCCATGAAGGACATTACACAAGTGGTAATATTTAAATATCAACGGGCGGCTTAGTGCCAGTTGTCCGCCTTGCTTCAAAAGGCTGACACCAAGATTTTTCCATTGCTGCCAACGCAGTGATTCTTCTGGCCACCATGGCCAGCATCATTCAAGTGGTGACGCCTTACCATGAGGCAAGCCGTGTGCTTGTTTTCCACCGTGATGGTATTTTTTTTTATACTACCAAGGTGGCAAGCATGCGTGCGGCCCGCCTGATGGTAAGCAGTCACCGCAGCCTATAGACGCTAACAATACCAGAAGAATCACTAGCGCGTTGCCGTCCCTTAAGACATTAGATATTAAGTCTTTGGCTCTAATAATTTCACCAGCTACAGTGCCCTTCACACCGGAACAGCAATGCTTACACACTGCTACTTGGCGGCAGAATATCTGACTCTGCGGTGGTACTTACTTACCTGGACGGTTTCTTGCACAAGGAACCTACCACCTAGTAAAGGGTATAAATAAATCATACCACAAGAATGCTAAGGCGTTATTTATACTGTATTGGAAAGATTGTCCTGGCATGAACATAATATTAGCATCCCAACCACCCAACCCACAAGGTGACCCTGACTAGACCTAACATTATTTCTCATCTCTATTCCAGAACCGAGAACACAAACACCGAACAGAAGTGTATGTGATGATGGTGACCCAAGAGCTGGCGGAGTGGGAGGACTCCCGGCTGATGGGCCGCAAGAGGCAGTGGTTCTCCATCGACGATGCGCTCGCGCAACTCGCCCTCCACAAGCCCATCCAACGCCACTACTTACAGCAACTGCGTCGCTCCAAACAGAACAAAACCGACGACCCAGGCAGTTAAACATCCTCCCCACTCGCAAATCTAGGTTTAAGTCAGCCCGGAACTGATCTGCCACTGCGCCGGCGCACGGAACGAGGCGACGCGACCGCCATCTTAGGGCTCACGACGGCGACGCCGCGACATTTTAACACCTCCCTTTTTTCTATTTTTATGTATATTTTTATACTACGATGGAATAAATGTTAATTTTATTTTGTTAGCATTAAACGCGAAAAGACATACAAGCTCTATTTTTTTTTAAATTTAATATCATATTTAAGGTTCCGTGATAAGTTCTTTTAAAAAAATAAATTTTGTAATGCTCTTGTCTACGGTTTTTGTCAAACCCAAATGTTTACCCAATGTTTAAAAATGAAAAAACAAGACATCAATTAGGTATCTTTACATACATTATACCTAGGTATACTTACTATATTTTTCTTCTAACATTAATAACTAAGTACAAGTAAATCATACGTAGTTTGACTTCAATGTGTAGTATTCGCGTAAATAAAAGACAACATTATCTTACATGAATAATTAATAATAATAATATACATCTCAAACTAGGCAAAGCCTTACTATGGATATACAAACTGATACTAATACTTACAATATACCTTTTTTTTGTAAATATAGATACTTACTTTAAGGGATAACACTGACACAAGATGGGAATCGAACCCACGACCTACTATCGGCCAAGTGTGTAACCACATGACCAACGGGCCTTTCCAATTAAATTCTATATTTTTATAACCTTGTAATACTAGCTAAAAATACCCAAACGCTGATGACATTATTAGGGTAAGCATACACTTCCACGGCGACGGCGAACTCAACATTAGGGTCGTCTGTGTTATGGATACCCGTGGCCTTCACAGACGACAATACAGACTTCGTGTTTACATACGGCATGTTTAGAGGGAACCCAAATAGCTGCAAAAAAACGTGTTTTTATTCAATGGTATCTTCTATCTCTCCAACTATAAGGACGTGTGTAATAAGCTATATTTGTCGAAACACCCATAACTAGAAAAAACGTAAATGTGAAGGGCCGGTGGAAATCAAAATAGTTTATCCATTACAGAATTGATGTATTTATATTTATTATGATCACATTTGTCGCCCTACGCGTACAGATTCAGTCTGACCGCCCGGACGCGCCCGGGCTGAGGGCCCGAAGTTAGGACTCGAAGTTTGGGCGCAAAAAATACATAACGCACACGTGTTAAACTAACAAACAACAAACAAACAAACAACAACGAGACAAAAGAACAACAAACAAACAACAACAAACAAACAAAACAATCAAACAAAGAGACAAAAGAATATATCTAATAATATTATCCTATGGTTGGGTGAGTGATGTCTGTAACATAAAACTACGTAGTACTATTATGTATTCTGTGGTAAAACCTGACCTTTGATTATATATATAATCAAAGAACCTGACGAATCTTTTTTTAACATTTGTGTAGTGTAAAAAAACGTACCGACCGAAGCGAAGGTAAGTACATGTTTAAAAGGCAAGTAAAACCGGGTAATTGGATATTAATTAACCATCTATGTATACAAAACTGGTTATTTTGTATTGATTGAGACAAAATATTACAAAAACTGCTTTGGACTTATCGGGTCATCAAAATTAGTACTTACTTATAACCTATAATAATACCAGCCCTTGTTTATGTCCCACTGCTGGGCACGGGCCTCCCTTCAAGATGAAGGGGCTTAGGCCATAGTCCACCACGCTGGCCAAGTGCGGGTTGGCGGACTTCACACGTCATTCGAAAGCTAGTTAGGCTTTCTCAGACATGCAGGTTTCATCACGATGTTTTCCTTCACCGAAAGCTAGTAACAATCGCACAAAGACGATTCGCACATGATTAATTAAAGAAATCAGAGGTGCGAGCCGGGGATCGAACCTGCGCACCTCGTTTCCAAGACAAGCGCTCGCCCACTGGGCTGTTACTTATAACCTATGGGGATAGTTAATACTTATTTAATTTGTAAAATATTTACTTAGGTACCTGATAAGAGACCATAAGTTGTTTTAATTTTTGGCTAAATCCAGGTTTAGGCCCCATTGGATTAAAAGCCCAGTACTCCCATTGTGGCAAAGCATCACGGAGTAAACCGCTACAATATCTGAAATTTTTACAATTTTTTTTATGTAATTATAGGACCCCGATGGTAGGCGAAGACAGACAATTGGAATGCACCGCCTGTCAAATTAACGGTTTTTTTTTGGGAATGATAGACGCTGTTAGCCGCAGATGACCATTACAGCTTCACCGAGCAAGAGGAGGCGAGCGCTTATAGCATTCCAGCCTTAAGGGCACCTCAGGGAGACATGGCCTCGGCTTGGAGGCAAGTTGGAGGGCTGATTCTACCACCGGTTCACAACGCGCCCGCACTGAGAAGAACCGGCAAGAACAGGACCTAATCGGCATGTCTATTATCATTATTACGATATTAGTTTGATCAATTCTCGGCAGCATAATATTGTAGGTATGGGTGTATAGTATACCTTGTTTTTCTTTACACGATGAAAATAGGAAAAATAAATGTATGCACAGGAGTGATGAGATGATCAGATGACTAACCCTTGTAGTAGGTTTTGTTCTGTGGACTAACCGGTGGCCAGCCAAAGACAATGGGTAGGAATCTCAGAGTACTCTGAGGTAGGAATGAATAAATATGACATATTGAACCCTTTGTCTTTGGATCGCTACCGGTCGGCCATCACTCGTCGTGTTTATTATTGTCCCGATTTTGATCTTGTAAATAAAAACAGGTTCTACCAACGGACGCGACGGTGAGAGACATTTGATAAGACGGTTGATCACAGTTTGGGCCCGTGGCGTCGTCGTTCAAACGAATGTGTTTGAAGACTGGTACCTACAGTCATAATGACCACGACAGTACATATAATAAATAATAATAATACCAGCCCTTGTTTATGTCCCACTGCTGGGCACGGGCCTCCCCTCAAGATGAGGGGGCTTAGGCCATAGTCCACCACGCTGGCCAAGTGCGGGTTGGCGGACTTCACACGTCATTCGAGAGCTAGTTAGGCTTTCTCAGACATGCAGGTTTCCTCACGATGTTTTCCTTCACCGAAAGCTAGTAACAATCGCACAAAGACGATTCGCACATGATTCATTGAAGAAATCAGAGGGGCGAGCCGGGGTTCGAACCTGCGCACCTTTGTTTCCAAGGCAAGCGTTCGCCCACTGAGCTGTTACCGCATCATGTTTCTGCTACGCGACAGTACATGCGTAGCTATAATTTCAGAAATAACGGCCCATAGGCCATTAACCGTCTACCCAACTTCAACCGTTGCTATCACTTTTAAACGAAAACGCAATCTATATCTAAATTAGTTAAGTACATTTCGATAAATGGGCAAAACTATAACAGCTTCGACGCTCTGTTTTAAAGACTGACCTATGTCCCGCCGCCGAGCAATTTAAATTTCTAAATTAAGTACGTGGTTAACGGTACCTATTCCATATCGTCTTCATGTGCGACCGCCACTTCTGTACCTTTGCCTTGATCTTTGTTTCCAAAGCAACCTTGAATCCCTCCACATTGCATGGCAAAGAATAAAGATCCGTATCATTGACCACTGGTTGTTTCATCACGCACACATTTTTGTCGAATACCTAAAATAAATAATTAGTAATGTTGCAGAATAGCCTTCGATCGTGTTGTGTGACCATATAACATGCACTCAAAAGCAGTGTCATCATGGTGGTGGGTTTTCCTCCTAAACCGCTTCTCATGATAGCCACAGGGTGATATCAGTGACACCTTTTTGACATCATAGAAGAGAACCTTCAAGACATCCGAATATTGGCTGATGCTGGTCAGATATTATACCTTCAAAATAATTTTAAATTTTAGGGTGACTGCTATCACTCACTCACTGCTATTCTCATTCGAGCATGCTTCACTTGCTCCAGGGACAGCAGCCTTCCTTCGGAGTCGCTGGACGTTCGGGTTGTGGGCCTTAGGACGTCCATTGAGTACGGCGCGGCGGCCACGGGCTATAACGCGCCCCCCCGGTGGCGGGCTCAAAGGCAAGGCACTGAGGGGTTTCAGGTGCAAATCCCACTGGAGGGCCCTGGTCTCCCATGCTCTCATGTGCCGAAGCGACAGCCGCGGAGGTTTAGGTGGGTACAAATCCCACATACCCGGTTGACCCCCATAGGTCCTAGGGACCTATTGAAGGTTTCCCCGCAAAAAAGGGACAGCAGCCTTACTATGTGTGCTAATTATGATGGTACTTATTTATGTAGGTAAGGTATCTATTGTCTTTGATCATGCAGAATCACATACCGGTTGCCAATCTGATGATCTTGAAAAGTCAAATGAGAGGCTTTCGCAGTTTTGCGAGGACTGCATATTTACCCATATCTGAAAACATAGTACATGCAATAAGTACCCCCCTCTCTTTGTACCTATATCTTAATCGACTAAAAATATGGTGAAGGTTTTATACATATTTTTGTCGAAAAGATAGGTAGTTAACAAGTCCTGTCGATTGCTTTTAGATAAGTTTTAATAATATTTTACTCCATTGTCCATAGCTTCATTATTTTCTTAACTGTTATTTGTACCTATTCTAACAATCAGCAAACAATACTTACATTTTCATTATCAAACACATATTCTACATTCTTCAACGGACACCCCACGTCTCGAAGCTCGAATTTCTCGCCGCTGGCTGCATCGCACACGTACCAGATATACCCATCGCTTTTGTTCAATAAACCTCTACTCCTGAAGAGCTGATCGTTTTCTAAGACGATCCTTCGGGTCGTGAGGTCGTATTTTATCAGAACATAGCTACTCGGGCCCCGGGGTAATCCAACACCGATGGCGATCCAGCACTTAATCCCGAGGTAAATGAAGTAACTAGCTAATAAAACTGTGTGGTCCAACGGTGATCCGTGCAGTATTTTCAAAAGCTCCTGTAAAGTTTATTTCAATTTGTTTTATGATTAAGTACACTTATTGTTGTATGTACCTGTAGATCTTTCACTATACCTAACAAGATTGTTTAACCTGAAACGTGAAATATAACAGCATAGCGAGCGACAGATATTTTATTTTACCTTAATATTCTTAAGTTACCTATTAAGTTATTCTTACCAAACCGAGTAAAGTAACCACGTGTGATTCTGTTACTTCATAACATGGAATTAGGGATACGTATCGCAAGCACGCGTTTATCATTCTGTTCACGTTATCTCCGTCGTAAACGCTGTATACAGACTCTTTATCTTCTTGGCTTACTCTCTCTACGTCTACATCTTTCCTTCTCCCGCTGGAAGATGAACTTCTTGAGATCCCAGATGATTTCGAAACTGCTGATTCTCCTCTCGGATTTCTCGGCAGAAAATCTCGCTCTGGTAACGGTATCGGTTGTAAAAATTGTGTCACACATTTGTTCCTACCAGCACTATCTATAAATGTCAGTGATAAGTTTCTAGTTGGAAAGTCATTTTGGTATTCTGTGACGAAGTCGTTCAAATGTCTGATCAAATAGTCGTCTTCTATGGAGCTTGGAATAGGCTGGTAGTAGGTATGTAATCCGCCGAGATGGGAAACGCTGGTGGTTATTTGTAACGTAATGTACGATACATCTTTCTTCATTAATTGTGTTACTTCGGGTATCAACGATGTCGATTCTTTTGTTTGAAGTGTTTCGTAGCCAAAAAGTAGAGGTGGTGTTGTTATTTTGAATGTGCCGCCCAACTGCAAGTATGGTTTTAGCTATTAGTTAAGTCTTATGCAAAGTACCTAACTCAATAAAACCACTGTACTTACAGTACCCATAGATATCACGGTATGTAAAGGCACTTGGAGAGTTCCTAACCACTTGTTATAGTATCTGTAGTGGACTGTTTTGTTGGAGTGTTCGTCTTCGGAGTAACTTTCTCCTATATTAGCCTTATGCTCATCGTATACATTAATGTTAACAGTCGAAAGAGGTTCAAATCTGTCAAAAAGTATGTACTAATTTAATTCATAATTTAAGATACTTTTACTTTATCACTCTCAAAGTACTTAGGTATTTCATAAAAAATCAACAAAGCGGGTCCCAATATGACACCTTGTGGTAGTAGCCTATTAACCAGCTCAATGCTATGTTTTAGGCTTAATTTATGCAAGTAAGTATATGTAATTTTTTACTAACTTCGCTTTAAGTTTTAATGTATGGTGCCAAGTGGGATGACATCCAATCGCAGTGACTGTCTGGGTAATAAGTCCTTTATAGTTTACCCTGACGAAAGGTCTCAAAGGCCTTACTTTGAATCCTATAACATAAATTTTATATGGGTACCTAATATATAAAAAAAACAAATTGAAGATATACATCCAAAGGTTACCTGGAAGAGATCGGTTTTAGCGATAAGGCCGCCCATTGTTGCATGTTTTATTAATTTGTGTCTTATTCTTTTTGTATCTGTTTGTTTGTGCGCAATAAAGAATTGTCTATCTATCTATCTATATACAAAAATTAATAATTGTTTATGTACTTATACAAAATAATATAGTACATATACATACTATTTAAGTAAAAAAAAAAAAATATATATATAAAAAAAATAATTAGATAAAAGGGAAAAAATATATTTTCCAAATAAATGTAAACAGACTACAGAAGCAGTTGTACATAAAATCATAAAATACACACACAACCTCAGAGTAATTAAAATGGAGCTAGTACCGCGTCGATTCCCCGAACAATTCGTGGCACTTTTGCGGGGTGCGGGAGGCGTAGTAAACACACACAGATACAATTTCACGCATACCCACACTATAATAAACTCGCAACATATTCAAAAAGATACGCACACAAATAAAGAATGACCTGAACATATGAACAAAATTTGGCAGAGGGGTTAGCGCATCATGATCTCTCCAGTGGTATCTCCTATGCACACAACCTAAAAAAAAAACTACCAAATATTTACCAGCAATGCTATCGCCTTCGCTACGCTTCTGATCATCTTCTAGCATTGTTAAACTTCTGTCTAGTAAGTTGAAGGCTCTGATAACAGTCACTTGGATTTCTTGTTCTTTATTTAGGCAATCTTTTAGCATTTTCTGTTTCGTGCAATTCGAAATTGTTGCTAACGTTACTAATTTCGATTCATTTTTAAATAGATATCTGAAATTGTATAGAATTGTTTAGTAAAAAGTAAAACTACATATACTTACGATGATGCAGTAACACTGACACCAGATATTATATACAATATGAAGAATACTAAACCTTAAACTTAAATTAAAGTCCTTAACGACATCTTTGTGAGTTTTTTTTAAAAGATGTTCATTCAAATTCTTTAACATGTTCTTATTTAGCTTCTGTAAATACTTTACACCTACAAATCTCTGTAATTCAATAGGATTCATTTCCATTTCTTTCGAATTTAGGTACTCAATATTCAAACCTTTTTCATTAGTATTTTGAAGAAAGTCTAACTGTTCAGTCGATATTTGACTTGCGTGCACGGGAACAGTTTTATTTTCAATATTGTTAAAATTGCCGTTATTCCGTAGGTGGAGTAATTTCAATCTAATAAAATCCGGATTGTTCTCATCTACAGGAAACACATCATCATTCTTAATTTCTATTTTACATAACCTTTTTATTGTTTCAATATGGTTAAATTCATCGATATCTTTTTCATATATGTTACTGATTATGCTCAATAGTAATTCTGAGTCTGGTTTGTCAATACCGTGTAATAGTCGCCTTATTTGTTTTCCAACTTCTACAGAGGACTTGATTATCTCTGTTCCATTTTTTTCCAGTTTATCATTCCAGCCAACTTTAATACTGACCTCAGCATAAGTGTTCAGATTTTCTTTGAATATACTGCTACTTTTAAGTCTTACTTTACTTGCAAGGGCTATATCTTTAATACTGTATCCACTTCCTACACAAACATTATTTGGTTCGACGTCATTGTTGTAAAAGAATTTCGTTAGATTATAATCAGAATTAGCACTATTAATCCTGACTTGTATTAAATTTATTTTAAAACTGGAAACCATTTTATCATCTTCGAATAAAAGTAATTTTAAAGTTTTATTATCTGGTAGGATTTGTACCGAAAAATCCTCTACAAATCCGCAATAGAACATATCATTACATTCATAGTGTTCTGATTCGCATACAAATATGTCGTCTACATACAGTTCAAAGTTAAAAATGTGTGTTATGCTCTTTCTCATATAACTCTCTTTCTGTTCCAGAGTTAAAATTATTCTATCTTTTATTACTACATTATTAACTATATTTTCAACTTCTTTCTTTACACTGATGTCATCTATTTGTAATTTTGGTTTTATGGGTTTCTTAGTATTTACTTTACATTCATTTTTGGCCTTTTTATATTCCTTAAATTCAGTAACATACTGATATTCAATTTTATCGAGCATATCAGCAAATTCAAGATTAAAAACTGCATTCCATTCATTTTCAAACTCCTTATCATCTAAAACTTCTTTAGCAACATGTAAAACATATGGAGTTTCAATATGTTTTTGTTTTTCTCTTACTAGTTGTATGTCAGACCATAGTGATATTATTGTATGAATTATTTCTTTGTTAGAATTAATGGCTCCTTTATATTGTTCCTTCAACTGTAACACTTCCTCTGTATATTTCCTTACAATTGGATCAAATCTTAAATTGTCTTCATCAGGCTTTATTTTTAGAAGGTCTTTTTTGAGATTATCTCTGGTTTCTTTTTTTACTTGTATTAAATATTCTAGGTTTTTTATTACTTTCTTGTATGACTCGTGCTTTTTATAATATTGAACTAGTTTAACACACAAAAGCTTTTCCAAAGTAAAATTATGATGATGAATAAATTGTAAGTCTTTTAAAGTCATATCCAAAAATTTTATAAATTGTTCCGATTTATTACTTTCAATATTTTGATTAACAATTACATCGAATGAAGTTGCATCTATATATTCTACATGTATAGATGCATCTGCTACAGACATATTTTCAAATACTCTTGGAAATACAGGATTTAATTTGAGAACTTGTAGTTTTTGGCCCCATCTAAAAATAAATAATTTTATTAATGGAAATTTTCCTCTTGTCACTTTCACAGAATTATTTTTGTTTAATTAAAGGACAACATGCTAAAAATTCGGCATAAGAAAAACGTATTTTTCGTAGTATTGGTTTCTTTGGATGTTGGGAAATCCCCATCATTTTATTATGATGCCTACTTTTTTCAGCAGAACCAACATAAAAATTAAGAATCTATATTGCCAAGAACTTTTTACAAATTATAGGTAATTATAATGTTTTGTTATAGTTCAACAACATCAATTAGGTAGTTTTAGGTATAGGTCTAAATCATACGTAGTAAGTATCCTATAATCTGTGATGAAAACTAATCAGTCTCTCTTACCCTCGTTCAGAATCTACAGTAAAGGATCTCTTGATTATCCTGCGTGATGTTATTTCTAAATAACCATTCTGTTGTTCTTTAGAATTATCTATGTAATCTATAACATTTTCTTTTATGGGAACATTATTTGACGCTATTTTGGAACTTATAATGTCCATTATATTAACAGCGTTATCTTTCTTTTTGTGTTTCTTCTTTTTTGAATGTTTCTTTACATGCTTGACGTCATTTAGGGTAAAAAAATCATGTTCGCTGAAAGATTTCGGTGAACTTTTGATAGTAAATGTATCATCAAATGTTGTGTCTTGATTTATTTCATGATACTCTTGTATGTCACTATCGTTGGTATTATTTGATAGAAAACTGTGCATTTCTATATTTTCAGTCATGATATCGGACTTTTACCAATACGAAATTACGTGTTGCAGTTTCGGTGTTGCAGTTGCAGACATTGTTGTAATATCTTGTTACCATGGCAACGGTTGCAAATACATGTAGGTATGTAGGTACATGAAGCTTATTGTAGGTATCAGGCATAGACCTATATAATATACTTCAGTGGTATCAGGGATAAATGTCCACTTATGGTCCACTTGGAGAATATGCGCTGCTCGGTCCTCATGAAGCTGTAGAGTAACAGATTCATGACAGTGCTGTGTAAATAATGAGCTGATTCATAGCTCATTCGTGTGAAAAGGGGTCCTCGGTAAATCAAAGATGAAACATTTTTGATTTCTTGCGATTCGACAACCCAAAGCAAAGCTTAAAAGTCTTGTTACCAAGCCATAAAAATACAAAAATAAAAAGTAGGTATAAAAAAAAACATTGTTGACGTTGTTAACCACTTAACCCGTAGACAGAATATAATACAGACATATACCAAGCGTGCCGCCGATAAGGACAGAAAAATAAGTACATACTAAATTTAGAGTTGCCACGTAAGGGAAATTTTACCCTTTGTGTAAAGCAAATACGGAGGTTGTTGTAAATTATATTTTCTTTCCTAACCAAAAACCACTTTTCTGACACAACATTTACTTTTCTTACATTATATCGTCTTAATCTATGACAGTCTGCAAAAAGTACGAAAGTGATTGTTATAATAATGTCCTCCTAGCCGAAACGACCACAGCGGCCAATCTTTCACAAGATCAGCCATGTACGCAGGAGATATTATAGTGCACAAGTGCTTGCGTAGACACAAGTGCACTCTCTCTTCCTTTATATAATAGGTACCTCTCATAATCCGATGGGACGGAAGACCGACACGACTGGGGAGAAGTTAAGCGCAGGACCGACTTTTTACATGCCCATCCGACGCATGTGTGGCGTATCTCGGATCACGGTTTCGGAACGCCAAAGGGGCTGTCAAAAAGATGACAGCGCGCCAGTATCTATGGCAGAGACATGTTTTAATTATTACGATTACTCCACTGTATTATAAGTTGTTCTCTCTCAATTTGATTATAAGTGTTTATTACCAAAGCTCGGTGTTTTAATTTGACGGACAGGAGTCGGGCATACGTCCTATCGCAAATCCCGATACATGGATCATCTTACTTAACAGACAATCAGGTCATCGGCCTGCATTGTCCTAGCCAGTAAGGAACAACTACTCAAATTTGTTACCCTTCGCAGGATTCGAACCCACGACGGAGGCTACAAAGTGAATGTACACTTAATATCATATATGCTGTAGCTAAGGTCTATTCCACATTGTTCGCCTGGGTGATATCACGTGGTGATTAAAGTGGCTAAGAGCTGTAGATAATTATTAGCCTCATACAAAAAAGTTAAGAGATAAAAACAATAATATGCTATTTCCCAGAGAGGTAGGCAAAAATTGGCTTTCTTATAACTTAATATAATACATACTATGGCCATTTACCGGGTAAGTTTTAGTAAATTTCTCCAATATACAAATCTATAGTACTAGTATCTTGGGACAATCTACGCTTGACCAATGACCACCTGATCTCAATCTACGCAGATCCTTTAGTAAGGTAACCAGATAAATGATTACAAATACTTGTAAACTGTATAAATACATATTTAAATAGATAAATAACACCCAGACAATTGTTCGGAATCCTTCGGAATCGAACCCATGTCCTATTGGGCAGCGGCCAGGTCCCTCAGATCGTCGAACAGCCGTACATCGCCGCCGTCCGCGGCATGTACTGCTCGACCCACCCGATCCGATGTCCGTCCTCCTGGACCATGACACAACACCAACACCGACAACGATGTCAAGAGTCGTAAACACATCAACACACAGAAACCGGTCTCGCCGGCGAGGCCGAAGGGATCCGTACGCATGCAACCTCGACATGCATCCCCTCGCTGAGTTTCTTACTGGTTCTTCTCAGCGGGGGCGCGTTGTGAACCGGTGGTAAACTCATTTTCTCTAAGCGGCAGCCCAAGCCGAGGCCGTGCCTCCCTGAGGTGCCCTTGTGCTAGTCGCTACCCAAACCTTTCTGGCTGGAGCGCTTTAAGCGCTCGTCCTCTTGTCCGGTGAAACAGAACTATTCCTACAAAAAAAAAGTGATGATCAATAAAGCAAAGTGACTATCAAGCTTCAGTTGTCCACCAAACTTTGATGTCTACTGAAAGTGTGTTTGGTATTTATTGGTGATTCAAGTTAGGCAATGCCAAATGAATCATTTGATAGTTATTTAATAGGCACTTTGCTTTATTGATCATCACTTTAGTTGTCAAACGAGATAGGTACATAATAGGGGGGCAAATGAAACAAACTATTCAACGTCGGTACTATTTATTTATAATTCAGACAAATTTACCAATAAATTGTAACCAACAACATACATACATATATTTAAACAACATGCATATAGTAAAAGCACGATTAAATGTCCAATGACCATTGTGCCTATAAATAACGAATGAATACGTCCTGCGCAGCCTTGGACGAATTACTTGAGTGCTTACGTTATTTCTGAATATTTAAGCATTCGGGAATAACTTTTAGCAACCTAATTAATTATTTTTGTTGCTGCTATCTACAGTATACAAATATCTATATTTTCAGGAAATCATAAAAATAAATTCGGGAAATCTGAGAAATTCTTCGATGCACCCAGCATGTGGGATCGTGTATGATGCACTTAATAATAATTTACCACTTATTTATGGTAGTCTCTCTTTTATACACTGGCAACACTGATGATGGCGATCAATAAACTGAAAATTTTGGGTTATGGATGAAAAACAAGAATTTATCGATCTTACACGTAACTTTCAAGTAAAATAGTAACTAATTTAGAGCAATAAGATCTAAATAAGTCGTTTACATGTATTAGTTTCTAAATGTAATCTCTAAATTGGCCATAATAATTCACGTTTACCTGTGAAACGATACTCCACTAATTTTACGTTCACTGTCACTTTTACAGCCTATAATACTGCACTGCACGATTCTTATAGGATTTCCACAACACACAGTAATGTCACAGTTAGTTTTTTCTTGAATTTTAAGTTATTTATTTAATATTAAAACCACGATAAAATTGTCACGTAGCAAAGTGGGAGCAAACGTCAAATTTGTTTCGCACCCACGGCGCGGAAAAATCGAACACATGCTGAGGGACAAAAAATCATATACACTGTTTCTTTCTATCACACGTAACCTACATAAACGCATTCTTTTCTTGCGTGAATGAGAAAGAAAGTGTCCAGCCCTCTATTGTTTTCTTCCTCTAAGACTTAACCACTGACTGGAAAAAAAAAAATAGAAAATTAACCACTGACTGACAGTGACAGATGTGCGTTGTGTGACATTTTTATATAGCACATCACACACACATCAGTCAGAGACACACAAATATAACCTAGGTGAATATAACAACAACAAAAAAAATAGTTTCCTTTACAATTTTGTGTTTGTGAATGAATATTAGACCCAAACCATGGCTAAATTTCGTTTAAAAGATAGTGAAGAATATTATTTAGCACTAAGCGCGCAACCCAAACGTTTCGATGCGGATAGTCCTGTTACAAATGTATTTTTTGACGACACTAATGGCCAGGTAAGGAGATTACTATTTTTAATATTTTCTTTCAATCCCTTTAAATCTTATACCAATATTTTCATAAAAATCATTGAGGGGGGGCTGTTACTATTTATTTGACAAGTAGAAACACCTATATTAGTTATCAAAAAGCAATAAATCCTACCTAAACGTAACGCTGAACAACATGTTTTAGGTCTTTACAGTCCGCTCAGGAGGCGTAACAGGGGTCACGGTCACCAGTATGGACGAAACCAAGTCGACATCCTTCCGAATGGAAGATCGCGGTCCCATAATCTCTATAAAGTTCTCGCCAGATTTAAAAATATTGGCCATACAACGTAACCAGGATAATCAGAATGCTACAGTGGAGTTTGTTAATTTCAAAGATTTGACCCCGACGAATGTGGAGTATTCGCACACTTGTAAGTGGAAAAACGCCAGAATATTGGGCTTTGTTTGGCCTAGATTGAATGAAATAGCCTTTATAACAGACCATGGTATTGAGTTGTTACAAGTGCTGCCAGAAAAAAAGCAACTGAAGAGTTTAAAAAGTACATCATTCAGGTATGTTAACATACAAATATATTCCTTTGGTAGTGGTACATGCACAGACACAGTGTTACTTGAAGTTGCTTTTGTATGTATTTATTTTTCATAATGGTTAGTGGCCAACCTGGTAGAGGAGTTATTCAAGCTGCCGCTAGCCCCCTAACTTGGCTTGATGACTCACCCACCTAATGATCTACCAAACAGTGATTACAACTGCCTATGAGCATGCTTTTAAACTAAGTAATAATTAACTAATTATAATTATTAATTGTGTACAATATTGTATAGAGGAAGTGAGTTACAGTTGTGATAATTGTACATTAATTAGATTGGTATCTAATTAACCAGTCTAGCCTCACAAGAACTGTGTGTGAAACTAATGAGCAACACATGTTCTGTTTTTTTTTTCATCAGTGTCAATAATAAATGTGTGAAGTTTTATCTTGTGGATATTTGCATAGGGAAATATACGAATTAAATAAAACGTTGTTTTATTGTACAGTAGTAATTATTGGAATATATGACAAGACTTTAGATAACAAAAGGTGTCGCTAAGCAACTAACACTACCAAAGACGTAAAAACATAAATACTATAAAAAGGTTGTATGTCTTCACATCCACGATACTTTTTAGAACTTGGACAAATCTTGAAGTCCAATTCTACTGCTTAGCATGTTAAGTCTTGGTCCAAATAATGGCTTTGTAAACATATCTGCTAATTGTAGTTCTGAGGAGACTTGTTTGACATCAAAGTCCCCATTCTGTATACATTCTCGAATGAAGAAATGTTTTAGCTTGATATGTTTAGTTCTCCTATGAAACTCATACGGCGGGTTCTCAGACAATTTGATTGTTGACAATGAGTCTGTCAGTTTCTTGCCCCGGCTTTTTGCGAAGACAAGTCCTTTGTCTAAAGTACCTCGAAGGTATCTAAAAATTCTTTTCACTCTCATTACATCGAGCTTGGTAGGACTTTCTAAATTTCTTGACGCAACGCTTACAGCGTAACTAATATCTGGTCTTGTAGCGACCATTAAATAATAATAATAATAATAATTAAACTTTATTTAAGGACAACAATTTGGTCCGATATGTTAGTAACAATTTAACTTATTCTATGTTAATACTTAATAACTAACAGTGATTTGGTCCGATAGACCATTGCCCAGACATGTGGGCTGTCGGCTCGCGCCGCTATCGCTCGCAGGATACTGTTGGAGCTGCCGCGCAACCTGTTTAGCAGAGATGCGACTCTTTTACGCCATATTGCGTCAAAACCATCAGTGCCTGCTTCTGCAAACATCGCTGAAGCGCTACAAAAACATGGCAACTGCAACAACGCCCTAAATGAATTATTGTATTGGATCCGCAGAGCATTGTAGGCCTTTTGGGTGTACTTAAACCACAGGGCTCCCGCGTACAACGATGTACAATATACTTTAAACAGTAAATTCTTGACTTCTGTTGTACAATGGGAGAACCTACGGGCCAACATATTCGCTCGCACCGACAATGCTCTGCGTTCTCTTTCCATATCTAGGTCATCTTTGAGATCCACTGTAACCAAATGCCCTAAATATTTAAATTTGTACACCCTGTTAATCGGGACACCATTTAAAAGAATAGGAGGAACTGTTAGGGGACATTTGGAGCCAGCTGCAAACACCATGTACTCTGACTTTTTACAATTGTACATCAATCCATGAGTAGCAGCGTATGATTCACATACACTGACCAACTTACGTAATGAGCTAACCGAGGGGGCAAGCAGTACCATGTCGTCCGCGTAGCTCAAGTTATTATAACACACTCCGTCAATAAAGCAGCCGACATGTGTACTACCAAGACGCTCGATCAGCTCATTCACGTACAGGTTGAAGAGTAAAGGTGAAGTAAGTCCTCCTTGCCGGACCCCACACTCCGGCCTACATGACTCTGAAAGCTGCCCAGCCCATCTTACTATGCTCTTCTGGCCTACATACCAACATCTTAGGAGAGAGACGAGCTCTGCTGGCAGCGATGTCTGTTTCAATTTCTGCCAAAGTATGTTGTGCGAAACAAGATCAAAGGCCTTAGACAAATCTAAGAAGCACGCGTACACTGGAGTCTGTCTGTCTGTATAATACTTGACAGCGTGCTTTAAACTAAGAATAGCGGTATCCGTCGACAGCCCCGGGCGGAAACCAAACTGAGCATCATTTAATTTTACGTGCCTATTCAAATGTGAATTAAGCACGCTGTCAAGTATTTTAGCTATGATAGTAGCTAGAGATATTGGTCTGTAATTAGAAATATCTGATACATCACCAGTTTTATTTTTAACTACTGGTACCACCACTGCTTGTATCAGATCAGGAGGCAGATAGGAGTGACAAAGACACAGGTTAAAAAATAAAGTGAGTACACGTGGCAAATGAGGCCCAGCATGCTGTAGATGTTCAATGCTGAGCCCATCGTGTCCTGGTGATTTGCCTCTCGTCATGCTTTCTATTATTTGTCTAATGTCTTTTTCAAGGAAGACTGTTGGAACAATTACATCCAAAGGACACGTATCGAAACGCTGTCCTTGCGTTTCTAACAGCGTTGGCCGAACAGCAAATTGAGCCTGAAACGCTTCAGCAATAGCTCTGGGGTCAGAGATCCCGTCGACACTCACAGGAGTACTACGTCTAGGATTCAATTTATTAGTGATTTTCCAGAATCTCTTAAAATCAGAATTAGTGTGATGTTTTGCTAAAGAATCCATTACGATTTGCTCCTGATGGTCCTGACACCACTTAAGTTTTCCTTTAAATTTCTTACGTGCCGATACCATCGCCTCGTAAATAGGTCCAGTGGACGGCTTTCCGCTACAATACCATACATTGAACTCCAACCTGGCACTCCTGTGAGCCTCGCTCACATATCTATTCCACCCAGCTAAAGGCTTATTCCGTTTAACAGACCTTTGCCCGTAAGCCACACTAGCGCTTTCACGACATATATTCACGATATCTCTATACATATCATTTATAACATTATTATGATGAAAATTATTACAACATTTAAAGCTAACAAATAAGCTAAGGCTCCCACAGCTTCACGATAGGGAAAATGCGAATCTGAGTTATCATCTCTTTCTTCGATTTTGCCAACTTTAACTGTTGGAGTTGGAGCGGATTTGCAGTTAGCCATCCCAAATCTCTCAAGTATCTTTTTTGTATACGACCTTTGCTTTAAAGTGATAGTCCCTTCTTTGGTTTTATTTATTTCAAGTCCAAGAAAATAAGAAGCTGGTTTTGTGGTTATTCTAAACCTATGTTTCAGCTCTTCAATGAATTTTCTTCCAACATTTTCATTAGTTGATGCCACCAAACCGTCATCTACGTAAAGAGCAACCAAGACTTGCTTACGTATGAAAAGACAAGGATCTTTTGTGCTTTGCTTGAATCCAGAATTTGTAAGATACTCTGTTATACAAGAGTTCCAGCATAGAGGAGATTGCTTAAGACCGTAGAGACTTCTTTTCAGTCTGCACACTCTCTTAGTGCCGTCGTCATATCCCTCTGGCTGTTTCATGAAGATTTCTTCTTTTACTGCACCGTTTAAAAATGCAATGATACGTCGAACTGTTGTAGTACCAGATCTTCTCTAGCTGCTATTCCCAAAACAGCTCTGATAGTACTGAGGCGGGCTACTGGACTAAAAGTCTTCTGATAATCCACGCCTGGTTTTTGTGAAAATCCCTTTACTACCAATCTGGCCTTAAAACGCTCAACAGTATCATCTGGATTCTTCTTTATTTTGTAGACCCACTTGCATGACAGTGGTTTACGGTTCTTAGGAAGGTCGACTATTTCCCAAGTGTTCATTTCATTCAATGAATTCATTTCACTCTGCATAGCCTCTAACCATTTTGATTTATTTTTGCTATTCATAGCATCTTTAAACGTTTGAGGTTCTGTTTCATTATGTATGTCAGTAACAGCCATTACATAATCCTCAAATCTTTTTGGAAACTCAATCTGAGTTCTATCACGAAGATTGTATCTTGCTTCCTCTTCTTGAATCTGCACAGATGGATCAACATCTATGTCAGCATCTTGATCTACATTTGGTTCATTAAGACTATCCTCTATATTTTCATCAATCTCAGAGGTGTCATAAAATAACTCGTGGTTATTTTCTGTTCCATTTTGCATATTATTTGATGTTGTAGAGCTTACATTTTGTTCTGTTCTTTGCCCATTGGCGTTTATATTTGTATTGTTTTTAAAATATATTTATATTTCTTCTTCACTTTCAATCTCATTCGATTGTTCGTGACTATCACACTCTTCGAAAGGAATGGAAGTAACATTTTTATTATCTTCATAGAACATTTTCTTCAAAAGACGAACATCTTTAGATATAATTACTTGTTTCTTCGACGGAACGTATATTCTAAAAGCTTTTGATACTTCCGAGTAACCGGCAAACATTCCAGGGATTGCCTTTGAAGCGAATTTGATTCCATTTCTTCCTTTCTTAAGAATGAATGTTTTAGCACCAAAAACATAAAGATGATTTACGCATGGTTTTCTGCCTACCCACCTCTCGAATGGTGTTTGGTTGCCAATACTTTGATTAACGCTTCGGTTTGACAAATAGTTTGCAGTGTAGACCGCTTCTGCCCATAAGCACATAGGTACTTTTGATCCCAACATCATGCATCTTGCCTTTTCTATAATGGTTCTATTTTTCCTCTCGGCAATTCCATTCTGATGCGGTGTGTATGGTGCAGTTAACCTCCTAGATATCCCGTTTTTCTTCATAAATGCGTCGAATTTCAAATTTCGGTATTCAGTACCGTTATCACTCTGTAGGCATTTAATTTTGTTTCCAGTGAAGTTCTCTACCTCTTCTTTGAAGTCTATGAATTTTTGTAGAACTTCATTTTTGTTTCTAATGAAATATATTCTGCAGTATCTACTGTAGTCGTCAATGAAGGTTACAAAATATTTGTTGCCATTAAGTGAATTCTGTTTAAATGGTCCACAGACATCACTGTGCACGATCTCAAGACGTTGAGTTGTACGAGAAGTGCTCGTATCTCTCGGCTTGCTAGGTACTCTGCTCAATTTTCCTTCTATGCATATTTCGCATTCTCCTAAGGAACTATGTCTGTTGAAATTTAGCCCAATTAGGCTTTCATTCTTTAGAGCGAGTTTCAAGTCTCTTTCGCCCATGTGACCCATTTTAAAGTGCCATTGTTTGATATCATCCGACTCATTTTTCTTTGGCTCATCTTCACTACATTCTGTAGCATTGGCTCTATGTCTATCAACATTACCATCCTCGGTATGTAGGTAATATAGACCATCTTCTTCATCTCTTACTGCTAGCATTGTATCTTTATGCTTGTTGTTTTTAATTATTGCTTTCTTCTTTGAAAATAGGACAGTGTATCCCATATCAGTAATTTTTCCAACTGATAGAAGATTAGCAGTCAAGCTTGGTACATATAGTGCATCTGTTACACCAATTTTTCTTCCTTCAATTTCTATTTCTGCACGACCTGACCCTTTTATTTCAGCTGTTTTATCCTTTGAAGCTAGGTTAAGAGTTTTTGAAATATTTTCCATATTGATAAAGAGCTTATCTGAAAATGTCATATGGGATGTGCATCCACTGTCTAGTATCCAGTGCTTTTGTGCTTTGTCATTTATTAATTTACAGCAGGAAAAGTTTCTTTCTCTTTTAATATTTTTCTTCTGGCTATTTTTAGTCTTGTAATTTTTCTTGAATGTATTTTTATTGTTTGACCAGCATTTAGCTGTATCATGGCCATTCTTTTTACATATTTTGCAAAAAGTATGCAAACATTCTTCGTCATTATTTATAGTGCTAGTACTTGGTATATCACGACGACGTGCATCACTCTCTTCAATAATTTTTACTTTTAACTTTTCCGGATCTGGTAGTGAGTCTTGAGATTCAACAGCAGTTCTAAAATTTTCGTACTTGGAAGATAGGCTATACAGTATCATTATTGACAGTAGGTCACTGTTGATATCAATATCCATATCCTTTAATTTATCGACTGTGTCCATTATTTGTTTTAGGTGCTCACGTACATCATTCCCTTCTCTCAGTTTTGTTAGAATTAATTGCTATAAAAGAGTAGCCTTTCTGGCGGGACCCTTACTTGCAAACGTTAATTCGAGAGTTGTCCACACATCTTTGGCATATTCACAATTCTTGACCTGTTTCAACTCTGATGGTGCTATCAGCAACAGCAGTTCTGATTTCGCCATTTCATCATTATCAAGATCATCTTGTGATGCACCATCCTTTGGTTTTTCTTTAATGTATTTCCATAGTTTATTTTTAACTAAATATGCATGTATACACCAGGTATCATAATTATCTTTTCCCAAAGATTGCACTTTTACTACTGACATTTTTAGTTTCGTAATTCCCAATTTCAGTTTTATTTAGATAAACATTATTACCTTTTCGCTCTGCTACCATGTGAAGTTTTATCTTGTGGATTATTATCCGTGGATATTTGCATAGGGAAATATACGAATTAAATAAAACGTTGTTTTATTGTACAGTAGTAATTATTGGAATATATGACAAGACTTTAGATAACAAAAGGTGTCGCTAAGCAACTAACACTACCAAAGACTTAAAAACATAAATACTATAAAAAGGTTGTATGTCTTCACAAAATGTGCCTTCATTAACATGTCCTATAAATTCCTCATTTTCCACTGTGCATATCTAGACCTAAAATTGGCTTTATTGCCCTAGCTAGTAAGTTTATAACTGCAACACAATTTTTTGTTTCCTCTTGTATGTGATAAGTAGTGATGTTCCAGATATCCTTATCCGCGGATACCAAATTACTGGACTCAAAAAACTTAATGAGTAATATCTTTGGTAAGCATCAGCACAGCACTGCAGCAGCTGTCTATAGACATGTCACCACTAACTGGTGAATGAATGTCTTGCTTGCTTTCCAAGTTGACGAAAAAAACATGCAAAAAATGTTGAGTGCAAAGTGTAGCTATCTATACATGAATGACTGATTTAATATTATGGGTGTTTTAATAGATACTATATGATGTTACAGTTGTGCATGGTTCTCGTGGTGCTCACAGAGCAACATAGTGCTTCTGGCCGGCAACAATGGCATTTTGCTGCAGCCCTTCTTGTTAAATAGTTCCACAATTACTAAACTACAGAAATTGGAATGTAAGTTAAACACTATCTTTCAATTCTTGGTAAATACTTCCTATGTACTCTCATGGATATGAACGGTATACTAGTTTTCAATCAAAATCGTTTGAACAACCTTATGTGCACTTACCCCACCCGCACGTATTTTGGGCCGGCTCGTGCAAGCGATTGTCGTCCTAAAGGTGGTACACCATTCGTGACCGCGAGAGTACATATACAAGGTAATTTTTTTAACTGCAGAAATTTAAAGGTTTTGGTATACATTTTTCCTTTACATGTATTTGTAATTGGTATTAAGAATAGAATTTGAAAGTGCTTTTTGTTTTTGCCTGATGGTTTTCTGCTAAACAGTAGAAGTAATGGGAGTGACTGGAAATTTCGTTGCTTGTGATCTCTGTGTCGCACTAATATCCAATGTAGTTGAGGGCCATCGAGAAAATTTAAAGAATACATGAATTGTTAGATATTCTGGCCGAGCAAGAATTTGTGAACACCATTGTGTTCCGGTCTGAAGGGCACCGTACCTGTTGAACGGACTTACGAGACTTAATAACTAATGCAATGCACCGTCAGGCGAATGTCTCTGGTCTCGTTACGAAATTGAATAAAAAAAAAATCGGAAATTTAATTTGAATGCAACTAATTTCCCGGCAGTGGATCCGTCGCGGCCGGTGGTAGAGCGGGATGTGTTCGTACTACGAGTTTGTGACGCCACCTGGTGCGCCGTGTTCCGCCACGGACACTCCGTCACCGTGTCCTCGCCGGGACCCACCGAGGTACTACTACCGTTACCTTCCGACTACTTATTATAGTGCAAAAATATTTTATACAAAAAAACGCTTTTTGTCCGAATGCTTTGTATTTCGAGAGTGTTGTGACACATACCCGACATTGCAGAGCGAAGCAATTATAGCAAAAAGGTAAACCCGTTGAGTTTCTTGCCGGATCGTCTCAGTTTTGAGCGCCTTATGATCCGGCGCTAGTTTGTAAAACAATGTTTTGTGAAAGTGTCCCCGTGGGGCCTATACATACTTAAAATACATATTTTTACTTTGATATGCATTTAAAAAGTTGACATCTCTATTTTGTTTGAGACAATTGTACCGCCTTTTGTAAGAAGTACGTGCCACAGCGTGCGACGTAATCTAAATCGACATGTTTAACACAAGAAGTAAATTAGACTTTATTCCATTGATTTAAGGTATGGTTGATGCCCATCAGTGGGTCCAACAACTTTCCCTATGCCCACATTCTGAAGACCGGTCTCGTCGGAAGGTTCGCTGTGAACGTGGTCGACGACCTGGTCGTGGTGCACCATCAGGTGAGATAGCCTCGATGATATTGATGCCGACTTCAGGTAACCAGATGGTGCCACATGTGGTACTGCGACGCGAGTAGTATCACATCCGACAAGATAGATGGCGCCACCTCCGAATCCTGAATCTCGCTAGCGAAGTTTCAATGTTCGCTAACAATCAACATAGACAGCATCCCAACATCGACTGTAGGGGGCTTCGGCCCTGACCGATAATCACACCTCGCTCGGAGGATCCTCCCTTTAGCACCGCCGACGCTTCGCTTAAATATATACAGCTACTACCAATA
Source organism: Furcula furcula (assembly GCA_911728495.1). Lineage (NCBI taxonomy): Eukaryota > Metazoa > Arthropoda > Insecta > Lepidoptera > Notodontidae > Furcula > Furcula furcula. The sequence continues at coordinate 25,472,297 of OU452252.1, forward strand.
GTGATGAGACAAGGATCCTTACCTGATGGTAAGCGACATACCCGCTAAAAGACAGTTGTATTGCACTGCTGCCCGTCACCAGAGACATTACCTATTAACTGCCCCACCTACAAACGTCAATGAAAGTTAATGATAATTAATTCAGTTCTTGTAATCTGATTATTCTGGACACTCACAGCCAAATAATACTTTATACTCTGACTAGCTGACCCGCGCTGCTCCGCTCGCGCTCTTTCACTTGTGAATCTAAACCATTCTCGAATCCCCTTGAACACACACAAACAATTTCATCAACATCGGTCCAGCCGTTTAGAAGGAGTTCAGTGACATGCACACGTACAGTAGAATTGGACGTCTACGGCCCACGCCAAAAAGTCTAGCAACTCCGAAGGTTGCATAGGACATGCCACCTAAATCTGGTATATTTCTACACAGTCGAGCCAGACGTCTCAACTCTTCGACATCATGGAGGATTCGAAGCTGGAGAACAACGTGATGGTCCACGTTCCCGTGGTAGCCACGGTCACCATGAAGCAGGCCTTCATATCTGAACACCATTGTCCAATGTGTATCCTTTGCAACATATAGGTACAGGGTGCAAGTTTAAGTACCTGAAAGCTTCGATGGGTTGATTCATCCCACGATTCATTACCTATAAAACCACTTGACACATACCGCAGCATTTTCTCAACCCTTAATTTAAACTTGTGCCTGTCTACGCTTGCCCGGCCAGGTAAGAGTAGCACCCACCTATCTCCTCCCTTTGTTCAGCAGTGGGCTTGTACTTTCGGTTGATGACGATGTTGTTGATGATCTACACTAATCGTATTTTTTTACTGCTTACTTTTGGTGAAGGTACGTGCCAATGGGGTGTCCGGGTTAGAATAGCAGCCACCCATCTCCTTCCGTTGAGTGTTGTTAGAGGCCACTAAGGGAAAACAAGAAGACGAGCAGTAGCGTATTTCTATTGGATTACCCACCACCTATACTGCGATCCCGAAGACGCCTGCCAAGCGTGAGGATTATCGCAACACGCCCCTCCCCCTTTTAAGAGGAGGCTTTGTTCAGAAGCAGTCGCCTTCCGACTGATGATGATAATGATTTTTGCTGTGCACGGAAAGAGCTCAAATAGCATCGATATAATATATAAACTAGATAAACATTCACGAACAAAATGACATCTAAATGTGGTCGCGGATGTTGCAAACTTATCTGTGCTGGTGGCGGAAATGTGAACTAACGATTTTATAATGATAATGACTTGTAGTTTGACAGTTTCATATAGACAGTAAGGTAAAACACCCAGTGTCCGACAACGTACCATTGTCCGACATTTAAAAAGTTTATTAAAAAAAATAAGAGTAGTTTCTCCTTTCTGAATGGATTTCAAGAATAAACAATAAACGCGGATTATCTAGTTGTCATTGCAAATGACATTTCACACATTCGGTCATTTTTAAGAAAATGGCTTCGTATAAGTTTCGACCGCAAGTGATCCTCCATCGTAAGTCTAGTTTTACTAGTAAAATCGTTAAGGAGGTGAGTAAGATTTATTGCTCATAACTTTTAATTGTTTTGCTGTATCGAAAATGTTATTTATTTATAAAATTAAGACATAAATTGACTAGTGTTTAATAATTGTGTGACAAGGGTGTGGTTATAATAAAATAAGAAAATACGCCTGTCGGTAATTGGAGTTTTTTTCTTCGCTTGTTCCAAATTTCGACACATGTCGAAAGGTTTTTGTTTATTATTTTTTGCACTTTATTTTATTAACTGGCTATGTTTCTTCAGCACTCTTAAAATAAAGTTCTTTCATTTAAATCGTCAAACTGCTTCCAGTGATCGACAGTTGTGTCGATGATTGGATATTCCATGTGTTCCAATAACCGACATATTTTGCAAAAATGGCGCCTAAAAAGATACACGTCTTTTCAAACGGCACAGGCAATAGAAGCAGTCAGTCTGCTTGACTTCAAAATGCTATTGGGTGGAAAGCACGTCATTTGAGCCCCGTAATGCGTTGGTATGCAGAGTTTGATCGAGGCCACCTCTCCATGATAAAATTCGTGAAGTTCGGCCCTCAACTGCGGTCACTGAGAAAATATGGCTACTGTCATGACATTTACGGGGCCGGAAAAGACCGTGATAGCTTATAACCAGCACGTGAAAAAAATGCCCTTATACCAAACCAGACCAATCAGGTCCTTATGTTTTCAAAAATGGTTTGACCGAATGAAATGTGTTTAAAATGTACACGGACACCAGAGTTAAACTAACCCGACACTACTCTGAGGACATCCCATACATCAGCCTGTATTAGATTGGAATGGCTCTCAAACAGCTTAAAACAACAAGGTGCCGGGTGAAGACGGAATCACAACAGAACTTCTGAGAGCGGATGGAAAACCGGTACTTTTAGTCCTCCAGAAGTTATTCAATTCCGTCTTACTCGAAGGTACTACGCCAGAAGCATGGCACAGGAGTGTGGTAGTGCTTTTCTTCAAAAAAGGTGATAATACCTTATCGAAAAATTATAGACATATCTCACTCCTGAGCCATGTGTACAAGCTGTTTTCGAAACGAAGGAATAGCAACAATCTCGAACGCAAGTGTAATGATTTCCAGCCTACCGAACAAGCCGGGTCCCGAAAAAGCTTTAGCACCGTATACCACATTCATAAGCTCCGTCAGATAAAACAGAAGACTGAGTAGTATAATCGATCATTATGTCTAGCGTTTGTGGGCTACGAAAAAGCCTTCGATTTAATCGAGACCTGGGCAGTATTGCTTTCCCTCCAGCGATGCCATATTGACTATAGGTATCGAAGTTTTGAAGTGTTTGTACAGCAACGACCACCATGCCGATCAGACTACAGGACGAGAGTACAAAATCAACCCGATTGAAGAGAGTCGTGAAACAGGGAGACGTTATTACTCCGAAACTGTTCACGAACGCATTGGAGGACGAGCTCTTGGACTGGTACGGATTCGGCATCAACCTCAATGGCGAATACATCACTCGCCTTCGCTTTGCCGATAATATAGTAATTACGGCAGAATCGCTGGAGGACCTCAATACGATGCTCAGCGACCTCAGTAGCGTTAACCCAACCGGTGGGTCATAAAATGAACATGGACAAGACGAAGAATATGTCTAATGTCCATGTTGCATTCATACCGATAGTCGTTGGCAACGATACATACGAAGTGGTGATTGTCCGGTGAAGCAGTAATAGCCATCTGCGGCCAACAGCGTCTATCATTCCCAAAAAAAAAACCAAGTTGTTGATCACTATGTCTACCTTGGATAGATTTAGTGGGTCCAATTTCGACAAAGAGGTCGCCCGAAGAATCCCACTTGGCGTTTGGGAAACTTGGTGACATCTTCTCATCTGAAATTCCACAGTGCCTGAAGACAAAGTTCATTCATCAATGTAGGTTGCCAGTGCTGACAATATGGTAATGAGACGTGGTCCTTAACAGCTGGCCTTTTAGAGAAGCTGAGCTATGGAGAGAGCTATGCTCGGAGTTTCTTTGCGTGACAGAATCCGTAATGAGGAGATTCGACAAAGAACCAAGGTCTAGTGGAAGTGGCAATGGGTAGGCAACATCGCTCGAAGAACCGACAACCAATGGGGAAATAAGGTTCTCAAGTAGCGACCACGCGATGATGATGAATACCAATTAACTAAAAACAGTTCTACAATTTATGTTAAATATTTGATTAGTTAAATTAATTCATACGTGATAAAGAATAGTGGAAGTACGTAACGGGTTTAGATCATTTACGATTTTTTAATAAAAAAAAATTGTTATAATAGCATTAAAAAGTCATTACCTACTTAACTTTAGATGAGTTTAAGCATGCCACACACATGGACATGTCCCTGTTTGTTTATTATAATTAAAATAATTAATGCACTTATTAAGACTTTTTTGGGCATGGCGTTGAGATTCGGTCGATATTTGGGTGACGATAAATAGAACATGTCGATTACTAGATCACGATTATTGGATCATGTCGATGACTGGGTGTCGATATATGGAATTTCCTTGTCGATAACTAGGCCAAAAAGAGCCTAAATCTAATTTGACATATTGATCTACTTATTGGTATTACACTCGTTTTTACTTTAAGATAATATAGAATGAACCCTAAACTTATACCTAGTGCATGAAAGTTTCATATAATATCATAAATAAACTAGATATTTAAAAAAATATTCATATGCGATCCTTAAAGTGTCGATGATTGGGGGTTTTACCTTAGCGACACTCCTATCGGCAAAAATAAATTTGTCAGGATGTGGCTTGTAAAGAAATAGCGACACAAGGGCGCTATTTCTCGCTACCACTTTTTGAACCGTGACACTAAATCTAGTTTATATATTATAACGATGTCAAATAGCGCAATAATATGTTCGCTGGGCGTCTTAAACATATCTGGCTTAAAAGATTGAACAATTTTTCCACGAAATGAAGAAGGCCATAGAATATATACAAGGAAATTTGTTCAAAGGACTTACGTGACCACCCAATGATATGGTAGATACTAATAACTTAGCACTAACGGCAAATCGTCCTCCTATTCCTTAACAATACCGACCAGATTCTGACACGTGGGTGGTGTTCCAGCCAGACTATATTATTGACGCTCGTCTAGGTTGTCTATGGCGTGTCAATTTGTTACTATCGGGATTAGCGCATACGGTAAATATCTATTTTTCTTACGTACTTGTTATAAGTAGGAGTTTACTTCATATAAAGTCGCGAGGGACCGCGATCGCATTATAGATATAAATATCGTTTTTAAGATACCAAAGGAGGAAATAGCGAAGATAGTGGCGGTGTTGTTAAGAAGGACGAACGGCAAAGACACCATATACAGGATCCTGAACCAGCTCGTAACCGAGGCTGCCTCGTACCTGGTGGAACTGTCCAAAGTATTCGACGAAATCAATGCAATTTACAGGTAATATAAACACTAAAAATAAAAATTCATAATTCATCACAATTTTATATTTTTATTTTAATTGCATGCCTTAATGGCTATATACGGCGAATCGCGCATGTTTATTTCTAGGACCCTCTGTATCTACCCATATTTTATTTTTTTATTTTATTTTATTTATTAGAAACCAACAGCGTTATAACAAAAATATAAATTAAGCTATATCTTACTAATAAGTACGGCCAATAACAGGTTTCCCTAAATTTACCATAAGTTAATGAGCGTTGGTACATATGACAAAGAATATAATTTGGAAAAAATCGCTGAAAAAACAATACTAAAGCACAACAATTGTATTATTACAGTTCAGTTTATGCCTACCTATTGCTTACATTACAAAAGAAAAAAAAATGTTAATTTAGTTATTTCTTAACATGCTAATAACGCGTTTTTTAAATAAGTGTTTTGTACAAGCAAATATATCAATATCGCTAAACGATTTATTATATGTACGTGCAATTCGGGAGAGCACTGAGTTCATAGAATAATTAGTATGATGGAACGGTACAACAAGTAGTGATGTGTGACGAGTGCGAGTCAAAGGAACCCTATAAGCAACTTTGGACACCAATTCAGAGCAGTCTAAATTACTATGTACGATATCGTACAGCAGACACATATCTAATACGGTGCACCTCTGTTCTAGTGTTAGAAGATTATGTTCCAAGCAGCTATCTTCGTACGAGTCTGAGGACTTACGGCTCACGAAGTTTAGATGGTTTATAAAAGTTTTTTGAATTTGTTCTAAGCGGTGTTTGTAAATTACATATTGAGGTGACCAAATAGAGCTCGCATACTCGAGAACACTCCTCACGAAAGCAAAGTAAACCACCTTAAGAGTACCTGTATCTGAAAATGGTTTGCAAACTCGTAACACAAAGCCAAGGTTTTTATACGCTTTATTTGTAACATGACTTATATGATCTGACATCACCATCTTTTGATCGAAGTATACTCCTAAATCGCGTATAACTTTAGTTCTGTTAATAGCCTTTCCTGCAAAAGTATAGCTGTATGTAATAGGTTTGGTTTTACGTGAAAATGTAATGCACTGACATTTTTTTATATTTACAGATATATTATTCTTTGTGTAGTAATCAAATAAGCGATCAAGATCCTCTTGCATTAGTAGACAGTCGTGTAACGAACTAATTTTCAAAAATATTTTTTTGTCATCTGCAAACATAAGATGGTTTGAGTGTTTGATACAGGATGTTATATCATACAAATAGACGCAGTATAATAATGGTCCCAAATGCGAGCCCTGAGGGACTCCGGTTGGTACATTAATGAAGTCAGATCGGTATCCACCTAGGATAACTGCTTGAGAGCGACATGATAGGTATAATTGCACCCAACGAAGCAAATCTCCGTGTATTCCGAGCGCTTGTAATTTATCTAGCAAGATGTTGTGGTCTACACGATCGAACGCTTTTTCGAAGTCGGTATATATCACATCAACTTGACCACCTTTGTCCATGTCCAAAAGAACCTGATTCGAAAAACATGCAAGATTAGTCGTGGTGGAACGATTTTTGACGAAGCCGTGTTGTGTATCTGGTATCTGTTGAGATAATACGGGGTAAATTTCATTGTACACGATCTTTTCTAGTAACTTAGCCAAAATATTCAACATAGATATGCCCCTGTAATTCTCAATTTCTGTTTTAGCACCCCTTTTTATGAATGGGTATATGTGCCGATTTCCATTTGGAGGGAAAAAGTCCTTCTCGTAAAGAGCGATTAAAGATTATACATACGGGCAAAGCTAAAGACCTAGTGCATGAAGACCAGAAAATGGCAGGGATACCATCACTACCACCACCTTTGTTTATGTTTAAATTCTCCAAAAGACCTCCCACAATATCACTATCGGTTTGAATATTTGACAGCGCGTGTACTCCAGTAATATGATTATCATCCGTCAATCTGCCTCGTGTACTAGGAACACCAAAGACACTCTTAAAGAAGTCGTTAAATGCGTTACATATTTCATTACCGTTAGAAAACTTCTTGCCTCCCAAACTCAAAGTTTTAGGGTAAGAGGATCCTCCCCGTAAGGCCTTAACAAAGGACCAGAATTTCTTAGGGTCTTTAATTACATTTTTTTCGCATTTTGATGTAAAATTTTTAAAACAGACTTTTTGAACACGTCGTTCTCGTGCACGCAACAATGAAAATTCATCATAATCCAAGTGGTTACCGTACTTTTTCCAACGCATGTGCGCCTTAGATTTTTCTTTAATAATTCTTATCAATGCAGGAGTGTACCACTTAGGATAAGAGCGGAAGTCAGAATTTTGTACAGGAATATAAATTTGTATACAATATTCAATTATTTTATAGAATTCCTCAACGGCTTCATCAATAGTACCAAGTAGAAGAGAACTCCAGTCCTGCTCATAGAAGTAATTATTTATTAACCCATAGTCTGCTTTACCATAATTTGGTCTCGGGGACTTGGACTCATGCAATGGCCGACAGATCTAGAATGTTTAAAGTGAAACAAGGATGAGCCCTGTCCTCATTAAGGAGTGGATCCGTACACCTATTAATTAGTAAAGGGAGATTTGAGAACGCCAAATCCAAAGTCTTAAAGCAATTCATTGAAATAATAGTTCCACCCTTAACTTTTATATGTAACCTATCATTCTCTTCAGGTGTGTTCCCCTCTGCTTTTAAGAAATCTCAAATTGTTCCCATATTCAAAAGTGGTGATAGAAATTGTGTTAACAATTATCGACCAATCTCTATCTTACCTACGCTATCCAAAATACTGGAACGACTGATGAACGTCAGACTTGTTAAATTTCTTGAAACGAATAAATTGCTATCATCTTCTCAGTTTGGATTTCGGGCACATAAATCAACATCTGATGCTGTCCATGAACTAACGCAATTTATAGTTTCTAATCTAGATAAAAAGAAAAAGACTCTGGCCTGGATCTTGACCTAGCCAAAGCATTCGATACAGTATCCATCCCCATCTTACTTAACAAACTTGAAAGCATGGGAATTAGGGGGTTACCACTGAAACTGTTCACGGATTATCTTAAGGGTAGAACTCAGGTTGTTAAAGTAGATGGTTGGTCTAGTTACGAGCTACCGATCGAATACGCTGTTCCTCAAGGCAGTATCCGTGGCCCGTCCTTGTTTTTGGTTTACATCAATAATTTATGTGATACTAATCTAACGGGAAAATAGTTGCATTTGCAGATGATACTGCACTACTTTTTCATGGTGACACCTGGGAAGAGGTTTATAACCACGCCCAAACCGGATTTAATCAAGTGTCGAGATGGCTTAATGAGAATATGCTAACCCTAAATGTAGATAAAACAAAGTACATGACTTTTACGCTTAGGGAACAGCATCACCCAAACCTTACTATATTCTCACATAATTGTGTCCTTACTTCCGATGATTCATGTAAATGTCTATCAGAAACTAACACTGTTAAATATTTGGGTGTTGTCATTGATAATCGATTAACATTTAAGCCACATATTGATGCACTAGTTCCTAGAATACGTAAACTTATTTATATTTTTAAATCCCTTCGCCATTTTTCCGACCCTGCGATAATTAAATTAGTTTATTTTGGACTGTGCGAATCATTGTTATGTTATTGTATAACTTCCTGGGGCGGGGCTGCTAAAACATACTTATTAAATTTAGAAAGAGCTCAAAGAGCTATACTTAAAGTTAGCTTTTCCCTTCCCAGACGTTATCCTACGTTTGATCTTTACAAGCGCTGTAAAGTTCTAACAGTTCGACAACTTTTTATTGTAATGACGGTTATTAAGAAGCACTCTGAACTACCATTCGATTCTAAAGCTGTGTCAGATAAAAGAATAACGTCTGTAGTGTGCGCGAGAACTAGGTTTAGGAATAAGTTCTCTCACAATTTAGCATAAAGCAATTACTAATCTACCCGCTTTCTAAAACAAAGTGCAAGAAAAATGTTTGCTCATGGCTTCAAGGTCTTGATTATAATGCAACAGAACGTTTACTAAAACCCTTGGTCTCATTGGAATTAGTAACTTAGTACATTTGTATGTATATATTATCTCTCTCTCTCACACACACACACACACACACACCCAGACACACACACACACACAACTTGAGCGCATTTAATGTTTTTACTTTTTCTTTTTTCCAAATTTCTTGTAATGTTACCTATTAGTAGAGAAATTATTGAGTGTTCAAACACAGTTTAGGTCATAGTTATAAGTTGTCTTACGGAAGGAATGCCTGGTGATCTGTAATACAGGTTCGACCTACAGCAGACACCAGTCTCTATGTAACGTGTATTATCATGACTGTACCTAATTGTGATGATGAGAAAATAAATAAATTGAATTGAAATAAATTGAATTGAAATTGAAAGTGTTACCAGAGATGTTTTTTAAAGAATTATACTGTGATAGACCGCAAAACTCAAGCTCTTGTAACAAACGTTCGCCCGCGTTCTGTAATTCAACTGAACCCTTTCTTATGAAAGAAGGTAGCCCCGCATCCCAGGCAATACAAAGTAAATTAAAATCGCCTATAAGAAGATAGTTGTCAAAAGGATTAAGTTCCATTACATTTTTAGTAATGCGGATTAAAGTATCGATATCAGAGGGCAACTGACAATATTACTGCAATAAAAAACTAATTGAATTGAATAAATATACAACGTGTTATCGAATAAAGGTATAACATACAGTTTGCCATATCTCATTATTTCCCAGAATTCGATAGTCACTAGCGACACTGTGGGATGGTTAATAATACAGGGTGTATTTTTATTTAAATGAACGGATTGTATTCCTGGCTAGGAATATTGATTTATCAAAATTCCAATGATGCAATTTAGTGTTCATCAAAATCGAGCCCGTGTCTCCTTCAGTATTTTTCGCTATTTCTTATAGTTTCGGATTTGCCCACCCCACTTGAAAAAATCACCTGTATAGAAATAATAAATTGATTGACACCTGTCATAACATCGTGTTAGAAAGTGGGCGGAGCTGGAGGTGGTCCGCAACACGGCGGGGCAGGCCGCGGACGCGTCGAGGACTGCGCACAAGTTCCGCGTGCTGGTGGCGCAGGCCGACATGTGCGGACACGTGCTGCAGCACCATGCCGACGAGAAGTACCTGGTGCAGGTGAGGGTAGAGAGATATTCACTTAGCTATATTATATACTATATTATTGATCAAAGGCCTTAGAAGCGAGGGGTTGCCATAATCTCTACGCTTGGCAGACGTTTCGTTCGGGGATCGCAGTATAGTTGGTAAGTAATCCAATACAACAACGCTGCTGCCTATCTTCTTGTTCTCTCTTAATCGCCTCTTACGTGGGGTACACTGAAAGATTTGCGTACCTCATGAATAGGGACCGGATTTATATGTATTAAAAAATCGAAAATATAATATGGACTAAAAAATCGAAAATATGGCAAAATATGGAGTTAAAAATAACCAAAAGTTTCAGCTATATGGCACTTCTTTTCAGTATTTCTTTTCTTGCAGTACACGAATCTCATAATAATAATAATAATAATGCCAGCCCTTGTTTTTGTCCCACTGCTGGGCACGGGCCTCCCTTCAAGTTGAAGGGGCTTAGGCCATAGTCCACCACGCTGGCCAAGTGCGGGTTGGCGGACTTCACACGTCTTTCGAATGCTAGTTAGGCTTTCTCAGACATGCAGGTTTCATCACGATGTTTTCCTTCACCGAAAGCTAGTAACAATCGCACAAAGACGATTCGCACATGATTAATTAAATAAATCAGAGGTGCGAGCTGGGGTTCGAACCTGCGCACCTTGTTTCCAAGGCAAGCGCTCGCCCACTGAGCTGTTACAGCTAACACGAATCACATGTTTTAATATAATATAATATACTGGGACAATTCACACACGGTCATCTGATCCAAACTAGGCAGAGCCTGTACTATGGAACCAGACAACCTGATACTAATACATATATACTTTTTTTTTTTGTAAATACATACTTATATAGATAAAACACCCATACGTTTGGTGGGAATCGAACCCACGACCTGTTGGGTAGCAGGCAGGGTTACTAACCACAAGACCAACGGGCCCGTCAACCCCGTGCAACCGTGGGTGTTTTGTAACCATGAAGCTTATAGGTCAAAAATGGAGTCCAAACTCCAAATAGTTGATTGAGGCATGGATCCAATGAACTTAAGGATAAACAACCTCCATACATTCGAGCGTACCTCGAAGTTTTGCAAAAAAATCGTTAGATTCAGGGCGCGCCACTGTGCACCGATCGTTAGAATTTGCCAATATTTTCCGCAAGCGCTAGTATAGCAGATAAATTAGAGAGAGTACCAGTTTCATAAAGATTGACAATAGATGGCGATATTTTACAAATAGCGTCCACACCCAAGGTCACATCATGTAAAATTTGTACTTGTTATCAAATTAGACGATATTCGCCATCATTTAATATGCTAGGGCGTCTACCCGCAAAAACGACAACGATACATTCGAAACGAAACGATACGTCTCCGAATGTATCGCACCTACCTACTCTAACAATTGTTCGAATTTCTCGTCGATTATCGTTGCGGTAGAGTAAAGATTTATTTGATATACGATGTTCGGAGCGAATGGAATAAATAAAAAGTACAAAGTTATGGCCTCGCAGTTACAATTAAATTAAATTTTAGGTATATTTTATTTAAATTGCATTAAATTATATACTTATTTTATTTAGATTAAATTTTGTTTTTTAAATTAATTTAAATTTTATATTTTATTTAAATTAAATATATTATTTAATTACATCTAAACAAAAAAAAAATGTTATTTAAATTAAATTAAATTTTATATTTTATTTAAATTAACATAATGTTGTCTTTTATTTACGCGAATACTAGACATTGTAATTAATCTATTTTTACGGATTATATCGCGATTTATTTTAATTTTCCCGACGTTTCGAATGCTTTGCAGCACCCATGGTCACGGGCGGACTGAGATGTTCTGAGGGCGGAATGTGATGGGAAAATTAAAATAAATCGCGATATAATCCGTAAAAATAGATTAATTACAATTATTTAAATTAAATTAAATTATATATTTTGTTATTTAAAGTAAAATATATTTTATATGTTAATTAATATATTTTTTTTATTATTAAATTTTATATTTTATTTAAATTCAAATTTAATAATGAGAGACTTTGCGACTAAGAGTAGGTTATGGACGATAATGTCGAATAATGTATCGTTCGTCCATTCGTCGTTACGACATAGAAAACGATGTAACTCAGAGTAGGATGATGTAGGACACGACAAATGTCACGATGTATCGATAATCGATTTTGCGAGCAGACGCCCAGGGGGCCTACTCGCAAAATCGACAACGATACATTCGAAACGAAACGATACGTCTCCGAATGTATCGCACCTGCCCTACTCTAAGAAATGTTCGAATTTCTCGTCGATTATCGTTGCGGTAGAGTAAATATTTATTTGAAATACGATGTTCGGAGCGAATGAAATAAATAATAAGTACAAAGTTATGGCCTCGCAGTTAGAATTAAATGATTTATAAATAAAATAACTAATATTAACTAATAATAATTTATAAATTAAATTACATTAAATTAATTTAATAGTAATATTAATTCATTTAATTTTTATTTAATTATTTATTGAAATCAAACTACTTTTACGGATTTTATCGCGGTTAATTAATTATTTAATTAATCTTTTTTATTATAAATAATAATAAAAAAGATTAATTAAATTAATAATTAAATAAATAATTTAACTTAATTAAATTAAACTCTTTACGAAATGCAACAATCTAAAGGACGGCATGTGGCTTACCATCAGGCGATCCTTCTGCTTATCACCAATTTAAATAATCATAAAAAATAAAAGAAATACATATTTTTATCCGGTCCGGTACCTTTTCTGAACTAAAAGATAAATAAAAAATATCAAAAAATAAAGCAAATCAAAGAAAATCAAAGGTAAAAACTAAAACGATATCGCCAACGACACCTAATGAGCTATCGTCAAGATTATCGTAAAAATCACGTTTAGGTCGTTGCCAAATTCGAATATTCGATAAGGACTTTGCGACTAAGAGTATGTTATGGACGATAATGTCGAATAATGTATCGTTCGTTTATTCGTCGTTACGACATAGAAAACGATGTAACTCAGAGTAGGATTCGACACGACAAATATCACGATATATCGATAATCGTTTTTGCGAGTAGACGCCCAGTATAGCGCTCGAGCGGAGATGCCATCGGGTGTGTGGGTGTAAGGATCATTCATACCTACGCATCCATGCCTACGCTTATAAACGAAATTCTAATGTATCATATTTTTTCGAATGCATTTTTTTTTCATTAATTTCGAACATACACACATCAAAAGTGTCTAGGGATCAACATATATTTTTGCAATAACTTTTCTCCTGATTGATATTAATTAAAATTTTCTTTAAGGATTCATCAAATAAAGTGTTTTCGTTTGTCACAGTAACGATAAACCAAGTCACCTTTGCATTAATAAAGAAATTTGCCATTTTCCTAATAAAGGGATTTTTGACATTTGAACCACTAACACAAAAGTTCGAAAAAAAGACTGAAATAACAGTTTTCTTTAAAATTTTATTGGGTAACTTAAACAATTAATAATCCGTGTTTCTACCGCGAACACTAACAACACAAGAACATCGGTTTGGCATACTCAAAATGAGTTCATCCAAATCACGCTGTGGAATGGCCGCCCATGTTCGTTGCAACAACAAAAAAAGGTCTTCTTGCGACTGGATACCCTCCATATTCGGCAGAGCTCTTCTCTGTAGCATATCCCATGCATGCTCAATCGGGTTCAAGTCTGGCGACTGAGCAGGCCAGGGCAGGACATTGATGTTAGCTGCGGCGAGAGTCTGTCTTACAACTCTTGCGGTGTGCGGTCGTGCATTATCATGCATTAACTGAAATAAGGGACCGATTTGCACTTGTAGAGGAACGATGACGTCTGATACAATCGTCTCAGCATAAATTTGAGCGTTGAGGTTGCCTCTGATCCAAATCAACTCAGTTCTTCCGCCGATCCAAATACCCGCCCATACCATGATGGTTCCACCACTATAAGGATGGACTTCCTGGCAGGATTTTAATCGCTGTTGGCGTCCAGGGGTTCTCCAGTGTCGTATACGTCTTGTATCCGGTCTCATACCAAAACGAGACTCATCAGAAAAGCACACGAAACGCCATTGTTCTTCTGCCCATTTTTTTGCCCAAAAATGCTTGATCCCTAGACACTTTTGATGTGTGTATTTCGAATATATCATATCATGGATAAATTAACTATCATATGTCTGAAACTTTTTATTTGACGGGTCGACACTGGAAACTTAGTGAAAAGATTTTCCGAACCATAATATAAATGAAGATATGTTGCGCGACGAGTAGTTGCTAGAAAAATGGTAACCAGGGTCTGATGATGGTGCAGGAAGGTGGTCACGGGATCTCTGCAGCAATAAACGTAGATCCACCGAGTTTCGGCTCGTTAGGTAGGTCTCGACGAGGAGTTGCTACAAAAAAATGGTGATCAGGGTCTGATGATGGAGCAGGAAGGTGGTCACGGGATCTCTGAACCAATAAAAGTAGACCCACCGAGTTTGGGCTCGTTAGTTAGGTGTCGACGAGAAGTTGCTAGAAAAATTGTGATCAGGGTCTGATGATGGAGCAGGAAGGTGGTCACAAGATCTCTGCACCAATAAACGAAGACCCACCGAGTTTGAGCTCGTTAGGTAGGTCTCCACAAGGAGTTGCTAGAAAAAAAATGGTGAGCATGGCCTGATGATGGAGCAGGAAGGTGGTCACGGGATCTCTGCACCAATAATCGTAGACCCACCGAGTTTTGGCTCGTTAGGTGGGTCTCGACGAGGAGTTGCTAGAAAAATGGTGACCAGGGTCTGATGATGGTGCAGGAAGGTGGTCACGGGATCTCTGCACCAATAAACGTAGACCCACCGAGTTTCGGCTCGTTAGGTAGGTCTCGACGAGGAGTTGCTAGAAAAATGGTGACCAGGGTCTGATAATGGTGCAGGAAGGTGGTCACGGGATCTCTGCACCAATAAACGTAGACCCACCGAGTTTCGGCTCGTTAGGTAGGTCTCGACGAGGAGTTGCTACAAAAAAAATGGTGATCAGGGTCTGATGATGGAGCTGGAAGGTGGTCACAGGATCTCCGCACCAATAAACGAAGACCCACCGAGTTTGGGCTCGTTAGGTAGGTCTCGACGAGGAGTTGCTAGAAAAATGGTGACCAGGGTCTGATGATGATGCAGGAAGGTGGTCACGGGATCTCTGCACCAATAAACGTAGACCCACCGAGTTTCGGCTCGTTAGGTAGGTCTCGACAAGGAGTTGCTAGAAAAATGGTGACCAGGGTCTGATGATGGTGCAGGGTGGTGGTCACGGGATCTCTGCACCAATAAACGTAGACCCACCGAGTTTCGGCTCGTTAGGTAGGTCTCGACGAGGAGTTCCTACAAAAAATGGTGATCAGGGTCTGATGGTGGAGCTGGAAGGTGGTCACGGGATCTCTGCACCAATAATCGTAGACCCACCGAGTTCACCGACTGGCACAGACTTCAATTATTTTTATTATTTACCTAATGCTTTTTAGATACATTTCTTTGAAATCGGCTTTTATATTTTCTGAAAATATTTTATTACATTATTTTCTTTGAAGTCGGTTTTTATTTTATCTAAAATATTTTATTTAGATAGGACTTCAAACGAAAATAGTTTGGGGTGAATAAAACACATTAGAATATGGTCAAAAACATTTATTTTGCAAAATTCTTATTTTTGATTCAATCTTTTTTGGCTCCTTGGTGTTTAGAACTTTTACAAAAGTAGTGAATTTTTACAATTATCATTTGTTTAAGTAAAAAACGAATATGTTCGATACAAGATATATATAAGAAATTATCTTCGCCCTCGCACCTCAAATTATTTATAATGGACTCGTAAAGCCGAACATAAATATTTCTAGAATGAACAATATCTTCAAAATGTAAATTAAAACCACTGATGGCCAAATTAACCAATTTAATTAAATTATCGCTTTGCATTTTTAACATGATGCTTTTATTAAAATCGTAGGATTTATTTAAAATCAACATTTGAGTGCTGTCATCAATATCAACTTCCTTTTTTATTAGTTCGTTTGTACAATTTTCACAATTATGAAATTGTTTTAATGTTTTAAACGCCAGGTACCCAGCAAAGTATGTGACCGAACAATCTTCTAAAGTTGTAGATGGTTCTTCGGGACAGGGCACTGAATCATTCGTAACACTTTCACACCCAAGGTCCAGGTCAAAGCAAATTATGCTAGGTCTAGCGCTACTAGTTGATGGGTTGATGCTGCTTTCAATTTCATATTCACTTTGTGTGGGAGATGGAGGTTGTACGGCCACTGGTTCTATGAATTGCTCAATTTCATCTTCACAATTTTTCGTGGTAGGCAATTTTATTAAAGAACTAGCTGACCCGCGCAGCTCCACCCGCGCTTTTATTACATTTTGCTCCCCTTTTCACCCTCCTACCTTGATTTATTTCTCTCCATCTCTCTCTCTCTCTATTATCCCCTCAAGCCCATGTGGTTCCAAAAGGAACAATGCGCGTTTTCTTTTAGGACCCAGCCGGGATTGAAGCCTTATAAGAAAAATGTAATTCTATGCTCTTTCTCTCCTCTCTCTTTCCCCCACCCGCATCGGTCCCCGTCACATTCCCCCTCTTCCTCTCCCCGTTGTCCCTTCTCTGAACCCTATCCCCCATCTCTCTCTCCCAACTTGCTCCATCTCACCCCCCCCTTGCTCCACCTAACTCCTCCGATCCCTCACCCCCTCCTCGAATCCCTTCTCCCTCTCTGTCCTCTCTTGCACCCTCCTCTCATTCTATATATCCGTCAATCATGGTATCAGCAGCATGAAATATACTTTACGACTTATTCTCAGACCTACCCTATATGCACACAAAATTTCATACACATCCGTTCACCCATCTATTTAATTACCTTGCCTTATGTTGCTTAACCTTTACCTAGCGGCATGAAATATAATTAATGGCGTATTATTAGACCTACCCGATATACACATAAAATTTCATACAAATCGGTTCACCCATCTATTTAATGACCTTACCTAACGTTGCTTAACCGTAACCTATAGGTATAAAAAGTATCCTAAGTCCGTCTCCTGCTCCTAAGCTACTTCCCTACCAATTTTCAGCCAAATCGGTTGAGCCGTTCTTGAGTTATAAATAATGTAATTAACACGACTTTCTTTTAAATATATAGATTAAGTTCTATGGTGATTGTATGTTCAATTTCACCGATAGATGGCGCTGTTCATAATGTAAATCACGCTAACATCGTAAATTACTGTCTAATGATATTCGATAATGAAAGTTCTAAGTTTTTCGCATCTTTTATTGTTGCGACTGTAATACAATACCTATACACTACCTGGACTTGTGGAGTTTCATTAAAATTTCATGAATAATTTCATGATCTAGTTTGGACTCGCTCGGGATTTACAGATTTTAACTTTTCAAAGATATAATGTCATATCGCTATCAGCAACGTACTTAGAACAATACGGAAATCTAATGAAAATGTCCTGGGTGTACCGGACCGGCTTACCCCTTACAAAAATTGACCCTTTGCCACTGCCATATCTTATTCAAACTAAATGTCTGCTCAGTCCCTATTGTATATAGCGTAATAATACATTATCTTAATGATTAACTGATCAGTCTATAATTACCCTATTCTCATACAAAGGAAATTACGTGGTAATAGGTGCAAGTAATGTTTCACTGCTTAGCCCCTATGAAACATAGCGTGATGTTTTATATACCAATTTATACCTTGACTTCTACACAACACATCAGTGAAAGTCCTATCAAAATCCATCCACGGGTTTTCAAATGATACCTGGACAAACAGAACGACAGACAGACAATAATTCCAAAAAAAATTGTTTTGGCCTCTATGTCGATAGTATAGTATCCCCACATAGAAATTTTGGAAAAATATTCAATGTACAGAAAAAGTGCTTTTGCAGTAGGATTTTTATTGGCTCCACCTTTTTGCCTAAATCGAGAAAACAGATTTTCAACCACGTCTTGATTTAATTTGCTGGTTATTAAAAAGTAATTATCCGTGCTTTCTTCTGCAAACAGTTGCATAACTGCTTCACAGGACTGCACAACACCATCAAAACACGGAGGCCTAGAAAATATTTCTTTTACTGTCCCATCTTTGTTTATTTTTACAGAACATTTTTTTAAGGATTCGAACATCATCTTGACTTGTGATATGGAATCCCTTACATATGTAGATTTTTTTGAAAGAGCACATTTATATGGATTTTTAGTATAAAGTTTTTTGCTATTAAGCGCATCAAATAAATTATTAACAATTTTAACAAACTTGGCTGTTGCTTCAGCGGTTTCGCTTTTTAACTGACCAGTTTTTTTGGCAGTGAGAATGGCGGCTGCGACAGAATTACTGAATATTTGAGTAGCGAAGCTTACTTTCATTTTTTGAAAGGCATAAGTGTTGTTCCGTAACTTTGGTTAATGTTCGACTTTTCTTTGAACGTTGGTCTATTTTATATGTGTTTATGATATCTTTAAAACTTATTTTATTATTATTATACACATAATCATTGTTTAAAAGATTGTTGCGTACATTTTTTATAAGATGCGGTACATCACATAAGGCAAATATTTTTCTACCGTTACAAAAAAAAATGGATCTTTATGTGACACTCCTAACATTCTATATAATTTTTGGTTAGTGGTCATTTGATCACAAACAACTGCTTTTGGCAATAGCCCATGATCAAACAGCTTATTTATGATAGCTTTTAAATATAATGGTATTCTGCTTTTAGGTTACTATTCCCCAAAAAGTAGGCTACAGGCATCTTCCACTTGTTATATAGACCCCTAGCCACAAATACTAATGCATATTTGGCAACTTTTTTTTGTCCTGTGGTTTTTGCCACAACCTTCATATCCCTCAATTAGGTCATATTTTTTTGAGTATTCTAAATTCTGCATAATCGACATTTCATCAAAGCTAATAACACAGGCTTTGTCTTTAAAAGTAGATTTAGAAAACCTATTTTCTAATTGTGTGGAGACTTGTGTTTGCAAGCCTGGAAAACAACTAGATTTAGATAACCACATTCTAATTGTAGATGGAGCAGCAAGCACTATTCCTTGTCTCCGCAGAAACTTATAAGTAGCAGGCGACTTATAAAAAAGGGAGAGACAGATTTTTTTTTCTTCCACAGTCCAAGCCTTTTTTCGTTTAATATTCCTTTTCTGCATATTTATCAACACCTTGGAAGCTTTACTTTTATTTTCATCAACATCTGAACATTGCCTCAATTATTTTTTAAGGCGATGAATTTTAACATAGTGCTTTATTTACTTTCTTCAACTTTCCAACTGTACTTTTTAAATGTTTGGACTTGGGAGTCATTTTCATTTTTTTTAATAGATTTTTTAAAGATAATCTTTTAGACATTGGAAATAAACATCTTTTTGGCAACTTTTTTTTGGGCGAAGTTAAGATTATAGGTCCTTGATATATTGAGGATGCTGAGGGTGAGCTTTCAGTAGTTTCTGATCGCAACTTTTGTTTATTACGTAAATAAAATTTTGTTGGTGTCTTCACTTTTAAATGTACTGGAGAAGGTGGTACATCTGTAAAAGAATAACATTTAATTGGAGGGACATAAAGATACAATAACAGCAGCATTGCAGTGGTGTGCAGTACATACAGACAAAAAGACTGCCTACCCTATGACTTCTATAATCGTCTATATTAGGTATTATGTCTATGACAGGCCCGTTGGTCTAGTGGTTAGATAGCCTGGCCGCTGCCCATTGGGTCGTGGGTTCGATTCTCACCAAGTGTCTGGGTGTTATTTATCTATTTAAGTATGTATTTACAAAAAAAAGTATAAAATATTTTTTACCGGATAAATTCCTCTACATTGTTCATGGTCCTCCAGGAAGTTCTTATCCGGTTGTGATAAAATTCATACAGGTTCAGTACAGTGGTTCCGTCTTTCGAATTAAAAAAAGAATCATTGAAATTAGTATATATTTGTCAGTTATGACCATTTTAGTCCTTTAAAAGGTTCAAAAGTGTCATCTTTTAGGTATTCCTGCAGAGTCGCCCTTCTTGTTGTTTCAGGAACTACTTATTTATAAGCAATATTTTTTTAATGGGAAACAATCAATGGATTGGCCAACCCATACAAGAAAGATTATTTCAAATCGGTTCATAATTGCCAGAGTTGTACGTGAACATACATAAAAAATATATACAGACGAATTAAAACCTTTTTGAAGTCGGTTAAAAAGTGCTTATTTGTCTACCCTGTCATAAGTGTACACGCCACTGATCACATGTAAGGAGGAGTAACTAGCCAGTATTTTTTTGGTCCATGTAACATGAATGGTAGGCTGTGGAAACCTTAATTAGGCAGTTTAATTGAAAATATTTTAATAATGTCCGTTTGAAAAGGAATTGGAACCGCTGGACCAAGTAATTTGCTTCTCATAACGCCTCGACTGATGTTGGCTTGTGGAAAATGAGCAGCGCAGATGCATTTATTCTTCAGTTCATCATTTGTTAATAAATGCAATGAATCATTTCCTGAAAGAAGTACTGAAGTTATTTACTTACAATCTATACTTATAATAAAACTGTAACAGGTCCAATTCTGTACATTGAAGGTATTTTGAAAATTATATTTGGAGGGCATTCTATAACCGATACTGAGGCCGAAAATGTATTTTTTTTAATTTTTGTCTGTCTGTCTGTCTGTCTGTCTGTATCACGGCTGAGCATCACGTCAAAACTACTGAATGGATTCAAATGAAACTTGGCATGATTTGAGATCTTACTACGAGGTAGGACATAGGATACTTTTTATCCCGTAATCTAGCACGGTTCTTTTGGGAGAGGGTATTAAAGTTAAAATGGGTAGTTGGTTATACGCTTGGTCCGATTTTATTAATTTTTCCTTAATAATATAATAAATATAAGTAAGGTAACACTCATAGAGAGTTGTTATCAAGGTTTTGTAATCGATCGGGTTAAGCAACGTTAGGTAAGGTCATTATATGGATGGGTGACCGTTTAACGCCATTTGAACTAAACGGGTCCGTGCTTCGGAGAGCAAGTAAAAAGTGGATCCCAGTTTTTAACCGACTATAAAAAAGGAGGTTATGTATTCGATGCGAATGTCTGTTATTAAAAGTTTAGTTAACGTAAAAATAGTTTATTTAATAAGAGGTTAATATTTAATTGTGCTGATTATTATTTTAAGCTATACACTCATGAATGTATATTTTAAATCCTCATGGGGAGACTTACGGATCAAGACTAGTTCTCACATTTATTAAAATGTAGATAATTTAAATCTATGTGTAAACTAGTCTGATCGATGTAATTTTAACTACATTATTTATGTAGGTATATTTGGAGGGTGAGCTCATCCACCTCTGAGATGAGCCTATGATCACATTTACCTGCGTAACTTTACTACTTACTATTGTAATAATTTAAAATCATATAAATCTATTACGTTATAATTATGCATTTTGTAAGGGCAAATTGTAAAACATGCTTTGCGAATCCATAATTTTAGACGTTCTTGATCATGGACCGGAAAATAGAACATTGATATGTCTCGACTGGTGTTTTTACAATTATAATAACAACACTTTCTATGAGTCATTTTTAAAATGAATCTAAATCCAAAACGACGGGAGCGAGTTCACAACGAGATCGGAGTCAGTTTCACGAGCCAAGGTCACAGGTTAAACGGAATCAGTAAGTCATTTAAAAAGCAAAGGTCACAAGTAAGGCAGAATCAGGGTCCAATATAGAAATCCAGTTTAAAAATATAAGGAATTAACGAAAAATTTTGAGCCA
This sequence comes from Furcula furcula, assembly GCA_911728495.1. Taxonomy (NCBI): domain Eukaryota; kingdom Metazoa; phylum Arthropoda; class Insecta; order Lepidoptera; family Notodontidae; genus Furcula; species Furcula furcula. Next base: position 25,494,342 of record OU452252.1, read on the forward strand.
CGCGTCACAATCACAAACAACAACAAAAGATGTCTGATTTCTGAGTTGCCAATCGTTTAAATAGTTTCCCCCCAACCTCAAGTCCAAATACCCCTAAAAGTAAAAACTTCTATTTTTTTGTGAATTGCAGTTAATGCTGCAACTGCTGAATCTCTACAACATTTGAAATGCGTGTCTTACGGTAAATACTTAAATAAAAGGCACGTGCCAAGGGGGCCGTGATTAACATCATCTCAAATTTACTACTACTGACTAGTGTGAATTCATCAAACTAACTGTAACTACATATCGGTTTTTTTAAATTATTTTAAGCACCTGTTCAGAATACCCCCTAAAACAATGCTAAGCAAACCCCACACAGACATTTTTTCCTCTAAATCTAGGGGGAAACTCCCTAAGCTGGTAACCCAGTCTGCTTTTTTCTTGTTGTCCCATGATGGTCATTTTTAATAATTTGATTATGTTATTTTTTATTGCTTCCTCCAAGATGTTATTAGATCAGAAATATTTACGCAGTGTAATTTTTATTGCTTGGCAGTATCATGGATCCAATGTTGATCCATGGCAGTATGAATTTGATGGCTTTTAATTTGTCGGGCTTTTTGGTTTAGTGGTAATGGTAAGACACCCTGGCTGCTAGGTAGTGGGTTCAATTCCAAGTGTCTGGGTGTTTATCTTTATAATGTGTTTAATATAAATAAATATTAGCATGGATAAATGCATTTATTCATTATATTATTTGTCTGGTTTCCATTTTACAGGCTCTGCCTAATTTGGGATCAGATGACCGTGTTATTTATTATATAATTATTTTCTGTATTACGTGTGTATTACAATGGATAAATAACTTTTAAATATTTTTTTTTTCAAATATCAGACTAAACCTTCCGCAAACTCAATCTTGATCCATGATCTCGAGTTTTTGTCAATCAGTATTGTAGTTATTTGTAAATAATTGTACTAGATGGCGCTGATCTTATAATCTGAGTAAATTTTACAAAATTGAGACTCTTAGTGCCACCTATGCACAAATTGAGAACTAAAAAACGTGGTACGCTGTTTTCTATGGAGGTTGTTTATCCTTTAGTTCATTGGATCCATGATTGAGGCATACGCTATCCCTTTCATTGAGGCCGGATCTCTCTTTCTAAGTGGTCCAATATGTGGTCCATGTAATAATTTAAATTACCCGAGAAATGGATACCTTAATATAGAAATGCTCTACTTCAACATCAAAAGATTGTTTTCCACCCGAAAACATAAAATACGATGACAATCATGTCAAATATTTTTTTTTTTGGTATTGTTCTGCGAGTACGATTAGAATAATGCTCTATTGTGTTTTCGCCAATTGTACTCAAATGCAATTTTAAATACCGATTTTAAGGGTTCGTATTTTGTGGCAACACTGGCGCTTATTGTCAGCATGAAACTGTCTGTCATTTAAATCGATCCAACATTTAAATACCATAATTTCACGATAAAGTGAATTAAACTAATAAAAATGGTGATAAAATGTGTACTTAGTTGCAAAAATATGTTGTACCCCTTAGATGATACCGAATATCACTCGTAAGTCCGATTTGTCCAATAATGTACCTACCGATGACCCCTTTGGATTATGCACCATATTTTCGATCAGTTCTTCTTTCGATAGGCACATAACACGTTTTCAGTTCGTTTGTTAGTATTGGGTTTAACTTTCTATTATCTTGTAGTTGAATTATCTAATTAAAAATATTTTACATTGTTTTCATAGAGTAACCATGGTAAAGATTTTTTGAAGACTTTCCGTTTTGGGAATTTTTTTACCGCCAATTTATGATAAAAAATATACGATGTAGGTATTTAGTTCAAAGGATTGATATGGAAAAAATATTGTATGTTCAAGTGTGTATGTAGTTTTAAACATATTATTAAAATCATATTTATTCTTGTCGCCTCCTAGTCCTGTTGCGTCTAGTAGCATCCGTGGCGCAGTGGGAAACCGCTTGCTTGCGTACCGGGGGTCGCAGGTTCGAATCCTGCGGGGAGCAACAACTGTATATTTGTTCCTTACTGGCTAGGACAATGCAGGCTGGTCATCTGATTGTCTGTAAAGTAAGGTGATCCATGCGTCGGATAGGCATATAAAAAGTCGGTCCTGCGCTTGACCTCTCCCCGGTCGTGTTGATCTTTCGTATCACTAAATTGTGAGAGGTAAAAGGAAGAAAGAGTGCACTTGTGGCTACGCAAGCATTTGTGCACTGGCTGATGGCTGATCTTGCGAAAGATTGGCCGCTGTGGTCTTATCGGCGAGAGTACCTATATCATTCTATAAATATACATATAAATACGCCTCTTTCCGTAGGGGTAGGCAGAGACCACTTCTTTCCACTTGCTACGATCCTTACATACTTGTTTCGCTTCGTCCACTTTCATTATTCCCTTCATACATGCTCTTCGGTTTAGGGTACTCTTGACCTGGCCTTTTTTCAAGAAGTCCCTGATTTGGTCTTGAAACGTCCGCCTAAGTCTACCCCTTCCAACACTTTCATTCACACTCGCCTTATACACTATTTTCGTCAATCGTTCCTCATTCATTCCCTCGACATGGCCAAACCATCTCAGCATACCTCAATTTTTGTCACAACATCTTCTTTCATACCACAACGTTTCCTTATGTCACTATTTCTTAACCTGTCACTATACCTGTCACCTGTCAATATACATAATGTTTTATTTACCCGTGGTCAATATTAATATTAATGTCAATATTATTAGTCCGCCCGTGACCATGAATGCTGTAAAGTATTCGAAACGTCGGGAAATTAAAATCAAAAATAAACCGCGATATAATCCGTAAAATTAGTTTCATTTCAATGTGTAATATTCGCGTAAGTATCAGAAATCATTATATTAATACATTTTTTATTTTCTTGTAGATTTCCTAAAGATATTGAGCGAAGGAATATTATGACTATCCATTGTCCCATGTCAATTTTTATGAAGCTGCAATGATCTGCAGTTGGTCCAATGGAATCCTAAATTTACTGCAAATGCTTTTTCTATCGTCTAATGTGTGGGTTACAGGGCGTTTTAGTTGTTTGCATATAATGGAAATTGCTATTCAATATCTTGTGATTAATCGGAAATCGTTAAACGTACTGAATAAATGATCTTGTAATACAATTTCTTTTTATCATAACTTCATATGCTTTTATTTTCACAACCATTAATTTTTTTTTTATTTATTACTTGATTGTCTGTAAAGTAAGATGCTCCATGCGTCAGATGGGTATGTAAAATGTTGGTCCTGCGCCTGGTCTCTCAACGGTCGTGTCGGTTTTTCGTCCCGTCGTATTTTGAGAGATAAACGGAAGCAACTAGACATATTTAATCGGTTTAAACTTAAAGCTTAAACAAGCCAAGTAAGTCGTATTAAGCGACGAAGTTAAAAAGATGTCCTGATTTTTCATGAAACATCAAGGTTGCCCTCTTAGAAAGGGAGATTCGACCTCAATGAAAGGGATAGCGTTGACCTCAGTCATGTATTTGGGAGTGTTGTCTCCACTTTGACCTATATCTTCATGTTTGTAACCCCCAATGCAAAAAAAAGCATGTTTAAATTTGACGCCTATGTTTTTCTGTCTGTATGTCTGTCTGTGGCATCGTAGCTCCCAAATGAATGAATGGATTGCTGATTAAATTTTCAAAATCCAAGGTTGTTCTGTTTGTTCAAAATAAGGCTTTGTACTGGCTCAACAATCTTTCAACATCACAGTATGTGACTGGAATATACTTGCACACTAAACTGACCGAATAATATCCGTGACATTCATTTTTGATTGATGTATGATGTATTGATAAGGTGAATACCGGGAATGTACGATCATTTCATCGGCGATAGCTTACTGTAACGAGTCGCGACTGCGAAATGCCACGTTTACAGAAAAAGGAATATATTGCTCATTAGCAAATTGTTGCTACCCCATATGAACTTTTCTATTTGTGATTTACCTATGCGGTCTTATAAGTACTTTGTTTCGTATATGTACATCCATTTGGTACTGTTTTTACAGAAATATAATCATTTTTGTAAAAATATGGACTTATCTTTGAAATATGGAAAATAAAAATTGCATGTTCTAGTTCCGAAAGTCATGATTCGTGTAGAAAACAACATACTGAACAAAAACTGTTGAAATTAAAAATATGGATTTACATATATAAATCCGGTCCCTACTCATGAAATTAAACAATTTACATGTAAAGTAATATGTTAACTTCTTTTCGAAGCACCTACTACATGTAATCTACACTTTTTCATTCGGTCAAACCATTTTTTAAAACATGAGGACCATTGGTCTAAGGGCATGTTCTCATTGCCTCATCCGGCCCCGTGAATGTCATACCGCTCATCAAATCTTTAATTTTTGGGAGAATAAAGAGATCGCATGGTGCCAGGTCTGGACTATGTGCGGGATGGGTCACCAGCTTTATCTATTTAGAAGCCAAAAATGACTTTGTCGTGTTCGCGGTGTGCGCCGAAGCATTGTCATGGTGTAATTGGATCCGAATTCTTGGTCGTTTATTCCTAACTTTTGCAAAGACACTCAAACAAATGGTGGTGTACCACTCAGCATTAACTGTCTTTTGTTCTTCAAGTGGGATCGTGCAGACAGGCCCCTTTCGGGAGGTAAAAACGCAATCATTTTTTGTCTACGTTTTTCACCTGCCTCAATTTTGTTATTTTGCTGTCACCTTCGAACACCCATGCAGAAGGCTGTTGTTTTCTTTCTGGCATTATAATATATCCATGTTTCATCTCCTGTCACAATGTCATACACAGCATTTGAACGTCAATGTTTTTAATCAGTGATTGAGTTTCGGGAGGAGATGGCTGCTGTTCAAACCCGGACACTCCACGGCAACCATTAAGACTAGATCACAGCGAATGCGTACACGTAGACGTGCACGCTTAAGGGGTCATCAAAAAACTTAGTATGGGGTCTGTTAACGTGTTCATTAACCGGACAGTCATCGGTGGCAGGTGGTGACGGCGTACATAGCGTCTCTGTGCCGGCAAGACATGGTGGTGCAGCACGCGGTGGGCGAGCTGTGCGTGCGCACGCTGGTGAGCGCGGGCGCGTGGGGGAGGCTGCGGGCGGTCGTGCGCAGGGGGGGGCTGGGGGAGGCGCGCCCGCTGGCCTGCCAGCTGCTGTCGCTGGGGCACATCGAGCCCGCCGCCGCGCAGCTCGCCGTCGACATGATGGCGCGGCTCAACGGACACGAGGTACCTGCACTATACACTATACACAGCCGTCACTGCCAGCTGCTGTCGCTGGGGCACATCGAGCCCGCCGCCGCGCAGCTCGCCGTCGACATGATGGCGCGGCTCAACGGACACGAGGTACCTGCACTATACACTATACACAGCCGTCACTGCCAGCTGCTGTCGCTGGGGCACATCGAGCCCGCCGCCGCGCAGCTCGCCGTCGACATGATGGCGCGGCTCAACGGACACGAGGTACCTGCACTATACACTATACACAGCCGTCACTGCCAGCTGCTGTCGCTGGGGCACATCGAGCCCGCCGCCGCGCAGCTCGCCGTCGACATGATGGCGCGGCTCAACGGACACGAGGTACCTGCACTATACACTATACACAGCCGTCACTGCCAGCTGCTGTCGCTGGGGCACATCGAGCCCGCCGCCGCGCAGCTCGCCGTCGACATGATGGCGCGGCTCAACGGACACGAGGTACCTGCACTATACACTATACACAGCCGTCACTGCCAGCTGCTGTCGCTGGGGCACATCGAGCCCGCCGCCGCGCAGCTCGCCGTCGACATGATGGCGCGGCTCAACGGACACGAGGTAATACATAGTTGTTAACATAACTTTAACAATATCTGTAAAATTGAGAGGTGTCTCATAGACACCCGCTTGGAACGGAGTTCCCTTTTTTGTTATTCTTTTATTTAGCCATAGATGGCGCTGATATTTCAGTTTGAGTAAACAATTCACTAGATGGCGCTGCACTAAGTGTAGTCACAGAGCTGCCCGTAGCAAAAGAAGGCATTAGTTGGGTAAAAACAAACAGTTGTTTAGGCTTACGCATCGGCACGTGGGAGTTGTGAGGAGGGACAGGACTGGTTTCTCTGGTGGGATCTTTTTTTTTGACTCGGGGGGAAATCTTCGAAAGATCCCCGGGAGGGGAGCTGTGAGGCTCGACCGGGGTATGTGGGATTCTTACCCACTAAAACCCCCGCGGGTGTCGTATCGGCACATGACCCCTCTCATGTGCCGATACGACAACCCAGGTCTCTCCGGTTGGATCTGTACCAAGTACCCCTCAGTGCCTAGCCTTTACGACAACCGCCGGGCGCGCATTGTAGCCCCCTAGGAACCTGTCACGGTGCTCACGGGGACGGCGGTCGCAACCCCGTCGCTGCCATACTCGATCGACATCTAGGGCATACATCTGAAGAACATTGCAGTTAACGCAACTGAAAGATATAAAAAAAATACGCTTATTTTTTCACTCGACGCTGGCACTTAAAGGGCAGACCAAATTTACTATATAAGATGTCACGTGAGTCTCTGGTTAGCGTGCATCCGCTAATTAAAGTTCAAAGTTGTTAATGTGAAAAATAAAGAAAATGACAACGCAGTTTGTGTTTGGCCCTGCCATAATTAGATCACAGGGACGCGACGCGTCTACTGGTGTATGCCTATCAATTTACATTCTTACGAAACTATGTATGGCAAGCAAACAAAACCACCATTGTTGATCAATGTACTACTTGTTGATCACTATGTTCGTTCACTAATTAATTCAGCTAACATATCAACAATTAGTTATCTTCATATTCTATAACATAATAATTAATATCTCCTTTGACGAGGCCGTTGGTCTAATCTAGTGATCACCTTTGGAATCGTTGGACGTTCGGGGTGTGGGCTCTAGGACGTCCATTGAGTACGGAGGCGACTCCGAGGAGGACGGCAGCGGGGTTGTGAGCACTGTGGTTGGTTCCCAGGGGGCTATAATACACCCCCGTCAGCGGGCTCAAAGGCACTGAGGAACACCTGAGAACCCGGGGGTGTGTGAAAACCTTGTCTCATGTGTCGATGCTACAGGGGCCGCGGGGGTTTTAGAAATTAACTAGGTAGTAGGTTCCTTGTGCAAGGAACCGTCCAGGTAGGTACCACCGCAGTGTCAGATATTCTGCCACCAAGCAGCATTGCTGTGTTCCGGTGAGAAGGGCTCTGTACCTGGTGAAATAAGACTTAATATCTAATGTCTTAAGGGTCAGCAACGCGCTAGTGACTGGTGTTGCTAGTGTCTATATGCTGCGGTGACTGCTTACCATCAGGCGGGCCGCACGCTTGCTTGCCATCTTGGTGGTAATAAAAAAAACTCGCATACCCCGGTCAAGCCCTACAGCTCCCGGGGATCGTATGAGGGTTTCCCCGCGAAAAAAAAAGTCCTACATAGTTTGGGGACAGATGACCGTGTGGATTGTCCCAGAATATTATTACCAAACAAAAAAAACTAATAGTTATTGAATTATAGTAAACGTAACTATAAACTTATATACTTATTTGAAATCATGATGTGCAGGAAATAGTAGAAGTCCTGCTGAGTTGTAACGAGCCGGTGAGCGCGGTGGGGGCGGCCAGGCAGGCCGGGGGCGCGTGGCACGCGCTGCCCCCGCGCAAGCTGCTCGCGGCGGCCAAGCTCTACGCCGAGCAGAGGGGCGAGCCCGCCGCCTTCACCGGCATATACCACGCCCTGCTCAATAGGAACGAGAGGACTAGAGGCTCGCCGCACTTCCTTAAAGGTATGTAATACTTCGCACGATATGCGACTTGTGTTTAAGCCAAACGGAGTCACTTAAGATATTGTTTTTTGTTTACGATGCAATCGAAGTAGAAGAAGGAGAATCTTTATTTGGCAATGTAATACACAAATTACAAAAAAAATAAACAGAATGTATAAATGGTCAAAAAGGACTCGGCTCAGTATAAAGTCACAGCCGGGATGAGACGCTGTTTTTCAACTGGACCCTAAAAAGTTAAAACAAAAAACTATTAAATAAACCAGTAAACGACTGCCACGTGACATGTTACGCTATGTTGTGTTGTGTTAAGTCACTGAAGATCAAGAAAGTAAATTAGCATTTTTTATCATCTAGGGAACTCTTTTCTTTTACCTCTATATACTTACACCTGACGATCTTCTTGACTGTAAAAAGAATACAAAGTAAAATAAGTTGTGTGGAGTCCACCTGCCTGAGCATATTTATCGAAAATGTATTTATTGTATCTCTACCTTTGGGTGATGCAGAGAAAGATGGTGACACGTGCTTACATCGATATATTAAGGAACTCAAAATATTACATCGATGCGTGCTTAACGTAGAAATATCTGCGCCACATTTAATTAGCCTAATTAAATATGTCGCTATCATATCCTGGTATTCTAGTAGCACCTAGAAAGTTGGTAGGCATACCCTTTTGGAACTATATACGTATGTACGTATACGTACGTATAATATGGCAGTTCGGGAATAGAACCGTGTTACTTCCTGCTTACAAGGCGGCTGTTTGCTCCACTCCACTATCACAGCTAACTGCTAATGAACCTATTAAGATATACTCTAGGTATAACAATGTTTTATAATCATGGTGTCATAATTATGTTTTTTCATACGTTATCTTATCCGAATGAACTATTCAACCTTGTTTTATGTCTGTAAGGTCATTGTGTTAATGAAGGCGCATTATTTTCTAATAAAATAGCATCATAGGCAGAAAAAACAGCTGAAATAAATATAGTTGAAATCACTGAGCTCAAGTCACTTAAAAAGTAAGAACTCTGGCTAGAAGCGACAGTGCCATGCACTTATCCCTTGGCAGAAATTTGCGTTTACCGTGAAAACGAATTGGAAGACGCAGATAGATAGACCTCCTACTAAGCACTAGGCGGACCGACAACATTATAAAGTCCCCTGGCAACCCGTGTATACAAATACCAAGTTGTCGTTAATTACAGCGTTCTAATAGGGAGGCCCTTGTTGAACAATGTGTGGACGTACTGTAGGGCCAATGTAATCGATCATATTTGACATTTACCAGTTTCTTTGTTTTGTCTGTTTCTTTTGTCATTAATACAATAAATATGTAATCGTAATTGAAAAAAGTTAAGCAATTGTGCAGTTCTAACTTCATAATATTTTATGCCCACCGTTACAAGCAAGACATTACATTACATTACATGTAATCTATTAAATTGGCCCTACTATGTTTGCTTCGTCATTCATAATTAGGGCAGCTAAGAACTGGAACAGTTAACAGTCTTCAAGGCTAAAGTGAATAGGCTTTTAATAAGCTAGTGTGCTTTACCATCCTAGATTGCGTCGCCGCTTTCCATCAGGTGGGACTGCAGTCAAGCACTCTCTTATATTAAGTAAAAGAAAAAAACATCCTCATCTCTTCAAAATTTGTTGCGAGATGGAACGTAAAATTTACCTAAAACATATTGAGGGTCAAATCACGATTTAATGGCTAGTGACTACTGGGGATTTTGACTGCAGAGCTTGATTTGGAAATGGTTAGAGGGCCTTAATTGCGATAAAACACGAATGTACGTACTGTCTTTTGTTTCAGGTGAACAATGCGATGCCTACATAGAGTATTACAAACAGATAACTACAGAACAATGATACATTGAAAGGTTAAAATAGGACAAGAACGGTAGGTAGTGCGATAGGACCGTTATTAATAATTTGACGCTTAAATTGGCCGATATCCGAATGTCGTGCAGACATGCACGGTAATGTACACTCTGCATTGTTAATTTGTCATTAATGTTTTGTTCATAGTAATAGATATATGTTTTTGTCTGTAACTTTCGCTTTTTACACCAATCGTTGCCATTTTTGAGAATCCCGATTTTAGGGGTCTAATGGCCACGTTTTTTCAATGCGGCTACGAGATCAGCAGAATGATGGCCTGATGGTAAGCAACACGTCTATCCTAAGGCGGTGGTGCTGTCGCTCGCCACTAAACGCTTCTTAAGTATAAGTTATTACTTTGATAAACGTGACCTGGCAACACTAGTTAACTATTATTATAGGTTCATCCTACCTTCCTTGGAGAGCTTATTTTTTGCGCGGGACTACCTTCAGAAGGTCCCCGTGACCTGTCGGGGTCAACCGGGGTATGTGGGATTGTTACCCACTACCTCTAATAGAAGTATTATTGTACAATCTTACGCTCGCGATAAAGTGACAGAGCTATGTCAAGTATATTGACGTCTCTACCTCGTGTTATAGTAAGGATATAATATTACTGCTTTAGATGTAGGAGACAGGGATCCCTGATATATCGGGTAATGTTATGATGAGATAAACTTCTGTATAGGCTTGTTGTTTGTTAATCTACAATTGCTTTAATTTTTATTTTAACATGATCTGTGATTGCGTTGTTTATTCTAATTATAAGTTTATATCGCATAATTAACTATGATGTTATAAAATGTAATCTATGTTTATACTTTATAGTTTTATTGACTTGATATGAAATACTTATTTTAATATTATTACATTATGAAATGATTATGTAAATATTGCGTAAATGTGTTAATAATACAAATAAATTAATTTGAATTTGAATAATATGTAAAGTGTAATATTTTGTTATAAATACAGATGACGTTATTTTTATAGCCTTTTTTTTTATTTTTAGTAATTATTAGTAGTAGCTCATTGGGCGAGCGCTTGCCTTGTAAACAAGGTGCGCAGGTTCTTTAATTAATCATGTGCGAATCGTCTTCGTGCGATTTTTACTAGCTTTCGATGAAGGATAGCTGCCTATCTGAGAAAGCCTAACTTGCTTTCGAATGACGTGTGAAGTCCGCCAACTCGCACTTGGCCAGGACTATGGCCTAAGCCGCTTCATCTTGAGAGGAGGCCCTACTACTATCTACTACTCTTACTAGGTGGTAGGTTCCTTGTGCAAGGAACCGTCGAGGTGGGTATCACCGCAGTGTCAGCTATTCTGCCGCCAAGCAGCAGTGTGTAACCATTGCTGTGTTCCGGCATGAAGAGCACTGTAGCTGGTGAAATTACCGGACACAAAGACTTAATATCTAATGTCTTAAGGATCGGCAACGCGCTGGTGATTCTTCTGGTGTTGCTAGCGTCTATAGGCTGCGGTGACTGCTTACCATCAGGCGGGCCGCACGCTTGCTTGCCACCTTGGAAGTATAAAAAAAAGGCACGTGTTCATCAGTGAGACAAAATCAAGGGCTGATATTATTATGAAACATTTGTCCTTGATTTACTAGCCCCCTTGTATAAGAGATCAACAGGCATAGCGCGGCGCGGCGTGCAAATCTGGACATTTTAATATGAGTATGAATGACGTCACTATGGCGTAGTATTTCCCATTTTTGTATAGCGAATGTCGTTTCGGTGTGGAAACCTACATCATATTATTATTCCACAGCGCGCTGTCAGACGTGCTAGGCCTGCTGATTCGGTACCACCACAGGTGATATCACAAACATCTCTTATCTATAAGGGATCTTCAATGTCCAAATAAGTGCGCGTTATTCACTATGTATTGTAGTAGCCTCCGTGGCGCAGTGGAAAACCTCTAGCTTTGCAAAACGAAAAAAAAAATGAAAATGAAAAAATATTTATTATAAATTACAAATCTTTCGTTATGAGTTACATTACATAGTGATGTATTTCCAACGTTAACAAAATTTGCAATTTGTAGAAAGTATGTACTGAAAGCTTTTGCACGGACCCCTCACTAGGCTTGCCTGTATCGAGGGGTCCCATAATGACACAGTTTATCCAAATAGCAGTCAGAGACATGCATGCAGGTCGACGTTCGAGGGTTTCATTTCAATCCCGCGAGGAGCAAAGTAACTTTGTGTAGTTGTACCTTACTGGCTAGGACAATGCAGGCCGATCACCTGGCTGTAAAATAAGATGATCCATACGTCGGATGGGCATGAAAAGTCGGTCCTGCGCCTGATCCCCGGTCTTGTCGCTTTTCCGTTCGTATTGAGAGAAGTTGTGGCGTAAAAGCCGCATACCCAATCCCATAATATTGTATAATAATCTATGGATATAACTCTATGGGCACGCCAATTGAAAGTGCTCTCTCTCTGCCCTTTGATTCGGTACTGAAAGCACGTACATTTCTGTGTAAAATTATTACTGTACTGCAACCCATTGTAAATAACAATAAACGATCGTACAAGTATATTCTGCGAGTATTATTGCAAGGAAGGACGGAAGCACCCGTCCACCTCATTGGTGACCAACTCCGCGAACACGGAGCCTGCGAACAAAGTACGAAGTCCCCAGCAAAAATCGGGGGACCGAGTCGCCGGTTGACCAGCTCGACGCTTTTGGGCCTGCCTATCCGGAGCTTCCGAGGCTGCGAGGGCGGTAGGCGGCTGCTGCGAGTCCATAAATTACCTGCCAGCCCATTTGAAAATATCGCGACGCCGCAAAGAGGTAACAATTTTTTTCATCATGGCCGACCGACGCCGACGAGCAACCAAAAGCAAATGTTTGTAAAGAAAAACGAAGCTGTGCGTGGGTTACGATAATCGGTAATTGTGCAACAATATTAATTAAGTGGGCGTGTGAATATTAATTAATTGGACTGTATTTTTAGTTGTGTCAACCGAACTTTAACCTGGTCGTGTCTACTTATTAATAATTTTGTAATTAATTAATTTTTATTATTATTATTTTTTTTTGTTCAAACCGTATTGTACCTACGTGATAACTGTTTTCTTTTCTTGTTGTATTTAAGTAATAGTTTACATAATTAACATGTCTGCGGAAGAAGTGCAAAGGCAAGTTAGCCAATTGCAAGAACAACTTGCTGCACTCAGGAAAGCAGACGCAGGCATCATGGGTGTATCAGTGAAATTGACGAACTTTTGGCCTGAAAAACCAAAACTTTGGTTTGATATGGCTGAGGCACAGTTTGACATAGCAAATACACACATCAAAAGTGTCTAGGGATCAACATATATTTTTGCAATAACTTTTCTCCTGATTGATATTAATTAAAATTTTCTTTAAGGATTCATCAAATAAAGTGTTTTCGTTTGTCACAGTAACGATAAACCAAGTCACCTTTGCATTAATAAAGAAATTTGCCATTTTCCTAATAAAGGGATTTTTGACATTTGAACCACTAACACAAAAGTTCGAAAAAAAGACTGAAATAACAGTTTTCTTTAAAATTTTATTGGGTAACTTAAACAATTAATAATCCGTGTTTCTACCGCGAACACTAACAACACAAGAACATCGGTTTGGCATACTCAAAATGAGTTCATCCAAATCACGCTGTGGAATGGCCGCCCATGTTCGTTGCAACAACAAAAAAAGGTCTTCTTGCGACTGGATACCCTCCATATTCGGCAGAGCTCTTCTCTGTAGCATATCCCATGCATGCTCAATCGGGTTCAAGTCTGGCGACTGAGCAGGCCAGGGCAGGACATTGATGTTAGCTGCGGCGAGAGTCTGTCTTACAACTCTTGCGGTGTGCGGTCGTGCATTATCATGCATTAACTGAAATAAGGGACCGATTTGCACTTGTAGAGGAACGATGACTGATGACAAATACCCGCCCATACCATGATGGTTCCACCACTATAAGGATGGACTTCCTGGCAGGATTTTAATCGCTGTTGGCGTCCAGGGGTTCTCCAGTGTCGTATACGTCTTGTATCCGGTCTCATACCAAAACGAGACTCATCAGAAAAGCACACGAAACGCCATTGTTCTTCTGCCCAATTTCTGTGTTCAAGAGCCCATTGATATCGAATCCTACGATTGTGCATTGCTATAGGTGGTACCCGTAACGCTCAAATTTATGCTGAGACGATTGTATCAGACGTCATCGTTCCTCTACAAGTGCAAATCGGTCCCTTATTTCAGTTAATGCATGATAATGCACGACCGCACACCGCAAGAGTTGTAAGACAGACTCTCGCCGCAGCTAACATCAATGTCCTGCCCTGGCCTGCTCAGTCGCCAGACTTGAACCCGATTGAGCATGCATGGGATATGCTACAGAGAAGAGCTCTGCCGAATATGGAGGGTATCCAGTCGCAAGAAGACCTTTTTTTGTTGTTGCAACGAACATGGGCGGCCATTCCACAGCGTGATTTGGATGAACTCATTTTGAGTATGCCAAACCGATGTTCTTGTGTTGTTAGTGTTCGCGGTAGAAACACGGATTATTAATTGTTTAAGTTACCCAATAAAATTTTAAAGAAAACTGTTATTTCAGTCTTTTTTTCGAACTTTTGTGTTAGTGGTTCAAATGTCAAAAATCCCTTTATTAGGAAAATGGCAAATTTCTTTATTAATGCAAAGGTGACTTGGTTTATCGTTACTGTGACAAACGAAAACACTTTATTTGATGAATCCTTAAAGAAAATTTTAATTAATATCAATCAGGAGAAAAGTTATTGCAAAAATATATGTTGATCCCTAGACACTTTTGATGTGTGTATTAATCAAGATGCCACTAAGTATGGGCATGTTCTATCCATGTTAGATGCGAGGTTAGTAGATCAGGTCGAGGATATAATTGCAAACCCTCCAGCTAAGGATAAATATAATTACCTCAAAACCGAAATGATTAAACGATTTTCCTCTTCTAGAGAACAACGGGTAAGACAATTACTAAGCGAGGAGATGTTGGGGGATAGGAAGCCTTCAGCTTTCCTCCGGCATCTCCGTTCTTTGGCAGGGACAGCGCTGGGTGACGAGAGCATCATAAGAGAGTTGTGGATGAGACGTCTACCTCAGGAAGTGCAGCACATCCTCATGGTCCAGCTAGACTTGCCGCTCGACAAGGTTGCAGAGATCGCAGATGCTATCGTGGAATCAACCCTCACCTCTCCACCAGCTGCCGTACACGCCACTGCTTCTGGTATGTTTGATTTGAGTAACTTAGTGCAGCGTCTTGAGGATCTGACGCAGAAGGTGGATGCTCTTACAAGAAACCAATCCAGCATGGCCCATAACCGATCATCTCGTCCACGTTCACGCAGTAGGATATCATCTTCACGGCAGAAGCCAACACAAGTTGTGTGTTGGTATCACAACCGCTTTGGAGAAAAGGCTTCCAAATGCACACACCCTTGTTCATGGGTTGAGAAGAAGGGAAACGATCCACGCAATCAGTAGTGGCGGCTACTGATTGCATACATTCAGGCCGCCGGTTATTTATTAAAGATTTCAGATCCAATCGACAATTTTTGATTGACACTGGATCTGACCTATCATGCTTTCCACGTAAGCTCCTTAAAGGCTCACTACAGCCGATAGGATATGAAGCCCGTGCTGCTAATGGAAGCATTATTAAAACCTACGGCCCGCTCACTCTGTCTCTGAACCTCAATTTACGACGAGAATTCAAATGGGATTTTATAATTGCAGATGTGAGTATACCAATTATTGGATCAGATTTTCTTGCACACTACAACCTGCTACCAGACTGTGCCAATCAAAAATTGACCGATGGGATCACAAAGTTATCAGCATGCGCCCAGGTAGCTGAAATTAACCAAGCAAGTGTAAAAACGATTGTTGTAGACGATGACCAGTATTCAAAAATTATTTTTGAGTTTCCGGACATCACCAGACCACCTGGGCTTCCAAGGGAAATCAAGCATTCCACCATGCATCACATTTTAACCACAGAGGGTCCACCTGTTTCATGTCGCCCTCGACGACTTGCACCACAGAAGCTGGCCATAGCCAAACGGGAGTTTGAGGAAATGGTTCAATGCGGGACCGCAAGGCCCTCAAAGAGTCCTTGGGCATCCCCTCTCCATCTGGCAAAGAAAGGTGAGAATGGCTGGCGTCCTTGCGGGGACTACCGCGCCTTGAATGCCAGGACCATCCCGGACAAGTACCCTGTCAGGCACATAGGTGACTTTGGGAACAACCTAGCAGGTGCGACTATATTTGGAAAACTTGACCTGGTAAAAGCATACCAACAAATTCCTCTTTATGAGCCCGATATTGCTAAAACAGCTATCACCACACCATTCGGATTATTCGAATTTCCTTTCATGACATTTGGTTTGCGCAACGCTGGGCAAACTTTTCAGCGCTTTATGGATGAGGTGGTGATGGGGCTGGATTTTTGCTTCCCCTATGTCGATGACATATTGTTTTTCTCCCGCACTAGCGAAGAGCACGCAGAAAATCTGCGAACCTTGCTGGAGCGGCTGTCCAAGTATGGAGTGATCATCAACCCGGCAAAATGCATCTTAGCAGCAAAAGAGGTTACCTTCCTGGGCTACCACATATCACAAGATGGCATACGTCCTCCCCAGGAAAGAATAGAAGCCCTAAGGAATTTCCCCTTACCAAAGACTGTAGAGGGTCTCCGTAGATTTTTAGGGATGATTAACTTTTACCGTCGTTTTATCCCCAGGGCTGCGCAATTTCAAGCTCCACTAAATGATGTATTAGCGGCAAGCCAGCTCAAGGGAGCGAAGCCAGTTCCATGGACACCCGAGCTGGAGATGGCATTTCAACTGTGCAAAGATCACCTGGCAGAGGCTACACTTCTTTGCCACCCAATTCCTGGAGCAACTCTTGGTCTGTTTACAGATGCTTCATCCACACATGTGGGTGCATGTCTACAGCAACAATCTGGAAACACTTGGCAACCCCTGGCATTTTTTAGTAAGAAACTTACCACGCGTCAGTCATCCTGGCCTGCGTACTACAGGGAGTTGCTAGCAGTGTATGAAGCAGTACAACATTTTAGACATATTTTAGAAGCACAGCAGGTAACCATATACACAGATCATAAACCCCTTATATATGCATTCTCACAACGTCGTGAAAAACTACCACCAGTACAGCTGAACCAATTATCATTTATTTCCCAATTTACAACAGACATCGCACACATAAAGGGGAAGGAAAATGTTGTAGCGGACACCATGTCCCGCATAGAAACCATTCAGTTTGATGGTGATTATGCCGCTCTTGCCGAATCACAGAAATCTGACACAGAGTTGGCCACTGTTCATAAAAACACATCATTAAAATTAGAACCAACTCTCATTCCAGGAACCGGCATCACAGTTTACTGCGACGTTTCTACTGGGAAACCGCGACCGTACCTGACACCAAGTCATCGCCGACCAGCATTCGAGCGACTGCACAACCTGAGCCACCCTGGCGCGCGTGCTACGGCGCGTCTGGTGGCTGACCGTTTCGTCTGGCCTGGCGTCGCCACAGATTGCCGTAAGTGGGCCCGTGAATGCCAAGCTTGCCAGCGATGTAAGGTAACGCGACATGTGTCAGCTCCGCTCGGTGACATTCCCACACCATCTGGGAGGTTCAGGCATGTGCACCTGGACATCATAGGTCCATTACCACCTTCAAATGGTTTCTCGTACTGTCTTACAGCAATAGACCGTTTTTCCAGATGGCCAGAGGCATGGCCAATGTCAGGCATTACAGCTGAGGAGGTCGTGGAAACGTTCGTTAACGGTTGGATTGCACGATACGGCGTTCCTGAAACAATTACCACTGACCAGGGGCGCCAATTTGAGTCTACCTTGTTTCAGCGTCTCATGGATCTTTGTGCTACTAGACGCGCACGAACCACAAGCTACCATCCACAAGCCAATGGGATGGTTGAACGCTTACATAGGCAATTGAAGGCTGCATTGATGTGCCACAGCGAAACATGGCATAAAGCTCTTCCTCTGGTCCTTCTCGGGATACGGACAGCCCTCAAAGAAGATGTCAAATGTTCTGCAGCGGAATTATTGTACGGAGAACCGCTGAGGTTACCAGGAGAATTCCTGGTGCCCAGTGCTATCCCGGTAGATCCTATCACATCAGAGGATTTCGTTTCACAATTGAAAAAGAAAATGGCTGCTATTCGTCCTGTTCCAGCATCTCGGCATTCTAGCCCTACATCTTTTGTTTTTAAAGACCTTTCAGAAGCCACGCACGTCTTTCTTCGCAATGATATGGTAAGGCGTGCTTTACAACCACCGTATACAGGACCTCATAAAGTGCTGAGCCGCACTAGTAAAACCATTACGGTTGAGGTTTCAGGGAAAGCTCTAGAGGTGAGTATTGACCGCACAAAACCAGCGTACCTCGCATTTGACTCTGATAAATCCACTTTTAAACCAACACCTCCGGCAATCGGTTGCCCATCTCAAAGTGTGCCTCAGCCTGCTAACAAGCCAGACACTATTTGTACTGATATACCTATGCATGTCACTAAAATACCTCCTGTTACCACTCGATCTGGTCGACAGGTAAAATTTAAGCCTGTGTTTGATTTATAGAATTAGATAAATAATAATTATTGTTACCACTTGTATGGGGAGATTGGGGAATCATGTACCTGTTTTGTTTACTTTTTAACGAAGAATAATTTGTTAAATTAGTATTTAAGATTGTATGTTCCTACAAAGTTAATTTTGATGATTGTTTCTTTTTATTATTTTTTATATTATTGTTATTTCAAAGTTTATTTTGTTTTATATTACTTTATTTTACTCCGTAGGGGGGTGGTGTGGCGTAAAAGCCGCATACCCAATCCCATAATATTGTATAATAATCTATGGATATAACTCTATGGGCACGCCAATTGAAAGTGCTCTCTCTCTGCCCTTTGATTCGGTACTGAAAGCACGTACATTTCTGTGTAAAATTATTACTGTACTGCAACCCATTGTAAATAACAATAAACGATCGTACAAGTATATTCTGCGAGTATTATTGCAAGGAAGGACGGAAGCACCCGTCCACCTCAAAGTAAAGGGAAGAGAGAGTACTTGTGTCTATGCAAGCACTTGTGCACTATAATATCTCCCGCTACATAATCTTCTTGTAAAAGATCCACTGTGGTCGTATCGGCCAGGAGGACATTATTATTATTTATTTTTGCTAAATATACCTATGATAATGTTTCCTCCTGATGTGCGGGAAAGTAGTTAAATGTATCAATCAAGGACAAGGTCCCTGAAGTGTTGCTTATCTGCGGTTCCACCTGATGGAAAACGGCAGCGGATTTTAAAGTTCACTTGAGGTTAAGGTTCAATTCATACCAAGATGGCAGCGGCGCGGCGCGCACTTTCACTGTGAAAGAATGTTAAACTTTATCTACCATACGTAAAAGACCAGTATCGCTTGAAAAGCTCAAAGGGCGCCGCGCGCCTTTTAGGGCGGAGTTTCCTTGTAGAATGTACGAACTAGACTAGACTTCTGGCCGCTGCCATCTTGGTGTGAATTGAGCCTAATGGTTGCAATTGTACCTATTTGTTATCAATTTATACTCGTAATGAACCTACCTACACCTATGTATCGTCTGATAAGACGCTGATTATTAATGTAAAATAATATGTGGACAAGGGATTATCAGGTATTGATTACATAATAGTCTCCCATCTGACTGAATATGGACTTCTTAACAGTAACTTTTTAGAAGCAAAATAGTCTCCTGGGTGCTCCTGCTTGACGTAAAGCTTTTATGTGAAACATTTGAAGTGATTATATTTAGGTATATCACTTGCCAGCTTGCCTGAGACACCCAGCACTTAAACACAAATAAATAACTCCGTCACTGATTTCAAATTTTCAAACATATAGTTTGATCATAAATATAGTAAATAATGGACAATGTGACAACAGCTTAGTTAGCCAACGTTGGTTTACTGCTCTAAGGACATCAACGCCACACAATCATTTTGCTATTTGAAGATAGTTATGTGAATTTCAATGAAACTGCAAAACTTGCGAGTACCGTAAATATATTATGTAGTTTAGACTTTGAACAACACAAGTTTGACATGCTTAATAATATATATGCATATTTAGAAACAGAAAAAAATCAATATTAAAATAGTTTACACTTAATCCCTAAATGTATGAACAATAGCACGAATTGATTTTCCCACGTGCATCAAATGGAATGCTTCATTTATCTCCTTGAGTGGGACATTGTGGGTAACAAACTCATCCAAAGGCAGCTTGTTGTCCAAATATTCTTCTACAAGTTTAGGGACACAATCACGGCTCTTGTAGCCGCCAAAAGCTGTTCCCTTCCATGTGCGGCCAGTAACAAGTTGGAACGGCCGAGTACTGATCTCTTCCCCTGCGGCGGCCACTCCGATGATTACAGAGACACCCCAGCCTTTGTGAGTAGCTTCTAGAGCTGCTCTCATTGTATTCACATTGCCAATGCATTCAAACGAGAAGTCCGGACCTCCATCAGTACTATCAATGAGTACCTGCTGAATAGGTTTTTCATAATCCTTGGGGTTTAAGAATTCATTTACTCCAAATTTCTTAGCCACTTCAAATTTGTCTGGGTTGATATCGACTCCGATGATGCGTTTTGCACCGGCTGCTTTGCATCCGAGGGCGACGGCGAGACCCACGGCACCGAGTCCAAAGATAGCACAGTTTGATCCAGGTTCAACTTTCGCCGTGTTCAGAGCAGCTCCGTACCCAGTAGGTACACCACATCCAAGTAAGCATACTTTATCTAAAGCAGCTTTTTCATTGACTTTGCAAAGGGAGATTTCTGCGACAACAGTGTACTGACTGAATGTAGAGCATCCCATGAAGTGGAAAAGTTCCTTTCCTTTGCAACGGAACCGCCTGGTGCCGTCAGGCATCAGACCCTGGCCCTGCGTGGTTCGCACTTTCTGGCACAGGTTAGTTTTGGGGTTCAAACAAAACTTGCATGTTTTGCACTGTGGTACGTACAGAGGGATGACGTGGTCTCCCGGCTTGACGCTGGTCACTCCATCACCGACACTCTCGACGATCCCGCCACCTTCGTGACCCAAAACAACAGGAAACACACCTTCTGGGTCTTTTCCTGACAGGGTGTATGCATCGGTATGGCACACACCTGTAGCGGTGATTTTAATACGCACTTCGCCGGCCTTGGGCGGGTCGACTTCGATCTCTTCAATCGATAGAGGCCGTCCTGCCTCCCAGGCCACCGCCGCGAGGCACTTGATCACTTTACCGGTTGTAGTCATGTTCGAGCGCACTGGACGAGTGCCAAGATACAAGTGTAGGAATGTTGGTTTAAACCGATTTATATGATGATGTAATAGTGAGCGAGTTGACTGGAAAGATAAGCTAGTTGTTGATACTAAATGTTTAAAATATCATTGGGTAAAAGTTATAAAATGTTGACCTTGAACTTTGTTTGATTATTACCATAGATAATACACTATCAATGAGTACACTACTATATACAAGTCGCGTCACGTAAAAAGAACACTAGCGGTCAAGCTGTTAGGCGATTTATCGGTCTATTTGGTGGTATGAGGTGCGGTGCGGGGCGGGCGGGTCACGCGCCGCATGCTTGCAGGAGCGCTATTGGTTCGTCAGTTGAGCTTTGCTTCCCGCGCTATGTCCAAGTTACGTTTATTCTCAAAATACCATCGCGCACAAAAGTTTTTAATTACGAGATGGAAGAGTTAGAAAAAATATTTATAATGTATATTTTGTTTTGTGAAGAGAGAGGCTGATAATAAATCAGTAGATAATTATAAACAATGTATGAAACGGACTGCAGAGGCAACAAAATGTGATGATTTTGACTCAGATGGTGAAGGCTCAAGCGATGACGATGAAATGACCACCTCTAGCAAAAAACCCGTGTCCTTATCTGGTTTTCACGTCACCCAAGACGACTTAATGGAAGGACCCCAACTACTACCAAGGACTACTAGACCCCATTACTTTAATTTACTATTTTTGACTTACTTAATTTTTTTGTATATGTACTAAATTAGAGTATACAGCTTACAATTAATAGCAGCGTTTTCCCTGAAAGAAAACGCATATTAAAATACTTACCTTATTCAAAGCTTATTATGAGAGCAGCACTTCCTGTTTCCCGTCGTCTTTGCTCCTATTGGTCAACTTTCTTGTGATTTGACCGGAAATAGCATCACCATGGCAGGCGAGGGCAGCAAGGGTTTGTTAAATATGCCCGCTCGCCCCGCTCTTGTTCATTGTGTCGAAGAATTACCAGGCAGGATTAAAAGTTAAGCTTTGAATAAGGTAAGTATTTTAATATGCGTTTTCTTTCAGGGAAAACGCTGCTATTAAATCACTGTACCGTTATTCAAAGCTTATTATGAGACGTGTTTGTTTTCGCCTGGTGATGCCAGTATACATGACGCCAATGTGATTGTGATACATAGATGTATTGTAATATCCATGTGTGAATTTTAAATAGAAATGCAATAAATTGCATACTTATATATCTACATAGTCTGCTACGAATTTCTTTTAGAAATTGGTAGCAAAGATAAGAGAACTGTATATCAACCATTGGAATGGTCTCAACCATTGATTGGAATCAATGTTATGGGCAATTGATAATCAATAATTATTTATATGCGATGTACTTTTGACTTCGATTTTATAAAACTGTCTAAAATGTATTAAAGACCTCCAATTTCCAGGAGGTAGCTAGTATCAAAAACTTAACTATGCTTGTAGCGCATGATAGCTAACTATTTAAGCTAGATTATGTTGGTAATTTTAGTCTTTTTAAACCAATCAACGGCAGCTATCGTAACTGGAATATACAAACAATTTGTTTTTGGTATTTAACGCTGATGCTTTAAGCGCAAAACAAATTTTATTTTAACGCTGCAGGCGTTGCAAGCAGGTGGTTTTCCGATTAACGCAATTCCAGGACGCGACTATGAATTACATCCTACCAGGTGCTGTTGCAATGTTTAGCTAAGCTACTGCATGAAAATCATCCTTGGACAGGAAATTCACTAAATCATATCCTATTTAAAAGACTCTTGAGGATTGACAAGTATAATCGATACAAGAACATATCGTGACAAGAAATTACCAGTAAAAAACTGGACTGATCAGTAGGACTGTACAATCGTCAGACAAATGATTTAGGCCAAATAATGTTAAATGACAATTGTTTACTTATGTTTATTATGTATTTATGTATGAATCTGCTATAAAACTGTCCAAAATGATGCCAATACTTTAAATTAGATTAGAAAAAGTCGGCACAGATTTTACAGACTAGGTTCTGGTACTATGTGAATTTCAATGTATATATGTTTTAGATTGCAAAGTCAAGTCCTTTACATTTCCACTTTCAGGATCACGTTGTATGTTAATAGATAGTATGCCCACCTGTTCGTCCACTAAGACTAAGGTTGTGAGATATGAATCAAAACTCGTTCAAGAAACGTCTACTCCCCAGAATACTTCAGCGATTAAGTATGTGTTAACCCACACAGTATGTTTACCTTATAACCTAATATACTCAAAGATTTAAACATAGATGATATTTTATGGTATACCTGCTCTGAAGACCCGAAAATATTTATTGTAAATATTAATTTATGGACTTAGGTAAGTACTCAGTCTGTACTAATATCTCAAAAAAAAAAAATGATCTGTCAATAGAATCTGTTTCTAAATGGATATTGAAAATAATCAATTAAATTTGATTTGCATTTGATTAATATTTCGTAGCGAACTTTATCTGGTATGTACATACTTATAATGTAATATCCGTAAGTGAATGGGTGAGACCCCCCCCCCCCCCCGTCTTTGCGGAGGTAAAGGCAACTTTTTGTCATAAAATCGAAATTGCAAGGGATAATAATCAGGATTGCTAACATTTCTTTCGGTTACAAATGTCCTGACATTGATCGGAATTTAAATTACACGCTTTTGTCTACCAAAATTGTGTCAGGAGTGAATTTCTGGCTGATAAAAATGCATGCGATGCAGTGTTGCTACAATTTCGGGTAAGTGGTTTACTTACCATACAATACAATTGAGTTTTCTAATATTATGGAAACTCCTGGATAATTATTTTAGGCATTATCATTGATTGCATTATGTTACTATAGGTCCTCAAAACTTCCAATGATTAATTGCTAAACAGCTATTATAATTGTAAGATTACATACTTTCCTTTTTTGTAATGAGGTAATAGTATAGAAAAACAAATGTTGGTTTTCGAATAAACTTGAAGGAAGGACTAAAGATGCCAGGAATGGCACTTGGGGCGGCCCTTCCCTCCATTATTTGTAGGAGTTTTTTACAATATTCTGTACAAAACTTCGGTAGACTTATAGTAGTTTCTGCTTGGTGGGTCCTGATATACCAAGACTGTCAAGAGAGGGGACCAAGAGTAAGATCCAAGACGTGACTGCGAGCCATAATTATGCAATGAATCCTCATTAAGAAGTATACATATATTAATATATGTTAAATATTCATGTTCATACAATCACGTATGTGCTATTTGGAATAGCAAATATACATACATCCTTCATCTGTAAAGTAAATCTCTGTGTTCCATCCCCCACGAGAGTGGGTAATATTCTGTGCAAGCTCTTCGAAACAGAGGTCAATAATAAGACGGACGATGTGCCAAGCGATGGCACTTATGTTAAAGTATCTAGGCTGAATTTATTCTTAAATAAGAGGTGAATGCAGCTGTGCAGAGCAGCAATGCCTTTATCCGTCCTGCAAAGGACTGTTTAATATCTCAGGCCAATCCATACTCATTCGTTTGATCCCAACCTATACAGAGTCTGTACAATGGTAACCAGACAACTGATACAAAATACATATTCATATACTTTTCATACTTATATCGATAAACATCACACACTTGGTGGGAATAGAACCAGCGATAGCAGCCCGAGAATCTCACCATTACAGCAACGGGCCCGTCAAATTATTATGTTAAAATAGACTTAGCAAATAACTTTCAGACATTTTGAATGTCCCCGATATTCAAAATGATCCTGAAAATCAGGTACCTACGTGCTTTCTTCACGAGCTGCTATTTGTATACCATCCCTGCGAAGGAGGTTAAGTCTATGTGTACCAACCCTGCGGGGGTGAGTAATAAATTATTTAGTCCCTGCAAAGGACAATATCATCATCATCATCATTAGCAGCCGATATACGTCCACAGCTGAATAAAGGCATCTCCCTTAGAAGGGAGGGGTTTCCATAATCCCCACACTTGGCAGACGGCTTGGGGATCAATAAAGGACAATATGCTGATGGTGAAATAGACTTCAGCCAACCATTTTTAAATTAACTAGGTTGTCAAAATTGATTCCAAATCCAGATGAGCAACCATCTATGTACCATCCCTGCGAGGGAGGTTAAGTCTTTGTGTACCCACCCTGCGGGGGTGGGCAGTAAATTGCTCAGTCCCTGCAAAGTAAAGTACGCGGATGGTGAAATATACTTCAGGCAACCATTTTTATATTGACAAGATTGACAAAAATTGATTCCAAAACTAGATGAGTACTCCGATGATGAGCAACCATGTATGTACCGTCCCTGCGAGGGAGGTTAAGTGTTTGTTTACCCACCCTGCGGGGGTGGGTAGTAAATGGTTTAGTCCCTGCAAAGGAAAGTACGCTGACGGTGAAATAGACTTTCAGCCAACCATTTTCAGATTGACAAGGTTGTCAAAATGGATTCCAAAAACCAGATGTGCTCTCATGATGAGCAACAATATATATATATATATACCGTCCCCGCGAGGGAGGTTAATTATTTGTATACCCACCCAGTGAGGGTGGGGTATATTTTATGCGATGATACGATGAAGTGGACTTCATTATCTGAAAACCAGGTGCTTACCCTCTCGAGAAGCCACTGTACATGTCCCCCCTTCTTTGGTTATTTATTTGTGTACCCAACCTGCGAGGGTGGATAATAACTTGTGTCATGGGATAGCACTATATACTTATTGTAACCATAATGGGTTAGCCAGATTTGTGAATTTCGTGTAGGGTAGAATATATATTGCCTACGCCATCGGCTTTCTTGAACACAAACATAATTGAACACTTTTATGAATCAAGGTGGAATATTAATCTTTTAGTTACCATGATAGCTTCTCTACGTTACTTGATACTCTCAGCAATGTGTCCTTTGAACAGTTTCTTATAAATATTTTTATTTATTTATTACTAAAATTTAATTTTATTTTACTATTTTACATAGAATATACATTAACGTAATTATATTTAACTCGCAATTGTAATATTTTCCCCTTCCGGCACACAGACCATATCTGTAATAATCTACTTAGCCCACGCAGGAAAATTAGGAAAACTGTCCAGCAGGCTATTTTTTGTTTTAAGACACAATAAAAAAATAAAAATGGACGCAATGGTGCGTCTGTATAACTGGGATACTAATTAACTGAACTCACTTGTTTGCTGTCTTTCACGTTGATAATAGAGTCACTATTTCACTGTTCAGATTTTCGTAAATATTACTGTCAGTATTGCTACTGTCTGCATAATAATGTGGTTTAAAGAAATATTCATTCTGAAAAAAAGCTTAGAACTAACTGTAAGAAATGTATTATCATCGTAGGACTTTGCTACAAAATAATTCAGCAAATGTTTAACACTGCGGGTAGATTGTAAAGAAAATAATTTGCATTATTAATATGATTTATGGGTCGTTTACTAAGTCGTTTTTTATCCACTTAGAAATCTCGTACGTACAAATTACCAGCAATAAACTTTACGAAAAATATCATTTCTGCACAAGTATTAAAAACTAAGTTTCGAGTTTTCAAAATAAAATTGTCGGTAGACTGAATGGAAAATAATTATTTATAAAAATATTGCTTACATAGCCCAATTTACTTGCACTATATTCAAACCACAAAATATTCATTAGTATAAAACATTTCATTAGGAACAAAGAAACAAAACGAACCGATAAAATGTTTTTACTCACTGTTTGCTTGGCTTCCAACTATTTGTAACAACTATTGTTGTTCACTATTTTATTCCTTTGGAATTATTTAGAATTTGATTTGAATTCCATAAATAGTTGTAATATTGTAGCCTCGGACAGGTGTCCGTGACGGGAAATAAGACGCCAATGAACAAGAGCGGGGCGAGCGGGCATATTTAACAAACCCTTGCTGCCCTCGCCTGCCATGGTGATGCTATTTCCGGTCAAATCACAAGAAAGTTGACCAATAGGAGCAAAGTCGACGGGAAACAGGAAGTGCTGCTCTCATAATAAGCTTTGAATAACGGTACAGTGATTTAATAAAACATATTTTTATTTCCATTCGATATTCTATCTAATATATTATTACATATTTTTAATGTGCCAACTAATAACCGATATACGATGCATGTCGTGACCGAAAGGCTTAGTACTTTCGTGCGCGAGTGTACCCATGCGCAAACACACCCCCTTCCCTTTTTTTCCAGCGTTCTTTTTACATGACGCGAACTGTACCTAAGAAATTATTACATTACATTTACATCCTCATTTTTGTTGCTTTGATCAATGAGTATATAATCACTGCTTTGCTTTGATTGAGGGCCTAGTCTATTTTAATGATTGAACCATAGAGTAAAACACATGTTTTGCGGGCTTTTATTCGGAACTACGTTTAGTATGTATTTCAAATGATTGCAACACCTTCCTTTACTCTATGGTTCAATCATTAAAATAGACTCTGCACGGTACCAAAACAACCAATCTAAATTAATTTAAAATAAATGTGTTTCAACATTAATTAGTATTTTGTAATACTAGTTTATATATAAAAGCAACTTTTATAACTTCTATAAAATGGCTAAACTACATAATTATTACGTATTGTGTCCTTTAATAGACCAAAATAGTTTTCTTGGTGTAGCAAAAGATAAGGAACAAGAACACGTTATTGTCACTTTGGGACGGAATGTGGTAAATAAATACCAAGTAAGTACTATTTCAAACAGCAACCAAGCTACGATACTAAACTTTAAAATACTATAACGTTGTATTTATATAAATCCATGAACCATTATAAATAACATATAGGTTATGTTTATCTAACTTTCATAACACGTTTTGTAAAGCTTTCAGACCAAAAGCAGGTGGGTGGATGGACGTCTAAAGAACACATAACATCGGCCATAATTTACGACACTGAACAAGCCAGTTATGTTGGTGTATTCAACAAAAATACAATCAAAACTTGGAAAGAAGATTCAGTTAATTTGGACAAGCAAAAGAAATTTAAAGTAAGTATTTTTCTACTATGATTGTGTTACTGATGGTTCTATCACCTGAATAAAGTATGTATGTATCCATAAAATGTTTGTGTAAGATGTAATAGTTTTGATACATAGATCAGGATGAAAACGGCTACCTATTTAAATGATTACTTTACCATTATAATAAAGTAATATTTGAAAATATTTTGTTTCAGTTTCCTCTGAATATCTTAAAGCTAATACCAAGAAGAACTCAATCATCTCTCATTATATTTGCCAATGGAAACTGTGCATCACTACCATATGCTATTGAAAACAGGAAGACATATGAAAACAAATCTCTACTCAAAGACACAGACACTATAGTAGATGCTACATCCTACAACATCAATAAGACAGATTATGTCTGTTACATAGTTAAAAATCCTAAGGAACAATACGAGATACTGTATTGCCCCCTTAGGGATGAATTGGGAGACATGGATAAGTCTAAATTAACAAAAGTAAAGATAACAAGGCCTGATGATGTATATGTAGTGGGAACCTTCATTGCTACAGAGGAGGGGAATGCTGTCTATGTTCTGTGTATGTATATATAGATTATTTAAAAAAATTAATACTACTTCATAGTAGAAATTATTGATTTATGATATCTTTGGCAATATATTATTAATTAAAATATTGCCATAATATTTTTTTTTTATAATTTCAGGGAGCGACTCAAAAATGACTGTCTACAATTTTAAAGAATGGAAGACAATAGGTACAGTGCCATGGATATCCACATTGTCGAGTGTCTCCATATCCTGGATGGGCAAGGATCATCTCATATTGTTTGGTAGCAATGCAGAACAAGATGGAGCCATTATCATCGCTTACAACATAGCACTCGGTGTTGGTTCCTGCAGATACCCTATGAAGATGTACTCTGAAAATGCCAAATTGTACTGTTTCTATAGCAGAATCATATTAGAAGCATCAAACCATATAGGCATGCTGCCATACATATTAGAGAGTAAAAGAAACTTAGCAAGTCTTCTAGGATCACATGAAATTATCCAAGATGAATGTGCAGAGATTGCTGACTGGGATTCTCCAACCACACCCAAGTTCTTAGTTACAGATGAAACAAAAGATTTTATAAAATTAGGTCTCACAGAGAGAAGTATTTGCACACATGTGATACCGCCACTACTAGAAAAAAATGATTTTAGAAAGGTTTCAGAAACCATCAAGTATTTCCAGGACATTCCAGAATCAGTTTTAGTAATGTTACTAAAGTATTGTATTAAATTAGTAAATCCCACAAACATTGATGTTACAAATGCTGGAGAATTTGCAAGATTTTGCTCCGGGGGGAATGTTGCAAACAAAGATGCATTAGAGGAAGTGGAGAAATTTGAGTTATTAAACTACATGTTTAATATAACTTTTAGCGATGCATTAATCATTCCTCATTTAAGAAATGGATTCACATTGGATGATACATTATTTCTTATGTGCTATATCACCAATTTAGTTGTGAATTCTGGGAAATCTATGGAACCAGATTATGAAAGTAAGCTTTATGACTGGTGTACATTACTGATAGATGCCTTTTATCAACAGTACTTGATGACAAAGGATGAAAAGGTGTCATATATTTTACAGAACACCCTCAATGTTGTGGTGGACCTGATTAAGCAACTGCATTCTGTAAGTAATATAATGCCATTGCTTCATAAACTGCTGATTGGTCAACTGATTGAGAAGAATGAAGATTCTATGTCATATGCTATCGAATTAATGGAAATATAGATTTACTTATAATAAAAGTTTTTATTAATCCAACTAGCAACACATCAAAACCAGTACCAGTTTGTTTCTGTACCAGTGTATATAAATGAAGTTGTAAATTTTGAATTAATAATTGGTCCTATTTAAACACAATTCTCTATTTGATTGGAATTTAGAATGACAGCACAATCCAAATTTGTTTGGATTTTAAATGATATGCTTTTGGATTATACTAACCATAAGGTTAAATACAGTAAAAGAAATAAAATTATTCAATGGATTTTTTATTAGCCACTCTTGCAAATTGAACAACCATTGGTTTCTCTTTCAACATGTACCCATTAGTTTCATTCAATGCAGTTTCGGCTAATCTCACAGATGGAAATGTCACAAATGCTTGTCCTTTCATCCTGCCTTCTTGCATCACTCGTACATCAAAACCAATCTGTTCCTCTTCCGACATGCCCTCAACATATCTTTTGTAAATGCGTTTCACATCTTGTTCAGTAACGGTTTTAGCTAAATTTTTAATATAAAGTCTCATTGATGGCTGACCGGGATGATAGTTTTTGTAAACGGGCAGTATCTTCATGTCACTGTATGATATTCTATTCCGTAACAATTCTTTTCTAGTAATTGTTGGCTGTTCTGGGTCTTCTTTTTTATCTTCTACTGGTTCTGGCTGTTCCTCTTTTTGGAACATTCCAAGCTCACCTATTACTTCCGGTTCTTCAGTAGGCTTTTGTAAAGCATCATGGTGGACAATTAGTGATATTTTCTTTGGTTCATTTATTGGGGTAGCTGCTTCAAATACTTCCTCTGGATTCACTGTTGGTTTCTTTACATTTGGCATTGGTTTTTGAAGCTTGGTGGGTCGGTTTTTAGGCACTGCTAATTTACGTTTGCGTCTAACTAGTTTTGGTGCTAGCGGTTTCTTTTGTTCATCTTCTGGACTGGATATTTCAGATTCAAGTTCACTATTTGGGTCAGGTATCAATGATAAGTTATCCATAAAGAACTTCCTGAAATAATCCTTGAAAAATTCTATAGCTTTTGTGTCCTCTTGGAAAGGAATATCTAAACACATCTTATTCATTAAATGTAAAGTTTGGACATGAAATGGTTTATGGGAAAATAATGCATATATTATGTTTATAGCTATTTCGGGGCTTAAATCTGGATACTTGTATTTCAAATGTGCCTGTGGGGGCTGATAAAAGTCGAGTGATGGATTCCAAGCGTTTAAAACTTTGAGAAACTCTTTTATCAATCCAGTTGTTTTAGAATTAAGTTCAGTATTAAATTTTTGGTTCGTAAATGGTTCTTTATCGAAAGAATATTCGACTACAAGTCTTCTGTGAGCTATTTCGAGCTGGTGTAGACGAAATAGAGATGTCTTGGCTTCATCTAAATTTCTGAAGGCGGCAAAAACATAGTTACCTTTAGACCTTGTTTCCCATACCTTCTCGGCTCCGAAGTGTTTTAAAAGCCGTTCTTTATCCTCAAACGACAATGTGACTGGTAGATGTCGAATCATCAGTACTTTAGACATGTTTTAAAAGTAGGTAATTAATTGATTGAATGGAAATCGCAAAATCAAAATAATGTAAACAATCAAAATTAAACAATGTCCGGGCAAGTCTATTTTGATGATTTGGCCCACATTTGGCCATAGAGTAAAGCAAAGCAAACTTGCTTTACTGCCAGCCACCAGCCGATTACTACCGTATAGGAGATATAAATCTGAGAATACCACTAATATTAGGGCCGTGACTAGACGCATTAAGTCTTCCTATCAATAAATCTATTAGCTACCCACGACGAAGCTAGAGTAAATCCCCATTTAGCATCAGAGCTCCTCAGTCCTCAGCCATTATGCGATGTCATAACTAAACGCGGTCGCGTTCTATTAGGACACTCCCTTAGGGCCGTGCGTGCTTAGGTAGTAGCGTTACAGCGTCTATTCACCTCTTGAGGGCCGTTGGTGCATATTGCACCATAAGAAACGAAAACACGCACCTCCCTCGGGGGCCGTTGGTGCATATTGCACCATGAGGTAAGCATACGATACACATCGTGTTTTTTGTGGTAAATTTTTATTTTTTGTATGGGAACCCTATGCTTTATGGTTTCTTTAGTGTATATGCTCTTTATTAAAATCGTCATTCAGTTGCCGTTTTGACTTTTTCATTGACAACTTCAGTTAGCAAAAGTGGGCGGTAGCTGTCACTGAATGTTTATTTTGGCGGTCACTGAATGTTTATTTTTAATGTAAATATTTATTTATTTATTTATTTATATTTAGGAAGACCTACGGCTAATATATTAGAATAGTAATACAATAGAAATATAAAGCTATTTACAGGTCTTCACGGACCATTGTATTATTTCCAGTATATATTGGGTATTGTATTATTTTCAGGTGAAGTGATATTATTTAGTTGTGTTTAGTGTTATAACATCATAATAAAGCAGTGTAGACGTTAGTTAGTTCGTATTTTATCAAAATATTGGATATTTTCGAAATGAAATATGACCCGGGTCATTATTTGTTTGTTTGTTTACTTTTGGTTTATTTTCGGTATTATTTGTAATGTAACTGTTGTAAATACATCGTAATTACATCATAACGATAATAACTCGAAGATAAAGTCATAAAATCCAATCTAACAATAGAATTTTTTTTTCATAATATGACGTCATGAAGCGCGATGACGACAGTTGAAAAAAATTTTGTGTTTAATATTTTTTTTGCTAGTGTTTTGTTTAAAACCTGTATGAAAAGGAGTTTGGATGCAAATAATGGATCTTTCTTAGTGCCTGGGTCAATATTCTACCCTCAAAATCGAGATCAAAAATAGGTAAAATCAACTTTGCCGAAAATCCGTCTACTTCGGACTTTTTCTTTAAAAAATCAATATTTGTAACTCAAAAAATGGATATACTTCATAGCTAATACTCTTCTCATTAGAACTCAGTTTACAGAATGCGATTCGGATAAGTGGTTCAGATTATATAACGCTCGTAAGTGGTTTGAAACGTGATATCCCGACGCATAAAAAAAATAGGCGCTTACATGGCGCATGCAATCGAAACAAACGCGCGCGCACATCGGACGTCAAGAGGTTCATAAACGCAAATAGACGCTTTGACTTGAGTTCAGGCGTAAACAGAATATAACAAGACATTAGCTAGCGTGCCGCTGATAAGGACAGAAAATAATCATTCGTACACATTTAACACACGTTATGGATATTTATTAAAATGCGCCTATTATGTAGTTTAAGCGATATTTCACAATGCAATTTGTTCGCACACTAATTTATACGTTTCCGAACGGGCAAGAGACAGTGGCGCTACTGCTGTCTAAAGAATAATAATCTGTCATATTTTGGCTTTGAACGTCCACTTCAAAATCAAATACGTTACTTTACAATTCAACTTTCGCTTTGTATCGAGTCACGCACGCAAGATCAATTTTGTAAGATATTTTTTCAAGAATATAAGCGCATCAACGCACTTAAAATACCACACGCATTTTTTATTGAAAATAAGTGAAGGATAACGCAGAAGCCTTCACATTTTGGACCTTCTACGCCAATTTCAAGAAGCAACGACCTATGGAGAAGAAGCGTTACGAATTTAAATACTAGAAAGCGTTAGATCGATATTCGCAAAGGACGACGTAAATATACGTTAAAAAAGCGCATTAAAACGATAATTGGAACCCATTAGCCAAAGCAGATATACGCAAGGCCTGGATTTGGACGGTGAACGGCGTATTTCTGATGATAGAGCGAAAGAAGGTACGGCCATCCACCCATCCTATTCCTAGACCATTCTACTTCGTTTGTGTTAATGCTGTGTTTCTTAAAACATTTTCAGTAAGTCAACGCATATATTGTGGGTTACCCGTTCGATACTGTTATCAGCTGTACAGATTGCCGCCGCTAGCACCTGTATCTTCGTGCTGGTGTGTCAAACGTGAGTACTCCAACCTTTACAATGACTACCAAAATGGGCTTGTCCGACGATGCTCGTGATAAATCTCCTTATAGAGCCAGTGACGATGAAATTATTCGTAATCTTATCAAAAAACGCACTATAGTCAAAGGCAGATTCACAAAATTTGCTAACTTTTTAAGTTCATTGTGTGCTCAAAAGGATTTACAAGATCAACAACTTGTAGATCTGAAGTTGCGTATGCAAGGTGTCACAAATTTCTATACCGAATTTAATAATATTCAGATTCAATTGGAGGATGTTGTACCTGACGCAGATCTAGATGAACAACTCACGCAAAGAGAATCATTCGAGAACAGTTATTATGGTATACTAGCTCAAGCTGAATGTCTCTTCAAGAAATATGCCACGCCACATAATAATCATTCTCAAAAACATGAAAACAGCATTCATAATTCGGTCCAACTGCCTGTAATTTCACTGCCTACCTTTGAGTGTTCATATGAACACTGGCTCGAATTCCGCGATACCTTTTTATCATTAGTACACAATTCTAACAGAATAAGCAACATACAGAAATTCCACTACTTGAAATCATCACTAAAGGGAAGTGCAGCACTAGTTATTGACAGCCTAAAATTCTCAAGTAGTACCTAATTATGATGTCGCATGGGAACTACTCCTCAATAGGTATAACAATAACAGATTATTGATTCACAATCACGTCAAGTCGTTATTTAACTTGCAAGTGCTTAATAAAGAATCACCTGAACTCATTCGTAAGTTCGACACTGTTTTAAAGAATTTACGCGCATTAAACATTCTCGGTGAGCCTACTGACTCCTGGGATACACTGGTGATTTATATTGTTGTGTCTAGGTTAGACCAAACTACCGAACGTGAGTGGGAACAACACAAAGGCACGTTATACGCTTCTACCGGCGATTCGTAAAACTTGAAAACACCTTTAAAAATTGACGACTTGCTTAATTTCCTCAGGGCTAGGGCTGATATGTTGGAAACATTGTTAGTGTCTCACAATAAACAGTACACAAACAAATCTAGTTACACGTACAATAACTCAAAAATACACTGCAATGTTTCCACCACTGAGCCACAAACCCGCGACAGTCGTATTAAGCGCTGCCTGGTATGTAATGCTAATCACCCGATATATTCATGCCAGGAATTCAGATTTTAATTTAGATTCTAAACTGTCGTTCCTAAAAAACAATAATTTATGCATCAATTGTTTACGATCGGGACATACTGCAGTTAACTGTAGGTTCGAACCGTGCCGATTATGCAATAAAAAACACAACACGCTAATCCATAATGCGAGTACGGGTGGGACGTGCCATCTATCACAGGTGACTGACGAGTGCAACCAAGCTACTGGAATGCATTTCTCAGGTCACCCCTCCGCGTCACACGCACAATGTTCGGACCATAACACGTCAAATGAGCCAATCGTTCACGTAAATAATGCACACATAGATAATATACAAAGCGCACAATTATCTAACTTGCAACCGGTTCTACTGTCAACCGCGCTAGTTGAGGTAGTCGATATTGATGGCAAATATCATTTAGCGCACGCCCTTCTTGATAACGGAAGCGAGCGATGCTTTATTTCCAAATCATTATGCGATTAACTAAATACACCAAAAGTTCAGTCCACTGCAGAAGTTCGAGGTGTTGGAAACTCAATTACACAATGTACAGAAATGTGTGAAGTTGAGGTAAAATCACGCACCAACCCCGACTACTCAACGCGCTTAAAATGTTTTACCGAGCATTACGTCATCACTGCCAGCTGTTTCTAAACAATGCGCACGGGCTATATCTATACCTGATGAGATTCAGCTTACCAACCCCTTCTACTTAAACTCACATAAACCTGATCTTTTGATAGGTACAGACAAATTCTGGAGTTTACTGAAAAGCAAAAGAATTAGATTACCTAACGGACCCGTGTTGCAGGATACACATTTTGGCTGGATTGTTTCAGGTCCAGTCAATAAAGATTCACACAATAATCGTAGAAATATTTTAAAAACAAGCGACACCCATCTGCTTGCTTCGTCGAAGAATTAATATTAGGCGAAAATAGTGCAAGATATCATAGCTACCAAGGCTGTGGTCGCTTAATTAAAATCTAATAATTAATTAAAATCTTTTGCAATTGAATAATTATTTTTTAATAACAAATAAAGCAAAATAAACAGAACCTTCCAAATTTTAATTTATCGACATTGGTAAAATATTACGCATACATTTAGAAAGTTCACCTGATTTCGCATTTTTAGAAGAAAACATCCAATGGTAATTTCTTCAACGCATTGGTTTACAATTGTATTGTCACGCATTATAACCAGTTGCTACAACATATGCCACAGGCGCTTCTTACAAAGTCAGTAAATCATTTTGGCCTAAGGCTGCAGCGGTAGCAAAGGTAAAACGCTAAACTTAATCATGGAATATTTACCTCAAGAAAGAATCACGCATCTTTCCATTCTTGCATTGCACGCAGATCACACAGAGCCAATGTTTATTTTGACCGCAAAGGTACAGTCGCACGACTTTATAACATTTTATTTTATTTTTTAGTTTCACTACTTCAGTCAGTTTGTACATCTAGAACTCGTTAGTGACCTACCATCACACACGCCTATTTATTGACACTGAAAAGATATCTCGCTCGTCGTGGAAAACCTGCTGAGATCTTTTCAGACACTACCTTGCAGACACTTTGTGGGTCACACATAATATTAGTTCACAAAGTTCCTGTGTAACTGAATAGGCAACAGATCAAATATCAATTTAGTTAACATACCACCATATGAACCCATTTTGATGGTCTTTGGAAGGTGGGAGTAAATTCAAATTATCACCACTTTACTTAGCGTCCGTTTAGTCCTCTGTCCACAGATCTGCAAAACTACCAGCCTTTGAGACCTGTCCACTCTCTGGTTGGCCGACCACTGACAACGCACGCAATAGCACACATAGAAAATATACAAAGAAAATTGAAATATGATTTAAATTAATTACTTATATTGTAATGTTCTGATAAGGTAAGAAAAATATTTAGAAAAAATAAAAACATTGCTAAAAATCTAAATAGAATTACGTTAAATGAATTTTACATTAACATATAATTATTGAAATATAATAAATAAATGCAACAAACCCAATTTATAAATTCAGGGGTTCACATTTTAGTTTCCCGGGAACCTGGGGAAGCTCTGGTAACCCTCACCCCACTCTCTCGACGCGACGCGATCATCGCGCGAATTCAGTTAGGACACTTGTTCGACGCCAGTATGTTTGAGATTTCATTCGCGAACGAAATCTCAAACATTTTGTTCGCGCGACCGCCAGTTAGGACACTCGTTCGACGTCCATATGTTTGAGATTTCATCGCGCGATGGTCGCGTCGTTCGTTCGCACGACGATCGCGTGATCGCGTTTAGTTAGGACATCGCCTTCTACTACCGAAAAATGTATTCATAGTGCGGCGTTTTTGTATGAAAATATTGGACAGCATAAAATCTCCCCGAATTGGATTGAAGATTGAACGGAAAATTAATAGACATGATATTAAAAAGCAAATTGTTTTTCTTTGAAAAAGGGCTTCCTTACGATATATTCTGTCACCATAAAAGCTTGCAAAATCTCTCAATTAAGTGCTTATCTATGTATTTATGACGCACGCTAAGTGGAAATCACATCGTTCCCAAGCAGCTTCTTTAGCTTCCATCACAGTAAGTTTATTTTAAAGAAACACTCATTAATTAAAACTTTTTTATATTGTTAAATATCAAGGGATATAAAACTTTAATTCCTTGCAACCCTATAGGTACAAAGTACAAATAATGACAAACTCGAGTGAAGAAAGAACAAAGATATTATACTACGAACGTTTTTTGCATACTAAATTATTTTTGCTATTTTACAATAAGTGTGTTTGCATCATCATCATCTATGAGTGAAGTCAACCATAGGAATTGTTGTGGCTTGTTTTGATTATTCTACCTACTTTTAATAATCAATGTAAATGTAATGTAAAGAAATACAGTTCTACAATTGCTATGGCAATATTTGACTTGCTCTCCCATATTATGACGTCTGTTGATAATAGAAACCCAGTGTGTAGTATATATACTGACATGACCAAAGCGTTCGATTACGTGGATCATAAAATTCTGTTAATAAAACTATATGGGTACGGTATTAGAGGAAATATCCTTAAACTCATAGAATCATACCTGAGTGATAGGTGTCAACAAACTGAGATCTGTAGAATATGCCCTAAACGTCACTTGGAAATAACTAGCAGATCGAAATTAAGACCAATAAAATATGGCGTGCCTCAGGGTAGCGTGTTGGGACCGCTATTGTTTTTAATTTATATAAATGATCTTCCGAAAATTACACAGAATAAAATGGTTCTTTTTGCTGATGACAGCACAGTAATAATTAAATGTAATAATCCAGATAATTATGAAATTGACATTAATAATACTCTTTCTGACATAATTCAATGGTTTGATAACAATAATTTAATAGTTAACTTAAATAAAACAAAGATTATGCACTTCCACCAACGTACTAGTAAAGCATCTGTGAATGTCGCGTATAACAATTTTAAAATAGAGGAAACAAATAATAATAAGTTCTTAGGTATCACGATTGATGATAAACTTACTTGGAAGCCCCACATCGAAAACATATGTAAACGATTGAGCAAATCTTCATACGCATTGTTTCACCTCTCACGAAAAGTAAATATGAATACACTGCTAACAGCATATCATGGTCTAGTTGCATCTGTCCTGAGATATGGTATTATTTTTTGGGGGCGGTCGACAGACAGGGAGCTTATTTTTAAAATGCAAAAACGATGCATAAGATCAATGTGTGGTCTTAAAAACACAGATAGTTGTGTGCCTTATTTTAAATTGTTAAAAATTCTAACTTTACCAGCATTATATATATTAGAGACAGCAGTATTTGTCAAAACAAACATACATCTATTTCAGAAGGTCTCTGCAATGAAGAAGACTCCTATGCGTAGTCAGTATGAAAATCAGTTGTGTCATATTAAGTGTAAAACGTCTCTAATGAATAAAAGCTTCTTTGGAAATGCTACGAGAATATATAACAAATTACCTAATGAAATAAAATGTATGGCATTAACTAAGTTCAAAAAAGAACTTCAGAAATTATTAACTGAGAAATGTTACTATGATATAGAAGATTTTTTAAATGATGAATCTCTATAATTCCAATTTAACTTATTAGGTACTTATTGTTACAATAATTTTCAAATTTTATTGGCATGTATTTTTGACATCCTATATAAGTATAATTTTTTTTTTTTCTTTTTTTTGACATTCTTTCTTTTCGACCTTTTCTATTTATTTTCTATCATAAGTAATTTAAAATGACTATTAATGAATACTGTTTATAATCTAAAATCTAATGCACAATTCTAATCATCTATTAATACTATTTTTATTGTAAGACGTCCTTTGTCAGTCAGTCAGCATTTTGTCAACCAAGTTGTCAACAACTCAAAAATATTTGTATGTCATATTGACAAAACATAGCGCACTCTTAGTAATAGATAAGACCTTTATGTAAAATACCTATGTTTAACAAATAAACTAATTTGAATTTGAATTTGAATTTGAAATCAATAAATTAGCATATAACGATCGTAACGATCATTTTGCGAGCTGTCAAAAATGGTAGCAAAGTTATTCGCTAACATTACGACGCATTACGCTTTGTACACTATACTCTAAAATAGGGAAACACACGAATAGTTTTTAACTATCTATACTATAAAACTTAAGAATTTTTACTTAAAATTGCAACACAAAACATAAAACTGGCATGGCGGAAAAGTGTCACTGTCATGTGTCATTTTTATTATCAATGGCTTTATAAGTATTTTTATTACAGTACTCTTTGTATTTTTAACCGACTTCAAAAAAGGAGGTTCTGTATTCGACGCGTATGTATGTAATATTAATAGAAATGCGTAATATTCATATATGTTAGTCTATGTGGGCTTCTAAACAAATTTACCAAATTTCACGAGTGTATGTATGTATGTATGTATGTAGGTTTGTCCGCGGATTTCTCAGAAACTACAAGTCCGATTTCAAAAATTCTTTTTGCATAAAAATAAAAACCGACTTCAAAGTAAATTATCTAAAAAGCATAAAATAACGAAAATATTATTGAAGTTGGTGTTAGCGTACCTGCTGTGTATATTCTGCACCAACTTCAATAATATTTTCGTTATTTTATGCTTTTTAGATAATTTACTTTGAAGTCGGTTTTTATTTTTTTTTAAATAGTTTATTTAACACTTTTTAGTGACTTATTTTACCAAGATGGGTAGCAGCACTATCACGCAACTCGAACGTCTACATTACAGTAACTTACTGAAAACATAAAAAGTTTATATCTCTTAAACTACTGGACCGATTTTGATGAAACTTGTACTCTACCCTAAGTTGAAAAATACTCTAACTATTGCAAAAAGAATTTTCGAAATCGGACTTGTAGTTTCTGAGAAATCCGTGGACAAACCTACATACATACATACATACATACATACATACATACATACATACATACATACATACATACATACACTCGTGAAATTTGGTAAATTTGTTTAGAAGCCCACATAGACTAACATATATGAATATTACGCATTTCTATTAATATTACATACATACGCGTCGAATACAGAACCTCCTTTTTTGAAATCGGTTAAAAAGTGTTAAATAAACTATTAAAAAAAAAAAACCGACTTCTAAGTAAATTATCTAAAAAGCATAAAATAACGAAAATATTATTGAAGTTGGTGCAGAATATACACAGCAGGTACGCTAACACCAACTTCAATAATATTTTCGTTATTTTATGCTTTTTAGATAATTTACGTAGAAGTCGGTTTTTTTTTTTTTTAAATAGTTTATTTTACTAATTAAAATATCAATGATAATCAATTCACTACATACAATACACGCACACAACCAACTGTGACAAGTGTGGCAGCAGCAGTAGCTATTGACAGCTGGCTGGCTGACAGTTCAATTCGACATCAGTGAGATGCCATCTTAGGACGCCATGTTGAATATAGATATAAAATAAATGATAATTATAGCAAACCGCGCATCTGTACAAGCCCTTACACGTCAAACTTCCGTTACATACAGTTTTATCCAAAAGGGCGTGGCCCCCTTAGAGAAGGCTCACATAATTATAATTAAAATTACAACAATAATAGTAATTTAAACGAAATATTTATATTTTTCCCGGATTCTATGGATTTTTCTCGATTTTTTGAGGTGGTTTACATATTTATAGCATCATTTTTCATTTTGCAACAACTCCTTTC
Source organism: Furcula furcula (assembly GCA_911728495.1). Taxonomy (NCBI): domain Eukaryota; kingdom Metazoa; phylum Arthropoda; class Insecta; order Lepidoptera; family Notodontidae; genus Furcula; species Furcula furcula. Next base: position 25,535,613 of record OU452252.1, read on the forward strand.
GGTCGCAAAGCTATCGCTATCTATGTCGAGACTGCAGCCCCTGCTACACTGTTTAAGTTTAAAAGGTTTTAGTTGCAATATGCGAAAACTTGTTAATGGTTATTTGTCATTTAAATTGCTGTATTCTAGATTTAAGATACTGTTTGTTTTCCGAATAAAATAAATAAAATATAATATATTTAAATGCATTCTTTTCTTGCGCGAATGAGAAAGAAAGTGCCAGGTCTCTATTGGTTTCTTTCTCTAAGAGTTTAGGGGATGTTTTTTTAAAATGGTTGGCAACCTTGTTCTACTCTATGGTCTAATCATGTAAATAGACTTGGCCAAATTTTTAATCTGGGCTCGCGTATGTGTGCGAATATTTGTAAACAAAACTTGATGTCACCCGGCAAAATTTTGATAGTAATTTATAATAAATCAAATGCACTTTATAACCGAATTAGTATTTTCTTCAGTTTGATAAATCATCACTATGTCAAGAGAATCCATAAAAGAGACAGCGAAAGTGGTTGTATTAGGTGATATCGGTCGAAGTCCACGTATGCAATATCACGCGTTATCTCTCGCAAATAATGGATTAAACGTGAATATCATCGGTTATTTGGATTCTGTGCCACTCAGTGAGATTCTGGAGCACGATCAAATTACCATTACTAAGCTTCATCCATTGGATTTGCCTAAAGGTCCAAAGTTGATCAAGTATGCTGTGAAAGCCATATGGCAATCTATTTCTTTGCTTTTTACATTATTTATAACAGGCAAATGTAACTACTTGCTGTGTCAGAACCCCCCAGCGATACCTACACTGCCCATTTGTCGCTTCTACTGTTTAGTAACTAGAACAAAGTTTGTAATAGATTGGCATAATTATGCATATTCTATAATGGCCATGTCACTCTCACCAGATAATGTATTAGTCAGGATAGCACGGTGTATAGAAAGGTTTTTTGGCCAGTCTTCAGATCATAACCTTTGTGTCACATATGCTATGAAAGAGGATTTGTTAATGAATTGGGATGTTACGTAAGTATTGTTTATATTTATTTGTCTACAATATTTTAGCATAAGATAAATAGTACTTCTTATATTGTGAGAGGAATCTGATTCCTGTAACACAGATTTAAACTAGGTCACAAGTCAGACTTTATAAACCAATGAACCTATTTAATCTAGTTCAGGATTCAGTCTTCTTAAAAAATGCACTCTATTTTTGCTTAAATAAAATTTAATATTACTATTGCCGTACTATATAAAGTCATTATCCACATCTGTTCGCTTAATTTTTTTACATTTTTGTTACGGAACTTAGTGGCAGGTTGCTTTTCTTATAAAATTATCTTGTGCTTCACTAGATTCCTAGTTTGTGCAGTAGTCACAGCGGATGTTTGTGTGCTCGAAGTTGACTGTAAGACGCTGCAAAGTATAATAGCTATTTTTCATTTTCACAAGTGTAGTTCTGCAATGGTTCGCCAAACCTAACTTTTGAGACACAAAGATATGTATATTCAAATTATTAATTATTAAATTATATAAAGCCATCTCCTATTTTGTCACTTTAGTGCAGTCCATAGAGGCAAAAAGAATTTGCCTACTTGACCCCTTGAATTGATTAAAGTGTACTATATAATCTAAGAAATTTGCTTTTTTGCCTACCCTGTCAAAAGTGTGTGCACACCACTGCTTTAGTGTGTTACAAATATCATTGTGTGTCACTCTCTTTTTTCTTTCACAAAAATCACATTTGTTTCAATCACGTTTGAATAAGGGACAAATCAAATATACTTCTGTATAAAAACTAGAATACATATTATTATTAGTATAGATTGAATAACATTTGGATTTACAAACATTTTGCTGTTTACAGGGCAACGGTTCTTTATGACCGACCACCAAAGATCTTCCATCCAATAACATTAGAGGAGAAACATGCATGGTTCACCAAACTCAGTACACAATACCCTGAGTTTCAATGTTCAGGGCGGGAGAAGCTAAATCATCCATCTGGTGAGGCCGGAGAGAGGACAGCGTTCACACAGCTGGTGGGATATGAAGCGGAGCTGAGAGCTGATAGACCTGGATTACTATTCAGTAGCACAAGCTGGACACCTGATGAAGATTTTGGTATATTGATGGAAGCCTTACAAGGTATCTATATATCTATACTTATAATAAAACTGTAACAGGTCCAATTCTGTACATTGAAGATATTTTGAAAATTATATTTGGCATGGGCATTCTATAACCGATACTGAGGCCAAAAATGTAATTTTTTTAATTTTTGTCTTTCTGTCTGTATCACGGCTGCGCATCACGCCGAAACTACTGAATGGATTCAAATGAAACTTGGCATGATTTGAGATCTTACTACGAGGTAGAACATGTAATCTAGCACGGTTCTTTTGGGATTAAAGTTAAAATGGGTACTTGGTTATACGCTTGGTCCGATTTTATCATTTTTTCTTTATTATATAATAAACATTAGTAAGGGAACACTCATAGAGAGTTGTTATCAAGGTTTTGTAATCGATCGGGTTAAGCAACGTTAGTTAAGGTCATTAAATAGATGGGTGACCGTTTAACGCCATTTGAACTAAACGGGTCCGTGCTTCGGAGAGCAAGTAAAAAGTGGGTCCCAGTTTTTAATCGACTATAAAAAAGGAGGTTATGTATTCGATGCGAATGTCTGTTATTTACAGTTTAGTTAACGTAAAAATAGCGCAGGCGGAGCTGCGTGGGTCAGCTAGTTGTACAATATGCATCAAGTTAAAATGTTTGGCAGCAACCCAACGCCCCAGATTCTGGATTTTATTTATTATCTGGACCTTAATCAATGATACCTATCATTTATTATTATTCAAAGGTCTGGCATCTCGTCATTAGTCAACATTATGGCATTAGGTAATTAGCCTGGCTTGCCTGGCAGTGATGGGCATCATGTTATTATTTACTGGTAGGTGTTCTGTAACTGCTTAATAGCCTGGCAAAATAAAATATGAAGGGTCATAGAAATATTAGACACTGGTCTTATCACTCTAGGGTCAATTACGGCCAGACTGATTATAATAATATCCTGGGACAATTCACACACGGTAATCTGATCCCAAACTAGGCAGAGCCTGTACTATGGAAACCAGACAACTGATACTAGTACATATATTTTTTTTTGTAAATACATACTTATATAGATAAAACACCCAGACGCTTGGTCGGAATCGAACCCACGACCTGTTGGGTAGCAGACAGGGTCACTTACCACTAGACCAACGGGCCCGTCGATTAGTAGGAACTCAAGCATTCATTCACAGTCCTTAAATTATATCAACCTTATTCAATTCAATTCTTTTTTGCAGTCTATGAAACCACATATGAATTATCAAAAAAACTACCAAAGCTGATATGCGTGATAACAGGCAAGGGGCCCATGAAAGAGCATTACATGAAGCAGATCAGCTCCAAGGACTGGCAGCACATCAAAGTGATCACGCCGTGGCTCGAGCCGTGCGATTATCCGTCGATGGTGGCGAGCGCCGACCTGGGCGTTTGCCTGCACACCAGCTCGTCCGGTTTGGATTTACCCATGAAAGTAGTTGATATGTTTGGCGCTGGTCTACCTGTTTGCGCGTTTGATTTTCTTTGGTGAGTAATAACATCTTGGGGTCGTCTAATCCCAACTAGACGGACAGAGCCAAATGTTTATACCTGACAGATTACCATCTTTCAGGTATAAAGGTCAAGCTCAAGATTTATTAACAACGTGTTCTTGAACATTACACCAACACACGTACAGAATAATGTTCTCCAGGCCGCGCGGCCGTGTCCGGTCTAAGTCAAAAATAATTTATTTCAAATAGGCTTAACGCTAGCACTTATGAAGGGTCATGTGTTTTTTTTAAAAAAAGCTACCACCGGATCACAACGCGGCCTCAACTGAGAAGATCCGGCAAGAAACTCAGGGGGTTTGTCATTTTCTCACTTTTTTTAACCGGCTTCAAAAAGAAGGTTCTCTATTCGACGCGTATGTATGTAATATTGATAAAACTGCGTAATATTAATATATGTTAGTCTATGTGGGCTTCTAAACAAATTTATCAAATTTTATGAGTGTATGTATGTATGTATGTATGTAGGTTTGTCCACGGATTTCTCAGAAACTACAAGTCCGATTTTGAAAATTCTTTTTGCAATAGTTAGAATATTTTTCAACTTAGGGTATAGAGTACAAGTTTCATCAAAATCGGTCCAGTAGTTTAAGAGATATAAACTTTTTATGTTTTCAGTAAGTTACTGTAACGTAGACGTTCGAGTTGCGTGATAGTGCTGATACCTATTTTGGTAAAATAAGTCACTAAAAAGTGTTAAATAAACTATTTTTTTAAAAATAAAAACCGACTTCAAAGTAAATTATCTAAATAGCATAAAATGTGTTAGCGTACCTGCTGTGTATATTCTGCACCAACTTCAATAATATTTCGTTATTTTATGCTTTTTAGATAATTTACTTTGAAGTCGGTTATTATTTTTTATAAAATAGTTTATTTAACACTTTTTAGTGACTTATTTTACCAAGATAGGTATCAGCACTATCACGCAATTCGAACGTCTACATTACAGTAACTTACTGAAAACATAAAAAGTTTATATCTCTTAAACTACTGGACCGATTTTGATGAAATTTGTACTCTACCCTAAGTTGAAAGATACTCTAACTATTGCAAAAAGAATTTTTGAAATCGGACTTGTAGTTTCTGAGAAATCCGCGGACAAACCTACATACATACATACATACATACATACACACATACATACATACATACATACATACATACACTCGTGAAATTTGGTAAATTCGTTTAGAAGCCCATATAGACTAACATATATGAATATTACGCATTTTTATTAATATTACATACATACGCGTCGAATACAGAACCTCCTTTTTTGAAGTCGGTTAAAAATAACGAAAATATATTGAAGTCGGTGTCAGCTGGTGCTAGTGTTAGTTAACATGATGTGCTAGCACCGACTTCAATATATTTTCGTTATTTTATGCTTTTTAACCGACTTCAAAAAAGGAGGTTCTGTATTCGACGCGTATGTATTTAACCGACTTCAAAAAAGGAGGTTCTGTATTCGACGCGTATGTATGTAATATTAATAAAAATGCGTAATTTTCATATATGTTAGTCTATGTGGGCTTCTAAACGAATTTACCAAATTTCACGAGTGTTTGTATGTATGTATGTATGTATGTATGTATGTATGTATGTATGTAGGTTTGTCCGCGGATTTCTCAGAAACTACAAGTCCGATTTCAAAAATTCTTTTTGCAATAGTTAGAGTATCTTTCAACTTAGGGTAGAGTACAAATTTCATCAAAATCGGTCCAGTAGTTTAAGAGATATAAACTTTTTATGTTTTCAGTAAGTTACTGTAATGTAGACGTTCGAGTTGCGTGATAGTGCTGATACCTATCTTGGTAAAATAAGTCACTAAAAAGTGTTAAATAAACTATTTAAAAAAAAATATAAACCGACTTCAAAGTAAATTATCTAAAAAGCATAAAATAACGAAAATATTATTGAAGTTGGTGCAGAATATACACAGCAGGTACGCTAACACCAACTTCAATAATATTTTCGTTATTTTATGCTTTTTAGATAATTTACTTTGAAGTCGGTTTATATTTTTTTTAAAATAGTTTATTAGATAATTTACTTTGAAGTCGGTTTTTATTTATAAAAAAATGGTTTATTTATTTAAACAGTGTGTCATGTTACAATTAGATCAGAGCGACAGTGTGTTTTGCCGTTCAAAAGAACAAAAAGGAGAGAATATAAACTATTTTTTTAAAAATAAAAACCGACTTCAAAGTAAATTATCTAAAAAGCATAAAATAACGAAAATATTATTGAAGTTGGTGTTAGCGTACCTGCTGTGTATATTCTGCACCAACTTCAATAATATTTTCGTTATTTTATGCTTTTTAGATAATTTACTTTGAAGTCGGTTTTTATTTTTAAAAAAATAGTTTATTTAACACTTTTTAGTGACTTATTTTACCAAGATAGGTATCAGCACTATCACGCAACTCGAACGTCTACATTACAGTAACTTACTGAAAACATAAAAAGTTTATATCTCTTAAACTACTGGACCGATTTTGATGAAATTTGTACTCTACCCTAAGTTGAAAGATACTCTAACTATTGCAAAAAGAATTTTTGAAATCGGACTTGTAGTTTCTGAGAAATCCGCGGACAAACCTACATACATACATACATACATACATACATACATACATACATACAAACACTCGTGAAATTTGGTAAATTCGTTTAGAAGCCCACATAGACTAACATATATGAAAATTACGCATTTTTATTAATATTACATACATACGCGTCGAATACAGAACCTCCTTTTTTGAAGTCGGTTAAATACATACGCGTCGAATACAGAACCTCCTTTTTTGAAGTCGGTTAAAAAGCATAAAATAACGAAAATATATTGAAGTCGGTGCTAGCACATCATGTTAACTAACACTAGCACCAGTCGGTTTATATTTTTTTTAAAATAGTTTATTAGATAATTTACTTTGAAGTCGGTTTTTATTTATAAAAAAATGGTTTATTTATTTAAACAGTGTGTCATGTTACAATTAGATCAGAGCGACAGTGTGTTTTGCCGTTCAAAAGAACAAAAAGGAGAGAATATAAACTATTTTTTTAAAAATAAAAACCGACTTCAAAGTAAATTATCTAAAAAGCATAAAATAACGAAAATATTATTGAAGTTGGTGTTAGCGTACCTGCTGTGTATATTCTGCACCAACTTCAATAATATTTTCGTTATTTTATGCTTTTTAGATAATTTACTTTGAAGTCGGTTTTTATTTTTAAAAAAATAGTTTATTTAACACTTTTTAGTGACTTATTTTACCAAGATAGGTATCAGCACTATCACGCAACTCGAACGTCTACATTACAGTAACTTACTGAAAACATAAAAAGTTTATATCTCTTAAACTACTGGACCGATTTTGATGAAATTTGTACTCTACCCTAAGTTGAAAGATACTCTAACTATTGCAAAAAGAATTTTCGAAATCGGACTTGTAGTTTCTGAGAAATCCGCGGACAAACCTACATACATACATACATACACTCGTGAAATTTGGTAAATTCGTTTAGAAGCCCACATAGACTAACATATATGAATATTACGCATTTTTATTAATATTACATACATACGCGTCGAATACAGAACCTCCTTTTTGAAGTCGGTTAAAAATACGACGAAAGTACAACAAACTAAAAGGCCAAAGGGATAGTAGTAGTCGTGGTGGCCACCAAGAGCCATCTTTTTTAATCGACTTCAAAAAAAGACTTTTTATATGTATTCTGTGCTGAGGTTCTCAATTCGTCATGTATGTTTTTTTTTGCTTGTGGAGGCTTAGTTGCACTCTTTTTCTTTACTCTCACAATCTGATTGGACGTAAGACCGACACGACCGGGGTGACTTCGGTTGCAGGACCGACTTTTACATGCCCATCCGACGCATGGATCATCTTACTTTCAGTCAAAATCAGATGATCGACCCGTAGTATCCTACCCAGTAAGATGTTGCTCCCGGCGGAATTTGAACCCACGACCTCCTGTTTGCAAAGCGAGGTACCTACAGACTGTGTCTTCACGTCTCTTTATACCATTTAAGCGCGACCGAAATAAAACTTTAAGGAGGCACTAATGCCTGCACTGCGTCGGTTGACCGTAAACATAAAAATGTGAACATTCATTAATAAGATCGCGTCGCGTACCTCCACCTTACACAAGACCAACGCCAAATAACGCCCCCTCGAGTGGCGCTGTGTTTCTATGGTGAACATTGCCTGTGCTCTATGTCTACTGTGCTGTGCGTTGACTTAAGTGAGGAACTAAAATAGTCCAACATACCAATCGTTCCTTACTGTCTGTCGGTACCATATACAAATTCTAAATCAGTGGTCGGCACAGTGACACTTCTGAGACAGGGTCTTCTCCTTCTGGGTGACGACACCGCGGTCTAGGCCCTGCGTCGTCGCGAGCACCGTTTCGGCTCCCCCCGGGACGTGCTCTAGCGAGCGTCTGGCGCTGCAGACTCTGGCGAAGGTTTGAACGGAGAGTCGCTCCACCACGTCGGCCACCAGGGATGTTATACCGTTTTAGTGGGTAAAAATGCCACAACCCAGCCTCCGGCATATGGAGAAGAGGAATCTTTTGAAGGTTTCCTCCCAACACCAAAAACAGGGTCTATTCCTTGTGTTGCTAATGCGCTTCCATATGGTAGTGTATGAATTATATTTGAATATGAAACATTCTCTTCTAGCCTTGATGAATTGGTAGAAAATGGTGTCAATGGCTACACATTTAAAAATAGTGATGAACTAGCGAAACAGATTGCAAGTTGGTTCCATGACTTCCCAAACAATGAGAAACAGAACAGAGTGGTGGAAAGGATGCGCAAGGAGTTGACCAAATTCCAGCAGTCGAGGTGGGAAGACAATTGGAACTTGAGGGCGAAAAAGTTCTTTACATCTTGAACACACCTTGTACAATTTTTTAGGGACCAAATTATTTTTTATGAGTTATTGTATAGCAGTTATTATGAAATGTATTTAATAAAATTGTTATTGATCATTGTAATTTATTTTTTGACTGGCACCTAGTACTGGTCTTATCCATTTGTAGAAGCTGGAGTATCTGCAGCATTGAAGTAACAGCTCTGTTTAGTGTTTATATGTAGGTTTACTGCTACACTAATTTTGTTTCTTACAATCTTTACTAAGCGATTTACTAAGTAGTAAGTAATGACAACACAATGGACTTTTAGTTACATATGATTGACTAAGAAGATCTTAAGAGAGGTAGGGCAAAATACCAAGTAATGTGTAACAAAGTGTATTCTATCCTTATGTATCACCATGGGACCAGTTAGTTTGTACCGGCCGCCTTATCAGTCATCTTTTTATCAATGGTGGAGTTTCACAAAGAACAAGTATTTTAAGAATATATCTTTATTATCAAAATATTTGATAAACACACACTGTATCACACATTGCACTTAAACTAATAGTCTTTCAATCTCCTGCTGAATACTTTGTATTTGAGGCTTCAACTGAGAACCTTCGTTGATAGTGATTGAGCAAGAAATAATAGGGCGGGATACTCCACAGGCTCTGCCAAGTGCCTGCTTAGACCTGACAAACACATATGGCACATTTTTGTCTTCACAGAGGATAGGAATGTGTAGTACAATCTCCAGTGGCTCCGCATCAGCTGCCATGATTATGAACTCTGAAAGACCACGGTTCAATGTTTTGGTGGCTTCATTGGCACCTTTGCGGAGCTGCTTATAGTTTGCTGCCTGTTGAACTAGGTTTAGGATCTTGGCCGTGAGTGCAGCATCCGCTAGTGGATATGCTTTGGGGTTTACTGCAGCTTCGGAGTCACCCTGTAGAGAGGAATTTTAAATTTAATATGATACAGCAATGCTTCGCTTGCATTGCAATTGAATGAAGGCCCAATGGCCTTCATTCAATTATTGTATCAAGGAGTTCACAAAGTAGCAAGTTCATTATGCTAGAGACTATACAGGTAGGTGTTGCATATTTTTCTTTCATGTAAAGCAGAAATAACCATTGCTGCTCCAGCATAAAGGTGATAAAATATTAATTGGAAATTATTACTGAGCTCAAGATACAGGTGACGAGTGGCAGTACAATGTCTAGATGCAATTATTTATTTTTAATCTTACTAAATATGTAAGTTTAATGATTTAACAAAGGCGACGCATGTTGGCGAGCGACCACACTGCTGGTAAAGTACTTGTAATATATTGTAAAGGGACATAGAGCTAGTAACCTCTACATATTCACAGGTTTATTCGAATGCGTTGAGGTAATATTGATTTCGGAATGAAATCAAAACGAATAGTGAACACGCCAATATAAACATAACCTACAAACCAGTTGCACTTGCACACAAGCCACCACAAAAAACATCATGGACTATTAAAAACTTCTTGCTAATTAGTAAAACATAAAATAGTTAGAATATGATATTTATGTGATAATGATAAAGCACGTGTTTTTACTAACCATGATCGGCGTTACTGCTTGATCTTGTTGTTTGTTGATACAAATTCAACCTCTCGGCGATTTCTCGCTTCACTGAGGAACTTGCAGGATAACTGGAATTCAAGTGCTAATACGCAAATTTCCTACTGTTTGTAACAGTAAGTAAACTGAGGGAAATTACAAAATTGCTAATTATTATTGTACCACACGTGCACACGGGTTTCAATTCAACATTCAAAAAATCTCGGAAGATTTTTGACATTAAACTAACGTCACGCTACGCACAGTGTGACAGTGACAGATAGCTTTTGTGACAGATTAAAATCTCAGAGTAATTAGTGGTATCTCAGTGGTCAATAATAATACTATCTTGGAATAATCCAAACACGGTCATCCGATCCCAAACTAGGCAGAGCCTGTACTATGGAAACCAGACAACTGATACTAATACTTATGTCGGGCCATGCCCGAACATGCATCGTTAATCGTCTCCAAATAATACACTCCAATAATCTTCTAGCTTATTTATTGATCTGAAAGGCACTGATTGTGTCGTCTACATTACGACTGATAATAACTGATACATGTTGTTGTTGAAGTTTGTCTAGTCAAAGTTGAGTGGAAAAGGGCGGCAAATTTAAAAAAAATAGGTAGTGCAACCCTGTTTAAACTAGGAATAATCATACTTGATACTTTAAAATATTTGTTATACTTTAGAAGCCCAAGGTCTGTATTGTGTCGATGAAGGCCACGTTTTAAGGGGTAAAAGTCTCAAATAACTCGGCCTCCACCCCTACGGAGACCGGGGATTTTTTGAAGGTTTCCTCCCCGACAAAAAAATAGGTGATAGGCCCCCATAAAAGGGACCCTCCAGGTATGTACCAATGCAGGGTCAGGCAATCTGCCACCAAGCAGCAATGTGTTAACATTGTTTTGTTCCGGCTTGAAGGGCTTTATAGCTGGTATAATCCTCCTTCTGCGGCAGTCTGGCAAAAATTACCACCTCAAAAGACTTAATAACCCATGTCTCGGGTGATGAGCGTTTCATATATAAAACACTAACTGAGAAGCAGTAAAGTGTAGCTGTCTATAAGCACGTATGCCGCTCACCATCAGGCAAACGTGTAACTTGTTTCGTCATTAAGTCGATTAAAATAAAACAAATATGATAAATAAAGGTCAAATATTATTTTTTAAATATGGATTGCATCGTATACTTAACGCTTATCATTATTCTATGCATTAGAATAGGATAAAAAAAGAATAGAACAAGTTTTTTCTATATTTGTTTAATTTATTAATCGTAATATTACAGGATTTTAAACTGGATTATTACTAACGAGACACCGTTTTATCATAATATTTTCTTTTATTCTTGTCTTCGTAATTTCATAAAACTCCTTTTTCATTTACCATAGAGAACGTATACTAACGCCTGGAACAAAACATGAAATGGTATTTTATTATAATTCATTTGTATGCCAACAGATCATAACCTTACTCGTAATATCTGAGATTCCATCAACAGATACTTACATACACTTTACATTATCCCAACAGACATACATAATAACAAAATAGTACTAGAAAGCGTAGTAAAATAAAAATCCTATAATCGTTCTGTAAGCTGTAACAGCAGTGGGCGAACGCTTGCCTTGGAAACAAGGTGCGCAGGTTCGAACCCCGGCTCGCACCTCTGATTTATTTAATTAATCATGTGCGAATCGTCTTTGTGCGATTGTTACTAGCTTTCGGTGAAGGAAAACATCGTGATGAAACCTGCATGTCTGAGAAAGCCTAACTACCTTTCGAAAGACGTGTGAAGTCCGCCAACCCACCAGCGTGGTGGACTATGGCCTAAGCCCCTTCAACTTGAAGAGAGGCCCGTGCCCAGCAGTGGGATATAAACAAGGGCTGGTATTATTATTTATTATTATTAATCCTTCTGTATTTTTCTCAAATGTATGTACCCAACTAACAAGCCAATAAGGAATTATAGAAACATTTTAACTACGACAAGATATTCCGCTGTATACACAACTTACTTCCACATTAAAAACAGTTATATTCATATAATACAACAATATCATACAAATCCTCAACAATTTATTGGAGTAGGAAAGTTTCTATGGGAGTAGGAAAATCAAATCGTGTTTCGTTGTCCAATCAACTTGATCTGGATCAACTAAATCAACATTTTTCTTCTTTGACTGTTTTTGATGACGTTGCCAAGTTAAACACATTAAAGTTTCTTTCTTCTGTCAATACTCCCAAATGTCCTTCTTTTTCTTTCAGTCAGGTGACCGATGACGATGTTAAGAGGCATATTCTCTCTATCTCCTCCAACGCTGTTGGCACTGATGACATTAGTCGTAAAATGATTCTTCCTCTCCTGGACATTGTTACTCCTGCCTTGACTTATATCTTGAATTCTTCTTTGACCACTTGCTCTTTTCCTACTCTGTGGAAAGAAGCGTATGTTATTCCTCTTCCTAAAAATAGCAATCCCTCTTCTTTCTCAGAGTACCGCCCAATCTCCATTTTACCATTTCTTTCTAAAGTTCTGGAGCGGCTAGTTCATCACAAGCTCAGTTCTTTTTTGTCTGATAATTCTCTTTTAAATCCTTTTCAATCAGGTTTTCGTCCAGGATGTAGTACTGCAACAGCGTTAGTGAAAATCACAGATGATATTCGAGCGGGTATAGATGATAGAAAGCTTACAGTTCTAACTTTATTAGACTTTAGTAATGCATTTAACACCGTGGACTTCGATGTTCTGTTAGCCTTACTTCATACTCTTAACATATCTCCATCGGTCATTGACTGGTTTCGCAGCTATCTGTCAGGTCGCCGGCAGTGTATTAAGGTAGATGAAACTTTCTCTTCCTGGTGTAGTACTACTGCTGGGGTACCCCAAGGGGGCGTTTTATCTCCACTTCTATTTTCTATTTTTATTTCTTCTATAACCCAAAACATTTCCTCTTTCTACCACCTTTATGCAGATGATCTCCAAATTTATAGACAATCTTCTCTATGTAATCTACCTTCTGCTGTTCAAGCTACAAATGACGATCTAACGGTAATTTCTGACTGGAGTAAAAAATTTGGTCTCACTGTTAATCCGACTAAAACCAAATCAATCATTGTAGGTAGTAAGGCTTTAATTTCTCGAGTTGACTGGGCCCAGTTACCTCCTATTATGTTCGATGGCGTTCTAATACCTTACAGTGACGTAGTTAAAAATTTAGGCGTTTTAATAGACCAAACGTTGTCGTGGGCTCCACAAGTTGCAGAAATTAGCAGGAAGGTGTTTGCTGTTGCAGGGTCGCTTAGGCGATTACGTAACTTTTTGCCAGTTGACTCCAAAATTGCGCTCGCGCAGTGCTTACTTTTACCTCACCTTGATTACGCCGACGTCAGCTATCCAGATCTTACAGAAGAGCTATTATATAAACTTGAGCGTCTTCAAAACTTTTGTATCCGGTTCATATTTGGTTTGCGCAAGTATGACCATGTCTCTAGCTTTCGTAACAAGCTCAAGTGGCTTCCTATCCGCCTTCGCCGGAATGCTCATGTCCTTTCACTTCTATACACTATTCTCCATAACCCGCGGGCACCACAGTATTTGAAAGAGAGATTTAATTTTTTTTACCTCTGGACATCACACTCTTCGCACCTCTTCTGAACTGTGTCTTCTTACTCCTTCCCACACATCTCACACTTATAGTAAGTCCTTCACTGTCCATGCTGGTCGTCTCTGGAACGCTTTGCCGCAAAATATAAGAAGAGCTCAGAGTTTAAATGTGTTCAAATCTCAGGTTACTTCTCACTATCTTTCCTTGCAGTAAACTTCTCCTATTTCTGTTTTTTTTTTTTTTTTATCATCATAATACGTTTAGTAGGTATGTATATTTATCATTTCTATATTATGTTATATATATATATGTATGGTTATATATGTTATTGTTTTATATATATACATATATATATATATATATATATATTTATATGTACTGAATATGTATGACACACCTACCCTTTCATATTCGGTCCTGTACCCCAAGGTTGTCTGGAAGAGATCGCTTTAGCGATAAGACCGCCTTAAATTGTCACACTGCAATTTTACTTTTCCATTTTATGTTGTATCTTCTTTTTTGGTGTACAATAAAGAATATTTGTATTGTATTGTATTTGTATTTATTAGTAAGTATCAAGACTAACCTGCAATTTCCCATACTGATGTAAACAACTTTACGTTTTCATGAAATACAGCATCGGATTCCCTTCTTTTGATGGTATTTGATTATCATGTCGTATAACATTTTTCTGACACTGCTTTTAATAGTTTAAGTTAATATTTAATTTAAAATACGCAGAAATATTCACAACACAATAATAATTCACTTTAGAGGTTAGGTAAACAACAAATGACATTTGTCGCAATGCAATGTTGTCAGTTTCTAAAACCGTAAAACTAGTAGTAGTGTCAACAAAAACTAGACAGACTCTATTATTACATAATTGCTAGGCGATATATCTATTGCGGCGACTATGTTACACTGAATATAAACAATTAATGTGTCAACCACTAATCAGACAGCTCGTTCAAAGCCGCGCTGTTCGGCATTCAAAATACATTGAAAATACGTTCACACGATTCCAAGTGGCAAAGAGGTTCTAGTCGCCACATCACCCCCCCCCCCCCCCCCCACGTAGCGAGGTATCCTCTTTAAAAGCCGATCTCATACCAAGGAGAACAAATGGAAGTGCCTTCGATCACGTTTCAGCATGGCACATTAACGCCGCCTTAAGCTGGCGGTGCAACCGCTCGACCATGCCATTTGCGCAGTGGTGGTAGCTTGTTGTACGAATCCTCTTAGTCGCGCAAACACACAATATAAGGCGTTGAAAGAGGCATGATTCGAATTGGCGTCCCTGATCCGTTGTTAAAATACTGGGAACGCCGAAGCGAGACACCCAGCCGTTCACGAAGGTTTCTGCGACTTCTTCGGCAGTGATGGATGTCATCGGCCAAGCTTCCGGCCACCGCGTGAACCTGTCAATCGCGGTGAGGCAATAAATACAAATTCAAAATGTTTTTATTGAGCAAAAAAGTGTGTTTTACAAATAAACATACACTAGACCCCACACTAGGATACCCTGTGTTGTGGGGTCTAGTCTCTTTCGTCGTTAGGGAACAGAATAAGTAATTAATAATATGGAACAGAACAAAGAGAAAAGAAAATAATAATAATAACAAAAAAGAGTGAGCATGCATGTGTAGATATTGTGTATGTGTGGTGCGTGCTTTCCTCTCGAACCCCCTAGGGGTACCAACGCCACTCGCAATAAAATAAATAATTAATTAAAATAAATAAATAATTGCAAATTTTATATTCCTCTTGAAACCCCTGAGTCAAAACTGAAATATTATGTATAATAAAAAGAAAATTGGACTGTTCAACCAAATTTTGAAAGTAACAGGAATGCATATTACACAAGGAAGAGGCAATGTTACAATCTAAGGGCCGGTCCATATTACGGAAAATAAACTGTGCGTATTTTTAACACGCTTTTATTGGCTTGACCAGTACGTACCTATGTATGTATGTATGTAAGATGGTAATGGAGTCTTGCGATTCAATTTGGTTGACAGCGACTTGATGTGGTGTGGCATTTATGATAGATTTTGTTCTTCCATGCACTGGGTGAGGATGTCGTTTACCGTAAATATTTAAACCAGAAGTACTTACCTACTAGGGCAACAGAGTGCACAAGAAGGCTTCCCCACTTTTGTGATATCCAGCAGTGTGTTAGCCATTAGGATTGCATTAGGCTTTACTTACCTCTCTTATGACAACTAGCGTATGTGTGTGATAACTACTTAGATTCAATATTTACCAAAAGTACCATAGGACATAAGATGGTGTCATTATAGTCATAAATAATTTACACAAATCTGGACTTAGTGATGAGTCGTCAACGCATTTACCATCGACGAAACGAGACCGTTTATCGTCCACGATAAACTAGTTTATAAAAAGTTAGACTTATATAATACACCGTTGACGAATAATACGCCCAACATACAGTGGTCGTGGACCCTCTAGGGGGTTCAAGAGAAATTGCAAATGGCCGTGGTACCCCTAGGGGGTTCAAGAGGAATTGCGAGTGGCGTTGGTACCCCAAGGGGGTTCAAGAGGAATTGCGAGTGGCGTTGGTACCCCTAGGGGGTTCAGATAGGGGGTTCAAGAGGAAAGCACGTGTGTGGTGTGTGTAGAAGCGTATTGTATGTGTGTGTGTGTGTGCGAGTGCATGGGTTATTCTGATACTTTTAAAATGTTTTCCATATTTGTGTAGTCCAAATCAAAAAGCCATGACGTTACTCGTTGTTTGCAACTGTAGTTAGACAAATGAAGCAAGTTGAGATCCTCATTTAGTTTACTGTAAAGATATGGGCCTATAAAATAAAAAGATTTATTTCCAAAGCGTAAATTACAGAGTCAACTGCTGTTTATATCTTATTTCCAGCAGTTTATTCTGACAGGTGTCTTTCATATCATTAATTTCACCCGACAGACCTCTACGTCTTGGATTCGTCCCCACGCAAGCCTTTAAAAAGTCCGGGTGTGAAAACTAGAGAACATAAAAATAAAATAATAATAATAAATACTCTTTATTCTACACCAAAAGTTACATGTAAATTGAACAATACGTTGAAGAAATCAATGTACAAAGGTGGCCTTATCGTTAAAAACCAATCTCTTCCAGGCAACCTACATTTAGTTTTAAAATAAAAGTTTAATTGCGTAATAATATAACTGACATTGTATTGAACTCTTCACCTACATGAACTATAAGTAACTAGATACTATGCGTTTCATCTAAGAATGTGACCGCCATCTTGCCATTTCAAATATATAATTACTAAAAATGATGTTTTAACAAAAATAGATAGCAAAATAAGACATTACATCAAATAATCAAAACCGAGGCGAATTTTTCATTTTGTGTTTACTCTGCTGCCGATACAAAAATCGTAAAAAACGAGTGAAGTTCCGCAGTATGGCGGACACATTCTTAGTTGAAACTCATATAGAGCAAGAGCCCGTGAACCCCAGACCTTCGTTATTTTATAAAAGCTGAAAGTTTGTCAGCGCATGCTCCCAACATAGGTAAGAACATGAAGCTATTAGGGTCAAAGTGGAGGAAACACTCCCAAATACATGCCTGAGGTCAACGCTATCCCTTTCATTGAGGTCGGATCTCTCTTTCTAAGAGGGCAACCTTAATGTTTCATAAAAAATCAGGACATCTTTTTAACTTCGTCGCATAATACGACTTACTTGGCTTGTTTATGCTTTAAGTTTAAACCGATTAAATATGTCTAGTTGCTTAATCAGTCTGATTATGGGTTGGAGCAGCCCAAATACGGAAGAACTGTGAACAAGAAGAACGAACTGTGATTGATAGGGAAACAGATGTTAAATAAATAAGGACCTCCTTCTGGCCGATATGACCACAGTGGGTATTTTGAAAGATCTCAGTCTACGCAAAATAACTTATAGTGCGCAAGTGCTTGCGTAGACACAACTGCACTCTCTCAAAATAAGATGGGATGAAAAACCGACACGACCGGGGAGAGACCAGGTGCAGGATCAACATTTTACATGCCCATCTTACGCATGGAGCATCTTACTTTACAGAAAATCAAGGGATATATAATAAGCTAATGGTTGTGAAAATAAAAGCATATGAAGTTATGATTAAAAAAAATATTGTGCTATAAAATCATTTATTCAGTACGTTTAACGATCTCCGATTAATCACAAGATACTGAATAGCAATTTGCATTATATGCAAACAACTAAAACACCTTTTAACCAACACATTAGACGATAGAAAAAGCATTCGCGGTAAATTTAATTTTCCATTGGACCAACAGCAGATCATTGCAGCTTCATCAAATTTATTTTCCAATGGGACAATGGATAGTCATAGGTACATTCCTTCACTCAATATTTTTAGGAAATCTACAAGAAAATAAATAAAATCTTTTTTTATTAAATTGAACCGACTTCAATATCACTGAAAAGTATAAAATAATTTTAATATTATTGAAGTTGGTGTTAGCTTACCGGCTGTGTATATTTGGCACCAACTTCAATAATATTTAAATTATTTTATACTTTTCAGTGATATTGAAGTCGGTTCAATTTTTTTTTTTAATATTTTATTTTAAACTTTTTAGTGATATTTTCATATATAAAGATTGAACCATCGAAAACCGTAAAATTATCTAGGTAGGTTATGATCACATTATCGTCTACATAGTTTTACATAGTTTTACATAATTCATGTTTCTTCAGAAAAAAATATCCGGTCGTAATGAAATTTACATGGAATCATCATAGTAGTTTACTCTCTCGAATAAAAAAAGAAACATCGAAATCGGTTCATAATTGTCAGAGCAATGTAATGAAGAACATCAGTTTTATGGTTTTTACCAGATAAATTCCTCCACATCGTTCATGGTCCTCCAGGAAGTTCTTATCCGGTTGTAATAAAATTCATACAGATTCAATAGCGTGGTTTCTTCTTTCGAATAAAAAAATAATCATTGAAATTGGTAAATATTTGCCTTATGACCATTTTTGTCCTTAAAAAGCGACAAAAAAGTCATCTATATAGGCTTTCCTGCAGCTCTCAGTGCGCAGTCACCATTCTTGTTTTTTCAGGAACTACTTATTACTAAGCAATAATTTTTTTATGGGACCCAATCAATGGATTGAAGAATGGATGGAAGAAAGATTTTTTAAATCGGTTCATAATTGCCAGAGTTATGCGCGAACATACATAAAAAAAATATATATATATATATACAGACGAATTGAGAACCTCCTCCTTTTTTGAAGTCGGTTAAAAATGTATTAATATTGACCAGGGGTAAATAAAACAGTATGTATATTTATGGAATGATATAGGTACTCTCGCCGATACGGCCAATCCAACCACAGCGGCTAATCTTTCGCAAGATCAGCCATCATCCAGTGCACAAATGCTTGCGTAGACACAAGTGCACAAGTGTACTTTACATGCCTATCCGACGCATGGATCATCTTACTTTACAGACAATCAGATGACCGGCCTGCATTATCCTAGCCAGTGAGGAACAACTACACAAAGTTGTTGCTCCCCGCAGGATTCGAACCTGCGACCCCCGGTATGCAAGCAAGCAGTTTCCCACTGCGCCACGGAGGCTACTAGACGCGACAGGACTAGGAGGCGACAAGAATAAATATGATTTTAATAATATGTATCTAATAAGTTACAAAACTAACTGTACCTAAACTTAACCTACATACCTACACACTTGTAAAATTAATGAACATACAATATGTTTTCAATATCAATCCTTTGAACTAAATACATCGTTTATTTTTTTATCATAAAGTGGCGGTAAAAAAATCCCCAAAACGGAAAGTCTTCAAAAAATCTTTACCATGGTTACTCTATTAAAACAATGTGAAATATTTTAAAATTAAATATTTCAAGTACAAATTAATAGAAACTTAAACCCAATACTAACAAACGAACTGAAAACGTGTTATGTGCCTATCGAAAGAAGAACTGATCGAAAATATGGTGCATAATGCACAGGGATCATCGGTAGGTAATTATTGAACAAAATCGCACTTACGAGTGATATTCGGTATTAAATACTGGATACAACATATTTTTGCAACCAAGTACTGCACATTTTATCACCATTTTTATGATTTTAATTCACTTTATCGTGAAATTATGGTATTAAAATTTTTTTTTTTTTTTTTTTTAATTAGTTGACCCTAAGTTTGATCGATTTAAATGACAGACAGTTTCATGCTGACAATAAGCGACAGTGTTGCCACAAAATACGAACCCTTAAAATCGGTAATTAAAATTGCATTTGAGTATAATTGGCGAAAACACAATAGAGCATTATTCTAATCGAACTCGCAGAACAGTACCAATAATTTTTTTATTTGACATGATTGTCATCGTATTTTAAGTTTTCGGGTGGAAAACATTCTTTTGATGTGTAAGTAAAGCATTTCTATATTAGGGTATCCATTTCTCGGGTAATTTCAATTATAACATGGACCACACATCGGACCTCAATGAAAGGGATAGCGTATGCCTCAATCAAGTATTTGGAGTTTGGGCTCCATTATTGACCTACTAGCTTCATGGGTAAGAACGATGGACTATTATGAAGTTTGGGTTGCCGTGGCTTTGGCAGGTAAACGGTACTAAAGGTGTGTAAAATACCGATCTAAATTCATCAAATAATAAAGTGTGATTTTTTGGTATTACTATGCTTATTTATTATTCAGAATATGATTAAAAATCACGTTATTGATTGCCAGACACTTAACATCGTGGCAACCCCTTGCCAGACACCCCTAATGTTCATGAAATTATAATTCTACTTATGTTATAGTATAAAAGCTGATTTTTATATATAATACTTAGGTAATAATTAGATGATGTTTCCTCATCAGCCAGACATTTTTGATAGTTCCAACCCCTTGCCAGACAATGATGTAGGGTCGCTGTAGGAGCGAGCGCGAGACAGTATATGTATGGTGGGTGCGAGTGAGATGGCGAGATAGGTCTATGGCGATCCCTCAATAACAGATTATAAAAAAAAAACCAAATAAATAATACTCAAAAATTTAATTAAAAATATATTAATGACATTACAGATTATTATTATAGTGTACTAAAGAAAATATTATTTTATTCATTATCATCATTATAATCAATGTTATCATTTTCTTCGTCACTGTTACTCCATTCCATATCGTCGTCTTCTTCTTCTTCGTCAGTTTCTGTAGAAATATGAAAAAGTTAATGGGATTGAAAATATCAAAAAATAATGTATAATGGTTTAAAGTAGTATTATACCTGAGACAGTTTTCAGTGATTCTCTGACGAAATTTGGCAACTGATCACCTTCGAACTCAGAGTAATTAGAATGGAGCTAGTATCGCGTCGATTCCCCGAACAAATTTTTCGTGGCACTTTTGCGGGGTGCGGGAGGCGAAGTAAACACACACAGATACAATTTTACGCATAACCACACTATAATAAACTCGCAACACATTCAAAAAGTTACGCACACAAATAAAGAATGACCTGACCATATGACCAAAATTTGGCAGAGGGGTTAGCGTATCATGATCTCGCCAGTGGTATCTCCTCTAAGCCTTCGAACCATTTAAAATGGTACTGATTATGTGTCTAGCATTTGCTCAGAGAAAGTACCAAAGGAGTTAGTATCGCGTCGATTCCCCGAACAAATTTTTCGTGGCACTTTTGCGGGGTGCGGGAGGCGAAGTAAACACACACAGATACACTTTCACGCATACCCACACTATAGTAAACTCGCAACACATTCAAAAATACACGCACACAAATAAAGAATGACCTGACCATATGACCAAAAATTTGGCAGAGGGGGTTAGCGCATCATGCTCTCTCCAGTGGTATCTCCTCTAAGAGCATTTGGAATAATGCAAATCAGCAAATTCCAACAATTTATCAACCCGAGAATAATGGTTGGGTTCTCGAAGATAATCAGTACCATTTTAAATGGTTCGAAGGTGATCAGTTGCCAAATTTCGTCAGAGAATCACTGAAAACTGTCTCAGGTATAAATACTACTTTAAACCATTATACATTATTTTTTGATATTTTCATTCCCATTAACTTTTTCATATTTCTACAGAAACTGACGAAGAAGAAGAAGACGACGATATGGAATGGAGTAACAGTGACGAAGAAAATGATAACATTGATTATAATGATGATAATGAATAAAATAATATTTTCTTTAGTACACTATAATAATAATCTGTAATGTCATTAATATATTTTTAATGAAATTTTTGAGTATTATTTATTTGTTTTTTTTTATAATCTGTTATTGAGGGATCGCGATAGACCTATCTCGCCATCTCACTCGCACCCACCCGCGCTCGCTCCTACATCATTGTCTGGCAAGGGGTTGGAACTATCAAAAATGTCTGGCTGATGAGGAAACATCATCTAATTATTACCTAAGTATTATATATAAAAATCAGCTTTTATACTATAACATAAGTAGAATTATAATTTCATGAACATTAGGGGTGTCTGGCAAGGGGTTGCCACGATGTTAAGTGTCTGGCAATCAATAACGTGATTTTTAATAATATTCTGAAGGTAATACCAAAAAATCACACTTTATTATTTGATGAATTTAGATCGGTATTTTACACACCTTTAGTACCGTTTACCTGCCAAAGCCACGGCAACCCAAACTTCATAATAGTCCATCGTTCTTACCTGTGTTGGGAGCATGCGCTGACAAACTTTCAGCTTTTATAAAATAACGAAGGTCTGGGGTTCACGGGCTCTTAGACTATAGTACATACTTTATAAAAACAAAGGCACCAACTTTGGTTCTTGATTATATTTTAGAATAAAAGTTTTTTTTTTTTTTTTTTTTTTGTATGAGTAGTACTGTTGGCCGCAGATGGCCATTACAGCTTCACCGGACAAGAGGGGCGAGCGCTTTGAGCGCTCCAGCCCGGAAAGATAGGTAGCGACTAGCTCAAGGGCACCTCAGGGAGGCACGGCCTCGGCTTGGACTGCCGCTTAGAGAGTGTGTGAGTTTACCACCGGTTCACAACGCGCCCCCGCTGAGAAGAACCGGCAAGAAACTCAGCGAGGGGATGCATGTCGAGGTCGCATGTGTACGATCCTTCGGCCTCGCCGGCGAGACCGGTGTCTGTGTGTAGGTGTGTGTACGACTCGTGACGTCGTTGTCGGTGTAGGTGTTGGTGTTGTGTCAAGGTCCAGGAGGACGGACATCGGGTCGGGTGGGTCGAGCAGTACATGCCGCGGACGGCGGCGATGTACGGTAGGTCGACGATCTGAGGGACCAGGACCAGGGTCGGGGTCGGGGATATAGTCGGCAGCGGCGCCGATGAGCGGGTTCGGGTGGACGCATGCTTTTTCAAAGTAATGTTCGGACATTTCTTTGAAAAATTTGCGGATAGGGACTAGAGCGAAGTCGGAATGAAGGTCGACATTCCGCATGTACCACGGGGCACCGACGGCATGTCGAAGGAATCGGTTTTGAATAACCTGGAGGCTATTGATGTGGACGGGAGCCGCGTGTGCGAATACGGCACTGGCGTAAGATAGGATGGGACGGATGCAGGTTTTGTAAAGTGTCAACTTATTCCTAAGCGACAGTTTACTCCGCCTGCAGATCATGGGGTAGAGCCGGCCGAGGACGAAGGCCGCTCGGTTGCGTACTGACCGTATATGCGGTCCAAATGTCATGCGGGAGTCTAGGGTGACGCCTAGATATTTGACCTTTTTGGTCCAAGGGATGGGACGCCCATAGAGGGTGATCTGACCTAAACGACTCCTGGGATGGCCCGCAGTGTGGGATCTGGTGCTCCGGGAGAAGAGCACCGCGGCGCTCTTTTCCGGGTTCACCGCGATCAGCCACTTTTGGAACCATTCGCCTAGGGCGTTGACGGCGACTTGAAGAGTGCGCGTCAGAAAAGCCTTATTTCTGTGTGAGAAATATAGTGCGGTGTCGTCCGCATATAGGGCTAGTTGCACCCTGTCCGAACGAGGGATGTCGTTCGTGAACAGGCTGAACAGGAGTGGAGAGAGCACGGAGCCTTGAGGGACTCCGGCCTGAATAGGGTGGGAAGTGGATCGCGCACCTTCGACTCGATATCGAAAGGTGCGATTCCTGAGAAAATCTCGTATGATGCTTGTGAAGCAAGCCATTGTGCCAGACCTTATCGAATGCCTTGGCGACATCGAAGAATAAGGCTCCGGTGTATATGGGTCTGGGCTGGTTGAGCCCGGAGAGGACGTGCTCCGTGATGCGGTGCACTTGATGGACGCAGGAGTGTCCGGCTCGAAAGCCGAACTGCTCGTGTATGAGTATGCCCTTCGAGATGACAAACTCTTTGAGTCTTGCGAAAAGCAAGCGCTCGTAGAGTTTGCCCAGGGCGCTAAGGAGACTAATGGGACGGTAGCTCGTGGGATCGTCACGTGGCTTACCGGGTTTGTGAATGCCGATGACGTCTGCTTCTTTCCACTCCGAAGGGAATATAGCGTGCGTCATGGCGGCATTGAAGATGGCTACCAAGAGGTAGATCAAGTGGTAGGGAAGGATTTTTAGTACGCGGTTCGAGATGCCGTCAGGGCCGGGGGATTTCTTAGGCTTAAGGCCTTTGATGAGGTCTTCCACCTCGGAATGGGTGACCGGGGTGAGAGTGTCGGATGGCGGGACAGAAGCCCTGCGCTCTACTTCCCTATCTACGTGATCGCGATGGGGTGGGTCGGAAACTGAGACACTAGGAGAGCATTGTCTCTCTAGAGAGTCTGCGAGGACCTCGGCTTTTTCCTCGTCGTCGAAAGCTGGAGGGGCGCCTGAAGGGCGGGTCAGGGGAGGCATGGTGGCTACCGTGTCGGACTTGAGAGCCCGCGCTAGCCGCCAGTAGGCTAGGTGAGAGGGGGTGATACCCTCGAGAAAACCGTCCCATCGGTCCCCCCGGAGTTCCGCGATGCGGTTCTTTACGTCCCTCTGTAAAGCGCGCATGTGGATCCGGTTGGCTTCGGTGGGGTAGGAGTCGTGAGCGCGGATAGCCGCGTTTTTGGCTCGGACCAATTCTTTGACGTCGGCCGGCAGTTTGAAGCGTTGGACATAAGGGTCCACCGCTTCAACCTGCCGGGAGAATAAAAGTAACTTCCGTTAACAGTTTTATACTTCAGTGTACCCAGGCAAAGCTGTTTGTGTGCAAAGTTAAGAAGGTCACGAGTATATGAAATCCTCGCTTTTTTGGGTTCATTCCAATTTGGTCAGATAACCAGTAATCTAACAGGGGTTCTAGTTTTTGCTTGTATCTTCTTTATTATGAAATATTTGAAGCTGAAATTTTTAGGATATGTATTTCATTAAGTGCTCTAATTCTTGGTTTATACCAAAAACTCTAGGGTTGGTCTTGTTTTTTGTATTTTGACGTCAAAGCTAGACATTATCAGTTTTGATTCAAAGTGATATTATTCAATAATGCGTATATAATATGTTTTGAAACTTTTCGTGGATGTTAAGAGTATTAAAAAGGACCGAATATCGTTTTCAGTGTGTATGAATTTTTGTTCTTTTACGCGCTAGGACCTATTTTTTGGTTTTCATAAAATTAAAAAAAAAAAATTGAACCGACTTCAATATCACTGAAAAGTAAAAAATAATTTAAATATTATTGAAGTTGGTGTTAGCGTACCTGCTGTGTATATTTGGCACCAACTTCAATAATATTTAAATTATTTTATACTTTTCAGTGATATTGAAGTCGGTTCAATTTTTTTTAAAAAAGATTTTATTTTAAACTTTTTAGTGATATTTTCATATATAAAGATTGAACCATCGAAAACCTTAAAATTATCTAGGTAGGTTATGATCACATTATCGTATACATAGTTTTACAGATAAAAATATCCGGTCGTAATGAAATTTGCATGGAATCATCATAGTAGTTTACTCTCTCGAATAAAAAAAAAAATAATAATATAAAAAGAATCATCGAAATCGGTTCATAATTGTCAGAGCAATGTAATGGAGAACATCAGGATAAATTGCTCCACATCGTTCATGGTCCTCCAGGAAGTTCTTATCCGGTTGTAATAAAATTCATACAGATTCAATACAGTGGTTTCTTCTTTCGAATAAAAAAAGAATCATTGAAATTAGTAAATATTTGCCAGAGTTATGACCATTTTTGTCCTTAAAAGCGACTAAAACGTCATGTATATAGGCTTTCTTGCAGCTCTCAGTGCGCAGTCACCATTCTTGTTTTTTCAGGAACTACTTATTACTAAGCAATAATTTTTTTATGGGACCCAATTAACGGATTAAAGAATGGATCGAAGAAAGATTTTTTCAAATCGGTTCATACTTGCCAGAGTTATGCGCGAACATACATAGAAAAAAAAATATATATATACAGACGAATTGAGAACCTCCTCCTTTTTTGAAGTCGGTTTAATAAATCCATTATTACGCTAAAACGGTAAATATTTTTAAAAATCTAATTAATGCACAAATACGCACAAATTAAGAGCTACTGATAATCGTTTATTCTACAGGTGCACAATTACTGGTTTCCGAGAAACACGATTCTGCAAAACGTTACCCCAGCAGGAATTGTAATAACTCTAAAATCTGAAGACGCACAAATTTCATTTTCAGCGCACAATTATGCTTATATTTGTGCGTAATTTGTGTTAGATAGCTTTATCTTTCCTGAAGTTTATGTTTCTCTCCGATCATTGGTTTAGAATCTTCTTGCTGGAACAACGTTACCCCAGCAAGAATCGTTTTTCGGATTTTTCTCGAAAACGAAATGATGCACTAATTTTTATTCCGCGCACATTTACAGCAGATTATGCTCTAATTATTAGTTTAACTCAATCTTCTCTACGACCATCTTTCTTGCTGGGGTAATGCTCACCTAGTCCCTATCCGCAAATTTTTCAAAGAAATGTCCGAACATTACTTTGGAAAAGCGTGCGTCCACCCAAACCCGCTAATCGGCGCCGCTGCCGACTATATCCCCGACCCCGACCCTGGTCCCTCAGATCGTCGAACTGCCGTACATCGCCGCCGTCCGCGGCATGTACTGCTCGACCCACCCGACCCGATATCCGTCCTCCTGGACCCTGACACTACACCAACACCGACAACGACGTCACGAGTCGTACACACACCAACACACAAACACCGGTCTCGCCGGCGAGGCCGAAGGGTCGTACGCATGCGACCTCGACATGCATCCCCTCGCTGAGTTTCTTGCCGGTTCTTCTCAGCGGGGACGCGTTGTGAACCGGTGGTAAACTCATACTCTCTAAGCGGCAGCCCAAGCTGAGGCCGTGCCTCCCTGAGGTGCCCTTGTGCTAGTCGCTACCCAACTGGCTGGAGCGCTTAAAGCGCTCGCCCTCTTGTCCGGTGAAGCTGTAATGGCCATCTGCGGCCAACAGTACTACTCCTACACAAAAAAAAAAAAAAAAAAAAAAAAAAACAGTGGATGCGTTTATATCCAGAGTACATTTGCAAACAATTGGGTTTTTTTCGTGAGCATTACCCCAGCAAGAAAGATGGTCGTAGAGAAGATTGAGTTAAACGAATAATTAGAGCATAATCTGCTGTAAATGTGCGCGGAATAAAAAATTAGTGCATCATTTCGTTTTCGAGAAAAATCCGAAAAACTATTCTTGCTGGGGTAACGTTGTTCCAGCAAGAAAATTCTAAACCAATGATCGGAGAGAAACATAAACTTCAGGAAAGATAGCTTATATTTGTGCGTAATTGTGCGCTGAAAATGAAATTTGTGCGTCTTAAGATTTCAGAGTTATTACAATTCCTGCTGGGGTAACGTTTTGCAGAATCGTGTTTCTCGGAAACAAGTAATTGTGCACCTGTAGAATAAACGATTGTCAGTAGCTCTTAATTTGTGCGTATTTGTGCATTAATTAGATTTTCAAAAATATTTACCGTTTTAGCGTAATAATGGATTTATGAAAACCAAAAAAAAGGTCCTAGCGCTTAAACGAACAAAAATTCATACACACTGAAAACGGTATTCGGTCCTTTTTAATACTCTTAACATCCACGAAAAGTCTCAAAACATATTATATACGCATTATTGAATAATATCACTTTGAATCAAAACTGATAATGTCTAGCTTTGACGTCAAAATACAAAAAACAAGACCAACCCTAGAGTTTTTGGTATAAACCAAGAATTAGAGCACTTAATGAAATACATATCCTGAAAATTTCAGCTTCAAATATTTCATAATAAAGAAGATACAAGCAAAAACTAGAACCCCTGTTAGATTACTGGTTATCCGACCAAATTGGAATGAACCCAAAAAAGCGAGGATTTCATACATACTCGTGACCTTCTTTAAATGACAGTATTATGTGAAGCTGTTGTCTGTACAGTTACGTTCATAATGTTTATCAACAATCGCGGTTATCTTAATAGTCCGTCAGGTGGTTATAGTTTGTCATTATTTTTACAATATATTGTTACAGTTCTGTTAATTACTATTTAATTACGATAACCACAGGATGCATTGCAAGTTTATATGTGTAAATAGCAATGATTCGCATTGCAATAAAAAATCTATATTTCCAATACTTATAATAAAAACCGCTCTCCGAGAAAGTTCACTGACCTTTGTGTACGAACTATCGTGGACACGAACGGTGTACCAGTTTTCAAATAGAATCGTTTGAACGAACGTACGTGCTCCTACCCCGCCCGCATGTATTTCGGGGCGGCTCGTGTAAGTGATTATCGACCGACACCGTTCGTGACCGCGAGACTACATTGAGTCAAAATCAAAATTACATTGCAAGATTCCATTACCATCATACATATAGCTCAAGCAAGTAAAAGCGTGTTAAAAATACATACAATTCAATCAAATTGAGAACTTCCTACTTTTTAACCGACTTCAAAAAAGGAGGAGGTTCTCAATTCGAATTCGAATTGTACGGATAGGCCGCTCCATTAATTGGGTCCCATAAAAAATTATTACGTACGAATAAGTAAGTAGTTAATATATATTGGTGGAGAATATTTCACCAGCTGTCACTGAGGATATCTTGACGTTAATATAGGGTGCGTTTATATAGCAAAGTTTGGTGGTAGCATTGTAAGTCATGATTTGCAGAGGCTTAGAACGCTTTTGAGGGTTTAAATAATTATAGATGCGTATTGAATTTAAGCAGTGGCACCTAATTTGGTAGAGCCTTCGCCCATGTAACACGAAGCCCTGTGATTTAATCATAGGGTAGGAGATAGTGGCAAAAACTATTATAAAACTACTAGCTGACCCGTGCAGCTCCGCCCGCGCTCTTATTATTTTTTTATAAGAATATTTGTATAATATAAGAATATTTTATAAGAATATTTGATTTAATTACAAAATCTCTAATATTTACAACATATTATTATAACAAATCTATAATTTTATTTGATATAATGATCAGTTGATATAATGTTATGTATGTCGGGATTTTTAAAAATTTATACTTGTTAGTGATGAAACTGGGAAAGACATAAGCCTTGTCTTTCCCAGTTTCATCACAAAAAATATGTCATGCTCGCTATCGAATCGCTCTGCTTGTGGCGGCTTCGTGTGGCGGGTCACCCCCTTCCCTCCAATATGGTTGACGGGAGTGATGGCTGCTTCTCGAGTCAACCCGTGAGCGCGTGCTGCTTAGGGGGACTGCTCCGACTACTATCCCTTTGGCCTTTCAGTTTGATTGTATTTTCTCGTATTTTTTTTCTTAGCGTAGCACTCGAGCTAAGCGAGCGCAACCTACTTACTTTTTAAACAGGGATCAGTGTTGCCAACTTTAAAATGGGATAAACTAGTTTTATGAACAAAATTGGTGGGTGAAAAAAAAAATATCTTATTTTATAGGCTAAACTAAGGAACTTAGTAACTATTTAACTCCCGCCCACTGAAGAATCTAATGACAAGGAAAAAGGTAACTAGATCGTCCATCCAGGTAGAAGGTCAAAGAATTTTGTAGCAAATCTTCGTTTTCCATTGCTCATATTGAATTTGCAATGCAGTTTTAATTTAATTTCAGGGTTTCCACTTCACAATTGACGGGCCCGTTGGTGTAGTGGTTAGAGACCCTGGCAACCAACCGAGGGGCGCGGGTTCGATTCTCACCAAGTGTCTGGGCGTCATAAGTATATCAGTATGTATTTACAAAAAAAGTATCATCATCATCACCAGCCGGAAGACGTCCACTGCTGAACATAGGCCTCCCCCTTCGAACGCTACAATGAACGACAATTGGCTATTTGCATCCACCGGTTACCTGCGACGCGCACAATGACAAAAAAATATACTTATAAGTATTAGTATCATCTGCCTGTTTACCATAGTAAAGGCTCTGCCTAGTTTGAGATCAGAAGATCGCTCGTCGATTGTCCCAAAATATTATTACTATTTTCCTCAGAGAAAGTTCCAAAGGAGTTAGTATCGCGTCGATTCCCCGAACAAATTTTTCGTGGCACTTTTGCGGGGTGCGGGAGGCGAAGTAAACACACACAGATACACCTTCACGCATACCCACACTATAGTAAACTCACAACACATTCAAAAATACACGCACACAAATAAAGAAAGACCTGACCACATGACCAAAAATTTGGCAGAGGGGGTTAGCGCATCATGCTCTCTCCAGTGGTATCTCCTCTAAGCTATTTTCATGTTTTTTGTTTCACGGGATTTACCCGGTCTTTTAATAGGCTTGCGTGGGGACGAATCCAACACATAGAGGCCCTTTTTACAATTAAATGGTGTGTGGTTGGTTGGCATCTACCGAGGTCAACTACTTAATTGAAGAAAAAATAACAGTTTACCTCGGCAGCCAAGGGAACTATTGTAAATGTATGGAAAGATAGTCTACTTACTAGTCTTGGTGAGTAACGACACCAAGGACCCGAGTACTCCAGCGAGTTGGTCAGGGCCCCCACCTTGGCGTGTCTTCGTCGGCCGAGTGAAATCCGAAGGGGACCCGCGGGACTCAGCTCTGGCTTACCTTAATTGGCCGTCCAGAGAGGAGTTGTTAGAGCTATATGCTCCAGGGGTGGAAGTGCTAAAAGTCATAACGCCGCGAGTAACTCCGGAGAAAGCGCAGCATACCTCTCAACACAGGGGTGTTGACCCACCCACACCGTTGTTGCCTTCCGCCGTCTTATGACGGCCGTATGGAGAGTCCATCTAGTGGGTGGCAAGTCACCACTTGTCAAAAAATAATGAGTAGGTTTTACAACAGCCCAGTGTTCAGTCAACCAAATATCCACTCAAAAACATATAGTAATCTTTCCACATACTAGGTTAGGCACTATACTTATAACAGGCCAGAGTAGTCTGCCAGAGTCAACTGCTGTTTATATCTTATTTCCAGCAGTTTATTCTGACAGGCGTCTTTCTTATCATTAATTTCACCCAACAGACCTCTACGTCTTGGATTCGTCCCCACGCAAGCCTTTAAAAAGTCCGGGTGTGTAGAGAAAATAAAACTAAAATAATAATAATAAATACACTTTATTCTACACCAAAAGTTACATGTAAATTGAACAATACGTTGAAGAAATTAATGTACAAAGGTGGCCTTATCGTTAAAAACCAATCTCTTCCAGGCAACCTACATTTAGTTTTAAAATAAAGTTTAATTGCGTAATAATATAACTGACATTGTATTGAACTCTTCACCTACATGAACTATATGTAACTAGATACTATGCGTTTCAACTAAGAATGTGGCCGCCATCTTGCCATTTCAAATATATAATTACTAAAAATGATGTTTTAACAAAAATAGATAGCAAAATAAGACATTACATCAAATAATCAAAACCGAGGCGAATTTTTCATTTTGTATTTACTCTGCTGCCGATACAAAAATCGTAAAAAACGAGTGAAGTTCCGCAGTAAGTATGGCGGACACATTCTTAGTTGAAACGCACAGTACATACTTTATAAAAAGAAAGGCACCAACTTTGGTTCTTGATTATATTTAAATTTATAATAAAAATAACTTCCGTTAACAGTTTTATACTTCAGTGTACCCAGGCAAAGCTGTTTGTGTGCAAAGTTAAGAAGGTCACGAGTATGTATGAAATCCTCGCTTTTTTGGGTTCATTCCAATTTGGTCGGATAACCAGTAATCTAACAGGGGTTCTAGTTTTTGCTTGTATCTTCTTTATTATGAAATATTTGAAGCTGAAATTTTCAGGATATGTATTTCATTAAGTGCTCTAATTCTTGGTTTATACCAAAAACTCTAGGGTTGGTCTTGTTTTTTGTATTTTGACGTCAAAGCTAGACATTATCAGTTTTGATTCAAAGTGATATTATTCAATAATGCGTACATAATATGTTTTGAAACTTTACGTGGATGTTAAGAGTATTAAAAAGGACCGAATACCGTTTTCAGTGTATATGAATTTTTGTTCGTTTAAGCGCTAGGACCTTTTTTTTGGTTTTCATAAATCCATTATTACGCTAAAACGGTAAATATTTTTGAAAATCTAATTAATGCACAAATACGCACAAATTAAGAGCTACTGATAATCGTTTATTCTACAGGTGCACAATTACTGGTTTCCGAGAAACACGATTCTGCAAAACGTTACCCCAGCAGGAATTGTAATAACTCTGAAATCTTAAGACGCACAAATTTCATTTTCAGCGCACAATTACGCACAAATATAAGCTATCTTTCCTGAACTTTATGTTTCTCTCCGATCATTGGTTTAGAATTTTCTTGCTGGAACAACGTTACCCCAGCAAGAATCGTTTTTCGGATTTTTCTCGAAAACGAAATGATGCACTAATTTTTTATTCCGCGCACATTTACAGCAGATTATGCTCTAATTATTCGTTTAACTCAATCTTCTCTACGACCATCTTTCTTGCTGGGGTAATGCACACGTTTTTTTCATATATAAATTATTTTTTGATAGAATATTAATTATAGTCTGGGATCCCTATTACTACTATTAGTATTTTTTTAAGGAATTTTGAAAACCTTGACTATGTACCGTTTAATATAAATATTTATTGGCAATACAGCGCCATCTAGCGAGCTAAACGTATAACTCGCTAAGCAACGCCATCTAGCAAACAGACCTTCAACTATAAAAATGAAAACTAGAGTTGCGCATCTATCTCAGTATATTAGTATCATCTATGGGTCAGTCTGTTTGAGGCAGTCTGTCTGGGTCAGTCTGTTTGAGGCAGTCTGTCTGAGGCAATCGGTCTGAGTTAGTTGAGTCGTTCTGTCATGACAGTGAGTCTGTCTATTGTGATATTTCTGGGTAATTGTGATTAGTTCCTTGTGTAGCTTGAAGGTCGGTATAGGAAGCTGGTTGGTCAGAGTTGGCTGTGAGGGGATATGGTGGAGGCCAATCGTTAGGTAGGTAGGGCTTCGATGCCCTACTCTAATCATGATCTGGTGGTATCCTTGGTGACGCAAGGGTCATTCAAGTAAGGTTGTGTAAGAGTTGCTTCTGGGCGCTAGCGAGTGTGTTGCATATTGAAGAGATGAGTGACTGGGCAAGGTTGCTGCTGCCGTTCAGTTTTGTTCTAGTTCGTTATGTACCTTAGCCGCGCTCCGACAAATACATAAATAAATAACACCCAGACACTTGGCGGGAATCGAACCCACGACCTATTGGGTAGCAGCCAGGGTGCCTAACCACTAGACCAACAGGTCCATCAAAACGACTATGTCCTAGGTCACCAAAAGCTATATATTTTTCCTTCAAATTTACTCGGTTTCCTTTTATTAAACTATATCCATAGACTTATATTTACATTATAGCTAGTTAACATTTAATACCTATCAAGTTATAAGTTCATAATTATTTACAATGATACAACCATTAACTAACAAGAAGTATGTCACATAATTTACACAATTTGAAACTTATTTATTTTTAACTTATAAATGTATGAAAGTCTATCTTGAAGCCAGCTTATGGTGGCTTCACATATTTATACTAGTTTGGTTTTTTGAATACATTCTGATTGTGTTGGTTATTTGGGTTATTTTGGTTATTCTGGTTATTCTGGTTATTAGGGTTATTTTGGTTGTTTTGATTAGATAGGAAAGCCAGGTGGCCCTTAGGGCACTTATTGGCATAGTGTCCTTTGGTACCACACTTGAAGCAAGTGACTTCTTCTAATGGTTTGTGAATTAATCTGTGCACTCTTTGCCCGTGAACATTGCCATCTTCATTCTCACTGGCAGGCTTAACATAGCCAAGGGCTCTATATCTAGCTTCTTCTTGTCTTTGAGCTGCCTCTCTTTGCTGTAAAGAAATTAGTTGTGTAAGTAGCAAAATTATTGATTTCAAATACTTAATATAAAATGTTTCAACTACTATTTAGAATTAAATATTTGATGACCCAGTTGGGTTAGCTGTTTGCTAATTGACGGCCATGGAATAATTCCTAATCAGAAAAATACTATACAAACATTTGCATGTATGAACAGATCAAACTGACTTGTATAAGGGTGTTAAATATGTCTGTCTGTCTAATTGCCTAATTCTTCTAAACTAAAAATACAAAATATACACAATGAAATTAGATACAGTTTTCACCAAATATGAGAAAACAAGAACATGTATTTGAATTTCTTTTGGAAAGTTTGAAACTATCAGGTAAATGTGCACAGATAACAAGTATGTTTATACTTAAAAGAAAAACTCTGGATCCAGGATATAATTAATTACATTACTCACCTCTTGAGGTATCTTATTGCACGATGAAGCTTTGTGACCAACTTCAGAACAATAATGGCAAACTGGAAGCCTTTTGGCATCCTTAGTTTGCTCAGGAGGAGCTGGCAACTCAAAGCGGGGGTGCATGAACTTGCACGATGAACCTTCAGGACACAACCCTGCCAGGTAATTCATGCAGAGAACTCGTCGCACATGGCGGTGGCGACAGTGTGGTCCATGGCGGCAAAATCCTCGGTCATACCTACCAATTAATAACAAAATTATTATTTAACTAACAATTCCTTGCACCTACGCTATTATATTTTTTATACCACCCCATTAGAAGTGGAATTTTCAAAAACCCTTTCTTAGTGGATGAACCTACTGTCCAAATTTCAGCTTTCTAGGTCCAGCGGTTTGGCCTATGAGTTGACGAATCAGTCAGTCAGGACAAGTAATTTTATATGTATAGATTAATAAAGTTTTACCCATATAGGTATGAAAAATATTCTGCCTCTCTGAAACTCCAATCATTCAGAAATACATAAACACTACAGGTCATAGAAACTTGTACTTTGTTTTCTAGCTAGATACTAAGTTCCAAAACCTTGGTTATTTATTTTAAACAATAGGAAAATGAGTGTTACTTAGGCCAGCAGCTGATGAGCTTTGGCTATCTTACCATGGACAATCTTTGATTTTGCTCTCTGGGTCTATATGAAGAAATGGACATTCTTTATTGTGACATGCATTGAATCTGGCATAGAAGTAACATTCGGGCATCTTGGACATGTCATATTCGTGAAGGAACTCGCACTGGTCGCCCTTCTTGCAGAGGCCTCGCAGCCAATGCTTGCAGACGACCGTGCGATCGCCCCTCACGTGTCTGTACGGGCACTGGGGCCCGTTTCCACAGCCTCCTGGTTGGCTGTAGAACTCGCATACTGCGGCAGTTGATTCTAAAAGAAACCTTAATTTTAGGGCTTGTAAACAAAATATACGATATGCGAGTGTTTACATTATGATTTAGGACAAATCCCGTTCGATGAACGACGAACACTTACTGTCCATTCCAGGGAAAGGAAGCGGTAGCGCTCCAAACTGCTCTTCCAATGCATAATCTATATCAAATTTTATATGGTCAACGTTAGCAACTATAACTTCCATTTTTATGTGGAAAAATAGAACTATTGTTTAAAATATACAGAAAGAAAGAGACTTCTGAAAATATTTGGCACAGCAAAACCAAGCAAAACGCTGTGGCAAACAAAGAGCAAGCAAACCGAAGCAAACCCACAGAACACTATTACTCAAGAGAGCAAACCCAACCAAACCAAATCGCTGGCCGTGGCTGGCCGATCCTATTTTTAATGATGTAACCATAGAGTATATAGTAAAGCAATGTGTTGCAATCATATGAATAAAATCTTAAAAAAGCTACCACCGGATCACAACGCGGCCTCAACTGAGAAGATGGAGAAGATCCGGCAAGAAACACAGCGGGGTTGTCATTTTTTAAGTTTTTTTTTATACAGTTTGTCATGTTACAATTAGATATGAGCGACAGTGTGTCTTGCCGTTCAAAAGATCAAATAAGACAGAAAAAATTTATAAAATACTGATCTGACTTGCTGAACTGAATTTAGTTAGAGGGATTTTTTTCAAATGACCTTGTTTAACTCTATGGTTCAATCATTAAAATAGACTCGGCCCTCACAGGCCCAGTGGCCGGCCATTGTTTGTTTTGTTTATTTTGGAAAATTAATTTTATGTGCTGCAAAAATGTCTCTATCAGATTTGAAACACTCTCTGAGAAAATATGAATTTCCGACATGTGCTAAGGAAGCTCTCAGTCGAATCGGTATTCATTATTTACTCTAAAAACTTACAATGTTTGTAACGTTATTGTTATTAATCATAATTCTACAACACAATTGCAGAGCAAATACTCGTGGGCCGTTCAGCGCCATCGAGCAAACAGCTCGACATAGCAATGGATATCATATCGGAGTTCGTGTTCTGTGAGTCGGACCGGCGCGGGGGGCGCCGCGGAGGAGGCCTGACACCGCTCCAAGAGCTGCAGCTCATCGATGTTATTTGCGACTACCTCTCATCGTGCACTAACGAAACTACAAAGAATACTGTATTCTTGTCACTGTTCGGTGGAGTGGAGGGCCAGAGACGGTTAAAAATATTGAGTATATTGGCTAGCATGGCTGTGTCTGCGTCTAGTAAGCCAGTAAGTATACAATTGACAGTTAATACAACACCCTTATTGGGCAAGACTTATGTGGTAATTATATCCTGGGGCAATCCACTCATGGTCACCTCATTTCAATCAAACTAGGCAGAGCTTCTACTATGGTAACCAGACAACTACTTATATACTTTTTTGTAAATACATACTTATAGGATAAGTATTGATAAAAAACTCTCAGCACAGAACATATATGTACATGCACACAAATATTTGTCCTGAGTGATAATTAAACCCGTGACCTATTGTGTAACGGCCAGGGTGTCTAACCACTAGACTACACAATGATTAATAACTAAACAATGATTATATCTTATGTACCTAACTCTTAATATTTCTCAAATGTTACTTAAATTGTCTTTGTATAAGAACATCATATTTTTTTATCATCTAGCCCGTATATGTACATATATTTGTGTCAATGTAGGTTATTTAATAAATAATAATTATTATATTAATTTGTCAATTGATCTATGATAATGTAAATTCATTTACCCAATTCTAACTAGTTAATTCAGTTAACTATTGTACTCACCCAAATTTCAGTAAAAGCATATCCATTTAAGATGTTATGTAGTGCAACTGAAATAAGTATAAAGTTTTTTTTTTTGCAGTTTTCATTAGACTCTATATTACTCACATAATTCTTCATATATTTCAGGTCCTCCTCGCAGTTGGTGTTTGGCTCCAACAGATGGGTTGCTCTTCAGAACAGTCAATCCAGCTTGTGGAGAATGTCATTAGGGACCACTTCTTTCTCAACACCTCAAATCAGATGGCTCTGAGGTCATTAGCGAGCACAGCTCCTCAGTTTGTCTCTAACTTTATAACTGCTATCACAGAACTCTACATGCATGATGGTCAGGATACTATGAAATTGCCACCAAAAAACCTTTTGGAAGTCATCACTTCATGGGTGAGGATATCTTTTTACTGAGTCCCTAGTCAGGTAGATAATGAGAATTAAGTGAATAGAGTATAATAATAGCTATTAAGCCTAAAAAGTAGATATCATGTTTTTGTTGTGAGTACTGGGAATGAATTAAGAACATCTAGCTATGTTCAAACATAGTGTCAGTTCATCTGCAAACATGTATCCTGTGTTTCAGTGTAAGGTACACTGATGTTAGATAAATTACTGGCCTAAAGTGACTTAACCACAAAATACTGTCAGTATTTTGTGACTTAACTAAGGTTTCAAATATTGAACACCAGCTTAATGCAATGCAATTATCTTCTTCAAGAGACTAGCGTTATCTATGGAGTTCTAGTACATTTGTGTAATTATTATCGCATGTCCATATGCTTCAATCAGGCCCAATATACTTTTTGCAAGCATGCAGAACAGTACCCTTACCCTATCTATATATTTTGTTGTCCAGGTATATTCCAACCCCTCACTATGCATGTCGGCGCAGTTGAATCCAGCTGCATTGCCGAGCGGCTCCATACCAATGGCGGCAGTGACCCCCCTGGCTGGATTAATTCACTGGTGTTCCTTGGCACCACTCTACATTGATGAAGGTATAGGACCCTTTACTTTTGCATATAATGGTAGACAAAGACTTATTTTCGGAGTTTTATTTTGTCTACATCATAAATATAAGATCGCATGGAGTAATTGTTTGAACTAGTGATGTGCTGGATTATTAAAAATATATATCTGCGGATACGGATATAGAATGTATTGGATAGTAAGAAATTAAGGACAGCATAACCGAACCCTACCCTCACATAGAACGTTTACAAAACATACAATTAATATTTTGTAAACATTCTCTGCGAGGGTAGGGTTCGGTTACTGGTAAGTAAAAGCAAAAGGAAACAACGGCCGTTTGCAGACACAGAAATGGTGGAGTTGCCGGTTCCGGCGAAGAGAGTGAAGATAGAGGGTGAAACCGAGCGGTCCGTCGTTAAGACGGTCTCGCACCGGGCGGCCACGGAGCCCGAGCTGTACACCAAGCTGCACCTGGGCGTGCTGCAGAGCCTGCGGGCGGGCCGCCGCGGGCAGGCCGAGGGACCCGTGCCCGGGCCCGCCCCCGCGCCCGCCCCCGCCCCCGCGCCCGCCGTGCCGGCGCAGCGGCTGGTGGCGCTGGTGCCGCCGGTGCAGTCCTACGCTCACAGGGTGCTCGTGCGCGCCGGGAAACTTCACACTGACCGCAAATTGCAGGTATAGTTTCTAATCGAATTACCGCTTAAAAATTCACTCAGTGGTGGGTTCTCGTGTACCATCGGAGTCGCTGGACGTGCGGGGTGTGGGCCCTAGGACGTTCGTTGAGTACGATCGGCGGCGACTTCGAGAAGGACGGCGGCGGCGACTGCTTGCAACAAATAAAAAATTAGGCCTGTTTTAGGGCTCCCACATAAAACTGCGAATTCGCATTCGCGCAAATATCTGCGAGAAACAAATGAATTTTCGATACAAATTCCTGCGATGCGGCGCCGCATCGCATCGCAGTTATGTGTGGGAGCCCTTAGTATTACTCATGATTTGCATCACCTGAATAGGCGAATTTTCTGGATCAATTAATATTTGCAGAAGAGCAACCGGGACCAAAATCTTTGTGCTAAAAACAAATTTGTCAATTCCAGGACTGCCTCGACAGGATAGGGCAATCGGTTCAAGTGGCGCTCGCAAACGGTTGTGTTTATGGCAACATCAGCAACCTGCTTGCAGCATTAGATACGCTGCCGGAGAACAGACTATTGAGGATCATCATCAAGACGCATCAGCAGACAATCTGACATGCACTATAAAAATATGATATTATGAGAGAATGGTTTGGTTTCACTGTCTAAGTGTAGTTAGGAGCTTGCCTGTATGTGTTAGGGGTCTCATTTTAAGCCAGTGATTAACTGCAGTTCCTATGGTAGCTGATGAAGCACTAGCTAACTTGTAAATGGTAAAGTGCACTATATTTGCGGCATCCACTATTGGCCTTATTGACATTTCTTTTCAATTATGTTTGGGGGAACTATAATATTAAATTCTATTTGCATAAACATAGGGAGTACAAAGATGATGATACATTGAAAACAAATGGATTGATACACATTTGCCATTAAATAGCATGCAAAGTAATGGATGTTGTTCTTTCAAGTTCA
The DNA here is from genome assembly GCA_911728495.1 of Furcula furcula. NCBI lineage: Eukaryota > Metazoa > Arthropoda > Insecta > Lepidoptera > Notodontidae > Furcula > Furcula furcula. The sequence goes on from OU452252.1 coordinate 25,575,475, forward strand.
GTTTTTACAAACAGTGGGGAGAAAGGAAATGGGTATTAGTATGCACATCTTACAATGCAAGATATAGCTTTCTTGCCACATAGGATCCTCTGTCTGACTAAATAATAGCTAATTGCCAGAGCAAGGGATGAATCCTTTAGCTGCCAGCACACTGACTCCTCATAGAATATTAATGCTGGATCCCATGCATACAAGGCAAGAATTAATCATTACTCAGTCATTACCATTATGTAAATAATGTAAAAAGAAACAAATAAAGTTTTATACTGCAAGTAAATTTCTATTATTTCAAAAAGGCTTAAATCTACGACTTTGCTTTATGTGTGCTATTTTCTTTTTGTCTTCTTCAAACTTTTGTCTTAATGCTACAATGTGTTTCATTTTCGATTCCCTTATCTGGAATGTGTAAAAGTTCTTTAATTCTTTCCGTTTCTTGTTCTTTTCTTCCTTTTCCATTATTTTGTTTTCCACTTTTTCAGTCCGTGCAAAGCTCTGGACTTTACCTCTCTTAGTGACAGTGATCCATCCTTCATCATCTTCTTGATCCAATTCTTTTTCCTTCTTTTCTGCTTTTTCTGTTTCTGCATCAAACTCCTTCATGAATGTTTCTATATTTTCTTTCAGAGTCTTAGAGAGCAATATACAATTATTATGCTCTTCAATCCATTTTTTGATACCTACTTTAACCTCATGATCATCAGAATTTATGGGTTGCAATTCTTTGAGTTTTAATGCTCTGTCCAATTCTGCAACTTTTTCGAAAACTATGTAGGCCGCTTTAAAATTTGTTTTAGTTACATCGGGAATGAATTTATTCACTGTTTTCACCTCAGCTGTACTGGGTTTTGGACAGAATAATACAGATTGTACATTCCCAGCTGGTTTGAGAGAGTTTGTTATGCCTTTTTTGTCTGTATATGGGGGCACATTAACTACTAACAATGTCCGGCCTTGTGGCTTGTCTGCTGTGTGCTCTCTAACTAAATGTTCCTTCAGGTATATCGTGTGTGGACATTCTGAATCCTGTGTGAGTTTGAGTTCCAAACCTGAAAATATAAAAAATGGACTGCTTTAGCATTTAATGTTTTATACTACTACTATAAGTGCCTTATTTCTAGATAACTTTACCTACCTTTAAACTCCTGTGTACGTTTTGTTGCTTTCATTATTTCAATACACTGTTATAGACATAGGATAGTTTTAGATGTAGTATACAAATTACACTTGGTTTTGAATTTTTTTAATCAATGTGCCTAAGTTTCCTTGTGAAATTGACAGAATTTTGAGGTTATTTTCTGTTTCTATTTTAATGATTCAACCACAGACAGCGTAGGCAGAATATAACGACGTCTAGCAAGCGTGTCGCCGATAAGGACAGAAAAATAAGTACATACTAAATTTGGAGTTGCCACGTAAAGGAAATTTTACCTTTGTATAAAGCAAATACGGGGGTTGCTGTAAATAATATATTTTCTTTCTTAAGCCCCTCAAGCCCGTGTGGTTCCAAAAGGAACAATGCGCGTGTTCTTTTAGGACCCAGCCGGGCTTGAAGCCTTATTTTAAAAAAACAATATAGAAATTGAACATCAAATAGAAGTTCAATATGCACCAACGGCTCTCACTTAGTTAATAAAAAAAACCGTATTTAAATGATAGATGTTTTTATCGCTCCGGGGTGAAGAGGGTGTCAAATTAATTTTATTTCGCGCACAGGCTCGGACACACCGGTTATAATCGATCTCGCGTGCTGCGCAATAGTGTGGATAATAAAAAGAAATATAATTTTCGGGATTTCCCCTATAGTACAACAGTTTACTACTCAGTCAGTCTCAGTCTCCACCCATTAGGTACTAAACTTTTTACTGGTGACGGGGATTCCCTTTGAAAATAGGGTTACCATAACTTAAATGGTTTTATACCACTTATCGATAATAATCAATTATCTAAATAATAATTGATTGAAAACATTTATTTTTGATAATTGATTAATCGATTATTAATAATCGATACCGCACACCACTAACGCAAAGTCGCAAGCACTCGGGATGAAAGCTCACGAACGACTCAGTTTAGAAAAAGTAAAACACAAATATCGAATTTGTATTGAGTGAATATGATCCGCTGAGGAGCCGATAGTCCGATCTGAAGCAAAATCTGACGCTGACGTATATTCTCGGCCTTAGACTCTAATCCCAAATTACCAAACCCTGTTTGTCTATGCACGTGATGTGACAGATAAAATGAGTGACAGACAGTTCTAAAATTTTGTCTATGATATTCAGTGACTGTTGGCTACGAGTGTCTGTTTTGCCCGTATTTTGTCGTAATTTTACGGCCATGTGTGGTTATATTAGCGTATTTGACATAATTTCTAGTGATGATATCCACCACTGCAAATAGTAAAGTCAAAAACCCTAAGGGAACGGACGGCGCTGACGCACCAGATCGGGACGAAATCGGACTAGAAAACACCGAGGATAAGGTCAGAGGTTATGTTGGTGCGTACGATGCATCCTCGTCGTTCGGAGGACCATCTAGAGATGGCAGATTTCGGTCCCGTGGACGGGTCACCGAGTTCAGGCCGTCACGAGGCGGCGGCCGTGGTGGCAGGGGTCGGGGCAGTTTCCCGCCCCGCGGCGATCGTGAACCTCTCGACAATTGCTATAAATATCACGAATCGCTAGGTCAGCCTACAAACGACACCTGGTCTCAAAGTAACAGCAGCAATAAGTTCTACGAACGTTCAGAAGTCATCGTGAACCTCCCGGAGGATCCTCGCATATCTAAACTGTTGCGTCGCCTCTGCGCCGAGGTAGACGTGGAGAAATCGCTTGTCATATGTAGTAAACTGCAGGATGCGGTTATGCTACCCGAAAACGCGCGCTACATACGTCGCGCGTATGATATATTAGTTGAATCATTGCTTGACGTGCTATACGATGGGCCCGGCCCGGAAACAAAAGAAGGGGCCGCTGTTGTGCTCGGCAGGATTGGCTATGTCATGGGCCCTGACTTTAGAAAACACCTAGACTGGATGACTGCAACTTATGCAGTTCACAATACGTCCATAAAGCATTTGATGACATTATCATTTACAGAAACTTTCCAGTTAGATTATCAAACACCTAATTTGGCAGATTTTGCTGAACTGACTCTAGACAGGCTTCAGACCATCATTGAAGGAACCGACTCCTCTGATGTGTTTATGGCAGCTGTTAATGCCATGATTATTATGTCCAATTCATACCCTGAACACTTTGCTAATCATTTTGTGGACACTGTTGATATTCTAGTTGGCTGGCATGTAGACAATGCACAGCCTAAAAAGATAAAAGATTTTGCTTTACAATCTCTATTCAAACTAAGCCGCCACTGGCAAGCAGATGTTGGATTCTCAGTTAATTTACTAAATCAGTTTATTGAGGACATGGTGGCATACTCAAATGATTTGGATTCAGATAGCAATGAGAAAGAAGAAGAAGCTAACTCATATGAAGAATGTATGCAGAAGATAACATCATTTCTTAATGTTTTCAACACTGTTGTGAAGAGTTTGAATACACTACTGAGCCCAACTGTATCTCAAACTGTGTCTTGGACATTTCTTACCGAATCCTTCACAAAAGTACTCCAAGTTTTGACCAAAACTCTCAAAGGTAATGTAGACTCTGATTTGATATTGGCCGGCAATGAATGTATTTCTTTACTACTGAAATATCTACAGACTAAATCATCAACATGTTCACCCATGCTATTTTCATTGATTTCTTTAGAGATGGTTAACTTTTTGCAAGGTGAGGAGAGCATAAGTCTCAGTGTGATTAATTTGATATCAACAACGGTAAAAGAGATTGCTTCAAACTTACCAATTGAATTTATAACGCAGACCATCGGTCCAGAATCTCTTTTACGTCCCTTACGCTATTCTGACAGCTCAAACATTTTACGAGGAGTACTTTCAGTGTACAGTAACTTGTTAAACCTAAAAAACATTCCCCTTTTGCAAGAAACATACAAGTATGTGCTGTCTGATCTTCAGAATTCTTACTCTGTAATAATACCTACTATAGAGATAATACAGCCTGAATATTTGGAAGAAGTCAGTAAGATTGATGCTGAAAAGAATGTTATATTTTATTTACAATGTTTATCAGAGCTCGCCAATGCCAGTAACTCTATAATTGGTATGTGGGCATTGCAGCCAAGCATTCTCGAACTATTGGCTATAAAGATGTGTCCTCAAGATGAGATACTCACAAAGGAAAAACCAGCACTCCAATATTCTGTACTTTATCTGCTGTATTCACACTGCAAAAAGAACAATCACTTCATTGCATCTAGTGATTTAGTGACAAACACACAGCAGAGAGCGAGTGATATATTTGGTTTATCTAATCTCAGTTTAGGTGATGTCTCAGGCTCTAGCCCTACATCTGGTCACCTTGCTGTAATTATAAACACACTGAGTATGATATTAGATGAAAGTGTTCCTAAAGAAACCTTACTCCTTGTCTTAAATTGGATTTCAGATATATTCCTACAATTGGATAAATATTTACCTATAGTCAGCATGTCCAAAAGCTTCATGGTGTTGACTACAAATATGCTCACATTAGCATACAGTTTTGATGATGACATTGTTTTCTTGGTCATGAAGAATTCCCAACATTTGTTGAAAAATAAAACCTTGACTTGGAATATTATGGTACTCAAAACTATAGCATTATTATGCCTGTTACATATTGATAATCAGAATAAAGCTTTGTCGGAAATGTGTAAAACTGTGTTGTTTGAATTGCCATGGGATGTTGTCCAATTGGAACTCGACAAACAAGCAGTCAAAGTATTCACTACGAGAAAAATGAGTTTGAGTATCCTTAACAGTGATACTAAAGCAAATTCGTTTAAGGAATACCTGATGCGTGGATCATTCACACATCTATCTAACCAACACTTCAAAATCATAATAAACTGCCTTCTTCAATTATCACTTGAGGATATGAAATTTTTAGTAGACGCATTTCTAACTTCATGGCCCCTGCAAACATTAGATATTGATGAGAACAATCTATTATTCTTCAGACAATGTGCTACTAATTTTTCATCCATCTGTGTCGGTTGGGCGCTCTCAGAATTGGCGCAGACATGCGTAGCTCTAAAATTAAGAACTAGCTTAGGAAAGCCACAAGAGACATTTACGAAGATAGAAGGAGCTTTAAAAGGAATAGCTAGAGAAATTTCATCTCCTGACACTAAATATGTAAGGACCGACCATCATAGATTACCAGATGTTATAGTAGCTGAACAGACGAGGACACGGTGGATCACAGAGTTTATGATGTTCTTGGAAAAGTACATTTATAATGCAGCAGAAGGTACCGCTACAGTTTTGCCGGCTGTGGGAAAAACGGGGAGGACATTTTTCCATACAAATTGGCCAACGTGTCGCGAGTGGTTGAATAGAGTGCGCCCTGCGGGGTTAGCAGTAAGTCTTTATGCAGGTCATTTCGGTGCTGCTGTCTATCATGCGTCCTTAATACTGCAAACAGCTGCGAATTCTAACACCAATATAGACATTGAAGCCATTACAATGAGCGTAGCCAGAGCTCTCATAAAAATCGAGGAGCCGGAAGTTTTACACGGTCTATATGTTTGGATAAAGCAGACATTTGACAAAAAGCTGCTTTGGCTAAAAGGTGCCGCTGAACAAGCAAATTCTAGACACGAAATGGCCATAGAGTTTTATAAGAAACTTAATAGTGCAAAATACCACGACGATGCAAAAGACGCAGAATCTGTCCCGCAAATTGACACGCGCGGGAGCAGATTTATAGATGAACAGATCTATGAAAGTTACAAACATATACAAAGTTGGGCAGAAATGCAAGAATGGACGGAAAATGAAAGTAGCTCGCATGTTTCACAGTGGAAATGTTTCTCGGCTCTAAAATCATTCGAGGAGAGCGAGGAGGTCGATAACCTCGCGGATTGGGATATCTTAGATATGAACGCTAACGATGCATTGAAGAACACTTGCTCGTACCAAGGCATGTTGAATAAAATCGAATCAACCTTAGTGTGCACTGCGATCCATATTTATAGCACAGAATATGCAGAACAATATGATTCATTGTTGCAAGAATGTGATGCATTGCTTAAAGCGACAGTTGAGGAGTTCTCTAGAACCAATGCTGTGCACTTTTTGAAAGAAATAGCTGTACTTCAGTTAGCGAATCACGGGCTAAGAAACGTCGTGAAGAATGGCAAAGTAAATTCCAACCCATTTAAACCGTCTACTGTTAAAGAGTATAAATATGGTACTGAATTTAAAAACTTGAGCAGAATATTATGGTGGAACCAATACTTCACTAAATTAAACATGTCAGAGGAAAATGTTTTTTACGCAGAATGCCTTCGACTGGACGTTATTAAAAGTGCTAGAAAGAATGCAAACATTTATATGGCGAGGAGAGAATTATTAAAGCATTTCAAACAGAATTCTGCTTTTCAAATGTGTTTAGGTAATATCGACAGCTTAGAAGAGTTAAGCGAAGCTCTAGTCATGTCAACCAATACATATGACCTAGAAATCTGGACACCTAACAATGCATCGGCATTGGCAGAACTGTGTAAATTAACATACGCCAAAGAGGAAACTAAGAAAGAAGCTATAAACCTGTGCGCCAGTGTTGCATTTGGATTTTCTCAAAGACTAGCAATGGGTGAACAACGGTATGAATTACGTGAGAAAGGCACAAGAATGCTACTTACACTTTCAAAATGGGTTCAGAACGAGAGTGAAAATATATTAGACATTGATTCTCCTTTGTTGAAGTTAGTTTCGGCACTACCGGAGATCGGTTTAGTAGACAACAACGTATCAGAAAACGTGATACCCGTATCAGATTCCGCTGTCGGTAAATTATTGCAATTTGGCGTAAATCAATGCCCTGGGTTAGCTAAAGCATGGGCAAGCTTCGCCGCTTGGTGCTTTAGATGGGGTCGCAAAATGGTCGAATTCAGTTCAAAGACCCGTGAACAACTGACAGACAACGACAGGTTACAAATAGAGAGTGTAATGATTGGGTGTTCACCGCAAGACTTCGAAGCGGTCTGTGAGATATTATCGAAAACAAAGGCTACCTGTGATGATGAAGACATTGATTGGAATGAAATAAATACCTCAGAAATGATCGAAAGTCAATTGCGTACCGTTCCTTCGCTGAGTAATGCGTACCCAGAACATCTCGCTTTATTAGTCGACATTTGGCGCCAAGCTCAAAAGCGTGTGTTCTCTTACTTCGAGCTTTCTGCTGATGCGTATTTCAAATTTTTACAGTTAATTTGTGCGTCTGATTACATTAACCACAGCGGGGAAAATGCTGTTGTGAATGCGACACTACGACTCCTTCGTTTGATAGTAAAACATGCGATGGAACTACAGACTGTTCTTGAATCCGGCATGGCAAACACTCCAACACAGCCATGGAAAGTAATCATTCCGCAATTATTTTCTCGCCTCAATCATCCAGAAACTTACGTGAGAAAATGTGTATCCGATTTATTGTGTAGACTAGCAGAAGATACGCCGCATCTAATTACGTTCCCGGCCGTAGTGGGGGCAGTAGAGAACGAACAAAATGATCTAATGGAGTTAAATGTAGCGAGATCATTCTTGTCTAATGACGCCGAAAGTTGCGAAAATGACTTGGATGACGCTGCCAGTGACAAAGTTATCAACAACGAACTTAATTCTTGTTTCTTAGACATGGTGGAGACGTTAGCTAAGCAAGCTCCGAAGACGATACTTCAAGTGAAACTGTTGGTCAAGGAATTGCAACGAATCAACTTGCTGTGGGATGAGCTGTGTCTTGGTACGTTAGTGCAGCATCATTCAGAATTTACGAAACGTCTCTCGCAGTTAGAAACAGAGGTGACTAAAGTTAAAAATAATTCAAATTTGTCAGCAGAGGATAAAGAGAAGCTAATAAAAGAAAAGCATCGAATATTATTCGAACCAGTTGTATTTGTATTGGAGCAATTGCAGCAGGTTACGTCAGTTAAACCTGAAACACCGCACGAAGTATCATTCCAGAACAAATTTCAGCCTCTTATGACGGACGTGATTGATAAATTAAAAAATCCTGCCAACCCTGATAAGCCGCAAGAGTCCTGGACCTCTCTAAAACAATTGCAAATCAAACTACAACAGAAAGTAAATAAAAGAACTTCGTATATATTAAAAATGTCAGATATCAGTCCGGTTCTAGCAGAACTGAGAAATACAGTCATCACGATGCCAGGGGTGCACACTAACCAGCGTGCTGTTCGAGTGACGATCAGATCCGTTGAGAACAATGTGGCTATACTACCAACAAAGACGAGACCGAAGAAGTTAGTGTTCTATGGTTCCGACGGGAAATCTTACACTTACCTATTCAAAGGGCTGGAAGATTTGCACTTAGACGAGAGGATAATGCAACTGCTGTCTATTACCAACACAATGATGGCGCGAGATTCAGAAAATAACGACAACCAGACGTACAGAGCTCGCCATTACTCCGTTATACCATTAGGCCCGCGGTCCGGATTGATCAGTTGGGTGGATAACGTAACGCCACTATTCGCGTTATACAAACGTTGGCAGAACCGCGAAGCCGCCATGCTGACAGCGAAAACCAACAAGACAGTCAACGTGTTGCGACCTTCCGAACTCTTTTACAACAAATTAAATCCTCTTTTAAAAGAAGCCGGCGTATCGACTGAGAACAGAAAAGAGTGGCCGGTGTCTATTTTGAAGCAAGTATTGCAAGAGCTCTCGGCGGAGACTCCTAAAGATTTGCTGTGGAGGGAACTGTGGTGCAGTAGCGTCAGCCCCGAACAGTGGTGGCAAATGACTCGTAGGTACAGTTATTCAGTCGCGGTGATGAGCACGATAGGATATATCATCGGTTTAGGCGACAGACACTTGGACAATGTGCTGGTGGACCTGACCTCGGGTGAGGTGGTGCATATAGACTATAACGTGTGCTTCGAGAAGGGTAAGACCTTGCGGGTGCCGGAGAAAGTGCCGTTCAGGATGACGCCGAATTTGGTGACAGCGCTCGGCGTGACTGGAGTTGAGGTAAGTGAGCTTTACTGTTATTTACTTTTACGGCAGCAATAAGGGTATGTTAGAGGTGTATTTATCCATATAATTATTTTTCTTGGTATATAAAATAGCAATATTTAAACGAAAATGGCGGTGGACAGACGACATTGTGCGCGTCGCAGGCAACCGGTGGATACAAATAGCCAATTGTCGTTCATTGTGGCGTTCGAAGGGGGAGGCCTATGTTCAGCAGTGGACGTCTTCCGGCTGGTGATGAATGTTTGTGGCTATAGTCACATTGTCATAGATTATCAAAATTCATCATAATATTGTGATTATCAATGTGCGTACATGTATACATTCGTCGCGGGAACCTATAGGAATCCACATAGAATATTTTTATTCAACCTTTCAACATGACAAGCAAGAGGATCGCCTGATGCTAAGCGATACCTATGGACAGCTACATAGAACTGCCACCTGTCACTCTAGACATTAGATAATAAGTCTCTTGTGTCCGGTAATTTCACTAGCTACAGTGCCCTTTACACATTGCTCTGTCTTGCTCTTTATTGCTGTAGGGGTGATCAAAGGTGAGAGCAACCTTTAATTACGTGTACTGACAATTTCTCTGAGATATTCACAATGCGTTGGTACGTCCGTCGCTCTGATATTAAATAGGTTGCATAATAATGAATCACGACTCAGCGATAGCCCAGAGCTTGTTAGGTGATTTCATTGGTTTGTTATAACTTATAACAGTAAGATTTGTTTCAAACCTACAAACTAAGGCATACTTACAGGAATAACGTTTCTCGGGTATTTTTTTCTTGCTATACCTAACTCATAAATTCTGTAACCATCAGACATATGTACATATATTGCCACTAAATATGTTTTGGAAACAAATACTACTGATATGATAACCTAATTAATAATGAAAGACGAATAATCGGAGCGACGATATACCGCTGTCATGAATTTAGCTGGTCATAACAGAATATTTCAATTAATATTCAAATAATACTTTACTTCCGCATCAACCTGATAACCTCCTTTCTGTTACAAAAAAACAGCAGTTCCTCATATGGAACCGAATAAATGCAGATTATTGAGATATTTTGCTGTATTTTGTGTTCATAAGTTTTGATTTTACATTATCTACAATCCAGTATTACTCCTAAGTCCCACTAAAACGCCAAGCCTAGTTATGCTGTATGTAGATCTATTCTATCTTAGAGGAGATACCACTGGAGAGATCATGATGCGCTAACCCCTCTGCCAAATTTTGTTCATATGTTCAGGTCATTCTTTATTTGTGTGCGTATCTTTTTGAATTGGTTTGCGAGTTTATTATAGTGTGTGTATGCGTGAAATTGTATCCGTGTGTGTTTACTTCGCCTCCCGCACCCCGCAAAAGTGCCACGAAGAATTTGTTCGGGGAATTGACGCGATACTAGCTCCATTCTAATTACTCTGAGTATTCTATACACATATGGCACCTACCGCCGTATTATCTGTGGCGAATGTATTATCCGTGGCGTAGCGGTAAACCGCTTGCTTTGCAAACCGGAGGTCGTGGGTTAAAATCCCGTGCGGAGCAACAACTTTGTGCAGACGTTCCATCCTGACTAGAATCAGATTGGCCGATCATCACATTATCTGCGTCGGATGGGTATATATAAAATCTGGTCCTGCGCCAGACCTATCCCCGATCCTGTCGTTCTTTCATGCCATCGGATTGTGTGAGTAAAGGAAGAGAGAGAGTGCACTTGTGTCTACGTAAGTAATTGTGCACTATAATATCTCCCGCGTAGATGACTTATCTTGTGCAAGATTGGCCGCTGTAATCGTATCGTTCAGGAGGACATAATTATTATTACGATTCAAGCGGTAGTCAGTACCTACAGTAGATAAAATAGAAATATTAAAAGTTTTTAATAGCGAAAGCGCATCTGCGTCAAACGGGAAACGCGATCGTTTAGTCGTATGACGCATTCATTCTCTTTTTGCAAAAAATACACACTTATTACTAGAAATGAGACTGTTTGCTCGTATTATTTTGTCATCTTAGTGTTAAAGAAGTAGGATCTTCAAGGCCAGTAGCGCATCAAATGTTTCGCCCAATAGCATAAAGAACAAGTGTAAATTGCAAATTTAAAAGCCCTGGACTCCAGAAATCAGAGTCGGTGGCCGGTGGCTTGAGGTTTAATAAAACTGAGTTCGTGTGAACACCTTCCTAGTTCGTCATAAGATCCTGATCACCATGTCAACCAACTACTCCATCAGACGAGTCCAAACGGACTTCTTGTGACCACTTTTCTAATCCATCATCAGATTCTAATAAAGGTTAACATATTATTTTGTAATTTCGGATTTACATAATGTACACTAAATGACCTTCAGATTAATAGAAGTAGTAAAAATGTCTTAGACTAGGAAATCAGCTGATGGTCTCTAAGCGGTTATATAAACAGGTTCTCATGATGTAGTAGGTGATCTTAGCTGCTACAGGGAAAATAATATACCATACTAGCGACTCGCCCCTCGCTTCGCACGGGTGTAATTTAGAAGACTCGGTTGCCAAATATTGTTTTTTTCTTCTACTTACATAAAAACTTAATTAGGTTTTTTATATTAAACATTGAGTAAAAAATTATCTCTCTGACAGTGAAAATCGCTTACAAATTCGTTGCGCGATTTAAGAGAAGTTAGCGGATAAACAGACAGACGCGGAAGGCAACTTTGTTTTAGACTATGTATTATTATTATTATGTATAATTTTAAACTATTTGAAAAAGAAGTCAAATGTCAGCTGTTTGTGCTGAGTTATGTGAATGGTTCTTTCACGCGCCGCGAGACAACGCTATCTGTTGTTAACGCTTAGTGCTACGCGGCGTGTAGATTGTAAAGTGTTTTATAAGTTCCTCTCAATGCCGTCAGATGGCGTTGCGCTGCTAGAGCTGTAGATTAATAGAAACTGTAAAGAATGTCTGGTTTTAACGTGATATCAATCTAGCTAGAGACTAGGGTTGCGATTGTTGCGAGCTTGCTTGCTACCAGTGCAGGTGTGAGTGTGATGCCCTCGCCCTCAGGACGATCTCTAATAAGCATAAGCGGTGATGTAGCTGTGACCTGTGCAATACCCCCACTAGAAGCACTCTGGCAGTTCGTTAGTGGGATATATTCTACAGTCAATATTAGCAAATATTTAGTGCCCGTTGTTTTACTGGTCATGGTTTCTTTGATTATAAAAAAAAGACAAGTTTCATACATTTTAATATTACATCGAACATTTTTCATTATATCATTTAAACATTATCAATTGATAGAGAACCTCTTATTTATCGTTAGTTATGGCAGGGAACTCATTATAATCTCTCAATAAAAATTCAACAATAAAGCTTTTAAAAACTTGAGCGCAGATTCGACTAGGTACCTAAATGCGAAGGGGGTACCTACGGACACTAACAAATTTTAAATACTAGAAGCGTTTCACGTTTCCCACAGAACGTCTAAGTCATCGTTTGTTACACTACACTACGTGGACGTCGGGGGCGCGGGGGGCCGGCCTGTGCACGGGGGTGGGTCCGTCTGGCGCGTACGAGGGGTTGCTGTCTCCGCGCTCGGCCTCCACGTAACCGGCGTTCTCTATGATCCGACATCTGGCAGTATCCGACTCTCGCTCGACGTACAACAGCCTAGCCGGCCTTCCCCCCATACTGGACAGGCCGCTTGGAGCGCTGGACCGAGTTATAGACCCCTCGCGGAGCGCCACGGACCCTCGTTTTCTTTCCGGAGCAGGGGAACCTCGATACTCCGAGGTGTCGGGTCGTTTGCACCGCAACAACTTTGCGAACGCCGCTCGGAAGCCGGCGTTCTTCCACGCGTAGATGAGCGGGTTTATCCCGGAGTTGGACATGGCGAGGGATGACGTAAGCCGGTACGCGATGTGGTTGTGCAGCGGCATCAGAGGCAGCGTCTGCGCACACGCGACCACCACGAACGGCATCCAGCATATAGAGAATGACCCTAGAACTAGGAGCACCACCTGGAATTTAAGAAATTTATGGATTAGGAATCTATAAAACTGTTTTTGAAAAATGCCTCTTTGTTTTTATAGATATTTAATTAGGTGTTTGTAGTACCTAACGCTTAACCGAATACAATCCAGATGACAACATTACCTATCGTAGTACAGCTCCGAAAATTTTAGAAAAATTAATTAATATATGTAATCACGAACGTTAGAAATCGACAGACGCAAAACCAGACATGGAATGGCAACACTTCACATGAGTGTCTAAACATCCAGTAGTCCGGCCATGATTACGAGTACTTCGTGTAATAAATCGATATTGTACACACTCGCGGCACGCGCAAACTGTAAATATTTACACGGCAATAACTAATAGTTTGATAAGTAACAATATTATCCTCGATGGTCTATGCAGTGCAATATAATTATTTAGGGCTTCTGAAAAACAAGTTATCACATGTTTTTATCGAACTAAATTATAATTATTATTTCAACGTCTAACATGTCTATTAGATCGTTTTGTTGATCTCTATGCTTTTAAAAGTTAAACTTTACTGACATCATTAAGCATATTTTCTTAATGCCATCGCTTCTTTTACTTAACCATTGTGATTAGTCAGACAAGAAATAGGGTACCTGTATACTCTTCCAGTCGTTTCCTCCAGCCGGACAGCAAGTGTTGGCTCGCATCCGCCTGGCGTGGCAGGTCGCTTCCCGCCATATTCGCCAGTACAAGATGAACATCACCATCCATATCAGGGAGAACATGGGCGCCAGGATGCTTGTTGTGTAGGACTTGGGCACCACCTGAAGGCAACAAATGGACAAAATTACATAGAGTGACAATTGTTTCGTTACTTCTAATTTGGGGCAAACGTTATTCCAAAATGACGCAATTTTTTTATCAAATTCTTTTTAATAGTTTTTTATGAGTTTATAATTATAATACTTGTATTCCATTGCAATCTGATAAAAGTTGATGAAACAGTTGTTTCATTTGTAATATTTTCTCAAAGCAGAGATTTATTTGAATTGGTATAAAGGTATATTGCCTCTATCGTGAAGGATTTACCTTGTACGTAATTCGGTTGTTTGTTTTGGCCTAGTCTAATCTTTGCTGTATCAGTATATCCATTATCGAATAAATTGTTTCTTACATTGTTGTATGAAAAGCCGAGAGTAATATAGAAATTAACAAATATTCATCTATTGATATTCAATAAGTACTTATTATTGTTTATGCATAGTAATTTTTGATTAACTCTGAAAATTAAGATTACACTGTCTATTGTCAAGCCACATTTATGTTCTGATCATATAATGTGAGTTTTTATGCAGGATTAAAGTGCAAAATGCACCTCGCCATACCTTGTATAATAGAGATAAAGTTCTTACAACAACAGTAAGTATACAGACTAATGATTATCTTGAATGGGATTATCTTGAATGGGATTTCATTTCAGTCATAAAAATATGCGCAGTATAAGTTAACTGTGTAGTAATGTTACCATGTTCATCTCGCACGCGATGCCATCGTGCCAGTCGTTCCAGAACATCGGTATGCAGCTGATGCACAGCGCCACCGACCACGTGGCGCTCATCAGGAGCCTCGTCACGAGCTTCGTCATGTACCGACTGTAGTGGAGTGGATGGACGATCGCTATGTACCTGGAAATATAGTCCAAACGTGTTGAACATTCGGTCGGCTTTATAGTAAAGGACTGATTTGTAATTCTTTGTTTAAATTAGTACGTTTAAAACTTCGCTTCCTATTTCGATGTAAATTGTGTCAGTTATCAAATTGCTGCATATGAATTTTGGTGACATAGTAATCATCATCAGCCCACATCAGTCCAATGTTGGAAATAGGCCTCCCATGCCACTGAGCCCGGCCTTCGGCTCTCCTCCCTCATCCAGTGTCTGCCAACCGCTCTGCGAATATCGTCTCCACCTGATCACAGGGTGTCCTACTACAATTATACGCTACGCTGGTGACATACTGTACGAATGCAATAAGATTTGTAATGAAAGAACGACTAATTGTATATTGAGTTGCAATACTAGATAGCCATGTTTAGCTTTACATTTTTGCTATTGTTATACTTGGACCACCAGCTATTCGCGTGTTACATTTTATAGGTACAAATAAAAAAGTTTTCTTTGGCTCATAATGGTGATATACCGAGTTATATATCACCGTTATGTCTTATACTTATGATCTGTATTTAAAGTAAAAGTTCTTTGAAATAATTTTCAAATAAAACATTCACTTACCTATCTACAGCTATCGCTATGATGTTGTAAATGGACGCGAGACACGCTAGGATAATTAGAATGAATCTCATGAGGCACGACCATTTGATCGTCCCGAAGTCATCGTTCAAGTAGAAGATAAGATGGTACGGTAGCGTCAAGCCCACCATCAGGTCGGAGATCGCCAGGTTGAGTACGAACTGGTTGGAGACGAGCGAGGAGAGCCTCCTGCTCAGCGTCACGGCGAGTATCGTCAGGGTGTTGCCGCTCACGATCAACAGCATCAGAGATCCGTCGACTATACTCCAGGCCCAGTAGTTGTACAGGTTCGCACTCGTCCCCTCCTCGGTCGCGTTCCGCCCCACCTCGCTCTCATTCCCGAATTCAAAGTCCATAACATCGCTGGCCGCGGTCGCCAGCGCCCCCCACTCGGAGTAGTTCGACGTCGTGGTCGAACTTCACGCGCGCATTGTCTTAACTGTTCACGTCACTCGTCACGCGCGTTTCGATCGCACTAGCACTCTTTTCCTTTATCCCCGACGCGCACATTTTCTCTTTCACAATAAATTGCGTCGCGGCAAACACCTGAAACAGAGTTTAATAGTTACGTTTATATTAAGGGCATGAGTTGAGTGTGGCACGTGCGCTCGGAGCGTGGGATGCTTCTTGTGGATGCACGGTGGCGTTCGCCAATAGTGCAGCTAAGTTGGATTGTAACGCGGTGTTTTGTATGTAGAAGCGCGTCGTCCCCACAAATAACTTCCCAGTACCCGCTCGGCTGCGTTTTCTACACTTTGTGCTTCTCTAAATCACCCAACTTTTTCAAGAGATCGTCCGAGAATACATCGGTAGTTGTCTCTCCCGCAATCGTCTATAAATTATTAATGACCCCCTAATGAGACAAGCCTTGTCTATCTAAGCCCTGATCGATTGCCATCCCGATTGGCAATCGGGATGGCAACCTACATACTACAATTTTAATTTTTTGTTTTGTTACTTATGCTTGTTATTTGGTTGTGGTGAGAAATAAATAAATTATATTATTATTATATTATCCCGCCATACATCAATTATATCTAGTCGCATGAAGGCCTTTCGGCCCATTTACAAATTGTTAATGTTTGATTTATTCGGTAGAACCTATTCAGAAATTTTATTACGTAAATCCTAAATAATAAATACGAGTACTAAGCCAACGCCATTTTATGACTATTGGTCACGCCAGTGTCTATACATTACACACCTACATATTAAAACATAGTAATACATACAAAGTGATTAAGGGTAGAGTAAATAATAATAAATAATACCAGCCCTTGTTTATGTCCCACTGTTGGGCACGGGCCTCCCCTCAAGATGAGGGGGCTTAGGCCATAATCCACCACGCTGGCCGAGTGCGGGTTGGGAAGGGTAGAGTATTATTTATGAATGCAATATTTAGCGGTGCGACCGAAATTGACAATGTCAATTACATCCAAGTAATCCGGGCCGGCACAGTGACGCGATCTATCTTCAAATTGACATGGATCAAAGACTTTGTTAATTAAGACCATGTCTTTCATAGTTTGTGACTTTCATATAAACAGCGATTATTTCATTATTTTAATTAAAAATTCAATTTTTTTCACAAGCTCCTTCCAACGGCCTTTTTACGATCGCGAGATGTGATTATGTTCGCAGACAATTATGCTGCTAATAGTTTTATAAAACAATATTCAATCATTGGCAATTGCATTTATTTTAAATGAGAATTTGGCTTTTGACGAATGAAGTGTCAAATGTGTCTCATATGTGTTGCAAACAACGGCAGATAGGAAATTGCAATTTGTAACACAATGGTTCGCATCGCACACTAGATTAACCAGATAGATTTATTCTCGTGTAATTTTGCATGTGTTTGTTGGGCATGAAATTATTGCTTCAATTTCGTGTTCCGTATTAGTGTCTAACTTAATTTATCGGACTTTAATGATTAATGTGTCTAGTGTTCAAGCTGTCTTCGAAAATTTATCGATTTTGTAGGTGTTTAATTAAAACTTACTTTGGTTTATAAATCAGGAGCAATTTGCTCTGCAGACTACAATTATAGCTCTGCGAGTTTGTACCGGCGAAGTTTCAGACGTCGAATCTTTGGGTCAAGGTAAAAGTTAGGCTATCTTTACAAATTGAGTAAGATAGCAATACGCTTGATATTTGAGAATCCGAAAGTTTCTACAATATTTATCTCTTTAAAATCGTATGAAATAGAATTTATAAATTTAATTCACGCGAGCACAGAATACAGCATGACTAAAGTGTTATATAAATAAAGTGAAATAGAAGCATTATATGAAGTCATTGCAAGTGTTGCAATATTGAGGACCGGACTAGTATTCAGATCACAGAGGCATAGACAGGGCTACGCGGAATGCCCTTTAGCGTGGACCAGCGCATTAATATGCTGTGATTGCTCCAAGCGCGGTGGCTAATGTTTTGTGATATTTACTTTAATGTAAGCTTACGCAAACTGGCAAAAAATAAATAATGGCGCACACTTGAATCAACATTTTTGTGAAAGCGAAACAAAAAGTATTCTTACCTTCTCTTGTCATATTTTTTTACTCCTCGAGATATTGCAGCTAATTTTCCCCATTCGAGATATAGACGAAGAATGTTACTGATAGCAGATATATATCGTGATTTGTTTGTTTTCTATTTGCATCTCATTATAATCAAGTACGATAAGTTGATATACTGTCTAGTTAATGTTATTAGGCGTGCTCTTTGAACCGTATCCAGAACCACTGTGACATCTTGAACAAACAAATTGCGTATTACCAATACTTGCTCACACTTTCTTGGATGAGCCTGTGAAACTTTTTAATAAGATAAATTAAGAACAAAAATCATGATACGTATACATTTAATAGACGATTTTTAACAATAAACCATTTAACTAAACTATTATAGTTATGATAAAAGATATTCTACATACAACAATAGAACTTGAGTATTTATGTGTGGCAATTGCGTTTTCACATGTCCGGTTGATTGGAATAGGAAATACAATATATTAATGGCTTCAATAATAGTAAATCGATAAGAAAATAAATACTATTGTACCAATGGATGTCCTTTACCTAATATAGCGTGACGGATTGTTGCGTGCGACCTCTACTAGCAATCATTCCATTTCAATTGTGTGATTCATTCGTACAATACATTCTAAATTTAATAATTAATTTTAAGAATCACGAGCATTTAGAATATGGGTAGACTAAAAGAATTCTATAAAAAGGTATTGTCTAAGGAATTCAAAGCTTGTCCTTTATAAGTATTAGTTTTCGTTTAACGTTTCTATTCGGTCTGAAATATAAGTTTTAGATATAGACTATCTAGACATATATACTTCATCTGTGGTTCGGAGAGAAATTTGGACACACTAAATACGAATTTAAACCTGCAGCTAGCCACATTCAATCTCTTACGCCACTAATTCATATGAAACCATGAAACTTAAGTTTCGCAATAACATCAATATTTTAACGTCGCCAATGGCTTACACAACTTACAAAACGAAGCCTCTAAAATCGACAACTATTGTGTACCCTGCATTTAAACAATCGTCCTTGGTAACGAATGAAGGTCATGCTGGAAATCAACTGCTCAGCTGGCTGTCACTAATATAATTGAAAATTATATTCCCACTTGATTTAGATTTTAAAATGTTAGAAAGTTGCTACTGAAATTCAGGAAGAACATAGTCTGTATGATCTACTTAAAGTGGTGAGTCCTATTTTAGAAAATCTCACTGATGCTTCGAGTAAAGTTTCTATTAGTTGTATAAAATATGATTTAAATATATAACTTTACTAGCTGACCCACGCAGCTCCGCCCGCGCTGTGTTTACGTTAACTAAACTTTCAATACCTAATATACATTCGCATAGAATACAAAACCTCCTTTTTTAAAGTCGGTTATAAACTTGGACCCACTTTGTACTTGCCCTCCAAAGCACAAAGACGTTTAGTTCAAATGGCGTTAAACGGACACCCATCTATTTAATGACCTTACCTAAAGTTTCTTAACCTGATCGATTTCCAAACATTGTTAACAACTGTCTATGAGTGTTCCCTTACAAATATTTATTCTAATTATAATGGAAAAATTGTTAAAATCGGAGCAAGCGTATAACCAAGTACACATTTTGACTTTAGTCACCTCTCCCAAGAGAACCGTGCCGAATGTCGGGATAAAAAGTATCTTATGTCCTACCTCGGAGTATTAACTCAAATCATGCCAAGTTTCGTTTCAATCCATCCAGTAGTTTGGCGTGATGCTCAGCCGAGATACAGACAGACAGACCGACAGACAAAAAAAAATACATTTTTGTTTTTAGTATCGGTTATAGAATGCCCTACAAACATAATTTTCAAGATATCTTCAATGTACAGAATTGGACCTGTTACAGTTTTATTATAAGTATAGATTTGGTATTCGGCTATGGAATTGTATCTACATATTAATCAGAGTCCTTAAGTCATAGAACCCTTTTGAGTTACTCGAAGGTACGATTTAGAAGTATGAACACATTACATCAGTAATAATATAATTACGAACTTGGATATCCACGAGGGTTGAATTTCTGTCATGCGGATAGAATAGCGTGAAGAGTCCCCAACTTACATTAACTTTTCTATTGAATTTGTTCCGTGGGTTTAATTGAAGCAAAATACAATTATATCTTGGTTGTTTTACTGGCCTAGCCTAGTATGGACAAAAACATTTATCATAATCTTTATTAAAACTAAAATATATACACCTTAAACTGATAATTCCCCAAAACTTTAAACAGAACGCGACTTGTGAGTAAATATGACGGAATCTGTTGATTAGATTGAAAGGTTGATTGGTTGAATCCAACATGCTGCTCGCCTGGGCAAATACCCTCACCTTACAGAAAACTGCAGTCAAATAACGCCATCTTAGATTGTGCGCGACACACAACACCGTGTTGTGTTACAGTCATAGGTAAGATGCTCTACGAAGTGTTACTTTGCTGGCGACTAAGGTATACAGTTCGTCCTTTTTACTGTATTTACCACAGCTGCATTAACAGTTATCATCAGATCAGATGAGATTATGATCAGTAGGTGTTTAGTATGTGTGAAATAAGACAGTTCAACGTTATAAGACATAGGTATAGGTATATACAACGAAGGAGAACGTTATAAAAGTGCAATAGATTCAAATATTAGAAAATATGTTTTTGGATGGAAGGTTATTATCAACCCGAAGAAAATGACTCCATGCCCGAGGTATCGGTTCGTCGCGATGTCAAAAACTCAGGCACGACGTCAGGAAATCCTTACAGATAGGGCACGTGCAAACTAGATTCCGAGATTTACATTCATACATATATTGTCCTTTTTTTGCTTTGGATATTTCCACGGCATTTGAAAACGATGGTGTGGGTGGAGACTGCATTTTCGTACACTGACATAATTATTTAACGAAAAAACGGGACCTCTATTAGTCACGTCGCTCCTCCTCCTCCTCTCCTCTCTTTTGACTTACCCTCGGCTCGTGGCGATACTCGATAATATCGTCACGAGGGTAAGGCAAAAGTTGATCGCCCCGGCGCATCAACCCCTATTCGATATGTGACTATTTCTTTAAACAACGGTTTGTTTTTTAAAGAGATCATGATTCAATACTTAAACTGGTAGTTTATAAGTTGATTTTCATTATACATAGATCACTTAAAGGAGTGTTTAAATTATCCGACCGCAATAAATAAGTTAATTGGTTGGTGAGGTTACTGTGGTTGGTAAGCCTTTTAATGTGAACTTTTATTAATATTTCGTTAATTCAGATAATGTTTATTGATATTCATACCGAAACTGAGTCACCTAGAACTTAATTCTACTAATTGCATATCATCATATATGCTTTATGTAAATAGATGCTAATTTGTTAGTAGATACATGATTATTCACTTGTATACATATATTATTCATTGTAAAAACAAAATGATTTGAATTATTGGGAAACACGGCAAAAACGTACATAGTATTCAATCCTTTTGGTTAACAAGTTCGTAACTTATCGAACTCAAACCAGATACGTAATGTGTTCGGCAAGAATTCCACTAAACGTCAAATAAATAACATTTATCAGTTTACTCTTAAGTGTTCGCCTTGAGTAGGGGTGACTTATATCAGAGAGTGCGGAGGATTTCTAGTGATTGACCGAAGAAAAATTTGGTGCTTATGAGGAAGCATGATCGATAATATATTTGTTTGTTTTCATCAGTTTGGGGAATTATTTTACTTGATTATCTTCCAAGGCAAATATTTTTCCTACTTCCACGCCACCCATTCATCTTTGAAAAAAAATCAATCAATCAAGCAATCTCATTTCCCTAAACATATTACCGAGTAGTCGTAAGCTATAAATCTAGTGACCAAAAAGCCACTCGTAAATCAATTTGCCGAGTTACAGATCTGGGTTGTTAGGTTTTGTTAAAATGTACCTCGATCTTAATTGTCTCTGTTTAACCTCAGTTTTAGTGGTCATTGCGACGAGCATGATCTGACACGTTACGTGGGAAGCTGTGCCGGCGGTTCTTATGATTTCGGTCGTTTTATTGATTGGATGGGGAGCCGCTAATTCTTGTTGATTTGTGGGATCTGTGTGCGTTGCCAAAAATGATTAGAATGCTCTGTACTGCTCACGTCATATCACAAACGAGGCTTGGTTTACAAAATCAATGGCAGGATAATATTGAAGTTTACTTATGTAACAGCACCACAATGAACGACAATTGGTTATTTGCATCCACCGGTTACCCGCGACGCGCACAATGTCGTCTGCCCACCTAGTGGAAGGCCTACCTACGCTGCGTCTTCCGGTTCGTGGTCGCTACTCAAGAACCTTTTTTCCCCATCGGTTATCGGTTCTTCGAGCGATGTGGCCTGCCTATTGCCACTTCAATTTGCATATTCTAAGAGCTATGTCGGTGACCTTGGTTCTTCGGCGAATCTCCTCATTACGGATTCTGTTGCGCAAAAAAACTTTGAGCATATTTCTCTCCATAGCTCGTTGTGTGACTTTGAGCTTCTCTAAAAAGCCAGCAGTTAGGGACCACGTCTCAGTACCATATGTCATCACTGGCAAAACACACTGGTTAAAAACATTCGTCTTCAGGCACTTAAATAAGATGTTATTAGGTTGATCTTACTGGAAACTAAAGATTTTAACGGTTTATGGTGTTTGGCTGTTTAGAATATTTGCATCCGTGAATTTAGTACAGAACTTTCATTTATTTTCTTATAACATTGTAAGCTAGAACCACGGAGCTATTTTAATGTCCCTACTTACAATAATCCTTATTTCTCTTAGAACCCATGTAAAGCAATTTAGAACCGATATATTGGAGGCATCCTCGCGTCATGGGAGTTGATACGGAATTGCGTTAACACCACGGAAAATTAGTGTCATCGTGATTCTAAATCTTTATTTATATACGTATATTCTGACTTGTGAATACAAATCTATAAAAACATCAAAGCTGCTTTGCTGGTTATTTTTCATAAAAAGTCGTTGAGTAATTGACAGGCCATGAATATAATTATGTACCGTTAGATGAAAATAACTATATTTAGAAGCACATGATGAGTTTACTTCGATATTTGTGATGCGTCATTCGATAGATGAAAGATACGTTATAATTTTTATGTGAAAGATGGATAAACATGTTTGTAGGTTGTTTGTAGGTAACCACAATATCTGAACTCGGCACGCAACATAAATCTAACTAGTACTTATTCTATAATGTTCTTGGAAAATTGTCTCTCGCTGTTTCCACTTTTTTCTCGACAATAATAGTTCTCCTTGTTCGGTTGCCATTGTACCCTTCCAGTCTCCCTCCTGCCCCCCACGTCTTTATTATAGTGATAAAACGTTACATTGTGTGTTTAAGGGTGCGGTCGATCCCTGAAAGCGAATCAGTTTAGTAACAGAAGCTTTATTTATAATTAATTATAATATAAATTTTCTGTTATGTTTCGTCGCCTTCTGTCGGTTCTTGGATTTAGGTATTAACATTCCCGTCTTGACAGTTTGATGTCTGATATAAAAGAATTCGTTCTGTTACAAAAATGCGAAGCTTGCTCTGTCTATGATATAAGCCCCAAACTCGTTACTGTCTTACTTTTTATTGGAGTCTGCCACATATGCGTCACATGCCGTTGATAGATGTAAAGGGTTCGAAGCAGGCATCTTTCCCGACCTTTCGCGAAAATTTCCTCCAAACGTTTATTTTTTGCGAGTCTACCGTTAAGGGTCTCGAAATTTTAACGCGTATTCGTGTTCTGAATATAAGTACACGACATAACGTAATGCTAACGGGCGCTGATATTTAATTTAGCATCTTTGTTGTTTCTTCGAAGTTCTTTTTGCAAGTAAGTCTAGAAAAAAATATCACTATACCACTTGCGGTTTACTTGTCAGTGACAAGGTTTAAGGCATGCAGTCATATGTTATTGTATTCTTATTCAGATATTGATGCTTAATTTTGTTCAATCTTACATTATCTTCATCTCTTAGATTTTTTATTAACATGTAAAGAATTTGGATGAAGAATGACCTTATTCGACTAAATTGATTATTTGAACAAGAAGAAACATTTACATTTAGAAACAATTGTGCTCTGTAATGTGCAGTTACTCGTAACACATACAGGGTGTTTGTAACATTTTGCACAGTAAAAAGTGAATACAAATGGTATTTCGGAGTGTGTAACATCATCCGTCAAAGTATAAAAGAGCCCGGGCTTGTTAGTGCTGAAATGTATGTATGTATATTAGCACAGCAGCTTAACCGATCGTTATCATTGCGATACTACTGTTATCGATTTGCTATCAATTTTATTGGCTATAATAGAACTTCCTTGGCTATTTTTATCATAAATTATTGTACATATCGCTCACATCGATATTAGTTGCCATACTAATTTATTGCTTGTATATTCCCATTTATGGCAGTAGTGTGTGGGCTGGAGTCGCCTTGTCATTTTACTATATAAATCCACGAAAACAATTCTTCACCGAAGCGTAGTTATAAATTTTCAAAGAATTAAGCATCTGGAAAAATCAAGTTCTTCTACTCCATCCCCGCTGAAACTCGAAAGGTCGAATTTTACACGACTATTTCTTTTGTCTATATTTATGTCATATAAAATTAGATCATTTATAAGTGATGGGCATTAATTCTATGTTGATCGGGTTAGTATATTTAAATGAAGTGCGGTCAATGTACCGGAGTTAGTCCCCTTGAGGATCCACTGAGAGCTCGAATTATGCGACCTCATTTTACAGATAGGCTGCTCCACGAATATTTATTGATGTAGGCTTTACGGTTTAATGGAATAGATAATCCTGAGCTACCTTATCGACGGATAACCCTCGAGTGACTATCCCGACTGCCTTTTGCGTCATACCGTTTCCTTAATTTAATTACCTAAGTGGAATATAATGTACTTCTAGAGCGTGAAATCAGTTTAAAACGTAGGAATATTGTCAGTCCAGATTTTGATACTGAAATATGTATCAAATGTTAGCTAAGAATTCCAACACGTTTAATTACTATAAATGGTGAATTAATAAAGTAGTCATAGTACCGTATTTAATCCCCATTATACTATTTACGCGTTTCACTGTTTTTAAATCATACTGTGCAATGCAGCGATACTTTAATGTGCCATCAACAAATTTTGCAATAGCTCGTAACAACTAGCTCGTAAATATTAAAATACTAAGATGAGATTTACCTTTGAATGATAATTAATAACACCGCTATGTTTTAACCAACAACGCCCGTTAAGGGTTTTGATTACGTTGAATGTACGGTTTTCTAAGATTTTTCACTTTTATAATTTATATTAACATCAATACCTTTATAAGTGAATTCTAAAAATGTTTACAGCAAAGCAAGACTTTGTGATTAATGTAGAGGTGTGGTCTATGTAATCTTCAAGATATTAAATCTAAGCTTTGCAAATCGTCTATAAGTTTAATATGGATATTTGGCAAGCACAGATACATTAATAGCCAGTTAGGATACGTTACGATGTTCATTGATAATTCCAGAGAGATGTAGCATCAAGGGCGACGTACGATTGCATTAGCTCCGTTAGTTCGCGTGCATCGAATGTCTGGTTAATGCACGGACTGCAAGCTTTATATTTACAACAATAACGTCAAATATCAAGGTTGCACTGACCCATTTACAGAAATACGACTTCCGAGGCCTATTCAAAGCGGCTCGCAGCTTTATCATGAAACAAAAGCTTTTGTGACCTACAGACCAAAGAACGGAGAAACGCGAATACTTTGCTAGGCGCAAGATTTATGTATTTACGTCTCCGGAATCGAACTGCCTACTCAGCAGATACAATAGACGAAGCAATCGTACGGGCAATTTGCGATAGCAATTTCAATATTCCCTTAAATTGAATCCGAAAAAGATAAAATTCCGTCGAAGTCCGACAGTTACATAAGTAGTAGGGGTGGGGGAGCCCAAGCTTACGTAAGCTCGTCTGGAACTCCAGCGGTTAAGTATATAAGAAAGAACACTTTGATTCATATCTTTTAGCGAAAACATTTTCACGGTCCGATCATGCGATACACTCTCATATTCCGATAGATGCATTCTCATATTCCGAGCCAAACCAATTCTAAGCGGCAACGACGCGCTCGAATCTCACAGAATAAAATTAAGTTCAATATTTGTTTTGACTCTGAACTATCATCAGATTCCTGATAGCAAAAAAAAAAATACCGATTTGAACCCGCTTTTCATTGATCGTGCAAATATGCAAATGGAATCGCGTGGTAATGGAACCATTCGTTCGTATGTTCAACTAATACTTCTCGGGCACCGGCCGGTGTTCGCGAGGACCGCTAACGTCAATATTTACCTCGACGACGTTGTTGGCATTTGGCACAACAGACGGAAACACTAGTCGGCCGCAACTGGCTACATCATACAACACTGATACCACTATAAGGGTTATACACTGTTAGAACTTTTACGCAGGGTGACGAGGGTGGGTTGCTACGGTGAGGACGTACGTTCGCCGCGGCGGTCTACACGCAACTAAACACTGCGGATGGAGACGTCGGTTCCCAAACACGAAATTCGCGGTCTTTGTAGGCATTAGTGGACTAACACCAGTGGCAAAGGTCATGGTTTTCTTTCGTTATTCGTACTCGTATATGCGGCAAACGATGTTTGTTGTAGATTACTTTGATAATATACGACGTATTTGTGGATTAACGTGATGTAATTTTGTAGAAATGGAAACGGGAGGCTTCGGAGAGTTTTTATTTTTGTGTGTACAAAACAGTGATACTTTTTTGGAGAAAAGGAGGAATGTGGTTTCATAGTTCGGGTTATAAATAAAGCTTGGGATTAATTGTGCTATCTTAGCAGTGTTTTAGAGAAGTACAAGTGACTGTGTTCATATGTCATTGCATATATTTCAAAAGGTATAAAAAGGTATTAATTATTTTATTTGTATGTAATAATAATGTTTCGCTTTTACGCGACTATTCGCGTAGAAGCGAAACATATACTAGCTAGACTGTGAAATAAAACTATTTGTACGGATAATCTCACGATATATTCTGTATTTTACATTTGTGGCGTTACGTATCCTCTGCAGCACCCATGGCCATGGTCAGGGGAGTATTGAAGTGTTGAACTACTTCATCTCATAATTATCCCGGTGTTATCTTAGTTATTACCCGATCCGCAGAAAGGGTTTACAGAGGAGGTCTTGCAGTGGGTGCGTAGGTATGTATTTTTACACTTTGGTGTCACTGTTGTTAGTTAAAATCTTTACTGAACTCTGAATTAGTAATTTCACTAATTACTATTTAAGCTAACTTAGTCAATTCGCTAACAATAGTCACCCCGGTTGTGCCCCGGTTTAGTCGTCCATTGCTCGTGTACTATTGTTTCGTGGCTGTATTTAAACCTTTACACCCGAATTGAACTATAAATTGTCTAATAGTGTCCTGATATAGCGAGGATTTGGCTTAACTACCATTAGCCTATTGTGAAAGCGAATGTGGATTTATTTGGAGCAGTAAATATTAGCCGTTTTTTGTGGTCATGTTCGAGGTGAAAGGTATAAGCGACGTGTTGGATAGTTTTTTAATAACTCGTCATGTTGACAATACACACGATAAAATAACTAATATATCATCTGTTTCGGTACTTTTCGATGTAGTTGAAGCACCAGTTTTATTGTAAATTAAAATGTACAATTCTTAATCAACAGTGATACCCTGATATGTTGCGAAGTAACTTCATACCTTGGATTTCAAACTCAACGTCCTACGATCAACATCGTGCTTGAAACTACAAGTCTGCTTCAATCGAGTTGATCATTGTTTATTAATCCATTATTATTATTTTTTTCTTTTTTTTTCTTTATTTATATTAAAAAGGATAATAAATTAATAATATTTTTTTAATTGATGCAATGCTTCGTTTATTGCATTGTCAGATCCAGATATTTCCAATAAATCATTGGCCTCAGGTTACCTCAGAGGTGAGCATTTAGGTCACGACCCAATGCAGCCTGAAATATGAATTTTATAAAATGCAGCAGTCATAGGTCGGTGCATTTTAGCGATTGGCATAACAACCCATTCCCAGTAGAGGCATATCTATCTATATCTATCTATACTTATAATAAAACTGTAACAGGTCCAATTCTGTACATTGAAGATATTTTGAAAATTATATTTGGAGGGCATTCTATAACCGATACTAAACCCAAAAATGTATTTTTTTTATTTTTGTCTGTCTGTCTGTATCTCGGCTGCGCATCACACCGAAACTACTGGATGTATTGAAACGAAACTTGGCATGATTTGAGTTAATACTCCGAGGTAGGACATAAGATACTTTTTATTCCGACATTCGGCACGGTTCCCTTGGGTATTAATCTGTGCCTTGGGAGAGGGGACTAAAGTCATGGAAAAGTGTATTAAGCTACGTGGTGAATACTTTAAAAAACAATAAAAAGTACTATAAGGTTCTAGTTGTGTTTTTTTCTTCAAACGACAAAACTTAAAAGGCATCCCTCGTACTAATACTTATAATCCTTTTTTGTTGTTGTAAATACATACTTAAGTAAATAGATAAATAACACCCAGACACTTGGTGGGAATCGAACCCACGACCTATTGGGTAGCAGCCAGGATGTCTAACCACTAGACCAACAGGCCCGTCAAATAATCCGATTTCAAGAACTAGATTTATGATCATTAACAGTTAATGATCATAAATATAGTTCTTACTCTAATTGTATTTTGTAAGTGCGGCAGTAAGAGAATCCGTTATATAATAGACCCCTTAGCAACACAAAATTAGATAAGTATAGCAACGTATAGTTGCTAGATTCTAGCCAACCGAAGCCCACATCGACATAAGAGCTTCTTTCGGAGGAGGCACGGTGTTATAAAGGGGAAGATTTATCAGCATAATTATGTTATTATATAGTTAAATGTGAGCCATTGTGATTTTGGTTCGGTCATGCTCGCCATCGAAAAGTCTTTGCTTGTGGCGGCTTCGTGTGGCGGGTCACCCCCTTCCCTCTAATATGGTTGAGGGGAGTGATGGCTGCTGCTCGAGTCAACTCGTGCGCGGGTGCTGCTTGGGGGGACTGGTCCGACTTCTATCCTTTTGGCCTTTTAGTTTGTTGTAATTTTTGTCGTAATTTATTGTTTTCTTCTTTTCTCCCTTGCTTTATGTTTCGAACGGCAGGACACACTATCGCTAATGTCGATTCATTTGTAACAAAAAAATGTTTAAAAAAAAAGTGAAAAAATGACAAGCCCGCTGAGTTTCTTCCCGGATCTTCTCAGTTGAGGCCGCGTTGTGATCCGGTGGTAGCTTTTAAAAAAATGACGATACAAAAGTGCTAGCGTTAAGTCTATTTGAAATAAAGATTTTTGAGTTTTGAGTGAGTTTGAGCATTATCGAGTTCTCGTGTATGAAAATCCTCTCTGAATGGTAAAAGCTATGTTCGCTTACGACATGAAGTCAGGCTTTGGCAGCTTTTAACGGCTACCCGCCGAAGACTATACGTTATTATTTTAAGTTTTTACCATCGATATACTATTTAAACTTAACGTTACTTATTATATATCGATGGTTTTTACCGTCCTTTTGAGGTACCAGTAAGGAGCAACTACACGAATTTGCTCTCAGCTGGATTTGAACCGGCGAGCTCCGGTTCTCAAATCAAATACTTTCCCACTACGCCACCGAGGCTACAATAGGCATACATACCTCGCGTTGGTAAATAAGAATATCGATTGCTAAATTATTATTGTTATTAACCGACTTCAAAAAAGGAGGAGGTTCTCAATTCGTCTGTATATAGGTATATATTTTTTTTTATGTATGTTCGCGCATAACTCTGGCAATTATGAACCGATTTGAAAAAATCTTTCTTCCATCCATTCTTTAATCCGTTAATTGGGTCCCATAAAAAAAATATTGCTTAGTAATAAGTAGTTCCTGAAAAAACAAAAATTTGTTTATTCGAGAGAGTAAACTACTATGATGATTCCATGCAAATTTCATTACGATCGGATAAATTGTTTCAGAGTTTCTGAAGAAACATGAATTATGTAAAAGTATGTAGACGATAATGTGAAATGATAATGATGTCATAACCTACCTAGATCATTTTACCGTCTTCGATGGTTCAATCTATAAGTATGAAAATATCACTAAAAAGTATAAAATAAAATATTTAAAACAAAAATTGAACCGACTTCAATAACACTAAAAAGTATAAAATAATTTAAATATTATTGAAGTTGATGCCAAATATACACAGCAGGTACGCTAACACCAACTTCTTTAATATTTAAATTATTTTATACTTTTTAGTGTTATTGAAGTCGGTTCAATTTTTTTTTAAATATTTTATTTTAGAAATTAAACTTTATTTATACTTAAATTATAAACCTTTCCAGAAGGGAACATCAAGCGTTTTGCTTCGTCATTAATATCATGTAAAGCGATGGATTTATCCCGTCTGTCATAATTTACGTATGCGTAGTGCTGCATTGATAGTGAATAGGTTATAATAAGCTAGTGCGCTTTACATTCCCTCGAATACATGCAAAGAACCAAAGAACTTGTGATATAAATTCTTTGTATTTTCTTGCAAATTTTCTTCACCCAAAGTTATAATAATTCAATAAACACTTCATTTATTTAATAAACAGAATTAAATTACACATCTGCTTGCTCACTAACTTTGTAACTTGGATACGCCGCTTCTCAGTTTGTTGTTAGGAGTTCTCGCACCGCGCTGTCACCTCCGATTCTCCTTACACTCCGTTCATTAGCTAAGTAAACTTGTTAGTTTGCTCAACATAAGCTATTAGTACTTGCGTAATCAACAACTAATTTGATAAGTCTGCAATCGTGGTTTGTGCGTGCCTTTTTAACGCGGTAATATTTATTTAAATTGAAATATTCATCATTTAAATTTACAAGCAGAAAAAAAGATAATTTAAATTTTGAGGTTATATTTGCACATGGAGTGTCCGGGTAAGAATAGCACCCTCCCATCTTCTTCCGCTGGGTGTCCGTAAGAGTCGACTAAGGGAACACAAGAAGACGGGCAGCAGCGTCTCTACTAAATGACCTACCACCTGTACTGTGACCGTGATCTCCAAGACGCCTACCAAGCGTGGGGATTATCGCAACCCCTCTCTTGTAAGAGGGATGCCTTTCTTCAGCAGTGGACGACTTTCATCTGCTGCTGATGATGATGATTTATAAGAACATCACAAAATCTATTTGCGAAGACTCGATGTTTTCGTTAATTATGACAAATTGTCAACAGAGGAGAACAACGCTAATAGTATAATAATAGGGCTAAATTAAAACTTAATAGGTTCGCATTGCTTCATTAGCAGAGTGAGGCAAGCGGACCGCGGAGCCATTGTCCACACAATGGCTCTTGTACAATTATTGCACACAATCATTATTCACGTCGTCCAACTACCGGTGGAACCGCACTACCGCAAAAATGAATCTTATCGACTTCTGGAAGCCAGGCTCTCATTGTTAGAAGCAAATTGGTGTGTGCTGGCTATAGAAGCTTAGTAAGCTTAAATGATGTTTTCGTTATTGCAATAATTGTGCAAGGACTGTATCGATTTCTTATATGTATCGATAAAATTTAAATATTCATGTTAAATAGCAATTTGTATAAGATATGAATCAACCCATTTTTCAGAGCTTAAAATTCATTTTCAGAAATGTAAAGAATCAGTATAAAACATTGTCAACCCTTTACGAGTTGCCATTTTTTTCGCTCGACTGGGGCTCGACCGGGGGATTTGGGATTCTTACCCACTAAAAACCCCCGCGGCTGTCGCATCGGCACATGAGAATCGAACACTCCCGGGCTCTGCTGTGGGGTCTGCACCAGGAGCCCCTCAGTGCCTTGACTTTGCGCCCGCCGCCGGGGGAGGATTATAGCCGGGCTATAAAATATTAACTGTCATAAAAATATCTTAAAAAATATTTTATGCAATCAATTTTATTTCGTAGCCGCTTGTCGCTGCAGACAATACATTTTCAAGTAAAATGGTGGCACCACCAAAGCGAAGGTTGGATATAAAAAAGGGGAAACTAAAACAATAAAATTACGCGACGTACAAAAACTGCCAAGTCCTAAATAAACACGAGCGAGAGCAAGGGGTGGGTGGGGCAGGACCTCACTGAAACAAAGGTAAAATTGTCGCACCGTCCACAATATCTAACTTTGACATTGCCCTGCGTTTTCCCTTTGGAATACTATATTTTATAATTATTTATACCCTTAGGCCTGTATGATTAAATGTAGTTAAGGTTACCTGCAGAAAAATATGCTTTGATTTATCATAGGGTAGGACACCCATTTATTGTCACCTTAAGGAGTAACTGTACTTAACCATTAAAAAAAGGCATTTTCTTTTAATTTAAGCATCGTCATAGGAATCGATATTCCTTAAATAAGGATAAGACAGCGTTTTAAGGTTATTTTTATTACAAATCAAAGCACTTTAATCAATATGTTTACGTTAAAAAGAAATGTCTGAAATATCCAAAAGTTGGCATAGGTAAACCTTTTATTGACAGGGAAAATTACCTATTATTGTCCCCTCATTCATTATGGGATACATACTAAAATTAATAGAAGTTTAATGCAAATCAAAAAGTATTAAATAAATATGCGTTATTTTTTAACTGTAGGAATTGCCACTATCATAAATTAGGTTGGAACATAAGTGCAATAAAATAGAAATAACACTTCACATATTACTTCTTGTGAAACATGTTCATAGTCTGGTGCCTGGGTGTCGCCATATTGGTTTAGAGAATCATTGAAAATTACTT
This sequence comes from Furcula furcula, assembly GCA_911728495.1. NCBI lineage: Eukaryota > Metazoa > Arthropoda > Insecta > Lepidoptera > Notodontidae > Furcula > Furcula furcula. The sequence goes on from OU452252.1 coordinate 25,608,324, forward strand.
CCATATTCTGGATATCAAGGCTATTAAATTAATTTAATTCAAAAAGGATCATAAATTAATTTAAGATCCTTTTTGAATTACAATATAAATAAAGCATATTTTACCGCGATGGCAAACTTTATAATAAAACCTATTTTTGGCATGAGTGTCAATAAAATGGTTAATGACTTATTTTCGATACCTAATATTGGCACGGATAAAAAAAGTATTAAAATCGTCAGTACAACAAATATTGGCTGATTAATGCTTATGCTCTCATAAATCAAATCAAATAATATTTGTTGCTAAAATTCAAATAATCAACTATATAAACTTAGGTTTAAAATGGGTATTACCTTAGCAAGAAGTCAGGATTTTGAATTTTTCTTACATCTACGTACAGACTTGTCACAAAAGTTTTTATTCCGACGCCTTATTGAAAAAATATCTATTTCTGTGTTGCTAGTACTCTAACGTATAAATATACTGTTAATTACCTGTTTAGAAAAAATGTTTTGGGGCCTGGTAGCCTTCATATAGATAAAAAATGGTAAGGTGCCAATAAATTGGTACGGTGTCAATATTTGGTTAGTTTACCCTATCTGTGAAAAATATATAAAAAAATTGTTTAGGTTTCCATATCGGATTCCTAGTATGAAGTCTATTAATATGGAACGCAAGCTTTAATAGGCCTTTTTTGGCATTAACGGGATTAGATAGGTAGTGTGTTTTATTTATTAGAGATAGCGGCAATATAAACGAATTACTAAGCAATAGTCATCGATATACATTGGTATATCGATGTCGATATATAATAAGTAACCAGCAGGGCTAGACAAGTGGCAAACGCTTTGTATCTATTCCATATCGACAATCATAAACGCTTTAGCGATATCGTTCTTCGTTTGGTAGCCAAATGTACTAGGAGTTATCGAACGCTTATTCTATTCGATCGCTACGAAAAATAACAAATATAGTCTATGGTTTCGTTCTTAAATGTCATCCAAGTATCTGTCACTTGGGCATTGCAGGGCTAGACAAGTGGCAAACGCTTTGTATCTATTCCATATCGACAATCATTAGCGGCAAATGTTGCGTGACACCCACAATCCTCTGATAGGACCCTGTAGCTAAGAAGCTTAGCGTACATAGCACCTACAAAAAAAAATATCTCCGTAATATATCTAATAATAGGTCAAATATGCGCCATTTTGTAGCGTTATCTACAAGTGTTTGGCGATCGCTTCGTTTCGTACGCTTTGATTCGAAGTAGAATGTCAAACCTGCCACTTGGCTACGGTTTCGATGGGAATTAATGTACTATTCCGACGTTTCGTTTCATCGAATAGATTAGAATGACATTTGGCTACCAATTTTCTATTCTATTCGTTAGATCAAATTACTTATCGTATGTTTATGTCATTCCCATACATTCAGTATTCTATTCTATTAGCGTTTGTGCCACTTGTCTAGCCGTGCAGATAAGCAGTCACCTACTAAATTTCATCCAAAATATGGTAGTGATAGCTTAAATATTCCGTATGAACGTAAGAGCCCGAGTGACCCGTCCAGGGGGGCAATTCAACTAATTTACAACGGTTAAAGTTTAGCTTCGGTTTAGTAATCGTTAGATTGCAGTTGTCATTCGATAATGACGTAAAAAGTTATTCCACTAGTTGAAATAACAAACTTAAGCTAAACCTTAACTTAACTCCAACCAAAACGCAAACTGAACCATAACAGAACTACAATTGAAACATATCGAAACATTAAGTACTGGGTTTCCATACACCTTTATAGCTGAAAATGCTGCATCCAACCAGTGGACAGATTTGAATGCGGTTTTTTTTATTTGAAAGCTAGTATAAGCGAGATGGTTTTTAGCTATACTTCATGAAAATCGGTCCAGCCGTTTGAACACCATCAGCTCTTTTCCGAGTCGAGGTAGGGATATTTCGTATACAATAGATATATTTCATTACTTCTGTTAGTCCGAAAGATCTGAAATTTAGAACATACGAGTATGTAAATCCAATGATATAAACTAAAATGTTAACCGTCAGGGTCTGATGATCAAGGAGAAGGTGGTAACAGGATCTCGGCCCCAATAAACGTAGACCCATCGAGTTTGGGTTCGTTGAATAGGTCCCGACGAGTATTTGCTAGAAAAATGGTGACCAGGGTCTGATGATGGAGCAGGAAGGTGGTCACAGGATTTCTGAACAAATAAACGCAGACCCACCGAATTTGGACTCGTTGGATAGGTCTCGACGAGTAGGTGCTAAAAATATGGTGATCAGGGTCTGATCATGGAGCAGCCTACCCAACGAGTCCAAATTCGATGGGTCTACTTTTATTAGTGCAGAGATTATGTGAACACCTTCATGTTCCATCATCAGACCCTCATCACCATTTTTCTAGCAACTACTCGTCGAGAACTACCCAACGAGCCCAAACTTAGTGGGTCTACGTTTATTGGTGCAGAAATCCTGTGACCACCTTCCTGCTCCATCATCAGACCCTGATCACCGTTTTCTAGCAACGACTCGTCGAGATCTACCCAAGGAGCCCAAACTCAATGGGTCTAGGTTTATTAGTGCAGAAATCCTTTAACCACCTTCTTGCTCCATTATCAGACCCTGATCACCGTTTTCTAGCAACGACGCGTCGACTTACCCAAGGAGCCCAAATTCGGTGGGTCTACGTTTATTGGTGCAGAGATCCCGTCACCACCTTGCTGCTCCTTCATCAGACCCTGATCTCCATTTTCTAGCAACTACTCGAGACCTATCCAACAAGCTCGAACTTGGTGGGTCTACGTTTATTGCGGCCGAGATACTGTTACCACCTTCTTGCTGATAATCATCAGACCCTGGTAAAGGTTACCATTTTCTTACAGATATAGGCGTCAAACATAAAACACTCCTCGTTTTTGGTCAGGATTAAAAACAAACGAGATAGCTAACATTTTTATACTATAATATTTTTATTAAATTTTTATACTATATTTTAATACAAAAAGATCACAAAGAAATAAAGTCAGCAAATAAAGATGATTTGATTTGATTTGAAAAATAACTAGTTTTGATTTCTTTGTCTCCACAAGCGGGACACCAAATCCTGTTGATAGATATACCCTCGTTGTAATTGATCATTATGTCTTGTCCTTCTTCGTTCCATTGTTGCTAGGCGAGCAGTATTAATGCTGGCATGCTTCTAAATCCTCTTCAGTATAATCTGGCTCCTGATTAGTTTGAAGCACTATGTTATGCAGAACACAACATGCATTAATTATTTTTGCTGCAACTCTAGGCTTGTAGTGCAGCTTTCTATCCACTAATAAACACCTGTAATATAATTATATCATGTATGTATTCTTACAATAAATAATTAATAATAAATTGTTTTTTTTTTATTTTACTGTAATGTATAATAGTTTGCATACCTAATTCGTCCTTTTAAAATACCAATACACCTCTCCACAACATTCCTCACTGTCATATGCATGTCAGTATAGAATGCTTCAGGAGTGTTGAAAGCAGAATTTAATATTGGGGTCATCAACAGCCATCTCAATGGAAATCCACAATCACCTGGAAGGAAATATTTTAGCATTTAGAATTTACAACATGCAATCAAAGGTTCAAAACAATGTGTGCAACTAATCTACAAAGTACCTAGTAAATAAAAATCTTCTGCAGAGGTATTGAGTACTCTGTCTAATGCGTTTTGTAGTGGGTTGTTGTTCCATGCAGTACTATCATGTGTTGATCCAGGAATCAACGCACATTATCCTAGCATCACAATCACAAATCTGAAACAAACTTCTTTAATTAACTATATACACAAATAACCTACTATACCTATATATTTGTTATAATATCTTCAGTACATATACAGTAAAATATTAATAATGAACTTACAATTAAGGTACTTAAGGAATGATAACCTTTCCTGCTATAAAATCTTTCTTCATGTTCTGATGGTGGAACTATAGCTACATTTGTGCCATCAATACATCCTAGAACACCAGGCATGCTAAATTTATTATAGAACCTGCAAGCAATATAGCATTAAATTTATTATAGAACCTGCAAATAATATTGCATTAAATTTTTCTTTGACAAAAACTGATAGTTCAGTACTTTAAATTAATAATGTGATCTATAATACATACCTCCTTTTTATATCATCACGGATTTCTTTACAAGAAGGAAAATTCCCATATTTTTTAAATATGTGTGGTAAATTAAGCACCTCTGTTACTTGATGTATAGCCCGAGAAACGGAAGGTTGTGATATTGAATGAGACTCTGACCAACTAGTGTCTGGTTTGAGCCTGTCACATAGAATGCTAGTGCCACCAAGATCTAAAAACACATACATTTTGTATCTTTTTGCTTTTATGATTGCTTTTGCCTGTGTTTTACAGGTATTTGTTAGCAATATCAAATAAATTTTATTTAATTAATACGTTAAATTCTTACCTTTGTCTCCGTATCAATGCTGTCGGAACGAAGTCGGGCTGGCATATACGGGCTGATCTCCGCAATAAGGGATCTTGCCAGGCTTTTATTTAGTCTGTATTCTTTATAAATTCTCGACCAGTTAAGTTGAAAGCACAGTTGCGAAGTCTCTAAAGAACATTTCTACGTCTAACTCTTCATAAGTCAGCCTCATGGGCAATTTCAATAACGTTCATGTAAAACATAATTTTTAAGTTGGATTAAAAGTTAAACAAACGTGATGGCAGACTTTGAAACAATAACAGTTTAGTTTCGGTTGAGAAAAAGTCTAGGCACAATAACGTAAGTTCAACCGTTAATTTTGACAGATGGAGCGCTTAGCTTCGATTACGTTTACGTTTAGTTCGTGTTCTAACAGAATAGAACTTGTTAAATTTTAAACCGATCGTTGACTGAAACTGAATCTAAACTTAACGTCGATCGTTAGCACTTAGTAGAATAGGAAAACAGTCAAACGCTATGGTTTAGTTTCGTTTCAGTCAACATTTATGTTAGTTGAATTGCCCCCCTGGACTGCGCAGGTTGTAAACGGTTTTTATAGGCGCAATGGTCATTGTACATTAATTTTTTTGTACAGTGCTGTATCAATATTTACGCTACAAAAACAACGATGTATAGCGTTAAAACTATTTCTGCGATGTTACTACCGTAGCGCATTATACCCGTAGTACCGTTCAAGCCACGCCACGAACGAGACAGGGATAGTGGCGGACAACACGCGAAAGGGAGAACGGGATAACCGGGGGCACGGGGGGCGACGGAACAAGTCTCAACGTAGGCCGACCAACTTATCTTTGCTGGTGGCTCAACGAGAATTGAACTATAATCTTATGAGAACTACGTGTAGTTTGATTGTTTTGTTTAGACAGTAGCGGCAAACTTAATTTGGTCGGCCGGTAGCTTGGCGGTTGGCGGACTAGTAGCAGAGATATTTAAAGAAATATTAATTTTTTCGTGTTTTAGTGATATCTTACTGATATCTATCATTTAATCTAATACTATTAACTACTACCAATGGGAAATATATGTTCCGTATGAAAATTTGCTGTTGCGACGTGTATTAAGGCAGTTTTTAGACGCAAATGACGCATTTCGACACGTCTTTACGCTAGCTGTCGGCTCTTACTAATTTGGAATAGCAACACAACCGTCTCCGTAGCTCTATTTTCGTGACCACTTTTCGGGCCGTGACAGCTAATCTTGTTTAGATAGTATATCGATGGCAATAGTGTTTCGATTTGGTAAGGTATCATTTGGAGTTTATTTCTAGTGGGATAGCACATCACGTGTCAGGCAATAATATAATACTCCATCTCTGAGTTGCTCATAAGCACTTATTAACTCAATAAATTGAGCGTCATTAGGTACGAAACTAAAAAGTGCCGATTCAACAAAATTAAGCCTTACTCATTTTAACATTCCCGTCACGACAACAAAATAAATTTACCATGCTCTAAAAGAGGGCATTAGATCTGGATTTGTTCCACTATAAATATTTTTTTATAGAGGCTTGCCTTTTTACATACTTCCTGCTTTCGGGTTACTGCTTATCGAAATAGTGTAGGATGTATTTTGAACGTTTACCGAGCTTTTGTGTTATGTACTGGTGACTACAATCTCTCTGTTAGTATCAATTAACCCTCTGCGTATTCTGTCATGGAGTTGAAGTTTACAAATAAACCTAAATTAATATTCTCCAATTCACATGGATACAATAAAGTTCTCGAAAACCACGGAAAAAACTGTGGTTTGCTGTAAGGACGTATTTTCGTTAAAGGAAGTATTTACAAACAGATCATGTTATGTCATGAAACAAAACTAGGTTAAAATCTTTATAATTATCAGTCCGATGAGAAATAAAGTTAAAATTAATTTCTACTTCCTCGCTTTCATGGGTTTATATAATTATGTATGCAAGGACTGGCTCCTTGCATGGTCCTTTGAGAGATACGGCGCAGCGGCGGTATGCGGCGGCATTTAGGTTATCGCCGTTTAAAGACAGTAAAAATAGCGTTAGCAGTGGGAAATGTTCGGGATATACTTAAGACAGGGGTTCATTTGTCGCAGGGGGCTTGTAAGCGACGCGCTCATTGTATAGTGTACGAGTATATACTACCTTGTATTTATTACCTTTTTAGTATCATAGGTTTAGTTTTCGGTCCTTGATAAAAGGATCACGTGAGGGCTGGTTGGACGCATGCGTGGTTGAGCGTTCAGCCATATTTTTTCAATGTAAAGAATTATTCAGTTGTTTGTCTTGTTTTTCTATTATATTTATTTTTACAAGTTCCTTGGTTTTTTATCGTTCCTCAGGAGGGTCACAGGGCTTTTATATTGTCAAATAGTTTCGCTTACGTAGGAACATCTTATGTCATCAACACGAACAATGTGGTAATAATAAGCCGCAAACCACTAGTTCTTTGATGTGAAAGCCGAACACGATTACACATTTGCTAAGCCTTCATACTCTGCCCGGTTCATTTTAAAAAATCTTATTATTTTCCTACAGCGGCCATATTGCTGTCTAGGTCCCTCGGTTACATCTGATTCGTTTATTATTCAGTGAATTTTATAGATTAGGTACGGTCACGGTACTCCGTCCAGTCGTCCACCTTGGGCCATCTAAGAGGCTCGCTGCCTATTCAAAGGAATGAGTGAGATTGCTTAATTATTAACGAAGTGAGCGAAAGCGCCATTGAAACTCACAGATAGTGTTTAAATATTAATAGGTTTTATGAAAAGGTATGTTAATTTTCAGGGAATATCAAAAATGATTATATTACTTTCATGTTCTTGTTCGATTTCTTTAGTTAAGTAAAACATTTTTACAGCCATGACCTCTAAATATCAGGGATCAGCCATTGAGATTCTTTTCAGAAGCTTTTATACCTATAATATACTGAATGCTTAATTCTCGTACACTTTCACCACCAAAAAGTAAGTACAATACAACAGTCTCGTAGCAGGCGTGTCGCTACCCAGCTAATGAGTGTATTCATTGACAACCCGTATTTTTCTCTATGGCCAAAAATCATTTTCGATTAAAATGACGCTAAGTTTCACTGTCTTATTTATTTCCAATGTTTTTTGTTTAGCTATGCGTTATATTACAAGTAAAATTAACTTCAAACATCATCTTCTTCATTCCTACACGTACGTGAAGCGGCATAGGAGACAAAAATCGCTAAATTGCACGATTTCGATACAGAGATCGATCGTAGCGACCATGTTGCGACCTGTTAAAATGCACCATAGACGTTGCCCTAAAATCGCTGACCGCTAATGTTGGCAATACCTGGTGTGTTATGTTGTGAACAAACTGATGTTACTTATTTTATATCTTTTTAGTTTGTTGTACTTTCGTCGTATTTTATTATTTTTTTCTGTCTTATTTGATCTTTTGAACGGCAAGACACACTGTCGCTCTGATCTAATTGTAACATGACAAACTGTTTAAAAAAAAGGGAAAAAATGACAAGCCCGCTGAGTTTCTTGCCGGATCTTCTCAGTTGAGGCCGCGTTGTGATCCGGTGGTAGCTTTTTTTAAAAAAATACATGACCTTTCAATAGTGCTAGCGTTAAGCCTATTTGAAATAAACTATTTTTGAGTTTGAGTTTGAGTTTTGATACAAAGATAAAAGTAGAGAATTAATGCTTATCCATTTGTAAAAAAAAAAAAACAATTTACCTAAGCTAGCTAACGTAATGTTATGGCTTTAGAAATTGTTATTTGACTAGACAGTCATAACTAGACTCAAAGTCTACGTTTAACAACCGTGTTACTGTAGGCATTTATTTGTGGGTGGTAATAAAACTAGGCCTGATAGCGGCTCGAGGGTTATAAGTGTTATGACGGTCTACTTGCTGACTACGAAGTATGTATATAAGGACTCCAAGTATACAAAATCGAAATTTAGGACATGAATCAGCTATACTGCCGCCAAGCAGCAGTGTGTAAACATTGCTGTATTCCGGTGTGAAGGGCACTGTAGCTGGTAGAATTAGCTGACACAAAATACTTAAAATGGGACACTTGTGTGTCTTAATATTATGCTGAGTCACGCCTTTTTCGTTGAGTGCGGCAGCATGCTCAAAACACGCGTAGGTTAAGTATGATGTATCTACTACTTAATGCATGTGCAGTGTTGAACAAAATAAATTTTATTTTATTTCATTTTAAAATTCCAAAAAAAAAATAACTTAAAACCTGGCACCATTATAATATGTTGCTTAGCTCCAAAATGAGGTCACAGTAGCACGTCGCTACGTTCTATCAATTTCCGTTAACGTACGGTCCTGGTCGACCATCTGTGGCGCTTGGCATCCGCGGTCCCCTCCTTGGCCCTCGGCCAGATGGCTCCGTGCTAATGTCAAGAGCACACTCCCTCTTTCACTTTGTTCGGGTGTTTCGGACGCCTTATGAGGGCAAGCTGAGGTTTAATTAATTTCCTTGATTAATTCATTGACGTTAGTTTGCCCTGTATATAAAAAAACAAAAAGTAACCTTTGGGGGTTTTCCAGCTTCAGTGGTTATATTATTATGTTGTTTGTCTTTTGTTTCAGGTAAGGGACACATTTTGAGATTGATATGAAAAGTGTTTGTGGTCCGGTCGTGCGAGCTGTGTGTGCGAGCTTTACTGTTCAATTCAATAATGGTAAGAATAATTTAACATTGTAATACAGATGTTTGTAGAGTTAAGTCACTGTATATTGCTAATATGTTTGGGTACTATCATTAAGTTTTCTTACCAGGAAATCCTAAATAATTCGTTAATTTAGAACGAGGGCTGAAGTCCCCTATTATTTAGTTGTAAGCCCCGCGGCATCGACCTTGATCCATGGTGTGCGCCGCCCTTGGCTCGCTGCCAGCTATTACACCCAATGTCAATGGCTTCCGCCAAATGCCATGGCAGGGGGCGAAATTGCCGCCGTGATTCACAAAAACTTAGAAGAAAGTATTGCTGAGTTTCTAATTTAAACTCATGACAAAAATAGTATGGTTAGTAACGGAAACTGAAGGTTCTAATAAGAGGAAGGCTAAAGTCGCAAACTATACTACTATATAAGATTCTATGTATATTCAACGAACCATTTGATCTTCTTCTTTAATCTGATAACGGTTGAAGTTAACGGTTAATACCCGCCCTCGAAAAGCGAATTTGAGAAAAGGTGTCTCTTATAGTAATATCTGATATGGAAATCTATTACTAACGATCACTCCACCTCAAAACCCACCAATATAAGTTTTGCTTCAGAACATTTTGCGCTGGATGAAAGCGATCTCGTGTTAGTATCCCTGTCTACTAATCTGCTGTGCGCTATGAGAGATAGACTCAAAGCTCCAATAATGTAGAGCCCTTAACCTTTGTGCCGGAGATCAAATAATTAAGGCGAAGGCCAGTCGATGCTCCATGTTATTTTCGATGAGAATTGACGTAAGGTCACAGAAATTTTATTACGGAGTCATATCTTTATTATGGGATCGGAAAACCGCCATAAAAGAAGTGATAACAACTGTTTATGTAGCTGCCATGGCTTTCTGTAGGCCTACAATAAAAATATAACGGCCGATAATGTTTATTACAATTTTTTACATTGAATTTTCTAGCTGGATACCAGATACAATTATTGCGTTATTATTTGATGTTTAGCTTCCTCTGTGTAGAATTAAATGGTAGTAAAAGAAGTGTCGGCGATATTTACTAGGTGGTAGTAGGCTCCTTGTGCAAGGAACCCTCCAGGTAGGTACCACCGCAGTGTCAGATATTCTACCGCCAAGCAGCAGTGTGTAAGCATTGCTGTGTTCCGGCGTGAAGGGCACTGTTGCTGGTGAAATTACCGGACACAAAGACTTAATATCTAATGTCTCAAGGGTCGGCACGCGCTAGTGATTCTTCTGGTGTTACTAGCGTCTATAGGCTGCTGTGACTGCTCACTATCAGGCGTGTCGAACGCTTGCTTGCCACCTTGGATACATAAATAAATAACAAAGTCCTTTAAAGGAGAAGGCAATATAAAGCTACAAGATCGTCTTTTATCAACCCCGCACCCGATAATAACCGGTTGTACTCCAGGAGTTATGGTTTCTTGATTGTTCTTCACATGCATCCGTCCGTCGACACATCGCTCGCAAGCTGTAAGCGGACGTCGAATGTATCACTCGGGTGACAACTAGCCATGTGCGCGGTGGGAATCCTTGACCCGCGTGTTGTCTATCAACGATCGATTGCTTTGCTTGTGGCCGCTCATTCTATAATCGAAGCAACATGGACAGTTGCCTGTTTTCCACCTACTGTGCCCTTAAAATCTGAATACAGCATAGTTTGCTTTGCGGCAGGGTGGGTGGGTAGCTGCGGAGGAGGAAATGAGCCCTTTTCATTTGCTAGCCCATTTCTTGACATTTAAACCCGCTTTTCAAAGAATAATTTGATAGATGCCAAGAAAGTTTACTTTTTGTATGAAAGTTGTGACCAAATTGGTTGCACAATTTGGTTCTCAATCTGTCTATACTATTAACAAGTATAAATTTAAAATAAAAAAAAAAACCCCCGATATGGGTAAACGAACTCTTAAAATGACTTTCCTGTGCTATTATCAGACCCTGATCATTATCTGTCTAACTACTCGTCAAGATTTAACCATAGATTTATAATTCGGTGGGTCCTACATTTAATGGAGCCGAGTTCCTGTTGCCACCTTCCTGCTTGCTCCCATCACCATACTCTGATCAACATTTTTCTACCTACTACTCGCAGCAACCTATCCAACGAATCCAAATTGGGTGGGTATACGTTTATTAGTGGAGAGATCCCGTGACCACTTTCCTGCTCCATCATCAGACCCTGAACACAAATTTTCTAGCAACTGCTCGTCGAGACCTAACTAACGAGACCAAACTCGGGGGTCTACTTTTAGAAATCCCGTGACCACCTCCCTGCTCCATCATCAGACCCTGATCACCATTATTCTGGCAACTGCTCGTTGAGACCTACATAACGAGTCGAATCTCGGTGGGTCTACGTTTATTGGTGCAGATATCCCGTGACCACCTTCCTGCTCCATCATCAGACCCTGATCACCATTTTTCTGGCAGCTGCTCGTCGAGACCTATCCAACGAGCCCAAACTCGATGTGTCTACGTTTATTGGGGCCGAGATCCTGTTACCATCTTCTTGCTGATCATCATCAGACCCTGGTGAAGGTTACCATTTTATTTAGTATCATCGGATTTACATATGTTCTAAATTTCAGATCTTTCGGACTAATAGAAGTAATGAAAAATGTCTATTGTATACAAAATATCCCTACCTCGACTCGGAAAAGGGCTGATGGTCTTCAAACGGCTGGACCGATTTTCATAAAACATAGCTAAGAACCATCTCGCTTAAACTAGCTTTCAAATAAAAAAAAAACACATTCAAATCCGTTCACTGGCTGGACACTGGTTCATACCTACATACAGACAGATAGACGTCCGGACATACGCATCAAACTTATAACTGAGGGGAGTTATATACTGTTTTTGGTCGGGGATTAAAAATGAATACCTGTCCGTTAGTCTCATTAAAACTCAGAAACGGCTTGACCGATTTGAATAATTTTTGTTTTATTTTGTTCGCTCTAACCCGGGAGTGGTTAAAAAAAATGGGTATTATCGAAAAAAAAGTTCCGGTGGTAATCTTATAAAATATACCTAGGTACATATAAATAATTTCCGTATCACCCAAAATATACACCAATTTTTTTTTCATCGCACCCAAAGGCCCTGTGAAAAGCTGATTGGATTCGGCCACCGTTTAATTTTTCCATCATAAAACCGGAAGTGGCGGATGTTGTTCATAACAATGTCTCCCGGACCGGAAGTGGGTGCGTTTTGCCGCCGCGCACCTTAATCGCCGTTAAGGCTCGCCCCGCACTTATCAAAACACCTTCAATTAACAAATAGGGCTGCTGCTACCCGATAGGGCGTGGGTTCGATTCCCTCCAAGGGTCTGGGTGTTTTTTATCTATATAAGTATGTATTTACAAAAAAAGTATATGAAGTATTAGTATCAGTTGTCCGGTTTCCATAGTACAGGCTCTGCCTAGTTTGGAATCGGAAGACCGTGTGTAGATTGTCCCAAGATATTATTATATTATTATTATTACTTATATATTCTCTTATTCCGATAGAATGAAAAACTGACACTACAGGGAAGACTTAGAAGTTAGAGATCAGGCGCAGGCCGACCATTTTGCTTGTCTGACACGGATGATCTTTCTGATTCAGACGATCAGGCGATCAGCTCGTTTGCCCTACCAGGAATATATGCACAAAATAACGCGGCACCCCTGACCTATCCATACAGCAAGCAGTTTATCCGGTTGTGCCATGGGGCTACAGGGAACAAGAAAGAAATACTAAATAAAATTACGCCAACCGTACTCGGTGGTGCTTTGATCTTAGTATTATTGTGTTAGAACAAACGGGCCGGCTGGATGTTGGGAGATCAAAAGAGGCTTTGCCTAAAATGCTTATTATGATACTGCGTAATCCACCTGCCTTTGTAGAACACTTGCAATTTAGGTTCGACTTATAAAGCTCAACGTAGATAAACATTTAGAGCGGATTGGTCCCTAACTCTGGTTTTTTAGAGAAGTTCAGAGTTACACAACGAGCTATGGAGCTATGCTCGGAGTTTCTTTGCGCGACCGTATCCGTAATCAGGATATTCGCCGAAGAACCAAAGTCACCGACATAACTTTTAAAATCTCCAAGTTGAAGTGGCAATGGCAGGCCACATTGGTCGAAGAAAGGTTATCGAGTGGCGACCACGAACCGGAATATGCAGCGTAGGTAGGCCTCCCACTAGGTGGACATAAGACATTGTGCGCGTCGCAGGCAACCGGTGGATGCAAATAGCCAGTTGTCGTTCATTGTGGCGTTCGAAGGGGGAGGCCTATGTTCAGCAGTGGACGTCTTCCGGCTGGTGATGATGATGATCATAATGTTCTTAGTATGGTTGCGTATATATACATCTTAGTGAAGAGGCGAGCGAGATGTTTGCCTGATGGTAAGCGACAGTCGCATTGGACCCCATCTCATCACATAGATTCTTCTCTTCCTCCTGACCGCAGTAACGTCTACAAATATAAATCTAGACACCTTCATCTCGAGCTATGGTCCCGCTATTGGGCCCGTGCCCAATAGCGGGACAATAACAAGGGCTGGTAAAAAAGAGCTAACCTTATTATAAATTCCGTCTAAAATGAGCTTTTTAAGTTCATTATAAGTGTGTATATGTAGAAACACACTGTTTACCACCAAGTTTTCACACCATTGCTTTCCCCTCGGTGACGCAAGCGAACACAAATGGCTTTCGCTATCAAATTTAACAACTGTAGCCGTCGATACGAGCGTTATACTTGTGGCAATAAATTTTTATCGTATTTGTTTAGACTAATGACTTCTAAACAATCAATAATTATAATTTTAACATTTTAATTGGTATCGTGTAGCCAAACAGACATGTACACCCGTGGGCTGTCCGGGTAAGAGTAGCACCCACCCATCTCCTCCCGTTGGGTGTCCGTAAGGCGACTGAGAGAAAACAAGAAGACGGGCAGTAGCGTCTTTCTATTGGATTACTTATGCTGCGATCCCCAAGCCGCCTGCCAAGCGTGGGGATTATGGCAACCCCTCCCTTCTAAGGTGGAAGCTTTTGTTCAGGAGTGGACTTCTTTCAGCTGCATATAATACCAGCCCTTGTTTATGTCCCACTGTTGGGCACGGGCCTCCCCTCAAGATGAGGGGGCTTAGGCCATAGTCCACCACGCTGGCCGAGTGCGGGTTGGCGGACTTTACACGTCATTCGAGAGCTAGTTAGGCTTTCTCAGACATGCAGGTTTCCTCACGATGTTTTCCTTCACCGAACCGAAGGCTAATAACAATCGCACAAAGACGATTCGCACATGATTCATTAAAGAAATCAGAGGTGCGAGCCGGGGTTCGAACCTGCGCTCCTTGTTTCCAAGGCAAGCGCTCACTGAGCTGTTACCGCATTAACCATATGTACTACAATATATAAGATTTGGTGGGTTAGTGTATGTAAGTAAATTATTATAAAAGCGCGCGCACACACACACACTTTGGGTCTAACTTAAATTATCTTTCTCCAGTTGTTCTTGATGGCACTCCTAATGCCTTTACTGATAAAGCGAATAATCTTGGAGTAATTTTGGATGCTAATTTGTCTTGGGCACCTCACATTAATGAGACAAGTAGAAAGGTACATTTCTCATTCCACTCGCTGATATATGTCTCCAAAATATTCTGCCAATGGAAACAAGAATCACTCTTATGCAAGCCCTTAGTCAACCCATTTTAGATTACGCTGATAGTTGCTTTTTGGATGCCACAGAGGAGCTTTTAAATAAACTTGAGCGATTACAAAACCTGTGCATTCGTTTTATATTTTGTCTCAAAAAATACGATCATGTCTCTCAGTTTCGTAAGGACCTCAAGTGGCTCCCCATTCGTCTTCGCAGGAACACTCGTATACTTTGCCTTTATAATCCCACATGCCCTTTCTATCTACGGGAACGTTTATCCTTTGTGAGATCTCCTGACTCTCCTTGCAGATCCCATCTCCGTACCAACCTTCTATTCCCTTCCCATAAAACGGACTTTTATTCCTATTCCACAAGACGAGTTAAAGAGCACTATCTTTCTTTATCTTGACATTTTGTTATATACATACATTATGTATGGCCTTTTAGAAAAGTTCAGAGTCACACAACGAGCCATGGAGAGAGCTATGCTCGGAGTTTCTTTGCGCGACAGAATCCGAAATTTGGAGATCCGCCGAAGAACTAAGGTCACCGACATAGCTCTCAGAATCTGCAAGTTGAAGTGGCAATGGGCAGGCCACATCGCTCGAAGAACCGATAACCGTTGGGGAAGAAAGGTTCTCGAGTGGCGACCACGAAACGCAGCGTTGGCAGGCCTCCCACTAGGTGGACAGACGACATCGTGCGTGTCGCAGGTAACCGGTGGATGCAAATAGCCAATTGTCGTTCATTGTGGCATTCCAAGGGGGAGGCCTATGTTCAGCAGTGGACGTCTTCCGGCTGATGATGATGATGATACATATGTATAATATTTATCTACTATTGTATATTAGTGTATATTCTAATGATATTATATAGTAATATATTTATTAGTATTTATTTATGTTTACTATATTAAGTATTTATGTATTTAAATTAAGTATTTTGTTCCCATTTCTTTCTTCCAACTTTCCTCTCGCAGGCCTGCTGGAAGAAATGTCTGTAGAAATAAGCTGTGCCTTTGTATTATTCTTTCTTATATTTCCGTTTTCCTGTAATGTTATTGTGTGTACAAAAATTATGAAATAAAAATATAAATACATATCCACAGCTGGGTGCATTGGGCATAGAAATAGCTAGTCGTGACGACTGGATGTCGTGTGAATAGGGACAGCCGGATAACGCAATGGGGGGTGGGACGAACATACAGTGCTGCGTAACAACCAGAGAACGCGGTGAACGAACTCTTAATGCAGATCTGAGCGGCAGTTGACTGCGAGGGATGGGGTGCGGATACGAACTATTTTCGTGATTTGCTTTGGATTGAGTGTCACCGTGTCACTGGGTTCGACCCAGACCATAGTATGCAATTTTTTTTGTTTAATGAATTATTTATAGAAAATTTCAATAATTCATACATCACAATTAAAGGTAAAATACGCCCTTAAAAATTATTACTAATTAAAACTAATCTTGCGAGCCCTTACAAAACCGTGCTTTTTGCTAGTAGGTAGGTAATTAATTGGTATCTGTAGATAATTTTCGCTTTAGATTTTGTTTGTATTACAACTAAATATAGAAGAACATTAGCAAGCTTTACTCGTGAACTAATTTATAATGAGCGGCTGTATATAAAATTTCTCTGAATAATTCATGAACATAAAAACGATACCTTTACATCTTAACTTTAATAAAACAAAATATTTGGGAATTATATATATAATAATTAGTTTTATGGATTATAAAACTAATGGTGCGTAGGTGGTACGACCCCCCGAATTTTACAAGCTGGCTGTTACGAGAACAGAAATACTAAATTGACTAACGGATAATTTGCCAGAATTATTAATTTATGAGTTCCCGATAAGAGCTATAGCAAGTCGGATTACTGCCGAATAAACGTACTGGCAAATTACTCATAAATCGAGTAAGTAAATATACCACTATAATCCGGTATTAATGTATAAATAAGTATTTATAGGAAGAAATGCCAAGGACAAGCAAGGAAAAGACATCCATATAATAATAAAGCTCAAGCTGTGTATCTGTATTCTTTTGGTTTAAGCTGGAGCTTGACTGTGATTCTAATGGTGAGTTCTGACGTATAGGCAAGGAAACGCAAGGAAAACATTCCTCTTTCGGAGTACAGCAAATATAACAAAAATTAAAAAAAAAACACTATCTAAAGTGTTTGTATAAAATGGCAAAACACATTTTTATCAGACGTACCTAGCTAAGATTCATTAGCAATACAATTAAAAATAAAAGTTAAATCCTGATACAAACGCTCTACCAATTAATTCCAATGCTTAGCCCGGGAAACGACATTTTTATGTTAGCGTGCGCCTAATACCTACTAGGCATCTAAACTAGATTAAACATTCTGTAGTTGCGCGATCGATTGATGACCAACATATTATTAGGTCGCTCGTTTGTCCTAGCCACTGTTTTTCCAACAAAAAATGTACTACATTAAGCAATGTTAAAGGCTTCCCGCATACTCGACGCTTTTGGCATCGGCGACTTTTTCACGTCGGTTGCTGATGGTCACACCTGGCCAGACAGTTGAATTCGCTCGTTGTCTCGCTCGCTCATTTATTATTTCTCTTGACCCAGTAAAGATTAGTACATGTTTTTAGGGTTGGAACACAGCACAGCAGGGTTATGTGGAATTATTTTTTACCCACAAAACGTCCCTGGTGGCCTTCATCGATATGGAAAGACTATGGTCACTACGTTTGGACTTCGCCAAAGTGTCTCCAGCGCTAGACGCATGCTAGAGTCTCATTTAGTAGGTGCACCTTTATTTCTTCCGCAGGGGAAACCTTCAAAAGGTCCCCGGGAGCTATGGCGTAGGCCAAGTGGCATTTAGTGCATTTAGTATATTCCCGGTTTATTGTTGGTGCTGAATACTGATATTAAAATAATATGTACTGTCAATCTGCACCACGTTTGGGATCAGATTTTGTCTGTGTATAGCAAGAAGACAATGATTGCCTTGAATAACTGATAGATATGTAAGTATATAGTTGTGAAAGTGTTCTAAATTGACAGTAATTGTAACCACATTTGTAGACCTTTTGTCTAGTTGCGTAACTGTTAGAAACATCTTCTCTACAGCGAGACCTTGAAGAAGTTTTTATTGAAATATTCGTTATATCGTGTAGTTTTTGGCTATATACTGACTCATAAACGGACTGTGTGTGCAGCAGTTGATCTTTTAAAATACATATTTTATATCACACTAGCCATGTTTGTAGCCGGCCTACGTCGGACTCTTTATTCAGCCTTGTCAGGCTTATATTTTCTTTTTCTGCCGCCGTATATGTTTTCATTATCCCTGCCACGATTACTGTGGATGCAAATAAACTAATAATAGACGGGGAATTATTATTTTTTTCATAACCTCACCCACCCGTTGTGTGTAGCCCGTTTAATGTTGTGAAACAGACGAATTGCTGTACGAGTGAGATTAATATAGTAGGTATACATTATACTTCTTTAGTGACATACTAAAGTTCTTTCTTATTTTATACCGGTGCTAAAAAGGACAATATTCCACGCGGACGGACATACCAAGTGTCCATATACAGCCCTACCTATTATTCCCTACATCTAATTCTTGAAATCCCAATAAAGGTATTTGATACTTATACCTGTAATAAAATGTAACTGCCTTAAAACATGGTAGAACCGGACATCAACCCTGACCTCGAGCGACCTCTCACTAGCGCACCTATCTGCCTACCCCTTCACAAACTCCAATATAAACCCTAATAAAGATAACGAGTTTCCTTCAAAACAACCCGCGGTGTGTTTTTCTCTTCTCGTTCGCTACAGGGCGTGTAGACGAGCTGTTCTCGTGACTATTTGATTATTCAATGAAATATTAAAAAAAATAGGTTTATTGAAATAAAACTAAGTTTACGGATTATATCGTGGGTTTTTTTTAATAAAAATAATGTAATATCTGCGTAAATATCGGAAATCATTTTTTTATTCCTTCGTTTTATAAGTATAAGGAAAATATTAGTTTCATATGGTTAGACAGCTGCATTGCACCGCTCCTCACACGAAACATCGGTAATTTCACCAGCTATAGTACCCTTCACACCAGAAGACAGCAACGTTAACTAACTGCTGCTTGGCGGCAGAATATCTGACACTGCGGTGGTACCTACCTGGACGTTCCTTGCACAATAGACCTACAACCTAGAAAGAGAAGAGAAGATTAGATACAAATTCGGTAAGACGTGACGTAACGTCTATAATCGACGTTCCACCCGCCCGTTTACCAGGACGGTATGACGTCGTACTCTGTTGCGTAAGGTTCTATTCTTCAGGTTGGTCTCTAGACCGAGGGTCGCACCGTGCCATGCTCACATTAAGGACACTTCAGTTGTTACAAACTAGCACGACGTCGTACAAACCTTGTAATTTAAATATAATAGTTAATGCTAATCTACTACATATTTAATGTACTTACAAAGTCTTAAAAGTTCGTATTTAGGACTGTGACCGTCTTTCGTCTTATTGAAAATTATACATATAAGTTCACGTTTTCCCCCTGATGAGTGATTGACTGTTAGAGCATCTGTTGCTACCAGTCGCATGACATATTGGGTTCACTATGCTGTTCCACTTTTGTATATATTTTGAAAGAACAACAGGTAGGTTTTAGGGACTTTTTCGCACCCAAAGTAGTGTGATAAAGTTAAGAAACCAGCTAGTATACGTGATATGAATTATTTATGCAAAGAGACTCATAAGGACAAAGACTATTTCTCCACTTTCGGCACTTTTGGCGTACCTTCCTCAACCCCTGCCCCTGCCCTTTTAACCAATTAAATATATGTAATGTCTTAAATTTTGAATAGAAAATGTTGTAAGTATATTTTGAATACAGCAAATTTAATAAATTTCTCCTGGCTATTCAATATTTATAAGTAAACTTTAGAGGATTATAAAAAGCTTACGGTACAAAATTATTAATCAAAATTGTGCTCTGTCTACAGAGTAAAGTAGCGACTTGAACTGTAGAACTTATATAAGCTTGTTTTGATTATGTAATCAAACACAGCTTGTAACAATAGGAATGAAAACGCCAAAGTCCGCTGAGTTTATCGTTGGATCTTTATGTAAGCCGAAAGGTTGTTAAAAGTAACGTTTCTTAAAGTACCTATGTATAAAATGTTAATTACTTACTTTTTTTTAAATGAATATACTATTGGTGAACGTGCTTTCAGTCCGGACTAAGTGATTTGCTTCTTCATCTTCTATCTTATTATATAAAAGAGTAGACAAAAACCCACTCATCACGAAATCTCAGAAACTACAAGTGCTAGGAGTCTCAAACTTTGCATGGGGGTTCCTTTTAAGACGTAGGTGCTCACTAAGACGCGATTTTGCGAAATTCAACCTCTAAGGGGGTCAAACAGGGGGGCAAAGTTTGTATGGGAGAACGCGATTCCTTGGTCCTATTGACTTGAAATTTTGCACAGACATTCGTTAAGAAAATTAATTGAATTTTTATTTCATGGTTTTTTTTAATTTATCCCTTAACAGGGTAAAAAAGGAGTATTATTACTCAACCGATGGCGGTACAAATAAGATAAGATAATTCGAAACATTAAACAAAAGTTCCTTGGCCAAGTGGTTACGAAAGCGTCTTCTAAGCACGGACTGTCCGGGTTCGCTACCCGTGTACGGATTTTCATTTTGTATTTTTAAACTTTGTTTTTGATTTTTTTATTTATGTTAAGATTCGATGTTTTAAATATTTAACTCATATTAACTCCAGCACATTTTATCTCTAATATATTTTTAATACTTCTTTTTATATTTAAAATCATGCATACGTGGTTAGCTTCTCTCTAATGTTATGATTTATTAGTGGAAACTTAATTTATATTAGTACTATTGGATCTTATAGGTATTATAATAAGTGGTATCATTTGTTTGTTTCCCAAATATAATAAAATAAAATTAAAATAATGAAAATATATATTATATTTCCAAAATGTCTGTTTCGGTAGGAATACAGCATGTATTGTACGTATGATATAAAAGCCAAAACTTTAATGGAATTATTGTCTGTCTGTCAGGGTTTTTTCTACAGGTTGGCTGGTGTTGTCCCCTATCGACGTCAAAGTATCTTTACATAGTGTGAAACAAAGTCGCTATCCGAGTGTCTATATCCGATAGCACCTCCAAACCACGCAGCGGTTTTCACCATCGGCATCGGTTAGATAATTTTTCATTGAAGGTTTTAAGTTTTATCTAAGTAAATTAACTTACGTAGCTTACGTTGACTAAGCCTAAAGAGATATATAGTTACCAATCAAGTACCTACTAGAAAATTTCATTAATTCCATATTTAATATTATAAGGTAGGTAAATATCCGGGATATAATATACCCCGCCCCCGGCGGCGGACTCAAAGGCAATGCACTGAAGGACAGCTGATGCAGATCCCGCCGGAAAACCCCTCTCATGTGCTGATGTGACAGCCACGGGAGTTTTAGTGGGTAAGAATCCCCCACAGGATCCCGGGGACATATTAAACGTGCCCCCCGCCACCCCTTTAACTGTGACAATGGTGACAGATGGGTGGGGGCTTTAATGCGCCCCCGGCAGCGGCTTCAAAGGCCCTTGCCTTGCACTGAGGGGTACCCGGTGCAGCCCCCCCGATTTTGTGCGGAAACCCGTGGGGGGTTTACAGGGTAAGAATCCCACATACCGCGCTCGACCGCCCGCAGGATCCTGGGAGCCTATTGGAGGTCTCCCCCGTGATCCCCATAACTTACATAACTCCCCAACTGAGCACGATAACAGGTGTCTTATATTTTTTCGTGCCCCCTGGTAGCGACTTCAAAGGTAAGCCACTGACGGGATTTTTCATAAATTTATCCCATAACAGGGTTAAAAAGCAGTATTATTACTCAACCGATGGCGGTACAAATATTCTCACTTAGATTTGCTTAGTACGTAAATTAGGTACTGTACACGGATAACTTTAATACATAAGGTAACATATCACACTATATGCATCAGGGACTGAGCAGACATATAACAAGAATATGATCAAGTAATTCGAATAATATAATGAGAGTAGCCGTGGTCTGGAGGTTACGGAAGCGTCTTCTAAGCGCAGCAGGGTCCGGGTTTAAAACTCTTTAGGATTTTTTTTGTGTACTTTTAAACTTTTTATTTTTGATCATTTTATTATTTTTTTTTATTTTTCACTGAAGGTTTTTATATTAACTGAATTTATTTAGAAGTTTTATCTAAGTAAATAAATTTAATTAGCTTACGTTGACTAAACCTAAAGAGGTACATATGTACTTAACAATCGAGTATTATAGAAGTTCATTCTATATATCATTCATTCCGTATAATATAATTTAAATCTGGGATATAATATGCTTGCCCCCCCGGCGGCGGACTCAAAGGCCAGGCACTGAGGGACACCTGGTGCAGATCCCACCCGAGAACCCAGGTTTCCCACTCATGTGCCGATGTGACAGCCACGGAAGTTTTAGTGGGTAAGAATTCCAAATACCCAGGTTGACTTCCCCACGGGATGTACATATTGGATGTTTCCCCCGCCACCCCTTAACTGTGACAACGGTGACAGATTCCCAAGGGGCTATAATGCGCCCCCGGCAGCGGCTTCAAAGGCCCTTGCCTTGCACTGAGGGGTACACGGTGCAGCCCCTCTCTTTTGTGTGGACAGCCGTGGGGGACACATACCGCAGTGGATCGCCCGGAGGATCCTGGGGGCCTATTGGAGGTTTCCCCCGCGATCCCCGTATCTTTGAGCACGATGATAGATTCCCGGGTGGCTTTATTGTGCCCCCCGGTGGCGGGCTCAAAGGCAAGCCACTGAGGGATCTTGGTGCAGATCTCACCGGATAGCCCAGGTCTCCTTCTTATGTATTGATTTAACGGCCGTTGGGCGTTTAGTGTATAAGAATCCTACATAAGCCGGTTGACCGCCAACAGCGTCCCGGGGACCTATTGAAGGCTTCCCCCGTGACCCCTGTAACCGTGAGCACGGTAACAGGTTCCCGGGTGGCTTTATTGTGCCCCCCGGTGGCGGGGTCACAGGCAAGCCACTGAGGGTATCATGGTGCAGATCCCACCGGATAGCCCAAGAAGGGGTTCTTATGTGCTGATTGCACGGCCGTTGGGGGTTTAGTGTATAAGAATCCTGCATACCCGGTTGACCACCAACAGGGTCCCGTAAATCCCATTAAAGGCTTCCCCCGTGACCCCTGTAACCGTGAGCACCGTGACAGGTTCCCGGGGAACTATAATGTGCCTCTCGGGCGGCGGATTCAAAGTCAAGGCACTGAGTGGTATCAGCTGGTGCAGATCCCGACAGATAGCCCAGGTCCGCCCTCTAATGTGCCGACGTGATAGCCGCGGGGGTTTTAGTGGGTAAGAATTCCTCGGTTGACCCCCGTTTACGTCTTAACGATGAAACCGAACAAGGCAGCCCGAATTGCTTCCATAAATTGGTTTTAAATAAATGGTGTCCTGTTCCTGTCCTTAATCCACCCAAATTGTGCACCGGTACACGTCTGCAGTTTCTAATAAAATTATAAATACAATTAACAAATCACAAGCCCCGAGATTCAACGTTGCAGGCTTAAACCTAAGCGTTGAGTACTTTGCCCATGGACAAGCAGCTATACGTAGCCCTTTCACGCGTCACTTCTATATATAATTTGTTCATATTGCGTTACTAAAAGTCAGCTACAAACATTATTTAACAAGAAATTCTATAATCAAAGGCAGTAACTTTAAATTATTCACTTCATTTTTTTCTCAATTAGGTACACCCGTGCGAAGCCGGGGCGGGTCGCTAGTACTTATAATAAAACTGTGACAGGTCCAATTCTGTACATTGAAGATATTTTGAAAATTATATTTGGAAGGCATTCTATAACCAATACTGAGGCCGAAAATGTAATTTTTTAAATTTTTGTCTGTCTGTCTGTCTGTCTGTCTGTCTGTATCACGGCTGCGCATCACGCCAAAACTACTGAATGGATTCAAATGAAACTTGGTATGATTTGAGATCTTACTACGAGGTAGGACATAGGATACTTTTTATCCCGTAATCTAGCACGGTTCTTTTGGGAGAGGGGATTAAAGTCAAAATGGGCACTTGGTTATACGCTTGGTCCGATTTTATCATTTTTTCTTTATAATATAATAAATATTAGTAAGGGAACACTCATAGAGAGTTGTTATCATGGTTTTGTAATCGATCGGGTTAAGCAACGTTAGGTAAGGTCATTAAATAGATGGGTGGGATGGATGGATGGATGGCGGGTCCGTGATTCGGAGAGCAAGTAAAAAGTGGGTCCCAGTTTTTAACCAACTATAAAAAAAGAAGGTTATGTATTCGATGCGAATGTCTGTTATTAAAAGTTCAGTTAACGTAAAAATAGCGCAGGCGGAGCTGCGTGGGTCAGCTAGTTTATAATAAGGACTCTATGGACTGGAACAGTTTGCCTGCGTCGTTTTTTTCCGCCCGCTTATAATGTGGGTGTCTTCAAGGCTAGAGTGAATAGGTTTTTAATAAGCTAGTGTGCTTTACCATCCTAGATTCCGTC
Organism: Furcula furcula; assembly: GCA_911728495.1. Lineage (NCBI taxonomy): Eukaryota > Metazoa > Arthropoda > Insecta > Lepidoptera > Notodontidae > Furcula > Furcula furcula. The sequence goes on from OU452252.1 coordinate 25,632,763, forward strand.
GCCGCTTTCCATCAGGTGGGACTGCAGTCTAGCACTAGCTTATAAGTAATTCATGTTTTCATGGTATAATATTCAGTTTATTAAACTCAGTTCAGTTTATTAAACACGGATTACATGAGGCGCACTCTCTTTGATTCTTGTCGAATGTAACTAGACCTCAACTCGCGCATACATTTCAACACGTCCCTTTGTGCACTAGTCGTTATGACGTCACAACTTGAAAACTAGCAAAACTTCAATGGAATCTGTTCGCTCTGTTGTGAGCTTTCACTAAACGAAGCCTGCATCTGACACGTAGAAGCAAGGCCAAGCCACTTGGTGCCATGGCGAGTTTGTTACATTATACATACATTGCATAATCATAATAATTATGCAGCGGGATGCCGTTTCGTCTAAAATGTACCATTCACTAGGGTAACTCAATTCAAGTACCTGGGACACTGGGTAACAGATAATCTGACTGATGATGTAGATGTGGAAAGGGAACGTAGAGCATTGGCGGTTAGGTGTAACATGTTGGCTCGTAGGTTTGCCTGGTGTACAGAACAAGTCAAGGTAACGCTTTTTAGAGCATACTGCCAATCCCTGTACACGTGCGCCCTGTGGACCAACTATACACAAAGATCGTACAATGCTCTGCGTATCCAGTATAACAACGCCTTCAGAATAATGTTGGGGCTGCCACGCTTTTGCAGTGCGTCGGGTATGTTTGCGGAATACGGCGTACAAGACTTTTTCGCGATAATACGCAACAGAACTGCATCCCTCATGCGCCGAGTGCGTGACAGCTCCAACATTTATATAAACATGCTTGCGGACAAGCTGGACAACCCCATCATGCGGCACTGGGTAACGACGCACTGTCCTTCACACAGGTGTTGTTTTATTTAATATTTATGTGTTCTTTTTTGTATACATTTGTGCATGTCTGTGTTTTATTGTAAAATTATTGTGTACTATGGACGTATGTCTGAAAATATTTTAATACATTTGTTGTAAACAAATAAATAAAACGCACGCAACACAAACACACATTATTCTCGTAGCAATTACTACGAGAATTCGTAGCCAGGTCTACGGCTGTCTACGACGTAGCTGTTTAGAATTTATATTATAAGGTGACCGTTTGAGGTGTAAAGAAATGAAGTCACAAGTCTTTTACGAAAAGGCAAACTGCAGGAAGACGCATATTATACATAATATGAATCTTGTTTTTCACACGAAGCCTTGCTATAGTGTAAGTCAACGACCATTTGTTATGAGCACCTACGTCACTAGATCACGGTGTTTTCACGTGTTATCCATTGATAGCCCGCAATCGATCTGTATTATTGAAGGTACATGATTGGCTGGCTGTTTGTTCCCACGCTGATATGTGGACCTGAATTGTGAACGTGAAAACTAAAGCCTAGTCCTTCATGCATACTCAACTCGCAGTGTAGCAGGAGCGATTAATTTACAGAATTTCTGCATACGTGATTACACTTCAAACCAAATAAGCTTGAAGGCGATTACAACTTTATTATGCAGTTTTAAAACACCCCCGCTGTATATGAAAACAATAAAGTCATTTAAATATAATTTAAGAAAACATCTAATGAAAGAACAAAAAAGTGACCTATCATACTCTAACTACTAAATACTAAAAGAAATTTAAATTATACTAAATCCTTAAACTTAATCAATTTTAATAGTTCTTATAATTTATTTACAAATTAATTTTACAATTGTCAATTTAAAATATTAGTTTCTTATTTTCTTTTTCACCACAATAATATTTTTTACCATTTTTTTTCATTGTATTTAATTTAACCCTAACTAAAATTAAATGGATATAGACTTATGTGTACCTTATTATTATTATTAGCAGTATGGTCAAAAAATTAAAAGTATGCACTTATTGGCAGTGCAGTAGGACGAGTCCGGCATGCTAGATGACTGGTTGGCAGCCTTCCTCAGCCTCACCATGTATTTTTGGTATTTTTCTCGGTTGTCATTTATGTTTATTTTATTTTTAATTTTTGTTACTATTTTATATTTTATTTTTGTAGTGGAGATGTACTGAAGAGAATTTATTTTCACAGTATAATATTAATTAAGTAGAATTTAAGGTCGATATGGCATCAAAATGTCACAGGGGCTAATCCTGAAAAACAGCGCTGGACCGGGATATGAATTCCGGTGCAGCAATATGCTGAGTGGTTAGCCTTATTTGCCGGAAATGGACGTACTTACACGTTTTATTATTATTTTATGTTTTGTGTTTTTTCTAAGTTTAACCGGCGAATAAATATTCTTTATTCTATATTTGACCGTTAACGCGGCAGCAAAAAAAGGTTGGTAATACAAAGTTGTTTTTTCTCACGCGCCTAGTTGACAATGTATGCGTTATGTAGTTATTGAGCCGCAAACGAACTTGTAATCGCCTTCTAGCTTATTTGGGATGGAGTTTAGGTTACACAATTCCTGCATACGTGGTGTAGTGCTTTTAGTAGACAATATAAACCATTATAGCTAAACATGAAGGTTATATAGGGTATAGCCTCAATTACTCGTAAATACGAGTTTCTATATACTAGCCTCTGCCAATTGCAAGATGTTACGCAATTGTACTGAATTACGTAACACCTTGTAACATCTGTCGGAGTTTCTTTGCGCGATAGAATCCGAAATGTGGAGATAGCTCTCAGAATCAGCAAGTTGAAGTGGCAATGGGCAGACCACATCCCACTAGGTGGACAGACGACATTGTGCGCGTCGCAGGTAACCGGTGGATGCAAATAGCCAATTGTCGTTCATTGTGGCGTTCTAAGGAGGCCTATTTTCAGCAGTGGACGTCTTCCGGCTGATGATGTGAAGAGATTTGTTATACTGATGGCATTGTGCGATGGCACATTTGACAGTGTACAATAGTTACTTTAGATAACTGCCGATTGATTATATTAGAGCATACAAATACAATAATCGTTCTCTTACAATTATCCAATCCGTAGGTTATTAAGTTAGATTAGATTTATTGTTTTGAGATGTTTTATTAATCGGTTCGTGCTACAAACACCCATAGATTTGTTTACTTGTAACAACCTCCAAGTCCGAGGCAGGAGGCAGGTACACTCCGTTGAATAATTCTCGCAAATAAAAGTGGCTCGCTCCGGCGCCGCGGCGCGGTGGTTTGAATATGAAATATGTGTACGGTCCCACTAGTAGCTAGTTTTACATTTCATCATTTGACGGGCCCGTTGGTCTAGTTGGCAGACGCCCTGCCTGCTAACCGATGGGTCGTGGGTTCGATTCCCGCCAAGTGTCTGGGTGTTGTTTATCTATTTTAAGTATGTATTTACAAAAAAAAAAAGTATATAAGTATTAGTATCAGTTGTCTGGTTTCCATAGTACAGGCTCTGCCTAGTTTGGGATCGGATGACCGTGTGTGGATTGTCCCAAAATATTATTTATTTATTTATTATTTATCTAAAATTTATTTAACAATTTATAACTTTCCACTGCACACAACCCGCCGACAAACTGTTACGCAGTTTGGCGGGTTAAAATCAAATGTATGACTTTTGTTACAATAAAGGATTTATTTATTATTATTATTATTATTACTTTTGACGTGATTGAAAGCTCCAGAAAACATTTATAAATAAATATCGCTGATCAATAATTATACCACTCATCCTCAGTATATTGTATATTGTCTTTAACGTTGATAATTAATACGTTTACTTCAGTGGTTACACGAAAAAATTCACTGACATTTGACTCGACGAGTGTAAATAAATCTTTGACGAAATGGCTTGCACGTGCCCCCCGCTATCCCGCATTACTCGTGTCCCGAGCAATCGCTTACCGCTCCTCGCGCACTGAGACCCCGCCCTACTGTATGTATTTGAATATAATGAATACAGACGGGTGCGCTGTAATCCGGCTGAAGTACGTTCTGTTACGGTGTTTACCCACGCAGCTCGTGATGGTAATTAATTAATGAGATCCGCTTTGTTAGACTTATTAACGTAACGGTCTGAACAGTTCTATGACATTTTTAATGTCATAGTCTACGTGGCGTTTAGTGTAGCGGCAGCTGCAAATAATAATAATATCTTGAGACATTCAAAACACGGTCACCTGATCCCAAAATAGGCAGAGCCTGTACTATGAAAACCAGACAACTTTTTTTTTATAAATGTATACTTATACATACATAATACCTAGAAACAGAACAAACATACACAATGAACATACACTAATTTTTTTGTCCTGGGTAGGAATAGAACCCATGACCTATTGGGTAGTGGCCAGAGTGTCTAACGGCTAGACAAACGGGCCCGTCAAACCGCCGTTGTGAAGTCGAATTCGATTACGATAAGTGGATATGTGATATATGAATCATATGGTCAAAAATCTATACTTACTGCGTTAACCGACTGCAACTGTACTATTATTACAAGTTTTTTTATTTTATTTTATATTATTTTCTATAGTCCTAACCGAAATAAGACTGAGAACTTTTAAACACAAAAACAATTAACCCTTCGGAGCCCGGGCCTATTTTTTTTGCGCGGTTTTTTCTTGATACGATTCGAGCCATTGAAATTATAACCAAGAAAAAGTACTTTGACAGTTGCTAAATTTGGAGGTGAAATAACGGCTAATTTTCCACAATGACGAACCCGCTGAACAGCCGAAACAAAGGGAGATTGCGTTGTCGATTCACTTTGAAAAGGTCTTCAGGAACACGCCGGCTTCAGCGTTACAAATTATAAAGAACGGAACTTGCAGAAGTTGGGAAACTTGAGGGCGGAGTCTATTGTGGTATAGCATTTGTATGGAAATATTGCTTCATTAAGATGTGTTTCTCGAAAGGGTGAGCTGAGGTGTATATACCTTCACCGATATTTTTTGGTTCCAATGGCCTTGTCTCTACCAATGGCTAGAGACAAGGCAAAGGGACTGATAAAGGGATCCAATCCGGATTGATCCGACCGTGTTCTGTTTCATCGTAATCACATTAATTATTTATTCACTCAGGATAGTTACAAAATTGAGTGAGTAGAGAAGTGGCGACTGAATCGAATACATATTACGTTATTTATGTTTTCTTGTCAACCCTCGTTGATAAAAAGGAAAATTTCTGATCAATGGAAACACCAACTTAGAATATTAAAGATGGCTTATTTTATTTGGGTTTAGTCACATGAGACTCATGGGAGATGTCCTTATTTCAGTCTGTTCTGATATATATTTGTTTAAATGTCAAATGAATTCAGTAGATGATGTACGTGACTCGTATCGTCTTTGAATAAAAACCATAAAGATCCCACGAGGCCTCGCGCAGAGGAATCTAAATAACTGGCTCTGAAGAGATTCGTAGAAAGTGGTTTGACGTAAGTGTGTATATTATTGCTACAGACTGCGATAGATGTATCTGCGAATTTGTGGTATCGCTTTATGCAAAACATTTAATTAAAGGCTACTTACTGACTACAGTGAAGAACGGGGCGCTTGCGGCGGACCGCCGTTTTCTCGCTCAAATACTAAAAATAGTTATTGTTGATTACATTAACAGCACCGAATTCATTCCGACAGTGAGCGCCATCTCGCAGAAAGATCTACCATTGTTTGCTGTTCAAGAAACTTTATAGAGAATGACGAAGACTAGTAGAAGTGTAGTATTATTCGCTTTTTTGCAAGCATGTGAGATGGAGCTTAGATCCAAACCAGAATAAACTGACAGAAAAAACTCAATTACACCGTTCCTGGGATTCAGACCTTAGACCTCACTAGAATATTTAGACAAAATAAGATTACTCAAGAACACCGGAATTACACCCAGGAACAGCATAGTCACAGCACTCCAACTTTTGCCCACTGTAGCTATACAAGTATACGTCAGTATAAATTTTTGAAGCTTTAAGTTAACCTTTCTCACATTATTTTGATAAAACGGTTAATGACACCGCAAACAGTGCAATGACGCCACACGCGAGCGATCATCGCGTCAGTAGTATCGATAAGTAACGAGACGGTCGCATGATAAACCTGATCGATACTTTGCCCTCCCCTCAGCTTTGGCGACATGCAGGCTGGTAGCACGAAATGACACTGTAAATTCGATGACTTATTATCACGTCAATGAGATTGAACTACGTATCTACTCTTAAGCTTTCCACTTACATGTCTATTCTGCTTCCACAACATTATTGTACTAGGTGGTAGGTCCCATATGCAAGAGACCGCTCAGGAAGGTACTTAGCAAGGTGCCAAGCGCCAGGCCGTGGAACCAACTGGCCATGGGAAGAGTGTCGCGTACATCAAGTGAATGGGTCTGCTCGTAGATGTTTGTCAACGAAGATGCAATTCTCATTATCTGACAGAAGTTTGGCACAGTTCCAGTAAATGGCAATAGGTTCTTTTTTATACATTGGCCCTAAGAAAATGGCGTATCGTAAGTGTGTACAACAAAAAAAGTAATGCTGGCGTATCTGCCTCGGCACATAATCCTTAGAACCTCAAAAAATATAGTTTGTAATAAAGCACGTTGCAGCGTTGTTACCTTTAATATAGGTACCTTTATGGATCTACACGTGTTGAGAATAGGTTTCCATCCTTCTAACTTTATATATTTTTACTCTACACACGAAAATGGGTTGGCCTGGCGAACCTTTCAACAAAGGAATGAAATAAAAATAGTTTTGTACTGCGGAATTTCGTGGTGAATACGATCCGGCTGGTATCTATAGTCTGGTGTGCATTTAAAGTGTCATTATAATGACTTCCGTGGCTAATGAAGTTTTTCTAGCCAACCAAATATATTAAGAAACTAACAATTAAATATGAGCTATAAATCAGTCCGGGTGTAGTGTTGTCGACGTTAATAGGCAATTTACGGGACGCACCGTCGATTTCAATCCCGGACCGATCTCCGGGACGGAGCGGCAGATACGCGACGCTCGGATTAACTGCGCCTCGACTGAATGATTAAACGTATATTACGTATAAACTCAGTGCCTAACATTGATGAAAGTGTTAATGTATCTCAGAAATTATAAACGTTAAGTTTTTGACATGAACGACTCAGCTTACTGTGTGTGACGCTCTTGCAAGACGTAGATTGAGTCATCTGGGAGTAGCCTATCCTATACAACACATGATCAGGTACAGCTTCAAGCCGAGGCAATCGTAAGGTACCTTAAGGAACTCTTCGATAAGTCAGCAACAGAGTAATGGCTAGGTCAGGCACAATGGATCCAGCTGGGTCGAAGTGCGTTCCGGTGGTTACCGGGCCCAGTTAATAATCATATCTTACTAGGTGGATATTAATTCATTATTTCTGCCTTCAGATATGTCTAGTTGTCTTTTGTTTTCCGAAAGAAGGATTAAACCAAGATTTCTGCAATGTGTCTGAACATATTATATAGATCTATTTTAAATCACGTCAAGTTTCAGTCGGCCCTGTAGTATGCACTTTGTACGATGCGGGTCGCTGCCTTAAACCTCCGCCTTCCTGGGATCCGTGAGTGCTATTTTATATATGTGGTGTGCCGTGGTACCTCCTATATACCAAATTTCAACGGAATTGTGATATGTATTTCGTTTACCCCTTTTTTGAAGTGAAACTTCTTATGCGACTTCCAAAAATGTTATCACATAACGCGTTAAGCGTTAAATGATAGGTGATAGGCGATAGGCGTTAAGTGATAGGTGTTAAACGATAGGCGATAGGCGTAAATTTGTTAAGGTTATGAAAGCGCTCATGTGACGCCGTCACTGGGTGAGTGGATGGAGTGGGTGAGTGGGTGGAGTGGGTGAGTGGGTGGAGTGGGTGGAGTGGGTGAGTGGGTGAGTGGGTGGAGTGGGTGAGTGGGTGAGTTGGCGTGAGTTGGGGTTGAGTTGGGGTTGAGTTGGGGTGAGTTGGGGTGAGTTGGGGCGAGTTGGGGTGAGTTGGGGTGACTTGGGGTGACTTGGGGTGACTTGGGGTGAGTTGGGGCGAGTTGGGGTGAGTTGGGGGCGAGTTGAGTTGAGTTGAGTTGAGTTGAGTTGTGTGTGTGTGTGTGTGTGTGTGTGTGTGTGTGTGTGTGTGTGTGTGTGTGTGTGTGTGTGTGTGTGTGTGTGTGTGAGTGAGTGAGTGAGGGACCGACCGAACGACCGATCGACTGAGCGAGAATGAAGTTTCACTTCTTCCGCGCGGAGGGACTCCACGCACGCACATTTTTTTTAAGTTAGTTTATCTAAATATCTGTACTATACAAAACAGAAGTGATCTCCAAAAAAATGTAATCTAATTATAATCCTATCTTCTCTAGACTAGGCAAAAAAAGGCCCAAATAATTGATGATTGAGATCGAACTTCTGATAATTTTGTGCAATATTTTTAATTTCTATGAATTCCGGAGTAGACAAAATAACCTAGTTTCGTAGGTTCGATGGCTCAATTATTCATCTCTATTGAAAGCTCCATTTTGCACATGCTAGTTCAAACAGTGTTCTATAAATGTTACAAAGGTTCAATATCTCTTCCAATAGTCCAATAGTTGTGGCTATATTGCTCGGCGCAACATTGACCCAATTTGGGCATCGCGGCTTGTTGCCGACATCTGGCGAAAGCGATATTTGGCTGACAACGCCAGCATTCAATATATTTTGATTTAAGCTGACAAATTGTGCGATTTTATGGCTTTTATGCAATAACAACAACAACAATTCATCTGATGACTTAAGCTTCGGGTTAACAGCATTCCCATTTGAAATGGAAGCCTTTTTTCTTTCTTGATGAAGATTCGTTCTTGTAGATCTCACACTGGTGGGAATGAGTGGTGGGATTAGTTCCTTGATGAAACCATGTTAAATAGTGACTGAGTAAATGCTGTAATGCAATATAAAATATAATGGTGTGGTGTGGCCAGTGTAGAGTTATTATAACTCGCCAACTGGTCACAACTTATTATAACTGTTTTATACCGGTCACTGCTACTTCGCGGTTGAACGGTGCTCCTCTGCGAAAATAATCAAAATAAGAATATCGGACCCTCAAGTTATCTTCTAGATAAATCATCAGAATTTTCATGCGAGCTAAATCTCGGTTTCCCTAGTAATCTAGACGAATTATGTGATATCCGTTTCTATCAATTAACACAAATTAAATACCTCCCTTGAAAGACAAACAAAAATCTATTAGATTGTCTTCTATCCGGAGCACATAACGTGGGAACTTAAAACTTGCCAACAGATGCGTAAAAACATTTCCCTGAGATCTGAGAGCTCTGCTACCGCGTGTGTATCCAAGTCTGAGGACTGAAATAGTAGGACAAGCACTATGTCCTTTTATATAGTGTAAGTGGTCATTGGCCGTTCTAATTATATAAATAAAAAAGTTAATAAAGTCGTCGGCACCTGCCTGGCGGATGAGAAATGCCGAGGATCTTGATCAGTGGCGTGTAATTCGAGAAACTTATATCAACCATAGTCGGAAGAGGTGCTTTGAAATGGAATGTTAAAAAGTATAAAACCGTTCATACATTTGTGACATCTGAATATACTTGTACATAGGTAACTATCACTGGTCAACTTCAATGACAAAATATGTATGTTAACCTTAAGGAACTGGCATAACAGCTAGCATACCATCTTAAAATTGTGATGTTGCTTAAATATCTGTGTGGTACTAAGAATGAACTAGAAAATGGAAAATCAATTCGTCCGGCCTTGGGAGTTAAAGACGGTGGCCCTACTCTTGCCGGCCGGCCTTTGCGCTCACTGGAATTACGTTCTATTGAGGGAGTGCCATATAATTACACGCTATTTCACCCCCAACGAGGTTTTCTTACATTTTCTTACGTCTCGCTCCTCAGAGAAACAGTCATTTATTCGTAGCAAGATTCTTAGAGCAAGATGAGCTGAAATTATTTCAGCCTACAAAACTTTTACAATAGTAACTTTTCGTAAAATTGTATGAAATTAGTGATCTTTACAGAATTCACCATGATAAACAAACTACCTGGCCGAAACGTTGTGCTGCTGAAACCTACACTCAGCGTCGGTAATATTTCGATTTTGCCCCCAGCAATAATTATTTCCTAGAAAAAGAAGACACAATAAGTTTGAAGGTGTCAGCAATATAATCATAAAAATAGTTGTCTGCAAAGTGCACCCTCTGAATTTGCGCCCCTAGCAGCCGTCCGAATGGCCAGCTCCTAGCTATGCTGCTGTCTAGTTTTACAAATTCATATTGCATTAGACCATAATGTAACACCACACAATTTTATTTAGCTTTATATAACTGTAGTTATCAAATTGTAGGTATGCTACATTAAAGAGCAATTTTTTCCTCTGTCCAAAACTGTCGGGGTGTCGGCGTTGTGATTAAAATGCAAATTTACTAGAATTATCTGTTGTCCCTCGCTCGCAGCTCGGTAGTGATGTGCCTACTACTGTAGCACCCTCGAGTATTCTATTTTTGAGTAGGTATGTAAATAATAATTGTCAGACTAAAGTAAGTTCCTGAAAGTACTACAGATAACCATTCTGCTATAAAAATATTGTTGGTTGGTTCGCCTGCATCGCAAGAAACTAGTACCCCTAGTATATAAGACTCGGCAGATCAAAATACTGCGACATATTCGAGTGTTGAGTGATTTATATACATTTCAATGTAGGATCATATAATACTCTCCGAGACAGACATATTCTGTTAATTAAACACATTGTTCAAACCTAAAGCTTCGAACCCATTAATGGAAAGTGGTATTTTATATCGGAAGTATAGGTTAGTTGAGTACGTAGCGTTGTACGTTAGTACGTTGAGTAGCAGTATTGCAGATATTTCAGCTGGTTAAGGGCTTCACATCACTAGTCCAGTACCAATCAGCTTCGTGACGCAGAATGGTCGCGGTGGCTAACGCGCCACGCGGTGGCGTGCAGGCGTGATGGTACGCAATACGGAGGTCTTTACGTAATACTGTTTAATAACATTTTATTATGCAAATGGCCACGCTCACTAAACTTTGAAAGGAACTCGCCATCACAAAAGTACACTGTCGCACGTTCAATTTTCTGGTCCACTTTTATCGCGTTTGAAGTTGGGTTATATAATTCTTGTTCGTTGAAAATTTCGGTTTCGGTAGTTTTTTTTAAAATTTAAATTATTCTGAAGCGAGTTTTCTTCCTAATATATATAGTAAATAATCCTTGTTAATTTAGTAATGTTCCAAGGACGGGATTTTAGATTTGAATAAACAGTAATGTACATTTTGTATGTATTGTATCGCAATAAGTAGAAACGGAACCAGCACACCACCATACACCAACACCATACACCAGCATACCATACATCAGTAGATAGTAAAAATATCTTGCCTATTAAAGTGTTTTCATGTTTAATTATAAATAGACTCACGTGATTGTAAAACGGTTATATTTTTTGCCATTCTTCTTCAAGTCGGCTGTAGGATGGCCTTCGTCTGTGCTGACTACATTTTATTAAAGTAGACAGAATCACCTTGTTGCTGTCGAATTACTGACCTAGATAATAAGGTATAGCATAATACTACCTTCAAGTCCACAACAGTGGGCCTAAAAAGGCGAAATTAAGCATTTCATCTAAAAGGAATTCGCATTCTGCATTCCCAGTCTACTGGGAAAGAAAATTAGACAAATTGCGAAGGATCTGTGCTTCGCAATTTCTCTAATTTTCTTTAAATTGCCACACATTTTAGGTGAATCATCTCAATTCATTTATTAGCAAATTCATAGTTATAGTTAATGTTAATGCCGCCATACGAAAACGAATTAAACCGTAACTTACTCATATTATGATTCACTGAAAGTGGCCTTTTCAGACGCGCAAACGAAAAAAAATATTGCTTCTGAAATGTGAACTTAAAACTATGTACATAAAACTATGTATTCGTTTATGTAACACAAAATTTGTGAGAATCAATTAGCACTGTACAATATTTTAAATCTAAAATGGTGCTGGATAGCTGGAGATTTTGGCAATGAGCCTGAAAACTAAAGCGCAAGTTGCTACTTAAATTTATTATTCTTTGCAATCGTATCCTCGCTTAGCACCTTGGGAGTTGAAAACTAATAGAAGGTAACTTCAATGTTGTAAGATTTTTTTTTTGTATATTGAACTGTTTAAGTTAGTAGGATTAGGTTCCTAAGCTTTTCCTTCTTGTTTAGCATTAATTTACTAAATATTACCGTATCCACAAAATATAGAGAGTACAGAAGGCAAGCTCATGTATGTACCTCACTTTTCATACCTACGCTCGGCGGTCGCGCTAGGGTTGTCAACTCTGGCTTATGCGAAACTACTATCGTGGTAGTAGCACTCGTATACACCTTGTTGTTTAATTGATTCATGAGAATAAAACAGGAAGAACGGAAATAAAAACCATGAATTACTAAAATAATTCAATTTTAATGTACTTAATTGTTTACACTTTCGAATTTATTACACTTTCGACGTCTCGTTGTTAAGACGTACGTGTTGTACTATCGTTTCGTATTGACATTCGTATTTCGAGACCTATCCAACGAGCCCAAATTCGGTGGGTCTACGTTTATTGGTGCAGAGTTCCCGTGACCACCTTCCTGCTCCATTATCAGACCCTGATCACCATTTTTCTAACTTCTCGTCGAGAACTACCCAACGAGCTTAAACTTGGTGGATCTACATTTATTAGTGCAGAGATACCGTGACTACCTTCCTGGTCCATCATCAGACCCTGATCACCATTTTTCTAGTAGCTACTCGTCGAGACCTACCCAACGAGCCCAAATTCGGTGGGTCTACGTTATTTTGGTGCAGAGTTCCCGTGGCCATCCTCGTGCTCCATCATCAGACTCACAGACAGACCGACAGATAGACTTCCGGACATATGCGTCAAACTAATAACACCCCTCGCTTTTGGTCGGGGGTTAAAAGAACAAGCTAGTTATAATACAAGCAAATACCTACTTACCTCTGTGAAACAACTGGTAGCTTAAAAAACGACAATTCACCGTGTTTAAAGTAGAATTTAAACATCCATTAACTGAACAGGAGCAATAACCATCTTATTTGATGCCCCATCTTTGTTCAAAAAAAAATTCACAAGACGCGTCGTACGCATCTAAGGCGGATCTCAACCGCGCTCGCATTAGACTGAAATAAACCAAGAATTCGTGTCCGTGAGCGCAGTCTATGTGTGCGTTACTCGACCGCCCGTTGTATGAAGCTTGCCTTCTGATCTCTCTATATTTTGTGCCGTATCACTGATATTTTCTTGTTTATATAGTTTCTGCAGTAATATGTATTTATTTAGCATTTCTTTGTCTATACCTAGTTGCCGGTTGCCATTCTATTGACGGCATCCTTCTATCTCATTGTGACCTTGCTGTAGGTCTTTATAAATTTACAAAGACATATATTATTATGTAAGTCTTTTCGTGACATTGAAATACCTTTAGAGCCCAATAATCAATAGAACCTTACAGCCATGACATGAAAAAGCAGCTAACAGTTAATCAATACGAACCACATTTTTCAAACCATCACTGTCTCTTTCAAGGAGTATTTTCCATTACATTGCCCAGTAGGTTAGTAAGTAATCGAATGGTATACCTACATCTGCTTTAATGTATACTTAAGTCTATGTTGTCGATCGATAGTGAAAGTGGGGAAGGACGACCTTTGGCCAGCTGCCAGCGCGGCCAAGGCCCACCGAATGTGGGATACGGCGGGGATCGCCCAACGTCATTTATTGATGGCTATCGAGGACTTATTTATGTACTAACAGGATTGTGGTGAGTGAACAGGCTTCTAATAAGCATGTCCTTTTTACCATCCTTGACTGAGTCAAGTATCATGAGAGATGTGGTTGAGCCCCAGCGTGTACTTGGATGGTCATGGTTTTAATTACACTTGGGAGAAAGTCAGATATTTGGTCAGTGAGAACTCATTATTGACATTTATTATATACCATCATCAAACATTAATTAGTTATAACAAATTTTGCCGCATACATCTGTATGTTCAGAATGTAACAAAAACTCAATTCATTGTTGTGAAACAATATAAAACAGAAATCCGAACAATTTATGGAACATAACGCTATTGGGTATATGTAATTTCTAATAATAGTATTTTTAAACATTAAAAATATTGAATTCATTAAAATAATAACGCAGGGCAGCTTGTGGTTGTGGCTGTTGGTGCGTAACGACACTACGAACCCGAGTGCTCCAGAAAGTCGGTCAGGGCTCCTATTACGGCGTGTCTTCGGCGACCGAGTGGAAACCGAAGGCGACCCGCAGGACTCTTAGCTCTGGCTTGCTTTAATTGGCCGTCCAGAGAGGAGCTGATAGATAGAGCTATATGCTCCAAGGGTGGTAGTGTTAAAGGGCCTAACGCCGCGAGTAACTACGGCGCAACACACCTCTCGACACCCCTGAGCCCGTCACACCGAGTCACACCGGTGTTGCACTCCCAGACACTTGGCGGAAATCGAGCCCACGACCTATTGGGTAGCAGCCACGGTGTCTAACCAATAGGCCCGTCAATTATATTTCTCATCTTTTTCACACTGCAACAAGATAGATCAAGATCACAGTTAGTACGAGACAAATGATTATACTTCACATGCTCGTTATATAAATCAATTTTGACGATAATTAAAGGAAAGGATTGCAGCGCAGAGTACGACGGGGAATGCTGATACTTATTCTATTAAGAAGTTCTTTATTATATTGATACACCGTATATTAAGTGATCAACAACAGGGACCTTGTTACATACCGTATTTAAAAAAAAAACAGTCAAATTAGGCATCACGATATGTAACGTAGTGAAAGTACTGACTCAGTGAATGTTAGTTCTAGCTTCAGCCACCGCCACATTAAAACCGCTCTGACTGATCAGACAGCGGCAAAACATCAAACGGGGGAATTTGAAGAAGGGTAAGTGTCTCCGTACGTAGTTTGGAGATTTTATTTGTAAACACATTTAAAGCAGTGGTTTGTTACTCGACATCAACAGAATTTACGTTAATTTGTAATTAGATCTCGGCTCTCATGAGTTCTTACGGGATTACCCGTCTGACGTCATTGGGATACGGAAAGTTCAGCGCAGTCCTCCGAGATTCGGAAAGATCTGCGTTGGTATGTTGTTTATAAAGGATCGATCTTGACTTAATCTTGCGAGTCGCCTGACCACGAGCTGAGAACCTATGTATGTACATATACGGACTTTAAATATCAAATATTAAGTTAATTCAACTATTTCGATTGACACTTGAATATCTTGTTTTGATATATTCTTACTTGGTAACTTATTTTTGTTCTAAATATAGTCTCAAGGTTACGGGCAAAGCAATCGCATGAATAGTATCGATCCATACTTGTTTTCCGTGAAGCAATAACATTAGGTCTGAAATGTATTCTTACGTACACATAAGTGATTGAAAATGTTTCCAAATATATACAACCAGGATGATTTAGAAATTAATTTCTTGTTTCTTTTTTTAAACCTTTTAACATCTTCAAGCTGAAGATGTACTTTGTCCATACATGGTTGAGCGAATTTTTCTCCCAATGTGTTCTCTGGGTCAGATTAATATTTTGAGAACTGATTAAGAATTTTCAGACATTGAAGCTTTATCGCGAAGTTTTGCTTACAATAGACGTATGAAATTGAAATCATATATAATACAAGTATTCTTACTGTGCAAGAGATACACCCAGTATCTCTTGCACAAATCACAGTCCAGAAAGATATCACCGCAGCGTCAGATATTTCGCAAAGCATTACCGTATTTTGATGTGAAACGCCCTCAAGCTAATTGTAGCCTCCGTGGTGCAAAGAGATAGTGCACCTGGCTCTACGCAAGCACTTGTGTACTATAATATCTCTATCTTGCAAAAGATTGGCCGCTCTGGTCTTTTCGGCCAGGAGGGCATTAGGTATTGTATACTTCTCGTCACTAAGTTAAATTAAAAAGAAATGTCTCTTCATGTGTTGAGTATAACATTATTTCCAAGTACCAAAACTGACTTTAATAAATGATGGAAACTAAAATAAAACTCAGTCAATGGGCAAAAAAAGCAAAATCGTGTTTTAATCGGCACGCAGTGACCCAATAATGATCGACGATGCGAGAGCTCTGTCATGTGAAATGCAGCGTGCAGCTCTGGGCAAATCGGGACAGGTGCGATCGAATGTGAACCTTTGTATGTATCAAAACAGCCAAATAGGGGAACAAGGGACTGGGACAGTTTGCCTGCGTCAGTTTTTCTGCCCGATTATAATGTGCGTGTCTTCAAGGCTAGAGTGAATAGGTTTTTAATAAGCTAGTGTGCTTTACCATCCCAGATTTCATTCATCGGCTGGGACTGCAATGAAGCACTGGCTTAGCATATAAAGTAAAAAAAATGCTGGAAGGACTATTTGATATAATTCTGTGACAGGACTAAGTTATTGAGATCTTATAGACGCATCTAAATTCAAGTCAAGTGGCTTGGCAACTCTGAATTAACACAAAATTTCGTAACCAGGAATAATACATGAAATCGCTAGCCCAACATAGATAGATAGATAGACAATTCTTTATTGCGCACAAACAAACAGATACAAAAAGAATAAGACACAAATTAATAAAAAATGCAACAATGGGCGGCCTTATCGCTAAAAGCGATCTCTTCCAGGCAACCTTTGGATGGAGAGGAAAATAAAGAAGTTACAAAGAGCAGAGGGTGCGCGCGCTCGACATGAATAGGTAACATTAACACAAAGAAACATAAAAACACATATGTTGTAAACTATAATAATATATATTCATATGAGTATAATATATAAACATACATCAAATAATACTATTATAAACATACATAAATCAGTATGTACTAATATAACAAGAAAATTACACAAATACCGATTAACTTATTCCGCCAAATAAAACTTCTTCACTAGATCTTTGAAAATTGGCAGTGACGAAGCACGCCTTATAGAAACGGGCAAGGAATTCCACAGGCGAACCGCCTGCACCGTGAAGGATTTGTCAAAGAAGGAACTGCTATGTAAGGGCATCGTAAGACAAAGGTTTTCCGAGGACCTAAGACTATATGTAGGTGCTAGAATTCGACAAATAATCGAAACGTTCCCTAAGATACATACATAGGAAGGCAAAGAAAAAGGTCTTTATTAGTACTTCCAGACAGAATCTTTTTGCGTAATGCGATAACGGTACCAACACCATATAATATTCAAGTGATAATTTATTAATATGGACGGAAAAAACACGATGTATTTTCTCATACCCCTTTCATCATTTTTATACGACTCGTGTCCTTCTAAAAATGTAATTTATGAATTACACAGGCTACAGCAAAAATGTCGTCTGCGGTTTTTACACGAACCCGTATACATCAGTGCGACGTCCGACAAATTAAAATGCAAATTGAGCGAGGGTATCGCCGCCTCCTACCCCCGGGGGCTGGCGGACAATGTTAACATCCGGCGTCCGGTGTATTGCCGCCTAAATGTTCCCGTCATCTGCGAATGAATTAGAATTAACAAATTGAGGGATACAATGGTTTGCTGTAATGTACGCCCTGTCGAAACTGTATAAAGAATTATTTACATACTGACTAACAGTTACTTGTCGCTTCATTTCCAGTCTGTCGGATTTTTTTGTAGACGTGTTTATTCAACTTAAATACTCCTAAACCCTTTATTATACGTAGGTATCCTGTTATAACCCGGGATATAAATTAGGAATGCATGAGAATAGGGTACTTTGAACTCGAAAATAATACGAGTAGATGTTAATACATTTGTAAAAAATATATATATCATATCCTATATGTATAACCTTCTTACTGCAAATACGAATCAATCGACACCTCATTTATCAAAACCGGACTTGTAGTTATCGAGCTGCGAGCTAACTTGCAAATATATACATACATAGACTGTTAAACTCATTACCCTTCCTTCTCCGTTTTTGGGTAATAAAGAATTGCGTGAAGTAAATCGTCCGATTCTCACTTGACCGGATTTTGTTATATTATAACGGTTGAACGGACATATTATTTTCTATCTGGATTGAGGAAACTGGATCTAAGCGGGCCAAGCGAAAAAATCCAATTAGGTACCGCGCGGAGTTATTTTTTCTGCCTGTCGACATTCTTTCTACAGGTTGATCTCTAAGTTAGGCGTACAATCAAGCCTTTGATGTATGATATGTTGTCTATCAACTGAGAACCCTTTTTAGTGAATGCCTAAACTTATCCAATTTTGATCCTATGAGTATATAACATAATTGTAAAAATATTCATGAGGTGCACAGTTGAAGACTTGCGACAGATAGATAGAATATATATTTACTCGTATAGTAGCTACTAGCAATGAACTATGGCAACCGTTCCCTTGTACCCCCTTCCCTACAGTTATCTATCGTCATTATTGTTGATTTGTCGTATCTAAATTACGACTGGTTGACGCTAGTTAAACTTTCCTGCGTTTAGCGAATAAAATTTTAGCGTAATTGTAATTATG
The DNA here is from genome assembly GCA_911728495.1 of Furcula furcula. Lineage (NCBI taxonomy): Eukaryota > Metazoa > Arthropoda > Insecta > Lepidoptera > Notodontidae > Furcula > Furcula furcula. The sequence continues at coordinate 25,651,298 of OU452252.1, forward strand.
AAGCTCGTACGGATAGTTTTAGGCCTCATTTACGGAGACGCGGGGCGTCGCGCGTCGCGTGTGGCGTGGCGTCTCGCGGCGCGTCGGACGTTTTTAACACGCTTTTATTAGCTTGACCTGTATGTATGTATGTAACTATGTAACTTTGTAACTATGATGGTAATGGAATCTTGCGATGCAATTTTGACCCACTTCTACACGTCCAAAACATTTGAAATTTTGCACATGTATCAAGGACCGGTGACAATACAATAATATGGTATCCTCGAGCTGATCTGATGCTGGGGCTCGAAGGTGGATAAGGGAACCCTTGGATGGCTACTAGTAAACTAATAGAGTTTGGGCTCATTTGATTTGTTTTAAAGAGTCATTTTCATATTGACCATTAATGAGGACCTGATGATGGAACTGGAATGTGGGTAACGGAACCCTGGAAGGGCTACTAGTAAACACATCGAGTTTGGACTCATTTGATTTGTTTTAAAGAGTTCTTTTCACTTTGACCATTAATGAGGGCCTGATGATGGAACAGGAAGGTGGGTGACGGAACCCTGGAATGGCTACTAGTAAACACATCGAGTTTGGACTCATTTGATTTGTTTTAAAGAGTTCTTTTCACTTTGACCATTAATGAGGACCTGATAATGGAACAGGAAGGTGGGTGACGGAACCCTGGAATGGCTACTAGTAAACACATCGAGTTTGGACTCATTTGATTTGTTTTAAAGAGTTATTTTCACTTTGACCATTAATGAGGACCTAATGATGGAACAGGAAGGTGGGTGACGGAACCCTGGAATGGCTACTAGTAAACACATCGAGTTTGGACTCATTTGATTTGTTTTAAAGAGTTCTTTTCACTTTGACCATTAATGAGGACCTGATGATGGAACAGGAAGGTGGGTGACGGAACCCTGGAATGGCTACTAGTTAACACATCAAGTTTCAGCTCATTTAATTTGTTTTAAAGAGTTCTTTTCACTTTGACCATTGATGAGGGCCTGATGATAGAATAGGAAGGTTGGTGACGGAACCCTGGAACGGCTACTAGTAAACTCTTTGAGTTTAAGCTCATTTGATTCGTATTAAAGAGTTCTATTTACTTTGCCCAATAATCAGGGTTGATGATGGAAATGAAAGGTGGTTGACGGAACCATGGAATGATTACTAGTAAACCTCGATGGGTTTACTAGTAGCTTGGACTCATTTGATTTGTATTAAGGTGTTATATTTACTTTGCCTAATAACGTGGACTTTGATGAACCCGGAAGGTTGGTAAGCCACCGAACGGCTTCGGACCAGTTATACCATTGAATTGTACCATTAACGGTATAAATGGTACTAAGTTGTCCCATTTATACCTGTAATGGTATAGGTGGTACTAGTTAATACCAGTTAAAACATTAGAAATCCCATGAATACTACTTGTTAAACTATTGACTTTTGGCTTACTTTCGACTGTTTAAAGGGTAATTACGTAGTGCTTTCTTAAACTTCGCTAACTCAATCAGATCTACGCGTAATATAAAAAAAAATTTATAAAAAAAAAAACCGACTTCAACAGACACCATGCATACTAAAAAGTGAAAAATAACTTAAATATTATTGAAGTTGGTGCTGGTCAGACGATTCGAGTGGTAGTGTAGGTACGTATCGTGTTTATTTGAGCACCAACTTCAATAATATTTAAGTTATTTTTCACTTTTTAGTATGCATGGTGTCTGTTGAAGTCGGTTTATTTATTTTTATATAATTTTTATTTTATTATTTTTAGTCATATTCTCTTAAGTAGTCTTTATTCAACTATATACTGATTTGGATAATATATAGTTTTATCACTAACGGGTATAAATTTAAAACTTCTAAAAACCCCCAACCATCGATATAAAATTCGGTGTATCCTACATTTAATGGAGCAGAGTTCCTGTTACGACCTTCCTGCTTGCTCCTATCACCAGTCTCTGAATATAATTTTTCTAGCAGTTACTCGCCGAGACCTACGCATCGAGACCAAATTCGATGGGTCTACGTTTATTGGTGCATAGATCCCGTGACCACCTTCCTGCTCCATCATCAGACCCTGATATCCATTTTTCGAGCAACTACTCGTCGAGACCTACACAACGAGCCCAAACTCAGTGGGTATACGTTTATTGGTGCAGAAATCCTGTGACCACCTTTCATGCTCCATCATCAGACCCTGGTAAAGGTTATCATTTTCTTTAGTATCAACGGATTTACATATCTTCTAAATTTTAGATCTTACGGACTAATGAAAAATGTCCATTGTATACGAAATATCCCTACCTCGACTTGGAAATGAGCTGATGGTCTTCAAATAGCGAAACCGATTTTCATGAAATATCGCTAAGAACTATCTCGATTAAACTAGCTTACAAATAAAAAAACGCATACAAATCTGTCCACTCGTTTGAGCGGTGTGTGTGATGCCAGAGACAGACAGACAGACACGACATTATCCCCCCCCCACCGCTTTAGGCGTCAAACTTATTGTACCCCTTGCCCGGTCGGGGCTTTTGGTCGGCATTTATGGATTATATTTATGTGTAAAAGCGTGGGGCGCTTTTTCTGAATAACAGCTTAACATTTTTGTCAAATTTCAAGAACGCCAAGTATTTGTATTCGCATGACAATAATTTGAAATCATTTACAGAGAAAAAGCGCCCTACGCTTTTACACATAAATATAATCCATAAATTACAAACACGAGGTAGAAAGAAAGAAAGCACGGTTTAGATAATTTATTTATAACTTTTTAATGCAGTAGTCCTTATAAAAGCGTGTATTTTTAGTTTTTTAAACTATTAATTTATTATTGTTTACGTAGCGGCGGCGCGTGAAGCGGCACGTATGGGAAGAGTGGCTGTGTCACGAACGGCGGTGCAACTCACTTTTTAACATACAATTTTCTTCTAAAAAAAATCGATCATATGAAAGAAGAAAGAAAGAAAGAAAAGAAAGAAAAAGCATTTATTGCCACAGATAATGAGACACAAAAAAATAAAATAAAAGATTAAAATAGAGACAAACAAACCAGAAAAAAGCACACTTAAATACTACTTCTAAACAATAGGTTAATAATAGGTTAATAGCTTGCTTTAACTTGTAATAATACATAGCATGATAGTTATAGACATGTGCCTCACAGTTCTGCAGCAACAGGTGCTCGGTTTAGCATACAGCCTAGCCGGGGCTTGGCGCTGATTTCCAACCGAGCCCTAAGTGCCCACGGATGACAAAACGTGTTAAAAATATTGATGAATATAATTAAATGTATGTAGATACCTGCTAATTAAATATTATAATGTGTAATTAAATTTATATAATATAATAAAATAATAACGTCCTGGGACAAAGACCGCACTATGGTAATCAAACAACTGACACCAAGTACCAATATATATTTTATATACCTATACGTACATCTGCCATATCCGCAGCCAACTAATTTGAAAGAAAATAATAATAAAATAATTAACAAATATAATCACGACTCATAGAAAAGATATATCAATATTTATATCTCCAAACTCTCTTTGTGAATCCATAAAATCTCTATCTAATGAATTAATAATTCTCAAAGGTGGTGGAATATTATTCCACACCTTGGACGCAGCATATTTGAAGCTACCTTTGAAGGCTGCAGTCCTGTGAGAATGTGTGGATAGCTGCTGCGAACATTTTCCGCTACGTGCGCCGCCGCGATGAACGCCGCGTGGGACGTGACGATGCCATCCGCGGGCTCCGCCGTAAAACACGCTCCATTTCAAGCAAACGCGTGTAAAATCGCTTCTCCGTAAACGCACTCATACAACGCCCTACATTTGAATTTAGGCCTCATTTACGGAGACGCGGGGCGTCGCGCGTCGCGTGTGGCGTGGCGTTTCGCGGCGCGTCGGACGTTTTTATTGTTTACGTAGCGGCGGCGCGTGAAGCGGCACGTATCATCGCACGCGTAAACACAGACTTATAGCAATATATGATGCTGTTTATAGAGACGCGGGGCGGGAAGAGTGGCGGTGCCCGCCGCTGCGCCCGCGGCGGGCACCGCCACGGCGCAACGGCGGTGCAACTCACTTTTTAACATACAATTTTCTTCTAAAAAATAAATCGATCATATCATACTCCATTGCGATGGTGACTACGTCTGTATTGCACGATTACCAAATAGACTGGCAGAAGGTTCCGCCACAGGCATCGCTTCATCGAGAATCGCCGCTGCGTGCGCCGCCGCTATGAACGCCGCGTGAGACGTGGCGATGCCATCCGCGGGCGCCGCCGTAAAACACGCTACATTTCAAGCAAACGCGTGTAAAATCGCTCCGTAAACGCACTCATACAACGCCCTACATTTGAATTTAGTGCGGGCCGCGCCGCCACACGCGACGCGCGACGCCCCGCGTCTCCGTAAATGAGGCCTTAGTGCGGGCCGCGCCGCCACACGCGACGCGCGACGCCCCGCGTCTCCGTAAATGAGGCTTTAGTGCGATTATACGCAAGAGATATGCTACGATGATGTTGCGGTTGCGAGGCAGTACCAATGGCATCTTGAGCGTTTTGGCTGAAGGGTCGGAGAGTCCGACAAGGTTCTCATCATGAGGGACAGTGACGTCTACAATCATTGCACGACGCTCGGTGCGATCTATCAGCACAATATCAGGCTTATTGGCAACAATAGTCCTCTGTGATGATAGATCGGTCCCAGTATAACGTGATATGGCCATCCTCCAGAACTGGTTCTGGTACATACCTGTAGTACGGTACCTCTGACGTCACAAGGCGGTATTTCAAAGCATGTTGCTGGTGGATTATCCTGGCCACTTGGTTATGTCTGTGCAAGTATTCACCATTTGCGAGACGCGAACAACCGGAAATAATATGCCTCAGGGATTCACCACGGCGATGACATGCCCGACAAATGTCGATGGTGCCATCCCTCAGGATATATTTCCGGTAGTTGTTCGTCATCACAACTTCGTCCATAATTGCATAGACAAAACCTTCGGTTTCCCCAAAGAGGTCACCGAATCGTAGCCAGGCCACGGAGGCTGAGAAGTCTACATCGGGCCCATGAAGAGCCCGGAAGAACCTTCCGTGTAGCTCCTTACTTTGCCATACCGCCTCGCGATCGCCAGTGGTGAGAAGAAGAAAGAAAGAAGAAAGAAAGAAATATTTATTTATGACACTTACATACATAAAACAGATATATAAGAAAAAAAAACGTACTGTAATATAATTATGTATGTGCGCCAGAAAACGGCCCCAACTCAGCAAAAATGCTGGTTGTAAACAACCAACGCTGATCTTCCGTTGGAGCCGATTGGTGTCGTCACGACGACGCTATAACAATATGACTACACTAATAAACAAAAAAAAAACGATTACGATCGAATAGGCATGATGACTGCAACACAATACCAATAAATCTGTGGTTTTCAATATTAGAACAGATTGCAGTGATTCCAAAAATGCATCTCATTTTCATAATAATAGAGAGATTTTCGTGATAAAAGCAAATAAATTACTCAAATACAGCTAATCGCCATTTTGTAATAAACGCTGATCAGAGTGAATGACGTCAATCCTGTGTAAATAAACAACTGTCAAACTGGCATTTCAACATTTTCTTTCATACAATGATTCACTTTTATACCTAGACAGATGTTTATTTACACCCCAGTGACGTCACAATATGGCGTCATGCACCGGCCATTCGTTTTGGAACGAAATTCAAACTCTATTTTAAAAATTGAAAATATAATAATTAATTGTAAATTTAATACAAAAATATGATTATTTTCGGCAATAGTAGACCCGTAAGTACATTATAGAGTAATTTTTAAAAATTAGTCATCATGCCTATTACGAATAATCGCATCGCGAACAAATTATATTAGGTTTAAGAAGGAAAACTTAAGGAAAAGAAATATAAAAACTAAACGTCACTGTTGCGTCACTTTTGACAGCGTGACATCACAAACTTTAAGATACGTAGTATCACCTTATTAGTCTGTGTTTAAGACAAACAAGCGTGTGAGATGAAAGTAAAGCTTACTTCTAATTTAAAACTAGAATCCTTACATGATGTATAAGATTATTAGGTACACAAAGAAAAATGGTAATGATGTAAGTATATACGTAAATAGCACATTACAATAAAAGTGTTACAAAAGAATTACGTATAAACGGTGATGATGTGGCACATGGGAAGTCAGACAGTAAAATAAAAACAGAAACTACCTACGAAACTAGTGTACAAATACTATCATTAAATAAAAGAAATGAAAAGCATACCAATCATAGCACACCACTGAAATATACGCTGCTTCCTCATCGGCTGTAAGCATCCAGCACATACACAAACAGTGACTGTCCACCTTAACAAAAGGTAGACAGAAAGTCATGTAAGTTGTAAATAATAATACCTTCGATCATAATAAATTAAAATTAGTTACAACTAAGAAAATGTGTTATATTGCACTGGTGTCAAGTCTTAATGTTTCTTGATACTTCTGGTGGTCAAGCAGGAATTTTTTGATTTTTTAACCGACTTCAAAAAAAGGAGGAGGTTCTCAATTCGTCTGTATATATATATATTTTTTTTTTTTTCTATGTATGTTCGCGCATAACTCTGGCAATTATGAACCGATCTGAAAAAATCTTTCTTCCATCCATTCTTTAATCCGTTAATTGGGTCCCATAAAAAAATTATTGCTTAGTAATAAGTAGTTCCTGAAAAAACAAGAATGGTGACTGCGCACTGAGACTTGCAAGAAAGCCTATATAGATGACGTTTTAGTCGCTCGGACTCGCTCGGTCGGACAAAAATAGTCATAACTCTAGCATATATTTACCAATTTCAATGATTCTTTTTTTATTCGAAAGAAGAAACCACTGTATTGAATCTGTATGAATTTTATTACAACCGGATAAGAACTTCCTGGAGGACCATGAACGATGTGGAGGAATTTATCTGGTAAAAACCATAAAACTGATGTTCTCCATTACATTGCTCTGACAATTATGAACCGATTTCGATGATTCTTTTTTTTATTCGAGAGAGTAAACTACTATGATGTTTTCATGCAAATTTCATTACGACCGGATATTTTTTTCTGAAGAAACATGAATTATGTAAAACTATGTAGACGATAATGTGATCATAACCTACCTAGATAATTTTACGATTTTCGATGGTTCAATCTTTATATATGAAAATATCACTAAAAAGTTTAAAATAAAATCTTTTTAAAAAAAAATTGAACCGACTTCAATATCACTGAAAAGTATAAAATAATTTAAATATTATTGAAGTTGGTGCCAAATATACACAGCAGGTACGCTAACACCAACTTCAATAATATTTAAATTATTTTATACTTTTCAGTGATATTGAAGTCGGTTCAATTTTTTTTTAAAAAGATTTTTATTTTAAAAGTTTTAATGTTACATTGTAGGTTCCTCAGTGGAGGTGGAATATTGTTCCAACATTTGGAAGCAGCGTAGCGGAAGCTACCTCTGAAAGCAGCTGAACCACGTCCGTGCGTTGAGAGTTGCATTGCACACTGCCGGGATCCATAAGGCCTACGACTTGATACCCAGGATAATTTTTTGTATAGATAAGCGGGTGAATGATGTTTTATGATACCAAAAAGTAGGGATGCTAAATGAAGTTTTCGACGATGTAACATTTTAAGGATTGAGTGCTTATTCAAATATGGTGTCACATGCGCCCTTAACGGGATATCAAAGCAGAAGCGAGCACAGGCATTTTGTGAGCACCACAGGCTTGCGCCAGTTCCCTTTGGCTAAGGATAGAGGGGTCAGTCCATTGTCCACAGCAACCACATCCGTTTGCATCTCTCCGCCGCAGTGGAGGAAATATTCCCTGAGGTTACATATCTCACGGTTGTGTAGGGTCTTGGCATTTAAAAAGCCTCGACCACCACATTTCCGTGGGATATATATCCTCATCACTGAAGAGCGAGGATGATGCATAAGGTATGTGGTTAACAGTGTACGAACTGTTCTATCCAGGGTGTCTAATTCAGTCTGAGTTATTATTATTGTTATTATAATTTGATAATCATATTTTTTATACAAAACATCACAATTAAAATGATTCGTCAATTAACGGTCTACCCATTTCGACCGTTGGTTGCTATGGCGGGTATGTAAATCACGAAAATCAATGACGTAGTTTAGCTTTAACAAGAAAAATATGGTATTTTATTGGAATAACCGACGAGAACTCCATATGAAACTTTCCTTTCAAAGTGAAATATTTTCAGATGCTCAATTCTATTTTATTTATGAATGCAAACGAACTGTATGAGGACAATGCCTGTAATAAAAGGTAGAATACAATGTTTATTTATTCATATCGAGGATACTGAAAGCTTCGGCATAATCTGCATAAATATTGTCTGAGTGGATTTATCCTCTCATCTTTGGTTACGAAATTAGACTTTGATTATACTCTAAAAGTACTTACAGGACAGCGAGTTTGTATAATTGACTGCCTACTAACTAATGTGAGGACAGAGAGTTTCTATAATTGACTTCTAATTTAGGATAAAAAAAAAATGTCCTGAATATTATTAAATATCCTCTATAACGCGTGGGTGTTATGTACTTTTGCGAAGCATTCCGTAGAGATTGTAACTTTATTTAATGCCGTACGAGAATCGGCAATTTTATTAACTAATATGTTATTTAATTTAAAATATTCTTCTGCGTTATGAATAATTTTTAACCAGCTTCAAACAGAAGGTTCTCTATTCGACGCGTGTGTATGTAATATTAATAAAAATGCGTAATATTAATATATGTTAGTCTATGTGAGCTTCCAAACAAATTTGCCAAATTTTATGGGTGTATGTATGTATGTATGTAGGTTTGTCCGCGGATTTCTCAGAAACTACAAGTCCGATTACGAAAATTCTTTATGCAATATTTAGAGTATTTTTCAACTTAGGGTAGAGTACAAGTTTCATCAAAATCGGTCCAAATCGGATCAAAATTTTGCCAAAATAAACGTCACTAAAAACTGTTAAATAAACTATTTAAAAAAAAAAAAAACCGACTTCAAAGTAAATTATCTAAAAAGCATAAATTAACGAAAATTGTATATTGAAGTCGGTGTCAGCTCGTGCTAGTCTTAGTTTAACATGATGTGCTAGCACCGACTTCAATATATTTTCGTTATTTTATGCTTTTTAGATAATTTACTTTGAAGTCGGTTTTTTTTTAAATAGTTTTATCCGATCCGATTAAATACTACAAGTTGCGATATAAAATAAACAGGCTTACTGCTGCACGCAACCTGAGTCCATAAACTTAAGATTATCTTAGCCATTATTTAGTACGAGTATATGTATTAAAATCTACTTGTAAGTAACGAAATAATGATTAACGGCTCTGAGTGTGGCAGTTACAGTGTGTAACTTACGTCACTATTGCACTAATATGTACATTTTAATAAAGCGATCCTTTACTAGGAAAATAAATACTACTATACAAATAGGTCGTGGGTTCGATTCCAACCACTCCGCTTGCGTAATTTTTTAATTTTTTGGACATTTTTCTTATTTTTTTAAATGTAGAACATTCTACGAAGTATTAGAAAATATTAAAAAAAATGAATGAATTCGGTAATGCCGTTCCAGTTCTCCTGGTCACGCTATAGGGGTTCATTTTTAAATATTAGAAGATAAACTCAAACTCAAAAATCTTTATTTCAAATAGGCTTAACGCTAGCACTTTTGAATCGTAATTTTTTTAAAGCTACTACACACACACAACACAACGCGGCCTCAACTGAGAAGATCCGGCAAGAAACTCAGTGGGCTTGTCATTTTTTCACTTTTTTTTAAAAGTTACAAATGAATCGACATTAGTGATAGTGTGTCCTGCCTTTCGAAACATAAAGCAAGGGAGAAAAGAAAAAAACAATAAATTACGACAAAAATTACAACAAACTAAAAGGCCAAAAGGATAGAAGTCGGACCAGTCCCCCCAAGCAGCACCCGCGCACGAGTTGACTCGAGCAGCAGCCATCACTCCCCTCAACCATATTAGGTAAGGGTTAGGGTAGGGAAGGGGGTCTTCGGAGTCGCTGGATGCTCGGGGTGTGGGCCCCTTGAGCGTCCATTGAGTACGGCGGCGACTCCGAGGAGGACGGCGGCGGGGTTGCGACCCCCGTCCCCGTGAGTACCGTGACTGGTTCCCGGGGGGCTACAATGCGCCCCCCGGCGGCGGGCTCAAAGGCAAGGCACTGAGGGGCCCCTGGTGCAGATCCCACCGGAGAGCCCTGGGGTCTCCCCTCTCATGTGCCGATGCGACAGCCGCGGGGGTTTTAGTGGGTAAGAATCCCACATACCCCGGTCGAGCCCCACAGCTCCCGGGGATCTTTCGAAGATTTCCCCCGCGTCAAAAAAAAAAAAAAAAAAAAAAAAAAAGGGAAGGGGGTGACCCGCCATAGGTATGTATTTCCAATAAAAAGTATAGTAGTTGTCTGGTTTCCATTTGGGATCGGATGACCGTGTGTGCATTGTCGTAGAATATTAATATTATTCTAAAGCTAATGCTTGACTACAATAGGCATGATGACTAATTTTGAAAAAATACTCTATAATGTACTTACGGGTCTACTATTGCCGAAAATAATCATATTTTTGTATTAAATTTACAATTAATAGCAATATTTTCAATTTTTAAAATAGAGTTTGAATTTCGTTCCAAAACGATGGCCGGTGCATAGCGCCATGTTGTGACGTCACTACGGCGGTGTAAATAAACATCTGTCTAGGTATAAAAGTTAAAAGTGAATCATTGTATGAAAGAAAAAGTTGAGATGACAGTTTGACAGTTGTTTATTTACACAGGATTGACGTCATTCACTCTGAGCAGCGTTTATTACAAAATGGCGATTAGCTGTATTTGAGTAATTTATTTGCTTAAATATCACGAAAATCTCTATATTATTATGAAAATGAGATGCATTTTTGGAATCAGTGCAATCTGTTCTAATATTTAAAACCACAGATTTATTGGTATTGTGTTACAGTCATCATGCCTATTCCACCTGATGTAAAGCGGGGATGCAATCGATGATAGTAAAGCACACTAGCTTATTAAAAGCCTATTCTGTCTAGCCTTGATTAATTCAGATAAATCTTCACATATTGTACTGTTATTATAATACTAGAGGCAACTCACTTTAAACGTAAGTAAAATATCTATTCTGTGTTCATTGTGTGCGTATCATGTCGCAAACAGGCACCGGCCTGCGCGCCTGGGCGGATCACGTCGCCATGTGTTCGTTTCCGCCTGTAATGTCAGGGAGGGTGAACACCCTCAGCCTTGCTGCTGATGTGGACATTATTTCTGTTTACTGTGTCATTGTAATGATTTCGCTGATACTTAGAGATATTAATAAAACATAATAACAATACTAGCTAGTATTAAAGTTACCAGTGGGGTGCTCGGGTACGAATAGCACCCTCACATCTCCTCCCGCTGGGTGTCCGTAAGAGGCGACTAAGGGCAGCAGCGTCTTTCTGTTGGCTTACTTATCACCTGTACTGCGATCCCCAAGCCGCCTGCCAAGCGTGGGGATTATGGCAACCCCTCCCTTCTTAGGGGGAGGCCTTTGTTAAGCAGTGAACGTCTTTCGGTTGCTAATGATGAAAATTAAAATTGCGGATGCAACTCTTGACTTTTGTCTGTTTAACGGTTTGTTAAATTTTCAACAGATGAACCGCTTTAAAACATCTTAACTCAATCAAGATACTTTAGCTTAGCCAGCACAGCACGATCTCACAGTGCATTGATAAGTACCAGCGATCTTACTACAACGCTCAATATTAACATTGTTTAAGTGCAGCTAAAAATAGGAGACAGGAGCTCTTCCTCAATCGTGTTTCCCCATTGATCATTGACGGTGAGATATATATGTATATACATATGTATGTGTCTACACTGTTTATTATTATGTATTCGTTAAATATTATAACTTACGTAAGTATCGTTAAAACCACGCCTAAATACTCAATAAAGTCTTTAAACGTGGCTCGTAAATAAACATCTTATGCTTGCTATTACGGATTTAAGCTTTGTTATTAACGTTTACGTCACGTTTGTGACGCCACAAGATTAAGGACCCGCTCTCTGTTATCCAGCGGTTACATATCATCAATAAATAATACTACATTATAGTAGACAAGCTTAGCAGTACTGTAGGTGTCTGTATCTAGTGTCTTTTAACATTATATTCTTCATTTCATTATAAGAAGAAGCTGTGTTTCAACCGCAGAAATAACTCTTTTAAGACTTTATCATCTCCTTTAATGTGTTTCCAAGAAATAACACATAAACCTACTTAGGTATTCATACCGTAAATAAGCAAAGCCAAGCCTGATTATACTCCAACGCAAGTTTATTTTGTTACGAGTTAACAACATTTCTCTTATTCACCTTCAAAAACATTGTGGCAGCTACTGTAATTATTACTTAATTCTGAGAAACTTTCAGAACATTATTACGCAGCAACTCCTGTGGAATTGGCGATTATATTTTTATAGGTCCTCGTAGGTGGCTGCTGAAAATGTAATCGAGAAGTGAAAATTAAAGACTTTTATGATGATGGAGGCGTTTCACTTCCTAATACTGTTAGGTATGTGTGCCTCGGTGCCGATGCGGTTAAGCCAGTTTGTGATGTGATTACGATTTATGAACTCTTAACGAATAGTTGTCATTCACTAACGGTGACGGAAATTGACACGACGCGACGACGGCACCATGATAAAGATCAATGCAACAACAGACAGTTTTCAATTTATAAAATACTAGCTGACCCGCGCAGCTCCGCCCACCCTTTCTTTTTTGTTTTTCTCAACAGTTTTTATGGATTATCCGAATTTTTATATTTTAATCAACCCTCGAAAATTTTAAATCGCCTGAACTAATATTTATTTATTACTTCAAGGTTTATTTCTTGGGATAAAAGGTAGCCTATGTCCTTTCCAATCTCTGAACATTCATCAAAATCGGTTCAGTGGCTTAGGCGTTATAGCGTAACAGACAGACAGAGTTACTTTCGCATTTATAATATTAGTAGGGAAGTAGGGATAGGAATGTGAAACAAAGTTTTATCTTCAACAATGACGAAATTCCGTAATAACTTTTCTTCCCTATTTCAACCCCTTTAATCTTTTTTTCGCGGATAAAAGGTATATCTTATATCCTTCCTTGAAGTCTAATCTATCTCTGTACCAAATTTTATCAAAATCGGTTCAGTGGCTTACGCGTTATAGCGTAACAGACAGACAGACAGACAGAGTTACTTTCGCATTTATAAAATTAGTAGGGAAGTAGGGAAGTAGGGATTAGTAGGGATAGTAGGGAAGTAGGGATTTTGGTGTCGATCAAAATAATAATATTTAATGCAGACACATATCTTCCGTCTTCCTGCACATTGTAGCCTTGTCGGCGAGCATGAGCTAATAAATAAAAATGCTTACTGGGACTACACAAATTTATTACAATAAATTAATTAAATAAAGAGAAGAATACAGGTAGATTCGTAATTTGGTTTATAGCTTGTTCGATTCTATAAATGGTTGGTAACTCAACTAAAGAGTTGGAGGGCGCGAGAACGGCGAGCCCTCGGACGATGTCTTCGGCTGGCTGAAGCCTGGAGTCTTCGCAGGGGGAAACCGGACTATCGTCCCGGTCGCAGTAGCCGGGCGTAGACCCGGAAAACGGAGAAACTGATCAACTTTGATCAGCACGGCGAGACCTCAACTCGGAGGTGGCAACCCTCTAACCAGAGGAAGATTCTTGCCGTAGCAGGAGAACCCTGGAACGCCAGATATGCGTCCCTGTAGTCGCCGCTCCCTTACCGCGACCCTCTCCCGACCAACCTCAGTTGGTGGAAGTTGGCGCAAAAGAGCGACGATTACAAGAGAGTAACACAAACATAAAAGGCCAGGAGAATATAGTTTCTCCTGGTATAAAAAGATTAAAACCTAACAGGTAGGAGAAACAAGAAAAAATATACACAGTTATTAACCTGCATTCTTACAACTAAGTACAACTTACCAGTTAATACTGGGTATGTTCACTGAATTTATTAATTAATACAGTTTCTGATAAAAATAACTTATATGGAATAAACCATTCTTCACGATTCCAACTCAACTGTGGAACGTGTGTTCCAGGCAAAGACTATTTGATGTGTGTCAGACCTATGCGCTGCATTAAAAATATCGAGTTACAAAAGAAGGGATGGAAAGGTCTAGAAGACTCCGCCCACATTCCACCTAGCAACACGATTTCCTTTGTCTCGCGTTGAGACACTATTTTATTTGCAGGTATTAAAAGGAATGATGGCACAAGCGAGCGGCTATACCACGCCCCTTAATAACTAAATACCTTCCTACGTGAAAATCCTAAGAGAACAAAGAAATATACAAGTTTTATTCTTTTGGTGAAAAGCATAGCAGAGAAGCTTGCTGCAGCTTCCATCAACCCTAAGCTACCATATTATATAAACTATCTAACAAATTTATAGCGAATCTAAAAGATATGGAAACTACTCCACTAAGCGCCTGACATATTTATCTGAGCACAATGTCTTGCACCCTTGTTTTATTAAAACGAAATAGGAATATATTTCTTAATAAGTCTGTTTTTCGTAATTATTTGTTATGATATAGTGAAAAACAATGTAGCTATGCTACATATCCCCCTCGCTTAGTAAGAGTTTTGTTCTCTACTACCTAAAGAACAAAACTCCCGAAGGAAATTACCCTGATAGCTTACAACAATCATACATCACTTTCATTCAACCAATCATTCAAGGTAGCGGCAGCAATCTTTATAGAAGCGATTCCTGTCGCCTGCATGCGAAATAGAGATCACAATCGTATCAGATTATGCGCTCATACTATCAGTGCAAGATGTTAAATGTTTTGGAGCTAAGCAACTAACTAAACCTACACAATGAATATTGACTATATATTTTCTCAACGTAAATGGTACAACAGTATAATGCCTTAAAAAGAACTGCGTCGACACAGCGCGACACAGCAAACGGTGTATACAAGACACCAACACGGTGTATAAAAGACACCAAAACGCTGTATAAAAGACAGCAAAACGAGTTTAGATACACAGCGATCTAAACTCATCAACTAAGACACCAATAAAACTGTTGACCGATTCAAAAGAATTGAAAAGAAAAAAAATATGTAGTCAATATAGGTAATTTATGATAACTTCTTCATTAATATAAGTAAACCCCAGGAAAAACCCTAATAAAAATAAACATAACCTACGGCCTAAGGCTTATTTAAGAAGTGGCCTAACCCCGCTTCCGTACTTTTCTTGTGGCACGAACACACTGAAAAAGTAAATATATATATATGTCCCCATAATACAAGTACAGATGAAAAGAAAAGTTAATATTGGCTTGTTTATACAGTTATTAAATCCGCTGTTTAGAAAAGACGTTACGACGGCTTATTTTTGGTTGGAGTCCGTAACCCCCGCTCCAGAAAAATACAAAGGACAGTATTAAGAGGAAGAAGAAAATCATAAAAACCTCGTTGATTTATTGTTAAAAAAAACTAATAAAAATTTGTTTATGAGTAATGACTCACATACAAACATACAACTTACTATAGTATTAATCACCCATGGATATAAAATACTCAAAAAAAATTTGTTTCTGAGAACCAACTATCAGACATACTAACATACTACAGAATATCGTATCATATTCTGCTAAACGGATACTAGTTAAAAAAAAAATTATTTAGTAAAAAAAACTAACAGACGGACATACATACTGCCGTAGTAACTATCTTAATCTACTACTTAGTAAAACAAAAGTTTTCTAAAAAATATTTTTTTTTTGTTTATAGGAATTAACTAAAAGACGCATACATACTGTATAGTTTCGCAATTCACCGCAGTACCGAATGAATTTAAAAAAAAATTGAGTGCAAAAAAAACAAAAATATTTTATGAGATATAACAAGAAGACAAACATACGGAATGGCACAGTGTGTTAATACTGCGGTGTGTTAACACCGTTATGTATTCAGAATACTAATAAAAATTAATTAAAAAAATATTTTATGATCTGAAACTAAACAGACATACATACAAAATAGGTACATACCTACTTATCCCTACTGCTGTAAAACAAACAGCAGGAACACTATTAAAAAAAATGTTTAAAAAAAAACAAAAGTATCAACCCTATTTGTAAATCACTATGATTGTTTAAACACTACATAAACCACTAAAAACCTCACTACACTTCACTATTAGTAAGTAACCATAATATCTACTAAGTTCACTAAATACTTTTGTACTGGTTGACCTAGTTATTTACGGAATGTAAACAAAGTTAATGATCGACTATGTGTGATTCGTACTGCGGCTAGCGTTAAACATTACTGATAGTCGATATCAAAAATATCAACTACACACATCAAAAGTGTCTAGGGATCAAGCATTTTTAAGCGGATTTCTTGAGATTGAGATGTGGCTTTGTAATAAATTTATGATTTTATAAATTTATATGGATCCTTTTTGGTGCATTTCATAATTTGAATCAGGAACTGTGAATCAAATTCGAGTAAAAGATGAAAATCAGCTGTCAATATTTTCCCTATAAAAACATACAACGCATTGAAGACATTATTAGTGCTACTGTTTCCCTACTACTGATTAAAACCAACGTTATTATGGAGCGGCGACGTCATTTAAGCAGGGAAGAAATGCTCAGAGCCGTGGGAATGATAGAAGCTGGTTCCCGGCAACGTACTGTGGCTTTAGCTCTGAATACAAGTCAGAGTGTTATCAGTCGACTTTGGACACGTTACCGAAGCACTGGTACCGTGGCTGAGCGCCATGGAGGACGGTATCGCTGCACCACACGGAGACAAGACCGATATATTCAAATCTTAACTCGAAGAGCTCCAACAATAACTGCCATGATGTTAGCCGTGAGGCTTCATCACTCTTCAGGGAACTTAATTAGCGACCAAACAGTCAGAAACCGCTTGCATGAAGTGAACCTTCATTCCCGAAGACCGCTACGGGTACCACCTATAGCAATGCACAATCGTAGGATTCGATATCAATGGGCTCTTGAACACAGAAATTGGGCAGAAGAACAATGGCGTTTCGTGTGCTTTTCTGATGAGTCTCGTTTTGGTATGAGACCGGATACAAGACGTATACGACACTGGAGAACCCCTGGACGCCAACAGCGATTAAAATCCTACCAGGAAGTCCATCCTTATAGTGGTGGAACCATCATGGTATGGGCGGGTATTTGGATCGGCGGAAGAACTGAGTTGATTTGGATCAGAGGCAACCTCAACGCTCAAATTTATGCTGAGACGATTGTATCAGACGTCATCGTTCCTCTACAAGTGCAAATCGGTCCCTTATTTCAGTTAATGCATGATAATGCACGACCGCACACCGCAAGAGTTGTAAGACAGACTCTCGCCGCAGCTAACATCAATGTCCTGCCCTGGCCACAGAGAAGAGCTCTGCCGAATATGGAGGGTATCCAGTCGCAAGAAGACCTTTTTTTGTTGTTGCAACGAACATGGGCGGCCATTCCACAGCGTGATTTGGATGAACTCATTTTGAGTATGCCAAACCGATGTTCTTGTGTTGTTAGTGTTCGCGGTAGAAACACGGATTATTAATTGTTTAAGTTACCCAATAAAATTTTAAAGAAAACTGTTATTTCAGTCTTTTTTTCGAACTTTTGTGTTAGTGGTTCAAATGTCAAAAATCCCTTTATTAGGAAAATGGCAAATTTCTTTATTAATGCAAAGGTGACTTGGTTTATCGTTACTGTGACAAACGAAAACACTTTATTTGATGAATCCTTAAAGAAAATTTTAATTAATATCAATCAGGAGAAAAGTTATTGCAAAAATATATGTTGATCCCTAGACACTTTTGATGTGTGTATATTGGAGGTAGTTCTGTGACAAACCACATTCCGCAACGGCCGAGACGCACGGCGATGTACCATAATGGCAGGAACACATCGATATAATATAATTATTATATCGATAATACAATTAGCTAAAAAAAAATTTGTTTTATGATGGTTGATGGAAAGCTGACTGGTAAATCATAGTAGAAGTTATAATATAGAAATAGATGTGCCCATAGTACAAGTTATGTAAAAAAAATACCTTAAAAAAAATTATATTACAATATTACGCTCATTAATAGTCTAAAGTTTGATATTAATTATGTCAAGTTTAAAATAATGTTGTATTTAAGTCAAAAAATTGTTTAAATATACTAATATTTCCGAATTAATGATTCAGGCTAAAAAAATACTATACTACTAACTTGACTTTATATGTTTTAATTTGCACTTTACCCGGTAAAGAAAACTACTATAAATCATTTTGATTCTGTAAGTATAAATTATATTAAAAAAATGTGCTGGCGACTGAACCCGCCATTAGGCAATTTATATTGCTAGAATAATAAAAAAAATACCGGGTAAAATCTTTGCGTTGGAATCGTGAAAAATAGACCTATTCGTGATAATACCTATACAGGATTACACAAAACACACAATACACAACAGAATTATCGGTCGTGGCTGGAAATACACATAAAATACAAAAAATAAATTAAAATTAGGCCAGGAATAATTGCGTAAAAAAAAAAAATTTTGGAATAAAGAAAAATACACAAAACACAGCGTTGGTGGTATGCTGTGGTGTCACTAGGCCCCCTATCTAGTGACCCTAGATCTGCGGCTGAAGGCCTACAGACCTAGTTTACGAAAACCTGTCACGGAATTCGCTCCGTGGTTCCTATAATCGCCTCTTACGATACCCTAGGATGAGTAGGGGTGGACCGATTCTGCAAAGTAGGCCGGGTACCACACGGCGGAGGGGCAGCGAGAATGAAAAAATCTTCCAACCACGACACGAAATAAAAAAAAAACACGCCAACCACCACCAAAAGAAAAAAAAACGAACAAGCTATAAAAACCACGTTGGCGCCAGTGTAGCCTTGTCGGCGAGCATGAGCTAATAAATAAAAATGCTTACTGGGACTACACAAATTTATTACAATAAATTAATTAAATAAAGAGAAGAATACAGGGAGATTCGTAATTTGGTTTATAGCTTGTTCGATTCTATAAATGGTTGGTAACTCAACTAAAGAGTTGGAGGGCGCGAGAACGGCGAGCCCTCGGACGATGTCTTCGGCTGGCTGAAGCCTGGAGTCCTCGCAGGGGGAAACCGGACTATCGTCCCGGTCGCAGTAGCCGGGCGTAGACCCGGAAAACGGAGAAACTGATCAACTTTGATCAGCACGGCGAGACCTCAACTCGGAGGTGGCAACCCTCTAACCAGAGGAAGATTCTTGCCGTAGCAGGAGAACCCTGGAACGCCAGATATGCGTCCCTGTAGTCGCCGCTCCCTTACCGCGACCCTCTCCCGACCAACCTCAGTTGGTGGAAGTTGGCGCAAAAGAGCGACGATTACAAGAGAGTAACACAAACATAAAAGGCCAGGAGAATATAGTTTCTCCTGGTATAAAAAGATTAAAACCTAACAGGTAGGAGAAACAAGAAAAAAATATACACAGTTATTAACCTGCATTCTTACAACTACACACATCAAAAGTGTCTAGGGATCAACATATATTTTTGCAATAACTTTTCTCCTGATTGATATTAATTAAAATTTTCTTTAAGGATTCATCAAATAAAGTGTTTTCGTTTGTCACAGTAACGATAAACCAAGTCACCATTGCATTAATAAAGAAATTTGCCATTTTCCTAATAAAGGGATTTTTGACATTTGAACCACTAACACAAAAGTTCGAAAAAAAGACTGAAATAACAGTTTTCTTTAAAATTTTATTGGGTAACTTAAACAATTAATAATCCGTGTTTCTACCGCGAACACTAACAACACAAGAACATCGGTTTGGCATACTCAAAATGAGTTCATCCAAATCACGCTGTGGAATGGCCGCCCATGTTCGTTGCAACAACAAAAAAAGGTCTTCTTGCGACTGGATACCCTCCATATTCGGCAGAGCTCTTCTCTGTAGCATATCCCATGCATGCTCAATCGGGTTCAAGTCTGGCGACTGAGCAGGCCAGGGCAGGACATTGATGTTAGCTGCGGCGAGAGTCTGTCTTACAACTCTTGCGGTGTGCGGTCGTGCATTATCATGCATTAACTGAAATAAGGGACCGATTTGCACTTGTAGAGGAACGATGACGTCTGATACAATCGTCTCAGCATAAATTTGAGCGTTGAGGTTGCCTCTGATCCAAATCAACTCAGTTCTTCCGCCGATCCAAATACCCGCCCATACCATGATGGTTCCACCACTATAAGGATGGACTTCCTGGCAGGATTTTAATCGCTGTTGGCGTCCAGGGGTTCTCCAGTGTCGTATACGTCTTGTATCCGGTCTCATACCAAAACGAGACTCATCAGAAAAGCACACGAAACGCCATTGTTCTTCTGCCCAATTTCTGTGTTCAAGAGCCCATTGATATCGAATCCTACGATTGTGCATTGCTATAGGTGGTACCCGTAGCGGTCTTCGGGAATGAAGGTTCACTTCATGCAAGCGGTTTCTGACTGTTTGGTCGCTAATTAAGTTCCCTGAAGAGTGATGAAGCCTCACGGCTAACATCATGGCAGTTATTGTTGGAGCTCTTCGAGTTAAGATTTGAATATATCGGTCTTGTCTCCGTGTGGTGCAGCGATACCGTCCTCCATGGCGCTCAGCCACGGTACCAGTGCTTCGGTAACGTGTCCAAAGTCGACTGATAACACTCTGACTTGTATTCAGAGCTAAAGCCACAGTACGTTGCCGGGAACCAGCTTCTATCATTCCCACGGCTCTGAGCATTTCTTCCCTGCTTAAATGACGTCGCCGCTCCATAATAACGTTGGTTTTAATCAGTAGTAGGGAAACAGTAGCACTAATAATGTCTTCAATGCGTTGTATGTTTTTATAGGGAAAATATTGACAGCTGATTTTCATCTTTTACTCGAATTTGATTCACAGTTCCTGATTCAAATTATGAAATGCACCAAAAAGGATCCATATAAATTTATAAAATCATAAATTTATTACAAAGCCACATCTCAATCTCAAGAAATCCGCTTAAAAATGCTTGATCCCTAGACACTTTTGATGTGTGTAAGTACAACTTACCAGTTAATACTGGGTATGTTCACTGAATTTATTAATTAATACAGTTTCTGATAAAAATAACTTATATGGAATAAACTATTCTTCACGATTCCAACTCAACTGTGGAACTTGTGTTCCAGGCAAAGACTATTTGATGTGTGTCAGACCTATGCGCTGCATTAAAAATATCGAGTTACAAAAGAAGGGATGGAAAGGTCTAGAAGACTCCGCCCACATTCCACCACTATTTTATTTGCAGGTATTAAAAGGAATGATGGCACAAGCGAGCGGCTATACCACGCCCCTTAATAACTAAATACCTTCCTACGTGAAAATCCTAAGAGAACAAAGAAATATACAAGTTTTATTCTTTTGGTGAAAAGCATAGCAGAGAAGCTTGCTGCAGCTTCCATCAACCCTAAGCTACCATATTATATAAACTATCTAACAAATTTATAGCGAATCTAAAAGATATGGAAACTACTCCACTAAGCGCCTGACATATTTATCTGAGCACAATGTCTTGCACCCTTGTTTTATTAAAACGAAATAGGAATATATTTCTTAATAAGTCTGTTTTTCGTAATTATTTGTTATGATATAGTGAAAAACAATGTAGCTATGCTACAACATGTGTTTCTTGTGCGTGCTATTTCATTGGTACAAAGGATCTTGACTCCTTTTTTTTAAGAGAAGTAAGCAAAGCTGTAACGCTCGCTCATCATTGGATTCGGACTGGAGAATTATCACTTTACAGAACACACATAAGATTTCATCCAAAAAACACTTTGCAAGGGGTGTGTTTCTTTCATCTGGTATAGTAATGTTGTCAGCATTCCATTGGGAATCAGGATGAGATTTTTGATCCCTCCAGCAGCGATTTTTTCCTTCAGTGGTTAAATGAGCTTAGTTTCGCCGTATAGATATTTCCAGCAGTGTGGGACTATTATTTGGATATAATTTGTGCGTAATATTCCGAGCAACGATTTAAAGAAAGTAATATATACAAACAATTCTCTCATACACAGGTCGTGTATTATTGGAAAACCACAACTTTATGTACACCTGAACACGCCTGTAGACGGTCGAATTGGTCCCACGTTGGGCGCCAGGACAAATGGTTATTGCTTTGCGTATTTCTGCTTGTACCGAGTCGTTATATATTTCACTTCTTGAACAGATGACAGCTGAAAGTGCTTTAACCACTTATGCCCATTAGCTTTTCGGCAGTGTAGTCAGGTGTAAAGGTCACCAGGACACAATACTTTTAGTATGGACTGAAAAGTGTCTGACCATATGCCCGAAACATACTATGAAATAAATCTTTATGAATCGTCGCGTTCCATAAACGTTCCTGTCAAAATGCAAAAGATGAATTCTAAATGGCCGGAGTCGTTTTCTGCCTGCTAAATGGCCTGATACGTTCATAACACGGTCTTTGTATGGCCCGGTCTACTGAGTTCCGAACCTAGCAAACTTTTAACATCTGTGATTTACTAGCTAATTTGGTTCTGCGTTTAAATATTGCAAGCTGCTTAAACGCGATGTAGTATGAAAACAATTTATAAAATGCGATTGAACGTAAAATGGTGGATATGCTACAGATATCTCAAGTCAGTTGGGACAATCCGACGCTCAGGTATCCCCGGTTATTGTGATTCTTACTTGCAATGCAATATTGCTTTCTCATTCCGGCGTCACCGTAAACGGGGCTCTAAGGGAAGAGAGAATGTTGTATATACACCCACTATACGATTCTCGGCACTTGTTTGATTCGGTTTACATTCCCTGGAGGTTAACGCAGTAAGACAAACGTGGTCCGAATGTCTGAGATGCCAATATTTGTCGCAGGTGAAATATTAATTTTTCAATCTAGTTTGCTTGTTTATAAGAGAGAAAATATATATCACCTTTATTTTGAGAGGGCTTTAAAATATTGGGCATACCTGTGTTTTCATGTTTTGCCTTACTGTTAGTGAATGGTAGATCATACAAATAGTAGTGGATTTGTGCAAGGTAGAAATCACAATGTTTGGGGTAGAAAGATAAGCGCCTACTCGCCAGCGCCTATGGGCATTGGGCGCCAGTCTCGCTGGTTGCAGGCCGATCGAGCGCCGATAAGCTCCAGACCAGGAGGTTGGCTGATATTTTGTACTACTATCCCTTTGGCCTTTTAGTTTGTTGTATTTTCATAGTATTTCTTTTCTCTCTCTTATCTGATCTTTTGAACGGCAGGACACACTGTCGCTGATGCTGATCTAATTGTAACAACACTGTTTAAAAAAAAGTGAAAAAATGACAAGCCCGCTGAGTTTCTTTCCGGATTTTCTCAGTTGAGGCTGCATTGTGATCCTGTGGTAGCTTTAAAAAAAAAAATTGACCGTTCAAAAGTGCTAGCGTTAAGCCTATTTGAAATAAATGATTTTGACTGACTGATTTTCTTACTAATTTAGCTTAAGTACACAGTTTAACACTTAGGTACTCGCCATTTATCTTTTGTTTTTAGCATCCAATTTTAGCAGTTATTATTATTTCTAGAAACAGACAACGATTGTCTCATTTGTAATTCACGATAAGTAAACATAAGTATCATTCTTACAAAAATTCAATTCACAAAGTCATCGTTAAATTCACAGCATTCCTGTAAATAAATTTATTTCGGCACATAAATCATTTGCGATATTTTTTGCGCGTCTGACCTTGCACGAGTCCTCTTCAAACAGAACAAATCCAACATGAATACTAAAATTTTGTGTCGTGTAGAAAAATACGATATTGAATTAGAAATGCTCTGGGAGACCCTGAATGTAATAAACGAGCGAGTGGAGGAATGAAAAGGAACAATGAAACATTTTGGGGAAAGTCAACTTCGTGCCGTATATCACTTGACAAGACACCGCAAATGTACCATACGACGCGGCACATGTATGAATATACTTACCTTTAAAATAAAATAAAAACTGGCAGGTACTAAAAGTCGAACTAGTAGTAAATGGTTGAACAAATTTTCATTAATCTAATTAAAATTCGTCCTCGTCTATGATACTAAACGGGCGGGCGGGCGTCAAACGCCCATATAAAATCGGTAGCTTTATATTTTGAAAATTGTAATTTAACTTAAGTACTTCTATACTGTCTGAAAACTATTAGAAAATATGGGGTTGACACCATGTAGTGGCCTCCAACTACCCCCTTATGTGTTGA
This sequence comes from Furcula furcula, assembly GCA_911728495.1. Classification (NCBI taxonomy): domain Eukaryota; kingdom Metazoa; phylum Arthropoda; class Insecta; order Lepidoptera; family Notodontidae; genus Furcula; species Furcula furcula. The sequence continues at coordinate 25,675,760 of OU452252.1, forward strand.
AGAGTTCGCAAATGATGTTGGTAGGTGGTGTTGGTAGTAGAGTGTACTACTACTATCAACTCTTAGTTAACAGCACCGCAAGTTTGTCACTATGTCGCAATGTGCAAACACTCAAATAATATAGGTAGTCAAACTTTCTTAATGTCAGTTTAATACTTCTTGTCAGTTTGTTCTCTGTCGAACGTCAGACCGGGTCCGCAACACGTTTGGACGTGTTCGAGCGTGTTAGGCCATGTCGCAGCTGTCACGTTGCGAATAACAATGATGTTCGGTTCGGTTAAACAAATGGTGGCCAAAGTTATGTTTGAGAAGCTCTTGTTGTTGTTTTGATATTAATAATATGCTGTAATGTAAGCAATGCGGCACTCTGTGCGTTATTTCACACCAGCAGCATACTTAAATACTTGTATAAACGATTTTGATCTAATTTCAAATCGCTTGAAATTAAGATTTTAACCTCAAACACAAAAGAGAAGGGAGTTTTAAGTTGCCTAGTTTCTATGTATATGGCAACGTAGCCCCCAAAGAAATGATCTGATTTTGATTTGGATGTGACTTTTTAAGCTAGCTTTATTACGATGGATCAGACCTTAGCTGAGATTAATAAAAATTAGTTTATTAAGAGTTTATATTAGTTTGTTACTCTCCCTGTGTATTTAAGTTTTTTTTTCGTTGTAAGTGCAACGTCTTACTGCAGCGACTCGCTCGTCGATAATGCAGCATTATAATCGCTGATACTAGGTTTATTTATTAGGTTAGTTCAAATTAATCAAAGATAGTTAAAGACTTAGGTTAAAGATATCAGAAGTCGCCTATTGCTCATACACTTTAACTATCGGCTTAATTTACATTTATCTATACTTTAATTGTTTTATTTTATTTTCAGGTAAGGAATTTCAGTCATCTACTAAAAAAAAAATTTTAAGCCTCGTCGGTAAGTAAAGTTCATAATCATTGTCATGCAGACTTCCAACATTTTGTATAAGTAAACAGTAAAAGCTCTCAACAACGTGGGTTTACCCTTTAATAGAGGGTTATAGTACCAAGAATAAACATTAAGAAAACTTTTGATTATTTTTAGTTCTACTTCAATATGAAGTATGTATTTGTAAATCAGGCACCGGTGTGGTATATACATGAGTATTGCTCAAGTCCCGACATCGAAGAACCTAACGACCTTCGAAGTATAAGTGCCTACATGATAAGGCAGTAATAGCTTTGCTTTTAGAACTAAAGGGATTGAGTGAACGGACTACTAAGTTGTTCTTACAGTTGCCAGATTAGTACATACACAAGTTAGAACACAACGACCACACATTTGACTCGCAGGCTGCCACGAGAGCCCGTGCGCCCGGTGTGGACGCGTCTTGTCACGTACTGTGAGCTCGCACGACAACTCGACTGATGTTTTATGAATGAGACAGCCCAAGGACATCTATGCTTGTCTTTGTTACCGTTTGTTTTGCCCTAAACTGCCTTCGCTTCGTGCATAATAATTATTCGTGAAGATTTTTATGGGTGGTATAAAATTTCATGTTATCCTGACCATTACCGTCACAGCGGCCAATGGTTGATAGATGTTTTCACAGGCACCGATACACTCTTTCTTCCCTGTCACAATAAGTTGAGATGGAAGACCGACGTGATCAGAGAGAGATCAGGCGTACGACCGTCTTTCAAACAAGAGTGACTTGTAGCAAGAATTTCACCTGATGTTAAGCGACACGGCTGCCTATAGATAGCTGCAGTGCACAGTGTTGAGTGCCGCTCGTCTTTAGGACCCAGCAATGCAGCAATGTCACCGGGTACAGTACCTGCACGTTGTTGCTGGCTGACAGTATATTTGAAACTGCGGTGCCACCTAGCTGCTTTCACAAGAGACCTACCATACTAGTACATCATAAGCATGTGATCTAGGGAGAACGAAATACACAAAGATAAAAAAAAAAAAAAACTGTTTATTTCATGTTTTGTTCATTCAATTTACAAAAACTCATCGCTTAATCTACTAAGAAAAGATTATGTGCTTGAGTGATTCATTACACGCTCGATACATCCTACTTTACCAATTCAAGAGTACTTTCATTACGTTATGTTACTTATGCAGAGGCTGGAAGGTTTGAAAGTATATATTGTCCTACAGTAAAATGGTGTTTTAATATACTTTTAATTTGTTTGGGGTTCTTATCTCTTAATTTACTGACTAAAGTCTTTGGTAACGCGTTTAAACTGTAAGGTAGAGTATACTTCCAAGTCCTTTTCCCGTATACATTATTATATTTAGGTAACTTATACAGAGGTAGGTATTGCACATTACGTAAATTGACAGGCCGATTGACTGTATGCAAACAGACTAAATGGCTGGAGTGTTCACAAATAATTACTTGAAGATGAATGAAGAAGATGTTGCTCTCCGCAGGATTTGAGCCCGCGACCTCTGGTTTGTAAAGCAAGCGGCTTTTTCGCTGCATCACGGAGGCTTACGTCATAAAAATAACATGTACGAGTGTATCACAAACTCATATCAATATTAACGTTTCTTACCGAAAATACCTAGCGATGGGTCGTTGACGCATTTATCGTCGACGAAACGATAAACCGGTTCATAAAACAGTCTAAAGTTTAGACTACTCTTTATCATTGACGGAATATTTTTAACCGACTTCAAAAAGGAGGAGGTTCTCAATTCGTCTGTATATATATATATATATATATTTTTATGTATGGATCGATTTGAAAAAATCATTCTTCCATCCATTCTACAATCCATTGATTGGGTCCCATAAAAAATTATTGCTTAGTAATAAGTAGGTCCTGAGAAAACAAGAATGGTGACTGCGCAGGAAAGATAGATAGATAGATAGATAGACAATTCTTTATTGCGCACAAACAAACAGATACAAAAAGAATAAGACACAAATTAATAAAAAATGCAACAATGGGCGGCCTTATCGCTAAAAGCGATCTCTTCCAGGCAACCTTTGGATGGAGAGGAAAATAAAGAAGTTACAAAGAGCAGAGGGTGCGCGCACTCGACATGAATAGGTAACATTAACACAAAGACACATAAAAACACATATGTTGTAAACTATAATATATATTCATATGAGTATAATATATAAACATACATCAAATAATACTATTATAAACATACATAAATCAGTACGTATTAATTTAACAAGAAAATTACACAAATACCGATTAACTTATTCCGCCAAATAAAACTTCTTCACTAGATCTTTGAAAATTGGCAGTGACGAAGCACGCCTTATAGAAACGGGCAAGGAATTCCACAGGCGAACCGCCTGCACCGTGAAGGATTTGTCATAGAAGGAACTGCTATGTAAGGGCATCGTAAGACAAAGGTTTTCCGAGGACCTAAGACTATAGGTGCTAGAATTCGACAAATAATCGAAACGTTCCCTAAGATAAGAGGGGGTGCAGGGGTTAAACAATATATTATAGAGAAGAGATAAAATGTGAAGATTTCGTCGGAGACGAATGGGTAACCATTTGAGTTTTGCACGGAATTGGGAAATATGGTCAAATTTACGCAAGCCAAATATAAACCTAATGGACAAATTTTGCAATCGCTCTAGCTTATTCAATTGATCCTCTGTCACGTCCAGATAACAAACGTCAGCATAATCTAGTATAGGGAGAAGAAGTGATTGTGCAAGCGCAACTTTAGTGGCAGTGGGTAGAAAATTACGAAGCCTTTTTAAAGAGGTTGCCGAAGCAAACATTCTGCGACTAATGGCATCCAACTGTGGGCCCCAATTAAAACACCCAAAAAAAGCCTATATAGATGACTTTATGTCGCTTTTTATGGACAAAAATGGTCATAACTCTGGCAAATATTTACCAATTTCAATGATTCTTTTTTTATTCGAAAGAAGAAACCACTGTATTGAATCTGTATGAATTATCACAATCGGATAAGAACTTCCTGGAGGACCATGAACAATGTGGAGGAATTTATCTGGTAAAAACCATAAAACTGATGTTCTCCATTACATTGCTCTGACAATTATGAACCGATTTCGATGATTCTTTTTTTATTCGAGAGAGTAAACTACTATGATGATTCCATGCAAGTTTCATTACGACCGGATATTTTTTTCTGAAGAAACATGAATTATGTAAAACTATGTAGACGATAATGTGATCATAACCTACCTAGATCATTTTACGGTCTTCGATGGTTCAATCTTTATATATGAAAATATCACTAAAAAGTTTAAAATAAAATCTTTTTAAAAAAAATTGACCGACTCAATATCACTGAAAAGTATAAAATAATTTAAATATTATTGAAGTTGGTGCCAAATATACCCAGCAGGTACGCTAACACCAACTTATATAATATTTAAATTATTGTATACTTTTCAGTGATATTGAAGTCGGTTCAATTTTTTTTTAAATATTTTTTTGTTGTCATCTTGTATACCGTTTGTCGAAGTTGGACGCTGAAGTGATAATGATGTTTACGATACTGTTATTATCATCTCCTGAATTACGGAAATTGTATCTAGTTGTACATTATCTGAGCCATTAATAATTCATGAGCGTCTTGTATCCCTCCCTATCGCCCAAGGGCACTTGAAACCACTAATATCGATACTCGATAAGGACGATGCGACGTGTGTGAGTTTCGAGAATAATGAAACGCTCGACGAAAACGGAACGAATGGAACACTCCAAATGGGGAACAAAGTCCACATTGAATGAATGAATGAATGAATTAGCTTTTATTTATTCCTTACATGCATTTTTTTTACATAGTTTATAATTATATTTAGGTAAGTATCTACCCTGCCATGTCCCGCGCGCTCCTACAGTCCGCGGTTTTTTATAGCAAATCTGTCCGTAAGCTCCGGGAGTCCGCGTTTTACCGCGCTATTTTAATAAACAATTTTACCTCTCTAAAGTGTATCTGTACTGCTCTAACTTTCACAAGGAGTTCGTTATTAGATAAGGATGACATATAATATCACTTGTCATAAAAATAGACTCAACGGAACATCGAACATTTGAATTCATAAGTATATCAATTTTCTTCTAATTTTACTATTACTGGCATTATATGTATAACATGGAGTAAAAATTACATTTGATATTCGAAATAATAAATTATAATAAAAGAATGAATAAATTAGTTATTAAAAGACTAGTATTAGCGCTCACAGCGCCATATATGGCATTCTTCGGTGCCAGGAACGAGACAACATTCGAGAACTTATATCAACAATCCTCACAACTTTAGCGTCGAGACTTTTCTATATATGCTCCTTCTCGCTCGGAAGTATTATTGTTATGTATTATTGTTGTCTATTTCGTATCTCCGTCGCACATGTTAGTGGTGTCGGATGGAAGGAATGATATCGGAATTTAGTCTCGATCACGCCGCTCGCGCCTTAGGTTGTTGCTTGCATATATAATTGGGTAGATGACCAGGGGACCCGGTCATTATCATGTTGTGTTTATTCGGTTGTACGGTGTCTTGCTGTAGTTCAAAAATGTGACCTAATTGTGTTTGTGTTATAAATAGGCGGATGGATCCCCCTTGGGATTGGGGGTTCACCGCTAGGATTCCATCGTACGGGCTTTTAAGATCGAGTCCATCGTCCACCGTCCACTGTCCACTCCCTGGATTTCACTGTACGGGCCAGGAGACCAGTCCATCGTACGGGGTCACCGTACAGATTAAGCGTACAAGCGGCGACGCTTCAGGCTGCCATTGCAACACCTGAGCCACCGGTTCCCTCCAAGTAACCGAGTGTCGGCTGAAATCACTTACCGAAGACCCCCAAGCGTCGAGGAGTCGGACGGCCATCAGTTAAGTCCTGGCACTGTTTTATTGTTCGGACCAGTTAACTTCCCTGTGCCGCGAATCCATACCCGTGTGTATTGCCAACATTTTAGAGACTTTAGTTTTAATATTTTTTTTGTGCAATTTAATTTCTTGCCGGGTTATTTTATTTATTTATTGTTAGATTGCAATAAATAACTTGTAATTTTATTAGTTGTTTTCATTTATTGTACCTAGCCGTCAGGCGAACGTAACAGTGGCGCCCATCGTGGGGCCTAAATAAATAAAATAACCCGGCATGAAATTAAATTGCACAAAAAAAATATTTAAACTCTAAAGTCTCTAAAATGTTGGCAATACACACGGGTGTGGATTCGCGGCACAGGGAAGTTACACATTTTTGAACTACAGCAAGACACCGTACAACCGAATAAACACAACATGATAATGACCGGATCCCCTACCCAATCATCTACCCAATTATATATGCAAGCAACAACCTACGGCGCGAGCGGCGTGATCGAGACTAAATTCCGATATCCATTCCTTCCATCCGACACCACTAACATGTGCGACGGAGATACGAAATAGACAACAATAATACTTCCGAGCGAGAAGGAGCATACATAGAAAAGTCTCGATGCTAAATTTGTGAGGATTGTTGATATAAGTTCTCAAATGTTGTCTCGTTCCTGGCACCGAAGACTGCCATATATGGCACCGAAGACTGCCATATATGGCGCTGTGAGCGCTAATACTAGTTGAGTCGCGCGGCTTCCGTACGATAATATAATATTGGTGGGATTGTCCATTTGTAAAGTTTTTCTTTTACTAATTTTATGATTTTACGTTGTTACAACGTAACAAGATATTAGCAAATACATTTCATTTGATTGATACTATTATTAATTTGATTGTATTAAAAATAAGTATAATATGTATAACAAACTATTATTAGGATTAGATTATTAACTAATGAATTACGTATTATTGATGTAAGGACCGCCCAAAGCGGTAAAAGCCTCCTCCAATTGTTTCCACTGATCTCTATTTCGGGCTATTCTACTCCAAACATTTCCTGCATTCTTTACTATTGAGTCATTCCATCTTATGGGTGGTCTACCTCTTTTTCTTTTCTTTGAAATCGGGTACCAGTTAGTTATAACTTTAGTCCACCTTTTGTCTTTGAGCCTTTGCACGTGACCTGCCCATTTCCATTTTCTTAGTACCAATTTACTGACATCTTTGGCCTTCGTTTTCTTCCTAATTTCTGAGATCTTGACTCTATCTTTAAGCTTTATTCCTAAGTAGCTTCTTTCTAGACTCCTTTGTGTCGTTTTAATTTTATTATGTTGTTTTTTTGTCATTGTCCACGTTTGGCACGCTTTTGTTTTAAGCTCTGTAGGTAATTTATTTTTGAAATTTTTTTCATACTCCAGTATTTTTTTCCAGGTGCTTGCGACTCTTCTTTCTAACTCTTTTTCCATTCCTCTATTGAAAGAGATAAGTTGACCTAAATAAATATATTTATCGACATACTTAGAGCGTTTTTAACTGCAGTGTAATCGGTACTTCGTGTGAATTTGTCATGACTTTGGTTTTCTCGTAGTTTATGTCTAGGCCTACATTACTGCTGCTCTCGTTCAGGGTTTCCAACCTGTATTGTAGCTCGTTATAGTCTCCCTTTTTTAAAGTCCACATTACGCTACCTTTTTTTAAATAACTCAGAAGACAGACAGACAGACTCAGACAAGCTGGAAGTTAGTCTAATAGTAAGCGACACGCCTGCCCAGAGATCAATAACTCAACTGCATTGGAATACCGTTAGTCACTTGAGAAAGTCTCAGGGCCCGGTTATAACATAGAAGCGCGGTAATTTCCATCAGCACGGGACGGTACTTTTATACTGAAACACAACAAAGCTGCTTGGCGGTAGAATATCTGATACACCCGACCTTATGCTGGGGACTGCCTGGTGGCGGCCTGAGGAAGGCGGATTTGTTCCCACAAAAACTTTCCCGGTGTCCTTCATCGACGCTATGAAGAGACTCTGGGCACTTGCCAGCGCCGGACGCTCGTTCGTCTCTCCTACCCGGGACGTTCTCGTCCCGGCAGGAGGGGAGCAGAAGCTACCCCCGGCAACGCCATGCACGCAACGATGTAGGACCTACACTGCGTCCTTGCCAAGTTGTGGACGCATAGAGCTGCTATGCCCACCCCATGCGTTCGACGGCCACGAGCCCTCGTGACTTTCCAACTAGTAAGCCTTCAAGTGGCGTTATACTTCTGAGGTGAGTTAGATTGCTAGTGTTCCATAGTATGGCTTATTGCTTTCATAAACTCCACCATAAAAACGCGATACTGTAATAGAAGCATGTTTACAAATAATAATATTCTGGGATAATTTCACACACGGTCATCCGATCCCAAACTAGGCAGAGCCTGTACTATGGAAACCAGATAACTGATACTAATACTTATATACTTTTTTTTTTGTAAATTCATACTTAAATAGATAAATAAACACCCAGACACTTGGTGGGAATCGAACCCACGACCTATTGGGTAGCAGCCTGGGTGTCTAACCACTAGACCAACAGGCCCGTCGAAAATACTATGTATCTTCCGGCCAGAGCCGATACAATATAATGAATGCGATACATTTGGACAAGTACTTGTCACCGTGCTACGTCATTAACAGTGGGTGGATAGGTTCGTTTGTACAAAAGCTCCCGCGGAGTGGCGCGCAGCTCGGCGTTGGACTGAATTATTCATGAGCCCGCCCGTGTGCTCGCCCGCCCGTCGCTCAAGGGCGCGTGGCCCCGCTTTTATTGTCTTACGTTTATTTGATCTTAACTATTGAGATTAAAGTATATTCTTTTGGTGTGTAAGTAATCTAGAAGTATGGAGGTTCAGGTGCTCAGAACTAATGACACATGCCAATAATAATGTAGAGATTTAAAATCGATCTACATAATGTTGATTATCGACTCTCAGTATAATAGTGTTTATAATTGTCGAATATGTATAAACTAGAAAAACCCCTGTTTCAATATTCTAAATAGGTATTTGTTAACCTCACATGGAATTTTAACCAACCTAATTTAAAGGCACTTTCTCTTTCTTTGGTTGCCAGCATTAGCGCCAGCCACAAGTAGTAAAATGTATAAAGTAACTTACAGTTTCAGTCGCTTCAATCAATTCGCACTGAACCCCTGATTGTGATTCCCCTTAGTCCGGTTAGCAAGTTCAACCGCATTATAAAGGACGTCTTTCTGCAATGCAGCTAAACGCGTAGTGCATACATATTATTTTACGTGTACACGGTGTACTTAGTATTAATCTACACTAATATTATAAAGAGGAAAACTTTGTTTGTTTGGTTGTAATGAATAGGTTCAAAAACTACTGGACCGTTTTTAATAATTCTTTCACCATTTGAAAGCTACATTATCCACGAGTAACATAGGCTAAATTTTATTTTGGAAAAAAATAGGGTTCCGTAAGATATTTGGGTTTTTTCGGACACAAGGTGTAAAAAATCAACCAGAAAAGTTACTCATTTTGCGTACGCTGCCTAAACTATAAAAGATAGAACCATAAAATGTTCTAATTAATTGTAGATTTTATAAATATCTACAAAAAAGTCCGCGGCACACTATCTATGTCGAGTGAGGACCAACAACCATTTTATTATTTAAAAATCTTGAATTTTGTTTGGACTACATTTAAACGCATTTATTTTACTCATGCTATTAATCCTTATCAAAATAAATAATTTCATCATTAAGTACAGTTTATGTAGATAATATTTGGTCTTTGAATGATTAAAATTGGACATTTGGTTTTGAAGTTATGGCGAAATTAAAATATTACGATTTCTGCTGCACGGCCCGTTGCGAAGTGAGCGTCACCAAGGCGGGGGTGCGCATGCTAACCAACAGATTTTTTCAGGGGTAACCAATAGTTCTTTTCAGGGCTAAAGAACAGTTCTTTTCAGGGCTAAACAACAGTTCTTTTCAGAGCTAGAATATTACACGCTATTAGCATTTTCTTAAACATTTGAAAATGCCTAAGAGAGCCAGGTCTCAACTTTCTAAACATAGTTCTCAAGCACGGGCAGCAAGAATACGTCGTATGGGATAATCTTCACCTGAACGTTCACAACGCCTTGCTGAACAAAATGAGAGAAACTCTCAGGTACGCGCACGAGAATCGAGTGTCGAACGTTCGCAACGCCTTGCACAACAAAATCTGAGAACCTCTGAGTTACGTGCACGAGAGCCGGGTGAACCGATATGTATGAAATATAAAATGCGGGTAGATCTGAGAATAGGTTATAAAGTATATTTTATGCCGCTGATACCATGATTGACGAGGATATATAGAACGAGTGGAGGGTGCAAGAGAGGGAGAGGGGAGGGTGATGGAGTGAGTGATCGGAGGAGTTAGGTGGAGCAAGGGGGGGGGGGGAGTGAGAGGGAGCAAGTTGGGAGAAGAGAGAGGAGGGAGAGGGTTCAGAGAGGACAACGGGTAGAGGAAGAGGGGAAGTGTGACGGGGACCGAAGCGGGAGGGGAGAGAAATAGCATAGAATTAGATTTTTATTAAAAGAGAGAGAGATGGAGAGAGATAAATCAAGGGAGTTGGGAGAAAAGGGGAGCAAAATGTAATTAAAGCGCGAGCGGAGCTGCGCGGGTCAGCTAGTAATAAATACAGTGCTAATCTCAAAGTGGTCGTCGTAATATTAATAGCTCAGTAGTAGCAGGGCTAGCTCTCTAGGGGCTGGACAAGGTTAAGTGGCACGGGAACTCGGTTAAATCTGGGAGTGCTTAATTTAATGGCCTCCAGCGCAGTGGGACCGTAAGCTGATTGTGTTGGAGCACTACACTCGCGTGTTTCATGTGAACGGAATGGCTTAGCGAGTTGAACACGAGGATCTTATATGATGAGAAAGTGATAGCAAAATTAGTTGAATGTCGCCTTTTAATTCAAGGTTTTCGGAGTTTAAACTTTGTCCCACGCGAAACTAGATTTTTAGACATGTACGTGCTATTTGATACCTGCTATAAAACATGTTTCTTTTTTATTAGTACCTTAAGAGTGTAGTCCCTAGGGACTGCACTAGTAACTAAGTGGTTGGTTTCTTATGTAGGTAGGTAGCACCGCACTGTCAGATATTCTACCGCCAAGCAGAAGTATGTAAACATTGTTGTGTTCTGGTGTGAAGGACACTGTATCTGGGATGAAATTACCGGACACAAAGACTTAATATCTAATCGTTAAGGGTCGGCCACGCGCTAGTGATTCTTCTGGTGTTGCTAGCGTCTATAGGCTGCGGTGACTGCTTACCATCACGCCAGCCGAATGCTTGCTTGCCACCTTGGTAGTATAAAAAAACAGTATATTTTTTATAACTTGCTTACCTTCTTTTTACCAACTCCATTCTATCAATGTCAATTCCGTGTTGATGACAATTGTAAATTCAAAATTCATATTGATGCAGGGGATTTGTTTCGCAGTAGCGATCTTGGTGGTAGCGACCGCGAACACAAATTTTCCAATTTTCTTTTTCTTATTTATTAGTTTTTTTTTACTTGATAATATAATTTATTTTACAATTGCTATTTAACTACTTGACACTAGCGAAATCATCAATAATTGGTGGAAGCCATAATTTTATAAAAGAAGAAGAAGAAGTTGATACAGCTATGTAAATAAGTATAATACAGAAGAGGTATATGCATAGTGGTTAGTATTCGTTAGGAGTACGTTCTTGGCTCCGTGCAAGGTCGCCCTTGTTCTTGGACTCCCCTGCGGCTCACTGACCTTAGCCAAAGTTCCTACTTCCTGTCTTGTTATTAACGGGTGTTCTAAGCCCCGTAACGATATTTATTATTTTAAGCGCGTTATCGTATATTAAAGAAATGTTTAATGTCGACAACGTACTTTTTTAATATTAGTTCTTGACCTCAGTTTCACCCAATGGTAAGTTACGATGCCGTCTTGGATGGCAAAGAGATGATTAATACACTACACTTACTACTTATCCTTAGTTGGAATCGATATACGCTCTAGTGCCGTATGAATCAGGACAATAACCATTCATAAAGCACTTGTGAACTTACAAAACACCAAAGCCCATGTTATACGCAACTTTATCACGCTTTAGTTGGCCAATACACAAATACAGATACATTCACCACAAAATAACAAAAGGAAAAACGATAGTTAACAAATTATTAGGCTTAAATTGATGGAAGTCAGGCATCAGACTTAGTAAATGAAGAACAAGGTGGGAACCAGTTTATCAGGCCACCAGGCCGTCACCTCAGCTCAGCGTCAGCTTGACTTCGGCACACTGATTATTTTGTGCCTTGTGTGCGAAATGCTATATGCGCAAGCATTTTCTGTTGCGATACAGAATGGCCTTTTGAAACAAATAAACAATTATACCAAAGTTCAAAAATAGGCCGAGATCTCGATCACAAGCATAGCCTCATTTCTAGATTCATTTAAAATTTCGCTACTATGTTTTTAAACGTTTGGTGGTCGACACTGTGAACTTTTTAAGTACCACTCTTACCTCAGAAAGTCGTTATCATTTAAAAGATGGAAAACTTCGCCTTTTAATACCCCTCACCGCTCTACCAGTATTTAATACCTCTACTATAAAATAACGAGTCAACATTCTTTACAGGATCTTACGAGTACTGTATCATACTCAAGCCTAAGTAGCGTTTATATAAATTGATGCACTGGACCGCTTAACATATTCGTGTATATATGCCTCTTTACAGACGTACCACTTTCAAGCTACAGATGCATGTATGGTAGGTTGTACGGAATTGTCCAAACCACGCCAAATGGGTCTGTATTTTTATTTATTTTAGCTCGGGCTTTTTCACCCGGACTTGTAAAAGGCTTGCGTGGGGACGAATTCAAAGCGTAGAGGCCTGTTGGGAGAAGTTAATGGTATGGAACACACCTGTCAGGATCAACTGCTGGAAATAAGATATAAACAGCAGTTGACTCTGGCAGGTGTAGGGACTATTGTAAGTATTTGGAAAAAATACCATTTTTTTATGAGCATTTGGTGGACTGACACTGGGCTATTGCAAAAGGCTGGGGTCTTGCCATTATTAGTATACTAATTATACTTTGGCAAGTGGTGATTTGCCACCCAATAGATGGGCTCTCCATATAGCCGACAGAAGAAGACAGAGTGCAACACCGGTGTGAGTGGCTCAGGGGTATCGAGAGGTTTGCTGCGCTTTCTCCGTAGTTACTCGCGGCGTTATGACCTTTAACACTTCCACCCCTAGAGTATAAAGCTCTAACAACTCCTCTCTGGACGGCCAATTAAGGCAAGCCAGAGCTGAGAGTCCTGCGGGCCCCCTTCGGTTTCCACTCGGCCGACGAAAACACGCCAAGGTGGTGGCACTGACCGACTCTCTGGAGCTCGACCGACTCAGGTCCGTGGTAAAAGTTGCCCGTGTAAATCGATCTACAGTAATTCATTCGAAAAGGACCACTTGATAAATTGCGTATTAAACTCCGGCGTGGATATCCTACCCGCTGCGCCTAAATAGGCACGTATTTATTCACTGATCCCTTGAGATTACGTGTGAAGGAATACATGATGCGTATTTACATATGTACATATTCACTGGCTGGGTCTTTGGGTTTGAATAAGATCAGATAATTATTTTGCGGGTATTTGCAACAGAGGCTTATCCTGTCAAGCCGCGACACTATTTTCATCCATATGGTGACGCGGATCAAATGCGCGCATCAAACGTATTCTTACGACATTCTAGCCACGTCGTATACAATAATCGGTAGGCCTATCTAGCCTTCTCGGGTCCCTAAGACGTCTATTGAACGGCGGCGACTCCGAGGAAGACGGCGGTGGGGTTGCGACCCCCGTCCCCGTGAGCACCGTGACTATGATACGCGCTCCGGTCGCGGACTCAAAGGCAAGGCACTGAGGGGCTCCTGGTGCAGATCTGACCGGAGAGCCCAGCTCTCCCGTGTCATGTCGACAGCTGCGGGCGTTTTAGTGGGACCAAATCCCACATAACCCGGTTGACCCCCACAGGTCATCCCGGGGACCTCTCTAAGGCTTCCCCCGCGAAAACAAAAAGAAAGAAGAAAGAAATGTCCCTGTCATTTACAATGCCGTGCACTTAGTTAGCCCTTTCATATTAAATGCCATATCAATGTACATTATACAAATATTGGATGTTGTTGTGTGTGTATGTGTAGGGTGCCACTGTGTCCTTGCCCGTAAGACGAGACGTCGCTAGCAACGTGTTTGTGACACGCTCGCATTATGTCGGCGTAATGTATTGGCTCATATCAATCATAGTACGCCGCGGATTGTGTTTCGTGACACAAGGACGAGGTTTGTTCTGTTTCCGAACCTATGATTTCGGTTCAATAAGTAGGTAGAATATGTGATACGCACTAGTTTATTATTACCGGCGACCCGTTGTGGCTTCGCTCAACTTTTAGTTTCTATAGGTTACCATATACATTTAACTATTGTTACCATATACCTTCCAGAAGTATTTCAATGAATAATCCCAATAACTGTTATAAAACCATTACGTGGTTTAATATACTACTTATAGAAAGAAAGTACAGACCAAATGCGGATAGCGACTTTGTTTTATAACACTATTTAGAGATCTAGATAAAACTGAAAAACCAAAATACTTAGATGCGGGATACGGGATGATAGGATCCACTCAGTTAATCTCCCCAATCCTACTTAAGCACAATACAGATTGAATAGGAATCACTGAAATAAGTACCTTCTTATCGTGTCGACATAGGTATGGAAGGATTTTATGTCGTGGTTGAAAGATTGGTTAATCAGCAAGAATTAAGTCTGATTCTCCAAGGTGCGACCGGCGAACATGTATTATTTCGCCATAAGAGGTGCCTCTGTCTGCACACCCCCAAATAACAAAATCCCAACAATTTACTAAGTGGTATGTACCATGTGCATAGGAACTGTTCAGGTAGCTACCACCGCAGTGTCAGATATTCCGCCAAACAGCACTGTGTAAATAGTGCTGTGTTCCGGTGTGTAGGGAATTGTAGCTGGTGAAACCACCGGACACAAAAGACAATATCTAATATCTTAAGGGTCACTAGTGATTCTTCTGGTATTGCTAGCGACTATAGGCTCCAGTGACTGCTTCCCTTCGGGTGGGCCATAAGCTTGCTTGTCACCTTGGTAGTATATAAAAAAAAACCTTAATGCTACATTCTCACCATACAGTGTTAAGTGTGAATATAAATAAATTAAGTCGGCCCAATTGACAAATGGTCACGCATATGTGTTAAAATGTCTCCAAGAGAACCCAAAACTTCCTTAATCTTACGTGCTTATCACTTATCTAGCTAGAGACTCAATTAACATATCTTTTTGTATTCCATGCAATCTTTTTTCCATCCCAAGGTTGCCTGGAAGAAATCGCGGATAGCGATAAGGCCGCCCTTTGTACAAATTTCTTCAATTCCTTTTCTTATGTTCATTTATGTGTGTACAATAAAGAGTATAAATAAATAAATAAATAACAATTTCATATATGTAGTAACAGTCTTGATCAAGCTACATGAATCCCTCATCCCCATTGTTATACATTGAGACTACGAGTAGGCCTTCCAATATTCCAGCCCCGCAGCCCGCAGCCGGCTACCAGATGCCCGGGGCTACTTGGATTTGAATAATGTCTGTTGATTGTCGGCGCGCGTCGTGGTATGCAGTTAATTTCGCCTAGCAAGATCGCTTTGATGCCAGAATGTGGGTCATGGATTTTTCTCTCACGAAGTGTGAAGCTTTTCAAGCCGAGCTTCATGCAAATATAGGGTAATAACTTATAATACATATTTCTTACCAGTTATCTCCGAAGGGGTGAATAAGGGTACATATTACAACATAGACTTATTCTTCCAGATGTTTTGTTCTTTAATTTTAAGCTCTTCATTTTTAAGGGCTACCAGGCGATCTTTCTTTATATATATTTCATATTCTAATAATAGTTATGGTTAGCACAACATACGAGTATGTACATGGATACTTGACTCTTGCAACACTTGCAGTAGTTTGTAAGTAGTTGTAGATGTGTCATTAAACTGATGACACTTGACTGTACTGGGACACTCACAGTGTCTGAGCACTCTCAGAAACTATAATTAGTTATCTTCATACGCAGTTCCCTTTGGGGTAAGAAGAGACAACTGAGGCTAAGCCATTACTTGTATTACTTAACATTTATACTGTGAAACTTAACTCTTGTAAGAGGCACTACGATTATTTAAATCTTTAGCATAATATTATATCATATCGTCAAATACACAAATTAAAAGATCACCATGACTAGACATTAACGAGAATAATAAATAATCACTTACAAGTTTAATTCTTCAAACCATGAAAATATCCTGATGAGGGTAGACCTTTGACTGTCCCGTGACCGCTGTATTAATGCCCCCGTCTCAGCTTGCACCGCGTTTATATAGGCACACCGGCTGGGGTGCTAACACGGCCCTCCTGCACAGGTGCCTGCCCTCAGGCACCATGAGCTTGAGTGGGCCAGATACAGTGCATATCAACTTTCTGTAAAACATAATTTTGCATTACAACATTATCCAGACATTACTAGGACACTGTAGTTTCCTCTAGACATTGTGCTCACATTGTCACAATGTAGCTACAAGACTACATGCCCTAATCAAATGACACAGTATATGTCACCAAGACACTATAGCATGCTCCGCCATTACGCTCCCACTTGTAATGCAGATACACAACTACATTGTCTTAAATGACAGCACACG
The DNA here is from genome assembly GCA_911728495.1 of Furcula furcula. Classification (NCBI taxonomy): domain Eukaryota; kingdom Metazoa; phylum Arthropoda; class Insecta; order Lepidoptera; family Notodontidae; genus Furcula; species Furcula furcula. Next base: position 25,692,424 of record OU452252.1, read on the forward strand.
TCACCAAGACACTATAGCATTCTCCGCCATTGCGCTTGCAATGCAGATACGCGACTACATTGTCTTAATGAAATGTTGCAGTACCTATATATCACCAAGACACTGTAGCTATCCCTGCTATTGCGCTTACACATTGTCGCAATACAGACATACACTACATTGTCCCGATGGGATGTTACAGTATAAATCACCAAGACACTATAGCCTTCTCCGCCATTGCGCTCCCACTTGCAATGCAGATACACGTACTACATTGTCTTAATGAAATGTAACAATATATATATATAACCACAAAATATTAAAAACTCTTAATAAAATTAACACGGATTTAACTCTACTGAGATTCTTATTTATTATCATTAATAACTTTTAGTTATAATTGAAAACTATTACCGCTTATCAACCGTTCGGCCGTCCCCTAAACATAACCATATATAAATAACCAGTAAAGTATTTTATAATGGTAAAGGTAGGTGCCGTCATTATACAAGTTATTATACCATTTCGTATAACTAGTAGGTAGATATTTGACGAAAATACACATAATATAAATATTACCACGAAGAACCATTCTTTTCTAGTTCAAACGTAAATATTTTCAACACAATTTGCTTTCTACCTGCAAACTTTATAATTTTCTTTTTATCATGACAAATTACCAGGTTAATTTTAAAGCACTTCAATTATTTAAACAATAATTAATTATAGAAATTACGTGGATACATCACTACAACATGCGGTACGTATATTTGCAGTTATGAATACTCACAGTTTCCGTATCACAAACAATTACGATTATTAGATATCTACCAGATGTGGGTAGTAGATTCCTTCATTAAGCACTTAATTATTCACTTTCTGTATTAACTTTAAAATGCTTTTAACACGGTCAAAAATATCAAAATTATATCAAAGGATAGACAAACACAAATATAGTAGTGCCTTAACGTGTTACAGTTTACACTTCACAAAAACAACAATCGCCGATATTCGATATCTATTATATGTGGGAAGTAGATTCTATCATTAGGCACTTCTGCAACTATTCACTTTCTTTCTGTACTAAACTTTAAAATTCTTTTAGCACGGTCATAAATATCAAAATTAAATCAAAAGATAGATAAACACATCTATAGTAGTGGGTTAACGTGATACAGTTTACATTTCATAAAAACAACAATCGCCGATATTCGATATCTACTAGATGTGGGTAGTAAATTTTGCAATTAATCAGTTTCTATGTATTAACCATAAAAATACCTTTAACCATTTAACATAAAAACAAAAGTATATTATATATAAGAAAAATAAAAACAGCTATAGTTTGTGGGCTAGCGAGTTACTTATCACACTTCTGATGTAAGAGGCACGACGATTATTTAAATCTTTAGCATAATTTTATATCATATCGTCAAATACACAAATTAAAAGATCACCATGACTAGACATTAACGAGAATAATAAATAATCACTTACAAGTTTAATTCTTCAAACCATGAAAATATCCTGATGAGGGTAGACCTTTGACTGTCCCGTGACCGCTGTATTAATGTCCCCGTCTCAGCTTGCACCGCGTTTATATAGGCACACCGGCTGGGGTGCTAACACTCTATTAAACGATTAATTTGATCAAAACTTAGCGGGAACGGATACTCAAAATCACAACAGCCCCATGGCATTTCACCTTCTAGAATATCGTAGTCACCCATTGACTCCCAAACTAACTATACCTCTAATATGGGGTCCTATATAGTTGGTCAAGCACTGGAATATGGATAAAACAATACTTACTTGACTAAAAATGGCAACAGACTAAAATTTTCAAAGCCAATGTAAATCATGATCTAAAAGTTCAAACAAGTTCAACCTCTGAACCCCTCGTAGTCTCTACAAAAAGGTTCAAAAACCTGTTAGCGAATATGTACCAACATATTATGTAGGGAGGTAGGTAGACGCGGCTTTAACTTTGCTCTTAGCCGTAGGCCCGCCACCGTACCCGTACGCGGTGCTTCGAGAGTTTTAATATTACAACGTAAAAGTTTTGATGTGTCGTAATTCACAACACGCGTTTGAGTAGATTAATAATTATTGTGCGGAGCTGTCTAAGCAACGAGCCGTGTTTTAGTTTTAACTTTTATTTATTACAAATATAATTTACTTCGGACCTTTCACCAGGTGGTAGGTCTTGTGCTCAATGAAGAATTTATCTAATTTTCGCTGGAGAAATTACTTGGTTTTAAGAGACTGACAACCGGTGGGGATGAAAGATTCTTGAAAGGCGACCAAAGACTGGAAAACGCAGTGGAGGATGGCCCTCACTAGATGGACCGACCTCGTCATAGTGGCGGGCAGACGTTGGATTCAGGATAAGGTGAAAGTGTAGGGATAGTCTATGTTCAACAGTGAACATCTTATGGCTGATATGATGAAGAAATTAATAGCTGATGTCGTGAAATTTTCGATTAATGTGGGGTTGCAAGGGGGAGGTCTATGTTTAGCAGTGGACGTTTTCCGGCTGATGATGATGATGATGAGCTGATGTCTCAGGTGTCGAACGGCCGCGCAATCTAACCGTCTACGGGCAGGCGTTACTTACCATCAAGCACTAAGCCGTTTACGTTCTTCTCCCGTCTCTTAAGATGTAATAAACATAATAGTTTATATATTCTGTTCGGTAAATAGCCGGTTGGAAAATTGCGTTTTTCATCTCTAGGGTGATAAGTATCTTTGTTTTAATTTTTACGAGGAGCCACGCAGTCGAAGATAATTAACAAATATTAAATATAAATATTAGATATTAACAAATTTGAAACCGTTAGATACGTTTCTTCTTCCTCTTTCGTCCGAGTCAGTAGCGAATGCAGACGTGTGTTTCTGCTCGGTAAAAATAATTCTTACAAATAATTGTCTAAGATAAATCAATAGTATCTAGTTAACAAGTATATAAGTGCTAAATTACTTTGTTTAAGGCCTTAATAACTCTGAACGACCTTGAGCATTCGAGCCCGCGGAACCCCGCCGCCGACGTCAACGCCATCTAGCAATTTCACTCGGTACTGCTTACACAAAGTCTAAATTTGTCCGAAGAATATGAAAATGCAGAGAGAACAATCATTTTAAGTAGGATATTGCCTATTATTGTAACGCATCACTGAGTCTTATCATGTACACACGATTTAAAGCGTTTTTAATTCCAATGGACGGTTTGCTGCTGGAGCTTACAGTAGGCTATCATGCAAGTGTCTGTGCTTGATGTGTTTTTTTTTATATGCACAGTTTAAGTAATTTAAATTGTGTAATATTCAACCTAGTGGTAGTATGTCTTTATTCAACCTAGTGATGAGAATAGCAAGATGTTCGCCTGATGGTAAGCGAAACGTCTGCCTATAAACAACTGTTATTCTCTTGAGCCCATTAATTTCACCAGCTACAGTGCCATTCACACCGGAACAAGGCAATCTTTACACTATATGACTTTTGACACTGCGATTGTACATTTCTACCGGATGGTCTCTTGCACAAGGGACCTACTATCCTACTAACAACATAGTTTTACAGAGTAATTAGTAGTATTAGTAAAATAAAGTATAGTAGGTAAAAAATATGTTCAATTTGTCATTTTGTAGTGTGTGTATTTGGGAGCGTTTAGTATGAGTGAGCTGAGCATGAACCAATGTCTAAAGAACGTATGAGAATACATGATATGCAATGCAATGCAATTCCGATTGTTTGTTATAGATATTTATGATTCATACAGATCGGATAAAATAATTTGGAGGAACATAAACGATATGGAAGAATTTAACTGGTGAAAACCATAAAATCGACATCTTCCGTTATACCTACTCTAACGAATATGAACCGATTTCAATGAGTTTCTTTATTTGTGAGACTAATCTACTACAATGGTATCATACCAAGTACATCACGACGATTTATGAATGAAAAAAATACTAATAAATTATTTAAAAAAATTAACCCGACCGATTGTAACCGATGGATGCAAATAGCCAATTGTCGTTCATTGTGGCGTTCTAAGGGGGAGGCCTATGTTCAGCAGTGGACGTCTTCCGGCTGATGATGATGATGAACCCGACCAGTATACAGGACTTGAACTGTATGTCAACGTATTAAAGTCTCAATTTTCTTATAAATATAGACTTGGCTGGTTTGATTATTGCATTACAGCTCTCGACTTGCTCTCCTAATAGTATATTTGTTTCTGGTTACGGTACTATATTATGTATAATTGGCTCGGTGGTATATGAGCTTAACTAAGGAAATAACGTGATGTTAGACGTGGGTACAAATCCTAGCAATTCATTTGCTTTAATGTCTTTTTTATCATCCAGCAGCCGAAACGTCCACTGCTGAACATAGGCCTCTACCTTAGAAGGGAGGGGTTGCCATTATCATCACGCTTGGCAGGCGGCTTGGGGATCACAGTATAGGTGGCAGGTAATCCAATAAAAAGACTGCTGCCACTAGTTCTAGTTTTCTTCTAGTTTTTCCTTAGTCGCCTTTTACGGACACCCAACGAGAGGAGATGGGTAGGTGCTATTCTTACCCGGACACCCCACGGGGGTCTTTTTTATATTTTACTATTCTCATTATTTATTTCATAAATTGTTACAAAAGAAACATTTTAAGCATCTTTATTTTATAATTTTAATGTTTATATACCCTTTATCTACACTCATATCGTAATATTCATGTTATGAACTCAAAACTAGTACTCTAATGACACATTTTATACATAATGCCTCTTTACAAACATCAAAAAGTTTTTTACGGTACACGTGTATCGTAAAAAAAAAACGTTTGATCAAAACGATGCCGTAAAATCTGCTTAAAAATATATTGTAATAGAGAAACTTTTATATATCAAAATATTTTTAAGCCAATCTAGTAGTCTGCGAACTAATCCAGCAGGCCACGATACATTCATCGGGAGGGTGGGACCCAGTTGTACGCATGCCCTATGGAGTTATTTGAATGAATTGAGTGCCATAATATTATAGACTGGAATAGAATTTTATTCCACACCGATTACATACTATTTGGTACAACAAATTTAACTATAGTATAGAAAGCACGTCGTCTGTGTGAAACAGAGCTCTCTCTGTCTGTATTATATGTTTTGTAATGTAGTTTGGCGGTATAAAATTGTATTTCATGAGTTTAGATAAAGTAGTGTTTGAAACTGCACATAATTAAGCATTAAAACACTCGTGTTTTAATAACTCCTATTGTGCAGCAGTTTCTAATACTTACTATTAACCAATAATAATAAATAATCATGTCTGATTATTATACATGCAAGTATGTATCATCAAGCAGAGAATAAAAGAAGTCGGTTAATAATCACAAATTGACTTTTTTCATAGACTTTGGAAGTTGTATATCGCAGATATCTTCAAATTATAAAATGTCAAATTATTCAAAAATGGTTGATATTTGCAAATGATCTCTCCTACAAACCCTTAACGGATTGCTGTGATATTTACCAGTAACCCTGTATATACAGAATTCTAGATAATATGAATAGAACATTAAATATAGAACACAAAAATATTATGAACAAAAGATATATTATATACTAGCTGACTCGCACAGCGCCTCCCGAGCTCTTTTACGTTAGCTAATTTTTAATAGCATACATTTGCGTTGAATACATAACCTCCTTTTTTACTTGCCCTCCGAAGCACGGAGATGCTTACTTCAAGTGGAATTAAACGGTCACCCATCTATGTATTGACCTTGCCTAACGTTACTTAACCTGATCGATTGCCAAACATTGATAACGATTGTCAATGATGGGCTTCTAATTTTTTTATAGTATTAGATACATTTGTGTTGTATACATAACCTACTTTTTTAAAGTCGGTTAAAAACTCAGACCCACTTTTTACTTGCCCTCCGAAGCACGGAGACGCTTACTTCAAATGGCATTAAACGGTCACCCATCTAAGTAATGACCTTGTCTAACGTTGCTCAACCTGATCAATTGCCAAACATTGATAACAATTGTCTATGACGGGCTTCTCATTTTTTTAGAGTATTAGATACATTTGTGTTGAATACATAACCTACTTTTTTAAAGTCGGTTAAAAACTGGGACCCACTTTTTATTGCCTTCCGAAGCACTGAGACGCTTACTTCAAATGGCATTAAACGGTCACCCATCTATGTAATGACCTTGCCTAACGTTGCTTCACCTTATCGATTGCCACACATTGATAACAACTGTCTATGAGTGGCTCCGTATTTTTAATAGTATTAGATACATTCGCGTCGAATACATAACCTTCTTTTTTATAGTCGGTTAAAAACTGGTACCCACTTTTTACTTGCCCTCCGAAGCACTGAGACGCTTACTTCAAAAGGCATTAAATGGTCACCCATCTATGTTATGACCTTGCCTAACGTTGCTTAACCTGAACGATTGCCAAACATTGATAACAACTGTCTATGACGGGCTTTTCATTTTTTTATAGTAATAATAATATCCTGGGATAATTCACACACGGTCATCTGATCCCAAACTAGGCAGAGCCTGTATTATGGAAACCAGACAACTGATACTAATACATATGTACTTTTTTTTGTAAATACATACTTATATAGATATAACACCCAGACACTTGGTGGGAATCGAACCCACGACCTGTTGGGTAGCAGACAGGGTCACTAACCACTAGACCAACGGGCCCGTCAAAATCAAAAATAAAAGTCAGTATTAAATACATTTGTGTTAAATACATAACCTCCTTTTTTAAAGTCGGTTAATAACTGAGACTCACTTTTTACTTGCCCTCCAAATCACGGAGACGCTTAATTCAAATGGTATTAAACGGTCACCCATCTATGGAATGACCTTGCCTAACGTTGCTTAACCTGATCGATTGCCACATATTGGATAATAACTGTCTATGAGTTTCTCTTTATTATTAATAGTACCTATTAAATACATTCGCGTCGAATACATAACCTCCTTTTTTAATTTTAAAGTCGGTTAAAAACTGGGACCCTATCCCAAGGGAACCGTGATGAATTACGGTATTTAAGACCGTTCCGAATTCACAAACCGACGTCACCCACCGGCGGCCCCAATGCATTGGCATAGTTTTCTTAGTCTTTGCGTACTTAAAAAGTTAATTTATTTCCAAAAAAATATTTACCGTTACTAATGTATAGATATTAACTAAACTAAGTACTTCTATTAATTTCAATATTTATAAATGCGCATAAACTCTTTAAAAAATTAAACGAGTTAAACAATATTGCTCCAACACCGACGTGCAGTCCTCCCTCGACAACGCCGCGAAGCGGACTGAATCAGAGCTCGGAGCAGGCATACTTGCGCAGATGTATTAAATTTTGGGAAAAATAGATATTTCTCTAGTAAAATACGGAATAAAAATAAATCTTTCAAGTAAAGACATTCGTATTTTCAAGACCTTTTTTCCTGTGTAAACGCCAACACCATAGCTTGAGCGGTTTTGGAGAACATTTGCAAATTATGACATAAATAGGTCCTTTTTAGATCTTTTTTTCCTAAAAAGTGGTTATCAAAAATAAATTTTTATTCAAGTAAACGTATTTATCGAAACTTTAACTAACGTTTTATATTTTTTCTATACAGATTAAATTAACAGTTTTTGTGAACATTTAACTTAAAATAACAAGAATTCAGGCATTTCACCGTTATTAGCGCCTTAACTTATTCACGAGCCAGCCGGCGTTCGCGGCCTGATACCTGCTAGCTGTCGGACCGCCCACCTGGGTGAAAGAGACAGTGTTCATAATTGCCATCTCAAGTGCATTCCATACCATTTGAAGCGTACGTGTGTCGCTGCGCTTGCATTTGAGTATTATCAAACGGAATAAGAAATAAATACACGACCATTATACCTACTTTATCGCTCTCACAACTATTTAATATATCTAGTCGTGATGATGTGCTCACCGGAGAAATCTCTTTCTGTGCCTAATGTGTCGATCCTAGATGAAGCCTCTACACAAAGCAATTTGTCGACTCGAAACAAAAGAAAGAGACCCACTGAGATTGGCTTAACTCAAGTACAAGATATAACGACGCATTTAAAAAACGAAATGAAGGATCTTATAAACACATTGATTGATATATACTTTTAGACTTTCGCGTTCCATTGTTAAACTTAACCAACCACCAGTGATTAAAATGACAAAACCTCGCTATTTGCCGGCGGTTAAATATACAGATACTGTGAGTGTAGTGTGTAGTGGGCTTAACGTTACAAGTGAAAGAACGGGGGTAGACGAAGATATTTCTGCCTCCCGCACGGAGCCGTCTCGCTGAACCAGTCTGCTTGTGACCACGGCTGGTGTAACCCGGCCGAAACGTCAAGCTAAAATATAAGGTAAATCGCGTTAATTCCCGATAAAAATAAAGTTTAACATTGATTGATAATCAAAATACTCAGATAAACACGATTCTCACTACTTTAAAAGAAATTCAACATTCAAATACTATGCTTCAATCCACTTTATCCTACTTAACTGAAGAAAATTCGGACCTTAAGGGGAAAATTGAAAAATTGGAAATACAAGGGAAAAAAGATAAAGAGGAGATAATCCTATTGCAAAATAAGATAGAAGAGTCACAACGAACTGACAGAAAAACAAACATTGAAATAAAAAATGTGCCTTTAAAAGGAAATGAAAATAAGAAAAACCTTTTGAATTTGGTCTCAACGTTATGTGATAGTCTCGATATTAAATTAGAAAAGACGGAAATCAAGGATATTATTAAAATAAAAAAGCAAAGACAAGAAAGGAGTACAATTATTGTGGAATTTTCCAATACGTTTATAAAAACTGATATCCTGAAAGCTGCTAAAAGCTACAACTACAAAAACAAATCAAATAAATTATGTGCAAGACATATGGGATTAAGCGGATATACCGATACGCCTATCTTTGTGTCAGAAAACCTAACACCTATGTCTTCCAGACTATACTTTTTGGCCCGGGACTTTAAACAAACATATAATTATAAGTACTGTTGGACCAGTTACGGTAAGGTGTATCTTCGACAGGATGATGACTCACCAATTGTGCACATCAACAGGGAATCAGAACTGCAGAAATTACAAAAACAAAAATGACTTGAATTTTTCTTTATTTTGGATAAATTGCACAAAACTATCATAAGGTACTGTTATTGTTCTAGTTTATATTGCAATAATGTTATTTTAGTTACGACGTTACTCGTCAAACATCATTATGTAACCAGCTTACTTTATTACTTAAATAAAATACAAATACCACTTTACACCAACCTACATGAATGTATTATAGCATTTAAAATATTATTATTATATTACCTTGTTATTTGTTTACTATATATAATATACATTTTACACTACTTTTTTTCTATGATTTAATAACATATACTCGTAAATACTCTAATCTATATATTACCCCAACAGATACTGTTTGCTATTTAATTGCACACCAGGCATGTAATAAGCTTATATTATGTAACACTTTTTACTTTCTTATACTCATAAATGGATAGCGAACATACTCTGCTAAATGAATTAGACTCTTTAAATAATACTTATGCATTTAACTGTTCATTAGATGAAATTCATAAATATTTGCCCTCAGGTAATCCAAAGTTATCTATTATTATGCAAAACATTAGAAGTGTCCATAAAATGTCTAATATAGATGACCTGGAAATTAACCTGAGTATACTAAAACAAAACATCGACATTATTCTTCTTACTGAATCTAGAATGAACCCCCTTAAGCCTCTTCCTATCATACACAACTACCTAACCTATAACTCTGTAAATAAAATTAATCAAAATGATGGTGTTGTAGCTTTTATAAATAAATCCGTTAAGCATTCGGTCAAGGAAGTTATCCTCGTCGGAGCTTCTTGTTTAGAAATAATCACCCCACTTGTTCCTATTCTATGTATTTATCGCCCCCCGTCTGAAAGAAATCCTAATTCTTTCTTACTTTCACTCGATAATTATCTGAAAACTACACACATAAATTCAAACATTATTTTAGCAGGTGACATAAATATAAACATAATTAACGGAAATAAAGATAATTATTCGGACACATACCTTGACATGTTAGCTTCGCATAAATTACTTCCCAGTCACCGGTTTGATACTAGAGTTAATAGTTGTTTAGACCATGTTTTCACTTACTTTGATATTACCAAACACACAGCCTTAGTCGCTGTTTTAGATACCTCAATAACGGATCACAAAATGGTATTAATAAATACATATCACAACATTATTTGTAAAAACACTAAAAAGACCAGAACTACAACAGATTATTCTTCTGCTCTTAATGAACTGCGAAGTAGTAATATTAATGAATTACTCAAATTACAAGACCCTAAAGAATTATGTCGCAAATTAATAAATCTTATTACTACTTGTCTCAAAAAACATACCAAAACTGTGAAAGTCCCCTCAAATAAAAGAATAATTAAACCCTGGATTACCCCGGGTATTTTAAGATGCATAAAACATAGAAATAAACTACAAAAACAACATCAACTTGATGTAACAAATGAACTCCTAAAAATTACATACCGCCGCTATCGTAATTATTGCAATAAACTTATAAAAAATATTAAAAAGACATATGAACGAGACCTTCTAAACAAATCTAAAACAAATAACAAAAACTTATGGAATTGCATTAAAAATCTTACTTATAAAAAAAAACAAAATAGAGAAAATTACGAACTTATTAATCTAAAAAGTACTCCCTTACAGTCTGCACAATTTGTTAATAAACATTTCAACAGTATAGGAAAACAGTTAGCTAATAACATTAATACAAATCTAATATCACAGAAACACTATTTGGCTTCGCTTCCCAGACAACTAAACTCTTTTGGAATAATTGAACCTGAAGTAACTGAAGTTGAATCTATTATTAACAATCTTAAGTCGGACTCTGCCGCTGGTTGGGACAACATTCCAACAAAATTCATAAAAATGGCCAAAACAGAACTCATGCATATTATTACTCACCTAAGTGTTCTATGTTTTCGAAAAGGAACTTTTCCACCTGAGCTAAAACGTTCTATTATTTATCCTATTTTTAAGAGCGGAGACAGAGACAATATTAATGACTATAGACCTATTTCAATTCTTACAGTTATCTCTAAAATTATTGAAAAGTTAATTAATAATCGGCTGACAAAATTTTTAAATACGTATAACCTGCTTTCAAGAACACAATATGGATTTCGGAGAGGTACTAGTACTGAGGATGCTATCATTGAGTTAACGCATAATATTACAAACTATTTAGATGATAAAAAAAAAACACTATGTATTTTCTTAGATATAAAAAAAGCTTTTGATACGGTCTCTGTCCCTATTCTTATTCGTAAACTAGAAAAAATAGGGATACGTGGTACTTTTCTTGACTTGCTCAGTAGCTATCTATGTAATAGAACACAGCGGATAAAACTTGATAACGACGTTTTCAGCACTGATGAGTTAACATCTAATTTTGGTGTTCCTCAAGGGAGTGTCCTCGGCCCTACCCTATTTCTTATTTATATAAATGACCTCACTACTTTAAATTTACCTAATGGGAAAGTTCTCTCATATGCTGACGACACCGCCCTTTTATTTCATGGTAAAGATTGGCCAGAGGTATTCAAACTTGCTGAAACAGGTTTACAAAGTGTCGTTAAATGGCTTAATTTAAATTTACTTTCGCTAAACACTTCTAAAACAAACTTTATTCCTTTTTCAATCCGTGACTCTATGCAACCTGATTCACACCTAACTATAACTCCACACTACTGTGATAATTCTCATATTTGTAACTGTCCAAACATAGAAAAAGTAAATTCAACAAAATATTTAGGAATCATTATAGACAAAAATCTCTCATGGCAACCTCAACTCGAACTAGCGGCAAACCGAGCTAGAAAATTGATCTTCATTTTTAAACATTTACGAAATATTGCTGATCAGCAACTTATTACGTATATTTACACAACATTAGTTCAGTCGTTACTTCTTTATTGCATAACAATCTGGGGAGGTACGTATAAAACTAAATTTATAAGTATTGAACGTGCTCAACGATATATTCTAAAAATTATGTTAAAAAAGCCCAAAATGTATAGCACAGACTTATTGTACAATGAAGCCGGTGTTCTTACTGTTAGAAAACTTTACATATTACAGTGTATTCTTAAAACTCACAAAAATGTATCCGTTGATCAAAATATCTTAAAAAAACGTAATCAGTATTCTGTTATAAGTAATCTAAAAACAAAAACAGTTTTCGCCTCTAAACAATTTAGAGCCCAGTCCATTAAACTATACAATAAAGTCAATAGGAAACTCAATATTTATACAATGTCCTATAGCAAGTGTAAAAAAACTATAACATCTTGGCTTAAAACACTATCCTACGTACAAACTGAAGACTTATTCTCCAGTTTAATTTAAATAAAGCTGTAATATCAAAATAAAATCAACAAATAATAAAGACAATGGCATCTTGGTAAAATCCTCATACAACTTATAGTTCTAATTTGGTTAACTCCACTAAATACTTATTTATATCATGTCATCTAACTAATAATATTCCATTATTCATATTTTAATTTATTAATATATACTCATACATACTATATATATATATATATATATATATATTAGTATCTATCATAAATACATATGTATATCATGCTATATACATTCATACTAAGTAAGTACTTATTTCGTAAAACAAAATTTAAATAAATGCTGTCACGTATAATTAATTATAATTAATTTAAGTATAAGCTTAAGAATAATTAGTGTAACTTTCGAAGATTCTAAATATTACAAGTGTATTCCTACTGAACTCAGAAAGGGGGACTCTTCTACTACAGGTGTATAACTTAACAGAAGAGCTCCCAAACCCTGTAAAAACACAACTCTTGTAATTAATAAACATTTTTGATTTTGATTTTGATTTAAACTTTCCTAATGTTGGCAGCACCTACTTGTATTTATGTATTTTTAACTTTCCTCGCAGTCAAAATGAAAAGTAATGTTTAACTCGGGTGAAATAACGCATTTCACCCTCGAACTATTGGCGAATATAATATCTCGAGTGAAATGGGTCATTTTCAACCTGTTTATCAATTTCTTTTCTATAACTTCTTTTACTACTTTATAACAATTTCTGTTCGAAATTATAAAAGAAACATTTATTGCAAACCATAAAAAGTAAAATATAAACTTTATATCACACAACCTTACGCAATTGGAGCTTTATTTCCGACATTTCGTTGTCCAATGGCTACTTGTAACCGTTCCATTCAGTTAATTAAAAGCCGAAATTACCCGACTCCGCTCAATGAAAGGGTATAATGCTCGGAAGTAATTTCTACGATACCATTACTGATTTGAACGAGATTGCGGGCTTATAACATTGAATGTCTCCGTGGCCGTAGTAATCCAGCCAGTTGTTTAGTTGTTCCTTATACTAATTAAGGCAATCCAGGCTTCCTGCGAAAAAAAGAAGTTAGAGTGCTTCTTTATTCCGCAAAACAACTGGTACACTGTAATATCTCCTGCGTAGTTGGTTGACCTTATTTACGAGGCTCGTTGGAAGGTTGCTGTGACCTTATCAGTCAACAGGATTATTAATAAATAACGACACTTTAATAGCTTATGCGGTAGTCTTATTCAAAGCTTTTTTAAATATATTTTTTATAATGATTTCTGATACTTACGCGAATATTACACATTGAAATGAAACTAATTTTACGGATTATATCGCGGTTTATTTTTGATTTTAATTTCCCGACGTTTCGAATACTTTACAGCATTCATGGTCACGGGCGGACTGAGGTGGTAGCTGTCCATATGTCATAGTTGTCTTAGGGTACCCTCAGGTCTTCTAATTATTATTGTTAGTCCGATCTACGCAGAAAGAGCTTACAGTATCTTGAGGTCTTGCAGTGGAATGCTTGTCTTTGGATTTGACTATGTTTATCACGGGATCCCAAGCTGGTGGTAGCACCCAGCCATCTTCTCTATTGAAATTTGGATGTTTTTTAATTTCAATAGCCTCACGAATCATCCTTGGTAGGTAGCGCTGTTCTTTTGCGAGGATTTGTGGTTTGTCAAATCTAATATAATGACGGGTGCGATCCTGAATATGTTCACAGACTGCAGACTTCGTATAGCGTCGATGTTTAACGTCAGCTATATGTTCTTTTACACGGGTTTTTACCGATCTTTTTGTTTGCCCGATGTATGAGAGCCCACAGTCACAATCCAGTTTGTATACTCCTGCATCTTGTAGAGGTATATGGCACTTGACTGATGGTAAAAACTGACTAATCTTCTTTGGTGGCTTGAAAAATGTTTTAATTGAAGCTCGCTTTAAGATATAGCCAATCTTGTCTGTTACCCCTCTAACATATGGCAATACAGCAGGCATACGTTCGACTGTGGATGGCTTGACACGTTCACAGTGACGGCGGCGCGGAACTCGGAGCTTGTTATCATGCAGGACCTGCTTAACATGTTGAAGCTCGGCACCAAGATGTTCCTCGTCACAGATCCCGTGTGCTCTCTGAAACAACGATTTACCGACAGTAGCTAACTGTGTTGGGGGATGATGAGATTCGCCGTTTAGATATCTATCTGTATGGGTCTTTTTCCTATACACAGTATGACTCAAGGTGTTATTGGGATTACGGATTACTAAGACATCTAAGAATGCTAGAGAGTTATTTGATTCCAACTCCATTGTAAATTGGATTTTAGTGTTTATGGAGTTAAGGTGATCTAGGAAAGCAGTTACTTTATCTGATGGTAATATTGTGAAAGTATCGTCTACGTACCGCTTGTAGAATCGTGGCTTAACAGGTGCAGTATTAAGGGCCGTCTCCTCAAAGTCCTCCATAAATATATCGGCAACAATGGGAGATACTGGTGAGCCCATCGTCACACCATCTACTTGCTTGTAGAACTCCTCTTTCCACAATAGGTAGCCAGATGTAAGGCAGTGTCTTAATAGTTCTGCATATCCTACTGGTATGTTTTTCTCTGCTAGCTTTCTTGTTACAATTGAGATGCAGTCTTCTACTGGTAGGCATGTAAATAACGACTGGACATCAAAACTGACCATTGTTTCATTGTTAGTAAGACATAGATCTTTAATCTCACTAACAAAATGGTAAGAATCCCTAGTGTGAGCTTCTGTTTGCCCTCTTAGTGGTGAAAGAACTTTTGCTACGTGTTGAGCCAGTCTATATGTTGGTGAATCGATCTGGCTCACAATTGGACGTAGCGGGACATTTGGTTTGTGTATTTTAGGCAACCCATAAAGTTTTGGTGGTTTCGGACAAGAAGGTAACAACGATTTGACGTCTAGATTCAATGCCTCGGAAAGTTTCTTTATTACATCACTAGTTGCTTTATGTGTGTTGTTGGTTGGGTCTGATTTTACCTTTTTATACGTACTTTGATCCGATAATAGCTCTTGCATTTTGGCATTGTAATCTGACGTATCCATTACCACGGTTGCGTTTCCTTTGTCGGCGCGTAGAATAGTGATCTCGGGTCTGGTACGCAAGTTCTTAAGAGCTATAAATTGTTGTTTTGGAAGATTTAATTTGGGTACGGAACTTCGTCGTAACACGGAAGAGATATCTTGACGTAAACCCTCTGCATCTTCCTTTTTTATATTATTTTTAACCAGACAGTCCTCTACGTTCGCAACTATTTCTTCGTACGGTATCCTTCTAGGCGTAATAGCAAAGTTTAATCCTAATTCCAAAACTTTTACGGTCGATTCATCCAAAGGTTGTTTTGACAGATTGACAACTGCGCGTGATTCATTATTGTCTATGGCGCGAGTAAACTGCGTTTCGTTCGTACGTTGGTGATTCTTATTGACATTTGATTTGGTGGTTAATTTGTTATATTTTTGAATATGTTTATTTTTGCATTCATTGTATTTAGTTGTTTCTCGATTATTTAAAGTATTTATGCAACTGTTATAATCAAATGTCGTCAAAACTGTCTTTATTTCATTGGATGCAATCTCAATATCCCGGTTAATGCGGTATAGATCAAAACGCGTTTGTTGTATAACTGCCCTCAACAACTTTTTACTTGCCTGGTATAAGATCTTTGCGCTTCCTCGTATGTCCTTTTTTGCTGATATCCTGACACACGTAGGAATGAGATGATGGTCTCTGCATCTCTTCAAGAAATTTAAAGATGAAGATTTAAAGATGTTGTATATCTTGCACGTTTAGTCTTGAGATCTTCTAACCGGCGTATTTTGTTTGCGATTTCCAGTCCGTACTGGTTCACATAATGATTTCTGATACTTACGCGAATATTACACATTGAAATGAAACTAATTTTACGGATTATATCGCGGTTTATTTTTGATTTTAATTTCCCGACGTTTCGAATACTTTACAGCATTCATGGTCACGGGCGGACTGAGGTGGTAGCTGTCCATATGTCATAGTTGTCTTAGGGTACCCTCAGGTCTTCTAATTATTATTGTTAGTCCGATCTACGCAGAAAGAGCTTACAGTATCTTGAGGTCTTGCAGTGGAATGCTTGTCTTTGGATTTGACTATGTTTATCACGGGATCCCAAGCTGGTGGTAGCACCCAGCCATCTTCTCTATTGAAATTTGGATGTTTTTTAATTTCAATAGCCTCACGAATCATCCTTGGTAGGTAGCGCTGTTCTTTTGCGAGGATTTGTGGTTTGTCAAATCTAATATAATGACGGGTGCGATCCTGAATATGTTCACAGACTGCAGACTTCGTATAGCGTCGATGTTTAACGTCAGCTATATGTTCTTTTACACGGGTTTTTACCGATCTTTTTGTT
This sequence comes from Furcula furcula, assembly GCA_911728495.1. NCBI lineage: Eukaryota > Metazoa > Arthropoda > Insecta > Lepidoptera > Notodontidae > Furcula > Furcula furcula. Next base: position 25,709,337 of record OU452252.1, read on the forward strand.
TGCCCGATGTATGAGAGCCCACAGTCACAATCCAGTTTGTATACTCCTGCATCTTGTAGAGGTATATGGCACTTGACTGATGGTAAAAACTGACTAATCTTCTTTGGTGGCTTGAAAAATGTTTTAATTGAAGCTCGCTTTAAGATATAGCCAATCTTGTCTGTTACCCCTCTAACATATGGCAATACAGCAGGCATACGTTCGACTGTGGATGGCTTGACACGTTCACAGTATATTTTTTAGCTTATTTTTTTTTAATCATGTTCTTTGTTTACGCTACTAATTGAAACAAGTATAAATTGTAAAAGCAGAAAAAGCCCGACTGCGAATAATACGTATACAAGTATATATATTTTAACTCGTCTCGTTAAGACCCATATTGATGTTTTTGGAACTAAAAAAAATACAAAATGGCGGCTAGTTTTTTTAGAGGAATATATACCCTATGTCACACACACAACTAAGACGAATCTAAAGACAAATTATAAGTCACTGTCCATCACGCCGTTTAGGCTGTAGGCCGTGACAAACAAATAGACATACATACTGTTACGACCGCGACATAAAAGTGTTAATTACTCGGTTAATTATTACTTAATTGCAATGATCTCAAAACGCATTGTTAGTCTATAGGTCTACTATCGATTCGTACCGAAAGATCACGAATTCTCAATAGAAAGTAGTTCCCTCCAATTCGGCAAGTACTTACGTACCTACCTACGGGCTCGCGCTCGGTTCACTGCCCCCGCCTATTGTTAGTTTATTCTCGAAGGTCACGCCGCTATTGTATCTCGCGAAAACGATAGAATAGGTAGGTAAATGCGAGTACATTCGAGAGATTTCCACCCCTCTGTTAATTTAGGTATATAAGCCGACGCATAGTGGCGTCCGGACAGTTTGTGTTTACAAGCGACAGCGGAAACATCTTAAGGAAGCGATCGAAGAGAATTGTACCAGCGACCCTTGCGACGACTTTGGACTATTGTGAAGTACTGTGCGACTCGGACTACTGTGCCTTGTGTGTATACTGTGCCGTATAGTGTATACATTGTGAGAGTACGTGGAATAAAATCTTCTTTTACGTTAATCGGCATTTAATTACCCACCCGCACGTAACAATACATACTCTCGAAAAACATAACCCTCCGCCTGGGACAGCCGGGCAATGAAACCACATTTACGGATTTTATTTATAACTTATTACAGAATGAACCAAGCGTTAATTTAATTCTTATAAATATTTAGCTGAGCGTGTCCTACGCAAGGTTTTCAATTGAATTAACACAAAGATATTATTGTCTGCTATGCTCCGCTGCCTCCGAGCAACAGACCCTTATCAACCAGACATTTTATTATAATGTATAAAAACCAATGGTAAAGAATCTTCTTAGTGTTTAGTAGAGTGGGAACGGCCGGCCAAGAGAAAATTACTTCTTATTTATGAACACATTAGAAGAACAACACTTAAGGCGTAGGAGTAGAACATGTGCATCAACTATATTGTTTTACTTAATACGACACTAGTGTTTGGCCGCTAATATTGGCGATACAGCTACGCAGTGGATGCTTGTAAATATGCAGTGTAGAAAACTTATAATGTACCTAATTTAGTACGATGCGTTACGGAGAGAGAGTATTTATCCTTCAATTCAGACGAGGTTTAGTTCTAGTCCGTCGGTTTTGTATTAGTGATAAAACATACTAAGGACCCGCAAAGCGGCTGTCCATGTACTCATAAGTACAAATAAATAAATGATTAGTATAGTTGTGTTCTGGTTCATACCAGGTTATTATAAAGTGATATGGAAATATATTGATTGATTAGCTGTTTACTTCAGCCCTGCTTACTGTTTTGTATCGATCTGTTGCGAAGTACTTGTTCAAATCGTAATACGTTTATGTTATGCACCTTGGAGGTCACACGACATAATAACGACCTGTGCATGTTTGAAGATCAAAATATATGTGTATATATTTAAGCTTGATATATTCTCAGAACTAAATGAATACAAATGGTGTTCGATCGAACGGCTCAGCGGCTTAAATACTTATGTAGATTGTGCGTTATACGCGTTAAGTGTACAAAACTTCCTTTGACTGTGTAAAATCCAATTTTTATGCAATCCAATCCAATATGTGCGCAATTAATCAAACAACATCATAGCGATAAATGGAGGAGGTTCTTCTGTATTTAAGTGGGTGAGCGACAAGAGTAACGCATGTCGAATGCGAGAGCTCGCAGTAAAAATACATTTGTCACGTTTCGTGGGTCTTCGATCATTCGGCCTTTATTTAAAGTTTAACCTTGAACTATAAATATGTTAAGTTCGTCGTCTGGGCTAAAATCAATCGACCAGTGTCTGTCTAGTGCCACCATATGTATCGGTAGATATACTAGCAACCCTCCGCCCCCTTATACCGCGCTTGAAGACTAAATAAGGTCATTCTCTTACCCACATGTTAGAATACACATTGTTATTTGTACTTAACAATCAAGCTGTTCTAACTTGAAGTCGACATTCCGCTATGCTCTACAGCTTTTTAACCAACATAACCTCAATATTAAATTTTCATATTAACCGGTTTTTCACACCTTACAGTTGGTGAAAGGAATTTTAAAAAAACATTTAAATTCAAAGTGAAAATCTTATTGGATCTCTCATAAGGGGATCAAATTGACGATGATTGATCTAATCACTGCATTCAAATTGACCACTTTAGCCATATAGCTAAAGTGGTCAATATGGCTATATAGCCACCATCGCATTATTTAGATCTATATTATTCTTCAAATTAGATACACCAAAGACAACTCGGTGTCTACGGTACTAACCGTTATACGCCATGTGAGACGTTAATAAGTTTTTATTCACAAAATGAAATCATTAGCACCACACGCCGCCGCGCCGGCTGTAGTTGGACGGCGGTCGTTAGCGCGACGTGTGCTCGCTATTGGCGCCCAACGTGAGACTCTTGACCTCCAAACTATTTCCCACATTTATTCCATATGCTAGCAGTGTTTGTACGGCACTTGACTTCACCCATTCCCTGGTATATCTGTTAAATGTTTATGCTTATCACTAAGCACTTGTGGTCTCTACTTTTCGTGTCGACAAAGCACTGTGCTACATATTGTATTGAGTAATGAATGGATTGGTCAATCAAGATTCTTTCTTGTTGATTGTAAATAGTGCGCACCAACATGATAATGGAACTCTGACAAGTTCTGCTTTTTTATCGTAAACTAGGAATGTAAACCCAAAGCTCGATGTTCTGTTTTCAGGACCGTCGTATTCAATCGCACGTTTTGTTTATGTAAAATAAATAATATGTACTCTATACAGTGTGTAACAAAAACCCTGGTTGGATCACTGGGGATATTAATCGGTGTATCAATATAAATATAATAATTATGTATGTAACTCATTTGTTGAATATCTCATATTTATTTCCTAATTTGTACCAGAAATACAAGTGTGCAAGTGATGCAACAGGGTTTTTGTTACATACTTGTGTGGGTCTGTGATATGACTACACATATAAATCATGCCTGATACAACAGATTGTTGAACCATTTGCTGCTACACGCAAACATTCTGATGTTTGCGCGCAAATGGTTCAATGAAAACATTGAAGTCTGCATTATAAATAACTTTTCATAATTTAGTTCAACTAGGCTTTAGTTTTTTTTATCCGGTTGTAATTAAGGAATCGATATTCTAATGACTTTGTAAACAAGTTTAAATATATTAAAAAAATAGTTTATCCACTGTCAAACTAAATACCTATCAAACTAAGTACACATCAAGAGACCTTTAAGACTAACGAACATGAGAGAGTAAATATAAATATATAATAAATCATACATTCAGTTTGAATTAACTGCAAACCTCTAGCGACATCGCTGGGCGGGTTTACTTTGGATCCACAGTCTCCATCAATTGTGCTACGCAAATATGTATATGATAAACAAGTATATACTTAATACTTATATGTACTAACATACTACATACCTAAGCGTCAGTGGCGTGCAGTCCATATAGGCAAAAAGTGTTTGCCTACCCTGTGATTTCCGGAACAATACATGATATCAAAAATACTTTTTTGCTCAATAACATTTTGTTTTGAATTATTTCATCATTATAAATAAGCAAAAGCTCAGTTGAGCGCGCCGCGGCACCGAAAAAACGTGCATTAAACTATAAATTCCTAGGTACGCGGAGATTTAAATTTCCCGCGCGCCAAGCCGCGAAGCCCGCTAATCAACATTTTAGGATCGAAACTCTTAATTCCCACACATTCACACATTTTCTTCTAACAAACTTACACACACCAGTAGGCACGCCGACCATTCAAACAGTATAAATGTCACGCACACCATGCTAAAATAGACAGTGCCTCTCGGGTGTGCTAGGGTCTGCTCGGGTGCTCTCGGCAGCAATGACGACCTTGGAGGAAGGACTAAAGAAATGTCGACCAATAGTAGCTCAATCTTAGCCCAATGCATCGAACGGGATGGATGAGTGAGAATGGGTGATCGATGAATGAAAAATACTACAAATTATAAAATACCAGTTTGTTCAAACTTCAAGATTTCATAATGACATCCATTTTTTGTCGGTTTTTATTCTATATCTTTTTATTATACGATTGATAACGATTGTTTTCGGTGCAGTATGTGTATGTGTTTCCAAATTATAAAACTTACTTAGTAGAAAATGGAAGTGGTAACGTGTGATCGATGTTCTGGCCAAGTGTGTATAGAAAAATTTAAAATTCACGCGTTTTCGACACGTTCTTACGAAATGAAAAGATAAATAATTGAAAATGGCCAAAGGTAAAGTCACGCGAAGATATAATGATAAATAATCTAAAATATTTAGATTTAAAGTATATTTACAATCGGTTAGCCAGCTGGAAAAATAGAATCTAAATATCATTTAATTTTTTGATATTTTAAGGTGGCATATTTATAATCATCTTAATGTATGTGTACAAGACAAGTAACTCGCAGTCATATTTGTAAGTTTTTTTTACTCTATTATTGTTTTTATTGACTGTGTAGTATGTCTGGTTCTTTAAGACTCTCTGCGGCCTAAATGGCTGGATGGATTTTAACGTAGGTACCTACTTCCTACGTGTCGTCTTAGTAGTGGAAGTGAAATAGAATATGTATATATTTATTCGAAATAAAAACATAAGTATTAGGTTCTCATCAAATGTTTTGTGTTCACATCATTTATTAATATCAATTTAGGTCCCCGTGACCCCACGGGACACCCGTCCGGGTAAGAATAGCTCCCACCCATCACCTTCCGTTGGGTGTCCGTAAAAGGCGACTAAGGGAAAACGAGAAGACGGGCAGCAGCGTCTTTTTATTGGATTACCTACCACCTTTACTGCGATCCCCAAGCCGCCTGCCAAGCGTGGGATTATGGCAACCCCTCCCTTCTAAGGGAGAGGCCTTTGTTCAGCAGTGGACGTTTCGGCTGCTGATGAGGTTGAAGTCAGTTTTTGCCTACCCTGTCATATAACCCAGTGCACGCCACTGCAAGCGTGGGGTGTCCATGCCATCTCCTCCCGTTGGGTGTCCGTAAGAGGTGACTAAGGGAAAACAAGAAGACGGGCAGCAGCGTCTTTCTATTGATTTACCTACCACCTACACTGCGATCCTCAAGACGCCTGCCAAGCGCGGGGATTATGGAAACCCCTCCCTTCTAAGGGGAGGCCTTTGTTCAGCTGTGGACGTCTATCGTCGTGATACAGACACAAGACATGAACATGCACACAAATATTTTTCCTTGGTGGGCATAAAACCTATTAGGTAGCAGCTTTTAATATCATTGGGTAGCGTTGGGTATCATTTAATATCATTAGAAGTAGGAATATTAAAAACAGGACTGACGGACTTTGATGTAACCTAGCGGTTAGTGTAGCCAGTAACGGTATTGAAAGTTAGTTAACGTTAGAAATAACATTATCGACGTTTCGAATGTTTTACAACGCCCATGATCACGCATACTGAGGGTGTAGTTCTCTGTTTTATAATAGTTTGACAGTGTACTGTTATTTAATTCCAATTTCAAGCTGCGGACCCCTACATGCAGGTCCGAGGTCTGTAAAGGTGTCCTATTAACTAACTGCCTGCTTGCGGAGGCGACAGCGCATAATAATATGTCATTAGTCGTGCTCAATGAAAAAGTTCAGTCGCCTTTAATTTACTAAAAGCGGGTTTTTTGGTTTTTGTTGACAAATACCTTAACCTACGGAGACCCATTTAATAGTAAAATGATAAGCCCATTTTCTTAACGTAACTTGTTCAGTTGAGGCCGCGTTGTGATCCGATCCGTGTTAAAATACGAAAATGTTGTATTTGGCCTATTTGAAATCGTATAAGCCGTATCGTATGAGGCTCGGTGGTATCGTACTAAATAGGCTTTAAAGCTTATACGCTTTTTACTCTCAAAACTTAGCAAATGAGAGCACTGGCTCTTTACAAAACACTTACTTAAAATAATTTGTCAAATCTCATTCTAAGATTGCCGTCTATTGCGTGTGTTAAATTAAGTTGATGTATCTGTATTAATATGTCAGGATGTATAGCCGACTATGTAATAGTCTAGATAATTTATAACCTTAGTTCTGAATAATGTAGGGTAATACTTTATGAAAAGTATTCTTTATCAAATTATCGGATATTTATTACTGGTTTGGAGGTACCTTAACACAAAAGTCTCAAATATCAGTATATAATATTTATTAAATTACAATGTCGATTATGACACATTTGCTATCTCAGAAATGACGTGAGAACCATATAAAAATATATGGGACTCCCCTAGTGGTCTCCACCAGCCCCTAAAACCACTTCCAGCACCAGCTCCAAGTCATATATCATATTATATGACTTATCATAAATACAACATAATAACATTATAACACAATATCATCAGAACAATGTAAATTAAGCAATACTAAAGATACTTAGCTTTCTAGAGATCCGTCGCCGACTGAAAACTGTTCAAGACTCTTCAATACTGTCCGTTCTAAACGATTACAACGTATTTATAGCAATCCCAATCCATTGAAGTAGTGGGGGTGACACTGTCAGTTTCATTACTCGTTTTATACAATATTTTATATAATATCAATATTAAATTATTCGAATTGCATAGGGCGTTACATAATAATTTTATAGCTGTTAACCAATAGTTAAATATCACCAACTAACAAGATATTTAATTAATACAACACATTTTCCAAGCATAATCAATATCTACTACCCTCAATCGTCGCTGATGAAACATAAATGAACCAAATAAATTACTTTATAATAATATTTGCTATACATATTTATATAAAATATCACCGACGCTAACACGTGCATTATGCGACTATTCAACGAATTAATCTTTCAGCATATTATACGTATTATTCTAACATGCCAAATCTACTGGAGCAAAAACAAAGTAACTTGCTCGTCCGGCTCATCAATCTCATTCAATCTGAAAACCTAACGTTATACAGTATCAAAAAGTTAGTATCACAAAATGTTAATTAAATAATTCCTTTGAATATTACAGATACGTACCCCACAGCCCACAGTAAAGGCAATCAGTGACAAAAGGCAAACAAGATAACGCTTATAAAAGTATATGGAGGCCATAAACTTTCAGTGAACGCGCTTCAAACCCCATGGGTAGACTTCATGGCTACGGTAATTCATGCGCAATGAAAGTATTGCGTAATATGTATATACATAGGTACTGTCATGTCTAGGGTTCCGTACCTAAAAGCTAAAATATAGCCATTTAGCGTCTTGTGGGACTTGGACTGTCTATCACAGATGTATATCATATTTCAGCAACTACATTAGTTGTAAATATTGCGTGGTTTATTCTTTGATTTTCTTTGTAATACGGCCGTAATAAATGGGGCGTCAAAAATAGTAAGACTGTTGTTATATTAAACGGGATATTATATGAAAGGTACACACACATCATAACATTAAAAAAAGTCCTAGTGCGAAAAGCATCACAACTCATTTTGTAATTAGAAATAATTTATTTATGCTATATTATTATTATTTAGCCTTCTGCAATATTCTACATTAAAGTTATATATATCTCATTAAATTAAAATTCATACAATTTCATTAAATTATTATAAAACATGCATATTACATTAAATTGTTATAAATTAATTGTAGTTTCATTAATGTAAGTATTTTTTTTTTCATATTACAGTTCATCCCATTGGCCTCCCCCATCTGTTTATTTATGCTATATGTTTAAACAAAAGAAAAGGAGAGGTTAAAATAACAAATACATAAAATTAAATATAAAGATATTAAAATGCATCAATTTACCTTTATTTGAATGTTATAATTATTACGTGAGCACCTGCTTTTCAATCTACAGCATGTGATGTAGTGAGTTCAAGTAGAGATTAAAAAGATTCTTTGTAGCGATTTTTCTCTGAACAAGTATCCTATCGGCTCCCATTTACGTTCACCAATCTCTCCAAAGTCCCATCTGTGGGAAATGTGTAAGTGACGTATTATTATTAACCATATCTTCTTAAAACGGTCTTCCAAAGCCTTTAGGAATTTCACCATCGCCTGAATATTTAAAAGCGACTCACACAATAGCCTCTGTAGATCAATTTCACATCGGACGAGTTGTCGACAATGGCCCACCTGAGATGCCGCCATTGTGCGCGGCGTCCCGCGCCGTTATGCCTGTAATTGGATCCTTTGATCAATTAGAGATTGGGGACAGACGTCTTTTGAAAAAGTTTTGAGTTCTTTTCATATGGGTAATGGTTAATTTTCTGCAATAAAAGTAATGTGGATGAGATAGGTTCTTCGTTTCTCTACATGACTGTCTAAAATAAATTGTTTTTAACGATAATACTGCCATTTGTATATTTGGTTCTTATTAAGTTTGAGTATTTTTATACTTACCCGTGGGAGGACCGGGTAAGGATAGTAGCTAACAAGAAGCCGGGCAGCAGCGGCTTTCTATTGGATTATCCACCACCTATACTGCGATCCCCAAGACGCCTGCCAAGCGTGGGGATTATGGCGACCCCTCCCTTTAAGGGGGAGGCCTTTTGTTTAGCAGTGGACCTATTTCGGCTGCTGATGATGATGATACTTACTATTATTAGTATTATTTAAGGGAATATGTATTAAGATTTTATACAAGATTAAATAAAGAGTTAAAAAAAATGGTATATCTGGAAATCGTTCCCTTGGCCCTGTTTGTAGCACAGCATCGTATTATATGGGCTTTATTTAGAACAGGAACTTGAATGTAGTTTTTAGAAGTAATTTTAGTAAAGAAGGGTAAGGGCAGGGCTAATAGAGCAGCATCTTAAAAAATGTAGTACTGACGGAAATTATGACCTTTAAGAAGAGGCCCATAAGAGCGAGTTTGAGGAATAGTGGTTATCATTAAAGCTGAATGTGGAAAGTCGTTCTAACGTGGCCTAATATGCTGGTTTTTACTATCACCGCAATAAAAAACCGCTAAATCTTAACTTTGGTAACAAAATCCATCCCAAACATCTGTTAGCCCGGCGCGAACTGGACAATAAGCCGCTTCAATTTTTCGGGATGATATCCAACTTATATTGCCGAGAATATTGAACAATTTTATTGAAGACTTTATGGCGGTCGTGCGGAGAGTTTGTTAAGCTATTGACACATATATACATTTAGCACAGTAGCGAGTCGCCATGACGCGATGTGTGTATGTGCACACCATATCAAACTCTTGATGTGTCGCGTACCATTAGTCGAACGTCTTGTTTCGTCATTAAATTAAATAAAAATGTGTGTGCACTTCATCACTGTAATGAAGAGAACTAATTATTGTCTCAAATTTTAATTATTTTACAAAACAAATATACATTATTTCTATTTTCATCACGAAGTCGTTAGTAGTGTAAAGCCTATAAACTGAGCAGAAGGCACGTACAGTATACGCAATCAAAACAAAAGTCTATAGTCTGCAGCATATTCTTTTTAATACACAATTTGGTCTCTTGGTCTAGTGGTTAGACACCCTGACCCAATAGGTCGTGGGTTCGATTCCCACCAAGTGACTAGGTGTTTTATCTATATAAGTATGTATTTACAAAAAAAATATAAGTATTAGTATCAGTTGTCTAGTTTCCGTAGTACAGGCTCTGCCTAGTTCGGGATCATATAATCGTGTGTGGATTGTCCCAGAATATTATTGTTAGTATTACACTGTTGACGAAAAGTTTTGTAGTCGACGTTCACAGACTACCAACATATTGCATGGACTAAACTAGTTTATTCACCGAAACCAAAAATAGATGAAATAAAAAACAGTTTATTCGTTCAACGCCCACCTCAGCGTTGTTTTTTACTTATAATAATAACTAGAGAACTGGTAACTGGAATTGTTGGCTAGGTTATTCTAGCACAATCCGTTAAGATCTAAATGAACATATTACATTTCATATAACCTCCGGGACTAGATCTTATTAAACGTTGTACTCAACTGTAAGAGTAAGACTAACTCGATCCTTGCTGCCATTATCCTTTAAATATACGTCTCATTATACTGTAGCCAAAATCTAAAGTTTTCAATTTGTAGTAACAACGGTAGTCCTTGCTCCATTAAGTTTAGCTTAAGCCTACCTTTAACAAGCTTAATTTACGTCAATACTAAGGCGAACAGTAAAGCTGATTATAGGTTCGCCATTGGGATATAAATCACAAACATCGTTGACCCAAAATGTTAAAAGTTATACGCTTTGAGAACGTTAGGTCGACGGTAATGTTGGTAGACTTTTTTGATGGCCTCTCACCAGGCAGTAAATGGATTCGTAACATCGTATTTTTACTAACGTATTGTGTTATTTTTAGAATCTGGGTCGACATTTTAGTTGTAATTTCGTAGTTGATTATTTTTAGAAGTAGAATATATTTTTGCCCGAATTACCTAGAATGCTATGTTTTTCGAGATTATGTATGTATATAATGTAAATATATATGTATGTCTATTTCTTTGGCATGGCCTACAGCCTAAAAGGGTTTATGGATTATGACTTATAATATGTCGTTAGTTTTACCTTAATTATGGGAGTGACATAAGCTGTATATTCTTTTAAAAAGCTTACGGCCGAACCTACAGTGAGTTAATTTATCCTTATCTCGTTACTTAGTGTAGATGCCAAATTATTTGCGCTCTCAGTGGGTTAATGCTTAGTTAGCGCTAGTTAATCGCACTTAACTTTAAGTGGCTGAGAGACGTTACTTACGGCCGGTCCCAATACTCTATCGCCGATAGCAAGCTCAGATAAAAAGTTAACTTTAAACTATCTGTTACTGCTGTTTCAATAACAAAATTGACGTCGTTGTAACCTTAGGATTCTAAAGGTACGCGTCCATTGGCCAGCGCCGGACGCACCGCACGCACGGCACGCAACGGATTTTAGTTTGCTTTCTATGATTTTGACGGCCCTCATCGAAAAATGCCGGCGCGGATAATGGACGCAGGGCTATGTAAAATCATAGAAAGCAAACTAATATCCGTTGCGTGCCGTGCGTGCGGTGCGTCCGGCGCGAGCCAATGGACGCGTGCCTTTAGTGTTCCTGCGCTCAACTTTCTGCCACTTGAGACAAATGACAAACACATGACGGCCCCGTTGGTCTAGTGGTTAGTGACCCTGTCTGCTACCCAACGGGTCGTGGGTTCGATTCCCACCAAGTGTCTGGTTGTTTTATCTATTTATGTATGTATTTTACAAAAAAAAATATACTAAAAGTATATAATTATGTATTAGTATCAGTTGTCTGGTTTCCATAGTACAGGCTCTGCCTAGTTTGGGATCAGATGACCGTGTGTGAATTGCCCCAGGATATTATTATTATTATATGTTGCTAACTAAGCTATTTTAGGGTTCCGCAGGAACCCTCACAGGGTCCTGGGGACCTTTTGAAGGTTTCCCCCGCGTCAAAAAAGGCATCGGTAGTAGCCCGGGACTCTAATATAACGATAAAGCTTCGGAGTCACCAGAACGCTTGGAGTGTGGGGACTAGCCATCGAGTACGGCGGTGGCTGCCAGGACAGTGGCGGGATTGCGACCTTCGTCACCGTGAGCACCGTGACAGGTTTTCTGGGGTATAATAAAAAATATTGGTTCATTCATTTATTAAAATAATGTTATTTTTATTATCATTCATATTAATTTCATTACATTTATTTACAAAGTACGAGAAATCAGATGATTATCCCGCGATAAACCTCCGAAATGGAGCGATAGCCTAAAACTGTCATTTGAACTACCAACAGTAAGCTGCTAATATTTTATAGAAACACTTGACAGTCATTTTCTATGATTCTACTTAACTTTGGTAAGCTTTGGGACCACGGAAAGATATATCAATCAGTAAAGGTAAATATTTCTTATCTGTCTTTGTTTATTGAAACGCAAATGTGTCATAATAGCTATCGATGGTATCTATTTTAACTGATAGCAAGAGTTAGATAGGATATTGGGACCGGCAGTTAGATTAGCTAATCAATGATTTTGACACATTTTAGGGCGGCAACAAACAGCTGATAACTAGATTATTTGTTTCAAGAAGTCATCTATTCTATACTTATAATAAAACTGTAACAGGTCCAATTCTGTACATTGAAAATATTTTGAAAATTATGTTTTAAGGGCATTGTATAACCGATACTAAAGACAAAAATGTATTTTTTTTTTAATTTTTGTCTGTCGGTCTGTCTGTCTGTATCTCGGCTGAGCATCACGCTGAAACTACTGGATGGATTGAAACGAAACTTGGCATGATTTGAGTTAATACTCCGAGGTAGGACATAGGATACTTTTTATCCCGACATTCGGCACGGTTCCCTTGGGAGAGGGGACTAAAGTCAAAATGTGTACTTGGTTATACGCTTGCTCCGATTTTAACAATTTTTCATTATAATTATAATAAATATTTGTAAGGGAACACTCATAGACAGTTGTTAACAATGTTTGGAAATCGATCAGGTTAAGCAACGTTAGGTAAGGTCATTAATTAGATGGGTACCCTTTAACGCCATTGGAACTAAACTTCGGAGGGCAAGTACAAAGTGGGTCCAAGTTTTTAACCGACTATAAAAAATGAGGTTATGTATTCGATGCGAATGTCTGTTATTCAAAGTTTAGTTAACGTAAAAATAGCGCAGGCGGAGCTGCGTGGGTCAGCTAGTTTAGAATAAAACTTTTATTTACCCGTTTAGTATTGGCAACACACGACAATTATCGATAGATTTGTCGCCTTGGACGCACTAGTCGCACACTATGCATCCTTAAATTCTAATATTTGTAAAGTAAGCATTAAATTTTGACAGTGGGCGCGAACGTTACTTAAGAAATTTAACTACAGTTAACTAATTGTGATTAACGCTTATATTAGTAATGTATGTAGGTTCGGCCGTAAATCTCTTAAAATGTTACAACACTTGTCGATGTAAATAACCACTTCCATTCTCAATATCTTTCTCTTGCTCAAAGTGGAACCTAACAATCTAAAAGTAATTTAAAATTCATACACAAATGTACCACCAAGTAAAGGCATCCTATATTCTGAAACACAGCTAATACGGTTTTGTAGCCCGTCTACGTCGTAGCAGGGCTACGTCGTAGCAGAGCTACGATCGTAGCATCGTAGACATGTAGCAGTTTTGTTTAAGATTTGTAGTCGCTGGTATAGTTTAGTGCTAGGGTTGTCAAATCATCTGTTCTCTTTATTATTTACTCGTACTACTACTACTGGCGAAGCAACTGCCTCAGGCGGAGGGTTATGTTTTTCGAGAGTATGTATGTATGTATGTCTATTTCTTTGGCACGGCCTACAGTCTAAACGGCGTGATAGACAGTGACTTATAATATGTCGTTAGATTCGTCTTAGTTGTGGGAGTGACATAGGCTATATATTTTTCCAACAAAAAAAAATGAGACGTGTTAAAATATAAGTGAGAATAGCTGCCTTTATTGTAATGAATAGCCGCCCGTAAGGAAGACAATGTTCCGAGTTACCAGGACAACGAAATATAACAGACGTGTCAGACTTATTATTATTGCATGTACCGATGGATAGTTAATAAACGAATAAAACACTAAGCTGGATATTTTATAAGGCAATCCCACATATTATACATATGTATACGAATTATGTGCGTTTAATGTAATTTAGGACCATTTTGTTTGTTCGCAGTCGGGCTTTTTTATGCTTTTATATTTTGTGTTTGTACTTGTTCTCTTAATCAATGCTAACATCAGTGATACTTTTTAACGAATCGTTATGTCATAGAATTAATAACATATGAACTAAATACATTACCATGAAACAGGTTGAATCGTCGCATTCACTCAGACAATCGCCGCCGCTGCAGGAGCTTGTTACCGTTGCTTGCTTGACTAACGGCCTACCTTAACCGTTTAGTGTTTATACTGTATGCATTATTTATACTGTGCTTATATTTAGATGTATTCTCTTCGACATTCCAATCTCCCTAATCGCTATTAATAAAATGACAAAATAAATCTGATCTAAATTAAAATATATACCGTTATTATCCAGGCACTAATTTCTCACTAAATATACTATGTATGGTATATTTGTCCGTCAATAATTTGTGTACCAGTATAACACGTGGCAGCCCTACAGTCGGGTTGCCGCACGACACATTTAATCGGAAAATGTCTTAGTCGTAATGTAGTCAGTAATAAGTCATTAAGCTTGAGGAATAAGAGCAAACCTGAACCTCAAGTTGAATACAATGATCCTTACTAGCCCAAATATTTGGTAGGTTCGCCCCACAGCTGAACTGTCGTCGACATACCTATATACATATAGGTACGTACGTAATAACTATATTTATTTTGGTAATCTATTAAATTCTGGAATTTCAAGTCAAAATTGTAGATTTTCAATACGGAGTGTTTTGAAAATATTTGATTGGAAGACATTCTACAGCTACTGTTAACCACCTGGAATAGGGTATTCCTGTTGTAATACGGTATGAATAATGGATTGAGTCATGTAGCACCTCCACCCCTCACCCCCTTTACACCCCCTCGTCTCGTCAACTTCCCTCAGCTCATTATTATTTCAATGGCATACGAAGATTGTCAATGAAACTTGCCATTCTACTTCTCGTATTGTTTTGTAACCAAAAGTATAAAGTTAGTTTTAAAATTAAAAGTTTTTAATAAACAATCATTCATTCGTTTCTTGTTATCATTTGATTTGGTATGAATTGTTATTAGTAACATTGGCAGCTCAAGTTGACGTAGGCTTTTTGAGATACATATAGACTTATCGCATCTGCTATAAATGTCGTCTGTTGGGTTCTAGTGTATCTGGTTGGCGTCAAAGTTTGGCATCTATATTTTAAAGTGGAGTTTCAAAACGAGTACAAGTGATTTTTCTTCGAGAAATAATTTCCTGTACGTGAAAGGAAAACTGTATCACTGTCGCCCCCTTTGCAAGCAAGAATCTTAAGTACATATACTAGTTCTAGATGCATTTTATTCGATAATGACGTCATAAAGTTGTATATAGAACCTTGGACTAATATCTTTTTAGTTTATTCATCCATGATAGAAATGTCATCATCATCAGCCAGTTTAATGTCTATATTTTCACAGTAGTCAGTTATTATAAAACTGGTATTGAGTCAAATCGCTATTGTATTCATCTGATATCATACAAGCAAAGCCAAATACAACAAATACAAAATAAATACTAATGTACTTTTTTGTAAAAAAAATATTTAAATATACTAAGATTAACATTGATATTCAAGACAAACTCTCATCTTCACGAAGAAAAATGTTTGTCCTAGTTAGGAATTCAACCCACGACCTATGACGTAGCGACTACCAGGGTGACTAGCCAGTTCACATTACACTTATACGATTTCAATGTGTACAACATACACACATCAAAAGTGTCTAGGGATCAACATATATTTTTGCAATAACTTTTCTCCTGATTGATATTAATTAAAATTTTCTTTAAGGATTCATCAAATAAAGTGTTTTCGTTTGTCACAGTAACGATAAACCAAGTCACCTTTGCATTAATAAAGAAATTTGCCATTTTCCTAATAAAGGGATTTTTGACATTTGAACCACTAACACAAAAGTTCGAAAAAAAGACTGAAATAACAGTTTTCTTTAAAATTTTATTGGGTAACTTAAACAATTAATAATCCGTGTTTCTACCGCGAACACTAACAACACAAGAACATCGGTTTGGCATACTCAAAATGAGTTCATCCAAATCACGCTGTGGAATGGCCGCCCATGTTCGTTGCAACAACAAAAAAAGGTCTTCTTGCGACTGGATACCCTCCATATTCGGCAGAGCTCTTCTCTGTAGCATATCCCATGCATGCTCAATCGGGTTCAAGTCTGGCGACTGAGCAGGCCAGGGCAGGACATTGATGTTAGCTGCGGCGAGAGTCTGTCTTACAACTCTTGCGGTGTGCGGTCGTGCATTATCATGCATTAACTGAAATAAGGGACCGATTTGCACTTGTAGAGGAACGATGACGTCTGATACAATCGTCTCAGCATAAATTTGAGCGTTGAGGTTGCCTCTGATCCAAATCAACTCAGTTCTTCCGCCGATCCAAATACCCGCCCATACCATGATGGTTCCACCACTATAAGGATGGACTTCCTGGCAGGATTTTAATCGCTGTTGGCGTCCAGGGGTTCTCCAGTGTCGTATACGTCTTGTATCCGGTCTCATACCAAAACGAGACTCATCAGAAAAGCACACGAAACGCCATTGTTCTTCTGCCCAATTTCTGTGTTCAAGAGCCCATTGATATCGAATCCTACGATTGTGCATTGCTATAGGTGGTACCCGTAGCGGTCTTCGGGAATGAAGGTTCACTTCATGCAAGCGGTTTCTGACTGTTTGGTCGCTAATTAAGTTCCCTGAAGAGTGATGAAGCCTCACGGCTAACATCATGGCAGTTATTGTTGGAGCTCTTCGAGTTAAGATTTGAATATATCGGTCTTGTCTCCGTGTGGTGCAGCGATACCGTCCTCCATGGCGCTCAGCCACGGTACCAGTGCTTCGGTAACGTGTCCAAAGTCGACTGATAACACTCTGACTTGTATTCAGAGCTAAAGCCACAGTACGTTGCCGGGAACCAGCTTCTATCATTCCCACGGCTCTGAGCATTTCTTCCCTGCTTAAATGACGTCGCCGCTCCATAATAACGTTGGTTTTAATCAGTAGTAGGGAAACAGTAGCACTAATAATGTCTTCAATGCGTTGTATGTTTTTATAGGGAAAATATTGACAGCTGATTTTCATCTTTTACTCGAATTTGATTCACAGTTCCTGATTCAAATTATGAAATGCACCAAAAAGGATCCATATAAATTTATAAAATCATAAATTTATTACAAAGCCACATCTCAATCTCAAGAAATCCGCTTAAAAATGCTTGATCCCTAGACACTTTTGATGTGTGTATTATAGGGGAAATATAAATATGTAAATTAAAGGAAGTAATTATACAAACCTCTAATATCCATGTTAGGGCTGCAAGCAAGTATGTGACATATGTGTGTTTACTGTTTAAATGAGAATAGTTTCATCTATTCCGCGAGTATCTTTGGATCTAAAAAAAACGGTCAAGATCGGTTCCTGAAGCTGCATATTTCAGTGCTTTCTCGCTTCTGCACAACTTTTAATGGAGTGTCGCCCGCAACGTAACATTTGCACAGTCAGAAACTAACGGCCAAGTGTTTACAAACTTGGCTGTCGTGGCGTGAATATGTCACACTAACGACCGCGGACCGACTATATAATGGAATATTTACACCAGCTAATGCATTTGGCCTATTTATTGCGGTAGCCTAGTTCACTCAGTCCTAGATTAGGTCTACGATGTGGTAAGTTTGTTCTTGACCATGTGCTTGATCGCGATTCCACCTGGTGGATGGAATCGCATTAGAAACACAGGTTTAGCTGTGCCGACTGCAAAATGGACGAACGACTCATCTTAAAGTATTGGCAATCTTAATTAACGCAGGAATATGCCACTCAGAGGTGGCTTATTTGGCTGCTATTTTTTATAACGAAGGAGGTTTAGAAGGAAGTTCTCAAGTATGCCGTGTTAGTTCATCTGTTACACTTTATGTTAACATACCTTCCCATTCTTCAGATTTTAATAAATCATTTAACGTGCAGTGTTCGCCTCTGGAACTCATTACCAGAATTGATTAAGCATGCAAGTCCGTGGAGCCATTTAAACGTGATCTTAAATTGCATTTCCTGCAATTCATCCATTCGTTATAGAGTAGATTTTATCCTCAGTTTTCAAGTTCTTTTATTTCCTAACTTTGTACCTATCTGCAATTTAATGAATGTTTATAGGTCTACGTTATATTGTTTCTTATGATATGCACTTTACTCATAAATTGTGTAACGTCTATTTGACCTAAACTAGGGTTGGGTTAAAATCGTTTTAAGCGATAAGGTCACTGAATATGTATAATAAAGTTTATTTTATCCTACTTCCTCTTCCATCACTTCCGCACTTGGCCAGGGTGGTGGATTATGGCCTAAGCCCCCTCATCTTGAGGGAAGGCTCGTGCCCAGCAGAGGGACATAAACAAGGGCTGGTATTATTATTATTATTACTTCCTCAGTTGTGTTGATCCAACTTCGAGCAGGTGCTTCTAGTGCCCTGTATCTTTAAAATATAATTCACCACGCACAAACTCAGGGGATTCAAAATCATCATAACTTTAATGTGAATAAGCCATGCGTCTTTTCCATGTTCTGAGTTTCAGCAGTAATTACCGCAACGTAATTGCATAAAGCGCCTGCAAAAGGCTCTGTTTCACAAACAAGGCACAACACACGTATTATAATTTCGTGAGGATTGAAAGAGGTCCCTTTGCGAGTATATGAACGTAATAATTAATTCAGTAACTCAGTTTCGTTAATTAGGAGAATCGTTTGAAGGACATGTTTTGCAGGCTATTTTCTTTGCAGCGTTTCCTTTTTGCCATGCTTTTAGTATTAAAATTGAAGGGCCATAACTGTTTTAAGACTCGGCGTATCATATTTATTTGCGTAAAGCCTTAATGAATAAAGCTTGAATTAACCAGTTATGTATGTTTATCGTATTATACTTAAAACTTGGATTATCTTCCCGGTGGTCCCTTTACTATAATGTACGAGGAACAATAAGGGTGGTATATAAACCCGGAAATAATTTATTTTACATGTCTCCTTGTAATACCTACCCCGCGCAGTGGCAACAATTTCAGAAGTAACGACTACGACTGTAGAAATTGCTACGACGTAGCGTTCGTAGCAAACTGCTACGAGTTATGGCATCGTAGTATTATATAGATTAAATTATATACATAGATGAAAGATTTATTATAATGACTACGCATATTATATTGTGAACTAGGCCTATTATATATAGCATTTGTTTAGTATGGAATAGCAATAACCTCGGCTATTCAGATGCAGGCATGTTACCTGCATTCCTGCGGTGTCTTGTTCAAATGCAAGAGCTGAAAGTATGCCTTTACAAACATGGTGGACATGCCCTAGAATTTACCCAGAATTGTTGTAAATTCCAGATCGTGCACGCACGAGTACCATGGTATAAGGATTTGATTTATGCACTAAATTCGCTTATAGTGTCGTCTCTGGTCTATCTACTACATCATTCCATGGTTATTGATTATTCTTAAAGACAACCTTTAATTGATTGAAATGAAACTAATTTTACGCATTCATGGTCACGGGCGGACTGAGGTGATAGATATCCATACGTCATAATTGTCTCGGGGTACCCTAAGATTGGTCCGATCAAAGTGGTAATATTCGCGTAAATATCAGAAATCGTTATGTGAACCTTCAATCGAATCTATAGTTTCTAAAACAATTGGCAATAAACGTACAAGGCAAGAAAATGTTATGTTATATTAAAACTAGCTGACCCGCGCAGCTCCGCTCGCGCTCTTTCACTTTGCTGAAGATCATGACATGATCAAATGCAACGTTTACGATTCTATAAAGGACATACAGACAGACATTCGTTTTATATATGTATGTTAACTTAACATTATAAACATTTTAAAGATATGTGCAAAAATATCGCTATAATTTTAATCATACATGGGTGTTATTCGGTGTAGCAGAAAAATATACATAATCAATCAAAAAATCAAATACATTAAATAATAATATTTAACAAAATGTTATAATATCTCATAAAAAAAAGTCCCGAAATATACCAGCAATGCGAATGAACATTCACTTACGTTGTACATTAACCACTGTAGACAGGTAAGCGCGACAGTAACACGCGGTTCTCTCACGGCACAATTCAGCGTGGCAGCAATCCTCTAATCACGGCGAGACACGCTGCGCGCCTTTCTGCTTAATGTTTGTTCATACCTTTATGAAGTTTCTATGATCACATTGCTATACCGCCTCCAGCCCCTCACGCTAACCGCTCAACCTCGTCAGGTCTCGCACAATGCGCAGTTGTTACCAGTTCAATGACCCGTATACTAACGTTTATACTCGTTACATATACTCTTTGCTTTATGCTTAATGTAGTTTATAACAAGGAGAGTTAGGGATGTGCAACGTTTATGTATGATCCAATCCCATTTGTTCGTAATTCCTTTATATGAAATAAGAGTCTGATGATATTAGCCATTCGATATTGGGATGATGGAACACGTTTTTTTTTAAAGAAGAGCACTGGTTTAATGGCTGACCGCAGGGACAACGTCACCGCGCACCGCGGCGCGGGTACAACGCGGGTTAACACTATTTGTGTACGATTTTCCTAAGTTCCTTGAATGTTTTAAAACATATTCACACTGTGTGAAACTCACTGCCTCCATTTCACTGATTTAAATTAAGATTTTGTAGTAATAATTCGAAATATAAGATTTATTCATTTACCTAAAACATATTAATTATAGATCTTAAGAATAGGTGGTTAAATAGCTACACGTTACTGGTTCGCTCAGTAGTCTTAATATTCTGTACCTAATAGATTGAATTCATAATAGATTTTTATACAGTAATTATATACGTTGACATTAAAAAAACATCTCCGTGTATTATACTAAAACCCACATCTAAAGCCAGTGTAGGTTAAACGCAGTAAACGACCGTACAAACAAACGCTGACAGCAAGCTTGTTTACTTTTTTCTCATTTTTTTTACGTTAAGTGTAAATCTATACTTATAATAAAACTGTAACAGGTCCAATTCTGTACATTGAAGATATTTTGAAAATTATATTTGGAGGGCATTCTATAACCGATACTGAGGCCGAAAATATTTTTTTTTTAATTTTTGTCTGTCTGTCTGTCTGTCTGTCTGTCTGTCTGTCTGTCTGTCTGTCTGTCTGTATCACGGCTGAGCATCACGCCGAAACTACTGAATGGATTCAAATGAAACTTGGCATAATTTGAGATCTTACTACGAGGTAGGACATAGGATACTTTTTATCCCGTAATCTAGCACGTTTTTTTTGGGAGAGGGGATTAAAGTCAAAACGGGTACTTGGTTATACGCTTTTTCCGATTTTATCAATTTTTCTTTATAATATAATAAATATTAGTAAGGGAACGCTCATAAAGAGTTGTTATCAAGGTTTTGTAATCGATCGGGTTAAGCAACGTTAGGTAAGGTCATTAAATAGATGGGTGACCGTTTAACGCCATTTGAACCAAACGGGTCCGTGCTTCGGAGAGCAAGTAAAAACTGGGACCCAAGTTTTTAACCGACTATAAAAAAGGAGGTTATGTGTTCGATGCGAATGTCTGTTATTAAAAGTTTAGTTAACGTAAAAATAACGCAGGCGGAGCTGCGTGGGTCAGCTAGTTTAATGATAAAATAATGTTATTCGTGATATCAATTGAACCCAGTCTTTCTGATCTAGAGAAAATACTAAGTAACTCGGGTTTGATCTTAAATCAGATTGTATAGCTTGGATAAGTTCGGCGCGTCACTAGAACGGTGCGCTGTGGAATGGGATAATTAATGTGGCTTTCGGAGTTTGCGTTTAACTACATTTAGTGTGTCTTTAGAACTCAACCGTGCTGAAACTGCTTTTTCTGTGAAGGTTGACTGCCTCGTGATAATTAATGTCTAATTAAGTTTAGAACAGTTTGAGAATGTTGTATAAAATTGTTAGTTAACTAAAAATTAGGTGGAATTTTACTTAATAAATAACTCTTCCGGGAAAAATTGCTGGACTCGAGAGACTTAACACCAAAAAACTCAGGTGGTTAGGGACAGAAGGTACAATGTTTTGATTAACTCGTTTTGATTAAGACTCGTTTAGATCGAGTATTTCATTTCACTATCTACACACTGGGAATATTAAATATTGGCTCACCCGAAGCAGCGAATAAAATGCGATTAAAATTGTCTGCCCACTACAACGGAATATAGTGTGATCGTGCTATGAACGTATCAGGCAAAATAATAGGCTTTGTATGAAACAACGCCCACTAGGCCGTGCCTGTCGTTAATAATACTATTCATAATGTATATGTGTGTGATCTGGTCTGGTATAGTGGACAGATACTTTAATGTTTAATAAAATACCTAATATTATTTATTGTTATGAATTGTAATCTTGTCATCCGCCAGGGCATATTCCGGCTCGCGTGCGAACACGTCCTGCGCACGATGCGTCGTGGTCGCGAGACGCTCCTTACCCTACTGGAAGCGTTCGTGTACGACCCGCTGGTGGAGTGGGGGGGCAGCGCCGCTGGAGGGGGCAAGCGAAGGCGCACGCAGCGCGACGTGCGCGCCGCACTCGACATGCTCGCCGTGCGCGCGCACGAGCTGCGGCAACACGCCGCTGACGTCACGTGAGTACATTCAATGTAACCTTTATGATTCTAAAGAAAGCTTACAAGAACTTAGGAACCAATAATGAAAGATTAACAATAAGCCTTTGGAATTTCTTTAAACTAATACAAGTAGGTTGTTACGTTATTGCGCTGCATGCGTCTGTCTAAGCATATTTATTTTTTAATCGATGGGCAATGGTGCCGATTCTGTTGTCACACACTAGACTAAATTTTAGTTTAGTCGTGTCTTTCCTATTCAGAGATCCATGAATTAAACTAAATTAGGTATAGTTTGATAGAATATAATGGTTTTAGTTACCCAACTTAGTTTTAAACGTATTTTGCTATTCTGTTGTGTACAGTTTACGTCATTTATGCCTAATATTAGAAACTTCAAACTAAAATTAGATCAAAATAGTCGGCATCTAAAAGATGTCGATTAAAATAAAATAGAATAGACTAAAATAGAATGAAATAAATATTAAAATTAATATTAAAATAAATATTAGAATAAATATTAATATAAATAATAAAATAAATATGAAATATTTTTTTATTAATAAATAAAATAATAAGTAGTATATTAAAATAAAATAAATATTAATAATTATTAAAAAACATATAGAATAAAAAAAAATATTAATAATAAATTAAATATTAATAAAAAATAATAAAATAAATACTAATAAATAAAAAATATATATTAACAAATATTAAAATAAATATAAATACTAAAATAAATATTATTAAATAAAAAAATATTAAAAAATATTAAAAAAAATATTAGTAATTATTAAAAAAATATTAAAATTAATATTTAAACAAATATTAAAATAAATATTAAAACAAATATTTAAACTAATATTAAAATAGATATTTATTTAAACAAATATTAAAATAAATATAAGTATCGTAGCCGGAGAATTATTTTAGTTTAGTTTAGTGTAATCAGATGAACAAGAGAATTGTTTTCAACTAACATGATTTGACCAATGAAAACCTCACTATCAACTCAATTTAGTAGCTGTCGAAATCAAATTAAGCACTTAATCATCGTTTGACACCACTAAACTAAAATTTAGTCTAGTTGAGTGTAGTGGTGACAACAGAATCGGCACCATTGGCTATGAAAAAAAGATTAGTAGAATCTCACATTTAACACTTAATTATGTTTCAAAGGTTTTTTTAACATCTCTCGTTTTTTCACACTGTTGTGCACAGTTTTCCCCTCAAGATGTAGGGGCTTAACCTATAATCCACGACGCTGCCCACGTGCGGGTTGGCAGACTTCGCACGTCATTAGAAAGCTAGTTAGGTTTTCTCAGACATGCAGGTTTCGTCAGGGAAACGTCAAGCCAAAATATAAGATAAATCGCGTTAATCCCCGATTAAAATAAAGTTTGATGCAGGCTTCCTCACCATGCCTTATTTCACCGAAAGCTAGTAACAATCGCACAAATACGATGCGCACATGATTATTTAAATAAATCAGAGAGTCTGGGTTCGAACCTGCGCCGCGCTCGCCCACTGAGCTGTCACTGCTCAAAGAATTTACTAAGACCAAAATATGAGTGGGAGCTCTTAATTCTGATGGAAAGTGGCCATGCAGTCAGGGATGGTAAAACGCACAAGCTTATTCATTCTAACCTTGACGACACCCGCAATAAACCGGTAAGATCGACGCTAGCAAGCTATTCCAGTCCAGTAATAAATGTATTTATTTTCCTATCTTATAGCAATTCTATTAAAGTATATGGTGGCAGTGCTGTTGTACGTATTGTATGCAATGCACCTCGTGTTGAATTTATTCGCGGCCATAAATGTAAGCTGAGGTTTATCTTTACGACGCACCGATAGCTATTTCAAAACCAACGGATATTTCACGGTATTTATAACAAAATTTAGGGTCGGCACTGCGTTTTAGGGTCGTGTATTTCCTCGACGAGTACGAACTCAGAGAATTTTACGCAGGTGAAATCTTTTCTTGTATCTCTTGTGAAAGGTAATATTATTAATAATCTTTTACATGCTTCCCTGTTTGGGAAACTAGTAAGCAATATTATCATCAGAAAACTTGTTACCACGTGCTTATAAGTCAATCAGTCTATCTAGTACACGCATACATTTGCAATTAATTATATTTTTGGGGAAACTATTTCTAATTTTGTGTTGCGATATTTCGAATATGAATTTAATTCCTCTCAGTAAATGTTTGGTCTACTCATTGTGGCAGATGTAGAAGGTCAGATATGGCCTATATTTATAGCGTACATAAACGATATTTAATCTCTTAAGCATCCGGTTTCGTTTACTTACCCAGGTAAACACATCACCAACCTATCACCAAACACACACCACACTTTACCAACTTATTCGGAAATACAGCGATGTTACGTGAAAACCCTATTGATAACGCTGACGTTCACGATTTCATTGTTTCCGTCTTACGTCGGCTAAAGGTGCGTCCACGGACGTGCCGTGACGTAAGGTGTTGTGCGTAAACAGACAACTGGCGGCGCCAATCCGCCAACGCCTATTGTCACCGATACCGCCACGCAATAGATATTGTAGACATTCCATTGAATATAAGGTGGTAGCGACTAGCAAATGTAGCGAATAAAATGTCCAAAATGTCGGCGCTTACAGATAAACGCGCTTATCGACTGTTGATCGGCTCGCGTCATGGAAATTGCCCTACCTAAATGCGCCCTAAGCATACCTACCAATGCAGTGCCCCGTGTACGAGTTTGCACACCATACCGCCGTGACCGTGACTCTTTCACACCATTTCCTCTAGCAGGGTCTATTGAATACGTGGAAGTATATACATATAAAACTTCCGTAATAAGTAACATACTAGAAAAGATATCACGACCTATAGATTATTTCAAACAAGATTTGAAGTTCCGACACAGGTTCCGGTGGGTTACTATTTTTCACCGACGAACCTCATCATAACCTGGTAGAAAGATTGCACCTGGTGCCAACCGGAGAGCGCCTATCGGTGCCAGACCGCTGCATAATGGGAGCTACTAAATGCTAGAGTGTACGCAATTGTAAAAATCAGCGAAATAAATATATTTAGAGAAAATGCCACTCGCGGCCTCATTCACATGTTCTTTCAATTTAAACCGCTTTAAAAAGAAGATCTGCCATTTAGCTGCAGTCTTCTGATGTAAGCCCCTGATGTTAATACATATGTTGTATGTTGAATATGCCATATGCTTCAAGCCTTTATATGAGAATCAACAGCGCCGCTGTTCGTACAAAATATTAAAGTAGTTATTAAGCAAACCACATCAAATAGATGTTATTACTTTCAGACGATTCCTTGTTGTTTGTGTTCAAACAATCGCATTTAACTGGTGCTTGTACGTAATACGCAATTACTTTGCTCTGTTTGCTCTGAGATGGAATCTAAATTAAATTTGTCGAAGTATGTTTATAAATAGATGTTATTTTCTGTTAATTATTAACAGTATTGAGATCATTCCCGTTATTTACTATTCCATTCAAAGAACCTAATGTCTTTTAACTTAAATTAATTGCTTTGCAACTAAGCCTGTATAATATGTACCTTTAGAGCAAGACTTAGTTGAAATCAGTGCTAATCAAAGAAAAAAAAATTGGTTCTAAACTTGCTTTTCCACGAAAAGTTAATTACGTGTTACGTTTTGTTAACCTCTTTATTGGCCTCGTAAAAGGGTGGTACGTCCGAAATGTTGCCTCCCCTATAATAAAGAAGTGCGCGTTCAATATGCTACTCAAAATAATCGTTTCTCGGTTCATATTAAATTGAAATGTTGTTGCAGGGAACAGTTTTTAGCAGCGCTGCCTGACGTCAAGGAATGCGCTGACAACTGGCTACAAGAAAACGAAGAGCTGAAGTCGTTAGAAAACAGACTACAGGATTGCCATCAGCAGATGGCTTTGATCAAGGAAATAGAGGCTTACGGACCTAATTTAAACAACCACCCTCTGTACGCCATCTCTCAAAAGTACACATCTTACAAGCAAGCTAAAAACGCAGTTGAAGATTCGAAGAAAGCTCTTGTGAAGATTCTTAAAGATTTTGACACGCAAATCGAAAATTTTGCAAGCACAACTGAAGCGATCAATGGCCCGCAGCTTATGGCTTGGGTCCAAGAATTTTCAGGCCCGAACGAGGAAGAGGAACAACCAATATTTGATCATATAAAAGAGTTTCTGACCAACGCCGGACAAAGCTCCATGATAACACAGTGCGAGCAAGCCGAGACCGAGCTCAATCAAAGCATGAAGCAGACACATCACTTAGTCAGGTCCTGTCTAGAATTGCTCTCACAATATGTGGCAGTTTCACAGTACTACCCTCAAAGTCACACAGAATACCATCGCACGGTCATGTTCAGAAAGTTCTTGGCAGCAGCACTCGAAAGCAAGTCCCCTGATGTTTGCCGCGAAGTTGCGAGCCAAGTGACAACTTTAGTCAACTCTGAGAACATTAAAGGCGATGCGACGCAACAAATTATCGCTTACAATTACCGGTTGCAGACTATAAACGCCGAAGCTAATAATAATTTGACGAAATCTATAGAAAAGTTGCAAGTGGAAGGAGGACCAGACGCTTTGGTGTTAGCGCAAGAGACTTATAGAGAAGCGAAGACGAATATAAGCAACTGGGTGAGGACTGAAGAAGGTGCAGCGGCAGCTTTAGAATGTGTCGTCATTGGCATGCTTTGCAACCTAAACAGAAGATACTTGATGCTCGAAAACGGGGCTCAAAGTGCCGGAGATTGTCTGGTAGATCTGACGTCAAGGGAAGGAGAGTGGTTCCTCGATGACATGAGCGCGTTGTCGATGCAAGCGGTGGAGTTGCTTTCATTGCTGCCTCTGCAGTCGGCATCGACGGAAGACGCCGCTATGCCGGTGGCAGTGGAATGCGTGCGGAATGCAAATCTCTTGTTAGCGGACTTGGTACAGTTGAACTATAACTTCAGCACGATAATATTGCCGGAGGCGTTAAAAAAGGTGCATTCGGAGGACCCGTCTGTACTGCTGATGATAAATGAGCTGAACGCTGTGATTGTAAACACACCGGTGCCACTGAACGAATTGTTAGCACAAATGGAGATGCATTTGAGATATCTGGTCATGGATATGGAGGTACATAGACAGCTAAGTTTTTTTAATAAAGACTTTATTATCTTTTGAAATATTTTAATCCTTATTACTCGTGTCGCTTTCCAGTCTCCAGCCAGCAGCGCCCAACTACTAGCTGCGGAAATCCGAAGCCGCTATGAGGCTCTCCTCTCAACCGCCTCCTCTGAGTCCGATGGGTCAGCTGGCCGGATGCTGCTCATGGGCTTCAACGGGCTCTTCGCCGCCGTGGAGCTGAGGGCCCGAGAACTGGCCGATCACCTTGCTATACCTATACCACCAGCTTGGAGGAAAATTGATCATATCAGCGAGTCCATGCATATGTCCGTAAGTATAGATTAATGTAAAATTATAGTTCAGGCAAGACATATTTATTTCAACAGAAGCTTTTTCACTGGAAAAAATAATTGTCGAGATACGTCAAAAAAAATCCTTCTAATCTTAAAATCTGTCTAATCTTAGCATATATGTTTCTCAGGCGGCACTCCAAAGCCCGGTCCTTCGATCAGTGCTGGAGGACATCTTTCTGGTGAGGCGGGTACAGACGATTGCTGAAGTGTTCGCAATGTGCGCGCAGATGGCGTGCGCGTTCAAAGGCACCGGCCCGCTCACCATGCACGATGATGCGGCACTCTGCAAGCCAGTCAGGAGGTACGCATTTTTTTAACACGCTTTTATTAGCTTGACCTGTATACCTACGTATGTATGTATGTATGTAACTATGTAACTTTGTAACTATGATGGTAATGGAATCTTGCGATGCAATTTTGACCCACTTCTACACGTCCAAAACCTTTGAAATTTTGCACATGTATCAAGGACCGGTGACAATACAATAATATGGTATCCTCGAGCTGATCTGATGCTGGGGCTCGAAGGTGGATAAGGGAACCCTTGGATGGCTACTAGTAAACTAATCGAGTTTGGGCTCATTTGATTTGTTTTAAAGAGCTATTTTCATATTGACCATTAATGAGGACCTGATGATGGAACTGGAAGGTGGGTAACGGAACCCTGGAAGGGCTACTAGTAAAAACATCGAGTTTGGACTCATTTGATTTGTTTTAAAGAGTTGTTTTCACTTGGACCAATAATGAGAACCTGATGTTGGTACAGGAAGGTGGGTGACGGAACCCTGGAATGGCTACTAGTAAACACATCGAGTTTGGACTCATTTGATTTGTTTTAAAGAGTTGTTTTCACTTGGACCAATAATGAGAACCTGATGATGGAACAGGAAGGTGGGTGACGGAACCCTGGAATGGCTACTAGTAAACACATCGAGTTTGGACTCATTTGATTTGTTTTAAAGAGTTGTTTTCACTTGGACCAATAATGAGAACCTGATGATGGAACAGGAAGGTGGGTGACGGAACCCTGGAATGGCTACTAGTAAACACATCGAGTTTGGACTCATTTGATTTGTTTTAAAGAGTTGTTTTCACTTCGACCAATAATGAGAACCTGATGATGGAACAGGAAGGTGGGTGACGGAACCCTGGAATGGCTACTAGTAAACACATCGAGTTTGGACTCATTTGATTTGTTTTAAAGAGTTGTTTTCACTTCGACCAATAATGAGAACCAGATGATGGAACAGGAAGGTGGGTGACGGAACCCTGGAATGGCTACTAGTAAACACATCGAGTTTGGACTCATTTGATTTGTTTTAAAGAGTTGTTTTCACTTCGACCAATAATGAGAACCTGATGATGGAACAGGAAGGTGGGTGACGGAACCCTGGAATGGCTACTAGTAAACACATCGAATTTGGACTCATTTGATTTGTTTTAAAGAGTTCTTTTCACTTTGACCATTAATGAGGACCTGATGATGGAACAGGAACGTGGGTGTCGGAACCCTGGAATGGCTACTAGTTAACACATCAAGTTTCAGCTCATTTAATTTGTTTTAAAGAGTTCTTTTCACTTTGACCATTAATGAGGCCCTGATGATAGAATAGGAAGGTTGGTGACGGAACCCTGGAACGGCTACTAGTAAACTCATCGAGTTTAAGCTCATTTGATTCGTATTAAAGAGTTCTATTTACTTTGCCCAATAATCAGGGTTGATGATGGAAATTAAAGGTGGTTGACGGAACCATGGAATGATTACTAGTAAACCTCGATGGGTTTACTAGTAGCTTGGACTCATTTGATTTGTATTAAGGAGTTATATTTACTTTGCCTAATAACGTTGACGTTGGTAAGCCACCGAACGGCTTCGGACCAGTTATACCATTGAATTATACCATTAATGGTATAAATGGTACTAAGTTGTCCCATTTATACCTGTAATGGTATAGGTGGTACTAGTTAATACCAGCCCCCCTAGACAATGTATCATTCTACAATCGTTATCGCTAATATAAAGTATAAAAATGTATGAGAATGACATAAGTCATCGAAAAATCACGTGACAAATTACATGGAATTGACACCGTTAGCGAATGAAGAAATAGATTCGCTATGAAGCGATTGCATCTTGTCTAGGCCCTCAGTTATACCATTAGATATCCCTTGAATACTACTTGTAAAACTATTGACTTTTGGCGTACTTTCGACTGTTTAAAGGGTAAATACGTAGTGCTTTCTTAAACTTCGCTAACTCGTAATATAAAAATATGTTTTGCCACAACCTGCCTACGATTCAAGCTACGAACAAATCAATACTTGAGCTAATTTTATTCGTAGTTTAGGCGAATATTTCTAAGACTAAAAAGTATAAAATAAATTAATAGTTTAAAAAACTAAAAATACACGCTTTTATAAGGACTACTGCATTAACAAGTTATAAATAAATTATCTAAACCGTGCTTTCTTTCTTTCTATCTCGTGTTTGTAAATTATGGATTATATTTTTGTGTAAAAGCGTGGGGCGCTTTTTCTGAATAACAGCTTAACATGTTTGTCAAATTTCAAGAACGCTAAGTATTTGTATTCGCATGACAATAATTTGAAATCATTTACAGAGAAAAAGCGCCCCACGCTTTTACACATAAATATAATCCATAATTTACAAACACGAGGTAGAAAGAAAGAAAGCACGGTTTAGATAATTAGTTATAACTTTTTAATGCAGTAGTCCTTATAAAAGCGAGTATTTTTAGTTTTTTAAACTATTAATTTATTATTATTCACGGCTCCAGCTCATTGCTTGAATCTACGGCAGTAAACATCGCATGGTAAGAATTTCCGAAACGTTGATACGACAGACAAATCGAAATTCAATATTTGTTATACTTCCTGTTCTTTTTTTTATAATGCGATAAAACTCAGGTGAAAAATAGAATCTTTTTTTGTGGCCGGTAAATCACAAAAAGAAATCATTAGTCTGTTAAAAGAAGCAATTAAACTGCATTTGAATGTGTTTATGTCTAAAAGATTAAAGTTACGCAAATTTTGATTTAACCTGTACCAATTATCTCCTACTTGTTACTATGCATCATTAATAGAATTTTAGCTCTTTTTATGTGTGTATTGCTAGGTTTACAGCAGAATATGTGTCGAGGTGCGTTCTTGGTGTGCACTCGAAGGCGTTGGCGAGCGTTCTGTGCTTGCTACTGAGACGCGCGCGGTTGGATCTGCACGCCGAAGTGGAACAAAAGGAAATTGGTAAGTTTTAGCTTTAAAATTAGTAAATGTGAAGTTAAAAATGTAATACTTATGTTAGTTTGAAGGTTATTTTCTGTATTGTATGAAAATCACAATGGTAACGTTATTCGTAGTATTATTTTATTGCATTAGAACATTGAAATGAAACTAATTTTACGAATTATATTGCGGTTTATTTATGATTTTAATTACCCGACGTTTCGAATACTTTACAGCATTCATGGTCACGGGCGGACTGAGGTGGTAGCTGTCCATATCAGTCATAGTTGTCTTTGGGTACCCTCAGGTCTTCTAATTATTATTGTTAGTCCGATCTACGCAAAAAGAGCTTACAGTATCTTGAGGTCTTGCAGTGGAATGCTTGTCTTTGGATTTGATTATATTTATGACGTGATCCCAAGCTGGATGTAAAATTAGCTTCACGTGTAGTATTCGCGTAAATATCAGAAATCATTATTGCATTAGTTTTTCTTTGTGCCCTTTTCAAGCCGTTTTGTGGTGAAGAAAACTTTAAAAATTTTTAGTAATAAAGACTTTAGTCGATTCAACTCGTCAAAAACAATTCGAGCGAGAATTTTTTGTTCCAATATTGAATGAATTTTAATCAACTGGCATCACTGTTCGCCTGTTTCAATTCAGGCGCGTCGTGGAGCGTGTCGTTAGAGTCGCTGTGCGAGAAGGCGCGTCGCGGGGCCGGCGGGGGTGCCGGGGGGGTCGTCGGCGCGGGGGGCTCGGCACGCTGCGCCGAGCGAGCGGCGACGCTGGCGCGAGCGGTGGGCGCGGCCAGCGAGCGAGCGCACCGAGCGGCGCGAGCGCAGCGCGAACACTCGCGGCGCGCCGCCGCCGCGCACGTCGCTCGTCTGCGGGCCGCCGCGCATGCGCAATTGCACGCTGAGGTACCTACACTAAAACATGTACTACTTTCTCACTAAATTCACCATGTCTGTATAAACATGACACATACATATCTGTAGCCAAACGTTTTCATATTAATTATTTCTACCCTATCTATCGTATCTATCTTAAAAGGAGAAAGTGTATTTTCGTTGTTCATCTTAATTGTGACAAAAATCCATGTGCACATAATTCTCTTAGATGAGTTGAACTTGAAATATCAGTCATTTTACGATTTCAAACAATTTTTTGACGAACGGGCAATCAATCCACAAAAGATAAACTGAATTCAACAAGTTACAAGTATATTAAATACAGGTGCTGGGCAGCAACCAAGAGGCGAGTCCCGCGCTGGCGCGCCGCTCCCGGGAGCTCGGCGCCGCCGTGGAGCGCCTCTCGGCCGCCATCAACAAGACTCATTCGCTGCTCACTGCCGCACACCAAAGGTTTGTATCATTTATTGAGAATTGTCTACTAGTTTGAATATCCAAGATGTGTTAAGAAAGAGGTTTAGTTAAAGTTATGTACCTACTTATATATATGTTTAATGTGAAAAACTATAACTATAAAAATCGGTAGCTTTGTCGTAGCGAGTGCGAATATTGTTTTAGGCCCTATTTTTCGCAAAATTCTTAAAATAGTAAAAAAAATAATTGTAGAATTATTTGTTTTGAATTATATAAATTGTGTTTCATTCAAAGCGATCAGCACGACCGCGTCATACCTCAATGATAGTCTCTGAGATGATACGGCAAAAGTATAGATAGAAACCATTATCGGCGCCGATCTCGTGTACCGGGCGAGCGGTTTCCGTGCTCGTCCATCCGTGTTGATGGCGCGTCAACTGACCTCCTGCAGGGTGAAGTGGGGCGCCGGTGCCAACCCCGCGCTGGGTGCGGTGGTGGTGCGCCTGGAGCGAGGCTGGGCGGCGCGGGCCGCTCGTGCCCGGGCCCTGTGCGCCTGTGCGCGAGCCCTACACGCGCACGCCGCGCACGCCGCCGCCATGCGCGCGCGCGCCACGCGCTGCCGCCCGCCGCGCCCGCTGCCGCCGCTGCACCACTGGGAGAAGGTAGGGGGGCGGGGGACGGGGGCCCCGACCTGCACGCGCACGCCGCCGCCATGCGCGCGCGCGCCACGCGCTGCCGCCCGCCGCGCCCGCTGCCGCCGCTGCACCACTGGGAGAAGGTAGGGGGGCGGGGGACGGGGGCCCCGACCTGCACGCGCACGCCGCCGCCATGCGCGCGCGCGCCACGCGCTGCCGCCCGCCGCGCCCGCTGCCGCCGCTGCACCACTGGGAGAAGGTAGGGGGACGGGGGCCCCGACCTGCACGCGCACGCCGCCGCCATGCGCGCGCGCGCCACGCGCTGCCGCCCGCCGCGCCCGCTGCCGCCGCTGCACCACTGGGAGAAGGTAGGGGGGCGGGGGACGGGGGCCCCGACCTGCACGCGCACGCCGCCGCCATGCGCGCGCGCGCCACGCGCTGCCGCCCGCCGCGCCCGCTGCCGCCGCTGCACCACTGGGAGAAGGTAGGGGGGCGGGGGACGGGGGCCCCGACCTGCACGCGCACGCCGCCGCCATGCGCGCGCGCGCCACGCGCTGCCGCCCGCCGCGCCCGCTGCCGCCGCTGCACCACTGGGAGAAGGTAGGGGGGCGGGGGACGGGGGCCCCGACCTGCACGCGCACGCCGCCGCCATGCGCGCGCGCGCCACGCGCTGCCGCCCGCCGCGCCCGCTGCCGCCGCTGCACCACTGGGAGAAGGTAGGGGGGCGGGGGACGGGGGCCCCGACCTGCACGCGCACGCCGCCGCCATGCGCGCCACGCGCTGCCGCCCGCCGCGCCCGCTGCCGCCGCTGCACTACTGGGAGAAGGTAGGGGGACGGGGGCCCCGACCTGCACGCGCACGCCGCCGCCACGCGCTGCCGCCCGCCGCGCCCGCTGCCGCCGCTGCACCACTGGGAGAAGGTAGGGGGGCGGGGGACGGGGGCCCCGACCTGCACGCGCACGCCGCCGCCATGCGCGCGCGCGCCACGCGCTGCCGCCCGCCGCGCCCGCTGCCGCCGCTGCACCACTGGGAGAAGGTAGGGGGGCGGGGGGCGGGGGACGGGGGCCCCGACCTGCACGCGCACGCAGCCGCCATGCGCGCGCGCGCCACGCGCTGCCGCCCGCCGCGCCCGCTGCCGCCGCTGCACCACTGGGAGAAGGTAGGGGGGCGGGGGACGGGGGCCCCGACCTGCACGCGCACGCCGCCGCCATGCGCGCGCGCGCCACGCGCTGCCGCCCGCCGCGCCCGCTGCCGCCGCTGCACCACTGGGAGAAGGTAGGGGGGCGGGGGACGGGGGCCCCGACCTGCACGCGCACGCCGCCGCCATGCGCGCGCGCGCCACGCGCTGCCGCCCGCCGCGCCCGCTGCCGCCGCTGCACCACTGGGAGAAGGTAGGGGGGCGGGGGACGGGGGCCCCGACCTGCACGCGCACTCCGCCGCTATGCGCGCGCGCGCCACGCGCTGCCTTTACCCCAGGAACCTGGGGTCTATAATGTGCCTCTCGGTGCTCACAGGGAGGAGGGTAGCAGCCCGGTCGCCAAAGTAAACGCGTGTATATCACCTTAAATATTGAATAATTGCTCCCAAAAAAAAAAATTGCGCTAAGTCAAAACTTTGCGTGCAAAGAGGAAACACACTAACCCACACATTCATCATAGCAAAATTGAGTTATGTACATATGAAAAAAGGTTTTACAATATTTTTGTCAACCCAGTAAATATCAAATTCATCAAACTGAATTTAACAAATTTTTATGATTAATTTTTTCGTAAACAACGTTTTCAAAAACTGCTTTTTCCCAAAACTGTGTGTGTGTTGGTCCTGTTTGCAGAAGTACCTACGTCCAATTTAGTTTTTAATCTGATGCATATGCAAGAATCATAATATTTGAGAGTTAACTTTGTTCATGCTTATATTAATCTAGTAGGTACAATAAGTAAATCGATGTCAACATGCAATGATTACCACAGTGTCAGGAACATAAGATCTTAGTCTCATTGAAATAAAGCACGGAATGTTTTCGACAGGCGTGTACGCTCGCGCAGAAGTACAGTTTGAAGGTGTCCCCCGTGGAGGAGTCGCTAATGGAGATGTTGCATCCAGAGGGCAACATTGATACACAATGGGTAAGTTCATATACTGGGTGTCACGGAAAGGGTATATATATATCAAGCCAAAGGGTATGTAAAGTATTGATAGTAAAAACCCCGGAAAACATGTGAAATATAGCAAAAGTTGATGTTTTTAAATTACATTAAAAAAAATATTGTCTTCTTAAAACTGTTTCTAAGCAACCATGTGTCATCGTGCGAACTCGAATGGAGCCACTGTGATTAGTTAAAGTGAAAATATTATATTATGTATAATCGGTGCCACGGAGGCACTCACACAAAAAACATTTTATACAAACTACCACCGGATCGTAACCGTCTCGTTATTGAGAAGATCCGGCAAGAACGTGGGTGCCCAGGTTAGCACGGCACCCGCCCGTCTCCTCCCGTCGGGTGTCCGTAAGAGGCGACTAAGGGAATGCGGGTATATGATAGGTAATAAATAACTTTATCGTATACGGCCTACGGTTCCTTCGGGAGAGTCTATTTTTAATTTTTAAATGTTTTAGCGTCATTCATATACATGACCATATCTCAATATCCAGGTGGAGAATGTGTCAGCACTTCTCCGTGAAATGATAAGCCAGCTGAGCGGCGAGGTGGGCTCCCACAAGAGCAGGCTGCGCGCCGCCGCCGAGCGGCTGCGCGCCGCGGCGGACACCCTGGCGGTGCTCGAGCCGGGCCGGCTGGCGCTGGCGGCCGACGTGCGGCCCGAGCTGGCCACGCTGCAGACTGTCAACGAGGTACGACTACATAGACACTGTGACACCTGGCGGTGCTCGAGCCGGGCCGGCTGGCGCTGGCGGCCGACGTGCGGCCCGAGCTGGCCACGCTGCAGACTGTCAACGAGGTACGACTACATAGACACTGTGACACCTGGCGGTGCTCGAGCCGGGCCGGCTGGCGCTGGCGGCCGACGTGCGGCCCGAGCTGGCCACGCTGCAGACTGTCAACGAGGTACGACCACATAGACACTGTGACACCTGGCGGTGCTCGAGCCGGGCCGGCTGGCGCTGGCGGCCGACGTGCGGCCCGAGCTGGCCACGCTGCAGACTGTCAACGAGGTACGACTACATAGACACTGTGACACCTGGCGGTGCTCGAGCCGGGCCGGCTGGCGCTGGCGGCCGACGTGCGGCCCGAGCTGGCCACGCTGCAGACTGTCAACGAGGTACGACTACATAGACACATTACAGATGACCCGTACATTATTATACAGCGTCGTTTAAAAGGTATTAAGAGAAGTGACATAAAATTTAATGGCATTAAAATAGAAAAAAATGTGCCTGCGTGGAGTCCCTCCGCGCGGAAGAAGTGAAACTTCATTCTCGCTCAGTCGATCGGTCGGTCGGTTCCTCACATACTCACTCACTCACACACACACACACACACACACACATACACACACTCAACTGAACTGAACTGAACTGAACCGAACCGAACCGAACCGAACCCAACTCACCTACCACTCACCTACCACTCACCTACCACTCACCTACCACTCACCTACCACTCACCTACCACTCACCTACCACTCACCTACCACTCACCTACCACTCACCTACCACTCACCTACCACTCACCTACCACTCACCTACCACTCTCCTACCACTCGCCTACCACTCACCCACTCACCCACTCACGTACCACTCACCCACTCACGTACCACTCACCCACTCACCTACCACTCGCCTACCACTCTCCTACCACTCGCCTACCACTCACCCACTCACCTACCACTCACCCACTCACCTACCACTCACCTACCACTCACCTACCACTCACCTACCACTCACCTTCCACTCACCTACCACTCACCTACCACTCGCCTACCACTCACCTACCACTCTCCTACCACTCGCCATTTATAATCGAACAGTCGACCTTCTAGGGAAACACAATTAGAAGAGTCGACTCTTATCATGCCGATTGAGCGTTCGCCGCCACGGCGGGCGACCAATCCAAACGCTCCAAAGCCCACAACTGTTAAGCAGGATAAACGAGACCTGGCTTTTAATGTGAGCCCACCTAAGGCTCGCATAACGAGAACCAGCAACATGCCCAGTCAGGTGCCGTCTTCCAGTGCCAACCTCAACACCACCTTCACCGCTAACACTCTTACATCCTTAAAACCGAAACCGAATACATCCCCTGCAACTAAACCAAACCCCCCAACGGCACCTCCGCCACACCCAGCTCCTGCGGCGCTTTCCTCGGATGTTCGCTCCGCCGCATGTAGCTTCTCCTGCGAAGAACAACCTTTCACTCAAACAGAAGCTATGCGCTCTGTACTGGAACCCGCCATCTCCCTTTCCTTACCCACTAACACCCGCGCAGCTCTAGCACAAGCCTCCCTTCCCATTATTGCCCGAGAGGTCAATGATCTCCCTACCTCAGTGGAAGCCATTAACATGCTAGCGAAAACCATCAACACCGCCATCAACGTGGGCAAGAACGTAACGTCGGCCAACAAGAAACTAATAATCTCAGCGGCCGAAGAAATCTACAATATCACAGCTAAAATCATTGAACTCAGTAACTCCGTCCATACTCCCCCAGAACCTCACTCCCCGTCGCCCAACTTCAAGGAGGAGCTGGCCGAAGCAGTTAGCGCCAACCTAAAGCGGGAAATAGCAGAGTGTGTACGTGAGGAACTAGACAAGCACTTTGCTTCTGCACAATCCACTACACTGCCGCCTCCGCACACTCCACTCCCAACTCAACCGCCCTCGCTGTACGCGCATATTGCCGCCTCCGCAGCTGTTAACTCACCTGCTAGAGAAAAAACGAACGTGGCTGCGAAACATAACAGACCAGCAATAGTCTTCACCCCACCGGCAGGCACGAAAACTCGCCAAGAGGCGATAGAGGCGCTCAAAAACAACATAGATTTTAAAGCAGCAAAGTATGCTCCATCCAGAATCATAGGCATCTCTAAGGGTAAACTCCGCATAGAGTTTGAAACCACAATACAATGTAGTGATGCACTTCAACGCCTGAAATCATCGAAAAGGGTTCAGGCCGAGCCCGCCAAGAGGCTGCTCCCAATGGTGATCTTGAAGGGTATTTCATCAGATACACCATCTGCCGAACTCGTCGAAATCATTAAGGGACAGAATGCAGAGATCGGCGAATTGGTCACCGACTCCAACGACTTGCGGCTAGCCTTTAAGAGGAACAATCGTAACCCTAAGCTGTACAATGCGGTTTTAGTTGCACAACCGGCCATTTGGAAAAAGATCCTCGAGATCGGCCGAATTTCCATAGAGCACATGAGGGTCCATGCTGAAGAACTCACGCCCTTCATCCAATGCACGAGATGCCTACAGTTCGGCCATGTAGGAAACAAGTGTGGCTCTGAATGCGTCATATGCGCCTACTGTGCGGCAGAAGGCCACACAGAGAGAGACTGCCCGCTAAAATCGAAAAAAGGTACCCCAATGTGCCTTAACTGCCATCAACACAACACAAAATTCTCCACTAAATTGGAAACGAACCACAAAGCCAGCTCTAACGAATGTCCCCGACTTCGAGCCATGAAGGAAAGAGTTACCGACAAAATCGATTATGGGTACACCAAATAACATCAAAGTAATCCAGTGTAACACTGACAGATCCCGCAATAGTTCACATGAATTTAATCTTTCCTTCATGGCTGGCAGCCATCATCTGGGGATAATCTCAGAACCATACGTTGGGAACAGAAACGAGCTGAACCCACATCATGGCTTGGATGTGTTTCAATTCTCTCGGGGCCAACGGGTGAAGGCCTGTATTGTGGCAAAAAGGGGATGGGCGCAAATCATTGGCCTTGCCCAGTACTCGTCGCCCAATATCTGCGCAGTCCAAGTTACAATGGGGCACTTTAAACTGTACGTCGCTTCAGTTTACATAGAGCCAAATGACGACCCTCAAGACACCATTAACCGCCTCGATACATTCCTTAGGTTAACCTGCAACTCGAACCGTATAGTTGCTGGAGACTTCAACGGTTGGCACCCACTGTGGGGAAGCAACTCCGCAAACTCGAGGGGTCACGACGTGTTTGAAACTATGCTCAGCAACGACATGGAACTGTGTAATATTGGTACTGAACCCACCTTTGAGTGCATCACACATGGACGTCCCCGATCTTCAATAATAGACCTCACTTTTGCATCCTCCCCCATCAACACTCACGTTCAAAACTGGACAGTTCGACACGATATCTGCCCGTCCTCACAGCACAACGCCATATCTTTCTACATCTCCACTCCTGGCAGAATCCCATGCACACCCCCACAATCCACCTCTACCTTCCTCTACCACCCCAAGAGAGCTCGCTGGTCAATATTCAAGGACTCGCCGCATACGCTCATTGCCAACTATGACCTCCTGGACACCAATGTTTCCACTCTAAACACCATAGAAATAGATACGTTTGTCGACTGGCTTACCGATATCATCAACGAAGCCTGCAAAGAGTCCATGCCCATGAGTGAAGGCCGGGCAGGTCAGACCCCTAAACCTCCCTGGTGGACTCCTGAACTTGAGCGGCAAAAAAGGAATGTAATCGCCATTAAGCGACAACTGAAGTCAGCATCGAGACAAGGCCTACCTATTGAGCAACTTCTGGCCGAACAACAATTGAATAAATTGGCATATGTAGAACTCATCAGAAGCGAGTCTACCAAAAACTTCCGAGAGTTCTGCAACCTGCAAACCAAAGAGAACACGTGGTCCCTCACAAATCGGCTACTAAAAGAAACCACCCCCCGTCTTCCACCAGCCACACTCAAAGTAGGAGACAACTACACCTCTTCCGCCAGGGAAACTGCAGAAGCTTTGATAAATCATCTTTACCCTGATGACACACCCGACGTCGAATCCCATCACCACTTGCTGCGTTCCTGTCTGGACGACACCCCCTCTACCACAGACGATCTTCCCTTCTCTGAAGACGAAGTTCTAGAGACACTCAAAACTATGAACCCCTCTAAAGCCCCCGGTTTGGATCACCTAACATCTGACATCTGTTATCAGTTTGCTATATTGTACCCCAAACTTATCACTGACGTCTTTAACCGCTGCCTCACGCTCCATCATTTTCCGAAACAATGGAAGGCCGCCTACGCTAAGATTGTCCCCAAACCCGGTAAAACTGATTATAGCGAGTTGGGATCTTACAGACCAATCGGTTTACTTCCAGTGTTTGGCAAAACACTGGAAAAACTATTTATTAAACGTGTCATCTACGCCACTTCTAGATTAGGAAACATGAGCTCGAAACAGTATGGATTCAAGGAACAGAAAAGCACCACAAAAGCTATACACGACGCCATAGAGATAATAAAGACAG
Source organism: Furcula furcula (assembly GCA_911728495.1). Lineage (NCBI taxonomy): Eukaryota > Metazoa > Arthropoda > Insecta > Lepidoptera > Notodontidae > Furcula > Furcula furcula. Next base: position 25,750,398 of record OU452252.1, read on the forward strand.
CTAAGGCACACAAACAAGAAATCATTGCTGTTTCTCTTGACATAAAGGCGGCATTTGATAATGCTTGGTGTCCGGCCATGTTTCATCGCCTGAGACACATCAAATGCCCCAAAAACATCTTTCGCCTGATACAAAGTTACACTCAGAACCGTTTCGTCACCCTGGACTACGCTGGTGAGCGCGTTACCAAGGAAATGACTAAAGGGTGTATTCAGGGATCCACCTGTGGCCCAACACTATGGAACATCATCCTCGATGAGCTTCTGGACATCCAACTTCCAGACGGATGCCACATCCAAGCCTTCGCGGATGATGTTCTACTTATAGTGGCTGCCCCTAGCGTACCGGTACTGGAACGCAGGACAAACGAGGCCCTCAAGACCGTGACATCTTGGGGCATTAACGTCAAACTGACGTTCAGCCCTCATAAAACAGCCATCGTCCCCTTTACTCCCAAGGCTAAAACAGCAAATATCACAATAGAAGGCAACCTCATCCCACTTTCTAGCGAAGTCAAGCTGCTTGGAGTAATTCTTGATTCTAAGCTTCTGTTCAACGCCCACATCCGCCATATTATCAAAAAAGCCACTAACATATTTTCTAAGCTCTGTATGTACACCAGACCGACCTGGGGCGCTCACCCAGATAACATCCGCGCTATTTATCTGCAGGTAATCGAGCCCATTATAACGTACGCGGCAGGCGTCTGTCTCATCTCTGGAAACCCCCACCCCACCTCACGAACTCCTCCACCCAGCTGTCAGACGAGCTATCCCTATAATTCGTGCTCATACACAAGAACAAATCGATTTACACATTCTCCCTAATACAACAACCATATATACTGACGGCAGCAAGCACGAGGATGGTTCTGTCGGTGCGGCATTCATATGCTGCAACCCGGATCGAGCACCGAGTACCTCCACTAAGAAAATAAAACTACACTCTTCTTGTTCTGTTTACCAAGCCGAACTTCTAGCCATCCTGGAAGCTACCAGATTCACAATAACTAACCGCTTTCCTCACACTCTCATCCTCTCCGATTCTCTCTCATCCATTCAAGCTCTTAACATTCGCTCAAATACTCATCCAATAGTGTCTCAAATTCACAAAAATATCTATGAAAATCCCTATCCAATTAAAATTATCTGGGTCAAAAGTCACTCCGGAATCGCAGGAAATGAAGCTGCGGACCGGGCAGCTAATGCTGCAGCAATACCACATAAGGCCCCCGACTATTGCAACTTTCCGCTAACTTACGTAAAGTCACAAATCAGAAAAGATCACATTAATACCTGGAATTCAAGATACCAAAGCGCCCAACAAGGACCACACACTAAGGGACTCCTACCCACAATTGCTGACGTACAAAAGTTCTTCCGCAACACAAAAATGTCATTCCAATTAACTCAGATTTTAACCGGCCACGGCTACAATAAGGCCTACCTACACAGGTTCCATATAACCCCGGACCCTCACTGCCCCTGTGGGGCGACACCGCAAACTTTCAAACACCTCCTTCTCGACTGCCCTGAATTCTTGGATGGTCGCATGACTCACATATCGCTCTGCGAATCAAATCTTATAGACCCCTTTGATTTAAAGGGGTTTATTCAAAATCCCTTGGCATTGAAATCCTTTATACGATTCGGCAGCTCAATTGTCGATCGCCTTAAGGATTTCAATGGCACTTAAATACATAACCCAAGTGACTCAAAAATCCCCAAATTAGAAAACAGGTAACGTATCAAATCGCGTTCTCCTGCCATTACTTAATTCAATAAACATAACATAACCAAATAAGCGAAACAACCAAATGGAAAAAAAAAAAAAAAACACTCACCTACCACTCACCTACCACTCACCTACCACTCACCTTCCACTCACCTACCACTCACCTACCACTCACCTACCACTCACCTACCACTCGCCTACCACTCACCTACCACTCTCCTACCACTCGCCTACCACTCGCCTACCACTCACCCACTCACCTACCACTCACCCACTCACCTACCACTCGCCTACCACTCTCCTACCACTCGCCTACCACTCGCCTACCACTCACCCACTCACGTACCACTCACCCACTCACCTACCACTCGCCTACCACTCTCCTACCACTCGCCTACCACTCGCCTACCACTCACCCACTCACGTACCACTCACCCACTCACCTACCACTCACCCACTCACCTACCACTCACCTACCACTCACCTACCACTCACCTTCCACTCACCTACCACTCACCTACCACTCGCCTATCACTCGCCTACCACTCACCTACCACTCTCCTACCACTCGCCTACCACTCGCCTACCACTCACCCACTCACCTACCACTCACCCACTCACGTACCACTCACCCACTCACCTACCACTCACCCACTCACCTACCACTCACCCACTCACCTACCACTCACCCACTCGCCTACCACTCTCCTACCACTCGCCTACCACTCACCTACCACTCATCTACCACTCATCTACCACTCACCCACTCACCTACCACTCACCCACTCACCTACCATTCTCCCACTCACCTACCACTCACCCACTCACCCACTCACCTACCACTCACCCACTCACCTACCACTCACCCACTCACCCACCACTCACCCACTCACTCAGTAACGGCGTCACATGAGCGCTTTCATAACCTTAACAAATTTACGCCTATCGTTTAACACCTATCACTTAACGCGTTAAGGTGACTCATTTAACGCTTAACGCGTTATGTGATAACATTTTTGGAAGTCGCATAAGAAGTTTCACTTCAAAAAGAAAATGTTGCTAAATTCCTTGGGCTTTGGTTAGATAATAAGCTAACTTGGAAAACCCATATAGATATCTTATGTAAAAAATTACACATATCCGCCTATGCACTATTCATGCTGTCAAAATAAGTTAATATCCAAACCCTACTGACTGCGTATCATGGATTGGTAGTTTCATTAATAAGATATGGTCTTATTTTTTGGGAACATTCAACAGACAGAAACGCAGTATTTATAGCTCAGAAAAGATGCGTAAGATCAATGTGTGGTTTGACTACAAGAGACAGTGGTATTCCTACATTTAAATTATTAAAAATATTAACAATGCCAGCACTTTACATTTTAGAGGTTGCAATTTTTGTTAAAACAAATCCATACTTGTTTCAAAAGTACACAACAATGCGTAGTGCTCCAATTGGAGCCCGGTACAACAACATACTATGTTCTCATAAATGTAAAACTGCACTAGCTAAGAAAAGTATACTTGGTATGGGGTCGTGCATTAATCACGTGATGTTTTTTAGCAACTTTTTAACCCCTCCCCCCCTCCTGGTGATTTGTTGTGATGTTTTTAAACTACCCCCCCCCCCCCCCCCGCCTATCCAAAATCACGTGTATTTTTTTGTACAAAATTTCAGTATAGTTTATATTGAAATTTTCGGAATATTATCTTTAAATACAGGTACTTAACTGATTAAATGTTGAAGGGGAAGTCGTTGCCGGCAACGGTGAGTCAAGGCCACGTGCCGCTGTTTGGTTTAGAAATCGTGCATTCAACGAAAAATAAATACACGTGATGTCTCATTATACCCCTCCCCCCTGGTGATATTTCGTAATTTTTTCGGACCCCCCCCCCCCTTTCGAGCCATACGTGATTTATGGACGACCCCTATGGCACCTCAAATTTATAATAAAGTACCAAGTAATTTAAAAGACTTACTGCCGAACCTACAAACGTCAATTAAAGTTAAAGATGATTAATTTATTTTTTTAAATCGGATTATTTCGACACTCGAAGCCCATTAATACTTAATACGCTGATAGTGAGTAGATATAACAATTACCTCGTGTTCAATAATCGAAATTAATCATAAACGACTCCGACAGTCGAAATAAATAGATTTTAAAAAGTGTTTTAATTAGAATTAAAGTTAATTGGGGTTTGTGAGTGCGGCAGTTAGATATAAATAATTTTAAAAATAAACTATCAGATATATTAATTGAAAAATGTTATTATAATATAGAAGACTTTTTAAATGATAAATTAATATAGTTATAAGAAGACATTTTATGTAATTTTAATTATTATTAGAATAAAATTGTTATTTCAGTGTAGCAATTATAATAGAATATGTTCGTATGCCGTGTAACGGCAGTACATACAGCACCTAAAATTATATTCACCACCCTAATGTATATCACCTGTATATATGTATATACATATGTATATCACACGAAATAAATTATTTGATTGATTGATTGAAGTGAAAGCAAGCAAAAAATTTTGACCATTAAAAAGACATTAATTTATTTACAAGCCGACTTACACTGACAGAAAATCTAATATTAAAACATTTCAGTAAATGTCTTAATGGACTTTTACGGTTTTATTGTGGAATTTTACGGTACTTTATCTTTTTACTGTATACAACATAACGTAGCACACTGACTACAACTTAAAAATGAGTAGTTATTGATTCGGGCAGCGTATCGGGCATCAATTCCGCTGGGCCGCTGAAGCTTTCGCTTAATTAAATCGACAACCTGTATATATATACAGGTTGATACCCGCAAGGATATCCTTGCGGGTATCAACCCAACAACAACATTATTTAATTGATCAACTAGGGCACAAACCCAGCAGCGGAGTACCTGAGCAGAGAGAAGTCTGTGTCGGACCAGATGAAGGCCATCCTCGCGGTGCGGGACGAGGAGGCGGGCGTGCGGGGGGCCCGGGGGGCCGCCGGCGACCTGCTGGCCGCGTTGCCGGCCCTCCACGACGACCTGCTCACGTGAGTCCATCCATGGCGACACAACTTGTAGACTTGAAAGACAGATGCAGAGATTGCCTGCTTTTACGTTGCAACGTTTTCTTACCGTCAGCAGTACGCCAACACATGGCATTCGATAGTTCAAATATGTAATGTTTATAAGTTTTTTTGTTATCAGGTTGCACAGCAACTGGCCTGCAGAGTGGAGCGGCCGCAAACTGACGCGACAACCGGCTGTCTCCGCCGCCACCAGACAAGGTCAGTCGTACACTAGTACACCAGTACACTAGTACACCAGTACACTAGTAGCGAGTGGGCTGTCTGCAGGGGGCGAGCGTAACGCGGTGGGCGCGGGCGTGTGGAAGCGCGTGCGGCTCAATACATGGTCACTGTGTGTATGTGTATATATATAGCGAGTGGGCTGTCTGCAGGGGGCGAGCGTAACGCGGTGGGCGCGGGCGTGTGGAAGCGCGTGCGGCTCAATACATGGTCACTGTGTGTATGTGTATATATATAGCGAGTGGGCTGTCTGCAGGGGGCGAGCGTAACGCGGTGGGCGCGGGCGTGTGGAAGCGCGTGCGGCTCAATACATGGTCACTGTGTGTATGTGTATATATATAGCGAGTGGGCTGTCTGCAGGGGGCGAGCGTAACGCGGTGGGCGCGGGCGTGTGGAAGCGCGTGCGGCTCAATACATGGTCACTGTGTGTATGTGTATATATATAGCGAGTGGGCTGTCTGCAGGGGGCGAGCGTAACGCGGTGGGCGCGGGCGTGTGGAAGCGCGTGCGGCTCAATACATGGTCACTGTGTGTATGTGTATATATATAGCGAGTGGGCTGTCTGCAGGGGGCGAGCGTAACGCGGTGGGCGCGGGCGTGTGGAAGCGCGTGCGGCTCAATACATGGTCACTGTGTGTATGTGTATATATATAGCGAGTGGGCTGTCTGCAGGGGGCGAGCGTAACGCGGTGGGCGCGGGCGTGTGGAAGCGCGTGCGGCTCAATACATGGTCACTGTGTGTATGTGTATATATATAGCGAGTGGGCTGTCTGCAGGGGGCGAGCGTAACGCGGTGGGTGCGGGCGTGTGGAAGCGCGTGCGGCTCAATACATGGTCACTGTGTGTATGTGTATATATATAGCGAGTGGGCTGTCTGCAGGGGGCGAGCGTAACGCGGTGGGCGCGGGCGTGTGGAAGCGCGTGCGGCTCAATACATGGTCACTGTGTGTATGTGTATATATATAGCGAGTGGGCTGTCTGCAGGGGGCGAGCGTAACGCGGTGGGCGCGGGCGTGTGGAAGCGCGTGCGGCTCAATACATGGTCACTGTGTGTATGTGTATATATATAGCGAGTGGGCTGTCTGCAGGGGGCGAGCGTAACGCGGTGGGCGCGGGCGTGTGGAAGCGCGTGCGGCTCAATACATGGTCACTGTGTGTATGTGTATATATATAGCGAGTGGGCTGTCTGCAGGGGGCGAGCGTAACGCGGTGGGCGCGGGCGTGTGGAAGCGCGTGCGGCTCAATACATGGTCACTGTGTGTATGTGTATATATATATAGCGAGTGGGCTGTCTGCAGGGGGCGAGCGTAACGCGGTGGGCGCGGGCGTGTGGAAGCGCGTGCGGCTCAATACATGGTCACTGTGTGTATGTGTATATATATAGCGAGTGGGCTGTCTGCAGGGGGCGAGCGTAACGCGGTGGGCGCGGGCGTGTGGAAGCGCGTGCGGCTCAATACATGGTCACTGTGTGTATGTGTATATATATAGCGAGTGGGCTGTCTGCAGGGGGCGAGCGTAACGCGGTGGGCGCGGGCGTGTGGAAGCGCGTGCGGCTCAATACATGGTCACTGTGTGTATGTGTATATATATAGCGAGTGGGCTGTCTGCAGGGGGCGAGCGTAACGCGGTGGGCGCGGGCGTGTGGAAGCGCGTGCGGCTCAATACATGGTCACTGTGTGTATGTGTATATATATAGCGAGTGGGCTGTCTGCAGGGGGCGAGCGTAACGCGGTGGGCGCGGGCGTGTGGAAGCGCGTGCGGCTCAATACATGGTCACTGTGTGTATGTGTATATATATAGCGAGTGGGCTGTCTGCAGGGGGCGAGCGTAACGCGGTGGGCGCGGGCGTGTGGAAGCGCGTGCGGCTCAATACATGGTCACTGTGTGTATGTGTATATATATAGCGAGTGGGCTGTCTGCAGGGGGCGAGCGTAACGCGGTGGGCGCGGGCGTGTGGAAGCGCGTGCGGCTCAATACATGGTCACTGTGTGTATGTGTATATATATAGCGAGTGGGCTGTCTGCAGGGGGCGAGCGTAACGCGGTGGGCGCGGGCGTGTGGAAGCGCGTGCGGCTCAATACATGGTCACTGTGTGTATGTGTATATATATAGCGAGTGGGCTGTCTGCAGGGGGCGAGCGTAACGCGGTGGGCGCGGGCGTGTGGAAGCGCGTGCGGCTCAATACATGGTCACTGTGTGTATGTGTATATATATATAGCGAGTGGGCTGTCTGCAGGGGGCGAGCGTAACGCGGTGGGCGCGGGCGTGTGGAAGCGCGTGCGGCTCAATACATGGTCACTGTGTGTATGTGTATATATATAGCGAGTGGGCTGTCTGCAGGGGGCGAGCGTAACGCGGTGGGCGCGGGCGTGTGGAAGCGCGTGCGGCTCAATACATGGTCACTGTGTGTATGTGTATATATATAGCGAGTGGGCTGTCTGCAGGGGGCGAGCGTAACGCGGTGGGCGCGGGCGTGTGGAAGCGCGTGCGGCTCAATACATGGTCACTGTGTGTATGTGTATATATATAGCGAGTGGGCTGTCTGCAGGGGGCGAGCGTAACGCGGTGGGCGCGGGCGTGTGGAAGCGCGTGCGGCTCAATACATGGTCACTGTGTGTATGTGTATATATATATAGCGAGTGGGCTGTCTGCAGGGGGCGAGCGTAACGCGGTGGGCGCGGGCGTGTGGAAGCGCGTGCGGCTCAATACATGGTCACTGTGTGTATGTGTATATATATAGCGAGTGGGCTGTCTGCAGGGGGCGAGCGTAACGCGGTGGGCGCGGGCGTGTGGAAGCGCGTGCGGCTCAATACATGGTCACTGTGTGTATGTGTATATATATAGCGAGTGGGCTGTCTGCAGGGGGCGAGCGTAACGCGGTGGGCGCGGGCGTGTGGAAGCGCGTGCGGCTCAATACATGGTCACTGTGTGTATGTGTATATATATAGCGAGTGGGCTGTCTGCAGGGGGCGAGCGTAACGCGGTGGGCGCGGGCGTGTGGAAGCGCGTGCGGCTCAATACATGGTCACTGTGTGTATGTGTATATATATAGCGAGTGGGCTGTCTGCAGGGGGCGAGCGTAACGCGGTGGGCGCGGGCGTGTGGAAGCGCGTGCGGCTCAATACATGGTCACTGTGTGTATGTGTATATATATAGCGAGTGGGCTGTCTGCAGGGGGCGAGCGTAACGCGGTGGGCGCGGGCGTGTGGAAGCGCGTGCGGCTCAATACATGGTCACTGTGTGTATGTGTATATATATAGCGAGTGGGCTGTCTGCAGGGGGCGAGCGTAACGCGGTGGGCGCGGGCGTGTGGAAGCGCGTGCGGCTCAATACATGGTCACTGTGTGTATGTGTATATATATATAGCGAGTGGGCTGTCTGCAGGGGGCGAGCGTAACGCGGTGGGCGCGGGCGTGTGGAAGCGCGTGCGGCTCAATACATGGTCACTGTGTGTATGTGTATATATATAGCGAGTGGGCTGTCTGCAGGGGGCGAGCGTAACGCGGTGGGCGCGGGCGTGTGGAAGCGCGTGCGGCTCAATACATGGTCACTGTGTGTATGTGTATATATATAGCGAGTGGGCTGTCTGCAGGGGGCGAGCGTAACGCGGTGGGCGCGGGCGTGTGGAAGCGCGTGCGGCTCAATACATGGTCACTGTGTGTATGTGTATATATATAGCGAGTGGGCTGTCTGCAGGGGGCGAGCGTAACGCGGTGGGCGCGGGCGTGTGGAAGCGCGTGCGGCTCAATACATGGTCACTGTGTGTATGTGTATATATATATAGCGAGTGGGCTGTCTGCAGGGGGCGAGCGTAACGCGGTGGGCGCGGGCGTGTGGAAGCGCGTGCGGCTCAATACATGGTCACTGTGTGTATGTGTATATATATAGCGAGTGGGCTGTCTGCAGGGGGCGAGCGTAACGCGGTGGGCGCGGGCGTGTGGAAGCGCGTGCGGCTCAATACATGGTCACTGTGTGTATGTGTATATATATAGCGAGTGGGCTGTCTGCAGGGGGCGAGCGTAACGCGGTGGGCGCGGGCGTGTGGAAGCGCGTGCGGCTCAATACATGGTCACTGTGTGTATGTGTATATATATAGCGAGTGGGCTGTCTGCAGGGGGCGAGCGTAACGCGGTGGGCGCGGGCGTGTGGAAGCGCGTGCGGCTCAATACATGGTCACTGTGTGTATGTGTATATATATAGCGAGTGGGCTGTCTGCAGGGGGCGAGCGTAACGCGGTGGGCGCGGGCGTGTGGAAGCGCGTGCGGCTCAATACATGGTCACTGTGTGTATGTGTATATATATAGCGAGTGGGCTGTCTGCAGGGGGCGAGCGTAACGCGGTGGGCGCGGGCGTGTGGAAGCGCGTGCGGCTCAATACATGGTCACTGTGTGTATGTGTATATATATAGCGAGTGGGCTGTCTGCAGGGGGCGAGCGTAACGCGGTGGGCGCGGGCGTGTGGAAGCGCGTGCGGCTCAATACATGGTCACTGTGTGTATGTGTATATATATAGCGAGTGGGCTGTCTGCAGGGGGCGAGCGTAACGCGGTGGGCGCGGGCGTGTGGAAGCGCGTGCGGCTCAATACATGGTCACTGTGTGTATGTGTATATATATAGCGAGTGGGCTGTCTGCAGGGGGCGAGCGTAACGCGGTGGGCGCGGGCGTGTGGAAGCGCGTGCGGCTCAATACATGGTCACTGTGTGTATGTGTATATATATAGCGAGTGGGCTGTCTGCAGGGGGCGAGCGTAACGCGGTGGGCGCGGGCGTGTGGAAGCGCGTGCGGCTCAATACATGGTCACTGTGTGTATGTGTATATATATAGCGAGTGGGCTGTCTGCAGGGGGCGAGCGTAACGCGGTGGGTGCGGGCGTGTGGAAGCGCGTGCGGCTCAATACATGGTCACTGTGTGTATGTGTATATATATAGCGAGTGGGCTGTCTGCAGGGGGCGAGCGTAACGCGGTGGGCGCGGGCGTGTGGAAGCGCGTGCGGCTCAATACATGGTCACTGTGTGTATGTGTATATATATATAGCGAGTGGGCTGTCTGCAGGGGGCGAGCGTAACGCGGTGGGCGCGGGCGTGTGGAAGCGCGTGCGGCTCAATACATGGTCACTGTGTGTATGTGTATATATATAGCGAGTGGGCTGTCTGCAGGGGGCGAGCGTAACGCGGTGGGCGCGGGCGTGTGGAAGCGCGTGCGGCTCAATACATGGTCACTGTGTGTATGTGTATATATATAGCGAGTGGGCTGTCTGCAGGGGGCGAGCGTAACGCGGTGGGCGCGGGCGTGTGGAAGCGCGTGCGGCTCAATACATGGTCACTGTGTGTATGTGTATATATATAGCGAGTGGGCTGTCTGCAGGGGGCGAGCGTAACGCGGTGGGCGCGGGCGTGTGGAAGCGCGTGCGGCTCAATACATGGTCACTGTGTGTATGTGTATATATATAGCGAGTGGGCTGTCTGCAGGGGGCGAGCGTAACGCGGTGGGCGCGGGCGTGTGGAAGCGCGTGCGGCTCAATACATGGTCACTGTGTGTATGTGTATATATATAGCGAGTGGGCTGTCTGCAGGGGGCGAGCGTAACGCGGTGGGCGCGGGCGTGTGGAAGCGCGTGCGGCTCAATACATGGTCACTGTGTGTATGTGTATATATATAGCGAGTGGGCTGTCTGCAGGGGGCGAGCGTAACGCGGTGGGCGCGGGCGTGTGGAAGCGCGTGCGGCTCAATACATGGTCACTGTGTGTATGTGTATATATATAGCGAGTGGGCTGTCTGCAGGGGGCGAGCGTAACGCGGTGGGCGCGGGCGTGTGGAAGCGCGTGCGGCTCAATACATGGTCACTGTGTGTATGTGTATATATATAGCGAGTGGGCTGTCTGCAGGGGGCGAGCGTAACGCGGTGGGCGCGGGCGTGTGGAAGCGCGTGCGGCTCAATACATGGTCACTGTGTGTATGTGTATATATATAGCGAGTGGGCTGTCTGCAGGGGGCGAGCGTAACGCGGTGGGCGCGGGCGTGTGGAAGCGCGTGCGGCTCAATACATGGTCACTGTGTGTATGTGTATATATATAGCGAGTGGGCTGTCTGCAGGGGGCGAGCGTAACGCGGTGGGCGCGGGCGTGTGGAAGCGCGTGCGGCTCAATACATGGTCACTGTGTGTATGTGTATATATATATAGCGAGTGGGCTGTCTGCAGGGGGCGAGCGTAACGCGGTGGGCGCGGGCGTGTGGAAGCGCGTGCGGCTCAATACATGGTCACTGTGTGTATGTGTATATATATAGCGAGTGGGCTGTCTGCAGGGGGCGAGCGTAACGCGATGGGCGCGGGCGTGTGGAAGCGCGTGCGGCTCAATACATGGTCACTGTGTGTATGTGTATATATATAGCGAGTGGGCTGTCTGCAGGGGGCGAGCGTAACGCGGTGGGCGCGGGCGTGTGGAAGCGCGTGCGGCTCAATACATGGTCACTGTGTGTATGTGTATATATATAGCGAGTGGGCTGTCTGCAGGGGGCGAGCGTAACGCGGTGGGCGCGGGCGTGTGGAAGCGCGTGCGGCTCAATACATGGTCACTGTGTGTATGTGTATATATATAGCGAGTGGGCTGTCTGCAGGGGGCGAGCGTAACGCGGTGGGCGCGGGCGTGTGGAAGCGCGTGCGGCTCAATACATGGTCACTGTGTGTATGTGTATATATATAGCGAGTGGGCTGTCTGCAGGGGGCGAGCGTAACGCGGTGGGCGCGGGCGTGTGGAAGCGCGTGCGGCTCAATACATGGTCACTGTGTGTATGTGTATATATATAGCGAGTGGGCTGTCTGCAGGGGGCGAGCGTAACGCGGTGGGCGCGGGCGTGTGGAAGCGCGTGCGGCTCAATACATGGTCACTGTGTGTATGTGTATATATATAGCGAGTGGGCTGTCTGCAGGGGGCGAGCGTAACGCGGTGGGCGCGGGCGTGTGGAAGCGCGTGCGGCTCAATACATGGTCACTGTGTGTATGTGTATATATATAGCGAGTGGGCTGTCTGCAGGGGGCGAGCGTAACGCGGTGGGCGCGGGCGTGTGGAAGCGCGTGCGGCTCAATACATGGTCACTGTGTGTATGTGTATATATATAGCGAGTGGGCTGTCTGCAGGGGGCGAGCGTAACGCGGTGGGCGCGGGCGTGTGGAAGCGCGTGCGGCTCAATACATGGTCACTGTGTGTATGTGTATATATATAGCGAGTGGGCTGTCTGCAGGGGGCGAGCGTAACGCGGTGGGCGCGGGCGTGTGGAAGCGCGTGCGGCTCAATACATGGTCACTGTGTGTATGTGTATATATATAGCGAGTGGGCTGTCTGCAGGGGGCGAGCGTAACGCGGTGGGCGCGGGCGTGTGGAAGCGCGTGCGGCTCAATACATGGTCACTGTGTGTATGTGTATATATATAGCGAGTGGGCTGTCTGCAGGGGGCGAGCGTAACGCGGTGGGCGCGGGCGTGTGGAAGCGCGTGCGGCTCAATACATGGTCACTGTGTGTATGTGTATATATATAGCGAGTGGGCTGTCTGCAGGGGGCGAGCGTAACGCGGTGGGCGCGGGCGTGTGGAAGCGCGTGCGGCTCAATACATGGTCACTGTGTGTATGTGTATATATATAGCGAGTGGGCTGTCTGCAGGGGGCGAGCGTAACGCGGTGGGCGCGGGCGTGTGGAAGCGCGTGCGGCTCAAGCTGGAGGGCCGCGACCAGCTCGCCGCGCGCAGGCTCGCGCCGCACGAACAGGTACGCCCTCTCCTCTACCTTGCCCACCTACTTACTGGATCATGCCCATAACATGTGTATACTTTTATATATACCTCTTACATTCTGATTGTCTCCTTTGTGTTTTCTAACTGCATCCCTCTTATTTTCTGACCACATCCCTCCTATTTTCTGATTACATCCCTCTTATTTTCTGACCACATTCCTCTTATTTTCTGACCACATCCCTCTTAGTTTCTAACTACATCCCTCTTATTTTCTGATCACGTCTCTCTTATTTTCTGACTACATCCCTCTTGCATTCTTCCTATATCCCTCTTATTTTCTGACCACATCCCTCTTAGTTTCTAACTACATCCCTCTTGCATTCTTCCTACATCCCTCTTATTTTCTGATCACGTCTCTCTTATTTTCTGACTACATCCCTCTTGCATTCTTCCTATATCCCTCTTATTTTCTGACCACATCCCTCTTAGTTTCTAACTACATCCCTCTTGCATTCTTCCTACATCCCTCTTATTTTCTGATCACGTCTCTCTTATTTTCTGACTACATCCCTCTTGCATTCTTCCTATATCCCTCTTATTTTCTGACCACATCCCTCTTAGTTTCTAACTACATCCCTCTTGCATTCTTCCTACATCCCTCTTATTTTCTGATCACGTCTCTCTTATTTTCTGACTACATCCCGCTTAGTTTCTAACTACATCCCTCTTGCATTCTTCCTATATCCCTCTTATTTTCTGACCACATCCCTCTTAGTTTCTAACTACATCCCTCTTGCATTCTTCCTACATCCCTGTTATTTTCTGACCACATTCCTCTTATTCATATTCATTTATTGATTTATGTATATAGGTACTTAAGTTGTTATAATGATTGTTTGATCCATACATAAACCCTGTAAGGGCACAGCAACTTCTTATAAACTATACGTCATAACTATACGTTATTTTCTGACCATATTTATCTTAGTTTCTAACCACATTCCTTTTATTTTCTGACTACATACCTCGCATTTTCTGACAACATCCCTCTTACATTCTCCCTGTATTTCCTGCGTTGCGTGCGCCTTGAGTGTAACCACACTGAGTACACTTAACACCTCCAATGACGTGGAGATTGCAATCTGACTCTGTCTACAATCTAACTAGGCAATGAGTAGGGTAATATTTGCGTTTAGGATTATGCAGATTCTGTCGTGTCTGCAGGTGGAGTACATAATAACGGAAGCTACTAGCTCAGAGAATCTGTGCTTGATGTACGAGGGTTGGATGGCATGGGTGTAGGCCTGCCCCCCTCCCCCCACTCGGGCAGCCCGGCCGCGCCCGCGCCCCGGGCCAGCGCGCCAGCCGGGCAGCCACCACCAGCCGTGGACAGCCACGGTCAGCCACGGACAGCCATGGACAGCCACGGACAGCCATGGACGGCCGCGGACAGCCGGCCGCAGCCGACGACACGACGGAGGACGCCGCCCCGCGCGGGGCGCATCGGTGTTTAGGATAACGGCGAGGAAGTAATTTAAGCTCACACTTCATATCCCCCCTTTCTTTCTCTCTTATCATTATGTTTTCCTTTTTCTATTACATTTTATATCCTTTTAATTTTTTCGTATGCTATACTTTTTTTTCTCTTTTTCCTTTGGCACTCGCTCGGCCCGGTGACCGCGCCGTTCGGTACGTTTCGAAATTATTTTTTTTAAATTACATACCTTCCAGTTATAAAAATTGACTTAAAATTTGTTTACCCTTTTTTGTGATGTGGAACGTAAAAACTAAAATATTGGAGATCAAATGAAATCTATTGGATAACATAAAAATGTCCTTCAATGAGAGCTGAGAGCTATCTATCGACTAAAATTTGTTTAATCTAATTACTAAGATTAAACTGCCATCCCGGGCCGAAATGTTTGGAATATTACCGTTTTTTTGCAAACGCCATATGCAAATAAGTATGCTTAAAAATATCAACATTTTAAAATGTCGCCAACACAATTTCAAAATTCAATAATTTCTTAGAATACAATAGTAAATATGTCTGGCAGGCGACATCTTTAATCGGTAAAAAATTGAATCGCTTAACATCCTTAAATTTAAACGATTTAACGGGATTGCTAAATTCCATTCCCGCCTTTTTGTGATTGCAACAAAATGGCGTCGAAATTGCGCGTTATAAACATCATAACGTACTTTGTAGTTACTTAAAAATAAAGTTATTGTAATGTAATTTTGCAGGAATCAAAACTGACTTATTCATTGTTCCACAAATATAAATGTATACTTAATGTGAGAATTCCTACAGTTCTAAAATTAATAAGTTTGCATTATTATGGGCAAATTTTTATATTCACGCCACCATTTTAGAAAATATAGTCTATCCTAAGAGAAGTCTTCTCTGTATAGTCCATAATAATCATTGAAACATATTTATCTAAACCTTTGCCATTTTAAAACAGTTGACATTAATTATTGGACAAGTTGCGCGTTTAGCGACCAAAAAATATACACTGACGAGTTATTAATACATTACAATTAAAAATAATTATCTGTACCAGGAATATTTTATGTGTTTAGAATATAATATCAAAATCTCCAAACATTGAATAACTCAGCTGACCTGCACGCAGACCAAGTTATCTGTGCTGGTGGTGAAAATAAGAACTAACGTTTTCATTACAAAGATGACGTCTCGTTTGACAGCTTCGCATAGACAGTAGCGCCGCCATCATTCCACGGGTAATTTGGTCTCAAGCTCTAACTGTAGGCGACTATTGTATGCTAGTAGAAGCCTCCCTGCTTATACACTGCGGAGATCGGACGGTTAGCGTGAATATGTGTTAGCGTAGTTCGTAGTAATTAGTTAGAACTCATTTTCTGTAATATTGAAATGCTTAAAAAAGGAATTTTGTTTCATTAAAATATATGTTCGATTTTGTAACACAACTATGTAAGTAGACGGTCAGATATTCGTCTGATGGTACCCGCATGTGGACGACATTAGCTGTGTCTAGAGCACAGAAATTGCACCAGCTACAGTGCCCTTCACACCAAAACACAGCAATGTTTACACATTGCTGCTTTGAGGGAGAATATCTGTCGCCCCTGCCTGTACGAGACGTGGTAAAAAACTTACGTATAACTTGGTTATTAGCTGGTGAATATTCCACAAAACTTAACCTAATTCGATTATTGAATTTTAACCACAGCCCCAGTTCCATCGTGTTTTCCACTTTGAATCATATGTACTAACCATAATTATGATTGAATATAAGCTAACCTTGATAGGACACGCCACGATGAAATTCAACCATGATTGCACCAATCCTTCGAGGCTTTATCCCGAACTTATAAAAAAGAAAATCTTTCCTAGAGTTTTATTAACGCATTAGTCACAGATAACCCAACACACGTTATTTACAGGAAATGAGTTCACAGTATATTAATATATAATCTAATATGTACGCATTATGTAACCACGAGAGCATGGTGTGTGGACGTCTTTCTATAAAATGTAGCGTGTCTGTCACGGTGTGTGCATTGTATAATTTGCTAGTAAAACATCTCGAATAGATCTTAGACGACCCCTAGAAGTATTTTCCTGTCTAAAAATAGCAGTCTAATTTACGATAGCACGCTTACGACTGACAATGGAATTATACATTACCGTACGTGCAAGTGTACTGGTTATCTTTCGAGTAACAATCACGGCGATGTAATGTAGTCTCCGAAAATGTCCGTCGTATGAGTTGTACTATTCGCTGTAATCTCGCCAGTAGTTCAGGTCTGTTTCAGGTCTTAATTTGATCACAATGCATGCACCGGTAGTATGTTTGTATCGCTTTGTTATTATAATAAATGGTGTATGTCATAATTGCGTAGTTTAATTTTATTCATATTGCCTGAATTGGCATACCCCTAACTGTTAGCTCCTTAGATAAGTTTGGTAAACCCCTAACTATTAGCTAGATAGTTCTAAGAGTTTTTCGCCTCGGGGTGCTTGGGTGCGATCAAAACAAAAATATATTTTCTCAACAAACATGCACAGCAGCTAGTAGTCTCCTTTTAAGCAAATAATGGCTGTATTAGGGGACTCCTTTTCCATATCTTACATGTTTGTGATTGAGTTCGAACCTCGGCTTTTGTCATCCAGTTCCTACCTTACGAAGATTTCGGCGAGGGCATGGCACAACACTCACGTCACAGCGATATATAACACATTTTACTGTGTTGCTATTAAGCAAGTGAACTTCTATTCTGTTGCATCACTAAATACAATTAGGTGAGATCGCCGCTAGTACTCAAGAAAGAAAATACATAGATTAAGCTTAAATAGAATTTCAGTTTTTTGATTTTTATATATGAACATAATCACTCGGCCATGGCCTATACCTGCACATCTAGAAAACCATGTCAGTGATCACTCGACAGCAGGGTCTCCAGATTGGGGGTTTTTTCCCCATTTTGGGGAAAAATAAAAACTTTGGGGAAACGAAAACTGTGGGGAAAATTTTGGGGAACACAATTTTTCTTGGCGAAAGCTTGGGGAGAAACAAAACTCTAATTCAGAAAGGTTAAAAATCAAAAATATTTCACAATGTCTCACGTAAAACAATACAATGTTGTTAACATTACTCTTCCGTTATTGTCCCCCTCACGGTCAATGGTCAGAATGGCGGGCGAGGGTGTCTCTGGAACACACTCACTCACTTATGGGGTGAGGCCCTCGAGAAAAATGGGAAAGCGCTCGTTGTTTCTCTGGATGTCTCGAAGACCTTCGATAGGGTTTGACACGCTAGCCTTTTAAACAAGCAGCGTACGGCATATGGTTGGCTTGATCGGCTGGATAGAGGACTTCCTGAGTGAACGGTCACTCCGAGTGGTTGTTGACGGTTGCTCATCGGAACCGTTGACGACCAGAGATGAGACTTATCTAAGATACAAGTATCTGAAATACAGATACAAGATACAAAATACGTATCTTCATCTTGTATCTAAGATACTTTTAAAAAAATGTATTTGTATCTTGTATTTAAATACCTTTTGTTAGGTATCTTAGTATTTTGAAAATACTTTATTTGCTAAAATACTTTTAGTAACTATTCGCAAAATGTGATTCTATGGTGGCATTAATTTTAAATTATATTACATTGACGGGCCTATTGGTCTAGCAGTTAGACACCCTGGCCGCTACCCAATAGGTTGTGGCTTCGATTCCCACCAAGTTTCTGGGTGTTATTTATTTAAAATAATAAAACATATAGGTATTAGTATCATTTGTCTGATTTCCATAATACAGGCTCTGCCTAGTTTGGGATCAGATGACCATGAGGGGATTGTCCCAGAATATTAATATTATTGTAAAATGTCAAAGTCATCTCTCAGCCCTGGAGCGACTCTTCTCATTTGGGTGTATGATTATGAGGCCTCATCAAAGAAAAGGTGTACTAGGTGGTAGGTTCCTTGTACAAGAAACCGTCCAGTTTGGTACCACCGCAGTGTCAGATATTCTGCCACCATGCAGCAGTGTGTAAATATTGCTGTGTTCCGGTGTGAAAGGCACTGTAGCTGGTAAAATAACCGGACACAAAAGACTTACTTAATATCTAATGTTTTAAAAGTCGGCAACGCGCTAGTGATTTTTCTGGTGGTAGGTAGATATCTATTATCTATAATTATTTCAGATGATTTTTTAGTATAAGCTAAACACTACATAACATAAACATAAAATTTTGACGCCTCATCTCGACCCGCATTAAAAAGTTTTTTTTTTCATTTACTATGAAGTTGGATAAACTATACCATACGTTTCAATCAAATCAATAGAATCAGTCTTTTCTACCTTTTAGGCATGGAACCCTAAAAAAATAACTAATATAATATTTAAAGAATTGGTTTTACTTAAATCTCCATTAAAACCATAAAAATATAATAATTTGCCTTGTCACATTAATAATAATATTTTGGGACAATCCACACACGGTCATCTGATCCCAAACTAGGCAGAGCCGATACTATGATAACCAGACAATATTGGCACGATCAACGCAATGTATTCGTAAATAATGCACGTAAAAAAAAACACTTTCAATAAATAATGTTGTTTTTAACCCCCGACCAAAAACGAGGAGTTATAAGTTTGACGCCTATGTCTGAAAGTCTGTCTGTCTGTTTGTGGCATCGTAGCCAATCGTAGCGCTTCAACCAGTGGACGGATTTGAATGTGGTTTTTTTATTTGAAAGCTAGTTTAAGCGAGATGGTTCTTAGCATCGGATTTACATATGTTCCAAATTTCAGATCTTTCGGACTAATAGAAGTAATGAAAAATGTCTATTGTATACGAAATATCCCTACCTCGACTCGGAAAAGAGCTGATGGTCTTCAAACGATTGGACAGATTTTCATGAAACATCTCGCTTAAACTAGCTTTCAAATAAAAAAACTGCATTCAAATCAATATCAAATCCGTCCACTGGTTTGAGCGCTATGATGCCACAGACAGACATACATACTGACAGACTTCCAGACATAGGCGTCAAACTTATAACTCCCCTCGTTTTGGAGGTTAAAAATGGTAACCTTCACTTGGGTCTGATGATGATCAGCAAGAAGGTGGTAACAGGATCTCGGCCCCAATAAACGTAGACCCATCGAGTTTGGGTTCGTTGGACAGCTCTCGGCAAGGATTTGCTAGAAAATGGTGATCAGGGTCTGATGATGGACCAAGACGGTGGTCACGCGATCCCTGCACCAATAAACGTAGACCCACCGAGTTTGGGCTCGTTAGGTAGGTCTCGACGAGTAGTTGCTAGAAAAATGGTGATCAGGGTCTGATAATGACGCAGGTAAGTCATTTTAACAGTTCGTTCACCGATATAAGGGGTTTCTAAAAATTTTAAATTTACACTTGTCTTACAAAAGTATTTTATCTTTTAAAAAGTATTTGAAAGATAGGTATTTTGTATCTAGTATTTCAGATACTTTTCCAGAAAGGTATTTGTATCTGGTATCTAAAATACTTAATTTGAAAGTATCTTGCATCTTGTATTTCAGATACTTTGTATAGGTTATCTTGTACATCTCTGTTGACGACTAATGCCGGAGTTCCTCAGGGATCCGTTCTCTCCGTAACTAATAATAATAATATCTTGGGACAATCCACACACGGTCATCTAATCCCAAACTAGGCAGAGCCTGTACTATGGAAACCAGACAACTGATACTAATACTTAAATACATTTTTTTAACTCTCTTCCTGCTGCATATCAACGATCTGCTGATGTCCGTTATCTATGGGTATGCAGATGACTGGAGAGAGAGTAAGGAGCTTATCCAGTCTGAAAGAGTAGCCATGGTGGAGCGCGCGAATCTCACACTTCAGGCAGTCCCCGAATGGGGTGATGGCAATCTTGTGGGATTCAATACCACCAAAACTCAGGCGTGTCTGTTCACCGCGAAAAGGAGTACGTTCACCTTGGCTCCTACTTTTCAGAATGTATCACCTTCAGTTGTTGGGTTTTGATATTTCTTCAAACCACAACTTTGGGCGGTTCATTGAGTCCAAGGCCAAGGTAGCTGCAAGTAAGTTACTAGTCCTTGCAAAGGTCCGCCGGTACTTCACACCGGGGCAGCTTTTGATGCTATATACAGCACAAGTCCGGTTGTGTGTGGAGTACTGTAGTCACATATGGGCTGGTGCTGAAAAAAAAAACATCTTGCTGCTTTCGACTCAGTGGAGAGGCGTGCTAAGAGGCTTATTGGTGATGCAGGGTTCGTAGCGGCCAATTTACAAAGCCTAGAGCACAGGCGCAGAGTAGACAGCCTCTCGGTATTCTACAGGATGCATTTTGGAGAGTATGCGCAGGAATTGCATGACTTGACTCCACCATCCCCCTTCCATCATCGGACGACGAGACGCACGACACGTACACACCCTTATGAGGTCAGCTTGCCTTCAGTACGGACTCCGGATTAAGCGATTTGCTTCTTCATTTATAATAAGGACAGCAAAGGACTGGAACAGTTTGCCTGCGTCGGATTTCCCGCCCGATTATAATGTGGATGTCTTCTAGACTAGAGTGAATAAGCTTTTAATAGGCTAGTGTGCTTTACTATCCTCGATTGTGTCGCCGTTTTCCATCAGGTGGGACTGCAGTCAACATCGATATACTATACCAACTAGATTAGCTGTCACGAACAAAATGACATCGAAAATGTGGTCGCGGTTACATATACTTACACAACTATACACGTACACGCAAAACAATAATATGTTCATATAAAAAGATAACTTACGAACTATAAAATAAGGTTCAATAATAATTGCAGACAATTCGGCACTTACACAGTTTTGGAGCTGAGAGTTGTGTGCTTCCATTGAGTTCCATTGTTTTTGAACGCTTAGACGTACAGTAAGCTAAGGAAAGGTATGGAGTTGCTTACGTTTATTTTTTCCAGAATAACCGTAATATAAAAATATGGTAAGTTACGTATAATGTTATGCTAGCCATAAAAGAAAGCATTACTTTGTACCCAACTTCTCCAGAATGATTGTTATTTCTTTCTAGTAGTATATCTGCATTTATTTGTTACAACATTAAGCTCTCAACGGCCGATGATTCCGATCGCATAAGCACTATGACGCGTCGACCGCCAACAGATTAACATGCGTATCAAATGAAGCGAAGACGCTTCATTTGATACGCATGTTGGTCAAGAGAACGACTGGATGAAATAAGACATACATATAAATTCAAAATTCTTTATTATGCATAGACTTAAAATAATTAGGTTTCGTTAGGTACAATTTTACAAAAAGCGTTACAAATGTTACAAAAAGCGTTAAATAATGACAATAGTATTGAAGTCGGTACTAAACATGGCATATTTAACGCTTTCAAGTTTTTATTTTATTTTAAGTCTAATTTATCTACACTGAACATTAATAATTAATCAAGTTTAGTGACATTGGTGCCGATTCTGTTGTCACCACTACACTAAACTAGACTAAATTTTAGTTTAGTGGTGTCAAACAATGATTAAGTGCTTAATTTGATTTCGACATCTACTAAATTGAGTTGAAAGTGAGGTTTTCATTGGTCAAATCATGTTAGTTGAAAACAATTCTCTTGTTCATCTGATTACACTAAACTAAACTAAAATAATTCTCTGGCTACGATACTTATATTAATTTTAATATTAATTTTATTTTAATACATTTAAATATTAAAATAAATATTAAAATATTAAATATTTTTTATTAATAAATAAAATAAAATGTTAAAATAAAATAAATATGAATAAATCTTAATAATTATTTAAACAAAATATATAAATAATAAAATAAATAATAATAAATAAAAAAAATATATTAACAAATAAAACATAAAATAAATATTAATAAATATTAATAAATATTAGAATAAATATGAATATAAATACAAAAATAAATATTAATAAATAAATAAATATTAAATAAATATTAAAATAAATATTGAAATAAATATTAAAAAATAAATATATAAATATTAAAATAAAAATTATAATTCTTATTAATATTTTTTTTAAATATTTATTAATATTTATTTTAATATATATTTTTTTTATATTTATTAATATTTATTTTAATATTTATTTTAATAATTATTTTAATATTTATTTCAATATTTATTTTATTATTTATTTTTTATTTTTTTAGTATTTTTATATTTATTTAAATATTTATTTTATCTTAATATTTGTTAATATATATTTTTTTTATTTATTATTATTTATATTATTTTTTTTAATAATTTTTAATATTTATTTTAATATTTATTAATATTTATTTTATTTTAACATTTTAATTTATTTATTTATAAAAAATATTTAATATTTTAATATTTATTTTATTATTTATATTAATATTTATTTTAATAATTATTCTAATATTTATTTTAATATTAATTTTAATATTTATTTCATTCTATTTTAGTCTATTCTATTTTATTTTAATCGAAGTCTTTTAGATGCCGACTATTTTGATCTAATTTTAGTTTGAAGTTTCTAATATTAGGCATAAATGACGTAAACTGTGCACAACAGAATAGCAAAATACGTTTAAAACTAAGTTGAGTAACTAAAACCATTATATTCTATCAAACTATACCTAATTTAGTTTAATTCATGGATCACTGAATAGGAAAGACACGACTAAACTAAAATTTAGTCTAGTTTAGTCTAGTGTGTGACAACAGAATCGGCACCAATGTATTTGACATTATATTTTATATTTATATTTAATTGACGGGCCCGTTGGTCTAGTGGTTAGACACCCTGGTTGCTAACCGATGGGTCGTGGGTTCGATTCCCACCAAGTGTCTGGGTGTTATTTATCTATTTAAGTATGGATTTACAAAAAAAAATTACATAAGTATTAGTATCAGTTGTCTGAAAAAAGAAATGTTAATTACCTTTAAACAAATTTAATTTATTATAAATCTGTCTTTTTGAATCATTTTTTGTCTGAGCGGTTTCTTTTTTACAAACATAATGCAGTCTTACATCGATGAATTTTTCTAAAACTAATCTCAGTAAATCAATGTTATGGTTATGCTCATTTTCTCCGACAAAAACATCTTTATTAATATATAATTTTAAAACTGCAACAGATATAAATATTTTGTCATATTTCTTGTGTATATTTTTACCACCACTTAAACGAACACAGTTGCGTATAACGCGTTCAGTGTTCATGCAAATGTCAAATACATCATTTGCACAATAAAATAAGCCATTCATATCTCGTAAATCCACTAGTTTGTGGAACCATAATTTTTCTTTTGCCCATAATTTTCTTTTGCAGTCCTCGCACCTAAGCTTTTTTACTAGACTACTTACCACAAAACCAGAAATGTAACCTACTATTTGGAAAACAATTTCCGGAATTGGGTTTTGTTCTAATTTTTGAATGAGTTCGTTGCAATTTATCTGGTATTTATCAAAATTGTGCTGTATAGATTTATTTTTTATGATTTCTATAGCACTTAAATTTTCTTCACATTCATCAAAACGATATCCCGTCGAAGAACTATTAATTTTTTAATACACGGAGCAACCACGTTCTTGTTGTAAAGTAATAATAATATTTGAGGACACACTGCCGTGTAATCCAAAACTGTCCAGAGTCTGTACTATGGTAACCAGACACCTAATATAAATACGTATATACTTTTTTGAAAATACATACTTATCTAAATAAATGACACCCAGAGAAAAAGTGGCAATCTGAACCACAACCTATTGGATAGAGGCCAGGATGGTTAACCATTAGACCAACGAGTTTTCAAATGATGGTATTGTTAGACTCCAAAACCGATATAAAATAAATTGTGGGCAGGATAGCCGAACGCGCCCAGCGAATGCATATATAAGTCACTGCTCTAGCGGTACCGCAGTCATTCGTTTCTCAGATCTCGTACAGTGCGGAAGTCTCAGTGAAGTTGCTGCGTCATGGTGATTACAATGTATTCCTGCTGCAGGAGTGTGGTAATAATTCTTCAGTGGTATGTTCAGTTTTTATTTTACTAAGGTGGTCCAGTGACAATGGTTTCTAGACAGATTCTCTTTTTTTAAATAATCTTATTTAGGGTTTCTAATAGTATAATAATACAAACTTACACACATCTCATCACCACTTTTTCTATTTTACGCAGTTGTGAAAAAAATTGCACTATTTTATAACAATGAAACTCCATGCATTCTTTGTTCGAGAACTACGTAACGCTCGTGTACTGATTTACCAACTTATGTATGCTGGTGGCGTAAATGAGAACTAACTTTTTTATTGTGGTAGTGACGTGTAGTTTGACAGTTTTGCATAGACGGTAGTGACACTCTCTATCAGCAAAAATAATTTTGTCAGCCTGTGGCTTGGCAAATGGCGAACTACTAGCGGAGAAAATGTCAAATAAATAATTGTTATTTCGGATTTTAGTGATATCTTACTTATATTTTGTATTTAAACTAGTAGTAATAAGATTACTAACCGAAAAAAAGATATTCCACCTGTAATTTTAGTGTTGCGACGAGTATTTGGACAGTTTTTCAACGCGCAATAAGACATTTTGACACGTCTTACGCCAGCTGTTGTCGGCTCGTACTAATTTGAAATAGAGCGATAGCTGTCTCCGTAGCTCTTATTTTCGTGACCACTTTTCGGGTCGTGACCATAGATAAGAATAGTATATATATACTGAAATAGATAGGAAACTCTCCCGTGGCTCGAGGACGCTAAAGTGCTGCCCGCCTGTAGCTCATTCATTAACTACGGCTCTGCTACTACATACCTATAGCTAGCTACATACCTAGTAGCTATTGGTACGTATAGTATAGCCCTTAGGTATATCAAACCCATAAATAGGTTATTAAGTTATAAAATAAAGAAAAACAACATGTGAAATATAGTATTTAATATCATAAATGATACAAGTTACAAAATATAAGTTAATCTAAGCTAGAATTAAAGTTTCCATTTAGTTACGAACGAAAATCAACATATCACAACAGACGAAATTTAATCACACTCAGACTAAGTTTCACTTTATGATATCACTAAAAACACTTGTAAACATTGATATTGTATTAAAAAGGCAACTACAGCAGCTTGCATATTCACAGTAAACCGAAATTTTTATAAAAACAAACTATAACCTCTGAGGAATATTACTACTGCACAGTGTTGCCAGCAACTGAATTAAAATAATGGCTGAAGTCGCGAAATCTGTACTGGAAAGGGACGTTTTTTGGTATAAAAAGGAAATATTAAAAAAGGTTTATTACCTAACTGCGTCAGAATGAGGATTATGTTTTTCAAGTTTATTTATGTATTTAGCTTCGATCAATTCGTAAATAACCACTACCATCAGCAGGGATTAAAAAACTTGTACAATAATTTATTCAGAAACTCCGAACTGAACGAATTATATTTAACATACTTCAATGTATTTAGTTTTTTTTTCACTACAATGTTGAACATGGGACATATTAATACAGAGCGCTTGGTACTCAATTCTCGTCCTAAATATGTAATAAAAATAGGTACCGTAGATGCGGGTTACTTTGGCTTCTTTTAATGTTATTTTCAGAAATTGTTGTGAAGTGTGGTTCTAAAGTTTTTAGTGCTTGATAACAGTATCTAAGCAAATAATAAACACTTGTCCTCAAAGTGTATGCATACATAACATGTACATACGTAAATGTTTAAATATTTTTTATTTATTTTTTATTTAAAGCCAAAGTTGTTCTATGAAGAGGGTTACTTTGGCTTGGGATTTTTTTATATACCAAAAACCATTCATTTTCTACTTTAGAGCTAATGTAAGAACTTTATAACAAAAATGGATGAAATTATATTACCTTTTTTCACTACCCACAAGTTTAAATAAATTGTCAGTTTGCCTCTCGATACATTTGTGCAGCCAATAAGAAACAAGTAAGTCGGAAATTAGAGACGGCAGTAATATGCCATATCTCATTTCCGACTAAAGTTAGATCGTTTTCTGTCAAAGTTACGAAAAGGTAGGAAATTCAATCTTTTTCCGTTTTGAGCCAATGTAACCTGCTAGAGCTAAAGTAACCCGCATTTACGGTACTTACTATTTGACCCAATTATTAATCAAAAATGTTCTGTTCTTTGTTGGCTAATAAAGACTCAAAGGCCGACGAAAGACCGAAACTTAAAAAATGGGCACAGTTTTGTTGATTTAACAACGCTGATACTATATCACATAACAGCGATTTTAATTGACTGTTCTACAATAGTTGATGGTTGTGACATAAATAATAATATTTTTTCATTGTCTTTTCATAATTACAATACATTGATATTAGAATGAAAACCTGGCTTAAATAATTTTAGAGAAAACCTATATTAATACGGATTTATTTTTTTACATTGGTAACTTCGAAAGACCTTTTTGTGTGAAATTCGATTATTGTTTTTCAACGCCATCTAGTGTTGGATAGCTTAAAACTATTTACAACGGGCTTATTTTGCTGAATGTGTTACTAGAGAGCAATGTAAACAGCGACCCACTGACTTTGTTCTAAGTTTCCATAGCATGGTCGTGACAGCAAATCTTGTTTAGATAGTATATCGATGGCAGTCAAGCACTAGCTTATAAATAGTAAAAAAAACACCAATAATTCTTATGACAAAAGTAGCCTCTAACCTAAAAGTTCCCATCTATCTTTATACAACCAAAATTCAGCCAAATACGTTAAAGCGTAACAAATAGTATAAGAAACCAACTCACTTTCACTCTTATAAAATTAGTAGGTGTAAATAAGGGAGGATTAGATACGAAATAAATTTTGGGGAAAATTGTACAAAAACGTATCTTTTTGGGGAAAAATAAAACCTGATTTGGGGAAATTCCACATGCTTAATCTGGAGACCCTGCTCGACAGATTAAATCGGCGGACAAAAACAAAACTCAATAAATGGCAATAATATTTATTTACATAATAACCACATGTGGAATAAAATGTGAAGGAACTTAACGATACAATAATTTCAATATGTCCCTGACACACGCGATGAATGATGAGCATAAAACAATGTAACATAAGGGTGCGAGCTGCAGGGCATGGTTGCCGTTACTGTTATTAAAGCTAATGTTTGTATGTATTGCTGTGATAAATGCTAGTAAATGTACGACTATCGTACAACTTGTAAGTACACAAACAGCACCTATCTTACTTATTATTGAAACGATACGAACGACAATATTGAAATGAAGTTCATGTTGAAAATTGAGTGAGAGATATGCACCCAGAGTCAACAGATGTTCTTTTAGAATAGACTAGATTAACTTTAGCGACAGCGATCAACAATTTTCCGGATGCTTTACCTGTATTGACTATTGAGGTCATCATTATTGTGTAGTATCAAACTGCCCATAGAAGGTTGTACCAGAGAAAAATACGTATTTATCTCTTAAACCATTACTTTACCGGTCTTGTTTACACACTGCTGCAGACCAGAATATCTGACACTGCGGTGGCACGTACCTAGACGGTCCCTTCCACAAGGGACACTATCAATACCCTATTTTTCTATACCAGATCAAAATCGTAGCAATAAATGTATGAACACACAGGAGTGATGGCTGACACAAACCACGGGTTGGCTTGGCTATCACTCCTGCGTTCATATACATTTATTACTTTGAATTTAATCTTGTAAAGCAAAACAGGGTATAGAAACATGAGACGCTGTATAAAGCTTATAAGAACCGACTTATTAATTTATTATTGCAATGTGTGTGCTACGGAATGGATTTTAGCTTAAAAGGTAAATTTAAGAAATATTGTTATATCAGCAACCGCGCTCTGTATCTCGCAACTGTGGCAATATAAGCACACCATAATACCAATGTATTTTTAACATAAATAATATTAAATCTATTCTCGTCACAGCGATATCACAATACAAACTTTATACATAACATACAAAACCAGTGCACCACGGAAACACGTTAACAAATATCAACCAACAATAATATCTGTTTACAGGGATTTACTGTCTTGTTAATTTCTGTTAGATGAGTTCATCTCGATACGCTTTTAGTCGCATAATTTTTTAAATTAATAGTTATTAAAACCGGCTTTTAAAATTTCTACCCGTAAATAATTTAGGTATGTACATAAATTCTCCAAATGACTGTGAATGCACCATAATTTATTGCGTATTTTAGAAGTAAGCAAACTGTTTGGCTGTCGAAAGCGGATAGGCGGTAGATATAAAGTCTGTATACTATTTATCAGTGGCGTGCAGTCCATATAGGCAAAAAGTGTTTGCCTACCCTGTGATTTTCCCAATCAGACATATCAATAAAAAGTGTGCATAGTAATATTTCGTTTTCAATTATTTCACCATTGTAAATAAAGAAAAGCACGCAAAATATTTGAAATCATTCACCTATGCGCGACGAACTTAACATAAATGCACTGTACTATACCTATCTACTCATAAATGTAAAGATAGATTTTGCGCGCGGGCCACGCAAAGACACGATACGGCGTTGCCTCAATATGCACACATTCAAAAAGATTTCTTGCACACAGACTCACACCGATACACGCACCCATAAATAATCTGACATGTATAATAGAAGAAATATCACGCACACAGACAAAGGACAGAGACACAGAGAGACACTGCCTACCAAAAGTGACATTTCAATATAGTTTAGTCCCAATAGATATTTATGTTACGACATGAATGCTAATTTGACGCGCATAGATATTGCAGCGGCAGATCATTTTGTTAGGCGTTCGGAAGCAAATCACGAGACGCGAGTTCGTATCCTCTTAGAATCGAAGTTTCTTTTTGTAATGTTTTTAAATTATTTAATAGAATATAAAGCGGTGCAGGTATATAATAAGTAACGAAAAAGAAAAGAGGACGTGTGAGCACGTAGGTCGTACTTTGCGAAAGATAATAATTTAGCTATTATATTTTTCGATAGTAGGTATGTTTATTTTTTTAACATGGTCTGCGGCATATTAAAGTAAAATCCATGGCTGCATGGATTTTAATTTAATATACTTAGGTACTTCCTACATAATCGTAAGATTCGTTTTAGTTATGGGAGTGAAATAGAATATATTTAGGAATATTTGAGCAATAATGCAATAATGAGTCAACAAAAATATAAATAATTCTGTGTTAACGCCATCTATCTCTTGTTATAGGCCCAGGCGACGTTTAAAAAAATGCCCATGTCAGTAATTCAGCTCAGTAAGTTAGTAAAGCTCCATCTAACAAAAAAAAATCTTAATAATCCAGTTCTTAATGCAGTTTGTCGCCTAGGCCTATAACACAGATATAGATGGCGTTAACACAGAATTATTTATATTTTTGTTGACTCATTATTGCATAGCAGTGCTCATTTATTCAAAAAAACATCAGTAAGTACAAATAAATAGACTTACTTATGTTACAGTGTCAATACGTACAAACAAAAAGACTGTTACCCTACGACTCTAGAGATCTAAGAAATTTGCTTTTTTGCCTACCCTAATCAAAAAGTCAGTGCACGCCACTGCTATTTATTATAGGTAAAGATTGAAGATAAGCTGGTGCTTGACGGTACTTTCACAGGACGTAAGTGAAGATGGCGTCATGAACGGTAAACTGAAGCTGGTGTCCTATTGTCATCAGCAGAGCGACTCACAGAGCACTGGCATTGCTCAGGAAATATGGATGATAACTAGCCTTGTGACAAATCGCGCGGCAAGTCCACTGTTATACGATTTTGAGTTCAATTGAATTATATATGAGCAATATTTAATTTTCATTGGAATCTATTTTTCGTCTTGGGTCTATGACATAAGTAAACTATTAGAACTAGTATAGATACTCATGCGGTCTCTAATTTATAAGGAATATACCCGTAGCTAGTATTTCTAAAACATCATTTAAGATCACTTTAGTGTGTAATATATTGTGGCAATACTGTAATAAGCAACAAAAGCTGATTTAAACGTGTTCACTGGGATACAGATTTTACGGTTTCATCCACTGTCATACCTGTATTTCGTAACTAATTACGAAAAAAAATATTTAAAAGAAACTAGCTGAAGGAAATAAACCTTTTCGAAGAAAACAGTGGCATCAAACACTGGGAGCTGATATCTTGATCTGACCGATTACTAGTTACGATGAAATTTAAATATTTTATAGCTGATTACGAAATATATGAAGATATGAACGTCAGATCGCAAGAACATTGTCAGTAAACAAACAAACATACACATAGATTTTCGCCATCCATTATCACCGTTATTTTATTCGAAAATAAACGCGATTTACTTTATAATTTGAAGTTTCTGCCGGCTCGCACCAAACGTGGCCGTGGTCACAAGCAGACTGGCTCGGCGAGACGGCTCCGTGCGCCAGGTACAGTAGTGATAGCGGATCTTTGGGTGTCTGAAGTCGGCTGTAGTTCGCGCAATAGTTCGCTACACGTAACTTCAGAGATACAAATATGCGCCGTGACCACTGTAGACATATTTGCATCTACCTCCGAAACATTATAAGGTAAATCGAGTAACAAACTTTATCAAAACACTTTCTTCAACGGATAAAATCGATTGTGTTATGATTTTAGCCAGCATTATTTAGTGGCAGGGGAATGGTACACAGGGGCGGTGGTGGTGGCGGTGGCGGCGCGGGCGCTATCGGCGCGCCTGTTTGAGCGCGATGAGGTCGTCGAGCTGCGCCTTGTACAGCTGCGTGACGTCATGCAGGTCCAGGCGCAGCTCCGCCAGCTGTTCCTCCTGCTCGCCGTACATCTGCAGCAGGGCGTCGTACTGCTCTTGGACATTCTGAAATTATAATAGTCCAAACTTGAACACCCGTCCCCCGCGGGTGTCCGGGTAAGGATAGCACCCACCCACCCATCTCCTTCGGTTGGGTGTCTAAGGGGCGATTAAGGGAAAACAAGAACGCGGGCAGCAGCGACCCCGAGCAGCCTGCCGAGCGTGGCAATTATGGTTATTCTAAGGGAAAAGCCTTTGTTCTGCAGTGGACGTCTATCGGCTGCTGATTATTCTCAATTCAGTTTTACTAAATCATCGATATAATATTTAAACTAGATTAGGTGGCACACAGAAATAGCGCCCTTGTGTCGCTATCTATTTCTTTTCAAGTTCGACCTGACAGTTTCTTTTGCCGATAGGAGTGTCGCTACTGTCTATATGCAACTGTCAAACTACACGTCATTATCATAATAAAACCGTTAGTTCACGTTTCCGCCACCAGCACAGATGAGTCCGTGTCTCCCGTGACTACACCTTAAATATAATTTTGTTAGTGAATGTTTATCTAGTTTATATATTATATCGATGTACTAAACAACTCTGTTGTTTATTAAAATTAACAGATTAGAAACAATCAACATTTAGATTCAATTTGCAATTGCAAGTTCTTAAAGCAACACTAATTTACATTACTCGCCACCGAAGCGGTTGACAATACAGGGGGAAAACAGAGTTCACACGAGCCTATTCGTGGGACTGCGCCAACGGGTCCGAGGAGGGACCAGTGCGACGAGGAAGGCTTCGTCAAGGTGCAGAGGAGGAAGAGGAAGCCAGCCAACCGCAACAAGTGCGGCATCGCACCGACGGGACCAAACCATCTGCTGCGTCCGGCTGTCCCGGTGACGTGCTGTATGTGGCCAGGCTGCACTGCTCTACGAAGGTCGAGAAAATTGTGGAGTACGTGGGGATCAAGACCAAGCTCAACCTGAAGGTCGAACGGTTGGAGTCTCGCCACAGTGTGAATTTGAATTCCTTTGTGGTGAGGGTGCCGACCGATCAACTGTCGACCTTCACAAATGAAGAGTTTTGGACGAGGGGTGTTGTGTTCCGACGATTCCGAGGACGGATACCCAACACCGCGCGCGACACGTCAACAGTTTTACGTGTCAATTAATGTTTAGTTAATATTATATGTATGTTAGTCGATAAGGTATTTGTTGTATGGGCCATAGTAGCCTGAAATAAAGGATTTATTATATATTATTATATATATTATTACTTTGCATCCATAATTTCACTCACGTCAGTTGCTTTAACGATGATATTATTAGTAACAATTATTTTATATAGAGTTTCATTTCTACTATAGTACATAATGCCTAAATTGTCGATTTGGCATGGCATCATAAACACCTTAATATTACCAAACCGTTATTGCTAACGCGTAGCATTATTCAATATATCGATGGATGGTTATTTGTAACGTCCGTGGCGCAACCGAGAACCCCTCGCTTTGTAAACCGGACGTCGCGGGTTCAATACCCACGGGAAGCAAAAACTGTATACAGTTGTTCCTTAATGGACAATGCAGGCCGATCACCTGATTGTCTGAAAAGTAAGATGATCCATGCGTCGTTACCTGTCGTTACCTGTTGTTACCTGTCGTTACCTGTTGTTACCTGTCGTTACCTGTTGTTCGTCCAGGCTGGCCTGCAGGCGGGCGGCGTGCCCCCTGAGGGCGGTCCTCTCGGCCAGCAGGTGTTCCCTGTGTCGTTACCTGTTGTTACCTGTCGTTACCTGTTGTTCGTCCAGGCTGGCCTGCAGGCGGGCGGCGTGCCCCCTGAGGGCGGTCCTCTCGGCCAGCAGGTGTTCCCTGTGTCGTTACCTGTTGTTACCTGTCGTTACCTGTTGTTCGTCCAGGCTGGCCTGCAGGCGGGCGGCGTGCCCCCTGAGGGCGGTCCTCTCGGCCAGCAGGTGTTCCCTGTGTCGTTACCTGTTGTTACCTGTCGTTACCTGTTGTTCGTCCAGGCTGGCCTGCAGGCGGGCGGCGTGCCCCCTGAGGGCGGTCCTCTCGGCCAGCAGGTGTTCCCTGTGTCGTTACCTGTTGTTACCTGTCGTTACCTGTTGTTCGTCCAGGCTGGCCTGCAGGCGGGCGGCGTGCCCCCTGAGGGCGGTCCTCTCGGCCAGCAGGTGTTCCCTGTGTCGTTACCTGTTGTTACCTGTCGTTACCTGTTGTTCGTCCAGGCTGGCCTGCAGGCGGGCGGCGTGCCCCCTGAGGGCGGTCCTCTCGGCCAGCAGGTGTTCCCTGTGTCGTTACCTGTTGTTACCTGTCGTTACCTGTTGTTCGTCCAGGCTGGCCTGCAGGCGGGCGGCGTGCCCCCTGAGGGCGGTCCTCTCGGCCAGCAGGTGTTCCCTGTGTCGTTACCTGTTGTTACCTGTCGTTACCTGTTGTTCGTCCAGGCTGGCCTGCAGGCGGGCGGCGTGCCCCCTGAGGGCGGTCCTCTCGGCCAGCAGGTGTTCCCTGTGTCGTTACCTGTTGTTACCTGTCGTTACCTGTTGTTCGTCCAGGCTGGCCTGCAGGCGGGCGGCGTGCCCCCTGAGGGCGGTCCTCTCGGCCAGCAGGTGTTCCCTGTGTCGTTACCTGTTGTTACCTGTCGTTACCTGTTGTTCGTCCAGGCTGGCCTGCAGGCGGGCGGCGTGCCCCCTGAGGGCGGTCCTCTCGGCCAGCAGGTGTTCCCTGTGTCGTTACCTGTTGTTACCTGTCGTTACCTGTTGTTCGTCCAGGCTGGCCTGCAGGCGGGCGGCGTGCCCCCTGAGGGCGGTCCTCTCGGCCAGCAGGTGTTCCCTGTGTCGTTACCTGTTGTTACCTGTCGTTACCTGTTGTTCGTCCAGGCTGGCCTGCAGGCGGGCGGCGTGCCCCCTGAGGGCGGTCCTCTCGGCCAGCAGGTGTTCCCTCTCGGCGGCCAGAGCCCGCAGCTCCCCGTCGCGCCGCGTGAGCTGGGCCAGCGTGTCCTCCATGCAGAGAGCCGATGACGCGGTCGGAGTCACTGTGCCTTCCTCCTGGGAGAAATACATTGTGTTAAACGAATCCAGTTGTGATCCTAAGCGAGGACGGAGATTGAGTGACAGTTTTTTTTCCGACAACAGGGGTATGTGGCTTTCTTACCCACTAAAATCCTCGCTGCTGTCGCATCGAAGGGAAGAGCTGGGCTCTACGGTGGGATCTACTCCAGGTACCCCTTGGTGCCTTGCCTTTGAGCGTCCGCCCCAGGAGGAGCATTGTAGCCCCCCGGGAACCTGTCACGGTGCTCACGGGGACGGGGATCGCAAACCCGCCGCCGTACTTCAGTAGCGACTTGGGCATATTATCAAGTCAGATAAAAAATGTGCGTGCGTGGAGTCCCTCCGCGCGGATGAAGTGAAACTTCACTCTCGCTCTGTACTGTACGAGACCGTAGCACACCGTGCCACACCGTACCACATCGTGCCACACCGTGCCACACCGTACCACACCGTGCCACACCGTACCACACCGTGCCACACCGTACCACACCGTACCACACCGTGCCACACCGTACCACACCGTACCACACCGTGCCACACCGTACCACACCGTACCACACCGTGCCACACCGTACCACACCGTGCCACACCAAACGACACTGAATGACGGCGTCACGTGAGCGATTTCATAACATTAACGAATTTAACGCTTAACGCGTTAAGTGATAAACTTGTTGGAAGTCGCATAAGAAGTTTCACTTCAAAATATTGCTGTTATGACATCTATAACAGCGTATATATAGGGGCCGCGCGTTGCTAAAGGTAAGGGGTCTTTTGATCGACCGAGGTGTGATGCTCAGTCAGGCCCTGAAGCCTCCAACAGTAGATTATTAGGATGTTGTACATTTATATTTCACGTACGCTGGAAACTTCGCTAGCGCGAATCACGATTGTTCGTGTGATGTCATCCTTTACTAACAGCGCATCTCTTCAGTTATATCGCCACACAACAAATAATATTTACAAAGAATGTTTTATGTACAGAGACAACCTGGATTGGCAAAGCCCTCTTACCAGCTTGCCGGTGCCTTCGATAGCTGTAGAGCGCGCTAGTCCTGGGATTTCCTTAATTTAAAAGCCGGTCTGTTCAGGATCACAATACGTAACCATGCCTTAGTTAAAAAACAATACGACTTACCGGGCTGTGTTTCACGCTGTGACCTGATGAGCGTTCACTTGAGTTCACTAGGCAGCCGCCGCTTGTCCGTATTAATACTAATTATAATATTGTCTAATTACACAAATAGTCACATAAATGAAGAAGTCCAAAAATTAATATATATAAGTCCGAATTAAAACTATTTAAAGTTCCGTGCTTTAATTGCGGGAAGTGACGTCCGCACCGAGCCGAGCCGAATCCGTAAGTGCATTGCTGTAATAACCAAAACACAGAACAACGCATAATGCCTGAACATCCCGCCGCCTAAGCAAGGTCCGCCTTGCTTACCTACACCGAATTTACCGAAGGTAGTCTGCATAATTTTGAAACGGGTCTCATTAAGATCCCGCCCTGTGTCTTTACTTCCGCAACTCTAACAATACCGTCTTTACCGGGTAACAATTTTACAATCCGACCGCGTCTCCAATGTAGAGGAGATAAGTTCTCATCCTTAATCAAAACTAAATCGTCTAATTTAGGAGGTTCCGTAACCGAAGTCCACTTGTACCGCTGTTGCAGAGTATGGAGATATTCATTTCTCGAGCGTGTCCAAAAATGCTGAGACATTTTTTGTAACTGATGATACCGAGATAACCGAGATATATTAGCTTCCGTATAAGGGTACTCTGGGAGCGCTACCAGCGGCTGCCCAATTAAGAAGTGTCCTGGTGTCAACACTTCCATATCCATTGGATCCGTACTAAGGGGGCATAACGGCCGTGAATTTAAAATTGCCTCGATCTTAGTAAAAAGAGTAGTAAGCTCTTCAAAAGTAAGCTTAGTCTCACCGATAACACGCCGAGCGTGAGTCTTTGCTGACTTAACAGTGGACTCAAACAAGCCTCCGAAATTAGGACTTGCAGGAGCATTAAACAGCCAAGTTATGTTATTCCGAGAAAGTTTCCGTTCTAAGTCCGAATGATTATTCCGTAAAAATATGTATAAGTCTTTCAAGTACTTATACGTACCCGTAAAATTTGTACCGCAATCCGACCGAATCAAGGAAGGCAACCCTCTTCTTGAAACAAACCGAGTGAAGGCTGCTACAAATGCTTCTACAGAGAGATCCGCAACTATCTCTAAATGGACCGCTTTAGTCGCGAGACACACAAAAACGCAAAGATAACATTTTTTTATCTTAGAATTCCGCAATGTACTTGATTTAATAAAGTAAGGACCCGCAAAATCCGTCCCTACACCTATAAATGCACGCACGCCCCTGATACGATCCGGTGGCAAATCTGCCATATATGGTTGCGTGGGCTTTGCCCGAGTCCGGTAGCATTGAATACATTTAAATGTAATGTGTCTAGTGACACGCCGAGCCGAAATAATCCAATAATTCCTAGATAATATAGCCGCCAAAGTATTTGCACCGACATGACAATAAACTTGATGGTTATGAGTAACCAACAACTCCGTAAATTTACCTTGGCCTGGTAATAATATAGGATGCCTAGCATCATAAGACAACTCCGAATGTCTTATTCTTCCGCCGACCCGTAATAAATTATCCTTATCAATAAATAAACTTACCGTCTTAAATTATTTTTAATTACTTTACCCGATTATAAATTTAAAATGTCTTCGTCAAAATATGCCTCTTGGACTTGGCGAATTAAGCACAAGATAGCATTCCGTCTTTCCGACACCGAGATGTTACCGAATTTCCGAGAATTTTTATATTTACAATTATTCGCGAACCGCAATAAATAAGCCGTAATATTTACTAATTTATCAAATGAACTAAACCGATCTAATAGATTAAAATCCGAATTTAAAATACCAACGTTAACTAACTTAGCCTGTGCACGTAGACCAGGCAGTAAATCCGAGGGGAATTCCAAATAATTATTTGGCCAAGTATCCGAAGGTTGACATAACCACTGTGGATTCCACCACAAACTATGTGTCAATAACGCCGCCGCCGTAGAACCGCGAGATGCAACATCTGCACAATTCATCTCACTGGGAACGTGTCGCCAAGTGATATGTACTTTTGGCGAAATAATTTCCGAAACCCGATTTCCCTCAAAAACTTGAAGTTTGTGCGCGGGCGTCCGTAGCCACGCTAACACAATAGTGCTGTCGCACCAAGCTACAACATTATCAAATCGAATGTTAGACTCCATGCAAGTCACAACATGGTTTAAAAGAGCCGTAAGTAACTTTGCCCCATTTAATTCAAGTTTGGGTATAGTAAGTTTAGTTTTGAGAGGTGCTACTCTAGACTTCGCTATCAGTAACTGGATAGCACCCGTACCGTCCGACGCTTCTGCGCGAATGTATACCGCCGCCGAAAATCCTAATGAGCTTCCGTCCGAAAAGCCGTGAAGGCTATACCGAGCCTCAGACTTAGGTTTTAAACAGCGAGGCAGAGAGATCTCCTGTAGCCTAGGTAAGTCCGCTATTATATCCTGCCACTGCTGAACTATATTCGGCGGAGCTGGGGAATCCCAATCCACTCTCCGTGAGTCGTTATCACTACCGCCTGCGTTGCAGCTTAGCAAAGATTGAAGTACTCGCTTTAGTGCGAAAATAACCGGGCTTATCCAACCGAGAGGATCATATAACCGAGCTATCAAAGATAAAATCTTACGTCGAGTAACTGTGCCGTCCGGAGGTAAATTAACCGTGTAAGTAAAACTATCCGATACTGGATCCCATTGGATGCCTAAAACTTTAATAAGACCACCAGTGTCAACACCGTCAAATTGCCGAGGGGTCTCCAAATGATCAGTTGGTAGACCGTCTAATAACTGTGGTACATTACTGGACCATTTTCTCAACTCATAGCCCGCCGATTGCATGAGTTGGATGAGTTCATCGCGTAGCTCTATAGCGTCTTCTAATGTGTCTTCTCCGCCGTTTAAATCGTCTACGTAACTATTTTTAATGAGAAGCCGAGCCGCACGGGACATCTCCTCAAGCCGAACCGGAGCCGATAAACTACAATCTGACGCACTACCTGTAGCCGTGACAGTTGCGCCTAGCGCATCGTAAGCGACCTGATGCAAGCAGCGAATCGAAATAAAGGGACTAGATTTCAAACCATACGTGTTTGTACAAAGTTCATAAACCAGTAATGGTTCCGATGGAGATGACCGCCAGAAGATTAACTGATACCTCCGAAAATATTGCAACCGAAAACTATATCTATTTCTTGCAATCTAGAACTAGTTATATTAACCGAACTTAAATTATTATTATCGCTACTTAAATCTAATTGACTTGCTAAATAAGTAGTAGGTTTCTTTAAAACCACCGCCGTAACCGATAACAAGTTATCCGAACTTGTAGGTTTAAAATGAATATTTACAACCGATTGACTATCATTAGTCTTCAAACTGCCGATACCTACTAAAGGTACATTCATATAGTATCTCCGTATACCAAGCCGAGAAACTAAGTCGTTCCGTACAATGGTCACCTGTGCCCCGAGGTCTAAAAGAGCGCGCGCTTTAATAAAACTGTTATTTTGTTTTTTGACATCAATAACCACCGTAGGCAAAATAACGTTATCTATAAGTTTAGGGGCCGATCCGTCCGATATATTATTTACATTACGCGCACTTTCCGACCGAGCTAACATAATAACCTTATTGTTGTTCATTAATTGCTAGTCTGAGTTATTGTTGCGTTAATTATGTAGGCTACAGCCGGAGGATTTAAAAGGAACCAAAACTGAATATAAAATTACTTTATTAAATTAAATTTACATAATTGTTACTTAAAATTAAATGTACAGCCCGCTTCGATGTTAGAAGCAAAGTGTGTCCGTTAGTATGAGTCTATGCTATAAATAGTCCCGCACTGCACTGTCAGCACATTTGAGTTACACGTGTCTGTATATTTGCACTATCTGCAGATTTGCTTTACACGTGGCGGATGCTAATACAATAGCCCTTTCATTCCTGTGTAGGGTATCAGCCTCTGTCAGCGAATTCGCATTACACGTGTCAGTACGTAACACCTCCCCCCGTAGAACAGCAACTATTTCGACATTTTAGGAGAAAGAGGGGATGTAGTCATAATCCAGTCCACCATCATCTGGCTCGGTGAGTCGGCGTTTGAGATATAATATGTCTTGTACAGTAATGATTGGTTGCCATCGGTTTAATTAGTGCAATCGTGAGGGCACTAAATGAGGTCTCCAATATTTAGATCTTGTAGAGTTATAAATGTTAGACTGAAGTGTCTTCGGGCATCTGTTGTACGAGATGATAGACAGGTTTCTATTAGTTGTTCGTTACTGCTCTTGTCTACACTTGTTTCTTATTATCCAAGAGCGTTAGATTTAGATGTCAGGATGAGGTAATTCCTTTCTTGTTAATGTAGTGTTGAATGGTCTGCTTCGTTGCGAAGTTTGAAGTTTGTTTTTTTCGAGGTACAGTGTGACTTCCTTCGGGCATTCTGCCTCCATGTACATAGAATCTATTCTACAAGTCGCAGCGAAAAGGTAAAGTATGGATATGTTGATGATTTATATTAGGGAGAGGGAATAGGTAACAGGAAAGGCAATCGGCAATACGCAAACTATAAAGATTTTATTTAAAATTATATCCTAATTTATAAATCCTATTTTCTAAGTTTTTAATAACAGAATTATTTGTGCTCGATGCACAAACAAACTACAAGTGATACTATCTAACTTACTTAATGATTTCTGCACGATGCAAAAAAAAACAAAAAAATAGTTTAAAATATAACTAACTTACAAAGGTAATATAAAATGCTAACCTACGTATATGGTCATGTGTAAACGGCTACTTTAGAGCAATTCGTTAATTTGATTCAGTAGCATCCTGCAACAATACGGGGTCTTTTGGGCTCCTCTTAAGGCGGGATTTAGCAACAGGACCACGTTTTTTTCGTGTGTAAATGTGTATAGGTAAATTTGCTAGAACAGTGTCCTGTGTGTAACGTGCTGCTAGTTTTTGTCTACTTGCTAAAGGATTTTTAACAAATACTTGTTGGTTTGTGACATATTCTTTTTCAGGTTCTCGATTTTTGTTCCTATTCTCCGTCAATATTGTTCGGTCGTGAAATGAAGATTCATTTATCAAGTCATATACTTGTACCATTTTTTTCTTATGTTCTTGGGAATATTGTTGAAGTAAATGTTCAGTTAAGTCGATATCCAAAGGAGTCCGAGGGTCAAAATGTCCTGTAATCAAGTCTATTGGTCTACATTTGGTGAATGAATGTATAGAACTATTATATCCTAAAACTGCATAAGGCATGAGGTTACTAATTGGTTCGTTACATTTTTCTAATTTTAAAATTCTTAAATGCTCAAGTATCGTCGAATGGAAACGCTCTACTATTCCGTTATCATTGGGAGAATGTGCAAGAATCTTATGATGCTGTATTTTATGAAGTCTAACAAACTCGGAAAACAGTGCATTTGTGAATTCAGGTCCCTGGTCAGTTACTATAGTTATAGGTACGCCATGATGAGTGCAATATGTTAAAAGAGCCTGAACAACACTTAAAGCCGTTCCATCTCGAAGATGGTATGCTTGTGCGTATTTTGAGAAGGAATCAACTAGGGTAAGGAATTTCTCAGACTGTGCTGTGAAGAGGTCTAAGTGGACTATTTCGAAGGGTTTAGTCGCTGGGGGAACTATTGAGAATTTTTGTCTAATCGGGTTACGGTCATATTTTGCCTGACCGCAAATACCGCACTCGTTGATGTATTTTGTAATATGCTCTTTCATTTTGGGCCAATAATACCGATAAGAAAGAGATAGGAAGCATTCTGTAATACCACGATGGTTCGTTTTCCCTTCATGGTAGTTTTTAATAATTTCCTGCTGTTTGAGATAATCTTTAACATTCTCAACTTCCTTTTTAGTTAGTGTTAAATTAAGTGAGGAGCTTTTGAATTTGTCTTGAATTATAGGTATAATCTTATACATTGCGAGTGGCGGATGTATGATTAGACCTGTCTTTACTTTGGGTTTTACGTATTCTTTAATGGAATTAAAAACATCATCCTCAAGGTTGGATTCAGATAACTGTATAGTTGTTCTAGTATGAGATTCAAACGGTTTAGAAACAGCAGACCGTTTCTTAACATCGCCTACGACAACTAGACATATTTGATGGTGAAATTTATTCAATGGATCATCTGAAATTGGAATCTCTAATATGGGATTTTCGGCACTAGTATGGACAGTTTCTGTAGAGGATCCGGCAGAGCCAGTAATCGTAGCTATTTTCTCAGATGGTTGAGCTATAATTGAACTTAAGTCTTCATTATTGATTTCTATGCGTGATAATGCGTCTGCGTTTGTGTTCAATTTACCCTGCTTATACTCTGTTGTAAAATTATACTCACTTAATTTCAATTTCCATCGAGTCAGGCGTGAATTGGGCTCTTTAAGACTCATTACCCATTGGAGTGGTTTATGGTCGGTGACGATCTTAAACTTTCGACCAAATA
This sequence comes from Furcula furcula, assembly GCA_911728495.1. Classification (NCBI taxonomy): domain Eukaryota; kingdom Metazoa; phylum Arthropoda; class Insecta; order Lepidoptera; family Notodontidae; genus Furcula; species Furcula furcula. The sequence continues at coordinate 25,792,155 of OU452252.1, forward strand.
AATAAGGACGAAAATATTTTGTTGCCCATACAATTGCAAGAAGTTCCTTTTCGGTTGTACTGTAGTTAATTTCGCTTGTATTAAGAGTTCGAGACGCATATGCCACTGGTTTATCGCTACCTATTTGTCCTTGGGAGAGGACTGCACCAATGGCAACATTTGAAGCGTCAGTGGTCAGTATAAAGTCTTTGCTAAAGTCCGGGTATTGCAATATGGGATCGTTAATTAATAATTTTTTGCACTTTTCAAAACAGTTAATATAACTTGGATCGTTAAGATTAATTTTAGAACCCTTTTTCAGACAGTGAGTCATTGGCTTAGTAAGGCGAGCAAAATCGGGAATGAACTTACGATAGTAACCTAATAACCCTAGGAATCTTTTGATTTCAGTCGCTGTTTTAGGTAGTGGGAATTTCTGTATAGCTATTATTTTATCTGGGTTAGGTTTAAGACCATCTTTACTAATGATATGACCCAGATATGCAGTCTCTAATTTCAAGAACTCTGATTTATCTAACTGAATTTTGAAGTTGGAATCTCGAAGTCTTTTGAAAACTTTTTCTAAATTATTCATATGTTCTTGCAGTGATACTGAGAAGACTATTATGTCATCTAAATAGACTAGGCATACTGTATTTTGCAGGTCCTTAAGCACATTATCCATAACACGTTGGAAAGTAGATGGAGAATTTTTTAAACCCATGGGCATTCGTAAAAATTCAAAGTGCCCATGCTCTACTGTAAAGGCTGTTTTAGGAATATCCTCTGGATCCATTTCTACCTGATAAAAGCCACTGGCCAAGTCCAGAGTTGTGAAATAATGACAGTTGCCAAGTTTATCTAGTACGTCAGTTATGTTTGGTATAGGATATTTATCATCGATGGTTTTTTCGTTAAGTTTTCTAAAGTCTATTACGAGGCGCCATTTGGTTTTACCAGATGCGTCACTTTTCTTTGGAACAACCCAGATAGGGGAGCTCCAGGCTGACTGCGAGGGGCGAATTATATTTTGTTCCAACATCTTAGCTATTTGCTCCTGCACTTCTTGCCTATGTATGAATGGATACCTATAACTTTTGGTGTAGGTTGGTAGTTCATCAGTTGTTCTAATTCTATGTTTTATTTTATTGGTAAAAGTCAGGGGTTCGCCTTCGATATAGAATACGTCAGCATACTGAGTACAAAGCAATTCTAAATTAGCTTTTTCCTCTGGATTTAAATGATCTGATCGTAATTGACTTAAAACTTGACTAGCGCGATTTGGCTGTTGTTCAGTACGCATGCACTGGATATTAAATACTTCAGCGCTAACAGGCTGACTCATTGAGAATATAATATCATGGCGAGTTGGATTAACTATCTCTACAATACCCTGGTTATTTTTGACAGTTGTGACACAACCGCTCATGATACAGTTTGCGAAAATCTGTTCGGCAATTAATGCGTCTCCATCGTGAAAATTTATAGGGATTTTAACCAGTTTAGATGAATGAGCTGGAATTATTTCTTCATATAAATTACAGTTCCGAGAGTCATACATACGTAAGGGATTACTAGAGTTCCTAGTTATCAATAAACCGTTTTTTAAATCTATGTTGGATTCTAATTTTTCTAATAGGTCATAACCAATTAAGCCGTCGAAGTAGTGATGGAATTTATAAATGTAGAGAGTTATATCGTCAGTCTCATTAAATTCTTGAAAACAAGGTATTGTAATTGAATATTCACTGCGGGTGGTTGCATGGATGTTTGTGACTTCAAACGGGTCGTAATTACAATGTATGTGTGAGAAAAATTTCTGTACTGTCTCAGGACTTATAAAAGATTGATTTGCTCCGGTATCAATTAATAATTTAATGGGTGGATTTCTAATTTGTATAAATGGTAATTGTCTTTGGGTTTGTAAGTTGACCTCTATTTTAATTTTTCTGATTTCGGGGTATCCCGAAAATCCTCTGGATGACTATGGGTATTTTTACCTAAGATGGCACCATCCATTTCCTCCGTGGAATGAACTTCAGTGCAATGAGGAGGTTCATACGCATAGTCACTATTAAAATGTTCATATTCGGGATAGTCAAAATCGTCTCGGGGGAAATATTCATTAGACTGTAATTCATGGTAGGGGTCATGGTCATATCCGTAAAAGTCATTAAAGTTTAATTCTCTCGTTTTGAAATAATTGCAGGGCTTAGGATTACCCGATTTAGTCCAGTCATGATATGTACGTGTTGGTATCGGTAGTGGTCTAGTCGCATAGTGACTTACGCCACTCATTGGTTTAGGTCCATTATAAGTTGGTCTATGATCTGGCATTTTAAAGACATTGCTTTGGGGTCGGTAGTTAGGTGGAGCTGCGCTGAACATCTGTTGAGTCCGTGTAGGTCCGCGATATTGAGGGGTTTGAAATCTCCATACAGGTATGGGTGTCGGTGCTTGGGTCATAGTATGTTTAAAAGATCCCGGCATGTTAACGTGTCGCGGTGGCAGAAAATTAATAGGACGCGATTGTGGCATATACATAGGTTGCGGTACAGACTCAAAATTAAACTTGTTACCGACCTGGTGATGAGCTTGCGGCTTTCGCTCAAGGCTATTTTCGTTGCGTTGTTGTAAATATAATGTATTCATTTCCTCATGCACGAACTCAAGAGCTTGTTCTATAGTATTAGGCCGCATGCAACGAATGCGAGAACCCAATGGGTCACGAAGGCCACGCAGATATGCTTGGAGTGTTAATTGTTTATATAATTCTCGCTTTGAATCAATCGTACTTAGTATCGTTTCATGCAGGCTAATATATGTCATTATAATACTAAACAAATTTTGACATTTTTCGTAAAATTCTTGCGGTGATAATGACCCTTGCGTTAAAAGTGATAAATCACTAAATAAGGAGGCTTCATCGCGATGATCGGCAAAGTTGTTCACTAGCGCAAGCTTAATACCAATCCAATTATCGGGTATCCCATTTGAATTAATTGTACGGGCCGCTGGTCCTACGATTTTATTTAAAATCCCGTTCAATAATGCTAAATTACTTAATTCATAACATTCCTCAGGCCTTATATACCGATCGACTAAGTGATCGCATAACTTTATAAACCGAGTTAATACGTTCGAGTTTCCGTCGAATTCGGGAACCAGTCGTAGGGCTTTGTAGATTTGATCTATTAACGCGTCAGACATTTTTGGCGCGAATGACACTAAACTATCTAAGGATTTGTTATCTAATAAATCTAAATTTCTATTTGCGTCTAGTAAACTATTTCTACGTCTATTAACTAAACTAAAAGGAGTCCGAGATTGCCGTGGGTGGAAAATCTTGGATGGTTATATATAGAAGGTTTCCCTTCTATTCTAAATTAAAAGGAAGCGACTTTAGAACGATTCTAAAGTACTTTAAATAATTGATGTTCTGGTACCTCGTAGTGTATCGATGTCTGGATACTCCTCAGGCTGCAGCTCGTAGATTCGAATAGTCGACGTCCTTGCTCGATGCACTGACTTTAAGACTATCCTACCGACTGCGCCAATTATGTAGGCTACAGCCGGAGGATTTAAAAGGAACCAAAACTGAATATAAAATTACTTTATTAAATTAAATTTACATAATTGTTACTTAAAATTAAATGTACAGCCCGCTTCGATGTTAGAAGCAAAGTGTGTCCGTTAGTATGAGTCTATGCTATAAATAGTCCCGCACTGCACTGTCAGCACATTTGAGTTACACGTGTCTGTATATTTGCACTATCTGCAGATTTCGCATTACACGTGTCAGTACGTAACACGTTGCCGACCACTTGTCGGGCTAGCCGATTGTTGACGGCTCGGGCGCCGATTGTTTATATTATAAGTACCCATGCTGTTATACTCATGGTTCCGATAAGCCAAAGCCTCGTCACTGCGTCTCCGTTGTGAGAATCTATTGTGCGACATAGTCAAGTTTTGATCAAGTGGTTGCCTATTGCCGCCGCCGTCCGACCTGTTATCGATAAGTCTTTGATTACCCGGACTGAAATGTTTACTTCTAATATCATGTGACACATACATTGCCTGCCGAGTGTGCCCATTTTGTTTTTCTGTCGAACAAACTAATTGATTGTGCCCGATATGACCACATTTACCGCACGGTACATATTTTTTACAGGCCGCCGCATTATGGTGACCGAAACACTTAAAACAAAGGCCGTTGTTCATTACCCACTCACGCCGTTGAAATAAGCTAAGCTTAGTAAACTTAAAGCACTCCGAAATTTTATGATTAATCATATTACAATATGCACAGGTTTTCCGATCTGCCGAGTTTTGATTAGTAGTACCTGCAACATGATGAGCCATCCGATATCTTTTGTTCTTATCCGACCGATGATTTGAATCCGATGGGTTATTTGGTGTTGGTATATCTGTTGTAGCCGTATCTATAAAACGACATTCGTTCTGCAAGAACTCTAAAAGTTGCGTAAATGTCGGGACTACAATATTATTTCCGCCGTGCTTATGTTCAAACCGTGACTTTAAATCCGTAGGCAACTTATTTAATGTGATATGGAGTAGCAAATAACTCCACTCCGTTACCGGGAAACTTAAATTTTCTAATGCCCTTGATGATTCTAACAGAGGGTTTAGAATTTGGGTACGAAGTCCGATACACTTCGTCATTACAGGTAAATGTAAAATCCGAGAAATATGACTATCCGCTAGTAATCGTTTATTTTCATACCGTCCGCGTAAGATTTCTAAGGCCGTATCTAACGATTGGTCGACCATAGCTAAATGTTTTATGAGCGATCTGGGCTCCTTTTCAACATGTGAAAACAAGTAATGAAATTTCTCCGTTTTTGAAATATCCGTTCTGGTCAATACTAAAGAAGAAAATAAAGAAATAAAACTCGTCCAGGAATATACATCACCATCAAAAACCGTAAGATGTATAGTCGGTAGGCGAGCCGTTTGAGCACTTTCCGTGGGTTTATGGACCCCTTGCAGACTAGGGTAAGCCGCCGATACCGCCTCCAGCTGGTTATAAATTTCCTCAGCATCCTTATACTTCCGATCATACTGCTGAATCAACTCTTCATTGGTCTCATCAGTTAAAAGTGCCTCATAGCTTTCATTCAAGGCGGTATACCTATCTTCTAATTTTCTTAACCGTGCCGAAATAACACCCGAACTGTGCTTTTTACTATTGATCATCTCTAAGGTATTATTAAACCAATCATATTGAGTTTTAAATCTGATTGATATTGATTTGGACATTTTTACCGATTGTATGTGTAATTAACCGAAATAAACGATATAAATGGACTATAAGCAAATCCCTATCCGACGAGAGGGACCAAGCCTTTGGATTGGCAAAGCCCTCTTACCAGCTTGCCGGTGCCTTCGATAGCTGTAGAGCGCGCTAGTCCTGGGATTTCCTTAATTTAAAAGCCGGTCTGTTCAGGATCACAATACGTAACCATGCCTTAGTTAAAAAACAATACGACTTACCGGGCTGTGTTTCACGCTGTGACCTGATGAGCGTTCACTTGAGTTCACTAGGCAGCCGCCGCTTGTCCGTATTAATACTAATTATAATATTGTCTAATTACACAAATAGTCACATAAATGAAGAAGTCCAAAAATTAATATATATAAGTCCGAATTAAAACTATTTAAAGTTCCGTGCTTTAATTGCGGGAAGTGACGTCCGCACCGAGCCGAGCCGAATCCGTAAGTGCATTGCTGTAATAACCAAAACACAGAACAACGCATAATGCCTGAACACAACCCAACGTTTAATTTTAAAAACATTGACATTTATAACACTTCTAGTAAAAAAAGCAATCGTCCCCTTGCCTTGCTGCAATGCTTGCCTTAAAATGAATATGAGCATAGTTACCGAGTGCCAGAGCGAGGCAGAGAAGGAATCCGAGATCACGGAGTGCGGCGGCGAGACGTCGCCTCGCGCGGTCACTTGCTCCTGGGTTCAAAATAATTGTATTTTTAGACCACTGCGGTGGTGAAGTATTTGCCCGTGGGGTGCCCGGGTAAGAACAGCAAGTTGGGTGTCATAAGAGGCCATTAAGAAAACAAGAAGGGCTGCAGCGTCTTTCTATTGGATTATCTACCACCTATATTGCGATCCCCAAGACACCTGCCAAGCGTCGGAATGATGGCATATGAAGGAGGCTTTTGTTGGACGTCTTTCGGCTGATGATGACTGCGTTGGTACTTACAACAGGGCAAAGAACGGTCCAGGTAAGGACCACTGCAGTGTGAGATATGCTGCCAGCCAACATGTGACAATATATAAACAATGCTGTATTTTGGTGTAAATCTGAGGGCCTAACCAAGATAACATACAATTGCTTCATAGCGAATCTATTTCTTCATTCGCTGACAGAGTCAATTCCCTATCATTTGTCACGTATATTTTCGATGACATGTAATTCTCATACATTTTTATACTTTCTATTAGCGATAACGCTTGTAGAATGTTACATTGTCTAGGGTAGGGATTGCAATCCGGAAAACCGGATCCGGTAGTTTGCCGGATCCGGCATCATTTGACGTTCGCCGGATCCGGTACCAATACACCGGATCCGGTTTTAGCAATTTTTGGCAAAATAATAGAGCTGTTGCCTGAGAAGGTACTTTAAATGCGTTGCGCGTACAAGCAGATGACACAATTAACACTATTTGTTTTCTACAAAACTTTTTCCAAAATCAAAATTGATTTTCTTATAATATATAATGAATACTAAGACAATTATTACTTAAAATTCTATTTAAAATAATTATTTATCGAAAGTTGATTAAACTAAAGAGTTGTAATTATAAGACAAACTCATTATTGTAATAATTGTGCTATTCATTAGACAGATTCATTAAATCATGATGGTGTGTGTCGTAAATATAAAACTTGTTTGTTGGCAATAGTTAGCATTCTCAAATACTTTAAGAATTATTGTGATCCCATTTCAGTAAAACAGTGTTAGTTCAGCATCCGCGAAGAACGGCTGTGTTGTCCTTGCCCTAGTCCGTACTCGGGCTAAGCGCCGACGCAGCAAAAACACTGTCGCGAGTAATCGTCACCGGTAACCGCGATGACCCAGATATCGTCATGTGTTGCGAATCAAAACAATATGTGTGAACATTGTTAAAGCGAAGTTATATTTTAAAAATGGATTCGCAAAATAGAATAAGGCTTGAAACAGAAAACGAACATATTTTGTATCAACGGTTTACGGAGGAACAAGCGGAATGTAAGAGATTACAACATTTAGTAAAAGAACTACATTGCCAAATAGAGAAGCTTGAGCAGCAACTGGAGTACTATCAGGGGGACTAAAATGTACCTCCAGCCAAACATACCAATACTGAGAGTACCTCTGAACAAGTCCATTATGAGTCAGACGAAGAGGAACTGGCTAAGGAAACTGAGTGGATCCGCCTGCAAAGCCGTAAAAAAGGAAGCTGAATCAATCACTGTCGCCACTACAACAACAAGGAGCTAGCTCCATCGAGACTGACAAAAAAACACCTAAAATTAAAAAGGCTCCCCAGCCACCTCCAATAATCGTAGAACAAGTCAAAAATTATCAAAAATTCTACGATTGCCTAACATCAAGTGTGCCCAGTGACTCGTTCCTAATTAAAATGAGAAGCGGCGACACCGTAAAAGTAAATGCTAACAACGAAGACTCATATCGAGCCATTACAAAGCTGCTGTTAGACAGTAATAGCCTCTGGCATTCTTATGAGAACAAACAAGACAGACCAGTTAGAGTTATGGCAAAAAATCTGCATTTCTCATGTGACCCCGACAGAATAGTCGAAGACTTATCATTGAAAGGATATATGATCCAAGCCGCAACAAATAAGCTACATTGGAGGACTAAAGAACCCCTAAATATGTTTATGCTATCATTTGATAAGGGTGAAGATATTAATAAAATCTATAACATAAAATCTATTCTTGGGTGCAAAGTAGACGTACAACCGATTAAAGCGTCTAAATTGTTCCCCCAGTGTAAAAGGTGTCAAGCATATGGGCACACTCAGAAATACTGCTCTAAAGAGCCCAGGTGTGTAAAATGTACCGGCAAGTACCTAACAAAGGACTGCAAAAAACCGGCAGACACTAAACCAAAATGTGTCCACTGTGGCGAAGCACATCCTGCTAGCTATCGGGGGTGCATAGTAGCTAAAGAACTGCAAAATTTAAAAAACAAAGCAGTAAAGACTCACCAGGCCTTACGTATTAAAACTGTTAAAAAAGTCCAGAGTCAACCTGTCAACAAAAATCTGTCTTTTGCTCAGATAACAAAAGGCAACCAGGTACAGGCACGGGCACAGTCACAACCACACCTACAGACACAGCAAACATCTAAATTAGATGAAAAATTAAACAAAATTCTGAACGTCTTTTGACATCTTTTGACGAAAGACTTAAGAAATTGGAACATAGCACCCAATTTGCTATAACTAAACAAAAATGATTAAGTCACTTAAAATTATAGCATGGAATGTTAATGGACTTCGCCAGCATCATGAGCGGAAGTCGTTCTAAGTACAGAAAACATTGATGTGTGCCTCATATCCGAATCACACTTTACAAATGAATCCTTCATCCGAATAAAAGGATATAAAATTTATCATGCATTGCACCCTGACAATAAAGCTAGGGGAGGCAGTGCCATTATAATAAAGGAAAATATCTGCCATTATGAGATATTTAAGCAAGAATACCGTGAAATTCAATGTGTGGCTGTTAGTGTCAAAACAAAATACTACCCGGTTACTATATCAGCTATATACTGTCCACCAAGGTACTCGATAAAAGCTTCGCAGTATGAAAGCCTCTTGAAACAACTTGGTAATAGATTCATCCTTGGAGGTGACTTTAATGCGAAAAATATCCACTGGGGATCAAGACTTACTACACCTAAAGGAAAAGAACTCTTAAGCGCAATTAGAAAAATAAAATGTGAAGTTATATCAACAGGTAAGCCAACCTATTGGCCCACTGACACACAAAAAATTCCTGATTTAATCGATTTTTTCATATACAAAAACATCTCGTCGAACCTTCTTTCTAGAGGGTTACGATATGAATTCTGACCATTCACCAATTATGCTTACTATTAATGAAGGCATAATATACAGAGAAAACCACCCAACTCTAGTTAATAAAAATACTGATTGGCAAAGCTTTAAGCATGACTTGGACTCGGTAGTAATCCTGAATGTGCCCTTAAAAAATCAGCAAGAAGTAGAATTAGAATTAAGAAAATTTATAACAGATATCCAACAATGTGCTTGGAAAAATACGCCTGATTTTAAAATTAAGCCTAGTTCTAGAAATTACCCAATAGAAATACGAAATATGATAGCTGATAAAAGAAGACAGAGACAAAGATGGCAACGAACAAGATATCCACCCGACAAAACACTGCTAAATAATCTCACAAAGCAGTTAAGAAGGGAAATTCAAAAATTCTGTGATGAATCCATGCACACTTACCTCACACAATTAACGAGTGACCGTGCATCAGATTACTCATTATGGAAAGCCACAAAAAGCTTGAAAAAACCCATTACGCAAATTCCTCCGATTAAAGAAGAGAACGGAAAGTGGGCTGTAAATAATGAACAAAACAAAAAACAAAGGCCATTAGATTTGCAAGTAATTTGGAACAAATGTTTCAACCTAATAAACTTGACACTGAGGAGTTCATTTTTGATGTAATAACTCAAAATGAAATTAACATAAAACTTGCTACACCAAAAGAGGTTCACGCAGAGATACTACGTTTAAACAAGAAAAAATCACCTGGCTACGATCTCATTACTGCGGAAGTCCTTAGTAACCTACCACATAAAGCAGTAGTGAAACTTACCACACTAATAAATGCTTCATTCAGATTAAAATTTGTACCAGACATGTGGAAAGTTGCAGAAGTTATAATGATACCAAAACCTGGTAAAACACCTCATGAAGTAACTTCATACAGACCGATCTCGCTATTGCCAATAATGTCAAAATTATTCGAAAAGATCCTATTGAGACGGTTGAAACCTATTATCGACAGTAGAAATCTTATTCCTGACTACGAGTTTGGCTTTAGAGAAAAACATTCTACAATAGATCAAGTTCATAGAATTACCAACATAATTGAAAAAGCATTAGAAGAGAAGAAAGTTTGCACTACAGTTCTTCTGGACGTAGCCCAAGCATTCGATAAGGTATGGCATCAGGGACTCATATATAAACTACGAAAAATGTTGCCAAAGCAATTCTCAGACATTTTGGAGTCCTACCTAACAGATAGAATGTTCAGAGTAAGACAGGAAGATGCATATTCTGATCTTAAGCAAATCAATGCTGGAGTACCACAAGGAAGTGTTTTAGGCCCGGTCCTGTACATATTATACACCTGCGATATTCCAGAATTAAAAAACAATACCATTGCAACCTTTGCTGATGACACGGCTATTATGGCTACAGGGGTCACTCATGCGGAAGCTGTGGAGAATGTACAAATTGCCATTAACACCATCTTTGATTGGACAAAAAAGTGGCGAATAAAACTAAATGAAAAAAAGTCGGTTATTATAGACTTCACCAACAAAAGGACTAATTATCATCCGGTATACTTAAACAATCAAGCTATACCCTATGAGAATACCGCCAAGTACCTTGGTATGACTCTTGACGCAAAACTTCGCTGGAAAGCGCATGTCAAAAAGAAACGCGAAGAGTTAGGTCTTCGATACAAGAAACTGCATTGGCTCCTTGGAAAACATTCCGTGTTGTCCGTGCAAAACAAAATACTGATATACAAACAAGTCCTGATGCCAGTATGGACTTATGGAATACAGTTGTGGGGCTGTACCAAACATAATAACATACAGATAATACAACGTTTCCAGAACAAAGTACTCAGAGGTATTGTAAATGCACCCTGGTACATAAGAATAAATGACCTCCACAGGGTCCTTAAAGTGGACCTCGTCGCTACAGTTATTAAGAAATACGCCGAAGCTCATGAATGTCGGCTTCATCACCATGTGAATGTCGAGGCTATCCAGCTCCTCGACAACACGGACATAGTGAGAAGACTGAAAAGGACAAAACCGTTTGAGTTAGTTTAAGTGATAAAATAAGTGCAGTGTAACGCAGTGTAGAACACAACAACAAAGTGTCTTCGCCTTAATAGAGACAATAAGAAAAGTGCCATTGGACACATTCTTAATTTAATTTAATTTATTCGTTTAGGTATAACTAATATTACTGATTAGCCTAGCCTGGCTAGATTGTAATTTATATGGTGCAACCTCATAAGGGAGCATCATTACTTTAAAAAAAAAAAAAAAACATGAAATTATATGCAAGGTTAATTATATTAGATTTTATAAAGTTACTTACTAAAATAATTGAAGACTGAGCTAATCGTTATATCGTTAAAATTTTACTAGTCACCTAGGTACACTACTACTAGATTTTATTTGTTTGCTCGTTGTCTAATCTTAACATTGGTTGGGAAATAAAGTTGATTTTATAAATATGTTTTATTTTTTATAAACTACCTATAGGTACGTATAAAGTAGAATGACACTTGATTAACTTACTAACAGTTCATTTTGAACTGAAAAGGGAAAATCATGCTGATTTGATCAATCCGGATCAATGGGAATTCGGCCGATTCCGGCCGGACTGAAAATTACACCGGATTGCAATCCCTAGTCTAGGGGGGCTGGTGTACTTAGGGGTCAATATCCTAATGGGAATTAATGTACTCACCGGTGTTACCCGAATGGGGTCAATGTATAACTTGGGGTCGTACTAATTAGTGTTACACTAACGGAGGTCAATGTAAAAATAAACGCTAAGCCTATTATAAAATCATAAAGGCCCCCCCTTTATACTACGCCCTTTAAATACGAAAATACTAGCTTTACAATTATAATCATAGTATGATACGCAATTTATACAGTACTTATATTCAGTTTATAACAAGATAGGTGTCCGCCAATCCGCACTTGGCCAGCGTGGTGGACTATGGCCTAAGCCCCTTCATCTTGAGGGGAGGCCCGTGCCCAGCAGTGGGACATAAACAAGGGCTGGTATTATTATTATTTATTATAGGTGTAGATATTTGTCGCCACCCGGGGTATACCTGTAGTATGGCGTTTCTTTTCCTCTCCGTGTCTAAGGCGGTCCTCTCAGCCGCGAGCTGGTGGTCCACGTCTTGCAGCCGCCGCTGTAGCTCCGATATACGAGCCTCGTACTGCTCCTTCAGACTGGCTATTTCTCGACATTTGCTACAAACATACATATATAAATAATATCACTGCTTACATCTTTGTTTCTTAAAACCGCCTCACTGGTATGGTGGCTGCTGTGAACTTGGGTTCGATTCCATGGCTGCTGTGAACTTGGGTTCGATTCCATAGTTAGGTTATCTATTTTTATCTATTTTTTTTAGAAATAAAATAGTTGTTGCCTGCGGTTTTATCGACTTCGACTCGTAATAACCTAGGCGATTATGTTTTGGAATATTACGGTAAGACTACGGATATTAAATAAATAGTTGGCAAGTAGTTGGGTGACTTTGTCCAAAAAAATGCATATAGAAATCAATATCAATCTCTCAGACCTCCTAAATATTGCGATCCCCATTTACAAACGTGAGTTTTGAATCAATAACATCTGAAGTTTTTATGAATTAACTCACTTTTCTGAAATTAAGTAACAGAAAAAATGTCTAATAATTTAAAATTACAAATAGACATTTCAATTTTGCCCGTGGACTTCAAGTCAAGAATAGCACCCACCCATCTCCTACAAATGTGAACCTACGATGTAAGAGGCGACTAAAGTAGGGTTTATACGAAGCCAGTGCACTGGCCAGTCCTTGAGACCAGCCACCGCTGGCTTGGCTTGTGTTGTTTAGATGTAGCCAACTCAGCCTGGATTTTACATGCGGTGTGCACACGTTTGACATTTAAAAGTAATGAATTCGCGGCAAACCCGTCAGTTGAAAAATAAATATTAAAGAAAGTTTTTGCATTATTATTAAAAGAGTTCACTAATATATTACAGAAAGAAATTATGAAGAAAGAACGACTTTGGACAAGAAAATGGCTAAGCGATAGACCCATAACTGGAGCCTCTGCTTTGTTGCTAAAACAATTAGGATACTCTTGATTATCGCTTTAACTTCATCAGTCTTCATCAGTCAGTCCTTCTATATTCATTCCTATACGAAGTTGTTCTAGTGCCGAAGCGCGCATTTCTTTAGTTTTGTATGCATCACAACGCTTATCCCACAAGCAATCGTGCTCTCTATAAAGTAGTACGAATTTTAAGGTATCGTCTTCGTTAAATTTTCTCGGCATTTTGTCGCGGAAATTCTCAACAAAAACATACGCACATGCATCCTACATACATCCGCCAGCGACTGGCGCGATGCGTCTACACGTGACCGCAACGCTGGCGCAGGGGTTGAAGATATGTATCATCTATGGGTTGAAGGGTATGCGGGCGGAGGTCACTGGCTTGAAAAATAGACGGGCGCTCTATTCTCGCCAGCGCTGTCAGCCAGCGCTGGCTTGGCTTGAAAAACTGTTTATACAAGGCCAATAGCAAGCCAATGCTGGCTGCCAGTATCACTGCCAGCGAGCATTGGCTTCGTACAAACAAGGCTTAAGGAAAAACAAGAAGACGGGCAACAGCGTTTTTCTATTGCATTACTTACCACCTATACTGCGATCTCCAAGACGCCCGCCAAGGGTGGGGATTATGGCAACTCCTCCCTATTGAGGGGGAGGCTTTTGATCAACAGTGAACGTCTTTCAACTGCTGCCCCCCTAAACAATGTAACATTCTACAAGCGCTATCGCTAATAGAAAGTTTATAAATGTATGAGAATGACATAAGTCATCGAAAAATCACGTGACATATTGTAGGGAATTGACACCATTAGCGAATGAAGAAATAGATTCGCTATGAAGCGATTGCATCTTGTCTAGGCCCTCTGGTGTCTTCAATTTTATTTGTCTTGGCGAATTCACGATTATTTTATGAAGACTGAATTTTAATTTTGATCATTTTTAAGCATGATAAATGTATATCACCTGGCTAGTTCGTCCTCGAGCCGCGCAGTCCTGTCTGCCTGGTCCCCCAGCCCCCGCATCTCGTCGCGGGTGGCCCGCAGGCGGCCCTCCATGTCGGCGAGGCGCGCCTGCAGGGCGGCCCCCTCGTCGCGCGCCAGGCGCTCGCGCTCCGTGCACGCCGCCAGCGAGCGCTCCACCTCCGCTGTATCATTATACTGCGATTGGTTTTTAAGTGGGAATGTTGGTTAGTTTTTACTAACTAACAAATCCCACAACTAGTACTATAGAGTACTTATTTTCAAGTAAGAACAGTAGACATAAACCAAAATATAAAGTTGTTTTGAGATGTGTAAATGAAGCCTTTTTCTATGATACTCCAGTCGATATAATAGTCTGTGTGATGTGAAGAGATTGAGTAAGTAAAATCTAAAACTATTCCAACTTTAAATACGATAGCCTCAGCGGTTTCTGAAACCTATAAGTGTGACAGACAGACAAATAGACAGACGAAGTCTCACCTTTAGGGTTACTTTTTTACCGTTTAGGTATAAAACCCTAAAAGCGAATAATAAGTTTCTGCGTATTTATTTTTCAATTTGATGTACCAATGCCACGTCGGCGAGCGCGCTTCTTTTAATACCGGCCGGTACTTTATCGAAACGAATCGCGTTCAAACTCTTTAATTAAATAGTGTTCCAAATTCAAAAATCATTTCGTCACTGTTATTAAGTGCGCCGGAATGACCCACATCGGTCGCACTCATCGAGGCGGCTCGAATAGATGGGATGGAAATGTTACAGTAAAGTTATAGTGTATGGTACCGACCTAGCTGCGCGGCCCTGGCCCGCAGCGCGTGCGCGTGCGCGTGCTCCCGCTGCACGGCGGCCGCCTGCAGCTGCGCCAGCTGCGCCAGCACCGCCCCCGCGCCCGCCCCCGCCCCCGCCTGCTCGCCCGCCCCCGCCCCCTCCCCCGCCCTCGCCTCCAGCGCCTCCCGCAGCTGCGCGCGCAGACCCTCCTCCCGGGACACCCACTTCTTCTCCTCTATAACACACCGATGCTCGTTGTACGTATACCCTGTTTGTACGTACTAAACCCACCTTAACGGTCCCTTATTTAGGGGAACTGGGACTACTGTTCTGCAGCAATCCCCATAAGACTATCGGAAACTAAGGAGAGCCTGTACTGCAGTAACTAGGCAACCGACAGATTTTTTTATAAACTACTAGCAACCCACCCCGGCTTCGCATGGTATACATATAAAACTTCCTCTTGATATCACTCTATTACTGAAAACTGCATTAAAATCCGTTGCATAGTTTAAAAGATCCAAGCGTACAAACAGCAAGGGCGACTTCGTTTTTAACCCCGGACCAAAAACGAGGGAAGTTATAAGTTTGACGCCTATGTCCGGAAGTCTGTCTGTCTGTATGTATGTCTGTCTGTGGCATCATTGCTGTCCAACTAGTGAACGGATTTGAATGCGTTATTTTTTTATTTGAAAGCTAGTTTAAGAGAGATGATTCTTAGCTATGTTTCATGAAAATCAGTTCAGCCGTTTGAAGACCATCAGCTCTTTTCCGAGTCGAAATAGGATATTTTGTATACAATAGACATTTTTCATTAATTCTATAATTCTATTAGTCCGAAAAATCTGAAATTTAAAACATATGTAAATCCGATGACAGTAAATAAAATGGTAATCTTCGCCAAGGTCTGCTGATGATCAACAAGAAGGTGGTAACAGGATCTCGGCCCCAATAAACGTAGAGGAGTATTGACGAGTAGTTTAGATACTGAAAATAGCACAGGAAAGTCATTTTAAGAGCTAATTTACCGGTTTATGTCGGGGGTCTTTCAAAATTTTTAAATTTATACTATGTAAAGATAACAAACAACACGCAGACACAAAACAAACAGAGATATTCATGCACCCAAATATTTGTCGTCGTTATTTGTTTTTTATTTGTGTGTGGAATTCCAACCAACGACCTTTTAATTAGCAGCCATAATGTCTAACCACTGCACAACAAATCCATCAACATGTAGTTAAAAATGTTAAACAGTTCGTACCGTTTACCATCTCGGTCCTCAGCGCCACCAGCTGTGCCCGGAGCTGCTCCAGCTCCACCTCCTGGCGCCGGCGCGTCTGGTCGGCCAGCTCCTGCTGGGCTCGTCTCCGAGCCAGCTCTGCGTTGTGCCGCTGTAACTCTTGCACCTCCCGCCTCGCCGCTTCCAGGGATGTGCGGCAACCTTCCAGCTTGTGGTTCACGTCGTCGAGGGCGCTTTTCGTCTGGCGAGATTTTCTTAATATATAATACTAGCGCGCGAGGTATCCGGGTAAGAATAGCACCCACCCATCTCCTGCCGTTAGGTGTCGTAGGAGGCGACTAAGTGAAAACAAGACGAGCAGCAGCATCTTTCTATTGGATTATCTACCACCTATACTTCAATCCCCGAGACGCCTGGGGATTATGTCCGCCCCTTCCCTTCTAAGTGGGATGTCTCTGTTCAGCAGTGGACGTCTTTCGAAACTAGAACTTGGCCGCAATCCCACCTCATAGTAAGTTGTGAATGGTAAGTAACAAAATGAGGGTAGGGAAACGCCAGAGAGTCTCCTGACTTTATTATCAACGACCATACAATTTTTTTACCATCTACGGGTATGTCAGTTCCGATTTAGGGACCTATTCATCAGTCAGTCATTCAGTCATATATAGGACAATTTCCTAACTTCTGGCTGCTAATGAAAATTCTTAAAACAAAAGCCTCCACTGTTAGCCCGAATCGGGAGTCGTATTTAAGACCTCGATATCAGCAACCGGACCCGCACTGAAGCAGTCCAATTTACAGGAAAAAGTCGATAAAATGTATTTAACATCATCACAATATGCGCACGGCATTGTTTGTTACCAGGCCTCGTGATAAGCGGCGAGACGCGATAACAGCCAAATGTATTGTGATACTTAATCATACACAATTATTATGGCAAAACCATAATATGGAGAATAAAATTTCTAGTAATTTTGCAATCCAACACATTGAACGAAGATATGCCTAGTCCAAACAACTTTGTAGCGAAAATTACTGCTGCGTCGCATGTTGTTGTGCAGGGTGTGCATGGCATTGCGGACAACCGCGCCGGCTGCCGGTTGAATCTCTTCGCTATTAGATGCAGCTATTTGTAATCTAGTTAGTCGCAAATTTAACTGCATTCTGATGGAATTATACCCGTGGGGTGTCAGGGTGGGAACAGCACCCTCCCATGTCCTCCCGTTAGGTGTCTGTAAGCGGCGACTAAGGGAACACAAGAAGAGGGCAGCAGCGTTGTTCTATTGGATTACCTATCACCTTTACTGTGATCTCCAAGATGCCTGCCAAGCATGGGGACATTTTTTTTAGGGACTGATAGACGCTGTTGGCTATGGCAACAGCTCCCTTCTAAGGGGAGGCCTTTGTTCAGCAGTGGACGTCTTTGGGTTGCTGCTGCTGATGGATACATACATGTATTGGATATATACATGTATTGGATACATACATGTATTGGATACATACATGTATTGGATATATACATGTATTGGATATATACATGTATTGGATACATACATGTATTGGATACATACATGTATTGGATACATACATGTATTGGATACATACATGTATTGGATACATACATGTATTGGATACATACATGTATTGGATACATACGTGTATTGGAAACATACATGTATTGGATACATACGTGTATTGGAAACATACATGTATTGGATACATACATGTATTGGATACATACATGTATTGGATACATACATGTATTGGATACATACATGTATTGGATACATACATGTATTGGATACATACATGTATTGGATACATACATGTATTGGATACATACATGTATTGGATACATACATGTATTGGATACATACATGTATTGGATACATACGTGTATTGGAAACATACATGTATTGGATACATACGTGTATTGGAAACATACATGTATTGGATACATACATGTATTGGATACATACATGTATTGGATACATACATGTATTGGATACATACATGTATTGGATACATACGTGTATTGGAAACATACATGTATTGGATACATACGTGTATTGGAAACATACATGTATTGGATACATACGTGTATTGGATACATACATGTATTGGATACATAGATGTATTGGATACATAGCCTAAGAATTGAGCAGTTGTGACGGATATGCTTTGTGTTCATTCTTCTCGAATTCCTACAAAATGGTAACATACCTCCAAGAGTTCAGTTTCCAATTTCTTATTAGCGGTGGTAAGCCTGTACATCGCTTCTATCTGGTTGACTTCCAACTCCTCCTTGGCCGCCATGGACCGCTTGAGCCTATCCAGTTCGGAGGTTTGTTCCGCTATTTTGTCCCTGAAATAAGATTTCAGAAGATAAGTACAAAAGCACTCCTTTAGATTTTTTTATACAACGTAGTAACACGCAAGACGTTTGCGGTGATGGTCAGCGGCACGCCTGCCTAAAGATAGCTGCATTGCACTGCCGCTCGTCACTTCAGACATTAATAATTCAGTCTCTTTTGTCCGGTAATTTCACCAGCTACATTTCTCTTCACACCGGAACACAGCAATGTTTACACACTGCTGCTTGGCGGCCGAATATCTGACACTGCACAAGAGACCCATAACCTAGCAACACATTCGCGGATAGTTAGAAGATTAAACGCTTTCTACGCAGTAAGCTGACAAGCGTCCCGAAGAACGTGATCGCGACGGTTTTGCCGGAAGCTGACCGCGTAGAACTGGTGTTACTCATAGCAAAAGTAACTCACCTTAGTTTCTTAATGACCTGCTCGTTGTCGTTGTCTTTGGCTCTTAGCTTTTTAATTATGTTCGAATGCTGGAGTTGTTGTCTCGCCAGTTTCTCGCCTTCCTCCTGCAGCTGGGCTATCACGTCGTCTTTCTCTTTGAGCGTGTTCTCCAGCTCTGAGGAGTTCTTGCGTGATGAACACTCCGACTTGAGCGTGTCTAGTTGCTTGCGTAGTTGATCCTATTTGAACAAGTTTGATACAGAACTGTAGAAATTATGTAAACTTATCTTTTAGTAAGTCTGTGTTGTAACCTAGTAACCTGCTTGGGGGGACTGGTCTGACTACTATCCCTTTAGCCTTTTAGTTTGTTGTATCGTCGTATTGTTTTTTTTTCTGTCTTATTTGATCTTTTGAACGGCAAGACACACTGTCGCTCTGATCTAATTGTAACATGACACACTGTTTAAAAAAAAGTGAAAAAATGACAAGCCCGCTAAGTTTCTTGCTGGATCTTCTCAGTTGAGGCCGCGTTGTGATCCGGTGGTAGCTTTTTTTTAAAAAAAAACATGTCCTTTCAAAAGTGCTAGCGTTAAGCCTATTTGAAATAAACTATTTTTGACTTTGAACCTTTAAAGCTTTACAACAGGTTTACATAAGTACACTTTATTATTAGAGAGATCGAAGCTGGAGCCCGCTTACTGCTACACGATGGAAGCTGGAAGAGGCTGTGAGAAATTAGTAGTGTAAAAAAGGTCAAGTTAAGCCAATAAAGACCTCGGCCTCCAAGAAATTTGGCGGCGCTTACTGACACATATCGATACCTATTATACGGGTGCTGCTCTGACCAGTAAATAATATGTAAATACCCTACGGCGACCACCAGCACAATGCTTCGCGGTAGGCGCTGACGTATCGTCAGTGTTCCTAACTGGACAATTATAATGATGATGCTTCATAAAAAAACAATAAGATGACGAAGACTGCAGTGGTCTGCCGCTCCGCCATGTGATCAGGGAGAGTGACCCACGCTGTTCCGCGATGACACAGGAGATCTGGGCGCAGGAGGCGCGCCAACGCCGACCTCATGCCCCAGAAGTGCGGGCCGCAGGAACGGGTGGACTGCTGCCGACGCATAAGCCGCATAGGTAGCAGTCCTTAAGGACTGCTACCTATGCTGAAGGCGATTGCTTAAGGCTTAAGCCTTAAGCAATCGCCATCGCGTAAGAAGATGGCGTGCCGGAGTGTCACGTAACGCGTCACGCCTCCCGGAGGAGGTGTCCGTGGGCTTTACCGGGGTGGGTGGGTGGTGTATACCTGTGGAACAGTCTGTGGACTTTTTAAACCCACAGACAAAGAAGTCCTCTGCAATCACTTTGAAGCGGCGAGAAACGATACCGTACAACAAAAAATCCTCATTCATGACCTTCAGAAGGAGTTCAATATTTTTACCTCAGAAGAATTAAATTAGTTTCCTGAAGAAGTTTGCATAGGAAAGTCAATTTTTTTCTTATGCTACAGTATTTACAAAGATTACCTTCTCTCTGATAGCCTGCTGGAATTTCTTCTCAAGCGCCGACATTCTCTGGGTGTAATCCTCAGTGATCATATTGATATCCCCACTTTCATGTTTCGCCATTAATGACTCCACTTGACTCTTCAGGTCTGCATTACTCTCGGCTAGCTCTGCATTGCTCCTGCTAACCTCCATCAGTCTGTTTTCCCTGGCTTCTAATATTTCCGTCATCTCGCCGAGCCGTCGCATCAGCCGCTCATTCTCAGATCCCTGACTCTCGTCACTTGTGTTGCTTTGCACTGATGCTTCAGACAATTCCCTGTTGTGCCCTCGAATCTTCGTAGCTAAGGACTTACCCAACACTAGATCTACTAAGTTTGGTGATGTCCTGCCATCAAATTTAGACTGTTTACAGCCATATTTAGCAGGGCTGTTCCTGAACCCATGCCCATTGTCTCCATTTGGACTTGGAATAATTTCTATATCGGATGATGTAGCAGTTTCTAGTTCATCTCCAGACGTGTGTCCTGACGTTCTGTCTGAACCGATCTTAACTAAATCACTTTTACTGTCGGAGCTTATTGGTGATGTCCGTTCTTTGACACTGCCTTCCTTGTTAGAGGAACCACTGCTGGAGAGGTTACATTGCTGTTTCTCAATGTTAACAAATGCTGAGCTCTCTGATCTTAGCAAGTCACTTGAAACATTCACATTGTAGAATGATGATGAATCACTCAACTTCTCTATAAATATGTCTTCCTGTTCTTTCTTTTGGTCTTCTGTAGGGACTTCCAGGTTAATACTATCACTGTCAGCGTTCAGTGTCCTGTCTGACCAGGAGCCATCGTTAGATGAGTTTTCACTAATTTGCATCCGTTGAGGCAAGATTGCTTGTTCTAAATGCAGAAATTCTTTGTCAATACCTTTTCTTAATACTTCGGTTTTAATGACTTTGGAGAAAGAGCTCAATGCCTTGTCATCTGTATCTAAAACGGTAGGTGCTGTACATTCCGATATGGAAGTATATGACATTGTGTCCTCATCATCGTCGGCTACTAAACTTACACTATCTGCGGTCTCAGCTTTTTCTGTCTGTTCCCCCACCGGTGTAGACTTCTTATCACTAATGTCTCCGGGAGACAATAATGATGATGTACTACTGTTTTTGTCACTTGAATAGCTGTCGAAACCGAGACATTCAATGGAACTGGGACTTATGAGACTGTCTGGCAAGATTTCAACCGAATCAGAGTTTAGTTTCTGGCCAGCACTACTACTGTGAGATATAGAGTGTACTGAAGCCTCAGAGTCTGGAGTGGTCTTCAAGCTATGTGATAGCACTTCCACGGAATCAGAACTGTTTCGACTGGACATCAAAGACAATATATTTGATTTTGATGAATCCCGTCTGTTATCAACATTGGGTACGTCATCCTTCAGAGATTTAGTGATTCTATGATCTAAAACATCGGTATCAGACATTATAAGTTGACTTTTAGAGAACAAATCATCCTGGCTGCCATAATTAGCGTCAGAGATCACGTTCATTGACTTCGCTTTAGGTGGTTTAACGATTGTCGAATCGTCATTTTTTGGCTGTTCAAAGAACGACCCAGCAAATGATCCCCATAGACTTTGAGAGGTAGATTTGGATGGGCTCTCGGTCACAACGGGCTGTTCTTTAATCGGGTCGTCCTTTGCACTCTCTGCGCTGACCGTCAGACCCCAGGAGGCAAAGAAATCAGAATTGTCTTGGCGAGCCGTACCACCGTCGCCAGGCGAAGATTTAACGGATTTAGCACCACTAGGTTTTGACGAGTCCTCTTCGAGCTCCTCCCCGCTCTCATCCTGGATATCCAGAGCTTTGTCGATCGTCTTCTGAGCTTCTTTCAACGCCGTTTTAGCGAGACTAGTGAACCCTGACGTGTCGAACCAATTCATTGTGTTTGCACATTAGACTGCACTTATCACGGATCGAACATAACACTAAAGGACCAAATACACATGTATTATATTGTAAAACGCTGTTGTTATGAGAACATTGATGAAAATACACTTCAATATATCACAACAAACCAGGTGACGTTTCCATTTTGTTTATATTATTTACGTATAAAAAAAATTGCAGCTGTCAAATTATTTCATTTAGAATTTTCTCTTTCATTTATAATTAAAACACTGGAGATAAATTAATAATAAAACAATTTTTAATTTACATAAATGCGATTTAGTTACTAAATAAGTAAATTAATGTCTGATTTGACGTTTAATTAACACATAAAAAGTCTGTAATTTGACTACTGTAGTCTAGTAAAACTGGATTTGTTATTTCAACATGTCAGATATGGCTCCAGTGGCGCAATTGGTTAGCGCACGGTACTTATAAGACAGTGTACGTGTGAGTAATGCCGGGGTTGTGAGTTCGAGCCTCACCTGGAGCATACTTTTTAGTAACAAGCAATGCTGATTAATTACGATATCCTAATCCCTGTGAATTAGTTTTTTACTCAAACAAAAGAAATTAATGATTATTTGCTAATTTGATCCCACTTAATGGAAAGTGGTGCTGCAGTCATGAATGGTAAACCGGAGGAATGGTCAGAGAAATAACAGCGTTGGCGACAAAGAGCGACAGAGCACAAGTCTTTCAAACCAGCACAGTATCGGTTTCGTATCAGGTGGTGGGTGATTATTCTGATGGCAGTCACACGAGAAAGCCGTTGTAGGTAAAGTGATAGTGGGTAGTCCGGCTAATCAAAGTAAGTAGGCGTTCCCGCTACAACTGGGATCTCCTTTCAAATATAGAACTTAGCCCTTACCTACCCAAAATTATATTGTTCCCTTCTTATCCGGGTGTTTCCGGACGTATGGAAGGAGGGTCGCCTGCTTGTCTTGCCGAAAGGCAATGACAAGCCACTTACCGACCCGAAGGCGTACCGTCCGATAACGCTCCTGCCTGTGCTAGGGAAAATCCTGGAACGCGTAATGGTGCAGTGTGCACCGATGATCAGCGCAGTCAGATCTCCATGACCCAGCACGGATTTTCTCCGGGCAAGTCCACCGTAACGGCGCTAAATGAGGTCATACGCACCGCTAAGGAAACATCATCTAGGTACGTTCAGGCAGGGGTACTGGCATCACCTCCTCGAGTGCCCGGCCCATTGTAATTCCCGAGGATTCGTTCGGAGGAAGGACAATGGGCTTGGGACGGTGTACCCTGGGCACCGGGTAATATCTCTCCACTCTTCGGGGTGGACAGCTGTTGCTCGGTGGCGAAGCCTTAGGTGGGGGCGCCGAACTGCTGTTCCCGGTACGGGGGTACCGGTTGAGCGGCAGCGAGGCGCGGGTGGGTGTAGGGCCGAAAGGCCACGTAGGGCGGGGGCGCCGCTGCCGCTGTTCCCGATGGGGCACAACGTCGGTTGAGCGCGGTGGTGGTGCAGGGGGGAGTCGGGCCGCAAGGCCTTAGGGCGGGGGCACCGCAGCAACCGTGCTGTCAGGGTATGGGACCTGGCAGACGGCAGTACCTGGGGTATGGGACCCGGTAGCTCGGTGCAATTGGGGGGGTAGGGCCGAAAGGCTATAGGGTGTGTGTCACTGTGGTCGCCCCTGGTACTTCTCTGTTGAGCAGAGTGGACTGGTGGGCACCGCAAGTGACAATGGGGGGGAGAGCCTGCAAAGGCTCCGGCTTGGCCACTTTGGTCGAGCCGGTTGTGGGTTCGGCGAAAGCCGAACGGCCGCTGGCGGGAACCGGATGAAGTACAACGTACGTTCCCGGGGCCCGCCACTATAGCGGAGGTGCTGGAAGGCCCGATGGTGGTTTAGTCGGTAAGAGTCCGACATAACCCGCGCATGGTAGGCGTCGTGCGCGTGGTATCCTATGAGGATTCCACCATCGCTAAAAAAAAAAAAAAAAAAAAAAAAAAGGTACGTTCAGGCAAGCTTTCTTGATATCTCCGACGCCTTCGATAACGCATGGTGCCAATGATCTTGACCAAGGCGAAGCGTGGCGGTTATCCGGCCAACATTTTCGAATGTTGGCGGGATACTTCACGGCTCGCCGGGTGGGCATGTTTGTTGGGGACCAGGTGGAATGGAAGGTGTCCACTATGGGTTGTCCCCAAGGATTGGTGCTGGGTCCCACTCTGTGGAATCTACTAATGGATGACCTGTTGCGATTGCCATTGCCAACGGGGGTAAGGATACGTACGCAGACGATGTGACGATCCTGATTGAGGCCGAGTCCAGGGCTCACATTGAGAGAACAGCCAAGGAAAGTCTTGACATGGTCGTATCCTGGGGTGCCCGTAATAGGCTGGAATTTTCGCCTGACACTAACTATGACAATCAGGGGAATGTTCCAGCGGCGCCCAGTGATTAAACTCAAGGATAGGTCTGTTAGGAGCGTCACATCGTGCACGATGCTAGGCTGGTAATGGACAGCACATTGTCTTTTGCGCAGCATGCGGTGTCGATGGGGGAGCGCGCGGCCAAATGCTTTGGAAAGATGTCTCGAATGTCGGCATCTTCCTGGGGCATTCGATATCGCGGTCTGCGCATCCTCTACAGGGGCACTTACGTCGCCACGATAACGTATGCTGCGGCCTGCTGGTATAGGCGTGCGACACTCCACGTGGTCCGTAGCGCGTTACTGAGATCTCAGAGGTCTAGCTTAATACTGTAGACCAAGGCGTATCGGTCGACCAGCACGGCTGCGCTTGCAGTATTGGCAGCTTTACCACCCGCAGACCTGGAGGTACCTAATCCGCGCTGGCAAGCTGGATGAGGAGCGCCAATCCGCGACCGGGCAGTTGAGCAGACGGAAGCGCGAGTCGGACGGTCGGTGGGGCCATGGGTTGGTGGAGGGTCATGTTCAGTTCTTATCCGCAACCGGAACCATATCAAAAGGGCGGTATCGCATGATATCATCATTCATTCATCATAAGAGCGAAATTCCTTAATTTGGACAATTCAAGAAGATCTGATTGCTGATTATCCCGCTAAATGAGATTGTGTGAAGAACCAATAATAGTATTTATATGTCAACCAACACTAGTTACCAAAGCTTTATTACACAAAGTTCATTGTCTAGAACTAACCTGAGTGAGGACAGTCAGTGAGTATAAATCTCGGTTATAAGGTCAAGAGACGTATAGAAATGACAAAGGATGCCATGACACGACTCAATAGAATCAGGCAAAATGACGATTTTGCCTGATTCTATTGATTTGGTGACGACCAAAGCAATTGTTTACCATATCTATGAAGCAGAAACGTGGGCTGTAGAGGCCAGAGATACAACGGATTGATGCCTTTGAGATGTGGTGCTGGAGACGGATGCTTAAATCCCTTGGACAGCAAAGCGCACCAAAGCACTCGATTCAGCCTGAACTTAAAAATTAAAACACGTTTGTCTACCCTTTGCGAACAACGCTTTTTGACCTTGAGAGAGATCAGGGTGCGCAGGTTCGAACCACGGCTCGCACCACTGATTTCTTCAATTAGGTAATCACTGAAAAAAATCTTAAATCTATGGGTAATCATGTGCGAATCGTCTTTGCGCGATTGTTACTAGCTTTCGGTGAAGGAAAACATCATGAAGAAATTTCGAATGGCGTGTAAAGTCTGCCAACCCTCGCTTGGCCAGAGTGGTGGACTATGGCCTAAGCCCCTTCATTATGAGGGGAGGCCGGTGCCAATAACAAGACATAAAAAAGGGCTGGTTTATTATTATGAGAGAGATGTGAGGTTGGAAAGGCGTATCGGAGGCAAGAGGTCACGTGGCCGACAGGTGCGGTCACAGCCAACGATTTTGGTCTAGTGCCCTGGCCGCTAGCCAATAGGTCGTGGGTTCGATTCCCACCTTGCGTCTGAGTGTTTCAAGTGCGTAACCTATTTTGGATACAATTGTTCAACGATTTAAAGCAAGAAGTTAAGTTTGTCAATTTGACGTGAATAACTTTGAAATTTGGGGGGCGGGGGGTGTGGCATGAAGCTCTCCACGGCCGGTGATTCCGAGCGATCTGCAGGAACCGCATTTGCTCGATCTCGCGTCGACCGCCGACGGATTAATTACGTAATCATTGAGTATTTTCCGGGTTCCAGGTGGCTCTTCAGTTCAGATGTTTAGATTGAAGAGCCATTTTTAAATTGATATAACTTTTGATATATTTTATTACAAATTCCAGAATATGTTCTACAAAATTATCTGCTTTGCTACTAAATAATGGTGCAAGTTTCATTTTAACATCTGAGATGGCTCCTCAATCCATACGGATCTATAAAATGCATTATAATTATAGATAAACGATAATAGAAGACGAATTATGACTGTGTTTTGATGCAGCTCAGTGACTATACTTGTAGAACTACTTGGAATAAGCCAGTAGAACGCCTGCCTGTAAACGGTTCCATTCTCAGAACATTCTATTTTTTACAGTTCTGTGGTCTTATTGCACTGTGGCTCGTTAGTATTCAAGTTTCTTGCCTCCACTAATTTCACCAAATACCTACCGTGCCCTTTCGCACCATAACGCAGCAATATTTAGGTACTCACTGCTGCTTGGCGGCAGAATACCTGACATTGCGGTGGTACCAAATCAGTCCCTTGCACCATCTAGTTTCTGCCAAGGGTATCTACCAAAAATGAAAAAACAAATCTTAATACTTACTTAAATTAATAATTTAATTTAATAAAAACAAATTCGGTATACATAATATATTATAATTATTATCTATGGTCTACACGACGCCAGTGTTGCCAGTCGTCGGTGGCGCGGGCTGTGTGAACATGAAGCTGCTCGCGTTTTGCAGCAGCTGGCGTTTCACAAACTCCGTGGTGGCCGACTTGAGGTTCTCCTTGGCACCGAACTTGCACTTGATATACCCGTACAGATTGGCACCGGTTAACGTCAGTGCGATCAGGACCAGCAACTGCGGGAATAATAATTATTTTTTGGAGAATTGGGAATGACTAAGTGAGGCTATAATTCAAAAATTATTCTCGGTGCAATACTTCTCATCTTAGACACAGGGTCTTTTCCCTGGTTTTGTTAATAATTCAATACGCTTATATGCAGGGTTGCACCGTCTTTTACCATCGGATGAGATTGCGAAGCACTAGTTTATATGGAGTTAAGACATTGCTGGCGGAAAACAAGGTACTTCGTTATCTTTACATACACTGGACCGCATAGAAAATCTTCAATATCTTAAAAAGTACCGGAGCTAGCTTTATGAAATAAAGACTAAATTAAAGATATCTTTTACAAGATCAGTCATCTACGCGAGAGATATTATAATGCACTCTCACTTCCTTTACTTTCAGAATCCTACTGTCATGACCCCCCCCCCCCCCCAAATCCATATTCGTACACGGCAAAATTGGGCAACGGCTTGGGTGTCTAGGTACAAGACAAACGGGACCGTCACATGTGATCCCCCCCCCCAAAAATCGTTGGCTGCGACCGTTCCTGTTTGAACCCGCGACCTCTGGTTTGCAAAGTAAGCGGTTCCCCGTGCACCACGGAGACTAGGTATCAATATAGTAACTCAATTAATGCAAAGCCGTGATAATATGGAGGTACATATAAAAATTGTGTGTGATAAATCTAATCTAATCCGTGTATAATGGGCATCTAACTAATAGATCGATAATAATGAGCGTCCGATACACATACACACACGCTACACTCAATATCTTATAACAAGGTAACACATTAACGTCTATCAGTGATGTAATTATATATCTAATTATAAATCAACTGGTTTTAAATTGTTTAAGTTATGAGACAATTAACAATGAAACTATTAATTTAACGCATGTCGGCAACGCGCTAGTGAGTCTTCTAGTGATTCGTCTATAGGCTGTGGTGACTGCTTACTATCAGGCAGGCTGCATGCTTGCTTGCATAAAAGGTAGTAAAAAAAGGAATTGAAGATTTTTTCTCTTACCTACCATAGAATAAGAAACACAAAAACACCATAGACTATAGCAGAGATAATAAGCATTGTGTTCAAATACCATATTTGAGTAGAATCTACCCAGAACTGGAAATTGGCAGCAGTGGCGCTAAGTAGTAGCTGATTGCCAGCAAACAAAAAAAAGAAGAAGAAGAGTAGAATCTGTACATCATTTTCGACAAAAATCATTATACGCCATATTATGTCCAGTAAATGGCAATAGGCTCACATCTTATTAAACTGAACATAATATAATGTAAATAGCGTACATAATGTGTATTAATTAATCTGTACCTACCTACTGGGAACACGATTGGCATAGAGAAGTGAGACAGCGGTAAGGAGAGGGAGCGAGCAGTAGGGCACAATAATACCCTCCTATTAAAAAATATGTATAAAGGTGTAGCTGCACTTGAGCAAGAACTTAATCACTGTTCATCATAGTTATTACCGTTTATCTAATTTATTTACATTAGAAAGTGTAATCCAGGTGACATACCAGCCATTTGAACTTGAGCCCGAAGAGACAGAAGACGAAGAACGCTGACCAGACCACGGGGCACAGTATCAGACCCATCCAGAATAGACGACTCTCATTTTGGTTAACGCGGTTCTGAAAGAAATATATGACAGGTTTATATATCATGACAATATATGCGAAGCGATGGTAGGTAGAGTGCGTACTGTAAATCTATACGTGGCTAGTACCGTGACGGATCTTGGCATCTGCGGTAAGTACAGTAAACTGCTATTGGTCACCATATCCATGATCAATTCAGAACCACTACAATATTTGTCGGAATTGATTAGTTCAGATCTCTGCCATGTGCAAACTCGTCACACTAACACGACCAAAATCATCTACCGAGAATGTCCAGTCATCAGACCACTGTTTCGAATATGTTCTAAGGTGTCGCGGATACTGAGACAAAGTAGTAGAAATGTCATTGGTACTGCCAGGCCGTAATGGGGTTCAAAACCACTGCCATGTTTTGTGGCAATTCCTGTCCGGCAGTCCCTGAGCCAGAAGGCTACTACCTACAGCTACAGAAAAACTGTGGAAAAACTTCCACCATGCAGAAATACAGTCAAATAACACTACCCTCGTACGTAAGGCTCTATCTCCTGTAGAGAATAAGTTTGCCGACCGTCTATTCGTCATAGACTGGAGGAGAAGAGACTCCAGCTTCATATGTATATAGGTAGGCTGACTGGTTGAACATGGGGCATAGTCAAGGATATAGCAATTCAAGGTCTTGAGTAATTTATAAAATAGTTAAATAAATTAACTACCTAGAAATCGAGTCCCCCACATCACGCGGCTTTTTACAAAGAAAGAGATAGCCGACCGAAGCGTTGTCAGTTGTAAACAATAAATAGATAGGTACCATTTAAAACGTACAAAAATCTGTTCAGACGTGCGCGTTGTGTCCGTTTTTAGTTGATAATTGGGTCAAATATTAAGTACCTACCTATTTTTATTACATATTTATAAAGAGAATCGAGTACTTAGCGGCCTTAGATCATATAAATAGTCTAAGTGAGCGCCCTGTATTGAAATGCCCCATGTTCAACTAGTCAAGTGGTATTATTGCCTGCACTACTACTGCTACTTGCAATAGCAAGGAGGGATTGCGATCCAGCACTTCCTTGAGTGAAGAAGTACAAATCAAATCTTACTTGTTTGGACTCGAACACCCAATGTGATTTGCCATCGTCGTCCACGTAATTCCACCATCGTAGACCAACCAAGAGTCGTCCTGAAAAGAGAAACACACCTACTATATTCAGCGAATTCATCCTATCATCCATCCTATTCCGTTCATCAAAATCGGAACATTAAATATATAACACTAAGGCATGCCCACCTATGTACATATTAAGTGTACTACAGAATAAATAAATAAACACTATAATTATATTCATTTATTGTACCGGTTTTGATTTTGTAAAGAAAAACAGAGTATTTAATGTAAATCTCCTGAAGATGCTGCTTTCTTGCAGGAGGATTTGAATCGGTTGGTGGGTTGGTGCAATTATAATTGTGTGGACTTGAATGTGTCAAAGTGCTGCTCAATGCGTTTTTCGAGAAAAAAGGATGGAATGAATTTCACGTATGATATAAACTCTGATTCTCTTGAAAAGGTCTGCACAGTAAGGGATTTAGGAGTGATGCTCGACTGTAAATTGCAACTTAACAGTCACATTGATAACATTTGCACTAAAGGGTTTAAAAACCTTGGTTTTGTTCTCCGCAACGGTAGGGATTTCAAGTCACCAATTACAAAAATCTTGTTATTTAATTCGTTTGTCCGTAATGGTTTATTAATCTGTGGTAATGGCTTGGAATATTGCAGTGTTGCCTGGAACCCGTTCTATGAGGTATACGTCAAAAGACTCGAAAGTGTGCAGCGAAGTTTTTTGTGGCATTTAACGATTTGATTTTCGATGAAACTGGCAAAAATTCTTCCCAGCTATAACGAGAGATTAAGTTATTTTAAAATGTCTTCTCTCTCGGATCGAAGACGGTTGCTTGATCTCGTTTTTCTATATAAACTTGTAAATGGTAGCATTGATTTACCAGAGCTTCTGTCAAAAATAGGGTTTTCTTTTCCATTACGGCAACCGCGAGCTTGTAAACATCACAATCTGTTGGTGGGCAGTAACTACAAATCCAACCTAGGCCAAAATGCTCCTATTAACAGACTTATAAGCGAGTTTAATAAAATGGCTACAAGTAAAGACATCGATTTATTTTCTTATGGCGTTAACATGTTCAAACTAAATATTATACCATGACATTATAATTATTAATATTTGTTGTATTTTTATTTATTGTATTTGTTGTTATTATACCATGACATGGTATTATTACCTACTGTTTGTTTTTTTTCTTATACTTATTTATGCAATAATTTTATTTTCTAGTTAAAATAGTATTTTTTTTTGTGTTCAATGTGGAGTAGTAGTTCTTCTTTTTTCCTTTCTCAATTTATTATTATTATTAGAATGTAAGAAACATTCTAATAATAATAATGATTGGGAGGGGAAGGGGGAGGAGCTGCTGCTGCACATTGAACACAAAAGGGATATTGTTTTGGCTAGAAAATAAAATTTAGCTAATTGTATTTAAATGTTTTTTTTTTTAATTTTCATTTTATGCGCTTTATATCTGCATGTTGTCTTCGCCTATAATAGGCATGATGACTAATTTTGAAAAAATACTCTATAATGTACTTACGGGTCTACTATTGCCGAAAATAATCATATTTTTGTATTAAATTTACAATTAATAGCAATATTTTCAATTTTTAAAATAGAGTTTGAATTTCGTTCCAAAACGACGGCCGGTGCATGGCGCCATGTTGTGACGTCACTACGGCGGTGTAAATAAACATCTGTCTAGGTATAAAAGTTAAAAGTGAATCATTGTATGAAAGAAAAAGTTGAGATGACAGTTTGACAGTTGTTTATTTACACAGGATTGACGTCATTCACTCTGAGCAGCGTTTATTACAAAATGGCGATTAGCTGTATTTGAGTAATTTATTTGCTTAAATATCACGAAAATCTCTATATTATTATGAAAATGAGATGCATTTTTGGAATCAGTGCAATCTGTTCTAATATTTAAAACCACAGATTTATTGGTATAGTCATCATGCCTATTGTAATGACATTAAGCTATAATTTCCAATTTTTCATGTATATTTAAAGGATGTGACATTGTACATTATGTTGTCGTTCAATAAATAAAATAAAATAAAAGAGAGTGTAAACATTGCTGTTCCGATGTGAAGGGCACTGTAGCTAGTGAAATCACTGGACACAAGAAACTTAATAACTAATGTCTTCGGTGTCGAGCGGCAGTGCAATACAGCTGTTTATAGGCAGGCGTGTCGCGCGACCATCAGGCAAACATCTCGCTTGTCTCGTCTCGTTTAAGATTAACAGCATACCAGTGATGTTCTTGACAGTCCAGAAGTCGGCCGAGAGCAGCAACACGACCAAGACGAAGCTGGCGATGAAGGAGTCTGAGAACCAGCCACACAGCATGTACACCACGATCGCCGAGCAGCGGAACACCAGGTGGAAGAAAACTATATAAGGGTGTCTGCAATGTGTATAAGCGATTATTTTACCAAGAAATATACTTGATGGTTTTTATTTCTAATTTATGTTTTTAATCGGCTTTAAAAAGTAGGTTCCGTATACAACGCGTTAATCTACGTGGGCTTCATAACAAATGTGCCAAATCTCATAAGTGTATGTATGAAGGTTTGTCTCCCGATTTCTCAGAAACTATAAATCCAATTGTGGTAATTCTTTTTGCAATAGTTTTAGAATCTGTCAGATAAGGGAAGAGTACAGGTTTCATCAAAATCAGTTCAGCAGTTTAAAAGATATGGACTATTAATATTTCCACTTCCAGTAAGTTACACTAGCATAGCCCTTCGAGTTGCGTGATCACGTAAACGCAAGTTATAATGATGAATAGTGAATCGCATATAGCATGTCATTTTTTGGACTTCATGACCATATTCCGAAAAAAGGGTTCCCACAGAAGTATATTTTTGTATACATTTTATATTAACTGATTTGATGTAGCTATTCACTAAAAAGTGTCAAATAAAATATTTTCAGAAAAAAAATCATATTCAAAGAAAATGATCTAAAAAGCATTAAATAACGAAAATATATTGAAATCGGTGCTAAGCATTATGGCGTGTTAACTAATATCAGCAGCGACTGGCCGCCTTCAATATACACACATCAAAAGTGTCTAGGGATCAACATATATTTTTGCAATAACTTTTCTCCTGATTGATATTAATTAAAATTTTCTTTAAGGATTCATCAAATAAAGTGTTTTCGTTTGTCACAGTAACGATAAACCAAGTCACCTTTGCATTAATAAAGAAATTTGCCATTTTCCTAATAAAGGGATTTTTGACATTTGAACCACTAACACAAAAGTTCGAAAAAAAGACTGAAATAACAGTTTTCTTTAAAATTTTATTGGGTAACTTAAACAATTAATAATCCGTGTTTCTACCGCGAACACTAACAACACAAGAACATCGGTTTGGCATACTCAAAATGAGTTCATCCAAATCACGCTGTGGAATGGCCGCCCATGTTCGTTGCAACAACAAAAAAAGGTCTTCTTGCGACTGGATACCCTCCATATTCGGCAGAGCTCTTCTCTGTAGCATATCCCATGCATGCTCAATCGGGTTCAAGTCTGGCGACTGAGCAGGCCAGGGCAGGACATTGATGTTAGCTGCGGCGAGAGTCTGTCTTACAACTCTTGCGGTGTGCGGTCGTGCATTATCATTAACTGAAATAAGGGACCGATTTGCACTTGTAGAGGAACGATGACGTCTGATACAATCGTCTCAGCATAAATTTGAGCGTTACGGGTACCACCTATAGCAATGCACAATCGTAGGATTCGATATCAATGGGCTCTTGAACACAGAAATTGGGCAGAAGAACAATGGCGTTTCGTGTGCTTTTCTGATGAGTCTCGTTTTGGTATGAGACCGGATACAAGACGTATACGACACTGGAGAACCCCTGGACGCCAACAGCGACTGGCGACTGAGCAGGCCAGGGCAGGACATTGATGTTAGCTGCGGCGAGAGTCTGTCTTACAACTCTTGCGGTGTGCGGTCGTGCATTATCATTAACTGAAATAAGGGACCGATTTGCACTTGTAGAGGAACGATGACGTCTGATACAATCGTCTCAGCATAAATTTGAGCGTTACGGGTACCACCTATAGCAATGCACAATCGTAGGATTCGATATCAATGGGCTCTTGAACACAGAAATTGGGCAGAAGAACTATGGCGTTTCGTGTGCTTTTCTGATGAGTCTCGTTTTGGTATGAGACCGGATACAAGACGTATACGACACTGGAGAACCCCTGGACGCCAACAGCGATTAAAATCCTGCCAGGAAGTCCATCCTTATAGTGGTGGAACCATCATGGTATGGGCGGGTATTTGGATCGGCGGAAGAACTGAGTTGATTTGGATCAGAGGCAACCTCAACGCTCAAATTTATGCTGAGACGATTGTATCAGACGTCATCGTTCCTCTACAAGTGCAAATCGGTCCCTTATTTCAGTTAATGCATGATAATGCACGACCGCACACCGCAAGAGTTGTAAGACAGACTCTCGCCGCAGCTAACATCAATGTCCTGCCCTGGCCTGCTCAGTCGCCAGACTTGAACCCGATTGAGCATGCATGGGATATGCTACAGAGAAGAGCTCTGCCGAATATGGAGGGTATCCAGTCGCAAGAAGACCTTTTTTTGTTGTTGCAACGAACATGGGCGGCCATTCCACAGCGTGATTTGGATGAACTCATTTTGAGTATGCCAAACCGATGTTCTTGTGTTGTTAGTGTTCGCGGTAGAAACACGGATTATTAATTGTTTAAGTTACCCAATAAAATTTTAAAGAAAACTGTTATTTCAGTCTTTTTTTCGAACTTTTGTGTTAGTGGTTCAAATGTCAAAAATCCCTTTATTAGGAAAATGGCAAATTTCTTTATTAATGCAAAGGTGACTTGGTTTATCGTTACTGTGACAAACGAAAACACTTTATTTGATGAATCCTTAAAGAAAATTTTAATTAATATCAATCAGGAGAAAAGTTATTGCAAAAATATATGTTGATCCCTAGACACTTTTGATGTGTGTATTATTTTTCGTTATTTCATGCTTTTTACATAATTTTCTTTAAAATCAGTTTTTTAATTTTTCTGAATATATTTGAGTGTCCTACTGTTGGGCACGGGCCTCCCCTCAAGATTATGGGGCTTAGACTATAGTCCACCACGCTGGCCAAGTGCGGGTTGGCAGACTTCACACGTCATTCGAAAGCTAGTTAGGCTTTTGCAGAAATTACAGGTTTCCTCACGATGTTTTCCTTCATTGAAAGCTAGCAACATTCTCACATGATTAATTAAAGAAATCAAAGGTCCAAGACGGGGTTCGAGCCCGCACACCTTGTTTTCAAGGCCAGCGCTCGCCAACTGAGCTTTCACTGCTAGCTAATTACATACTGCATAATAAATAGTAAAAAAAATACCATTATTTGTTGTATTGACATACAACATGTGAAACTTACCTCACACATTACAATACTTTTAGTGCTGGCCACAGGTTGTTTTATAATTTATACATACTCGTACATATATGACTT
The DNA here is from genome assembly GCA_911728495.1 of Furcula furcula. Lineage (NCBI taxonomy): Eukaryota > Metazoa > Arthropoda > Insecta > Lepidoptera > Notodontidae > Furcula > Furcula furcula. Next base: position 25,827,763 of record OU452252.1, read on the forward strand.
CTGGAGCTGTTAGGTTACTCTGAGCTGAGGGTGACTAAGGAACATGTCTACATGTGGTATAAGTATAGGTTTAGTGCCATAGATAGTGCCTTACCTTACCTATTTAACTTTGTTGAACAATCCTTTTTGCAAAGTTTTGTTTATTCTTTATGCCAATTTCACAAATCATTCTGATTTCATGTGATGTGTTTGTTTTGGGAAAATTTAGCTACTAGGATGTTAGTCCTAGTAGCTAGTTACAGAGAGATAGATATCAAATCTTTATTGGTGATCACTGTAGAGCATGGTTTACACACCCTTAGAGGATTATCATGGTATAACACAATCTTCAGATAGTTTATTAGTTGTAAAAGTAATGTATTTTATTGAATATATAAGTCCCACGGCCTTAAGCTCAGAGTCCGTTCATTAAGTACATTATTATTTCATCAAGGGCTCTGGGGATTAGCTTTTTTAGACATAAAATCAAATAAATATATTTAAAAGCCATAACACATCCACTGCTAAACCAGTTCTCCTTAGGTATATGAGTTATACTTACACAAAATGTTTATTAGCATTGTCCTCTTCACCAAAAGCGATTGTGTCATCGTCGAGGAGCGGCACCTGCGGCACACCTGGCTGTAAGTAGCGCGGTAACACACTACATGAGCTCAAGCCGTGCAAAGCCAACTCAATATAATACACTCATCATTGTACAAACAGACATGCCAATTGGTTAATAAATCAACTTTTTAGATGTTTTATATTTTTATGGAATCCGATATGAGGAAGTATATATTGATTATAAAAATCAAAGTACAATCCAGCAAGTAGCTTTAAAGTTTGATTTCAAATATTTCGAGTATTATGGGACCATAGATTTGTGTGTGAAATTCTAAAAAACCATTATATTGACTGCATTATTTTGATGCCCTTTTATAAGATGGCAAAATTCATCATCATAATAACAATACAGGAATTATTAACCCAGCAAAAAAAAATGCGTAGTTTACTACTGCCAGCAACTACACCCATACCTAGGGGAATCTATCTAGAACACAATAACTGAGCAGTAAAAGCTGGTTTTATTAGGCGGCAATCATCTATCACTTCTCTGACTTATATCCGTTGAGGTGAGCACAAAGATGGGGTTTGATTATTGGAAAATTAAGTACCTATATGGTCCCAAGTACAGTCACTTCAAATACTCTTTGCTTCATGTTTTTTTTTTAAATAAAACTTTAATATGCCGCAAGCACATGTTATTATGATGTTTAAAATAAGAAATGCCAGTTTTTAATCGTCATTAGAGTGATTAAATCGTAAAGAAGGCAAACTTATTTCTGCATTAGAAAAAATAAATAATATTGCAAATCATAACAGCTTGTAAATCTTAAAAAAATTATGCACTACTACTACGACCTATTTATTTAGCAATGAAAAATGCTCTGATAATTGAATTTTAATGTTTTCCTTTGATAATAACTTATGGTTCAATGGGTAGTAAGATATTTATGAAGATATTCGTACTCACAGTAGCGGAATTCATGGCTGGATTATTCATTTTCAGATTATACTGATTTGATCACCACACCAATAAACTTTTATATGTTTTGTGTTTTCAATTTCGTGCACAAATTTTAGGAATTTCTATAAATCGTCATCATCATCATCGATATCAAAGAAGAATATTATAATATTATACAAAACAAACGAATCGCATACACTTAACAGTCAATAAACAAGTGTTGCATGAGACAGAGATAACTCTATATACTTTATGTAGTTAAACAAGTGCAGCACTACAAAGTAAAGTCATGCTAATATTCGACTTGCGATGTGATGTATCTGTCAAAATGTCAGATGAAATGTGACGTATGACCATCGTATGCATATCGTACTTAGAGGAGATACCACTGGAGAGAGCATGATGCGCTAACCCCCTCTGCCAAATTTTTGGTCATATGGTCAGGTCATTCTTTATTTGTGTGCGTGTATTTTTGAATGTCTTGCGAGTTTACTATAGTGTGGGTATGCGTGAAAGTGTATCTGTGTGTGTTTACTTCGCCTCCCGCACCCCGCAAAAGTGCCACGAAAAATTTGTTCGGGGAATCGACGCGATACTAACTCCTTTGGTACTTTCTCTGAGATATCGTATGACGTAGGGTAGCATTTTCGTTTAGTTTTTGCATCAGTTTACTTTTGCCTTGGTTGTTTGTGGCTTTTGGTTGATCCTTTCCACTTGATCCAACCGGCAGTTTTATCTTGCCGATAGGACTAGGGTGCCGCACGGGGCACGGGTGACATTTGTCGCCGTGACTGTTTCGTCACTCTTATCAAGTCCGTGGATATGTATGGAGATGCGCGTTTTATTCCTTCCTCCAAGGATGCGCGCATGTTACGACGTGACATTTAGATCTTCTCCATACATATTTAGTTCGTGACAAAAAAAGTCACTACGAAAAAATCACTCGTGCGCGCTAGCCCTTAGAGGAGCGATATGATGATATTTTTATTTTTGGGAATGATAGACGCTGTTGGCCGCAGATGCCATTACAGCTTCACCGGACAATAGGAGGCGAGCGCTTGTAGCACTCTAGCCTTAACGGCAGTAGGAGCGACGGGCTCAAGGGCACCTCAGGGAGGCACGGCCTCGGCTTGGGCTGTCGTTTAAGAGTAAGAGGGCTGATTCTACCACCGATTCACAACGCGCCCCCACTGAGAAGAACCGGCAAGAAACTCAGTGGGATGATGCACCTCGTTCAAGTCGCATTTATACGACCGTTCGGCCTCGCCGGCGAGACCGGTGTCTGATACCTAGTGTAGCATACGGTTGTCGGGGCGGGTTCGGCGCATCCTGGTCTAATAGGACCGTCATGGGGTCAGGAGGGTGAAGGACTAGGGGCGTAACCGGCGGCGGCGCGGATTAAACTGTTCCCGTGACGGGACGCGGATTCAAAGTAGCGTTTCGACGCTTCTTATATGAACTTGCGAAGGGGATCTAACATAAAGTCGGAATGTAAATCTACATTCCGCGTGTACCACGGGGCACCGACGGCACGTCGGAGAAAACAATTTTGGATAACCTGGAGGCTATCGATACGGGTGCGGGCGGTGCGAAAACTACACTTCATGATTGGGCCAACGATAGGATGATAGGCAGTATCACAAGCAGCATATATCCGAACTTGTAACTAATCTATAATATCTATCTAAAGTGTATGTATGTGTATCCGAACATTTGTAAACTTCACTTTGACTTCACTCACCCACCTGATAAAAAAAATAGAACTGTCAAAATTTTGCAGCAAGGCGCATGCAAGGCAAGGGCTGTTTACAATTTCGCTACGTATTTGTGTTTGCCACCAGTGTTGTTTTTTTGGCGTAACGCTAGCCAATTCCTGACCGTAGTACGATGCCTTCCTCCGGCGCGGTGCTGGCATCGCGTGTGTGTTCGTGATCCTCTGTATTCGTTCGTGACGAGTGAATTTTGCGTAACGGAGTCGCTATGGGCGCAAAGGCGAGCACCGCTAATGGAGGGCAGAGTCCGCGAACGAGGACATTCTCGACGAGCTCCGGCTCGGACGTGGTTTCTGGTGGTGCGGGGTTCAGTCTGCTGAGAGCGATACCTGGGATCCAGATGTCGAACGATCGCCAGAGGGCCAGGTCGCTGTCGTCTGTGCCGGACCTGCACGCATCGCACGAGGCGATCGCGATCCCGCCCAATTCCCAGAGCTACGAGGCCTCCGCCGCAGCGAGCCCCGATACGGACTCCAGTTCTAACGAAGAAGCCGGCCCGGTGCCGGGCACTTCGCTGGCTTTAGGCAGAGTGTATGCGGCTCACTCCCTGCCTTCTCATATATGGTCAATAAATGGTGAGTGTTTGATGTCATATTATTATTGTCAGGTTGTATGATACTGTTTGATGAGCGATAAATGAGGTTCTATATCTGCAGTGGTAATGCATTAGCAAAATTGAGCACTATAAACCTTTTTTTAAATATTATTTTGTTGTATAGAAATTAAGGCTACCAAACATTCGATCGAAATATAAATGAGCCTTTAGGATTCCAATAAGAAATTAAGGCCCTTTCCTTACTTATGTATTCTCATAGTTGAAAATAAATGTAGATCAGGTAAAATCTGGTTTAAAGTATTCTCTAATTTAAATGTGTTGATTATTGAACCTGAAATTATCAAACCCTATAATTAACAAATTGCAATCAAGGTAAACATGATCATAAATCAAACAATATCATATAAGTAAACTAAAAAACAATTAACTGCAGGCTATCGGTATCAACCAAGCCAAGATATATAAAAGAAAAGGTTTTTCTCAAAGTTTTTAATATCCACTGTTCAAAACATAATAAAACTCAACTGTCAAGTGTATTATTATCCCAAAATCTTGGCAAAATCAAGTGTTATCAATAGGTAAGGTGATGGCTGTATAATTAATTGTTAATTGTTAGGCATTGTTCAAATTTGAATAACAATTAATGTATATGGTTAAGCTATTGTTTCTTTATTTTACCTTCACAATGGAATACTAACTTTCCAAAGGCTTATTTTTTTCAAAATCTTTCCAAACGTAGGACCGGTGTTGCAAACCATTTAACATGTAGAAAAATAAAAAACTGCAATATAATTTTACCAGTTTTAAAAGCGAGTTAAGAAATAAATTCAAGATCATAGTTTTAAACAGCATCAAGTGAAATATTTTTTAATGTTGTGTGTGTGTATGAAACCTATAAACATGGCTACATATTTTTAATATTAAAAATATGTAGGCATGGTGCCTGGGCAAGCATCTTTTTAGTAGAAGATCGCACTGGCTTCGGTGAGCAATGTTGGCAGCGTTCTATGAGAAGATGCTGTGATGGTAGCTTTTTTACTAAATATAAGCCAGCGCTTGACTGCAGTTCCACTTGATGGAAAGCGGTGACATAATCGGATGACGTAAAGCACACTAGCTTATTAAAAGCTATATTCACTCTGTTCTTGAAGATACCTACATTATAATCTGCCTTCAAAAACCGACGCGTACAAAATTTTCCAGGCCTTAGCGCACTAAAGGTAGCGTACGTAATACGTACACGTATTATAAATGAAGAAGCAAATCGCTTAGGCCGGACTGGTGTTCACTCACCACGTAAGGGTGAGAGCTTTTTTTTTTTTGGGAATGATAGACGCTGTTGGCCGCAGATGGCCATTACAGCTTCACCGGACAATAGGAGGCGAGCGCTTAAAGCACTCTAGCCTTAACGGCAGAAGTAGCGACGAGCTCAAGGGCACCTCAGGGAGGCATGGCCTCGGCTTGGGCTGTCGCTTAAGAGAGGGCTGAATTTACCACCGGTTCACAACGCGCCCCCACTGAGAAGAACTGGCAAGAAACTCAGTGGGGTGATGCACGTCGTTAAGGTCGCATGCGTACGACCCTTCGGCCTCGCCGGCGAGACCGGTGTCTGATAGCTAGTGTAGCATACGGTTGTCGGGGCGGGTTCGGCGCATCCTGGTCCAATAGGACCGTCATGGGGTCAGGAGGGTCGAGCAGTGCGTGCCGTGGTCTGCGGCGCGAGTCAGAAGGACTAGGGGCATAATCGGCGGCGGCGCGGATTAAACTGTTCGCGTGACGGGGCGCGGATTCAAAGTAGCGTTTCGACGCTTCTTTAAGGAACTTACGAAGGGGATCTAACTTGAAATCGGAATGTAGATCTACATTCCGCATGTACCACGGGGCACCGACGGCACGTCGGAGAGAACAATTTTGGATAATCTGGAGGCTATCGATACGGGTGCGGGCGGCGTGCGCGAAAACTACACTCGCGTAAGTCATGATTGGGCGAATGAATGCAGGCTTTGTATAATGTCAACTTATTTCTAAGCGACATTTTACTCCGCTTGCAGAGAAGAGGATACAGGCGACCTAATACGAAAGCCGCTTGATTGCGGACGGACCTAATGTGCGGGCCGAAAGTCATGGCGGAGTCCAAGGTGACTCCGAGGTACTTAACCTTCCTAGTCCAAGGGATAGGGATATTGGGACCAGACGTCTGCTGGGCCGAAGGCTCCGAGCGGAGAACATATTGGCGGGTCCCCGGGAGAAGACCACCGCGGCACTCTTCTCCGGGTTCACCTCTATGCGCCACGTACGAAACCATTGGCCCAGGGCGTCGACTGCGGCTTGAAGAGCAGGCGTCAAATAGGACATGTTCCTATGGGAATAATAGAGAGCGGTGTCTTCCGCGTAAAGGGCGAGTTGGACTCTGTTCAAACGAGGAATGTCGTTCGTGAACAGGCTGAATAGAAGGGGAGAGAGCATAGAGCCCTGGGGGACTCCGGCCTGGGGATGGGGAGAAGAAAACGTACCTTCGACCCGGTATTGAAAGGTACGATTCGAGAGAAAGTCTCGTATGATGAGTACGAGCCTATCGGGGACTCCTAACTGGAAGAGCTTGTAAGGGTGAGTGCTTGTCGTGCGTCTCCAAGTCCGATGGTTTTGCAATCAAGTTATGTAATTCCTGCGCACACTCCAAAATGCTTCGAGAGGCTGGCTACTCTGCGCCTATACTAGGCTTTCTAAATTGACCTCTACTAACTAACCCGGGAACCGACCCAGGGTCACCAATAAGCCTTTACCACTTCTCTCCACCGAGTCCAAAGCTGGAAAATGACATTTCGTAGCACTCGTACGTGACTGCAGTACTCCACACACCACACCGGTCGAGTGACGTTGTTGTGAAAACACATCAACATCAAAAGCTGCCCCGGTGTAAATTACCGCCGCCGGGGCTTCGCAAGCACACCTAGCTGAATAATAACCGGGCTGTATCATCCCCTATAACGCCGTATAACGGGTTGACGCCGCATTTCGTCCCAGCTGCTTGCAGTGCAGCGATATCTATGAAATCGCAGTGGCGAAAACGCGTATATGATGACAAGAGAATTGCTATAGGAAGAGAGCTTTTTTTGCGTTTTTCTAGCCCGCCTGATTTTAAGCAGTCACCGCAACCTATAGACGCTAGCAACACCAGAAAAATCAGTAATGCTTTGCTGACCCTAAAGACATTAGATATTAAGTATTTTGTGTTCTGTAATTTCACCAGTTACAGTGCCCTTCCTTCACACCAGAACACAGCAATGTTTACACATTGCTGCTTGGCGACAGAATATCTGACACTGCGGAGTTATACGATTCAAACATAAAGGCGGCTCTGAAGTTCGTGCTTTGCGTCTTCGCGCATGTACAGTCAAGTTGACAATAAATAAGGTAAATCGGGGTCACCAGTTTGACAAAACGATGGCGCTGGCGGTGCTAAAAGGGTGGATTCTTAGTCGGAGCGGGGTGCGGTGCTCGGTCAGACCCAAAGCCCCGCAACGATTGATGATAGGATGTTGTATTATTCACTTCATGTACGGTGAAACTTTACAAGCATGATTCAGGATTGTTCGTGTGACGTCAACTTTACTGCAGCGCGTTATGTAGCTGGTCGCTACACTTACGTCTATACGCTGAACTGGTACTGCAGGCAGGCCGGTACCGCTGACCATCAAGCCGACCGCAAACTTGCCTGCTACCTTGGAAGTATAAAAAAGTACGACAAGGTGACCATCTATCCACATTCAGTTTAAGATGTCCTTAGATAAGTGTCCCATCTCCGCGCCCCGCAGCGAGTGCGCCCGCGCGTCTGTCGAGCGACTTTCACGTACTATAATAAATCGCGGCCGCTTTTCCGGGTTCGCGATGCGCCTACGCACCGTCGCCGTCCAGTCGCGTGCGAACAATCGTTCCGTCCACACAACGCTAGATACCCGCCATGTACAGACGTCGCTATCGCACCACCCTCGGCCTGGGGCTCGGGTCTTCCTTTTCCTCGACGTTTTCCACAACATTGTCGTTCAGGACCTCAACAACGACCACGACCGCCTCGGACACAATCAGATCGGATGCGCGCGCGACTGCCGCCAAGCTCAAATCGAAGTATGAAAACGCCGGTACCGCGCAAGGTGCGTTCGAGTGTCATTAATGTGTGTTTGTGTGTTTAACCTGTTCCTTGGTTCATGTAGGAAGGTTCAGTGGTGTAGATTACGGCAGTTTGTCTGGAGGAGGAAAAGTTCCGCTGAGGTGGCGACATTGATCATGCTATTAGAAAATTGTCTAATTCAATATTTGAGTCATGTTTTAGCGGTTAACTTTTTCTTAAAATCTCAAACTATAATTCCTCAAATTATTATGTTTTTACATTGATCATCTTGTTCTTCAATCTGATATTAAAGCTTACCATAATAATAGGCCTGGCTTACAGGTCATTCATGTTTTTATTTAAAACGTTAATAAGTCAACTGATATAGTTACGTAGTTTAGTTGGGTAATACTTTGTTAATAAATCATGATATTCCAACATTACTCTATTATTAGGCAAGATCACCCTAATTTCTCTCAAAACATGAACACTTTTAGTCTGGAGTTCTTGACATAATTGTGTCAAACGAGCTTGCTGACAGAATTTTCAGACGTTGAGTGCTACTTGAATAGTAAACAAGAAATATTCATTTGAACATTCTTATTTACTTTAATGATTACGAATTGCAAGAATCGACAGATCATGAATTAATTTACTCTAGAAAGAGCTTTGCCTTATTAATCTATTTTGATGTCAGCCATTTGGAACTGTATGAACTGAAAGTATTTACCTATTGCGTACTCTATTTCGATATCAGTGATTATTTGAATAGTTAACTATCTGTTTAGGTTTAGTTTAGAGCATCTAAAATGACGATCTACATAATATATCGGTGGTTCAAGAAAGTCTGGGATTCTCTCGTGTGACTTGTCAGGCTAGAGCTAGAGCTAGTCAGCTACTAGCATTGATATAGTTTAATAACTTGAGCCTATAAAGAGAAGTTTTTGCAGAGCGGCTTTGCATGTGGTTGGAGATTGTTTTACTTTTACGGAATAATAAATGAAAATCTAATGGAGGTGCTTGTTTATTATTAAACACCGCTGAGTGTGTAGTATAAACATGTATTACGTATGTTATTTGCGAAAGTCCTGTCTTTAAATATGTTTGGTATTAACTGGCCGTCTGATCTGGTAGTGTCGTAATAGCTAATTCAAATCTCGCGTCACTCCAGCCGTATATTAATTTTAATATTTACGATTCAGTGGAAAATAGTGATGCGAATCTGACAGTCGAGGTCGGCGTTTATCCGCAATTTTAAATTGAAATATTATCATTGTCACAAGAACTCGTGGTGATAGGTGTTAGTTTTTGGTAAGGCGTTATTATGTGTGTGGGAAATGTCATGCTACTGTTATTGATTTAAATACTAAGTTTGTTTAGCGGGTGTTCTATTCATAAAATTGCTTAAAAAATCTTATGAATAGGAGTAAACTTACCTTTATAACGTCATGATTGCAATTAACATAATGTTAAAATATACATCCACATTTTTCTATTAGGTCTTCTGATTACAACTTTGATTTTTCATATATTGTGTTAAAACTTTGTATACCTACAATTTGAAGTCGTATAATATTCATCAATACAATGGTAGTCTTCTAATTTCTTTTTTTTAAGTAGTTTCGACTGAACTCTAATTACGAGAAATAAGAAGTATGTGATATTGGTTAAAAGTTGAAGTGTACTTTATATTTCGATTATTTTTGAAGTGAAACTTCTTATGCGACTTCCAAAAATGTTATCACAACGCGTTAAGCGTTAAATGATAGGTGATAGGCGATAGGCGTTAAGTGATAGGTGTTAAACGGTAGGCGATAGGCGTAAATTTGTTAAGGTTATGAAAGCGCTCATGTGACGCCGTCACTGAGTCAAAATCAAAATATCTTTATTATGCATAGGCCTCACGAGGGCACTTACATATTGTCATTTTTTTAAAACTACCACCGGATCACAACGCGGCCTCTACTGAGAAGATCCGGCAAGAAACTCAGAGGGCTTGTCATTTTTTAATTCAATTAAGTATAATGTTAACAATAAAAATCGCTTTTACAAAAGATGTCTTAAAATTATAAGCTCGCATGAGTATCACAGTTTAAGCCCACGCAGCTTTATCCTCCAGGTAATCCGAGATTTTATAGTAGCCCTTTTTAGACAACCGGCTTTTAATAGTGCTTTTGAATTTATTAATTGGTAGGTCTCGGATATCCTGTGGCAGTTTATTGTAGAAACGTATACCTTGGCCCATGAACGAATTACTAATTCTGTGGAGACGCGTGGAGTGTACAGCAAGATTGTGTTTGTTCCGGGTGTTTACATTATGATGGTCACTATTCTTTGCAAAAGCACTAATGTTTTTCTTTACATACAGCAAATTTTCATAAATATATTGTGATATAACCGTTAGAATATTTATTTCTTTAAATTTTTGTCTAAGTGTATCAGTAGGAGCTAAACTGTAAATAGCTCTCACAGCCCTTTTCTGCAGAATAAAAATGGTGTTGAAATCTGCAGAAGATCCCCACAGTAATATACCATAAGACATAATACTGTGAAAATAACTAAAATAAACAATTCTAGCGGTTTCAACATCTGTGACATGTCTAATTTTCTTAACTGCATAAGCCGCCGAGCTAAGCCTACCCGACAGTTTCTCAATATGTGGGCCCCATTGCAACTTGGCATCAACAGTAATGCCCAAGAATACTGTTGAATTTACAGGGTCCAAAACAGCTCCATTGATGTCAACATTGGTTCTCACCTGTCTGACGTTAGGTGTTGTGAATTTTATACATTTTGATTTACTTTCATTTAATTTTAAATTATTAACATTAAACCAATGGACAGCTTTAGATACAACATTGTTCACATCGTCATAATCTTGTAGTCCACGCTTAATTTTAAACAAGAGAGAGGTATCATCCGCGAACAATATAATCTTATGATTGTCCCCTGCAAAGTAGGGTAAGTCATTAACATATATCAAAAATAGAAATGGGCCTAGTATTGAACCCTGTGGTACACCTAAAGTAACCTCAGATCCTACAGATCTCGTTCCGTTAATATCAACCCTCTGAATTCTATTACTCAAATATGAAGTCAGAAGATCGAGAGCTCTGTTCCTGATTCCGTAGTGGTGTAGTTTCCTGACAAGGGTGTCATGTTGTACGCAATCAAACGCCTTGGATAAATCGCAGAATATGCCAAGAGCATCCTGCTTGTCCTCCCAGGCGTCATATATGTTTCTTATCAATTCAACTCCCGCATCTGTAGTAGAACGATTCTTAGTAAAACCAAACTGTTTATCATGAAACAGATCATATTCGTTGAAATGATCTAGCATCTGATCAAGCAATAATTTTTCAAAAAATTTACTTAAAGTAGGCAATACCGAAATTGGCCTGAAATTCGTAGGCTCCGTGGTACTACCGGATTTAAACATAGGAATTAATCTACTCTGTTTCATAAGGTCAGGAAACACTCCACTAGAGACACAACTATTGAATACTACAGCTAATTGCGGTGCAATAAGATCAATGACAGATGAGATCATCTGAGTAGATAGACCCCATAAGTCTGCGGTTTTTTTTAAATTTATCTTTTTAAATGTATTTACAATATCCTTAGCAGTAACGAAGGAGAATTCAAAAGTTGTTCTACATTTTGGTACACTTTGTTGCAATAATAACTCCGCAGAAGTGGATGACGACTTAAGAGTATTTGAAATTTCTAAAGGAATATTAGCAAAAAAAATGTCAAACGCGGTCGCTACATCCTGATCCGCAGTTACATCAGAATCATTAATTTTCAAGTGAAAATCGCGATTACGCACAGTTGTTCTTCCTGTTTCACTATTTATAATGCTCCAAGTTGTCTTAATTTTATTTTCAGAATTTTTAATTTTATTTTTCAAATAAATAGCCTTAGCTAAGGAACAAGTTCGTTTAAAGACCTTAGAGTATTTTTTAACATATTCTTTAAAGAGTGGACAAGAGTTGGAAGATTTTTCATTGTACAATTCATACAGTTTTCTCCGACTCTTAAGAATACCTACAGTCGCCCAATCACTAAATGACACACGATCATTAATTAATAATGTTCTTGGTTTAAATATTTTACTATACTGAGCATCGATAAGGTGGAATAAGGCGTTATACAAAGTGTTTGGGTCATTATGACTGGGCAATGAAGGTAGTTTATCAATCAGGGTGGCTTTAAAATCATTAAGACGGCGTTTAGTTACTGGAACAAACGTAACATTTCTTTGTGATTTATTTGACTTACTAGGAAATAAAGCTAATTGACCACAATGATCAGAATCTAATTTATTTATTATTTCTTTGTGGACTGGTTTTATATTAGTAAATATATTGTCAATGCAGGTTGCACTAGTGGAATTTATCCTAGTAGGTTCTAAGAAAATGTTGTACAAATTGTAAGATTTAAGTAGTGTCATAAATTTACCAGTTACAGAGTGAGTGGGTGAGTGGGTGAGTGGGTGAGTTGGGGCGAGTTGGGGCGAGTTGGGGTGTGTTGGGGGTGAGTTGGGGTGAGTTGGGGCGAGTTGGGGCGAGTTGGGGCGAGTAGGGGTGAGTTGGGGCGAGTTGAGTTGAGCTGATTTGAGTTGAGTTGAGTGTGTGTGTGTGTGTGTGTGTGTGTGTGTGTGTGTGTGTGAGTGAGTGAGTGAGTGAGGGACCGACCGAACGACCGATCGACTGAGCGAGAATGAAGTTTCACTTCTTCCGCGCGGAGGGACTCCACGCACGCACATATTTTTTTTTAGGCGATTTAATTAGGAGATTGGGATGGGTAAGACGTTCGCCTGACTCGTTGATAAGTCTATCCATACATATATGATAGACACTGCTGCTTGTCACCTCAGATGTTTAGTCTCTTACTCTCGAGTTCAGTAATTTCTCCAGGTCCCCAATTTGAAGTTATTAAATTAATATCCAACAAAATAATATCCGCTTTAATTGATACATCATTGATATCGAGTCTTTCCCATCCCTAGCGTTAGAACAGTTTATCCAAGGAAGTTCCCACTGCCTAATGTTAAATTTATTATCCCACCATATGCACGTCTGTTTGTGATATACTATCTACACATGCTGCGTGCGACATGCATACATTTTTAAAAGATGTGTCGTAGATGTTGTTCAGTGTTTTACCCGACTGCCAAGGAAGGATTATGTTTTATATTATTGTTGATTTGTAGTACATATTAGCCGTGTAATCCCCTTAAGGGAGGTTTTTCTTTTAAATCTTAAGTGTTCGCTTACGTTATATCATGAACTGCAGATACAACTTTTTCTGTTTCTAGACCTATCTACTAACTACTTTAATGAGTCGCGCGCGACGCATATAGAGAGGTTAAAGAACAGCCTTAGTCCCTGAACATGACATCGTGCCTTGGCATCGTATAAAGTTGGCAAAGGTCTTCCTATAGTGTAAGCTAAGGCAACAGTGTACACCCATTCCTAGCCATCTATGTTAGGTAGGTAACATAAAACAAGAGGTCATTGCAGTGATTAATACCACCACCTAGTGATCCAACAGGGTGTTTGTTACTTACTGTATAGTATAGGCATTGTGGACTACGCACATATATGTAGTTGCAAAGTCCGGTTGTTTTGTTTTTATCTAATTTAGTGACAAGCACGACGTTCGACTGATGGTAAGCGGTGCGCCTGCCAACAACAACAACAACTGCACTGAACTGCCGCTGGTCACCACATCGTTTATTAAGTCCCCTGAGCCCGGTAATTTCACCAGCTACAGTAAACCCTACACACCGGGATACAGCAATGTTTCTTGGCTTTTGATCATAGTGGCTGTCAACTTCATTAAATTTTATTTCTTAAAAGAAGGACAAATACGTTTGAGAATATGGCCTGACGTTACTTTGATTTGGCTGTCATAAGGGCTGCTCTGAGGGTAGCCCCATGAAATGTATTATGTGGTAGACCTTGTTTTCTTAGACTAGGAGTTACGAGTTTTTACTCCAAGCAGGCGCAATGGTGGCGCACCTTAGGGATCTCTTCGACGCTACAGCAGCAGGATCCTACTGGGTTGGAGCGCGCTGCGGTGGTTACCGTGCCCTACTCGTACTAGGATCTTACTTGACGTACCTAACAAATGATACTGGGTATCATAGTGACTGTGGCTACAATTCAAAAACAGAGATGATTTTCATTAAATACATTTAAAAGAATATGTAATTCTTGTTAGTTTTATGATGAAGTATCTGTCTGCCAATAACGTAGGTTTTTTTTTCTCAGTGACCAATAGCAACTAATCGCAAAAGACAAAGTCTAACGTACAGACGCAGAGTAGCCAGCATCTCAGTATTCTACAGGATACATTTTTGAGTGTGCGCAGGAATTACATGACTTGCTTCCACCATCCTTTCTTCTATCATCGGACGAAGAGACGCATGGCAACTACGCACTCTTACATTGTGAATGTCCCATCAGTCTGGACTAAGCGATTAGCTTCCTCGTTTATAATAATACCAGCCCTTGTTTTTGTCCTACTGTTGGGCACAGGCCTCCCCTCAAGACGAATGGGCTTAGACAATAGTCCACCACGCTGGCGAAGTGCGGGTTGTTGGACTTCACAAGTCATTCGAAAGCTATAGTTAGGCTTTCTCAGACATGCAGGTTTCCTAAACCAGGAAAGCTAGTAACAATCGCACAAAGACGATTCGCATATGATTAATTAAAGAAATCAGAGGTGCGAGCCTTGGTTTGATTCTGCGCACCTTGTTTCTAAGGCAAGGTTTGTTAGCGCTCGCCCATTAAGCTGTTACTGAGCCATTATAACTATATCGCGTAGATGGCTAATCTTGTGAAATTGGCTGCTGTGGTCGTATCGGTAAGAAAAACATTATTAATTATTTTTGGAGACATTAGGGTCTATTCTTCAAATCCGTTTCTTTTCATCAGTTCTAGTCTCGCAAGCCCAATTCTGCGAGCTGGTGTTGCCTACCTTACCATCATATAGTAGAATTGTAAGGACAAACTACACCAATTTCGCACACCATCACAATCCAAAAAATCAATATCCATAATAACCTTCAAACTATAGTTCAATGAATTTCGTTAATACCTCATTAGAACTCCATTCATGTTTTAATCATACGTATATATTAAACTAATAACGTACTAAAACAATAAATGTTCGGTTTAAAATAGTGTGAACCGGAGCAGTTGCCACCTGGGCGATGGTTGGCACTAGCGAGCTGGCCGACCCACTGACTTGGCCTATATCCGCTTTAAATAGTGCGTACGCGCATCGGCGGCATTTAGCCGACATCGCTCATTGGCAGCCGTCGAATTTTGTAATTGTTATGGTAATTTGATATTTCTTTTTTTAAGTAAATTTTTCGTCTTTTTACTATACTTCTAATTTTAAAAATTTGGAGTCGTTGATGTTTTTTAGATTGTTATGTTGTCGTTGTTGTGGGGTGTTCGGGTCAGAATTGGACCCACCCATCTCCTTCCGTTGGGTGTCGTAAGAGGCGACTAAGGGTACCAAGACGGGCAGCAGCGTCTCTATAGGATTACCTATCTTACTGCGATCCCCGAGACGCCAGGCAAGCGTGGGGATTATGGCACGCCTCCCTCTAGGGGAGGCCTTGGTTCAGAGTGGACGTCCTCCAGCTGATGATGATCATCATCTTCAGTCTTCTAGCTAAGTGAAGCAATACCCACTTAAAGATGTGAATTCTAATTTAACTAATTTGATCTTCTCTGTAGAGGCCGCGGTGTGATTCGGTGGCAGGTGATGAGCCGACCATTCAAAAGTGCTAGCGCTAAGCCTATTTGAAATAAATAATTCCATTTCATGGATGTCAGTAGGTGTTCATCTAACTTGTCTCTGTCAACTTTAAAATATCTCGAAATAAACTTTTTCTTGTACTTATATAGATTTGCAAAGTTCATTGACTTATAGTGATCTAAATCATTCTCGATCTAAAAAAAATATAAAATATAATATACCGCAGTATGGATTCATCGTTTGGTACTTTGGGAAAAACTTTCCTTTATTTTCATAATCAAACCAATGCACATTGTATGCACCCACGAGCGGTGGTGGTGGTTCGATTCCCGCTTGGAATATCGCCAGGTCGCTTGTTTATATCGAGGTGAGATTAAACACAGTGTCGACGGTCTGTGAACTCTGTTTTGTGCTCACTGGAATTCAAATTAAAGGTTTCAGATGTGTTAGTTGTGGTTTCGTTTGGCGTTCATTCAGAATGGTTACATATTGATTGTTTGTGACTTATAAATAGGTACATTCTTTATTAAGTATTCAGAAGCTATTCCATCACTATCTTTAGAAAATTGTTTAATCGTTACGATGTCATCGTCAAAACGCGTCATTCTGTAATGTCCTTCTTTTCACGGAGTTTTAGATAAACTTGTATTTTAGTTATGTAGCAGAGAGTAAGAGATCTTAAAAATATTAATTTTCTATAAATAAATAAATAAAAAAAATAATAATAAAAAAATTAAATAAATAAATAAAAAATAAAAACGTAATGGTAAGATTATTTGTGCTACTGCATAATCAATTAGAATTGGTTTAAATTGCTAGATAAGGATAAAAAACAATAAATAAAAAAATAAAAAAAACTTCCTGGTAAAAAACCCTCCTACGCCACAGTGATACAAAAATTATTTGAGTATATGAAAAAAAAAGGAGTATTTAGTTTATAGTGATGTTCCAATTCATATACCAAACTATAGCAATATGTATTCTCGTAGATAAAAATGTCAACATTAAATAAAGGATTTACACGTTGTTTCTCGTTTTATTAATGGCGTCGTAAAGTTTTTAAATATTCTTTAATTTAATGATTTATGTTAACACGTGGCCAGTACCAATGGTACTATACTACTAATCCCAGGGTATATTTAACTCTTAGTCGCCGGTCTCTATATCATCGGGAGAATATTTGTGTGGTTATTGCTTTATAGCTAAACAAGGTTAGATATCTTATCGACACGTTTGTGTAAGTAATTAAAAGTAAATTATCAGGATTAATGTATACTAGTGTATACCATTAAATTTTCATTTCATTTACAGTTTCAAGAGGCTTGTCTGATGGAATGTTATATGTTTAATTTAAACCTTATTTTATCATATCGTTGTTGGTGAGCGTGCAAGACCGCGGTAGAGCAGTTTGTAAATACCGCGTATCTGAGCTTTTATTATTTTACAGGGAAATGTTTAAAATATTCACTTTTTTCATCTTCCTGTAAATTCATTACAACATAGATACGCGGTATTTACAAACTGCTCTTCCGCAGTCTTGCACGCCCTCCGACGATATTTTACTTAGTTTATTGAGAATGTTATTACACTAGCATATTATACAAAATACAAACTAACCAGTTACAAGAGTATTACTTACTTGATCATAATAAAGCTGGAGTCAATAGTTAGTAAATTTAAAATTAAACAGATTTTTAAAAATAAAAATTTAAGCTTAACATACTTTATTTAGACCAAATTGATATCTTCAGATTCTTCTTAAATCCGTCGCCACCCCATGTTAAGCGAAAGCCTCTTCCATCATCAGACTATTAGGTGAATATTATTATTAGGCACCGATGTAGTTTAAATAGTATATCGATATTGTTAGGTAGGTGTGAGTTCATAAGGTAATCGTTACCAAAATAAAGGTTCAAATGACAACACTGACAGAAGCCTGGGAAATTTTGACATGATTGTGTATGTATGGAAATAAAAGGGTGTGGGTGTAGAAACGAACAACAGTTCTACAAAGCCGACCTTGTAAGGGATATCGCTAGAAAGCTATCTTGCCGTACGCATCTAAATTCTAAAAATGTCCATGATTCCATCAAGAGGTTTATAAAACCAGTACGCAAATACGTTTTTTTTTTACCTGTTCACTACGAGTCTTGGAATTATTATGTATATATGTGTATAATCGGATTGCAATACCGGTTCTCGTATAAATATCGGTCCGAAGGCCAATCGTGGTGGTTCTGCGCCGGTCTAAGGTATTTTTAGCCTCCTCGCCTTGTTAGCGGTTCCGTTACTTTAAATATTGATGGTTTACATACGATAACTTACTTGTACTATAATACAACAGAGCTTAGTCTAACCTGGAAATGCAGGTTTGACTATAGCTCTCCAAGATCCTTACTTTTTACATATTATAATTCCAAGATTGCCTCAATGAGATTTGATGAATATTATTTTGTGAGTAACCGAGCACGGAAACGTAAGTTATTTCAATCAGATGGAATTTCTTACTCTTTCATTTCTTTTGCCCATTGCATATCCATCTCTTAGCCTCTGAAGTATAGTACTTCTTAATGCGTGTTACTGGATTTCAGAGACCTCTCTCTTGCTTGTATATAATAAGATCACTGATCGCGGTGGTTAATTTTCAGTCTCCATCAGAGATATTTGATGTAAGGTAAATCTCCTGCTATGAGTGAACTATTGACAAAAGCCAACAAAATACTAGATCAAAACGATATTATGTCGTGATAAGTAGTAGTAGTAGTAGTAGGAGGTTAGGGAAGCCTGATCTGCAGTGGCCTCAAATTGATCTTATTGCATGTTACGTCAGCTTTACTCGACGTGCTCTAACCACCAGAGAATGTTCTAACTCCATTTTGCTGTTATTATAATAAAGCTTCTCAATGACCACTATTGCCTCCAGACAACAATAGATCAAACGAGACATGTACATATTTATATTTTCCTAGAAAGCGATCCGTGAAAACATGCCAAAATTTCAAAAGAGTAATGTATGCTATCGTTTAGATTAATATCGTAAAGACCCTGATTCACTGATGAAGGCACTATTGTAGTCGGGCCTGATGTTTTATTTCACTCAGTACATATTGATTGAGTTTTTATTACACCGAGTAATGGTCTGAGACTCTGAGTATTGATCGAGTCGTAAGTCTGTGTGCCTATAAAATTGAAAGTAAACTTTGTCAATGTAAAACAGAAGCCAAGCATTTTTCCATACAACAAAATATAAACTAAACTCCTTCTGAATTTTAAAGTGTAATTTCTTATTACCTGTTACCTAACGATAATAATAATAATATCTTGGGACAATCCACACACGATCATCTGATCCCAAACTAGGCAGAGCCTGTACTATGGAAACCAGACAACTGATACTAATACTTATATACATTTTTTTTTGTAAATACATACTTAAATAGATAAATAACACCCAGCCACTAGGTGGGAATCGAACCCACGACCCATCGGGTAGCAGCCAGGGCGTCTAACCACTAGACCAACGGGCCCGTCAACGAGTGTAGTTTTATTATTCCTTCAAGTTATTGAATGAAATTATTGAGTTCAAAACGGTCTGTTTAAATCCTTTAACAATATCCTTTTAAAACGAAGATAGAGTTTCAAATGTTCCAATAGTAATAGGTACATTTATTTCAACTAATTCATACGCATAGTGGCTAATATAAGTATTTGAAACTGACAGAAACAAGATACTTAAGCTATTAGACTTAGTTAATAATGGTCCAAATACATTGCAGTTCATACGTTTAGCTGTTACACTCCAATGCACGATCGCCATTATAGATTCGGAAGAGCAGTCGCCTTGGCAATGACATCCAACGGCTCGATCTTAGGAACTCGTAAACGTTACTATCAATTTTACTTTTTTTCACATGACATGGGTTAATTTTAGACGTGATCGTGGCAGCTTTAACCGGTACATTCGCAATGTGATTTATTAATGTTGGGTAAATGCGTTTCGACTGCATTTTAGAATTGGGTGCCAGTTTTATTTATACGGAGACAAAATCTTGATTTATGCTATTCTGCTCTGCAGGGCTAGACAAGTGGCAAACGCTTTGTATCTATTCCATATCGACAATCATAAACGCTTTAGCGATATCGTTCTTCGTTTGGTAGCCAAATGTACTAGGAGTTATCGAACGCTTATTCTATTCGATCGCTACGAAAAATAACAAATATAGTCTATGGTTTCGTTCTTAAATGTCATCCAAGTATCTGTCACTTGGGCATTGCAGGGCTAGACAAGTGGCAAACGCTTTGTATCTATTCCATATCGACAATCATTAGCGGCAAATGTTGCGTGACACCCACAATCCTCTGATAGGACCCTGTAGCTAAGAAGCTTAGCGTACATAGCACCTACAAAAAAAAATATCTCCGTAATATATCTAATAATAGGTCAAATATGCGCCATTTTGTAGCGTTATCTACAAGTGTTTGGCGATCGCTTCGTTTCGTACGCTTTGATTCGAAGTAGAATGTCAAACCTGCCACTTGGCTACGGTTTCGATGGGAATTAATGTACTATTCCGACGTTTCGTTTCATCGAATAGATTAGAATGACATTTGGCTACCAATTTTCTATTCTATTCGTTAGATCAAATTACTTATCGTATGTTTATGTCATTCCCATACATTCAGTATTCTATTCTATTAGCGTTTGTGCCACTTGTCTAGCCGTGCTGGTCGTTCAAGAGTTGCAGTTTGTGATACTTTTGGCTCGATGGGAATCGAACGCAGGTACATCTATAAGTATCTGTAAAAATACATGTTCCAAAATGGTTACAAATTTAATAAACTACAAAATTAGAACTCAACTGATGGAGAGAGCCCAAGGAGAATGATATGGTATAGGTATAGAAATGAAATTTTCGTGAAATTCGCAGCTAAAGGCTGCCTCTTGTTTTCGAATATTATTTACAAATGGTTTTGGAAGTCATAATTTAGTCCTTGATTTTTTAAACACGATGGGGAATATATAATGTTGTCTTAATTACAACGATGGGGAAAATCTTTAGAAAACTTACCAAACCTCTAAACAAGGACAACGGTTAGGTTAGTCACGATCACGATTTAGAAGTATAGTTTATCACCACTGCTCTTGTTTGAATTGTTGCTGTTCTGTAGTGGTCTTAAGACTAAATCAGAATTAATATGACAAGCCGCATGCGCTGGGTGTCTTCATAGCAGTGGCGTGCAGTCCATATAGGCAAAAGTGTTTGCCTACCCTGTGATTTCCGGAACAATACATGATAGCAAAAAAAAATCTTTTAAAAAAAAAATTGAACCGACTTCAATATCACTGAAAAGTATGAAATAATTTAAATATTATAGAAGTTGGTATTAGCGTACTTGCTGGGTATATTTGGCATAGTAAATATACGATTGTTTTCGGTGCAGTATGTTCGAAAGTAAATTATATTAGTGTTTGCAAATTATAAAACTTAGTAGAATATGGAAGTGGTTACGTGTGATCGATGTTCTGGCCAAGAAAAAAATAAAAATTCACGCGTTTTCGACACCTTCTTACGTAATTAAAAGATAAATAATTGAAAATGGCCAAAGGTTAAGTCACGCGAAGATTTAATGATAAATAATCTGGAATATATAGTTAGATAGTATATTTACAATCGGTTAGCCGGCTGTAAACATAGAAACTAAATTATATCATTTAATTTTTTGATATTTTGAGGTGGCATATTTACTAATCGCATGTGTGTGTGTACAAGACAAGTAACTCGCAGTCATGTTGGTAAGTTTTTTTACTCGACTACAAGAATAGGAGGTGGATATTATTGTTTTTTAACCGACTTCAAAAAAGGAGGAGGTTCTCAATTCGTCTGTATATATATATATATTTTTATGTATGTTCGCGCATAACTCTGGCAATTATGAACCGATTTGAAAAATCTTTCTTCCATCCATTCTTCAATCCATTGATTGGGTCCCATAAAAAAATTATTGCTTAGTAATAAGTAGTTCCTGAAAAAACAAGAATGGTGACTGCGCAGGAAAGCTTCAGGAAAGCCTATATAGATGACTTTATGTCGCTTTTTAAAGACAAAAATGGTCATAACTCTGGCTTATATAAATATTTACCAATTTCAATGATTCTTTTTTTATTCGAAAGAAGAAACCACTGTAATGAATCTGTATGAAATTTATCACAACCGGATAAGAACTTCCTGGAGGACCATGAACGATGAGGAGGAATTTATCTGGTAAAAACCATAAAACTGACGTTCTCCATTACATTGCTCTGACAAGTATGAACCGATTTCGATGATTCTTTTTTTGCGCTTGAGACAGATCGAACCCATCAGTTCCTGTCACATATCAATTTGTATTAATACAACATTATATTTCTTTAGTCCTTCCTCCAAGCTATATACGTATAGTTCACCTGCCTACGATTTGTTTAAGGGGACCGTAGACAACCGCGTACTCTATTAAAAATATATAAACTCTATGGCTAAAATCGACAATGACTTGCCTTATTAAATAAAGATATAACCACACTCAGATTCCGTTAATGGGACATTATATTAATATTATCTGAACGCTCTTGGCTATGTGTCGGAGGGCACTTAAAAATTGGGTTCCATTTGTTGTCATCTGGATAGTCGTAGTGGTAGTCAGTCGTAAAGCCAAGCCAGAGGTCTAGAACAACTCTCAGGTTGGCCATTAACAATAAGAAAAACAAACCCTTAGTATATGTATTGAAATTATATTAAACTTAAGTGACAAGATATTAATTCATTAACAGATTTTTAACAAGAGAGGATCCTCCGACCGAGCGAGGTGTGATGCTCGGTCAGGGCCGAAGCACCCAACAGTCGATATTGGGATGTTGTATACATTGTTGCGAACATTCGCGGCGAGATTTAGGAATTGGTGGTGGCGCCATCTATCTTGTTGGATGTGATACTACTCGCTTTACATCGCGTCGCTGTACCAAATGTAGTGTCATCGGGCGGGTTATGTCGAGTCGCAACTGATATTCTGTGCATCAGTATTTTTTGCGCTATATCAACCTAATAGCTCTTCTGAATAATCCAAATATAGTTGTAAGTATGTTACTCTTAATTGTTTATTCATTTTCAATGTCTAGACACTGTCTTTAAAATTACTGTCTACGAGTATAAAACAAGTGATGGTATTGTATGAATATTATGTGTTTAAATGCTGCTGTCACACTAGCTAGAGAAAATTGAACCCTCTGCATACCGGAACATCAGAGTGAGGTTTTACTTGTAAATATTCTTCTTGATTATAGGGATTAACGCTAATTTTGTAAGTAGTAACTATGATGCTTGAAATAATATTAATATGTAATTCTAGTACAGACAAATGAAGTACAGAATAGCTTACCTATTACAGCGGTATTCATTTCAAGTTAGATTCCCTTCGCAAGTTCTTGAAAGAAGCGTCGAAACGCTACTTCGCGTCCCGTCACGCGAACAGTTTAATCCGCGCCGCCGCCGATTACGCCCCTAGTCCTTCTGACTCGCGCCGCAGACCACGGCACGTACTGCTCGACCCTCCTGACCCCATGACGGTCCTATTGGACCAGGATGCGCCGAACCTGGCCCGACACCGGATGCTACACTAGGTATCAGACACCGGTCTCGCCGGCAAGGCCGAAGGGTCGTTCGCATGCGACCTCAACGACGTGCATCACATCACCCCACTGAGTTTCTTGCCGGTTCTTCTCAGTGGGGGCGCGTTGTGAACCGGTGGTAAATTCAGCCCTCTCTTAAGCGACAGCCCAAGCCGAGGCCGTGCCTCCCTGAGGTGCCCTTGAGCTCGTCGCTACTTCTGCCGTTAAGGCTAGAGTGCTTTAAGCGCTCGCCTCCTATTGTCCGGTGAAGCTGTAATGGCCATCTGCGGCCAATAGCGTCTATCAGTCCCAAAAAAAAACTGCGGTATTAAAGGTTTACGAAAAAATCCTTTTTCTGTACTACACCCCTACCCTAGCACTACTGTAAGCCTGGGTTTCACCTGCCTGGGTGTCCCCCAGGATTACAAAGGGAAGATGTTGTCCTCTATTAGGTTCTAGGTGGTTGAAAATAAAAATGCAGTGAATATGTTAGTTACAGGTATTTATTGAAAATTATTTATTCTCATCAGATATAAATAACTATTTGCTAGCTCAACCAGAGGGGCTGGTAGGTTCTAAAATGTACTCCTTAATTATCCTACCTAGCAACTAACCTTGCAACCTAAGAACGCTTATATACATACAGGTGTTGTTGTATGTCGAGTAAAGTTTATAAAGACAACACTTCCTAAGAAACTTAATTTAAATTATATATGCACAAGAATATACTACGGTTGTACCACCAATCATGCCATGTCAGATAAAAGAAACTTTACAAGTTTATATGGTGAAAAGATAGAAATATAATTTCAGTACCTTGATATTATTTAATTGAACCTTCCTTCAAAGATAAGCTGCTGTCTTGTGTCCAAAGGCAATCTTCAAGCGTACCTCAGCATTCACATGCAGAAGCCGGATTTATTCCGGTGTGATGAACATCAAGCACAGAGGGTGAACATCCTCTACGGGGTGCTGATGGGATGTAGTCCAATAAAGACTTACATCACTTAATTAATAAATTCAAATTAAATTGAATTTTTAAAATCTTAAAATCCCATTCCACTGAAACAAATAACCTCAAATTAATTATCTGTACAAACTGGAAGTAAAAAGACATACTCCTTGTGAATTATAAAGAATACATACCAGATGGCTGGTGTTCTCCGACATCAGCCACTGTGGTCCCCCCACGACCAACGATTCAAGAAGCCATGTGCTTAAAAATAACAATGTGGAAACCTGTAAATGAGTTTTATAAGTATCAACTATTCACCATTACAACAATGTGCAACGAGACATCGCAATAATACTTACCAATTATTGTGAACGATGAACTTATATTTTCCCTATAATGAAAGGGATTACGGAGGTGACCTTCCTAGGTCAAAGCCTCCATTGCAAAAACAAAAACCTTCTACAAATATTTCGTATCCGGCTAAACCAGCTAATGGGGTTGCCAGGACTATCCTCCAAATTCCACACGGAATCGAATAAATTACACTGTTTGTCACTTTCTCACAAATTAGTGATTAAATATTACTCTGGAGAGTAATATAACTTACAATTAAACATTGTATGTTAAACTACACGTTCTTTTTAACTCATATCTTAGTTTTTAAATGTTGGAAACATAACCAACATCTAAATAAATAGTACTAACATCGGCTGTGAGAAAAACATGACAACACTGAACCCAAAGAGTATTTAACTATGTAAAACGAATGTTCCCATTCACGCATCAAGCAATGGTCGTTCACTTACAAATATATTTATTATCTTTATTAATTAATAAAAAATGAAATTAGAAAATTCACCACGTGACAATACCCCCTCACCTAAGAGAAGTCGCTGCCCTCAGCGACCTTTCTACTAACCAAGTCCAACTGAAATTGCATTCCATCAACCAAAACCAAAACAAAACCCTAATTAGTAAACCATTTACTAATCAATAACTGAATACTGTTTAACTTTTACCTGTGACTAACAAGTAAAAAAATGTACTATAAAGTACTGAAAATTTTCAGTACTTACTGGTACCGAAAGAAAAAAAATAAAAAATGAAAATCAACAAACTCCTGCCTCTTCGAGAACCTTGGAGAAAAAAAAAATAAAAAAAAATCCATTTTCTGGAACAATAAAATAAAAAACCAAAACCCAAAAAACAAAAATAACAAATGCTATCCAGCCATCAGTAATCCAAACCTAACAAAAACCCAAAACACCCAGGACAGTTGTTTTCCTAACAAATTAATAATAATAGCCCTTCAGTCCGGGGGCAAATATAAGATCACAAGATATGTGTTCTTATACAAAACAAAACCAAGCCAGCAAAATAGCAAGGCCTTAACAATGGTAACAAGACCAAAACAATGGTAACAATACCAAAACAATGGTTAGAGGACGAAACCCAAACCAATAAACCAACCTATGGTTCCATAGTGCACTCTGTCAGAGTACCTTATGTACCAGGTGTACTAAAATAAAAAAGTTTAAAACAATACTATTAAAAAGTAGTAATCTACTATGTATGTATACAGTAGTATAGTATAAAAAAAACAAATAAAAGTAGTAATCTACATGTAAATTTTCATTGCAACACTTATAACTATTTTTGCAATGTTCGATCACAAAATTGGTTTCCTTAAAATAAAAGAATTCTAAGAAATAAAATAATATGTAATTCAAGACAGTTTTTATACCAAACATACCTTATACAATCTTCTAACATAACTCCTACCATATCCCGCATACATTCTTCTACTTACAGAAAATTGTCAATACAGACTCTGCTGTTCGACAAAACCTTTTAACTTTAAGTGTTATATTGGTTAGTAAACCCAACTAACACCAAATAAACTGTACTTAATATTTATTTATTTCTTGAAATCTTTGACGTGCCAAGAACCCAACGGGTGGCCGTCTAACCGTTCCAATTCGTATACTAAAGGCGATAAAACCTTACGAATTCGACATTTTTCATATTTGGGCGAAAGTTTCGCCATTTTAAATTTACTCGCATCACTATGCGTGTAACAACGTTTCCAAACAACATCTCCAACAGAATACTTTGCTTCTCTCCTACGCAGATTATAATGTGTAGAGTTTGCAGCATGTGCCTTAAGAAGTTGAACTCTAACATCCTCAAAAATCGACTTCAAACAACCAAATTCACCTGCATAGTTTTCCCTAGGTACACACACCTCATAATCTTTTTAGGATCCTTATAAAAGTTACCATTTATTATGGGCTCTCTAGCATGCACCAAGAAAAAAGGTGAAAACCCTGTCGACTCATTGACTGCACTATTTATAGCAAATTGTATTCTAAGGAGTTGTTCATCCCATGTACGATGATTATCTTGTACATAAGATGCTACAGCGGTCATAACCGTTTTATTGTAACGTTCTACTAAATTTACCTGCGGCGTGTACAGAGGGCAATAGTGGAGATTGGGGATGTTATAACGTTTTATCAACTGACGGAATTCAGATCCTGTGAATTGCACTCCATTATCTGCAATTACAGTTTCTGGGACACCGTGAGCCAATATGACGTAATTTTCAAAGTGCTTAGCCACTAAAGCGCTTGTTGCACGACGCAAGGGAAATAATAATGTGAACTTGGAAAAACAACAAGTCACTACCAAAAGAAAAGTGAAACCAGAACGTGAACGAGGTAGAGGACCGACCAAATCTATTGAAACAACCTGGAAAGGTCTAGAACAAACCTTAGGTTTACCCATTAAACCAGGTGTAGGTTTTGTTGAATGTTTATAGGCTGAACACACATCACAATTTTTAATAAATTCCTGTATGTCTTTATACATACCAGGCCAAAAATATGACAGACAGACTCGCCTGTGAGTTTTAAATACTCCTAGGTGAGCTGCTGTTGGTTCACAATGATTTAATTTAATAATTTCTTGTCTTAAATTTTTCCGAACTACTTCTTTCCAATCAAATTCACTAGTTAAGTTATATTTACTTTTACTAAAACGATATAATTTATTATCTTTTACACAAAAATTTGGAAAATTAGTAGGATGTGTTTTACAACCATTAAAAATTCGATCATACCATTCGTCACTCACAATATCTGTGTCTGTGTTAATAGCTTCAACTTTCATTAACCTAGATAATGCATCAGGAACTACATTATCGGTGCCTTTTCGGTGCTCAATTTCGAAATTAAATTGTGAAAGTCTACATCCCCAACGAGCTAACCTGCCTGAAGGGTTTTCTAAATTCATGAACCATCTCAACCATGCATGATCTGTAACAACTTTAAAAGGACGAGATCCTAAGTATGCCTGAAATTTCTCTACAGCATAGATGACGGCGAGTGCCTCTCTTTCTGTAGCACTATAGTTTTGTTCTGCCTTTGACAGCGAACGACTTACATAAGCTATAGGATGTTCGTGGCCCTCTATATTCTGACTGAGCATTCCACCTAGACCATATGCTGAAGCATCGCAGTGCACTAAAAATGGTTTTTCAAAATCCGGAACAGCTAGGATTGGGGCTGAGATCAAAGCATTTTTTAATGTTTTGAATGCTTCTTCTGCCTCCTCATTCCAACAAAATTCTGGTGCATTTTTACCTCTGCTGGTCAGCTTATTAAGTGGCGCAGCGATAGTCGAAAAATTTCGAATAAAGCGACGATACCATGAACAAGTACCTAAAAACATTTTCACCTCTTACTGAAGATGGTGTAGGAAAATTCAAAATTGCGGCTACCTTTTCTGGATCCGTTCTAAGACCGTATTCATCTACTACGTGTCCTAAATATTTAAGAGACTTTCTAAAAAAATTAGATTTTTCATAATTAATCGACAATTTAGCAAATTTTAATTTTTCGAGCACTCTATTAAGCAATAATAAGTGTGATTCAAATGAACTGGCACAAATTATAATGTCATCAATATAAACAAAGACTTTCCCATCCAAAACGTCGCTACAAAAGTTATGTGGAAATAGCATATCCATCAGACGTTGTTGTCTGACTGGTGCTCCACATAAACCAAACGGCATTACCTTAAATTTAAATGATCCGCGACCTGGAACAGTGAAAGTTGTCTTCTCCTGTGAATCTATATTCAATGGTGTTTGCCAAAATGAAGAACTTAAGTCGATACCGGTCAAAAACTTAGCTTCTTTTAAGCTATCTAAAATCTGTGGGATATAAGGAATAGAATAAGAGTCTCCCTTGGTAACAGCGTTTAACTTTCTACAGTCTAAACAAAACCTCCAATCACCATTTGGTTTCTGTACTAAAAGTACAGGATTGTTCCATGGGCTTTCACTAGGTGTTACCACATCCATTTTCAGCATTTTATCTAACTCATCACTAAGCGCAGCACGCTTCTCTGGTGAGAGTGGATACTGTTTCGCCTTAATTGGAAGGGAATCGCCTGTATTAATCACATGCTCCGTAAGGGTTGTTCTACCTAAACCTATCCTCTCAGAACTAACGTTATAAAAACTCTTAACCATTGCATCAGCTAACTCTTTCTGTGAAGGAGATAGTGTGTCATATGATTGAAGATAATTAAGTTTATTAAAAGCATTACAAGTGTTTATAAACGAATCGGGTGGACATCTATAATCTATATTTTCAAAAATTTCTGGTGTTAATTTAGCATTCCAAAAGTCTATGCCTAATATAACAGGCGATACAACACTAGGTATTACATAAAATTTAATTACTCTGGTTTGATTATTAAAAGTTAACGGAAGGTATAAAAAACCATATGTTTCTAAAATTACACCGTTAGCAACTGAACAAGATTTGTCCGAACCTTCATTAAATTGAAAGCCTAAATTTATAAAATTTTGGTGTGAATTATTTCCCAAAATAGAAACAGAAGCTCCAGAGTCTAATAATCCCATAATTTCTAAATCATTTACATTTATTTTAAGAAAAGGCCTAATATCATTTTTATTTGGTTTAAACAGGACCGTGGCTAAAGAATTATAATTACAAAATTTTTTAATTGACTCTAAACAAGTTTTATTATTATTATCATTTAATAATAAACCGCGGTCCAAACTATTTAGTTTTTTGGAATAGAAACATTATTATTATTAGAAACTATTTTATTACAATTAGGACAAGTTCTAATTGTAAAACCTAACTCTCCGCATTTGAAACATTTAATACCTTGTGTTGACTTTTTACAATTAACAAAAGAATGTCGTGTACCCTTACCGCATTTAAAACAAACAAGTCTTTGATTTAAATTATTATTTGTATTATACTTATTATTAAAATTATTATTTTGTTTTGCTGGTATTTGTGACTTATTAAAGTTTGTTTTTGTGTGTGACACTTGAGAAACTGTTTTCCCAATTTTATTTTTATATGCAAACTCGGCACTTAATTTGCTGATACCATTTTTACCTGGTTCTATAAAAAAATCCGAACGTTGTCGGGCTGCTTCTAATTTTTTACATTTATTTTTTAATTCTGTTATTGTTGTAAAATCATATAAAGCTAATTGTTGTGTAAAATATGGCCTAATGTTATGAAGCAAAATTTCCAATTTGGTTTCTTCTGACAAAGGGTTTTTCAGTCTACTGAATAAACAAAACATAATCGAAAAATAAATATGTACCGGTTCATCTGCACCTTGAGTTCTATTACGAATTTCGCCTAATAGTCGATAATCATAATCTACCGGATCAAACTCTTCCAGCAGTAAATTACGTAATTCACTCCATGATGACACCTGTTTTCGAATACCCCTGAACCATAACAAAGCTTGGTCACAAAACAATTGAACTGCAGAATTAAAAAGATTTTTGTCTGAGACACTAAATGCACACTTGAGTTCGTCAACTGTTTCTAAAAATGAACGAGGATCAGTAATACCGTTGAATTTAACGTTCCATTTCGCCACGTTTCTATCACCAGAACACTGCACATCCGGAACAACGTCTACTACATCTACAGATGAAGGTTCTGAAACCCCGATGGATTTTTCCAACAAAGAACAGCTACTATCAATATTTTTGAAAAGATCTACCTTCTTCTTCGTGATTTCTGGAACATCAGACGTGACACGACGTACACGGTGATATAAATGATACCCTAAGGCATGAGCACGACTAAGGTTATATCTACCTTTCTGCGACTCAAGTTTTTGAATAATGTTGAGCAGCTGCTGATATTTATCTGAAATTACCTTTAATTCCTCTTCCGCAGAAAAATCGGTTTCTAAAATTTCATCCGATGAGCACTCTTTAGCAAGTAATCTTAACTGTTTACGAAGACCGACTACAGTTGTTGAAGGTGTCTCTGAACGAATAGTAACTTCATATGTCAATTCATCTTTTAATAAAGAGTGAAATTGTATTTTTCTATACTCCATATTTATAGAAAATTAAAAAAAAATTGTCACAAAAAACTAAATTGTTAAAGTGAAAGTTACTAAAAATTTACTTTCAAAAGAAAAAACCAGCGGCAACAAGGTGGTACAATTTACAATATTTCTATGTTAAATACAAATAAGATTGCTTATTAACCCTTATTGTAAAATAATTAAGTATAATACTATCTATTTAATATTAATTAACACTTGTTAAATAAATTAATAGTTAATGACTTATTTACCAGTATCGCTTAAACAAACAAAATAAAAATTACTATGTATTAATACACTAATACATAAATGCACAATGCGAGGTACTAACAAGTTAACTTTGGCACTAACAAAATAAACTGACTGGCGGTGGTACAAAATTGAACTAACAATGAATAATTAAGGAGATTTTATTCACAAGTGGACACCATTTGTAAACCTTTATTAATGAGTGGGCGCCATTTGTAAGCCTGGGTTTCACCTGCCTGGGTGTCCCCCAGGATTACAAAGGGAAGATGTTGTCCTCTATTAGGTTCTAGGTGGTTGAAAATAAAAATGCAGTGAATATGTTAGTTACAGGTATTTATTGAAAATTATTTATTCTCATCAGATATAAATAACTATTTGCTAGCTCAACCAGAGGGGCTGGTAGGTTCTAAAATGTACTCCTTAATTATCCTACCTAGCAACTAACCTTGCAACCTAAGAACGCTTATATACATACAGGTGTTGTTGTATGTCGAGTAAAGTTTATAAAGACAACACTTCCTAAGAAACTTAATTTAAATTATATATGCACAAGAATATACTACGGTTGTACCACCAATCATGCCATGTCAGATAAAAGAAACTTTACAAGTTTATATGGTGAAAAGATAGAAATATAATTTCAGTACCTTGATATTATTTAATTGAACCTTCCTTCAAAGATAAGCTGCTGTCTTGTGTCCAAAGGCAATCTTCAAGCGTACCTCAGCATTCACATGCAGAAGCCGGATTTATTCCGGTGTGATGAACATCAAGCACAGAGGGTGAACATCCTCTACGGGGTGCTGATGGGATGTAGTCCAATAAAGACTTACATCACTTAATTAATAAATTCAAATTAAATTGAATTTTTAAAATCTTAAAATCTTAAAATCCCATTCCACTGAAACAAATAACCTCAAATTAATTATCTGTACAAACTGGAAGTAAAAAGACATACTCCTTGTGAATTATAAAGAATACATACCAGATGGCTGGTGTTCTCCGACATCAGCCACTGTGGTCCCCCCACGACCAACGATTCAAGAAGCCATGTGCTTAAAAATAACAATGTGGAAACCTGTAAATGAGTTTAGCAAATAAGTATCAACTATTCACCATTACAACAATGTGCAACGAGACATCGCAATAATGCTTACCAATTATTGTGAACGATGAACTTATATTTTCCCTATAATGAAAGGGATTACGGAGGTGACCTTCCTAGGTCAAAGCCTCCATTGCAAAAACAAAAACCTTCTACAAATATTTCGTATCCGGCTAAACCAGCTAATGGGGTTGCCAGGACTATCCTCCAAATTCCACACGGAATCGAATAAATTACACTGTTTGTCACTTTCTCACAAATTAGTGATTAAATATTACTCTGGAGAGTAATATAACTTACAATTAAACATTGTATGTTAAACTACACGTTCTTTTTAACTCATATCTTAGTTTTTAAATATTGGAAACATAACCAACATCTAAATAAATAGTACTAACATCGGCTGTGAGAAAAACATGACAACACTGAACCCAAAGAGTATTTAACTATGTAAAACGAATGTTCCCATTCACGCATCAAGCAATGGTCGTTTATTATCTTTATTAATTAATAAAAAATGAAATTAGAAAATTCACCACGTGACACTACCTACAAAAGCAATATTATTATTATCTTACTATAACACGAGATAAAGACGTCTAAATACGCAGTTTCTAGCTCTTTAGAATAATACTGCTATTAGGGATGGTGGTTGGGCCTAGGAACTCGTGTTTACAGTTCTGCTTTTAAATTCAAGTTTAGGTTAGAATAAGAACTCTTCTGTTAACTCAAAAAATAATGGTACCGAAAACACCAACGATAGTCTACAATTAATTGGGAGAGGTAATTGTTCATTAATAATCCCAATAAAGACCAGATAGATAGACCACAATATAAGATAACCAGATGCTCACAACGAGATATCTTCGAAATCTATATTAATAAAAGAGCAGGGTGTTTTCTAGGAATCACGATACAGCAAAAACCATATAACGTACAATCTTGAAATTTGGAACCAACATTATTCAAATAGTCTAGGTGAACAATAAGAACGGATTTTTCGAAATTCCATACCTAAGTGGGTCAAATGGGCTCCCAAAGTTTGTATGGAAAAAATTATTTTTTTCGTCACACGGACATGAAACTTTGTCAGTGTACTAAACAAAAGAAATAAAGAAACACGTGTATCATACTTTTTGAAAATCGACCCTTATAGGGATTTTATCATGGTTTTTGAATATGCAACTCGGAAAAAAAATTTCATACTGCATTGCTGTAACTTTGCGAATACATTAATCAAATTATAGCAATCCAAGTGCAAATAATATTTTTTTGAAAATCAACTCCTAAACGGGTCCAATTGGGGTCCAAAAAATGTTTCTCGACCTACAGTCATAAGACTTCGTTTATATATTGCACACAAGAATCTAAGAAACCTATTTCCGGTATTTTTCGAAAAACTACCCCTAAGGTCATTTAATGGGGTTCCAAAGTTTACACAAAGAAGGATTTCCATTTCATCCTATGATGCAACTAGAGTAACGAAACTCAGTAAATAAACTCAACGCAACAATTGAAAAAACTAATTTAGAGCATTTTGGTAAAATCAACCCCTAAGTGGGTCAAATGGGCTCCCAAAGTTAGTATGAAGAAAAAATTTTTTTCATCACACGGACATGAAACTTTGTCAGTGTACTAAACAAAAGAAATAAAGAAACACGTGTATCACACTTTATGAAAATCGATTATTATAGGGATTTTATCATGGTTTTTGAGTATGCAACTCGGAAAAAAAATTTCATACTGCATTGCTGTAACTTTGCGAATACATTAATCTAATTATAGCAATCCAAGTGCAAATAATATTTTTTTGAAAATCAACTCCTTAAGGGGTTCAATTGGGGTCCAAAAAATGTTTCTCGACCTACAGTCATAAGACTTCGTTTATATATTGCACACAAGAATCTAAGAAACCTATTTCCGGCATTTTTCGAAAAACTACCCCTAAGGTCATTTAATGGGGTTCCAAAGTTTACACAAAGAAGGATTTCCATTTCATCCTATGATGCAAGTAGAGTAACGAAACTCAGTAAATAAACTCAACGCAACAATTGAAAAAACTAATTTAGAGCATTTTTGTAAAATCAACCCCTAAGTGGGTCAAATGGGCTCCCAAAGTTTGTATGAAGGAAAAACTTTTTCGTCACACGGAAACAAAACTTCGTTACAGTACTGAGCAAAAGAAATAAAGCAACACGTGTATTACAACTTTTTGAAAATCGGCCCTCAAAGGGGTTTTAACTTGGTTTTTGAGTATGCAACGTGAAAAAAAAACATACTTACTGCATTGATGAAACTTTGCGAATATATTTATCAAAATAAAGCAATCCATATGTAAATAATCATGTTTTGAGAATCAACTCCGAAATGGGTCCAATTGGGGTCCAAAAAATGTTTTACAACCTACAGTCATAAGACTTAGTTTATATATTGTACACAAGAATCTAGGAAATTTATTTCCGGCATTTTTCGAAAAACTAAACTAAAGTCATTTAATGGGATTTGAAAGTTTGCACAAAGAAGAGTTTCCATTTCATCCTATGATGCAGCTAGAATAAAGAAACTCGGTAAATAAACTCAACACAACAATTGAAAAAAACTAATTTTAAGCATTTTGTAAAATTAACCGTGGGTCAAATGGGCTCCCAAAGAAGGTATGGAATTTTTTTTTTCATCTCACGGATATGAAATTCTGTCAATATATTAAGCCAAAGAAATTAAGAACCACGTGTATCACAATTTTTTCAAATTCGACCCGTAAAGGGGTGTTAGCATGGTTTTTGAGTATGAAACGCGGAAAAAAATATCATGCACTGATGAAACTTTGCGAATACATTTATCAAACTAAAGCAATTATTGTATAAATAATAATTTTTTGATAATCAGTTCTTAAATGGATCCAATTAGGGTTCAAAATTTTTTTTTTGACTTTCATAAAACTTAATTTATGTATTGCACACAAGAATTTAAGAAACCTATTTCCGGCATTTTGCAATAAATAACCCCTATGGTCATTTAATGGGGTTGTAAAGTTTACACGTAGAATGATTTCCATATAATGCTATAAAACAGCTAGATTAACGAAACTCGGTATATAAACTCAATAAAAATATTGAATAAACTAATTTTCAGCATTTTTCGATAATCAACCCCTAAATGGGTCTAATGGGGTTTCAAAGTTTGTATGGAAAACAATTTTTTTTTTCACCACACATACATGAAATTTTGTCAACGTACTAAACAAAAGAAATGAATAAACACCTGTATTACAACTTTTTGAAAATCGACCCTAAAAAAATATTATGCTGCATTGATGAAACTTTGCGAATACATTAATCAAACTAAAGCAATCCATGTGTAAATAGTTTTTGAAAATCAACTCCTAAAGGGATCCAATTGGGGTCCAGAAATATTATTCGACCTGCAGTCATAACACTTAATTTATGTATTGCACACAAGAATCTACGAAACCCATTTCTGGCATTTTGCGAAAAACATTCCCTAAGGTCTGGTCATATAATGGGGTTGAAAAACGTAGAACGATTTCCATTGAATATTATAATGCAGCTAGAGTAACGAAACTCGGTACATACGTATAACATACATATATACATAAACAAAATAATTTAACAAACTGATTTTCAGCATGTTTCGAAAATCAACCCCTAAGTTGGCCAAAATTTACTATGGAAAAAAAAAATCATCTCATGGACACGATAATTCATCAGTGCAATGATAAAAAAAACACGTTAAAAACACATTATTTTTTTTAATCAACCCTTGAAGGGGTTTTATCATGATTTTTGAGTATCAAACGCGGAAAGAAAATCATGCTGCACTGATGAAAATTTGTGAATAAATTCATTCAGCAATTTATTTTGTAAATCAACCCCCAATAGGGTCCAATTGAGTCCAAAAAGTATTTCTTTTTTGAACTTATTTTATGCAGTGCACACAATAATCTAAGTAACTTATTTTATGAGGTTGCAAAGTTTGCATGAAGAAGGATTTTCATTTAAGTTATAATGCAGCTACAGTCACTAAACTCTGTAAGTAAACTCAACATAACAATTTAATGAACTAATTTTCAGCATTTTTATCCGACTTCAAAACAGGAGGAGGTTTTCAATTTGTCTGTACATATATTTTTTTTCTATGTATATGTTCGCGCATGACTCTGGCAATTATGAACCGATTTCAAAAATTCTTTCTGGTACGGATAGGCCGCTCCACTGACTGGGCAGTGGCGTGCACAGAGGGTAGGCAAAAAAAAGTATTTGGCTTGTTTCACCTATTTTAAGTATGTTATTATACCATTTCAAATATCGATAAGCAAGCAAATACTATAGACATATTAATTTGCATTTGAAAACAATAATAAGTTTATTCAGCGGCTCCATACTGACAAAAATACGTTGCCTACCCTAGGATTTCTATAAACAGTCTTAATTTAAAAAAATCTTAGTTTGGACATGAATTAACGTAATTTTTTTTAATGTAAATGGTTGTGTTGGTAATATTGGTTAATTTAAGGATATTTGTGCTGGAACACGAACAATTAGCATAAAGCATAAACAACTCGCAGATATTTTTGCCCGCTTTCAGTTCACGCCACTGTGACTGGGTACCATAAAAAAATATTACCTACGAACAAGCAGTTCCTGAAAAACAAAAATGGCGACTCAGAAAAAACTGTAGGAATGCCTAAAAGATGGTGTTTTTTTAAGAACAAACTCTGGCCAATATTTACCAATTTCAATGATTCTTTTTTATTCGAAAGAAGGAACCACTGTAATGAATATGTATAATTTTAACACAACCGGATAAGAACTTCCTGGAGAATCATGATTGATTTGGAAGAATTTATCCGGTAAAAAAAGAATACATACATACGAATTGAGAACCTCCTCCTTCTTTGAAGTCGGGTAAAAAACCATGAATCTGATGTTCTCCATTACATTACTCTGACAAATATGAACCGATTTCGATGACATTTTTTATTCAAGAGAGTAAACTACTGTAATGATTTCATGCAAATTTCATTAGGACCGGATAAAGGGTTCCTGAAGAAAATATACACAGTAGCTACGTCAACACCAACTTCAATAATATTTAAATTATTATCTTTTTAGTGTTGTTGAAGTCGGTTAATTTTTTTTTGTTGTGTTGTATGCAATGTTTTATTCAAAATTCAACCCGTGGGACAAATGAGGTATCGAAGTTTGTATCTAAAAAATATTTTTTCAGACACGAAACTTTGTCAGTGTATTCATAAAAAAATTGAGAAACACGTCTAACACATTTGTTTTGAAAACCAACCCTTAGCGAGGCAGCGGAGCGGAGAAACGGAGAAATATTAGCCAATAAGATTGCACAAAATCTCCGCTCCTCTTTTTTGTGCAATCTTATTGGTTAATATTTCTCCGTTTCTCCGCTCCGCTGCCTCGCTCCGCTCCGGTGGACAGGCAGCCTTAACGGGGTTTAAGCAACGGGGTTTTTGAGTATCAAACGCGAAAAAAAAATTCATGCTGCACTGATGACACTTTGCGGATAAATTCGTAATAATGAAGCAATCCATGTCTTTTTTTTTAAATTAATCCCTAAAAGAGTTCAATTCAGTTCCAAAAATATTTTATTCGTACTGCCATACGACATATTTTATGTATTGCATACAAGATTCTAAAAAAACCGTTTCTGGCTTTCTTCGAAAAATCCCTTAAGTTTGCGTGAAGAAAGATCTCCATTTAATGCTATAATGCAACTATGGTAACGAAACGAACTAAACAAAACTATAGAATAAACTAACTTCCAGCATTTTTCGAAAATCAACTTAGGCTTAGGGCATCTACCAATGGGGTTACCAAATGGTTTCCACTTAACAACCTCAAAAGTTTTTTAATGGAATTGCAAAATAAGTACTGTCTTTTTAAGTAAAGAAGTAAATATTTAAGAAATGGAAGCTATGATAGCTTGCACAAAAATACAGGCTGTATACTTGATACCGATTAGATCAGGGTTAATAAAAGTGTGAACAATATTGAAATCGATCGTCCGAAGATCGGACCAACAATAATAACTAAGAAGACCTGAGGGTACACCGGTATAATTGTGACATAAGGAAGTCCTCCCGTGACCATGGGTGCTCCAAAGCATTCGAAACGTCGGAATAGGAAAAGGTAAAATAAACGTAGTTTAATTTCAATGTGTAGCATTCGCGTAAATAAAAGACAAAATTAGTGTAAACAATATTTTATAAAACCCCGATCCATAATTCAAAACACGTTTGAGTAACAAAGTCAACGCGGGCGAAGCCGCGGGCTACAGCTAGTATAAGATAAAAACAAGTTACCGGGCATGTGCTCCTGTCTACACCGCAGAAAAAGAGCCTAATCGATACATCCCGTATCAATCCGTTAATAAAGATAGACGCATTGGCAGACTTTTTGGAGACTGGCCAATTTACAATTTATGACTTGACGCAAAACGCCACTGGTTCCACTGTACGCTATATAAAAACGTCTCTTGCACTAATTATTACCAACTCTGTACATGATTTATCGATTTGGCTAGATCCGACAGACGAATCGTCATTAGTATTTTTGTATGAACCTTTAACCAATGTTATAAAAGTCAATTTGATAATAATTACTTGGCGACTACATAAGCATTAGACCTATTTAATATATTCTTCTAAAGATTTTTTATACGAGAGCTTAGGACGTCTAAGGTTAGGATTGATTTGGTGCACAACAATCTTGTCAGAACTGTGTGCTCTGATAATTGCTATTGTCGGTAGTATTTATTTCTCCATAGGGCGCTACTACCTACCTATCCAGAGCTCCATTCAATCTATTTAGCTTTAAGTATCGCAAATCTCTCTTCATTTTCAGGGCTAAATTCATTCTTTCATACATTATCATTACATATTTCAAAAATATCACATCGAGAACAACCTTGGAACGTCTACTAAGCTCCATTTCACCAACTCAGCACCCCACTTAGCTTATGAAAATTAATGATCCAAAATTATGACAGTGCGCCACATATAACCACTCACATTATACGTCTTACATTTCCTACTGTAATATGTTTGGTGGGTGACCTTGACATTAATGGACCGTTGGCGACCTTGACTCTATTCGACCGAGGTGTTTGTGTGAGAGCCACGGTGTTCCAGGCCTGATTTATGCCGTCATAAATTTTTGTGCCTTGAATTTACATGTTCATTCGGCAATACGGTGGTATTATTTGGTTACGAGACACTTATGTTCATGGGAAAGACATGTTGTTAATGGACCATAACGGCATTTATGTGGTTGTTTTCATTTCCGGCAGCTGCTCTCAGGTCCCTTTTTAGAAAGCAAGGTCGTTAAACGAAAGGAAAATTTAAAATTATTGAGTTATTTTGTTATAGTTATTGCGTCTTCTACTTAAACCTCTGTTGTTGATATCTATAGAGTCATAACCAGCTTAAAAGTAATATAAGAATTTGTTACAAACAATATTTAGACTTATTTATAAATGATAAAAAGCTTTACGTTTAACCCCCTTAAAAACGCTTCGCAGCGTCCGTTACTTTTGTAATAGAGATATGATTTAATTTAAATTCCAAGAGAATTATCTCGCAAAAATAAAACGAATACACAATACTTACCTTAGCCCATTTGTAGTGCTTTATCCTCAACTCGGTCCTTTGGTATATCGGCTTACAACTAAAATAAAGCGTATGTCCGGCCTTGTAAAAATTAGGCTGACCTGCTATTTTTGATGCACAATGCTCGACACACGTCTCACTAACTGTAACTCTTGTATTTTATTAGCATCACTAACAAGGTGCATCATTTTGTTTATGCATCCGTTTTTAAGGAGAATACGGAGATTCAGCTCGATTAATTGCTGATTAAGATAGGAAATCTAATTAACAACATAACATTACCATGGAATGGTAAACCAGTAAATTAGAAATTTAATAAGATGACTCTTATTCGAAAATATAATTACTTATTATTCTGAAATTCGTTGTCTCAATTATTCTTGGCTACAGATAGGCTTGGAATTTTTTTCAAAACACAAGACAATTTTCCACAGAAATAAAATTTCATAGGATACCAATAAAGCGTCTGGGTTTTAAAGGACAATTTATACCTATCACAAGATTAATAGATCCTTAAATCATCTGAAAAATACGCTTATGAAATGTCTGAGACCCTGGGTGGCAGAATAATATTAATTTTAAGTTATCTTGGTAAAAATGTAGTCTAAAATTTCTATTAAGAGGAGTACATAAGTAACACATGACAGCTAAGTAACGTGTTGTCACGTCTAAAAACTCGGGCACTATGGTATGAATACGTTTTGTGTAGTTGTCTTTTGGATTGACAACCAAATCTTATAATAATAAGACTTTTGTAGTTTTCAAAGGTAATTCCAGTAACGGTAACATCGTTTTTCGGAAGTCTGCTCTATCCATAAAAATTAGAGTTCTTACTATAACTACGAGACGATACCTAATCAAATAATAATTCTAATCTTGCGTATACGCAAGATAGATATCTTCTATAGAAGATATTAAGATTATGTAATAATCACATCGAGAATCGTGTCGCTCAGATAAAATCGTAGACGCTTAACACTACACTAGTAACACATTACACAGTAACCTATTTCGGCCAATCGCATGTTACGTATTTCGTGGGCAGATAAACAATGACATAAAAAACTACAGCGTTTCTTTCGGTTTAATAAAAATCTCTATCTTCGTTTGTTAGAACGGATATTGGCTGTAATAAAATATCAGTTCGAGATTCGATATGGTTTTAATATTGGACGGATTTAGGACAGGACACATTACGTTGGTGGGTCTGCAAAAATATGACGGAAGGTACATTTTAGAACGTATCTTTTAAAGTAATGCAGTTAGCAACACTTACTGTAAGTACCTCCGTAAAAAAACTTAGTATTTAGTGATTCATGCAGACTCTGTCTAAGTTTTTAAAGGACTATGGAGGAATAGGACTTAATACAAACTAAACGGAGCTATTCAATTTTGCAAAATTTTTGTTTTTAATACAATCCGCCAGTCAGTCAGTAGACGTCATTGGTGTATTGAAAAGAAATTCTATTCCTGTGACCTGTCTCTTAAAGGTGACCTCGGTACACCCACTCGTAACGAAATCGGCTTTATATTCTATTTGCTTTTTGGGAAAACAGATACTTCAGTATCTAGCTTTTGATAAAAAAAATGATTTAATTCATATAGGTACCTAGTATTAATATACTCAGAGCCTTGAATACTGGCAACCAGAAAATTGGGGTGCGTCTCATTTCATATAAAGTTATTTGGTATATTTTCATTTCAATAACGTTCATAAGATATAATAAACGTGAGATATAAACAACAGTGGATATAATTCCTTTACATATAACATTTATACACTCTAAAACTAACTTCGCATAACGTTATTTGATATAACGTTTATTTAATAGAACATCATTTGGTCTAACGTTTAAAATATATATTGATATCGTACCATCATTAAGGGTAACATCCCGATTCAGAGCAATCCGACTTGGATAGGTTAGGTTAGAAGGCTAAGGCGTTAGGGTTATTTTTTTATAACCACCCAAAAACAGGAGCCTCACCAAGCGGGGCTCTGTCAAGCTATCTTGGCAGGTGGTAATCAGTTACTAGGTAGGTATATCTTCTCCATAGATTACTAACTGTGATAGAAAAAATAAGCAATAATAAATATTACCAAGGAATAATCTTATTATTATTTTGTTTTATCATGTAGACTAAATAAGTTTTATGTCTTTTGAGTGGTATATCAAACGATTTTATATTCAATTCATGTTATGCTTAACAAAATTAGTTATTTTAAAATTATATCAATCATTTATTATATTAACTGACCATTATATCAAATAAAATTATAGATCCAGTTGTTATATCTTCTAAATATTAGAGATTTTGTAATTATATCAAATATTACTTACCCCTTCATAGCAGTACAGCTCGCTATTATTGTTCAGGATAACCTCAACCAATATAGTTAACCCATTTATTTAAATCTCGGACTATCCATCAAACAACTTTAGTTCCCAAAAGTCCTTGGTGAAAATTCGACAGGGCATCTAGGAAAGTTCTAGGAACATTTGTCCGGCGCGGGATCGCTGTCGGCCTCGACGGGCAACTGTCGTTAATCTCTTCACGCTGTCCATCGGGTGTCAGTGTCATGTACGTTTATGACCAAATATGAATGTTCTGAGAGCTTTCTTTGATAATACTTGTTCTTATAATAGTATTTTTATGGTTGATTTGTCTATCTTACGCTTGATATAAATCTTTTCCATAATCTTCCATACTTCGTCTCTGTTGTTCATCATTTTAGGATTATAAAATACAACTATGTACACTGAACTCATAATTCCCATCTAACTAATCCGACTTTAACCTGGCTGATTTGTACACTATTTTGACCATATTTACTCATCATCACCAGCCGGAAGACGTCCACTGCTGCTATGCACAAAGTTCTAAGGTTTCTATTCTGCACGTCAAAACGAAAGCGTTTAACAGAGCCTACAAAATATAGTTATTTTCTTAAAAAGGGACCTTTTTAACATATTTCCTAAATTAGTTCCAAATTCTCTAACCAATAAACATCCATCAGATAGTTGAGCTTTTTGATCCCTGGAAAAATGAACTGAAACCAAATTGATGATTGATTGCGATGTTCGAGTATGACAAAGAGAGTGGCTTAAGATGCTGCAATGCATGCCAGTGGCCCTGATGAGATGCTAGCGGTATTATTAAAGAAGCGTGTAACTGTAATGTTTCCTATTCTAATGCGTATATTCTTTTTAAGAGCGGCACAAGTACCCTTATCTTTGAAGCTTGCTAGCTTCCAACCTTACTCAAGACCAGATACCCAACGTCGACCCAAGTCGTGCAGACCCAAAACTCATAACTAAATTTTAATGCGACAATTAGTTCCGTGATAAGAATAATAGCACCCATCCATCTCCTCCCGTTGGGTATCCGTAAAAGGCGACTAAGGAAAAACAAGAAGACGAGCAGCAGCGTCATTTTATTGGATTACCTACCACCTATCTGCGATCCCCAACCGCCTGCCAGGCGTGGGGATTATGGCAACCCCTCCCCTCTAAGGGAGAGGGCCTTTTTTCAACAGTGGACGTTTCGGCTGTTGATGATGATGTAGATGAGTTCCATGATCGACTCCGTAATGGCCATCGAACTGAAACTATGATAAGATACTTAACTTTTTCCATAATTAAGTACAGGTAAAAACGACCCAGACCCAAGACAAACAGATTATGTTCATGCATCGAACTCAAAAAAAAAACCTTAAGGTCAGCGGCCAGGGTAGCAAACTACAAAATCAACGGACCTGTGTTGTTATTCAATATACGTGGCTGCCAAAGGAATCCGTAGCACTGTTTGTTTGAACGCATGAATTCAGTAATAGTCTTTTTTAGTGTAACGTCATATTATGTACTATCGCGGACACGAACGCTATACCAGTTTTCAATCAAAATAGTTTGAACGACGTTCCGAGCGCTTACCTCGCCCGCATGTATTTTGGGCCGGTACGTGCAAGCGATTGTCGTCCTAAAGGTGATACACCGTTCGTGACCGCGAGAGTACGTAACGTAACTTCATCTTGAGTTCTGTACCCATCGCGTGGTTTGAACTATGCGGAGCATTTGACATTTTATTTTATTTATTCTTTAGCACACTTAAATATGTACAAGACGGACTTAATGCCTTAGGCATTCTCTGCCAGTCTACCTTTGGATGATGCAGAAGGTAATAGTGGTAGGTGCATAGGTAATGTAAAATTTAAATAGATATTTAATTTACATTGATTCTAACGGTCTAATTGGTTTTAGAGTAAGTAACATTTTAACGCGGTGGTATTTTTTCTCGTGCCTGCCAACAACACCATCAGTTTATTGTTACGCAACTTAGTTAAGTAACAAGGTATTACCTGATAGTAATCGAAGCACTCACCCATAGAAAAATCTCTTCCTGTCCCTG
This sequence comes from Furcula furcula, assembly GCA_911728495.1. Classification (NCBI taxonomy): domain Eukaryota; kingdom Metazoa; phylum Arthropoda; class Insecta; order Lepidoptera; family Notodontidae; genus Furcula; species Furcula furcula. The sequence continues at coordinate 25,871,905 of OU452252.1, forward strand.
TCATCCAAAACTATATTTATAGCCTTTTGGTTCGATAGTTTTTTTGCCAGCTACAGTGACCTTCTACTTATGTTACATAGTGGAAGAAATCTATGATTAAAGTGGCGCCACCTAAATAGCACACGAGTAACCCCTCCAACTTAACCATCCAGATGTCTCAAAAGACGAGCAACTGTCCAAAGCAACTGTCCGTAGGTCTCACCACCAAGCCAACTACCCAGGTATTCGACTCGTTGCTAAGTTGCAAAAACCAACATGATAGTAATAATAACACCGTTCGTGTTTTGACAAAAAATAAATCATAATGTAAAGGATATCATAATGTATGTCATTTTGTCGACCTACACAGTATTAAATACGATTTCAATTAGTAAGATCATATATGACTCTGCTACGCTTTAAAAGTTAGGCATAATACTCGGCAACGATACTTTCGCTTACTCTATGATGAACCAAAAATATGGTACGTATAACTATAAAAATATCGTTAATTAAATATAGAAGTATAGATTTCATTTGAAATGATTTATAATGTTATAATTATACCATATGTAACATATCTTAATTAAAAATATGTTCAAAATCATTTATATTAAATTCGTCCTGTCAAAAAGAATTCGAGCACGGCCACCCTCCATAACAGTCCACGAAACTCAAACTCAAACTCAAAAATCTTTATTTCAAATAGGCTTAACGCTAGCACTTTTGAATGGTCATTTTTTAAAAGCTACCACCGGATCACAACGCGGCCTCTACTGAGAAGATCCGGCAAGAAACTCAGCGGGCTTGTCATATTTTCACTTTTTTTTTTAAACATTGTTTTGTTACAAATGAATCGACATTAGCGATATTGTGTCTTACCGTTCGAAACATAAAGCAAGGGAGAAAAGAAGAAAACAATAAATTACGACAAAAATTTCAACAAACTAAAAGGCCAAAGGGATAGTAGTCGGACCAGCAGCACCCGCGCACGAGTTGACTCGAGCATCAGCCATCACTCCCCTCAACCATATCAGAGGGAACGGGGTGACCTGCCACACGAAGCCGCCACAGGCAAAGACTTTTCGATGGTGGAAAGACTGATGGAAGGCGATCGCGGGGGCGCTGCAAGGGGAAATGCATCGCGGACGTGGTTTTTCTATAATTTCTTGTAAAACATGAATGAAATTAAGAAATGTAATCAATACAAATTGTAGAATAGGTTATTATGCTTTTTACAGTCCAAGTTTGACGTCTATCCGATGAACGGATATTGAACGCTAACACAATTCATATCCAACGTAGTACATTTTTTAAATACATATTGCTTGAAAACATTATATTTAATCCAATATCTAATCAATAAAACTATTTGATGAAGATCTGAGGTATAAGTACATATAATTTTTATAGCCAATGCAATAGCGGATTGATCCATCGAACTCTTTAAACTAAGGCTATTTTTGCAATTTTACCGTTGTTACCCCCTTAAATACAAATATTGCTTATTAAAATAGGCGACAATTTTCCAAATGCTTTCTATTTATAGTGATATAAGTGAAACTTTATGAATAGCACACTATAACAAAACGTTGTGTCCATCTATTTATTCTCGATCTTAATGGGACCACGGCGTTGACCGTTCAGAAACTGTCAAGCAATGTTTTACTTTCCGAAATTGCGTGAAAGTTTCAACATCATTTGTTCTATGTAAGGTCCCAGGGGCGTTGAATGTTCACCAAGCATCATTAATCTCAGCCAGTCGTGTATAGTTGGCACGTTTGTCACTCGGTCGCATCACAACCAGATAATGTATGATGTTTCTTGTTATCGCTTCTCCCGTTGCTGGTTCAGTTGTTTTATTTGCGACGTTACTTTTGTTCCTTTGGTGTTTTGCCTCTTGTTTTACCGACTGTAGTATTTCTATGTATTTAGTCGTTTAAGGTCGTTTGCGCGATGAGCATCTCGGTATATCAGTTTTAATTACTGTTGCTGGTTTGTTATTGCTGCTCTAGTTCGTATCTCTTCTGATATTTTTGGCGCATTGGCTATTGGTTATAAAAATGAAAACTCTCTTTTGCAATTCATCATCGAATAGTATTTTAATCAAGTGCTAGAGAACCATTATAGCATGTTATAGATATAGCGAAGCTGACCCCTAAAAATGATTTCAATGATCGTGAGTAAGTTAGCCTACTGTTAAATTATAATATTAGTGTCTGTCAGAAACAAAACTAGCAACAATCTCTTAGCCAACGTATCAATCTTTTGGATGAGGAGTATATTTTTTAGCCCTCCTACCAACTGCTAGAGTATAATGAGTCTCCTCGAGTGGTACACAAATTACAATGTACCCGCGTTTTATGAGTGCAGCGACTGTCGTAAACCTGCACCAGTCGCGAAATTGGAATCTCCCGAACGCCAGACAGATTTCGTTTTGTTTATTCACACGGGATGTCAGTCGTACGTACACTGGGAGTATTACGGGCTTTGTTTCTCCACTTAATCGCTTCTTTGTTTGCGATCTGCCAGAGGTATATTTATCTCCATTGTTGCTGATTTCAGTATTTGTTCTGAAAAGGTGAGTAACGTTGACAGTTCTTCGTGCGTATAAATTTTTTCTCGGCTATGACTTTACTTTAAAGCAGTATTTCAGGAATAGCTCTTAGTTCATATGCTTGAAATTAAATATCGAGGTAACTAAGTGGATGCCAGAGTTTTTTATGAATTGTTTCTTTTGTTTATACATAATTAATAATAACAATACATAATTCTGAGTGCTCTTCTTTTAATGTTGTACCTTTTGTTGTTAGGTGATGTATTATGACCTCTTTGAAAACTTCTATTGAATAATTAACATCTTTAAGTATTGCGATTATAAGTATTTATGTAACAGTTTTTTTTTTAAATATAATTAAGGTAAATAGTGTAACTCTGATAATCAAATGTTAATTATAAACATTTCTTATCATCAGAGTTTGTTATTAAAATTATGTACGTACACTACAATCGCTTAAATTAATGAAGTCTGTACGAGTAGCGACTAACTCTTCGTTCACAGTTCACACTATCAATAAAAAAGTCAAGTGTACAACTCATCGATATTATTATATATCGATGGTACAACTGATATGTTTTGTAAATACTCGTAGAATAATTGTTTTTTACTTCATAAGATTTGTGATCATTTCATGAAATTGTGTATAACGATAGTGCCAAGTTACACTGCTCTACATTTCGTTTAAAAGCTCTGTATTTACCATTAAATTAATGATTCCAAGAAGTAGTAGACACAGTCAGTTAAGATCTTAGAAAATTCTTCTCAAATAACCTGTTTATACGGCCTTCAAATGATTTTATCTTAAGAATACCTATTTGATTGTAAATACCGTATGAGTCCATAATATCAATCATTTTGGACGCTATTTCGAAATAATTACGAGCAAGTTATTCAGTTAATTATTGATAACATTCATAGCAGGAAATCAATTTTTCCTTAAACTTTTAATTTAAAACTAGATTCGAACTTTATAGTAAGTATTTAGTTAAAAATAATATTGACATAAATTATACTCAAACGATGCGAAAATTGTAAAGATTACACAAGTAGGAACTTTTTAGATTTTACGTAATTCCTAGAGTTTGATGTTTAATAAACAATACGCCTTCGTTAACAGACCTGAAATTAGAATGGTTGAAAATTAATTATTCGCTAACGCAGTTGTTTTCTTTAGACCGAATCAATCTTCGCCAATTCTGCCGGCTAGCGGCTGCGACCTTGTAACGGCGTTGTTTATTTTAATACTCGACCGCTAACTCTGTGCGCTTCGTTGAAATTTTTAATCATTTAGGTGGCATTTTTAAGTAAGACTTAAAAATGCTCTTACACTTTCACTGAGCATTTTTAAGTAAGACTTAAAAATGCTCAGTGTAAGTTACAAATATTACTGTCCACTGCCCAGACCACAATCCGCATTGATTTAAAAAAACTCAGTGGTGTGTAAACAACGAACAGTGACACTAAAACACTGGTTACAAGGTTAGTTTTCTACCAACTTGGTATCACTAATGATATTCCAATCGTATTATGTATTGAGTACTCCGTGGTCACTAATAGCAGATTCTTTTTTGGGGTCTTCTTTTTAGAATTCATATTACTATGGTTTATATGCATTAGTATATGGCTTATTGGGACTATAGATATCATAAGTTTAATTTAGGTGATGGGGTTTTGAATAATCTACCTAAGCGGGTGTCGCGTACCCTTTCATATCTTATTTTTGCAGTCAGACCAACTTCTGTTTTCATTCAATTTTTAGGCTGGGAGAAGCCTAAAAATTGAATGAAAACAGAAGTTGGTCTGCTTTATGTTTGCTTTATTACTAGAATACATTATTATACTTCTCAATAATACTGGGAGAGGCTTCCGGGTCGTTTCTGGTAATCTCTGGGATCTCTGGTAGTGCCGATTGTAGTAATATTTTGACGTCACTAGTTAATGATTGGACATCACCATTCTATTAACTAATAAACTATGTGGAGATTCGCCAAAGAACTAAGGTCACCGACATAGCTCTCAGAATCTGCAAGTTGAATTGGCAATGGGCAGGCCACGTCGCTCGAAGAACTGATAACCGTTGGGGAAGAAAGGTTCTCGAGTGGCGACCACAAACCGGAAGACGCAGCGTAGGTAGGCCTCCCACTAAGTGGACAGACGACATTATGCGCGTCGCAAGTAACCGATGGATGCAAATAGCCAATTGTCGTTCATTGTGGCGTTCTAAGAGGGAGGCCTACGTTCAGCAGTGGACGTCTTCCGGCTAATGATGATGATGATGATTCTATTAACTTAATCGTCACCAAAACTATACTTACAGGGTGTGCGGAGTTGATTCTTCCACAAATCCAATAACACTATCAATGAGACAGTAGCAATGTAAGAAGGTTGATGTCTTAATTCACAGCAAATTGTGAAGAAAGGGGCAAAAATTAATAAAAGTTTAGTTAGTTGTGGTTAGTACTAGTTTAACCCTACTCGATACTATCATGATTGATTACTTGAGGTATCTTAGGATCCATATGACGGCTAGTAGTTTTATAACTCTGTTCGCATGTAAAACCAGGTCAATCGTACAGTGATCTTTATTTGAGCATTTGCCAATTTTATGCGTTAATACGGAGCGCGATCTATAAAGAAATGAGTTTGTTGATATGGTTTCTTGGTATCGCGTTACTCTTAGAGATGTTTGGTCTCTGAAAGTAATTGTTTGAGTTATTATTAACGACGACATTTATTTGGGTATAAATTCTAAAAGTTCTTGTAAAAAGTAGGCCACCTGATTACATTGGAAACAAAGCTATGCATCTTTCTGTCTCCGGTCGAAGATCCAGAGCCAAACCAAAGACACGATGGAAAGATGTAGTGCTAAGGGACATAAGGGAATGCAAGGTATCAGAGGAGGAGGTACAGGACAGAGCGAAGTGGAGAGAGAAGTCACGGAAGGCTGACCCCATCACCATGTGATATATAAACTCAGGAAGAGAGAGAAATTCTAAAAGTTCTGTTTAGTGTTTCGGCTACGGAACTCTAACAAGTATAAATTTAAAAAAAATATATATTTATATTTATAGAATAGAATACTCTTTATTTGCACACCAAAGTAAAACATACAGAAAAACTTAGAAAATAACTACTACTACTACACTACACACATTTATACTTGTTATTCTTTCATCATCGGATTTATACATTTATGTTCTAAATTTCAGATCTTTCAGACTAATGAAAGTAATGAAAAATGTCCATTGACTACGAAATATGCCTACCTCGACTGAGAAAAGAGCTGATAATCGTTAGTATCGAATTGTTTGCTTAAAAACCAATCCACGTCAGTCTTAAAAAATTTAAGGCTACATACATCTCTTTGATTATCGGTGCACGATTAAAATTGTAGTGGATATATGGTATAATCTTTATTATGGGAACGCATATCAAGCACGTAATCTACCACAAAATCACGCTAAAAAGAGTTACTGAAATTAGAGGATTTTGATGAATCTTCACAAGTCGTGTAATTTTGCACCGAAAATGGTCGGAAGACGGTTTCTCGAAGATCCAAGTTTATTTCAAGGTCTGGTCACTGACTTACAATAACAGGTTCCCTGTTCTGCAGTATATTTTAGAAATGCTGTGGACATCTCTATTTTGAGATTCTTCAGACAACAAAACCCCACAGTAAGTTAAATTTATTTAGCTTGGCAACTTAACTTATTTAACTGAACAATCATTTTCTATCACCGTGTTGTGAACTTAAATAACCGCCACATCATACTGCATATTTTGGAAACTGCTGCCAAATTAGACTATTCATACCAATTTCCCATACAGATACGTACAATTATTAGTTTTATATTTTTTTGTGAAATATGATTATAAAGTAGTGATATTTTCATCTGTCCTAGCTATTACTCTATCATACTGCACTCCGACAGTCGCTCCATCCGATTTAAAATATTTCATCAGGTTCTAAAGTAGGATCAATCAATCAATTCTATTTTAGGATTGTGATATCTGTAGTTTCTTTATCAAATTCATGTCTCGACCAATAAAGTGCAGATTCCCTTGGTGAACAATGGTTCAGGTTATATTTGTTCTTAAAACCTGTCTTTATGTCAATGACATTCTGTCTCGTTTCATATAAACGAGTCAGTACATACATCGTGGGGCAAGGATCCGATTGCAAATGTGTGTTCTTTGTTTGCGAATTGGTTTCAATTAGGATATAACACCCTTTTGAGCGTCGAGAGGATATTGGACGAATTTATGATAATGCGTCTCCACAAACCCCGGCAGACTGGTTATAAAAATCTAGAGATCACATACTCATCCTAACTGCTAAACTAGATACCTACTAAGTCTTATAATAAAATCACTATAAAATTGTTTGGGAGTGCTACTAGGAACAAACAGCCAGATTAGGGGTCAACATTTTGTTAAATGTTTCGAAAATTGGGTCGATTCAGCAGAATAATATTTAGTTTACTTCGTTTGCGTGTACGAAACATAGGAAATTACTTAAAACATAAAAAAGCATTAGGTTTCATATCCCGTCTGCGCACTGACTCCTCTAGACGCAAATTGTATTGTTTCTAAATCGGTACCAGAGCGTCTAGGCCGAGTGGTATTTTTACGTCATTTTAATTGAGTTTAGCTCTCAATCTTGGCTGGCTGGTGCGCACTCGAGATGGATGGCGGATTGATGGGTTCGTGCACCCGTTTCAATCTGGATGGGAGGGTGAGGAAGTGAAAGTAATATCTGCTATGTTTTTGGCCCATCTAAGGCAAGGAAAATCCTGCAGAAGTTTTACTTGAAGTAATAAAAAATAAATATTGCCTAACTGATTGAACTGAGATCACTGTGTAATTAAAGTGTGTAATAAATTAAGCTAATTTGTAATCTTCATTGCAATACTCGAGATGGGTATGCTATTGTAGGTATGAACTGGTAGTTTATTTTATTGCTAATCTTGACCCCTCTGTTTCGTTCATTTAATATTCTGCAATCAGTATTTTTAATCATACCTATTTACGAATAGTATTAAAATATGTTAAACAAAGTAAATATTTATAATTTTATGTTAGTGCTGCTCCATCATCGAACTCGAATAGTTCAGCTACGGGTTTACAATTTATGACGATTGCTACCGATATTAAGTCTATTTTTTAAGTCCAGTCATTCAAAAATGTCCTTTAAACGGCGCGGTGTAGATGCCTACAACGCAAACTTTCAGTAAAATATCGTCAGTAGTCGTACATTTAGCGAAGCGCCTACTACATAAGTAATGGTAACAATTTGCGATACGTTGCCGTGATGCAACGCTCAGGCGCTCCGCTGAACGAGTAGACAAACTGTTATTTTCAATATAAATTTCTTTGTGTGCCTCTGCTGGTTACAGTATATTGTTTTTGTTTGTAAAATAATATGAGATGTATTTTTAGAGAATGCTGGTAAGCTTAAGTTTTTTAGTACTTTTGTATACTTACCTATACCACAGATTAATCTCGTATGTATCACATTCAATAATAATAATAAGGAGGTGTTATCTGATATTTGTCGGTTTCCTAATTAAGACTTATCCGTATGCACACATATATTTACGCCATGTCTGTTGTGGGGTAAGCTGGTTCAATAAGCATATAGGTATTATTTATTTGTTTTATTTTTCTCCAGGACTTTTATTTTTTGTGTCTTAATATGTGTATCAACATTTAATTAGCACAGGTGATTAAAGTTTTTTTTTCTATTTCAGGTGAGTCACAATGCACGAGATCTTAATCGTAAGTTGCATTGATATTAAGTAACATCATTCACAGGAGAAGAATAATAACATTATTATCCCAGGATAATCCACACACGGTCATCCGATCCCAAACTAGGCAGAGCCTGTACTGTGGTAACCGGACAACTGATACAAATATTTAAATACCTTTTATTGAATACATACTTATATTAACGAGTAAAACCCAGACAATTTGTGGGAATCGAACCTACGACCTATTGGGTAGCGGCCAGGGTGTCAAACTCAGAATGGCTCCTTTTTAGAAAACTAACGCAAAAATCCATCATCATCAGTCCACTGCTTGACATAGGCCTCCCCCAAGGCACGTCACTAAGCCCGAACTTCAGCTCTCCTCTTCCAGGGTCTGCCAACCGCTCTGCAAATAAAAAAAAATCATATATTAATTCTACCATACCATACCATACCACAAAATATCGATTAAGATAGCCCTGATTCTGTATTTAATAACCATCTTCTGTTGAATATACAATTATACATATAGGATATCGAATTTATATATATTTTTCTTGCTTTCATGCCATCTACACGTTAGTATCTCCGTTCATTTTATTTTATTTATTTTGTATAAACACTTTCCAAAGTAACATAACAATTAACATCATACCCTTACCCAGACTGTGGTGTTTTCTTATACTAAGAATAGTTTTCGTCAACTGTTCACCTTCAACCATAGTTCAGTCATTGTGCCACTTACCGAAGTGACGTCACTTACCTCACGCTCGTTCTGAGAACACTAGTGGCGGAGTGTCCACACTTAATTAGCTCGCAGAATGACAAACTTGATAGTATTCAATGAAACTTGCGAGTGTGGACGATACCTCGTCTATGAGTAACAGTTATGATGAATATACTATCTGTAACTAAACAACTTCTTGTCTAACTAAACAGTTCATCAATTAGAAACGCGCTTTTTATTATTTTTCCACTAAGATGGGGTAAGGGTTTCTGGGGAACGTAGCTGCTGTTAACAATCTTTGGTTTTACAGTTTTAAACACTATAAAAGTAATGTAAGTATAAAAATAATTGATGACTAGAGCCCGTGCCGTGGGGTGTCCGGGTAAGAATAGCACCCACCAGTGGCGTGCAGTCCATATAGGCAAAAAGTGTTTGCCTACCCTGTGATTTTCCCAATCAGACATATCAATAAAAAGTGTGCATAGTAATATTTCGTTTTCAATTATTTCACCATTGTAAATAAAGAAAAGCACGCAAAATATTTGAAATCAATCACCTATGCGCGACGAACTTAACATAAATGCACTGTACTATACCTATCTACTCATAAATGTAAAGATAGATTTTGCGCGCGGGCCACGCAAAGACACGATACGGCGTTGCCTCAATATGCACACATTCAAACAGATTTCTTGCACACAGACTCACACCGATACACGCACCCATAAATAATCTGACATGTATAATAGAAGAAATATCACGCACACAGACAAAGGACAGAGACACAGAGAGACACTGCCTACCAAAAGTGACATTTCAATATAGTTTAGTCCCAATAGATATTTATGTTACGACATGAATGCTAATTTGACGCGCATAGATATTGCAGCGGCAGATCATTTTGTTAGGCGTTCGGAAGCGAATCACGAGACGCGAGTTCGTATCCTCTTAGAATCGAAGTTTCTTTTTGTAATGTTTTTAAATTATTTAATAGAATATAAAGCGGTGCAGGTATATAATAAGTAACGAAAAAGAAAAGAGGACGTGTGAGCACGTAGGTCGTACTTTGCGAAAGATAATAATTTAGCTATTATATTTTTCGATAGTAGGTATGTTTATTTTTTTAACATGGTCTGCGGCATATTAAAGTAAATCCATGCAGCCATGGATTTTAATTTAATATACTTAGGTACTTCCTACATAATCGTAAGATTCGTTTTAGTTATGGGAGTGAAATAGAATATATTTAGGAATATTTGAGCAATAATGCAATAATGAGTCAACAAAAATATAAATAATTCTGTGTTAACGCCATCTATCTCTTGTTATAGGCCCAGGCGACGTTTAAAAAAATGCCCATGTCAGTAATTCAGCTCAGTAAGTTAGTAAAACTCCATCTAACAAAAAAAATCTTAATGCAGTTTGTCGCCTAGGCCTATAACAAGAGATAGATGGCGTTAACACAGAATTATTTATATTTTTGTTGACTCATTATTGCATAGCAGTGCTCATTTATTCAAAAAAACATCAGTAAGTACAAATAAATAGACTTACTTATGTTACAGTGTCAATACGTACAA